>OX243941.1:0-9815000 GCA_945859725.1 Drepana falcataria | reverse complement strand
CTAACCTAACCTAACCTAACCTAACCTAACCTAACCTAACCTAACCTAACCTAACCTAACCTAACCTAACCTAACCTAACCTAACCTAACCTAACCTAACCTAACCTAACCTAACCTAACCTAACCTAACCTAACCTAACCTAACCTAACCTAACCTAACCTAACCTAACCTAACCTAACCTAACCTAACCTAACCTAACCTAACCTAACCTAACCTAACCTAACCTAACCTAACCTAACCTAACCTAACCTAACCTAACCTAACCTAACCTAACCTAACCTAACCTAACCTAACCTAACCTAACCTAACCTAACCTAACCTAACCTAACCTAACCTAACCTAACCTAACCTAACCTAACCTAACCTAACCTAACCTAACCTAACCTAACCTAACCTAACCTAACCTAACCTAACCTAACCTAACCTAACCTAACCTAACCTAACCTAACCTAACCTAACCTAACCTAACCTAACCTAACCTAACCTAACCTAACCTAACCTAACCTAACCTAACCTAACCTAACCTAACCTAACCTAACCTAACCTAACCTAACCTAACCTAACCTAACCTAACCTAACCTAACCTAACCTAACCTAACCTAACCTAACCTAACCTAACCTAACCTAACCTAACCTAACCTAACCTAACCTAACCTAACCTAACCTAACCTAACCTAACCTAACCTAACCTAACCTAACCTAACCTAACCTAACCTAACCTAACCTAACCTAACCTAACCTAACCTAACCTAACCTAACCTAACCTAACCTAACCTAACCTAACCTAACCTAACCTAACCTAACCTAACCTAACCTAACCTAACCTAACCTAACCTAACCTAACCTAACCTAACCTAACCTAACCTAACCTAACCTAACCTAACCTAACCTAACCTAACCTAACCTAACCTAACCTAACCTAACCTAACCTAACCTAACCTAACCTAACCTAACCTAACCTAACCTAACCTAACCTAACCTAACCTAACCTAACCTAACCTAACCTAACCTAACCTAACCTAACCTAACCTAACCTAACCTAACCTAACCTAACCTAACCTAACCTAACCTAACCTAACCTAACCTAACCTAACCTAACCTAACCTAACCTAACCTAACCTAACCTAACCTAACCTAACCTAACCTAACCTAACCTAACCTAACCTAACCTAACCTAACCTAACCTAACCTAACCTAACCTAACCTAACCTAACCTAACCTAACCTAACCTAACCTAACCTAACCTAACCTAACCTAACCTAACCTAACCTAACCTAACCTAACCTAACCTAACCTAACCTAACCTAACCTAACCTAACCTAACCTAACCTAACCTAACCTAACCTAACCTAACCTAACCTAACCTAACCTAACCTAACCTAACCTAACCTAACCTAACCTAACCTAACCTAACCTAACCTAACCTAACCTAACCTAACCTAACCTAACCTAACCTAACCTAACCTAACCTAACCTAACCTAACCTAACCTAACCTAACCTAACCTAACCTAACCTAACCTAACCTAACCTAACCTAACCTAACCTAACCTAACCTAACCTAACCTAACCTAACCTAACCTAACCTAACCTAACCTAACCTAACCTAACCTAACCTAACCTAACCTAACCTAACCTAACCTAACCTAACCTAACCTAACCTAACCTAACCTAACCTAACCTAACCTAACCTAACCTAACCTAACCTAACCTAACCTAACCTAACCTAACCTAACCTAACCTAACCTAACCTAACCTAACCTAACCTAACCTAACCTAACCTAACCTAACCTAACCTAACCTAACCTAACCTAACCTAACCTAACCTAACCTAACCTAACCTAACCTAACCTAACCTAACCTAACCTAACCTAACCTAACCTAACCTAACCTAACCTAACCTAACCTAACCTAACCTAACCTAACCTAACCTAACCTAACCTAACCTAACCTAACCTAACCTAACCTAACCTAACCTAACCTAACCTAACCTAACCTAACCTAACCTAACCTAACCTAACCTAACCTAACCTAACCTAACCTAACCTAACCTAACCTAACCTAACCTAACCTAACCTAACCTAACCTAACCTAACCTAACCTAACCTAACCTAACCTAACCTAACCTAACCTAACCTAACCTAACCTAACCTAACCTAACCTAACCTAACCTAACCTAACCTAACCTAACCTAACCTAACCTAACCTAACCTAACCTAACCTAACCTAACCTAACCTAACCTAACCTAACCTAACCTAACCTAACCTAACCTAACCTAACCTAACCTAACCTAACCTAACCTAACCTAACCTAACCTAACCTAACCTAACCTAACCTAACCTAACCTAACCTAACCTAACCTAACCTAACCTAACCTAACCTAACCTAACCTAACCTAACCTAACCTAACCTAACCTAACCTAACCTAACCTAACCTAACCTAACCTAACCTAACCTAACCTAACCTAACCTAACCTAACCTAACCTAACCTAACCTAACCTAACCTAACCTAACCTAACCTAACCTAACCTAACCTAACCTAACCTAACCTAACCTAACCTAACCTAACCTAACCTAACCTAACCTAACCTAACCTAACCTAACCTAACCTAACCTAACCTAACCTAACCTAACCTAACCTAACCTAACCTAACCTAACCTAACCTAACCTAACCTAACCTAACCTAACCTAACCTAACCTAACCTAACCTAACCTAACCTAACCTAACCTAACCTAACCTAACCTAACCTAACCTAACCTAACCTAACCTAACCTAACCTAACCTAACCTAACCTAACCTAACCTAACCTAACCTAACCTAACCTAACCTAACCTAACCTAACCTAACCTAACCTAACCTAACCTAACCTAACCTAACCTAACCTAACCTAACCTAACCTAACCTAACCTAACCTAACCTAACCTAACCTAACCTAACCTAACCTAACCTAACCTAACCTAACCTAACCTAACCTAACCTAACCTAACCTAACCTAACCTAACCTAACCTAACCTAACCTAACCTAACCTAACCTAACCTAACCTAACCTAACCTAACCTAACCTAACCTAACCTAACCTAACCTAACCTAACCTAACCTAACCTAACCTAACCTAACCTAACCTAACCTAACCTAACCTAACCTAACCTAACCTAACCTAACCTAACCTAACCTAACCTAACCTAACCTAACCTAACCTAACCTAACCTAACCTAACCTAACCTAACCTAACCTAACCTAACCTAACCTAACCTAACCTAACCTAACCTAACCTAACCTAACCTAACCTAACCTAACCTAACCTAACCTAACCTAACCTAACCTAACCTAACCTAACCTAACCTAACCTAACCTAACCACCACAGTGATATATAAAAATACAAGTGTCGTACAAGTGTCGTACCTCTCTGAATAGTGCTCGTCGTCTATAATAGTGTGTCGAAGATCGTTTTGCCATATTCCCTCTGTATCCTGAAAAATTCACCTGAAAACATAAAATATTTGCAAATTTTTATTACAAATTTTCGTTTAAAATTCATAAAATCGTAATTCTGCTACATACTCACCAGATTACCTTGCCATCCCCTTCTGCTACCTCCCCCTCGTATTCCTGTAAAATTTCAAATTTATATCTCAAAAATTTCAACATAAAGACCCACCCACCCGCCCTATTTTTCTGTCGGCCAGCTGCATTCTCCAAAAATCCCGTTTTACAGTAATTCCGCTATATCTTCGTTATCCTGCGTCGTAAAAATACAAGCGATACCTCTTTGGAATCCTCGGTGTATTGCCTATCCAACAGAGTCGTCGGAAAAAATCCATCCCTGCCTACCAATTTGTGGTAGGCAGTTTTCTAAATTTTGCTCCTTTTTCCGCTCGTTTTTCGCTGTTTTTCTCGAGTTTTTAGTAAGTAATTAGCATGAGTCGTAGATCAAGTGGCGTGGACGAGTTCCACGACACCGTCGAAGGCTCTCCACAGCCCGGACCCTCCATAATAAAGACTAAGGCCAAGACTGCTCCCAAAAAAGCGAAGCAAACACTGCCTGTTGTCTTCCGAGGCCCGGACTTTGATGCATGCAACATAGATTCCTGCGTCGCGCTGCTGAACCATCTTGCGGACAGTATTACTGCCGCAGTACAGCAGGGCAAGAGCGTCACCAGCGGCAATAAAAGCCTCATAGTAGCCGCGGCGCTGGAAATCAAAGATCTAGTCAGTTCCATACCGTCCCTGGTGGCTGCACCACCTACGCCTCCAGTCGTCGTCCCACCCTCTCCACAGAGGAACAGTGAGGTCGACATAAAAGTCGAGGTGATAGCGGCCATCAGGAGCGAGCTGAATAAAATTAAGAAGGACACCGAGGACATCAAGGAGGTTGTTACTGGCCTCCAAAACATACCGCAGCCAACCAACGCGACCAACTCACAGTTGACCTACGCAGCAGCTGTGACTAATAACAAACCCATACCTAGACCCAATTTTCCCATACTGATACAGTCAACAGACCCCACACAAACCAGCACCGACATCATCCAAACCGTTAAAACCAGCGTCGATGTGATCAGCCTCGGAGTGGGCATAAATAATATCAGACCTACTAAAGATGGCAAAGTGATAGTGTCCTGCGATGACCATAGCGGCCGCGAAACAGTGAAAAAAGCTCTCAAGGAGAAAAATAAACAGTTGAAAGTCGGGGAACCAGCTGTCAGATACCCTCTCCTACGATTAATTGGCGTCGCTCAGGATATGAGCAACGCACAAATAGAAGAGGCTATTTACATGCAGAATAGACCCCAAGTAGCACATCTAAACATCCAAGAAGAGAAATATACAGTCCAGCGGAGAACCAAGGCGAACAAAAACAGTGTGTGCAACGTAATAATGCAGGTGACCCCAGGAGTCTGGAGCGCCCTGGTAGACACTCGCATACGAGTGGGGTACCAGGTCGTACCAGTAATAGACCAATCGCCACTACTGCAATGTTACAAATGCTACGTATTTGGGCACAGAGCACAAGATTGCTCTAACGAAATAACATGTGGCTACTGCACGATGCATCACGACACCCGTGAGTGCCCCAACATAGAACAGGAGCCAATCTGCATAAACTGCAAATACGAAGATGACGAAATAAAAAACCACCAGGCTTACAGCAAAAAGTGTCCGCACTGGCAGAAGGCTGACCAAACCTCTCGTCGGGGCATTAATTACTGCCAGCAATAAAAACACAACAGGATCCGCGTATTACATCATTTATTCTCACTGATCAAACAATAAAACATTTATAATAGAGTAAACACAAATATATAACAATAAACCTACGAAATAAGTGCAACGATAAAACTGTGCAACAAATATAAAAATAAACATAATATAAAACAACAAAATAGAAGAAAATAAATGAAAAATAGTAATAAATATAAAATAAAACAGTGGAAAATAAACGAAAAATAGCAATAAATATAATAATGAACATAATATAAAACAATAAAACAGAAATAAAACAGTGGAAAATAAATGAAAAATAGCAATAAATATATAAAATAAAACAGTGGAAAATAAATGAAAAATAGCAATAAATATAAAATAAAACAGTGGAAAGTAAATGAAAAATAGCAATAAATATAATAATAAACATAATAAAACAGTGAAAAAACAACTAAAAAAAAAAAAAAAAAAAAAAAAAAAAAAAAAAAAAAAAAAAAAAACAGAAACTAAAACAGTGCAAAATAATCACAATAAAAAGTGGAATACAAACTAACAGTGCATCTAATACAATGAAAATCGTACAAGTGCAAAACAGAATAAGTAAACAAAGTCTCTGATCACCACGTCAGAGGTAAAGACGCAAATAAAAACTGACAGTTTAGCCTGTATAAAATCGCAGGGACTCTGTCAGTCAACAAAAAAAAAAAAAAAAAAAAAAAAAAAAAAAAAAAAAAAAAAAACCTAACCTAACCTAACCTAACCTAACCTAACCTAACCTAACCTAACCTAACCTAACCTAACCTAACCTAACCTAACCTAACCTAACCTAACCTAACCTAACCTAACCTAACCTAACCTAACCTAACCTAACCTAACCTAACCTAACCTAACCTAACCTAACCTAACCTAACCTAACCTAACCTAACCTAACCTAACCTAACCTAACCTAACCTAACCTAACCTAACCTAACCTAACCTAACCTAACCTAACCTAACCTAACCTAACCTAACCTAACCTAACCCATCATAGTGAAATATAAAATTGTGACCTAACCCCAAGTGTGATACATCGTTGAATAGATCTCAGCTACAGGATTCACCTACCGAAAACCGTTTGTTCGTATTCCTTCAGGATTTTTCTATAATCCCCGAAAACTTCAAATTTTTGCCTATCTTGACTTCAAATTTACGTAATAAAAATCATAACTCAAAATACTTACACGATACTTACCAAATAGCTTCGCCATCCCCTTCGGATACCTCCCCTCCGTATTCCTACCGAATTTCAGCGTCGTACCTAAAAAATTTTTCATAAAGAACCCGCCCACCCTGCCTTGGTTTTATTGCGGCCAGTTGCATTCTTCAAAATCCCGTTTTCACTTAATATCGCTGTAACTCTGCCATTTCTAGTCGTAAAAATACAATTGAAACATCTCTAGACTCCTGAGTAAATTGCCTATCCAACTTAGTCGTTGGAAAAAATCCATCCCTGCCTACCGATTTTTGGTAGGCATTTTTCTAAATTTCGCTCCATTTTCCGCTCGTTTTTCGCCGTATTCCTCGAGTTTTTGGTAGCTTCCCAGCATGAGTCGTAGATCAAGTGGCGTGGACGAGTTCCACGACACCGTCGAAGGCTCTCCACAACCCGGACCCTCCATTATGAAGACCAAGGCTAAGACTGCTCCCAAAAAAGGGAAGCAAACAGTACCTATAGTCTTTCGTGGCCCGGATTTCGATAGCACCAATATAAACTCCTGCGTCGCGCTATTAAATTACCTGGCGGACAGCATAACATCTGCAGTCCAAGAAGGAAAGAGCGTCACCAGTGGCAATAAAAGCCTAATAGTAGCCGCGGCGCTGGAGATTAAAGAACTCGTTAGCTCCCTACCGACCCTGGTGGCTGCACCACCTACGCCCCCAGCCGTCGTCCTACCCTCTCCACAGAGGAACAGTGAGGTCGACATAAAAGTCGAGGTGATAGCGGCCATCAGGAGCGAGCTAAATAAAATTAAAAGGGACACCGAGGATATTAAGGAAATAGTCACAGACCTCCAAAACAAACCGCAACCAACCGTCGCGACCAACCCACAGTTAACCTACGCAGCAGCGCTGACTAAAAACAAAGCCATACCTAGACCCAACTTCCCCATACTAGTACAGTCAACAGACCCCACACAAACAAGCACCGATATCATCCAAACTGTCAAATCCAGCGTCGACGTGATCAGCCTCGGCGTGGGAATAAATAATATCAGACCAACTAAAAACGGAAACGTGATAGTGTCCTGCAACGACCATGGCGGCCGCGAAACAGTTAAGAAAGTCCTCAAGGAGAAAAATGAACAATTTACAATCGGGGAGCCAGCCGAGAGATACCCACTGCTACGGCTTATCGGCGTTGATCATGAGATGAGTGACACAGAAATAGAAAAGGCTATATATGTACAGAATACATCTACATTTGATCCTCTCAGAAAATGTCCACTCCAAGCAAAATGGATCGTCTACCGGAGAACTAAGCCTAACAAAAACGGTGTCTGCAATGTGATAGTGCAGTGCACCCCAGCAGTCTGGCGAGTTCTGGTAGACACCCGCATACGTATAGGGTACAAAATCGTGACAGTCATAAACCAATCACTTCTACTGCAATGCTACAACTGCCAAAACTATGGGCACAGAGCTCAAGACTGCACTAATAGTGTTTGCTGCGGACACTGTGCCCAACAGCACGACTCACGCGAGTGCCCCAACCGTGAAAGAGAACCCACCTGCTGCAACTGCAAAAAAGTGAACAACAAACCACCCTGCCTACAGCCAAAAGTGTCCCGAGTGGCAACGGTGGGATCGATCCTCTCGCGTGGGTATCAACTACTACACATAAATAATAGACCAAACCGATAAACACAAACCGAAACCTCACAACAAAATAGCCTCAAATAAAGTTCAGATTAACAAATATAGTGCCAAATAATTATAGTGTAAATAAATATAGGAATGCGAAATAAATATAGTGCCAATCAAAAACGTCAGCAAAACAGTGGAAAAACAACAGAAAAAATAGATATAAAACAGTGCAAACAAATAAAAATAATATAAAATAGCGATAATAAAAGCGTAAAAATATATACAAAATAATAGTGCTAAAGAATACAAAATAAAAGTGTTACAATATATATATAACGCATACAAAAATAAAAGTGTCAAAAATAAAAGAGAAACAATATAAACAATGTGTACAAAAATAATAATAGTAATAAAAATAAAAATGTGAAAACATAAATAACATATACAAAAAAACCAAAAGTGTTGAAAATAAAAGTGGAAAACATAAATAAAGTGTACAAAACAATAGTAATAAAAATAAAAGTGGAGCAAATACAGGGAATAAAAGAATAATAAATATATAAAAATAAAAGTAGAATACAAAATAACAGTGCCGGAAAAGATGAAAAATACAAGCGAAAAACCCAACAAGCAAATAAAGTCCCTGATCACCACGTCAGGGGTAAATACGCAAATAAACTGACAGTTTAGCCTGTATCAAATCGCAGGGACTCTGTCAGTCAACCCTAAAAAAAAAAAAAAAAAAAAAAAAAAAAAAACCTAACCTAACCTAACCTAACCTAACCTAACCTAACCTAACCTAACCTAACCTAACCTAACCTAACCTAACCTAACCTAACCTAACCTAACCTAACCTAACCTAACCTAACCTAACCTAACCTAACCTAACCTAACCTAACCTAACCTAACCTAACCTAACCTAACCTAACCTAACCTAACCTAACCTAACCTAACCTAACCTAACCTAACCTAACCTAACCTAACCTAACCTAACCTAACCTAACCTAACCTAACCTAACCTAACCTAACCTAACCTAACCTAACCTAACCTAACCTAACCTAACCTAACCTAACCTAACCTAACCTAACCTAACCTAACCTAACCTAACCTAACCTAACCTAACCTAACCTAACCTAACCTAACCTAACCTAACCTAACCTAACCTAACCTAACCTAACCTAACCTAACCTAACCTAACCTAACCTAACCTAACCTAACCTAACCTAACCCTTTTTTCTGTTGGCCATCTGCTTTTTTCCAAAAATCTGAAATCTAAAATTTTACACATTTTCTGTCATAACTCAGCTCCCTCTAGTCCGATTCGCGTCATTCTTTTTTCTTCTTGTTCCCTATTAAAGTACCTATCCCCTAGTATATCCTGCATCCTATTTCCTTCTAGATTTAATATTTTAGCGCGTAAAATCTGTTTTCGTAGGCCTAATTTTAAGACTTTTATTGATTATATTGTGTGCAATTGTTTATTTAGTCGAAGTCCGACCCCGCCAGTTTACGGCATTAGTTCTTAGAGACCAGGGCCTTATTGGGCCCTGCAAACGACACATAATTTGTGTACAAAAATATTTTTAATCGACTATATATTATTGACCATTTTAAAATTTTCTTATTATTTGTTTGACTCATTATATTTTTGATATTATAATTTTTTGGACTTGAGTGTCCTATTGGGCACTCAACACATTTTTTTTTTGACGATTTTTAATATAAAATATTTGACTTGTCATTTACACCCCAGCAGTCTCTTTACAACTGCTGGCTTTTAATTTGATAATATTTTTTGGTTAGCGTTTCGTTTGTGTTGTCCCCTTTTTATAAATTATAAAAATGTTTGGCTTCCGCACCCCCGCTAAAGCCCCCCGCAGGAGCACGGAGCTCCCAAGAACCCCGGAGAAGGCCGCAAAGGCAGGCGCCTCCAAGACCTCGCTGGTGCGACGCAGCATCGGGGAATGGGAGTCGGGAATGGTGGATAAGAACCCAACATCCCCGACCCCAGCCCCGGTGGTCGCTCCGACGGGCCCTCCGAAGCCGAAGCCGAAGGCGGCTAGTGCCGCCTCGGCAGCGGTGACGGAGAGCTCGCCGGAGAGGCCAGTGTACGCCAGCAGGGTGGCGGAGGCGAGAGCCTGTCTAAATAAGGCGAAACTCCACCTGAGTAACTCCCGCAATCTGAAGACAGATATAAAGGCGGGAGTTATTCAGGCGTTGGATCGCCTCTATCAATTAGTGAAGGAGGCAGAGGCGGCAGTAGAAAAGGAGGAGAGGGACGAAGAGAGGAAGGAGGTTACGGTGGTGGCCTCTCTTCCTCCCCCTCCTTCAACCCCCAAGGAGTGTGGCTGCGGAGCAGGTGCGGAGTCAAGGAAGGCCCAGGAGGACCTCGCCAAGAGGATCCTGGAGCACGGTGTACTGTTGAAGGAGTCTAACGAGAGGATGGCCGTGCTCCAGGATTCTATGGACAAACAAACCGTGGCCGTGTCGTCCTTGGAGAGGGCGTCTTACGCGGGTGTAGCAGCAGCGGGCCCCAAGAAGGTCGTCGTCCCGCAGCAGGCCACGCTGCACTCCGTAGTCGTCACCTCCAGGGACGACATGGACACGGGTGAGGAGGTCCTCAAGCAAGTTAGAGAGGCGATAGACGCCAAGGAGGGCTGGGTCAAGGTGGACCGAGTCCGTAAAGCCAGGGACCGCAAGGTGATACTGGGATGCGGCTCCGAAGAAGAACGCAGGAAGGTGAAGGAGCGTCTCAAGGCGGCAGGCGATCGGCTCCTTGTCGAGGACATACGAAACAAGGACCCGCTTCTGATACTGAAGGACGTGCTGTCCTACAACAGCGACGACGACATAGTCGGCGCCCTTCAGCGTCAGAATCGGGAACTTTTCGATGGCCTCGGCAAAGAGGACGTCCGGCTGGAGGTCCGCTTTCGGAGGAAAGCCAGGAACCCCCACGCCGGCCACGTGGTAATGCGGGTGTCCCCCCAACTGTGGCGGAGAGTGGTCGAGGCGGAGGCGGTGCACATAGACCTGCAGAGGGTCCGGGTGGCGGATTACTCGCCACTCGTCCAGTGCTCCCTCTGCCTCGGCTACGGGCACGGGCGGCGGTTCTGTGAGGAATCCGTCGTCAAGTGTAGCCACTGCGGGGGGCCCCACATGAAGCCCGAGTGCACTAGCTGGCTCGCCAATGCGCCCCCAGCGTGCTGCAACTGCAGCGCGGCCAAGCTGGACAGGACTGACCACAACGCGTTCAGTGCAGACTGTCCAGTGAGGCGGAAGTGGGACGCATTGGCTCGGGCCAGCATAGCGTACTGCTAAGGGCACCACGTGGAGTCATAGGGCCGATCGTCAAGTGGACATGATAGCCGGCGGTCTTGAGGCGCCGCGCTGGCGACAGTACTCGGAGTCGCACCCCAGGGAACCACTCGTTCCGGAACGTCAGGGATGTCTCGGGATATCTGACCAAAGCGGCACAAGCCCGGTGGCAAAAGTTGGTGTCGGTTTCATGCGAAACCGGCCCACCTTAAATCGCAGAAAACCGTCGTGCCGTGGAGGTCAAGGGAACCGGACACCAACCGGACGAGTGGTGCTCGGGGGCGTAAGGGTGCAAAGCCTTCTACTGCAGACAGAAGCGGGACCCGTAAATGGCAGCGGCATAATGCATTATGAAGCACCATTTGCGGGGCTCAGGCAGAACTCTGCAGTGGAAGGTCGTGTGCCCGGAGCCCTCTTTGAGAGAGGAAGGATGCTCACCTTGCGGTCTAATTTTAGGTAAATTTAGGGTAAAGAAAAGTATCATGTAACAGAACATTTATTAAGTATAAAATTATTGTAAATTAAAATTGTTAAGTATAATATTAGAAATTTTTTGTATAAAATAATTGTAATTCTTGTAAAACCCAAAACTGTTGTAGAAATTATAGGAAAAATTACATTGTAAAAATAGATATATAAAATGTTTGTATGAGGATAAAAGAAATGTAAAGAAAAAAATTAAAAAAAAAAAAAAAAAAAAAAAAAAAAAAAAGAAAAAGGGAAAGAAAAGAAATTGCAAAAAAGAAAGATTACTTAAACAAAAAAACACCCAAAATGATGGCAAAAAATTGAAAACTGGTTACAAAAGGACTCTGGCCACCTTGCCAGAGGGACAACTGGCAAAAAAAAAAAAAAAAAAAAAAAAAAAAAAAAAAAAAAAAAACCTAACCTAACCTAACCTAACCTAACCTTTTTTTTTTTTTTTTTTTTTTTTTTTTTATCGTGGGAAAATCCTGCATAGGACCCCCGACGCCACGGGGGTAGCGACGGGGAGTGTCAGACTCTTACTGACTAAAAACCCACGGGGCAAGGCCCAACAGTCTTCAAGGCCGCTGAGTCGGTGGTCGCTGGATCGCTCTCGCACTCTACATACGACCACCGGGCGGCGGGCCACCATCGAAGGTGGCCTCTCCTCGGGGGCGAGCAAGGGCCCGCCCCTCGGCCCGAAGGCCCCCTCTCCAGCCTCCGTGCGTGCAATGGCGACGAGCCCCCCCCGAGTTCGCCACCTGGAGGCAGTCCGCGACGGTCCAGTCTCCTGGCCGCCACGTCTTCATGGCAACGACGGGAGTACTCCACCCCCGCCGCGCCTACAGAGCCGCAGGGTGTGGAGCAAGGCACTCAAGCCTCACCACCACGGGCCGGGCCGGAGCCTCCAGCCTGCTACCCGACAGCCCTCCACTCCCCCGCAGACCAGCTTGCACCGAGTGCCCGAGCCGCCTACACGCCGCCTCGCCTGTTTCCAGGTTGCGACGTCGTAAACCGCGGGGCCGCAGCAGAGGACTCGTTTCCGCCGCTACGAGCCGGTGACCGAAGCCTCCAGCCCGTTTCCCCACAGTCTACCGATAGGGCTCAGAGACCTCGGGCCAGGCCGAAACCCAGCCCTTATCTCTGCAGCCCGCCTCCGCTGAGGCGGAGCCGCCGAAGCAACCCCACCTCGGAATAGGGAAAGGAATGGGAATTGGGAAGGTGGGAATGTGGAGAGCGCCCGGAGCTTTCAGTTACGTCTGTTTCTGAAGGAACCAGACCAATAGCAGGCGGCAACCTCTAGCAGGATAGTGCACCGGACTTGCCTTGGGGATCTACGCGACCTGCGCTACTCCCAAGACCAACGCCAAATTGCTCACTCGGAAAAAGTGAACAAAGTAGGTGATGGGCTAGCACCCTTGTAGGAGGATCCCTGGGGGTCACTCCTAGGGGTTCTAGCTCATCCCCCGCCCAACCTAACCTAACCTAACCTAACCTAACCTAACCTAACCTAACCTAACCTAACCTAACCTAACCTAACCTAACCTAACCAGTACAGTAACTTTAGTGAAAAATAAAAACTCAACCTAACCTATAGTGTCGTACGTTGTTGGATAGCCCTTAGCTTCTGTATTAACCTACCGAAAACCGCATCCTCGTATTCCCTCAGGATTTTCTGATAATCCCTGAAAACAAATTTATTCGTCTATCTCGACTTCAAATTTCCGATTAATTTCCGAATAAAAATTCTAAACTAAATATTTTCACAGTATACTCACCAGATAACCTCGCCATCCCCTCCTGCTACCTCCCCTCCGTATCCCTGAATAATTTCAGCAGCCTACCTGAAAAATTACAAAAGTTATTAAAGAAATACATAAAATCTGTTAATCGAACCGAGGTTACTTGGTCAGTGAATTCGCCCATACAACTAACTTTAGTGAAAAATAAAAACTCAACCTAACCTATAGTGTCGTACGTTGTTGGATAGCCCTTAGCTTCTGTATTAACCTACCGAAAACCGCATCCTCGTATTCCCTCAGGATTTTCTGATAATCCCTGAAAACAAATTTATTCGTCTATCTCGACTTCAAATTTCCGATTAATTTCCGAATAAAAATTCTAAACTAAATATTTTCACAGTATACTCACCAGATAACCTCGCCATCCCCTCCTGCTACCTCCCCTCCGTATCCCTGAATAATTTCAGCAGCCTACCTGAAAAATTACAAAAGTTATTAAAGAAATACATAAAATCTGTTAATCGAACCGAGGTTACTTGGTCAGTGAATTCGCCCATACAACTAACTTTAGTGAAAAATAAAAACTCAACCTAACCTATAGTGTCGTACGTTGTTGGATAGCCCTTAGCTTCTGTATTAACCTACCGAAAACCGCATCCTCGTATTCCCTCAGGATTTTCTGATAATCCCTGAAAACAAATTTATTCGTCTATCTCGACTTCAAATTTCCGATTAATTTCCGAATAAAAATTCTAAACTAAATATTTTCACAGTATACTCACCAGATAACCTCGCCATCCCCTCCTGCTACCTCCCCTCCGTATCCCTGAATAATTTCAGCAGCCTACCTGAAAAATTACAAAAGTTATTAAAGAAATACATAAAATCTGTTAATCGAACCGAGGTTACTTGGTCAGTGAATTCGCCCATACAACTAACTTTAGTGAAAAATAAAAACTCAACCTAACCTATAGTGTCGTACGTTGTTGGATAGCCCTTAGCTTCTGTATTAACCTACCGAAAACCGCATCCTCGTATTCCCTCAGGATTTTCTGATAATCCCTGAAAACAAATTTATTCGTCTATCTCGACTTCAAATTTCCGATTAATTTCCGAATAAAAATTCTAAACTAAATATTTTCACAGTATACTCACCAGATAACCTCGCCATCCCCTCCTGCTACCTCCCCTCCGTATCCCTGAATAATTTCAGCAGCCTACCTGAAAAATTACAAAAGTTATTAAAGAAATACATAAAATCTGTTAATCGAACCGAGGTTACTTGGTCAGTGAATTCGCCCATACAACTAACTTTAGTGAAAAATAAAAACTCAACCTAACCTATAGTGTCGTACGTTGTTGGATAGCCCTTAGCTTCTGTATTAACCTACCGAAAACCGCATCCTCGTATTCCCTCAGGATTTTCTGATAATCCCTGAAAACAAATTTATTCGTCTATCTCGACTTCAAATTTCCGATTAATTTCCGAATAAAAATTCTAAACTAAATATTTTCACAGTATACTCACCAGATAACCTCGCCATCCCCTCCTGCTACCTCCCCTCCGTATCCCTGAATAATTTCAGCAGCCTACCTGAAAAATTACAAAAGTTATTAAAGAAATACATAAAATCTGTTAATCGAACCGAGGTTACTTGGTCAGTGAATTCGCCCATACAACTAACTTTAGTGAAAAATAAAAACTCAACCTAACCTATAGTGTCGTACGTTGTTGGATAGCCCTTAGCTTCTGTATTAACCTACCGAAAACCGCATCCTCGTATTCCCTCAGGATTTTCTGATAATCCCTGAAAACAAATTTATTCGTCTATCTCGACTTCAAATTTCCGATTAATTTCCGAATAAAAATTCTAAACTAAATATTTTCACAGTATACTCACCAGATAACCTCGCCATCCCCTCCTGCTACCTCCCCTCCGTATCCCTGAATAATTTCAGCAGCCTACCTGAAAAATTACAAAAGTTATTAAAGAAATACATAAAATCTGTTAATCGAACCGAGGTTACTTGGTCAGTGAATTCGCCCATACAACTAACTTTAGTGAAAAATAAAAACTCAACCTAACCTATAGTGTCGTACGTTGTTGGATAGCCCTTAGCTTCTGTATTAACCTACCGAAAACCGCATCCTCGTATTCCCTCAGGATTTTCTGATAATCCCTGAAAACAAATTTATTCGTCTATCTCGACTTCAAATTTCCGATTAATTTCCGAATAAAAATTCTAAACTAAATATTTTCACAGTATACTCACCAGATAACCTCGCCATCCCCTCCTGCTACCTCCCCTCCGTATCCCTGAATAATTTCAGCAGCCTACCTGAAAAATTACAAAAGTTATTAAAGAAATACATAAAATCTGTTAATCGAACCGAGGTTACTTGGTCAGTGAATTCGCCCATACAACTAACTTTAGTGAAAAATAAAAACTCAACCTAACCTATAGTGTCGTACGTTGTTGGATAGCCCTTAGCTTCTGTATTAACCTACCGAAAACCGCATCCTCGTATTCCCTCAGGATTTTCTGATAATCCCTGAAAACAAATTTATTCGTCTATCTCGACTTCAAATTTCCGATTAATTTCCGAATAAAAATTCTAAACTAAATATTTTCACAGTATACTCACCAGATAACCTCGCCATCCCCTCCTGCTACCTCCCCTCCGTATCCCTGAATAATTTCAGCAGCCTACCTGAAAAATTACAAAAGTTATTAAAGAAATACATAAAATCTGTTAATCGAACCGAGGTTACTTGGTCAGTGAATTCGCCCATACAACTAACTTTAGTGAAAAATAAAAACTCAACCTAACCTATAGTGTCGTACGTTGTTGGATAGCCCTTAGCTTCTGTATTAACCTACCGAAAACCGCATCCTCGTATTCCCTCAGGATTTTCTGATAATCCCTGAAAACAAATTTATTCGTCTATCTCGACTTCAAATTTCCGATTAATTTCCGAATAAAAATTCTAAACTAAATATTTTCACAGTATACTCACCAGATAACCTCGCCATCCCCTCCTGCTACCTCCCCTCCGTATCCCTGAATAATTTCAGCAGCCTACCTGAAAAATTACAAAAGTTATTAAAGAAATACATAAAATCTGTTAATCGAACCGAGGTTACTTGGTCAGTGAATTCGCCCATACAACTAACTTTAGTGAAAAATAAAAACTCAACCTAACCTATAGTGTCGTACGTTGTTGGATAGCCCTTAGCTTCTGTATTAACCTACCGAAAACCGCATCCTCGTATTCCCTCAGGATTTTCTGATAATCCCTGAAAACAAATTTATTCGTCTATCTCGACTTCAAATTTCCGATTAATTTCCGAATAAAAATTCTAAACTAAATATTTTCACAGTATACTCACCAGATAACCTCGCCATCCCCTCCTGCTACCTCCCCTCCGTATCCCTGAATAATTTCAGCAGCCTACCTGAAAAATTACAAAAGTTATTAAAGAAATACATAAAATCTGTTAATCGAACCGAGGTTACTTGGTCAGTGAATTCGCCCATACAACTAACTTTAGTGAAAAATAAAAACTCAACCTAACCTATAGTGTCGTACGTTGTTGGATAGCCCTTAGCTTCTGTATTAACCTACCGAAAACCGCATCCTCGTATTCCCTCAGGATTTTCTGATAATCCCTGAAAACAAATTTATTCGTCTATCTCGACTTCAAATTTCCGATTAATTTCCGAATAAAAATTCTAAACTAAATATTTTCACAGTATACTCACCAGATAACCTCGCCATCCCCTCCTGCTACCTCCCCTCCGTATCCCTGAATAATTTCAGCAGCCTACCTGAAAAATTACAAAAGTTATTAAAGAAATACATAAAATCTGTTAATCGAACCGAGGTTACTTGGTCAGTGAATTCGCCCATACAACTAACTTTAGTGAAAAATAAAAACTCAACCTAACCTATAGTGTCGTACGTTGTTGGATAGCCCTTAGCTTCTGTATTAACCTACCGAAAACCGCATCCTCGTATTCCCTCAGGATTTTCTGATAATCCCTGAAAACAAATTTATTCGTCTATCTCGACTTCAAATTTCCGATTAATTTCCGAATAAAAATTCTAAACTAAATATTTTCACAGTATACTCACCAGATAACCTCGCCATCCCCTCCTGCTACCTCCCCTCCGTATCCCTGAATAATTTCAGCAGCCTACCTGAAAAATTACAAAAGTTATTAAAGAAATACATAAAATCTGTTAATCGAACCGAGGTTACTTGGTCAGTGAATTCGCCCATACAACTAACTTTAGTGAAAAATAAAAACTCAACCTAACCTATAGTGTCGTACGTTGTTGGATAGCCCTTAGCTTCTGTATTAACCTACCGAAAACCGCATCCTCGTATTCCCTCAGGATTTTCTGATAATCCCTGAAAACAAATTTATTCGTCTATCTCGACTTCAAATTTCCGATTAATTTCCGAATAAAAATTCTAAACTAAATATTTTCACAGTATACTCACCAGATAACCTCGCCATCCCCTCCTGCTACCTCCCCTCCGTATCCCTGAATAATTTCAGCAGCCTACCTGAAAAATTACAAAAGTTATTAAAGAAATACATAAAATCTGTTAATCGAACCGAGGTTACTTGGTCAGTGAATTCGCCCATACAACTAACTTTAGTGAAAAATAAAAACTCAACCTAACCTATAGTGTCGTACGTTGTTGGATAGCCCTTAGCTTCTGTATTAACCTACCGAAAACCGCATCCTCGTATTCCCTCAGGATTTTCTGATAATCCCTGAAAACAAATTTATTCGTCTATCTCGACTTCAAATTTCCGATTAATTTCCGAATAAAAATTCTAAACTAAATATTTTCACAGTATACTCACCAGATAACCTCGCCATCCCCTCCTGCTACCTCCCCTCCGTATCCCTGAATAATTTCAGCAGCCTACCTGAAAAATTACAAAAGTTATTAAAGAAATACATAAAATCTGTTAATCGAACCGAGGTTACTTGGTCAGTGAATTCGCCCATACAACTAACTTTAGTGAAAAATAAAAACTCAACCTAACCTATAGTGTCGTACGTTGTTGGATAGCCCTTAGCTTCTGTATTAACCTACCGAAAACCGCATCCTCGTATTCCCTCAGGATTTTCTGATAATCCCTGAAAACAAATTTATTCGTCTATCTCGACTTCAAATTTCCGATTAATTTCCGAATAAAAATTCTAAACTAAATATTTTCACAGTATACTCACCAGATAACCTCGCCATCCCCTCCTGCTACCTCCCCTCCGTATCCCTGAATAATTTCAGCAGCCTACCTGAAAAATTACAAAAGTTATTAAAGAAATACATAAAATCTGTTAATCGAACCGAGGTTACTTGGTCAGTGAATTCGCCCATACAACTAACTTTAGTGAAAAATAAAAACTCAACCTAACCTATAGTGTCGTACGTTGTTGGATAGCCCTTAGCTTCTGTATTAACCTACCGAAAACCGCATCCTCGTATTCCCTCAGGATTTTCTGATAATCCCTGAAAACAAATTTATTCGTCTATCTCGACTTCAAATTTCCGATTAATTTCCGAATAAAAATTCTAAACTAAATATTTTCACAGTATACTCACCAGATAACCTCGCCATCCCCTCCTGCTACCTCCCCTCCGTATCCCTGAATAATTTCAGCAGCCTACCTGAAAAATTACAAAAGTTATTAAAGAAATACATAAAATCTGTTAATCGAACCGAGGTTACTTGGTCAGTGAATTCGCCCATACAACTAACTTTAGTGAAAAATAAAAACTCAACCTAACCTATAGTGTCGTACGTTGTTGGATAGCCCTTAGCTTCTGTATTAACCTACCGAAAACCGCATCCTCGTATTCCCTCAGGATTTTCTGATAATCCCTGAAAACAAATTTATTCGTCTATCTCGACTTCAAATTTCCGATTAATTTCCGAATAAAAATTCTAAACTAAATATTTTCACAGTATACTCACCAGATAACCTCGCCATCCCCTCCTGCTACCTCCCCTCCGTATCCCTGAATAATTTCAGCAGCCTACCTGAAAAATTACAAAAGTTATTAAAGAAATACATAAAATCTGTTAATCGAACCGAGGTTACTTGGTCAGTGAATTCGCCCATACAACTAACTTTAGTGAAAAATAAAAACTCAACCTAACCTATAGTGTCGTACGTTGTTGGATAGCCCTTAGCTTCTGTATTAACCTACCGAAAACCGCATCCTCGTATTCCCTCAGGATTTTCTGATAATCCCTGAAAACAAATTTATTCGTCTATCTCGACTTCAAATTTCCGATTAATTTCCGAATAAAAATTCTAAACTAAATATTTTCACAGTATACTCACCAGATAACCTCGCCATCCCCTCCTGCTACCTCCCCTCCGTATCCCTGAATAATTTCAGCAGCCTACCTGAAAAATTACAAAAGTTATTAAAGAAATACATAAAATCTGTTAATCGAACCGAGGTTACTTGGTCAGTGAATTCGCCCATACAACTAACTTTAGTGAAAAATAAAAACTCAACCTAACCTATAGTGTCGTACGTTGTTGGATAGCCCTTAGCTTCTGTATTAACCTACCGAAAACCGCATCCTCGTATTCCCTCAGGATTTTCTGATAATCCCTGAAAACAAATTTATTCGTCTATCTCGACTTCAAATTTCCGATTAATTTCCGAATAAAAATTCTAAACTAAATATTTTCACAGTATACTCACCAGATAACCTCGCCATCCCCTCCTGCTACCTCCCCTCCGTATCCCTGAATAATTTCAGCAGCCTACCTGAAAAATTACAAAAGTTATTAAAGAAATACATAAAATCTGTTAATCGAACCGAGGTTACTTGGTCAGTGAATTCGCCCATACAACTAACTTTAGTGAAAAATAAAAACTCAACCTAACCTATAGTGTCGTACGTTGTTGGATAGCCCTTAGCTTCTGTATTAACCTACCGAAAACCGCATCCTCGTATTCCCTCAGGATTTTCTGATAATCCCTGAAAACAAATTTATTCGTCTATCTCGACTTCAAATTTCCGATTAATTTCCGAATAAAAATTCTAAACTAAATATTTTCACAGTATACTCACCAGATAACCTCGCCATCCCCTCCTGCTACCTCCCCTCCGTATCCCTGAATAATTTCAGCAGCCTACCTGAAAAATTACAAAAGTTATTAAAGAAATACATAAAATCTGTTAATCGAACCGAGGTTACTTGGTCAGTGAATTCGCCCATACAACTAACTTTAGTGAAAAATAAAAACTCAACCTAACCTATAGTGTCGTACGTTGTTGGATAGCCCTTAGCTTCTGTATTAACCTACCGAAAACCGCATCCTCGTATTCCCTCAGGATTTTCTGATAATCCCTGAAAACAAATTTATTCGTCTATCTCGACTTCAAATTTCCGATTAATTTCCGAATAAAAATTCTAAACTAAATATTTTCACAGTATACTCACCAGATAACCTCGCCATCCCCTCCTGCTACCTCCCCTCCGTATCCCTGAATAATTTCAGCAGCCTACCTGAAAAATTACAAAAGTTATTAAAGAAATACATAAAATCTGTTAATCGAACCGAGGTTACTTGGTCAGTGAATTCGCCCATACAACTAACTTTAGTGAAAAATAAAAACTCAACCTAACCTATAGTGTCGTACGTTGTTGGATAGCCCTTAGCTTCTGTATTAACCTACCGAAAACCGCATCCTCGTATTCCCTCAGGATTTTCTGATAATCCCTGAAAACAAATTTATTCGTCTATCTCGACTTCAAATTTCCGATTAATTTCCGAATAAAAATTCTAAACTAAATATTTTCACAGTATACTCACCAGATAACCTCGCCATCCCCTCCTGCTACCTCCCCTCCGTATCCCTGAATAATTTCAGCAGCCTACCTGAAAAATTACAAAAGTTATTAAAGAAATACATAAAATCTGTTAATCGAACCGAGGTTACTTGGTCAGTGAATTCGCCCATACAACTAACTTTAGTGAAAAATAAAAACTCAACCTAACCTATAGTGTCGTACGTTGTTGGATAGCCCTTAGCTTCTGTATTAACCTACCGAAAACCGCATCCTCGTATTCCCTCAGGATTTTCTGATAATCCCTGAAAACAAATTTATTCGTCTATCTCGACTTCAAATTTCCGATTAATTTCCGAATAAAAATTCTAAACTAAATATTTTCACAGTATACTCACCAGATAACCTCGCCATCCCCTCCTGCTACCTCCCCTCCGTATCCCTGAATAATTTCAGCAGCCTACCTGAAAAATTACAAAAGTTATTAAAGAAATACATAAAATCTGTTAATCGAACCGAGGTTACTTGGTCAGTGAATTCGCCCATACAACTAACTTTAGTGAAAAATAAAAACTCAACCTAACCTATAGTGTCGTACGTTGTTGGATAGCCCTTAGCTTCTGTATTAACCTACCGAAAACCGCATCCTCGTATTCCCTCAGGATTTTCTGATAATCCCTGAAAACAAATTTATTCGTCTATCTCGACTTCAAATTTCCGATTAATTTCCGAATAAAAATTCTAAACTAAATATTTTCACAGTATACTCACCAGATAACCTCGCCATCCCCTCCTGCTACCTCCCCTCCGTATCCCTGAATAATTTCAGCAGCCTACCTGAAAAATTACAAAAGTTATTAAAGAAATACATAAAATCTGTTAATCGAACCGAGGTTACTTGGTCAGTGAATTCGCCCATACAACTAACTTTAGTGAAAAATAAAAACTCAACCTAACCTATAGTGTCGTACGTTGTTGGATAGCCCTTAGCTTCTGTATTAACCTACCGAAAACCGCATCCTCGTATTCCCTCAGGATTTTCTGATAATCCCTGAAAACAAATTTATTCGTCTATCTCGACTTCAAATTTCCGATTAATTTCCGAATAAAAATTCTAAACTAAATATTTTCACAGTATACTCACCAGATAACCTCGCCATCCCCTCCTGCTACCTCCCCTCCGTATCCCTGAATAATTTCAGCAGCCTACCTGAAAAATTACAAAAGTTATTAAAGAAATACATAAAATCTGTTAATCGAACCGAGGTTACTTGGTCAGTGAATTCGCCCATACAACTAACTTTAGTGAAAAATAAAAACTCAACCTAACCTATAGTGTCGTACGTTGTTGGATAGCCCTTAGCTTCTGTATTAACCTACCGAAAACCGCATCCTCGTATTCCCTCAGGATTTTCTGATAATCCCTGAAAACAAATTTATTCGTCTATCTCGACTTCAAATTTCCGATTAATTTCCGAATAAAAATTCTAAACTAAATATTTTCACAGTATACTCACCAGATAACCTCGCCATCCCCTCCTGCTACCTCCCCTCCGTATCCCTGAATAATTTCAGCAGCCTACCTGAAAAATTACAAAAGTTATTAAAGAAATACATAAAATCTGTTAATCGAACCGAGGTTACTTGGTCAGTGAATTCGCCCATACAACTAACTTTAGTGAAAAATAAAAACTCAACCTAACCTATAGTGTCGTACGTTGTTGGATAGCCCTTAGCTTCTGTATTAACCTACCGAAAACCGCATCCTCGTATTCCCTCAGGATTTTCTGATAATCCCTGAAAACAAATTTATTCGTCTATCTCGACTTCAAATTTCCGATTAATTTCCGAATAAAAATTCTAAACTAAATATTTTCACAGTATACTCACCAGATAACCTCGCCATCCCCTCCTGCTACCTCCCCTCCGTATCCCTGAATAATTTCAGCAGCCTACCTGAAAAATTACAAAAGTTATTAAAGAAATACATAAAATCTGTTAATCGAACCGAGGTTACTTGGTCAGTGAATTCGCCCATACAACTAACTTTAGTGAAAAATAAAAACTCAACCTAACCTATAGTGTCGTACGTTGTTGGATAGCCCTTAGCTTCTGTATTAACCTACCGAAAACCGCATCCTCGTATTCCCTCAGGATTTTCTGATAATCCCTGAAAACAAATTTATTCGTCTATCTCGACTTCAAATTTCCGATTAATTTCCGAATAAAAATTCTAAACTAAATATTTTCACAGTATACTCACCAGATAACCTCGCCATCCCCTCCTGCTACCTCCCCTCCGTATCCCTGAATAATTTCAGCAGCCTACCTGAAAAATTACAAAAGTTATTAAAGAAATACATAAAATCTGTTAATCGAACCGAGGTTACTTGGTCAGTGAATTCGCCCATACAACTAACTTTAGTGAAAAATAAAAACTCAACCTAACCTATAGTGTCGTACGTTGTTGGATAGCCCTTAGCTTCTGTATTAACCTACCGAAAACCGCATCCTCGTATTCCCTCAGGATTTTCTGATAATCCCTGAAAACAAATTTATTCGTCTATCTCGACTTCAAATTTCCGATTAATTTCCGAATAAAAATTCTAAACTAAATATTTTCACAGTATACTCACCAGATAACCTCGCCATCCCCTCCTGCTACCTCCCCTCCGTATCCCTGAATAATTTCAGCAGCCTACCTGAAAAATTACAAAAGTTATTAAAGAAATACATAAAATCTGTTAATCGAACCGAGGTTACTTGGTCAGTGAATTCGCCCATACAACTAACTTTAGTGAAAAATAAAAACTCAACCTAACCTATAGTGTCGTACGTTGTTGGATAGCCCTTAGCTTCTGTATTAACCTACCGAAAACCGCATCCTCGTATTCCCTCAGGATTTTCTGATAATCCCTGAAAACAAATTTATTCGTCTATCTCGACTTCAAATTTCCGATTAATTTCCGAATAAAAATTCTAAACTAAATATTTTCACAGTATACTCACCAGATAACCTCGCCATCCCCTCCTGCTACCTCCCCTCCGTATCCCTGAATAATTTCAGCAGCCTACCTGAAAAATTACAAAAGTTATTAAAGAAATACATAAAATCTGTTAATCGAACCGAGGTTACTTGGTCAGTGAATTCGCCCATACAACTAACTTTAGTGAAAAATAAAAACTCAACCTAACCTATAGTGTCGTACGTTGTTGGATAGCCCTTAGCTTCTGTATTAACCTACCGAAAACCGCATCCTCGTATTCCCTCAGGATTTTCTGATAATCCCTGAAAACAAATTTATTCGTCTATCTCGACTTCAAATTTCCGATTAATTTCCGAATAAAAATTCTAAACTAAATATTTTCACAGTATACTCACCAGATAACCTCGCCATCCCCTCCTGCTACCTCCCCTCCGTATCCCTGAATAATTTCAGCAGCCTACCTGAAAAATTACAAAAGTTATTAAAGAAATACATAAAATCTGTTAATCGAACCGAGGTTACTTGGTCAGTGAATTCGCCCATACAACTAACTTTAGTGAAAAATAAAAACTCAACCTAACCTATAGTGTCGTACGTTGTTGGATAGCCCTTAGCTTCTGTATTAACCTACCGAAAACCGCATCCTCGTATTCCCTCAGGATTTTCTGATAATCCCTGAAAACAAATTTATTCGTCTATCTCGACTTCAAATTTCCGATTAATTTCCGAATAAAAATTCTAAACTAAATATTTTCACAGTATACTCACCAGATAACCTCGCCATCCCCTCCTGCTACCTCCCCTCCGTATCCCTGAATAATTTCAGCAGCCTACCTGAAAAATTACAAAAGTTATTAAAGAAATACATAAAATCTGTTAATCGAACCGAGGTTACTTGGTCAGTGAATTCGCCCATACAACTAACTTTAGTGAAAAATAAAAACTCAACCTAACCTATAGTGTCGTACGTTGTTGGATAGCCCTTAGCTTCTGTATTAACCTACCGAAAACCGCATCCTCGTATTCCCTCAGGATTTTCTGATAATCCCTGAAAACAAATTTATTCGTCTATCTCGACTTCAAATTTCCGATTAATTTCCGAATAAAAATTCTAAACTAAATATTTTCACAGTATACTCACCAGATAACCTCGCCATCCCCTCCTGCTACCTCCCCTCCGTATCCCTGAATAATTTCAGCAGCCTACCTGAAAAATTACAAAAGTTATTAAAGAAATACATAAAATCTGTTAATCGAACCGAGGTTACTTGGTCAGTGAATTCGCCCATACAACTAACTTTAGTGAAAAATAAAAACTCAACCTAACCTATAGTGTCGTACGTTGTTGGATAGCCCTTAGCTTCTGTATTAACCTACCGAAAACCGCATCCTCGTATTCCCTCAGGATTTTCTGATAATCCCTGAAAACAAATTTATTCGTCTATCTCGACTTCAAATTTCCGATTAATTTCCGAATAAAAATTCTAAACTAAATATTTTCACAGTATACTCACCAGATAACCTCGCCATCCCCTCCTGCTACCTCCCCTCCGTATCCCTGAATAATTTCAGCAGCCTACCTGAAAAATTACAAAAGTTATTAAAGAAATACATAAAATCTGTTAATCGAACCGAGGTTACTTGGTCAGTGAATTCGCCCATACAACTAACTTTAGTGAAAAATAAAAACTCAACCTAACCTATAGTGTCGTACGTTGTTGGATAGCCCTTAGCTTCTGTATTAACCTACCGAAAACCGCATCCTCGTATTCCCTCAGGATTTTCTGATAATCCCTGAAAACAAATTTATTCGTCTATCTCGACTTCAAATTTCCGATTAATTTCCGAATAAAAATTCTAAACTAAATATTTTCACAGTATACTCACCAGATAACCTCGCCATCCCCTCCTGCTACCTCCCCTCCGTATCCCTGAATAATTTCAGCAGCCTACCTGAAAAATTACAAAAGTTATTAAAGAAATACATAAAATCTGTTAATCGAACCGAGGTTACTTGGTCAGTGAATTCGCCCATACAACTAACTTTAGTGAAAAATAAAAACTCAACCTAACCTATAGTGTCGTACGTTGTTGGATAGCCCTTAGCTTCTGTATTA
The DNA here is from genome assembly GCA_945859725.1 of Drepana falcataria. NCBI lineage: Eukaryota > Metazoa > Arthropoda > Insecta > Lepidoptera > Drepanidae > Drepana > Drepana falcataria. Next base: position 9,788,476 of record OX243941.1, on the reverse strand, counting down.
ACCTACCGAAAACCGCATCCTCGTATTCCCTCAGGATTTTCTGATAATCCCTGAAAACAAATTTATTCGTCTATCTCGACTTCAAATTTCCGATTAATTTCCGAATAAAAATTCTAAACTAAATATTTTCACAGTATACTCACCAGATAACCTCGCCATCCCCTCCTGCTACCTCCCCTCCGTATCCCTGAATAATTTCAGCAGCCTACCTGAAAAATTACAAAAGTTATTAAAGAAATACATAAAATCTGTTAATCGAACCGAGGTTACTTGGTCAGTGAATTCGCCCATACAACTAACTTTAGTGAAAAATAAAAACTCAACCTAACCTATAGTGTCGTACGTTGTTGGATAGCCCTTAGCTTCTGTATTAACCTACCGAAAACCGCATCCTCGTATTCCCTCAGGATTTTCTGATAATCCCTGAAAACAAATTTATTCGTCTATCTCGACTTCAAATTTCCGATTAATTTCCGAATAAAAATTCTAAACTAAATATTTTCACAGTATACTCACCAGATAACCTCGCCATCCCCTCCTGCTACCTCCCCTCCGTATCCCTGAATAATTTCAGCAGCCTACCTGAAAAATTACAAAAGTTATTAAAGAAATACATAAAATCTGTTAATCGAACCGAGGTTACTTGGTCAGTGAATTCGCCCATACAACTAACTTTAGTGAAAAATAAAAACTCAACCTAACCTATAGTGTCGTACGTTGTTGGATAGCCCTTAGCTTCTGTATTAACCTACCGAAAACCGCATCCTCGTATTCCCTCAGGATTTTCTGATAATCCCTGAAAACAAATTTATTCGTCTATCTCGACTTCAAATTTCCGATTAATTTCCGAATAAAAATTCTAAACTAAATATTTTCACAGTATACTCACCAGATAACCTCGCCATCCCCTCCTGCTACCTCCCCTCCGTATCCCTGAATAATTTCAGCAGCCTACCTGAAAAATTACAAAAGTTATTAAAGAAATACATAAAATCTGTTAATCGAACCGAGGTTACTTGGTCAGTGAATTCGCCCATACAACTAACTTTAGTGAAAAATAAAAACTCAACCTAACCTATAGTGTCGTACGTTGTTGGATAGCCCTTAGCTTCTGTATTAACCTACCGAAAACCGCATCCTCGTATTCCCTCAGGATTTTCTGATAATCCCTGAAAACAAATTTATTCGTCTATCTCGACTTCAAATTTCCGATTAATTTCCGAATAAAAATTCTAAACTAAATATTTTCACAGTATACTCACCAGATAACCTCGCCATCCCCTCCTGCTACCTCCCCTCCGTATCCCTGAATAATTTCAGCAGCCTACCTGAAAAATTACAAAAGTTATTAAAGAAATACATAAAATCTGTTAATCGAACCGAGGTTACTTGGTCAGTGAATTCGCCCATACAACTAACTTTAGTGAAAAATAAAAACTCAACCTAACCTATAGTGTCGTACGTTGTTGGATAGCCCTTAGCTTCTGTATTAACCTACCGAAAACCGCATCCTCGTATTCCCTCAGGATTTTCTGATAATCCCTGAAAACAAATTTATTCGTCTATCTCGACTTCAAATTTCCGATTAATTTCCGAATAAAAATTCTAAACTAAATATTTTCACAGTATACTCACCAGATAACCTCGCCATCCCCTCCTGCTACCTCCCCTCCGTATCCCTGAATAATTTCAGCAGCCTACCTGAAAAATTACAAAAGTTATTAAAGAAATACATAAAATCTGTTAATCGAACCGAGGTTACTTGGTCAGTGAATTCGCCCATACAACTAACTTTAGTGAAAAATAAAAACTCAACCTAACCTATAGTGTCGTACGTTGTTGGATAGCCCTTAGCTTCTGTATTAACCTACCGAAAACCGCATCCTCGTATTCCCTCAGGATTTTCTGATAATCCCTGAAAACAAATTTATTCGTCTATCTCGACTTCAAATTTCCGATTAATTTCCGAATAAAAATTCTAAACTAAATATTTTCACAGTATACTCACCAGATAACCTCGCCATCCCCTCCTGCTACCTCCCCTCCGTATCCCTGAATAATTTCAGCAGCCTACCTGAAAAATTACAAAAGTTATTAAAGAAATACATAAAATCTGTTAATCGAACCGAGGTTACTTGGTCAGTGAATTCGCCCATACAACTAACTTTAGTGAAAAATAAAAACTCAACCTAACCTATAGTGTCGTACGTTGTTGGATAGCCCTTAGCTTCTGTATTAACCTACCGAAAACCGCATCCTCGTATTCCCTCAGGATTTTCTGATAATCCCTGAAAACAAATTTATTCGTCTATCTCGACTTCAAATTTCCGATTAATTTCCGAATAAAAATTCTAAACTAAATATTTTCACAGTATACTCACCAGATAACCTCGCCATCCCCTCCTGCTACCTCCCCTCCGTATCCCTGAATAATTTCAGCAGCCTACCTGAAAAATTACAAAAGTTATTAAAGAAATACATAAAATCTGTTAATCGAACCGAGGTTACTTGGTCAGTGAATTCGCCCATACAACTAACTTTAGTGAAAAATAAAAACTCAACCTAACCTATAGTGTCGTACGTTGTTGGATAGCCCTTAGCTTCTGTATTAACCTACCGAAAACCGCATCCTCGTATTCCCTCAGGATTTTCTGATAATCCCTGAAAACAAATTTATTCGTCTATCTCGACTTCAAATTTCCGATTAATTTCCGAATAAAAATTCTAAACTAAATATTTTCACAGTATACTCACCAGATAACCTCGCCATCCCCTCCTGCTACCTCCCCTCCGTATCCCTGAATAATTTCAGCAGCCTACCTGAAAAATTACAAAAGTTATTAAAGAAATACATAAAATCTGTTAATCGAACCGAGGTTACTTGGTCAGTGAATTCGCCCATACAACTAACTTTAGTGAAAAATAAAAACTCAACCTAACCTATAGTGTCGTACGTTGTTGGATAGCCCTTAGCTTCTGTATTAACCTACCGAAAACCGCATCCTCGTATTCCCTCAGGATTTTCTGATAATCCCTGAAAACAAATTTATTCGTCTATCTCGACTTCAAATTTCCGATTAATTTCCGAATAAAAATTCTAAACTAAATATTTTCACAGTATACTCACCAGATAACCTCGCCATCCCCTCCTGCTACCTCCCCTCCGTATCCCTGAATAATTTCAGCAGCCTACCTGAAAAATTACAAAAGTTATTAAAGAAATACATAAAATCTGTTAATCGAACCGAGGTTACTTGGTCAGTGAATTCGCCCATACAACTAACTTTAGTGAAAAATAAAAACTCAACCTAACCTATAGTGTCGTACGTTGTTGGATAGCCCTTAGCTTCTGTATTAACCTACCGAAAACCGCATCCTCGTATTCCCTCAGGATTTTCTGATAATCCCTGAAAACAAATTTATTCGTCTATCTCGACTTCAAATTTCCGATTAATTTCCGAATAAAAATTCTAAACTAAATATTTTCACAGTATACTCACCAGATAACCTCGCCATCCCCTCCTGCTACCTCCCCTCCGTATCCCTGAATAATTTCAGCAGCCTACCTGAAAAATTACAAAAGTTATTAAAGAAATACATAAAATCTGTTAATCGAACCGAGGTTACTTGGTCAGTGAATTCGCCCATACAACTAACTTTAGTGAAAAATAAAAACTCAACCTAACCTATAGTGTCGTACGTTGTTGGATAGCCCTTAGCTTCTGTATTAACCTACCGAAAACCGCATCCTCGTATTCCCTCAGGATTTTCTGATAATCCCTGAAAACAAATTTATTCGTCTATCTCGACTTCAAATTTCCGATTAATTTCCGAATAAAAATTCTAAACTAAATATTTTCACAGTATACTCACCAGATAACCTCGCCATCCCCTCCTGCTACCTCCCCTCCGTATCCCTGAATAATTTCAGCAGCCTACCTGAAAAATTACAAAAGTTATTAAAGAAATACATAAAATCTGTTAATCGAACCGAGGTTACTTGGTCAGTGAATTCGCCCATACAACTAACTTTAGTGAAAAATAAAAACTCAACCTAACCTATAGTGTCGTACGTTGTTGGATAGCCCTTAGCTTCTGTATTAACCTACCGAAAACCGCATCCTCGTATTCCCTCAGGATTTTCTGATAATCCCTGAAAACAAATTTATTCGTCTATCTCGACTTCAAATTTCCGATTAATTTCCGAATAAAAATTCTAAACTAAATATTTTCACAGTATACTCACCAGATAACCTCGCCATCCCCTCCTGCTACCTCCCCTCCGTATCCCTGAATAATTTCAGCAGCCTACCTGAAAAATTACAAAAGTTATTAAAGAAATACATAAAATCTGTTAATCGAACCGAGGTTACTTGGTCAGTGAATTCGCCCATACAACTAACTTTAGTGAAAAATAAAAACTCAACCTAACCTATAGTGTCGTACGTTGTTGGATAGCCCTTAGCTTCTGTATTAACCTACCGAAAACCGCATCCTCGTATTCCCTCAGGATTTTCTGATAATCCCTGAAAACAAATTTATTCGTCTATCTCGACTTCAAATTTCCGATTAATTTCCGAATAAAAATTCTAAACTAAATATTTTCACAGTATACTCACCAGATAACCTCGCCATCCCCTCCTGCTACCTCCCCTCCGTATCCCTGAATAATTTCAGCAGCCTACCTGAAAAATTACAAAAGTTATTAAAGAAATACATAAAATCTGTTAATCGAACCGAGGTTACTTGGTCAGTGAATTCGCCCATACAACTAACTTTAGTGAAAAATAAAAACTCAACCTAACCTATAGTGTCGTACGTTGTTGGATAGCCCTTAGCTTCTGTATTAACCTACCGAAAACCGCATCCTCGTATTCCCTCAGGATTTTCTGATAATCCCTGAAAACAAATTTATTCGTCTATCTCGACTTCAAATTTCCGATTAATTTCCGAATAAAAATTCTAAACTAAATATTTTCACAGTATACTCACCAGATAACCTCGCCATCCCCTCCTGCTACCTCCCCTCCGTATCCCTGAATAATTTCAGCAGCCTACCTGAAAAATTACAAAAGTTATTAAAGAAATACATAAAATCTGTTAATCGAACCGAGGTTACTTGGTCAGTGAATTCGCCCATACAACTAACTTTAGTGAAAAATAAAAACTCAACCTAACCTATAGTGTCGTACGTTGTTGGATAGCCCTTAGCTTCTGTATTAACCTACCGAAAACCGCATCCTCGTATTCCCTCAGGATTTTCTGATAATCCCTGAAAACAAATTTATTCGTCTATCTCGACTTCAAATTTCCGATTAATTTCCGAATAAAAATTCTAAACTAAATATTTTCACAGTATACTCACCAGATAACCTCGCCATCCCCTCCTGCTACCTCCCCTCCGTATCCCTGAATAATTTCAGCAGCCTACCTGAAAAATTACAAAAGTTATTAAAGAAATACATAAAATCTGTTAATCGAACCGAGGTTACTTGGTCAGTGAATTCGCCCATACAACTAACTTTAGTGAAAAATAAAAACTCAACCTAACCTATAGTGTCGTACGTTGTTGGATAGCCCTTAGCTTCTGTATTAACCTACCGAAAACCGCATCCTCGTATTCCCTCAGGATTTTCTGATAATCCCTGAAAACAAATTTATTCGTCTATCTCGACTTCAAATTTCCGATTAATTTCCGAATAAAAATTCTAAACTAAATATTTTCACAGTATACTCACCAGATAACCTCGCCATCCCCTCCTGCTACCTCCCCTCCGTATCCCTGAATAATTTCAGCAGCCTACCTGAAAAATTACAAAAGTTATTAAAGAAATACATAAAATCTGTTAATCGAACCGAGGTTACTTGGTCAGTGAATTCGCCCATACAACTAACTTTAGTGAAAAATAAAAACTCAACCTAACCTATAGTGTCGTACGTTGTTGGATAGCCCTTAGCTTCTGTATTAACCTACCGAAAACCGCATCCTCGTATTCCCTCAGGATTTTCTGATAATCCCTGAAAACAAATTTATTCGTCTATCTCGACTTCAAATTTCCGATTAATTTCCGAATAAAAATTCTAAACTAAATATTTTCACAGTATACTCACCAGATAACCTCGCCATCCCCTCCTGCTACCTCCCCTCCGTATCCCTGAATAATTTCAGCAGCCTACCTGAAAAATTACAAAAGTTATTAAAGAAATACATAAAATCTGTTAATCGAACCGAGGTTACTTGGTCAGTGAATTCGCCCATACAACTAACTTTAGTGAAAAATAAAAACTCAACCTAACCTATAGTGTCGTACGTTGTTGGATAGCCCTTAGCTTCTGTATTAACCTACCGAAAACCGCATCCTCGTATTCCCTCAGGATTTTCTGATAATCCCTGAAAACAAATTTATTCGTCTATCTCGACTTCAAATTTCCGATTAATTTCCGAATAAAAATTCTAAACTAAATATTTTCACAGTATACTCACCAGATAACCTCGCCATCCCCTCCTGCTACCTCCCCTCCGTATCCCTGAATAATTTCAGCAGCCTACCTGAAAAATTACAAAAGTTATTAAAGAAATACATAAAATCTGTTAATCGAACCGAGGTTACTTGGTCAGTGAATTCGCCCATACAACTAACTTTAGTGAAAAATAAAAACTCAACCTAACCTATAGTGTCGTACGTTGTTGGATAGCCCTTAGCTTCTGTATTAACCTACCGAAAACCGCATCCTCGTATTCCCTCAGGATTTTCTGATAATCCCTGAAAACAAATTTATTCGTCTATCTCGACTTCAAATTTCCGATTAATTTCCGAATAAAAATTCTAAACTAAATATTTTCACAGTATACTCACCAGATAACCTCGCCATCCCCTCCTGCTACCTCCCCTCCGTATCCCTGAATAATTTCAGCAGCCTACCTGAAAAATTACAAAAGTTATTAAAGAAATACATAAAATCTGTTAATCGAACCGAGGTTACTTGGTCAGTGAATTCGCCCATACAACTAACTTTAGTGAAAAATAAAAACTCAACCTAACCTATAGTGTCGTACGTTGTTGGATAGCCCTTAGCTTCTGTATTAACCTACCGAAAACCGCATCCTCGTATTCCCTCAGGATTTTCTGATAATCCCTGAAAACAAATTTATTCGTCTATCTCGACTTCAAATTTCCGATTAATTTCCGAATAAAAATTCTAAACTAAATATTTTCACAGTATACTCACCAGATAACCTCGCCATCCCCTCCTGCTACCTCCCCTCCGTATCCCTGAATAATTTCAGCAGCCTACCTGAAAAATTACAAAAGTTATTAAAGAAATACATAAAATCTGTTAATCGAACCGAGGTTACTTGGTCAGTGAATTCGCCCATACAACTAACTTTAGTGAAAAATAAAAACTCAACCTAACCTATAGTGTCGTACGTTGTTGGATAGCCCTTAGCTTCTGTATTAACCTACCGAAAACCGCATCCTCGTATTCCCTCAGGATTTTCTGATAATCCCTGAAAACAAATTTATTCGTCTATCTCGACTTCAAATTTCCGATTAATTTCCGAATAAAAATTCTAAACTAAATATTTTCACAGTATACTCACCAGATAACCTCGCCATCCCCTCCTGCTACCTCCCCTCCGTATCCCTGAATAATTTCAGCAGCCTACCTGAAAAATTACAAAAGTTATTAAAGAAATACATAAAATCTGTTAATCGAACCGAGGTTACTTGGTCAGTGAATTCGCCCATACAACTAACTTTAGTGAAAAATAAAAACTCAACCTAACCTATAGTGTCGTACGTTGTTGGATAGCCCTTAGCTTCTGTATTAACCTACCGAAAACCGCATCCTCGTATTCCCTCAGGATTTTCTGATAATCCCTGAAAACAAATTTATTCGTCTATCTCGACTTCAAATTTCCGATTAATTTCCGAATAAAAATTCTAAACTAAATATTTTCACAGTATACTCACCAGATAACCTCGCCATCCCCTTCAGCTACCTCCCCTCCGTATCCCTGAAAATTTTCAGCAGCCTACCTGAAAAATTTCAACATAAAGACCCACCCACCCGCCCTATTTTTCTGTCGGCCAGTTGCATTCTGCAAAAAATTCTTATTTTCGTTTTCCGGCTATAACTCTCTGAATCTTCGTCCGATATTTTAACTTCTTACACTCCCAGACTCGGAACTAAATTCTCCACCCCTTTGCATTCTCGGAAAAAATCCTCGATCCCTCCCAGATTTTTAAATCTCCAAAAACTTAAATTTTCACACTTTTTCTCGCCGATTTTCACCGAATCCCGCACAAAACCATCTACATCTCTGCCGATTCTCAACCGATCGATACCAAACTTGGACTGCTGTAACAAGCACTAAATTCCCCATCAAACTCGACATGCTCGGCCTCCGCACACCCAAAAAAGCTCCCCCCAAGCCCCCCCTTAAACCCACCAAGTCGCCCGTGAAGGCAAGCTCGTCCACGACCAACGTGCGACGCAACATAGGCGACTGGGGAGCAACATCAAAGGCCACTATTGCCACCGCAACAGCTTCGCAGTCAGTGGTCACAAGATCCCCACCGATCACAAACAGACAACCTGAACCAACTCCACCCCCACAGCCCGCCCCGGAAACAGCCCCGCTTATCGACCTGGAGACAGACCCTGTCACACCGCAGCCCGCCCCGGTCGAACAAATAAAACCCAAATCCACAATAACTCTCCCACAGAGGACCAAGAAAACGCCAGCACCCATAAGGAGGACAATGGGCCTAGATGACAGCCCACCAACCAAACCCACTTACGCAAACAGGCTCGCCGAGGCCAAGGCTTGCCTAAAATCAGCAATGGACTACATGGAAGACTCCAGAAATCTGCGCACAGATATCAAGAAAGGGGTCACTAAAGCCCTAGAGCGCCTCTACGAACTCGTCAAAGAAGCGGAATTGGAAAAAGGTGCAACACCCGCACCATCCGCTCCCGCACTCACAATGGACACCACCCCAAAAACAGTCGAACTCAGTGAGGCAACAACGACGCTCCTGCGACAAACAATCCAGGAGGAGATCGGCAAGGCGCTAAAGCAGACGCAAATAGCGCCCCCGGCACCTCGCCTCACATACGCCAGGGCAGCCGCCAACCCACCACCTGCAAAACAAAGACCACCCACGAAGCCATCCATAATAGTAACCTCAAAAAAAGGCGTCAAATCTAACGATGAGATGCTACAGGAGTGGCGCAAGAGCATAACATTCCGCAACACCAGCTACGCACCCTCCAACATCAAGGCAGTCGGTAACAACAAGCTGAGAGTGGAATTCGACAATGTGCAGCAGCAAGAGGAGACTATACGCAGGCTAGGCGAGGCGAGCAGCCAAGTGGTCGCCGAACCTGCCAAGCAGCTGCAGCCCATGGTCGAATTAAAGGGCATATTTATAGACACATCCCCAGAAGAAATCATAAAACTAATAAAAATACAAAATGAAACCATCAACTCTGAAATAAACACTGATACAGATATCACCCTCAAATTCCAGCGCAGAAACAAAAATGAAAAACTATACAATGCAGTACTCATGGTCACCCCATCAATATTCCACAAAATGCTCCAATTAGCCACGCTCAATATAGACCACCAGCGTATCCAGGTGTCTGAGTTCGTGCCCCTGCTGCAATGCTACAAGTGTCTGCAGTACGGGCACACTCAAAAGAGGTGTGAAAGTGCCGACCCAGCATGCTCACACTGCGGCGTCGCGGGGCACAAGTTCGCAAACTGCCCCAACAAGATCACCCCACCAACCTGCTACAACTGCACTGAACATAACAGGAAGTACAAAACTAGTAAAAGCACAGACCACGGCGCAACTTCTAACTTCTGCTCAATTTACAACGCAATGAAAACCAAAATAATCTCCCGTATCGATTATGGACAATAACATCAGAACAAACACCCAAAGTAATAACACCTACAACCCAAAAATACTACAGTGCAATTTGAGCAGAAGCCAGAAGGCGCAACACGAATTCTTAAAATACTTCTCAGACAACGATTATGCAATAGGACTAATTTCAGAACCATATACCGGAAATACAAACACAGTATCAAACATACAAGGCTATCAAATACATCAATTCCCTGGAACAAATAAGACAAAAGCATGCATCATCATCAAAAATGGCCTGGGGGCGGCTCTCGGCATGACCCAGTACTCAAGCCCCAACCTAGCAGTCGTTCAGTGCACCATATCCGGCAGACGACTATACATAACCTCCGCGTATGTGGAACCGAACTCCGATGACGGCGGCACTTTACACCGCCTAGAACACCTAGTGCAACAACACAAAAACTGCATGCACCTAATCGGAGGCGATCTCAACGGGTGGCACCCGCTATGGGGCTCCAACAGAACCAATAACAGAGGCAACAGCGTAGCACATCTCGTTATATCCAACGAACTCAACATATGCAATATAGGCTCCGTTCCAACCTTCGAGACAGTCACACATGGAACAACCAGACAATCAATCATAGACATAACAATAGTATCCGATAAACTAGCGCAGAAAATCACCAACTGGCACGTCAACCTGGAAGCCTGCCCCACCTCAGATCACAACGCAATCGAATATCAGCTAGCAATCAATAGAAAACAATTCGCCAAAACCATAACCCAAACTACATACAGATACAATTACAAAAGAGAACACATCGACTGGGACAACTTCAGGCATACAATGAGTAAGAACACCGAACACATCAAAGATAAAGACATAGAGGCAATGAACAACCAAGAACTGGAAGAATACCTTGAAACCATCACAATAGCCATACAAAAGACGTGCGATCAAACCCTGCCTCGCAAAGGAAAGACCCGCAGCCACAATCCCTGGTGGAATGCCGAACTCGACTCAATGAAGAAAAACCTCATCCGCCTGCACCATCGCATCCATCACCTCAAAGCCAGAAACAGACCCCTGGACAATATACTAGCCGAACGCGAAGCCCTAAAAGCCGAGTACATCACAGCTCTCTCCAAAGCCTCAACCGACAGCTTCCGGGAGTTCTGCAGTAAGCAGGGCAAAGAGGACGTCTGGTCGCTAACAAACCGACTACTCAAGAGCGGCCCTCCAGCACGACCACCAGCAACCCTGCGACTGGAGAACGACCAGGAGACTGCCGACAGCAAAGACACCGCAGAGGCGCTACTGCAGCGCTTCTACCCGGATGATACCCCAGATACCAACCTAAAACAAGAAAACACCAGACGCACATCAACCCTCACACCCGACACCCCCGACGAACCCCAGTTTTCAGAAGCAGAAGTTCTAGACTGCCTCCGCTCCATGAACCCAAACAAAGCCCCTGGACCAGATCACCTCACATCAGATATCTGCCTCGAATTTGCAAACCTGCACCCCGAAATATTAACAAGGATAATGAACAAGTGCCTAGCCAACTCCTACTTCCCGAAGTGCTGGAAGGTAGCCTTCGTAAAGGCACTGCCCAAACCCGGCAAAGAGGACCACTCCAGCATCACAACATACAGACCCATAGGACTCCTAAACATACTCGGAAAACTGCTAGAAAAACTGATAATAAAACGACTTAACTACCATATGCGCCGAACAGGAAACCACAATCCCCTCCAATTCGGCTTTAAAGAACAGACCTCCACCATAGACGCCCTCAGCACAGCTATAACTACCATTAAGAAAGCAAAAAACAACAAAGAACAAGTCATCGCAGTTTCACTAGACATAAAAGCCGCCTTCGACAACGCATGGTGGCCGGCCCTACTAACAAGGCTGCAAAACATAAATTGTCCCAAAAACATATACCGCATCATACAAAGTTACCTGAACGACCGCAAAGTCACCCTCAACTACGTCGACGCAACTGCCACAAAAACCATGACAAGAGGCTGCATACAGGGCTCTGTATGCGGCCCCACCTTCTGGAATATAATACTGGACGAGCTACTCACACTGTCGCTCCCTAACGGGTGCCACATTCAAGCCTTCGCGGACGACGTCCTCCTCATAGTAAAAGCCAAAACAACTCCAGACCTACAACACAACGCCAACAACGCACTTCGAAAAATCCACAACTGGGGAGAAACTGTCAAACTCCAATTCGGCCCATCCAAAACCCAATTAATCGCATTCACACCAAAAGCCTCCAAATCCAACATCCTCATCAACAACCTCACCCTAAAACCGGTCAACAGCATCAAACTCCTTGGAGTCATAATAGACAATAAACTAAGATTCACCAAACACGCACAATACACAATAGACAAAGCACACAAAATACATAAAAAGCTCTGCAAATTCGTCAGACCCACATGGGGTATACAAAGCGAAAATATCTCCACCATCTACAAACATGTCATCGAACCGACAATTACCTACGCAGCAGGCATCTGGAGCGAAGCCATTCAATATAAAACAGTTAGAGACAGCCTACAAACCCTCCAGCGAGGGTTTGCAATCAAAACCATAAAAGGGTTCAGAACCATCTCAGCAACAGCAGCAATAGCGCTAGCAGGATACACCCCGCTACACCTAAAAGTTAAAGAACGCTCAATAGTAGAAAGAACGAGAATCGGACACGAAACTCAATACCTCTCTGGCGACGCGACACTAGAAAAACCCTCCAAACCCGAAACGCTCCTGCACCCCTCACTGCGAATACCACACACCTTTGAACTGGCAACTGAGCAAACCCAAATAGATCAAATATGCACAACCAACACTGTCAAAATCTATACCGACGGAAGCAAAACCGACGCTGGTGGGGTCGGAGCCGCTTTCGTAGCTTACCTCCCAAATGGCACTAAAACCATTAAAAAATATAAACTGCACAACTCATGCTCGGTATTCCAGGCTGAACTCCTCGCCCTATCTAAATCCTGCGACTGGATAGCCGCATCACAACACCAAGATATAACAATATGTACAGACAGCAGATCCAGCCTACAAGAAATAAGTAACCAGAACTCCACCAACCCATTCGTCACCAACATTCACCAAACATTACACCAATACACAGGACGCATCAAGCTGGTGTGGGTCAAAGCCCACATCGGCATTGAAGGAAATGAGGAAGCCGACACTGCCGCAAAAGCAGCTGCAAGTTCACACAAGGCCCCAGACTACACTAGTTACCCAATCAGCTTTATCAAACAAAAAATTAAACAAGAAAACAGAGCCCTCAGCAATGAACTATACCAAACCAGCCAAACCGGAGCCCACACACGTGAATGGTGTCCAGACCTGACCAGCATCAGCGAGCTCAACATGGCGATCAAGCCGAGCTTCGCGCTGACGCAGGTGCTGACAGGCCACGGATACCATCTCGCATACCTACACCGTTTTAAAATCACCAATACCGACCGATGCCCATGCGACTCATCCAAAACCCAAACGATAAACCACCTACTAAAAGAATGCCCACAATACAGCAAAATCCGATTCGAGCATGAACAAACCTGCAACTACCTCCAGATCGATCCCTATGACCTCAAAGAACTCCTTACCAAAGACAGTGCCATAAAATCATTTGTAAAGTACATAGAAAAACTGATTAACAATTTGAAACGATTTAACGGCACATAAGATTAACTAAATAAAATCATAAGTATCATAAAAACATAATAAAAAAAAAAAAAAAAAAAAAAAAAAAAAAAAAAAAAAAAAAAAAAAAACCAATAACCTACATAAATAAGACTGATTACCAAAAACTTTAATAAAAAATAAGAAGGAAACATTCACTACAAAACTACTAAAATTTTATCAAAAAAAAAAAAAAAAAAAAAAAAAAAAAAAAAAAAAAAAAAAAAAAAAACCAATAACCTACATAAATAAGTCTGATTACCTAAAGCTTTAATCAAACAAAGAAGGAAACATTCACTATACAAAACGTCAAAAACCTTATATATACAATAACCTACATTATAAGTCAGATTACCAAACACTCAATCAAACAAGAAGAAACAACGTCTAAAACAAATCAAATACGAACATTATACAAACCTTCTAAGACCACAAACTCACCCTAAAACAAACATCATCACTCCGCAACAAATGAAACCTCATAAAAAAGAAGACGACTCCATATAAATTTTAACATGCAATGATAAAACATTAAAAACCAAAAACAACAAACAAACTCAAAGTCAAATCACTCGCTACTACTTTAGCCTGTATAAAATCGCAGGGACTGTAGTAGCGAACTCTGAAAACATGAGTCGCAACTAAAAAAAAAAAAACCAGTACAGTGAAAATTAAAAGTTGAACCTAACATATTGTGTCGTACCTCTCTGGATAGTGCTCGTTAATTGCAATAGTGTACCTAAAACCGTTTTGTTGTGTTCCCTCCCAATTTCTTATTATCACCTAAAAACTTCAAATTTTCGTATACCTTGACCTCAAATTTTTGTTCAAAAATTCATATTTCTAAATTCTTACAGCAATACTTACCAACTGCCTTGTCATCCCCTTCAGTTACCTCCCCTCCGTATTCCACCCAAAAATCAGCGTCGTATCTGAAAAAACAAAAATTTTTCAGCATAAAGACCCACCCACCCGCCCTATTTTTCTGTTGGCCAGTTGCATTCTCAAAATTCTCACTTTTTCGTAATTCTGCTGTAACTCTGCCATTTTGAGTCAGAAAAATACAACCAATACCTCTCTGGACTCCTTAATAAATTGCCTAATTATCGCAGTCTTCAGAAAAAATCCATCCCTGCCTACCAATTTTTGGTAGGCACTTTTCTAAATTTTGCCCATAAATCCAGCCGTTTTCCGCAGTTTTTGCTCTTTTTCTCGCACAACATCGCGATGAGCCGCAGGTCGAGTGGCGTGGATGAGTTCCACGACACTGTCGAGAGCTCTCCACTACCCAATCCCCCTGCAACCAAGGCAAAAGCCAAGGCGGCTCCCAAGAAAAAGAAGCAAACTGCTCCCGTCGTTCTCCGTGGCCCGTCCTTCGACGTCTACGATGTCAACGCCTGCGTCGCGCTACTCAACCACCTCGCGGACTGCATCACACACGCAGTCCAAGAAGGCAAAAGCGTGACAAGCGGAAACAAAAGCCTCATAGTAGCCGCGGCGCTGGAGATAAAAGACATCGTCAGCTCCATACCGTCCCTGGTGGCCGCACCACCTACACCTACACCACCTACGCCGTCCCCCTCCGTCACACCACCCTCTCCACAGAGGAACACAGAGATGGACATCAAGGTGGAAGTGATCGCGGCCATCAGGAGCGAACTCAATAAAATAAAAAGGGATACTGAAGAAATCAAAGAAATAGTTTGCGAAATAAATAATAAACCACCAACAATAACAGTGCCACAAAATACACCGATGACATACGCATCGGCCCTCACCTCCAGGAAAGTCGCACAGCAGCCAAATTTCCCCGTTACTGTAGAGTCGAGCGACCCTAACGAAGACGTCATAAACACAGTGAAGACCAGCGTTGACGTCATCAGCCTCGGTGTTGGCGTCAACCAAATAAGAAAAACCAAGAGTGGCAAAGTGATCGTCTCCTGTGACGACGAACGCGGGCGCGACACTCTACAGCGGGAGCTGCAAAAGAGCAACGGGCGACTCACAGTCGGAATACCGGCGGTGCGAAACCCGATGCTCAGACTCATAGGCGTATCCCAGGACATGAGCGATACCAATATTGAAGAGGCTGTCCTGAAGCAGAATAACTCCAGATTTGCAAACCTAAAGCCTGAGGAAATCCACCTCAAGGTGCTCCGAAGGTCTAAAGGCAAAAACAACACAGTGTCTAACATAATAGTGCAAGCCAGCCCAGCAGTTTGGCACAATCTAGTCGACTCCCGTATCCGAATCGGATACCAAATCATACCTGTCATAGACCAATCCCCCCTACTACAGTGTTACAATTGCCTCAACTATGGGCACAGAGCCCAAGACTGCACCAATAGTGTTTGCTGCGGGCACTGCGCCCAACCACACGACTCACGCGAGTGCCCCAATCGTGAAAAAGAGCCCACCTGCTGCAACTGCAAGAAAAGTTACAAGGAGGCAAATCACGCTGCCTACAGCCAAAAGTGCCCCGAGTGGCAGCGGTGGGATCGGTTCGCTCGCGTGGGAATCAACTACATTTAAGTCGCTCACTCCAACCAATGACAGTCAAATATTTAAATCTAAAAACTTGATAATCAGACTCCTAAAAATTCCAAACCACCATCAATAAGAACCCTGACACAAAAATTACGACACGACATAAATATAACCACATATACACACAAGACATTTCACATACATACAAGAACAAAAAATAATAAAAACAACATAAAAACAGACGAATAACAGATAAATAAATAACAGAATACAATAATGAAAATAATAGTGCATAATCGTCAGTAATATAAAACGAGATAGTGTCAACCCAAAGTCAGTAGAACAGTACAGAAAAATAATAGTGAAAAACAAATAGTGCAAAATCCACAGTGAAAACCTACAGAAACAATAGTGAAATCAACAAGTAAAACTAAACAAACACAGTGACAAAATAAATGAATAATAAAAGTGTAAAAAAAAAAAAAATAAAAGAATAGCAATACAATAAAAGAAGAGGAAACCAACAAAGAGAGAAAAATAACAGTGGAAAATAAACCTGCAATAAAGGTCTCTGAACTTTAAATATCAGAGGTGAAAAGCAAACAAAACATCACCAATTCGTAGGGGGACGCCTGTAAACAATCGCAGGGTCCCCTCTCGAATTCATCACTTTCCATTTTTCATCACAAACCCCAGAGTTTCGCCTGTATCCAATCGCAGGGACTCTCTGGGGTTTCATCTCATCACCTTTTAAAAAAAAAAAAAAAAAAAAAAAAAAAAAAAAAAAAAAACCTAACCTAACCTAACCTAACCTAACCTAACCTAACCTAACCTTTTTTTTTTTTTTTTTTTTTTTTTTTTTTTTTTTTTAACGTGGGAAAATCCTGCATTGGACTTCCGCCGCCATCGGGGGACAGCGGCGGGGAGTGTCAGACTCCTACTGACTAAAAACCCACGGAGTGTCTTCTCATCGCCTTAGGATGGGGGGCCACGAGATCGCGTTTGCATGCACCGCGACCCCCCCAGCGATGGCCTGTGGCCGCTGCGCGGTGGTAACTCCACCGAAGGTGGGGTGCGTGAACACTCAACGCACCCCTCACCTGGGGGGCATTACGCAGCAACGGGACCCCCGTCCCATCACCGCTGCCCCCTTGTGGAGGCAGGCATGAGCGAGCTCAGCCCGCCCCCTGCGGCCCTTTCTTGGGCCGCGGCCCGGGCTTGCAGGCCTTGCTGCCGACCGCGTGGTCGGCTGGCCGCTTCCCCTCCGCACAGACACCACAGTGCGGCGCGGCGGCACACTGCCCCGCCCTGTGCCCCGGCTGTGAGCACCGGAAGCACAGAGCGCTGCGGTCCACCTCCGACGTGCACTGCGGGGCCATGTGCCCAGGTCTGAGGCAACGGTAGCACCGGGCCGGCTTGGGCTGCAAAAGCACAGCCCTCGCGCTCACCCAGCCCACCGTCACCTGCCCCTTCTCCGACAGGGTCTTGGCTGCGGCAATGGGGCAACGCACCCACACCGCACCTCGACCCCTGGCGAAACGGATCTCGCCCACCCGGATGTCCGCCTCCGGGCAGTCCGTAGCCCGGGCGATCGCAGCGGCCACGTCTGCGGCCGTCGACGAGTCGTCTAAGCCCGTGATGCGCAGCTCCGCGCCCTTGGTGGGCGTGGAGATGCGCACCCCGGGATCTAACTCCTGTCGCAGGCGCTCGGCAAGTGCCTCAGCCTTCTTCCCGCACCCGGCCCCTGGTAGCTCCAAAATCCGCGCTCCCGTCGCCGCCAGTCGGAAGCGCAGTGCGTGGATGTCCAGGGACCCGAGGTCGATCCTTGCCTTAGCCTCGTTAAATACCGAGGCGTAGGTGACCCCTCTCTCCTTAGCCTCCGGCTGCAGTGTCAGAACAACTGCAGCCGTTTGAGGCACCTGCAGATTGGCCGCAGAGGGCTTCTTCTTTTTCTTCGCCTTCTTGTTGGGCCTACGCTTCTTCTTATTCGCCGCCACTTCAGCCCAAGTTGGCGGCGCACTCGGCGCAGCCTCCTGGGGACCGCCCGGTGTCACGGCCGGCAGGTCCGCGACCGGGACGGCCCGACTGGCGCCCTTCTTCTTTCTTTTCCTCCTGGCCTCGCGGCCCTGCTCCCCTGTAGGAGGAGGCGCGGAAGGCCCCTCCACGGTCCGCTGCGGGGCGGCTGCCCCGTCAGCAGCCGCAGGAGGACAGATGCGCCTCTCCAAGGCCTCGAAGCGCCTTTCGATGGCCTCTAGGATGGCCGCCTCGTTGAACGGCGGCGTCGGCGGTTGTGCTGCGGCGGCAGGGGGGGTAGGCGGCGGCCTCGCCCTCGCTTGCAGCACCTCCGACCGCATGTCGATCATCTCTCGCCGGAGATGATCTAGTTGTGCACGCAGCGCCTCGTTCTCCGCCTGCAACTTCTTGACCTCTAGGGTCGCGTCGCTTTCCTGCAGCATCCCCATCGCCGCTTTGATTGAAGCGGCGGCATCCTTTAAAGCTCCCTGGAAGGTGCCCTTAAGGTTGCGGGACTTCGCCGCGACAGTCGCGACGATTTCCGCGTCCTCCACTACCCTCTTCCTTAGGGCCGCCGCTGTCGGTCGCTGCAACAGCACCGCTTCCTCCACCCCGAGGCTCCTGCGGGCCTCCGCTGCAAGACGCGCAGTCTCCTCCATTTCCCCCTCCCTAGTCAGCTTCGAAGGGGGTCGGTCACTTCTCTCGGGGGGGGTCCAGTCTGGGGCTCGCTTGCCGCTCCTCTTGGATGCTGCCTCAGGTAGAGGCGCAGGTAGAGGTAGAGGCAGAGGCGCGGCCGACTTCTTAGGCAGGAATCGACCGCGCTCGTCTCGCTGTGGCAGCGATGAGGGCTTCCGTGCAGCCACCGCAACCCTCGCCCCCCTTTTCTCCGCCGACGTCATCGGCACAAGCTCGTCCAGCTCCTCTAGGAGCTCCTCTCCCAAAGAACGGCTGGAAGAGCGGGTGCAGACGTCCGTCTCCTCGTAGTCCTCCTCTTCTTCTTCCTCCTCCGTGTCGTCGCTCATGTCCGAAGGGCTCGCCATTGTCAGTGGAGCGCGCGGAGGTCGATCGCGCAACTCTCTCCTTCCGGCGTCATACCTCTTTGGTGTGCACGCCTCAGTCGTCAGCTCCAAATATCTTGGTGTAGTCGGTAAGTCCGTTTCCTTAGCCAATGGTCGTCGTTCACGGGGGTCAGGGGTAATCTGACCTCCGATGGATTTGGTGCCCCCCCCAGATACTGAGGGGCAGACGGAGTCCGGAGACTCCGTGCGGGATTCACCCGCCTGGGGAACAACGTTGTTTTTTCCAGAATCCATTTCATATTTCCTTTTTGAAGGGGTGAGGTCCCCTCTCCCTCCTCTGCGCTTGGGACTGGGTATTGTTCCCCCCCAGCCATACATCCCATAGGCACGCTAGACCGTAGGATTGGGGGTGAGTATCTGCTTGTAAGTGTGGTGTGGTATTTGCATGTTAAGTGTATCTGTTGTGTGCTGTAGAGTGACCAACTGTTATTTTGTTTGTGTAAAGCGAATGAAGAGTGTATCTGAGTTTGTGTGTGTGCACTTTTGTGAAGAGTGTGTACTCCCAGACTCTCCCAGACTGGGAGGGCAAGGGAGCGAGGACAGGGAAGGATTCAGGGATTTTGGGGGAAAGGTGGGAAAGTGGAGAGCGCCCGGAGCTTTCTGTTACGTCTGTTTCTGAAGGAACCAGACCAATAGCAGGCGGCAACCTCTAGCAGGATAGTGCTCCGGACTTGCCTTGGGGATCTACGCGACCTGCGCTACTCCCAAGACCAACGCCAAATTGCTCACTCGGAAAAAGTGAGCAAAGTAGGTGATGAGCTAGCACCCTTACTAGGTCCCCTTGCGGGCGCCCCTAGGGGGTTCTAGCTCATCCCCCGCCCAACCTAACCTAACCTAACCTAACCTAACCTAACCTAACCTAACCTAACCTAACCTAACCTAACCTAACCTAACCTAACCTAACCTAACCCACCACAGTGATATATAAAAATACAAGTGTCGTACAAGTGTCGTACCTCTCTGAATAGTGCTCGTTGTCTATAATAGTGTTTCGAAGATCGTTTTGCCATAGTCCCTCCGTATCCTGAATAATACACCTAAAAACATAAAATATTTGCAAATTTTTATTACAAATTTCATTTAAAAAATTATAAAATCTAAATTCTTAAATATACTCACCAGATTACCTTGCCATCCCCTTCTGCTACCTCCCCTTCGTATTTCTGCAAAGTTTCAGATTTCTATCTGAAAAATTCAAAAAGTTATTTCAGTTTTTCTTCAATTCTATACCCCGAACCGAGGTTACTTGGTAAGTGATTTCGCCCATACATTTTACCACAGTGATATATAAAAATACAAGTGTCGTACAAGTGTCGTACCTCTCTGAATAGTGCTCGTTGTCTATAATAGTGTTTCGAAGATCGTTTTGCCATAGTCCCTCCGTATCCTGAATAATACACCTAAAAACATAAAATATTTGCAAATTTTTATTACAAATTTCATTTAAAAAATTATAAAATCTAAATTCTTAAATATACTCACCAGATTACCTTGCCATCCCCTTCTGCTACCTCCCCTTCGTATTTCTGCAAAGTTTCAGATTTCTATCTGAAAAATTCAAAAAGTTATTTCAGTTTTTCTTCAATTCTATACCCCGAACCGAGGTTACTTGGTAAGTGATTTCGCCCATACATTTTACCACAGTGATATATAAAAATACAAGTGTCGTACAAGTGTCGTACCTCTCTGAATAGTGCTCGTTGTCTATAATAGTGTTTCGAAGATCGTTTTGCCATAGTCCCTCCGTATCCTGAATAATACACCTAAAAACATAAAATATTTGCAAATTTTTATTACAAATTTCATTTAAAAAATTATAAAATCTAAATTCTTAAATATACTCACCAGATTACCTTGCCATCCCCTTCTGCTACCTCCCCTTCGTATTTCTGCAAAGTTTCAGATTTCTATCTGAAAAATTCAAAAAGTTATTTCAGTTTTTCTTCAATTCTATACCCCGAACCGAGGTTACTTGGTAAGTGATTTCGCCCATACATTTTACCACAGTGATATATAAAAATACAAGTGTCGTACAAGTGTCGTACCTCTCTGAATAGTGCTCGTTGTCTATAATAGTGTTTCGAAGATCGTTTTGCCATAGTCCCTCCGTATCCTGAATAATACACCTAAAAACATAAAATATTTGCAAATTTTTATTACAAATTTCATTTAAAAAATTATAAAATCTAAATTCTTAAATATACTCACCAGATTACCTTGCCATCCCCTTCTGCTACCTCCCCTTCGTATTTCTGCAAAGTTTCAGATTTCTATCTGAAAAATTCAAAAAGTTATTTCAGTTTTTCTTCAATTCTATACCCCGAACCGAGGTTACTTGGTAAGTGATTTCGCCCATACATTTTACCACAGTGATATATAAAAATACAAGTGTCGTACAAGTGTCGTACCTCTCTGAATAGTGCTCGTTGTCTATAATAGTGTTTCGAAGATCGTTTTGCCATAGTCCCTCCGTATCCTGAATAATACACCTAAAAACATAAAATATTTGCAAATTTTTATTACAAATTTCATTTAAAAAATTATAAAATCTAAATTCTTAAATATACTCACCAGATTACCTTGCCATCCCCTTCTGCTACCTCCCCTTCGTATTTCTGCAAAGTTTCAGATTTCTATCTGAAAAATTTTTTCATAAAGACCCACCCACCCGCCCTGGTTTTATTGCGGCCAGTTGCATTCTCAAAAATCCCGTTTTTTCGTAATTCCGCTATATCTTTGTTATCCTGCGTCGTAAAAATACAACCGATACCTCTCTAGAATCCTCAATAAATTGTCCATCTAACACAGTCGTCGGAAAAAATCCATCCCTGCCTACCAATTTGTGGTAGGCAGTTTTCCAAATTTTGTTCTTTTTTCCGCTCGTTTTTCATCGTTTCTCTCGAGTTTTTAGCAAATTTACAGCATGAGTCGTAGATCAAGTGGCGTGGACGAGTTCCACGACACCGTCGAAGGCTCTCCACAACCCGGTCCCTCCATTATGAAGACCAAGGCCAAGACTGCTCCCAAAAAAGGGAAGCAAACAGCACCCATTGTCTTTCGTGGCCCGGATTTTGATGCACGCGACATAAACTCCTGCGTCGCGCTACTAAACTATCTTGCGGACAGCATAACATCTGCAGTCCAAGAAGGCAAGAGTGTCACCAGCGGCAACAAAAGCCTTATAGTAGCCGCGGCGCTGGAGATAAAGGAAATAATAAACTCCATACCGCCCCTGGTGGCCGCACCACCTACACCTACAGCCGCCATCCCGCCCTCTCCTCAGAGGAACACGGAGGTTGACATAAAAGTCGAGGTGATCGCTGCCATCAGGAGCGAGCTAAACAAAATTAAAAGTGATACTGAAGACATTAAGAAAATAGTCACAGAAATCAAAATCAAACCGCAACCAAAAGTCTCAACCAACCCACAATTAACGTACGCAGCAGCCCTCAATAAAAACAAAGTCACTTCAAGACCCAGCTTCCCCATTCTGGTGGAGTCAACAGACCCCCTTCAAACAAGCACTGATATTATTCAGTCGGTCAAAACCAGCGTCAACGTGGTCGAGCTCGGCGTTGGCATAAATAATATCAGACCAGCAAGAAACAGTAAAGTGCTAGTGACCTGCACGGACTCAGAAAGCCGTGAAAACCTGAAAAAAGCTCTCAATGAGAAGAATAACCAGTTTACAGTCGGGGAGCCAGCCGAGAGATACCCACTGCTACGACTTATCGGCGTTGAAAATGATATGAGTGACGAAGAAATAAGACAGGCTATCCTCAGACAAAATAAATCCCAATTTGACCCTCTCAGAGATGGCAAACAAACAGCAAAATGGATCGTCTACCGGAGAACTAAGCCTAACAAAAACGGTGTCTGCAATGTGATAGTGCAGTGCACCCCAGCAGTCTGGCGAGTTCTGGTAGACACCCGCATACGTATAGGGTACAAAATCGTGACAGTCATAAACCAATCACTTTTACTGCAATGCTACAACTGCCAAAACTATGGGCACAGAGCTCAAGACTGCACTAATAGTGTTTGCTGCGGACACTGTGCCCAACAGCACGACTCACGCGAGTGCCCCAACCGTGAAAGAGAACCCACCTGCTGCAACTGCAAAAAAGTGAACAAAGAGGCAAACCACCCTGCCTACAGTCAAAAGTGTCCCGAGTGGCAACGGTGGGATCGATCCTCTCGCGTGGGTATCAACTACTACACATAAATAATAGACCAAACCTATAAACACAAACCGAAACCTCACAACAAAATAGCCTCAAATAAAGTGCCAAATAAATATAGTGTAAATAAATATAGGAATGTAACAATATAATAATGGATACAAAAACAATTGTGTTAAAAATAAAAGTGTAACAATATAAACAATGTATACAAAAATAACAGTGTTGGAAAATAAAAGTGTAACAACATAAATAACAGTGCTCAAATAAAAAGTGTAACAATACAAATAATGTATACAAAAATAATAGTAAAGAAAATAAAAGCGCAAAAAATACAAAAATTATATGAAAATAATAGTGTTCAAAACAAAAGTGTAATGCATACAAAAATGACAGTGTCACAATATATACAAAGTGTAACAATATATAAAATATCTATAATATTAAAATATATATAAAACTTCATAAAGAAGCAAAGTCAGAAATCAAAACATAATTCGCCGAAAACAAAACACCAAGTTCTAAAAATTCTAAAGCCGCCCGTATCCCTCGCGGGGACTTTAGAATAAAACTAAAGCCAAAAAAAAAAAAAAAAAAAAAAACCTAACCTAACCTAACCTAACCTAACCTAACCTAACCTAACCTAACCTAACCTAACCTTTTTTTTTTTTTTTTTTTTTTTTTTTTTTTTTTTTTTTTTTTTTTTTTTTTTTTTTTTTTAACGTGGAGAATCCTCATGGATCCCTACCTCCGCGGGGGCGGCGGCAGGGTATGTCAGACTCTTACTGACTAAACTCCACGGGGCCGCAGCCCAACTACCACCAGACCGCTTAGTCGGTGTGTCACGGGATCGCTTTCGCATACGTGCGCGACACACCGGGCAACCTAACCTAACCTAACCTAACCTAACCTAACCTAACCTAACCTTTTTTTTTTTTTTTTTTTTTTTTTTTTTATCGTGGGAAAATCCTGCATAGGACCCCCGACGCCACGGGGGCAGCGACGGGGAGTGTCAGACTCTTACTGACTAAAAACCCACGGGGCAAGGCCCACAGTCTTCAAGGCCGCTGAGTCGGTGGTCGCTGGATCGCTCTCGCACTCTACATACGACCACCGGGCGGCGGGCCACCATCGAAGGTGGCCTCTCCTCGGGGGCGAGCAAGGGCCCGCCCCTCGGCCCAAAGGCCTCCTCTCCAGCCTCCGTGCGTGCAATGGCGACGAGCCCCCCCGAGCTCGCCGCCTGGAGGCAGTCCGCGACGGTCCAGTCTCCTGGCCGCCACGTCTCCGCGGCAACGACGGGAGTGCTCCACCCCCGCCGTGCCTACAGAGCCGCAGGGTGTGGAGCAAGGCACTCAAGCCTCACCACCACGGGCCGGGCCGGAACCTCCAGCCTGCTACCCCGCAGCCCTCCACTCCCCCGCAGACCAGCTTGCACCGAGTGCCCGAGCCGCCTGCACGCCGCCTCGCCTGTTTCCAGGTTGCGACGTCGTAAACCGCGGGGCCGCAGCAGAGGACTCGTTTCTGCCGCTACGAGCCGGTGACCGAAGCCTCCAGCCCGTTTCCCCACAGTCTACCGATAGGGCTCAGAGACCTCGGGCCAGGCCGAAACCCAGCCCATGTCTCTGCAGCCCGCCTCCGCTGAGGCGGAGGTCGCCGAAGCAACCCCACCTCGGAATAGGGAAAGGAATGGGAATTGGGAAGGTGGGAATGTGGAGAGCGCCCGGAGCTTTCAGTTACGTCTGTTTCTGATGGAACCAGACCAATAGCAGGCGGCAACCTCTAGCAGGATAGTGCTCCGGACTTGCCTTGGGGATCTACGCGACCTGCGCTACTCCCAAGACCAACGCCAAATTGCTCACTCGGAAAAAGTGAACAAAGTAGGTGATGGGCTAGCACCCTTGTAGGAGGACCCCTGGGGGTCACTCCTAGGGGTTCTAGCTCATCCCCCGCCCAACCTAACCTAACCTAACCTAACCTAACCTAACCTAACCTAACCTAACCTAACCTAACCTAACCTAACCTAACCTAACCTAACCTTTTTTTTTTTTTTTTTTTTTTATCGTGGGAAAATCCTGCATAGGACCCCCGACGCCACGGGGGCAGCGACGGGGAGTGTCAGACTCTTACTGACTAAAAACCCACGGGGCAAGGCCCACAGTCTTCAAGGCCGCTGAGTCGGTGGTCGCTGGATCGCTCTCGCACTCTACATACGACCACCGGGCGGCGGGCCACCATCGAAGGTGGCCTCTCCTCGGGGGCGAGCAAGGGCCCGCCCCTCGGCCCGAAGGCCTCCTCTCCAGCCTCCGTGCGTGCAATGGCGACGAGCCCCCCCGAGCTCGCCGCCTGGAGGCAGTCCGCGACGGTCCAGTCTCCTGGCCGCCACGTCTTCGCGGCAACGACGGGAGTACTCCACCCCCACCGCGCCTACAGAGCCGCAGGGTGTGGAGCAAGGCACTCAAGCCTCACCACCACGGGCCGGGCCGGAACCTCCAGCCTGCTACCCCGCAGCCCTCCACTCCCCCGCAGACCAGCTTGCACCGAGTGCCCGAGCCGCCTGCACGCCGCCTCGCCTGTTTCCAGGTTGCGACGTCGTAAACCGCGGGGCCGCAGCAGAGGACTCGTTTCTGCCGCTACGAGCCGGTGACCGAAGCCTCCAGCCCGTTTCCCCACAGTCTACCGATAGGGCTCAGAGACCTCAGGCCAGGCCGAAACCCAGCCCATGTCTCTGCAGCCCGCCTCCGCTGAGGCGGAGGTCGCCGAAGCAACCCCACCTCGGAATAGGGAAAGGAATGGGAATTGGGAAGGTGGGAATGTGGAGAGCGCCCGGAGCTTTCAGTTACGTCTGTTTCTGATGGAACCAGACCAATAGCAGGCGGCAACCTCTAGCAGGATAGTGCTCCGGACTTGCCTTGGGGATCTACGCGACCTGCGCTACTCCCAAGACCAACGCCAAATTGCTCACTCGGAAAAAGTGAACAAAGTAGGTGATGGGCTAGCACCCTTGTAGGAGGACCCCTGGGGGTCACTCCTAGGGGTTCTAGCTCATCCCCCGCCCAACCTAACCTAACCTAACCTAACCTAACCTAAACCCCGCCCAACCTAAACCCCGCCCAACCTAAACCCCGCCCAACCTAAACCCCGCCCAACCTAAACCCCGCCCAACCTAAACCCCGCCCAACCTAAACCCCGCCCAACCTAAACCCCGCCCAACCTAAAACCCGCCCAACCTAAACCCCGCCCAACCTAAACCCCGCCCGCAAACCCGGGAATTCGTTACGTTCTATGAGTTGCATAGCACATTCGTGCTATGCAACTCATAGAACGTAACCATAGCTCGTTTTAAAACAGATTAGCGACATCTATTGACACAGGTATGCAATTATGTAGTCAGATGTCAAAAACACGCAAGGCGTGTTTGAAGTGGCTTATGGGGAATTTATGGTAGTCTGGCTGTTTGTGTAGGTTTGCTGCTCTCTTGGCTTCTGTGTATGCTTTAGTCCAGAAGAAGTTGAATTTTTTTTTTTTTTTTTTTTTTTTTTTTTTTTCTGTGATTTAGGTGGCTTCGATAATGGTTCAGATTCCCAATTGCACCTGATAGGTGGCGCTGATATCGCAAACAGTCATTACGTTGAAACTTCTTTATTTAAATGCTATTTTTTTTTTTTTTTTTTTTTATTTTTTTTTTTTTTATTTTTTTTTTTTTTTATATTATATTTATATATAGACACAAGCTTACTTCTATTATTACAGGTTACACCCAGTGCAATATAGAGTAGCAATTATTTTCTATATTTTGTACTGATAGCAGATGACATATAATGACATTTTAGTGAATATGTAGTGTGGTATTAATGCTCTCTCTACGCCATATAGTTTTTATTAATACAACAATGAATACATGACCTGTCAGTACCTGCTATGTGCCAGAACCTTCAATGCTACTGTGCTGTATACTGACTGACATTGACCAGTATGTACGCTACACAAGGATAGGCAAACCACATTGTAGTAGCAGCATCAGCATTATGAGCGCAGCTTGAAACCCTGGAGAGCAGCACCTGTTGTGAGTACTTGTTCACTCCTAGCTTTGGTAAAGTACAAGCACAGAATATGTGTATTTGTGTGTGCTAAGCAGAGTAGGTAGAGCTTAGTAGAGACCGCCCGCCCAGGTCCTCGATAAATCTACAAAGTTTGAACGAAATCTGGCCGTTTAAAGTGGGTCAAAATCGCGCCAAAAGAAGATTCGAACTTGCGACCTCTGCGTCGCAGGCAACTGCTCGAACCACTCGGCCACTACGGCTTATATTTACCTACGATATATTTACTTATATAGATAGATATATACATAAATACATAGGACATCCTAGACTAAAGTACAAATACTCGTGTTCATCACACAAATATCTGCCATCAGCGGGATTCGAACCCGCGACCTCAAGTTTCGCAGTCAGGAGCTCTAACCACTAGACCAGACGGTCGTCGAAATGTGCCTGATGTAGTCGCGTTTGCCTTTGGAGGATACACGCTTAGTGACAATTAAATTGAAGTAGCTACTAAGTAATGCATTGTTTTTACAAGTGCCATGCACTCGTCGTACATACATACATACATACATACATACAGCGGAAGCCTCAGTGCGTTGATATCAACACTGAGGCAGACTAACCAGTACTTGTCGTTCTATTCTTTCTATATAGCTATATATTTTATTTGGTTTATCAGGAGTAACCTACTTGGGAAGAGTACATTGAATAATTGAGACAACACATCAGTAGTGATCAATGACCCAGGCCGCTGGTACTCGGCATGGTCGATGCAACCGAATTGCGGTTGCGGATTCGCCTCTCACTGCGTATAGCGTGGAGCTAATGCGAGGGGCGCTTCACAAGCCCGGGGCACTACACTACACTACACTACACTGGCACAATGCCCAGACATTGGCCCCGCGGCTGCTGGCCTCGCCTACATCCAGGGTCGGTCTTCTGGCGAAAGGTCAACGAGGCTCACAAACGAATTGGTATTAGAGCATCACTTCTACAATTGGGGAATTACATTTGCTATGAACCATTTATGAAGGTACTGTTTTGTTGTCTCTTTGATATTCATTAGCCTGGGGCTCGGCTTGGGGGCAAAGGCAACGGTTGCAACTGTAATTCGATTAATTATTGAAGGACATGTGTGCCATATTGATGGGAATAATTAACAATATCATCATAGTTTTTGATCGTAAGCCCTTTCTCACTGTCCACCCGCAATCCTCCAGCGAGGCGCATATACCGCCCACGCGAGGCCGGCACGTTCCAACATGGCTACAAATGGTTTAATGGGAATGGGTTGTAATAAACACGAAGCAATGTAGTCTACTAGTAGTCGTTTATTGCGTCTATGTTGCGTGTGTGCGTGTGTGTGTGTGTGTGAGTGTGTCGGTGTGTTGTGTGTGTGCGGGCGGCGGGCGGCGGCTCACTGCTTGTTGGCGGCGTCGTGCAGCTTCTTCTGCACCTCCTCGGCCTGCTTGACGAAGTTGTCGTAGGCGGCCTTGATCTGCGGCGCCAGCTTCTGGTTGGTCTGCTCCACGTTGGCCCCCACCTCCTTGGCCAGCTTCTGGGTTTCCTGCAGGACACCGCGCAAACACCTCCATTGTTAATTACTGCCATATAAATATCAGTCGTGTGAACTTTATGGTGCGTATCTAAATACCTACCTCTGGGATTACTACCCGGTTGCCTGGGTGCCCGGGTGCCCGGGTGCCCGGGTGCCGGGGGCTCTCGCATCCGAGTCCCACGTGACGGCCCCGAGCCCCGCCTTATGCATAGTGTCTGCCGGCGCGACATGTCCGCTCCGGCATAGACTCGCACATTGTACACTAGGTACTCACTCTTATCTCCATGGAATTAATTATTTTATTCGTGAATAGTGTCGGCGAGGTGTATGACACGCGTCGCGCACAGTCGGTGCGCAGGAGGTGCCTACCGGGTCGGGGAAGCCCCGTTTGGGGATGCCTCCAGCGGGCAAAGGGCCGCCCCGCGACATGGCGTCGCCCACGTACAGGGCAGCGCGGGGCAGCGCGGGGCAGCGCGGGGCAGCGCGGGGCAGCGCGGGGCAGCGCGGGGCAGCGCGGGGCAGCGCGGGGCAGCGCGGGGCAGCGCGGGGCAGCGCGGGGCAGCGCGGGGCAGCGCGGGGCAGCGCGGGGCAGCGCGGGGCAGCGCGGGGCAGCGCGGGGCAGCGCGGGGCAGCGCGGGGCAGCGCGGGGGAGCGCGGGGCAGCGCGGGGCAGCGCGGGGCAGCGCGGGGCAGCGCGGGGCAGCGCGGGGCAGCGCGGGGCAGCGCGGGGCAGCGCGGGGCAGCGCGGGGCAGCGCGGGGCAGCGCGGGGCAGCGCGGGGCAGCGCGGGGCAGCGCGGGGCAGCGCGGGGCAGCGCGGGGCAGCGCGGGGCATGCGACCTGTACCTGCACGGTGTTCTGCACGGCCTGCTGCAGCTTGTCCTTGAGCGCGGCGGCCTGCTGCTCCACCTCGGGGTGCTGCTTGCGCAGGTCGTCGGCCGCGCGCTGCAGGCTGCTGCGGGTCTGCTCCAGCGCCTCCTTGGCCTTGCCGTTGGCGTCCTCCATCTGCAAGCGCGCGCGTTAGAGAGGCCGGGGCCGGGGCCTAGGCGCGGGGCCTTAAGGCGGGGCCTAGCGGCGGACTCACGGCTTTCTGCAGGCTAGTGGAGAGGTCCGACAGCCCCTTCAGCACGGAGTCGGAGCCGTGCTTGAGCGCCTTGTTGAACTCCTGCGTGTTCTGCGACTTGACGAAGGCCTCGAACTGCTCGGAGATGGTCTTGTTGAACTCCGAGGCGTGCTTCTCCAGGTCGTGCAGCAGCTGGTTGCCCGAGGGAGCGTCGCGCCGCACCAGCGCGGCCGCGGCCTGGAGGGTGACGCGGCGGGTCATGCGAGCTCATACTTCACACCGAGAGACAACTCAATTAAGGGATTAAATTACTTACCACAGCCAAGCAGGCGACGAAAACAACAGTGCATCTGGCGGCCATGTCGAGGGTTGTACTGGGGACGAGAGCGAAGCGGTCCTGCAACTAGCGGGAGTGTGCCGGGAGCGAGGCGGGCGCGCGCTATATACGGCGCGGCTGACCTCCCCCCTGCCCCCCCTACCTCTCCGCCCCCCCCCCCAGCCCCCCGCGGCGCACGTCCGGGTCCACACTCCACGCGCCGCGGCCGCTGCACAGCACCATGATGCAACATCGCATGCTCCTGCGCAGTGCCAGCCCCCTCTCCGCAGCGTGTCCCCTGAGCGCGTCAGCATGAGGCAGTGCTCGGGCACAATGCGGTTGGCCGCGCTTGGTTTGAAGCGATTTGGCCGCCGGTAGGTACTCGCACCATACGTGGAGCGGGAAATTCGCGCAGATTCCTGATAGCGAGGTGACGCGGGTCGGCCGCGATAAGAGCGTCCGCAAATCCGATTGTGGGGCCCTGAGGTCGACCCGAAGGCCGCCGCAAGCCGCCACCGTCCCCACCGTCCCCATCGTCCCCACCGTCCCCACCGTGCTCGAGGCCCCATCGTTGCCAACAGACGCCATGCTACTATACTATACAGTACATATCTTTGGGGCTTGAACCTCAAATGTGTTTTCCCCGATCCCAATACTGTATAGTGGCACCTGCACCTACTAATTCGATCGAATAGGTATCAATACAATGAACCCGGAATCCTGCAAACGGATATCAAAACAAACACTTTGATAAGATTCCTCGACAAACAGTCAAGGAAACATTACGGATCATGTGGACAATACGTGTCACGTCTAATACTAGAGCTCTCCGGCCCTAAGCCTACCTAGCCGCCAAGCAGCCGCCCTGCA
This sequence comes from Drepana falcataria, assembly GCA_945859725.1. Taxonomy (NCBI): domain Eukaryota; kingdom Metazoa; phylum Arthropoda; class Insecta; order Lepidoptera; family Drepanidae; genus Drepana; species Drepana falcataria. The sequence goes on along the minus strand of OX243941.1, from coordinate 9,757,252 downwards.
GACAATCACACGCGCATCATGTCAGGCAGCGGCGGCCCTGGAGCGAGCAGCGGGCAGGGGGCAGGGGTGGGGGCAGGGGCAAGGGAGGGGGCAGGGGCAGGGGAGGGGCAGGAGGAGAGCGAGCAGCCGAGGGCATCGATGCAATATATTAATGTTGATAGTCGCCGAGGGTCGCGGCCGGTAAACAAACGAGACCCACTCTTCCTTATCTATCTAGTGTGCCTATTGATTAGCCCCTAACGACGGACGCTAATTAGTTATATCATAATGATGAGCAATAGCGCTCGGAGCAGATACTGCAAGTAGTGCGCCAAGTACTCGGCGGAGGCAAAGGTCACGCATACACGGGCACTCGAGGTCGGGGCGAGGCCTCCCGCAGGCTGAGGGCGCCTCTCAGCGGCCGGCGTGGCGAGTGGCGAGTGGCGAGTGGCGCCCTGTCCGACTGCGCATTGTGCGCCTAATGAGAGCCGCGTGTCCGCGCGACTGGTGCTAGGCTGCCCGCCAAACGCAGTACCGGCTCGTTGGCCGCATATTGAACATACCCATAGTAGGAATAATAATTCCAAATGACTGTACGTGTCTATATCATCTTTTTTAAGAGCTGGAGCGGCAGCCGGTGCAGCGGCCGGCGCCATGAGGCACTGCCTTGCCCACGCTCGCACAAACACGCGCCATGAGGCACCGCGTCCTTCGCGACGAGGAAGCCATCGCCATTGTATCTAAATGTATTGTATTGTGGTGATGCGAGAGACGGCGAGCACTACTTCCTTGGCTGCATTGTATGAATACTTAATGTTATATTATGCAGCGCGGAGGCTGGCGACGGTAGGCGGGGCGAGGCGGGGGCTGCGCTTCGGACCCTAAACAGCAAACCTCGTATGTAACTAGTTAGCTAAACAGCTCCCTACTTTTGGAATATAATACTTTTGTATTGCACCAGGGCCTTTGGCTACCTTACAACGCCTCTGGCTTAAACGTTATGTTGTCCACCTGTTGCCTCGTGTGTTGTGTGATGTGTGGCCTGCCATATGCAATACACTATAGCGCACTCGCGCACAGCTCAGCCACCAGCCGCAGGCAGTATACACTTGGCCAGCTGGCCGCCACATGATGACAGCGAGGGTCGCCGTTAGTGCCATTGGTGTCAGTGGTTGACGTAGATATGGATGTACAGGTACAGGTGTTTAATCGAAAAAAACTATAAAGTGTCTTGTGCATGGGAAGGCGCCCTCGCCCCCCGCCATCGAGCGCTCGGCCCGACCCCCATATATTGGCATGCCAGTAAACACGTAATCCAAGTAGACACAAACACGCCGCTCGCTGTAACTTGTTGTCAGTTGCGTTGCGGCGAGTGGCTATCGGTGGGTAGGTACCTACGTAATATGTGTACTTCTGAGAATGCGGCTATCGCCCGCCGCGAGCCTTGAACTTGGCGCGGCGACCCCGGCGGCCCATAGCGTGTGGACCGTGCCTACAGGCCATAGTGACAGCCGGCTGCTGGGCCCTTAGACCTGCCTCCTACGAAATATTGCTGCAGAACTAGACGGGATGGTCGCAAACACTTACTTACATTAAAACCTTACAATAGCCATCTGTTTTAAGCCAGCTTTTAATTAAATATCTGCTCCTCCACGTACTCCACCTCTCCAAATACTTATATAACGTCCTTCACATGGAGAACCGATACTGGAATTATGTCTAATAAATAAATTGTCATTATCATAATGAATTCCGCAAAACATAAATAACTATATCTGACAAACAATACAAAAAACATTTTTTTTTGCTAGGAGACTACGTTTCTCTTGTACCTATTTCGTGCACCTTAGTAGTCTTTGATTCAAATACATTTTTTAAAACTTATATTAATTGATACGCAAAAGTGCCATCTACACTTGTGTATGAACACTACGAAACAGCTATCTATAATGCCAAACATAATCAGTGGAGATGACGAATAGTTCTGCTAAGGGATACTAGATGGCGCTAAAATTTTAACTTTTACGAATTGGTGCATCGCTGTGCTACTAGATGGCGCTATTGAAGAGCTCGAGACAATCGAGCAGAGCTTAAAGCAAGTCATACCTGAAATAAGTGTTTCGTTGTTCGTATTCATGTATGTAATCAGTAAAATTAAGCCCTACCTGTTGTATTATTAGATTGCTACAGTTAGCATATTATGGCGAACACATTCGTATCGCTGTAATGTTTGTATGACAATAACCTAGATTAAGATAGCAGTTTATGACAATTTGTTATAAAGGCTGTATTTAGGGCACGAGAGAAAAAGTACTTTGATGTGTTTTTCGTTACCTACATTCGCCAAGTTGTCCGTGACATAATCAAGATAGCAGGTACAAGTAAGATGGCCTTTCCAATGAGTGTTTTACTCCACTCCAATGTTTTATGATGTTGAAGGAAAACATTGTGAGGAAACTTGCGTACGGTCCGGAGAACGCTATGGAGGTCAAGTAATTGAGCGTGTTTAGAGGAGGTTTGCACAATATGAGAGGTCTAAACGATGTATGCATAGCTACTATACATTACCCTTCTATTTATAACACCGGAGGCGCAGTGGCACTGCACCACCATCTCTCGTTGAACAGAGGAAAATCCTCACAAATTAGAGCTGAAAGCTGTCAGGCAGCCATCTCGAGTGGTCTCCTTCCTGTTCCGTGCGAGCCATCGGCCGCGGCGACACACGGCTATAGTGGTGAACGCCACTGTCTGGCTTTTACGGTTTTTATCATGCAATTTATTTATGAGCCGCTGTGACGGAACGCTTTAAGCGAAGTAAAGGGAAGATTACAAATTCAAACCTACGGCGGTCAGTGCTAATGAGATTATTCGAATCGAAGTACGCCGATTTACGGCATCGAGTCGTGAGCTGCACGGTCGAAGTGGGAAAATTTGGGTGGCTCGTTAAGCTCGCGGGAAGCGTCTCGCTCCCGGGGGGCGGGATGGCCTTGAGCGCCGCAAGTACTGGCACTTCCTGAACTCGCGTCGCGCCGATGACGTCGAGGGGATCGAGTCTCGCGGGAATAAAAGGCGGTGCAAGTATACAAATAGATTTACTGCTAGGCTACGTTAGGGCTACGATAGGGCTACGCTAGGGCTAGGCTAGGGCTAGGCTAGGGCGCCGCGCCCTCACCTGGGCGGCTTGAGGAAGGCCAGGTCTCTGAGCGCGGCCTCCACGCGGCGCACGAGCGGGCCGCGCCAGCGCCACAGCGCCTGGTCGCGCACGGGCTGCGCGCGCAGCTCGGCGCAGGCCTTGCTGAGCGCGGTGACGCAGTCGGCGCGGTAGTGCTGCAGGCGCGCCAGCCGCGTGTCCAGCGCGTAGGACGAGCACGCGCCGCCCAGGCAGGCCAGCGGGAAGTGGTTGTGCAGCGCCAGCACGCGGTCCGTCTCGTGGAAGGCCTTCACGTAGGTGCCGGGCTTGGTGAAGTTGCGCGTGCGGTACACGTGCTGCAGCATGTGCATGTAGCGCGGCACGCCCTCCTCCCAGCCGTGCTCGTGCCGCAGCGAGTCCAGGAAGTACACGTTGGAGGCGTGGTAGGAGGAGCGCGGCGGCTTGCCCGCGGCCGGCGCGGCCAGCGGCAGCGCGCGCTCCATCAGCGAGCCCCAGTCGGGGTCCTCGAGCGGCACGATCGCCTCGTCGATGTCCAGCAGCGCCAGCCAGCGGTACTCGTACATGTGCCGGTACAGGCAGTCGTTGTACGGGATCAGCTCCATCTGGCGCTTGTGCGTGGTCTTCTTCTTGAGGTACATGTGCTGCAGCCCCGGCAGGTTGGGCTGGCCGCCGGGCAGCGTGATGGGCGTGACGGCCACGGCGCCCTGCGCCTCGTAGTACTCGAGCACCTTGGTCACGTTGGGGTGCACCTGCAGCTCGTAGAAGAACACCTTGTCGGCGCCCAGCAGGCGCACCAGCTCGATCCACTCGACGAGGCGCACGGACAGGTCCTCGTGCAGGAAGTCCAACCCCTTGACGCACACGGCGAAGGGCTTGCGCGGCGCGGGCGGAGCGGGCGGAGCCTGCACGCGCAGGTTGTTGGTGGCGCGCGCGCACGGCGCCTCCACCAGCGACACGGAGGCGGGGCGCAGGTCGCGCAGCTCGCGCGGCAGCACGCAGGCCAGCAGGTAGGGCTGCAGCACGCCCTCGCGGTAGTTGCCCCACTTGCTGTTCCACACGTACTTGTACTCGAGCGTGCGCACCACGGCGGGCTCGGCGCGCTCCTCGAACCAGAGCTGGCAGTGCGTGGCCAGCTTGGGCTTGAGGCGGTCGTGCACGGCCAGCAGGCGCACGGCGGGCCCGATGCGCGACGCGTTGCGCACGTCCAGGTACGCGCCGTACAGGTGGAACACGCCGTCGCTAGTGCGCAGCGTCTGCCAGTACGTGTTGTGGAACTCGAGGTCGTAGATCGACGGGAAGGGCGCGCAATCCTTCTTCTTGAGGAACTTGTCCTTGTCGTCCTTGTGCTTGTGCCAGTAGGCCAGCGGCAGCGACGGCAGGCGGCGCTCGGCGTCAGCGCGCAGCTCGTCCTCGGACAGCACGCGCGCGTCCGTGGCGGGCTGGGCGGGCGCGGCCGGCGCGGCGGGCGGCGTGGACGCCGGCTCGGACTGCAGCAGCAGCCGCGCGGCGGGCCGGCGCCCGGCGGCGGGCGTGGGCGGCGCCAGCAGCGGCGCCAGCAGCGGCAGCGCCGCGCACAGCAGCGCCGCCCAGCACAGCGCGCCCAGCGCCACGCGCGCCCGCGCCCGCGCGCCGCCGCGGCCGAGCCACGCGCGCATGGCCTGCAACCACAGAGGGCCCGTCAGCCACGCCTGCCCGCTCCCCGCCTCCCCCCGCCCCGCCACCTGCCCGGGCCACGGGAAGGGCGAGCGGCTTACGATTTACATGCTTGTCCTGATGTTCGTTATTCCTAATACTAATTCGGGCGATTATACGCGACCTACGACATGCTACGATTTTACTCGACAGTTGACACGAAACGTCACATATGATGAGACATGCGTCTCGCTCGGACTCTAGGCACTTTATGGATTTGACTCCCTAAGGAGGTGGTATTGTAAGTGAGTATGGCCCGGGGACGGCGCCGATGGCCGCTATAGACCATGTGGGGCGGTGGACGCATATCCCGCTGACATATTAATTAGTTTGTTAATGCTATCGGTATACTTGTTGTGGGTAGTGGGTAACACGATCGGTTCCTATCGCGCCGAGGCTCAAGCGCAGGCGGTGGTACCAATGGGACGGCGCATTGACATTTGAGGAAATGGTAGTGCTCGTGTGGTAGTGCGAGGCTGACCTATTAACCTCGGCTTCATATTATGTAATATGATGCATAGCGCTTTATACATTTATAATGTTGCTTGTAAGCACAGTCAGTATATACACAAAAAGGAATATTTTTTCCCGTTCTGGCAACATTATTCATTTATGCTTCGCTCCTATTGGTCGAAGCGTGATGTTATATAGCCTAAAGCCTTCAAATGGACTATCCAACACAAAAAGAATTTTTCAATTCCAACCAGTAGTTCCTGACATTAGCGCGTTCAAACAAACAAACAAACTCTTCAGCTTTATAATATTAGTATAGATATATTATTATTAATTTTATCCTGGAGCGACTGGAGCGAGCTGTCAACTGTCACTCATAGCGTTGCAAAGCGTGTATAGATTTTGCCGCCAATGGAGATAACTTAAAGTAAAATTATTGTACATTATGTTTATAATAGTTAACAACTATAACTACTAAAGATAAATTATATACCAAATAAATAGAATAATTACATAAAATATAAGAAATATTGAAATATAGCATAATATAAGATTTATAGCTAAATAGATATATAGCATAATGTAAGTCAGGAGGAGTACACAAGTTAATAGCAATAGTAGATATAAGTATGATATAAAATAGTAAATATAAGTTATTACTGTGTTATACTTATAAGTTATATATATATTACATACAAGAGTAATGTACCAAACTAAAACATAGGGCACCATGTCATGCATGTAGCCGCCACCACATTGCTGCACCCTCAAACAGGGTGTAATTTTATCCTTAAGCATAGTTTATTGTGATTTAAATTATGTCTGTGTTTTGGGTTATTCTTACATGCAATAAATATATTTGATTTGATTTGATTTTGAAAGAGCTTCAGTAAGTATGAATTCATTCTGAAGGTCATAATAGCAAGTCTTATAGGTACCCTTTACCAAGACCCCTTATACAATGTCGTAACAAAGTTTGTTTGGAAATATATAAAGTAGAGAAACAAGCTTGTTTTTAAATAGAGCTGTACTCTGAAATGACAAAAACAATATGAAAGAAGCAAAGATCTTACAGAGACATGAAACCTGTCCAAGTTTAAGTTATTCTTAATTAAGAAAGCAGATAGCATTCAAAGTCCATATTCAACCAAGGGAAGTATATCAGTGGGAGTATAGTTATATAGTATACAGTCAGGCTGCTGACTTCATAGCAGTGGAAACCAACTACCTGGCAACAGAATTGTACTGTTAAGGTAGCCGGGTACATGTTTGCTTTGTTATAATGTTTTACTTGGCCACTAGAGCAAGTCAATTTAGTTTCCAAGTTTTCAGAAACTGCCGCCTTTGGCAGCCCGTGGCTTACACATAAATATCCAGAAATTCCCTAAGTAACTCAGTTACAGAATTTATAAAGATGGTCTATACCAATCTGATTACTACAAAATGAAATAGTAGGGTGAGTACTACTTGGGCTAGTTATTTTCCTCTGCCGAACTTTATTCCATGCTGTCTCATTACGGTAGGTAGAATATCGAATACCGACCAGTACGTATCCCAGGGCTAGTACAATTACCCAAGGGACTAATGAGCGAGGTACTAAATAGTAATTTCTCCAATTAAGAAAATGTGTGCCAAGGTGTCAGTCACATAAGATAAATCATAGAGCCCTAACACTATTTAGGTAGGTAACTAGATTTCTTGCTAAATTATTTCTTAAGAATAATTTTGCCTACAATATGATGTAAATTCTACATAGATCAGTAATTTCATTTACTACACCACTATAAGAGTAGATAATACATATATCAGATACATATTTCATGTATTATTTTCATTGAGCAAATATTAAGAGCATATAATTGGTACTGGTATAACACCAGTTCCTTGTGTTAGGTACAACAAGTAAGTCTCCTGTATAGGATACAAAATATTGTTTTTATAAAAGACAGTACATGCTTCACTTAGTAGGTTTCTAGCTTTTTACAATATTGATTTCTTTTAGGATTTGAATGATAACCTAGTATTAATACTTTTACTTCTATCTCAATAGGAGCAGTTTGGCTCAGATTATCTTTTCTTTTGTTGAAAAGATAGTAATTTCATCATAGCATTATTCCATAAAATAAGTAAGAAGTTTTGCAAATAGCACAATACTTCAAGAGATCCTCTCTTGGTTGTTCTTCTGTTTAACAGAGGATTTGAGTTTATCTCAATTTATTAATTTATCACATAGCATCTACAATCAGATACTGATTCTCTTTCACCAGCAGATTCACAAACAGTGTGTGTGTTTTGGAGAACACATAATAGAACTGTTTTGCATTCCAACAATTATGTGTGCGAAGAAACACACAGCGTTGCAGCAAGGGCTTTTTTTTCTCTTTATTTTAGGAGTTTTGTCGCACAGCGACTATGCCACTGCGTGAGGTCACCTTAATGTAAAAATTATTTAAATATACGCTTATATAATTTTAATAAACCTAGTAATTCATCAGAATTAGGGTTCGCCCGGATGCTGTTACACAGACCCACATCCTGGCTACATCCTATTACAGTTTTTCTGACATGCTGCTGGTGGATATTGAAGACTTCTATGAGTGACAGTTGACAGCTCGCTCCAGGAAAGGACAAATTTGGCGCGCGCTACTGCGAGTGAAAGAGAGAGAAGTATAAAAACATGGAAACTTGGTGAGTTATTCCATTTAATTTGGCAAAATGGCGAAATCTAGAGCCAGCTTCTTCAACCAACGCTGTGTGTTTTGGAGAACACATAATATCTGTTTTGTTGGAATGTAAAACAGTTCTATTATATTATCGTAATAATTAGATAGTCCGTAGTAAGTACGGGCGCAGAGGCCCAGTGAGCACATCGGCTCGCTCTTCATTACGCTAATAGAGGCGCCACTGTAGTACTGTAGTGTACATTGCCAGATTGAAGTGGTCAGAGCAAACAATAGGTAGCGATGTGGTAATGCTTGGCTGTCGATGCGGCGCCGAGTGGCCCGCGGGCAGGAACTGGCCGGGGGCCGGGGCCGGGGCCTGGCTGCCGGGGCCGGCCCCGGCCCCTGGCCAGCCCGGCTTGCTCGCTGGCACGGACGTCGCATGTCGCACGGCGGCTACTTTTCATGTCATAATGGTCGAAATCGGCGGGTGTCGATGGCAGTGAGTATGCGTGCCGTGTGTGGTGGCGAGCTGGCCGGCCGTGTGCATAGTCGAGCTAATGTGCTTTCTATTAACTTAAGCTCTCGCCGCCGCGCCGGAGCCGTGCGCCCCGTTAGTTAGGATGAACATTGCTATAACCTCCGCGCCTGCCTCCCTGCGACCTCACTACGGTATAAACCCGATATGGGATGGACAGTGAGCGCCGTGAGCCTGTCACTTGTGTGGCGCGATGCGCACTGAGTGAGGACTCCCGTCTCCCGCCACACAACGAACAAGCGCACACTCAGTCATCCCCGCCGCTGAAAAGTAATGTACCTTCCGGGTTTTGTAAACGTTAGCCAGCAACCGGGCCCAGCAGTCCCACAGCCCCGGCCCGCCGCCCTGTATGCGCCGCCACGTGTGCGACATTCTACGCTATAATATTATATGTTCCGTACATATTTCTCATAAGTATTAATAGCCAGGTCAATTGGCCGCAGTATAGTATATGTGTTGTGTTATTGTGTATCGTACCGCATCTTGGGTATTCGACTCGAGCAGTATGAGCATCCAACACAGGCGCCCCTCGCTTAAAGGGAGGCTCTGGCCCACCTCGGCCGCACACACACACACACGCACACCTTTGTACAGTCATTATACTGCAGCCCGTTAATATTCCATCAGTGGGCAGATTAGACTTTAAATTATTTTCAAAAAGACATGTTTTTGATAAACAAGTGAATATATATTTTTTTTTGCAGACTGCCTTTTTGCCGAAAAACACACACACACACACACAGCGTACAAACCACACGGACGGTTAAACAGATAAATAATAATAAATAAACAATTTTGGAGATGCGAGCGACCGGCTGAAGACCGAGAAAGTGGGTAGCCATGTGAAAACTGCCACGGAGTCGCCCGAGTGTATCCGAGCCGAGACTTAGTGGGACACGCAGGGCCGCGCATAGCGGCCCCCCGCGCTGCACTGCACTGCATTACACTGCGCTGCACTGCACTGCACTGCGCTGCACTACACGTACCGCGAGCCAGGAGAGCAGCATACCGCCGTGAGCCGGGAGCGGGCTCGGGCACTGCGGGACTGAGCGCGCCGCTCACTGGGAAGCCATCGCACCTCGCTGTGTTATCTTGCGCTATCAGATATGGATCGCTTAATGCGATTGGAGCGACGATTAATACATTAGTGAAGTGTGTGCGTGTCGGCCAGCCTGCGGCAGCCAGGCGGGCTACACTGGGCCGGGAGGTCGGTACGCCGCCTTATCAGCAATCACTGCTGCGCTGATACGGGGAGGCTCACCTTATCTGATCTGGTAAGATGTTATCGCGCGCGGCATTCATTTCATGTGATGTATACGTTGCTTACTGGGAACTTGTTGGTAAATAAAGCACCTGGCTGTGATGGCAGCGCCCACGTGACTTAAGACAACCACGTACGTTGGAGCGCCACTGGCATTGTTTTTATTTGTCATAATTAGTACGGCCATAAACCAATTGCACTGATCAGTAAACAAACAATCATAAGAACCTGCTTCATTCGCCCATCTCCCAATATTCCAGACATCCATCCGCGAACACGTCACAGTCATAGTTGGCCTCCAAGAGGTCATCGAGCGCAGTGAGAGCGCGAGGAGGGCCAATGCGATGGCCGTGGCTCCTGGCGCATGTGTAGTTTCCTCCTTCCCTCTAGAGAATGATATCCCTAAGAGCGGAAAAGCAACAAGTTGGATACACGACCCCAACGTAGCTGCTCTTGGCTTCATTGTTAGCGCCCAGTTATCGGTGAATGCAGTGAATCCAGAGAACATCAGCAAATACACCACACCACACTCACCGCCAGCGCGGCGCACGCTTAATCTGCGCGCCCTTTCACGACGCGCCCTTTGCCACTAGGTGCCACTAGGGTGCTTCACATTGACAATAGGTGCCCTACAGAATCAACACATACAAATGTGTAAACACACGCGCACTATATATAATATATGTACATGGCCCTCGGCTTCCACTCAGAGAAGGTAATGAGCCCCGCGCGACTGTCGGGGACACGCAGAGCACTCGCATCGTGCGATCAGCCGACGGACACAATAATGACATCGATCGGGTGGCGTATCAATTCGCTGGTCGTAGTTGTATGTATAAAGCGCTCATCGAGCCGTCGGAGGAGAATCACGTGATCACGCGCTGCCCCCGGCTTAGCCCGTGTAGGCCCCAGGCCACGTGGCCCCGGCCCCGGTGGAGCGATGAATGAAACATAACGAGCTTACGGCAACAGGAGGACCTATGAAGTGGACCGAGCAGGAAGCTTGCGTATCTACAATATGATACAGATACAATAATAAAACGTAGTATAATGTGCAGCAAGAAGCCCCAGCCGGGCCTCCCTGGCCACGATGGCAACCAGAGCCAAGCGCCGGCCCGTCGGCCAGAGTACACCGATTGCATTCAACCAGAGAGCGCACTCTGCTCATTTTTGTGAGTCACGCAATCAAATGAGATGTCGGCCGACATTGCAGGAGGTACCCAGTACCCGCTGTAGGTGATGCCCCCGGCCGGTCGGCATAGCCACCATCGGTCCACAGCTGGGGGCTCCGTCCAGTGGAGCCACCCGTCTCTTCACACGCGACGACCGGTTGGAGCCCGATTCGAGAGCTCTAGAGTGTATTATGTCAGAGGGAGCGATCCGTATACTTTCGCCGCTTGCTTATATTAGCATTTTGATGTATTGCGGTGCATTGAGTGCAAAGTTCAACGGTTCCTCTAGAGCTGCCCCCGCGCGGCCCCCATCGGCCCCCATCGGCCCCCATCGGCCACGCCGGCCAGGAGCCCTCCCGGGGAGCATCCGAGACGAGGGAGGACCGAAGGCGGCTAAATGTGAGAGGACTGTAAACGTTGCGTCACTTCCGGCCGGTTTCATTGTGAATGCGCTATCAAATAATAATAATAATAATAATAACCGCATAAGCACACACCGAACTGGCTAATATTTCCGACTGTTGGATGCATTCCGTACGCCAGATGTATTTCCGCTTTAGTTACAGCATCGGAAATATGTATGTTTTCATAATGTATTTCAAGTATCGGTCATTAGTTGCGTAACACTAATTAACCTTCCATCTTTCGCGAACTCTTCACGATGCAGCACCAATGGCGCCAGTGTGTGTGTGTGTGCGTGTGTGTGTGTGTGTGTATGGAGGCAGCCGGCAGCCGGTTGTGTAACGGCCAGCTCGCGCCTGCTGGCGACACTGGCCACAACACAATCACTATTCGCGTGCGCTCATGTACCGCGGACGCGCGCTCCGCTCGAGTAATCCCATTTATATTATACTGCTACGGCGATCTATTCCACGCTCACCAAATTAAGGTCAATTTAATAATATCTAGCGAGGCGCCGTGTGCAGCCTATGGGGGCCAATGGAGGCCTAAGGGGGCCAATGGAGGCCTATGAGGTCCATGGGGGCCTATGCGACCACCACCGCCAACAACCACTAACCACGCGACATCCGGCACGGCACTACCACTACATTACACACATAAATATTACTAATTCCTCTTTTAACTTTGGGTATTTCCGTAAAATTTCAGTATTGCCGAGAGCACCGAGCGCAATGCACAGCTTCATATAATATCGAATTCTATGCGTGAACAAATAAAGTTCTTTATGCATTCGATTGTAATAAAAGGAAGCCATCAGAGGATGGCAGCGCTCGTACGATGGACAACAAGCCCGCACCTGAGATGGCCCCACGTGCCCCCACACGTGCCTTCAGGAGCACCGGGTCATGTAAGGGTCAGTGGACGCACTTGTTCCTATGCGACACCATTGTGTGGAATGCGACATATCTATGTTATTATTCCTATACCACTAAGATGTCATTAAGAAGCGTGGTGGGCGAGTGGTGAGTCCGAATCCTGACTGTACCAATGAGTTTTTCCGAACTTGAGAACAGTGCTTGGTCACACAGCGAGCTTTACGGTGAAGGAAGAAAACATCGAGGAAACCTGCATAGGTACGTTTGAAAAGAAATTCACAGGCTTATGCATAGAGTTGCTTGAGTGACGGCGATGGACTGGCCATCTGTCGCGTTGGCACCTAAAATATATCTCTGGCTCAAAGTGGAATGGGACTAATCGCTCTACTGCCAACGCAATATAACAATCCTCCCCCCTCCCCAAGGAGCTCATTACTGGAAACCTTATTCACCGCGTAGGAACACAACACAAAATATTGTGTTATTTGGCTACGGGCTTCTATAAGGTGGAGGTCCTGCCCCAGTCGGGCAGCTCCGAATTCGAACGGGAAACCCATTATGCCCTACCTCTCTTGTAACGCCAGTGTCCGCCGGTACCCAATGGGTCGTAACGTTATTGCCATCCAGAGGCCAGTGCAACAGTCGGAGCTCGATCAAACTGCGCTCGTATTGGCAACATCAGTGGGGAGGGGCTGAGTGAGCTATGGGCAATGTCCCGTGTTGAAAGACGCAGCTTCAATGGCCGTAGTCCCCGGCCTGTTTGAATACTGTCATTTGAAAGTATATGACGCAAGAGAGATAGAAGGCTTTAGATTGTCAACAGGTTTGCGCTGCCATTGACGGTGCTAATATATTGTACACATGGTTGATAATTGTATTGTAATAAAGATCGCTTGTTTGTGTTGACATGCCACCACTTGTGGTCGTGCAGCGCTCATTGAGACGCACGTACACACTACTTACCATAGGAACGGACCTCGTCCGACGGAGGGCCGCCCAGCGGTCGCAGGCTGGGTGCCGGGTGCTGGGTGCTGGGTGCTGAGTGCTGGGTGCTCGGTCAGACCAGGGACTATCACGTTTGGTCGCTGCGCAAGTGTCGTGGTGCCTTCCGCGCGTGCGCCTCGCTGCTCGCTACCGACCAGATGCGGACATTACTTGCGCTCGTGTATGTATGCAGCGTGCTCCATGTAGTACACGTAGGTATACGATACATCAGTCAGTCTGCACAATGGGCCGCGGCCGAGTAGGTGCGGGCGCGGGTCGGGAGCTTCGCTCGGCGGAGGGTAGGAAGCTCACCTTGGCGCGGTCGGAAGCCGGTTAGAGGCGGCGGGAGTGCGGCGGGCGAGGCATACTCGCGCGGTCGACGACCTGGTGCCGGGTAACTGTACACACGCACTGCACACTGCGCGGAGCACGGACACGACCACACGGCGGGAGAGCGCGGCTCAGACTGCCGCCGCCCGCCGCCGCGTGCGCCTGCGGCCTTGACCGCCCCGCCGCCCGCGCCCTTCCCCCCTCCCCTCCCGCCGCCCGCCCGCCCGCGCCCGCCCGCAGGACGCATCCGCCCCGGCCCAGGTAGCGCGCCGTCTCGGGCGCCGGGCGAAAGTCAATACCGTTACCGAACAGTTGAGATAACCATCCGTTACCGCCTCCATGTGGGACTCGATGGTAATGCAGCAAAGGGCAAGGCGGCCGGATCCAGTCGACACTTGACCAAACGAATAATCTATCTGCCTCCAACCCGGGCGTCGCCGTGTGTCCCTCGGAGTAGGGCTCCATTCCGCGCCATTCCGGGGCCATTCCGGTACCTCGGCACTCGCCAACATCGTACGCGTCGACTGCCGACATATAGTCTGTTGATGTCGGGCAAACGGTGGCGGCGGGTCGCTAGCGAGCAACATATCACTCTGCTTCCTTTGTACTGGCCCGCTGCTGCCGGCTGCTGCCGGCTGCTGCTGGCCGGCAGCGGGCGCTGGGGCCGAGGCCGGAGGGGCTCTACACAGCGCGGCTACAAGGGGAAGCAACAGACTACGGAACCGAGTCACGAATGCTCGTCGTGTAGGCTCATGCGGAAATAGCCATAATGTGTGCGTCAGTGGCCGCGCGACCGTGGCGGCTGCGGCTGGTGGGACAGCCTGCCGAGGAGGTGCAAAATCAAAATCAAAAGAAAAAAAATTTTATTCAACGTAAGGGACACAGGGAACACTTATTGAACGTCACATATTTAATATTAACTAAAGTTACCACCGTTTCCAAGAAAAAATACCTGCCGGGAGAAGAAACGGCGAAACAAACTCCCCGGTTTGCTTTTTTAACATTTGTTCCCTTTTACGTAGGGGTAGAAAAGATTAAAGTTACATATATAAACTCTGTACAAGAGGAGCAATTCATTGCCATGCATGGCCATCATTAGAATAATCTGATGTTTTATTTATTACAAAACATCAGATTATTATAATTTTGAATTAATTTACTTTTAACGACAGCTTTAAATTCTCCAAAAGGTAATTCAATTATTTTCAGAGGTAGCTTATTAAAAAAGCGTTGCCCGACAAATGAGTTCCTAGTTTTGTGTAATCTAACTGTAGGAACATGGAGTTTATCTTTGTTCCGTGTATTCACAGTATGCAAGTCGCTATTTTTCTTAAATTTTACAATATTCTTTCTATAAAATAAAATAAATATCCTCACGCCTTCCCACAAGGGTCCCCGAAGGGGTAGGCAGAGGTGTATGGGTAATACCCACACACCCACTTTCCGCCAGAGGTATATTAGGTGCCAACGTGACAGATGACGAGTCCATCGCCGTTACTCAGGCACGACTATAGATACGCCTTTGAATTTCTTCTCAGGCGTATGCAGGTTTCCTCACGATGTTTTCCTTCACCGTTCTTCGTATTCTTTCTAACATATAACAAATTTTGGAATATGTATTGGCGGAATATTTGGAATATGGTACGTTCAATATGTCAATTTCCTTGAATAATTCTCTGGCTATAAATTGCACAAATAGCCCGCTTCTGCAACACAAAAATAGATCCAATGTCTGCAGCATTACCTCATAAAAGAATGCTGTAAGACATGTCACTATGAAAATAGCCGAAATAAACTAAACGGGCTGTGTTGATATCAGTCAAGTGTATGATTTTTCTTACCGCGAATGCTGCAGAGCTGAGTCTATTCGCCAATCCATTAATCTGGGGGCCCCATTGCAATTTGTGATCCAATGTGACTCCAAGGAAGACTGTTGAATCCACAAGATCCAACTTCTCGGTATTTATAACTATAGGGGTAGTTAAAACCTTTTTCACATTAGGCATTGTAAATTTAATACATTTCGTTTTCCTAGCATTAAGTACCAAATTATTGGCACTAAACCAATGAACCACGTCAGAGAGAGCATTATTTACATCGTCAAAGTTTTCTATCTGTCGGTCTATCTTAAATAGTAAAGATGTATCATCAGCAAATAATACAATATCATGTTTATCATTTACCAGGTGAGGTAGGTCATTATCAGATCAAAAAGAAATGGACCGAGTATCGAACCCTGTGGAACGCCCATAGCTACTGGGCACCCCGGAGATAGTTCCCCACGTATACACACTTTTTGTACTCGTTTACTTAAGTATGTAAAATGATATAAGGTTAAGAGCTAAATTCCTTATACCATAGTGGTCTAACTTCCCGATCAATGTTTCGTGATGCACACAATCGAAGGCTTTGGATAGGTCACAAAAAACACCTAAAGCATCCTTTGAATCCTCCCAAGCCTCTAGAATTTTCCTAATAAGCTCGACACCTGCATCAGTAGTCGAGCGACCCTTTGTGAAGCCGTATTGTTTAGTATGCATCAACTCGTGTTTGTTAAAAAAGGCTAGCATCTGGTTAAGTAAAACATTTTCAAAAATTTTGCTGAAAACTGGCAATATTGAGATTGGTCTGAAATTGTTTGGGTCGGTAATGGTACCAGTTTTAAATAAAGGAATGATTTTACTATATTTCATTTGATCAGGAAATTAAATAAAGGAAACCACTAGCATTACACGCATTAAAAACCAATACTAAGTCTACTGCAACAATGTCAATAATACTATTAAGAACTTTTACAGTGTCCCCATAAATCAGTAGACCTTTTCATATCAAGAGATTTAAAAGTTTTTATTATGTCTTCGGGGGTAACAGTATTGAAATTGAATTCAGCATCAGATTTTTTCACATGAGCTTTAAGAATTTTTTCAGCGGAGGAAGGTGATGAAGTTAATGATTTTGTTAATGAGACTGGAATATCAGCAAAAACTGATTCAAAAGCGATTTGACATATCGTTGACAAACTGCCAACAGTTTGTCAGTTGAAGCTTCTAGCAACCCAAACTACGCCTAATTAGAGATTAACAATCTGTCACGTAATTTGATGGATAGAAATGCGTACGAGAAACCGGCTGTTAATATTTTTCTTCAATATTATCATGGAAAGCAGGAAAGATACAATACGTGGGGGGACGTATTGTATCTTTCCTGCTGAAGGCAGCCTGGTGTTTGTTGAAATTGAGCATGATCTGCTCGTCCCTTAGCCAATGTTCAGTTAAACATAACATATTCATATTATTACAGTTCATGAACAATTCCAATTCTAGTTCCTTACTTGAAATACCTTGTAAGTATATTCTGATGCACCAGGTTAAAAACATTTTCATTATACTTGTGAGTTGTGCCAGAGAAAGCCTCTGTTGTCTTAGAACTTAATTTAAAGTATTTGGAACGTATTCCAAAGAATAATTATTGTGATCATGGTTTGACTGCTCAATAGAAGCAGTATTGGTAGCCAATGATTTGGCTGAACTTAAATGAAATATGTGTATAAAATAATGTAGCATACTTGCTACTTGTCCCTTAAATTTATGGGAAAGATGATATCTTTCATTTATCAAATTATAATGTGAAATTATTATTATTATTCAAGTCAATGAATGAAAATGTATTATTATAATTGCTTATAATCTGCATGCAGCAATTTAATCGATATCTGATTAAATTTTCCCTCTGTGACAAACCTGTGCTATAGGGAAATGCAAATAAAATTATGTGTTTTACACTAAGACAACTTAGCGAGTCAATTAGTTTTGTCATTTCGTCTTTATTCACATTTCCCCTTCTTCAACATGTAATAGCTATGGTAGGACAGGAA
The DNA here is from genome assembly GCA_945859725.1 of Drepana falcataria. NCBI lineage: Eukaryota > Metazoa > Arthropoda > Insecta > Lepidoptera > Drepanidae > Drepana > Drepana falcataria. The sequence continues at coordinate 9,739,881 of OX243941.1, read as the reverse complement.
CTACACCGATCACCCAGTACCTCAGAGACAAGGTGTTTATAATCAGCACCAGGCACACAGTGGTTTAAGGCCTGGCAAGTACTGTGTGGTAAGTGCAACCCCATATCTTCCCTAACTCATCACTATACAGTAGTATATCTTGTGTTTGCCGGTTTTTGGAAGTAATAAGTTTAGTGGAGCTGTCAGGTGCAGGCTCAGGGTGCTCCGTAGAGGGCGGCCAGGGCCAGTTACGGCAGGACCCCCCTCCAAGTCGGCTGGATAATGTCCGTCGACGTCTCGCTTACTGCGTCTACCTACGTGCTATATTTAAAATGTAATCCCGTGAGGAAGCGGAATGCGGCAGGTGGAGCAGCGGGCCAAGGCCCTGCAGTAAGCGCAGGCGCGGCTCGTGGTACACCGAGTGCGGGGCCCGCGGTGCAGCAGGCCGCGCGCGAGAATCAGTACACTTACATAGAAAACCAAACCTACATATTTGTGCCGAACGCAGTGTCATTCAGTCAGTGTAAACATATGGTGTGCTAGTGTCCGCACCCTGGGCAAGGTGCCTGGTGTGTGGGTGACCGCTGAGCGCGGTGTTGCCACCGACGCCTGCGATGGCTCATCGTGGACTCGCGAGCAGCTCCCCCCCCCACTCCCCACTCCCCCAGGCGCGACCCACTTACTAATTATACACCAGCGTAGAGTTCATTAACTGTCTCCCGCGCCTACGCCTTGCACGATACAATCGGAGCGAGATGTTTTCATAACAAATGTCTAAATCGGGTGCCATACTATACCGTATGCCGCTGTGGGTAGGGACGAGCAGTCGGTAAGCGACAAGGCGGAGGCTTGGCTCAGGAGAGCGATAGTGGCCGGCCCCATCGCCGACCAAATCGGCGCCGCGCTGACGTCTGCTTCGCCATAGTGTCATAGGGCTCAGAGTCCAGAGCGGGCATAGGAGAGTAAAGTAGTGCTGCCGCGGCGGCGGTGACGTCACGCGACCTCTGCGAAAGTGAACGCACTGAGAACAATTAAGCGCAGATGTTACACATCGAGTGCACTCTCTCCCATTAAGCCGCGGGGACTATAATCTGGCGCTCATCCATTACCATAAGCACCCGAACTATCACTCGCCAGGCGCCATTAGGCCAATGACGGCAGCCAGCCAACGTCGCCAAGCGAACGCGAGCCCGGTACATTTGTTATTTACATGAGTAGGTACGGTGGCATCCAAACTTATCTAAATTAGCGGAGAATCAGCTGGAACATAGCTATTAATACCTCGCTGATACCGGCGGGGGCTCATGGGGCTCATGGGGCAGGGCCGTCTGGAGAATTGACGGCTAGCTGGCAACTGGTAAATGTATCGCGGAAGAAGTCCACGTCTGCTCTGAGAATTAGCATACAATGGTGGTGTCGGACATTGGCCGCAACGAAAGTGAATTATTGGCGTTAATGTAAACAGGCATTGTTCGCGGCCGCGCGCACTGCCGCCTCCACCGGGCGCACTGCCGCCTCCACCGGGCGCACTGCCGCCTCCACCGGGCGCACTGCCGCCTCCACCGGGCGCACTGCCGCCTCCACCGGGCGCACTGCCGCCTCCACCGGCAGTGCCAGCGAGTGCGGCCGCTCCCGCCACTGCCGCGCTCGGCGCAAGGCGCGGGTGACATCATCCACGAGTATCGGTCAGACGATACCAGGTTGGCTTAGGCGCCTATTGGCGGGCGGGGGATGAGCTAGAACCCCTAGGAGTGACCCCCAGGGGTCCTCCTACAAGGGTGCTAGCCCATCACCTACTTTGTTCACTTTTTCCGAGTGAGCAATTTGGCGTTGGTCTTGGGAGTAGCGCAGGTCGCGTAGATCCCCAAGGCAAGTCCGGAGCACTATCCTGCTAGAGGTTGCCGCCTGCTATTGGTCTGGTTCCTTCAGAAACAGACGTAACTGAAAGCTTCGGGCGCTCTCCACTTTCCCACCTTCCCAATTCCCATTCCTGTCCTAATTCCGTGTGGGGGGTCACCTCGGGACCCCTCACGCACGAGGAGGGTGGCTGCGGGGATGCGGGCGGACTGTGTGGCCTCGCCCGGTCCGTGGAGGGTGGAGTTACATCGGTTGCGCTGCCCCCGTCCAGCGCCGTCTCTCTACTCGCCGCTTCCCGCGCCCTTGGTGGGTCGCTGCTGCTTCGGGGCTTTGGCCCAGGGTAGTACGCGACGGCCCGTCGCTCACAGGGGCGGCGGGCGTGGAGGGCTACGTTGAAGCGCGCTGGGTTTGACGCTCGCCCAGCGCGTGGTGGTGCAGATGGACCCTGAGCAATGGCCATGACCATTTGACCGCGCACTTGGTACACATGGCCGGCGCTATGGGTCTCTGCACACTCCGGCAGCCGAGGTGGGGTCGCGGTGGGCAGGCAGTGCGGTAGACGTGGAGCCGTTTCCTTCCTGTCCATCGCGACCTTGGCGAGGTCGCATCGCTGTTGCGGCGCGGTGGGGCCGCGGGGGAAGAGGAGCTTCGGTATTACGGTCCGCCGTTCTCCCTGTCCTCCGCGGCCGGTACGTTTGGGGGTCGCCTCGGCGACGGCGACGCTGCTCGCGAGAGTGGCGTCGCGTGTGGAGGGTGGGCTGGGAGGAGGCGGGCGGAGATCGAGCGATGCTCTCTCTTCTTGCCACTCTGCAGCCTACGACGTCACCGCCCGAGAAGGGGCGAGGTGGCGTGCAGGCGACCCGGGCACTTCGGTGCGGGTTGGTCAGCGGGGAGTCGCCTCGGCGACGGCGTCGTCGCTCGCGAGAGTGGCGGCGCGTGTGGTGGGGCTGCGGGGAGGAGGAGTATCGGCAGGAGTAGGCCCATGCCGTCGCTCCGACTCTTTCGCGGTCGGCACGTTGGGGGTCGCTTCGGCGACGGCGCCGCTGCTGGCGAGAGTGGCGGCGTGTGGTTAGTGGGCCGGGAGGAGGCGGGCGGAGATCGAGTTCGCTCTCTCTGCTTGCCACTCAACAGCCCACGACGTCACAGTCCGTTAAGGGCTAGGTGACGTGCAGGCGGCCCGGGCACTTCGGTGCGGGCCGGTCTGCGGGGGTCGCTCTAGCGACAGCGTCGTCGCTCCTAGGAGTGGCGGGGCAATGGAGGGCTAAAGGGTAGCGGGCTGGAGGCTTCGGCCCGGCCCGTGGTAGTGGGGTATGCTCCGCTCGCCTCACTCCACACCCTGCGGCACATTTGGCGCGGCGGGGTATGAATAAAATCCTCGTCGCGCCGGTAGGCGCGCTAGTCAGACGTCTGATCGGCTGCGCGGAGCCTCCAGGCGGCAAGCTCGGGGGGGCTTGTCGCCATTGCACGAACGGAGGCAAGAGTGGCCCTCGGGCCTGGGGCGGGCTCAGTGCTCGCTCCCGAGGAGAGGTCGCCTTCGATGGTGGCCTGCCGCCCGGTGTGTCGCGCACGTATGCGAAAGCGATCCCGTGACACACCGACTAAGCGGTCTGGTGGTAGTTGGGCTGCGGCCCCGTGGAGTTTAGTCAGTAAGAGTCTGACATACCCTGCCGCCGCCCCCGCGGAGGTAGGGATCCATGAGGATTCTCCACGTTAAAAAAAAAAAAAAAAAAAAAAAAAAAAGGCGCCTATTGGCTTTGACCTTTACAAGTCATTAGCTAAATTACAGCATATATTGATGGCCCGTTCACAAATAAATCAACCGATCTGCCATTTAATTATAGACATATTTTATAGTAGGTAATCTTTATTGATTTTATATGTTACACACGAATGTATACGAATACGAACTGAACCCCTATACAAGAGGACGTGACGAGTACATCGCTCCGTGCCTCTCGAGCGGGAGCGTCCCTCGCCTACTACACCTCCCGCACCTCCCCCAGCTCCCGCAGCTCCCCCAGCTCCCGCACCTCCCCCAGCTCCCGCACCTCCCCCAGCTCCCGCAGCTCCCCCAGCTCCCGCACCTCCCCCAGCTCCCGCACCTCCCCCAGCTCCCGCAGCTCCCCCAGCTCCCGCACCTCCCCCAGCTCCCCCAGCTCCCCCAGCTCCCCCAGCTCCCCCAGCTCCCGCAGCTCCCCCAGCTCCCGCAGCTCCCCCAGCTCCCGCAGCTCCCGCAGCTCCCCCAGCTCCCCCAGCTCCCCCAGCTCCCCCAGCTCCCGCAGCTCCCGCAGCTCCCGCAGCTCCCGCAGCTCCCCCAGCTCCCCCAGCTCCCGCAGCTCCCGCACCTCCCCCAGCTCCCCCAGCTCCCGCAGCTCCCCCAGCTCCCGCAGCTCCCCCAGCTCCCGCAGCTCCCCCAGCTCCCCCAGCTCCCGCAGCTCCCGCAGCTCCCGCAGCTCCCGCAGCTCCCGCAGCTCCCCCAGCTCCCCCAGCTCCCGCAGCTCCCGCAGCTCCCCCAGCTCCCCCAGCTCCCGCAGCTCCCCCAGCTCCCGCAGCTCCCGCAGCTCCCCCAGCTCCCGCAGCTCCCGCAGCTCCCGCAGCTCCCGCAGCTCCCCCAGCTCCCCCAGCTCCCGCAGCTCCCGCACCTCCCGCAGCTCCCGCAGCTCCCGCAGCTCCCCCAGCTCCCGCAGCTCCCCCAGCTCCCGCAGCTCCCCCAGCTCCCCCAGCTCCCGCAGCTCCCGCAGCTCCCGCAGCTCCCGCAGCTCCCGCAGCTCCCCCAGCTCCCCCAGCTCCCGCAGCTCCCGCAGCTCCCCCAGCTCCCCCAGCTCCCGCAGCTCCCCCAGCTCCCGCAGCTCCCGCAGCTCCCCCAGCTCCCGCAGCTCCCGCAGCTCCCGCAGCTCCCGCAGCTCCCCCAGCTCCCCCAGCTCCCGCAGCTCCCGCACCTCCCGCAGCTCCCGCAGCTCCCGCAGCTCCCCCAGCTCCCGCAGCTCCCCCAGCTCCCGCAGCTCCCCCAGCTCCGCCGCGCCAGCTGCTCGGCGCCCTGCCCGGCCAGCGCTGAGCGCCGGAGCTCGGCTATCATGTGTATGTGTGTGACCCCGGCCATAGTACATACATACGCACACACAACGATAGCCCACAGCGCTGCCGCGGCGATGGGCTCCTGCGGGAGACCTGTAGGAGACGCCCGCGCCTACTGGGGGATACTATTGACACATTGAACGAAGTATTCATTCATACCTTAGTTGCCTTCACTAACATATATTCAATAAATATATATATCCTCGTGTCCCGTCCCCACGGGGCTCCATCTGAACTTACACGAAGCGAGTGGAGAGAATTGCAGCAGAGACACAGAGAGCCCGGCTCTTCGTTTTGTGACGATTACATGCAAACATATGAAACATTACAAAAATCCTTGCGCTTCAATGGCCGCTCCGTGCGTCCGCCGCGAGCCCGGTCTCACCTCCCTGACCCCGAGGAGACTACAACATTCGCGCGGGTTCGCTGGCGCCTAATTAATTGCGAGATGACATTTGTCAACATGTCCGCTATGTCCGCTGCGAAGTTGACTTCGTGTTAGCGTTCACCGGTGTTCCAGAGTGAGCGAACGTTAGCTGTCGGTAGCTCTATAGCGGGGTGGCTGCCAGCACAGCTCGCAGTGAGCGCGGGTGGCTGCCAGCACAGCTCGCAGTGAGCGCGGGTGGCTGCCAGCACAGCTCGCAGTGAGCGCGGGTGGCTGCCAGCACAGCTCGCTCCGAGTGTCCTCGAGGAGCCCGTCGCGCACTCATACTCAAGTGAGAAACTAATTAGCTCGGCGAAACTAACCGACCGTCACAATTCCTACGCAGTTGGAAGCCTTCAATCTTACAGTGTCGAATCATGCATAGGTGTGCGACCGAGGGCTCATATCTACCACAATTATATTTATGTTCGCATGAACTCTGGCAGCCGCAAGCTGTGCCGTAGCGATGAGTCAGCTCAGACACGAACGCCGATAGCCGTATGAGCGGTCGTCGTCGCCTACATATAGCAATATCGAGACAAGTAATTTGATCCTTGGATCTACAGAAATAGAGGGCGAAGTCAAACGTCGTTTGCAAAATGCATAAAGTGTCGTCGTAACATCCACACTATTCCCCCCGAGAGAGAAATCGATGCCGTTTTTAGAACGCGGGTAGGTCCATCCATACACGCCGAGCCTCGCGGTCGCACACTGCGGGCTACAAGGTACCGAGCTTTGGGAAATGTCAATACATGCAAAGAGATGAACAAGTGCACCTGTGCATGCGCTAAGTGGCCGGTGGAGAGGACTCGTGCGGCTATACGCCTCGTCGACTGTATGCTATGGTCGCCGTGCCCGCCGGAGCACATGCTCAGTGGCAATATGTCAGGTAGGCATGGCGGGGCTCCAGAGGCGGCCCCCTATACCCGCCCCGCACGCATTGGGCGCATGCAGGCCTCAGCCCCAGCCTCGGCCGGCCGCAGCCGCCGCGCATCATGGCGATGATTCACTGTAAAGTCTCAATGTTAATATCAAATACGCGGAAAAATATTGCGCAAGCAAAGCATGCGTTACCTACAGTGGTCGTTCGAGGACGCGCACTGTCTGACAGGATGTAAATAACGCTAATTCCATCTATTGAAGTAACACGCTCTTTTTGTGCGTCTCTTCGAGGAGGACAACAAAAGCCCGCTAATACCGGACGTCAGCGACGGCCTGAGTGCGCCGCCCGGCGAGCCTCGCACCTGGCAGGCGTCGGGCGAGGCGACATGATGCCTGCGATGCCGTGATGCCGTGATGCCTATACGCGGCGCTTATGAACATTCCTCATCATGGCGTGTGTGGCACACATCGCATACAGGAGGCAGCGCGGCAACACGCGCCTCCACTCCATACGTATGTCGCAGATCTCGCTTTACATAGCGTGACATTCGCGAGGCGTCTGCTCCATATATTACACTAATATATATATATATATATATATATATATATATATATATATATATATATATATATATATATATATATAAGCTTAAGCAAGCCGCTTACCTGTCGGCTACATAACAAATCAATACAATAATTATACGTCAATCTCATCTGCGATGGCATTTGGCGACAAGGATGTTTAGTAAACTACAACTGGATCTATTAATATGGATGAAATGGACGCTTTTCAAATATTGACAAAATAACATTTTAATTAGGTATTAATTGCTATTTATGTTATTGAGGAACTAATTAGAATATTTGAAATGCAAATTATAACAGAGCCGTGGTGGCCGAGTGGTTCGAGCAGTTGCCTGCGACACAAAGATCGCAAGTTCGAATCCCGACTGTACCAATGAGTTTTTCTGAATTTAATTACAGTGATTAGTCACACCACGAGCTTTACGGTGAAGGAAAACATCGTGAGGAAACCTGCAGTCTGGGAAGAAATTCAAAGGCGTATGTATAGTCGTGCTTGAGTAACGGCGATGGACTCGCCATCTGTCACGTTGGCACCTAATATACCTCTGGCGGAAAGTGGGTGTGTGGGTATTACCCATACACCTCTGCCTACCCCTTCGGGGACCCTTGTGGGAAGGCGTGAGGATATTATTATTTATTATTATTATAAATGCAAATTAATAATTTTAGCCCAGCCCAGCCGCCCTCAGTTGGGCACCAGTAGGAAGGCTGGGCATTTTAACCACACTTTTCTACAAGTAGTGTAGACTCCTTAGTGAAAGTATTCAAAAGTAAGCAAAAGAAGACATGATTTGGTTGTAGGAGAATTGTTCGACCCGCTAACGCTGCACACGCACAGCGTATGTGTATCCCGACGAGGGACCACAGGGCGGGACCATCCCATGTGTATCCCGACGAGGGACCACAGGGCGGGACCATCCCATGTGTATCCCGACGAGGGACCACAGGGCGGGACCATCCCATGTGTATCCCGACGAGGGACCACAGGGCGGGACCATCCCATGTGTATCCCGACGAGGGACCACAGGGCGGGACCATCCCATGTGTATCCCGACGACGGACCACAGGGCGGGACCATCCCATGTGTATCCCGACGAGGGACCACAGGGCCACTCTATAGGACCATCCCTAACTACGTGGTCTGTAAAGATCGGCTGTTCCCCTAATCTCTCTAGAGGTGCCGGAATCCTCACGTACACTTTTCCTCTGGAATGCAAGCAGTTCAAGAGGCCATGCACGAGGGCTGCCTGTGGCGGACACCAATGAAGTGCGCGCCCTGCGAGCGGCCTTGTCGCTACCTGCCTACCCGCCTACCTACCTGCCTACCTGCGCACGCAGGGCGGGTAGCAGCCTCACTGCTACACAAACGTGTACATCCTGTGACGGTGGCTGGACTTGAGAAGCGCGTTTTAAATTTGTTAAAGAGTTTCAACATTTCGTTTCTAAACAAAATCAAAAAATCTTTTATTCAACGTAAGGCACACAGTGAACACTTATTGAACGTCACATAATGAATAAAAAAACAAAGGTTAAAAGAAAAAACCTCTGTTAGTTATTTTCCTTAGTTCCACGGACGTCTGAATGTCATCACCAGTTCATTGGGTAGCGTGTACTAGTGCCATCAGCTCTAGCGCACTGGGAGCGACGATGTTGTGTACAGTGCGGTGAGCAGACAGGCAGGCAGGCAGGCAGGCAGGCAGGCAGGCAGGCAGGCAGGCAGGTAGGCAGGCAGGCAGGCAGGTACAGGCCTGCGCGGAACCATTGCGCAAGCGTCACAAATAGCCGAGCCGCAGTTATTGTTGCATCCTCGGCCATTGAGCAAGGCGCGGCGACAGCTAATTGAGAGCCAGCCGCCGCGCGCCCCACGACACGACACGAGTGTCGCATACCAAGCACCGTCTAGCCGCTACAAGCTGCATTGATAGGATACTGAGACATCACACGGCTCGACGCGTTGGCCCCATAACGCTGCACCCGGCAGCAGGCAGCAGGCAGGAGGCAGGAGGCAGCAGGCAGGAGGCAGCAGGCAGGAGGCAGGAGGCAGCAGGCAGGAGGCAGGAGGCAGCAGGCAGCAGGCGGGCTCGTACTACGCCGCCTCACCTCGGCGCTTGCATCATCCGCGAGTTCCGTGACACGATTGTATTTATTTATGGTCGTTTCCTGAAGAGCCCAAAGGTCACGCCGCCAAGGTCTCGTTTAGCACATCTCATTGCGAGTTGCCGTCTCATTACGTGGCCGTCAGTTGTTGTCATCTTTGGCAATTAGCAGCGCACTGCCTACTACAGGTACAGGCCGCGATAACTGCATTGACACATACATACATACATATTGCAATTAGGAACTGCCAGTTTTGGTGCAGTGGTTGCTCAAGCGAGCTCTCGCATCGTGCGTAAGCATCGTCATAAGGAATATTATCTTATATTCCTTCCATCTTCTATATTTTATGGTGAACCTTATAAAAGTTCTCTTTGCTGACATATTTTTATAAGCAAACCAGTCACCGGTCTCTTAATTCGCGCCACATGAAGCGTGGACAATGCGAGAAACAAAAGAAGCGACATTAACTGTAGTAAAAACAGTGTGGAGATTGCGATAACATGCATCCAAGCTTACAATAAGGAAATAACAAAAACATCGCGCTCAGCTGTTGCGTGAGGCGTGATGCGTGAGGCGTGCGGCGTGAGGCGTGAGGCGTGAGGCGTGAGGTCACCGGCGCGAGAGGGCACTCGCTGTCGGGCGCGTCATTCCCAGTCGTCAGTCACATCACGAGCGCCTAATTGGCGAGGTCGCCACGTGGCCTGCATTCGAATGGCGGCACAGGCCGAGGCCTGCTCTACACGGCTCAAGGCACCCGGTTATTGTTCTAAGGTCTCCGGCGAGTAGCTCTCGGCTGGTGTCAATGAAGCTTACAGAATTCCACAAACAATGGCTGTGATGGCAAGTGGCCACCGTGAGCTCCTTATGCCGCTAATTAAAAGTCACAGATGATACAATGTATACATGCTGTTTATTGGTTACGGTAACCGCTTTCCATGAAGCTGCCTTGCCGGATGCATTCACTTGTATAACAAAATAATCGTCCATTTAAGATGATGCACTCCGTTCAAACAATTCCATGTAATCGTGTCATGTAGGTACCTACTCGCAGCATCGCTGATGTAGTGCAACGTTCTAGCGGCGAGCTTGCGACATAATTTTTAAAGAAAATGAAAGTACACATTTTGAAGTGAATATAAAATATCGAATAGCACTTAGTGCTGAAGTAGGTCATTTACCACGCCGCACTCGTAACACCATACATACATATGCGATGCGACGAGAACACCACGCCGGACATAATGCATGCATTATATTACATATCAATGTGTGCCAAGTGAACGTGTATTGATGTGAAGCTGTTTAAAGATAATAATAAATAATATATCCTCACGCCTTCCCGCTAAGGTCCCCGAAGGGTAGGCAGAGGTGTATAGGTAATACCCATACACCCACTTTCCGCCAGAGATATATTTTAGGTGCCAACGTGACACTTTAAAGAACAAGATAAAATATACTTTATACAATGTGTTATGTTCCAGCTGACTGTAGTAGTGAGTGGAAACAGGTTTAATGGGTTTGTTTACGAGTACAAGGTAGCGTACACCGGTAGGTACACTTCGGATGCTATATCTCAATCAACAAGTGTTCCGGCGTACACCAATAGTCGTATGATGTACACTCAGTGGGCGCGGTGCTCCTCGCCTCTTGCAATATCACGGCGCCGTAACGTGGCGGCGGAAGGCGGACACGCGACATTTGTTTGGGCCTCGTAGTGTTGGCCACCTTGTGCCAGCAGGCCGCGCTCTAGTGTTGGCCACCTTGTGCCAGCAGGCCGCGCTCTAGTGTTGGCCACCTTGTGCCAGCAGGCCGCGCTCTAGTGTTGGCCACCTTGTGCCAGCAGGCCGCGCTCTAGTGTTGGCCACCTTGTGCCAGCAGGCCGCGCTCTAGTGTTGGCCACCTTGTGCCAGCAGGCCGCGCTCTAGTGTTGGCCACCTTGTGCCAGCAGGCCGCGCTCTAGTGTTGGCCACCTTGTGCCAGCAGGCCGCGCTCTAGTGTTGGCCACCTTGTGCCAGCAGGCCGCGCTCTAGTGTTGGCCACCTTGTGCCAGCAGGCCGCGCTCTAGTGTTGGCCACCTTGTGCCAGCAGGCCGCGCTCTAGTGTTGGCCACCTTGTGCCAGCAGGCCGCGCTCTAGTGTTGGCCACCTTGTGCCAGCAGGCCGCGCTCTAGTGTTGGCCACCTTGTGCCAGCAGGCCGCGCTCCTCGCTGCTCTGCGCGCTGTTGTAGTCTACGCTAGAGCGGAGCTAGCCAGTAGCCTACGCATGCACCTAGTGTGGCTACAATGCACAATGACAATGTGTGTGTGCGCGCCTCCCACTGTCGCTGTCCGCGGGCGGCGGGATAAAGGGCAAACGATTCATTGAGGACTTTCTCCCATTATTACTGTGAGAAGTAATGCTCTATGGTAGCTCGAGGCGAGTGTATCTCACCAGCGCTCGGCAGGAGGTCGGGCCGGACTGCTCGCGCGCCGACATACGATTAGCACAGATCGAAATCACGGTGAAGGGTGACCACTGACCATGTTGCAACGCTCCCGCCGCGTTAAGCTTATTACTGCTATTGTTACGAAAATACTAAGAGTACCATTATACCATGTGTAAGTATACTGACTGATATGAATGTTATCATTTGTAATGCGAACGTGAATGCCGCTGCCATGTCGGTATATGGCACCGAGCTGTAGGGCCTGCTCCAGTACACTCGCCATGTTCTCTCAATTTGTACGCCTCCATGGCAAAACATGTAGCCACTTATATAAAACCCAACACCAATATGTTCACTCATGTTAAACAAATAAACAATATTCTATTCTATTGTATTCTATTCTATAGTCAGTACACTGGCGGGCCCATGCCGTGCAATGGGGCTCCCTCAGCCGAGCCCCAGCCGAGCCCCAGCCGAGCCCCAGCCGAGCCCCAGCCGAGCCCCAGCCGAGCCCCAGCCGAGCCCCAGCCGAGCCCCAGCCGAGCCCCAGCCGAGCCCCAGCCGAGCCCCAGCCGAGCCCCAGCCGAGCCCCGGAGCGCCGTAACAATGAGCGGGTGATGCCTCCACTCGCGGCACCCATCACGAGCCGCGTGTGTCGGGGCCACTTTGTACGTTAGTTTGTGTACATGCGTGTGCGGCGCTGACTGCTGACACGCCGTGGCCAAACACACACGAGCTGTGCCTACTTGGGACATTGGAGAGTACTCCAATAGGCTCATTGATTCTAACAAGTTTACTATATAAAGATAACAATATACTGACGTGTGCCTGATGATGGTAAGCGGTTACCGCCGCCTAAGGCCGCTTGCAACACTAGGGGTGTCGCTATCAGTTGACCTATTGTGAGTGATGTCTAATGTGGCTGGGCGTGACGTCACCGCATGGCATGCCTTTGTCGTGTCACTTTCGAGAGTTGAAGCTCGCCATTGTTAGAGATACACGTAACGTTACTATCATCCACGCGAGTGTTGCACAATGGACACAACTTAACACAAACATTGCGCTCGTCATTCCTTCAAAGTTGATAAAAGCATGCAAGCAGGCGGATTGTAAATACTGACTCGACATATATTATAGCGTTGTTGTGTCCTATAGGTACAGGTACAGCGCACCATTGCACTAAACTTCCGGCCGATGGACACCACACTTCACCACTATCATGCAAACCTACTCATCGCGCCGACTCCCTCACAGCACGGGGTAGGCAGAGAGAGTAGGGCGCCAGTCTCTCTAGGCTTAGACCTCTTTCGCTTCGTCTACATGAATTCCGTTCATACACGCTCGCCGCTAAGTAGTCGGAACGTGCTTTCCTCCGCCTGCCCCAGCCCCTGCCCCAGCCCCTGCCCCAGCCCCTGCCCCAGCCCCTGCCCCAGCCCCAGCCCCAGCCCCTGCCCCACGGGCGCATCGTACATCACTATCGCTACATTATATTATCAACCAGTCCCCCGCCGCATGCGACCGTTTGTCTGAACGCGACAAACTATTGAATGGATTAAATGTTACATAATTCAGGGATGGTATAGTATAGTAGGTACACGCACAACTGAATGAGCTTTGTGTTCCTACCAGTATACAGTGCTGAGTGCGCCCGCGCTAGTGACAATAGTGTGGCCTGCGCGGGCGCAGGGATCGGCGATGGAGCCGATGGAGCCGATGGAGCCGATGGAGCCGATGGAGCCGATGGAGCCGATGGAGCCGATGGAGCCGATGGAGCCGATGGAGCCGATGGAGCCGATGGAGCCGATGGAGCCGATGGAGCGGGGGCAGCTACACACCTGCAGTCCTGAGTAGTGACGTCACCACAACAAGCCAAAGCACAGCACGCCGCTACAGGCATGCTGAGTCACGCTTATTACTTACCACGAATACGCACGAAAATGATTTCTTCGAACTATAATATTATTAAATGAATCATTGCAACGAGCACTCAGATGAGTGGTCCAGCGGCCAACAGACGCGGGCGACGTGGCCGGGCGGATGCTAGGCAATATACTGCTGACTTGTTGATCGATAACGAGCGGGGTTCGAACCGGACACCTTCGAAACGGCATTCCGTTGACCCACCTGAGTTTGTACCGGAATGTCTAAAGTGAATCATCCGGGAGGGGTACTTTAGGGCATTCTACCTCAACAGCAAACCGGTAGCACTGGCTGGAGCCTCGGCAACTAGCCGCCTACTTGTTACATCAGGGCAGTTACTACGAGCGACCTTGAACAGCATAACCACGTACAGACATCGGTTTAAGTATATGTGTGCTAGCTGTGTATAGAGCGCGCGGCTCGAGTGGCAGGCGAGGCACAAAGGTCGCCAGGAGCCGGATACGCGGCCATGAGGTCATCATAGCTAGCTGTGTATAGAGCGCGCGGCTCGAGTGGCAGGCGAGGCACAAAGGTCGCCAGGAGCCGGATACGCGGCCATGAGGTCATCATAGCTAGCGCGCGGCTCGAGTGGCAGGCGAGGCACAAAGGTCGCCAGGAGCCGGATACGCGGCCATGAGGTCATCATAGCTAGCTGTGTATAGAGCGCGCGGCTCGAGTGGCAGGCGAGGCACAAAGGTCGCCAGGAGCCGGATACGCGGCCATGAGGTCATCATAGCTAGCGCGCGGCTCGAGTGGCAGGCGAGGCACAAAGGTCGCCAGGAGCCGGATACGCGGCCATGAGGTCATCATAGCTAGCTGTGTATAGAGCGCGCGGCTCGAGTGGCAGGCGAGGCACAAAGGTCGCCAGGAGCCGGATACGCGGCCATGAGGTCATCATAGCTAGCTGTGTATAGAGCGCGCGGCTCGAGTGGCAGGCGAGGCACAAAGGTCGCCAGGAGCCGGATACGCGGCCATGAGGTCATCATAGCTAGCTGTGTATAGAGCGCGCGGCTCGAGTGGCAGGCGAGGCACAAAGGTCGCCAGGAGCCGGATACGCGGCCATGAGGTCATCATAGCTAGCTGTGTATAGAGCGCGCGGCTCGAGTGGCAGGCGAGGCACAAAGGTCGCCAGGAGCCGGATACGCGGCCATGAGGTCATCATAGCTAGCTGTGTATAGAGCGCGCGGCTCGAGTGGCAGGCGAGGCACAAAGGTCGCCAGGAGCCGGATACGCGGCCATGAGGTCATCATAGCTAGCGCGCGGCTCGAGTGGCAGGCGAGGCACAAAGGTCGCCAGGAGCCGGATACGCGGCCATGAGGTCATCATAGCTAGCTGTGTATAGAGCGCGCGGCTCGAGTGGCAGGCGAGGCACAAAGGTCGCCAGGAGCCGGATACGCGGCCATGAGGTCATCATAGCTAGCTGTGTATAGAGCGCGCGGCTCGAGTGGCAGGCGAGGCACAAAGGTCGCCAGGAGCCGGATACGCGGCCATGAGGTCATCATAGCTAGCGCGCGGCTCGAGTGGCAGGCGAGGCACAAAGGTCGCCAGGAGCCGGATACGCGGCCATGAGGTCATCATAGCTAGCTGTGTATAGAGCGCGCGGCTCGAGTGGCAGGCGAGGCACAAAGGTCGCCAGGAGCCGGATACGCGGCCATGAGGTCATCATAGCTAGCGCGCGGCTCGAGTGGCAGGCGAGGCACAAAGGTCGCCAGGAGCCGGATACGCGGCCATGAGGTCATCATAGCTAGCTGTGTATAGAGCGCGCGGCTCGAGTGGCAGGCGAGGCACAAAGGTCGCCAGGAGCCGGATACGCGGCCATGAGGTCATCATAGCTAGCTGTGTATAGAGCGCGCGGCTCGAGTGGCAGGCGAGGCACAAAGGTCGCCAGGAGCCGGATACGCGGCCATGAGGTCATCATAGCTAGCGCGCGGCTCGAGTGGCAGGCGAGGCACAAAGGTCGCCAGGAGCCGGATACGCGGCCATGAGGTCATCATAGCTAGCTGTGTATAGAGCGCGCGGCTCGAGTGGCAGGCGAGGCACAAAGGTCGCCAGGAGCCGGATACGCGGCCATGAGGTCATCATAGCTAGCTGTGTATAGAGCGCGCGGCTCGAGTGGCAGGCGAGGCACAAAGGTCGCCAGGAGCCGGATACGCGGCCATGAGGTCATCATAGCTAGCTGTGTATAGAGCGCGCGGCTCGAGTGGCAGGCGAGGCACAAAGGTCGCCAGGAGCCGGATACGCGGCCATGAGGTCATCATAGCTAGCGCGCGGCTCGAGTGGCAGGCGAGGCACAAAGGTCGCCAGGAGCCGGATACGCGGCCATGAGGTCATCATAGCTAGCTGTGTATAGAGCGCGCGGCTCGAGTGGCAGGCGAGGCACAAAGGTCGCCAGGAGCCGGATACGCGGCCATGAGGTCATCATAGCTAGCTGTGTATAGAGCGCGCGGCTCGAGTGGCAGGCGAGGCACAAAGGTCGCCAGGAGCCGGATACGCGGCCATGAGGTCATCATAGCTAGCGCGCGGCTCGAGTGGCAGGCGAGGCACAAAGGTCGCCAGGAGCCGGATACGCGGCCATGAGGTCATCATAGCTAGCTGTGTATAGAGCGCGCGGCTCGAGTGGCAGGCGAGGCACAAAGGTCGCCAGGAGCCGGATACGCGGCCATGAGGTCATCATAGCTAGCGCGCGGCTCGAGTGGCAGGCGAGGCACAAAGGTCGCCAGGAGCCGGATACGCGGCCATGAGGTCATCATAGCTAGCTGTGTATAGAGCGCGCGGCTCGAGTGGCAGGCGAGGCACAAAGGTCGCCAGGAGCCGGATACGCGGCCATGAGGTCATCATAGCTAGCTGTGTATAGAGCGCGCGGCTCGAGTGGCAGGCGAGGCACAAAGGTCGCCAGGAGCCGGATACGCGGCCATGAGGTCATCATAGCTAGCTGTGTATAGAGCGCGCGGCTCGAGTGGCAGGCGAGGCACAAAGGTCGCCAGGAGCCGGATACGCGGCCATGAGGTCATCATAGCTAGCTGTGTATAGAGCGCGCGGCTCGAGTGGCAGGCGAGGCACAAAGGTCGCCAGGAGCCGGATACGCGGCCATGAGGTCATCATAGCTAGCTGTGTATAGAGCGCGCGGCTCGAGTGGCAGGCGAGGCACAAAGGTCGCCAGGAGCCGGATACGCGGCCATGAGGTCATCATAGCTAGCGCGCGGCTCGAGTGGCAGGCGAGGCACAAAGGTCGCCAGGAGCCGGATACGCGGCCATGAGGTCATCATAGCTAGCTGTGTATAGAGCGCGCGGCTCGAGTGGCAGGCGAGGCACAAAGGTCGCCAGGAGCCGGATACGCGGCCATGAGGTCATCATAGCTAGCTGTGTATAGAGCGCGCGGCTCGAGTGGCAGGCGAGGCACAAAGGTCGCCAGGAGCCGGATACGCGGCCATGAGGTCATCATAGCTAGCGCGCGGCTCGAGTGGCAGGCGAGGCACAAAGGTCGCCAGGAGCCGGATACGCGGCCATGAGGTCATCATAGCTAGCTGTGTATAGAGCGCGCGGCTCGAGTGGCAGGCGAGGCACAAAGGTCGCCAGGAGCCGGATACGCGGCCATGAGGTCATCATAGCTAGCGCGCGGCTCGAGTGGCAGGCGAGGCACAAAGGTCGCCAGGAGCCGGATACGCGGCCATGAGGTCATCATAGCTAGCTGTGTATAGAGCGCGCGGCTCGAGTGGCAGGCGAGGCACAAAGGTCGCCAGGAGCCGGATACGCGGCCATGAGGTCATCATAGCTAGCTGTGTATAGAGCGCGCGGCTCGAGTGGCAGGCGAGGCACAAAGGTCGCCAGGAGCCGGATACGCGGCCATGAGGTCATCATAGCTAGCGCGCGGCTCGAGTGGCAGGCGAGGCACAAAGGTCGCCAGGAGCCGGATACGCGGCCATGAGGTCATCATAGCTAGCTGTGTATAGAGCGCGCGGCTCGAGTGGCAGGCGAGGCACAAAGGTCGCCAGGAGCCGGATACGCGGCCATGAGGTCATCATAGCTAGCTGTGTATAGAGCGCGCGGCTCGAGTGGCAGGCGAGGCACAAAGGTCGCCAGGAGCCGGATACGCGGCCATGAGGTCATCATAGCTAGCTGTGTATAGAGCGCGCGGCTCGAGTGGCAGGCGAGGCACAAAGGTCGCCAGGAGCCGGATACGCGGCCATGAGGTCATCATAGCTAGCGCGCGGCTCGAGTGGCAGGCGAGGCACAAAGGTCGCCAGGAGCCGGATACGCGGCCATGAGGTCATCATAGCTAGCTGTGTATAGAGCGCGCGGCTCGAGTGGCAGGCGAGGCACAAAGGTCGCCAGGAGCCGGATACGCGGCCATGAGGTCATCATAGCTAGCTGTGTATAGAGCGCGCGGCTCGAGTGGCAGGCGAGGCACAAAGGTCGCCAGGAGCCGGATACGCGGCCATGAGGTCATCATAGCTAGCGCGCGGCTCGAGTGGCAGGCGAGGCACAAAGGTCGCCAGGAGCCGGATACGCGGCCATGAGGTCATCATAGCTAGCTGTGTATAGAGCGCGCGGCTCGAGTGGCAGGCGAGGCACAAAGGTCGCCAGGAGCCGGATACGCGGCCATGAGGTCATCATAGCTAGCGCGCGGCTCGAGTGGCAGGCGAGGCACAAAGGTCGCCAGGAGCCGGATACGCGGCCATGAGGTCATCATAGCTAGCTGTGTATAGAGCGCGCGGCTCGAGTGGCAGGCGAGGCACAAAGGTCGCCAGGAGCCGGATACGCGGCCATGAGGTCATCATAGCTAGCGCGCGGCTCGAGTGGCAGGCGAGGCACAAAGGTCGCCAGGAGCCGGATACGCGGCCATGAGGTCATCATAGCTAGCTGTGTATAGAGCGCGCGGCTCGAGTGGCAGGCGAGGCACAAAGGTCGCCAGGAGCCGGATACGCGGCCATGAGGTCATCATAGCTAGCTGTGTATAGAGCGCGCGGCTCGAGTGGCAGGCGAGGCACAAAGGTCGCCAGGAGCCGGATACGCGGCCATGAGGTCATCATAGCTAGCTGTGTATAGAGCGCGCGGCTCGAGTGGCAGGCGAGGCACAAAGGTCGCCAGGAGCCGGATACGCGGCCATGAGGTCATCATAGCTAGCGCGCGGCTCGAGTGGCAGGCGAGGCACAAAGGTCGCCAGGAGCCGGATACGCAGCCATGAGGTCATCATAGCTAGCTGTGTATAGAGCGCGCGGCTCGAGTGGCAGGCGAGGCACAAAGGTCGCCAGGAGCCGGATACGCGGCCATGAGGTCATCATAGCTAGCTGTGTATAGAGCGCGCGGCTCGAGTGGCAGGCTCGAGTGGCAGGCGAGGCACAAAGGTCGCCAGGAGCCGGATACGCGGCCATGAGGTCATCATAGCTAGCTGTGTATAGAGCGCGCGGCTCGAGTGGCAGGCGAGGCACAAAGGTCGCCAGGAGCCGGATACGCGGCCATGAGGTCATCATAGCTAGCGCGCGGCTCGAGTGGCAGGCGAGGCACAAAGGTCGCCAGGAGCCGGATACGCGGCCATGAGGTCATCATAGCTAGCTGTGTATAGAGCGCGCGGCTCGAGTGGCAGGCGAGGCACAAAGGTCGCCAGGAGCCGGATACGCGGCCATGAGGTCATCATAGCTAGCTGTGTATAGAGCGCGCGGCTCGAGTGGCAGGCGAGGCACAAAGGTCGCCAGGAGCCGGATACGCGGCCATGAGGTCATCATAGCTAGCGCGCGGCTCGAGTGGCAGGCGAGGCACAAAGGTCGCCAGGAGCCGGATACGCGGCCATGAGGTCATCATAGCTAGCTGTGTATAGAGCGCGCGGCTCGAGTGGCAGGCGAGGCACAAAGGTCGCCAGGAGCCGGATACGCGGCCATGAGGTCATCATAGCTAGCTGTGTATAGAGCGCGCGGCTCGAGTGGCAGGCGAGGCACAAAGGTCGCCAGGAGCCGGATACGCGGCCATGAGGTCATCATAGCTAGCTGTGTATAGAGCGCGCGGCTCGAGTGGCAGGCGAGGCACAAAGGTCGCCAGGAGCCGGATACGCGGCCATGAGGTCATCATAGCTAGCGCGCGGCTCGAGTGGCAGGCGAGGCACAAAGGTCGCCAGGAGCCGGATACGCGGCCATGAGGTCATCATAGCTAGCTGTGTATAGAGCGCGCGGCTCGAGTGGCAGGCGAGGCACAAAGGTCGCCAGGAGCCGGATACGCGGCCATGAGGTCATCATAGCTAGCTGTGTATAGAGCGCGCGGCTCGAGTGGCAGGCGAGGCACAAAGGTCGCCAGGAGCCGGATACGCGGCCATGAGGTCATCATAGCTAGCGCGCGGCTCGAGTGGCAGGCGAGGCACAAAGGTCGCCAGGAGCCGGATACGCGGCCATGAGGTCATCATAGCTAGCTGTGTATAGAGCGCGCGGCTCGAGTGGCAGGCGAGGCACAAAGGTCGCCAGGAGCCGGATACGCGGCCATGAGGTCATCATAGCTAGCGCGCGGCTCGAGTGGCAGGCGAGGCACAAAGGTCGCCAGGAGCCGGATACGCGGCCATGAGGTCATCATAGCTAGCTGTGTATAGAGCGCGCGGCTCGAGTGGCAGGCGAGGCACAAAGGTCGCCAGGAGCCGGATACGCGGCCATGAGGTCATCATAGCTAGCTGTGTATAGAGCGCGCGGCTCGAGTGGCAGGCGAGGCACAAAGGTCGCCAGGAGCCGGATACGCGGCCATGAGGTCATCATAGCTAGCGCGCGGCTCGAGTGGCAGGCGAGGCACAAAGGTCGCCAGGAGCCGGATACGCGGCCATGAGGTCATCATAGCTAGCTGTGTATAGAGCGCGCGGCTCGAGTGGCAGGCGAGGCACAAAGGTCGCCAGGAGCCGGATACGCGGCCATGAGGTCATCATAGCTAGCTGTGTATAGAGCGCGCGGCTCGAGTGGCAGGCGAGGCACAAAGGTCGCCAGGAGCCGGATACGCGGCCATGAGGTCATCATAGCTAGCGCGCGGCTCGAGTGGCAGGCGAGGCACAAAGGTCGCCAGGAGCCGGATACGCGGCCATGAGGTCATCATAGCTAGCGCGGGGATGAGCGGGCGGCTAAGCTAAAAGGGACCTAAGGGAGGGACGCATCCAGGTAGGGAGCACCTGAAGCAGGGTCACAGAGCGCCAATGCCAGTGGGCACTCGGCCAGCGGGCCAACGATCACTGCGCAGCGAACAATAGTGGACACGAAGCCTTCCTAACTGCAGGGGCCGGCTCCACCGCTGCGGAGACTGTTGCGGCATTACCTGCTGTTACGATCCACGCTGTCTTGTCCAATAAATAGCTGGCACCTTTGACAATAGTATCTGGTCACCACAGTGAATATGGGCTTCAATACTACGCGCTTGCATCCATCTCGCTCGAGCCCGACGCCTGCTATAGCAGCTATAGCTATGTATGTAGTACAGGA
The DNA here is from genome assembly GCA_945859725.1 of Drepana falcataria. Classification (NCBI taxonomy): domain Eukaryota; kingdom Metazoa; phylum Arthropoda; class Insecta; order Lepidoptera; family Drepanidae; genus Drepana; species Drepana falcataria. The sequence continues at coordinate 9,719,198 of OX243941.1, read as the reverse complement.
CACAGCGGGTACGATGTGTATGTATGTATGTAATTATGTATGTATGTATGTATGTATATCGGCGTCTCCCGGCTGAGCCCTGCCCGCGTGTCCGGCCGCGGCGAGGGCCGCTCACCCCGCGCTGCCTCAGGTTGCCAGCCCGCCCGGAGCCCGCCCGGAGCCCGCCCGGAGCCCGCCCGGAGCCCGCCCGGAGCCCGCCCGGAGCCCGCCCGGAGCCCGCCCGGAGCCCGCCCGGAGCCCGCCCGGAGCCCGCCCGGAGCCCGCCCGGAGCCCGCCCGGAGCCCGCCCGGAGCCCGCCCGGAGCCCGCCCGGAGCCCGCCCGGAGCCCGCCCGGAGCCCGCCCGGAGCCCGCCCGGAGCCCGCCCGGAGCCCGCCCGGAGCCCGCCCGGAGCCCGCCCGGAGCCCGCCCGGAGCCCGCCCGGAGCCCGCCCGGAGCCCGCCCGGAGCCCGCCCGGAGCCCGCCCGGAGCCCGCACTGTGGCCCTTTACACTTACTTACACTTCTTTGTTACGTTCTCACTGTTTAGAGAGAGCTTATTGCCATTATAGTTACCGGATGGCGTGAACGCTAACAGAAAAGCATTATGTCTCCAGGGGCGGATCCCACGACTACACACGTGAATACTTAGTCATGCTCGTTGAACTACGCGAGTACTTAATATGCATTTGGTACAAAAACCGGTATGTACCAGACTTTTTTACATATTTATCAATATACATTTTTAATTAATTATTTTCAATTTACCTATTTATGTACATATCTTGAAAATAATTAATGCATTATAAAAATAATAATATATCCTCACGCCTTCCCACAAGGGTCCCCGAAGGGGTAGGCAGAGGTGTGTAGGTAATACCCACACACCCACATTAATGCATTATGCTAGACAATTATACATTGATAGCGATACGCTTTAAATTATTAGCATTTTTGTGTATTAATATGGAGCTACTTTTTAAAATGTACGAAATGCAAACCAGTTTTGATATAGTTTTTGTGTATTTTGATTCCTTTCGGCGCCTGAGCACCGCCATCATCATCATAATCACAAACTGGATATTTTGACATTTGCTTCGTTGTCGTCAGTCGGCTGCTATGTATGTGTGTATTAACTTAAACGATTTGATGCTTTCCACGTTTAAGATGGCATAATGTTTATCATTATTATTATATAGGTTGTTCGTTACTCTATTATGAGGTTGTCTTTTATAATTGTGTCATAGACAAAACGCTCTACTGTATGAAGTTTGAATATGAATGTTGTTGTTTTACAGAGAGCGGCGCGACTGCTGCGAGTGTGTGACGCCAAGGAAAGTGAATCCGACATATACCGGTATGTATGTATGTATGTATGTATGTATGTATGTATGTATGTATGTATGTATGTATGTATGTATGTATGTATGTATGTATGTATGTATGTATGTATGTATGTATGTATGTATGTATGTATGTATGTATGTATGTATGTATGTATGTATGTATGTATGTATGTATGTATGTATGTATGTATGTATGTATGTATGTATGTATGTATGTATGTATGTATGTATGTATGTATGTATGTATGTATGTATGTATGTATGTATGTATGTATGTATGTATGTATGTATGTATGTATGTATGTATGTATGTATGTATGTATGTATACACGTGCGGGCAGGAACAATGGCCTTCGCCACGCAGGCTGGCCTGGACACGAGGGCTCCTGCGCGAGGCGGCCGAGGCCTGCACTGGGCTGCGGGCCAGAGCCCCTCAAGCACCACAACGCGGGGAAGGCAGAAGAAATATGTATGTATGTTGCTGGAAAACTGGAAACAGAAACGTAATGGTATGAGTCCGTCCTCCAGCGCCTTGCGGCCACAGCCTCGCGGCCACAGCCTCGCGGCCACAGCCTCGCGGCCACAGCCTCGCGGCCACAGCCTCGCGGCCACAGCCTCGCGGCCACAGCCTCGCGGCCACAGCCTCGCGGCCACAGCCTCGCGGCCACAGCCTCGCGGCCACAGCCTCGCGGCCACAGCCTCGCGGCCACAGCCTCGCGGCCACAGCCTCGCGGCCACAGCCTCGCGGCCACAGCCTCGCGGCCACAGCCTCGCGGCCACAGCCTCGCGGCCACAGCCAGCCCCGCAGTGGGCAGTACTCTCACGTATTGTCCCTCCCACGGTGACGTGTGTCGGGCTCTGCCCGGCAGCTCGCCCGATGCCGGCGGCGGCTGCGCGGGCAGACGCAGAGCAAGATCAAGGGCGGGATCCGACACGCCAATTTGCGTTCCGAATCAATTATCGCCACGCGGCGTGCTGTAACAGTGCGATACCGACCGTTAGGTACCTGCGCCGAGACCGGGGACCGTAGAGAAGTCGCTCGTAGGACTGAGCCAGTCGGTCGGCACGGGGGCTCGCTACACTAATGTGGCAACGCTTATTTAAATGTATGCGAACCCTGCTCCCTGCACGGCATTGGAGCCGGAATCCGCAGCACTCAAGGACCCCTAAGTCGCGGTTGACAAACACTATAAACAGCTCTGAAAGTGAAAATCAAGGCTAAGGTCACACTAATGACTAAACAAAGCGCATTTAAATCTACTATTGTTTTTGTGTGTGTGTGTGTGTGTGTGTGTGTTTTATGTCTCATTAGTCGTGTAGTAGATAGTAGTCGTGTAGAGCGCCAGTGAATTAAGTTAACTGTCTGCAGCTACGTAAACACCCTTATATTATGCGAGCTTTCGTTCAATACAAGTAGGCGAACGCCGCCGACCATAAAATACAACGCAATTAATAAATGTACACAGCCTTTGGTAAGAGTGTCCGTGTGTGTACAGCGTGTGCTCGCGCGTGCGCAGAGTGCGTCCTTGTGCTCGCCCGCGGTTGTTACATCACAGTGTCCATTGTAGTCTTTGCTCGAGGTGGCCATCTGCGCACGCGCAGTACACTGTGACTACAACTCTGGCACGTCCACAACAGCTAGCACGCGCAGTACACTGTGACTACAACTCTGGCACGTCCACAACAGCTAGCACGCGCAGTACACTGTGACTACAACTCTGGCACGTCCACAACAGCTAGCACGCGCAGTACACTGTGACTACAACTCTGGCACGTCCACAACAGCTAGCACGCGCAGTACACTGTGACTACAACTCTGGCACGTCCACAACAGCTAGCACGCGCAGTACACTGTGACTACAACTCTGGCACGTCCACAACAGCTAGCACGCGCAGTACACTGTGACTACAACTCTGGCACGTCCACAACAGCTAGCACGCGCAGTACACTGTGACTACAACTCTGGCACGTCCACAACAGCTAGCACGCGCAGTACACTGTGACTACAACTCTGGCACGTCCACAACAGCTAGCACGCGCAGTACACTGTGACTACAACTCTGGCACGTCCACAACAGCTAGCACGCGCAGTACACTGTGACTACAACTCTGGCACGTCCACAACAGCTAGCACGCGCAGTACACTGTGACTACAACTCTGGCACGTCCACAACAGCTAGCACGCGCAGTACACTGTGACTACAACTCTGGCACGTCCACAACAGCTAGCACGCGCAGTACACTGTGACTACAACTCTGGCACGTCCACAACAGCTAGCACGCGCAGTACACTGTGACTACAACTCTGGCACGTCCACAACAGCTAGCACACTATCCCCCTCCGCGCCGCTGCCGACGGTGGCGCGTGTCGCAGTGGACTGCTGGGAAGCCACTGCACGGGGTCAGGTGCACATGAAGGACCCTGATAGCCTCGAACAGTCGGTCAGAAGTCAAACGCAGTCAGGAAACCTGCATACTTTGGACATGACATTCAAATACGTATAGTATGTATATTCGAGCCTGACATGAGGCGACAGACTCGCCACCTGGGTGCAAGAACGCGGCCACCAAGAGGGAGTTATTAAATACCATACATGGTAGGTCCTGAACACGGGGACCAATAATAGCGCACACTTGGAATATTGTTGTTTTAAATTAGTGCAAATAAACAATGCGACGTCCCCAACCACAACAGTAGGTACCTATTCGAGATTTTACTAATATTATAAATGTGTAAGTTTGTGAGGATGTTCCTTCCTATTTCACTCAAAAACTACTGAAAAGAACTGGATACAACCCAGATCAGGGATTATAAGCTGGATTAACACATTGGACATGCTTTATTCCAGGTTTAATAGATTATTCATTTATTCAATGAATAATCTATTAAAATAAATATCCTCACGCCTTCCCACAAGAGTCCCCAAAGGGGTAGGCAGAGGTGTATAGGTAATACCCACACACCCACTTTCCGCCAGAGGTATATTAGGTGCCAACGTGACAGATAGTGAGTCCATCGCCGTTACTCAAGCTTGATATGACTTTGAATATCTTCTCAGACGTGTGCAGGTTTCCTCTCGATGTTTTCCTTCACCGTAAAGCTCGTGGTGTGACAAATCACTGTACTTAAGTCAGAAAAACTCATTGGTACAGTCGGGATTCGAACTTGCGATCTTTGTGTCACCCGCAGGCAACTGCTCGAACCACTCGGCCACCACGGCTTTTAATAATCTATTAAATTTATGCATTTTTACGCGGGTCAAACCACGGGGCAGAGGCAGCTAATATAATATAAATATTTTGGGCCGCTGGTGGCGAGTGGCGAGTGCCTCGCTGCACTGACTGCCAGCTACAAGCGCTGCCTACCAACCTACTGCTGCGTACTAGGCGCCTGGTGCACGTATATTATGTTACTTTCTGGTTTTGACATATTCACATCCAATTAATCAGTAACCATTGAGCTTCTCACAACGTTAATTGCCCAGTCAGGTGTGTTTGTGTGCGGCGGCAAAAAACGACCTTCCTATGTAGATAGAGTACTTTAAAATTAATGGATGCCGAATATTGTATATGATCGAGTAAACTTCCGGAATATTGGCCCCCAGGCCCCCAGCGCCGGGCCTCGAGGGACAGCCCGATCACGAGAGACGCGAGAGACTTTTTAGGCAAAATTGTGAATAGTATCTTTTCAGAAGGAACAGTACGGCATCGCGCGGTGGACGACCCGCGTACATACTCGTATATGGACGTGCTAAATGGATCGTTGTGTTGTTGGGCGGCGGACACCACGCGGACAGTTGAACAAACTGGCCCAGGCCGAGGTCGGCCACAGGCCACGGGCCTCGACCTCATCTGGCTGGCGCAGGCGCACTGCCAGCAGTACCAGCTTATAGCTATGTATGAAGCTCCTTATAGGACTTTACATGTGTCCACAAGATCCAGTCGACAAGTATAGCGTAATCTACTATCGTGGTCATTACCGGTCGTCAGACGTCATCCGTCAACTATACATAATCCGGTCTGGCGGGACCGGTACAGCCGCCATTACACGAGAAGCGGAGGACGCGGGGGCTAAGGGTGCAGGAGCTGCGCACCGCTCGGATGATCCTAATATCCATTTTACAGTTGCACGTTGCATGTAATGCACATTTACAGTTGTACATCGTATGGACCGACACACGCACACACGCACACACATTTTATATACCTATCATATTTGATAAAGAAATAGTTATGACATTTGCAGCGCCAATTACTGTGCCGTAACGTGTTACAATACCTTGAGGTGCGCCAGCAGGGGGCACCAGCGGCGACACGCATCACGCATACACACACATACACACACAACCTTATATTTATAAGGTAAATAATGCATACACCCATTGTAATACTGCCACTAGAAGCTGTACCCTCCGCGGAGTGCCCGCCGCCGGCGCACTCTCGCCACAGCCCCGCGGCGATGTCAACAGTTACTGATGGTTAATGATCACATTTATTTGAATGACCTTCGTAAATGTTCATTGCGGCCATAACATACACGAGGCCGTCCATCTAGATGGTGCAGAGCAGTTCCCTCGGCGGCCCTCCGGAAGTGAGGCACGTCCTGCCTGCTCGGACACACACTGGCTGTGGACGTACGTACGTATGTAGTTGTAGTCGCCGAGTTGGTTCCGCCCGCAGATCTGTCTGTATTAACGCTATTACCTATTAGTATTAAGTTTCTTTGGCGACGTGTGGATGTGACTCTAGGTGTATAGCAGTATTGACCGGCCATCACTCTCGCCTCTCCTCGAGCCTACGCCTTATTTATATGACGTACCTCCAGTAGCTCACCAAGGCTTGAATCTGCGTTATCGCAAAAGTCGCAATGAGCGAGTGGCCACCTGCGATGTCAACTTTGCAAGTTCAAACCCCGGCGGTTTGTAATTTTTTTTGAGCTTGATCTGCAGCTCGTTTTACACCAAGCCCACGCCGTGGCTTCCGAGCCCAGCAGCACAGCCATGCGCTCGAGCGGCCTCCGCCCCCAGCCTTGACACGCGCGTTGATGCGATAATCTGACCGGCCATTCAAGTTTTTATTACATTAGCCAGGTATAATATTTCATTACCTACGAGCGTACGACAAGAACAGACTACTGCGATTATCCGGCGAAAGCATTCTTCTCAGCGAACATATGATGGGACTTGTAGCTAAGCCCGTCTGGGCCCACCTGGGCCTGCCTGGGCCCGCCTGGGCCTGCCTGGGCCCGCCTGGGCCTGCCTGGGCCCGCCTGGGCCCGCCTGGGCCTGCCTGAGCCCGCTTGGGCCCGCCTGGGCCTGCGTGGGTCCGTGTGTCCGCCCGCAGCTGCCGAAGCCCCGTCAGCGTGTAACTGTGTGTCAGTAGTGCGGCCACCCTCCGACATCGCGCCAGCGGCGAGAGCTCCAGGAGGCAAGTAGCTACGGGCCGCTCGTTGCCGAACATCATCATAATACATCGCTTTGGAATCGCAACGCAAACTACAATGTCTTTGTGTATGTTTTTTTAACAATTTGGATGTTACGTAGGTTCTAAAGCTAGTCGTAAACAAACCCTTTATTCTGTAGTGATAACTTAAAGCTAAATATGCCAGCATCCAGTAGGTATCGCATCACACAACTAACCTTACCACCTGTATCATATTACATTATAAAGATACATTGTATTGTATATATAGTGGCGCAGTGATCTGAGAAGCATAATATTGTTTAGTGGGATGGGTCCTGTCGCGGGCCGGCAGAGGTGCTCGCGCTGGAGGTACTCGTACCTAGCGGATATAATATCAGTGATATTTCAATGCAACAGCCATTGAGCTGTTGTCTATTCGGCCTCAGCGGAGGCAGCGCGGGGCGGCGCAGTGACCTCACGGCTCGCGGAGTGACGTCACCACCCACACGACCTCCACCCCCCCCCCTCCGTCCGCCGCGCGGACCTCCAGCCCGGTGACCAATGTCGTCACCGGAACGTTCACTTCGCACATCAAATACTACAAAGTGCAAGAAATCGGTACAGAGATGGCACCTGCGTGGTGCTTCCAACGTGGCGGTGGTAACGACGAGGTCTATAACTGACGCTGTTGCATCAAATGAGCGTCAAACGAAGTGTTTACAAACCCAACTGTAGGGTCTATCTTGCCGAATTTACTATGAAGTAAAAAGATCTAAACGTATTAAAACCTGGCTGCTGCCAGCGACTTGCGGTAGTGCTACTTATAGCACAAACACCGGAGCCTGCGGCAAGGTTCGTGAGGATAAGGTTTACATTAGTCATATAGATGACTGTTGGCTATGGTGGACAATTTATATAATTGATTATAGAGTCGGGATTCATGCGCACAGAGCACAGAGGAGGCGTGCTCGGTCAGCCCCGCGAGTGTGCCCGGCTGCCGCCGCGGCCGCGGGGACAGGGCTCGGCCACGGCTTGAGAGTCCATGGCCGTGTGAAACTACTGGCTCATATACTACTAGTACGTGACGTTATATCCCACCTAATGAGGCGCTGAGGGCTGCCAACATGTGGCGCCTTTACTACTCTCCAATTGAATAAATCCCACCGCAAATGACGACACGCCACCATACTGGGCCTCGCGCCATACACGCCCTCGGCCACATCCGCCCATAATATAGAGACACGGCAACTCACATCCTATACATCCCCTCAGCAACGCAGCTTTCACTATAAATAATAATAATAACCTGGGACAATGCCACACAAATTGACCTAGTCCCAAATTAAGCAAAGCTCGTGTTATCATATGGTAACTAGACAACGATATATGTACTTATATAGAGCGATATTTACTATATATCCGTATTATGCAGCCATCAGCTATAGTGAATGCCAGTCCAAGGTGCGGGCTACCCCCTGGGGGAGGGGCATGTATATATTCACGTACACATTTGTGTATTGTAAACATTGTGTACATAGATGCCTACAAGAGAACTCTAAACGATTTCATGTTATCTGCTTCCTTTAGGTAGGTGTTTTCAATAATTATCCTTATCAGCAGATAGGCAGGTATCTAATTAGATTCCGCAGTGGTTCTGGCTAGCGATGCGATCTGACACGCCCAGTCCAGGGTGCGCGGTGCGATACGGCCGAGGCCGCCTCCGCATCATAATGTATCACTCATGTCCGCAGCGCGTGCACGTGGCATTAGCTATCTAACAACACTGCGTATGCACACGCAGCCACATTGAGGAGGCCACAGTACTACGAATACGTACGTGCCATACACAAATACTTACATAAAACGCTCGCTGCAAACTGCTCACTGCGCGTTGTGGTTTATGCGAAACATGCTCATCGCGAAATTCGTGTTTTAAACGCCCATGACGCGTGGTTGTAGAGACCACATTGCTAACATCGTGTGTTGTCTGCCTGCTGTTCTAGCAAAACGTGCGAAAAGTTCGCAGAGTCTCATCACAGTATATAATTATTTGTATGAGCTAAAGCAGTACGGGAACTAGGAACAAACCGTTTAAAACGGTGCACTCGGACGCACGCCTCGACAAGATCTCGCGGCACTACATGTACCGCGAAAATGCCATTAAACTATTGCTTAGTATTTATACGGATGGCTTTTCGAACTCGCCGCCATTATTTTTTTAATATCTTAGTTTATTTGTATTGTTGCCTGCGACGCAAAGGTCGCAAGTTCGAATCCCGACTGTACCAATGAGTTTTTCTGAACTTGAGTACAGTGATTAGTCACACCACGAGCTTTACGGTGAAGGAAAACATCGAGAGGAAACCTGCTAACGTCTGAGAAGAAATTCATAGGCGTATGTATAGTCGTGCTTGAGTAACGGCGATGGACTCGCCATCTGTCACGTTGGCACCTAATATACCTCTGGCGGAAAGTGGGTGTGTGGGTATTACCTATACACCTCTGCCTACCCCTTCGGGGACCCTTGTGGGAAGGGGTGAGGATATATTATTATTATTATTATTATTATATGTGTATAGTTCCGTACAGTACGGAGCGTAGGTATTTATTTCAAGAATAAGGCCGTTTCGATACTGCACATATTATATACTATGGTATAGTGTGGCATATTGTATCACGGGTAATTAGCTGACTATTCAAATGCGTCATGGCTCTTTCATCGCCACAGGCCGTTGTAGGTACGTTGTTTGCGAGGTGTTTTTTTGCCCAATAAGCGTTTCCGTTCCATGAGCCTGACATAATATATGAACAATTGAACACAGTAAGTTAATTCATGTCAAATGGATACATAATCAGCTCCGCTACGCCAGCTCGGCCCGCGCACTCATCCAAGCAGCAACTGTACTAAGGCAACTAGGCCAACAGCTACATCTGACTGTATTGGCAATAGACCAGCATAATCAAACAAGCCTTCGAGTCAATTTCAAATCAAAACGCTACAATACTGAACCATTTGGATTTTGGATGCATTGGAATGTCAGCAGTACACAAAACATGCGAACGTGTATGAAGAGGCTGATGTATGTGGATGTAGCCAAAGAGGTCTGTACATGTATAGAGCACTGGCGCCGTGTTATCTCTGCCAACCCCAACTCGGCGTCACAATAATTATGTACGTTTGTCCGTATGTACATTATTAACCTACAGATTGAAAAGGAAATTTAATTATCATAGTCGGAAGTGGAACCCATTATGCTGAAAATATGTAATTATCGTAAAAACCATTTCAACTGTGTTTTCAGTGACCTCTGCCCCGCAGCACACGGTGCAGCGTCCGCCTGATGGTATGCGGTTACCGCCGCCAATGGACGCTCGCAACATGTTATTAGTTACATGAATTTAGATAATATATAACTGTAAATTTGATCTAACAAACAGACATTTATATACAATATGTTTGTATGTATGTATATATTACTTTGTATGTAGAGATTAGACTGATAAGCTATAAGATGGAAAATAACCAGAGTAGTGCAGATACCGAAAGGGGGGCTAGGAGTGATAAAAAATGAGTTTAGACCTGTCGCAGTATTATGCTCCCCGGCAAAAGTATTTGAGTCTGCTATTCATACGCACATATACAGGCAGGTCAATGTACAGCTTACAGATGCACAGCACGGGTTTCGGCCGGCTAGAAGCACAGCTACTAATCTGATCAATCATATGGCCGAGATTGTTCCAGTGGTAGATAGTGGGGGACAGACTGACGCTGTCTACTTCGATTTCAAAAAAGCATTTGACTTAGTCGATAACGATGTATTGCTTAGGAAGTTGGCAGCAGCTGGTTTCACCCCACATCTACTTAACTTTTTTGCGAGCTACATGACTGATAGGAAGCAGTATGTAGAATATGCGGGACACTTGTCGGAAACGTATTATACACGGTCCGGGGTAAGTCAAGGCAGCAATCTTGGACCACTTCTGTTCATTTTAGTGATAAACGATCTACCAGAGGTGGTTCAGGATGCGAAGTGCCTGCTGTTCGCCGACGACCTCAAGCTTTCCCTCGCTATCAGACATATGGATGACTGTGGGAGACTGCAGAGGGACATTGACAGAGTGGTGGCCTGGAGCAAGGAAAACCTCTTACAGTTTAACAAGGCTAAGTGTATGTCTGTTACATTCTCTCGTGCTCATTCACCTATGACTTTTGACTACAAGATCGAGGACACCCCGTTGGTCAGGGTCAATGAGGTCAGGGACTTGGGGGTCCATTTCACTAATAGGCTAACGTTTCATAGTCACATCGAAGCTACTTGTAAGAGAGCGTATAGGAACTTGGGCTTTATTCTTCGGCGAGCCAAGAGCTTTACGAATATTAAAGCAACAATCGCACTCTACAACGCCTTAGTTAGAAGCCAACTAGAATGTAATTCAGTCATTTGGTCTCCCCATGAAACTAAATATAGTCTCATGTTGGAGCGTATACAGAACAAGTTTATTAGATTTTTGTATCTGAAGCAGTATGGTGTCTATCCAATGTATCCCTTAATGTACCCAACCTTATTCATTTTGGGTATGGTTGGATACAATGAACTTAGGGTCAGGAGGGATCTTGCATTGGTATCATTGCTGTTTAAGGTGCTAAGAGGAAAGATCCACAGTGCGGATATACTGAGGCAGGTAGGGCTGTATGTGCCGGACAGGTATGTGTGGAGGCGTCGTCGGCCGCAGCTTCTGGTGGTAGGGCGCGGGCGGACTAACTTGCTGAGCGAGGCGCCACTGACGCGCGCGCTGCGCACACTCAACCTTATGGCTCAAAATATTGACATATTTACTTGTGCTCTGAGTGAATTCACTGTATGCTCATTATTTATAATTAGTTATAGGATACATTAATTGTAATTAATTGTTAAGGCTTCACTATTGTATTGGGAGCATCCTGTAAAAATAGTAGTAAGTAAGATGAAAAATAAATAAATAATAAATAAATAAATAAGTACACGTATTATTTGTTGTCACGGAATAATATTTCTTTGTTCTGTGTTTGTTGTAGACTGGCGAGAACGTCGTCGTTCTTTGAATGTTGCCAAGCACTTGTTTAAATATATTCAGGTGATGTGGCCGATGCAGATAAGTTTATTTCATGTGACTACATTGTTCGATAAGGAAAAGTCACACGGATGTTACGCAGTGAGAATCACGACTTGTTTAAGATCGATTTATTAGAGACTTATTACAAATTTAGGGAACTAGTAGTGTGAACACGATGGAGTCAGGAATGGAAGTGTCGAAGGAACGGAGGGTGTGGTACTTATATCTAAAGGAACATAGTGTGCACTTAACTTATCTTAAGAGTGTGCCCCTAGCTAATCTTAACTAATGCTTGTTAAGTGACAACAGATGTCTTAAGAGCCTAGCTTATCTTACGAGTGTGCCCCTAGCGAATCTTAACTAATGCTTGTTAAGTGACAACAGATGTCTTAAGAGCCTAGCTAAGAGTGTGCCCCTAGCGAATCTTAACTAATGCTTGTTAAGTGACAACAGATGTCTTAAGAGCTAGTGAGTATGAATAGTAATAGAATGACAGATATATTTATAGCTATCGACTATGAAAGAACTTAATTAATTAATTACAGGAAAAGATAGTGGTTTGATATACTTAGGTTAATAATTAAGGTAGGTTTAACATAGTAACTAGAACTAGGTATAACATAACACCTCCCCCCTTAGAACAAAGATTGAGCAGAGTTGCTCGATTTTTGAGGAGTTTGGCTTGGAGAGATTTCTTCTTCGTCTTCGGATACACACGAAGTAGTAGTGGCGTTCAGCGATGTCATAGGGATTTCGATATGTTGACGGCGTTGAGAACGATCAAAGCAGTTGTTAAATATTTGTATACAACCGTCTTGGTGTGACGATGAAGAGGGTCTACATGATGGTATATATTTGCAACATTTTATGCAGAGATAACTTAGCATGATGAGCCCGATGACGGCACCCATGAGAGAAAATTTTGCAGTGTGTTTTTCATAAAATGTTGGTTGATTTTCGTGTAGCAGCTTAGAATGAATCTTTATTTGTTCTTTGATTGAATTGAGCGAATCCAATGGAATACTGTTTAGCTTGATTGGCAGTAAGTCTGGTCTTTCTAATTTGATTTTTGATTGGATGCAAACGTTTTCGATGTCGACTGTGATTACAGGATGCGTTATGTTCATTGATTTGGGTTCTTCAGCTAAAAGTGTAACAAGGGCTGTGTACATTTTACAGCCTTGTTCTAGAGATATTATGCCTGCTCCAGAAATTTCGCCGTGCGTTGTCTTGCCTTTGCATTCCAATGCGTATGGGGTATTATGTTGGACTATGTAGATCCAATTGTTATTTTTTAAAGCTTGAAACGTATTGATGCGTGCAGAGAAGGTGGTGACATCGCATGTTTCAGGAACATTTGTGCTGGCTGAAGTTAGTATTTGGACCTCGCAGATTGGTCTCGTGTTGATGTTGTAGATAGGAAGATCCTTGCAGATTTTGGCCTTGGTTGTGAAGTCCTTGCATTTGGTCAGCAAGCTCGTAGTGATGTACTGCTGTCTGGTGGTACTCATGGCAAGATATGTTTGTTCGGGAAGTATGGTGGAATATAGGGACGAGTCAGGGCTTCGAATAGGGATGGAATAAATATGGAATAAATTGAACCTTTCGTTTCCAACTAAAGGGAATTCTAGTACATATATAAGTTTATTCATATAGATATAAGATATAATGGTCGCGGATTCGAGAATTATATGAATATTTTTTTAAGGTTATTTGTGCAACTAAGTTTTGACTTGGCCTTGCAGCATTTGAAGCCAGTAGTTCTTTGTATAAACGCATAGTTGATATGATAGAGGGATGGATTGCGCCTGATTTTATTAACAATATACTTGTGACAATATCATCGATGTCTTTCTCTAAAGATGTTAAGGCCTCTATGATTTGAATTGAGACGGTGGATATTTCTTCAGATATAGTCAGATTAAATATGAGCTTATTTGTTGTATTTACATATGAATTAATGTTGGCAAGGTTTTCGTTAATGATACGTTCGTCATAGGAAATTTTCAGTATAGTTTGATTGAAATTAGTAATTGTAGATGAGATTATTTGTAACTGTTGTTTCAGAATGTGGTTTGCAGATAGTTGTTGGTTTTCTAATTTACTTATGCATTCGTCGTAATATATAGCATCCTTGGCATCCGGAGTGCCAATGAGCCATTTGAGAACCGTGCCTAGACCGTCGAGGAGTTCGCGCTTAATTCTTTGGTTTTCGATGTAGAAGTTAATTTCTTCTAGTCTAGAGTCAATTTTAGCCAAGCTTAGTTTTATGTATGAGGTTGTAGTAATGACGCTTGGTAAAACTGAGTAAGGAGTAATAAGGAACTGGTAATTGTTAACGAGCCTTTTGATTGAGTGACGTGCTATAAATAAGGGTTCTAAATTTCTATAAATAATTAGCTTCCAAGACTTTTCGCTTATAAGGATTTCTCCGATGTCTTCAAAATACAGTCCGGAATTCGAGGGAATAGGTTGAATATGGGTATCCCCATCAACAATAGTTGTGGAGTACCTGTAAAACAGAATATTTTAAATTAAATGATTCGAGAGTTTGTAGACTTATTCATATATATATTTTGTTTGAGGAAAAAACATTCGATGTTATAAAAAGTATCTAATATATAAATGTAATAATAGAGCTAACTATAGAACTGATGTAGGGGTTATTCACATATTGATAGAGTTTAGTACCGTATTGGACCGGAATTAGCGGTAGGGTGTGCCAATATGCAAGTCACCCTGAAACATCGGTAATATTTATAACTAAGACTACTACTAGGTAACTACTAGATAACTAAGTGTTCCGAGTGAAATCGTATAGTGGTCGCAAGCGATTCGCATGTACTTTCAGATTTTTCCCAGACTTATGAATCACATAATTTTCATTAAATCCTTTTCTGGAAATTACGTATGGGCCGTCCCATTTACAGTCTAAATTATTTGGATTGGGTACTTTCAACATTACTTTGTCGCCAACATTAAATTGAACTATGTTATTTATATTGTTGTCGTAGCGTTCCTTAGCTTTTTCTTTCATTTTCTGGAGGTTGTAACGAGCAATGTCGCGAGAGACTTTAAGTCTTTCATTTAGGTCTTGAATGTAATCGTGCGTTGTGTAGTCGTTGTTTTCTTTAAGTGAGTACAAGGAACGAGGCTTGTAACCGAAAAGCAATTCATGAGGTGTAAACCCTGTAGATTGATTCACGGACGTGTTGTGGCACATAATAGCGAATGGAATTATTTGATCCCAGTTTGCATGGTTTCGTCGGTGATACATGCGAATGTGATCACGAAGAGTTGCGTGGAATCGTTCTAAGGAACCATTGGTCTGAGGGTGGTAGGCAGTGCTAACTGTATGATTCGTACCTAATAATTTCATTAATTGTTTAGTGACGCTATTTACAAATTCCGTACCCTGATCAGAATGGAATCTTTTAGGAATGCCGTAATGTTGACAAAAGATTAGGAGAGATTTCGCTACAGTAATAGCTTGTTTATCTGGTATTGGGTATGCTTGGACGAATCGAGTTAAATCATCTTGTAACGTAAGAATATATTTGTTAGATTCGCAGGTAACGTCTGAGTATGATACTAAGTCGATTGTGACGCGTTCGAATGGTTCGGTGGAGGATGAAGTAATAACCATAGGAGCTTTATATGTTTTCCTTTGGATTTTATTGCGTTGACATGTTTGGCAATTGTCGATGTATTTTTTGATATCATCGGTCATTCCTTTCCAAAAATATTCGGATCTAATTTTTCGCATTGTTTCTACGATGCCGCGGTGTCCTGACAGAGGATCGTCATGGAATTTTTTTTAAAATCAGAGGGATTTGTTCCGCACTTGGAGTGGTTACCTTATTTTCACATATGGTGATGTCGCAACCATATGCATCGGCCAAATATGCAGTGATGTGTAGTTGTTCGTTACCTTTGAGTTTGCATGTGGGATCGATTTTAAAATCTGGAATGTGAAGTGTTTTGAGATCGTGATTTTGTAAGCAACTGAGAAGTGTCTTGAAATAACTCTCGGAATCCCAAGGGTCATAATGAGTGGGTCTTGTATAACCAAATAAAATGTTTTGGTTTTTGTCTGAGACTAATAAATCAGTCTCATAGAGTGTCTTGGGTTTATCTAAAAATGGGTCTACTTGAGAACACATTAAAATAGCTTCGTTAAAAAGGTAGTTTTTATCAGATACTTGACAAGAGGTTGGAATAAGTATGTTTTTATGTCGTTCGTTTAAGAGGC
Source organism: Drepana falcataria (assembly GCA_945859725.1). Taxonomy (NCBI): domain Eukaryota; kingdom Metazoa; phylum Arthropoda; class Insecta; order Lepidoptera; family Drepanidae; genus Drepana; species Drepana falcataria. The sequence goes on along the minus strand of OX243941.1, from coordinate 9,703,126 downwards.
TATCCGGTGAAATATGGAGGTTTGGAGTGTTGAGATTGTGGGAACTGATTTCTGAAAAGTGTTGATAGTTTAGTTGTAAATAATCTTCAAAAGTACTTGATTCGATAATTGGACTTTTACCCTTATTTGTAGGGTCGATAATGTTTGAGTGGAGAACTGGAGGGCGTGAGAGCGCATCTGCGTTAGTGTTGTTTTTACCTGCTTTATATACGATTTCATATTCGTATTCTTCAAGTTTGAGGCGCCAACGAACTAAACGGCTGCCAGGATCTTTTATCGAGAAAAGCCAAGTTAAAGGTTTGTGATCGGTAACGATTTTGAACTTTCTTCCGAATAGATAGGGTCTAAAATGTTTGACTGCCCAAACGATTGCTAATAGTTCGCGCTCAATAGTTGAATAATTTGATTCAGCTTTATTTAAAGTTCGGGATGCATATGCAATAGGCAAATCCTTGCCTATTTCGCCTTGCGAGAGCACAGCACCTATAGCGTTCATGGAAGCGTCAGTGGTTAGGATAAATTCTTTTGTGAAGTCAGGGTATTGTAGAATTGGGGGACTAGTAAGAAGGTGTTTGCATTCATTGAACGATGTTTGTTGGGTTTCACCCCAAATGAAGGGAACATCCTTTTTCAGGAGGCTAGTAAGAGGCTTCGTGAGCTTGCTAAAGTTAGGGATGAATCGGCGATAATAGCCTGATAGACCTAGAAATGCTTTTATATCTTTACATGATTTAGGAATTGGGAATTCTTGGACAGCTCGTATCTTATCTGGATTTGGCTTAACACCTTCGCTAGATATTATATGGCCAAGATAAGCGACTTCACGTCGAAGAAATTCGCATTTGTCAGGTTGGACTTTAAGTTCGTATTTACGAAGTCGGGAAAATACCTCTTCTAGCTTTTGATTATGTTCTTGAAGACTAGAAGCAAAAATAACTATATCGTCCATGAACACGAAGCATCTTTCACCCTGTAATCCGCACAGTACAGAGTCCATTACACGTTGAAATGTGGCGGGGGCATTTTTCAGTCCAAAAGGCATTCTTTTGTATTCATAGTGACCATAAGGAGTATTAAAAGCTGTTTTAGGGATGTCGTTTGGATCTACTTCAAGTTGCAGGAAACCTGATGCAAGGTCTAATGTTGTGAAATACTGTGAGTGCCCTAATTTATCTAGGATATCGTTGATGTTAGGTAGAGGGTAACTATCGCCTACAGTAACGTCGTTTAGTTTGCGATAGTCGATGACTAGGCGCCATTTCTGTTTCCCAGAAGCGTCTTGTTTTTTAGGAACAACCCATATAGGACTACTCCAAGGAGAAGAGCTAGGTCTGATAATATCTTGATCTAGCATTTTTTTAACTTGGGATTTTACCTCTTGCTCGTGCACTTGAGGAAAACGATAAGTTTTTGTATGTATTGGAACGTTAGTGGTAGTAGGTATGTGATGTTTCGTATGGTTACTAAACGATAAATAGTCTCCTTCAACGAAAAATATGTCGGAATATTCGGCAATTGTTTTATCTAATGAGTTGGCCTCCTCTTGGTTTAAATGACCTCGTCTAATAAGGGATAGTACTTTGTTTTGTCTGTCAGTCTGAGATGTTTGGTTTAAATTATTAATTGAGAGATTGTTCGTTTTGTTTGTTTCGTAATTTAAGTGAGAGGGTTGGACCTTGAGGTTGGGAGTGCTAATCATTTTGTCGAAGTTGTCAGTATTCACACAAGTGATAAGAAATGAGTTATTCTTGACTTCGACTAATGCATGGGGAATGACAATACCGTTATCTAGAGTTTGCTTTTCTACTATTGCGGTTCCAGAATGAATACTGTTTGTATTGCATTTAATTACAGTTTCAGTGCGGCTTTGTATTAATTGGCTGGCAGAGTTTATAACGTCTTTGGGTATTTCATTGAGATAATGAAGTCCGTAAGTTTTATCGCGTATTCTCATTGTTTTCGATTGAATGTAGATATTGCAATTGAATTTAATCATGAAGTCGTTACCTAATATACCATCGGCTTTTATATTAAGGTTAGCGACGTGAAATTTAAAAGGTGGTAAGTTATCTAAGGATATATCTGTTGTACCTGAAGTTGTGGTTGACGTTTGAGTACTAGAAATACCTACGATTGAGACGACGTCAGATTGATTAAGCGTAGATGAACCTATTTTATCTTTCCTTATGACAGAGATTCCAGCGCCAGTATCAATCAAGAGTGTGACGGGATTGCCATCTATATGAAAGGTGCAATGTAGTAGATTCTCGGGAGGTATATCATTTAAAGCGGAGATAGCGAATGATTTGATATGGGTTTTTGATCTAGTTGGTTTGGATTTGATTTTAATTTTAGATTTGGGTTTACGAGATACAGTGGATGTAGTAGAGTTATTTGATTTAAAATACATAGGATTTTCCTTGTTAGAGTATACAGTGGATTTGGTAGGGTTAGTAGAGTCAGTGGATATGGTAAAGTTTGTAGATTTAGTAGAGTTGGTAGAGTCAGTGGATTTGGTAGGGTTAGTAGAGTCAGTGGATATGGTAGGGTTAGTAGAGTCAGTGGAATTAGTAGAGGCAGTGGGTTTGGTATGTGTTAGGGTATCTGTTTGTGTGGATACGTCTCTAAGTTGTCTCCGATAGACTGGCATTGATTTAAGAGGCGTATCATGTGTGAGCGTGTGTGTGTTTGCTGGTTGTGGTCGTCTTGTTGGCGGAGGATTCGTTTTGTCTAGATTTGAAGGTTGTTCAAATCTTGTATCGGGGTCGGTGAGCAAGGTGTTGAAACGATTTCCAACGAGTTGCTCACCTCGTTGGTCGTCCAGGAGTTTAAATGGTTGATTGGTGTCTGAGGTGCAGGAAGTGCACGTTGCATCGTGTTGTTTCTGAGCCGGTTATTGAATGCTCTTTTGCGACATTCAGAAATAACATGCCCTAAGTTCTTACAATATGAACATATTTTTGCTATTTGTTGCGGGGGATTATTCGCATTACCTAACATAGGTGGTCGCGTTGGTGTTATGAATCGTTGAGTATAGTTTGTACGAACTGGTGGTCTGCTAAATGAGACGGAGGGACGCGGAGCTGTTAGTTTGAAGAGGGACTGTCTCGCGTTGTTCATAGCGCGAATTTTATCTTCTTGGAGGGCAAATCGGCCGGCCTCCGAGAGAGTTGCGAAACCTTTTGTTCGTAACATTGTGCCTATATCTGAATTGACGCCATTGACAAAGACGCTTAGCGCAGTTTCTTTGGCCGTGGATAAACGACCGTCAAGCGTGTTATCTGATACTACGCCATTTAATTTTTCTACAATTTTACTTCTACACAAGTCTACTCTATGGAAATATTCCGTCATTGATTCATTTGGCCTTTGGAACATTGACTGTAGTTCTAAATTTAGATGTTGTATCGTTTTAATATTTGAGAACTTTTCTATTATGAAGGATCTGAGATCTGACCACGAAGTATGTTGTTTACAGTGGACATCAGACGCACCCGAACCAGTGATATTATTCAATGCGTATACAAGGAGTACTGACTTCTGGTCCGTTGAGGCTAACTCAAAAGCAGAGTCGCATGAGCGAATAAATCTGTAAATATGGTCGGTCTGATTTGTATCAAATGTTGGGATTAATTTAAGTAGGGTACCGATGTCTAAAGCCATTTTTAGATTTGCGTGTGAACCAGAGGAGACGGAGAGATTTAAATTTGAGAACTTTGCCTCGGATTTAATTTTAGTGTTCATTAAATATATATATAGATAGATAGGATACAGGAAAGAGAGAAAGAAAAATATTATAGGAAATTGAACAAACAAGTCTTAGCCACTCACCACAGTAACAGGAGAAAATGGAGCTGCATGTCCGACGAAACGTTTGAAAGCCTTCAGCTACCGTACGCGATCTGCGATGGGCGATGTGTGTCCCGGTGCGGCTCCGTACGTTGGTTTCGATTAAGCGAATCACGCAAGATCCTACCGACTGCGCCAAATTGTTACGCAGTGAGAATCACGACTTGTTTAAGATCGATTTATTAGAGACTTATTACAAATTTAGGGAACTAGTAGTGTGAACACGATGGAGTCAGGAATGGAAGTGTCGAAGGAACGGAGGGTGTGGTACTTATATCTAAAGGAACATAGTGTGCACTTAACTTATCTTAAGAGTGTGCCCCTAGCTAATCTTAACAAATGCTTGTTAAGTGACAACAGATGTCTTAAGAGCCTAGCTTATCTTACGAGTGTGCCCCTAGCGAATCTTAACTAATGCTTGTTAAGTGACAACAGATGTCTTAAGAGCCTAGCTAAGAGTGTGCCCCTAGCGAATCTTAACTAATGCTTGTTAAGTGACAACAGATGTCTTAAGAGCTAGTGAGTATGAATAGTAATAGAATGACAGATATATTTATAGCTATCGACTATGAAAGAACTTAATTAATTAATTACAGGAAAAGATAGTGGTTTGATATACTTAGGTTAATAATTAAGGTAGGTTTAACATAGTAACTAGAACTAGGTATAACATAACACGGAGCATACAGATGTACTACCTATATACATTTCGTTAACATTGTCCGACATGAGATACAATGTATCAACATACTCTAAAAGATTCCTACAATAAGAGGCAGCATTCGAATACCAAACAAAATGCTTGCATAACTATTAGTGCGCATGAGTGGTGGCGCCACCGTCAACGCTTACCAACAGCTCTCGGTGCATCGCCATCCTCCGACAAGGAACCAAACAATCACTACGACAGCAACGACTACCTATCCTGTCCATAGATCAGTGGAAAATTGTTGCCAAATGTTTGTACCTACAAGTTTAATCAGTTCGTATAATATAATCATAGTAATACCAATTAGGTAATCTAATCAGTTATAATGTATGGGTACTTGTTTACGAACGTCCGTTCGCCTGTCATGACAATGGGTTAATGTATAAAGGCATGTCTCAATATCCAGAAGCTGTCACCGCGGCCAGTGGGCCGGGACAACTAGCCTTACTCGACACGTGGCTATCCATGTACATCGGCTTCAATATAAACCTGACTGCAACGTTACGACGATGAAAGCCCTGTCCCAGCAATGGGGAGGCAGGGGAGGTGATGACAAACGACAGTTATCTGTGCCCACATACCACCGATATAAGTAGGTACGGTCACTAATTACTTCGCTTAATTACAGTGCAAGCTATGGCCGGCAGGTGCGCCATTAAACCAATAATGAGTTTCTTTATCGTTCGCGCATGTGCACCCGCCGCTGGCCACGGACCAGCTTACACAATTTGATCCATTTGTAGACCATACAATACACCATTAGCCAGCTTTTGGCTGTGTTGTAGTAATGTGAGGGATACAATCATTATTATTGATGGATTATCTATCTAAATATGACGGTTGCATGTGCCAAACCTTCCGGCGCCGGCGTGTGTGACATGTGTTGCCAGCCGGCGCCGGCGTGTGTGACATGTGTTGCCAGCCGGCGCCGGCGTGTGTGACATGTGTATCAGACGGTGCCTACTTGTGCCTATTAACAATCTAGAAACATTAGTATTTATTGTATCTTTAGGAAGCAGATAGGTATATTCCTGTACAGCAATTAGAAAACCTCGTACACGTTGCAGAAAAAGTAGTTTAATTAGGTACCTATACAAGTATAGAACAAGTTTTCAAGGAATTCCCATCACTCACCAACCACAGACAGTGTGTTGAATTGGATATAAAAAAAAGTTGTATCTACTGTCCATGGCACGTCGCGAAAGGGGAGCCGGTTTGTTTTGTACCAATCATGGTGCAGAAAGTACATATTACAAATAGCCAATTTAATGATTGTTAACGCCATCTGTGCGTATATTCGTTACAACTTTTGCTATATCTATAACTTTGATAGAGTGAGAACTGCTCGCTGGTGTTAATATTTCTCTCGCTCGCGGCAAATATTATTTGCTTGCTTTTGGCAGGGGTCGTATGGGTAAAATTAAATCTTTCCCGCCCATGATATGAATAACTATAAAAAAAAATATTGAAAACTATGTGCGACATCTATTGAGACCAAACAAACACTGAAATAATGAGAATTAACACACATTCAAGTGTAGATACGCATCAAATTTATATTTAATTCAACTACACCACTCTATAACGGTTAAACTATTTTTTCTCATTACAGATTATGACGCCGAATATTATACAAACAGCGCCATCTAGTTCCTCTGTAACATACTAAAATGTACATTGTGAATATGTCAATAATCTAAATTATCATTGGCTCGAATTAATCACATTTGTAACGTTCTTTGAAATTGAAATTAAACTGCTCACCGCATAAAAAATATATAATATCATATTATGTAAGAAATATGTCAAGTTTGGCGTAAGGCCTGCAATTTTAAAGAAGCGATGGCACTTCCCGATAGGTGCCTCGTACCAATCCACACGCAAGTGACTTACCAAAAGGTATGGCGTGTGGCGATGCGGTCAACCCTCGAGAAGTCATTGGCATCGCATCGCCCTCGTCGCGTCACCACGCCTATGCCCCTGCAGGCAATGATCCGGTGGACCGTCCTTACGCACCATTACACCGTCGGCACTGTGCAGGCTTACACCACAAAACATGAATGACAAACACATGAACACCACATTCGTCTATCAACCTGAACCTGAACCTGAACTCAGCAGAAGTTATGGTCATGTATCGTGTTCACGCCGACCAACTAACAATAACCAGCAGTGGAGGTACACACGCGCCGGTCGTAATGTTTGCGACATACGCCATAAAACATAACGCCTCTATACTTACAAATTATGATAAGTTCTCATAATGAAATGCGCTCGATAATAGCGTGTGTACCTAGGATTTAATATAGACCTTAAGGATTTATATACTGTGCACATAATTAATATATACCTATTGCAAAACACCGCTATCGCACTTCGATATGATGATATGCAGGACTCCGACACGAAACATTATTAAAAAGAATTACTAAAACACATTTCTGCGAGGTGCGCGAGATGGTGGATGTTAACATTAGGTTATACGCTGACTTTTTTACTTTCCTGGGCTTTTCACATGAATTGAACTATGTAAACAACAAAAGTTGTACCCGTGTTGTTGGCCGTAATGCGAAACCCGTTTATTAAGCGCCATATTTTTTTATATAGCATACTACTTAAATCAATGAGGTTTTCAGAGGTATCACACCCACTTACAGCCAGAGTTATATTAGGTGCCAACGTGACAGATGGACAGTCGATCGCCGTTTCTCAAGCATGACTATACATACCTACGCCTTTGAATTGCTTCTCAGTCGTATGTAGGTTTCCTCTCGATGTTTTACTTCACGGTAAAACTCGTGGTGTGACATCACTGTACATATTAAATACCTATAATAATAATAAATACCTGGGACAATTCCACACAAATTGACCGAGTCCCAAATAAAGCAAAGCTTGCGTTATGGTAACTAGACAACGATATATTTACTTATATAGATAGATATATACATAAATACATAGGACATCCAAGACTAAGTAAGGTACAAATACTCGTGTTCATCACACAAATATCTGCCCTCAGCGGGATTCGAACCCACGACCTCAAGTTTCGCAGTCAGTTGCTCTAACCACTAGACCACACGGCCGTACATACATAAGTTCAGAAAAACTGATTGGTACAGTCGGGATTGGAACGATCGCGATCTTTGTGGCGCATTATCTTTATCTTTATGGTTTACTCTTAATGAGTACTATGATAGTTACCTAATTAAGTGGAAAAAAACAAATTGCAACCAGCTGATTAGTGAGCTTGTTATCTTAGGAATATTATCACAGGGTTCTTAATATTATCACAGACGGCTTAATATTTTCTGATTTTGAACTGAATGTCTCCTTCAGTTAAAGGTATCGTCGTGTTCGTGGCAGCCGGGCGGCAGGCGCGGGGGCCGCGGGGCGAGCGGCCGGTCCCGCGTCCAGTAGTACATGAGCGACCCGCAGTATCCCTCGCCGGACGCCCGGAAGTAGCGGCGCGCGAACCGTTCGTGAGCTGAGTTCACGCTAAGCCGGCCGCAGCGCGCCCCCACGCCAGCGCCGCGCTCGCAGCGCACCCATTGCAGCGAACCATGGTCCGCGAGCTGCTCCAGCTGCTCCACTCCTAGTATCAAATCGAGGTCCAGCCCGCGCAGCTCGTGCAGCATGTTAGCCAGCCGCAGCGCTCCCGGCGCCGTCAGCCTCGATCGCCATGCTTCTAGTGTTTTTAAGTGGGGCGTGCGGGTCGCCAGCAGCTCCACGTGTTCGTCCCCCAGCTGCGTGCCACTGAGCACCAGCTCCTCGAGGCGCGGCGGCAGTGCGTCTAGGAGCAGCACGATTGAGGATCCGCGGAGCATCGGCGCTCCCGTGATGTGCAGCCGCCGTAGCCGCGGCCCGCTCGCGGCCGAGCGCGCCCCGCGCCCCGACAGCAGCCAGCACGAGTATAGCCGCAGCGCCTCCAAATTGGGACACGCGCCGATGGCCTCGTACGCGACGTCCGTAAGTTGCGGGCAGCGTAGTGTCAGCTGACGAAGGTGATCCCTGCGCGAGCGAAGCACGAGCGGCAACTCCCGGTGTGGGTAGTGCAGCGCGCGGCCGTACATATGCAGTTCGCACAACCTTGTCGAGGCAGATAGCGCTCGCAGCATCCCTGGCGCCACAGTATCGTTGAGCACGAGAGTCGTGAGCCGGCCCACCCACGGCAGCGACTTGGCGTATAGGACGTGCGTGCTTGCAAACACGTCGAGGTGGACAAGATGCGGAAACAGCGCTAGCGCAGCGAACTGTGCTAACGAAATGGGCGCAGCCGCGTGCACCGTGAGGTGCGTAAGCAGGGGCACCAGGTCGGGCGCGGCGGCCAGCAGCGCGCGCGAGCAGGCGGGCGGCGCCAGCACGAGCAGCGCGCGCTGCGAGCGGCGCAGCAGAGCCAGCTGCCGCGCCGCACGCACCAGCAGCACGCGGCGCCGAGACACAGCTTCCCAGCGCCGGCACACTTGAGCACATTCGCATGCCACAACAGGCGCGGGCAGCATATCGAAAATTGTCGATAGCAATTCATCTGGAAGCCGCTTTATTTCGCCCATTTAAATTATCCTTATAGTTTCACTATATTTGATTGAGTTCATCAATAAATTCAAGTAAGTTTAATTATTATGTGATTTCGTTTTTGGATTCTCGTAACAAGCTTGATCTTAGCTACTCTCTTGTCGTTTTAGGCTTTATTTTGACCCCGAACTAGATACAGTTTCGATTGAACTTTAATTTGATTAGCACACGCACTCAACAGCTGTTAAAACGTCAACGTCACTAACAGATGGGTTCTTATTTTATTCGTAATTTAAAATGGCTACAAGTAATTTAGATAGACACATAAATATATTAAACATTCAATACATTAACGAACGTATTTATAACACTTTAATGAGTGAAGAGAAATACATATTGTCCACCTACAATAATTGGGCTTTACTTAATAATACGTATAATAAAAATTTCACATTGAAAACCCCATTATATTACACTGTATGTATATTGCATAAGAAATAAATGCAAGAGAATATTATGTTTTATTTCAGTTAGATATTTTTTGTAATTTAAGTAATAATAAATAGTATTCTGTGGTGTGCACAGAATATACGTAAATATTCGGGTATGAATACAGAAAATATAATACTCTAATCTATGACACAGACTGACTGATTGAGAAAGACAAGTAGGTTACTTTATTTAAGTAGACAGACACTGAAAAATCTGAAAATCGTGTTGAAACCATTTGGTTCAGTTCAGGGTGAACTGATCAAGCAAAAGCAAATGTGCTGAAACGAAATTGTAACCACTCATAATAAGTTTTTTTTACAAACTTAACTGATTCGCTGGTGTGTGTAACAAACTAAATATTTATAAAATATGCGCCTGATAACATTTAGCTTTTTAAAAAATTGCAAGTTAAAAACAATTTACTACAGTGCTACGAAAAAGTATAGTAATGATATTTCTCAGATGCCAAAAGAAACAATGAAAGGTAAAGGAGGAACAGAGTCCGATGTCAGTCTATTTTAGATGTGCGTTTTGCTCGACTGGGACATTATCTTTGTTGCAAAGTCAACAGAAGTACTAGTCTGTGAGTGTACCTCTCCAGTGGTGGTGCTGCGTCAGCAGTAGGGGGACCAATTGGTGCCTTATGTGTGTATTCTACAACTGAGCACTTCAGAGGTTTTGCACGCATCTACACACACTATAACCACCCACAAGGAGGTATAACCTGTGCATATTTATAACATCATTATTCCAGTTTGTTTGAACCTATAGCTGGAAGGCCTATGGTCTAGACCATAACAATATTGAGAAGAGTCTTATGTAGGGCTCTCTGATATAGATAACTCAAGACTTCACAGAATGTAAGAAGTAAATTGTGGTTTGAACAGGGGACGCAAGGTTGGTTGAGGTGCGGGCATCATGGCCCATAGACGAGGAGCAGCAGCTGCGTGCTGCCGTGCTGGCAGACATGCAGGTCTGTAGTGCCTTAATCATGACACTCAATAGAAAGATATAAAAAAGAAAGCATTGTCTAAGTTTAGCATGGTTAAGAGTTGGCACCACTGACTACATTGCCAAGATTCCATTGGAGGTTTGAAAGTCTCCAAGAACCCTAATTCTGTAAACATTGTTGAGGGCAATGTCCTCAGATTGAATCTACCAGATTATAGACATTGCAGCAGTTAGTAGCCGTAGGCATAGTATGAAGGCATATTAGGCAAAATATTGTAAGGCCAATTGCTTGGTACATTAAAAGTTTATCAAGGTGATTAATATGGTATTAAATAGTCCAAAATTGTTGTAGTTACCATTGTAATCTATATATATATAGGAGATCCCATTTGTGAACTCAGTCATCACGAAATCTCAGGAAGTATTCCTTACGTGGTGTAGAGGTCAGCTAAGTAGGGATAAAAAAATACACATATACATACATATCATCACGCCAAGTCCCTAACGGGGTAGGCAGAGAGTATAGAGCGCCAGTTAGCATCTCTAGACTTACATACCTCTTTCGCTTCGTCCACATTCATCAGTCTGTTCACAAATGCTCGTCGGTTTCGAGTACTCTTAAAGTTCCCATCCTTGAGAGTCCGATCGATTTGATCCAGGTAGTTGGAACGTGGCCTTCCTCTGCCTCTTGCACACACTTTTGCTTTGTATATCTGTTTCGTCAATCTTTCTTCACTCATTCTTTGTGTCCAAACCGACGTAACATGCCTTTCTTCATCTTTACAATCACGCCCTCATTCACGCCAGTTGATTTGCGAATCTCTTCATTGCGGATTCGATCTAATATCGTTACTCCGCACATTTTTCGAAGAGATCGCATCTCAACTGCATTCAAGCTATTTTAATACCTCCTCTGACATACCCAGGATTCGCTGCCATACAATAAGGTAGGTACCAATATCTTTTTTTTTTACTTTTTACTTTTACTGCCCATCAACGCCGACATGGTTCCATTCACCTTATTTCCGGCAGTAATCCTTCTTTCAATATCTTTTTCAGACTTTCCATCTCGTGTGAACATGCTTCCTAGATATACAAATTCATTCACTTGCTCTAGAATTTGCCCATTTACCGATATAGCACACTCGGTCACTTGTTCATCTCTTTCGAATACCAGAACCTTAGTCTTGCCAGCGTTTAGGCGTAGCCCCTTCTTTTCACATTCTTCTTTCATTATGGTAACTAGTGACTGCAGTTCGCCCTCTGATGACGCCAGTAAAACCGCGTCATCGGCGTATAGTAGGCAGTTGACCACTAAGTTTCCCATTTTCACTCCACATCCGTTCGTTCTTAGTGCTCTCAGACAGTTATCTAGATATATAATGAGCAGCCAGGCAGACATGATACACCCTTGTTAGACCCCCGACTTCACATCAAACCAGGGTGACATCTCACCGTTAACCCTAACGCACGCCTCGCTATCACTATAGAGTGATTTCACGGCATGCAGTAGGGAACTGCTCACTCCATATCCAGGCAACACGTCCCAGAGTTCCTTTCGTACGACTCTATCGAATGCCTTCTCTAAGTCGACGAAAGCGCAATTATAAAAAAAATACATTGCTTTTTTTTACTTTTCCCGGGCGAAGCTGGGCGGAACAGCTATTAAGTAATAAATAACAAGAGTGATATGTTGACGTAATAGTTGATCTCTTAATTTCACACAATTCTTGAAAAAAATCATGCATTAAATATCTCTGATGGCATAAGGAACATTTTCTGTAATAATTCAATTGTAGTAGTATTGGCAGCATCATATATGTGTGTATACTGTTAACACGAGAGCAGTCGGCCTGCCAATATAGGTAACACGAGAGCAGTCGGACTGCCAATATAGGTAACACGAGAGCAGTCGGCCTGCCAATATAGGTAACACGAGAGCAGTCGGCCTGCCAATATAGGTAACACGAGAGCAGTCGGCCTGCCAATATAGGTAACACGAGAGCAGTCGGCCTGCCAATATAGGTAACACGAGGGCAGTCGGCCTGCCAATATAGGTAGCAGACAGATGCACGGTAGCAATATATTCAAAGCACTCATACCTTGCAAGAACATTTCAGAATACTGTGTATTGATGCACACGCGCAGGTGATACCCGACTTCATAACCGAGGAGGAGGAGGCTGCGCTGCTGGCCGAGCTGGACCCCGTGCTCAAGAAGATGCGCTACGAGTACGACCACTGGGACAACGTGAGCTAACACGCATACGCACACATAGTGTCACAAGTTCGTCAATATTAATCTACATGTGTTATTGTCGTATTCGTAGGCGATCCAGGGCTACCGCGAGACGGAGCGCGCGCAGTGGCTGCCGCACAACGCGCGCGTGCTGCAGAGAGTGCGCGAGGCAGCCCTGCGCGCCGGCGACGAGCCGCTGGCCGCCGCGCACGTGCTGGACCTGGCCGCCGCCGGACACATCAAGCCGCACGTGGACGCCGTGAGGGTGAGCCCCCCGTCCTCCCTCGCCCGCACCCTCCCCCCTCCTTCCCCCCGCGCTCACGCCGCGTGCCGTTTCAGTTCTGCGGCGCCGTGATCGCCGGCCTGTGCCTGGCGTCGAGCGCCGTGATGCGCCTGACGCACTCCTCGCGGCCGCAGCTGGCGCTGGACGCGCTGCTCGCGCGGCGTTGCCTCTACATCATGCGGTAACCTCGCCCTCGGCCGCCCTCCGCCTCCCTCGGCCTGCCCGCGCACTGGGTATATGACGTCCGTGTCCCCGTCCAGGGACGAGGCGCGGTACTCGTTCGCGCACGCCGTGCTCGGCGGCGCGGACAGCGCGTGGCGCGGCGAGCGCGTGCGCAGGCTGCGGCGGGTAGCCGTCATATGCCGCACGCAGCCCAAGCCGCAGTAGCCGCGCCCGCGCACACACACACACGTCATATGCCGCACGCAGCCCAAACCCCAGTAGCCGCGCTCGCGCACACACACACATGCACGTCATATGCCGCACGCAGCCCAAGCCGCAGTAGCCGCGCCCGCGCACACACACACACGTCATATGCCGCACGCAGCCCAAACCCCAGTAGCCGCGCTCGCGCACACACACACATGCACGTCATATGCCGCACGCAGCCCAAGCCGCAGTAGCCGCGCCCGCGCACACACACACACACGTCATATGCCGCACGCAGCCCAAGCCGCAGTAGCCGCGCCCGCGCACACACACACACACGTCATATGCCGCACGCAGCCCAAGCCGCAGTAGCCGCGCCCGCGCACACACACACACACGTCATATGCCGCACGCAGCCCAAGCCGCAGTAGCCGCGCCCGCGCACACACACACACACGTCATATGCCGCACGCAGCCCAAGCCGCAGTAGCCGCGCCCGCGCACACACACACACACGTCATATGCCGCACGCAGCCCAAGCCGCAGTAGCCGCGCCCGCGCACACACACACACACGTCATATGCCGCACGCAGCCCAAGCCGCAGTAGCCGCGCCCGCGCACACACACACACACGTCATATGCCGCACGCAGCCCAAACCCCAGTAGCCGCGCCCGCGCACACACACACACACGTCATATGCCGCACGCAGCCCAAGCCGCAGTAGCCGCGCCCGCGCACACACACACACACGTCATATGCCGCACGCAGCCCAAGCCGCAGTAGCCGCGCCCGCGCACACACACACACACGTCATATGCCGCACGCAGCCCAAGCCGCAGTAGCCGCGCCCGCGCACACACACACACACGTCATATGCCGCACGCAGCCCAAACCCCAGTAGCCGCGCCCGCGCACACACACACACACGTCATATGCCGCACGCAGCCCAAGCCGCAGTAGCCGCGCCCGCGCACACACACACACACGTCATATGCCGCACGCAGCCCAAGCCGCAGTAGCCGCGCCCGCGCACACACACACACACGTCATATGCCGCACGCAGCCCAAACCCCAGTAGCCGCGCTCGCGCACACACACACATGCACGTCATATGCCGCACGCACACACGCGCGCGCCTTACCTTCCCATGCCTTAGCTCAATGAAATGCGTCAAGGCAAAATATAAGTATAGTAACACATATCCTCGTTCCCGGAGGGAGTGACTCGGGAAGGTCGAGCGACCGAAATTGTTTAGAAAAAGGGACCCAGTATTCTACGTTTGTAAATATACTTATTTATTACTATTTTGTTTTCATTTCATGTCATGTATTCCTGTAATTGAAACGACAAAGAATATTGTTTTATAAAATGTATTTAACCATTCGGTCCCCGATACTTACGCTACGAATGCATCACGAAGGACTAACCGGTTCGATCATATCGTATTGAGCGTTCGGGCGGTTATCGTAAATTTGTAATTCCACAAGCGGGTCTGGGGCCACTAGTCCGGAGGGAGATCTCCTACTCTAGCTTCAGGGGAGGGGCAGCCGAGGGCCCGCCCTCTGAGGCGAGCGAGCGGCGCGACGGGTCTCCGGGCGGGCGGCGGACATCATTGCAAGTCGTCGAGCGCGTCCACCTCGAGGTACTCCACCTCGCCGCCCTCCGCGCCATCATCCTGGAAAACATCGTCGGGGGAGGACTCGGAGGGTCCTTTAATGAAGCCACTAGCGTG
This sequence comes from Drepana falcataria, assembly GCA_945859725.1. NCBI lineage: Eukaryota > Metazoa > Arthropoda > Insecta > Lepidoptera > Drepanidae > Drepana > Drepana falcataria. Next base: position 9,687,986 of record OX243941.1, on the reverse strand, counting down.
CGCCGCCACTTCACTAGCCTACCTCGCCCACCTGGCCGGCGTCGGGCGCGGCGCGGCGGCCGCGGTGCACGCGCTCGTGGCGGCGCAGCGCGCCCGGCGACGCGAAGCTGCGCCCGCACTGCGCGCACCGGGCGGCGCCCGCGGCCTCCGCCCCGCCCTCGGCGCCGCCCCCGGCCCCGCCCTCGGCGCCGCCCCCGGCCCCGCCCTCGGCGCCGCCCCCGGCCCCGCCCTCGGCGCCGCCCCCGGCCCCGCCCTCGGCGCCGCCCCCGGCCCCGCCCTCGGCCGGGGCGTGCGAGCCGCGGATGTGCTGCAGCAGGGCGCCGCGCTGCGCGAAGCGGAGGATGCAGCCCTCCGCGCCGCACACGAAGTGCCGCGCCTGAGGAAGGACGCCTCGCTCAGCCGGCGCGGCGCCGGGGGCGGCGGCGGCGGCGCACATAGGGGTATTTTACCCAAAAATGCGGACAATATTATTTAATGGTATTATTTGACATAAGAGATTAAAACAATAATGTATATTGTAATTTTTTTTTTTAAATAATGTATTAGGAAAGTTTCAGGCGTATTTGTTACTTTGCAATGAGAAATTAAAAAAAAAATCTTTTAAAAATCATTTATTGTATCTATTTATATATTACAATTATTCAGAGGACGAGTCCCACCCTTACACATCATTAGAACTGTTTGTTTCATCACTTTCATCCTCCAAATGTTCAGTACTATCAGCTTCTGCGCTAATAGTAATAATTTCACTAGGTAAAAGATTTCCATGGCTACTGCGCTAAATGGCTTTGATCTCTTCGGTGGCTTTGGCCTTATGCTACTCATCAAGGGGTCTGATGTTAGAAGAATCCTGTTTAAGACGTCTTGGTTGCATTGTTCTCGAGAAAACTTGCGCGAGAGATTTTGACGATGTGTCGATGTGCCAAAGTGTTTATTTCTGGCCTCGCTTGCTTCTTCTGACAAACTTCCTATAGGTAATAGAGTATGTTGGACTACAATAGGTCCGTGAATAAGTATTTTGTGTACTGTGGGCGTCATGGGGTGCCAGGAGTACAACTCTACATAAAGTGATGCTGTGTCCAGACAAAACTAAGAATTAATATGATGACCACTTGAAATTACTTCTAAGATTGCAGCAAATCTCTCTATTATCCTAATATCAACCCCAGTAATTTCTGAAGACACTTCTGGGTTCGCAAAAAGGTATTTCCAGAGTTCCTTGCAACCAATCATGATTTTTCTTCATAAAAACTTGCTCAGTTCTGTTGGCCGCAAGCAACCTGGACTTCATTTGTGACTTAACGTAAGAAAATTTACGCAAAAACTCTTATTTTTGTTCAACAGGAAAAGTGGGTTTATTAACTATCGTGTTCTACACAAAATCCCACTTTTTTGCAAATTCTCTTTCTGTACACTTTTTTGCCATAGTGTATAATCTATATTGTGTCATAACATTGACACCAGAACTACCTAAAATGGAAAAAAAAAGGTATTAGAACAGTAAGTGAATAACTAATTTTGTTTTGGTCAATGACGTCGTCAAAGAAAAAAACAAATAAAATACATTAGGCAAACTTTGGCACCCAATATTTTTATATTCTAAATATAGAATAGCTATATTAACTAAAATAATAAAAAAAAACGGCAGGGAAACATTCAAAAACATAACAAAAACTCAAATGTATTTATTTATGCCACAAAATCATATGAGTTTGTTTTGCGGTTCATTAAAATGACTATATCTACTAATTTTCTCACATTGTTGTAAAATAAATAAATTATACGAATAATACATACCTGGTTCAACATTATCCATTATAAAAATAACCACTTTTAACTTCACAACTGATTTAAAAAATATTTGAATATGAGACTCAAAAATCATTCAATAAAAATATTTAACGTGCTCGATGTAAGCCGTTCAAATAACGACAAAACACAACTTGACGCTACCAATGAAAAATAAAATGGCGGTCGGCTTTTGGTCTCTAAGCTTTCAGGTAACCACAGGTAGCAGTCCTTTCCGAGAATTGTGTATTTTGTTACCATTGACTTTTGTCCGCATTTTTTAGTCAAATACCCCTATGTGCGGCGGGGGCGGCGACTACCTGGCGGTGCGAGTGCGCGTGCGCGGCCAGCTGCGCGCCGCAGGGGAAGCAGCGGAAGCACTCGGCGCACACGGCGGGCCCGGGCGCGCGGCCCGCGTGCGCGGCGGCCACGTGCGCGGCCAGCGCCGCCCGCCCGCCCCAGCGCGCGCCGCACGCGGGGCAGCGCGCGGGGCACGCCGCCTCGTGCGCGCGCAGCTCGCCCGCGCTCTGCGCACATATATCGCCGAACGTGTATAATACGTAAACGTGCCTGAGAACCCCCCGCGACGCGCGACGCGCGGCCTACCTGGAAGGTGGTGCTGCAGAGGTGGCAGGCGAGGCCGGCGTCGGGCGCGTGCGAGGCGGCGTGGTCGCGCAGTGCGGCGCGCGCGGCGAACTGCGCGCCGCACGCCCAGCAGCAGTGCAGCGCGTCGGCCGGGTGCTGCGCCGCGTGCGCGCGGTACTCCGCCACGCGCTGCAATGCACCACTACATGCAGCACCGCTACATGCTCCCGCACCGCTACATGCCCCCGCACCGCTAGCAGGCCCCCGCATGATCACGGACGCAGCCTGCCCTTACCTGGAAGGAGAGTGGGCACACCGAGCACTGGTATACTGTATCCCCACGAGCATTCCTGGCGCGTTCCAAGTCCTCATCGTCTGCTGCGGCCGCAGCGGCCAGAGCCTCGCGCTCCACCATGATAATGTCCTCTTCGTTGTATTGTCCGTTTGCATTTTCTCCAGGACCACCCACGACTATGAATACGTCTATTTTCTGCGTCAACTCGTGCAATCTGCGAAACGCATTGCTATTCACAGTCCGTGGATAATTTGAAAACTTTTTTTATTATGTGATATATACATTTTTTTTACACATTTTGACATACAATTAAAAATTTTATACTTTTTAGGCAATAATCTAGTGAAATTTGTACTTCAACAATAATGTTTTACAATTTGCTGATAAATTACTTATTCATCAGCGATTTGTTAAAAATATGAGTAACAGATAAATGAAATAAGCCATTTTGTATACTTTCGGCGAAGTGCCCTGATCTTCTCACTGAGCGGTGGTGCAGACTTTGTAGACAAGCTCGAGCTGAATTCGAATGCATCCAACGTTCGCCGGATGCAGGCCTCACACAATCGACCTTCTGGCACTACCTGATAGAAAGCCATAAACATATTTTTCGAGAGATATTTTATGTTAAGTAGGACATAAAAAGGTGAGCTTAACCAATTATAAGTAACTTAATCTATGTACAATCGTTCATAACCTACAAGAAGTTAGGACAATGTTTTATTTGTAAACAAAATGTCAGGAAAGTACCTTGCAATTGTTGAGGTGTAACAGCATTGCCCTCAGAGGTACCTGCATTGGCGGAGCACCAATATCGTACTCTTCTGGAGTCATGAGCTCGCCGCTGCTGCCACAAATACAGCACGTCTCTGTTTCAACTTCTATCTTCATCACTTGTGTAGCCATGGCTTCAGAGAAAATCTGCTTTTCTGCCACTGACATAAATTATCTTACACAAACAATGAGTAATAGTCTCCGAATCATACAAAACAAATAATCACTCACTATGATTCCTAGGGTGATTTTAATAAATAGAAAGAGACATTATGTACTGTAATTATGCTGTGAGTGATCTACCAGTATATTAATAGTAGTCTATGGATCTACCCTACCGGACGGACCGGACCACAGAACACAAGTCACAAATATCTTTTTTTTTTTATTGTCTCTCGTAGCGTGAGTTCCGGGAACTTTTGCTACTTAACCACAGAACACAAATATTTGTGTTCAACAAAATATATACCAGTGTTCATCAGTCTGATCTAGACCAAAGACATACTATTTAATATCTAGACCAGACTAAATCCCTCAATATGGGCGTAAGGAAGGAGTATGAGAATAAACTACAGAATATAATTTTGTCACGCTTCCTGTTATTTTCACTTATAGGTAATAAAAATCAGACTACTATTGAACACTGAAAAACAACAAAACAGTTAAAAGCTGCTTGATATTATTACATTGAAATTTCAGAAAACCGGGTGTAAGCTGAAATATCAGCGACTGAACAAAGATATGAATTTTTATGTATATAATTTGATCAACGCGAGATTAGTAAGTTTTGATAGATTAAAGACTAATTGTATATGTGTGTAAAATATAACTAATTCACTGTCAGTAATTTAGAGTGATTATATGTATATAAGTCATACATACAAAATGTGTGCGAAAGATAGACCAGTTCATATAAAAATCCATATAATGCAAAAACTATTAATAATAATAGAGCTCTGTGGCTACGAGTACAGAAATATGAGTAAGTACATCATCTGTAGTGTTGTTAGTGATCTGTGGTATGATATGTTTGTTTGATTGTTTGGTTTCGTTCTGCTAGATTCGTTATTGAAGGAAAGGAAATCGTAAAAAAGAAAGAGAATTAAATCTAATTACATCGCAATTTATGTAAAGGGATCGTGAAAATTTACTGTAGTTTGTCGTATAGTAAGCTTCAGAATGTCTATTGGTGTGCCTATTAAAGTACTTCATGAAGCCGAGGGTCATGTAGTTACTTGTGAAACAAATACCGGTGAAGTTTACCGTGGCAAGCTAATAGAAGCTGAGGATAACATGAACTGCCAAATGACTCTGGTGACCGTCACCTACAGGGACGGCCGCGTCGCTCAGTTAGAGAACGTATACATTAGAGGTTCTAAGATCCGATTCCTGATATTGCCAGACATGTTAAAAAATGCACCTATGTTCAAACGACAAGGGAATAAACCGACCGCTGGGCGCGGCAAAAGTGCTATTTTACGGGCACAAGGTTAGTAACAAACGTTAATGCCATGATCATAACATTATGTTATGAATTGGTTTTATAATAAAATATGTATTAGTTTGTACAGGAGACTGTCAAGTTAGGAACTTACATGTTAAAAACCGCTCTTTATGATTAGGCATGATTGAAATAGCATAGCCATGTTATTGTTTGTAAACAATATCTTCTAACATTATGTTCCTTAGATCAGTGAAAACGATTTTAGATACTGTGAATCTATATGATTGTATGGTTGCTGTGCTATCCTGGAATGTTGACATTAGCTTGCTATACTTGGCAGATGCAATTTGGTGACATACATATACATCATCACACCCATGACCTTGGCAAGATGAATCCCCCCATAGGGTAGACAGAAAAGAGTGCCAGATCTCTTTTGCTTAACCCACTTTAATTAATTTCTTCATACACACTCACTTGTCACAGGTACTCTTAATAATTCCATCCATGAGTTTTTTTTTATACTACAAGAGTGGCAAACAGGCATCCTGCCTGATGGGAAGCTTTTACCACAGCCTATGTATGCTCACGATATGGAAATATCCTTGAGCACCTTGTGCATTGCCACACTGTGTTCAGAGAGTAATACTATATTGGCAGTATAATGGAATAAATTACTCTGCTGCCAACATAATATAACAGAGATCATTATTGGAAACTTTATTCATTGTTCCCACTATAACCATTATTCCATATTACCTCTCTTAAACGAGCATGTATGAAGAGACCGGAGCGAAAGAGGTATGTAAGTCTAGAGAGAACTGGCGCTCTAAACTCTCTGCCTACCCCGTTAGGGACTAGGTGTGAGGATATGAATACCTCTCTTAAATAAGTGTCCAAACAATTGGATATAGGTGGCTGGAACATGATCATCCTCTGCCTTTTCTTTCACATACATTTGCATAGTATATCTGTGGACTGTTGTCAATACTGTGAACCTTGTTTTAACTATACAGCTTTGCTCTGACACGTGGTCCATAGAGTTGTTTTGGTTCTATTGAATTGATTTGAGCTGACATAACAACCCAAATTATAAAACTGTGTATGCAACATGAATATTTGTGTCTTCTGAAAATATCAGGACCCAGTAGCTTGGTAGATTTAACTTGTTGGTACAATATGGCTGCCAATAAGAAGTTAATGTATGTATGTGCATGTGTAAGAACATGACTTCCTACTAGATGCAGATTGTACACTGAAGCCATATTGATTCAGCAGTTGCCTGCAATATGTAGATATTGATACCAATGAAAATGAATGTATTTCAGCTGCGGGTCGAGGGAGAGCAGGCGGTCGGGGCGGGGGGCATCGTGGCGGCTGGCAAGGGGGGTCGGGGCCCTCGCGACGCTAGCTTATGCTCCATTGCTAGTAATAAGTACCTACTGTTAAGGCATATAAAGCACCCCATTGTATGTTATGGGTAGGGCATTACTTGTGTCTAAGCCACACCTATACTTGGGCGAGCAATTTAATCAGCACTCTAAGACAAAACCTCTTTCTGTTAATGCTCACTCTACACATTGAGTGGCAATGACATTTGTGTGTACAGAGTAATGTCATTGCCATACAGTGGTTAGTGTGAGTGTAAGCAGCAAAGGATGCAGGTCCTAGGAAATTGAGTGTTCAAAGTCATCTCCTGATAGTGCTATTTTTTCTCTGGGTAAAAATACTTCACTCAATATGAATAATAAATGTCTGCTTATTTTAAAATGACTTTTAATGACTAAACGTGTGCTGTCAGCGTTATTGAATGTGTTGGCTTTTAATTTAGTTTGGTAATTGAGTAATGGTATGTGGGTATATTCTGGATACCACACATACATAGTCACATGAAGACATTGATACTTTGTGTGTTTCAATAAAAAATACTAGTATAATTTAGTTTTATTTCCTTATTTTCCACGTCAAACCTTAGACACCAACAACTAGACCTCCACGACGCAAGGCACTTTGCGTCGACATCACGCGCACTCAGCGGCGCCCCCAGCGAGTGGCAGGCGCATCGCTTACATATTATATGCTACCTCGTATATTAGCCCACCAATAAGCTTATATTCAGTTCTATTTAACTTAAATACTAACATTTTATCACGGAACCCAATCTGCAGTCAATTAGTGAATCCTAAGTGTTGCAAATGGTACGGGTACGTTAACGTCCCCCGTGACTTGATTTGGTTGAGTCTCATGTTCAAAGGGGACTTAAAAGTCTACGAAAATCCATCAATAGATCGTTCCAATGGATTTTAGTGGTTAGAGGGACGGATGATAGAATTCCTCAGCAAATCGTTGAAGGGTGACCTGTGTGGTCGTGAGGGGATACGTACGGTTTACATTATTTAATTTAAATAGAGATCACACCAACTAATGAGTTGATTATTATGGATTTACTGCAGTTACTGCATACGTGTTACATACTCTTACTACTTTTGACTTCCTGACAGTTCGTCTCCATCTATGGTAACACATTTGTCGTAGCAATCTATTATATATATGAAAATGTTGTTGGTTTGTGTACGCTTCAAAAACTCAAAAAGTTCTGCATCGATCGAGCTGAAATTTTAGCTTGATAATCCGCATCAAGGATTGTTTTTATATATTTTTTTTTGCATCAGTCACATATCCACAGGGTACAGCTAGTTACTTTATAGTTGTACGCAGTCCTATGTTAATAATTTAACATAACAATAGCTTACACTTTGCGCAACATAAGATATTAGGTATGGTGTAATGAAATACCTCGGCATGATTCTACACAGATTGACCTAGTCTATACTTAACTAAGCATAACTCGAGAACTAGCCCACGATATAAACGTACATATATAGATATATATACGGTAGCAACGCGCGCCATCGAGCATTTGCTAGTTCACTACGCGTAGGTACAGAATACAGGTGTAGCTTTTTTCATACAGTTCTTGATAATATTCGTCCGCAACTCGGTCGGTAATGAAGTAAACTGCAAGTCGGCACTCCTTTAGGTTGCGTTCACATTGGAAGGTGAGTTAAGATCACAGGTCGGTCTTGTCGGCGCGCGCGGCGGGCGGCGGCGCGGGCCGCGACGGCGCGGCGCGCGTTAGCTCGCGCAGCAGCCGCTGCGCCGGCACCTCCACCAGCAGCGCCAGCGGGATGGCCGCCAGGTACGACGCACAAGCCACGCCGAACCACTCTATGATCTAACAAAAAATTCAATCTCAGATTAATATACAGTACTTGCGACTCACGACGAGCCGGAGCCGGAACGTAGCGCGAGTCGAGCAGGTCGAGGAGGCGGGCCAGTTACCGCGGAGTGCCTGTCCAGCTGCGCGGGCGCGAGGCGCGCGGCCACCAGCGCCGTGTTGAGCGGCATGTGCAGCAGCAGCGCGCCGAAGGACAGGCGCGCGGGCAGCGCCCAGCCCGGCCACGACAGGCAGCGCTGCAGCGTCGCTGCAACACGCAGCCCTCGCGGCCTTAGTACGCTCCTCTATCACACCGCACACTTCGCGGCGGAAACACACTCAAACATGTTGCATGCATTGACACAACATGCATCGTGCTATCTCGTATCTATCGAGTGCTTTTTTACAGCATGTACCTAGTTAGATAATGGCATATACAGGACATTAACTGATACGAAACCGTCAACTAGCTCGAAACGACCCTCTTTACAGCTAAAGAAGTAGGTAGTCGCCATCGATCACTAATAATAAAGACATCGATGGTAGTCGCACACAAATGCATAATAAAAGTTAATATAATTAAAACATGTATTGTCCCAGCCTGTCGTCTGGTATTGGGCATTTGGCATTAACAATGTCGCCGACCATAATAATGTATTGTAAGCCTTGTAGAAAGATACTTTCACCCATATAGCGCTCGAAAGCGCGCCGCCTTGCAACACTTCAGAAACAGTATCATATTGTGATGTCTTTGGACTCAGCTGACTGACTTTTATGTAGTCACTACTCAGTGTGTCAGTCAGTATTGGGGAGCTATACATACAGGGCACGCGGGCGCTCCAGCGCGGCGGCGGGGGGGGCAGGGGGGTATTGGGGAGCTATACATACAGGGCACGCGCTGCAGGGCGCCCAGCAGCGCCACGGCCACGAGCAGCGAGAACAGCGGGCGCTCCAGCGCGGCGGCGGGGGGGGCAGGGGGGTATTGGGGAGCTATACATACAGGGCACGCGGGCGCTCCAGCGCGGCGGCGGGGGGGGCAGGGGGGTATTGGGGAGCTATACATACAGGGCACGCGCTGCAGGGCGCCCAGCAGCGCCACGGCCACGAGCAGCGAGAACAGCGGGCGCTCCAGCGCGGCGGCGGGGGGGGCAGGGGGGTATTGGGGAGCTATACATACAGGGCACGCGGGCGCTCCAGCGCGGCGGCGGGGGGGGCAGGGGGGTATTGGGGAGCTATACATACAGGGCACGCGCTGCAGGGCGCCCAGCAGCGCCACGGCCACGAGCAGCGAGAACAGCGGGCGCTCCAGCGCGGCGGCGGGGGGGGCAGGGGGGTATTGGGGAGCTATACATACAGGGCACGCGGGCGCTCCAGCGCGGCGGCGGGGGGGGCAGGGGGGTATTGGGGAGCTATACATACAGGGCACGCGCTGCAGGGCGCCCAGCAGCGCCACGGCCACGAGCAGCGAGAACAGCGGGCGCTCCAGCGCGGCGGCGGGGGGGGCAGGGGGGTATTGGGGAGCTATACATACAGGGCACGCGGGCGCTCCAGCGCGGCGGCGGGGGGGGCAGGGGGGTATTGGGGAGCTATACATACAGGGCACGCGCTGCAGGGCGCCCAGCAGCGCCACGGCCACGAGCAGCGAGAACAGCGGGCGCTCCAGCGCGGCGGCGGGGGGGGCAGGGGGGTATTGGGGAGCTATACATACAGGGCACGCGGGCGCTCCAGCGCGGCGGCGGGGGGGGCAGGGGGGTATTGGGGAGCTATACATACAGGGCACGCGCTGCAGGGCGCCCAGCAGCGCCACGGCCACGAGCAGCGAGAACAGCGGGCGCTCCAGCGCGGCGGCGGGGGGGGCAGGGGGGTATTGGGGAGCTATACATACAGGGCACGCGGGCGCTCCAGCGCGGCGGCGGGGGGGGCAGGGGGGTATTGGGGAGCTATACATACAGGGCACGCGCTGCAGGGCGCCCAGCAGCGCCACGGCCACGAGCAGCGAGAACAGCGGGCGCTCCAGCGCGGCGGCGGGGGGGGCAGGGGGGTATTGGGGAGCTATACATACAGGGCACGCGCTGCAGGGCGCCCAGCAGCGCCACGGCCACGAGCAGCGAGAACAGCGGGCGCTCCAGCGCGGCGGCGGGGGGGGCAGGGGGGTATTGGGGAGCTATACATACAGGGCACGCGCTGCAGGGCGCCCAGCAGCGCCACGGCCACGAGCAGCGAGAACAGCGGGCGCTCCAGCGCGGCGGCGGGGGGGGCAGGGGGGTATTGGGGAGCTATACATACAGGGCACGCGCTGCAGGGCGCCCAGCAGCGCCACGGCCACGAGCAGCGAGAACAGCGGGCGCTCCAGCGCGGCGGCGGGGGGGGCAGGGGGGTATTGGGGAGCTATACATACAGGGCACGCGCTGCAGGGCGCCCAGCAGCGCCACGGCCACGAGCAGCGAGAACAGCGGGCGCTCCAGCGCGGCGGCGGGGGGGGCAGGGGGGTATTGGGGAGCTATACATACAGGGCACGCGCTGCAGGGCGCCCAGCAGCGCCACGGCCACGAGCAGCGAGAACAGCGGGCGCTCCAGCGCGGCCAGCGCGGCGGCGGGCGCGCGCGCGGGCGGGCCGGGGCCCAGCAGCCGCGGGGAGGCCGCCACCCACCACAGCGCCAGCGGCGCGCTCGCCACCGACACCCAGCCGAACACCTGCACACCCGCGCTGAGCTCACTGCTCCACACCGCCTGCACGCTAGGTGCCCAACACGACAAGGGCTGCTCCACATACTCTACGGCACTCAGCATTGTCTGGTAATACATTGAGAGCTGAGGGGCCTCGTGATTTAGGAGTAAGTAAAGAGGCAGAGGTAGCGGCTAAATCTAGCCCCAGTGGTCCCGAGGTGCGGATGATCTTTCTTGGATCATTATTCACACAATTAACTTTATGGTAAAGGAAAACATCGTTGGGAACCTTAGAGAAGAAAGTCCTAAACGAGAGTAGGTTTGGTGGTGACCGTCGCCCTGAGGTGGCTTGGCATAGGTGCCTGCTATCATGGCCTTATATACATACGTGTGCACCAAGATTAGATACGCCGCATACTCACCGTCACAGGCCTGTCATATTTATGACAAAAACACGACAATTAGGTAGGTGCACCGCGTACATTTAATGAATCACAATTTTATATTTAGTCTTCGTCGACCATCTATTTACAATACACAACTGTATATTACGCGGTGGTCACCACTTAGCATAATAACATGTAATCCATGCAAATGGCTGATAACAATTCACAAACAGTAATAAACACATGATACCTATCGCCAGTGAGACAGCTACCGCCAGTGCCTACTCTCGGTCCTCGTATAGTACGAGCTCGACTGCCTCGAGGGGGAGGACTCGCACGCACCGCTATGCTTCATATACAATGCATGTCCACGCATCACAACGCTAATGCAAAGTGAGCTCTGGTACCTACAGCGAGCCATCAAGCGGACAACTGTATATTGTTCACAACCATAATGTTTGTAAGTGACAGCAGGCCTACTGAGCCAAGAGCACTGACACAATAAGCCTAGCTTAATTTAAGCCAACACAATGCAACGTAACCACCCCTCAGACCAGTTCCCTTTCTGCTCACGCTCACGCCACGGCAATGATACGTCATAACCAATCAATGTATAGCGGAGCGTGGCCAGAAAGGGCTTTTGTTAGGGGCCTATTATTATTTGTTGTAAGGGTTGTTAGAACTGACAACCATAGATAAAGGTATCGCAAGTGCTCAGGGCCCAGTGCGGTGTGGCAGTAGTGCAGCAGTTGGCAGTAGTGTAGCAGTTGGCAGTAGTGCAGCAGTTGGCAGTAGTGTAGTGTAGTGACCTTGTGGTCGGCGAGCGCCACGCCTTGCGCGAGCAGCGCGTGGTGCGCGTGCGCCAGCAGCAGGCCGGCCAGCGCGCCCGGCACGTTGCCCAGCGGCGACTGGTACAGCACGTTGAAGGACGGCTCGCGCGAGTACGACGACCGCACCGACCTGCGCGCACCGACACCCTACACTTCCGGCTCGAACCGTGCGCGACGGGGCTCAGTCCCGAGGACTAAGTCACGTCGCAGCACGACATCACACGATACACTCATGCGTTACGATGCGGGCTCGATCGTCGGAAGTCACTCACTCGGGGCAGTGCATGACGAAGGTGGGCACGAGGTGCCAGAGGTAGGCCAGCGCGAACAGCAGCGCCACCGAGGCGGCCAGCAGCGCGGTCAGCGCCGCCAGCGCCGCCCGCGGCGCGCGCCTCAGCAGCAGCGTGAGCGCCAGCGCCGCCGCGTACAGCTGCATGTCCGCCGCCAGGTACCTATGACCCACTTCGGATTGACGCGACACACTCCTTGCCGGCTCCTTGCCCGCACTGCATGGAAGTGTATATGGCGAACCATTTGTATATTGGATAAATTATTACCATATTTTTTTTTTAAGCTTAAGTTTCAATTTTCCCAAGAAACCTGCATACGTCTTAGAAGCAATTCAATGGCGTATGTATAGTCGTTATTGGGTTTGGCACCTAAAATATATCTGAGGGTGTGTGGGGAGACTACCTATACACCGCTACCTACTCCTTCGGGGACCCTTGTGGGAAGCCGTGAGGATATATTATAATTATTATAAGTTCACACGGGGATCACAGTGGAAGCGTGCACGTCGCGATTCCTGCCAGCACAGAGGGCTGCAATTCCACTCGATGCGCATTGGCCGGACGGCTGTTAGGGCGTGCCCCCGAGGCGACGCGCACCAGTCCGTCCCCGCTGGTGCGAAAAATACAGCACAGTGCGGCGATGGGGACCGCCACCCATCACGCAGAGTGCCTAACGGCGGGAAGTGGAGTGTGGAGTGTAGGATGGGTGTATGGAATGTAAGAGGAGGTATGGCTGATAAGATGAACGAATTGATCGATGTTATGACAGAGAGCGAGTTAGACGTTGTGTGCTTGTCTGAAACCAAGCGGAAGGGTAGTGGAGTAGACGAGCTCCCGGGCGGGAGTTTAGTGCTGTGGTCAGGAGTGGCAAATACCGAGCACGCCTGCCAGGGAGTGGGAATTCTACTATCCAGCCGCTTGGCAGAATGTATGATAAGTTATGATGCGGTGAGCCCCAGACGTATTTGGGCTCGCTTTAAAATAGGCCTTACCCGACTATTTTTAGTCGCGGTGTATGCTCCGGTGGCCTCAGCGGACACTTGCGACCTGAATAAGTTCTGGGAATGTGTGAGTAATGTTCTAGAGACGAAAGAAGGGAATGAAAAGCTGATTATTTGTGGTGATCTGAATGGATGGGTCGGGACAGCCCGTAAGGATTACGAGGCAGTACTCGGCAAGTATGGTGATAAGAGAGTGAACGAGGCAGGCAAGCTGATATTAGATGTATGCATGGAGAGAGACCTCTTTGTGGCGAACACCATGTTCGACCACAAAAGGATTCATCAGTATACATGGGAACGGAAAAATGAGCGAAGCATGATAGATCTGTTTCTAATAGATCAGCGACTCAGAACACAGGTGATGGACACCAGGGTGTATAGGGGAGCTGACCTGGGAACGGACCACTTCCTAGTTATAACTAGGATAAGAGGTCCGTTCGCGGGCTGGCGATCCCGCGCTGGGGGTCCCTGTTCTGCAGTCGCAGACCGCATCAAAAGCTGGAGGCTTCAAGATGCGGCTATTAGAGACAGATATCAAGAAAGGGTATCTGAACAGCTAGCCTGTCCACCGAAAGATGTGTTTGAGAGTGTCGATGTTTGTTGGCAGTTCCTTAAGTCCTGCATATTATGCGCCGCGAAAGAGGTTTGTGGCATTTCGAAAGGGCGGACAACCAAAAATGGCGATGGTTGGTGGGATGATGAAGTGAAAGAAGAAGTTAAAAAGAAGAAGGATGCAAGGCAAGACATTTTGGCTATGTCCAGCTCAAGTGAAAGTATGAAAGAAAAGATGAAAGAAAAATATCAGAAGAGCTCAGAAGCGTGAGAGGTTCCAAATGACTGTAGACGAAAAACTGTCACATAATTTCAAGGACAATGCAAAACTTTTTTGTAGAGAAGTTAAGAAGTCATGAAATTGTGTTACAGCTAGTAGTAGGATGAATGTGATTTATTCGAAGGACAATAACATACTTACAGACAAAACAGACGTCCTCAGGCGATGGAGTGAATTTTATAAAGATATGTATGATGATAATGCCGCTGATCTACTCATAGAGCTGCCTCCAACAGAATCTATCGAGGATCCTATAGAGGATAAAATAAGTATGGGAGAGATTGTAAGAGCGATAAGAAGTCTGAAATGTGGAAAAGCTGCGGGAATAGATGGGATTACGGCTGAGATGATCAAGTACGGTGGACCAGCGGTCTGGGACGTCATCTATTTGCTATGCAATCTTTGCTGGGAAAAGGGTGATGTTCCGGACGACTGGAGGCGAGCAGTCATCGTGCCTTTCTATAAAGGAAAGGGATCACGATTGGACTGCTCAAACTACAGAGCCATCAGCTTGGTCAGCTTAGCTAGTAAAGTGTACACGAAGATCCTGACGATAAGAATGCAAGAGCGATCCGAAAGGTTTCTCTGGGAATCCCAAGGTGGATTTAGACCAGGAAGAGGATGTATGGATCAAACCTTCTCGCTTCGCGGAATCGCGGAAAAGTTTTTGGATATTAACCAAAGGGTTTTCTGCGCTTTCGTCGACTTTGAGAAGGCATTTGATAGAGTCGTACGAAAGGAACTCTGGGACGTGTTGCCTGGATATGGAGTGAGCAGTTCCCTACTGCATGCCGTGAAATCACTCTATAGTGATAGCGAGGCGTGCGTTAGGGTTAACGGTGAGATGTCACCCTGGTTTGATGTGAAGTCGGGGGTCAAACAAGGGTGTATCATGTCTGCCTGGCTGTTCATTATATATCTAGATAACTGTCTGAGAGCACTTAGAACGCACGGATGTGGAGTGAAAATGGGAAACTTTGTGGTCAACTGCCTATTATACGCGGATGACGCGGTCTTACTGGCGTCATCAGAGGGCGAACTGCAGTCACTAGTTACCATAATGAAAGAGGAATGTGAAAAGAAGGGGCTGCGCCTAAACGCTGGCAAGACTAAGGTTCTGGTATTCGAAAGAGATGAACAAGTGACCGAGTGTGCTATATCGGTAAATGGGCAAATTCTAGAGCAAGTGAATGAATTTGTATATCTTGGAAGCATGTTCACATGAGATGGAAAGTATGAAAAAGATATTGAAAGAAGGATAACTGCCGGAAATAAGGTGAATGGAGCCATGTCGGCGTTGATGGGCAGTAAAAGTCTGAGCAAGAATGCTCGAGTTGCTGTCCACAACGCGATATTGGTACCTACCTTGTTGTATGGCAGCGAATCCTGGGTATGTCAGAGGAAGTATGAAAATAGCTTGAATGCAGTTGAGATGCGATCGCTTCGAAAAATGTGCGGAGTAACGATTTTAGATCGAGTCCGCAATGAAGAGATTCGCAAATCAACTGGCGTGAATGAGGGCGTGATTGTAAAGATGAAGAAAGGCATGTTACGTTGGTTTGGACACATAGAAAGGATGAGCGAAGAAAGATTGACGAAACAGATATACAAAGCAAAAGTGTGTGCAAGAAGAGGCAGAGGAAGGCCACGTTCCAACTAACTAGATCAAATCGATCGGACTCTCAAGGACGGGAACGTTAAGAGTACTCGAAACCGACGAGCATGTATGAAGAGACTGATGAACGTGGACGAAGCGAAAGAGGTATGTAAGTCTAGAGAGAACTGGCGCTCTATACTCTCTGCCTACCCCGCTAGGGACTTGGCGTGATGATATATTATAAGTTTCAATTTCCAAATGACGTTATCCATGGATGGCAATCAGCACACTCCGTCGTAGGTACATGTCGCCCGCATCACCGAATAAAAGTAGGTAGTGAGTGAATGTCGCTGATTATGTAAGTACGCCGTTTGCAGAGGATGCACTTAGCTAATCAAACGCACGGGCCGGCGAGCCTACTCACGTACTCGGCCAAGGTACAGCTCCAGCGCTGCGCAGGCACTGTGCGCACTCATCTACATATTTGCGGGTAGGGCTATGATTGATCCAATTGTTTGATTTGGAGAGAGACTAAGGTGACTGCTCCTGGGCTGTATAATCTTAATAACCTTGACAGTGAATGGAACCTTTGCCTACCCCGCGAGGGACCCGGTGTGGTGATACGGTTGTATGTATTACATAATCGAATTAGTATTCAACTAAATAAATGTACCTGAGTGATAGTTATACCCAATACCAACATGGGGCATACATTTCTGGCAAGTAATTAACATCTAGGACTGTTTTAGTGATGTGTGTATAACCAGTAAGATATTACAACAATACGCTTAATAATAATAATAATAATAATATCCTTTATTGTATTGTACACACACATCTACAAAAACAAATAGGATGACAAAAAACAGAGATCAACATGTAGTACGCACAAATAGGCGGCCTTATCGCAAAAGCGATTTCTTCCAGGCAACCAAGTTAGAGAGAAAAGAAATAGAGAAAACAAAAGGTAGGTGTGATAGTTTAGCGGATGAAATATACACAATTACTATAATATAAATATGATAAGCAATATAAATAAAAAATACGAAATATATATACTTACAATAAAATATACATAAACATACTTATAAATGAATAAATTATGAAGAGAAATAGTGTTCAAATAAAAGATTCTTAAAGGAGTTCAATGTCTTTGCCAGTCTGATGTTCTGGGGTAGCGAGTTCCATAGACGGACAGCTTGCGCAGTGAAGGATTTGGAATAGGAGTTAGAAGAAGTGAAGGTAGGAGTTTTAAGGATGAGTTCCCTGGTTTTACGGAGAAGGTGCAGGTTGGAAAAAAGAAATTCAAAGCGTTCCTGAAGGTATTTGGGGGCTCTAGGATCAAACAAAGTTTTGTAAAGAAGTGATAGGATATGAGTATTCCGGCGAAGTCGGATGGGTAGCCACTTGAGCCTACGGCGAAATTCAGTAATGTGGTCATATTTGCGTAATCCAAATACGAACCGTATGCAGAGATTTTGAAGGCGCTCAAGTTTATTAAGTTGCTCCTCGGTAAGGTCAAGATAGCTGACGTCAGCATAGTCAAGGATAGGAAGGAGCAATGCTTGGGATAGCGCAATTTTAGCGTCTATTGGCAAGAAATTACGTAGGCGTCTAAGGGACCCCGCGGCAGCAAACATCTTCCGACCTACCTCTGCAACCTGAGGTGCCCATGATAGAGTTTTGTCAAGAAGAATACCAAGATCCCTGACTACATCGCTATAGGGTATTATAACACCGTCAAAAGAGATAGGCGGCATCCGTTCCCACCCCACCTGGGCCATCAGTCTACTCGAACCAATAATTATGGACTGAGATTTCGCAGGGTTTACTTGGAGCCCGTAATTCCTGCTCCAGTCAGATATTAAATCCAGATCCATGTTAGTAGCTCTGATAGCACAGGGGAGAGAAGAAAGAGACGTTTGTGTGTAGATCTGGAGATCGTCTGCATATAGGTGGTAAGATGAAGTGATATTGAGAGTGATAGATTTAATAAATATCGAGAAAAGAAGTGGAGATAAGACGCCACCTTGTGGGACGCCTGCAGACGTAAAACACCAAGACGATAATCTATCATCCAGGCGTATACGCTGCCTGCGACCGAACAAGTAACTTCGAAACCAGTCAATTACCGTTGGAGATACGTTAAGGGAACCTAGTATGGCAAGCAGTATGTCGAAATCGACGGTGTTGAATGCATTGCTGAAATCTAGCAGCGTCAGGATTGTCAGCTGTGATTTTTCCATGCCAGCACGTAAGTCATCAGTGACTTTAACCAAGGCCGTAGTGGTACTATGGCCTGGTTGGAAGCCAGATTGGAAGGGATTGAGGAGACTATGTTGTGCCAAGTGCGTACTTAACTGCTTGTAGACTAGCTTTTCCAACACCTTGGACAGGAAAGGTAGGATAGAAATAGGTCGATATTCGGAAAAAGATATAGGGTTATTTTTTTTAGGAAGTGGAATGATTTGTGCATCCTTCCAAAGAGTTGGAAAGGAGCTAGAGGAGATGAAAGAATTGAAGATATGGGAGATAATAGGTGTGAGGAAATCTAAAAGAGGAAGGACCATCTTGCGGCTGATATCGTCACATCCGACAGCGTTGGAGGCGATGAAAGATATTTCCTTCTTAACGTCACAATCAGTAAATTGACTAAATGAAAAAGTTGGACTGATGGGAGTTGAAGAACCTGAGACATGGCTTAGCGTGTTAGTTTTAGTGGTAGCATCAAAATGTGCTACCGAAGAGAAATGGAGGTTTAAGGCATCTAAGTCCAAATTATTTGAGGTGGAAACATGTTTTTGCTTACCAACTCCCAGAGTCCGCAAGAACTTCCAAACGTTAGCTGGAGTCCTGTCTTCAATAGATTTATGAATATGGCGTCGTTGGGCGTCCCTACACATCCTATTGCAGAGATTCCTGACCTGCCTATATTTTTCGCGATATTTTTCAGGGTTTGCCTTATATTTAGCTTTGATGGTATTCTTCTTGGCTTAATGTTAGTTTAACAAACATTGTCCTTCGAAGAATCCTTTTGAGTTATATTTAAATAGTTGAGTCTACAAACGTGATATTTTTATGTATTTTTATATAACAAAATAATAAAAATTCCCCTATTTAAGGATATGGCTAAAGTGTGTATTGACTATTTGCTCAGGTCTGTTCGCGAAATGACATGGACTATATTAGTCAGGCGTGTAGGGCGGGCGGCGGCGGGCGGCTAGCGTAGCATGCTGAGGGCAAGCAGCCGCACGCTCGCGTAATTTATAAATAAATCTAGCTGTGCATGACCAGTAAGTTTTCCAACAGAGGCTCCCAGGGGTAGGTGTAGGAGATAAATGGCAAACGAGTCCGTTACGATCAGCCCACACTAGTGGTGGTGGTACGTACCAGGTCTGTATGAGGCACTTGTCCCCGCGCGGGTGGTGCAGCACGTTGTTGAGGTACAGCAGGTGCGCCCACCAGCGGCGGCGACACACGCTGGCCTCGCCGCCCACCAGCGCCGCCCACAGCGGCCCGCCGCCCGCGCGCGCCCACCAGCCGCCCGCCAGCCACACCACCACGAAGTAGCTGGGGCTGATCCTGCACACGGCGGGGCGCCCTTGGGCTCACGGGCCTTGCGCGCCAGGCTTACGTGGCTCACCGAACGCGGAACCCGGCTTAAGTAATATTGAACAATGTCATACGTTCGAATGGGACCCAAATTTTCTAAGAAAAATAAAATTTATGGAAAGACATGTCTCATTTTGTTCAACATGGACACAATGGATGTAAATGTAATGGGGAATGCGGCTTAAAAATGGGTCCAGTAATGTGTACCTTTTTGCTGGGAGCTGCAGGTTCGTTATCGGCGGACAAAACATCTTTAAAATGTTTGTTATAGGTGCTGATTTAGTTCGAAGAGTAGTCATCGTGCTAAAGGCCCCAGGCCGCCTCGAGGGCCGTACCTGATGATCCTGTTGAGCATGGTGCGGCAGTACGTGGAGAAGAAGGGCGCCGGCGCCCCGCCGCGCTGGTCCTGCAGCACCTTGTGCGCCAGCAGGAACGAGGACATCATGAAGAATATCTGCACCACCAGCGTGCTGTTCACCATCAGCATCACGTCCACCGAGCGCCGCATCTGGCGCATTCCCACAGCATGACTCGGCGAGCCCCGCGCGAGGACCATTACCAGCCTCCGTACAGGAGCGGCCTCCAGAGCCCGCGGCAGGTACCTTCTCGACGCGCCTGGTGTCCACGATGTAGGAGTGCATGTTGATCCAGCACACGTGCTCGATGATGACGCACATCATGCAGAGCACGCGCAGCCCGTCGAAGGCGCGCAGGTCGCCTCGCGCCGCCTGCGCCGTCCGCGCCGCCGGCGCCGGCCGCGCCGTCAGCACGCGCCAGCTGCCCGGCAGCGACCAGCACAGCGCCCAGCGCGCGCCGGCTGCTGCAGCCGCAGCGGTAGGCCCACGTTAGCGCACTCCACGCACTCCACGCACTCCACGCATCGGCGTGCCTACTCTCTACATTACTCTCACTCTTAGGATATTTCAGTGTAGAGGGAGTGTGAGGCACTGGCCGAGTGACTGCACGAAGTCAATGAGAGCTATATTAAGCTTTTATTTCTTAGACTATTACTACTTTATAAATGAATCTGTGGATTACTTTAACTATTTTACACTAGCTGTACCCTGCCACGCTTCGCTGTGGATGTGTGACTGATGCAAAAAACAGATAAAAACAATCCGATGCGAATTATATATCATGCTAAAATTTCATTTCGATCGTTATATTGTATCGTTATATTGATCGATAGTTGCTCTATTATTATGAATGTAGAGAAAGGTTTTCATATGTGTAATATAGTGTAAGGTATCTGTATATGTGTGTGTATAGGACAGTATACAACAGCTAGGTGTCGGCGGTGAGCGGCGCCGTTGCGCCACGGTTGTGCAACCTGCCGAGAGCCGGCTGCTGCGCCTCATTAGGGGCCGCACCATTCCAAGCCTGCCCGCCACTATGCAGGCAAGCCTTACATTCATATTTTAACATCGCACACGTGTCTTTCTCAAAGCTTTGCCGTTATATTAAATGTGTACTTTTTTGGATTTTTTATTTTTGCAATGAAAATATTAGTCCCTTTTGGAACTAGGACGTGTGTAACAGTCAGTTACAGTCAGTCAGGTGAACGAGGCTCTTAAGTATTCAAATTTTGCTAATTGTTAGGAGACTTGGTTTTTACGTTTAATCAATTGCATTTCCTCGAAAGTAACATTTACTGAGAAATCAAAACCAGTGTTCCAAGGCCCACGCCATTCTATGACGCACCTCTACCGGCTTCAACGAGCTTCACTGATTCAACGCAAATCTCAGAAAGGTCAGTAAAACCGTGTAGATTGAAAGCGGCCTCGTCTCCGACGTTAGCTTAAGATGATACAGATACACTGCATCCATATACATAATAGGCTGAGTCTATTCATACGGTACCCGTACGAATAAATTATATCTTATTCGTACGCGTACCGTACGAACAATTTATAATTATTAATACGGGTACTGGACAAACAATTTATTATTATTCGTACAGAAGTCGGAACAATAATTTTATTTTATCAACTAGAGTGCAAATTTAAAAAAAAAATTGCGTTTCTATTTGTTTTTAATTTAAACCAAAAAATGGTAAATGTTTGCCGATTTTAATACTAATTTAATAAAAACCTATACAATATCTAACCTAACCTAACCTAACCTAAATAAAAAAAAAAAACAAGCTAATCATCCAAGCTTTTCTCTTCATTTCAAGCAATTCTTAATTTTTAAATTTGCGCTCTAATTGATAAAATAAAATTATTCGTCCGACTTCTGTACGAATAATAATAAATTGTTTGTCCAGTACCCGTACGAATAAGATATAATTTATTCTTACGGGTACCGTACGAATAGTCACTTCCTACATAATAATATGTACTAGCAGTAGACATCAACGCGCTGCTCTCAGCGCCAGGGTATTTATCTTGCACGATATTAGACATGAACGCGCACCGAATACTATTATGTGGTATTAATATATTAATAACCCTAGTAATAAAATAAATGGGGCCATGTCAGCGTTGATGGGCAGTAAAAGTCTGAGCAAGAATGCTCGAGTTGCTGTCCACAACGCAATATTGGTCTTAGTGCATGGCAGCGAGCCCTGGGTATGTCAGAGGAAGCATGAAAATAGCATAAATGCAGTTGAGATGCGATCTCTTTGAAAATTGTGCGAAGAATCCGCAATGAAAAGCTTAGCATAACCACTGGCGTGAACGAGGGTGTGATTGTAAAGATGAAGAAAGGCATGTTACGTTGGTTTGGACATATAGAGAGGATGAGTGAAGAAAGATTGACGAAACAGATATACAAAGCAAAAGTGTGTGCAAGAAGAGGCAGAGGAAGGCCATTATTACATATTATAATGACACAGCTTATTACACAGAGTTCCTCACCGAGTACTTACACGGAGAGTGTCGGTACTTCCTTCTCGCTACATTCACATTCATCTGTCAATTCATACATACTCGCCTGTCTCGTGTACTCTTGACGTTTCCAATATATAAGTGACCGATCCATTTGATTTAGGTAGTTGCAACGTGGGCTTTCTCAGCCTGTTCACCCACACAAGAAATTAACTCAGTTAAATTTTCTAAAGAATTGAACAAAGGAATATAATAAATAATTGAGTCATTAATAGCAAATTGGTAAAGCAATAATAAAATAATTAGTAATAGGTTTATAAAGCCGATGTAAGATTTGTAGCGGTCGATAACGAAGGAGAATATATTCAAATTACAAGTGACAGCTATTTTCCCACGGGCTGCTTGCTTATGTTTCCGGCGAATGCTCGGAACTCGCGGCATGGTTGCGAAACATTGTGGTAGCTTCAGCATAAACGTGACCGCGTTAATTGAACAATCATTGTTTACCTGTATGTAACTCATACATGCATGTATGTATGTATATCTGTCCGGCGCGTGCACAAGTCACGAATTATTTGCGTTCCATTCAACTGTCAATGGGTTATGTATTTGAGTGGCCAATACGAGCCAGTGCTACCGAAGCGAATATTATATAAATATAGACTATCAATATCACATACAGAATATTATATTATTATATTATATTATATTAGGATTTATTATGAAATAACTGGCGCTCTATACTCTCTGCCTACCCCGTTAGGGACTTGGCGTGATGATATGTATGTATGTATGTATTATATATCCTCACGCCTTCCCACAAGGGTCCCTGAAGGGGTAGGCAGAGGTGTATAGGTAAAATACCCACACACCCACATGTATGTATTATGAAATATTTATTAGGATGTAAAATAAAAAAATATTAACCCAGATTTTTGTCCGACTGCATGCAGATGCCAACGTCTAGTGATAACACTTTCAGTAACAAATTATTGTAACTGAAAGTGTTAAAAGAAGAAAATATATTATTATTATATGTAAGTATTCTATTTGTGCTATATCGGTAAATGGGCAAATTCTGTGCTATATCGGTAAATGTGAGTGTGCTATATCGGTAAATGTGAGTGTGCTATATCGGTAAATGGGCAAATTCTGTGCTATATCGGTAAATGTGAGTGTGCTATATCGGTAAATGGGCAAATTCTGTGCTATATCGGTAAATGTGAGTGTGCTATATCGGTAAATGGGCAAATTCTGTGCTATATCGGTAAATGTGAGTGTGCTATATCGGTAAATGGGCAAATTCTGTGCTATATCGGTAAATGTGAGTGTGCTATATCGGTAAATGTGAGTGTGCTATATCGGTAAATGGGAAAATTCTAGAGCAAGTGAATGAATTTGTATATCTTGGAAGCATGTTCACACGAGATGGAAAGTATGAAAAAGATATTAAAAGAAGGATAACTGCCGGAATTAAGGTGAATGGAGCCATGTCGGCGTTGATGGGCAGTAAAAGCCTGAGCAAGGATGCTCGAGTTGCTGTCCACAACGCGATATTGGTACCTACCTTGTTGTATGGCAGCGAATCCTGGATATGTCAGAGGAAGTATGAAAATAGCTTGAATGCAGTTGAGATGCGATCTCTTCGAGAAATGTGCGGAGTAACGATATTAGATCGAATCCGTAATGAAGAGATGTGTGATTGTAAAGATGAAGAAAGGCATGTTACGTTGGTTTGGACACATAGAAAGGATGAGTGAAGAAAGATTGACGAAACAGATATACAAAGCAAAAGTGTGTGCAAGAAGAGGCAGAGGAAGGCCACGTTCCAACTACCTGGATCAAATAGATCGGACTCTCAAGGACGGGAACGTTAAGAGTACTCGAAACCGACGAGCATGTATGAAGAGACTGATGAATGTGGACGAAGCGAAAGAGGTATGTAAGTCTAGAGAGAACTGGCGCTCTATACTCTCTGCCTACCCCGTTAGGGACTTGGCGTGATGATATGTATTTATGTATGTATTTATGTAGTATTATATTTCTTTTCAAACATTTGCAGGTTTTAATTCGCCATAATGTTCTTGGTGGGTGACTAATGACAGTACTAAAGTTCAGAAAGCTAGAAGAGCGATATGTTCGGTTAGGGCACAGTGCACAGTGCACAGTGTACAGTGCACGGTAGGAGCGGGTACCTTTCCTGGCGTGCGCGGGCAGCGTGGCGTCCAGCACGGAGGCGAGCGCGGCCAGCGCCAGCAGCGCCGCCAGCAGCGCCGCCAGCGCGCGCTCGCTGGCGCCCGGCGGCGGCGGCGCGGCGTCGGCGCGCGCGCACGACTGCAGCTGGGCCAGCCGCGCCGACACTTGGTACTGGGCCATGGTGCTCGCGTTCACGCACCCCGAGAACCTATACATATGGAGGACGCCGCGACGCTGACGAGTGATGACCGGTCACCGCAGCGTCCCACATGCAAATAGTATTAAAGGGACGTAAGGCTCTCTGTCCAGCATGGGCTCCTCACTAACGCTGGGAGTCCAACCATACTTCGAAGTAGTACCCCTGCTCATCGAGCAAAATCCTCGGGAGCAAAAATAGGTGAACCTAAGAGAGTAAAGCCTGCAGATGGCAGTGTGCGGTCCCTATGGACCCTATGACCTGCAACAATAGTGTCATCGGCCGGTGCCAACCCTAAAAATTGTTAATGACCAGTTTGAAGATCACGTTTGACTTAGGCCGAGCGAGATTCCTAGTTCAGTGCTAAGCAGGCGTGGCTCACCAGGATTCGAGGTCTTCGTGCGGCGCGTCAGAGTTGGGGGGCGGGCAGGCCGTGCTGAGGCAGAGGCCGCGGTGCAGCAGCGTGTGGTTGAACTGGTCCACCCAGTCGGCCGAGTAGTGCTGCGGGCCACACACACACTATTGGCATCTACTATTGTATCCCCTCCGTTAGTCTCCCAGGAACTCGAGGAAGGCACGACCGCTTTTGATGTTTCTTTATCTATATATTTGCATAGATTCCAAGATGGTTTAGACCAACATTTGGACCCGATAGGTGGCGCTGCGTTCCTTTTCACCCAAACGAAGATGGACGGGACACCTGGTCCATAATATTAAAATAAAATTATATGAAAGTATGTTTATCCTCTATGTACTCCTCATAATCCGATTATGATGACTCTTAAAGTGGTACACGACTTTAACATCAAGAGTGGCAACATCAAGAGTACTGGACACCGGCGAGCATATGAATGTGGATGAAGCGGTAGAGGTCTATTGTGAGAAGCAGTCCGTAGTCTCTCTGTCTGTGGTGATATGTATGTATGATGAAACTTAAGTCAGTTTGGCTCGCTTTAACTCGCTAAATGGCGCTTCTGAACATTGAATTCTATATACCATTTATATAATTTTTTTTATAGTAATGAAATTTGCGCGGTCTTGTAGGCCGGGGAGTGGTGACACCTAGTTAATGTAGGTAGATACCTGTATTTGCTGATAGTAGGCCATTCCATTTCCATCCATTCCATCATTCCATCTCTTTGGGTAACTTTGTGGGAAGGCGCGAGGATACACTGAATATTATGTAACAGTTTATATAACGATTACATTTGAATAAAAAAAAACACTGGCCACCGCAGTCGCTCCGCGATATCATCCGCGTTTGACCTCGTTGCCAGCGAGCACTGCACCCGAGACCTGCCTACTACACACATATATATATCGCTTGGGCCACTAATTGACACACTATACACTACACTATACACTAATTCGTGTATAGTGTCTTTCAATATATATTACGTCAACATAAACACATAATCGCGTATGAATTCTATAAACAAAAGTTACATAAAGCTGACCCACAAATTTCAAGGTGGACTACATTTTGTGAAGATAAATATGTTATATTGGCCGTTGACCCTTCCTTTCACCGTCTGTACAATTTCAGCATTCCTGGAAGCTGTAATGCACTCTAATGAGAGGGATTAGGGTTTCAATTCGAAAGGCGGTGTACTTAAGTAATGGTTTACAGTCGTTTAGATTATTCGCATTTCTGTAGGATACGCTTGTAGTGAATATACTATATGCAGATAACGCACATCCAACTACAAACTAGTCTTCTCATCTTAATATGTTCACCTTGCCTATGAGCGTGAGGTACTAGTGAGGCTGTGCTGTACTAGCTGGCATAGTTGAAGCTGATTCTGTTGTAGCCATCGATTTTCAATCAGTTTTTGATATTTTCGTGACTCACGATTTGATTAATTAACATGATAATCTACTTGTCTTATCAAGCTCTATAAGTTTCGTACAACTAAGCTCCTTAAAATATGCAAAAAAATAAATTTACGATGAACGTGATGAGAATCACACTTTTATTTAGTATGTGACGTAAGTGTTCCTTGTGTCCCTAACGCTGAACAAAAGATCTTTGATTTTCATTTGGCCGGTGAGGCATCGGGATGCCAACGGGATGGACGTGCGTGCCTAATGTGAGGCTTCATATGCATTTTGATTAACTTTTCATTGAGCCTTAAGCCTAAATATCATGACTGAGAAATAGCTTATTAGTACATTTCGTGGTTTGTTCTTGCTAGAGGGTCCCTCTGTTGGTGACTATTCGGTTCCGTCGACCATCATCACGCTCTTCTTACAAATAAAATATCTGACCAAAGTATTCCAGGACAACAAAGCCACCTCGGTATTAAAAACATCTTTAAATTTAATTAATATTTCATGTTTCTGAAATTATTTTTAAAAGACGAAAATCAGTAACTTAAGTAAAGCAAGGCTACCTGCATGAGCTCGTAGAGCTGATTGTGTGGCTCGGCGGAGAGCTCGAAGCTGCCGACGCAGTAGACGCCGCGGCGCGCCGAGCAGGCCGAGTAGTCGTCCAGGTGGAACAGCGGCGGCATCTCGTAGAACTGCTCGTCTGCACAACCAAGCCACGTCATTACGGGGCCACAGCGCCTCGAGGACTATGCCAACATCAAACCTATAGTATATACACGGAATTCTCCATAACCAATTAGAACCCCACAGCAATTCCCCTATCTCTGAGATAAAACTGGCTTCAGGAAACCTCGCTACCATAGTTAGACAAAATCTTGACGGGAAATCCGTTCTTAGATATACAAAAAATATTTGAGATTAGAATTTCACACGTTGAGTTGTGTAAGTGCAATTGTTGAAAGAAAATGATGAAAAGTGGTGTATCGACCATTGACATTGTAGTGGTAAGTGCAAGCCCGACGTGTGCAGCGAGGGCAGTGTACTAGCAGTAAGTGGCACATGCAGCGCGGCCAGGTGTGTACAATAATTCGCGTTTCGCAAGTAGTGGCCGACGCCGGCGATCACATGTCGTAGTTTGGAACTAGACCACAGCGCCCAGCGGCTCGTGAGGACCACAAACGATCCGTGGGAACCTCGGGACCCCCAGGGGACATCACCGATATCTTCATCGGTATAGAATCATTGCTAACAGGTACAGGGGCCGCGGGACTAAATACATGTTTTAATTTCATAATTTTAGATTTCTGCGCATTATATAGAAGTGTTTGAATTTGCTTATTAGAAAGTATAAACTTTCGATTAACCGCGCTTCCTCTGTACCACAAGGAAAGTTATAAACTGTATGCATCTGAAGTATTAACTGGTTAGTATTCATGTCATTCATAATGTTAGTAATAAAAAAAAGCAATCAACTTTAACACTACCACCCAATTATTTCACTGGCAGTGTCAACTCCATCCATCTTTTGGCGACACAAACTAGACTCATGATGTTATTTTCAATATAATCTCCCACCTACATTATATCATAATTATGCGCGGGGCATTCTCTAGCTGCGACTGCGCCTGCGCAATAGTACGGAATCAGATATAATGATTGTGTATTATATAAGCAGCGAGCGGGCCAGCAGCCCGTTATGGTGGCCACGGCGGCGGCCGCGCCTAGGCTCGGGGCTCCTACGAGGATATTACGGGGATAGTATACATCTATAGGCTTATCCGGTAGACAAATACAATATTGAAGTGTAATGAACTTAAGATCTTTTAAAATATTTCTGTACTGGATGGAAAACTTGCGATGGGAAGCTTGTGATGGAAAGTGGATACAGGCGCAGGCTGTAGACACGACATTCCACATGGAGTTCTGCTAACTCTACTGACGCAGGAACACAATACCTACTATCAAGAAGCAGTGCCATTTGGCTGCGATCTTCTGTAAGGTGGAGCTAAAAATACATACATACATACATACATATAATCATGCCTCTTTCCCGTAGGGGTAGGCAGAGACCACTTCCACTTGCTACGATCCTAACATACTTGTTTCGCTTCGTCCACTTTCATTATTCCCTTCATCCCTATTTTTCGGCTTACTCTTGACCTGGCCTTTTTTGAAGACGTCCCTGATTTGGTCTTGCAACGTCCGCCTAGGTCTACCCCTTCCAACACTTCATTTACACTCGCCCTTAATACTTTTTTCGTCAATCGTTCTTCATTAATTCTAAAAATGGATGTCACAAATGTATATTATATTTAGTAGTTATTATTGATTGAATTTACAGAATTCTATGCAAGATCTGTGCCCGCACTCTGTACCTGTACCACGGCCTGCTCTGTATAATAACAGTTATGACTTTAAAATCTGTTATGAATTAAAAAGACTTCTTCTTCTTTTTTTTTTTTTAAAGTTGTTTTTTTTTTGTTATTTAGAAATAGTACTTAAATGAATTGTAAAACTTATTTAAAAATGTTGTGCTAACCTAGAATTTAGTTACATACTGAATCAATTGTTAGTTAAATGTCTGTACGAAAATAATAGTTAAAAAAAACTAAAAAACACGCTTTTTATAGAAAACCAAACTAAAAAATAGAAAATAAATTTCGATAATATCTATTATTTATTTTCTACTTTTTAGTTATTAGTGTATTGTCATCGGTCCTCGATAAGTCTACAAAGTTTGAACGAAATCTGGCCGTTTAAAGTGGGTCAAAATCGAGCTCAAAGAAGTCGGTTACATACATACAGGTGAAGCTAATATAAAGCGTGTAAAAAGAGCTTGTATGAATACTAGTTGGTAAGCCTTATAAAATAAATAAATAAATGACCTTGAAATCCTACTGCTTAATACATAATAATATTATAAATGGGACAGTTTGTGAGGATGTTTGTTTCTCTTTCACGCAAAAAAAATTGAACGGAAATGGATGAAATATGGCACAAAGATAGAACATATTGGATATGTTTTACTGAATGAAATATAGACGTACAGCATACAGGTACACGCTCTATCGCTCTATGTATGTTATGTCACGATTATATGTGTGAATAATCTCTTAAGGGCAAAGTATAATAGACATGACGACAGTATTCATAAATCAAAGATTTAATAATTTTAGCGGTAAATACGTATTAAATTAAAAGGATAAAAAAAATACCGTTGTAATTATGAATTTGAGATTAAAAAGATTTTCTATGATATAAAAGTATAAATTATTACAATCAGCCATTTTGACTGAAATACCAATCACAGCGCATGACGTCACACCTGAGTACACTTCACTGTGTCGCATAGGATTTCGTTGTGATTACGCATTTGGAGTGATTTTTGCATCGGTTTATTAGGTCAAGTGTGAGCTATCGACTCTTTAACGATGGGACGCGAGGGTGCGGGGCGGAAGGGGATGGGAGTTTAAAACTATCACATAACAAGAGTGGTACATCAACAACATCAAAGTGGTCTTCACAAAAATAAAATGGCGGATTCATGACTTATTTTAGTATATCTCTTGTTTGAAAACTTCTTAGTCCTTGTTGCGTGTTGATATTGATGTGTTTTTACTCAGCAGGACCGCACACAGTTACATGGAAGCAAGAATTAATCACAAATGCTTGGTGCGACCGGGATGAAACCCGTGATCATTAGCGGAACATGACAATACGTCAGTTGACACAGTGCGTGTGAACGGTAAGTCATTTTCATAAGTTAATCGATTTAGTACGGGGTTAATGCGATGCAAAACTGCAAGGCATTGTTGTCTGCCGCCAAACCTTTGGTCCTGCTCGCACTGTACGCTCCTGGCCATACTCATTATGACTCTCACACCGATTTTATAATGGGTTTTTTTTTATTATTGATGTCACCTCACTGTATACAGACTATCGGAAATAAATCTTTAGATATATTTATACTGCATAGTATATGATAATAATAATGTTATTGACGTTTATTAATAATAAGATTAACGTCAACTTTCCTTGTTAACAAAACAATATCATTCTGTCGTCGGTGGGGACCGCATGAAAATCCATGCAGTTTTTATTGAGTTCATCGTGTTTATAAAATGCAGTGATTATAGCCTCTGATACGGACACTAGAGTAGTATTTAGTAAAGTACTTACATTTAACGGTTGCATAAAGTATTTTAAGTAATGTAAGTAAATGTATTTTCAGCCTTCTATGGTGGGCCTCTTCTTTCTCAACTCAAGTCGTAGCTTTGATTAATGAATTGATTGAGGCCGAGTTGAATTTGAGACCCCCCACGAAGTGTCATGACGGTTGTTGACAATAATCGTGTTTACAATGTCCCGTAGTAGTGAGTCATTGCTGGTGACAATATATACCTAATATACGCCGCAGCAATGACCCCAGGGGTAACACACCATTTGAACTTATAATTTGGCCTCTCGTTATTTATTACAGGACATTAATGGCTTCAGGAAACGAGAGTTACGATTACATAAACGTCTATCACTTTGTCACTGGTATTACAAAGTAACAGGCAGTGAGGCTTCACTTACTAACGATATCGTTACATTATGTCAATTTTCATGCAGAGATATCATGCGGCGACTCCCATACGGAGAGAAGAGATGCTTTGCTCTCTAGACATGTTTCGCTTCAACCACACCCATCCATCTCTCAGCGCCTCCATGCTCGCCAGATGCGAGTACTCTTAGCGTTCCGTCCCTTTATTATCTCGAAGGGTGTAATTAACAGTTGTCACCTGATATTCCTGCAATAGATGGCAGCTTCCAAATGATTTGACACACGCTGTAACACTCAGCCACGTGACGTCGTCCACTATGGCATTGTATCTAATGATCAGTAATCTAGCCAACATTGCAGAGTATCATCACAACGGCCTGGAACCTCACCCTTCTAATGGAATGTGTTCATAAAAATTAACATGGACTATGTTTTGACCTGAGTTCTGTTCAAAGCTTATCGTAGGATTTCACCGCACCTGTTTATCTTGGAAACCTTAAGCCACAGGGAATTCATACAACCGTATTAACTTTATTAAATGCTCTAAAATATTAATATTGTTTTAATATTTGATTATTAAGAAAGTGGGACCCAGACGGAAAGGTTGAAATTGGAAATAATTAAAAAAATAACTAAAGACTGAAATAATGATTTTTATTATTAAGTGTGAATTATATAAAAGGAGGTTTTTTGTTTTATCCTGTGACGCCATTTTAGTGTCATTAATTTGAAATACCTACAGTGTTGGGTTAAGACCCGGGAGTGGTCAGGGGCAGGTAGAGAGCCAGAAATGTCCTGCCGGGCAAGAAGTAATGTTATATTATAAGGCTCTAAGTGGTTTCCCGAATATTTAATGATATGACAAAGTATTGTATACATATATATTAAGAGAGCCGTGGTGGCCGAGTGGTTCGAGTAGTTGCTGTGTAGGAAGTAGGTGCTGCAACACAGAGTGCAAGCTCGAATCCCGATTGTTCCAATTAGTTTTAGTTAAATTTTAGCGTCTGAACTTAAGTTAACACCTCGAGCTTTACGATGGAGGAAACAAACATAGAGACGAAACTTGCATACGTTTGACAAAAAAATGCAAAGGCGTGTGTCACGTTGACACCTAAAAATATCTCTGGCGAAAAGTGGGTGTGTGGGTACTACCTACACACCTACCCCTTCGGGAACCCTTGTGGGGAAGTGCGTGAAGAAAATACATATGAAAAGTGTAATGTACACCACTTGTCCATGCTACGATGTGCAGAGTGATCTTCCTAACTCGATAACCTCTGGACTAGCTTTTTGTCATATGACTCTATTCGAAGACTCTGTTTAAGTCATGAGGAATACGCGGGAAATACCTGAGATATATAGCTTGCGCGTTGCCGTCCATATGCGTGGAGTTACTGTGCTAGCAGCAAGAAACTGAAACAGTTCCTTTCAGCACGACTATATATGGATTTATGGCCCCTTAAGTCTCCGCAGGAACACGGTACTACGGGAAGCAGTGCTATTTGGCTGCTATGTTCCGTGCCGTGGAGGTATTGCCTCATTTTGCCTTCGCCACAGTGCCTTTGGCATGATATATTTGGAGTCTGCGGCGAACACGAGCACAGCATCCCTGCCGGGGAGCTCCATCGGCCTCAAGGGATTATTTATACTTTAACTGACAACAAAAGCAATACCTTATCTGATGTTGTTTATTTGTAAAATTGGAAATACCATGAGACGCGCTGGATGTGAAGTCCTATTAGTCACCATACACGCAATGGTTGCAAGTTTGAATCCCTGTACTAGTGAGTGTTTCTGAACGTATTTACAGTATTTAATCACACCACGAACTTTGAAAGTGAATGAAAACATCGTGAGGAAACCTGCATACATCTGAGTAGAAGTTCAAAGTCGTATGTAAGGTCGAGCTTAATGTCGAGCGAGCCACGAGTTTGTTGCAGCCTTTCAGCCATCTGTCGCCAAGCTATCACTGGCGGGAGAGGGTGACGTTACATCTCCACCTTCTCCTTGGGGCCCTCGAGGGTTACTTTACTAATATAATAACTAAAACCACGGCTTTTTATTGCATAATGCTATTTGTTATCCAAATTTAGTTTTTCTTATCATTTCATAGCGGGTATTTTCATACACGACTTTTGATTGAGAACATTTTTTTCTATGAAAATATTTTTGTTAATAAAAACTATCAACCCTTTTAGAGCAAACCCTTAGAAGCATCATTCTGGTGGGCCGTATGTGCACAGCCCCACCAGCCCGAGAGCCCACCCGACACCACAAGCCCCCACACACCACCACGAGCACACCGCACCGTACCGGAGATGTCGTCGAGCGCAAGCGCATGCGCGGGCGCCGCGGCGAGCGCGAGCGCCAGCAACGCGAGGGCCACAGGCGGCGTCATGGTGCACACTGAGCAGTGAGCACTCACTGGACTGGGTGACTGGGGCGCTGGCGCGGCCGCCTGGCGCTTGGCGCTTGGCGCTGGGGGTGGCGCTGGTGGCGGGGCGCTACGGGCCGCGGCGCTGCACTTGCGTAACGCCGCTGCTGTGACCGGCCTTTCATTTCTGAGATCACGCTCGCTTAGGACTCGGCCATCGATTACATATTAGCGGCTTCTGCATTATAATAAATAACAAATAATCCGCGTAATTTATCATCGCAGTCTTAATATTAAAGTATGAAAAAAAACAGGTGGCCCAAATAACCCAGTAAGTAGATACATCCAAGTATCATATGATATGCCCATTCAGGTCACTGGGCGCAAGCGCGGAGGTCACACTTCAGTTTGCCGATGCCGGCGACTACAATATCTTTGCCAATATCATGGACATCATCACACGATTAGGAGGTCCTACTGGAGGGCGCCTCGTGTTCCAAACACAAAATCATTAATTTAAATTTTAAGATTGAAATTTTAAATAACTTTTTTGTTTAATTATTATTATTGTTGACATTCAGTAAGTATCTGTACATTAATATTTATGGGCTTAATTTTTAAAGTGGGTGGCAGACATAGCGCATGTTTTCTACTAAAAGTTTCAGAATAAAATCACCGAGAACCTACCTAATTATACCATTTTTTTATGGAGTTCCTTGCCGGTTCTTCTCCATCGCTTCTCCATTGCTTGTTTCGGAGTAGCCGATGAGAAGCTGTGACGATTTTTGTTTATTAAAATACAAAATCATATGGTTGTCGTTTGCTATTGATAAATTTGATGGCGTTAAATTAGCTACTAGACGATGTAAACTTGCTATTTTAATGTGGGTAACACGCCGGGGATCAGTTAGTTGGATATATCATAAAAATATCTTTAAGCGGTGCCTGGCCCTTCCCCCCACTTCTGCGCACTTCACTGCAGGTACAATGCTTGTGCTTGCTTGGTAACCTGAAAAGCGCTTCCGTCCCAAAGGACACGACTTTCCAGCCAAAGTGCGTGTGATAGTCTCGGGTTCCATGCCCGCCGGCGACAGACATGTGTTGTAGCTATGTTGTTTCATATACATATCATCATGGGGTAGTTGTTTCATGTAAGCGTGTAATATTGTAAGTTCGTATCCAAATGGTAACATTATATGTGTTTACCGATAGGGAGTCCCTATCTGCTTCCTGCAAGTATGCAGTGTCCCACAGCCGATGCCCGCGGCCGCTCAGTGGCCAGCGCTATCTCGTGCCTTTGGTGCTATTGACCCAGCCTCTGTACTTATCAAGTGCCCATAGGTAATATTAACTAATTAGGTAAGGGATTTAAATGCTGCGTTCCTAGACACGATTCTATATACCCAACACGTGATCCCGTCTTGGATGAGCGACGCGCGAGCTATACCCCTGCTGTTGCAAGCGTCCATAGGCAGCGGTAACCGCTTACCAACAGGCGGACCGCATGCTTACTTGCCACCTAAAGGGTATTTTAAGGAGCAGCTGACGCGTCGCTCCCATTATCTTGGCGCGTGTGTCAGCAGTTACTAATGAGTTTATTCGATTGATCTCGATACAAAGTCTGCCGGCGATGAGTTAGCAGCGCCATTGCAAGAGTTTAATCTAATATTTTCCTGCATCGTTCGGGCCGAGTATTGCTAATAGTGAATGTTTACGTAAGCAGCGGTCGGACTGGTCGAGCAGCGCCGGTGGCTCTGTGGCCCGCTGTCACAGATATCCACCTGGGGGAACGGGGCTACTTGGACTCACGCTGCAGTTGTTTCCGTCTAACAACCATTAAGCCCCCGAGAGCCATCCTCTGTGTAGGGCGGCACACTGTAGGTGTCCTGCACTTTGCCCCAGCCCCCCCGCAAAGCGCTTGACAGTCAGGCCAGGTGGTTAGGTTAATGACGAGTGTGTTATGAAAGGTGACTAGTATATACATACATAGGACATCCAAGAGTACGGTACAAATACTCGTGTTCATCACACAAATATATTTACCCTCAGCGGGAATGGAACCCGCGACCTCAAGCTTCTGACAGAGCAGTTGAATAAATGTAGGTATTACATATTATGTTTTTATGTATAATAATAATTGATCGTAAATTTTTTAAACTAACAAACAAACAAGATATATTATATCTTAACATCGTATGAAATGAAGTCGCTTCCGCTGTCTGTTCGCTTTTAAACTATTCAACCGATTTTAATGCAGTTTTCAGCAATATATAGAGTGATTTAAAAGGAAGGTTTACTAAGCAGAATACATACATAGTACAGAAAAGCCAAAAACAAATATTTGTGTTGTGATGTCGTAACAAACATATTTTTGTGCGTTTCAATCGCTATCGCTGGCTAAACAAATCAAATCAAATCAAAATCTTTTTATTTCACATAGGCCCAGATGGGCACTTATAAAACGTCGAAAAAGAAGCACGGTTCGGGTTGGTCGCTTCCATGGAGAAGAACCGGCAAGAAACTCCATGGTTACTCTTTTCAAATCATTAGGCATATACAATATTTTTTTCGTAACAGCAATAGTACCCAAGTATGGGGGAACAACGTAGGCCCGACAATAGGTCGTTGCTTACTATACAAAGCATACATAAAACAAGATAATTATAACAATGTTAGCAAGATCTAAGAATCTACAAAGCCTACAATGTTCTCACATTCACAAATTAGACAAATTTTGACAAACCTTACGAGATAGATCAAATAAATGTACTACACAATTGTATATCTTAAAAAGATCGATAAAAAAGTCCGCGATGGTTTACATATATATAACATAGCACCGAGCGACGCCGGGGCGGGTCGCTTGTTATATTTAAAATCAAACCTTACGATAATATAGCATTCGTTACTTGGTGAAGATGTAGTATTTCCTATTATTATATTGTTTTTTATAATTTAGCCGTGGTGGCCGAGTGGTTCGAGTAGTTGCCTGTAATGAGTATTCCTGAACAGTGATTAAATCACACCACGAGCTTTATGGTGAAGGAAAACATCGAGAGGAAATGAGCATACGTCTGAGAAGCAATTCAAAGGCGTATGTATAGTCGTGCTTGAGGAACGGCGATGGACTCGCCATCTGTCACGTTGGCACCTAAAATATATCTTTGGCGGAAAGTGGGTGTGTGGGTATTTACCTATACACCTCTGCCTACCCCTTCGGGGACCTTTGTGTGATGGCGTGAGTATGAGGATAATTATATTATAAGATTTATTTTCTAATATTATTCTACAAAGTAAAATAATTAAAAAAATCTGTCGATTAGTTTTTGCGTTAAATCCTAACAAACAAACAGACAAAAAATATTTTATCTTTCCTCTTTATAATATTAGTTAACATTTGGTCATTTCCGACGTAATAATGTTGCCTGAATAAAAATGAATTTATTTATTTATCTGCTTATCAAAATGAATGTGCTGATTGCATAGTGTGAGTGAACCTCTTTTGAAGCGCCTGTACGTGATTGTGTAAACAAACATCGATGTTCTTGTTGCTATTAATATTGTTCCAGGCGCTTTGTTCCCCATATCTGCCAACAACAAGCAACTAACAACATGGAATACTATATTTATGCTTTACATTTCAAGCAATAAGTTTCTGAGGAACAAATATTGTTGACATTGGCCTCCTCTGGGTTGCTTTACTCATACTATATATACTTCATGATAGTTTGTGAGGATGTCAGTTACTCAATTACACCAGAGCGGCCGAACGGAATTTAATCATATTTTTAGCTCTGAGTTTTGGGAGTAAATTTGGATGAAATGCACCCACAGGTTAGATTTCTATATGCTTAAATATTCCACAATAATGAATCAATATCTGCGTGCCGTCGTAGTAGCCGCTACCTGTGGAGTGGTAGAGGCGGCGCCCGGCTCCGTCAGCCGTCCCAACAGCTAGAAGCCAGCTGGAGGCCAAAACGCCCGTCACTCGAGCCCTCCACGCGGTCAACGAACTCATTGAGAGAATTCACATATTTTCCTGCAATTGGAGTGAATTCGCAGTAGTTCTATTAAATATTGTTTACTAGCTGTGACCGCGACTTGAAAAAAAATATTGTTCAGTTTCCAAAATAAAAGTAGTCTAAGTTATTCGTTTTAACATCAGCTATCTGCCAGTGAGAGTCCCGTAAAAATCGGTCCAGCTGTTTCAGAGATTACCCGGAACAAACAGACAAACAGATATACAGACAGGACTGACAAAAATTTAAAAAAAAAATTTTGGTATATGTACCGTGTATCCATATACATTTAGTAAAACGTGTTTTTTTTATATTACAAACAGAGTCTCCAATTTTATTTATTTGTATAGATAATATTATAATAATGAATCCTTACTAATATTATAAATTGTTTGTTTGTTACGCTTTCACGTAAAAACTACTAAACCGATGATCATAAAACTTTGTACATATATTCTTGGAGGTATAAGAAGTAACATAGGATACCTCTTTATTGATAAAATGATTTTTATATTTACGTAAGATAAAAAAGTCATCCACGCCGACAAGTCGCGCGCTCAGCTAGGCTAGGCTAGGGCTAGTAAGCAATAACTGTACCTACTAATTTAAAGTAACATTGTTTTGGTTCATATACAATAGCGTGAGTCATGTATCGCGGTGGGTTCAACCTGAAAAGATATATAATATAATAAAAAGTGTATAATATAAATATACCCTAATTAATAAATTAGAAAAATTCCGAATAAACAATTGTTATCCCTGAGACCAGAATTGACTCTCGATAATACAAACTTCACAGGAAATTAGTGTGCAGAAGAAGGACACGTGTGACGATTTACAACGAATCAGCAATACAGGGTACAAAGAGAGACTGACGTGCATTATATATGAATGAAGGATTACACCCTACAGGGCGAAGAAAAGCATATTACGTTGGTTTAGGCATGTATAGCGCAGTAGTGCCGGAAGGACACTGGACACTGGACAAACAGGTGTCGGAAGGCCACACATCAAATGGCTAGATGGTATAAAATCAAATAAGAATACGTTAATGTTATTTATATATATCCAAGTATGTTGGACGCGGTCCTTCGAGAACACCCAACCCACTCAACCTACCTTTACATGAATTGCTCATTAAAATTGTTAATTATCTTGTTTCGAACTACTCACCAGTCTGAGCAGTACTTCCTGTATAAAATAAACTAATGTTTTAGTTAAAATGAAGATTACTTACATGTGTATATAAACCCGTACCCTTGTAGCAAGGCGTGCTGCTGCATTATAATTTTAGTATTGTTACGAGCTGGGGTTCGGGATAATTTAATGATAGCCGGTTGATGCACTTTAAACGACACTTTATTCTATTACACTGAATAATTCCGGAAACTTGTACGATAAATCAGTACACTATCACTATAGCACGATTCACTATAACACAGTACTAGTAAAACACAGTAAACCCTAGGCACTGAAACACTTCTACTC
Organism: Drepana falcataria; assembly: GCA_945859725.1. Classification (NCBI taxonomy): domain Eukaryota; kingdom Metazoa; phylum Arthropoda; class Insecta; order Lepidoptera; family Drepanidae; genus Drepana; species Drepana falcataria. The sequence goes on along the minus strand of OX243941.1, from coordinate 9,649,191 downwards.
TGTGTACACTACAACACAGTAACAGTAGAACACAGTAAACACTAGACACTGAAACACTTCACTAACACTGTACACTCACTATAGTCACTGATAAAACACTTGTGATCACTCGCACTGAACTCAACTGACTGAACTGACTCTCTCAACTGAACTAACTCAACTGAACTAACTGTGCCCATCGGGTACCGCCTTATATATGGCACCGGCACGATATTCTAGATATCGGTGGAAGGTTCTAGACCGCCATTAAGACTTTCGTGGAATAGCCATTTAAATGCATCCGCAGAACAATGGCCGGGTGACGTAAACAAGTTGTTTACGTCCTTTCTTAATTGCATCCTTTTGTTTATATTTCCGGCTAAGTGTTGTTGTTTGGCATGGCTTTCACACGGCAAGCCCTCCAGAACCTTCCATCGTAACACTGCCCCCTCCTTAGACATGCTCGTCCCGAGCATCGTTAGACCCATGGTAGCGCGCCAATCGATCGACGTGGACGACCTTCGGAGCTCCTCGTGGTCCCTTTTGTATCCGATATGTCACATCGTTGATCCTAGTGACAATCCGGTATAGTCCATCCCATCTTGCCTGTAGCTTCGAAGATATTCCTTTCTTGCGTACTGGATTGTGAAGCCACACCAGGGATCCCTCGCTGAATCCAGGACTGCTAAGATATTTGTTACAACGGGTCTTCATCTTTTCCTTAATTGGCCTGATATCGAGATCCTTTCGTTGCGCTGTTCTTAACGCTTCCTTCCAATCATTTGTTCGCAGCATTCTAATGGGTACAGTCTCTTTCATTTCTTTCCTTGCACAATGTTTGCAGTCATCTGAGCAAGATCTTCTTGATAATGCGTCTGCGTTTCCGTGAGATTTACCTCTGTCGTAGGCTTGAGAGATCAATAGTCTTGGGGCTCCTTTAAAATCATCAGCTACTCGCCACGTAGCCCTGGCTTTTATGTTAGTCTCGTCTCGGCTAACTCTATCTGGGCAGTTAAATTTCAGGTGACCTTTTTCACCACAATGGAAACACCGAGGACTAAATTTCGGTCGACTATCTCGGATAGGTGTTAGCACTTTCCGGATATGATGGGACCGCTGATCTTGACGTGCTGCCTCAACTTCCAGGGCATGAGACAAAGCATCCTTGAGGCTTTCATGATGTCCAAGTCTGACAGCAGCTCGTATTTCCAGGTCACGTATTCCGTCGATGAAAGCTTGGACCAGGTATCCTGCTATGAACGTAGGCGCTGACTGGTATGCTTTGCGTACAAGCTTCTCGATTTCCAGAGCCCATTGTTGCAAGTTTTCCCCGCTACGTTGGGTTCTGTCCTTCAACTGGGCACGAAATACGTGCTCCAAATGTGCATCACCGTAGCGAGACTCCAAAGCTTCGAGTAGTTGTTCATAGGTCACATCCTTCCCAACGGCTTCCAATATGGTTAAGGCCTGATCACGTAGTCCCAGTGTGAGCGCAGTCAGAGCTTGTGCTTCATTCCATCCGTTGGCTTTAACAACAGCTTCGAACTGGACTTTGTATGCTGACCATGAAGATTTTCCATCGAATGGCGGCACTTTAAATCCTCGCATCGAGAATGTGGTTACCGGAGCGACAATGCCTTTTCCGGATGTCAGGGCCCCCAACGTCTTCTGTATTACGGCTATCTGGGCTTCAATTTTGTCAATCCTGTTCTCGACGTCTGTTATGCGAGTCTCCTGATGTTGCACCTTTTCTTTGACTGCTGTCAGTTCTTTTCCGATATAACCACTAAGCTCCTTGAGGAGATGGGTTTGTTCCTCCTGACGTCGCATTTGCTCTTCCTGACGATCTTCCTGACGTCGCGTTTGCTCTTCTTTATCGCGCGTCAGCTGCTCTTGAAGCTGTCGCATTTGCTCTTCCTGACGTCGCATTTGCTCTTCTTTATCGCGCGTCAGCTGCTCTTGAAGCTGTCGCATTTGCTCTTCTTTATCGCGCGTCAGCTGCTCTTGAAGCTGTCGCTTTTGCTCTTTCTGACGTTCTTCTTGACGTCGAATTTGCTCATCCTGACGTCGCATTTGCTCTTCTTTATCGCGCGTCAGCTGCTCTTGAAGCTGTCGCTTTTGCTCTTCCTGACGTTCTTCTTGACGTCGAATTTGCTCATCCTGACGTCGCATTTGCTCATCCTGACGTCGCTCCATCCCCTTTACCAACGCCATGACTGCAGCTACGTCCATGGTAGCTGGAACTTGAGGATTCGTTGGCGGTGCATTCCTAGCATCGCCAGTGGCCGTCGATTCCGCAGCCTGCTGCTCTTGCTGCACTGCCTGGGATGGACCTTCGCGCCTTGGAGCAGCCTCCAACTGGCGCCCTTGACTCCTAGTACGAGTTCCCAGAGTGTCATCTTTTGGTAGAACCGGCATAATTATCCCTCACTTCTGACACCAATTGTTACGAGCTGGGGTTCGGGATAATTTAATGATAGCCGGTTGATGCACTTTAAACGACACTTTATTCTATTACACTGAATAATTCCGGAAACTTGTACGATAAATCAGTACACTATCACTATAGCACGATTCACTATAACACAGTACTAGTAAAACACAGTAAACCCTAGGCACTGAAACACTTCTACTCTGTGTACACTACAACACAGTAACAGTAGAACACAGTAAACACTAGACACTGAAACACTTCACTAACACTGTACACTCACTATAGTCACTGATAAAACACTTGTGATCACTCGCACTGAACTCAACTGACTGAACTGACTCTCTCAACTGAACTAACTCAACTGAACTAACTGTGCCCATCGGGTACCGCCTTATATATGGCACCGGCACGATATTCTAGATATCGGTGGAAGGTTCTAGACCGCCATTAAGACTTTCGTGGAATAGCCATTTAAATGCATCCGCAGAACAATGGCCGGGTGACGTAAACAAGTTGTTTACGTCCTTTCTTAATTGCATCCTTTTGTTTATATTTCCGGCTAAGTGTTGTTGTTTGGCATGGCTTTCACACGGCAAGCCCTCCAGAACCTTCCATCGTAACAGTATTATTGTATTTTTATGGGCCTTGTTGCCTGATATAAATAAAATATATGTGCAAGCAGCAACACCGATTAACTGAAACAGATGGTAACCACGACAGTGAGTATGTGCTTAGATACGCAGGTCCCGGACTCTTAGATAATGTATACATTTGTATGTATAGGTACATAAGAGGTTTCCTCACTTAGTCCCCAGCAATATGCAGCCGTTATTTACTATGGTATCAAGCAAGCAATGTCCGCAAAGCCATTGTCGACTTCATTGCAGAAGTACACCGGAACTAACTGGAGTCACATTACCATGTGCCTCGCTTTTGGATCAGTTGCGTGTGCCAAATTACTTGTTTAGCATTAGTAGCTTCGCGTAGGAGGTGACATTATGTTTAGCATTAGTAGCTACGCGTAGGAGGTGACATTATGTTTAGCATTAGTAGCTACGCGTAGGAGGTGACATTATGTTTAGCATTAGTAGCTTCGCGTAGGAGGTGACATTATGTTTAGCACTAGTAGCTTCGCCTAGGAGGTGACATTATGTTTAGCATTAGTAGCTTCGCGTAGGAGGTGACATTATGTTTAGCATTAGTAGCTTCGCGTAGGAGGTGACATTATGTTTAGCACTAGTAGCTTCGCCTAGGAGGTGACATTATGTTTAGCATTAGTAGCTTCGCGTAGGAGGTGACATTATGTTTAGCATTAGTAGCTTCGCGTAGGAGGTGACATTATGTTTAGCATTAGTAGCTTCGCGTAGGAGGTGACATTATGTTTAGCATTAGTAGCTTCGCGTAGGAGGTGACATTATGTTTAGCATTAGTAGCTACGCGTAGGAGGTGACATTATGTTTAGCATTAGTAGCTTCGCGTAGGAGGTGACATTATGTTTTTCGTATTATTGAAGATTCCTTGAAAATGTGTCCCTACCTCGCTTTCTTCAAATAGCCCGTAAGTCAAAAATACATGATTTGAAACACAAAATCAAAAAGTTGATACGTGCATTGTAGTGGAAGTCCTCATAAATTATGGATTTATAAAAAATATTCTGCCCTATCGCACGTGTCTCCGAGAGGCTCGGCAGTGGTGTGATCTGTGCAAACGTGACAGATAGCGAGCTTGTCGCCTGTCAGTCATAGAAGGACCTACGTATTCGTACGTCCTAGAATGGCTTCTCGGATGTGTATACTACCCGAATGTTTGTCTCGATGTTTTTTTCTAAGAATTTTAAATAGCAGACCAAATTAACCCAAAAACTCTTTCGACGCTAGAAATTTGTAGTGTTTACTTACTATCAGATTTTATTAAAATTAATGACGGTACAAACACTGCAAAACAAAAGATAATCTTTAAAATTATACATAATTTTTGTTTTAATTTACAGTGAAACCTTTCAACTAGCCACCCAGGACTCATTAGTACGCCGGAAATAACCTCTGTATGTATGCCAAGCGGAGTCATTAGACAACATTTTAAATTTGGCTACATGTCTAGAATACTTGTCTAAGACCTAAGCCATTGATATAAGGATGATGGATGGATGGGTAACGCTCTTCATGTTCTTCATGCTTTCAAGACTCGAGATTTTTGTAAAATTTTATGTAACTTTCTACGAATAATAATAGATAATAATTTATTTTCCAAAACGTTTTTACAAATTGTAAACGTAAAAACATTTTAAAAACTGTCCTTAACTGTTTAAAATCCTTTCCGATATTTAATTGGAGATGATTTGAAATTTTAATTGGAGGAGATTGAAGGTAGCCAGTTCGATGCTTGTTTCTAGAATTATTGGTTATATGATAATTTGGTGATTTACATAGTGACAGGTATTGGGTTCCAATATTCAAAGACGTCTCCATGATGATGTCACTAGCAGGTACATCACGACAAGATTTATACGTTTACGAAACCTGTATACGTTTGAGATTCTTCTCACCACTTGCTGATATGAGAAAAAGTTTAACAATAAATAAATGAGCCCTAGAGCCATCTCTGTCGCTTGTCGGAGTTGCCTCAACGCGAGCTCTGCTTGTTAACGGGTTATCTAAGTTGGTATAGCCGACGAACTCGACTCTGAGACACAACAACAGGCTATAAGCTACTCTATATATATAAAAGAAAGTCGTGTTAGTTACACTATTTATAACTAAAGAACGGCTGAACCGATTTGGCTGAAAATTGGTGGGGAAGTAGCTTAGAACCAGGAGAAGGACATAGGATACACTTTTTTACCGTGCCCGTGGGACGTGACATTTTTTGTCTTTTATACCACATGGGTGGCAAACAAGCATGCGGTCCGCCTGATGGTAAGCGGTTACCGCCGCCTATGGACGCTTGCAACACCAGGGGTATCACTCGCGCGTTGCCGACCCTGCAGGAATCTTTTCACACCCTTCTTGAAGAACTCCATGCTGTACTCTCCAGGGAAAACCTCATTCATAAAACGTGTTATAACAGTCTAGCTGTTCATTTGTTAAAAATGATATATCAAAACATTAAGAAAGCCATGCCGCGACCAACACGAAAAAAACTTTGGGGAAAAAAACTTTCCCCAAAAAGCCGCTAGGATTCGAAACATTGCGAGTGAAAGGACTGAAGAAGAACAAGAAATTGCACGTGAAGAGCGCCGCGTTAGTATGGCTCGACTTCGTGCTTCTCAATCACACCACACACAGCAAAGTGAGGCAGCTCGTGAAACGGCTAGGTTGGCAATGCGAAATCGTCGAGCAAATATGATAATAAAAGTTGTGTAAAGTATTACATTATGTCCGTGTGTTAGTCATTCAACTTCTCCTTAATGCTGGACCGATTTTTATGTTTTTCTTTGTGTGAGTTCAAGTGGATTCGAGAATGGCTTAGACACACAATTAGACCCAATAGGTAGCACTGCAATCGTGTTTCATGAAATTTTAATTTTCACTGCCGAAAGAGATTAACAAGTGACCGAGTGTGTAATATCGGTAAATGGGAAAATTCTAGAGCAAGTGAATGAATTTGTATATCTAGGAAGCATGTTCACACGAGATGAAGAGTATGAAAAATATATTGAAAGAAGGATAACTGCCGGTAATAAGGAGAATGGAGCCATGTCGGCGTTGATGGGCAGCAAAAGTCTCAGAAAGAATGCTCGAGTTGCTCTCCACAATGCGATATTGGTGCCTATTTTATTGTATGGCAGCGAATCCTGGGTATGTCAGAGGAAGTATGAAAATAGTTTAAATGCAGTTGAGATGTGATCTTTTTGAAAAATTTGCGGAGTAACGATCTTAGATCGAATCCGCAATGAAGAGATTCGCAAAACAACTGGCGTGAATTAGGGCGTGATTGTAAAGATGAAGAAAGGCATGTTACGTTGGTTTAGACACATAAAAAGGATGAGTGAAGAAAGATTGACGAAGCAGATATACAAAGCAAAAGTGTGTGCAAGAAGAGGCAGAGGAAGGCCACGTTCCAACTACCTGGATAACTAAGTTAGGATTAGGGACTCGGCGTGACGGCCATGCGAAGCTGGGCGGGACAGCTAGTAAATAAATAATAAATATAAATAAGCAGCTACTTCCATATTATGATTGATCTAATTCTTATCTTGTGAATTATTTTAAATACAACAGCACTTGTATTGTCAAGTGCGTAAGGTTACATCGGCAATTAAAACCAATACCGTCAATGAGTTCAAGAAACAAACAAACAATAAAATGCCCCGAATCAGATAAGGATTTGACAAGTTCACTCAGCCTAATTCAATCCCACATAAATATTTAATAGACGTATTTATATCGTTCGCCAAAAAAGGGAACTTCCAAAATATTGGAATATGTAGCTGCCGACGTAAGCTTCGCGGCCCAAGGTGTCGGCGCCATTGTAGACAATGTCGACAATACGGCCAAACGTATATGTATTTATTAGGTGTGACTAATTAGGCCTCGACCTACCCGCAATAATGAGTAGGTATATTATTTCCATATCGCTATACGCACAGCACAACTACATAATGGCACTTACCCTTCAATCCGTATTTCGTAAGGTTAACGAAGATCCTAAGGACGTTCATTGGAAAGTTTTATGGCTAAACGTGAATAGGTAAAAGGTATTGGAGATCCTTGATACTATCCGAGTGTCCCCGGGCGGGGCACATAGATCCACAGTATACATATAAGCTTATATATACTGTGATACATCCCAGCAGTTCTTAACTAAAGTTGCTGCTGCAGAGAGCAAGGGTTCTACGTCTTAATAGGGGAAATTCACAGCTCTCCACTTACCTGAAAGTCGGCAACGGGCGATTGTAAGCCAGGGCGTTGCTTGTCAGCCGTGATGTAAGCCAGGGCGTTGCTTGTCAGCCGAGATGCACGCTAGAGATGATGCGCCACAGACGGAGAGTGCGCACCGTATGCTTAGTACATTTATTATTATTATTACTATTTTACTGTACCGGCTGTGTCCTGCGGTTTAACCCGCGTTCACTTTTTTCATAGGTAGATTTTTTTCATGGAATAAAAAATATGTTGCTTGTATCATTTCGTTCAGTAATTTTCTTGTGAAAGAGGAACAAATATTCTCACAAACTTTAGCATTTATACATAAAGGTCTTATATGTCAACAAAATTTTCTCGATTGGACTGGGGCATCTTTGTGGCCTAATGAAAAGAATGTGCTCGTGCCCCCTCTTAAGTGTAGGTAGAGTCACCAAGGCCCGTCCTGCCACGGCGGCTATGGTGGCGATGGTGTACGCGGAATGCCCGGAGACAACGGCCATGAATGCCAAGGCGATGGGAGAACAGGTAGCGGAATCCAGCGACCAGTTCTTTGCATTCATAATATCTGAAGACATATAAACTGGATCTATTAAATAAATTATGCTCGATATAACGACTTTTGGTTAGTTTGATATAAAGCAATCCGAGCCTGAAATGTTGTGACGATAGTGGTGATCACCCATAATTTAATTTGTTTAGAATCACGTTTGTTTGTCCGACCAAGTATTTGTTTCCGAATTAACAGAAACGATTCTATAATGATGTAAATACCACTACAGGTTGTAATAATTACGCACAAATACACGCGTGATGTTAATAAGAGCAGGTTATAATGCCATTAGCCGTGGGCTGTGGTGTAATTAATCAATAATTCCTGCCCATACATAATTATCGCTTTTATGAGGGCTATATTATTATTATTATGAGGGTTATATTTGTTGTCAATGGCGACCTCTCCGCACTATCATTAGTAGAAGGGTATGGATTATTTGTTTTCACAAGTAGACGTCCTTAACATATGGTACCATCATAACAGGCTATTGGCTATAGGCACCTTGCCTTATCGCATCGATCATACCTACTGTTTGGTAATGTTGGCTTTCTCATACATTTCGTCTTGAGGTGTGCACGCCGCGTGCTCGCCAAAGACATGATACCGCCCGCATAAAGAAAAACAAGATTATGCCACCTTTCTAATTAATACACAATACCTTAACATCATCATTAGTCACACCACGAGCTTTACGGTGAAGGAAAACATCGAGAGGAAACCTGCATACGTCTGAGAAGACATTCAAAGGCGTAGGTATAGTCGTGCTTGAGTAACGGCGATGGACTCGCCATCTGTCACGTTGGCACCTAATATACCTCTGGCGGAAAGTGGGTGTGTGGGTATTACCTATACACCTCTGCCTACCCCTTTGGGGACCCTTGTGGGAAGGCGTGAGGATATATATTAACATCAACATTCATATTGATCCCACTGTTGAGCGCGTAGCGTGTAGAGCACCAACTTAGGTACCTCCACGGCCTCCCCCCCATGATTTCCCGGTGTTTCTGTCCAATATTGGTATCCAGTCCATCTTCTCGCCATCTCCTTCGTGGTCCACCTCGCTGACGTCCAGCTGCGTCAGGTCGGACACTCGGGCTGACGTACAAGCCCGTTAAGGGTGATGTCGCGGATCTAAACGCAAACCATAAAGGCTAACGAGCCCGGCCGCGAGCACTATTGACTTTATTTACGACTCCGTGCCATAATATATTCATAATTAGCATTTTTTTTTCTATCTGCGAACACATGTGTACAGCATCTCATTATCGTGACTTATCCTCCATCATGGCTCCCGATGGAGTAACTGATAGTTCTGTGAACAGTGCTAGGTGCCGACGGGCTGACTGAACAAATATGTAAAGCGCTTCATGGGCCTGACCGCTGGGTCGTCTCGAGGCTCAGAAAGCTTAATAAATGTGAAGAATACTGAAGTTGTGAGCAAAGTACGAATACACCAGTATAATTGGTAATTATACGATCGAGACTCATTACGGCAAGCGGCAAGGGCAGCGGGTTCCGGTTATATTTTGAATTATAATAATAATATTGTTAATGAATTATAAAAGTAATTAGCTGACAATGCTACCTTTATTTTAATAATAATAATAATATTCTTTATTGTACACACACATCTAAAAAAACCAAATAAATAGGATGACAAGAAACAGGAACAACATGTAACAGGTATAATAGGCGGCCTTATCGCAAAAGTGATCTCTTCCAGGCAACCAAGTGAAGAGAGAAAAGAAATAGAGAAAAAAAGGTAGGTGTGATAGTTGAGCGGATGAAATAATTACTATAATATACATATACTAAGCAATCTAAATGAATAAATACAAAACATATACCTACGTTATATACATACAATAACATATACATAAACATCCTTATATATGAACAAGTTATAAAGAGAAATAGTGTTCAAATAAACGTTTCTTAAAGGAGTTCAATGTCTGTCAGTCTGATGTTCTGGGGTAGCGAGTTCCATAGACGGACAGCTTGCGCTGTATTTTATAATTATTCTACCTGCTTCGCCCGCGTAGACAATATTTTTTTTAGTATTCCTGCAGTAACCATCGGGATGAATAACAGTGGACAGCATATGTTAACTCGATATTGGCGTTAATGTAATGTTTCCTAGGAGGAAATATATTTAATATTGTAGGTATAACTTGTTATTTTAACATCATGAGAAAGAAGAACCAGTTTTTTTATTTGATGATTAAGACCATTTATTTTTCATAAGGAAAACCTCACGCGCGAGTGGCGCGCCAACACCAACATATCCGAGCTTTCCTGTCACTCCCGACAGCGGCCGCGACAGACTTCCTTCACTGTTATGAACTGCAGACAATCAATGTATATTCATAAAAGTATATGTATGTAGTCATACAATACCGTATTCTCATAAAATGTGATGACAGACTGACAGACTGGATGGCATGTAAGGTCAAAGAACTCCCCGCATTCAAGCATTTATTTGCATTATTAACACGTCGCATGTTGGAAGATTAATCATATTATTGTGGATAACTGTTTTGACAAATGTTTGCGCATTAGAGAGCATATTATTATTGGTTTATTAGTTCAAACCATCATCATCTCTCAAATGATGGGCCGCATAATACCATGAAACGAAAAAACGACGGGGCCCGCAGGGCCGGTACTCCATCAGTTGAGCATATACTGGCTCCTCTAGGCCCTTTCAAGACGCAAGTACTTTCAGTTCACGATGACTGCTCCTACGCTACGATAACAAACATCGCTCTATGGAGGATGTAGTTAGCGATGGGCTGGTCGGTGCCGTGCACTGGGCCCCCAACCGCTGGGGCTCTCAGTCCCTGACCAACAAACCTCGAAGAATTAGTTAAACATTCTCCCACCTTCGGTTTGTAGATGTAGATAAGTACCTTAATCACGGCAATGAATTCGTCGGGTGAGGAATTCTCTTGCAATCATCTCTGTTGTTTGTGAATTGTTCAAACCTAGCCTGAAACTTGTAAAGAGGTCTCGAGGTAACTTTTTGATGCCTGTTATTACAAGAGGGCTGGCGAACCTTTCGTTCAGCGAATCAGCATTACCATAGAACATGGCAACGCAGGGGGCATTGGCCTTCTTGGCACCCTTTCGCGTGACACTGATTTGAGACATTTAAATTTGGGAGCTTTGGTTACCTAGCCTCTCTTGGCCCAACGTTGTCTCCTATTCATGCAATAACTTTTAGTGTTGTTGTCAATTCTAGCTTTTATATTTGTAATTCATTTTCGGCTGTTTATTGAGTGGTTCCTGTATTAAGTTTTTGTTCTAAAGTAGACTGTAAAGGAGTCGGTTTGCCCAAAAAGGGTTGTTGAGTTAGAAATGGCCTTAGTTAACTCCTCTATGGCATGGTCCAGGTGCCCAGCTTTCGCCGTAGATATTGCGAGCTTGCGACACACGGACGCACGGCGAGTAGTTAATTGTTCTCCCACACACAGTGTCCTTAAACTTAGATAATAGTCGGAGGTATTTCCCAGTTGCTCCTCACACACTGCCGCACACGCCGATGGATCGTTCGCTCTCAGTCAAGGACAAACAGAACCTTGAACTGTTCTGTTCCAAATGAATGTATTTGGGCCACGACGTAGTGTGAGCTTTGGCGGTCCGCGCCTTATACAATCAATTGTCTTTTTGTTCGCGTGGGTGGTTATTTATTGCATTGCATCTTCCGCACCCTTGGGTACGATATATCACGAGGTCCGCTCCGGTGTTCCTATGATACTTTTATTACTGAACTATTGTGTAATGCTATATACATTTGCGTTTAGGTGGGCAATGCGCGAGCGCCAACTTGTACTACGGTAACCGCTTACCATGAGGCGGACCGTATGCTAGTTTGCCACAGCTGTAGTATAAAAAACAAGTTGCAAAAATTGGCATCATTAAAAAAATTACGCGGGTACCCACAGGGCGCAACGATTCCTCTCTATACCTAACCTAAAATAATTCTCAAGTTAAAGACAAATAATGCCACAATTATTTAATTATGCTGTGATTTATAGGCAATTTGTTTCAATTTAGCAGTACAGTCAAAACCTGAACGTAGGCAATATCTCTCATCCATCATATTAACGGCAATAACGCGATAGCCCCAACAAAGCAGCGCCATTATACCGGTGCCATATCAATCGCACCGGCCGTCAATATTCACTGCCAAGCCTGTCAGCTCTACATTGGGAAAACTAATGTATGCGATATACTAAAATTTAAAAATAACTAATTGTCAAGCTTGTGAATAGTTTAAGTACATTAAGATTTATTTGAAGTAAATGAACCTGCTGGTTCGGAGCGCCCAGCCTCTAGGGGGCTGGTATGCCGGTGCTGGCGCGGTCGGTGAGATGTTGAAGGAGGCGCGGCGGCAAGGAGGCCCTTTGCCTTTTCGCTTTCTATACTATTTAATATTATTGAAGCAGCTTTTTGTATTATCAAAGACAGTTATTTTTTTATTGCAACATTGTTGTTAGTATGTCTGTTTGGTCAGGCGACGTCTGATCACCGAGGAGGCTGATATTAAGCTGCTAATGAGCTTATGTTGTTAGAAGTTTAATCAAACTTGAAGGGACTTGAGGGAGGGAAGGGGAAACTACGGGACACAACAAGTTAAAAAAAAACAGAAAAATAAAGATACAAACTCTCACTCATAAATCATTTCATCATCCGGATTCTAATGGCCTATACATATATATCGCACAAATAAACAATTGTTGACGTGACGTGACGCCTTCCTATAAGGGCCAGGCAGAGGCTCACCCCTCACCCCTTCGGAGGTAGCTTGAAATATGATACCTACAGATGTATAACGCACTATTACGTCATGAGATATACCTAAAAAACCGTCAAGGATAGATTCTGTTTATAAACCTAAACCAGAGAGCACGTAGTTAAGAGACTGGTGAATGTGGATGGAGCAAGAGAGGTCTATAGAGAGTCTAGAGACGAATGGCGCTCTACTCTCTCTGCCTGACTCTTGAGAGACGGCGTGACGACATGTATATTTATAAATACATACTTCACGGCCTTCCACAAGGGTCCTCGAAGGGATAAGCAGAGGTTTGTCGGTAGTACCCACACACCTATTTTTGAATATATAACAAGCACTATCCGGTGGGACCCACAAATATTTCCTGGATGGTGACTCCGAGTGACCACTCACACCTCACCCCTTGCTATTTCAGGAATGAGTGGAGAGACCGCCACTCGGCCGAATACCTACTTGATGGACTCGCCATCTGTCACGATAATATATCTCTCTGGCGGAAAGTGGGTGTGTGGCTACTACCTATACACCCCTGACTACCCCTTCGGGGACACCTGTGGGAAGCCGTGAGGATGTATGTAAATAAGACGTACGAATGTAGACGAAAGTGTCTTGCTCAGTCTCGGTATCCTTCCAATGTAATATGAGACAGACTGCGATTGTCTGCAACAATCGCTAATAAACGAGCCAGTAGATCCAAGGGAATTAGCTTCAAGGCTTTTTTGAGCAGATTAGATAATGAAAGTTTCATTTGTCACGCTGTAGTGAGTCTTTCTTTCTAAAATCTACTGTAGGTACCCTGAGGTATTTGAAGGACAATTGTATTCAACACAGTTGTGGTTGTTCAGGAATGAAAACTGACATCATGATCAAACGAGTGATTAAGCAAAACCTAGTAAAAAGGACACCGGGTCATCTCGAGCGAGCCCAGCGCGGGGGGCGGCGCGGGGGGCGGCGTCACGCGCTAGTTTATATAAAGTAGGCAATAATTAGGCCGCGCCAGTCCCGCGACACCCTCGCCATGAGGACCGGCTGCAGCGCAACATGATCTCGCCTCTGTTGGTACTGGCACTGGCTGTCGCTGCGCACGCAGCGGGGATTACCGGTAAACATTCACTCCAGCTATCTCCAACCACCCGCTTACTAAAACTGATTATTAATTGTGGAATGTAATTGAATAATACAATTTATATTTTTCGCGAATCTGTATTTTGATAGTTTGTGCATAATTGAGTGTGATAGTGACGTGGAGGATACAATATACGGACCTAAGACGGACCTAACGCTAAGTGTCGGTGAAATAGCTTTAATGTCGGAGAAAGGGGAAAAGGGAATTGGCTTGATGGGATTGTGTAGCAATACTTACCAAGCGGCTATTTTTAAATATCAAGAGCAGACCCCTCCAGTCAAAGGACATCAAACAATTTCTATTGAGAATTCCCACTTTACACCTAAAAAGCTATTCATACATACCACGAGTGTCGTTACCTCAGCCGCTAAGAGAGGTAGGGCACAACGGGTTTCCCGTTCGAATTTGGAGCTGCCCGACTGGGGCAGGACCTCCACCTTATAGAAGTCCGTAGCCAAATAACACAATTAATTGTGGTGTGTTCCTACGCGGTATAATGAGATCCTTTGGGAGGGGGAGGATTGTCATATTGTGTTGGCAGCAGAGGGATTAGTCCCATTATGCTGCCAACATAGTATAACTCTCCGAACACAGAGTGGCAACGCGCAAGTGATACTTTGATATCGTGACCGTAAATAGGCTACAGTAACCGTTTCCCATCAGGTGGGCCGTATGCTTGTTTGCCATTTGGTGTTTCTATTTATTTCGAACCCTTCACATAATTATAATGACAAGAAATTATGATAATATAAATGACACAGATTTAATTAGTGGAAACAGGAAAAAAGTTGTAGAATTAATTGTCCGACGTTGACATGACAAAAACCCAAAAACTAGCACGTGCGAATGAAGTGGACGTGGAACCCATATACAAGATGATGTAATATCTCGGAATATAATTTTGGAATTTTGCACCCACCAATACCGTGATTGGATGAGTCTAGCTTCGGAGTATAAAGCGTGCTATGAAATTGTATTTTACTCACTTCCGGAAGTTCTAGGTGTAGATTAGTTCTAGAGCACTTTGCAATAAAGGAAAATTTTGGAACGGTCCGTATCAGTCAAGTTATGTCCTTCCGAATGACTGGACAGCGGTCGCATTAGTATATCAATGAAAATACAAAATAATTTTCTCTACTTAAACACATGCTCACATCACGGAGCCTTAGACGTGAGAATCCGACTCGTACTTGCCCGATTTTCGAATCGAGAAGGGTTCGGTTTGCCGATCTCTTTTTAAAAACATGGAAATTAATAAAAATTACCCATACGTATACGATGTTGTTGAAAACCAATAAAATATTAAATACGCCGCGCGGCCGGAGCTGGCTTACGCATTTAAATAGCACGTAACTATAATGTGATCGGATTCATTTCTTTGTTGTATTTGAAGCCATTACTTCACGGCCATCACACCGCTTGAATTAAATATTCGTGATGTGGCAAATACCAAGTTGCCTAGTGCTATGCATGTGCCCGGCTCCCGCAGTATAGGTACCTACGAGGCTCTCCGGCCCTGTTCGTAGCGAGAGTTAGTTCTGTATACGATAATCACAATGGGTATTTGGATTGCTGATGTAGATAGCAGGTAACTTGGCGGGAACTACTCATTTGCGATGGGAACATACGTGAACACCTACCTACTAGCGCCACCTTGATATTAATCACCGGAAAGGTTTTAATTTATGTGGAAAAATACATTTGGCCGCCAGTAACATTTTAAGGAGGAATGGAGAAATTTTGTGGTACATTAAAACGGTATTAATTTAAACGGTATCATAAAAAATATATGAGAAATTCTGGCTTGATCTCGCGGGAAAACACGAGCACGAGGTATCCGGGGCCAGCGTTAGCCGTCAACAGATTTATCTAATTATATATATTATACTTCACTGTTTACTATATTTTAATTATAATGAATATATACATTTAATTATTTCTTATTTAGATGTATGATAATTGTGTCCATATACATATATAATTATTAATATTTAGTCATAATACGACTTTATTTTATTTAAAAATATTCAAATTAGCGGGGCCTATTTTTTGTAGCATTAATACTTGTGGCACGTCATGCTAAGGCTCACATGACATACCGGGAATAAACTTGCATACGTATAAGATTGACAATTCGTAGATTCTTAAAAGATTCTTATTTGGCCGCCGAGTACTGGCTGCCGCTCATGAGTCTGGACTATTTATCCATAAAAAACGCAGATGTTGCAACCTTCATGAAACATTTTGGCGATAGTTACATGTTTTAAATTTGGAATACCAAATTATGTTACGAAACACAAGTGTATGCAAAAATTTATTAGGGCCTCAATGTGTTCTACATTTAGTAGGCTTGGCCTTCTTTACGTTTTTTTAAGCGGATATTTATATTAAAATCGACAAAATAAACAATTCTTTTTATATATTTTTTTATACATATATTCAGTAGTTCGAGTTGTAGACTGCGATACAAAGATTGCGAGTTCGAATTCTGACTCTTCCAATGAGTTTTTCTGAACTTAAGTATGAGTCATACAATAGCGAAGCATATTCGGCGAAGAAAAATATCGACAGAGAAAAAAATTTAGAACAAATTCAAAAGTTTATGCGAAACAAACTCCCCGGTTTCCTTTATATTTTACATTGTTTCCCTTTTACGTAGAAGTATAAGAAGATTAAATTTAAAACATTTAAAATAGATACATATTGTTTTTAAAAAGAGCAATTCATTGCCATGGCAGTGAGCTGTTCTACATATAATTATATCGGGCAAGGTAATTCAACTACTTTCTGAGGCCAGCTTATCAAAAAACTTTGCCCGAATGGGTTGGTAGGTATGTGTAATCAAGCTGAAGTACATGGAGTTTATATGTAATAATAATATCCTCACGCCTTCCCACAACGGTTTATCTTTCGTCCGAAATTCCGCTTACACATAGTTAGCAACAAAAGAGCTGTTATTTCCGCAGTCAGCCAACCGCCCCATATGGATTGACTACACAACCCGATATGGCCGCATTAGAACTGATCATTGTATGTACATAATTATGCTACATTAGTAAATATTGTCATTCCTTGGAAATATTTTACTATTTAATCAAGATTATGGATTCGAACTCCGGAGATACATGTATATCCATCAGTCTCAGCTAAACACACGTTAGCGTATTCATTTGTCACACCCCGAGTTTTACGATGTAAGTTGTGCTTGAGAAGGCGACCGAAACGGCGAAAGAGGGCGTTATTATACCTCTGCGCATACCTTTGGTGCCTCGTGGTCATGAATAGGTGTGAGCCATTATTACCGTCTGTCTGCCTGCGCCCATTTCTAGGTGGAATTAATATGTATTGCGCACACAAAGAACATAACAAAATATACATAGTAGCGCGTTGAAGTCCTAATTTATGCGCAGCGTCTGTTAACACCACGTCAGTTGTCACTGTCTTGCCTTAACAAATACAATTATTATGTCATGGAGCAAGCGTCGCTGACCGGATTAATATATGCTCCATTGTTCGGCCAGATGATGAGTACTCCCGGTTCCCGCGGCTGTTCCACCTGGACGAGTACGAGCCTTGTCTGGCGCGCGCCGGCGGCCTCTACTGCCTCGGCACCTTCCACCTTACGCCCGCAGTCCAGCCCCACCGCACATACGACTTGATGAAGGTAAGCCTAACATCTATTCGTTAAGTGATCCTTTTGATGTCACATCGGCCGACACATTCTCTAGAACGGAATTTTACGGATTATGTATATTAGGCACCGGCGGGCATGTATTAAGAGATTAATGAATGTGGATGAAACGAAAGAGATTTGTAAATCTAGAGAGAATTGGTGCTCTACTCTGACCATGAGGGGCTCAGCGTGACGATATGTATGTATGTATACATGTTGTAGCGATGATAAGTGATATGGCGATATTAAAATATAAAACGACGAATAATGGAATACGTTACCGACACATAAAATTCACTTTTGGAGAAGGGAATCATTGATGTAAAAAAGAATAGATACGTCTTACCGCGCTCGGCTTGGCTAACTCAACACAAGCTAATTGGCTTGAGTCAACTTAGTCGCAGCTTTACTAGCAACGACGTAGCACTCATACAGCATTTAGGAAAAATGCCTTCTTAGGTGCTTAGAAACTGCAGAACATATACTGGACGAGTGTAAAAAAACAAGAAGGACGTGTCTTTTCATTGGTAAGTACTGTAAATTTGTTTTATCTATCAAAAATACGAAAATTTAACATTAAATTTTAATCTGAATTAACTCCTGCGACGATGCCACTGCGCCACTCGCGCGAAAGAGACAAGTAGCGCGTTACGTTTAAGAGCGAAAGAGAGAACGATTAGAGCTCGACATATTGGCACGTGGCTGTGCTGTTATCCCTTTCTGACAACTAGGATTCATATACTTCGTGTTCTTTTAATGTCATCAGTGTGCTTAATGCCGTTGTGTGAGTTGTGTATTGTGGCTATATGTAGGTATAGCATATATTTGCCATGTTTATACTTCATATTCAAGGAGTATAACGTCTCTATAGATAAAACCTCATTGAAGGGAATACTATTTTATACAAGACGACAAATAATGGAATACGAGATGTGTAGTCGGAGAGAGAGAGCCTCTTTAATCATAAGTAGAAACTGGTAGTTTGTTCTGCCAAGCAAGGCTCTAAGACACACGTTCTGTGTCATAGCACTTTAATAAACATAATTTTGTGATTTTAATGATCTATTGTTGGGCAAAGAGGCGAAGGGCGCGAATCCCTTACAAAAACCCCTTTGCCTTCGCTCAATGTCTGCTTCAAGGTATCATTATATTACTAAATATGATAAAGTAGTTGTGTGTTAGGGTGTGTTAGCGGGGTGTTAGGGCACCCCGTTAGTCCGAACCTATTAATGACCTGTCTACACTTAAGTACATTGGTCACACAGGCATTCATTGTTAGACTGATTTAACATCTGTCACGTTGACACCATTTATTTTTCCATCTCTGCCCTTAATACACTGCTACTACGAAGAACTCCAGATCCGTTGGCAAGTGTCCTCAAGTAAACGTTGCCATAGCCCACCCACTCACTTTATGTGAGTAATGGGCTTGGATCAAACAATATTATGTCACCGGTTCCTTAGGAGCCGTTAATGTATCCAATATGATATTTACACATTGTATAATTTAGTAATGTAGTAAATTATACACTCGTTTGGACAACATATATATTTTATCAATTTAGTCGTCCATTAATACGACAAGCATGATTAATCCTCATGACAACATAATGATTTAACTGAATTTAATGGTCCTTATGCCTATAGTGTTGACTTAGTGTACATCTTTATTAATTGTAAGCTGAATTAATGAGTTAATATCACAAAAACATTAACATTATGTTTTTTACCGATATTAAAAATGGATGGAAGTCCATATTAGTATATCAGGGTCACTGGCTGTATAAAATGTACTTTTGTATGAAGTGTATTAAGGGATTCCTCCCTTAATACGGCCTTGATCTTTTTGAGTACAACTAGAGTAGCAAACAAGAAAATGGCGTACCTGATGGGAAGCTGTTACCGTAGCCTATTTACGCCCAGCATATAATAGTATCACTTGCGCGTTGCCACTCCGTGTTCGGACAGTTATACTGTATTGACAGCATAATGGGACTAATCCCTTGTGAGAAGACGTGAAGAGCCATAGGTATGCATTAAATTTGTACTTTCTCGGGAGTCCACGACAAGTAGGAATATGCTAAAAACATTAAGAAATATATGTTGGGAACATATTTGTAAACATCTTATAATATACACTTTATGATATAAAAAAAGTTTATTTAAATAAACTCTGCTAACGACAAAAACAGTTTTAGGTCTGCACTCTTAGCTACCGGTCCCAACGCAATCAACTTATTCATTAAAATAAGCCCCCAATACAAATCAAATACTTGTGACACCAAGAGCCACCCGCCCGTAACGTATGATAGCGATGTCCAGAGCTCCACAGTGCCACTGTATACCCGCCAGGAGTACTCGAGGGACCCCAACAACTACAACCGCACCCTCCTGCACCGCGGCTACTGCGTGAGCGCGCGCTGCCCCAAGTCCCCCTCTGAGGCCAACACAACTCTCCGCTTCGAGCGCTGCGTAGCCAAATGGGCGCGAGGCCAGGACCTGCGCGTCTCGCTCTACGAGCTGCAGTACTGCAGGAACCAGCAGCAGCATTACGTCCAGAAGACAGACCCGGAGCCCCTCGACATCTCCCACCGCATCTTCGTGTACGTCGTCGTGGCCCTGGTAGCGTGCAACGCCATCGGCACCTGCTATGACGCCCTCACGCAGGATGACGACAAAAGTGAGCTATTCACACAATCTTACTATTGCATGATGGCATATGTGTGATTGATGAGGTCTAATGTTTGACTGGTACAAGACTGGTTTTATAACAGGTGGAATATATTATAGGCCAGTCGATTCATTGACTTCATATCGGTCAATAAACTTGGTCTCAGCATTTATCTGCTCGACACACATATCCTGCCTGATTGGGTAATACCTGACAGTAATCTGCACCTCCGGAAGATAGCGCCATAAGGCAGTGCTATTGGATTGGGTAGTGTTTTGTTCCTGATGTGAGAGAACTCCACTAAGCATGGTTGCTTTGGCAGTTTGAAGAGCTCGTTACCACTGTATTTTAATATGTTTGTAGTTGCTATTAAGACAGATGATGATCAATTAGTAATCAGTCAATAATGTACATTACTGCCCTGGTAACTGAGCAGCGTATTATTTAACTCGATAACTGTTCGGTTACAGAAAACAAATACCTTGCGGTGTGGTCCCTGCGCAGCAACTGGCGGCGACTAACGGCTACCTACGAGGATGGGGACCCCCGTCTGACTGCCTTGCTGCCAGTGCAAGGAGTGAGGTATACACCAACATCACAGCTGACATACTAGCGTAGACAGAGCAGACTAACTAATTCTTGCATGTCTTATACGAGTACGTCAGAGAGTACAACGAAAGAATCCCGCCAGATGTTCGTTAGTTTCAGTGTTGACAAATTATTAATCTGGCACCTATTGTCTGCAGGGTGCTTCTGATGGTGCTGATAATATCGACCCACGCCGCCTGCATACACGTCATGGCGTACAACTACGACCCCAGGGTCATTGAGGAGGTAAGGCGCCTTCTATATAAATAGCGCGCAGTAATTGGCTATCCTTGTTATCGGATCTTAGACGATAGAGTGAGAGATGAAGAGAGGACCGGCGCAGTTCTATCCCTGCCTCCCCGTGAAAGCCGCTTCGTGTCCTACTAATATGCACAAAGTTTCTTCCATTCTCCGGCAAAAACTATCGATCACAATTCCCACAAGGGTCCCCGAAGGGGTAGGCAGAGGTGTATAGGTAATACCCACACACCCACTTTCCGCCAGAGGTATATTAGGTGCCAACGTGACAGATGGCGAGTCCATCGCCGTTACTCCAGCACGATTATACATACGCCATTGAATTTCTTCTCAGACGTATGCAGGTTTCCTCCCGATGTTTTCCTTCACCGTTAAGCTCGTGGTGTGACTAATCACTGTACTTAAGTTCAGAAAAACTCATTGGTACAGTCGGGATTCGAACTTGCGACCTTTGCGTCGCAGGCAACTGCTCGAACCACTCGGCCACCACGGCTTTATACGGCACCATGAATAAAATGTAATGGAGCTATACGCGGGTATGTACCTAGTGGTGTAGCAGCGGGGCAAAGCTGGTGTGCTATTATTGCAGGCGGCGCACGTGCCCTGGCTGAAGTTGTTCCTCAACGGCACCTCAGTGGTACAGATCTTCGTGGTGGTGTCCAGCTTCCTGCTCACCTACAACCTGCTGCTCCTCTCCAAGGTGCACCAACTTTCCATCCGGATGCTGCCACTGTGTATCATCAAGAGGGTCATCAGGTAATTGTCTATAGTTTCTTATATTTATACCGATACATTCTAAAGAGTCGTAAATATGATCTTTTAAATATGTGACTGTGGAAGGCGGGGTCGTGAGATAGCGATTAAATAATGCTTTTCGTTTACAAACGCACATGATGGCTGGATGAACCATAACCGCAAAATTCAGGATGTTGTTATTATTTAAATAAAGCGCGGCCGAATTAAGCGCTCAACTATGCGTAGTCTTGTCTGTACTATATGAACAACAAATTCCGCCGCAGCAAAAGCCGCGTCTGTCTGTCTGTTCGCAATAAACTCACAAACTACTGAACGTATTTTCATCAGATTTTCACTAATAGACAGAGCAATTTACGAGAGAGATTTAGGTGAGGCATATATAACTTGTTATACTTTTGTGGTAATTGATTGAAATATGGATGAAAATATCGGTAAAGATGAAGCCGTCTGAAAGCTTAAAACGCTGCCCAGCCCTTTTTTGGGATATAATAACCCATATATGCAGCCGAGCGAAACCGGGCGCGTCGCTTTTTAATTTAGAGGCCTCTTATGTCAGATATAAAAAAAGAAAAACTGGTATAATTTAAATGATACTGAACCAATATTAGCATACATATATATTCAGTGATTTACATAACGGCCGCTGCCAATCACTTCGTGTCAATGATCACGGCACTGAGTACCAAACAGGCGTGTCTTCTGCCTGAAGTTCACTGACGCATTGCTCTAGTATTAATACAACTGACACAGATGTATATTAGAAGGCTAAACAGATATGTGAATGAAAATGGGCTTTAAAAGCAGAATTCAATCGATTATTTAAATTGATTAGATTTCGAAAATTAATATTTAACTTATTTATACATATTCAATGTATTCATGCAAGATGCAATATCGGGTAAAACAGACAATACATTTTATATACCGTCAATTAGTAGGTCCAGATAATGTTGATCCACAGATTTATTTTATTTATTTATTAACATAATTACGGCATAAACATACCAATTTAGTATATAAATTACGATAACAATGCAATGTACAGTTAGCCTGCCCTCGGCGTGATGATTAAATGGTGATACATATTTGTATGGAGCTGTCACAGGTCCAATAACCTGTTTGTTACACCAAGTACATATACATGCATTTGTATTGCCTGAAAGCTGTACGTTCAAACGAAACAAACAAACTGTATTGTTTATAATATCATAGTGAGGTAGGATGGAGCAACTCCGCGAGTCCTCCGCCGAGGCAGGCCCGTGCATGGCGGCGTGTGTTGCAGGATCAGCCCCATGCACCTGCTGGTGGTGGGGTTCGCGGCGACGTGGTGGCCGCGCGCGCGCAGCGGGCCCATGTGGCCGGCGCTGGTGGCGGCCGAGAGCCGCGTGTGCCGCGCCAAGTTCTGGACGCACGCGCTCTACGTACACAACCTCGTCAACCCGCAGGACTTGTGCTTGGTGCAGACCTGGTGCGTACACCTTATTGGACGAGATACTTACTGTATCTTTCATGTACAGATCTTGACATGCGTTGAGCATAAGTCAACGTGTGGCCTGCGCTTAGAGACGCTCTTAGTCAGTGTTAGCGCGACTGTTACCACAATTTCCACATCTACAAGTACCAATAGAGTTCCTTCAAGTGGTGAATCGAAGTAACTTCACATAAATACCTGCACCTTCCAAGCCTTCTAGGCACTACTTCTAGACATTGTTATATGTTCCACTTATATAGTGGTAGCACAGCAACTGCGCCGATCACTAGGTAGGGAAAGCGCGAATTTTACCTCAAGTATTGCTCGCTTTAATACGCGAATCGTATGCTATTTTGACATGTTTTGTTTGATGTTTCTGAGGGATCCTCGTGCCAGTATGTAACTGTCAGGATTGCGTCAGGTTCCTGGCTGCGGACATGCAGTTGTACATAGTGTCCTCGGCGCTGACGCTGGCGCTGTGGCGGCTGCGCTCGCGCGCTCTGGTCACGCTCGTGGCGCTGGTGGTGGCCACCTGCCTGTTCAACGCGGCGCTGGCGTACGTCATGGACTGGAAGGCCCTGATCTACTACGTCTACCCCGAGTACGATTACTTTACTATAATATTCTCTCAACATAACGGAGGAAGCTAAATGCAGCAAATAATTATGTAGCCATCGATACCATATATGAGACAAATTTAAATAACGTCTTTCTAATCTCAGCTTATTTAAGCTTATCAAGATCATCATCTTAACGTTAGTGATGTTAAGAGTATCGAGCGTTTGCCGTATGTTTTATTCGAGCTAGGCGAACTTTGATGTAAGACAATCAAATATAAGTACAAAGGCATTTACGACATTTGAGCGGCCAGAGTGTGCGCCAGGAACCTGCGCAACATGTACCACGAGGTGCCGTCGTTCTCGTGGCTGTACATGTCCCCGTGGGGCAGCCTGCCCGCCGCGCTCGTGGGCCAGCTGCTGGGACACGGACACTTCGAGCTGCAGGAGCGGGGCGTCAAGGTGGCCAACTCCAAGGTACGACACACAAGGAGCCTGGCATATAACAATTATTGATCAATTGACAATAGCTGTTGTATAACTGACTATTTATAGATAAAATATTTTAGCATATATATTTATAGTATGAAAATAGCTTGAATGCAGTTGAGATGCGATCTCTTCGAAAAATGTGCGGAGTAACGATCTTAGATCGAATCCGCAATGAAGAGATTCGCAAATCAACTGGCGTGAATTAGGGCGTGATTGTAAAGATGAAGAAAGGCATGTTACATTGGTTTGGACATATAGAAAGGATGAGTGAAGAAAGATTGACGAAACAGATATACAAAGCAAAGATATAAAAAGCAAGAACACTCGAAACCGACGAGCATGTATGAGGTCTAGAGAGAACTGGCGCTCTACCCCGTTAGGGACTCGGCGTGATGATATGTATGTATGTATGTAAATATTTTAGCCGGGAAAATGTTTTATTCCAGAAAAATAAAATTATACGCAGGTTTTAGTGTAGGGCACAGCTATTTGTGGGTTAAAACGATAGGCCGGTTGTTCAGTTACATCCCCTCACAGTGACTGACAGCGCGGTATAAAAGGTCAATAGGCCGATGTGTGCATGCGTAGTGGGTGACGGTGCTGTACCACTGGGGCATTCCGCTGATCGTGTCGTGGATCCTGATGAGCGGGTCTGCGCGCGCGCAGCCCGGCGCCGGCGCCGTCGGCTTCACGGCGCTCGAGCGGCCCGTGCTGGCGCTGCTCGCCGCCGTGCTCCTCTTCACCATGATCAATGGCGTCAATGGTACTTTAACAACTGTTGCCTACCCTACCTGCTTACTATGACCTTTCCAGTTGGAAGAGCACGTCTTACAATAATGCGTTGCATTGCAAGCAAAAGAAAAGAAAGTTATCGTTCCGTACGGTAACTCGTACTTTAAATAATAATAATTAATTTTTCGTCGTGAGTTCCTTATATATTAAATAATTTACATTTAAAATTTGTGCATGATCGATCTATGGTATGCACCTGATTCACTTGTTATTGTTGTCTGTCGATGGTATCCACAGCAAGACTCTATTCACATCGGATCCACTGGGTACTCTAACTCGTGATTCTATCGATGTTGATGTGTTCATACTAAGTATACGGTTGTAAGGCCCTCTGTATTCACTGATTGAGTACGTTCAGGTTTCTGGACGCGGCTATTCGCGTGGCGCGGCTGGCACGCGATGGGGCGCATGTCCCTGGCCGTGCTGCTGGTGCACTGGTGCGTGAACATGATGCTGGCTGCCTCTAAGCCGCAGCCCCTCAGCACCAGTCTACTGGATATCGTGAGTTCATGCTTTTGTCACAGTTCTGTGTGAGTACTATCTTACTATTAAATTTCGCTTTGAAATTGCAATCAGTCAATCGTTTTCGGTGGCAACTGCCAACTGCATCATTTCTACTCAGGGGGTTAGGGGTTAGGTAGCTGCAAAGCCAACATTATGGGCCGTATGCTTGTTTGCCACTCTAGTTGTATAAAAAAAAAAAATTACAGATTCAAATCTCGTAATCTATGTATCGATGACATACAATGGTAGGAGTTTGAAGTGACCCCAGCTGTATTTTAAATGATTGATGCCCTCCCCAGGTGGCAGACGTCCTGACGACGGGTGGGCTCTCGTATGCGATCGCGGTACCCCTCACCCTCATGGTGGAGATGCCAGTACAGAGGTTCCTAAACGCAATTATATTCTAAGAATAACCACTAGTGTCATACTATTATTTAATGTGTACACAATGTAAGCCGAGGTTGCATACAGTGCAAGCAGCTCTAGGTGTGCCTTCCTTCAACAAGTGTCTCAGCGAAGGATGGCGGCGAGACGATTCGAAGTGCCGATTATCCTTGTATGATAAACGGCCATCGAATACAAAGGAGATGTCATTTACAAAAAAAGTTCGTCAGTGATTTGGAAACTAAATTGTGATTGAGCTTCTTAATGTATAATGGGACTTGAGTACATAGTAGTATATACCTAACATTCATAATTTCGGTATATTAGTGCTATAAAGTGGGTAATATATTATTGTCTGCAATTAGTTCACAAATAAGTCTTCCTTAAAATGTTATAATGTAAGTATAGATACATACATATATAACGTAAGCCTAGTCACACCTATGCCCACGTAAGAAACAAATCAAATTATACTGCAATATTTTAAAGTTTATTAATATTTAATTCCAAAACTTCTGTGTTCAATCCCAGTGTTATATTGAACGAGTATATAAGGAATCCTGCCCACGTTATTCTTGCCCATTAAGTAGGTTTTCTTCAAATGGAGTGCTTAAACGGACCCCTCTAATTTCTCTTTACTTCTTTGTGTCGGAGCATCCACCGGTGTTCTTTAGCGCGTTTACCATCAACATGTATCCGATAACGTTTTTTTACTTCATGTTTGAAAGAAGCCCCTTGTTGTTGGCGTCTTACACGCTATCTGTTGACTTTAAGGATCTGTAGGAACATGCTTATGTCATATTGTAAGAATTTGAATTATTGTACATGATATCTTTAGTAACTCCCTACACATTACGTACCTACCTACAATTGAGTCTACGAAGCACTTTGGCGACCATTGCGGCAGGAATAAAGAACACCAGCGCTCGGATGATTTAAATCACTGCGGTGCACGTTCTGCAAAGCATTTTACAATTTTAAGACGTGGTTACCCCAACGTAGAAATGGTGGCTGGTATTATTTATTAGTTTTAAAGAACACGGATGTATATTGCTTTAAGATTAGTTTTAATCTATGATAATATCATAAGTAAGTTTTAATTTTAACAATGTTCCGTAATAATTTTAATGAATAAAAAGATCTGTCTTGCGCCTGTTATTTGTGAATAGCACGCCTCCCTTCTGAGATATTACTTTACTCTTTGCTTCTGAGCTTTGAAATAAGAGACGGCCTGTTTCAATAAATTAAAGAAAATCGTTTGTTTTTTTTTTTTTATACGTTACGGTCGACATTAAAGTACTCAACGATAGATGACCAAAAATTCCATTATGTAGCTACTTTAAAAACACGAAAGAGGGAGGTGCCTAGTTCTGGAGTGGATTCAGTTGCCATAACTAAAAATAATAAGAACACAAGTCTTTTATGACATTGAAAATGACAGAAGTCGAGCCGGCGTCAGCTGCTAGCTCTTGGCTGTCACTGCTGTCAGTCTAATTCCAAAAAGTGAAACGGTGCGTGACAACAGTTTTCAGTTTCGTTTCGCATTGAATCTTGGTTGATTTTACAAATACCCGGAGCCCAGAGGCATTGCATAGCAGTGTATCCCCAGTGTACTAGTGTAGTATTGCTCATAAGTGATGGGAGGCCATCACAGCCACGAGATGAAGGGGAGTGGGGACCAATCTGGAAGCGGATCGAGCACACCAAGGGGCTCTAAGAGGGAGTCGCGATCTGGGTCTGGTGGGGAACTACAAGGATTAGCAGAGAAACAGGAAAGGCCTCCTCCCTCGATGGTCCCCGTGGAGAAGCTTGGCAAGGTAAATAAAGTCGCCAAATTCACGAGGTCACGCGATTGTTTGTTTTTCCCATGACGTTTGCTGCTAATTCAGTTGTTTGTTTTGGTTTGAAATTATTATATTTTCACCATCCGACTCCTTAGATCCTAATTTAAGATATTTGAACTGAGAGACAGTCTGCAATTAAATGTGTAATTGAGTCTGGTGAGTCATAATGTGTGATATTAATGTAAGGATACCTGCTTGCAGTGTAGACACTGAATATCTTGCCCAAAGCTCCAATATCAAAATCATTGTATATGTATTTACTATAGTGTCTTGTCAAATATGTGATCCTCAGATTTTGTTGCTGGATTTAAATAAGTTCAGTATCAAGTTGTTGAATCAATGTCAATATAAAATAGATCTGTATCATATTTGCTTTCTACTCAAAACTAGATATTCTTTAGTGCCTAGTACCTACTTGTTTTAGTATAAATAATCTATTCAAAATTTCAAAGTTATCACTGAATAGAGCCTAGTTGACTGGAATACTGCAGTAGAATATATAAATTAAGCCAAGCATGGCAATGATAAAATATATTCATGGAAATGATGGAATGTATCTAGTGGTTAAGTTGAAAGAACTCCTGCTTATCTGTACTAATGTGATTTTCTGAAATTAATAAATTACTTCATCACAACACAAAGCTTATGGTGCAGATAAATGTAGTGAGGAAACCTGCATATGTTTGATATAAACTTCTAACATTTGCAGGTGGTAAAGCTGTGTTTGTTTGAAAAACAATCTCCATGTCAGTTTGTTTGTGATGTCTTAATAATTTTTTTTTAGAAATGTCGGAAGAGGTTTTTTTTTTTATACCACATGGGTGACATGCGGTCCGCCTGATGGTAAGCGGTTACCGCCGCCTATGGACGCTTGCAACACCAGGGGTATCACTCGCGCGCTGCCGACCCTGTAGGAATCTTTTCACACCCTTCTTGAAGAACTTGAAGAGGTATTTAATTCGAAAGAGAACTGGCCCTCTACACTTTCTGCCTACCCAGTTAGGGACTCAGCATGATAATATTTATGTATGTATCTTTAAAGGGTACAACTAAACAAATATAAATTGGTAAGAATATTGTCTGTTACTATTTTCCAATTAATCTCTGTAAGGACTGGATTTTTCACTGGCAGGTAGCTAAAGGTTTTCAGATTAACTTAGATTACTCTTATAGGGCTCATAAAGTGCTGAATAAAAGTTTGATTGGTACTCCTACATACAATAAAACCTCTAGTATTAACATGACTGGTTGAAATAATTGTCAAATCAAAAAAATATCGCTGGGCCTATTAACAATTCAGGTTATTCAGGACTATACTGATATGTTTAATATTAGAAGAAGTGCATACTCAACTATCACTAAGATATTAAAAGTTGTTGTAGGATGTGGTATTCTCCAGTCTCTTAATCCAAATATCTTATAGTCATTTTGCATTTAAGAAGTAATGAAATATCCTATTTTGCTTAGACTGACCTCAATTTTTCTTTTTGATAAAGCCTGCCAATTCATAGTATTTTACCTTTTTCTTTTTATTTAAAGCTTAATTCATACAATACTTTTAAGCATTGACTTCAAGCACATGTGTAATAAACTATTAGGTTCATAATGTGTCACGGGAGAACCTTCCGTCATCAAGTCAGGTGATGTAATCTCTTTTTTTGGCACTGCTTTAAACAATGTTTTGATAAGAGTGGCGAGATTGATGTCTCATAAAAGGTGTATGAACTTGTTTCTAAATTTATTTTCAAGGTTGCCACAGCTGCTTGTGTTAAGCCCTTGTATACTGATTAATCCATCAATCAAAAAGCAAACTTAAGTAACTTTGCTCCCTCTTCCTCATTCTACAGTGGAGGAAAGCCCCAAATGTCTTGTGACAAAAATGAGAGAACACTTTTTAGTGTATCCAATTGGGGTAGACTAAACTTAGTCCACTCCAGCCCGGTTCACCACTAAGAAAACTCCACAATTCCAAAACACTCCCCTGAATATCTTAGAAAGCATTTTGATAATGGGATGGTATGTACAGAAATTGGTAATCATGTTTGGTTCCGTGGTCATGTGGAGTATAAGGCTCAGCTGGTGACCAAGAAGCTAAAAGCCAAAGTATTTAAGCCCTTCTTTCACTTCATTTTAGCGTTGTCGGCTCTGCAGTATGCTGATAATAGCCAGCCAGTACTTCTGGCCAATTGATACTGACACTGATCATATGCCCCTTCCGAATCTAAAAATACTCAGTTGTATCATACGCCTTGCATCTGCTAACAGCATTATACTTGTTACTCTAAAAGTATACATCTCATCGTCAAATAATAGTAAAAAGCAACGTCATAATTATATAAATCATAGTCTAAACCGTGGGGCCGTGGTGGCCGAGTGGTTCTTTTAGTTTGAATGAGTATTGGTACAGTCGGAATTAGAAGATTGTAAGTTCTAATTCCGACTGTACCAATACTACCAATGAGTTTTTCTGAACTTAAGTACAGTGATTAGTCACACCACGGGCTTTACGTTGAAAGAAAACATCGAGAGGAAAGCATCGTGTCTGCATACGCATGAGAAGACATCCAAAATCGTGGTTATAGTCTAGTCCTTGAGTAACGGCATAGTATAAAGAACAAAGTAGGTTATCTTCATACAAACGCACCGCGCGCGGCTTGTATGTGTGCGCTATTGTATCTATGTGTCGACGCACGCACGCTTTAACAAAATCTCGACCCGTTTCTCAGTGCGCCAGTCGGGGCTAACACTGCACAAGGGTCGCGCGCGCGTCACGGCTTTTCGGCACCGCTAAATGATTTATTCATCAATATCATCATCAAAATGTCTGATAATCGCAGAAGAACGTATTGCTGTGTGTTTGGGTGTCTTAATAATTCATCGATTCCAGACCTGTCTCTGTTCAGATTACCTATTGAACAGGAAAGGTAAGTTAGTCACTTATTCTAGCATAATATAATTTTACTTGATGATGAGTGAGATGAGTGAGTACCTACGTACTTACATGTTTTTTGTTTGTATTAGTTTTCTATCACACAGGAAGTAGGTAGGTAGGCCTAATTTCCTACTAGAATGTATTAGGTACTTTTGATCTGGCAATTGGTTTGCCGCTATTTCTTTGTTTACGTTTAGTTATGCCGATTTCTCAGTATTGTAGGTATAGTAACTAAGTACCTACCTACTTACAGAAAATCGTAATTCAAAATAAGTATGTACGAGTACCTAATTGACTAATAGTAAATCAAATACATATAAAACAAAGTTCGAATCATAACAACAAATTCGATTATAGTCTAAGAGACAGTCGTTAGTTTTTAATGTTGACTTGACTTTGCCGCTGTTCATGCGGTTGCTAGCGAAGCGCGAACAGCTGCGCCTAATATTTCGCTAAAAGTGACAACCCTAAGACAGTAGGCAATTATATCGCGAATTGGGCCTGAGATAGCCTACTTCCTCTCTTTATACTATGGTAACGGCGACGGACTCTCAATCTGTAAATTTAGCACATAAAATATATCTGGCGGAATGTAGGTGTGTGGGTCCTATACGCCTCTGCCTACCCATATGTGAAGAGTATAAATATATATTATTCCCACGCCTCTATATTCTGGCGCCGAATCTAATTGTTTACCTGGGTAGGTAATAAGGATAAATACTAATTTAGATCTAGCCATCTTTTTGTACCTGCCGACTCAAATGCAATTTTAGTCGTATAATCCTCTCAGTTTCGCTTCGGTTTATTCGACATGCCAGTGCTGCTGACTGTAAGTGAGAATTAATACATTTGAGAACACATTACCATCAATTGCTCGCTGTATTACTGGCGTGTCTCTAGTGTTTTTATACAAATGTATTTTCGCTTTATCCTCTGTGAACATAACGCGTACCCGCGAACATAAGCGTTCGCAACTTACTGCGAGGCGAGTTGTGCTAATTATTAGGTATATAAGAATCATACATTCCTTTGAATAATGCGTTGTATAGAGGCCAGAGGATGGTTTGTGATACAAAAATATAGCCTATGACTTGCTTAGGTACTCAAGTGCTGGCGTCCTTATCTTCAGAGAATAGGTCAGCTAGTATATAGCAGCAGCAGTATATAGGGGATCCTCCTGCCAGCACAGACAATCTGGCAAGAAGAGGAGACATTTTATAAGCTATAAAACGCAGATGAACGCAAAATACATATCTCTACCGCGTTCGATCAGCGACAAACGAGGCGAGGAGTTTCGTTTAAACATCCAATTTAAACCTCACATAGGAATGATAAAAACTAATCAAATCTGATAAAATCTAATAAAGAAATGGCAAGATATACTCAATTGATTAAGTGTTATGTACCTATAGCTATTATAGTATACCTATAATTAGTTCCTATACACCTATTTATAATATTGTGGAAATATTAATTGTATATTTTTTGTAATACTATATATCCTGTTGGTCCTTAATAAATAAAATAAAATACGTAGTGGTATTGGAGATTCGGTATATTAGGTGCCATCTGTCACGTTGGCACCTAATATACCTCTGGCGGAAAGTGGGTGTGTGGGTTTTACTTATACACCTCTGCCTACCCCTTCGGGGACCCTTGTGGGAAGGCGTGAGGATATATTATATTATTATATTGGAGATTCGTTCATTAAAGATCTCACCTCTGTGAATATTTGAGTATCATCTGTAGCGTATTGTTGGTACTGCTACGATTCGAGTTGGTATTCGACACATATGCACATATGTACACATCGTATGGCAACTGGGCGCTAAAATAATGTACATATTGCTTGGAAGGAAATACTTCGTCACGCTTTTCACTTACAAATATTATTATATGCCGATGCGATGGCAGTGCAATGTACAGTTCTACACATCAAGTGCTTAAGTTGATGACTCAATTAAAGCACTATTATAATGGTTGCAGTATGACGAATGCCAGACATCGAGTTTCGGAGCTAACCATAAGTTGGTATAACGTACCATGTATACCCCTATATTGACCCTGATAAGTTTAATGAATTACATACCTAAATGTAAAGACTACAGATTGAAATCCCCTGAAACAAGATCTTTGCTTGAAAACAGCCTCCAAAACCTAAATTTGACTAACCTTTTACATTCCTAGGTAATGACTAAACGAAATGTATGAACGATTTTTATTGCTAAATGTTTCGAGTTCGATGCCCGCCTACAGCAAGCAGTCCATGAGTGTTGAGTGTGGTTATACTATGTCTCATACGTTTATTTTTATAATCTAAATATATTACAAGCTGTTCCCGCGACTTCGTCCGCGCGGAAAAGTGATATTAAGCAGCATTTTTTTTACCCCCTTAAGGGTAACATTTTTACAAAATTTTAATGTAATATTAATTTATATGTAATCAAGAGCCTAAAAAATAAGTTTCAAGCTTCTACATTCAAAAATGACGAAACTTCCATACAAATTTTAATCCCCTATTTCAACCCCTTACAACCCTTTTTCGCATTAAAAAGTAGCCTATGTCCTTCCTCAAGCTCTAGACTATATCTGTACCAAATTTCATTTAAATCGGTTCAGTAGTTTAGGCGTGAAAAGGTAACAGACAGACAGACAGAGTTACTTTCGCATTTATAATATTAGTAGGGATTACCCTTTTGAGATGTGATGTCTAAATGGTAATACCTAAAGATAGTATTTACCCATCACTCGCTCCGCCGTGGTTCTTCTAGCCACTGAGTCGCACGCCAGCTTCAGCGCCGTGCAGTAACTATACAATTGTAGTAGTGTACCAGCTGCTGGTCCACCCAGCACTGTGCCATAGCCCTCCGATTGTATGTGACGTCATTGTGCGATAACATTCGTATCACAGCTATCACTATTAAATTTGGTAATGCTTTAGATTGATGCAACAATATCATAAGTGAGCCCATTTTATATGAGGTAAGGAACCAACAGATTTTATTAATGTCTCCTCGGTCAGGATCAAAGTCGTCTCAAGGGTTAATATTTTTGGGCTGACCATAGGTTGGAGCCGACGAGTATACTGTTTGTAGAAGTTCAAGTGGTGTGGGGCTCTTCGCGTGCTTATTTTCCTCTGAATCATTTGTAATCAATAACTCTGAAACGACTGAAAGGTTTGCATACAATTTGGGATCGATGTTGGGCCTTCCCTTTCTGCTTACTCGGCGGCGAAATATTGATGTATATACACTCCCATGTAATGCACTAGAGGAAGGCAAAAAAGGACACAATATGGACAATAGAAGCGACCAGACAATCACTGCATTGGCTGACTGCTTTATTGAGTACAATATTTTTTGCATGGTTTCGCTCTACATAACAACGGCCAATTAGAAGTTATCAAAATCTGACATTGATAATTACTGTGATTGTGTCGGGACAGTGAGCATTGTCGTGAGGTGGCGAATGTTTGTGTGAATGGAGTCGACCAAGCGATCCAAGTGGGTGCCGCTGAAGAAGAACTTGCACTTGACAATAGTTGGCATACAAGCCGACAGGCTGAAGGATAAGAAGACTGCGGCGCCGACGTGCAAGGTGCGGAGTGCATCAATACATACTATACGTCTTTAGATAGCTCATTAGACAAACTCAGCATACATCTCAAGACGAGCAAGTAACGAGCTTCGCCGAAGATATATAATTTCAACGAATACTGTATTGCATGACAGTAGACCATTTATTTAATCTGTTAATTGTGTCTTTACTTTGGTAGGTACATATTACTCTGTGATTCATTCACCAAGGAAGTTCTCTGTACGGCTTAATGGCTCTCGTTTCGTCGAGTTCTTTTGTCCGTCAGTTCCGATATACAATAATAGTGTTTGCATCAGTTAGTCATTTGCTTTCTGTGTATCGATGCAATGACCATCCGACCGCTGTCGCGTTTTGTTGAATAATTGTGATCCGCGTGCAGCGATTGATGTGATGTGTGCAACTGATTGTGATCCGCGTGCAGCGAGTGATGTGATGTGTGCAACTGATTGTGATCCGCGTGCAGCGAGTGATGTGATGTGTGCAACTGATTGTGATCCGCGTGCAGCGAGTGATGTGATGTGTGCAACTGATTGTGATCCGCGTGCAGCGAGTGATGTGATGTGTGCAACTGATTGTGATCCGCGTGCAGCGAGTGATGTGATGTGTGCAACTGATTGTGATCCGCGTACAGCGAGTGATGTGATGTGTGCAACTGATTGTGATCCGCGTGCAGCGAGTGATGTGATGTGTGCAACTGATTGTGATCCGCGTGCAGCGAGTGATGTGATTTGTGCAACTGATTGTGATCCGCGTGCAGCGAGTGATGTGATGTGTGCAACTGATTGTGATCCGCGTGCAGCGAGTGATGTGATGTGTGCAACTGATTTCGGTTGTAATTTTGTAATGTGTTATCATTTATTTGCAACTAACTGTTACAAACGTATGTACTCAGGTATGTTTCCATATATTTGATATACACTAAGGTACTTGTCGAAACTCGAATGAACAAATCTAGTTTGAAATATGTTGTGTTATAGATTATATTATGGTTCGTGAGCAATAAATGACAATACAAAAAAAATATAATTCCTGACAATTTTCGCTACACTGAACTATATAGCTAGTTCAGAGTAGCGAAATTATTGATTAGTTAGTGGACTGTATAGTATGGATGGAGGTTTAAGAATATCATTTGTGATGTCGAAATGTCCACACAAATTGAAATATGGAGAATGCTGTGATGCAGCATACACTATAATCGAATGTTGGTACCGTTCTATGTTAGGTGTAGGTATCTTTGGATTCATACCGTGCCAATGTAAACAGTGGGCTTATCGCAGGAGACAAGTCATTGATCGATCACAGTCTTAATCCGTTTCAGTGATAGTTTAATATAGTCTTAAGCACAAAGGTATTTATATTTTAATTTAATAAATATGCGAGTGGACAATTTCAATTATTAACCTGCTCGATGAGGGAATTGTGTTTGTTTGGTGGAGTATTTATTTAGAGTATTCCCGAATTTGGAGCTGCTCGACTAGGGCAGGACCTCTAGCTTATAGAAGCCCATAGCCAAATAACACAATGTTCTGTGTTGTGTTCGAGCTTTGTGTTTTGTGAGAGAGTTTTGAGTTGTAATGAGCTCCTTGGGGAGAAGGGAGGACTGTTATATTGTGTTGGCAGCTGAGGGATTAGTCCCATTATGCTGCCAACACAGTATAACTCTCCGAACACAGAGTGACAACGAGCAAGTGATACTTCGGTATCCGGAGCGTAAATAGGCTACGGTGACCGTTTCCCATCTGATGGGCCGTATGCTTGTTTGCCATTCTTGTAGTATAAAAAGAACCCGCGAGAAGTGCAAACACATTTGACTAGTATGTCTGAGCGATGAGACAAATCTAAAACGATAATGATTTGCTGAATTGCCTACATTCCAAAATGAAGATCAGCTTTTCCCCCAGCTATATACTCTAGTAATTTTAAAAAGCGGACGGACTGCGAGGTTTCTTTACCCTTGCTTCTCCAAAAATCAACCGTAGATTGTCGATCAACTTCCCATAGCAGCGAGCCAATCCACCAGCATATTATATTTAATGACTACTCTTTCTCTTGCAGCTATTGGCGCAGAAGTCACAAAAAGAAGACGGCATCAATGGAGTTACAGAGAAATGTTTTACCGTGAGTACCCATTCAAGCATACACTTCCTTGACACTATCGTAAGTGAACAGCGCGCATTGTTCATCAAGGATGTTGTCAGATATCATGAGACTAGAATAGATTAATATTGTAAGCAGCGAATATCCCTTATAATGCCTGATTTAACGTTTAGCTCTATCGTTAGTCGCCTTGGACATATCGACATTAACATCTTGGCAGCTTTACTATACCTAACAAAGTAACATCAAAGTTATAAACTGATAAGTCTTCAGAACAGGTCTATAATTTTTACTTCTGTTTTGGGGACTCCTGTTCTTTGATA
The DNA here is from genome assembly GCA_945859725.1 of Drepana falcataria. Lineage (NCBI taxonomy): Eukaryota > Metazoa > Arthropoda > Insecta > Lepidoptera > Drepanidae > Drepana > Drepana falcataria. Next base: position 9,612,497 of record OX243941.1, on the reverse strand, counting down.
GCTGTCTCTGTGGCATACAGTATTAAGTATTTGCATCGCTTTAAATAACGATTGTCTCGTGGCGTCGCACGTATTTGGGCTTGTGCGGAAATTGGAAAGAACTTGAACTAAAACTTTAGTTCAATTGACTATGCTATATGGTATGTTTAGAGGTTATAAGAAGTGCATTAAATGTATGGATTACAATGTTCTAGTAGCATAGAAAATCTAAGAAAATTTCATTGCATATAGCCTAATAAATAATAATATAAAGCCGATTATATAGTTACTTGGCGTTTGTGGAAATACCTGTGCCCACCCTGCGGAGACCCTAGGATCTTTAAAGATTATGTATTAAACTCAATCATAACATAATGAAAGTGTTTCCAGTGTGGGTACCTAGATGTACCTAGTAGGAACACGAAGTGTGTCGCTATTGTCGCTCCAATGAGGAGTGATTGTTATTGATTGCGCAGACGGCGGCGATGTCATTTGGCGCGATTCCATCTATTAATGAGCAATGTCACGACACACTGACTCACCAAGGTAGCCACTAGACTGGAAGCAACAACACTGGAGCGCCGAGCCGCGACCAAACAGTTGCCTCGAAGCGACGACGCACATTCATACAAAACTGAACTTCAAATATATACCATTCGAAGTACGTTAAAATAGCCGGGGCGGGCGGGGTGGTGTACGGGGTATAGGTATAACTATGTCTACATAGGTATGAAGTAAAATTTTGTAATTGCAATATGACTTCATCCAGATTGACTACTTCTATGTGCTTTCATGGACGCCATTGATAAGGTAATGGCAGTAAAGGTATCTTAATACTCCAGATAATTGACACACAGAACAACGAACTTGTGATCTGTCAAGAGCTTTGCTATGATAAAAACATCGTAGGAGAATCCAATGAGGTTTTATCTATAGAGACGTTATACTCCTTGAATATGAAGTATAAACATGGCAAATATATGCTATACCTACATATAGCCACAATACACAACTCACACAACGGCATTAAGCACACTGATGACATTAAAAGAACACGAAGTATATTAATCCTAGTTGTCAGAAAGGGATAACAGCACAGCCACGTGCCAATATGTCGAGCTCTAAACGTTCTCTCTTTCGCTCTTAAACGTAACGCGCTACTTGTCTCGTTCGCGCGAGTGGCGCAGTGGCATCGTCGCAGGAGTTAATTCAGATTAAAATTTAATGTAAAATTTTCGTATTTTTGATAGATAAAACAAATTTACATTACTTACCAATGAAAAGACACATCCTTCTTGTTTTTTTACACTCGTCCAGTATATGTTCTGCAGTTTCTAAGCATCTAACAAGGCATTTTTCCTAAATGGTGAATAAGTTCTACGTCGTTGCCAGTCAAGCTGCGACTAAGTTGACTCAAGCCAATTAGCTTGTGTTGAGTTAGCCAAGCCGAGCGCGGTAAGACGTATCTATTCTTTTTTACATCAATGAGGAGAATCTGCGTACTGCTGAGAAGAAATTCAAGGCCGTATATAAAGTTCCTTTTATTTTTGAACTTCGCCTCGCAGAAATACCTGTTCCCGATGTACCCGGAACTGGCGCGGCAGTTCTACAGGTTCATCCACCGCTGCGGCAAGTGCAAGAACAAGCACATACCACTGACCACGTTCCGGCAACAGTGCGAGAGGATCCTCTCTATGCTGGACGACGCGGTCATCATCGACACCTACGTCAGGTACCCGAACACGTTATGCCCGGAGACCGGAAAAAAACTACGCCTATTGTCTAGTATTTTGTGCAGTCTTCAGTTGAATATTTAAATGTATTTGAAGGATGTTCGGAGCAGAGACAGACGACAACCTAGTGACACCGGACGGGTTCCGCAACCTGCTGTACACGAGCTACAAGCTCTCCATGGACCACTACCCGGAAGGGCCGCAGACCTGCCTCTTAGTAAGTGCTCAGTGCCCATCCGCTCGTGCCTATCGGAGAACTATCAGAGTATTAACGACACGAACTGTAACGATAGATCAACAAGACGCTCCAGTCAGTGATCAACGGGTGTTTCAACAAGAAGGATTCGCACAGCATCGGCTTCGTGGTCCGTTGGCTGGAGGAGCACTGCCACAGGCTCATATTCCCCGTTCATAGGTGAGCCAATCTCAGTTGACCTTAAGAATAATGCGGTAACCGCTTACCATCAGGCGGACCGCATGCTCGTTTGCCACCCATGGGGTATAAAAAAAAAGCGGGCGGCGGGGGTACCGTAACGTATCGCCGCTCCGAATAAGTCGGGCGCAGCGCGGGTTGTGAGGGCGTGCGTCCTGGCCCAGGTACTGCGTGCACATGCTGGCCACGCGGCACCGCGACCTGGAGGCGCACGTGGAGAGCAACGGCAGCGGCGCCGGCCTCGAGCTGGCCACGCCCGTGCTGGAGCGCGGCAGCCGCGCCGGCTCCGCGCTGCTGCCCGTGTCGGCCGCCTGGCTGCTGGCAGGTGGGCGGCTAGTACTGCCGCTAGTACGGCTTTGAGGGGGCAGCAGCTGACGCGCGGCGTGTGCAGGCGCGGCGCCGCCGCTGTACAGCCGGCCGGGCGCGCCGCCGCCCGCGACGCTGGCGTCGGCGGCGTGGCTGGCGCGGCTGGTGTGCGCGGTGCCGTCGCACTGGGTGCCGCTGTACGCGTCGCGCGACCACGGCCTGGGCGCCAACAGGTTCCTGCACCACACCCTCGCCTACAGGTACTCACCCGCTCCGTACTCGCGTGTACTCGCACTTAATGTCACAACGATCGCCTGTTGACGATGCCCTCCCGTACTATTTATTACCTGTGTAAAATAGTATAACGTATAATCTCCACCTAGATTTCTAAACGACACGTACGTCCTACATTATTTAAAACCATATGATATTAAATAATTTGATATCAGTGATTTAAGTGAAGCTTTCGAGATTGTCCACTATAAAACGGTTTTCAGTGGATATAGGTGTCAGTGGCAGCTCATAAAGTTTGTTTGAGTCGGTTTGAATTATAAATGCTTAATAAAATACCTACAGCTGTTGTTTGGGGCTTATATAATGCTTCACTTGTAACATTATTCCGGTGTGCCTCAAGGGCCACACCTTGGTGCACAATTTTTCCTTTAAAACCATTGACTTCTCTTCTACAATAAAATTTAAATTAATTACGACTTAGTGCTTGGTTCTTTCGATACTTGTCACCACTGTATGAAGCGTGTATTTTATATTAGGCCTTTCATGGTTAGTGCCTAATTGTATTGCAACGATGTTGTGCCAGGGGTCCGTCGATGGTGTTGCTGCAAGCCGAGGAGCTGGTGGTGGTGGTGTGCAGCTCGTGCGAGTGGCGCGAGACGCACCAGTACTGGGGCGGGCCCGAGTGCGCGCTGCTGCAGCTGCACCCGCAGTCTGTACCTGCTCATACTTCTACACTGACGTGTTTCACAATGCTTTTCCGTCATTGTAAAACACGTCAGTGTTGTAAAATTTTTAATAGAATTTTTTTTTATCCTCAAACACGTTTCTCCGACTACAAAGTCGTTACTCAGTTTGTTATCTTAAGTTGTATCGGATCTAATGATAGAGAAATTAGCAAAAGTCCAATCAGAAGTGGTCTACCATAGGTTTCAGTATTGAGTCCGGCTGTAGTGCAGTGTTGTACTATATAAGAACGCACAGGTTCTGCGTGGTGGAGCGCGGGCCCAAGATGGTGTACCTGAACACGTCCATCCGCGGCTACCCTCGCGGCCTGCGCGCGGGCAGTGACCCCCGCCGCCCGCAGCTGGACGTGGCCGAGGACTTCGACTCGCTGCGCTTCCAGGGCGTGCCCTACCCGCTGCAGGCTATCGAGGTTAGTGACCCCGCCCCCGCAGCTGGACGTGGCCGAGGACTTCGACTCGCTGCGCTTCCAGGGCGTGCCCTACCCGCTGCAGGCTATCGAGGTTAGTGACCCCGCCCCCGCAGCTGGACGTGGCCGAGGACTTCGACTCGCTGCGCTTCCAGGGCGTGCCCTACCCGCTGCAGGCTATCGAGGTTAGTGACCCCGCCCCCGCAGCTGGACGTGGCCGAGGACTTCGACTCGCTGCGCTTCCAGGGCGTGCCCTACCCGCTGCAGGCTATCGAGGTTAGTGACCCCGCCCCCGCAGCTGGACGTGGCCGAGGACTTCGACTCGCTGCGCTTCCAGGGCGTGCCCTACCCGCTGCAGGCTATCGAGGTTAGTGACCCCGCCCCCGCAGCTGGACGTGGCCGAGGACTTCGACTCGCTGCGCTTCCAGGGCGTGCCCTACCCGCTGCAGGCTATCGAGGTTAGTGACCCCGCCCCCGCAGCTGGACGTGGCCGAGGACTTCGACTCGCTGCGCTTCCAGGGCGTGCCCTACCCGCTGCAGGCTATCGAGGTTAGTGACCCCGCCCCCGCAGCTGGACGTGGCCGAGGACTTCGACTCGCTGCGCTTCCAGGGCGTGCCCTACCCGCTGCAGGCTATCGAGGTTAGTGACCCCGCCCCCGCAGCTGGACGTGGCCGAGGACTTCGACTCGCTGCGCTTCCAGGGCGTGCCCTACCCGCTGCAGGCTATCGAGGTTAGTGACCCCGCCCCCGCAGCTGGACGTGGCCGAGGACTTCGACTCGCTGCGCTTCCAGGGCGTGCCCTACCCGCTGCAGGCTATCGAGGTTAGTGACCCCGCCCCCGCAGCTGGACGTGGCCGAGGACTTCGACTCGCTGCGCTTCCAGGGCGTGCCCTACCCGCTGCAGGCTATCGAGGTCAGTGACCTCCGCCGCCCGCCGCCCACAGCTGGCCGCGGACGAGGACCTCGATATAATCTGCTCCAAACCACTAAAATATAAACGCCAGGTGGTATCTTACAGAAATTATATATATATATATATATGTAAACTTACAATGTTTCGAAGGAATTACTTTGGTGTCTACTGTGTACCCGATTAGCCTATGGTTATAAACCAAAGGTCTGAAGTGTATTGTGGCATCCGGCAGGTGTGGGGCTGCGGGGACACGGCGTCGCGGGAGACGCAGCTGGAGATTAAGAAGTGGCAGGTCCGGGAGGCTGAGAGGCAACGGCAGGTCGGCACTCTGGCACTCTATGTTCATAGCGCATGCTTAGAATACGAATCATCAGAGGCTTTCGCTTCCTCCCTAAATCATAGTAATACCTATTTATAAATGAGAAAGCTTCTGGCCATGATTATTGCTTGTTCACGCAAAAACTACTGGACGGAATTGCATGAAGTTTTGCACAGAGATAGAGATTATTTGCTGGATTAACACATAAGTTACGTTTTAAAAATCCAGAAAAATTACTAACCACAATTTTTTCGCCGGAGACTGCAGTCCAGAGCTAGTCTTATAAATTCATGGCTGCCTGGTTGAACTCTGGTGTTTCATGGTAGTGAAGTATTGCAGAAATGTACTGAGACAGGATGTGTCTGCAGGTGAAGATCTCAGCCGCCGACTGGATCGACCACCCCGACAGGTACCTGCTGGAGCTGGCGGGCAGGCCGCAGTACAACAACTCGGCCAGCTAGGCCCGGGGGGAGCTGCCCTCCTGCTAACGTGGAGGGGGCCGGGGGGGGGGGAGGCGGCCGGGGGGGGGGGAGGCGGCATGTCTCTCACTATTGCACCAGTTGAGTCAGCTATTGCCGGATGTGCAATTAATTCTCTGAAATGATAAAACGGTGCTATTACACCCACGTATTGGACCGAGGAGGAGAACGGTGTATTTACATATTGTAGTTTTGTAAAAAGATTTAAATCGGTATAACAATTTAAATTAATAACTGTATTTCAATCTTGGGCGCGGGACAGGTCAGCCCTTTTAATACGCGCCAGAATCGCTTTGAGGTCAAAGTGTTAAATCACGAAGGATCAGTGCATTATGTTATGGTTTTAAATCGTGTCAATGGTCTTGTCTCGTAATGTATGGCTTAAAATTTTTAAAGGAATATGTTAAACGACCATTAAGTGGGTTTGACTTAGTATCGTTTAGATACAACGTCTACTTAATTCAGTGTAGAGAGAACTGGCGCTCCACTCTCTCTGCTCACCCCGTGAGAGACGGCGTGATGGACCTTATGTGATAGTATGTATGGAGGTACTATACCTTAAAAGTCAGGTTAGAAACTTGAAATTTGTGTGACTGCGAATGTCTCACGATGCCCTCCAAATGTGTTGCAACTTTGCTTGCGAACTCGATGGCAACAAACTCTAGTAAAACAACAAAGAGAGACGATACTTAAGTGCGCTACTTAGGTGCATTTAGATGAAACTCCAACTGTGCCTTTTAACATTATTCATACTTTAAGTATTCAATATCAATTACATGAGTATGCTCAATTATAGCTTTCCATTTGGCATTTTTCATATACAAATTCCTACTACACATACATTAATGCGTCATTCAGTGACTCAGTTGAATATTTTGACTAAATAACTGACTTGTAGGTCATTGGAGAACCAAAAGTACTCATTGAACAGCTCCAAGTGTGTCGATTTGACGAACAGAATGAGTCTGCTGAATATATTGTCGTAACTGGTGAACCAGAAAGAACCTGGTTGTCTTTATTTTGTGATAATTTGATTACCAGATGACGCCAAGATATATTGGAGTGTTGGAATGTGAGTGTCAAGATAGCTCATTAGCTATTATGTCGTCCCTAGTTGTAATATGCGATCTGCCATACTAAATTACAAAGTCAATAGCTAGGTAGGCACGTCTACAAGTATGATAGTCAGTCGAGTGCATATTTTTGGAGTTTACTCCTTAAGAATCGATTTTCATATATAAGGCGCCCGGTATGAGAAAAATATGAGAGGTAAAATCTACTGATGAATGACAGCGTTACGTTTTTGGTGCTCTCGTACTCTCCATGGCAACGAGAATAACAGAATGGCGATTTAATTAATGTTAATATTTACTTTCAATTACATATTGTATTAACCTGATATTAACCTACAACAAGTGTCAACTTGCGGAGGTTTTATCGTAAATTTTATAGTTTATTTATAATTGATATAAATATAAATTTATATCAATTGATATTTATTTCAAAATTGAGAAAATTACTCAATGAATAAAAATCAATCTATAGATGTGTCATGCATACTCTAAGTAATATAAGAAATACATTCATTTACCCTTATTAACTAATCTATTTATTTTATAATCGTTCGTAAGGAGTAAACTCCAGTCGTGCGTCGGAGCTGACACACACTTTTTTTATTTTAAGTCACGAGATTGTTATATTTATCTATCTATTATATTTAAAAGTTACATTTAAATGTAGCACTGACCGCCCAGACTACATTACAAATAGGTATCAGAACATAGGTTTATTATGAGTACCAATGCGGCAAGTACACGAGTACTGCGTGACATCAAAATAAATGCTTTGTATATTTTAGGTGCTACATTGCTTTCCTTTCTGTTGGTAACATTTATTGTTTTACAATAAATTATTTCACTATTCTTTTTTATTTTTATTTCCTTTGATACCTTGACTTCATACACAGGCAGTTAATAATGCTATATTTGTATCTGTATATTGTTATAAGGACCTACCCTTAAGCGGGTAACACTCAGTGTGTGGAATCTTTGGTGTGTGGTCTAAAACTGATTTCAAACCATTTGTAGCTTACATTCAATGTTAATTGTAATCGGCGGTATCATGGAGATATCCCCGCGTTTTGTAAAGTTTATATTTAAAAAGTTTTCTTTAAAATGTAAAATACATATTTTTTTGTCTATATACTTCGTTTAATATCTAAAACGCTTGGCCCAATTTGACGTGATTTGCTGCTGGATATTTTGAGAAAAGAAAAAGTTATATAAGATTCAGAATAGTTAGAGAGATCCACAAATGTGTGCCGTTTATGAGCTACCAAGGAAGCCGTATGCGCAGAAGGAACTAGAGCCAAACTTCTTTATCTTCAACGTAGTCCTTGATTTTCCCCATTTGAGCTCCCAGAAGGGGTAGGCAATGGGGTGTAGCCACACACCCACTTCCCACTACGGGGACCCTTGTGGGAAGCCGTGAGAATATATTCGACTTCTATACGACTTCTATTGTTGCAAGTATGTAGTGTAAAGGCAAGGAGTGTCATATCTTTCAAGTGTTAAATAGTAGTCTTTGATCTCTTTTTTAATGAAAAAGAATCCTTCAAAATCATCGATCACTAATAATAAACTAGATACACAATCCCATGCAAAAGTTCTCTAAAAACTGTCGCCAAATGTTTTGACGTAATTTCTAGTTGAAATATATTATAAATAAATCTAAATGCAACCTTAAACACAGTGTCTACAGTTGTATTCACAAAGCTACGTACAAAAAGCAATAAATTTTTACGACCGAGGTTAGTCGCTTGGACAAGGAATGAATGGAGTCGAACTGCCCAATATTTTTTGTTACATTAATTTTAATTTTAGAATTTTATTAAACTTGTTTTAAAAAATGGGATAGGGCACCACATTAATTTAGTAATGAAAGTAATTGAAACAGTCATAGTTATTTAGTTATTCTTTATTTTGTGTCAAAAATTACAAAATATTATTTGGCAAACTAATTAAATCTAAATTCAATATTTACTTAATATAAAAAGTAAGGACAGAAGGTTCTTGTAAAATCTAAGAATATTATTATCAACATTTTTTGATGTAATGTTCATATTTAGAGATGTTCCAAAAAAAAACTGATAGAACGCTTCCTTGGTTCGGCTTGAAGAATTCTTCGGATCTTTGACGTGCTACAACTGATATCCATTCTCTACACCTCACTGGATCTCGAGGAAAGCTACAAAAAAAACATAAAATCGAACATAATCTTTAATTTTATTACATGCACATATTTAAGATAAAATCTATAAAATGTTACTTTAATAGCGTCTCCAACGAATGGAACAGAGTCAACGCACATAACTCGAATAATTTAAGTGGGCATGCGATAGTATGATTAAACACGTTTAGTAGGCGTCTTTACAATTGAGATACCTTATAACTCCTGCTATTTATTACGACATAATTTAAAAAATGTATTTACGATTATTTCTTGACAAAATATCAGTATTTACAATACAGTGATAACAATTAAATAATGATAATATTAATACTTAGGTACCGAAAATATGAAATTCCATCCTTTTTAGCGTCCTGGATGTGTGACTTTTGCACTTTTTAAACGAGCACTGAGGCATGTTTACCGTTAGAGCGTTCGAATGCTACTAGATTAAAAGCGCACCCAAATGCTCGAGTGGGCGCTCATTCGGAGATTTTTTGTCACTGATTGTGTATCTAGCTCTTTATAAGACATCGATGTTCAAAATGCGTTTAACTAGGGTAGCGCCATATTAGCATCAGGGAAAATATTAAAGGAAGCGCCAAATATTATTAAAAAAAAAATTTTTAGAGTAGGACTATTCTGTTATTCATATACTTTTTTTTTATTAAATTTTCAATAACTAACTACTTTAGTCGACAATAATATATTTTTATATATTTTTTTTAACTCGACACACTTCAATACGTGTACAATTGCTACACATATACCATGAACTGTTATTTATTGCGTCCAGCTGTAAATTTTTTAAATTTTCTACCTTATGAGATGACATTTCTTGCCTGTCATCTCATTCCACTCCTTGCCTGTTTTTGACAGTTGTCTGGCACTTGGCGTAATCAGATGATGTATTCATGTCATTGTCATCTGTGGCGTAATCTGTCATCTGTACTGTAAGATAAGCAAAAATTTTTCAAATTATAATGTTCACCAAAGATAGATTACAATGTTGATGTTCAGTTTAACTTTGACACTTTCTATTTCGGCACGATAAAGTCGGGTGTTAAATCGTTTGTACAAATGAAATAAACTTCAAAGTGACGTTAAGCGGTGTATAAATCGAAACATAAATGGCTGTGTACGCGGCTCATTTAACACGGACTTTGCAAGGGACTCCGTCAGTGTTCCAAGTAGTTGCCCAAGAAGCCTTAGGAGCCACAGTCAAACCAGCCCTACAGAAAGTTGTAGAGGTAGGATAAACACCTTATTCTGTAGAGCAAGCATAATTTTAAGAGTATTTTTAAGTTCGGCAATTAACAAAATAATAAAGACTTCCGAACAAGCAAATTCAGCTTCAAACTCAAAGGTTTATCTGCTTATCATAGTTACTTTACTTTAAATCCATACAATATAAAGTATTTCACATGCGATTAATAGAGATATATCGCCTGTATTTACGACTTTGCAGACCCAAGATTAAGCAGTATATTTTATGTAGTTGTTTGTGTAATGTTCTGTTCAGTACTTGGCGTCAGTATACCCAAATAAATGCGGGTGGTGTGTGCGGTGGTACGATGAGCTGTACCTGGTGTTCGACTGCTGCCTACAGTACCACTACTTGAAGCACTATGGTAATATATTTGGTGCTTTGCTGTACACAGACGGCATGCATAATTTGTCACTAAATTTGAATACAAAGATTTGGAGATTGTAAACATTAAAATGTCACATGAGACAAAACAGGTATGCAATTTTAAAGTTGCATGATGTTTATTTATATATTTATAAAAGGAACATAAAGATGTGGGAAGGCTACAATCCTATGTCAAAAGCACTTGAATTTGGCAAGCGTGTATGAGGAAGTTGATGAATGTAGATGAAGCAAAAGAAATCTGTAACTTTTTCTTTTACAGTTTCACCTAAAACATTAAATGAATAATATATTTGTACTACCAATTACTAAACCTTGGTTAACAAATAGTATCTTTGTAGCCGCAACATTCTCAGAGAGCTTCTACGGCTTGCTCCGTGTGCCAATTACATTTGACAATGAGTTCAGCAGCGGGCAACGGTTACCAAAACACTCGGAAAGGGGTTCCCTGGTCCTGCTCTTACTGGTGCCATACTTCCGAGACAAGCTGGATAGGATCGTGCAGCGGTGGCGTGAGGATCTAGAGGATGGAAAGCTAGGCAAGGTAAAGTTTATTATAAGTGCTATTACAATGTTTGTACAATTATTTCTATTACCTCACTTAAAAATGGCATTCAGCAGAATGGGGCAAGCCACGTCAACTTATAGGAGCAATAGCCATCATGAGGTGTTTGGTCGAGGAGGATGTTGCATGTGACAGTAGTGTATCGCGGCAGAGCGGGGCGGACCGCTTGCGGCGCGCGGGCGTGTCGCTGCAGGCGCTGCTGCAGCTGGTGTGGGCGGGCGCGGCGCTGCTGCAGCTGGCGCGCTTCGTGGCGGGCCGCTCGCGCAGCCCCAGCCCCGCGCTGGCCGCGCTGCGCCTGGCGCTGGCGCCCGCGCCGCCGCGCCCCGAGCCGCCGCGCCGCTGGCGGGACCTGGCCGCTAGCCTAGTTGCCGGCGACTTCAGGTACGGTGCCTATTCATTAAGAAAACATGTTCTCGGCTTGTTAACGCGTGGGAGTCGAATATTGTCGAAGTCCGCCCGGCTCTATGGCCCAAAGTCACCACTAGCCTCTGGCATCGAACCGACTGTCCGAGGAGAAGAAGCGGAAAGCTACAATTACACCGTCGGACTTCGACCGAGTCGGACCTCAAATTCCCTATCCACCGCACACGACGAAGGCACGCCATTATGTCACTCGTAAGTACGATCAGCGGAACAAACTTAAAATTGATCAGTACCACTTATTTGTAGGTAATTTTAAAGTAGAAGACTTAAAATCGTTCTTTTAGAAAAATCCTATTGTAAAGTTAGCAGCACAGACGCCATTTTGATTTGCTCATCTTTTTAATTTTCTAAAGTGCTTGTGATCTATATACATACCGTAGTATGCTTAAAACGTATGATATATGGAGTGCAGCGAGGCGGCGGTGACCTTCCCGATGGTGGGGCGCGCCGTGCTGCGGGCCGCGGAGTACGGGGCCTTCGGCGTGCAGCTGCTGCGCTGGTGGGACGCCAGCGGCCCACTGCCCGCCGCCGCGCTGCCCGCGCCGCCGCCGCCGCAGGTGCTGCCCCCTGCCGCCGGCCCTCCGGCCCACCAGTCTAAACTTGCCATTTGTGATATCGTGTGTTGTGTCGCCTCCCCAGCGGGACGAGCGCTCCGTGCGATGGAAGAACAAATGCCCGATATGTCTGCAAACTTGGAAGGTCCCCACTGTGCTGCCCGTGTCGGGGTGAGTAGCGCGATCCTACTTCTACTTGTGATGTAGGTACTTATCTATGTGTCATATCTCTAAATATATTAAAATACTTATGTGTGTATATGAGTACCGCCTCCCTATGGAGAGCGCCGGCCAGTTTCGTAGCCCGTGCCTGTCCCCAGCTACACGTTCTGCTACGCGTGCATCTCGCGCCACGTGCGCAGCACAGGCGCGTGCCCCGTCACGCGCTGGCCCGCCGCCGAGCGCTCGCTGCTACGCCTCTACGCGGACTAACCGAGCCCGCCTCTACGCCTCTACGCGGACTGACCAAGCCCGCCTCTACGCGGACTGACTGAGCCCGCCTCTACGCCTCTACGCGGACTGACCGAGCCCGCCTCTACGCCGACTGACCGAGCCCGCCTCTACGCCTCTACGCGGACTGACCGAGCCCGCCTCTACGCGGACTTACCGAGCCCGTCTCTACGCGGACTGACCGAGCCTACCTCTATGCCTCTACGCGGTCTGACCGAGCCCGCCTCTACGCGGACTGACCGAGCCCGCCTCTACTTTTATTTTTATTTTATTTATTTATTTTTACAAATTAGCACGACAAAGTCACTTACGCTAATAGGTTTACAAAAAAATAATTACAAATTAGTTACACAATAATAAATAATAAGTTCACACTGTCCTCTCGCAGTACATCAAACATTCTTTCAAAATTTCATTCCATTTACCAGCAAGCACATCGCAGTCAGGTCTTGAGTCCAGGAGGGCATTGAGCGCGGACAGTGATCTCGGGATCGGCGAGCGAGCCGTGGCGACGGTACGGCATGAGGGCACTGAGAACAATTTGTGCCTCCGATTGCGACGATAGTTGTTGGGGACAAATAAGACCGTCAACACACTGAGCAGATCCGGAGCATCAATTTTCCCATGAAGGATTTTACACATAGTGGTTAACTGGTCATAGGATCGCCTGACTTCCAAGGAATTGAAACCCAAGCATCCAAGAAGGAACTTTGTCGGGTACAGGAAGGGATAGTACCCGTACACCCGCTTATAAAGAAAGCGAAGAAAGGCTTTTTGTACTTTCTCCAGCAATAAAGCATAGGTACTCTCATGAGGATGCCACACACAAGAGCCGGCCTCCAACTTGCAGCGAACCAAAGCACTAAAAATAAGTTTAATAACACGAAACCCAGTCGCCTGAATGACTCTTTGGCAAGTGTGGTAATGTGGTCATGAAAATTTAATTTACTGTCGAATGTTACTCCTAAATCCTTGATGTTCATAGATTTTTTCAACATGGTACCGTCAAGTTCGTATTGAAAATCGACGGGGTTTTGCTTGCGGCTGAATGTGATAACCGAGCACTTTGAGGGATTGAACTCCATGCTGTTTGCGACAGCCCACTCTAGGACAGCATCAACATCTCTCTACGCCTCTATGCGGACTGACCGAGCCCGCCTCTACGCCTCTACGCGGACTGACCGAGCCGGCCTCTACGCCTCTACGCGGTCTGACCGAGCCCACCTCTACGCCTCTACGCGGACTGACCGAGCCGGCCTCTACGCCTCTACGCGGTCTGACCGAGCCCACCTCTACGCCTCTACGCGGACTGATCGAGCCCGCCTCTACGCCTCCACGCGGACTGATCGAGCTCGCCTCTACGCGAGCCCGCCTACGCGTGCCGTCTGTACTGCGTAGCTACATATATACGGGCCGTATTGCCTAATATGATCCTCAATTGTCCTAAATATTTGTTAACCCTTGACTTGAGTTTCGCAAGCAACTACTTGTTGTAAGGGAGGAAAAGGTATGTACCTGGGTATAAGAACACATACAATAAGCAACCTTATTAGGGACCAGAATGTGACTTAAGTAGTATGTAGTGAACAAAGACATATTTATTGTTACAAAGTAGTGTTGGTAGTTAAAGGTTTTTATACTGAATTGGTATTGTAAAATGTATTTACAAATTATCATGTCTGACACTGATTGCTGCATTATTGTGTATAGCTTTGGGGTCACTGCTGAGTTCAAGGTCAGTGTAACTATTGCCGAGTAACGGTGAAGGTTATGGATTTTTTGTTATAATTTTTTATGATGTGGGTGGATACTGGTTCTTCAAAAAAAATGTTAGTGACGTGAAACCTGGTCTTTTAGTCAGAAGCACCCACCCACTTTCCGCCAGAGATATACTTTAGGTACCAACATGACAGATGGCGAGTCAATCGTCGTTACTCATGCACGACTATACATTCGCCTTTGAATGGCTTCTCAGACGTATGCAGGTTTCCTCTCGATGTTTTCCTTCACCTTAAAGCTCGTGGTGTGACTTATCACTGTACTAAAGTTCAGAAAAACTCATTGGTACAGTCGGGATCTTTGTTTCGCAGGCAACTACGTCATTATATTACATAGACATACTATGCATATAATATAACTAGCTGTCCCGCGCAGCTTCGCCCAGGTGAAAAATAAAAATTTCCTGAAACACGATCGCAGCGCCACCTATCGGGTCCAATTGTGATGTAAGCTATCTTTTAAGTTGGATCAAACTGCATACTGCATAGTGCATACATAAATCGGTTAAGTAGTTCAGGAGCCCATCGTGGACTTGATTGCCATAAAAAAGGTTATAGTGAGTCAATCTTAAAAGATAGACATATGCTGTCGCGGACTTTTTTTTAGAACTTTTAAAGAGGAACAATTGCCTCATACATGATATTTGTGTAACTTAAACCGTTTACGCAGCGCACGCAACGGAAGCTCTTCAAAAGGAATATTTTTCCCGTTCTGGCAACATTATTCATTTATGCTTCGCTCCTATTGGTCGTAGCGTGATGTTATATAGCCTAAAGCCTTCCTAGAGAAATGGACTATCCAACACAAAAAGAATTTTTCAATTCCAACCAGTAGTTCCTGAGATTAGCGCGTTCAAACAAACAAACAAACTCTTCAGCTTTATAATATTAGTATAGATTAAATAACTCTTGTATCTTGAAATATTAGAATTGGTATTGAAATAGTGGAAATTGACCCTACAATGGTAAAATATAATAATTATTATAATGCTTTTTCCAAAACGTTTACACAAATAACATCCCACACTAGGCAGCCTGTCCCGTGGGGGAATATTAAATAGAAATTGAAATAAAAACGCTTCTGACAAACGTGATTTATGTTGAAAACAAGAAACTTGGCCTTGAAATATGTGTTACCACGTGTTTTGATACATGTTATAAGTAAGAGTTCCTAGTAAAAACTACAAACTATTTAGATAGTGAACGATTGATATCCATCTCAAATAAAAAAGTTTGACTTGTCGGTTGTCAAGAATATATAATGTAGTGTATATAGTTGGGTACATAAGGGTTGTTATGTTACTTAACATGTTATTTCAATTAAGTAATTTGTTTTATTTTGATAACAAAGAATGATTTAATAAAAATACATGTCTTTTGACATATTTGCTTACGTCTAAGAGTTCGTGAGTCTTACTGTTACTGTTTTAATACCACCTGTTCTAATACTGCTTTAATACAACCCGAGGTATCATTTGATTAGTATAATATATCAAGGGATGTATTGGATTTTAAAATGTAAAAAAAAACAGAACAATCGACTGCCGACTCCTTCACACAGCCCTCGCCGAGAGAAGCATGCTCGATACACGTATACGCTTTCTATTGTACATGTGTTTATTGGACGTTACTTGGTTAGCGGCCATTACGGGTAGGGGCCAATTCGGAGTTAGCGGCATTTATGTACAGGTTGGCAGCTAATACAGGTAGCAACGGCCTGGACTCGGCAGGAATTGCGAGTAGGGCACGTCCTGGGGCGAGCGGCCATCACACGCGGGGAGTACTGCAGCGGTTACAGGTACTCGACGCCCTGCGCCGCCACGCCGTGCAGGTACACGTGCGCCAGCTGCCGCCCCCCGCCCGCCACCAGCACCACGCGCGGCCTCAGCGCCCGGTGCAGCACGGCCCGCGCCTGCAGCCCCTCCACCCCCTCCACCCCTTCCACCCCCGGCGCCCCCAGCGACGCCACGTGCTCGCGCAGCTCCTCCCGCGACGCAAACCACTGCGCTCCATAGATCGGCGCGCCGGCCCGCGGGTCCAGTACCTCCCACGGCAGAGGCGTCTCGAAGTAGCCGCTGTCGCCCTGCAAGGTCACGCACGCTGATGGTCACATTGGCTGCCATCGCGCGGGGAAGTCCCTGCCGGAGGCACTCGGCCGCAGCGGTTGCGGACGAGGCTCTCCAATGGGACTCATAATCGTTCACCGACTACAGACTTATCCAGGTTGCATAGTGTAGTATTACGGCTGAATGGGTTTGTGCCCTTTGGGTGCTAATAATATAGCGCGGCATTATTCAGTGCGTTGTCGAGGTTATGAATTTGGAATGCTCGCTTGTACCCTGCCGAGTGATTCCCTACCTCGAAAGTGGAGACTGCGTAGTGGTTGCCCTTCCTGGCGGTGACGAGGGACACCAGCTGCCCCAGCTGGTTGACGATGGGCGTGCCGGCCATGAACTGGTTGCTGGACTCGAAGGTGGGCGCGCAGCGCCACTGCGCCAGCTGCCCGTCGCTGGACACCAGCAGGAGGCGCTTGGAGCGGTTGATGAACACCTGCCCGCATTGGTGAACACACATTGGACAACACTGATCCTTCGACAACCCCTTGGCTCGGTCATAGACGTATGTGTATTCTGCGCAGTAAATACATACGCTACATCTTTAATGCAAAAATAAAATATTTATTGTTTCACAAGGTAAATACATTATTACTTATTACTTAGGTACCATTAGATATTAGATAGATATGTTTGAAATTGAATTCAAAGACTATGCAGGTATAGTCGTGCTTGAGAAACTGCGATGGATTCACTATTTGAAAAGTAGGTGTGGGCACTTCTTCACACTTCTGCACACACCGACCCTCTTTCCCATTAGGCACTTTGGACAAGTGCCCAGGGCCCCGCGATCGTTAGGGCCGGACTCAGATCAAGTAAAAATTCCCTAGTAGGTAGGTACCTGTCAGATCACCAAACGATAACCAATATTTATTACCAAAAAACTTATATAATTGTAAGAAATCGAACCTAAATTACTGACTACAAACCAATTTACTAACTTTTGCATGCGTGAAGCTATTCTACTCTCTTGCCTAAAAATTAGGCTTTGTGACTTCAGCATGCTTAGATAAATTTAAATATATAGGTAATGGTATACTAAGCGCATACACATTTTAAAGAAAAATCATCAGTAATACACTCATCGTTGTGACTCGATCCATTTAAATTGAGCGAACGAAGCGAAGCATGAAGCTCCAAATTTGAATTAACTAATTAATTTAATTGAGAAATTACATAGAAAATTTAAACAAAATGTGTTTGACATACTAAAGGAGATGGTGGAATGGAATCCCATACCAGTTTATCTCCTTTCTTTGTCTATTATAACAAAATAGTGTTCTGTCAAGGTCATAGGGGCCCCATTATCCTAATATGCCCAGAGCCCCCAATAGGCTAAAGACGGCCCTGTGCACACCTTCACCTGTAGATACAAATAGAGTAGTAAGTAGGGTTGCACCCCACAGTTGCAAAGCTGACCAGACCTTCTCAGCAGTGTCGTCGTCGAGCCTCACGTAGACGAGCTCCTCGAGCGGCGCCAGCACTTGCTCCGTGAACAGGTCGCAGTAGTGGTGCGTTTTGATGGCGTACTCCGCCACCTGACGATAGCATCACCTTGTCAAGTTTGTTGCGAGTACATCTTTTTTTTCGTTTTGTTTTTATACCACGTAGGTGGCCAACAATAATGTGGTTCGCCTGATAGGAAGCAGTTACCGCCGCCTATGAACAGGAACCAACAGGAATCCCTTCACACTCTTCTTGAAGAAATCCATGCCGTAGTATCTACCTCTCTGGGGAAAACCTCAACGGGGAACTAATTCCACAGCCAGAGCGTTCGCTGAAGGAAACTCCTTTGAAACCGCACAGTACGTGGTTTGTTTGGTTCCAAGGTATGGGGGATGATCTCTCCGACAGTGGCGAGAGGTGTGAGTGGGCGTTTGAGGCAATGCTAGTATGCCCGTCCATGTAGAAGCCAGCTTAGTTACAAGTAAGGGCAGCGGCGCCCTCACCCGGCGTGACTCGGCGCTCAAGACAGATAATGTGTTCTAATTATTATCCAAGAGCCGTAGTAGCCGAATGGTTCGAGTAATAGAACCACTCGGCTACCATCGGCATCCATCCATCTAAATCCGATAATAATAATAATAATAAGACCACATTATCTGCCTTGTGAGAGCCGAGTCACGCCGGGTGAGGGCGCCGCTGCCCTAAAATGCAAAGATTGCAAGCTCGACTACCAATGAGTTTATCCTGAACTTAAGTCCCTCTTTATTCTTCTCTCTTATTAAGAGAAAACACATGGAGAGGAAACCTATGTTTGAGAAGATATTCAAAGATGTATGTATAGGGCCTGCTTGAGACGGCGATGGACTCGCCATCCATTACATTGGCATCTTAATATGTATTGCAGAGGAGGGTGTTAAAGCTCTGCCTACCCCTTCGAAGACCGTTCTGGGAAGTCGTGATGGAAATTACCTATTTAATAGACAAGGGTTGATAGGTTGATAAGTTGTATATTGACCTGTTCCGGTGTGCAGCTGTGAATAGGAAACGCGGAACCGAAGCTCGCAAACTTGTTGCCGTCTCGCTCATGGATCTCCACGGGGATCGACATGGACTCCACCAGGCCCTTGTAGGGCTTATTCAGCGCCGTGCGCTTCGACATTCTGCCACTCTGCTAGTGAAAATAGACATCAGTTTGCGAGGAGATTTCAGAGTTGTGAATTCCTCTCAAGGTCTTACGTAACCATAACGGTATGGTCGTCAAAGCTTCCGGTACCTATACTGTACTCGGTATAGTTATAGAGGATTCATCTTTCCATTATTCCGTCGACGCAAGCACTCCGAGCACACAATTAAACATTTGCTTGTACAACCAGGCGCCATAACACACCGTGTCATCCTGCTCGGAGAGACTAATGTAGGTACTCGAGCAACCCTTTGAATGTTGTGTGGAAACATAACAGTGCTACAGTTGTATTATCGGCGTTATGTTGTTAGTTGTACCTGCCACCGACATGTTTACGTATTATATCTATTATCAGCGACATCTCGTATTTCGTCAGGCGCGCCTTGCTAGCTGTAGCTGCCCGATAACAATAATAGATGGCCGCAAATCTGGTGATTACAGACGCCGGTATCAATGTAATTACACATACAATCTCCCTACTTTCTAGAACGGGTTAGAGTAAGTTGGGTGCATAGTAACAGTAGCATGCTGCATGTACCTATTTACCTACCTATTGTCACAAAACCCACCAGTCGTATTCTACTAGGCAGATTGTTTTAAATAAAATTCTTTAAACTACCCGGCAAATGAGCTTACGCAGTGCTTGCCTACTATTTCAATTGTTATGACAGTCTTACGAAATACGACACGAGACCGGCGGCGATGACACACCACCCTGCGTAGTTACTCCATGTAAATAAATATATTTATCGGTTGTTAAATTACCATCGTTGTAAAACGTCATAATTAGTCTCCTTTGCCCAGTTTAAGTACTACTGTAGTTTTTGGTCTCCCTCCACATTATGTTACTGAATACGAAAGCGCCAAGCTCAAAACTCATGCGGCCGGCGGCTCTCCGGCGCGTCAACACTGCTTGCCTTCAACAGTTATGTGTTGTCGCTTGTGAAGTTTATATATAAACAGTGACTCGTTAGCAGCCATCGCCACACACGTGCCCAACAATATACATAAACCTTGTTTGGTACCTATGTACCTGATGTTGAGTCAGTTACAGGGATATTTAATTGAATACATGTCGTCACTCAGAGGTAAGTATAATATGTAGCGATCGATCAGCGTATTCCGTTCACACCCTCATATTTTTTATCGCATATATTGTATAGGTACCCAACATGGTGAGTAATGGTACCCACGAATTACAATTATAAAGCAATGCTGCTATTTACTAAAATGTTGTTATTCTTGTTCAGTACAAACATGTGTAAGTCTTTCCGTTTTGCGATTTAAATGTACTGCTAGAAAAAATTCAAATATCGATGGCAGTGAACAACTCATTGTAGGATCGCGTTATACGCCGTAAAGGCACACAGGCGCGAATATGATGATATAATGCAATTGCCATGCAGGCGGTTAATAAGAAAACTAAATAGGCCATACCGTTTTATAGATACCTGCAGGATTCTCAATAGTAAGATGTCGCACAAGCTGCCGGGCGTGCACACCACGCACTCCACAACAAACAACTGATTCCAATTATCACGTCTCGCGATAACGCGACTACGATACATTACAACGGATAACACATCAAGATTAAGGTACATACGTCCCTTAGGCTAGGCAACTTGCCGACGCCACGTTCGACATCGAGCCGCGCTGCCGCACGGTGGCGCACCCATTATCCCATCTTCCTACTAATAGCATACATAAATGCGAAAGTTTGTAACGATTACACACATATAACATGTTTTATACCAGAAAAAATATTGAACAATAGAATCAACCGGTCACAAAACTATTATTATGAGAGCAAATTGACATTCGCCTATTTAATTTTATTGTTATGTCACCACGCTTACTAGTCAACCGGTCATCATTAAACACCAGGGAGTTAAGGAAAACACGACTATAAAACGTCGAAAAAGGTGCACGGTTCGGGTTGGTCGTTTCCATGGAGAAGAACCGGCAAGAAACTCCCTCCTCTCTCTCCTCTATCAGCAACATTTTATTCCACAGAGGACGCAGACACATACTTTACACTAAAAATATTATTAAAAAAAGCTCACATATACGGAATGCATAGACACTAGTCTCCCGGCCACCAGCCACAAACACACAAAGCTTTGGAACAATCGTAACTCCACCACCATTCTGCAAAAATGCTTTATTCTTAGTATTGTATGCTCGAAATTTTAAGCTATTCTCGCAAAGATCTGGGATTAAATAAACACCGCAATGATTTGTTCTCATTTATATGTCAATTGCTGGTGTCGTAATCGTGGTCTATATAGCGTCACCGATGTCCCCGCGGGGATTTTGGTCATTTCAAAATGTATTCTTATAATGTTATTACATCATTTATAATAACTTTCCTCGTTGCCAACTTAACGGATTTCCCGTCATATCTAGCGGATTATGTTATAAAGAAACGGAAGAAATACTATTTTGACGGCTAACGGGTTTGTTGGCGGAATTTAGTAGCAAAAGATTTTAATTTCAATTATTTTTTACAAGAATCCATAAGCTCCTTATTGGCTCATTTCCATTATTCAAGCAATATAATCACACTCATAGAATCCCAGTGGAGTGCAATAAACTTCACGAAGTGGAACAAAGTTGACAATACTATAGAGTTTTGGTCAGAAGTTAAAGAGTACAAAGTTGCCGCTGGCACTAACCCGTATAAAGAACTCAGTGATTTTGCATTTCATATTTTAACTTTGCCATATTCGAATGCAGAGGTTGAACGAGTGTTCAGTGTAATGAATGGCGTAAAAACAAAGCTACGAAATCGAATGAAGGCAGATATGGTTAATGCCATCCTTTATATACGAGCAGGGCTAAAGCGCAATGAAAAAACTTGTTACACATATGAGTTACCAGATAAAGTATTGAATCAAATTGGAACGACTCAAAGTTATAGCCAGCCGTCAACTTCTACTGCACCCGAAATTATTGAGACCCCCAAATAGTGACGATGATTTAGACAACATAGAATTAGATTTATTTTAAAGACTGTTGCACTTTATTAAACTTCAATGAATATTTGTATTTGGTTTTTTATTTAACCTTTGTACCATTTTACATTAGGTATTTTGACGGATTTTACTGACGAGAAAAATACGAGATTTAACGGATTTTTAACGGAATTTCGTACTAAAGTCGGCGGAATCTCAAAATTATTGTTGGCAACACTGTTCCTCACGCCTTCCCATAAGGGTCCCCGAAGGGGTAGGCGAGGTGCATAGGCAGTATCCACACACCCACTTCCGCCAGAGATATATTTTAGGTGTCATCGTGACAGATGGCGAGTCCGTCGCCGTTACTCAAGCGCGTCTATACAAACCTTAATTATATTATTAAGAATTTATTCAGTTCAGCCCCTTTTATATAAGTAATCTATAAAGGAAATATATGATGCGGAACTGCTTTGTTTACAATTAGACGCACCATGCTCACGTCATCGTAGGACCATACCATTGGACCATTGCCAGTATGAATACTTATCTGCTTACCGCCTTGACTACTTATGTAGTAAAACCAAATGAGCGATAAATCGCAAATCAACTCTTCATCCAAACATACACTAAAACTGAAAAGTATTCGATTCAGTCTATTTGTGTATCATCAAATTCGTAACCATAGCGCATTATGAATGGCAACTAACGCCATCTAGCGGCTGATGAACGTCTATTATAATTTTAGTGTATAATTAATTGTCGGATGTATATTATTCTGAAGTACTCGTACATTCGATACCTCAGATGTACATGTAAAATGCAATTGTAAAGGCATATTAACTTGGCGAACACATATATGAAGGTCTCGGCGTGATGAAATATAATCATGAATAACGGAGACGGCTATCATTCCTCTTGGCTTAAATACAACTTGGGTGGCAAACAAGCATGCGCCCGTCTGATGGTAAGCGGTTAGCACCGCCTATGGACGCCAACACCAGGGGTATCACTCACGCGTTACCGACCCTCCAGGAATCTTTTCACACCCTTCAAGAAGGAAGGAAAAACTCTTCCTCAACGGGGAATTTTGTGCTGACACAAAACGGTGCTATGTGCCACTAATTTGATCCACTTCAATTATTTATTGCCATTCCACTTATATCTTATCAATACGTATATTAGGGTATAACTTTCTTCCTCAATCGTATATGATACATGGATACATACAACCTAAAAAAATCTCAATATCTTTCTGTTGGTACGTAGAATGTGCCTCAGAAAATTCATTCAAAAACACACAAATGTAATAGCTTAAGTACTTACCCTTAGATCCCAGGAAACTATCAAAATATTGTATCACGAGTGTAGGTACCAATACCCACTTAATACTTTGTTAAGTCTCTACAGGAACTATCACTGAAACCTTAACTCGGCACCCATTTTATATACAACTCGAAATACACTCCGTCACATATTTTCGTCCACTTCTATAACACGATATTAATATAATATTGAGGCCGTTTGACTGTCTTGATCAACAATATTTTTGATTGAGACCTTTACACGATGTGCAATACCAATCATAATTCAAGAAGACCAGATTTACAGACGTCATGTCGATCTACATTCATATAGCATTCATCTTATTTCATTAGTAAATAATCATTGAAAGTACTACGTACACAACATTGACAATACTTATTATGGGATATCCTACTCCAGGTCGGCCCTGCCGTCTTTTTAATGTCGTCCGACCATCTGGCTTGCGGTCTTCCAACGCTTCTGCCACCCGTTCGCGGCCTCCAGTGAAGCGCTCGCTGGCTCCATCTGTCATCGTCTCTGCGACATATATGACCAGCCCATTGCCACTTTAATTGCGCAACTCTTTTTCCGATGTCGGTAACTAGGATGTAGTGAGTAGGATCGCCGCATCAAGATCAGCTTGGAAATCCATGCAAGAGGCATATGTCCAGCAGTGGACGCATATATGCTGAGAAGAAGAAGAAGATTATGGGATATTATTCACTATATTCATGAAACAATCGCAATTTTTTTTATATAATAGGGAATTATTTAATTAAATAACCAAATGCTTATATACTTAACAATAGTGACTTCCTATTTATTAGACTGACTGTATTTCTAGGGGAGTCCCCGGTGTCTATTTACTATTCAAAGTTGTCAGTTACATAAATCTTAAAAGTGTACAATGCACTAAGTGCAGTCTTGGAGAGAAAGTAATTTATTATAGTTTAATTGGTATTCATTGTGTACCAATATCTATATCTATCACACTGGAGGTAATGAGGTTCTATGTCTTTTTCCATTTGTTATAATATTCGTTTAGACCTGTTTAGAATATAGTATACCGGTCATTGGCTGGTATTATTATTTGTTTACCTCGAATTAGCGTAAATGGGCATTTCGTACTAATTTATGAAACTGATTTATCAGTAGCTAAATATTGCTGAAATAAAATGGTGTTGCTATCTTAAGGATCTACAAAATGCATAAAATATTAATTAGCGTATTAGAGGAGGTCCTTGAATATACATTCAATCAAGTCATCACTATTTATTTGACGGTGACACATCTGCCCAAGCACTGTACCCAATGGTAGGTAGCTTGTAAGTGTTGGCTCAAGCTGCGACCATACAACAAAAATCAAAACTTTTTACACGATTGCAGGAATAATACATTATGTGGTAAGAAGTCTAAACAACAAGGTAGGTTTACCAAATAGCATAACTATTGCTTATGTCAGTTATTCACATAACGCTTTAGTTTCTGAAGGCTAGAAGAAATCATAAGATATTGTTTTAAGAGTGGCAATCAAACGACCCCCTGGTAGTACCTAGCGGTTTTCGTAGCTTTTAAGCGCTAACAGAGATTCGTCAGTCGAAGTGGCTGTATGTATCTTACCTTAAACCATCGCAGTATACTTATATTGTAATCTTTGCCTTAAGCCTAATGGTTATGCCATTTGTCGTCAGTGGCGATGTCAGACCTGCGTCTGTAGACAAATGGGGAATGTTTCCGCACACGGGCCACATGATTTTTTCTAACCCTTGAGAGATGGCGACTCCGTCACCGTTTGTCAAGTAAGACAAATACATTACACTTTGAATGTCTTCTCGTATGGATGCAGGTTTCCTCGTGATGAGTTAATTCTCCGTAAAGCTCGTAGTAAGTTCAGAAAAACTCATGGCTACAGCCCCCGGGGCTTGAACCAGCAATTTTGATATTTTGGCCTATTGTCTTAGCCAGTCGGCCACGACTCTCGAGTTATCTATAGGTACCGGTATTATCTTAAGTTGGGATAGTTTAATTTTAGCTACTCAATATTATATGATAAGAATAAATATATTTTTTGGTTGTGCTATGTTCGGGAATTACCCACTGCCTTCGTTACATGCTCTCATATCTATGAACTAGAACACAGTCTACATTGCCACTACCCCCAGACTGCATCCTCTCCATTACCTACAAATACCGAAGCCCTATGTCTGTGTATTTTCGTCTTTTAAATTTATGTAAAAAAAGGAATCAATATTCGCATTGTTACGAATTCCCGGGCCATAGATTCTGAGATAAAAACACTTGCTCATACTTACTATACCAACTGATTCGTGGCGCCATTTTCATTGTCTATGATTTTTATTTCTTGTAGAATGTTTATAAAACACAGAATTCGTATATGTGTAATATCTAATATTATTTTTTGTGGACAATATTACAGCGGGGGTGTTTACGGATCCACTTTTCAATCATTTTACGCAGTCAGTTTAAGATTATACGACACAAAATCGTATTCAGCTCAACTATTACATAACCTCAGGAATATCTGTAGGTCTTTTTATATCACTAACGATTTGTAGGACATTATTTAGATTAACTGATATTAACTAAGAGTAACTTATGATATACACTTGGTAGTAGGTATGTAACCGCCATATATAGATACAGTATCAAAGTGAAAGCCCAACTATTACCCATAACAATCTCAATAGATGGGACGCTCCGCTACGATGCCGGATACTAACTCGCTCGCTATACGTTTATTTGGTTTGTGGTTTTCTCTTCGATGGTTTTGGTAACCGCGTTAACCCACAGGCGGGCCACATGGCAGAGCGCCTCACACACCTTTTGTACGTAGTCTCAAAAGTAACTTAATAGAAGTTACTGCTAGAGACAAACCATAAAGCTTACATAAATACCTCAGAATACCTCAGAAAATAAGTGGAAATAATAACTCCTTAACTCTTATCCAAAAATATTGAGACTTTTTACATTATCCATTTACAAGACCATTAAAAACACTGGTGGGGATTATTTATTTACCTAAGAATAAGGAGGTACCGATAACACCTATTTATAATGTGAATGGATACCCAAGCCACAGTACACGGTTATTCCCCGCATGTATTATCAGCGAGTGTCAATAGTTCAAAACAGATAGCAATAACAACCTGTCAAACTTATTTCGCAGAACACTATAACCATATGATTAAGTAGGTTTCAGTAATTTGGAAAAAAAACCCACTTACAATGAAATGCTCGTTTATTATTGAATACGTGTCTGCGTCACTACACTTCAGTGTCGACAGTTTCGATAAATAGAAAGTTTTCAATAAATAAGTAAACACCAAGGCACGTGACGGCTCGTGTATACATAGATAATATACATTAATCTCAATACTTAAGTGGTAATAACAATTTTGCTCGTTTTTAAATTATGTACAGTGTAGGTGGTAATACACCTCTTTCCTTCTTCAAGTTCATTGTTCAATCAAGTCTTAGTGTCCTAGTGGGAAGGACGTAAGAACCTTTGACGACTATGAACCTTATCTTTTCCAACTGTATAATGAACATACACCTTTTTGCTAAGCAATTGAAGTATTGAACATTTCAAAACCTTCAAATCGTAGATATTAAAGGACTGAGGAATGTGGATACAGTGAAAGTAAGTTCAGAGCGCATGACTACATGTATGCGTGATCGGACATACATGTGTACCTACGTTAACAAAAAATATATATCTTTGGTTTGTTGCAATGCATGCGTGATGATGAGACAGTGTAGTCAAGTCGAATTGTGTCAAATGTTCAATGACCGCTCTGTACATACAATTTTAATGGCGATTTTTGGAGCAATTAGTTATAAATGAAAATGAACAATAGCTATAGTAGTAACGATAAGTTAAGTTAAACACAGCATGTGTGTGTCAGATGCGGCGTGGAGGGCGCGGCGTCACGTGTAGCTGTTGTAGATGAGGATGACGTCCTCGTCGGAGCCGGGCGCGCGGCGCGCCGCGAGCAGCGCCGGCGCGGCGGCGGCGCACAGCCGCGGCCGGCGCGGGTCGCGGTACACCACCTGCCCCACTCGCCCCCCGCCGCCCCCACCGCCCCCGCCGCCCCCGCCACCACGCCGCCCCACCGCCACCACGTAGTGGCCCGAGTAGCTGCCGCCCCAGCAGCGTCTGCAGCCACCCAAGTTCACCATATACCCCATTACAACCAACAAGATAGATATTGTAGGTAAGTATACGGAATCAAGTTAGGTATAATAATAAAATTCTGTCAAAATGGCGCACTGTAGTCTATATACTAAAGAGGAAAGATTTGATTGTTTGTTTTGAATAGGCTCCGAAACTACTTTTGAAACCGATTTGACCGATTTGAAAAATCCTTTCACCATTAGAAAGCTACATTCACCCTGAGTGACATTGGCTATATTTTCTATTTTTTTTTAAATCATGTTCACCCGTGCGAAGCCGGGACGGACCGCTAGTACTTTATACTTGTTAATCTCGATTTCGTTTAAATTTTACACGAAATATTTTTTTAAATCCTTTTTATTTGTTTGCCCCTAAGTAATTAAATCTTAGATTTTTTAATACTGTCGTCACGCATCATTATTTTCTACGAACTCTTGTACGTTTGATGCGAGGACGAGGGGAGAAGGGAGGAAAAAAGGGGCTGCGCCTAAACGCTGGCAAGACTAAGGCTGTGTTCGAAAGACATGAACAAGTGACTGAGTGTGTCAAATATCCTCACGTCTTCCCACAAGGGTCCCCGAAGGAGTAGGCAGAGGTGTATAATTAATATCCACACACCCACTTTCGGTCAAATATATATTTTAGGTGCCAACGTGACAGATAGCGAGATACATCCGCCTTAGAATTGATTCTCAGAAGTCCTGGTGTGACTAATCACTGTAATTAAGTTCAGAAAATCTCATTGGTACAGTTGGGATTCGAACTTGCAATGTTTGCGTCGCAGGCAACTACTCGAACCACGCGGCCGCCACGGCTTTTTTTTCGACCTGCATATCCTGTCATGTTTGGCAGGTACAGCGCCCGGCCCACCTGAGCGCGGCCCCCAGGCGGTTGTGCCCGCACCAGCGGCAGGCCAACAGCCCCCGACCCACCTGAGCGCGGCCCCCAGGCGGTTGTACCCGCACCAGCGGCAGGCCAGCAGCCCCCGACCCACCTGAGCGCGGCCTCCAGGCGGTTGTGCCCGCACCAGCGGCAGGCCAGCAGCCCCCGACCCACCTGAGCGCGGCCCCCAGGCGGTTGTGCCCGCACCAGCGGCAGGCCAGCAGCCCCCGACCCACCTGAGCGCGGCCCCCAGGCGGTTGTGCCCGCACCAGCGGCAGGCCAGCAGCCCCCGACCCACCTGAGCGCGGCCTCCAGGCGGTTGTGCCCGCACCAGCGGCAGGCCAGCAGCCCCCGACCCACCTGAGCGCGGCCCCCAGGCGGTTGTGCCCGCACCAGCGGCAGGCCAGCAGCCCCCGACCCACCTGAGCGCGGCCCCCAGGCGGTTGTGCCCGCACCAGCGGCAGGCCAGCAGCCCCCGACCCACCTGAGCGCGGCCTCCAGGCGGTTGTGCCCGCACCAGCGGCAGGCCAGCAGCCCCCGACCCACCTGAGCGCGGCCCCCAGGCGGTTGTGCCCGCACCAGCGGCAGGCCAGCAGCCCCCGACCCACCTGAGCGCGGCCCCCAGGCGGTTGTGCCCGCACCAGCGGCAGGCCAGCAGCCCCCGACCCACCTGAGCGCGGCCTCCAGGCGGTTGTGCCCGCACCAGCGGCAGGCCAGCAGCCCCCGACCCACCTGAGCGCGGCCCCCAGGCGGTTGTGCCCGCACCAGCGGCAGGCCAGCAGCCCCCGACCCACCTGAGCGCGGCCTCCAGGCGGTTGTGCCCGCACCAGCGGCAGGCCAGCAGCCCCCGACCCACCTGAGCGCGGCCCCCAGGCGGTTGTGCCCGCACCAGCGGCAGGCCAGCAGCCCCCGACCCACCTGAGCGCGGCCTCCAGGCGGTTGTGCCCGCACCAGCGGCAGGCCAGCAGCCCCCGACCCACCTGAGCGCGGCCCCCAGGCGGTTGTGCCCGCACCAGCGGCAGGCCAGCAGCCCCCGACCCACCTGAGCGCGGCCCCCAGGCGGTTGTGCCCGCACCAGCGGCAGGCCAGCAGCCCCCGACCCACCTGAGCGCGGCCCCCAGGCGGTTGTGCCCGCACCAGCGGCAGGCCAGCAGCCCCCGACCCACCTGAGCGCGGCCCCCAGGCGGTTGTGCCCGCACCAGCAGCAGGCCAGCAGCCCCCCGTCCAGCAGCAGCACGGCGGGCCCGCGCCCGTCCAGGTGCGCCGCGAGCTGCTCCATGGACACGGAGCCTTCGCGCACTTCTATCCCGGCGCTCGCTGCCTCGGCGAAGCGGCGCCGGACCCGATCTCGGTCCTTACGCCAGAACATTTCTATTGTTATTACTCGGCCCTGGTGGCCGGGTGCTTCCAGAATTTGTATGCAATGCGAGACAACAAGCTCCAATCCCACTGTTTCAATGAGCTTTTCTGAACTTAATTACAGTAATGAGTCACACAAGCTTTATAGTGAAGGAAACTATTAAACAATATAATTTTATTTTATTTTTCTTTATTATGGGAAAAACAAACAGCAACATAATACACAATACATAATACATAAATTTTGTCATTATGAAGCCAACTACATTATCCACAGATTACATAATAGCATTAAAAAATAAAATTAAATAATGTACCTATATATAAGAAAAGCAGTGTTCTTTAAAAATGATTATATCCCATGACAAAATCTTAATAAACTTACTTTGTCTATAATTTTATTGTAATACCCAAGTCTCTTATAGTCCTCATTGACTCCCAGGAAGGTTGTGTACATGCAATGTTTGATGCCAAACCTGAAACACAAATGTAACTAAACACCAGCCAACAAAGCTTACTGCCACCATACATAACATACACATGTTCAGTAAGAGATGGGGTGGCACACTGGTTTAAATAGGTATGTGCAAAGCCATGTTTGTTCCTGGCGGTCCATACTAGTTAGAGTTACTTAGTTAGAGTTTTCTCTAATCTTATGTACAGTGATTTTATCACACCAAAATCAAACCATCAAAAAGCTCTAAGGTATCGGAAAATATTGTAAATACCTGCATTAAAGAACTACTTGGACCATTTGTTTGTAACATCATGTACCAAGATTGCACACTACTTGCCAAATACAGTCAAGATACCTCTTCAATAAATAGCACAAGTCAATAGTCCATGTTGACTGCCCAAAGCCCTCCTCCTGGCATATAGCTTGAAAGTTGTTCAGGAATTCCTCTCGCTGTACTGGAGACAGCAACATCAGTACACAGGACACACCACAGTCCCAGTTGTAGGTCTGCTGGTAATGCTGCAGCTTGTGGATTGGATACTGGTTTTGCTTGCCTATAAGAAATTTTTTTTATTCATAAAATAGATGTTACATATATTTTAGTCTCTAAATATACTTATTTAGTTAGCATTGTGTCATAGTCCTATTGTAAACAAGTCTTTTTTTTTTTTTTTTTTTTATACCACTTGGTTGGCAAACAAGCATGCGGTCCGCCTGATGGTAAGCGGTTACCGCCGCCTATGGACGCTTGCAACACCAGGGGTATCACTCGCGCGTTGCCGACCCTGCAGGAATCTTTTCACACCCTTCTTGAAGAACTCCATGCTGTACTCTCCAGGGAAAACCTCAACGTGGAGCTCATTCCACAGCCTGAGCGTTCGCGGAAGGAAACTCCTTTGGAACCGCGCAGTGCGAGACCTTTGTGGTTCCAAGGTATGGGGATGAATTCCCCGTCGATGGCGAGAGGTGCGGTGGTAGAAGGTGGAAGTGGGCATCATGTCGAACAATTCTGCAGAACACTCCCCATTATACAAGCGGTAGAACACACACAGGGAGGCAAAGTCTCTCCTCAAACTTAGTGATTCCAAGCCGCCTGTGAGCATGGGATCATCGACTATTACTAGCGGCGCGTTTCTGAACCGCGTCAAAAGGCCCAAGCTGGTATCCAGGGGCTCCAGCCCACAGGTGGCAGCAGTACTCCATATGTGGCCGAACTTGCGACTTATAAAGTTGCAGCCTTTGTTGCGGTGTGAAGTACTGCTTAGCTCTGTTGAGCACACCGAGCTTCCTCGACGCCAGCTTAGCCTTGTCCTCTAAATGACAGTCTATCTTCATGTTATATGATTCTTACAATTATTTGTTTTCATATTGATAAGAATGACTTTTTAGAAAAAACATATGATGTGGTCCTTTCTATTATAGAGGTCTGGTAATTTAAAATAATAAAATTTTTGTACTGACCCGCACTTTGAGTGGACATGGTGTTATTTCAATTCAGCGTATTTTATGTTTCAAGCTAGGTAATTACTATAATATTTTGTCATACTATTTTACAATTGTAAATAAATAATATGAGTTCCTCTTACGGTTCTTTTCTACTTTTACAGAAAAGGAAAGAAGTATTTATCGTCATTTTCTGATCTAAAGATGACGAATTTATGAATAGGAGACAATTTTTATTATTATCGGTGCTGATATTGATGATAAATATGAATAATCCAAAACTTCCAAAAGTGTCAAAACTTTTGAAATGTTTTGACAAGCTATATTTTTTTTAATTTATGTAGACGTAGGTCCAATCACGCCGTTCCCTTTTAAAGCAATATATACGAGACGGTGACTTAGTTAGTGTTCATTTGGCTGACCAATATCCATCATGCATTAAATATGGAATCTTATTGTGAATAAAAAATATTAATAAATAAATAAAAATCTGCGTATTACTAATGTTAACGTTATTGTTATTATTTCAACATGAATGACATACAGTTTGACGGTTGCATACTATCAATCTCTTCAAGAAATAACCCTACCCTTCTGATTCTGATCTGAATGAATGGAGAGGTAGCCGGATAGGATAGGTACTTATTGTGTACTTTCTTCTGCTTCTGACTGCATTATCAATTAATATTTACCCTAAACTTTATTGAATTGAATTGACTGACGGAACGGAGGGTTGAACACCTTTTGGCTACTGATTGGAAAACAATTAAATATTGGACATGGCGCTAAGAAAAGGGATACTCAAATTGTTCAACAGCAAAAGACCTTCGCAGCAGTTGTACCGACTGCGAGCATTGTCCACACAGACTGCTTCGAAGGACACTGGTAGCGAACATCAAGGAAAAACTCACTTTGGCTTTGAGACAGTTGATGAAGACGAAAAATGGAAAAAAGGCATAGTATATATTCAGATAGTTATATCACATACTTAATTCAACGATCACGTCTTACATACATACATATCCTCACGCCGAGTCCCTAACGGGGTAGGCAGACTTACATACATCTTTCGCTTCGTCCACATTCGTCAGTCTCTTCATACATGCTCGTCGGTTTCGAGTACTCTTGACGTTCCAGTCCTTGAGCGTCCGATCGATTTGATCCAGGTAGTTGGAACGTGGTCTTCCTCTGACTCTTCTTGCACACACTTTTGCTTTGTATATCTGTTTCGTCATCTTTTTTCACTCATTCTTTCTATATGTCCAAACCAATGTAACATGCCTTTCTTCATCTTTACAATCAAGCCCTAATTTACGCCTATTGATTTGCGGATTCAATCTAAGATCGTTACTCCACACATTTTTCGAAGAGAATTGCATCTCAACTGCATTCAAGCTATTTTCTTACTTCCTCTGACATACCCAGAATTTGCTGCCATACAATAAAGTAGGCACCAATATCACATTGTGGACAGCAACTCGAGCATTCTTGCTGACACTTGCTGCTTGCTGCCCATCAATGCCAACATGGCCCCATTCACCATTTCACACATGTTCCCCATTACTAACACGTCTTAGGCCATTTAATCTCATAAAAAAAATATTTCTTATGTCATCACAATGTTTGTCAACTCTTTTGCAAACATGATCTTGATGATTTCATGTTGTTTCTTGTGGTTTTGATTTAATGTCCATATTTTCCAGTACACAATGTGTTTGAGACAGTGGCTGAGAAGTATGACCTGATGAATGATGTCATGTCTATGGGAGTGCACAGGCTATGGAAGGACATATTCATACAGCGGTTGTCACCAGTTCATGAGACTAAGCTGCTTGATATGGCTGGTGGGACTGGTAAGTTTTTGGTTTGTTTTCATATGAAAAAAAAATATTTCGTTATGTATGAGATATATAGTTAGGTAGATTATTGAATAAATAAAATTCTATCAAACAAGCATTATGTCCCTGGATATCTGAGAGGGCAGACTAACAGAATAGATCACCTTGTCTAAATAAATTTCCCTCTCTACAACCCCCATTTTGGAATTTTTTAATTTATAGGTACTCCTGACATTACATAGGCGTTGGTAACAGCTTACCATCAAGCAGGCTGAATAGCTCTTCTTTGCCGTTATTGTTATTAAAGAAATGTGTTTGTTATGTACTCACAAAATATGGTGAATAGTGGTAAATTGTGGAAGCACAGCTCACTTCGATTGTTGACAACTCCCGTCTGGATTTTTATTATCCTACCCTCACTTCAGTACATAACAGTGTTGTTATATTGCAGGTGACATCACATTCAGGTACATAAAGTACCTGCAGAGCCTGGGCGCAGGCGCAGCAGGAGCTCGGAGCAGTGTCACGGTGTGCGACATCAACCAAGCCATGCTGGATGTGGGCAAGGTGCGGGCGGACAGGTAAAGGTCAATATGCTTATACCATCTAGAATGTATTCAAACACAGCATCA
Source organism: Drepana falcataria (assembly GCA_945859725.1). Lineage (NCBI taxonomy): Eukaryota > Metazoa > Arthropoda > Insecta > Lepidoptera > Drepanidae > Drepana > Drepana falcataria. The sequence goes on along the minus strand of OX243941.1, from coordinate 9,578,494 downwards.
TATAATAAATATTATATGATTTCAGTTTCATGTACTCCGCACATTGTCATCCTTGAATCTGCCTATTCTTCCACACTTTCAGTAGACTGATGGGGCATTGTTTCCATTTTGATAGTTACCTATCCTTTGCCCAGACTAGGCTACACCAAAGAATCGTGCGGCGTGGACGTGGATTGGCTGTGTGCGGATGCGGAGAATCTGCCCATCCCAGACGAGTCCTACACCGCATATACCATCGCCTTCGGGATTAGGAACTGCACGCACGTTGATAAGGTACTAATCTACTACAATGAGCTAGAGCGAAGCAGCTCTGGTAACCTGGTGGAATTCCACTTATCCTACTAATATTATAAGTGCGAGTTTGTTCCTCTTACACGCAATAACTCTGGTACGGAATTTGTCACAGAGATAGATTATTAGCTGGATTAACACAATTAAATCAAATGTTACGCAGGTTCAACGTGGGGCGCTGCTGTACTCTGCTATCCAGTTAATAACCAAATCTATGTGCCAATTTCATCTGATTCCGTAGAGCCATTCGTTCAGACGTTCGTATTGGTATGACGGTTTCGAGTTGGCTGGGTTCCTTCAGCCACCGTACCATTACCAGTGACCAGTAACACCTACCACGAGGTTCACGTTGCAGGTACTAGAAGAGGCGTACAGAGTGCTGACACCGGGCGGGCGGTTCATGTGTTTAGAATTCAGCCAACTGCCCAACGACACATTGCAATGGTCAGTTACATTTTACGCTAAGCGAGTATCTATGAAGACATGAATGTGAATGCATTAGTATGTGACGATCAATAAGTAATCCCTGTGTCCCTATTTTGAATAATATATTTTTTATCATCGCCGCTTATCCCTCGAGTTTCTGCGTCATAATGTAGGCTTCTAAATTTGTAAGATTTACTATTTTTTACTTTACATGTTACCTTATGTATGCATATTCGAGCCTATCAAGTATTAATATATATATAACATTTGTTTTGAGGTGTAGTTACTAAAGTAATTGTGCTTGAAAGCGTCTCGGGTGTTGTGGCCGAGGTGGTTGCAATAAGGTGTTGTTGCAGGGTGTACGACCAGTACTCGTTCCAAGTGATCCCAGTGCTGGGCCAGCTGTTCGCCGGCCAGTGGCGGCCCTACCAGTATCTCGTCGAGAGCATTCGCCAGTTCCCTAACCAGGTTTGCTTGCTTTGTCTCTCTTATGTTATGACAGTGGCTCAGCCACTATAAGCTAAAACCCTTTCTCTCCAGGCTCAAGCTTGTAATGTGTTTGTGATGTGATGTAGATGTTGTCTGGAGGGACTGGCCGCTTGCATTAGAATCATGTGAAACGCTTTCCAATCACAATGAAATGTCTGTTCCAGGAAAAGTTCAAGACGATGATAGAGGACGCCGGCTTCCGGCAGGTCACTTACGAGAACCTCACCTTCGGCACGTGCGCCATACACTCGGGGTTTAAAATATGAAACTGTTGTTACGTAACAAACAAGGCCTTACAGTGGGGCCTGAGGACCCCTGTTTACTACTTAGAGTACATTTAGCTTAATTAAGTGGCGAGCGAGTATTAACGTTGTTGTAGTTGGTTGTAGAGTTAATGTAAATAAAACATATTTGTTAATTTCGTCAGGAATTTATTAAGTCCATCAAACTGTGTTGGTCTTTGGAATGCAGATCCAATATCTAAATTACATTTGACAATTAAAACTATGATATATCCATGTCCACACACCGGCGAGGGCAGCCGCCTACAAGTATTACAATAATGAGTGGCCTAAGAATGGCCCAGTGAGCCGCCGCAAGCTCAAGCATGCTGTATTATGTGGCATCGCTCGTTAGGGCTCACTCTAGTGGCGAAGCTAACTCGACACGGTCGGACCGACCGACGCCCTACGTCTAGGAACAAATGGCAGAACATCGAGAAGCAAATAAGGTGTGAGTCGGGATATCCAAACAAATATTAATATTTTGTATCGAGCGTGCACTCAACATAAGTTATTTGCAATAATTACAATAGCATACCCAGGTCCGTAATCCGTGATCCGCGATCCGGGCGACCTAGGTGCGATCCGGTGCGACATCCTGGGTCCGGTCCGGTCCGATCCGTGGCCGTCCTACCCGCCGAGAGCCAGCCCTAGCCTGATCCGTCCACACACCTCCAGCCAAGCAATCCATCCCACGATCCCAATCCACAGTGGATGAAACAAAAGAAAACTCTTTTAGTTACACGGCTTCAAGTGATAGTTGTCGCGTCGCTTAAGACTAAGTGCGGCGTGGGCCCCGGCCCCCGGCCCCGCCTCGGCGCGCTCGGCCGGGGCCGGGGGCCGGGGGCGGGGGCCTAGCCTCGGGGCCTGCCGCGGGGGCCTGGCCGGGGCCGAGGCGCGCCGGGCCGCCGCCGCCGCCGCCTCCGCCGCGCCGCGCTGTCGAAACACACCACCTTCAGTTCCCGCTCCGCCGGCCAGCACTAGGCCAGTAGGAGCCGCCGCGGGTCCAGTCCCGAGTACGCTGCGCACCTTCCTATTCGCCGGCGGGGCCTCCTCGTCCACACGCGACTGGCCATTCGAACGACGCAAGGGTCCTATGCGAGTATCGCGCCTACCGAGCGGCAGGTGGGCACGCGAATGGAAAGGCGCAGAGCGTACAAGGCTCGTGTGATCCAAAATCCGGTTCGATCGGTCCAGCGAACATCCCGGGGGTATCCTTTGGATCCAGGCTAGTCTCCCCAATATTCGGACAAGAGACGCTTGTTTTGTAATCCGATCCACTGTTCCGATCGATGGCTTTCGCACTTTTGCGCGTTGTTGCGAGGAACCTCGTAATATAAAATAATAAAAGTAATTAATATTCAGTAGCACTGCTCCTTATATATTAACATTATTATGATGCGACACATTATTATGATGCGACACATTATTATGATGCGACACATTATTATGATGCGACACATTATTATGATGCGACACATTATTATGATGCGACACATTATTATGATGCGACACATTATTATGATGCGACACATTATTATGATGCGACACATTATTATGATGCGACACATTATTATGATGCGACACATTATTATGATGCGACACATTATCGCACCTTCTCGTCATAAAATAGATTATTCATCTATAATAGGTAGTAATATGTATAAATATAAAAGTGTCTTGTATAGTATAGAGATCACAATAATTGATTCGACCATACAATTGTTAACAAAATCTCATTTACTCATGCTTAAAATCACTTCAACTGTCAGTCTCACAAAATGTTCAGTGAAGTTCAATTGTCACCACGTGTGTCATATTCTAAATCGTATCTTATATTATCTCAGTTATTATTTGTTGCCAAAACTATTGTGCAGTCATTGTTAGTCGTTTGTATGACACGACGCAACAACTCGTGCCGATCTGCCGGCACTTGGGACCATTGCATACATGTACACATATACACACAACCTGTTTAAACGATAGGATAAAACAAATTGATGAGCACTTTCATGTTACAGATATGTTTGATGGTTTGTTTTACTTCTTTTAAAAGTGGCACTGCATATGTATAACTAAAGGAAGAAAACAACTTATTCAAATACTGATTAGTGAATTTAAGAATCTGTTATGAATGGAGATATAAATGTAGGTATGTACTTATGTAGTGTTAGAGGTGTGTGTGTGTGCGTGTCGCTGACCTCAGTAGGCGTGGTCGCGGTCGCGCGAGCGTGAGCGCGAGTAGGAGCGGCGCACGGGCGAGTAGGTGGGCGAGCCGCGCCGCCGCGGGGAGTACGAGCGCGACCTGCACACAAGCACCTCGCACCTTACACCTCGCATCACGACGCATGCATGCACACTACTACCTGCTACTACTGACTACACTAAATTCACAGCTAATAATCACTATATATTACTACTGGGCATCCATTAATTAAGCGAGGTGATTTTGGCGATTTTTTCGACCCCTTACCCCGCCTGACGTGATATTTTTGGAAATACATACATATTACATATTTTAAATATAATTATGTTAATATCTGTGCTTGATCGCGTTAGATCTATTTAAAAATTAATTTGCTTATTATTTATTATTTTAAATAAATAACATTATTATTTAATTTAACCTAGTTTTTTCCCAATTTTAAAATATTTCTGGCGGTACATTCCATTACGTAATAATTGCCTAGACATGGTGAAATTTGGTGATGTTCGATGTGACCCCCCCCACAACACCTCACGTAATTAATGGACGGTCCCTAGCGTTGCGTAAGCGACTGATATTATAGATGCCAAAGTTTGTGAGGATATTTGTTCCTTTATCATGAAAACACTACTGAACTGATTAGCTGGATCCTGTTCATATCCCATATGTTAATATAGGATATGTTTTATCACAAAGAGAAAAAGATTAAGAAAACACAAGCGCGGGGCACAGCTAGTTTACTAAGAAAATGATGAAGTAAGAATTCGTTTCTGGTCTTCAAGGAGTTATTGGCGGTGATCAGGATATCTACCTTGTTAAAGCAATTATTAGAAACTCGTACAAGCACTGTATGCGTGATACGAAGGATTTTTATGTAAAACATTAATAGGAATATACAATAGTAGAAAATAAATGCTATACATCTCACTAATTAAAGAAAAGCACACCAAAGCAAACAACTATGTGGTGTGTCGTGTTCCTCGGTGTGTACTCCATAGATACGTTCAGGAAGCATACCTCGTGGGTATAGTACACATGATGTGCATGTAGGGGGCGGGCCAACAACAAAACCATTCATCACCTATCTCGCTCGCCGGGGTACCTGTCGCCGCCGCCGCTGCCCCCGCCGCTGCCGCCGTAGTCCTCCTTCACGCGGATGTAAGACACCTCGCCCTGCGCAACAAGTCGACACATTCAGATACGCATTTATATTGCAGTGTCTATGATATTGATATTAATCATTTCTTGCCTGTTCGTCCCTTCGTCCAGCTCTCCAAAACGACTAGGCAATAGGCTAGGCTTTCATATAGGACTTTAAAGTGGAGATAGCGACTCTATAAGAAATAACACAGTACCACAGGCGAAACCGCGGGGCGAGGCTCCACCGTGCCACTTCCGGAAAGATCGTCGAACAAACCTCGTGACTTCGGAATCGGGAGTCATCCAATTTTTTGACAGCGTATTTCATGTCCTCGTGGCGCAGGAACTCGACGACGCCCGAGCCGTCCTTGAAGGTGTCGGCGAAGCAGACGTCGCCCGCCTCGCGCATGTGGTCCTTGAGGTCCTGCCACGAGCCCGAGGGCGGCAGGCCCGTGACCAGCACGCGGTACTCGGAGCGGCGCGCGGGCGGGCCGCGGGCGGGCGCGCGGCCGGGCCAGCGCTCGCCGCCGCCGCCGCCGCCGCCGCGGGCGCCGCGGCCGCCGCCGCCGCCGCCGCGCGGGAACTCCACGCGCAGCCGGTACCCGTCGTAGTCGTACCCGTCGCGCGCGCGCACGGCGTCGTCCGCGTCCCTGCGCACGCCCACGCCCGCCGCTTAGCTACGCTCTACGTTATACGTTCTACGCTCGTTCCTGCTCCGTGCGACCGTATTCCATATTACCACCGCCGACTTGATTCAGAAAAACCTGCTCCTGTTATGTTTATTGACTAGATTTTGCAATTAAACATTTCCACTGTACTAGCGTCTAGTCATAAATATTGCAACTTTGTAGTGAACATTGAGTATGATACGGTATGAAAGTGGCATGTATGATTAAAATGTGTGCTAATAAGTTAAAAATATCACACCATTAAAATTCTTAAGCTGAATGAGAAATATGTTAATACTGAATGGGTAGGTAAAAATCAGAAAAGCAGACACCAGGATATAAAGTCCTGCACGTAATAGTGTAAAAGTAGTGTGTAAAGTGTGTGTAGTAAAAGTGCAGTAATGACATGAAATTGAAGGCAAACAAAGATAAGTTTGTAACATCAAACACATAAATGTGGTAACAATACAACTATTTACTTTGTTATCATGAGGACTATGTCCCCTATGTATCAGTAGTTGTATAAAATGATATGTAACACAATAGTGTGTTGTGACATATGGATATAAGAAGCTTCTAACCATACTGTGTGGCTGTAAATAACACTGGATATTTATGTATGAACTCTGCTATGACCTTTGTTAAATTTGAATTACAAATTCACCAGTAGGTATAATTAATAGCAATGATGTGAGGTTGGCTGCCACATCTCCATGTGTGTCCAAACAAACTTTATTACCACAAATGACAAGCAGTAACACAAATATATTGTGAAGAATCCACTCATCTGCTCCATTGTTAAATATTGGTATATTTACAAACTACATAATTGCTATTGAAAATAGACATAAGGCATTAGTATACTGATAGTACATAAATGTAATAAGTGAAAACCATCAATGGACTGATTCCTGCTGAGGGCATACATTTGTGTGATGAACACAAATATTTGCAGTTTAGTCTAAGATGCCACATGTGGTTGCATAAGGAAATGTCCTAAGAGATTATTAATGTGTTCATAATTATCTATCACAGGTAACCTCAGAGGGATATTTTTTGCTATGGGTATGAATTTATAGGTAATAATAAAGATATACTTTAATCATCTCTCACCGGATGGGTGGCAGAATATCAGGTACTCAATTATGTGATTGATAAAGTGGAAGCAGAGGCATATGATAGTCATCCTGCAAAACCCACTTTTTCAAGTGGTGCAAAAAGCTTGAGACTTATAATGTTATTCTATCTAAATAAGTAAGGTTAGGACCCCTTAGATAGAAATACTAGTGAAAATAACTTAGACCTAATTTATGTCTACTGCCAGTATCACAATATCATGTAGTATAAGGTGGTTTCTTACTATTAGTACGCATCACCCACTTTAGTTAGCTAATTACATTGGGAGATGTGTACATGGTCGACTCCAAATATCTAAACAATCACGATGCAAGTTATGCATAACAATTTAGCAACTTATATGACGGTTGCTAACGAAATGAATACTTCAAGGAATGTAATATCTACTTACGTGTAATGATTTAAGATAAGCCAATGAATACAGATTCTTACGATACCCACATAACAAAATAAAATGTTTTATTGTCATTTACCTTGGATCTTCGAATTCAACAAATGCGAAGGGTGGACCTTTTCTGTTTTTAAGATCAACGAATGTAACTTTGCCGAATTTGTAAAAGAGATCTTGAATGTCCTTTGTCCTTATATCTGGCGGTAAGTTTCCTACATATATTCTGCACTCATTTCTATTGCTACTACTCCCACCAGACATTGTGATTTATTTTGGCAACAACTTAACTTAATAGACGATTATATATTTATATTCCACTTTAGACTCGGCGTTTCTCACATGAACATGAAACTTATCCAATATGGCGTCAGGTAAGAGTTGTATCGTGACAGCTAGCTATCGCAGGAACCGGAAATCAAGTTGACATCCCGATAGAGTACTTTGGCAAATTTGTTTGGCTTTGGCTTTTTACATTTTGTTGAAGGAACTTTTAATTCATACCCAGAAAAAAGTTAAATCATTCTTTAGGACCCAGGGATATACTGTGCTGATCATTACAATTTCTGAGGAGCGAATATGAAAATTATAAATCATAATTATAAAAACAATATTAAATAACAATTATACAGGAATTTGATAATAAAGATTCATCCAAAAAGTAAGACTTTAAGAGGTAAGATAAGTGCATACAATTTTTAAAGTAATTATTCTGATAATCAAATCTCTTCTTCCTTCTCGTGCTTCTTGATATTACTGATAAGCAAGTATACATGCCGACATAGTCGAGATTATTCAAAAGTTATATAATTAATAAAATCAATTATATTCTATCAAATAAATTGTGTATAATGTATCAAACATATATAATCTTTGTGAATAATGTGTTCCTGGCTAGTCACTATTGATATATCAGAACGAACGCAACCTTAAAGTTTATTTTTCGAATTTCTTTGAATTTCGAACGCCCTCTAGCGCAATCAGCAGAAATCTGTTCTGAAAGAAGCCTGTGAAAGAATCCTCTAGAAAGTAGGCACTGAATCTCCGGTTATCAAAATCTTTACGTGAGAATTTGTACTTATCCCGAAGCAAAAGTGAGTATTTTTGTGTCTTTGTGTTTCTAGAAATACAATAATTATGTAAGAAGTTATAATATGTAGAAGTTTTACAGTTTTTACAATAATTCAACAAAATGGTGTAAGAAAGTCCGAAGACAGAAAATTTATTGGCAAAATATTCGCTAGAACGTGGATTTAATCAATATTTATTGATAAAACTTTAGTTTCTATGGATATAATCTGCTATTTGATGGATTACTTTATATCTTTTTGGGGCAAATAGGCATATGGGTATATGCACATTGTTTAAGTAAATAGTTATATTTCGCGTTTATGACGGGGTTTACTGCTAGTGCTTCGGTTAGGATCTGTACCAAAAAGCCTTCATCAACAGCTCCAGTGATCAGGTAACAAAGCCTGGATAATCGTTCAGGCTTTAATAGCTTTGATAGTTTCATGCGTCAAATTTACGGAAGTGAATTCTGACGCATTTTGTAAAGGGCGCGCTTTGGAGTCCCGGGTACCTATGCTAGGGTTCGCGCCTGACCTTTATTGGAAGCTATTTATAGCTGGTTATTGAATGTAAACAATCGATGATGCTCTCTCAGTCGGATCGTGGAAAACAGTCTCATGAAACCTTATTAGCATTTTGACGTGCCGTTTATTGATAACCTCGGAAATAGTGCGGATCAGTGAGCCTGACTACCTACGTAGTTGTCAGTAGTTGAAGTGATTAACTTGTTAACTTGGGAACTTGGAACTGCTTGGCCTGGCTATCTGCATAGGTGCCCTAATGAGCAAAAAAAAATTGCCTGGTGTTTGTTTAGTTAGTCTTAATATATATAGGAATTGACAGGAAGATTAAATAGTAGGTGTCTTAAGTGTCCTGGCAGTTGCAGTGTATTGAATATTGAACCTTATTCCATGAATGTTACAGCCACACAGCCGACAAGATGTGTGACCGCAAGGCAGTTATCAAGAATGCTGATATGAGCGAGGAGATGCAGCAAGATGCAGTTGACTGTGCTACGCAGGCTCTTGAAAAGTTCAACATTGAAAAGGTATGAATTTCAATTCACTACTTTGTAAATGGAGAAGGACAAGTGGAGCAGTCCGCTGTGCTATACTTTACTAATGAGGTGTAACATGACTGGATTGGGTGCACTGACAGATTGCAGTGAAAAGTTCCCATGAATGATAATGTGTGGTTTTCCTGTTGTGGTTAACATATATAAATGAGCTGTTTTTAGGTATGTGATGTGGTTTGGTTGGTTACAGGATATTGCTGCGTTCATCAAGAAAGAGTTTGACAAGAAGTACAACCCCACATGGCACTGCATCGTTGGGCGCAACTTCGGCTCGTATGTGACGCATGAGACGCGCCACTTCATCTACTTCTACCTGGGCCAGGTGGCCATCTTGTTGTTCAAGAGCGGTTAGACCGCATCCCCACGTTCCAAATTTTTTGTTGTTAGAGCAGAACGCAGCATGAGCGCGCGTGTGTGTGTGAGTGAGAGAGGCCTTCACCGATTATTTATGATGCTGGACATTACGGCGTCGCATCTCTTCTCGTCTGTAGCGACGCACTCTATGTATGTTTGTACTGTGTTAGCTATTACTTAAGGTTCAATATGACTCGATACATTCACTTCTAGTGTATTTATATTAAAGAAAATTTTAGTTTAATTATTCCTAGACTATTACCTAGTATAGTGTAAAAGTCATATGTTAGTACCTAACTAAATTTATTGTTTAATTTCTTTGTTAATACATTCACTGGAGATATTTTCAATACTTCTATAATTATTAAAACTTTCTTACAAACAATTGTTTCTCTTACCAAATGCATAGCCCAACTGGAAAGAAGGAGCAAGAGAACAGTAGTCGGGCAAGATATTTTATCTACGCTAATAAGTATCTGTGGTACTTCTGAAACGATTTTGAAAACTGTTAGAAAGGCATATAGCCCTTGGCCCCGTGCCCCATGAGCGAGCGATCAACTACTTATTTTGGTAAATATGGTCTTAAATAATCATATCTTCTCGTCTTCCCACAAGGGTAACGAAGGGTGGGCGGGCAGAGGTAAGTGTGGGTACTACCTGCACACCTTTCTAAATTATATTATATTAGACTACATACGTCTTTGAATTTCTTAAACTTTGCAGGTGTCCTCTCGAGATTTTCTTCACCATAAAGCTTGTGGTGTGACTAATACACTGTATTTAAGTTCAGAAAAATTTAATGATATTGTCGGGATTCGAACTTGCCTCATATGGCGTGCGCTGCCTAAACGGTTTTGATGCAGAAAAGAGAGCTACCAATGAAACCGTGGGGCACAGCGAGTGGGTTAACAAAATGATGGGCGGACGTCTATTCACTTACCTATGTCTGTGGGTGGGGGGGGGCCAACTCTACCATGTTATGTTCTACAATCTATCCTAGTTTCACGTGTTATCCTCCTCAGGAGTCCTCGTCACTATTCCCTGGGTTACCACTGGTCTAATTGACTATTATTGACTACCTGGATCAAATCGATCGGACGCTCTAGGACGGGAACGTCAAGTGTATTCGAAACCGACGAGACCCACTTTCCGCCAGAGGTATATCAGGTGCCAACATGATATACCTCTGGCGGTATATAGTGGGCGAGTCCATCGCCGTTATTCAAGCACGACTATACATACGCCTTTTTGAATTTCTTCTCTGACGTATGCAGGTTTTCTCTCGTTGTTTTCCTTCACCGTAAAGCTCGTTGTGTGACTAATCACTGTACTTAAGTTCAGAAAAACTCATTGGTACAGTCGGGAATCGAACTTGCGATCTTTGTTTCGCAGGAAACTGCTCGAACCACACGGCCACGGCTTATTTGCATTTTTTTTATAAATTAATTGTTTTACTATGATTTTCTCGTTAACCGTGATTTTTAAATATTACCTACTTCTCCCTGGGGCATGGTGATTTCTAGAGTACAGCATTCACGTTTGAAAGGCTATGGTTTGCGATGAAATTTTTCAACAAGCGGAGCGTAATAGTTTGCCAGAAAATATGTTACTAACAAGTTGCATATCATTGAATGGAGCTTCATCAGTTACACCAGAGTCAGTCAGTCTTATATTTAAGAAGACGTTGTATACCGCCAACACTAACAATTTGAGGTCACCCTCATAGGGTGAGCTCTTCGAAGGGAGCTGATAACTCAGGTAATAAATGCCAATAGAAAGGGAAGCAAATGCAAATGGTGATTTTACCTGACCTGATGTGTAAGTGAATCCACGGCTATGCCTGCAATAATATCAACCAATCGTCGATTTCCTGCAACCCTTCAACTGTACCACTCAAGGTAACAGTGGATGGTGTATAAGAAATTATTTAAACTAGTGTCGTGTTCTAGTAGAAAAAAAGGTAACAAAATGTCCGAAGAACCAGCCAGAAAACGGGTTGATGTGTTCCATCAAAAGGAAAGCTTTAAGAATTTTATAAGGCGGGCAAAAACTCCCCATCTGTCACGTTAGCATCAAAATGTATCTCCGGCGGAAGACGGCTGCTGCCTATTCCTTCGGGGATCGGGATCGGGGACCCTTGGGAGGAGACGTCAAGATAGTCATATAACATAGGTAATGCCCTAAACCTGGCGACATCAATCATTCTAGTAAAACATACCCACTTTAGACGTTTTATTCTGTTTTACAGGGCCAGTGTTAGTCTTTAGGTTTTTGACATTCTATATATATATACTAGTTGTCCCGCCCAGCTTCGCTTGGGAGAAAAAATTAAAGCCACGGACCCAGTGGCGCCACCTATCGGGTCCAATTGTGAATCTAAACCATTCCCAGATCCCCTTGAACACACACAGAAAATTTCATTAAAATCGGTCCAGCCGTTTAGAAGGAGTTCAGTGGCATACACACTCACAGAAGAATTATATATATAAAGATTTATATATAAATTAATGTGTGTCTGTATGTCTTTTATAGAATCGTAAACAGCTGGACTGATTTTAATGAAATTGTCACTGTCTTCAGGTGGATTCGAGAATCGTTTAGATACACAATTGGACCCGATAGGCAGTGCTGCGATCGTGTTTCAGGAATTTTTTTTTTCACCCGCGCGAAGCTCGCCCGACACAGCTACACATAGATAAGGGCGTCTCCTGTGAAACGATTATGACGAAATTGATTTTAGAATGCCAATTCTCTCTATATTAACATGCCTCCTATGTTTCATCCAAATTCTATACAGACTGTCCTTTGTTGAATTCCATGCGGACGGAGTCGCTCATCTTACTAATACTAGGTACCTATTATAAATGCAAGTTTCTGAGGACATGTGTTCCTTTTTTGCGCAATAAAAATAAATTGTAAATATTTGGCACTGAGAAAGATAATTTAAAATATGATTTCTTTCAGAAAACAGTTTCAGGAAACAAATTTTAAGCAGATGGAACCGCGGGGTGCAGCAAGTATAGATAATTCTATAGTTTGATAACATCAACCGCAGTATCCTTTGGGGAATTTTGCACACGCTTTGGTTGCAACACGGCCCGTAGCTTATGAATGAGTATTTAAAGCCCCCCTGGTTGTCCAGGCGGCACAGTCGAGCCGTGCTCCTCACGGCTTACTATACCTATAGTAATTTAAGTGTATTTTGTTATTAGGTCACTTAGGTACCTATATAAGTTCTTTAGTTTTTTAAATCGACCGCAAAATCTCAAGGTGAGTTGTTATTACTTACTTCTAATTGTATTATAAGAGAGGTATTTGGGTAAACGTCGTGACCGAGGGTTTCGAGGAATCGCCTGCACCTTAAAATAGAAAGTTCGTATCCTGACTGTACCAACGATATGTTTTCAAGTAGTATACCTACAGTGATTAATGACATAAAGAGAAAGAAGAAAAAGCTCGTGAGAAAACATGCTTACTTTTAAGTGGAAATTTAAGACGTACCTATGTAGAGCCGTGCTTAAGAAACGAACTCGTTAAAAGAGGATGTTATTTCACGTCTGCCTATCCCTTTGGGCATCTTTGTAGGAAGGTGCGAAGCCCATTTTTACGGATGCGAATTAGCACAAGAACATCAGCTCACATCCATGGAGAACATGACTAATCCATTATTTGTATAATAGCAATCCTCAGAGACCAAGATGACTGACGCAAAGAGCAACCTGCTGCTGTTCTTCGACCGGCCCTCCGAGCCGTGCTTCATGCAAAAGGGAGATGACAAAGTCACCTTCCAAGTCCCTGACAGCTACTATGTAAGTTGGCATTCCTCCTTCAAGCTATACTTAAAAAAATACGTAAAAAAATGCCGGCTGTTATAATCCAAGCTGGGCTTCTCGATTCGAGAAACTCGATTCCGCTAGGACGGCTTAACGAATTTGGATTAAATTCGGCACAAAGATAGATTCAAAGGTGGATTGGTGGTTGGGTATTGTTATATTCTTGAAATTAAAACAACAATGAAATTACATTTTACGCGGGGGCAACCGCGGGGCACCTTTGGAAATATTATAAAGGGACAAATCGTGCTTGTTTAAACACGCAATCTTAAGAACTACTTACATACATATCCTCACGCCAAGTCCCTAACGGGGTAGGCAGAGAGTATAGAGCGCCAGTTCTCTCTAGACTAACATACCTCTTTCGCTTCGTCCACATTCATCTGTCTCTTCATACATGCTCGTCGGTTTCGAGTACTCTTAACGTTCCCGTCCTTGAGAGTCCGATCTATTTGATCCAGGTAGTTGGAACGTGGCTTTCCTCTGCCTCTTCTTACATACACTTTTGCTTTGTATATCTGTTTCGTCAATCTTTCTTCACTCATCCTTTCTATGTGTCCTAACCAACGTAACATGCCTTTTTTCATCTTTACAATCACGCCCTCATTCACGCCAGTTGATTTGCGAATCTCTTCAATGGATTGATCTAAAATCGTTACTCCGCACATTTTTCGAATAGATCGCATCTCAACTCGACTCAACTCAACTACTTCACTGAACAAATATGTTTGCTATAGATAGCCCGTTTATTCAGTCTGTGGACTGTTATAGCATCATGCTGCCATCCTAGGGAGCAGGTAATGTATGTCTTCTCCATGGAAACGACCAACCCGAACCGTGCTTCTTTTTCGACGTTTTATAAGTGCCCACCTGGGCCTATGTGAAATAAAATGATTTTGATTTTGATTTTGATTTTGAAATGCGAGTGACGCCGCGGGCCACAGCCAGTTACAAATGTTACAATACAATTGTAGTTATACATGTTTAGCGCCTACTATTGAAATTTAGCAATCAATCAATATTTTCTTGTTTACAACGAAGCGAAAAAGTATTGTAAGCCTAGAGAGAACTGGCGCTCTACTCTCTCTGCCCTGTGAGCGACCCGGAGTGGTGATATGTATGGATGTATGGTATGCTAATGCTATTAATGCTATTTTTCTCGATTGGGTTTCTCATATTTCTTATGACGGACGTGGACGAAGCGAAAGAGGTATGTAAGTCTAGAGAGAACTGGCGCTCTATACTCTCTGCCTACCCCGCTAGGGACTTGGCGTGATGATATGTATGTATGTATGTATATTTCTTAATTTGCATATCACTTTAAAAGCAATTTTCTGGAGTTATTTCAATCAATTTAATTTTGTATGGTACGTAAATAATGCTAGTTTCCAAGGCTAATACACTTGATTAGGTACCTACCTAACTAATATTGATTCGGTCTGACGGTCGCGTGTCTAGCGGTGGTTTCATATTATCAGCTAGTTGAGTTGTAGAATAAATAGCCTTGCAACTTTTTAAACTAACAACTATGATGTAGGTAATATGGTAAAAAAAACAAATTTCACCCTGAGACCAAGAACTGTAAAACGAACGTGCTACCTATCTATATAAATATCTTTTAAAAAATATACAATTCGCCTTTGAGTTGGCGCTATATATGTATATTATGTAATAATATTGTTCAGTTTCTAAAATAAAAGTAGCCTAAACTACCCCTTCTTACATCAGCTATCTGCCCGTGAAAGTCCCGTTAAAATCAGTCCAGCCGTTTTAGAGATTAGCCGGAACAAACAGACCGACAAAATTAAATAAAAATGATATTTATTTTGGTACATGTACCGTACCGTGTATACATCCATATGCATTTAGTAAAGCGTGGTTATTTTAATATTACAAACAGACACAAATTTTTCTCTAGAAAATAACTCAATGTAGATGGCGCTAGCATATAGAAATTCGTATATTTTAAACTGAAAAGTTATCTTATTTAGCCTGCATCTCACTAATCCTTTCCTAGGGGATGGCCACGTCATAGTAACTTTATGCTTGCAAAGTCTCAGCCCGATCGGTTTAAAATTGACAAAGTTTCATACAAACTTTCATCACCAATTGTATTCCCTTGGGGGTAGAATTAATCAAAATCCTATTCTTAGCGGATGCCTACGTTATAACATCTACCTGCATGCCAATTTTCAGCCCGATCCGTCCAGTGTTTTGGGCTGTGCGTTGATAGATCACTATGTCAGTCAGTCAGTCACCTTTGAGTTATATATATTTAGATGTATAGATCAAACTCGTCCCTTTTATAGTGGCGATAAATGTCAGGTGTAGATAATGTTGTGTATTGCAGCCGGACAAGTACAAGGCAGTCAGCAGTACGCTGGCCAACCGCTTCAGCGGCGATGCGGGCCGGTCCGTGCCCATCCGCAACATCTCGCTGCCCAACCTGTCGCTGCCCTTGGAGCTGCCCTTCAACCAGCAGTTCTCCCTCTTCGTGCCCAAGCACAGGAAGATGGCCGGCAAGCTCATTGACATTTTCATGGGTACGCTGAGCCTCCGCTCATTTCTATACTAATATTTGTATTTATTATGGAGCCGATTTTAAAGAGAGGTAGGGCATAACGGATTTCCTGTTCGAATTTGGAGCTGCCCGACTGGGGCAGGACCTCCACCTTATAGAAGTCCGCAGCCAAATAACACAATTTATTGTGTTGTGTTCCTACGTGGTGAATAAGGTTTCCAGTAATGAGCTCCTTGGGGAGGGGGGAGGATTGTTACATTGTGTTGGAAACAGAGGGATTAAACCTTATGCTGCCAACACACTATAACTCTCCGAACACAGAGTGGCAACGCGCAAGTGATACTTTGGTATTGGAGCGTAAATAGGCTACGGTAACCGTTTCCCATCAGGTGGGCCGTATGCTTGTTAGCCAATCTTGTTGTATAAAAAAAAAAAAAAAAACCGAGAATTACCGCGATCGTGGGTAGCCGGAACTAGTCACACAAGGCCGAAAGATATATGAAAGAGATAAGGATGAGTATTTCAAGTGGGCAACACCAATTTAAGCATATATTATGAATTTAGGCATGTTATTGTTCAGAACCAAAAAATCTAAACTTACCTCTGAACATTATATACATACATACATACATAGGACATGAAAATCTAACGAACAATTACTCTAATTTATCGGACAAATATCTCCCCTCCACGGGGCACGATACCTATAATAAGCTTTCCAGATAGACCAGTCTGCTCTTAGGCTGTCAATATTAAGTGTATGTACATATGTGTCCAACTATGCAGGGATGCGCAACGTCGAGGATCTGCAGTCGCTGTGCTCATACTGCCAGATGAGGGTCAACCCTTACATGTTCAACTACTGCCTCTCCGTCGCCATCTTACACAGGTATGTACTCTATAAGGAATACTAATATTCAGGATATAAGAATCAGAAGCCGTGGTGGCCCAGTGGTTTGTGTAGACTCCCGCAACACAAATAGTGAAAGTTTGGATCCCGACTGTAATAATGAGTTTCTCTGAACTTAAGTACAGTGGTTAGTCACATCACCAGCTGCTTTACGGTGTAGGAAACTATTAAAACTTGCGTTAGAGAACAAATTTCTGAAATATGTATAGTTGACGTACCTATGTATGCATGTATGCTCATTACATGTCACACTTAGGTATTAGTAGATCACGTTGAAGTGTTGTTAAAGTACATATTGAATGGTTTCCAGGCCCGACACCAAGGGTCTGAACATCCCCACCTTCGCGGAGTCCTTCCCGGACAAGTTCATGGACCCCAAGGTGTTCCGCAAGGCGCGTGAGGTCGCCACCACCGTGCCTTCTGGAGCCAGGGTACGGTGTCTTGACTAAAACAGCAAAAAATATTAGAAAGCTATTGTATGTCATTTTAATCTAGATATACATTTTTTTATTGGTTTTATTTTGTTGGTTACCTACAAGTGGTTCTTGACAACCAAAGTTTTATTTCAGAATGGTTGGTTTGTTTATTTCTATGGAGTACCAACATTTGTTTTGCATGGCCTACTATTTATCGAAAGGCTACCAGGCTACACTTATTGAACGTCATATATTAAATATTAAATGATCTTAACCACCGAGTGTGTGCGACGTTGGCAATAAAGACTCCTTGATGCAATCAAATCACGATACCTAATGCTTGTGCATTGTCATGGCGATTCGTGGCTGCAGAGCATGTCACTCAGGAATTCGGAGTCCAGTACAGCAGTGCCTGTGACATGTGCAGATGCCCCTGACGATCCCCTTCAACTACACGGCGGCCGAGTCGGAGCCGGAGCAGCGCGTGGCGTACTTCCGCGAGGACATCGGCATCAACCTGCACCACTGGCACTGGCACCTGGTGTACCCCTTCGACGCGGCCGACCGCGCCATCGTCAACAAGGACCGCCGCGGGGAGCTCTTCTACTACATGCACCAGCAGATCATCGCTAGGTACCCGATGCCTCCCTGCGGCCGTGCTGCCAGGAATTCTCAATTTTTATCATTATCCTTATCATCACGCCGAGTCCCTCATGTGCAAGGCAGAGTATATATATAGCGCCAGTTCTTTCTAGATGCATAAACCTCTTTCACTTCATCCACGTTTATCAGTCTCTTCGTATATCCTCGCCGGCTTCGAGCCCTCTTGACATTCCCAGACTCCAGTGACTCATCAATTTGAATTATGTAGTTGGTAGTAAGGGACTCGACGTGATGATGATGAAATTGCGTGATTTATCCTAGTGCAAAGATAGTGACTGGTCCGTTTGGCCTCCCCCAGGTACAACATGGAGCGCCTGTGCAACGGCCTGCCCCGCGTGGCGCGCTATAATAACTTCCGCGAGCCCATCGCCGAGGGATACTTCCCCAAGCTGGATTCTCAAGTGGCCAGCCGTTCTTGGCCCCCCAGGTAAATACAACACGATTTATCGATGCCCCCATTACCCCATAAGTCAATTATTACAAATCGGCTTTATAAACTATCAAAAGCAAGAATGCTCGATTAGAGTTCATTATCAATCTCTGTCTATGGCCTGATTAATCACATTGTCGGAATATGTTTTTTTATTCTATTAAACCTCATAGTCGATTGCGTCTTAAAAATGTTTTAGCTTTAACAACTCTAAAATGTGTTTAAGTAACGGTACGTACCTACATCTTGTGAATCTGTAGCTTCCATTGTTGCTCTAGAGATGGCGCTACATGTCCGGTTTAAGCCGTAATAGTATAAATTACTAGTATATTACATTTCTATTAGTATATATGCTACTAGCTGTCCCGCCCAGCTTTGCTCGGGTGAAAAAGTTAAATTGCCCGTAACACGATCGCAGCGCCACCTATCGGGTCCAATTGTAAATCTAAACCATTCTCGAATCCACCTTAAGACACACAGAAAGGGATAGCTTCGCACGGATGAAAAAGTTAAAATTCCTAAAACTCGATCGCAGCGCCACCTATCGGGTCCAATTTAATATAGCCTATGTTACTCGGGGATAATGTAGCTTTCCAAAGGTGAAAGAATTTTTGAAATCGGTCCAGTAGTTTCGGAGCCTATTCATTACAAACAAACAAACAAACAAACAAATCTTTCCTCTTTATAATATTAGTATAGATAATAATAATAAAAATTGAATTAAGTCTACTGAAGGAAGCTAAGATATGCCTGTGGCAGTAATTTCCCGCTGTGTACAATGCTATGTGGGTTACTTAAGCATTGTACATCAATGTATTTTGTTATAATAGGTTCGCAGGCACCACCATCAAGGACATCGACCGGCCCGTGGACCAGATCAGGAGCGACATCACCGAGCTGGAGACCTGGCGCGACCGGTTCCTACAGGCCATTGAAAACCTGGCTGTCACACTGGTGAGAGCCATCGTCAGTCAGCTGTCTGTGTGAAGGTGCATAGGTCATGTGTTTGTTTGTGTGTTCTATGCCTGCAAGGGGGTATTGCAAGCGACCATAAGTTAGTATTAGCTCTTTACCTTCGGGGTTGCCACTTTTACCACATCAGTGGTATGGTGAAAAGCAGGCCTGTCGCTGACTGTGTGTGTTATCCTCGGCTGCAGCCCAACGGGCGCCAGATGCCGCTGGAGGAGGAGACCGGCATCGACGTGCTGGGCAACCTGATGGAGTCGTCCATTATCAGCCGCAACCGGCCCTACTACGGGGACATGCACAACATGGGACACGTGTTCATATCCTACTCGCACGACCCCGACCACCGCCATCTCGTTAGTATTTACCATACAATTTACTACCCTCCGAAGTACATAATTAACAAAAATCTAATTCCAATAAGCTTATGGGTGAACTTTCGGCTCTAAAACGCCTATACAACAACTTTTCCTTTCTAAATTGTAAACAGTTGTATCTGTAAACAGTCCATTTGATCTACTTAGTTGGAACGTGGCCTTCTTCATGTTCCAGACACTTTCGCATTATCGACCTTCTGAAACTCATTATTCTTTATAATTCGCTATGTCAGGAGCAATTCGGTGTAATGGGCGACTCGGCGACTGCGATGCGCGACCCAGTGTTCTACCGCTGGCACTCCTACATCGATGACATCTTCAACCTCTACAAGAGCAAGCTGGTTCCTTACGGCACTGACAAGGTTTATTTTACATTCTAACATACCTATCTACCATAGTGTCAAGAGGGTTCTGATTTTTAGGTGCTCACATACCTTAAACAAAGACTTCAAGGTCACTAAGCCACATGACTCTGACTAGGATAATATGGCTCACGAGATTTCAGTTGCCTTTGGCGCTTACCCCCCTGAAACCTTAGTGGTTGCCCTCTGGTAGACTAAATACTGATCCTGTTTCAACCTGCATATATTATCTTGCCTTTGGGCATGAGTGTTTAGTTGTTTGATTAAGGACGTGATGTCTCCAATGCAATATGAAGCTGGCTCATAAGAGCTGAATAAAACTTGTTTCATAAGTTCCTCGGTCAGCTACAGTCAAGCCATATCGCTCGATAACCAAACAAGATCAGCAGTGGCATAATTAACTCAACATTTTTGTGGTGAGTGGTTGTCGCTAGCAATACCAATGGTATTAGAATCCTCGCCGTCCTCTGCGGTATGCAGTGTTTGAGTGGTCATTGCGTGTGTCAGCTGGACTTCCCCGGCGTGCGCGTGTCGTCGGTGGCGCTGGAGGGCGCGGCGGGGGCCGACGCCATCAGCACGCTGTGGGAGCAGAGCGCGGTGGAGCTGTCGCGGGGGCTGGACTTCACGCCCCGGGGCAGCGTGCTGGCGCGCTTCACGCACCTGCAGCACGAAGACTTCGGATATGTGTCAGTACCTACTACCTTCCACGGCGCCTCCTCCACGGCCTGTGCTTGCTACTGCCGTCAGGGGCCAGAGGGCCCAGCGAACACACTTACCACCTCGCCGAGTCCTTACCTCACGACCGACATTTTGACCCTATCCGTTTTTCGGACATATATCATCACGCCGAGTCCCTAACGGGGTAGGCAGAGAGTATAAAGCGCCAGTTCTCTCTAGACTTACATACCTCTTTCGCACCGTCTACATTCATCAGTCTCTTCATACATGCTCGTCGATTTCGAGTAGGCACTGTTGACGTTCCCGTCCTCGAGCGTCCGTTCGATTTGATACTTGCGCACACTTTCGCTTTGTATATCTGTTTCGTCAATCTTTTTTCCTTTCTATTAAGATTTTCAAAACATAAATTTCTTCATTGATCCCTAATTGATGCGTGTCACCATAGACACGTTTCGGTCTCTCCT
Organism: Drepana falcataria; assembly: GCA_945859725.1. Classification (NCBI taxonomy): domain Eukaryota; kingdom Metazoa; phylum Arthropoda; class Insecta; order Lepidoptera; family Drepanidae; genus Drepana; species Drepana falcataria. The sequence goes on along the minus strand of OX243941.1, from coordinate 9,557,348 downwards.
CTGATATCCTTCATTCGTTTCTGTTCACAGGATCGAAGTCAACAACACGAGCGGACAGGGTCTGATGGGAATGTTCCGCATCTTCATGGCGCCCAAAGTTGACGAGAACGGCCAGAACCTGTCTTTCGAAGACCAACGCCGGCTCATGGTTGAGCTGGACAAGTTCTCACAAGGACGTTAGTACCTCTTTCCCTACATTAGGTTCGGTATCTACTGACAGACACCTATACACCTGCACACTACCGATGTCTTTTGTTCCAAAAGCGGGTTCCATCCAGCCCTCATGCTCGACCAACAGCTTCTTCTATAATTGCCTATCAGATACGGTAACCGCTTTCTTTCGATGGGCCGTATGCTTGCCAACTTTGTTAACCTGAGTTATAGCTATGTTTCAGGAGCCTACATGCGTAAAATTGTCTTTCATTATCCGTATATTTTAATTTATGGGCGGTTTTATGGATGGATGTGTTAATCCAGTTAATATTGAGACAGGGAAACACATCCGTATAAACGTATACGTGTGTAATACTAGCATGATCCCCCGCAGTCCGGCCCGGCACCAACACCGTCCGGCGGCGCAGCGCCGACTCGTCCGTGACGATCCCGTACGAGCGCACCTTCCGCAGCCAGGCGCAGCGCGCCGGGGACCCGGGCTCCGACGAGGCCGCCGAGTTCGACTTCTGCGGCTGCGGCTGGCCCCACCACCTGCTGGTGGCCAAGGGCACGCCGCAGGGGTACCCCGTCGTGCTCTTCGTCATGGTGTCCAACTGGGCCGACGACAGGGTGAGCCGCTGACGACATTTACATAACCAACGCATATTTTATACATCTCATGAAGGAGCGTTCCCAATAAATTTATCCCAAGGCATACTTACATCTCTTCTTGTCACTCACGAGGTAGGTAGAGTGGGTAGAGCTCCCGTGGTCTCTAGACTTACAGACTTCTTTCGCTACGTCTATATTCATCAATCTCTTCATAGATGCTCGCCGGTTTCGAATACTCTTAAAGTGCTCATCTTTGGGTATCCGATCGATTTGATCTAGGTAGTTAGAACGTGGTCCTCCTGTGCCTTTTTTGCACATAGGTATACTTAATCTTGACTATTATACATTCCATAAAGTTTCGTCTGAAAGCCAGTGAGGCGTCTTAACTCCTAATACTTTGAATTTCTTAAGCACACACGGGATGTTTTTCTTTATGTGGGATATCGGTGAGAATACGATGTTCGTCCGCAGGTCGAGCAAGACCTCGTGGGCTCGTGCAACGACGCGGCCTCGTACTGCGGCATCCGCGACCGCAAGTACCCGGACAAGCGTCCAATGGGCTTCCCATTCGACCGGCCGGCGCCGGTGCGCTCGCTGACCGACTTCCTGCAGCCCAACATGGCCGTGCGCGACTGCACCATCCGCTTCTCGGGCCAGACCAGGCAGCGCGGCCAGCAGGGGTAGGTCGCTTTACAACCTGCTCAGCGGACTATTTTAGGGTCGGAAATAGTCCTCGAACACGATACAACCTGCCCGAAAACGCCTGAAATGAAAGCCAGTACCGTCTTTCTCAAAGCAGATTATTTGTGCTGTAGAGCCAGCGAAGTAAGCGAAGTGAGAGCGAAGCGAGAACGCCCGTGCGGCTGCCCCGACTATACCTCCGCTGACGCGAGCGAAGCGATCAGAAAACCTTATTACTATGTTAAATGTAATAACAGGCATCACACGTTTAAACAATTGTATTAACATTGGAAATAAAGGACTTATTTAAAAACAACCAAATTAATGCAATATGATTTATATGCGGCTCGAAAAGTATGATATTATTGTAAATGAAATCAGCGTTGTTACTTGGCTACGATACATGGACACCGATTCTTGAAATAATTTTATATTACTTTTATATTAGGTTAACGGGTCATTAAAGCTAAGTTACTGTAAGTTTAGTCTATGTAAAATATTGATAATTCTGAAATTAATAAGACTGAATATATTATGCCTTTCAAACAGTGTTTTTATTAAACATTTCCTTCAACAAAATCCTGGCTGTCAGACTGTTGTTCAATACATATTGTTTGTTTATATATAGATCGTTAAGCCTTTCTGCAAAAGCTCCCGAAGGGTACGCATAAGACAGCTACCTGGCTACCAGCTACCTGGTTCGGATGGTAACAGGCAGAAAGAATACTGATGTTAAATTGCCCTTTATACAGTGTCTGCAACATAAAGTTACATTTTAATTGATGGACATTCATAACCACAGTATTTTTTTTATCCATATCTTACTTTAAACTGTTAAGTAATTAAATTCAAATTTTAAGTAAGTGATTGATTCGTTAGTCTGATGTGATGATCGAGTATGTAATTATTTGTTAACTTTTATGATATTCCTATTAAGTTATTTACTCTGCAACCATGAAGCTGCTCGGCGGGGTATGTTGAATTCTGATTTATTTTTATTTAAATCTTATTTTCTGATGATGAAGAGCCGTGGTGGCCGAGTGGTTCGACCAGTTGCCTGCGACGCAAAGGTCGCAAGTTCGAATCCCGACTGTACCAATGAGTTTTTCTGAACTTAAGTACAGTGATTAGTCACACCACGAGCTTTACGGTGAAGGAAAACATCGAGAGGAAACCTGCATACGTCAGAGAAGAAATTTAAAGGCGTATGTATAGTCGTGCTTGAGTAACGGCGATGGACTCGCCATCTGTCACGTTGGCACCTAATATACCTCTGGCGGAAAGTGGGTGTATGGGTATTACCTATACACCTCTGCCTACCCCTTCGGGGACCCTTGTGGGAAGGCGTGAGGATATTATATTTTATTTATTATTATATTTTCTGATGACATTCACACGTCTTCCCACAAGGGTCTCCGATGGGGTAGGCAGAGGTGTGTAGATGGTACCCTCACACCCACTTTCCGCCAAAGAGTTTAAGTGTGGTTAGTCCATCGCCGTTACTCAAGCGCGACTATACATATGCCTTCTTAAACTTACGCAGGTTTTCGATGTTTTCCTTCACCGGAAAGCTCGTGGTATGACAAATCTCTGCACTTAAATTCAGAAAAACTCATTGCTACAGTTGGGATTGGAACACAAAGATTGCGTGTTGCAGGCAACTATTCGAACCACTCGGCCACCACGGTTGTTCATTATACAATTTCTGAATATTTCAAAATACTTTGCATATTTAAAAAGACGAATGATCATCTGAACATAACCTTTATAATTTTTTATAAAAGTTCTAATTACATTTCAGATAGCGCCACTATTCATGTACATCATTGCGGCGGAATGTACTATGAACCCCTTTAATATCGTAGACCTTTCCAAATATTTGAATTCCATCCTCCTTGAAGAACAATCGCAACCTAAGCCATGGCCTCATAACATCTTTGATCCACAATATTTCCAGCGAGATACGTATAATCCAGAACACGGAGGTTTCGGTAACCCTTACTTCCGTGACCAAGAAAATCCCATAGCCATTAACAATTTCAATCCAGATGGAACATCGCCACCTTACTACAACCGACCATATAATCATGTTCGCTTAAATACACATTTCCGCGATCATACAACAGCTGATCAACCTGTTATAGATAATGTTAATAGATTTAACAACGATAACGGCATCCCAGTAAATGGTCACCGTCTTGAAGAAAAAACTAAAAATGTTGGTGATTCTGAACTGTTTCCAAATGCAAAAAGGGAAGGCAAAGATTTCACGGTAAAGAAAAGCAAGGAATTAAAAGATGGCGGAAATAATAGCAATGAAAACGCACACGATGAAACGGATTCAAGCGGTTCTCCTGCAGAAATATTTAATCAAAAAGAGTTTATTTTGAGAACAAACCAGGATAGCATCAAGCAAGACGTTTATTCAAATGTTATTCCCTTCCAGAATATTCCAAACGTTAATAGAGATATTGTAGTCATGCCTTTGACAAATTATAATGGTATGCCAACAACAAATCAAAACCTGCAAATAATTGGTAATGATTTGAGAACTGGGTTGCCAGTCCTCAATATCAATGGCATGCTTTATAACTATGTTAACACGCCGAGCGCTATTGTTTCTACCGGAGCACAAAGTCTTGCCCAAGTTATTCCTTTTGATCAAATAAATTCTTATGCCAATAACATAAATCAACTGCAGGCAAATAATAACGCACCGCATTTGATTTTAGTAAATAGGAACGGACAGATGGAAGCTCAATCAGGAGCTACATTTATAAATGGAGTTTCAGCAGGTGTTATGAACGGTGGACAATATGTTCCATATGCAGTTCCCAACCAAGGAGTTCAAAATATACTGTACCCTCTGGAGTCAACAGTAAAAACCAATCTACCAGGAAGTAATCGAGACCCTAGAATTTATGTGAACTCCCAAGATAATCTAGTTATTCCAAAATCTGGCATGTCTCCAAATCCGATAATTATAACCAGCGCTGATATTCCTTATCAGAATACCGTATCTGAAATTGAGAATCAAAATCTAATTGAAAATTTAAAAAATGGAATCAATGAAAATATTATGACTGACATATTGATGCAATATATTTTGCACAGTTTAGATCGACAACCTGAAGGTATTGAAATGAATAATGTGGAAAACCTCCAAGCCTCCGCTACTGACGAGCATCCTAAAGGACCCCAAAGTGATATTATTTTAAACAGCAAAAATGATTGGTTATTAAGATATATATTGCAAGGTTTGGATACACTACCTACAAAACCTTCAGAGAATATTGAACTCAAAACACACGGAAATGCTAATAAGAAAAATAGTGATTACAGTGATGCCAATAATTCGCCAAAATATATGTTACTCAAACCAGTTATTGGCCCAACAGACATGTTACCGGAATCAATTGGAAAAAGTGAGAATAAGCCGATTCAAGATATAGATAATAAGTATTTTACTAGTTATGATGATAATAACTTAATAATTTTAAAGGGCCATAAAGATTTAGCTGAAATTGAAAATGAACAACATAGTGATGATTCATCAGACACTAACCTTGAAATAAGTTCTGATCAACTACCGACGGAGGGGTATGAGGACAAACAAAATGCTGATAACAATTACACGAATCAATTAGTGAGCCTAGAGACTACAACGCTTTCCGATTCGGTATCCGAAAGCAATTTTGGAGAGCATGAAACAATTTCAACTGTTCATCCACAGAGAGCAGTAAAAGATGCAGAAGTCATAACGAATTCAACGGTAGCGTCATCTAATGGGCAATAAATTTCAAATGGTACAAATTCTTTAGATGATACACAAAAAGGTCCTCTAGACGATCCTAGAGAAATAAATAACTTATTAATATAGTCAGATGATAATTATAATAGGTATTAGAATATGTCGTCTCGCATATGATAATTTACTGGTAATGGTGTATGTCCAAGTTCTTATCTGCTAGGATGGTTGGGTTAGCAAATATCTTTATTTTCAATGTAATATTTTATGTTCATTAAATTTTATTATGTAATTATTTTAAAGAAATGGTTTCAATTATTTTTGGTCACTATCGAAATAGGTAGGGACTAGACAGTCGTCGTGGCCGATTGGTTCGAGCAGTTCGAATCCGACGAGTTTTGTCTCCAAGGGTTTTCCAGAATTTACTCGTATGTACAGTGATTAGTAACACCACGAGCATTACGGTGAAAGAAAACATCGAAACCTTTGAGAAGAAATTAAAAAACGTATGAATAGTCGTGCTGAAGTAACAGCGATGGACTCGCCATCACTCACGTTGGCACTTAAAATATATCTCTGGTGGAAAGTGCACACGCCTCTGCCTACACCTTCGGGGACCCCTGTGGGAAGGCGTGAAGATATTACTAACGAAATAGGCCCAGTGTTTACCTATCTCCTTAACAAGGACCACTCGGGAAAATTTTATAATTATCCCCAAATTAAGCGGCGGTGACCTGAACAAACAACAAAGTCCTAAAATAACAACTGACGTGCCGTGGGGTACAGGACTTATTGACCCTCTGTGTCCATTTAGGTCATACTATCTGTGTTTTTACAAGGACTATTAAATGAGGTCGGAAGGGTGAAAACAAAACGCTTGACCAAGCGTTAGATACTAGAAAATAATTATAAAGTTACCACCTAGGAGGTTATATATGCACCAACTGTGCCCCGCGATTTCACCCTCGTAAAATTTGGTTTAATTAGTAGTTTATTTTCTAGGCTACTGTAACCGCTTCCCATCAGGTGGGTTATATAGTTCGGACATTTATACACAATATAACACTCCTCCCCCCTCCCCAAGGAGCTCACCCAGCTTGAAAACCTTATTCACCGCGCAGGAACACGAAACAAATATAGTGTTATTTGGCTACGGACTTCTATAAAGTGGAGGTACTGCCCCAGTCGGCTTCAAATTCTAACGGGAAACTCGTTATGTCCTGCCTCTCTTAATTTCACCCATCGTTGTGGTGTGATTAAATGACAAACATCTTGATGACTTTCGCATTTATAATATTAGTTACATACCTACCACTATAACTGTTGGTCACACCATGAGCTGTACAGTGAAGTAAAACATCGAGAGGAAAGCTGCATACGTTTGAGAAGTTATTTTGTTATTTGCACCTAAAATATATCTCCTGTGTCCACAGCAGCCTAAAAAGGAATCACTAAACATACCGTATATTCCTCTTGCCACAAATATACATGAGTAGCATTCCCAGGACCCCGAGGGAAATCACCGCGACATCCGACCCCGGCCCGTTGAGATATTACGTACATGACACGCCACAATTACCAGCGGCGAACAAATTGCTGAAATATAAAGAATTTTGTAATTTTATGCTAGTTTTAAAACAGGCCTTTGCTTGTTGATTGCTTCAACAAAAATATGCTACTTTTAAAAGCGACAAACGTGGTGGCAATACGTTTATGGCTCGCCTGTTAATGGCCGCTAGCAATATCATGTACCTCTGTGTTGTCAACCTTATTTGAGAGGTGTCTGTACTGGCAGTATAAGACTTATATAGGCCATTATCAGTCAGTTTAGCCATTGCTTGAGTTGATATGGAAACCTTATTCGCCAAGGGATACCACAATACCCAGGAGTATTGGATGGAATTCTACTTTTAAGGGAACCTACTTATATCTTAAGTATGTCTTTACGGCTTCCCACAAGAGTCCGCGAAGTTGTAGGTAGAGATTTGTAGCTTCCCACACACCCCCTTTCCGCCGAAGATAAATTTAGGTACCAACGTGATGGATGGCGAGTCCGTCGCCGTTTCCCAGGCACAAGTATACATACGTCATTGCATTTCTTCTCAGCCGTATGCAGATTTTCTCTCCATGTTTTCCTTCACCGTAAAGCTCGTGGTGTGACTAATCAGTGTACTTAAGTTCAGTGAAACTTATTTGTACAGATTCCTGCAATCTTAGAGTTGCAGGCGACTCGCACACTACGGAGTTAATTATTATCATAACTTATGTAGGTGCTATTATGTGATTGAGGATCTTCATGAAGGTTATTAATGGAGTAGGTAATTAAATAACGACGGACCCGAAGGGCGTTTTTAAAAATCAAATTAAATTTAATAAGAAGACTTTATTCTACGACCGAAGCTTACAGACTAACAATACAATTTCAAAGCAGCCAGGAGCACACAGGATGCTGGCACAGCATATCTCCCGGTGGTCCAGTCCGGCGATCTTATTCTAAGAAGCTAACTGTAAACAGTTAGGAGCACACGGGATGCTAGGTCAGCACATGTCCCGGTGGTCATCCGGCGATCGATTCCATGTAGCCTAACTGTGTGGGCGTGTATTGATAACCATGGTGTTCCCTGGTGGTCCACCTGACATAACTCCTCCGTCCGCGAGTTCGAGATTATCCTGGGGATTATCTCGAGAAATCATATTCCTCACACAGTATGCTTTACAAATTTTGAGTTTAAATGTAAAAGTTACAACTAACAATATAAAAAGTATCCAAAATATAAGAGTTGCTATATTATAGACGTTGAAACCTTGGTAATCACTAACACTGTTAATTGCCCTTACACTTTCACTTTCACTTTTCTGCAATAGATAATTTAAGAACTGGACATCTGCAACATCTATGCCTTTCAGATTAACGGGTTTGCTGTTGAAGGCATGGGAGTTAAATAATTTCGGTAGCTGTATTATGGGTAATCTTTCGTACACTATATCTTTCCCTGAATTTTGGAGTCCTTTCAGAGTTATATCCAATACTTTAATTTGGCAATCATCATCTATGGTTATCAGGTAAGTACCACGGATTGATTCCTGTAGTATTTCATTACTACACTGTTTGGTAATAAATGTTTCATTTCTAGTATAAATTATCCAGCGGTTTGGTTGTATATTATAGATGCTTATATCATCAATGATCACAGGAATGGGGTGGCAGCTGGAGGCATTTCTGGACAATTGTAGGAGCTCATTAATGCAGTCATCTTGTAACAGTACTGAAAATTCATTTTCAACACACAGGAAACGATCTTCATCAATTTCAGGGCAAGCCTGGGAAAGCGATTTCGTTTTCGACCCCTTCACAAGGACATATGGGTATTTAGGAAGGATAAGAGTCGTCTGGCCATTGTTACTGTCAGTGATCGGCAATGGTATTAATTTAAAGTAATTATAAATTTCGTCTCTTATTAAAGGAACACGCATAATAAATTTTATCTGATTCTGCTTGATATAACCCTGTATTTCTATACACTGTTCTAATTTAATTAAGTTATCAAAATTAACAGGAAATGGTAGTTTACTATGCTTCTCTATTTCTTCTAATAATAAAATAAGTTCCTCTGTGTCGACAATTGATTGGTGCAATACTTTAACTTTACTAAAAGCAACAGCAGTTTCAATTTCATAGAGTCTATTATAGAGTATTTGGAAATTATTAGAGAATGAATTATAGACGTGAGTGATCTTTACAATGTTTTGAAAGGATCTTGTTTCATTGATATAACTATCAATTTTTCTGAGGCTATTTTCAACTGTAATAAAGTTGCTTCGAGTAGAGTTCGCTACATTCGTAAGTGTACCCACCATTTCGGCGACAATAGTAATTTTATTAGCAATGGCATCCTGTCTTGATTTCAAATTATTCATCATCTTTTCATACATAATTGCGTCGTCATTATCCATATTACCGGTTATAGATTTAATCAGTGAACCAATAGGGTTTAAAAGGCCACGCTTGACTCTAGGTGAAGGAATTAATTGCTTATACTTTTCTAAAACTGTGTTCATTAAATAATCTGTTTGCTCTTCTATGTTAGCTATACCTGATACTATAATATCTTTATGTAACTCTTCCTTAAATGATACATATCTCTTAACATTTAAATCTAACTCGTTATATACTAATTCTAAATCTAAAATCTTAATAATAGTCCATTTAGAATGGCTAACGTATGCTTGTCCTTCCCGAACAGGTAACAACCCTGGGTTCTTGTCAATCGGGTGCACTTGAAGGGCCTGGCCTTGGATCACTAGGCCGACCAGAAGTATTAATGGAGGAGGAGGAATGTGGAGGGCGTTTAATATCTTTAATTGGAACTTTCGTAGCACGGGTACCTACATTTACTGGCACAACATTTCTACGAATAGCTCCGGTCACATGAGCTCTCTGATAACGCGGCTTATCTTTGCTACGCCTAGTGTTAACACCTCTAATGAATACGGTGTCACCTGTATCTATATCAAAACTGGTCTCACCACCTCGTCTTTCTACCACGGTTTGTTTCTTACTTATGAGTTTGTCCGTCAAATATTCATATAATCGTTTCGTTCGTCTGGCATGCTCTTTAACTAATTGTTGTGTATACTGTAAATCAAAGTTAACATTAAATGCATCATTGGCATCTGTGTGCCCGAATACTGTTTCGAAAGGTGATAAACCTGTCGAAGAATGTATGGTATTATTATAGGACATAAGCGCATATGTCATGACAGATGCAGCGTCTGTAATTTTGTGTTCGTATTTTGCAATAAGATATATCTCTATTAATGTAGAATAGTCGTTCAATTTGACACAAAGAGTTGGTATAATGTGGGGTGCCTATATGTATTTATATATATATATACATATTTATTCATAGAATGACAACATTTCTTTCAATAGAGTGTTGTTGAATTCAATACCGGGGTCTGAACTGACTCTACCTGGGATGGGAGTAGAGAAATACTTAATTAATGCTCTCACTACCTCAGGCGTGGGTCGGTTATTTATTTATATGGCCTGGCCCAGCTTGCTTAAGGCATGGATAATATAGTAAGTTATGTTTTTACTAATATAATAATAGTATAATAATAATAAAAGTATGAATAAAAATTCTTGGAGAAGTTTTGTTTGCACCAGTATGTTATCAATGGGTCTGAGTCAAATATATTAAAGTGAACCTTTAATATATATTGAGAAGCTCTTATTTCTTTCTGACTTTCTTGAATTGACTGTTAGTCAATTCGTTTCTATTCCGTGTATGCACATGTATTTGATTTGGTTTGGTACCTATAGCTTCATAGAATGTGCCTGTGTCAGCAAAAGAATTGACACATTTAATTAATGCGGCTGGCATACGGCCTCCTACGGGTATCTTTGACCTTGGATCGGTAGAAATTTCGTAAGGTGGTTCATAATTTATAGGCATCTCAACGTTAGGTGTCTGTAAGAGCAGATTTTTCATATCAACTTTTGCGGCTAATTTCTTTAATAAGTCGGATCCGATTAATCCGTCGTATCGACTATTGACATTGTATACATAAAATTTATGTGAGAGGTTGCTTCTAAAAGTTTTTAATAAAGGTATGCATATAACTTCATTGTGTATGCTCTGCGCATGAGTACTGACAACTGTAAAGGGTTCGACTTGCTTGTAAGCTGAGAAAAAATCGTCAACCTTCGCGGGACTAATAAAAGAGCGAGTACTCCCAGTATCAATTAAAAATTTTGAGTTTATCTCGGGAATATCAATATGAGGCAATTTTAAGATACTGTCACAGTAATTCAAATTAATTATTTCTTTACACTGGCTAGAGGCCTCCACCTGAAAATTTTCAGGGCCATTGTTACTTTCATTTATATGTACACTATCTTCAAGATAGTTGCAATCAATTGGGGTCTTCTCTACATATTCCGTATTCGATACTTCATAATTATTGTAATCACCATCATCAGTGTAGTGACAAGTATCGCTTTGAGATGGTTCTTGGTTATAGAATATGTCATCCAGAATCATATTCTGTCTAACAGGCGCCGTGCGCATTGATATATCTGTATCACGTCCGGGGTTAGGCATTGGTGGATGTTGTATATCAAATTTAAATTGATTTGGTTGTTGTGGAGGAACACCATATTTATAATTGCCATATGGGGGATTTTGTATGCCAAACTTAAACTGATTGGTCTGCTGTGGTGCAATACCGAACTTATAGTTTATACCTTGCGGAATTAAGTGACGTGATTGTTGAGGCATGTTTGATGCCTGGCCTCCATATCGAGGCCCATTGTTACTTACATAGGGGACAAATTTATTATTATTTGAAATTAAATTTGGTCTTGGCGAAAAATTATGACCTTGAGGAATACCAAATTTAAAGTTATTTGTAAATGGCATCTGGTTAAATGTAGGCCTGAATGGGGTTGATGGCTGTATTGCGGGGGGTCTATTCTTAATATGTCTCGCATTATATTGGCTCATAAAGTTAACCTCCTCAGTTACAATGGTTAGAGCTTGCTCAATGGTAGAGCAACCTTTCAGCCTAACTATTCGTATCATTTCCTCTGGAAGGTTGTACAAAAATACATTCAGAGCACTATTATTATAAATAATCATTTTAGCTGCCTTAACTCCTTCATCCATTATTCTATTCACTTTCGAAATCAAAGAACTCTTAACATTCTGAACTCTATTGCAAAATTGGATATATGACTCGCCTTGTTTTATTTTCATACTTTCTAACTCTATAGCAATGCACTCTTCAGATCGCGGGTCGCCAAAATGCTGCGTAAGGATGTCTTTTAATTCCTGCCATGTTTTTAAATTCTGGTGATCACTAAGCAAAGATGCAGCCTTGCCTGTGAGTCTACTTGTTATAGAATGAAACACATATTCATTCTGAGATGCTTTTCCTTCTTCTTGGAAGGCTCTAATTACATATTCAGCCTTTGTAATAAAAAGATTTAACAATTTTTCGTCACCATCGTATTTTGGGACGATACATAAAAGCTCTCTTGGAATCAATTTAATTTGCTCCATTATAATACACTAATAACTATAACTACACAACTTCGACTATACTATACTATAATAATCCTAGTAAATTGCGAATTACAACACTGTTACTCAAACAAGATCAGATAAAACACAATTACAAGGCCGACGATTTGGGGTCGGGAAAAGTTCGAATAGATTGGGAAATCGGAAGCAAGTGTGAAGAGGTCTACTCACATATAGCTCATTCCCATATCCTCGGTGAGTCTGCAGGCTAGTCGTATCGCCGCGGGTCAGGCACTCTTAACAGTTCTGTTTTCGAAGCACACACGTCGCGGGAGATATTGTTCGTGGATACCCGGCACTGCTACTAATTCAACACTACAAACCGATTTAGTGTCCGAGAGTGTGAATTATTGCAACAGGATACAGCGGATATCCTACCGGCTGCGCCAATTAAATAACGACGGACCCGAAGGGCGTTTTTAAAAATCAAATTAAATTTAATAAGAAGACTTTATTCTACGACCGAAGCTTACAGACTAACAATACAATTTCAAAGCAGCCAGGAGCACACAGGATGCTGGCACAGCATATCTCCCGGTGGTCCAGTCCGGCGATCTTATTCTAAGAAGCTAACTGTAAACAGTTAGGAGCACACGGGATGCTAGGTCAGCACATGTCCCGGTGGTCATCCGGCGATCGATTCCATGTAGCCTAACTGTGTGGGCGTGTATTGATAACCATGGTGTTCCCTGGTGGTCCACCTGACATAACTAGGTATTAAACATTGAAACAACAACATTATAATATTTTCATTTATTTATATTTCATAAAATCAACAAGATTTTTTGTTAAAATTGAGAGAACCCTTATTTCCGACTGGTCTTACATTAAGATTTGTGATACGAATGTGTTGCGCTGGTGTGATCGAGTGGATTGTACCATCAGTTAGCCGATAACTTGGACTAGATCTTAGGACGAATATAACGCAAATCAAATATGAAAATGACGAAGCGAAAGAGGTATGTAAGTCTAGGGAGGACTGGCGCTCTGCCTACCCCGTTGGGGACTCTGCGTGATGATATATATGTATGTATGTAAATATGAAAAAATAGTTTGCCACAAACTGTGCAATCTAAGCTCAAGCCATTTTGTATTGTGATATCAGGTGGAATCTGAATATGTCATTGTTAATTACCTACTACAAGTAAAAACCTGAATACAACTAAGTTTAACTATTGATAACAGAAATAGCAAACATTGTCCACGTCATTTTCTCAGTTTGTTAAAAGAAGTATTGATGCAATCCACTCTAAAATGCTGTAATTCTTAACTATAATTTTTTCAAGTGACATTTAAGTATAATATAAAATGCATTCCTATCTTTATTAAAAATCGGAGATTAAATGGAAAACCCCTTTTATTTACACGAAGTACAATAATTATTAAAAAAGCATATCATTACCTAGTTCTATCACAACTATCGAAGGCAATGTAATAACTTGGACCATTTGCTTGCAAACGATAAATATACAATAGAAAATCTATCAACCTTACGTTATATAATTAAATTTGTCTAGGCGTGTAGCTCGTGACGATACAAAGCCGCCATTTCGCATTGCAGCACCTATAAAGGACTGCATATAAAATTCCAGGTGACAGAAATCGGAAGCAACGCAAACCATCTTCCTTTCTTGTCACTTTACCTACATGCTATATAAACAGATAAATTTAAAAGTTTGCCGCAAACACAACGAGATGGCGCTAGTAGTATGGTCGCAGTACAGTAGTAGGTACTCCGATTTTCTTTTTCTCGACAAGTTAATTATTTCATCAATTTTAAAATTACCGCTTTGAAAGGTCGGTTCTAAAACGACACTAGCAAATATTTTGACAAATTATTTTATTTACGTAAGCTTGGACATTTTTATCAATCATTGATTTTATTTATAACTAGACGTGATTAAATATATGGACTAAAATTTTACATAAAATCCGTTAAAAGGACCCTGTACATTATACACGCGAGCTTGCATGTTATAAAATGTTCATTGACCTTAATCCCCATTTCAGTAGACATGGGTATACGCCATTATTATTACATGGAACTATAATAAACAAATAGAGGTAATTAAATACCTATCTATAGCTAATTAAATAACGACGGACCCGAAGGGCGTTTTTAAAAATCAAATTAAATTTAATAAGAAGACTTTATTCTACGACCGAAGCTTACAGACTAACAATACAATTTCAAAGCAGCCAGGAGCACACAGGATGCTGGCACAGCATATCTCCCGGTGGTCCAGTCCGGCGATCTTATTCTAAGAAGCTAACTGTAAACAGTTAGGAGCACACGGGATGCTAGGTCAGCACATGTCCCGGTGGTCATCCGGCGATCGATTCCATGTAGCCTAACTGTGTGGGCGTGTATTGATAACCATGGTGTTCCCTGGTGGTCCACCTGACATAACTCCTCCGTCCGCGAGTTCGAGATTATCCTGGGGATTATCTCGAGAAATCATATTCCTCACACAGTATGCTTTACAAATTTTGAGTTTAAATGTAACAGTTACAACTAACAATATAAAAAGTATCCAAAGTATAAGAGTTGCTATATTATAGACGTTGAAACCTTGGTAATCACTAACACTGTTAATTGCCCTTACACTTTCACTTTCACTTTTCTGCAATAGATAATTTAAGAACTGGACATCTGCAACATCTATGCCTCTCAGATTAACGGGTTTGCTGTTGAAGGCATGGGAGTTAAGTAATTTTGGTAGCTGTATTATGGGTAATCTCTCGTACACTATATCTTTCCCTGAATTTTGGAGTCCTTTCAGAGTTATATCCAGTACTTTAATTTGGCAATCATCATCTATGGTTATCAGGTAAGTACCACGAATTGATTCCTGTAGTATTTCATTACTACACTGTTTGGTAATACATGTTTCATTTCTAGTATAAATTACCCAACGGTTTGGTTGTATATTATAGATGCTTATATCATCAATGATCACAGGAATGGGGTGGCAGCTAGAGGCATTTCTGGACAATTGTAGGAGCTCATTAATGCAGTCATCTTGTAACAGCACTGAAAATTCATTTTCAACACACAGGAAACGGTCTTCATCAATTTCGGGGCAAGCCTGGGAAAGCGATTTCGTTTTCGACCCCTTCACAAGGACATATGGGTATTTAGGAAGGATAAGAGTCGTCTGGCCATTGTTACTGTCAGTGATCGGCAATGGTATTAATTTAAAGTAATTATAAATTTCGTCTCTTATTAAAGGAACACGCATAATAAATTTTATCTGATTCTGCTTGATATAACCCTGTATTTCTATACACTGTTCTAATTTAATTAAGTTATCAAAATTAACAGGAAATGGTAGTTTACTATGCTTCTCTATTTCTTCTAATAATAAAATAAGTTCCTCTGTGTCGACAATTGATTGGTGCAATACTTTAACTTTACTAAAAGCAACAGCAGTTTCAATTTCATAAAGTCTATTATAGAGTATTTGGAAATTATTAGAAAATGAATTATAGACGTGAGTGATCTTTACAATGTTTTGAAAGGATCTTGTTTCATTGATATAACTATCAAGTTTTCTGAGGCTATTTTCAACTGTAATAAAGTTGCTTCGAGTAGAGTTCGCTACATTCGTAAGTGTACCCACCATTTCGGCGACAATAGTAATTTTATTAGCAATGGCATCCTGTCTTGATTTCAAATTATTCATCATCTTTTCATACATAATTGCGTCGTCATTATCCATATTACCGGTTATAGATTTAATCAGTGAACCAATAGGGTTTAAAAGGCCACGCTTGACTCTAGGTGAAGGAATTAATTGCTTATACTTTTCTAAAACTGTGTTCATTAAATAATCTGTTTGCTCTTCTATGTTAGCTATACCGGATACTATAATATCTTTATGTAACTCTTCCTTAAATGATACATATCTCTTAACATTTAAATCTAACTCGTTATATACTAATTCTAAATCTAAAATCTTAATAATAGTCCATTTAGAATGACTAACGTATGCTTGTCCTTCCCGAACAGGTAACAACCCTGGGTTCTTGTCAATCGGGTGCACTTGAAGGGCCTGGCCTTGGATCACTAGGCCGACCAGAAGTATTAATCTGTGGAGGGCGTTTAATATCTTTAATTGGAACTTTCGTAGCACGGGTACCTACATTTACTGGCACAACATTTCTACGAATGGCTCCGGTCACTGGAGCTCTCTGATAACGCGGCTTATCTTTGCTACGCCTAGTGTTAACACCTCTAATGAATGCAGTGTCACCTGTATCTATATCTATAATAATTCTTTATATAAGTATAGTAGACTTTAGATAAGTCTGTCGAGGAATGTATATAACACATAAGCGCGTACGTCATGACAGATGCAGCGACTGTAATTTTGTGTTCGTATTTTGCAATAACATATATCTCTATTAATGTAGAATAGTCGTTCAATTTGACACAATGAGTTGGTATAATGTGGGGTGCCTATATGTATTTATATATATATATATACATATTTATTCATAGAATGACAACATTTCTTTCAATAGAGTGTTGTTGAATTCAATACCGGGGTCTGAACTGACTCTACCTGGGATGGGAGTAGAGAAATACTTAATTAATGCTCTCACTACCTCAGGCGTGGGTCGGTTATTTACTTATATGGCCTGGCCCAGCTTGCTTAAGGCATGGATAATATAGTAAGTTATGTTTTTACTAATATAATAATAATAAAAGTATGAATAAAAATTCTTGGAAAAGTTTTGTTTGCACCAGTATGTTATCAATGGGTCTGAGTCAAATATATTAAAGTGAACCTTTAATATATATTGAGAAGCTCTTATTTCTTTCTGACTTTCTTGAATTGACTGTTAGTCAATTCGTTTCTATTCCGTGTATGCACATGTATTTGATTTGGTTTGGTACCTATAGCTTCATAGAATGTGCCTGTGTCAGCAAAAGAATTGACACATTTAATTAATGCGGCTGGCATACGGCCTCCTACGGGTATCTTTGACCTTGGATCGGTAGAAATTTCGTAAGGTGGTTCATAATTTATAGGCATCTCAACGTTAGGTGTCTGTAAGAGCAGATTTTTCATATCAACTTTTGCGGCTAATTTCTTTAATAAGTCGGATCCGATTAATCCGTCGTATCGACTATTGACATTGTATACATAAAATTTATGTGAGAGGTTGCTTCTAAAAGTTTTTAATAAAGGTATGCATATAACTTCATTGTGTATGCTCTGCGCATGAGTACTGACAACTGTAAAGGGTTCGACTTGCTTGTAAGCTGAGAAAAATTCGTCAACCTTCGCGGGACTAATAAAAGAGCGAGTACTCCCAGTATCAATTAAAAATTTTGAGTTTATCTCGGGAATATCAATATGAGGTAATTTTAAGATACTGTCACAGTAATTTAAATTAATTATTTCTTTACACTGGCTAGAGGCCTCCACCTGAAAATTTTCAGGGCCATTGTTACTTTCATTTATATGTACACTATCTTCAAGATAGTTGCAATCAATTGGGGTCTTCTCTACATATTCCGTATTCGATACTTCATAATTATTGTAATCACCATCATCAGTGTAGTGACAAGTATCGCTTTGAGATGGTTCTTGGTTATAGAATATGTCATCCAGAATCATATTCTGTCTAACAGGCGCCGTGCGCATTGATATATCTGTATCACGTCCGGGGTTAGGCATTGGTCGATGTTGTATACCAAATTTAAATTGATTTGGCTGTTGCGGAGGAACGCCATATTTATAATTGCCATATGGGGGATTTTGTATGCCAAACCTAAACTGATTGGTCTGCTGTGGTGCAATACCAAATTTAAAGTTACCTTGCGGGACTAAGTGACGTGATTGTTGAGGCATGTTTGGTGCCTGGCCTCCATATCGAGGCCCATTGTTACTTACATAGGGGACAAATTTATTATTATTTGAAATTAAATTTGGTCTTGGCGAAAAATTATGACCTTGAGGAATACCAAATTTAAAGTTATTTGTAAATGGCATCTGGTTAAATGTAGGCCTGAATGGGGTTGATGGCTGTATTGCGGGGGGTCTATTCTTAATATGTCTCGCATTATATTGGCTCATAAAGTTAACCTCCTCAGTTACAATGGTTAGAGCTTGCTCAATGGTAGAGCAACCTTTCAGCCTAACTATTCGTATCATTTCCTCTGGAAGGTTGTACAAAAATACATTCAGAGCACTATTATTATAAATAATCATTTTAGCTGCCTTAACTCCTTCATCCATTATTCTATTCACTTTCGAAATCAAAGAACTCTTAACATTCTGAACTCTATTGCAAAATTGGATATATGACTCGCCTTGTTTTATTTTCATACTTTCTAACTCTATAGCAATGCACTCTTCAGATCGCGGGTCGCCAAAATGCTGCGTAAGGATGTCTTTTAATTCCTGCCATGTTTTTAAATTCTGGTGATCACTAAGCAAAGATGCAGCCTTGCCTGTGAGTCTACTTGTTATAGAATGAAACACATATTCATTCTGAGATGCTTTTCCTTCTTCTTGGAAGGCTCTAATTACATATTCAGCCTTTGTAATAAAAAGATTTAACAATTTTTCGTCACCATCGTATTTTGGGACGATACATAAAAGCTCTCTTGGAATCAATTTAATTTGCTCCATTATAATACACTAATAACTATAACTACACAACTTCGACTATACTATACTATAATAATCCTAGTAAATTGCGAATTACAACACTGTTACTCAAACAAGATCAGATAAAACACAATTACAAGGCCGACGATTTGGGGTCGGGAAAAGTTCGAATAGATTGGGAAATCGGAAGCAAGTGTGAAGAGGTCTACTCACATATAGCTCATTCCCATATCCTCGGTGAGTCTGCAGGCTAGTCGTATCGCCGCGGGTCAGGCACTCTTAACAGTTCTGTTTTCGAAGCACACACGTCGCGGGAGATATTGTTCGTGGATACCCGGCACTGCTACTAATTCAACACTACAAACCGATTTAGTGTCCGAGAGTGTGAATTATTGCAACAGGATACAGCGGATATCCTACCGGCTGCGCCAATTAAATAACGACGGACCCGAAGGGCGTTTTTAAAAATCAAATTAAATTTAATAAGAAGACTTTATTCTACGACCGAAGCTTACAGACTAACAATACAATTTCAAAGCAGCCAGGAGCACACAGGATGCTGGCACAGCATATCTCCCGGTGGTCCAGTCCGGCGATCTTATTCTAAGAAGCTAACTGTAAACAGTTAGGAGCACACGGGATGCTAGGTCAGCACATGTCCCGGTGGTCATCCGGCGATCGATTCCATGTAGCCTAACTGTGTGGGCGTGTATTGATAACCATGGTGTTCCCTGGTGGTCCACCTGACATAACTAGCTATAGGTCGAAACGATGACAGATCAGTACCAAAAGGTATAGTTAAGTACAAATAATAAGTGAAAGCAATCTAAAGTATACTTTACTTTAAGTGGCAACCAAACATGCACGGTTACCACCGCCCATGGCCGCTTGCTACACCAGGGATATCTGACGGACCCTGCAGGTTCTTGAAGAACTCAACGTGCTCTGGGGAAAAGCTTATTTCCTTCTCACGACCGTTTGCCACAGCATGCTTGGTGGATTGACACCTTCAAAACTTTTTATGGGAGGCCTTGAATTAGGTACTTACTCACTTTACCACTAGAGGGCAGTACTGTGTCAATCGCATGGCAAGCGCAAAAGTTTAGGCATGTTTAGGTATAATTTCAATAATAACTATTTAAGTAATAAAGGACAGCTATGGAACTATTTTAGGCAATAAAGTACATTCGTTGCATATTTGGAGGAAACACACATATAACTTGGCAGATAGGAATTATAATATAAAAATAAAACTTAAAAAAATATTCGACTGCGTTTCCTTAAGTCTAGTTAAGTCAAAGAGGACAAAAATGGTATTTAATAATTATTATAAATATTTACATTGAAGTTGACGACTAGGCGACAAATTAACACTAATTAGTAAAAAATCTAAGTGCTTATTTACTACAATATATAAAAATATCATTTTAGTGCCGCCAGCGCGTCGAGGCTGGCAGCTCTCACCATCAGTCTGACTATCATTAGCTTGAGGGTCACGTGACAAGTTACCCCGAATTGATGGGCTTTCGTCTCCAACACCCATTGCAAACGCTACTTTATAATGAAGTTAGTCGGTATATTGTATAAGGAACGAGGCAGAATGGTAAAATTTAAGTGGATTAAGTATTTTAAGCAACGAGTAATAATTTGTTGTTTATGTTCCTGGGTTGTCAACACAAAATTTTGCACTTATCTATACTATAGAGATATCATCGAATTACACATCAAATGGAATTATTTTCTTTTAAAAATACATTTTCTTGTTGTCGACGGAGGGTATTCATTATGATTAATCAGTGGAGTTTCAGAATGACTAACATATAATTTAGTCTACGTTTAAATTGTCAGCGGTAGTTTAGGTAATATTTAAAAACTAGGCAAAAAAGTTATGTTTATAAAATTGTAGATTGGAAAAAATTTCGTTGTCGTGATTGAATGTTGGTACGCGTGGTCGCGCCGCGGACGCCAGTATCACCGCGCCGCGCCGTCCGTTTTCGCCACGCCTTCCACCCTTATTGCGCCGTCCACCTTCACCGCGCCGGCCATTGGTATTGCGCCATCCTCCCTCCCCACGTCGTCCACCCTCACCGCGCCGTCCACCCTCACCGCGCCGTCCACCCTCACCGCGCCGTCCACCCTCACCGCGCCGTCCACCTTCACCGCGCCGTCCACCTTCACCGCGTCGTCCGCCCGCGCCGGCGCCGCCTCTCCCGCGTCACGCGCCTCCTCCACGGCCGCCAACTCCGAGTCGAAGGACGTCTGCCTGCTTAGGGCCACATACACTACGATCAGCTACATTACAGTGATATCTAGTTGAGGTACGCCACGCTCGGTGATTACAAATTCACCGCAATTTTTACGGAGTGTTTAATTTTAGAATACTTAATACATTAATTGATTTTCAGGACTAACCTCTCATCTCTGGGAGAGCCGAGCTTTCAAAAGAGAGATTACGCTAGCACTAGCTAGATATAACTAGGTAGGTAGGTACTCTGTAGATAGGAAAGAGTTTTGGGTAATATGAAAAATAGTCGTTATCAATGAAAACAAGTAGAGCCTCGGAGAGAGCGACGGCTAGTAAGTAGCAGGCAAGCATTGGGTTGCAGTGGTTTGCACCTGTGCGCCAGGCAGTCGGAGGGCGCCGACAGCGAGCGGCCGGCGCGCGCCAGGCCGCCGCGCCGCGCCGCGCCGCCGCGTCGGGGAAACGGGTTCTGCGCGGATACAATCTACATTATTACCAGTTTCTCCTCCTAACGTTTTCCTCCGAAACGCTAATAATAATCAAATTCGTACTAAAGGAAGTGAAGTCAGTAATCAAGGTAGGAATACAATATGGAGCGTGAAAAAATCTCTTGGCATTCCTGCCAGACCTCTTGGTATAAATATTACACGCATAGGTACGTGTCATCACGCCGAGTCCTTTACGGGGTAGGCAGACAGAGAAGAGCGCCAGTTTTAAGTTAGATTTAGAATGGAAATTTTCATGCAAGCATGAATAGGCTACACTTAATTAGCAAATAAGCAACGTGAGGCTAGGTTTGAATCGCATTCTATCTGTCAGCTCCAATTAATCATTATTTCGCTAGAGGCACCTATTGTAGCCCACAGTTGGAAGACCTTTTAATTTGCAACCTTCATACTGATGGTCACCTGAAAGCTGTGCTTCTTGAGCATGGTCTTGATGAGTATGAGCGTGGAGAGGTTGGGGATGGAGGTGACGACGCGCGCCATGTCCTCGTCCGTGACCTCCACCAGGCGGCAGTTGTCCTCCTCCGACGGCAGAGGGCTCGCGCCGCCCGCCGTCACCCACGGGTGCTCCTAAGCACAATACATATCATACCATCAGGCCACTTACACACACTCGTGCTCATCCCACATCCTATACCCTCAACAGGGATCGACTACATTTTATACATGTATGCGTTCATTACTGTCTATTTGCATAATTCATTCTTTTAATTTTACGTTTCATAGTATATTTTATGGTGAATTGTGGAAGAAGGTGTGCAGGAAGAAGCTGATTTGGGTAAGGCCCCTAGTTATAGAAACCCAAGTAGCTGATGGCTTTAATATAAAACGCATTATTTTCGTATTTAATATCCCTTGTATCCCCCTCGCTTAATATCATCACCATGCATCATCCAAAGGTATGTATGATCGCGAACGCTTTCGGCATCAAGGTCGCCTGTGCGATAGTATTTGCTGGTGGGGGTGGTGGGGGTGGTGGGGGTGGTGGGCAGCACCTTGAT
Source organism: Drepana falcataria (assembly GCA_945859725.1). Taxonomy (NCBI): domain Eukaryota; kingdom Metazoa; phylum Arthropoda; class Insecta; order Lepidoptera; family Drepanidae; genus Drepana; species Drepana falcataria. The sequence continues at coordinate 9,534,691 of OX243941.1, read as the reverse complement.
CTGGCGCATGGTGGCGCGCGCGGCGGGGTCCTTGTCGAGCATGCGCTGCAGCAGGTGGCGCAGCGGCGGCGAGGGCGGCGGCGAGGGCGGCGAGGGCGCGAAGGCCAGAGGCTCGGCCCGCACGCGGCGCGCCAGCTCGCCCGCGCTGGCGCCCAGCCACGGCACGCGGCCCGTCACCATCGCGTACAGCGTCACGCCCAGCGACCAGATGTCCGCCGCCTGGCGGGATGGCAAGGTTTAATCTTCGCTTATTACCAATTAGGTTTTTGAACTTATGTGTATTGGATATTGAGAATTTTTAATGAATAAAAATATTCCAAAAAGCTTTGTCATGGTTGAAAACAAATCGCGAAGGAAAGTTAAAAAAAAACTTTTCTCTCGTCTCTAATATTACATGAATGTGCATTATCTATTAAAAGCTGTATACATACATACATCACGCCGAGTCCCTCAGGGGTCGGACAAAGAGAGAGTAGTTCCCTCTAAGCTTACACGTCTCTTTCACTTCATCCACATTCATATGTCTCTTTATACGTGTTCCCTGGTTATTAGTACTCTTTACTTGAGTATCCGATCGATCGAGAAACGTGATATTCCTCTGCCTTTTCTTAACACTTTCGCATTGTATATTTATTTTTGTTTATTTATTTTATTGAATGAATGAGACAGTCAGAGATTAGATTAGAGATGGAGTGTGTTCTGCAGTAGGTAGTGGGCAGTGGTGTGTGAGGTGTGGGGTGTGGGGTGTGGGGTGTGGGGTGTGGGGTGTGTGGGGTGTGGGCTCGTACCTCGCCGCTGTACTGGTCGGCGGGCGCGGCGGCCTCGGGCGCGCGGAAGGCGGGCGTGCCCACGGCGCCCGACAGCCTGCCCGCGCCGGCCAGCTCGCCGCACGCGCCCAGGTCGGCCACTTGCACGCGGCCCTCCCCCAGGAGCAGGTTGGCTGGCTTGATGTCCCGGTGAGCGATGCGCTGGTAGTGCACTGCCAACATTCACATAGTATTCAACCATATATATATGTATACGACTCTCTTACTCAAGCATTTTATTAGGTAGTAAATAAATACTTCGGGACGATTCCACACTCCCTGCCCACCCCGTTAGGAACTCGTGATGATATGTATGTATGTAAGTATTTCCACACAAGTTGACCTAGTCCCAAACTAAGCAAAATTTGTACCATGGGAACTAGACAACTTATTTTACAAACACGTAAATAAAATTGGAGTGTCTGTGGAGTGCAATATTCAAATAACCGCTTTTTAATAAAAAAAAATTACGCAGACGGGTCTCCAACACGACTGGATAAGATCCCTTCATTAACAGCATACATACTCATCATTAGCATGTGTTTAGTGTAATAGAGGGACTAAGGTATTACCCTAAAAGCCCTCTTAAGCTGCCTTTACCAGATTTGTGTCTTATCGCTTGTTACTTTTTAAAAGCCTTTAAATAGGGGTTCACTTAAAAACTGAAGAGTACAGCATGCAGATCTTCAAGAAGGGTGCGAAGAGATTCCTGCAGGGTCGGGAACGCGCGAGTTATGGTGTTGCAAGCGTCCATAGGCGGCGGTAACCGCTTACCATCATGCGTCATCACGCTCTCTAACGTGGTACGCAGAGAGTATAGAGCGCCAGTTCTCTCTAGACTTACATACCTCTTTCGCTTCGTCTTCATATTCATTCATTCATCTTCATACATGCTGGTCGGATTCGAGTGAATATAGAAGATACATACATACATACATATCATCACGCCGAGTCCCTAACGGGGTAGGCAGAGAGTATAGAGCGCCAGTTCTCTCTGGACTTACATACCTCTTTCGCTTCGTCCACATTCATCAGTCTCTTCATACATGCTCGTCGGTTTCGAGTACTCTTAACGTTCCCGTCCTTTAGAGTCCGATCTATTTGGTCCAGGTAGTTGGAACGTGGCCTTCCTCTGCCTCTTCTTGCACACACTTTTGCTTATATAGATACACACTTTTGCTTATATAAATATAGAAGATATATAGAAAAATGGACGGTACACGAGGCCATATCAGTTGTGCTTCACAAAAGTATGTACTCTTAATGTACCAACTTCCTCCGCATTTGCGTTGCGTATTTCCTTTATAAATTGTTTATTTATTGTGTTCATTTATAATATTAATGTGACCCAGTTTTACAGTTGAATCAACATTATGTTTGCGAGCACTGGCGTTTGGATAATTAATGTAATTCGCGACTATTATTTACTTGACAATTAAACACGGGAAATTCAGGTCGCAAATTCATCCGAATAATTGAATATAATTGAAATCAGATTCAACAAAGGATATGTGCGTGAAATTACTGTGTGTTTTAATGTTATTATAATATGTACTATAATATACATATTTGTTTCTCAAAGGAAAAATGTATCTCCTAACTATTGAGCCAACCTTTTGGACTTCTTCCCACTTTTTGAACCCACTTTTTCCATATTACATATTTTAGGTTCCAATGTGACAGATGGCGAGTCCATTGCCGTAACTCACGTACGTCTTTGAGTTTCTTATCAAATACATATATGCAAGTTTCCTCTCGATGTTTTCCTTCATCGTAGAGCTCGTGGTGTGACTAATCACTGTACTTAAGTTCAGAAAAACTCAGGATTCGAACTTGTAATCTTTGTGTTGTAGGCAACTGCTCGAACTACTCGACCACCACGGTACTTTTAGTAGTAGGATTATGGGCACAATAAAACATTTTCTAGATTGGCAAACATTCCATTATTTGAATAATGTATTTAAAAAAAAGGTCGTTAGGACGTGACTCCAACGAGGCCATTCAATATTCTCGTGACAGCCCCACGGGTCGAGTTTTAAAATATGTCCAGCAGCTGTTCCGAGCATATATCGTTCGACGCTGAATAAATAAAACCTATTTCCTGACCGGCCCCTGAGGCCTCTCGCAAAAATATTTGAGAGCGTTCAGTCTAGGGAGATGTTGTATTATTTACTCGCGGAATAAATATGGGTAATGTAATGTGTAGCGCGGGGTACATTATACATCATATTGACGAGCCTATATAGCAATACTCACTCGCGTAGCATCAATACATACACTTTTCGCAAGAGATATATTTTTAGGTGCCAACGTGACAGATGGCGTCCATCGCCGTTATTCAAGCACGACTATACATACGCTTTTGAGTTTCTTCTTAAACGTATGTAAGTTTTCTTCGCTGTAAAGTCCGTAGTGTGACTAATCACTGTCTTGACTTTCAGAAAAACTCATTGGTCCAGTCGGGATTCGAAATTCAATCTTTGTGTTGCAGGCAACCACTGGGCCTTCACGGCTCTCTTTGTCCTTACCAACAAATGGTGGATGTGGGAGATGTTGAACATGTTCAGTGTCTGCCTACCATTTTGGCGACGTGATTATTTATCTTTAAGCGTTAACGGTAACTAAAAGTAAATATAGCTTACAGTACTCGACTCCTAGGAGGGCGTCTCTGAAGTACCTCCTAGCGAGGTCCTCGTTCAGTGGCGAGTCAGTGGGCACGTCTATCACGGGCCCTCCTTCGAGCAGCTGGAACACCAGGTAAAGCTGATCTTCTGCTGGGTCGTCCAATACCTAGTTCGTGAAACAACGAAACATTTTCATAAAACTAAATATACAAGGGTAGCTTTTTGTCAGTTTTTTACAACTCAAAGGTGACAAACAAGTGTGCGGTTCGCTTGATAGCAAGCGGTTACCGCCGTCTATGAACGCTTGCGTCATTTGGGGCGTCGTTGGCGACCTGCTGACCCTGCAGGAATCTTTTCACACTCAAGTACTTTTCGAACGCACAACACCGTACTATGTTATATCCTCACGCTTTCCCACAAGGGTCCCCGAAGGGGTAGGCAGAGGTGTATAGGGAGAGCCCACACACTCAGTTTCCGCTAGATTTACGTTAGCTGCTACTTATCTTAGTGTTTGTTATTAAACAAAACCTCTGCCCAGTTCAGAAGCCCATGTGGGCAAGGACAAGCCTATACCTCAACAAGCTTGACGACGTTGGGGTGATCCAGCTTCTTGAGCACGGCTATCTCTCGATAGATCCTCTGCAGCGGGTCGGGCGGCGGGCCGGGCCCGGGGCGGCGGGGCGGCGCCCGCCCGAACAGGCCCGCACGCCGCATCAACTTGCGCTTAGACAGGATTTTCATGGCCTGTCGAAACACATACACTATTAATACCTTTGGCTAAGGGTCAGTGGTGGCTTGAGTAGTCGGCTAAATCAACATTCCAGGTTCGAACCCCATGCGGTCTGTAGCAATGAGAATTTTCTGAATTTAACTAAAGTGATTTATCTCACTACGAGGTTTATGGTAAAGGAAAACTACACGAGGAAACTTACAAAGGTTTTAGGATAAATCCAAAGGTGTTTTGTATAGTTGTGGTTGAGGACCAGCGGCAGAATCTATTAAATACATTTAAGGGCAAAAGAGGGTTGTTGAGGCACCTCTGCCTACTACAGTTGCCATCAAGCCTCTTTTTAGCTTCGTTGTAGTTATAAGGTATATATTTTGTTATATTTTCAGATAGCTGAGCACTGATAGCACTTTCAAGTATCAGCATATATGCAAACAAACAAATATGAGAATGGTAATTCGTATTCAAATTGGCCACATGTTCAGACAAATACACAGGCAAATGCTAACTCACGTAGTGCGTCTCGTCCTCTTCATTGTACGCTAACTTGACGATACCGTACGAACCCTGCAACAACAAGTGTTTGTAAATAATCACCACTAGGATAAGGTAAGCGGTTACCGCCGTGCCGCCTATGTACATACAATTATCAAGGACAAACCCAATATTCATGACCCTGCACAGTAATTGCCTATGCAATGTTGTCGTATCGTATAATAATTTCCCTTTAACAAAACATTCTGTGAACACGCCTGTTCCTGCAATAGCATTGAAACCTAACATTATTATCTTAGGTGTATTGACCTCACGTTAGTTAGCTTAGCATAAAATGAAAATTAAGATAACGTAGGATGGGTACGTAAAGAGTACGCGAAACCAACGACGAGACAGCTGAGCTGGCGCTCTATGCTCTCTGCCTACCCCGTTAGGCAATCGGCGTGAAGGGGTAGATACTTATAAAGGAGGATTATATTACACGAGACACAATTAATAATAGTTAAATAAATAGGTGGTGTTGAAGCGAATTACGGTTCAGTGTGTGCATTATTGTTTGACAAAACCTGCGGTGGGTGGATGGATGGACCTACGGTTGGGTGGACGAAGCCTATGACGTGCATATTCATAACTAAATGAGCTGCGTGATTTCACTCGTCAAATATAATTATCCGTTACCTTGGATAATAGCATTATGCGAGCCTTTCCCATTAAGTCATTACAGTCATATAAAATACTTCCTAAAGCGAAGCGAAGTATTTCAGATCGTATTGACAGTTCCTGAGATTAGCGTGGTCAAGCAAACAAACTTTACCCCTCTATATGATATGTACATAGCTAGCCGGGCTTCTCCTGAGATCTGCGTCTTTATACCAAAATGTATAATTATGCATGTCTGTTACCTGTCCGATGGGCTCGAGCAGACGGTATTGGTTGAGCTGCACGTACCCCGGCGCCTGCGCGAGCGACACGCGGCGCGACTCCCGCGGCAGGCGGCGCGCACGCGGCGAGCCGGGCCCGCACTCCGCCGACTTGGCCGCGTGCGACCGCAGCAGGGCCGACCGGTCGCCGCTCGCGCCGTATGTCGACAGCCTACACACACACACCACAAAACTATATAACTTAGCTCACTGTCCACACACAGTACACACCGGTGAGTGTAGAGTCGCCTTTGACTTCATGGGACTTCATCCCCATACTTTGGAACCAAAAAGGTTTCGCACGGGGTAGTCAAGAGAGACGCGCTCAATTTCTATGCCTATTCCGCGAGATACACGGTGTGATGATATATTTGTACTGAGCAGTTCCAAACGTGTTTCCCTCTGCAAACGCTCAGGCTGTGAAATGAACTCCCCGTTGTGGTTTTCCCTGGCGAGCACAGCATGGAGTTCTTCAAGATGGGCGTGAAAAGATTGTAGGGTACCTACGTCAGATACCCCTGCTGTTGCAAGCGTCCTTAGGCGGCGGTAATCACTTGCCTTGAGGGGACCCGCATGCTTGCCATCAATCATATATATGTAGGTAATTTGGAAATATGCAAATATAATATTAAAGAGATATTATACAATTTAATATGATCGTCAAATATTTATCATAGTCCTGAGTGAGTAGAGGGTCCCGAAATAGCCGGCCCGGGGCGAGTCGCCGTCAAAGGAAAATGTGCTTTGTTGATAATTTTAACAATACTTCCACTTCTGCGTTAACTTCAGCTGAATTTACGAAAATTCTTTAAGAGCCATGGTGGCCGAGTGGTTCGACTAATCGCCTGCACACATAGATTACCAGTTCGAATCTCAACTACACCAATGAGTTTTTCTGACAGTTAAGTACCTACAGTGATTAGTCTCGCCACGGTGAATGAATCCAGCAAATGTTTGAAAAAAAAATTTTACGCTGTATGGTTAGTTGTATGTACTTGAGAATCGGCGATGGATTCTCTATTTGTTACATTGGTACCTAAAGTATATCTCTGGCGGAAAGTTTATGGGTACTAGTACACATAGAGGTATATACTAGTACCCTACCCCTTCGGAGACCCTTCATTTATATTCGTAATCAGTACTTATGCCAACACTTTTGTAAAAATAAAACTATCAAAGATGTACAGTTATAGTCCGCTTTACGCGACCCCGTTATGCGCGGTCTCACTATAACACGAATTACAAATTTCGAAATTTATTCAGGTTTGGACATATTGCATAGTATAGACAATAATGATGACCGTGTGTCAAACAATTAAAAACAGAGTGTTGGGTGTTATGAACATTTACATATTTTAAAATATTGTACAAGAACGTAAAAAAAACGCTACCCAAAAGACAATAGATGTATAGTGCTTATGAAGCGGCGATTTGTTGACACGCGGGCACCTAAATATGTTTCAGGCAAAAGAACACCGCCTGCTACCCACTTTATATGCGTGGAAAATGTGTTAAAAATGCTTCTGTCAACAGTGCTATTTATATTGTTTTTTGTAAGCAATTTTCCAGCTATAATCCCGTCTCGGCTCAGAATGTATCCGCGGAGAGCCTGTCAGCAGCGCGCTGATCCCATAGATCCCTAGGGATATGTTCCCTAAGGAGTGTTTTATTAGGAGATTATGAGGTTTCCCAGATAATACCTATATATATATATAGGAGGGAAAAATGTGACGGTAGCATAACACGCTCCGAGGCTTGGCAGCCTTCTTTGGAATCGTGATTAACATTACCTCCAGCTTTTAATATAGTGTCTTATCGGCTTATGACAATCCTCTCATATTCAAGAGCTTAAGGTACGTTCAAATCTCCCACATAGGTTCTTCGACGAAATAAGCAGCAGTTTAATAACACCTGTTTTTGGATGGATATATTTGGGTGTCAACGGGACAAATATATTTGGGTGTCAACGGGACAAATCTCTAAGTAGTACACACATACATATAATCACGCCTTTCCCGTAGGGGTATGCAGAGACCACTACGGATCGTAGCAAGTGGGGGTATGCAGAGACCACTTCGGATCGTAGCAAGTGGGGGTATGCAGAGACCACTACGGATCGTAGCAAGTGGGGGTATGCAGAGACCACTACGGATCGTAGCAAGTGGAAAGAAGTGGAAAAAATATAAATTTTCATCCGTTCTCTAACAAATGTGTGCAGAATTTCTCGATGTTTTGCTTCATCGTAACCTATCGTTTACCTTTAGTAATATAGCAGTAGAGTATTTTCAGCAAAACCATCTTTCCACAATTTTCCACGAGATCTCTTATATGTCCTGCAAGAGCATTGCAATAGCAAGAGATTGTTGGATGTGGATAAAGCGAAAGGGTTATTAATGTCTAAGGAGAAAATATATTATATATCCACACGCCTTTTCATAAGGGTGCCCCAAGGGGTAGGCAGGTGTATAAATAGTTCCGCTAGAGATATAGTTTAGGAACCAACGTGACAGATGGCGAGTCCATAGCTGTAACTCAAGCACCACTATACATACGCCTTTGAATTCCTTCTCAAGAGTTTGCAGGTTTTCTCTCGATGTTTTCTTTCACCGTAAAGCTCGCGGTGTGACTGATCTCTGTACTTAACTTCATAAAAGCTCATTGGTACATTCGGTTTGTTTTGTACTATACATGCTACAGTTGACTTATAATCTTAGTGTCGCGTGCAATGTCTCTAGTATTGTAATGTTGGTAGTCTTGTTAGTAATTAGATAAAATGGTGTCCAGCTCCGTGCAAATTTACGACCTATGCCTTATGCTATAAAAATGGTTTTAACAAAACCAGTGAGTCGCAATATATTCCGCCGTTCCAATATTTAATTTGGTCAAATATTTGTATCAAATCTTTTTTGCAATATTCGTCATTCGACTCAGCACAAATTTACATATAAAAGTGAAGCTTTGTGTGCTCACACACAGCGACCTTTGCAAGCAGAATCCGTCTATTTGATATGATAACACGCGTGTCATATTTATTGATAACCCTTTGCTTTATTATACAACGTGGGTCAGTGCTCTTATTGTAAACAGAACTTTGTCCAGTACTCTATCATTTCATTATTGATTTAACTAACTCATAATTGTGTAAACTCATAATTGGATCTTTATCCGGACATGGGCGTTGATACCCTGCGACAGTTTTAATAATAATAATTTAATAATAATAATAATAATATAATTTATTCAGTAACAAAGTTTGACATTTACACTGCTGGTGTTGATCGTTGTTTTTGCCACATTGCTCCTGCTGTTTGTTTTTGCCAAATAAAGATTTGTGTTATTAATTGACAAATTTAATTCGAGTATAATACAGGATGCCTTAGAAAACAATAGTTACATTTACGTCTAGTTAGATAGTTCTTAGTGATAGAGCACAATGAAAGAAAACAAATAAAAAAGAATAAAAAAATTTTTTCTTATAATTTCAGAAAAATCTGCTGTATCTTTTATTTTATTTCCTAGTAATAGTTTCAGAAAAAAATACGATGTTTCGGAGTGAGTACTGATTTTGTCATTTTGTTATCCTAGGAGTTATTTGTTTTATTTCGTCATCATGAGGATATGTTCACAACATCCTATAACTTCTAGACAGTTGTCTACTGTTCTATTTTCTCAGGCATCTTGTATACAATTACAAAATGCATCTCCAGCGATGGCCAATCGCTACAACACACATTTGGGCGCCGCCTTAGCATGCCAAGCCATACCTGTCTCCATCGGAGGCTGGCCACCGGCCGTGATCGCGCTCTCTGCCAGATCCATTGGTGACGTCAACCGCTGAGTGCCTGCGAGACAGACAAATTTCATAATGAAAGATTCAGAACAGACAGAAACACTTGGAAATCATGGGGGAAGGTCTTTGCCCAGCAGTGGGATGTCCACATATGTTCACGTCCACGATGTAGATGTGCTTCCATCACATCACATCACAAAGAGATTCAGATTGTCATTATATGAGTACTCTATTCACTATTTATTGTACCACAGAGCCTAAAGCAACTATTTTGTAGTTGTAACTATTTTTAGCTAGCAAGAAAAAAAACCCAAATCGAAAACAAAAACTTCTTTGTGAATAAGTCACACTATAAATCTATCTGTGTGCCAAATATCATCCAATTTCGTCCTGTAGTTTTTGCGTGAAAGAGGAGCAAACATCCTCACAAACTTTAGCATTTGCCGTTTTTTAAGAAAGAATGCATTGTATTGGGTCTCTTCAGCTACTCTGTACCATCTTTGTTGATACTTGTACCCTGTCTACTACCTTGTGGCTTGTCTAAAGTCATGACTATAATGAATAGAGACCACTATAGCAATGAGGGTGTGGACCCTTCTGAGTATGGAGCCTTAAATGTGGTACATCAGGTTTATACGCTCGAAATTTCATTTCCAAGTCTACAAGTACATTATTTCCCTCCATTCCATACGCACCAAGACCGTGTAATGCTTACATCAAAAATGTGTCCGTATCCCCCTACAATATGCCGTGTACCTTGTACAGGCCTGTAATATAAATACCGCAAGTTATAAAAGGCGTGTTCCGGCGAGGGTGGGGAACAAACAAGCCGCTGAAACATGAGCGGATATACCATGAACATTGTGCGGATATTAATAAATTAGCTTATCATAAAGAGCCATGCAATATTTCTGGATAACAGAGCCGTGGTGGCCGAGTGGTTTGACTACTTGCCGACAACGCAAAGATAACAATCATGGGCGTATGTAGTATATATTCCTGCTTAAGAAACGGCGATGGAATCGCCATCTGTTACGTTGACACCTCAAATATATCTCCAGCGGAAAGTGGGGGTAGGTCCTACACACCTCTGCCTACCCAATAGGGGAGTATACGAAGGTCTGAAGATATATTACTATTCCGGCTGCAGGCTTCGGGCTGTGTCAATGAATGCTGGTGATAGCACGGGTCTTAATTACTCGTCTGCCTACCTCGTAACGGACTTTTGTGGGAAGGCGCGAAGATTTGTCTTTGACATGCAAAAAAGAAACATATATTCAATGTAGGTATGTACTTTACAGGATGTATTACTAACCAATAAAGTAATTTTTCAGGCTGTATACTACGAGCCAGTATGAAGAGGCTGGTAATGTAAATGTAGCTTAAGAGGTGCGTAAGTCTAGATGGTACTGGCACGGTAGTCTCTCAACTCGGCGTCATGATACGAATGTATGAGTATCAAATATCAAATATGGTATAATCAATCGCATTAACAATACAAGTACGTGTCATAACATTGAACTGCCTTAAATTTCAACCGCCAACCTTTTACGCCCATTTGACATCGACGTACAAAGTCCGCTGTTCTGAAAACCTTTTTGTCTAAGCCGGGGGCAGCAATGAATTATAAAAAATGAAGCTTTCCAAAGTTAATGGCGAAATCTGTTGGGAAACAACCCCGCGGGCCACGTGCCCTCCGAACGGAGACCGTAAAAATTTACAGACTTTTATACAATACTCTCAAAGTATGTGGCAACTGAAAAAATATTATTTGGTTCACTGTCGGTTGTTGTGTAAGATACGGTTTTTGATGTCCCACTAGCTATGCGCCGCGGGTTTTTTCACAACACATAAAAACACAAAATCAAACCTTTTCAATAATACAACCTTTGTCACTCGGTAAAGATGAAGCTTACTAATAGTGAAATCATTTTTAAAATCGGTCGTGTAGTTTTTGAATTCAACCGTAACACAAAAACTTAAATCTTTCCTTTTTAAAATATTAGTTTAGACCAGATTTTATCTTCCAATAAAACCAAATTCAAGAATATAACATTTATGCGTTACGAGCGGTGAGATACGTCCTCATGAACAATGTGCATGTGTGTGAAGTGGCTCAGTTGGAGAACGGCAGAGGACATGAAGATATTTTCAATGCTCTCTTTTCCCTATTTCAGGCGCCATTTAGCTGTCAAGATAGCCGATGCCTGTATTTGTTAGTGATAGCCTTACCTTAAGGATACCTATTTTATATAACACCTATTTATGAAAGTATAGAGAGAATTTAATTAACTTGCGGCTGCAATTGTAACTGCGGCTTAACAGAGGGTCGTGAACTGAAGATTTATCTTTACGGTTGGCTGTCAGAGTGTTTTCAGTCATTTCAGAGGGCAGCTCATAAAGCCTCCTAGAGCTTTATTGCTTCGTTACTGCAGTACTGTGATTCTAGAAGCAGCGTTTGGATAACAATGGCAATCAATGGATCGCAGTCTAATTGACATCCGTGCCAATAGGAACGCTAATACCATAGCAGACACGACGACCGTCTGGGCTAGTGGTTAGAGCCCCTGACTGCGACGCTTGAGGTCGCGGGTTCGAATCCCGCTGAGGGCAAATATTTGCGTGATGAACACGAGTATTTGTACCTTAGTCTTGGATGTCCTATGTATTTATGTATATAACTATCTATATAAGTAAATATATCGTTGCAGGTATTTATTTATTTCTTACATTAATTCATTAGTTGCTTAGCTAGCTGAAAATATCCACAGACCCCCAAAGCTCCAGGATAATAAAGCTGGATAACTACTAGCATATATACATGTATATCAGGTTATTGAGTGTGTACGTTAAGGGCTCATTAACAATTCCCTGTTATCGACGCCGGTAGGGTAATTTGTTCCCGTCTTCGTGCGTATGTGTCGCATGTTTGATTAGAGTCCCGTTGTACTGCGCGGGTCGATGAATGAATTGACTTGAAGCAGTACGCTTTAGTCTTATATACGTGGAGATACCGAGCTCATTTCGGGTATGGTTTAATATAAAGAGCCGAGAGCTAGGGAGGATATTACATTCGAATCTTTCCTGTTCAAGCTACTTAGGGGAAGGATGTGTAAATAGGATATGCTGGGATGGAGTGGTGTGTGCCGGCTACAAGTTAGCTAAGATTGCTGGCGGTGGACCAAATAGTACACAGCATCCATGTATTTTCAATGATTACACAAAATCTTCATCATTTTTGTTATCTAGATGGGTTGATTTTTGCCTTTAAAAAATACTAAACAATTTGTGGTAGGAAAGGGTTTACTATTTAAAGAACATTTATTGTTGGAATATTAATTATGTATGTATATTTGTCCCCCATAAGGTCCGAAACCATTAATCAGATTGTGGTGTAACTTTGCCAGTGTGTTGCTGCTTGTGATTGCTCGTGGCCCGAAAACGTTTGAAACACATTTGTCAAGCATACGCTCAGGTGTGTGCGGCACATTAAGCATTCAGCACAGGTTTAATTTAATTCTACGTATTATGTGTCATTAGGGCTCGTAGACACATTATACATTAGCATATTTAGTGATATTATCCCGAACACCTTGTGCTTAAATGGCCTCTAGGTACCACTTTGTAGGTCACATTAAATGAACGTATAATTCTATAATTTATCTATCTAAAAAAATAGCTTCTCATAATGTTCTAAACTCAATTAAATTTTCCTTTCGGCTTAAATTGAAGAGTACCTACAACGTTTTTTGCTCTACAATAATAAAAATATAATTAAAAAAATATGTTTAGTCGTGCTTGAGTAATATACCTCTGGCGGAAAGTGGATGTGTGGGTATTACCTATACACCTCTGCCTACCCCTTCGGGGACCCTTGTGGGAAGGCGTGAGGATATATTATTATTTATTATATAAAAAAATATTTTTTATCGTCAAATTTCTAAGTAATCAGGCTAGTCTTGGCTCACGCTGATTAACCTCGGCATTATTATAATAATATTATTAACATATATTATATATTGACGTGTACACACTTAATAGCACACTATTTGTGGATGAAGCGAAAGATGCCTATAGGTGTTCAGAGACACGGCGCTCTACAGTCTCTGCTCACCCCGTGAAGTACTTGGAGTGATATTATGTATACAACCGACTTCCATAAAGTTTTTTCACATTATATTTATACAAATGAATCCTATGGATTGATGAGGCATAGGGTAATTGTAAGTCAACAACGCCCTCCAATCGCTCTCCTCCTCCTCTTCTCTCTCCTCGCCTCTCCTTCCTCGCATCTCCTCGCCTTCCGACAAAAATTCCCGAAAGGGTAGGCAGAGGTATAAAGTAATACCCACACTTCTACTTGTCGCCGGAAATATGTTTTTGAAAATTACATAATTATTATTGACACTTATCCCCTTGACGAAAGGCATAGGGGCCAAGTGCTTGCGATACAAAGATTTCAAGTTCGAATCCCGCCTGTACCAATGAGTTTTTCTGAACTTAAGTACAGTGATTAGTCGCACCACGAGCTTTACGATGAAGGAAAACATCGAGAGGAAAGCCGCGTAAATTGTATTTTTAGTTTTGCATAAGTAACGGCGATGCACTCGCCATCTGTCACGTTGGCACCTAAAATATATCTATGGCGGAAAGTGCGCCTTCGGGGACTCTTGTGAGAAGGCATGAGGATATGCAATACAAAAACAAATATTTTTCAGAAATTATCTTCCGAACAAACTTGAGTCAAGTAACTTAGTTGTTCCTTCAGCGCACGATCCCCAGAGCTTCACTTGTGTCGCCAGAAAATTCCCCTTCGCAGTAAAAAGGCAAAGTAAACTTGTGAAACTCAATATTTATTGGCCTCTAGAGGGGCGCTCGCAGGATCACAAACATTGTCTGTTTGTGTTACAAAGGACACCATTTTATAGTGCAACGGGTTACTATTACCTCGTTGGTACCTTCTCCATTCGCCTTTTACCAAATATTTAATCGTAATTGCATATATATATATATATTTTTATACCACATGGGTGACAAACAAGCATGCGGTCCGCCTGATGGTAAGCGGTTACTGCCGCCTATGGACGCTTACAACACCAGGGGTAGGCTTACAACACCAGGGGTACGCTTACAACATCAGGGGTACGCTTACAACACCAGGGGTACGCTTACAACACCAGGGGTACGCTTACAACACCAGGGGTACGCTTACAACACCAGGGGTGCGCTTACAACACCAGGGGTACGCTTACAACACCAGGGGTACGCTTACAACACCAGGGGTGCGCTTACAACACCAGGGGTACGCTTACAACACCAGGGGTATTTATAAAAGCTTTAGCTTTGCTTGGGTGTAGGAATAAAGACCGTCCAATTTTGAATCTAAACCATTTCAGAATCGATCTGAACTTACAAAAAAAAACAACAAATTCGGGCAAATAAAGTATAACTATCTAAAAAATATATATGTTTACTAATATTATAAAGAGGAAAGGTTAGTATGTAAGTATGTTTGAAGGAATTGGCTCAAAAGCTACTGGACCAATTTATTACTGATTAATTATTATTAATATAGACTATTTTAATTCCAAGAAAAAAAAAATTATGCCAAAATGTTTAAACAATAAATGTCCACCCGTACGAAGCCGGGACGGGCCGCTAGTCATTTAATATGAGTGGTATAAACAGTATGTATGTGTCGGCCATCTTGTATTGAGTAAGAGGACAACACATGCCACAATGTTACGGTATTATATTATCGTGCCGACAGTGTAATGTGACACCACTGTATATCTTCACAGGGGGCGTCAGACCGTGAGTAAGGCCACCACTATGCGCGGAGTAAGTGGGCAGGCGGTGGTAACAAAAGCATACACACTGTTCATATCCTCACAAATCACATCACTGTTCTTCATGCCCATATTGATAGCGCATTCTGCCCCCAAAGAGGTGTGATAGCGGTGTGATAACACGTCTATTAGTCTATTAAACGATTCTAAATGAACATTTAGACAAAATCACTAGGTTTACATCGTGGTGATCTTAACGTTTTTCCGAGCATAAGTCCGGAGATATGTCGCACCGCGAGATTTATCGAAAATCACTAGATCTCCATACGGTTGACAAGAAATTCAAAGTCGTGTTTAAATGCTTTATGATTTAAAAATTACTGACATCATATTTAGACTAAATAACTCGAAAGTATTAATGCTCCGAGAAATCCTACAAGTTGATCTCGAGAGGTTCACAAGTATTACAATTAACGTTCCGCCCAAAATCTCAAGCTTTAACAAATATCAACAAGTTGTCGAGTAAGTCATTGAACGAGAAACTTTAACCTTATGAAATTATTCCCAGGAGTGAGATGAGATACAAATAATGTTAGGTATTCTTTACATTCCACTTCAAGGGCCGAGTAATCGATTACAGTATTATCACCTTTGGAGGCCCGTGACAAGAGGGCTGGCGAATATTTTGCTCAGCGAATCAGTATTGCCATACAACGTGGCAATGCCGGCAGCCTTCTTGGCATCCTTCCGCGTGACACGGATTTCGTAAACTACGAACCTTTATAGTTTCCGTCTGTCGCTCCGTCCGTCCGTCCGCGGGTGAGCTCAGAGCCGCTTGACTACAGAGCCGTAATTTGGTATGTCACATATTAACGGTGTCATTATTACATATTAACAGCGTCGAGAAAATAGTAAATTAAAATCTTTAAAATAAATCCGGCACCTCATAAAGCGGGGACAATAATTTTTATCTTCGTCATTGTGTTGAATATCGTTAGATAGCTTAATAAATAAGAATAATAGTTAAAAAAAACTAAAAAACACGCTTTTTATAGAACTACCGAACCGAACTAAAAAATAGAAAATGTTATGATAATATCATAAGATATTATCGAAATTTATTTTCTATTTTTTAGTTCGGTTGTCTATAAAAAGCGTGTTTTTTAGTTTTTTTTTAACTATTATTTATTTTCTACTTTTTAGTTATTAGTGTATTGTCATCGGTCCTCGATACGTATGCAAAGTTTCAAATTAATCAGGCTTCTGGAAACTGGTGAAAATTAAGTTCAAAGATTCCGTTACATACATACATAGATACAACCCAAGCTAATAAAAGCGTGTTAAAAATGGGGGTAGGCGAAATATTTACCTTTAAAGCTGTAATGCAGCTAAATCATTGTTTGTAGATACGTAAAGAAAATCACGCTACTTTAAATTACACATGTGGTAAATGTTATTATATTTTATTTGTTATACCTGTTGTACTTGATAAGAATCGGAACCCAGAGATCTGAGAGAGACAGAGCTCATGCTTAGGCCAGAGATCATCTGCTTAGTACCTCGCAAACGGTTTATCAAAGAGCCCATTGTTCGCGGCATAAAGGCTTGTAATTGTTATATTATCAGTGTGGCTGGATTCTTATGTATTGCAATGATATTATCATAACAGTTTCATCGTAGCCTTACCATGACGCATCTTCTTCATATTGCAATTATTGTGATACAAATAATAATATTAAAATACCATTTGGGACAATTCAAGTATCACTTGTGCGTTGCCACTCTGTGTTCGGAGAGTTATACTGTGTTGGCAGCATAATGAGACTAATCCTGCATAATGACTGCTACTGAAAAAATCCTCCACCCTCCCCTAGGAGCTCATTATTGGATACCTTATTCACCACGTAGGAACACAATACAATAAATAGTGTTATTTGGCTACGGACTTCATTAAGGCGGAGGTCCTGCCCCAGTTCCAGATTCCAGAGTTCCAAGGTCAAAACCCGTTATGCCCTACCTCTCTTTGGGTGTAAAATCATTCCTGCAAGATATTCAAGCGGCTGTGACGGCTTACCACTTAGGAGTATAAAAATAGACCCTAAAGCTGGTACACTTTAATAGATATATCCACGGGCTGCTAACACCAGGCCAAAAGTAAAGGTGACGTTAACACGATTTGTAACAAAGGAGTTAATCCATTATGTTTAATAAACATTAAGTTAATTACTTTCGAGGAATGCAATATGGCGGTGGAGAGGATTGAGGTCAAAGTACATATCTTTACGTAAGTACCTTGTTTATACACTATTAGCATATCATTACGTATATGCTTATCTTGTTTTGTACATATATATTTACGTATATTATATTTACTGGTGTATGTGGCTGAGAACGAGGTCCATAAGTCTAGAGAGAACTGGCGCTCGACTTACTCTGCGTATTGCGAGTCGCGGCGTGATGAAATATGTATGCAATATTATAATACTTTATCATCAATAGGCAAAGTTTGTTTGTATGAGCTACACAAGTGGTTTCCAGTAATGAGCTCCTTGGGGTGGGGGAGGATTGTTGTATTGTATTGGCAGCAGAGGGATTAGTCTCATTATGCTGCCAACACAGTACAACTCTCCGAACACAGAGTGGCAACGCGCAAGTGATACTTCGGTATTGTAAGCGTAAATAGGCTACGGTAACCGTTTTCCATCGGGTGGGCCGTATGCTTGTTTGCCACTCTTGTTGTATAAAAAAAAAAAAAAAAATAGTTACTACAAGTCCGATCTGGAAAAATATTTTTCATTATTCAGGTGTCTCAGAAAATACATATAACAGTTGTCTTCTAGAAGTTGTCGGCTAATGTGAATGTCCTGCGATCTTCTGTAACGTAACTATTGTTTCAGTTGGCAAGTCCCATTTTGTACTGACGTTTCCGTTCGCTCATAATTATTAAGACTTCCCATAATATTATAATAATAATATATCCTCACGCCTTCCCACAAGGGTCCCCGAAGGGGTAGGCAGAGATGTATAGGTAATACCCACTCACCCACTTTCCGCCAGAGATATATTTTAGGTGCCAACGTGACAGATGGCGAGTCCGTCGCCGTTACTCAAGCACGACTAGACATACACCTTTGAATTACTTCTCAAACGAATGCAGGTTTCCTTCCGATGTTTTCCTTCACCGTAAAGCTCGTTGTGTGACTAATCACTGTACTTAAGTTCAGAAAAACTCATTGCTACAGTCGGGATTCGACCTTGCGATCTTTGTATCGCAGGCAAATGCTCGAACCACTCGGCAACCACGGCTCAATTTTACGGCTCAATATTATAATGTAAGTTAGTTTTATGGTAAATACATTAATGAAGGTAATTAAGTTACATATGTTATACCTAATTTACTTAGTATGATATTATGTTAATCTCTATATTCTTAATTATCTTTATCCTAATTATTTTTTCCATCAACGTCGCATTAGTCACTTATTACGGTAATTATGGTAATGTGATCTTCTATATAAATGAATAAAATTGGAGTGTCTGATTGGAATAGTAAAATAACTTTTTATACATATGGATGTATACACGGTACGGTACAGATACCAAAATATCATTTTTTACAATTTGTTTCCTGTCTGTTTGTTCTGGTTAATCTCTGAAGCGGCTGGACTGATTTTGACGGGACTTTTACTGGCAGATAGTTGATGTGAAAAGGAGTAACTTAGGCTATTTTTATTTAAAAAAACTGAACAGTATTTTTAATTGTTAAATTCCACGTCGAAGTCGCGGACACAGCAAGCTATAAGTAAATAATCGTTGGAATAATATTATAAGACAGCATTGTTCCCGTCAGGCGCATGAGCAGTTTGGACGCGTCTATTATTTCGTATGTATCTAACACTGCCTCCCGCACCATAAAGTGGTGTACTTAGTTAGGCACAAGTTGCGACACAGG
The DNA here is from genome assembly GCA_945859725.1 of Drepana falcataria. Lineage (NCBI taxonomy): Eukaryota > Metazoa > Arthropoda > Insecta > Lepidoptera > Drepanidae > Drepana > Drepana falcataria. Next base: position 9,515,588 of record OX243941.1, on the reverse strand, counting down.
GCGGTTACGTAAAGTCACTTTATAGCTGTTTAGTTGGATCATGGGAGAGGTTACGTCGCGTCCCTGCACAGATATTACCCGTGTGCTGCATTTATAGGCAATGTTTCTTTTGGGTTAAGCGCGTGACCCGCCGGATAGTAAGCGGTTATCATAGCCGATAAAGAGACATTTCAATACACACGCCTGACCCAATAATATGGAGAAGAATTGTGTTAGCAGCATCACGGTGTCCTGCCGCAAGCTGAGTAGGTACCTACTCCTGGACTCTAGGTAATTAAGAGTTCCGTAAGAATACATTAGTATAAAGGATATATGATGAGACTGATGAATGTGGATGAAGCGAAAGAGTTCTGTAATTCTAGAGAGTACTGCTCATTTGCTCTTATAGAGAGAATGAGTGCCACAGTCGTCTTCTCAAATACAGCACTGGAGATCTATTGTGCTTAACTTCTCGAGCTACTCATCTTAGAAGACTAGAGATCACGTGTATCGAGGAAGATCACATCAGGAAGATCAGCAGAGGTATATAGGTAGTACCCATACACCCACTTTCCGCCAGAGAGATATTTTAGATGCCAGCGTGACACATGGCGAGTCCAAAGCCGTTACTCAAACACGACTTGGAATTTCTTCTCAAATGTATGCCGGTTTCTCCTCTTCAGTCTTTGTGTTGCAGGCAACTACTCGAACCGCTCGGCCACCACGGCTCCAACATGCCGTACATGTACAACTCAAATTAGTGGAAACTTCTTACTGTAATACCTCGCCGTACTAATTAGCGGTTGCCTACGGTCGGGATGGGTCGGTAAACGTCTTACAAGCTTTTGCATGCGCAGGCAGGGCTGTCACGGAATATAATAGCTGCTATTGAAATATGTTTGTTGGGCTTGCAGGGGTTTTTTAATGATCTTGAGGCCAGCGGTTACCACCGATCTAAAAAGAGTATTTGCTAATTTCAGTGTCAGCTCAGTTTCCCATCTATCTACAAAACCATTGAATTCTCATAAAAAGAACTCAGAAAAATAAAAATTGGTCAGTGTTAAAAGCTACTATTTATTTGATAAATAATAGAAAGTTTGACTTTTAAAAAGTAATTTCTACTAAAAATATTGTATTTAGTTCTTGTAAAATATTGCATTTTAGTTGGAGTTACTTATAAATATCCTCAAACGGAAAAAATCGCACGCCGATATTATGTGGCCGTACGCGGGATTCAATCACTATGTACCTACCAAACCTAAACATATGTAACAAACCGTGTTCTGGCTAATAAATTATTTCATGCCATTTAATTTCACAAACACCACAGTAGCCCAAATCCACTCGCACTTGGCAAAGACCCCGTCGCTACAGAATATTTATTACAGAATTAAAATTCTCAGGGGTCTTCTATATATTAGATTGTCGTATACAATAATGGGTTTACAATATGAGAAAGGTTGCCTGGGTCCTTAGCTCCCTTGGCTATTGAGGAGAAACAGGTTCCAACTTTTTGATCCGTACCCTTCATTTTCCACTCTCGGATTTTGAGTTTTCGTGTGTTCTTGTCATCAAATAATAGTTAGACTTACTCGATATCGCGTGGGTTGACATAATTTATATAATATTAATTATTAAATAATAATTTAGAATTTTTAAATAGAGCCGTGGTGGCCGAGTGGAACGAGCGTTGCCTGCGACGCAAAGGTCGCAAGTTCGAATCCCGACTGTACCAATGAGTTTTTCTGAACTTTAGTACAGTGATTAGTCACACCACGAGCTTTACGGTGAAGGAAAACATCGAGAGGAAACCTGCATACGTCTGAGAAGAAATTCAAAGGCGTATGTATACCTAGTCGTGCTGCAGTAACGGCGATGGACTCGCCATCTGTCACGTTGGCACCTAATATACCTCTGGCGGAAAGTGGGTATGTGGGTACTACCTATACACCTCTGCCTGCCCCTTCGGGGTCCCTTGTGGGAAGGCGTGAGGATATATTATTATTATTATATGTAAAGTTTATAATATTGTTAATAATATATAGTTGGTGCGTCGGTTGGACTTCATACAATCGCCACACCTCACCTGCTTGGTACATTACTCTTATGGCATAAATATCGTTGTTTATGCAGCGTCTTTAAAGGTACTTGAGGAGAGGTCGTTTGTATAGGCCTAATGTGAGCCTCGCATTGTCATTTAACTTCTAATAACGGCTCTTTAGAGTGTATTGTATAAAATAATGAGATCATCTGGTGTACTTTCAAAATAAAAGGACACGGAATACTTATTGAAGGTAGGTAGAACTCTGCGAGCAGACAATAACTTTTTTGTTAAATTCCACGCGAACGAAGTCGCGGGTACACCTGTACTAAATATAAAATTACAGTTGGGCAGAAAAATCATATCAGGAGAAGGAACGGTGTAACAAACTCCCTGGTTTTCTTTTTTACAATTGGTTCTGGTGGAACCCAGCTCGCATGAAATTAGACGTTTATTGAAATTATGTAAGCTTAGATTTAACGGCAGGGCCGACCTGGAGTAGGATCGCCGCATCAAGATCAGCTTGGAAATCCATGCAAGAGGCATATGTCCAGCAGTGGACGCATATATGCTGAGAAGAAGGAGAAGAAGAAGCTTAGATTCAAATATTTTTTACAGTTAAGTGGCATAGTGGCTGTGCTACGAAAGTCCTTGAATAAGGTGGTAAAAAATTCATTGGTTACCATTTTAGGGAAGGGGAGAAAAATACATTATAACTTGCAAAAGGAGCAATACATTGGCATGCTTTGAAGTATGCGGTAGCAGGTTTGATTCCTGTATTGTACATGTACATATGTATGTATGTATATGATTACTGCCGCACTCCCTTGGGTGGGTGCATCATAATATATATTCCGCAATCCGCAATAACCGGACTATCTAATTCAAATAGATGAATACAAATCGCATTAGAAGCAATGGTGGCCCAGTAGTTCGAGTAGTTGGCTGCAAGATTGCCACAAAGATTGCAAGTTTCAATCCCGACTGTTCCAATGAGTTTTTCTGGACTTACAAGAGTCACACCGCGAGCTTTGAAGGAAACCTACGTTAAAACTGTTTTGCTAAAACTGCACACGTTTAAGAATAAGTAATAAGGGGTACTACCTACACTGTATACCCGTTCGGGGTTCGTACCCCTTGTGGCCAGGAATAGAAGTTCTTGAGATGAACAAACTCTGCCTCTTCTAATAAAGATATTCGATACTAAAATTATTTCGACGAGTAATGTTCTCAACAGCGCTCTGTACCAATTTGATTTCAAAAGTGAAGAAATCTTTAAATTGGTTTATGTACGAATCCATATACTTGAATTAAATGTGTTAAATTTACTGATATAATTTAGAGGAGAAAATAGTGACCTGCAAGATACCCTCTTGAACCTGTGATCTCATGTCGCGCGTCTTATCATGTTAAACGTATGGTGGAAATAATAGTTGATACATGATTGTTACTTGCATCATAATAAATACAAAAAGGTCATTGACATTGTAAATGCAACAAAATGTGTGTATGACCTAAGAGCCATAGTCAATCATTCTGGCGATGATACTGTGACTAAATCCTTTCCTACCCACATTTATTCATCTTCATATTTAAAAATCTTCTGTGCGTATGTTTTTAATTAAACTCCTAAACGGCTGGACCGATTTTCACGTTTTTTGAGTGCGATCAAGTGGATTCGAGAACGGTTTAGGTTCACAATTGGACCCCGCTGCGATCTGATTTTCCACTCTTGTGAAAAGTGTGAAAATCCTTACTATAAATGTGAATGTAAGTTTGTTTGTTGCCCTTTCACGTAAAAACTACTTAACCGATCATCATACAACTTTGTACACATATTCTTGGAGGTATTAGAAGTAACATAGGATACTTTTTATTGAACAAAAAAAACATTTTTACTAAAGAAAAAAAAGCCGTCCACGCCCACGAAGTCGCGGGAACAGCTAGTATATAATATTTTTCAAGTGCAGGCTTTGCCTCGCCTGTAATTTTGATGAGGGATGGTGATGGACATTGACGGATAATGTTGACCGTCTGCGCCCGAACACCACTTGCACTCACAAGTGTGCAAGTGTACACACACAAACTCACACACACATATACAAGCCTTTCAAGCACTCACATTCTTCTCATCTGGCGCAGTCTGTCGGTATACACCCACTTTAGCTTTTGTATTTCTTCTCAGACGTATGCAGGTTTCATCTCTATGTTTTCCTTCACCGTAAAGCTCGTAGTGTGACTAATCAGTGTACTTAAGTTCAGAGAAAGTCATTGGTACAGTCGGGATTCGAACTTACAATCATTGCGTTGCAGGCAAGGACTAGATCCACTCGGCCACCACGGTTCTTTGGGGTGAGCAAATATATAAAGTCATAGTACTCTATATGACCCACATTATTCTCTTTGGCATTTGAAGTTGTATGTATACTCGTATCTCACACCTGTTAGTGATGTTTTCATCCCTTAAACTCGTGATAGGGGATTTGTATCGTTGTTCGAGCCTACGTGGTCGTAGCGAGGCGGAACTGACGCCCGAAATGTAATCTAACTTCCTTTTGCGGCTTTCAAGTTACCAAAGCACAAAGTATTCTGAGACTTAATATTTTGCTACCGCTCAGATGGAGATATTCGAGATGTAGTCTCCCCGGCTCATGAATTATACAGGTGGCGTCTGTCTCGACGCTTCACAAACGTCGAGTAATTTTATATTTTACTTCCAAGCAAAATGATGAAATTGTAAATTTAATTATTGGGGAGGGAGCTTATACATTTATGTATGGGAATTGGTTTCCTATTGGCACATTTTCAATATGCCTGATTTAAGATTCCACAAGGTTTTTTTTGCCAAAAAAGGGACACCAAAATGTCGGTTGATCTTCGTTGATTAACATTACACTACACTACACTAGAATACTTGTTCACTATTCTCTGCTCCGGCCATCTCGTTGTCATTAAGCTTATATACAATGAGTTGGAAAATGTACTGATTTAAAACTTAATATAAAACTTAACGATTTGACATAGCTCTTTAAAAACTGAACTAAGTTTGAGTATTAAGTTTCAGAATAATATATATAATTCTGAAACCTGACTATTCAATAAATTTCAACGATCCATCGCAGTAAGTAAAAATGAATACAGCCTTTTTGTTAATTGCTTTAGCAATCTGAGTCGAAAGCGTGGGAGTATTGACCGACGATCAAGTGATCGGTCAGTGACCTATATTAAGAGGAATTTACATAAGGTGGACGTGGTCGTCGGACGTGACATGGTGTCGACATCCAGGGCTTATCGCATAAAGTGTCATGTTGTGATGGTGTTTCATGCAATCTGATGTCAAAGGGATCAAAATGATTTTTGATACAGTACTTAAGTACAATTATTGTAGAGATTTTAGAATGCATGGTGTATTATGTCGCGTTTTGAAAATGTTATAACTTCGTAATACATATTCGGTTTGCTTGTTCGTCTTTTTTACATTTAATATTAGTTCTCGCAAGGTTTGAGCAACATACAAACACCGTTACAAAGTATTTACACGTAGATTAATGTGTAGATAATGGCACGGACCTTCGGTAGCCGTATCCTGTATCAAACCCTATTATTAAGCGGCCCTTGTAATGGCCCCTATCAATCAGAGTATCTGTTTTCACCTTCGGGTCGAAAGTTCCGCCAGGCGACACATAGGGGCACACGTCTCAACTTAAGATGGCCGTGCCATGCGCTCGCAAAGTTTGTATGACCTGTCCGAAACACTGTGCCTACACCAAGTCTACGTCATCAACACTAGTAAAACTGTCAGTCCTATTACGTAGATTTTTAACTGGAAAGAAATCACCCAAAGGTAGTATATACGTGGGCCTGTAATGTACATACGCATCATCCCGCCTAACCCCCCCAAGGGGTCGCCAGTTCTCTGTATTGTCTCTTCCTTTCACCCAAATTAATCAGCCTCTTCATACAAGGTCGGTGGTTTTCGAGTACTCTCAACGTTCCCATCTTTGAGTGTCCGAACGATAATATAGCAAGAAATCATCTTTAGGAAAGGTTCATGCATTTGAGAATAAATTCTATGACGTATGTAGGTGATATCATATCTGAGAAGCGGATACGTCGGTCGTACCACGTATATAGATATTTATGTCACTTATATCTGGCTACCCCTTTGGGGACACTTCTAGGGTGTCGAGAGGTTGTATTATAATACCCATTATTTGATAATGATTTTGCATAGTACAGTTTTAAATCTCTCTTTTTCTTTAAATAGTATACGCTTTTACAACAAGCTGCCAAAGTCAGTTATAGAACTGACCGATGTAAAGTTCAAAAAAATTATCAAACGTGTTCTGATTAAAAAAGCATATTATAAAATCAAGGACTACGTTGAAGATAAAGAAGTTTGGCTCTAGTTCCTTCTGCGCATGCGGCTTCCTTGGTAGCTCATAAACGGCACAAATTTGTGGATGTCTCTAACTATTTTGAATCTTTTTCTTTTCTCAATTCGGGTTGTTTTTTATTTTTATACAATAATAATTTAACTTTTTTTTTATTATTTTAATTTATTCCATATCTTGACCAGAATTAGTTACAGTACTGATGGCAATATTTGTGTCACTTGTTTAATTTGTCTAATTTGTGAATGTGAGAACATTGTAGGCTTAGTAGATTCTTAGATCTTGCTAACATTTTTATAATTATCTTGTTTTATGTATGCTTTGTATAGTAAGCGACGACCTATTGTCGGGCCTACGTTGTTCTCCCATACTTGGGTACTATTGCTGTAACGAAAAAAAAAAAAAAAATTGTATATGCCTAATGATCTGAAAAGAGTAACCATGGAGTTTCTTGCCGGTTCTTCTCCATGGAAACGACCAACCCGAACCGTGCTTCTTTTTCGACGTTTTATAAGTGCCCACCTGGGCCTATGTGAAATAAAATGATTTTGATTTTGATTTTGATTTAAATATTTCTCAATGATGTATTTGTCGGTACGAGATATCTCTCTTAGTATATTAAAATAAATGAATTATTACTATTATTATCTTACATCTAACGATTTAACCGCTTTCATTGTCAATAATGAACCTAATGCTATAGAAACCTGTCATATTTTTTGCAAGGTTAGACCGGTTCTCCCAGACTTCGACCTTGGCACCAGCGGCATATTTGCCGACATGTGCTATGTGCGTCTTTGAGCACGATGATGGTAGGTATTTAGGAGGTCTGTGTTTGACTGTCAGAATTTGTTAGATATTTATCCTGTTAATATTTAATTATCTAGCATTCAATTGTTTTTATTTTAGCGCCAAGGTAAGAAAACTTGTACCTACGGTGAGATAGCAATTATATACATACATAGAGCATGATACAAGAATCGTGGTGGCCGAGTGATTGGAGGAGTCGCCTGTATAACAATGATCGCAAGTGTTTTCTGCACTTGGTGAGGAAACCTGCATACGTTTGAGGAGACATACAAATAAGTCAGAATAAAAATCTAAATCTTTTATTCAACAGGGACACAGGGAACACTTATTGAATTTAAGTCCTTAAGTACTTACGTAGGTACCTATAGCGTTGTTCGCTGGAGGGCGACGGTTATGACATCAGTCACAAGGACACCTAAATATGTATATGAGAATATACATAGAAAATGAAATATGAGGCGAAATGAGAGCGTTACTACACCTTAGGGGAGCCTTGGGAAGGTGTGAAGGTACGTAGATTATTAAAGAGTAAGACTCAAATTCGTGCTAATCACACAAACATCTGCCCCAGGAAGCACACACCTCTATTTTTGCAGATATAACTATTGATCGTATTTTAAATTGCCGTCAAGATCTCTCTTTATAAAAGATCGCAGTCTTGCGCTATTTCTAGGTATTGCCATTTTTATCGAAAAGCTTCTTGAAAAACGCTGCGCTGGCAGCGGGAAATGCATAATGTGTCCCCATGAACATATACTATGTCAAGCTATCGGCCACGCTTACCGTTCAAATCGTCCTAACATTTACATTTTAAACATAATAAAAATATACATATATAAGATATACTGATAGAAAATTACTTTAAATACATCAGCAGCGTTAAGTCTAATGATCAAATCGATCGGACATTCAAGGATGGGAAAGTCAAGAATACTGGAAACAGGCGAGCATGTATGAACACTGAAGAAAGTGGAACGTAGGTCTAAATAGAGCTCTACTCTCTCTGCCTCTCCCACACGGACTCGGCGTGATGATATGTATCTATGTATGTATCAACGTTAAGACGAACAGTAGTTAAAAGTCATTATTTAAATTGAATTAAGGTATTGAAGCTGTAGTATAATCTATACACTTATATCTTCGCGCTTTGTCATAAAGGTTCCTGAATGGGTAGGCAGAGGTCTGCAGGTAGTACGCGCACATTTTTATACAGTAAATCGCCAAAATATATATTTTAGGTGCCAACCATACTCAGGCATGATTATACATACGTCTGAATTTCTTCCCAAATGTATGCAAGTTTCCTCTCGATGTTTTCCTTCTTAGTAAAGTTCGTGGTGTGACCAATCACTGTAATTAAGTTCAGAAAAACTTCACTGTACCACTTACAGTCGGGATTCGAACTTGCAAACATTGGCCACGACGGCTCCTCGTTTTGAATCTTCGTTCTGAATTCATTGTTTTTTTTATTGTTATAATGTAAAACGTATCGTTGGAACACCTTCCGCATCCTGTATACCATTATAACATTACACGTAAGTACGACTGCGAATTTGTTGTAAATTGAGTTACACGAGGTGTGAATATAAAATTGTAACAAATCGTACTACCCACGTTTATCCCGATACCTCTCGCATATATATGTAAATTATGTACCTATATGAATAATTCAAAGACAATACGCCATGTGCACTGTTTATGCGGCTCCGGTAATATATTATTCAATTGCTACATAATTTGTTTATGGTTTTGTGTCGATGGTCATTTGTAAGCGCCCTCAATGCAGCTGAGTTTATTCATACATCAAGCAATAACAAATCGTTGAGCGTATGTACATACATCGCAAATACGCTATATAGTATTTTCGATTCTCGTATATAAGTCTGCTGTGGGGTCCTCGGGCTCACCATCTGTTTCAAGAGGTTTCGCGGCGTCTAATTGGGACCTCTCGTGACAGGCGGGTTGGAACATAATCTAGCTCAGAGAATCAGCATTGCTATCCAGCGTGGCAGCGTGTGCTGTCTTGGCACGTTGCCTCGGGATACCGATTTGGGTCAAATACCTTATCTGTAAGTAGTTAGTTATACAACTGTCTTTTAATAATATTCTTAATTGTTGTTATTGTAAATAAACCAGATGACAGGATCTATGTAATACGTATGTGAAGTCGCGCCTGCGAGACAGACGTATCATTTGCCACGATATTTTGATGTATATCTCCAGAAATTACTCTAGGGGGAAAAAATAAGTCTTTACACCTTCCCCCAAGGGTCCCTGAAGGGGTTAACCGGGGTCTGCAGCTAGACCGCACACACTCACTTTTATACGATACACCACCTGATATATATTTGAGGTGCCACCGTGACAGATGGCGAGTCCATCGCCGTTACTCATGCACGGCAGATGTTTTTTCCTTCACCGTAAAGCTCGTGGTGTGACTAATCACTGTACTAAGTTCTGAAAAACTCTGGTTGTACTTTGTACAGTCCGGATTCAATTTTGTAATCTTTGTGTAACCACTCGAATTACTCAGCCATTACGGCTATAGGTAAAATAAATATACGAAAATACATGATTATTGCTAGGAACGTGTTATTCGCGGTTACAGTGCCATCCGGGGCTGGCACATGTCGTATTGAGAACCGATTGATCACACTTCGAGGCACGTAATTGATTGCCAGGATAACAACCTCACATACCTCACATGCTATTTACATGTGGCGACATCGTACTGTGACATTACAATTAGGTACACACATAAGTGACTAGTAATTACTTGGAAATTGTCACTTACCTATGCTTACTGTATTTACCTATACCTATCTATACTATTAAATAAAATTGAAGTGTCTTTTTGTAATATCAAAATAATGTTTTTTTCTAAGTACATACATCACGTCGACTCCTTCACGGGATAGGCAGAGCCAATTTTTACGTGCATTTGAAAGTTTATACGGTATTGATAACGAAAAAACACAGATAATTCATTAAATGTTTGTCTGTTTGTATCGGATCATGTCCGAAACGACTTTACCAATTTGACAAGAGTGTCACATGCATGTAGCTTATATTATGAAGAAGACTTTAAGCTTATTTTTTCGTCATATATGTATATGTAGTTATCACGGGTGAGGAGAGGAGTAAGTGGAGTAGGCCAAGATAATAATGAATTGTACAAATTTAATCGAGGGTAGGTAATGCAGGATATCTATTCTCAATACTAAGTTTACAATAATGCTGCGTATAAATACAACCAAACGATACATAATAACAACGTTATCAGTTCAGTAATGCAATTTCCACACTGCTTAGCGTAACGGCTAGAGCGCACACAGAAGCAGTGTTAGCGTGCAGTATTTGACCAACTGGAAATAATATTCACCAATGATTGGTGGCGTTTCCTACTAAATATATGAATGCGAAAGTTTGGGTGTGTTTGTTCCTCTTTTATAATTTTTCGCTTGAAAGAGGAACACTCATTCCAAAAAGTTTTCCCATTTATAATATACTATATCTGCCCTGTGGTATCATCCGCATAAAATTGATTTCATTGGGAGCTTTTATTTAATAAAACATACCTACATTTGTTAAACCAGCTCTTAATCTATCTCTGTAGAGATAGAATATGAGCTCCAACTTCGTTGAGAAATTTTCGTGTGAGGTACCAGCATAGTTACAGACTTCTATATTTATAATATAAGCAGAATAACCAGGTCTACAAATTATCAGATGAGCTTGAAAATTGGCATAATGAATGTGTATGCCATATGCGACATAGGGGCGCATCACATCAAACTACTCACTAACAGTTGTTTGATGTACAACCTGCAACCTTGCTATGTAACCTTAATGAATAATGATAAAGCACGTATAATGTAATGATGGATCTATCATGTTTATGAACGTATCCGTAAATATAGTACCGGTTGACGATAATTTGTATGTAATCATAGCTCATATACATAAATATTCCTCACTTGAGACAAGAAGGGAAGTGGCATTAGCCACCTATTTATTTAAAGTGATTCGCGGTGTAATTCCGAACTCTGCAATTCTGCAAGAGATAAGGCTTTGCGTCCCGGACAGGTGCGTGGGCCGAAGGCGGTCCCCACCCCTGCTGCAAGTTCCGCGCGCGCGCACTAAGCTGCTGGAACAGGCGCCGCTGACGAGAGCGCTGCGGGTACTTAACACTATTGCGGCTCAAACCGATGTTTTCTCATGTTCACTGAACGAATTCATGAAGGCCACTTACAGCATATTTTGTGTGACTGAATAACTTAAGTTTTAGGATTAAATGTATATATACATAATTTTAGGATTACTTTATTTTATTTTTCTACACTATTGTATTAGGTTAACCTGTAAGGATAGTTGTAAGCACAATAAATAAATAAATAAATAAATAAATAAATAAATAAATATTTATACATATACCTACCTACACACGACCACGTCGAGTCCCTCACGGGCTAGGCGGGGAGGGAAGGAGGGCGCCAGTGTCTCTGGACAAAAAAAACCAGAGGTCTTTTCGTCCAGAGCTTCGTCCAAATTCGAATTACTTACGTTCAGAAAAACTCATTGGTACAGTCGGGATTCGAACTTGCGATCTTTGTGTCGCAGGCAACTCGAACCACACGGCTACCACGGCTTTATCATGGTATATATATAATATATCATTGTCTTGAATAATAATTATCAGGTATTTTAATTATTTGTCCACTGCCGGATGTAAGGAGGTATATAAATCGTTCAACATTTCAAATATCTGCACTGCGTCTGTACTCTGTTCATATGAACTGTTTGATGTAGAGAGCGCGAAGAGATTTGCGTGAGAATCTACGAGATGTTATAATTCAACGGAAACTGACAGACCACAGACCTGGATTCTGGTTCTAGGTTGAGTTTACGTCAATTCATTGATAATGCAGTTCTTTTATGTTGAACTTGGTTCATATAAATGAACCGTTATTTATTATATTAATTTATTATAATATTAAATTATAATGATTACAGCAATTACAATAACTAACACAATCTGTATAAATATCCTTCTAAAATACGATTACCTTTAACACTATACAATACTCTATGGTACACATGAGAGTCATACAGACTGAATATTGATAAGAAAATGAGAGCGTAAAGAAAAAGAGTACTCGAAACCGACGAGCATGTATGAAGAGACTGATGAATGTGGACGAAGCGAAAGAGGTATGTAAGTCTAGCGAGAACTGGCGCTCAATACTCTGTCTACCCCGTTAGGGACTTGGCGTGATGATATGTATGTATGAAAATGAGAAATGCCAAAAAGGTCTGTTAGTCTATAAGATCGCAAATTTAATCTTTTGTACGCATCACGCCGTATTAATTATATGTGTTTTCCAATAAAGAGAACAAAAATGTTGATAAACAACAAATCTGTAGCATTAAAATGCTAAAACTCAATATTGAGAGCCGTGGTGACCGTGTGGTTCGAGTAGCCTGCAGCACAAAGATTGCAAGTTCTAATCCCGACTGAACCGATGAGGTTTTTAACTTAAGTATAGTGATTAGTTAGGTGTACCATGAGCTTTACGGATATGGAAAACATCGAGAGGAAACCTGCATACGCCTGAGAAGAAATTCAAAGAAAATCAAATATCCTCACTCCTTCCCACAAGGCTCCCCGAAGGGGTAGGCAGTAAATGCATAGTCGTGCAGCTAAAATATATCTCTGGTGGAAAGTGGATGTGTGGGTACTACCTATCCCCCTCTGCCTACCGCATCGGGGATCCTGGTGCGAAGGCGTGAGTATATATAATTAATATAACTCAATATTGCGTTGCGGCATTTTATTGTAGAAACGTACACAGTTTCCCATGAATGATATATTGCCTTCAGCTAATCTAAATGTTGCTCGTACTAGAATCCACAATTAGGAGCTACTGAACAAAATCAACAAGATTGATGAATCGAGGAATCGATGTAGCGATGTGAACTAATGGAGCTTAGTGCTTTAATATTAGATGTTGCACTGCGTATTTATCTTGCCTCCAGACCTGGGTACTTGGTACCGACTGGAATCACCTTCTTATATATACGGAACGATCTTTAATCTTGTTTAATATGCAAGGGATAAAGTTTATATAAAGGGATAATAGCTATGGTGGCCGAGTGGTTCGAGCAGTTGCCTGCGACGCAAAGGTCGCAAGTTCGAATCCCGACTGTACCAATGAGTTTTTCTGAACTTAAGCACAGTGATTAGTCACACCACGAGCTTAACGGTGAAGGAAAACATCGAGAGGAAGCCTGCATACGTCTGAGAAGAAATTCAAAGGCGTATGTATAGTCGTGCTGGAGTAACGGCGATGGACTCGCCATCTGTCACGTCGGCACCTAATATACCTCTGGAGGAAAGTGGGTTATTACCTGTACACCTCTACCTACCTCTTCGGGGACCCTTGTGGGAAGGCGTGAGGATATATTATATTATATTAAGTTTACGGTTTCAATTAAGATAAGCGGTTACCTCTTTACAAAAATAATCCCTCCTAAATCGAACCGATCTAAAGATCAAGGGATAATTGGGAGGAACTGCTTCCGTCCGGAGATACTGCTGTGCCCTAACTCCAAGAATTGAAATTGTCATAATGAATAAATGTGGATGTAGCGAGGAAGTAGTTGAAGTCTTGCGTGGACTGGCGGTCTTCTCTCCGCCCAGTGCCTAAATGGCGTGATGATATGTACATCGAGCTCGGACGCTCAAGGACGGGAACTGATGACTGATGAATGTGGACGAAGCGAAAAAGGTATGTAAGTCTAAAGAGAACTGGCACTCTATACTCTGCCTACCCCGTTAGGGACTCGGCGTGATGGTATGATGATGATGATATATACATACGTATGGTTGTGATTCTTTTCCTCCTAAGTAATTAGCGTACAGTTACAAAAGAAGGAAATAACTCCTATTGATCTATGTTCATGAAAGGTAAAACTTTAATGGGTTATGTTACAAGTACTTTTAAGAGCGAACCTTGTTGAAAGTTTATTTCTCGTATCTTCATCGCAATGTCTATGGCTATTCTCCCGGCCGGGATTACATTTTGGATGTAAGTGAGCATCCTGAACTAGATAGATCAACAATGTCAGGCTAATATAAAGTTTATGCGCATATAAACCGAGCGCTAAACACAAGCTAACCGTTAATAGATTCACATATAATTATTTATGCAGATATTATGTGCCGTATATCCTCACGCTGGCGCCGAGCCAGGTCACAATAACATAGTTAAATTTAAGTGGTACTACAAGGAACAGTTTACTTAATACATACATACATATCATCACGCCAAGTCCCTAACGAGGTAGGCAGAGAGTATAGAGCGCCAGTTCTCTCTAGACTTACATACCTCTTTCGCTTCATCCACATTCATCAGTCCCTTCATGCATGCTCGTCGGTTTTGAGTACTCTTAAGGTTCCCGTCCTTGAGAGTCCGATCTATTCGATCCAGGTAGTTGGAACGTGGCCTTCCTCTGCCTCTTCTTGCGCACACTTTTGGTTTGTATACCTGTTTCGTCAATCTTTCTTCGCTCATCCTTTCTATGTGTCCAAACCAACTTAATACATATATTATTTTTATTATGAAATTCAAAAACGTATGCATAGTCGTGCTTGGGAAACGGCGATGGATTTGCCATCTGTCACCAGAGCCTTCCTCCTACAGAAGGAACTCGAAGAAGCTAGATACAATAAGGATATTAAATTTTGATTAAGCTTAATAAAAACATGCAAGAGAAGTAAGAATGCCAATAACGTTAAAAAACCTACATTGTTCAAGCTCAGAAAATCTTTAAGCTCAAACAAATGAAACGTAAATTAAAATACGTCTCGAGTAAATATTTGTTTTACCAGAACTGCAAGTATTTGTTGTAAAAGAACAAGTTGTGTACACGAATTAGAAATTTTCAGCTGAAACACGTCCAGACTTGAGAAGCGGTCAATTTGTTCGCTTTGAGTCGCGTCAAAGGCTTTGTGGGAAATATAATAAGCGCGTTGGCAAATCAAAATTGCTGAAAATTCTACTCCCGTCGGTCACGTTACACGGAATTGGGCTTATTTTCACGAAGTCTTCTGAGATAAGTACGTGCTAGTAAGGTTGATAGAAAATATAATGCTTTACTAACAGGTTGGTGTATGTAGTGTAGGTAAATGGTAGTGGTAGCTTAAAGAACCGTGGAAATATTACATTTGCAATATCGCAATATTGTTGCTATGATTCACATAACTATTATAAAATAACTAGTTGTCCCGCCCAGATTCGCTTGGGTGGAGAAATAAAAGCCACGGACCCAGTGGCGCCACCTATCGGGTCCAATTGTGAATCTAAACCATTCTCAAATCCACCACAATGACAAAACCAGAACATCGTCAAGATAAAGCGAACGTGCGTAGAGTTGTTTAAAGTGTAGCACGTTGTTATTGTAGTCGCGGACAAAGGGCTTGGCTGACAACCTCCTAACGTTATCATTGATTAAGAAAATGCACGAAATTCCGGTAGAGGGTGATGTGTTCATGCTCTATCGAATATAGATATAATTTTATAAAATATAATAATAATATATCCTCACGCCTTCCCACAAGGGCCCCCGAAGGGGTAGGCAGAGGTGTATAGGTAATACCCAACACCCACTTTCCGCCAGAGGTATATTAGGTGCCAACGTGACAGATGGCGAGTCCATCGCCGTTACTCAAGCACGACTATACATACGCCTTTGAATTTCTTCTCAGACGTATGCAGGTTTCCTCTCGATGTTTTCCTTCACCGTAAAGCTCGTGGTGTGACTAATCACTGTACTTAAGTTAAGAAAAACTCATTGGTACAGTCGGGATTCGAACTTGCGACCTTTGCGTCGCAGGCAACTCGAACAGCAACGACAACAGCGACCTCAACAGCTCGAACCACTCGGCCACCACGGTATAATTTTATAATACCTGTTTTAAAGTAAATTATTGTGCGTTATTCTCTAAGTAAATATTATCTATCTTCTTTACCATTTCCTTTGTTTTCTATCAAGCTATCGCTGTGACCTAGGCATAGCTCCTGATGGAAGCTAATTTCTTATTTTTATTTCTCTAATTTTCTTCTTATAATTTCTATACATAATACTGAGTCAATTAAAATTAAATATTAATTCCTCGGGCCAGTAATAAAAATAGGAAGCAAAGACTCGCCGCTTAAGTCAATTGGAATGAAGCTTGGTATTGGTGTTTTATCTCCCCACTCAATGTTTATTTATATTTATAAAATACACTCAAATTTCTTTGATAATTTGTCAAATTTTGACAGATTTAATTATTTATAATGCTGAAGGTAGACAAAGAATGTTGGCCTTGCATTGCCAGCACAGCTTCGCCAGCATGAATGCATCAACGAATCCCCGGATATTGCAAACGTTTATACGCCACGGTAACCGCTTAACATCAAGCAGGCAACTCTATTGGCATCTTAATTATGTATCCAAAGACATGCAAAGATAAGAATTCTTACGTTCAAGAGTTGTGATCCTCAAACATTTGTAAAAAAGTACATCAACGAACGAACGAATTATATAAACATGGACATTAGGTATTGAATGACATCCCTCACATAATTCCTTAACATCTTAAAACCCATCAAATGCGAGCCTCGAGCATTGCCACTAGCATGGCATGACGACCAATGCGACCGAAGCCCTCCAAGGGTAGCCTTGCCAGGTCAGGGTCAAGCTGACCAATCACCGGCAGGAATTGACGCACATTGCCAAAATAAATGTTGTTAGGTTTCCGGTCTTACTTATAAATAGTGAAATCATTCTACTTCGCAGCACTAAGGGTAGGTCGTTGTCAACATGGCTAGCTGTATGAAATTGGAATATATCAGGAGTTACCTTGTGTATTTGGCATACTAAACAATGTAACTCTTGTCTATCTAACTGCTGAGCTTGTAGATTTCACCAATACATATATTTTGGGTGTGAAAAATATGACATCAACCAAATTGACGTCATCATTTTGTGGGTTTGTATGTAAGCTTATTTTCTTTATGGCACTAAGGTTGCAAACAAGCATAAGGCCTGGTAGTAAGCGGTTATCACCGCCTATGGACGCGTATTATTGACATTGTAGGAATCTTTCACACCTAGAAAAACTCCATATTTATAACAAGATTGTTTTGATTGAAACAGAAGAGTGTCACAATAAACAAACGAAGTGGTAGGATACGTCCTTTCCAATAGTATATTCTTTTGCTCGTTTTCAATTGAATTTAATTAAGCAACGTCTGGCTCGGACATTGCGCACGTTAGAGGTGCATCTGGCTAATGCAGTTATACCAGGCGAAAGGACACTACATAAGCATAGAGTATGACATTTCCGCATAAACGCTATTGAATTTGAATTGTGAGCAATGAAATAACTGTGGCAATTTCAAAGATTTTTCAGGTCTAAGAAAAAGATATAAAATAAATCTTCTAAAAGCGTGAGAATAGATTTCCACCCTTCTTTGGAGGCTTGGAAACATGCGATCGGTACCCCAGGTGTTGCAAGTGCCAATAGGCGGCGGTAACCGCTTGCCATCAGCGAGCCGGGTGCTTGTTTACCAACTTAGTGGTATATAAAAAAAGAAAATTATTCATGTTGATAAGCTTAAGGAAAACGCGCGGGCTAATCTAACACAATATTTTCTACAATCTATTCCCACTGGCCACGTCATAGCTACATCTGTTACAAAAGTTCACTGCAGGTTATCATCATCATATATCAGCCCCCACTAACTGATTATTTACAACATTATTCCTCAATACGACGCACTTATATCCAACCTACATATACAAATAATATGAACTAACACGTTATCAGACCTACGTTTCAAGTTTGTATCAGAAATGTACTGATGCAACCGCACTTATTAAGGATATTGTTTTGTTTTGGAACATCCATCGAGCTACAGCACAAACCAATTTGGAGCATGACGTATTCATGCTCAATATTTGAGGACAAAACAGCCATACTTTTTAAAGCAGACAACATTATTAACACGAATGTCAGTAAAGTATGAGCAGAGGTTACGTTTTGACCTCTAGTTAAGTTTGTAAGGTGAAGACAATTGGATTTGTAAGCACATGAGCAAACACACCTTAGCCGACAGAATCCATGCCTGTCAGCGTTCACTCTATCCGATATCTATAATTTGAATAGAAATTACATTAGCTGCGGAAAAAGAAACGTAAGCCACTACCATAAAATGGATTACATACATACATGATCACGCCGAGTTCCTAACGGGTAGGCAGAGATAATAGAGCGCCGGTTCTCTCTAGACATGCATAACTCTTTCACCTTCCACATTCATCAGTCTCTTCATACATGCTCACCGGTTTCGAGTACTCTTAACGTTCCCGTCTTTATGAGTTATAGATAAAATGGATTATATAGAAAATCATTTTGTCTTCAAGAATTTCGAGAATTCAATTCGAGAAAAGGTAGCGCGTATCGCAGCTACAAAATTACGATTAGTCTTTACTGTCGTCCAGGTGCTTGCAGTCCGTACCAAGGCCGGAGCCTTGTGGAGCTCTCCAAATGTCGGCGCACCTGTGTTTGTTTAGCTCACGCTGAGGATTGCTTACAAGCGCATTTGTTGAACAAACTATGGCAAACTGTTTGGACATGTATTGACGAGTATTTTACATATTATTTTACAATTATATATGTAAGTGAAAAAACATAGAGGTCGAGTGGACGGCTGCAAATTCAAAATTGCAGGTCGAAGCCCCGGCAGGTGCCAACAAGTTATTCCTAAATCTGCTGGTCAATTAAAAGCATCTTGCGTTAAGGGATTTATGAGAGTACGAAGGACGGTGACGAACTCGTTATCTGTCACGTTAGCCCCTAGGTAAGTTTATACTCGTATATCTGCGGCGGAAAGAGTTTGTAGAGACTCCTTGGGAAACCTTTGTGCATAGTCATGAAGGTATATATGAAAATTACATAGTATATTCGTCTGTTAGCTAACTATATTTTAGGTATTTAAAATCAAAGAGCTCATCGTCTTTTTGCAAATCATTTATGCTAAGTATAAAGCAAACCGCACGTGCCTACGCACCTTATGATCTATGAATGATCTTACAGTCGATACAGTATAAATTAAAGCCACGAAATATGAAATATATTTTGAATTAACTAACAATGCTAATCAACTCCAACCATTAATTGCCTTGACATTCAAACAAATGATGTCACTCCGATGTTCTTGTAGTTCTCTTAGACAAAGCTCGAATATTTTGAGGTTTACGTGATAAATTGTAAGCGCATCTGGTTAAGTGATCAGAGCTCCAGGCTGCGAAACTTGAGGCTCGCGATTCAATTCCCGCTGGGTGTGATTAACACGGGTACAGTTGTGTACATAACATTTTAAGGCAATTTACGAGGAATCAAGGAAGGAAAAATGCATCAAGTTCAAAACTGAATTTAGAAAAAGATTCGCATGTACAGAAATAAAGGCTTATAGAGAGAGTATGTACAGAGGCCCTACATTTAAGCTACAAGGAAGTGTTTACTTGGAGCTTCTATCTAATAATTTAGTTAAATATTATATATTACGTAATTGTTCATTAATTTTATATTTTGGGCGTATTTTTTACAGCCTTTACGGCCTACTAAAATTATAGATGTGAAATTTTGTGAGGAAAATCACCTATATGTTTTTCTGTCTATGTTCCATGTATCCATAATTTGTTCCATAACAAACATTATAAAAAAAAATGCTTGCAAAACCATCAGTGGGAAAAATCAAATCTACAAATGTAACCGACAAAAACAAAGGTTTTGTTGCTTGAACATAAAACGTATTCGCCACAGGCTTCGTCATACGTGATATATGTATTAATAATGAAATCAAATTTAACGAGGGCGGAACCGCGGGGCACATAAGTATCCAAATAATACGTTGACCATGATGTAATCCGTGTCTCATCGCGTGTACATTCAGTTCCGTGCCAAGCACTCGTTGGGCGCCGATGGTTATACTTTATACCTAGCTTAACGAAAATTATGGTAAGTTATCGCGAGCACATCAAAGCATTATTAAAACATTAATAAAACAACAGATCATAACTGCGGATTGACTGCGGATCTTGTATCTGATTAACTTTATGTCGAATACTAGCTGCGCCCCGCGATGTGACCTACTATAATGCAAAAGGTTCGGTCCAGTTACAGACGTGCTAGCCGAGTGGTTCGATCAGACGACTGCAGCACAAAGATTGCAAGTTTGAATCCCGACTGTAACCATTATTACTAAAAAGAATTTTACTGAAATAAATTACAGTGGTACTCAATATATGTCTCGTGTTTTAGCGTACTATGTATAAGATCTCTGCATTCTCAAGACCTAAATCATCCCAATGAATTAACCTAAGGAGTATTTTACAAATATCTCTATTTATTACAACCAAAACTATCATAATGCATTTTACAGGCATAATACTACGCACTACACAGAAATATCAGTGTATCAGGTTGTATCCTTAATGGTTTAGGTACTTAAGGAACGCATTAGCATAACGAGTGTTACTATAATACTCAAATTAATATTAATATACATATAATGTTATATAATTAATAAACAATTAGCCGTAGTTAATCGGTGTTGGAATGGTGTGCTCATTTATATAATTAGACGATTTATTAAACGACGCATATTTTTATACGACTAGCTGCGTTCCGCGGTGTTTCCTGCTATTAATAGATTTGTTTTTCGTCCACAGACAACGTGGATGTAAAATTATATTATGTTCGTGTTGAGGGGTTAAGAACGAAATTATTAAATTTATTATTAAAAAATTAACAAATTCGCTTCCGTAGTTTAATAATAGTAAGGATTCGTAAAAAGAATGAATGTGTCTGAAGAATGGAGATTGTTAAACAATCAGCTGATATAATCTGTTTGTAGACATCAGTTTTTTATTAAGAAAAGTAGGCAGCGACGAAATCTTACGTTCAAAATTGGTGTCCCCATGATACTATATTTGCACAGGACATTCCGAAATGCTAGATTAATGAACACACAGTCATTGTCACCATGCCATATGATGTTTGTTTGTCTCTGATCTCTCAATAAAGTTCAAAGTATTTTACGTGGGTCTGATTGATAGCCGTACAACCTTACACTTATATTAACATTTTAACACATTTCCGTGGTCACCCGAAAATATTGTTACCTACGTACTCCGGTTTGATTGCGTTCCGTTTCTTTGGTAGTTTATTATCTTAAATATATTTTTACAAGGGTCACCGACGGGGTAGGCACAGGTGGGTAGGTAGTACTCACACATTCACCTTCCTACTCACTAGAGATATACTTTAGGTGTCAACGTGACAGATGGACGATTCTTCTCAAACGTATGTAGGCTTCCTATCGATGACTTCCTTCACCGTAAAGCTCGCGGTAAGATTAATCACTGTAATCACTGTAGGTAACTAAAGTTAGGAAACACTAACGCTGTTAGGTTTCGAACATGCAAACACAAACACAATATATTATATTATTATTGTTATATATATATATATATATATATATATATATATATATATATATATATATATATTATATTACTTTAACCTTCACCTTTAACGAAATAACTTTGTTAATGGTTTTTTTTAATTCAAAGCTACCAATATAAAAATATGATTATCTTGTATGTTAAGTATCGAAATCTTACTCAAAACTTTAAATTAACCAACCACTTGACATTGGTTAGGTATTACCACGTTTCGGATCATAAAATTAATGGATTTCCGCATTATAAACCTGATTCGAACATTTATTTTATAGGAATAACATTGAAGTTACTGTTGAGGAAATAACTGGATAATTCCGATTCTGGTAACTGAAGCTTAAAGCACTTCAGTGTGATGGCGGCGCGAGTCAATATCAAATAGGATATTTATAAAGTGCCTAGAATATTTATATGCAGCTGGTAAAAATAAGAATATATCCATTATGTCAGCAGTTAGAGCTGTGGTGGCCGAGCAGTTTGAGTAGTTGCCTACAACGTAAAGATTGCGAGTTCGAATGCCGACTGTACGAAAGAGTTTTCTGAACTCAAACACAGTGTTCGACCGCTTTACGGCGAAGGAAAACATCGAGAGGATTCCTGCATACGTCTGAGAAGAAATTCAACGGCGTATGTATAGTCGTGCTTGAGTAACGGCGACGGACTCGCCATCTGTCACGTTGGCATTTAAAATATATCTCTGGCGAATAGTGGGTGTGTGGGTACTGCCTATACACCTCTGAAAACCCCCCTTTGAAGACCCTTGAGTGAAGGTCTGAAGATATGACGATTTGTTATCAGTACGTGCTCATGGCGACGTAGAATAAAACTCAACCTCGCTAATTAGCCACCGAGCAAAGGAGTTCAAAGTTATCTTAATAAGTTATATTTTCGCTTTGAATCGATTGGAACATTTCAAAGCGAGGTTCAGACAAAGAGCAATTTCTTCGTAGAGTTCTGCAGTTTTAAATATTAAGATAACTAACAAACTTTTTATATTTCTAGCTATGCTCGGAGGTTTCGCCTGCGTAAAATTTGATTTCGAGATTAGATTTAAGTTGTGAAATTAAACGTATATATCCTTTGTTTTAATTCAGATAATAATCTATTTCAGTGCCAAAACTCAAACAATTACGTTAAGAAGTTCTGTTTCTTAAGTAGGATATGTAATTTGACCCCTTCTCGATGGAGTACACGGAGTACAATAACACAATTTCTTCGCCAGAGGTATATTTTAGGTGCCAACGTGACAGATGGCGAGTTCATCGCCACTTCTCAAGCACGACTAAACATACGTCTTTGAAACATCTGTTTTTTTCCGTTGTAAAGCACGTTCAGAAAACCTCAAAAATGTAATCGGGATTCGAACATGCAATTTTTGGGTTGCTGGCGATTATTCGAACTACTCGGCCAGCACAGCTTATGAATAGCACTAGAACTATATATTATGGATCGGTATAAATCCAATTCACATATGGAGGCTCCAATAATATAGAACCAAGTGATACTTCATTGGATTGCTCGGTGATAATCTGTTAGGTAGTCGCTCACAATTTAATTAAGTACAGTTGGCTAACGATAACATAATATCATTTAAAGAGAATAATAAAATATCATAATATTAACACAATAAAAAAAAACATAGAACATCTCTACATATAGATTCTCTACTTATAGATACTTAAAACATTAATGTTTCTTAAGTCTTTCCTAAAATAAAATCAAAGTTATTCTTCCGTCTTTGTCGTACCAATCTACTTTAATAAGTTCAATATCTAACAAGAAAAACAGAAAATACTTCATGAATGTAATCTTTAAATAGTAGATAGGCATTTATTAATTGTTTTTCTTCGTATGAAAACTAATTATAGATAAAAAATATATATAAAACCTAGGTGTACCACAATATATCAAGCACATAAATGTATTTTGAGGTCTGTATTTTGTAAACCAACCTGTCAATTATTCCCGCCTTTTCCGGCACACATTCCGTATTTACAACAACACCGTTCATTTTGCAAAACACATCACTCGCTAACGAGTACAATTGAACTCGAAAACAAAGATAAAAACTTTAATACCAATTAAAAAAAATCGTTATTTAAAAAGTTTGTTTGTGGTATACGTAAAGGAAAATAAACAAAACGAAAAAGGTCTACACGTCCTTCGGGCTCGGGACGCCACGCGCGTTTGCCGACCCGACAGCATCTCAAGCAAAGATTATCGCGCCGCTAATGCGTAGACAAGACATTCCGTAGATGGGAAATTGCTCAGACGAATTGTTTAACACAACACGACCTAGGAGCCGTGCTGTTTGGCTTCGAGTTGCAATGCTAGCCCCAACATCCACACCTTACCCAAAACAACGGAAGATCCGTTGTGCTCTTACGGTACCTCTTTTGAAATGGGCAAGCAAATGGCCCTGTCTCCCAAGCAGAATGTCTTGTCGTCCCAGCCGGCTTCCTGCTAAAAATAAAATATGAACTGGTTGTGAACGGTGGTATCTATAAACGGGCTGTATGAAGCAAAAATATTTTCCAAATCGCGTTCAAACAAACAAACTCTGTCTCTTTCTAATACACATCAATACATACATTGATGCTTTTATATAACACCAGTTCTGTCTAGGCTTATATAGGTACACACATAGTTGTACTTATATAGATTTAATGTTAGTATTTTATTGACAGTCGGGTCTGCGCATTCGCTTGTCTTTGCCAGATACCAGTTGCTCGGCACCACGCGTGTTCCGAGATTGGGCAACTTGAGCAAGCGATCACGACCGGGTTTGGTCCGTATATTGGTAATGACGAGAAAAAACATAATGATTTATGTATCAACTGTATTATTAAAGTTCCTTGTCCTCTTGTTGTAACGAACTGTGTAGCGATTAAACTAAACCATGGATAAGTCAACCTCTTCATAAATTCAGGTACCTACAACTTATTAACACACATTGCTGTGGTCGGAACCTATAAAATTAAGTTGGCCGGTTTCTAGTACTTAAAACCACTCGGCCACTACGACTCTCCTCCATTTGTCAAATATATTTTTTAGCATTTATTTGCCTTCGCCTAGCTTAGGGCCTTTCGTAAGCTGTGTCTTAAAAAAAAAATTAGTCTTCGATATCATCCCGTTCATATGATATACTAATTGTAGCCCGCGGTATCACTCGCGTTAAATTGAACATATACATATAACAAACACTAATCCGCTCTATTGGGTAAACAGACAAACACAATTACAGTATCTTCAAATTTAACGTCAAAATACATCATAAAAAATATATAGTACAATGTATACTATACACTATACAGGTATACATTCTGTGTACTAAATATCGGGAATTTGTCAATAAAACAAAAAATACAAATTATTCATCTAAATTTATATTATCGCCTTCAAAGTAGGCCCCATCGCTTGCAATACAACATCTCCAACGCTTCACCCAGTCTTCCATACATTTTTCATAGGCTATTTGCGGTATGGCCTTTAGCTCATTCAGCGAATTTTCCTTTATGGCTTCTATCGACTCAAAACGTTTTCCTCGAAGTGGTAATTTTAACTTGGGAAATAAAAAAAAGTCAGACGGAGCCATATCAGGTGAATACGGTGCTTGGTCGAGAACTTTTGTTGAATTTTTCGCTAAAAACTCTTTCACTATAATTTTACTATATGTCTTCAGCGACATGCTTTCGCTGCGCTTTTTGAACAAAATTGAGCTCTTTTGGAACTAGTCGAGCGGCGACGCGTTTCATGCCTAAAATGTCAATGAGAATGTTGTGGACGGACTTAAAAGATATGTTCACCTCACTAGCCAACTCTCTCAGACTCATACGTCGATTTTCGAGCACTAGCTTCTTGATTCTGTCGATGTTTTCTTTGGTCGTAGCGGTTGAAGGTCTACCAGAACGAGGCAAGTCTACTACTACTTCTCGGCCTTCTTTAAAAGCCTTATACCATTCATAAGTCCTTGTTTTCGATATACACGATTCGCCGTAGGTATTTCGCAACATTTTTAGTGATTCACCACATGAAATATCATTCGAAACACAAAATTTAAGGCACACTCTTTGTTCAACAATATTTTCCATTGTAAAAATCGCCGAGAACTCAAAACTATGACCAACAAAAAGTGTAGTTTAAAACAAATTAAATGACAGATCCCGCTCAAACTTTGCGCACTAACTCAGTACAGTGCTACCAACATGCAGTAAAAAAATTAGAACGACCTCTTTTACACGGGTCTTTTTATTGACATATTCCCGATACTTTTTACACAGAGTAGTATACTATACAGGTATATACTATACAGGTATATACTATACAGGTATATACTATACAGGTAGGTAGAGCCTACCTCTAGAAGCACTCTTACACCGTATATTCTCAGCGTACAGATTTACTTTGCAGTAGCTGTTCCCTTCTTGTCATGTAAAATTTGATTTCATAGTTTTTTTTTTCAATTAAACATATCCTGTTTTCAAAACTAACAGTCCCGCCCAGCTTCGCCCGGGTTAAAAAGGAAAAAAAAATTTTTTGCTTCTTTGCTTCCATTTTTGTTTGTTTTTTGTGTTTTTTTATTAAACGACCCCGCGCGTTCCACCCTGCGAGTGGAGTTTCATAAAATCCGTTCTTAGCATGACCTCTACACCGCGTAAGGAATACTCCTACCAAATTTCAAGTCTATCGGCCTTATAGTTCCTGCGATTTCGTGATGAGTGAGTTCACAAATTGGATCTCCTATCTCCTATCTCTCCTATCCTAGGAGATCCCATTTGTGAACTCACTCATATGACTACTTCCATTCATGGTTTTTGCCTGATACATACCTCACAAACTTTCGCATTTGCAATATTAGTGGGAGGTGGTGATAAAACGCCGTGAAGCACACTAGTATGTCGCTATTTGTCTGACCCAACACACAATCGATAGTCAGGTATCCATCGTGATTATTTACCCTGACATTAACATAACACACAGACGGGCGCCGAGGACACCCACGCCTAATGTAACAGCAGTCCAGAGACTCCAGACAAAACGAGTAAACTCGTAGCGAGTGCTTTCGTAAAGGCAAACATTATGGCGAGCATGTATGAAGAGACTGGTGAATGTGGACGAAGCGACTCTCTCTGCCTACCCCGTTAGGGACGGCGTGATAATTTGTCGTCTGATAAAAAGACTCGATTTCATTCTTGTTTGTTAAATAAATCAAAATATCATCATACATACATACATATAATCACGCCTCTTTCCCGTAGGGGTAGGCAGGGACCACTTCTTTCCACTTGCTACGATCCTTACATACTTCTTTGGCTTCGTCCACTTTCATTATTCTCTTCATACATGCTCTTCGGTTTAGGGTACTCTTGACCTGACCTTTTTTCAAGACGTCCCTAATTTAGTCTAGAAACGTCCGCCTAGGTCTACCCCTTCCAACACTTTCATTCACACTCGCCTTATACACTTTTTTCGTCAATCGTTCTTCATTCATTCTCTCGACATGGCCAAACCATCTCAGCATACATTTCTCAATTTTTGTCACTACATCTTCTTTCAGACCACAACGTTTCCTTATCTCACTATTTCTTATCCTGTCACTCAGTTTAACTCCTATCATACTTCTTAACGCTCTCATCTCAACTGCATTTATTCGGCTATCATCTATAATATAATATCATCATTCAATATATATAATAAAAATGTACTGGATCGGTGTCTGTACATGGAACATATATGAGAAAAAATATTATTGGGACCTTTATCAACGCAAATAGGACCCAAAACACTGATTGTTAGAATTTTTGTCTGTCTGTGCGTTTGAGGTCGCTAATCTCAGAAATGGCTTATCCCATTTAGATGTAGTTTTCACTATATATTGTGGTACGCTTCACTTAACATATACAAAATAAACCAAAAGATATGTCCATAATATGCTGGCCAAAGTCACCATTCCACGCGGATGAAGCCGCGGGCACAGCTAGTTCTATATATAATGAAGGTAGTAATTATACAATTACGTACTAGTCCATTATTATATAGACATTTAATAAGCTTTAATAAGATATTGCCTCCTTTTCGTTCGAACTAATTTCAGAGACTTAATAGAAGGCGAGAGTAAACAGCAATCCCGGGCTCAGTAAATGGCTTCGCTCGTAAATTTCGTATTAAAATTTGTTCAGACAGACGCCAGGCACTTACGGCCAGATATGCTGGCACCAAAACTGACCAAGGAACGACACCAGGATTTTACGAGAGGTACAGCGGTATATCCCGGTCGCAATAACCGGAGTACGTCTGTGCGGGGCCCGTGGCAAATCCTATCACGAGGTCTTTGGATGGCTTTAAATTATGAAATCAATCAATAAACGAAATTAATAAATACTTTTTTTAAATATTATAGGTATCTTGTTGTCATTTCGCATTCATATATATATATACCTAGATAAAACTCGGTACGAACCAACATACCTGCACCGTTACAGGCTCAGCTTAATTATAGAATTGTGAACAAGTTACTTTTATTTCGTTATGTTCTTTGCGGGACAGTTAATATTTACCTTTCTTTCCTTACTTCTTTACGGTAAGAAAGCATTAATGCGCTTGGCCCGTTGTACTTGCTATTCTTGCTACGAGGCAAATTCGCGACTGACCCCAAATTTACAGAAGGTCGCAGCCAAATCCAGTCGAGGACCTGTGCTAGAGTACCTAGGGACAATGCTGTGAACCTGTGCTTAGGAATCGGCACTCTACAACGGTGGTCTGGTGTATTTCATCCTCCATGAAATGTGTTCATGACACATGTACCGTGTTACAAACGCTACCATCAGAGCTGGTCTTCGCATTGTCCCACGTTTACCATATACCAGAATACCTTTGTCTACGGGGACCCTTGTGGGAAGGCTTGAAGATATTACCATAAAAGTAGATAGACGTACATCTGCCGAGAATAGACTTTCTGGTCAGTATAAATCTTTTGAAACTTGCTAAAGCTGAAGCTGAAGAAATTACTAATCAGGACATCTTACTCAAAGCAGCAGCTATGTTGAAATGAACTTAACGCGGATATAACAGCGGGGTAGGTACTGCTAATACAAACTTGATTCATATTATAAAGAGGATAGATTCGACTTTAAAAATTATTTTACTATTAGAGAAAGCTACATCTTTACCAAGTAACAAAGAGTGTATTATATAGGGAAGATTTGATTTTTGGGTTGTTTGTTTGTTGAAAAAAAAAAACGACCAATGAAATGAAATTGTATGCGGGTGAGGGGCGGGTGACCGCGGGGCACGGCTAGTAGTTTATAAAGTCATGTTATCGTGAACACGAAAGTCGGCCGACTAATAGTGGATTTGGACCTTGTTGTCGCGTGATTAAGATCAAAAGTGTATTTTTGCGTGCTAACCAATGTCAAATGTTGTAGGTCGCACCAAATTTATTTGTTTAAATAATTGCCCAGGCTTTATTAAAATAAAACCAGCGCACGAGGTGGCTGGCAGCCGCATCGCGTGAACAACACAGGTTAATACTCCCCACTAATGTTATAAATGCGGAGTTTGTGGTGACGTTTGTTCCTCAATCACACTGAAACTACCAACAGAGTTGGATGAAATTTGGCACATTTCTGACAATTAAGATTAAACAATTAAAAGTTCGCGGGAGAAACCGCGGGGTACAGATGGTATGATAACGATGCCTGCTACTGCCTGCCTCATGCTTTAGCAAGAACTTTATTAAACTTACTGTGCTTCGCGGGTTTACCCGCCGTACGTAATCCTGCTTCAAAAATGTGTGGCGTAACGATATTAAATCGAATCCGTACTGAAGAATTTGGAAATGCAACTGGTGTGAACTAGGGTGTGATTATAAAGATGAAGAAAAGCAAGCTATGTAGGCTGATGAAAGGTTGAAGAAACAGATATACAATGCGAATGTGGGTAAAAGAATAGGCAGAGGTAACTCGATCGGAAACTCAAGGACGGGAACGTTATGAGTACTCGAAATTGGCAAGCATGTATGAAGAGGCTGATGAATGTGGAGTACTATCTCTGCCAATCCCATGAGGGTTCGACGTGATGGTATGTGTGTATGTTTATTAGTGAGTCGCAGCAAACTCCTCAATTCATTATCATATTTAGTACTCTGTCTGTAGGCAATAAACATATGAATTGTAGCACATCACGCCGCTATTGAGGCGCGTTAATTGGTGAAGTTCACATGATATCATTGCTGCATCATACTTAAGACCATGTGCAAGCAAAATTATAACTTTTGTGTATGTACTAGGTATGCCCGCGGTTTCACTCGGTAAAAAATAATTTCGAATTTACACCTCCAAAACATCCAATCATTAATTTGACACAGGTCTTAGAAATATCGTTGCATGCGCTTCAGAGAAATCCAATCAATATGTTAATTGAAATTTCTTTGTATTCTTATTATAATAGAACTTCATGTTTTTATGAGAAATACATTTCTTCGAACCTAATATTGCTAAATAATTCAAATGAATCTAGTAGTCCACGGCCAAAGTGCCGCCTACACCCACTCAATGTGCCCCGAGTGCCAAACATATAATAATGAGCGACAAACACTACAATTACTAGCATTATTTGAGCATAAACGCTGAAAAATACAAGTCAACAAGCCGAGAGCCGTGACCGGTGCACCTGACCGGTGCTAATTGATGGCGCATGATAATACATTCGTTGTGTACAGTATAATACATTGATATCCGTTTGGTGTTCATTACTCTGTCTCGTTGCTCTATAAGCGACTAACACAGAGTGCCTCAGGAAATAGGATAGTTGCTCGAATATGTGATACTCGTAGGGCACGATGAAAGTAAGCAAACGTAGTCACATAGTGACGTAGGGAGTCAGTTATTTTAGAGTCGGCAGCGCGCGGCGATACCCCTGGTATTCCAAGCGTCCATAGGCGGTGGTGGCTGCTTTTTATTAAGAAGACCGCATGCTTGTCACCTTTGTGGTATAACAAAACTGATATATTATTTATACTACCTCTAATTCCTAAGTCCTCCATATTATACTTTTGAACACTAGATTTTTGAAAATCAGGAGCATACCTCGTTAATGAAATCGGATCAGTTACGAAGGCTGTCTTCAGGCCATACTCTCACATCTAACGCTAGAGAACTTGCGCTCTACTCTCTCTGCCAACCCCGTGAGGGACTCGGCGAGGGAGTCCACGAAGGGGTGCCAAGAGATAGCTACCCGTTTCTACGTACTCAAGCACAGCACGTCTATACATACGCCATTGAATTTGTTCTCAAACGTATGCAGGTTTTTCTCGATATTTCCTTTCCCCGTAAAGCTCGTTGTGTGACTAATCAGTGTACCTATTATAATTGATGTATTTAATTGTTTGTTTGCAATTGTGTCCTAAGACATCAAATGTCAAAGCAACAATATTCCCTTAACGTTAAATGTAAACACGCGCACAAATAAGCTGAGAACATTATTAACATGAGAATGTCCCGTTATTATTCCAAGTGCGTCCTGAACACGCGCTTAACGTGCCGCTTACTGAGTAATGACTAGGCGAGCAGAGGCACGCGGCCGAATAAATATCATGAAATGGGTTTATTTATTGAAAATAACGAAGATATATCCGCAGTGTGTTGTGTAGAGTAGTCTTATTTTAGAGGCTTCTTTGTTACTTGACGGTACGTACTGTATTCTGAGGGTATCATGACGATTCATAATTTAAAATCGTGGGGAAATTTACAACATTTATTTTAAATAAATAAGTAGGTAGTGAAATGAGACACGGTTCAAGAATTTGTAAACGGTGGAGAGTACAGCATGGAGTTCTTCAAGAAGGGTATGAAAAGATTCCTGCTAGTCAACTTATACGCGAGTGAAACCGCGGGGCAGAGCTAGTTATAGAATGTCTGAATTACCGACTGACCGATGATTCCATGGCTATCGCTATACCAGCCAATTAAACAAACTTTTATTAATTAATAAATACAGTGATATTTACTTATATACAAAATAAAAAAAATATATTCTTATAGAAGAAAATATACTTTTATTCAACGTACAAACAACGAACGTCACATCTATATATGTAAAAAAAATTACGTTTGTCTGTATGTCCTTATCTATTTTAATAGAATCGTAAACAGACGGACCGATTTTAATGAAATTTTCTGTGTGTCTTGGTTTAGCTTCACAATTGGACCCGATAGTTGGCGCTGGTATCGTGTTTTAGGAAATTTTATTTACTTTTTCACCCAGACGAAGCTGGGCGGGACGGCTAGTACTAAAAACTACAGTTACCACCGTTTACAAGACAAAAGACAACATCCCCGAAAAAAACTTCACTTCTTTAACATTACTTCCCTTTTATGTAGAGATGGAAAAAGATTAAATTAACATATACATAGAACTGCAAGAGCAGCTACTCATTGGCATGCATGGCTATCATTTAAATAATCTGATCTTATATAAAAAACTATCGGTATATAGGTACACGACGGGTACAACGACAACTTCTTACCGTGAGTAGGTTGACTTCGTAAGAGGTCAGAGGTCATGGGACGGCCAAGCGATGGTGTTAATAGTCCACATCACGCGAGCCTTCGTCTTGCCAGCTCTCCACTAAATAAACCGCAGACAGTCCATTTATGCGAGGCATCAAATGTTGACTTACAACTCCGGTCTACATAGTTTCAGGCTCGATTGACTTCCGGCGGTGGTGCAAGCCAGCCGCGGACGGCGTGTCTTTACTTTTTAAGCTTCATTATTCCATACATACATTCATACATATCATCACGCCAAGTCCCTAACGGGGTAGGCAGAGAGTATAGAGCTCCAGTTCTCTCTAGACTTACATACCTCTTTCGCTTCATCCATATTCATCAGTCTCTTCATACATGCTCGTCGGTTTCGAGTACTCTTAACGCGGGAACGTTAAGAGAGTCCGATCGATTTGATCCAAGTAGTTGGAACGTGGCCTTCCTCTGCCTCTTCTTGCACACACTTTTGCTTTCTATATCTGTTTCGTCAATCTTTCATCACTCATCCTTTCTATGTGTCCAAACCAACGTAACATGCCTTTCTTCATCTTTACAATCACGCCCTCATTCGCGCCAGTTGATTTGCGAATATCTTCTTTGCGGATTCGATCTAAAATCGTTACTCCGCACATTTTTCGAAGAGATCGCATCTCAACTGCATTCAAGCTATTTTCATACTTCCTCTGACATACCCAGGATTCGCTGCCATACAATAAGGTAGGTACCAATATCGTGTTGTGAACAGCAACTCGAGCATTCTTGCTCAGACTTTTACTGCCTTTCAACGCCGACATTCATTATTCCATTACTTAAGATAGGAAACACTTTTTGGAGTTTACTCCTTAAGAATCGATTTTCATATATAAGGCGCCCGGTATGAGAAAAATATGAGAGGTAAAATCTACTGATGAATGACAGCGTTACGTTTTTGGTGCTCTCGTACTCTCCATGGCAACGAGAATAACAGAATGGCGATGTAATTAATGTTAATATTTACTTTCAATTGCATATTGTATTAACCTGATATTAACCTACAACAAGTGTC
Source organism: Drepana falcataria (assembly GCA_945859725.1). Classification (NCBI taxonomy): domain Eukaryota; kingdom Metazoa; phylum Arthropoda; class Insecta; order Lepidoptera; family Drepanidae; genus Drepana; species Drepana falcataria. Next base: position 9,482,201 of record OX243941.1, on the reverse strand, counting down.
AACTTGCGGAGGTTTTATCGTAAATTTTATAGTTTATTTATAATTGATATAAATATAAATTTATATCAATTGATATTTATTTCAAAATTGAGAAAATTACTCAATGAATAAAAATCAATCTATAGATGTGTCATGCATACTCTAAGTAATATAAGAAATACATTCATTTACCCTTATTAACTAATCCAAAAAATTCCAAAACTTTTTTACAAATAAACAGTTAAAAATGTTTATTTGTAAAAAAGTTTTGGAAATAAATTATTATTATTATTATTATTATTAACTAATCTATTTATTTTATAATCGTTCGTAAGGAGTAAACACCAGTCGTGCGTCGGAGCTGACACACAATTTTTTATATATAGTAACTAGCTGACCCGCCCAGCTTCGCATGGGTGAAAATTTACATACATACATACATACATATCATCACACCAAGTCCCTAAGGGGGTAGGCAGGGAGTATAGAGCGCCAGTTCTCTCTAGACTTTATACTTCTTTTGCTTCGTCCACATTCATCAGTCTCTTCATACATGATCGTCGGTTTCGAGTACTCTTTTCGTTCCCGTCCTTGAGCGTCCGATCGATTTGATCCAGGTAGTTGGAACGTGGCCTTCCTCTGCGTCTTCTTGCACACACTTTTGCTTTGTATATCTGTATCGTCAATCTTTCTTCACTCAACCTTACTATATGTCCAAGTCAGCGTAGCATGCCTTTCTTCATCTTTTCAATCTCGCCCTGATTCACGCCAGTTGATTTGCGAATCTCTTGATTCCGGACTCGAACTAAGATCGTTACTCCGCACGTTTTTCGCAGCTGATATCGCATCTCAGCTGCATTTAAGCTATCTTCATACTTCCTCTGACATACCCAGGGTTCGCTGCATACAATAAAGTAGGCACAAATATCACGCTGTGGACAGCAACCGTTGCTGGCCATCAACACCGACATGGCCCCATTCACCTTAATACCGGCAGTTAGCCTTCTTTCAATATCTTTTTCATACTTTCCATCTCGTGTGAACATGCTTCCTAGATATACAAATTCATTCACTTGCTCTAGAATTTGTGTAAATAATTTAAAATTTGGGTTTTCAAAAGAAAGTTTGAAAGTGATAATAAAGTGAGATATAGGGCTCGTTTAGTCGCTAAGGGCTCTACCCAAGTAGAAGGTGTGGACTATAAAGAAACATACTCACCTGTATTAACACACTCAACTTTGAGAATGTTATTTTCTTTAAGTGTAAAGTTAAATTTAGTAATTACTCATCTTGATGTTAACACTGCATTTTTAAATGGCTAGGTACCTTGATGAAACAGTATACATGCAAGTACCACCTAATTTAGAATGTCAGAGTAACAGTGTACTCAAACTAAAACATGCAATTTATGGACTGAAACAATCAGCAAGGCAGTGGAATAAAAAAGTAGATGATTGTTTGTTAAGCCAGGGTTATATTAAGTCTAAATTGGAACCATGTTTATATAGTAAAAGGTAAATAAGGAACAAATTTTAAAAACTGTGTTTGTCGATGATTTTTTCATATTTTCCAGTAGCAAGGCATTGACAGATGAACTGAAACATAGTTTAATGTCAAATTTCAAAACTAAAGATTCAGGGCAAGTGAAAGAATGCTTAGGTATGAGAGTAAAAGTATATAAAAATGGTTGTATATCATTAGATCAGGAGCATTTTGTCGAACATATTTTAAATAAGTTTAAGATGTCAAACTGTAATGTTGTTGATACTCCTATTGAATGTAGTTTGAAGTTGGATAAGTCAGAAAATGTTTGTAAATAATATCCTTATCAGCAACTGATAGGAAGTCTTATGTATTTGTCTATACTTACACACCCAGATATCAGTTACAGTGTCAGCTATTTAAGCCAATTTAACAATTGTTTTACTGCAGTTCACTGGAAAAACGCAAAGAGAGTGTTAGAATATTTAAATAAAACAAAATCTTATGGTTTAATGTTTACAAATGATAATAAAAACTTAGAAGGATTTGTAGACTCAGATTGGACATCAAATACTATTGACAGGAGATCTTATACAGGTTTCTGTTTTAAATTGTCTGGTACTGTAATATCATATGAATGCAGAAAACAACCGACAGTGGCATTGTCCAGTACTGAGGCCGAGTACATGGCAATGCCATTTTTTCAATGTCAAAATTTCAATGCCAAGGCAATTTGCCAACTACTGAAATGCCTGCTGACTTGTTAACGAAAGGGTTAAGTAATTTGAAACATTACTATTATGTTAAAAAGTTAGGCATTAAAAGTATTGTTTAGGTGTAGTTTATATTCATTTATTGTTACATGGATATTAGATTATTTTGATAAGAGGTGAGAATTTGCCCTAATATGCTGAAGGATGATGGCATCATTTCTTGGTTACATTACAATATCGCGAGACTCCATATTCTCCCCAATCACGATTAAGGCAACATCATTTAACATTGGTGCATTGATGCCTCTCTCATGACATGTTGTCTCCTGCAGGTCGCTTGTCTGCTGTGATCACTATTTTCTGATTGTCCGATGGCATCACATTACTTGTAAGACAGTTTTGAACAATTGGATCAACTGATTATGTTCATGCAAAAGTTGTTGTAACTGCTAAATGATATCTGCGAACAGCGTTCATTTACTTCTTCTTCAGAATTCCCCAGGAAATAAATCTGGAGAAATTTGTATTTACCATTGCCTACGCTGTTCTTCAGTCTCATTGGCTCGAAGATTGAACTGGGCTTGCGTTACACTGCGATTGAATAGGACTTGCATTACACTGCGATCGAACTGGTGTGCGCCAACGGATATTTTGACGCCTTACGGGTGGTATTACTAATAAAATACGACGATTAATTATGAAACTCACACTAAAACACAACAAACATCTTTTTGCTTTTGTTGTTATGAAAGAAACTGTAATTTGAGGTTTGTCGAAACTACTACTTGAATGAAATGTCAGTCAAGCTATACATAGGGTGCGTTCCACTAAGCGTTCACAATGATCACGCTCACGACCACAGTTTGCTTGTAAGCGTTACTGTCGTAACCTCATACAATACTCAAATAATACAAACGGCGAGTTAGTAAAAAGAAAGCAAAAGATTTAAGATGTTAGTTTATAATCTGTAAGCCTTGAAAATAAACTTGATTAATTTAAATAGATTTATATTGAAAAAAAATATGTTTTTTTTTATATTTAATATTATTGGTGTTTTAAATTAATTTACGTTCAAATGGAATTAAAATGTCTTGCGGCGACACTTGGATATTTGGTAAGAGGTACAGTCGCCATTTTATATGCTTTGAGTTTTGAAAATGACGCAAATTTTCTTCGATTCAACGATCACTTCGACCCACCTTTTTAGATGGGTCGTCGTGAGCGTAAGTTATGACATTATAATTGACGTTTTCGCCGCGAGCACAACGACCGCGGTCGTTATGTGGATCGATTAGGTATAGGAGAATTTTCATTGTTGTGGGCGCTTAGTGGAACGCACCTTTACCGTCAAAATTTACACGTCACTCTGACAGAGTATTTGTCAATATATTGAAAACGTCTCAGAATCTTGTTGTCTGTCTCTTTCGCACACTCACTTTTCAGAGATTTTTTAAATATTAACTATTATTTATTTATATTTTATATAGCCTAAAGCCTTCCTAGAATCATGGACTATCCAACACAAAAAGAATTTTTCAATTCCAACCAGTAGTTCCTGAGATTAGCGCGTTCAAACAAACAAACAAACAAACAAACAAACTCTTCAGCTTTATAATATTAGTATAGATTTAATGGACAAGTTAACATATGGAGTACCTACACTTGGATGATAAAATTGATCTTATTACATTATAGATACTACAATGCCGACTATTGTAAGTGGTACGTACTGAATACAAGACTACAGTTACCACCTTTCCTAAGTAAAAGGTCAGGAGAAGAAACGGCGAAAAAAACTCCTCGGTTTCCTATTGAAGCATTGGTTCCCTTTTACGTATGGGATTGGGTAGATAATGATTATATTGACTTATGAATCATGTGCAAGAGGAGCGACTCATTGCAATGCACGGCCATTATATAAATAATCTCGATGTTGTATAAATAAACTTTTTGGATTAGAGCATGACAGCTTAAACTTTAAAAATATAGTACACACAGTACAGTTGTCAAGCGCTCTCGCGTCGTCTAATCGAGACCTGTCGTGACAGGCGGACTGAAACATATCGCGCTCAAAGAATCAGCATTGCTCTCCAGTGGCAATGCTGCTAGTCTTCTTGGCGCGTTGCCGCGGGATACCGATTTGATTCAACAATTTTATCTGTAAGTAGTTATACAAGTGTCTTTTGTAAATATTGTTAGTTTTTGTTATTGAAAATAAATATATCATTATCTTACCAATGTTTAACATCTAGTTGTCCCTAACCTTGTTTTTTATATGTGAGCTATGTTACTTGCCTTAAATAAATAACCTTTAACTAAACAGTAGGAATGTTTTCCTTCACTGATATCTCTGACTAAGAACAGACTCGTAGTGTAATTAATCACTCCAAATTCATTGGCGCAACCTAAAGTCGATCCTTCAGATGACTCACAAAGAAATCTACACAACCTCTGACACGTGGTATTGAAATCATGTATATATACATACACATCATCACGTCGAGCCCCTCAAGGAGTAGGCAGAGAGAGTAGAGCGCTAGTCATCTCCAGACTCAAAAACTTCTTTTGCTTCGTCTACATTTATCAGTCTCTTCATACATGCTTGCTAGTTTCGAGTAATTTTGTCGTTCCCGTCCTTGAGTGCCCGATCGATTTTAAGTGAGTATATCTTCATGACGGCGAAATAAAACACAGCTCCAAAGATAAAAATATCGAAATTATTAAAGGAAGTGGTGCCCCGGTGGCCGAGTGGTTCGAGTAGTTGCCTGCGACACAATGATCGCAAGTTCCAATCCCGACGATACCAATGAGCTTTTCTGAACTTGAATACTGTACTTGAGAGCTTCAAGGTGAAGGAAAACTTCGGGAGGAAACCTGCAAACGTCTGAGAAGTACCTACTTCAAACGCTATGTATAGTCCTGCTTGAATAACGGCGATGGCTCGCCATCTGTCATGTTGGCATATATCTCTGGCGGAAAGTGGGTGTGTGGGTACTACCTATACACGTCTGCCTACCTCTTCGGGGACCCTTGTGGGAAGGCATTAGAATATATTGTTATTATATTAAACCTACTGACTTAACAGAGCATTCTCACTCCGAAACATGATTTTGGGGTTTTCTTCTGCAACTATTAATAGAACGCAGCTAGATCTTTACATTTTTATCAGCGAACTTTTATGCGAAAAAAAAGATCGAATGGTTTTATTGTTATTTGTTTTTATTAGATTTCCGTCATTGTGTCTTATGTTTGCATAGCAACTGTGTGTATATACAGGATGGCATATAAAATGGTTTTCTGTGTCACCCTGTGTATGCAGTGTATATGTATGTGGGAAACGGAACGTTATAATGAGTGAAAAGATTGAATGTATGAGAGAGAGCGGGATGGAAGGTGAAAAAGCAAGATGGCGAAGGGACGCTTTTGGAAGTAGGAGCTCGCTCGTGCAATAAGTTGTTCAAATTAAATAAAGTTATTTATTCAAGATTTTAAGTTGTTTAACTCTGAGCAATATTCCCACATGTATTATACGTGTATTATTGATGAGCCAGCTAAGTGTACTGTAACTTGATCTCCGTACGCATATCATCCTGTATGGACTACTAATATGAATGCAGATATATCTTTAATGATATTCGCCGCGGTGGAAGCGTTAATGCAGGTGAGATGTCTATCAGCAGCCAATTTTAAAGCTCCCATTGTTGTACCGTGTCTAAATATTAATTTCCTCATCTCTCTAAGTCTCCCACTTGATACTGCAAACATTATCAATATTTAATGAGCCAACCGCACCTGGCTTGATTCGCCCGCAACACTCCACCGCGTGCTCCGACTACGAGCCAATCTCCCCACTTTATACATTCATAAACATGGACTTGCAAAACTCTACTTTATTCATGTTTGTAAAATTACATGAAAATTATTGTGTAGAGTACAGGGGGGGCGGGGAGAGGAACGACTACTTTGGTCAATTGGATCAACGCTGTAGCTCTCGCAATTCTTGGTATATTACTGTAACGTATGAATAGTTACATTAAAGTAGATATCTGAAGTCAGTCACGAATGATCTCCCTCTGTCTGTGTTGAGACGCGGTGACAGAGAGGTTAAAGAGGTCGCTTACAAAATAAAATTTGCAGGTACAAACCCTGACACTGAAACCCTGAACTATGTGTTTTTATCAACATACAACATTCGATCATTAATTACGCTCGGAATTGGCGATGTTGAGTTGGCGGTATTGATTAATGTGCATGAAGCACAAAAGGTCTCTAGACTTACAGGTCTCTAGAATTAGAGAGAACTATCTCTGTCTACCTCGTGAGGTATTCGGTCTGATGATATGTATGTATAAGAGAGGTAGGGCATAACGGGTTTCCCGTTCGATTTGGAGTTGCCCGACTGGGGCAGGACCTCCACCTTATAGAAGTCCGTAGCCAAATAACACAATTTTTGTGTTGTGTTCCTACGTGGTGAATAAGGTTTCCAGTAATAAGCTCCTTGGGGAGGGGGGAGGATTGTTACATTGTGTTGGAAGCAGAGGGATTAAACCTTATGCTGCCAACACACTATAACTCTCCAAACACAGAGTGGCAACGCGCAAGTGATACTTCGGTATCGTGAGCGTAAATAGGCTACGGTAACCGTTTCCCATCAGGTGGGCCGTATGCTTGTTTGCCACTCTTGTCGTAAAAAAAAAAAAAAAATTATGTACTTAACGTATAATTACGCCACAAGTTTTATGGTGCACGAAAACCTGAATACATTAGGAGAAGTTTTAAGCCGTATGTATAGTCTTGCGATGGGTTCACCAACTCTCATGTTAGCACCTATAGGTATATATCTTCGGCTGATCGTGGGTGTTGTGCATTTGCCTTTTATTATTCCCTTTAGGGAAAGCATTATGATATAGATAGTGTCTACAGTTGTCAGTATTATTTAAATTTCGACGTAGAACCTCATTATAGAAGGCCCAATAACTTTATATAGCGTTAATTATGCGAAAAGTTTTTAAGCCAAAAGGTTATTGTGATGAAGTTAATTTGTTAAAGTTTTGATTTGATCTAGTTAGTTGTCTGATAACTTCGCATCTGCCGATAGCGCTGTACCAAATGTCTCTCGCAAGCCTCATAGACCTGAAATGTGCTCCTCACATCACGATGGGGGGTACCTGCTTACATTCACTTGAATTGAGCTGGGAAATTTAATATGGACAAAAACTTAATTTATTATCATCACGCCGAGTTCCTCACGGGGTTTAATTAAAGAAGAACCAGCATTGCTGTCAGCGTGGTAATGCTGCTAGTCTTCTTGGCACATTGCCTTGGATACCGATTTGGGTCAAATATTTTATCCTGTAAGTAGTTAGACAACTGTCTGTAAATAAGGTAAATTTTTGTTATTGTAAATAATAAGGCTAATTATATATTGAATATCGAATACAGCTGCACATTTGGGGTTAGGACTGGAAACAATGGCTGAGAGAAGCCCTATGCAGATAACATTCACGTATCTATGTCATGCAGTGGGTTCATGTAGTCGCATAGTTAGTCGAACCTGCAAACTTTGCGCTATACTGACTGCAACCACTGGTCCACAAAACGGCTCTAGTCTTTTAAACAGTCTAATGAATAAAATGGAAGCCGCTTCCTCCTGCGCCAGGAAATTCCGGTACAATTTCAGAGTACAATGACTTTAAAAGTGTGTAATATTAAAACAGCGATGTAACTGTTTCCGCGGCGTCCACGAAGCCTCGGCTAATTGATTGAATGAACACGAAATACATCTGAGAAAACATTTGCTTGAATGCTCTTTGTGTCGGCGGGCTCTGACGCGACGGATGGCTCGTATAAGATAAGGCTTTTTTCACTTCACATTGAGTATCAAATGTAGTACATACATATCGCGCCGAGCCTTTTATGGAGTAGGCAGGGAGAGTAGAGAGTCAGCTCTCTTTAGACTTATTTTTCTTTTACTTACTTTCTTTTACTTTAGATTCATGCACGTTGGGTTCTCTTGCCATTCAGCCTTGAGTGTCTGATCGATTTGATGTAGTGAATACGTATGGGAATAGCAATTGAGTACATAATTATATATATACCAATACATACATATATGCCAAGTCTTACTGATACACTTCTTTCGCATTATCTTTGAAATGCGTTAGTTTTGTGGACTTTTATGTAATGTAACTTCAGGCCTTCCCTAAAGTGCAACGTAAAAAGGGTAAGTAGAGATGTAACAACACCCTATTAGGCGACAGATGGCGAGTCCGTCACCGTTTCTCAAGCACGAATCATTTGACATTTTTGAAATGAAGACTTCTTTAGGCGCGTTGAGCACTTTTTGGGCATCGTCACGGCACGCTTCCCATGAGCTATATGTATACAGTATATATGTACATAGATATAGCTCCGTGCGTTATATGTACGTTTTCTCTTCTATCGATCTTCTATCGTGTTTTTCTCAGATGAACTTATCAATTTTAAATTTGGTAAATTTTTCACAACATGTTTTCCTAACACTTTAAAGTTCATGGAGTTATGAGTCACGTAAGGTTATTTTATTAGTTTATTATTGGGACTGACTTCTGGGGCTTAAACCTGCAATCATAATTGGGCAGGCGGCTTCCTTAACCACTAGGCCATACGGCTTTAATTCAAAATGTGTGTTGGGCTATTTACACAACTCAATTAACTTTCGTAGCTTTCTTTGGATCCATGATAAATTAATAATTGTTTATGAAGAGTAAAAAGTATTTTCCTTTTCGCAGTTGGTTACGAACGGCAGTGACTTGAATGGATACAATTTCCTTATGTAATAATAATTTATTCTGAACAAGGAAAGAACTTTTGTTCGTAATAAATTATGAAAACAATTACGAAAATGAATACACATTTCCTAACGAATATATCTCGTGACTATGAAGCTGAAACGTACTTTGACGAAAGAAACAGTGTTATTGGAGTTCCCTACTAATATTATAAATGTTAAAGTTCGAATTCCGACTGTACCAATGAGTTTTTCTGAACTTATGTATAGTGATTAGTCACACCACGAGCTTTACGGTGAAGGAAAACATCGAGAGGAAACTTGTATACGTCTGAGAAGCAATTTAATGGCGTATGTGTAGTCGTGCTTGAGAAACGGCCACGGGCTCGTCATCTGTCACGTTGGTACAAAAAATATACCTCTGGCGGAGAGTGGGTGTGTGGGTATTACCTATACAACTCTGCCTACCCCTTCGGGGACCCTTACGGGAAGGCGTGGGGATATATATATTTATATATGTTAAAGTTTGTGCCTCTTTCACGCAAAAACTACTGAGCAGACTTGGATGATATAAATTGGCTCAGATATAAATTATTAGCTGATTTAACACATGGGAACTTTTAAATTTTAAAACTAAATCTATCAATAAGATCTAAATACGCGGGTGAAACCGCGGGTATAGCTAGTATATTAATACTTTCTCAGTTATCGTAAATTTATTATCATTATCTTATTAACCAGATAAGTGGATGTAATATAAAAATATATCGTAGCTAAAGGTGTTGCTTCCAAAGAAATCAGAACATATATGAGTTGCAACTGATATATTTAAATTTCACGCTACAGTCCATGTATGGTACACGTCAGTTTTCCTTGTCATTAATTAGTCTATGGTATCCATAACAAGACTCCATAATTGTACATCAACTAATGAATTGTCACCTCAAACAATGGTCCTTCAGAAAATCCTCCATGAAATGCACAGCTATGTGTGTAGCAGCGTGCGTTGTATGACCTCACCTGGGTATGTCCGCGAGTCTGGGCGGCCGCGCCCGCCGCACCGTGCCTCCGATAGGGCGTACTCCCACCTGCAATTCAAAATACAATTGTACATTTTCACTGGCGCTCTATACTCTCTGCCTACCCCGTTAGGGACTCGGCGTGATGATGATGATGATGATATATTTACGTCATCAGCATATCCCAACATTATCCAGAGCCATAACAGATTTATCAGCATCCGTCCTGCGTGCTTCAGCCCTAAAGATCATAATGGGAGATCGTGAGATTTATTCCAAGACGATCCATATTGCGTACAGCATTCCTTACTACTCGGTCACGTACAATAAACGAACACTCCATGACGTCATTGTTGCCAGCCAGCACCACGTGGAGACCGCATCTGGTACCCCTCGGACACAGCCATAACTCGGTACGTCATTGTAGTCATTGAGAGAGTCAAGTGGCATGACGTAGACAGGACAATTCTACCTTAATTATAAATGCGAAAGTTTGAGAGGATGGTGGTTTCTCTCTCACGCAAAAACTACTGAACGGAATTTGATGAAATTAGGCACAAAGATAGATTATTAGAATATAACCTTATTTCCTTTAAAGGATATAAAGGTATAATTTAAATTTATTATTATTTTTATATTTGACAGGTGGTAAAATTACGTCATTCACAATTTTAAAAAGCATTTATAAACGAAATGGCCGCCATAAAGGTCTTCAGCGTCTCCAATAATGCACAATTTACGAGCAAGGTATGCCCTCTGTCCTGTCCTCATACAAACATCATACACGAGCGCAAGTAGGCTCCGTCCTAATACGTCGTAACGGCGATAACGACGCCCGCCCAAGGTGGCCGTGGGCGGGCGGATTGACAAGAGTACACGTACTCAGCTATTATCCGATCAAAGCAGAATTCTCCGATTGTCCGCTGTGATTTTTGTTTGGTTATCTATCTTTTATTCTTTTTTATCTTATTAGTAGTTTCTCAAGAATATCCCATGAAATCCATGGTTCGAAAATTGTATGTACTTTTTAATTTTGTTCACAGTTCTCAATAACTTCCGGAAGCCAACTGTCCTATTTTCTGAGACATCCCGTATATTCTGAGCGTGGGCCTGTTTGCAATTAACATACTTCGGCTACGGTACAGAGGAAGCCCCTAACGCAGAGCTACAAGGTATTTAACCCACGGGAATAGTTGACAAGACAAGTCGTTAATTATAATTAATATCTATCCTTATCTCCTTCAACAAAGCCGACTCTATCCGACCCGAGTAGCCGGCAAGCTTTGCGAGTGTAACAAGGATTGCCCCTCAGACACCGTGTCCGAACTTCCAATATTAATACAAGGCTTAGTTCTGTAGCTCTAATTACACCTCCATTTGTTTTAGGAAGTTTCCTAGAGTAATTTTGAATTACTACTAAAGCAAGCTTTCTTGATGATACGTAGATACGTATATATTATCTCACCGAGTCCCTCAGAGGCTAGGCAGAAAGCTCCCTCTGTAAATACATTCAGTTTTATTTTGGTTGTCGCTTCAGTACTAAAGCAGACTCTATTACCTATTAGAGGGACAGAGGTTTGTTCATGGTGTGTTGTAAGTGTTAGATATATCAATAAGGCGTTACAAAACCCTGGCATGTTTAAAAGTCTGTCTCCACGTAGTGGCAAACGGATGAATAATGGTTGACATAATTATATTGAATGGTACCTATACAAATACGTGTTGATACGAGGCGAGGTTCGAGTACGCAAGCAACGCAAAGATTACAATTTCGAACTCCAACTATACCCATTAGTTTTTTATGAATTTCAGTACAGTGGTTAATCTCACTGCGATATTTACGGTTACGGAATAAAGAAATGATCTAAAATATTTAACCAAAATCTCAACGCCAGCCAATTTGACAAGTATTATGAGTCTGAAACTGTACTTAAAAGGGGCACGGTTTAATGACCTCAAGCTCATAAAATTATGAAAGTACACCATGACGGAGTGGGCACAGGCTGTATATATAAAGGTGTGTAGGTACCTCATACTTCCGGCTCCAAGGGCTAATCTTGGTGGTAAACCTTGTCACGATAGGCCGGAGTGAGTATTAAGCGTGGGCGTTTTATGTAAATTGTTAAATTTTTAAGGTTTTATGCCGTGATGGCCGAGTGGTTTCAGTAGTTACCTGCAACGCAAAGACTGCAAGTTTGAATCCCGTCTGGACCAATTAGTCTTATGAACTTAAGTACAGTGATTAGTCACACCACAAGCTTTATGGTGAAGGAAAACATCGAGAGGAAACCTGCGTATGTACGCTTGGGAAGAAATTCAAAGACGTATTTAAAGTCGTGCTAGTGTACCGGCGAAGGACTCGCCATTTGACACCTAAAATAAACACACCTCTACTAACACGATATATATAATTTGAATAGCATCTGGCACTCTTGACATTCATTTCGACAATTTCAGTAAAATTTGGGTTATTATTATTTTTTTACTGCTAAGGTGGAAAGCTAGTTCGCGAATCCTCTCGTATTACGGATCCTATACATTTTATTAAATGTTTATAATTTGGACAGACATTCAAGTAAAAATGTATTTACGTAATTTAAAACACATCTTGCAAAGAACGCCTTCTTATATAAAACATGCTTTCCCACGCTCGCGAACTCTAGGTTCACTGTCTCCAAAATAAATAATCAAACTGTGTATGCTCGTTGCCTAAAATAATAAATGCTATAAACGCTTCCAAACTAGGGCACCGCCCTGACCTTGTTGGGCAGATATAATAAAATATCCGCCCTCATTCTCCGCCCAAGCGGCCTATCACTTAAACTCACCCTTAACTTATTATGCAGGCATCTTAAATCTCTGCTAAGTGACCAGATGAAAGAGGGATCACACGCGTGATTGGTGTGTAGATATTGTCGTGTTCGTCGTATTATATTGACGTTTTATATTGACGTATTATATTGACGCCAAAACTATAATAAAGCAGCCGTGGTGGCCGAGTGGTTCGAGTAGTTGCCTGCGACACAATAATCGAAAGTTTGAATCCCGACTGTACCAATGAGTTTTTCTGAACTTAAGTACAGTAATTAGTCACACCCCGAGAACAAAACATCGAGAGGAAACCTGCATACGTTTGAGAAGCCATTCAAAGGCGTATAGTCGTACTTAAGGTACGGCGATGGACTCGCCATCTGTCACGTTGGCACCTAAAATATGTCTCTGGCGGACAGTGGGACTGTGGGTATTACCTAAGTTCAATTTTATAGCTCGTGTCCAGGCACCTAAGCAGTATACATATGTGTATACTGTATACATATACAATTATCTGATTCAAAATATTTTTATATAAGTCATCGCGTCTTCATTGAAACCATTGTTCCAGTAACACAAAGCGAATAATGTAGCAGCTTGCAGCGCGGGAGAAGATAGTTTAATCCTAGACATTAAAACAGCGCTCAAGTAGAATAATTTTCAGAAATTACTGCCAAATGTTTGTGAAATTTAAGTCATTAATTACCTTATTATAAAGAGTGCTGAAACTCATATTGAAGAACAGTACCTACCTGATATAATATCTATATTATAGAGAGAACTAGCGCTCTACTCGCTCTGCCTACCCAGAGAGGGACTCGGCGTGACGATGTGCATATGATGATGTATCCATGCCTTCCCTCTAGGGTTTCCTGTCGTATGTCATCTTACAAAGGCACACAGGAATCTGAACTAATCTGTTAGTTAGTAGGTTACCATAGCAGCAAATTGAATCGTATCGTTCGGTGTTAGGTTGAATTGACTCGGAGATTGAAAATGCATTGGCCTTGTGAAGCCATCCCACGGTTCAGCTCACTTCAAGAACTGCAGTGCTTTTGTATATTGCCATACGTACATACGAATAGTTTTTATTAAACAACAGCCATCTTACCGCGATTATTATCTTTATTCCGAAAAAGTTTCTGTATGATTAATACAAGCTTCATCTCTATTTCACATCTCAGCCAAATCGGTCCAGGCGTTCCAGCGTAAAGGACCAACAAACTTTTGCCGAAACTCGAGCATCGAAACCTACGAGCATGTATGAAGAGACTGATCAATGTGGACGAACCAAAAGAGGTATGTAAGTCTAGTAGAATTGGCGCTCTATACTCTCTGCCTACCCCGTTAGGGACTTGGCGTGATGATATGTATGTATGTATGTACAACTTTTGCAATACAATATTTATGTGTAAGAAAAAACTTCTTACTTCTCACATTAAATTCACAATTGCGTGTTGCCGGTGAGGATCAAACCCGCTATTATAAGCATGGAAGTAGACCAACGTGCCAGAGGTATTGTCAAAATCAATTTCCAATTCGTAGCGAGATTTCCACCTCGTATGGCACGCCGACGTGGACGCATAGTGTTTTCGGGTGCACTAATTTCGTATCACTGGTTCCGTCTCCAAAACAAAAGCAGGCAGGCAGTTAGATATTTGTGTGAACACGAGAATGTGTGCCGCGTATGTGCCTCGAATGTCGTTTCATGGTATGTATTTATTTATCAATCTACCAGCTGCCCCGCCTAGCTTGGCGTGGGTGAAAAAAAAAACTGAAACACGAACGCAGCGCCACCTAACGGGTCCATTTCTGTTTTAGAACCATACAGGAACCTATTGAAATATATATAATAATAATATATCCTCAAGTCTTGCCACAAGTGTCCCCGAAAGGGTGTGTAGGTTTATAGGTAGTACCCACACACCTACATTTCCCCAGAGATATATTTTAGATGCCAACGTGACAGATGGCGAGTCTATCGGCGTTACTCAAGCACGTCTATACATACGCCCATGAATTGATTCTCAGACGTATGCAGGTTTCATCTCGATGTTTTACTTCACCGTAAAGAACCGTCACACCGTCACCGTCACTCTACTTAAGTTCAGAAAAACTCATTGGTACAATCGGGATTCGAACATGCGATCTTTATGTCGCAGGCTACTCGAACCACTCGGCCACCAAGGCTTTGTAATATACACTTAAATTTATATCTAGATAAAAAGAAGATGGACCAGATATTTTAGAGAACTTGAGTGCCAAACTAACGAACAGAAGTATTATATATACTAAGTTGTCTTTAAGTATTTATGTCGTCGTCTTGTTCGCATAACTCGAAGTTTAGCTTAGTTAGGGATTGGGCCAATTTGTGTGGAATTCTCCCAAGAAATTATACTGTCCATAACTAGATTAATAAGCAGAACCACTTAGCCTACTTCAGTATAATAAGGTAAAGGTTATCCTTGGAAATGAAGTAAAATTCATATCCACTATCAACGACCATACGAAAGTCTTTGAATGTCTTTTCAAACCTGTGCAGATTTCCGCCCGTAGCTTTCGTTCATCCTCGTTTTAATTTAATAAACAAGTCAGCATGCGTTTGATTCCGCCGTGAGATGGAGTCCGCCCGTCAGATGTCCTCCCTTTAAGTCGCGTTGTCACGGCCGTGACAGTCGGCCTGATAACGGGCGGCTTAATAAGCTACGGGCTCATAATGCCATTGCGGGATTCACTTTTAGGTCTTAAACAAGAATAAGAAAACTTAATTCAAACAAATAAATATCATCACGCCAAGTCACTCACGGGATAGCCAGCGGGCGAGGAGCGCCACATTCATTAGTCTCTTCATACATACATACATGGTAGTTTACTCTTGACGTTAGTGTTCCTCAGATGTCTGATAGATTCTATGTAGGTGGTGAGAACGTATATTCGAACAATATATACGTAAATATATTGTTCGAATTGATGGTATTATTTAATACATACAGATGGAGAGAGTGGTGAACCTTTGACTTTTCCGTCATTTTCAACAATTATCCTCATATTTCAACAAATTTACACAAAACTTGAACAAATTATAAACTAAAACTTTTCTCATTAATCATTATGTCAATTGGTGAAATTTGTAAGGAAATTATTTGGTAGTTCTTGAATTTATCGCAAACAGATAGACAGTCCCAGCCTCGTTAGGTTTACTTAATATAATAAATATTATGATAACGCTAGCACCGAGGCGCGGGTCAGTATTAGTACACCCTCCCAGCCATGAAGCGGCAGTAAAATAATTAGGCCACCCGCGTCCAACGCGACGCTGTATGTAATATGATTTATTTATTGATCATGAGGTAATTGGATCGTTGATTCGATGTCGGCCGAGTAGGGCTGGCTATCAAAATCAAAATCAAAATATTATGGGCACGGATGGGCACTTATAAAACGTTGAAAAAGGTGCACGGTTCGGGTTGGTCGTTACCATGGATACCGGCAAGTAGCTCCATAGTTACTCTTCTTTTTATCGCATAGAACATTGCATTAGAACTGACTAATACCATAAGAGAGGGACATTTCAACTGTTATAGGTACTCTTTAGACATAATATAATTTGTCAAACGTTAATTACCACAGCAGACACGGTGTATGGTCCGTCGCTCCTTTTGCGAACTAAGTAAAGATTCCAACAGGACTTTAAGGGTTAAATTGATTAAAAGTTATAAGAAACAAGGAGTACGCCTAACTAAGTAAAGTGATTATATATATATATATATATATATATATGTGTCGGAACGCAGGAGCGCGAGAGCGCTAGCTAGCCGACATCGATTCGTATCGGATTCGGATGCACGCTCAACATCAGTGGGAGAGGTTCTGGTACTGGGTTCTGGGCGTAGGTCTCAGGCAATTAAACCACGAAGATACTATACGAGAATTGTATGTTGGTAATTAGCAATCACAAATTCACATTACGATGTTACAAAGTAGGTACTTAATTATCAACAGAGTTGTGTGAACCAACGGTCCCGTTTGGAAGGACCGAACTGTATCGCTCACTGTAATTTATCGAAATATCAGAAGGGGCACTGAAGCGGTCTTGGCTGTCTTTCTCCATTGTGGGCGTGTTGACTAGGAAACTTCCAAAATAAAACCACGTTTGTACAGTTCGCTATCTTAGTATTCGATTTGGTAACACTACTAGACAAAATAAATCACTAAACACTAGATGAAACTGGATTAAGGGCCAATAGGTTGGCCGTGTCCGCCGTATGCAGTAGCTGTCAACCGAATGACCGCCCGCCACTGCAAATGGCGGCACCCACCACCCTATTCGGGGTTACCCGCTCTTATTTTAATTTTACCATTATCAAAAGTAATAATAAAAACAATAGCTGAATAAACTAACTAAATTGCATAATAAAAAATCAAATAAAACTGAGAATTTAAACATAATCATCTAAAAATATTCTACGCGCCGTCATATATATATATATAGCCGTGGTGGTCGAGGGGTTTGAGCAGTTGCCTGCAACACAAAGATTGCAAGTTTGAATATCGGTGTACGGTGTACGGTGATTTACACCACGAACTTTACGATGTAGGAAAACATCGAGAGGAAACCTGCATACCCCTGAGAAGAAATTCAAAAAGAAAAATGATGACACAATTCACATGTAAAAATATTATCCTTTTTCAATACTTGCGAATCAATCGACTATAATTATTGAGTAATATGTCTGAATTATCAAAGCTTGTTTAGTGGTAACCCTGCGAGGTAATAAAATGAGAAAACTTTCTAGCTAGTAAATAATTATAATTCAGTCGCGTTTGGTGGAAACTTTCCTCCTGAATAAGCTTATCAAAAGCTTACTCAGGAGGAGGAGGCGAACGTACGAAAGTTGAAATTGTCTGCCTAACTACATAGTTGCGCTTGCGGTAAATTAACTATTTCGACCCTGAAAAGTGAAACGGTTGGAATATAGCTAGTCCACTTTGAAGCCTTGAGATGGGGCGGCGATAACGGATAGCGTGACGTCACGAGCGTACACTTTTCAAGGCTGATATAAAAAAGAGCTGATTGCCCAAATTTTTTTAATACCACAAGAGTGGCAAATGTGCATAATACCTACCTGATGGGAAGCGGTTACTGTAATCCAAAAAAAATAATATATGTCTCCACGCCTTCCCATAAGCGTCCCGAAAGGGGTAGGCAGAGGTGAGTAAGTGGCATCCACACACCCACTTTCCGCCAGAGATATATTTTATGGTGCCAACGTGACAGATGGCGAGTCCATCGCCGTCACTCAAAGACGACTATCAAGACGCCTTTGAATATCTTCTCAAACGTATGCGGTTTCCTCTGGATGTTTTCCTTCACCGTAAAGCTTAATCACTGTAAGTACCTAAGTTGAAAAAGTAGTTAAGTCAGAAAAACTCATTGGTACAGTCGGGATTCGAACTTGTGCAGGCAACCACTCGTATCACTCTGCCACCACGGCTCTTCTAACTGACAGAAATAACTTGTACATAAATGTTTCCCTAGTTTCACATGATACTTATATGCCTTGGTTTTGAAACTAAATGCAAAAGTTCCCTATCTTTTTCATAGCGATGTAGACATTCAAAACTGGAACATGAACAGCTTCAAACAAATATCCCTCTGCGTGGAACGTACGCTAAGCCTTTAGCTTCACAAGCACGACCAGTGCTTATTCGGATATCAAACCAAGCTTATAACAAAAGGCCAGGCTCTGGACCAGGTCTAGCCTAGCTCGCTAGCTCGCGGACCAGCAACGCTGTAAGCCGAGTTCCAAACCAAACTCGCGCCACGAGAGACAAGTAAACATAATAAATAAAGCGAATTTATTGAAGAAATAAAATAAAGATCTCTCTATGTGTACCTACAACCTCCAGTCGGGTTGACTTCAAGACTCTCTGCATATATGCGACTCAGGTGTGTACAGTCTATTAAGTTGGAACTTAGCAAACATCGGGCTAAGTTAATGCAACAGCTATTAGTGTGAATAATTGGATAGTCTGTAGTCGTGCTCGGTGACTAATGGAAGCAGAACCGTATCAAATGCAGCTTTAATATGTGTATTTTCTAATACAACTACTGATAGAACCGCATTACTTTACTGAAACAGGCGTTTCGACTCTACTTGTCTACTTTCAAGGCTCTTACTAATATTATAGTCGAAAGTTTGTTCCTTTTCCACGCAAAAACTATGAAACGGATATACATAAAACTATGAAACGGATATACATAAAACTATGAAACGGATATACATAAAACTATGAAACGGATATACATAAAACTATGAAACGGATATACATAAAACTATGAAACGGATATACATAAAACTATGAAACGGATATACATAAAACTATGAAACGGATATACATAAAACTTGGCTTACACATCGATTATTAGTGGATTATCACATATATTTATTCCAGGAAAGATACCTGAAAGCATCTACTAATGGGATCAAATTTTACGCGGGTAAAACCGCGGTGAAGTGTAGTTAGAACTAAAAATAAATTTAATAAAGTTCCCGTTGAGTCTCCTCAGTATACCGCTTCCAAACATTGTATGAGTGGCCCGTTGAGTACACTAATTCCCAACAAATTTCATTATCAAAGTATCGTCGTCATTTTAGGCAAGATCGGATGGCTGAACTAACATGGCGCGCCCCGCGGCTAAATTTGTATTGAGCGCGATATTTATTGTATTAATTCGATACCGGATATAGAGCTCAGGTTGTAACGGATTATCTACACATTCAGGTCACCAGTGTTGACGGAAAATACACGGACCCCCACCTCAGTATTATTATTCGTTACTGGCCAGGATTTGCTTCACGCGGATTTACCGTTTCAGGGACTTTTTCCAAAATTTTCCATATATCTTCGGGTAATCTCACCATCCTCGAAGGGGTAGGCAGAGGTGTAAACGTAGTAACCACACACCCACTCTGCGCCAGAGATATATTTTAGGTGTCAACGTGACAGATGGCGAGTCCATCGCCGTTACTCAAGCAGGACTATACATACGCCTTTGAATTTCTTCTTCAACACATACACATCTAGTTACTATTTGAAAAATTGCCTCGTCCTTATTTTCTTGGACTAAACATTTCATCTGAACGTCTTATGTTCCCAGCTGGAAGCAAGATTCGCTTATCATTTCGCCCAGCACTCGACCACTTCTGCTTGATTTATGTACCGACAATAACCTATTTCCGGGAATAGTGGGACATAGTGCTCCTTATACCTTAACAACTGTGTATTCATATATATATATATATACATACACTTAATTAAAAAGTGATCAAAGCTAAGTGCTAATTAAAAAGTGATCAAAGCTAAGTGCTAATTAAAAAGTGATCAAAGCTAAGTGCTAATTTAGGTATATTTATATAGATTACTCTACCCTAAACATTACGCCGGCAAAAACCTACCAAAAGCATACAATATTTATTTAAGAATATATATATTTTATTAAATATCAATTATATGTTCGGTGAAATTGTAAAAGACGTTTTTTTAAGAGCAGTGAAAAATAAAACAAAACAGAACGGAAAAGATTCCATTTAACTCCCTCGCTATGTCGTTCGGCTACTTATTTTTAGAATGTTATTAATGACAGAGCATCACCAATAATGACGTATCCAGTATGAGGAGCGACGCACTACACATACCAAAGGGGCTGGTCACATACATCACTGCCACAACTAATGGGCACACAGCGAGGAGATGGTTTGGCCATCTCGAGAGAATGAATGACGAACGATTGACGAAAAAAGTGTATAAGGCGAGTGTGAATGAAAGTGTTGGAAGGGGTAGACCTAGGCGGACGTTTCAAGACCAAATCAGATACGTCTTGAAAAAAGGCCAGGTCAAGGGAACCCTAAACCGAAGAGCATGTATGAAGGGAATAATGAAAGTGGACAAAGCGAAAGAAGTATGTAAGGTTTAAGTTGAAAGAAGTGGTCTCTGCCTATCCCTAAGGGAAAGAGTTAGCGTAGGAAGGTGTACTTGGTGAGTAGGCCTTAAATACATACATAAATACATTCATATCATCACGCCGTGTCCCTACCAGGATAGATGTAATGGCCTTAAATACGATGTAATTAATTGTGTGGAGGCACGCTTAAGGTACATATGTACATATCATCTCACTAAGCCCCCGCAGGGTAGACAGAGGGCGGAGGCGAGTTCTCACTCGACATATTATATAAAGTACTTGTTACCTCTTGTTACATCTGTCACGGTGCCACCTAAATATGTGGTGATTTGTCATCTCTACCCCCTCGGAGATGCTTATGGGAAGCCGGTATACAGATATGCGTGTTACCTCTTAATGCTGTGTGCAACTGGAGTTGACAACACTTTATAAACACACGCCACAGGCAAATTGCATTTTGTTGGCTCGTCAAACGTATGAACATACTCGCATAAAAATCAAATCTTTTATTCAACGTAAGGACACAGGAAACACTTATTGAACGTCACATCCATACATGCAAATAAATAAAATCGGAGTGTCTGTTTGTAATATTACAATAACCGCTTTTTACTAAATGCATATGGATGTATACACGGTGCATATAGCAAAATCACATTTAAAATTGTCTGTCTGTCTTTCTGTTTGTTCCGCCTAATCTCTGAAAGGCTGGACTGATTTTGACGGGACTTTCACTGGCAGATAGCTGATGTAATAAGGAGTAACTTGCCTAAGTTTACTTTCATTGTAAGAAATTTAACAATAACTTTTTAGTTAAATTCCACGCGGACGAAGTCGCGGGCACAGCTAGTACTCAATAAAAACTAGCTACCAGGCTTCCCTGAAAAAATAAGCCCGACAAGTGAAGATACGGCAAAACAAACTTCCCAATTTCCTTTTTAACATTTGTTCCCTTTTACGTAGGGGTAGAAACAATGTAATTTACAAAAAATCTAGCTGTAGGTACATGGAGCTTATCTTTGTTACGTGTATTCACAGTATGCAAGGCGCTATTTTTACATTTTACTATATTTTTTCTAACATATAACACATTTTGTAATATATATTGACATGCTACGGTTAATATGTCATGGTATCGAGGATCAATCCTCTTACAGATGCGAGCATCATCAATCACCCAAGAGTATCAGCCCTTAATAGACAACCGCCATTATAGCTAACCACAACGACCCAATATAAAATACCAACGATCAAACGGCGGCAACGTAAACAATTGTAGACTTTTAAGTAATGATAAGCTGAGGAAATGGCGCAGTATCTTGTGAACGAAGTTCATGTTAAAAATTTTGTCGTTTTGTTATGTTTGGAGCTATTTGTTTTATTTCAACGTCATGATATATGGATATATTCTTAACACCATAAAACTTCTGAAAGACAACTGTTCTTGTTCATTAGAAGAACTACGCAATTGTACCTTTAGGAGTTTTTACCCTGTCAAAATATATTTTTTATAAAAGAGCACTTTTCAAATAGCTAAATATTTTGTATACTATTAACCCTCTAAAGGCCATGCCACTTTCCAAAGATCAACCTGAGCCAGCGGCAGATAAGGTACATTTGCGCGATTGAGCTCGGCGCCGGACGACAATAGGAAGGAATGTACCGTGTGCTCGGGACCTTTTTACCCGCCTTTTAGGCCGAGGGCGCGGTGACTCCACAAACATTATAGGGTTGGTGTTTACAGGTCAAGGCTGTTGATAAAATTGAAGTGTTGACACAAGAAATTTAGTGATTTATGTATATTGTACCCAAAATGAGGCAAGGAGTATTATTAAATAGTTCGGGGCGAGTGTGGCCATAGATGAGAATGTATACTTGGTATAATTTATGTAGTTAACGTGGCAAGTGTTTTTGCAGTGCGAACACAGCCATAAAGCATTGTAAATGTATTACCCTTTTAATGTAGACTTCCGGAAATAAAATAGCATCGCGCCAGGTGGCTTGCCCGGGGAGAAGTTTACCTAACAGCTTCATACAACACTTGGCACCTGGGCTTGAGTTACAGGTGCTCACAGTTCGGGTCGTTAGGCGATAATTTGTTTTGTGCGAAAAGTTTACAAGTCACAGTGTCGTGTACTCTTAGACTGGGAACGACCACCTCAAGAGTATCCGTTGACTTGTCACTTGGGTCACTAAGTAGGGCGTAGTGGCCAGTATCAACAGATGGACCCCTTGTTTTCACTTGTGTGCGATTAGCCTTAAAGAAAACACAATTGCTGGGCGTACACCTTTTCAAACGTCCTACTAAATGTCATAAGAAAATCTGAAGGAGGCTTAACTCGAAACCTTCGAGTAAAATCTTTTGAAAAGCCATTTCAAATTGATTTCCGAATATCTGATTCAATTACAAAGAGTCCCATTTCACGGGACGAACTAATTTCAGTTCGACACAAAGGTACGAGGAGATACGAATAATATATCATTGATTCAAGAATTTGAACCTGGGGCCTTTCAATTGAGTGCTCCGTTTTCTTGTAAACTTGGAACACTTAACATTTATAGCTTTCGAGTCTCGCGCAGTTTGGTCACAATATTGGTGGGGATAAATATGAAAAGGCAGCTTTTAAAAGCACTATTTATTACGTCACTCTTGCTCGGGCGTATCCATGCAGGGTGTTGAACCTACAAACTTGACTACAAGCAAAGGGCAAAACAACCCGTTTATCTTCTGTTCTGTCATATCATCTCATGTTGTTTTTAACGAGAAAATAAGCTGACAATGTGCTAGTAGGGTATTTATATTATTATGTTCATCTGTAAGATCCATGGTGGCTAAGTGGATCGATTAGTCGTCTACAACACACAGATTGCAAATTCGAATCCCGAATTTTCTAATGAGCTTTTCTGTACGAAAGTACAGTGATTAGTTACACCACGAGCTTAACGGTGAAGGAAAACATCGAGAGGAAGCCTACATACGTTCTAGAAAAAAATCTATGGCGTATGTTCAAGTACTAGTATAGTCGTGCTTGAGTAACGGCGGTGGACTCGCCATCTGTCACGGCATATAAAATACATATAGCTCTGGCTGAAAGTGGGTGTGGAAAGGGTAGTTAGTACCCAACTACCCTTTTGGGAATCTTGTGGGAAAGCGTGAATATAATTTATTTTATTGACATAATTATACTTCTTTACGTGTCCAAATAATCTAAGACTTTCAAAATACGTTTAATTTTTTTTAATTAAAGGGAGAAATCGTTTCTGGCCGGGCATCACTTTGAGGGCGTTGGTGGTACATTGGACACACTTTTTTCATTTTATTTTCGTTGTAGTCGCCGACCCAAACCAACTTGCCAGTGTCAAGTGCTCAACTCCATTTGGCAGATTGCCAGACGTTAGCTCGTAAGACGTAGGTAACACTCACTAGAGTGATGTCTGCAAAATGGGCATGTCGAGAGGAAACTAGGATAAAAGAAGATTGAAGATAATTTATTAGAAAAACCACCGGAAACCATTTTTAAAGGCCGTTTCCCGTCTGTAATCGATATACCGATCGCCGGCTTAAAGTGCCTATAGCTAAAACCAATGATAAAGGTTGGCGTTTAGAATATGTTGATACACAATTCAATGGAATCATTGAAAAAAGTTTGCTTTTTCATCTGTACCTAACTCTTAGGGGACGCTAAAGGGATTGCGTGGAGTTTACAACGATTTCTGCCTAAAAGTCCAATTATTTGGGGATTGTACCGTGAATACTAACTAAAGTAGCAATATAGTAACTATAGTAACCGTAATTGATAAGTGTTAATCCAAGGTCGGAGCTTTCTTCACTGTGAACTTCATGCAGCATCCTTGGAGCCGTTTGAAAGCTAAGTCGCACACCGCCAATCCGATTTCTATTCGTAATAAGATTTGCTTGTGGTCATAATAACACTGAATCCCGCTTAGCGTTGTGCGAACGTAACGGCGCTCGGAGAGGAACAAGACTGAGGGGAATATCGATATAATACGTAACACTTAGATAGCATCGCCACGATACGATATCGATAGCAATAGATAGCTAGAGGTCGCTGATCGATGGCTGTGCACCATGCAGCTCTAGGAATTCATTTATGGTACCTTCACGTCTTCCCACAAGGCTCCACGAGGGTCAAAGGGGAAGCAAAAGTCTAACACACTATTTTCACCGGAGATATATATAGATACCACCGTGACAGAAGGCGAGCCCGTCGCTGTTTCTCAAGCACGACTATAGAAAACTGGAATCGGGCGAGCATGTACGAAGGGACCGAATGTGGTTGACTTTCACTTCAGCCACTTCCTGACCTCTCGTGACATGCGGGCTGGAACATATCCCGCTCAGAGAATTTTGCTAATGCTGCTAGTCTTCTTGGCACGTTGCCGCGGGATACCGATTTGGGTCAAATATTTTATCTGAAAGTTGCTAATTATATAACTGCCTTTTGTAATTACTGTTAATTATAAATAAAGAGATACGGACAACGCCGTACAGTACGCTACAGCCCAATATAATATTTATTTTCACCATTAATACACGAACAGTCTCACAGCCCTGAGAAAACATCGCGTTCTCGACACAAACAGCCTGTAGGTATTCCTTTGTAAGGAACCTGAGCGTTCCGGCATTATTGCTGCCAGGGTCCCGCGGGGCAATTGCAAAACGACTGAGGTCACGTAATAATTGTGTCGGCTTACGTTCAAATGGAGCGAAGAGAAGTGGGTGGAACATGATTGGATTCGTGGGTTATTATCATTATTAATATATATATTGTCACCTTTCCAAAAGAGTCTCCGAAAGGCAGAAGATAAAGACCCAGTCCCAGTGAGTCCATCGCCGTATATAAAGCAGTTGTGCTTTATATACGGACAATGCACATACATAGGACATTGGGTTTCTTCTGAAGCATACAGGTTTCCTCATGATTTCTTCTTTTACCGCAAATTTCATCAGAGTAATGAAAACAGGCAGACCATGTCCGAATTTAGGTATTTAATTACTCAGGTCAAATCGGTCGGACACTCCCGTTTCAAACTCGCTTCCTGTAAAATCGCTGTTTTTGAAATAGCGCATTGTCATCGCAAAGATGCGATGTGTATCTATTTATTTCCTTTAAATAAATTAATAAGAAAACCTGAAATAAATGTGGCTTGTAATAAATATACATACATACATACATATAATCACGCCTCTTTCCCGTAGGGGTAGGCAGAGACCACTTCTTTCCACTTGCTACGATCCTTACATACTTCTTTCGCTTCGTCCACTTTCATTATTCTGTTCATACATGCTCTTCGGTTTACATATACATGAATAGTAATATTTAAAAATAAGCATTTTTATTATTTAATTTGATTAAAAATTTTCTTTGTTCATAATCTATCGCAATCTAATAAATAACCGGTTACCACCGACAGCCGGTTTTTTTATTGCCATATTTTTTTATGTACATGAAACGACTTTTCAAACATGCTTCATGGTCCTTCGAGCCGGATAGTTTTATAGTTATATTTCAAAAAGGTTAAGATTTAAAACCATAGAGAACCCTATAGCTATAAATAATGTCTACTGCCGTATTTACAGACGATGTTAACTCACCATCTGGAGCAAAACACGTTAATAAAATACCGTGAAGCATCCCTTTAATTTGGCTAAGGGGCCTCTTTGTGTGTGTGTTGGCTTGTTATACGTACATTACTGTTTCTCTCGCCAAATGCCCGGCTTTATTGTATTGAATACCCTATGTAGGTGCTTATAGATAGTATTGCAATATTAACTGTGTGAAAGGATCGTTTGAACTTTAGAACTCGACTTATATATTAAACTCGGCCACCACGGCACTTTATTTATATAAATTAAAATCCGTTGCGCAGTTTTAAAGATTTAATTGATATAAAATATATTTATTGTCAGCGTTACTACTTGGTACAAAAAGGTCACCAAAGGGGTAATAACCCCCATTATAAACGCAGTATGTATGTCCTTACCACTTAAGTATGTCCCTTAAGCACTACTTTACATCATTGAATTTCTAGTTAAACAGATACAGATTTCCTCAGTGTTTTCTCTCATAGAAAAGTTAACGAGACAAATCACTCTAAATTCATTTTTTATTAAAAGGGGTTTGCACTGAAAAACCACACAACCAATACGACCCAACATCCCCATGATTGTATCTTTACGCCTTCCTACAAAATGGCCGCAGAATGGGTAGACAGAGTAGTGTGGACACACCCTCTTTTCGACAAAGATATAGTCTATTTTGCTGATGATTCCGATAATTATTAATTAAATAAGATTATATCGTTATTCAACGCCTCAGTCATAAACAAATAACACTGAATGTACATGTCTATTAACAAATTAATTTACAAGAAAAAAGGTTGGCGGCATTGTCGTGTATTGCCATACATGCATGATCTCACATAGGTTTTAATCAAAACGCTGTGAATTTGTGTCGGAAAATTTTGTTTTGAAACTATCTGTAATGTTCCACGCAAAGGGAAAGTTTACGTGTAACACTGAACCCTTTGCGCTCACCAACCGAAATAGCCTCGTACAGTTGAAGGTTGCTGGGGCGCGTGCTGCGTTACTCATTCATGGCTTTCGATCACTATAGGCCCTTGTACCTTCATGCATATTCAACTATCCATATTGAACACCAGTTTGATGTAACGATCGGCTGAGTGAGATAGATAGCAACATATTACCGCATGCTACGCCGTGCGTATTATATTATTGTAGCCCAGTTCCATTGGTCGTATATTGACAATAAAACATTCTTTCAAGAGTATTATGTATAAGTGTGAAACCAGGTAAATCATTTTTTTTATACAACAAGATTGGCAAACAAGCATACGGCCCACCTGATGGGAAACGGTTACCGTAGCCTATTTACGCTCACGATACCTAAGTATCACTTGCGCGTTGCCACTCTGTGTTCGGAGAGTCATACTGTGTTGACAACATAATCAGTCTAATCCCTCGGTTGCCAACACAATATAACAATCCTCCCTCTCCCCAAGGAGCTCATTACTGGAAACCTCATTTACCGCGTAGGAACACAACACAATAAATTGTGTTATTTAGCTACGGACTTCTATAAGGTGGAGGTCCTGCCCCAGTCGGGCAGCTCCAAACGAGACAGCTTCGAACGGAGAATCCGTTATGCCCTACCTCTCTTAATTCATAAAATCATCATTAAATCTTTGTAACACTTAGACGCTCTTGACTGCCTGGTGACCTGTACTTACAGGTTTTCAATCCTGTAACAGGCAGCATCTTTCAGAAAGCAGGGCTTTTACACCTTTTATGTAATGGACAATACATCCATTATTACTATTATTTTCATTAAACGTAAAATAACTTAAAATCTGCTGAACTGACGTCAACGTTAGCTATATCTGTATCCAATTTTATTCAATTTCATTCACCCTTTTGGCATAATTGGATAACAAACATCCTTACAGGCCTGTACACAATATATTATATGATAAATTTTTAGACACACATACATTAATATTCGTACAGACAGATACATATTTGAGAGAAGTATAGACATCAATAGCTTCCACTTACATATGTAGGTATATGTGTCTATGTAATTTCTTTATGGTAATTCGTGGGCACTGGAGGGAAATGTAGGGCATAACGGGTTTCCCATTCGAATTTGGAGCTGCCTGACTGGGGCAGGACCTCCACTTTATAGAAGTCTGTATCCAACTAACACTATTATTTGTGTTGTGTTCCTGCGCGATAAATAAGGTTTCCAATAATGAGCTTCTTGGGTAGGGGGAGAAATGTATTAGCAGCAGAGGCAATAGTCCCATTAGCTACCAACACAGTATAACTCTCGGAACACAGAGTGGCAACGCGCTACTGGCACTCAAGTATCGGGAGCGTAAATAGGCTACGGTTCCCATCAGGTGGCCGTATACTTGTTTGCCACTCTTAACAATAAATGTATTAAAAAGTTTTTACTGAAACGACGTTCAAATACAGTTCCAAAGGCTACCTATGGCTCTAATATAGGTTGATGTTGTCCAAGCCCGGGCAGACAGACTGGCATAGCTTAGGAGTTTTTAGACAAGTTTTAACACAATTAGCAAAGTTTTAATTAAAACCAAAACCTGCGAACTCTGTGCGCATGTGAATATATCGTTAGTACGCTATATGGCCTTATTAGGAGAGGCATCGCATTGTGCCAATATATTGTTAATTCGGATTTATTGGAGTGAAAACTTTAGCGGCGTTGGGCACATTTTGATAGGGGAAAATCTTATGGGTTCGCGTCACCGACATGCTCGTGACTGGCGCACGCGCAGCGGCTGTATGCTGTGCGCGTTAGACACTTTTTGGATGGTTGAAATCTCATGCGTTCTCGTCCACCGATTTGTTTATAGCAATATATATATAGCTATACAGCTAAACAATTGTGCAACATTAGTGCTTTGTTGCTTATTAGTGAAATTAAATGGATTTAGTGAAAAGTTCAATGTGCATACACTCTACGTTGTTGAAATTGTGTTTCTATTAATGAATATTTGAATTGTTTAATTTTAGAATCATTGCGAGAAGTCAGTACTAAATAAATATAATATTTTTAAGATAAAAAATAATTAACAGAAAAATATTTTGAATCCTCGCCATAATTTTTTTGCGTTTGAAAATTGTATTAGTGACCCTCAATACACCAAGTTTGGAGGGAAGGTAACAAATTTCCTTGACTAGTCTCACAGCGGGAAAGTTGAATGTTCACGTGAAAATATGCTGAATACAGCCGAACCTCGCTATCAAATAACTCAGCCGTGTTGCTGGAAGCACACCAAAGGCTCATAAATATTGCATCTTTATTGCTTTCACAATGGAGTTTGAGCTTAAACGTTTGTGCAGGATACCTACTATTTTGATACTAGATGTGCCATGCAGTTTCATTTCGGAAAATATACCATTTGTAGTGTTTTCTGGTACATACTATACCTATAATTTATACTTTATTTATACTAAATTAATAATAGAAAAAACTATCTATAAAAAGAATATATAAACAGCCGTGGTGGCCGAGTGGTTCGAGCAGTTGCCCGCGACGCAAAGGTCGCAAGTTCGAATCCCGACTGTACCAATGAGTTTTTCTGAACTTAAGTACAGTGATTAGTCACACCACGAGCTTTACGGTGAAGGAAAACATCGCGAGGAAACCTGCATACGTCTGAGAAGAAATTCAAAGGCGTATGTATAGTCGTGCTTGAGTAACGGCGATGGACTCGCCATCGGTCACGTTGGCACCTAAAATATACCTCTGGCGGAAAGTGGGTGTGTGGGTATTACCTAATTACCTATACACCTCTGCCTACCCCTTCGGGGACCCTTGTGGGAAGGCGTGAGGATATATTATATAAAAAGAATAAATGTCCCAAATCAGTGTAACGCGGAAGTTACTGGCTGGCTAAATTTCATCCAATGTCGTCCATTCGTTTTGTGTGGAAGATGAGCAAATATCTTAAATGGATAGTCACTACAGATAATATAGTTCATTATTATATCTTCACGGCACGCCTCAAGGGCCCTGAGGGAGAGCCAGAGATATATTAGAGTGCTAACTTGACCGATGGCCAGTCTGTAACTTTTGTCTGTATATTTCTATACAAACCAATGTAAGTTTCCATTAGATGATTCAGAAAAACTTATTAGATAAGAAGAAAAAAAAATGGAAACTTATCAGAAATACAGATGGCTGCGATTCAACCTTCTACCTTGATGTTCCTCAAGTGGTGTTTAGTCCGCATGGACTTTACGAAACTATAGACAAGTATTGGATTCTCTGACGACCGTACAGATTGGAGAGGCATGGGCGGCTAGTAATCATCTGAGATCTTCTTCCTTCTACCTCCTTACTACTTCCTTCTTTCTTCGGGACTTATTTATTTATTCATACATATCATCACGCTGAGTCGCTCACAGACAAAACAGAGAGACTTCAACGTTATTTCTCTCAAAACATCTCTTTCGCTTCAGCCACATTAATCGGTCTTCTTTTCATTCATACTATATTATTAGCAATCCAGGCCCATGTAACCTATGGTAACCGCTTACCTCTAGGCATGAGTGTATGAAGCCACCCTTGTAAAAATAAAATATGATGAAAATAATAAAACGCTATCCCAATAATGTAATGCGTTTGTACGCGCCGTCACGTATGAAGGGACATATCGACAGAACACGAATCCAATTAATCGTTGCTAGATTGTCGTTTGCGGGATCGTTTTATAGCTTATTGATTTCTCATTAGTCCATACGGTTCCAATGGGCGTACATACAATACCGGTCTGGATCAAATAAGAACGACCAACGACGGTACAATATATTTTAGGTACCAACTTGACAGACGGGCGAGTCCATCGTCATTTCTTAATCATGACTATTCTATAGTCAACATGACTATAAATATACTAAACACGTCTTTGAATTTCTTCTCAAAAGTATACAGATTTCCTCTCGATGATTTCCTTCGCCGTAAAGCTCCTGCTGTGATTAATCATTCTACTTAAGTTCAGAAAACCTCTTGGATACAGGCGGGATTCGAACTGGCAATCTTTGTATGCAGGCGACTGATTTAACCACTCGGCCACCACGGCTCTTCCAATATAATATGAACACCACTGATTAGCTGACATAAGTGACCTAAAGTGTTCAACACGTGAAAAATATAGAAAAAAGGAAAGAATAAAAATGAATGCCAAAACTCTTAATGTAAACATAAGTATAGTAAACCTAATACAGGAATTAAAAATATTAGGCAGAGGTGTATACGTAATAAATACCCACACACCCACTTTCCGCCAGAGGTATATTACCTCTGCCTACCCCTTCGGGGACCCTTGTGGGAGGGCGTGAGGATATTAAAAATATTAATACAAAACATAAAAGCTTTAAATTTAGGCACAAACAACTTTATATAAATATATGTATGTTGTGCGTGTGTTTGTCACTGAACGCCACCTTAACGGCCAAACCGATTTTAATGAAATGTTCTGTGTCTTCAGGTGGATTCGAGTATGATTGGATTCACAATTGGACCCAACAGTTGGCGCTGCTATTTTTTTTTTCACCCGAGCGAAGCTGGGCGGGACAGCTAGTACATATATAAATATCATTACGCCGATTCTCTGAGGGGGTATGCAGAGGCAGTTGAACGCCAATTCTCGCTAGAGTCACAACCTAAAACTATGTTGTATTTTGGCGACGTCTGGTCTAATGGACCTCCTGACTGTGAAGCTAAAGGTCGCGGGCTCGATTCCCGCTATGGGCTTATATGTGTGCGATGAACATCTCAGTCTTGGATTTCATATGTACTTATGTGTACATTATATCCATACAAGTATATATTATCGTTGTTAACAGTACAGTTAAGCTGTGCTTACTTTGGGACTATGTCAATTTGTGTGGTATTTTACCCCGGTATTTATTTATTATTATTATAAACTAAACTAAAACTAAACATAAACTAAATAGATCGGACTCTCAAGGACGGGAACGTTAAGAGTACTCGAAACCGACGAGCATGTATGAAGAGACTGATGAATGTGGACGAAGCGAAAGAGGTATGTAAGTCTAGAGAGAACTGGCGCTCTATACTCTCTGCCTACCCCGTTAGGGACTCGGCGTGATGATATGTATGTATGTATAAACTAAACACACGCTACTGATATGGCATCTGCAACGTCTTCTCATATCTAAAAGGGTTTATCGCCACGTTAGTCTCGCATGAACAGGAGAATAGATCGACCCAATTTTGAGTTTTTTTGTATGTATTGGTAAGTGTGTATCTTTTATTCAAACGCTAATTCCAATACTAGCTACCCCGACAGCTGGTCGGGGTAGCTAGTATTGGAATTAAATGATAACAAAAAAAATAATATATAAAAATTTACGGCGAAAGGTGGGCACATGCCTCTGCCATTTGGGGCCTCAGGAGTTTCAGGAGACATGTAGTACTCAAAAACTTCATTAGCAGGTTTAGACATGACAAAAGAACTAAAATAGTGCGGGTCATACCTCATAACTATGTAAGTGTTTTGGCTAAGGGCTGTTAACTTATGTCTTTATTGAAATAAATAAATAAATAAACTAGAGTCGATCAATAAAAGATAAGATAGCATGTTACCTTATGCATCGGCCGGGAATCGAACCCGGGCCGCCCGCGTGGCAGGCGAGCATTCTACCACTGAACCACCGATGCTTGCAGAATATTGGCTAATATTACGTTATACATATTACTATACAAAATTTTTACACAACCTGGTTGCTTACAGTGATTTTAATAGGATCGGAACAGCCCGTAAATATTACGAGGTTAGTACTCGGAAGTGATAACAGAGTGGACGCGGCAGGCAACTGTTGTGTTGTATGTAACTTGGTGTATGTATGTATGTATGTAGGGGGGACTGCAGTTGTACACCATGAGCGTAGTGGGAATAATAACGGAGCATTGTTCATCCGATACTCATAGACCAGTGACTCAGAACACAGCAGACGACGAGCAGGGTGGTGACCGATTTTTACTGGCATCGAATCCTAGACATATTTGAAAAAGTATGCAAGTTTAATTGATGCAGTTGAGATACTTACCCTTCGACAAATGAGCGACGTTACGATTTAACATCGAATCCGAATTAAGAATCCCGAATCCCTTTATGCTGCTAACACAGTATAACTATGTGGCAACGCGCAAGTGATACTTCAGTATCGTGAGCGTAAATAGGCTACGGTAACCGTTTCCCATCAGGTGGGCCGTATGCTTGTTTGCCACTCTTGTTGTATAAAAAAAAAAAAATTTATTCGTTCATTTTGTTCCTATTAGTAAGATTCCATGAGCTCGTCTGAGTGGTGGGTAATCCGAGTATTGTTGAAACGTTGCTGAAACAGCTGATTTAAGTAAGGCTTGCAATGAGACTTCTAATTCTCTTCGAAGCACTGAGATTACTTAACGTCTGTCAAAGACATCGACCAGCCCAGTGGGAGGTCATAGGGTGGACAGCGAAATACATAGAGACCTCCTTCGTTTCATCCTCTTTCCTTTGCCACCCACTAGTTCTGAGTACTCCTCGTTCCCTTGTTTATTTCAGCAAAGGGACGGGTGTTGTATTTAGTTCAGTTTAGTAACTTGGTTTAATTTAATTTTATGTTTGTTTTATTACTTCTAGTTTTTTTACTAGTATAGTCGTGCTTTAGCTACGGCGATGGACTGGCCATCTGTCACGTTAGTGCTAGACTTACATGTAGAGCGTTTACTCTGACGGGCTCTCGTATGCCTGTTTTGTACGAGCAGTATTTACTCGAAGAGAATAACGCGATCATACGAAATAACCAGAGCAGAAGTAAAAAAACATGTCCATAAATAAATGATAATGTAAGGAAGATAGTAAACGTTTGGCACAGATTGTATGGCGGCGGAACTAGGGCGCCCGCGCGGCAGGCACAGATTGTATGGCGGCGGAACTAGGGCGCCCACGCGGCAGGCACAGATTGTATGGCGGCGGAACTAGGGCGCCCACGCGGCAGGCACAGATTGTATGGCGGCGGAACTAGGGCGCCCACGCGGCAGGCACAGATTGTATGGCGGCCGAACTAGGGCGCCCACGCGGCAGGCACAGATTGTATGGCGGCGGAACTAGGGCGCCCACGCGGCAGGCACAGATTGTATGGCGGCGGAACTAGGGCGCCCACGCGGCAGGCACAGATTGTATGGCGGCGGAACTAGGGCGCCCACGCGGCAGGCACAGATTGTATGGCGGCGGAACTAGGGCGCCCACGCGGCAGGCACAGATTGTATGGCGGCGGAACTAGGGCGCCCACGCGGCAGGCACAGATTGTATGGCGGCGGTACTAGGGCGCCCACGCGGCAGGCACAGATTGTATGGCGGCGGAACTAGGGCGCCCACGCGGCAGCCGAGGTGTGTACTTTAAACCGTACATATAGATTGTATGGCGGCGGAACTAGGGCGCCCACGCGGCAGGCACAGATTGTATGGCGGCGGAACTAGGGCGCCAACGCGGCAGCCGAGGTGTGTACTTTAAACCGTAGATATTGTTTTGGTTCGAACGTGTCAGATGGAGAGTCTATGGCTGTCACTCAAGCACTATTATGCATACGTTTGCAGGTCTCCTGGCAATGTTTTCCTTCACCGTAAAACTCGTACTAATCACTGTACTCAAGTTCAGAAAAACTTATTGGTCTAGTCGGGATTCGAAGTTGCAGTCGACTACTTGAACCACACGGTCACCACGGCTCTCGAATAGCTAACGGTAACATTTCAGCGCTATGTCACTTAGTGCTTGAGATGTCTCAGGGCTATAGCGTGCTATTGGCATCACTTTTCAAAGTACGAGAGGAATACACGCGAACGTCGTCTTAAAACTGGTCGCTCTAAAGTCTAAATTTATATATCATAATATAATATGAATACCTTCTTATACAGAATCTTTTACGTTTTTATTTTTATAATGCGGCAGAGGTGGCCGAGTCGTTCGCGTAGTTGCCTGCGACACAAATATTGCAAGTTCGAATCCCGATTGTACCAATGAGTTTTTCTGAACTTGAATACAGTGGATTAGTCACACCACGAGCTTTAAGACGAAGGAAAACATAGAGAGGAAACTTACTTACTCTGAGAAAAATTCAATTCAAAGGCGTATGTATAGTTGTGCTTGAGTAACGGCGATGGACTCGCCATCTGTCTCGCTGACACCTAAAAAATATCTCTGGCGGAAAGTGGGTGTGTGAGTTTGAGATACACCTCTGCCTCTTCGGGGAACCCTTGTGGGAAGGTGTGAGGATATATTTATATATTATTTATAAAAAATATGGCTTCCGAAATAGAAGCGGAAAATGTAAGCCAACAGCGGTAATACACAACGGATTACCCGACTAAAATTATAGTTGCACGATTTGTGCGCCAATCGCAGTCAAATCAGAGGTCAAGGCTCCAAAGTAGTATTGTGTTCCTGCGATGAAGAAAATGTGTGCAAGAAGAGGTAGAGGAAGGCCACGTGCCAACTACCTGGATCAAATCGATCGGACTCTCAAGGACGGGAACGTTAAGAGTACTGGAAACTGACGAGCATGTATGAAGAGACTGATGAATGTGGACGAATCGAAAGAGTATGTAAGTTTAGAGAGAACTGGCGCACTATACTCTCTAGGCAGAGAGTTCCGGGTAGGCTACCCCGTTAGGGACTCGGCGTGATGGTTTGATGATGATGATGATGATGACGAAAGCTTACCTCCGTGGAGGTTGTAATAGCTGTAGAGGGAACCACTCGTTGCTTATGCTGGTAGTACAGCTACAGAATTCAATAAAGTAAAACCTCGGGCATCCATTAGGCGAATTCAATACTTGCCTTTGTCATCTTATAAAGAAACACTAAAGGAAACTACCTTATTCAATTTGGCACGCGAAAGAAAGCTAACTAAGCAGAAGGCCGCAACGAGGGACTTGTTCATCCGATTTGACGTCGGCTGTTCTAGCGCTCAAAGGCCTTGGCTGCGAAACTTAAGTTCGCAGGTTTAATTCCAGCTGAGGGCAGATATATGTATGATGAACACGAGTTTTTGTTTTGCATATGTGTATTTATATATCTATATAAGTATGTATATCGTTGTCAACTAGCCGCAGCAACTAGCTTTGTTAGGTTGGCACTGGGTCAATTTGTGTGCAGCTCGTATTTATTTATTTCGCAACGCCACCTATCGGGTCCAATTGTGAAACTAAACTATTTTCGAATCCACCTGCAGACACACAGAAAAATTCATTAAAATCGGTCCAGCCGTTTACGGTTCTATAAAGGACATACAGACAAACATTTTTTTTTTTTCATATATATATATATATATATGAAAAATATATATAAATAGTTCCGTCACGGCGTGCCGTGCTCTGTTAGTGCAAAAAACCACTATCTGCCCACGCCCATAAAAGTGCAAACAAACACTTTCAGTGTATGGGCGGGCGAGATAAATGCCAGCTCCGGTGAGAGCTTGAAAATAAAAATACTGTCTCGAGAGGAAAACATTTCACACTCAAATATTTACTTTAATACATCTTTTACAAGACAAGAGATTAAATAGTTGTTTTTTATTTCGTACACAGTTTTTTATAATACGCTAACTGTGAGCCGCGGTTTCACCTGCGTAATATTTGCTAATCCAGAGAATAAGTTCGTGGTGACACTTGTCACTGTACAAAAACAAAGTTTGCTTAAATAAAAATACATATGGATATTTAGCCGAGGAAACAGCCGATGAATGTGTGAACTACTTGAAGTGTATTTGCGCGATTTTCTTGTATTGTATGTTTCTCAAATAAAAATTAATAAACATTTCGTTCGGAACATCTCATTGATACAGTCGAAATTCAAACTTTGAAGGTCGAAATTCGAAGAATGCACTCCTGGTTTTTCTTTTATTTTATACAAAAAGTCAGTACAAAGTATTTTCTTTTACATATAGGTATGTATAATTTATTGTACCAATCAAGGACATAAAATGTAATATGATATCATCAAAAGCTCCCCCTAAATACCCTCACAAGTCATAAAACTGCCATGTTCAAAGTAATTCCAACTTTCTTCAACAAACGATCCACATTGAAAATTAAACCTCATGCGGTTGCGTTTTTGCTTGTCTAAACTTTTAACGACACCTTATTACGGGACATTAATACGACGTGCAGACAGTGGAACATTCTAGATATATTGTACCATAGTGTAACGCTAAGAAACAATGGATCTTAATCTCTAAATAAATACCTTAACGAAAACAAATAATATCCAATTATTCGCCTAATCCCCAGCTTTACCAACCTGAGTTCGATATTCGCTGAAGTCAAATAAACTGATTATTGGTTTACGGACGGACAGCACGTATAGGGCAGCCATTTGTCTCGGTTAACCCACATTACCGTAGTTTTGGTCCAAATGCGTGTATCGGGTATCAGGGATTCGGGTATCGATTCCTATTACC
Organism: Drepana falcataria; assembly: GCA_945859725.1. Classification (NCBI taxonomy): domain Eukaryota; kingdom Metazoa; phylum Arthropoda; class Insecta; order Lepidoptera; family Drepanidae; genus Drepana; species Drepana falcataria. The sequence continues at coordinate 9,444,423 of OX243941.1, read as the reverse complement.
GTGACAATAGGAAGGAACGTCGAATTAGCGCAATAGTGTACCTACCTGTGGAGAGATTTTTTTATAATAATAATAATAATATCGTCACGCCTTCCCACAAGGGTCGCCGAAAGAGTAGGCAGAGGTGTATGGGTAATACCCACACACCCACTTTCCGTCAGAGGTATATTAGGTAGGTGCCAACGTGACAGATGGCGAGTCCATCGCCGTTACTCAAGCACGACTATACGCCTTTGAATTTCTTCTCAGACGTATGCTGGTTTCCTCACGATGTTTTCCTTCACCGTAAAGCTCGTGGTGTGACTAATCACTGTACTTAAGTTCAGAAAAACTTAAACATTGGTACAGTTGGGATTCGAACTTGCGATCTTTGTGTCACGGGCAACTGCCCGAACCACTCGGCCACCACGGCTCTTTTTGGAGAATTTTTCTTTCACGGAGATTATTTTAAGAAATTAATTACATAATTCCAGATGTCACCCGATCCCAGTTCTAAGTAGCTACCTTCATTACTCTAACAGCGCTCAATGCCCTATCGGAATCTAGCTCTATCTGTGATGTCTAGCAAATTTATTTGGCCAAAAGACATCCTCCATGATGATGTGTAGTTGGTGCTCCAAGAACGTCTTAAATTAGGCGCTGTAGCCCGATTCTACACTTTTATAATTAGCTTCTAGAACGTTTACTCTGCAGGGACTTCTAGGGCCACTTGTTCCACCAGCTCTTGACAAACTTAATATAGTAAAGCGTTAAAACTAAACTAGTTAAGCCTTAATTTAGTTTGTTTCACCAGATGTCACCAACTGTAACCATCTTGAAACGCAGTCAGCGTCATTATGATTTTAGCTTTTCCATCTGTGTGAATCATCCGGTCTTTAGAGCTAAAGTGCGGTATCTGCACCGGGTATCCCGATTATGAAGGGCATAGGTCATTAAGGACACAGATATTAGGTAAAGATGAGCTCTGAGAGAGGTTTTGGTTCGATTACTATGCTTCTTCTCCTACGTCATCGAACCATAATATTTTCTTTCATATCTTCATGGTGGGAAGGCGTGAAGTATGTATATTCAAACAATGTATATTCATAACTTTGAGTACTCCTACAGTTCCTTTAGTTCGTATAGTATCTTTACCAACAAGACTTAAACAATCTATAACTTCAGGCTCGAATGAATTGAGCAAATTATTACACTGACGGCCCCGAATGGGAGACAAAGGAATAGAAATTGAACCAGTATTAATTTGGGTTTAATACGTTGAAATCTTAATTCCTCTCACAAATTGTTCCGGAGTAAATCCCACGGTAATTGTTTGATGTACATTTATTGTACGAATAATTTACGACCAGGAGGTTCGTTATCTGGCTTTGGAGATCTCATTGAGATTGAGTTCATCTGGTTTATTATCAGTGAGTACAGTATCGGTGAGTACAATGTATGTATATAGCAAAAAAATACATACATACATATGCTCATATTATCACGCCGAGTCCCTGACGGGTAGACAGAGAGGGTAGAGCGCATGTTATCCCTAGACTTACGAGTTTACCTCTTTTGTACTCGAAACCGGCGAGCATGTATGAAGAGTCTAGAGAGAACGGCCTGAGAAAACTATTTACGCTCAAGATACCGAAGTATCACTTGCGCGTTGCCGCTCGGTGTTCGGAGAGTTAGCCTGTGTTGGCAGCATAATGGGACTAATCCCAAACAATTTAACAATCTTCCCCCTCCCCAAGGAGCTCATTATTGGAAATATTATTTATCGCGCAGGAACACAACACAAATTGTGTTATTTGGACTTCTATGAGGTGGAGGTCCTGTCCCAGTCGAGTAGCTCCAAATTCAAACTGGAAACCCGTTATGCCCTACCTCTCTGCCTAGCCCGTTAGGAATTCGGCGAAATAATATGTATGTAGAATAAATGTACTGAAAAGGTACAAGGTAACTCTAATTAAGATTCTTTTCATACGTCCAAGTCAGCTCTCCAAGCATTGCGATAATGACGCCATCCATTCATCATCAATTGCTGTACAATCAATTCATGTATGCACTTAAGTTGAGCAGCTCACTGGGTAATGACAAAGATGACTACTCAATTTACTGTTCAATCGGGTATTTATGAAAAGAAAGTTTTTAATACACATCAACACGCGAATTTCCCGCCTGCGTTTAAGCGCAGCCCTTCTGAATAATAAACAATATCTTTGCCTACCGCTGCCAAATAGCATTATTTTATAAGCCAATAAGTATATATTTTGAGGTTTTCATTTAGAGTTGAATGAAACGCGGTAAATTCAATTTCCGCTTTGTTAATCCCACATTAAATGTATGTAAACAGGACAATATTGGTCGTGTTCACGGAAGAAAAGTAATGTTCAATTGCTTGTTTAGTGTCTGAATGAAGATACAAGATTAAAAAAAATCGTTCTTTTTTCATATAATAGCAATTTATTAAAGAGCCGTGGTGGCCGAGTGGTTCGAGCCGTTGCCTGCGACGCAAAGGTCGAAAGTACGAATCCCAACTGTACCAATGAGTTTTTCTGAACTTAAGTACAGTGATTAGTCACACCCCGAGCTTAACGGTGAAGGAAAACATCAAATCAAATCAAAATCTTTTTATTTCACATAGGCCCATATGGGCACTTATAAAACGTCGAAAAAGAAGCACGGTTCGGGTTGGTCGCTTCCATGGAGAAGAACCGGCAAGAAACTCCATGGTTACTCTTTTCAAATCATTAGGCATATACAATATTTTTTTCGTTACAGCAATAGTACCCAAGTATGGGGGAACAACGTAGGCCCGACAATAGGTCGTTGCTTACTATACAAAGCATACATTAAACAACCTATACCTATTTAATTAGTTATTAATAGTGATTTTGCTTGAGCGCAGACACTTTTGAATATTTTTGAATAGTTTCTAACATAAGTATGGAAAACTGGATCTGTAGTTAGAGATTTTCATAATATAAATTGTATAAATTATCTCTGCTTTTTCTTATTCCCGCAGTGGCCCATGCACTAAATTTTGATTTAGAATTTACTTTAACTGTTTTCAATGGACATATTTTATTGAATTCCTGGCAGACTTTAGAAAATAATGTGCCGTAGTTAATATTGGGGTCTTTTGGATCAAAACTAGTGTTTGATAGGTTGTTAACAACATTATCATTAAATGATTTTAATTTATTTTTCGTAAGAGGTCTAATTTGAACAGTTTTAGCAAAGTCTATCTTTTTGCCTAGATCAAAAGATATAAGTTGACCAGTATGATCTGACCTAACGCCACTAATTAAGAACAAGTTTTTAACGTTACAATTAGTAAATACAATATCTATGCATGAAGATGAAGTTGCTGTTATTCTAGTTGCTTCATTAAATATATATTTTAAATTGAATGATTTAAGCAATGAGATAAGCTTAAATTTTTCGGGTGAATTAACTAATAGATCCATGTTGAAGTCACCACAAACAAAAACTAATTTATTATCTCCAAAAAGTTTACTTAATATTTCTTCCATTGTGATTAAGAACAACGGCAAGTTTGATGCTGGTGGTCTATAGACACATAAGAAAGTATGCCCTTCAACCTCTGCACATGCTACCTCACATAAGCGATCAATAGAGTAAACAGTGATATCCTTTCTTTCCTTATATCTGAGACAGCTATTACAAAGTATCAAGGTACCACCACCCACTGTGGATCTGACGAACGCGCTGGCAACTGAAAAATTATGTACATTAAACAACATCCTATCTGGTTTTAACCAAGTTTCACTAAAAACTAAAATATCCATGTGGTATCTATCTACTAACATTTCCACGTCTAAAATTTTGCCGGAGAAGCGATTTATGTTCTGGTGATAAAAAATATTATTATCTGTCTTCTCTTTTGTCGGCTCTAAAAGTTTAAAGAATGTATAACAGTATTATCCAAGATACTAGATAATACTGATTCATCACTTAACCTAGTCTTAGTTACATTTTCATTAACTACGTGTATATTGAAAGCTAACAATGTAGCCAGTAAATGTTGACTTTTTTTGGAAAGAAACATATCATCCCAGGTCAAAACAAAATCTCTAACAAAATTGTTAGTATCAAAAAACAATAAACGGTCACTTTGTCGACAAGATAAAATATGCATCAAGTTATTTAGGCTAGAAATATAACCATTTTCTTGAGCAAGTAAATTGTTTGAATATGCACATAATATTAATTTGCCTAATCTTAACTTAAGTAGGGAATCAATACCATTAACTAAGTCCTTTTTAGATATACTAAGGCTATTTCCAATTAGTAGGATGACAATACTTTGCTCATTTAATTGAGTATGTTGAATTTTATTTATAAGCTCATTAAAATGCAGGTTATGGTGGCAATGGTACTGTATGTTTGGAATGGTTATTCAACAATGAACCAAAACCTGTTCCTATTCTATCAGAATACACTAAGATATTACTTTGGGTGGGGTTTAAAGTGGCTATAGTCTGGTTTAAGATGGGTAAGGCGGCAGGGACAACATGCTGCGACATGAGAGGTGGCGGAGTGGCAGCACAACTACAGGTGAGATTGTTGGTTAGTGACTCATACCTCTCTGCATTGTACTTCACCAGGTCCACCAACTCACAGGCCTCCCGCATGCGCTCACTCAACATCTGTTGACAGTACATTCATACTTAGAAAAGATATCCTTAAGTGTATTTTCCCTACTCAATAATTCCATTTCAAGGTTCTGAATGTCAACATGATACATTTGTGTACTTGTTTCTAACTTACTATTACATACATTTAATTGGTTTTTTAAGTTTATAAATTCTCTTCTTAGGTTGAAATTGTGTTAATAGACATTGTGATTTTTTAAAAGTTTCTTGTACTTCTTAATACTTTTGTTTAATTTAATATATTTCTTTATTTTATTATGGCTACTTAGAATTGGACATTTAGTTATGGTATCGTCCCCAGTTAAATCTATTGTAATGGTGGGCTGCTCACACTCCAGTCTGGATACACCAATCAGCTCATTGAACAGGTTTTTTTTTTTTTTTTTTATACAACAAGAGTGGCACACAAGCATACGGCCCACCTGATGGGAAACGGTTACCGCCGTAGCCTATTTACGCTCACGATACCGAAGTATAACTTGCGCGTTGTCACTCTGTGTTCGGAGAGTTATAGTGTGTTGGCAGCATAATGGGTTTAATCCCTCTGCTTCCAACACAATGTAACAATCCTCTCCCCTCCCCAAGGAGCTCATTACTGGAAACCTTATTCACCGCGTAGGAACACAACACAAAAAAATTGTGTTATTTGGCTACGGACTTCTGTAAGGTGGAGGTCCTGCCCCAGTCGGGCAGCTCCGAATTCGAACGGGAAACCCGTTATGTCCTACCTCTCTTGAATTTGAAAAGGTTATCGGTGTTAGTAACCTCTTCGCTGGCTTTCAGGCAATTGTTGCAGGTAATGGTGCTGTGTGCCTTGCACAATTCCGCTTCTAATTCAGATATTCGTTTCAGTGCCTGGTCATAAGTGTCTTGGCATTGCTGGAAATCTGACATTAGTTGACGGAGGTGATGATGCTGGTCCAGTATATCCATGTGGCGGGTGTGAAGTTCTGCTAGCTGGCTCTTTAATCGAGTGTTTTTGTTCACTATAGACTCAATTTCAACTTCACTTTCTTCTCGTGAGGAAGCCTGCATACGTCTGAGAAGAAATTCAAAGGCGTATGTATAGTCTTGCTGGAGTAACGGCGATGGACTCGCCATCTGTCACGTTGGCACCTAATATACCTCTGGCGGAAAGTGGGTGTGTGGGTATTACCTATACACCTCTGCCTACCCCTTCGGGGACCCTTGTGGGAAGGCGTGAGGATATATTATATCATTATTATTATTTTATCTGTTTGTCTGAACATAATCTATGTATATTGGTTGATTTATCACGCCACGAGCTTTACGGAGAAGGAAAACATAAACATAATTCAAAGAAGTATCGCAGTGCTTGAATAATGTCGATGTACTCACCATCTGTCAATTTGGCACCTAAGTACACATCGGGCGCAAAGCGAGTGTTGCTACACATCTGCTGCCTTTGGAAAACCTTGGGAGCTGGCGTCAAGCGGAAAAATCCAACATGACAGATAATAAGTTTCCACAATACCTCTTCATATCATCTTTGAATTTCTTTTCAATAGTTGCAGACTTTCTTTACATTTCTCTACACTTTTAAGTTCGTTAACTTAACTTATAAAACTAAATTGGTAAGAAATAGTTCGACATACCTGAGGGTATGTATCTAGTAAGTACTAAATGAACTTTGCTAGTTATTATTTGGTGAGATATATATGTATGTAGAGCCGTGGTGGCCGAGTGGTTCGAGTAATTACCTGCAACACAAAAAGATTGCAAGTTCGAATCCCGACTGTATCAATGAGTTTTTCTGTTCTTAAGTACAGTGAAAGCACACAATTGAAAATCGAGAGGCAACCTGCACGTTTGAGAAGAAATTCAAAGGTGTATGGTAAGGTCGTGCTTGAGTTATGGCGAAGGACTCGCCATCTGTAACGTAGACACATAAAATATATGTCTGGCGGAAAGTGGGTACCACCTATACACCTCTGCCTAGCCCATCGGGGACTCTTGTGCGAACACGTAGGTATTGCTAGGATATTCAGACGAAAAGCCCATTAACTATTATTCGTTTAGATTTGATGACAAACCTTATAAAAAATGTTTTTGAGTGCTGTGTCTAACTTATGGTTTAAGTTTATGTAGAATACAGGGCCCTTATCATATACACCTTACCAGTATGGACAGAAGTAAATGGAAGGAATGGCATCAGAGACGCTGACAAGAGCCAAGCTTTTAAATTTATAATGAGAATCATATGTTCAATTTAGATCTAAACTACTGCTACAAGACCCTTATAAAGTTAAAACAACGTTAACAGGAAACAAACTTACCTAATTGCATGTCGTTGTATACCAACGAGAACATATATGTAACGTTTAGTATATACAAACAATACCATCCTACTTCATGAATGATCATAAAACAAAGGTTAACGAATATTTTGGGAATATTGAATAAGATTTCCACGTCCCAACTGTAAGCTAATTGGAAAACTTTCGACTCACCGTTCCCCCGCAGTCCTCCATTGAGTACCATACCACGGCACGAACTAATACTTAAACCGCACCGACGACAACAAACACTTCACCTTGCGCTCTAAGGGAGCTATTTTTGAAGCAATAACAAGTGTAATGTTTATATTTTGTCCGCGGGGGACAAAGCGACCGGGGCTTACCGTGGCTGTGGGCTGACTGGATGCGCGCGCTGCCGCGTCGTCATGGCAACGGTAGCTTACTGCCACCAAAATGTGCTTGGAGAATGGCACGTTTCGGAAGAGGAATCGTGATGAGGCTGATAACGGAAAAAGTTTTCCGAATTCAAAAGCTGAGGATTTACATAATACTGTCCGGGGAATCGCCCTGTGGCCTATACATGTATGTATGCTGAAGCTTTTACCTATGACCTACTCGTGACCTATTTCCTGGAGCCTAAGGTACAAAATTATAGTTTCGGTCCATGTCAATGTCGATCGATTATCTTTATATATATAATTCTTCTGTGAGTGTGTATGTCACTGAACTCCTCTCAAACGACTGGACCGATTTTGATGAAATTTTTTGTGTGTGTTCAAGGGGATCTGGGAATGGTTTAGATTCACAATTGGACCCGATAGGTGGCGCCACCATCTTTTTTTTTCCACCCGAGCGAAGCTGGGCGGGACAACTAGTTATTAATATAATTCAAATAAAAAATCGTATAAAGAAGCCGCGGTGGCCGAGTTATTCGAGTAGTCACTTGCAGCACAGAGATGTAAGTTTGGGTTTTTCTGAACTTAAGTAAGTGATTAGCTACGCCACGAGCTTAACGGTGAAGGAAAACTTTGAGAGGAAACCTGCATACGGCTGAAAAGCTATTCAAAGGCTTATGTAAAATCGTGCTTGAGTAACGGCGATGGGCTCGCCATCTGTCACACACACTTTTTCAAATAAAAACATTCTCTTTTATTATCAATTTTAAAATATAATAATAATATATCCTCACGCCTTCCCACAAGGGTCCCCGAAGGGGTAGGCAGAGGTGTATAGGTAATAAATACCCACACACCCACTTTCCGCCAGAGGTATATTAGGTGCCAACGTGATAGATGGCGAGTCCATCGCCGTTACTCCAGCACGACTATACATACGCCTTTGAATTTCTTCTCAGACGTATGCAGGTTTCCTCTCGATGTTTTCCTTCACCGTTCAGCTCGTGGTGTGACTAATCACTGTACTTAAGTTCAGAAAAAAATCATTGGTACAGTCGGCATTCGAACTTGCGACCTTTGCGTCGCAGGCAACTGCTCGAACCACTCGGCCACCACGGCTCTCTCAATTTTCTATAATTATAAAATAAAATAAATATCTAGGCACGGTAACCTGCTCGATGAACTATGGAAATAGGACAACGATATACACAATGGCATAGAAAATATTTAATTTTAATAAATAATAATAATAATATAACCTCACGCCTTCCCACAAGGGTCCCCGAAGGGGTAGGCAGAGGTGTATAGGTAATACCCACACACCCACTTTCCGCCAGAGGTATATTAGGTGCCAACGTGACAGATGGCGAGTCCATCGCTGTTACTCAAGCACGACTATACATACGCCTTTGAATTTCTTCTCAGACGTATGCAGGTTTCCTCTCGATGTTTTCCTTCACCGTAAAGCTCGTGGTGTGACTAATCACTGTACTTAAGTTCAGAAAAAACTCATTTAATTTTAATATCCGACATAAATGTTCTACACACTGAAAAATTTCTACACATGACACAAATATCCCATACCGGGAATTGCATCGACCTAAGGCTTTGTCAAGAATACTCAATGCAAACCTATGTCTACCTACTAATTAGCTTTTGATTTTCAACTCTGCCGTCATAAGGAATAAAGACGCATATGACATTTCCTTGGAATTGTGTTAAGACATCATGAGAATTAGTTAAAGGAGACGCTCGTACAAGGATTTTTTCGTTTGGCTTTAAATACCCAGAACCTTGAGCTTCAACAAACTCCACTTGTATACATTACATTCGCACGGACATCTGAGTATGCACTTTACTCGTATTGCGTAGCGCCTGATGATATTACATAGCAAATATTAGATTACACGTTTTGCTCTCTAATTAATTACAAGTGGGCGCATAACTACATTCCTAAGGTTAGCACTTTACTCGGAGCTATTCTAGGCATTAGCAATTTGGAAACGTACTGCTAAAACTATAATTATAAACTTTATAGACATAAACTAGTTTGCTCATCACGGTAGTAATACAAAAATATTGGCACTGCAAATTTTACATCAATAATGAATTAATTTCTGCATTCTTATTATTAATTCCTTCATTCATTCATTTATTCATTCATTCATTCATGTATCCATTTCTACTGTGCCTTAGTAAAGAGGTACGTAGTTGGTCATCACAAGTGTGTACCTGTCTAGTTGAATCAAAACACATACATTATTAGTAATTCACAGAATATTAATACACATTTTAACCGCAAATATAAATTGGATCCCAGTACGAGCATGCGGTCCAATTAATTCCGTTGATAAATTTCATTCAGTCGCTAGTTTTTCCTCGTATTATGACACGCTACAAACAGATCATTTATTCTGATTCACCCCCGCTTTGTGCGGGATAGAGCTATGGCCTAACGGGAAATCCAACTGACACCCTCGATGATTCGTTATCAACTACTGCTGACTGAGTCAATGTGTATGAACTCCGGAAATGTTGGAGTTAAGCCTACCACTGCCTATTTTTCATTCTTTTAATTTTTTTTCGTGTTAGTCTACTTCGGATAGTCAATTGTTTAAACTCTCAATGGTCTAGTACTACGGAGTTGTACCCCACGATATCACCAGAGGTATTTTTTTTATCAGATCTAGTACTCGAAACTGGAGAGCATGTACGAAAAGACTAATGAATGTGGACAAAGTGAAATAGGTATACAAGTCTAGAGAGAACTGGCGCTCTACTCTGTATATCAAACACATCCGTTATGTTAATCAGCTTATCGCCTATCTCTGAACCATATTTCATTCAATTCTGGATGGAATTGAATAAAATTTTGTATGAAGGTGGAAAAAAATGACCTCACAAAATTTGGCATTAATAATATTAGTAGCATTTTAAGTTTACTTATGAATAACTCACCCAAATCGTGGCCATATAAAGTGATCACTCATACCGTCACATGGAGCCTACCTACCTACAAAATCCTTGCAGGATACAGACCACTTTTAGCTAAAGATAAAATTTCGAAGCCATTGCTTACATTGAACGAAGCGTACACGACTTAGAAAAGAAAATGAGTGCTAAAACGATAATGTGTAGGTTGAATATTGCTTAAAAACATTTTTAGCCGGGATAATTTTTTAACCATTACTCATTCATTCGTGATATGAGTCAATCATTCGTATAAAAAGCTATAGGATCCGTTCATTCGTTACTCCCGCATTGCATACAAAGGTGGAACTATTTAATTTACAGTTTACGATAAAAAAATACTCGCTTTTTGTTTGAATGTACATTTTTATGTAACAAAATTCAGTGTCGATTCATTGGCCTCAAATGTAGTACGCGTTGGTAGCTCTCAGTGAAAAGATTACCTACATTTAACTGTTCAATATGGATTGGAAAATATTGCTTGGAATTGTGAGTTTACGATAATTTAAAGCCTTCTGGGCTAGCGGTCAGATCTCCTAACTACGAAACATGAGGGCGCGAGTCATTTCTCGCTGAGGGCAGATGTTTGTGTGATGAACACGAGTGTTTGTACCGAAGTCTTGGATGTTCTATTAATTTATGTATATGCCTTTCTATGTATATCTTTGTCTAGTGTCCATAGAACATGCTTTGCTTAGTATTAATAATAAAGGTATTTATTATTATTATTAAAGTAATGTACCCTATTTTCTACTACTAACCTTGACATAAGATTAATCAATCAATCAGAAATTTTATGATAACACGTATAATTCTGTGTGTAAATATTCTGGGTGTATCAGAAATAGAACAGTTGACTTTTAAAAGTTGCAGAATGTAATAAATATATCCTCATGACGATGCAATAAAGCAAATAGGACCAAAGATTAAATGACAATATTATTAGAGGTAGCAATTAGAGGTTTAAACAATTTATTATCAGCAAAGACAGTAAAGTAAGTAATATTCAATCCGAAACATGGTTTTATGGGTTTTTTAGAAACAATAACATAAAAAAACCTCATTAGACTATATGATATGTATAACTTGATCGTTACAGCAGATGTTTATGCGAAAATAAGGTCAGAAAATTTAACTTAGTATGTAATTTTTTATTTGTATTTATTTATTTGCTTGCTTTCTCCGTACTCTTTCCCATATGTGATAAGCTGCTTTAACCTGCTTTTTGAGACATCCTGTGGCAAGTTAATTTAGATTAGTTAGTAGGTCGATTCAGCGTCGTAGGCCTCTCCTACACCTTTTCATACATTCTCTCATGCGCCTCATGAAGTCTCCAGTGATGGATAACTATTACAAGGAACTTCAGCATGGAAACGTTCGCTGTCATACAAATACTCATTATTTTCCTTAGAATTATGGAGTATATTCTACGTCGTACATAATAACCTTATTAGGGCCTTGGCGGAATTGGAAATTCCCAGAACGGTGGTCCAACGTCTCATGTTCACAAATTACTTCTTTCATAACATGGGTTCCGGGAACTTTAACTACTTAACCGAACCATGGCTAGACTAGAGCCTCCAGCGAGGCACTTTTCAGGTGCTGAACCAAAGACAGCTAAAGGCACCAAACCTCTGTGTGGTTTGGACCTCGGAGCTTGAAGCGTTGCTGGTTTGCGATCCACCTAGGCTGAGTGTTTATACAAAATTATTTTCTGTTAGCGTGCACGCTACTGACTAGCAGTAGCTATAGAAAACTTTTCTTGTGGCTAATGGCATTGTCATACACCAGAAAGTGCGAGCCACGAACGCTAGCAGAAAAGGATTTTGTCTAGAGCCCCTAGACCGACAAATAACTGGTACGAATGTTATATATTCTTTCAATATTGGCAGGAGTAGTCCGTAGAAAGTGGAACATTTCAAACCCTCGTAATTGTTACAAGACATCAAATGCTAACGTGACTTGCTTGCGATGTCGAATGGGTTTCATTCGCGTGACTTTAATTAATGTTTTGGAACCTACACCTAAAAGAGGTGAGATAGTCGAGTTAATCCATACAAACATATTTTACGATCTAGAACTAAGGTACGATACGGTTGGTAACGAAAAAGCTGGCTAAGCTATCTAGCCAATCAGCATTGGCTAGCTAGGGAGCTGAACTGAAGAGACCAGCACTTTAAGCCCAGGTTCGAATCCCAAAGGGGGAGTCTTTGCTTAGCTGTATTTGCTTAGCACCTAAGTGCTTCTCTATATACCTTTCGGTTCCACAATTTTTCTTTTTTCCAAAATTAAAATCAAAATCTTTTTAATTCACATAGGCCCAGATGGGCACTTATAAAACGTCGAAAAAGAAGCACGGTTCGGGTTGGTCACTTCCATGGAGAAGAACCGGCAAGAAACTCCATGGTTACTCTTTTCTGTTCTTGTTCGGTAAAGTAGCAAAAGATCTCGTCACTAGTTAGCTAATTGCTACTAAATTTCAGCGCTAAGCGATATTTAAGGGCTATTTATACATCGCTACAGTATGAGATTTAAAACAATATTCATAAAAAATCTACTAGCTTGAAAAATTCTATAGAAAACAGATTTGATCACACATAGACACAATGTGATCAGAACATGATCACATTGTGTTGCATGCAGAACGCTCTTCGGCATAATACGGACGTAACGCAAACACTGAGACGGTCCTAGGATTTATGTTATATTAAATCAGATGTTCCACGAGGCATCGCACACGAGGCACGAACATTGAATTAATGAGTGTGCAAAGAGTTATGTATGAAAGTACAATGTTTGCTTTGAATTACTCGTTATTTTCTTATATCCAATTATGTCACGAGGATGCAGTTCAGATCCTAAAATTCAAGCACAATAAGATATATCTTTATGGCCTTTTTATATATCTGCAAGCCTTTTCACCAAGAAGGGTAGGCAGAATTTATTAAGCACGACCTTATTGTATGTAGTCTTTGGATCCGGCGGTCAATGGATATAGGAAGACCTTTGGAATTCGTTTATTAATCATATCTTATATGAATCTGTTGACACTTATCAACAGATGTAACAGGCGAAATAGACAAAAAGCGTCTTTTAATTCCTATAGGGGCTTACTCCCGGCGTTTTCATACAATGTCGTGGTATGCTTCATCACTGTACTTAAGAAAAAAGTCTTGGTTTGATCTGCAACGTTGACATGCAGACGACTACTTAGGTAAGAGCAAGTTATAAATGTATGTATTTTTTGCAGGTAGTAATCATTAATGCTACTACAGCTCGGCCGCAAACTTCATACAACCCTGAAAACGATGAAACACAGCGGTTTAAAAATAACGCGAATGGTCCACCAACATATCAAGTAACTGAAAATGTCATTGATATACCTGACGACAGGCCTATACCAGGACCGATAATAGCTAATCATTCTCTTATCACACCGTTAAATATAGGTAATAATAATAATAATATCAAATCAGCCAGTAAGATTGACAATAAAGATGTAAGCTTAGAAGATAACGCATCTTGGAACACTGGAGCTAAGCATGATAGGGAAAGTGATTGCAATGGAAATAACAATAAGACATTTAATATCAAAGGCAATGGACTTGGCGGAAGTAAGCTAAGGGAAGTCGGAAACGGGAATGATAATACCTATGATAGAAATGACGGAATCGCTATAGTAAACAATGGGAACTGGAATAGTGGAGACAGACCGGATATAAATGTGGTAGTTAACGAAGCAGAGGTTGAAAGGTCAAAAGTAAACGATATAAGCATTATTCATATTAAATCTCATCACGACGATAACGACGAAGTAACTGATAACAAAAAATGCACTTTATTTAAATGTATTAAAGACTATTTTTCTGGTGTTAAAAAGGGCGTTGTCAGAGGATTTCGCACATTATTTGGCCGCAAGGATGAATTTAAATTAATTGAAGACGAAGCAGATAAACAGTTCGAATTAATTGATGAACTTCACAAAGAAATTGCTGATGATGATGATTTGAGTGGAGAGTTAAATTTTTAGAACAATCTGATTTATCTTTGCACTTGACTTAACGTGGAAAAAAGTGCTTTACTTCAAATTCGATAGATTTATTATTTCCTTTGGGATGAAATTTGATATTCAACTGCTTGAGACATTACTAGACCTATATATACATAAAAAAATGTGTTTTGTTTTTTTTTACACCACCCCGGTTGCAAAGAACCATGCGGACCGCCTGATGGTAAGTGGTTACCGCCGCCTATGGACGGCCAACACCAGTGGTATTGCTGCACCAGTGGGATTGCTGACCCTGCAGGAATATTTTCACACCCTTCTTGAAGAACTCCATGCTTGTTGTGTAAACCGAAGCTTGGATGGTTTATTGGTCCCAGAAGTGGTGCAGAGATCATGGTTCAGTAACATTTTCTGTAATTTTTTTATGTGTGTAGCTGGGCAAGAAATCTAGTTCAATTATATATTATTTGCTCTTGATATCGAGTTTTATTATTTGCGAATCCGCTGGCGAAAATACAAATATGTACGTATTTGTACATACCAACATGGTAGTATCAGACGTACTATTATAAGTCGTGACACCAATCGAACTAAAACATCACTCCGAATAACAACAAGAATACAGCCCTTTGATAGTAAACAATATGAGCCATGGCATCTTTGGCTAGGTTCCAATCTATTGAAGTTCAATGGCCGATCAAAACAGGTTTTATTCGAGGATCGATAACCTGTTAAAATGACTGGGAATAGACAGGATAGGGTGCTTCAATACGATATCAGAAATCAAGTCCAAATAACTGACGACAAAGAGGACCTTCTAAAGTCCAGATGTATTGTGTGAGCTGAAAGCTACACCTTAATTACCCCAGACGCTTAAACTTGCCATCTCTCAGTAACAGTAGAAACAGGTCAGCAAAATTGTATTCTCCCTCAGGAAAATTAATTAATAAATGAGAAACTAACAATATTGATATTCGTATAACCACTTAACAAGAAATAAAATGCAGGCATCGCAGTAAAACTTTACTATGTACAAACATAATTCACATTTCACATCAAATATATCTGCATAATGTACTTACATACTCCTATAATCCTATAATATCTTGACACCATTTTCCACCAGCCAGAACCAGCCTTCTCAGTGCTGCCCCACACAACATTCCCTTCTTACACCCTCACGCTATTAATGTATGGCAAAGACAGTCGGTGCGAAAAGTGTATCTTTGCCATACAATGGGATTTTGTATACATACAGGAGCTGGTCTCCCAGCTTTACCAATCGATTTTTTTTTATACAACTACAGTGGCAAACAAGCATACGGGCCCACCTGATGGAAAACGGTTACCGCAGCCTATTAACGCTTGCAATACCGAAGAACTTACTTGCGCGTTGCCACTCTGTGTTCGGAGAGTTATACTGTGTTGGCCGCACAATGGGAGTAATCCCTCTGCTGCCAACACAATATAACAATCCTCCCCCCCTCCCCAAGGAGCTCATTACTGGAAACCTTATTCACCGCGTAGGAACACAACACAAAAAATTGTGTTATTTGGCTACGGACTTCTATAAGGTGGAGGTCCTGCCCCAGTCGGGCAGCTCCAAATTCGAACGGGAAACCCGTTATGCCCTACCTCTCTTAAAATAAATTATAATGATTGTAACAAGTAACTTCCTAGCGTCTAATACCGACCATTTTCTTTCTTTCGTTTTCTATTTCTCTCCTGTTCAGTCATCAATCAAACCAACGAGTGAGTATATAACAAAGTAATTAGGTCTCAATTCATCACCCTCCAGTCGGATTGGTGTCACAACGCACTAATTGCTGGAGCAATTAATCTAAATGCGACAAAAAATTCTGTCGATGTATCAAGGTACGCCTCGGTTCGACGACGTCACAGATTATAAAAGAGGAGTACTTAATTACATGGTTGGCTAGCTGTGATACTTTTTGCTTCCTATCACAGACAGTCCAACAACTGTTTTTTGTATCGACATATTTGTAAAAAACAACCTCATGTTATTTTGACCTTTATTGAGTGACTCTACTTTGGCCTGGTTACGTAGATTTCCGTTGGGAACATATATTTATTGAAATATGTATATAGGCTTATCAATTTATTTCTCGTAGCCTTACGGCCTAGCCCTTACGCACATATGTTTGTCGACCTTGAAGTGTTAGGACTGGCCTTAGCTTTTGATGCTCCATACAACTTTTATGTGAAGTGCTCTCCGGCCAGGTGGGAGGACGATTTGCGAAGGACTGCTGGCAGATGCTGGATGCGGCAAACTGAAGACAGGCCTATGTCCAGCAGTGGACTAGAGTGGGCTGATAATGATGATGATGATGATGATGATGCTCTCTGAATGGTTAGCGTCTAGTTTCAGATATCTTGATCTTAAAGATTCGTTCGCTCGCTCTAATGAGATGGCAGAGGCAGATAGCTTAGGTTGTGACTTGACAGCTCCTGCTTCGCATCTCATGGGGCCCCTCTCATCTCATTCCTAATCGCCCATACTTTCTTTATACGCCTATATTATCTTCAATCGACTATATTGTCATCAAACGTCTATATTGTCTTCAAACGTCTATATTGTCTTCAATCGTCTATATTGTCTTCAATCGTCTATATTGTCTTCAATCGTCTATATTGTCTTCAATCGTCTATTTTGTCTTCAAACGTCTATATTGTCTTCAATCGTCTATATTGTCTTCAATCGTCTATATTGTCTTCAATCGTCTATTTTGTCTTCAAACGTCTATATTGTCTTCAATCGTCTATATTGTCTTCAAACGTCTATATTGTCTTCAATCGTCTATTTTGTCTTCAATCGTCTATATTGTCTTCAATCGTCTATATTGTCTTCAAACGTCTATATTGTCTTCAATCGTCTATTTTATCTTCAAACGTCTATATTGTCTTCAATCGTCTATATTGTCTTCAATCGTCTATATTGTCTTCAAACGTCTATATTGTCTTCAATCGTCTATATTGTACTACTATAAGGTAGATGAAAGTGGCCATGCCATATTAAAGGTTTCATCCTAAGAGCGTCTTGGTTGGGCATCCCAAGTTTAGGCTAGCAAGCATGCTGCTGGTTCCTACTGCTGGTGAGCGTTGTTGCTTAAGTTCTTTTGCGTGTTACACTCTCGATATTGTTTTAATAATGAGTATGTTTCAATGATGTATGCAATGACGTAGATGCAAAAAAGTCCAAACTCATAAAAAACCCAGAGACCCTCCAGAAAGGGTCTGTATTTTATATTGCCTTTATTTATGATCGGCATTAAACTGCAAAGCTACTCCGTCAGCCTAAGGTCAGTCGCCTTGCCAAAATGAACTCTGTGCACGAAAAATAAGTAATGCGTGTTTTAAATCCATTTTCAAAGATTGAACTACGGAGATGCCTTTGTTATAATACATCTTTCATCCTACTAAAATTGTATAAATGCGAAAATTTGTGAGGATGTTTGTTCACGCCAAAACTACTGAATGGAAGTACTTGGATGACATTGGCACACAGATCAATTATAAGCTGGATTCACCCATAGGATGTATTTTAATCCACAAAAAATCTACTTCTATGCAGGGGAACCTATAGCGCATGTATCGGATCTATTGTTCCTCCCCGAGCCTCGCGAGCGCCACCCGAGGCGAGCATGTTGTACAAACCCCTAAATATTGGAACAAAACTAACCAGTCCAGCAGCACCTCACGAACAAGCAACGTTCAAAGCCGAGGTCCGGACCCCACAAGGACCCATAGCTGTGTTAGCTAAGCAGCTAAAATAGGGTAATAATGGGTGGAGGTCTTTTTCCCACCATTGTTTAGTTACGTAGCGTTACCTCGCCGAATGCAGAGATTCTCAAAACAACCGGCATGAATGAGGTTGTGATTGTAAGGATTAAGGAGGGCATGTTGCGTTGGTTTGGACATATATAAATTATGAGTGAAGAAATACATATGAAACAGATATTCAATGCGAAAGTGTATGGATAATAGGCAAGAGAAGACCACGTCTAGATCACATCGCTCGGATATTCATGGATGAGAACGTCAAGAGTGTTCTAAGCCAGCGAGCATGTACGAAGAGATTGATGAATGTGAATGAAGCGATAGAGGTCTGTAAGTCTAGAGATAACTGGCCCTCTGCTCTGTTTGCCTACTTCGGCGTGATATTTATGTAGAGCCCAAAAACCGAATCACACATGAGTTTCAATCCTGCGTCTTTATGCCACCAGCCGAGTCCTCCTAAGCCTAAAAACTGGTCACTCTTACCTCCGCAGCATACTAAGTACTCTTAGCATAGCGGCCAGTAGGTATCGTCCTCTTTAAGTGGTCTCTAAATTTTACCTGTTTGCCAATCCTCTGCGTTGGTCGATGAACTGAAATGGACAACATTGTTTATTCTGATATTAGATACTACTAGAGTTGTAATACCGCCTTAGGAAAAATAGGTGGGTGAAATTTTTTATTGAGAATAATAATATTATCATTTCATGCACAGTTGTATCAACAAAGTGACATAGGACATGTCTATTATTTCATAATTTATTTGAATTATACTTAATTATTTATTAATACATAACTAATAATAACGAATGTTGCAAGTTCGAATATCAACTTCGGTACAGTGATTAGTCACACCACGAGCTGTACGGTGAAAGAAAACATCTAGAGGAAACCTGCATACGTTTGAATACAGCTCACCATCTGTTACGTCGGCACCTAAAATATATCTCTGGTGGAAAGTGGGTGCGTGGGTACTACCTATATATATAATACACCGCTGCCTGCCCCTTCGGGGATCTCTGTGGGAAGGCGAGAGGATGTATTATATTATATTACAGTACGGTTTTTAAGGAATTATACTATTTTTATGATAAATGATAGTATCAAAATGATAATCCTTCTACTCATCATTCAAATTCATCAATAAATTATTTATAACTAAATAGTATTAATTATTTTCTTTAGTTAAAAAAACTTAAAAATTGCAATTAACGTAACATATTAAGATTAAGAACCAAAAACCACGTTATAAATTAATATTAAATGTAATTCATAGGAGCTCAGGTAGAATGTTATTGGTAAAACAAGTTCACAGCGGTATTATCATCTCGGCACAAGGAGGCGGGAGGTCAGTATCCTCGGGGGATGCTGCGCGGAGACAGTGCGGCCGAGCCTGCGCGTGCGACGGTCGTGCTGACTGTTAGTGAACTTGTGCGTAGCTGATTTTATATAGGTAAGCAATTCATATTACACATACATATAAGATTAGTCTTAAGATATCTATACTTATATTTTATAGAAGCAAAGTTTGTTTGTTTAAATGTGCTAATCTCAGGGATGACTTATCCGATTTGAAAAAATATTAATGAATGAGATATTGTTTATTGATAGGTTTTATTCTTGGAAACGGTGGTAACTTTAGTTTTTATTAAGTATATGACGTTCAATAAGTGTTCCCTGTGCCCTTACGTTGAATAAAATATATTGATTTTGATATTGATTGACGAAGGATATACGCTATATAGAGTTCCACTCAAGGGCTCAACTCAATTTAACATGGGTGTATCCACGGGGCATTTCAAGTTACTTATAATCGAAAACCTCATACTAAGAAATAATTTTACAATTTACATAAAGAATAGCGTAAGCCCTTCCGAATACATCCGAGCGTCCCTTGGGGTAGTCATGTCGACTGGCCCAATTGATAAGTAATTTGGGGAGACAGGGGACGGTTGCCCTGGTGGGAGCTGAATTAGTCATACAGACTAGAGAGCGTTACATTTGGATTTGAATATACAGGGCTTCTACAAAATGGGAGAGTTGCATAAGTAAATAATAAGTTAAAAAAATACGTGCAAAGTTGACAAATTTATGACGTTAGTTTTGCGACGTTTTGATTTGATTTGATTTGATTTGACGAACTACGTTTTTAATTTTTTTTTTCAATTATAACATGTCATCATCATCATCATATCATCACGCCGATTCCCCTAACTATTACTAATGATATCAAATTTGACGCGCATATAATCGCCGAACTCGTACAAACATTACTGGAACTGGAACTCTTTTTGTCTAAAAAACAGAGTTGTTAGACAGGCTCGAGTCATGTTACGGATTGAAGGTGGAATGTTTAAAACCCCTTTTTTCGCTTCTCCTAAGAGCTTCGAGATGTTCGAGATGTGATTCATTCGAATGACATTGTGGTAGGCACTGGCAATTACGTGATAGTTTTCCGCCAAGTAACCAATATTATTTATAGATACATATAAGTATTATAAGGAGGCAGATTTAGTTTTTAAGACGCTTATTGCAAGAACCATTATCCACATTATAAATGTATATTTACCCCTTCCCACAAGAATCCCGAAGGTTCTGCCTTCAAAGGTGTGTAGTACCTACCTACATAACCACTTTTCGTCGGAGGTATATTTAAGTGCCAACGTGACAGGTGGCGAGTCCGTTGCCGTTTCTGTAGCAAGGCTATACGGCTTTTAATATATTCTCAAACGTATGCAGGTTTTCCCTCGAGGTTTTCGTATGCTGTCGTGCTGGTGAAACGGCTCACCATCTGTCACGCTGGCACCTAAAGTGTATCTCCGGCGAAGCATACAATCGCGGTTAATGTAGTCTTCAACTTATTATTATGGGTAAATAGTCTTTGTGAATTTCTGGATACTCCTACCGCGGTGGTCTCATCTGTCAGACGGAGGTACTAGGTCCCGGGAGGGCAAATGTAATTATAAACGACAGATTACGCTGAGCTTTTTTTTAGCTGTGTATAAGTCTATTACGAAAATGGACGAAATTGTGGTTTCCCAGTGTGGTTTATCAATTGGAACTTAAATATGGAAATTATAATTATATTATATTATAATGGTTTAAAATAGGTTATCAGCTCCGTGGTGAGGATATCTATCGTGTGGAACTTTTATGTATAGGTACAAACATCTGCTAAAGAAATACATAAGTCTTGTCTGAGAGACAAGAGAGAGACAACCGAATATGATGATATCCTCACGCCTTCCCACAAGGGTCCCCGAAGGGGTAGGCAGAGGTGTATGGGTAATACCCAGACACCCACTTTCCGCCAGAGGTATATTAGGTGCCAACGTGACAGATGGCGAGTCCATCGCCGTTACTCAAGCACGACTATACATACGCCTCAGACGAATTTCTTCTCAGACGAATGCAGGTTTCCTCATGATGTTTTCCTTCACCGTAAAGCTTGTGGTGTGACTAATCACTGTACTTAAGTTCAGAAAAACTCATTGGTACAGTCGGGATTCGAACTTGCGACCTTTGCGTCGCAGGCAACTGCTCGAACCACTCGGCCACCACGGCTCTACCGACCTATACCGAATATTTTTTTTTTATACGACATGGGTGGCAAACAAGCAAGCGTTCCGCCTGATAGTAAGCGGCTACCTCCGCTTATGGACGCTTGCAACACCTGGGGTAATCCCTGGCATAATGCATCTTTTCACACCCTTTTTGAAAAACTCCAAATCCATATATATTAATAATCTTGAGGTCAGCATCTTGCAGAAGTATAATATTCACATTCAATGTGGTTTTATCTGGAATGATTTACGACTCGCAGAGTAAACACGTGGCTTGCACTCTCTTGGTTTTTGAAA
The DNA here is from genome assembly GCA_945859725.1 of Drepana falcataria. Taxonomy (NCBI): domain Eukaryota; kingdom Metazoa; phylum Arthropoda; class Insecta; order Lepidoptera; family Drepanidae; genus Drepana; species Drepana falcataria. The sequence continues at coordinate 9,422,475 of OX243941.1, read as the reverse complement.
AAGTTGGCGTTTGCTTGTATTTTAAAGATTTCACTCCTTGTATTTTCCACACGGTGGGAGGCACTCCTGCCGGTGCGGCGGCTACTCAGCTCTAGTGCCTCAAGCTCCGCTAAATATGCTACTTCCAGCCAACAGTAGTTTTTGGCCTTAGGCCTTAGGCTTAATTTGTAATAACACATTACTATCAATATCCAAGACACAGATTTCGTTTATCCAAACATGATTACACTGCAGGCTTCGTCAAACATCAACATCATCATCATCATCATATCATAATGCCAAGTCGTTAGGGACTTGGCATAGAGCGCCAGTTCTCTCAGTCCCCATTCATCAGTCTCTTCATACATGCACGAGCATGTTCCGAGTACTCTTGTTCGTTCGTCAAAAAATAGCAGAAAAAGTAATCAACAACACGCTTCTTCAAAAAATGCAGAGACTATCCTTTAACTCGATACGTACGCGGCTCGAAAGTTCCCTAAGCTATAAAGGTTTTTCAACGAATACTTAGAAAAAGAACCTTAAATCCCTAGAAAACTCAATGGAGTGATTAAGTAGTAAGTAGTCAAAGGTGAACCTAGATCAAGTGGAAGGGAAAAGATTCAGAAGAAAAAAATCGTGATCCCAACCCACTGAAAAGCCCGTGTCTAAAGCTGTCATCACGGCAGGTATCGGTAAGTCGGCTGCATATGCGAAGGAAAAGTCTTAAGTCTCGTTTATATGAGACGGTTATACACTTCCCACAGGCATGGCCGCTATAGTAAGAACGTGTGACAAATAAAAGTTTAACGCTTTACCTAATACTGCTAAATTAGTTTTTGCCCGTTACTTCATTCGCGAGTATTAGGAGAGGGAAAAAATTTAATCCCTAATTTTCAAGTTACAGTAACTTTCGCTACAGAAATAACCTATTCATTCTCAAGTCATATCTCCCTCAGTATCATCAGTGGCTGAGGCGTGAAAACTTTGCAAGTAGATAGACAGACAGAGACTTTACTTTCGAATTCATATTATTAGTATATAAATCTATTATATCTTCAAGCCTTTCCACAAGGAAATTTTACATTGGAAGGAAGGGTTGGCAGAGAGGTTGACGCACCCACTTTCCGCCGGAGATATCTTTTAGGAACCAACGTGTCACACGGCGAGGCCATCGCCATTTCTCAAGCACAACTAAGCATAATTCTTTGGATTTCTTCTCAAACGTACGTGGATTTCTTCTGGATGTCTTATTTCACCGTAGAGCTGGTGGTGTTGCTAATTACTGTACTTAATTTCAGAAGAAGAATTATATTAAGATGGAGTTTTAATAGAATTTCGTACCATTCATTTAAGAATGGGCCCTGTATCTTAAATGCCCTGTATACTTGTGCAAAGTATGTCAAACGTCCTGAGCAGACATGCATTTACCCGACAAGTTTAAAAGTTCATTCACCTAATCCTAAATGTGTTATTTTCAAAGTGAATCGATAAATTATGCGGTTATTCGAGCTCGCTGCCCAATACGTTTGACACAACTATACGAATGCTGCGCCAAGCTAATTGATAATGATGCCAATTAAATGAGAACCAAACGATTCTCCGAATGTTAAGCCGAATGAGTGTGTTGTCATGGAAAATACCTTCATTTAAGTTGGTTCAATTATATATGATTTTGAAATGTTCAGTGTATTTTTTTTATATTTTTTTTCGAGTTTGTAATAATTATATGTTCAAGCCCCATAGGAAAATATATAAACACGTACATTATATATATCTACACGCCGAGTCCTTCGCGGGGTAGTCAGAGATTATAGGATATTGACTTTTGTAGATGCATTCAGGTATTGATTTTAAGAGAGGTAGGGCATAAAGCCAGATGGTCGGACGACATTAAAAAGACGGCAGGGCCGACCTGGAGTAGGATCGCCGCATCAAGATCAGCTTGGAAATCCATGCAAGAGGCATATGTCCAGCAGTGGACGCATAAATGCTGAGAAGAAGAAGAAGAAGAAGAAGGGCATAACGGGTTTCTAGTTCGAATGTGGAGCTGCCCGACTGGGGCAGGACCTGCACCTAATTTATTTTTATTTTGTTCCTCATCATAAATTAAAGAGCTGGGGAGCGTGTCCGCGTCTATGATGTGTAGTGTTCCTGCGACGAATAAGGTTTCCAATAATGAGCTAAATGAGAACGCGTCATTGAGAAATGCGAAATTGTAAAGATGATTTTCACTCAGACGAACAGCTGAAATTGAATGAAATTTGCTACAGAAATAGATTATTGGCTGGATTAACGCATATGATATGTCTAAGTAAAACGTATGAAGCGATGAAATCAAATTTTACTGCGGGACATAGCTAGCATATTCCAAAAAGAGATTTACGTGTTCTGATAAGTAACATATTATGTGTAAATACGATTTCCAATAATATCCTGTACAGTTCGCCTGATACCATGCCCTTTTTAGGACATAAATGTTGGCTATCTTAGTAGTACCGACAATGTCAGGTCCCGTTAGCCGGCCCGCCCTAGAACGTTATCTAGACAAGACCCACGCCCTCGTTAGGGCATTGTCGTGTTGCAACTGGACTACATAGATTTATGGGGTATTTGAATGTACTGTTCTAGAATACTCCGCATTCAATTATCTTGTGGGAGATAGTTTCAAGACAGGTTAGATTTTATCGATTGTAGAAGCGGATGCTGTAATCTTAATAATTGAGGATAAGAGTGCTAGTTGTTGTAGGCTACAACCGCTCTGTAATAGGCGATTCCTAGCATCACGCCCAGTCATTTACGGGTCATACCAGTCATTCGCTTCATTCTTATTCATCAGTATAGTTTTAGGGTATAACCAGATAACCTAATACTAAGGCCTGTCCAACTGTAGTGCACTTATCGACTGATTTAAATGACTTGCATTTATCCCAGTACAAATATATACTAGAACATATATCTATTTATTTTGTCGATACAAAAGTACGATTACATTTTAAAAGTAAGTGGTTGCTATGATTTAAATGTGGGAATCGCCATGCATTAAAAGGAGGCAAATAAACGTGGCGAATTTGAAGCGGTACACTTAGTATAAAGATAAAGAATACAGTTAAACATAGCCCAGATTATGAACATCGTGGAAACTCGTAATCCTAGACGCGCAATATACACTCGATCTTATTTGGTGCGTTGTGTCTGTCGGTCGTTAGTATATTTCGTTGTTTTGTTCAGCAAGTTCATTTAGATAAAGGTATGTGAATCATAAGGCGCCCTGTAGTCTCCTTATGGCAATAAACTAAGCAACCAGTGAAACAGACGAAGGCTGTTACATCTACTCTTTACGTTACTACTATGCCCGCGGTTTCGCTCGCTATTTCTTTTATTTGTGGGCTATCAAATGCGAAAATATTACTGGTAGTTTCAGAGAATAGCGTGAACAAACAGACAAACTAATCGGTTTTATTATATTGATGTACATAAACTTTATCACATCACTGTCTCTAGCGAAGAACACTATCACAGTTATAGCTACTAAATATAAGTACTCCATTAAACATATGTTTTTATATTCCTATCGTAACGTGCCTACCAATATAAGTACTCCATTAAACATATGTTTTTATATTCCTATCGTAACGTGCCTACCAATATAAGTACTCCATTAAACATATGTTTTTATATTCCTATCGTAACGTGCCTACCAATATAAGTACTCCATTAAACATATGTTTTTATATTCCTATCGTAACGTGCCTACCAATATAAGTACTCCATTAAACATATGTTTTTATATTCCTATCGTAACGTGCCTACCAATATAAGTACTCCATTAAACATATGTTTTTATATTCCTATCGTAACGTGCCTACCAATATAAGTACTCCATTAAACATATGTTTTTATATTCCTATCGTAACGTGCCTACCAATATAAGTACTCCATTAAACATATGTTTTTATATTCCTATCGTAACGTGCCTACCAATATAAGTACTCCATTAAACATATGTTTTTATATTCCTATCGTAACGTGCCTACCAATATAAGTACTCCATTAAACATATGTTTTTATATTCCTATCGTAACGTGCCTACCAATAAAGGGAAGGCAACTATGTATACATCTCTCGTATAGGTCGTTTCAGTATATAAGATAGTATGTACATTGTATTGGTGGATCCAGAAAACGTTATAAGTGGTGCTTGAGAAGCGGCGATGGATTCGCAATTTTCCTGTTGGTACTTAAATACATCTCTTACGAAAACTATATTTAAATGTGCGTCTACCTCTTGGAAGACTGTTGTGGGAAAGAGTATATTTACGATACCAAATATACATATCAATAAAATAACCGTGGTGTGTTTCGAGTAGTTGCCTGCAACACAAACATTGTAAGTTCGAATCCCGACTGTACCAATAAGTTTTCTGACCTTAAATACAGTGATTAGTCACACGATGAGCTTAACGGTGCAGGATAATATAGAGAGGAAACTTGCATACGTTTGAAAAGCAATTCAAAGGCTAGACTAATATCAGAATTATCATTCTGATTTTAGTGGGAAGTAAAAACCATGAGTATGAGAGTATTGAAACACTAGCTGTCCCTCTCCCAAATTGAGACTAACAAACGGCGATTGATTTTTATATAGGTATCAAAACATACATATATGTATATCATCACACCAAGTCGCTTACGGGGTAGGCAGACAGAGTAGTACCTCTTTCGATTCGTCCACATTCATCAGTCTCTTTATACATGCTCGTCGGTTTCGAGTATAAGAAGTTAGATAGATAAGAGAGGTATTAGGTTTAAATGAGAACGCTTTGTTTCAGGTTTCAGCAATGCTACGACATTTACTTCTCCTGGGGATGTCCCTACAAATGACTATGATGACGCTGGTAAGTCTTTGATATCCTACTAATTTCGAGTAGAAATGCTAAAGTTTGTGAGGATATTTTGATGGATGTGAGGGGAATTCATCCCCATACCTTGGAACCACAAAGGTCTCGCACTGCGCGGTTCCAAAGGAGTTTCCTTCCGCGAACGCTCAGGCTGTGGAATGAGCTCCCCGTTGAGGTTTTCCCTGGAGAGTACAGCATGGAGTTCTTCAAGAAGGGTGTGAAAAGATTCTTGCAGGGTCGGCAACGCGCGAGTGATACCCCTGGTGTTGCAAGCGTCCATAGGCGGCGGTAACCGCTTACCATCAGGCGGACCGCATGCTTGTTTGCCAACCAAGTGGTATAAAAAAAAAAAAAAAAAAAAATATTTATTAATTTTTCATGCAAACTACTGAACGAAATTGGATGACATTTGACGCAGAGATAGATAACAATTTAGAATTAAAAAATACACCAATAAAATTAACACAACTAGTAAGTAAAGTCCCAAATGAAGTAAAGCTTATATTTTGTATAGTAGACAAGGATATATATATACTTATACAGATAGGTACGAGTATATACACATAGGATATCTAATACCGAGTTCAAATACGTGTGTGTGAAGCTTCGCAGTCAGGAGCTCTGACTAGACCAGACGGCCGTCTATTAGAAGTTTACCCTCTTCTGAAGATCCAACCTTAGGAGGGACATTTAAAATCAGAGACATTACTTCTGACCCATCGCTCATCAGTCCATTTCAACGACACGGGCGGGACAACTTGTATTATATAAAACTAATTACAGGTCTCATCAGCCAAACAGCAGGTGCAGCTATCGGACTCGTACCTGCCAGTAGCAATGCAGGTTATTGCGCACCTCACCGACCAGATGGCCTTCGAAGCCAAGGATGAGGCCACTTCGACGGCTAAGCCAACTCCCAAGCCGACAACCAAACCGCCCACTAAGCCGCCCACCAAGCAAACCACGACCACGCCTGCGTACGTCACTACAGGGTCCTGGACCACGAAGCCTAACGGGTGGTGGATGGGCATTACTACTAAAAGGTTTTGCTTTGTACATACCTTGCTTTATGTACTTTCAGAGGATACCTACAAATTCAGGCCACACAGTTTTTAATACCCCATAAATATTCCTATCTATTATCTAGTATCAACTAGATAATAGATAGGAATATTTATTTATATATATATTAATATGTACATAATATCTGTATTTATAGCACAATACTATGGAGGGCTATGGACTTAGTTACGAGTAAAGGCGAATAGTAACCGAAACGCCCGTTACATTAACCCTATAGATACCTAAAGTTGTTTCATTTTAAATATAGGTTATTGTAATCAGCCAAATCACCATCGGCCGTGGTGGGTAGGACGATCACACCGGAATTCAAGATGAGTTACTTAGTCCGGTTAAATATTAAAAGTTCTGTGACTAACAAAGAAATATCATTAGCCCACAAAAAGGTGAAAGTAACATTTGGACGAAGACAATACTTTGTTATAAAGTGTGCAAAATATACATTATTTTACATAAACAGGCATACTTTCAGTGGCGGGTTATGTATTACATGTATATACTTATCTACCAAATTTAGCCACAAGCTGTTAAGCTGTAGCTGAGTGTACCAAGGAGTCACTTTGAAGCTGTGGGTATTACCTTTGGCACTGAACTAAAATGCTTTTAGCCGGACTTGTTAGCTGTTCTATGGCGATCTAATGCCATTCAAAATTGCTTTTTAGATTGATTCGGGCACGTCATTGTAAGGTTCCGGTTTACCTTATAGTTGGGTGGCAGGTTAGCACATCCGTTAATATTTGGCTGTAGGTACATGAAAAAGTATTAAATTAATACAGTGCCTTCACTCACCACCATTACCATAACGACAACGCATCTAATTCCAGACCGGAGCAGACAACCCCATACCACAAGCCAGGGCTGTACGCCCCGGTCCCTCCTAAGCCATCAGACCGCCTGAACCGCTTCCATCAACACTTCGCACTCCTACCGGTCCAGCAACACTCGCAGTACACCGTCATTGGACCTCAAGAGACGAGAACTGACGAGCCTCTCCTCGCGATGCATCACGACGAGGTGAAGCCCCTGGTGGAACCGAGTCGGGCCGCGTCGCACCTTTTGCCTCCACATTTCGATGTCAAGATATCCAGTAGGTAAGGTGCCGTTTTCTTAAAGATTAACGGATAATAAAATCTATAGATATTGTTTTGTTAAAACTTTTGAAAATAGAATAGGTCCTTTAATACGTCAAAACAGCATCTTTAAAAATATCTTAGAAGGAAAGATAGAGGGAAAAATGTGAAGACCTTGATTAACATACATGAGACCGAAAGAACGGGTGTCATATATTAGGGATGTCAAAGAGAGTGTGTTAGATAGAAGCATATAGAAGATGACGACGAAGAGAATGCCTCAGCCATCACGCCCGTTCTGCTACTATTTCTTTCAGGTCGGATGGTTTTGTGATCGACGAAGAGATGAGTGAAGAGAGTCTCCAATACCTATCTGATAACGTGAGAGACTTGATCAAGATGGCCCGCGACCCCGATGACGATAGACTGGTAGATGTTTGGGAGGAGACTAGGGCGGGGCCTCAGCCTGCTTCCTCTAAGGCCAAGATCTCAAGTTCCAACCTGAGGCTGCTGCTGTTGTATGACCTGCTGAGCAGGGAGGCCAAGAGGCAGAGGCTTTCGGATTATAGTGTAAGTTACGTTTTTCAATCGACTTTTAAAAGGAGGTTCTCCGTTTGATTTATTTTTTATGTCTGTTATTTAACAATGTCGGTTAAGACGATGTGTGTAGTTGTTTAGGTTTAAAGTACGGTCAAAAGATGGCGTGAAGGTTACGAGTACTTTTACGGGCGACGTGGAAGCGTGTATAACGTGAGCAATCCGTTGAACTCTTTCTTTTCCTTTTTCAAATATTTTTTGACATTAATGAACTAAGCACTACTCTGTAATGTGTAGTTCAGTGCATCCACTTTGAGTTTATTTACTCACTGGCTTACTAAGCCAACTCACATACGGTACTTACTTAAAAGCTAAAAGTTTTGATACACAGCGACTAGCTGCAAAACACTCTGCATACGATATGTTATATATATTTTTATTTAAAGGGTCCTGTGTTTCATCTATTTCAGGGCTTCTCCCCTGACGTCATGAAGAATCTAGTGGAGTCATCAGGCGGCGGTGCGCGTGCGCAGCTGAAAATGGTACTTGGCAAGATGGTGGAGCGACACGACTGCGAACACGAGTACGCCAACAACAGAGCTAAGGAGATGGTCGATGAACTCACTAAAGATGAGTCTAAGCTCTCTACCGAGATACGGTATTTTCAACCCTTGGTGTATAAGTATTAAAGTCGAATTTCGTACATTACAAAGTTAGTCGTAATTGTTTTTTGAGAAGCCGAACATTATTAGCTATGACACCACTTAAAAATCTTTGGGCTTATGTTAAGCTTCGCAGCCATATTTAGCGGTTACAACCTTATTAATCACCGACCACGCTTAAAATAATACTACTATCAAGGATATACTGTTTTTCATTCTTTTAACTTAATCCAATTATTAGAAAGTTGTGAAATTAAAATGTGTGTTGCACATTTGTAAAAAACGTATATGACTTACTTCACGTGTGTGCTGTCTATTATTAGTTCAGATAATATATTAAAAATATGGATAAATTTTCCGATAGAAGGAAATATAAAAATTAATCTTATACAGGATTACCTGTAATAAAATAATAGCAAGCAATGGATAGTTTCCAGACTCTAAGCGTACGGACTCCAGCAACTTATTGATAATAAGATGTGTCTAGCTCATGAAAATATTGCCATTCTCAATGTTGCCATTTGTTGCCATATTGCACGCATTTATATTAATACTTAGTTCATGAAACTATGACCTTTATTTAGTCTACGTCACTGAACACAATAGAAAGTTTGTAACCAGACAAGTATTTACGAGTGTCGTAGTCCAAATGAGGACTTATTTCAGTCAGAAACAAATAAGTATATATAGTACCTAGTATTTATTTAATTATGTTTAATATTGAATGCGATAAGGAAATATAAAATTAAATTTTATTATACTCTTTTTTTATTTTACCAAATAAAAAGATAAGAAATAAACCATAGTTTTACTAACACGATACCTAACCACAACTACCTAGGACCGTGGTGGCTAAGTAATCTCCTACAACGCAAACAATATAAGTTCGGATGGCAACTTAAGTACAGTGATTACACATACCACGAGCTTTACTTAGAGACCCGTGTTGGCCGAGTGGGTCGAGTAGTTGCCTGCGACACAAAGATCGCCAGTTCGAATCCCGACTGTACCAATGAGTTTTTCTTAACTTAAGTACGGTGATTAGTCACACAACGAGCTTTACGGTGAAGGAAAACATCGAGAGGAAACCTGCATACGTTTGAGAAGCAATTCAAAGGCCAATGTATAGTCGTGCTTGAGTAACGGCGAAGGACTCGCCATCTGTCACGTTGGCACCTAAAATATATCTCTGGCGGAAAGTGGGTGATGATGAAAGGTGGAATTCGAGGACACATTACATATTCTCCGGTTTGGAATACTTTTAATGATGTATCCTTGATTGTGTTATGAAATTAAATTAATGAATTAAAATATTATTAATTAGTCTTTCACAAAGGTATGTACAGAGGATCAGCTATATAGTTAACTTATTGAATAGCGCCTTTGTAAGAGACTGGTGCCTTGACTTGGTTGATCCTGTATTACAGGTTACCAGGCTCTCGCCCCACTGGAACATTACTGTATTTATTACAATAGTTATGATAACTAGTTCTGTATATATACTTATATAGATACACGTTCATCACACACATATCTGCCCTCAGCGGAATCGAACCGACAATAATACCGACCTACTGAATGTCTTGTTATACGATATTGCGTAGCTAATATATATCCTCAGCGATAACAATATCGGAGATATTCGGCAGCTTCAATTTTGGATGAGAGATCACGTTACGCAAACGAGAGGTCGGTGTGAGGACTTCTCACACCATTGCATGGGATCCCGACTCGAAGATCAAATAACTTCGATGCAAAAATGTGGTCGTAGATTGTATGAAGCCCGAAAATATATCTGTTTTATAAACAGTACGCATATGGTTACCTACTTTACTTTAAAATAAAATGTCCTATTTTATTTTTGAAAAATATTCTCTATTCTCTACTTCCATCTTTAATGTATAAAATGTGATACACACATGAATAATTACTATGCATATGTACATGATTTAATATAGTAAAACCCTTGGTTTCATCCATTTTTTCTCCCACCACAAATACGTGTTACAAATACGTGTTACTTATTTTCCTTCTGGCAAGTGAGTTGGTATCCCTAAGTACGGGCCTGCCTCGAGACCTACACAAAAAGGGTCCGCTAAATGTTCCTCAGATAAGTTTCTCCGATTGTAATAATGTTAATAGCTCGCCGGGCGTGCGATGGCCGGAAATGTTTCATTCAATTTGCAAAATCTACTTCTTTTGTTCTCCCTTCGGTCAACTTCTTACCAAAGTTGAGCAAATTTCCGTAAGAGGAATTAAAATTCAAGGACTCGAATGGTTTTCGGACATTTTTGTTTCGTAAAAGATTTCCTATTCTTTCACTAATTGCGGTCGTTTACACTGAGATTTGAGTTGGAACGAAGCGCTCTCAATAAAGGACCTTACTCCACTGCGCCTCTACAGAGAAGCTTTTATAATTTATACTATATCTTACCATATGATACTAAACGTATTTTACCTCGATACTTGTATATCCAGATGACAACGATTCATGGCTATCTGACAATAACTCAGGCACAAGTGCAGATACGGCCTGATGAGATCTTCTCGGGTATGACTCGCGGTGCCACAATTATAACTATTTTGTATATACCCATGGTCTTCCACAACAGTTCCCGAAAGGGTAATGAAGATTGTATGTTCGAAATCCAATTGTACCAATGAGTCACACCACGAGCTTTACGATGAAGGAAAAGATCGAGAGGAAACCTGCATATGCTCGAGACGACGTGCAATGACGTCTGTAGAGCCGTGCTTAAAAAACGGCGATGGATACGCCATCGATCACGTTAGCACTTAAAATATATATTTTCCAAAGCGAAGTGAGTCTGTATCTGAAGCGGATACTATATCATTTTAAAATGTGATTGTACAACACTTAAACGTCAAGCTATCGCTAAACTATTCGTGTAACCAGCCAGTAGCCGGTATTTGTTTGAATTAATTTGTTTCTCGATACCTAATTAATTCAATCAGCTAATCATCACTTCAAAGTGATTGACTTATCCCAGTGTTACGGGCCCGCATTACTGGCTTTAAATAACAATCTAAATATTTTCTTCTCAATACATTTACTAATAGGAATTGAGCCTATTGGGACGAATATTCGGTTAAGAATTTTGGTTGTCAAAGCTATATGTCAACACAGGACCTATGCCAGCTGTACTCCAAATTTCATCCAAATCCTTCCATACCATACGTCCACTCCATCACGCTGAAGCGAGACACATCTAGCAAAAAATCCATTGAAAGCAGTAATGGCTTCAAATAACACGACAGTTGTCTCCATCCATTTTATTAAAAACCAAATATTAAGTCGGTATTTCTTTTATAATTTTATTGCATTGTAAACCTTAATTATTATAACAATAAGTCTCAGGAATTACTATGGTGCAATGTGAAAGAAAACGCTCAAACAATTCGCAGGAGAAACATTTTCTTTCCATTTCTTTAAAAAAATGTACTATATACAACTTATCTTATTATTATGTTGTACAAAATGTTATAAATACGCTGATTATCCTCACTAGAAAGGCCTTAAGCTTTTCCATGAAGGAATTGAATAAGAGTTTTTTTCTTGGTGTATCATTCGTTGTGATCATAATCTGGATGTTGATTGTAAGTGGGTGTGTGGGTTATACACCTCTGCCTACCGCTTCGGAAACCCTTGTGGGAAGGCGTGAGGATTTTAAGTACAATACCTCCTTCTTTATGCAATGTGACTGGTATGGACATAAATAGTATTCCCTCTTCTTTGATAGTTTGATAGACACAAGCATTGAAAGTAATTTGTAATTATTTTTTAAATCCTATCTCATAAAATGAATCCATTAATCATCTAAAACCTTCAAATCGCAAAGTCAAACAGAACTTAAAATATTATATTCAGCTCATAAATAATTAATTTAATAATAAAATATAAGATATATATATATATATATCTTAATATATATATTTGTTGTGTGCGTGTGTATGTGACTGAACTCCTCCTAAACGACTGGACCGATTTTGATGAAATTTTCTGTGTGTCTTCAGGTGGATACGAGAATGGTTTAGATTCACAATTGGACCCGATAGGTGGCGCCACCATCGTATTTTTTCACCCGAGCGAAGCTGGGCGGGACAACTAGTCTTAATATATATATTTCTTGTGTGCGTGTGTATGTGACTGAACTCCTCCTAAACGATTGGACCGATTTTGATGAAATTTTTTGTGTGTGTTCAAGGGGATCTGGGAATGGTTTAGATTCACAATTGGACCCGATAGGTGGCGCCACCATCTTTTTTTTTCCAGCCGAGCGAAGCTGGGCGGGACAACTAGTATATTTATATATTTTAATAATAAAAAAGTTATAAACTAATTCTGTATTTCCTCCGAAGTAAAAGGATCCGTTTAACAGCTTGACTTGGGACCCTAGCAATCATTGAAATCTGTTTCTTCAGTGAAAACTTAATACTGTACAATTTAAATAATTTCCCGTAGTTACAAACAATATTAACATAACTTAGCATATTAGGTTGATGGTTTGAAAAGAGATGATAATCCCCCCCACAATAGCTGCACAAAGCTGCCTAACAGCTCTAAGATATAGACAAACGGGCCCTCCCTAGGTTTCTCTTCCTCTTCATCATCAAAATCAAAGTCAAACTCATCATCATCGTCTAATTTGGTGTCGGTATCATTTTTCTCCTGTTTCTGGCTCGGGAGGTAGCTGGAGTATAGCGTAATTTTTTCTGGCTTCTTTTCTTTCTCTTTCTCTATCTTAGAAGCTACCGTGGAAAGCTCCTCTATGTCTCTATCGACAGATATGTCGTTGTCAACTGGCTTCATTCTCGCCACTTCCGGGATCTCGTCCAGAAGCTCTATCTTGTCCCAGGGTCGCTTCGTCGTCTTCTCCAATTCGGTTTTGTTCGTTCCTATTCCTAAAAATCTGTAGAAAAGGAAAATATAGTTAATTTATTATTTATATATGTCATCACGCGTTCCCACAAGGGTCCCCGAAGGGGTAGGCAGAGGTGTATAGGTAGTACCCACACCTCCACTTTCCGCCAGAGATATATTTTAGGTGCCAACGTGACAAATGGCGAGTCCGCCGCCGTTACTCAAGCACGACTATACATACGCCGTTGAATTGCTTCTCAGACGTAAACAGGTTTCCTCTCGATGTTTTCCTTCATGGCAAAGTTCGTGGTGTGACAAATCTTACTTACTTCACTTACTACTTACTTACTACGTACTTAAGTTCAGAACTTTATCCTTACAAAATATTTTTATGCGAAAATAACGTAAGAAATCTATGAAACAAAAACGAAGTATTTTAATTTGATCATAAGGCCCCTGGTTGAAATTTTGAGTTTTATGAAACCTACATATTGTAAAAACAAATTGTATTCAGTATAAACAACAAAACGTAATGCATTCATTGGTAATCTAAACAGCGGATCGTTTAATGATTTCAAGTTAATTTTCCTTAATGTCGAAATCGGGGCCCTGACCCTCCCGGAGAGGATACAGAATAGATATTGCCTGCTTCAGTGGCAATAAAGAGGTTATATCCTCTTCGCACACCTACCTTTTACCTAATCAAATTAAGTAACTGAATATTATTCTTATTGCGAATAAAACAGACAACTTTAATTTCTGATCTCTCTAGAAAACAGACCGACTAACGGTATCGTACATAAATCCTAGCATATCACATGTATCTTTTCTTCTATAGTTGTCTGCGACACAAAGATCGCAAGTTCGAATCCCGACTGTACCAATGAGTTTTTCTGAACTTAAGTACAGTGATTAGTAACACCACGAGCTTTACGGTGAAGGAAAACATTGAGAAGAAACTTGTATACTTCTGAGGACAAATTCAAAGGCGTATGTATAGTGTGTGTGGGTATTACCTATACACCTCTGCCTACCCCTTCGGGGACCCTTATGGGAAGGCGTAAGGATAATTGTTAATTAATCTCTTCAGCCATCGTGTATGGCCGGTTTGGAGTATTCTTGACTTACATTTTCATTTACATTTACAAAACAGATAAATTAACGACAAAGGATTTACAGCATTTTGTGCAAATTTGTCAAATTTATGTTGACAATTTGCTTCTAATGAGAACCTTCATAGCTTAATAATGTTAAAATGTCAAATGAAATAATTGTTCCAACAATTTTAATAGTGTACGGTCCATATGGCCATTCAGCCGTAGTAACTTGTACTTAGTGGTGGAATTTGTCGGAGGAGGATCAGAAATGTGGAAGATGAGCTAACCTATAGATAGGTGAAGTGATCCTCTCAGCTATGTTGCTGGCGATCTGGTGGTAGACGTCTGGTGACGCCGCAACGCCGGCTGTGGTGGGCTGCGTGGTGTACACGCTCACCACTGATTCCTTCTGCACGGCATCGTCCACCGCCCGCCCAGTGCAGGGGCGGGACACCTGGGGAAGACGCGCTTATGTAAATAATTGTATAGTATTAGAACTTTATACTTCTGACGATTAAAAATACATATATATAGAGAAGGGGTAGGCAGGGTGTATAGGTAGTACCCACACACTTTCCGCCAGAGATATATTTTACGTGTATTTATATTTTCGTGTACGTACGGTTTAAAATTACCTGCTTATTGGTTAGGCGTTTATACATTTATATTGTTATCAAAACGTAGAATTAGGAAGAAAAGTTCAAATGTGGCATGGTATCTTAAGATTCGACGGGAGATATCATCAGACGGCTGTCAGTCTGTCGGCTGTCAGGGTACATTATGTAATAGGTACATGTCTTGTTCCGTATTCAACATACGGCGTAAATGAATGCGTCTCGTTTCTATAATTGTACCTAATAGATGAATCAATGAGCATTGTTGAGGTCTGTAATTAATAATTAGTGCTGCCGGGATGCAGGTCACACGCACGCACAGACTATGCTATTGTTATTGATCGCCGGATCAAGCACGATACTAAATATATTGGCCGGAACACGGAAATATGCGCTCTGATTTGCATTTAACATAGACGAGATGTCTGATGATTGCGGATAAAGCCAAAGAGGTTTGTAAGTCGGAGATCACTGGCCCTCTACCCTCTCTGCCTACCCCGTGAGGGACACGGCGTGATGATATGTAGGTATGAGATGTCTGCTACAGTGAAGTGCCACTTAGTGCGACTTCAAACAAATCAGTAGGTACCTAGTAGGTATATGTAATAATACTTTATTTAAATTAATAGTTAAGAGGTATAGACAAAATAATCACTGTAATTGTGTTAATAAACGATGATAATTTGAACCAAATGTTACATTAAGTTTATATTTCGCATTTTTAGTGCTGATGTTTTTTGAAGTCGGTTTTACTATTTTTTTAAGTTTTTATGTACAGGACCAGATGGGCTAATAAGATTCACTGGCTTAGTATATTTGTCATTGGTAGTGTTGATATCCTATGTGCTACCCAGCTAATGATTTATATCTCTGAGCCAAATTTTATACAATGCCGTTTAGCCGTTTTGGCGTGATTGAGTAACAGACATCCTCACCAACTTTTCCATTATAATATATGTAGGATTAATTGTAGAAGTAATTGGGTAATTAGTGTTTGGGCAGCACACCATCGAGTACGGATTGAAATTTTCCAACGTCGACTGCCTTACATGATCGTGGAGCTTTATTATAGATATATTTGTCATGGAACTGAAGAATAAATCTAAGATATCATAAACTATTTAACCTCATCGTACTGACCTCCTGTTCTTTTGGGATGTGTCAAACGACATCACATTATCGACCTAAATAACGTATGTACAGACCACGACCCGATTCGATCCTTGATGCCAATGCCGCGCGATTAGCACGCCGCTCACGTAGCTTTGATACTTTATCCATTTGTGTGACGACAATGGCACATTTTACACATTTTATTGCATTGGGTAGTTAATTGTTCACGGTTTGGCTTCTCGAAATTAAAATCTAGCAAGAAGGTCGTAGTGGTCCTTTATATGTCTAGATGGTAAGCGGTCGCTGCTGCCACGTGGCCATGCAATATCAGCAGCTATGCGTTATCTATCTCTCTATATATCTGTACCTTCATATTATAGTACTCGAAACCGACGAGCATGTATGAAGAGACTGATGAATGTGGACGAAGCGAAAGAGGTATGTAAGTCTAGGGAGAACTGGCGCTCTATACACTCTGCCTACCCCGTTAGGGACTCGGCGTGATGATGATGATGATGATATTATAGTAACCAAATAATCTATAATAATATTTTAAGGATAAATTCAAAAACTAAAACCCATTTGTAAAATTATTTTTTCGATGGCAAGCTACATTGTTCCGGACTAACACAAGCATGTACATACATCTAATATTCACCAAGTGTCAAGTTGGCACCAAAATTCTAGCCTCGATGATAAGAGGTCGTTGTTACCCTACCCCATTCTGGAACATTAATTGGAATTCATCATCAGCTATGACAAGTTTGTTGGCTTCAATATAATCCCCAAAATGTAGGTACATCGTAAAGATAATACTCAGCAAAATAGCCGTGGTCGTTTTGAACTAAAACGCTTGTCCGCAATCCCTAGTAGTTAGCTTTTCCAGCGGAATTTCCGGGGAAAGAGATATTAAATTAGTTTACGTATGAATTATTATCGCGACATGAAATAGTTCCAGGGGCTAATGCGGAGGATGTCTAAGTAACTTTATCTTCTTGCAGATTCTGTAGGTTTGTAACAATGTTTGTGAAGTTATTGCCGCTTATCAGCGAGTAAAACCATGAGGCGCATCTAGGTATCACTCAAAACGAACATTGTCAATATGCACGGCCGTTATGGCCTCTTCATACGTGACTTACTAACGCCCTTTACACGTTAGTTGCACGTAAATACAAATACTCAGTTCAGATATGCTTAGGCACACTTGCAACTTAATTTATTTGTATGTACACCGTTAGTATGAAGAGGCCATAACGGCCGTGCATATTTACAATGTTCGTTTTGAGTGATACCTAGATGCGCCTCATGGTTTTACTCGCTGATAAGCGGCAATAACTTCGCGTCGCTTATAAACATAGCTTGTATTTACATACACATCATCACGCCGAGTCCCTAACGAGGTAGGCAGAGAGTATAGAGTTCTCTTCAGACTCGCCAGACGCCAGTTCTCTCTAGACTTACATACCTCTTTCGCTTCGTCCACATTCATCGGTATCTTCATACATGCTCGTCGGTTTCGAATACGCTTGACGTTCCCGTCCTTGAGCGTCCGATTGATTTGATCCAGGTAGTTGGAACGCTTGTATTATAGCTTGTTACTGATACTCGTAATCTTTACCAAGGTGGCAGGTATAGTTAGGATGGTCGATTACCGTAACCTTAAGGCGCTAGCCGTACCAGCCCCCCAGATAAATACCTTTCTGTTCACGTCCATGCTATCCATCGTATAGCAGTGACATAACTATTTCTGCCACTAAGAAATGTGTACAATTGTCATACAATAGGGTAAGAAAGGGATTCTAGGGGGGAACATGATGGGCGGATTGCTGTGCTAAGAGTTGAGGTCATTCATCCCGCTACTGCCCAGCCATTTGGA
This sequence comes from Drepana falcataria, assembly GCA_945859725.1. Classification (NCBI taxonomy): domain Eukaryota; kingdom Metazoa; phylum Arthropoda; class Insecta; order Lepidoptera; family Drepanidae; genus Drepana; species Drepana falcataria. Next base: position 9,404,668 of record OX243941.1, on the reverse strand, counting down.
CCAAGACTAACACTTTTATTGAGAGGCTGTATCGACAACCCTTAAATGTTGTAGCCTCTAATGCCAACAATATCTTTCTGATGTTCTCTTATAAATCTATAAGACAGAGACAGACTTAAGAATACCAGAGGTATCGCAAGTTGCCGAGCCTACAGCAAACTCATACCTATGAAGAATCCCATGCTTTACTCCTTAGTAAAGGTTGGTAGAATAATTGTCAATAGTACCTTTAAAATATGTATGTGCAAAGATAACAGAAGCCCCTGTGATAACGAGGCGTGATAATCTTGACAGGCTCATCGTTTTACGATCCTGTTCTAAATGTCGTGACATTTTCGAAGCTAAATGTGATTTTTATGTTTTGGAATAAAAAGTTTTATGTCCTGTAATGTTATTGTATTTTTATTATTGGCGTAAAGATATGTTGACACTTTGCACTTTTATGATTTATTTTATATATGTGTATGTATATATGTATATACTACCTACATACGCAGCGATAGGACTGGCCGCTGAAGATTAAACAAGACAAAAAAGATTAAAAAAGGGACAGTTAGGGACTATTCAATTCGAAGGACTACAGAGATAGTATGGGATTCGGCTGACAAAAAATGGTTCCCTGATTGAAATACAGATTTCATCGAACACTCAAGGATGGGAGCTTCGACAACATCCTTAACCAGCGAGAATATATGAAACAAAACAGGTCTGTAAGTCTAGAGTTATATTAAAATTGTCCTGTGCTGCAAATTAAAATTGTGCGAAAATGTTATTTTTATACCACTTGGGTGGCAAACAAGCATGCGGCCCGCCTGATGGTAAGCGGTTACCGCTGCCTATGGACGCTTGCAACACCAGGGGTATCACTCGCGCGTTGCCGACTCAAGGTCTAGCGGTTAGAGCTCCTGACTGCGAAGCTAAAGGTCGCGAGTTAGATTCCGCTGAGGGAGATATTTATGTGACGAAGACGAGTATTTGTACCTTAGCCTATGGATGTTCTATGTAACTACCTAATGTAAGTATGTATATCGTCGTCTAGTTTCCATAATACAAGCCTTGCTTAGTTTGGGAGTAGGTAAATTTGAGTGGAATTGTCCCAAGGTATTTATTTAAGAAATAAAGTAAATAGATCCCATATATATTAATCAAGCTGAGTAAATAATGTATTTCAGTTCAGTAGTTCTGGCGTGATTGAGTAACAAACAACCTCACAAACTTTACAACCATAATACTAGTGTATGTAGAACTTTTGCGAAAAACTGATTTGAGCATATATTTTTTTCTATGTAACAATATATTCTCTCATCACGTACTAAGTTGCCAGTACCTACCAATATACGTACAATCATTAGCCTGTCATGACGTACAATCATTTTGTCCTATGACGTGACCGGTATAATGATGGACTGTTAGCATTTTGAATCACCATTGGCCGACCTCCACACCTCGGGGTCAGTCACTCAAGATGGACCCGATGGTCGGCCGAAGGTCTCAGGTGTGTTGTGCATAATGTTGCACACATTGGCACAAAAAATATATTTGGTGGAAAAATTTCACAGTATTGTTTGCCCTGATCACAGAATGATTTAGCAACCGAGACAGACACGATTGACAAAATCAATGCTAATATAATAAATACGAATGAATTTCTTATCAGACGTATGCAGGTTTCCTGTCGATGTTTTCCTTCACCATAAAGCTCGTGGCGTGACTAATCACTGTACTTAATTTCCTAAAAACTCATTGGTACAGTCGGGTTCGAACTTGAGATCTTTGTGTCATAGGCTTCTCGTACCATTCGGCCAGTTAAGTCTTTATGAAACATTGCAACTACATAAAACGCATATGTATCCATGTACAAACTAAGGCCATTTGCGCTAAGTCTGGCCACAGTCTGTCGTCCAATAATCTACTACAATTTCCAAGTTTCATACAAGTTACAACCAATATCTACAAACTTATTGTGTAACAAAGTTGGTACAAACATCCCAAATACTTGGCCAATTTGATATGAACACAATCACATTTGAGCAAATATTGGGAATAGAAGAGGTCTCGCAGCCGATGTCTGCAGCAGCATACAAAGATTGCAAGTTTGAATTCCGATTGTACCTATGACTATTGCTAAACTTAAGGAACAAGTAACCTCAAAATTAATAAAGCTAATGAGGTTCTAATATCGCTTTCAATTGCATTTATTTGCTAATGCGCACTCATTTGCTTGTATATTTCATTAAGGCGCTATTTCCTGTAAGGCTTCACAATCCACGATGTATATTCAGGCTTTAATATATTTTAAGTGACTAAAGCTTTCATAATATTTATGAATTTTCTATTTAAATTGTAGTCTCTTCTCAATCACATTTCTTTTGATTTTGTAGTTCAATTTATACATTTTCTTTCTTTCTTTTGTCTACAAAGACTCTACAAGTCTTGTCTACAAGTATTTTCAATTACACTGGTATTTCCATGGTAGATTAATGCTTACTTAAATTTAATATTTCATGTAAATTAGAGGTCTGTATATATTTCCAAATAAAATTATATCGTACAAATAATTCTTATCCCAAGGAGAGATTAGAAAAACATACAATAATGTTTTTAGATTAAAATTTTTGTAAAGGGTTGTTGTTATTTGTATATATATTTTCTAAGCGTATTGAAACGTTACTCTATGATATCAATCAACGAGACTGACCTCATGATAACAATAATGAAAACTCAAGAATACTAAAACTAATATTTAACTTTTGCTGTTTGTGTAAAATAAATTACAGATTGTTTATTTAAATAAAAAACATCTCTCAATCCAGTTTGTCCTGTTGTGTAAGCACCTACCTACTTGTAAAGTTTCAAGAACCCTTTGACATCCGAATCACGTAATTTACTGTGAATAAATGATCTCCGGCGATTTCGCATTATAACGTGAATGTATGAACATAGAAACTGGAGATATCAAGGACACGTTGAAATGAAGAAGCAGCTGGTTATCGAGGCTTGCCCGATGGTAAGCGGTTACCTTATGTATGAAGGGATACATTACGTGCATGAAGCGAAAAAATTAAAAGTTGCAATGCTGCCCTATTCTCCCTGCCTGCGATGTATGTACATAATATATAATATGTCTGTTTAACTATAGATATATTCAGAGTAGAGATTCTTCATTGATATATTCATTCTTAATACTGTCAGATAAATCTACTCCTCTTCTTCTTTGGATAATCCAAACGAAGCGATATCTGAAGTGGTTTCAAAATTGTAATTCTCTATCTTTCTTCTTCCATGAATAAAATCGCTTTGGTGTCAAAACACTCACACTAAGTATACAATACAAAGCTTATGTATTTTCCTGCTAGAATCGGTTCAACCGCTATGCCGTGAAAGAGCATACATGCAGCAAAGAGCATCATACTTTATAATATAAGAACATTGAATTTTCCAGATTAAAAAGAAAAAAAAGGTGGCCTATGTCCTATTCCTAGGTATAAGCCATCACGATTACAACTTTCAACTAAATCGGTTTTGCCGTGAAAGAACCGCAAACATCCAAACTTACAAACTTTCACATTTATAATATTAGTAAGATAAGATTTGAAATAAGGAACGAATTGGACATAGTAAGGCGCAGAGAAAGATTATTAGTTGGATTTAAACATGAATACATGTATTGTATACAACATGAATATATGTATTGTATACAACATGAATATATGTATTGTATACAACAAAAATCCACCACATATACGTATATATGTTTTGAAATCAATCAGTCGTGACATGTAGACCCTGAAAAAATCTGGTAGCCGGTGTAACCTAGGTCGTCTAGTTCACTCGCTACTTTCCAACGTCTATTTAATAGGAATGTTTATACCATACTAGCTGTCCCACCCAGCTTCGCTTGGGTGAAAAAGTTAAATTGCACGTAAAACGATCGCAGCACCACCTATCGGGTCCAATTGTGAAGTGAAAAAAAATCCAATTATGAAAAAAATCCAGATAATTGTGACTGTCAAATAAAATACAAATAATTTGCAATAAAATAATATTGCGACTATAAATTGAGATGTAAGCTATCCTATCTTTCAAGTTGGATCAAACTGCGCACGGTGTGCAAATTTGATTAAAATCAGTTAAGTAGTTTAGGAGTCCATCGCGGACAAACAACGTGACACGTAATTTATGTATATTAAGATATACATATTCTCACGCCTTCCCACAAGGGTCCCCAAAGAGGTAGGCAGAGGTGTATTATAGGTGGTACCCACACATGGAGCAGAAATACGCTTGACGCGTTCAATGACGTATATATTATAGTCGTGCTTGAGAAAATGCGATGGACTCGCCATCTTTTACGTTGACAACTAAAATATATCAATATAAGAAGTAGCTATAATAATAAATAATAATAATGATGATAAATTCTTGATTTTCTCACACAAAAGTAAGTTCAGCTATGTGTGGGGGTGGGCACTACACCGACAAAAATATGGTCGTTCTTGAAAACCACGACGGAACGAATATATTCCAGTAATATAAACATCTCCGGCATAAAATGTTGGTGTTACACATCTGCATTTAAACAATGTTTTGTGTGTTCCCATTCAAGTTGTCTGCAAACAGAAAGTTCAGTCAAATTTGTAGACCCTTACGCGGCCTGATTACAATCTTAATACCTTCAGACCTGTTTCCGTCATGTTGGAAAGTGGAATTGAACTTGACAATGGCCGGAGAAAGGTTTCATAAGTTAACACAATTACGTGTCTTACACTTATATACTTGGTACTTCGCAAATATTACACATATATATAAAAAATCACATATTTTGTAAGGTCATATTTTCCTATAATATTTTTTTAATTAGCAATATTTGAATGGAATTCTAAATTATAAAAAATACTTCGAACTTCTTTGCCACGCCTTCCCACGAGACCCCAAAGAGGTAGGCCTTTTAAGAGAGGTAGGGTTTCGGGTTTCCCGTTCGAATTCGGAGCTGCCCGACTGGGGCAGGACCTCCACCTTATAGAAGTCCGTAGCCAAATAACACAATTTTTTGTGTTGTGTTCCTACGCGGTGAATAAGGTTTCCAGTAATGAGCTCCTTGGGGAGTGGGGAGGATTTTTACATTGTGTTGGAAGCAGAGGGATTAAACCCATTATGCTGCCAACACACTATAACTCTCCGAACACAGAGTTGCAACACGCAAGTGATACTTCGGTATCGTGAGCGTAAAAGGCTGCGGTATCCGTTTCCCGTCAGATGGGCCGTATGCTTGTTATCCACTCTTGTTGTATAAAAAAAAATAGGCCTTTGAGGACTCCTGTGGCAGGCCTGAAGATGTTTGACTTATAATCAATATCAATAAAACCTCTAAACTCTACTAAACCTCTCTCTTTTAAAGTCGGAAGAAAAAACTAACTACCGACGTTTTATACGTACTATATCCTTGAAATTCCTAAATCGACCTTTAGATTTCCACCTTAACGTTTAAAATGCATTGAATATAATTTGATCGACTACATGAAAAATATTTTATTTCATTACTTTGTTATACTGTCAATAATTTTTCACACAACATACATAGCATACAACTAGTAAGCGGTTATAAAATTATATAATTCAAAACGTATGCTGGATGTAACATCTGATAAACTAAATAAAGAAAAATCTAAATCAGTTTGCAATACCAGGCAAGCACTCGTGCCTTCCTTATACGGTAACTAACATATATAGGTTACGTATGTACATACGACGCGGAGTCCCTAACGAGGTAGGCAGAGAGGGTAGAGAGCCAGTTCTCTAGACTTACATGCCTCTTTCGCTTCACCCACATACATGCTCGCAAGTAGTATATAGGTAATGAACAGTAATTAATATTTTAGCAGCAAACCAACGTGGGAATCTAATTCTTAAATGTATTTGTCTGCGTCTACCAATCACGCTATCACGGACTCAGGCGATCGATACCTAACGCTAATCTACTTTACATTGACCGAAATGCTCAACCATTGTTGTCCGGTCGATACTTAAACGCTACTAGCTGCGCCCCGCGGCGTTGCCCGCAACAACAATAGCTGTCATCCCGCGAGCAGTATTTTCTCTATTCCCGAAAAAGTGTTAGCATGCAAAATTTCTGGACAATTTATATTTATTGGACTGGATATATCTATGAAAATAGAAAATTCGAAACCCAAGTGTACCAATGAATTTTTCTGATCTTAAGTACATTGATTAAAAAAACACATGTATAGACGTGCTTGAGTAACGGCGATGGACTCGCCATCTGTCACGTTAGCACGTAAAATATATCTCTTGCAGAAAATGGGTTTGCAAGTACTACCTACACACCTCTGCCATTATGGGAAGGCGTGAATAAGATAATTATTAAAAATAAATAATAATAAACAATATTAGTACGTTTAAATGGTATTCAACAAGCCCATTAATGTCTACACACATCCACTTTCCGCCAGAAATATATTTTAGAGATAAAATAAAAAAAAAAGTTTGGCAAAAGAGGATGCTGCCTACCCATCCTGGACCCTTATGGGAGAAATGAAGATGATAAGAATAATTGTTATTAACTCACCAGAATAAACGCGAGCACGACTGAGATGTTCATGTTTCAAGATTATCTAAACAATTTTCTTAGGAACTTGATTTTTCTTCGGCCCTTCTGCCTGAATCTGAACAGCCTGTACAGGCGTGCGACGCGTGCGCACATCCGCGACTCAGTGACGTTACCTTACTGTATCGATTGATGGATCAACGTGGCCAGTAGGGTACACATCCTTTTATAAAAACATTAACCTAATTCGTTTAAAATTTGTTAGTTAAAATCTGACAGCGAAACGTCCAGCGCAAAGGAGACACCATATAAAAAAATGCGATTAGTATTTATTAAAGTCGATGGCCTATACGTAATTATTCTTTTATATGGTGTACACGATAACGTCGCTGATGATGTATATAAGACAACCATGTATCGTAATTTTAACAAGAGTTCATTTATAAAAAGCATATCTAATGAAAATCCTCGATGCTGCCGGTGCGCGGTCACCCTCGTAGGCCGCGACCTCCGCGCTCCGCCGCTCCGTGAGTCGGCACACAATTAGCTTCCATCTATAATGTTATTACAATATTATACTACTTTAATATAATCTTACAACTGAACCCATTGTTTCATGCTGGAGATGTTATAGAAACAATTAATCGCATCTCCCATCACCCATCATCCAAACCCATCTTATCTCCTGAATTACACCTTACTGGCAAATCACGAGTGTCCTGGAGGAGGCTCCAGTGCACCATTAATAACCATAATATTGTACTTACAAACGATAAACAAAACATATGAACGAACGATACTTAAATTGAGTTAAGTTCTTCACGCCATCCCACAGGGGTACCCGAAGGGGTAGGCAAAGTTATGTTTGTAGTACGCCAGAAATATTTGAGGTGCGAACGTAAAAGATGGCGATTAATTTATTAATAATAATATTGTTATTTATAAAGTACATAAAATGAGTATTATCATTAGGTTGTACTTTGCACAGAGCGCGCGTTTATGTCTTTCCTTGGTCATATAGGGTTTCTTAGCTTCCCGCTAGAGGCGCTACTGTCTCGTACAAAGCTGGTCAAGTTACAACGTAACTTTCTTCATTTTCAGATTGTGTGCCATTGTTGATTTGGCCTACTTATATTGTAATAAAGCATAGTTTTTACATTACAGGAAGAGATGACACTTACATAATAGTATTTTAGTCAGTTTTAAGCTAAAACACAGTATAAATAATTATATATGATCAAAAAGACATTTGTGATCATGTATTTTAAAGTTAAATTATAATGTATACATTTAACTAAGTACTATATATATCAAGATAATTAAAAGAAATATTATGTATTTTAAATAATACTTTTAATGTCGTTTTTGATACTAGCGCTACCTTTAGTCATTAGTCTGAACTCTTTGATATCAGAATAGTTACCCCACTCATCGCTAGATGGCAGTGCGCATAGCTCTAATTCATTACACAGACGGTTAGGGTCAATAGTTGGGAAATATTTGATAACATTAATGTAATCCATTGCACCAAGCATAATATTTTGTAATTTATTTACTAACATCTCACTATGTTTCATAGAGAGTATGGCAGTCGTTACGAAAAGCAAATGTCGTCGCCATGACAACGGTTTGTTATGGCCTTCGCTGGCAACTTGTTTACGTTCAGTGTGCCTCCTAACACCAAACGTAAAATAGTGGTTTTAATAATGTCTTGTAACATTGCGAACGGTACTTCAATTAATTGTACGACTAGATCCGTAGCATGTGATAAACACGTGCCAAAGAAGGTTATTACATCCAAAAACTTGTCTGCGAGCTATTCTCAAAACATAAACATGTCGCTTGGTTTCACAAACCATAAGAAACCGCCCGTAAAACCGAAGAAAACCACAAGGTCCGACCTCACATTTTCTAGAAAACTGACTGTCAAAACTGCTAATTCTATAGATTACTGCAAGAAATGCGGTGACATGTCTGAAGCGGTTCCAAGACAACATTCTCAAGCGAAAAAATATGTTGACAATCGCACTCGCTGCGAGACGAAAGATGAAGAGGAAGCCCCAAAATTGGACAGAAAGCCCATCCAACAATATTATAAGAACGAGAATTTCGTCCAATCATCAGAATCTATACACGAGCTAGCCGACACCAAGAAACCAAGCCTGGATACCATTAAAGAGGTTTCAGAACTGCATTCTTTGACACAAAACACCTCCGCCATATTTGAAATCGGTTCAGACTCAGAAGAAGAGGCTGGTTACTTGGACGTGGACAAAGATGAGAATATCAACCGATTGCGCGAGTTTCGCGCAAAGCACTACTTCGAATGCCACTCTGCAAAGTCGAGGATACAAAACAGAGGATCCGTCACCAGCCTTCAGGAGCATGTATGTGTTTATAGATTTTATCTCAACGATAGACTGTTTCCAGTTCCACTGAGCGCCGACCATCGGGACGTGATAAGGTGTGTGCAGTGCCACTTGCCAATGGACATCAAAGAGTCCATTAACGCGAAACAATCAGATGGGATCAATGGTATTATACAAGCGAAAGTCAAACTCGGCAATGAGATACAGGATATGACTCTGCTGTTGCCGGTCAAAGAGCCGCTGATAATGAGAGAGAGAAGGAGAGGGGAGGTGAGGGAGCAGGACGAGGTATACTTCGGTGTGATAAAGCTGAACCCTCTTGGGGATTCTGTGTTCAACCGCACGCTGCCGTCGGATTCCTTAGCCTTGAAGTATCAGAAAGGGTACAGGGAACATACCAAAGAGGAAAGGTACCGCTACGAATGCCAAGAGAAAGATGATGTTATCGTTATTTGATATATCTTTATAGCTTTTGTGTTGAACCCTTACTTAAACATGCATTTGTACTTGCATTACGTATATTTAGGAAAGCAATAAAAATACCGATGTCTCTCTGAGTCTCTTTCTGGCCATGCATCCCATAAATTAATATTATATCACAAATATTTGCCCGCAGCGCGAATCAACCCCGCAACCGTAAGCTTGGCAGTCAAAAGCACTTACCACCAGACGGCCATCAAAATGATCAAAGTCAGCCTTCTTATCTCGTCCACCTACCCCCACCCTATGCTTCCTCCTCATCATCAGACAGCCCGCATTCACTCATATCATTCCCCACTATCTCCATCATGTCCATCCAATAATTATGAAATAAAATGTTATTACCAGTACCACTATAAGTGTTGCATCAATACACCAAATCCTTGGAATCAATTGAATCAATCGCCCAACCCCGCCATGCGAGCTCCTTGCACAAACAAACAACTACGAAATGTTCCTCGGAAATCTTCCACAACAATTTTGCACATAATTTCACATCACTGTGTCTCGCCACCGTTTTGACGCACAATTCCGCAACATCTTTGGCGAAGGAAATAAAAATGGCGACAGTGGCCGCGCGCCCCGCAGTGAGCACATGCGCGCGCGCTTATACTCTCGTCCGGAGACCGTCCATGTATCTGTGAACTTCCCAAAATGGTTGCAACGACAATCATACCGTTTTTAACGTTAACGTGCCTCGTGTCTGCAGAGTATTTGTTGCGTAAGTTCAATGTTTGCGTTATTGATTTCGATCGTTGAAAAATCTGCCGGGCTCATTTATAAACATGTCTATTTGAACACTTAACTATAGATATTAAGTAATATTTTATGATGATTGTTCTCATTTAACAATTTCAATTTAGAAAACAAATTGTCATAACAAAATTGATGCGTTAAATTGTGGAGTACCCTCGTTTGATTTGTCGAAGATCTTTGGCTACCTTTGTATACATCTACCCTTTCCTCGTAATATCTTTGAGTACGTGCTCGATATCCGTGACGCTGGGTTCCTTTCCCCGCAACACGAAACGTCTTATTTACATTCACTCCACGCTAACACCAATTATTGTAAGTAGACCTAGGAAGGACGTTACTGAGCAAATTACTTGGTCTACTTAATTTGGTGTAATTCCTATGATTTGATGCTGTGATTGCTGTCGGTAGTGTGAAAGGGAGAATGGTGGTAAATTGGCAAAGCTTTATAGCTATTGGGTGCGTGGTATTGAAAAGTTACTTCTCCACACTTTACGAGTTGGATGTTGTTATCTAATGTTTCTCCATCGGGAATTTCACTGAAGTTTTCAGTGATGGTCTGTGAAGTTTGGAAAAAAATTTCGATCGTCACGTTTTTCCATAAGGATACCCGAAGGGGTAGGCAGAAGTGTCCCACCGTCTTTTCGGAGGAGATGTATTCATTTTTTTTTTTTTAGGGGGAAACCTTCTATAGATACCCGACCGTCCTGGGGGGGGGGGGGGGCCTTGAGCCATTCATAAAAGAATGCAAGATTTGCATTCACGGTAAATCTCTTCGGACAGAATTATCAATGAACTTGGGTTAACAATAACTAATTAATATTGTCGGGATTCAAACCTGCAATCTTGAGTTTGCAAGCGTCTACTAAAACTACTCAGCCATTGCTATATTTTCAGCAGTAAATACAATTTTATCAACACGAAAGCAACAGCATAATATATTAAGTAAGGGCCAAAATACCTCAATATACCAAATGAATAGGCATTGTATAAGCAGCAGTACATTACGGAACTCGAAGATAGTTTCCTACAAAGCATTACTTAATCAAGTTAAGCCGCCCGGAAGTGGCTGGCTGTTACATGATCGCACGCAAGGATGCGAAGCACTCGCGCCGGCGTGGTTACAAATGTACCATTAGCAGCTGAGTGACTCTTCGTTTGTTACGTGGCGAGCAATTGGGATACACGTGCTTGGTTCATACGCGTATGTCTTGGAACCAAACAGATCTACACGGTGTGGTTTCAAAGGAATTCCTTTCGCAAGCACTCAGGCTTCAATGCCTTCAGCATGGAGTTTCTTTAAAAGATGCAGGTTTGGCAACAATGTGTGTTTGGCAACAATGGGGTTGCAAGCGCCAATAGGTGTAATTTAATTAGGGCAGCATCGCTTTAACAACAATATTTCAGAGCGATCTGAATTGACATATATCAGCTGATGATAATGATAACGATGATAAATTGCGCTACTTAGTGACCCAGTGCGTTAAATAATCACCTGCAAATTAAGTATAATGTGTAGCTAAAATTCCATTACGTTGGTTTAAAGAATACTTGCAAACAATTAGGGCGACAGAGTGCGCTATTATACCTCTCCTTGTTCTATCAGGATACATTTATGACCTCTCTGACCTCTCTTTTCGTCATGACAGGCACTTTTTTTTTTATTCAAAGAAACCATAATTCTTGCAGACTGTGTCTTTATAGCAATGGACCAGTTTGACTCCTAACTGGTCAAGTTTTAAGGCTTTAACAATTTGTTGATGTAAATAACACATCCCTCATGGCACCGATAAAGGATCATTAAAATGAACCTTGGACTATCATATATGGTGAGTCAACGTCCCTTTGTCCCCATTGTCAACATTAAAATCAATAAAACATGCACACACTATGTGCACGGCTCATGATGTGTTTGGCCTCTGCCGCGGCACAAGGCGTGTGCCAGCTGCTTTAATATATATTATATATAATAATATATTTAAAGCTTGTTGTCCTGGTAATATTATAAAAGTTTTTGAGGATGTTTATTCCTCTTTCACGCAAAAACTACAGAACGAAATTGGATGAAATTTGGCATAGTGATCATCAGTTTTATTAACAGTAGGGATATGTTCCATTTTGCAATAACAATCTTTTTATGGACTTAAATGTTACGCGGGTGAAACCTTTCCAAAACAAAAATGTTTTGGAAAGGTTGGTCATTAGCATTGTGGACCATACATCCCAGTGGGTGATTGTCTGAGAATCCAGAGTAGTGGTCCCACGGTCCTATATACCAACAACAAACATTTATGTGATGAACATACTCGTTTGCTATGCAGTGTACCTGTCGATAGAACACAAAGTTTGCAAGTCCGAATGCCGACTGTACCAATGACTTTGCCTGAACTTAAGTTCAGTGATAAGTTGCACCACGAGCTTTATGGCGTAGGAAAACATCAAGAGGAAACCTGCATACCTTTGACAAGAAATTCAAAGATGTTTGTGTAGTCGTGCTTGAGAAACGGCGATACTCTCGCCATCTGTCACATTGATACGTAAATTATATCACCTGCGGTAAGCGGGAGTCTGCCTACCCTTTCGGAGACCTTGGTGGTGACGCATGAAGATATATATGTATGTATTTTATTTCGACTCATCATGGTTCTCCCTTCCATCTGTTTGACGAGCGTATATCTAGACCGAAAGCATGACAAAATCTAGATTGTTAACGAGCTTGCTGGCAGAGGACTGCATGCGATTTTGGTCTAGGTACAGTCGGCAGAGGATCGGGTCAAGGCATCTTAGTGGAAGTGTGTGTGGCAGCTAGCATCGAAATGGCTGCATTGTATTAAGGCAGACATTACTATGCGCGCGTGGTGCGGCCCGCAGCCAACCTTGGCAGCCACTCGGCCCCGGCGGCCCGATGGCGGTGGATGCCCGTTAAGAACAAAGCTGCTATTAACCTTAGCGTTGAGGCGATTTGAATATTGACGAGGAATTAATTAATGGCATGTCCGAGTGCATATTTTATGATTTATCGATCGCTAGCAACACCCCCCCGGATCCGCATGGGATCGCATGGAATATTAATTCAGACGCACAGACGCGGCAAGGCGAAGTAGGCCAATATTCTGCTATTATCCTTCTGCAACGGGAGCATTCGTAGTTGGTCGAAGCGATACCATAAGTGTATACTAGCGAATACAAGGGGTGACAGTCGAGAGTAGCGCCAGTCTGAAGCTTTAGACCTTGAGCTTGGACGAGCTTGACGGTGAGAGAAAGCCTCGGGAGGAAACCTTTCGTTTATGAAGAGATCCAAAGACTCTCGGCGAAAAGGCAAGGCGTCAAGACAAATTATTATTAAAGTTGTGATAGCCATGTATTTAGTGGCTATTATAACATTCAGGCATCAATAATCTTACCCACTTTATAGTACAGTAAATGCATTCCACCGTATTACCCAATGCTACTCAAGGAGACAAGGTCGGTCTGTCCGTCTGTTGCTACACGTGTATTCACTGCAATAAGTATACAATAATGGCTTTTTCAACCTGCTTTTACCAAAACAAGGCGCCGAGACAAGCTCGATGTTCGATAGATTCATATAACTGATGAAAGATGAAAATATTCGCCTGGCAGAAATATATTTTTCACTATTTACGACTTCCCAAAAGGATGCTTAAAGAGGAAAAGAAGGTGTAGCAACACCCTCCATTCACCGCATTTATATTTAGCTGTAGTGGCAGACGACATATGACAGATTCCGTCACTGTTTTTCAAGAACTTCTTTGAATTCTTCTTAAGCTTTTGCAAGTCTAGGGAGACTAGGGAGAAGTTTTTTACAAGTCTACCGTACGCAAAAAAGTTCGTACGAAATATAGATTCACAATTATTTGATGCGATGATGAATGTACTACAAATCAGACATGCTAAATCATTTCGTCACAATGACAACGTAATAACGAAATGAACGAAAACTGCCTTTAATTAATAGTTTAGATGATTGTGTATGCATTGCACCTGGCAGCATTGACACACTAATCCGCGAGAGAAATTGAGAAATGCAATGTAGCAACACTGGCATATTTAAAATGTCAACGAAAACTGCTGCAACATTGATTATGGAATTGTACAATAATACTTGTCAGATGGCGTTCATATTTCAACCGCTTAACTTGTGGTAAAGTTTCCTGGCACGGGTTCGACTCCCGTTGGGTGCACATATTCTTGTGAACGAGCATTTTCACCTTAGTCTTGATTATACTATGTACAAAAATACATGTATAAAATTATTTAAGCATGTATATAATAACTGTGAGAGCCGTGGTGGCCGAGTGGTTCGAGCAGTTGCCTGCGACGCAAAGGTCGCAAGTTCGAATCCCGACTGTACCAATGAGTTTTTTCTGAACTTATTATTATATTATTTTATTATTATATATAATAACATATTAATGTGGTTGAAGGGAAAAATAATCCGAAATCCTATCTCCCATCTCGCTGTCCAATCTCGCTTCCATAGTACAAGTCTTACTTACCTAATGTACTCGAAATTACTAAAGTTCAGATAAACTCATTGGTTCGAGTAGAACTTGTTATGTTACGTTGTAAGATTCTACTGGAACCACTTAGCCACCAAGGCTCTCTCACAACTATAAGAATACATATTAATATTGTTATATAATATTGTAGTTCTTTTGGTATATTATATTGCAGTAACGTTTTGCATTTGTTAAAGTTGTCACGATAATATAAATGCGCAATTATGACAATTAACCTTTCATAATATTATTATAAAAGCCATTCGAAGTCATTTGCATGCAATGAGTTGCCAAATACAATGCGCATAAATACTTGATTATAAATGCTTATTTTATTTATGAATATTAATCATAGGAAAATTTATACCTGTTTGTTCATAAACGAATAATCGTAAATCGTAAATCAAATCAAAACAAAGATCTTCAATCAACGTAAGGGACACAGGGAACACTCATTGAACGTCACCTGATGAGGTTTTCAATTGTGACTCATTCAAAAACTCATTGGCAAGGTCGGGTTAAAAATTTCTTAGAAGAAATTCAAAGATGTATGTTGGGCTTTAACAACGGCGATGGACTCGCAATCTATCGCGGTGCCACTTTAAAGGTATCTCAACAAGAGTGGGTCTGCGAATACTTTATAGGTACCTCTGCCTAGTCCTTGCGGGACCCTTGTAGGAAGGCGTGAAGATAATAGTACTCGGAGCACTCGCTCAGTACGGCTAACTGCGATATATGATAGAGCAGCGTAATCACAAACATTACTGTTTCGTTGATCACTGTACCTAACCTACTGGAGATTGTATTGGCTCACGACCTCAGTTGTATAATAGCGCTAAAGGCCTCATCACCGCGGCTGTGGCGCTGGGAGCATGTACACCCATTATGGAAGACATTGAAACGCTGCGCGATCTTCTTAACTTCCGTTAGTTGGGATAGGTCGTGGTCAGTCACCCTTGGTAGGGAAGGGACCTCACTGTGGCGACAGAAAAAAACGGCATCTCTACCTTAGACCAACCAACGCTACAAGGTACTACGCTGATGTAGTGATGTGCTCTTGTGGTGGGCTGAGCCTCCAGGACTTCACAAAATATACATACATGCATACTTAATAGCATCACGCCGAGTCCCTCACGTTGTAGACAAGAACTGGCGCTCCACTCTCTCCGCCAACCCCGTGAGGGACTCGTATGATGATTTGTATGTATGTATGTATGTTCATCGTAACTTGTTATTAAGGCGACAGGCTCATGATGAGCCCCATACATATTTGTATGTAACAAGAATGTCGTGGCACCTCTACATTCCCCTTCGAAGCTTAAGCGTGCCCATATTATTATGAATTTGAAAAAACACGTGAATCAAAACTTGGCCTTCAGTTTTATGACCTGTGGAAAACTGGTATTCATTCGCAGTTGCACTACTGTTCCAATACCAGTATGTGGTGGGTTGGATCATTTCGTCCGTACATTGGTTACAAGGTCGCCAGCAGTGGGCATGCGCTCTTGTGCCATCGTGTGTTTAGTCTAGAGAACACGTAAAATCTCCACCAGTGAAGTGGTGTGGTGACCAGATCAGTGTCAGTCGGGGTTACCACAAGCCTATCAGAGGAGGCTCGCCTTAAGCCGGTGGTGTTTCGCTCTAGTGACAACCATGTTAATGTGTGTAGAAATAAATAAATAAAAGGTTTGCTGTATTTTTGCGAGTTTTCTAACTATTATTTAATTACCTTCAAATGCATATTAAATCCAAACAATTTCTCACTCCTCTCCTCCTTAGGAATTTGCGTGATCTGGCGCATTTGAGATGTGTACTTGGGACATACTTGGCGTATCATTGATCAATGCTCCGTATATTCCCAGCAATGAAATAAACTATTGTTATGTCCTGTTGCAGCGACAGACTTCACGCAATGCAAACAAAACGACCCCAAATTGAACGACTGCCTGAAGTCCGCAGTCCCCGATGCTCTCAGGAAGATGAAGAAGGGTAATCACTGTACCTACTACATTAACTTCTTTAATATTAAGTCTACCCCGTGTGGGGTTCGGCGTGATTATGTGTTAAAAATGTATGATGAATTTCCGAAATCTCGAAAACGATACACATTGTACTAGGATAGCAAAATCTGAAGAGCCTTTAATAAAAAGATCGCGACTGTAATGCTAATAAGTAGACATAACACAACCTATATTTTTATGTTCGCCTGGTACTTTGTAATAGGTAGAAATCACATTTATTTTTGGATTTTTTTATATATATATTTTTTTATATAGAAATCGATTGTGTGCATAATTTTTTTTATATTATTTACAAAGAATAGTTGAAACTAACTACTTACAGATAAAATATTTGTCCCAAATCGGTATCCCGTATTAATTGTTGTTATTGTAAATAAATCTTGATTTTTTTTTATTACTTTAAAAAAGAGCTTATAAATTAAAACGCCATCTAGCGTTCAATACCTAAACTGTTATCAGTTTTACCTATCAAACGAATTTAGTCGCAAACTTTTCTATGTTCGACACTAGATGGCAGTGAAGTCACGATGTATACTATTGCCATCTAGTGTCGCGCAGTAGAACAGAGCTTATCAGTATTCGTATGCGCGAAAATATAGTAGTTCGTGTATTCAACAATAGATGGCATTGTAATGTATTCATACGAATTAATGTAATTACTTTTTTGGTATTAGATACCAGTAAAATATAACACTGGCACGTACCTATCTTATTTATTCTTACAGTTGTACTTTGTTATAGATAGAAATCATATTTATTTTAGACTTTTTTATATATTATATAAAAGTGCTTATAAATTAAAACGCCATCTAGCGTTCAATACGTAAACTGCTATCAGTTTTAGCTATCAAATTAATGAAGACACAAATTTTTTTGTATATTTGACACTAGATGGCAGTGAAGTCACAATGTATACTATTGCCATCTAGTGCCGAATAGCACAGAGTATCAGTATTCGTATGCGTGGAAATATAGTAGTTTGTGTATTCAACAATAGATGGCATTGTAATGTGTTCATACGAATTAATGAAATTACTTTTTTGGTATTAGATACCAGTAAAATATTACACTGGCACGTACCTATCTTTTTTATTTTTACAGGTATAACCTCTCTAGACGTACCTCAAATGGAGCCTCTTCTTGTAACCGGTATAAACATAGAATCGGGAGCTGGTCCCGTCGTCATAGCACAAAACTATAAAAATATCAAACTGCACGGGCTTACCAACTCTGTGATCACTGCCTACAAGTGCGTATTTGATTTGTTATTTTAGTATGGTCTTCTTGCTACTTTATTCAGGTAAGAAAAAACATTATTAAGCCACTCATTTACCCAGAGTACTAACTCTTAGATTTTTCTTACCTGAATAAATTTGTTTGCTTTTACGTAATGCAACTATATAAATAAGTACCGTTCCGTACCGTAAATAAGTTCAGCTGTTGTGAGTAAGACATAGATAAAATAATGACTGTAATTTGTCCATTTATCTTTATAAAAGCTATAAAATATAATATATAATTAATATACCTCTGGCGGAAAGTGGGTGTGTGGGTATTACCTATACACCTCTGCCTACCCCTTCGGGGACTCTTGTGGGAAGGCGTGAGGATAGTATTATTATTTATACAATATAATAACCGTACTGCGATTACGCTTCCATTCACTTCTAGAGCGGACTTAAAGCACTATCGTCTGAGAACTGAGTCAAACACTCCTAAGATGGAGTTTATTGCAGACTACGTGATGAAGGGTAGGATTCTAGTGCTACCCATACAGGGGAAAGGAATCGCCAATATTACTATGAGTAAGTAACAATAATTATTATAGTAACAAATAAAGCATGTTGATCCAACATCAACATTGTTACGCCATCTTGTAACGCCATCTATCGTTATATATTGAAAATCTGTACACATTTTAGTAAATAATAATTTATATTTGTTTAAAATGAAGCTCAGTTGCAAATGAATCATAAAGCACTAAGATTCAACCCGAATTCTCTTTCAGTAAATCTAGTAGTGAAACATGACCTAATAGGGGAGCCCGTGCAGCGAGGAGGCGAAACATACATGCACATCAAAGATTACAGAGTGAAGTTCGTGCCTCAGCGGGTGGTGCTGCACTTCACAAACCTTTTCAACGGTGACAAAAGACTGGGAGACCAGATGAACCTGTAAGTCATTAAATTAACTATATATCATCACAACGAGTACTTCACGGGGTAGGCAGAGATAGTAGAGCGCCAAATCTCTCTAGGTTTCAGACCTTTCGCAA
Organism: Drepana falcataria; assembly: GCA_945859725.1. NCBI lineage: Eukaryota > Metazoa > Arthropoda > Insecta > Lepidoptera > Drepanidae > Drepana > Drepana falcataria. Next base: position 9,385,685 of record OX243941.1, on the reverse strand, counting down.
CATCCACAATCATTACATCGTACATCTCGCCGCTTTCGTAAACTTTTGACGTTCGTTGAGGATTGCATCAATTTGATTTGAGCGTGATCATATGATGATGATGATGCGGATTTAGTTAGTTGAAACGTTGCCTTCCTTTGATTCAACTCAAAATTCAATACTAATATTCAATAAATCCTCAAGAGAGAAATACTACATTGAATAGTAAATATTTCTTTAATTGAATAAATATTTCACATACTATGTTTAATATTTCAGGTTCCTGAACGAAAATTCCGAGCTGGTATTCAACGAACTGAAGGAGTCGTATGAACAAGCTTTGAGCTCGGTCTTCCAAGATGTAACCAACAAAATATTCGACAAAGTACCTATGAACAAAATCTTTCTCGAAGACTAAGGGTCGTGAATTCGACAGACTTTATTAGTTTTATACATTAGGACTACTTTTGCGAAGTGTGTCATTATGGGATAGACAATGCAATGCAATGTAAATGTAAGTAATTATAAGTAACTGTAAAACTTTAATGAGAATCTGATACAACTCAATCTGGATCTGATCTTAATCTACCCAAATAGATATCAGATAGTTAGGTTCGGGGTTATTTATTGAACTGCTTTAATTAGTATTTTAAAAAACAAGACAATAAAAATAAAATAACTGACTGTCTATTTTATTTTATGGCACAAAAAAAAATATTCAAGGTTTTGTCAACATTATCAATCTGAAAATTTTCCACGCCACCTGTGCTTGAGTAAACTACAACCTGTTCGATTTATAAGGAGCATCGCCATATCCCAGATTGCGTTTTGGAGGCTTTGTGATCACTGGCTTGGTCGGTTTCCTTTCATTGAGCTCCACGTCGTGTTGCTCCTGTATACGACTCGCGTTTCGTATACACACAGACTTGCAGAAAGCTTCGTTTATTATGACAACTGAGAATAGAATAACTCAGGTTTAAATAGGCATACTAGGTAATTAAGTATTCAGGCAATAATTTTTTTTTAACTACAGCCATGATTTTAAAGATTGCAAGTTCAAATCCCGTCTGTATCAGTGACTTTTTGGCTAACTTAAATCACTGTAAGGAAAACATGAAGAGGTAACCTGTATACGGTTGAGAACAAAAGACGTATATCCGTATTGACGTGCTTGAGAAACAGCGATGGACTCGTCATCTTGGCACGAAATGAAAAGGTGTTGTTCCACATCCCTGATGAGAGATGAATCACTTGCTGGAAGGCTTGATGCAATATATAATGAAGGTAATCTGGACACTAACGTATTCCAACTAAGAGCAGGTACAGCACGAGCCCCAGGAGCACAGCGTCGAGTTCCATGATGACGGGTTGTGGCTAGTGCGACCTGGCAATAGTGAAATATATTTTTATGATTTTTATTAGTGTGTATGCATGGATGTTTTTGATTGGATAGGACCTGATAGGTGGCGCTGCAAGCCTTTTTTATTTCCCACGCAAACCAAACGGCTGAAACGTAATAAATATTACGTGATTTCTGAAATTGTGCGGCTGGCGGATGAATTGAGACATAGTTTATCCGTATACATATTAGTACTTCGGTGAGTGTTGCCTTTTCGCTATTTAGTGTTAGTCCAAGCATTGTGTGCACTTATAAACAACCCAAATCTCTAAAAAAATACAAAGTAGGTATTCAAAAATGTTGCGGCAACCTAGAGCTATGGCGCCATTTGTGAACTGCCTACATATGTATGTATAACTTGGATGCTTTCAGCTTCTATTAATGTCAACATCTATTCAACAGCCGAATTCCAGTGTCTGTTTCTTCGTATTTGCAATATGCGTAGGTATTCAATTATACACACACATACGGTTGGTAGGCCCTCCCGCCCGTTGGGCCCACGGCTATTCCATCACACTGGCTGGGAAACTAGCTCTGTACGAGGACACTGTCTTAATAGCGGTTTTACCCCTGGTAGTGGCCAGAATTAATTAATGTCATAACTCAAATTATTTATTACAGATAACATTTGTAACAGATGTAATTATAGATTTATATAGATATCATACTCATATCACCTAGCCATGTAGGTAGCCAGGTATATGTTCTAAGAGTTGCACATCCTCACGCCTTCGCACAAGGATCCCCGAAGCGGTAGGCAGAGGTTTATAGGTAGTACCCACACACCCGCTTTCCGCCAGAGATATATTTTAGGTGCCAAAGTGACAAATGGCGAGTCCACCGCCGTTACTCAAGCAGGACTATAGGTACATCTACATAGGTACACCTTTGAATTTCTTCTCAGAGGTATGCAGGTTTCCTCTCGATGTTTTCCTTCACCGTAAAGCTCGTGATGTGACTAATCACTGTAGGTACTTAAGTTCAGAAAAACTTATTGGTACATCCGGTATTCGACCTTGCGATCTTTGTGTCGCAGACAAGTACTCGATCCACTCGGCCACTACGGCTATTATACGAGTTAATTTACTATATAACAAACTATGAGCAATAAATAAATAGAGCTTCATGTAATAATGATGATAAGCCATGGGTATAGGTATACGAGTAGGTACGTACAGGCTATCTCAGCACGCTCGACCTCTCGTCGCCCTCACCAATCCTCGAATGGATAAATAGGCAGCGAATATGATGAGCAGGAAAAACGCTGTCTCCCAAAAGTGTGTGACCAAAGCTCGGGGAGAGTTCATTCTAGCGCACAGCACCAACCGCCTCCAATCTCATTGGGCTTTATATTATATTTTCCAAGTAATACAACACGCGGACATCACAACAGATTTTTATGACATAATCAATTATTTTTCTTTTTCACTTGCGTCAGGTGATTAATCTGTTTCAGTTGACAGAAATAATTTGTTATTCTGGTACAGACTTCTTTCCCTCAGTTTTGCTCCTGTACTCAGAGATGGCGCTAGTGTACAAAAATTGGAGGAACGAAAACTTTATTTTGAAACATTCTCTTAATTTAGGCTTTGAAAAATAATAATTGAGTAGCTTAATAAGCGTTTATTGAGTACTAGCTGTGCCCGCGACTTCGTCGGCGTGGACGGCTTTTTTGAGTTTAAAAAAAATTTTTTTTTTCAATAAAAAGTATCCTATGTTACTTCTAATACCTCCAAGAATATGTGTACAAAGTTTTATGATGATCGGTTAAGTAGTTTTTGCGTGAAAGCGTAACAAACAAACTTACATTCACATTTATAATATTAGTAAGGATACTATCTGTTTTTAAATTATCGATCGTTTATATAACATTTTCAAAACAATCTGCATTAAAATTCATGCAGTTCAATTTGCGTGACAGGTGTACAGACCGACAGTTAAAATAAATATAGATAGTATTATGATGGCAATGCTTGAAACTGAAAATATGAAATAAAACGAAGGTTTGTATTACATAAAATCGGTATGTTTATTCAGTGATACATAACAAATTTCTATGGCATAGACACTGGTAACATTATGTCCAAGGGGAGTACATACTAGAACTTAAACTAAGTTTAACTTAGCCTCTACCTAGGCCTGTATTACATTTCAATATTTAGTGTTTTTCTGTTTTAACGCCATCTTGTGTAGTTTGTGTGTACTAGATATGTACCATGCCATAATAGTTGTATTCAAAAGAATTCTAAAATTGAAATATAACACAGTTTACTATATTATTATACCGAAGAAGTTGCTATTGAAGTATTGCTATTCAAATGTAGGTATCTATTTATAAAAACAGGTGTAGTGAATTTTAGTACACCTACTAACTAAAATCAAGCTTTTGTCCACCAAAGTTTTATCTTGCAACCAATAAATAAAGTTTTACTAGTTATAAAATTTTACGAACAAAGCTTATTCACGGACAGAGCGCAATAAGATATAAAAGTTTCTGGATTTTCACATATGTAGTTGCAAAGATTATAGAAGAACAATAGCGACATCTGGTGTAACACCAGCTAAAACAACGCGATCAATTTGGCGAGAGTTACTTTGCATCATTAATTTAATATAAAACATTAAATTATTCATTCCAAATGATGGAAGTAACTTGCAATAGGTATATAGTGACTCTTGATTATGAATATTTAGCCTTCGAGCAATCGAATAGTGTTCTAATACCTATTATTTAGAAAGATTCCAAAATACAAGTTATCAAAATATATTATGATAAGATAATCAGTTGAAATAGTGTTTTTACTATGTTTTCATCTACGTATGTATTGAGTGTAATGTGTTTACTGGCGCTAATCTACAACTATGCCGCTATCTGTATATCTTATACAAATTGGACGGTGATATGGCATTCACATCGAATTCCGCTAAAATTGATTAAAATGTTTTGTGAAAAAATATTTTCTATTTTAGTATCTTTTACCTAATGAGGTATGGAAATGGATGACCGTGTTAATTCTGGAATAGTGAATAATTCTTAAAGATACAATTACAAGCTCCCCCGTCACAACCTACAGACAAAATGAGATTACAAAAAATTGCCTAACATCCCGGCTGCGCATGGAATGGTCTCATTAAATGCAAACTAATCCAAATGTATATATTTTTTCTTAATATTATTGAAAAATTATTGTACCGGGAAAGGCAATTAAAAGTAAACTTAAAGTAACATAAAAGCTAGCTTAACTAATTAATATTTTGTCATTCGTATTTCGAATAAAAATATGTGATTATTAAAAAAAACATATTGTGAAAAAATACAACAATAATATTATATAGTGCACGCGATCAGAATGATAAGGTCACGATTTCGGCACTTACCAAGCTGATCACATACGGCTTAAGCTTAATTTATTAGCTTAAATAGCAAGCTTTTGTAGTTCATTCATGGTAAAGCACTATAAGAGCTTAATTTTGGAGCACTGAAAGTCCAACTCATAAAAAAAGGTACTTTAAATTAAAAAAAAACCTAAGCTAATTTTAAAAGCTAGCACCATATGTAATTAAAAATATACATTTAATTTGATTCCAGTCGTTTTAATATTGAAATATCGCATTATTGTTGCACTTATTCAAATTTTGTTGAATAATTTGTTTATGAACATCTTTTCCTCAGAATTCCAGTATAAAAACGACTGAAATAAAATGTCCTACTTTTCGACATATTGAATACCCACTAGAACGATAATTCGTCTTGTCGGTATATCAACCTACCACTTCTAAATAGTTAATAAGTATCTACATGCAAAAAAATTTTATATTTTTATCATCAAAATATTTTACAATGAAACCTCTGACATTAATTTGTCACTGTCAAACTGACAGGACCTGTCAAAACACATCGATGGGGACCTATGGCTTCTTCCAAGGTTGTATTAGATAATTATATTTATATTTATTATCCTCACGCCTTCCCACAAGGGTCCCCGAAGGGGTAGGCAGAGGTGTATAGGTAATACCCACACACCCACTTTCCGCCAGAGGTATATTAGGTGCCAACGTGACAGATGGCGAGTCCATCGCCGTTACTCAAGCACGACTATACATACGCCTTTGAATTATTCATTGATAATTCACAATTAATAATAAGATAATTACAGTATCGTATTGTTAGTAAACATTTTCTATTCATACATAGACAATGTTAGTATTTATTCTATTAAACATAGAATTTATGTGAATAACATCATATTTAACTTGCAAAACTTCTAGCAAGTACTACAAAAACTATAATATTCGATTTGACAACTATATTTGTATGATTGACTGGAGCTAAAGTTTGTTAAAGGGCAAGTAAAAAATGATGCCATCCATTTGTTACAAAAAGTATTCGTATTATGATTTGTGCCATTTAATAACGACTCACAGTTTGAAACACCCAAGTATGTTAGACACTTTGCCGCCATTGAATGGATTCCGGTTTCGTTATCAGATACTACTCGTACATCCAGATATGTGTGTGATATCGCATTGACAAGTTATCAGACGTCGTGGAACAATTCCGCACTAACCTTCGAGGCACAATATTTATCATGAGAACTCCCCATCCATCCATCAGCGTCCCGTCATTGGAACTGGGACGTAGATGTAGACCTTCGGCAGCCCAGCGCTACGGGCGCAGGTATCCTCGAAGCCCCATTCCTCGGGTCTTTGCGCGGAGCAGCCAACTGCCTGGTGCTTGTGGACCTCTCCAGCTTGCCATCAGACATCACCCAGGCGGACGTGAAATCAGCGTAGTCTGAATCTTTTGAACTAGTTCGGGATAAGGAGTCGTCTCCTTTTGAGTAGGTCCTGATGATTTCCTTCATCTTCACTAGGACTGAGGCGTCATCTCTCGCCGTCTCCGCTGAACGTAATATCTGCTCTAGCAGAGGACTTAAAGGCTTTTGCGGAGGCGACCGCAAGGTGGCGCTACTTGCCCTCAGAGGAGAATTTCTCTTAAACGCCTCTGTCTGGGGCGTTTTGGGCCTTGCTTTGGGCGATTTATTGGGATTTTCAAACGTATCGACTGCCAGCGTGGGTCTGGATTTAGTCTTAGTCTGGGTGGGAGCGGTCCGACCTCCCCATGTATTTCTGGAAGAGGGGGGCAGCTTTGGGGCTAATTTTGGCGATGTCTGGACGGGCGTATGTTTCGGGCTCGGCGTGTTATTTCTGTTGGGCGTGCGAGCCCTGACTGGCGAGTGCGGGATCCTGCTAGCTTGGCGGCTCCTGGGCATCGTTGGAGATTCGGGCTCTCTGGACGGACGAAGGCTCTTGCTTGGAGAATCATTGTTCTGAACAACGATCCTCTCAGGGCTGTCCCTGACTGACTTGTCGTCAATGGAGCTGGTCTTCCGGCCACCGTAGAACGTGCCGGAGAAGTCAGTCTTACGCAGACCAGTGCTGAGGCTGACGTTGTCGTCCACTCGCTCCTTGTCCGTGGGGCAGCCGTCGTCGTGGTCGAGACGCTCTGAAACAAGGATAAACAGACGTTAACGTTATTGGGTGCATAGCATTGCCAGGGTCCACAGGTTCAATTCCCACACCAATTAAAAATCAGTCAGGCCGACCTAACGAGGAATTTCTTAATATGCTAAATGGGTAGGTTACCCACAAACTACAATCACTAGATATACGTTTTTGGCAAATGACGCATTCTACGCGGTAAAGGAAAATATCGTGAGGAACCTGGCTTCTATAGTTTACAATAATAATATTTAAAATTCAAATACCAATTGACGTAGTCTATAACAAAGTTAGGACATCATAGATATGAATTAAATATTTAAGACATCCAAACGTTCTGCTGGTATCGACCCCGCGACCTCAAAAATCTTATTTCAGAGAGCTGATTAAAGTCTAGTTTATGAATAGATGTAATTGTTGGTGTTGTAGTGGTGACCGTTTGCTATAAGGGCTGCATGCTTTTGGTCACTTGGGTGGTATACATTAATTAACATTATTTGTCTAATGAAGGGCAAAAATTAAATAGTATTTGTGGTACGCCAAGTACGCGGAAGGGGAACTGAGTCCATAGTTCCCCGCGATACCGGCCATACACGGTCATACACGGCCACACACGCCCGTACATGGCAATAAGCGATAGACTAGTTTACCGACACCATACACGGCCGGCGCACGGCCATTAACTCAAATAATATTCCTATCATAAAGGCCGTTTTGAAATAATACATTTTATTCGCAAAATGTTTAGCTTGATATACAGGCTGCCCTGTTATGGTAAAACAAAGTAATTGACTGGTTTTATTGGACGATATATATACTGCCCCAATCAGTATTCACATTAAGAACATCATAATATGTGATATCTAATACAATAATAATTTGTCTGCCTGTCTGCCTAAATTCGCAGCCAGTCAAAAATACATGCATCCTTTTAGATTTAACAAAATTTTGTGTTTATAATCGAATTAGTTCGGACATTTTATGTTGGATTATCTCTTGGAATTAATTTATTTATCATTATATCCTCACACGTTCCCAGATGAGAGAAAACCAGAGAAAGAGTTTATAAGTATAAAGAAAACCGGCGCTTCACTCTCTCTGTCTACCCCGTAAAGTATCCGCATATCTTCCAATACAAGAGGGTCCCGGATGGAATCCCAACGGAATGAGTAGGCAGAGATTTAACAATATGTTAATTCGCCGGCGATATATTTAGGTGCCAACGTGACAGATGGCGAGTCCATGGCCGTTATTCAATGAAGACTATACATACGTCTTTGAATTGCTTATCAAACGTATGCAGGTTTCCTCTCGATGTTTTCCTTCACCTTATGGCTGGTGGTGTGACTAATCACTGTAGTTAAGTTTACAAAAACTTGTTTATAACTATTAATCCTTGTCAAATTGATAATTTTCGGGCGAAGCTAAGCTGGCTCGCCAATATGTACATACGTAACACGTATAATGCGCGTAAGACGTATGACGTAGCGTCATTAATTTTAAACGTACAAATACCGCTCGCTGTATCCTAAGGGAATTATAGAATCACCAGGGGAGTTACTAGAGATAAGTGCAAAGGGGACAGACGATAAATCTGTCCTCTTCGCACTTTCTAATTTAATACTTTGAGACAATTCTACACACATTGAGCCCCAAACCAAGCTGTATGAGAACAAGACAACGGTATACATACTTATTTACACATATATTTATATATACATAGAAAGACATTCAAGACATAAGAACAAATACTCGTGTTTATCACATAGAAAAAATCGGGCCTTAGCAGGACTCGAATCCTCAACCTTAAGTTTCGCAGCCAGGAACTCTGACCACTAGACCTAATCTCCCTTTGTGGTCTTCATATTTTCCTTTGCGTACTTGACATAGCTACGAGCAGCTATAAATATACATACGACATATTGACAACAAAGCGTTTATATAATATAAGAGACAGCCGTATACCGTATACGGTGAGGTCTGAGCTACATTCCTACAACGCACATGCATACATGGTGATAGGATTGGACCAGATTTACAACCAGTGCATGACTAACTCACTGGGACACCTGTATAATTATAGCCTAGGATACCTACTCTACAAGGACTCTGACAACGTACAATACATAGTTTGGACAGCCGTGGTTAGTTGCCAGTTTGAATCCTGACTGCATCAATTAATTTTTTTCTAAGGTTATATTTGTACAGTGATTATTCACACCACAAGTTTGACTGTGCAGGAAAACATCTAGAGGATTATCTGTATACTATGGAGAAGAAATTCAAACAAACAATACATATGTCATGTATGGTCGTGCTTGAGAAACGGCGATGGACTTGCCATCTGTCACGTTGTCACCTAAATAATGTATCTTAGGTGAATCGGTTCAGTTTTACGAAAGTATTTTGGTTGGTTTTTAAGAGGCTTCAAAGAATGTTGGTGGTCATATTATGCAGGTTCCGTTAAGTTACCAATTTGTAGTGGTTTTAGACATTGAATTTGAATAACACTTCCGAACAAAAGAAAAATGTCTGAAAGCAGTCAACATGTGGAGGAACAATTGATGAAAATATAAAAAAAAAATTACAGTAGAACATAGACCCTTCTCCTTTTATGAAGTCGGTTGAAAATATGATTCATTATTAATGTTTCCTAAAACGTAATAACTAGGTTATAACCTTGTCAGTAAAATAATCGGTACAAACCACTCATAAGATTAACAAATCCAGGTCATCGACTCATCGTGCGTCAATTGTCATACAATAGAACCCATACATACATACATACATTTGGGCAGACGACGAATATGTATGACTGACGTTCTCACTCCTAAACTGTAAATATAATATATGCATGTTTTGTATGTAATGTGTATTGACACGGTATATGGCGCTTGGAATTTATCCCCGATAACCTTTGATTCTAAGCCTCATCCTCACGCCTTCACACAAGGGTCCCCGAAGGGATAGGCAGAGGTGTATAGGTCATACCCAGAGGTGACAGATAGCGAGTCCATCGCCGTTCCTCAAGCACGACAATACGCGCCTTTGAATTTCTTCTCAGACGTATGCTTATGGCGGTTTCTTGTATACGGAACAAAAAAAGTGTGTAAGTCTTCAGAGGACTGGCAATTCTGCGTGGTATTATGTACTCGTACATACATATTATATACATATTTACGATATATAGTCCCATTGTAAGGTAACGCACAATTACAAACGCTAACCTTTCATTGACTTTGTAGCAATCAATTTGACTCGGGTCGATGTGGCACCTGCACTTATACTTTGGTGCATTTTTGCACGTGCTCGCACTTAGCGGGACGTTTCACTTTCGATTGCATCGTACAGGCTGATTCCTGACACAATGGGAATGCTGCCTTTCTTTATCGGCCTATATCGGCTTGTGGGAGCCCTTTGGTGGACTGGGACGCCGGTGTACTCATTATATAATTACTCCTCAAGAGTACTCGAACCCGGTGTGCATGTATGAAGAGACTGATGAATATGTATTAAGAGGTCTGTAAGTCTAAAGGGAGCTCGCGCTCTCTCTGCCCTCAACTTGAGGGGTTCGGCGTGATCATATATATGTACTCAGTTTGATCAAATCATAAATCTTATATGCAACGTAAAGGTCACAGGGAACACTTGTTTAATATAAAATTATAGTTACCTAGAGTAAAATTGTAATTACCTATCAGGAGATCAAATGTAGAATATATGTAATCACCACTTTGGTTATAGGTATACTTATATGGATAGCAAAAGACCATTGGTATGCCTCCACAAGGGTGATATTTGCTTGATAAGGATTGAGCTTTTCCATCGACATAGCGCTTTTATACTTAGCTGGAGTACTCATTGCAACGTAGCCGGTGCCTGAGTCGTCCATCCGAAACATTACTAACATTAGTACTTAGACAATGACAATTTAACGGTACGCCGGATGCTTGTTGCTGCGCTGTCACAATGCATATATTTGCACAGACCGAAGGATAGGAGACGGCGCTTTGACTAAGATACGTCCCACTTAGGAGAAAAAGGCCCCTCGCAGCCTCAGGTCTTATTCCTCACTAGACAAACACGGCTGTTTTTAAGCTTGGATGTATATTCACAATATCTACTCAGGCCACATTACGGTCTATAAGTCTAGCGAAAACTGGCGCTGTATTTTCTCTGCCTGTCCAGAGAGAAGCTCGCCGGGATTATATAAGGGAAAGAGTATCACATACATACGTATTTCATACTCCTTTAATGTCCTCACAGTTTCTCCTCGTACTTTCACGATAGCCATGATTTTTGTTAGTAATTATAATATTTATAACCAACTCACCACTAAATTCAGCATCTTCAATAGAGTTCTGACTGTGCAGGGAGTATCTGTTGGTAGCTTTGAGCGAGGGCGACCCCTGCGTGGAGCCGGCCACCACGCCCAAGCTCCTGTACCCTTCATCGGACACCTCCGACCCGTTGTCCGACGCGCTCTCCACGACGGGAGCCGGCGACGCGGGCCGGCTCTTATTCCTCGCCCCAAGAGGCGTCGGCACCAAGTGGTTGGACGTCACGATTTTAGTCCTCCTATCGGGGGACGCAGACTTCCTCCCTGGGCTCACGTTCCTCGGGGCCAGGTATCTCCTATTAGGGGAGCACGATCTCTCCGATTCTCCCAGGTAGGGGAGGCTGGCTGGAGCGTCGAGGCGGTTGTTCGACTGGTATTGTGGGAGCTTCTGGTCGTCTGAGTACTTTGTGTATTGCAGAGACATTGGCTCTTTCTGTGGGGTGGTTTCTTTGATGAAAGGCAGGGAGGTGGGTTCTCGTTCGTATGTGACGGTGGCCCCGGCCAGGTCGTGCTTGGGGCGCGCTAGGCGGGCGGAGAGCGAAGAGCGGTGCTGGGCGCGGCAGCGGCAGGGGTCGTGCTTGTCCAGGTAGTGGGCCAGGGTGTCCCAGCCGCCACCCACGCGGACCATCACGTGGGAGCGCAGGATCTGGCAAGGAATGCGATATTAGTTATTGGTTCGTTCACTGCAGCAATTGTAATACTGATCTCGTCCTATTTTGACCATCTAGAAGCAGAAAAAATGATGAATCTGATTCTGCAATTACGTAACTACGACCGGAAGAGCTTTTCTTACAATCATGTTTCAACCAGTTATGCTTTAGGAAGAAGCTGCAGGATAATTTCATGGCACAACCTTAGCACAGCAACGGCGACCTCGATACGTCCTAAGCTTCGGCCTTGCAACCCTTAATATGGACACCTCGATCACAACCTGACCAACTTCAATCGACCTATACTTTTAACTATACAATTTACAATGTAGACTTTTCTTAATTTGGTCGTATGTACATTTATAATACACACCAATATAGCGTGACCTGCTTCGCCAAATATTTTTGACAGGTGTAGAGTTCTATTAATTTGGACCGCCAAAGGTCGCGATTCTAACGTTTTCTTCACAATATGAGGCGTGCATTCGATTTGCCCAAATAAGGCTTCAAACGGAATAATGAATCATCGATCGACGCTCTTAAATAAATTATGAACCTTATTACAGCATTATTACACTTTAAATTTGTATGACAGGTATGGTTGCATGTGTTACCTTTAATGCGACATAAACAGGTTCTATTTTTATCTGAGCGTAAATGGTAGAGATTAAATGACTGAAATATACATTCTGTGATCGAAGCTATTTGATATACATAAAAGCCTTAAATAATCGCCGCGATAATAAATTAAAGATAAGTGAATGAAGAACGATTGACGAAAAAAGTGTATAAGGCGAGTGTGAATGAAAGTGTTGGAAGGGGTAGACCTAGGCGGACGTTTCTAGACGAAATTAGGGACGTCTTGAAAAAAGGTCAGGTCAAGAGTACCCTAAACCGAAGAGCATGTATGAAGAGAATAATGAAAGTGGACGAAGCGAAAGAAGTATGAAAGGATCGTAGCAAGTGGAAAGAAGTGGTCTCTGCCTACCCCTACGGGAAAGAGGCGTGATTATATGTATGTATGTATGTATGTATGTAAATTTACCACATAGGTACTATTTTGGGAAAAAGCTTGTTGATCTTTGGAGGTAATTCCCAGATTGCCGCATGTTCAGAGGGAGCGTGTGAGTTGTTTCACCTCTGCCTGCCCTTCCGGAGACATTTATTAGAAGGTGTGAAGATGACGCAAAGAAGTCTATGCATGTCGACCTAGATGCCTTGCTTGTAAATGTTGTACTCATATTCCTAAAGAATATTACGACATCTGTGTGTCTTTGAGGCAAAGTCCGCAAATTATGAATGCCACGCCATGTCCCACCGGCGCCAGCGCATAATTAGAATGAGACCGCTGGAGGTGAACAGGAACTTAGCTTTAACATAAATTGAATAATTGATTATGCATTAAGTGCACTGGCAACACTATCCTCTAGCTATTTGCGTGGACTACATAATCATAATAGCTTTTTTCGCAAATTTCTTTGACAATACGGCTGATATGAAGTGTGTGCAAGAAGAGGTGGAGGAAGACCACGGTCTAATTACTTGAGTACTCGAAACCGGAGAGCATGTATGAAGAGACTGATGAATGTGGACGAAGTGAAAGAGTGTGTAAGTCTAGAGAGAGCGACGCTTTACTGTATGTATGAGAGCTGTAACAATAGCCAGGATCTAAACACTACTTCTTTATACACTAATTTCTTGAGTTTTTTTGTTTCTTTCTTATGGTTTACTATTGTCAAGACCGATTTCAATATGCCGACAAATGTACGACCAGTCACTTTCCAACTTGCAAGGCCTAATTAAAATTACATTAAAACATGGCTTTGTTAGTCGTATACAGCTATAAGTAGGAATAAAGTAGATTGTTCAACTCACCCGCACAAATATGAGCATCCTTGTATCGCCGATCCTGTACTTGCCCTCGGAGACCCTCACCATCGGGAACTGTGTGGGGCAGGAGCACCGCTCCACCAGGTCGCGCACCCTCTCGTCCAGACTTCTCAAATCATTTGTCACCAGCTGACGCTGAGGCCCGGATGGGACCAGACCGAGCGCCGAATCGTCCGGTCTCAATTCCTCTCCTGCCAACTCCCTCTCTATTTGCTTCTCCATCTGGACTAGAAGAGGAGCAGGCATACCGAGCACGGCTCCCTTCCGAGCTACTTCCAAGAGACAGAGCACCACGTGTTTCTCGTTCTTTCTCAGGCACAGGTCATCGGTTTCAAAGAGGAGACATTCGAGAATGCCTAAAGCTTTCCTGCACCAGTCAATGAAGTTGGAAAGGTTGTCTCTGGCGAAGAAGGTGCCGGCTTTGGCTGCTGGGAGCATGTTGACGGGGGGTCGGGTGCGTAGGGCCTTGGCTAGGATGAAGGCGTCTTCGGACTCTGGCGCTGGGGAGTCGAGAATGAGTCGGGCCGACTCGCGCACTGCGTTGGCATGCTGGAACAACCAAACATACGACATTTCATTACAATTCTATTAAATAAGACATTTATGGCAATATATATATACAGGATCCCCGACAGGGCAGGCAGAGGAGTAACAACACGCAATGAAGACGAGCGAATCCATCGTCGTTATTCAACCACGACTGTTTATACACCAAGTCAGACCTTAGGCATATATATATATAATATATTATCTTAAGTTATAAAAAGAATATATATTTTAAATTGTTATAAATTAAATATTTTATATTGTAAAAAACAAATTTCAGGACTGATAATTGAACTTGGGACCCTCTTAGGTAGTTGATATATATCATATAAATATATATGATATAAAGTCGAATAATACATAAATATATTTTTATTTCCGCAAACGGGAATACATTGAATTATAGGTCGTGTGTGTAATATCTTTTTATGGATGTTGCCGGTAGAATGAATCATTGCTATTAATATAATGAGCAGGTATCGTATTTTAATCTATTTGTTGTTATGATATAAAGTGTGATATCTACCCATGCGTCATCTTGTGGAGCTCATTTGGTCTAGATGCCATGTACCTTGGGACAATTCCACACAAATTGACCTAGTCCCAAAACAAAGCTTGTGTTAAAGTAACTAGGCGATATATTTACTTATTTAGATAGATATATACATAAATATATAGGATGGATGTAAGGTACTAATACTCGTGCTCATCACACAATTATCTACCCTCAGCGAGAATCGAACCCGCGACCTCAAAGTTTAAAGGATAATAGTGATTGAATCGCGCTTTCGGCGACGGCATACCAATATTTCCGTAGGTAGGTACCTCTTACTAACTTTTAACCCGGGCAAAGCTGTCCCTTTCTGTGTTTCTTAAGGTGGATTCGAGAATGGGGCCCGATTCATAATTGGATCGTATTTCAGGAAATTTTACTTTTCACCCAGGCGAAGCTGGGCGGGACAGCTAGAAGATTATATTTTATTCAAGTTCAGAATACTCATTGTCTGCCACGTGCTTATCAATAGGGTATATTACATATACATATTGCTAGTTTATATTTTTTTTTTTATACAACAAGAGTGGCAAACAAGCATACGGCCCACCTGATGGGAAACGGTTACCGTAGCCTATTTACACTCACGATCAGTATCACTTGCGCGTTGCCACTCTGTGTTCGGAGAGTTATAGTGTGTTGGCATCATAATGGGTTTAATCCCTCTGCTTCCAACACAATGTAACAATCCTCCCCCTCCCCAAGGAGCTCATTACTGGAAACCTTATTCACCGCGTAGGAACACAACACAAAAATTGTGTTATTTGGCTACGGACTTCTATAAGGTGGAGGTCCTGCCCCAGTCGGGCAGCTCCGAATTCGAACGGGAAACCCGTTATGCCCTACCACTCTTTACAAACGTTCACAGCATCATATTATGTGACTACAAACTGGGTCTAACTGTCTAAGGCACGTCGCAGGAGTAAAAAGCGCCATCTTGCGGCAGCAACGTTAACACTTTTTTTTTTGCAATTTTTATTGCAAACATGCCATTGCTCCGTCTCTATAAGATATATATTTATAAACATTTATTAAAGTTGTTTTCTGTATCCTGAAATCTTGAGAATGTTTGTATGTCCTTTACGATAAATCTGTCCCGAGTCTATCAATATTAAATCTTCAATCAATATGTTATTCATAAATAACTGCATTTTTCTCATAATAAATGCAAATTGTATAGCCATTATAACAGACAGATAAGCATTACAATCAGGTAGTGTCCGCCCGCCCGTGGCGCCAACAGGCGGCATTCTATGCGAGTGGCTACACAGAGAGTACTTGGAAAATTTATATGACTATTTTTTTGCGCGAAATGTAACGGATTGAAGATCTTTGAGAAAAAATATTATTGGGACCTTAATCGACGCAAATAGCACCCAAAACAATGAGTGTTAGAATTTTTGTTTGTTCGTCTGTGCGTTTGTGCACTAATTCATTTCAGAAACAGCAAACTAAACTAAAATCCAAAAAATAAAGTACTGCCCAGTCACTATCGCCATCGTCGACGAAGTCGCGGGCACATTCATATATTTATACATATGTATTTGTTTAATAGAAAAGACAATACAAATTTCAATCCAAAGCCCTGAAAAGGAGATCTGTGTCATCTGTGAGAGAAAGAAAAGAACCAGTCTTTGTTCAGTCTTCTGTCTCCTCTGCTGTAAATTCTGTATGTCTATGTAATTAATACTATTTATTTATTTACGTAGTTTCTTATAACCTTTCTTTTCTTTCTTTCTTTTAGTGAACTATACTAACCTAACATTACTAAACTAACTAACTATATTGAAAATGAAAAGTGTTACTATTCTATTTCTATTTTTAATTAATAAACGTTTACGACTCACGTTCATTATTATACATTTAAAGAGATTTCGTTTCATAAACATATGACAGAAACGAAATCACCCAAAAAATAGTTGTTTACTGAACGTCATGTGGTTCAGCATTCAGAAGGATAGTAGCGTTTCCCGTGAAAACCTCTCCCTAACACTAAGCGTGGGGAACGAAACCATAGCGCGATTCAGGAACTGAGAGCGACATCTTGTGGTAGCAATGGAAAGTATGTGTAGTTCTGTTCAGTACATATTTTAATAATTATTGTAAAAATGATAGTTGTAATATAGGCACATTTAAAATAGAATACATTAAATGATAAGTTATTGATCTGTTCCTCACGCAGCTCGACCTTTGTGGTCGGATAAGGAAATTTTGGCGTAGGTACTTATTGATAAAGAGCAGTTGTACCTACTAAGTAAATGAATACTTTTTGGTGGGCAAAGGTTTATTACAGTGCTCACATAATTAGGCAAAAACGTGACTGAATGGCGAATCTGTCGCCATTACCTACCAAGTAACGGGCGCCATACCTCTATCGTATACACATACGATTCTCACATACATGTATTATTCAGAATTCGAAAATTGTACAATAGATATTGTATCGATACCAATGCTCGATAATCATTACAACATTAACGCAGGTACCGGCCGTACATAATGCCTGTACAATCGCAAATTGCGGGTTGTAAGATAATGTCCAAAGTTAATAAACATATTTGTATTGCTGTTCAATAATGCTTCAACAGTAGTTAATATATATACATTGGTAATACAAGTTGTAATTTACAGGCGTGCAATTATTTCTTTTTTAAATTATAGACTATTATACAGGCTGTAGACATATGCAAGTCTAGAGAGAACTGACACTCTATACTCTCTGCCTACCCCGTTAGGGACTTGGGGTGATGATATGTATGTATGTATGTATATTTATGTATAGAGACTGTATCACTTTTTGGTTTATTTATCATCACGCCTTCCCACAAGGTCCCCGAAAGGGTAGGCAGTACCAACACACGTACTTTACGCCAGAGATATTTAAGGTGCCAACGTGACAGATGGAGAGTCAAACGCCGTTACTCAAGCACGATTTTACATACGCCTTTGAATTGCTTTTCAGACGTATGCAGGTTTCCTCTCGATGTTTTCCTTCACGGTTAAGCTCGTGGCGTGTAGCCACGCCTCAATCACTGTAGGTACTTAAGCTCAGAAAAACTCATTGGTACAGTCGAGATTAGAACTTGCAATCTTTTTCTTGCAAGCAACTACTTGAACCACGCGGTCGCTAGGTAATAAGAGTATGATATATAAATATAGCCGTGGTGGCCGAGTGGCTCGAGCAGTTGTCTGCGACGCAAAGGTCGCAAGTTCGAATCCCGACTGTACCAATGAGTTTTTCTGAGCTTAAGTACCTACTGTGATCACAGTTCACCTCTGATCACAGTGATTGTGGCGTGGCTACACGCCACAATCACTGTGATCAGTCAGTACAGTGATTAGTCACACCAGGAGCTGAACGGTGAAGGAAAACATCGAGAGGAAACCTGCATACGTCTGAGAAGAAATTCAAATGCGTATGTATGTATAGTCGTGCTTGAGTAACGGCGATGGACTCGCCATCTGTCACGTTGGCACCTAATGTACCTCTGGCAGGAAAGTGGGTGTGTGGGTATTACCTATACACCTCTGCCTACCCCTTCGGGGACCCTTGTGGGAAGGCGTGAGGATATATTATTATATATAAATAATCAATTAAATCTGTTACAAATAATTCAAGTGAGTGTTTCGAGTAGTTACCTGCAACACAAATAATGCAATTTCGAACTTTTCGGGTTTTACTGAATTCGGCCTACCCCTTCGGGTACCCTTGGGAAGGCGTAAAGAAAAAAAATAGGTATCTGTGTATCTTTGATGATGTCACCAGTGCAGCACAATGGCCCACACTCCCACGCCCACTCGCTTTTCCCCACGTGTCTGGGGATCAATTAATAACTGTTACATGTTGGTGTGACGGCGCACGCTACACGCTGATTCATTGGATACGAACTACTATTAGTTCTCGATTCTAAATTGAAAAGATACGTTGTAATAGTATCGAAAGATGAGCAATTTACGTAAAGATGATAAATTTACGTAAAGATGATCAATTTACGTAAAGATGATCAATTTACGTAATGATGATCAATTTACGTAAAGATGAGCAATTTAGGTAAAGATGATCAATTTACGTAAAGATGATCAATTTACGTAATGATGATCAAAAGAGCCGTGGTGGCCGAGTGGTTCGAGCAGTTGCCTGCGACACAAAGATCGCAAGTTCGAATCCCGACTGTACCAATGAGTTTTTCTGAATTTAAGTACAGTGATTAGTCACACCACGAGCTTTACGGTGAAGGAAAACATCGTGAGGAAACCTGCATACGTCTGGGAAGAAATTCAAAGGCGTATGTATAGTCGTGCTTGAGTAACGGCGATGGACTCGCCATCTGTCACGTTGGCACTTAATATACCTCTGGCGGAAAGTGGGTGTGTGGGTATTACCCATACACCTCTGCCTACCCCTTCGGGGACCCTTGTGGGAAGGCGTGAGGATATTATTATTATTATTATTATTATATTATTATGATCAATTTACGTAAAGATGAGCAATTTACGTAAAGATGATCAATTTACGTAAAGATGATCAATTTACGTAAAGATGATCAATTTACGTAAAGATGATAAATTTACGTAAAGATGAGCAATTTTGACGTGTTGTGATCGATACAAAAAAACAAGTTCCCGTGGTGTTCAGCTTACACGGCAATCATTTTATCAAGAGGTAGGCAACGCGCAAACAGCAGTTTGCAGTTTTTGTAGCAAAGATTTAATATATCTTGATGGCAAACTATGATTGTTGGTTATTAAATGCACGATTAAACCATAATTACACCCCAATTCAAGTACAAGACGCGTAGTAACGCGTCAGTCGTGTGAGTCTAGTGCTAGTGTTGCGAAAGTTCAAACGGATCTGCGAATCGATGGCAATAGTCGATTGTCTTACCAATCGATTGTTAGTTCCGAATTAAAATTAATTAGACCAAGGTGAATTCAGACAGAGCTTACAGTTTAATTATTCGTTCTAGCTACATGGCAAGATAATTATCATGGTCTTAATAATAAGTAAATTCATTATTGAAGTGTTAAGTACCACACCTAAAACTTTAAACTCTGTGGTTGAATAGGTCGATTAAAAGTAAATATTTATTTATATTAAAATGCAAGGCTAGCAGAACGTATTAAATACGTTGATTGGTGTATATTATATTGTAATATCTACACACCTCTGCCTACCCTTGAAGATATATCTAAATCTAAGATTGGTGTATACTTCAAATGTTTGATGTGGCAACTGTTGTATGTAGTTTTACGTTAGGTTGGCTTCATGTCATGACTTTTAGGCGGGAATCAAGCCCCTTTGTGGACATTTGCAATGCTTGAAGCATATAATATATGCATAATATAATAATATAAGCATATATTATGACTTCACATATATAATATTATATTATGTATTCTAAGATATTCTAATAAGTTCTGCTGCGGATTCAATCTCATGCTTAGGATTGGATCTAAATCTCGGAGATGCATTGAAATACGTGATATCGCATTTGCAATACATAAAGAAATTTTGCAATTTAGAAATATATTTGACTAAAGGACTAGTGTCCATGTCATAAATAAATAAACTGGTACAAAATGTTCCCCGCCATTCCAACCTTATTTCATACTTAAATAGCATGTAGTACATTTAAATAAAGAATATATTATTTTCCGCAACATAAAACATTAATTGATATATTTATCGCAAGTCATAAATTGTCATTAAAGCATTCAACGCATCGATCCGAATGCACTTGACTCAATTCGAGTTCGATAACCGAGAACCGGAAAGATCGATTCTGAAATCGCGCGATCGGTTCAAGGTTGCGGCACGTCCCACATTGCCATTCGATCTTCACTTTCGTTAAGTCAATGTATCGATGTTTGTAATCGATTATGAAATGCTTGAAATCTTATGGTGTTTTTATTCGATACTTTGATATATTTGAACAATAATAGCTGATAGTTTCGAACAACACTACCTACGCGTTGCTTATTTTAAAATAATAACACATTTGTAATAAAAAGGTTGAGCTGCTACACCTTCTGGCTGTATTCGAGGGAAAGTGAGTGTAAGGGTACTACATACACACCACTACCTACTCCTTATGGGACCCTGGTAGAAGATATTTTAGTATATCATCGTACTATCCATCTAATTAGCAACGGCCTAAGCCAAGGCTATTCTACAAATGGTGGCATTAGTTTTGTAGCTTAGCTTGTAAGCTTGTAAAATGTTCTTACTACTCAAATTGACAGACATTCAATAAATATTTTTTGGAATGATTCGAGACCTTAATGTGAAATAATTATTGTGTCAATATGTACAATTGTCGAGTAGCCTGTTGTAAGGTGAGGTTTGATATGTCGGAACAGGCAAGCTGCAACAATGTTGTTGATAAATTAACTGTCTTAGTTGTCACAACGGAGACGGGAGAGGTAACAGCGATGTGACAGGAAAAGGGCAATGCTATATCGAAAGCAACCAGTGTGTTTCGGTTATCTTTTTCTTTTTTGTATTGTCTCTCGTAGCGTGAGTTTTTACTTTTGCTACTTAACTGAGCAATGGCGAGACCTAGGCCTCCAGCCAGGCACTTTTTGAACGAATGAATCGACATTCGAATATACAATTGTACAATTGTCGATTCATTCGATAGTTTTTTTTGGAACAATCGCCCATCGCTAACTTTCATGTGCTAAGCAACACAGCTAAGGGCATCCCCTATGGGAGCAACCCACGGTTACCATGGCGACGACGATAATATTCTCTCGAAAGGAACGAAACCATAACTTGTTATAAAAACTGACAAGCGACATCTATTGCTAGAAATGGTAGTTAAGAATACACATAATATTTACGGAATTAAGCATACCATGCCCATAGTTGGACTGGTATTTATAGCCAGATAGGGAGAAATACTAATATGAGAACTGGATAATGGTCATAAAGTAGTCTAGATCGCACGAGACGTTAATTCAACTTCACATAAATTGACCAAGTCCCAGAATAAGGAAACTTCGTACAAAAACATTTATTTTTATAGTCAGACAAAAATGCATAAAACCGACATAAAAAATTCAAGACTCGTCTTCAGAACAAAAATCATATAACCTCAGTGCGAATCGAACGCGAACCTAAAGCCAGAGATTTTAAAAGTCCAAAACGACCAAGAAGAAGAAGACCAAGATACAGTTATAGCATGATTATCAATTATGTATAGATAAGCAAGTACAGTGCACGGCTTAAATAGTCCAAGTGGCATCTCTCTATACGTTACGGTCAGTTGCAACCATTTCATTCCCTATATGGGGGACGTAACAATAACAGACCTTTCCACCCAAATTATTGAGCGTGTCCAATGACTACCATTGAAGTACAACAATAAAACTACTTGAATCACAAAATATGGTGGCTTGTGATCAACTAATGACACTGATCTTGATTCAAGGCGAGGCTTGCTCCACGATGATCATACATGGTGATAGCGTGCCGTGTGTCATATCACAAGGCCTTGTGTCATAAAGATCATATAAAGATTTGCGCCCTACAATGTCACGGTCGTTTTCTGGTTCCACCTAGTTCCACCACACACTAGCGCCGAAGGTAATAGACAATATTTATTCTACTTGACAGCTACAGAAGAAGGGCAGAGGAACGTATTTGGCCACGTGGTGGACAACGGTTCCCAAAGACTTGGAACGAGCTCAAAACCTGGCGCCTTAAAACGAGGAGGGCCGACCCCAAATAAAGGTATTAAGGCATGGAAGAAGAAAGGCGATATTAGGAAGCTGAGTCGACCTTTTACCATAAAGTTATATTTGCCCCATCCAGAATTCGTGACGTTTCTTCAGCGACGGTGGGTGTTGGAGTACCATTACCCCCACCCCTTCAGAGATAGCTAATCTATCACAGATATAGTGACGTATTTATTTAACTTTTTTATAAAAAAAAATTACCTACCGGTATAATCCAATGCAACTATAATTAGTAAACAAGCAATAATAAGAACCTCATTCATACGCTCATCTCCCAATAACCCAGAAATGGCAACATTCCTTCCATCCATCCGCTAACCCACCACAATCATGGTTGGACTCCAACAGTGCATTGAGCGCAGCAAGTGTGCGAGCGGGGGAGCGTGCACGCAATACTGCGCGATGCGACATCTTGGAAACACAACAGATTGGCTGCAAATATAATTTTCATCCATCAAGTTAAATATCTTCCGTATAATGACCGTTTAAGGTATATCGAAGTTGTAAATCTTGGTGGGTAGTGTGAATTTTTATAGTGAGTCAGTCACCTTGCCCGACCTTGCCCATCGGCGGGGCGGCCTCGAGCCTCCAGTGACCGGCCTGACCGACGCGGGCCGACTTCGGGCGCGCTGCGAGCCTTAACGCCACACGAATGTGTCGCTGGGGGCACTTCCACGTCACGTGGCCGTCTAAACTGTCGCATACATTCGCGTTATTAACGTAAGTACTCTTACTTATGAACATACGGATATTTCGCATTTAATAGCGTATTAATATATGTGCATATTACAATTATACTCTGGTATAATAGCCGAAGCAAAATGTACTTCCCACAAGTGTCTTCGAAGGGGTAGGCGAACGTGTAAGACCTCCCTTATTTTGCCACCTAATATTTTGGCCAACAACGTGACAGATAGTGAGTCCGTCAGAGGTACTAAAGTACGACTATACAGACATCTTTGAATTTCTTTAAACTACAAAATGCTCATGAGGTTTTCTTTCATCGTAAAGACGACTTAAATACAAACATGCGTCCTTTAAAACTGAAATTACTCATTGATACAACCAAGTTTTGAAGCTGCTATCTCAATTTTGCAGTTACTTTAACGACGCGGCCACCACGACCCACAAGTAAGGATACGCTACATCTCTGTTTATCTCGTTATGGAGCCAGTTGGTATAATGTCAAGTGCAGTGACTCACAGCGGCATGCCAATTAACTGGGCAGTGCATCAAAGTACAGTTCTCTGTGACATCTGTCAGGTCAAGTTTACGAGGCGCATTCTAATATACATTCCATATATTATACACTAATGTAGCTTATAATATAAATTCCATATATTATACACTAATGTAGCTTATAATATTAGTAGTATAGTAGCTTCCCTTAGCTTAGCTACCCTTATAATGTACCGGGTCCATCAACATCCGTGAATCGTGATGTTGTATAACAAGTCTATGTATATATATATTATTGTACATAGTGTTAAGGAACAACGTTAAGTAAATGTGCAAAGTAAATCAAGCGAGTCCCCTCAAGATTCCCGAATGGGTAGGCAGACGTTTGAAGGTGGTACCCACACAACCACTTTCCACTGGAGATATACAGATGGCTACTATCGTCGTTACTCAAGTACGGCGAAACATACGCCTTTAATTTTTTTATCAAACGTTACTTTTCTTCAGAAAAACTCATTGGTACAGTCGGGATTCGAAATTGTAATCTTCTCGTTGCTGACAACTCGAGCCACTCGGCAACCACGCTTTTTTAATTTGTCTTTGGTTGTCATAATCATTACCTTTCAATAAATGGATCAGCTTAGCTCATTTTCAGATAATTCGAACTCGCAAAACTCAGAAGCTATCAGTCAGGATAAAATTAAATTATAGGTATCTTGTTAATTTGGCAGCCCAATTCTTAAGGCAGATTATTTAATCATATATTTGCTCCAACAGAAAAACTCACAGGCTTTACTTGCTATTTAATCATGTTATTATTATTTTTTTTTATATACAACAAGAGTGGCAAACAAGCATACAGCCCACCTGATGGGAAACGGTTTCCGTAGCTTATTTACGCTCACGATACCGAAGTATCACTTGCGCGTTGCTACTCTGTGTTCGGAGAGTTACAGTGTGTTGGCAGCATAATGGGTTTATTCACTCTGCTTCCAACACAATGTAACAATCCTCCCCCTCCCCAAGGAGCTCATTACTGGAAACCTTATTCACCGCGTAGGAACACAACACAATAAATTGTGGTATTATGCTACGGACTTCTATAAGGTGGTCCTGGTCCTGGTCCTGCCCTAGTCGGGCAGCTCCAAATTCGAATGGGAAACCCGTTATGCCCTACCTCTCTCAAAATAATCTGCCCCCAAAATGGAAAGAAGTGGTCTCTGCCTACCCTTACGGGAAAGAGGCATGATTATATGTATGTATGTATGTCCCTATAACCCCCAAAAGCTAGGGAAATAACAAAGTCAAAAGATTTATTACCACTAGCTTTTATATAAAATTAATTTCTTGGTAAAAAGCCGTTTAGTACTCGTAGAGATAAGTTACTATACAAATCGACGTGTCATCGCATTAAACCAATTTGTTTTTGTAAAAATAATAGTTTTAAACCAACGAAAGATGACTCTGCAAAGATTAATAATATAAAATGGTTAAGTTAACAAATAAATATTAATAAGTTAAAAATACAACAAAAACGACCTGCGATGGCCGGGAATCGAACCCGGATCAACTGCTTGGAAGGCAACTATGCTGACCATTACACCACCATCGCAGTTACAGCTAACTACGAAATTATGCTTCTAATTTACATTATTGCAGAAATCGTGCTAAGGCGATTACTGTTATTATGAAATGAGTTTCATTGGTGCATTCACGGTCGAAGAATGTGACCACGCAATGTATAAATGGGCGATAGTGGATCGATAGGGCGACCATGATCTATTAGGACTTTGATGTAATTATCCCTGGGGACAGTATGTTTGGTAAGACGGCTATATATAGAAATAGCGTGTAGCAATCAAGTTCGCGATAACACGATAAATCAATAAATAAGGTCATGCCTGTCGCATGATTTATTTAATGTTGATCGTCTATCTCGACATATTATTGTAATGGCCTACAATGAACGGTCGACAGTTCAAATCCCTATAACAATAGCTCCTTCATAGATCCAACCCCGGTTGGCGAGAGGCGCAACCATAATAATCCTACTAAAATTATAAATGTGAGAATGTTTGTTCCTTTTTCACGCAAAAACTACTGAACGAAATTAGATGAAATTTTGCACGGAGATAATTAAAATATAAGACATGTTTTATTGCAGAAAAATCTACCAATGAAATAAAGTTACTGCGGGCGAAACCGCGCACGCAGATAGTATAGTACGAATGAACAATTATTTTTTGATAAACCGTCGTATCGTCCGATGTACGTCGTTCTGTGGATTATTAATTTGATTGTAGAAGTTCGCCCAAAGGGTGAACACATCGTATGTTGACCGCTGTGTGAGGGGGCGCCACTATCGGTGCCAACTATCAGTATCCGCAACGATTTGGAAAAATCACCTGATGAACCTCTTTCTTTCTAACGTGTCATTTCTATTCTCAATATAACATCATATATCAGGTTATCATAAAATCAAGGACTACGTTGAAGATAAAGAAGTTTGGCTCTAGTTCCTTCTGCGCATGCGGCTTCCTTGGTAGCTCATAAACGGCACAAATTTGTGGATGTCTCTAACTATTCTGAATCTTTTTCTTTTCTCAATTCGGGTTTTTTTTTTTTTTTATACAATAATAATTTTCCTTTTTTTTATTTTAATTTATTCCATATCTTGACCAGAATTAGTTACAGTACTGATGACAATATTTGTGTCACTTGTTTAATTTGTCTAATTTGTGAATGTGAGAACATTGTAGGCTTTGTAGATTCTTAGATCTTGCTAACATTGTTATAATTATCTTGTTTTATGTATGCTTTGTATAGTAAGCAACGACCTATTGTCGGACCTACGTTGTTCCCCCATACTTGGGTACTATTGCTGTAACGAAAAAAATATTGTATATGCCTAATGATTTGAAAAGAGTAACCATGGAGTTTCTTGCCGGTTCTTCTCCATGGAAGCGACCAACCCGAACCGTGCTTCTTTTTCGACGTTTTATAAGTGCCCATCTGGGCCTATGTGAAATAAAAAGATTTTGATTTTGATTGATTTGATTTTGAGGTTTGACTACATATTTGTTCCAATTGAGTAAACTAGAAAATAGAAGCTAATTGTACTATAGGTATATAATTAGATCTGTAAAGAACCCTGGTGGCCGAGTGGTTCGAGTAGTTGCCTGCAACAGAAAGATTGCAAGTTCGAATCCCGAATGTACCGGTTTTTCTGAACTTAACTACACTGACAGTTAAGTACCGTAATACCGCGAGATTTACGCTGAAGGAAAACCTCGTCAGGAAACCTAGCATAACTTTGTAAAGAAAGACTTTGTCTATGTATAACCGATCAATTACTACTATCCAACTTAAATAACCCCATGCACGCTATTCCCTAAACAAACTCCATCAAAATCAGTTTAATCTCAGTCAATAAAATATCACGTGAGAGAGACGTCCGCATCTATCATCTTTGTACGCGCCATACAAATACGTACATGACTAAAAGGTCGGTGTACAATAAGCGTTTGACTGCCTTATCAGGCGGCGGTCTGATAATGACCCGGGGGCCAGGATCCGGCGATCTGACCCCATTCTCACAGTCGGGCCCTTTGTACTGGGATCTAAGTGATCATCTAGCCTTATACGGCAACTGGATAACTGTGCATACTCTACGACCTAAGTGGACTTTTTACTGACGAGTATTGAGATGGCATATCAGCTGTGGTTGTATGTGTTTGTATACAGGATGTGTTTTTTTTTGTATATACAGGCTGTACTTTTTACGATACATTAGACTTTATATTTTGCGAGGTTGGTTCTATTTGTCGCGACTGTCACATTGACACCTACATTTTACAGATGAAAAGTGGGTGTTGTAACATCTATAGATAGATAGATAAACTAATAAATTTTTTTTATACCACATGGGTGACAAACAAGCATGCGGTCCGCCTGATGGTAAGCGGTTACCGACGCCTATGGACGCTTGTAACACCAGGGGTATCACTCGCGCGCTGCCGACTCTGCAGGAATCTTTTCACACCCTTCTTGAAGAACTCCATGCTGTACTCTCCAGGGAAAACCTCAACGGGGAGCTCATTCCACAGCCTGAGCGTTCGCGGATGTTGTAAAGTAATAAAAATTTTTTTTTGCCTAAATTGTGTGTACGTTACTGGGTGGATGCGGTACAATTAAAAATATTTTATTTTTATAAATATAATAAAAATAAATCTTCACGCCTTCCTACCAGGGTCCCCAAAGTACGCACACACCCATTTTCCTCCGGAGATATATTTTAGGTGCCAACGTGAAGCTTTGTATCAATCTACATAATGTGTTAAAAAAGATTTATGAACGCAACCAACCGTTATATATGAACAAATATAAATAAGGATTACTTTTTATTTGATGACCAAATCATCCTGGCTACGTATCATGTATCACCGTGTACAATCTCATCATCTCAGCTATGAGCCATAAAGTTGACTGAAACATGACTTGAGAATTTTATTTAAATCGCAAAGAATAATTTATTAAAAACTGAGGTCATTGGCTTAGACATATTTGTGTGAAATCCTACGAATAGGTACCATTATTTAAAACAAAAGATTGGCTGAACGATCTACACGTCGCGAGGGCCGCGGGATCGATCTCAAATTACATGATTCGAAGCTGATTGTTTTGAGATGATCATAAGACACGCTCAGACATTCCCACCTATTCCACACCTTCGACGTTTACCAGTGTAAGGAGGAAAGAAAGGAGGGAGACCTTTGCCCAGCAGTGGGACATGATTGACAAAGCCTACAAAATTGAGCAGCCTGTACCCCAGCTTATACAAATAAGCAAGGAGTCAGCCCGAAGCAACTGACCCACCATTAAATTAGACATGTTAATTCACTATAATGAATGACATTCTCGACAAATTTATCATCAATCTGCTATATAGCCTGCAGTCCTCAATTTAGCAACTAGATACAGTACATAATGACATTTTGTATCTAGTCGTGTCTCGTGTACATCGGTATGTCGAGGTTGCGGTATTTATTCGGCTTATTATTATTATTATATTATAATATTTGCAGAACAAACCTCATAAACGCGTTTACACTCAGTGGTAAACAAGCATATGGCTTACCTGGCTGGTTACCATAGCCTATTTACACTCACGATACCGAAGTATCACCTGCGCTTTGCCACTACGTGTTCGGAAAGTTATACTGTGTTGGCAGCACAATGGGACTGATCCCTCTGCTGCTAAAACGATATAACAATCCTTCCACCTCCCCAAAGAGCTCATTATTGGAAACTGCGTAGATTTTAGATTAGATTTGTGCGCCCGGGTAGTGTAAACGGGGCATTGACACCGCTGCCTAGACGGGGACTCTTGTGGGAAGGTACAAACTAACAGGCCGATTGTTTTCTTAGTATATATATTTATTGACAACTTTAAGAAACCGCGAGGAACCGCTAGTTATACATATTTGTAACTAAATACCTGTTCAAAGGCTGAGCCCTAGCATCCACTCACAACTCCGCCCGCCCACGCGTTTTGAACTATTTAGTCTAGTTTGCGCAATATTCGCTTCGCGGGTTAGTTTGCCTCTATTACCTGTTCCTTAATGTATGCTTCGGAAACCTGGGGACACTAAATTACACGATCGATAGACCGGGAGTTAGGAAATAGCTGCAAAGGTAGCGAATATAATATTAACATCGCGGTTAATTTGTCTCTGAATGGCTAGTAAGGTGTGGAGGCCGTACAAGCGGGAATGGCTAGTAAGGTGTGGAGGCCGTACAAGCGGGAATGGCTAGTAAGGTGTGGAGGCCGTACAAGCGGGAATGGCTAGTAAGGTGTGGAGGCCGTACAAGCGGGAATGGCTAGTAAGGTGTGGAGGCCGTACAAGCGGGAATGGCTAGTAAGGTGTGGAGGCCGTACAAGCGGGAATGGCTAGTAAGGTGTGGAGGCCGTACAAGCGGGAATGGCTAGTAAGGTGTGGAGGCCGTACAAGCGGGAATGGTAGCTGTAGCGATTATAACCACTTGTATTGTTTCAGACACGGAGCTTTTTTGTATATACCACAGAAGTGGCAAATAAGCACGCGGCCCGCCTGATGGTAAGCGGTTCCCGCCGCCTATAGACTTTGCAATAGATCATAGTACTTAACCCGGCGCTTAGGGCACATACTCAGTACGTAATAATAATAAATGACTCGGCTAACAGCATCGCTGAGCATACTCAGCGTTGAACGCTCATTCAGCATGTCGGGAAACTTTTGGTCTCTAATCATTCTTAAGAAATATTTGAATCTTTTTAAAGATAATATTTGAATAAAAGATAAAATAAAGAAAGATGTGAATGGAGTTCCCGATAGTTCTCAAATAGTCAAATTACGAAAGTACGATCATTTCCTGATTAAAAATAGTATTTTAATTCGAAATCTTTCAATGGCGTCGTAACACTGTCCACAACAGATAATGTATTCAACATCCGTAAAGGATAGATAAAGTAAGTAAATTATTTGTGCCACATATATAAAATATGTTATCAAAATAAGAAAAAATATTTGTTGTGAAAGCTGATTGTGAAGCTGGCGCGAGTAGAGGCAGATAAGAATGACAGTTCTCTACACTTACAGAACTCTATCGCTTCATCCATATATACATATATATCGTCATTTCTTTTTATACATGCCTCGCGTTTTCCAAGTACGTTTACGTGACGTTCCCATCCCATTTTATCAAAAAAGGCATGTTACATGTTACATGTAACTGCTGCAGAAGAGCTGAATTTCCTAATACAAGCAATTATTTGCTTAAAAGGAGACTCAAAACCCTGAATTGTAAACCTAATTATAAGTTACTGAAATTATAAGTTATAAGTTATAAGTTATAAGTTACGTTGGTTTGGACAAATAGAAAGCATGTGCGAAGAACGATTGACGAAACAGATATACAATGCGAAAGTGCGAGCAAGAAGAGGCAGAGGAAGACGACGTTCCAACTACCTAGACCAAACCGATGGGACACTCAAGAGAATAAACTGATGAAGCGAAAGAAGTCTGTATATCTAGAGAGAACTGGCGCTCTACCCTCTCTGCCTACCCCGTGAAGAACTCCGAGTGATCGCCGTCCGCTGTCAATGCAACCTCGCCTCGCGCGATCCTTGACCGCACTCGTCCCAGTTGCCGGCCGACTGTGACAGACGCCCAGACAAAAGGAGGAAGTGTCGCAGCTTGCGTCACGCAAATGTCACAACACGCCGACAAAATGTGTTCACCTAGTGAGGGTACTACTTGGCGGCAGCTCTGTGTTGAAACTACAACACAGGCAGTTGTCTAAGTATATATTTACTAACTATGCCATGTGGGTGCAATTGCGTAAAATTAAGATTTCTTAGACTTTCTTATAAACCATACTTCACTTCTTGACGACCGTCTGGTCTAGTGGTTAGAGCTCCTGACTGCAAATCTTGAGGTCGCGGGTTCGAATCCCACTGAGGGCAGATATTTGTGTGATGAGTATTTGTACCTTAGTCTTGGATGTCCTATGTATTTATATATATATATATATATCTATCTATATAAGTAAATATATCGTTGTCTAGTTACCATAACACAAGCTTTGCTTAACTTGGGACTAGGTCAATTTGTGTGGAATTGCTCCAGGTATTTATTTATTTATTATATATACTATGCTACAACAATAATCGTCTAGGTGTCGAATGTAATCCGTTCAGTCATTCTGAGGGGATTGAGTAGCAACCATCCTCACAAATTACTCATTTAAAATATGAGTAAGATAAGATAATTATTAAAGACTAGCGGCACGTCCCGGCTTCGCATGGGTGGATATGTATTTTTAAAACATTTTGGCATACTTTTTTTCTTGCAATTAAAATAGCCTATATTAATCAGTGAAAATGTAGCATTCATTGGGTGACTTTTTAAAATCGGTCCAGTACTTTTTGAGTCAATTTCTTACAAACATACTTACATACAAATCCTTCCTCTTTATAATATTACTAGTATAGAAGTATAGATATCGGGTAAACATAGAACACCATATTTATGAACCGATAATCCGAAAAACGAACCGAAAATCCAATACATTGTCTAGTCACATTTAACTAACCGTAAAATAACATATAAGGCATCGATATCCATTTCACACACTACTGAGTAATGAGCTATCAACATCGACGAATTGAATCATCAACATATAGAAGGAATTAAAGATTGACGAAACAGATATAGAATGCAAAAGTGTGTGGGAAAAGAGGCAGAGGAAGACCACGTTCTAATTACTTGTATCATATGGGGCGCCCAAGGATGGAAAGGTCAAGAGTATCTTCTAAAAACCGGTGAGCATGTATGAAGCGAAGGGGGTATCTAAGCTAGCGCTCTAATCTCTCTGCCTACCCCAATAAGCGTGATGATATGTTTGTATACCTACATACATAACAATCAGAAATCAAAATAAGGTAGATTTTGTTAAATTTGTAAAGGTATTTTTTAATACTACCTTCTATCAAGAATAACTATACTATTTAAAACTGTAATTCTTACTCACACTAAAGTAGCAATCAAGCGTAGATGATAAGCGGTTACCGCGTCTTATGAGCACATGCAAGCATAGGATCTTGCAGACTCTTCTCGAAAAACTTCTTAACTCTCTCTTGATATCGAACTTAACTCTTATCAGGGCTTTTACAAGGAGTTCAACCACTGCATCCGCGTAAATAAATCTTCTTACGTATCTAAATAATATTTTAATATTCCGGGCTTTATATACTTATAGATATTTTTGTTACAGACCATAACTACAAATTTTTCAAATCATTTTATTCAAATCAATCGAAATAACAGTAACATATCTATATCAACGACCCATGTCACAGTCGACAACAATAAGCAGGTCTTAAGGGATTCGTGGGCGAACTGTTAGCCTACTTGTCTGTCACCCACCTGACAGCACCGAAGACAGTGGCCCAGTTTGGACCCCAAATGGTAAGCTACGAAATTAAGCGTAAGTTCCGGGAACTTTTACAACTAAACAGAACAATGACGAGACTAAAAGGCCTCCAGTACATCTAAGACTGTACGTCAGAGTTAAGATATATGTGTAATATATTAAGACGCATTAGTTATTTATTAATAAACACCAGTGTAGACAAACCAGTGACCACTCCAGAATGGAACCATTTCGAGTATGTACCTACTCGCAACCGAACGATGATTGAACGATGAATGTGGATGAAACGAAAGAAGTCTGTAAGCCCAGTGAGAAGTTGCACTATATTATTCCTGCCAATCCATTCTGTCATGATATGGATACGGGTAATTTATTTAGCTTCTTGGGAGAGTTAAGGCTCAGTTCTTCATTGAGGGATGTTAACTAAAGTAGATAATTAAATAAATCTTCAGATATAGGCCTGAATCTTCCTAGCATGACATGTCGCACTTCAAGACAATATAAATCTAACGTTACAGCTAGTTTAGCTAAACAACGAAGCCAGAAGACGCCGACACCTGTAGACAGTGCCTCCACAGTAGACAATAAGTCGATTAATTACAAGCGAATACAAATGTTTGTCTCGCAGAGGTCGGGCTGACTCACTCGACACAGTCTCGCACTTTTACGGACTTTATTATTGACTAGTATTGACTAGCTGG
The DNA here is from genome assembly GCA_945859725.1 of Drepana falcataria. Classification (NCBI taxonomy): domain Eukaryota; kingdom Metazoa; phylum Arthropoda; class Insecta; order Lepidoptera; family Drepanidae; genus Drepana; species Drepana falcataria. The sequence continues at coordinate 9,352,234 of OX243941.1, read as the reverse complement.
GTCGTGTGGTCTCACTCGTGTAAAATTTGATTATAAATATATATTATATATCCTCACGCCTTCCCACGAAGTGTCCCCGAAGCAGGTGTATAGTTGTAAAAATGTTTGTTTAATAGTAGACTTGTAAATATGTTTGTTTAATAGTAGACTTGTAAAAATGTTTGTTTAATAGTAGATTTGTAAACATGTTTGTTATGTCTTCTACTCTAATAAAGCCCCTATATTGGTTTTTCATCAATATCTCCAATGTACAGACATTTACCTTGTACACTTTTATTATATATATTGATTTAGATTAACATTTGTTTTTGTAGAAGCGTAATACTAATGAACACCATGTTTGGTTTGCGTTACTGCGCATTGGATTATAAGGCTTATGAACAATTAAAGCAGACCTTCGGAGGCCCCGGCGTAGGACATTCAAGCAGGGAACTGAAATATCCGAGTCAATTAGGTTCAAATTTAATTAATAACTCTAACACTTTAGAACGAGTTAATAAAGTTTGACGAAACAGATAAATAATGCCAAATGTGTGCAAGAAGAGGTAGAGGAAGTCCATGTTCCAACTCCCTAGATCAAATCGATCGGACACTCAAGGACGGTAACGTCAAGTGTACTCGAAAACGGTGAGAATGTATAAAGAGACTGATTGATGTAGACGAAGCGAAAGAAGTATGTAGGCTAAGAGAGAACTGACACTCCTTGCTGCCTACCTTGTTAGGGTGATGATGTGTATGTATGCATATAACACTGTATTTAACAGCATTTTCTGCAGCGAGAGGTCCTTGTTCATGACGAGGTGCAGATAATAAAACTCTGCTAGTTTCCTAATTTAGTATTTCGAGTACCTAGGTATTCATACTTCTTATGCACTGCTCTCCTTATCACTCAGAAACAAGTGTAACTTACCTTTATATAAATACTTAACTTAGAAAGTATGGTAACTGATGCTTACCTGAAACAGACAAACGTACAAATTAGCCCAAATTACAATTTAAACGTAACTTTTAACGTTAAGTTAAATGCCACAGCCCAGAGCCAGAGCTAGTCAAGATTGCAGGGTTTTACTGCATTTAACTAAAGCAATTATACCTGGGGCTTTACAATGCAAGAATGCATGGAGACGTGTATAGTTTTAAGAATAAGATTCGCTATTAAATATACATACAAATATGCATAAATTTTTATTTATTTACAATCATATTAACATCCCTACTGTATTACACTAATGTGACGTAAATATATATTTCTTCTGTGCGTTTCTGTCACTAAACTCGTAAACGGCGGGACCGATTTTATTATAGGTAATGTTCTGTGCGTCTTCAGGTGGAGAACGTTGGGGAAACGGGCAAAGATATACAAATCCTACTTAATATAATGCCAAAGTGTTCGCGGATGTTCATTACTCAATAACGCCAGAGAGAACGAACGGACGACAGGCTGAACGTAATAGGATGTCATTTGACATAGTTGTTTTATTTCAAAAGAAAGAATATATACTAATAAATTTTCGCACAGGTGAAATCGCGGGACACAGTTAGTAGTAATAAATATTGAGACACTCAATAAAAAAACGAGTCGATCAAATAAAATGGAAACACTCGATTCGTAGTACCAACGTAAACAAATGCTCGAGACGATGTAAACAAACCGATGGGGCGGTGTAATTGCACTCCAAATCGATTCACAATCGATCCTTAAACGATTAGAGGTCGTATTCGTTAGTCATCACTCGATTAACGGATGGTGCATCAAAGGATGTTTATAGATACAATATAATACAATTGCGTAGTTTCTTGTTATTATTCCAGCGTGCCTTAATTTGGAAGACTTAAGAGATACGAAGGAAGGCACGCACCGTTGAGTTGGACATATAGAAGAGATGAGTGAAGAAATATTGACGAAACAGATAAACACATACAATGATATATACATCTAGATATACAAAGCTAAATGTGTAGAAGAATAGGCAGAGGACGACCACGTTTCAACTACCTAGATCAAATCGATCGGACACTCAAGGACAGGAACGTCAATAGTAGTATGAGTAGACTGATGAATGTGAACGAAGCGAAAGATGTTTGCAAGTCTAAGAAAGCTGGCGCTCAATCTCTCTGCCTCCCGCGTGAGGGAGTCGGCGTGATAATATGTATATAAGCTAGGAGTAGTAGTAGAGTAGAGTAGAGATACGAGAGATGAGCTCGGAAGATTTTATAAATCGCAAGCAATTAGGATGGCACTGAAGGAAGAATAAACGTACCGACGCCGACCCCTGACGGGGTTGGCAGAGAGAGTAGAGTGCCAGATCACTTTAGACGTACCTATTAACTTTTGAGATTCTAAGCACCAAATCATTTTATATTCACAACGGCAATAATACATGTACGTGTTAATGAGCAGTCCAACGCAGATGGGCAACATAATTAGACTGATTTAGAGAGCACATTAAGACATCTACATTCAAATAAACAAAGGACACGCCAAATTTAACTGGATAATATCCAAAATGGATCACTATTGGCATCTAATAAAAATATGGGCGATTGGACAAGGCTCGGCCGCCGAAGGTCGCCGGGCCAGTGGGCGGTGGACCACGCGTGGGCGATGGCGTAACAACATCGATACTCATTCACTACCGATTACTTCGCTTAAATTGTGACGCCCGCCTGGTCTAGTGGTCACAGGTCCTGGCTGCGAAACTTGAGGCCGCTTCGATTCCCGCTGAGGGCAGATATTTGTGTGTTGAACAAGAGCTCATTAGTCTTGGAGGTCCTATGTGTATGTATATCGTTGTCTAGTTCCCATAGTTAAAGCTTTGCTTAGTTAGGGACTAGGTCAATCTGTGTGGAACTGTTCAAAGGTACTTATTTATTAATCTATTCTGGAATACCAGCTGCCTACCCGTTGACGTCTTCCGTAATCATCTTAGGACCCTTCAAGGGGCAGCTACAAGTGCCAAAGCATTACCTCCACTAAAACTTCAGAGGACCGTATTAGTGACTCAGTTACATCGCGCTGCAGTAACTGCAATGCATGAGACTGCATATTATAAAGACTCACATAAAAAAGTACAAAATACAATTAAATAAAAAAAATACGCCTATGGACGCTTTTAACAGCCAGGGGTATCTATTCCGCGCTGCCGACCCTGCAGAAATCCTTTCCCACCCTTCTCGAAGAACTCCATGCACTTTAGGGAATTATGTTTTCCCTTGGGGAGTTCATTCCACCGCGTGAGGTTTCGCGTAAAGGAACTCCTTCAAATAGCGCAGTGTGAGAGCTTTTTAAACGTCATGTAGAATTTGTAGGCATGAATTGCGCGCTAGATAACGACACTATCCTTATCACACCTAAGATATATATCGAAATTAACGCGATCACCTACGATCTACGATAGTCACATGTAGCTGCGATAGATCGCTTGTGCCTTCAAGCGATCAAGGCAATTATTAGAAAGCCGATAGCATCTTACAATTATCGAAGGCCCGCATCAAATTTGACCAAACATATACCTATCAGAATGCTTAGGATTTCAATATATAGCATAAAGCCTTCTTCATTAAGGGGCAAATGCAATAAATGTGTAACAAAATTACCGAATTTAGTAGTTCCTGAGATTAACGTGTTCAAACAGACAAACTCTTGTAATATATCTTCACGCCTTAGGAGTCCCCGAAGGAGTAGGCAAAGGTTTGTAGTAAGAGACCCTCTTTTGTCGGAGATTTTAGGTGCCAACGAGATAGACAGGATTCTAAAGTGCAACGATTGCATCGCGATTAAAATTTGCCGCCGAGCGCACACTCATAACCGTAACTCCAGGCTCAGGTAGGACAATGACAAACGCCTGCCCACAATAGTTGAACAGTCAGGTGGCACCTATGACTCGCCCAGGGTCGTCCAGAATATCAACCTTGCAAAGCTAAGCATCCAAGCAGCATGAATACTAGCCGGAGCTCAGTTCTACAGGCCTACAGCAGTACTAGAGCTTATGTTGGACTGTGAGCATGTATAGATGTTTGTTACTCATTCACGTCAGAACGGCTGAACGGAGTTAAATGAAATTTGGCACAGAGATAGATTATTAGCTAGATTAGGTCATAGAATATGTTTTGTTCCAATAATATATCTAAATAAAATTATACTAAAAAAATACATTTTACGCGAGTGAAATTGCGGACACAGCTAGTATTAAATATATATATGTACGAAAGTCTGTACGTTTGTTCCTCTATCACGCAAAAAATACTGAACGGATTTGGATGAAATTTGGCACAGATATAGATTATTAGCTGGATATGTTTTATTTCAGAAAAAGAAAAACAAGAAGGAACTACAAATGAAACGAAAAACGAAATTGCGTGAATTTACGCAAGTGCAATTGGGGGCACAGCTAGTAATACACGACAATTTTAAGAGAATGACATATGAATCTTTCTGTGAATTAGGAATCGATATTAAATCAAAATCAAAATCAAAATATTTTATTCAACGTAAGGGACACAGGGAACACTTATTGAACGTCACATATTCAATATAAACTAAAGTTACCACCGTTTCCAAGAACAAATACCTGCCAGGAGAAGAAACGGCGAAACAAACTCCCCGGTTTGCTTTTTTAACATTTGTTCCCTTTTACGTAGGGGTAGAAAAGATTAAAGTTACATATATAAACTCAGTACAAGAGGATTGTATTACGATGGGAAATAAACTTTATAATCGATCCTAAACATGATTATTACTAAAGAATGGGTACAAGTGCATGGTTTACTTTCGTACACGTTCGGGAAAATCTCTTTGTGACGTAAGCAATATTACAAGAGCGTTAGTACTTTGCACGTCACATTAGAATAAGGATTAAAAATTCTCGTCGGATACCACACGTACAATATTAACTCGAGTATGTAAATACATTGCTCTTATATACATAGTTATGTATTCGAGTAGCATGGCAAACTGGCGCCTCTATCTGCATGTCTAGAGCCTGCACGAAATGGAAAGTTTACTGTGTTTACGTGATTCCGAATATTTCTCGACTACCGCAGGAAGGTGGGTATTGTTATATCATTATAGTTTCGTCATTATTTAATTGAACTATTAAAACAATTCCTTTTTTGATATACATACACTCAACTATTGCCTCCATAGGGGAAGCAATAGTTGAAAAACGCGTTTTTTTTACCTTTTCACCCGGGCGAAGCTGGGCGGGACAGCTAGTTTTATATATATATATACAGCCTACCTAACTTCTTAAACAACGCACTCCTGAGTCTCAGAAGATCCTATATACCTAAGTCACTGGCACAGTGATTGCAGTGCGAATCCCGACTGTAAAACTAGTTTATCTCAACTTAAGAACAGTGATTAGTCAGTCACCAGGGGGGGTAAAGGAAAACATCGAGAGCAAACTTGTATACATTTGAGAAGACACTCAAAGACGTAGGTATAGTCGTGCTTTAAAAGGGCTATGGACTCGCCACGTTGCCCGACCTAAAATAAATCTCGAGCGAAAAGTATCGTGTGTGAGACCTTCGGAGACCCTTCTTTATATAATATACCTTCATACCACCCCGGTATCAAGGTATATTATATAATGAAGTGGTTATTGTCGAATCTAAGCCAAGTAATATTAATACGAGAAAATTTCGATTGAAGCTTTACTCCACGAGTTAGATATCATATATGTAGAGCTCGTCCGTTCTCATCAATAACGTCTAACGATTCTCAAATCTAAGCCAAGTAATATTAATACGAGAAAATTTCGATTGAAGCTTTAATCCACGAGTTAGATATCATATATGTAGAGCTCGTCCGTTCTCATCAATAACGTCTAACGATTCTCAAATCTAAGCCAAGTAATATTAATACGAGAAAATTTCGATTGAAGCTTTACTCCACGAGTTAGATATCATATATGTAGAGCTCGTCCGTTCTCATCAATAACGTCTAACGATTCTCAAATATCCCATTACTCTAACGAGGAAAAGGAAGAGAGTATTCACTAAAGAGCACTTTCTAAACATATATAACAAGCTTAATAATTACGATTAAAATTGTAAGTATTCGGCGAAAGTGACGATACACGGATCGAATTAAATCGATTCTGAGCATCGATTCGATACGCTTAGCAATCGATACATCGCTGTCCGGCCGGTGGCCACGAAAGTTGTACCTCGAGGCATGAATGCTGCGACGTAATGCGCGTGAGAACATACATCATTGATACTCACTAGAGTTTTGAGTGGATAACTGGACACCGATTCACCTGCATACTTCCTAGTATAGTAAGTATTGCCGAAATATAACGAATCCGGTGGTCTATAAGTTTATTTAAGTTTTTTTCTTGTCTATGGACACAAAATCAGGGATTTCGCTTCCGCGTTGCCGAACCTTTACAGCCACACCACTAGCTTGACGTTAATGAAAAACAGCGTGAGGAGAAAAGTTTGAGACGAAATTGCCATTGCCATGAAAACGCCATCCGTCACGTCGGCGGCTAAATAAAACTGCAGCAAAATAAGATTATGTTTCCTGTTTTTTTATGATATATAGATACGGTACACTATACAAGACTACTTTGTAATTCGGACTAGACACGACCTTCAGCATTGAAGATGCCGACTGAAAAGAACAATTACAAACGCGGATCAAAATTCAACTTTCAACCTATACCTAGGAGTAAACTGATTCGCCCACACACTCCCAAATTAACGACTAAAATAATTAGCAAAAAACTATCACGTACTCACGTACTTACTCTTTCTCACGAGCGCTAAAGTCAAGGTTCCATAGTTACTTTGAACTTTGTCTCGATAACTACCTAATTATGAACCCTAATAAGCATTTAAAGCTGCGGTGGCCGAATGGTTAAGTAGTTGCCTGAAACAAAGGTTGCAAGATAGAATTCCGATATTGAGTTTCTCTGAACTCAAGTACAGTGATTTGTCACATCATGAGCTTTACGGTGAACAAAAAAACCACGAGGAAACATGAATTCGTAAGACTTAGTTACACTTACGAAAGTTTGTGACAGTGTTCGTTCCTCCTTTACTATAAAACTGCTTTTTTTTATTTAAAAAGCGAACACAAATTAATATTTACAGTCCACTTGAGAAACTTCCTCCTTTTTTGAAGTCGGTTAAAAATAGTGAAGCTACAAATTGTATGCGATAACGCATGCAGTAGCAGTCAATTGCGTCGCAGACATTAACACTCACCCCCGAATAGAGATGTACACCTGTGTATACAAAACAGTGTATGTGTGTGTGAAATCAGGCAAAGAGTTGACTGGATTAGCCCATAGGGCATGCTTTGTAAAAAAAAATACCAATGTAATTATATTCTTTGCGGGCGAAACCGAGGGACAGTTAGTGTATATGGTCACAGTTAACCGCCGGCGGCTCACGAGCGCCAGTAGCGATCTTTTGACATTAGTAAGCTCATTTAATCCCACATTTGTGGCTAAACAGCGATTGGCGAATCGAAATTGTCGACCTTGACGCTACCGTGAACAATGCTTAGGGTACCGTGTCCACAGATGAGATGTGGAAAAAACCCCTTAGCCATATTTAATAGGCCAATCGGTGAGGAGCCCTAGATTAGTTGAGCCTGTTCTTATAAATACGTTACATGCTGTATGAGTGCCAGTTTACTTACAGGTCTGTTTGATTTTACCGGTTACGTGTGCTCTTGACATCCAAACTATTAGCATATACCCTCACCCCTTCCCATAAGGGTCCCCGAAGGGGTAGGCTGGGGTGTATAGGTACTATAGGTAGTACCCTATATATACGCCTACACATAAGCATTAATGCATGCAGGCGTCCTCTCGATATTTCCTTCACCGTAAAGCTCGTGGAGTGACCAATCATTGTATTTCAGTTCAAAAAAAACTCATTGTTACCGTCGGGCTTCGAACTTGCGATTTTTGTGTTGCAGACAACTACTCGAACCACACGGCCTCCACGGCTATTAGCATAAAAACACAATTTATTTTAAAGAAATGTAAAGATACCTTGGTAAAATTACCTGGTCCTAAGTTGACGAGGATACAGAACCACGCACAATTTGTATTTCAATAGTGAATTCTCAATCTCGGCGCGTGTTAATGCGGAATTATGAAAATGACAGGGTGAACAAAACAGTGGATGAATTTGAAACAAGGCCGGCGGAAGGCGACCGCGGTCCATTATCAAGAAATAAGAGATAAATAACACCAAAAACGGTGAGAGCCCGACATGCGGTGACCGTACAGTAATTGACCACTAAATTGTTAATATTATTGCACAAGATTTTATCGCCGTGGTTTTCATACCCTGCGCCATATTGCAATATAGAAGAGAAGTTTCCGGACTCATTATTGAATAATTTCCTGCAGTATTTTCAACATTTTGACTCGTTGATCAGATGGTGTCTCAAATTATATAATTTAGCAATTAAAATCAAAAATACTGTAAACGAATTTAACTGAATTAAACTTAATTATATAATACCAAAAATCGTGCCGTATCTTCATAGTTTCCGCCAGTGGGCAGAGTTATGTAGTAAGTAACACAACCTCTTTTCGCCTCAGATATATGTAGATGCCAACGTGTCAGATGGCGAGTCCGTCGACGTTTCCCAAGCGCAACTACACATACACCTTTGAATTTTCAAATGTATGCTGGCTCTATATGTATTCCTCCATCGTTTCCTCTAGTCAGGTTAATTTAAAATAATGATATTAAAAGGCTTCAAATAATCAAATAAGATGCAACTCAAGCTTACGATAGCGTCCAAGACCTAATTCCAAATGTTTGCAATGAATGAAAGGAAGCGAGTTATGATTCCGATCACACGACGCAGGACACTTCCGCCAATTACGCACAGGTGAAATGGCGTAACGTTTGCACAGCGTGCTATATACTATATAGTCAGCTTATTGCGATCGCTGATTATATTCTGTGAATATATAAATGTAAGCCGATCCTAGAAACTTTGACAGATAACGTCAAAACTTTTGACATTTAATACATATGTCAAACAGTGAATATACCGTTGGCGATGGTCACAACTAAACAGTGTCTTCAAATGGTAGCGTACGTTACGTAAAACACGACTCACTAAAGACAATACAGTTACTAGAAAATGGCCGGCAAAATTACACAATGCTTACAGAATTTGCAATTAAAACTATCCGAAGAACGCAGAAATTGTTCTTAATAAGTGCGTACAAGTGTTTATTAAAACATGTTACGTTTAAACCGTAGATCTGAGAACTGGCAGTATCTTGAGTAATGGGTTTTCTTTCACCAATCTTACTCAATCCACTAATTTGATGATTTAATAGTTTCATTCATTGTTTCTTTGGTCGATTCACACGCATTTTTAGTTGAATTATGTAGGTGCTGTCCACATAATACGAGCTTGCTGGCGATTAATTTGAATGTACCTTATCTAGATTGGGTTTAATTAATTTTGGATTTTATCTTTGTTTTTATTTAAACAGACATGTAACAATTTCACACGGTAAATTATTTTTTGTCACTAAAATTAATGTAAAAATTTCACTACATAATATTGGTATGGTACTTTTGGTACACTTTTGCTTTGGACGTCGAAGAACAAGTTGAAAAAGTAGTGCTTATCTCACACAATTTAAATGGATTACACGTTTCAAACTGTACGACAAATCAACCATTATATCTATCTCGGGGCCACAAAACAACCTTTCACAATAATGACTCCTACTTTTCCGTTGCCAAATACAGTAGCGTCTCCCATTAAACAAAAAACTTCCTCTACATGATTACAAAGCTCATTCCTTAACAAGACATACTTAAGCACTTTCTTTTGAATAAAGAAAGTGATTATAATCATTGGGCATCGATATGGCAACGCTTGGGGCGAAAATAGGCGTTTTATAGTTGTCTGCCCCTTATGCAGGTTACAGGGCATTGTCTGGTGGTACAATGGGGTAATGAGCTTCACTGGACACACTTTCTACGTGCTCCGCCTGAATATGGTCAAGTTTTGGATTAGGTTACTTGGTAGCATGGCATTATTATTCCTATTGTTTTCATTATTACCATTATGAAATTGAAACTGGATGTTATGTTTCAAAACTGTTTGGACGAGGGCTATCGATGGGCAATTGAATGTACACCTCTCATTGTTATGTCGACATTGCCTGCGACACAAAGATGGCAAGTTCGAATCTCGACTGTACCAATGAGTTTTTCTGAACTTAAGTACAGTGATTAGTCACACCACGAGCTTTACAGTGAAGGAAAACTTCGAGAGGGAACGTCTGAGAAGCAATTCGAAGGTGTATGTTTAGTCGTGCTTGAGTAACGGCGATGGACTCGCCATCTGTCACGATGTACTGTATGAGTTGCAAGCAAAAGAGAACAAGTTAGCGTTCCGTATGTGTATTGAATAATTAATGTTACATCGTGCGTTCCATATTATATAATTTACATTCGAAATTCGCGCTATAATGAATCTATGGTATGCGCCAGCATTACTTAATATTATTGTCTATGGTATCCATAACTAGACTATACGCATCAGATTTCAGATTAGTTAATTAATAGTGATGATTGAACACATAAGAAAATAGTTGCAGTTGCAGCAGAAGTTGGTTAACATCTCAAAATTTTTTTTCTCTTTAATAAAGGAATATTGTCGCATTCTAGACTTACATACCTCTTTCGCTACATCCACATCGGTCTCTTCATACATGATCGCCGGTTTCGAGTACTCTTGATGTTCCCATTCTTGAGTGTCAGATCGATTTGATCTATGTAGTTGGAACGTGGTCTTCCTCTGCCCCTTCTAGCACACACTTTCGCATCGTATATCTGTTTCGTCAATCTTTCCTCATCCTTTCTATATGTCCAAACCAAATACATGAATATGGACCAGTCAATATCTCCCGTACTCAAGAGGGCCCTGACATTATCTCCCTTATCAGCTGTCATGCAGCTGCACCACAAGTGACTGTTATCGCCAAAGCCAGAACGAGTTGGGCATATTAATGTCTGGTGTGTATTTGTTGTTTATCGTCTGTCGATTTGTTTTATTTTTCTATTGAATTATGATCGATTTGATGAAATATGGGTGACATAAAGCATTATACTACGACAAATAACTTAAACTACGATTTTAAATTTAATGCATATTTAAAATAATGTATATATCTTCACGCCTTCCCACAAAGGTCCCCGAAAGCTTATGCAGAAAAATGTAGAACCCACACACCCACATTCCGCCGGACATATATTTTAGGTGCCAACGTGGTTAGTGGACAGCTGGCGAGTCCATCGCCGTTACTCAAGCACAATATAGAAACAATACACACGTTTTTGTATTGTATCTTTTAAGAAGTTTCGTATTAAATTGGACTGCAAATGTAGGTTAATGTAAGGTAATGGCTAAAAAAGGCAATAAAATAAAGACAGGCGTGAATTATTATGAGTAAAATTCGGAGCTCAGCATTTGTAAGCTTGTCATCCTTAGACCTCATAAGCTTTATAAAGGCTGATCCCTCGACGTAAAGACAATATAAGCCGCAATTAAATAACATAACCCCAGTAAACGAATCGTCCACATAAATTACTACATAAAAGGCTGGCAGCATTTACGACAAAAGGATCATGTCCCAACGCCAATTTTGTCTCTTTGACGCCGGCTTGCGGATTTGGACAGCGGACGCAACGACTTCTAACGTCATCATCATTATAATTAAAAATAATGGGTATTGAATAACACAATCATAGGAATACATAACGCATTTTTATTATCATGTAACTCTACAAATGTACAAGGTTCAGTAATGACTGGGGGCAAAGAGCAAGAGTAAATTTGATAAAAACCCAATCGGAGGTCACTAAGGAAGATACATACTTAGTTATCTTTCGTTAAACTCTCAACTAAAATTATAAACTTGACAGTTTATGAAGAAGTTAGTTCCCTGTTCAAGCAGAAACAGCTGTATGGAATTCGATGAAATTTGGTTCAGTGATAGATTATTATTAGCTATATTTGAATCTAGAAAAATCTACAATTAAAATTGTATTTTACTTACACGGATTAGACCGCTGGGCACAGATAGTAATATACAAGTTTGGAAGCACACTGAGTTTCTATCCACATCTGAATTAGAAATAACATTTATGTTACTTATAGGTAACTTTAAAAAAAAAAATATTCTAAAGTTTATATATTTTTATTTTTAAGTAATCATCACCTCCCCACAAGGGTCCCGGAAGGGTTAGGCAGAGGTGCGTAGAACCCACACACCTCCTTTACACCGGAGATATATTTTAGGTGTCAACGTGACAGATGGCGAGTCCATCCATCCACGAACGACTAGGCATACGTCTTTGTTTATTTTTTCTCAAACGTATGAAGGTTTCCTCACGCAGTTTTCGTTAATCGTAAAGCTAATGTTGTGACTAATCACTATACCTAAATTCGGAAAAGCGATCTCTATCGAAAAATGTGCGGAGTAACGATATTAAATCGAATCCGCAATGAAGAGATTCGCAAATCAACTGGCGTGAATGAGGGCGTGATTGTAAAGATGAAGAAAGGCATGTTACGTTGGTTTGGACTCATAGAAAGGATGAGTGAAGAAAGATTGACGAAACAGATATACAAAGCAAAAGTGTGTGCAAGAAGAGGCAGAGGAAGACCACGTTCCAACTACCTACCTGGATCAAATAGATCGGACTCTCAAGGACGGGAACGTTAAGAGTACTCGAAACCGACGAGCATGTATGAAGAGACTGATGAATGTGGACGATGCGAAAGAGGTATGTAAGTCTAGAGAGAACTGGCGCTCTATACTCTCTGCCTACCTCGTTAGGGACTTGGCGTGATGATATGTATGTATGGAAAAGCTCATTGGTACAGTCGAGATTCGAACTTGCAACTTTTTGTTGCAGGCGACACTCGGCCACCACGGCTCTATAATATTATTAGTATTGATATACTCACGTCATATTCAAATCATTTGTTAAATATATGGATCTAAGCATTCATACTGCGTTCATGCACATCCTGCTATCAACGTTAACACGACCAGTCCCACATGACCTCTCTCCTAACTACACTAACAAACGACGAGAGATCTCTCCAAACTGGACAACCGTAAAAGGAATTGTCTATATCTAGCGAATTAAAACTTTGCGGGAATTTGACCTTTATAACTTAAGAACTAAGGTATACAGTTTTAATTGATATAACGGGTAGATTAAGCGAATCGGGTATAGAATTATAATGTTTGTAGTATTTTAGTGGGAGTGATGTTTAGATAGCAGCCTTTATAGCACCAAGACGTCACATATATCTTTCCCTTAAACATTCTTGAATTAAGATTGCAAAAAAATTGGCACAGAAATATATTATTTGCTGGATGAATACATAGAATTTACAGAACAGAAAAAAATAATACCAATATAATATTTTTGTACTGTGGTGAAACCGTGGGGCATTGGTAGTCTTTAATAAAATAATTATAAGACCACATACAATTGTGAGACTCTGAAATCAACGAAAGCGATTCCGGCCGCCATTTTAAATCCACACAATAGACCGTAATGCATAACAATCGCAAATTAATATTTACGTTTCATATAACCATCATCTTGACTATCATTCCCTTGCTTGGGACAACAGTCTCGTATGCATCAAGTAATATTCTATGTTTCTAACCTACAATAGACTCAAACAAGAAAACTGCAGACGTTGAAAAACGGCGACGGCCTCACTATCTGTCTCATTGGCATCTAAAAAAAACTCCCGCGAAAATCAGCTCTTTATACACCTCTGCCTACCCCTGCGGGAACCTTTACAGTAAGACGTGAAGACATATTTAATAGACGACAAGCTCGCAGGAAACTCAAGTCTTTGTTAACTTTTCTGTCAAAATTGTAAAGTGACATTCGAATGATTGATGATAATTCGAATATTTAAGTGGTTTAAGTGTAAATTTTGACAGCAGCTGTCGCGCGATCCCGCCAGACCTTCGTGGCACACTCAATGCGGCTTCACCTTGACGCGGACACGAGCACAATTATTTTACAATAAAATTACACAGACTAATGATGGCAATATAAGGGCGAGATACACGAGATAGTACTTTTTGCGGGCCAACAATTTTTATGATAGCTCTCTAATTGTCAGCTCCATTCGATTATGGTGGAGGCATCCCTTTATTGTGATGGAGTTGGGTGCTGCCAGTGACAAAATTTATTTTTATTTCGTTTCGTTAATTGATTGCGTAATTTTGCGTTTAAATTGGATAAAATTGCCAAAATTCGACGTGATAAAATTAATGGTGATTGACGGGTAACGTCGAATAGCGTTGTGGGCCACAATGGTTCTATATTTAACATATTGGAAATTACATACTTGTACGAGCATGTATGAAGAGACTGATGAATGTAGACGAAGCGAAAGAGGTATGTAAGTCTAGAGAGAACTTGCGCTCTATACTCTCTGCCTACCCCGTTAGGGACTTGGCGTGATGATATATTTGTATGTACATACTTCCATACAGTTCAGAAGACATTCAAAGACATATGAATGGTCAAGCTTGAGAAACGGCGATTGACTTGACCATCTGTGACATTAGCACCTAAATATGTGTCAGGTGCGTACCTAACAGCAGACAGCGTTGTCTAGCCCTTGTGGGACAGCGTGATAACCATCGGGAAAGACTTAGTTCTGCAGTTAGGTTGGAGGGAGAAGTATTTGTTTTTATTACGGATACAAACATCTGTTTTTATTACGGATACAAACGGTCATCCAATAACAATAAGTTTAACAAATTGATAATAATCGACAAGCAGGATCCACAGAAACGAACAGAATTTTACTAAGCAGTATCCACAGAAACGAACAGAATTTTACTAAGCAGTATCCACAGAAACGAACAGAATTTTACTACGGAAATTAATGTATTCATTACACAAACATATTTTGGTACAGACTACAGATTTATAAAAATCTTTAATTAAAAACTTTATATGTATTTCAATAACACGCTTACACTACAATTTTATTATCTATCACATAAAAATTCAAAAGGAAAATCGTTATTATAATATTTAAAAAAAATCTTACTTTTTAAGGTTGTCTATTGAGAGGTGAAAGATCCCTATCTATCAACCTTCATATCGAGTTATAGACCTTTTAGATTTTTGCGCTGAATAGGTATTTTATTTGTCCAGCGCTCGCTTATACTTCCTAAACCGTAATTTTTATCAAGGCCAGGCTTTAAATACCTCATTTAATAAATAATAAAATAAATAAATAATAAATACCTGGGACAATTCCACACAAATTGAACTAGTCCCAAATTAAGCAAAGCTTGTGTAATGGTAACTAGACAACGATATATTTACTTATATAGATAGATATATACATAAATACATAGGACATCCAAGACTAAGGCACAAATACTCGTGTTCATCACACAAATATCTGCCCTCAGCGGGATTCGAGCCCGCGACCTCTAGTTTCGCAGTCAGGAGCTCTAGCCACTAGACCAGACGGTCGTCATAATATGTGCGTGTTCTCAAGAGTCCATAAGATAACATAGTACATATAGCGTCTAGCATACACAAACCCTGCCATTTATGACTGCCACTATTTATTTGTTTAAGACCAGTGTTTTTTAAAATGAGTCATCTTCTGCACAAACTTTTAATGCTACAATTCATTCATATACTGGCAGCACTACTGAGTCATACCAACATGGCGAGTTGAATAATATTTTTGATTTATGCCATTTTTACTTTTAATTTTCGTTGTAATGTTCGATGCGTTTCATTATAATTGCGTTACGAGGGTTTTTAATTTTTAACGATAATTGTGTCCAAAAATATTGGCATATATATCTGTTTTTGTACGTTACGAGGTTACTCGGCTCTTTAACATAGCTGTCGACAATTATATATATAAATATATATGTGTGTATATTTATGACTTTTAATAAATAATATCTCGGCGTTATTTATCAGGTCATTTACCTTGGGTTCAGGGTAAGCTATAATTATTAATTATGTACGGAGATTAGGAGACAAGATCAAATTGATCGAACAGTGTCAGTATGAAGTGAGTGTGGATAAGGTAAAATACCCCGGGAGGGACTTAGCGTGATGTTTTGAATAGATTAAAGAAGAAAACGTTTTTCATGACATCCCACAAGGGTCTCTGATACGGTAGGCGGAGTTAGGGAGGTAGGCTAACAACGACCTCTTATACCACCAAAGACATAATAAAGTGACAGATGGCGAGTCCATGGCCGTAACTCAAGCCTTTGAATTGCATCTCAAACATATTTAGGTTTCCTCTCGATGCTTTCCTTCACCGTAAATCGGTGTGACTAACTCTGTATATAAATTCGGAAAAACTTATTGGTGCAGCCAGGATTCGAACTTGCAATCTCTGCATTGAAGGCGAGTAGGGGTAGTGCCCTACTCTTTCAAACAGAATTTCGCTTATAGTAGGTATTTCTAGAGCGCTCTTTACCACCGTTTCCTCCAAAACGTCATAAAGCGTGTTTAACCACGTGCCTTGTGTGAGTCAGTTCCATATAATAATATTTATTACTGCGCTATGAGAACAATTTCATTCCACGTTAACATTAGTCCGTGAAAAGAAATGCGATTGTGGCGATTAATGCAGGTGGTGGGAACATATCACTGTTTACTGACTTCATGCCCACTTCTACTATACATGGAGATTTTAATCGTTTTGACAGATGGAATATCTGTATACAAACATATATACAAAGTGAAATGTAGGAAAAGACTAATGAATGATGACGAAGCGAAACAGGTATGTAAGTCGTGTATGTATGAAGAGACAGAAGGGGAGCGAAAGAGGTATGTAAGTCTAGAGAGAACTGACGCTCTTTACTCGATATTTGTGTGATGAACACGAATATTTGTACCTTAGTCTTGGATGTCCTAGGTATTTTAGTATATAAGTAAATATATCGTTGTCTAGTTACCATGACACAAGCTTTGCTTAATTTGGGACTAGGTCAATTTGTGTGGAATTGTCCCAGGTATTTATTATTTTATTATTATTACTTATTGAAGATCATATACTCAATATAAAACTAAAGTTACCACCGTTTCCAAGAATCAAAACCTGTCAGGAGAAGAAACGGCGAAACAAACTCCCGCGTTTCTTTTTTAGCATTGGTTCCCTTTTTTAACACAAAACCGGCTGATCCTAAGCTATCAGAGCTTGGGTCATTAGTATTAGGGTCATACTAATTATACCTACAAAAACAGGTACACTCAAATTAACGGATATTAAGGAACATATCTCCACGCCTTCCCACAAGAGTCCCTGAAGCGGTAGGCAGAGGTTTGTAGGTAGGTAGAAGTACTCACACACCTACTTTCCGCCAGAGACATAATTTAGGTGCCAATGTTACAGTTCACGTCCATCGCCGTTACTCAAGCACGACTATACATACGCCTTTGAATTTCTTCTCAGACGTATGCAGGTTTTCTCTCGATGTTTTCCTTCACCGTAAAGCTCGTGGTGTGACTAATCACTGTATCTTAGTTCAAAAACACTGATTGGGACAGTGGGGATTCAAACGTGCAATCTTTATGTTGCAAGTGACTAGCCGCACCACTCGGCCACCACGTTACTAATAAATAAATAAAAATCCTCACAACACGCAACCTCTGTACAAACCGCATTGATATCATCAAAACTGGCAGAACATCAGTATTTAGCAACCCCGTACGTTTCACATGGTATGCAATATTATATTAAATTGCAATGCTTGCTAACCAATCCTTTCTATTTCTTCAGCGCAAAGCATTCATTTCTAGAACTAGGTAAGTGTATCATTTATCATTCAATCGTGATGCAATTACTTATCACCTACCGAGTATTTTATTAACTAGCGACCCGCTCCGGCTTTGCTCGGGTACATAACATTGGATTGTTATATCTCAAAAGGATTACCGTCATATTTTTAACCGACTTCAAAAAAGGTGGAGGTTTCTCAATTCGACTGTATATAATATATTTTATATTGAGGTTCACAGTAGATAATGATTACATTTACCTAAAACCTAACAGACTACAATAAAACTACACTAACTTTTTATATATTAGTGAAATAACGTATTTACTATAGTGTGTTATTGCAACCATATTATTTAAAAGTTACATATATATGGCGGCTATGAATCTGTACCTTTCAGCTATAAAAGGTATTCTTTAAATGAAATTCAGGGGCACTTTACACAAAGCCAATTAAAATTAAGTGTAAGTACTTTTGCTCACATTAAGAGTGTAGTGGCAACACCAATTATCCCGGGGTCAGAGGGAGACAGTGACAGATGTAGCGGCGGGTTAACGCTTATCGTCTGCTTGTCGCGACATGGTAACGACGTTGTTCGCACTCCGCTTGACAGCTAAGGTGAGCGGACACTCGGACGACAACATGTCGATATTAAATAAACCCAAAACAAAGCTTATTTTTCAAATTACTCGAGTAATTATTGTGGGGCTGATAGCTTCTGGTTTGCTCTTTTTTTCTTTTCTTCGGAACAATTTTAAGGCATGATGAATATAGCATCTTGGATACATACAAGTAAGTTATTACATTACATATTATTCTTAAACTACAAACATACATAAATTCATACATACATCTCACCGTGTTCCTCACGTACTGACTCTAAAATTTTTAATATTTTATATAACGTACTTTAAACGCACAACACAAATATCGACACAAAAAAATTACAATAAACAATGCCAAAACGGACCAACGACGTTAATAACATAGCGTTCAAAATGACGAGTGTACGGCGCGCCTTACGCCTCGCTACAATAGCACGCGAGAACAAAAGTTCAAAGCCATGTAAATACCATGGCTACCATGAGAATAAATGAGTCGCCAACCACTTAATGTAAATAACGCAAATATAATGATGTCCCGCCCTTTTCTGCCACTGAAATGCCATTTAATGATGGCCAGAGACAATTAATGGCATGACTTAAATCATGTCACGTCTGATGTTAATTAAGATGGACTGGCGCCCTTGTTGGGTGCGATCATCGCCTTAATTAAGCACCTTTACTTTAAGTTAATTGGGATTATGGCATAGAGCGATCCTTGTATCGATGAATTTCACTTGAAAATAATTAAAATAACCTTGAAGTTGATCAACAATAATAGTAAATAGAAAGGATGCGTGAAACACATACATATAGAAAGTGTGTAGAGAAAGAGGCAGTTTCTCTGCCTCTTCAAGGGAAGGCACGTCAAGAGTACTCGAAACCGGGAGCATGTATAAAGAGACTGATGAATGTGGACGAAGCGAAAGAATTAGCGCTCTGTTCACATGAGAGGCGAGTCCATCGCCATTACTCAAGTACGTCTATGCAAACGTCTTTGAACTTCTTCTTAAACGTTTACAGATTTCGTAGGTAAAGCTCGTTGTGTGATTTATAACCGTATCTACGTTGAGAACAACTCATTGGTAAAGTCGGTTCGAACTTGCGATCTTTGCATTGCAGGCAACTACTAGAACAACTCGGCCACCACGGCTAAATGAATAAACACAACACTTGTCAAAAACAATTAAAACATAATTTTGCCGAAAACAGAGGGCTCAGGGTTCTAGAATACAATTATAAAATGTATATAATTACAAGCCTATGTCCCAGTTGGGCTGAAATACGACGTTTATATATAATTGTGTGTAATTTGTCCGTGTGTCGCGCTTACACTTTACCTACTTCCGCATAAAGCTATTAATACATAACCGCTTATTATTGGGCTTTTGGAGAATTATTGCTAAATTTAAGCAATTAATATTTATATGTTTGCATACAAAGTGTTCTATTAAAATGATTCATAACCAAGGGGGAAACTTATCCTTATTTATTTCTTCGTCATTACCTTTAGATTGTTCAGATCCTTACCTCGAATATAAGTACTTCTTTAAAGGGACCTAGAATCACCACGTCGAGTCCTTCACGGAGTACGCCAAGAGAGAAACTCAAGTTCTCTCTAGACAGAGCTCTTTCGCTTCATCCATATTCGTCAGTCTTTTCAGACATGCTCGCCGGATTCGGGTACTCATCCTTGAGTGTCCGATCGATTATCAAACTATTACCAAAAACTAAATAAAAATGGATTATTAAAAAATACGCTTAGGTAAGCTTAAAACCCTCAATATATAACCAGAATTCGGTCCTCGCGGAACATACGAATTGTCGCCTAGCCGTGAGTGATCATAGCTGCTAGTAGTAACTAGTTCATGCAGTAAGGAGGTTTAAGGTAAGTAGCCCTGGTTGAAACGATTCCTTTCAACATAAACTTGTACGAATTAACTCTGGGAGCATGGAATTAACCATAGGGTATGGTAGCCATCTTTAAACTTTAAATTCAATATTCGGTTGTATCGTGCAATATTGAGCCTTAAGATCTAGAAACCTTACTGGGCCAGCAACGCGCGTATTATCATGTGTTGCAAAAATGCAAACGCCCGGTTAAATTTAACCGCTTACCTTATATTTTTTCACCACCTCGACGGTTTGAAAAAGAGGAGGTTTAAGGAGATAATTAAGACGTCAGGCGAGCTAAGCCCCAGATCATGATGCGAGGCACGTGCGTTATTCGTCACTATAATGTCATCACAAATTTGTCAGGTATCGAATGATGAACGATCACTGCAGCTCATTGTTATTTACAACATGGTAAGCTGCATTTTACGTTATTTTTTAAACAAATGAAAGCCCTGGTTGGCGAGTGGTTTGAATAGCCGCAAACATTGCAAGTTCGAATCCCGACTGAACGAGTGTTTCTGCTAATTACTCAAACAACGAGTTTTACGTTTAAAAAACAATGTTATAACGTAAGTATAACTGTGACGTGACGTGACAGATGGCGACGGACTTGCAATCTGTCATGTTGCCACATAAATATATCGCCGGCGGAATTAGGGATTTGTTACACCTCTGCCTGCCCCTTTAGGGATTCTAGTGGAAAGCCGTGTGTGAACGCCTGTTCTAAAATGATTGAAATGACCACACCCTTACAATGCCTTGACGAATATAACAGAGCTCGCCGGTTCTCCTTAAACCACTTTCGCTTCGTCTACATTCATCCGCCTTCTAAATTGCGTATACCAATATCGAATATTTTTATTAGCACGTATCGATTCGCCGATTCGATTCACGCGCGACGTCGCATCGAGTCGCACTCTATTGAATGTCGTATCGATTCATAGAACCGCACTGATTCGCTCCGTATTGCAATAAACGCTTTAGAATTCCCATTCCGAGCGACGTGAGCATTATATCAAAATCTTGCCGAATTCAATTTTGGGAAACTATATCTTATCCTGTTTGATTTAAAGGTTAATATGGATGGAGGATTAAGACAATGGATAGCATTTTAATATAGAAATAAATTAGTAAAAAGGTAGACGTCGTTGGTTCGAAATCGCAAATAATGTCAAGACTTACTGATCCGATCACAGAAGATATTTTTGCATTATATAACCTGTGTCTTGAGGACTATATGGAGGAATACTATTTATTTATTTATTTACTGATTATTTGTGACACTTATAATTTGTATCTGTCTCTTTGCTGGGCTACTAAATTCCACGCGAGCGAAGTCGCGGCCACAGCTAGTATATATGTATATAAGACCGTGCTACAACCCAAGAGAGCAGAGCAGGAATCCTACTAAGTAATATTGTAATTGCGAAAGTGTCTGAGGATGCTCATTGTATGAGGCTGAACGGAATGGATGGAATTTGGCAAAGACAGTATATAAGCTGCATTAGGACAAAATATCAATGCACAACGGATCAAGTCCTTTTTAATATTGAAAATGGGTTATTCCATAGATATTATATATTTAATTTATTTTATAAAAGATCTCCTACGATTTGTACAGCGCTGCATATTGAATGTTGATGATTTTTTTATGTTTTACTCTAGAATAAATCAACCAATGAAATCAAATATTACGCAGGTGAATCTGTATGAAATGTGAGAATTATGAGTTATGTAGCGCCTAGCGCCTAGTGTCACCCACGCTGGCAATTAGCGCTTATCTACAGATCAGTATCGCAAGGTTATATGGCGCTTATAAGGCATGGCGCCTTAGGGGAAGGGTTTGCTAATAAATATTACTTAATGGCACTTGCTATCTTTCATTTACTTGGCGTCCACGGGCAATTTGAATTATTTCGCATTGCATATTTTCGTCAATCATTCTACATTCCTGTCTTCATTTCCAAACCAACGTATTGTGACTCTTCAACTTTGCAAAGTTGAAGTGTACCCTAAACCGAAGAGCATGTATGAAGGGAATAATGAAAGTGGACGAAGCGAAACAAGTATGAAAGGATCGTAGCAAGTGGAAAGAAGTGGTCTCTGCCTACCCCTACGGGAAAGGGGCGTGATTATATATATGTAAGAGTCACCACACCCTCATTCTCTCCACTTACTTTGAATGGTATTTACTTCAATAAGCTGGGAGAATTAAACATTGTTACTTAATGTTTGTTAAGCAAATTATTTGCTTAAAGAACAGAAATGACAGTAAGTAGAAGCATGGATAGTACATTTGGAATAATGAATCAATCACAGGCGTACTTTAATATTAAACTTAACTAACAGACGTTTCCAAGAAAACCACTGCTAATAGCTCGCCAATTAGAGGTGAATGATGAATAGTTGATGTTATCGTGCGATCATTAGCATTAGTACGTGGATAATTTGCCACAAGATAAGTAATGTCAATAAATTTACTTTGTAATTCGTTAATAGAATGAGTTTACAGAAACCTCACACACGATACTCTATTCCCCGCCTTGGGTAGTCCGCTTTTGAGCTCGAAGGATCAATTGGTCCTTCAAACTTAAAAGATTGCATTAACGACCTTATAACTATTACCAGTAGTATTTAGCAGAATCTAACGTAATATACAGTATGGATTTTTTGTGGATAGTTGCTTAACACCCTATCTGGTACTGGCACAGCACCACACAGGTGATCTCCTGTGCGGTGTAATTCACAATAACAATCAACATAATAAGTTTCAGTACAAACCAAAGTGTCCTATGTCTATGGCATTGAATAGTTTTAACTATTGTATACCAGTCCGAATACAACGCACTGCAGACGACTGATCACAGTATTTCTAACAACAAAATTCGTCAATCCGCCATATAGGTACATACAAGCCATTCCCGCTCCGAGTTTATGCAAATGAGTCCTTCTGGGAAGCAGTATTTTCGGGTTTTGCCGTCTCCCGACCGTTTCATTCATTATAGCACACGAGCATTGTAATTCACTTCATAATGCCGGTGTATATAATCTTGTTGGTTCGTTGGCAAAAAGTTAATCTCATTTTGATGACGCAACATTTTGACGAAATAAAAAAAATGTGTTGGTTTAATCTGCCCAAAATCTATTTAATGAGGTGGACTAAGATCATTATGACATGTGGGTTGTGAATTGGAATAATAGTTCCATTCATCGCCTTTTAAAATGAGATTACGTAGAGCTGACTGCATTGCTAACTCTGCAGATAAAATGGCAGATTAATCATCACTTGATTTTTATCTTCGCGCCCAGTCTCTCACGGGATAGGCAGAGAAAGCGCCAGTCGTCTGTAGAGTTACATATCTCTTTAATTTACTCTTTACGCTCCCATCTTTAATTTATCGGACTTATTGATCGATTAGTAAAATGAATTCTCTTCATATTAAGATCACGTCTCAAATACAAACGGTCAGTGCCTATTAGAAACACTCTGCAAACACAGACTTCAGTCCACTTACTATATATAGCTTGTTGCCATGGAAACCCGTAGAAAGATAGCCGTACTATAAATACACTAATTTATCACAACAATTACTCACACATTCGCACAATAATTCTGAATGAGTGTTTAAACAAAGGGTGTGTACCTACATCCCACTTAGATAAAGATATATTTCATACTGAGTCTGACTAACTTTCTGGGGAACAGCTGAAACACAAGTGAGTCAGCGTGTGCACGTAATGGCACAGACTCGGGCACCGATATTGAGACAGTCTACTGAATAATTTAAACAAATATCAAAAGTATTGGCAAAGGCGTAAATACTCCCACTTTTCACCCAAGATATATTTAGGCACCAACGAGACAGATGGCGAGTCCATCGCCATGTTTCAAGCAAGACAACGACCTTCGATTTTCTCTTAAAAGATATGAAGGTTTTGTATATTTTTTGATGATGTTCAGCAAAACTTACTGGTACAGTCGGGAAGTGAAATTGCAACTTTTGCGTTGCGTGTGACAACTAGAATTACTGGACCCCGATGGTTTTTCAGGAATTGTACGTTTGATCCAAAAATAGCTATCTAAAATCTTTTTGCAGCTTATTTAATACCTTGGTAACCGTCAACTATTAGATGCTTCTTTTTCGACGTTTTATAAGTGCCCATCTGGGCCTATGTGAAATAAAAAGATTTTGATTTGATTTTGATCAAAGATTAGTACGATTCAGACTTCCACCACCTCCACGTGGAGGGTTGGAATGAACAACTGACCGCAAGAACACATATATATATATATATATATATATATATATATATATATATATATTTATAAATAGTAGATGGCGTCTGCGCACAAAACATGTTTTAATACCATTGTATTCGTTAATTAATACAGTAAAGCCACCTGCATTATTAGGTGGGGATTAAAATGTGGGGATTAAAATGTCATTCATCGATGAAGAATGTAGAGCGTATATTTTAGTACCTCGGAAAGTACTCAATGACAAAGATTAACTAATGCTAACACTAAGGTCACCATGAAGTAATAGAAACATTTACTTTTATTCAAACGTAAGTCTCCAAACACAGTAATAATACACTTCTCGTCAGAAAAATCGAAATACCTTGCAAGTTTATGTTTTGTAAGGATTATCAGAAAAATATGTATATTCAGGAATCTATGTCAAATGTCGTTTAATAGTGAATAATATGAAGAATTATTCACTTACACCTTCCCGCAAGGAATAGGTAGTACCCACACGCCCACTTTCCGCCGGCGATAATGTTATGTGCCAACGTGGTGACAGATGGCGAGTCCATCGCCGTTACTCAAGCACGACTATACATACGCCTTTTAATTTCTCCTCAAACGCATGCAAGTTTCCTCTCAATATTTTTCTTCCCCATAAAGCTTGATATATGACTAATCACTGTACCTAACTTCAGAAAAACTTATTGGTACAGTCGGGATTCGAAATCGCACTCTTTGTGTTGTAGGCGACTTCTCGATCCACTCGGCCATCACGGCCATAAATTGATAGAATAATTGTAAAATGTAAAATTTTATCAAAAGCAACGTGTGACAAAATGCAAATAGCATCTTCTTCGCCTTGAGAGTGTTGCAACTCATTAGCGCCGCGACGCCTGCGCAACTCGACCCTCGGTCGCGCCTATATTTCTATCCGACAACAACTTAACTTGTGAACAGAAACACTAACACAGTGGGGCCACCGAAGGAGCAAGTTATATCCTCACGCCTTCCCACAAGGGTCCCCGAAGGGGTAGGCAGAGGTGTATAGGTAATACCCACACACCCACTTTCCGCCAGAGGTATATTAGGTGCCAACGTGACAGATGGCGAGTCCATCGCACTCATCTCAATCGCATCGCATCTCAAGCACGACTATACATACGCCTTTGAATTTCTTCTCAGACGTATGCAGGTTTCCTCTCGATGTTTTCCTTCACCGTAAAGCTCGTGGTGTGACTAATCACTGTACTTAAGTTCAGAAAAACTCATCGGTACAGTCGGAATTCAAACTTGCGACCTTTGCGTCGCAGGCAATTACTGCTCGAACCACTCGGCCACCACGGCTCACTTGCTCAAGGAGCAAGCTTGAAGGACGAAACGCATTAACAGCCGAAATTATACTTAATACGTATACAGACAGACAGAGTAGAGTGGCAGTTTTCTCTAGACTTACATGCTTCGCTTCGTACACATTCATCAGTCTCTGCTCACGCTGTCAATCCTCGCCGGGTTCGTACAAAAGATGATGTGATTCACCCAAACAGGACAAAATAAATAATCTATAAAGTTCCATTAAATTAATCACCGTCTGGCCCCGGTAATAATGGACAAACACTTGTGATATTTATAAATACTTAGTCATTATAATATCATAAACAAATTTGAAACATCAGAAAGACATTTGATAAAACAGATTTATAATAAGAAAGTGTGTGAAAGAAGGGACAGAGGAAGACGACGTGCCAACTACCGAGATACAACCACGGACACTCAAGATGAGAACGTCAAGAGTACTCGAAACCTGGGAGTGTATATGACGAGAGAGAGAGAGAAGCCAGACTTGGTGCTCTTCCATCCCTGCCTTCTCTTCTCAGTAAGTGATCCGACGTGATCAATACTAATATTATAAAGAGGAATGATTTGTATGTAAGTATGTTTGTAAGGAATTGGCTCAAAAAGTACTCGACCGATTTTAAAAATTGTTTCACTATTTGAATGCTACATTATCACTGATTAATATAGGCTATTTGAATTGCAAGAAAAAGAAATGCAAAATGTTTAAAATATTAATGTTCACCCGTGCGAAGCCGGGACCGGCTGCTAGTTATTTGTATGTATGTATTTGCAACATATGAAACCGTTGGTAATATTCAAATTGTGCTTCCTTGCTACTTTTCCAACGAGCCTCTAATTAGTTTCTAATGAACAGTTACAAAACAATCAATCAAATAGCGAAGGTTGGCTTTCAAAACTTTATTGTGAAACGGATGCTAATTAAATATTTGATTTCTGGTCGAGCAGAGTCAATGAGCAATTGACAGGGTTGTGAAACTGTCACCTGTCACATTTGACAAGTCAATTTAATTTCGGAAGAATACATCATGGCCACCGTTGTGGTTATTCATATCAGGTATATATTTAATATTATAAAGTTGAAGAGTTTGTTTGTTTGATTGGTCAGGTTGCTAATTTCAGGAACTACCATCCCGATTTGATAAAACATATAAGAGACATGGATATAGAGAATTCAAAAGCGAGTGAAACCGTAGGGCACAACCAGTAATGACCTTATCGGTCATAGAGTTCGTTGCTTCTCGCAAAAAAAAGATACGAATTTGAAAATAGAAGCATCGACATGACCTCATTCATAACCAATCAAAGCAAAGCAATCAGATCACCCAATGCGTTTGCAAATCGTCCGCTAACTAAATCTGACATATCGTTTTGTCAGACGTCAGCCGCGCCGGTGATCGACTGATGTTACGAAAACGAACTAATCTTGATTGAAATATATTAACTTGTTCACACGTGATTTGGTTGTGGTTAATGGACTGGGAAACATCGACGTGTTTAGAATAAGTTGACGCTTACATATTTTCACATATCTTGATTTCATGCAAAACTTGCGCAATCACAAATAGCGCCGCACACCCGATCACAACCGAAACGACGATGGATTCGTCATCTGTCATGTTGGCACATCAAAATACACGGTACACTTCTGCCTACACCCTCCCAAGGGTCCTGTGTAGAAAAGTGTGGGAATGCATGAAGTTGAAGATATGTGTGCACCAAGAAGCTCAATCCACGGCCTTTTTCGGTTTCTGAATATGATGTCATAGAAAACACCGAAACAAAACCATCATGCGTTGAAATTAAATTATAAACTTAATTAAAAGAGAGAGTGGAGCTTGATAAGGCAGATACGCTATTGTTTTATGCGTAATTGTATGATTCACTTAAAAACTCAAATACGTAGTACAAGCCCACAATGCGACATGGGAAAAGATCCAATCGGTTATCAATCGTCAAAAGAGGCCAATAAATTATTATCTCTAGTTAATATTTGATAATAATCGCAGTTCTAGTGCTAGTTTGGCGATGATGGTATGTATGTTACGATATTTTGTTGTTGTTTATAGGACAGTAGAAACAAATTCGTACCTATTATCTTGACTCAAATATTGAAATATTATGAATGTACGTGAGTCCTTTATATGTGTTGCATGTCAGCTTTAAACTAATGCATCAAGATGTTATGGCTAAGGATTATGGCGTTGGCATACATACATACATCACGCCAAGTCCCTAACGGGGTAGGCAGAGAGTATAGAGCGCCAGTTCTCTCTAGACTTACATGCCTCTTTCGCTTCGTCCACATTCATCAGTCTCTTCATACACGCTCGTCGGTTTCGAGTACCCTTGACGTTCCCGTCCTTGAGCGTCCGATCGATTTGATATAGGTAGTTGGAACGTGGTCTTACTCTGCCTCTTCTTGCACACAGTTTCGCTTTGTATATCTATTTTGTCAATCTTTCTTCACTCATCCTTTCTAAATAATAATAAATGTATAATTCATTTATCGTGTCTTTACAAAGCTGTTCTTTATAATTACATTGGTAACCTTATTAGCAATAGTAATATGCACACTCTGTGAGAGAATGGTGCCTGAGGTAGGTCTACAAAGTAAACCCGTGTTACAGGTCACCATTGCCGCACTCAGTTATTACACAATAAGCTATAGGAGGTATTATATGGTTTACTATACTAGGTTATTTGGTTTGGGTTTTCCATTACTCATCATGGCAAATGAAAAATTAAAATATAACAGAGAGGTACCTACGTCACGACAAGTAAGGTATGTTTTGTGTTATAATTACTACATTTGCTCAAGAGTTCTTCTTATACCTTAAAAGGAGAAGAACGATGCTCACACCTTAACCTCCTTACCCTTAACTTACTCCTTACAACTTACTCCTTAACCTTAACCTCACCTTGAATGAACTATGAATATTTACGAAAAACTAAAACTATTGCCATATGTATAAATAAGGGTCACTTACCCTGCACAATGCAACTCCCGTATCCAGCCTGTCCAAGAAGTTATCCGCATTGATCCTCAGTTCTGGATAGAGGACTGTGAGCCACTCGGCCAAGTCCTCCTTCATCGCATACAGGTACTCCTCGGAGGACTTGAACGGCCTGAACGGCCGCGCCTCCAGGAGGACTGCGCCTGCGCTCGACATCTTGCCTGAGTCACCACTAGTTGGACATCACGGCCTCTGGAACAACATCATGACACGGTTATTTGATTTCATTTAATACATTAATAGGTAGATTTTTCTATTTACATTTTTGAATTCAGTGTTCTAGATGTTAATCTCCTTAATAATCTATTTCTTATCCTAAATAAGCTTTGCTTCATTCGCTAAGTTTTGTGGAATTCTTTCAAGATTAATCATATAATTTCATCCCAAACCTTATTATCCAAATCAGAAAGAAAACCCCAAAATTATCAATATATTGGCAATGTATATTATGACGTGAACCGCGATAGTAAATTTCTGAACATTCGAGAGTAGTTAATTATTGCAGCCGATTGCGGAGAAAGGAAGCATGAATATATACAAGCATATTAATAAGAATGGCTTTTGAACGCAGCCGTATGAGCGATGATGCGCGGCACTTGCTACAACAATAGTGATAATAACCTCGATTAAAATGTCTAAATAAATAAGACTATACCGACCGTACAAATATTGAATATAACCATCTCTTATCCAAACAAATATTATAACTGCGTCTGTTTGTTTGTTACTATTCACGCCTCGCCTGTCGATCATCATGACATTTAAATAATTATTGAACAGAAACAGAAACAAAGGACATTTAAATCTAGAAAAATAATCGGCAATTGTCTCACCATCCATCGTGCACCTAAATATGTCTCCGGCGAGAAGTGGGTGTTGTACCTCGGCCTACCCCTTCGGGACCCGTGTGGGTAATTTATTAATATTATAGACAATATAAACTTACAGCTAAAAGTCAACACGTTCAATATATTATATTAAGAACAAATTGAAATACCTATTACCAAATAGAACATAAATTACAAAACTTATATATATTACGAGAAAAATATTGCCTTTAACAGTGAACAAGATAAGGCATAGGGTCAACGAATACGTCAGTATCCTGAAACTTGGCATCAAGATGGGATATATAATTTTTAAGCACAAATTTTTTTTATCTCAAGATTGAACGCCTAGACAAGCAAATTTTAATGACAGTAAGTGTCGGGCGGCCTCGTTAAGGATCTTGATTCGCCCAAATTATAAGTGATGCAGAGTGATGTCTGCTAATGAAGACCAATAAAATTGTTGCGTGTCAAATCACTATTATTCAGCGGTCTGTGATACCCAATCAAAATGAACGTGTTCCGGTCGTTATATTAAGTGGTTTCAAGCTTGTTCGCACTCATATGAAAATATGCTTCCTACATTCGTACAATTTTGAGAGTTCCAGGTTCATAGCACCTATCTGGACCACGGCGACCAGGTAATATCTGAGTAACAGGAACAAAATTACGAATGAATAAGGAAAATAAATACATCAAAAAGCGTGGAGCTATTTTACCACACTACGACTTTTACGAACGAAATACGGCGACGATCTCGCCCTCTGTTACGTTGCCTCTAAATATCCGGCGTAAGAGTTGTTGTTGCAACGCTTACAACCCCTACACATACCCTTGTGGGAAGGCGTGAGGATAAGAAAGAAGCTTTTAAATTCTAATCCAGGTATGATAATACACGCGGCCTTGATGGCTCTTCCGTACGTTAACCTAGGCTGGTTCGGTGGCTGCGCGTGCGCCGAATCAATCATTAACTCAGGAGATGGACTGCTGCGTGAGCCTATATAGCTGCCGTTACGCACAATGGCCGCTTTCGTATTTTCCACTCGCATGCTCAGTAATTACATAATTATCGCCTGAGAACCGACAATGCAGTGCAGTTCCTTGCTTTTTCAAATGTTAATGCTTACGAACTATTAGGCACTTAGGGTGTATGGCACGAGAAGGACTGAATGCGCATGCGTCGTAATTGCTCGTTGAAACTCAGACAAGCAAGCTTATAAAGTGTTACTTGTAAGTTCTTGACACAATAATTAGGGGTTAGTGTTTCAAATCATACTTTTTTCATGGAAATTTGGCAAAATACGTTCAACAATATTTTTGTACACATCTAAGAGGACATCATGGACCTGTGTAGAGTCGAAAAGTTGAAAGACTCGCCGCCTATCGCGTTGGCACCTAAATGGATAACGGGTAAAGAGTTTATATTTTACTTGCCCCTTCAAAGACTCTAGTGGGTACATGAAATTGAAACATACATATGTATGTATCAACGTGAATAGTATGAGAAGAAGAATGGAGAGAGAAGATGATCTTCTCATTCCATTCACGTTTGATCGAATAGAGCCGTGGTTGCTTAAATATTCTCCTGTAATTTCAAGATAATTTAAAACGGGCGTTCCATAATGAGTTCTTTTCTTCACCATAAGTAAGTACAGTGATATTCAAAGACGTATGTATAGATCGTCGTGCTTGGGAAACGGTGACGGACTCGCTACTGTCACTTAAGAACCAAAACATATCTCCATTCTCCAATATATCTTAAAAGAGGGAGTCTCCTACTATGTGAGCCTACTCAGGTAGAGTAGGCTTTGTAGATTCTATATCTTGCTAACATTGTTATAATTATCTTGTTTTATGCATGCTTTGTATAGTAAGCGACGACCTATTGTCGGGCCTACGTTGTTCCCCCATACTTGGGTACTATTGCTGTAACGAAAGAAAATATTGTATATGCCTAATGATCTGAAAAGAGTAACCATGGAGTTTCGTGCCGGTTCTTCTCCATGGAAGCGACCAACCCGAACCGTGCTTCTTTTTCGACGTTTTATAAGTGCCCACCTGGGCCTATGTGAAATAAAAAGATTTAAATTTTGATTTTGATTTTGATTCAGGACCCTTGTATGAAGGCGCGAAGAAGGATGTCTCAACGTATCGCGACCGTTATTCGCAACAATACTCGGCGTTAATTGACCAATCACAATTTGAATAAATAACGCGAACCATCATGATCGAGTCTCCCATTTAACTAAACGATAGTTTGACTATAATTACCAGCACGGAGAGTTATCAAGGAGTCATGCGTGACGGAGCCGGTATAGATACGTCATTGGTTTTATTAAAATGACGTCATTAATACCTATTATTTACTTAACTCAAAAATACCTGCGGTTGGACCCTGAAGCATAGAATTTAGCGACATTGTATTGCCACTATATCTAGAAGTTTAACTTCCGCCTCATTCGTGCAAGTAGTTAGTAATAATAATAATCATAGTTTGGGACCCAAACTAAGCAAATATTTAACTATGGGAACTGGACAACATCCTCCTAATATCATAGATGCGAAAGTTAGCTCAACCGAATTGGATGAAATTTGGCACAGAGATGTTACGTAGTATATGTTTTATTCCAAGAGTAACATCTAACTACCATTTGAAATCAAATTTTACGCGGGTTCAGGTTACTGACGAAGGCTGTAGATAAAGCGAAGGAGTAAGTATACCTAATATACAGGTATACTCCAATTTTAACGCGAGTTGATCCGCCAATAGTGCAAGGCCGTAACGATTGTCATAGATATGTATGTAAGGCCTCTAGTGCAATGACCAAAACGACAATTTCCAACGACTTTATTACTTTAAAAAGATCTACCCAAAAACCACGGCGGAAATGCTCAAAGTAAGTACATAATGTTGTTTCAACAAAAACTTAGCCAATTTGGGTTAAGTCAGGGCAAATTGGACTGTACGTTAAATCTGGTAAGATTGACAGCTGGATGCTGCGGTAATCTGCTTGATTAGCCGTCCGTTGACCTCAGTATAAATATTTAAGTACATTACAAGTTGCGTGACTCAGACCACCTTACAACAAGGGGAGATAAGGAAGGATTATGCTAAGGACTACGTAATAATTTATGCCTTGATAGCTTTCACAAAGGTCCTGAAATGGTAGGCAGCGGTGTGTAATGTTGATAGTGTTAGAAGAGACATTAATAATCCGGATTTGAAGAAGTATGTCAATTTTGTTGTATATATAGGCTTTTAGATAGTTAATAGTCAAACATAAAATGATAACACTGTACACTTGTCTAAGAGTGATGAACAAAGGGCGCTTAGATAACAGTCGAAATATATATTTAGCCAGAATAATAATAATAATAATAACCTCGACCAACACCTCAAGAGGCTCTCGTTAGACAGTTGGATCAAGTGCCTGATGCAGAAAGCAGTACTGCTGGAAACGGCACGTATTGTGAGGAGATTTCTTTCTCTGGGACCCTAACCACCGGTACCTTGGACCCTGATCCCGATACCGGTGGGCTCCTATATTTTTTATATTTTAAATATGTTTATATATATATATATATATAAACATATATATATATATATATATATATATATATATATGTATATAATCATTTATGATATCATATTGATTAGTATATAGTTATATAGATTAAGTCATGTTAATATTTCCCGTGTTTATCTCTTCTAAAGCCTGCCATACTTTTCTCTGTATCACCCAAAGGTTGTGTCACCCAAAAGTCCGCCTGTGCAATTGTTATTGCAGGAAGTTTTTAAATAAATATATATACAATGTTACAAAAATATATATATGTATATATCTTCACGCCTTCTCACAAGGAAACCCTGAAGGGGTAGGCGGAGGGGTGTAGGTAGTAGTACCCACACACCCCCTTTCCTCCGGAGATATATTTTAGGTGCCAACGTGACAGATGGCGAGTCCATCGCCTTTACTGAAGCTTTACGCGAAAGAGGTCTGTGTAAGTCGAGAGAATTCGTCGAGAGAACTGGCGCTCTTCTCCCTTTGCTTACCCCGAGATGGACTCAGCGTGATGTACATGTATTGAGTGACGCTTTGCATCGAGGGGATCACGGTTCGAGAGTTACTCACTCCCAGATAAATTGTCCAAGTAACATTGACGCGCAAGTGTCAACGTCTATATTAGGGTTGGTTACCTTACCTTACAGAAATGACAAGGAATCTTTTATTATTATGACTAATATTAAATTACAACCTTTAGTACTCGGAACTAAAGGGTGTCCATATTTGGCCACGTTATCCACGACATTTTTCACAGTAAAGTATGACGTATAAAGAAGAGTCATTTTCCGCGAGCTCTATCGCTGGTGAGGACCTTGTGCCGTTTGAATGGATAACATCGTAATGATGTATTAAAATTACCTCTAGAACTGCGACTTCCCACAATCAGGCAGAGGTGTAAATAACACCCACATTTAGTCTGAGATATATTAATAAAACAAGACAGACGATTGTTGCCATTCTTCAAATAAACATTGTAAATATCTTTGCATTAGCTCATTGATGCCAATCCGGGGTTGAACCTGCTGCCATTGACTATGCAGATGACCACACAGCCTCCATGGCTCAATAACATGAATTTAAATATTAAGGTATTATTATTATTGTTTAATATCTAGGCCGCAAAAGACTTAATTAATTCGATCGAAAAGAATTTTCCACCATGGAAAATCATCTATGAAACCGTTACTGTTATCAAAGGACTCGAACTCGACCACACTGAAATTATTCAGGCTAATTTACGGCTATTTTTCAATAACATTTACTAAGAAACTATTGATTTTCACCGTTCTCTAGAAACACATACGTAAATAAAAGCCCGTTCTTACCACAATTTATTCGAAATTACATGACTATTACTTATAAATAGGCATGAAGAGTATGTTGAGGTCAACAATTCAGAGAAGACTAGTGTTTGACCTTAGAGAATGGCTGTTTTGAGCTACATGACCTACATTACTAAAAAATTACTTCACGTGAATGATTTTCCAACACGAGGGCATTGGAAATAGTGCTCTAATTACTTAGAATTACAATAAATTTTCATTTAAGTTCTTCTGAACCATTTTACCAATAACATACACACCTTTTTTAAGTTGCAAAGTCAAGATTGCATCTTCTAAGTTCTATGTTCTATGCTTATACCAACACATTTATTTTTAAGTGGCATCAAAATGTTACTTCTTCGAAAAGTGGGTTTGTAGAGAATCCACACATCTGCCGAGCCCTAGAAGGCGTGAATATATACAAGTTTTCTTTTTGAATTTGAACGGGCTGATTTCATAAACTACTAATAAAAAATTGATACAGGAAACCCGAATACGTTCGATAAGAAATTCAAAGAGGTATGTATAGTCGTGCTTGAGACATGGCGATAAACTCGCCACCTGTTACGTTGTCACCTAAAATATACCTTGGATACCATTGTGGTAAGGTGTGAAGAAACAGTATTAAGCAAACCCTCAATGTACCGACAACGCACCGTGGGTCTTGTAAACATATCTGGATTTGAGTAGAGATTCCTCTGACTATTCGTATCTGGATCGAATGATCCTATTTGAATTCCAAGCTGTGTTCCAAACTGAATAGACCAGCTTAATAAATAAATAAAATAAAAATAAAATAGCCTTTATTGCTGAACTTATCTACAGTGATTTTTCTTATAAATGTTTAGGTTTTTTTTTTTTTTTTTTTTTTTTCTTTTTTTTTTTTTTTCATAAATTAGGAATCGGTAAACGGTCGTTTCGACGTTGCAGCTTGTCTTTCGACATAGGCCTCCTCTAAAGATTTCCACTCTATTCTATCTTTCGCTATGCGAGTCCATATTCTTCTAGTTTGTCTGCCTCTATTTCTTTTGCTATCTCGTGGTTGCCATTCAGTTATTAGTCTCGTCCATTTCTCCCCCTTCTCTCTTATCATATGCCCAGCCCATCTCCACTTTAAGCACCTGTATGTTGTGTATGCGTTCTTAAATTTTGTTTTACTTTTGATACAATTTAGTTTAACTCGATCTATTCTTTTAACTCCTATTGTGCTTCTCTCCATTCCATTCTGACATTTTTTAATTTTTCTTGCCAGTTCTTCTGTTAATGCCCAAGTTTGGCACCCGTATAGTAAGCATGGTAGGATACACATATTGTATACTCTCCTCTTGATCCTCATAGGCATATCTTTGTTCTTCATAATTTCACTGAGTGACCAATATCTCTTCCAAGTATTAGCTATTCTTCTTTCTATTTCTTTTTGCATACATTCCTCCGTAGATATTAACTGTCCCAAATACACATACTCCCTTACATACTCTATTTCTTCATTATTTACTGTTATGGGCTCTGTTTGTGAGGAGTTTGACATTACTTTTGTTTTTGTTAGGTTCATTGACAGGCCTGCCTTCTCGCTTTCTTTTGCTAACTGTTGTAACATTGCCTCTAGGGTTTTCGGGTTTTCCGAAAATAAGATTAGGTCGTCTGCAAAGCGTAGGTGACTCAGATTTTCACCATTTATATTTAGCCCTTTATTCGTCCAATCCAGATTTCTGAATATCATTTCCAGAACAGCTGAGAATAGTTTTGGAGAGATTGGGTCTCCCTGGCGTACCCCTCTCTCAACCGGAAATTCTTCACCTATAGATTCTAGCTTTACTTGTGCAGTACTTTTTGTGTACACGTTTTTCAATATTCGTATGTATTTTGCATGTACGCCTTGTCTTTCCAGTGCGTCCCAGATAAATCTATGTTCAAGTGTGTCAAATGCCTTGTTGAAATCCACAAACCCTATATAGTAGATTTTGTTATATTCTTTATATTTTTGGAGTATTTGTCTAAGAGCGTGAATGTGGTCAATGGTTGAAAAATTTCTACGGAATCCAGCTTGTTCTTTAGGTTGGTTTTCTTCGAGTGTGTTTGTGATTCTAGATAGTATTATTTTTGAAAATACTTTGTAAATATTGGACATTAAACTGATTGGTCTGTACTTTGTTATATCTCCTCTATCGCCCTTTTTATGAAGTAGTATAATTGTAGATTTTGTCCAATCCTCTGGTATCTTTTCCGTATTAATAATGTCATTAAATATATCTGTAAGTTTTGGAGCGATTACTGGTAACGTTGCTTTTAATAGTTCGTTTGTAACAAGATCAGATCCAGGAGCTTTATCGAGTTTTTGTGTATTTATTGCTTTTATGGTTTCTTCCTTCATTATTTCCGGTATATATTCTTCGGTTCGGTTATCGATTGTTTCGTCGTTTTCTTTTATAGTCTCTTTCTCTTTTTGACTTTTGTATAGGTTTCGGTAGAATGTTGTAGCGATTTTTAATATGTTGAGTCTTTTACTTGTACTATTACCATCACTTTTTTTCATACTTAGTATCCAGTCCTTTTTGTCGTTTAATTCCTTCAATGCCTTTTTTATTCCTCCTGTTTTTTCTATGTAACTTTTCATTGTATTAGATCTTTTAGTTTTTCTTTCTTTTCTAAGTTGATCGCTGATCTTTTTACTTACTTCTGTTATTCTTTGCCGGTTTTCTTTATTATTCTTTTGTTGTAGAAGTTCTTTCCGTTCTTGCAATAATTTCTTGGTTGTAAGTGAGACTACTTTCTTGATATTTTTGTTTGTTTTCATGGTTACCGTTTTTAGTTGATTTAGTAATAGGGTGTACTTTTCTTGTATTGATGGATATTTTTTCCTCTCCAATTTCGCGGCATCTAGAGATGTTTGAAGATTATTAAGTAATAGTTTAGGGTCACCTGTGTATTTTACCGCTATGTGTTTATTATGGAATCGTCTTGTTTTCATTAACATTCCTGACATCGTAGCTCGAACCATCCTATGATCTGTGTAGAAGTTTAAATTGTTTATGATTGATACGTTCTTGAAGGCTTTTCTATTATTGGACATAATAAAATCGATCTCGTTCTTGTATTGTCCATTGGGTGAGATCCATGTCCATTTTTTTGATGGTTTCCTTTTATAAAAACTGTTTAAAATACTTAATCTGTTTTCCAATGCAAAGTTTACTAGTCTTGTTCCGTTTCTGCTTCTATTTCCATACCCATAGTTTCCTATCGTGTTTTCTTCCCCACTATTTTGAATCCCTATCTGTCCATTGAAGTCTCCCATCACGATGACGTTCTTATGTGCGTTATCAATGGCGTTTTGGAGGTTCTCATAGAATTTCTCAATTGTTTTTTCGTCTTCTTTTTTATCAGATTCAGTTGGTGAATATGCCTGTATAATAGACCATCTCTGTTCTTTTCCTCCGCTCAAGGACAGTTTGATGTTAAGGATTGCGATACGTTCCGAGACTCCCCTCAGTTCTTCTATGTTGTTTACTAGATTTATTTTTACCATGAATTCCACTCCATACAGCCCGGGCGTCTCTCCTTTATAATGTAGTACGTATTTACCGTGGTTTTGTATACCTTCTCCAAATCTGCGCATTTCGCTGATACCTATAATATCCCACTTTAACTCTTCTATTGCCAGCTCTAGTTCTTGAAGTTTTTCAGGTGTTCTGAGAGATCGACAGTTAATAGTTGCTATGTGGATGTCATTTACTTTGTTTTTCATGTTAGTGTGTTTTTTACCTTTTAGAGGGTCGTGGTCATTTTTCCCCACGATGACCAGTCGGCTTGGGGAAGTATGTTGTTTTATTTTTCTATGTTGGTTTATGTTGAGCTGTTTCCGTTTACCGATAGTTAGTTGTTATTCTTTGTTACTATATATTATAGACCAGCTTAAGGACTAAATCAAATCAAATCAAATCAAATCAAAATCTTTTTATTTCACATAGGCCCAGATGGGCACTTATAAAACGTCGAAAAAGAAGCACGGTTCGGGTTGGTCGCTTCCATGGAGAAGAACCGGCAAGAAACTCCATGGTTACTCTTTTCAAATCATTAGGCATATACAATATTTTTTTTCGTTACAGCAATAGTACCCAAGTATGGGGGAACAACGTAGGCCCGACAATAGGTCGTTGCTTACTATACAAAGCATACATAAAACAAGATAATTATAACAATGTTAGCAAGATCTAAGAATCTACAAAGCCTACAATGTTCTCACATTCAC
This sequence comes from Drepana falcataria, assembly GCA_945859725.1. Taxonomy (NCBI): domain Eukaryota; kingdom Metazoa; phylum Arthropoda; class Insecta; order Lepidoptera; family Drepanidae; genus Drepana; species Drepana falcataria. The sequence goes on along the minus strand of OX243941.1, from coordinate 9,313,331 downwards.
AAATTTGACAAATTAAACAAGTGACACAAATATTGTCATCAGTACTGTAACTCATTCTGGTCAAGATATGGAATAAATTAAAATAAAAAAAAGGAAAATTATTATTGTAAAAAAAAACCCGAATTGAGAAAAGAAAAAGATTCAGAATAGTTAGATATCCACAAATTTGTGCCGTTTATGAGCTACCAAGGAAGCCGCATGCGCAGAAGGAACTAGAGCCAAACTTCTTTATCTTCTACTACATAACATGTACGACGTTTGGTTAGTGCACACTACACAATAATGTAGTGTGCACTAACCAAACGTCGGCACACATTATGTCACCGATGGAGCGCGGGACAATAGTATGCACGTTGTGAAACGGAACGCTCCTCCGACTTCCGCTGTCACCAGGTACCGATAGCAAGCAAATTTGTTTCAATATACTTTTCTTTTTTTTTACATTATAAATTTAAATACACATATATATCTTCTACATTTGCTTAAACGAAGCGGCTGATATAATTAAGAATATAATGGAAAATGGGTTTTGCAATTAGTTTGTGTTTTCTATGGAAAGTCTTATACAGAGGAAAGAAGCCTTCTTCAAATATCTATATAGATCTTAACGCCCTCAAAAGGATCCCCGTGCGAAAGGCTAGACAGGGGTTCACCCCAGCACCCTTCTTTCGCCGTAGATATATTTATTTATGCTAGAAATTGTTCCAAGTGCGGAATACATGTTTGCATTTGGCTTGTAAAAGGTTTTTTAAACAGTCATAATGCCTAAGCGATATTTTAATACTAAGATGCATTTATGCTTTCTAGTATATATTTAGGCCTTTGTTTGCTGTCGCTACACGGTTATTACAGTTAGTAGGCTAATCCGTTAGCAGCGCATCACTCACACCAAGCAGCGGGTATTTCAAACATGTTCGTAATTAACGGAATAGGGATACCTTAGGCGTAGGTTGAGGTGTCATAACACCCACATCTTCCAGAAATGTCAACGAGACAGGTACAGTAACAGGTAGAAAATGCCTTGGTCTTTGTGACCGACGTAAGAATATCTGAATGGAACTACAGGGAGGTTGTCCATTGCGATCTGTCACGCTGGCATCAAAATATATGTGTGTGGCAGAAAATGAACATAGCTTATTAGTAATAGTACTCCATTAGGTACCTATGAATAACTAGAGGTATGTCGTGAATAAGCGCTTATTATTAAGTGCTCAGTACTAAGTGCGTAACACTAAATTATGTATTAAACATTTAATTGTGAGACCGTGTTATAAGGAAAAGGCTTGGCTATTCTATGTATTATTTGAATTAGGGAAAACAATTAGCGTATATGGTACGCAAGCATGGAAGACGGACGAACATCCTCACAAACTTTCGCAGTTATAATTTACCAGCGGTAACCCACCATTGTGGTTGCATGGGTTAAAATGGCGGTTAAAAACTGATAAGAAAACTAGATTAGATAGATCCTTAGATCGGATTGTATTTGTGTCAAAATTTGAGCTAACACGATGCAGAACTTGTTAGAATGTACACAAACAAACATAACATTTATATAATATATATATAAATATATATACTCCTCACGCCTTCCCACAAGGGTCCCCGAAGGGGTAGGCAGAGGTGTATAGGTAATACCCACACACCCACTTTCCGCCAGAGGTATATTAGGTGCCAACGTGACAGATGGCGAGTCCATCGCCGTTACTCAAGCACGACTATACATACGCCTTTGAATTTCTTCTCAGACGTATGCAGGTTTCCTCTCGATGTTTTCCTTCACCGTAAAGCTCGTGGTGTGACTAATCACTGTTCTTAAGTTCAGAAAAAACTCATTGGTACAGTCGGGATTCGAACTTGCGACCTTTGCGTCGCAGGCAACTGCTCGAACCACTCGGCCACCACGGCTTGTAATATATATTTATACATATTTCTATATATATATATATATATATATATATATATAATATAATTGTTATATAATAAGCTTTGCCCCGCGGTTTTACACGCGTTGACGTCATTGGTGGTCTTTTGTGTTTTAAAATAGATCATATATAAACGAAGCGAAATAGGTCTGTAAGTATATAGAGAACTGGCGCTCTACTGGCTGTGCCTACACCGTAAGGGACTCAGCGTGATCAAATGATAAATATATTAAACTGTAAACTGCATGTGCAATATATATGTGTATATAAGTATATATATCAGTACTATAAATAAATAAATAAATACCTGTGACAATTGCACACAAATTGACCTAGTCCCAAAGTAAGCAAAGCTTGTGTTATGGTAACTAGACAACGATATATTTACTTATATAGATAGATATATACATAAATACATAGGACATCCAGGACTAAGGTACTCGTGTTCATCACACAAATATGTGCCCTCGGCAGGATTCGAACCCGCGACCTCAAGTTTCGCAGTCAGGAGCTCTAACCACTGGACCAGACGGTCGTCAAAATATATTAATATATAGTGTAGAAATAAAACAAAATTACCGCCGTACGTAAGACATACTTCCTTGTTTACTGATTCTGTTGACAAGTGCCATTCGCTTGTAACGGCGAATCGTTAACAAATCGATCAATCATATGTGTTCGATTGTGACGTCACTAATTATCACCCTAAGGAGAGGCAGAGGCAACTGCGAATCACACCGAGAACTGGAAAATAATACTGAAATATTGCTGTCGATGACATCACACCGAAAATGATGTTACTAATATGTCTAGACTTTTGGACGGACTACCACTATCATTGGAACCTATATATATATTGGTATATATATATATATATATATATATATATATATATATATATATATATATATAGGTTCTATATATATATAACTTCTTGCACACATTATTGCACGGGCGAATTTATTTGAGATCGCTGGTTCGATTCCCGCCTGATGTCAGATATTCATATGATGAACACCAATATTTACATCTTAGTTTCAATACCTTCTATAAATATATACAAGGTATTATATATAATTTATATATAAAACTAGGTACTGACTAATTGCTAAAGACTATGGCAATTGGTGTAATTTATTTCATAAATAATAAAAAAAATTATACAATCATAATAATACCTGGATCAAATCGGTCGGAAACTAAAGGACGGGAACGTCAAGAGTACTCGAAACCGACGAGCATGTATGAACAGACTGATGTATGTGGACGAAGCGAAAGAGGTAAGTCTAGAGAGAACTGCCTACCCCGTTAGAAACTCGGCGTGATGATATGTATGTAATACTACCTCATGTGGCTAATGTCTTCGCTAAAAACACAGTACCCAGTACGAATAGTAATTAAAAGTAGTTGCGAGTAATTTTTAAATCCAACCTTGCCGACCGGAAGTAATATGGCGGCCTTGCGAGGCCGGTGACATTTGAGATAAATTGTCGAATGCACGGATAAATCACGCCATCACCAGGTTGTGTACTACGGGAAAGGAATGCCGCTCGTACATAACCAGTTCGGCGTAACGTCCCGCGTACGATAGGTACATTAACTACATATATACATACATATGTATATATGTAGTTAATGTACCTATCTGTACTGTGTACTGGCGGAAAGGGGGTTTGTGAGTACTATCTATACACCTCTGCCTAGCCCTTCGGGGACCCTTGTGGGGGAAGGCGTGAGCATATAATTATAATGCTAGTATATTATATCTTCAGTACAAGGGTGCTCTAAGGGTGCCCTAAGCCCTTCGCTTAGGGCTTCAGGGAAAGGGAGCCCTGCCTGCGTGGGTCGCGTGAGGGGATTTATGAATCAAAGATGACAATACAAATTTCCTTTGAATTTCAAGCTAACCTCTACAAGAATGATAATTACAATATTGGATGACATAATATTTATAACGCTGTTGATTCATACATATGGAAGAGATAACTAACAAATTATTTACTATATACATATGTACAGTAGGTATGACGACAACTTTACTGATTAATTAATGATTATCACAATTGTTTCACAATTAAAATAGATGGCTATGAAACCTGATCCCCGGCTCCTATTAATAGCTTGGTGTTTTACATTATATATTGCAGAGACCGAGTGATTTACGTTTCACGCCGACTCCCTCACGGGGTAGGCGGACAGCGTAGAGCGCTAATTGTCTCTAGACTTACAGATCTCTTTCGCTTCATTCACATTCAACAGTCTTTTTCGGCACCAAGGTCTCAAGCTACCTAACCTGACGAGCATGTATGAATTGTGAGAAAAAAATATGAATTTTTGCTATTACATATATATACTAGCTGTCCCGCCCAGATTTGCTTGGGTGATAAACTGAAAAAATATTTTCCCGAAACAAGATCGCATTCCAATCTAAACCATTCTTGACTCCACTTGGAAACACAAAAAAAAATCAAAATCAGTCCAGCCGATTAGGAGGAGTGCAATGACTAACATACGGACACAAGAAGATATATACAATAGACGATCACGATCAAACTACACACCTCTGCCTACCCAATCGTAAGCCATGTGAGAGGGCATGAAGATAGAAAATTGAACTTATTAGACTTAGTTCCCGAAGACAATAGGACTAGTATTGTCATGTATCTTTTGCTATCTCAAAAAAAACACGGTATTTCCTTTAAATTTAATAATTAATGAACTGGAACACAATGGCCACTTTCATTCTGGATGTTGGACCATAAAGTGTGTGAGATAAGAGCTATCAGCGCGATACGGGGATGTAGGGCGATAACATAACACTGCAATCAATATAATGCACTGCGTTGGAATATAAACCTGCCTGTATTGTATCGAGTCCCTCTATCATCAGGAGCGGCACGTCATATATTAAAATCGTTGTTCAATTATGCTAGAGCATAAGAAACGTCAAATATTTTTTTATACCACAATCATGGCAAGCAAGTCGCGGTCCACCTGACGGCAAGTTGTGACCGCCACCTATGCACGCTTGCAATATTAGGGGGTATCGCACGCACGCTGAGCATTCAGGAATCCATTCACACCGTATAGGCAAAAGAGCTGGTTCATACCTCGGTGGCTTACAAAATGCGGTACAAGTTTCTGATAGTTAGGTTATTGCGTGAAGGAGGAACATCGAGAGGAAACCTGAATACGTTTGTATTTTTCGTAGCCTAATGTCATTACGATTCAAATTGTAGAAATCGGTTAGCGTGAACGTTATCAGAAAGGGATTTTGTCCAGAGTGGTCAGGCTGTAATGTTTTTCTGTGTTGCTTACGCGCCGAGCTCATTAGCATTCCATCTAAAGAACGCACAAGAAACCAAGTTATAAACTCAAAAATACACTTTCTCTTCTTGTATTTGCGAATAGTTTTAGAATAGTAGGTAACCCTAATCGTCTCCATAGCACGATATGTATTGGCCGTGCCCAGACGTGAACTTTGTCCATACATGGCAGCCCCAAATACAGCGCAAGTCATTGGTATTGAACTAGAAAGTACAACACAAACTAGGACTTGAGTAATTAAAGACTCAATGCAGTTGTCAGAGTGATTTGTTTAAGTAGCCCTAGAAGGGGAGCCGACTGCTTCGAATAGAACTTGCAACACAAAGGTTGCAACTTCCAACCCTGACTGTACCATTGATTTATCAAACCACGAGCTTCATAGCGAAGGATACCTCACAGGTTTAAGAAGTAATTCTAAGACGTATATGTTCACGAGCTTTACGGTGAAGGAAAACATCGAGAGGAAACCTGCATACGTCTGAGAAGCAATTCAAAGGCGCATGGTATAGTCGTGCTTGAGTAACGGCGATGGACTCGCCATCTGTGACGCTGGCACCTACAATATATCTCTGGCGGAAAGTGGGTGTGTGGGTACTACTACCTATACACCTCTGCCTACCCATTCGGGACCCTTGTGGGAAGGCGTGAGGATATATATATACCTATATATCGAGAAACTAGCTGGGCCCCACGGTCACACCCATGTTAAAATTGTGGTAATTTATTTTTAATCTATCAAACTGTATCTATGCGGAATTTTATCCAAATCCGTTCTGCAGTTCGTCAGTAATTGAGTAACAAGCATCCCCAAAAACTTGATTGTATTTGTAATTAATTTGTAGAATTGAATAAAATTTTTGATTCAAAAATATACAAAAACATCCGTTGCATAGGTAGCTATGTAAATATGTACATTCGTATGTGTAAACGAGTCGGGTCTATATTAAACTATAAAACGAATCAAAAGCAAATAAAAATCGAGGCTACTTCAGCGGTCTTTTTTCCCCAACAAAGTGGCTTCGGACTGGTTCAGAAAAAATAAGATTTAAGACAAGCTACCTCTTTACGATATTTGAAAAATTATTGCAAAAATAAAAAAAACACAATTTATACAGCCAGTCACAAGAATACATAGCTGTTTTTCAACAACAAGCTTTATTATTCTTTAAATGTTAATGAATAAAGAGTGTGGGAAAAAACTTAAAAAAGTTTTTTTTTTTTAAAGAAAAATATATATTGTCAACATCATTTTTAAAACTAGTAACTTCATTGACTAACTTGGTAGGTACTTATTATTATCTTAGTTTACCAAATTATCAACTAATTACGGAAGTATTTATCACATATTTTAACACAAGTATATGACTATAGTTTGTTACATTCATGCTATATTGTCGTTATCAGTTTTCTAATCATACTTTGATAATTAATTAATTAATTATATTTTTAAGCTCGTTCAATTAAAACGTTATATATACATAGTTGATGAACAATAACAGCAATTAAAATATGAGTTGCTTAATTACAGTGTGTCAAAGTGTTTCAAAATGTCGGTTTAAGAATAAATGGTCGTATTTATACTAAATCCATTTCCACAAAATTAAATGTAGTAGCAAACGCCCATTGATACTAATAATACACGTTTTATTATCACTATCAGTAAGTACACATATAAAAGTGTTCTACCGAATAAACCGAGCGCACCCTTATCACACAAAAATACAATAAAACCACCCAATTGAATTGCTAGGGATTATCTACGATTATCGATGCGAAACGTCACACGATAACATCGATAAAAAAATGTATAACGTCAATGCGCTGCACTGTTGCATTCAAAACCGGAGCTGTGATAAAATGTATTATTCACGCTAATTAATACGGCTAAAGTTACTTTATTTTACGATAAGCACTCCTAAAACAATGAAATCAAGTGGAAACTGAATTATACACAACTGCCATTAAAAATTATAACTAACCTTTGAATTACAAAAGAGTTGGCCGGTCCTAGTCGTCGCACAATGAAACAAAATCCTTTTTCGATTAAAAAAATACACTAACACAATCGCGTTCGATTTGATATCGTCGATGGTCGATCAACACGTATACGCAGGGCGACAGTCGCGGGTAAACTGACGAACGAATCGTCCGCGAGCAGGCATAGAGTACGCACGACGAGGCGGCTCGATGCGCGAGCGCATAGCGTCCCGTCCACATTTCAGCCTTGGCACCATGCAGTACAGATCTATCATAATTTTCTTTTGTTAAGCGCCGCGACGGTCGACTGTCCTTGATGTGAGCATTTTTTGCGGTAGAGCTTCTGTGTATACAATCTTTAATTATCTATGCTCATTTATGCCGCCTTCTGCGATGCCTTCTGTATGTCACCTTTATTATATTACAAATATGTAAGGAGCTATACATATCAAGGAATTGAACACGTGAACATTACAAACTGCGTATAATAGTGCGAAGGTTCTGTGCGTAAAGGAGACTCGGTCTTCTAGAAATGATTCAAGCAGAACCAGAGATATTTTTTCAAAAGCATGCTGAAGAAACTTCTATATACCTGCCATCTATCACGTTGACAACTAAATATATCAGAGATGAAATGTGGGTACCATCACACCTCTGCCGGGGTTAAAAAGATGCAACTCAGTTATATCACGACTATAGACAGTAAAAACATAATAACCTTTTCCATTTTCCGTCAATGGATTTTCCCTGCACACAACACGCCGCAACAATTACATTACGCTAACTTTCCCAGCTTTTTATGTATTGAGCCGTGGTCGCAGTGAGAGCGGGGATATACTAATTGTTTAATAGATCGCTAGTATCATATAGTTTTAGTCCTGTAGATAATAATTATACCAAATAATAACCCATAAAGGGGTAGACCTAGATGGACATTTCAAGACCAAATCAGGGACTTCTTGAAAAAAGGCAAGAGTACCTAAACCGAAGAGCATGTATGAAGGGAATAATGAAAGTGGACAAAGCGAAACAAGTATGTAAGGATCGTAGCAAGTGGAAAGAAGTGGTCTCTGCCTACCCCTACGGGAATGGGGCGTCATTATATGTATATATGTAATAAGCCATTATAATTGTTCATTTGGCCACATATATATATATTATTTTATATTTTATGTTTATATATTTATATATATATATTTGGCCACTTATCCTGACAGGGTTTTTCTTGGAACAGTGGTAAAATAGATATAATTTTGTAGAATGTATTATATTCTGACTGCTGGGACGTCCAATAAACGTTCATTTTATATTTTTATTGTTTTTATTTTAGCTCTGGTCATTATTACATACCGAAAATTTCAACAATTGATTATTTTTCTAACAGTACACTGAAATAAATGTATGAAAGAAATAATTAGTTGGATTTGCCAACAACAAAATACATCTGGCCTTATGGCATTTAAATGATATCGCGAATAGCGTGGCCCACCGCTCCCCGCTGTCACTGTGGGCGCACCTTTACTTAGCACGGCACATTTAAAATCATGTAACTCTTCCCATTGTCATCGATTGGAAAACATAACTGGATGTGAGAAAACTGCAGTTACAAAGTTATTTGCGTTTTATAAGGCTGGTAACTTTCCAACGAAAATACTAACATTTAGTATTTCAATTCAACGCAATGGTACACTTTAAAAACGAAATTTCAGGTTATCGCTTCGAAATTCATAAAGTTTTCACGATTGGAGTCGGTCGCGTGAGTAACAAACAGGGCGGGCGGAAGTCTGGCTGGGCGGGCGCCGCTTCAATCACGCGACCCGACATTACCACTACTATTGACACGTCTATATATACTAGCGGTGAAATATAATTTATTTATTTCAAAATGTTTTATTTTTTATTAATTTATTTATTTAACGCCGTCCGTCATGGGAAGGGGGTAGGGAGACATATGTATATTATATATACATACTGATTACACCACGCGGAGTCTCTCACATGGTAGGCAGGGAGGAAATACTCTATACCTATGTCCCCCAAAACAGTAGCTACATTTGAACAATTGTGAGTTTCGAAATAGTATCCTTTGAGGCGACCAATGGTAGGGCCCACTCATATTACCGAATGCCGAATAACTGGCACATGTGAATGAGTTCCGTGGAAATGGAAATTACTAATTCAATCGCCCGCTGATTCAACTTAGAAATAACCCTATTTAAAACCAACTTCACAGTGACACAACACAAATTTTATTGTTGCAACTAAAATCCCCCGACGTTTTGCAATTCGTTTGTAATTATAATTAGGTCGGGCCTCGAAGGGGTAGGCAGACGTGTGTAGTAACACATGTGCTATTCGCTGGAGGTGCATACATATATACTCAGGTGCCATCGAGACAGATGGGGAGTCCATTGCAGTTTCTCAAGCACGACTTTCCAATCTCTGAATTCCTTGTCAAATGGATGCAGATTTCCTCTCGATGTTTTCCTTCAACGTAATGCTCGTATGATTCCTCACTGCATATACATTCAGAAAAGAGTTATAGGTATAGTCGGGATTTGAACTGAAATCTCGCGTTGCAGGCGACTACTCAAACCACTCGTCCACTATGGCTTAAATAAGAAGCTATTTACATACATCCATATCATCACGCCGAGTCGGGGAAGGCAGAGAGAGTAGAGCGCCAGTTCGCTCTAGACTTCGGCTCTATACAAATATGAAGCTTTGGTTATTTTAACTGTCATGCCTGTCACCAACATGCAAGAACTTGGTGTTGTCCTGTAGTGCACGCGAAGCACGTTGTACTTATAGTAGGGCTCACCTAACGCAAAATCAACAAACCTGAGCTTTGTCCACCATTGTCCCTGGAATCCGACGGCCCTAATTGCATAACCTGGGTTGTCGACCCAAGTCACCGTTGCAAACGGTTGCAGGGCGCCGATTGGCACTTTGCCAGCATAACTTCATAAATTAACTGCCGCTAGCTATTTACATACTTGCCGGTCAGTTTGAGGTGTCGGCTAGGCTTGAGTTCACGATCTAGCTAGTCGCTACCACCCTTAAGACTTGTCACGCGCGTGATGCCGACCGCTTGATTTTTTTTTTATACCACTTGGTTGACAAACAAGCACGCGGCCCGCCTGATATCGAATCAGTGGTACATTTACCCGTAGGCTGGATAGCCTAGGATGCCAAGGGACCCCTTTTAGAGGCGACAAATTTAAAATGTTGCCTTATATCATCAGGCCAAGTCCCCAACGGGGTAGGCAGAGAGTATAGAGCGCCAGTTCTCTCTAGACCTACATACCTCTTTCATTCATCAGTGTCTTCATACATGCTCGTCGGTTTCGATTCGAGTACTCTTGACGTTCCCGTCCTTGAGCGTCCGATCGATTTGATCCAGGTAGTTGGAATATTTAACCGATTTAAATTCTGCTCCCATGTCAAAGGGAACCAATGTAGCAAAGTCTTTTTTTATCGTTTCTTTTCCTGGCAGGTATTTTTTGTTGAAACGGTGGTAACTGTAGTTTTATAATTTTCTTTTGTAATATTTAATTAAATTAGATATTAGGTTCAAATTAAACTGAACTAAAAAAACACGTGTACCTACTGGTTGTCCTGCGAGCGGGTGCCAAGAAGGCTGGCAGCATTGCCTTCCTGTATGGCAATGTTTGCGCAAGATAAGTGCCAGCCAGACCAGCAAACTGTAGTACATTTAAATAAATAATCAGCATATGATTAGGTCACAGAGTGCAGATGCTGGGGTCGCGCCGCAATGTGAAGTGACGTGATTAAAACGTGATGATGGATGTGCTTTAGTATTTTTTGTCTACACCAACTCATTACCTAATAAATAATATATGAACTTAAGTACAGTGATTAGTCACACCACGAGCGTTACGGTGAAGGAAAACATCGAAAGGAAACCTGCATACGTCTGAGAAGCAATTCAAAGGCGATGGACTCCCCATCTGTCACGTTGGCACCTAAAATATATCTCTGGCGGAAACAGACGTATGCAGGTTTCCTCTCGACCGTAAATCTCATGGTGTGACTAATCACTGTACTGAAGTTTTGAAAGTTTCATTGGTACAGTCGGGATTCGAACCTGCGATCTTTGTCTCGCAGGCAACTACTCGAACCTTTCGGCCACCACGGTGTGGGAATTGATTATAATTATTATTATATGTAATACATACATCATACAGGAATCGGACCAATAGTGAGGCTAACAAGCCCCGTGGTATCTGTCAGAAAGCGCTTTCAAAATGCTCGTTAGACGCATGCGACTCAATGTCACGCGTCTATTGGGACATCTCAATAGAAACGTTCATATTTAGCTATTTGCTCAATACTAGGAATTTACTCGTGTTTCCACGTCCACACATTAGATTACATCGTTGCCCAACAATAGCTGTACATGGATACATACATCTATTATCTCTAGCGTTTTACATACATACACATCTACATACATATCCTCACGGCGAGTACCTAATGGGGTAGCAGCAGGTTTTCTTTAAACTTACATACCTCTTTCGCTTCATCTACATTTACCTCTCCTCTACATATGTGCATGTTGCTAATGTACAAACATGTTGAGATGTTGGAGGCGAATGGAGAAAATTTGCTGGATGAAAAAGGTCTCAAATGAAGAAGTCTTAAGAAAGCTGAATGAAAGAAGAAAAAAAGACATACATGCTCGCCAGTTCCAAATAAACTTTTCAACAGAGCAAAAGGGGATGTATCCAGTAATAAAAGCGTGTTAAAGCAGGCTAATAACCTAAAAAAAGTTTTTAAGTGTGTTTGTTCCTCTTTCACGCAAAAACTACTGAACGGAATTGGACGAAATTTGGCACAGAGATAGATTAATAGCTGGATTAACACATGGGATACATTTAATCAAGAAAAAATATTTGTACGCAGATGAAACCGCAGGAACAAGCTAGAGTACTAATGTATATATTACCATTGAGTATTGTGACATATCCAACGATTACAATGCCACAAACCCAACACGAGAGACATCATTATTGCAATAACGCTACGTGTCCGTTGTCCATCGTTCACCGGTCAGTGCGCGTAATGACCGCTCGCGGCGTGAGCCCTGCCCCGTGTGACAGCCACTCCAGACATGGTCGAGCTGCGCCCGATTTTATCAATTAACAACAATATTTATAAGCTAACGTTCTACACCCGACTATTGTACTATTCATCAACTTTTACGTTGCTGTTCGTTTACCAGAAGTTGAGGCATTGGAATCTCCTCTAATGGCATTTACTTTGGCGCATTCTCGTTTCATATAATATGAGAAGAAGAAACTGTCATTGATACGAAAAATTTATAAAAACAGATCTTTAAGTCGGAATGGATTTTGTGTGAAAATTTGAGCTCATTCAGTGCAGAACTTTTCGAGTTTTTCAAGGGTACACAAATGAACTACTTCTATGGATTTACAGAAATCTCTCACGTCTTCCCACAAGTATAGGTAGTACCCACACACCCACTTTCCACAGGAGATATATTAAGGGTGCACCTTATGTATATATACACTCGGCCACCATTTACCACACAGGCTGGCCAAAATGTATCTCAACATGTAATCTCTAGTTAGCTTAATAGGTCTTATTTGGTTCTTAAAACGACCGCTTGCTATTATATTCTGTTCAATTGTCATTTCCCAAAGCAGAAAGTATTGCTAACGACAGCTCTGCGTACACTGGTGGTGTCATATCAAAAGGTTTATATTATTAATTTCTTCTGTGACCCACGATGTTGTATCGACGTTGACCCCCGTTTATGGGCCTTAATTACGTATCGCGTTCATGGACTTCAATGTCTATCAAATTAAAATTAATACACACATTTGCTCACATTTTCAAATTTGCGTTACAATATTCGATAGGTTATGTCTATTTCTTTGTATTTAGCGTACTCATAGTAAATCTAAATATGAATAAGTAACTGTGCCCCGCATAAAATTATGATTATACTGCCGATGATTTCCTCTGAACTTGTGAGGAAACTTATGCATGTGCCTGAATACGACGCTGGATAGCGTAAAGTAGGAACTTCTGCATGCAGACGTGCCACTACGAGTATCGCTGATCCTTTTGGAGGAAGACGTGAAGATATATACTTTTCCATATTTCTTAGATAGAACCAGTAGCCTTTTACAATAATTCAAAAAGATTTTTCAATTCAGTGTAATAGTTCCAGAAACATCTCTCTCTAATCTTGAAATATCAAGAGGCGGTTTGTTGGATGAGCATAGATGACATTTCGCCAATTCACGCCTATCGAACACACATGATAGCAACCACTTGCTATCAAAACCAATAATACGAGCTTTGTTGTCACATCTCATAGATTTCTCCATTCATCAGAAGCGCAACTAACAAAGAACCATTAAACAAACATATACTTAGCTATTAAATAATGTTGTCGTGCGACCCCTGACCGAGTCAGTAATACGCTTCAATTGACTATGTTATACAACTATATTGTTGGTCCTTTTACTTATAATATTGGCCAATAATGTGCCTTCGTAACACCAGAGGTACGAGCGATACCTGATCAATGACAAGCGTAACACAAGTATTATCGTTTAAGGAAATATTATTCAACTATTGTATACCGCAAAAAGAGCCGTGGTGGCTGAGTGGATCAAGTAATTGCCTGCAACAGAAAGATTGCGAATTTGAATCCCCACTGTACCAAAGAGCTCTATTGAACTTAAGTACAGTGATTATTTACACCACAAACTCTATGGTGAAGGAAAACATTGAGAGGAAACCTGCATATGGTCGAGAATAAATTCAAAGGCGTAAGTATGTAGGTATAGACGTGATTGTAACAGCAATGTATTCATCATCTGTTACATTGAGAGCTAAAATATATCACTGGCAGAGAGTAGGTGTTTGGGGTACTACCTACAGTTCTGCCTATCCCTTCAGGGACCCTTTTGGGAAGACGTGAGGATATATTACATTACTATAATTCTAATTACATAAATTAACTCCCACTATCGTTAAAAATACTTATAAATTGACTATCTTATACATATATTGCTTCAATTTAATAATGTAATGTTAAATATCCACACAAGTTTTTATATCATTGTACGACTGTTCTCCTTCAAACGGAATTAGCCACTTAGAATGTGAATAGTATGAAAGAGTGTACAGTTTCTCCGCTGCTGATCTATAAACGGTGGTATTTGAGCGAACCAACCGCGTCTATTCCTGGATAAGACTTGGTTTTATTAAGTTCCGTCTTACAGGTTCAAGAGCGGATAGATTCGCCACAACTTATACTTGAAATCTTATTACATAATTTAAGTAATTAATCCTATACACCTCTGCCCACCCCTTCCGGGTCCCCAGAGGTCTTTTGGGAAGGCGTGAGGATATGAGAAATGATCTCCCAGACAGAAGATTTTGTACTATATATTTTTGTTCCGTAATAAATAAATAAATAAAATAAAATAAATATACAGTGTAAGAAATTGAGAGAGCCAGCTCTCTCAATAGACTTTCATAGATGCTCGCTGGGTTCGAGAACTTTTCACGTTACTATCCTTGAGTGTCCGATCGGTTTGATCTAAGTTGTTGGAACGTGGCGCTCCTCGGCCTCTTCTTGCACACATTTTCGCATTATAATCTGTTTCCGTTATAATAAGTTATTGTTAAAATATCCTCTTACCATCCGGCGGACCGTGTGCTTGTTAGGCACCATTGTTTAAAAACACCCGTAGGTGATATCCACACTCCTAAAACCTAACAATCAAGACATCTATTCGCACACAAAAAAGAGAAAACAGTTTATTAATTAAAGCCAAAGCCACCAAACATGGCCCCAATACGGGGACACCATAAATCATGATAAATACAAATCGGAAACAAAGAAAAAGTACCGATGTTATTAAACAATGCTACGACCAGGTTGTTTGTACAAACATTTGGCAATGTATGCTATGGGGTATTGGAGAGGCAATAACTGTATCTTATTAATCATTAAGAGATGTGCTCATAGCTCCACTTAGGTTTGGTTCAAGTGCAAAAAACGCAACGAGGGGTCTTACTTAGCTATATATATCATCATCATACATTTAAGAGCTGAGCTCTTGTCGGCGTCTCTGATGCAGTCCCTGCAATTAGCTTCTGTCCAACCTCTTACCTCGTTATACGTCATCAGAGACACTTCTTTTCAATCTTACTCATGTACTACAACCTGTAACCTACAATTCCGCTGGTAAATTTTATTCCAAAATAAAACTTATCCTACACGTTGAGTCAACTAATGAGTAATTTATCTCTGGGCCAAATTTCGATAATATTAGTAAGCTAATTAAAGTTTTTTTTTACATAAGTAATATACTTATGTCCATCCGTACAGCATTGTGAACGTGACTATAGCATGTCAAATTGTATTATACAAATGAGTTCCTACTCCCGAGGCAGCGGCGTGGACCCCAGTTGACAGCTGAATGGTGGCACCTGACCTCAGTTTTTACTACCATTGCATCATTGGATCACATCATCAAACGTGTTTTATTACTAACACTGAACCGTGATTGATTCTCACTGTAGGAGCGAAGGTGTGTCTGCCATTTGGTATGTTTAATAATGATCATTAAATTATTGTCATTAATAATTATCGACAGACATACATATAGTTTATTGATTCATATCAAAAAATCTAAGACATATAGATATATATGTATCTTTGAGAAGTACTGCAAAGGAATGTATAGTCGTGCTAGAAGAACGGCGATGGACTCGCTACTACGTTGACACCTAAAATAAACTTCTCATCAGAAAAATCGAAACACCTTGCAAGTTTATGTTTTGTAAGGATTATCAGAAATATGTGTGTATTTAGGAATATATGTCAAATGTCGTTTATTAGTGAAGAATATGAAGTATTATTTTTCTTATAATCTTTACAAAACATAAAATTTGAAGGTGTTTCGATTTTTCAGATGAGAAGTATATATCTACGGCGTAAGTAGGTGTGGGGATACTACACTCTTACTTAACCTACCCTTTGGGGACCCTTGTGGGGGGGGTGTGGCAATATACACAACACTTTTTGAATTAATAGAATCGGCAACAAAAAGGACTGTCATAGTCCTTTTTATTGCCGATTCTATTTTCTACTCCCAATAATTCCTCGGGATGTATATCCCACTTATATTATAAATGCAAAAGTTAGTGAGTATGTTTGTTCACCTTCCACGCAAAAGCTACTAAACAGAACTAACAGTGTTAGACCCTGCATTAACCCTTTGTGTTAATGCAGGGTCTATTCTAGAACAAAAATTCCAGTGGCTCCAAAATTGAACCAGATGAAACCGCGGGGCATACGCTAGTTTGTTTAATAAACTGATTGTCTGTCGATGGACACAGACCGCTCTCACTTCCCCGGGATCTTGACGAGTTTATTATATCCAGCGGAAGTCCTAATTATAATATCCTTTCTAATATAGAGCTTAATTGTATTGTAAACTAATAGCCGTACATTGATGGGGATGTGGGACGGAAGTTGTATTAAAGATCGATATTGGCACTTATGAGTAGTCAATGGAACTGCACAATACAGCAACAGACGAATATCGATAATTCCATCCCATCCCACACATCCACATTCCGCTATAGATATATTTTAGCTGCCAACGTGACAGATGAGTCCATCGCCGTTACTCAAATACGTCTATACATACGCCTTTAAATTACACGCATACGTTTTCCTTCACCGTAAGGCTCGTGGTGTGACTAATCACTGTACCTAAGTTCAGAAAATCTCATTGGTACAGTTGGGATTCGAACTTGCTATCTTTGTATCGCAGGCACCTCGAACTATTGCACAAAATTCAACGTGTAATCCATTGCAAACATACTCACGTACATTAGGGACAAATTAAATATATGACTTTTTACGAGCACACAACACGAAAAAATCTATTGAAGCTGCCATCCTACAATGGACAATCAAAATTCGACGAGCAAAAAGCAATTTTGACCCTGAGCCCTTGACCTTATGTGCGTTACAATAAAGCCTATATTAAAACATCCGTGTTGCTTTTGCATCTCCATTCCGTTGCCTTTATAGGCATGAGTAGGGCTGATGAGTAATGCGAAAGGAGTTTGTACAATTACCAAATTTAGTTGTGTTCGGTGAAGGAAAACATCGCGATACCCAGCCCCGTACCGAGAGGCTACTGCCATCATTATTGAGGGTGCGAAAGAGACAGATTGATACACGCCACATTACATTTGCGCGAAATTCTAGAATTATCGTAATAGCGTGGTAGGATCCTTGCTCTTTAAAAACCAAATCTCATGTTAATCCTTATATATGTATAATAATAGTTCCTTATTACTGTCGATAGATGTCACGTTTTTAAATGAGCTATTTTAGCGTTCTATTGCTTAATGCCCCCTGCCGACCCAGTAGCGCTAAGTCAATCCTAAGATGAATATAATCCATCCCCAGTCCAGCTCCCTAGCTCGCGAATCAGCAGCTCTACGCTGAGGCCCGAACCCACAGGGTTAGCTGTGATTGCTGAGCACCTTAGAAGTGCTTGACTGGAGGCCTTTTGGTCTCCCTAATGTTCGGTCAGCAAAAGTTCCCGCAAAAGTTCAGCAAATGTTGTAATTCTGTTATCCTTAGAGCTATTTATTTTATTGCATCGTCATGAGGATGTATGGACAACCCGACAACTTCTAGAAGACAGTTGTTATATTTTCTGAGACAGCATGTATAATACTTATCATGTTAAATATTGTATTTGCTTGTCGCGCACTAGACTGCATACAAAGTGCTTATAATTACAATTATTTGAAAGTCAATTCCCAATGTACGTTTAAATCTCGTAATTCTTGCGAGAAATAACATCCTTGCTAATGTTATAACTGCGAAAGTAGCTCTGTTTGTTTGTTTATTTCATTTTCACAACTAAATGGCCAAACGGATCTTAATAAAATTTGGCAATTATATCCTAGGGAAGGACACAGGCTATATTTTATCTCAAAAATATCTTGAAGGTGTTGCTATTCAACCCCTTCAAGATTGTAGGTTGTACGCTTTTTAGCAATTCGTAACTCTCAAGTTCTCTCTGTCTGAATAATCATGTCTAGGCTTTTGGTAAGAAAATGCAAAATACGCGTTTCAACTTTCACTTTGCAAAATCCTACCAATTCAAGTACAAAGCTTTATGAGAGGAAGAGGAGGTGTTAGGGAGTTTGTGAGGAGTGACTTGTTGCACAGAGACATAGATATTCGCTTGCTTAACAAATATGATATGTTGTAGTCCACAAATGAATGATGAATGAGGGCGTGATTGTAAAGATGAAGAAAGGCATGTGACGTTGGTTTGGACACATAGAAAGGATGAGTGAAGAAAGATTGACGAAACAGATATACAAAGCAAAAGTGTGTGCAAGAAGAGGCAGAGGAAGGCCACGTTCCAACTACCTGGATCAAATCGATCGGACGCTCAAGGACGGGAACGTCAAGAGTACTCGAAACCGACGAGCATGTATGAAGAGACTGATGAATGTGGACGAAGCGAACGAGATATGCAAGTCTAGAGAGAACTGGCGCTCTATACTCTCTGCCTACCCCGTTAGGGACTCGGTGTGACGATATGTATAGATATGTATGTTATTCCACTAAAAAAAACTACCTATAATCACACATTTTACGCGGATTCATAATCACCCAATATTAAGTAGCAAGTTGTTTTTTTAAGATGACGAAGCTGGCGGCCAACACCTAGTATTTTAAGCGGACGAAGCCAGTGGGCAACGGCTAGTATTTTATAACAGGAAATACAGTAAATGTCAGTAGCAAAAGTGGCGCCAGCGCAGTACTCACAAGTATGTACTTGGAACGAGACTCAATGAGACTAAATGATTCATTTTATGCATATTATCGGTGACACAGCACACTATGTTTGGTGGTGATATAATTCTTCCCACAAGAGTTCCCGAAGGGGTAGACAGCGGTGAGAGGCAGATGACGAGTCCTTCACCGTTACTCAAGCAATTTCTTTTTAAACGTATGCAGACGTCCTCTTGATGTTTTCCTTCACCGTAAAGCTCGTGGTGTAACTAATCAATGTACTTCAGTTCAGAAAAACTCATTGGTACAGTCAAGATTCGAATCGATATTTGTGTTGCAGGCAACTAGTCGAACCACTCGGCCACCACAGCTTAAATAAAAGTGATATAAATCTCACATTAAATATCGTGTGACCGCCAGCCGCCCGCCCCCGCGAGCTTTCATGTGTATTTATTGCATATCTGCAGTAATTGGGTCTAGGTCGGATTTTTATGAGCTCAGTAAATAAATCGATTCATAGAATAGGTACATGTTGAGTAACGCGACAGCCCTAGCCTGCTCTGTCAAAGGCCACCGGCTCGATCCCCGCCGAAAACTACATATACACATTGCACCGAGAGCCTGACGATAGTTCGTTCCAGAATCCATAAACTACATAATTTTATTTCATATAATCGATATAGAATAGATATTGAGCCATAGTCGCCAGCAGATTGCAAGTTCGAATCGCGAGTGCACCAATTAGTTCTTCTGAACTGCGGTGATTAGTCACACCATGAGTGTTGCGGTGAAGGAAAACATCGAGAGAAAACCTGCATACGTTTGAGAAGAAATTCAAAGGTGTACATATGTTTGTAGGTATTGTCGTGCTAGAATAACGGCGATGGACTCGCTATCTGTCACGTGGCACCCAAAATAATACATCTGGGCGGCAAGTGGGTGTGTGGGTACTTCCTACACACCCACGCGAAAATATATAGTACACTGCATGACGACCGTCTGGTCTAGTGGTTAGAGCTCCTGACTGCGAAACTTGAGGTCGCGGGTTCGAATCCCGCTGAGGGCAGATATTTGTGTGATGAACACGAATATTTGTACGTTAGTCTTGGATGTCCTATATATTTAAGTATATATTTATTTATATAAGTAAATATATCGTTGTCTAGTTACCATAACACAAGCTTTGTTTAATTTGGGACTAGGTCAATTTGTGTGGAATTAATTGTCCCAGGTATTTATTATTTATTTATTATTATTATTTACTGCTGTTCTTTCAAGACGAGTTCAACAGCTAACATAAGACTCAAATCGAACCGACCTAATTCTATCAAACGGAGCCACTTGACCAAACTCAACCCTCCAACGACCTCACAACAGAATCTTTCAACGCAATCTCCGTTAGACAACCCGTTGACTGTAATCCGTGACTTCCGTCGATAAATTCGTCAATCAGTCGGGATGGGCCGAAGTCGGTCACACGGCCCACATGGGTTGGCAGGTCATTGACCAGGGGGTGCGAATGCCAGATCTATTCACGTCATTTATACTACGGTGATGGTATGGGACTGTTTCTCACGCCAAAAGGAAAGTAAGCTCTTGAGGTATAAAGCAAAGCCAACTGGCCGAGCGTACGTGACGTGGTATAGGTAACTTTCAGGAGTGATTATTCAGGAGTGGCAACATTGTAATGATATTGTTAGCCTTGCAGACGAGGAGAAGTGTGGTGTGAGACATAAACTATACTTTTGTGCTGGAAAACGTTTATTGGAAAATAGACATTACAACTTTTGTCCAACTCTTGTCCAAACTGACAGTTTTTTTCCTTTTCTTTCAAACTGACAGTAAAACCTTAAACCTACTTGGATGTGTCATCAACAGATATTAGATCAGTATACGACGTTTATCCCCAAATCTATGTATATCTTCTCGCTTGCCCACAGGGGTCGCCGAAGGGATAGACAGAGGTATATAGGTAGTACTCACCGCCAGAAATATACTTTAGTGCCTGTCTATACAGCCTGAGCGTTCGCGGAAGGAAACTCCTTTGGATCCGCGCAGTACAAGACTTTTGTGGTTCCAATGTTTTTTGGGTTATACCACATGGGTGGCAAACAACCATGCGTAGATGAGGTAAGGTATGGAGATGAATTCACCGGCGATGGCGAGAGGTGTGTTGGTAGAAGTTTGAAGTGCTAAAGTGAAGACTAAATGTCGTTATTCTCCCTAATTGTTAATGCATCATATCCGAGGGAGCGCAAATCTTATTAAAAAGTTAAAACCTCGGTATAACTAAAGCTACTTTGAAAATACGTTAAAGCAGTTTTTGGAGTTTATTGGAGTTTACTCCTTAAGAATCGATTTTCATATATAAGGCGCCCGGTATGAGAAAAATATGAGAGGTAAAATCTACTGATGAATGACAGCGTTACGTTTTTGGTCTCGTACTCTCCATGGCAACGAGAATAACAGAATGGCGATGTAATTAATGTTAATATTTACTTTCAATTGCATATTGTATTAACCTGATATTAAATTATCGTATCAGCCGTGGTGGCCGAGTGGTTCGAGCAGTTGCCTGCGACGCAAAGGTCGCAAGTTCGAATCCCGACTGTACCAATGTGTTTTTCTGAACTTAAGTACAGTGATTAGTCACACCACGAGCTTTACGGTGAAGGAAAACATCGAGAGGAAACCTGCATACGTCTGAGAAGAAATTCAAAGTCGTATGTATAGTAGTGCTTGAGTAACGGCGATGGACTCGCCATCTGTCACGTTGGCACCTAATATACCTCTGGCGGAAAGTGGGTGTGTGGGTATTACCTATACACCTCTGCCTACCCCTTCGGGGACCCTTGTGGGAAGGCGTGAGGATATTATTATATTATTATTATTATAAATTATCGTAAATTTATTATATAAATTTATATCAATTGATATTTATTTCAAAATTGAGAAAATTACTCAATGAATAAAAATCAATCTATAGATGTGTCATGCATACTCTAAGTAATATAAGAAATACATTCATTTACCCTTATTAACTAATCTATTTATTTTATAATCGTTCGTAAGGAGTAAACTCCAGTCGTGCGTCGGGGCTGACACACACTTTTTTTTTACTTTATTCTACTTTCCCAACATCATCTAAAGAACTCAAACACAAAATGTCTGTCGCACCCTACTTGTGTCACCATGAACTGGTTAAACAGAATCACTGAATATTCAACGCTGCCCTATCAAAAATAGAGTTCTAATTAGATCGCTTTAGAATTCCAAGCTTTAAAAGGAGTAATTGAATTGAACGCATTAATTACTCTTATAAGATTTAAAATTACCCTGTTTCCGTGCTACACAGTGCAATTCGAAGCGTATTGCACCGCAGTAGAGTTTAATTTGCCCTAGCTTTGAATTGTATGTAAGCACACATGTTAGAGCCATTCCCCTGAACACGTGTTTGTACTATTTTATTACTTCTATGGACCGCCTGCTGAGTTTCTATTGAAAATAATATAATATATATAATTATAGTACAAAACACACTCATGACGACGAGTCCCTCACGGAGGGTCGGTTACGAGCTATACCCCTGGTGTTGCAGGCGTCCATAGGCGGCGGTAATCGCTTGCCACCAGGCAGGCTGCGTGCTTGTTTGCCTCATGAATTGTAAAAACAAGAGTGGACAGAGAGAACAGAACCTAGAAGAGCGTCAGGTCACTCTTGATATAGATTCTCTTTCGATTCATCAAAATTAATCAGTCATCAACCCTTCATTTATTACCAACTACGGATATACATACGTAAACATAAATAGGTACATACACTAAAAAACGGGAACGTCAAGAATACTCAAAACCGGCGAGCATGTATGAAGAGAATGACGAATGTGGACAAAGCGAAAAAAGTATGCAAGTCTAGAGAGAACTCGAGCTCTATCCTCTCTGCCTCTCATATGATATGTATGTATATTTATACTTATTCTATACACTTTTATGTTCCAAAAAAAGTCGTGAATATTTCTTCTCAATTCACGTGATCTTCCAACGCGAGGGTGGTCCAGATCCCGAAGGAATAAAACTCATTTGTCGGGTTGTATATTTGTAACACGATAAAACCGAACCCCCGGCGATAAAGAATGGTTAAAATTAAACCGAGCCCGGAGGGTAGTAACGATGGCTTGGATTTAATTATAGCAACCATCCTTAAACGTATTTATGTTTAACGTTACTTTGAAATAACATACCTAATAAATACAAAGATCGCAAGTTCGAATCCCGACTATACCAATGAGTTTTTTTAGAACTTATATATATAATATATATATATATATATATATATATAAGTACAGTGATTAGTCACACCACAAGCTTTACGGTGAAGGAAAACATCGAGAGGAAACCTGCATACGTCTGAGAAGCAATTTAAAGGCGTATGTATAGTCTTGCTTGAGTAACGGCGACGGACTCGCCATCTGTTACGTTGGCACCTAAAATATCTCTGGCGGGATGTGGGTGTCTGGGTATTACCTATACACCTCTGCCTGCCCTTCGGGGACCCTTGCGGGAAGGCGTGAGGATATATCATTATAAATAACATACCTAATTAATTTGAACCACCGGGCCACCAAAGCTACCCTCTCGTTTCTAATTTTTGGTGGCACAGCTTGCTATTTTCATATGATCATAATAGTCATACGTAATGTCATACGAACAGGTAACAATGACAGCATTGATAGTCTATTAATATGGCACGACACTAATATAAATATAGAGCAGTTATCTGGACGCAGAGGTCGCGCCTGCGCCTTGACCCGCTGGTGACACAGCGCTCAGGCATCCAAGCCATGCGCTTACTGATCTTACACCTATTCTGATATAATCTATACTTGCAGCAGCCTGCGGTTTCGCCTGCCTTAAAACTGTTTCATTCGTAGTTTTCCAGTTCCAATAATCTATCTCAGTGACAGTTTTCGTCCAATTTTGTTCAGTAGTTTTTACTTGAAAGAGTTTGTACCTCTTTCAAGTAAAAGTGATACTTCGGTATGGTGAGCGTAAATGGGCTACGGTAACCGTTTCCCATCAGCATACGGCCCATGCCATAAATATTTGTAGAGTACCCACTTCCAGCCAGATTACAAACCAATGTCTGGTAAGATCGATTGTGTACAATACTAGCTGCGCACCGCAGCCTCACCCGTGTTAAATTTGGTCACTGGCTGCCTTGGGTTCATCCTTCCCTCCTTAATAAACGAGCTATCTAATGCAAAAACACAACTCTGCCTCTTTATAATGTGTTATAGACCTAATGGTTCTGAGATCCTTTTCCGACATCTCCAAGACGTAAAAAGATCTCTAAGGACCCTATGGAAGTACTCCTATGGGCCTTGATCACGAGAAGGTATTACTCGTCATGTTTTTTTTACAAAGCGCACGAACATAGATCCTGCGCTAGTTAAAAAAAATATTTACCCTTGATGTTTTGATACCACTAGAGCAACTACCCTAGTATTTCACGTAATATATCTTTATTGAGATGAAAAATTGCACTATCCATCAGAATAAGTTGCATGAAGTGACCATTCGGTGAGTGGATGCATATCGGCGCCGGCGCTGCTCACGAGTTCATGCCATTAACCCACGTTAGGTGGACTGGAGACCTTTGAAAACGGCTACTTGTATACAAGCCGTGTGTGTATACTAACCTAGGACATACATATAAACGACCAAATCAATGAAACTGAATAAAGATTGTAGGTTCGAACCTACGATCTGTACCAATAACGTTTTACTTCTGAGCAGAAATTTTTCATGAATAAAAAAAAAACTAAATCTTTTACTCACGTAAGGGACACAGGGAACACTTGTTGAATATAACATGCAAAATATAAAACTACAGTTACCACCGTTTCCAAGAAAAATAATGACTATGAACTCAAATGCAAACGACATTGGGCACAATTTCAAGTAGCAGAAGTATAAGCTAGTGTACATCGCATAATGAACATAATGAGTGGCTGGAATTTAATATTATCATCCGTACTTCCGTTACGCTCACAAACTGCAAGACACATTCACAATTCATTACCAAATTCAATGAACATTCACAATGAGATAAGACCCAATGATGTTCAGTTTAGTTATTACATTCTACTAATACTATGATGCAAAAGTTTGTAAGGATATTTGTTCCTCTTTCATGTAAAAGCTTTGAAATTTGGCACAGAGGTACATTATTAGCTGGACTAACACATTTCATGTCAGTCCAGCTAATAAACCCTTGGTGGCCGAGTGGTTCGAGTAGTTGCCTGCGACACAAAGATTACAAGTTCGAATCCCGCATATATATATATTTTAGGCCAACGTGACAGATGGCGAGTCCATCGCGCAGTCCGTTACTCAAACACGAATTGGCGTATGTATAGACATAGGCCTTTGAATTGCATCTCAGGCGTATGCAGGTTTCCTCTCGATGTTTTCCTTCGCTGTAAAGCTCGTGATGTGACTAATCACTGTACTGAATTTCAGAAAAACTCGTAGTCAACTACTTGAACCACTCGGCCACCACGGCGTATAATTTAAAGTACATATGTCAAATTCCTGGGCTTATTATACCGATACATTACAATTTGATTGGTCTATAGTACATGCTATGAACTCAGAATACATTACAGTTGCTATAGGTTCGTTCTGATATGGGCAAATCTGATATGTAGGCAAATCTGATATGTAGGCAAATCTGATATGTAGGCAAATCTGATATGTAGGTAAACCTGATATGTAGGCAAATCTGATATGTAGGCAAATCTGATATGTAGGCAAATCTGATATGTAGGCAAATCTGATATGTAGACAAACCTGATATGTAGGCAAATCTGATATGTAGGCAAATCTGATATGTAGGCAAACCTGATATGTAGGCAAATCTGATATGTAGGCAAATCTGATATGTAGGCAAATCTGATATGTAGGCAAATCTGATATGTAGGTAAACCTGATATGTAGGCAAATCTGATATGTAGGCAAATCTGATATGTAGGCAAATCTGATATGTAGGCAAATCTGATATGTAGGCAAATCTGATATGTAGGCAAATCTGATATGTAGGCAAACCTGATATGTAGGCAAATCTGATATGTAGGCAAATCTGATATGTAGGCAAATCTGATATGTAGGCAAATCTGATATGTAGGCAAATCTGATATGTAGGCAAATCTGATATGTAGGCAAACCTGATATGTAGGCAAATCTGATATGTAGGCAAATCTGATATGTAGGCAAATCTGATATGTAGGCAAATCTGATATGTAGGCAAATCTGATATGTAGGCAAACCTGATATGTAGGCAAACCTGATATGTAGGCAAATCTGAAATTGAGTTCAAAACTTCGGCCCTTAATTTTAAGCGTGCATCAGACAATATTTCCTTGCGAATTTAAATAGGAAGGTCACATTTTTATGAGCATATCAGGGATGTTGCGGATGCCGAATTTTGCACATCCGCGGATGCGGATGCGGATGCGAATATATGAAGGCTCACATCCGCGGATGCGGATGCGGATGCGGATGTTTAAGATCTGATATAAATCTATACAAATAAATACAATTTACTTAATACATATGGATGTAACACGGTACCAATACAAACATTTTTTTTTTACTTTTGTCTGTTTGTCGGTCTGTCCGTTTTTCCGGCTAATCTCTGAATCGGCTGGACCGATTTTGATGGGACTTTCACTGGTAGCTGATATAAAAAGGAGTAAACTTAGCCTAATTTTATTTCAGAAATCAAACAAAAAAAAATCTGTTAAATTCCACGCAGTCGAAGTAGCGGGCACATATAGTATTACATATGAATGAAGAATTATAACAATGATAATTAAAATTGTAATTAAACAAAATAGTAATGTAAAGTGCTCCTATTTTTTTAACTTCACTTACTAAGTTTCATATTAGTAAGTGAAGTAAGAAATAGGCGCATTATACTAAATAAACTAAAAACTATAAAACAGGGTCCACTGTATACCCTGATATTATCGTGATATTATTGTAAGTAGAATAGCAATAAATAATTATGATTATGATTATGATGATTAAACAGTAATATTGCCGCCTTTTTTATTCAAGGCGGTTACATTACAATGGACGTGACAAAACGTAAAATTTTTAAGCGAAAAACGCGTTTTAATTGAATTTAAAAAATGATTTCTTTTTAACTTTAATGTTGATATTAATTAGCTTTTCAATAATAAAAAAAATATATATAATCAGCCTTTTTGACTGAAACACCAATCACAGCACATGGCGTCATACCTACGAGCTGCTTTCGTGCACTATTGAAAAAGTAATTAAAAAACGGCTTTAAAGTACGCTAAATCTTAATTTGTTACGGAAAATAGGCTTTTTTTCGTAAATAGTAGTGTGTATTATTACTTCATTATAGGTTCAAAATCTTTCGTCATGCCTATTCAATATATTACTTTGTGTCGGTGGTGACATTGTTAATAAACCTGTTAGATAACCAATAACGGGAAAGTCGCTGAAAAAATAAAGGATATTGTTATAAAACAATAAAGCTTACCTACAATATAACGTATTACCGGTGTAACATAATGGCATTTCCCTGGCGATTTTAAAGTAATAAGCTGAGCTAATGCTAATATAAAGATTTCCCAATAAACAATTATTTACACTCAATGATCACTGTATCACAATAACACTCAAAATATATGTCTATACGATAAGTAATCAGCGTAAACAAACACGTAATGATTTATTTACTAGAAAAACGCGTTGGATCTCGTCAACCATTTTTAACGCTCCTATTGGTCATTTTCACATGCGAACGGCAGGCGCCATTCGCCGGCCCCGCCCAATTTCTTTATTGTCGCAACTTGTATAACATCCGCATCCGCATGAAAATCCGCATTGATTATTGCGGATGCGGATGCGGATGCGGATGTCAAAATTGATGCGGAAGCTCCGCATTTGCGGATGCGGATGCGAATATTCGCAACATCCCTGGAGCATATTACGGCTATAGGATTGCAGACACTGGCCGCTTTGGGTTACAGCAGCGAGGTAAGCGATACTTAATGTACGAAGGATAAAGGGAGTACAAATACTTATTACATCTTTAAGATGACACTTTTTTTATTCCTTATAGCATTTATACGATTCATTTAAATTTGATGTGTAATAAAAATCACATAAACATCTACGGAAATCTGTTGCAAAAATTTAACATCATTGCCATCCAACGAGCTCTGCGATGCTGCCACAATATGCTCAACGACCTCTGATTTGAGTTTTATTACCCGATTATTGCAGAAGGAAGGGTTTGCATATAACCTTATTTGTAATTGAGTATTACATTGGATATTGTTAAAAACAGGCAAAACTGAACCAATTTATATATATTTTTATACTAGCTGGCGCGCCAAGCTTTGCTTGGGTGAAAAAAATAAATTTCCTGAAACACAATCGCGGCGCCACCTATCGGGTCCAATTGTGAATTTAAACCATTATCGTACCCACACACAGAAAATTTCATTAAACTCGGTACAGCCGCTAGGACGAGTTCAGTGACAAACACACGCACAGAAGGAATATATGTACACATATATAAAGACTAGCTGTGCCCCGCGATATCTCCGCAGTTTTCGCGTTGATTGGATATACAGTAAGGATGAGTCAAGTAGGATTTATTTTTGTGTTCAATTCGCAAGTATGCTCTAAATAGGCCATAGCCCATATGAGCTACACGATAAACCTTATCAACTTGATCGCCGGGGTGACTGACCCGACACATATTATAGGTGTGTGCGCATCGTGGGCACACCTTACTGCATTGCTGTGGTGCGACCATACTTTGTCACCATTTTGGGAAATATTGATACCCCTTTTATACACATTTTGCGCGCCGCGGCTACACACTTTTTTTTTATTGTCTCTCATAGCGTGAATTCCGGGAACTTTTGCTACTTAACCGGTCAGTGGCGAGACCTAGGCATCCAGCCAGGCACGATAGTACTAAGCAACACAGCTATCCCCTGTGGGGTACGGGCCTCGGCTAAGAGCGTAGCTTTACACACCCGCTATAAATTAAATTTATTGACAGCTTTGTAGGTTTTTAAATTTACAAAGGATGTTTATATAGATATATATAGGTCATATTCTCCAGAACAAGGTCGTTTTCGACAGGTTAAATAGTTTTTAATATCGATTTAGTAGTTTGAATTTGCGTGATCTGTATGAGATATGTACCTACGTGAGCTCTACACATGTTTTTCTTAATGCAACTATAGTAAATTTGTCACACAGAGGTGGCAAATGATTACCGCCGACTTTGCGCGCTTCTAAAGCAAGGGTACGAGTCTGTTGCCAATCCCGCTGAAATCAATTCCGAGAACGCAGACAAGAGAGGTAGGGCATAACGGGTTTCCCGTTCGAATTCGGAGCTGCCCGACTGGGGCAGGACCTCCACCTTATAGAAGTCCGTAGCCAAATAACACAACTTTTTTGTGTTGTGTTCCTACGCGGTGAATAATGTTTCCAGTAATGAGCTCCTTGGGGAGGGGGGAGGATTGTTACATTGTGTTGGAAGCAGAGGGATTAAACCCATTATGCTGCCAACACACTATAACTCTCCGAACACAGAGTGGCCACGCGCAAGTGATACTTCGGTATCGTGAGCGTAAATAGGCTACGGTAACCGTTTCCCATCAGGTGGGCCGTATGCTTCTTTGCCACTCTTGTTGTATAAAAAAATAAAAAAAAATAAAAAGACTGGCCACCTGTCCCGCTGGCACCTTACTGTATCTTCGGCGAGAGGTGAGTATTGCCTACCCTTGCAGTTAATCATTAATGAGGACAAATAATGTGCAATGGTCGGTCAGTAGTGCTGTATCGACAACGGCCCCTCGTCGGCCTCCACTCCAGGTATCTAGTAGGTTTGCACACGACACTCTTTCGATAGCACAAGCCGATTCGCAGATATATCCAAACGTGAGATCTGAGTCACCATAAGGATGCACTTATTATGGCTAACTTAATTTGAATAATTGCGGACTTATCAGGATTCGCTTGTTCAGTATTTGTGATATAATATGATAAAGAAGTCAACAGTATTCGAAACCAACGAGCATGTATGAAGGAAGAGACTGATGTTCGATAGACTGTCTAGAGAGGTACTGGCGCTATATACTCTCTGCCTACCCCTATAGGGACCCGGCGTGATGATATGTCTGTATGTATAAAGCAGACTTTATGTTTGTTTAAACGCTACCTTCAAGAACAACTCATCCAATTTGAATCGCATTTAAAACAAATATTTAGGTATTTGATAGACCTTTTATTGAGGCTATAGCGGAGCAGCAGTCTAAAGCAGATAAATAAAGAGATATTCATCACGTACATATAGGTATACAAGAAGAGGCATAGGAAGACCACGTTCTAACTACCTAGATCAAATCGATCGGACCCTCAAGGAAACCGGCGAGCATATATGAAGAAACTGATGAATCTAGACGATGCGAGGTATGTGAGTCTAGAAAAAAACTGACGCGTACTTCGAAATTATCAAACAATCACACATTTATCACACATTAACACACATCACAAACATCTGAGGCTAAATGTAGGTACCTAATTCGCGAAGTTTCTTATCATCGAACAGACAGTTCTTAGTTATGCAGTTCTACAATGAAATATGATGACCTCATTATCTGCCATTAATTCTAAATACGTACAATAGTTTTGCGTGACCATAACCTCGAATCCAGCCAATTATTTTACCACAGCCGAGATAGAGTCGCGCGACGTGCCTCACCGAATTATGTAAGTCCATAAGAAGGTGCCTATATGGAGCGCAATAAACGCCTACCTGAACAACTTTGTTCAATGACCGTAAGGAAATGAGCCCTGGTACTATTTTATGCTTACACAATCTGGGGATTCGGATTTAACTGTATATTACGATAAATGTATACAGGTTTTAGTTGTCGAGCCGTGGTGTCCGAAGATCACAAGTTCGAATCCCGACTGTACCAATGAGTTTTTCTGTATTTAAGTACAGTGATAAGTCACACCACGAGCTTTACGGTGAAGACAAAAACATCGAGAGGAAACCTGCATACGTCTGAGAAGCAATTCAATGGCGTATTCATAGTCTTGCTTGAGTAACGGCGATGGACTCGCCATCTGTCACGTTGGCACTTAAAATATATCTGACGGAAAGTGGATGTATGGGTACTACCTATGCACCCTGCTTACTCCTTCGGGGACCCTTGTGGGAAGGCGTGATATATATGAATAGGTTTTCTACATTCTTCTTTATATCCAGATTATTGCAACTGAAGTATTGAAAAACGAATCCCTAAAATAGAGATCTTAAAACATTGATACAATAAAAGCTGTGAGCGGTGTGGTGGCGAATTATTCGAGTTGATTCTATCCAGAGACGGGGTTCACTCACAACCACTTTTTCGCCGAAGATATATTTTACGTGCCAACGTGACAGCTGGCGATTCCATTGCTGTTTCTCAAGCACGACTATACATACATACCTGTTTGAATTTTATCTCAACCATGTGCAGGTCTCTCACGTCGTTTTCCATCACCATAGTGCTAATTTTCTTAATCATGTGACTAATCACGTGATTAAGAAAATCTCATTGCTACAGTCGGGATTCGACCTTGCATCTTCGTGTAGCAGTCAACCACTCGAACCACTCGGCCACCACGGCACATTGCCATGAAGGATATATTCATATTATAGAGATGCAGTAGCCATTGCAAAATCGACAGTTGCACGAGTACCATAAAGTCCATGTCAACGGCAAGTTTTGAGGTCAGTGCGCAACAAACGCGACAAATGTAAACACTAGCCAAGGGTGGGGCCGCGGCCTCGCGTGATTATGTATGTGTAGAAAGGACAAGCTTTTAAACTAACTTCTGCTCTCCTTGTAATTAAAAATAATATTACAAAGAGGAAAGATTTGTTGTTTGTTTGTTTGTATTGAATAGGCTCCGAAACTACTAGATCAATTTGAAAAATCCTTTCACCATTGGAAAGCTACATACATTACCTTGTATACATACATAGGCTATATTTTCTTTTATAAAAGCAATCTTATATCAACCCTTGCGAAGCCGGGACGGACCGCTAGTTAAAAATTATAATAAATGCCTTGAAAAAATTCCCCTCAAACCTACTGAAGCATATAGCATTTTTTTTATACCACTTGGGTGGCAAACAAGCATGCGGCCCGCCTGATGGTAAGCGGTTACCACCGCCAATGGGCGCTTGCATCTCCAGGGGTATCACTCGCGCGTTGCCGACCCTGCAGGAATCTCCTCACACCCTTCTTGAAGAACTCCATGCTCACTCACCAGTTATGCAGTCTTCGATCGAGTCTGCCTTATCATTTTAAAATTCGATAATTTATATTGTGTACACTCGGGCACCTTACACATACAATATATAGGAAAGACGTATAAGTATGATATTGTTGTAATTGTATTAATAATATTTCCAACTCGAGTACGTATGACTTATATGATTATGACTTCTAGGTACTAAAAGATTGGTCCCTTGTGGTGAATGTGGAAGAAGCGAAAGACATACCGTAAGTCTAGAGAGAACTTGCGATCTATACTCCCTGCCTACCCCGTTAGGGATTCGGCGTGATGATATTTATGTATGTATATTTCTGTTCAAGGTGCTATACGTTTCGGCGGTATTATTTTTTATGTATAAGCAGACATTGATAGTCCTTACCAGGCATAGTTAAATCTGAATCAGCACTAACAATACTTGCACGGACACATACATATTCTATGATCACGTCCAGTACATTATTTGCCATACCATCTCTGCGGCCGGTGGGCGATAAGGAGACAGATTTTGACGTTTCGCAATTTAATTTGGAGAACGTCTAAAAAGGCACTTTGCCGTGAGCGAGATTCGTCCTCGAGATACGAACCATTAAGGAGAGGCTTCAATGGAACGCATCGTTTCTAAACTATCTCGTGACCACACATTAAATGGTTACAAGTCATAATGATTAGGAAACGAGATGAATTCTTCAAAAAAAGCTTCAAAAAGCAATTAAATTCAAAGAGAAAATAATACCATACATATCATCACAGTACATCAGGTACAGTCGGGATTCGAACATAGATACTTTTTTATGATTTATTTTAGGATTGGCTCAGTGTGTGTGGAAATTGCTCCAAGCAATGTTGGTCATTTTGATTATAAGAAAAGCTTCAACTAACCAGAAACTTAAGCTAAATTAAAATATTTCTTTTTCACGACATTCTAGGTCATTTGGAAGTGGTAGTACATATACCTACTCGAGGTGTTAATTTGTAAACTACAATCCCATTTGTACAAACACCAGTGACTTAATTTAACGCGTTATAAATTGAACATCTGCAATATTAACGATGCCCGTCACCAACGTAACCGCACCACGAACAGGCACAAAAACCCAATCAAACAAACTAATAACATTTAACGTTTTTCCTATAATAAAATCATCCAAATACGTATGTTTCAAATTTGGATACACATCCACCAACACTGCTGAGCCGTAGAACGGTGGCGCTAGTGTCTCTTCACTCAAGCATTTCTTAGTCGGCGACCTTAGTTCCGCTTTTCGCCGCAGCTCAGATTAAGTTGCGGCACTACATAATAAATATAACAAATCATTGTGTCACTTAATCAGTAGTTACATGTCGTGATATTAGCTGTCTTTCGCGTAGGAGCGAGTGGAACGCAAAAACGCGCGTAGGCGCAGTGCGTACGCGGGTAAGACTCTTGTTCTTTTGGTTGGACGGCTTCAAGTGCTAGTCGGAATACACATCGGACAAGTGAAAAGATATTACAAATAATACCATATATAATAACCATCAATAATTATGTACAAGAGGCCGTGGTGGCTAAGTGATTGCAAGTTCGACCCCGACTGTACCAATGACTTTTTATGAATTTAAGTTCAGTGATTAGTCACTAGAGCTTTGCGGTGGAGGGAAACGTCGAGAGGAAGCCTGAATACGTTTTAAGATGAAATTCAAAGACGTATGTATAGTTATCTTGACGCCTTCCCACAAGGGTCCCCGAAGGGGTAGGCAGAGATGTATAGGTAATACCCACACATCCACTTTCCGCCAGAGGTATATTAGGTATGTATAGTTGAGCTTGAGTTGCGGCGATGGACTCGCGATCTATTACATTGGCACCTTAAATACCCTCCGGTAGAATGTGGATGGGTGGGTTACTACCTACACATGTCTGCCTAACCTTTGGGGGAGCCTTGTGGGAAAGCGCGAAACATCGCAACTTCGAATCGCGAATTGGTTCACCAATGAGTTTTGTCTGATTTTAAGCAAATAGGCATACACAATCCACAAAAATTCTGTCCTGTTCTGATCCTGCACTAATATGATTATTGCACTAATATGATCATTACAGGACACAGGGCGTGTGTCAAAACTACCTCTCATTCACTATGACGAATGATTTTGTACTATGGTACAAAATGGCTGTCTGCAACGAGAATATTATGCAATATAGTCACTATTGTGCACATTAAATACATTACAATTGACCACGACCACACTCGAGGTGAACTGGCGCTCTCCTGCCTACCCCAAGAGGGAGGGCGTGATGAAATTATATTTGCATGGACCACGATGGGCGAGAATTCAGTGTGCTTAAAACCGGTAACCAGTAACATCTGAAATATGATTTCTGAACTCGTCTTTTAATTTGACATGTCATCAAGATATTCAGACCGACATCTCTCTCTCTTCGCTCATTCCTCGTCACAAAGCTTAATGATGATAATTGTTAGAGGCTAAGCGGAATAGTAATATTTAATGATCACGTGATCATACAGCTGCAATAGCAACTGCTCTAAAGATTAGCAAAACAATTAAATAATTTGGTGTACATTTGTTTGTATAATAATTTTCACACTCATCAGCTTCTCTATCTTGGTCGCCGGCTTCGAGTACTCTTGACGTTCCCATAGTTGAGTGTCCGTTCGATTTGATCTAAGTAGTTAGTACGTGGTCTTCCTTTTCTTGCACACACTTTCGCATTGAGCACCTGTTTCGACAACCTTTAAAAGCTATCCATATTTACAGATAGGTTTATCAGTTGCAAATACCTAAAGTTGGTACAAACATTACCTAGTTCGGGGACAGATTTTCCACGATTTCCAATGAGGTTTTAATTAACAGTATAACCCTGTAGGGCGCACCTATGATGAGAGGATTCTTAAACTAATTCGTGTCATGTGTCATGTCATGTCAGGATTCATAAACAACTTAAGTACAGTGATTAGTTACATTATGAGCTTTACGGTAAAGGAAAACATCGAGAAGAAACCTGCATACGTTTGAGAGGCAATTCAAAGACACTTATATAGCTGTGCTTAAGAAACGGTGTTGGACCGCCATCTATCACGTTGGCACCTAATATATATCTCTGGCGAAAAGCGGGTGCTTACCTAACCTACACATCACTGGCCCTTGTGGGAATGTGTGAATATATATGTTAATATAAAACGTACTAAAGACAACTGGGATGCATCGCGAAGATTTTGATTCCCTAACACATAACATAGTCACAGTAATTATTTCACTCGACTTACCTATTTGTCTATGAGTCACTCGGCGGTCGCCACGTGTTGTACTGACATTTCCTTAATTATATTAATGTATGTAACTATTGTGATTCCTGCTTGATTTGCCACTAAGCACGTCGTTTGGTCGCTTAGATCTAATCAGTATTAAGCGCCTGATTTTATCTAGCCATAAGCAAACTTAAATAATTTACAATTTATTATTACATTCTTGACTTGCCACAAAGGACTTCAAAGTGGTAGACAGATAAATAATATCACCTTATTTTTCTAAAGCTCAATTTAAATGCAAATATAGATGGCGAGGCTATCTGAAATTTCTTCTCAACATTCACGGGGTAGGCACAGAGAGCGAAGAGCTCCAGTTCTCTCAAGACTAAGTACTAAATTTCGGAAAAGATCTTTGGTAGATACAACCGAGCGCTGAGCGTACAATCTAAGTAAGTCTAGGGACAACTGGCGCGTTACTCTCCACGCCTACCTCGAGATGGTCCTGGCGTGATATGTAAATATACCTAGCAATCCTATGTGAAGGTTTGGGAGGATGTTCGTTCCTTTCTGACGTACTGCGCGGAATGAAATTAAATTTGGCACCAATATTATTATCGGGATTAACACAGGACTTGTATTATTAAAAAAAAACTACCAATGAAGTAAAATTTACGATTTGGAAGGATTTGGGCGGTGTGACATTTCTGTGTCTACAGGTGGATTCGAGAATGGTTTGATTCACAATTGGACTCGATAGGTGGCACTACGATCATAGTTTCAGGAAATTTTACTTTTTCACCCAGGCGAAGCTGGACGGGACAGCTAGTATTCAATAAAATCACTGTCATTGCCATTTATACAGGCCGCCCCGGCGCCAGGACGATGTCGTAAATCGACCCGCTGTAAATACTGTAATTCAGTGCACCAATTTAACACATACTGGCGGCATAACAATGTATTTAAACAAGATTTGTTTCACTTACCAGGAATTTATGTGGAACCTGAAACAAATTAATAGGCTCTTTAAATAAGGTTTTATGTCTTCAGGAATGAGTCTTTGCTTTAACAATTGTCGTTATAATTAGCTGCATGCCGCGATGTTGCCCGCTGCAGCGATAACAATTTTAAACTGATCGTATATGATAATAATAATAAATGTATTTATTCACTCCCACAAATAATGATGAAAGATTAACTAAACAGATATTCAATGCAAAAGTGTGTGGAAGAAGAGGCAGGGAAGAGGCAGACGGGATCTCATTGGAATTGGATGGAAACGTCAAACGTATTCGAAACAGGCCAGCATGTATGAAGAGACTGACTAATGGGGATGATGCGTAAGAGATATGTCAATCTAGAAAGAGAACTGGCGCACTACTTTGTCCACCCTGTGAAAGGCTCATCGTGAAAGTATCTATGTAATATACTATTATATCCTCACGCCTTCCCATAAGGGTCCCCGAAGGGGTAGGTAAAGGTGAGTAGGTACTAGGTAGTACCCACCCACTTTCCGCTAGAAATATACATTAGGTCCCAACGTAACAGATGGCGAGTCCATCGCCGTAACTTAGCACGACTATATGAACATATGCCTTTGAATTGCTTACAGTTGCAGAATTGCAGACGTATGCAGGGTTCCTCTCGATGTTTTCCTTCACCGTTAAGCTCGTCGTGTGACTAATCACTGTACTTAAGTTCAGGAAAACTCATTGATACAGGTACAGGGTTCGGGATTTGAACTTGCAATCTTTGTGTTGTAGGTAACTACTTGAACCACTCTACCAGCACGGCTATTGTATGTGTATTGTAATATGTATGTGTATACTAGCTTATGCCCGCGGCTTCGCCCGCGTGGAGCTCGAAAAAGTAGCTTATGTGCATCATACTTTATAATATTAGAACTTTGAATTTTCGAGATAAAAAAGTTGCCTATTTCCTATTCCTAGGTATAAGCCATCACGATTTCAACTTTCAACTAAATCGGTTCAGCCGTTTTGCCGTGAAAGAACCGCAAACATCCAAACTTACAAACTTTCACATTTATAATATTAGTAATATTATATGATATTACAATTACTTATGTATGTAGTATAGGAAACAGCCAAGTATGCTTTGATCTCTTACTTGCGAGTGTTGCTATTCGATTAAAGCAAACGTGATTCGATTTTCCTGCTTTGAAATTAGTAAAACAAAGGAGTTATTCATTTATGAGAATTGCTTCTGTTTCAGTCGAACCAGCTCATATGCTGGAAGTATGCATATTCAAACACATTGCATAGTGTCCATACAAATTTTGCGGGAAAATAGTAAACAACGATTGTTAAGCAATGATAACGGAAAATTTTCTCAACAGTGATTAGTCACACCACGAGCTTTATGCCGAAGGAAAACATCATGACGAAACCTCCATACTTTTGAGAAGAAATTCAAAGGCGAACGTATTTTTTATTGTGCTCGAGAAACGACGATGGACTCGCCATCCGTAACGGTGGCACCTAATCTCCGACGAAAAGTGGGTACTAACAACTTCTACCTATCACTTCGAAAACCCCTGTGGGTAGGCGTATAGATAGGTAGGCAATTACTCGCTAAAGTCACCGAGCCACTGACTCGTTCATAAATCAGCAGCGAGTAATTAGTGCTCATACATTTGTCTCAATCAGGCCCACGTGACCTCATCTGCATAGCTATTA
Source organism: Drepana falcataria (assembly GCA_945859725.1). Classification (NCBI taxonomy): domain Eukaryota; kingdom Metazoa; phylum Arthropoda; class Insecta; order Lepidoptera; family Drepanidae; genus Drepana; species Drepana falcataria. The sequence goes on along the minus strand of OX243941.1, from coordinate 9,274,922 downwards.
ATATTACCAATTAATACGACTGAGACAATGTGCCTTGCGACAGGAATCAAGGGTACACTGGTCATTGCAATCTGAATGGAACCAGTGCCTTTGCCTAACGCATGCAACACCAATAGTGCAGCTCGCGCGGTACCCACCATGCAGGAATTTTTTCACACCCTTGAAGAACTTCATGCTGTACTCTCCAGGGAAAACCTCAACTGGGAGCTCATTCCACAGCCTGAGAGTTCGCGGAAGGAAACTCCTTTGGTACCGCGCAGTGCGAGACCTTAGTGGTTCCAAGTTATGGGGATGAACGTCGTCGATGGCGAGAGGTGCGGTGGTAGAAGAAAAAAGTAAATACAATATGTTTAGTTACATTTTAGGTAAGGATAAGAGGTTATCATGTAATGTTTTTTTTATTTATTGATTTAAATGCATCCCTCTGTTGTGGTGGTAAGTCTTTTTACAGCAATTTTTATTACTGTTAACCTTTTTTGCATTCATATTTTGTTTTAAGTTTTTGTTTGCTTCTTTTGGTACTGTTTTCAAATATATCTATTTATTTTTGTTATTTCCGTTATTGACTACTTGTCTATGGTTTATTATTTTTTCTTCTATTGGTCATTATTCATGTACCTTTTACTTTTCGTTTACTCAATTTATTAATGGGTGAGTACAACCTATACACTCTGCTTACCCCTTCGGGGACCCTCAGGGGAAGGCTTGACATGTATTTATAAATATATATATATAAATACATGTAAATATATATATGTATATATATATATATAAACATCATGACAATTTATTAATTCAAAGATTTTATCATGATTTGACAAGCGCTTATCGATTGAAAATAAGCGTTTATCAAGTCATGGGTATTATATGCGAAAGTTTGTGAGGATGTTCGTTGCTCAATCACGCCAGAATGGCTGAATGGCGGAATTGTTTGAAATTCGGTACAGATATAGATTAGTAGCTGGATTAACACTTATATCTATTTTTTATATCAGAAAAAGAAACCACCAATACATCTAATTTTACGCGGGTAAAACCGCAAGGCACACCTAGTTGTACATACATGGATATAATACATAGCGGATGTAGTCAAAACATTTCCCACATTTGTTCCATCCGTGTCACAAACGCCCGCCCTAGCGATGTCTACCTGCGCGCCCCGCCCCACTGTCTGACGTAATTAGTGTCACAAATCAGAGCCTTAATATTTAACTGTCATTGTACGCTTACAGACAATGGATTCATTTAACGACAATAAGCATGCATATTATATATACATATACATATATACAAAGAAATAAAATTGGAGTGTCTGTTTGTAATATTAAAATAACCGCTTTTTACTAACTGCGTAAGGATGTATACACTTTAAATATATATATTTTTTATACTGTATATATTTTTTTTCAATTTTTGTCCGTCTGTCTTTGGACTTCGGACTTTCCCTGGCAGATAGCTGATAACTTGGGCTACTTTTATTTTAGAAACTAAACAATATTTTTTTTTGTGAAATTCCACGCGGACGAAGTCGCGGGCACAGCTAATCTACTCTATAATACATAGTTTTGCTAGCACGGCTCAGTTGAATAATCAACCTTACTGCGTTCGTAATAGAGAAAAAATTGCTCATACAATCAGGGTTGGTTTTATTTCCGCATACTAAAGGCAAAATTTAAATATCCGATAACAATATTGCGCGTGACGACTCATTTATCTTTTTTATTGTTATTGAGATAACAGTACTTTATATTTGCTTAATGACGATACAATTTGTGGTCGGAACTGAATGTGCGTTCGCAATGCCCCGCAATTTCAAATTGCAACTGCATTTAATTATTAGTTAATTAAATTTTTACTAGATTTTGTACTGGAATAAAACTTGTGTTAAATCCAGCTATATATATGTGAAATAATCTATCTTTGTGTCTAATTTCAGCCAAATCCGTTCAGTAGTTTTTGCGAGACAGAGGAACCATCATCATCACAAACTTGTACTATAACACCAAATTGTTTTATACAATGTATCGATAGTTCCATCCACGAAGACGCGCCCCACCTAATTTAAAGCCTATATAGGCGTCCTCAATAATGGGCTATCTAATGAAAAAAGGATTTTCAAATCGATTCAGCGGTTCCTGAAAACGCACATTCCAACATACAAACCCTACGTCTTTACAATATTAAGATAGAGCTTCGATAACACGTTGTTACCCCTATTTAGCTGACTCGCCATGTGTCACTTTGGCACATAAATATCTCCAGTGAAACGGTGTGTTGCTACACACCTCTGCCTACCCCTTCGAAAACGCTCGTGGAAAGGCGCGAGGAACCGACTATATTATTAATTGCGAAAATTTGTGAGGGTTTTTGTTCCTCTTTCACGCAAAAACTACGAAACCAAATTTGATGAAAATTGGCACAGGGCACACATTAGCTGGATTAACACATAGTATATATGTTTCACAAACATATAGAAATGAAATCCAATTTTACCAGTATGCGGGAGAAACCATAGGTACCCTAGTTGTAGTAATAGCAACCCTAAGGCTATGCAAGTGAGGAAGCGTTGTAAAACAAACACTATAATATCATATTTGCCATGAGATATTGCGTAGTATACAAATGCACTCACGCTACCGGCGTGAATATAGACATAGATATATGTATATCAAACATACTAAGTCTAATGCACCGCACCAAAATATACACCGCCATCTGTCGATTGCGTAATGCGACACTGCAGCAGGGCTGTCACCTATTGACTGTTATATTTTTTATTTATTTATTAAATGTAGGATAACAGTCACATGAACCACTTAACACACTCTGTAATAGGGCATTTCAATAACCTATGTCGAAGAGAAGCTGCCTGAAACCATATTATAATTATTATATATACATACATATCATCACGCCGAGTCCTTAACGGAGCAGGCACAGATAATAGAGCGCCAGTTCCCTCTAGACTTACATACCTCTTTCACTATGTCCACAGTCTCTTCATACATGCTCGTCGGTTTCGAGTACTCTAGCCGTTCCCTTCCTTGAGTGTTCGATCGATTTTTTATAGGTAGTTGGACCGTGTACTTCCTCCACCTCTTCTTGCACACACTTTCGCATTGTATATATGTTTCATCAATTTATACCTATTTATCTCGTTTGAACTAATCATATTTTATATTCAGTCTATCTATAATATGTTATGGCTAAGCCTTATAGCTAAAGTAAGCATCTAAAATGGCTAATGATAATAAATAGGAATCTTTTAAGGTGTGGAAACAGTTTCTCTGGCTTTAGTGTGTAGTTTTTATATTATATTGTGCAGCAAAGACCGATTTCTAAGAACATATATTTAAACAGATTAGATTTATAAGATCCTGCCTGAAGCTGATATAATAATTCAGTTACCATGCCAAATTAAATATTTATCCTTTAATAACAAATAATAAATCGACCTTTACACTCATTCTGGGTGCCAACCCTACTCGTGCATCCCGCATATGTGCCTTTTAGGGCGCGTCCCAAAAGGCCGTCACACAAGCCGGGCCCGCAAGCAAGCCCGCATCCCGTGTTTATGTACACTTTACGACGCATATATACTGTTACGAAACTAGAACTACACAACTCATATTTTATCACTGTTCAATTTGTTAAGCAAATGACTTCCTTCCGGTAACTTCCCTATAAAATGCTGTGACGAGATCTCATATAAATACTCTGGTTGAGATTTACGAACGTACAAAACAGTTCATAGTCCAATATTGGTGCGCATTTTAACATACTATATACAGATTTTCATCATCATCATCATCATCAGCCCACTCTAGTCCACTGCTGGACATAGGCCTCCCCTAATGAGCGCCATAGCGCCCTGTCTTCAGCTTGCCGCATCCAACATCTGCCAGCAGTCCTTCGCAAATCGATAGAAAATACAGATTTTAGATAAGTTAATATACCAAACGCAGTCGAAATTCGTAATATATAGGTAATCCATTTTTTTTTTTACGGCCGTCTGGTCAGAGCTCCTGACTGCGAAACTTGAGGTCGCAGGCTCGAATCCCACTGCGGGCAGATATATGTGAACACGAGTATTTGTACCTTAGTCTTGGCCATCCTATGTGTTTATTTAATTATATCGGTGTCTAGTTACCATAACACAAACTGTGCTTAATTTAGGACTAGGACAATTCGTGTGGAATTGTTCCAAGGTATTTTGTATTTAGGTATTTATGCGAAAGTGTGTGTAAGAAGAGACAGAGGAAGGCCACGTCCCAACTAAAGTTAAAACATCGCAGTTGCAGCTAAAGTCTTGTTTACGTAAAGCTGGACCAAAGTACCAGGAAAATATGTACCGATACGGACGAAATCTACAGAAGACATTCTGTCATTCGAAACTACACTCTATCTGCCTACTGTACAGTTCAGTATAGAGTAGCATCTTCTCTCACAATGGCAATGGATGCGTTCCATTTAAACCGCCTGTAAAAATGTTTTTGCGAGGCACAAGAAAGGAAATACAGTAAAGGGGAATGTATACATTTTTAGATATTAACCAACAGAGCGTGTTCTACCACGTTAGGGTAGCAATAGTTTCGTTAGTCAAATTAAGCGGCAGATTTACAAGCAAGCTGAATACGCCTAGAGTGGCAAATTTGAGGCCAAACCATTCTTTCGTGTTACAGAAAATGTATCCACGCTTCCCACAAGGGTGCACTTTTCGATGATGAACGAGACAGATGGTGGGGAGTGGTCCATCGCCCTCTCTAAAGCACGACTATATAGTATACTAGTTGTCCCACCCAGCTTCGCTTGGGAGAAAAAATTAAAGCCACGGACCCAGTGGCGCCACCTATCGGGTCCAATTGTGAATCTAAACCATTCCCAGATCCCCTTGAACACACACAGAAAATTTCATTAAAAATCGGTCCAGCCGTTTAGGAGGAGTTCAGTGACATACACACTCACAGAAGAATTATATATATAAAGATATACGTCTGAGTTTCTTCTCCAACGTGTGCTTGTTTTCTATCGACGTTTTGCGTAGTGAGGGTCCAATAGCTTACTAGCCTATACTAATATCTAATTTGAAAGCGCAATAAAAGACGGCTGTAAGTCTAGAACAGAACTGGCGCTCCAATCTCTCAGTCTACCCCGTAGGGATACGTAAAATTATGAAAGCAAAATAAATCCGGATTAACGTGTAGGCACTCGTGGTGAGAGGCGGTGGTAACCTTACCATCAGGGGGTTCTTTGTCAATTTTGTATTATATAGAAATCAGGAAAAGGCATGAAAGACACAATACAAAAAAAAATGTTGCTCTTAACATCATAATACAAGAGCTGGGCTCTTGTCGGCTTCTTTTATGAAGTCCCTTCCATTTACTTCTATCCAGCGCAATCTCTTTGACCTCCCTATACGTCATGGGAGACACCTTTTCTTTGATCTGACTCCTGTATTATCCTGTACTCCTGTGTGTTCCTCTCCCATTCTTCCCTTCTACCTTTCCTTCTAAGATATTTCTAAAAAGCTATCATGTTGTATAAGGTGACCTATCATCTTTCCTCTTCTACTCTTGACAATTCTTGAAATACAGATATGTATATCTTTAAGACTATGTACAAGCTTAGGCTAAAAATACCCCCCTCTATTTAGTTAACAAAGCTGGGGCTTGTATTAAGTATTGCTCCTTACAAGCCGATACATTTAGTGATGCACCATCAATAATGACTAGGGCAGGGACAGATCGACCTTTATCGATAAATTTCTGGTCGCACTTTTATTATTGGTGATTTATTTATTTTTTTCTTTTTAGCCGACTTTACCGATGATGTTTTCTTAAGTGCAATGATTGCCACACCACGAGCTTTACAGTCAAGGAAACCTCGAAGAGGAAATATGCATACGTTTGAGAAGAAATTCAAAGACGTATGTATAGTCGTGCTTAAGTAACGGCGATTGACTCGCTATCTGTCACGTTGACACCTAAAATATATCTCTAGCGGAAAGTGGGTGTGTGGGTACTACCTGCATATCTCTGCCTGCTCCTTCGGGGACCCTTGTGGGAAGGCTTGAAGATATATGCAATCACACCTACCAAGATCAAATCCTTCGGACACTGAAAGATGGGAACGGTGCATATTTGAAGATACTGATGAATGTAGACGAAGTGAAAGAGGTATGTAAGTCTAGAGAGTGGCTCTCTCCTCTCACTGCCTACTCTGTAAGTGACTGGAAGGGAAGAGTATGTTTTTAGTCCAGCTATTCACTGTTGCAGCACTTGGAATGTCGACTAAACAATCTTAGTCCACGAATACCGACCTGAATATAATGAACGATGTCTGCTCTAGAACACGCTAGCATTTAGCAATTACCAAATAGTACATTGCCACATTATATTACAATTATGAGATAAACAGATGCAATCGATCAACATAAGTTGTGATGCATTGCACACGACGAAATATAATGCAATAGTTAGGTATGCGGCGAGAGTCCGCGCGCGATCGATAGACGTAAAACAATCAGACTGGTAGTGTGGGAGGCGTTTTGGTATGAATCTTAATGCGACTGCCAGTGTACGTGTAATTGATTTGCAATAAAGGAGTGTTGCTTAAGAGGAGCATGACTGATGGGGAGTTCTTCAGACGGGCCTCTACAGTGTTTTGTCAAACGTACGATCAAACGTACGACAAACTCTTATTTATTTATTTATTTTTATTACACGCTTTATATTAGCTTGACCTGTATCTATGTATGTATGTATGTAACGGAATCTTTGGGCGCGATTTTGACCCACTTTAAGCGGCCAGATTTCGTTCAAACTTTGTTGATTTATCGAGGACCGATGACAATACACTATTAACTAAAAAGTAGAAAATAAATAATAGTTAAAAAAAACTAAAAAACACGCTTTTTATAAACCGAACTAAAAAATAGAAAATATATAAATTCGATAATATCTTAAAAAGCGTGGGGTGCTTTTTAAGATATTATCGAAATGATAATCACTCTAGTCATATCTGTCAATAAAATATTTATAACTATTGACACCATGCACCCCACGCTTTTTAACATATTATCGAAATTTATTTTCTATTTTTTAGTTCGGTTCGGTAGTGCTAAAATATAAAAAGCGTGTTTTTTAGTTTTTTTTTTTTTAACTATTATTTTTATTACAGCCAATAATATGAACCTATAGCTAAAAGCCAACACGTGCATATCTTTAAATTTTAAGCTCGTTTGCTAATCACTATAGGTGCTAAAGGTTAAAATAAAACTATTTAAGTACAACCCACGGCGGTTGTCTTGACTTTGCAGCTACACATAAACCACACGACCACATGTTGATACTATGTCCCAAATTTCCATCAATTTTTTTTTTCCTGTATATACTAGCTGTCCCGCCCAGCTAAGCTTGGGAGCTACTGAAACACGACAGTACAGCGCCATCTACCGGGTCCAATTATATTTTCAAACAATCCACGGACCCACTCCAATATAAATTTCATCCAAATCGGTCTAACCATTTAATAGGAGTTAAACACTTACAGAATAATGGTATATATTAAGATATATGTTATTCATGGTAAATTAAGATACTGCTATGGAAATAACAAGATGGTCGAGGTGTGTTGCATTGAACATAACGTTAAGATAGGCACCAACCAACTTAGGTACCTACCATAGAGCTAATGAATGATACATACAGGTAAGCAGAGAGTATAGAGCGCCAGTTCTCTCTATTATGAATGAAATCTATATAAAAGATTCGAAAGACACGAAGAAACTGCACAGACTCGCAAAGTATGGCACGCAGAGACGTCGCGTCTAGGCGTATTCAGGCCTCTAATATATGACCGAATTTACCACATCCTGCATACATGCATATTTTAATTTATTTATTTAATCCACATGCATCTATGACATATATTATGTAGATCAATTGACAAACAGTGTTGCCGAATTAAAACAATATAATTTCACTGTCAATCGGCCGGCCCACACACCTTGTGACACGAGATGCCATACCAACAACCACGCCTCGCCGAATTCTCCGCTGTGATATCCTGTATATATCTGCGAGTAAGTGCGACAGTTTGTGAGCAAAATCAAAATCAAAATATTTTATTTCACATTTGGGCACTTATTAAACGTCGAAAAAGGTGCACGGTTTGGGTTGGTCGTTTCCATGGAGAAAAACCGGCAAGAAACTTCATGGTTACTCTTTTCAAATCATTTGGTATACAATAACAATATTATTATGTTACAGCACTGGTACTTAAGTATGTGGGACAGCGTAGGCCCGACAATAAGTCGTAGCTTACTATAGCCTACAATGCTCACACATTCACAAATTAGACAAGTGACACAAATAGTCATTAGTGCTGTAACTAATTCTGAGCAAAATATGAAAATAAAATTATTGAAATAATATGTTAATGTACAACTATATCCATAACCTGTCGGGCCACAATTTAATTAACATGTATTAACCTAGTCACTTTTCTTCCTACTTAACTTCCGGTTCCGCTTTTAGCTCAATATTAAAGGACAAATTACTGAGAAAGTACAGCATATCGCGCTATGCTAAAAGAAACATATTTATACAATTTCTGTTGCAATATTGTTGTGAGTCATACTGTGTATGGGAATTATATACTGATAACACGTTGCAAGTGTACATATGTATTTACACATACATATATATCACTACGCAAAGTCCTTAACGGGATAGGCAGAAAGAGCGCTCTCTTTAGACTTGCATACCTCTTTCGCTTCGTCCACATTCATCAGTCTCTTCATACATGCTCGTCGGTTTCGAGTACACTTGACGTTCCCGTCCTTGAGCGTCCGATCGATGTGATCTAGATAGTTGGAACGTGGTCTTCCTCTGCCTAGTCTTTGCCTGTCAATCTTTCTTCTCCCATCCTTTCTATATGTCCAAACCAACGTAACACGCCTTTCTTGATCTTTAAAATTTATATGTATCTATTAATAAGCTGAATATGTTCCATACACATCACGCCGAGTCGCTCTCGGAGTAGGCAGAGAATATAGAGCGGCAGCTCTGTCTAGACTTACAGACCTCCTTCGCTTCATTCATCAGTTTCAATATACACATATCTTTTCTCCAGACATACTGGTTTGTGAGAATCTTTCACTACATCAATATTCATCAGTATCTTCATACACACCTGTGTCAAGTAATCTAGACGTTGTTTATCAGTGACTATTTTCGATAGAGAGTAGAGCGAAGTTCTCTAGAGAGAAGTGGTACTCTACTATCTCTACCTACCCCGTTAGGGACTCGGCGTGATGATTTGTACGTTTGTGTTATTTTGAGCAGTGCAGAACAACCTCATTGGTACAGTCGGAATTCGACGTCCAACTCTGCGTTTATTACGACTATTCAAACTGCTCGGTCATCGCAATTTTTTACAGGACACGTAGGTAAGCCGGCTGGCGTCTACTGACGTTAAAGGCGATCTTCATTAATTACTGTACATTATCAATAACGCCTCACAAACTCACTACACCCACTTTCTTAAGCCGGATAGTCGGCTTAACAATACTCATTATGCCCGCCCTGCGGCCAAAATAACTCAATTAACGTCGCTAATCTAGGTACAGTGTTTCTATGCGATAATATGTTATTGTTTTCTGTTTATCACGCTCGGAACCACGAGGCAGTACTCACATATCTATCGATAAGGATTTCAATTTCACAATTTGATGTGTTAACCCGTAAAGACGACTGGTCATAGTTGTCACTAAAAAGGATTGGATCTTTGAGCCTCGACAGCCCGTACTAATGAGTTCGCTCCGACCCTATGCATGTGTAAAGTGAAACAGTGTAGAGTACTACCACTTTGCCTATTTCGTGAGGGACACGGCGTGATGATATGTATGTATAGATTTATCACACCACGTGATTAACGGTGAACCGAAAATATCTAGAACGTCTCGTTCTCCCGTACCCTCATACGTCTGAGAAGAATATCCAAGGGAAAAATGTGGGTTTATTTACCCCTCTGTCTCCCCCTCCGAGAGCTTAAAAAAACATTTCCAAAGGTTAAATACTAACACGTTATCGATATCGAGTCCGCCCCATCCCTAGTAATGGGGGTGTTAATGAACTTGTAAGTGAAAATAGCCGCTATTACTTGACGCGCACATACACGCGCGACAAGTAATAGAAATGTTAACTTTTATTGATACTAATTAGACTCTATATTATAATACTCTTGTAGTATAAAAAAAAACATTTAATTAGGAATGTGTGTTAAGTCTTTGTGAGGAATGTCTGTAAGGATATGGCTTGATGTTTATCGTTATACTGTGTGGTGGACCCCATACCAGTAAGATGGCAAACAAGTATACGGTGGGTAAGCGGTTACCGCCGTCTATGGATGTTTGTATCAACAGAGAAGTTTTAGACCTACGACTTTTCGAATCGGGGCAGGAACTTGAAAGTGGGGCCCTCTCTCACGGAAGTCAGCTATGGATGTGGTAAAGAACTGGACGTTTAAAAATCAAATAAATCTTTAATTAAATAAATACGCTTGGACAATGGTTGCTTGGTAAAAAAAGTTATTTCAAATATGATATATTATGATTTTGGCGCCTTCAGAAACTGCCGGCCAGACAGGCCCCGGTTTGCCCTTGTTCAATTTGATCTTTGTGTTTGGAACGTGGTCTTCCTCTGTCTCTTGCAGACACTTTCGTATTCTGCATCTTTTTCTCTATCTTCAACCATTCTATATGCCCAAATTGTAAATTTCTTCGCCACGCCAGTCCTGTTTGATCTCAACATGTGGGGCGACACTTTACACAAGCAATAGGAACACTCAGCCACATGCGGTGCGTATGTGATTAGAGGCACGTATACCCTCGAATTAAGCGGACATATCCGATAACGTTTACGACTTAGTCCTTTACAATTATCATCGCGATAACTTCTTCGGACGATTACACACGAGGAAATACCAATCGGACACAACGATGGAAACGTCGATAATATTCAAGAACGGCGGAGAAGCGAACTTATGAAAGCTAATGAAGCGAAAGAGATATGTAGGTCTAGAGAACTGGCGCTCAACTCTCTCTGCCTAACCTGTGAATGACTCGGCGAGATGATCGGATGATGAAATATCTGGTTTTGTTATGTACGAAGGTAATATTGATGTAAATTTTTCTATTTCTTACCTGTATTCCGCCCAATATTGTATGTGTTAGTAGTCCCCTAAAACGCAGAGGTTGCAAGTTCTAGGTATGTCACTGGAACACGGTCTTACTCTAGCTTCTTTCACACGACATCATAAAAACAAACTGCCTCTATAATTTTTGTACAGATAATGACAGATTGATTGACAGTTGGCTCTGAAACTACTAGCGCCATCTAGTGTTAATTATTTTTATCTAATTAACAGTACGAAAAGTAACGAACTTGAGATCTTTGTGTCGCAGGCAACTACTCGAACCACTCGGCCACCACGGCTGTTTAATTAATCTGTAAGTAAGTAGTTAGATATAGAACTGTCTTATGTAAATATTGTTAATTGTAGTTTTTGTAAATGAATCACCTTTACAGTTTATTAAATTATTAGTATATATTCACAACACGCTATAACTTTTATTAGTCAACAGTTCTTTTTTCCAAGGCACCCTGTAAGTTGAGCAACGTGAACAGAATACAGGACCAATTAAGCCCTTATTGCATTGAACGAACTGTATTAAATGAGCGACCTGCACTGACCCCTGTCCCTTCGCCAGACGGTCATCAAACCTTACAGCTGGAGACACTCGCTTCCTTATTAACATTTAATACTTTAAACTGTGAGTGTCAGTATGTGTGTGGAGATTCACGGTCAAGTTCCCTAGCAATATGATAAATTTGAATGTTTGTTACTCAACGACAGAACAGAGTTGGATTAAATTTGCCACCAGGATTAAGTCTAGAATAGAGCATCCAACAAAACGTCTTTTGACTGCTAAGGAGCCTTTTAAACATTTATATACATTCATCACATCGAGTCCCTCGCGGGGTAGGCAGAAAGAGTTCCAGTTCTTCCTAGACCAACAAATCTCTTTCGCTTCATCAACATTCACCCTTCACTACACTCATGATTGCCGGATTGAGTTTAAAGGTTGTGCGAAAGAAAGTTGTGTTTAAAATCATAAATACATTCACGCCTTCCCACAAGGGGTAGGCACACGTGTGCATCCTCTTTACCCACCGGATATATTTAGGCTCGAATGCTCGAGTTGCTGTCCACAACGCGATATTGGTACCTACCTTGTTGTATGGCAGCGAATCCTGGGTATGTCAGAGGAAGTATGAAAATAGCTTGAATGCAGTTGAGATGCGATCTCTTCGAAAAATGTGCGGCGTAACGATATTAGATCGAATCCGCAATGAAGAGATTTGCAAATCAACTGGCGTGAATGAGGGCGTGATTGTAAAGATGAAGAAAGGCATGTTACGTTGGTTTGGACACATAGAAAGGATGAGTGAAGAAAGATTGACGAAACAGATATACAAAGCAAAAGTGTGTGCAAGAAAAGGCAGAGGAAGGCCACGTTCCAACTACCTGGATCAAATAGATCGGACTCTCAAGGACGGGAACGTTAAGAGTACTTGAAACCGACGAGCATGTATGAAGAGACAGATGAATGTGGACGAAGCGAAAGAGGTATGTAAGTCTAGAGAGAACTGGCGCTCTATACTCTCTGCCTACCCGTTAGGGACTTGGTGTGATGATATGTATGTATGTATGTATGTAAGTATTAATTATTAAGACACAATGAAATGTTTACTATAGATAAGGGAACGTACCCATACTACGTGTCCTATTTTTGTAGTTTCTTCGACCCTTCCCCCCTCGGTGACCACTCGTAGTATATGCCAAGACCCCCCTCTCCCCTTTTAGTTTTCACGTAGTAATTCATAATTATGATTTTTAATCATTTCACACGCAAAAATTGACGTCTCGGCATATGTACGTCAGCGCCACCAACTGTTATGAGTTTAAAAAGCGCTAAACACTGCGCGCTATATTCGAATATAGTTTGAAAAAATACGAGGTTTCTCTCAGTAAAATCGACTACGTGACAAAAACCTGAGCCCCCCCCCCCCCCCCCCCCCCGCTCCTGTGACTGACCGTAGTATTTTAAAGACTCCGCTCCCCCCCCCCTAAATGGGTCACGTAGTATGGGTACGTTCCCTAATATTAGACGCTATTGCAATTACACCTCCTGTTATAATAAATAGTCAGTGTTATCTATCGAGGTACCTAATGCCAAATACTGTCTTGAACTCGACATTACTGGCGTCTAGTTCTGGTAACTGTGATTCACTCCTATGTAATCTAGCGTTGTGTAAACACATACCCCAGTAAGTTAACTCTCCTTTGGTGACAAACGTATTCTACAAAGGCTTCAAACAAACAGCGTATGCATTTGTTTAACTACACGCATATTTACATAGCGGTGTTACAGTTTGTAGTGTGTTTAGTACAAGTCACCGAGCGGCTCTGCGGTTATAGATAGTGATCCATCCACGAAGACGCGCCCCACCTATTTCTAGTCGAGGGCCTCGCAGGATACCAGGAGTATGACCAGAGGCTGTTTATTGCAGTGTGCGTGTTCACTAATAGGTAATCACTGTGTACCGACAATACTTAAACGTTAGTGGCAGGTTGCACTATAAACCATAGGGAAGAATTGTGGGGCGCGTCTTCGTGGATGGCACTATCTATAATAGTTCCCGTAGTGTATGAGTCATGAGTCGCAATGCTCACTTTGTATTGATGAGAGTCGGCACGAAGGTCTTGTCTGTATATACATATAATAAAAATGTAACGGAACGCTGTCTGTACATGGAAGATATTTGAGAAAAAATATGATTGGGAAATTTCAATTGAGATTTCGATTTTTTGACTTTCGATTGGGATCAACGCAAATAACTGATTGTTCGATTATTGTCTGTTTGTCTGTACGTTTGTGCACGCTAATCTCAGAAACGGGTTATCCGATATAGATGTGATTTTCACTAATATATTTTCGTAAGCTTCAAAATAAACCATAACATATATCCAAAAAATGCTGCCTAAAGTCACCATTCCACGCGGACGAAGTCGCGAAGGGCACAGCTAGTGTGGAAATATAAATAAGTTGTATTCATACTGACGGCAATATGAGGAGCACCTAACCTAACGTTATTCCACTAATATTACAAATGGGAATGTTGGTGACGATGTTTGTTCCTCTTCCACGCAAAAACTATGAACTGAGATAGATGGAATTTGGCATATAGATTATTACCTAAAAAATCTAGAAAGAAATCAAATTTTACGCTGGTGATACCGCGGGGCACAACGAGTATGCTGTTAAACAGTACATCTTCAGAGTCCCCGAGAGGGTAGTCAGTTAACAACACCTTGTTTATAAAGTCCCAACCTCAAAGTAAAATCTCAATTCGTATACTACGTCACATTTAAAAAATATGAGCTTTCATACGTTTTCAAAAACACTGAATGATCCAGTGAAAGAATTAATCTTCCTGCACTGAAAACTGTTTTGTGTAAAAGTCTAGCTTAGCGCGAGTGCCGGCAACTTTTAGTTTAACTACTCAGCGGACAGAATGGCCTCCAACCAGGCATTTGTTAGGAGCACCGAGGTTGCTCTGAAAACTGACTGAGCGAGCGAAGCAATGTATGGTGGCGACTAGCGTAGACGGCTAGGGGTGGGGGCGCCAGACAGGGGTAGCTAAGTCTGACTCATGACACTTTTTTTGGCATTCGAACATAATATGCTTTATTTTTTAATCATCACTATCATCAAACAAGGTCTATTTTATTGACGTTTAAGTTTGGAGAACTTCCAAGTCCCTTAAATATTATTATCTTGACGTCGGAAGTCAGAATATATTAAAGATAATATTTATCTAGAATAACGCCATCTATCGGACGTTTGACCAATCAAGATGCTGCCACAATCATAGCAAAGCTGATATTATGTTGCAGTAAGCTTTAAAGTGTATATTTTTGTATCTTGAATTAGCTATTTCATCAGCTATGTAATTATTTTATAAAAGTATTATTTCAAGGAATAAGAGATACTCTTTCAATTATTGTATTGCTGCGTCCAACAATGTATAAAAATGTAAACTTTTGAAAAAAAAATGTATACTACTTATATTCTAATAAGGAAATGGAAATTCATGAAAATCATGGGAGGTTTGCCCAGCGGTGGGATCTTCCAGGCTAAAAACAACAACTAATTAATAAATATTAAACACATTTTATATATTATTATAAAAGCTAAGGCCTCGAGCATTAGCACATGCTAGCAATGAATTTAAAAAAAAATCTTCATAAAAACCGGCACCGCCGATAATATACAATAATTTCTCCAAACATACGCATGGCCCTGTGGCGCAACGGATAACGCGTCTGACTACGGATCAGAAGATTCCAGGTTCGAATCCTGGCAGGGTCGCTGAGAGCAAGGAAGTCCTTTTTTTTCATTTATATTGCCAACACTCTTAATATTTTTATACACTCTTTTTATCGCCATCACGGTCACGCCATCACGCGTGAACGGCTGGACCGATTTCACAATTTTTTTTTGTTGTGTTTGTTATTGTAAGGAGAAGGTTCTTATGGCAGAAAAGAAATTGCGCGGAAAATTAGCAAATTTAAGAATCCTTATTTAAGAAAATTTAAATTTTTTTTTAATATAATATTATTTCTAATTTAACCTTAGCGCTTAAACTTTGTTAATGTAACATTATGACATTTGACATAGAATTGACAGAATGCGTGCTGCAAATAGAATATCGTTTAAAACCAATGCTTCGATCGAAGTTATTTTATTGATAGGAAATACATCTTTTCTTAATATATATAAATTACGTGTCACGTTGTTTGTCCGCGATGGGCTCCTAAACTACTTGACCGATTTCAATCAAATTTGCACACCGTGTGCAGTTTGATCCAACTTAAAAGATAGATAGCTTACATCACAATTGGACCCGATAGGTGGCGCTGAGATCGTGTTTCAGGAAGTTTAACTTTTTCCCCTGGGCGAAGCTGGGCGGGACAGCTAGTATTTTAATAAAACTTATCACTTCAACTAATGAATGTGAAAAGAAGGGGCTGCGCCTAAACGCTGGCTAAGGTTCTGGTATTCGAAAGAGATGAACAAGTGACCGAGTGTGCAATATCGGTAAATGGGCAAATTCTAGAGCAAGTGAATGAATTTGTATATCTTGGAAGCATGTTCACACGAGATGGAAAGTATGAAAAAGATATTGAAAGAAGGATAACTGCCGGAAATAAGGTGAATGGAGCCATGTCGGCGTTGATGGGCAGTAAAAGTCTGAGCAAGAATGCTCGAGTTGCTGTCCACAACGCGATATTGGTACCTACCTTATTGTATGGCAGCGAATCCTGGGTATGTCAGAGGAAGTATGAAAATAGCTTGAATGCAGTCGAGATGCGATCTCTTCGAAAAATGTGCGGCGTAACGATATTAGATCGAATCCGCAATGAAGAGATTCGCAAATCAACTGGCGTGAATGAGGGCGTGATTGTAAAGATGAAGAAAGGCATGTTACGTTGGTTTGGACACATAGAAAGGATGAGTGAAGAAAGATTGACGAAACAGATATACAAAGCAAAAGTGTGTGCAAGAAGAGGCAGAGGAAGGCCACGTTCCAACTACCTGGACCAAATAGATCGGACTCTCAAGGACGGGAACGTTAAGAGTACTCGAAACCGACGAGCATGTATGAAGAGACTGATGAATGTGGACGAAGCGAAAGAGGTATGTAAGTCTAGAGAGAACTGGCGCTCTATACTCTCTGCCTACCCCGTTAGGGACTCGGCGTGATGATATGTATGTATGTACTTCAACTAAATCTGTCAATGAATAATTACTCTATTTACCTCGCAAAAAATCACGAAATATTTTGTAACATTAAAATGATTGGGTTTGCCGTCGTTTGGATATTATGCGGAACAAATAGACAGACGAAAAAATATAAATTGTATATTTAGTATTGTTAGTATTATATAAAAAAAAAAAAGGCCGTGGTGGCCGAGTGGTTCGAACAGTTGCCTGCGACGCAAAGGTCGCAAGTTCGAATCCCGACTGTACCAATGAGTTTTTCTGAACTTAAGTACAGTGTTAGTCACACCACGAGCTTTACGCTGAAGGAAAACATCGAGAGGAAACCTGCATACGTCTGAAAAGTAATTCAAAGGCGTATGTATAGTCGTGCTTGAGTAACGGCGATGGACTCGCCATCTGTCACGTTGGCACCTGATATACCTCTGGCGGAAAGTGGGTGGGTGGGTATTACCTATACACCTCTGCCTACCCCTTCGGGGACCCTTGTGAGAAGCGTGAGGATATTTATAGTAGTATATATTTAGTAATATTGTTCAGTATTTCATAAAAAAAATATAACTATCTATACTTCCATACCCTTTTAGAATAAACCTTATTTGATACTACAGACACTTCGATTTCATGTAATACTTCACTGCATACATTTGCCTGCCGTTTTGTCAACGAGCTCCCAGGAACTGCAACCGCTCTCAAGTATAAGGCTAAATGGCCTGGTAGTTGGCCTAAACTTAATACTCCTCACCAACAACTAGGTATTACGTCATGAAGTTATAAATATGAATTAAATTTCTGAACACATTATCATCAAGCCGAGTCGCTGACGAGGACGGTGGAGAGAGTAAAGCACGACTTCCTTATTGTCTCTTGCATCCATATTGTCTCTTGCTCGACGGTGTCACGTTATCCTCGACATTCCAGTACTTGAGACGTCAAGGGATTTAATCTAGGTAGTTGGGACGGGGTCTTCATCCGTTCTTTCTTGCAGACACAGTTGCGTTAATGTCAAATCAACTTTGGTTCACTATCCTTTCTATAATTACATACATACATACATTACATACATACATATCTTCACGCCAAGTCCCTAACGGGGTAGGCAGAGAGTATAGAGCGCCAGCCTCTCTAGACTTGCATACCTCTTTCGCTTCGTCCACATTCATCGGTCTCTTCATACATGCTCGTCGGTTTCGAGTACTCTTAACGTTCCCGTCCTTGAGCGTCCGATCGATTTGATCCAGGTAGTTGGAACGTGGCCTTCCTCTGCCTCTTCTTGCACACACTTTTGCTTTGTATATCTTAATAATAACTTATCTTCTTTAATTAAATATGTATTATATACATGAGCCGTAGTGGCCGAGTGGTTAGGGTAGTTGCCTGCGACACAAAGATCGCAAGTTCGAATCCCGACTGTATCAATGAGTTTTTCTGAACTTAAGTACAATGATGTCACACCACGAGCTTTACGGTGAAGGAAAACATCGTGAGTAAACCTGCACACGTCTTAGAAGCCATTCAAAGGTGTATGTATAGTCGTGCTTGAGTAACGGCGATGGACTCGCCATTTGTCAGGTTGGCACCTAAAATATATCTCAGGCGGAAAGTGGGTGTACCATCACACGCACTTTATACTACCTATACACCTCTGCCTACCCCTTCGGGGACCTTGTGGGAAGGCGTGAGGATATATTATTATTATTATACATAAAAGCGCATACTTGAACAAAGACGACCTCTAACCAATAAATATTTTTTTGTATACTAGCAAACACAAAACCAGTCCACACACAATGGGATTCAAAAGGTCGAAGGCTCACATATCTACCTGGGTGTACGAATCTTTAATATCTGACCATAAGGTCCTTATAACAAATCTGTGGGTCTAAAGAGAACTGGCGCTCTACTCTCTCTGCCTACCCCTTGAGGGACTCTGCGTGATGATAAAAAGTATATATGTACATACATATATAAATAACATCTGATCATTAATTGCAAGTTTAAACGCTCTACGCTCGTATGATTATGGTGACCGGGTACCTCGGAGATTCCTTCAAAAAGTAGGTACGTTAATAAGAATGAAATCAGCGTGAGGAACAGGCAGATGACGGACTCCTCAAGTGGACGCTGTACACCTTTGGAGTCCCTTGATACAGGGCGGTCTCATAGAAAAGTTAATATATTTTAACAAAATGTTCCGTACGTAACCAATAAATTGTGTAACTCATCCAACTCTGGACATGGTTTGTCTTGGTTTGTGCACGTTCACCAAAGGATCTCTAATGGAAGGATTAGTGCATATCAAAACGTGCCACCTTACCCACGAGTAACACCTACCTACCTACAACGGGAAATTACGGGGATTTTTTTTTTATTTAGGTACACCATTTAATGACGACAATCAGTAATGATAAGCTTTCAGGCGTCACTTTTAAATATTTAACAATTCCACGAATCATGTATGATTTAGGATGTATATACTCACATATCACCACAGTTTCCCACGGGATAGCCAGAGAGAGTAGAGCGTCAGTTCTCCTAACTCTTTATTAAAGTATGGTTTCACGTAAAATTTGATTTAACCCTTTTTTCACTGGTTTCAAACATATTATGTGTTCATTAAGCTAAGGCGGAAAGTGGGTGTGTGGGTATTACCTATATACCTCTGCCTACCCCTTCGGGGACCCTTGTGGGAAGGCGTGAGGATATATTATACTATTATTTAGCTAATAATCTATTTCTGTGACAGACTTTACCGTTCAAGAAGATTAAGACATCGCCAAAGTTCCGCATCTATAGTAATTATATTATAGAACATTATTATTATTATTATATCCTCACGCGTTCCCACAAGGGCCCCTGAAGGGATAGTCAGAGGTGTATAGGTAAACAATACATTGGCAATACACAAAGGTTCGTTGGGTATTTATTTACAACTTGAACTATACCTAGGACCCTGTACTTACAACCTGCGCGTGCAGGCAGTATACACACAGCATGCATATATCATTAACTTACCTCTATTAACGCTGATTAAACATGCTCTATTATTTAAGCAACATTTCTGATACTTTGGGATACACTGAAATCACCAACACAAATCACAAAATTTTCACGAAAATCTTTTAATTACGATAAGATATTATCCACGGCTGATAAAGAGGTCACTTATCACGTGTCACAAACTTAAAACTATATTTTTGTTAAAATAACCTCATAACCTAAATGTAAATTATCGCAAATTTGGCCGGGGTAGACCACCCCCGGAGTTTGACAGCTGACTGAGCGAATTCAGTGTGTGGTGCACACGCGCATGCGCCCTGCCACACTTTTTTTACGCAAGGGTAGAATCTATACATAGTTTGTAGCAAAGCTTCCCGCCGTCTGGTCTTTTTAACTACGCAATGGATTTTCATCAATAGCTAGAGTGATTCAAGAGGCGACTTTAATATTTAACAAGATGTGGCTAGCGGTTTCATCCGGGTCAAATATGATTTCATTCGTTTTGTCTCATGGGTAGAACATATCCTGTGTTTAACCCATTGCTCTCATCTCTATACCAAATTTTATCCAAATATGTTCAGTACTTTTTGTGTGAAAGAGGAACAAACATCCCCACAAAATTCACATTTACAATATTACCAGATAGCGCGAGTGAAACCGCGAGGCACGTATACTATAGGTATACCTACAAAGTGAATTTTATCACGTTTAAATGTAAATAACAAAAACACCAAATCAAAGGAAATTTCGGGGGAGACCGTGGCAAAAACTTGGGTGTTTATTTAAATAGAAAGAATTACAGTTTACAATATATTACCTTCCCTTACAATCCCATTGATCCAAGCCGGCGTGCCCGGAGCTGTTTTTTTTTATAAAATTCCAATTAACTTAAGCTGCTATTTAATTCGTTTTTTTGCCTTTAATATAATATACGTTATTGAAGTTCTTCTCCAATTGTTTTACTATTGGATACTGATCAATGAAACTAACCAAAACCAATATTTAAATTAGTTTCAGTAGGTAGGTACGCACACTGACTTGTGCCATCACAATCTTTTCGGTAAAGGAAACTACGGGAGTGAATATAATATTATATCCTCACGCCTTCCCACAAGGGTCCCCGAAAGTGTACGCAGCGGTCACACACCCCCCTGTCCGCCAGAGATATATTCTATGTACCAACGTGGCAGATGGCGAGTCCATCGCCGTTACTCAAGCACGACTATATGAACATATGCCTTTGAATTGCTTCTCAGACGTATGCAGGTTTCCTCTTAATGTTTTCCTTTACCGTAGAGCGTTGAGACCGGGACCTATCTGTACATAGGTTCCGAAAAACTCATTGGTATAGTCGAGAACTTTCTGCAATGTTTGTGTTTCAGTCAACTACTTGAACCACCACGGCTTCAACCATCAAACACCCATACGTGGAGTTCACCGGCGATTTAGACACCCAGCATGACTGATGGCGAGACTATCATTGCAGTTCAGAAAATACCAATTAAGTCATTATAGTCGAGATGTGCCCCATTCCGCCCGCGTAAAGTTTTGGTTTTTCTGAAATTAATAATATCCATGTCTTATTCTAGCTAATGATATTTCTATTCTAGACTTCCTCTTTATGTTTTCTAAACCATGCTTGGTATGCCAAGTCCACACTAAATGTAAAATGGACATACACATCAGATAATTAATTATTAAACGCACAGTGAGTGCGAATTGAACCCAATACAATATACTTACAAGTCATGCATGGCAATCCGTGCGACAGAGGCGCCACTTCCGTCGCACGTCACGACGTCAACACTAACACGCCTGTCGTGGGCACGAGCGACACACAACAATTGTATTGTTGTTGTGGCCCTGTTTGTGCTATCCTACTATTTATTTAAATGCGAATGTTTGTAACGATTTATCCTCCTTCAAGCACAAGCAACTGAACTGAATTGGATGATCTTTGGCATAGAGATAGATTATTATCTGGAGTAGCACGTAGGGTATGTTTTATTACAGACAATATTTTTTTGATCACCATATAATAATACTAATTTCACCTCGCGGCTTCCCACATGGATCCCCGAAGGACTAGGCAGAGGTGTGTACTTAGTACACCTACTTTCCGCCAGATATATATTTTTGCCGAAGTGACAGATGGCGAGTCCATCGCCGTTACTCAAGCACGACTATACATACTATGTCTTCGAATTTCTTCCCAAACGTATGCAGGTTTAGGAATCCATCACCGAACGCTTTTAGTGTGATAATTGTTATCGTTAAATTTTGCGTTCCCTGTGTCCCTTACGTTGAATACAATATATTATTTCAACCAATTGCAACGCAGAATTTCACTTGCGCCGTCATTTATTACTAAAATAGTTGCCATTATATATACAGTCTTAACGGAATACATTAGAGTTCACAATAAGATTGCCTATTGTATTGAATCAAAGAGTCCTCTCCTCTTCTGTTGCGAATGGCGGGTATACATCGAAGCGACGTCGATCGATTCTCTTTACATTCCTGTAGACATATTATTATTTTTTAATTCATGAGGTCAGCCTGATGATAACCGGTTACCCACGCTATGGATGCTTGTATCAAGCCAAGGGTATCGTTTCTCACCCTTCTTGAAGAACTCCATGCTTTACTCTCCATGGAAAACCTCAACGGGGAGCTAATTGGGCAGTCTGAGCGTTCACGAAAGTAGATTCCTTTCGAACGGCGCAGTAAATATTCTTGAATCATTATTGCATAGTACATCATCGAGACAAGTGGGTTGCTCATAAGGTAAACAAGAATAGATCACATCGCAGTATTGAAAAATATATTTATTACAGTAAAGAAGCCACAATATCTACTACCTATCTACATAACAGAGCCAAAAATACTATATACATTATTTGCAATACAAATAATCACATACATACGATATATATATGTACAATGCTCGCTCAGTACCCACAGTTGGATTTGTTTAGCGACACTGTCGGCACATACATTTGTATCTCCGTATGTAGTCATATATTGATTCATTGTATAATTTGCCTAATTTGTATACAGCATATGTTTTTTTTTTCTTTACCATAAGTGTACTTATATAAGTGTTTTGGCTATATAGCTGTTAGCTTATATATATTTTTTTGTAATAAATAAATAAATATATACATTTTTGCTGTTGTTTTTGTGTATGTCACCTAACTCTTAAATGGTTGGACCGGTTCCCATGAAATTTTGATTGTATATTTGTGTGGGTCAGGTAGTATATATACACTACCTGACCCACACCAAGTTTGAAGTAGTATATCTATATAGATATACTACTTCAAACTTGGTGTCTCACAATGTTTGTCGCCGGCAGACACGTTTATGAGCACAGGAGGGCTTAATACTGTTACTCTACATACAATTACCAACTATATACTTAAAAGCTTAGACTATCAACAAAATGCTTACTTATAATACAGAACTAACGAACCTAAGTAAAGACCTAACAGGGGCCTTTCTCGTTTTGGCATTTGAGACTTTATTTTTATGACAATAAGACACAGTTTGACTTTAAATATTGTTACGTCAAGTCTCCTATTATATGGAGAGTTTAAACATATTCTATACTTTGCTTGGCATCATCATATACGGCCAGATTGTAACTAAATTGGTCTGTCAAATATAATTATTACAATTAACGAGGTTTATTTTTTTTATACCACATGGATGACAAACAAGCATGCGGTCCGCCTGATGGTAAGCGGTTACCGCCGCCTATGGACGCTTGCAACACCAGGGTATCACTCGCGCGTTGCCGACCCTGCAGGAATATTTTCACACGCTTCTTGAAGAACTCCATGTCGTATAAGCGAGGTGTATGAAATGTAGCAGAACTAGCAGTATTTATTTATTTTTATAAATTAGCCCGACAATGTGGTAATTTACGCTAACTTGGCTGGTATACGTTCAATGTCAGTCGTAAGCTGACCTTATGACCTTATGACCTAAGAGTGCTGTGCTAGCAGTATACGTGGAGGTCAGTGCTGGTCCCCGCGGGCCAGGAAGTACCTGTCGAAAATGTGCAGCAGCTCGAACATCACCTCCGCGAGGATGAGCACGATGATCATCCACTCCAGACGGATGTGGTGGCGGTCGGCCGCCCACGACGACAGCAGCTCCAGGAGCTCCACGCAGTGCGCCAGCCGCTCGTTCAGCACCTGATGAAAGGCTACGATCAGGATCCTGGTACTTCCCCAAAGGTAGCAAGCATGCGGTCTAATGGACGCTTGCAACACGAGGGGCACGCTGCCGACCCTGCAGGAATCATTTAGAACTCCTTGTACTTGTAGAACTGTACTGCTTGGGGAAATTCTCAAAGAGGAGTTTCACAGCCTGAGCGTTGGCGGAATAAACTCCTTTGAAACCGCGCAATTAGAGATCTTATTGGTAAAATTTGAAGTTGGGACGTTATTAAAGATTGAGAAACGGTGATGAGGTCGCCGTCTGTCACCTAAATTAGGCACCTGAAATATACCATCACTCTACGTATATTAAAAGCAATATCCCCAAAGATCTAACCCTGGTCCTCCTGGGGATGGTGAAGTAGGCGAGGGTGGTGGAGTAGAGCCGCTCGAGCTGCTCCTCCTCCCAATAGAAGTCGGGCGTGTCCAGGATGTCCGACTCCACCGTCAGCCGGTGGCGCAGCGAGAACAGCTCTCCCAGCTTGCGGACCACCTGGATTCCACTCATCACTACATACTATAAAGCAAAGTCCTCCGCTGCGCCTGTCTGTTCGCGTAAATCCAATAGCTACAGAATTTTATTTAGTTTTCGTTCATAGAAGGTGTGATCTATAACGAAGGATTGCGTGAATACTTTTTCAAAGTTTTGTGTAAAGAGAACATGATTGTTATATGACAGGATTATGCATGTAGCCGTGCAAAGCCGGGGCGGGTTATGAGTTAAAATATAAATACAAGCTGTGCCCCAATTGGTAGATTTTCCTCCCCTCCCCCCCACATCCTGTCCCTGTCACGTTGGCATCTAAAATATATCTCTGCCGGAAAGTGGGTTTGTGGGTACTACCTATACACCTCTGCCCCTTTGGGGACCCTTGTGGGCAGGCTATACAATAATCAAATTATTGTATAGCGTTGAGACTAGGTCAATTTGTTTGGAAACTTTAATATTAATAAGGATAAGCTATTTATTTGGGTAATCGCAAAACTTTGTAAAATCTGAAAATAAAAATGTGTGAATTTTGTCATAACATGTTTTTGGAAATGGCGGAAGCGGTAATTTAAAATTTGATATGGAAAATAAGTGTTCACTTTTTCATAACTTAAAAAAATTGTTGTTTGATTTAATTGCAACAATATTTGCAATTCCACTTACATTGGCATAGTCCCAAACTGAGCAAAGCTTGTAATTAGACGATATATATAGTCTAGGTGTCCAGAGCTGCCGCCTGCGAAGCTTGTGGTTGCGGGTGCTATTCCTGCTGACGAAGACGTGCTGAACAAGAGTATTTGTATAAGATGTCCTAGAGATATAGCATGGCAGCTACACAAGCTTGGCAGCCGAGAGCTCCGACAACCAGAGCAGCGGGCGTGTGGGCAATGCCTGCATGTGTCTCACCTCCTTCCTGTCGGCCAGCGCGGCGCCCTCGCGCTCCATGGCGGCGGAGTGCGCGCGCACGGAGGCCGCCAGAGCCTCCAGGCGCGCCTCCCACGCGCCCAGGCGGGCTGACTGCACCATGGCGTGGCTGCCCACACACACACACACACATACACGTCACGAGAGCCAGGGAATATATAGGGAGATACAGGCAGGGAAACCAGTACATACATCTTTCGCCTCGTCCACATTCATAAGTCTCCTCATAGATGCTCTTCGGTTTCGAGTACTCTTGACGGTACCGTCCTTGAGCGTCTGATCGATTTGATTTAGCGAAGCGAATATTTTTATTTTTTAAGTTTAAATTCGCTTTTAGAAACTCTCACCATCAATATAGTGATTCAAGAGGAAGATTTATGTTTATTTAATATTGTACTATGTGAAGTAACATATTTTTATCTATGTCAATTGAAACGCCACTCAACCCTGAGGGCACAGCTGCTATGTAGTTAAAACAGTATTGCTTGCTCACCTGAATGTGTACCTTTCCATAGAGTTATCCCTATCCGGGACCAGCACGAAAGTAGACTCTTGTAGATAGCAATTCTTGCTGCAAACAAACATCAATTTCTTATTGTTTATGATCATGTGCTATTTTACTGAATTACTATATCTTGTTCCTTCCTACAATTATCCCCCGAAGTAGTAGGCAGAGGTGTGTAGGTAGAACACACACCCATTTTTCGCCAGTGATAAACTTTAGGTGTCATACGCCTTTGAATTTCTTCTCAGGCGTATGCAGGTTTCCTCTCGATGTTTTCCTTCACCGTAAAGGTCGTGGTGTGACAAATCACTGTACTTTTTTCTTTTTTTTCTATTTATATAAGGAGTTTGTCGCACAGCGACTATGTCACTCCATGAGGACACCTGGATATAAAAGTACTTAAAATCTACACACAGTTTCAGAAAACTCATGGGTACAGTCAGGATTCGAACTTGCAATCTTTGTATTACAGGTGATTACTCGAAACATCTAAATCTATTTTAACATGGGTTAAGTAGGGGGCACCACTTGTTACTGGGTTTAAGCAAAACACCACCTACGCATTAGGCTGGTACATGTAGGTCATGACCTCTGCTTCTTTCTCCACCACTTCCTGGGGGTAGCTGTCCACTTCATACCTAGAAACAATAGTTAAATCATAGATTTAAATAATATATTTTGCATTGTGTAAATGCCAATCAGTAACAGCGGCTTTGGCTTATGAAGACTTATCTTCCTAATATGCTTATATAATAATGCTTATATTAAATATTATTATTATTATATAATATATCCTCACGCCTTCCCACAAGGGTCCCCGTAGGGGTAGGCAGAGGTGTATAGGTAATACCCACACACCCACCCCTGCATACGTCTGAGAAGGCGTATGTATAGTCGTGCTTGAGTAACGGCGATGGACTCGCCATCTGTCACGTTGGCACCTAATATACCTCTGGCGGAAAGTGGGTGTGTGGTATTATTATTATTATATAGTAATTGTGAAATTTTGTGAGGATGTTACTCAATCATGTCAGAATACCTGATAAGATTGGATGAAATATTTTTCAAAGTTAAATTATTAGTTGGGTTACAACATAGTACATTGTTTAATAATTTTAAAAAATCTTTGAGGCACTACTGGTATGGCTGTGAATTTCCACTATAAATCAATCAAATATTGAACAACACTTAACATTCAGCATTTTTTTACATACTCATACTGTTACCGTTAAATAAATTTTCACAACAAACACTAACCTCTTTACAAACTCCAACACATTACTAGCCTCTAACTCAGTGCAGTTCCAGAAGACCACTGATCCTTCTCTAAAGAACAGTATTTCTCTTGGCTCTGTGCCCACAGAGTACACTGCTTTTGCAACAACTACATCACCAACTTCTTGAGCTTTAAGCCTGGAAAATTTAACATTTAAAATGTATGTTGTTTACTATGAATGTGGACAATGCGAGAGAGGTATGTAAGTCTAGAGAGAACTAGCGCTCTACTCCTTCTGCCTAAACCGTTAAGCACACGGCGTAATATGTGTGTTATAAAAAGCTTACGTGCCAGGCTCATAGAGCTTTTGTTGCACGAGCGCCTCTTTCAGGCTCTTAAGGTCATAGGATTCCGCTGTAGCGTATGCCAAAGTCAAAAAATGTCCCTCCTTATTACTTAAGTCGGCAAGATCTGCTTTTTTGTGGACAATTTTCTTTTTCAGAGGTACATTCGCATTGTCTAGTGCTAACGTAGGCTGTTTAGCATCGCTAGAAAATTTTAAATGCTGTGCTGTTGTGAAAATACCGCATCTTGAATTGAAAAATACATCTTTCGAAGCGCCGACTTCACTTCGTATATTACATAAATTGTATCGAGAGAGTGCACTCCGCACAGAAGTAAATACAATTCTTGATAAAAATACAGTCATTTTTAGTAAAAATTTGCGGTGTTTTTAGATAATGATGCAACAACTCAGGGATAACGTATATTTATTATGTAAAATTGAGGTTATATTATATTCAAGTTTGTTTTGACATTCCTTTTTCTTAACTACATATAAGGATGTCTGACGTGGATACTAGTCCTTGAGTCAATAAATCAGAAATTATATAATCAATAATCTGTAATAATATTCACTTAAGCTAGCTATTACTTAATGTTTTTTATATACTCAGCTAAGTGTGCCACTTTAGAGCGCTGGTAATTAATATTAATTATAGAGACTAGCGCTCTACTCTCTCTGCCTACCCCGAACACTTCGGCGTGATGAAATGTACGTGTAAAAGTCATAATTTATTGTCTTTTCGTTCAGAAATAAGATGTGACTGATAATAAAACATTTTATTATTTGTGAGTCCTTGCAGATAACTAATTACCGCCATGTCATAGGCCAATTCAAGCAGCAACAATAAAATACCACTTTGATTTACAGGCAGGTAATATTTAATCAAAACAATTATTCCAGTAATACATTTCCGTCTTCGGATGTAAATAACGTCTTCAATTTTCTTGCGAATTCCGGTCCTATTTTTCTCGCTTTAGATCCGGGGACCGCTGCTCTAGCTACCCCAATATCTGCTAATTCAATAACCCCATTATAAGTTTGAAGAGCCTGTAACATAGAGAAAATAAAATAAATACTAAAACAGTATTTTCGTCCTAAAAAGCTCGCTTCTTAGAGTCAAGGAACAATTAAGTAAATATCTTCACGACTTGGGGAAGTCCACCCACCCTCCGTCCACCAAGCCCACCATCTGTAATACCCACATAACCACTTTTCGCCGAAGATATGTTTTGTATGAGCCAACCTGACAAATGGCGAGTCCATCGCAGTTTCTGCACGACTACTTCTCAAACGTATGCAGGTTTCCTCTTGATGTTTTCCTTCATTTACTAAAACTACAAACCTCATACAAGTCCATGGGCGACTTGTACTTAGCACACAGTGATCTCGACGTCTCCAGACTGGAATGGGGAAGTATTGCTATCATCTGTTGCCACAGCCTGTTGACACCATTTCCTGAAAATACATTGCAGCTTGTTCAATCAACTTGTAAATAAAGGGAGTGAACGTGTACATAATAATAACATAATATCTCCACGCCTATATTTCTCTGCCATGCCATTCTGGCATGATTGAGTAACAATCATCTTCACAAACTATGTATAATAATAATGAAAATAAATAATATCTTGTGGGAACAAGGGTCCCCGAAGGGCTGTGTAGGCATTGCACCGGGAATATATGTATATTAGGTGCCAACGTGACAGATGTAGAGTCAAGTGTCCAAAACAGTGTCGCAGACATTAACACTCGTCCCCAGATAGGGGTGTTACAGAGTTCTTGCGTGACACCATTAAAATTATATTAATATGGATACATATATTTAGTATTGAAATAGTGCATGAGTCTGTTTGTGTATGCAGAGTGCAGTGTGTGTCTGTGTGTGTGTTTGTGTGCAGAGTGCAGTGTGTGACTGTGTGTGTGATTTATTTCTGGATTTTGTTCTGAAATGAAATATATAATTTGTATTAATCCAGCAAATAATCTAGTAATTAATAAATCGATATGTGGGTATATAGACACATACATGTACACATTCCCAATATTAGTATTGACCAGCAGTGGGAACACCTGACTACGACCACCCAATAATGGTAATATGTTTGAACATTACCGTGCTGATCTACAGCGACGCAATTCTTGTTATCGCCCCGCATGTAAAAGTCTGCCTGTTCGTCGATTGCCCGTATAGCTTTTCTGAAACAAATACAGGTCTCAGATCATAGGGTGATAGAGTGGCAACGCGCAAGTGATACCTCGATATTGTAAGCGTAAATAGGCTGCGGTAACGGTTTTCCATCGGGTGGGCCGTATGCTTGTTTGCTACTCTTGTTGTATAAATAAAAAAAAATTACTTACTTGTGCGGCTCTTCAGCGATTGCTTTAGTGAACTGCACTATCAGCAAAGCCAATTCATTGGGAGTGTTCGCTACAACCGCATCACAGTCTGCGGTCACCAGGAGATCTGTCAACCATATTTGAACCACACTTATATAAACAGGCTGCTTAAGAGGGGTAGTTGCTCGAATGGGTGAATGGGCAGTTTAAAAATTAAAAAAATATGAAATAAAAAGAACAATACATTTAAGCTTGATTTTTTTATTTACCTTATTCGCATCTAAAGGTAAACATCTATAGGCTGTAGCGATAATGTTATCGTGTCTCACCAGTGAAGGCCATTTCGAGATCAAGTTCAGTCATCGGATTCTTGTTGCTATTAGAAGTCTTGCGACCGCTCGATCTGGCGACAATAATATATTACCATAATTTGACCCTTGTAGGAATGCCTTTGGATATATCATTATTATTATATTTTCCGTTTTACAATCATTTTTGTCGACCGTTCGGCACTCATCCTTCTGGATGCGTATATAAATAAACGTTTTAACGTTTTAACCACCTAGATCAAATGCATCGGAAATCCCCGGATGGGAACGTCAAGAGTACTTGAAACCAGCGAGCATGTATAAAGAGACTGAATGTGGATGTAGCGAAAGAGGTCTGTAAGTCTAGAGAAAACGAAGAAAGACGTATGTAAAGAAAGAGTAATGCCCACTTGAAGTAATCCTTAGCTCCGAAGACTATGAGCGTGAGGCGGCAGTCAGCGAGCACCCTAAGCGCGGCCAAGTGGTCAGCTAGTTTCTTCACGCCAAGCTCTGCCAACGCCGCCGCGGTGTACACGCACAGCGCACGACCACACTGCTGCCTACTTGGGGTCAGCCTTAGCTGGGGGGATTGTGGAGGTGGGCGAGGTGGGGGGGAGGGGGTAATTACTTATTTTAGCATCGTAGCATGATGCCCACGGCATGCCACCTAAAAAGGTTTAGCACTTAGCGGTTTTTAAGCAGTTTCGTACGTCGTTGAGGTTTTCCCTGAAGAGTTTGGCATGGATTTCTACAAGATTGTGAAAAGATAGGGTCGGCCACTCGACACCCATGACGGCGGCGGTAACCGCTTGCCATCAGGCGGACCGAATACCATATTACTTTAATATTATAATGCCAATCCAGCGAATAATAAATGTCTGTGCCAAATTTCGTTCAATTTCGTTCAGTAGTTTTTGCGTGAACAAGGTGTGCAGTAGTATAATCTGTATGTAGGTATTTAGTGGGATACTGTGTAGGTGGCATCCGCGCCACAAATTGAACCTTAAGTAGTCCACCTTTTTTTTTGTTTATACCACACGTGTGGCAAACAAGCATGCGGTGCGGGTAAGCGGTTACCGCAGCCTATGGACGCTTGCAACACCATGAGTATTGCTCGCGCGCTGCCTACACTGCAGGAATCCTTTCACACCCTTCTTGAAGAACTCCATGCTGTACTCTCCAGGGAAAACCTCAACGGGAGCTCATTCCGCCTAAGATGCAAATAGCCTCATCGGGAAGTTCATTAGATACACACAAAAGTCTTCGCGCCTTCACAATACTCCCTTAAGGTCCCATTGAAGACGAACCTGTCCCTCCGTGGCCAAGGTGTGCGGCCGTGCCCTGGTGCACAGCACGAGCGCCTCGTCGGCCACCAGCGGCGAGGCCTGCAGCCGCGCGCCCGCCGCGCTGAGCTCTCGGCCCACATCGGCCATGTACCA
The DNA here is from genome assembly GCA_945859725.1 of Drepana falcataria. NCBI lineage: Eukaryota > Metazoa > Arthropoda > Insecta > Lepidoptera > Drepanidae > Drepana > Drepana falcataria. The sequence continues at coordinate 9,243,219 of OX243941.1, read as the reverse complement.
CGCCTGGCCCAAGGCGGGGTGCACTTCCACACACATGTACTGGAGGACCACAGACACACTATTCCAATAAATTCTGAGCCTACACGCTCTCTATTGTTCAGTATAAACAAAGCGCCTGTTACTCGTGCGATGCGCGCCATCGACCAGGGCCATCTCCAAATAGAGGTCCTCAATTGTCACTTGAGTGAAATTCCACAGCTATTGTGTTATAATAGTTTATAGTGAAGATGCAGGGCACAGTACCTTCATACACTCCCCCGGCTTATAAGCCTTGTTTATCTCATTAGCTGCCCGTTTGGCAGCACTCTCTGCTGCTAGCTTCTGCTTCTTGGCCTCCTTCTCTAATGCTGTATTTGTTTTCTTTACTTTATTCTCCAAGCTACCTGGCAAAATATATCAAACTACATACTATATCCGCTGTAGAGATACTACACACTTCTGCCTACCCTTTCGGGGATATAACACGAACATAATAATTACATATTTATAAAGATATCCATATTCTTTTTAGCTTAGTCAATTGCTAATATTTCTTGCCCTCTGAGTTTTAGTAATTTTTGTAATTGATAAGAATTTGATTGATTGAGATTGATAAGGTAAGAATTTTTGTAATAAATAAATAAATAAATCTTATATTGGATGTTCACCTCCTTAGGAGAATAGAAATAGAAAGATTTTAGAGTGACCATAGACTGAAAACACTCACCAATACTCTTCCTCTTTTGCTTACTAGATGTCTTGCTCTCAACCTCATTGAAGGTGTCTGCAGTTGGCTGTACTTGTACTGTGCAAGGAAAAGTGGGTGAGTCAATTAAAATTACTAACATCTGTATCCTCATTTTCATTTGTATATATAATCCCTCTGGACGAGTTTGTGAGTACAAGGAGTAATTTATTTACTATTACAGACAATTATACAAATTACCATATCTTTAAATATATTATCCATACCTTTAAATAATAATGTGACAACAAAGTGAAATAATACACAATTTGTTTTTTATGAATTAAATAAATATTGCCTTAATCAGGGAGTGGGAGTGAGGTAGAGAGAAGTTAATTGATGAATGAATATGCTGTTCACTTAATCAACTGTGTAGTGTGTTGATCATTAATAAAGTTGTTAGTTACAAACCGTTACCATTGACATCGATGTCTTGAGATAGATCCACGGTATCTAACTCCTCAGTGTTAGCATCGCTATTAAGTATTTGTTTCGGAACCGCTGAAAATTTTCATGTATTTATGCATATAATTAATTTGTTGCAAAAATTTTGTGTAGAAATATTTGTATTCACTGTTTTTTTTTTAAACATCGTAGCATAAGATAAAAGATTTACCATATACCTTCTCCTATCTCTGTCAGGTCAATTTCAGTAGCATCCATAGTATTTTATAATTGTTCTTTTACTTCAAAATCATTTCAATAGCGGCAGAATAGTTTGTAAGTTGGTACAATCAAATAGAGTATGCTATCAAAATAAAATAGTCAAAACAAAACAATACATAATTTGTTTGTTATATTTTTATGAATGAAATGACAGATTGACAGCACTGTACAGAGTACACTGTACAGACAGCAGCGTTCAGGACATGGACTTAAAATTTCAGATAAAAACACAAGCTGTTGATTTGGAAATTAGTCCTTTAATCGCATACATTTGAAAAACAATATTTCCGATGATATGTGTCGTCACGCTTCTTCAATAAATTACTGTGCGTCAATAAATTACTGGCAGTTCGTGGACACTACGAGGACACTGCGTGGACAGATGGCGAGTCCATCGCCGTTACTCAAGCACGACCATACATACGCCTTTGAATTTCTTCTCAGACGTATGCAGGTTTCCTCTCGATGTTCTCCTTCACCGTAAAGCTCATGGTGTGACTAATCACTGTACTTAAGTTCAGAAAAACTCATTGGTACAGTCGGGATTCGAACTTGCGATCTTTGTGTCGCAGGCAACTGCTGGAACCACTCGGCCACCACGGCTTTTATAAAAGAAAATATAGCCTCAGGGTGAATGTAGCTTTCCAATGGTGAAATAATGCAAACAGTTCAAGTACTTTTAGAGCCAATTCGTTACAAACAAACTTATATACAAATCTTTCCTCTTTATAATATAAGTATAGATATAGATATCGACAAGCATTAAAACTTAAAAAAACCATTGTCTTTTGTAAGTTTCTGAATGAATTTTCAGAATAAGACCACATTCCAACATCAATTTGATCGAACACGAAGAAGAAGATGTCAAGAGAACTCGAAACCAGAAATGTATGAAGAACGGAATGTCGACAAACCCTCTAGAAATTGGTGGGTCGCGCGTTCGTGGATGGCACTCCCTGCGCTGTGAATATTACACTAAGTGAGGTGTTATATGTATTTATATGTCCACTTCAACCCCACAAAGACTTTGCCTCCCTGTGTATGTTCTACCGCTTGTATAACGGGGAGTGTTCTGCAGAATTGTTCGACATGATGCCCACTTCCACCTTCTACCACCGCACCTCTCGCCATCGACGGGGAATTCATCCCCATACCTTGGAACCACAAAGGTCTCGCACTGTGCGCTTCCAAAGGAGTTTTCTTCCGCGAACGCTCAGGCTGTGGAATGAGCTCCCCGTTGAGGTTTTCCCTGGAGAGTACAGCATGGAGTTCTTCAAGAAGGGTGTGAAAAGATTCCTGCAGTGTAGGCAGCGCGCGAGTGATACCCCTGGTGTTGCAAGCGTCTATAGGCGGCGGTAATCGCTTACCATCAGGTGGACCGCATGCTTGTTTGCCACCCTTGTGGTATAAAAAAAAATATATTATGTAGTTTTTGAATAGCACAGAAAGATAAGCCTTTCAATGTCATAAAGAAACCAATGAGCATATTTAATATAGGTACTTTTCACCAATTTCAGAAGACGCGATTTGCCCACAATTTTGTTCCTTCCTAGGGGACACAGAGTACACTCAAAACATTATTAATATTTTTCAGTAAAAAAAAAACCCAAAAAGCTAAACTCGGCCAGTCAATAACCTAACTTACCACAATATCATCGATGTCATTACAATTCGAATGTTCAAAGATAACAATGGCGTTTGTCTCTCGATTAACGAATTTGTTGACAATTTTTTTTTTTATGTATTGTCTCTCGTAGCGTGAGTTCCGGGAATTTTTGCTACTTAACCGGGCAAAGATTGTTGACAATATCTCGTCATGTGAGCTTTATACTACACAGTGCATTCTCCTAGCGAACAAGTAGGTTGATACAGTGTCGGATTTAGACAACGCGGGGCTCGTAGCGAATTCTATCAATGGGGGTTGCTTTTAATTATCAAGCTTGAGGTATTACATGGCAAAATTTACGCCCTCCTTAATGGTATAAGTATAAGCAAGTAATGCATGGTGCCGGTATCGGCTATTTGTTTGTGCTTTCAGGTATAAACTTTTTATTTATCATTACTGAAAAATTGTTTAAACTAATGAGGTCTAGGTACACTGTAAATAACTGGAGTAAAAGATCGAGTACAAAGGACCTTTGCTATCCCAAAGGCACAAATTGTAATATCCCTCTAAAATGTACATAACGAACTGGCGCTCTATACTCTGTGCCTACCCCGTTAGGGTCTCGGCGTGATGATATGTATGTATGTATGTACATAAAGGCGAGCGAAGTTGCGGGCACAAGCTAGTTTTTTACATAAGTCATAAGTAATGTGCGTTGTATGTAAACTAGAATCATTTCGCTCGCACCATTCGGCTGTAGCCGCCCTTCGCGTCAGTCAACAATCTGAATTAATTCAAGCTCTTTGCAACCCTTCGTAGCGCACTGAATGTGAAGACATGGCTGACATATTTTGTTTACATGGCTTCTTAATTACAGACACCTGAGTTAAAAAAATAGTCTTATTTTAAAACCTGACTAGAGGTCCGTCCCGGCTTCGCACGGGTAGACATACATTTTATAAAATAAAATATAGCCTATGTCACTCAGGGTTAATGTAGCTTCGCAATGGTGAAAGAATTTTTCAAATCGATCCAGTAGTTTGGAGCCTATTCAATACAAGCATACTTACATACAAATCTTTCCTCTTTATAATATTAATATAGTCAAATAGTAAATTATAGTATAGACAATAATATAATATCTAAGCCCCAATGGCCGAGTGGTTCCAAGTAGAGTATTAGTTGACTGAATAACAAAGACTGCAAGCTCGAATCCCGACTGTACCAAGGAGTTTTTCTGGACCTAAATATAGTGATTAGTCACGTCATCGTCATCGAGAGGAAACCTGCACACGTCTGAGAAGAAATACAAAGGCATATATTGTATAGTGTTTGTGTTACATAACGGGTGATGGACTCGCCATCTATCACGTTGGCTCCTAAAATATATCTCTGGCGCAAAGTGGGTGTGTGGGCACTAATCACTGTACTTAAGTTCAGAAAACTCATTGCTACAGTCAGGATTCGAACTTGCAATCTTTGTGTTGAAGGCAATCACTCGGACCCCTTAACTACCACAGGTCCATATAAAAACATATACCTACATACATATCATCACGCCGAGTCCCTCACAGGGTAGGCAGTGAGACTAGAGCACTAGTTCTCTCTAGACTTACAGACCTCTTTCATCTACATCAGTCTCGTTCATGCTCGATATTATATAAATTAATAAACTAATTACCATAACCAGTATCTTCGGTGAGGACTACTGGTGTTCACCGTAATGAGAGCGGATAAAGAGGTAGTTTTAACAAAAGTCTAAATATGTGCATGCAATGTAGATGGGAATGGAACTCGTTTTTTTCAATGCACCCTTCTGTGTTTATTCTAAAATGTTTGCTCTATGTCTGTGGCGGCTCCCTCCGTGCGACGAGCAGGCAGGCAGCCAGTCTGGCTTTGTTTACCAGAATGGGAGGGCGTCCTACCGCCACTCCAAGCGTTAAATTCACGCGTTTTTGATCACAAAACAACAATAATTTAGTAAAACGTTCAACATAGTTTTTCAATACACCTACAACTCTATGGATAAAAACTTTTTGCAGCCATAATCAAGGGAAAAAAAGTTCAAAATTGCGTTCCAGACCGACATAATTTACGATCGTTGCCAATGTCTGAGGTTAAAGATATATTTTGTGTTGTGCTTTATTATTAAAAATAAGAGATCGGAGCTCACCGACGCGACCGGTCCATCTTTCATGCTTAAAATATTCTTGCTATGTAAACACGGGTAAATATACAAGTAGCCCGCTTGATTGAAACGTGTGTTCGTGTGGTACAAGTTGATTTAAATATAATAAAATGGATTGGCGCGAAAAACTTTTCGGCAAGGTGGTTGTGAAATGTGATTCGGCGGGAACGCAAAATGGCAAGTTTGACAATGTGGCCACCTTGGAAGCTTTAGCCGACTGTGTTGAGGAGGGAGAGGGGGCAGTGTGTGGAATTTATTTCTCATTTGCGAATATCAGCGACAATAGTGACGATTTCGGGGTGCGTTTGGAGGAAATCTATAGAAAGGTGCAACCTCGCTTGAAAGTGGTCCAAGTGGTTTTATGGGCCCATGTGGGGACGCCGGAGGGCCCCATTGAGAGGGAAGCTGGCTTTCGACGCAGTCTCACGGGCAAGCCTTGGTTCGCCGTGCCCTTTCACGACGTCGACACCAAGGTAATATACACAGGAATAGGTAAACTTTCAACCGGAAGTCAGATTTCAACTGTCGCGTGCTATGACTATTCTTCATCTGTACCGGATGTACCGACATGTTGCGTTTCAAATTAGTGTCTACTTAATTAACGCTAATGACCTCACTCGACTAAAATTAAAAATGCTTTTTCTCGTATTTGTGGAACTTAAGGAACAAAAAAAACTAAAATATATTATTCCTCCTTACCTTATTATTATTAGCTGTCTGGTAGCCTGGTACTTCCCACCGTTGGGCAATGGCTTCTTTTTACAAAACTTACTCACTGTGTTTCTATAGACCATCCTCTTGGAATTTACCTCTGATAACATTACGTAGTAAAACGTGCATTGCGTTTGAATGAATCTATTTTACACCAAGTACCTACCTAAGTCTACCTGAGTAGGATTTTCGGATGTTGACCTCTAATTTAAGTACCTATTTCACTAAGGGTTGTACATACATACATATCATCATGCCGAGTCCCTCACGGTGTAGGCAGAAAATAAAATGTCAGTTCTCTCTACCTCTGTAAAGACTTATTTCGCTTCATCATCATTCATCATTCTCTTCATACATGCTTTCCAGTTTCAAGTCCTCTATTTTTTTTACGGATATATAATAAATATGATTATTAAATATACGTTTATTGTTGAGATATAAATAACGAAATCACTCGAAAAACGTTATATTACTGAATTTTTACTATTTAAGTACTTTTGACAGAACGAAGTCTGTCCGGGCAGCTAGTAGTTCAATAAAAAGGACATCTAACAAGAGACTTAGGTCATACGACATAGTCCTCAAACGTCAGATTGACGTTTCACGATGTGTAATGACCTCATACAAATCCATCCCTTTCCCACACATGCAAAACACGACCTCAGGTGTAACACTCATTTCTAATTAAACCCCATGAAAAGCGGCTTGGTGTTCTGAATATTATTGTGCTCTTAAGACCCGGGCCCCCACCATTACGGGCGCGGGCGGCTACACCATGTATCAACCCTAAATTACTTTCCACCCCTTATAAGGGGAGCGTTTTTTAGCTCTCCAAACACTAAGCAGGTGAGTGAAGCGAGCCTGTGATTAATATCCTTTAGGGTCTGGGTTGTTTACGTTTTTTGTATCAATGATGTATTATTTTTGTATAGAGTTTTTACACGAACCTAAAACATATTTATGAAATTTGATATTTTTTGCTATGATTTTTTTTATATAAAATACCTATTAAATTCAAAATCAAAATCAAATCAAAATCAAAATATTTTATTCAACGTAAGGGACACAGGGAACACTTATTGAACGTCACATATTTAATATAAACTAAAGTTACCACCGTTTCCAAGAAAAAATACCTGCCAGGAGAAGAAACGGCGAAACAAACTCCCCGGTTTGCTTTTTTAACATTTGTTCCCTTTTACGTAGGGGTAGGAAAGATTAAATTTACATATATAAACTTTGTATAAGAGGAGCAATTCATTGCCATGCATGGCCATCATTAAAATAATCTGATGTTTTATAATAAGCCTTTTGAATTAATTTACTTTTAACGACAGCTTTAAATTCTACAAAAGGTAATTCAATTATTTTCCGAGGTAGCTTATTAAAAAAGCGTATACCTTGCCCGACAAATGAGTTCCTAGTTTTGTGTAATCTAGCTGTAGGAACATGGAGTTTATCTTTGTTCCGTGTATTCACAGTATGCAAGTCGCTATTTTTCTTAAATTTTACAATATTCTTTCTAACATATAACAAATTTTGGAATATGTATTGACATGGTACGGTCAATATGTCAATTTCCTTGAATAATTCTCTGAGAGAATCCCGAGGTTTAAGGCTATAAATTGCACGAATAGCCCGCTTCTGCAGCACAAAAATAGATCCAATGTCTGCAGCATTACCCCATAAAAGAATGCTGTAAGACATGACACTATGAAAATAGCCGAAATAAACTAAACGGGCTGTATTGATATCAGTCAAGTGTCTGATTTTTCTTACCGCGAATGCTGCAGAGCTGAGTCTATTCGCCAATCCATTAATGTGGGCGCCCCATTGCAATTTGTGATCCAATGTGACTCCAAGGAAGACTGTTGAATCCACAAGATCCAACTTCTCGGTATTTATAACTATAGGGGTATTTAAAACCTTTTTCACATTAGGCATTGTAAATTTAATACATTTCGTTTTCTTAGCATTAAGTACCAAATTATTTGCACTAAACCAATGAACCACGTCAGAGAGAGCATTATTTACATCGTCAAAGTTTTCTTTCTGTCGGTCTATCTTAAATAGTAAAGATGTATCATCAGCAAATAATACAATATCATGTTTATCATTTACCAGGTGAGGTAGGTCATTGATATAGATAAGAAAAAGAAATGGACCGAGAATCGAACCCTGTGGAACGCCCATAGCTACTGGGCACCCCCGAGATAGTTCCCCACGTATACACACTTTTTGTACTCGTTTACTTAAGTAAGATGATATAAGGTTAAGAGCTAAATTCCTTATACCATAGTGGTCTAACTTCCTGATCAATGTTTCGTGATGCACACAATCGAAGGCTTTGGATAGATCACAAAAAACACCTAAAGCATCCTTTGAATCCTCCCAAGCCTCTAGAATTTTCCTAATAAGTTCGACACCTGCATCAGTAGTCGAGCGACCCTTTGTGAAGCCGTATTGTTTAGTATGCATCAACTCATGTTTGTTAAAAAAGGCTAGCATCTGGTTAAGTAGAATTTTTTCAAAAATTTTGCTGAAAACTGGCAATATTGAGATTGGCCTGAAATTGTTTGGGTCGGTAATGGTACCAGTTTTAAATAAAGGAATGATTTTACTATATTTCATTTGATCAGGAAATTCACCACTAGCAATACACGCATTAAAAACTAATGCTAAGTCTACTGCAACAATGTCTATAATACTATTAAGAACTTTTACAGAGTGTCCCCATAAATCAGTAGACTTTTTCATATCAAGAGATTTAAAAGTTTTTATTATGTCTTCGGGGGTAACAGTATTGAAATTGAATTCAGTATCAGATTTTTCCACATGAGCTTTAAGAATTTTTTCAGCGGAGGAAGGTGATGAAGTTAAATATAATATACTATCCCTCGCGCCCAGCTTCATCTGGGTGAAAAAGTAAAATTTCCTGAAACACGATCGCAGCGCCACCTATCGGGTCCAATTGTGGTGTAAACCATCCTATCTTTTAAGTTGGATCAAACTGCCCATGGTGTGCAAATTTGATTGAAATCGGTTAAATAGTTTAGGAGCCCATCGCGGACAAACAACGTGACACGTAATTTATATATATGTACTAGCTGCCCCGCCCAGCTTCGCCCGGGTGAAAAAGTAAAATTTCCTGAAACATGATCGCAGCGCCACCTATCGGGTCCAATTGTGATGTAAGCTATCCTATCTTTTAAGTTGGATGAAACTGCACACGGTGTGCAAATTTCATTGGAATCGGTTAAGTAGTTTAGGAGTCCATTGAGGACAAACATTGTGACACGAGATTTATATATATTAAGATTAAGATTATATATGATAAATGATATGTCCTAGGCGTAGGCAGAGTTGTAACAATACGTAAGAACCTACTTTCCGCCAAAGAAATATTTTAGGGGCCAACGTGCCAGAAGGCGAGTCCACCGCCACAGATAGAGCCTTCATAAAAGATATCATTTGGATGAGGGCTTATGTCTGGCGAAAGTTTGATTAGCCACCAGCCAATCCACGGGTGAGTCTACAAATAGATCATAAATTGCAGACACGAGAAAGAGGGTTTGTCGCGGACGTACAGACAGGCAGATAATTCCTACAAATTACATTTATCATCAATGCGAAACTTTGCTACCCTTTCACTTAAAACTACTGAACGGCATTACATTTAAAATTATATGAGATTTGGCGCAGAATTAGACTATTAACGGAATTATCACATGGGTTATGTTATAATAAAAAAAAATATCTTCCAAGGAATTCTATTTTCGCGGCTGTAATCGCGGGGCACTGCTTGATCTTGGCTGACGGCAAATTGGTTGAAGCGACGTTGCATAGTCCAAGTAGTCGAAAGCAAAATGTATGAAGGGACTTTTCATGTAATGTTTGTTGAACAAATGAACTGAAATTTTAGGATGAGATTGATGATGATATTGGCTTAAGCTCTGATTGTCTATTTTGTATCTACAGCTTAAGTGGAGATCTAAAAAAATATGGCAATATTAATGTCAGATCATACATCATGTTTGAGAATTATGTACTAAAATTGTGTTGTCTTAAGCGCCAAAAAAAGTGCTCAGAATTGTCCGAAACTCGCAGAAAAAACGCTGAATCCGAATATGGAGTAAGGACTCAATATCGTCAAAAATGTCGCTTAAAGTGGGTGTGTGGGTATTACCTATACACCTCTGCCTACCCCTACGGGGACCCTTGTGGGAAGGCGTGGGGATATATTATTATTATTATATGTCGTTTAAAACAAATAGCCTTTCACCCGTCGATATATTGTATCCATAATTAGCAAAAGATGCTTCATAGTGACTCGCGTTTAAAAATACCTAATCAATAATGTATCAGCCATTACATACGCTCGGTGCAACGCCCTCTCGGACGCGTCCCCGAGGTTCGCCTGGCGGATGACGTCATCATGCATTTTTGAAAATCGAGCGCGAATCCCGACTTCCCGTTCAAATTAACCGCCATTGTTATAACTGGCACGTGTGTATGACAATGAATTTAGAAGGAGTGTAGCTATGAATGAACCTTTTGTGATACTTTACTTATATAAAATAAATTTCAGAACGGTTTAAATATAATAGCATAAAAGGTTTGTAAGTCTAGATAGTACTGGCGATCTAGTATCTCTGTCTGCTCCTTGAGGCACTCGACGTATCAAGTTACGATTTCATTGAACTTAGACATACTGTACTACAACAAATCTTGCAGGTTTCTTGATTCGTTTAATTGTATAGCCAATGAGGGATTGACCATAACATAAAGTAGGTACGTAATACTAGAAAAGATCTATTCAAAGACAATTCTATTACCGAGAAGATTTCTTTATTATTCGTCTCTTTTGTTAGTGTGAAAATTTATTGATCTTATGACCACATTTATAGACAATTATATTAAAAGACAATTCTATTAATTCTATTGGATCTAATACATACAATTGTCTTCTTCTTGGGTATTTTTATACTCAGTAAATGCCAACATTTATTCAAACTCCCCACAGCGATAAGGGTACAATAGCCAATTGAATCAGCATACCAGGGCTATCTGTAAGTAGATGTGTAGCAGACATTGAACTCGCACCATAATGTGAAATGTTCACGGCACAGTTCACTGAACGTTCGGACTTTGCCTCGTGTCAAAATCGATATAGCTTTTTCTTTCAGCTTATTTCGTTTGCTTTGTATACTGAGACATGTCTTTAAACTTCCCGCGACGGCCTTGAGGCGAAGGTGTGCCAAAGAAATTTCCCTGGAGAGATATTTAGCTGCCAACGTGACAGATGTCGATTCTATCGCCGTATGTCAAGTAAATACCTACCGTTACGTATGGACGTTACATACCTACTACATAGCGTCCACAGGCGGCGGTAACCGCTTACCATCAGGCGGGCCGCATGCTTGTTTGCCACCCAAGTGGTATAAAAAAAATACATGAAACATGCTTCCATGTTTCATTAATTTTTTTATGTGATCATGATCATTTCGTGAATAATTATTTTGAGTCTTTCGAAGATAATATTTACTCCTAGATATCCTATGTTCTATCCTATAATCCTAGATAATTATGATACTCCGATTATGATAGTTATCGTGAATCCCTCACGGGGTAGGCAGAAGGGCACCGTTTCTTTTGCATCATTCCCTTCATACAGCCAGTTTCGCGTACTCTTAATATACCAAAAAAAAAAAAACAACGAAAAGGCGAAAAAACGTAACTCAACTGAAATTAGCCTTCATATTTCCACTGTCCGACTAACAAGGGTCGTTCCAGTGATATCGACCGCGGATAGCCTTGAATAAAGATAGATCATTAATATTCCTCGTAGAGTCTAGGTCATTCATTACATCACGAAAGGTATTAAAGGTTTAGGGTTATTATATAATAATTTATTTACAATAACAACCATTAACAATATTTACAAAGAACAGTTGAAACTAACTATTTACAGATAAAATATTTGTCCCAAATCGGTGTCCCGCGGCAACGTGCCAAGAAGCAGGCCCGCCGCTAGCTGTTTCGTCGCCCGCGTGCAATACTGATTATGCCGCCCTACGCCTACTTACTCTTGAGTTTTGTCAAAAAAAGGATAATCAATGTTTTCTCATTATGGTGGGGAAAAAACAACAACCCAGATAAAACATTTATTTTAAGTAACATATGTATTTTTATAAATTTTATCTTGCATTGCTCTTGCGAAAGGTTTCTCTGGGAATCCTAAGGTGGACTTAGACCAGGAAAAGGATGTATGGATCAAACCGCGGAAATCGCGAATCGCGGAAAGGTTTTTGGATGTTAGCTAGAAAGTTTTCTGCGCTTTCGTCGACTTAGAGAAGGCATTTGATAGAGTCGTACGAAAGGAACTCTGGGACGTGTTGCCTGGATATAGAGTGAGTAGTAAGTAGTTCCCTACTGCATGCCGTGAAATCACCCTTGATGTCACTCTGGTTTGATGTGCAGACGAGGGGTCAAACAATGGTATATCATGTCTGCCTGCCTGTTCATTATATATCTAGATAACTGTCTGAGAGCCTTTAAAAACGAACGGATGTGGAGTGGAAATGGGAAACTTAGTTGTCAACTGTCTTCTATACGCCGCGCCGATGACGCGGTTTTACTGGCGTCATCAGAGGGCGAACTGCAGTCACTAGTTACCATAATGAAAGAAGAATGTGAAAGAAGGGGCTGCGCCTAAACGCTGGCAAGACTAAGTTTCTGGTATTCGAAAGAGATGAACAAGTGACCGAGTGTGTTATTTCGGTAAATGGGCAAATTCTAGAGCAAGTGAATGAATTTGTATATCTAAGAAGCATGTTCACACGAGATGGAAAGTATGGAAAGTATGAAAAAGATATTGAAAGAAGGATAGCTGCCGGTAATAAGGTGAATGGGGCCATGTCGGCGTTGATGGGCAATAAAATTCTGAGCAAGAATTATCGAGTTGCTGTCCACCATGCGATATTGGTGCATACTTCATTGTATGGCAGCGAATCCTGGGTATGTCATAGGAAGCTTGACTGCAGTTGAGATGCGATCTCTTCAAAAAATGTGCGGAGTAACGATCTTAGATCGAATCCACAATTAAGATATTCACAAATCAACTGCGTGAATGAGGGTAACTCTTCTTGTTACATTTGCGATATTTTGAATGTTGAGATTTAATTGTGAAAATAAATCCTTGACAAAATTTAATAGATCTTCACCCGTGGAGCTGGTGATCGGACGGAAACCAATGAAATTTTCTTATAATCCTCTTTGGGAGGTTTTGTAAAAAAGAAACAATATTTTAATATGAGCTACTTTGGGGTTACGGACACTATATATTTTTAGAATCTGCATTAACTTTGATGTATAATTAATTAGCTTTTATTTAACATTTAACAGCCTAGTAATTCAAATAAGAGAAATTATCAAAAATAATAGATTTTTTTACCTCATAAAAAAAATTGAGTTTCCTCCGTGATTGCTTCGCCACCTTGTAATCTTTTACACTTAATTATGATTTTACGAATTCAAGTCAATCGGACTTGAATTAAATTTTTCGAAGTGCGAACTTTTTATCTCCGATCTCACTTCGGAGACTGAACGTTCCACTATTTCAAAATTTAACTCCCTGGCTCCAAATATAAATATTTTAGACAAAAATTCACTTCTTCTTCTTTTAGGATCTCCTATCTTGGACGAGGCTTTCCCCTCATTTGCGGAAGATCAAATTAAAAATTTCCAAAAATCATCAGACCACTTAGTCAAAATTAAGAGCCACATGGCTTATTTCATTATTAGGCACTGTCTATTTGTACCCAAATTTACCTACGTTTTACGTAGTAGCCATATGTGGAAAGACCGTAAAATTTTACACAGTTTAGATGACACAATTAGGTCTACCCTCTCATCAGTTTTAAATATATCTTTTGACGACTGCTCGTGGTCTCAGGCCTCCCTTCCTATTAGGTTCGGAGGTCTGGGAATACGCAAAATTTCTGATGTGGCTTTACCGGCTTTTCTGGCTTCAGTACATGGTGTGCATGACCTCATAGGAAATATTCTTATTACGTCACTTAGTGGCTGTGAGGTTTCGCACTTGGCTGAGGCCAGAGATGCCTGGATTATGGCATGCCCAAACACAGACGTTCCCCTTAGTCCGCACATACAAAAACAATGGGATGAGCCTATCAGTAGGTTGGCCTATAATGCACTTCTCGATAGTGCATTCAACTCTGCTGATAGAGCCCGTCTCCTGGCAATCGCTAGATGGGAGTCCGGACTCTGGCTTCATGCATTGCCCTCTTTTAATATCGGTACGCTGTTAGATGATGCAACCTTCAGATTGTGTGCGAGCCTACGTTTTAGGCGCTAAATGTATTGTCCCACATCGGTGTCACTGCGGGGATATTGTCAATGACTCCGGACACCATGGTCTATCCTGCATCAGCAGTGCCGGCCGGATATCACGTCATTCCTCCATAAATGACTTGATACGCCGGGCTCTGGTCAGCGCCGGCGTGCCTGCTGTGCTGGAACCAGTCGGTCTCGCTCGCGGCGATGGCCGGAGGCCGGACGGTATGTCTCTGATGCCATGGAGGATGGGTCGGCCCTTAGTGTGGGACGCTACGTGTGTCGATACACTGGCTCCTTCCCATCTTCCTGACACATCGGTTTTTATTCCATTTCAATTATCCTCACGCCTTCCCACCAGAATCCACGGCGTAAGACGGTGATTGAGACACCACCGTTATACGCCGGAGATGTATTGAGGTGCCAACAGATGGCGAGCCAATACGTCATTGAATAGCTTTTCAAACGTGTGCAGGTTTCCTGCAGATATTTTCTATCTGTCTTTCTTCGTGGCGTCATTAACGCCATCACATCACAATGCACTTCAGTGCAGTCGGTACAGAATAATTGGTAAAGTCAGGATTCGAACTTGTTTTTTAATTTTCATTTGTTTCCTTTCACTGTGTCCTATCACATAGGCATTTGACTAATTCCCCACTTTCTAAGGCACCATGCATACTAAAACTTGGTACTATATTATTTATATCAACAAAATCCTACACCAATACCGAACTGAACGTGGTTTATAGCCGTATCCTCATCTTCGCATATTATAGGGCCGAGGGCGGTATCTATAACCACGAAAGCCATACAATCCGCAAAGGGAAATGGCCCCACGGCACCTTCCAATAAAATATGGATCGTTATTTATCGCCTTACGGATCGAATACAGCTTTAATTGAAGGTTTTGGACATGAGGATTTCTCACCCATTTTATAGACACGAACACATAAGTGTGGGAACGTCAGAACGGAAAAATTCATTGGTACAGTTGGGATTCGAACTTGCGATCTTTGTGTCGCAGGCAACTACTCGAACCACTCGGCCACCACGGCTAGTATTACCTACATAAACATCAAATAACAGAGTCCACTTTGCTTACGAACTACACCCTGCAATACCAGTGACCGGGTTGACGTTTGCTCTAGTGTTCTCAAGAGTCCTCTTGAAAACCAGACGTTGGCAACACGACTGAAACACCCCTACAATGCTACGTGGAAAATACAGGAAAAACATGTTGTACGAAAAATATCTTTAGTACAAAGGGAAAAGGTTTCGATATACATTACGTGTGCCTGCATCTAGAGATAGTCTTTAGATCTCAAATATATTTTGAACTAGATACCCAAATTCAAAGATGTATTATACAATATATATTTACACCAACTATTAGTCAGCAAACCCATTTTAATAATTCCTTGGGACCATTCTACACCAATTGACATAGTCCCCAAATTAAGCAAAGCTTGGGTTAGGGTACCTAGACCACAATATATTTACTTACATAAATAGATATATACATAAATACATAGGACATCCAAGACTCATACCAATACTCGTGTTCATCACACAAATATCTGCCCTCAGTGGGACCGAACCTGCGACCTAAAGTATCGCAGTCAAGAGCTCTAACTACTAGACCAAACGCCTTTTAATATTATCTTTGAAGTGAGTTTACACAAGTATAGATGTGTGTGTGTCTGTGCGTGCGTGTATGTGCAAGATAAGGATCCGTGTTCCGATCGAGTCATTTAAGGGTTCGGATTAAGGAGTTACTCAGGTCGAGTGCACAATCACCCACAGTTCTGCTTGGGTGCCCACCCCATGGCTTACTAAATTGCTTTCACCCTCCCCCCCCCCCCCACAAATGTTTTGTGTTCGATTGAATTCAAGACCGCCTTCGGGTTCAATTCTGGAAATGTTTAACGAGATGGTTTGAATGGCAGCTTACAAAGGCATGCTGCCATAATAAAGGTATACGTCTGGCTTGGAATGAAGGATACCTGTTAGCCCAAGAGCCCACGAAGGCCAGACCACTACCCAAACTCTATAGTCGCTGGTCGTTCTTACCTGTGTTGGGGTCATGCACAGATAAACTTTCAGCTTTTATAAAATAACGAAGGTCTGGCCGTCGTGGGCTCTTGCTCTATGTTATACATATCAATAAAAAGCTTATTTACAAACTCAATATCTTTTAGTTTCCTCACTAAGCAAAGCTAGATAGAATGAATATTTATTACGGTTTCTGCATCAATTTTTCAAGATTATGGTACCACTACAAAACAAAAGTTTTTTTTTATAAATAAGGTAGCAAACGGCCTATGGACGCATACGGATCTTCAAAAACACCGAAGGAGTATTTCCATGCCTCCGTTTTTTTTTATTTCTCTCTGTCTCGACAGCGAATTTGTTATAATATAATAATAATATATCCTCACGTACCCACAAGTGTATCCGAAGGGGTGTGTAGGCAGTACCCACACACCCACTTTCCGCCAGAGATATATTTTAGGTCCCAAAGTGACAAATGGGAGTCCATCGCCGTTACTCAAGCACGTCTATACCGGTTTCCTCTCCATGTTGTCCTTCACCGTAAAGCTCGTGGTGTGACTATCACTGTACTTAAGTTCAGAAAAACTCGTTGATACAGTTGGTATTCGAACTAGCAACCACAACAAACTCGAACCACTAGGCTGTCACGGCTCTACTTAGCATCTGAGTATTGATACTCCATTGACGTCAAGTATATGAATAGCGTACTTGGCACCTGAGTCACTGGCAAATATGGTAATTGTACAGAGACACTTTACGTCATCTCACGTTCCTCGTTACCTCCCATGTCAATATAACGTCTGCCTCGCCCGTCATGTGTGAACAATGCTATGTACAGTCCATTAAAAGCACGCTTTTAGCCTGATTGCTTCGCGTCAGTGCCTGCAATGACGATGTGAAGTTCGTACCTACTTTCTTTTATAATACTTACCGGAGATCTGGCTCTTTTTTCTTTCGCAACTCAACTTTGGCATTTATAATATTAAGTAGGATATACTCAGTGCTATACTGCTATACCAGTCGCTTATTTTTATAATGTAGGCAAGCTTAATTTTGAGTGAGTTAACTTAACTGGACGAACAAAGTTTACCATGGAAATAAGAAAATTATAGCTATTGCCGATGTCGATGTCGCCGTGTTTTTCCTGGTGGGAGTTAGGATACGTTGTGAACCTCAAATTTAAAACAATGACATTTTACTTTTTACCACAGCATTCGTTGGAACATTAGTCATAAAAAATAAAAAACAGCAAGTATCAAAGGTGAACCCACGCCTAAATATACAAGCACAGATTGAGTGAGGTCTGAGGTGGAGGACAAAGCTCTGCTTAACATCAAACGTGCGCGAGCTTCCGGCGACACGCTATTTTTAACCACTCATTTATATGTTCACAAACACAGTACAAAAATAAGCAGGAGTACTTCAACTATTTTAAAACAACATATTACGATATTAAAATAGTTTTTTTTTATTAGAACCAGAATTGCTGTATGGTTCTAGTAATCGCCTGCAACGCATAGATTGCAAATACGTATCCTGGCTGTACCAATTAGTTTTTCTGAACTTAAGTACTCCGGCACTACGGCATGATATACATACAGCTTTCTTTCCCACTTTGCTCTTTACTTTAAGTACTGAAGTAACAAAATACTCGAACTATTACGGACTACACAGGACAGAAGTAGCTAAAAATACCCGCGCTTTACTTGGTGAATGTGATAAGGTAGGACTGACTTGTCTTTTAGCTACTAGTTATTATGATATCTCGGTAGACTTTACTGCTATAAGTAATTGATATCCTCATGCCTTCCCTCAATCCCTGAAGTTGTATTAATTAATACCTTGGGGATGTTCCACAAATTGACCTAGTTCCAAACTAAGCAAAGCCATGGAAAGTAGACAACGATATACATACATACGACTAGACCAGACGGCCGTAAATATGAAAGTATCCCCTTTTCGCCGGTGATATATTTAGGTGGGACGTGTTAGATGGCGAATAATCCATCGCAGTTTCTTATTTTTTTCTTTTTTTTTATACAACAAGAGTGGCAAACAAGCATACGGCCCACCTGATGGGAAACAGTTACCGTAGCGTATTTACCGACCAATTTCACGATACCGAAGTATCACTTGCGCGTTTCCACTCTGTGTTCGGAGAGTTATAGTGTGTTGGCAGCATAATGAGTTTAATCCCTCTGCTTCCAACACAATGTAACAATCCTCCCCCTCCCCAAGGAGCTCATTACTGGAAACCTTATTCACCGCGTAGGAACACAACACAATCAATTGTGTTATTTGGCTACGGACTTCTATAAGATGGAGGTCCTGCCCCAGTCGGGCAGCTCCAAATTCGAATGGGAAATCCGTTATGCCCTACCTCTCTTCTTCTACCTTCTTAACAACTACGAAGAAACTTCTCAAAGGTATGCGGTTTAGGTTTCGATGATTCACTTCACCGTAAAGCTCGTTGTGTGATTAATCACTGTACTTCAGTTCTTAGGGAAATATATATACTACAAGGTAAATAATATGTATGTATGATGAGTGAAGAAATTTTTACGAAACATTTTCAACGCGAAAGTATGTAGAAGCCGGGGTTCCAACTACTTAGATCAAATCGATCGGACACTCAAAAACGGGAAGGTCAAGAGTACTCGAAGCAGGTGCGCATGTATGAAGAGACTGATGAATGTGAATGAAGCAAAAGAAGTCTGTAAGCCTAGTGAGGACTGGCGCTCTTCTTACCCTTTACCTCCATCGAAAGGGACGGCGTGATCATATGTATGTACATACATACGTCCATATCATCACGCCGAGTCTCTAATGGGGTGGGCAGAGAGTATATAGCGTTCTCTGTACACTTACATACCTCTTTTGCTTCGTCCACATTCATCAGGTTCTTCATACATGCTACGGTTTCGAGTACTCTTGGCGTTCCCGTCCTTGAACGTCCGATCGATTTGATCCAGGTAGTTGGAACGTGGCCTTCCTCTGCCTCTTCTTGCACACACTTTTGCTTTGTATATATGTATATAATTAACGTAGAGTACCGTTTCTATTTGTACTATGATGCGGGTATGTTAAGTAAGCTGTTTAATGTACGGTTCGTTAACTATTATTATGGTTACCCGACTTTGTTTACACTTAATTCCATGGATAGCTAAATATTATCATATATCCATTATCGCACACCTTCCCACAAAGGTGTTCGAAGGGGCGGGCTGGTCTAGACACTTTCCGACCGAGATATATTTTGGTGCAAACGTTACAAGTGACAACTTTGAATAGGTCTTTGTATTTCTTCCGAGATGCATGCCTTTTTCTTCACGACTTTCCCCTTCACTATAAACTTTGTGGTACTAACGCTGTACTTAAGGTCAGTAAACTCCTTGGTATCTACCACTGGGGTTTAAACTTGCAATCTTGCCTCAAGCTTGCCTGATTGAATAACTAAACAGTAACCCTAAAACTATATCAATATTTAAAGAAGGCAGAGCTTTTTTTGTAGCTTGGACGCGCTAATCTCAGAAGCTACAGACAGATCTGATTTGTAAAAATATGTTTGACTTAGATAGCCCGCTTTTGGCCCGCCCGAGATTGGCTATCAAGCTACTACCCAAGAGAGACAAATAGGACCTAATTATAAATGTATGCACATATAATCAAAAACAAATTCTACTAGGTACTTATAATGTTTCGTCGACACATTCTAGCGCAATGAAGGCTAATTTTAACCGACTTCGAATTAATATCAAAATACTCCAATCTGCACGTTATTCCTGAAAACCCGAATTAAACCTGAATCAATTTAACAAAAACCCAACGTACACGTGTAAACTGGAAAACACACCTAATCTCGCCTCTTTAAATGCGTTGAAATCAATATCGTTTTCGCACTCATACACAAAAAGTTGCACACACGAGCGCCGAAGACAGGAATGGCTTGGAGGGGGGTGGGTGGACATGACCGACATTCTAATTGATGTGTTTTCTATATATACGTATCTGAGGTTTGTACTAAGGTATGTCTTGTTAGTTTTATTTACTCAATGGAATGATACAGCGTCCATGAATGGACTTATCATCATTAAGATATCCAGCGCAGTCTCTTTGACCTCCCTGTGCGTCATGAGGGACGCTATCTGACTCATATATGCCCGCCCTGGTCTTCCTCGTCCTCTCTAAAACGAGGAAAGGTGATAAGCCCCCTTTTACAACATGACAGCTTCTTAGAATATCATAGAACGGACTAATGGCTTTTAATTATCAATAATTTGAGTTGTGGTGGCTTCGAGTTATCGCGACGCAAACATTTACAAAAGACAGATGTATAAATACTTAAGTGATAAAATATTAGACCCAAATCGTTATCCCGCGGCAACGTGCCAAGAATACTAGCAGCATTGCCACGCTGGATAGCATGCTGATTCTCTGAGCGAGATATGCACATAGGATAGGTTAGATATACATATGTATCGATAGATTTAATCCAGAAAAAAAAACTACTGAAGAAATACATTTTACGCAAGTGAAACCGCGGGCACATATAGTATGTGATACTTTACTAACCTTCTTTCCCTTCCTGCAGCGCCGTCTCACGCAAAAATACAGCATCGCAGTGGGGGTCCCAACCCTGTTAGTCCGAGGGCGACCAGTCCGGGATGCCCTGCTCTCGGATCCATCAGGGGCGCGGTTCCCGTGGCCTGCGCCTCCCCTGCAGGAGGTCCTGCGCGGGGTGGAGCTGCACGAGGAGGGAGGGAGCAAGAAATATGACGACCTGTCTCCTGACGCCGTCAGGGTGTTTTACTTTGCCGCTCATTGGGTGAGTAAAGCAATTTGGTCAAAGGTCATCCATGCCTAATGCTTGTTTGGCATTCTTCGTATTAAAAAAAAGGTTAAAGAAATATTACAAAGATATGAGAGAATATACGTACATATACGTATGTGGGTACTACCTATACACCTCTGCCTACCCCTTCGCGGACGCTTGTGCCAAGGCGTGAGGATACTTACACACATACCAGTCGAAAGCTAATCTTCCCTTTGGTAAAAAAGGATTTGCTTAGGATTGATTAGGAAGATGTAGCTTTGTAAATGCTATGTTGCTCATAGACTATCTACGCCCCGCACCGTTTCCCGTAGTTAAACAGCTATAGCTATTTGTACCACAGGCATTTTTTTTTGTTTAATAAAAGGCAGTAATGCCTTCGAATCTATGGTATGGTAACGGTTGAGAAGTTAAGGAAAGAAAACAATGAACAAACTCACTTTCCCATTTATAACTTTTTTTTTTTACTCAGGGCTAATGTAGCTTTCCAATGGTGACATAATTTTTCAAATTGATCAAGTAGTTTCGGAGTCTATTCAATGCAAACAAACAAACAATCAAATCTTTCCTCTTTATAATATTATAGTATACAAGTAAAGATTATTTTACGATCATAAATCAAGTTTTTTTTTATACCGAAATGAATAGATCTTAAGTTATTATGGATTCTAATTCTTCATTTCAAACCAAAGCTATAACACTTTCCAATTTGAGTCATTAACTATACATGGTGTTCCTAACAAGTGCTCACCCACAACCTTACCATATATTATGAAGCAAGCACCATATATTAGGGATGCTATCTATGGCAGCTACCTCATCCCCTTTCTAATGTAACACGAGGGTAGCTTAGAAATCTCACACCTAGCCTAAGGGATTCCCTAAGAAAAATGTGCCGAATAACGATATCAGATCGAATTCGCAATGATAAGATTCGTAAACCAACTGACGTGTACGAGGGTGAGTTTGTAAAGATGAAGAAACTTGCTACGTTGGTTTGGAATATAAAGGATGAGTGAAGAAAGATTGACGAAACAGATATACAAAGTGAAAGTGTGTGCAAGAAGAGGCAGAGGAAGACCAACTACTTAGATCAAATCGATTTTTCATATATTATACATGAATGCTTGAATGAATTGAAACTAAAAAAATATCTACATTTATATAAATTAAAGTTGAAACAATTTGTCATTATTCTCTATAAGTACTTATTTTATAATTATCCATTATAATATTATGTAACTATATATATATATCCTCACGCCTTCCCACAAGGGTCCCCGAAGGGGTAGGCAGAGGTGTATAGGTAATACCCACACACCCACTTTCCGCCAGAGGTATATTAGGTGCCAACGTGACAGATGGCGAGTCCATCGCCGTTACTCCAGCACGACTATAAATACGCCTTTGAATTTCTTCTCAGGCGTATGCAGGATTCCTCTCGATGTTTTCCTTCACCGTTCAGCTCGTGGTGTGACTAATCACTGTACTTAAATTCAGAAAAACTCATTATGTAACTATGTAATGTATAAGGTGAATGTTGTGTATACCCGTCATTGATACACATATCAGGACTTTATTTTTATTAAATGTTTAATATGTGTATTGTTGGTGTACCTTATAAATAAATAAATGCTTCTAATATATGCGATGATCTGTAAGGATGTCTGTTCACTCAGAAATGCCTGAACAGAATCGGATGAAATTTGGCACAGAGATTGATTAAATTTATATAGGATATATGTTGTATTCCAGAACAAAAACTACCAATGAAATTGGATTTTTATACATTTCTTCTGTGCGTGTGTTTGTCACTGAACTCCTTCTAAACGGCTGGACCGATTTTAATGAAATCTGTGTATCTTCAGGTGGATTCGAGAATGGCTTAGATTCACAATTGGACCAGATAGGTGGCGCTGCGGTCGTGTTACGGGAAATTTTATTTTTTCACGCAAGCGAAGCTGGGCACAGCTAGTAGTATACATATAAATAAATATGCTTAATTATAGTGTCCGCCATGTCGAGCCTTCTCGCCGAGTTTGTGCAGCGCGCTAACGGCGGTGCGCAAGCGCAGAGCCAAGTACGCCAATACACAGCTCATACTGGTCTCCAGTGACAGGTGACTTTAATTCACGTACACACACACACACTCACACATTACGACCCCGAATCCCTAACGCAGATAGCCTAGATTGCCAGTTAAACCTCTACTAGAGTGCCAGTTAAACCTAGACTAGAGTGCCAGTTTAACCTAGACTAGAGTGCCAGTTAAACCTAGACTAGAGTGCCAGTTAAACCTAGATTTTTTTAATGCGATTGAAGCTAAAATCCTCTTTCGTTTCATTCACATTCAGTATAAATGTATTTCAAACAAAATTATAATTGTCAAATTGATATATATATATAACGGAGCTATGCCGAACATATACCTTCAAATTTATTTTTAAATCAGATAAAATAATTTGATAGGGCTGCCATGGCCAAGCTACGTTGCACTTAAATCAACTAAACAAATTATCCTTACTCACCCCTTAAAATCGTAAAATTCTACACGATTTCACCCGATGGTAGGAGGGTAGACCAAATATTTCAAAACTTCCACCCCTTTTGCAATTTATAAAATAGATTAGTCAATTATGCACTGATTGAGCGTTTCGACCCTTACAACAATAATTATAGAAGTACTCACACTAAGAAAGTTTACATGAACAATACTTTAAGTATTGTTCATGTTCTGGCTGAGTCCATCACGGGATAGGCAGAGAGAGTAGAGCGCCTATTCTCCTCCTTTGCCTTGCACCTTCTGGACTCAGCCAGAACATGAACAATACTTTAAGTATTGTTCATGTTCTGGCTGAGTCCATCACGGGATAGGCAGAGAGAGTAGAGCGCCTATTCTCCTCCTTTGCCTTGCACCTTATTCGCTTCGTTCATATTCATCAGTCTCTTCAAACATATATATGGCGCCGCTTTCGAGTACTCTTGGCGTTCCCATCTTTGAGTGTCCGTTTAGGAAGCTAGAACGTGGTCTTCCTCAGCTTCTTCCACATAAAATATTTGACCTGAATCAAATACGAAAAAGGCCTTACCTATAGTTTTTTTTTCTTATTTAACAGCATCTTAACTAAATGTACATTGGGTAAACAGTGATCAAATATCCCAAATGAATTACCATAAACCTATAAACCACTTAACAGTAAAGTTTACTTGCTGTTCTGTTCGTATTCACGACCCCCAACTCAATTTATGTATATTGTGTTTACCCCCTCAATAAATTGCCCAATGTGTACATTGAAGCTTTTAATTAAACTATACGGATGCGAGCAATTTATAAGGATTCCCAAAAGAAAAAAGATTTCATATATTGATTTGTTTGATGTTATGAGACTTATGTGTGTAACATGTAATAGTTTTATCACTGTCATGTCCGTATTAAATATCCTTTTGTGTCGCAAGATGTCGCTGTACGTCAAACTAAATCTCGCTTTAGATTTCATCCGTGAATATTATATACTAACTAGCCCGCGGCTTCGTCCGCGTGGAATAGTAGTTTTTTATTATTTATTTATTTGTAGTAGTACAAACAAGTAAATTAATTTCTAGAATAAAAGTAGTCTAAGTAACTTCTTAATAGATCGGCTGTCTGCCAGTAAAAGTTCTGTCAAAATCGGTCCAACCGTTTCAGAGATTAGCCGGAACAAACAACACAAGTTACGTACTTGTACTACACAAGGGTATTTTCCTTGGAATAAACATTTAATTCCACTGAACAGTGGAAGTTTGCCAAAAAGATAAGTAAAACACACCCCAGAATATTGCAAATTCAAGTCTAATATAGCCGAATTGTTTCAAATCAGGGTTGGCATAGCGGAGAGTACTCATTAAAATTCAGGCGCGCCCTCGGCCCGCGTCTACGGCATTTGCAACCAATGAAGCGAAATATTCAACATTTTCCATCTTCAGACACCTGTTTTACATTTCCCGCCGATTGTCCACACCTGAGACTGATTTAAGGAGCATTAGGACTTGATAGGATAGAAATTGCTTTCTTTCCGAAAGGATCGATAGAGAGAGAAGGATTTTAGTGCTATTTAATTCAGTTAGTACTCCTGATTGCTGAGCTTCAGGTCGATTGAATAAATAATATATCGTTGTATAGATGCCATAGTACAAGCTTTACTTTGTTAAATAATAATATATCCTCACGCCTTCCCACAAGGGTCCCCGAAGGGAGTTTGTTAGGGACTAGTGAAATATATGGGGAATCAAAAAATACGTGATATCTTTATCAGTGCCAACGTGATAGATGGCGTGTTCATCTTCTTCTTCCACCGTCCGTTCTTCAAACACGACTATACATACGCCTTTTTGATTTCTTGACAAACGCAAGACCTTCACCGTAAAGCTCGAGATGTGACTAATCACTGTAGGTATTTAAGTTCAGAAGAACTCATTGGTACAGAAACGAATCCGGACTGTACTACAGTCCGGATTCGAACTTGCAAATTCCGTGCTATATGCAATTTCTCGGCCACCACGGTTCGCTTACTAATGAAAATTCTAAAATACTCCCGCCTCGATGAATTTCCTAATACTGAGTTCTGAGTTAGATAAGATTTGCGAATATAAATTTCCATTTAGATTTAAGACTTGGGAAACAACTGTATCTTAAGATAAAAAGTAGGGATTGCAGCGGTACAAACAAGCAATTACTATTAATCCAATAGCGGCGGTAGCGATGAAAGGATCGTCGGCCATTGTTTTAAAACGTGTACCCGCGTAAAACTCCCGCCATTACGGGTACACAGGCATGCTCAGTTCTTTTTTACAAAAGTATACATTTTGTATCACGGGCTTTTCAAACCGCATATAAAAAATATATAAGAAGCGAGCTTAAAAGATAACTATGTTTTAAATTCTGTAATCTAAAATCAAAATTTTCATTGATAACTTTCTATTCATAAGCGTTGTATCATGATCAAATCAGCTGTCAACTTGTCATGAAAATGAATTAAAGTAACGTTTAAACCTACACTCGACGACAAGCACGATATACATAAGTACGCATTTGGCTTCAAAGTGCTTATTTATTTAAGGATAAAAAGAACTAAAATCCTTTTTAAACCAGGCAGGAATTTGTCGACAAAAGACTACATATTTGTCGACTATTCACAACATACGACATATTTGCGTAGGGGCGACATTGTCTCCGATTCCGAATGCATTCCTCTCCCGGGGCGTGTCGAGTTACAAACAAAACAGGCCCCTCTCCGTGTGCACAGTAGGTATGCGGGACGCGCTCCTGTGGTTTGGTGATAATGTCAATTGTAGCAAGCAAGGGATGTTGATGCATATATCAGAGTCGATATTATGCATACCATCAATGATGTTAGAAGTAAACTAACATCATTGCATACCATAGACTAAAATGACAGGAGAACTGGCGCGTACTTTAGTTTTACGAAATTGAAATGTCTTAGATATTGTCTAATGTCATTTAAATTACCACGTCATTTAATAAAATATAACTTAAATAATAATAAAACTATGCGTACGTTCATTTTAATTTTTCAATAGAAAAACTAATTAGCCAATGAACAGATTCAATAAAGACTTCAAACACAGTAAAGCATCCCTGTTGGATTCACCGAATAGGAATTCTCCCCAAGGGATACTTCGCTTGAGAAGTTTCCCGGACAAACGTCACTATTGTTAACAAACTTTAAACAGGCAATTAATTAATGGAACAACGTACTTTTTGGTTAATATAATTAAAAACACATCCTATGTTTTATATAATACAGATAATAATGTATCTCTTTACTAAATTTAATGCAAATATGTTTAGTAGTTTTGCTTGAACCAGGAACAAACCTTCGACATCCTCCTTTTATGTCTAGCAAAATATTTGTTAGTAATTTTTTAATAGTAAAACACATTTCTTTATGTTTCAACATACTGGGTTACTGGGATATTGATTCAATTATTTGTCTATGAAATCGTTCTACACTGCTCACATCGTACACACTATACAGATCCACAAAGCCATCCACAAAGACGCGCCCCACCAATTTCTAATCGAGGGGGTCGCGGCATGCGGGGAGTGTGACCCGAGTCTATTAATTGTAGTGTGCGTGTGCACTCATAGGTAATCAGTGTGTACCGACAATACTTAAACATTAGGTGAAGGTTGCACACTTACACTATAAACTATAGGGAAGAATAGTGGGCGCGTCTACGTGGATGGCACTATCCATACCACCTACCTACCGAAATCCTGAATTCAGATCAAGAGGCGGCATAAAGATTCCAGAAAACGTCTAATGGATTTAATGAAACTTAATCCTAATTAAAAAATAGCCTTTTAAAGAAAACGGTGGAATTTTCCGTCGGTGGGTTGTAAGTGCCCCTTTTCATTACGAGTTCCCTTTTGACGAGAATTATGTTCAAGGAAAGGAGACGAAAGAATTCCCGAACACTTTCCAACATAGCTCAATATGCTTGTATACTATATATATGTCCCTATATACCGTATCTTTCTCGCTCTCCGTAGTTCACTGAAAACCTCTTTACTTGAATCAGAATAGCCTTTTCTTTACAACAAGAGTGTCAAACAAGCATACGGTCTACTTGATGGAAAACGGTTACCGCAGCCAATTTACGCTCACAATACCGAAGTATAACTTGCGCGTTGCCACTCTTTGTTCGGAGAGTTATATTGTCGACAGCAACACAGACAGTTCGCGACTGCATCAATGAGATTTTCGGAACTTAAGAAAGTGATTACCCACGAGCTATGAAGGAGAAAGATCGAACAAAGTCTTATACTCACAAGACTTTCTTAATAATTTATCTATCTCTATCTATGATCTTTTCTGAATAAGTATTTCGAGAAGAAAAATCGTGTCCCATTTTTCAGCTTTAGCATCCGGAGGGAGTATTTGATATATTGTGCTTATATGTCACAGGGCTAATGGACCTGTAGTAACGAGCAGTCTGCGTAGTAAAACATAAATACAATACAGGGCTGATGTACCTTGTGCCTGTAGGCACTAACTACAAGTAGCCTGCTGCGTAGTAAAACTAAAATAAAAAATATCTCATATTATTTCCGAAGGGGAACCATTTTATTATTTATTAATATTACATAATAACGTCAATACTACGATTAGTGTTTAAACTAACTGATCATCATCATCACGCCGAGTCCCTAGCGGGGTAGGCAGAAAGTATAGAGCGCCAGTTCTCTCTAGACTTACATACCTCTTTCGCTTCGTCCACATTCATCAGTCTCTTCATACATGCTCGTCGGTTTCGAGTACTCTTAACGTTCCCGTCCTTGAGAGTCCGATCTATTTGATCCAGGTAGTTGGAACGTGGCCTTCCTCTGCCTCTTCTTGCACACACTTTTGCTTTGTATATCTGTTTCGTCAATCTTTCTTCACTCATCCTTTCTATGTGTCCAAACCAACGTAACATGCCTTTCTTCATCTTTACAATCACGCCCTCATTCACGCCAGTTGATTTGCGAATCTATTCATTGCGGATTCGATCTAATATCGTTACGCCGCATTATATTTTTCGAAGAGATCGCATCTCGACTGCATTCAAGCTATTTTCATACTTCCTCTAACATACCCAGGATTCGCAGCCATACAATAAGGTAGGTACCAATATCGCGTTGTGGACAGCAACTCGAGCATTCTTGCTCAGACTTTTACTGCCCATCAACGCCGACATGGCTCCATTCACCTTATTTCCGGCAGTTATCCTTCTTTCAATATCTTTTTCATACTTTCCATCTCTTGTGAACATGCTTCCAAGATATACAAATTCATTCACTTGCTCTAGAATTTGCCCATTTACCGATATAGCACACTCGGACACTTGTTCATCTCTTTCGAAAACTAACTGTAAACTCATATATATAATACATATAATATATAAATCATATCAGTGTTACTTTGACGTCCAAAAGATGACGTTAATTTTTGACAAATTGTATATATATATTACTTTGGTGTATCATACATACATACCTAGACATCTAGAGAGAACTGGACTGATGTATTTTTTTTTTATATTATTTTCTTGTTGGACTGATTCGTCAGGAGCTGAATAGGAGTGTATGACGTCACAGTCGGGACAGGTACCCCTGTCTACCCCCCGGATGGAGGGGTAGGGCTGCGGTGTCGTATTGCCCCCACCGGGGGTTCGTTAAGTGGCTGAATTGTTTTAATCACATATAACTATGAACGTACACCTTCGCCATACTAACAGCTTCGCCTGTTTACCATTAGCAGGGTCTCTCCATCAACTTTCATTATCACCAATATCAGCTTTTCATCCAATTCCGTTCTTGAACAAACATCCTCACGAACATTTCCATTTATAATATAAAGCTTCACCCGCGTGGAGTTCTAAAAGGTAGCTTTTTTTTCTGTTAGAAATTTTCCTGCTAGAATCTGTTCAGCCACTATGCCGTGAAAGAGCAACATACATTATAATATAAGAACTTTGAATTTTTCAGGATTAAAAAAAAGCAGCCTATGGCCTATTCCTAGGTATAAGCTATCACCATTTAAATTTTCAGCCAAATCGATTCAGCCGTTTAGCCGTGAAAGAACCGCAAACATCCAAACTTACTAACTTTCACATAATATTAGTAAAAAGTAAGATAAGATAAGAAGTAAGATAAGATAAGAAGTAAGATAAGATAAGAAGTAAGATAAGATAGTGGTATAAAAACTACAATGGAGGAGTCTTAATAGAGCAACTGAAGCCAAAACAAAATTTTTGAACTAAATATATATGCGTCTGTATGTTTGCTAAAAACTATTGCATTGTTTTGAGTGCAGTTTCCATCGACGTATTTTGCTAGGTCTAACTTAAAATATAGGCTAGTGTACATATGTTATCTATACAAATAAATAAAATTGGAGTGTGTTTGTAATATTTAAAAAAACCGCGTTTTACTATTAGCATATATATCCTCACGCCTTCCCACAAGGGTCCCCGAAGGGGTAGGCAGAGGTGTATAGGTAATACCCACACACCCACTTTCCGCCAGAGGTATATTAGGTGCCAACGTGACAGATGGCGAGTCCATCGCCGTTACTCAAGCACGACTATACATACGCCTTTGAATTTCTTCTCAGACGTATGCAGGTTTCCTGTCGATGTTTTCCTTCACCGTAAAGCTCGTGGTGTGACTAATCACTGTACTTAAGTTCAGAAAAACTCATTGGTACAGTCGGGATTCGAACTTGCGACCTTTGCGTCGCAGGCAACTGCTCGAACCACTCGACCACCACGGCTTAAAGCATATGGACGGTACATATACCAAAATATCATTTTATACAATTTCTATCTGTCTGTTTGTTCCCGGGTAATCTCTGAAAAGGCTGGACCGATTTTAACGGGACTGGGACAGATAGCAGATGTTAAAAGGAATAACTTAGACTACTTTTATTTTGGAAACAGAACTAAATTTTTTTTGTTAAATTCCAAGCGAACGAAGTCGCGGGCACAGCTAGTATTATATATATTTATGTCACAATACTACAGCTTAATAGTAAATCTTAGTTCAAAGTACTCGAGAGTCGATGTTAGCTTCACAAGAAATGTGTGTAACAACTGGGATTTAATATCGACAATTCTATTTGCCCGCTTTGTGCGGTGATTGTCAAAGGAAATCAACGGTGTATGCTGTTTGAAAACCGCTGAGGGTTCGATTCTAGGGTTCGTCGCATGCTTCATTTTTCCTACTAGGATGGTGATGACGTCAGCTCATAACTACGGTCCCGCACTGCACGGTTTCAAAGGAGTTTCCATCCGCTTCAAAAAATCAAAATGTTTTATTTCACATAGGCCTAGATGGGCACTTATAAAACGTCGAAAAAGGTGCACGGTTCGTGTTGGTCGTTTCCATGGAGAAGAACCGGCAAGAAACTCCATGGTTACTCTTTTCAATTCATTTGGTATTACAAACAATATTATTATGTTCGCTCCCCTCCAGGTCAGTTGGATTACCACCTAAACCAATGAGGTTTTCTGAACTTAAGTACAGTGATTAGTCACGCAACGAGCTTTACGGTGAAGGGAAACATCGAGAGCTTTTCTGAACGCTAATGCTAATGTATGCTTTGTATAGTAAGCAACGACCTATTGTCGGACCTACGTTGTTCCCCCATACTTGGGTACTATTGCTGTAACGAAAAAAATATTGTATATGCCTAATGATTTGAAAAGAGTAACCATGGAGTTTCTTGCCGGTTCTTCTCCATGGAAGCGACCAACCCGAACCGTGCTTCTTTTTCGACGTTTTATAAGTGCCCATCTGGGCCTATGTGAAATAAAAAGATTTTGATTGATTGATTGATTGAACTTACGGCGTACGGCGAAGGACACCATCGAGACGAAACCTGCATACGTTACGGAGGAAAAAGACGTATGATATTCGGCCATCTGGCACGTTGGCACCTAAAATCCGGTGAAAAGTGGGTGTTACACTTGTGCCTACACCTGCGTAACGTGAACGTGAAGAAATGTATATTCTTATACCTATTTTAATGATTAGTCACACCACCAGCTTTACGCTGAAGGAAACATCGAGAGGAAACCTGCATACGTTGAGAAGCAATTAAAAAATATAGTCGTGTTTGAGTAATGGCGATGGACTTGCCATCCGTCACGTTGGTACCTAAAATATATCTGTGGTAGAAAGTTGGTGTGTGGGCACTACCTATACACCTCTACCTGCTCCTTCGGGGACTTTTGTGTGAAGGCCTGAGATTTTAATACAAATCACGATATATCTAAACGAGCAATCTGACTACAAACATGAGGCATAAAGCGGGCACGTGTGTAAGGGACGCACACCCGGGTAGCTTGCCTCCATAGAGTGAACTTTACGACCGGTTTATGATCTTATTTACCCGGCTCCCTGAACCCAATTGCATTACATTTAGATTCTTAAGTCGATTGCGTCTTTATAGATGCCTAGGTTATTGTCCTTTGCGAGTGGATTTTGACTTGTATAAAAGTCTGCACGTTTAACCGTTAAGGGACTGGAAGTTATGCGAATGAAGCTTTTATTTTTCGTCTTAGTAAATATTAAAAGGACTTAGCCTCCTTGCTTGATAATATACTGGCTAGTTATTATTTTGATTATGGAAGTCTTAAAATAAAGAATATATTTCAAGAATAGAATTCAAATAATTCAGATACTAAACTCAAATTAGAACGATTAGAACATCGTTTGCATGTAACTTCACTGTAGCATGATGGGTACACATAACAAAAGGATGTTCTTCTTATACGAACACGAAAAAAGTTACACGAAATAAGACGTATTTTTTTAAGTAGTCTATATTGGCTTTATTTACTTAGCTTCGCTTAGCTTGCATTACTATTAAAACATACAATTTAATTAGATCCAAAATATACCTACTTAAACCTTCACTTGCTTACTTCACTTAATCCAATCTACTACAGTTTTTTTCATTCTTATTCATACAATTTACTCACACATGCAAACAACAAAAACATTTTCAGATAAATATTCAAGCGAAACGAGACGTCACATAAAATGAGCGTCGTTTAATACAATTGCCTATTTGGGGAGGCAACTTTAGTCGTTCCGCGCGTAATGGCGCCTGGGAGAGTTACGGCGGGAATCCGCCATCTTTGCACAAACACACATTTGGCGCGCACTGTGACAGGACAGATAGTCAATGTTGACAGTTTATTAAGGATTTAGTGATACTGGATGCGTTTTATTTAATAATATCAGATTGTAGTTGACACGTGTAGTCGTGCGGTGTTTGTAATTTCATAATCCTCTCGGATAATGTTCAACCTAAAAATAAACCCATTCACATTTTACAATCATTTACAGTTGTATTCGAGACATAGCTGTCTCTCAAAATGTTACCTTCCAAGGAAAAATGAACTTTCGTTGCCAGCAATATCACGACTCTTGATATTAATACGAACGATGGATCTGATACACCACGAATTTTAGGGCAAATGAGCATACAGCCCGCCTGATGGTAAGTAATGACCATAGCTATAGCAGGAATTTACTTAGAAATATATTGAGGATTACATTTCGTATGTAAATTTTACTATATAAATACGTACCTAATTGCAATACGACGTTCAAAGCATCCCAAACTTTTTTAATCTGCACCGTTTCTTTGATAGCTAACTTGAAAAAAATTGCGTTGCACTTTCAAAATGTCCTCCCAATGAAAGTTTGTCAATGGAAAGCTCGCTCGTCACTTGAGATTAATAGGAAAAGTTCCGTATGTACCGCCCATATTTTCTCAGCCTATGAACGGAGGCGCCGGCATCGGTATAGCTTTTATTAGTATGTATTCAACGATACCTATGAATGTGGACGGTGGGAAAGAGGTCTCTAAGTAGGAGAACTGGCGCTCTACTCTCTCTGCCCTACGGCGACGGACTCGGCGTGATGATATGTATGTACCGGTTAGGTACCCATAATTGTGGTATTTGCAATGGACCTAATTCAGTGAAACAACATATATTTTTGTCCGTTACCTACAATTAAGTCCCTTCAGTGGCGTAGCTACCTAGGGCTAGTTGAGGCAGTGCTCTGGAGCCCCCAAGCTCAGGATGCCCCTCGGACCCTGACTTACAAACTATATATTGAACTAGTGAAAAACTCCCACATTCGGTATATAAATAAACAAATTCCAGGAATGCGACTTTTTAGCTTTTCGACTTTTTTCGACTTTTCTGCGACTAATCTGGAGTACGTAGAATTCGGAAAACGACGAATACGGAACAAACGATTTTAAATAGTTTAGTTGGGGCCTAGTTTATTTTTTTGCCCCAGGGCCATTGGTTACTTAGCTACGCCACCGGGTCCCTTATTATTATAAAGCTATTTTCTATGACGAAATTACTTGCTGTCTAAATATATAGAGAAGACTGAAGATTTAACGCACCCTGTCCAAGGATTACCGGAAAAAGTTGTCTCGTAAAAATGTCACCTCATACTTTACGCTTAACACCATTATAAATGCTACCTATTTAGGTGCTATTCCCGTTTACGGTGCGTCACTTAACCCACGGCAGCAATTAACTTATTAATAACGGAGCTTACATTTTATGGCGACTGCACGTGACCTGGAAGAGGCTAGAAAAAATAATAACAACAGATTTAGGTGTGAACACATAGGTGTACTTCTTAGCTTAACTCTCTGCTATTAATAAAAAGAATCAAACTTAATGAAATAAATATATTATAGAGACATCTAAATTGGAGTATAAAAGTTGTGGATCTATAGATCATGTCTTTAGGCTATCGGCTGTTCACAATTACTCAATATTGGCACTAAACAGTTTCTCCCATTGCTTAGGAGTGAGCAGTCATATAAGCGGACGGTCCAGTCAGTGGCAGACGCCGGGGCGCTGTCAGTGCCGTGGTCTGCTGCCACGACCAGGGCTGCGCTGCCGGCCGCCCTGGGGGTCGCGGGCATCCCTGCCCTGGTGCTCACGGATGGACACGGCAGGCTTCTCACCGCTAATGGGAGACATCATCTCACCGCTGATCCGCTGGGACTAGTAAATACGGCATTTTATCAATGTTTTACAAAATATTTGCTCATTGTCACCATCTGTAAGTTCGAGTTTCAATACTCTTAAAAGTATTAAATTATAATCGGTGCTTTGCGAGGCGTCCAGATTATTAATATGGGCTTCGTCGGCGCAACTAATTCCCTTTCGTGTATTTTCAGAACTTCCCTTGGGCTCAAAAACCAGTGTCAGTTCTCACCGAGCAAGCTCTACTCAAGATAGCGCGGCATCCGGCTGTGGTGCTGTTCATTGGTATTATACAGTCTAGATTTTTTATATACAAAGAGCTGTACCCTGCTTGTGGTTTCATTAATGAGAAAGACTTAAATTTTACTGACGTCTTAAAAACAATCCTTGATGACCCACATTGCATTGCATATTGTGTCAAAATTGGAGCTATCCCACGTTCTGCATATCATGCTCGCAAATCACGAACAAATTTTAACACTTTGTACAAACGTACGAATGTACGAAGAGGACATTTTGTACAGGCAGTACTAAGCTAAGGTGTGCTAAGGTGACTGCCAACCAAGCAGCTTTATGTTTCCCTTCTAATCTTTTCCAGACGATGAAGACTCCGAAATTGAATTCGCCGAATCAGTACTGACAGCATCGGCCGAGTCTTACTACGAGGAGTGCAGCATCCAGTACCCAGGGTTCTGTCCCTACCAGAACTCATCCGATGACGAGACCATGGACTTCGACTATCCAACTTCGAAGCACTCCCGAGTGAAGAAGAAACCTTTTAAACACGTCATGTTCTACATTGGCGTTGAGGGCACTGACAGCGCAGATATGTTGAGAGAGCACATAACGCTAGACGACGCGGTCCCATTGCTAACAGCAATAGACTTCCCCAAGCAGAGGATGGTCACCATGAAGTACGGAGATGAGATCACCACAGACTCCGTGCAGAATTTCGTTGACACGTATCTGAGTGGTAATGCCGAGTTTAAACCGCTTAAACCATATAGTGAGAAGTGTTAGGTCAAATACGCATAATAATATGGATCTGGCAATATGGTGGCCAGTTCCCTTTTTTGATTAGGAATAGACAAAGATTTTACATACACTTGGTCCGGCTATTTTCCTTAACAATAAATATATTTATAGTCCGCGCGGTACTAGTTGGCCGCGCGCTAGTGGGGGTGAGGCGGCGGGTTGACTAGTACACATGCTTAAATTTATAGGGATGACTTATTTCGAAATATCGCACTTCATAAAATAGACACGATACAGTGTCAGCAGATAGCAAGTGAATAATTGAAACAATTGCAACAAATTACAACAACAACAAAATTGAAGCAATTTCAAATAACGAATTGGAGAAAATTATATCCATGCTTTGAAAACAAAATTTACTTTAAGTATTTTTTTTTTTACTTGACTACTGATCGGCGCATTCATCTTGAGATTGAAATCCATGTGCGTCCATACTGAGTAATGATAGTAATCGCCCCCGCCCATCCTACCCACCGCTCTCATATCTAAGGCACGGCCAACTAGTTCCGCGCGGTTTATAATTAAAAGTAATAAAAAGTAGTGCCTCGGAGTAGTTGCTCATTTTTGTTGTTGTTGAAGGGTGAATCAACTTTCCTATCATCCAATCAAAACAATATTAATTGGATACTCAACTTTGTTATTTAATTTAAACATTCATATTCATATCAATATGTTTGAATGGCACTGTAACTTGTGTTTAACTGTGACATTTTCATACACGGATGCGAATAATAGTTATTTCGTAGGTATTAAAAAAAAATTTTAGTGATGAGTGTAAATTAATAAGTGTATGTAGTAGAAAAATCTGTAGTAACAGTTTCGTGAATAGAAAGTAGCAATATTTTAATAAAGCAATAATTAATAACAGGATGAGTGAATTATTTTATTTTATAATAATGTTAGGTCTTCTTACCTTTTCCCACTACACGGTACCTGTACCTCGATGACACATTAAATACCTACTTTCCCTTCCTTTTAAAAACCGTAATAAAACACATAAAAATTACTACCCTTCACCAGTGCTTATATTTGAGTACTGGTGAAGTAGTGGGTAGGTATTTAAGTCTTAAAAGGCAGTATCGCGCGCGGTCGTAGTAATTTCCTGCAGCTATGAAAACTAGTATTTCAGTAGAATATATGTAACATTTTATTTCCTAAAAAAACTTATGGGTAAAATATAATTTCCTGTTCCAACCATTGTGCCAATCACATAATGATTTGCATTATATATTAATTTATTTACAAACACATTAACATCCTCACAGTATACCAATATGATGTTAAAAGAAAAAAAAATAACATTAATAAACTACTTTACAATATAACAAAATTATACACTGACGGACTCATAAACTGCATCAATGTAATAGACGACTTTGAAATAAATATTTTAAGCAAGTATGCAAACTTTCTATACAGATTTAAATTGAAACCTCTAGATTGGTTCGTGAACTTTAAAACAGCGTAGGGTCAGGGTCATATCCTTAAGTTTAAGTTTGTGTACTGGAAAGGACGTTAAGACTTTTTTGAAAATTTTGAAAATTGGTTTAATTAAAAAAAATTTTTTAACAATAGACACAAACTTTATGCAAGGGTTTATTTATGTTTTAATAAGGTGTATTACCTCCACGTGCACTTATTACGGATTCTAATCGGTTCCGCATAGATTTTATTAGGGTTATTAAAAGATCTTGCAGAATAATTTCCCATTCTTCTGAAAGTGCTGTTCTTAGTGCTGCCACTGTCGTGGGCAAAGGGTTTCTCGCATATACAGCTTTTTTTTAATTGTTCCAAACATGCTCAACGGGATTAAGATCCGGGCTGCGTGCTGGCCAATTCATTGTACGTATCCCGACCTCTTCCTAATACTGTCGAACTTGTGCAGCAGCGTGCGGCTGGGCATTATCCTGCATTAATTAAAGTTAAATTTTCGCCTATGAATCCCATGTAAGGCACCACGTGATCTTCTAAGATCTCTGTTATGTAGCAATGTGCAGTCAAACCCCCTCTATTACCGTTTTGACGGACCATGTCTATGATCACAAGTTCTGTTCGCCCGTTCACCTCCAAAAGGAACACGCTCCTCAATGCAACTTTGAGCAAATCGCTCCCCACGTCGACGATAGACTCTTCTGCGACCATCTGCACCATATAAACATGTTCTACACTCGTCCGTGAACAATACAGAGGCCCATTGCTCTTCTGTCCAATTCAGGTGATCACGCGCAAATCTTAAGCGAGCTTGTCTGTGAGCTACAGACAACTTTGGACCATTTGCTGGTCTAAAAGGGGTGATATCCGCTTCCTTTAACCTTCATCTTATTGTTCGTGCACTCACGTTTACTCCACGCACTTCATTAAGCTCTGTTTTGATGTTAACTGACGTGAGGAAACGATTTCGCAGGAAAGTTGTAACAATAAATCGGTCATCACGACTAGAT
Organism: Drepana falcataria; assembly: GCA_945859725.1. Lineage (NCBI taxonomy): Eukaryota > Metazoa > Arthropoda > Insecta > Lepidoptera > Drepanidae > Drepana > Drepana falcataria. The sequence continues at coordinate 9,205,035 of OX243941.1, read as the reverse complement.
ATATATTATACTAGATCGGTCATCACGACTAGATATATATTATATTATACTAGATATATATAGTATAGATTGTAAGCAACATTTTTTATCTTGGCTAGAATATAACAAAAAGCCTAATATCCTAAAGTTGTTGTGTATCTGTTTTGCCTATGGTGTATTGTATTGTAAGTACCTATATTAAAAAAAAGAAATCGACGCCATTCGTAAGCCGCCATTATTGAGAAATAAATTTTAAAAATAAATTCACGTGCTCAGTTTGAGTCCGTTTGATTGTATACATTGAATAAAGTATATACTTTATAAATCATGGCCGATAACGACGATCTTTTAGACTACGAAGACGAAGAACAGGCAGAACAGCAGACCGCCGATGGAGCAACCGAAGCGGCGCCAAAGAAAGAGGTTAAAGGATCCTACGTATCCATCCATAGCTCCGGCTTTCGAGATTTCTTGTTGAAACCCGAAATTTTGAGAGCAATTGTTGATTGTGGTTTCGAGCATCCGTCAGAAGTGCAGCATGAATGTATTCCTCAAGCCGTGCTCGGTATGGATATCCTGTGCCAAGCGAAGTCTGGAATGGGAAAAACCGCTGTGTTTGTTTTGGCTACGCTGCAACAGTTGGAGCCATCGGAAAATCACGTCTACGTACTAGTCATGTGCCACACCAGAGAGCTAGCTTTCCAAATCAGTAAGGAATACGAACGTTTCTCCAAGTATATGGCGGGTGTTCGTGTATCAGTTTTCTTTGGCGGTATGCCGATACAGAAGGATGAAGAGGTGCTGAAGACAGCGTGCCCGCACATCGTTGTCGGTACACCCGGTAGGATCCTGGCGCTCGTGAACAGCAAGAAGCTTAACTTGAAGCACTTAAAACACTTCATCCTTGATGAGTGTGACAAAATGTTGGAGTCCCTCGACATGAGGCGAGACGTCCAGGAGATATTTAGGAATACTCCCCATGGAAAGCAGGTGATGATGTTTTCAGCCACTCTGAGCAAGGAGATCAGACCAGTGTGCAAGAAGTTTATGCAAGACCCCATGGAGGTATATGTTGATGATGAAGCCAAGCTCACTCTACATGGTTTGCAGCAACATTATGTGAAGCTGAAGGAGAATGAGAAGAACAAAAAGCTGTTTGAGCTGCTTGACGTTTTGGAGTTCAATCAAGTGGTGATATTTGTTAAGTCTGTACAGCGTTGCATAGCCCTCGCACAGCTGCTGACTGATCAGAACTTCCCAGCTATTGGCATCCACAGAAATATGACTCAAGATGAGCGTTTATCCCGCTACCAGCAGTTCAAGGACTTTCAAAAGAGAATTTTGGTTGCTACCAACTTGTTTGGAAGGGGCATGGATATTGAGAGGGTAAATATTGTATTCAATTATGATATGCCAGAAGATTCCGATACATACCTTCATCGAGTAGCTCGGGCTGGCCGCTTTGGTACCAAGGGTTTGGCCATTACCATGGTATCAGATGAGGGCGATGCAAAGATCCTGAATGAAGTTCAAGATCGCTTTGATGTGAATATTACCGAGCTGCCAGAGGAAATTGAACTATCTACTTACATAGAAGGCCGATAAATTAAGATTAATTTAAGATTCTCATTCCTTTAAAAGCTATCCTCTTCACGGAGGATACTCTCAACACATATTTTCTAACATTGTTCTTGTGCTAAGAATGTTCATGTTTCACGAGTGTAGTCTTTGGTTTGTCAATTGTTAGACACACTCCTTATGTCCAAATATAAGAACCTAGGCTAAATGATTAATTAAAATGACATTTCAATTTGTGATACTTGGCTGTTTTTGTTCTTCTACCCTTTAGAAAGAAAGGTCAATAAAAGGTTGAATGATGATTAACCATGAGAGAGAATTCCATATCCATATTGATATGAAATGAATATGGCACTTAACTAAATATTTAACCATAAGCAGGCTGAACTCATTTTATGGTAACTATGCACTATAGTTTAAGCAACCTGTACTATTATCCGAAGTATGTACTTGCATTGAAACAAGCCTCGTGGAGGTTAAATAGATAAATATTTAATTAAGTGCTATATTACAAGATGTATAAACAATACAATAGTAGTGTTTATTTAGAATACCATTACTTAAATGACATTGTGACACTTTATAAATGGTAAGCATATTTTTTGTTATTTTGGATAGAAGTACTCATACCCCTTGCTATATTGCCGTGGAATATATTAAGATAATTTTTTATATTTATTTATTATATCAACTTACATCTACTATAACAGGAAACCCTAATGCGATAGTGCAGCAAACAAACTAATATTGTATCCTATACACATAATTAATAAAAAGTTACCTATTGTTTATTGTAGCAAATGATAGCCAGTACTACTCTGCTAAATTCATTCAGAGAACATCCTAACAAATCTGACTCATTATGTACTAGGTTGAGAATGTGAAAAGCGCGCGTAAGTGACGCTTCCTTTAGTAGGTTAGTTGTTGCACTCGGCACCACCAGCAACCGCGGCCGACGCCGGCGCCATACGTACCTATCAGGAGAGTCAGGATATGATAGCAAGTATATGGAACAAGAAAGCTGACTGCTAAGTAAGGGGTAGGTCCGATAATACTCAAACATTAGTGGAAGCTTGCACACTTACACTATAAGGTCACTGTGAGGATATATTTTCTACCATGAGGTTGTTAATGCCCTGGCTGGAGCACCTTCAATATGAGAAATAAAGCTAAACCAGCTGCAGGAGCTATTACAAACTTTAACATAGAATTGATGCTGTGTAAAATTTTGTTGGCATCCCCAGCATTGTAGCAATGATACAAAACTCATAGTACCCTTATGATAACATTGTATGAAAATTCTACCAAACTAAGACTATGACGTATATAAATAAGATAACAAAGTATTGATAAAATCTTTATTGCAAAATAAAAAAAAATATAAATGGAACTAAAATTAACACTTTCAATTACATAGACTAACTTAAGTTTTTTAGACTTATAAATCTAATTAACTACTATAAACTCTTTTTGGTTTCAGGGCAGCACTATGTGCTTGTTACACAGTCCTTGCAATCTAGTCCTCCTAACTTAACTGCAGATATAAGAAAGTCAAAGACAAATTATTAATGGCGAATTTACTTCCTTACATCTCCATATGTTTTCTCATGAGTAAACCGTGTAATAAGATCCAAAGCCCATTTGGGCTGGTCTGCAGGCACCATGTGCCCAGCGTTCCTCACCATTATTTCCACCAGTTTACCAGCCTGTTTTACGTAACCAGCAATTTCCCCATCCACCTGCCAGATGTAACGCTTTGCAGTTTTATACTCTTCCGCACCAGTGAAATTAAGGTTCCTCAAATAGTTGACAGTTAAAGGATATGCCACAATAATATCTAACTGGCCATTATACACTACTACATAATAATGATCTAGTAACTCTGATATCCAAGGAGCAACAGATTTCATGACATCTTGCTTAAGGTGTTTCTCTACTTCTTTGCCATCATGAAAGGTAAGGTTTCCAACATGTATTGATTTACGCACACTGCTTGACTGCAACAGACGACCAAAGTCTTCTGACATTATGTAGTCTTTTGTGTGTAAAATATTGAAGTAAAAATTGAAACCTGTCATGTTGGAGAAAAGACTCTTGCCACTAGTCATGTCACCATTCAACAGAGAATCAAATGACTCAAAAGCAAGATCATACTTTCCTTGTTGTATGAACTCCTTTATTTTGTTTTCAGAGTCTTCAAAGATTTTTGCTTGGTTCCAGTCAATAAGCCCATGTTGGTACAAATATTTGCCATACAACAATTGGTGCACAGGATCACTTAGCCCATTTCCAATGGCCAATCCTTTGAGGTTGATCTTTACATCAGCAGTTGGGTTCTTCTTGTGTATAGTATATGACAGAGCTGGTACATACTTCCCACCATATGACTCACCCGTAACAAAGAATTTGTTCTGCTGCAATTCTGGGAAGAGTTTGAAGAACTGAATTAGTGTAGAATATAGTTGTTCTCCAACTTGGGTCTCATCTGTGCAATAGCCCCGAGGATCCTTGGTGAAACTGAAGCCAGTACCAACTGGGTTGTCGATGTAGATGATGTGGTGGCTCAAAGCCCAATTGTATTTCCTCCTCTCGACTTTATTATGCCTCACTCTAAGGGGGCCGTTCTCAGTGAACAAGCCGTACAGAGACGATGCTCCCGGGCCTCCCTGAAGCCATACGATAACCGGCGCCATCTTTTCGGGTGCCATGGCTGGGAAGTACCAGAAGAACTGGTTGGAGTCATAAGTAGAGTTGACTGTGAAGTAACCAGCGTAACTCTTGATGCGCAGGCTCTCGGTGAACGGTACGCGCGCCAGCTTCCTCGCCGCAGTTATATTTCCGCTCTCGATGTACGGAGTAAGGAACAAAGGCTCACCCGGGTCCCCTCCGTCACGTTTTCCAAGGTGTATCGGCGGGTATCGATGAAAAAAACACTGAACCGCGCATATTTGTAAAACGGTAACTACCCAAAATAGTGTCATTGTGTCCTCAAGAAATGACCGGACGACCTGCGTACATGTAAAGAATCTAGCTAGTGTTGAGACCCCTTTTATAAGCCGTGTTCTCATTAATTAGGTGATATGTTTATTTTAGCGTGCCGGCTTATCAAGTGACAGGTCAAACGTCACGGAGATAAAATAAAAATACTAGTGAAGGGATGTAATGGATGAAACTTTCTTATATAATCGAGTAGAGTTCTTACAATCGATTTAATATTTTTATTTATAACAAATTGAATCCTTTCGTATTGCATAAAATAGATACAATAGGTCAAAAGCTAAAACGCTACAATTTGCTAAAATAACTAAAGGGCCATGAAATTACCAAAAGTTCCCGGAACTCACGCTATTAGAGACAATAAAAAAAGAGGATGGAAGCTAGGAGTGTTGTTACATGAGAAAGGATGAAGAGTGTTTTTCTGTTTTATAAAATATGATTTCAGTTTGCGATTTTTCATTAATTAGTTATTAGAGCTTTGTCCATCGAGCGCCTGGTAGTTCAGGGTAAAGTGGATAGAACTAGACCGCGCGGTAGATCCCCATGAGGTGGACTGATCAAATAAAGGCGGCTACAAATGGCGCGGCTTCGCGAGAAGAATGGCGCCGTGTGGTTAGGGTTGCCACACAAGAAACGACAGCCACGACCACTCTGCCAAGAGTGTAACGACGAAGAAGAAGAAGTTATTAAATGAGCCCTGATGGCGGAGTGCTTCCAGTAGTTACCTGCAACACAAAGATTGCAAGTTCGAACGTCGAATGAGTTTTTCTGAACTTAAGTCCAGTGATATATCACACCATGAGCTTTACTAGCTTTGAAATAAAACACCGATAAGAGACCCCCATACAGTTAGGAAGATATTCTAATACGTTTGTTTAGTGGTGCTTGAGAAACGGTGATAAAATGATACCTAAAATATAATCTCAAATCAACTGGCGTGAATGAGGGCGTGATTTTAAAGATGAACAAAGGCATGTTACGTTGGTTTGGACACATAGGAAGGATGAGTGAACAGACTGACGAAACAGATATACAAAGGAAAAGTGTGCAAGGAGGCCACATTCCAACCACCTGGATCAAATCGATCGGACGCTCAAGGACGGGAACGTCAAGAGTACTCGAAACCGACGAGCATGTATGAAGAGACGAAAGAAGCGAAGGTGGGTGTGTAAGTCTAGAGAGAACTGGCGCTCTATACTCTCTACCTACCCCGTTAGGAACTCGGCGTGATGATATGATAATAAAAGGTATGTTAGGTATTATACAACTCTGCTCACCCCTTCGGAGACCCTTGTTAAGGCTTTGTAAGGCGATAAAATTATTAGATTGTCGTTTCAATATAATTGGCAAAGATTACCGTGCTAATTATGAAAAAAGTTATCAACTCCATATCGATTTAATATAAATTTGATAATGTACATATTACGTCACTAGTGTACACAAGCTTTTGTATAAGTACCGTACGTATTCTAAAATGTCAAATTTTTTGTATAGCATGTCAGGTTGGTTTTATATGTGATTATCGAGTTTTTATGTTTATTATTTGTGTAGGTACATTCTTGTGATTATATATTATTTAATAAATGAAAATGCATTCGATATTTTTATGGACCATTTTAAGTTTATTTTCTACGTTCAATGCCTTGAACTTTTTTCCGAATGTGTATCCTCGGGTCAAACTAGAGGCTAAACAATCGTCAGCTGCCGGCGACCCCCTTATACTGACCCCTTACTTAAAGAAAGGATCCATATCTTTGGCTCAGAACCTCTCCCAGGTTCCTATAACTGAGAAAATGGGATTTAAAAGCTACGCGGGTTTTTTCACTGTCAATGAAAAGTACGATTCTAATCTCTACTTTTGGTATTTCCCGCCATTTTCAAGAAAAATAAATGTACCTGTACTGCTTTGGCTGCAAGGTGGACCAGGCGGGAGTTCCTTGTTTGGACTTTTCACCGAACTTGGCCCAATTATTGCGAAGAAAGAAGGATTTGCGATGCGGAAATATCATTGGGCCCGCAATCATCACCTTATATTCATAGACAATCCAGTTGGAACCGGATTCAGCTACACCAAGAGCGACGGTGGATATTGCAACGATGAAGCGTGCATTGCTAAGAGCCTTTACGAGGGCTTGCAACAATTTTTCACTATGTTCCCAGATTTGAGATCTAATGATTTTTATATTGTTGGCGAATCATATGCCGGGAAGTACATACCTTCATTAGCCATCGAAATTCACGATCAGAATGAGGTTGCTTCACAAAAGATTAATCTGAAAGGGATGGCGATGGGTAACGCTTATTGCGACCCAGTGAATCAATTGGACTATGGCAAGTACCTTTACGAGTTAGGGTTGATCGACGGTATTCAGATGCGTGTATTTGAGAAGTATCAAACACGAATAGCTCACGAAATAAGCAAGGAGAACTGGGCACAAGCTGATATCCTTATGGATAGACTTATGGACGGAGAATCGACAAACTTCTCCTATTTCAAATCTTTCACGGGCTATGAATATTATTACAACTTTTTGCAGACGAAAGATTTGAACGAAATGTCCATATTTGTGGATTTATTGCACAATGATGAAGTAAGAAAAGGCGTACATGTCGGTGGTTTACCTTTTAACTCCGGAGAGTTGGTCCAAATTCATTTAGCGTATGACATTTTGAAATCGGTAACACCATACATTACAGAACTTTTATCTCATTATCGTGTCCTGTTTTATAATGGACAGTTGGATATAGTGGTTGCTTACCCTTTAACGGTGAATTTCCTTCGTAAATTAAACTTTTCAGCTTCGGAAGAATATAAAACGGCTCCGAGACATATTTGGTATGTAGGGTCTGATGTTGCGGGTTATGTAAAAAAAGCGGGAAACTTGACAGAAGTGCTCGTTCGTAACGCTGGGCACATGGTGCCTAGCGATCAGCCTAAGTGGGCATTCGATTTAATTACGAGATTTCTACGTAATCATCTGTAATAGACTGTAAATTATCTGTATTTTTTTTTTACATTTAATCGCCTGGCATACCTACTTCTATTGATTTTGATTTTGAATCTGCTAAAAAAAAGTATTGTAGCAGTATGAATGAATTGTATTGGAATAAGATTAAATAAACACACTACATTACAATACGGTTTTATTTCATATATCCTAACAATAAATAAATACACAAAATTAACTACAATTATACAGCCATTTCGATTTACGCTATTTATTACAAACAAACACTATTAATAATTACGGTGAGAATATCAAATTAATTGCATTAATAGTAAAAATTACATCAATTTTAATCATTATTTTAAAATATCATCATATCATATTTGAAATATAAAAGTCATTTATTTGGCTACACACATTTCGATATCTTTTTAATGAATATAACAGATCATACGTTTAAATCAAAGACATATGCTGTTTATGAAAGAAAATTAAATAATATCAATTTGAACATTTCTATTAACAACACTGGCACAATATTGTAACGATTTCAAGTTTGGACATTAATTAAAGCTTTTCATTCATTAATACGATATGCAACAATTCAATTATGTGATTAAATCAAACATTATACGGCTGCTTTTAAGTTACTTTGAAATGAGTACAAAATTAAGTTACTTTTATAAATGTGTTCATCAATAACAGTTTTAGACGAAAGTATTTTAACAAATTTTGGGTAAAGGTCCTATTTATGGCGCTTATTAACCTATACACGATTTTTTTTACGCTTTTAGACTTGTGAGCTGAATTAATAAAAAAAAATGAGACCGTGTCAGGCTTGCAATAAGGTTATGCCAGCAAAGCCGTGAGCGCGTCCAAGAACTGGGCTCGCTGCGCGACCGGCAACGTGATGATGGACGAGTCCATGAAGTCCAGCGACACTGAGGCTCCGCACTTCGTGGCCGCTTGCTCGAAGGCTGCGCCGAATAAACTGAGGAGCGGTTCACGTATTGTTAATCAATTGTTAACAGACTTCTCCATTAGATAGTGTTTTTAGATGTCAAAAATGGTTGGAGTTCTCGATTACAATACATTTTCATATATGTTGGTCACTTATTTGTGCACCGATTTGGAAGAATGTCTTTTATCGTTAGTTCGTGAAATTGAGGATTAATAGAGGTTATTATTTTGGTTAATTGTATCATAGTCGATTGAGAGAACTTCTAGAGGTTTGTTGGAGGTGATATGATGGTGAAGGGAATGCGGACTGACTTCCTGGGCTCGTTGTGCTTGGGCGGCGGCACGCCCAGCAGCAGGCAGTGGGCGGGCGCGGGCGCGGGCGCGCTGGCCAGCACGGGGCGCGCGCCGCCCACGGCCGCCGCCGCCCAGCGCGCCGCCACGCCCAGCCACAGCGGGCCCGACACCAGCCGCGCCTCCGCCGAGCCCTGACACACCGAGACCATACATGCTGACATGCCATCACTATACTCGTGCACTAGCTTGACTCTCGATTCCTTTCTAATAATCCTCGGTCAGTGCTCACCGACCATTAAAAGAACCGTCGGGCCTTTCGGTTCAGATTTGGATTTGGATGAGTCTGAGTGGATCGATACGTTCACATTACACCAGACCCCAGAAATGAATTTTTTTTATACTACAAGAGTGCCGAACGAGCATACGGCCCACCTCGAGTTATACTGTGTTGACAGCATCTTAGGACTAATCCCTCTGCTGCCAACACAATATAACAATCCTTGCCCCTCCCCGAATAATTCATTCGTTGACCTTAATTACCGCGTAAGAACACAACACAAAAAATTGTGTTATTTGGCTGCAGACATCTAAAAGGTGGAGGTCCTGCCCCAGTCGGGCAGCTCTAAATCCAACCTCTCTACTCTCATCTACATTATTGTTGGGTATCGGACTCGTGTTGCGATCGTGTGAAAAATATGTTTTTCAGAACTCAGCATGGAACATATCGACCTTGTATTGTGTAGCAGCGTGAGTGCGGGGGGCACGTGCAGGGCTCACCTCGGGCACGATGCAGTAGGCGAAGGGCCCGGCCAGCAGCAGCTCCTGGCCCCTGAGCGCGCGCAGCACCAGCGCGGCGGCGGCGGCCAGCGCGGCCTGCGCGGCGGCGGCGCCCTGCTGCCAGGCGGCGGCGGCGGCGGGCCCGTCCAGCTCCAGCGCGGCCAGCGCCAGCCGGAAGCCGTGCGCGCGCGGCCCGTCCCGCTCCAGCAGCGCGGCCAGCGCCCAGGCCAGGTCCAGCGCGGGCAGCTCGGGCCGCAGCGCCCGCCGCAGCAGCCAGCCCGCGTGCGAGGCGCCGCCCAGCCGCTGGCGCGCCGCCGCCGCCTCCAGCGCGGTCGCCAGCGAGCGCCGCAGCTCCACGTCCATGGAGCGGTAGGCCTGCCGCGCCTGCTGCAGCGGCACCCTGACACACGCGAGCGACAAACTCATTACAATTTCAATAAATCAAATACGTCAATATTTGATTATTCTGGACTTCAATTAGAATTTCGATATTTCAAGATTCAAACATTAAAATTATACGATACGAAACGTGGTAGAGGTCTCAAGAAGTGTAGTATAATTCATAGCTAAAGGCCGGCGCATATATTATGTATATACGTACATATATATTAGGCGGATTGTATGCTGATTTGTTACAAAAAAGGATTTCGGTACATTGAAATATGTAAATAAATAAAAAACTGTAAGCGAGAGAGAGAGAGAGAGAGAGAGGTGCGAAGCAGTGAGGCTGACCCCATGTCGGCGAGCAGCTGCCTGAGGCGGGCGTCACCGGCGCGCGTGTGCAGGCGCAGCTGCGGGCCCAGGCTGGGCGAGTGGCGCAGCGCCTGCTCCAGCGACCAGCTGCGGTACAGCGGCAGGCTCACGTCCGCCTGCTGCGACACCGACACCGACTGCGCACACACACACACACACACCTACATCCGCCATCCTGCCTAGCGCGGCACTCGGGGATTGGTGCTCTTGGCGTTAGCGAGTCGCCTGTTCAGAGTTGGAACTAGGCAGGTCGGCCGTAATTAGGGGTTCATGTTTTAAGCGTCCGTAAGAGGCATGTTCTTGTCGAATGATGTTCACCCAGCAGCTAAATTAAGTAGGGCACGGATAACGGATCCCTCGTTCAGATTTTTGGTGCAACAATAACAGAGGACGAATTCATCGCCGTTTTTAAAGAAACATACGTCTTTGAAGTTCTTCTCAAACGTATACAGGTTCCCTCTCGATGTAATCCTTCACCGTAAAGCGGTGATGTGACTAATTACTGCAATTAAGTTCATAACTCATCGGTACAGTCGGGATTCGAAGTTTAAATGTTTGCGTGAGCGAGAACTGAAAGAATTTAAAAATAGAATCTGACCGTGTTGGGGTTAGCGCTGGTGTAGTGCGCCAGATGGCGCTGCAGGCAGTCGGCGTCGAGCAGCGCGCGCGCCGGGCTGCGGGCCTGCGCGGCCACCTGCGCCTGCAGCGCCACGGCCGCCGCCCACAGCGCCGCCCAGCCACCGCGCGACACGCGCCCCGCCAGCTCCAGCGCCGCGCACGCGCTCTGCCCACACATCCCCCGCTATAGGCCCCCACGGCCCCGCCCAACACCACTAGCACTAACTCAGACATGGACACATCATCACTAGCACAACATGGATATGACCACATCATCACTAGCACAGCATGGATATGACCACATCATCACTAGCACATCATGGATATGACCACATCATCACTAGCACAACATGGATATGACCACATCATCACTAGCACAACATGGATGTGACCACATCATCACTAGCACAGCATGGATATGACCACATCATCACTAGCACAACACAGTCATGAGCACATCATCCCTAGTATAACACTAATATGAGCACGTGAACAAACATGCCTAGTCGCGCATCTGACACGTTGCCACCTAAATAATATATCTCCGACAAGGAGAAGGTAACATTTGCCTACCTGTTCGGAGACCCTAGGTAACAGGATGCGGCCCACCTGATATCTCTAGTGGCCTATTGTGTGTGTATAGTGAACTCACCGGCTTGCCATAGTAAGAGAACTGTGTGTAGTTGAACATGAGTGTGTTCCGGCGCTCCTCCCAGGCGCGGCGCTCGCGGCGGCGCTCCACCAGCGCCTCCAGGCCCTCCGCCCCGCTTGCTACCTCCTCACTCTAGAACACATCCATTGTTTATTTATTTACCTTACTCAAGAAGGGGCTGCGCCTAAACGCTGGCAAGACTAAGGTTCTGGTATTCGAAAGAGATGAACAAGTGACCGAGTGTGCAATATCGGTAAATGGGCAAATTCTAGAGCAAGTGAATGAATTTGTATATCTTGGAAGCATGTTCACACGAGATGGAAAGTATGAAAAAGATATTGAAAGAAGGATAACTGCCGGAAATAAGGTGAATGGAGCCATGTCGGCGTTGATGGGCAGTAAAAATCTGAGCAAGAATGCTCGAGTTGCTGTCCACAACGCGATATTGGTACCTACCTTATTGTATGGCAGCGAATCCTGGGTATGTCAGAGGAAGTATGAAAATAGCTTAAATGCAGTCGAGATGCGATCTCTTCGAAAAATGTGCGGCGTAACGATATTAGATCGAATCCGCAATGAAGAGATTCGCAAATCAACTGGCGTGAATGAGGGCGTGATTGTAAAGATGAAGAAAGGCATGTTACGTTGGTTTGGACACATAGAAAGGATGAGTGAAGAAAGATTGACGAAACAGATATACAAAGCAAAAGTGTGTGCAAGAAGAGGCAGAGGAAGGCCACGTTCCAACTACCTGGATCAAATAGATCGGACTCTCAAGGACGGGAATGTTAAGAGTACTCGAAACCGACGAGCATGTATGAAGAGACTGATGAATGTGGACGAAGCGAAAGAGGTATGTAAGTCTAGAGAGAACTGGCGCTCTATACTCTCTGCCTACCCCGTTAGGGACTTGGCGTGATGATATGTATGTATGTACCATACTCAAATGGTTTAAACAGGTCTACACCTTCATGAAGACTTCTCACAGAACTCCAAGCATACTAACATAATATTCTTCCATCCATTTTGTTTTGCTGTTTCTTCACTTAACAGGTTTTCTTATTGGAAATGATGGTACCTGTTCAATAAGTATTCCCTGTGTCCATAATGTTGAATGAAAGATTTATATTTTTATTCACAGCAAAGGAATCGCTTTCGGGATGCTTATCTAGGTGTGCGTAAAGGAGTGTAGCCAGATAGAGAAACTAACCTAACCTAACCTGCTGTGAAGGGCAAGTGAATGGCAAATGAAAGGAATATTGCCATGTTTAGCCAAACTTACTCTTACTCGGAACCAGCAAGCATAACTGATGAATGGAAAAGAGAAACCAACCCCCATAGACGCAATACCTTCCTATTCCTATAATTTGTATGGTAATGACATTAGTTGATGATGCCTAAGGGGTCTGTAAATCTAGAGAGAACTGGTGTTCTACTCTTTCTGCCTACCCCGTGCATGTATGTAGCTCACATACATATTGTCATGATTAGTCCCTGACAGGGTTAGCAGAGGGGGTAGAGTGCTAGTTTAGTATGGTAAATCTTGGCTTGCATTCAAATAAATATTGCTTAGTTAAGTTTAAGCATCTCACCTCATCCTGGTCTTCATCTCTGAATATATCGTCGAAGTTGGGAATATTCTCCTCTTCATCTTTATACACCAATCGCACCTGCAAGGTGATATAAAAAGATTATTCGCAGGAGTAACCTACGGGATATTGTAAGAGCTAATTCCTACCTTACAGAAAATGGTGTACAGATACAAGTGATACCCTGGTGTTGCAAGCTTCCAAAGGCAGCACTTACCACTCACCATCAGACGGAATGTATATCAGTTAACCACCTTAGCAGTGCTTATGGAATGGGGATACCATTAATTCATAGTAATAACTTCAATCTTAAATTATACTTCTGGTATCAAAAGCGGACACAGTTCATGGTAACTGCTTAACATCAGACAGGGTGTATGTTTGCCACCTTCTTTGCACACTCACCTGTCCATCACTGTACACATTACAAACATCTGTCGGCTTGTGGGCATCAAGCACAAAGAACACTACATCCTCTTCTGGCTGCAGAATATCCACCAAATCAATAGTTCCTCCGCAGTTCACAAGCACCACGTATTTAATTTCCTCGTTATTCTCTTCATAAGCAGTCTTCAGTTCAGAAACACCCCCCACAGGCACTAGGGTATACGATATGTTGTCGCATTTAAACAAATCCTGTAGTATTTTACAAGTACATATCGCGTCGACGTCGTAGTGAACTAACAACAGTACTCGCTGAAAAACAAATAGTTGGTATAGATAATAGGAATAGTAAATGAATTAAGTAAGGTAAGAACCACTTAGTTTCACTTACATTGCCTAAAAGTACATTATAAAAATCGTTTCTGATGTCTTCTATAAACATTTTGCTACGTCACTAAGCGCCAATTTGTTCGTGAATTATCAAGGAATCATTTTTAATGGATATTTTGACACAATAACATTCACAATATAAGCTAAAATTTTATGAACAGCCGTCCCGTGACCAGCTGAAGGAAACAAACAATACCTACTTGCACTTTGCAGAGCATACAATACAAGTCATATTCGAACTGTCAAACTAAGTTTCCCGCCAAAATATTTAATGCGTTCCATCACGCCATAGATAGACTTTGTTTTGTTGACCGAGAGGTTTAAAATAGGTACTCACATGTATTAAGATTGCAAGTTCAATCCAAGGCGATCTCGATAAATCAGTTACACTAAACTTAAGTAAAGCAATTTATCTTGAGGAAACCCGAGGCAAAGCTCTAAGACTCGAAGAGGTGCGATGTATTTGCCAATAGTTGGGACTTGCAAGGAAATGAAAATATTGAGATACTACACGCCTAGCCTAACAGACCCACAGAGAGTTTTGAAGTTATATTAAAGAGTCTTTCGAATTGAATTCTTATTATACAGGATCTCGCTATTAGCTCGACCTTTTTTATTCAATTCAAATGTAACCAGCACGCAAGGATTTGGCAATCGGTCACCTCACCTAACACAATGTTTGGAATCTGTTTATTCGAGAGACTACTTTGTATTGAAATTTGCTAAGTAAGCAGCTTAAAACGACTATTTCAATTACTACCAGTACATCACTAGCTCCGATATTTAACAGACCCCCAGTCTATATTACTTTACTCTTTGCAGACCCCTTTGCGCCGTATTATGCACGGAGTATTCCTCTGTGCAGAACAAAATCAAACCGCAAAGAGATTTAGTTACCAAAGACTACGATTGAACACTTTAGTTACTTTTGTATTCATTGAATGATTAACACCGTATTTTGTTAAAATTATTTTAACAGAGAATTATGTTATAGCCGCTGGATACCACATCGTTGATGAAGCCCGCTCGCTCGAACTAAGAAATTGCGCTCTAGTGCCCGTAATGGTAAGGTGCAATTTAGAATGAACACGGTGCTCTGTAGATTTACCGCCGGTTTCTGGTACAATTTAACACGATGAATTAGTCAACACTTTGTCACAATAACAATTTGTTAACAATCTGTCATCGAGCTTTGAGTTTCTAGAACGCAAATCATCGAAAAATTAACTAATCTACTGTTGACAGCCGAATTATTTTTTATTGTATATCTATTTCCCTCTAGCTTATAGCTTCGTCTTTGTCTTGCAATGTCAAAGTATTCCCGCCGGGAGCTGAAGTTTCGTTAGTTGGACAAAAGTTTGATTTGTTGTTGTTTATCTTGTTTGTTTAGGTACTTCAGTTATCGTGTGATAAACAAGTGTAAAGAATATAAATAAATAAAGTGTAAATGTTAAAATGCCGCCGCTGTCGCGTAAAAATTACACAGAACGCGATCTATCTACTTATATTTTATTCTAATATTTATATTATATAATTTATAGTAATTCAACATATAGGTAGGTTCCCGACAGGGCTGATGATGATGATTTGAAACTTGCCAATTTCTAATATTTATGCTATTATTAAAAGATTTTTTCGATTTCTGTAACTTTACACACTTATGTCTTAGGGTTTGTCTAAAGAGATTCATATTAAAAAAAATCAGATTAAAAATCAAATAAAATTATATGAATAAAAATATAACCAATTCAAAACTAAAAATCAAAGGCAATGTTCTATTAATATTTCAACGTAAGGAATTAGGAAACCAA
The DNA here is from genome assembly GCA_945859725.1 of Drepana falcataria. Taxonomy (NCBI): domain Eukaryota; kingdom Metazoa; phylum Arthropoda; class Insecta; order Lepidoptera; family Drepanidae; genus Drepana; species Drepana falcataria. Next base: position 9,189,305 of record OX243941.1, on the reverse strand, counting down.
ATAGCATTATTGATAGAAATTAAGTTTTATATTAATATTGCTATAAAAAACGAAAAATTAAAATCGATTATTTTGTAACATCCCTATATCCTATTAAATCCGCTTAGAAATTGGAGTTCAAATCGGAATACTTGCGTTAACACGTCGATAATTCCTCGATAATCTACAATTAAAAATTGTATGTCAACAATATGTTAACAAAGAGAAAATGCGTTCAGAAACTCAAAATGGCTCCAATCGGCAATTGATTTGGGATTTGACATACCGTTGACAAACTGCCAACAGTTTGTCAGTTGAAGCTTCTAGCAACCCAAACTACGTCTAATTAGAGATTAACAATCTGTCACGTAATTTGATGGATAGAAATGCGTACGAGAAACCGGCTGTTAGTAGGCTATTAAAACGGCGGCGTTCCATCAACATCTAAAGAGCGCAACTTCTCTACATAGTACTATTATGTTGGTATTCTGTGATTTTGAATTGAAATGAAACAATTTCATTAACTTATACAATTATTTTATTAATAAATTACATAATATTCTTACTTATATCTTAAACTAATGTAGAAGTACGATTCTTAAAGCATTCAACATGATGCGTGGCTATCTTATGCGCTACTGTGTTCGGCCTCAGGAGGTTACCCGATAATGCTTGAAAGTACGATTTCAATAACGATTCATCCGTTTCTTCGGGATACAAGTACTCTTTAATATCGTAACAAAGAAACTCTTCAGGACAGTCCAAAGCTCGTAGACACCCAGCATATTCTGACCAAAGAAGCTTACGCCACTTCACATTATGCCTCTGAGCTAAGGGAACCAGTACACACGCAGCGAACGTATAGTCTCCATAACTTACTGATTGAAATTGCTCTAAAAGTTGCGTATAAAAGTCCTGGAAATTATGTAAGCCCGTCAATTGCTTATCAAAGTTTATCACGGATTTCTTCTTGAATAGCGTCTGAATACATCTCTGTAAGAGCAACTTTACTTTTGGCTCCAAGAATAGCGAATTATCGCACAGAAAAATACAAAGAAGGCGGCAAAATCTGTCAGTTATTTCTATGTCGGTCAATAGATCGGGATAACATAGCTCGTTGAAAAGGATCCACTCCAAACTGCACTTGATAATGAATTCTTTTTCCATTGCAATATACTTGGCCACTTTCTCTGCGTGCCATGCTTCTAGTTTAGTGGAATGAATTAAATTTGCCGTCTGGCTATTACTGTAAAGTGTCAGTATTGGCAAATATATCCAATCCCGCGGCAGCAGAGGCTCCATCCATCTCCTGAGCACCATATAGGGACCAGTATCTTTATAGTTTATATTCACAGCTTTACTGTAACATTGCTTGATATCTTCTATGGCAGACAAAACCTTTGAGAAACCATCAGCGTCACTAAGGTTAACAAGATTCATCAATCTCTCAGCAGTAAACCACTGTTTATTAAATATGATGTTTTGGAACAAGTACTCAAGTTCATGTTTCCTGTCTATCCTCAAGATGTAGCAAAGTTTCCCAGCCACCATATATAGTAGGTCTTTGTTTGACTCTGAACTGTCACTAAGATTGTTGGTACAAAGTTTTAAAATGTTGACAATCAAGTTAATTTCCATCCTGGTAAACCAATTGTCACACAAGCAGGGAGTTGTCGAGGCTAAATTACTTAAATACACTGACAAAGATTTCAAATACAGTACTGATATTTCATGATCATTGATGAGCAACAGAAAATTGAACAGACTATTAAAAAACGGCAAAGGAGACTTTGTATTTAAAATCGGCAACACTTTATGTGTACTATTAACCACAACTCCACCGAGGCTCATTATGTTTCTTGTCAGATGTAGATTGTTATTATCGAGCCCTGATAATAAATTGGAACTTGTTACAATATTTGATATCATCTCACTATAAACTACAGACCTCGTTAGTTGTTTAAGTGATGCAAAAATGAATTTTAAAGGTACATTTTCTAGCAACAATATACTCTTGCAGCAATCAAGAGCTGAGCACACAAGCCTCAAATGACCGCATGTATAATGGCTGGTATTTGAAAGCTGTCCAAGCCACTTGAGGATGCCTTCTTTAACAAGGGGATATATTTGTGATTTATAGTCCTCTTTTAACACATTCCAGCAGAGTAACTTGTTGATAAGTTGCAAAATCACTGCCCCATGCGTTGCTGATAGAACAGAACTATCAGCAAACACATCAGTGCCTTGTACATGCTTGTACAAAGAGACAATGATCACTGGAAACAAATTTTTAACACATTCATAGCCCATTCCATGATAAAGAATGTTTGATAGAATGCCATAAGCTTCTATTTGAACTCTCAAACCATAAGTCCTGTCAAGTGCCGAGCTAATATATATAGACAGTGGTTTTAAAATGTCATATTTGTTCACTAAAGAAAAGTTAATTTCAGTGTGTTGCATTGACAGAACTCTCAACAGTTTTAGTGCAGCGAGAATTGGTTTGCCTTTGTATACTATTTCAGGGGTGAAGGCAAAATTAATGCCAGCTGCAGGGAGAAAATTTACAATAATTGTGTTCATAAGGTGCTCTTTTTGAACAATAGCAGATGCAGTTTCAACTGAGTCTCTTGCTAACCTAGTCAGGATCTGCAAGCAATACTGTACACAATTAAAAGAAGGTCTTACAGTCTCCAAGATGTAGTACAGCCTCTGCAATATATCTGTTCTCAATAGTACTGTGATGAGATCAATTTCAGCTATATGGAAATCTTTTAATTCAGATTCCTTCGAATCTAGTTCTTCAATCTCAGATTTATCATTGGCTAGACTTGGTTGAAAAATACCATCTTCAAAACCCATCAAGGCATCTATACTGGCTTCATCAATCCTGTTGTAGATCAGATTTCTCATAGCTTTGAGAGCAGGCTCCAGAATAATCACTTTATTTTCATCCAAAGCAATTCTTATTACAAAAAACAACTTACTCAAAGGGATATCTATGATATCCTTGTAGGTTCCAGCAAAATAATACTCAAAGATTCCTGCTATAGAGTTTAAGGCTATGGCTCTTTGCTGGGTTATAGCCGATCGGGACAGTTCCAATAGTTCTGTCAATGAATACCCTGGCCTGTCGGGTTCTTCACCGTGGTGGTATAGAGTTTTGGTCTCCTCGGTGTAATGCATGGCATATGGCAATAAGTAGCCTTGGAAGTCAAACCTAGCTTCATAAGGTTCATTTTCCTTTACTTTCTTGCTTTCTTCTATTCCCTTCATCCACTCGAGTTTATCCTTTTCTAGAGAATCAAAATGGAGCCATTTACTGGCCTCAGGGTGTGAAAGGACATCATTATCCCACAGAGTGTCTATGTCATACACTGGCACTGATTCCGTTTCCATGACCTCAAGTTTATCAATTTGACAGGCGACTGGACTATGTTTTGGATCACTTGGAGCCTTTGTATCAGGTGTATTATAAGTGTTAGACTTTTGTCTCTTAGATTTTAGGAACTCTATTAATTTTGGATCAAGACTTGTTAGTAATTTTTGTTTTTCTTCCAAAATATCTTTTTCTGACATGTTTCTTATCTTTTCCATGTTCTCAGTGTGTATTTGATTGACATCATCCAATGTAACCGTGGAGCTTTTGGATGGCATTACTTTTTGAGCATTTAAATCTTGGGTAGATGTAGATGGTGGATCATTATCCATAGGTCTCACTTTACGTGTGGGAAATTTTTCTGTTCTCTTAGTAACAGCTGGAAAACCTTTCAAAGGCATTGGGCCTAACTGAAATACTGAAGAGGTATCCACGTTTTTCTCAACAATATCCCCCAACACTGATGGAATCAATTTAGGATAGTATACTTTATCATCGTCATGCTCCGGTTTGTCTGTGTTCTTTTCTAAAATATGGCCTACTAAACTGTTGTTGTTGTCATTCTTGGCGCGTTTTTCTCCGTGGTTTTTCAAGCCTTTAGACCGAGCGTATTTGGAGGGTTTCTTTGATTGAGACTCATTCGTATTTGACCTTTTAGTTGGTTCAATTCGACGCAGGTTAGTCACTTGTGCGGCCGCCTGATAATTGTGATCCTTACTTTTTTCTTGAAGGAATTCCTCTTGCATACGAAGAAGGTCCTCTTCACCTTCCCCACGTTTTGGTCTTTGTATCATTGTGAATTAAGCATAAGTGATCATTACTACAAGTTACAGTATTATATTGTTTGTTTTGAAATAACACATCTACCTACGTACCTACTCAGATATTTTGAGAGATCTGTGAAGAACACAGATAGTCAACGCATCCAGATTATTAAAATAGTAGCCACAGAGTAAGTCCACAAACAAAGCTCATTTTACCTCCTCTTACGAATATTGAAAAATTAATGCTATTGTTCAAAATGGCCACCCAAATAGAAATGAAACTATAACTAAAACGCTGGTGATACTAGCCAATATAATGTATAACATCGAAATGAAGCTAATAAAGTAAACTTTACAGGCAAAGCATTTCATTTCAGCATTTCAGACCATAAATGGTAAAAGGTGAGAGTATAAATTTTATTCAATTCCATGGAAAGCTATGTTATTCTATCACTTAGATTTGGAAAAAAATACCAAAGAATAAATATTAAAATACAAAATTTCTCAAGGTACGTACCGCACCATAAATTAGTGTATTATGGTACTTACAGACAGACATGTCTTGACTGACTGACAGATGTCAGACAAGACGTTTGCGTAAAGAAGGTACCTAAATCCCGGAAAATTAAATAAAACACGTGAAGGGAAAACCTAAAATGCCTAAGATAAAGAAAAACTTGGACAAACTAAAACACCCCAACAGCAGGAAAACAATAACTCTCTCCAAGAAATTACAGAAAAATGAGAAGAAGGAACATGCCAAGCTAGGGACACATATCAAACACAACCTCGTAGGTGAGAAAATTATGTGGTTCAAAGAGAGAATACCTGAGGGAAGCCTTGTGTTATCTAAGGAGCAGACTTTACAACTAATCGAGTCGTATTTGGGAAGGTTTGATGAGGAATTGGAACAAATATTGTTAAAAAACTCTATAGGACAGAGGAAAAGCCGGCAGCACGCTAGCCGAGAAGATATTATCAATATCACGAAGAAAAATGAAACTAATGAGTTTGAAACGTGTGGCTTAGAGATGCCAGACCTAATGGACCAACAACAGATGGATGTATTAAGGAACTGGAATGGTGAACTCAGGTTTCTTCAGCATTTCAAGTTGCGCAGGATAGCTAGGAAACACTTAATATAGTATTTATAGAAATGTCGTTGTTTTATTTAGATTAGTACTTCCATATGATTTGGCTTAGTAGAATCTGCTTGCTATTAATAGATTATGAAAAGTATATTTTGTAGCCCACATGTGTTCTTAGATGCCTGCAGGTTAGATGACCTATAACTAAATCTATCAATTTTTTTGTCTGTATATGAGTCCAGAGTGTACTCTTGACACTCACAAGCTGTCCTGTGACAAATTTGTAGTGCAAACCCAGTGCTTAAATAATGAAATAATATAACCAGTCCAGCTCCTTTGCTCGCAATCCACTAATGCTCTAAGCTGTGGCCTGTACACAGGAGGTGCCTTTAGCTGTGTTTACTTAGCATCTCATTAGTGCCTGATTCAATGCTGGAGCCATTGTTTAGTTAGGTAGCAATTACTACAACTTTAATACACAACAAAACAAAAAAAGGAATCCAAAGTGAGTGACTATATGACTTAATCCATATGGGCACCTACCCATTTAGGTTGCGAAATTGTAGGCGAGAAAATTCAATATGTATTTGTGCAAGTAATTAAGAAACAAGATATAATATGCATCATCATTAATGTATTCAAGTGCACCAAGCCAGTTTACAAAATCAATATGACCCTAAATATAATCTGTTTTTGCAATCTCTTACCATGGGTAAGTGCATTTGTAAGTAAATAAAAGATAATGGAATTAGTTCAGGGTCACCTGTTTAGATTTACATCAACTGTAAGAAGAAAGGAAACCAGAAAAACAATGTAATAAGTTCACTAATTTTATTTAAATATTTACAAGTTTTACACAGCACAGAAACACAAGAACATAGCAAGGATCCACCTATAATGGTAGGTACCTTAGGTCTATTTCCAATTTTTTTTTTAAGTTTAGATCCTTCATGCATGATCATGATCAAATATAGCTTACTTCACATTAATAATATTTCAGTTATATAAGCTATATCAGGGTAGAATTCATTTATAATCCTTTGTGTAGACTTTATGGTAAGTAACTCTATCTCATTAAGAACAAACCACAAATGTTAAAAAGCTTAGTGGCAGAGACAATAACATTAAATTTATAAGAAAATATAATTAAGCTTACATAGACAGATTATAAAAGGATAGATAAATAAATTGTCCTGCCGGCTATGAACACAACATTTATTTATATATTTTAAATCTCCAGCTGTTAGTGTGTTAACATATAATTTAAACCTAATCATGAAAAACCCACCAACTTTGGTGGAAATTACTGTACAAAATTTTCCATCTCCACGTAAAATAAATTATCAGATATAAGAAATTTCTCAGATAGTGTTTTAAGAGACCTACATTCACGAATCTATATATATAAATAATTAATATTTTTACTTACAAATTTAAAAATCAAAATATAATATGTAATAATTTAAGTAGTCCAAGAGCTAATGTCTACAATTGAACCATTACTAGTCACAACTAATTTCTTAAATAAATTAGAAAATAAACCTCAGCAAATATTTTAACAAAAATGTCCTCCTAATTAAGTTGATCTATGCATATTTTCATATCTCTATATATTTAAGTAGACATCCGTTTTTCTTCACATTCTACCTTAGACAAGACAAGAGGTATTTTTGTAATGTGCAATATGAATATGATTCAGATGTAAAGAGGAAAAATAGTATTACGTAAAGCAAGAGACAAAACGGTCTAGAATACGTCTAAAAACTGCATCCAACTGTAAAGTATATTTCTATGTTTAGATAAATAAAAACCTTGGGACAACAAACTAAACAAAGCTTGTAGTATGGAAACTAGACGAAAGAAACAGTTATGTGAATAAATATATAAATAAATACATAGGACTGTGCAAGAATAAGATACACACAAATATCCTACCCGAGAGGGAATCGAACCCGCGACCTGCAGCCACTAGACCAGAAGGCCGCCTGTAATGTATTTATAGTCTGCTGCTAGAGCAGTTTTCAGTGATTTCATCATTATTCATTTGTTAAGGTAGATTGTATCAAAAAACTTGAGATCGACAGATCTTAAATAAATATTCCTATGTATAACGAGTGTGACTATACCTACATGTACATTTACATAATATTGCTGTCAAAAGATATGAATAGCCCAGATATTTAGGTTGATTAATAGCGACTAACGAGTGCATAATCATACAAACCAAAACCATAGCATTAGCAAACGTGCCACACACGGCATACCTATGTGACGGACACTATTTCTATAGAACTAAAGGCACTTATTAATAGTCTAAAGGACTTCATCTCTGGATATAACCTAACCAAATTACACAGTACAATATGCGGATAATAAATGTAACTCGATTTATATAGAACTTCCACGCTCACAGGCATTTGTAGTTTCGCCAAATTTTCATTTATATAAACAGATTTGTCATGTCAATTAATAAAATGTTAAATGTTGTGTGTTAGGGTTTGAAACAAATGTGCTAAATGAAACACTGCTCCACACAGCTCAAAACAAAAGCAAATTGTCAAACCTGAACAATTGTACCTACTTCAAGGAAAGCGATTCAAAATATGATAATTTTTCCATGCAGTATGTATAGGCCTATGTCCAGCAGAGAACTGGCACTCTCTGCCTACCCCGTTAGGAACTCGGCGTGATGATATGAATGAATGAATGATGATGATGATGATGATTAGTTATTCAACAAGCAGTGTTTTCTTCACGAGTATTTGTATCTAATATTCAAAGTCCTTTAGCTGGTCTATTCTTTTTTACTTAAGTACAAATAACTTGTTCAAATCGCATCATGGATAAGAACGTAAAGAGTATTAGGAAACGTCGAACACGTATGGGGAAACAGATAAATGTGGATGAAGAGAAAGAGGCTAGGAGAAAATTGGAAACTCGCGTCGTTAATATCAATTTATATAAGGCAAATATTTATTACACTAAGAGCTCTGATGTGAAAGATATAGCGAGGGAAACTGCATAAGTCTGAATTGAAAGACAAATTAGAAGTTGTGCCTGATATTGCGACGAATAATATCACCTGGCACCTTAACTTGTGTTTATTTTATAGACCTAATGTAGGTAGAAATACAATACGTCATCATATGGTTGAGAAAATATGAACACCTTTGAATATCCATTGGGTGACCATTTTTGGAAGCCGCGATACTACAATACCATTTAGAATATCAAATGATATGATTTCAAGGTATGTGTAGCCAATATATTTCTTATTATTATCTATAATAAGCAGCGTAATCAACAAAACAATAGCACATTGGACATGATCCAACAACATTCATATAAAAGCGCACGCTTATTTATAAGAAGAAAAGCCTATTATAAATACCTAATGTGTTATGTGCAAAAGTTTTTATTCAATATCACAAAGTATAGTTTTTTGCACGTACCAAACATTCATTAGACAACGACCATATTTATGTATGTTACGTTGGGCGATATACATGTTAAAGGCGCGAGAAATAATTCTCAGCTCTTAGACTATGACTCAGCTATTCACTGAATTATAAACTACAAGATGACAGTTACCTTTTTTTTTATTTAAAACAACTGCGTTTAGGATTATCCCAGTTCTGTATCGAAATAAAATATGTACATATATAAGATTCATTTAAGACAAAACATTCAACATAAAATTTCATAACATAACACAAACAGAATAAAATATTTTACATACATTTAAGATACAGAAAAGGGCCAAAGATATATGTATAGCTTTTTAATTTTCTCAGCTTGTGAATATATCTATGGTTACATTATGTACATGATAGATACTCACTTATTTTTTTTATGAAATGTAATTTATCCATAAATATTTAATCGATGGACAGACAACTTACAATTTATTAAGTATGTAAATAAATAGTTAGGACTCTTCAACTGCACAGACAAGGCGCGCATTTAACTCCATACTTACTGCTTATCAGCATTAAGTATGGCGGTAAAACATCCTTAATTAAAATGTATATTTCAAAAACAATTTTCAACAATAGAGAGCAAACACGGACATCTCCAGAGCCTATTCGAACATACGTTAAAATTCATTTTACTTCGCTTAGAAAAACATAAAATGAATCAAGTAAACAATGGGAGGTGATAGAAGTCGTACCCTCTCTGGCCCCGTGCCGCGAGCCATATGTAGACCACGTGGTAGGCGCCAGGGACGAAGCAGATCATGCCAGCCACGAAGAACACGGCACCCTGGAGCCCATTGTCCGGGTCCGCTACAGCGAAGGCACCCATCCCCAGGAGACCGACACCCACTACAAGCAACACGACGGCGGCACACACAGTCTTCCAGTTCTCACGCACTTTGGGATGGTTCCAGCAATACATCGACTGCGTGGCTTCGACATACTCGTGTATTAGCGAATCAGAGTCCCTGGACGTTGTGTCTTCTGTGCATTTGTAAGTTTTGCTGGGAAATGGAAATAAACAAGTTGTATTATTATGTGTACCCGGCATGCGGTGCAATGCCGCGCAAATTCAACGAGTTTTTTTGGGGCAGAAACCCTCGCGTGCGTCTTCAGAACACTACCAAACTTCCTCTAAATCTGAGCAGTATTAGATTGTGATTAAACCTTGGTAGAGTTCGGAACGCATAGACTAACTAGCATTGTTTTTTATTTACGTGTAGGTATCTATATGTATAGGATGAATATATATAACACGAAAATATGGTTCTATCTCTATCTTTTATAGAACGAAACTAAACAACCGAAATGGCACAAACCGGTTTCATTTGAAAGGCTAAAGATTGTTTTAGACCATTATAGAAATAGTAATTTTTGTATTTGTGTGAGTTGTAGCTCGCCGGGTACCCAGTAGTAGAGTATAAGTTAAGAGTTGTAGCTTAACCTGCGAATTAAATAATACCAGAGTTTACTGAAGTCGAGTTGTGATAACACGCTCTTTACTGTAAGGAAAACTTCGTGAGGAAACCTGCATACGCTTATTAAATTGACAGACGTATGTATTGTCGTGCTTTAGATACGGTGGCATACTCACCGTCTGTCTCATGGGACCTAAATATACCTATCTCCGACGAAAAGAGGGCGTTTTTCACAGGTCTGTCTAGTCTTCACCTTGGTCTGACTAGTCTAGACCTTCAGGGTCCATTATGGGAAGGCGTGTAGATATACTATCTGGGTTCAAAGTTCACAAGAGATGGAAAGTGTGAGAGTGATATTGAAAGAAGAGTGAATGCAGGAAACATGGTGAATGGAGCTTTGCACTCCTTCATGGGCAGTCGGAATGTGTCTTTCAAGGCTCGTTTGGCTGTGCATGGGGGAGTGTTGGTTCCGACACTAATGTACGGAAGTGAAAGTTGGGTAAGGCAGAAGAAGCATGAAAGCCGAATAAATGCAGTTGAGATGAGAGCGTTAAGAAGTATGATAGGAGTTAAACTGGGTGACAGGATAAGAAATAGTGAGATAAGGAAACGTTGTGGTCTGAAAGAAGATGTAGTGACAAACATTGAGAAAGGTATGCTGAGATGGTTGGGCCATGTCGAGAGAATGAATGAAGAACGATTGACGAAAAAAGTGTATAAAGCGAGTGTGAATGAAAGTGTTGGAAGGGGTAGACCTAGACGGACGTTTCTAGACCAAATTAGGGACGTCTTGAAAAAAGGTCAGGTCAAGAGTACCCTAAACCGAAGAGCATGTATGAAGAGAATAATGAAAGTGGACGAAGCGAAAGAAGTATGCAAGGATCGTAGCAAGTGGAAAGAAGTGGTCTCTGCCTACCCCTACGGGAAAGAGGCGTGATTATATGTACAACGCGGTCACATTAACTTGACGCATCGCTGGAATGCGAGGCCCCGCCCGCTTCCCCCCGCATTCCCTTAGCTCGCCCGGCAATCGTCAGTATGGTTAGCATCTCTGTTACCGATACGCGCGTCGATATGTTGACTAGTTTTCTGTTGCTATTGTTGTTATTGGATATTTTGTTACGTTTTCGTTATTGTTTAAGTTTGGACTGTTTTTGTTAATTTTGGTCAATTTTTGTTAGTACTAATTTTTTAACATGGGGAAATCTATACACAGTGAAAGGAGAAATCTTGTGTTGAAAGTGTTTTAAAACAAACAAAATAGTTTTCAATTATCTTTATATATATAATTATTCTGTGAGTGTGTATGTCACTGAACTCCTCCTAAACGCCTGGACCGATTTTAATGAATTTTTTTGTGTGTGTTCAAGGGGATCTGGGAATGGTTTAGATTCACAATTGGACCCGATAGGTGGCGCCACCATCTTTTTTTTTTCCACCCGAGCGAAGCTGGGCGGGACAAATAGTATTGTATAAAAAAATACATGATGCAACATATTGCAAGATTAACGAATAAAAACTATGATCCAAAATAAAAAATATTGTTTTTATTTAGCTACATGCTTTTTTTTCGTACCTGACCGCCAAAATGACGTCATCAAAGCCATGCGTCAAGTTAATGTGACCGTGTTGTATGTATGTATGTGTAGATATAGAGGCGAACTATCCTTCGATATTAATATTTCTCCAACTGTGCTTTTGAACTAAGGCTTTCATCAATAGGTAAAGTGATTCAAGAGGATGGTTTATAAATGCATACATATGTACATATCATCACGCCGAGTCCCTAATGGGGTAGGAAGAGAGAGCGCCAGTTCTCTCTAAACTTACATACCTTTTTCACTTCGACCACATTAATCAGTGCCTTCATACATAAGTATAGTTGACGGCTATCTAATCTAGTGGAAAGAGCTCCCGACTTCGAAACTTGGGGTAACGGGTTCAATTCCCGCTGAGGGCAGATACTGCTGAACATGAGTATTGGTACATTAGTCTTGGATGTCTTGTGTATTTTGTTATATATATATTTATATAGGTCAATACGTTGTCTAGTTACCATAACACACATGAGCTTTTCTCAATTTGGGGCTAATATGTCAAATTGTGTGGAATTGTTCCAAGGTATTTATTTATTATAGTATTTTACTACACCAGGGCTTGGAGCAAACATCATTTAAGTATATGTATTAAACTCGGGTGATACCGGGGGGCAGTGCTTGTATACTATATTTGATAGGCTACTCTTCAAAGTACATGTATACATTATGTGATATAAAACATGCTAGTAACCCTACTTCCCGCAGATGAGTTCTTACGTTTAGCAAAACTGATAATGTTATCGGAGCACCACATAATCAAAGCAGGTTAATTCATCAGCAACTCAGACTTGCTGCTTAGTCATCGCACTGACCTTTATACATAATAGAAATAACAATTCTATAGGTATCATTGAATTAAATATATCCTGGTAATAAAGTTTAGCCATCTGTCACATTGGCACCTTTAATTTATCTCTGGCGGAAAAATGGTGTGTAAGTACTACCTTCACACCTCTGCCAACCCCTTCAGGGCCTCTTGGCCGAAATAAATATCAAAATTGGTCTATTAACTATAACCTACATATATAAGAAATTGTTATATAGCTATTTAAATTTATAATAATATATCCTCACGCCCTCTCACAAGGGTCCCCCGAAGGGGTAGGCAGAGGTATATTAGGTGCCAATGTGACTGATGGCGAGTCCATCGCCGTTACTCCAGCACGACTATGCCTACGCCTTTGAATGTATGATGCATGCATATATATATAATTACAGCGAGCCCCTCATGGAGAGAGAGAGTCAGTTGCAGACATCTAGCGCTCCATCCATACTCATCAGACTTTGTTTCAAGTACTATAATATATTGGAGTGTGAAGTTTCCTTCATGGCCTGGGTGGGTACGTCAAGAGTACTCAAAAACGGCAACCATGTATGAAGAGACTGATGAATGTGAACAAAGCAAAGAGGTATGTAATGTATATGTCTACAGAGAGCTGGTACTCTACTCGCTTTGTCAACTCTAGCACAAGAAAAAGCTTTATTTAGATATTGTGATACTTTTAGAGGGTAGGCTAGACTATTTTAGGTGGTAACTGCATAATATCAGGAAGGCTACAATGCTACATGCTTGTTTGCAACTTAGTGGTATATAAAAAAAGACTTGAGAACCATACTTATGAATTTTGGTTAAGAAACTGATCATACTCCTTTTTTTCCAATTCCATATTTATGGCAATTAAATAAGTTGGAGTTAAATAATATTAGTTCTTTTTAGTAGGAGTCCAATACCGAATAGGCCGATATTCTAATTAGGTGTGAACTGTGAAATGGACAGATTGAAGATCTTTTGTATGATCTTATATAACCAGTTTAGATAGTTGTTTATTCTTCTGATATAATTTATTATCTATATATTATCCTGCTGAGCAAAGGTCTTGTTTTATTAGGTCTACAAAAGTATGTGATGCAATATACTTAATCACAATGTTAAATGTATGATTAATTCATTATTAACTAGTCTTCGTCAAATCATGTCTGACAGGTTTAAATCAATGTCCTTGTTTATCCAACATTTTCCAGGTTGAGAATAATTTGCAATTTTTTCTATAGGTAGGCTTAAGGCTATTTTTCCATCGCCTAAAATTTATTAATAATACATTTTTCATGAATATTAAAAAGTACAAGTAAAACTTATCCTATATCAACCCTATATGTGACTATTTTTGTACACAAAAACGAAATCTACAAAATAATCATATTATGACAATTATTTATCATGTGAAAGTGTAAAAATATTTCGATTTAGATAACAGGAAATTTTTATATCATTTAAGATACGGTTTTAATACGCAATATGAGATGTTTCTTCTTTATTATACCAATGAACAGGGTGTGAAGTCTAGCATAGGTTAAATGGAGCGGGTTAGTGAACGAGTTTAATTAGCAAACAAACACTGCCCAGTAATTAGTGGTTGAATGTAGAGCAGCGGCTAACGGCACACAACGTAAGTTCAAATGTCTTTGGCCCCACTACGGAAATCTTACTATGTAAAGGTCATGAACACTATGCCATTTAATAACAAAGAAAATAGTTCCAAACGTGAAATTATCTTAGAAACTGTTCTCTAACGAAATTGTAAAGGTTTAAATTATGTCTCACCTCGATATATAATCGCCGTTTTTGTATTTATTTTGTAAAGGTGATCTGTCCCCCGTTGCTCCATACACCTTAATTGCCTCGTCGGTCTCCTCTTCGAATGCATCGTCGATAGAAAATCGTTTGTCACTATTACCACACGGTCTAGTCATTGTTAATTATTATTCTTATCACTCTGGAGATGAGAAAAAAACATCACAACTTTCTGTGAGAAGTTAACACAGCTGTCAATTTGTCATATCAACATGCGCCATATTGATTGCGGCTCTATATAATACTATGTTAATTTATACATTATTGACTTGTAACTTTTAATACTAAATGGAAATGGAAATTTTTAGAAATGACCAAACGTACGTCTCTGAATCAATTTTGGAAGTCAAATGTGAGTTTGTAACAAATAGTGATGCGTGAATATTGATTTTATTAAGTATTAGAACGTAACACAATCACAGAGTAATAATTAAATGCGTAAGCTACTTATGTCGTTCCGGCGAAACCTACTAGTATCTTCCTTTCAATTTCAGTTGTGGTGAAATACTGTTAAATTAATAAAATAATACAGTCTACAAATCAGCGGCATTATTATTTCATTTTGCTTGCAAACTAAGCTTGAAAGATATGTAAGCCTCTGATAATGAAAACCAGCGGCTAGTTGTCAAAATTGACATTAACAATAACATGTCAAATGCACATGTTGCGAGGTTATGTTTATAATCATACATACATACATACAAACGCCAAGTCCCTAATGTTTATAATGAATAAACTAGTTTAACAAAAATATTAATTATTAAGATTCAATGGCGGTTATTAAAGATTGGTGTAAAGTTTCACCTGCATTGTCGCAGCCCGTGCTAGAATGTATAAAAAAACAAGGGTTTAAAGCCATGACACCCATTCAAGCAGCTGTAATACCACTTATTATGTCGTGTAAAGATGTGGTCGCCGAAGCAGTAACGGGGTCTGGCAAAACACTAGCTTTCGTCGTCCCAATGTTGGAAATGTTACTGAAGAAGCAAAAGGACAGTCCACTGAGGAAGGACTTTGTGTATGCTGTTATAATTTCTCCAACTAGAGAACTCGCGACACAAATTTATAAGGTTGGTAACATAATAATTAGTTCAGTTTAATATCTTAATATCAGAGCCTAGAGTAATGCTGTGTTCATATCATTGCCAACAACTAATATGCAAAGAACAAAAAGATGTACATTTGTTTTATCAGGTCATCCAACAGTTCCTTCAAGAGCCAGAGCTGAAGAATGTGACCCTTAGTCTCCTTGTTGGAGGACAATCACTAGAAGCAGATGCTGCTAGCTTGATGAGTGGCTCCCATGTGGCAGTGTGCACTCCAGGAAGGCTTCAGGACCTTCTCACTGAGAGGAAACATCTGAACTTGGCTGGAAGACTTAGGGAAATGGTACTGTTCTGCTGTTTTATTCAATAGGCCTGAAATTTATACATACATACATATCATCACACCAAGTCCCTGAAATGTATGTCTCATTAAAATAACAAACATTTACATTATACTAACAGCTTAAAAATTTAAATAAGAGAAAGTAATAATAAATATAAACTAACTATAAATAGAATAAATGACCCAAATCTGATCATCTTGTAATCATCTGAAAATCCAAATATTAAAATAACATATTTTTAATAATCATTTTTGTATAATAAATTTTTTATTGGTACAGGAAATTCTAGTCCTTGATGAGGCTGACCGGCTTTTAGATTTAGGTTTCAGCAGCACTCTGAGTGCTATCCTGGAGTATCTCCCTCGGCAACGCCGCACAGGCCTCTTCTCCGCAACACAGACTAAGGAACTGCAAGACCTTGTCAGAGCTGGCTTGAGGTAACTGAAAACATTCCTAGATCAAAGGGTTATGTGAAATTGTTTCATGTACATGGAGATCATTATCTTCTTACATACCTTATCATGATGCTCTGCTCATAAATCACTCAGAGGTTTTAAAAACAAACTATAGCAGTTGGTTTCTACAAGTATATGGTATTGTGAATATATTGTTATGAATGAATAAAATAAAAAGTTTACATTATCAAAGGAATAATACAGATTTGGAAAATGGTTTGGGATTATTTCAGAAACTATTTATTAGATAAAAATTAATTATATTCTACATTTACAACTATGTTTTGGCATATTTTCAAGCATAATTTTTAATTATGCATTTAATCACCGCAGAGCATATGATTGGTGGAAATTCTTATCAGGTTTATTTCTTTCAAGGAATCCAGTTGTAGTAAGTGTGAAAGAAAAATCAACTATCAGCACTCCAATAGCTTTGATGAACTACTACGTAATTGTAGAGCCACAAGACAAGTTCCTGTTTCTATTAAACTTTATAAGGAATCGTAAAATAACCAAAGGATTATTCTTCCTGCCGACGTGTGCTTGTGTGGACTATTGGGCAGACGTGTTGCCAGTATTCTTGCCAGACATTAACGTGTTTGCTATTCATGGCAAGATGAAGTTGAAAAGGACCAAAATACTAGAAAATTTCAGAGCATCAACTACTACTATACTACTGTGTACAGATTTAATGGCGAGGTGAGTGTATTATTATCTAATCTTCTTAAAAAGTTTGCTGCCCAGCTCATAAAAACAATTTTACCTGAGTGCCCATAAAATATTTACAATATATGCATACAAGGACAGATAACCAAGCCATGAAGGTATGGCATTGAAAATGATAAAAAAAAATCAAACATTCCTAAAATAAACTCATCAAGCACCGCTCATTGATTTATCAGTTCAACGATCAAAGGGATTAAGAGAACTTCAAATAACCAATTATTTGTATATGCAGAGATTGATGAAAGTGGACCAAGTGAGTGATATAGGAGACTTACTTAATCTTATAGATATAAGATTGGTGATTTATTTGTCGCCAACTGTCCCGCGTCAATGACTTCAAACACCTCATTATCTCCAGGGGGCTGGACATTCCAGAAGTGGAGTGGGTGCTCCAGTGGGAGCCCCCCACGAGCCCGGCCGCGCTGGTGCACCGCGTGGGGCGCACGGCCCGCGGCGGCGCTTCAGGCTGCTCGCTGTTGCCGCTGCTGCCTACCGAGGACACCTATGTGCCCTTCATCAAGACCAACCAGTTGGTCGAGCTGAAAGACTGGAGGCAGTCCAAAGATGAGATCAAGGTTACAGAAAAGTTGAGGGATAAGGTAATATTTTTACCATAACTATCGTATTCAGGTCACATGCACCCACTGCTGGGTATAGGCCTCCCCGGTTTTACGCAGTGCTCTCGGTCCTGGCATAAACTAGATTTTGCCTTTGGCCAGAATATTTCCAGCCAGCATTTAAATTTCTGGCCAAATCTGACTCAGACTATTTTATCATCTTTTTGGAGGTCTAATGTTCTTTATCATGCAGCAGAAATATTCAGGTACTAGTCTGGACCTGAATTTGAAAAAATAATGCTAGATGAGATCGATGTATATCGTATATATTTCAATTTTCAGGTGTTATCAATCCTCCACGATCAGCAAAAGAAAGACCGCTCGATCCTCGACAAGGGGCAGCGCGCATTCGTGTCGCACATGCGCGCTTACACCAAGCATGAGTGTAATTTACTCCTACAGTTCAAGGACCTGCCTCTAGGCCACATTGCCACCAGCTACGGTCTTCTTAAACTGCCTCTAATGCCAGAAATAAAGGAGGAACATAAACAACAGTTTATTGGGCCCAAAGAGAAGATAGAGCTGAACAGTATACCCTACAAGGATAAGCAGAAGGAAGTTAGTCGCTTGCAGAAGTTGGAGGAGTATAAGAAAACTGGTGTATGGCCGTCAAAAAAGAAGAAAAAAATGGTGAGATACACATTTTGGTTACAATACAATGGTTCAGTGCTGACTGGCGATAACATGTAGGGAAGGAGTGGATAAATTGCCATTGATCCAACTGCAACCGGCTTTTTTAATGATCTTGAGTACTGAGTGCTTCAGATGCAACAGCTGTTCAAATATATAATATGACAAAGTATAGGGAGGTAATTAAAATAATTTATATTCCAAGTTGCCAAATTTATGACCCTATTTTCGCATAAAATATGCCGCAAGGATAAAGATTCCATGCACCTAAAATGTAACTGCTTATGTGTATATTTTGTTTAATTGAAATCACTGCTTAAAATGTCTGCAACTGAATATTTACGCTGGTGCAACTGCAGAGCACTCCTTGTACAAAGTACGTTGCCATCCCAGTGGTATAAAAAGCTGTGTATTTGGACCTGGCTGCAGGACTTTTGGTCTCATTATTGTTCGATTAAAAAGAAAAGTTCCCAAAACCCACGTTACGAAAGACAATAAAGAAAAATGCGTCCATAAGAGGACTGCATGGTTGTAGGCCACATAAGGAGTTTCGAAATCATATAATAATGATAAAAAGTATTTTGAAAAGAGGGTGCCCTTTCTTCACACCCCTGGCTACGCCTTCAGGAACTCTTGTGGAAAGGCGTGAAGATATAATATATTTCTTCTATGTGTGATATAATATAGTTCTTCTGACTGAACTCTTAAACGGCTGGACCGATTTTGATGAATTTTTTTATGTGTGTTGAGCACACAAGTGAATTCGACAATGGTTTAGATTGACAATTGGACCCGATAGGTGCCGCTGCGATCGTGTGTCAGGATTTTTTTACCCAAGCGAAGCTGGGCGGGTCAGCTAATATTATACATATACATATACATATATATGTATCATCACGCCGAGTCCCCAACGGGGTAGGCAGAGAGTATAGAGCGCCAGTTCTCTTTAGACTTAGATACCTCTTTCGCTTCGTCCACATTCATCGAGTTTTCTCCGAGTTTAGAGTACTCTTGACTTTCCCATGCTTGAGCGTCCGATCGATTTGATCTAGGTAGTTGGAGCGTGGTCTTCCTTTGCCTCTTCTTGCACACAAGCAAGCTAATAGTATCGTATGTTATATTGAACCAGATCCAAACACAACCGTGGGAGCAAGCCAAACAGGACAAGCAAGATAAAAAGCAGAGACGGAAGAAACGCAAGGAGAGCAAGCAAGCTGCCCCCAAGGGCAAGAAGCGGCGTGCGGTCACACAGGCAGAGCTGGACGAGCTCGCCACAGACATTGCCCTGATCAAGAAGCTCAAGAAACGGAAGATCACGCGCGAACAGTTCGATAAGGAGTTTGACGTCGAATAATAATCTTTTAAAAAAGTATTGGCAACTAATATACCTCTGGCGGAAAGTGGGTGTGTGGGTATTACCTATACACCTCTGTTGTATTGTGTTGTGGTGTTGACGTTGTGGGAAGGCGTGAGGATATATTATATTAATATAATAAAATAGTATTGTATTCTTATTCTGCATATGACAGAGGAAGCGTGAATATTGTATTAATGTGAGATGTGTTCCCTAATACATACATATCATCAGGCAGAGACCCTAACACTAGGCAGAGAGAATAGAGCGTCAGTTCTCTCTAGACTCGCATACCTCTTTCGTTTCGTCCACGTTCATCAGTCTCTTCATACATACTCGCCGGTCGAGAACTCTTGACATTCCCATCCTTGGTTATCTTTCACACACTTTCGCTTATACCTACCTCATTATACACCAACAATATCAGAATGTATATATGATACCCATGCGTTGCCATGAATTGCTCCTCGTGCGAAGTATTTATACTTATGGTTTCCCTGGAGAGTACAGCATGGAGTTCTTCAAGAAGGGTGTGAAAAGATTCCTCCAGGGTCGGCAACGCGCGAGTGATACCCCTGGTGTTGCAAGCGTCCATAGGCGGCGGTAACCGCTTACCATCAGGCGGACCGCATGCTTGTTTGCCACCCTAGTGGTACAAACTTATGTAGATATCTTTTTCTGCCCCATTGTAAAAATGTTTCGCCGTGTCTTCTCCCGACAGGTGTTTTTCTTGGAAACGGTGGTAACTAGTATTTTATTCAGTATGTGACGCTCAATTAGCGTTCCCTGTGTTACTTAAATAAAAATTCTCGTTGAATATAATATAAAAAAATATAATATATTGTTGTTATTGTAAATAAATTATATTAACAATAAGAAAAAAAAAATATAAAAAATATGGATTTACATGGCTGTGCTGGCAGGTTTTTATTTACAGCAGTGGTGGCCGGGTGGTTCAAGTAACTATTACTCTAACTGCAACGCAACCTTTTCGAGAAAGAATTTAACACCACATTTTTTATACGACGTGGTACTGAGGGGTCATCGCCAATACATGTATCTCATATCGTCATCTCGATGTTTTCCTTCGCAGTAAAGCTCGTGATGTGATTACTCATTGCTCTCAAGTTCAGAAAGAGTAATAAGTCGGGTTTCGAAATGGCTGTCTTTGCATGGTAGGGGATTCAAACCAGTTTATTTAGAGAATTAACATCTGCTAGAAAATAATACGACCAATGAAAATAGTAAAATAGACATATAATCTTCAGTTTGCAAACATTGAGTATTACAACACAAGGCACCGACAATGTCATCCAGTAGCCACAGACAAGATGACACGTCTTTATCTATGGTTTGGCACCGCTTGGAGCACCAACTACATGACATTCTATATAAGGCCACTTATTTCGCCAGACAACTTCCAGAAGCCTAATGTATGTATATTTTTTATCGAAGAATTTACATTAAAAGTTTGTTTTTATCTTATTTATAATTTCCAACATCTTACTTTACATAGGACATACTTTTTCATCATAATTTAATCTGTATATTAATTAATAATATAATTGCGAAATTAAAAGGCACTTTGCTTTGAAAAACAGTGTGTCAACAAAGTTCACAATGCACCTAAATTTAAAGTCGATAGCGTGAAAGAAACATTGAATATCCTAGGAAATACAATTTTGACAGTTGAATTATTATCGGCTTCAAGCTGTCATAGTTACTGTCATGGCGGCATCTCGGTAACATCGGGCTAATGCTTAAGCGTGTATCATATTTAATTATACAAAAGCGAAATATTTCAACAGATTGAATAAACAAAACTGAGTTACAATTGTGCAAAACATTTTACTATTCTCAATTTTGAAATGTCACATTTTCTAATAAAAGAGAGTAGATATTTACATAGATAAATGAATAAATATAACGATTAAATATCGAGTTTTATTACTGGCAACATAGAAAGCAATTACATATATATATTAAATTCACCACTTTCATCATCTTAATTATAGGAGGCGAGGTCGGGCCCAATGACACGAATTTTGACATCAAACCAGTGTTGCCATAACAAAAATAAACACATTGCACATAGCTCGCATGACGAGTTCGTCGTCGGTCGACGTGTCAACATTTATCAAACATTATTAATTAGGGAAAAGCGTCAAAAGCGGTGGTAAAATAGAAACACAATTAAAAATTACATAACGTCAAATAAACCTGCTTTACATTATTGTCACAAATTTACAAGTAAGTACATTACTTTGTCACATGACATGTTATATTACAAGAGAAAAAGAGTTACAAAAATCCTACAAAAAGGGGAACTCGAAAATATTTAAAAAAAAAAGCTTCACATACAAAGCTAATAATACAAATCACATGAACCTCCGCGAGTGTTGCAAGCACTAAAATAATCATGCACATTTAAATAAATCATACGATTGCCTTGTCATGATCTTAAAAATAGAACATCTAAAATTACGCCATCTTACAATTAGAGAAATAAAAAAAATCATTTAATCATCGCATTAATACTACAATTTAAGACTATAATACTCGCCGCCGGAGACGGCCCGGCCCGACTGTCGAATGTCAAACTGACATGACTAGCTGTCAAAAATAGAACCACCGAAAGCTTTGACATTCCATAGCAAAGTAATAAAATTCATTGTATACCTTATATATTTAATTTTAAAAGCTAAATTTCGATAACACTACCATTATCATCAAGGCGATTAATGGCCTGACTGAAGCGTTAATAAGTGGTTAATTCTCAAAGATTCGTTTAGAACAGCAAACTTATTCATACTATAATAATAATAATAATAAAATTATATGCATTGAGCCAGCGGTTTGTTTACAAGCTTGAAACATTATTATTACAGTTAGCACCAAGTAACTGGACTCCTACAACACTAGTATATGCATCGCTGACTAAACGCACCGTGTGTATAAGCGATATTCAAATTTGAGCCTTAAACTATACCAGCTAGCTTACACAATTGAACAGTGTCCACGACGGAGCGTTCAGTCAGCGGCTCACTTAAACCCTACGCCTGATAATTAAACATAAATTGCCTTCAAACTCACTATTCATTAGTACTTCCTATACCCTAGTTTACGTGAAGGGCATACTGTTTAAGAGATAAGGCTTGATTCACACATGATGTTCAATGGAGAACAATCGTGTGAACTAGGGTTATATCTTGATATTGTGTATGTGGTGTCAACACTACTTTTGAACAATAGCCGTGTGTACTGCACACTTCTGCCTACCTTTTGGGGCACCCTTGTGGGAACGCGTGAAGATAATTATTATTATTACTTCCCTTAACCGATACTGATAAATCTGGATGGATGGATGTTTGTTACGCAATCACCACCGAACTTCTCAACTGAATTAAATGGATGAAATTTGCCACAGAGATACGCAATAGTCGCGCATTCCAGAATAATAATATCAGGAATGCTAGTCTTTGCCTCGGATGAGTCTCCTTGCAGAAACGAATTTACGCCTTTGAGTATATTATGTATGAAGGTTTCCTCGCGATATTTTCCTTGACAAAGCCCATGTGGCAGAGGAACTTTCGTTCAGAAACGCCGTTTCTATAGTGCTTATTTTTTTTTCTTTTGTGACACTACATATGACGTACATATCAACACATCAATCAGAATAAATAACTACATAACATCGCTTACAGCTACTATATCCAATGTGCCGGATACACAATATATTAAAAATACCTATTAAAATATACCTGCATATGATTTTGAACCTTATGACACTCGAATGAAACACATTTTGCACTTAACCTATTTGGTACCGTGCAAAATTAATTTTTTTTTAATAACGGTTTTATAGATTGTTAATGGATTTTGTACTTTGGGCATCTTGTATTAAAACTTATTTCAGAGAGAAGATTAAAAAGATGACGGGATGTTCGCGTTACACTTTTTAAGACAGTCACTCCATTGTATTTTCTTCTTTAAAACCTTTGGGTTATGTTACATTTTAGGCTAACAGATACTTATTTCTACAGAAATAAGACGGTTGCGAAGGATGTACAGAAATAAGACGGTTGCGAAGGATGATCGTAGTTCTTATATTGCGATGTTTAAAGCTCATAATCGCATGCAAGTATTACTCAATATCTATAAAGAGGTTTACACTAAATGCGGTATTGTATAAAAAGTTCTATCACCAATTGTTATCTATTTGTGACTGTCAAACGAATATAAACTTTAATTAATTGCAATATAAGGCACATAATGTATTTCGCGTATCACTCGCCTACTAATAGTACTATTTACAAATTATTGATTTTTAATAAATAAGAGAAATTACAGTGGCGTGCTACGAATGGGCTTTTAAAGCGATTTACATCGATAAGATTTAACGAAGCATATTATTAAAGTTTCTTGTTATTTGAGACGTTAAAACTATAAAACAATATAGAAAATGCAAAATTTTGGCATTATTTATAGGCTAGGTGACCCATTGGCATCGCACGCCACTGTACTCCGTTAGATTACGAGTAAACACAAACAATGCATAGTCCTCACATTTTCGTATAATAATTATTGTCAAATACCTTGATAATGTTATGGTTATATTTATTACTCCATCGTTACGTATAATAGCTCCGATTTAATTCCTGAAACATTTACCAACACCGGGAAGGTAACTATTCTCAGGAGATCATATCGTTGCGTACAACTGTTACATTTCCGTTGGATATTATATCTTTTAATGTAAGCCAAAGAAACATACGTATTTCATATCGAATTTCGTATCGACGATATTTAAAATTGTTTAACACATTTTCCTTCACTTCAACGTAATTTTTTTTTATCTTATAAATATATTCTCATATCAATTTCGTTAACAAACCGTGGAATATTTGTGTATATTTCTTTAGAAACTTTGTTTGAGACATAGCTCGAGTATAATATACAACGAAAACGTGCAGTAATACATGATTCAGGTTTGGTTCAGACCTCGTCCGGGGCCAGACCGTCGTCGGCGTGGTTGGCTGGCGGCGGGGAGGCCGGGGCCGGGGCGGGGGCCGGAGCCGGGGCCGCGGGGGGCGGGGAGGCCGGGGCCTTCACGGCGGCCTCCAGGGCGCGGATGCGGTTCTCCTGCTTCACTATCACCGACTTCAGCTTGCGGATTTCGTCCGCCAAGTCGCTGAGTTGCTTTTCCTAAAACCGAGTATTGTGCGATTGTAATATATTTTCGCGACTTCAAACCAGGGTCTCCAAAAAAATTGAAGAATTAACACTTTTCTTTCTATCTTTTCGTCGGAGATATATTTAGGTGCCAAATTGACAGATGCTGAATCTGCCGCTAATTCTAGGAACTACACACTCTTTTTCAGCTTTCTCCTTAGACGTATAAATTTATTAGCTATCTCACAATTTTTATATATATGTACAGACTACCTTGGTCTAGGACTAGTCTGCAATCTCTACAGTTGATTTCCTCAACTCCTCTTTCTTTTAAGTGCTATTTAACCGAATACTGGGGAGATCAAAAGGCCTCCAGCTAGGTCTCCGGCCACGGCCACGTGGCTTGCAGCTGTATGTGGGAGTGTACCGACCGTGAGCGCGGCGGGCGCGGCGGGCGCGGGCGGCGGCGTGGCGGCGGGCGAGGCGTGGTCGGGGGGCGAGCGCTCGCGCGCGGCGGCGAGGGCGTTGGCCTTGCGCGTGACGTGCAGCTGCTGCGCGCGGCCCGACACGTACCCGCCCTGTACAACCAACGCGCGCTCCTGCAGTTTGGTTAGGGAGCCCCTAGCCTATAGCATCTGTCTCGACGGGTTCCGTTGGCTTTGTTGTACTGGGCCGGGGGGGCGCTACTGGACTTTCAAATCTAATGAGAATTTATTCAAACATCAAGTTACTGGACCGTGTTATGTCATATGAATAATTTCTGTAAACTCACTATCCAGAAAGATGAAATCTACATGTAATTTTTTTAAGCACAGAAATTGACAGGAAAAATGATTTTTTTTCTAAAATTATCTTAAACAATTTTAAAGACCTTAATGTTAGCTCACTGCATACTATTATTGTTAACTATAAGCTAACATATCGAACTCAATCTAATGATGTGCACATGATGGTAGCAACAAATATCTGACGTTTACAATTGACAGTTCCACTTGAAATTATTAGGTGCGATTTCCCGTTATCATTTCATAGTATGATCATGTGACATTTAATGCAAGCATGTCTTAATTGAGTCCATCGCCGTTTCAGAACCACGACTATGCCTCAATGAAGATCCCGCCAGAACATCCAAATTTGCCTCCAAATGGCACTTAACATTAGACATATTTCACCATTCGCGCTATTTTTATTGTAACGAAGAAAATTAACTTAATTTAATCATTTTTATAACGTAACGTCAAGAGTACTCGAAACCGAGGAGCATGTATGAAGAGCAAAGGTATGTAAGTCTAGAGAGAACTGGCGCTCTATACTCTCTGCCTACCCCGTTAGGAACTCGGCGTGATGATATGTATGTGTGTATGTTTATTTACAATCCACGGTTTGCGCCGGTATAGCAAGAAGGCATTATTACGTTATTTATTAAGAATATCACTTGATCTATTTCATTTACATTTATCGGGTCGTATCGTCATTCTATAGAACTGGCGCTTCCTCTCTGCCTACCCTGTGAGGGACTAGGGACACTCGGGATAGTCCGGACCCGGCATGAAGATATGCATGTATATGAACAATTAATCTGGGAACTGTCAAAGTCACACGTATATTAGTTAAAGTGTCTACAACACTGCAATAAATACAGTTTGTAATATTACATCAAGAATACAATGTTAGTATCAACACAACACAGTCAAACAGTTATCGAGTTATCACGCACACAAGTGCCGCCAGACAGGAAAGCCAACAGAATCATCCATCAAAGACATTGATTGACTCACTAACGTTATTGACGTTACTAACGGCCACTAGCGGGGTGATTGTGGATTGAAAGAAAGAATCGAAGCTTTTAGACTGTAGTTTTTAGAGGAACGCTAATGAAATAACCTCTAATTAATTAGATTATCTGTACTATCTGTATCCAGCTATATTAAAACGTAAAAACCTGAAGTATAAAAAAAGAATTATCAAAATTTGTCTACTCTGTAAAAAGTTATGCGTGGTCTAACATTAAAAAAATATATACGTGTCGAATTGAGAACATCCGTTTTTTTTCATGGGTTAAATATTAAATGAATAAGGAATCTGCTCAATAACTTGTCAATTTACAATCACCACGCGGTCAGATGTATATTTTGTAACGTTACCATTCAGTTGGCAATACTTAAGTCACCTTAGCGAGCCAAAACAATGATATGTATTAAAATATTATGTAACACATCATTAACATCAAACGCAGTCAAGTAACAACGAAGAGAAAACATATAAGAAGAAAAAACAATCAGAAATAAAACTTCAAACTTATAAGACTACAAAATTTTTACTTACCTCCGAACTTAAATATATAACTTAAGTATTAACACGTTGTATAAAGTTACTCTTTGGGCTAATTCAGGGCTTAAGCTACCAATCTTCAACTAAATCCGATCAGAAGTTCCAGTGAGAGAAACAAACATAATATAATTACTATTACTTCACAAGAAGTCCTCTTTGATCAAGTTTCTCCTCGTCTAATGATATTTCGTCCTATTCTCAAATAGCGTGGCTGTGCATCAGCCAAGTTCCTCTACGTTTCCCATTACCTAATACGATTCACACATGGATAACTGCTATCGTACGACCACGTGACATTAAATTAGATAGTATTCCAAATTCCATTAATTCCACGCTATGCACAAGTACATGATGGATCTAAGATAGCTGTATGCGTAGTCAGTATGTCCTTATTATTTCAACTATACCACTCGATTTTTCAATGATCATAGCAGAGGTAATTTGAGGGACGTGGTAGTGTATCAGATAAGCTCAGCCTTCTTCCAGACGGCCTGATCTAGTTAAGAGCAAAGCTTGGACGCGGGTTTGATTCCCGTTAGGCAGAAAAATCGTGTGACGAACACGATTATCACTATCTATATTAGCATGTAAATCTATTATTATATATTGGTCAACCGGGTCAATTTATATTTGAATCGTCCCGTGGTTTTATGAACAATATTTTTAATATTTCCTGTCATATTTTCATATCAGTTTAATAACAAATTGAGCTACATCGGCTGTTGTGACAAACGAGAAGGGACATATTAAAGACATGAATACTTTATAACGACAAGAATTTGCTGACTTATCGGGATGAGTTTAAGACTAGAGTCCTCTGGAGCTGCCATAATGATTCCTGGAGCGGTCCCTGCAAATGGTACCTTGAGGGACATGGTACAGGGCTCGGCGTCCTCCCCGGCGAGCCACTCGTCGGCCGTGAGGCTGGCCTCGTCGCTCAGCGTGTCCGGGTACAGGTCCTCCTGGAACAGCTCCGACTTGCGCGGCACCGTCATAGACACCACCTGATCAAACACACACGCTTATATCCTTACTAGCTGTTCACGTGGGACAGCCCTGCTAGATGTCATTGCGTTCCGTCACAGAGGTAGGGTTGCCACCTTAGTATGTACTAAAAACATGCAAACAACTTGTCGCTAGTAGCCTTGCTATTAGTTCCCTAAAACGCTCATATATTACCGCTTAAACATGCTTGATTAATGATTGCAATGGCGCGACATTGTAAGGCCTTAGCCGGCAACGTAGCCCTGGACTATGAATGAATATTCTTGATTGAGTAGAATTTTGGTTAGTTAGGGACAAGTCAATTTGTATGTAACTTTTGAAGTTTATTTTTTAATGTAAATAGATGACATATAAAAATATATATAGGTCAGATTCATAATCATCAAAGTATTGCAGCTACCTGACAGAGACCGGAATTATTCAGTCTGTAGAACTTGGCGATTTCACACGTTGCGACGTCACATCCGCGTTTCGGCATCATGCCGATACCTGCACAGAAACAATTGTCTTAGTGCGTGTGGGATAGTGCTAGCTAGGTATGTACTTAAGGACATATTCCTTTGACGGCATATTGTCTTCCCGCAAAGGCACAAACATTCTGACACCTTTTCACTGCCGATATATATTTAGGTGTTTACGTGACAAATGAGTCACCGTCTCAGTCAAAAATACTTACATTAAATTAATTTCGAATATATTATGCATCACACAGTTATGCCAGGCTATAAGTCCAATATTAGTATTAAAGTACGTACGTACACTTTTTACCGGAGAGATATTCTAGGACGCAGCTTCTATATATATCACGTATCAAGTATTGATAACCACACATTTGAAATATAAGAATCAAACCCTGTGAGATGCATGGATAAAACTTCACCCAAGGCGAGGGTAAAGCATTTCAATTTGGAATTTTCTGTTAAGTAGGGGAGGGTATTTAAAAAATCTCACGTGAGATTAGGGGCGGGGTGAGGGGGTCAAATTTCACAACATATCACCAAGGGAGGCGGGGGCAGGTCGAAATTTTTTAAAATTTACCTAACGTAATTAATGGACGTCCCCTAAGTGATTGCTTTAGGTTGCTTGCCTGAACGAGGCGGTTGGCCCCCAATCTAGATACAAACGGACTTACCTCGCTGAGGGTCCGGCGTCTGGAAGGTGTTGATGTAATGCACGAATGGCGGTTCGGGCGTCACCTGTAAACCAACCAGGCATTACATCATCCATCACTCATTATATTACAATGGCGTCTGTCACTCTTATTCAAAACAAAAAATCTAAATTAATAAACCCGTTTATAATCTATGGCACTATCTATATTGTGATGTAAGGACTGGCGACATATAAAACCAATGTAACAGTAGTTAGTAAGTTAAGGATTTAGATATATTTTTTTTTAAATTCATAAGAATAAACAGTATAAGTAAGAGTTCCCCCCGCGGTTTCGTTCGCTTGGAATTTAATTTGTTTTTTCCGCAATAAAACATAATCCTATGAAATTATCTAGTAAATAATCCATTCCAGCGACAAATTCCATCCAACCCAATTCAGTAATTATACTAATATTATAAAGAGGAAAGATTTGTATGTAAGTATGTTTGTAACGAATTGGCTCTAAAAGTACTGGACCGATTTGAAAAATTATTTTACCATTGGAAAATCACTCAGGGTGACATAGGCTATATTTTTATAAAAAAAACTGTCCATCGTGCGAAGCCGGGACGGACCGCTAGTTTTTGTATAAAAAAGGAACAAAGATCTTCACAAACTTTCACAGGAATAATGTTACTAGGATCCACGCGTGACCTATGCGTACGTGTGTGGCGAGTGTACCTCGAAGTATCTGATGACGGAGTCGCCCTTGCCGCAGAGGTAGATGAGGTTGGTGTCGGGGTCGTAGAGCGGGAACATGACCCCGTTGCTGGTGTCGATTTCCACCGTCACGATGGGCTCGGCCAGCGCGTCCGGCGTGCGCAGCGTGTACTGCCGCTCCGACATGCGGCTGAAGCTAAGGGGCGCCACTCGTACAAGATCACTGCTACTCATCATGTCTCCACGCCCTCCCACAGGATAGGGGTAGGTAGAGGTGTCTAGTACCCACAACTTTTCGCCGAACATATATTTTAGTTGACAGATGGCGAGTCCGTCGAAACGTAAGCAGTGTCTAGTCTCTTCGCCGGACATATATTTTAGGTGACAGATGGCTAGTCCGTCGAGCGAGTATGTCGAAACGTAAGCAAAGTGTCTAGTCTCTTCGCCGGACATATATTTTAGGTGACAGATGGCTAGTCCGTCGAGCGAGTATGTCGAAACGTAGGCAAAGATGTTTAGTCTCTTCGCCGGACATATATTTTAGTTGACAGATGGCGAGTCTGTCGAGCGAGTATGTCGATACGTTTGAATTTCTTCTTATACGTTTGCAGGTTTCCTCTCGATGTTTTCCTTCACCGTAAAACTCGTTGGGTGACAAATCAAGAACACGTACCGATAAGTGAGTCGGGATTTGACCATGCACCTTTATGTTGCAGACAACCACTCGGCCACCACGGCTCTATCCGATAAGTGTATTCCGTAATAATTACACAGACAAAATTTAGGTTTTTATAGACCCCTATAGAATCTGTGATGTGTATGTCGGATGTGTATTCGCTTGCCTACAGCAGCTGTCAGTGAGTGTCGGTTGGCGCGTTAGCTTACATATGACAGCTGTCACATTAGCACCTAAATATATCTCCGGCAAAAAGAGCGTGTTATGTTCCTCCTTCGGATTCATCTTTTCCCTACACAAGCACATAATTTAAAAAAGATATATACGGATATTTATATATTTATCGTGGCCGGGGATCGAACCGGCGACTCTTATCAACAAGCTAGAAAATCGATAAGAAAAGTGTGTATTACCCAGTGGTGAATACAAGGCCATGCTTGAGGAAGATGGCCCTGGAGGCCTTGCTGCCCTCGTGGGCGATGGCTTCGGACTCCACCTCACCTTTGCGGGTGTCGATGATCCTGGAATATAACATATTGCAATATGTCTATACTAATAAATGCCGTGGTGGCAGAGTGGTTCGAGCAGTTGCCTACGACGCAAAGGTCGCAAGTTCGAATCCCGACTGTACCAATGAGTTTTTCTGAACTTAAGTACAGTGATTAGTCACACCACGAGCTGAACGGTGAAGGAAAACGTCGAGAGGAATCCTGCATACGTCTGAGAATAAATTCAAAGGCGTTTGTATAGTCGTGCTGGAGTAACGGCGATGGACTCGGCATCTGTCACGTTGGCACCTAATATACCTCTGGCGGAAAGTGGGTGTGTGGGTATTACCTATACACCTCTGCCTACCCCTTGTGGGAAGGCGTGAGGATATATTATTATATTATTATTACTAATAAATGCAATTGAAGTGTTATTTTATGCATATACATATTCATACATACATATAATCACGCTTCTTTCCCGTAGGGGTAGGCAGAGACCACTTCTTTCCACTTGCTACGATCCTTACATACTTCTTTCGCTTCGTCCACTTTCATTATTCCCTTCATACATGCTCTTCGGTTTAGGGTACTCTTGACCTGACCTTTTTTCAAGACGTCCCTAATTTAGTCTAGAAACGTCCGCCTAAGTATACCCCTTCCAACACTTTCATTCACACTCGCCTTATACACTTTTTTCGTCAATCGTTCTTCATTCATTCTCTCGACATGGCCAAACCATCTCAGCATACATTTCTCAATTTTTGTGACTACATCTTCTTTCAGACCATGCAAGTATACATATCAAAGTATGAATAATAATGACACATTTTATAAAGTCTAATGGAATGTGGATGAAGCGAAAGGGTCTCTGTAAGTATTGAGAGAACACTACTCCTCGTTCTACTCCAGAGGGACTCGGCATTTTGATTTATGTACATATCTGTGTACAATTTATAAAATATCAGTCCCTCTGTTTGCTCCGACTAATCTGCCGAACAATAATTATGTCATCGACTTATTTACCTTGTGCGTACTTGTAAATAATCTCATTAGTAACATTATATCCTGCTACAAAACACACAATGCACAGCCGAGGACATCCGACGGCATGGTCCGTCACCTTAAGGTCGATATTTGCATGCACCGGTGCAATTAACCATCGGGCCAGCATTTAATTTGAAACGAAACATAATATAACATAACAGGTGGACCGCGTGCTTGTTTGCCACCCGCGTGGTATAAAAAAAAACATAAATAGCAATTTAGTTTGCTGAGTACAAATGCGACGGTGAAGGAAAACATCGAGGGGAAACCTGCATACGTCTGAGAAGCAAAGGCGTATGTATAGTCGTGCTTGAATTACGGCGGTGGAATTGCAACAGATACACCGACAATTAAAATAATAATAACTTTAATATAGATACATTACATCACGCCGAGTCCCTGACAAGGTGCGCAGAGAGAGTAGAGCGCCAGTTCTCTCTAGACTTACATAACTCTTTCGCATCGTCCAAATTCGTCAGTCTCTTCATTCTTCTTCGTTTGTATGATATTTTATATCATGTTGCAAACATACATCACTGTCGCAGGATTGTATCCGCAATCAAATCGCACTCATAATTTTATTCCAAGAGAGTGGTAAAGGCTCATAAAAATTGTATGGGTTGAGTCCTCTCAACAGGACAAGGAAGACTAACATTGACATGTAAGAGTTAGGTCAAAGATAATGTGACTCACATGACGTATGGAGGTCAACGGATCATGTTGGACTGAAGGAATTGCCAGAAGAAATTGCATTCAGAGGTGCCGATAAGGGCCCAGCTATAAAATGTATGATGAGGAATGGTTGAGACCTGATCTTCTTGTCGCGGCACGTCGTGAGCAGCTTGGAGCCGGTCCAATTCCAGCACGCGGAGTAGATGAGGTCCGGGTGGCAGTCCAGCGACAGGAGCACCTCGCCCGTGCCCACGTTCCATATCGCTATCTGGCACACGATGCAATATCGCATTAGACATCGCTATTTGGTTGAGATAAAAAACTTAATTAATATTTCTTCAAGGGGTAGGCAGAGGTGTGTAGGTGGTACCTATCGTCGGTGATATATTTTAGGTGCCAACGTGATATATGGCATCAATCGCTGACTCTTTGAATTTCTTCTCAAACGTATGCAGATTTCCTCTCAATGTTTTCCTTCAACCTAAAGCTCGTGGTGTGACTAATAACTGTATTTAAGTACATTGGAACAGTCGAGATCCGGACTTGCAACCTTTGTATTGCAGACGAAAGCCCCACAGCTTTTTGTAAACACTTAAGTACAGTGATTGATCACACCACGAGATTTACGGTGAAGGAGAAATCATCGAGAGGAAACCTGCATACATTTGAGAAGAAATCAAGACTAATATGTATAGTAATGCTTGAGAAACGGTTTTAATAGTCTCTCGTAGCTCGAGTTTCGGGAACTTGTTCCTTAACCGATCAAAGCGAGAACAAAGTCAGGCATTTTAATAGTCTTTCGTAGCTCGAGTTTCGGGAACTTGTTCCTTAACCGATCAAAGCGAGAACAAAGTCAGGCATTTTAATAGTATTTCGTAGCTCGAGTTTCGGGAACTTGTTCCTTAACCGAACAAAGCGAGAACAAAGTCAGGCATTTTTTGGAGCTAAGCAAACAAACCGAAGCGTTCTCTCCATTTTCATCTCTGCCTATCCCTTCAGGTTTCTACATGGGAAGGCGTAAAGGTTATGTTATCGATATCTATAAATCATAGCCTATGTATTATTCTGACGTATGAGATATATTGTCGTAGAGTTACATTACAATCCATAATGTAGGTTTTGCTTAAAAAAGGTACCTACATACAAACGTTCACATTTATAATATTGGTAGGGTATGTCATATGTTTAAGATGCGAGATTAAGGTATCGACGAAGCGTCTTCAGGACAATGACCTAATCAAAGCACGGAATAAATTTAATTAATTCTGAGCTTCGCTTTAAAACGTTTTCTACGCCACTATGAACGCTAAAAATGCTTTTTGTGCGAAATTATTATACATATTTGTTCAAGGCGCTGAAACGGCTGGACGGACTTGGAATAAATTTAGCGGCTATCTGGTGTTGTGGTCAGAGCCTGCTTGCTGCGAAGCTCGAGGTCGCGGGGTCGATGCCTGCCTGGTAAGGGAATACGTGCCGTAGCCGAAATATTGTGGACTAATTTGTTTCTATCAATATTACTAATAAGCACTAATTTCAGGAACAACTAATGGACTTAAAAAAGTAAGAAGTAGGTAATAGAATCCTCCCATTACTATTTTATCGCACTACTAGGTTATAATTGAGTTTTAAGTGTAGCAACTTTACATTAATAACTAAATAAACCATCGAGCTCCTACCCAAAGGGGGAAGATTAAACATGGATTAAGCCGCAAACCTGCTAGTACCATTAAGATCCTACCCAACATTGGATTATCGTCTTCACGGCTTCCCACAAGGATCCCCGCAGAAATAGTCAGGGGTGTTGCATACCCTTTTCATTTAATAATCGCGGTTAAATGATATTTTGACAGTGGGTTTAGGCATGACTTTAGACTCACCTGGTTATCGGAGCCTGCGGTGAGCAGCACATTCTGCGCCGTGGGGTGCCACAGCACGAGACCCACCCTGCGCTGGTGGAACACCAAGTCCACTACAGGCTCGGTGAGGGTGCGCGATAGCCCACCGTCCGGGATTTGCCACACCTACAGTGGAGATATAAAACTTTTATTTAACGCAAGGGAACATTTATTGAATTTAACAAACTATATATCTACATACATACATACATATCATCACGCCAAGTCCCTAACGGGGTAGGCAGAGAGTATAGAGTAGAGCGCCAGTTCTCTCTAGACTTACATACCTCTTTCGCTTCGTCCACATTCATCAGTCTCTTCATACATGCTCGTCGGTTTCGAGTACTCTTAACGTTCCCGTATTTGATCCAGGTAGTTGGAACGTGGCCTTCCTCTGCCTCTTCTTGCACACACTTTTGCTTTGTATATCTGTTTCGTCAATCTTTCTTCACTCATCCTTTCTATGTGTCCAAACCAACGTAACATGCCTTTCTTCATCTTTACAATCACGCCCTCATTCACGCCAGTTGATTTGCGAATCTCTTCATTGCGGATACGATCTAATATCGTTACGCCGCACATTTTTCGAAGAGATCTTTCGCATCTCAACTGCATTCAAGCTATTTTCATACTTCCTCTGAGATACCCAGGATTCGCTGCCATACAATAAGGCAGGTACCAATATCGCGTTGTGGACAGCAACTCGAGCATTCTTGCTCAGACTTTTACTGCCCATCAACGCCGACATGGCTCCATTCACCTTATTTCCGGCAGTCATCCTTCTTTCAATATCTTTTTCATACTTTCCATCTATGTTCACACGAGATGGAAAACATGCTTCCTATATATTCATACATACATATACATATAATCACGCCTAGACCCACAAGGAGTAGGAACAGAGAGTAGAACACTACATATTAAATATAAAGTTGGTTTCAACAGGTGAGCATGTTTGAAGAGACTGACGAATGTGTCGAAGCGAAATAGGTATCCCTCTGCCAACTCCGTGAGGGACTCGGCGTGCTTATATGATATGTAAGATGACCTGTTACCTTAACAACACAGTCTTCAGAGCCGCTAGCGATGACATTGTCGTTGTGCGGGCACCACGCAATGTCCAGCACTGGGCCCTTGTGCCCACCCACCAGTGGGTGGTCGGCTGGGATACGGCCCACCTGGCGATAAATACACGTCAATTATTAATAATAATATCCACATAGAATACATACTACAAATAGATAAGACAACTTAACACAAATTTACCTAATCCCTAAGTAAACATTGTACTGTCTACACTAGACAACGATATACATACTAATGCATATAGATAAAATCATAGGACATCCAAGCCTAAGGTGCAGACACTCGTGTTCATCATACAAATATCCGCCGTCAGTGGGAATCGAACGTGCGACCGCAGGGTTCGCAGCGAGGAGCTCTGACCACTAGACCGGAAGACCGTGCTTGTATGATAGATAGCGAGCTATTTAGAGTGCCAAATATTGTTGTTTTAAGAGAGGTAGGGCATAACGGGTTTCCCGTTCGAATTTGGAGCTGCCCGACTGGGGCAGGACCTCCACCTTATAAAAGTCCGTAGCCAAATAACACAATTAATTGTGTTGTGTTCCTACGTGGTGAATAAGGTTTCCAGTAATGAGCTCCTTGGGGAGGGGGGAGGATTGTTACATTGTGTTGGAAGCAGAGGGATTAAACCCATTATGCTGCCAACATAACTCTCCGAACACAGAGTGGCAACGCGCAAGTGATACTTCGGTATCGTGAGCGTAAATAGGCTACGGTAACCGTTTCCCATTCCCAGGTGGGCCGTATGCTTGTTTGCCACTCTAGTGGTATAAAAAAAAAATAGAAATAATTATTTAAACTTAGGAATGTAAAACAGTTAATACCAAAGCAATATCAGTAACACTATGCCGGGGTTTCTCAAACTTTTGACTCCACGAGCCCCAGTTAAAGTGTCCAGATGACATCAGCGAACCCCCTTGTGAACCCTAGGCGTTCGCGTACCCCACTTTGAGAAACCCTGCACTATGCCAAGACATAATCTCCGGCGGAAAGTGGGTACTACCTACACCACTGCTTACCGCTTCGGGGACACTTGCGGGACGGCGTGAAGATATATATATTAGTTATTAGCCAAAAAATATTTAATAGAATAATCATATGAATTGTTGTATGCAGTCCCTAATGGGGTAGGCAGCGAGCAGAGAATTCTAGAAATAATCTCTGAAAAAAGTGCCCCAGCGCACTATGACGCAACGAGACAGTAAGTCGGCTATATTCAGATTTCTGTTTTTCATCACTTTTCAAACGTATTTTTTTTTGCAAAAATAATAATCGAATTAAACAGAGCGAAAATTAAAAATCCAAAGAGAAAGAAGAATTATAAATGCAAATACTCCATGCATTACATATAGTATGATACTTTCACTATTGTGTCACCGAGAGAAAGCATCACGCGGTAGGTATACATACATACATATAATAATTATCATTCGGCCGCAGTA
This sequence comes from Drepana falcataria, assembly GCA_945859725.1. Classification (NCBI taxonomy): domain Eukaryota; kingdom Metazoa; phylum Arthropoda; class Insecta; order Lepidoptera; family Drepanidae; genus Drepana; species Drepana falcataria. The sequence goes on along the minus strand of OX243941.1, from coordinate 9,152,173 downwards.
GTTTTCACATAATTTATTTTATGTGGGTCACACCACGTTGTTGCATTATAAAGCGAGTTAAATTTAATTTTGGCCGAGGAATTTAATCCTTCATCGTAAATATTCTTGCATTCGAGATGATTCTCACTTCAAAAATACAGTTAAAGTGAATTCAAGTGGAGGTCACAGACCTGTACCCTATCTATGTATGTTAACTCGTACAGTAAGTAAACCATTTGATACGTGTTTACTAATTGAAATGGTTTGTCTGGACTTCTACAGTATAAGGAATGTGACATCACACATGAGAAACTACGCTACATTTTAAAACAATGCTATTTATAAGACACATATATACTTCTCATCAGAAAAATCGAAACGCCTTGAAAGTTAATGTTTTGTAAGGATTATCAGAAAAATGTGTATTAAGGAATATATATGTCAAATTCGAATAATATGAGGTATTATTCACTACTAAACGACATTTGACATGTATTCCTAATAAATTTTAGACAGACCAGTGTTCATATGTGAGCAAAACAAACGTTACAAAATTTTTATGTAACATTAATTGTAAAAGTGTTGTGTAAACCTGTTATTGATGTACATATTAGGTTGTCCAAATATGTGTCCAAATCTGTGTATGTATGTTGGTGTACTTCAATAAAAAAAAATAAAAAAAATCCTAAATATACACACATAATGATAATCCGTCTGATAATCCTTACAAAATATAAACTTGCGTTTCGATTTTTCTGCTTAAAAGTATATACATATATATACAAAAGAAACTAAAATCCCATTCAGTGCATCGCTTCACGGTGAAAACATCGGAAGGAAATCTACATACGTTTAACAAGAAATTCAATGTATAGTCTTTGACACCTTATATCTCCGCCTAAGACGGTGCTAGTACCCCAGTAGTAGTATAGCATATACAGTAGAAGGTGCTAGGGCGGTACAGTAGTAGCAGGTCACCCCTTGTGGGAAGGTGAAGAGATATATCATAAGAGAAATCATAAGAGTTCGGAGAGAAAAACATTTGGTCGAAATTAGCTAAGTTTTCTACGAACTGTTGCAGATATCTAGAATCGTACGCGACTACCGTGTTTGGTGTGGTGCGTGGAGCGTCTCACACGGCCAATAGCGCACACACATTAAGACCAACGGCTATAATCAGCTTAATTAAAGCTATTTAATTCCAGATGTTAGTTACAAATAACATTTCAGCATCGTTATAGCGACGTGTTTATTTCTATGCAAAGTTAATAATGGACATTTAAATGTGATATCACCTGTCATTTTGGAGCCAGTTTAGTCAAATGTTTGGACAAATATTTGGCGAATAGCGAGGCGTGGTGATTTTAAGGATGGCGCGGCGCCAAATTTTTGCGATTAGGATATTTAGCTACCAATGAGGCGCATGGTGAGTTTGTGGGAAGCAGACTTAAAAGAAGACTATATATGGCGAGAATATAGGTGATAAACGCTACAATGGGACCACTCTCATGTATATCATCACGCCGAGTCACTGGTCGGCAGAAAAACTGGAACGCCCTTACTATCTTAACTTATCCCGTTTATGATTCAATACCAACACAACACGCCTTTTACGATCACACCCTCGTCCACGCCAGTTGCTTTGCGAATCCCTACGATCTCATGGCAATGTTTCGATTGAAGTAGTAGTACCCACTAAACCACTTTCCAACCGATGTATATTTTAGGTGCCAACGTGACAGATGGCGAGTCCATCGCAGCAACTCAATCAAGACTATAAACATACCTTTCAATTTCTTCTCAAACGTCGTCATTCAGGTTTCCTGTCGATGTTTTCCTTCAACGTAAAGCTCATAGTGTGACTAACCACTGTACTGTTAAGTTCAGAAAAACTCATTGGTACAGTCGGGATTTGAACTTTATCTTTGCGTTGCAGGCAACTACACGATAAAAGGATATATTTATATAATATACTATCTGTACCCTGCCACGCTTCGCTGTGGATATGTGACTGATGCAAAGAATAGATAAAAACAATCCTTGATGCGGATTATATATCATGCTAAAATTTCAGCTCGATCGGTGCAGAACTTTCTGAGTTTTTGAAGCGTACACAAACCAACATAACATCTATATATATATAGGAGATCCCATTTGTGAACTCACTCATCACGAAATCTCAGGAACTATAGGGCCGATTGACTTAAAATTTGGTAGGAGTATTCCTTACGCGGTGTAGAGGTCAGCTACGACTGATTTACTACGGATTTTATGAAACTCAAAATTTTTTTTAAAACACATTTTTCAACTATTGCCATAGGGGATGTAATAGTTGAAAACGTGTTTCTTTTTCACCCGGGCGAAGCTGGGCGGGACAGCTAGTTTTTATATATATAGATTGAGTGTAACATATCATAGAGTATAGTCCAGTTTCCACGCATTGCACACGTCGCGCAGTTCCCGCAACACACGGGCGTGGGCGGGCCCTCGATTTCCGCGCGCGAATTATTGCCCAATACCACTCTATAAATAGTTTATTTGTAAATAATAATTCACAACTAATAATAGCACGCTCTAGTGTTTATTGTGTTTGTTATATTTAGCACTGTGTTATGTTACAGATACTGCGACTGTGGGATGTCTGCGGATCTCGTATGGAACACTTGTGCTTGATGGAAAACATCATTATGCATAATTTTGGGTTGGCAACGCGCGAGCATTACCCTGGGGCTGCAAGCGTCCATAGGCGATGCTAACTGCATATAATCAGGCTCGAGATGCGAGCTTTATGCCATCTTAAAGGTATAAAGTGGTGGTGGCCGAGTGGTTCGAGTAATTGCCTGCAACACAAAGATTGCAAGGTCGAATCCCGACTGCACCAATGAAGTTTCTGACCTAAGTACAGTGATTAGACACACCACGAGTTTTACCGTGAAGGAAACCTGCATACGTTTCATATGAAATTCTAAAGGCGTATGTATAGTCGTGCTTGAGTAACGGCGATGGGCTCGCCTTCTGTCACGTTGGCACCTAATATACCTCTGGCGGAAAGTGGGTGTGTGGGTAATACTTATACACCTCTGCCTACCCCTTCGGGGACCCTTGTGGGAAGGCGTGAGTATATAATTTAAAGAGAATTGAAAGATCGACGAAACAGATATACAAATCAAAAGTGTGTGCAAGAAGAGGCAGAGGAAGACCACATTGCATGTATGAAGAGACTGATGAATGATCTAAGCGAAAGAGGTATGTAAGTCTAGAGAGAACTGGTGACTTATACTCTCCGCCTACCCCGTTAGGGACTCGGTGTGATGATATGTATGTATGTATGTATGATTTAAACTGCACGAGGACGACGCGTCAAACAGTAGCTAGTTGAATAAGGAAAACATACTTAATTGCACCGGCGCGGAACTTGTTTCATCTCACTTTTGGACATAAGGCCGGTGAACACTTCTGAGAAAGGTCTGACCTTATAAGGGGACGGACAGTGCTCCCAGACAAACTTTAAACGGTCTTACATACAATTTGATAAACATATTCAAAACATAATCATAGGGTGCCTTAGAAAACTAACATTTATGTGTAGGTGTGATATGTATAAAATATTTGTATTGGTGTATGGCATTGGATTGGTGGGCCTTCTACGAACTTTGATAGCAATTCTGTCTTGTCTGTCTCTCAGAGTAAGGGACGTATGTATTCTGACGTTAAGGAACCTGTCACTATCAGTACAGAGATAACAGCTCAAAGTAGGGCCCGCCATCCTTTTTTACAGCATTAATCTATAGGTTGTGTGCCTATAATGTTTTAACATGTATTTTCTTTCTTATATAATTTTATTTTGATACTTGTATTTCACATAAAACTATTTACAGTGCAGTATTACCGGCATACTCATAGATATAGGATGTAGATCATAGATAGATTTAGCGTAGCGAAAAAAATCCTAAATCTATGGGCATACTCATTCAATGCATGCGGTGTTTGCCTGTAAAAGGTTCGGCACATAGCATACGACTAAGTTAATGTACATATTTGTGTTCGGATTGTTGGAAAACCTAATAAAATAAATAAATAAAACGGCACTGTTGCTCATAATCCTGATAGAACACAATTAATGGAAACAAATAGAAATAAACGTTCTAAATTGTCAATGTTTTTACTTTATTTTCGCATTACATGTACATGTATACATATAGAATCTAGCTACATAATCTTTTTTAATCTTATTAATAGGTTCAGAAATACTTTTGCTTGCAATAAAATGATATTGTGACGATAAATATAAATGTTAGCTGTCCTATCTTTCAAGTTAGATCAAACTGCACACGGTGTGCAAATTTGATTGAAATCGGTTAAGTAGTTTAAGAGTCCATCGCGGACAAACAACGTGACGCGTAATTCATATATATAAAGATATTTTGTTATCTTAGGAGCCTTTTGTTTTATTGCATCGTCACGAAGATACCCCATAACCCCCTGAAGACAACTACTTACACCTGTGTACACGTACCTTCATGACAACCCAACTCTTTACCTACCCCGGTAGGCTCAGCGTGATATCTATACTAATATTATAAAGAGGAAAGTGTGTTTGTTTGTATTGAATAGGATACGAAACTACTGGTCCGATTTCAAAAATTCTTTCACCATTGGAAAGCTACATTCACCCTGAGTGGCATAGGCTATATTTGTTGCTAGAAAAGATTATGAAATTACCGCGGCTCACACCTAGGTAATATATGTATTTAGTTGTTAATAGTTGCGCCCTGTGCTTAGTCATTGGCTTGGCACCGGATGAGTTCGAAGCACGTGTGTTACATCAACAGGTGGGTTTATTTGTGACATGGCCTACTGAACAACTGAATTCATACAAATTTAGCGTTAACATTGGTAACACTTAAGCACTCATAAGTCTAGACACGTTTTCAAGGAAGTACTCATACCGCTGAAGCGATCTAGAAGTACAGACATAGCCACCCTAGAAGACGCGGCCCACCAATTCCTAGTCGAACCTCGACTCGCGGGATGCGGGGGGTATGACCCGACTGTATTAATTGTAGTGTGCGTGTGCATTCCTATGAGTGCACACGCACTCTACAATTAATATAGTAATCAGTGTGTATCGACAATACTCAAACATTAGTGGAAGGTTGCACACTTACACTATAAACTGTAGGGAAGAATAGTGGGGCGCGTCTTCGTGGATGCCACTATCTATAACATGTTTTCAGTTATAATATGCAAGTATAAAGCAATAATAGGCAAGGTAAAATAGGCGTCCGTGACCGCTCACCATCAGGCGCACACTGTTGTGCAATCAAGTAAACCTTTTTAAGACCCATTTACAATAAATTAAGAATGTTTTCACATGTAAGTATTTCAACTCGATAAGCAGCGTGTATTATCTGCGCCACATTTCAAGTCGACACCGTGTGAAATTCCCGAGATATAATGGCGGGACTGACAGATACTTAAGCGAGACAAGGGCTTGTTTTTGTATCTCCCTTTTAGAACGGACCCAAAAATAAGTTAAATTGATATATCATCAATTTAATACCATGATGATTCCCTCACGGGGTAGGCAGAGGGAGCACAGCACCAGTTGTATCAAGACTTACAGACCTCTTTCGCTTCTTGTACATTCATCAATGCTCCCCCATTTCGAGGCGATACACCAACAAAGTGTCACCATATCTGTTATAGCATCAATGGGTTACATTACTAATGTCGAGGCACTGAGCTTGACACTGCTGCCAAGTCGATATACATACTGGTTATCCAGCGTTTGCACATACAGAACTGATGAATTACAGAATGTTGACAAAACATATTGGACGAGTCGTCGATGGAAGTAAAATATTTGCAAGAAAACACGATTAGCTGTGCACAACGCAATATTGGTGCCCACTTTATTGTACGACAGCAAATTCTGGATATGCCAGAAGAAGGACGAAATTAATATATGCTTTATTCAGTTGGGACGCGTTCCCTGCGAAAAATGTGCGGTGTAACTATACTAGATCTAATCCGCAATGAAGAGGTTCGCAAAGCAACTGGCGTGAACGAGGGTGTGATTGTAAAGATGAAGAAATGTATGTGACGTTGGTATGGACATATAGAAAGGATGAGTGAAGAAATATTGTCGAAACATATATATATATAAATATGTGTACAATGTGAAAGTGAGATGAGGCAGAGGAGTCACGTTTCAACTGAGTTACCGCTTCTGAACCGGCGAGCATGCATGAAGACACTGAAAAATATGGATTAAGCGTAATGTCAGTAAGTCTAGAGAGAACTGGCGCTCTACCCTCTCTGCCTACCCCTTGGGCAACTCTCCGTGATGTAACATCGCGGCTATATCGGAAACTTGTAATTATTCAAGGAACCATTGGTAAAAAGGCTTACATCAGCATATGCGTTATCACTGCCAGATAACGCTATCGTGGACTTGTCAGGCAAATTTTATCAGACCTTGTCCTTTAAATGTTTCGTTATCAGTTACCAACCCTAAAGCATTAGGGGTGACACAATCGGACTTTGGCTAAAATAACTCTACTTTATATTTGGCTTAATTTAAAACAACTGTCATTACGATATCGACCGTTTTAATGCTTCTATTATTTTATTTATAGTCTACGGTATATTTAGGTGCCAACTTGACAGATGGCAAGTAAATCGCCGTTTCTGAAATTATTACTAAACTTATACTTATAAAACTGCTACACAGTTATAAAACTTGTAGATGTTTACAATGTGATAACAATTAACATATGATGTTAACTGTCAGAAAGCCTTTAGTAAGCCACAGACTCGGCAACCGCAGATGCTCAAATCCACTTTCCATCCATAACTCACAATAGCTAATAGCGATGGAATTTTTGCTACAAATTCGAACCTGTGGCGCAAATGCAGTAAACAGTGGCGTTATGACACGCGGGTGCCGAGCGTGCCATTGTCAATTGTTTCACCATATCAGTTGCACAATGCTGTCTGTTCACTGAACTCGCTATTGTGAGCTTCATTAAGTTATAGCACAGAACTACAAGGGGGATCTGGACGAAGACTTGATAGACGGTCAGTGTTCCGGAAACGCTAAGATTGCAAGTTCGAATCTCGACTGTACCAATGACTTTTTTCACACCACGAGCTATACAGCGATGGATAACAACATGAGGAACCCTGCATAAGTTTGAGAAGAAATTCAAAAGCGTATGTATAGTCGTGGTTGATTAACGGCGAGGGAAACGCCATCTGTCACGTTGGCTCCTCTAAAATATATCCCTTGTAGAAAGTGGATGTGAGGTTACCACCTCAAGACTTTTGACTTCAAAAGTGAACATGAAAAAGTTATTCCATATTTTCGTGGACTGCAGCGTTACTAAACACTGCGAGGAAACCAGCGTAAATCTAAGAAATTCTGATCTATATAAAGCTGTCAAGTTGACAACTTGACAGCTTCATATACTCTGGGAGGCCCTTGCTTGTCCCGAACGAGACTAGTCGACTAGTCCGTGAGAAGGCGTGAAGAAATATTCGATCAAATGAAGAGTAATGTAGTAGAACAACACGTACAACAAGTAGTTCGAGTGCTGCTGTGGTTAAATATGAGAAGATGAAAACAACATCAATATATATCCAGTTGTAAGGGAGAATCACGACGGTATGGCAACATTACACAACTAGACGCCAGCGAGGTAGACCACGAAGGAGACCACCAGCATTGGACAGAAACACTTGGAAGTCATAGGGGGGGAAGCCTTTGTCCTGCAGTGAGATGTACCAGGCTAACAACAATAACAAGAACAGATTAATACAAAAGTAACATACTAAACGTTTCCCATAGTAATTACGTAGGTACATATTATTTGGTAGCATTCCATTGTGTGATAATAAATGTCCAAGAGAAACAAATGATAACAAAAGTAGGCATATTCATCACTAGATCAAATATTAATGTTTATTAAATAAGGAACTTTGAGTAAATGTGAAACATGGTGGTTGAGTACTTCGAGTAGTTGCCTGCAACACAAAGATTACAAGTTCGAGTCCCAACTGTGCCAATGAGTTCAGTGAATGTGTTCCGGCTTATCTCTGATATGGCTGGACCAATTCAGATGGGGCTTTCACTGGCAGATAGCTGATGTAAAAAGGAGTAACTTAATGCAATAATGCTGACATGCTGTTCCATTTAAAAGCATTTTATCATTTTGCGATTTCATATCAAACAAACCACAAATAATTCCTGATACTCAATGAGACAACATTGATGATGAATTTGGATGAAGGTAATGTCAGTCTAGCTAGAGAGATCTGGCACTCTGTGCCTAGAAAATATTATGTCTCTTGATATGACAGACCAATTGCTAAGCCTCCAGACTAAACAAGGAGGCATTTATAATTTACTACAAGGTACTCCGTGTTATTTACATTCCAATTGTGGTTTTCCTATTGTAACTTCATGCTGCTAGGTAATTATCCTGTTACTGTACTGTACATACAGGGATTTGGATCATATACTATATATCTCCATGCCTTCCTTCAAGGGCTCCTCCAGGAATAGGTGTGTAGTAACCCCTCTCTACATTAGAGGTATAATGAGGTCCCAACAGAGGTGTTTTCCTTCACCTTTGAAGCTTGTAGTGTGACTAATCAGAATAGTTAAGATCAAAATTAATTAGTACAGTCAGGATTCAAATTTGTACCCTTTGTGTTTCCGGCAACTATTTGAACCAATCTGCCACCACGGCTTCCAAATATTATATTTAAATAGATTACTTCCCTAATTAAATATAGGTGGTAAACAAGTGTTCCCTCTCTTTGCTACAGCAATACACAAGTAAAATTTTGGATTTGCTCCGTTTTGCTTTAATTTTTTTGCATATCATTAATAGTGTAATATTTTATTGTCTGTGTGGCAAGTGTGATTGAATGATGAATAAAGTCTTTTCATTCTTTCTTTTTCTATGTTTATTGATTGAAATGCATCAATTGACAACATGTTACTCATCACAACTCAATTGGTGCCACAGAATTGAGTCACACAAGTATTAATATATCTATCGCTTTTTTATTTCAATGTATGGATTATTAATACTGATGAATGCAGATAATGCAAAAGAGGTCTGTAAGCATAGAGCCTTTACTCTCTCAGTCTACCCCATGAAAGACTTGGCGTGTTGAAACGTCAAACTTAAGTCACTGAACAGCTTGAGTTGTTAAATACAATTTATATTTAGATAGAAAATTGTCAAGTCATGAGAATTTTATAATGGGACCTAAGTTTTTCTAAAAAAAAACATGTTTTGAAAAAAATACTGTTGCTAAGATGTAATTTATCATAATTACCATGGGTATTTGTGACTTTAAGAATTTTGAAATCCATTCTAAAAATAAAATATAGTCATAGGGTACTTTTGCATGGTTTACAAACTGCATGTCGGGTATAAGTATGCTACGATAGCTAAGCCTTACTTAGATTTAACTATTGTTTTTTTATTTTATTTATAGAATGTGTGAAATGACGAGTGTAATCACTAGGGGCACTCACCTTATTGTGTGGTAGCACTATGAAGGCTCCGCCGCCCGCCGACTCTACTATTATCGCCAGGAACTTCGGGTTTACCGCACAAAATGTTGAATCCCATGAACTTTTGGATACTCTTATGTTATCATAACATTGCTCCCGTTTCAATGCCTGCCCGTAAACGTGGCGGAATTTTGAACTACGAACCACTCTAAACGACATCTGTAACGCCGAATACACACCGTTAACAACAAAACAATAAACAAATATCTATTTTATTTATTCCACCTATCTCACATAAAACATAACCTCTACACGTCTGACCTATATTTTGACACTAGAATTATCAATATTCTTAAACTTACGTTGGATAAAAAAAGAAGATTTAATTATAATTACACTAATAAACGCAATGAAAACATTTGAATAAAACACAATAATTTTTAAGAAAATTAAACTGAGAGCTACTAAGGATCGAAGGGAGGACGGTTGGGAAAACGAGCAAACTCCATATTTGGTAATGCCTGCGGTCGCAACATTTACTTAATATAAACTAACTTCGTAATTGCTAATCAAAAGCGAATAGTATCTCAGGTCGTAGATAAGTACTTAGAAAAAAATATTATGGTTGTCATACATTTATTTTTAGCGTTTAAACATTTAAATTCAAGTTTCCATTACAGTCAGTATTTAGTTAATCTCGAACGCAACGTAAAAGGTATCTATATCTAACTAATGTCATTATCTGTAACGTCAAACCAAAGTCAAGTTACAAAATCAGTTGTTGCTCTATGATTGAAAACCGTCATATAAAAAAACTCACAGTACAAATAAATATCCAAACTAATATGAAATACATTTAAACTTACTTTAGGAGCTCCTATTTGAGGCTGTGGCTTGGCTTTACTCTTAGGTGTTTGAGCGTGATAGCTATGGCAACGCTCTCTGCCCAACCTTTTGGTTACAGGAGCCTTTTTATTGGGACTTGTAAAACTATTATGTCTCTTTATTTCCTGTAATATAAAACTATGGTTTTATTTAAATTACAAAGTTAAATATTAATGGCTATGCTGTCTTTATCTTTTTTCTTCTAATTTTAATCAACCTGAGATCGAGGTCAGTCGATGAATTGTTATATATGTTTCAGGCAGTTAATGTCAGACAAGACCTCGTTAAAACCATTAATTGATGTATACATATCGTAGTATTTTGTATGAATTAAAATCACAAGTGCATGTTACAGTAAGTAAGTACTTTACTGTGAATATTAATTTATTTATTCAATTACCCCTATTGATAACACTTTACCTCGCCCCCTTTATATATTAAGTGAATTCAAATACTTACTGATGATTGGTCTACTTCCATATCCAGCATGACTAAGTTAACTCTTGTATATTTTCACTTAAATATTTACTTTTTATTCGAGCTAACTATAATAGACGAGATCAGAGCGAGACGGTTAAGGTCCGATCCGTAGTGTTTAAATACCTTTCTCTTTGCGTTTAATAGAATTACAATATCCACTTAGCCGGTAGTGCAGTTCTAAAATAATGAAGGTAGATTATAAAATTAAATTTCTACGTTATAGAATGTAAGGGGTGGGGCATCAAGAGAAGCATAATTAAATAAACGGTATACTAAGCATTTGTGATTGTGATTAAGTTAGTATTGAGATTAAGCTTTTTATGGTTCTTCAAATATTAATGTTTAAAAGTTTGTTTTTTATTTTTACTTGCAGGTATTTTTTTTCAAATATGTAGTCTATGGTATTACAATCAGAATTCATGAAGTGGTTTCTGGTTGTCTATACAAAATTTTAAGGCTGTGGTAAATTTAGTAAATAAAAAGTAAAAAACTGAGAAAAGTTGCAGAAAGCCGAAAATTCTGAACATTTTCATTTTCATGAAAATCTGTGAATCGTTGATATTGATTTTTACCACGATTTTGTACGCATAATGTTCTGATCAAATTAATGTTCTATTAAGTTTAAAGTGTTAAAGTAAAATGGAGCCTACAATTTGTAAGGTAAAAAATATATTATTTTGCAGTCACGCGTTAACTTGTTCTCGCAGCTGTGCAATAAATTATTGCTAGAAATTGAGACAGAAAAGCGTATAATATATGTTACCTACATTTTGATAAGTTTAATGTACTATGCTTCCTGTCAGCTTAACCTAGGAAGACTAATAAAAAAATTTGGTAATAACATATTTACAGGTTTTTTTTGTTTTTTGATTTGTATATATGTGTATTTGTTTGCGATCGACATTTATAGAATTCTTCCAGGTATAATAAAAATCCAATATATATTGCATTTTATTCAATTTATTACCTTAAGCTGGGTAATACTGTCTGCACTAAATTATAGAGCACACATTAAACGAAAATATATACCTATAATTAAAACTGATATTATATGTGGCTAACGATTCAGTATACAAACCTGCTAGATCTAAAACGTCTTCAGGGGCAGTCAGTATTTCCTTTATTTGGGAAGGTTTTATACTATATTGTTATAAAACCTAATTTTGGTGTATCATAATGAGTAATGTTTTTTTTTATTGGCCATCTGTGAACCACTGTTGGGCAAAATCCTCTCTTCCCACCCAGTTCTGACCAATTGTTCAGACCTACATCTAATTTGTCCCATCTTATCAATGCAAACGTAATTTAATCAAACTGTTGGTTAGCGTTTGAGTATTATTAGTCATTCAGCTTTATATACAAAAATCAATAATTATATATCTACCTACATATATTTCTTGAATCATATTAAAATTAGGATTTTGCAAATTAACTTAGCTGATAGTCAATGGAAGTTATTATTTTCATGTTTAATAATGCAATTGTTTTATGAAACTACAAAACCAAAATGTATATGACATGTACCTAGTGTCATATACATTTTGGTTTTGTAGTTTCTTTTGTTGTTAATATACCTAAGTGTGTAATGTACACATTCATTATTATTCCCATCTCCCATGGGGTAGGCAGTGCAAGTAAAGCACCAGTCTCCTCTAAACTTCTCTACTACATCCACATTATGAGTTTCTTCTCGCTTACCAGTTTTGATTATTCTTGATGTCTGTAATTACATTTAGGTGTGTGTGTGTACTACCTATACACCTCTGCCTACCCCTTTGGGGACCCTTGTGGTAAGGCGTGAGGATATATAATTTATTTATTTATATTTGGTACAAAATATGTGGCCATATTGTTTTATCTTTATGGCACAGTTTAATGTTATCAGTTGTTGCAATACTCTCCTGACCTTTACTTCATGTAAGTTTCTACAATAATATTTTTTACAAACTAGTTGTACCCTACGGTTTCACTTGAATTAAGGTTGGTCTAATTAGATGATCTGTTTTCTGTAATAAAACATATCCTATGTGGTAATCCAATCTAAAATCTATAGCAGTGTTAAATTTCATGCAATTCAGCTTAGTAGTTTTTGCATGAAAGAGGAACAAAAATCTGAAGGAGGTGGCTTTTCAGAGAAACCAAAAATAAATAAACCCTAGCGGTGCCCCCCGATTGGATAGCCCCCGTGTATAAAATTGATTTCATTAATATAATTTTATCTAGGTATATTATTGGAACCAAATGTTTGTTAAACCAGCTAATAATCTATCCCTGTGCCAAATTTCATCCAATTCCGTTCAGCCATTATGGCGAGATTGAGTATCAAACATCCATCCATACTCACAAACTTTCGCATTTATAATATTAGTACGATGTATAGTCGTGAATGAAACACGGCGATGGACTCGATACATTTTCTCGCTCGATACTTTTATCTAAAATGTATCTCAGGCGAAAATTGTATTTGTAGATTCTACATACCTCTGCCTACGGCTTCGGGGAACCTTGTGGGAAATGCGTGAATATACATATATGTACATGAATTTGTTGATTCTTTGGATATATATTCAGATCAACGGAAACAGGTTCATTCATAGTAATTTATCTATTTGGCCTTGACATGATATTGTATCCAATATTTCGTTTGATTCTTATCTGACACATCCATACTCTATTTATAGCTGTGACAAGCCGACCTTGTGAAATGTTCATTGTTTGAACATCTATATGATGGGCTTTAAGAATATATACAAAGTACTAGCGCCACGCGACTTCTTTCGCGTTAATTTGGATAAAACAGTTTTATATGAAAACTTGCTGGTCCGCCCAGCTTCGCTTGCGTGAAAAATATAAATTTCCCGAAACACCATCGCAGCGGCATCTATCGGGTCCAACTGTAAATCTGAACCATTCTCGAATCCACTGGAGCACACACAAAAAAAACATTAAAACCTATCCAGGCCTTAAGGAGGAGTTCGATGACTAACACACTGACACACTTGTGTAATACTAATAGATAACTTTGTAATAGTAATAGATAAAGAAAATAAAAGAAAAAGAAGCTGTTTTGGAGATTGGCCGGATCATACAGACAGACAAAAAAATATGACACATAGGTATATAGTTACTGTCTGGTCAGACGACCGTCTGGTCTAGTGGTTAGAGGTCGCGGGTTTGAATCCCGCTGAGGGCAGTTATTTGTGAATATTTGTACCTTGGTCTTGGATGTCCTATGTATTTATGTATATTCCCTATCTATATAAGTAAATATATCGTTGTCTAGTTACCATAACACAAGCTTTGCTTAATTTGGGACTAGGTCAATTTGTGTGGAATGGAATTGTCCCAGGTATTTATTATTTATTTATTATTATTACTGTTCGAACTTGCGATCTACTTGCAACTAGTCAAACCACTCGGCCACCACGGCCTTAACTAATATTCGTATGTAGATTTAGCATTACAATGCATTACAGTAATTCATATGATCCAGCAATGCAGCGGCAAGCGACATTTGACATATATTCCTAAACTAGCTGGGCCCGCGACTTCGTCCGCGTGGGATATGTGACTTTGCGCAGTATTTTTTATTTATTTTGGATGTGCGTGTGTATAGGGGATGCCTACTTCATAGTAGCTTTATGATGGCAAAGTCTCAGCCCGATCGGTTTTAAATTGACAAAGTTTCTTACAAACTTTCATCCCCTATTTTATCCCCTAGGGGGTAGAATTAATCAAAATCCTTTCTTAGCGGATGCCTACGTCATAACACCTTCATGCCAAATTTCAGCCCGATCCGTCTAGTGGTTTGGGCTGTGCGTTGATAGATCACCATGTCAGTCAGTCACCTTTGAGTTATATAGATATAAATTTTTTTCTGATGAGAAGTGTATATATAGGTAGTTGTTTTTAATTGGTAATTTATTTATTCAGCTTAAAAACGCAGACATAAACACAGATGTTTTCCATATATGATTTAAAACAACTATGATGTTACAAAGCTGGTATTTATAATTGGAGGTATTTACTTTGACTCATACTTTAGACCAGTGGTCCTCAAACTTTTTGTCTCCGCGACGCACTAATATACTATTTACATTCATTACACTATACATACACATTTACATTCGTAAGCACTTATAAATCAAATCAAACATATTTTATTCATCGTAAGGGACAAAGGAAACTTATTAAACGTCACATATTAAATACAGTTACCATCGTTTCCAAGAATAACACTGAAAGAAAAACGCCGAAATAAATTCTCCGGTTGTTAATATTGGTTCCTTTTTACGAGTAAAGAAATATTTTATTCACGTATATCATCATCATATCATCACGCCGAGTCCCTAACGGGGTAGGCAGAAAGTATAGAGCGCCAGTTCTCTCTAGACTTACATACCTCTTTCGCTTCGTCCACATTCATCAGTCTCTTGATACATGCTCGTCGGTTTCGAGTACTCTTGACGACGTTTCCGTCCTTGAGCGTCCGATCGATTCACGTATACTTGTTTGCAAAAGCAACAGTTCACTTCCCTGCATACTTACATGCAATACTGAGATGCAATTCCCACAGGTTACACACAGGTTGGTGGCCGTGGTGGCCGAGTGGTTCGAGCAGTTGCCTGCGACGCAAAGGTCGCAAGTTCGAATCCCGACTGTACCAATGAGTTTTTCTGAACATAAGTACAGTGATTAGTCACACCACGAGCTTTACGGTGAAGGAAAACATCGAGAGGAAACCTACATACGTCTGAGAATAAATTCAAAGGCGTATGTATAGTCGTGCTTGAGTAACGGCGATGGACTCGCCATCTGTCACGTTGGCACCTAATATACCTCTGGCGGAAAGTGGGTGTGTGGGTATTACCTATACACCTCTGCCTACCCCTTCGGGGACCCTTGTGGGAAGGCGTGAGGATATATTATATTTTTTATGGATACTGAAGAGTATAAAGTGCTAGGCAGAGGTGTATAGGTTGTTCCCACACACCCAATTTCCGCCAGAGATACATTTTACGTGCCGACGTGACAGATGGCGAGTCTATCGCCGTTACAGCACGACTATACACACGGATAAAAGTTCGCAATATGTAACTTAAATATAATTTTCTACTTTTAATACACGAGTATTAATTTACCGATTCAATGAAAAAAAAAACAGAAGAGGAACTCCCTGGATTGAGAATTGTCTTGTGCTCTGCATCATTTATAGACGAGGCTGATGAATGTAAATGAGGATAAGGTCATTAGGGAACTAGCGCTCTACCCCATGATGATATGTATAATAATAAATAAATAAATAACTTGGGACAATTCCACACAAATTGACCTAGTCCCAAATTAAGCAAAGCTTGTGTTATGGTAACTAGACAACGATATATTTACTTATGTAGGTAGATATATACATAAATATATAGAACATCCAAGAAGGTACAAATATTTGTGTTCATCACACGAATATCGGCCCTCAGTGGGATTCGAACCGGCGACCTCAAGGTTCGCAGTCAGGAGCTCTAACCACGAATATATGTATGAATACTCTGACTGTTGGCTGGCCGTGTAAGCCGTCCCCTGTTTTACATACATACATAACAGTCGAGTGATTTCCGGCGGAACCAATGATTTGCGTGATGAGCATATTTGCGTGATGAGCATATTTGCGTGATGAGCATATTTGCGTGATGAGCATATTTGTGTTGTATTTAACAATATATGTCTAGATGCAAGTATGTATACGTCTGTCTAAGAAGTACGGATTCTGCTTAGTTTAAGGTCTGTTTGCGATGAAATATATATTTTTCTCATAGATTTATGTATAGTCGTGTTTAGGTAACGTAGAAGAACTCGAAATCTGTCACGTTGGCATCTAAATATACTTTTGACAAAAATAAGATGTTCCGACACTTGCAACACCATTGGGGACCCTTTTGGTACATTATGAAGGGACAGACATTAACACTCATCCCCGGACTGGTTTTGTATACCTCCGTCGCACCATAACATAATACATACATAAATATCACGCCAAAACCACGGGTAGGCAGAGTAGAGCGCAAATAATAATAATAGTGTAATTATGTGGTTCCAGCCAGAGCACTACCGCGCCGCGATGTGGTTGCTGGGCCTCGGCAACGCCGTCTCCTTGATGCTGGCTGCCAGCCTGGTGCTGGTGCTCAACCCTGAGGACAGGTACACCTCGCTGCACTTTTTCTACCACCGTGGTCGACATTAATGAACACTACTGGCTAATCACACCTTCCATGTTCCAATAGTTATTTGTGATTAATTTTGCTGACATGGTCTTGCGATGATTTATTCCCGATTCCAATGAAAGGTGTACCACTTATTTGAAGAAAACACATGCAGGCATACGTATGTATACGCGTGTCAGGTTCATTCATACACACACACACACACACACACACACACACACACACACACGCGCGTGCCGAACGGCAGCTGTAAGCAGAATACTTAAAAAAAAAACAATACTTTTTCGTTAGAAAAAATATTGTTTTCTTGTATACCACACGGGTGGTAAACAAGCATAAGAGAGGTAGGGCATAACGGGTTTCCCGTTCGAATTCGGAGCTGCCCGACTGGGGCAGGACCGCCACCTTACAGAAGTCCGTAGCCAAATAACACAATTTTTTGTGTTGTGTTCCTACGCGGTGAATAAGGTTTCCAGTAATGGGGTCCTTGGGGAGGGGGGGGATTGTTACATTGTGTTGGAAGCAGAGGGATTAAACCCATTATGCTGCCAACACACTATAACTCTCCGAACACAGAGTGGCAACGCGTAAGTGATACTTTAGTATCGTGAGCGTAAATAGGCTACGGTAACCGTTTCCTATCAGGTGGGCCGTATGCTTGTTTGCCACTCTTGTTGTATAAAAGAAAAAAGAAAAAGAATGGGGTCCGCCTGATGGTAAGCGGTTAACGCCGCCTATGGACGGTTGCAACACCAGGGGCATTGCAGCTCGCGCGCTGCCGACCCTGAATTAATCTTTTCACACCCTTCTTGAAGAACTCCATGCTCTACTCTTTCCACAGCCTGAGCGTATTGTGTCATAGCCATACAAATTACAGATGTCTTAAAGCGTGAACGCTAATAGTAATACAAATATACTTTATATCTTAGCACGTCATAATGAGGGCACCGTGGTATCGCTGCCCTCGCACGTAATTACAATAACAATGAATAATGCATGATCATGTTGGCAAATATCGACGGGACTGTATGCGCAATGGTGCGTTACTCAGAAATTTGCGAGACATTTGAAGAATTGGACTCAGAAAAGGACTTAGAACATTTGAATCGAAGTGTTTGTTGATGTTACACAACACTACTAAACGGCGATGGACTCGCCATCTGTCACTTTGGCACATACAATATATCTCTGGTGAAGAGTGGCCTTCTTCTGCTTACCCGTTCAGGGGCCCGAGGAAGGCCAACAGTTTTTCCGTTTTTTTTCTGCGATCTTTTGAAGGTTGTGATGTAAAAACAAAATCAGATCACTTTTCAATTAGAAGTTTCCTATATTTGTATTTATTTAAATGTATCTTTAAATATCTTTGTGTATTGATTATTTATATATTTAAAGCATAAAGAAGTTATCAAGGATTATAGACTTGAATGCATTCCATACATATCTCGGATTAAAATGGATCACAGTGATTAATTATAGTGAAATGTAAATCAAAATCCACAATATTATTGTGATACTTTTAGACATACATTGATTATATACCAAAACTTTTGTTGAAAACCTTGAAACTCGACCAAAATGTTTATATGAGAGCATGCGATAATCTTATCAGGCTGGTTGGTGGCTCTTCGTTCCATCGTGTTCTCTATGATAAGTGGGTCACGTTCATGCATCTCTTGATTCGCGAGTACATCCTACTTATTAGAACTGTTTTGCATTCCAACAAAACAGATATTATGTGTGCGAAGAAACACACAGCGTTGGTTGAAGAAGCTGTCTCTAGATCTCGCCATTTTGCCAAATTAAATGGAATAACTCACCAAGTTTCCATGTTTTTATACTTCTCTCTCTTTCACTCGCAGTAGCGCGCGCCAAATTTGCTCTATCCTGGAGCGCGGTGTCAACTGTCACTCATAGAAGTCTTCAATATCCACCAGCAAGCCCTTGCTGCAACGCTGTGTGTTTCTTCGCACACATAATATCTGTTTTGTTGGAATGCAAAACAGTTCTATTATGTGTTCTCCAAAACACACAGCGTTGGTTGAAGACCTGTTTGTTATCTGCTGGTGAAAGAGAATCAGTATCTGATTGTAGACGCTATGTGATAAATTAATAAATTGAGATAAACTCAAATCCTCTGTTAAACAGAACAACCAAGAGAGGATCTCTTGAAGTATTGTGCTATTTGCAAAACTTCTTACTTATTTTATGGAATAATGCTTTCATGAAATTAATATCTTTTCAACAAAAGAAACGATAATCTGAGCCAAACTGCTCCTATTGAGATAGAAGTAAAAGTAATAATACTAGGTTATCATTAAAATCTTAAATGATGTCAATATTGTAAAAATAGCAGTACAACAATAACAATATTATAATTAAAAAACATGAAATTTCTTCATTCATTCCTGAGAATGATCAGATCTACCTAGGGCCAGTATAAAAGCTTCATGGCTTTGTATATAATTTTTTTCTTTATTTAACCAAAAGCTGCCTTCTATGTAACTTCTAGAAGTGACTGCAGCCCTGATACTTCTCGAGGGAGCATCAATATTAAGCTCCTCGAATATCATTTTAATACAGCCAGTTATTGTAGTCCTTGTAGCGGTTGGTTTACCCACACTTATTATAGAGATTATCCAGCTAGTCAGCAGCCTGACTGGACCTAGTCTTTCTTGAGTGGCACGTCTAAGACATCTGATATGTTTTACAGGGCATACATTATGGTCAGGGTGAGTCAGTTCCCTCCCATCTTTAATGTGGGGCATATATTATCCCTCCCTTTCCTTTAATCATATTACATATTATATTCCGAATTATGTTAAAGAGTAAGAATGTGCCTTCCAGATCCTTACTATCTGGAATATTAAACTTGTTGTATTCTAACGCAAGGAACTGGTGTTATACCAGTACCAATTATATGGTCTTAATATTTGCTTAGTGAAAATAATACATGAAATATGTATCTGATATATTATCTACACTTAAAGTGGCACAGTAAATCAAATTACTGATCTATGAAGAATTATCATATTGCAGGCAAAGTTATTCTTAAGATATAATTTAGCAAGTAATCTAGTTACCTAGATGGTGTCAAGGCTCTATGATTTATCTTATGTGACACCTTGACACCCATTTTCTTAATTCAACTTATTACTATTTTGTACATCATCCTCAATAGTCCCTTGGGTAATTGTTACTAGCCCTGGGATACATTCTGGTCGGTATAGACCTGACTATATACATAATATATAGATACATACATAGCTTCCTGCATAGGTCCGCTTTTGATACCGATTCCTCGTAAGCTCTTGCTTTCCTCGGGCAGTGTAAACCGAATCCAATGAGGGGCAATCGATATTCTACCTGCCGTAATGAGACGGCATGGACTTAAGTTTGGCGGAGGAAAATAACTAGCCCAATTGAAACTGTCGCCTTGGACGGTACGCATCGCAAAATCATGCCAAACCATCCGAGTCCCAATGACGTTACGTCGCACAACGGCCGACTACGTCCGGGACGCCCCACTTTCGAAATTTGGCCCCCGAGGCCTGGGGCAACAGGTGTCATTCCGACACGGGTGTGTTTCTTGTAAGAGGCGATAGGTTGGGAAAGCTCTTAAGTCCGTCTGGGACCTTCCTTTCTTAGAAGTATGGCCTTCGAGGCCTAGTAACCCAGTTGCCATTCCGACACGGCTTGATTCTGAGACTCCTTTATCTTTTTAACATGGCCCCCGAGGCCAGGTAAAACAGTTGTCCTTCAGGGACGGATCCGTTTCTTGAGAGGCGGTCGGCTCTGACACTTAATCTCATCAGTGAGATAGTCAGAGAGTGGTGCCTAAGTGATCTGTTAACTCCAATAGTCTGGTAGTTAGGTTTAGGAGGACACTAGATTGAGTACCGCATTAACCCTACAACACTCTAATAACATTTTGTTGCCCACTACAATCTGAATATTCAAGAGAAGGCTATGTATGCTTTGCTTGTCTTATTGCTCCAGACATAGCCAACTTCTCCCACTGGCTTAAATGCCAATAAAACTGATATTGCCAGGCTAATGAAAGGTAATATTCATTCAGCTGAGCACTCCAGCCCACATCTGCTGCATATGTGGTATGAAAGCGAGTTATTGGTGACTTGTATGGTGCAATAGCATTGTGATCTATGGCATCTTGCCAGCATCTCAGCTTCTGGTACACAAGATAGGGTAGTAATAGTATTTGTCCAGGTTTACCTTTGGTGACAAAGTGCTCACCCTACTACTTCATTTTGTAGTAAACAGATTGGTAAAGTCCGGCTTTATCAATTCTGTAACTGAGTTACTTAGAGACTTTCTGGACATCTATGTGCTAGCCATGGGCTGCCAAAGGCTGCAGTTTCTGAAAACTGGGAAACTAAATTGACTTGCTCTAGTAGCCAAGTAAAACATTATCTAAGTTAGCATGTACCCTGCTACCTTAACAGTACAATTCTGCTGCCAGGTAGTTAGTTTCTACTGCTATGAAGTCCGCAGCCTGACTGTATATTATACTCTCACCATTATACTTCCCATAGGTTGAATATGGACCTTGAATGCTATCTGCGTTCTTAACTATGAATAACTTAAACTTGGACAGGTTTCATGTCTATGTAAGATCTTTGCTTCTTTAATATTGTTTTTGTCATTTCAGAGTACAGCTCTATTTAAAAACAAACTTGTTTCTCTACTTTATATCTTTCCAAACAAACTTTGTTACAATATTGTATAAGAGTCTTAGTGAAGGGTATAAGACTTGCTATTATGAACTTCAGAATGAATTCATACTGTAGCTCTTTGGTTGGCTTAAGAAGCGCAACCTCCCTGAAGTTCTCATGTAAGCATGTAAGCTCTAGTGTTATTGGGAAATTTTCCCCTTGACTTACAACCTCTAAGCCCACTTAAAAAGTCATCTCTCACCTCTATTCAAATCTCAGTTCTGATCTCTGGGATTCGTTCTGGATCTTAGGTATTCTGGTGCATTTATGCATGTACATGTGTATACAATTATTGTAAATAATATATAATATATCCTCACGCCTTCCCACAAGGGTCCCCGAAGGGGTAGGCAGAGGTGTATAGATAATGCCCATACACCCACTTTCCGCCAGAGGTATATTAGGTGCCAACGTGACAGATGGCGAGTCCATCGCCTTTACATTTATTGATTAAGGATTTTATCCCCTTCTGTCTATCTCTCCTTGGTTAAGCTAAGTTAAGTTTGGAGCTTATGTCTGACAGGGATGCTCTAACCTTCTTACAGTAAATTCATACATAAATATCATTAAAGAACATTTTAACTTCTTTTTTATCTTCACTCCGTCCCAAAAGGGGTAGGCAGAAGTGTGTAGCAAAAACCTGCTCACCCTCTTTCCTACAGACATGTATTTTCTACTTTAGGTGCCAATGTGACAGATGGCAAGTACATTGTCATTACTTAAACCACAATTATATATACACCTTTCAATTTCTTCTCAAACATATGAAGGATCCTCTCAATATTTCCCTTCACCATAAATCGACTGATTGATGAATCACTGTCCTTAAGCGTGGACAAGCTAATTGGGACAGTCTGGATTTAAACTTGCAATCATTGTTGCAGGCAACTACTTGAACCATTCTGCCGACACGACTTTCATTTTCAATATATACTTTCCCTTTAACTTGTACCACAAATTACCTCCATGTTATTATCATAATACAGTAAGGACACCTGGACAAAAGAATGTGGCAGCTTTCTCACAAATATTTACTTAGGGATAATTCTTGTAAATTTGCTGCTGCCCTACTACTACTTATAAATCTTACAAGCCCTGCTATAATAAATCCTTTACTCTAGTAGTATATAGACCTTCTTGGCCGGAGTTAACACTGCTTCTGCAGATGCTAACTAATCCAAAGTATCTTGAACTAACATGAATCTTAATTTATTTTAAGATTGATTAATTTTAATAAGCCAAAATAAGATAGCAATCTTATTTGCCATAACGTATGCAATTTTTGCGTGCCGGAATGAGTGGTGTTAAAATGCTAAGGTTGACTTAGGAGTTACCAGCACTGGCAGAGTCAGGGAACTCCGACTTTTATTGTAGCCTATGATGAAGTTGACAATACTGTGGCAACTGTAACGTATATCCTGATATAAAGTTTACCTGGTACCTTCAGTTTTCACTGCAATAATCGGAATCAGAATCTTTATGCGTAGTTCGCTTTCTTTTCTTGGCTGTTGAAGCCGCTACCTCATCCTCCGAGGATAAAAAACTCTTCTCATCCTCTTCACTCAGACTGAGAGAGGGATCACCACGGTCAGTGACTATCACGGAATACCGCTGGTCGATCATTTACCTGATCACTGCAATCGCGGAAGCCTCGGTTTTGGTATTGGTACAAACATTAGTACCAAACAAGAATTACGCGCACTCAACTTAAAAAAATTTCAATCGAACTTCCACGACTATTATTTAAACATTTCCTGTAGTTTTAAGTGTATAACACTTATAATAACATAAATTTAGTTTACAAAACAAGATTTTGCATCCATTGGCGGCAAAATCTAAAGACGCTATGAGTGACAGTTGACACCGCGCTCCAGGATAGAGCAAATTTGGCGCGCGCTACTGCGAGTGAAAGAGAGAGAAGTATAAAAACATGGAAACTTGGTGAGTTATTCCATTTAATTTGGCAAAATGGCGAGATCTAGAGACAGCTTCTTCAACCAACGCTGTGTGTTTTGGAGAACACATAATACTTATATTATAAATACGAACTGTAAGGATGTTTGTTCCTCTGTCGCGCAAAAACTACAACGGTATTGGATGACATTTAGCGCTGGATAAAAAATCTAGAATAAATCAAACATATAAAATCTTACGCGGATATAACCGAAGTCAAGGCACAACTAGTAGCTTATGTACACGTTTATCATCACGTCGAGTCCTTCAAGGGGTTGGCTAGGTAGGGGGTGGGGTTGAGATACTGGAGGCGCTAGTTGTCTCTATACTTACAGACCCGTTTAGATTACAATGTAACACCACGGAAAAATGCAATTATAACGCGAGTGTCTAAACTCAAGGTCGAGGTGTGCAGGGATCTCAGAAAATAGAACAAGTAGCTTCTAAAAGTTAAAGGGTGTTGTGAATATATCCTCATGACGATAATATTAAACATAGTATTATTATAGGGAGTAATATTCATTTTAAATTGTTATTTATTGGGACTTTTTTAAGTAATACGATAAAAAGATTAGGTACATGTTCAACTTTCTTGTTGCAGCATGTCTTAATACGAAAATATGGTCATACATTTGTCAACATGGAACGTATTGTCTTTTTCTTATTTTCTTCATATATCATTTGTATGGCAATGACATTAGCTGCGGGAAAAGTTTTGAGCTGTCGGACAAGTCTGATAGCGTGAATGCTGACAGAAATGATGCTAACAGCACAAGGAGCGAACTCGCCTTCTACCCATTTCTATTCGCGTATCAGAACAGCTGTTCCATCGGCTAAGGCATCCTTTGTCGCCACCAGGATCTCAATAGCGCGGGGCAGCGCGCTGACGGCGCTGGGGTTCGTGTACTTCATGAGCCTGTTCGAGTGGCTCAACGTGGCCGCGCTCTCCACCGCCGCCGGCGCGCGCTTCCGGCGCCACTACCGGCTCAGCTGCGGGGATGTGCTCGACATCACCAACAAGTCAGTGCTCAGTAGCTCGTACGGCTTCTACAGCTCACACACGGCCCTATAGACATGAAAAAGTCATAAAAAAAATTCAGTTCAATAGCTTTAAAATCATTGATTTCTATATGAACCAGCTATTGGTGTGCAGGCGGCCTTATGCTGCGGAGTGCGTGGCTACATATAGTGGGCGAGGCTACAGTGTGTGTGCGCCCGCGCAGGCTGGTGTCGGGTGTGCAGGCGGCCTTATGCTGCGGAGTGCGTGGCTACATATAGTGGGCGAGGCTACAGTGTGTGTGCGCCCGCGCAGGCTGGTGTCGGGTGTGCAGGCGGCCTTATGCTGCGGAGTGCGTGGCTACATATAGTGGGCGAGGCTACAGTGTGTGTGCGCCCGCGCAGGCTGGTGTCGGGTGTGCAGGCGGCCTTATGCTGCGGAGTGCGTGGCTACATATAGTGGGCGAGGCTACAGTGTGTGTGCGCCCGCGCAGGCTGGTGTCGGGTGTGCAAGCGGCCTTATGCTGCCTCACGGGCGCCGTGGTGTGCGCGTGGTCGTGCGCGCGCGACTTCCTGCACTCCTCCCACTACATGTCCGAGGCCTACGCCTGGTTCGGCGCCGCCTACTTCTTCTACGACATCTGGTCCATGTACATGGTGAGCGATCATCGTCCTCCTGCCCCCGTCTCAAGTACACTTTTTATAAGTCCCATCTACGCCTATGTGAAATAATAATATTTTGATTTTGATTTTGACTTATAGCGAGGTATTTAACCCCTTTTAATGTTGACGGCGTTATGGTCTGGATAAGAAGCGCGTGGACTTGGTGTTATAAATACGAGTATAATGTAACTTCTGGATGTCCTTTGTATTGAAGCATTAAAGGATGGATATCGTTACCTAGTGCCCATAGAACAAGTTTCCCGTAGTTTAGGATTAGGGCAATTCGTCTAGAACATATGTACCTGACATTTCTGGTCATCCATAGAGCGCTATGATCGCACCTTATCCCATAGACATAGTGCAGCATGCTAACAGCGCCGTCGCTGGTCGCGCAGGTGTACATGCAGATGCGGTCCCCGCGCGGCCGGCGCGGCGCCGACGGCGCGACGGCGCTGTCTGCGGGCGACGGCGCGCTGAAGCCGGCGCGCAGCTTCCTGGCCTACTGCTGCCACGAGCCCGTCATCCTGATGCACCACCTCTTCATCGGAGGGTTCGGCTTCCTCGTCATCGTGGTCAGTATGCCCCCCCACCGGACAAGGTAGTCCTTGGTAGTTGTTTCGATATATTATATATATCGATATATGAGATTTTGAAGTACAGAGGAAAGCTAGTCTAAAACTTCGCCACGTCTTACAACGAAGGGGTAAAATGTTCCTAAAAACGTGATGTATGGACGAGCCCTTATACTCACATCCATGCGCTCCATGATATCTAATGCACAAAAGTGAACACCAGGGATCAACCCGGGATAAGGGACCAAGGCTCTGTTCCTACGTTTCTTGGAGTACCTAACCGTGACGCGTGAGTGGGTGGTCATCCCACATGTGTTGAGGTACCTTTGTGTGAGTGGGTGTGTGAGTGGCCCCGTGTGCGCAGTACCTGCGCGGCGACCTCGGCGACTGCACGTTCGGGTTCGTGTACCTGATGGAGCTGTCGACGCCGTTCGTGTCGCTGCGCGGCATCCTGTCGCGGCTGCGGCTGAAGGCGTCGCGCGCGTACCTCTGCAACGGGCTGCTGATGCTGCTCACGTTCTTCGTGTGCCGCGTGGCCAGCCTGCCCTACGTGTGCCTCATGTACGCCAGGGTCACGGGCCAGGGGTACCTGGAGGTGAGGCTGCTCAACCGTACTCGGTTCTGTTTTTGTTTCGTTTAACTACCAACACGGCAAACGAGCATATGGTCCGTCTGATGGTAAGCGGTTACCGTAGCCTACGAGCGTAGGCATTAACTGAATTATCACTCTCGTGTTGTCGAACTTGCCAGCACGGCCTCTCCATTTGGAGTTTGCGAATGCACCGCTACCCGGAAGCAGTGTTATTGGCTGCGATCTTCGGTGAGGGTGAAGGAGAATGGCAGCTTTTTTTTTTTTTTTTTTTTTTTTTATACCACTTGGGTGGCAAACAAGCATGCGGTCCGCCTGATGGTAAGCGGTTACCGCCGCCTATGGACGCTTGCAACACCAGGGGTATCACTCGCGCGTTGCCGACCCTGCAGGAATCTTTTCACACCCTTCTTGAAGAACTCCATGCTGTACTCTCCAGGGAAAACCTCAACGGGGAGCTCATTCCACAGCCTGAGCGTTCGCGGAAGAAAACTTCTTTGGAAGCGCACAGTGCGAGACCTTTGTGGTTCCAAGGTATGGGGATGAATTCCCCGTCGATGGCGAGAGGTGCGGTGGTAGAAGGTGGAAGTGGGCATCATATCGAACAATTCTGCAGAACACTCCCCGTTATACAAGCGGTAGAACACACACAGGGAGGCAAAGTCTCTCCTCAGACTTAGTGATTCCAAGCCGCTTGCGAGCATGGGATCGTCGACAATTCTAGCGGCGCGTTTCTGAACCGCGTCAAAAGGCCCAAGCTGGTATCCAGGGGCTCCAGCCCACAGGTGGCAGCAGTACTCCATATGTGGCCGAACTTGCGACTTATAAAGTTGCAGCCTTTGTTGCGGTGTGAAGTACTGCTTAGCTCTGTTGAGTACACCGAGCTTCCTCGACACCAGCTTAGCCTTGTCCTCTAAATGACCACGGAACTGAACGTCGCTAGAAATATCGACCCCAAGGATCCTAATGCTCTCCGAGATGTTCAGGGGAGTGTTCTGGAATTGTGGAGCCACAGCGAATGGAGTTTTTTTTGCGGTGAACGCGCAAACTTGTGTCTTAGTGGGGTTGAAGTGGACTAGGTTTAGTCGACCCCAATCGGAGACACTGCGAAGTGTACTCTCGATTTCAGACACAAGTCGTTCGCGACTTTCCTCCACAGTGGAACGAGGGAGATTAGCACGGCCCGTGTAGTAAGTGTCCCCAGTGCTGTCGTCTGCATAGCAATGAATGCCTTCAATAGAAAGCATGTCATTAATATGCAGAAGAAACAGAGTCGGGGACAACACAGAGCCTTGCGGGACGCCAGCATTAATTTCCATGCTTTCGGAGCAGCTACCGTCAACGACGGCTCTTATGCATCTGCTGGACAGAAAGCTGGCGACCCATTTGCATAATCCCTCTGGCAGTCCGTAGGATGGAAGCTTCGATAGAAGACCGCGATGCCAGACCCGATCGAACGCTTTCGCCACATCCAAGCTAACAGCTAATGCCTCACCTTGACTCTCAATGGCGAGTGACCAACGGTGCGTGAGATATACTAGAAGGTCACCCGTTGAGCGACTGTGGCGGAAGCCATACTGTTGGTCACTCAACAAACCGTGACCCTCTAGATATCGCAGGAGTTGCGTGTTAATCACTCGCTCCATAATTTTGGAGAGGAGGGAGGTGATGGCGATCGGCCTGTAATTCGATGGGTCTGATCTATCGCCCTTTTTGGGCACTGGGTGCACGTGGGCGGTCTTCCACGAAGTTGGGACTTTTTGGGTGGAGTAGGAAAGCGCGAATAGGCGCGTCAAAACAGGACACAGTTCAGGAGCACACTGCTTAAGCACCACTGCCGGAATACCGTCTGGCCCGCTCGACTTATGGACGTCCAGAGACAGCATCTCCCGCCGGACCTCCCGTTGGGTTATGCTTATCTCCGGCATAGAGTTCTCACACCGCAGGATAGTTGGCGGTGTGAAAATAGCTCCGTTGAAACGGGAGGCCTCACATGTGTTCGCGCCCAGTCGGGAGGTATCGAGGGTGCAGCTGTAACTGTTGGGGCGCGTGGCAGGCCATCGGCAGCCTGCCCCCGGGCTGCAAGGTGTCCATCGCCATCCTGCTGGTGCCGCAGCTGTACTGGTTCTACCTGATGTCTGCGGGCGCGCTGGGCCTGCTGCTGCGCGGAGGCCCGCCCGCCCTGGCCGCCGGGGACGCCCAGCACTGCAAAGGTATTGCACAACACGCCTTCTTGCTCTACAAATACACATACATACATATTATCCAAGGATCTACAAGAAAGAGGGGGTTGTGTTACACCTAAACCATGCCATGTTTAAGAGAGGTAGGGCATAACGGATTCTCCGTTCGAATTTGGAGCTGCACGACTGGGGCAGGACCTTATAGAAGTCCGTAGCTAAATAACACAATTTATTGTGTTGTGTTCCTACGCGGTGAATGAGGTTTCCAGTAATGAGCTCCTTGGGGAGGGGGGAGGATTGTTATATTGTGTTGGCAGCAGAGGGATTAGACTGATTATGTTGTCAGCACAGTATAACTCTCCGAACACAGAGTGGCAACGCGCAAGTAATACTTAGGTATCGTGAGCGTAAATAGGCTACGGTAACCGTTTCCCATCAGGTGGGCCGTATGCTTGTTTGCCACTCTTGTAGTATAAAAAAAAAAAAATGCACCTAAGGGGACTCTTGTAACAAAATGACAAACTGTGATGGTAAGCTATTCCAGTCGCCTATAGACCATTACAACTTCAGTTGTATCGCTCGCGCGTTGCCGGCGCTAAATAAATCTCTTCAAGAAGGACTCCGAGCTGAATACTTTTTGGAAAAAAAAATAACAGATAAGGCGTTTTTATTTAGCCTGCTGCTAAAACTCTATTAATTACTGAGGGAGGGAGGGCGGGTAACCTTAAATCTCACCACGTATATAGGGAGTTAAAACGTCGCTAAGACGTGAATGGTCCTAAGATGCCCTCCTTGGCACCCGCAGAGGTGTCGCAGGTGTCGGCCGTGTCGCCGCCGCCGCCGGACAAGCGCAGCTGATGCCGCCGCAGGCTGCGCCGCCACAGGCACAAGTAGGTACGCCGCTAGGTGACCTCACGCTAAGCCCTGCCATAACGACCTGCTATGATTAATGTTACTCTGCCTACGTGTCTCCTTGTACCTAGAGCCCTATTTCAAAATGGCGCTCGGTTTGATGATATAGTGACGTGTGTTCGATCCGCGTCAAACGTCTCGCTCGCTGTGGACACAGTGAAACATCGTTGCGCAACACTGTTTGAAGTCTTACAGTGTTGCGACGCACTATACGCTGTTGGAAATCAAAAGATCAACATACAATTATTGCTAACATTCGACTTTAGATATCGGATCACCAGATATTTACCTAGTTGTGATAGTTACAGCGATCTAGAAGCTTGACGCGTACTAGAGGTGGCTATAGCGATGAAAAGTGTAATTTTTATTTATCCACTCCTGCATTATTGTATATTTAGATCTGAGCCTTTATCAAGGCAATAGCAGGAATGAGTTGTCTGTAAATATTATGTTGAATTTCATAATATCAATATTGGATTTACATAAAGACGATACCCCTATGACCTCTAGAGCTGTACCATTGAAACTATGACTTATCTTAAGCATAAGTCATTTAAGAGCAACGCTCTTGTCGGCGTCTCTGATGCAATTTCTTGTATGTACTTCAGTCCAGCGCATTCTCTTTGAACTCCCGAGAAAACGTCATGAGAGAAATTTTTTTTTGATCTGACTCAAGTATGTTAATCTTGGTCTTCCTCTTTTTCTTTCTACCTGTCCTTCTCGACTCGTGTTGAGAAAATTGCAAATGTCGCATTTATTCATTATTGATAACTGTAACACTCTTACTGTCTTATCATTTTTACATTGTAGATAATAGCACATACGTATATTATACTAGCGCCACCCGCGGTTCCACCCGCATTTTATTAAGATTCCTACATGGTATCTCAGAAATAGGATAGTTGTTAAAATATTTGATAGGACACAATGACAAGAATCAATGATAGAACATAAAAAATAAAGAAAATTTACATTCCAAGTTAACAATACATTTTTACTTTATTTTCTGCTGTTGTAACGATCAAATATTACATGTTATTTTTAATGCAGCTTTTATTTTATTCATCTTGTCATTTGTTTTATTGCAACGTCATGAGAACATATTATTAACAACATACAATAACTTATAGCAGACAACTTGTCTATTTCCTGAGATATCCTGTTTATGATTAATTCTCTGCTCCCTTGGGTAGAACAGGGGGCGTCCATAAATTACGTGATTTTTCTGTCCCTCCCTCCCCCCTGGTGAGATATCGTGAGATTTTATTCAGCCCCCTCTCCCATCCCCCAATCTCACGTGAGATTTTTCAAAATGTGGGTTTCTTACGTAAACGCGTTGGATTTTTATTGTAAAAAGAAAAAAAAATTGCTTCGTGCTTTTATTTACGACTAGTTAAGACTAGTAATCAATATTGCTGAGATTATAAGATTAAATCTTACGCATGTTCAATCTGGATTAAAAGAAAATTGTATATATTTTTTTGTTTAATCAGAAAAAGAATTGCGTGATATTTGGCGAGACCCCCCCTCTCCAACGTAAGAATAGATGAGATTTGACTCGACCCCCTCCCCCCCTTAAACATCTCACGTATTTTATGGACGCCCCCCAATACCAAACTTCCTCTCGATTCACTCAATATTTTGATGAAAATCGCATTAAAATCCGTACAATTGTTTTTGAGTTTTGAGAAACAGACAGACGCCGACTTTGAACGCGATAATCTCAGCATCGATTAATCCGATTGGAGAAATTCCTTTCGTACAGAGAGCGAATATATATATGTATATATAGGATAATATCCAAAGATAATTAAAAGAGGTTTTAATTAATTAAATATGTTTGAGGTATCGTAGCGGGTACCCTTTATGCATTATTAATTCTCCACTTCCTCAGCAATCTTCCTCTAATGTAACCGATATTCCAAAATTTCTTCCAGTGAAATTGTTATCGTGTCGAGTTGATAAATTCTATTTTTATTCATACAATCTCACGTTGGAGGAATGTTTCATTCTATCTTTTTAGAGATCTTCAATCTTTTTAGATAATCTTAATGTATCAAAACACGTGTATACTGTGCCATTAAGGTGCATGTAGTGACATTATGACGGCAATACAATTTATTTGACGACCGTCTGGTCTAGTGGTTAGAGCTCCTGACTGCCAAACTTGAGGTCGCGGGTTCGAAAGCCGCTGTGGGCAAATATTTGTGTGATGAACACGAGTATTTGCACCTTAGTCTTGGATGTCCTATGTATTTATGTATATATCTATCTATATAAGTAAATATATCGTTGTCTAGTTACCATAACACAAGCTTTGCTTAACATGGGACTAGGTCAATTTGTGTGGAATTGGAATTGTCCCAGGTATTTATTTATTATTTATTTATTTAACCTTTATGGTTAAACTACAAGTCATTAGATATAAAACCAACTATTTTTTTACTGTTTCATAAAGTAAATATTACGGCAGACAATGTAAACTCGCCTGTAAACCTAGTAGTTAAAGTTCAATATGACCGCTGATGTGGTCTCCTGATTGCGTACCTTTCGGTCGCGGATTCGATACCTTTTGGGTCCGGATGTGTGGTGAAGAGTCTTTGCATCTTAGTCTTGTATGTCCTATGTATTTCAGAATAGGTACATATATGTATATGACTATGTACAAAACCTGCTTATAGATGTTGTGTGGAATTGCCCCAATATATGAATATCATTTAATCACACCACGAGTTTTACGACAGGTAAACACCGAAAGAAACCCGCGTACATTTGAAAATAAATTCAAAGACCTATGTGTATATGCCAGTCGTCCTTGAGAAACGGACTGGTTGTCACAGCGGCATCTAAATGCCTGACGAAATGGGGGTTGAGGGTACACATCTGCCTACACCTCGTGGGAGGGCGTGACGATATAAATTATTTGACGCTGTTATTGTTGGGTATTACTTATACTGTTATCTGAAACAAAACCTTGTCTTATGGCATTTTAATTGCATTAATTGCTCACTAGGAGTTTTCCCCAAACTCGTATTAACTTAACATGAATGCAGTCGTTACTTCCGCTGCGTATGCATTCAACCTAATACACTATAAGCTTTGCGGTGAATGGAAACATCCAGAAGCAGTTCGTTTGAGAAGGAATTTAAACACGTATGTAAACTGCTTGCGAAGCGGCAATGAGCTCGCCATCTGCTACGCAGGCACCTAAATATATTCCTTAATAGACCCTTATAGGAAGGCGTGGATATACATAATTACCTATTGATAGTATATAATACGATTGCATGTGTACGTATCGGATGTATATACCGGCAGCTCACATTCGATATATATAAATCATATATACGCTATGTATAAAATTATATATGTATGTAAATAATTGTTGGTTAATGTTTTGAATGGTGCTTATGTCAGCGCAACTTACTTATGACTTTAGATGTAATATTTGATGTTACGATAATATATGTATACAGGGCGTTGTCAACAATAAACTTTATACAGGGTGTGTATAGAGGTTGCCCACATGTGTTTGTTTCGAAGCCACAGTATAATTGTGGATATGTCCTGGGTGGGGCAGTGATGTGGAGAGATTGGTGTTGTAGTGCAGAAAAAAATATACTTAGCATAGATGCAAAAGATTTGTTTTTAGAAAATTTTAAACGCTTGGATTTAATTCGTTATACTTATAGGAAGTCAAATTTAATTTTAAAATTAGTTTATTTATGATAAAGGCTCAACCGTTTGTGACCTTAGCTATATTATGCTTATATTAAAAAATTATGATTATGACAAGCAACTTCAGTACGTTGTCATTTGATCTAGGTTTATAACCGAGCATATCGCAAATAGAACTAACTTTCGCCGCGGGTACGTCACATGAGGCCCATGGCTAAGGTTAGGTGAAAGAACTACGTTTCTTTTGCCTATTTCTCTGACCACCCTATGAGTTTATTGTTGACAAAACCTCCAATTACCCAACGTGACTGTAAGTTGCTAGTATGAAGTGTATAGCGTTTTCAGTCTTAGCTACTGAGTATAAAGCCTATAGTTGTATAAATGTGTCCTACGAACGATTAGTAAGGGCTTTTGTATCTTAGATATAATTAAAGAATATTAACACTCAACGTATATATGTATAGGTATAGGCCTGGCAATGAACATGCATTTGCTACCTCATGCGAAAGTAAATAAGGTTCAATTTGCATTGTATTTTCATTGCCGGCTTACGAAATTGGTGTCTTATATGTAATTGTTAGAACAGAAGTCTTATCTTAAAGCAGCTTTTTTAGGTGCGGTGTAAGGTTTTAGTCACTTTCGTGTTGATTTAGAGTTACGACTATTTATTTTCGTTATATTTTTAAATGGGATGTCAGGGGAACTGGGGAACAAGCGGGTGGAGGTATGGGTCACCGTCATGATCGTGGGTTTGATACCAAGTTGCTGCAAATATATTTGAGAAGAAATTCAAAGATGTACATACCTACATATAGTCGTGCTTGAATTACGGCAATGGACACGCCATCTGTCACGTTGGTGCGTAAAATATATCTCTGGCGGAAGGTGGGTGTGTCGTAATACCTATACAACCGAAGTGGTAGACAGAGGCACTTCGGGGACCCTTGTGGGAAGGCCTGACCCTACTACCCAAAGGAGCGTAGCAGTCAAATATGACACGAGTGGAATCGCGGGTCGCAGCTAGTGTATGCAATAGAATTGTAAATTACTCGACAAATCTACAACGTTGGCGGTTGACTCATATCTCTGCTGTGGGTAAGGTTGGGTTGGTTAGGTTACCATTGAATAATATTTATCTAAGTGTTAACGTGTGTGTACTGTACGGTAGTAGATCGATCAGGGTACTTGTATATTGCTCTATTGCATACAATTAACTTGACATAAACTATTTAAACACCAAAACATTACAAGAACTCGTGACGTGAAGTGACGCGCCCACTGTATCTCTCAT
The DNA here is from genome assembly GCA_945859725.1 of Drepana falcataria. Lineage (NCBI taxonomy): Eukaryota > Metazoa > Arthropoda > Insecta > Lepidoptera > Drepanidae > Drepana > Drepana falcataria. The sequence goes on along the minus strand of OX243941.1, from coordinate 9,117,512 downwards.
TAACAAAAGACTCGATGATAAGCGGTTACCGTAGCCTAATTTAATATGTAACTTTAAATATTCAAAACGGCGGGTCAACTTTGTCATAGATGGTTGATTGGTGGTCAAACATAAAGTATATATACGTCTCTCTCGCACAAATGAAAATTACAGTGACAGTTTTAATTTATATTTTGTTCCAAAAATGGCTAAAGTCTTTTATAGTTAATTTAGAAACAGCGTTTTTTTAGCTTTTGAGGCAGCAAAGTCCTTACCCGAGGTCCTCCCCCCACGGAGGTGGCTTGCTAGAGAACTTTTGTGTCTCGCCACTGTTCGCAAAAGTTCCCGAAGATTTAGCTACGAGCTCCCACGAAAACCGTGGACCTCGATAAAAAAACCTCGTGACTAATTCTAACAATAGCGCGTCACTGCTAATTATTCATTTTTGCATTTACTAACTCAACTAATGCCACTGAAGTGTGACGATAGCACAAATTTTGTATTGCATTTAAATTTCAAGCACAAATATACTAACGGGTGTTAGTTATGTCGCGTCTCCAAATCCTATCTTATGATATGTCAATATTTTATTGTTAATGGACTTAATCTTCCAAATAATCCCACATGCCAAAATGTACTTTATATATAGGTACCGTGAATTAGGTTGGTAACTTTTACAGGATGTAACGGGACTGAGCACTTAGGTGACTGATAGCGTTTGAAGAGATTCGATTCGCAATTCGAAATTATTGCTATTTTGGGGTAGAAACGGCTTATGCTAAAAGGCGTTTTTTGTCCTTAACTTTTTTCAGCTTACCTTATTGAGGTCACTATTGGAAAGGGTCACCTCAATAGGGTAAAATAGTGACGTGACATCCATAATGCCAAGCAGATTATTATTAACTCTATGGTTTAAAAATAATCGTTTCGAAATTTTAATGCCGTACTCGACGATCAGGGTAGAAAAAGGGTACATAACGTAACCCCAGTGGGGGTAAAAAGAAGTGACAGACAGAATATTATTTACTTTAGGTTCCTTGGTATAGAAAATCCTCTGCAAAAGACACTAAACAACGCGATCATTAAGGGGGTCTACCTAAAAGCCGGGGGGTCTACCTAAAATGTCCATCCCCGCTGAAATTTTGTGTAATGAACAAGTGTATGTAGGTATATCGTGGTCTAGTTCCCAAGCTTGCTTGGTTTGTGTCTAGATCAATTTGTGTAAAATAAACCCAAGATAATCTTTAAGCCGTGCTGTGAGCCGTTTGAGCGCCGTGGTGATACAAAGATTGCGTGCTCGAATCCCGACTGTACCAATGAGTTTTTCTGAACTCAAGTACAGTGATTAGTCACACCACGAGCTTTACGGTGAAGGATAACATCGAGAGGAAACCTGCATACGTTTGAGAAGAAATTCAAAGGCGTATGAATAGTCGTGCTTGAGTTACGGCCATGGACTCGCCATCTGTCACGTTGGCACCATAAATGTATCTCTAGCGGATAGTGGGTGTGTGGGTACTACCTACACATCTCTGCCTACCCTTGTGGGAAGGCGTGAAGATATTAATATTGTTAAAATAAAAATATGTTCTCTGTTACATCCTGTGTGTTAGATGTGGTAATATGTGTGTTATTATGATATACATGAGCTTATAGTTGTATCTGTGTGTGAGCAACGTGTAACGTATAATGTATTGTACATAAGTGTACATTGACACGCCAAGATACCTTATCCCATTTGGAATAAGATTTATTTTTCATCGTATTGAGTCTTATCATTAACTAGTCACGATAAACGAGAGCAGACCAGAGCTTACGATATCCAACTTAACAATTGGTTGTGGTTCGATATTTGAGTGTAGTTTTACGCGGCACTGCTCTCAGTTTTACCATCCAAAGCCATAGATATTTGTATTGTTTTATATTTAGTTTATCTGTGTCCCCGGCATTGTTTAAAGGGGCGAATGGCACAGATCCAATATCTTCCATCCCGGTGTGTTTCATACTGACAGCACAGATTGAGGGTCATATGAGAGTATTGACCAAAAAATTACCCCTTTGTTGTATATGAAATTTCTTCATTAGTTTTTCTTTAAGATATCAAGGTATTCTTGGCGTATATGTCCCTTATGACCCCAACATATGGCCTACATTAACGGATAAAGATCCGTTCATAATAGAGCAGTTAGATGTTTCCATATGTATAGTATATATTGTTACTACGTGTGAACATTTTTAGGAAATGTACAAGTGATTTTCGTGTACAGTGTGTACGCGACTTGTGTTACCAGTGTTGATATATTAATTAATATGTAGTTGTATTCCTATTATACCGCCGAAGGCTGGACATTTCACTTGCCAAGTGATCTTTAATCAATTCGTTTTTGTTATAGGTAGTTTCAAGGTTTAAAGTTCTGTGTCACGCGATTTAAAATTAAAACGTTTGTAATTCGATTTTGTATTTTGTTTCTCGATATAGTTTTATCATTATACGCAATATGGCGGGTGATTCTTTTTTCAAAATAATGTCTATCATGTTAGTCGATGCCTAAAGTTTTTTTTTGTTGCTGTGTCCAGCCCGGTGTGAGTCATTGATGTGAGACAAATATATGTGATACGTGCTGCGGCTGTCGTTGACTGGCCTCAGGCACTGTGTTGTTGCACCTATGTTTTATAAATGTATAGACAATTATACCAGCGTTTTATTTTACAATCCTCGATGACTTACACTTTTCTGTGCCCAATTACTAGTGTTGTCTGTCCCAAATGCTTAGAGCTTGTGATATGCACTGCGTGGAGTAATACCCCAATTAAAAATATATATATATAACTAATTGAATAAAAGAAAACGCTAGGAGCATCGATGATATTTTTTTTGTTTAATTACATAATACATCATGTAACAACATCTGTGCAATGAGTTCCCCATTACGGTTTCCTCAGAGTGGCATGGAGCTCTTCAAAAAAGGTAAGAAAAAGAATCCTGCAGGGTCGGCAGCGCGTGAGCGATACCCCTGGTATTGCAAGCGTACATAAGTGGCGGTAACCGCATACCATCAGGCGGGCCGCATGCATGATTCACACCAATGTGGCATAAAAAATATCGAGTAAAATGAAGAGAATTTAAAGGTTCGGTGTCGGCAACTCACTTGATGTCGTTATCGCGTCGCATATTGGTACTAATTACATTAATTCAATTAAATTAATTACTTGTATTGTTAATTGTTAAGATAACATGCCGTTATCGCGGGTCTGCATGGCTGGTGTGTAAGAGGGAAAGGCATGGGCTCATCTCTTTGTTTGAGTACTAATTATACTCACGCCTTCCCACAAGGGTCCCCGAAGGGGTAGGCAGAGGTGTATAGGTAGTACCCACACACCTACTTTAATATATTTTAGGTGCCAACGTAACAGATGGCGAGTCCTTCGCCGTTACGCAAGCACGATTATACGTACGCCTTTGAATTTATTCTCAAGCGTATGCAGGTTCCTCTATGTTTTCCTTCACCGTAAAGCTCAAATGACTAACACTGTTCAGAAAAACTCATTGGTACATACGGAATTTGAACATGCAATCTTTGTTTTATAGGCGACTTATTAAACCACCCGGCCACCGCGACTCAATCCCTTTCTTATAATTTTTTTTTATACAACAAGAGTGGCAAACAAGCATACGGCCCACCTGATGGAAAACGGTTACCGTAGCCTATTTATTTACGCTCACGATACCAAAGTATTATTTACGCGTCGCCACTCTGTGTTCGGAGAGTTATAGTGTGTTGACAGCATAATGGGTGTAATCCCTCTGATTCAACACAATGTAACAATCCTCCCCCCTCTCCAAGGAGCTCATTACTGGAAACCTTATTCACCGCGTAGGAACACAACACAATCAATTGTGTTATTTGGCTACGGACTTCTATAAGGTGGAGGTCCTGCCCCAGGCGTTTGTCCAGCAATTAGATATTCCAAGCTAACAGGAACTTCATGAGCTAGATTTCGATGCGGAAAAGACAATGACTGCTTTTGGGTGTGTATCTGGGGGCAGTGGTAGGAATGTCAGACTTTTACTGAGTAAACTGGGCCGCCTGGGAAATATCGTCGTCTAATTCTCTCACTGGTCACTGCTCACACTTATACCGCACTACACGTGCACCTGGCCAACAGTATGGGGCTGCCAGCAGCGTAACTACTTACCTATTGGGTAACAGGGTCCTTCTTTTATGTAAAAAAAGTTGACGACGTGACGAGTTTTAACTTTTATAAATTACCCAAGTGTAGTTTAGAAAATAGACTGCACAGACTCTACGCACAATCCATACACACAGACACATCTCGCTCAGAAAATCAGCATTGCTCGTAGAGTTGCTGCCAGTCATTGGTGAAGCCAGCTTCGCCCGGATGAAAAAATAAATTTCCTGAAACACGATCGCAGCGCCACCTATCGGGTCCAATTGTGATCGGAATCTAAACCATTCTACCTGAAGACACAGAAAATTTAATTAAAATCGGTCTAGCCGGTTACGATTCTATAATGGACATACAGACACATTCAGTTTTATAGGTATATGTAGATTGTTAAAAAGAAAGGAATAGTCCTGCTACGGTCAAGTTCTCTCAAATGGGGGCCACTCTAAGGTCAGGGGGCCGTGGCATTTTGGTAGATCTACCACCCTATAGTTACGAATCCAGCTGCGTTAGGTAAGTAAGGATAACTTTGCTACAAAGTGTGCTGGCAGAGGCTAGGAAACGAATACAACGTCGGTAAGTACCACTACGTATAGATAGTGCCATCCACGAAGACGCGCCCCACCACTTTCTAGTCGAGGGGGTCGCGGGATGCTGGGTATATGACCCGAGTCTATTAAATGTAGTGTGCGTGTGCACTCATAGGTAATCAGTGTGTACCGACAATACTCAAACGTTAGAGGAAGGTTGCACTTACACTATAAGCTATAGGGAAGAATGGTGGGTGGGTGGGTGGGGTGGGAATGGTATAACGCGTCTTCGTGGTTGACAATATCTATAGTATGTTAGACATATTGTTTGTTTAGTTGTAATACCTTCACCTAATACCCGGCAAAGTTGCTAGCTATTGTAAGTCGCCCTCCTTGTATCTGATGGCGATATAACATCACGTAGGTAACGATAAAGATCTGGCACGCGATATGTGCGCCGCTAATTGGTCGCCGATGCTATTCCGATTACAACATAGTTGGCCATCTGCAGTGCTTCAAGATGCTTTTACTGGCAGGCATCGTGCTTTATGCCGTTTTTGGAACGGTGAGTCCTGATTTTGTAACCTTTGAATTTGTTTACTCCGTTTTTCTTGGATTGTGGCTAACAGCGAAATATTGTTAGTTTATATTGTGAATGCATCTTTATAAATAAATAATATTGTTGTGATTAGTCACACCACGAGCTTTACGGTGAAGGAAAACATCGAGAGGAAACCTGCATACGTCTGAGAAGCAATCCAAAGGCGTATATAATATAGTCGTGCTTGAGTAACGGCGACGGACTCGCCATCTGTTACGTTCGCACCTAATATATCTCTGGCGGAAAGTGGGTGTGTGGGTATAACTAGCTGTGCCCGTGACTTTGTCCGCGTGGAATAGTGAATTTGGGCAGTATTTTTTGAAATATTTTGGATATGTTAACTGAAGCTAACCACAACCATCTAAATCGGATAAGGCGTTTCTGAGATTAGCGTACACAAACGCACAGACAAAAACGGTTCATGATTGATCGATCGATGTGTGGAATAATTTTGCATTCATTTTTGGAACTAGTGCAGATATGACTGATGAATGTGGACGAAGCGAAAGGGGTATGTAAGTCTAGAGAGAACTGGCGCTCTACACTCTCTGCCTACCCCGTTAGGGACTTGGCGTGATGATATGCAGATATGTACCTATTTAGTTAAATAATAATGACATATGGATCTAATGGATCGAATACTCAAGAAGAACGTCAAGAGTAGGTATACGAAATCGAAGTACTACGAATATGAAGAGACTGATGAATTTGGATATAGTGAAACAGATAGGTTTCTAAGACTGGCACTCTAACCTTTTGCCTACCTCATAAGGGACTCGACATGATGATACTCGTATGTATGTAAGGGGAATTAGTACCTAATATATCTTTACGCCTTCTGACAGTCCCTGAAAGAGTTGGCAGAAGTACCTGCACACCCAGTACCTTTTTTTTTTTTTTTTTATACCACTTGGGTGGCAAACAAGCATGCGGTCCGCCTGATGGTAAGCGGTTACCGCCGCCTATGGACGCTTGCAACACCAGGGGTATCACTCGCGCGTTGCCGACCCTGCAGGAATCTTTTCACACCCTTCTTGAAGAACTCCATGCTGTACTCTCCAGGGAAAACCTCAACGGGGAGCTCATTCCACAGCCTGAGCGTTCGCGGAAGAAAACTTCTTTGGAAGCGCACAGTGCGAGACCTTTGTGGTTCCAAGGTATGGGGATGAATTCCCCGTCGATGGCGAGAGGTGCGGTGGTAGAAGGTGGAAGTGGGCATCATATCGAACAATTCTGCAGAACACTCCCCGTTATACAAGCGGTAGAACACACACAGGGAGGCAAAGTCTCTCCTCAGACTTAGTGATTCCAAGCCGCTTGCGAGCATGGGATCGTCGACAATTCTAGCGGCGCGTTTCTAAACCGCGTCAAAAGGCCCAAGCTGGTATCCAGGGGCTCCAGCCCACAGGTGGCAGCAGTACTCCATATGTGGCCTAACTTGCGACTTATAAAGTTGCAGCCTTTGTTGCGGTGTGAAGTACTGCTTAGCTCTGTTGAGTACACCGAGCTTCCTCGACACCAGCTTAGCCTTGTCCTCTAAATGACCACGGAACTGAACGTCGCTAGAAATATCGACCCCAAGGATCCTAATGCTCTCCGAGATGTTCAGGGGAGTGTTCTGGAATTGTGGAGCCACAGCGAATGGAGTTGTTTTTTGCGGTGAACGCGCAAACTTGTGTCTTAGTGGGGTTGAAGTGGACTAGGTTTAGTCGACCCCAATCGGAGACACTGCGAAGTGTACTCTCGATTTCAGACACAAGTCGTTCGCGACTTTCCTCCACAGTGGAACGAGGGAGATTAGCACGGCCCGTGTAGTAAGTGTCCCCAGTGCTGTCGTCTGCATAGCAATGAATGATATTTTTGTTGTCAATTGGCGATTCCATTGCCGTTACTCAAGCAACGTAAGCAGGTTTCCTCTTGATGCTTTCTTTCACTATAACCATTATATATATTTTACACAGTTTTAGTACAGTGATTAGTCACACCACGAGCTTTACGGTGAAGGAAAACATCGAGAGGAAACCTGCATACGTCTGAGAAGAAATTCAAAGGCGTATGTATAGTCGTGCTGGAGTAACGGCGATGGACTCGCCATCTGTCACGTTGGCACCTAATATACCTCTGGCGGAAAGTGGGTGTGTGGGTATTACCTATACACCTCTGCCTACCCCTTCGGGGACCCTTGTGGGAAGGCGTGAGGATATATTTATATTATTTATATTTTCAGGTTTGTTCTACTGGTGAGAAACAGGATGTAGTGGATCCTGTCATTGGGAATACCACAGGTAATTAAATACAATTGAAGTTATTTCATGCCACACACACATCCTACCACATCTTGCTTCAAGCCTTAAAGCCGCCTTAGGAAATATGTAGTGTAAATAAAATAGGTATACTGTAGGTACTAGGTTTTATATCGCGCGATCCTGCGATGCTCACTTCATCTTGGGTGTTTGTCAAAACAGTATTTTGTAGATAAGATTCTCCACTGTTTGTTTAAGAAGAAGCGTTGGTAAATTGGTAGACATTTGGAAGTGCCTTATCCAAGCTATAGTTGACGTAGCGTAAAAACAATTTACTATTTTAATAAAGCCTTGCACTACTTCTTCACGGTTATATATTTCCCGTTATATATAAAAGAACAGTGCAAATGATCGGACATATTGCACGTCGTGATGGGTATTTGTAATATTACTGGAAGGGAAGATAAGAAGCGAGGAGAGCAACACTGAGGATAAGTTACACAAAGCAAAAGATAAAATAAGCTATCGCATCGTACAAAGAGCTGAAGTGTGTGGCTCTGGACAGAAACAGGTGGAGGGAGCTTCATCGGGCACACCGACGAGAGTAATACTCTTAAATATAAGCCGTGGTGGCCGAGTGGTTCGAGCAGTTGCCTGCGACGCAAAGGTCGCAAGTTCGAATCCCGACTGTACCAATGAGTTTTTTCTGAACTTAAGTACAGTGATTAGTCACACCACGAGCTTTACGGTGAAGGAAAACATCGAGAGGAAACCTGCATACGTCTGAGAAGAAATTCAAAGGCGTTTGTATAGTTGTGCTGGAGTAACGGCGATGGACTCGCCATCTGTCACGTTGGCACCTAATATACCTCTGGCGGAAAGTGGGTGTGTGGGTATTACCTATACACCTCTGCCTACCCCTTCGGGGACCCTTGCGGGAAGGCGTGAGGATATATTATATTATATTATATAAATATAAGAAGAGAAAGAGTACCTATAGTGCTATGTTTTTCTCGAATCCACCAAGGTGGTTAACATTTGTAAATGCCTTATCAGAGCTATAGTTGAATGGATGTTTTTATTGGTAGTAGGTACGAGCGTGGTGCCCCCCTCACTGGCCATAGTGTCGGGTCTGATGGCGTACCCCGGGCAGCACCCCCATCAGGCCGCCGTGCGCATGGTGGGCCCCGGGGGCGGCGTGAGCGGCTGCGGGGGGGTCGTCGTGCACCACCACTGGCTTCTCTCCGCCGCGCACTGCACCACCAGGTACTTGGTGTTTCCTCGTACCTTGACCTTGTCGTCTGGTGGACAGGGATCCTGATTTGCGAAACTTAAGGTCGCGAGGTCGATTCCCGCTGAGGGCGCACGTTTGTATCTTGATGATGAGTAGGTATGTACCTCGGTCTTGTCTTATGTATATTAATATACCTACATATATTACTTATGTGTAAGTTTTAATATGTCAATAACGGGAATGTGAGTAGGCACTGTCTTGAAACTTAAAAATAAGTCTATAAATCTAGAGGGAAATGCCGCTCTACATACATCTCACAAATATTATAAATACTAATATTTATTTGGCACAGAGATCGATTATTAGAACACATACTTAGTATATGTTTTAGTTCAGAAATTAACATACATTTCGGTGTAAAACACCACACCGAAAACCGGTTAGTTTTACTTACTTTACTTAATAGATTAAAATATGATTTGATTGATACTTGTTATATTTGAGTTCACTTGTTAAAAACTTAATGATATGTACGACGATAATGGCGCGGTCTGATTATGAACTTAACTTCCAGTAAAGTACACTGAAAAATGATACATTAATTTAACGAGGATGAAATCGCAGGGCAAAGCTAGTTTACCACCAAAATGGGATTGAATAAGACACGCTGTACACATTGCCTGTGGTCTTCAGGGCTGTGACGATAGTGGTCCGCGCCGGGCTGGTGAACTTAACGATGCCGGCGTACTTCCTGGAGACCTCCGAGTGGCACCAGCACCCCACGTACGACGACGCCAGGCCCAGCGACATACAGCCCCACGACATCTCCATCATCAGGGTGCCACAGCCTTTCGTCTTCAGTAGTTAGTATTCGTCTTTAAATTTGCACCTATTACTGCACACGTATCGTAATATACCTACTACTATATCTCCACACCTTCCCGACCAAAGGGTAGGCAGGATACCCACGTGACAGATGGTGAGTCTGTCTCATCACCCCGAGCTTTACAGTGATGGAACACATCAAGAGGAGACCTGCATACGTTTGTGAAGAAATTCAAGGCGTATGTATAGTCGTGCTTGAGTAACGGCGATGGACTCGCCATCTGTCACGTTAGCACCTAAAATATTTCTTTCGCTGAAAGTGAGTGTGTTGCTAAGGTCCCGGAGCAGGAAGAATATTTTTTTTCTTTCACATCTTTTTTATTTAAACCACACTTAGTACAAAAAAGTTTGTGACCACTGTCAGTAAGTAAACAGGTCAATGTACGAATTTCTTCCTGCTACGTGACCTGAGTATACCTATACACCTCTGACTACCTCTTAGGGACTTATATGGTAACGTTTGAAGCTATGTGAATCCAACTGTAATGATGTTATTTCAGTCACCGTATCACATTATAAACTGGGTTTGTTTTACCGTTGCAGGGATACTGCGGCCCATCCGCCTGCAGCCGGCAGCAATCGCCTACAGGAACTACGATCAGGAAGTCATGCATGTCAGTGGCTTCGGCAGGATCTGGACCGGGGGTCAGTGACCGTACCTTATCTTACCGACAGTTCCATAGAAAAATTTGAGTCAAATTGACATTGTCCCAAATTAAGCAAAGCTTGTGTCATGATAATTAGACAAAGATCTATTTACTTATATAGATGGTTATACATAGATGCATAGGACAGTCATGAGATAAGCTACATATACCTACTTATGTTCATAAAAAATATGTGCACTCAGCGGGAATCGAACCCACGACCTCAAGCTTCGCAGTCAGGAGCTCTAACCACTAGACTAGACGGCCGTCGATCAGTCCATATATTGTTACCCCTTGCGTGACAGATGGGGAGTCTCCAGGTCGACTATTATTTTCTTATAATATCGTCTTTGAATTTCTTCCCAACTATATTTTTCCTCAACATGTCATATAGCCGTAAAGCGCGCGCTGTGATTAATCACTACTTCAGTTCAGAAAACTCATTGGTACAGTCGAGGTAAGGACTTATAAATAATCGCCATACTCGATACTCAAAGTGTTCAATTTACTAGATGTGACCTGCGTTTCAGTCGCGATAAATTCATAAGTTATATGATAATTACTCCGCTCCCTTGAGTAGTTGTAAAATTATTATATGTTGATGATGGTAGCATATTTCTTCAAATCGGTTTAATAGTTCCTGAGATAAGCGCGTTCAAACAGACGAACAAACTGCCTCTCTTTACGATATTAGTATAGATAATGTTCCCTCCCAAGGAGTAACCAGCGAGATCCTCCAATGGGTGTTCCTGAGGGCCATCTCCAACGAGGAGTGCCACAAGACCTTTGGGAGCATCGTCACTCGCACTACCATTTGCGCCAAGTATTATGACGTCATCTCACAGTCGCCATGTCAGGTTGGTATATTATATAATACTAGCTGTCCCGCACACACACCCACTTTCCGCCAGAGGTATATTAGGTGCCAACGTGACAGATGGCGAGTCCATCGCCGTTACTCAAGCACGACTATACATACGCATAGCGGGTGTGTGGGTATTACCTATACACCTCTGCCTACCCCTTCGGGGACCCTTGTGGGAAAGCGTGAAGATATATTATATTGAGCTGTCCCGCCCAGCTTCGCCCGGGTGAAAAAGTAAAATTTCCTCGGGTCCAATTGTGATGTAAGCTATCCTTTCTTTTAAGTTGGATCAAACTGCACATGGTGTGCAAATTTGATTGAAATCGGTTAAGTAGTTCAGGAGCCCATTGTGGACTTTTGATTGCCATAAAAAAGGTTATAGTGAGTCAATCTTAAAAGATAGACATGCTGTCGCGGACTTTTTTTAGAACTTTTAAAGGGGAACAATTCCTTCATTCATGATATTTTCGTAACTTAAACCGTTTACGCAGCGTACGCAACGGAAGCTCTCATAAAGGAATATTTTTTCCCGTTCTTGCAACATTTTTCATTTATGCTTCGCTCCTGTTAGTCGTAGCGTGATGTTATATAGCCTAAAGCCTTCCTACAGAAATGGACCATCTAACACAATAATATTTTTTTCAATTCCAACCAGTAGTTCCTGAGGTTAGCGCGTTCAAACAAACAAACACTTCAGCTTTATAATATTAGTATAGATAAAAAAAGGTTATAGTGAGTCAATCTTAAAAGATAGACATATGCTGTCGCGGACTTTTTTTTAGAACTTTTAAAGGGGAACAATTCCCTCATACATGATATTTGCGTAACTTAAACCGTTTACGCAGCGCACGCAACGGAAGCTCTCAAAAAGGAATATTTTTTCCCGTTCTGGCAACATTATTCATTTATGCTTCGCTCCTATTGGTCGTAGCGTGATGTTATATAGCCTAAAGTCTTCCTAGAGAAATGGACTATCCAACACAAAAATAATTTTTCAATTCCAACCAGTAGTTCCTGAGATTAGCGCGTTCAAACAAACAAACAAACAAACAAACTCTTCAGCTTTATAATATTAGTAAAGATACATAAATATAACTCCCTCCGCCTATATATACTATGTATATATTTACGGCGTGTGTATGTATTTATGTATAAAACTCCGGTAAAAAGAGAATTGTTGCACCGTCATAAAGTGTACATTTTGGGAAAACTCATATCCACGACAATGACGACCGTAAAACGCCTTGGCAAATGAGAATAGCAATGTGTCACGTTACGAATTAATTGACAGGCGCATAGAGTAGGACGTGGAAACAAAAATGGCCTATATAGACCCTAACTTTACGTATAAATATCTTCAAGCCTATATCCACAAGGGTCCCCGAAGGGTTAGGCAGAGCTGTGTAGATAGTACACACACCCTATATATTTTAGGTGCCAAAGTGTGAGATAGCGAGTCCATCTCCGTTACTCAGGATCGACTACCTTGAATTCTTCCTTAAACGTATGCAGGTTTCCCCTCGATGTTTTCTTTCACCTTAAAGGTCGTGGCTGTGACTAATAACTACCTAGGTTAAGAAACACTGGTAGGTTAAGAGAGGTAGGGCATAACGGGTTTCCCGTTCGAATTTGGAGCTGCCCGACTGGGGCAGGACCTCCACCTTATAGAAGTCCGTAGCCAAATAACACAATTTATTGTGTTGTGTTCCTACGTGGTGAATAAGGTTTCCAGTAATGAGCTCCTTGGGGAGGGGGGAGGATTGTTACATTGTGTTGGAAGCAGAGGGATTAAACCTTATGCTGCCAACACACTATAACTCTCCGAACACAGAGTAGCAACGCGCAAGTGATACTTCGGTATCGTGAGCGTAAACAGGCTACGGTAACCGTTTCCCATCAGGTGGGCTGTATGCTTGTTTGCCACTCTTGTTGTATAAAAAAAAAAAAAAAAAAAAAGGTAGGTACAGTCGGCAGATTCGAACTTTATTTTTGTATGTACCACATGAGTGGCAAACAAGCATAAGGCTCATCTGATGGGAAGCGTTAACCTAGCCTATTTACCCTCACGATACCGAAGTATCACTTGCGAGTTGCCACTATGTTCCGTCCGGAGAGATGTTTTACTACAGAAATCAAATCAATGAATATAAATCAAAACTACATTTTATGTATATTCACGCCTTCCAAGGAGTGTTTTAAGATAAGCTATGCTGACGCATTATTACAGGGCGACAATGGCGGTGCCCTGGTACAAGTGAGCCCTCGTGGCGACCCAACCCTCATAGGGATATCGGTGTTCATGGCGGGCGGCGAGGACGGCTGCCACTCCGGACACCCGGCCGGTAACTACAGTAGTCCTTCTTCATCAGGATATAACTACGTGAAACACGTAGTATGTTTGTACTTCTTCTTGCGAAAATTATGCGGCAGACGAATCTTCACGTCTGCCCACAAGGGTCTCCGAAGGGGTAGGCAGAAGTATGCAGAGATCATTTTGGTACCAAAGTGATAGACAGTCTTAGAATTTCTTCTCAAATGTATGTAGGTTTCCTCTCGATGTTTCATTTTACCCTAAAGCTCGTCGTGTGACTTTTCATTGTATTTAAGTTCATAAAACTCACTGGTAAAGTCGGGATTCAGTGTGAACTATTTGCAGGCTTCCTAAGAGTTGGTGCCTACCACGAGTGGCTCGCCGAAGTGACAGGCGTGGACTTCGAGGACCAGTCGAGCCTACCGCAGGACGAGGACACCATCAGGAACTTGGAGATTAGCTTTAAAGTAAAGATTAAAGTCAATGATGACGTTGTAAAAGATGAGCAGGTGCAAATTGTGACGTAGATAGTATTATTATATTGTATTGTAAAGTATTATAGTTAATTACAGTTTTGTGTATCATTTTACACACACACACACACACACACACACACACAATGATTAGCTGCTTTGCATCCCTCACCACCTTTGTATACATCTATATCCTCAATAGTAAGCTAACTTTGAAGTTTAATGACTAAACTAAGCACAGTATCTGTTTTATGGCAATTCTGTCGTTTTCTCTCAGGCTTACGTTTTCTCTTCCCTCAAAGGTCCATGAAAGAGGCAGGCAGAAGTGGTACAGCACCCTATTTACGCCGAAGATATATTTAGGTGCCAAAGTGACGGATGGTGTGTCTGTCACTGTTTCTTGAGCATGAGCGTCATACTCACTTAAATGTCTTCTCAAACGTATGTAAGTTTGTTCACCGTAGAGTCCAGAAAAATTTCAAGGAATAGCTGCAAAGAAGGGGAAGCCGTTCTTCCATGATGTCGTTAGTACAACAATATCTATGTGTGATATTGCAAACGCCTATATGTTGCATGGTAATTAAAAAATACATTGTAATTTCAAAGACTTGCTCCAAAAGTTCGAAGAATCAAGACTACTGCTAAAAACAGTCGAGAATTGGAAAGTGAAGAATTATACGTCACTTTATACGACATGACAGCTCCTTTAGGAATATCTTAGAATGAAAGGTAGAGGGAAAAGAGGAAGAGGAAGTAAAAGATTAATATACATGAGTCAGATAAAAAAAGTGTCATGACGTATAGGGAGGTTAAAGAGGTTGCGCTGGACAGAAGCAAATGGAAGGGACTGCATCAGAGACGCCGACAAGAGCCCAGTTCTTAAATTTATGATGAGTGTAATTCCAACTGACAAGAATTGTAAATAGAGCCGTGGTGGCCGAGTGGTTCGAGCAGTTGCCTGCGACGCAAAGGTCGCAGTTGCCTGCGACGCAAAATTCGCAAGTTCGAATCCCGACTGTACCAATGAGTTTTTCTGAACTTAAGTACAGTGATATAGCCACACCACGAGCTTTACGGTGAAGGAAAACATCGAGAGGAAACCTGCATACGTCTGAGAAGAAATTCAAAGACGTATGTATAGTCGTGCTTGAGTAACGGCGATGGACTCGCCATCTGTCACTTTGGCACCTAATATACCTCTGGCGGAAAGTGGGTGTGTGGGTATTACCCATACACCTCTGCCTACCCCTTCGGGGACCCTTGTGGGAAGGCGTGAGGATATATATAGAAAAAAATTAAAACGCAATCAGAACGTAAAGCGGCAATGTGACGCCATCATATTTTTACATAATTATTTAACGTCAGGAAAATACCGACTTAACGATGGCTCCCCAGATAATGCTATAAATGATAATCAAATGTTATCAATTATCAAATCTCGCATTTGCAATCAACGTCGTAGGTTATTTACCACGTTTGGTGATAAGGTGCACACGTAAAATACCAATATAGAGATGACTTGTACTGTCATCGATGATGGTGATGACGATAATGCTGATGATGATAATGATGGCGACAATCATCATCGTTGCCAACGTGATGATGGCAATTGTAATGCTGGTGCTGGTGGTGATGATAATGCTTATGATAGTGGCGATGATGATAATAATGATGGTCAATGTAATATATCTTCATGCTATCCCACGAAGGTATTTTTTTACATTTATGAAGTTTAAGAATTATAAAATATATCTAATATAGTCGTCACCTAAATATAAATCCTCACCCCTATCGGGTCCCCAAAGGGGTAGGCCAGACATATAATTTAGGTACCAACGTGACAGATGGCGAGCCCATCGCCGTTACTCAGGCACGACTATACGACTATACTATACGCCTTTGAATTTCTTCTCAAACGTTTGCAGGTTTCCTTTCGATTTTTTTTCCTTCAAATTAAAACGCGTGAAGTGACTAATCAATGTACTTTAGTTCAGAAAAGTGAATTGGTACAGGCGGGATTCGAACTTGCAAACTTGGTTTTGCAGGCAACTACTTGAACCACTCCGTCACCACGAAGTCGATTGCTTAAATAAATAAACAACTTGGTTTGTTTTATTTCAGTCCTTACTTTAAGGTATAACGTGTTTGATAATGGAACGTCGTAAGGACCTTATTTATGTTCGGCGATAAAGAAACTAGTTACACTTCTGCCTACCCCTCTGGGACCTTCGCGGGGAGGCGAAGAAAATACCTGGGGTAAAATACTCCTACAAAACCTACTAGAGCTCACTCCTACAAAAGCTTAATATACACTACCAAAATATATTACCTGCATACGTCTGAGAGTCTAACCGCGACTTATGTTATGCTACGAACGACTTAGGGGGCGTCCATAAATTACGTCAGATGTTTAAGGGGGGGAGGGTGTTGAGTCAAATCTCATCTAATCTTACGTTGGAGAGAGGGGAGGGTCTCGGCAAATATCACGCAATTCTTTTTCTGATTAAACAAAAAAATATAGCTATTTTGGTCCATTTAATCCAGACTGAACATGAGTAAGATTTAATCTTATAATTAAACTCACAGCAATATTGATTACTAGTCTTAACTAGTCGTAAAAGCATGAAGAAATTTTTTTTTTCTTTTTACAATAAAAATCTAACGCGTTTACGTAAGAAACCCACATTTTGAAAAATCTAACGTGAGATTGGGGGATAGGGGAGGGGGTTGAATAATATCTCACGATATCTCACCAGGGGGAGGGAGGGACAGAAAATTAAAAAATACACCTCACGTAATTTATGGACGCCCCCTTATACACAGTGATCGATCACACCACGAGCTTTACGGTGAAGGAAAACATCGAGAGGGAACCTGCAAACTAACCAAGAAATTCAAAGGCGTATGTATAGTCGTGCTTGAGTAACGGCGATGGACTCGCCATCTGCCACGTTGGCACCTAAAACATATCTCTTGCGGAAAGTGGGTGTGTGGGTATTACCTATACACCTCTACCCCTTCGGGGACCCTTGTGGGAAGGCGTGAGGATATATCTATACTAATATTATAAAGAGGAAAGATTTGTTTGTTTGTTTGTTTGTAATGAATAGGATCCGAAACTACTGGACCGATTTCAAAAATTCTTTCACCTTTGGAAAGCTACATTATCCCCGAGTAACATAGGCTAGATTAAATTGGACCCGATAGGTGGCGCTGCGATCGAGTTTTAGGAATTTTAACTTTTTCACCCGTGCGAAGCTATCCCTTTCTGTGTGTCTTAAGGTGGATTCGAGAATGGTTTAGATTTACAATTGGACCCGATAGGTGGCGCTGCGATCGTGTTACGGGCAATTTAACTTTTTCACCCGAGCAAAGCTGGGCGGGACAGCTAGTTGTTATATATTAACGAAGCCTATCAATTGCTCCTTTTGCAAACACGTAAAAACGAGAACTAAAGTTAAAAAACCACGGAGGTTCCCCGTTTCTTATTCTTACTGGCTTTGTCTTGGAAGATGTGTTACCTATTGGGATTTTTATAACCTGTACCCTATGTACCCAACGTTCAATATGTGTCCCTGTGTCCCTTACGTTGGTTAGAAAATTTTTGAATATCAATGGGTAAATACTTACCAAGAACTGGTTACAGTCATATATCGGTAAATTGTATCTGAAGCTCACGTTTTCGGTAAACCCAAGTAAACTTATCACCACAGATCTACGTAAATCATACTACTATGATGATCTTAATCTATATATTATCTGTTCAGGTGATTAGATTCTAAACATGTGATAATCTGGATACCGCGGAATAGGGAAATGTGAGTCAAAACTATGTTTTGTTCCTTTTTATACATACAGTCTTATTATTAGTAACTAGCTGTCCCGCCCAGCTTCGCTCGGGTGAAAAAGTTAAATTGCCCGTAGCACGGTCGCAGCGCCACCTATTGGGTCCAATTGTAAATCTAAACCATTCTCGAATCTAGCTTAAGAAACACAGAAACACACAGAAAGCTTCGCCCGGGTAAAAAGGTAAAATTCTTGAAATTCGATCGCAGCGCCACCTATCGGGTCCAATTTAATCTAGCCTATGTTACTCGGGGATAATGTAGCTTTCCAAAGGTGAAAGAATTTTTGAAATCGGTCCAGTAGTTTCGGAGCCTATTCATTACAAACAAACAAACAAACAAATCTTTCCTCTTTATAATATTAGTATAGACTACATCTTTATTGGCACCTAAAATATATCTCTGGCGGGAAGTGGGTGTGTGGTTATGACCTAGGTGTGAGGATATATATATGCGCATACATCTTTATTATATATATATTTCTTCTGTGCGTGTGTTGGTCGCTGAACAACACTAAGCAGAAAATTTTATTAAAATCGATTTTAATAAAATTTCTGTCTTCAGGAGGATTCGAGATTGGTTTACACTCACAATTGGATCCGCTGGATAGGTGGCGCTGCGGTCGTGTTTCAGGAAACTATTTTTGTTCACATGTGCGTAGCTGAGCAGAATCACTAGTACATATATAGATATATATAAAAAAATATTAACTTAATAAGGTTTTCCAAAGGAGGCAGGGGTGTAACAAGATGCTGTTCACCAAGGGTACCTACACTTAGGTGCCAGAATTTCACATGGCGAATTCATAGCAAGTCACGATAAAAGAGAGAGTAAGTTAAGAGAGGTAGGGCATAACGGGTTTCCCGTTCGATTTGGAGTTGCCCGACTGGGGCAGGACCTCCACCTTATGGAAGTCCGTAGCCAAATAACACAATTTATTGTGTTGTGTTCCTACGTGGTGAATAAGGTTTCCAGTAATGAGCTCCTTGGGGAGGGGGGAGGATTGTTACATTGTGTTGGAAGCAGAGGGATTAAACCTTATGCTGCCAACACACTATAACTCTCCAAACACAGAGTGGCAACGCGCAAGTGATACTTCGGTATCTTGAGCGTAAATAGGCTACGGTAACCGTTTCCCATCAGGTGGGCCGTATGCTTGTTTGCCACTCTAGTTATATAAAAAAAAAAAAAAAGATACACTTCATGTATATCTACTAATAAATAAAAATTAAGTGTCGATGTTTTAATATCTGAATAACATTCTGTATCACAAGATATATTCTGTATCACGAGATACAAAAGGAAACGAATATCAAAACTATAATATGTATAGACAAATTACAAGTAAATAATTAACAAGCCGTGGTGGCCGAGTGGTTCGAGCAGTTGCCTGCGATACAAAGATCGCAAATTCGAATCCCGACTGTACCAATGAGTTCATAAGTCACACTACGAGCTTTACGGTGAAGGAAAACATCGTGGGGAAACCTGCATACGTCTGAGAAGAAATTCAAAGGCATATGTATAGTCGTGCTTGAGTAACGGCGACGGACTCGCCATCTGTCACGTTGGCACATAGTATACCTATGGCGGAAAGTGGGTGTGTGGGTATTACTTATACACCTCTGCCTACCCCTTCGGGGACCCTTGTGGGAAGGCGTGAGGATATTTATTTATTTTATTTATAATGAACAAGAGACGGCAGAGAGTCTCTTGGATCCTGGCAATATCGTTGAGACAACTGAGCGCGCGTATTGTGACTGTTTTTGGCATGACAAGTGCTCAACGCTGGAGTAACAAAGAGTTGATGCCATCGGCGATCAGCACCTGGCATTTAATGTGGTCGTAACAATAAGACATCCCTTTGTCTACTCATGCCCGGCAATTTTGATGGGGACGCACTGGTGGATATGTAGTGTTATATGGAGTACTAGCTGTGCCCGCGATTTCGGCCGCGTGGGATAGTGACTTTGCGCAGTATTTTATCCCATTGGGGGTGGAATTAATCAAAATCCTTTCTTAGCGGATGCCTACGTCGTAGCATCTACCTGCATGCCAAATTTCAGCCCGATCCGCCCAGTGGTTTGGGCTGTGCGTTGATAGACCGTCGGCGTCAGTCACCTTTTGAGTTATAAAGATATAGATTTAAGCCCACTTTAATATTCATTTATAAACATGCTCAGATGAATTTAGCACGAGAGAACCCGCAGGACATATACGTATTTAGTTGACAAAACCACGATAGCCGTCAAGCGCTCTAAAAATCAGTGAACAATCTTTAATTGTTATCTTTAATTACATCGATTTGACGCTAATCCCCTCAGTATTGCTAGTTAATACCTATTATATATTGTGGCAAGATTTGTGTGAAGGCAGTGACTACAGAAATGTCACTGAATGCGGTGCTTTTAGTGATCGCTCTGTCGAGCGTTCAGGTAAGGACTGTTATTAACTAGAGAATATTGGGAAATACACACCACGAGGTTTACAGTGAAGGAAAACATCGAGAGGAAACCTGCATACGTCTGAGAAGCAATTCAAAGGCGTATGTATAGTCGTGCTTGAGTAACGGCGGTTGACTCACCATTTGTCACGTATCTCCTCGAAAATAATATAACTGCACACCCCTGCCTCTCCCTTCGGACTCGTTGTGAGCAGGCGATATATAACTGGTAGATGGACACCTAGATAGATTAACGAACACAAAGGGCTCTAATCGGTGACCACTTCAAACGATAAATATATTTTAAAGCCCTTGAGTTAAACAAGTTCGGAAAGTGTCTTAGTTCATTTGAAGACGGCACGGAGAGTGCTACAATAATTAGCCTTTCCTCATACATATATATCGTGACCCCGAGTCACGCACGGGGCAGAGAGTTCTCTAGAGAGAACGTACGTACAGACCTCCTTCGCGTCATCCTCATTCATCAATGTCAATATACATGCTCATCGGATTCGAGTACTCTTGACGTTACGCCTATCTACAAGGGTCGTCGAAAGGGTGAGCAGAGGTGTAGCTAATATCAGTATATAAATGTATTTGTTAAATTAAATCTGTTATTGATATCTCGTAAAATAGTAGCATATATGTTTAAAAAATTCCACATTAGACGGTTTAAAATATAAACATTTATGTTCAATTTTTTTTATGATTTTCGGGATAGGTAATTTTTTATGATAGTTACTTTATAATCTTGAATATTGTTACCTATCTTATGGTCTAGGAAATACTATAAACACTTCAATTGCAGGTGTTCGGTAGGACAAGTGCAGTGATTCCGGACTTTCTCGAAAATGTGAACGGCAATGGTGAGTGTTCCTTTATTATAGTGAACCTTGGCGATATTGTTGTCGTAGCGGGCTAAAATAGCAGCCAACGAGTCGTGGTGGCCGAGTGGTGCGCGTACGCAACGCAAAAACTGAGAGTCTAACCGCGACTTATGTTATGCTACGAGCGACTTATGCACAGTGATTGATCACACCACGAGCTTTACGGTGAAGGAAAACATCGAGAGGGAACCTGCAAACTAACCAAGAAATTCAAAGGCGTATGTATAGTCGTGCTTGAGTAACGGCGATGGACTCGCCATCTGCCACGTTGGCACCTTAAACATATCTCTTGCGGAAAGTGGGTGTGTGGGTACTACCTATACACCTCTGCCTACCCCTTCGGGGGCCCTTGTGGGAAGGCGTGAGGATATATTTTTTAAGAGGAAATTTCCTTGCATCTTAAATTTTTACACCTATTCTATGTATAAGAGTTGTGTTTATGAATGTACCATTAAGTGTGTACGAACTAAGTGTAGTTTTATTTGTCCTTTATCAGCTGATAGCTCCCGCATCGTGTCCGGCTGGGTGGCCACCCCGGGCCAGCACCCGCACCAGGTGTCGGTGCGCATGGTGGACCCCGCCGGGGGCGTGTCCTCGTGCGGCGGCTCCATCGTGCACACCACCTGGGTGATCACCGCCGCGCACTGTACCGCCGGGTGAGGCATACATACCATCACACCAAGTCCCTCACGTCGCAGGCAGAGAATAGAACGCCAGCTCTCTAGACTTACAGACCTACGTATTATTATGACGCAGTCTCTCACGAGGTAGACAGAGAGAGTAGAGCCCCAGTTCTCTGTAGATTTACAAAACTCATTCGCTTCAACCACATTTATCAATATTAATACTTATGGTCGCCGTGTGTATAGTCGTGCTTAAGTAACGGCGATGGACTCGCCATCAGGCACTGTGGCAACTAAAATATATCTCTGGGTGTGTCGGTACTACCTATACACCTCTGCCTACCCCTTCGGGGATCCTTGTGGAATGGCGTGAGGATATATTTATATATACGGATACTATGATGATTAGATAAATTATCAGAATAATATTTTACCGTAATTAATTAATAGTAGCCCTCGATTCTAGGCAGTTCCATCAGATGCACTTAAACAGTAACTGCTTATGCAACCGCAATTATCGCAATTAACATCAATTCTAAGCCTAATGAACACTAGGCCTAGTGTCCGTGTCATAATATCTGACAAAAAAAGTGAACGACTTAAATGTTGTCCACAGTCGCATTACTCTAGTGATCCGCGCCGGCGCAGCCAACATTACGGTACCCCACTACATGGGAGAGACCACCGAGTGGTACAACCACCCGACCTACGACGACCTCCGACCCCAGGTGGTGCAGCCCAACGACATTGCTATTGCCAAGCTGCAGCAGCCCCTCGTCTACTCAGGTGAAGATGCCATTTGGACGGGCAATAAATAAATATTCTCCTATATAAGTTTATTGTTTTGAAAATATATCTTTATATATAGGTACATTTCCTCTGTACCTACGTGTATACATATGTCACGGAAATCCTACTAAACAGTTGTTCCGATTTTAATGGAATTTTATGTGTGTCTTCAGGTGAGTACGAGAATGGTTTAGATGCATAATTGGACTCGATAGGTGGCGCCACCGTCTTATTTTTTCACCAGAGCTAAGCTGTGCGGGACAGCTAGTATTAATATATATATATTTTCATGTGTATTTAAAACAAAGGTCAATGATTTTGTACATGTAATCTGAGAATTTTCCAAACTAAAACTCCGACCAAAAGTGGGTGCGAGAGTATACTTCACACTGCCTTATGGGACCCTAGTTCTCTTTAGACTTGCTTCATCCAAAATACTTATTATTATTGTTTGCCCAGCTTATGTGCAGCCCATCCTCGTGCAGCCCAGAGCTGATGCCTTCAGGAATTACGACGCAGAGGTTGTATACACAAGCGGATACGGAAGGGTGTGGACTGATGGTGAGTGTCTGGATAACGTATAGTATTCACGCCAAGTGTGGCTCCGAAACAAGGAGCTTAAAGATTGATATTGGAACAAACAAAAAATACCAGTCTATGTTTTGTTGAGTTTAAAACTGCCATTAAACGTAAACTAATTTAACTAGCTTTAATTTATTGATTCGATTTGATTTTATTTTGTGAAGGAATCCAAATCCGAAAAAATAATCCAATCAATCCAAAAAAAAAGATTTGATTGTTTATATCTTTGTTAAAGACAAAGTTATTACAATAAAACACTTATAGAAAGCTACATTATTCCGGGATTACATGAGCTAAATAAGAAAAATTTAATATTTTAAATTCATATAGGTATATCTATATGTTCATCAAATTCAACAAATAAATTAAGTATTCATGTCTCGAGACGCTCATGGGGTAAGCAGAGTACAGCGCCAGTTCTCTCTAGACTTATAGACCACTTTCGCATCGCGCAGCTTCATAATTTATGTCCCAAGCGTTTCCGCTATTACATCTTCTATTTGTGAAATCGATAATCTATAGCAACATTGTACCACCGACCAGGGGCGACGTCGGAGGTCCTCAACTGGGTGTACCTTCGCGCCACCTCCAACCCGACCTGCGCCTGGACCTTCGGCTCCGCACTCATCACGGACAACGCCATCTGCGCCGGCTTCTACAACGTCACCTCGCAGTCACCTTGCAGCGTACGATTTTGACACTACTACATAAACCAATATATGGATGGATGTTTGTTAACAGTCCAGCCCAGCTCCCTTGCTCGCGATCCAGCAATGCCCTAAGCCGAGGTTCGTACCCCACAGGGGGTGCCCTTAGCTGTGTTGCTTAGTACTAAAGTGCCTGGCTGGAGGCCTTGGTCTCGCCATTGACCGGTTAAGTAGCAAAAGTTCCCGGAACACACGCTACGAGAGACAACACAAAAAAAAAGGATGTTTGTTTTTCAATCACGCCAGAGCGGCTTAACTGAATAGGATGAAATTAAGCACAAACATATTTTAAAGTCTGGGTTAAGTCATAGAATGTCTTATTTCGGAACAATAGCACCAATGGAATGGCTCGAGCAGAAGAGCCTTGGTGTAATAAATTGAAAAAAAAAATTTTTTTTTGCTACTCCCTTTTCTCCGAAAGGAAAGGCGAAGGTGTAGCAACTACAACTTAGTTCCAACGTGACAGATGGCGAATCCATCGCCTATACCTACAGCTTCGCAGTACTTCTGTAACGAATGTAGGTTTCCTCGCGGGGATTTCCTTCGCCGTAATCAGTTTACTTTAGTTCAGAAAAAAACTTTTCATTTTCACAAAAAAAAGTTCATTGATATATATTTTGCCATCCAAGTTCAAACCTAGGCATTGAGATTACAGTCGACTGAACTACTTGGCCACTACGGCTCGATTACGTACTGGGGTAACTAGTACCTATTAACTTAGTCATCCCAGCCCTATATAGTATGGGAGATAACATTTTCAACATGTTTAACAAGTGTATATTCTCCAGGGAGACAGTGGCGGTCCTCTAGTGCACGTGAGCCCTGAAGGTGTGCCAATACTCATTGGTGTAACCTCCTTCGTAGCTGGCGGCACCCACGGATGCCACTCTGGGTTCCCTGCTGGTAAGTACTTATTTACGACATTGTTTGATAAAGTTTCCAGAGATTGATGTATTGTCGAAAGTCACAACATCTCTCAGATACTTTCCGTTAAACAAAGCATAGCAAGAACTCTACCAGGAAAGCAGAGGACCGAACAAGTAGTCTGTAACACTAGTTTGCTGTCGCCCTGCTCTCTCCGTAAGGGACTCGACGTGGTGTGTGTGTTTGTATAGAAGTACCTATTACAGTATACGAAGATTTCTGCTTAATGCAGTTTACCTACTGTTGGAACGAAGATCGATAATGGAACGTAAAATTGAAAATAATATAATTTAGATCCTATCGCAAGCTTGCGTTTCGGTAGCATCTACAATATACTTTTATTATGAAATTACGATTTAGAGATAAGTATTATGCGATTACTATCACCTACCTGTGTAGCAAGCTATCAAACAATCGGTGGACTATCTTCTTTTTACAATCTTATTTTTTTCTTTGCACTCATAATAAATGATACCAACCTTTTTGGTATTCGATGACGTGCCTTCAAATTAGAATTAAAGGCTTGATAGTAAAAGTAACTGGAAAGCCACGAGGTAAATCCATTTGTTCACTTTGGCCCATACCCATAGGTAGGTACGTAGTAGCTAACATCACTAAACAGCTCTCTGTGTTTTTGTAATATACCTACCAAAATTTCGCGAAAATAAAATGATTAAGTTAAATTAGGCCTTTGATGGCACTTCTGTAGTTATCATCTACTACTATACCAAAGATTACAATATATACTTGTACTATACAGTAAGTAGGCTATATTATATATCCTTGCGAAAGGGAGTAGCAAGATATTCGAAAATAATTTCGAGCATAGACAATAGTTTATTTTTTATTACCATATGTACACGTAATGGATAACAAGTAACAAACCCAGAGGGGCCTCACTCTTTTTTCGTAGTATTATTGTTCGTTACCATCTTATCGCCTACCCCATTAGAATACTTTCACGTCCCCCCCGGCGATTCGGCCAGTTGGGCCACTCCACTGCCCAACCGGTGTTGGGCCGGGCTTTTACTCCTTGGGAGGGCAAATCAGTGTACACGCGACGCGCCCTTCAACTTCGAGGGCATCGTGTTCGCGAGCGACGTCGCCCGCTGCCCTCTAAAGGAGGCATGCGCCGCACCTCGGCCTGCCTCCTGCGGCGTTCGTTACATACCTACTTATAGAATAGGTATATTTTGGGCAGACCGAGTTGTCATTTCACCTATGATATATTTAGGTCCCAATATCTAGTTTTGTAATTTTCAGTACGAAAATCAATCTTGCTTTACAGGTTTCATCCGCCCCGGACCGTTCCAAGACTGGTTCACAGAAATCACTGGGCTAGACTTTGAGAACCTTCAGGAAGAGGAGCCAACTACCACTCAGGCGCCGACTACCACCACAGAAGCTACCACCACAACGACCGTGGCTCCTACCGATCCACCGACCACCGCCGCCCCAGAACCTGACGAAGAAGATGAGGATGATGATGACAGTGAGGAAGATTCTGAGGAGCTCGACCCCGAGCTGGCTGACCTCATGAAGAGGCTAGAGGTCAAGGTTAAGGTCAAAGTCAAGATGAACAAGTTCATCAAGAAGAAGAAGATCCACATTAAAAAAGACCTTGCAGCTTAAATTTAAATACAATACAGAGTAGAAAAAAAATATTTACTGTTTAATGTTTATTGAAAAAAAGTTCAATTGCTGTTGTTGTTGGTGAAACCTAACGAAATATGCGCAAGTTAAACCTGCCATCAGCTTGCGTAAATAAAATTATTTGTTATTGATATACAGTTCTTTTATTGCTTGAATCGATACACATCTAAATCTCGACACATAGTATGTACTGATTACGTTTGGAATTGTAAGATAAAACAACTTTAGATAAACCGTCATGTGCACCGTACCGTACAGAAAAATTAAATACATATTATCATGTGTTCCCTTTTTTGAGGGTCGAATAACAATATAATTTGTAGTAAAAAGCTTTGTCTCAACTTATTTCAATTAAGTTAACTTCAAAAGTCGGCAACACTTCACTTAAATGTCACGAGTTAATGTCAATTGTTCTTTGGGTGCCTACCTAGTTAGTAGTCATAGGTGTTTTTATTAAGCTATGTTGAAACATTTGAAATGGGTTGATTTGTTGTTATTGTTTACAAGTTCAATGTAAGACGTCTAATTTTGTAATGAAATGGAGGGATCAAACGATAAAGGTAATTTGCATCACCAGTGGTAACGCGAAATTTTGTTACGGTTTAAAAAAAGTATATTGTTTTGGGTGTAATTATTATCGCTTAGTATTTTGTGTGGGCGAAGCTGTTTCCCTGTGAATAATCTTTTGTTTGTCCCCGCCTAGCTTATTCATACTCCGATACTATGTTTCAGCGAATTTCCAACAATTTATATTAATTTATAATGTAATCCAGATGTCGTTTTTATATGTTAAGGTTGTTCACAAAGTTACTATTTCATTCATATATATTTACTTCCGCGTTGCACACGATTCTAATATGTAGCTGAAGGTTTTTACGCGCTCAAGGAGTCTCATTTAGCTAAGTTATGTCTTTTACAGCTCATAAAATCATATTCATAGATTTTTCCTAAAAGCTCAGCCAATAAAAATGCTTACTGAAGATTATACCCGTAATTAATGGTAATAATAAATAAATAACTGTTACTAGTAAAATTAATGATGAGGAACTATGTGTCATGATTTAAAGTTAGTTTAAGGGTTAGAGATCATTAATCCCCACTATTGCAAGTTAGTACCCATGTACATAATTGGCCCTGAAAATTGTTACTATAGCTGCATAAAAACTGGTAACCCCATGCTCTATTTTGAATATAGAATATTTTTTTTTTGCTGCTTGTTTGACATTGTTAAATTGTAATGAAAGAGATATTTATACAAATACTAACTATGAGGAAACTAAAAGATGCTAGTACCAATATTGCAATGGAATGAAGCAATAAACAATAATGGGGCAATGCTACACTACTACTCTGTAATCTAACATATTTCCTTAGGTATGTAAATAATTATTTAAACTAAAAACACCTTATGTATATTCATATAAAGTGCTTATTGCATTGTAATAACACTCACAATATAATTTGATAACATATAATAAATTTTTGTTACCTAATGTGACACATCTTCACACATAGTTATAAATAATTTATCTGCAGCATGACATAGGTATTGAGTACCACTAACATACCTCTGCCTACCCCTTCGTAGACCTTTGGTGGAAGGCATGAAGATATAAGATATATAATTGATATATATAAAAATGTTATGTTGGTTTTTGTACGCTTCAAAAACTCAAAAAGTTCTGCACCAATCGAGCTGAAAGCTTAGCATGATATATAATCCGTATCAAGGATTGTTTTTATCTATTTTTTGCATCAGTCACATATTCACAGCGAAGTGTGGCAGGGTACAGCTAGTAAAAATATATATATTCATGAAGGTTTTCCATCTACATAATCAGACCAACTCACTTTGACAATAATCTAAACAGTGTTTTAACATTCAAATGTTATTGCAGAGACCTCAATGTGTGCGGGGTGCTTGAACAACATTGGTGGAGATGACTATGTATCAGCGCTCGCCCAGGATTGGCATAAAGACTGTTTTCGGTATGTAGGATCTAAGAAAAGTAAGAATAAGGAGACTAAGATTTTCATACATATATTTTTTTAATACAACAAGAGTGGCAAACAAGCATACGGCCCATCTGATAGTGTTATGTATCTGGTGGGTACTTATTTAAACTTATTTGTCAATAAGATTAGTAAAAGTACAAGTGGGTAGTTTGTAAGCATATATTGTGGATATTTCCAGTCTGTGTTTTGCTACCTAGCACAATACATGTGATTCGTGAATAATGTTGTTTTATTGGACATAACAGTGGCGACGAAGGTCAAATTTTAAACTATGGAGCGTAAATCAGTGAAATTTCACGAGTTTAACGTGAAATCTGACAATTGGGATAGTTATATCGACCGTTTAAAATACTGTTTCGAAGCTAATGGAATCGACGACGATTGCACAAAACGCGCTAACTTTTACACAATTTGTGGAACAGAAGTGTTTGAAACTTTGCTAGCATTAATAACTCCGAAGAAATCAAGTGACATTTGTTTTTCTGATATTGTGACGGTTCTCACCAAACATTTTTGTCCAAAACCTAATGAAATTTCAGTGTCTTACAAATTCTATAAACGCGATCAAAGACACGAGGAATCAGCGTCTGATTACATTGCACAATTACGGAAATTAAGTGCGGGTTGTAACTTTACGGATTTGGAAAGAATGCTTCGAGACCGCTTGGTGTGTGGTATGACAGACAACAAGTTGCAATACGATCTTTTGAAAAGGGACATTTTAAGCTACGGAGATGTGGTAGATGCTATGTTGTCGTCAGAGAGCGCGGGGAGGGACGCTCGCATGATGCAGAGCGCCGACCCCGGTTCGGCATCTACGGGTACATACGCGACATTGACGTCACCGACATACGCCCCAGAACCAATGGAAGTGAATGCTGTCAAATCTAAAAGTAATGTGCGTCTTTGCTATCGTTGTGGCGATCGTCACGGAGGAGAATGCCGTTTTATTAACGCGGTATGTCATTTTTGTAAGAAACGTGGACACATTGAAAAGATTTGTACAGCTAAGAAAAGAGATGTCTCAAGGAACGTTAATTATGCGGATACTGAAGCGGATTCCTTACTGAACGGCATCTATAATGTGAACACAACACGCACGCGCATACCGGCTTTCACATTAAGGGTTATTGTGGAGGGCAGGCCTGTCACTATGGAGGTAGACTCAGGTGCTGCGTTTTCAATCTTGAACCAACGCACGTGGTCGCAGTTGAAATCGAACGCGCGTCTACGCATGCTGCCGAACAGACTGTGTACGTGGAATGATTCCCCAGTGAACGTATGTGGACAAGCGAATGTGCAAGTACAGTATAAGGACATTAAGTGTGTTCTCAAAGTCATTATAGCTAAGGGTTCAGGCCCAAATTTAATTGGTCGTAATTGGTTCGAAGCACTGAATATTTCAATAAATGTAAATGCAATTTCTGAAAATGATATGACTACCACGAATGTAATATTAGCGAAATATTGTGAGGTATTCAGGGACGGACTCGGTACTTACCGGGGTGACCCTGTAGAGATTCGATTGAAGCAGAACGCGACACCGAGATTTCTGAAGGCTCGGCCTGTGCCGTATGCTATTAAGGATAGGGTTGAAAAGGAAATCGATCGTTTAGTTAGTGAGGGAGTTCTATGTCCAGTATCTTTTTCTGAATGGGCAACGCCTGTGGTACCTATACTTAAGAAGAATGGTGACGTTCGCTTGTGTGGAGATTATCGCAGCACGGTTAATCAGGCTACAGAACCGGATACTTATCCGATGCCTACGGCAAGTGAAGTGTTTGCTTCGGTGTCAGGGGGGAAGTGGTACACAACTCTTGATCTGGACCGAGCTTACACACAGGTGATCGTGACAAATGACACGTCACGTCTTTTAACTTTAAACACCTGTAAAGGTCTTTACACAGTGCACAGATTGGCATTCGGCGTCAAGGCGTGCCCAGGTATTTTTCAGCGTCTGATGACGGCGTTGTTGGCGGGTGTACCTGGCGTGGCGGTTCTAATCGATGACGTCATCATTAGTGGTCGAACCATGCCAGAGATGACACAGCGTTTGGACATAGTACTTAACCGTATCGCAAAAGCAGGCTTACGCCTCAATCGAGACAAATGTAAGTTTGCTAAGAGTCAAGTTGAATTTTTAGGTTTTGTTATAGACGCTGAGGGTATTCACCCTGCACCTAGTAAGGTCGAGTCAATAGTTAATACACCAGAACCTAAAAATGTTCAACAGCTTCAAGCTTTTCTGGGTTTATATAATTTTTACGAGAGATTCATACCTCACAAGGCCACAGTGTTGGAACCGTTACATAGGTTACTCGACAGGTCACGTGATTGGCAGTGGACCGACAAAGAACAGAACAGTTTTGATGCAGCAAAACGGTTATTATCGTGCGAGATAACTTTGGTACATTTCGATTTAAATAAGCCGCTAGTGCTGACTTGTGATAGTTCCGAGTATGGTGTGGGTGCAGTTCTATCTCATGTTATGGAGGACGGGCAAGAGCGACCCGTAGCGATGGGCTCGCGAACACTTCACACGCATGAGAGAAGGTATTCACAGTTAGATAAGGAAGCGACAGCTATAATGTTTGGTCTGAGTAAATTCCATAACTACCTAATGGGTAATTCCTTCACGGTTGTAACTGATCACAAACCATTGTTAGGTATTTTTGATCCAAAGAAGCCCATACCTAGCGTATTGTCACCTCGGTTGACTAGAATTGCATTAGTTCTTACTTCCCATAGTTACAAAATTGTTTATAAGCCCGGTCATACTATAGGTCATGCTGACGGTTTAAGTCGGTTGCCACAATCGGTTCCAGAAGAACCAGAACCGCAACTATACGACATTTTATTAATTGCCGAAACTCCAACGGATTTTCCAGTTGATGTCGATCAAATAGCATCAGTGACAAAAAGCGACAAGGTTCTTAGTCGTGTTAAACATTACATTTTGTGTGGTTGGCCAGATAGAGTCACAGACGAACATTTGCGCCCGTACTGGTTGCATCGCACTGAATTGTCTCTGCATGAAGATTGTGTCTTACTTGGGTGTCGCGTGGTGGTGCCGCCATCGCTGCGCAATCCTGTCTTACATGCTTTACATAAAGTGCATAGTGGAATAGTACAAACTAAAGCTCTGGCCAGAAGTTATGTGTGGTGGCCACAGTTGAATGATGATATCGAGGCATTAATTCAAAGTTGCAATAAATGTTTAGAACACAGACACATGCCACCTAGGACTAGATATGAATGGATCACCCCATGTAAACCTTGGTCGCGAATTAATATTGATTTTGCCGGGCCGTTTCAAGGAAAAGTTTTTTTAATAATCGTAGATGCTTATTCTAGATGGCCTGAAGTATTCGTGGTAAATAACATGACATCGTCGACAGTTATTCGGCATTTGAGAATGATATTTGCTACTCATGGGCTGTGTGAGACTATTGTGTCCGACAACGGAACACCTTTTGTATCGAGTGAAATGAAACAATTTTTGCTATCAAATAAAATTAAACATATAACTACCGCCCCATATCATCCATCTACCAACGGTTTGGCAGAACGAATGGTTCAGACTGTCAAAGACAAATTGCGCAAGATGGACGGTACATCATGGGATGTAAAAGTTCCGAATATGTTACTGGGACTTCGGGTAACTCCATGCACAACAACGAATAAAAGTCCTTCGGAACTGTTGATGAATAGACGTTTACGCACTTTACTCGACACTATTCATCCTGATAATCGCCAGCGTCAAAGGAATGAGCAGCAAATCATTCGTAATACTGAAAATAATCATAGGCATGTTAATGCAGGACAGAAGGTTATGTATAGAAATTATAGTAACGGAGCACGATGGTTGCCGGGTACTATAGCCCATAGGGATGGTCCATCTAGCTATCAGGTGACCACTAGTGATGGAACGTTTATTTCAAGGCATATTGATCAGATAATTAAACAGAAAAGTCAGAGTGCAAGCGAAGATAAGGAAGGAGAAGGAGGTGAAAGAGAGAGGGTGGATGAAAGGGTTGAAGAAAGGCAGGAAGAGAAAGGAGATTTCGCATCAGGCCAGAATAGTCCGGAAATTATTGAGATACCGAGTTCGGATCAGTGGGGTGAGATATTAGGCATACCAGTAGAACACGAGTCTGGGTATTCGGGGGGAAAAGTTAAAAATAAAGTGAATGTACATGCAAGGTCTCCCTACTCTCGATCTGGCCGTGAGTTTAATTATTTGGAGTGATTGTTATTGGTATATGATATTGTTTTGTTTTATTCTAAGTGTTTTTCAGTGAAGTTCATTAATGAACATGTTATTTTGGTTTGTTTATTTTATGTCATTATGTTAACTAAAGGGTAAGGTATGTTATGTATCTGGTGGGTACTTATTTAAACTTATTTGTCAATAAGATTAGTAAAAGTACAAGTGGGTAGTTTGTAAGCATATATTGTGGATATTTCCAGTCTGTGTTTTGCTACCTAGCACAATACATGTGATTCGTGAATAATGTTGTTTTATTGGACATAACAGATAGAATATGGTTACCGCATCCTATTAACGCTTACAATACCGAAGTATCACTTGCACATTGCCACTCTGTGTTCGGAGAGTTATACTGTGTTCGCAGCATAATGGGACTAATCCCTCTGCTGCTAACACAATATAACAATCCTTCTCCCTCCCCAAGGAGCTCATTACTGGAAACCTTATTCACCGCATAGGTACACAAAACAAAAAAAAAAATTATTTGGCTTTGGACTTCTATAAGGTGGAGGTCCTGCCACAGTTGGGCAGCTCTAAATTCGAATGGAAAACCCGTTATGCCCTACACCTTTTCTACATATCATATCAAACATTGTATCAGCTGAAAGCTTCACAAAGAATGGCCATACAACTAGAGCATCTAGAGGAGTGTAACTTCTTGCGTACATGCATTTATTTATTCTAACTCGCCACCCACCAATGACTACTCACCCTTACTCATAATATAATACATCCTCACGCCTTCCCACAAGGGTCCCCGAAGGGGTAGGCAGAGGTGTATAGGTAATACCCATACACCCACTTTCCGCCAGAGGTATATCAGGTGCCAACGTGACAGATGGCGAGTCCATCACCGTTACTCAAGCACGACTAAACATACGCCTTTGAATTTCTTCTCAGACGTATGCAGGTTTCCTCGCGATGTTTTCCTTCACCGTAAAGCTCGTGGTGTGACTAATCACTGTACTTAAGTTCATTAAAACTCATTGGCACAGTCGGGATTCGAACTTGCGATCTTTGTGTCGCAGGCAACTGCTCGAACCACTCGGCCACCACGGCTCTTACCCTTACTCAATCACCACAAATACAATATATAGTACTTTGTATAATACTTTCCCCCCTTGTCCACTGCTGTGTCACACCTTATACACACAAAAAGGGAATTGTAATAAATCTAGGTTTCAGCAGTTGTTCATTCTAACTTGCCATCCATCAATGGCTAGTCACCACCTAGCATTGACCGCGTGAACCATGCGCATTAAGGTATAAGATTAAACAAATCTATATGTTGCAGGCGTTTTTGTTCGTTTTGCTTTTATAATATGTTTATTTGACGCATCACACCACTAGCAAGGTCCCTTAGAGCCCTATTGAAGGAAACATATGCAATGTGCCCAGGTGCTCTGTGTGCGACGCGGCCCTGTCCACGTGGTACTTTGAGAAAGGGGGCCTCCTGTTCTGCCAGAGCGACTACTGGGCGCGCTACGGCGAGAGCTGCCAGCAATGTGCTCAGGTATACTGCTATTTGGTTCATATAGGTAACTCACATATATAAACGAGACTATGTGAAATATCACATAGTCTTGGATGTCCTATGTATTTATGTATATATCCATCTATATAAGTAAATATATCGTTGTCTATTCACCATAACACAAGCTTTGCTTAATTGGGACTAGGTCAATTTGTGTGACATTGTCCCAGGTATTTATTTATTTATATTTTTGGTCTCTTGCGTTAATAATAATAATGATCATGAAAGTTGGATAATGAGACGTATAAACATACATGTATATAGAGGACAGACGCTCTACTCTACTCAGCGTGGTTATATGTATATACTAGCTATTCCCGCGACTTCTTCCGCGTGGAATTTAACAAAAAAAATGTTGTTCACTTTCTTATTTTAGAAACTGAACAAAATTGAAAGCACCTAAGTTACTCATCTTTACATCAGCTATCTGCCAGTGAAAATTCGCTCTAGCAATTTCAGAGATTAGTCGTAACAAACAGACAGTCAAAAATGTAAAAAAATATATTTTGGTTTATGTATTGTGCATAAATCCATATGCATTAAGTAAAAAGCGGTTATTTTAATATTATAAACAGACACTGTAACTTTATTTATTTTCATAGATAAGTCTAGAGAGGTCTAACGCTCTAATGTGTTTGCGTACTTTTTTTTGTATTGTCTCTCGTAGCGTGAGTTCCGGGAACTTTTGCTACTTAACCGGTCAATGGCGAGACCTAGGCCTCCAGCCAGGGTGTTTGCGTACCCTTGGCGTGATGCTATGTATGGGTACCCCGCCGACAGGTGATAACGGGCCCGGTGATGTCGGCGGGCGAGCACCGCTTCCACCCCGAGTGCTTCGCGTGCGAGGCTTGCGGCGCGCACGTCGAGGACGGCCAGCCCTACGCGCTCGTCGAGAGGTCGCACCTCTACTGGTCGGTAGTCGGTACACGCTCACGAGCTCCTACGCCTGTCGATACAGATGTATATGCTCACGACATTCCCCAAGACTTCTTATTATGCCAATAGTAACTACAATTTGATTTCATTGATAGATGTTTTTTCTGGAATTTTCGACTGGATTAAAACGACCCATGTGTTAATATAATATATATAATAATATATATCCTCACGCATTCCCATAAGGGTCCTCGAAGGGGTAGAAGTGTATAGGCAGTACCCACACACCCACTTTCCGCCAGAGATACATTTCAGGTGCCAACGTGACAGATGTGTCCATCGCCGTTACTCAAGCACGACTATACATACGCGTTTGAATTGCTTCTCACACGTATGCAGGTTCCCTCTCGATGTTTTCCTTCACCGTAAAGCTCGAGGTGTGACTAATCACTGTATCTAAGTTCAGAAAAACTCATTGGTACAGTCGGGATTCGAACCCAGCTAATAATCCATCTGTGTGCCCAATTTCATTCAATTCCGTTCAGTAGTCTTTTACAAATATCCTTACAGACTTTCGCATTTAAAATGTTCGTACGAAATACATGTATAATACTTTTGCTCCAAGTACTGGCGAAGTGGTAACCGGTAGGCAGGTTGAACGTGAAAGAAGACGCGTATGCAGCACGAAGCTGTGTGTTTATCGTAACCTATCCCTCAGCGGCCCGTGCTACGATGGCGCAGCGGGCGGGCGGCCAGCCATCCGCGTGGTGGAGCTGCCCCCCGCGCGGCCCCCCACAGGCCCCCCCGGCGGGCCCCCCACAGGCACCCCCGGCGGGCCCCCCACAGGCCCCCCCGCGCAGCCCCCCGCCTGCCCACCGGCGCTGCGGCTCGCGCCATCCGACTGCGGGGCACTCAAACTGGCTGAGTAATACTATATATACTTATGACATTTGACCAGATAGTTCCCTAAAAACTACTTTGTATCATATAGAGAAGGATTACCAAAGGTGTTCACTGCGCCGGTAGCAACTAGCTGTACCAACTTTGGTGTCATCACTAACCACGGTGGTGTAACATCTTCATCCTCATCCAACAGCTCACTCAACTCACACATGTCACTAACTGGTTTCTTAGCAAATATCACGTAATTTTTTTTTCTAGCGGAAAACGATGTCATGAAAAAATCTTGTTTTTTTTAAGAATCTCGCGTTAGATTTGTGGACGGGAGAGGGTGTTGAGGAAAATTTTACGAAATCTCACCAAGGGAGGAGCTGGGTCGAGAAATTCTTAAAAATGCCTCACGTAATTAACAGACGCCCCCTAAGAGTAGGTATTAGACGTATAGGTTTCACCTACGGGGATTTTCGGTAATATGAGTTGACGTATGTTATTATGAGTAATTACGCGCTTATAACATGGGTATGTACAAGGGTATGCGTGTGTGTGCACGGCAGCGGGCAGTGTCGGCGGGCGGCGTGGGGCTTACTGCGCGCGGCGCTCGCTGCCTGCCTGCAGCTCGCCTGCCCACGGTACCCGCGCCACTTCACACAAGCCCATACACTCATTATACTTAGTCCAAAATCAAGGTTGACCCAGAATTTATAGATAACTGTCACTTTTCAATGACATTCCACACTGAGACTGGGCATTTCTTAGTTTTGGAATAAGCAGTTTAATGTCGGCCGTTGCGTTGTATTCAGTCGTACTGCCAGTTCCAGTAGCATGATATAAGCTTATGCATGAAGCATGTAGAAATATAGATAAGTTATACAAGATGTAAAAAAAAATGCTCGAATTCTCCGAATGGCTGGAAATTTTAATTGTGATCTGCTTGAACCACTCGACCACAGAAAGAAAGAAAAATATTTAATTTATTCATCTCATTCCCTTTTACTTTAGCATAGTTAGACAACTATGCTATGTTGCAAGCGTCCATAGGCGGCGGTAACCGCTTACCATCAGGCGGACCGCATGCTTGTTTGCCACCCAAGTGGTATATAAAAAAAAAATAGCTCTGCCAGCGACTTCGTCCGCGTGGAATAGAATGGGCAGAATTTTTAGGATATACATTTTGGTTTATTTTGGATATGTTAAGTGAAGCTTACCACAACATTTTAGTGAAAACCACATCTAAATCGGATAAGCCGTTTCTGAGAATAGCGTGCACAAACGCACAGACAAACAGAAAAATCTGACAATCATTGTTTTGGGTGCTATTTGCGTTGATAAAGGTCCCAATAATATGTTTTCTCATATATCTTCAATGTACAGACAGCGATCCGTTACATTTTTATTATATGTGATATGGCAGCGTTCAAGAGGACCTCAAAAAGGCTTCTCAAGCAAACCAATGGGGCAGTATAAGTACGTATACATGCGTCGGCCCCAGTATGTGTAATGGGCATAGGGTCACGTACACGCTCCCGCGGCGCCACCTACAATAGAGGCGGCATTACGAACGTATGACGTAACAGGCATGATGCCATCCGCCACGTCACACTTAGGTGGCTGCCTTAAACTACGTTACAGAGGTTTGCTACCTAAAGGATACTTTTTGGTACTTATTTATATATAACTACCAAAAATACCTCTATACCTCTAAACCTAATATACCTCTGGCGGAAAGTGCGTGTGTGGGTATTACCTATACACCTCTGCCTACCCCTTCGGGGACCGTTGTGGGAAGGCCTGAGGATACATTATTACTACCAAAAATATATCTCAAAATTTTATTATATGTATAACTCTTACACCACAGGTGTAGTGCCCACACCTCTGCCTACCCCATCGGGGACCCCTGTGTGTTACACATTTATTTAATTTTGATGAAAATATTACAGCAATATTAAGGCATTAGTTAGATTCGTTCGTAAAGTCTAAGTCTAAGTAAAGTAGGGAGACGAGTGCCAGCTCTCTCCAGATGTACATATCTACCTTTTGTTTTATCAACATTTTTAAACTGTAGAAATTTACATACAAAATCAATCAAAATAAATCCTCACGCCTTCCCACAAGGGTCCCCGAAGGGGTAGGCAGAGGTGTATAGGTAATACCCACACACCCACTTTCCGCCAGAGGTATATTAGTGAGCCGTGGTGGCCGAGTGGTTCGAACAGTTGCCTGCGACACAAAGATCGCAAGTTCGAATCCCGACTGTACCAATGAGTTTTTCTGATCTTAAGTACAGTGATTAGTCACACCACGAGCTTTACGGCGAAGGAAAACATCGAGGGGAAACCTACATACGCCTGAGAAGAAATTCAAAGGCGTATGTATAGTCGTGCTTGAGTAACGGCGATGGACTCGCCATCTGTCACGTTGGCAGCTAATATACCTCTGGTGGAAAGTGGGTGGGTACGAAAATTAAATTAACTCATTTTGTTTTTGACTATGATTCGCCGCCATCATGTAATAAAAAACATAGATACTAACATTGCGCTTGAACCAATCACCGTTCTAACCTGCATTACACAAGTGGTTTAGTTTTCCTTCCACGCAGTAGGATAACCATAGCTGCTTTCGTTAGAACAAGGAAAATGACGTCATCAAATCGCTTGCAACGCATGGTTTGTGGCCGAGACTTTTGCGCTAGGATGATTATGTGCTCCTGGTACCTTTGTGTTACAATGTATGCTATATAGCTTATCAGTCATTGCCTGGACTCATTGCTATTCAGTGTGCATGATGCGCTGTTAATATTTATTTTAAACAATTTGGTTCTTTACATTTAAAGAAGTTTTAAAGGTTGCATTTAAAGTAGTTTGTGATTGCTAACCACGGTGTAGAGGAAATAAAATTGGAAGGTACAACTTTTTTTTTTACGTACGTATTATCGTGCTGAGCCCTTCACGGCGTAGGCAGAATAGAGCGCTAGTTCTTTCTTGATTAACCTCTTTCGTTTCATCATATTCATCAGGCTTTTCACGGATGCTACCCGTTTTTCGTTATAAGTAATATACATTTGAAAAAAAAGATCTTTAGACAAATAACTCACTTTTTACACGCTTTATATTAGCTTCACCTGTATGTATGTATGTATGTATGTATGTATGTAACCGACTTCTTTGAGCTCGATTTTGACCCACTTTAAACGGCCAGATTTCGTTCAAACTTTGTAGACTTATCGAGGACCGATGACAATACACTAATAACTAAAAAGTAGAAAATAAATAATAGTTAAAAAAAAACTAAAAAACACGCTTTTTAAGATATTACCGAAATGATAATCACTCTACTAATATCTGTCAATAAAATATTTATAACTATTGACACCATGCACCCCACGCTTTTTAAGATATTATCGAAATTTATTTTCTATTTTTTAGTTCGGTTGTTTTTTAGTTTTTTTTAACTATTATTTTTATTTGTTTGTTCGAAATGTGAGGGTATAATGTTATTAATTAAATGAATGTAACGTTGGTACATAATTTGTTTCGAGGCTGCCCATAAGGTCCTCAAAGGGGATAGATAGATAGGGATAGGATAGGGATACATTCAGAGGATAGCTTGAGAGATGGCGTATCAATGAATTTCATCTGAAACGTATGCATGTTTCCTCGATGTTTTCCTTGAATGTAAGGCTCGAGATATCGCATCTCTATTTTGTTTATCCTTGAATCACAATTTTAATTAGCCTTGCATGTAATGATGTAATATATTATGTGGACTGTCAAACTTAGTGTAATCAATAAGGTTGACATCACGGCTCGTTGGAAGATAAATCAATCACTCAATAATTCAGAACCTACCTACCTGGGTCTTAGTCTCACTACCTTATTTAAAGGTTCGCACCTTGACTTGAAAGAGACTGATTGACTTCATGTATATGTGTCGCAATATCACGTCATCGTAGGCAAATATTACTATTGTAGGTATTTTACTGGAATACAGTAGGGAATAGAGTAGGCAGTATCGTAGGGCAGCATGCACATATAGTGCGGATTGCTGAGTCATATCGGTATTCCCAAGAGAGTTATTAATTCATGGCTACCATTTCGATGACATTATTATAGACTGTCCAGAGAAAATGTATGTATTTACACACACACACACACAACCATCACGCGGTAGAGCACCAGTCCTCTTAGGCTTACATTTCCCCCTACTTGCATCCACAGTCAGTCAATATATAATAACTGATTCTGTCAAGACATTCTCAATAGGTCCGCTAAGCTTATTATTATTATTATGTATGCGAACAGGATGTCTCGGATAGGACAGTCAAACATGAGATAAGGCACGATGAAAGGAAACAAATAAAATTAAAATGTAAGTTAAGTGAATACATAAATATTTACTTTGGAACCAATTGACATGGCCACAAATTAAGCGTATATAGATAGATATATACATACATACATAGGACATCCAAGACTAAGGTACAAATACTCGTGTTCATCCCCGCGACATCAAGCTTCGCAGCTTAGGTCTTAGCCTAGGCCGTCTGGTCTATTGATTAGAGCTCCTCTAAGCACTAGATCAGACGCCCGTTCGTCTAAGTTGACTATTTTCTTAGCCTTTCACATAAAAATGTGCACATTTTTATTTTGTCCATGTTATTTTAGTTACCATATTTCGGAGTGAATATTACCCATTTAAATAAAGTTGCAAATTTGTTATGTATATCTATATTGGACCTGTTTGTTTGTATGTATCGACAATAGTCTTTACCTTCTAGAAGACAACTGTTCTATCATCTGAGACCTGTAGATAAGATCAGCTACGTAGAAGGGCCTAAGCATATGCCTATACATGTAGTTATTGTATTACCGCTACGCATTTATACCTGCATTTATGCATGCGAGTTACACCTGTATTAAAGTCAAAACCTATTGTAACAGTCGATCTCTGTACATTAATGTATTGAAATATCCAGGATCGACTCCTCGTGCGGCCTGCTGACCCTGCATATAGGAGACAGGGTGCTGGAAATCAATGGCACTCCAATACACAATCGGCCCATAGACGAGATAGAACGCGCGCTCAATGGATCTGACACTGTCATACAGGTGGGTAGATAAAACGGGGCCCAAACGCGTTCAATGGGCTTTCGGATCGTGACCGGCATATTTATTTATTTTTATTTATTGATTTATTAAAACTTCCTGCAAAAAATTTTGCTAAGGCGAAAATTTGCTAATACCGAGGGCATTCTCTACCAGCTAACCTTTGGGTGATGCAGAGATAGGCATGGCAGGCTAAAAAAGAAATAAACTATTGGGAAATATAAACATAAATTCTATATATATATACATATTCCCCATCTTTAACAGACTTCAAAAAGGAGAAGGTTCTATGTTCGACTGCATAGTTTTATATATGTAATTATTTGTGCGTTTCTATGTGACTAAACTGCTTCTAAACGGCTACACCGATTTTGATGTTTTTGGAGAATGATTTAGATTCACAGTTGGACCTAATAAGTGGTGCTGCGATCGTGGTTAAGGAACTTTTTTGACTTAAGATAACCTGGGCGGGACTGATGAGACACCCTATACTTATATAACTTTCCGCCTTCCCACAAGGGCACTTAATGGGGTAGGCAGAAGTGTTTAGTGAAACACTCATTTC
Source organism: Drepana falcataria (assembly GCA_945859725.1). Taxonomy (NCBI): domain Eukaryota; kingdom Metazoa; phylum Arthropoda; class Insecta; order Lepidoptera; family Drepanidae; genus Drepana; species Drepana falcataria. Next base: position 9,075,837 of record OX243941.1, on the reverse strand, counting down.
GCAGTAGATTTCTGGTGCCAACATGACACATGGCGAGTCCATCGCCGTTTCTCAAGACTATACATACGTTTTTAAATTTCTTCTCAAGTGTACGCAGGTTTCCTCTCCATGTTTTCCTTCATCGTAAAGTTCGTGGTGTGACTATTCATTGTACTTAGCTCAGAAAAAACTCATTATTGCAGTCGGGATTCATACTCTTATATCTCCCCACGCCTTCCCATAAGCGTCCCTGAAGGGGTAGGCAGAGCAGTATAGGTAGTACCCACACACCCACTTACCGCCAGAGATATATTTTAGGTGCCAACGTGACAGGTGGCGAGTCCATCGCCGTACTCTTTCTTACTCTTTTCTATTAATCTACTTACTCTTACTTTAATTAGAAAATATTTACAATATTTGTGGAATAACCTGTTCATAATGTAATGTATGTACTGCCTAGCTTACCATAGAACACAGTCCGGAGACAAACAACAATAAGTGCGGCCCGTGTCACGTGACCGAGCAGGACGCCACTCCCGACCCGGTGCACGCAGAGAGGGACCCTCGCAGGGAACCTCCTCCCACCATCATCACCGAAGCAGTTGAGGAGAAGAAAAAGGAACGGTCAGTTTCGACATGCTTGTACGATCTCCGTACTTCAACATCGGTCTATAGTAAACGATGTTCATTATCATACACATCATTTTAATATGTAGCTACTGTCACAGGAGGGCTTAATTGCGCGCATATATTATCTACTTATATATAGGAGATCCCATTTGTGAACTCACTCATCACGAAATCTCAGGAACTATAAGGCCGATTCACTTGAAATTCCTTACGCGGTGTAGAGGTCAGCTAAGAACGGATTTTATGTAACTCCACACGCAAGGTGGAACGCGGGGGCGTTAAATAATATAATATAATAAATTGAACTAAAAAACACGTTTTACAACTATTACTTTCCCAATGGAAGCAATAGTTGAAAAACATATTGTTATTTACTTTTTACGTTATATAACCATGATTTCACTTATAATAAATAATAAGGCCTTTTATTCCGAAAACCAGATAATTGCACTAACGTTTGTCTGTACGTTTGTTTGTAACACTACTTGTTTGTCACGTTGTAACAAAAAATCACTGGACTGCATAAAAAAATTCTTCCACCATTAGAAAGTTACGTCTTTACCACGTAACACAGGATACATTAGGTAAATATATATATACTAGTTGTCCCGCCCAGCTTCGCTCGGGTGGAAAAAAAAAGATGGTGGCGCCACCTATCGGGTCCAATTGTGAATCTAAACCATTCCCAGATCCCCTTGAACACACACAAAAAATTTCATCAAAATCGGTCCAGTCGTTTGAGAGGAGTTCAGTGACATACACACTCACAGAAGAATTATATATATAAAGATATATATATACGATTTTTCTCATTCATTGCAAGTTTATGTTTCGTATGTTTTCGTATAATCCTTATCATAAAGATTTGTTAATTTAGGACTATATGTGAACGACATATTGTATACATATATACATGGTATATTGGTATGTGTGCGTGGTGTGGTTAGGCTGTTCAAGCGGCGCGACTCGGGGCGCGGGCGCGCGCGGCGGCGGCAGCCCGCCTCGCCGCTGCTGGCCGACAAGGAGAAGAGCAGCAGCATGAGCAAGCTGCTGGACGCGTGAGTACGCTACTCCACCCCTCCCCTCTAGCCCTCTACATCGCGCACCACACGCCGGCGGGTTAATGGGTGCTAAGAAAAAGCCTAGGCAGAACATGACAAATTATTACGCCGTTTCTGTTACCGACGAGCACGTGAGACTGATGAATGTGGATGAAGCGAAAGAGGTGTGTAAGTCTAAAGAGAACTGGCGCTCTATACTCTCTGCCTACCCCGTTTGGGACGGCGTGATGAAATGTATGTATGTAAGAAATGGGCGGTCGTATCTGTGACCAATTGGACACGAAGGGTGATGAGTGTAGAGTGAGGACTAACGAAGCCTCCCCCTCCCCCCGCAGCGCGCCCCCCCCGCCGTCGGGCGCGCTGCCCCGCGCGCGCTCATTCCGCGCCGAGCCCTCCGCGCAGAAGGTCTTCCGCGCCTGCGACCTGCTGCAGGTAAACATAACCACCGACACCCAATATATACAATACTTTCATTAACAGCTATTTTTCATTTGCACATTTTTTTAAACCATTAAGATGGCAAACATGCGGTAACCGGTTACCGCCGCTTATGGAAGCTTCCAACACCAGGAGTATCGCTCGCGCATTACCAAATTTGCCAATCCAACTACTACTTATTGCCTAACGAATGCTTATATAGTAGTTCCCACAGTAGTAGGCGTTATCCACATTTCTTCCGCGTTAAATTAGCTGATAAATAGTCGGCAGATATCGTTAATAATCAGGCTATTGCATTACAATCAATATTTGGTAGTTCCTGGGATGAGCGCGCTCAAGCATACTGCCTGTCTATGCTATTACCATAGATCGCATATATTGTATGGCAATGACTTCCGTTGCGGACAAAGTTATGCCATCGCCACGGAAATCCTCATCGAACTTACACCCGTGTGTGCGTGTAGGGCGAGCTCCTAGGGTCGGGATTCTTCGGCCAGGTGTACAAGGTGACGCACCGCGCCACCAACGAGGTGATGGTGCTCAAGCAGCTCTACAGGGTGGATGAAGATGCGCAGAGGAACTTCCTCAAAGAGGTATACGACCTTGACTTCTAGAAGTATGTCTCAATTTGAAGGTGTACCACCTTCAAATTGAGACATACTTCTAGAAGTTAAGTTAAGTTAAAATTAAGACATACTTGCAGCATTGGATCTCCCGTTCAGAATTCACATCGGCAGTACCTACACTCTTACTGGGAATTGCAACCAATGGCACTGCTCCTGGATAATATCGAGCTCATCATTCTTCGCACTAACTTGCAAGGCTGTCCATTATTCTGCTAGCACAGTTATTCCACCCATCGTTAGCAGTGCCTGAATAACTCTGCCTAGATGACAATAGCTGCGTAATATAATCGAGTGTGAAGTCTATTTTTTCCCTCTTTTATACATCAAGTTTGGCAAACAAGCATACGGCCCACCTGATGGGAAACAGTTATCGCAGCCTATTTACGCTCACGATATCGAAGTATCACTTGCGCGTTGCCACTCTGTGTTCGGAGAGTTATACTGTTTTGGGGGCATAATGGGACTAATTCCTGTTGATGACAAAATGTGGTCACATGGGGACAAAATGTGACATCTGGTCAGGTGATGAAGGATCAAATCAATGTACTAACCTTACTGGTCGGTGTCGGCAGGTGGCGGTGCTGCGCTCCCTGAAGCACCCCAACGTGCTGCGGTTCATCGGAGTCCTCTACAAGGACAAGAGGCTGCATCTGGTCACTGAGTACGTGGCCGGAGGCACCTTGTACCAGTTGATACAGGTATCTAAATACCCTGCGTGATGAGTCATTGGGGCCTAATACATAATACTAATGATCTTATTTAAATCTTAACAAACTTTTTTAATTTAGTTACCTTTCTTAGGCAAGTGATGCCTGTGCTTGGAGACTGCTTTGAAATCATGTTCCAGTGCTTATAGTAGAGCCCCCCTCTACTATAAGCACTGGGACATGATTTCGTGCGATGTGGTAGTGATGAGATGGTGAAGTAATGGCAGTATGTGCCTAAGACTTCTCTTAGGCAAGAGATGCCTGTTCTAGGAGACTGCGCTGTAACCATGTTTCAGTGCTTATAAAAGAGGAGGAGGGTGATGAGGTGGTAATGAGGTGGCGTGAGGTGGTGACGAGATGTCGTGTGCAGGCGGGCGCGCCGCTGGGCTGGGCGTGCCGCGCGCGGCTGGCGCGCGACGTGGCGGCGGGGCTGGGCTACCTGCACCGCATGAACGTCATCCACAGGGACCTCAACTCGCACAACTGCCTGGTCCGGGAGGTACGCGCCGCTCACTACTAGCCTACTGGCCCCACTATCGCCTAGCTTACTGTCATTCGGTTTCGGTCTGTAAATCTATTTGGTGTCTTACTGACAAATGGCGAGTCACCTCAGGCGCTACTCGACGTGTTTGGTCGAATGCCGGTGAAATGTGGGTGTTTGAAGCGTTGTGCGAAAGTCCGGTGATGTATATAGTGTTTGAATGAAGAAAGACAAAGATATCCTAAAGTACTTAGCAGGCAGTAGAAGGGCAGTCAGTTAATGTGGCCACGCTTGGGCTGGCTTCCAATGGGTGATGTGTGTGTGCGCAGGACAAGACGGTGATAGTGGCGGACTTCGGGCTGGCGCGCGTGGTGCAGCGCACGGCCAGCAGCAGCCTGCCGCGCGCAAGGGACGGTGGCACGCTGCGCCGCAAGCGGTACACGGTACACGACCACCACTCACCCCCTCACACCCCCCACACCCCCCTCACTACACGCACGGCCAGCAGCAGCCTGCCGCGCGCAAGGGACGGCGGCACGCTGCGCCGCAAGCGGTACACGGTACACGACCACCACTCACCCCCTCACACCCCCCACACCCCCCTCACTACACGCACGGCCAGCAGCAGCCTGCCGCGCGCAAGGGACGGCGGCACGCTGCGCCGCAAGCGGTACACGGTACACGACCACCACTCACCCCCTCACACCCCCCACACCCCCCTCACTACACGCACGGCCAGCAGCAGCCTGCCGCGCGCCAGGGACGGCGGCACGCTGCGCCGCAAGCGGTACACGGTACACGACCACCACTCACCCCCTCACACCCCCCACACCCCCCTCACTACACGCACGGCCAGCAGCAGCCTGCCGCGCGCCAGGGACGGCGGCACGCTGCGCCGCAAGCGGTACACGGTACACGACCACCACTCACCCCCTCACACCCCCCACACCCCCCTCACTACACGCACGGCCAGCAGCAGCCTGCCGCGCGCCAGGGACGGCGGCACGCTGCGCCGCAAGCGGTACACGGTACACGACCACCACTCACCCCCTCACACCCCCCACACCCCCCTCACTACACGCACGGCCAGCAGCAGCCTGCCGCGCGCCAGGGACGGCGGCACGCTGCGCCGCAAGCGGTACACGGTACACGACCACCACTCACCCCCTCACACCCCCCACACCCCCCTCACTACACGCACGGCCAGCAGCAGCCTGCCGCGCGCCAGGGACGGCGGCACGCTGCGCCGCAAGCGGTACACGGTACACGACCACCACTCACCCCCCACACCCCCCCTCACTACACGCACGGCCAGCAGCAGCCTGCCGCGCGCCAGGGACGGCGGCACGCTGCGCCGCAAGCGGTACACGGTACACGACCACCACTCACCCCCTCACACTCCCCACACCCCCCCTCACTACACGCACGGCCAGCAGCAGCCTGCCGCGCGCCAGGGACGGCGGCACGCTGCGCCGCAAGCGGTACACGGTACACGACCACCACACACCCCCCACACCCCCCCTCACTACACGCACGGCCAGCAGCAGCCTGCCGCGCGCCAGGGACGGCGGCACGCTGCGCCGCAAGCGGTACACGGTACACGACCACCACTCACCCCCTCACACCCCCCACACACCCCTCACTACACGCACGGCCAGCAGCAGCCTGCCGCGCGCCAGGGACGGCGGCACGCTGCGCCGCAAGCGGTACACGGTACACGACCACCACTCACCCCCTCACACCCCCCACACCCCCCTCACTACACGCACGGCCAGCAGCAGCCTGCCGCGCGCCAGGGACGGCGGCACGCTGCGCCGCAAGCGGTACACGGTACACGACCACCACTCACCCCCTCACACCCCCCACACCCCCCCTCACTACACGCACGGCCAGCAGCAGCCTGCCGCGCGCCAGGGACGGCGGCACGCTGCGCCGCAAGCGGTACACGGTACACGACCACCACTCACCCCCTCACACCCCCCACACCCCCCCTCACTACACGCACGGCCAGCAGCAGCCTGCCGCGCGCCAGGGACGGCGGCACGCTGCGCCGCAAGTGGTACACGGTACACGACCATCACTCACCCCCTCACACCCCCACACCCCCCTCACTACACGCACGGCCGGCAGCAGCCTGCCGCGCGCCAGGGACGGCGGCACGCTGCGCCGCAAGCGGTACACGGTACACGACCACCACTCACCCCCTCACACCCCCCTCATCACCTACCACAGGCCTGCGTTATATATAATGTTATTCAAATGTGAACCTTTTCATGTCATGATACCTAATAATGACGAGTGTATGTAGGTGGTTGGCAACCCATACTGGATGGCGCCGGAGATGATGAACGGGAACGTGTATGACGAGAAGGTGGACGTGTTCTCCTTCGGGATCATATTGTGCGAGGTAACATTTTTATTAATCGTTATATGTATACAAATCTTTTCACGGAATAACTTACTGAAAGGTGCAACTAAGGTCTTCGCCGAATATTTTCCCTGCAAACGTATACTGCTGTAACTCTAGATTTTTTTCGGTTTTGTACGTTAATACTTAATAGGTATCGTAGAATATTTCGCGGTGTTCCGCTATAGGACAATAGCAAATTAGCAATTGGTTGCTTGTAGATAATCGGGCGCGTGTCTGCCGACCCCGACTTCCTGCCGCGGCGCAGTGACTTTGGCCTCAACGAGGCGGTGTTCGTGGACAAGTTCTGCGCACCCTCGGGCTGCCCGCCCGCCTTCTACCGCGTGGCCTTCCTCGCCTGCAGCCTCGACCCCGACACCAGGTACACTCCTGTCATGCTTCTATCATCTGCGCTCTTGACGTTCCTATCTTTGAGTGTACGATCGATGCCATCTAGGTAGTGGGAACGTGGTCTTCCTCTACCTCGTTATATATGTATTTAGCTTTTTATAAAAAAAAATATTGATAGGATGAAATTGGGTTGAAAGTCTGTATTAACACTCTATAGGTTAGGGATTTGATATTTAGGCTTTTGGCAAGAAATAAGAAGGAATAAAATTTCATTAGCGGGCGAAGTCACGTTTTCCTAGAGGAAATGGTAGTATATGTAATTGACATAGCCATATATCCATGTGGTTCGCAGGCCGCCCTTCGAGGTGCTGGAGATCTGGCTGGAGTCGCTGGTGATGCAGCTGTCGCGCGGCGAGGCGGCCGGCGGGGCGCTGCTGGCGGACGTGGAGCAGTACGCGCGGCGGCGGGCGGGAGGCGCGGGGGAGGCGGGACTGCTCAAGGTCACTGCCGCGCACCACGCATATATTGCACTCTTTGTTATTTGCATGTGGCGACGAGATCCGCAGTCAAGAGATGATAACTGCACCTTAATATGCATCGAAGCGTATTTCGTATTTTTAAATCATACATACATATATATCATCACGCCGAGACCCTAACAGTGTAGGCAGAGAGTATAGAGCGCCAGTTATCTCTAGACTCACATGCCTCTTTCGCTAATTCGCTTCGTCCACATTCATTTTTAAATCGATCTTTATTATTTTACCAAAGTTACTTAATAGATACGATTTGTTTTTTTTTTAACTTGAATGATGAATTACAGTCTAATTCGAACGCGACCATCTCGAACGAATGGAGCAACCGCGGGGGCCGCGCCCTGGGCAAGTGCGTGTCGGCCAGCCACATCCCCCCCCAGCCCGCGCCCCCCCCCAGCGCCCCCCCCGCCGCGCGCAGCCTCAGCCACGCCGCGCTCACGCCGGGCTACATCCTGCGCGCGCACGGGAACACCATCAACATCACCAAGGTACTACGCCATCTCTACTGTGCAATCATCGTAAACAGGGTTTTTTTTAAACTTTACGATATCATTGTGACGGGGTATATGTTCTCACACTATCGACAAGGGTCTTGAGGAATTTGAAAACAATGTTATTTTTTTAAATGTCGTGTCTAAGTGAGCCAATTACAATCCCCCAGGTGGACGACATCACCTCGTGGCTAGACCCCCCCCTGGTCCTCAAGCGCGCTCCCCCCCCTGCCCCCCCGAGCCAGGCGCCGCAGCAGCTGCCCTTCCTGCGCAACCAGTCCGCGGAGGGCCTGCAGAGCCAGGGCCGGCACGAGCGCGACCCTCGGGCCCTCAGCCGCCACCACAGCATCCCCAGCCCGCCGCCGCAGGACCCGGACTCGGAGTCCTCGGACGACGAGCTCGTCGACTGCAGCTGGAACCGGCCGAAGGTCGACCTCGAGAACTTCCTAGCGGGCATCGTTAAGAAGGGAGAACATCTTCGCGGAAAGAAATCCAGCTATGACGTCACCGATATAACCCTCCGCAACCCCGAGTGCTTGACGCACGAGAGGAGGATCCCGGAGGTGGACTGCAGGCGGTACAACATCGACTACTTGACCCAGAGCCCTATGATGGCCGAGGGCATCAAGAATATCGCGAGGAGCATTGAGGCTGCGAAGGAGAAGCCGCCCGAAAAGACCGGGTTCTTCGCGAAAAAGTTACTGTCGCCGAAGTTGAGTAGGTTATTCAGGCCGAACACCGCGGAGGTGGTCAGGCACAAGCCAGAGGCAGGCGAGAACAGGTCAGTTGACACAGAAAAATCTAGAAGTAAGTTCTTCATACAATGTCCCGCGTCTCCTGGCGTCACTAGGTCTTCGTACAGAGTCCGCCCGCTCGACGACTCCAGGAAACCTATCTTGCAACAGAAACTCGACACTGACGTACTTAAAAGCGACCTGAAACTCGCCAGCATGGGGAAACCAATGACGCCTATATTCCGACGGCATTTGACGTCTGAGAAACCCGACTTTGTAGACGGTAGGTTCAGCTGTCGGGACCGACGGACGTTACCAAAGGGACAGGAGCCGAAGTTCATTAACGTCGGGCGGAATAAGATCAAAGGACCAGTAAGCGAGGCTAGTAAAGTCACCCCCCTGGTGCGCACGCAGCTGGGGAAAGACACTGATAAGGAAGTGGAGAAGAAACGCATCCCTATATGTAGGAGTAATTACGTCAGTTTGGCCAATTTGAAGATCAATAGCAGAGGCAAGGAGCAGGACGGTGCGAGCGAGAGGGAAGACAACACGTCGCCGGTCGAGCGTGTTATATGAGACGTGTTGATTCCCAGTTCACTGCAGGTATCAGCGGTGCCTCTATTGCTCAGTCTAATGCAGGGTTGATAGGGTCGGTAGGGTTGTACCCAGTTTTTACCGAAGATATTAATGCGTGGCTGGTTGTCTCGGCACATTCCAGATCGGTCTTTTTTATATACAGGTGTTCAAACAAATTTACACTAGCTCAGAGAATGAGCTTCCCGTTAAGTCTTTCAGCGGAGAGAGAGCGGAGCAGACAGCGGAGAGCTGTACTTTCAGAGGAGAGTACAGCTTAGAGTTCTTAAAGGTTCAGGGTCGGCAACGCGCGAGTAGTACCCCTGGTGTTGCAAGCGTCCATAGGCGTCGGTAACCGCTTACCATCAGGCAGACCACATGCTTGTTTGCCACCCGAGTGGTATAAAGAAAAGCTCAAACTGATCATTTGTCACTATATCTTGTACGAAAAATTGCATTGTCATATTTATTTGAACACCTGTATATAAATGGTATGGTACATTCTCGTAGGTAGAAAAGACAGTGTCATTGATTGTCGCATACAAATTATAATCTTGCCATGTTGATTATGAGTAGTTGATATACAATTGTTGAATTTATACTTGTGTATAGCGTATACGTGTATTGTGCGCAGGCGCAACTGCTGTTGTTCGCTTTTGCTCTCTCTCTCTTATATCGCACCAACTGTTTCTAACGATATACGAGTTTTATTTTATTGGTGGTTTATTTTTGTAATTAAAAAAAAAGCATTTCCTAACAAATCATAGGATTTTGAATTAAAATTCAACTAATAATATATCTCTGTGCCAAACTTCATCCGACTCCATTCCGTTGTTTTTGCGTACAGAAGAAATCTTTTCGCAAAGTTTCAATTTATAATATTAGTAGGATCATCATGCCGTGTCCCTCACGGGACAGGCAGAGGGCGTTGAAAGTCAGTTCTCTCCAGACTAAGACACGCTTCGTCCACATTCATCAGTCTCTTCATTCATGCCCGCCGGATTTGAGTACTCTTGACGTTCCCATCCTTGAGTGTCCGATCGATTTGATCTAGGTAGTTGGAACGTGGTCTATCATGGTATATTCGCGGTTTAGTACATGCTCTGCCTAGATTAGGTAGGTTTTGTGTGGTTTCTATATTATTGAAGTTTGAAACGAAGTCGGACAAAGTAACCCGCTGCGAATTGTCAAAATTGTACGGTCCTGCGCTTAGCATTTGTTTACAACCACATAATATAACGCACGCTTGTTAGTCTGCTTCTCATAAAGATAAATCTTTTAGACTATTCTCAGCACAGGAACAACATTGTTTTCTTAAAATTTTCTAAGTTGTAGTATTGAGAAAATATCGATGGCAATTTTGTCGATAGTCGATGAAAGTTTTTAGTTGTAAGTGTACTGTTTTGACAGTTTTCTTTAGACAATACTAGTGTTGCAGCAATGCTCTATAACGCAGTGCCATTTGTATGTCGAGAAATCGATTGACTTAACTCGTTTATACAATATATAAGTGTTAGCTTGTATGTTAAAGAAATTACCTCGATATTACGTACAACGTTTACATTTATACAATTTTTGTAGTTATATCTTGCGCAGTGTTGTAGGTATATAGATAAATGTTGGATCGGCAACGCGCGAGCGATTTCATTGGTAACCGCTTACCTTCAGGAACCATTACTTGATTGCCACGTTAACGGTATAAAATAAAAATATCTAAATATCTAGCCAAATGTCACAAGTCCGTCTTTACCTTAAATAAATGCAATTGAAATTTATCATTACGTCGAAATCTTTATTAGTGCATAGTTTGTAGTTATGTTGGACAATACAATAACTGAATTAACTTATTAACATTTAATATCGTTTAGTTATATAAGATCTGATTTTGAAGTCTGACAGTTTATTATATGACACAGGGTGCCATGTTTTTTAATTTTTATATTATTATGTAAAAGCAGCCTATAGCTGGGCGCAAGTGGTCGGGCAATTCTTTCCCACGTTTGCCCAGCTGTGGGCTAGCTAACGTGTTGTAGCGCTTACGTGCTCACTCTACCTATCTGTGATACGTTATGTTTGGAAAACGCTGCAATAACGAGGTATTATAGGTGTATTAATACAAGGGCCCGGTCTGTTGTCTAAAATGAACACGAATAAAGGGGACACCCATTAATTACGTGAGGCAATTATAGCTTGTCGATTGTGGTCGACCCCCATCCCCTCCTAACCTCACGTGAGTTTTTTTCCTGTTGACACCGTGGAGACCCCTGTAAGATGTCAACATAAAATAAATAGGGGTAGTCAGTGGTGTAACAGTGTATTTAGATACCAACGTGACAGATTCGACTTAATGCTTACAATCAACGTGATGCGATAATTACAACATTAAAAAATCAGGCAAAACTCATTGGTATAGAGGTTATTAGTTCTTGTTTACGCTGAAAGTTCGATAGATGGCGTTGTACAACTTTATACCTATATTATAAGATCTATGTAACAGTCTGTCTCGATCATAGTATAGAGTACCATTAATATTTTTTACTAAAAGTTAGTTTTATTTTGGACAATAGACATGAAGGCCATAATAAATCTCCATGTTTAGTTTGTAAGCGATTTTGTTTAATATATAACGCATTAACAGTTGTAACATGAGGATTCCGCCTCCTTGCATTCCAAGCGTGTTTTGTTGAAGAACAAATAAAGGATAATATTCGGTACTTGCTATTTATTTTATTATCGTCGAGACTGCCAGCAAGCTTACGGTGATGATACAACGATCGATCGATGAACGATCACTGCAACCTATAGTCTACTTCATGTTCAATCAATCACCAATCGTTTCACATTTATTTATTACACGACCCATTCGTGTAATAAATAAATGTTCAAGCCTATCATATCCAGGCTATGACTTATCTCTGTGTCTATATCATCCAATTCCATTCCACCGTTCTGGCGTGATAGAGTTACAATCAAACATTGGAACCTTTGCATTCTATCTATATCTTGTGTCCGTGTAGTCCAGTAGTCATTGCACTCCCAGGACCGATTTTAATGGATTTTTTTGTGTGTGTTCAAGTGGATTCGGGAATGGTTTAGATTCACAATAGAACCCGATAAGTGGCGTAGCGATCGTGTTTTTGGAAATGTCATTTTCACCATCTTTTCAATCTATATTTAGGTATACTAGCTAGTATAAATATAGATTTACACTATTATCATTGTTTAAACAGCAAGTAAAATATCAGAAATTAAACCATAATGTAACCGTAAAATAAGTTTTATTTAAAAACAATATCTGGCTATAAATATAATACAACCAAGTAAACAGTACACAACATGCACATGATTCAATAAACGTATCACAACGCTACAGAGTTAAATTAAACCGAGTACCTATATTAAACCGAAAATAGTGCGGATATTGTCTCCATTGGACACCAGTGGCGTACCTACATACATACTTCAATCAATTATGTATAAACATAGATGTAGGTACATAATGAACAAAGGCTAACCGAATTGAAGAGGTGTAGAGTGTCTCGGAAAACAAGTACAGTTGCTCAAATAAGCGGTAGTGCACGATAAATGGAAGCAAATAAAAAACAATTAAAAAACTATGTTACTAAGTGAGTAATACTCACTTTAAAAAAAACTGTTCTTTCTGTCATCTTTGGAGCCATTTGTTTCATTGCATCGTCATGATCATATATTCTCTGTCACTTCTAGGAGACAACTGTTTTATTTTCTGAGACAACCTGTACATACTATACAGATTGACTATAGTCCATTAGCGTCGAGAATCAGGTAGCATAAATCAAATTCACGATGACCAGTCAAAGATAGACTTTTCATACGCCACGTGGAATTAATAATCAAGAGTATTTCAAAGATCATCAAACACGAAAGAAACAAACAAAGATGATGCTAATGATACTGATCATGTGGTAATGCTGCTAGTCTTCTTGGCACGTTGCCTCGGGATACCGATTTGGGACAAATATTTTATATAGTAGTTAGTAATACAACATTTTTTGTAAATATGTATTGTTGATTCTAGTTGACATGTAAGATCATTTAAAATTTTTGCGTTGCCTCCTTACGCTGCAGTTGTACTTGGAAACTCACTATTTTCTTGACGCGAATGGATTACTTTTTACGAAAATAACTCAACTCAACTTATACATACATTTTATTATTCATGAAACTTCCAGTTTTTACCTAATTCTAACGAATCGTGTAGTGTGTCAATATATCAAATTACATTGTGCTTCATAATGGACGAGTGCTGCAGTAAAACTTTTAGAAAAAATAATGTCGGAAAGTTACAAATATCTTGTAATTTTTTTTATATAGATATTGAGTAAGAATAATTATTATTTAATAGGAAATTAGGTTGTCTAACAACACGACAACTAATCCACGCGCAATTACAAACATTCGCTTCGATCACATTCACATACGTTTTGACATTTTTATAATAAATTCGTTGAAGTTCCAAATACTGTAAAATACAGTCAAAATTATTGCAACTTTTATACTATACTCTATCTACACGAAAACATTGAATCAAGAACAACACAATATCTCCCAGAACACTCACTTATCTGACTTCTTTATAAAGTTAAAAAAACAGACCAACTCAATATTCTAGGCTTTTCTATGACTTAAATTCTTGTCTATGGATTAAAAAGACCAAAAATGATATGCAATTTTTTTTAAAGCGACATCTTGTTTTACTGTTCAAACTACAATGTCCGAATTACAAGTCCTTAACATCTCTACTTGTCTATGGATTAAAACAATAGACCACAGAGAAGGTAACTTCTAGGAAATATTGTATCCATTATAAAAACATCAAAACCACCCACATACAAGACGTTAGTGTAAAAACGATATCAAAAACCATAGAGGGTGTACTAATCTAGGTACAGGTATACGTTTAGCCTTACATAGTTCAGACATGTATTTCGCTTACGCTACTAACGAATTATCTAAATCTAGTTAAACGAGACAAAGCAAGCTTAGTCGACTTAAAGACGATTTTAGAATCATAAAATGTGTTCCGTACAGTGGCTGGCAAAATATTTGGCCGCTAACATAATTATGTCGTTGAAGTGTGGCCATGTCGAGAGAATTAATGAAGAACGATTGACGAGAAAAGTGTATAAGGCGAGTGTGGATGAAAGTGTTGGAAGAGGTAGACCTAGGCGGACGTTTCTAGACCAAATAAGGGACGTCTTGAAAACAGGCCAGGTCAAGAGTACCCTAAACAGAAGAGCATGTATGAAGAGAATAATGAAAGTGGACGAAGCGAAAGAAGTATGTAAGGATCGTAGCAAGTGGAAAGAAGTGGTCTCTGCCTACCCCTACGGGAAAGAGGCGTGATTATATTTATGTATGTATGTAAGTGTAACCAGTGTGTGTATGTATGTGTGAAACCATTGTGAAGTCCACACCTGCTAGAATATCTTCACGCTTCCCCACAAGGGTCCCAGAAGTGTGGGTAGTGACCACACACCCACTTTCCAATCATAGCGCCGAATACTATATGAAATTCGCAATTTGAAAAGTCTAACCGAATAGTGACCAACTCTGCCCGCCACTGCAACGGGTCTCCCCAAGTGACATTACAACATGCAAACACGTGATATGTGCTGTTAACTTCATAATGAGACTATATCCTACAAACTAACAGTAGGCGGCATGGCCAGGCAACTTGAATCTTACATCACTGGACATAAAATAAATAATCGACTAACGATCCATTTTTCTATCATACATTTTGGTCAATCTTTTGTTACGTTTTCACCAGACTACTGCAAGAGGTGAAGTCAGTACCAATTACTAGATAGGTTTGAACATATTTATGGGGATTTGTGTGTGAACATCAAAAACATAGTTTTAAACTGGAACAGTTTAGCCGCAAGTTGCCGGGCAAGCGGACCACATAACTAAATATTAACGTAAAATAGTAACATTACTGTTTGTAACATGAGACGGCGAGTTTTTATGGTTTACTGCGATATATAATAATATAATATATCCTCACGCCTTTCCAAAAGGGTCCCCGAAGGGGTAGGCAGAGGTGTATATGTAATACCCACACACCCAGTTTCCGCCAGAGGTATATTAGGTGCCAGATGCCAACGTGACAGATGGCGAGTCCATCGCCGTTACTCCAGCACGACTATACATACGCCTTTGAATTTCTTCTCAGACGTATGCAGGTTTCCTCTCGATGTTTTCCTTCACCGTAAAGCTCGTGGTGTGACTAATCACTGTACTTAAGTTCAGAAAAACTCATTGTTATCTTTACTATTTACTGCGATCATTGTGTATAATAGTATATGTAACTAGAGCAGTCCCGCCGCGTCAAATACGCGTTAAATACTTATCATGTGGGGATTATTTGATACATATGTGTAGGTGGTAGCTTCGGCTTTCCACCTTGAGATATATTTAAGGTGCCAACGTGATAGATCGCGAGTCTATGGCAGCACAAGTACATTACAACACACCCAGTAAACCATTATACTTCGCCGTATCATGATACAGCCGTGGAACTAAACACACATTACAACACATCCACGATCAATTCGAGTCTATCCATCCACAATATTCGAGTGAGCATACGATTATAAATTCGAACCAGACACGAGCACGCGACACTGATTAATTAACTTGCTCAAATTAGAAGGCA
The DNA here is from genome assembly GCA_945859725.1 of Drepana falcataria. Taxonomy (NCBI): domain Eukaryota; kingdom Metazoa; phylum Arthropoda; class Insecta; order Lepidoptera; family Drepanidae; genus Drepana; species Drepana falcataria. The sequence goes on along the minus strand of OX243941.1, from coordinate 9,060,123 downwards.
ATAGCAATTGACGTTTGGTGACGTCATAGCAATACTTGCTATTATTTAGCTTGTTCAATTATTTAGGATTTCAATTAACCCGTAAACATTTTAAATATGGATTGCATTTACGTTCGATGTATCAATTATTTCTTACATAGGTATTTTTATGCGAAGGGTAGGCAAAGGGGTAGCAACACCCTTTTTTCCCCTCACGTGTGATTTGGCACCTTGGCACCTTGGCACAGAGCAATGTGGTGTTTGAATCTACATTTTGATTGTAAAAGCCACAACGGACCATATATTTAAATTTGTTTTCTAGGTAGTATCCACACACCACTTTCCGCATTTTTATTTGCCAAAGTTACAAATAACGAGTGCGTTGCCGTATTTTTATGTATAAATTGTATTATAAATCTTGAAGACATTGTTGCTGTGTCTACCGTTAGTGTATAAATATGAAATTTGTACCTTTAACATGCTTCTGCATAGTTAAAGGCACACGTATATGTTTTTCGCTATGAGTTATACTAAGGAAATATATGTATGTATATATATCCATGCGGGGTTTTTTGAAAATGAAAATGTCATCATTGTAGATAATAACATGCTCTGAATTATCTCCGTTCAACATCCGTTAGCACCAACTTACAATTAAACCGTTCATATATTTTTCAGTGCGCTTTTCCGAAACAAATTCGCTTTAATTTATCAACGAATAAGGTGTATTTTTCTCTATTTATTATGCTTTCTGTTGATTATTATAATAGCTTCCACTGTCCCTCTATAGATGGCGCTAAATGCGACCTACGGGTCACAACTTGAATTAAGAACAAAATTGGCCAGCCAGTTGTAAGATAAGTGTTTAGGTTATAATTGATACAAAGTATTGTTTCGAAAAATCTCACTGATAGCATAGATGCTTGCACATGCACAAAACAACAATAGTCTAACTAAATGCACTAATCAACTAAACAGTCATTGTTCTAACTACGCTACTTTAACGAGTCTAATATATATTTCACCTTTGAAGGCAATAGACATTAATTATTGCCTTCAAATATTTGAAATACGTAATTGGCCACTAGTCCAACAGAGGATAAACAATGTAATAAATCGAAAACATTATACAATATTTCTATAATATTAATTTAGACATCTTTTACGTCTCTTATTCTCACATTCTCTTAGTCTCTCATATCCCACCATTCACAACATGAGATCGATTAGTTTTTAAACTAAACGGTATTTAGTATAGCTAATTAGTAGGTAGGTACTTAGTAACAGTCAACTGTGCCGAGGTGCTTAAACTGGACCTATTGCTATTATATATATCTATAATAATATGTTGGCACAATACATTATGACGAGAGGGCTCCAATTATGATTTTCCAATTGCTATCCATTGATGGCAAGTTCTAATGTCAATTCAAAGGAATTACAAAAAAGGATATTCGTTTGTATTTGAGAATGGAAAATCATAATTGGAGATATGGGGGCACTAAGTCTTATAACATTGAAATTTTTATATAATAATTAAGAGAAGGCCTTGACCTCTCATGCCTTTGAATAAGTATCTTTATTATATTTGATGTCTTAAGCGAATTCGAGTTTAAATATAACTTTATAGAATCTCACACAATAACAAATTAATAAATAGAGAAAATTCTTTAAATCGGCGTTTCAATTATACGTTACATCAGTCGCATTAGGCCTTGTATTCCCAATAATACAGGTAATATTTTCACTATTCTCCCGTCGCGTCTGTTTGAAAACTCTTTAACCACCGAAGGAGTTTGATTAATTGATACGTTTTTTTATCAAACTTCTTTTTGGAAATTGCATCCTTGCGAGCTGGCAAGTCGGCCTATGCATTTGACGTGCAACAGTTGACATTGTGTCAAATAGGCTTCGCTTTTATTACCTAGATGGCACCACCAGTAGCAACATCCAAATATGAATGTCGAAAAGATTCCCAAATGGCATTACGAGAGAGTTTTCACTAGTTTTATAGCTATATGCGCAAATAAGTTTAAAATTAAATTACTCGAAATTCTCTACTTTAAATTAAAATCCACGGGCCGAAATGGATGTAACTGGCGAACCTAATGGCGCGAGACGGCTGCTTGCGCGAAGGGAGAGCAAGGGCGAGACATGAGAGCAGCCATTGGTTCTCTAGCGCGGAGGCGACGCTTCCGCGAGTCGTTGTCGTAGTCGCGCGAACTTGCCGTGCACCAACCTGAGCTGGGTGCGCAGCCTCGAGGAAAGCTCCCTCTGCAGGGCTTGCACTTCCACCAGCTCGCGGCGCAGTTGCTGGTAATCAGACCGCACCTGTAGTAGACGTGCAACTGTGTACCTACCACCATGGCTTGGCAAACCAAAGTTTGCCTCTAACTATCGAGTACGCTATCGACGATAAACTTCTCTATTGATCATGAAAGAATGCAAAATTAATGTACATAACTTCATGCCTAAGCTAAGTTAAAGCTTTTTTCGAGATATATCTATGTGTATGTTTAAATTTCTTCTCAAACGTACACATGCATGTTTCCTCTCCATTTTTTTCTTTGCCATTAATCTGTGATTAAACACTATGCTAACCTTAGTAAAAACTTATGTGTACAGCTGTGATGCGAAGTTGTTAACTATTCGTTGGCCTCAGCGACCACGGCAATATTCACAGGGATGTCCTACTTAACAGTTTCTAGTAGAGAAGTTTATTCGTAACACTTTTAAGGCTCCGAAACTTGTTGGCAACATGACCATATGCCAATTGTAAAGCAATAGATAGTCTCGACACGGGATACAGTATGAGATAGATATTTGAGATTTAACATACAATTAAAGATGGCTCGTTTATCGTCGCTAGAATATACGATAGTGCATAAATTTTTCAGTATTCAGAGAATTATTCCTCCGGGTGTTATAGATACTGATTGACACAGCGAAAAGATAGTTATCATCTATGGTACTGAGTTGACAATTTCGCGGGTCAATGGGATACCAATGGAATCCTATCTCTTCTAGATTATCTTTAGGCTGTGTCAATAGGGGTACGTATTGAAATAATAATGAAATCTCTAAAATGGCATGAATGGCCGGCGCCATTTTGAAGTATGCACGTGACAGATGTGGAGACGTTAACGCTGAAACACTGTTTGTGACACATTCGGATTAGGTTACAGATGATTACTGCAGGCGGCGCTTATCCAATAAATTATTTATATCAGTACGGCCACACACGAGCATACAGGCCGATGGTAAGTGGTTACCATCGCCTATGGACGCTTGCAACACCAGGTATCGCTCGTGCGTTCACGTTGTTAAGTGTAGATAATTGCAGTCTTTTCTAGATACTTGAATGAACTACGCTGAGATAAAAGAAAAAAATATACATATTCGATTGCCTTATGCAAAATTCTAAATTCGAGTTCATCTTTGGTCTCTTTGAACTCACGTGTCTCCAATTCAAACAGTGTTAACAGCGTCCAGAATACAAACAAACACAAAATAGAAAAGGAAAGCTGAAATATTAACATATAAAGTTTGTACAGACAAATCTATTTATTTTTACTGACAATGAAAACTAAAGTAATATTGCCAGTGGCAACACTTACAACGTATAGACGAAAGCCCTAGGACGAAGCTTACACTTAGGAACGGCGGCCCTTTTCACAGGGTTTTGCGGTTTGTCGGCTTAAATTTCGTACCACATTTAAGCCGCACTCCCAGCTAACCATATCAATAAGCTTTAAATATAGTTTGTGTATTTTCATTACAGCTGTGATTTTTGGGTTTTCCATAATATAATAGTATTTTTTCTTTAACAGGATTTAGAATTGCGTATGGTATTTCTGTATTATGAAAATTCACAAACTATAAGCAACCGGACATCATAACATCACTATATTAGTCTGACCTGCTGTGCGTATAACAGAACAGGCTGAAAAATAAATTGATAACATTTTTATATTCATATAAGTATTAAATAGTATTTTAATATTATAGTATCCTCACGCCTTCCCACAAGGGTCCCCGAAGGGGTAGGCAGAGGTGTATAGGTAATACCCACACCCCACTTTCCGCCAGAGGTATATTAGGTGCCAACGTGACAGATGGCGAGTCCGTCGCCGTTACTCCAGCACGACTATACATACGCCTTTGAATTTCTTCTCAGACGTTTCCTCTCGATATTTTCCTTCACCGTAAAGCTCGTGGTGTGACTAATCACTGTACTTAAGTTTATATTCATATAAGTATTAAATAGTATTTTAATATTGTAGTGTTCAAATATCATTCATGTCTTAGGATCTAATGGACCCCTATTATAAAGCCTTTGATATCTATCTGTGTGTCTGTCAATGGTCTGGTCATAGTATCTCATGAACCGTAATACATAGACAGTTCAAATATTGCTGGTGAAAACTAAGTACTGAAGTAAAGTACTCAGTGCATAATCACTGGAACAACATGTTATAAGAAAACCCTTTGTGTGTGGTCAGCATACCTTTGGCCAGTTCTATCAACAAGTTAATTAAAAAAAAATACAAATTTTTACTTATTAATTTGTCTTGTTAGAAAAGATAAGAATAATTAAAAATATTTACTTTTTGTTTTAGTCTGTAGAGACATATAGCCAAATAAATATGTTAGGAATTTAGTTTAATATAAATATATACACAAAGAATTATTTAATTTGTATCTTAGAATGGTATTACCGATTTAGATACAAAATACCAATATCTGCACATATATAAAATATTTGATAGGATGCTCAAGAACGGGAACGTGAAGAGTACTTGAAACCGACGAGTATGTATGAAGAGACTGATGAATGTGGACAAAGCGAAAGAGGTATGTAAGTCTAGAGAGAACTGGCGCTCTATACACTCTGCCTACCCCGTTAGGGACTCAGCATGATGATATGTATGTATGTATGTATATAAAATATTTATATTGTATTATAACCATTACCTCCGAGACAGATTTGAGTAGGTTCATGACACAGAGGTCTTGTGTATTGACTGGCACCACCAATTCCTTTTCCACATTGTCCATCTTCCACTCCATGAGATCCAGTTGTTCATCTGCTCGTTTTACCTAAACATTTATTTATTTAAGATAGGTATGCCAACAGTACACATATAAAGGCTTTACAGAGTGTGTGCAAGGAATACAATTTCTGATATGCGCACCAATAACAGGCACATTCAGCATTTTATACAGAGATGGTTTAACTTACAATAAAATTACAATAGAAAATATATATAAAATAAAGTAGGAACAATCTTATGAAGTTATGAAGTGTTGTTATTGTTATTATTGATATTACAAAGTTTTTTTTTAAACATGGTGGTTTCAGTGATAGCACACAGTCAGTAGTAAAATTTTCTATTTCATATTTTAAGTCATATGTCAAGGATGTAATATGTTATCTGACTCTAAGAGGATCAGAAATTTCCCATAGATTGAGATACTTAAAAACAAAGCAATGCTTTAGTAGAAATTTTATTCTGAACTTGAAAATTATCACAATACTGAACATATGAATAAATTTCTATCAGGTAAATAGAAGTGATAGACAATTTTATTTTGTCTGTTTAAACTTTGACATCTTAGATTCAATTACATAAATAAACAAAAAAGTTTCCTGTATCTGTTAGTGAAGCTTAACCTATTTCCACAACATTCATCTATGTTCATCATAGGTCTTTGGATGTAAAAATGTATCTGATGAACACATTCATAGTTATAATATTCATATAAGAGATATACAGTTGATGACTTACAATGTAAAATGAACCGGCGAGCTTAAATGAAGGGAAGAAAAAGTGGCATAAAAGAGTCTAATGGTCTGGCACTCTGGTCTGGGCTCAGTGAGACGAGAGGAATACCTACGTATATAAGATGAACATTTTACATAGTAGGAAGTTAGTCATACATTAACAGTAATTCATCATAATATATTATGTGTCATACTGTTTACTTCCTTTGACCTAATGAGGTTGAGATTCAAGTCGTTCAAGTGGTCTAGTGCGGTCGTATCCAGCAATACTGCCCTTTATACCTCAATCCCGTTTTATTTTAGCTTAGCGGCTCCGTGACCTATATTTGTATTCCGACTACTTTTAATGACTAGCACTCAGCAGATTGAATATATACTCACAGTCTCTTCTAGTTCATCCATTGTTATATCTTTTCCATTCATCCTCAGGCGCACTTTATTTTAGCCAAAGTATTATATTTATTTTAAACGAAATTAAGTACACTTCCTCTATCAGCGTCCATTTTCACGCAATTGACAATTTGACAGATACTTTCAGTTTGACATTCGTAATTACATGGTTTGACAATTAACTACGGTCATTCTAATTTGTTGTATATTGCAATGCATTTCGTTATACGTGCTCCATTTATTGCATTATTTAATCAATTCTTGCTTAAAAAGTACTTATATTATTAGTGCAAGTTTTTGTTGTGGATTTAACGTACTAAGTATTTTATACAGATACCGTGTAACAATAGAATGGAAAGCTTTATGCCCCAGAACTTTTAGATCAGACCCTGATGGACTAAAAACTACTTTATGTAGGTATTACTCATGTGGTCTGGTTTCGTGAGTTTTATTGAATTCGCAAAACAATGACAATATTAAACTTTTAAACGATTTGAGTCAATTAAAACAATAAACATGGTATATTTATATACATTTATTTCATCTTTAATTTTTACATAAATTTATACGTAAGAGAGGAGATTTATTACGTGTGACGCAGGGTGTCGCTATGACAATAATACAATTATACAAATAATTTACCCATATTAGCCCAGAACTCCGTACAAACCTATATTATTAATATAGGAATTCCTAATTCAATCTAGGTATACTGATAAATTTATTTGCTTGCGAAGCTATAGGTATTTCATTTCAATATAGATCATTATCATATATACGACTGAAGTTGGCGAAAACTCCAATGATACACGGTCATGGCTATTCTACTATTTTGCTAACTGTCACTGTCAGATTGACAAATTTTCCCAGACCACTCATAAATTCCTTACGTTGGCTAGATCTCGTATCGGTAACCTGTGACCTCACCGAGTCACACAACAGTACATGAAGCTATAAATCAACAAACGCCGTTTCAAATCCCTATAGCTTCGCAAACGAACTTTCGCGAGGATATGATATATAACAATACATATATACATATATACTACAATTACTGTACTAATATCCAGAAACATACATGTGTCCCTACAAATTTAAATATCCATTTTGACACGTCTACAATCGTAACGTCTATCTATACATCAAATTATAGCATGTATGTACTACTGTGCGTTTTGGCAAATACCGATAGACAAATTTAATCAATAGGGCAGAATTATCGAGTCAGTGCCCCGTTTATCGGCAAGTAAAAAAACTAAGCAGTCAAGTTACCAAAACGCCAGTAAACCACATTCATTCAGAACACTCAATGAACCAAACTCTATTGACATCAATAAGACATTGCACAAACATGTAATAAGTACCATACGGTCATAATATCAGTTTTAAACATATAATATGTACGTTCTACTCGTGGATAAAATAATCTAATACATAAGGTCGACAAGTCATAGTGCGTGACGTCACGCAAGAGTTAACATTCTTACAAATACGTCTGTACACAAAATACCTAAGTACTATTAGTTATTAACAATAGGATTACAATTCGTGGATTCATTAGAAAATGTTAAATAAATAAAATAAGGTAAAGTAGGCATTAAGTTTAATGGTCAGTACCCATTCTGAAAAACGCGAGTGCCATTGATATTCTAGTAAAAAAAAAAGTAAGAGGCTTTGCTACTAGTACAGCTACTACAACCAACACAAGGCTTGCAACGCGCCGGATACCTCCTATACTGCTAGTACCTATTAAAGACTACGGTAAAAATCCTTAAAGCTCGAAATATACAGAGTAGTCCGCAACTTGAGTACATTAAAAAACAATACAGTTCATAATTAACGTTGGCGGTGTGAACAATTAAAACATAACATCGAACAATTGAAAATAAACTATTTGTACAAATAATATTATAATAAAATCACTTATGATGTTCGTATACAAAGTACTTAAGCTGGGGCTTCGTTCACTAATATACGGACTATCGGTCCCACACATTCAGGCTACAACTGCAAAGAGCTGGCAACATTTTGTGCCAAACCTTTGACAGGTGTTAGAAAGTGTTACCTATATATTACGGGTAGACACATAATTATGTTCAATAATACAATTATATAGCTTTCGAGAAGCTTACGAGAAAGTGTACGCGAGTACTCCAGTATATCTATCAGCCCATCAAAAACGACAATGGTACGTAAAAAGCGTTGTGACATATTATACGATGGAGTAAGGATGGAGTTCCATCGCTATGCGATATATCGCGATTCTTATCGCTCGGCTTTTTGGAAATCCAGCCTAATACAAGTGTTCGAGTCAATAATAATATCCTTAAATAACACAGCTCTAGAGACCAGCAAATACTTTCATTAAGTCTATACTTTACGATCGCACGTCTGTTGCCGAAACAATGAGATGCACTTGCGCCACTAACGTTACGAGAATAAAATTGTCGTCATTATAATAATCATATGGAAACACAACTTACAATTGTATTAAAATCCATCGATATCGAACCCCTCCCCCCCGCACTGTACCTACTCACTTAAATAATAATTATCATTATCTTCACTCCTCCCCTCTATTCGCTCTGGTGAGAAAAATCGCCATTAAAGACTACAATTCAGAGACGTTTTGATATAAAATTAAACCAATCAATGTAATTCTTATATAACAACTAGTATATAAATTAGAAAATCCTATGTTTTTGGCAAAACAATTGTCGGCGGTCGCTGACGGCACCTACACGTAAATAAAGAAAAAAGAACCTAAGCAACTTCAAAAGTCGATATAAACCTATGTGCTATGTACAAGTATAACCTTAGTTTTCTCACAGGGGTCAGCAGCCCACCGCCACGAGGGGAGGGTTAATGAAGTCAGTCATGTCGTGCCATTCTTAATTGACTACATGGGCTTCAAGCCGTCTGGCCGCTACCCCACCACGCGGGAACTACTACCCAAAAGGGTTGGGCAGTGGTGTAACATTACCCTCCTTTCCCTGGATTTAGGTGTCAACGTGACAGATGTCAATCCAACGCCGTTTCTAAAGCCTAACTATATATATATGCCTTGGAAAGTCGTCAGAGAACTACCACAATTTTTTTAATATACTTAGAGGACTAGTGACCATTGGGTCCAGTCTCAGCGGTGGTTCTGTACGGGATGTAGTTTTGTCAGTCAGAGGGTGAAGCAGAGAGGACCTGCAAAGCCAGCGCAGCTCGGCGGCTCACTTGAGCGCGTCAGTGGGTTCGAAGCTCTGCTCGGTGACCGACACCGCGTCCGAAGACAACGCCTCCTTGAGCGGTTCCACGCAGTTTTTGGGGATCATGGTACCTGCCAGGCAAAATTCGGGGCTCAATCATCCATAAACAAAATATGACACGCGAAATGTTTGTAATTACATACTGCGATAGGTGGTAAGTAAGCACTACCCGACCATCCAAGTTTTTCTTTAGCCAATAACCTATAGTAACCGCTTACCATCAGGCTGGAGTGTGCTTGATTACCAGATTTGTAAAAAAAAAAGCCCTAACTCCATACATAAAACGATCAACAATGGACGAATTATATGTAACGTAGTTTATGCGTATAGAGGCTAAATTTAAATAAGTAGTTTTGCGATTTGTAGAAATCAAGGCAAAAACAGCCTTAGGCCCAATGCGCCAGGTAGGTTCGTCCGCCATCATTAAGTTGGCGACGAGTGATATCTCAGGTTTACACCTGTTACATATATAACTGTGTGTTAGTGTGTGTATGTGTGGTTGTATGTGTGGTTGTGTGCGCGGTGTGTGTGCGTGTGGTGTCCTTACCGACGATCTTGAGCGAGTCGTCGGCCTTGATGCGCACGACCTGCATCTTGGCCAGCTGCGAGCGCGCCGCCAGCACGGCCTCCACGCGCGCCCACACGGCCAGCACCGAGCCGGACAGCACGTGGTACGTGCGCCGCCGCAGCCCCACCTGCCATCAACGCACGCTCGTACACAAGCCCCCCCCCCCCTCACCCCCCACCACACTGCCCACGCCTGAGGCGGCAGGCTCACCTCGCAGTCGGGCGTGCGGCAGGCGCCGCGCCAGTAGGCGTGCGAGCACAGGCGCACGGAGGCCGAGTACTGCGCGCGCCACCAGGACTCGGCCTCGCCGCTCTCCACCAGCCGGTACTTCTTCTCCAGCTCGGCCAGCGACTCCTGCCTTATTTGTAGGCCCGTGTTGGGCCTGTAAAACGACCACACTTATTATTATTGAATGATACTTCGCCGAGCTGCTGCTGCTGGCGCTACTGACGCATTCGCTGCGTTGCTGCACGACTTCATTCATATATATAACAGTTGATAGATATAAAGTCGCAGCTGAAACTATTTTTTTTATGATTGCCATAATTTAACCTTTATTTTTGTTAATTTGTTCCAACCTATCTCGTTAATGCGGCAGTATAGTTTAAGCAGAGGTGTCAAGTATCAAGGGCGGACCTGTATATCTGGAACATGAGGTCCTTCTTGGTGAGCTTCTCCTTCTTGGCGGGCGGCGCGGCGGCCAGGCACAGCACGGCGGTGTACTTGTTGTTGCGCGCCTGCTGCGACAGGTAGAAGCCCTCCTTGGGGCCCGCCAGCTCCGTCAGCTTCTCCAGCGCCTTGGCCCACTCCATGCCGCGCTGACACCGCGCCATTTACATTAATGCCACGCTCGGTATACCCGAGGCGCACGCGGCGGTATGCAGTGGGGGAGGGGGGAGGGGGGAGGGGGGGGGGGGGCTACCTCAGAGTGCACGGTGTGCAGCTCGACGGGCGCCTGTCCGGTGGCGTGGCGGCGCACGAAGCGCACGCAGCGCACGCGGCGCACGCACTCGCCGCCGCTGCCCAGGTCCAGGATGCCGAGGTCGAAGCGCCCGCTGCGCTTGGCTGCAACACGACACTCCCACGGTCACGAGTGGCCACGGGGCAATGGCGGGGAGGGGCGAACAGGCTAGATGACTCGGTCGCATGCCCCCGTACAAAAACGATTAGAGTAACGAGCGTACTTGTCTGTGCCCAGAGCCATATCCTCAACCCCCTTGTGAGACCCGACGTCTATTGTCTCTTTCACTTGCTTAGTGTAACTTATTGTCCGTCCGTCTGCCCCTCGCTTCCCATTTATCTTCCCTAACATTAGTGTGTGTACAATGGTTACAATGGTCACCTTGCTCCATGACAGCTGTCAGTGTGTCCGTGAAGTACTTGAACAGCCTGTTCTGCAGCTCCACAGGCATGCCCAGTATCCGGTTCAGGAACTTTGACATGTTGTTGTAATCCTGAGGGCAGAATACATACATACATTTAGGTACTAAACTCCTTGCTGTTATGATGTTGATATATTGTTACCTTGAGTTTGAAGTTATATACAACAGTTTTCAATGATTATCAATAATATATATTCAACCAAGAGGAGCCAGGATACCCTAAAGCTGCATACAAATGACTAATAATACAATAAAAAAACAAAGTCACACCACAAGTTTTACGGCGAAGGAAAATATCGAGAGGAAAACCTGCATACGTCTGAGAAGCATTTCAAAGGCGTATGTACAGTCGTGCTTGAGTAACGGGTATGGACTCGCCATCTGTCTCGTTGGCACATAAAATATATATCTCTGGCGGGAAGTGGGTGTAATACCTGTACACCTCTGCCTACCCCTTCGGGGACCCTTATGGGAAGGCGTGAGAATATAAAACACAAAGAATTACACTAAAGTGAGCTATTGAGTATGAGCCGACACCCAAACATATCTTTGGTAATCTTTAAGCGTCGCTGTAGTGGGTTCTATTCTCGCATGGTACCTTGTCGAGGGACAGCACGCCGGGCGCCGCCTCGCTGTTGACGATGAGGCCGACGCCCACGAGCGCGGAGGCCACGTCCTGGAAGAAGTCCCCGGCGTAGTCGCGGGGCGGCGCCACCAGCGGCTGCTCGTACTTCATTATGGCCCGCATTACGGCTTCAAGCGCCGTGCGACCTGAACCACATTTACACTATTCGTATTACGCACGAGTAAGAGCTATGCTTACTTCTACAAGGGTTGTTACAAATGGGTGGGCAAACGTGCCACAAATGGAAACAAGTGAAAAGACCACATTACAATTACTTAGACCAAATTAATCGTACACTCAATGAAGAGAAGGTCAAGAGTACTCGAAACCAGTATTTATGTATAGACTTATGATGCTGATGAAGCGAAACAGTCTAGCGAGAACCTACGTCTCAGCTCAGCTCAGCTCTCTGCCCGATGTAGCATTCGGCGTGATTAATTATTTATTTAAAACCAACAGCTGACTTAGCATGTCATAGTAGTCAGTAGCAGTGTACCGTATTTGTTGTCGATGTTGAACTGGCTGAGGTCCCTGGTCTCGGTGGCGCGGCGGTCGCCGTGCGTGAGCGCGCCCAGCGACTCCAGCCGCTTGGCCACGGTGGAGGCGAAGCGCCGCTCGCCCGCCAGGTCCGAGATCAAGAAGATGTACTCGGGCGCGTTCACCTGGTTGGACCGGTGCGTGCGCCCTACGCCCGCAACGACACCACTCAAATACTTACACGGTTCGAATCACTGCACTCATGCACGCACGCACAGACTGATGTTATGCTGTGATGGCAATTTACGTGGCCTGCCTTGGACTAGTCAGTGAGTCAGTGAAAGTAGACTATCAGTATAGATAGTGCCATCCACGAAGACGCGCCCCACTATTCCTCCTCATAGTTTATAGTGTAAGTGTGCAACCTTCCACTACTGTTTGAGTATTATCGGTATACACTGATGATTACCTATGAGTGCACACGCACACTACAATTAATAGACTCGGGTGACCACCGCATCCCGCGACCACCTCGATTAGAAATTGGTAGGGCGCGTCTTAGTGGATGGCACTATCTATATATGTGTATAGTACTAACGATAGATACGTATTCTTTGGGGACCAATGTAAGTAGCCTATCTACTCACTATCTACATATAATATATTCTCACGCCTTCCCACAAGGGTCCCCGAAGGGGTAGGCAGAAGTGCATAGGTAGTACCCGCACACCCACTTTCCGCCTGAGATATATTTAGGTACCAACGTGACAGATGGCGAGGCACTATCTACATAAAACCTATAAACTTGCTAACCATTATACTTAGGTTAATAGCCAGCATAACATAATTAATAATAATATATCTCTCCACTCTCTGTGTAAGCACAGAGGGTCTGTGAGGGTCTCGGCGTGGTGATATGTATGTATATGCAGTTTTAACCTACGATTGACATATGAAATAATGCTATTATGGTCTATGACACTCACCAAACTGCTGGATGGCCCTGTCGGCCGACCACGGCAGCTCCAACGTTATGTGTACTCTCCTCCTTTGGTTGCGTGCCCTGTAACAAAGGAAATCGTTCACAAGTTATCAACGCGACCTTTACACAGTTCACATCTCCGGTTGATTACTTTGTATGTACAGTCATATTCATTCGTTAAACAAGCCGTTGACTCTTAGTACCTTTTGAAACAAAGGCACTTAGCAGACAGCTGCATATTAACCTCTGATCTAATATCATATCAAAACAAAAATATTTTAATGGCCTATTCATTACAAAGATCGAATCAAATATGTTCTTGCATTTCTTGCGATCATTTATACCTCTCATAATATATCTGTAATATCTCCACACTTTCGTATTGTGTATCTGTTTCGTCAACCATTCTTTACTGGTCCTTTCTATATGTCCAAATGAACGTAACATTATTTCCTTCGCCTTTCTTCATCTTTACAATCATACTCGTTCCCGCCTGTTGTTTTGCAAATGGCTTCATTGCGAACTCTAAATGTGTAGTTATATACATTTCGAATCCTACGCTCACGCCTACCCCTTCGGGGACCCTTGTGGGAAGGCGTGAGGATATATTATTATTATACAGTGTACGGCAAACATTGGGTCCAATAACAAACCCTGCAGCGTGTTGCTCACCGCCTATCGCTCTGCAGCGAGATACCACTGGACGCAGCCTCCGAGATGATCGCCACGTCCTTCTCCCCGTCCATGAACCGTTGCTTCTCTGTGAGGTTGAGGGTCTCCAGCGGCACGTCCGCCTCGGACCGGCTCTCGTAGCAGATCTGCCCGTCTTCCGTCTGCACCACTCGCCCCTTGCGACCTGTCATCTACGACAATACCTGTCACTTTAATGCATAGCACACAACGATGTAGTCGCTACACGCCTCAATGATCAATGTCTTTTTTGGGATCGCCGTATTAGTCTCGCGTTCTCATACAATCGCAATTTGAGCGGGTAGGAATGTAAAATTATTGATTAGTAAATGTATACTTCATATCTATACATATAAATAGAATTGTAGTGTCTGTTTGTAATATTAAAATAACCGCATTTTACTACATGCATATGAATATATATACCTACCTATATATACCTACGGTACATACACCAAAATATATTTTTAAATTTTTTTAATGAAAGGATGAGTGAAGGAATATTGACGAAACAGATATACAAAGCAAAAGTGTGTGCAAGAAGAGGCAGAGGAAGGCCACGTTCCAACTACCTCGATCAAATCGATCGGACTCTCAAGGACGGGAACGTTAAGAGTACTCGAAACCGACGAGCATGTATGAAGAGACTGATGAATGTGGACGAAGCGAAAGAGGTATGTAAGTCTAGAGAGAACTGGCGCTCTATACTCTCTGCCTACCCCGTTAGGGACTTGGCGTGATGATATGATGATGATGAAATTTTTTTTCTGTTTGTTCCGGCTAATCTCTGAAACGACTGGGCCGATTTTGACGGGACTTTCACTGGCAGATAGCTGATATAAGAAGGAGTAACTTAGGCTACTTTTTATTTTTGAGACTAAACCATATTTAAATTCCACGCGGACGGATTCGCGGGCACAGCTAGTAGTAAATAAGGTGTGTGTGTGTGCGCGTGTGTGTGTGCGTGAGGTACCTCGGCCACGTTGTCGGTGCCGCCCAGCTCGTCCACCAGCTGGTCCAGCGTGTTGGGCGGCAGACGGCGGCCGAGGCGCTCGATGGCCGCCAGCAGCTGCTCCTTCATGCTGCACGCGCGCTCGATGGCCGAGCGGGGCGGCGCCGCCGCGCGCGACCCGCCTGCGACACACACACGGACATGGCTCACATGCCTCCCATGCCTCCCGGCCGGGAGACCAGAGGCCGCCCATTATGGTGCCCGGTTACCCCAGCTTACTATACTCGTATCAGGGAATCATGCCAAGTTAGTCCATTCGCGTGAAGCTTGGCGTAGTTTAAGACGATTTCTATGGATTTACCACAAGAATAACATTATTAAAAGTGTTGGTCCTTCGAGCCGGAATTAAACCAAGTGACGTTTAATACAAATATAGGTACAAGTGAACGGTGGGTGGTATAGGCCAGCCGCTCACCCAGGTAGAGGCCGTTGGTGCCGACGGGCGTGCCCGTGAGGCTGCGGCCGGCGGCCGTGGTGACGGTGACGGTGCCCGCGCCTGCGCCCGCGCCGCTCTTGCGCTCCAGCATCGTCTCTATCTTGTCCTGCGTCGAGCACGCCTTCTTCTTCGGGGACGAAGCTTTCTTCTTCTTCACCGGCTTCTTCTTGCCGATCCACGGGTCTGCGGGAGAAGTCTTATCTTTGAGGTCAAGTTTGTTTTACTATTAACAGCTAGGGGTGATATATTTATGTGTTGTGGATATTTAGGTGTTGTGTGATAGACGGGTAGTCAATCGGTTTGTCTCATTCATGATACATACACCTTTGATTATTTTTTATTTAATATCAATAAATAAAAAAAATATATAAATTAGATTTTTTATTTATAAGATTAACCTAATGTGTTAATCGAGCTAATAATCTATCTCTGTGCCAAATTATACTCCAATCCTTTCAGGAGTATTTACGTGCAAGAGAAACAAAAATGCTCACAAAATATCGTATTGCCTACTCGACCCCGTAAAAGAGTAGGCGTAAAGTATAAGTGGTATTCCCTTCATGGCATCGTGTGTAAGCCCGCCAGCGAGGGCCAGCGAGGGCCAGGAGGGCCAGGAGGGCCAGGAGGGCCAGGAGGGCCAGTACGCACCGTCGTCGCTGTCGCTGCCGCCGCGGAATGGGTTCCAGTCGGACATGTCGGAGTCGGAGCGGCGCGCGGCGTCGGAGTCGTTGTCGGGCTCGTCGTCCGAGCCGCGCACGAAGTCGTCCGGCGAGGACGAGCCGCGCGCGCGCTTGGTGGCCACGTTGGCCTGCTGCCGCGCCGTCACTGCGGACACGCCACGCTTACTGCTGCTGCTGCTGCTCCTGCTCCTGCTCAAGCTAGCTAGGGGGCAGCCCTATAACAAGGGGACCTGCTAGCGTCCGCTCGTTTCATACTAGCCGTGCCCCGCGGTATTTTATCGAAAAAATATTATATAGACTTTCAGATTTTTTCTAGGATAAAACACATCCTTTGCGTTATATAATCCATACCTGTGCCAAATTCTGTAGTTTAGGCGTGAAAGTGGTACGAACTCACGCATTTATACAATCAGTGGTGCCTTAGTATATGTGCACAGGTAAAGTAAAGTAGCAGGGCTCACGCTTCCTCTTGGATGAGGTGTTGGTGTTGGTGTTGGTGTTGGTGTGTCCGTTGGGCGCGTGCAGCACGGGCACCACGGCGGCCTTAGGCTTGTTGTGCTCGAGCCCCAGCAGCCGGTTGATGCGGTTGCGGTCCGGCGCCGGGAAGTGCTTCTCCACCAGTGTTTGGAACACGCCCCTATTATACATCACACCTATTTTTATACACCACGTTTTTAAATAATAAAAATGTTGTCTATTCTAGTGTCTGATTTATTCCTTTGTTTCCACCAAACTACCTATTTGGATGTGAAATTGAAATTTTCTAGGGCTGTCTTCATCTGGGTTAGCATTTTTTTTATCTATAAGTCAGTGATAAAAATACGATTTGTGGATGTTTATATCTAAATGACGTGGATTGTAGTCTTACACGTGTGCGAAAATCCTTATTATCCTTCTTGAAAAATCCGTAACTAATTCTACAAGTTGATAGTCTGCGAAATTATGATTTCGTTTTGAATTCGTGTAACGTGTTTGTGTGTGTGGTATGTATTTATTTATTTATTTATTCACCAACTAAATCAAAATCAAACAACTACTAGATTTTATTTAGACTATTTAGCGCGTCTTATACGTGTGTTGGTCACGTGTCGTGTGTGTAGCGTGCGTGACCCTTGTATGAGTCACGTGTGGCGTGTGTGTGTGTGTGTGTCGTGTGTGTGTGGGCGCATACTTGGCGGTGGACACGAAGTCGGAGAGCTCCCCGTCGTCCCGCTCGAGCTGGTCCAGCGTGCGCGCCTCGCCCGTGCTCTGCAGCCCGATCACCACGCACTTGCCGCACTTCACCGCCTCGCGCGCCGTCACCACCGCGTGGTTCACCTGCACACACACACACACACACACACACATACATTTATTATTTTTTGCAAATTTTACGACAGAAACCACAGGGACAGCTATCTATCTTCTCATAAACGACCAACCCACAGAAGGTCCTCTTTTGCGGGTCTGACGGTTACCTTAGTTAGGATACCTTAATTTGAAAAAAAGGACGATCATGAGGGACAGAAAAATTTTTTTTGAGAATATCGTTCAACATAATGACTCATTCAAACGTCGACATTCCATAAATTGCAAAATGATGCATATAGTATGGAAACACAAATTTACATAATCTCGACCAAAGTGGCGTAAAAGGTGTATAATTAAGTGTATAATCACAGGATTGGCACACACCTTGGCGGCGATGCAGAGGTACTTGAAGAACCTCTGGTGTGCCGACCAGAACTGTCCCCACATGGTCTTCTTCATGCGCGACTCCGCGTCTATCAGCTCCGCCGCCTCTGTGAACCGCTGCATCGCCTCCACCCACTACACACAAAAGGTATCGATTTCTTCGCGTGTTTATTTCTGCTCCATTTCCGGACTGTGGTGGGAAAATGGTTGTAAAAAACATTATAATTGCTAAAAAGCAACCCAGAAATAAGGTTAACAGAGTCGTCACTAAACAAACAATAAATTACCCAACAATTTGCATTAACAAAAATCGCCGAATTCGTTTCCACCAGTATTCTTAGCATATCTGCCAAGAGATATATAGTTTTGTCTTTTCGTTTCTATTTATTTTTGGGAAGATATAAGCCAAGTCTGAACTAATAATAATACAAAGAAATAGAGCCTGAGTGTGTAGTGTATAGAGCAATATAATACATATTGTGAAGTTCAGTGTAGTGTTGAATACTGCAGTGTAGTGTAGTGCTGTGTAGTGTTGCGAAGTGTAGCACAGTATAGTGTAATGCAGTATGGGCCTGGGGGCACTGACCAGCGCGACGGACTTGTCGTAGGTCTCCTTGAAGGGCTCCGAGAGCGGCACCTCCTCGATCTTGAAGGACACCCCGTGGAAGGACAGCTGGCGCGCGATGTACATGCCGCGCAGCTTCATGTCCATCGCCACTATCTCCATCGCGCCCACGCCTCTATGGCACGCAACCAATACCAGTATCGTCACTACATATTATAAAACAAACTCCCCCACCGCGTCTCCCCGTCTGTCTGTTCGCTGAACGGATTTTCATGCGGTTTTCACTAATAGACAGCGGAAGATTACGATATGTCATTTGTCAGGATTTAGTGTAATTTGGTTGAAGAATCCCGTCAATTCTTGAAAATGTTTAGCCGTCCGGGAGGTTTCATCATGAGGCACATTATAATAATATATTATATTTGCTTTTACACGGGGCTTTTTAGAAAGATGTCGAGATCGATATACGATGCCACGAGCCGCCCATAAGGGGGGCGCGGCTCTTCCAGAAGCAATGGCAGCATGGCGCACCTCTTCTCGACGGCGTTGATGAAGTCCATGAAGGTGGGGAAGGGCGAGCCGGCGCCCCAGATGCCGAGGCGCACCATGTAGGCCATGTTGCGCGGCTCCGAGGCGCCCGTGGCCGAGGCGTACACCACGCGCGCGCGCGGCAGCCGCGTCTGCAGCTCCAGCGCCGTCAGCCCCGTCTTGGTGGCCTTGCCCGACCCCACGGGGCACAGGTTCTTGGCCTTGTGGCACTCGTCGAACACGATCTGGCGCGCGCTCAGGACTCTATCGTACACAACGCACGCACACCTCGCGCACGCCTTACGAACACTACACGCGCACCATACGGACACCGCACGTACACCACGCATACACCATACACATACATACATACATACATGTCATCACGCCGAGTCCCTGACGGGGTAGGCAGAGAGTATATAGCGCCAGTTCTCTTTTGACTTACAGCTTTTGCTTACTTTGTGATCAAGCACTCAAGGATGGGAACATCGAGAATACTCAAAACCAGCATTATGCTAATAAATGAAGACTGACGAATGTGAATGAAGCCAAGATCTTCCAAGCCTAGAGAGAACTGGCGCTCTCAGCTATCTGCTTATAGATAACCTGTCGTGATGTTATATCCCATTTGGGAATACATGTATGAAAGGATACCGGTCCATCGAAGTCCTCCCCGCACCACTGCAGCAGCTGCTTCAGCCGCGTCCTGTACTTGGTGGTGGACGACTGTGTCTCGCCTATGAGCGCTGAGTATGTGCAGAACACGACACCCTTCTTCACGTTGCCGTTCACGGCTGATGAGATCTTGGCGTATTTGAACTGGCGACGTAACGCAACATGTCAAATTGCAGAAAGTTTATCGATAAGGCAACAAAGCCGTTAAGTTAAGACCGTGTGGTTTCACCATCAATCTCACGAAAAGTGGGTTCAACCCCGGTGCATAATTTATTACTCTTTCTGAACTCTAATTAAGCAAAATAAAGAATTCGTTTATAAAATAAAAACGTGTCATTATTCCCATAATAAAAAGGATAGCATAACCTCCACACAGAATGAAATGCATAATTTCAATAATAACAAGCTCATTGAATTAAATTCGCCTCTGATAATGGATCATTGCTTTGAAGGAGTTTTAAGGAGTCACATTATTAGAGCACTGGGTGATTCAGAGAGTAGTACAGTGTAGCGCTCAAGTTATTTGGCGGCAAGGTAGCGTACCTTATTGAGCGAGTGCACCTCAATGCGGGAGGCGCCGATGTCGCGCAGGTCCCTCTCGGCGTCGTACTTGAGGTCATTGGACACCGACACCCAAATGGCGCGCCGCCGCCCCGCGAGGTAGTTCTCGAAGATGATGCCCGCTATGGTGCGACCCTTGCCCACCCCGGCCCCGTCGCCTGCACACGGACGGACCACGTCACACTACATACAACCTCACGCTTTCGGACACACTCTTAGCAAAGGCAAAAGTTGCTGCGGCTGAAGTATTCATATTTGTGATATTTCTATCGATGTTTAATGACACACGATAATTATAATCCGCCTTTGCTATATCTTGTGGCTTCCCTCGCGTACGATTTCATTTCTTTAGTTAGTATTTTTTCCTAAAATAAATAGTACATTTTGTGTGACGTGCCAATCGGCGAGTCCACCGAAGAATGCCAGATAGTGTAGTATGAGAGATGAGTATGATGAGACTGACCGATGAGGAAGCCGGCGCGCGTGCCGTCGGGCAGCGTGTGCTCGTGCGCCTGCGAGGCGTACACCACGGCCTCCAGCTGCAGCGCCGACAGCAGCCCGCCGCGCACCGTGTCCTCGGGCAGCGACACGCGGTACGTCACGTCCACCGGCTCCACCGACGACAGCGACGCCGTCTCCACCACCGGGTCCGGGTGCTTGCGGCCCAGCTTCACTGCGCACAACCAGCCACCATTGGCACTGGCTCTATCCTACGCCGCTACACTGCTACGGTGCTACGAGGCTACGGTGCTACGTCGTAGCACCTTCAGCTTTGAACCTTTCTAGCTTCCTTACGCCTTCCCATAAGGATAGCCCAAAACGTAGGCAAAGGTGTGGAGACAGTAACGTATACGCCCAATTTTCTTCGGTGATATATGTATTTTAGGTGCCGACGATTAAAACAAAATTTTTAAATTTCTTCTCAAACGTATGCAGGTTACCTCTCGGTGTTTTCTTTCGACGTAAAACTTGTGGTGTTCCCGATTACTGTACTTAAGTTCAAAATATGAACTTGTAACCGTTGTGTTACGATTTTCAAACCACTCATTTGTGTAATAAACAGCTGTGCCCCGCGGTATCACCCACGTAAAATTTGATATTTAATTCGTAGTATATTTTTCAGAAATAAAACATATCCTACGTGTTAATCCAGCTAATAATCTATATCTGTACCAAATTCCATCCAATTCGGTTCAGTAGTTTTTGCGTGAAAGAGGAACAAACATCCTCACAAACTGTCGCATGTACATATAACATTAGTATGATCGGACACTCAAGTAATAAACCCAATTTGTTGCATACATTTTGTGGGCATGTAGTCTGCATATGTCTCGGCCACGCCCATCTCTTCGTCGTCCACTTCCTCTTCATCTCCTGGCATCTGTTAATTAATAAAAATTTGTTAATTAAATTAAAAACTGGAGTACCTACTCGAAACTGGCCAGCATATATTCAGAGACTAATGAATATGGATGAAGCGAAAGAGGTCCTAAAGGGAACTGACACTCTCTGCCGAGTCCCTAACGGGGTAGGCAGAGGGTATAGAGCTCCAGTTCTCTCTAGACTTACATACCTCTTTCGCTTCGTCCACATTCATCAGTATCTTCATACATGCTCGTCGGTTTAGAGTACTCTCGAGCTTCCCGTCCTTGAGTGTCCGATAGTTGGAACGTGGTCTTTCTTTGTGTAAAGTAATCGTTATTACTATAGGCATAAGGTATAGTTCACCTTGTCCTGCGGCCACATGTTGGGCTTGGCCTGCCAGTTGTTGAGGTGCGGGAACTGGTTCAGCAGCCCCCCAAACGGGTTGCCCATGCCCGAGGCTAGCATCTGATTGAGGTTTTGTAGAAGGAATGAGTTCATCGCTCCACCGGCCATCTCCACTGGGGGAATAATACATAAATAAACACCGTGGGACAATAGCATACACATTGATATAGGCCCAAATTAAGCAGAGCTATGTACTATGGTAACTAGACAACTATATACGTATATAGATAGATTTATACATAAACACACAGGACTTCCAAGACTAAGGTAAAAATACTTGTGTTCATTTCACAAATATCTACAGCGGTAATCGAACCTGCTAACCGTTAATACGAGGATGCTATTAAAAAATATATATCTGAACATCTGTTAAGCTGCCAGCATAGCGAATTCTCTCCAATGCGATAGGTAACCAATAGACAGGTACTATTTATTGAATGGAAGCTTACAACACAAAATCTTTTAATTTTCATGACACGGAATCTACCCCTTGAGTTGGATACCTATTAAAAAATTCACATAATTTTACACATACAAGAAAAATATATACTTCTCATCATCAGAAAAATCAAAACACCTTACAAAACATAAACTAACTAAATAAAGTTGTTACGAGTTTTCTATGAGAAGTATATATACATATGTATACGGGCGAAAAAAAAAGTTTAAAACGATGAGGGAGACAGATTAACAATGGCTTCACTGGGGAGATCAAAGAGACAGCGCTGGACAGAGGCAAAGGGAAGGAGTTGCAGGCCCAGATCTCAATATTCATGATGATCCAAAATACACACAAAGCACTATGTAAACACAAGAAAACTATAATAGGAATGCAACTACGGACAAACATATAACTACACTATATGTCTAACTATATAACACAGTAAAAGAAAACCATTGCAACTTGGCAAATTCAAATCCCGACTGTGCACATAAGTTTTTTCCGAACTTATGCACAGTGATTAATCAGACGATTGTTACGATAGAGGTCTAAAATATCGAGATGAAACCTGCATACGTTTGAGAACAAACAAAAGAGAGAAAAAAAATGCGTGCTCACATATAGATAGTGCCATCCACGAAGACGCACCAATTTCTAGTCAAAGGTTCGCGGGATACGGGGAGCATGACCCGAGTCTATTAATTGTAGTGTGCGTGTGCACAAATAGGTAATCAGTGTGTACCGACAATACTCAAACATTAGTGGAAGGTTGCACACTTACACTATAAACTATGAGGAGGAATAGTGGTGCGCGTCTTCGTGAATCTACATTATCTATACTTGTGGAAAAGGCGTGAAGATTATATCAACATTGTGACTTCAGTTTCAAACCGTACATGCGTACGTCGTACATACAGAATATATTTACAACTTATGCATGTGTTGAATCCCAGTTGAGAGTGCATGCATACGTGAGGAGATAATTCGTTCCAAGGCGAATGACACTGATCAATTGAACTGCACAATGACAAAGGCGCAATCATAATTATTAATTGATTTCTCAATGCTATACGATTCTAAGGACAAGCAAAATTCGTAACAACGGGTATTACTGATAACTAGAGATTTAATTAATTGCTGCCAATTGTAGAGTTTGTTTAAATTTATATTTTTATTAAAGTTGTTTATTAAATGTCATTCGTAGCGTGATTTCTGTTTTTTTTTCTAATCAGCCGGTCAATGGCCAGAGCGAGCTCCAGTCAGGCTAGTTTGCCTAGCCGGTAATGGAATCGGCGTGATGATATGTATAAATATTATGGCCAATACAGTCTACCTATAATTAAATATTAAATGAGGAACAGAATAAAGTGGAGAATAATACAAGGCATTCAATTAAAATTACAAATGCTACAAGATCTACTTTAACACTACTATTTTATCAGGGTTGCCACACAAACGTAACCATTTTTATAGCTACTCGACAATAGGTACATTGACAGTCGAGTTATGTGAGATTTTTATTCATTAAATTACTCGCAGGGTTTGTCCCACATGTTCCTTGCCTGAGAAGATTATGGGAGCGCGTCTCCTGACTGTCCCCAGCACTAATAATGCACTTCGACCCAATGTTAGTAGAAATTTGTTCGTACGTATATGTACGTAGATACGAAGAAAAAGCACTACTGCACAAGAAAAAAACATTCTCATCACACAATTTTGTATAATTAGTGGGGAATGACCCGAGACAACTCGCACAGAAGAGCCTGTTGCAGCAAATAGCATATTAGCCTTGCTTTTTAACCAACAGATGGTCTACTAATCTGGTTCGTCTTTCATAACGGTTTCGAATTTATATTCGTTTTTTAAATATATTATATCGTGTGACAACCCTGTCCTCGGGAGAGCAGTACTCACTCTGCGCCAGTAGTGACGCGGCGTTGTATGCCGCGGACGAGCCGGCGCCGAACGCACTCGCCGACGGCGCGCCGACTACACAATATTTATCATTTACACACACTTCCGGGGTCTCATGCCTATACATTACATCCTATACTCTTCGGAGCTTTTATATAAATTATACATGTACATAAACATTTATATTTTAAATGGCATTAAAGATGACTGTCACCTACAAAGTGACAAGGCGTGAGAGTTACTAGGGTAATTTTTTTTTAAAGTATTATGCTTACCCCCACCCCTGCCGAGGCCAGCAATGTGTATGGGCTTGGTGAGCGCGCTGGCTTGTATCTTGATCGGCTTTATATTGGTGGCCTGGCCGAATGCCACTCCGGAAGCAGCTGCAACATGTATAATACTGAATATATTAAGATGCACGAACTCTCTCAGAAACTAGAACAGTCCCTCAAATTAAATGAAATAAATATAAATACATTATAAATTGTCAATTTTTTCACATCATTTTCACATAAAATACTGCTGTAACATAGTTTCTGTAAAATATTATAAGTCTAAAAATCCCATAAAAAAAATTGCAGTGAATATTATTATATTATTTGTACCCTTTTATAATGTTGCAATTTGTTTGTCTCTAGAGCTATTTGTTTTATAGCATCGCCATGAGGATATCACAACACACTAGCTTCTAGAAGACAATTGTAATATTTTCTGAAGTTTCTAATGTCTAAATAAAGAATAATACGGGCTGTATAATATTTTTTTATGTACAAACATAATTATAGGTCTAGCTGATGTCGTATTCCAGTATAAGGTTCCCAGAAATTCACATTGAAACCCTGTGTTAGCAGAAACGGAATACTGCCATATTTACCTTATAATGCCAGTACAGCAACTCACTCTTTACTAGGTTTACAAAGCGAGAGTGATCATTATTGATTGGGTCTTTATTGGCTGCGATATTCAGCAAGGGTCAGGCGGCCTGATTGTTCACTAGCCATATTTGTGGTATTAAAAAAAAAATCTTGTGATTATATACCCCCTACAGGGTACCATTGTCAGTTATATCGTGGTCTCACCTGCAAGTGGGTTGGTGGTAGGCTTGACCGTGACTTGCGGCAAGGCGGTCCCCTTGCCCTTGTGGCCCAGGCGCGCCGCCGCCGCGAGGGTCTTGCCTCCCCCTGGATATAAGACGATATAGAAACCATTCAACTCGTCATATAATAAGGAATAGTAAGCATTAATAGAAACGTTTGTAGTAGTGAGCATTTAGAGAAAGATAGGGAAGCATAACAAGTTTCCGGTTCAAATTTAGAGCTGCCCGATGCCGATGGGGCAGGACCTCCACCTTATAGAAGTCCATAGCCAAATGTCACTATTTATTGTGTTGTGTTCCTACTCGGTGAATAAGGTTTCCAGTAATGAGCTCCTTGGGGAGGGGGAGGATTGTTATATTGTGTTGGCAGCAGAGGGATTAGTCCCATTATGCTGCTGTAAACGTTTTCCATCGGGGGGGCCGTATGCTTGTTTGCCCCTCTTGAAGCATAAAAGAAAAAGTTCACCCATTTTCTTTGGTATAGATTATAATATATATAGATTAGATTATAAGATAATAGAGTACAAAAAAATTACTGTCCCAAGTGGCCTAGTGGATTAAGCAGACCAGTAAAGGCTCCAACAGGTTGTATAAGTTGGGTGGAAGTGAGGGGGGAGCAAAACAATTACATAAGAATTGTTAATGGTTAATTACATATGAGCCTCAGTGGTAGAACGCCTGCAACATAATGAGTATGTAATTTTCTTCAGCCTCTCCTTGCACACACTTTAGCTTTGAATATTTGCTTTGTCAATCTTTTTTCACTCATCCTTTCTTCATGTCCAAGCCAAAGTAACATGCCTTTAAAAAGATAAGTAGACTAATTACTAATGTTTGGTTTATATACCTGGCACTTCCAAATTGTCCGGATCTTCGTCATCATCAAAATCCGAGTCATCTGACGGCGTGGGTGGGTTGTCCTCGTCATCACCATACGCCGCTCGTTTAGACTATAATATACAATAACATATAATATAATCTGAGAAGATATACGACATACATATATGTAAGAAATATTATAGAGTCTGAGAAGAAATTCAAAGGCGTATGTATAGTCGTGCTTAAGTAACGGCGATGGACTCGCCATCTGTCATATCTGTCACGTTGGCATCTAATATACCTCTGGCGGAAAGTGGGTATTACCTATACACCTCTGCCTACCCCTTCGGGGACCCTTGTGGGAAGGTGTGAGATAATATATATATATATATATATATATATATATATATATAATATAATGCACTGTTGTACTGTTATCTTACAGGTTGTTGGATAAATAAATACTACTATAAATAAAAAAAAAACAATGATTCCAAAGCCAACTATTGGGGCTAATTGTGAATTCATTCATCCATTCATTCTCGAATACACTTGAGCACACAAAAAATTGGTCCAACTATTTAAGTTACATACAAATATGCATTTTAAAAAACATCATTAAAGGGCATGGTGAGTCGAATTTTAACATTGAAAATTTTTTTTTAACCCAAAGGATATAAGCCAACACTTTTTTACTTCACATTCTTCCATCTATACATAAAAATCTATTGTCATTTGTTAGCCTCACAAAAACTCAAGAATGCCTATAAAAATTGTGTATTTGCATGGATACCTTCATTGGTGGTGGATGGATGGTGAATGGTTGAGGTTCACAATTGGCATACTGATTATATTGACATATTTTATAATCGATGACCGTCTGGTCTAGTGGTTAGAGCTCCTGACTGCGAAACTTGAGGTCGCGGGTTCGAATCCCACTCAGGGCAGATATTTGTGTGATGAACACGAATATTTGTACCTTAGTCTTGGATGTCCTATGTATTTATGTATATATCTATCTATATACGTAAATATATCATTGTCTAGTTACCATTACACAAGCTTTGCTTAATTTGGGACTAGGTCAATTTGTGTGGAATTGTTCCAGGTATTTATTATTTATTATTATTATAATGTCTAAAGTGATATAAGCTTTAGATTAAAAGGACAACAATCCATAATGTATTGAGAAGGGATACCAGTTGGTGTCAACAGTTTCTTCTCCTGGCAGGTACTTTTTTTTTCTTGGAAATGGTGGTAACTTTAGTTTATATTAAATATGTGACCTTCAATAAGTGTTCCCTGTGTCCCTTACATTGAATAAAATATTTTGATTTTGATTTTGAACAAATTAAGATTAAGATCAATTCCCAGATTTTGGTTGTTTTCAATTTTCAAGTGCAAATTTGTGAGGTTTTTTAGCAGTATTATAAATTAGAATCTAATATTTATTTTTTTATTTAATATGCTAATGGATAAAATCCAATGTCTAGTAATAAGCTCCATATATTGTGGCTTTAGCTCAATAGAAATCGCCTTATAAATATATTTAACTAACTGCAATGGAATCGCCATCTGTCACATTGGCACCTAAAAAAATCTCTGGCAGAAAGTGGGTGTGTGAGTACCACCTATACACCTCTGCCCACCCCTTCGGGACCCTTGTGGAAAGCCATGAGGATATATTATATTATACTATAGTTAAGAGCTGTGGTGGCTGCAGGGTTCGAAAAGGTTGCAAGTTCGAATCCAGACTGTACCAATGAGTTTTTCTGAACTTAAGTACAGTGATTAGTCACACCACGAGCTTTACGGTGAAGGAAAACAAGAGGAAACCTACATACGTCAGAGAAGTAATTCAAAGGCGTATGTTTAGTCGTGCTTGAGTAATGGTGATGGACTCGCCATCTGTCACGTTGGCACCTAATACACCTCTGGCGGAAAAGTGGGTGAGTGGGTATTACCCTCTATAGTAGAGGTGTATAAGTATATACACCTCTGCCTACCCCTTCGGGGACCCTTGTGGGAAGGCGTGAGGATATATTATATATTATATGTTATTATTATTACATGTTATTATATGTTATTATAAAATAAAATAAAATACTATAGTTAATAGTTGTGTGACTACTGACATTTCTCTTAGTTGTATTCTATTAAATGTGGATTTCATCTAGAACAGTTGCTATGCTGTTTCTGGTGCATCCACCCTATTATTTAACTTATAAATTATACATACATATATATATATATATATATATATATACATATATATATATATATATATATATATATATATATATATATATATATATATATATATATATATATATATTTTCACACCTTCCACAACCTCAAGTTTTGCAGTCAGGAGCTCTAACCACTAGACCAGACAACCTTAACATATTTTTTTTAAAAACCATCTCAAACACAATATGCAGGCTAACTCTCAATGTTTTCCTCCAAAATTTAGAAAAACCATATTCCAGCAAAGACCCAATTGTTGTTGCAATTATGAATGTTAAATATTGATTAATAACCAAATTTTTCATGTTGCCATTTATATGCAATTACATTGTGAAGAAACCAACATTTGTATATAATGCCAAAAGTATATAATAGTACATAATAGCATTTATAAAATAAGTAGGTACCTATTTAAGTGTTGAGTTACAAGTCAAGGCTTATTCATATTGCTATTTTTCATGATACAGTTTTTTAAATTGATAAGGTGGTCAAGGGTGAGGATATTCTGCTCTGAAGAACTATGTTTAGAAGAAGATTAACGAAACAACAAGTGTCGTTGAAGCATTGGGATTGAAAAAAAACATGTAATAACATAAGTGTGAAAAGATTGTGTTCAGAAAACAGAAAAAAATCTTGGCAAATGATATTACACTTGACTGCCAGGCATGTGCTCCAAACTACAATTAATCTTATATAACCGATAACAAAGCTTTGTACTGCTGTTTTATTGGTATTTTACTGTTCCTATAATAACTATTGTTCTTTCTGCATCATGTTTCGAAATTATATAAAAACTCGAATCGTAATAAACAAATCCTTAAATATTAAGTAGATTTGCTTTTGGGATGATATGGTAGACTATTCTTAATGTATTAGGGTCCTAGAACGAGACAAACATTGATCCTAACGCTTATACACCGCATTGTACAAATGTGCTTGGCACAGCTAGAGTGCAGTAGTTCAAGACGTATTCTAGCGCTATACCTAGAACCTTCCAAGAAAATCAATACAGCCACACCCAGCTTGCATAATTAACGACCGAGAAGCACTGCAAATGATTCAATTTCAACCAGATATATCCCAGTTTATCACATGTGAGATCGACATGACCTTACGACACCTTTTTTTGGTTATAAAACTTGAAAACAAAGAAAAAAAAAATTAAAAATACATTTTTTACGTATGTCCTTGAAGCAGGACATACTAGGCGATATAATTTTCATAAGAAATACAACTTATACACATGAAAATCCGGAAAAATACAATTTTGAACAAAGTAAAGTTACTGAAAAAGTATCAAAACAAAAAACTATCATTACCATTTTTATATCCGATTCGGCTAATTTGAAGCCTTCCTGGCAGCAGGTAATCCGTTATTGATTACGCACTGGCAAATTGAATCACTTTGATAATACACATAAATGAAATATTAATGGGAAAATTCTAATTTCACGATAACGAAAAACGCAGACGTCCGAACGGCGGTCAATGCTTCCGCCATATTAAAAAAACCACAGAGAAAAGAATAAGTTATTTCGGATATGCGCAGCCAAGAAAACTTGAGCCAAGACGTAAATTTTGTTGTCATTTATAATAATGTGATAAATATGCTATTGGGAACCAATCTTTAATGTATTTTTGTCCAAGCTGAGTTGAATTGGGGCAATTTCCCAGTCTATTTGCATAAAAACATTGTGATGCGAATTATATTACATGCGAATCATATGTAACTCAAATGTATCCGAACAAACATTAATAATTTTTATAAAAGTTTAATTTATTGGCCAAAATATTTTTTGTTTCAGATATTTTAAACTGTTTAGGTATATTATTTTATTGTATAGTTGGTTATATTCAATTTTTTTTGTTGGATATATTCAGTTAAGGGGTTTTATTTGACATTGCAACAATTTTCTGACAACTTATTTTCATCGCCATATTGTTTTTATGTACATTTCCAATCACGGATCTTTCTTTTTTTGTCTCTTTATTTATCGCCCCAAATACGATTCAATTTAAGAACTCCTTAAAAATGGATTCCCTTGTGGGCTACGGCAGTGACGACGATGTTGAATCTGAGCGCTTTGGATCCCAGCAAGCTTCGGTAAGTGAGCATTCGTGTAATTAAATTGTCACATCTGTATTATTAGTCCTTGAAAATAATCACATTACTGTGTTCAATATCATCAAAGTTAGCAAATATTTCTTTTGTTATACGATGTATTCAGTTATGGATATTAATCTGCATTCTCTGCTTGACATTAGAATGATATTATAGGCCCCCGGCGGTGCCCGTCGTCGCGAGGACGACACCAACTACGACGACGTGAACATGGATATGAGTGAGGTAATTACCACCTTCAGTATTAGTAGGAGTATCACAAGCATGATGTAGAGAGCAAAGAAGCCTATAAATACTAAAATTATATATTATCTAGACTAGAGGTCATAATCAGCTCCAAAAGTATCAGGCTTTTGTACTATACTTCTCCCGGCAATCATTAATTTTGGCTAAAAAATACTTCTGGCCTATGCTACATTCTGTGTGTGATATTGCCATACTTCAACTATGAACTTTACCATCAAGTATCTATTAAAGTTCCAATCTATCAAAAGTAACTTTTCTATATCCATTACAAGTAATAAAACCAAAAAAACATTGCTGTTTTCAACAATGATATTAACACTTTTATTTTATATGGTTACCAATTTGTAAATTGACACAAAACAAAGTCAAATACCCCCGAGTTCGGCCGGGTCTGCGTGGGCTGGGAGCCAGGACCACTAGCATCGCTGTCATGTGAGTACAAAGATATATTCTGAGGATATGGTATTAATTTCATTTTCTTTGTAAGTATATGTATTAGCCTTAACATTTTTTTATAAGACATGCTTAAATAAAGGTACATGCATACTGATGGTAGAAATACACACCATATTTAATACATAATAAGGTAATATGAACAAAGTATTATACATTATTTTTAAGTTTATTTTAATCTATATGAGTTGAAGAGTGGTGGTGGCCAAGTGTGCAAATATTCAAGATTGAAGGTTAATATCCCAGTGGTCCATGCAGTTTTTAACTAAAGTAATTTATCACAGAACAACCTTTACCATGGACCCATCGCCTTAACCACAAATTAAAGATGAAACATTATGAGAAAACTTGCACAGGTGCCAGAAGAGATTGAAAGATACATATAAGATTTGTTAACTCATTGCTGTGACACTGGGAACTATTTACAATATTGGCACCATAATCTGGTGAAAAGGCACTTTTATTTATTATTAAGCAATGTGAAGATAATTATAATAATGTATAAGCCTCACTGGGATTCATTCGTAAATGAAAGTGTACATACCCTCAGTCCTCAGTGAGACGTAGTGAGCAAATACAGAGTAAAGAATTCAGTCATGCAGTGTGTGATGTCAGTGTCATCAATTTTATTTTAATTGCATATGAATTTCTATGTGAAATTACCTATCTATACTTCCTCTGACATTAAGGGTTTTTTTATACTACTGCTTATGAATGCCTCCAGAAAATACAGGAAGCATTGATGAATGTGACTTAGACATATAATAAGCTCTAACTATTTTCAAATATATGTGACTGAAATACTTGTGTCCATGTACTGGAAATATTTAACCTACAAGCAAATGGTTTTCCACCATCAGTTTTAACATACAAACATTACAATTGTGGTGTTTGGTAAGTCATAGATGCCAGAAACATGTCTGCAAGTATAGGTTATTGTCAATGTCATAATGTGGCATACGCCGCGTTATCACCGAGCGCTTTCATTTTGTAATCCTAACTTCAGTGTCAATGAAACAGCGAAATGTTGTCATATAAGTTTGTCTCTGTCTTACACTCAAATAGTGTGATGGCATTGACTTGATATTGTTACACCTAATTCTGTGAAGGGGAACTAAGAATATAGCCATTGTTCCCTCAGGTTAGCATCAACACTGCCTGTATTTGGCCACAGGAATCTCAGGAGGCAGAGTCGGAGCCCGAACTGCCGCCGGCTGAGGCTGCGCCCGCGCCGAAAACTTCGCGAGAGGATCGAAGGGAGTCTGGTACGTACCAGCTTTGATTTAGAGCGTACTAGCTAGCTGTACCTCGCGCTTAAACCTGAGTTATAACATTTGCTATCGGCCAGTGAAAGTCCTGTCAAAATGGGTCCAGCCGATTTGGAGATTAGCCGGAATAAACTGACTGACAAATGTTATGAATTCTGTTTTTGTTATCTTATAATGCAACTAGCTGTGCCCGCGACTTCGTCCGCGTGGGATGGTGACTGCGCAGTATGTTTTGATGTGTGTATAGGGGATGCCTACGTCATAGTAGCTTTGTGCATGCAAAATCTCAGCCCGATCGGTTTAATATTGACAAAGTTTCATACAAACTTTCATCCCCTATTTTATCCCCTTGGGGTAGAATTAATCAAAATCCTTTCTTAGCGGATGCCTACGTCATAACATCTACCTGCATGCCAAATTCCAGCCCGATCCGTCCAGTGGTTTGGGCTGTGCGTTGATAGATCACTATGTCAGTCAGACACCTTTTGAGTTATTTAGATATAGATATGTATTATATAAACAAATAAAAATATTTATTATTGCATTGCAACCATCACTTAAATTTTTTTATTTATGCCGACCCGGTGTGATGATATGTATGTACAATCGTAGTTGGTACTAGGCTGGATCGTAATTTAAAATTATGTGCATTCAGCTAATTAATGCGATGCGCATGCAGAAAATGAAACCTTAAGTCGTAGACATATCTTAACTTAAACCTGTGCTGTGGTTAACAATATTTATTAGGTTAAAATAGATGTAATTGGATGTTGTATTCTCAGCAGACGGGGGCCGCGCCCGCGCGCGCGATAGCCCCCCCCGTGGCCGAGACAGTCCCCCCCGGGGCCGCGACAGTCCCCCCCGGGGCCGTGAGGGCGAGCGCCGCCGCCGGGTCTCTCCGCCGCGGACGCGGCCCGACAGGCCTCGCAGGGACGATCGACCAAGGTGGGGCTATGTCAGTCACCCGATGGATAAACCTCCACGGCGTTCCTCTTATTCACCTTTGTAGGGGCACTCCCCCCCCTGCTTCCCTTCCCACAGGGTCACAGAAGGGATAGGCAGATGTGTATT
This sequence comes from Drepana falcataria, assembly GCA_945859725.1. NCBI lineage: Eukaryota > Metazoa > Arthropoda > Insecta > Lepidoptera > Drepanidae > Drepana > Drepana falcataria. The sequence goes on along the minus strand of OX243941.1, from coordinate 9,026,409 downwards.
TTTATATTAAGTCTAAAGAGAACTGGGGCTCTATACTCTCTGCCTACACCGTTAGGGACTCGGCGTGATGATATGTATATATTTTTGATAAGCTATATAATGCTATTCAGCTATCCTACCCTGCTGAGAAGCCTGTTATAAATTGTTAAGGAATATGTGATAGTATGATGTAAGAAGATATAAAAATACTAGCGGCCCGTCCCGGCTTCGCACGGGTGGACATTTATTTTTTAAACATTTAGGCATAATTGTTTTTTCTTGCAATTAAAGTTAGCCTATATTAATCAGTGATAATGTAGCATTCAAACGGGGAAAGAATTTTAAAAATCGTTCTAGTACTTTTGTGCCAATTCCTTACAAACATACTTACATACGAATCTTTCCTCTTTATAATATTAGTATATATTATAATAATATTCTTTATTGTACACACATACATCTACAAAACACATAGCAATGACAATAAACGAAGAAAAATATGTATTGGGCACAATTGCAGGCCTTATCGCAAAATGTATTTCTGCCAGCGAACCCAAGTGAACAGAGATAAGAAACATAGAATAAGTCATTGCCTTATGATCTACGCTGTTCCGTGTTTTATTTTGTTGTTGCTGACGTGTCAAATGGTAAGCGGTAACCTCTGTGACGGACGTTTGCAGCACTTGTTTCTGATGTTATGTATCTTTATAGGTCTGAGCGAGGGGACAAAGCTGACAGGGGGGAAAGAGGTGAGAAGGGTGACCGTCGCGGCTACGAAGGCAACGGCAGACGCGGGCTTCTAGGGGATAGGCCTGATGACAGATCCAATGACACTCGGGTTAGTAATCATACAATGATATTTTTTTGAGGGTCCCCGAAGGGGTAGGCAGAGGTGTCTAGGTAATACCCACACACCCACTTTCCGCCAGAGGTATATTAGGTGCCAACGTGACAGATGGCGAGTCCATCGCCATTATTATTATATATTTTTTTGACATTTTTGACATTTAACGTCAAACACATTTGTGGTATCAATATCTTAAATTCAAGTTATTTTCTACCTATATCATTTATACACTTTAAAATCCAACCGATGTGTACATAATAATAAAATATTTCTTTAACATTTTTGGTTACAATAATTAGTAACTGGAATCTCTTTTTAGGCATGCAATCCCTGTATTAAGAGACTCTGCTTTTCCATAGCAAATTTACATGAGTTTTTAACATTAGTTTAGCAATATGTATTATAAAAGTTGATTTTTGCTTAACCTATAGTTTAAGTGGTGTGATGTGCTCCGAAACATTTTAATTTTAATTTTTATTGTTACATATTGCTAAAGCTTCTAGTGCAACTACTTCTTAAAAGAAATGAACAGACACACTTTACCAATACCATAAAGCTGAGGTAATTTTGTACGAATATTTTAATGAGAGAAATTAAATGAACCCTTATTACGTAAATATTTTTTTTCCGGTATTTCATATAATATTATTGTAGTTTTTTTACTCTGATCACGCCCCATCTCAATGCCCCCCATATTTTTAGTTGATGTTTGGTCCCGTACAATTGGATAAGGTTGTCCATGTATGTATGTCCGCAGCCGGCGCCGCCCGCCCTGATGGAGCTGCGGCCGTTCGGCGTGTCCCCGCCCACGAGCTTCGAGCCCAAGCGCGCGCAGGACACCCGCGACGCCGTCTCCCCCAGGTGACCCCACCATACATACTCGCCATCCGTCACGTTGGCACCAAAAATAAAACTAGCGATAAGTGTGTGGGTACTATACCTATACTCCTCTGCCTACCCCTCTGGGGATCCCTGTGTGAAGGTGATATATAGTTATTATTATATACTCTGAAACAAGCATAACTTATACCGCGGTAACCGCTTACCATCAGGCGGACCGCATGCTTGTTTGCCAACCAAGTGGTATAAAAAAAAAAAAAAAAACTGCCGGTAATCTGAATGGGGCACAGTTGGCGTGGATGGGGGTAAGCGCTGTCCGGGTAGCTGTCCACAACGAGATATTGGTGGCTGCTTTATTGTATGGCAGGAAGCATGAAAATAGCATAAATTCATTCGCATGCCAATGTTATGTGGCCGAACGCGAGATCACACTGAATATGTACATTATTTTTAACATTACATCTAATAGTATAACCAACCGTATTCTGGCAAATAATATATTTAATTTCATAAAAATTATGCTATAAAGATAAATTTTGAGTAATATTGACTCAAAAACATTATTTTATAGGATATTTTTTCAGACACTTCTTTCTACATGTATTAAGCTTTATCGCTAAGGCAGATTTTTATGCATAGAATATGAAAAAAAAAATATCTTAATACTTAAAAATATATATGTACATATATATATATATATATATATATATATATATATATATATATATATATATACTAGCTGTCCCGCCCAGCTTCGCCCGGGTGAAAAGATAAACTTCCTGAAACACGATCGCAGCGCCACCTATCGGGTCCAATTGTGATGTAAGCTATCCTATCTCTCAAGTTGGATCGAACTGCACATGGTGTGCGAATTTTATTATAATCGGTTTAGTGGTTTAGGAGTCCATTGAGGACAAACATTGTGACACGACATTTATATATATTAAGATATATATTCATACCATAACACAAGCTTTGCTTAATTTGGGACTAGGTCAATTTGTGTGGAATTGTCCTAGGTATTTATTTATTTATATTTCTTTCATTGTGTCCTATCACAAATATTTTAGCAATTTTCTGAGACATGTTGTATTAAAGTGTTGCCCTATAATATTGTGCTAATAAAGAACACATCAAATGTGACCAGATTCGTGGAACGCGAGCGGCGCGACAGGGACAGAGACCGCGAGCGCGACAGAGACCGACACAACAGACGATCTGAGGAGAAAAGGTTAGAAACAAAAGTAACGCCATCTACTGTAGTTTCTTTATAAAAGAGGTATGCAAAGGTAGGCTGACGTGTGCAGCACCCACATAACCACTTTTCCTCACGCCTTCCCACAAGGGTCCCCGAAGGCAGGGGTAGGCAGAGGTGTATAGGCAACACCCACACACCCACTTTCCGCCAGAGGTATATTAGGTGCCAACGTGACAGATGGCGAGTCCATCGCCGTTACTCAAGCACGACTATACATACGCCTTAGAATTTCTTCTCAGACGTATGCAGGTTTCCTCTCGATGTTTTCCTTCACCGTAAAGCTCGTGGTGTGACTAATCACTGTACTTAAGTTCAGAAAAACTCATTGGTACAGTCGGGATTCGAACTTGCGACCTTTACGTCGCAGGCAACTGCTCGAACCACTCGGCCACCACTTTTCGCCTGAGATATATTGTAGGTGTTAACTTGGCTGATGGCCAGTCCATCGCTGTTTTTCAATCACGACTATACATACGTCTATGATTCCTTCTCAAACGTTTGCAGACTTGTTTTCCATTCGCCGTAAAGCTTACGGTACGACTAATCACTGTACTTAAGAAAAGCACAAGTCGTTGGTACATTCGGCATTCGAACTTGTTGGACAATGTTTGTGTCGCAGCCGACGACTACTCGTTCCATATTATTATTATTATTAATCCATTTATTTTAGGCAACACAATAAAAGTACACGTACAAATATAGGGCCCATAAATACATACCTTAACCTAACATACATACAAACTTTATTACAATATATACCTTAAAGACTAACATACATAATTAATAAAATATATCCTTAGGGTTTTCCGCTCTTGCGCGCATCCCTATAACGCCGGTACACGATTCCTGCAGGCCAGAAATCGGATTGGAAGAACATGTCACGATGCTTCGCAGGCACCTTGAGGACGTACGATTTGAAATTCGTTTCTCTCGCAGACTCAAGACGCTGCAAGTGTAACTGCATCGGTGACGGGTCTTTGCACCAAAACTTTGTCCTCTCCTTCACAAATCGCAGTATCTCCTCGCCTGACGTTTTAGGATCCAACCTCGATATATATATTGCGATGGTGGGATCCACAACACGCAGAGTGAACTCCGATGCGACGGTGGCGGATTGAATGTTCAGTTCCTCATGTATAAAGCCTGGCCGCCAGGTCCCGCCACGGCGAGGCCCGCTCCCGCTCGCGCTCGCGCGGCGCCGCGCCGCCCGCCCTGCACCACTCCTCGGCATCCAGGTATATATACACTAGCTTCCCCGCCCAGCTTGGCTTGGGTGAATAAAACTAAATCTGGCGCACAACGGCAGCGCCACCTATCGTGTCCATTTGTGAATCGAAATCCTCCACTGAAACCGTCAAAATCGGGCCAATGGCTTAGGAGATGGAGGTTTGGAAGAATGACCTGCGTATATAGATAGTGACTCATTCACGAAGACGCGCGCCGCTAATTTCTAGTCGAGGGGGTCGCGGTATGCGGGGAGTACATAGGTAATCTGTGTGTACCGACAATACTCAAACATTAGTGGAAGGTTGCACACTTACACTATACAGTGTGGGGATGAATAGTGGGGCGCGTCTTCGTGGATGGCACTATTTAAAGCAGAAACTATAAGAATATTATATACAAGCAGAGTTTTTTTGAATGCGTGTTGTCTCTGGTATTGCAAGGGCCTAGGCTATGGTAACCGCCTACTATCAGCGTTGAAAAATGTTCTTGTTATTTTTCAGTAGTAACGAGAGACGCGGCTCTCCGCCGTCGGGCGACTACAGGCATTCTTCCTACAAAGTCAACAGGAAACTTGATGCTATGGAGAAGATGGGTGAGCTATTGATCTTGGAATGGTTATCTAGACTAGGCTAAGCTTTGAATGACACAATTACCGTTAATACTCTTACTTCGTGGAGCCGTACTGACAGACTGACTGAAACAATGATCACAGGTTCAAACATTGCGCTCTGTAGTTTTCTTGTACAGTGATTTATTTGTCACATTACCACTATGATACATCTCGAGGGTCCCCGAGATGGCAGATATTTTTTTCTGGTATAAAAGATAACCTCTATCATAGGATATGTATCGTAGTGAGGATATATTCACAACACCCTATAACTGGTCTATTGTCTGAGACTACGTGCGTACGTAGCCCCTCCCTGGATGTCTGCCAGTCATGTGCGTGTGTGCGTAGGGCTCCAGATCAAGACGCCGGACGGGTCCATGGCCACGGCGCAGCAGCTGCGGGCTGCCGCCTGCGATGCGGCGCCCGGGGCGGCGCCCCCCTACTACTGCGCCGGCGCACAGGCGCACAGGATCATGGACCAGGTGACACACACACACACACACACACACACACACACTTGTAACGAAAATGAAGTCTTCACATAAGCGGGTGTTCACGCGCAGTGTACTAGTTTGCTGGGCGTCTCCCTTCCACACCGATCCCTTGCCATCCGATCACCGGCGCCGCTTATTTCACTGTCCGGTGAACGCCGACATTTTGTGACTCCTCAAAATACGCCTTCATAATCCCATTTTATACAGTCCGCTAGTCTATTATTTCTTGACCCGAGCTAGGGATTAAACAGCGGGGTTCAACTAGCATATGCACCACTTAAAAATATTACTCTCGACTTTTCATTTGTGAAAACCTGACTTCTCCTAACTACATATTTTTTCCCGGCATCACACCGGAGTTGGCAGATGGAGTAGAACGCCAGCTCTCCAGACTTACAGACATGTTTAACTATATCTGGATCGATGAGTGTGTATGTATTATGTGAGTGACGTCAGACGTGTACTATGATGCGGTCAGGTGCAGAAGCGCAAGCTGCTGTGGGCGCACAAGGGCAAGTCGGAGGCGGAGGAGGCGGCCAAGTGGTCGGGCACACGCTTCGCGCAGGACAACGACGGCCGGCAGGTGTCCAAGTTCATGCGGCTCATGGGCATCAAGGAACCCGGTAGGGGCACACACACACACACACACACACACACACACACAACATGGACACATTATGTATATTAATAGTTAGTTTATATACATATAGTATATTTGTATTGATATAGAATAGAGATATTAAGAAATAGGATTTAGCTAATGTTAATAAATACCTTGGGATAATTCCACAAAAATTTACATAGCCACCGATTAAACAAAGCTTGTGCCCGAACCCACAACAAAGAACCCGCGACCTCTAGTTTCGCAATCAGGAAATCTAACCACTAGATCAGACGGCCGTCTAAAAATGTGTTTGTACTATATCCACGAAGACGCGCCCCACTATTCTCCCTAGTTTATAGTGTAAGTGTGCAACCTTCCACTACAGTTTGAGTATTGTCGGTACACACTGATAACCTATGAGTGCACACGCACACTACAATTAATAGACCATATTCCTCGCAACCCGCGCAACCTCGACTAGAAATGGGGCGCGTCTTCGTGGATGGCACTATCTTTAATATGTAATGTTAATAAATATATGCACGTAATATTCGTTACCTTTATTCGCAGCTGCGATAAACTCGGAGTGTACAGACAAGGCGGTGGACCCCATCAAGAAGCAGGAGGAGCTGTTCCAGGCGATGCAGGCGCAGTACGAGGTGGCGCGCGCCACCACGCACACCATGCGCGGCGTGGGGCTCGGCTTCCAGCGCGGACAGTTCTAACACACGTCGCCACCACTACAGCCACTGCCACTACGAGACCACTACACACCTCGTACTTTGTTATAAGGTATTCGTAACGAACCGGTACACTCTACTCGACATAAGGACAATATTGATAGGCAGTCTGAGTGGACACTTCGGACTAATACACTTACCACAACACACCACGTAGTTTTTAATAAGGTATTCGTAAGGACCCGGTACACTCTACTCGAAATAAGGACAATATTCATAGGCAGTCTGAGTGGACACTGCGGACGAATACACTTACCACAACACACCACGTAGTTTGTAATAAGGTATTCGTAACGAACCGGTACACTCCACTCAAGATAAAGACAATATTGATAGGCAGGCTGAGTGTACACTGCGGTCGAATACTTGTTTTGTCCACGAGGTATTGAATGACGTTTGTAGAATGCTACCTAACGTCGCGAATGCACTGCCGCTACAAGACCACAACACACCTCGTAGTTTGTAATGTATTCGTAACGAACCGGAACACTCCACTCGAGATAAAGACGATATTGATAGGCAAGCTGAGTGTACACTGCGGACGAATATTTGTTTTGTCCACGAGGTATTGAATGACGTTTGTAGTATGACACTCGTACACAAGGAAGGGATAGTGTCAATAGAGCTGGGTCTGTGAGTATACATTGTATACTGGATCAGGGAGTTACTCTCTGAACCTCTTGAGAGGTATCACTGTGTGACTACAACTGGAATAGCACTGTATCACTTGGCTGTGAGTGAGCGCTTAAACTTAGGACTGCTCTCGAGTGAATGGATTCATCTACTTACTTTAATGTGTGACAACCCTATCCGTGATTATCTATCCATGATTGGCAACAATGCAAGGTGTACAAACACAGTTGCAAGGTGTCTTAAATTATATAGGACGCCAACTCAATAAAAATAGAAAAAAAGTGTAGCAATTGCAGGTTGCAGGCATACATGTAAAATTTTATGGGATGCCTATTCAATCCAACATTGAATATATATAACTGACATATATAAAAATGAAAGAATACGCCTTTAAAAATATTAATTTTATGATTAATATTTTAAAGGCGTTTTCTTTTCTATACTTTCTATAATCCTCAGGATTTGTTTTATTTTTGACACACTGTATAAGAGTTACATATACATAAAATACATGTCTCTATGTACACATATAGTATATAGTATTTAGTCGGTTATTGGTATCGCTATTTTCCGAAAGATAAAGTCTAGGTCAGGCGCTTTAGTATACTTGTAAAATATACAGTAAGGCAGTTACGATGCTATATTGTCAGTTGCATTACGCTGAACTCGGTTGGATAGTATGAAACGAAAAGTTGTAAGGGAAGACGTCGAATTGTAAAGGGTTAGGAGCCATAAATAGTCAAATATGTACACAACGTCACGTGATCCGCTCGGGGTGCGCTGAGATGCCATTCTACTGTGTAGGATGAGTGAAGAAATGTTGACAACATTGAAAGAAAAGGCAAAGTAATGGATAGAGGTCTGTAAGTCTTGAGAGAACTGGTGCCTTACGCTCTCTGCCTACCCCGTGAGGAATTCACGTAATTTTATGTATGTTCTCTGTAGGATATATCCAAATATATGGAAAGAGGTCTGTAAGTCTTGAGAGAACTGATGCCTCACCCTCTCTGCCTACCCCGTGAGTGATGATATGTATGTACTCTGTAGGATATATAAAAAAATACAACCAAATAAACCTCTCAAACAGTGGACGTCTTCCCCCACCATATACACTAATAGATAACAAATGTAATATTTATGTGACAATGTAATAGATAATTAAACGCATTGTCACTATGATACAGATAACAAAATGTATAGATATATTTTTTATTAAAGCGATGTCTTTGTATCATATTAATGTATAATAGACTTAATTAATGCCTCGCCCAAGATTAGCATGCAGTCATAAGTATAGCTTGTCGGTGCTTTTCGATTTGACTATCCAAGTGCCGATGGGTGGTTAAACTTGTAAATAATTTGCAAGGATCCTGTTCTAAGCTCCTGGTATCTTCACGCCTTCCTTCAACTACTTCCTTTCTACCCCTTCGGGGACCCTTGTGGGGAGGCGTGAGGATATTATTATAATAAATATCTTGCCAGCAACGAAAAATACCAATGTATTTGTTACTAAGGGTTTTCTCTAGCATTTCTCATGGATCTAATGTGTGGCATGTTTTATTTATTGTGATACGAACTTCAGATTATACAACCGCGAGTGGCGCTCGGGGATGGAATGTGATTTATGTTTGGAAATTAGATTTTCTTATAACTATTAGTTTAGTCTTTTAACTTTAAGTTATGTACCTGTGTGATATACCGCTATTATTATTATATTATAAAGGTTATTGTAAAAATAACTGTCGTCTTGTGTAATGGGTGGAGATGGCCCTCTATCAGTTTCTGTTTGTCGATATAGACAGTGCCATCCACGAAGGCGCGCCCCACAATACTTCCTCATAGTTTATAGTGTAAGTGTCCAACCTTCCACTAATGTTTGAGTTTTGTCGGTACACACTGATTACCTATGAGTGCACACGCACACTACAATTAATAGACTCAGATCATACTCCCCGCGACCCCCTCGACTAGAAATTGTTGGGGCGCGTCTTCGTGGATGGCATTATTTGTAATTGTTATTTTTATTATAACTCAATAAATATTATTACTTAAGTGCATCTTTTATTCGTACCGTGTGTCTTCTTAAAATGTGGGAAAGTTTTTGCCGCCTGCGGGATGGGAGGCTAAGAGTATCAGTAATACTATTTATAATTTTTTTTTGTTTATACCACATGGGTGACAAACAAGCATGCGGTCCGTCTGATGGTAAGCGGTTACCGCCGCCTATGGACGCTTGCAACACCAGGAGTATAACGCGCGTTGCCGACCCTAAAATAAACGGATAGTTGATACTGTGTTGGCAGCATAATGGGACTAATCCCTCTGCTACTAACACAATATAACAATCCTCCCCCTCCCCAAGGAGCTCACTACTGGAAACCTTTTTCACCGCGTAGGAGCACACAACACAATAAATTGTGTTATTTGGCTACGGACTTCTATAAGGTGGAGGTCCTGCCCCAGTCGGGAAGCTCCAAATTCGAACGTGAAACACGTTGTGCTCTACAATTTAAAACGTTGACTAGTATCCATGTCATGAAAAATATTTTGCAAAAAAAGTTATTACTTAATCTGTCAACTGTCAAACTGCTATAAATTCCCGGTAAGAATATTAGTCTGTGGATAAGGGATTTACCGAATGGAAGAAAATGTTAGAAATTTGTAATTTCTCATTAAATGTACAGGTCGGTAGACAAATTATTAACAAATGAAGAGAACTTTTTACTTATTTTAAATTAACAACTTAACCATTAGTGACGCGCGTTTACCGAGTAGTGCGAAATTTGTACATAGAATTTTATACAAATTAATATTTTTTAAGTAGTTATATGTAATATTCCAACAAAATGGATGAAGAGGAGACGAAAATTTGCCAAAATTGGTGAGTATTTGATTGCAAATGCGTGTTATGTTGTGTCAACATATCTATTTCCGTGTACACACGTTATAATGATTTATTTTTAGATTATTTGGAACATCGCAGCATCATTCTGATCACAGCTTTCCGAACACTTTCTTCGGTTGTTTACCTCTCGATATGAGAAATCGCAAATAATTCACGTTTTTTTTCATATTTGTAAGTCGAAAGACTTCTTCGAGTTTCTTTAAAAAAATACTACCCACAGTTTAAGTATTTTTTCATTATTTTTGTAAATTAATAAAAAAAAAATTAAAAACAGTGTTGTTGACATACTTACATATTTCATAAAATCATTCAGATTAGTTTTCCGTTCCATCAGGAATATTTGGGTGAAGAAATGAGGATCGGGGGTTCTACACCATGTTGCCCTCCTCCATAAACTGGTTTTATTACCAGCTATCAAATATGGATACAATAAATAAATAAATAAATCATACAAAAATAAAGCCCTCAAAATTCGATCAATATATTAAACCAAGTTCGAAACCGATGAGTATGTATGAAGAGACTGATGAATGTGGACGAAGCGAAAGAGGTATGTAAGTCTAGAGAGAACTCTATACTCTCTGCCTACCCCATTAGGGACTTGGCGTGATGATATGTATGTATGTAAGATAATTCAGATCCCATATAAATGCCAGCAAGGCTTCCTGATATATTGGCACCTAAATATACCAAATGTTGACCATAATATTTGTGTTATTACACTTCTTTATCACCCATGTGTACCAGAGTGAATATATGGTTGCGAATCCCAACAGTATTTGTAATAAAGTATTTATTTACTGCATCAAATATTTTATTAACGGCGATGAACTCGCCATCTGTCACTTTGGCACCTAATATACCTCTGGCGGAAGGTGGGTGTGTGGGTATTACCCATACACCTCTGCCTACCCCTTTGGGGACCCTTGTGGGAAGGCGTGAGGATATATTATTATTTATTATTATTTACTGCATCTAAGCATCAAGTGCTAAGCCATCAAATATTACTGTAATGGATATGTATCATTTACAGTAAGCGGGAGATCCCAGCAGTGAACTATACCATTCACTCGGTGCACTGTGCCCGCAACATACGCATGTGCCCCGTCTGCAAGGAACCTGTGCCCAATGCTGAGCTCGATGAACACCATGACAAATTACATAAGCTTTGTATGATCACTTTACTTTTTTATATGTATAAGTATGACAAGCTGTGGCTTCTTGAAATTAATTGTTAAGGAAAGGTATTATCCAACCAATATTATACAATACTGACTTGTGTTAGTAAGTATATACATATAACTGAATCAGGCATTCCAACGTTGGCCATCTGGTTCAGTTGTTAGAGCTCCTGACTGCTAAACTTGAGGTTGGGGGCTCGAATCCCGCTGACTGCAGATAATTGTGAACACAAATATATGATCTTGGATGTCCTATGTATTTATGTATATATCTAGGCTCACAGAGTAAAGCGCGTTCTTTCTAGACTTACAGACCTCTTGCGCTTCTTTCACATTCTCCATGTTCATATCTTCCATGCTCGCCAGTTCCTATTACTTCTTACATTCTCATCTGTGAGTGTCCTCGAGTTCTCAACAGATTTGATCTACGTAGTGGGAACTAGGAATTCCTCTACCTCTCACTAGGGAGATCTTGTAGTGAAAAACAAAAAGTTACTGGTGAAGATAGCATCTTGTTTCCTTATAGTAGTTGGTAGTTGGAGCTTAGAAGTTGGAATGTGAAAAGTTCATTATATTGGATTTATAGAGTGTACATGTATGATGCAGTGCCCTGCAAGCAGTGTGGAGAGATGGTGTGTGGGACTGACTTGGAGGACCACATCCGAGACTCCTGCGCCAATACTGTCAAGTCTTGCAGGTGAGCGACTTGCCAACAGTGGCAGTATGAGAACTTTGTGAAACCTTAAGGGACTTTCATACATTAAGTCACATGTTAAGATAGGGTCAGCATTTCTGATATTGTATATGCAAGGGATGGGTAATCCTTATGACACTACAAAAGTTATACCATTAAAAACGCAAATCAAATTAATAAACATACCTTGTCTTAATTATAGAGACGTTTTATATAAAAATAGGCTAAAAAAAATATAATATATAAATAATAATATATCCTCACGCCTTCCCACAAGGGTCCCCGAAGGGGTAGGCAGAGGTGTATAGGTAATACTCACACACCCACTTTCCGCCAGAGGTTTATTAGGTGCCAAAAAAAAACCAAATGTATAGATAAATTCAATTAATAAATTTGAGATAATCAAACAAAAAAGATAATTTAAAATGTTCGTATACCTACAAAATTATTAGCATTAACTGTTGAAAAACAAGATGGCGGTTATGAGTCCTCTACTTGTCATTGGATTGCACAGCTTAACACCTAGAGCAGTGTTGTTATGTGGGAGACGTTGGATGCTATCGACAGTGTGCGTCGTCCAGGTTCTGTGAGCTGGAGCTGGCCCGCCGCGAGCTGCCGGCGCACGAGGGCTACTGCGGCGTGCGCACGGAGCAGTGCCCCGCCTGCCGCGAGTGGGTCATGCTCAAGTACCGCCAGCTGCACCTCGACTCCAACCATGGCTTCATCCGCCTCACCGACGGTACGGATAGGCAATACTCACTAGCCTATACCTAGGGTTGCCAACGTAGCTCATTTGCCTGTGCGTAGGGTTAACAAAGTAGCCCACTCGCCTGTGCGTAGGATTGCTAACGTAGTTCACTCGCCTATACTTAGAGTTGACAACATAGCTTTTTTAATACCACTAGTGTGGCAAATAAGCATATGGTCCACCTGATGAGAAGCTGAAACGAGCTGATGAGGTTACCGCAGCCTATTTACGCTTACAATACCGAAGTATCACTTGCGCGTTGTCACTCTGCGTTCGGAGAGTTATATTGTGGTGGCAGCTGCTCTTCGAGCCCCATCTAGGTACATGTACATATAGCTTATAAACGCGAAGAAACCTCCACAGCTTGAATGCCTATAGTGTCATATGCTTGCCCCCAGACCCCCCACCAATCAGGAAGGACCCACCGAAGCAGACCAACATACCCAGACCGTTGGCAGTCGCCCTGCCGTCTACATCGGCTGCAGCCAAGCCCGTCTCCAGACCGAATGGACTCAAGAACATCAATAAGACTAGACCCACAGCTGAGACTAGGTCTAACGCTGGGCTTGGAAACATTAACAATAACGGCGAACCTGCCGCTGGTAAGTTTTAATCTATATACATCCTCACGCCTTCCCACAAGGGTCCCCGGGGGGGGTAGGCAGAGGTGTATAGGTAATACCCACACACCCACTTTCCGCCAGAGATATATTTTAGCTGCCAACGTGACAGATGGCGAGTCCATCGCCGTTACTCAAGCACGACTATACATACGCCTTTGAATTACTTATCAGACGTATGCAGGTTTCCTCTCGATGTCTTTCTTCATCGTAAAGCTCGTGTGACTAATCACTGTACTTAAGCTTAGAAAAACTCATTGGTACAGTCGGGATTTGGACTTGCGATCTTTGTGTCGCAGGCAACTACGTTCGAGTAGCACTCGGCTACCACGGCTTCAAACTACATTTATTTTTTAAAGGTAGGGTAGGCGGAGGTATATTTTCGCTCACATTTCGCTGAAGATATATTTACAGGTATCTACGTTACCACGGGATTCGTATCTGCAATCTCGTATGTGCAAACCACTCAGCCACCACTGCTTTTCTGATTGTAATATCTTTAATATCCCAGGCCCCAGTAAACCCGAAGGGTGCGTGAGAGCTCCGGTTAACATCAATTTAATGGGATTGAGGGCTCCGGTGAAGAGGACTAACGACAGACCACAAGTCAACACTAACGTGGAGCCAGTCGAGAAGGTCCATAAAGACTTGTAAGTGGAAGTTTTTTTTTAAATCAACACTTAAAAAAGGGACTTAGGGAGAACTGGCGCTCTATACTCTCTGCCTACCCCGTTGGGGACTCGGCGTGATGATATGTATGTAAGTACTTAAAAACTTCAACAAAAAAAACAGTTAAGGTTAACAGTGTTTCATTGATTTAAGAACCACTTAGGAGAGCGTCTGGCTGACACAATCTCACAGTATGATAGTTACTTTATATATTTATTTTATTTATTTAACAAGAACAGACACCAATTACATCTGTTAAAAAAGACGCAAAGACAATATACAATACGCACAAGTAACAAAAGAATAAACAAAAATAAAATTAAAAAACAAGTTATCAATACAATCATACATCCCTATCACAAAATCTCAGGCACTCGAGTGATATACGACCACAGTCATATATAAGCATTTAACAATATTTAAATACAATATAATAGAGTACTCGAAGCCGACGAGCATGTATGAAGACACTGAATGTGGACGAAGCGAGAGAGGTATGTAAGTCTAGAACTAAATCAAATTGACGTCACACAAATATAGTGCATTGAAATATAGCCCGTATACCGTGCGTTATAAGCTCTATTGCCCGTGTGCAGCAGGGCAGGCTGCCGCGGGGCGCTCAAGAAGCGGCCGGCGCCGGCGCCCCCCCCGCCCCCCCCCGCCCCCCCCGCCCCCCCCGGCGCCCCACACGCCGCTGCACAGCGCGCTGCTGCGCCAGCAGCGGGAGCAGCGGCAGCGGGATGAACAGAACGCTGTCAACCTGGCCATGGGTACCTGCCACTTTAACCTCGCTATATTTTTTTGTATTTAAACATGATATAATAATATATCCTCACACCTTCCCATCAGGGTCCCCGAAGCGGGTAGGCAGAGGTGTATAGGTAATACCCACACACCCACTTTCCGCCATAGGTATATTAGTAAATAAACATATCCAAAGTGTTAATGCAGCTAATAATATATTTCTGTACCATATTTTAGTAAATTCGGTTTTAATTCCGTTCAGCAGTTATGGTTGCTTCTGGTTCAGAAGTTGAGTGACAAACATCCTCACAGACTTTTAAACTAGTAAAATTTCGGATGTATCGGAGATCACTTGTCACAGTTTTGACAAATCGTATTTTATGACAATAAAGTAAGACGAAATCTCGTTTATGCTGTGTTACATCTGTATGTAAATATGTTTTAACGCCTTCTCATAAGGGTCGTCGAACGTCACGTAGAGGTACCGCCCACAAAATTTCCCCGAAGATATATTTTGGAAGCCAACGTGACAAATGGCGTTCACACCCGTTGCTCAAGCACGACTATACGTCTTTGAATTTCGTCTCAAACGTATGCAGGTTTCTTCAAGATGCTTTTCTTCACCGTGAAAAAAAGTTTATAGCAAACTCTACGTTATCTTGTCGTCCCATCCGTGGGCTATGGTTACATCTCCTGTCGGCTGTTGTCCCCAGGCCTGCCCCCCGTGCTGAGCGCGGCGGCCAAGCTGGACAAGCTGCGCAACATGGACGCCCTCCTCAACAGGGAGCAGCGCCCGCCCTCACCGCGGAGGGCGGCGCCCCCCGCCGACGTGGGGCACGTGCTCGGGGGGAACGGAGATGTAAGACATTTTATCTTATACCAGTTGTACCGGCCAGCTTTGCCTGGGTGAAAAAATAAAAGCCACGGACCCAGTGGCGCCACCTATCCGGTCCAATTATGAATCTAAACCTCTCTCGAATCTATCTGAAGAAATACAAAAAAAATAATTGAAATCGGTCCAGCCGCTTACGATTCTATAAAGGACTTACAGACAAACATAATTTTTATATATGTACTAGCGACCCGCCCCGGCTTCGCACAGGTGCAATGCTGATACTGAATATATCTACCTGCTACAGAATACCCTTATAAACAAAGTTTACAGCTTTTTTGTTATTTTGACTTATCTCGTGGGGTACAACCAGCGTTTGCAATGTAAGCGCAAAAAATTTGTTTATTTACGACATCTCGTTAGAAACCTCTAAATTTATGTCTTTCTCTACAATATCATGCATGTATTATACATATAAACCTTCCTCTTGAATCACTTTATTCATTAAAAATCCGTTGCGTAGTTTTAAAGATTTAAGCATACATAGGGACGGACAGACGACAGCGACTTTGTTTTATAATATGTAATAATAATATATCCTCACGCCTTCCCATAAGAGTCCCTGAAGGGGTAGGCAGAGGTGTATAGGCAATATACACACACACACCCACTTTCCGCCTGAGATATATTAGGTGCCAACGTGACAGATGGCGAGTCCATCGCCGTTACTCAAGCACGACTATACACACGCCTTTGAATTTCTTCTCAGACGTATGCAGGTTTTCTCTCGATGTTTTCCTTCACCGTAAAGCTCGCGGTGTGAATAATCACTGTACTTCAGTTTAGAAAAACTCATTGGTACAGTCGGGATTCGAACTTGCGATCTTTGTGTCGCAGGCAACTGACGGCTATTTTGAATATTGATTGTACTGGCCGTCACAATTGGTGCTCTACTCTCGAAGATATGTATGTATGTAAATGCTTATTGCTAGGTATCCGAGGAGGAGATGTCTCGCCGCCGCCTGGCGCTGCGCAACTTGCGGCCGATGTCGCCGCAGCAGTTCGCGGAGCGCTTCTCCGAGCTGCGCCTGCGCGGGGAGCAGCGCCCCGACCGCTTCCGGGAGATCAAGTCCTCGCTGCAGGAGCTGCGCAGGGGGCTCAATGAGGTATATACCTTTTAGGGTTCCGTACCCAAAGGGAATAACGGGACCCTATTGCTAAGACTCCGCTGTTCGTTCGTCAGTCTGTCTATTTATAGATGGTACGGAACGTATAGTGCGCAAGCCGGACTCGCACTTGGCCTGCTTTTTATTCATAACACTCACAGGTACTTGAGTACAGGTACGGAACAAATGCTTGCATTTCAAGCTAATAAGACAGTGAAGAACAAAGCAATTTATAGATAATGCCATCCACGAAGACGCGCCCCACCTATTTCTAGTCGAGGGGTCGCGGGATGGGAGTATGACCCGAGTCTATTATTTGTATTATGCGTGTGCACTCATAGGTAATCAGTGTGTACCGACAATACATAAACACGGTGGATGGAAGTGGAAGTGGAAGGTTGCACACTTACACTATAAACTATAGGGAAGAATAGTGGGCGCGTCTACGTGGATGGCACTAGCTATATATGTCTAGAAATATTTCAAAATAAATAATTGAAATAGAAAGGAGGAAATAAATCTCAAAAGGCCGTGGTAGCCGAGTGGTTCCAGTAGTTGTCGGCAACACAAAGATTGCAACTTCGAATCCTTGTACGAAACAGTTTTTATAACTTAGGTAAGCTAAGAACAAACAACTTAACAAACAAACAATGTTCTTCACGGTGAAGGAAAACATCGAGAGGAAACCTGCATACGTCTGAGAAGAAATTCAAAGGCGTATGTATAGTCGTGCTTGAGTTACGGCGATGGACTCCTCGTCTGACACGTTGGCACCTAAAATATATCTCCGGCGGAATGTGAGTGTGTGGGGCCTTTGCCTACCCCTTAGGGGATCCTGGTAGTAAGGCGTTTTCTTGAACCTATCAGATGTAGAGATGGTTCATGGTATGGCAACTACTAAATGGCTGATTAATAGAGGGGTTTGAACCTGGACAATGCAGGGATATTTACTCCACTGTGCTACAAAAGTAACATTACCCGTACCCAAGCTACGAATTAGAGAACGTTTAATGTAACTGGATACAAACACTTGTGAAATAAACCCTATTACACGCTTCGAAGGTTTAAATTCAAATGCATATATACTTGCAGGTCACAGCGCCTTACAATGCAAACGCGGTCCATTTAACTAATCAGTAAGTACCTATATTATATTTATCAGTTAGCTGAGCTGAGATTTTTGAATGTGAGAACATTGTAGGCTTTGTAGCTTCTTAGATCTTGCTAACATTGTTATAATTATTTTGTTTTATGTATGCTTTGTATACTAAGCAACGACCTATTGTCGGGCCTACGTTGTTCCCCCATACTTGGGTACTATTGCTGTAACGTAAAAAAATATTGTATATGCCTAATGATTTGAAAAGAGTAACCATGGAGTTTCTTGCCGGTTCTTCTCCATGGAAGCGACCAACCCGAACCGTGTTTCTTTTTCGACGTTTTATAAGTGCCCACCTGGGCCTATGTGAAATAAAAAGATTTTGATTTTAATTTTTGAGCTTTATCCTAAAATTGCTCGCTGATTATAACGCCACCTACCGGGTTCGATGATGAATAAACCATCTATCAAACATGTAAAATTTCCTCAAAATCGATCCAGCCTAGGTGTGAGGTGTCCAAAAAAGCTATAATGAACTTAATTCATCTAATTAAATAAAAGAAGAAAGAGAGAACTGGCGCCCTATACTCTGCCAACTGCATTAGGGACTCGGCGTGATGATATGTATCTATGTATTTATGTATGAAATAAAATGGCGGAGAGGTGTGTAAAAAATAGAGCCTTTTTGTTATGCACTTTCCTATATGACAGAAAGGGAGACTGAATAATAATTATAAGTACATTGGCCAGTTCCACACAAATGGACCTAGTCTCCAACTAAGCAAGGCTTGTACTATGGGAACTAGACAACAAAATATATGTACATCATTGCATAGATAGATATATACATATAGGGCATCCAAGACTAAGGGACAAATAGTCTTGTTCATCACACAAAATTTCTCGCGAATCGACCCCGCTACCTTAAGTTTCGCAGGCTGGATCTCTGACCACCAAACCAGACGGCCGTCTATTTTCTGATAGTAAGCGGTTACCGCCGCCTATGGACGCTTGCAACACCAGGTATTGCTCGCGCTCTGCAGACCCTGCAGGAATCCTTTCACACCCTTCTTGAAGAACTCCATGCTGTACTCTAAGTAGATGGGTCTGATGAGGGATGTCCTTCCAGTGAGGGAGCCAGGATGGATATGGAAGACGACGCCGACCTGGACGAGGTGCGGTTGCCGTGCGAGTTCTGCGGAGCGCCCGTGCCTGCTCACATGCTCGTGCAGCATCAGGTATGCCCTTATCAGCTATACCTTGCGAGAATGTCGGCATAGAAAATGAGCTTTAATACCGGACTTACCAGCGTCGAAAAAAATACGCGGTCGAAACCGCGGTGTAAAGCTAGTAGGTTGTATTTTATACAACGTGCCTTAGAAAAGGAGTTGCTCAAATATAATACATACATATCATCACGCCGAGTCCCTAACGGGTTAGGCGGAGAGTATAGAGCGCCAGTTCTGTCTATACTTACATACCTCTTTCGCTTCGTCCACGTTCATCAGTCTCTTCATATACCTATTGATAAGTTCAAGATCCGGGTTGTACTTGTATTGCATGCTACGTGTAAGTGTGCTAAGAGAGTACCTCATGCAGACTGGCTGCCGGCCCGACCTGGCGCAGCTGCGAGGAGTCCCCCCCCGCGCGCCGCGCCCCCCCTCGCCGCCGCCCTCCCCCTCCCCCGCCCCCTCCCCCTCCCCCGCCCCCGCCCCGCAGGCCGAGCCAGTCATCCCCTGCGAGTTCTGCACGCAGTCGCTGCCCGTCTACCTCATACAGGACCATCAGGTGAGGAACCATTTTAAATACATCAGGTCCCAGGTGTGGTCCTTGGGAGCTCCCACGTTGTGCTCGCGGAAACATACATAACATGACGCTCACTCGATAAACAAAGAGAAATAGAGCCCCAATTATATCTAGACTAGATACAGGGGTAATTCGGGTACTCTCGACGTCTCTATAGATCGATCAGATCCATGTGATTTATAGTACGGTCACATTAACTTGACGCATCGCTGGAATGCGAGGCCCCGCCCGCTTCCCCCCGCATTCCCTTAGCTCGCCCGGCAATCGTCAGTATGGTTAGCATCTCTGTTACCGATACGCGCGTCGATATGTTGACTAGTTTTCTGTTGCTATTGTTGTTATTGGATATTTTGTTACGTTTTCGTTATTGTTTAAGTTTGGACTGTTTTTGTTAATTTTGGACAATTTTTGTTACTACTAATTCTTGAACATGGGGAAATCTATACACAGTGAAGCGAGAAATCTTGTGTTGAAAGTGTTTTAAAACAAACAAAATAGTTTTCAATTATATTGTATAAAAAATACATGATGCAACATATTGCAAGATTAACAAATAAAACCTATGCTCCAAAATAAAAAATATAGTTTTTATTTAGCTACATGTTTTTTTTTCGCGCCGTACCTGACCGCCAAAATGACGTCATCAAAGCCATGCGTCAAGTTAATGTGACCGCGGACGGGGACGTGTTCTTCCTTAGCCTCTTCTATGGGTCGTATATATCATTATCACATAGGCATAGTAAAGGTTGGATTGTCAGTACCTGAACCATTGTGCATGGTGCATGTACTGGCAAAATGAAAGTCTAATATTTAAGATGTGTATGTAATTACTAACTCTAGGCTAAGTTCAAACATGTAGTCTACTAACCCATGGCCCTCTGATGGTCGAAATAAATAATGTATTATTATTATTATTGTAAATCACAACACGACGTTTACGGCGAAGGAAAACATCGAGGGGAACCTGCATACGTTTGAGATGCAATTCAAAGGTGTATGTATAGTCGTGCTTGAGTAACGGCGATGGACTCGCCATCTGTCACGTTTGACGCACGACAAGAGAGAGGGTTTAGCTGTCTGCCTGACCCTTTGCCAAAGCGTAAAGCGTGCACATATTCTCAGGAATCCTTAAGGTTTTCTTCCTTATACATTTTTAATTTCTGATACAGGAGCGCTGCGGTCGGGAATCGAATTTGCTGTTCGCCGACTGAAGTGCCCGTCTCCAATGAAACAATCCTATATACATAATATATATTGCATTATCATTGTATTTAAGCTATCCCGGTGATGTAAAATTGTATTTATAATCTTTTTTTAACAATCAATTATGTTTCTTGTATTTAATCATGGCAACACCAAAGTTAATTTATATTAGGTAAAGGTATGTTTTTATATTATAATTATTTAATATTATTCTATTTTAGATGATAATACAATTATATTTTTGGATAGGTTTGACAATCCTTATTCGTATTTTTGCTGGTAGGGAAACGTGTGGGTAGGCAGCCTTTGCTGATAGGGTAAACAGGTTCGGTTTGCTAGGCAGGCACCAGGGTTGTAGTATCTAAGAACTATGTATAACTGCTCTCAAGTAATTTGTAAGTACCTATAACGTGTCTAATTAAATTAGGATTATACTCTGATAAATTTTATACTGATGTTACCATAAAGAAAAATTAAAATCTTAAAAGAGGTTTGGAGGAGATTCAAAGAATAGTGATGGCAAACATTCAAATAAAAAAAATCTTTTATACAAATTTTGCGTTCACACCAGTACAAAAAAGTTTAAGGTTATAATTCAAAATGGCGCACACGTAATTCTATTCTCATTTAGCGCTTTTTAAACATATATGTAAGTCAGTATGAGACTTTAAAAGTGCCCATAATCATCGGGCCACACTGAAATTAGTGAATTTGTAATATATGTAAGAATTTAGATGTATGTACATCTAAATTCTAATTTATATAATATATAAATATTATAAAAAAAAATATTTATATATTATAATATACATCTAAATTCTTACATATATTACAAATTCACTAATTTCTATATTATATATATAGGTATATACATATATATATATATACGCATATATATATATATATATATATATATGCGTCGGGCAAAAAAGTGGTTGTAGCATGCCACTGTCCTTTGAAGGGCAAATATGTGAAACTAGGTATACACCGCGGTTTCAGCCGCGTTAAATAAGATATTTTGATACATACTAGTTGCGCCCCTTTGCTATACACGCGAAAAACAATAGTTCTATGAGCATAAGCATCATCGATCTCATGATATTTACAAAATGTGCCAAATTTCATCCAATTAGTAGTTTTTACGTGTAACCAGCCTCACAATATTTGGCATTCATAAATATTATGAATGCCAAATATTGTGAGGGGGTTGTACTGGGGTTGCATCCTAATGTTTAAGAAGAAAATTCTCCGCTGAAAGTAGATAACTTGTAGCATTAAGTGAAATAGTAACTTGTAAGAAAAGGAAACACTGATCTAAAAGACTGGCCGCCATGACTTAACTTAATCTCTCTCACATTTTTGTACTAATTAGTGAATGTGTCAAAATTTGAATAAAGAAAGTGGATCGATGTAGATATTTTCGGATATGTAAGGATAGGGTTATTCAATGGGGGAAGGGAGGGGGGAGACCTATAAAAGAAAAAAGGTACAAGTACAAGTGCCAGATTGAAAGTTGTCGGGTCGTACAAAGGACGGCTCGGCAGAGACAATAGAAGAGCTCCATCAGTTACGCCGAAAAGTGTCATACACTTAAATTTAAGGAGATGTTTACCACTACTATATCTTATGATGAGCATGTGCATGTATGAAGAGACTGATGAATGTGGACGAAGCGAAAGAGGTATGTAAGTCTAGAGAGAACTGGCGCACTATACGCCCTCTTCGCCGCAGACACGGTGGATAGACGACAGACTGAGTGAGGTATACAAAAAAACTGCACTGATTTTGATACGGTTTGAACCATCTATTAGATTTACAACGTATACAAGCGTTAGATGGCGCTCTTGTTAAAGGGATTTTTTTATTAATTAAATAAAGCTGGGTGCAGCTGCTAGTATTGTATTTTAAAGAAAATAATAATTACAAATACTTTGGGACAATCCCACATAAATTGACCTAGTCCAAAACTAAGCAAAGCTTTTACTATAGAAACTAGAAAAAGATTTACATACTTATAGATGGCGTCATCCACGAAGACGCGCCCCACTATTCTTCCCTATAGTTAACAGTGTAAGTGCACTTTCCGGCCAGTAATATGAGACTATATATATATAGTAACGGCGATGGACTCGCCATCTGTCACGTTGGCACCTAATATACCTCTGGCGGAAAGTGGGTGTGTGGGTATTACCTATACACCTCTGCCTACCCCTTCGGGGCCCTTGTGGGAAGGCGTGAGGATATATTATTATTATTATTATTATTATATACATATATAAAAATGTATGTTTGTCTCTATGTCCTTTATAGAATCGTAATCGACTGGACCGTTTTTCATCAAGTTGTATGTGTATATTCAGGTTCATACGAAAATGGTTGAGATTTACAATCGGACACGCTAGGTGGCGCTGCGATCGTGTTACAGGAAATATTAAAATTTTCACCCGAGCGAAGCTGGGTGGGATAGCTAGTAGTGTATAGAGCTACGCGTGCTTTGTAAAATACCTACATCGATCCGCAACGACTAGCTACGAGCTCGTAAGTGTATATGTAAGCTACAAATTCGGACAGGAACTAACAATATTGATATTAGATGTAAAATTTGTATACTTCATTTATATGCTGCCTTTAAGGCGAACTGCACACTGGACTCTTAAAGTGTTTGTGAACTAGGCCTGAATAATTGAGAAACATTTCTTGATATGTCTCTTGTAATAATTGTCGATCTTATGAAGTATTAAAGGACAAAAAATGCAGATTATTTATTTCCAACTATCCCTGTTGATGGTAAACGGCTACCGTAGCCTTAAGCTTTAAAAATATTTTTACGTTGCTGGCTCGAATTCCTTGACCGTCTCGGTGTCACGCATTTTTAATGTACATACACACACACACACATACACATCACCACGCAGTCTTCTCTAGACTTATAGACCTGTTTTGTTTCATTTATTAGTCTCTTCATACATGCTCGCCAGTTTCGAGTACTCTTGACGTTCCCATCTTCGACTGCGCGATTTGTTTGATCTAGATAGTTTGTAGTGTTCCTCTGCCTCCTGTTGCACACACCTTTGTCTTGTTATATCTGTCAATCTGTCTTCACTCGTCCTATCTATATGTTCAAACCAACGTGACATAGCTTTCGTCATTTTACTACGTAGATAATTTGCTCGTAATCAATAAAAGAAATATTCCAATTTATAACTTTATTACACTTATAAATTATTACAGTTATAAGTTTATTAATTAACAAAAACATAAAAATAGCATTAGATAAAGTAAATTTAAACTATGTTGTAAAACAACAATGTGCGGATGTAGCCGTAATTTCCAATTTAGATACTAATTAAGTACAGTCTTCGTGGTATTTCCTGACTTTGAATGGGCAATTTGATATCCTTTGACTAATTGCAATTAAGACGTGGGAACTTGCATTTAATGTTCGAATATAATCACTTTATGGTACTTTGATACACTTATAATAATTATTATCTTGTCAACATAGTTCCTTGGAAATGTAAACGGTTTTTTATTGTTCTGAAAATTGGACTTCCATTCGATAACAATAGTAAGAGGGAAGGGAGACTTATCAAACGACTTTCTAAGAAAAATAATTTACATGATTTTAAACTTACCTAGTGCCCTTGAAAGCGCCTGTGACAATTTAAAAGGCACTTGCCAGCGTTTGGATTTATTATTATATATACATGTATACACCCAGAGGAGTGATTCGTGAAAGACATTGACGATGAAAAGTTGTAACGGCTTTGTAAAAGTACGAATTGATAGCCAATTAGTCAATGCAACCTAGGTAAAATTCTATGCCTGTTAAAAATTGAAAAAAGGATGACTCATTGTCCCGTTACGATCGGAGCTACACGAGATAAAAGTATGCAATCATTTCATCAATGTTTTTTTTATTATTGTCGTAATTTTTTATTGTCAATTTATTTTATATATTTACGGTTTTTAAGAATGCCTATGCGATTTTAATGTCAGAATTTCAGAACGTTTTAGATTCACATTTTCAAATATGAATATTGGTGGGACAGTCAGCATTAAAAAGATACTGAAGCGCGGGTACTGAAGACTAGCTTGCTTCACTTATACATACTCTCATTCGTCCACAGCGACGACACTGTAGGGCCATCTTGAGAGCGCACCGTCTCTAAGACCCATAGACAATAGCACTTAACATATTACTTAGTCTGTGGAACTAAAAACAACACAGGAAGTATTCCTCGGAGCACCTGCCGACACTAACCTGCAACTTGGGGCAGTTCCATATCTTCATACATTTACACGTGGATCGGAATTTCCTCTTTTCTGTTTTAATCAAATTCGACCTAAATCCATAGCTATTCGATTTCTTCACGGCGAATTTTGAAATGGATCGTGGCGAAGCGAACTTCGGCCGAACAGGCGCCTCTTCTACGGTTTCTTCAAATGCTTCGGGCGTTTCCGTGGTGTCTACGAAGTCGGGGACAGTTGTGAACTCGTACCTGGCTCTTGACCCTGATTGGTCCGTTGCTTCCGGAGAGGTGTCTGATTGGTCATCTGATGCCACAGATTCTTCCAGCTCGCTTCCAGATGGTTCGATGTCGGTGGTGCCGATGTCTGACTGCTCCTCGGATCCGACATTCTGGTCAGTTCTATTATATTCTTGGTAACTGTCTGATAATATGTTCTTATCAGGTTGTTGAACAAATTCTCCCTTTTCAATAGAACTGTCTGGGAGATCTATTGATTCTTGTCGTGGAATATTCTCGAAGTTTGTGTCATTGTGCACCTCTGCTGAACTTGTGTTGGTGAGGGGGTTCAATGGGATGTTGGTGAACTCAATGTTGGCATCCTGCGGCGCCGCTGTCACTGCTGCCCACAAGTACACCACCAGGAGACCTCTGGAAAAAGCATAATATATGTACATTACAAAGGGTAACTACTATCTTTATAAAAAAGCCGTGGTGGCTGAGTAGTTCGAGTTGCCTGCGACAAAAAGATCGCAAGTTCGAATTCCGTCGTTACCAATGAGTTTTTCTGAACTTAAGTACAGAGTTAGTTTAGGAATATATGTCAAATGACGTTTAATAGTGATATTTATACCTCATTTTATACACTACTAGCTGTCCCGCCCAGCTTCGCTCGGGTGAAAAAGTTAAATTGCCCGTAACACGATCGCAGCGCCACCTATTGGGTCCAATTGTAAATCTAAACCATTCTCGAATCTAGCTTAAGACACACAGAAACACACAGAAAGCTTCGCCCGGGTAAAAAGGTAAAATTCTTGAAACTCGATCGCAGCGCAACCTATCGGGTCCAATTTAATATAGCCTATGTTACTCGGGGATAATGTAGCTTTCCAAAGGTGAAAGGATTTTTGAAATCGGTCCAGTAGTTTCGGAGCCTATTCATTACAAACAAACAAATCTTTCCTCTTTATAATATTAGTATAGATGAAAAAACATATGCCATATATTCCCAAATATACACATTTTTCTGATAATCCTTACAAAACATAAACTTGCAAGGTGTTTCGATTTTTCTGACGCGTAAGCTGTTAGCGTAAAGTGTTAGTAGTAAGTAAAGTTAGTGTAAAGACTGATAGCACTTCATTCAAGTTTTTGCGTGGAAGAGGAACTAACATCCACAAACTTTCGCATGTATATTATTAATAGGATAAAGTATCCATGTGCCCATATCATTAAGTCATTGAACTTAGTTTATGATCCTAATTAAACATGACTTGGATTTATGACGATAAATTGATTTTTTGCCCACATAATATATACGCTAGAACTCGTTAGAATAACACGACCGTTTTTTATATTACTTAATGGTGCGAGTTAATCGTAGCCTGATTTCAATGTTTTAATGCTTTCCGTTTCAACTGCTCTCTATACGTATGAAATTCTTCTGTATGTATGTATGTACAGTCACTGCGTATAGATAGTGCCATCCATGAAGACGCGCCCCACTATTCTTCCTCATAGTTTATAGTGTAAGCGTGTAACCTTCCACTAATGTTTGAGTTGTCGGTACACACAGATGACCTATGAGTGCACACGCACACTACAATTAATATACTCGGGTCATACTCCCCGCATCCCGCGACCCCCTGAAATTGGTGGGGCGCTTCTTCGTGGATGGCGCTATCTGTATGTTTGCTTCGATCCCCGGATTGCGTAGAATCACGAT
This sequence comes from Drepana falcataria, assembly GCA_945859725.1. NCBI lineage: Eukaryota > Metazoa > Arthropoda > Insecta > Lepidoptera > Drepanidae > Drepana > Drepana falcataria. The sequence goes on along the minus strand of OX243941.1, from coordinate 8,999,315 downwards.
TGGACCTGAAAGATGGCCCTGCGATAGTGTTTAATTTTTAAATCAAAGCGAGGTGTACGAGAAAACTTTATGCCAACTTACAATATTGAATGTAATTAAGAAATATTGTTTGTTCCGAGAAAAAATAAGTAGCTTACGTGACTTTATTGTAAGTAGCGGTGGTGACAGAGTGGTATGGCTTGTAGCGCAAAGATTGCAAGATCGAATCCCGACTTTACCAATGACCCAATGAGTATTACTGAACTTTAGTGCAGTGATAGTCACACCACGAGCTCTATAGTGAAGGAACACATCGAGAGGGCACCTGCATACGTTTGAGAAGAAATTCAAAGACTCATGCTTCAGAAACGGTAACTGACTCGCCATTCGTCACGTTAACACCTAAATATTCTTAAGTTTGACTTGTTACCTCTACCTGCCCGTACAGGGACCCTTGTGGGAAGGCGGGAAGATAGAATTTACATACATACATACATATCATCACGCCAAGTCCCTAACGGGGTAGGCAGAGAGTATAGAGCGCCAGTTCTCTCTAGACTTACATACCTCTTTCGCTTCGTCCACATTCATCAGTCTCTTCATACATGCTCGTCGGTTTCGAGTACTCTTAACGTTCCCGTTCTTGAGAGTCCGATCTATTTGATCCAGGTAGTTGGAACGTGGCCTCTTCTTGCACACACATTTGCTTTGTATATCTGTTTCGTCAATCTTTCTTCACTCATCCTTTCTATGTGTCCAAACCAACGTAACATGCCTTTCTTCATCTTTACAATCACGCCCTCATTCACGCCAGTTGAATATATAGATAGAATTTAAGAGGCGATAACCAGGTCTAGTACCAGTACTAGTTCCCCTCGAGAGCTAAGCTGTGTAATTTCTAATGTTGCGTTAGACTAATATATATTTAATGAGTGTAGCGACCTATCCTGCCTTCGACGGCATCAATAATACCTCTCATTATAATGCATACCAATATATATGAGTCAACCAAATTAAGGCTGTAATTAAAGCTGTCTCGCGGTGTCACCCGCGTAAAATGTTTTTTTTTTATTTTTATTTTTTTTTATTTATTTATTTATTTACGTTGGTAGAATTTGTTTGAAATAAAAAATATCCTAGGTTAATAGCTACATCTGTGTGCTCAATTTAGTCAAATTTCTATAGAGGAACTAGCTGTCCCGCCCAGCTTCGCCCGGGTGAAAAAGTTAAATATCCTGAAACACGATCGCAGCGCCACCTATCGGGTCCAATTGTGGTGTAAGCCATCCTATCTTTTAAGTTGGATCAAACTGCACACGCTGTGCAAATTTGATTGAAATCGGTTCTGTAGTTTAGGAGCCCACCGCGGACAAACAACGTGACACTTAATTTATATATACCTTCTAGCTATCCCGCCCAGCTTCGCCCGGGTGAAAAAGTTAAACTTCCTAAAACACGGTCGCAGCGCCACCTATCGGGTCCAATTGTGGAGTAAGCCAACCTATCTTTTAAGTTGGATCAAACTGCACACGCTGTGCAAATTTGATTGAAATCGGTTCAGTAGTTTAGGAGCCCATCGCGGACAAACAACGTGACACGTAATTTATATTTACCTTCTAGCTGTCCCGCCCAGCTTCGCCCGGGTGAAAAAGTTAAACTTCCTAAAACACGATCGCAGCGCCACCTATCGGGTCCAATTGTGGAGTAAGCCAACCTATCTTTTAAGTTGGATCAAACTGCACACGCTGTGCAAATTTGAATGAAATCGGTTCAGTAGCTTAGGAGCCCATCGCGGACAAACAACGTGACACGTAATTTATATATACCTTCTAGCTATCCCGCCCAGCTTCGCCCGGGTGAAAAAGTTAATCGGTCCCATTATGATTATAATAATAAGTTAACATAAGATAAAATAAACCTATGATAAGCAATGTAAACATCATTGTTTTTTTTTCGGTGTTGGTAATCCATTTTGTAATAAAGTCACTAGTTTTCCCTCAATGTTACGCAAACAATGGCTAACATGGAAGCATACAGGTATTTACATGAAGTGCAAATATTTAGCAGCCCTGACCTGTGCTGTTGGCGCGGGTACAGTGCGGGCTATCTAGGGCTGCCACTAATTACTTTAACATCACGTAACTATTGATCCTTACGTCTAAACTTAGCACACCATTGGAAAGAGCAAATAGGTATTGCGCAGAGATAGATTCACTGGCCGGTGAGAATCATTTGCCAAACAAAACAAATTTTACGCGGCACAAACCACAGGTCTCACCTAGTTGTTCCACATTGGAATATTATAACGTATAAATATAAAAAAATATGTTTGTCTGTAAGTCTTTTATGGAATCGTAAACGATTTACCTAAATTTTGCTGTGTGTCTTCAGGTGGATTCGAGAATGGTTTAGAATCACAATTGGACCCAAGAGGTGGCGCTGCGATCGTGTTTCAGGAAATTTAATTACCCGGACGAGGCTGGGCGGGAAAGCTAACGTATCGAGCGAAGCGTATCTAGCGATAACACAATCTGCAGTAGCAATTTTTTTTTGTACTGGCGTCTTTTTAATTCGTTCTATGATGGTAGCCGTTGCCATGTTTGACAGTAATGGGCTGGTTACTGTCCGACATGCGGTGGAGGTGGTTGAGGTGGTGGTGGCGCTGGTGACATGCGGACCACCGCCTATGGACGCTTGCAACACACGGGGTATCGATCGCACGATGCTTACCCTAACACGTAAATAGTTATTGCTACAAAATTCGTAAAATATTGTCTCTAACTATTGATAATGCCATCCACGATGACGCGCCCAACCATTCTTCCCTATAGTTTATAGTGTAAGTGTCCAACCTTCCACTAATGTTTGAGTATTGTCGGTACACACTGATTACCTATGAGTGCATATGCACACTACAATTAATAGACTCGGGTCATACTCCCAGCAGCCCGTGACTGAAAGTAGGTGGGGCGCGCCTTCGTGGATGGCACTATCTAAACCGTTGGTAATATTTGTAGGACAGTTTGCGGATGCGACAGCCCTGCCCGTCGTGTGACACGCGACTGGCACACAATTAATTACTGTCCATTGTCTCCTAAACATTATATAATCCCAGTCGACACGACCTCACGCCGTTGACAAATAGCTAAGAATCAATTTAGGCAGTTCTTGTTTGAGGGCTGTATGCTTATTTAATTTGGACGAAGGAAAATTAATCGGTAAATAATATCCATAGATATATACATAAATACATACGACATTCAAGACTACGGTACAAATACTCGTGTTCATCACACACATATCTGCCCTCAGCGGGAAACGAACCCGCGACCTCGAGTTTCGCAGTCAGGAGCTCTAACCACCAGACCAGACAGTTACGCCTACTATGTAACATAAGTGAATACACGAGACTTGCCTTTCAAGACATAAGTGATCTTTACTTCTTAATATTATAAAGAGGAAAGATTTGTATGTAAGTATGTTTGTAAGGAATTGGCTCAAAAACTGCTGGACCGATTTTAAAAATTTTTTCACCATTTGAATGCTACATTATCACTGATTAATATAGGCTATTTTAGATGTAAGAAAAAAAATTATGCCAAAATGTTTAAAAAATAAATATCCACCCGTGCGAAGCCGGGACGGGCCGCTAGTCAGTATATAATGCTATACGGTGATAAGTAGAGTGATATTGAGGTTGCACCTTTGTGAGTACACACAAAATGAGTTCTTTCCTTGAAATGTATCCTAACGTTTTGGCCAAAAGAAGGCATTGAGGAGGACCTCGGTGGTGTTCTAACGTTGCATAACTCAGCCAAGTGGCTGGTCGCTGGATGTTAGCGTCAATTGTGATAATATTGTTACCGAATTCTCGCGACATTGACTCGAGGTCTCGAGGTCTTGTGATAAATGTTACAGAATCATTTTTAATAGCTTGTATTGTTCTTGCATCTTTCTTTCATGTTATTGTTATTGGGAACAGCTATTCTCTATGGTCTAGGTTAACACGTTATGGTAATTAAAAGACTCGCTATCTGTCACGTTAGCATCTTAAAATATCTATACTTATCCTTACTAATATTATAAACGTGAATGTAAGTTTGTTTGTTACGCTTTTACGTAAAAACTAGTTAACCGATCATCATAAACCTTTGTATACGTATTCTTGGAGGTATTAGAAGTACCTAACATAGGATACTTTTTATTGATAAAAAAATCTTTTTGCGAATGATAAAAAAGGCGTTTTACTGAAAATTTAAATGGTGATGGCTTATCGGAGAATTAGGACATAGGCTACATTTGAATCCTGAAAGATTCAAAGCTCTAATATTATAAAGGCAAAAGTTTGTATGATGCTCTTTCAAGGCATAGCGGCTGAACCGCTTCTAGCAGGAAAATATATAAGCTGCGAACGCGGGCGAAGCCGCGGGCATAAGCTAGTAATATTATAAAAAGGAAAGATTTGTATGTAAGTACGTTTGTAACAAATTGGCTCAAAAAGTACCGGACCGATTTGAAAAATTATTTCACCATTGGAAAGCTACATTCACCCTGAGAGAGACATTGGCTTTATTTTCTTTTGTAAAAAAGAATATGTCCACCCGTGCGAAGCCGGGACGGACTGCTAGTATAATATATATAGAAAATAGGGTGTTGCTACACCTTTCCCCAACCCAGCTCTTGAGGGAAGGCCTGAAGATAACTACGGACCATCTGCAGTGCGCCTGGTGCCTCAAGTCTCTTAACTTAATTTTTCCTACCGCTCACTTTGATTATTTTCTACAGCTCCCCTAAACAAGAATACCTCATACATACATACATATCATCACGCTGAGTCCCTAACGAGGTAGGCAGAGAGTATAGAGCGCCAGTTCTCTCTAGACTTACATACCTCTTTCGCTTCGTCCACATTCATCAGTCTCTTCATACATGCTCGTCGGTTAAGAATATCTCTGCTAAGTATATAAGTAGATAGACACAATCAAATTCTAATATTTAAGATGTGTATGTAATTACTAACTCTAGGCTAAGTTCAAACATGTAATCTACTAACCCATGGCCCCCTGATGGTCGAAATAATTTTATTTTATTTATTTTATTATTATTATATACTTCTGTATATCTAAATCTGCCCACGCACCCCCGGCGCCATGTTTGTCTCCTAATTTTCACTGTCGTCTACTCTACCCCCATGAAAGGACAATCGTCTACCAAGCGGCGATATCGCTCCGTTGTATATACTCCTGTCGCTTCATTCACGTTCACACATTTAAATAATGCACCTTAGTGTACTGCGGGCTTTGGATATTTATTTTGATGTCTGTATTTTTTTTTTATACAACAAGAGTGGCAAACAAGCATACGGCCCACCTGATGGGAAACGGTTACCGTAGCCTATTTACACTCACGATACCGAAGTATCACTTGCGCTTTGCCACTCTGTGTTCGGAGAGTTATAGTGTGTTGGCAGCATAAGGTTTAATCCCTCTGCTTCCAACACAATGTAACAATCCTCCCCCTCCCCAAGGAGCTCATTAGGTACACTTAATGTTTGCAAGACACTATTATACGTCCATAATTTGAGTCCAGTAACCGAAAAACTCAGCACTTACAGAACATGTTTAGACAAAACAACGGCGCGTTTGATGAAATTCTTTGTCACAATTAAATGCAATTAATTGCTTGCCTATGTAATGTTTTGTTTCTCGAGCTGAAGAAACATGTGATACATCTTTATATATGTATACTAGCTGTCCCGCCCAGCTTCGCTCGGGTGAAATAAATAAAAAAAATGTTAAGATTGGACAACCCTTATCACTTATGGGTATGACAAATAGATAGTAGCTGATTCTCAGATCAACTGAATATGCGTGTAAAATTTCATGAAAATTGGTCAAGGCGTTTCGGAGGAGTAAGGTAACTAACATTGTGACACGAGAATTTTATATATGTACTAGCTGCCCCGCCCAGCTTCGCCCGGGTGAAAAAGTTAAACTTCTGAAACACGATCGCAGCGCCACCTATCGGGTCCAATTGTGATATAATACGATCCTTACATACTTCTTTCGCTTCGTCCACTTTCATTATTCACTTCATACATGCTCTTCGGTTTAAGGTACTCTTGACCTGGCCTTTTTTCAAGACGTCCCTAATTTGGTCTAGAAACGTCCGCCTAGGTCTACCCCTTCCAACACTTTCATTCACACTCGCCTTATACACTTTTTTCTTCAATCGTTCTTCATTCATTCTCTCGACATGGCCAAACCATCTCAGCATACCTTTCTCAATTTTTGTCACTACATCTTCTTTCAGACCACAACATTTCCTTATCTCACTATTTCTTATCCTGTCACTCAGTTTAACTCCTATCATACTTCTTAACGCTCTCATCTCAACTGCATTTATTCGGCTTTCATCCTTCTTCTGCCATACCCAACTTTCACTTCCGTACATGAGTGTCGGAACCAACACTCCCCCATGCACAGCCAAACGAGCCTTGAAAGACCTTCCGACTGCCCACTAATTAACTAACTAAGATTAAACCTACAAAATACATACAACAATATACATCGCACCAATGCTTTCTTCACATTAAGTTCCTCTGTTGTGTTGTGTATCTACCGCCTAATTATGATGATAATCAATATCTCAATGTTTTGACTTGTATTGAAAATGCAGCATGTACGTATCCAGATCTGAAATTGTTAATGTTTGGTGATTTTAATCTAAATTCATTTAGTAAGTACTGTAATATTCAGTTCAACTTTTTTACCGATTTTTGTAACTTAATACAACATAGCAACGTTTCTAATGTACATGGCGGAATGTTAGACCTAGTGCTGAGCGAGTATGACAATCAACAAGTGAGGGTATCCGAATGCCCTGACCCACTCGTTAGGCCAGATTCTTATCATCCAGCGCTTGAAGTGTTGTTAAGCCTTCGCCATTCCCACCAATCTCCTGTTGTGCACATTCCCCCTTCGAGACGTAATCCATTGTCCGCTCCTAACTGGAATTTTCGCAAGGCTGACTTCCAGGGTCTCTATGAAGCTGTGAGAAGCATTGACTGGACTGACCTCCTCTCTGAGACCGATATTGACCGAGCCCTTATGCTGTTTTATGACAGAATTAATGATTGTATTAATCAATATGTCCCACTAAAAAAACTTAATCGAAGCAAGCATCATGTTTATCCAGTATGGTATACCCCTGAAATTATTCGTAATATAAAACATAAACATTGTCATCTAGTAAAATATAAATCGCAACAAAAACAATATAATAAAGAAATGTACAAGTACTACAGGAGCCATGTGAAAATGTTAATTCAAACAGCACATCAAAACTACATTGAAACCATCGAACAGGGCATAAAAAAAACACCTACAAAATTCTGGAGGTACATTAAAGATAAGCGCAAATCCAGAAACCGCCGTCATAACTATACATTTGAAGGTAAAACTTTTACCGGACAGGAAGCAGCGGATAAATTTGCAGCCTTTTTTAGTTCAGTATTTCATGACAAAATACCCACTCTAGACGTGACGGACGCACAGCGGAGCGGTGTTTCAGGTAGCTACTTTTATGCACATCGGATTTCTGTAGACAGCATATGTATTGCTGAGGTACGCGATGCAGTTAAACGATTGAGGTCTCAATCATCGCCTGGGCCGGATGAAATACCGCCTTACCTAGTGAAAGACTGCATTTCAACTTTGGAGAACCCGTTGCTTTATATATACAACCTAATCATAGAACGTTCCCAATATCCCCTCGTATGGAAACTATCAAAAGTAACACCTATTCCGAAGGGTGGAATTCAGTCGGATGGCACATTATTCAGACCTATTGCGGTTTTGTCAGTATTTGGCAAAGTTTTTGAGAACATCCTTGACTGCCGCATTAGCGCACAGATCCGCACTCATTTGTCCGATTGCCAACATGGTTTTAGAAGTCAACGATCCACGGCTACATGCCATATAAATTTTACTGACTATGTTACGGAGGAAATGGATAGTGGGCGTCAAGTCGACGCGACATACTTTGACTTCAGAAAAGCGTTCGACACCGTAGACAACGATATCTTACTGGCAAAGATGGCGGCTATTGGTTTTACTCCGAAACTACTGAGATTGTTTGCAAATTACCTCCAGGACAGAAGGCAATATGTACGGTTAGACGGATACGACACAGACTGTTTCTATACAAGATCTGGTGTTAGTCAGGGTAGTACCCTAGGACCTACCCTTTTTCTGATAATGGTGAATGATCTGCCTACATTCGTTAACACCGCCAAGTGCATAATGTTTGCTGACGATCTTAAGCTGTACCTTTCAGTTCAGAATATGGATGATTGTAGGGCCCTACAGCAAGATATTGCCTCTGTCGCACGCTGGAGTTCTATTAACCGCTTGGCCTTCAATGCGTCCAAATGTAAAATAATATCTTTTGCACGTGCGCGTCAACCCATACAAGTCACATACACGATTGATGACATCCCACTTGAACGGGTTGATAAGGTGCGGGACTTGGGAGTGTGGCTTGACCATCGCTTGGACTTTAGAGACCACATGATCTCAGCATGTAAGGATGCCACCAAAGCTCTTGGCTTCATAATGAGAGCTTCGTCATCATTCGGGGATACTGGAGTTGCCACCACGTTGTATAAAGCATTTGTACGCAGCAAACTCGAATATAACGCCATTGTATGGGACCCTTACGAGGATAAATACACCCTCATGCTAGAGCGAGTACAGCGCAGGTTTGCCCGATTTCTGTATAAGCGGAAGTTTGGATACTATCCCTATTTGTATCCATCAATGTTTGTATCAGGGATGGTTGGCTTAGCTCCCTTGAAAACAAGGCGAAAGCTGCTGCTGCTGAAACATTATTGCGGACTGCTAGCCAATACGGTCGATAACCCCAATGCATTGGGGCGGATAGGACTAGCAGGTATACCCAGCAGGGATCTCAATTGGGGCTCTGGTTGCACGGGGCCGCGTCGCCGCCGAAAGTTGTTTGCCTGCGCCGTGCGCACACGCACGCGCCGTGCTGAGGCCGCGCCCTCAGCGCGCGCCATCATAGCTATGAATGACATGCTCGCTCAGTACCCACAGTTGGACTTGTTTAGCGACACTGTCGGCACAATACGTCGGCACATACATTTGTATCTCCGTATGTAGTCATATATTGATTAATTGTATAATTTGCCTAATTATTTGTATACAGCATATGTTTCTTTTTCACTTAAGTGTACATATATAAGTGCTTTGGCTATATAGCTGTTAGCTTATATATATAATTTTTGTAATAAATAAATAAATAAATAAATAAATAAATAAATTAAATCTCGTAAGTATTAAAGTTTTTAAAACATCCTCACACCTTCCCATAAGAGACCCCGACGGGGTAGGCAGAGAGTTGTACGTAAGTTATGTCAAATATATGTTATCTTTCTATAAAATGCTTTATTTACATACTAGCTGTGCCCGCGACTTCGTCCGCCTGGAAATTAGCAAGTAAAACATTATTCAGTTTCTAAAATAAAAGTAGCCTAAATTACTCCTTTTTACATCAGCTATCTGCCAGTAAGTCCCGTCAAAATCGGACCAGCCGTTTCAGAGATTAGCCGGAACAAACAGATAGAAAGAGACAAAAAAAAAGTTTTATATGTACCGTGTATACATCCATATGCATTTACCAAAAAGGAGTTATTTTAATATTACAAACAGACACACCAATTTTATTTATTCGAATAGATTACGATTTTTGTATACAGTTACAATAATCCGAACATTCTAATATTCCGGCATCGCCTAGTTTTTAATAGTGCCGTATTTAATAGTCTCACTAGACAATTTTTTTAATTATTACCTACTATCTATAGGTACTTACGTAGCCTACGTATAATTGTACTATTCCTAAGTACGAACCCACGGCCGTCGCTAAAAAGAACGTAGTTTGCCGCCGTAAAGATATGAATGTAGATGGAGTTAATTACAATTGCCATATAATTGTGTTCCATTCCCAGTTATTGTTAAAGCTAAACAATGGCGTCGTTTTTACTAATATTGTTGCGTTTATCGGTTTGACCGTTGAACTTTGGCGGGAGGTGCATTTCCGTTGTGCGATATTTTTTTTTTACTTTCGGCTAGTTTTTGATTATGACTATTTATTTAATGTGGGCTGTTGCATATTTATTAATATACCTATGTACTTGAATCCTAAACATATTTTGTTAAGGGTTAAGTATTTATCTGACGTAAACATACAAAAATAATACTAGATTTTAAAAATATAACTCGCTCTGGTTTAGGTTATAGGAAGTACATAGATCAACACGTCTCTGCCTCATATTTATTTCTTGAAATTTAAATTTTACTTAAAATATATCAAAATAACTTACAAACTTTTTAAATATTAAAGTTGTATACAGAACGCACAAAAAAATCACAACTACACACCACAATATTTTTAAATGAATTCTATCCTCATTGAATATATAAATTATTATGTATAAGGGTAGGCTTCGTTCGGAAACGTACACATAAACGCATATAAAAACACATACAAATTACATATCACTAACCGGTACAACATGGCTGCAACGCGATCTCTTCTCGACAAACTCCAAGGAACGCCGCACACACCTTATAAACAACCTATTTATACAAAACGACACTAAAAGCACCCACAGATGCACGTATGTTTTTATCGCGCCAAACGGTACTCAACTGAGGCGATCTAGCATACAGCCTCTAGGAGCTAAAGGTGGGGCGCGAAAATGCTACAGCTCATGAACTTGACAGGTAATTTAGCGGGAATATTAAAAATGTACATAATAGGGAACTAATAATTACGAATATTATAAAGGCGAAAGTTTGTAAGTTTGGATGTTTGCGGTACTTTCACGGCAAAATGGCTGAACCGATTTGGCTGAAAGTTGAAATAGTGATGGCGTATACCCAGGATTAGGACATAGACTACATTTGAATTCCGAATAATTCAAAGTTCCAATATTATAAAGGCGTAGGTAACTTTGTATTTTGCTCTTTCACTGTATAACGGCTGAACCGATTCTAGCAGGAGAATATATAAGCTAGGTAGGTACTCTTTCGAACTCCACGCGGGCGAAGCCGCGGGCATAAGCTAGTATGGCTATAAATCATATTCTCTCATCCTCACGCCTTCCCACAAGGGTCCCCGAAGGGGTAGGCAGAGGTGTATGGGTATTACCCACACACCCACTTTCCGCCAGAGGTATATTAGGTGCCAACGTGACAGATGGCGAGTCCATCGCCGTTACTCAAGCACGACTATACATACGCCTTTTGAATTTCTTCTCAGCCGTATGCAGGTTTCCTCACGATGTTTACCTTCACCGTAAAGCTCGTGGTGTGACTAATCACTGTACTTAAGTTCAGAAAAACTCATTGGTACAGTCGGGATTCGAACTTGCGACCTTTGCGTCGCAGGCAACTGCTCGAACCACTCGGCCACCACGGCCGTTCGTTTCGTCATATCATATTCTCGTTTTCGTTAATACGATAACACGTCGGCCATAGCTTATCATTAGCTGTGGTGATATTTTATTAATTAGGTACCTATTAATTACCAACTATTTGAACTATTCAGTTCGCATGTCAATTAAAACCAGTTGTTATGTAGATGGCAGTCATTTTGTTAGGCAGTAACTACAATAACATTAAAAATTACATTATAATTGTGTAATATTTTTTTCTAGTAGTAGCCGTGGTGGCCGAGTGGTTCGAGCAGTTGCCTGCGACACAAAGATCGCAAGTTCGAATCCCGACTGTACCAATGAGTTTTTCGGAACTTAAGTACAGTGATTAGTCACCACGAGCTTTACGGTGAAGGAAAACATCGAGAGGAAACCTGCATACGTCTGAGAAGAAATTCAAAGACGTATGTATAGTCGTGCTTGAGTAACGGCGATGGACTCGCCATCTGTCACGTTGGCACCTAATATACCTCTGGCGGAAAGTGGGTGTGTGGGAATAGTGTAGTGCGTAGTGCCAGGTTTATTTAGCCCAATAATGCGTGATAGGACGACAAAATACTTTTGCAGTCTTACCACGGCTTCCCACTTCGGGCTAGAATGACATTGACAGTTTTATTGACCTTTTTGTGTCATCCATTTTATACAAATACTTTTTAAAAATAGCGGATGGTTATTAAAGGCATGCGGTCGTCAAAGATGCGTTGTACAAGTTCAAGGTCGTGCAGAGCAATTATCTTAATTTATTCATATTATTTATTGGTTTATTTTTCTTCATGCCATGGGCTTGAATTACTTGGAAATATTTATTTATACATACATACATAAATTTAATCACGCCTCTTTCCCGTAGGGGTAGGCAGAGACCACTTCTTTCCACTTGCTACGATCCTTACATACTTCTTTCGCTTCGTCCACTTTCATTATTCTCTTCATACATGCTCTTCGGTTTAGGGTACTCTTAACCTGACCTTTTATCAAGACGTCCCTAATTTGGTCTAGAAACGTCCGCCTAGGTAGTCTACCCCTTCCAACACTTTCATTCACACTCGCCTTATACACTTTTTTCGTCAATCGTTCTTCATTCATTCTCTCGACATGGCCCAACCATCTCAGCATACCTTTCTCAATTTTTGTCACTACATCTTCTTTCAGACCACAACGTTTCCTTATCTCACTATATCTTATCCTGTCACTCATATCTGTTATAAAAATAAATAAATATATCCTCACACCTTCCCACAAGGGTCCCCGAAGGGGTGGGCAATTGTCTATTATTTTTTAAAGCTGTATATTGCGTACTGGCAGCTTTGCTTATCATGTAGGTAAAAGACACGTTCCTACTTCAAATATAGTGTACCTAATTAGCTTGAGGGTTTTATTATCAGTTTCCACGTAGTATATTATATTATATCACCACGGACCACAAGGGTCCCCGTAGGGGTAGGCAGAGATGTATAGGAAGTACCTACGCACCCACTTTCAGCCAGACAAACATTTGGATTGCTTCTCAGACGTATGTAGGATTCCTCTCGATGTTTTCCTTCACCGTAAAGCTCGTGGTGTGACTAATCACTGTACTTAAGTTCAGAAAAACTAATTGATGCAGTCGGGTACTCGAACTCGCAATCTTCGTGTTGCAGGCAACTACTCGAACCACTCGGCCTCGGCTCTATATATTTTGGTTATTGGTTTATAGCCTAAATGGAATATTAATTTCATTCAATATCTGGTGAAAAAGCCTGGATAAAGTTTGATGGTCCACAGTACGAATATTCTGCCCGTAAACCTACAAAAGTACAGAGTACCTATCAATAAAAAATAACAATAAAAAAAATATAAGAACGAGTCTCCGGGCTCAAGTTCGAGGTCTCTCTCCAACTACTCCGGAGTTGTTTTCCATTTCGTACCTACGATACGGCGATCTGATATTATGAGATTGGATTTATTGCAATAGGAATGACGTGAAATTAAATATTTTATGGGATTTGTGTGGGGATACCAAAACAAAAGTGAAATTCCTCGGATTAAAAAACAATTAATGAAAATTTTAAAGCTCATGAGAAAATTTCAATAAACGCGGCAATTACACATTAACGAAGGAAAGGCGAAATGTGCACGAATTTACTAAAATACATCAAATAACATCAAGCTTATGGGTTATTGAAAAAAAAATTGATTTGCCTTGATTCCTGCAGGGTCGGCAACGCGCGAGTGATTCCTGCTGAGTCGGCAACGCGCGAGTGATACCCCTGGTGTTGCAAGCATCCATAGGCGGCGACAACCGCTTACCATCAGGCGGACTGCATGCTTGTTTGCCACCCAAGTACATAAATTAAAATCGTCGTACGATAACATCTTCCAAAACGCGCATATGGAGAAGCGCATTGAACAAAACGTCCTTGCGAGGGCAAACACATCGGATGGGCTAATTGGTAGGCACGGAACAAGTCTCCGCATTTATCATACCTTATATGATGGTAGGCATGTCTCGAAATGGGCCGGGTACGAGTTTATTACTTTCATTATCTCGTCTTCGATGTTTTACAACTGACCTACTATTTCTACTTATTCTTAACGTCTCACAATTACGTTGGTTGGGAGGGCATATAGAAAGGATGAGTGAAGAAAGATGCGAAACAGATATAACGTGAAAGTGTGTGGAAGAAAAGACACCAAAATACAACCGCCTAAATACATTGTTGAAAACTAAACATCCCTAGTAGGTATGGAGAGACCGATGAATGTGGATGAAACCTGCCTCTTTCGCTGCCGTGTGAGGAACATGGCGTGATATATATGAATATTTTAAAAGGCCCTGCGTGGACTGAGTTCGGCAAATGAGAATTTCATAACTATACATAAAACATTGCAATTATATTTAGATATACGTACATCGTTACAATACAATTGGTTGACTGACAATTAAAGCTAGGCAGAACCTATAACATAGTGTTAATACACAATCTGTGATCTACACCGCAGGCTTAATCCGTCCATCAAAACCAACATTATTATTTGTCTGTGGAATATTCAATAGGATATAGAGAAGCCTGCGGAGTGGATAACTATTAATATTTTTTATTACATTCATTATCAAAATCTGCAATTCTACAAATACTAATAATATTTAACAATAAGCTCAAGAAGAGCTTTGACAACTGAGATTTTTGACAGCTGACATAATTTTTTTAATCATAAAATATTCAGCAATCATAAACAAAATCATCGCATTGATCTTCACGTAGGCACTATAGAGCAGTTTCTTCCCCGTCGACGTAAACTGTAGATCAACTCAGTCATTTGTTGCCCTTCGTTAGGCAGCTGGCATAATAACACAGCAAACTGCCATGCGATGAGCCGCAACTAACAAGAGTTATCTTCTCTTATCTTCTTTAATTCTCATCGTTTCTTCTTTTCTTGTCATTTCGTTCCCGTTACACGCAATTTTGTAATTTTTGCAACCCACAGTAGTGACGTGAATCACTTATATCGATTAACTTAAAAAAAGACATGAATACTTGAGTCCCATGTAGCTTAATGTAAATAAAATATTTTAATAAAGACATTTACATAAGATACAATGTTGATAATATTAATCAAGGTATTCAACCATAACTAGGTACTAAGAAAATGAAATAAATACCTATGTACCAGACAAATTTATGTGAAAATTATAGAATTAATAAGTTATGATTTCACCACGAACTCCACGACATTAATTATCTTTACATATTATATATACCTAATGTGACTGAACTCCCAGACGGCTGGACCGATTGTGATGATTTTTATGAGTGATTCGAGAATGGTTTAAATTCATAATTGGACAAGTGGCGCTGCGTTCTTGTTTCAGGCTTTTTTTTACCCAAAAGCTAATTTTATGCTGTAAAAGTGTATTCCCTTTAAAGATGTAAATCTTTATGAAACTTCAAGGGAGGGAAATCTTCAAAATGGCGGTCATAGCAAGAGTGACGAGATCTATACAGATATACAGCAACTAATTTTTAAATGGAGGTATGTACGAGGTTATTTTATTGCTATTAAATAAATACATACATACATACATATCATCACGCCGAGTCCCTAACGGGGTAGGCAGAGAGTATAGAGCGCCAGTTCTCTCTAGACTTACATACCTCTTTCGCTTCGTCCACATTCATCAGTCTCTTCATACATGCTCGTCGGTTTCGAGTACTCTTGACGTTCCCGTCCTTGAGCGTCCGATCTATTTGATCCAGGAAAAGTTAGAATACTTAAATAGAATTATTAAATAAATATCACACCAACCCTTACGGGGTAGAGAGTTCTACTGAAGGTTTAAAGGGTAGACTTTCGAATACATCCATTCCATCCTATATCAATTCATTCCCCTTTCATCATAGTTTAGTTACTTTGAATTAGGTAGTTGGGTCTTCCTCTGCCTCTTCTTCCACACATTGTATATACCTCAGGTCAATATTTCTTCGCTCATCCTTTCTACATGTTCAACGTGACATGCCTTTCTTCACCATTATCACACCCTCGACCAATTACCTTGCGAAACTTTATCACGGATTCAATCTAAAATCACTACACTGCACATGTTTCAAATGGAACGCATCTCTACTGCATAATCTTCATTCATACATCGTTATACAAATGGAGAGTCCTGCAATTCTTTTGCTACTCTGCTTTGACAGTCAATTAATAGGTTAAGTATTTAAACGATGGATAAATCAGAAGCTAGCTCAATAGAATAGCTGGATTAAAACACTAACCTGATGAGCCGCCCCTCGCTACACAAGCACAATGGATTGAATCCGGCCCCGCTGGGTGGTTAAATACCGTATTATCTTTAAGGAAAGCCACTAGTTTATTTAAACCCACTAATTAGAACGACTGGGACCGAAGCGCAACTGTTTCAGCCATATTTGTAATATTGCGCATGTAAATTATAGTGTTGTATGTGCCCGGGATTTGTAGCCCGGGATTTCGGTTCTTTTTCTTCGTAAAAGGTTGGCAACTAAAGAGTTTTGAAGTCAGGATATCAAGAACATGAGGAATTTATAACCTCACGCCTTCTCACAAGGGTCTACCCAAAGGGGCAGGCAGAGGTGTATAGGTATTACAGACGCTCCCACTTCCCGCCAGCGATATATTTTAAGTGCCGACGTGACAGATGGCGAGTCCATCGCCGTTACTCAAGCACGACTATACATACGCCTTTTAATTTCTTTTCAAACGTATGCAAGTTTCCTCTCGATGTTTTCCTTCACCGTAAAGCTCGTGGTGTAACTAATCACTGTACTTAAGTTCAGAAAAACTCATTAGTACAGTCGGGATTCGAACTTGCAATCTTTGCGTTCCAGGCTACTAAAAACTTGTCAGGAGAAGAAACGAATTTCTTTTTTAACATTCGGTTTTTTCTTCGTAATGGTTACTTAAAATAAAATTTTCAGTTAAGTGCTTGTAAAAGGTCAGCAATTTATACCTTCTTCTGTGGTATAATAAGTTTTTGCAATGAGTTTCCATTTGATGGTAAATAGTTCCATTTTAAAACTTAGTTTTTCACAAGTGCTGTCCCATCACTATAAGTCCGAACTAAATCTGTTATCGGCTGGCGCGCAGGAAACGAGGCAGGAAGAATAGAGACCGCAGCCCGATATGAGAGCCGCGCATATTATTAAACATGACGATACATAATTCTAACACAATAATACATATTAGGTACCAACGAACCAGAATAAATGCGGAAAATATGTAAGTTAATACAAGTGCGTTAAATACGAACATAAATATTATTTTAACCGACAATGTGACAGGTCGAGATCACGTGACTCTGACGGATTTGTCACGTTATTTATCAGTTAAAAAAGCCGTGTTGGCCGAGTGGTTCGAGCAGTTGCCTGCGACGAAAAGGTCGCAAGTTCGAATCCCAACTGTACCAATGAGTTTTTCTGAACTTAAGTACAGTGATTAGTCACACCACGAGCTTTACGGTGAAGGAAAACATCGAGAGGAAACCTGCATACGTCTGAGAAGAAATTCAAAGGCGTATGTATAGCCGTGCTTGAGTAACGGCGATGGACTCGCCATCTGTCACGTTGGCACCTAATATACCTCTGGCGGAAAGTGGATGTGTGGGTAATACCTATACACCTCTGCCTACCCCTTCGGGGACCCTTGTGGGAAGGCGTGAGGATATATTATATTATATTATTATTATTTATCAGTTACTGTGCCCTACGGTTTTACCCGAGTCCGTCACTATTTATACTCAAGCACGACTATACATACGTCTTTGAATATCTTCTCGAGCGTATGCAGTTTTCCTTACGATGTTTTTCTTCACCGTTTTCTCTCTCTTTGCCTGCCATGTGAGGAACTTGGCGAAATAATATGTATTGTCAGTAGATTGGCGTTAGATCCAATTTTTTATTTTAAATTAAGAACAAGGGTCCCCGAAGGTGTAGGCAGAGGTGTTTGGTAATACCCACACACCAACTTTGAGGATAAATTAAGAACATTATGGGTAATAAAGATAGGTAACCCTCCTTATATTACCCATAGTATGTATAAATTCATAAACTCCCTTTACAATACATAATATGTATGTACGCTATATTTTCTGCTTGCATAGATAATAACAATAAATAATGGGGAAGATTTAACGGTAAATAAGTCTGTTAATTGGCCACCATTAATATCAGGAAAACCGCAAATATTTTGTCATGTTGTTCAAATTTGCTTTATAATCTGTTATTATTACATACATACATGTCATCACGTCGAATCCCTAACGGGGTAGGCAGAGAGTACTTTCGACGTTCCCGTCCTTGAGAGTCCGATTTGATCTAGACAGGCAGAAAAATGTTATTTTGGTGTATATATAATGTAAGTACCGTACATGAATATATATGGTGTATGTACCGTAGGTATATATAGGTAGGTATATACATCCATATGCATGTAGTAAAAAGCGGTTATTTCAATATTACAAACAGACACTCCAATTTTATGTTTTTGTATGTGTAGATATATTCATTCGGATTCGATCTGAAATCGTTACCGCGTACAATTTTCGAATCGATCCCATTATTAGTTATCTATGTATATAGGTAGGTACTAGGTATAAAGTTATGAAACAGGCAAACAGGTATTTGCGTTCAATGATCTATAACATACAGAAAAACGCATGCAGAAATGTAAATTAGTTTTACAAAGTAAATTTATCAAATAACAAATTATCTTGTTAAAGATTTTAATTAATTTATCAGAAATGATAATTATGTATATAGTTGGCGAATTCGATTTGTTAATACTTCGTCTGTTTGGTGTTAGTTTTATCTGTAATTTCTTGGACAGACAATTTTGATTTTTTTAAATCGTTTTTAATCTGTATATACTTGTTATAGAGGTCGATGAACGATAATGTATAGTATGACTCGTCGTCTTAAGATGTCCGCATAAAATAGTACTTTGCCATATTATATCCAAAGACGTTGTTCTAAACACATTTGGAAGATTTAATTTATTCGTAAAACGTTCTGTATAGTTACTTATTTTAAACTATATTGCCCAAAGATATAGGATTAGCGAAAAAAATCCTAAATCTATGATATTGCCGTTGTTTTATGAATACCGGCCTGCTTGTTGAATGTTACCAGAATAAAATAAGTCGATTGAAATGTTGGTAGAAGACATAATGGCGCCTTTTAGCGTTACCTGTCTACATGCAATAATAAATAAAATGCAAGCGTCCTTTTTGTTTAAAACCACAATATCCTATCTTATACTTTTTAAATACAATTACTTACATATCTATATTTCAGGTCGAATCCCGACTGTACCAATGAGTTTTTCATAACTTAACTACAGTGATTAGTCACAACACAAGCTTAGCGGGGAAGGAGAACATCGAGAGGAAACCTGCATACGTCTGAGAAGAAATTCAAAGACGTGTGTGTAGTTGTTTGTTTGTGTTTTATAATGATGATAAAACGTTTTTTTTTAATAAAGGACCCTCCTTGGTCTCACCAGACTCATATAGTGTAGGTACCTTAGCTAATAGAACTGTATCCCAGAAAAAAACTTATATTTAGAAAAAAAACTACAGTAACGCGAGCGAAGACGCGGGCAAAATATAGTATTATCATAAACAATAACTGTGTCACCAATAACAGATTCACATCACATTAAATTCGTATCTAATACTTATAGACGTATAAAGATAATATTTAATGTTTAGCAGAAAATGTTTTTGGCAAAATCAAATTTGCTAGATTAAATATCATACTCACCTCTGCTTTCAAAGCTCGAAAAACACAAAGCAGTAGACAACATTATGTGAAAGATCGTATTAACCTGTATAAATATTGGTAGGTAATTGGATTATACGTCAGTTGAGGTCACTGGGTGCCCAATGTCAAGAACTGGGTCAAGGTCGGATTCCCGCCTGCGCATATGATAGGCGGTGCTGCCAACTATCACAAAACGTCTGACATTAAGCAGTTGGTATTGGTAAATATTTTTTTTTAAGGGAAAAAAAATTGTAATTTTTTTTATTTCAAGTACCTACAGAATTTCAAAACTTTCGGTGAGCCGTGTCCCTTTTGATTTTTTAGCGCCATCTTTCGGCATGCTCTTGAAGTAGCTGCAAATATGTTGTCTTGTAACTATTCATTGGTATCTTCATACCTTTCCACGCTATGTAGCAGAGAGGTAAGGTTTTTTTAGGTATAAATGATAGATGGCAAGTCTATCACCGTTACTCAAATGCTTCTTTGAATTTCTGCTCAAACGGTAATAAAGTAAATGGAGCCATGACAGCGTTGATTGGCAGTACCTAATAGTCTGAGCAAGAATGCTCGAGTAACTGTCCTCAACGTGATATTGGTGCCACTTTATTGCACCCCACACTCTACAGAGAATCCTACCGTACAATAAAGGCGAATGTGGGCGAAAGCGAAAGATGTATGTAAGTCTAGTCTCTAGAGAGAACTGACGCTCTATTCTCTCTGCCTACCCTGTTATGGACTCGGCGTGATGATATGTATGATACTCATTGGTACAGTCGGGATTCGAAGTTCTTTGTGTCGCAGGCAACTACTCGAACCACTCGGCCACCAAAGCTTCACAAATATATCGGTTCAACTGTGTACTAACGTTCCAAAGTTTGCAGATTCGAACCCCAACTGTCTGTACAAATTGTATTACCTGCTATTGTAATTGCCAAAAACAACTCTATAGTTAAACGCACCTCACCTTTGTGTCAACGTTTCAAGGAAGTAAAATTTAATTGAATCGTTTCCTTGACTATATGCACTTACCTTACCGCAGAACAAGCAATTTATACATCCATACATACATACAATCACACCTCTTTCCCGTAGGGGTAGGCAGAGACCACTTCTTTCCACTTGCTACGATCCTTACATACTTCTTTCGCTTCGTCCACTTTCATTATTCTCTTCATACATGCTCTTCGGTTTAGGGTACTCTTGACCTGGCCTGTTTTCAAGACGTCCCTAATTTGGTCTAGAAACGTCCTCCTAGGTCTACCCCTTCACACTCACATTCACACTCGCCTTATACACATTTTTCGTCAATCGTTCTTCATTCATTCTCTCGACATGGCCAAACCATCTCATTTATATATATCCATATCAGCAATTTATATATATCCTTATATCATCAGGCCTTACCACGAGGGTCGCCAGAGGTGTCACACCTATTTCTCAGAGGTATTTTAAGTGTCAACGTGACAGATGGTAACACAATGGTCGTTTTTCAATTATGACTCGAAGTTTTCGAGATTTTCCCTATGGAATACACGGTCGCATGAAGCGTGCAAGTGATATGCCAGGTGTTGCAAGCGTCCATAGGCGGCGGTAACCGCTTACCATCAGGCGGGCTGCATGCTTGTTTACCACTATTGTGGTATAAAAAAGTTATTCCTGTAAGTCTAGAGAACTAGCTCTCTGCCTAGAGGTCTCTTTTTGCCCAACCCTTGAGGAGGCATGATAATATGTTATGTAGGTATGTAGGTTTGTAAGTCTAGACAATAGTAGCGCTCTACTCTCTCTGCGCGGGACTCCTTCCCTTCACCCAGTGGGTACTAAGAGTGAACAAATAAAACGCCATTATTTAATATTTAATATAAAGTATAATGCTATAATTATCATAAGTAAAATAACATATTCATAAAATCATTTAGAACAAAAAGAAAAAAAAAACAACCGTCACGTGGCCTGACCACAGCGGCATTCAAAGACCTAACTCTATGCTCACTCCAATAAAGTCTTTTATAAAAGAAAATATTTACTGATAAACCATCGACAAAATGGACGTGGTATCCATTAAGTGTGAAGTGTGATGAATTGTGTGTAAAAAACATATAAATGGAAACAATTGTGAAATATACATAGCCGTGACTATAGGATGGCAGCGTGAGTAAAATGCCATGGGCCCGGGCCTTAGTAGGCCTCCAGATCGAGGGTCCGAGAGGAATTTAAGATATAGCACAAAAAATATTATTTATTGAAATTAATTATAAACTATGGTACATAAGGAGCCATGTCGGCTGAGTGGTTAGAATAGTTGCTTGCAACACAAAGATTGCAAGTTCGAATCCCGACTGTACCAATGAGTTTTACAGAACATTAGTACAGTGATTCAGGTCACACAAGGAACTAAACGGTGAAGAAAAATATCTAGAGGAAACCTGCATACGTTTGAGAAGACATTCAAAGACGTATGTATAGTCGTGCTTGAGTAACGACGATGGATCCGCCATGTGTTTTGGCACCGAAACCCCACCTACACACCCCTGCCTACCCCTTCGGCGATCCTTCTGGCAAGGTGTGAAGGTATAATTAAAATATTGCCCTTTTTTCTCATATAAGTGTGACCGCCAAGTTGTTCTGATATGGTAAATAAATTTTAGTATTTTGGATTTCTCTATGCCTGCCCCCTTGGGGACCCTTGGAGGCGTGTATATATACATGAAGCATCGAGTTTCTTTACCTCTGTCTGTAGTCTGGTAGGTAGGTACGCCACAGTACCTAAATATTATTCCCTGTCTCTTCTATTAGATATGACAGACATAGATATATTAAATGCCTATCTTACAACGAACGCTCCGAAGAGGCAACAAGCTGCCTACATTATAACATTAACATACAAACACCGTGTTAATTAAATTACACACAATTATATTGTTACACAAGTCTCGTCCTTACAGTCGTGCGAATAAGGTTCCTTATAAAGCAGCCTTCAATACTGCCCGCTAGCAGCTATTTACGAACACATTCCGTCGGTATCTGTCTTCATACATTTGACATACCATATATACATATATATATATATATATATATATATATATATATATATATGTGGTAGTGCGAGAGAGAAAGACTATAGAATGCTGATACGTTAAAGCGAGATAGACATACTATGCAATGAGCCTAAGACGTAGAGGAATCCCGCGAATTCTCTGCAAAAAAGGGTCTTGTATGAACGTGGATGGAGCGCATCTAGAGAAGAAAGCCTACCCATTTGGGGACACAAGTGCTTGAAGATATAACTATACGTTTTTTGGGATTATATATCGTAGCATTGTGTAGATTACTACCCAACTAGGAAGGCATACGTACTAAGTAAGAATATAATAATAATATATAAAAACTAGTAACTGTGCCCCTCAATAATATACATATATATACTAGCTGTCCCGCCTAGCTTCGCTTGGGTGAAAAAGTAAGTTTAACACGATCGCAGCGCCACCTACTGGTTCCCATAAAATTTTAACCATCCAGAGAGCCACCCAAGCATATGCACAGTTTCATCCAAATCTGTGCAGCCTTTTAGGAGGAGCTAGGAGACAAACATGCGTGTAATAGAATAACATGTATATAAAGATATGATACTGCTCCCTTCCCTTGGGTAGTAGTATGTTATCAATTCATAATTCAAATTAAAACATTCAAAACTATACTTACAAAATTAAAAGCAAATGAAATAATAATTAAAACCCGGAAGGGCTAGAAAACGGTTGGGAAGACCTGGAGTATAGAGCAAATGATGGTATAACAATCTAGACCTTAGTACATTTGTAATAAATGTGATTTTCACGGAACGCTAATGCGTCTTTATTCCAATTCAATCCAAATGTGTCCAAAGGCACAACTAGTGCAAGGCAGGTGAAGTGAAATGTGTCGTACGTCAATTGATATAGAGTCGATTTTATTATGTGTATAATATAAAGTGACGTGCTTTCACAGTCTATAGTAAGTCGACGTTTAATTCGTCATCCTGTTAACATTTAAGGCCGTAAAACAAAACATAAACAAAACATATTTTCGGAGCTTATCGACGAAAACAGCTAATAATTAGTATTATACGCACATGGCAATGTTTAAATAATATCATGACATCAATATAACAAATTTTTCACGAACGTGGACGAAGTGGAACACTGGAGAGCACTGTACTCTGCCTACCCCGCGAGGGATGATTTGTATGTATGTATGTACCAAATCGATATTGCTCACGCTGAGGTCATTGTGTTCTAAAAACAAGATCCGATTATGAAAAAAAAAACATCGCCTTTTATCTAAATGTTGCACACATAAAAAAAGACCAATTTCAATATCAAAAGTTACCCTCTCAAGAAAAGCCTCTGATTGCAGCAAGCCGGTAGCGTCACGCCATCGCGCAGTCAACGGTCACCATCAAACCAATCACCTATCCGACTTGGTACCAGTTTGCAAGTGGTTAGGCGCGTCCGCGAAAGCAAACTTCAATCTGTACGCTTCAGCCACCAACATGCTTATATTGGAGTCAGTCCAGTTCTGCGTCGGCACGTTTTGTAGTAGGATCATCAAACCTTGGAAGTCTCTCTCTAGCATAAGGCGTTCCCTCCAGTGGAGAAGGAAGGCAGCGCACACGTACAGTTGGAAGATGGCGAACTCGTCCGACTCGGCGAGGTATGTGTCCCAAAGGCGTATAGTGCAGGGCAGCGGTATCTCCCTTGTGAGCAGGTTGTTCATCCAACGGAAGGAGAACTGGAGATAGTCCACGCCGTGGTGCTGCAGGTGCTCGTGCAGCGGCTGGTCTATGCGCCGGATCAACTCTTTGAGCTGGTTAACCTGGACGCAGAAACACGGTGTTATTGTAAAGAGGGCGACTTGCAACATACATATAATATCTACATACGTATGTATGCCGAGTATCAAATCAAATCAAAATCTTTTTATTTCACACTAGCTGTCCCGCCCAGCTTCGCTCGGGTTAAAAAGTTAAATTGCCCGTAACACGAACACGCAGCGCCACCTATTGGGTCCAATTGTAAATCTAAACCAATCTCGAATCTAGCTTAAGACACACAGAAACACACAGAAAGCTTCGCCCGGGTAAAAAGGTAAAATTCTTGAAACTCGATCGCAGCGCCACCTATCGGGTCCAATTTAAAATAGCCTATGTTACTCGGGGATAATGTAGCTTTCCAAAGGTGAAAGAATTTTTGAAATCGGTCCAGTAGTTTCGGAGCCTATTCATTACAAACAAACAAACAAACAAATCTTTCCTCTTTATAATATTAGTATAGAAGTATAGATAGGCCCAGGTGGGCACTTATAAAACGTCGAAGAAGAAGCACGGTTCGGGTTAGTCGCTTCCATGGAGATGAACCGGCAAGAAAGCATCATCTAGATGCCGTAGGATCTATTTATACACATATCAGGGGTCTCAGAAAATAGGAGCGATGCTAAACGGGGCTGACAAATTGCTGAGATGGGGCACAATGAAATTTTAGTTTGAAATTTTTTGAACTTATTTTCGAATTTTTTTTTTATACTTCAAGTGTGTCAAGCAAGCATACGGCCCACTGATGGGAAGCGGTCACCATAGCCTATTTACTCTATGTTCAAAGAGTTATAATGTGTTGACTGCATCATAGGACTAATCCCTCTTCTGCCAGCACACTCTAACAATCCTCCCCCCCTCCCCAAATAGATTCACCGCGTAGGAACACAACACAATAAATTGTGTTATTTGGCTACGGACTTCTATAAGGTGGAGGTCCTGCCCCAGTCGGGCAGATCTAAATTCGAACGGAAAACCCCGTTATGCCCTACCTCTCTTATCTGCCATAATGATAAAGTTATAGATGTAGAATTTAACATGATCAAGTACACTAGGACGAGACCTTCAAGAGCAGAAACTGGCGAGCATGTATGAAGATTGATGAAAGCAGATGAAATCTAATGTAGAAAGTACGATATTGATATGTGGCTTGAAATTCTGACTCTGAGCAGTGTTTCCCAGCCTTTTTTAGGCCATGCCTCACCATAACATTACAAAAGGTTGATGCACCCTCATTT
The DNA here is from genome assembly GCA_945859725.1 of Drepana falcataria. Lineage (NCBI taxonomy): Eukaryota > Metazoa > Arthropoda > Insecta > Lepidoptera > Drepanidae > Drepana > Drepana falcataria. The sequence continues at coordinate 8,973,455 of OX243941.1, read as the reverse complement.
TTTTTTAAATAACCCAAAGCTAAAGGGTTATAGTCGTGTCGAGTCCATTTTTAAATTGCCCCCTTAACTGGCGCTCTGTGGTGATTAATTCCCAGCAAGTCAACATTGAAAATATAACATTTATGTATGGAATTTCCTGCATATGTAGCTTTGGTCTCTGGGGAATTATTATTAGCCCTGACATTTTCCTGTAATTGCTTCATTGTAATGTGACATTTATAACGTTGACATAATCATGGCAACGGTAGGTTATACATGTTTAATCTATGCCAATGTAGAGCCGCGGGATGAAACGCACCGATTTGTAAGTTCGAATCCCGACTGTGACGACCCAAATAAGTTCAGTTCCGAATTTATGAACGAACGGCGAAACCTGCATGCGTTTGAGAAGAAAGTCATATACGTATGGTTAGTCGCGTTTGAGTAACGGCGATGGACTCGCCATCTGTCACGTTGGCACCTAATATACCTCTGGCGGAAAGTGGGTGTGTGGGTATTACCTATACACCTCTGCCTAATACTAATATTACACTAATACATAGAAAAGATTAAGTGTGCTTATTGTTTTTAACGCGCTTATTTCGAGAATTACTGATCCGATTTCAGATGAGTGTATGACGTGAGATGAGTGTATGAATTAAGTTCTTATAATTAGTCATTATAATGCATGTTTCCTCTATTAATTATGAGTACACTGTCAATTGACATTACTTGTTAATTACGACAATTAATATAAGATAATTACCTACATTAATATGTATGCACATCAATATATGAACTTGCTGGACAACATTACATAAAAATATGGCGTCCCAGACAGGGGGACCAAATATTTCTTAAGTACCATGCGTAAAAAAAATTAGAGCGAGTAAAAATAAGTATTTTTCCGATGACACGACCACAACCAGGACACAGCGACGATATTGTGTGTGGTCTTCATATCTCTCAAACAAAATGTATTGAGATGTGAATCTATACTAATATTATAAAGTGGAAATATTTGTGTGTGTGTATGTTTGTAATGAATAAACTCAAAAACTACTGTGCCGATTTCAAACATTCTTTCACCATTAGTAAGCTACATTCCACCCTGAGTAGGCTATATTTTCTTTTATAAAAAAAATCTTATGTCCACCTACCTAGAATCTATGGACACAGCCCAGTATGTTATATTATGATTGGAAAATTTGTTCCAATAAGCACACAGCAGAATAATGATGATGGATGTCACAACTCTGCCTACCACCTAAGGTAACCCCTTTTGGGTACACAAAATATAATAATATGTAATACGGTCTAACGGTGAAGGTGGGTGTGTGGGTATTACCTATACACCTCTGCCTACCCTTTCGGGGACCCTTGTGGGAAGGCGTGAGGATATATTATATTATTATTATGTAATATAATATTTCTCACCTTATACTGTATGCCAAGTTGAGCAAATATGTAATTGTCTTGAATACTGTCCAGGAACTTTGATAGGCACCAGAAGGAGTCTGCTTCAATGATATCCCTCTGCGTCTCGGTCAGCTTATCCAGAGGAAAGTTGTCAAGCTCCTCGCCAGGAGCTGCTTCTTGCAGGAATACCATGAAGAATGGGGTCACTAGGTCATTGATGCCCTGGACATAGCCTGATGCTGGGTGCCGGATAGCCCAAATGTACAGGATTCTTTCAAACATAACCTGATTGGAAAACAGCAATTTAATGTGTGTGGACAAAGAGGCAGATATACGACATGCCACATCAAAGAGGCAGACATACAACATGCCACATCAATGAGGCAGACATACGACATGACACATCAAAGAGGCAGACATACGACATGCCACATCAAAGAGGCAGACATACGACATGCCACATCAAAGAGGCAGACATACGACATGCCACATCAAATCAATTTGACATAACAATGGGAATGTAAAGAGTACTCAAAACTGGCAAGAGTATATGAAGAGAGTGACAAATGTGAACGAAGCAAAAGGGGTCTAGAGAGAACTGGCTGGATGTTTTAGGTATGCAGTTTGTTAAGTTATTGTTTAAGTATGATGATAATTGTTGTCAATGTTGGAGAAAGTCCAGCCACTCCCATATAATTTTATCATCTATTCCATTTGGTAGTACCATGATGATGTACAGCTTTCTTCAATAAATGGGGTTTGTAATGCAAAAAAAAACTTTTTTGATAATGTTCCCGAGAACACATACAGAAACAACAATAATACAAACTGCCTGCTTATATTACCAGAAAAAATTCACTTCATATACCTGCACTGTGATCTGCTGGAACAGTGCCACCAACGGGCTCATCCTTGGTATATCAATGTGTATCTGTCTGTATGTATCGTCATCTCGCTCAGCATCATAATACTGTCTGACAAGGTGCTTGTAGTCAGCTCGTTTACGCTCCAATGTTTCAGTGCGTCTTTCTGTGTTGGCTGGCAAGTAGCCTGCTAGGAGGCGCCAGGTTATCGCTCGTGCCTGGAGCAAAAATTGATATTTAATAAAAATAGGTAAGCAAATTAACATTGAACTAATCTAGTAATCAAGAGTCACTTGCCACAGCAACTAAAGCAGTGACGGAATTTTGCTAAGCTGGCAACTTTTGATAACAATATTTAAAACAAAACCCAGCAAAGGTAGCACCTACCTTGACTGGGATGCCAGACCAGCTGAGCTGCTTGAGCTCGTCTAGGTTAATGACCGAGTTGTCTTGCAGCTGTTGAAACCGTTCCAACTTGGACTCGCTACTCTCCTCCCGCGACGTTAGCGCCGATAAACGCACAGGCCGCGGCCGCCCCGGATAGTGGCGCATCCCACCCCCACTGCCTCCCGCCGCGGCCCCTAGCTTCTTCTTTTCATTCTTCTTCACCTCCACTTTCTGCTTCACACTCTCTACTCTCTCATTACTAATGTTTACATTCTTACTACTATTCCTATGTGAATTTATAACGTTTAAAGCCGCTGTTTGCGCTATGGCCTTAGATATCCTAGTTTCCGCGATGCCGGATATGATCTCGTCATCGCCCAGATCCCAAGCGTCGTTCACTGACGCCTGGAACTGTTGGTACGACGATCCAGACATAACCTCGGCTTGTTTGACCCTCTGACACGGCCTGCCTGGGTACGCGCGCTGTGTTGTCTTCCAAAACGTATCAGGTAACCCGTTCTTGTCATGTTCGGGTTGGTAACTTTCCATAATTTATAGCTACAAACATTATAAATTACTTTGTTGAACAACAAAATTATTACACAGAAAATAGTTTGTCTTGACTTGATATGACATATCACTGGTCATCAAAGACAACAGTTGCATTTCTAGTACCGTTAAGAAAATGTACACAAAAACGTGACATGATATTGCTACTCTTTCGCTCCCATAATGTTAGTAGTAGATAGCATGTTTTATGCTTTGTTATAAAAATGTACTGAACAGCTGCTAACTGGACCATAGATATCTTATTAAAACTTTTTTGCTGTAACTAAATCGGTGTGATTTTTGTGAATGATGGCATTTGACATCAGAAATAATAAAAAAATATCGTTTAGCATTGTCATTGGCGTATTGTTTTGATTGTCAGAATTGATTGAATAGAATATATTTTGATAATATTGTTTCAATTATTTTAAAGTAAATGATTATTCTAAATTGTTTAACAAAATTTTAATTATAAAATAAGACGATAGGTATTTCATGTTTTTATCGCTTTACGAAACCTAAAATTAATCCACCGTGATAGATAAAACAATATTTCAGAATTCGTTTCCATGACGCTCAAATTAAATCGATGGTGAGGAGTTATTTTTATTAAATTTGCAATAATGGCTAGCTCAAATCCGGACACCGATACTACATCGATGTTTTTACAAAGAAGTGAGGCGCGGAGATCCAAGAGTCCGGATCTGACGAAATCCTCACCGAGAAAGAACTCGAATGTGAAAGCGACCATACCTGCAGAAATTATTACTGTGAAAGATTTTTTTGATTTCATGAAAACCGCTTATCAAGTTTATGAACACTTGGAAATAGACGAAGACGAGAATTTAAAGGTAAACTGGGAGGAATTGACAAAGCTGACTGTGATCAACCACGTGATAGAACAGCAAGAGCGCGACTTGCTCTGTCAGGCTGCCGTAACCGAACAGAAGCCCATCACTAGCAAGAGTGAAACAGCAATTGAAAAGAAAAACTATGAAAATGAGAAACTTGAAAAAAGATTTAGTTGCAGTGAAATCGAGGGTAATAAGTGTGCCTTCTTTTTGTAAATTGTTCATCAATCTAACTATTTCTTTGTACTCCAACATTAGAAAGCAAGTGTGATTTTCAGCATTTGACTTTTTTGTTTGCTAGGAGCGGACACCACAGACCTAGAAAGAAAAGTTTATTTTTATAAATTTAAACTGAAGAGTTTTCTGCCACCTATCTAGCTATTCGAGTCGTTTTAATATTTTAAATCCGGAACTAGTTGGCCTCACCTCAGGTATGTGTGCGGTGGGACGGAGGGGCAGGAGCACTAGCTATTATTACTCGGTACTGACGTACATGAATTTCAATCGCAAGACGAGTCCGCAGATAAATGGAAAAGTTAGAAGTTTTATATAAAAATTTCTTTTTAAAAAAAACCGGAAAGCTGGTGTTATCAGAAAGTCAGAATCATGTGATTTAGAGGATATGCCAAAATAATTTCATATAATTATTGGCTAATTTTAAATGACTATTTACATAATTACAATAAAAACTTCTAAAATGTCAACTGTTTTTTTAATTTTATCGTTTAGTGTTCACTTAAGTGCTTACTATCTGCTGACACGATACATCTGTTGTCTATTTTTAGCCGACTTCAAATGAGGAGGAGGTTTCTCAATTCGAATTTTTTTTTGTTCATTGCGATATTTCGCTATAAGTCATACCTGTTAATAAACTCATGTGTACTAGGCAACCCGCCGCCTCACCCCTTTGCCCACTAGAGCGCGGCCAACTAGTACGACAAACTATACTTCTTTGATTTTGGACTTAATTGAGAAACGTATTAGTCCAACATTCACGCATAACTAATTGTTAAAACGCTTCTAACTGGAAAAGAAACGCATTTTTAGTTCACGTCTATTTTATTTCCAGCTATTAGATTGTTCTTGCTTTTTTGATTTTTTTAATGTACCATAGAGCTATCTAGTAATGGCAATTTTCTTTTGATTCAGGGAAAACTCGTAGGCGCTCTTTGCCTCCTGAAGCTAGAGTGGAAATGCTTGGAGTCTGGACTGAAGCTAATTTAAATTGCAAATTGAATGATGTAAGTCATTTTAATCGAGTTTTAAGTCATTAAAATCCAACGTGTCACATTCACGTCAACAGATGGCGTCGAAACCGATTTGCTTTATTTCAGATAATAAATGAAGGCATTTTGGACTCAATTTTGCCCTATCTTGTGGGCTACAAGAAACCATCGAAGACTTCCAGTGTTTATGCACCTATTATTAAGAAAGTGCCATCTAGTACGACACCTGATGTTAAAAAGCCTGCGAGTTTTGGAGGTAATCCACCTGCACTCCGTACTTTAGTCAAATCAAATTTTCTTAGTTAGCAACAGATGGCGCCACGCAGCCTTTGTCAAAGTAATAAAAATATTAAAAATTATTGTATTATAGGATTCGTCAATGAAAAGGAATCCAGAGATCGTTTGGGCAGACGTAAATCATCAGTTATAGCTGCTCAAGAAAAAATTCAGGGTCTGAAACACGAGTAAGAGTACCAAATTAAGTACTTCATTTCTTTTTAATGCTCATAGTACGAAATAAAAGTTATTAAATGGAATAATGCTTGGAAAAAATAAAATCACTTGTAAGAACAGTATATGACTTTTTGCCACTTAAAACATATCCGATATGGTCTAGTGGCTAGGATACCTGGCTCTCACCCAGGAGGCTCGGGTTCGATTCCCGGTATCGGAAGTTGTCTTTTTTGTTTTTTTTAATATTTTTTTTTCTTTAATATTTTTCAGTGATACATTTATGTAGGTATATATATAAAGTATATAATATAATAATATATATAAAAAGTAATATTGTGATATCTTTATAAAACGTAATATTTTTCAGCGGTGATGTAGAAATTCACGTCTGCGATGAAGTGAAGGGCTTGAAAAAGGATTTCAGATGCCCTCAGAAATTGCTCGTCTCCAAGATGGGATATTTCGCTGACGTCACTGCCGGTCAAAGATTAGAGGATATGGATATATCCGTACATTGTGATATTCAGGTATGCCTAATATCCATCTATCCACGTAATTTCATTAGTTGCTTTTCTGGAAGCAGTACTAATATTTGAAACCTGAATATTATTAATATTTTACTACTGGTTCCAATTGAGTAGGTAACTGTTAGTTTTAGATGAGCGAACTTTCATCCATACATATCATCACGCCGAGTCCCTAACGGGGTAGGCAGAGAGTACAGAGCGCCAGTTCTCTCTAGACTTACATACCTCTTTCGCTTCGTCCATATTCATTAGTATAACCAATAACTTGGCATGTTAATATTGAAAATCCTCTCGATGTTCCTCAGCCGTTAAAGCTCGTATTGTGACTAATCACTGTACTTAATCGTAAAATTATTCGTTATTACTATTCGTGATAATTAATGATTAATTCAAAAGCCTTATTATAAAACATCTGATTATTTTAATGATGGCCATGCATGGCAATGAATTGCTCCTCTTGTACAGAGTTTATATATGTAACTTTAATCTTTTCTACCCCTACGTAAAAGGGAACTGGAGGGTTTTTTAACAAATGTTAAAAAAACAAACCGGGGAGTTTGTTTCGCCGTTTCTTCTCCTGGCAGGTATTTTTTCTTGGAAACGGTGGTAACTTTAGTTTATATTAAATATGTGACGTTCAATAAGTGTTCCCTGTGTCCCTTACGTTGAATAAAATATTTTGATTTTGATATCTCTAATAAGTGTATTCAAATGTTATTCGGAAGTATAGGATTACGTTCCAAATGTTATGGTTTTTGGTGTTTGTGTGTAGATATTCGATTGGCTGATGCGGTGGGTGAAGCGCGACAGCATCTTGGTGGCGGACTGGCCGTTGTTGGATCCGCACAATGTCATTCCTATCCTCGTTTCCGCTTCCTTCCTCCAGGTAAAATAATTACAACCGATGAGCGGAAAAAACATACACATAACACTTTCCCGAAAGCAACCCCAAAGGCCTATTCACCTCCAGCTCCATTCACCAGGAGGGTGGAGATTGGAAAATAGTCTCGTCAAAATCGGTTTGGAAGTTTACGAGAACAGGGTCGGACAGACATAGACAAAAATAAAAATTGTTAGTACCAGTACTTAATAATTTTATATGCATTTTCAATAGACACATAAATTTTACATAGGTACTAGTCAATACTTCATTATATATCTTCACGCTAAGATTGTGTAATATTGTAAGTAGGTGTCAACGTGACAGATGACAAGTCCATCGCCGTTGCTCAAGGTAGACTATACACACAACCATATGGTATGTGTTCGGAGATAGTGTCATATCAATAAGTAAAATTTAAGTAAAAACTTGATCAGAGCTGACGCTACAGTTTGAGACAATTCCACACAAATTTACCTAGTTACTAACCTAAAAGCTATTGAAACTAGACAACGCTAAGCATACACTTATAATATTTAGCTAAATCGCGAAACTTATAACTTAGGACTGTGTACAGATGGAGCCACTGTTGCACGACTGCCTGATCTACTGCCACGCCTACATGAGCGACATCGTGAAGACACCCACTAACCTGGCGTGCCTGAGCGATGCCCTGCTGACAAGGTACCTAGACATTCCGTCCAAGAAGGTAGGTTAGGTCTTCTGTTTGGTAGACGTGCTGTCCCAGTCGCGAAATTACACGTCTGGAGCAGACATCAGTTGTGGATTGGCCAATTACCAAAGGTGGCGCATTCGGGGACCCACACTGACAGGAACGCCTTAACACGCCTATAGTAGGAAAGGTATTACAAAACATTGAAGAGAGGGGCTTTAAAATTTAAAATCTCATCGTTATTATTCTAAAAAGAGCAGAAAAATATATCGCCCTACATCTCTCGTGTACCCTATATCTCTCGTGTACCCTACATCTCTCGTGTACCCTACATCTCTCGTGTACCCTACATCTCTTATGTACCCTACATCTCTTGTGCACCCTACCTCTCTTGTGCACCCTACCTCTCTTGTGTACCCTACCTCCCTTTTGTATCCTAACTCCCTTTTGTATCCTACATCTCTCGTGTACCCTACATCTCTTATGTACCCTACATCTCTTGTGCACCCTACCTCTCTTGTGCACCCTACCTCTCTTATTTATTTATTTGGATCACCAACAGGTAAGAACACCTTAATATTAACAGAATATGCCATGATATAACGTACATAAGTGTCCACCCTATTACAGGTAACCACAACTACTACAGGAATTAAGTAAAAAAGCTTAAAAATATAAAAAAAAGAAATAAAAACTAAGAAACTAGGAACATATTATAAAGAATACAAAAAAAAATAATTATATGTGTACACACACCACATATATACACATACACAGATAAATGAACATAAGGCACTTGTGCACCCACCCTACCTCCCTTTTGTATCCTAACTCCCTTTTGTATCCTACATCTCTCGTGTACCCCACATCTCTTGTGTACCCTACCTCCCTTTTGTATCCTAACTCCATTTTGTATCCTACATCTCTTGTGTACCCCACATCTCTTGTGTACCCTACCTCCCTTTTGTATCCTAACTCCCTTTTGTATCCTACATCTCTCGTGTACCCTACATCTCTTATGTACCCTACATCTCTTGTGCACCCTACCTCTCTTGTGCACCCTACCTCTCTTGTGCACCCTACCTCCCTTTTGTATCCTAACTCCTTTTTGTATCCTACATCTCTCGTGTACCCCACATCTCTTGTGTACCCTACCTCCCTTTTGTATCCTAATTCCATTTTGTATCCTACATCTCTTGTGTACCCTACATGTATTGTGTACCCGACATCTCCTCTTTACATCTCTTGTGTACCTTACCTCACTTTTGTACCCTACTTCTCTCACTTATGCTTACCAGGCTAGCAGCGATGTACACAAATGTGGAACTGGAGGCGGTCCGTGACCGCAAGGACAAGATCCAGTCGCGTCTGTACTGCAAGATGATCCTGTCTCTGGCCGAGCCCGTGCCTGAGACACTGCGCGGGCATTACTCCACATTGGGGACTCTCTTCAAGTGCACCAAGTGAGTTCTATTGCTTTAAATTAAAATCAATATTTGTTTCTTATGCGTTCTGAAGCTTTTGATCAGATTGTGATGACGCTTGAGGAGGGTGGTCTGGGGTCGCCTGAGGGTTCCCGGACGTTGAAATTTGTGTGGTTTTGCAACGTATGCCGGGTACAGGTACTGTTATAATGTCACGACGCTCTATCACGTGTAAAATTGAATATCATTAGTTTATTTTTTAAGAAAAATCGAAACACCTTGCATTTTTATGTTTTGTAATTTATGTTGTAATTAATTTATTTGTAGTTTATGATTATTAGAGAAAATTTTAAAATTAGGAACATGTCAAATGTCGTTTAATAGTGTTTTTTTACCGTATTGTTTCATCAATAAGACGGTTGCAATGACATGACGATGCAATAAAAGAAATAGATCCAAAGATAACAAAATGACAACATTGTTAAAGAGGCTAATCACTGATAGTGAATAGACAAATAATTAGCAATAAAGTAATATTGCGACTATAAATTGAGATGTAAGTTAAACTGCACACGGTCTGCAAATTTAATTGAAATCGGTTAAGTAGTTTGGGAGCCCATCACGGACAAACAACGTGACATTTAATTTCCATATATTAAGATTTCATTCCCGTCATCGTGCCTTGTCGCATATTGTCCTATCTTCTGAGACACCTGTGTGTGTGTAGGTGTAACAAACTCCTCGGCCGCCACATAGCGGAGCAGGTGCCGTGCCAGCCCGCCAGCATGAGGATCGACTGCCGAGGGAACGTCATCTCGACGCACACCAAGTGAGCACTACCTAGTACATTATCAAGAGTCTGTACTTTCAAGTCGCTGTTTTTATTACATTATCATACACACATATCATAATTCATAACACTCACGCGGTAGGCAAAGAGAGTAGAGCGTAGAGCTCTATCTCCTTTCTTATATTTATCATAATCCATTACTAAACACTGCAGTGCACTGGCACTAGACGCCTGGAAGCAGACGGTCCGCCTGATGGTAAGTGGTCTGCCCCGGATCTAGGGGGGTCGGAGCCCATGGCCCGGGCGTCAAATTAAGATGGCAGACGAAGACAATACTAGAGCTACTTTGACAATTGCAGACCACAGACCAATGTTGCCTGCGACACAAAATAGGCCGGTCGTTGTGGCGATCATTCCGTGAGCCCTGTGTCCATCAGTGGGCGTCTGATGGGCGCTCGCGGTGTTCGGTTGTAGCAACCATTGTTCTGTGAGTCAGGGACGTCAGCTGGAGCTTGAACGAATACATCACGTGGCTGTATGGCGAGCTGAGGTCGTGGCGGCGCGTCTACTGGCGGCTGTGGGCCGACTGCCACTTCCTGCGCTGCACACTTTGCGACACCTACTTCCCTGCATACCAGGCAAGCGTACTTTTGTAAACGATTCTTGTCTATATATATCGTCTTTAATAATCCATTTCTGGCAAATTTCATCCTGCTCCGTGCAGCCGTTATGGCGTGCTTGAGTACCGAACATCCTCCCCAATTTTCGCATTTATAATATCAGAAGGATATCGGTTGTCGTTTGGTCTGGCAGCAACTTGAGGGCCCATATCGGTCGCGAGCACCTGGGATATATCGTGAGATAGATGGGCGTGATTGTGGGAGGGTGGTGTGGTGTGCGCAGATGGAGTGGTGCTCCCACCACGAGCAGCCGCCGCACATGTTCGCGCTGGAGGGCAGGCCGCCGCTGCCCGCGGGCCGTTACCCCTGCTGCGGGGAGAGGGCCTACCGCTTCGAGACCCTCACCAGGAACACCGTTAGTACCACATTCATTCCTGGTTTGCCAACTTCGAAATTGCTATCTATTTCCCTCTATATAGCATAAAGCAAGGCGCTTCCAAACGTCTTTTCGCTCAGATCTTAGCATTGGATTTTCGTGTAGTTAGAGTGAGCTAGCACTACAGCGCTAGTTCTCAGTGAAAGTGCCTATATTCTTAGTTATTTAGTACCATAAACTTGATAACTTAATGCCGCCCAAGAGCCCATTGGCAGAATATACTACAGGCGCCACAATCCGCCACTGGCTCTACGTCAGCGGTTATATGAATGCATTGCGATGTCAGGGTTGCCAGTTCCGCGAACACGCGCCCGATGAGCGCCTGTCACCGGCTGCGGGTGTGCTGGAGCTGTACTCCCAGTTCCGGGACATCATCGCCATGCGCCCGCCGCAGCTCATGTTCCCCGAGAGGCTCACCAGGCTCGTCGGCAGAGGTCTGACACTGTCACCACTAACAAACTAATTGACTCGTTTTTTGCCCTTAAGTCACACCCTCACCAGGGTCCCTATACAGACGTAGAGGAGTACAGTACACACGCACACTTTTGACAAATATTGAGATAAGTGAGCGTGACAGATGGCGAGTCCATCGTCACTTGTACGTGTTAGAATTTCTTCTCAAACGTATGCAGGCTCCTCTCCGGTGTATTATTATCTTTACCGTAAATCGTATCGAGATCTCTAACTATTACATTTTTTCTGCCAAAATATTTAGCTTACAATAAATATTTATAATATTCCTATAATCAATTTAATTTAAATATTTAATCCTTTCCTACTAAAATATACTTAATATTAGTTTAATTAACTTAAAACTGATGATTGATTTTAATATGAATTTTAAATAATTTAAATTTTACATAATCTACATACCTATATATAGGAGATCCCATTTTTGAATTGACTCATCACGAAATCTCAGGAACTATAAGGCCGATTGACTTGAAATTTGGTAGGAGTATTCCTTACGCGGTGTAGAGGTCAGCTAGGAACGGATCATCTGATGAAACTCAACTTTTTTTTTACTTTTTCACCCGGGCGTAGTTGGTCGGGACAGCTAGTTAAATATAAACGACTAGCTGTCCCGCCCAGCTTCGCTCGGGTGAAAAAGTTAAATTGCCCGTAGCACGAACACGCAGCGCCACCTATTGGGTCCAATTGTAAATCTAAACCATTCTCGAATCTAGCTTAAGACACACAGAAACACACAGAAAGCTTCGCCCGGGTAAAAAGGTAAAATTCTTGAAACTCGATCGCAGCGCCACCTATCGGGTCCAATTTAATATAGCCTATGTTACTCGGGGATAATGTAGCTTTCCAAAGGTGAAAGAATTTTTGAAATCGGTCCAGTAGTTTCGGAGCCTATTCATTACAAACAAACAAACAAACAAACAAACAAATCTTTCCTCTTTATAATATTAGTATAGATTAAATATAATCGCAAATCAACTGGCGTGAATGAGGGCGTGATTGTAAAGATGAAGAAAGGCATGTTACGTTGGTTTGGACACATAGAAAGGATGAGTGAAGAAAGATTGACGAAACAGATATACAAAGCAAAAGTGTGTGCAAGAAGAGGCAGAGGAAGGCCACGTTCCAACTACCTGGACCAAATAGATCGGACTCTCAAGGACGGGAACGTTAAGAGTACTCGAAACCGACGAGCATGTATGAAGAGACTGATGAATGTGGACGAAGCGAAAGAGGTATGTAAGTCTAGAGAGAACTGGCGCTCTATACTCTCTGCCTACCCCGTTAGGGACTCGGCGTGATGATATGTATGTATGTAAATATAAACGAAGAATATAAAATTCTTCTCTTCATTAAATTGGTGTAGCTAGTCTCCGCTGTTCCATAGAGCCGGGCGATGATAGTGGCGGGCGGCTGCAGTGCAAGGAAGTGTTCTGGTGGGAGGGCGTGCAGCTGGTGCCCCCGCGGCCACCTCTCGGGCTACTCGGCAAGATCTACACCAGCAATAATAAGTTCAACCGTGAGACGCCATCGCCACACTTAGCTACTAACTGCTAGATCAGTTTGTCGACCGAGAGGTAACGCTACGACTAAAGGCATTGCAACTATGCCATTTTAGGCTCATGTCTCTCGTATAGTATATATATATAATATAATATCCTCACGCCTTCCCACAAGGGTCCCCGAAGGTGTAGGCAGAGGTGTATAGGTAATACCCACACACCCACTTTCCGCCTGAGGTATATTAGGTGCCAACGTGACAGATGGCGACTCCATCGCCGTTACTCAAGCACGACTATACATACGCCTTTGAATTTCTTCTCAGACGTATGCAGGTTTCCTCTCTATGTTTTCCTTCACCGTAAAGCTCGTGGTGTGACTAATCACTGTACTTAAGTTCAGAAACACTCAGTCGGAATTCTAACTTGCGACCTTTGCGTCGCAGGCAACTGCTCGAACCACTCGGCCACCACGGCTCTTCGATTACAGATCCAAGCCGCATTAAGCTTACAGATTTAAGCCCCGGAGTGTGTACCAATGAGTATTTTAAGTTAACTACAGTAGTCTATGATACCTCGTTTTAGGGTGAAGAAAAACATTGCGAGAAAACAGCTGAGAAAAGGTTAAAATTTGAAAAGAAACTCAGACGTATCGTGTTTGACAAACGGCGATGGACTCGCCACCTGTCATGTTGGCACCTAAATAGCGACACAACGGCTAGCAAAGGCTAATAGTGGGCGTGTTGGTAGTACACACATCTGCCTACCCTTTCGGGGACCCTTATGGGAAGGCGTGAAGATATATTGTCATTCTTATTATATTATTATTATTATTGGGCCGGTGCTTGAAAAGATCGAGGACATATGCTTTTTTTTTAATTATAACTAGGTATTGGCTTAATTATTTGGTTAGCTCTCGGTCGACAGCTCGCAGTAGGCTCTGTGGTGTGATGACAGGAAGAAATTAATGTGTCAAAACATAAATTTTTAGGGAGCCGTGGATAACAGGTCCTTTGAGACTGCTAAAATAGCTTTGTGCAAGCTATTATTTTTCGTCTAATATTCCGTCTATTTACACCCTCGTCATCACATCATGTTAGAAATTAACAAAATTAGCGACAACCATAACCCAGCGCTGTACAAAGGCTACATAATTGACAATAACATGTAGCGACCATGTACACATAGATAATGTTATAGATCAGCTCTGTTGGCAATTGTTTTGTACATACACCATTATAATTTAAATTCCGAATTTTGTTTCGACTGGATTCCGGATTGCGTGGTTATCTGTTCCGAATACCTGTACAAGAGATAAATTAATGGGGATGATCTGTAAGAGGTATGTATGCTTAGAGAACCGCGAGCTCTACTCCCTCTCTCTCTCCTAGCCATCCAAAAGAATTTGGATGATATGTACGATCTTGTATGTATGTTCAACGTTTTTGCTCACTGAAGTTTCAAACTATTCATATTAGAAATTCAAAATTGAAAACCATACAGCGGAGATGAATTTCACACCTTTTTCATCTTACAAAGGTTGTATGCGTTGAGTAAAACTCACTCAGGCAGCGTCTCTCGGGAAGTTAAAAATAGAGGGCAGTTGGAGCGATTTGTTTTTTCACTGCTTTTTTTGATCTAGTATATTCTATAAAGTGTGTAGCTTTAATGTCACATTGGGCATTGAGGCTCCATTGACTGACATATTTTTGGGGACGTTTGAATAAATTATTAAGTAATCTATAAACTTGACACATATTACCGCTGTCACAGACGTCTGTTAAGTTCCGCTACCGCTCAGTACTGCTTCCAGAATCTCCGATGTGCGTAAACAAGCGTGGTACCACATATATTTAAATACAAATCAAATATTTCAGTCTGAAAACCACAAAATTTTAAAGTGAATGCAACTGGACCGTTGAGCATGTATGAAGAGACTGATGATTGGAGACGAACTGAGACAAGTTTGTGAAGTTTGTAAGTCTAGAGAGAACAGACGCTCTACTCTCTCTCTGCCCACCCCGTTAGGTTTTTTTTTTTTTTTTTTGTATTGTCTCTCGTAGCGTGAGTTCCGGGAACTTTTGCTACTTAACCGGTCAATGGCGAGACCTAGGCCTCCAGCCAGGCACTTTATTTCTAAGCAACACAGCTAAGGGCACCCCCTGTGGGGTACGAACCTCGGCTTAGGGCGTTGCAAATGCAACGTCCATACCACGTTGAAAACACCGGTTCTCGCCCGTTAGGTTCTCGGTGTGATGATATGTATGGATGTATGCGACTGACGGACTCGTATCCAAGTCATAAAAAAATAATAGCAAAAAGAAAGTGCGACTAAAACGGTGCGAGCGTATGTAGACTGATGGGTTGTGTGAGATAAAAGAGGGGTTGTTGAATCCGTGGGGTGAACAGCGAGCGTGCGGCCCGGGTCGCCGGCGCTGGGCCCGCGCGGCTCGGCGCAGTCCCTCGCCGCGGCCGCG
The DNA here is from genome assembly GCA_945859725.1 of Drepana falcataria. Classification (NCBI taxonomy): domain Eukaryota; kingdom Metazoa; phylum Arthropoda; class Insecta; order Lepidoptera; family Drepanidae; genus Drepana; species Drepana falcataria. The sequence goes on along the minus strand of OX243941.1, from coordinate 8,957,931 downwards.
CCGCCCGCAGACGAGCCCAGCCCTAAGCGTGGCGAAGAGAGCCCCAGGAAGGTAAGTTTAAGTGACAAGTAACATTACCAGCATTTTCGTGATGTTGCCTGCCAGTGTCTTTTTGTCTATTAGCTTGACATTTCGAAATTCAAAATAATACGTAAATTGAAGTAAAATGTATTCGTGAGCTTAAAACTACGTTTTAACTTACGTTACAAAATGACAAGTAACGTAACCTGCATAGACATGATATCGTCTGACGGAATGTTTTAGGTCTATAGCTTATATTTTATTTCAACATAATTCATATGTAATTTTAAAAAATCGAAAGAAAAAGTATAACACCGTCGTCGTCTGCCAGTGTTATTTTTGTCCTTTAGATTTTTCTGGTGATATAATTCGAAAATCAAAATAATTCGAAAAAAAACTTTGTCACATTGTCGTTGTCACATAGCTAACTTACACAAATGCGATGGTGTGTGTCATGCGTTTAATTAAAGTATAGAGACCATAATGTATCGTGAAAAAATAAACGTATTGGTATTCATCTAATTTCTACCTACGCATTTTACTTTATCACATAAAACTCTTCGTTTGAAGAAAACCTTTTTTTTTTAATTAATATAATTTGTATTTTTTATACTCATACTTTATTAAGGTACGTGACGGCAAGATACATATATGCTTCTAAGTAATAAGCATTTAGATATACTAGTGTACATGTATGCGTAGTCTCGTATGCAATAGCTTAATTATAAGACGCTCGCTATCTAAGTAGAATTCATAAAGTAGGATAGCTAACTTTTTTAGAAAGATAAAGTATTCCAGTGGCTTTTTTTAGTGGCCAGCATTAAACTAGGAGGTAATTTTAATTACCGTAGACAAAAGCTTTCATAGACTATTTCATTGAATTTTCAAGTCGTCTGCTAAATGTACTGACGTTGGCCAAAGTCGACGTCTAGCGATCCAGACTTCTCACTATCAGACTATTAGCACTTATATTATAGTATTTATGATGAAATAGATACTAGAGTTTGTAGTGTTTTTTCATAAATAAAATTCTAATTTTAAAAAATTACTACGATATATTACGAAAACATCAATCTTCATTTGGATGTAACAGAAAAGTGAAATATATCGTATTAATTAATTGCCTGAGAAATTCAGTTTTAAAATTGGAAAGGCGTGTAAAACGGGAAAATTATGACTTCCTCTATACCATAGTAACAATACTCGTTTGTATTTTAAACTGGTTCAATGTCCTTTGCGTTCAACATCGAGTCTTTTTTTAAATACTTATGTGGCTTTAATAACCATACGGTTCATAATACTTGTGTGTAATACGTAAGAAAGGGTCGAGCGGCGCTGCGGGCGACGAGCGGGCGGGCTCTGAGGGCGCCTCCTCCGACAGCGAGCCCAGCTCGGGCTCCGCGCGCAGCGACGAGGACGCGCCGCGCCGCCCGCGCCGACAGCCGCGAGCGCGCGCCGTCCCCGCCGCGCACGCCAGGTCGGTGCCCAAATTTCTTCCTCCTTCTTCTTCTTAAATTTAAGAGTATGAACCTAATCGGTGTAACTGATAACTCCCTCCACTACTCTCTGTCCAGCAGTTCTAGGCAAAATTATTTTCTGTACGCGTTATTCGATATATAGCCTTAGTTTGCGTGGCATTAGTAGTGCTGTGTTCACAGCTAACGTGTGCATGTATTAAAGTAAGCGCGGGCTGCCCGCAGGCGCGGCAAGGCGGGCGGGCGGCAGTGGGTGCCGTCGGTGTCGGCGCGCAGTAACCAGGATGGCCAGCGCCGCTTCGAGGAGCGCGCCGCTCGCCAGATGCGCGCCGCCCTCGCTAAGCGCGCTGTCACGCCGCTGCAGACCAAGCCCAAAGTACCGCCAGGTACACGCTTCAATCTCTTTCGTCTCACGTTTCAACCGAGCCTCATCATCAGCATCATTAATTTAAGAGCTGGGCTCTTGCCGGCACCTCTGCTATTCCTTCTATTTGCTTCGAGACTAGTGAACTAAACCAGAAGGACTCACCCAATTAGTGAACACAGGCGATTGCTATATTTACAGTCGATATTTATTGCATACATTTATAGTTTTACTAGAATTTTTATTCTGTGTGAAGCATATCACACAGAATAAACATGTAATCTGCATAGATGTAGAGGAAGACCGCGCTAACTAGGTCCAATCAACTAAACACTAAAGGAACGTCAAGAGTACCCGAAACTTACGAGCATGTATGAAGAGACTGATGAATCTGGACGAAGCGAGAGGTGTACAAGTCTAGAGAGAACTGGCGCTCTATACTCTCTGCCTACTCCGTCAGCGTTTACTCATCTTGCAGTCAGTTCCAGTTGTATTATATAGAGCCTCGTGTTTTATTGCCAAGTTGTTGTCCAATTTTATCTCACTTTGTGGTCACGTGGTGTCCGCAGGCGGTGTGTACGCGCGCCTGGAGGCGGAGTGGCGCGAACGCACGGGTCGACGACCCCCCGCCACGGCGCGCCCTCGCCCGCACCAGCCCAAATACAAATAGACCGGTAGTAATCACGGACCATGCACTGACCTTGTATTCTACTTACTCGTCGATCTCTCCATTGCGGAATTTCTCTAGATGTTATAATAAATCTGTGGACGTGACGTCTACCGATCAATTTCTTAATTTATTTCAATGCGCAGTTACTGAATTTCAAATTATGCCACTGGTGCCGCCATACGAAAATGGCGCCTAGAAACCAGGTATAATTTTTTCAAATACAAAATTTGACGGCCCAAATGTTTGTACAATGTAAAATGTTTCATTTATTTAACCTACGGTAAATAACATGGATATGGTAGTGCTCATATTTATAATTAGATGCGAAAGTATGTATGTTGTAGGTACCTATTATTTGTACCTGTACCCTAATATTGGTACGAATGTAATCAAATAAAAGTACAATTAAGTCAAAGGTGTTTATTGACGCTATCTTATAACTAGAACCGCAGCCTGTGTGGGTACTGGCTGGAGCGCAGCCCGAAGGCCGCCTTGAGGTACCCGCGCAGCACCTTCTTGTCGGAGCGCGCGCCGATAGCCTTGATCACTACCTCGTCAACCAGCTTCTGGTCTGCCTTGCGCTGCTCTGATGGAACGTATTTCTGAAAAAAAATAACGATGTTTATCTCTATGCTAGCTGTGCATTCTTCATCTTTCACACTTGTAATGTTGGTAGGATACAATGCTGAGGATTCCTATATTGATTTAATTCCGGATGTATCTAGCCCCCAGCAAGACTTCACAGCAATCAAGATTTGCATTGACATCAAAACCCTGTAATCCCGTTTTAAAGCAATAATATCTGCTTAAACCGGTAAATTTCGTCTACAATTCTAAGCTTTTTCATATTTGCAATTGCCACCATGTCATTTGGGTTCCAATGTGGAAATTGAGGCTAACATATTTTATGTATAAATATTCTTCTTGGAATAATAGGTTCCTAAACTTATGGACCTTGGCTGTATCGGAAGCGCGTTGCCGACCCTGCAAGGATATTCCATCCACACCTTTCTGGAAGAACTACAATGGCCTGCAATATACAATACCCACCTCTTTCTTGGTGGCGAATATGTCTTCTCCCTCCTTGCGCTTGACCTGTCGCTTGGTGCTCTTCTTGTTCTTCTTGAAGTATGCGTCGTCCAGGTGCGCCGGCAGCTGGAACTGGCCCAGCTCCAGTTTGGTGGAGGTGCCGATCACGTAGCGCTGCGGGATGCGGCGCAGCGGGCACGAGTTGAACTGATAACCAAATATAAAAAGCATTATGGACAATATATTGTCTGTAGTTCGAGCAACAATGATAAGACAATAAAACTGGGGCTCTACTTCCCCATCAGGCAGGCACTCGGCGTGATTATATATGCATATTTATTATTGCTAGTGAAAAAGCTCTACACGTAAAATATATTTAAGTGCAAACATCACCGCACCGCAGTTTCTTAAGCATGATATTACAGGTTTCAAATTCAAACTTTTCTTTCATTGTAAAATGGTTCTGTTCTGAGGTAATCAAGTGCAGAAAACTAACTCATTGGAACCTTGAATATTCAAGTACAGTTAAATTATGTTTACTATTACATCAAAGAATAAGGATTGTGTAGAAGGACTAGCATGATAAACTTTGGGTTTAATGTGGGTTCAATTCAATCAGAGCTGCACAATCCAACTGTATACACGTAATTTGCAATGCATGTCTGGCCACTTGCGTGAATTCCGGATCATACCAGATAGAAGGTTGACTACACTAAAAAGATATAAGGAAATACTGATAGTTGAATACAAATAATTCAATGCTTACTCAATTAATGTACTAACAGCTTAAGGAGATAGGAAAATCTGCCTACAGCCACAGCACTACACTATACCAAACCATAATTAAAATCAAAATAGTATACGACATACTGTCTCTCATGACATAGAGGGAGGACAAGGAGAATGCGCTGGACAGAAGCAAATAGAAGGAATGGTATCAGGGGTGGGTTTAAGACAGCCAGGTCCTAAATTAATGATCATGGCAATGAACATCATAGATACATGTGCCAAACATATTTTTATATTGAGCAAAGATATGTAAATGTCTAAATGGGTTGGGATTAGGGTAGGCAAGGAACAAGAAGTACCATTGATGTTGCAAGCACTTTTAGATGGTGGTAACTGCTTATCACAAGGCTGTCACATGTACATGACAGGTACATTAAGAGAAAAACTTGATTGAAAAAGCAGAGAAAAATTTGGCATGTGCCCAAGGATGTTGAGCTGTTGGCTGTGCCCTTCGGTTTGGACCCCGTCAAATGTAAGTATCAATGGTAACTTTTCTGGATATTGGAATAAAACATGTCCCATGTGTTATCCAGCTAATAATTATTAGAGAAAGTTTATAATAATCTATCTCTGTGCCAAATATGATGCAATTACATTCAGTAGCTTTACAGGGTAGACAGAGATGGTAGAGCGCCAATTCTCTAAGCTTACAGATCTCTCGCTTCGTCCACATCAGTTGACTTACGGCGACGGACTCGCCATTTGTCTATGTGGATCCTACCTATGAATCTCTGCCAACCCCTTTGGAGTACCTTGCGGGAAGGCTTGAGGATACAAACATTCTAGGGCAGAGATATTGGGGAGCACAGTACACATGTTACGACTCACAGAAAAAGGTCCAGTGACAAGTAGCAGGCCGCTGGGCAGTGCCCCGAGCAGCACCACGCGCTTGCCGGCGTGGCGGCCGGCCAGCAGGATGCACACCGTGCCGGGGATGAGGTTGGGCCGGATGCGGCGCACGTGCTTGCTGAACGTCTTGTGGTGGGGACGGGTGCGGATTCTGAATTACAAAACATTACATTCATTCATTACAACTTATTACCAGCAGCTGTATGTCTATACTAATATTATATACCTAATATACCTCTGGCGGAATGTGGGTGTGTGGGTATTACCTATACACCTCTGCCTACCCCTTCGGGGACCCTAGTGGGAAGGCGTGAGGATATATTATATATTATAAAGAAAATCTTATGTCCACCCATGCGAAGCCGGGACGGACCGCTAGTCATGTATAAAGAGACTGATGAATGTGGATGAAGCATTTTGCCTATTTATTTTGCAATTAGTAGACAATAAAATAGAGTAGAGTGCTAGTTCCCTCTGGACTAACAGAACTTCATTGACAGTAAATATAATGAATAAACTCACTTGTCTTGTGTGGGGTAGAAAGACTTTCTGCGCCTGATCAACACAGTACGGGTGCCTCCGTTCTTCTCACCACCAATCTGCTTGACCACTGTGGAGGGCCTCTTGGGCTTGGGCACCTTCGGGTTCTTCTTGCCCACAAACTTGTACTTGGCCTGGAATAGCATATTCAACCCGTTAGAGCATATACCTCTGCCCACCTACTACGGAACTAACGCAATGATTTTGATGTATCTATGGGGATCTCTGCTTAAAGGCTCTGTTAGCATTCACGCTTTCATATCAAAATCTTCATTGGATATTGACAACCCTAATAGAAGATTTTCTCTAGATCAGCTGATCTCTTTCTACTTTATGGTTCTACTCTTACTTATTTATCGATTACTTAACTTAATAGCATAGCATTCAATGCCCATTACCCCATTGGACAACCTTATAAAAGAATAACAGGAAAATAACAATTAAAGATGAATATAACTTCACACATTGCACAGAACACTGCAACTATATGTATGTATGTTGTCATATCTTCTCAAAATACTACACACACAACAAAGAAATATGTCTTATTCACACAAACCGGGTAAAGAACATGTATGGTCGATCTAGTTTTATTATTAGGCGGAAATGAGGTTAGGTTATTTACATATGTTCAACCAGACATAACAAGAATACTATTATATTTATAGTTTCACTGAATTCATCATATCACTACAACCCTAACAGGATAGGCAGAAAGAGTCTCTTTCGCTTCATCCACATTCATCTGTCTCTTCATACACCCTCGCCGGTTTAAAGTACTCTTGACGTTCCCGTTCTAGTGTCCGATGGATTCGATCTAGGTAGTTGGAACATAGTCTTCCTCTTCCTCTTGCACACACTTTCGCATTTCGCATATATCTTTTTCGTCAATCTTTCTTCCCTCATCCTTTCTTTATTTCCAAAAAAACGTAACATGCCTTTCTTCATCTTTACAATCAAACTGAATTGATATTGAATAAAACCTAGTTTACATTCGAACATTAGGTTAGGACCTCACCTTCTTGTGGAACATCTTAGTTTTGGAGAAGCGAACAACTCCATTACCCAGGTCGTAGTTCCTCGGTCTGCCAACCTTCGCCTTCTTGACTCCGCCCGCGGGCGCAGCAGCGGGCTTAGCCGCTGCCTTAGGCTGTGGTGGAGCCATGATCTGCACAACAGACGTCAAACACTTACCACCTGACTGGTTTAAGGTTATGTTTGTATGCGACACGTCTCATCACAAACAAGTGAACTTTAAATGTTTAAAAGTTTAATATTTCACAATTTATTTCACGTAAATTTTGCTTATTATTCCGCTTGTTCACTATCACGGGCCAAAACATCAAACTTTCGATTGAATATTATTAGTTTAAGCACTCGAATTAAATGGAAATAAAACTCAAAATCACTTGTTTGTTACGAGCCGTATTTCATTAAGAAGTAATGTCTTGCAATATAAACTTTTTCCAACCTATTCAAATGGATTTATTTTTGATAAATCTAACATCAACTCACTTTCCAACCGGGTTCAAGAAAAAGAATTTTTGTAGAAGATTTTTGTCTATGGTATAGTCCCGTACAAAAAACCGATAAATTTACTACCGATCCGGTTCCGGTAAATAGCATAAAGCAAAATTACTAAAATCACAGATTTTCAGAGATTTAACTTGCCATATTTCATTCAATGTTACGGATGGAGATTTATTTCTAAAATAATAAAAACTTAATGGATGGCTTAAACGATATAATTATATTTTCACAATCATAAGATATTTCAAGTAGAATAATTCTATAATAATAATAAATAAATAAAGAATTTATTTAAAATTCTAATTATTACAATAAAAACAAATAAATAAATTAATTGCAATAAAAAACCGTGAACCATAACTATTATTTCTCATTCTCTGCTACTATGGATTTTAGGATGACCTCCAAAAAAACTCGTAAGTATTTAATTAAATAAGAGTTTTATTGAAATGATATAAGCGCAGATTTTAATTCCTTTTACATTCAGGTGTCCTCACGGAGTGACATAGCCGCCATGCGGCATAACTCCTTAAATAAAGAGAAAATAAAATAATTGAACGTATCTACTATACTTTTATAATTAAGTAAAGTTAACTCCAATTCCCGTTCAAACATTCCGCTGTCATGCTTTTGGGACCCTTATTAATATAAATTTCTAATATATTCAACTGAACGATTAGTATCAGTGTCATAAATAAATAATAATATAAACAAAATTCAATTCAAATGTCAATAGGTGACAGCCGTCAAATCATTAATCAAACCAAATCGAGAAAATTTTTTAGTTTCGAAAAATGGCTACTTTGAGGAGCCCGTCCTCGCCGTCAGACGGATATAAGAGGTTTAGTGATGATTTCGCAAACAGCAGCGTCAACAATTATGGTTCAAATGTCACAAGTAAACGAGAAGCTAAGATATTTATATGCACTGTAGCCGCAAGATTATATGTACGCTTTTGTTGTATTAACAATACATTTTGTAATTCATTTAACATATTTGTTTTAATTACTCACCCGTTCTTAAAGTTTACTTTATTCTTACACCTTCCTTACCTTATGTTATGCATATAAAACTTACTAGATCTACCGCAAACGGTATACTCGGACCAAATGACGTAAATAATGACTCATTGGCCCATAAACTAACGCTATGTGTTCCTATAAAATTATTATTTGCCCTAATTTCGCTATCAATGTAGACGCTTACTTAGAAAACTGCAATGTCTATAAGCAATTTGGCATGAAAACTGCAATGTAGTTGCTTTATTTGCATGCTGCTAAAAAGCACAATTCTAACATATGTATTACATACATATTTTAATGTTACCTTTAGTGAAGTACAATTGTTAAGTGTAGAAACAAAACTGCAGTGTTATGTTGAAGACTTAAAAGTGCCAGTCCTATTGTAACCAGCTGTAACCAGATTTGGTTGGTGTCCTAATGGAGTGGCCTCAAGTGCATGGATACATAGTACCAAGATTGATCACTCAATCCAGTTTGAACTAGACTATGCCACTGATATTAATTTTTTTTTATCATTAACTTCATATATATCTATGATTTCTGTTGTTACTTAGGGTAGCATAATGATCTACACACCCTATCACATTCCTCAATAAATAGACTAGCAAATGCAAAAATATTTTTTTCAAATCAGATGAGGAATTCCAAGATTAGCATGTAGAAACAAACTTGCTTGCTTCCTAATAATATTAATGTACTATACTTTGATGGTTAAATTCACTCACTGGTTGATCTTGTTAATTCAAACCTTATAAATGGCAGAAAGCAGACATTTTTACACCATAACACAATTTGGTGGAAGAGTGGATTTAGGCTCAAGTGTCATAATCTTGTCATCCACCACAATAATATAAAAATGATAAATTACAATCATAACTGATAAATAGACTGAAATAAGGATGGGCATTTAAAGTCCTGGTTGCGAAACATCAGGGAGTGGACCGGAATCAGCAGTGCAGAGCAACTATTCCGGCTGGCTCAAGACAGGGAGATGTTTTCCGAGCTAACGGCCAACCTCCAGTAATGGAGTGGCACTTTTAGAAGTCATCATAATCCATATTCATCCAATTCCATTCAGTCATTCTGTGGACAGTTAGTTGAGAGAGAGACAAACACCCTCTTTTTCACCCGCTTTCAGATTGAATAAGGGTCCAATGCCATTCAAGGGAGTATATAATCAAAGTTTATGTGATACTGTCTCTGCTAGTATATATAAATTTGTCTAAAAGTAATTAGGGGCTCATATGTATGTTTTGTAATGTCTTATAGCAACACTTATCTTTGTATATATAATGCAAGTTGTGAATATCCTAATAACCTAATTGATTAGAAATATTACAAGTAGAAGTAATGACAAGCATGTAGATAAAGACTGATGAAAGTGAAGTATGTTTGTTTGAATTTTTGTAAAAGCCATGGTGGTAGTAAGGTTCAATCAGGCAAAGATCCCAACTTTACCAATGAGTTTGTCTGAACTTCAGTACAGTGATAAGTCACATCACACACAGGTTTACAGTGTAGGAAAACACTGAAAGGAAACTGCATGCGTTTGAGAAGACATTCACAAGATAAAGTTGTAGTTGGGCTTGAGAAATGGTGATGGCTTCAACATCTGTCATGTTGGCACCTTAACTATATCACTGGGACTCTGGTGTAGTGGCTATTTACACAACTCTGCATACCCCTTGGGAGGCCCTTTCTGGAGCAGGTGTAAAGATGTATATAGGTATATATTTCGTATGCTCTTAATTAGGAGTGATATTAAGAGCATATAAGGCTGATGGATATGTATATTTCTTAGTACACACATATCATCACACAAGAGTCCTTCACAGGGTAGGCAGAGAGAGTAGAGTGCTTGTTCTCTCTATACTTAAAAACTACACTTCATCCAATTTCATCACTCTCTTCGAACATACTGGTCAGTACTGATCTTTTTACTGAGATAAATGCCTAATAATAACTTGAAAACGAATACCTATAAAAGGTGTGTCGCCCTACAAGTCTAGGCGACACAATGCACCAAGTCTGTCTCACGCTCGCCTTATCGTCAGTATTGACATTATCAGACATGGCTGACACAATCTATCGAAGCAGATATTGACAACCTTCGGCTATCCGTATAAGAATAATTAATTTTAAAAAATCTAAGGCCTTAGATCCTTTTTCGTTGCGACTCTTAAATAGAGGACGATATAAGGCACCATTCTTTTTTTATTAATTGAGAAGAAACGGCAGAGAACGTCTAGTAAACAATAAAACGTATGTAGTTACGTGAATAACATCCAATCACCAATTAATTAGCAAACCATTCTCAGGATAAGATAATATACCTAAATTGACAGCCTTCTGGTTTAATGGGCAGAGCCTCTGGCTGCAAAGCTTGAGGTCGCGGGTTCGATTCCCCGAAATTTCCGATTCCGAATTTGTGTGATAAACACGAGTCTACAGACCTTGATCTCAGATGCTTTTTATGCGGAGGTATTTATGTATATATATCATTGTCTAGTTCCCATTACAGCTTTGCTTAGTTTGAGACTAGGCCATTATAAAACAATATTAATTATACATGTTTATTGATACTTTTACCTGACGTTAGTTTTGTGGATTGGAACTTTTTCGAGTTACTAACTACATACTTTCAAATACGCAACCTATTCACATAAATCTGTCTATAGCGGGTCTGGACTATAGATTTTATAAACGAAATATATTTTTTATTTATAATAATAAATATCCTCACGCCTTCCCGCAAGGGTCCCCGAAGGGGTAGCCAGAGGTGTATAGGTAATACCCACACACCCACTTTCCGCCAGAGGTATATTAGGTGCCAACGTGACAGATGGCGAGTCCATCGCCGTTACTCCAGCACAACTATACAAACGCCTTTGAATTTCTTCTCAGACGTATGCAGGTTTCCTCTCGATGTTTTCCTTCACCGTAACGCTCGTGGTGTGACTAATCACTGTACTTCAGTTCAGAAAAAAACTCATGGGTACAGTCGGGATTCGAACTTGCGACCTTTGCGTCGCAGGCAACTGCTCGAACCACTCGGGCACCACGGCTTTTTTATTTATTTATTAGAATACACATTAGGACGAACAGTAAGCCAATGTTAATATAATAAACCCGTAGTTTATCGAAACTGTATCTATCCTGAAAAGATAAGGTCACAGCGCCGCGTGACGCTAGTGCCCTAATAGTAGCCCAATGTTGCGAAGCCCATGACTAATGTAGTAATTTCAGTTAATTATGTCAAAAACAATCAAAATGACGGACAATTTATTTTATTTATTCAGGGATCAGTGGTTTAAGTTGAAATCATGTGAGTATAAATGTAGAGATTTATTTCCGTTTTTCTTTGTCATTTTAGGTTACTTGATAATAATCGACTAGTAAGTAAGTAGGTATAATAATGTGTTGTATACATAACCCATGTCTTTTCGACAACTATTGAACGACTTATCACAGCTAACCACTGTCTTTTATACATATATTTATTTCGTATCTTAGTTAAATCACACGGTATAGAATTGAATAGAATATTTCACGATATCGGTGGAACATATAATAAGCAAGGTACTTAACAAGCACAACTACATTATTTTACTTACGTTAGTTATTGAATGATATATTTATTTGTGTACCTATATATTCTGTTGTCGTATTTATTATCTCTGAAAATTATAAAAATCAATTGCCATTTGCCTTGCAAACTCGCGAATTGGCGATATATATTGTCAATTTTGTGTGTTTAGTTCGATTCGCATAGGTGCCTACCTACCTACCAATTATTTTTATTTTACATCCAAGTGAAGTTAGTTACGGTTCATAACTTATAATATGTATTTCATTCATACCTCCTATTAGTCGTAAAACAAACGTCATGACAGAACACAATAGTGTATGCATCGCAGTGCGTGACTTGCGCGGTAAATAATGAAATTTTTATGAATTACGAAATTTTTTTAAGGTTATGTCCAATTTTGGTGCAAATAAGGTTCTATTTTCGAAGTTAACTAGTTGTTTATTACACCACGCATTGCTGCCTATAGAGGTAAGTTACCTGCGGCACGCGTTGTTACTCGCAATTAAAGCCGATAGCTTTGACGTGACGGCTAGCTCTAAGCTTAGCATAAAACTTAGTGCTTGCTGTCAATACTCAGTTCGGATTCGGTTCTTCTACAGGAGCGGGGGTCTTCTTACACATGCAGAAGACTATTACTAGATATAATAATATGAAATTCTTTGTGAACTATGATCATTAACATATTATTGGTACATCGTACTTAATTATAAACGTGAATGTTTGTTGGGACGCGAGGGTGTTCGTAACTCAATCACGCCAGAACGGGTGAACAAAATTTGTCATAGAGATAGATTAATGGATTATTTAGAGAAAGCTGTGGTGGCCGAGTGATTCAAATAGTTGCCTGCGACACAAAGATCGCAAGTTCGAATCTCGACTGTACCAATGAGTTTTTACACCACGAGCTTTACGGTGAAGAAAAACATCCAGAGGAAACTTGCATATGTTTGAGAAGAGTTTTGTCTGTTTACTGGACTCTCGTCGGGATTCTGAATAAAGCTACTATTGCAGGTAGGCGTTAATTTAGAAACGTCATCAATTGAGTGTTTTTTTTTTTTTTTTTTTTTTATACAACAAGAGTGGCTAACAAGCATACGGCCCACCTGATGGGAAACGGTTACCGTAGCCTATTTACGCTCACGATACTAAAGTATCACTTGCGCGTTGTCACTCTGTGTTCGGAGAGTTATAGTGTGTTGGCAGCATAATGGGTTTAATCCCTCTGCTTCCAACACAATGTAACAATCCCCCCCCTCCCCAAGGAGCCCATTACTGGAAACCTTATTCACCGCGTAGGAACACAACACAATAATTTGTGTTATTTGGCTACGGACTTCTATAAGGTGGAGGTCCTGCCCCAGTCGGGCAGCTCCGAATTCGAACGGGAAACCCCGTTATGCCCTACCTCTCTTTTCTTCGAGTGTCGTATGTATAAATGAATGTAGGTACTACTACTAGTATAATATAATAAATCTCCTCACGCCTTCCCGTAAGGGTCCCCGAAGGGGTAAGCACAGGTGTATAGGTAGTACCCACACCCGCTATCCGCCAGAGATCACTGTATTTAAGTTCAGAAAAACTCATTGGTACAGTCGGGATTCAAACTTGCGATCTTTGTCTCACAGGCAACTACTCGAACGCCCCGGCCACCCCGGCTACGGCCACGGCTATAATTAAACTTCTTTACTAAATGATAATTGCTTGACTGAAGATTATCTAGTCACACCACGAGCTTTACGGTGAAGGAAAACATCGAGAGGAAACCTGCATACGTCTGAGAAGCAATTCAAAAGCGTATGTATAGTCGTGCTTGAGTTAAGGCTTGACAGATAGCGAGTCCTTCTCGCCATCTGTCAAGTTGGCATCTAAAATATATCCCTGGCGGAAAATGGGTGTGTGGGTTACTACCTCTGCCTACCCCTTCGGACCCGTGTGGCGTGAAGTTATGTTATGTATGAAATCGTACCGCTTTTTATTTCTAAACGAATTAAGTTTGTATTTTTTTTTATTGTCGCTCGTAGTGGGGGTTCCGGGATTATTTGCATCTTAGCCGATCAACGGCGAAGCCAATAGTCTTCCAGATAGGATACAAGCGAAAACGGTAACTAAGTACAGTCAGGAGTTCAACTCCTTTTCTCGTGATTGTATCTACCCATAAAATACAATTAGTTTTTACGAGCTTAGTAAATTAGCGTAAAAATCTTAATTAAACACAGATTTCACTGCTAACCCACGTATCCTTACCTAGAAAATCGTTAGTTCTGTGTAATTTATTAAATTCAATTGTTCCTTACTTATAATTTTGGTATGAAAGGCCACCGGAACTGGCCATGAGGTTGGCAAAACACCCGTAGACTGCCTGTCATGCGTAAAGTAATTAAAATTATGCTCTATTTAGATATTAACAAGGCCTATTCCACTTTGCTACAACGTTGTCTGTTCGCTGACAGTACAAACAATGTGTCTCGTATATTCAGTGTGTTGTGTTCGCCGGGAGTGGAAGTCTTGTGTTAATATGAAAATTAAATTGGCAGGTACAGTGTCCGTTAATTATGAATGTATTTAGTTTCACCTATTATTCTATATACATAAGAACGCCGATTATCCGAAGTAATTGAAATTGGGGTCGATTCGGATAATCGAAAACTCGGATAATCGGACACAGACTGGTAATAAATAAAAACGAACTGTCACACAGAATAAACTTTATTATGTGTAACAAAAACAGTTCTACAATAATGTTTACTTGAACTATATCTGGACTCCAACGAGTTCCAACTTGTTACAAAAGCCGTGGTGGCCGAGTGGTTCGAGCAGTTGCCTGCGACGCAAAGGTCGCAAGTTCGAATCCCGACTGTACCAATGAGTTTTTCTGAACTTAAGTACAGTGATTAGTCACACCACGAGCTTTACGGTGAAGGAAAACATCGAGAGGAAACCTGCATACGTCTGAGAGGAAATTCAAAGGCGTATGTATAGTCGTGCTTGAGTAACGGCGATGGACTCGCCATCTGTCACGTTGGCACCTAATATACCTCTGGCGGAAAGTGGGTGTGTGGGTATTAACAAAAAAACAAAACAAAAATTATTTGTTTTTTTTTATAACGCTTAGATTCGGATAATTGGCGATTCGGTTAATCGGTGTTCGGATAATCGGCGTTCTACTAGGTATATACTAAATAATATATATCTTCACAAGTGTCTCCGAAGGGGTAGGCAGAGGATTCTAGGTAGTACACCTATACACCCATACACCTATCCCTCAGAGCTATTCATATATTAGGTGCCACCGTGCTTGAGTAACGGCAAGCCCATCGCCGTTACCCAAGCACGACTATAGATACGCCTTTGAAATTCCTCTCAAACGTACGCAGGTTTCCTCTCGATGTTTTCCAATTGTGTTGTTGTGAACAGTAACTAAAACTATCCGTCTTTACATTTGAATGTACCTTTTTTATTTTTAACCGACTACAAAGAAAGGAGGGGGTTCTCAACTCGACTGTATTTTTTTTATGTTTTTTACCTCAGAACTCGACTGGGTGAACCGATTTTGATGATTTTAAACTTTACAGTACACTTCCAACCCTCAGCTTGATGATATGTACCTATCTAACACCCTGCATTATGTATCTGTTCCCAAATAAGAGAGGTAGGGCATAACGGGTTTCCCGTTCGAATTCGGAGCTGCCCGACTGGGGCAGGACCTCCACCTTATAGATGTCCGTAGCCAAATAACACAATTTTTTGTGTTGTGTTTCTACGCGGTGAATAAGGTTTCCAGTAATGAGCTCCTTGGGGAGGATTTGAAGGTGGATTGTTACATTGTGTTGGAAGCAGAGGGATTAAACCCATTATGCTGCCAACACACTAACTCTCCGAACACAGAGTGGCAACGCGCAAGTGATACTTTAGTATCGTGAGCGTAAATAGGCTACGGTAACCGTTTCCCATCAGGTGGGCCGTATGCTTGTTTGCCACTCTTGTAGATTAAAAAAAAATCACGACGAAATACAGAGGGATAGAGAAGCTAAGCTTAGCGATCAATAAATAAAAAAAAATGTTTACAAAAGAAGCTGTTGCCATGCATGGCTATCAATAACAAATTCTGCTTTTGTATAATAAGCATAGTATTAAAGTAATATTTTAATGGTCGCCCATAGATTTGATATCTATCCACCCATTTTTTTAAATCTCTGATGTTTAATTCCATGCAGATTCAAGAACGGGTCCGGATGTGGGACCCGCCGCGGGGGACACGGGCACCCTCGACATGGGTAGCCGATCCTCGCTCCACACCGGCCTGCACATGTCCGAAGATGAGCACTGGCAGATGAACTACCACGAAGCTGCAATATATTTGGAGGTATGTATTCCGCAAGTATGTATGTATTCCGAAAGAGCTGTGTAAGTCTAGAGAGAACTGGCTCTCTATGCTCTCTGCCTATGGGGCCATTCAAATATTACGTAAGATTTTTTTTTATTTATCCCCCCTTCCCCTTGTCAGCAAAAGTAAGCAAACCTCTTCCCCCCTCCCATGCTTACGTAATTATTAGTACCTAATTTTTTGGGTTCCTATTTGTGTAAAAGAGTAAATAATAACTGCTGACGTACTCACGATATCGACCCACCACCCACCATGTCAACAAGAATAAGCAAAGCAAAGCCCCCCGCCCCCCTTAAGCGCTTACGCCCCCTACCCCGTTAGGGACTCGGCGTGATGATATGAATGTATTATGCAAGTCCAGTGCGCGCGCACTAAGCTATAAGCATCGAAATAAATGAATAAACGTGTTTATTGATGAAGCGAAAGAGGTTCGTAAGTCTAGAGGTAACTGGCGCTCTTCTCTCCCTGCCTACCCCGTGAGGAAATCGGCTTGATGATATGTATGTTGGCGTGATGATGATGATATGTGTCTCCAGGAAGGTCTTAACAATGAAAAGTTTGACTCTCACCCGTCGAGCCCCGAGGAGCTGCCGGCATACCTCCGCGTGCACAACCCCTGGTACCACGGCCTGGACCTACTGGCCTCCTTAGTCCTCATTCTCCTGGCTTTCACCGAGGATCCGGCTGTACCGACCTTTGAGGTGACTATATAAGATTTCGTACTGCGCGGTTCTAAAGAAATTACCTTCCGCGAATGCTAAGGCTGTGGCATGACCTCCAAGGTTTCCCTTGAGAGTTTCAGCATGGAGTTCTTCAAGAAGGGATTCTTGAAGGGTCGGTATCGCGCGAGCGTTACCACTGTTGTTGCAAGTCCATGGGCGCCGGTGACCGCTTACCATCAAGCGGACCGCACGCTTGGCACCATTGTGTTATAAAAAAGTAGTATCTTACTAATATTATAAATGTGAAAGTTTGTGAGAATTTTTGTTCATCTTTCACGCAATAACTACGGAACGAAATTATTATTTGGATTAACACATAGGATGTTTAACATAAGCATCTAAGATATATCTCTGGCGAGAAGTCGGTCTGCCTACTGGGACCCTTATGGGAAGGCGTGAGGATATAACATTATACAACATACTCTGTGCAATAAATGAATGACTATTCTTTTCATACACATATTAATGTCATTCCAGCTGCCAGTGTGGGCGCACGGCACGATAGAACTGCTTGCCCTCACTGTGATAGGAGTGGAACTGCATCTTAAACTGAAGTGGATCGGCTGGAGCACTATATTGAAGCATAAGAGAACCATGATTAAGGTGCGTTTTTCTTTGACTCGTTTTCTGGTTTGCTTTTAAGTTAACCATGGAGTTTCTTGCCGGTTCATCTCCATGGAAACGACCAACGCGAACCGTGCACCTTTCTCGACGTTTTATAAGTGCCCATCTAGGCCTATGTGAAATAGCAATATTTTGATCTTGATTATGATTTTATTCCAGTTAATTTTAAATAAGCCTTACGTTGGGTACTAGGTTTTAACTGCGGTTGCCCTGTTATATCAAATCAAATCAAAAATATTTTATTCCCCATATGTCTAGGAAAGCTTTAGAAAGAAAATATATACTCTCGAAGTAAGCAAGATAAGGTTGAGAAACTGTAGCCTAGGCCTTCGCTAGAACGCCACTGCTTCAAGTTGGTCTGTTATTTTGCATTGTTATGTCACGAGTGACCTAGGTAAGTGCGCGTGCGCACGACGCCATATTGTTATACAAAAACTATGTTAATTAAGCTCTATTCATCTCTTCATAGTTCACCTACTTGAACTATTATTATTATTATTGCCGTGTGGCCGCGTGGGTCGAGTAGTCGCCTGCAACACAAGTGTTGTAAGTTCGAAACCCAACTGTACCAATAAGATCATCTCGCAACTTATGTTCGCCTGGTACATGAGACTCAAGTGAGACTCGACATGGGCAATTTGTGGTACAAATAAGGTACCATAAGCTTGAAGCTAAGGCGTGGCGTCATTCGGAATTTCGATAGAGGTTATTCAATTATGAGCTGAAAATCACCCTTTAAAGGAATACCCAGTAAGTACTTAAACATGATTTGAAATAAAATAAATTTTGTCGCAATATTATTTTATTACAAACTAGCTTATGCCCGCGGCTTCGCCCGCGTGGAAAGAGCAACATACATATTTTTGCCTTTATAATATTAGGGCTTTGAATCTTTCGGGATTCAAATGTAGCCTATGTCTTAATCCTGGGTATAAGCCATCACCATAAAAAAAATTTCAGTAAACCGGCTTTTTTTCAGTAGTAAAAATGTTTCTTTTTTCAATAAAAAGTATCCTATGTTACTTCTTATACCTCCAGGAATATGTGTACAAACTTTCATGATAATCGGTTATGTAGTTTTTACGTAAAAGCGTAACAAACAAACTTACAATCACATTTATAATATTAGTAAGGATTATTTGACTATTATTTGACTGTCACAATTATCTGTTAGCTCCAAACGATTCTGACAGATGGCGATATCTGTTGACTGGATTGAGTAAGTATTTATTTATTTACCATTTAACAATGTAATATAACAATGACCTTAGCCACAGTAACGCGTGGCCGGGATTGCTAGTCTATACATAGATATACCTACGTCCGTGCGTTCTTAGTAAGTTTTAACTTTTATCGGCAGTGACTGTAGCCAGAGACTGCTGTACATGTTCTTTTAAATAGTTTGTTGGTGTTGCCAGGGTGTGACCCTCCTGATAATGGTGCTGGAGGCGGTGGTGGTGCTGTGTCGGCAGTCGTCCCACTTCCGCGTGACGCGCGCGCTGCGGCCCATATTCCTGGTGGACACGCGCCACTGCGGCGGCGTGCGCAGGTTCATCAGGCAGATACTGCAGTCTCTGCCGCCCATCATTGACATGCTAGGTGACATGCTCATACACCTTATGGCCTATGACACTCAGGGTGAATGTAGCTTTCCAATGGTGAAAGAATTTTTCAAGTCGGTCCAGTAGTTTCGGAGCCTATTGAATACAAACATATTTACATACAAACCTTTCCTCTTTATAATATTAGTATAGATATATATACCACAAGAATGGGAAGCAAGCAAGGCCAACCTGATGGGAAGCGGTTACCGTAATCTTTACGCTCACAATACTGAAGTATCACATGCGCGCTGCGACTGCGCTCGGAGAGTTAAACTCTTGGTTATGATAGGATTATGCTGTACCCTCTGCTGCCAACACAATATAACAATCCTCCCCCCTCCCCAAGGAGCTCATTATTGTAAACCTCATTCACCGCGTAGGAACACAACACAATATATTGTGTTATTTGGCTACGGACTTCTATAAGGTGGACGTCCTGCCGCAGTCAGGCAGCTCCAAATTCGGGAAACCTGTTATGGCCCTACCTCTCTTAGAAAATCGTGACAGATGGCATTGATAACTCTACATACGTCTTAGAATGTCTTCTCAGACGTATGCAGGTTGATGTTTTCCTTCAGCGTAGATCTCGTGGTGTGGATAATCACGACTTCTGAAAAACTTGATGCTGTCGGGATTCCACTTGCAATAATTGTGTTGCAGGCAACTGCACGAACCACTCGATCACCATGGCTAGTTATACATACATACCATCAGGCCGTGTCCCTACCGGGGTAGGCAGTAGTAAATAAGGATAATTATGTGTTCTCCGCCTGATGGTAAGCGGTCACCGCCGACTATGGACGCTTGCAACACTCGCGCGTTGCCGATCCTGCAGGAATCTTTTCACACCCTTCTTGAGGAACTCCATGTTTGATTAATGGCGATTGATTTGATTTTGATTTATGGTGCAGGTCTGCTGATGTTCTTCGTGGCGACGTATTCCCTGCTGGGCTACTTCCTGTTCTCGGAGCACGTAGACAACGGTCACTTCCAGACGATCAGCGACTCCTTCGTCAGCATGTTCGTTCTGCTCACCACCGCCAAGTGAGTTCAAATTTACATACACATACATATCCTCACGTCCACAAGGGTCCCCGAAGGTTTAGGCAGAGGTGTATAGGTTGTACCTACCCACTATCCGCCAGAGATAAATTGTAGGTGCCAACGCCAGATGGCGAGTCCATCGCCGATCCTCAAGCACGACTATACATACATACGCCTTTGAATTTCTATGCAGTATACAGGTTTCCTCTCGATGTTTTCCTTTAACGTAAAGCTCGTGGTATGGCTAATCACTGTACTTAAGTAGAGAAAAAGCAATTGGTGCCGTCGGGATTCGAACTTGTAATATTTTTGTTAGCACGTGTCTGCTAGAACTACAAGCCCTAATTCGGTAGTAGTAGAGGCTAAACACGTGCATTATTCATGCCACATTCGTTACAATTAAATTATTACAACTTTTACTTAATATCTTCTATCTCTGTGTAACTATAGTGGTACATTTCCAGCTTCCCCGACGTGATGATGCCTTCTTACGCCAAGTCCAAATGGTATGCAGTGTTCTTCATCCTGTACATCATCACGGTGCTGTACGTGCTCATGAATCTGGTGAGTGTTGCCATGTCACCATAAAGTGAAAAAAAAAACTTAAAGATACATGAGTACAAGAGTTGTAATATTTTCATGTAAATTGCATACTCGGTACGAGAGCAGAGTACCAAGCTTGAACTGGGAAGTATTAAGTAACTCGGGAAGGATATTTTCTGACCCGTTATCTTTAAGGGGGACTCTTATTACTATGGGCAAATACCCCCTATTTTCTGACCCGTATTAGTATTAGTGTCTGGACGTTATAGCATAAGCAAACGTCCCCAGATGCTGGCGGTTGAAAGCTTTTTTTTATACTTCAAGAGTGGCAAACAAGCATACGGCCCACCTGATGGGAAACGGTTACCATAGCCTATTTACGCTAACGAAACCGAAGTATCACTTGTGCGCTGCCACTCTATGTTCGGAGAGTTATACTGTGTTGACAGCATCATCGCAGCTGCATCATAGCAGCAGTTAAAAGCTTTAGGGTAGGCTATATCCTAACCCTTAAGTTATCTCTAAGGACGTTAATAGCACCAGGAAACCCCAGGCTGGCGGTGGTATGTTTTGAGGAGGCTATCTCCTAGTGGCCAGGCCGCTACAGCACGAGCCTCGTCCCCAGATGCTGGCGGTGGCATGTTAGTGAGGAGGCTATCTCCTAGTGGCCAGGCCGCTACAGCACGAGCCTCGTCCCCAGATGCTGGCGGTGGCATGTTAGTGAGGAGGCTATCTCCTAGTGGCCAGGCCGCTACAGCACGAGCCTCGTCCCCAGATGCTGGCGGTGGCATGTTAGTGAGGAGGCTATCTCCTAGTGGCCAGGCCGCTACAGCACGAGCCTCGTCCCCAGATGCTGGCGGTGGCATGTTAGTGAGGAGGCTATCTCCTAGTGGCCAGGCCGCTACAGCACGAGCCTCGTCCCCAGATGCTGGCGGTGGCATGTTAGTGAGGAGGCTATCTCCTAGTGGCCAGGCCGCTACAGCACGAGCCTCGTCCCCAGATGCTGGCGGTGGCATGTTAGTGAGGAGGCTATCTCCTAGTGGCCAGGCCGCTACAGCACGAGCCTCGTCCCCAGATGCTGGCGGTGGCATGTTAGTGAGGAGGCTATCTCCTAGTGGCCAGGCCGCTACAGCACGAGCCTCGTCCCCAGATGCTGGCGGTGGCATGTTAGTGAGGAGGCTATCTCCTAGTGGCCAGGCCGCTACAGCACGAGCCTCGTCCCCAGATGCTGGCGGTGGCATGTTAGTGAGGAGGCTATCTCCTAGTGGCCAGGCCGCTACAGCACGAGCCTCGTCCCCAGATGCTGGCGGTGGCATGTTAGTGAGGAGGCTATCTCCTAGTGGCCAGGCCGCTACAGCACGAGCCTCGTCCCCAGATGCTGGCGGTGGTGTACGAGACGTTCACGCGCATCGAGCGCGACAAGTGCCGTGCGCTGCTGCTGCACCGGCGCCGCGCGGCGAGGCATGCCTTCCGCCTGCTGGTGTCGCGCAGGGCTCCGGGCGCCGTCAAGCTGCGCCACTTCGCTGGCCTCGTCAAGCACTACGCGCCGCACTACAGTAAGTGCCACTAGCTTACGTTCTTGATCTCCATTTATATACATACTAGCTTTTGTCCGCGGCTCCGCCCGTATGGAGTTCCAAAAATTAGCTTATGTATTTTTCGGGATTAAAATGTCCTTATTCTAGGTATGAGGTCATAATTTCAACTTTCAGCCGAATCGGTTCAACTCTTTTGCCGTGAAAGAGCAGCAAATATCCAAACTTACAAACTTTCGCCTTTTTAATATTAGTAAGATACTGGTTTTGAGATTTGATTCCATGTTATGTTCTGACAGAAGACTAAGGAATGCAAGAATGTTTTCTGTCCTTACATTGATAATGTTTGATTGATTTGGTTATACAGCTATTTGTATACAGGTTGTCTCCCATAATAGAACAGTTGTCTTCTAGAAGTTATAGGGTGCTGTGAATATATCTGATGATGCAATAAAACGGATAACTTCAAGAATCACAACATTATTACAAGTACTATTAACTCCGAAACATGTTTTTTTGGGATTATTTTTAGAAACTACTTAATATATAATTAATACCATAAAAAAATTTACTTGGAAGTTAAATTTTATGGTTACACCAGATTTTTATGCGAAAATTAGGTTAAACGAGCATGTATGAAGAGACTGATGAATGTGGACGAAGCGAAAGAGGTATGTAAGTCTAGAGAGAACTGGCGCTCTATACTCTCTGCCTACCCCGCTAGGGACTCGGCGTGATGATATGTATGTATGTATGTAATTAGGTTAAAAAAATCGACCGAAAATATTTTTATTTTGATTCTTTCATCGCACCCTTAACGTATTAGATCAACTACCCCATTATCCGAGGCACCCTCTATATGTATACGATCGTCACTGTGGCCGAGAGCGTAGTCCCGCGAGGTGAAGGCGTGGTCCCCCGCAGGTGCGCTGGACGTGTTCCTGATGTTCAAGCACCTGGAGCGTGCGGGCGGGGCGGGCGGGGCGGGCGGGGCGGGCGGGGAGGGCGGCGTGTCTGCGGCGGCGTGGGGCGCCGTGTACGAGGCGCTGGCCCTGCGCTGGGCGCCGCAGCAGGCTCGCGCGCCTTGGTACGCCGCCTCGCCGCTGGAGCCCATAGCGCGCGCCGCCCACGCCGCCGTGCGCTGGCGATACTTCGAGTACTTCGTCTGTGAGCACCGCCTCTTAATACTTCATAGGGGGAGGGAGGGGGGGGGGGTTAGGCTACGGTAACTGCTTCTAGTCAGGAGGGCCAGCTCACTGGACCGATTTAATGAAAGTTTGCGTGTATTGAGAATTGTTTCACAATTGAATTTGAGGTTGCGGGTTCGCATCCGGCTGAGGGTTGATATTTGTGTGATGAACGCGAGTATTTGTACCTAAGTCTTGGATGTCCTATGTATTGTCTAGTTAGTAGTTGTCTAGTTTCTATAACTTTGCTTAATTTGGAACTTAATGTAACTGTAGTTTTTTATTAAGTACTAGAGGTTCGTCCCGGCTTCGCACGGGTGGACATATTTTTTTTATAAATGAAAATATAGCCTATGTCACTCAGGGTGAATGTAGCTTTCCAATGGCGAAATAATTTTTCAAATCGCTCCAGTAGTTTCGGAGCCTATTGAATACAAACATACATACAAATCTTTCCTCTTTATCATATTAAGTATAGATTTGACGTTCAATAAGTGTTCCCTGTGTACCTTACGATGAAAACAAGATTTTCGTTTAGAGTTTAGTCAATTTGTGTGGAATTATCCCTAGGTATTTATCATAAGTTCCTCTCGCAAGCCGTTTATGTCCTTGCAGATGCCCTGATCATGGCCAACGGCGTGGCGCTGGTGTGGCGCGTGGCGTCTGCCGCGGGAGGCCTGCAGGCCAGCGCGCGCCAGCTGTGCGCCGCCTGGGACACCTGGCTGTTCCTGGCACGTGAGTGGTAGCCAGGCAGTAGCCAGCACTAGCCCACAATGGCAACACCGTGTGCTGCTCTCTGGGGGAGGGGGGGAGGGGGTAGCAGAGGGATTAGTCCAGTATAGCTCTCCGAACACAGAGTGGCAGCGCGCAAGTGATACTTCGGTATCGTTAGCGTAAATAGGCTACGGTAACCGTTTCCCATCAGATGGGCCGTATGCTTGTTTGCCACTCTTCTATTATAAACAAATTAAAAGAACCGTTGATCTTCCCAACGAAGGTGTATACATAGCGCCGTCCACCAGGACGCGCCCCACCTATTTCTAGTCGAAGGGGTCGCGGGATGCGGGGGTATGAACCGAGTCTATTAATTGTACAGTAGTGTGCGTAACTCATAGGTTATCAGAGTGTACCGATAATACTACACTATAAACTATAGGGAAGAATAGTGGGGCGCGTCTTCGTGGATGGCACTAACTATTTTAAGATAGGCACAGCATGGAGTTATTCAAAGTGTGAAGAAAATTTCTAAGTGCGAATCGCTAGCAGTCCCTTGCTAAAGTGACCGCTTACCATCAGGCCGTGTGTCAATTTATCCGGGCCAGTAATCGAACCCGGACTTTATCCCAGTGTTCCTGGTGGAGGCAGCGCTGCGCATGACGGCCCATGGCCTGTCCGCGTACCTGGAGAGCGGTTGGAACGTGTTCGACCTGAGCGTGACTCTGCTGGCTCTGGTGGGCGCCGTGCTGCTTACCATCGCGCCCAACCTCTTTATCGTCGTCATATTCAGACCGCTCAGGTAGGCCATCCGTGACGTCACATGTACGCAATTTTTTTTTAAAAAGAGTAACCATGGAGTTCCTTGCCGAAGGAGCCTTGCCTTGGAGAAGGACCTCCATGGAAACGACCAACCCCAACCGTGCACCTTTTTCGACGTTTTATAAGTGCCCACCTAGGCCTATGTGAAATAAAAATTATTTGATTTAGATTTTTGATTTTCATTTTAATTTTGATTTAAATTTTGATTTTTTTTTTAATATTCTTCTTATCAGAAAAATCGAAACACCTTGCAAGTTTATGTTATGTAGGGATTATCAGAAAATAGTGCATATTTAGGAATATATTTCAAACTAGCTGTGCCCGCGACTTCGTCCGCGTGGAATTTTGGATATGTTAAGTAAAACTTTCCACCCTATATTATTGAAAAGAACACCGTTTCAGAGATTAGCGTGCACAAACGCACAGACAAATAGACAAAAATTCGAACAATCAGTGTTTTAGGTGCTATTTGCGTTGGTAAAGGTCCCAAAAATATTTACACTCTTCTGATAATCCTTACAAAACATAAACTTGCAAGGTGTTTCGATTTTCTGAGGACAAGTGTATAAGTATTCGTACATATGTGTATAGGCTGATGCGCCTGTACAAGCTGAAGAAGCGCTACCGGGATGTGTTCGGCACGCTGGTGCTGCTCACGCCGCTCATGTCCTCGGCCTCGTGCGTCATGCTCGTCATGTACTACTTCTTCGCTATCATCGGCATGGAACTGTTCGCTCAGTATGATCTTCGCAACTGCTGCGTGTAAGCATACACTGATTTTATTTTGATTTGAAGTATTTTTGCCGAAATCCTTATAATAATATTTTTTTTATAAATTTATTTTATATAATGATTTATTGATTACAAAAGAAAAAGAATTTCGAAAGAGATGAACAAGTGACCGAGTGTGCAATATCGGTAAATGGGCAAATTCTAGAGCATGTGAATGAATTTGTATATCTTGGAAGCATGTTCACACGAGATGGAAAGTATGAAAAAGATATTGAAAGAAGGATAACTGCCGGAAATAAGGTGAATGGAGCCATGTCGGCGTTGATGGGCAGTAAAAGTCTGAGCAAGAATGCTCGAGTTGCTGTCCACAACGCGATATTGGTACCTACCTTATTGTATGGCAGCGAATCCTGGGTATGTCAGAGGAAGTATGAAAATAGCTTGAATGCAGTCGAGATGAGATCTCTTCGAAAAATGTGCGGCGTAACGATATTAGATCGAATCCGCAATGAAGAGATTCGCAAATCAACTGGCGTGAATGAGGGCGTGATTGTAAAGATGAAGAAAGGCATGTTACGTTGGTTTGGACACATAGAAAGGATGAGTGAAGAAAGATTGACGAAACAGATATACAAAGCAAAAGTGTGTGCAAGAAGAGGCAGAGGAAGGCCACGTTCCAACTACCTGGACCAAATAGATCGGACTCTCAAGGACGGGAACGTTAAGAGTACTCGAAACCGACGAGCATGTATGAAGAGACTGATGAATGTGGACGAAGCGAAAGAGGTATGTAAGTCTAGAGAGAACTGGCGCTCTATACTCTCTGCCTACCCCGTTAGGGACTCGGCGTGATGATATGTATGTATGTATGTATGATTACAATTTTTTACATTATAATTATTTTTTTGTTATTAAAAAATATGTTTTTTTATGACTTTCGCAACTACGTGTAAAGATACACTTATATAAAAAAATTGTGAAGGAATTGTTGGCGAGTAAACGAATGATGAGAAAAGAATTATGACTAGCTTTGTCCCCAAGTTTGGCCGGTGAGCTGTTTAGCTTGATATATATAGTGCCATCCACGAAGACGCGCCCCACAGTTTCTAGTCGAGGGGTCCCGGGATGCGGGGAGTATAACCCGAGTCTATTAATTGTAGTGTGCGTGTGCACTCATAGGTAATCAGTGTGTACCGACAATACTCAAACATTAGTGGAAGGTTGCACACTTACACTTTAAACTATAGGGAAGAATAGTGGGGCGCGTCTTCGTGGACGGCGCTATCTATACTCGTTGTCTCAATACTCTATACTGGCCGTGAAAGAAACGCGAACATCCAAAATTACAAACTTTCATATTTATAATATTAGTTCAGAAAAACTCATTGGTACAGTCGGGTTTCGAACTTGCGACCTTTGCGTCTCGTTGCGAATCTCGTGATTAGTCACACCACGAGCTTTACTGTGAAGGAAAACATCGAGAGGAAACCTGCATACGTCTGAGAAGAAATTCAAAGGCGTATGTATAGTCGTGCTTGAGTAACGGTGATGGACTCGCCATCTGTCACGTTGGCACCTAATATACCTCTGGCGGAAAGTGGGTGTGTGGGTATTACCTATACACCTCTGCCTACCCCTTCGGGGACCCTTGTGGGAAGGCGTGAGGATATATTATATTATAATATTAGTAAGATTGACAACTTATAGCGTATGTTTGTCAGTAATACGACAGTGGAGGACTTCTACAAGTACTCAGCGAATGGGTCGACGGCTCTCGGCTACTATTACCTGAACAACTTCGAGCACCTGGTGACCAGCGGGGTGACCCTCTTCGAGCTGACCGTCGTCAACAACTGGTTCATACTCATGAACGCGTACGCCACGGTCGCTGGTCAGTTCAGCCGGATATACTTCATGGTAAGCATACCATGCATATAGATTGTTTTATACCACTTAGGTGGCAAACAAGCATGCGGCCTGATGGTAAGCGGTTACCGCCGACTATGGACGTCTGCATTATCAGGGGTATAAATCGCGCGTTGCCGACCCTGCAGGAATCTTTTCACAACTTTGTAGAATTATGAATGGTGCCTGAGACTTATTATTGCAAATTGGAAGCAATTAGAAGGAACTGGAAGTAAATACAAAAGAATACAAATAAATAAAAAAATAAAATTAAAAAAAAGCCGAATATACTAATTCAAATTTTCGAGGCTTTTTGCACCGCGAGGTCGTGGGTGGTGGAAATATATAACCACCAGTGGGCGGTGGAGTGAGTGGTGGAGCTATATTCTATTGTATTGTATATACTTCCGATTCGGCAGGTATTCTACCTGTTCACGATGGTGGTGCTGACCATCGTGGTGGCGAGTGTGCTGGAGGCCTTCCGGTTCAGGATACAGTACAAGAGGAGCACCACCAAGCGAGATGGTATGTGAACTTAACAATACTTTGATCAGCGGAATGTAATGCCATGCATGGCAATCAATTGCTCCTCTTGTTGAGAGTTTCTAGGTAAGTTTTGTATTTTATTAACCCCTACGTAAAAGGGAACAAATGTTAAAGAACGAAAACGAATGGCGAAAAATACATACGCCTTTGAATTTCTTCTCAATCGTACACATATTTATAGATATATCAAATCAACCTGGATCAAATCGATTGGACGCTCAAGGACGGAACGTCAAGAGTACTCGAAACCGACGAGCAGGTATGAAGAGACTGATGAATGTGGACGAAGCGAAAGAGGCATGCAAGTCTAGAGAGAACTGGCGCTCTATACTCTCTGCCTACCCCGTTAAGGACTCGGCGTGGTGATATGTATATGTATAAATGGTAAATATTAACTTTACAGAGGAGAAGCTACTCCATGAGGAAGTGCACACGAGCTGGGAAGATGCCCAGAGGCTGGGGGCCAGCGGCGACCTGGCGGATGAATTGAGGCCTTACTTAACGCCAGGGGTAAGTACAGTGGCGGAGCTCACACGTCTTAAGAGTAGCAAAGTCACGAGCCTCGGTTATATAGACGGCCGCCTGGTCTAGTGGCCAGAGTCCTGGCTTGTGGATGACGCGGGGTGGATCCCTCGCACCCACTTTCCGCCAGAGATATAAAATAAAAAATAGGTGCCAACGTAACAGATGTGGAGTCCATCGCCGTTACGCAAGCACGACTATACGTACGCCTTTGAATTGCTTCTCAAACGTATGCAGGTTTTACTCTCGATGTTTTTCTTCACCGTAAAGCTCATGGTGTGACTAATCACTGTACTTAAGTTCAGAAAAACTCATTGGTACAGTCGGGATTCCAACTTGCGATCTTTGTGTCGCAGGCAACTACACGAACCACTCGGCCACCACGGCAACAAAGTTAATGTAAAAGTAATCTAATGAGTCCACCATGAATTAATGAACTCTGTTTCAGGTGGAAGTGACATTCATAGGCTCGAGGCCTCGTACTAAGGAGGTGCTGCAGAGGAGGATGTACCAGGCTGATATACAGAAATGGCTCGCCGAGGAGGACGAAAATGAAGGTACGTTGAGAAAAGTTGGCGAACTATTTTTGAGCCGTGGTTTGTGTAGCCTGCTGCCCAAAAATTGAAAGTTCGTATCTCGGCTGTAGCAATGAGTTTTTCTGATTTTTAGTAGATACAGTGATTTGGTCACGAGATTTTCGGTGAAGGAAAACATCGAGAGGAAACCTGCACACGTTTGAGAAGTAATTTAAAGACGTCTGTCACGTTGGCACCAAAAATATATATCTCCTACGAAAAGGTGCTTTTGCACCTCTGACCTACCCTCGGGACGGTGGTGACCACCGAACTATATGTATCTCCACGCCTTTCCTCAAGAGTGCCAGAAGGGGTAGGCAGATGTGTGTGGTCGTATCTACTCGCCGTAGATATATTTTAGGGGCCAACGTAACATATGTGGAGTCCATCGCCGTAACTCAAGCACGACTATACATACGCCTTTGAATTGCTTCTCAGACGTATGCAGGTTTCCTCTCGATGTTTTCTTCCACCGAAAATCTGGTAGTGCGAATCACAGACCAGAATCGAAGTACAGAAAAGATCTTACAAACGATCTTTTTAACTTCGCAACGAATCGCAAAAACTAACTAATTCAAGAGGTCCAAGTCTGATGAATGTGGTAAAAGAGGTGTAGAGAGAACAGGCGCTCTACTCTCTGCCTCTCCACTGACTGGCGCGATGGTATGTACGAGTCGAGTACTAACAGCACCGCCCTGCCCCCAGGGCTGCCCCCCTCGGCCACGCTGGCGTCCAGCGAGGACCCCCTGGCGCCGCCGCTGCTGCAGCAGCCCTCCGCCGACGCCCAGCTGCGGCCCGGATACCAATTGTAGAACATACTCCTCACGGCCTTGTCCATGAGGCTCGCGTTGATGTGGGACGCACTCAATAGCTTATGATCATACCTTCTTGGCGTTTTGTTTGGTTGGCTAGGTTAAATGGGATTTTAACTAAAGTGAAGCACGTAAAAAAAGTTCCGTTTTCCGGAAAATTTGGCGTTGGTTCTGGATTGTCACAAAGTAAATTTTTGTAGTAATTTTTTAACAGAGTACTGACCGAATTAAGGTTTATTAATTTTGAGATTTATTTGTCATAATGTTTCAACATATTATTTTATAGTTCTCAGATTTTTTTTCTACCTATAAGGATGTTAAGTTTACGAAACTATTTAACTAAGTAAATAATTTTATACATAATTTATTGCAATATTACCTATACACCTCTGCCTACCCCTTCGGGGACCCTTGTGGGAAGGCGTGAGGATATAATCTTTATATATATAATTCTTCTGTGAGTGTGTATGTCACTGAACTCCTCTCAAACGACTGGACCGATTTTGATGAAATTTTTTGTGTGTGTTCAAGGGGATCTGGGAATGATTTAGATTCACAATTGGACCCGATAGGTGGCGCTACCATCTTTTTTTTTCCACCCGAGCGAAGCTGGGCGGGACAACTAGTATTATATATATTATTATTTATTGCAAACCGAGGTACATATAATTTTATTTTTAATATTACGGATTTATTTTAAAATATTACGGATATTTTTATCCGGAATGTCTTTTTTTTTCGTAGAGACGTTAGGATAATCTGATAACATTGTTCGCCCACTGCTGGGACTTGTACTCTGAAGGGACATCATAAAAGTATGAATGAGTCCAAGACTCCGACTCTAAGTGTACTAAACAGTGCTAAGCTAAATAACATCTGTGATAGAATAAGTAAACAAAATTTTAATTTTTCTTAAATTTTTATGATACATTTAACCAAACTAAATTCAACCAAAACTAACTTTTTAAATGTTAAAATATAGACAAATATGAATGGAATGCAAATTCTTTTCTTAGATACCTATGTAAAAAAATATTTCCTTATTTAAGATTATTTCAGCACTAAAGGTTTTGGAATAGGTATTTAAAATTAAAATGCTATATTAATTTGACATACTCTGTTTTCAATCTGAAATTTTCAAATGTTTTAATTAAATATTGATGCATAATAATGTCAATATTTAATTTTAAAATTGCATTTAGTCGATTGAACAATAGGCTTGCCAACTATACAAACCTATTGCTTAGACAAAATGGCGGCGGAAGAACTGTTTGATAATTAATCGTCTATCTATAAGATATTATTTAGTTACAATAATTCAACTAACGTGTCAAAGTATAAAAGAGTAACGTTAAAA
Source organism: Drepana falcataria (assembly GCA_945859725.1). Taxonomy (NCBI): domain Eukaryota; kingdom Metazoa; phylum Arthropoda; class Insecta; order Lepidoptera; family Drepanidae; genus Drepana; species Drepana falcataria. The sequence goes on along the minus strand of OX243941.1, from coordinate 8,926,425 downwards.
AATACTATGAAATTTCCAACTCGCTTTTACTCTTTGGTCTCGCGAGTTACCTTTGAACAAAAAACGTTTGTTTAGGAATTCTGAAGAAGATGAAGAAAGGCATGTTACGTTGGTTTGGACACAGAAAGGATGAGTGAAGAAAGATTGACGAAACAGATATACAAAGCAAAAGTGTGTGCAAGAAGAGGCAGAGGAAGGCCACGTTCCAACTACCTGGATCAAATAGATCGGACTCTCAAGGACGGGAACGTTAAGAGTACTCGAAACCGACGAGCGTGTATGAAGAGACTGATGAATGTGGACGAAGCGAAAGAGGTATGTAAGTCTAGAGAGAACTGGCGCTCCATACTCTCAGCCTACCCCGTTAGGGACTTGGCGTGACGATATGTATGTATGTATGTATGTCAAGTGCAAAATGTTTGTGCAGCCTTACAGCCAGACAGTTCTGATGTCTAGATGTATCTAGATAATCTGACAGCGACGTCCATATTCATATCTTGCTATTCAAACTTATAGTCAAGTAAAAATTACGAAAAACAGGTTTATCTTGTCACAAATTATTATTCGCGCTGTTCGTATGTGCGTTATAGACGACGCGCTATTTTGCTGTCTTTTTTTTGTATTGTCTCTCGTAGCGTGAGTTCCGGGAACTTTTGCTACTTAACCGGTCAATGGCGAGACCTAGGCCTCCAGCCAGGGTTTTGCTATGTCGGCTCAAAAACTGTATATATAGACAGTGTCATCCAGGAAGACACGCCCCACTATTGATCCCAATATTATCTGTACACACTGATTACCTATGAGTGCACACGCACACTACAATTAATAGAGTCGGGTCATACTCCCCGCATACCGCGACCCCCGCGACTATAAATTGGTGGGGCGCGTCTTTGTGGATGGCACTATCTGTATCGTGGTATATACTTATTTAAAATTGTATTACTGTTGATATTTGCATCCAAAACAGTTAGGTGTAGACTTCACAATATGTGTATTCTGGTGGCAAATCCAATTGAATATGATATTACGTGTTCGTGTAATTTAATGTCTTAGTAAATTAAGGGGAAGCCTTGTAGATGTGATAATTCAGGTGTTTGTATGTAATGTAATGCTGATGGACTGTATACAGTACTTTTGGACGCGTCAAAACAAGAATGGATGCATTTTGATACTTACTGCCTGTTACAAAGCCAGTAAAATACAAGAAAAAAATAAAAATCGTTTTCCCTACTTCATCGTCTTATAAATGTTCGCGCCACGTCAACGACGCCATTTTTTGTAAGTTACTGCTTTGGAACCGCGTCCAAGTCTTTTTTATTTAATTATTATTTCAGGTGTTGTGAGTTTTGCCATCATTACATATATTATATTTTAACGCGTTTCTAGACGAATTTTTTTATGACAGTACATTAGAGTAGTGGATAAATGTGATATAAATAATAATATTACGGACCATAACGCTATTTATTAATTTCTTTTTTTATATGCTTTTAACATAGCCAAAAAAAAATTGTGATTATCAGCAGCTCAGTATTAATTTGTTCTTGTTCAGTTACTTAGTTTATGAGATTAAACGTTGTTCTTTTTAATATAGTAGGCGAATAATTATAGTCAAGTAGTCGGTTGTATATAAAAAAAAACAGGTTTATTAGGTCACGAGCTTTGAACGATTCTCGTCGCGCTCCAACTAGATACCGAATTATGAATATTTTAGTGTTGCCTATTGTGTATCTAGTTTTTTTTATAAAAATACAATACCATAATAAAATGCAATTTACTTGACAGATACCCATGTGGTATCTGGTTAGAATTTAAATATACATGATTAATCTAGATAAAAAAAAAGGAGTAGAAGCTACGTTTTTTGCGTGTCTGTATTTTAATTAATTGCTTTGGCTATGGGATATGTCATTACCATTTTTTCAACAACACACTTTTCCAAATGTGTCTTTAATGTGGTAGGCAGAGTAAAAACGGCACCCTCTTTCCGCCGAAGCTCTCTCTACATGAATAATCACACCAAGAGAATTTCAGTGAAGGAAAGCTTCAATGAGAAACCTGCATACTTCTCAAGTCTTTCAGTCGTGATTGAGGAACGGCGATGGACACGCAATCTGTCACGTTGGCATCTTAATGTATATCCAGTAAAATAGGGTGTTTTTTAAATTGTTAGCTTAAAGTATATTGACGTTGCCTGGTCGGAAACTCATGTAGTTATTACGCGGTGGGCTATTGACCTTTGCCCATGGACCATTAAAGGCATGTATATATGTTTGTAGATAGGTATGATTATACATTTATAGACTGCATGGTGTTAGAGTTGAGAAATGTTAAAAGATGGTGCTTTCGCTTGCTACTATAAAAAAAACAATCGACCTTATAATAATAATAACAAGTAAAGAAATTGCGGATAGATTTTGTCACAGTATAAGAGAATGGAGACTAGTGAATCAAGTAATTCATCTGAATGAATTGATTCAATTTCTTGCAAACGCCAACTCGATCAATCTTTTTAAAATGTTTACCGATTCTGAGATTAGAGCGTCAATAATGCTCACTTACATTCCTTTTATCGTCTGTATTCTTTTTGACATCTGTCAAACATTATGACATTAAATTTGGCGCCGACTCAACAATGGCATTTTACCATAAAGGCATTTTTTGACCCAAGCTGTCGATCGTACTTTAAGTTATATATTCAAACATCTTATTTCATTCAACTTATATTCCAACAGATGAGACAAATTTCCCATCACATGTATGTATTGTATCAAGATCACATTAACAAAGTCTATTGACATGCCACAGACAATGTCACAGATTAAACGATTTTAGCGATCCAGTTTAGACTTATTTCTCGATGAAATTTTTATCATTATACAACGTATGACTGCCCCAAAGTCATTGGTTAAACTTATTATATACGAAGAAATAAGTACACGTCACTCTTTCCAATACTTTAAGGTGTTTTTTTGTTAAATAGTGATAATTTTAAGTAGCACTATTAAATGCAATTGTTGACATGCGACACTAACGACATCTATGGGTATTCGGTGGAAGCTGTAAGAGTTTGAACGATGCTATTGATCTATTTCATAACAGTATTAATATTATGCAACAAATGCTTTAATTTTGTAGCGAATAATAGTTGTGTTAAATATACCATTAATTAATAAATGCACATTTAATAAATAGTGATGTATTATTTCAGATCTCTATTAAATTTAACTCTATTAATTATAACATAATACATACGCATCATCACACCGAGTCTCGTTGGGTAGAGAGAGAAGGGCGCCAGTTCTCTCTAGACTTGCACATCTTTCGCTTCATCCACATTCCTGTCGCTTCAAGCTCGTCGGTTTTGATCTAAGTACTTCTACAATATATAGATAATTAAACTTATCACTTCAATTCCACTTCAGCTCAGCTCCCTAGTTCGCGAACCAGCAACACTCTTAGCCATGGTCCATATCCAAAAGAGGTGCCTTCAGCTGTATTTTGCACTAGAGTACCTGTCTGGAGGCCTTTTCTTCTCAAGTTATTAAACAAGTAACGGAAAACATCGAGAGGAAACCTGCATACGTCTGAGTAGCAATTCAAAGACGTATGTATCGTCGTGCTTGAATAACGGCGATGGACACGCCATCTATCACGTTGGCACTTAAAATATATCTCTGGCGGAAAGAGGGTGTGTGGGTACTACCTATACACCTCTGCCTACCCCTTCGGGGACCCTTGTGGGAAGGCGTGAGGATATGTATAATAAAAAAAGTCAGAAGGAAAAAACAGTATACTATTGGAGCATTTATTATCTAATCGTTACAATTTTTAACGATTTCTAAAGTACACTCTCATTTTAGCACCGCACTCTTAATTATTGAGCTTCCATTCACATACTCAATTAATCTATAACCAATAAGTATATATATTTCAATTTTTATAAATGTTCCTATACATTCCCAAACTTCCTATATTTAACTAAAAGGCATTTACTTCAATTATATATACATAGCTGATATTACATTGTGAAACTGTTTATGAACTAACCCTTACACTTGTCAATATAAGATATATTTTCAATCTAACTTTTTATAGAAAGGAAAGCTTTTCACAACAACGTGGTGAAAAAGTGTTTCACAAAAAAGTGTATTGGAAGACAACAAAATCCATAACAATGAGCTGCGTACAATATATACGTATGTTTATCAATAATCATTATCATACATAACTTATGCAAGCAAATATGAACCTTTTCTATTAAACCAAGGGCTTATTTTCGCATAAGTTGGCATTGAAGAACTTTTGTGACACATAGCGATTTGTTAAAGACCATAATATATATAGTTCAAAAACTATATAATTAAAATAAATGCATATATTTAATAAATGTTTTCATGCAAACCCACATACTATATTTTCACATTGGAAAATAGGTAAAAATACAGACAACATAATAAATTATTATTTTCTATACGCATCTTAATATTATAAAATATTAATTAAAAAATAAACACGAATCACCCGTAACTAGAGAAGAAAAGGTGGGCTAAAGATAAGAACTACGAAAATAATTAGTTTACGTATAAATTCATTCAAACTACTCCTTTTACAAATTTCATTGAAATCTGTCTAGCCGTTTCAGTGCGAGGGAGTAAACAAATATACAATGTTTATAATTAATACTTTTATGATGTCAAACCGGTATTACCGATAAAAAATGTTGCCCACAATATGAACTAGCGTTTAGTGTTGCCCACACTTTGGAAATAGAATGTTGCAATGTCTTTTTAAATTGATAAATATTTAAGTAGCATTTGGTTTACCAATTTTTATTTAATTCGTTTCTCTAAAGATATTTTTCGATATTTTTACAAAACTTTAAAAATACTATGACAGAGATGCATTAGCTAATATCCTTAATAGAACTCCTGGCCATCCAAGAAGGTATTATGAATAGCAAACATGCCTCTTAAAGCCTTTTACATAGGCCTTTTTGTGGTTTTTACCACAGGCATAAAACTATTATGGTCTACATAAACGCAGTATTCTCAGTGCCAATGTCAGCGTACAGATGGCGTTACATTGGATTTCATAGACCATGTTCGTATGCAACCATTATCACCAAACAAGGAATATTTGACAAACCGTCTTAAATTAATATAAGGCGCAGCTTTTAGTTTCGATATTAGTGTAAAGATGGCGTTAAATTGGATTTCATCGAACATATAGAACCATACAAGTAATATATGAGAACATAAAACCGACTTAATAAAGACGAACATAAGGCTTAAAATAGGTACAGCTATCTGATAGAAAATAGCCGATCTTGGAGGCTTAGAGCCGACAATTTTAATAGACGACACTGATTTTATCTATTACATTAATTACGACAGATTTAATATAAATGGGTCATATCAATTTGATATAAATAGTCATAGCTCTCTTCTCATTAGCTCGAGTTCAATATACGTCACTTAGGAATGCATAATAGTGTCCAATATCACTGTTCACTCACGAATAACTCGAATCTTTTGTCTCTTTCACTCACTGAACATGCCACGAGCTGGAAGATCAATAAAAATCCGAAAAACCGTCCTCTATGAGCTATCCTGTTCTCGCAAGTGAAGTATGAAAGAGACGTAGCCATTCAAACGTGCCGTTGTATAAGCCACGGTAATGACCCGTATTACTATGGTAATAGGGTATATGTTAGCTAACCCGGAGCCGCTTGGGCGGGGGCGTCGGTCACATCTCGATGGAGACGCCGGGCGCGCCCAGGCGGGTCTCCTTGACGCGGAAGCCGCCCTCGAGCAGCTGGCCCGTCAGGGAGTCCACCACGTTGCGGGGGGTCGACGGGGGGATCAGCACCATCGCGTAGCTGGAAGGAACATTCAATAAACATAATATACATTTAAATATTCATATCTATCTATAGATAGTGCCTTCCACGAAGACGCGCCCCACTATTCTTCCAGTTTATAGTGTAAGCGTGCAACCTTCCACTAATGTTTGAGTATTATCTTTAAGTGCACACGCTGATTTTATATTACTGACTAGCTGTCCCGCCCAGCTTCGCCCGGGTGAAAAAGTTAAACTTCCTGAATCACGATCGCAGCGCCACCTATCGGGTCCAATTGTGACGTAAGCCATCCTATCTTTTAAGTTGGATCAAACTGCACACGGTGTGCAAATTTGATTGAAATCGGTTAAGTAGTTTAGGAGCCCATCGCGGACAAACAACGTGTGTCTGTCACACATGAAGGCACCTGTGCACACGCACACTACAATTAAAAATCGGGTCGTACTCCCCGCGCGTCGCGACCCCCTCGACTAGAAATTGGTGGGGCGCGTGTTCGTGGACGGCACTATCTGTAACAGTATATGTGTGATGTCTAGTAATATATAGCCCAGTGTTTGTGTGTGCGACTGTACCGTACTTATTGTTATCGCCAACAAGAGCCACAAAATTATATTGGAGATATTGGTCATATCAAAATAACAGACTTATGCATATGCAGTGGATACTCGATAACTAGAAGTTCAAGGTCATATGTAGCGTAGTAGTCGCGTATTTGGAAATCCAGCGGAAGGGCGCTCCAATATTTTTGTTTCACTGAGAATTACAACATATTAATCGATATTCCACTGTACGTACATTACTTGTACCAATTTAAATTCTTGTTTATTCATTTAATTATCTCTTACCACTATAATTATAGTGTTATTCAACGCGATAATGTTGACAAAGTATAAGTAACAGGCCTCATAGATCAGATCCCTTTACTGCGACAGGCACTTGACCGCGGAAGCGAAACACCACGTTCCCTAATCTGTATGTGTGTAGTGTGGGGGTGGGGGGGGGGGGGGGGGGGGGTGATAGTAAGCAAGGATGGGTACCCGCCGCCGCCGGCGCCGGTGAGCTTGCAGGCGAGGCGGCGCGCGGAGGCGGCGGCGCGGATGGCCTCCAGCGCGGGGTGGGACACGCCCAGCGCCGCCAGCAGGCAGTGGTTCATGTCCCACAGCTCCTGCACACACCACACACCACACACCGCATCGTCACACCACGTCTCGCCACTGTCTTAGGCAAGAGCTTATCGGCCCTTCAATTACATGTATGAATACATTTTTATTTATTTATTTAGTTAAGATCCGCCACGGACGACGACGGACTCGCCATCTGGCACGTTGGTACCTAAAATATATCTCTGGCGGAAAGTGGGTGTGTGGATACTACCTTACGTATGCACCCTTCGGGGACCCTTATGGGGAGGCATGAGAATATATAAGACATGCCAACAGGACACATATAAAGGCTTTACAGAGTATGTGCAAGGAATACAATTTCTGATATGCGCACCAATGACAGGCACATTCAGCATTTTATATTGATATGGTTTTACTTTAAATAAGATTACAATAGAAAATATATAAAGTAGAAACAATTTTATGGACTTATGAAGAGCTGCTATTGTGTTCAGTTACAGTTTTTTTAAGGATTCATGGAAGTTACATGTTGATTTATTTATTTATTGATCACCAACAAGATGTACATTATTACAAGTAATAAAATCATTCCAAGTTGTGCCCGTGCTAAATGCCATCTAAATTATAGGTGAAAACTGCATGCAAAAAAACATAACACTAATTAACTAAAATTAAACTAACAAAATAAGATTATAATAATATATAATATATCCTCACGCCTTCCCACAAGGGTCCCCGAAGGGGTAGGCAGAAGTGTATAGGTAATACCCACACACCCACTTTCCGCCAGAGGTATATTAGGTGCCAACGTGACAGATGGCGAGTCCATCGCCGTTACTCCAGCACGACTATTACATACATACGCCTTTGAATGTCTTCTCAGACGTATGCAGGTTTCCTTCACCGTAAAGCTCGTGGTGTGACTAATCACTGTACTTAAGTTCAGAAAAACTCATTGGTACAGTCGGGATTGGAACTTGCGACCTTTGCGTCGCAGGCAACTGCTCGAACCACTCTGCCACCACGGCTTCTTATTATTTATATATTATTATATAAAGTAAGATTAAACAACATAACATCATTTACCTAATATATAATTGATTAAGGTAGAGATGTTTTAAATATTATGTTTAATGTACTCACGGCCAAATGCTGGTAATCAGCCTCTGGATCCGACTCACACTTGCCACTGGACAGTTTTTCCAAAACCTGAAAACAAAACCGTATAGTGAAATAAAAACATGCTTCAATAAATGAGCATTTAGCTCAAACTTGTGAAAATGGGTGTAAACTTATGTTCACATATTTTGATTTTTTGATTTTGAAGAGTGGCAAACAAGCATACGGCCCACCTGATAGAAAACGGTTACCGCAGCCTATTTACGCTTACAATACAGAAGTATCACTTGCGCGTTGCCACTCTGTGTTCGGAGAGTTATACTGTACTGGCAGCATATTATAAATGTGAAAGTTTGCGAGAATGTTTGATCCTCTTGGAGGTAAAAACTACTGAAAGGGTTCAGTTGGTACAATCGGGATTCGAACTTGCAATCTCTGTATTTCAGGCGACGACACGAACGACCTGGCCACTACGGCTCTCTTAACATATGGTGGTACGAACCATGGTGGCGGTGCGAGCGACGTGGTCACACGCCTCCAGGATGTGGTCGACCGCGGAGGTGTTTCTCTGCCGCAAGGCCGCCACCTTGACGACCAGCGCGCGGGTCTCGCGGGACACGCGCGAGTCCACCAGCAGCACCCGAAGGTCCATGCGGATGGACAGGTGCTGGGGCTTGTGGCCCTTCTTGAACGACACCAAAGAACCGAAAGTGCACGTCGCGTTGTCTATGCCTGAGGAGGTACAAATAAATAAATATATCTATACATATTCAAATAAATAAAATTGAAGTTTGTGTTTGTAATATAACAATAAGCGCTTTTTACTAAATGCATATGGATGTATGTATACACGGGACATATAGCAAAACATATATTTTTTAATATTTGCCTGTCTGTCTGTCCGTCTGTCTGTTTGTTCCGCGATTTTCACAATAACATAATAAATATTCGTTAATAATATCCTTTATATCACCAAAGTGGCAAAATGGCCCACCAGATGGTAAGCGGCTACCGTCACCCGACATCTGTCACGTACCTACCTACACGTTAACAACAAACTATTTTCGAGTTTTATTTAAAGAGGATGACACTCCTCAAAATAAAAATAAATTTTAATAATAATATCATATCTAGATATGAAATAAAATATTTCACATAGGCCTAGATGGGCGGCACTTATAAAACGCCGAAAAAGGTGTACGGTTCGAGGTGGTCGTTTCCATGGAGAAGAACCGGCCAGAAACTCCATGGTTACTCTTTTCAAATCATTTGGTATTACAATATTATTATGTTACAGCATTAGCATTTAAGTATATACAGGTCGTTGCTTACTATGCAAAAAAGTGTAAAACATGATAAATACAACCAAGTTAACAAGATCTGGGACTCCTCCGCCTATCCCTATAAAACCCCAGTAGAGATAGATTTTCTTCACCTGCCTCTAAGCTAGGACAGTCCATTGAGTGGATGGTCAAGTTGTCAGTGTGTCAAGGCTGCGCGCAACGAACGGTCAATGCCGACTGTCGATAGGCACATTCACGCTAATACCGTACACACACACAAACACGAGCAACATGTGATCACGAGTGTTCCGTATAAAATTCCATTTGATACCCTACTGATATTGTAAATAAAAGTTTGTGCGAATGTTGGTATGTTTTAATCAGGAAAAAATCTACCATAGAAATCAAAATTTACGCAGGTTGTACAGGGTACAACTGGTAGTGCAAATATATGGACCTATTCACCTCTTTATTCTTCCCACAACGGTTAGTTTTAGAGGCTTATTGCTATACATACAATATACATATCTTCACGCCGAGTGAGAGAGGCAGAGAGAATATAGACTGGCGCTATTTAATTTACTTCATCCAGATTGCTTATAGTATCTTTATTTAAATGTTTAACACCATGGCGGACAGATAAAACAATTGCTTCGAAGGACGAATGAAAGCTTGAGAAATTCTAACCATAATTACGCCCGCGTCGTCCCACATATTAATAAAAAAATTAAACCCACCAACCGTCGCTCGGCAGACGAGTCATTTGTACATCGTATCAAACGATCGAATCCAAATCAAAATTTATAAAATAATAGGCAACAGTCATATTTTTCAACGGACCACTAAAGCTTGATTTGCAAGATCTATAGCGAGCCAATCTAAGTCACGTGTTGATTCTATTCGCTGCTGATTTAATATGCGTCTAGAAGTCTAGACTACACATCAAAACTGCACCTAGTATAATAGAAAACACAATTCGTTTTATTCTAAACGCTACGTAGCTTTAAAAAGTGTTTTAATCTCAGATAGATAAAATTCACACCAACAAAATACATTCGAAATTGTTCACGAACATATCATATTTTCTTACGATGTTTTCCTTGAACGAACTCTTGTGACAATGCTCTTGACTAACGTTAAACAATCTCACAGACCACAGGGTTTGAGCCTAGAAATCTTGACTTTAAACGACTACTAAAAAAATCAATCAACACGACTGTCTTTACTATTTTCTATATAAAAAAAATAGTATAAGGGAACTAATATACACAGGGTGCCATAGAAATTGGAACAGTACTTTAAATATGTAATAAAGCGCAATAATAGGAGTCTTATTATTAATAATAAGACTCTCTAGACCACTTTCTAGAAGGCCACTTTCCAACTATCTGGATCAAATCGATCGGACTCTCAAGGACGGGAACGTTAAGAGTACTCGAAACCGACGAGCATGTATGAAGAGACTGATGAATGTGGACGAAGCGAAAGAGGTATGTAAGTCTAGAGAGAACTGGCGCTCTATACTCTCTGCCTACCCCGTTAGGGACTTGGCGTGATGATATGTATGTTACATACATACATATCATCACGCCAAGTATATATATATTATTAAAATGAAAGTTTTCTAACTTTCTAAGATGACGAGAATTTATAAAATTTATCTTTGCATAAGGTCTGCTGTAAAGTAGAGTTTATATACACGCAGAATCTTAGCTTATCTTAGTTTCTGAAAGAAAAACCCATAAACGCCTTCCCATAAGGGTCCCCGAATGGGTTGGCAGAGGTGTATAGGTAATATCCACACACCCACTTTCCGCCAGAGATATATTAGGTGCCAACGTGATAGATGGCGAGTCCATCGCCGTTATCCAAAAACTCAATATTATTTAATAGCGTTTATTTTTTGCACCGTCATAGTATATCCGCAATACCCATAACTTCCAGAAGCTAAATGTTATATAATAATAATAATAATATAATGAATACCTAGGACAATTGCACACAAATTGACCTAGTCTCAAATTAAGCAAAGCTTGTGTTATGGTAACTAGACAACGATTTATTTACTTATGTAGGTAGATATATACTTATATACATAGGACATCCAAGACTAAAGTACAAATATTCGTGTTCATCACACAAATATCTGCCCTCAGCGGGATTCGAACCCGCGACCTCACGTTTCGCAGTCAGGACCTCTAACCACTAGACCAGACGGTATCTTATGAGACAACCTGTACGTTCAAGTTGGTTCAAGTAATTAACAAACTCACCTGAAGGTGAACCATGCATGATCTTCTCACAATTGTAGGCCCACTCGGAAATGATCTCTCTCTCCGTCATACTGAAGTCTTCGCTCGTCTGATCGTAGAACGCATCATATCCTGAGGTGATCTTCAACTTTAGCAGTTGTATCAGCGCTCCAGCCAAGCAGACCGCAAACGAAGCCGAGCTACCAGTGCCGGCTCCTATCGTGAGCTCAGAACCCATAGATATCTCCATAGCCCTAACAGGCAGGCTTGTACTCCCGAATATGCCGGAAAATACGTAAAGGAAACTCCTCAAGGAATTCTTCTGGTTATTTTGCAGACTATCGAAATTCGGCTTGATTACTCGGAGGAATTCATCAACTTTTCTCAAGTGGTAGTCATGGTCTATTTTGTCGGGCAGACGCCATGAGAATTTGCCCGTTATGCCTGGTGCTAGCTTGGGGTTGAACAAGCTCTTAACCGTAGGCTTTAAGGGTATGACTTCTTGAAGGTCCACGCAGGGAAGGTGTATGCGGACTGAAGGTTCATTTTGCGTATTCACCTCCTGGAATGCCACACGGACTTTAGTAATCATGGCACAAGTGATAACACTCCGAATTCGACGGTGAAATCGTCTACACACCCTCAACATGCCTCTGCTAGTACTTAATGTTTTATGAGAACAAGCTGAACCCAATTTTAAACACGCTAGCAGAAAGCTGATATTAGCATGCCACAGCGTCACACAAAATGTACCCTTAATTTACCTTAACAATGCAGTACTCGAACTAACCTTGGCGATTATTATAACGGGCATAATAACATTGAGGTTTTACTTAATGCCTTTTGTAAATCGTGAGCAATAACTTTGGACTATGTTGAACCTTCGAAAGTTTTAACACAGACCAACGGCATTTCGACACAATTGCATTAGAAGATTTACAATAACTTGGGCTGGCAAAGCTGTTATTGCAATGGAAAAAGTGTCACAGATTTGCCAAAGACAATAAACTACAGTTACTTACTACTAACTACAGTTACTTGAACCCGAGGTAGCATTTGATCCTACGCGTGTACAAATGTGTCGAGTTGGCAATGCGAGTGGTAGAAAACTTATTGAAAATGATAATGGAGCTAAAACTGTGATACTACTAGAATATGAAACTACTAGCGGTGCGCTAGGTATTTTTTTCTATGTTCAAATATAATCCGTTTTCGTTCAGCCGTCTTAAAAAAAATCACATTTATAGTAAGAATAAAAGTAATATTATGCCGTGGAAACAGCCGTGGTAGCCGAGTGGTTCGAGTACCAAAGACTTTTCCTGAACTTAAGTACAGTGATTGTCACACCACGAGCTTTACGGTGAAGGAACATATCGAGAGGAAACCTGCATACGTCTGAGAAGCAATTCAAAGGCGTATGTATAGTCGTGAATTTTAATTGAAAATTCTAGAGCAAGTGAATGAATTTGTATATCTTGGAAGCATGTTCACACGAGATGAAAAGTATGAAAAAGATATTGAAAGAAGGATAACTGCCGGAAATAAGGTGAATGGAGCCATGTCGGCGTTGATGGGCAGTAAAAGTCTGAGCAAGAATGCTCGAGTTGCTGTCCACAACGCGATATTGGTACCTACCTTATTGTATGGCAGCGAATCCTGGGTATGTCAGAGGAAGTATGAAAATAGCTTGAATGCAGTCGAGATGCGATCTCTTCGAAAAATGTGCGGCGTAACGATATTAGATCGAATCCGCAATGAAGAGATTCGCAAATCAACTGGCGTGAATGAGGGCGTGATTGTAAAGATGAAGAAAGGCATGTTACGTTAGTTTGGACACATAGAAAGGATGAGTGAAGAAAGATTGACGAAACAGATATACAAAGCAAAAGTGTGTGCAAGAAGAGGCAGAGGAAGGCCACGTTCCAACTACCTGGATCAAATAGATCGGACTCTCAAGGACGGGAACGTTAAGAGTACTCGAAACCGACGAGCATGTATGAAGAGACTGATGAATGTGGACGAAGCGAAAGAGGTATGTAAGTCTAGAGAGAACTGGCGCTCTATACTCTCTGCCTACCCCGTTAGGGACTTGGCGTGATGATATGTATGTATGTATGTATAGTCGTGCTTGAGTAACGGCGATGGACTCGCCATGTCACGTTGGCACCTTAAATATACCTCTAGCGGAAAGTGGGTGTATACCTATACACCTCTGCCTTCGGGAAACTTCTACCTTTGTGGGAAAGCGTGAGGATATATACATATATAGTAAGATTATGAAACTGATGACTGTGGATAAAGGTAAAGACGCAAGTATTGAGAACTGGCGTTTTACTACCATCGTGGTGACGTATGAATGTATGTAGCGTTAATTACCTTGATAACGATGTAGCTCCTGAGGCCGAGGCTGACAGCGATGGCCGTCTTGCCGTACACCACGGAATGCTCCCCGTGCAGGATCACCTTCCCCGGCGCCGAGACGCTCACCGTATACAAATTCTCCATTCCGTTCAACATTGTCTTTAACTCAAGCAAGGATTGAAGAAAAACTACAGTTCTGGGCTACGACATTATAATATTAAGGTGTACATTTCAAGACTGTCTCGCTTTCCATTCGTCTACGGTGTTGGTCTTCTGCGTGAACGCGTGAATTGACTTCAACTCTTCATGGAGTACTGAGTTCACCAATCTGTTGAAATGAATTTTAATCAGATACCTTACTTATATTGGATTTGATGTCATTGTTATGTTAATATGATATAGGCACTAGCTGTGGCCCGTGGCGTCACCCGCGTAAAATTATATATCCTTTGCTGATTTGACAAAGATCGCAAGTTCGGTTCCCGTGTATACCAATGTGCTTTTTCTGAACTTAAGTACAGTGATTAGTCACACCACGAGCTTAACGGTGAAGGAAACCTGCATACGTTTGAGAAGCAATTCAAAGGCGTATGTATAGTCGTGCTAGAGTAACAGCGACGGACTCGCCATCTGTCACGTTGGCACCTAAATTATATCTCTGGCGGAAAGTGGGTGTGTGGGTACTACACTATACACCTCTGCATACCCCTTCGGGGACCCTTATGGGAAGCCGTGAGGATATATGTATTATTTTAATTTAATTTTATAATTTTTGTGTGAATCCAGCTAGTCTATCTCTGTCTCACTTTTATCCAATTTCAACAAACATCCTGACAAATCCTTTTCCATTTTTTTATGATATCAGTAGAATTTAAGTTATTGTTATGTAAATATGCAATATCATCAAATTCTTTTCAGGAACCATCTTTGACGTCGTTCATTGTCGTATAATCGCAAGATCACTGCTGGCGATAGCTTTTATGTAATTGTATTTGTATGCAAAATTCTATTTTATTATTGGTCCAATTCTTATATCGATAGAATTGTTCAGGGGTCGAGCAGACAACATCTGGGTTCAAGCGTTCTAATAATACTTGTATGGGCAAATACGTCAACAGGAAACTAGGTTTATTTAAAAGTAAAAGATTGATCTGCATCTTAAACGTATAATGGCTTAGTAGATAGGAGATCTTAGTTCTATTTTAAATACGTATTGGACCGGGGATGCACTGACTGATATATAAATGTTGTTAGTCTGTTTGTATTCAGCGTTGCGATTGTATATCACTAACTCGCGTGTATTAATTTTAGATCTCAAGAGAAGGAAAGATTGGACTTTATATCAAGGGTAAAATTACGTGTATCTTGAGTTGAGAAAGGGTATTATTTCATCGCAGGTGTAATCTCATTTACGTATAGCTCTTTTCATTTAAACATTTCTTTTTTAGGGTTGCAAAGAGAGAGAAGAGACTTCGTAAAGGCATCACAATATTGGACCAAAAACACTGTTGTAAAGGGGTAAGTGCCGGTACATAAAATGCTCACGCCTTCGAGCAAGGGTCCCCGAAAGGAACGCTGAGATGTTTCACACTCTTCGCTGGAGATACATTTGCTAAAGTAACAGATGACCAGTCCATCGCCGTTTTTCAATCACGATTGCACGTCTTTGAATTTCTTCTCAAACAAATATAATACTAAGAAATTTGATGAAATCAAAATCTTAATTGAAAACTGCCTATACTAGGTCTACTGCGTAGATTCTATGACTTATTAAATAATAATGATCACAAATAATTCGACAACAATAGCCTCGGTCAGATGTGATAAGGACACGCGTCTCAGAACACGTACGCTCAAAGACAAACAGACATTCACACTCAGATTACTCTTTTAATTCTTATTCAGATTCTAGCTATGTGCGAATTCGTCCGCGTCAAATACATTTTACATATGTAGGTTTTATATATGATTAAAAAAATATAAATACTTCATGTTACTCTGGAATAATGTAGCTTTGTATAGAATAATAATTCCAATACAATCAAACCATTCATAACATAGCATATCACGCCGAGTCCTTAAAGGGGTAGGCAGTGAGAGTAGAGCACCAGTTCTCTCTAGCACTTGCATTCCTCTTTCACTTCGTCCACATTCACCAGTCAAATCACACATGCTCGCCGGTTACGAGTACTATTGACGTTCCTGTCCTTGAGTGTCCGATTGATTGGATTTGATCTAAGTTGTTGGAGCGTGGTTTTCATCTACCTCTTCTTGCCTTTCGCTTTGTAAACTTTCCCCTTTATAATAGTATTCGTTTCCGGGACACATAGGCGAGACGTAGAGGCCTCCGGCCAGGAATCGTTTACGGGCTAAGCAACATATCTAAGGACACCCTTATTGGACTAGGAACTCGGCTTAATGCCTTGCTGATTCGCCAGTTTCGGAGCTAGACTGGACTAGCTAGTCACGCTTTACGTCCTATTATTATAAATGCGAATGTTTGTGAGGATATTTGTTATTCAATCGCGACAGAACGGAACTGGACGAATTTTGGCACAGAGATAGATTTATTAGCTGGATCTTCATACTATTATGTCGCGTTAGGACTCGGGTGTAGTGTCATCACCGGCGAGAGCTTACGTCAGATTTGTCGGTGTGCATACCTGTGCCTGGCAAGGAGCGGCTTCCCCTTAAACTTGTCAGACACGATTAGCACCGCAAACTTGGCGCCGCAACCGTCGCTCTCATCTGTCACCTCCTGTTGGAAAACATCATCTTATTTTTATTCCAATCAATGACATTAGAAAGGCGTAAGCTTAGATCGAATATTCGTTTCTTGGGAGCTCTTGTTGTCCCATAACGCAGGCCAGGGATAGCGGGATGTGGCTCGTGCTGCCGATGGCAAAATGAAGGAGCTTGGGGCAAAGTTAGCCGTTCCTGGGACGCGTTCAGGTGCAAAGTGTAGGAGGGCCCTGGTGCGTTCCTCAGCCTTCGTATATGCACAGAGAAGGGCCCCCTGCCATAGTGAGCAGAAACCTCACATAAGCCGCCAGTCTCCCTTAGTATTGTACTACCCAGGGGAGTATAAAAACCATATATTCTTGAACTAATTATGCGCCGCGATCTCGCCCGTGTAAAATTTGAATGAAATCAATACTGGTAGTTTCTTTTTGCTTTTTTCACTTGTTAATCCAAAGCTAAAAACCTATCTACCTGCCAAATATCATCAAATTCAATTGGGCAGCTTTTACGTGAAAAAGTATAGTAAAGACTTTCGCATTTATCTATAATATTAGTAGGATTTAAAGCGGGTAATACCGCGGGTAAAGCTAGATCCACAAACAATATAGAGTAATGGCACGTCCTTGACAGCCGCCCGTTGGTATTGCCATCAATTTATATCAATTTCACCAGACTCCGTTCAATCAATGTCACAGACTACATGCATTGCCAATAATTACTTTACAACGTGCATGAGTTCGTTGAGGGTGCACCGTGACCGTGCAAGGCGAACAGTGGGATAATATTATATACGCCTAAAATATGAAAATGTTAATATATCCAATATATATTTTTAAAAAAGAAGGGGGGCTGCGCCTAAACGCAGGCAAGACTACGGTCCTGATGTTTGAAAGAGTTGAACTAGTGACCGAGTGTGTTATAACCCCCATACTTAAGTACTAATGTTGTAACATAATAGTATATTTTTGTATACCAAATAATTTGAAAAGAGTAACCATCGAGTTTCTTGCCGGTTCTTCTCCATGGAAACGACCAACCCGAACCATGCACCGTTCGACTTTTTATAAGTGCCCATCTAGGCCTATGTGAAATAAAAATATTTTGATTTTGATTATCGGTAATGGGCAAAATCTAGAGCAACTGAATGAGTTTGTATATCTTGGAAGCATGTTCACACGAGACCGAACGTATGAAAAATACATTTAAAGTACGATGCTGGTAATTAATTGAATGAGGCCATGTCGACGTCGACAGAAAGAGTCTGAGCAAGAATGCTCGAGTAGCTGTCCACAACGCGATATTGGTGCCAATTGGTGGTAGCATTAATGCATTTGAGATTCGCAAAGCAACTGGAGTGAACGAGTGTGATTGTTAAAGTAAAGAAAGACATGTCACGATGGTTTGACATACATATAGAAATTATGAGTGAGTTAACAAGATGACTGAACTGATATTTTACATCTATCGATCACGCTTCACATTCAGATCCTACTATAATCGTGACTCATTTGAGATACTATTAAATTAGTTACGCGCCAAATGTTGCACATGCGCAAGCGCAGCTAACGGTCGCAGTCTGGCTGGGTTAATCCCGAGAGCATTTCTTTTTCCTTTCGGCCGCCAAGACGAAATAAGTTTGAAGCCAACATGCGCCTTTTTGTATGCGTTCTGCATTTAACTAAATCAGTTTTTTACTCTCCTGGAAACGGCGGTAACGGTAATTTTAAATTTAAAAAATATATGTTGTATGTATATATATATATAATAAAAAGAATACATTTGAGCTAACATTATAGATTTACATGCATACGTATATAACCACAACGAGTCACGCACGGGGTAGGCAGAGAGAGTAGAGCGCCAGTTCTCTCAATATGAAAAGAAAAATGGTAGAGAGAGCTGGCGCTCTACACTCTCTGCCTACCCCGTTAGGGACTCGGCGTGATGATATGTATGTATGTATGTAAAAATGGTTCATATCTGCACCCACGCAAACGTGCAACGTTGACTAGAAATTGATTAGAGACCCCATCCATTAGAACACCACGGTTTTCTTCTATTTTAAAAGAACAATGCAAAAACACTTATATCATTACATATTCTAAATAACAATATTTATGTATTGTTAATAGAAACAAAGGGTAATATTTAAACATTGCATACTTTGACCTCAAGTGGCACCAATTGATATAATAATTAAAAGTTAATTATAGTAAAAAGGACTGCGTCAAAACAGGAGTACCTAGGTGGCATACCTACCTTAAGTATGTTAAAATAATTATTATGCCTACATGTTATATTCTGTCGTAGGTTCGCATCAGATCATACCAAGCAATACACTCAAAACTTTAACCAATCCCATAAGTACTAAACCTTCATCGTGAATCGCACTATCTATAGTTGAAAATCGTGTGAAAATACATAGAAACGGTTATCGACTCGCCATTTGTCATTTTGGCACCTAAAATATCATAAGAAAATGCGGGTGCTGGTGGTACATCTTTGGCTACCATTTTGAGGACCTTGGTGTGAAGGCACTATCCTCCTATAAACATAATACAATAGCTGATGAATGTGGACGAAACGAAAGAGGTATGTAGGGCTCCCACACGTAAACACGATACGACGTCGCGTCGTACAACGATGCGGCGTCGTAACGTGTCGATGCACGATACGACGTCGTGACGTTAGAAACTCACGATGCAATCCTGCGCAGTTGTTATTCATAATTCATCTTTAGGTCTTTCCTAAAAGGCATCTTTAATCATTTAGTTATATGCCAAAAAGTAATGCATCACAGTTAAAAATGGATGTAATTATATATCTAACGCCTGTTACTTGAAAATCAGTTTGGCGATCAAATACGTAGGTACCATGTTTCTCAACTTCGTCCTCGTTCCCAAGTATTGATCAACTGTACCTAAAGATGAATTTTGAATAACAACTGCGCAGGATTGCATCGTGAGTTTCTAACGTCACGACGTCGTATCGTGCATCGACACGTTACGACGCCGCATCGTTGTACGACGCGACGTCGTATCGTGTTTATGTGTGGGAGCCCTTAGTCTAGAGAGAACTAGCGCTCTATATATAGTACGTAGGTATAGTATATTGAGCCGTGGTGGCCGAGTGGTTCGAGCAGTTGCCTGCGACGCAAAGGTCGCAAGTTCGAATCCCGACTGTACCAATGAGTTTTTCTAAACTTAAGTACAGTGATTAGTCACACCACGAGCTTTATGGTGAAGGATAACATCGAGAGGTAAACTACATACGTCTGAGATGAAATTCAAAGGCGTATGTATAGTCGTGCTTGAGTAACGGCGATGGACTCGCCATCTGTCACGTTGGCACCTAATATACTTCTGGCGGAAAGTGAGTGTGTGGGTAATACCTATACACCTCTGCCTACCCCTTCGGGGACCCTTGTGGAAAGGTGTGAGGATATATTATATTACGTAGGTATAGCTAGATGAAACAAACGATTATTGATTCAGGTCAATGACAGAATCACAAAAGATTCATAATTAATTATGCATTCTGATAGGTTAATATAACGTTTTAAATTGTTCGATAATATTAGAATAAAGTTATCTTTTTGAGGTCAAACTCGCATTTAAGGAAGGCACACCTTTATACGTCATATTTGGAACTTAACCATAGTCATATTGGGTAGTAGCATCATGATATATAGCCTTCTTTCATAAACGGGCTTACTTATGCAAAAATAGTATTAATATGGTTCCTGAGATTAGCGCGTACAAACAAAATCCTTCACGCCTAGCCACAAGGGTCTCCAGAGGGGTAGGCAGAGGTTACACACCTGGGGGTTTCCCAAGTGTTCATCACGCAAATATCTACGCTCAAGAATCGAACCTACGACCTTTCGCTGACGAGTTGAACCAGCCCGTATTTCATTAGCGCATCTATTAACTGAAGACACGGAATTCCTATACAGAGCAAATAAACAAGAAATCTTATCCATAACGACAAGCATGCAAACCAAACGATAATTACCCACAACGAACATATATGAATGGAAATAAGTATAATGGGAGAACGCTCTTGACCGACATATCAAGTAAAACTCTACAACACGCAACAACTTTGCCAGCGAGAATAATAATTCTCCCTAGCAAAGTTGTTGCTTACTTATAAATTTATTCAATTCAATAAATAGATAAATATATAAGTTTACTCAAAAAGTGTAAACCGACACTTAACTTGTAATGCGAATCAGGTGGCAGAGTGGTTCAAGCCGAGGAGGTGTCTGCAACGCAATCATTGAAGAAATCGGCCAGCAGGTGAAAAAAAGACATACATATCATCACGCTAACGAGCTAGGTACAGAGAATAGAGCGCCAATTCTCTCTAGACTTGTATACTTCTTTCGCTTCGTCCACATTCATCAGTCTTTTCATACATGCTCGCTGGTTTCGAGTACTCTTGAACGTCAAGAGTACTCGAAACCAAGAGTACCTACTCGAAATCAAAACCCGTCCTTGAGTGTCCGATTCGATATAGATAGTTGGAACGTGGTATTCCTCTGCCTCTTCTTGCACACACTTTCGCTTTGTATATTTGTTTCGTGAATCTCTTTTCACTCATCCTATCTACATAACCGAAATCCTATCTGACCAAGGAATACACCCTGTGGCTTATGTATGAGAACAATGTCACAGTCGTGCTTAAGTAGCGGCGTTAGTACCTAAGTACGTCCCACGGACATTCGGTGTGTTTTAACACCCTCAGCGTGAAGGCGTGAAGATATATGACTGTTATAATTCCATTCAGGACTTATAAAGTATATTTCTAAATGAAGAAAACTATATATTTCAAAATATTGAATACAATGGCTAGGGTACCAGAGAATGAAACCTCTCAATCAATACATGCTGTCTAGGGACACAGGTTTCTGCATTTTATTATTATTATGCAGATCAATAAACCTGTCATTAAAGAGCCGACGATTCTTCCTGGTTGGTATGATGCTGAGGGGACTCGGTATACAATTATGAAACATCGACGAAGCAGCTGACATTTTGGAATTTCACCTTCCGCGCCCGCTTCCGAATACGATACCTGCATGTTCTTTCATCACTCTCGTCATCATTTTCCGGACCTGAGTGTACACCTATGACGTGTGTATTAAGTATCACGGGTTTCTAAAAGTGACAAAGACATCATCATTTGTTTGGGATCAAATACGTCACATCATGCGTTAAGTTTTACACCAAAAGATACATTATTATATTTATATCAACAATGGGAATTTCGTTAAACCAACTCAAACTAAAGGCGGGCCGGCCATGAGAAACGGACGTGTGTGTGTGTGTAACTTTGCACATTTGTGAATTAGGTATACATATACACATGCACACAATATTAAGGAAACGTGCCATGTTTATCTTTTTCCATCTTTCGAAAAAAAATCTTGAATCACTCTTTCTATTGATGGTAGTAGCATAGCGTAGAGTCCATACAGACGGAGATGAGCTTGAAATCTTAACTTTACGGGAACCATTCGAGCTAAGTGTAGCTCCTCATATAATATTCAAAGAGACGCTTTTTCAACGTATCATTAGATTTCATTGCAATTTTCTAATATTAAGACAAATCATGTGACGTGTTAATCCAGCTAATTATCTATCTCTGTACCAAATTGAATCAAATTCCGTTCAGCCGTTCTGGCGTGGTAGATTAGCAAACATCCTCACATTTATAACATTAGTAGTAGTGATATAAACTTCCAAAGGCCATTGCCGGTGCATTTACTTCAATTTGAAATCCGGTCAAGTTTTTAAACAGACTTACTTACTTTAAAATCGTTTCCCTTACGTTGTCAAGAGTATGATGTTCCAACAGGAAATCCGTCCGTAGTGTAAACAAACATTATATCAACATTTATTCTGAAACTATCTGTACCCTGCCACGCTTCGCTGTAGATATGTGACTGATGCAAAAAAATTTATAAAAACAATCCTTGATGCGGATTATATATCATGCTAAAATTTCAGCTCGATCGGTGCAGAACTTTTTGAGTTTTTGAAGCGTACACAAACCAACATAACATTTTTATATATATAAGATAAAATATAATAAGATAATGACATGAATGAGCATCCAATTTCAGTAGAAATTTGAATTTTAACAAGTTTAGTACCGTATATTTCATACAATATAACAAACATACATATTTTCACGCAGAGTAGGCAGAAACAGCAGAGCGCGAGTTTACTCTGGACTTACAAATTTCTTTCGTATTTGAGTGTATCATATTTATGTAAATTAATATACTATATGATTAAGGTTTATATTTTTGTATGTATTATATATCTCTGTTAACACCTGCCATGCCTATCTCTGCATCACCCAAGGATTGATTGGTAGAAAATGGATTCAGAATTGTGCACCTTTTTCGACGTTTTATATGTGTCCATCTAGGCCTATGTGAAATAAAAATACTTTGATTTTGATTTTTTAATTAAGTTCGCCTGTACGTGAAAATTAGCATGAAGTTTTAAAACAATTCAATAAAAACTCTATCATGTGCCAAAGGCTTACTGTATTTAGATGAAAATTGGATCGAAGGATAACTTTGGGAGTAACACATAGAATAAGATGTCCACTGCGATGCTGCGCGATCCATTACCTTTAACGCATGTGGCAGTTAATCGATGAAAAGACGTACGTACGCAATCTAAAACCACAATCTATAACAATCACCTTTAAAAAAATCTCCACCTCTATGAACCACCTTAAATTTCAAGTGATATTTAGCATAATTTTAAGGCATCATATTATTCATTCATTTACATGTCAATACCTAAACACGAACATACAAATGTATTGGCAAACAAACAAAAAATACGTTACACACCATTATACGCCGAACAAAGCGCTTTATTGTAGCGAATATACTTACACGAACAAAGTAATATTGTAAAAAAAGTCCACGTAAATATCAACAACACTTAACTGCACAATACTTTTTATTATCGTAATATCGCGTCGTATTTATGAGTAAAGACTGCGTGTGCTCGGGTACCGACTCACAATCGCGTCCGCGGTCGACTGAACGCATAAAACGCATTGGAGTCGCTCCGCTCGACCGGCCGGCCACTAGCTTACTATACAGATACCTACCTAGTACCTACTTACGTGTGTTAATGATTAACATCGACAATGCACATGTGGAGAAGCTTTAAGTGCATGGATATCCCGACGATAACTTACTGATATTGTAAATGCAAAAATATGTGAGTATGTTGGTTACGCAATTACGCAAGAACGGCTGAACGTAATTTGATGAAATTTCGCACAGAGATATATTATGTATATCCTCACGCCTTCCCACATTGGTCCCTGTAAGGGTAGGCAGAGGTGTATAGGTAGTACGCACACAACCACTTTCCGCCAGAGATATATTTTAGGTACCAGACTCAAGCACGACTGTCATACGCCTTTGAATTTCTTCTCAGACGTATGCAGGTTTCCTCATTGTACTTAAGTTCAGAAAAACTAATTGGTACAGTCGGGCTGCGAACTTGCAATTTTTATGTCGGAGACTCGAACCACTCTACCATCACGGCTTTATACATTAAATTTGCTGGATTCAGAGATAACGTGGACGTATTACTAAAGAAAATATCTACCAAATGAAATCAAATTTCATGCGGGTATAACCGGGCGGCTCTGCTAGTGAAAGCATAAATTAACAATATCCACAGATGTGACAAGGCGACAAACCTCTCGTCGAACGTCAGTGGGCGGCCTTGCGCCCGACTCTTGACGTCATAGAGAAATGTCAGAAATGTGACAGAGCCACTGCCTTCCTGTCCAGAAATTGAAACGGCGTAATGCTTCACTGTACTTGGCTGAAAATAATACATTTCTTTTTATGCAATCGTAAAAATGAATACATGCCACGTTCGGTTGGACATATAGAAAGGCAGAGTGAAGAAAGATTGACAAAGCAAATATACGACGCGAAAGTGTCTGGAAGAAAAGGCAGAGAAAGATCACGTTCCAACTCCCTAAGTCATATCGATCGGGTACTCAAGGATGGGAACGTCAACAGTACCTACTCGAAACTGGAGAGCATGTATGAAGAGACTGATGATGAATGTTGACAAAACGAAGGAAGTTAGCAAGTCTAGAGAAAACTGGCGCTTTACTCTCTCTGCCTAACCGTGGATTTATGACCCAAAATCATGTGAGCGTTAATGTTGTATCAAATTGTCTTCCCTCAATTCTCTCTCTCTCTCTGTCTTCTTCGCTTCATCGCTCTGAAAAACTAGAACCAGAATCGACAAGTCCCTATAAGAGTCTGGGAATAAAGACTAATATATAATAGAACATCATGGTAATGGTCCTGGTAACCAGCCACATCCGGTTAAATCTAGTTTAACCTGGCAATATATGGGAGAGGTTACATATCATCACGCGGAAGGCAGAGAGAGTGTAGCGCCAGTTCAGACTAACAGACTTCTTTCGCCTTTACTCACATCAATCTTCATACATGCTCGCCGGTTTCGAGAACTTGTTTTTTCGTCGCAAAATATTTGTATATGAATGTATGATAAGAAAATTTGGGTGGTCTTATCATGTGAAGACGCTTGCAGGCAAGACACTTGACAGTGCGCGGTTACCTCATCTCAATGTCGTGTTGACTTATCACAAATATGCGACCATGAATTCAGCGTATAATCAGCTAACACCTTAAGTAAACATTGTACACGTAATGGACTAAGCACACAAATTAAATACGTTTTCACACTATTCCAGTCACCTATTACTGCCATTCACACTTTCACACTTGGGTTTTCACCAATCGGAAGATAGCAGGTTCGTAGTTCGTTTCGTACGATGTTTTAGATTACTCCCCCCAGTACCAACCCCTGATTTCTTGACTAAATCTTTACATATTATATCCAAACCGTGTAATATCTCAATACACCCCCTCTCAATACACCTTATGATATTTCGCGATTGTTACGAAGCCCCCCATTCGGAGATCAGGAAATAAAAGACTCCGAGAGACTTCCTCGGAGTATTAAAGGACAAGCCCTTGGTAATCAATAGTTTGTACATCCTGTACATTAAAGCAATCGAGCCGCCTCAACATATTGTAAACACGAAAGTTAATGTGTAAATAGTAAACGTGCACGCTAAAATAAAACTTGCAACTAGCGTTGCGCAAGCGCATGGACGCGCGATTCGACAAGGTCCCGAATTATGCCTCTTATGAAACAGCGCGACATCTCCGAACGATTAATTCATTCGATTGTTACGCAACTCGATAACACATATTCGCACGGCCGATTCCGTTCCGTTTCGATTCGTTGACGAAGACAATGGTACTTCAAAACTTCCCACAAGGGTCTTCAAGTGGGCTAAAAGAGTTTGAGCCGGAGACAAAATATGCTTTCTCAAGCAGCAAGGCTTCTTCCTCCTACTTCCTATTTACTAGATTTTTTGTCAAATATGCAAGTCTCCCCTAGACGCCTTCCTTTACCGCAAAGCTCCTGGTGTGATTTATCACAGTATTTAACTTCGTTAAAATAAACTCTTAACTAAAAAATGCTACAATAATGGATTTGAACTGACTTGACCTTTGGCTAGTTTCCAATTCCGAGCAGCTGATATTACGCGGCTTTTCAATGTCAACTTGTTACGGTTTAATAGAATACATATGAGTATCATTACACCGAGTCTCTCTCAGCACCTCATAGGCAGAAAGAGTAGAGTAGAGCGACGGTTCTCTTTTAATTTAATCTGACTATACTTTCACATTCAGCCTTATCAGATCATATTTGCATTAGATAGCCCGTTTGTTACGCCACATAAAATGGCAGAAAGTGTGTGGGTAGTACATACACAACTCTGCCTACCCCCTTCGAGCAACCTTGTGGGAAGGCGTGATAATTTTTTTAAAGTTCTTTATTCTTTTATTCATGCAATATGAAGGGTTGATTGTATTTTGAGCCATAAATGTAGCGGCCGGTACTTAGCTTGATAAAAATAAGAAAAATGTACGCGGGTAAAACTGCGGGCATCGATAGTATTTCATAAGGTCACATCAAATAACCGCCAAGGACCATCTCATTTAGAAATACATTAAGTTGGTCAATCTCATTTGAAATTTAAGTTCATACAAGTATTTTATGACATCAATGTGGCGAAATATTTCAACTTAATTATGGATAATTATTTACATACACCACGATGTCGTTCACGAAGTAGGCAGAGTGAAGCGCCAGTTCTCTAGATTTATGGACTTTTGTTTCATCTACATTCAATATTTATACTCTTTATAAAAAATCCTTGTTTTCAAGGGTCTATTAATGACCATATCATCAGACGGATCGTTCAGATTATCACCCCTTTGGGCAGAAAATAGTTCTCGTCTTAATTCATTGCTTTTTAACGAGGTATATATACATACATACATATAATCCCGCCGAGTCCCTCAGCAGAGAGCACCAGCTCTCTAGACTTACAGACCTCTTTCGCTTCATTCATTCGGCTCTGTATTCATGCACGCCGATGAAGAGTACTTTTGACGTTCCCATCCTTGTGTCCGATTAATGTTATTTATCAGCTTAAAAGGGGTTTGCTGACTCGAAATAACTTATGCATAAAACCTCCGCCGAAAATCACAAATCTCTGCCTACACACAGTTGTATTTGTGGGCGAGTGACTCGCCATCTGTCATATTGGTAACTAAAATCTTCGTCAAAAAAAAAAGGTTTACGTCTGCCTATTCCTCGGGGGACTTTGTGGAAACGCGTAGAGATGTGTCGATAAAGAACATGACTAGGGTCTAGGATTTGCACCCAACGATAAACATATCAATCCACACACGATGTACCAATACGGAACTGAGCAATGCCATCGGACGCGGGACGTTGCATATTAAGTGATTACGGACAATAATACAAAACTTCATAGAATAGCAATTTGTAACAAAGTTGTGGTTGGATATCGATCGATATCGCTTCATAGCTATTACTATGCCGACAGGGTATTTATGACTATACGAGCAATGTGAAGTGCCACCAATTTACTTTAACTACGGCCTAAGGTGGCAGGATCATCACTATGGTGGATAAAATTGTATCCACTTTGGCAGTGGCGCCTCCCGCAAAGACACAGATATGCTGGTGATAATTTATATGTGCCCTTGTCTTACACCGGACGCGATGGAATCTTAAAGGTAAATTTATTTAAGAAAATCATTATGCCATGTCGCATAGTAATAATTCGTGTTGGTCCTTCGAGCCTTAATGTAATATTTGCACGTTTTAATATTCAGAGCAGGTCCAATTCGTTTTAACACATGGAAAAACGACGCCTATATTGAAGCTTAACTCTTAAAGGGCTATATTAAGATAAACGGATCGATTTGACGATCCAATGATAGTAGACGGCATCTTTTAAATTTTATAAATACGTTTATCATGATCATCATCATTTTCAGCCCACATGCACCCAATGCTGGGTATAGACCTCCCCGGTTTTCAAGGGGGGATTTTTAGCCAACACCACGCTGGCAAGGCGTCTTAGTGAGTCTTCCTGTCACGTTGGCCTGAGCGTGCCCCACCAGACATACTTGTCTGTCTAGTGGGGCATGTCAGTTTTCGGGAGGGACCACTTGGGGGTGTGACTCGGGATGGAATGGACTGAAATCACTGCCGTGTACCAAAAATATTATAAAAATACGTATATGTATGTATATATTTCATTAACGAATATTATTTTATATCTTCACGCTAACCCACGAGGGTTCCCAAAGGAGTGCGCAGCGGTGGAACAACATCCTTTCACCAGACATGATGCGACTGAGTAGATGCCAATGAGACATACCTCAACTTGTGCTGAATGTCAACTGACATCTTTGCAATGCAGCCGGCTAGTCGAACCGCTCGACCACCACGGATCTTATAACTGCATTGAAATAATGGATAAGTCAAAGTTACTACAAGTAGGATCGTAAAGCTGACCAACCTGTTTTGTTTGTTTGTGCAATCTCCGGTTTGGTATTTAGCAAGTGCGTTGACGTAGCGTTACGTAGCTTTAAGGTTGACCGGTGAGTGTGTGTACTGTGTACCTTATAAAGGCGCCCAAGTAAATTTACATATACGGGGTAGTTAGAGGCGTACGGGGTACCCACACACCCACTCCGCGAGATATATATATTTTAGGTGCCAACGTGTCAGATGGCAAGTCCGACGCCGTCACTCAAGCACGACTAACCATACGCCTTTGAATTGCTTTTCAGACAATTGGGTTTTCTCTCGATGTTTTCCTTCACCGTAAAGCTCGTGGTGTGACTAATCACTGTGCTTAAGTTCAGAAAAACTCATTGGTACAGTTTCGTGTCATGTTTATACCTACATAAAAATCTATCGCCGTTCGTTAAAGCCGCAAAAAAGCCATAAATACTCTTGAAATTTCGTGTGAGTATCCCTTGAAAGATTTAGACTCACAATCGGACCCTGTTTTGATTATTGTTTTCTGATCCAAACAATTCTCCGCGAAACAACTAGTGTATATCTAAACATAGCAAGGAGTGCTAACACGGTCACATTTGCGGAGTATTTTTACGTTGCACTAAATTTTGTTACATAAGTCACAACTTTCGCGTCATGACAGTACGTTCAAGGTCACGGCGTGGGTGATAAGCTCCGATAGTGCGAGCTCTGTGATAATTACTACAATCTATAACTTCTTTTACGAAATATTTACTGCGAGAAAACTTCTAATGAAATTACCGCTTTCATCGTTAACAATAAAATGACAGAAGAAAAAGCAGCAATATTATTTTTTTATACCACAATGAATGACGCCTATGAAATTTTTCAGCACCAGGGGTAGGGCTCGCGAACTGCTTACCGTGAAAGAATCTCACCTTTTTTGAAAAACTCCATGTTGTAGTTCAGTTGAAACCTAAATGAGGAGCTCATTCCATAGCCTACGCGTTCGCGGAAGGAAACAGGTTTAATTATCATTGGTTAATTTTTTTACATACGAATCTGGAATTTGTTAAACAACACCAAGCATTGTTTGACAAATCGTTTGGAAATGCTTGTTTCATTTCATAATGTGAGTTGCACAGCCAACGTCGCAACTAACGATAGTACATTTCAAAAATGTCTTAATCTATCTATATATGAATACTTGGCAAATACAAAAAAATACAAAGCCGTGGTGGCCGAGTGGTTCGAGCAGCTGCCTGCGACACAAAGATCTCAAGTTCGAATCCCGACTGTACCAATGAGTTTTTCTGAACTTAAGTACAGTGATTAGTCACACCACGAGCTTTACGGTGAAGGAAAACATCGAGAGGAAACCTGCATACGTCTGAGAAGAAATTCAAAGGCGTATGTATAGTCGTGCTTGAGTAACGGCGATGGACTCGCCATCTGTCACGTTGGCACCAAATATACCTCTGGCGGAAAGTGGGTGTGTGGGTATTTATTACCTATACACCTCTGCCTACCCCTTCGGGGACCCTTGTGGGAAGGCGTGAGGATATATTATATATTATATTAGTATTATACAAATACAAAAAATAAAAAATGCCAAAAAAATTGCACATTTATAATTACAGAAAGTCTCGAGTAGCGCGTAGTAGTAGGTACTTATTACGCAAGTTTTGAAGCTACACACAATTATTTATGACCTAAGATGGAATAATATACAACTTTGAGCCTACGGTATGGAGACCCAAGACCACATAAGGTGCCAACGTGACGTGACATGACATGACATGGCGAGTCCGTCACCGTTTATCTAGCACGACTAAACGTCTTATAATTTTTCTCCTGAAACGCATAAAGGTATGTTCTCAATGTTATCCTTCCCGTAAAGCTCGTGACGTGATTAATCACTAATTAAGTTCAGAAAAGAACTCATTGTTTCAGTCGGGATTCGAATCTGCAATTTTTGTGTTGCAGACAATTGTTAGAACCACTCGGCCACCATGGTTTTGCCTATAGGTGTAAATAGACAGGGCCAACAATACACCATTACAAGGAATCTGCTTAATGGAAATTCTCAGATGCGTTGTGTTCGCATCTACGGTCGAGCCAGATAACAAGGTCAAGACAGTGTTAATGGCGTATCTCTCGCTATTCCTCGAATTTGTTCAAAGATAGATTGTGGGAGATAGGCTATCATAGGTACCTACTCGTATATCCGGAATACAACAGCACTACCTGCGTGCGAAACTTTACACGTGGCAGGTTTTACAATGTTCATGGTGCATGGGGACCCAACAACAGGGGATTTTCGCGCAATGCCGACCGTGCAGGTTTCTTTTCACACTATTGTTGAAGATTACCAATTAATATTACATACGTCATCTAGTCATGTCGCTCACCCGCTAGGCAGAGATTAGAGCGCCAATAATATTAACTGCTGATGATCTGATATTGGTCGCAAATATTGGTGCAAACATGTTGGATAAAACTTTACAGCCAACCCTATTTAGATACGGTTAAATGACTAACATCGCAATCTGCCAACAATTTCAGGGCCCTGGTTAAATTAACAATCAAATGCACTCAGTTCATCCGCTTAGTTACTCCTAGCATACATTTTTATCCCAACGGATTCTTACCATAACCAATTTTTAATGTTACCTTTAGCATAGATAGGTACATGATAGACAACGTGATGTCAAGACAAGATGAAGAGATAGTTGCTCATATTCTTACTGGATCTAGCCTTATCTAATCATTAAGATTTTCTCCATGGGTAGTAGAAGTTTACTTGGAAGAGCTAGGCGTTGGGACATTATATCCTATAGCATTCCCCAATAAATGGGTTTGTAATGCAAAAACTATTATTCAAATCGTACTAATCCGTTCCAGAGATGAGGGCGATCAAAACGAACTTTATATCTTTATAAGTACAAGTGAGTGAAAAAGATTTACGAAACAGACATACAATGCGAAACTGTATGGAAGGAGAGGCAGATGCAGACCAACACTCTAAGGTTGGAACGTAAATGTACTCGAATCTTGCATGACGTGGATGGAGGGGATCCCCAGGTGGATGAAACGAATAAGACTAAGTCCAGAGAGCAGAATGGCTTTTTACTCTTTTTATGTTACGCCGTGACGGCTGATTATATGTATGTATGTACGGTATATTAGATACGTTTTTAAATTATGCATGGATGAGAAGACTGTTATTTCCATTTTGTCGCGGTGTTTTATGTCGGACCACGTCATCATGATGACGTCACTATATCGACTCACTTATGCCTGAGTACTTGATTTGTAAGGCTAATCGCCGGCGAGCCAAGAGGACATTATCAAGACGGATTATTGGGTAAACAATAATTTGCATTTCGCAATACGCAGCTATTGTCTGAAGGCGGAGGATGCGCGCCTGCTGCACATAGACTGGGCACATTTACAAGGTCAGTTAAATGTGTCCCCAGAGTGACAATGGCTCGAATACTGTGCTTAGAAGAGAGCGGGTTTTTCGAGCGAAGAATCTAGGTTTAGTTTTATCGTTTCAAACAGGAAACTGTTGCAATAATTGCAGTAGAACCAGGGTATGGCGTACGCAGACGCGTATTCACATCAGCGGCTCTCAAACTTTTTTACACAACTCGGATCTTTATATCACCCTTTTTTACAACAACCACATCCTTTTTTTTACATAGAGGATGAAAATTTGTAGGAGCACTCAGGCTTTCCCACGTTGGTCTACCTACAAGTAATACTCTAACCCTCCACGTAAAAAAATAACTAATTAGTTTCATACTATTAGTTTGAAAGAGGGTTGGTTGCTAGCCTATTCCTACCCCTTCGGAGACCATAAATACATATTCATTATAAATATTACTATATTATAAATTACAAGAATATGCCTGCCTTCTGCTTATGACATTGTCTGTCACTTCAGGGACCCTTATGGGAAAGCGTGAATAAAATTTCTTAGGCAGTTAAATGTTAAAAAAGAGCATGCAAATGTTTTACGACAACTGCATATCCTCCCAGACGGGTGGTGACTGAGAAAAGTGACCAGACAACATTTTTGCAACAAATGGTCAAAAATGTCATCTCAAGTACAGGTAGGTTCGGGCGGATAAGAGGGTTATTGCCCCGGAAAATAATTATTGCTCTTGTGAAATCGTCAGGTATCTACTAAAGGTTAAAAGGATTTATTTGGTTAACACTTAATTATTTCTTGAGGATACTTATTTCAAGTATTAAACAACGTGTTCTGCTGTTACATCCGTTTGGAATTTGACTTCATTAGTAATGTTTTTTCTGTAATAAAACATAATGTTTACCGCAGTGCCAAATATCATCTAACTTCTTCAGTTCTGCACACGATCTATATAACTCTTTCGTTTCATCTCCATGTCATTACTTACTTCATACATGCTCGCCGGTTTAGAGTACTCTTGATGACTTATGACTTATATGAATTAATCGCGAGTGATATAGAGTCATTACACTATTGCAAACAAAAAAGCGTAGAGTGAATATGATAAAATTAAAATAATGACATATTACTTAAATATTATGAGCGTAATGTAAAAAATAAAACCGTTTAAAACGAGGTTGCGTCATTTCAGCTATGTTTCAAAAGCGTTGCTAAGTGTGGTGATATCACAATTATCTGAAATCGTGACTCATTACTTGAGCAAGAGTGTCATAAGAGACGATTCTAAGATCTTAAATCATGCCATATTCATAGAGGAAAACCAGTGGAGCATCGCATTGGACATTCATGGATCATTGTTTTCGATTGGACGGTATCCTAGAACAGAGGCCATCGCTAACCTCAGATTGATCTCCATTTACGTACTGTTGAGGCTGCTTCATAAAATACAAGACAATTTTCATATCTTACTACTAGGATAACTAACTAACAAAAACTAACATAAACTCAACTCGTAGCATATTAATTGATAACACAACAATAGAAAATGTCACAAAATTTAAATATTTAGGAAGCCTTATAACCTGTAATTCAAGATGTACCCCAGATATCAAAACAAGGATTGCAATCGCCAAACAGACATTTAACAATAAAAAACATATATTTACATCCCACATATCCAAAAAGGTAAAGAAATTGTTCATAAAAACATATATCTGGAGCACTGCACTATATGGTTGTGAGACGTGGACAATGACAAAGAGGGATAGAGAAGTGTTGGAGGCATTTGAAATGTGGTGCTGGAGAAGGATGGAAAAAATCAGCTGGACCGAAAGGGTGACAAACGAAGACGTACTGAAAAGAGTCAAAGAAACAAGAATTCTGCTGGAAACAGTCGAGAATAGAAGAGGAAAGATGATAGGCCACCTTATACGACATGATAGCTTCTTTAGAAACATCTTGGAAGGAAAGGTAGAGGGGAAGAGAGGAAGAGGAAGACCAAGATTGACATACATGGGTCAGATCAAAGAAAAAATGTCTCTCATGACGTATAAGGAGGTCAAGGAGGTTGCGCTGGACAGAAGCGAATGGAGGGGACTGCATCAGAGACGCCGACAAGAGCCCAGCTCTTAAATTTGTGATGATGATGACTACTAGGATTCCCCAAAGGAAATGCCGAGATGAAACAAACTCTCTATATTCGCCGAATATAAAAATATATAAGTGTCAAAGCGACAGAAGGCGATTTAGATGCGTCTTAGAATGTCTTCCTTCATCGTAAGGCTCCTGACTAATCATTGTAATTAAGCTCAGAAAAACTCATTGACAGTCGGGACCCGAATTTGCACCGCGGCTAACTAGGCATGGTCGATCATCTACCTACGTACAAACTTTTGTTTGACGTTCCTGGACCATAATCTTAAGAAACAATACATTATAAGCTTCCTTAACGCCATCAATGCGGACTGCACAAATGGACCAATTTAGGTGTGCTCCTAGAATAAGCCATAAATCTAGCAATGTAGCGACGATTGTTAAAATTGACTTAAAGAGGTCAGGTAACGGACGCCAGATTGAAATTAAACTTGCACCATTCCTATTTAAGGAAATGTGTTGGACTGAATATTTTAATTACATAAACAAGGTTAATGGCAAACTATCTAATTATTTCGCGTCCATCTTCATTATTGGCAGATTGCTCCACCACTTTCACTTGAATACACAACTCGTTTTATGAGCGTAGCTTGAAATAAGCAATTGGATACATCGTAGTGCTTCACGGCTCCAAAAAATAATCCTGGAGAGTGTGTACATGTGATCATCATCCACTCTTCGCTCATTGCTAGATATTTTTCTGGAAATCTACATACCATATGTGTTAATCCAGCTAATCTTACTAATATGTATTATAAATGTGAAAGTTTGTAAGTTTGGATGTTTGAGGTTCTTTCACGGCAAAACGGCTGAACCAATTTGGCTGAGAGTTGAAATCGTGATGCTTATACCTAGGAATAGGACATAGGCTACTTGTTTTTTTTAATCCCGAATATTCAAAGTTCTAATAATATAAAGTATGTAGCTCTTTCACGGCATAGCGGCTGAACCGATTCTAGCAGGAAAATACATAAGCTACTTTTTCTAACTCCACGCGGGCGAGGTCGCGGGCATAAACTAGTAATCTATCTTTGTGAAGTCCGTTCAGTAGTTTTGAGACCTTAGACTTGGCAGAGGAATAAACATCCCCACGAACTCTCACATTTAAAATAGTAGGATTATAGAGGCCCGCTGACCGAGCACGGCTGCCTAACCTCCCCACTTACTACGGTACGGTCAAATACCGTCTGGTTAGCAGAAATGTGTCATTGACAAAGTCAAGTTTGGGCCGCCCGCCCATTTACAATATATGATGTCAACAGCTCACTTACAATACCAGTTCATTGAATTTAAATCCGTGATTCACCGGCCGTATATTTGAACCCAAAAATGGAACGGCGATATGTCCAGAAAACAAAAAGTAGCCCTCACCGTATCCCTTAAAAGTATGATGTAAGGAAGTATTTAAGACCACCTTATCACCCGCATTTTACCGGAGATAAATTGAGGTGTCAATATGTAAAATCAAAATCTTTTTATTTCACATAGGCCCAGGTGGGCACTTATAAATCGTCGAAAAAGAAGCTCGGTTCGGGTTGGTCGCTGCCATGGAGAAGAACCGGCAAGAAACTTCATGGTTACTCTTTTCAAATCAGTCATACAGACAAATTGTGACATACAAACGTCTATTAATGTCTTCTTAAACGTATGCAGATAACTTCAGTGTTTTTTTCACCGTATAGCGTGTGTGCTTTTTTAAACGTGGGTTCGTCTCTTTACTTTGTAATTCTTCAGCGTTGAGATTTTCATCCTATCGTCATATACTTGTGCTCAGAAAAAACTCCTTAATACAGTCGAAGTTTCGAACTTGAGACTCTTTTCAAGACAGGGATTGGTCATTTCAGTTCTTTGGAATGATAATATATGTAGGTACATTCTGGCCATCTGCATATTTCAGGGTGTTGTACTCTGTCTCTCTCGAGAGGAACGAGAGAGCCGCAACTATAGTCCGTGTACGGGGCTATTTTTAACCCAGATCACGTAGTCGAAAAGCGAATCACTAAAACAATTGCATGATTACTCATCGTTCCAGGGAGTGGTTTAAGGAGACGCCTTTGCAGATTGTAAATGACAAATTATCATACTCAACAGGTACGAGTGGGACTCCCAAGGGGCTATTAGTCAGTAATCTGGAAAACCCAATGTATCCTTGCCAGCCGATTGTATTCTACGACAACCAAACGGGATAGGTGTGTAGATGGTACCCACACACCAACTTTTCGTCGGAGATATATTTTAGGTGCCAGCATAATAGATGGCGAGTCCATCGCCGATACTGCAGCACGACTTCTTGAATTTCTTGTCAAACGTGTACACCTCAGTTTCCTCTCGATGTTTTCCTTCACCGCAAAGCTCGGATGTGACTAATCACTGTACTTCCATCTCAGAAAAACTATGAATGAAAGCCCCAATGTTTACTCAAACAAACTCTGCCTCTTTATAAATATATACATTATACATTTACTTAAAATATTTGCGCCTTTATTGTCTCTCGTGGTCAGGTTTTTGCTAACTTAATAATGTAATGACCAAATGGCCTCCAGCCGGGCACTTAAGTGCTTAGCACACACTAGGACCTCGGCTTAGAGCATCGCTGATTTGCGAGCTGGGCTGAACTGTTGGCAGAACAGATTCACATCGGTCAAATACAAATGTCCCTTCGCAACCTTGAATAATGATTACAATAACCGCACGAAATTGCAATCCTTTAGGGCATTTAGTTTGAACCTGTGCTTGGTTAAGAATGCGCTATAAAAGTAATTTAGTTTTTTACTGTCTCTCTGCACACCAACTACATATTCGTAATTACGTGCCTCGCTTTAGCATTAATTCAAACATTTCTCCATACAAATGTAAATGTCCATGTTTCATCATGAACCTGTCAATCGACGCAAGCGCATGTTAAGGCTGGGGCACACTTGATACGTGACGTCACGTACAATTACGCTACGTTATGTCACTCTATTTAGGTCAACATATTTGCGTTGTGAATGTGACCTAAGACTGGGTTGGCTTGATCGGGTTATAAGAACCTTTAGGCGTTCATTTTCTTCAAGCATTTACTTATGTATGGATAACAAACTATACAACTCGTATTTCCGGTAAATTTACGTACCTACTTTCATTTATTTATAATCACTTTCAAAAGCGATCAAGACAGTTCGCAAAAACGCTAATGTCATACTATAAAAATCGTATAATAAAAAAATAGAATTGAGAAGTAAAAAAGGCAAT
Source organism: Drepana falcataria (assembly GCA_945859725.1). Lineage (NCBI taxonomy): Eukaryota > Metazoa > Arthropoda > Insecta > Lepidoptera > Drepanidae > Drepana > Drepana falcataria. The sequence continues at coordinate 8,888,885 of OX243941.1, read as the reverse complement.
TTTTTCCCTTTACCGTTTAACTTCAAATAATTACTTAATAAAAAAAATAAGTGTAAAATGCAAACATTACGTCATACGGAGACGGAGCAAACTTCATATCTGAGTTCAAACATTCATTCTATACCTAATAGACTAGTAGTCTAGTACCTCACTACACCTGTCAGTTTTTTGTAGGAATCACAATATTGTTTATGGGCCGGGCCAATCGTGCACGCGCAGCTCGCGGTGAAACCACAGTAATTATGCAATGCAGTGAAAACGGCACACCGCATGCATGCCAACGTTAGTTTTGTGCATTTCTTTGAACTCGTTCCGCTATTTTTGCGTCGCGATAACATTTGACAATTCGTCGATGACATTTCAAGAAGGACATTTTCGTCTGTTCTGCATCTAGTTTCGTCATAATGTAACAGGAGAGTTAGTTTCGCTTCGCCCTTTCTTCGACAGGTTTGTTATTAGAAACGATAATAACGGTAATTGTATATTTGAAATGTACATACATACATATCATCACGCCGAGTCCCTAACGGGGTAGGCAGAGAGTATAGAGCGCCAGTTCTCTCTAGACTTACATACCTCTTTCGCTTCGTCCACATTCATCAGTCTCTTCATACATGCTCGTCGGTTTCGAGTACTCTTAACGTTCCCGTCCTTGAGAGTCCGATCTATTTGGTCCAGGTAGTTGGAACGTGGCCTTCCTCTGCCTCTTCTTGCACACACTTTTGCTTTGTATATCTGTTTCGTCAATCTTTCTTCACTCATCCTTTCTATGTGTCCAAACCAACGTAACATGCCTTTCTTCATCTTTACAATCACGCCCTCATTCACGCCAGTTGATTTGCGAATCTCTTCATTGCGGATTATTTGATATTTGAAATGTGATGTATAATTAAGCGTTTCCTGTGTCAGATTTTGTATTTAATAAATACTACGAACTTCAAATTACCCACGCATCTGATAAGGAACAAAAATATTGAAACATAAGTTTAAACACAAAAGTGTGTGCAAGAAGAGGCAGAGGAAGACCACGTTCCAACTATATTCCTAGATCAAATCGATCAGACACTCAAGGACGGGAACGTCAAAAGAGCTTTGTACGTCTAAAGATAACTATCTCTCTACTCTCATTGCTCAACACGTGAGGGAATCGGTGTAAGTAACAAACGAAAGCTTCCACATCTCACGGGATAGACAGAGAGTCAATTCCCAATTCTCTATCTATACTTAAAAACAGATTAAAGCATTTCCTTTTTTACCTTAGAAGTAATCAGCACGTGATAACTCGTCTGGGATCGACGACAACGCTTGTCCCAATTACAATATCTTACGTAACACAAAGGTTGGAGACTTCTTACAATTTCTCCGCGCCACAAGGTCACTTTCACCGCTAGACGTAGCCATGACCTTGCTTTAAGGCACCATTTCTAAATCGTATTTTAAGGTAGGTAAAACATAATGTTTTCGTCATTTTGATGAAATCGAGTTAAAAGTCACGTTTGACAACAGCTAATTAAACATGAGAACTGAAATATGTTTTATCAAGGTGTGAAAACCCTATCTACACATATGTATAGAATATAAAAAATGTTTCTAACTACTAACATACATATCATCACGCCGAGTCCCTAACAGGGGTAGGCAGAGAGTATAAAGCGCCAGTTCTCTCTAGGCTTATTTCATCTTTCGCTTCGTCATTTTTTTTTATACAGCAAGAGTGGCAAACAAGCATACGGCCCACCCGGAAAACGGTTACCGCAGCCTATTTACGCTTACAATACCGAAGTATCACTTGCGCGTTGCCACTCTGTGTTCGGAAAGTTATACTGTGTTGGCAGCATAATAGGACTAATCCCTCTGCTGCCAACACAATATAACAATCCTCCCCCTAGCTCATTACTGGAGACCTTATACACCGCATAGGAACACAACACAATAAATTGTGTTATTTGGCTACGGACTTCTTTCTATAAGGTGTAGGTCCTGCCCCAGTCGGGAAGCTCTAAATTCGAACGGGAAACCCCGCTATGTCCTACCTCTCTTCGAGGTGTAAAAAATATTTTTAACTACTAACATACATACATACATATCATCACGCCGACTCCCTAACCTATAGAGCGCCAGTTCTCACTAGACTTTATTGCCTCTTTCGCTTCGTCTACATTCATCAGTCTCTTTATCTAACTACTTACTTAAGTAATTTTTTTCGTACACCGAGTTAAGGGAGCTTTAGCTACTTGGGGGATTGATGTTAGCAGGGGCTTTTTAAATTAACATACCTACCTGATGACAAAAAACAATTTATCTTTCTGCCTGATTGTTCCGGCAAATTTCCGAAAGACTACCGTTTTTGATGGGATTTTCACTGGCAGATTGTTGAAGCTATAAGGAGTAACTAAGACGTCATATATATGTATAATCTTAGGGCAAAGCCAGTTAAAAACAATAAGAATTTCTAGAACCCACAATGCAACCTCCACACATCCACCTGATATCTAATGAAACAATTATTTTTTTGGTAACCTACATTTGATTTATTGCTTTCATTGGGAGACGATCATAAACTATTTGCAAATACTTATAAGGCCAAACGCCAATAGAGTGACCCTGAGGTTGTTCTAATGTGAAGCTACAAACTAAATTTTTAATCAAACCAGTTCTGACTAATAGCATATCCAACTTAATGCTATTGCAATAATTGATTAATGATAAGATAAATGATTATATATACATTTTTGCAAAAATTTCTATAAACAAGTAAAATTATGAATGCAAAAACAATAACATAGAGGGTGTGGCCTATAGAATTGGATGAAATTTGGTCAGAGAGTTATTATTAGCTGGACTAACATATAGGAATAAGATATTATGTTCTATTCGAGAAAAAAATATGTACAGCAAGTTTAATACAGACTTCATGGAATGTAAAGCACTATGGCATCTAATAACGTGAAGTAGCAGAGTAGTAATACTCTTTATATTGACTCATATATATATATATTTTTAAGAATGCACATGCGCACACTAGCTCTTATGATTCACCTGGTATCATCAATATAGACTGAGAGCTTGGCTCTTGTAGTCATCGCTGATGCAGTTCCAATCGCTTGTCTCTGTTCAGTAACCTCTTTGACCTCCCTACATGACATGACAAAAACTATCCTTTGATCTGACTCATATATGTAAATCTTGGTTTTCTATCCTTCTAAAATATGTTAAAGCATGTTTATATTAGTGAGGGCTTATTATCATTCCTCTTCTTTTTCCAACTGTTATCTGGTATACTCAAGAATAAACAGACTACAGTGAGAAATATATAGGTTTGATCAAGAACTTTATTAGGAATGTACAACCAATTTGTTTACTTTATCTATAAGAATCTTTATAAAATAAATAACACTTATTTTATACATATTAAATTGCTTATACCATAGGTTGGAAATGTTCATAGAAATAAAGGCTATTTTCATAAACAATTGTAGGTTGAAAATAGCTGATGACACACAATACAAAGGCCTAGAGTTTTACAAAGTTAGCAACTGACTAAGTAATAGTCTGAAACCACAAACATCATTGTTATGAAAAAGGCTTCTTACCTAAATAATATTAACAAAATAATGAACATATTCAGAACCAAATAAATTTGTGGTTAGGATTACTGAAGTCTGACTAAAAATTTTCACCAGACAATGTCCTAAAAACAAAACAAAACATTACATTAATAATCCCAAATTTCAAAATAATTGGGGAATAGAATCATGAAATTTTGCTCATCATTTTATTATAATATAAGTCTAATATAGGAAGAGCAAGCACTAGGAAAATTATGTAAGGAATCAATGTTTGTATAGGTGGTGCAATTTAATTAATCAAACCTCATTAGTGCAAGCCCCATACCTCCAATGTCTAGTCATCTACTGAATATTGGGCCTAATTGATAACTATGTATTTAACAATTGAACCAACACTAATTGGTCTTCACTTTTGGTACTGGTATGAACATAGGTATAGAAAACTGTTGATACAAGAAATACATGTAAAACATGACAAAATGACAACAAGAATACACGGACACCAAGAGCGGGAATAAATGGGGATATTTGGGTGGGGGCTGGACATACATTGATGACAGAGACAACCATGCCATACACACTACGGAAAAGAAAAAGTTTAGACTAAGCAGGCTGTAGAGCATAGATTGTTTTTCTTTTTTAACAGGATTAATTATCTTATACAATTTATTTGCATTGAAAAAAGATAGGAATCCAGAATTCGGACATCCTAGCTTAACACATATGCTATAAAAAGAAATATAGATTATGTTTGTGTATACAAAAGGCCAAAATAGACCATCTTTTATCAACAGCGGCAGCATACTGAAGTTAGACACGAGTAAAAACCAAAAGCACATGAATGGGTCTTCATGAAAATGCATAGCAACAGGTATCGCCACTAACAGAATTGTTTTTTCATGTACTTGGAATGAGAACAGAAAAAACGCCAGTGAGACATTGATTAGAGATAAAATAAACTTCTTTCTATTAAACCTGATGAATAGGTCTAAGCATGAAGGCATGGCGAATAGAGCAGTAAATGATAGACAGGTCTTGGCCATCTCGTCATTGGAGTACACATCCTTAAGCTTAATAAAAACATTGACAAAGCACCATACGTTGGACACTTTATCCTCAAACACTCCTCGCTTCAAAGGGAACAGTCTGTGGATGACTTGGTATACCTTGTCCCATGACTGAAGGAATGGATACCAAATAATTATGAAGCTAGCAATCACAGCCACAGCTAGCCTGTTAAATCTACAGATTATATGAGACAGCCGACCCCTATTAGGAACATTTATGAAGCATTTTCTTAATAAATAGACAAAAAATGGCAAGGAATGATACAATTCCATTTGCTTATAGTTCAAAGCTAGGACAAAAAAGATTGTTGACAATATATCATTCTCTATGGCCACTACGAAAAAAGTTGCCCACACAAACAGTCCTAATGATACACAGTTGTACTGAAAGTGACCATGGTCTATCAGTATAAGTCCTGGGTACAACAAAATCAAAATAGTTGATATATCAGTTCGTTTAAATACACTTTTCTCTTCTTTAGGTCTCTGTCCTCTGGCATTCACTCTCTCTAAATCAATACACAAGCAGAGCACTGCTGAGATGTAAAAGTACAATTCACTCAAGAATACGGTCCACCTCATAAATGTCTTATGTGTTTCGTTTTCGTAACCTCTTGAGGCAAATAGGCGCACTGATTCAGGATCCAGCCAATCGGCGACTAGACCCATGAGGAAACTATGGTACGCCGACATAGGGGGATAGTCCAACCCCCAATAGTCGAGATCATTCTGCGTGGTGTTTTGATACCACTGTAATACCGGCGTAGATACTGTGATCTCTTGCCAGTGCCGTTGGGCCTCAAAATCTCCGAACATGGGCGGTTTTTGGAAGCCCGAATACGGATACGCCGCCACGCACCATCGCACCAGCAAAGCGAATAAAACTCCGGGTAGCAAAGCGTGTTTGGTCACGCTGAACCTATCGGGGTCCGCTCTTTTCGTCATTTTTACAAATTTAAAACCAATACAATGGTTACTACAATTTTAAAATGGTAAATAAACAAAAAAATTACAGCAACGCGGCACTTGCCGATAGATAATTTTGACAGATGTACTTACGATGTGAACGGCGTCCAGTTCTTTCGACAGCTTCTCCCTCAAATATTCCTCGGTAAACACCATATTCAATGGCAAAAATCCATTAAACGCTTTGACAAAACTATCATTCGGCACATAAAATATAAAATACACCTCTTACAGGAATTTAATCACACACTGAAACGAGTTTGCTCCGCACAACTATTGGTTTTTTTCGAAAGTGAGAAATTGAGAATGAGAAAGCGGTTCACATAAAAGTGAAATTGCGGTCGCACCGTACTGACGAATTTCACACCGGATGAGAATCAAAGACTACAATTAGAATAAAAATTGAACTTTGCGATAGGACGTGTTCAAACTACAGTGTATAATAAACTAATATCGTTTAGAGTTATCTGAGGTACTGACATCACGAATGCTTCTACAGTTGAATAGAACAGACATGACCATTATTCATTACAATTAAAGCTGAGTCCTGTAAATTTTAAAAGCATCGATATCCTGTTAGTTTTTATCCATCTCAAACAAATTTTTCCTCCGACCAATAAGGTAGGAGGTATAATTATCATTTAATCATGCTGCGGTATGGAAAGAAAAATAATATTTGCAGCCATAAAAAATCTATAAATTTAAAGGTATCAAAGACTATACCACATAATAGAATCGGCTATCTTATGCGAGAGTAACCTACAATTCCTACCTACATTCGAGGATAATTGTAATCTCACAGATAATCAATCAGTTCTACCAACCAAATACTACTATTGAACACTTCTACCAACCAACAAAATGTATTATGCAATAGTGTGCGGCCTAGTTTATTATACTCTACTCTATTTCCGCGATGAATATAGATAAACGATGGACTCGCCATCTGTCACGTTGGCACCTAATCTAATATACCTCGGCGGAAAGTGGGTGTGTGGGTATTACCCATACACCTCTGCCTACCCCTTCGGGGACCCTTGTGGGAAGGCGTGAGGATCTTATTATTTAAGGAAGGTAGAAAAATAATAACTTTGTTTTTATTTTATAGATATGCCTTATATTTATATTCTCTATGAGTACATAAGCTTTATCTGTTGCTTGAAATATGGTTTGAAAACTAAGTAACAAAGAAAAAAAAAATTAAAACCCGTGTACTTATTACAATAAAAAAATAGTTTTTAATTGCATGCAAATAATTAATTACAATAAAAAATTACAATAGACATACATACATACATATCATCACGCCAAATCACTCACAGGGTAAGCAGTTAGAACGAGATGATAAATAATAAAAAATTACAATAGACATACATACATACATATCATAACGCCAAATCACTCACAGGGTAAGCAGTTAGAACGAGATGATAAATAAAAAAACTGCATGTATACAGAATCTTTGTGTGTCCGCAGACATTATTGCGCTACAGGAGACTTGGCTTTTACCACACGAGATAGCACTACTAGGTAGTCTAGATTTTATGTTCGGTTATAGTGGGAAATCTGCTGTGGATACATCAACGGGGATATTGCGAGGACGACCTTACGGGGGCGTGGCCCTTCTATGGAGAAAAACGAAGTTCAAGAAGCACACGTCACTCACACGGGGGTTATAAATATACAGCAAAAAAATATTAAGTTCTTTCCAAACACTCCATTTAGAGTTTAGACAATGGTAACCGTTTCCCCTCACGTAGAGTCGTATGCTTATTGCCACGAGTGAAGTCGCGAGCCAACACTAGTCAGTCTAACATCCTTATATTGTCCATGATCTATCCGCGTATTGAGACATCAACCCAAGGTTATCCTGTTACTTTATACAGGCTTTGATACGATACAGTTTACTATCAAAGGTACTTTGTTAAAAGCGGGTGTATGGGTGTATGGGAGTAAGGATGTATGTATGCCATACATACATCCATACATACATCCATACATACATCCATATATCCATCCATACATCCATACATCCATCCATACATCCATCCATACATCCATCCATACATCCATACATACATCCATACATACATCCATACATACATCCATAGATACATCCTTACTCCCATACACCCATACACCCGCTGTTGTGTGTTTGGACGTATGGATGTATGTATGGATGTATGTATGGATGCATGTATGGATGTATGTATGGATGTATGTATGGATGTATGGATGCATGTATGGATGTATGTATGGATGTATGTATGGATGTATGGATGTATGGATGTATGGATGAATGTATGGATGTATGTATGGATGTAGGTATGGATGTATGGATGTATGTATGGATGTATGGGTGCATGTTTGGATGTATGTATGGATGTATGTATGGATGTATGGATGAATGTATGGATGTATGTATGGATGTAGGTATGGATGTATGGATGGATGTATGGATGGATGTATGGATGGATGTATGGATGTATGGATGGATATATGGATGTATGTATGGACACACGTCACTCACACGGGGGTTATAAATATACAGCAAAAAAAATTAAACACTAGATGGCACTGTTTTTCGAGACTAATGAGCGGTTAAGCAGACGGCTTCATACTGTTAATTTTGTGTCACAGGTGCGCGCGCATCTTAAAATTTCACTCTCATAATTTTTTCATAACGCGCCTAAAGAAGTATAACTTCAAAAAATCGATATCCTTAGAGTGTTCGCTTGTACGCATCATGCTTTCGTACATGCATGTCGGTTTATATTGTAACCTTTGGTACATGTATTGTAGCGATTGCTTTGTTTTCACAAATACGTTGAATACATCGCTACCTACGATTGGAAACAGGTTCATTGTCTGTAATATCATTGTCTATAGTCAGAATGAAACCCTAATAGTAATTTAACTGATTTTACTCTATGTCCTTGCTCAGCAGCGAAATCAGCGGATTTAGCCATCTGCCAGTATTAGGCAGCCCCTTTTTTGTGTGGACCTAATAGCATTTGGTACCCAACTTTATGGTACAAAAAAATTGGCCCCAAATTTGGCGCCCTATGTTACAGCCTCCTCAGCTTGTTGGTACATCCGCCTCTTTCTATGCTCGTCAAGTAGTTTTAATTTAAAGTAGTATTCTTTTTATAAAAAAAATATGATTGATGACAAGTCAAAAGGCGTTGTGACATCTTTGCAAATCAAAAATATTTTTCTTAAAGATTAAAAGAATTAATCACATTCGAGAGCGATGAAAATGGAAGGGGAAGCCACGCCTTTGAAGAAAAACTTAACTGAATGGAGATTCAGTCAATATCCAAAATATATTTTATTACCAATCGATGAAAATCACGATCAAATTAGAGCAAATATAAAGAACGTTGTTTTTTCTGAGGTACCTTTAAATACATAAAATCAATGACACAGACTACAACTCATTCTTAGTTAGTCTGTGTCACTCGCACTTGGTCACAATATAGGTGTATTTATTTATTTACTCAATAGTTTTGTTTTTTAGTATATTAAAAACTATATTCATCCTCCCTTACTCACGGGTTATAAATAAAATAAATATCCTCACGCCTTCCACAAGGGTCCCCGAAGGGGTAGGCAGAGGTGTATAGGTAATACCCACACACCCACTTTCCGCCAGAGGTATATTATGTGCCAACGTGACAGATGGCGAGTCCATCACCGTTACTCAAGCACGACTATACATATGCCTTCGAATTTCTTCTCAGACGTATGCAGGTTTCCTCACGATGTTTTCCTTCACCGTAAAGCTCGTGGTGTGACTAATCACTGTACTTAAGTTCAGAACAACTCATTCGAAGTTGCGATCTTTGTGTCGCAGGCAACTGCTTGAACCACTCGGCCACCACGGCTTTTTACTTTACTTTTTACTTTTACTCACGGGTTAGGGTTTAAAAAGCCAGTTATCTCTAGACTTACAACAGACTTCCTTCGCTAAATCCACAGACATACACTCGTATTGGGATATTATTAGGTACATGGTAGAAATGTATATTGCAAAGATACCAATGGTAGAAATTCAAATTGTAATGTATTCAGGTAACACCACGTCCACTTGAACGCAACATTCGCCTCGTATGCGTGTCTGAGGACGCATTGGTGAATATTCTCGACATGGACCCTGAGATGGCGACAAGGGATGAGTTTGCTGAGTTTGTTGCGGGCAGGAAACTACCATACGGCGCGTTGCCAGTTGCTCACCGGTAAAACGTACATATATAATCTGTATTACGAGACCACAGCCGTTTACGAGAGTAAACGGCTGTGGTCTCGCTTTCATGGTTTTTTTTAATCCGTCTAATCTATCTCAGTGCGAAATTTCGTTCATTTCAGAACGGATGAACGAAATTTCATCGAATGAAACATCCTCACAAACTGTCATATATTAGAAGGATACAAGGCCCACCGTTCATACCTGGCTGGATGCCTAGGTCTCCTGGTTGGAGGCCTAGGTCTCGCCATTAACCGGTTAAGTAGCAAAAGTTCCCGAAACTCAACACAAAAAAAACCCACCGTTCATACCTTAGCTAAGTGGAAGGTACAGAAGAGTACTGGTTGAAACCAGAGCAAAACTGGTTTATTATAATAAAGAAGGTGACAGGTAGGTAAGCTTACTAAGCTTAAGAGTTGACGCAAGATTTATTTTCAGTTACGGTGGTCATCAATACGGTTTGTGGGTTGGTCAACTCGGGGATGGACGAGCTCACATACTTGGTGAATATGTCAATAGGTAAAAACATTGTTGAGCCTTTGTCTCATAGAATAAGCATATATATTGTGGCGAATTAGCTACCTACCTAGCAAAAGAGGCAATTCTACGTGTGCTGCGCACGTAGGGTCCCACGCATTTCGGGCCCCGCGGTCCAACGTATACTGACCGTAAAACCTATCCAGTTATGTGGAAGTTCCTTTGTTTTATTGAATACCATAAAACTTGATAACTTTAGGCAATCCAACGGCCGGCCACGCACTAACTTATTCCGACACTGCACATACAATACATCGCGCTGAGTTCCGGTAGTAGGCAAAGAGAGTAGAGTGCCAGTTCTCTTTAGACTTCATTGATACTCTCTAGATTTACGTTAGGTACGTAAATCTAGAGAGTATCGTGTCGCTTCATCCACATTAATTACTGTGTTTAAGCGGTATATGTACTGGGTGCCTTAGATTACGTGACAGGGCACATTGACCTTTGATGACAAAGACAACGAGCAAAAAAAATGCTTAAAAAGTTTTATTTTGTTTTTTTCTGAAATAAAAACAAAAAAATAGCCCATAAAACAATTTTTCAGGATAAGCTAATTACTCCCTTTAATAGTCATGTCATTTTGTTATCTTTGGAGCTGTTTGTTTTATTGCATCGTCATGAGGATATATCACAACCTACTATAACTTCTAGAAGACAAGTTTTTTAATTTCTATACAATACTAGTTGTCCCGGGTAGCTTCGCTTGGTTGAAAAAGTAAAAGCCACGACCCAGTGGCGCCACCTATCGGTTGTGAATCTAAACCATTCTCGAATCCACCTGAAGAATAAAAAATGTTCATTAAAATCGGTCCATACGCTTACGATTCTATAAAGGACATACTGAAATCTTGAACAATTTACGACAGCCTGGGTGATCGATGGCAGATCCAACTCAAGGGCTCTGGTCAGACGCCGTACTCTCGCGTCCATGACGGCAGAGCTGTTCTGCGCTCTGCCATCAGGGAGATGGTGGCCAGCGAGGCGTGCCACTTTCTGGGCATACCCACAACAAGAGCTGCGGGATTAGTTGGTGACATACATTTATAAAACTAAATTTTTATCCACTTTACTAAGAGAGGTAGGGCATAACGAGTTTCCTGTTCGAATTTGGAGCTGCCCGCCTGGGACAGGACCCGTACGTTATAGACGGCCGTAGTCAAATAACACAATTTATTGTGTTGTGTTCCTACGCGGTGAATAAGGTCTCCAGTAATGAGCTCCTTGGGGAGGGGGGAGGATTGTTATATTGTGTTGGCAGCAGAGGGATTATTCCTATTATGCCAGCACAGTATAGCTCTCCGAACATAAGAGTGGCAGCGCGCGGTAGCGTAAATAGGCTACGATAACCGTTTCCCATCAGGTGGGCTGTATGCTTGTTTGGCACTCTTGTGGTATAGAAAATAAATAATAATAAAAGGCACAGATACAGAAGCTACAGAAAATGTTAGTACAATATAATAGTATACTATTACTGCAATATAATAGTATACTATTATATTGTAGCCTATTCGGCACTGTTACTGAGTCGCAGCCTCTCATCTCGCTTCAGTAAGTGATGAAGCCATTGTGCGCGATGTATACTACACGGGGAGCCCGCGGCGAGAGAGGGCTGCGGTCCTCCTTCGCCTGGCTCCCAGCTGGTTCCGCTTTGGATCGCTGGAGATCCTATCGCGCACCGGGGAGATCCCAGTATTGAGGCAGCTTTCGGACTTTATAATAAAGGTATTTTCTTACGTTATTACATACATACATACATATCATCACGCCAAGTCCCTAACGGGGTAGGCAGAGATTATAGAGCGCCAGTTCTATCTAGAATTGCATACCTCTTTCGCTTCGTCCACATTCATCAGTCTCTTCATACATGCTCGTCGGTTTCGAGTACTCTTAACGTTCCCGTCCTTGAGAGTCCGATCGATTTGATCCATATAGTTGGAACGTGGCCTTCCTCTGTCTTCTTACGTTATTAATGGTGTTATTCTTGTATATTCAGTGCCTCATTCTGAATATGAATGAATGAGGGAGTGATTGTAAAGATGAAGAAAGGCATGTTACGTTGGTTTAGACACATAAAAAGGATGAGTGAAGAAAGATTGACGAAACAGATATACAAAGCAAAAGTGTGTGCAAGAAGAGGCAGAGAAAGGCCACGTTCCAACTACCTGGATCAAATAGATCGGACTCTCAAGGACGGGAACGTTAAGAGTACTCGAAACCGACGAGCATGTATGAAGAGACTGATGAATGTGGACGAAGCGAAAGAAGTATGTAAGTCTAGAGACAACTGGCGCTCTATATTCTCTGCCTACCCCGCTAGGGACTTGGCGTGATGATATGTATGCATTCAGTGCCATCCACGAAGATGCGTCCCACTTGTAGTCGAGGGGGTCGCGGGATGCGGAGAGGATGACCTGAGTCTATTAATTGTAGTGTGCGTGTGTATACAAAGGTAATCAGTGTGTACCGGCAATACTCAAACATTTGTGAAAGGTTGCACACTTACACGAAACGACCAACCCGAACCGTGCACCTTTTTCGACGTTTTATAAGTGCCCACCTAGGCCTAAGTGAAATAAAAATATTTTGATTTTGATACACTATAAACTTTAGGTATGAATAGTGGGATGAATACTCTGCCTACCCCTTCGGGACCCTTGTGGGAAGGCGTGAGGATATATTATATATTATTATTTTAGAATAGGGATTAGTCAAACTACGAGTTTTACGATGAAGGAAAACATCAAGAGGAAACTTGCATACCTATGTTTGAGAAGAAACTCAAAGACCTATGTATAATTGTGCTTGAGTAACGGCGATGGACTCGCCGTCTGTCACGTTGGCACTTAAATATATTTCATACCATGCCGCAGATTTTTATGTAATTCACTTCTTACTCAACTAATGTCACTGCCATATAATGCATAGCGTGGTCAGTAAGGGACTTTATCTGCGAGCCGGTGTGTTAACACGGCTTGTATAGGGTCCAATTAATTACAGTTCAAATTTCCAGGAGTATTTTCCCGATATCCATTTGACAGACGAGAATCGCTTCATCCGATTGTTCTCCGAAGTCGCTCATAGGACTCTAGACTTGGTCGCTAAGTGGCAAGGTAACCCCATGGTTTATATCTAAAGTTACTTGTAAAATAGCTAGCTGCCAGGTTGGCATTTGAATAAATCTCCACTGAAGAGGAAGACGTCCTCGTGAAGATATGTACCTACCTACCTATATAGATGTAACGAACGAGGTATGCTAGAGAGAACGGGTTCTACCCAGTGAAGGACTGCGTGATGAAACGTTTCCTAGTATATATATATATATATATATATATACTAGCAAACTCGACCACGCCATGCTATGGCTAAGGTGTTTGTTATTACAACAATCAACAGATATCGCCATCTTTTAGAATCGTTTGGAGCTAACAGATAATTTTGACTGTCAAAAATAGACAAATAATTTGCAATAAAATAATATTGCGACGATAAATTGAGATGTAAGCTATCCTATCTTTCAAGTTGGATCAAACTGCACACGGTGTGGAAATTTGATTAATATCTGCTAAGTAGTTAGGAGTCCATCGCGGACAAACAACGTGACTCGTAATTTATATATATTAAGATTTCTTCTGTGCGTGTGTATGTCACTGAACTCTAAACGGCTGGACCGATTTTAATGAAATTTGCTGTGTGTCTTCAGGTGGATTCGAGAATGGTTTAGATTGGACTGGACCCAACCCAACTGGACCCGATAGGAGGTGCTGCGATCTTGTTTCAGGTTTTTTTTTAACCCGAGCGAAGCTGAGCGGGCCCTCTACTACATATATGTCAATCGCCATGACATACAATTTGTCTTTGATCAATATAATTTAAATAAATTTCAGGCTTCGGCTTCACCCACGGCCTTCTGAACACGGACAACATGAGTATTCTCGGTGTCACGATGGACTATGGTCCCTTTGGCTTCGTGGATTCCTACGACGGAGGTTTTATCGCCAATTGCTCTGATGGCGAAGGAAGATATGCCATGGCCAAGCAACCTGACGTAAGGAACCCTACAGGTTGTATTTTACAAAGAAAATCAGAACCAAAATTATTTATTTCTATGTAAGGAACCACCCAAAGAATTCACCCAAACACTCCACAATTTTTTAGGTTGTTTTTTTTATCTATACCTACCCATGTAAACAGGAAATATTTTATTGTCTGCTTCTCAAATTCTTGCCATCAAAAACCCCAAAAGAGTATTAAATTATATTAATCAGGAATAACACAATAAATTGCTTATAGATTTGGTGTTTCGTTGTTGAAACGCGGATAGTGCCGACTGAGTTGACTGTCGACTGTTGACTGTCAACTTAAGTACTTAAGTTCAGTACTTAAAGATATATTCATTGCATTGTGGTTCTGCAGGTAGTGGTGTGGAACATAGGACAACTGGCCAATGCACTGAAGCCTCTTCTCACCTCGTCTCAGCAGGTGCACATGTCACACATCCTAAAGACATTGGATACCTATTGCAAGAACAAAATATTGTTAGTTTTGTTGGTTTTCATTCAAATCAAATCAAATCAAATCAAAATCTTTTTATTTCACATAGGCCCAGATGGGCACTTATAAAACGTCGAAAAAGAAGCACGGCATTAAATTCTTAGTCATATTCAAGTAAGTGTTATAAAACGTATTAATTAATTCATTTTCGTATCCGTTTAAAATAGTTCCTAAAAAGAAGGTTAATAACTTTGACAACATGCTTGTACACTTTCTACGAAAATTTAATTTTATTCTAACCTCTCTGCGTGATTCCAGCCAAAAATCCTAAAGACATATTTAGTATATACTTTCAACTTTGATTATATATATATTTTGATTTTATCGTTTTATGAGCTCAATGTCTTACCTAGGGAGACGTTTCTTATGAAGATAGGTTTGAAAGAGGAGCGTTGGGGTGATGAGCAGCTGGTAGAAAAACTCTTAGACATGATGCAGCAGACTGGAGCTGACTTTACTTCCACTTTCAGGCAACTTGCTGAGGTAAAATAATAATAACGTTTACTGTACTCTACACCAGGGATGTTGCGGATACCGATTTTTTCACATCCACGGATGCGGATGCGGATGCGGATTTAGGAAGGCTCACATCCGCGGATGCGGATGTTTAAAATCTGATATAAATCTATACAAATAAATACAATTTTACTTACTACATATGGATGTAACAAGGTACCTATACAATTTTTTTTTCTTTTGTCTATTTGTCGGTCTGTCTGTTTTTCCGGCTAATCTTTGACACGAATGGACTGATTTTGATGGGACTTTCACTGGCTGGTAGCTGATGTAAAAAGGAGTAGACTTAGCCTAATTTTATTTAAGAAATCGAACAAAAAAATTTTTGTTATATTCCACGCGGTCGAAGTAGCAGGTACATATAGTATTACATATGAATGAAGAATTATAACAATCATAATTAAAATTGTTATTAAACAAAATAGTAATGTAAAGTGCTCCTATTTTTTTAACTTCACCTAGTAAGTTTCATATTAGTAAGAGAAGTAAAAAATAGGCGCATTATACTAAATAAACAGTAATATTGCCGCCTTTTCTAATTCAAGGCGGTTACATTACAATGGACGTGACAAAACGTAATTTTTTTATGCGGAAAAGGCGTATTAAATGGAATTTAAAAAATTATTTCTTTTTAATTAGAATGTTGATATTAATAAGCTTTTCAATAATTTTAAATAATAATAATATAATTAGCCTTTTTCACTGAAACGCCAATCACAGCGCATGGCGTCATACCTACGAGCTGCTTTCGCGCACTATTGAAAAAGTAATTAAAAAACGGCTTTAAAGTACGCTAAACCTTAATTTATTACGGAAAAATAGCCTTTTTTTCGTAAATAGTAATGTGTTTACTTATTACTTCATTATAGGTTCAAAATCTTTCGTCATGCCTATATTACTTTGTGTCAGAAAATCAATAACGGGAAACTCGCTGAAAAAATAAAGGATATTGTTATAAAACAATAAAGTTTACCTACAATAAAACGTATTACCGGTGTGACATAATGGCATTTACCTGGCGATTTTAATGTAATAAGCTGAGCTAAGGCTAATTTAAAGATTTCCCAATAAACAATTATTTACACTCAATGATCACTGTATCACAATAACACTCAAAATTTATGTCTACACGATAAGTAAGTAATCCACAGCGCAAACAAACACGTAATGATTTATTTACATGTAAAACGCGTCGGATCTCGTCAACCATTTTTAACGCTCCTATTGGTAATTTTCACATCCGAACGGCACGCGCCATTCGCCGGCCCCGTCCAATTTCTTTATTGTCGCAACTTGTATAACATCCGCATCCGCATGAAAATCCGCATTGATTATTGCGGATGCGGATGCGGATGTCAAAATTGATGCGGAAGCTCCGCATTTGCGGATGCGGATGCGAATATTCGCAACATCCCTGCTCTACACTCAAATGGAATTACATTATGTAGGTTCTTGTGTCTATCTTCCAACTGGTCAATATACATTTATTTGTCCATTAGGCTAATGCCTATAGAAATTAGAATACCTACCTACCTATATGTTTTTCTCTATTCGATGTCTATATTCTTGATGGATACTATAGATAATAATAAAAAGTAAAACTGGCGCGCACCATAGCTTGATTATGGCGCGAAATTTTATTATTAATAATGTTATTAGATAACTCACAAATTGTAATTATTCATTAAATATACCAGTTCTCTTATGGGACGCTAACTTGTTATACTTTTGCTTGCTACGCGAAGACTCGCTATTGTTTGTTATAAACTGTGCCAAATAAAAATAAATAAATGAACAGCCCCTCAACTCTGAAACAGTAAGGAAATAATAGTTATTTTGATGTTTTGGTTAGTTGGAGCCTTGCGAAATGGTGAGTGAGATCAAGGTGGCAGAAAAGTGGTCGCTGAAGCGCCTGTCCTCTCACTCCTCATGGGGTTGCTGGTTGGACCAGTACCGTGAACGGCTGGACAAGGAGGCTGGTAAGATTATTTTGTTGTTTTGTATTGTGACTTTCTCTCGAGCAACGGTTTGAATGTACCAGGAACAAATATGATCTCATGTATCTATATTGTACTAGCTGTTCCCCGCGTAAACTATGTTTTTCCCTGAAATAAAACATCTTTAAGGTTAATCCAGCTGTATAATAATATATATCTCTGCATGAAAGAGGTACGAAAATCCTCACAAACTTTCGTCTATAATTTTTTTGGGTTTTTCTCACGCCTCGCCACGAGGGTCCTCGCAGGGGTAAGCAGAGGTGCATAGGTAGTATCCACACACCCACTTGCTACCAGAGATATATAGAGAATACAAAGAGATTTAATGTGTAAACGGTATAGGTTCATAATTCCACGGACGCCTAACATGATATGCATTTATTGATCTGTACAACTTTATTTCTGACAGTGGATGCAAGCTCAGTGGGTCTCTTTGAAGACGAGCGCCGTCGTCGCATGCTGAGTGTGAATCCAATGTATATACCTCGCAACTGGTTATTGCACGAGGCAATCGTGGATGCCGAAAGGGATGATTACCAGAAGGTATGATTGAATTGCAGAAAGTAAATTTGGCAGATGACATTTATTTTCTGTCATAGTAACTGTCAAATTAGTAGGCAGGCGGGAACGAGTTTGTTCCCGCAAACTCATGTATTTCAAAGTATTTTCTGTCATTGCAGGTCTGTTTTCTACTGGAACTACTGAAAAATCCGTTTGAGATACAGCCCGAAGCAGAGGCGAGGGGATTTTCAGCCCAACCGCCAGAGTGGGCATACGCTCTGAAGATCAGTTGCTCTTCCTGATTGACACGTGTTTTCAATAAAGTTTATTTGAGAAGTTTATGTCTATTTCTATATATATGTATATTATATGTGTGTTTTAAGTTCCCCTAGATAGGTATGAACGGGTGTTAAAAAGAAGCTCTGTATCATGTTTTTGGGCACCGTTACAATATAGTATACATTGTAATCTTCGGTCCAGGTCAAAGAGTAAAGTAATATGTCCTGGTCAACGCCTAAACAGCATTTATCTAGCGTTTGTTTTAATCTGTGACAAAAATTTTCATGACACTACACTAGTATTGAACCACAGAATACTATAAAACTTTCCGTTTTACGAAATTAAAATCACGAAGATATAGGTATGGGATTAATTAATTTTACATAAAATATATAATTTAGTTTAGTGTGTTATTGCTCATGAAGCGAGCATTTTGTATTTTGTCTGCTTTGATGAGCGATTCGCAACCGATCGGTAGGATGAACTTGATCAAAAATTTCAAAGACTGGAAGTTTAAAGATACTCCGAACTACGCAGAGCTTCCTATTGACGATAATCCTGAATATAACGTGCCTGTTGCCGTGAAAAATGCTGTGTTTTCCAAGGTATATTGAAAAACCGTAATTTAAAAAGTTTGCGACACCTCTGTTTAAGACTTACCTATTTTACCATATACTTATGGTAAAATTATGTTGATGGTACAATTATTATTAGCAAAAAGTTTATATTAGGTGATTAAACAATTACAAAAAAATACTTTGTACTATAATAAAGACTTAAATACTTTGCAGAAGCAGTTCTGTAAAGTATTTAAGTCTAGAACTGGCAATCTATTCTCTCTGCCTACCCTAATTAAGGCTGCACACCTTCCCACAAGGGTTCCCACAGGGGTAAGCAGAGGTGTATAGTAACCACACACCTATAGGAAATATATTTTATGTACCAATGTGTTTAAATGGACTCCATGTGATTTCACTTCATATTACAAAACAAAGAAACTATTAGTGTTGAGCTCAGAAAGTACTGAATGGATTTTCACACAAATTTCACCAATAGAGAGGCACACAAGGACCGATTAAGTGTATTATTTGTAGAAATGAGCTGCTGCGAACCTATGACAGAATGAAACATGTAAATACTGTGCTACCAGTGCAAAGCCAGGTGAGGGCCCTAGTCAAAATCAAAATATTTTTATTTCAAATCGGCCTAGTTGGGCACTTATAAAACGTCAAAAACAGTGCACGGTTCGGGTTGGAAACTCCATGGTTACTCTTTTCAAAGCATGTAAATTATAACATGCTTTACTGTCCACCAGGTACCAACGGAACCGCTACAGGGTAATATACGCCTGGTGTGTGCATCAGACGATGCTCTAACAGAGATACTGGACTTGGACCCTGCAGTGGCTGAGTCGGAGGAGTTCATAGACTTTGTGGCTGGGAAGTATTTACCTGAAGGAGGGCTCAGTGTTTCACATCGGTAAGTAATATTAAGATGGTTCCAGAAATAAGAGCTTCTTTGTGGAAACTTGTGAATTTAGTTAAGTGACTTTTTGTTTATTGAAGAGCAAGCATTATTATACAAAACAAATTTGTCCCGCAGTTTCAGAGATTAGCTGGAACAGACAGACACAAAAGTTTTAAAAAATGCTATTTTGGTGTATGTACCGTATATATATTCATATGCAATTAGTATAAAGCATTTATTTCGGTATTAAAAACAGACACTCCAATTTTATTTATATGTATATCATACAAAACTAATTATTAAAATTTGTGCCCACAGACAACAATGGTAGCTTGCAGGCACCCTTGAGATTCCCATCCTCTAGTGTTTGCTCTATTTGATATATGTAGTTGGAACATGGTCTTCCTCTGCTTCTTCTTTTCATCTTCGATTCCGAAGAGGTAGGCAGAAGGGTGTAGGTAGTATCCACTCTTCACTAGAGAAATAATTTTGGTGCCAATGTGACACATGGCGATTCTATCGACTTTTTTTTTTTTTTTAAATTGTCTCTCGTAGCGTGAGTTCCGGGAACTTTTGCTACTTAACCGGTCATTGGCGAGACCTAGGCCTCCAGCCAGGCACTTTATTTCTAAGCAACACAGCTAAGGGCACCCCCTGTGGGGTACGAACCTCGGCTTAGGGCGTTGCTGGATCGCGAGCAAGGGAGCTGGGCTGGACTGGTAATTTTATTTAAATATTATTTGG
Source organism: Drepana falcataria (assembly GCA_945859725.1). Lineage (NCBI taxonomy): Eukaryota > Metazoa > Arthropoda > Insecta > Lepidoptera > Drepanidae > Drepana > Drepana falcataria. The sequence continues at coordinate 8,868,445 of OX243941.1, read as the reverse complement.
GGGCGGGATTTGCACGTCTGGCTCGGCGCGGGCAGTTTGCGGCGGGGGTCGGGGGGGAACATTACGGCTTCAATTCTATCGACGTTACTCAAGCACAACTATATATCAGTCTTTTAATTTATTCTCAAACGTATGCAAGTTAGGTGCCTTCTCGATATTTCCTTCGTAGTAAAGCTTGTAGTAAGACTAATCATATCTTTCAGGTATGGCGGATACCAGTTTGGCTTCTGGGCTGATCAGCTTGGAGATGGTAGGGCGCATATCCTAGGAGAATATGTAAATAGGTGAGTTTTAACGTCCTATAAAAAAATATTAAAAAAGATTGTGTACAAGGGAGTGATTGTGAACATGAAGAAAAGCTTACATTGGTTCAGATATAGAAAGAATGAGTGAAGACAAGTTGGCGAAACAGAAATAGAATGAGAAGGTGAGTGCAAGAAGGGGCAGAGGAAGACCATGTTCCAACTACCTAGATCAAATCGACCAGACACTCAAGGATGGCTAGGAACTCCACCTTGTAGAAGTCTGAAGCCAAATAATGGAGGTTTCTATATTATGTTGGCAGCAGAGGGATTAGTCTCATTATGCTGACATCGTAGTATAACTCTCCGAATACAGATTGGCAACGCGCAAGTGATACTTCAGTATAGTGAGCGTAAATAGGCTACGGTAACCGCTTCCCATCAGGCCGTATACTTGTTTGCCACTCTTGTTGTATAAAAAATAGGTACCGGTTCTCTGATGTGAGTATTCTATTTTCTTGAACGTTTTAAGCAAAGGAGAGTCATGGCAACCCCAGCTGAAGGGGTCTGGTGAGACTCCGTACTCGCGCTTCGGCGATGGCCGCGCAGTACTACGCTCGTCTGTCCGCGAGATGGTGGCCTCAGAGGCTTGCTATGGCCTCGGAGTGCCCACCACGAGAGCTGGTGCACTGGTGGGTAAGGCTACATTATATCCTCAATTCTATATCTTCTTTCCTCGTCTTGCAAGAAGAAGCAGAGCAAGACCACGTTCCAGCTACCTGGATCAAATCGATCGGACGCTCAAGGACGGGAACGTCGATAGTACTCGAAAGACGAAGCGAAAGTGGTATGTAAGTCTAGAGAGAACTGGCGCTCTATACTCTCTGCCTACCCCGTTAGGGACTCGGCGTGATGATATGTATGTACTATATCTTCGCGCTTTCCCACAAGGGTCCCCGAAGGAGGATGCAGAGGTGTGAAGGTAGACCAATACTCCCACCCACTATTCATTCTGACAGATGGCGAGTCCATCGCCGTTACCCATGCGACTCTACAAATGTAGGTCTTTGAATTTCTTCTTAAACTTTTATAGACTCACTATGTATATATGCCTTCTTTATATATTATCCCTCTCGACGGCCGCCTGGTCTAGTGGTTAGACCTCCTGACTGCGAACTTGAGGCCCCGGGTTCGAATCCCGCTGGGGGCAGATATTTGAGCGTTGAACACGAGTGTGTACCGTCGTATGTATTTATGTTCATATATATCTATCTATATAAGTAAATATATCGTTGTCTAATTACCATAACACAAGTTTTGCTTAATTTGGAACAACCGCGGTGGCCGAGCGGTTCGAGTAGTTGCCTGCGAAACAAAGATCGCAAGTTCGAATCCCGACTGTACCAATGAGTTTTTATCAACTTAAATGTGTGGGTATTACCTAGAAACTTCTGCCTACCCCCTTGTGGGAAGGCGTGAGATGGTATGTATGTATGTATGTATGTGGTGGTCAGTGAGCGACGAACACGAGGTGTACCGCGACCAGCGCTACACTGGGCACGCGCGGCGTGAGCGTGTCGCCGCGCTGGTGCGCCTGGCGCCCGCCTGGTACCGGCTGGGGTCGCTCGAGATACTGCAGCGGCGACACGAGCCGCACACCATGAAGCTACTCGTGGACTTCATCATCAAGGTCAGTAGTTAGCTATAGTGCCATCCACGAAGACGCGCCCCACTATTCCTCCTCATAGTTTACAGTGTAAGTGTGCAACCTTCCACTAATGTTTGAGTATTGTCGGTACACACAGATTACCTATGAGTTCACACGCACACTACAATTAATAGACTCGGGTCAGACTCCCCGCGACCCCCTCGACTAGAAATTGGTGGGGCGCGTCTTATTATGTAATTTGTAATGTCCTTTCAGCACCATTTTCCCGAGATTGAATCCGGGCCGCTCAAGAGCGGAGACAAGTACGTGGATTGGTACACAGAGGTGGCGCATCGTAACTTGGACATGGTCGCCACTTGGCAAGGTATTACTTCTCCATACATACATATATATACATACTAGCTGTGCCCGCGACATCGTCCGCGTGGAATTTAACAAGTTAAGTTTAAGTTTTTGTTCAGTTAATAATAATAAATAATGACGTCAGCTATCTGCCAGTGAAAGTCCCGTCAAAATCGGTTCAGTCGTTTCAGAGATTAGCCGGAATAAACAGACAGACAGTCAGACTAAAATTAAAAAAATATATATTTTTGGTATATGTTTGGAAAAAAATAAAAAAACCCAAAAAAATATTTTTCTTTTCTTACAGTCTACACTACTACTGTACAGTCTTTTTTTTATACAAAAAGAGTAGCAATCAAGCATACGGCCCACCTGATGGGAAACGGTTACCGTAGCCTATTTAAGCTCACGATACCGAAGTATCACTTGCGCGTTGTTTCTGTGTTCGGAGAGTTATACTCTGCTGCCAACATAATATAACAACAAATTGTCCTCTATCTTCCCCAAGGAGCTTATTATTTGAAACCTTATTCATCTCGCAGGAACACAACACAAAATAAGGACTTTCAATAAAGTGGAGGTCCTGCCCCAGTCGGGCAGCTCCAAATTCAAACGGGAAACCCGTTATGCCCTCTCTTAAAGCTACTCTTGTCTTTTGGTGAAAACCGCATGGAAATCCGTACACTAGTTTAGGTGTTTCGTGCGAACAGACAGACAGACGCGGGGGACTATGTCTTATGATGTAGTGACAAAGATGAAGACTAGATAAGACTAGTAATGCATACGTAGTACGTACATATCATCACGCCAAGTCCCTAACGGGGTAGGCTGAGAGTATAGAGCGCCAGTTCTCTCTAGACTTACATACCTCTTTCGCTTCGACCACATTCATCAGTCTTTTCATACACGCTCGTCGGTTTCGAGTACTCTTAACGTTCCCGTCCTTGAGCGTCCGATCGATTTGATCCAGGTAGTTGGAACGTCGCCTTCCTCTGCCTCTTCTTGCAGACACTTTTGCTTTGTATATCTGTTTCGTCAATCTCTCTTCACTCATCCTTTCTATGTGTCCAAACCAACGTAACATGCCTTTCTTCATCTTTACAATCACGCCCAAATTCACGCCAGTTGATTTGCGATTCACTAGTATTGCAGTCAAATAATATCAAGACTGAGATGCCGTGAGTGACTCGTGATGATATGTTGTCCAGGCGTGGGGTTCACGCACGGGGTCCTGAACACCGACAACGTGAGCATCCTGGGGCTGACCATAGACTACGGGCCGTACGGGTTCATAGACCACTTCTACCACCACTATGTGCCCAACACTTCGGACGACCTCGGCCGGTACGCGTTTAATAAACAGCCTGAGGTTGGTAGCACTGGAAATATATATGGGAATTTGTTACGTAGTTTGTTACTTTACTTTCAGATCGAGGAGTTCTTCAAGATTTTTATTATTATTATTATATCCTCGAAGAAGATGTAGTGACAAAAATTGAGAAAGGTATGCTAAGATGGTTTGGCCATGTCGAGAGAATGAATGAAGAACGATTGACGAAAAAAGTGTATAAGGCGAGTGTGAATGAAAGTGTTGGAAGGGGTAGACCTAGGCGGACGTTTCTAGACCAAATTAGGGACGTCTTGAAAAACGGTCAGGTCAAGAGTACCCTAAACCGAAGAGCATGTATGAAGGGAATAATGAAAGTGGACGAAGCGAAAGAAGTATGTAAGGATCGTAGCAAGTGGAAAGAAGTGGTCTCTGTCTACCCCTACGGGAAAGAGGCGTGATTATATGTATGTATGTGTTATATCCTTCCGCCTTCCCACAAGGGTCCCAAAAGGGGTATCGGTAGTACCCATATACCCACTTTCCGCCAGAGTATATATTAAGTGCTAATGTGACAGATGGCGAGTCCATCGCCGTTACTCAAGCACGACTATACATACGCTTTTGAATTGCTTCTCAATCGTATGCAGGTTTCATCTCGATGTTCTTCACCGTAAAGTTCGTGGTGTCATTTTGATTACAGATAATACTGTGGAATCTTGAGAAATTCGCGGAGGCTTTAGCACCTGTGCTCAGTGAGGAGCAGGCGAAGATGGTGCAGCAAGTGAGGGCCACACTCGAGGAGTACGTGCAGAGGAAGATACTGTAAGTATAAACACTTACATCTTCTTAATATATATAAATTACGTGTCACGTTGTTTGTTGTCCGCGATGGACTACTTAACCGATTTTAATCAAATTTGCACGCCGTGTGCAGTTTGATCCAACTTAAAAGATAGGATAGCTTACATCACAATTGGACCCGATAGGTGGCGCTGCGAACGTGTTTCAGGAATTTTAACTTTTCCACCCGGGCGAAGCTGGGCTGGACAGATAGTATAGGGCCTGCAATATTATGATATATTATATATATCAGGCCACCACTCGAACCACTCAGCCACCACGGCTCTACAATATAAAATATTCACATTATAAACACTATATAAATTTACTTTTGCAGACGAACATACATGTCTAAACTCGGCTTGTCAGAGGCCCAAGATGGCGACGACAAGTTGGTTCAAGAGCTGCTGGAGCTGATGCAGCAGACTATGGCGGACTTCACCGCTACCTTCAGACAATTGGCGGAGGTGAGGTGACCTGCAGACCATGCATTAGCCAGAACATGCACTATTATAGGTGCCATCGACTGAGTAACTAAGTCAAACATATCATCATGCGGAGTCCCTAACGGGGTAGGCAAAACATACCTCTTCGCTTCTTAGCTAAGGCTAAAGTTAGTAAGGCTTAAAATGATTGAAACAAGATTTTTAACAATATTTCTTAAAAGGAAGGTAGGAATACAAATGGTAAATTGAAGTTTTAATGTAATAGTTACGTCATGTCCTTCAATAAGTGTACATTTTGTTGATTTTGTGTTTTTTTCTTCTGAGCTCTGAACAATACAAAATGTTGACCATAGGTTAATACAAATGAGCTGTTGGATACTTCAGTGACGGACACCAAGTGGGCGTTGAGCAAGTTGCGCGCTGCGGCTGTCTGGGAGGCCTGGGTGGCTGCCTACCAGCAGCGGCTGGACTGTGAAGCTGGTAACCTACTTTCCATAAGTGACCAGAACATTGGCCCAAAACCTACCCACTTCCCGGTGTCAAAATTCGATTGTTACTAAAAAGACTTGGTTCCAAAATGTGTTAAAATGAAAAACATGCTTATCATCACGTCGGGTCCCTCACTGAGGAGACAGAGTAGAGCGCCAGTTCTCTCTAGACTTGCATGCCTCTTTCGCTTCGTCTACATTCACCAGTCTCTTCATACATGCTCGCTGGTTTCGAGTACTTTTGACATTCTCGTCTCTGATCGATTTGATCTAGGTAGCTGTAACGTGGCCTTCCTCTGCCTCTTCTTGCACACATTTTTGCTTTGTATATCTGTTTCGTCAATCTTTCTTCACTCGTCCTTTCTGTGTGTCCAAACCAACGTAACATGCCTTTCTTCATCTTTATAATCACGCTCTCATTCGCGCCAGTTGTTTTGCGAATCTCTTAATAATAATATAATTGAATTACCTTTTGTAGAATTTAAAGCTGTCGTTAAAAGTAAATTAATTCAAAAGGCTTATTATAAAACATCAGATTATTTGAATGATGGCCATGCATGGCAATGAATTGCTCCTCTGGTACAGAGTTTATATATGTAATCTTTTCTCCCCCCACGTAAAAGGGAATAAATGTTAAAAAAAAAAAACCGGGGAGTTTGTTTCGCCGTTTCTTCTCCTGGCAGGTACTTTTTTTTTTCTTGGAAGCGGTGGTAACTTTAGTTTATATTAAATATGTGACGTTCAATAAGTGTTCCCTGTGTCCCTTACATTGAATAAAATATTTTGATTTTGATTCTTCTTTGCAGATTTGATATAAAATTATTAATTTGTTTCCCAGTGAGTGAGGCAGAGCGCCGCAGTCGCATGCTAAAGGTGAACCCCCTGTATGTACCAAGGAACTGGATTTTACAGGAGGCTATAGCAGACGCTGAGAAGAACGACTTTCATAAGGTAATGTTGACAGCGTGGCATATTTCTTTTATTCATCAGATCGACCTCCCAATAGTGAGATGACATTAGGGACTATACCCATACTACGTGATCGTTCAGGGAGGGGGTGTCTTTAAAATACCACATTGTTTGCTGTGACCCAACGTGGTGGTAGGGGGTTTGCTTAGGTTTTTGTCACTTAGTCAATATCCTCTAGAAACATCTCACGCTTTTTCGAGCTATATTCGATCATTCATTCATATCATCACGCCGAGTCCCTAACGGGGTAGGCAGATAGTATAGAGCGCCAGTTCTCTCTAGACTTGCATACCTCTTTCGCTTCGTTCACATTCATCAGCCATTTCTATGTATATTTCTTGTATATTCACTTGTAATAAAGTTTTTTTTTTTGGTTTTTGATATGTTTCAGGTGCGATTTTTAATCAAATTATTCAAGAATCCATATGAAGTTAACGAAGAAGCCGAGAAGCTGGGGTATTCTTCTCAGCCGCCGAGCTGGTCTTACGGCTTGAAACTGAGTTGTTCCAGCTAAATATTATTGACTATTTATTTTATGAGATATCTAGATAAAAATATTTTATAAATGGCATAATACATTACATTACGCGGTAGTCAGGTTACTCTATTAGAACGTAATATGAAGATGACTATTCTATGATGTCTAGATCATGAATTATTCAATAAGATATATTTACCCATGTGATATTTTTTTTGTTAATGTTTTCTATTAAATATGATTTATTTGTAATTAAGTGTTTTAAATACAAAATCACAGCTATAAAACGAGATGGTGCCTTGTACATTTCTGCTTTGTGTGCTGATGTGACTTTGTTTTTCAACATAGAACACCATTTCAAAACAAACCTAAAGATATTTCGCTCTACTTTATACAAGTCGCCATTTAATAAGGTAGAGCTGAATGACTTAGTTAAAATCCTGAATGTACCAAGGAGTTTCTTTAGAACTTAAGTATAGTGATAGTCACACCTCGAGCTTTACGGTGAAGGAAACATCGAGAAAGCTGCATACGTTTGAGAAGGCATTCAAAGGTGTATGTTTAGTCGTGCTTGAGTAACGGCGATGTACTCTCCATGTCACGTTGACACCTAAGACACATTATATCTCCGGGAGGAAATTGGGTGTGTTGTTACTACCTCTGCATACCCCTTCTGGGACCCTTGTGGGGAAGGCGTGAGGCGGAGAAATGGCGATGGACTCCCTATCAAGCACGTAGGCATCTGAAATAAATATCGTATACGTCGAAATATCTACCTCATGGACTCTTGTAGGAAGTTTCAAAGCTATTCACATATATGTCTTCAGAAAATAATGTCTACTTTTGTAATAAAATAATGTATATTCTAAAGATCCATAATGTCGGTGTGGTCTAAGCAAACCGCATAATACATATTTACAATCAACCAAAACATACTTTCTTGAAAAAATCTTTCACACATAATCTTCATCATTGCTATCATCAGGTTCAGAGTAATCCTCATCATGATTAACTTTTCTCTTCTTCTTTTCGGGCAGGTTCTCTTTTTCTCCGTCTTTCTCAGCTGCTTCGGTCTGTGCGGAGCGGTGATGGAATACAAAGGAGATACTCTTTGCCAAGTCCCAGCATTGCTTGAGCACTAAATCAGCCAAGTTCTTTTTATCAGCACAATGGTACCAATTTGAGAGGTCTGATGTGCAATCGGAATTCTCTGGAGGTAATGTGACTTGAATATTATTCACACAGCGCCGACATCTGAACTTGCCATGGGTATCGGACAAAGTATTTTCCTCCAGCCGGAACAGGTCTTTCAAATCATCTGAGGTGAAGTGCCGGAGAGATTCCTCATTTTGATCGACTACTGTGTCGCTTAGGGCTTTCTTATGGGCTTGGCGTTGGAATATCTTTTCTTCTATTGTCCCTGTAGCTAATAACCTGTAAATGTAACACGGCTTCTTTTGACCATCGCGCCATACTCGCGCCATTGCCTGGTCGTCGTTGGCTGGATTCCAATCTGGATCAAACATGATCAAACGATTCGCCCCAATCAAGTTTAAACCACAGCCTCCAGCCTTGGAGCTCAACATGAAAATCCATTCCTTGGAATCCTGGCTGTTAAAACTTTCAACTACTTTAGCTCTCTTCTTGATCGTCATGGAGCCATCAAGCCTCACATACCCGTAGCATCGTTTTCTGCATAATTTCTCAAATAAATCCAATGTTTGTGTGTAATTTGAAACCAGTACAATTTTGTCATCCGTGTTTGTCTTCAAATTAGCCAGAATACAGTCCAGTATCATGAGTTTTCCTGAATATTCTGGGCGGACATCTTTTATATCGTAATTGCTTGGTAGAAGGTCTCGCGCTTTTTCAAAGCCTTCAGATCTTTCAATGATCTTGTCGTAAACCAAATCCGGATGGTTGCACAGTTTCTTGAGTGTAGTAATACTGGATAAAGCACTGAGTGTGTTTTTGTCTCCCGTTCCGGCAAATTTGTTCTTAATAGCATCAGAATTTATAAAGTTTTTGTACAGTTGAGTCTGAAGTGGTGTCATTTTGACACAAATGACTTGTTCAAATTTCACTGGCAAGTATTTAGTCAACAAGCTGCTCGTCCTGCGAATCATACACTTGTTCACAATTGAGGTCAATGTCTGCAGGCATTCTTGAGCTTTTTCTCGTTCAGCCGCAGTGGCCAAAGCATCCTGTCCTCTTAATATTGGATTCTCATATCTCTTTTTAAACTCCTGTCCAGTCCCCAGTATGCCTTCATTGACAAAGTGAACTAAACTAAAGTATTCTGTAAGGTCATTCTGTATTGGTGTCCCTGATATGAGGATCCTTCTCTTCGCTTTCAAGCCCATTAGTGCCTGGTATGTCTGATTTTCACTATTTTTTAACCTGTGCCCTTCGTCACACAGGACTAGGCCAACTTCTGACGAGTGCAGTATAGCGGAATATATCCTGAAGGTTTCATACGATATAATCAGCACTGGTGTAGCTACTCTGGTTGCCGAATATGTATTCATGAACTGTTTTAACTTTAGTGTTATTTCAGCCTTAGATCCCCCATCCATTGCTAGGGAGTTAATCCTCTGCCCAAGCCATTTCTGTATTTCATTATACCAATTTTTTACCAAGCTGCTGGGGCATACAATGATGGCTTTGCAAATGGTGGGTTTACAGTCTGGCCCTTGGCGGAGTAAGGTCCACAGAAGTGTGATACACTGTAGAGTTTTGCCCAAACCCATTTCATCGGCCATGATGCAGCCATAAGCATTCTCTATCTGGCTGCCAGTGACACAGTCATACATGAACTTGACTCCCTCCCGCTGATGTGGTCGGAGTATATTCCCTAGTACAGGGTCCACAACAACAGCTACCTTAATATCATTTGGGCTCATTTTCATTTTCTCATGTTCAGGGATGTAAGGAGGTAGGTATAATACAAGTGCATTAGGCTCGTCAGGGTCATGCAGAGCTCTGCGAACTTGGGTCCGCTTCAGTCCCAAGCTTTTGCCGCAATAAGAAGATATGTAGTTTGGTATTGGAACTTTGAATGGTTTATTTAGTATTTGTTTGATTAGATTCTCGTGGTCTGAGCTAGACATGGTCTGCGATGGAGATCTCTGCGCCAGAGGTATTTTTGTACATTCCCGGCGTTTTCTTTTCGCCGAACCCAAGAGAGGGCTTTTGAATACATTGTCACCAGAACCTATTTGGCTCGGCGCTAAGCTGCGCCTCATTTTTACGCTTAACTATAATACTAACATTGGACCTGAATCACACAGGTAGGTACGTTTTAATTCTAATAAATTCACATTTACAATATATTTATTTTAAATATTTTGATTGTCAAATGACAATTCGTTGACATGCCATGACATTTGAGGAATATTTTTTAATTTTTTTTGGAGATAGCTAAGTCGGATACTGTTCTTCCCAGTTTAATAAAAGTTAAAATATGCATTCTGTATTTTAACAACAGTACAAAGCTTGTAGCCTGTAGCATTTCAGTATGTAACAACAATAGCAGTGCTTAAGAATTGTATTGTGTTTCCTGAAGTATTTAAAAAGTGTTATAGATATATCCTCACGCCGTCCCACAAGGGTCCCCGAAGGGGTAGGCAGAGGTGTATAGGTAATACCCATACACCCACTTTCCGCCAGAGGTATATTAGGTGCCAACGTGACAGATGGCGAGTCCATCGCCGTTACTCAAGCACGACTATACATACATACATAGTGTTATAGATAATTAAATATTAATTATCAAGGTCAATTCGCTTGTCAGAAAGCTTGCCCAAAAATTTGCCCACAGTGCCAAAGAGAAAGCGGATCTATTGGGCTCTCTCTTTGCCTCGAACTCGACTATGGATGACGGAGGCGCCACACCGCCAACTATCCTGCGGTGTGAGAACTCTATGTCGGAGATAAGCATAACTCAACGGGAGGTTCGGTGGGAGATGCTGTCTCTGGACGTCCATAAGTCGAGCGGGCAAGACGGTATTCCGGCAGTGGTGCTTAAGCAGTGTACTCCTGAACTGTGTCCTGTTTTGACGCTTCTATTCGCGCTTTCCTACTCCACCCAAAAAGTCCCAACTTCGTGGAAGACCGCCCACGTGCACCCAGTGCCCAAAAAGAGCGATAGATCAGACCCATCGAATTACAGGCCGATCGCCATCACCTCCCTTCTCTCCAAAATTATGGAGCGAGTGATCAACACGCAACTCCTGCGATATCTAGAGGGTCACGGTTTGTTGAGTGACCAACAGTATGGCTTCCGCCACAGTCGCTCAACGGGTGACCTTCTAGTATATCTCACGCACCGTTGGTCACTCGCCATTGAGAGTCAAGGTGAGGCATTCATTAGCTGTTAGCTTGGATGTGGCGAAAGCGTTCGATCGGATCTGGCATCGCGGTCTTCTATCGAAGCTTCCATCCTACGGACTGCCAGAGAGATTATGCAAATGGGTCGCCAGCTTTCTGTCCAGCATAATAGCCGTCGTTGACGGTAGCTGCTCCGGAAGCATGGACATTAATGCTGGCGTCCCGCAAGGCTCTGTGCCCCGACTCTGTTTCTTCTGCATATTAATGACATGCTTTCTATTGAAGGCATTCATTGCTATGCAGACGACAGCACTGGGGACACTTACTACACGGGCCGTGCTAATCTCCCTCGTTCCACTGTGGAGGAAAGTCGCGAACGATTGTGTCTGAAATCGAGAGTACACTTCGCAGTGTCTCCGATTGGGGTCGACTTAACCTAGTCCACTTCAACCCCACTAAGACACAAGTTTGCGCGTTCACCGCTAAAAAAACTCCATTCGCTGTGGCTCCACAATTCCAGAACACTCCCCTGAACATCTCGGAGAGCATTAGGATCCTTAGCATTAGGGTCGATATTTCTAGCGATGTTCAGTTCCGTGGTCATTTAGAGGACAAGGCTAAGCTGGCGTCGAGGAAGCTCGGTGTGCTCAACAGAGTTAAGCAGTACTTCACACCGCAACAAAGGCTGCAACTTTATAAGTCGCAAGTTCGGCCACATATGGAGTACTGCTGCCACCTGTGGGCTGGAGCCCCTGGATACCAGCTAGGGCCTTTTGACGCGGTTCAAAAACGCGCCGCTAGAATTGTCGATGATCCCATGCTCACAAGCGGCTTGGAATCACTAACAGCCGGTTTCTGGTACTCTTATGCGGTAATTTTAGCACGATGAATTAGTCAACAGATTGTCACAATAACAATCTGTTAACAATCTGTCATCGAGCTTTGAGTTACGAGTTCTAGAACGCAAATCATCGAAAAATTCACTAATCTACTGTTGACAGCCGATTTATTTTTTTAATGTATCTCTATTTCCCTCTAGCTTATAGCTTCGTCTTTGTCTTGCAATGTCAAAGTATTCCCGCCGGGAGCTGAAGTTTCGTTAGTTGGACAAAAGTTTGATTTGTTGTTGTTTACCTTGTTTGTTTAGGTACTTCAGTTTTCGTGTGATAAACAAGTGTAAAGAATATAAATCAATAAAGTGTAAATGTTAAAATGCCGCCGCTGTCGCGTAAAAATTACACAGAACGCGATCTATCTACTTAAATTTTATTCTAATACTTATATTATATAATTTATAGTAATTCAACATATAGGTAGGTTACCGACAGGGCTGATGATGATGATTTGAAACTTGCCAATTTCTAATATTTTTGATATTATTAAAAGATTATTTCGATTTCTGTAACTTTACACACACTTAGGACTGGGTTTGTCTTAAGAGATTCATATTAAAAATTAATCAGATTAAAAATCAAATAAAATTATATGAATAAAAAAATAACCAATTCAAAACAAAACAAAAGAGCATGTATGAAGAGACTGATGAATGTGGACGAAGCGAAAGAGGTATGTAAGTCTAGAGAGAACTGGCGCTCTATACTCTCTGCCTACCCCGTTAGGGACTTGGCGTGATGATATGTATCCATGTACCAATTCAAAACTAAAAATCAAAGGCAATGTTCCATTAAAATTTCAACGTAAGGAATTAGGAAACCAAATAGCATTATTGATACAAATTAAGTTTTATATTAATATTGCTATAAAAATCAATGAATAAAAATCGATTATTTTGTAACATCCCTATATCCTATTAAATCCGCTTAGAAATTGGAGTTAAAATCGGAATACTTGCGTTAACACGTCGATAATTCCTCGATAATCTCCAATTAAAAATTGTATGTCAAATGCCTGTCAACAATCTGTTGACATAGAGAAAATGCGTTCAGAAACCCAAAATGGCTCTAATCGGCAATTGATTTGGGATTTGACATACCGTTGACAAACAGCTAACAGTTTGTCAGTTGAAGCTTCTAGCAACCCAAACTACGTCTAATCAGAGATTAACAATCTGTCACGTAATTTGATGGATAGAAATGCGTACGAGAAACCGGCTGTAAGTCTGAGGAGAGACTTTGCCTCCCTGTGTGTGTCCTACCGCTTGTATAACGGGGAGTGTTCTGCAGAATTGTTCGACATGATGCCCACTTCCACATTCTACCACCGCACCTCTCGCCATCGACAGGGAATTCATCCCCATACCTTGGAACCACAAAGGTCTCGCACTGTGCGCTTCCAAAGGAGTTTCCTTCCGCGAACGCTCAGGCTGTGGAATGAGCTCCCCGTTGAGGTTTTCCCTGGAGAGTACAGCATGGAGTCTTCAAGAAGGGTGTGAAAAGATTCCTGCAGGATCGGCAACGCGCGAGTGATACCCCTGGTGTTGCAAGCGTCCATAGGCGTCGGTAACCGCTTACCATCAGGAAAAAAAAAAAGCTGTTATAACAAAACTTAGATACGGAGATACAGACACACATAGACCTATTGAAGTAACTTTAACATTTTAAGGAATTAAGAGGAAGTCATCGATCGAAAGGCGTTTAAATAATGTTAAGAAAATACTTTACTGAAAAAAACATTAACAAAATCTTTCTCTTACTTTTTAAAGTAGGTACGTTAGAGTTTGATGTGTAACATCGACATATTGATAGTTACATCACAGACAATTTAATTCTTAAACACATTATTTTATTCGTGACTCAATGATAAGTATGTATGTAAGTTTAATGTCATCACAAATTACACATGAATACGGACCAAATAATAATGATATTCGGTTTACATTGATTTAGTAGCACATTCCAAGTATGTGTTTCATAGGTTTTGCAGCATCGAGTATACATGGCTTTCAAGACTTCAGTCTTAAAATACAGGTTGTATCACGAACGTTGACAATCATAATTTTTACGGAATAATAATAGGCTTATCGTTATTTTCAATGCCGGCAGCCAGGATTTAGGATAGACAGTTAACGTCATCCACCCAAAAGACTCGTGCCCGTAGCATAAATAATAAAATAGTTTAAGTCAGACGTCTTTCACTAACGCCAATTCGCGGCTATTAAAATCTATATTAAATCACTGACAATCAGCGCACTATTATTTTCACATTTACAATCAGAATTAAATGTAGAAAATAATGTACTTCAGTGCTTGATGATACATATGGGAAAAGAGGTCAAAAATATGTGAAAACACACTGTAAGATAGTATATGATTACTTCTTGGGCATACGGTACACTTTGATGTTAGGGTTGTCGTACACGCAGTCTGTGCGTGATGGGTACACGCTTTTCATGTTCCCTTCCTTGTCAACTATTTTGACCTGAAATAAAAGGTTACATTACAAAGGTCGAACATACCTTAGTAACAAGTCCCCCTCGGGGTAGGCATCGCCAATCCCAATGGGCAATGGTTCTAAAAACTTTCGTATTTAATTTTCGTATTCAACTGAAAGACTAATATCCGTGGCAACAAATTAAAATGGCAATATTATAAATGCGGCATTTAACCATAGACAAAAAACACTTCTCTACCTCCTCTTCTCGAGTTAGCCTTACCTGCTGGACGGTGAGAGTATGATACCCGCTGTCCGCATCCTCGGGGTTGTCACCAATGCCCAGTAAAAGGCACTCCTGCAATAGCTTGTCCAGCGCAGTCTTGCAAGCGCCGAGCGACGCCTGTGACGTCACCTCTACGAGCATTGTCTTGCTCTCCGCTGACATCTAGCGAGAAAATAGAACACATTAATGTCTAGAACAGTGGTTGGCAACCTTGTCATCCAAAAGAGCCAAATATTACCAAACAAAATTAAAATTATTCCATGAGCCATCTGTTTGCAGCAGGTGCATCTCATGCAGCATATCTATCAGCATAGATATCTGCTTTTAAGCTCTCTCTTACTATCTTTTACTAGTCTCTTACAAGGCAAGGCGATAAGTAATGTTCTGTGCCTTAATTACAAATTTCGTGAGAGCCGAGCTGCAGTTTGCAAACCAATTAACCAACTATATAAAGAATATAAACTTTATAGCATTTCTTTTTAAAAATGTGTTTTTACATCTGGTTATATTTTGGGTAGAGAAAGATTTTATAGCATCAATATATTCTGTTTTATAATAAGGTTGCTTAATATACCTACTCGCAAATAGAAGTAATTCAAAGCCTTGACAGCTTACCTTGGAATCCTCCGAGTTGGTGATTGGGGGGAAACTGATCACCTTCCCGCTGGAGTCTTGCAGGCAAGGGTACAGGGGCTTCCCTTCCAACAGATACAGATACCTGTTAGACAAGCAAACATACAAATCACTGCATGGCATTGCTTAATTGCTTTCAAGCCGCTGCATATATTGAGATCCTAGAGATTTCGCTGGACAGAGGTAAACGGAAGGAATTGCATTAAATGTCTGTAACAAGAGCCCAGCTCTCAAATTAATGATGATGATAAAATATATAATAAATGTCTGTTTGTAACCTATTCACAACTATTTACATACATACATTTTATCACTTTAGTGGCACATATGCAAGTTTTCTTACTAATATTATAAATGCGAAGGTTTGTGAAGATGTTTGTTACTCAATCACGCCAGAATGGCTAAACGTAATTGGATGAAATTTTGCAAAGAGATAGATTATTTGCCGCATTACACATAGTTATACAAAAAAGGAAAATTTATAAATTTACGCAGCTCAGACCATAGGGTATATCTATTTCTATGCTTACTTATGGATCCCGGAGTAGACATTTCTCTTCTTCTCCTTCCGGAGAGCTTCAGCTTCAACAGTCAGCTGATGGAACAACTCCTCACCAGTGCTGGGACGTAACCGGGAAAGCGGAGTCAGCTTGAGTAACGCCGGGGGCTTGGCTGTGTACACCAGGTCTCCTGAGGAATAGGATAATTGGTAAGGTTCTTCTCTTGAAGATTGTTAAAATTTGATCTAAATTTCACTCCAGGGGTTCTGAATCTTTTCTATGTGACTCTCTAAAGCACTCTATACATTCATGACACCAATAACGTGATAATAATTAAAAAAGAAACACCAGTAAGTTACCTAATTAAATCAATTGAGGCTGTGTAAGTACACTGAGTCCACTCCACAATCCCTTCATACTTAAAGGGCTGTCTATATAAAAAATATTATAAGCAATACAAAAACCTTGAGCTCTTACCAGGCGCAACTTTATTGAGATCGTGTGTAGCAATAGTAGCCAGATTCCTCTTGTCACACACAGTGTCGTGCAGCTTTGTCTGCATCTGAATGAATTTCTTAAACAATGGCTGCGTAAAGAACAAATCTGTGATGACGCAGCACAGGATGTATGGACGAACTACATTGACTTGTGTCTCTACAATCTTAACCCTCAGTACATCATCTTCTACATGCAAGATCTTCATTGCATGGCAGAGGTCGCAAACATCATTCTCTGGGACGGGTTCCTCTTTCTTTCCCTTTTTGGACTTGTTCTTGCCCAATGACTGAGTTTGGTCACTTTTGGTGCAGTGGTCACGGATGTAGTCAATGATCTGTTTTGTGCGGCATTGATCTACCAGCTTCATGAAGCGTTTGTCTGTTAGCTTGTTGCCTTTGAGATTTAGTTCTGTTGAAATATTTCATGAGTAAATATTAATATTACAATAGTAATTAAAATGCTAGGAGGACTTATTTTTATCATATCTTTTACTCTTTAGGCAAACTGATCCTGTTTCCTGATACAGTAATTTTTTCACAATTTTGATTCCTTAGAAATTTTGAAGATACCCATGTTCATGGTTGCAGTTTTATTAATTTAAACAAAATCTGTTGAATGGGTCATACATGAAATGGGTCTGATAAATATTCACCTTCAAATAATAATATTTATTTATAAATACAACAAAGGTTGTTTTAATAAAATTTCATCTTAATGGCAGAATACAAAGGGTTAATTGTATGCCATTTATCTATTTATGGCACATAAGAAGTCTCAGAAGTCCTTAGCCAAATACCACAATTTTTTGTGTTGTGGTTTCCAGTAATGAGCTCCTTGGGGAGGGGGGAGGATTGTTATATTGTGTTGGCAGCAGGGGGATTAGTCCCATTATGCGGCCAACACAGTATAACACTCCGAACAAGTGTAACCGTTTTCCATCAGGTGGGCCCGTATGCTTGTTTGCCACCCTAGTTGTGTAAAAAAAAAAAAACATAATATCATGTTTTTATAATGTAAACACCACCATAACGTACACACTGTAAGGGCACAGCAATCAGAGGCACTACTTACAATGCTAGGTGCTATGAGTATGTATAATATATTGCATCAAGTAAGAAAATATTGCATCAGGTATGGTAAATAAGTTTTTTTTTTTATTGTATGGTGCAATTTCAAGTTACAGGCAATTGTTTATGCTTATTTTTGATTAAACTTACCTTTCAGTTTGGTCATGCTTGCCACTTCACCAGGAATGGTCTTCAATTGGTTGTCTCCAATGTCAAAGTTCTTCAATGAAGGCAGGCTCTGCGCTATATGGCTGGGTAGCATATCAATGCTGTTACTCTTTATCTTCAGATCAGTCAAGTGCGGCAGATTGGCGCCCTCAACCTCCAAGAAACTGGATAATTTATTATTGGAAACATCCAATGTTATAAGATTTGGAAAATCTGTAAATTTCGGCATCTCCTCAATTTGATTGGAACTAAAGTTGATACTTGTCAACTCTTTCATCGTATTAAAAGTCTCTGGGATACTCTTCAGTTGATTTCGTGATAAATCGAGGACTTTAAGTTTACGCAAAGAGGTTATATTCTCATTAAAAACTTCCAATTTATTACCGAATAAGAGTAGCGTCTGCAGGTTCACTAGCCATTTGATATCATCCGGGATAGCAGAAAGGCACGTGTCGCTAATATTTAGTAAGTTTAAATTCGACAAAGTGAATATATTTTTATCCAAACCGACTTCGCTTATACGTGCCGAAATTGAAGCTCCGGCTAACTTGATTTCATGCCGGTTTTCGGACTTAGCAGTCGCAACTTCTGGCCACGCACTCATTTTAGAAACGTATCTATACGTTGGACCAACAGAGTAACATTAAACAATTTTAAAAAGAGTAAGAAATGTCACAACGGTTAAAGTGAAAATGAGTGAAGTGAGTGAGGACCAAATAAATATAAAACAGCATGTGAAAATGACATGACATATTTGACATCGCTGTCAGTGTCAATGTACATCAACGTTTTATTTTAAGTGATGGCAATTAAATCTTAAAATAATAATAATAATAATATATCCTCATGCCTTCCCACAAGGGTCCCCGAAGGGGTAGGTAGGTAGAGGTGTATAGGTAATACCCACACACCCACTTTCCGCCAGAGGTATATTAAATAATATATATTAAATCTTGCCAGAAAATAATTTATAATTTTACTGCTAGGAATTCAAACACATTTTCGCTAGAGGTCAATAAATGACTTATGAAGAATAGTTTGAGAATTCGTTAATTTTTATATAATAATACATACATACATATCATCACGCCAAGTCCCTAGCGGGGTAGGCAGAGAGTATAGAGCGCCAGTTCTCTCTAGACTTACATACCTCTTTCGCTTCGTCCACATTCATCAGTCTCTTCATACATGCTCGTCGGTTTCGAGTACTCTTAACGTTCCCGACCTTGAGAGTCCGATCGATTTGATCCAGGTAGTTGGAACGTGGCCTTCCTCTGCCTCTTCTTGCACACACTTTTGCTTTGTATATAATAATACAATTATTGTTATATAAAAATTATACATAAATATCATCACGCCAAGTCCCTAACGGGGTAGGCAGAGAGTATGGAGCGCCAGTTCTCTCTAGACTTACATACCTCTTTCGCTTCGTCCACATTCATCAGTCTCTTCATACATGCTCGTCGGTTTCGAGTACTCTTGACGTTCCCGTCCTTGAGCGTCCGATCGACGGAAACGGGGTCTTCCTCTGCCTCTTCTTGCACACACTTTCGCTTTTTATATCTGTTTTGTCAATCTTTATTCTCATCGTTTCTATATGGCCAAACCAACGCTACATGCCTTTCTTCATCTTTACAATAATTATTGTTAGCATGATATAGGTACGCAATTAGGTATCAGGGTTATTCATATATCTGTATGTTTGCTGTATTATTCAATATGCCTAATGTTTTAAGTAAGCGATAAAGATAATAATATTATTAATGATAAAAATGTAATTAGTAGATAATCATTGAACTTATAAAATACCTATAGGTACTTAAATGAAAACATACACAGAGATGAGCTCTGTCAAAATGGCGAGGGCTTGGTGCACGTTTGTAATTTTCGCAATTGTCGCCGGAAGCGCGGTAAATATCTGTTTCAGCTAATTATTATAACCTCTAAAGAATTACGTTGTTACAAAATAAAGTTCACAGGCTACACTTATTGCACGCCTTGTTTTAATACTTTAAATATATCTTAACGCCCTTAAGGTCCTGCCTCAGCCGGGTTTCCAAATTCGAATAGGAAACCCATTATGCTTTAACTCTCTTAAAAAGACATTGATGAACGTGGTTGAAGAGAAAGTCTGTAAGTTTAGAGAGAACTGGATAGGTTGTGCACTATTCTAGTACGTTAGAAAGATTTTCTTGGTTACTTCTGGAACCTGCTAGCAGGAATGGAAAATTACACATGAGCTCCTGGACCAGTCTTGCATTCGGCACTTCGGGACTACTGCATGTTGAGCAACTGCTATATTATATGTCCCGTCGCTCTTCAACTATTTTTTTTATCACGAAAAATGAGATTTAGCCTACTGATACCATCACATTGTTGGCAAAAATTATGACTTGAAATTAATAACTAGTTTTTTCTTTGTTTCAGGCGTCCATTGATTTGGATACCAATGCGGTGGAGACTAAAGGTAGAATATTCATTGACTCGGTTAGTGGAAAGAAGTTAGAAAAATAACAACAATTCTATCTGCCATAATCTTGCGCTGTTAGTGCCTATAAATCCTCACGCCTTCTTACAAAGGAGTAGGCAGAGGTATATATGTAGTATCCACACACCCACTTTCCGCCAGAGATATGTTTTAGGTGCCAACCTGACATGGCGAGTCCGTCGTCGTTACTCAAGCACGACTATACATACGCCTTTGAATTTCTTCTCAAACATATGTAGGTTTTTCTCGATGTTTTCCTTCACCGTAAAGCTTGTGGTGTGACTAATCACTGTACTTAAGTTCAGAAAAACTAATTGGAATAGTCGTGGTTCAATCTGGCAGTCTTTGTGTTGCAGGCAACTACTCGAACCTCCGTCATCCAATTCCGTTCGTTGTGACGTGATTGGGTAACATACATCTTCACATTTCCACTCATTAGTACCATTCATCCAACCCCCCAGATACACGCATTGTGTCAGGATGGGATGCGCGAGAGGGGCAGTTCCCCTATATGCTGTACCTGCGCACTGTGACCCAGTTCGGCACTGTCAGCGCATGCGCAGGCTCCATTATACACGCTCACTGGGGACTCACCTCCGCCAGATGTGTGGCCACGTAAGATATATATTACTAGCGGTCCGTCCCGGCTTCGCATGGAGACATAAGACTTTTTTATAAACGAAAATATAGCATATGTCACTCAGCATGAATGTAGCTTTCCAATGGTGAAAGATTTTTTCAAATCCGTCCAGTAGTTTTGGAGCTTATTCAAAACAAACATACTTACATAAAAATCTTTCCTCTTTATAATATTAGTATAGATTATTACATTGGTTACCAGGAATTCGACCTGCTTTTCAAAATAATACGTTGAAAGAAACTGTAAGAATACGCACTCTTCATGGAAAACTTAATTATGTCATCACGCCGACCCCCTAACGGGGTTGGCAAAGAGAGTAGAATGCCAGTTCTCTTTAGGGTCACATACCTCTTGCGCTTCGTCCACATTCATCACTCTCTTCATACATCCTCACCGGTTTCGGGGACTCTAATAATATTTATTAAAATTTGTTTATACGAAAGAGGTGGCAAACTTGTATGCAGTCCGACTGATGGTAAGCTGTTCCCGGGGCAACGCAGGAACAGGGGTATCGCTCACGCGTTACAACACAAATAATCTATAACGCGACAGTGTGAGCATGTCTGTTACTCTCTCACTGTAAAACTACTTAACGGAATTTAATAAAATTTGCCAAAGAGATTATTATCTGGATTAACACTATTATTTCAGAAAAAAATCTACCTATAAAATTTTAAACGTATGAAAGCGGGTACAGTTACATACAAACATATCGTCACGCCAAGTGCCTAGCGGGGTAGGCAGAGAGCATAGAGCGCCAGTTCTCTCTAGACTTACAAACCTCTTTCGCTTCGTCCACATTCATCAGTCTCTTCATACATGCTCGTCGGTTTCGAGTACTCTTAACGTTCCCGTCCTTTTATATATTTATTTATTTAATATCTTGCAGTATTATTATTATTATTTAATATTAGTATAGTTTATAATATTAGTTAAAAGTATGACGTGTCTAAGAAGTTTCTGGTCCTTAGATCAGGGTTTTTTTTACACTTCAACACATAGTCCCAATTTAAGTATAGCTTGTGTTATGGTAACTAGACAACGGTATATTTACTTATATAGATAGATATATACATACATACATATAGGACATCCAAGATGGGACAAAAATACTCGTGTTCATCATACAAATATCTGCCCTCAGCGGGAATAGCTCGCGACCTCAAGTTTCGCAGTAAGGAGCTCTAATCACTATTCCAGAAGGCCGTGTGAAGGCTATGTGTATCAATTTGTTCCAGCCGCATCACCATACTGGCCCGCGGTGGCAGTGTGGACATCAACCGGCCCCAGGTCTACCTGGAAAGTCACACATACTTCACATCTCCAGACTTCATTGATGACATATATCAGATATCCCAGCCATTCGACATCGGCCTGGTGTACTTTGAAAGAGGATTTACTTTCAGCGGTAAGATAGTCGTCGAGAGTCATAAGGTTACCTTATATCGTGGGATGGGAGTATGGCGCGACTCTAATCTAATTGTAATGTGCGTGTGTACTCATAGACAATCAGACTTACTATGGTTAATATTATGGTAGGTCGCCCACTTACTATGAGGAAGAATAGTAGGGCGCGTCATCGTGGATGGCACTATCTATATATTACATGTATTCTCTATCGATAATGCCTTAGTTATATAGATTACATCTCATGCTAGAATCAGGAATGATATTTGTTTGCAGACACTATTCAACCAATCCGGCTGCAGCGGTCAGCAGACAGAGACCGGGACTACAGTGGTGTGCTATTGACCACCAGCGGATGGGGCACTATGTGGTCTGCTGAGAGTGAGTACAGTCACTGCACTCAAGCAACGAGATAACTGAAACATTTAATTTAGACCCCCATGTGGTAGATATGTACCTATAATACATACATATCATAGAAAGATTCAAAGATTTGTAATGTGATACCATAACAAACATATTATTGCGCTTAAATAGATCAAATTTATGTACTACGGAATAATATACCTACCTTGAAAAGAGTGATATAAAGTCGGCGATGGTATATATTTATCTCTAAAGGATAACTCACAGTAACCATTTGTATCTTTTACATATTATTAGTGTCTACATTGCACCCGTGCGAAGCCGGGGCGGGGCCAGTCTATACTAATATTATAAAGAGGAAAGATTTGTTTGTTTGTTTGTTTGTAATGAATAGGCTCCGAAACTACTGGACCGATTTCAAAAATTCTTTCACCTTTGGAAAGCTACATTATCCCCGAGTAACATAGGCTATATTAAATTGGACCCGATAGGTGGCGCTGCGATCGAGTTTTAGGAATTTTAACTTTTTCACCCGTGCGAAGCTATCCCTTTCTGTGTGTCTTAAGGTGGATTCGAGAATGGTTTAGATTTACAATTGGACCCGATAGGTGGCGCTGCGATCGTGTTACGGGCAATTTAACTTTTTCACCCGAGCAAAGCTGGGCGGGACAGCTAGTATATTATAAGTCAGACCGAAATACAATTTTCTAAAATAGCGCCATCTATCGCACGGTTGGCAATTTACCTGCAAAAATATTAACTTGTAGTGCAATCAATATACTTGTAGCGATATAATAATAATTATATACTTGTAGCGATAGTAATACTGGTATCACAAGTTGCGGGAACCTTAATGTGTCCTCCAGGTCCGACCCCGGATATCCTGCAGTGGGTGCACCTGGTGGGCGTCTCCAACTTCATGTGCCTGCTCATGTTCAACAACAATTTCCTGGTGCGGACCTCATCTATATGTGCTGGACCGTACAACATCACTAGTCAAGGGATGTGCTCGGTAAATAAATATATCTACTATCTTTATATATATAATTCTTCTGTGAGTGTGTATGTCACTGAACTCCTCTCGAACGACTGGACCGATTTTGATGAAATTTTTTGTGTGTACAAGGGGATCTGGGAATGGTTTAGATTCACAATTGGACCCGATAGGTGGCGCCACCATCTTTTTTTTTCCACCCGAGCGAAGCTGGGCGGGACAACTAGTAGCTATATTACCACGTTCCAACTACCTAGACCGAATCGATCGGACACTCAAGGACGGGAACGTCAAGAGTACTCGAAACCGACGAGCATGTATGAGAAAGACTGATGAATGTGGACGAAGCGAAAGAGGTATGCAAGTCTAGAGAGAACTGGCGCTCTACCCTCCCAGCCTCTACCCCGTTAGGGAGCCGACGTGATGATATTATTATTGGCTGGAGAAATTTCAAATAGCCGTCATCATATTGCTGAGCCGTCAAACAGGGTGTCATATTTATTATCTTTAAGCGTAGTAAGTATGTTGTGTAAGCCATGTATATAATATATTTTATTAAATTTTGATTTGATTCAAATATCCCATTGCCAGGGTGACAGCGGCGTGCCCCTCACTGTGGTAGACGTCGACGGAGCGGTCTCACTAGTGGGCGTGGGCTCCTTTGTCCACCATTGGGGCTGCAATGTCGGGATGCCATCCGGTGAGTGACAAGTAGTCTGCCAATTGACATTTGTCATTCTATATAATCTTAATATATATATTTCTTGTGTGCGTGTGTATGTCACTGAACTCCTCTCAAACGACTGGACCGATTTTGATGAAATTTTTTGTGTGTGTTCAAGGGGATCTGGGAATGGTTTAGATTCACAATTGGACCCGATAGGTGGCGCCACCATCTTTTTTTTTCCACCCGAGCGAAGCTGGGCGGGACAACTAGTATAATATAAGTCGGAACTCAGGAGAGCGCGTCGACATCGATTCGATTGGCGGCACGCTCGACATCAGTGGGAGAGGTTCTGGTACTGGGTACTGATGTTAGGTTCTGGGCGTAGGTCTCAGGCAATTAAACCACGAAGATACAGTACGAGAATTGTATGTAGGTTCAGGTATTAGCAATCACAAATTCACATTACGATGTTACAAAGTAGGTACTTAATTATCAACAGAGTCGTGTGAACCAACGGTCCCGTTTGGAAGGACCGAACTGTATCGCTCACTGTAATCAACTGTCTCTAGAATCATCGCTCTTCAACATTTATAGTGTTACAGTTCTGCCTCCAAGCGATTCCGAACACGTGACTCGTTACGTCACGGCGTTCACACCCCACTGTTATAACAATATCAATTGAGTGACTATTTAGTATTCAATTATGGTAACAGACTACAAATATCAATTGAGTTACTAATTATTGTGTTCGACACAAATATCAATTGAGTTACTAATTATTGTGTTCGACACAAATATCAATTGAGTTACTAATTATTGTGTTCGACACAAATATCAATTGAGTTACTAATTATTGAAATCAACACAAATATCAACTGAGTGACTTATTATTGTTAAATTATCGTAATCTACGACAAATATCAAAAGAGTTACTAATTATTGTTAAATTATCGTAATATCTCCGACACGGCCATACTGACGAATCACACGTCCTCGTGTGTATGTGTATCTGGTAACAAAACAAAATACAACTGTAGACGTATATTAGCTCGGCCAACCTGACCACATAGAAAAGTCACTCATAATTAAGTCACATGAGAAAGGATACCACAAGTTCGATTAAAAGTCAAATTAACGTTACAAAATCACACAGAATTAATGCACCAAGTCATGACAGCTACAGACATTACTAGCAGTTTGCCAATAAGCCCGAGCCAGCAGATGGGTCAGTAACAGTTCGTCTTTCTGTTAAGCCCGACAACACAAGGGACAGTACCAGTTCGTCTCCCTGGTACGTGTGCCCAAGTCCAATATAGTAGGCAGTATCAGTCCGTCTGACCGATAAGCCCCAAAACACAAGACATTACCAGCAGTTTGCCGATAAGCCCCACAACACAAGGGACAGTACCAGTTCGTCTCCCTGGTACGTGTACCCAAGTCCAATATAGTAGGCAGTATCAGTCCGTCTGACCGATAAGCCCCAAAACACAAGTCATTACCAGCAGTTTGCCGATAAGCCCCAAAACCAGAATAGACATTGTCAGTCCTTCTCTCTGGTAAGCCATAGCCATACTTTGTGCAGTAATACATTAGTCTGTACTGTTTGATGGGCCTTCACCCGCATCCTCAACGTCTAACTCTTCACTTATAAAGTCTAATTCGTCTTGTGGAATCTCTCAAGTGATCATGGGCATACTTGTAAGTCCGGATAAAGACTTCAAAACATATACTTCGGATCAAGCTTCACTCGATTCCGTTTTTCACTTTTAATTGTGACTAAATCACCAACAACAATTTTAAATTAATTTTGCCTTATTTTCATCAAAATAAGACCTCATAATTTTATCGTAACTTTTTTTTTTCTATATTCAGTACCGCTTGTTCTCTCACATTTGCTATATCAAATTCACTATCATCAGAACACAAGATTAAGAGGTCTTGCTACCTTAGGTATCAAAAGCACAAAAGGCATCGATTTAATGTCACGGCTAACAAGGCTAGTCAGCGCCACACAGGCTAGTCAACGCCACACAGGCCAGTCAGTGCCACACAGGCCAGTCAGTGCCACACAGGCCAGTCAATGCCACACAGGCCAGTCAATGCCACACAGGCTAGTCAACTGTATGTCAGGTAATGCATCTTGCCATGACCTATCTGAAGTTTCATGAGAGAACATTCGGCACTAGTAAGTGAAAAGGAACAAGCCCACCGGAAATGTTTAGTTGTCCAGTTGGGTTGCCAATGCTACTCAGGTCAACTCGACGCTGGTTGCTAGTGCAGTTACTCGCTGCTCAGGCGTTGCCTTCGCCAGCGGAACCGCTTGCACTGCCGTTGCTGGAACTATGCTTCCCAGCAGTGGAAGTAGGAGCACAGGTGTAAGTGTTAGCACAATGGCCTACATCACCATACCTGAAACATTTGAAAACGGACGCATTTGGTCGTGGTTAGAACACAGAAATTGAGCTAGCAGAATAGGAACGATCACATGACCTTTTTACAATCCTCGAAACGGCAGTCTGTACTACGATGTTTCGATTTCTCACACACCAAGCATCTTAAAGGGTCTGCACGTCCGGATCGCTTGAAGTTGGAAGATTCATCGCTCGAAACGGGCTCATTCTTCTCGAAGTGAGCACAAGCTGTATTTCAGGGCTGGGCTGCAGCGCCAGCATATCCTTGACAGCACTGTAAAGATTCCTCGTCTCCTTCAGCTAGCGTTCCTTCAGCACCAGTATTTTACTTGGTGTCAACACTCTTTTTTGTGAGCCGCAGTTTGAGCGAGTCTGACAAACTCAGGGTCAGTGCTCTGATTGCGCCATCTATGGACATTTAGGGGAGTCTCCAGGGCCTCCTCTAAGGCGCGCACGCGCAGTCTTTCGCGGCCCAATTCGCGTTCCAAGTTGAAGACCTCGAATCTTAGGTCGGTCATGTTCTCAATGCCTTTAGTGAGAAGGTTCTTCTCCTTGCGTAGGCACAGGATCTCCAGCCGGAGCAGTCGTATATCCTCCACGTGCTGCCGTTCACCTCTGTGCAACGTAACTTCTAGAAGGCGCAGCCCAAACCTTTAGATCCCCATTATGTGCAAGGGTAAATGCACTTCCTTTTTGTACTTGTTAAAACAAGCATAAATCGGCGGTAGTAGGTACATTTATTTACGTCAGGTTTATTGAGATCAAAATCCAATAAACTAAAATTGCGGGTACTCACGGTGTACATGACGTTAATTAGCGCCAACGTGTTCTTGATTAGGTTTTCGTCAACACGTGGTCCATCGTTTAGTCGCTTCATATGTAACAGAGGATTATTCTCGAGCCTGGGGTAAACCCAAGTTCAATAAGACTCACCGGAGTGTACTAGCTGGCTTGTCACGTCTTTTATCTCACAATAATCCACACGACGCTTTGGTAGTGCTCCACCACTACCGGCCTTTCCATTTGTGCTGCTAATGTCGTGGGTAGTAGGTGGTTGTGATGCCCGAGTGAATCCCGCTTCTGATGTCGGAACGCAAGAGAGCGCGTCGACATCGATTCGATTGGCGGCACGCTCGACATCAGTGGGAGAGGTTCTGGTACTGGGTACTGGTGTTAGGTTCTGGGCGTAGGTCTCAGGCAATTAAACCACGAAGATACAGTACGAGAATTGTATGTAGGTTCAGGTATTAGCAATCACAAATTCACATTACGATGTTACAAAGTAGGTACTTAATTATCAACAGAGTCGTGTGAACCAACGGTCCCGTTTGGAAGGACCGAACTGTATCGCTCACTGTAATCAACTGTCTCTAGAATCATCGCTCTTCAACATTTATAGTGTTACAGTTCTGCCTCCAAGCGATTCCGAACACGTGACTCGTTACGTCACGGCGTTCACACTCCACTGTTATAACAATATCAATTGAGTGACTATTTAGTATTCAATTATGGTAACAGACTACAAATATCAATTGAGTTACTAATTATTGTGTTCGACACAAATATCAATTGAGTTACTAATTATTGTGTTCGACACAAATATCAATTGAGTTACTAATTATTGAAATCAACACAAATATCAACTGAGTGACTTATTATTGTTAAATTATCGTAATCTACGACAAATATCAAAAGAGTTACTAATTATTGTTAAATTATCGTAATATCTCCGACATATATAATTATTTCTTAGAAAGAGAATGATATTGTGTACGTGTGGGTAATTCCAATGCTTTAAATAATTATTAGCTGCGACCTGCGCTACATTCGTGGATTTAGACATATTCTGTGTGATATAGCTTATACATTTATTATCTATCTCTGAGCCAAATTTCATCCAATTCTGTATAGCCGTTCTGGCGTGGTTCATTAGTAAATACTATACACAATCACAAGATTTCCTTTTTTAGTAGGCATTAGTAGGATATTCTTGAAATATGTACTGAACAGAAGCAAATGTTTGAATTGCATCAGAGCCGCACACAAGATCCCAGCTCTTAAATTAATAATCATGATTCTTGACATATCATATTTAGCTATGTATAATCCCATAAGAGTCCCCGAAGGGTAAGGCAGAGGTATATTTACCCACACAGCTCCGCCAGAGATATATTATAAGGTCCTACGTGACTGATGGCGAGTCCATTGCCTACCCACTATACATACGCCTTTGAATTTATTCTCAAACGTATGCAGGTTTCCTGTTGATGTTTTCAAAAAACAAAATCAAAATATTTTATTGAACGAAGGGACACAGTGAACACCACCGTTTTTCACTAATCACTGCACTTAAGTTCGGAAAAACTCTTTAGTACAGTCGGGATTCGACTTTACAAATCGTAATTGTGTTGCAGGCGAGTATTCGAATCACTCAGCCACCACTTCTTGTCGTAATTTTCTATATTTGTGTCCAGG
The DNA here is from genome assembly GCA_945859725.1 of Drepana falcataria. NCBI lineage: Eukaryota > Metazoa > Arthropoda > Insecta > Lepidoptera > Drepanidae > Drepana > Drepana falcataria. The sequence goes on along the minus strand of OX243941.1, from coordinate 8,839,382 downwards.
TTATGTGCGCCCAGGTTATTTCCACGACTGGATTCGTAGTGTCACGGGCATCAACTTCGACTGGGGTCAAAATGTAGCTGCCGACGCCCCGACTGTGGAAAGCGTGTCTGTAAATATTCCGACTGCGAATTCTGCGAAATGCCCGTGGATAAACACCCCGACTGCGGGCGACGTTTTCAAAAATTCTTACACCAATAGACAAATTTAAAATATATTTTATATTTTATTTAATATATCTGTACAATAGGGTCCCAAATCAAACGCCAATGATATACGTCAACACATGTATTCGACCAATACACCACTGCTGCTAGCGACAAATAACAAATATATTTTCAAACCTTAAGCCAAATCAAGGAGACATCTCTTTAGCGTGATGCAGCTTTTGCAACACTCGGTACAGTGACATCTAGCGACGCTATCGTAAAACTGTATAATTAAATTTAAATATCATAAACCGATACTATTATCGCCATCTGTTGTTGACTAAATGAACTATTACATTTTAACTGTTTCTTAGTTAGCAACTGAACAATATCTTTTGTAATATACTGGTTGAATGATAATAAATTGTTCTTTTTTTAACCTTACTTGCGGCATACACCATGCCTGTCTCGGGTCAGGCTATATATTTGCGGCGACTGCGGTTGAAACTCTGGGACCTTAGGGTCCTGAGGCTCAACATCTTTTTAAAACGATCTCAATCCGTTTAATCAAGACCTCTCGTGGCAGGCAGGCATACGCCATTGAATTTCTTTGCAGCGTAAGTATACAGGCTTCCTGTCGCTATTTTTCTTCACCGTAAAGCTCGTGGTGTGACTAATCACTGTACTTAAGTTCATAAAAACTCATTGGTACAGTCGGGATTCGAACTTACAATCATTGTGTTGCAGGCAACTACTCGAACCACTCGGCCACCACGGCCTTCAGGGTGTGATTGTAAATATGAAGAAAGGCATGTCACGTTGGTTTGGATATATAGAAAGGATGAGTGAAGACATATTGACGAAACCGATATACAAAGCAAAAGTGTGTGCAAGAAGAGGCAGAGGAAAACCACGTTCTAACTACCAAGATCAAATCGGTCGGACACTCAAGAACGAAACCGGCGAGCATGTATGACTGATTAATGTGTACGAAGCGAAAGAGGTCTGTAAGTCTAGAGAGAACTGGCGCTCTATACTCTCTGCCTACCCCGTGGGGGACTTTAAAACACCTGAGGTGAACGTACATAATTGAAGTTAAGGATTACGTTAGAGGTGTTAATTGATAACGTGCTATTTCCGCAGATAAAGCCAGGAAAAAACCACAGCAAGGGAAAACACCCACGTGTCAACCTATCAATAACAGATACGTCACACTTTAAGCCTTTGATAAATAGAACGGAAGTGGTTATTTTTATAATAATATCCTCACGCCTTCCCACAAGGGTCCCCGAAGGGGTAGGCAGAGGTGTATAGTTAATACCCACACACCTACTTTCCGCCAGAGGTATATTAGGTGTCAAAGTGACAGATGGCGAGTCCATCGCCGTTACTCAAGCACGACTATTACATACGCCTTTTGAATTTCTTCTCAGACGTATGCAGGTTTCCCCTCGATGTTTTTTCCTTCACCGTAAAGCTCGTGGTGTGATTAATCATTATTTATGTGTTATTTTTATGTCTTCACATAGGTACACACATATATACATATCATCACGCTACGTCAGCGATGTAGGCAGAGAGGGTACGGCGCAAGTTCATCTTTTCTTTTGTAATGGGCTGTACTCATATTAAATAACTAACAGTGGTTTTCTTTCTTTGAGAGGTTAGTAGGTTGTGGCCGGGTAAGTTTGTCAAATTGCCAATTCATAGCACTTTGGTTCAAATCTGACGTGCCCTCATTTAACGGGAAGCCTATTGAAATTTTGTAAGATTTGTCGCACGACGAGTTTTATGGTGAAGGAAAACATACGCATACTGCATACGTCTGAGAAGAAATTAAAAAGCGTACGTACAGTCGGGCTTGAGTAACGGCGATGGACTCGCCATCTGTCATGTTGGCATCTAAAATAGATCTCTGGAGGAAAGGTGGTGTGTGGGTATATTACCTATACACGTCTGCCTACCCCTTTGGGGACCCTTGCGGGTAGGTGTGAGGATGTATTAATTCTACTCGAATGAGCAGGTTAAAACTCTATCAATCGTCTTTAAGTTGGATTAAAATATTCGTTATCATTTAAGCTGATATGCTATATCTCATTATCTACGCTAGAATTACATAAAGACCATTATTTTTTATATTTGCTCATAGTCAGTAAAATGGCGGTGTGGGGACTCGTGTATTTAGCGGTTTTTGCCGGGGTTACGGTAATATTGATAACTTTCATTATGTAACAATCTAATTGTAGAATAGGGTAGGATAAAACCTAAACCCTTTTGTCATTATATGGGGGCTTAAAATGCTGCTAAAAACGCAACTACCTGTATATTATTTTGCAGGTAAACGGCGATGACCTGTTCTCGTATCCCGAGCTTGTCAGGGGTAAGTTAAATCCCTTAATGAAAAGTATTTTGCGTAACCATGATGCCTAAAGCTTAATGATGGTAAATAAAGAGAGCCGTGGAGTGGAACGACAAGTTGCCTGCAACATAAAAATTGCAAGTTCGAATCCCGACTGTTCCAAAGAGTTTTTCTGAACTTAAGTACAGTGATTAGTCACACCACGAGCTTTACGGTGAAGCAAAACATCGAGAGGAAACCTGCATACGTCGGAGAAGAAATTCAAAGCGTATGTACCTATGCATATGTATGTATGGCGGAAAGTTGGTGTGTGGCTATTACCTATACACTCCTGCCTACCCCTTCGGGGACCCTTATGGGAAGGCGTGAGGATGTATCTATAGTCTTACTTAAGTAACGGCGACGGACTCGCCATCTGTCACGTTGGCACCTTCATACATTCTTCGCTCTACAGGTGACAGCCGCATCGTGTCCGGTTGGGAAGCGGACCTTGGTCAGATCCCGCATCAGCTGTCACTGCGCATGGTAAGCAATGCCGGCGCAGTCAGCTCCTGCGGCGCCACCGTCATCCACCCAGACTGGGGGCTAACTGCTGCCCACTGCACTGCTGGGTGAGTGACATACAGTAACTCCGTAAACGTCTGTAGTGACAGCTCCTCCCGCCCCGCCCCCTCCGTCCCCCCGCTCACATATCTAAGGCGTGGCCAACTAGTTCCGCGCGGTCTATAGTGTCCATATCATGAAGAAATATTTACAAAAACGAGTTAGTTTAAGTTAGTTGAGATTTAAATAACCTAGATTCGGGTTAGAACATTATTATACATTTTAGAGGTTGATTTAAAACGCGATTGATTGATTAGTATCCATGGCATGGATAAATAATAAAAACAACCGAGTGTGTTGTTTTTATTATTTATCGACCTTAGACAAGCCTTGCCCGCGGATTCATCCACCTAACATTTTGTTTAATTGTTAGTTTTTTTCTAGAAACAAACATATCCTTAAGTTATCTAGCTAATCATCTTTCTCTGTGCCAAATTTCATCCAATTCTGTTCGACCGTTCTGATTCTCTTGACAAAATCCTATTAGCTTACATCCTTACAAAGTTATTATATATATATCCTCACGCCTTCCCACAAGGGTCCCCGAAGGGGTAGGCATAGGTGTATAGGAAGTACCCACTCACCCACTCTCCGCCAAAGATATATTTTAGGTGCCAACGTGACAGATGGCGAGTCCATCGCCGCTACTCAAGCACGAGTATACATACGCCTTTGAATTTCGTCTCAGACGTATGCAGGTTTCCTCTCGATGTTTTCCTTCACCTTAAAGCTCTTGGTGTGACTACTCACTGTGCTTAAGTTCAGAAAAACTCTTTGGTACAGTCGGGATTCGAACTTGCGACCTTTGCGTCGCAGGCAACTGCTCGAACCACTCGGCCACCACGGCTCTCTATTACTTGGAGGATGATATAATATTACCTGAACTGAGGTTTAAGTATTGCATGTCTGTGCAGCCGTGTATCATTTGTAATCCGAGCGGGAACTGTGAACCTGACGAGGCCGCTGTTTATCTTCGAGACCACCGAGGTGTTCAACCACCCGGAGTTCAACGAAGCCACCCCCAGCGTTGTCCAGCCACATGACATCAGTCTACTCAAGTTCGGACACAGTCTCGACCTCAATGGTACGTTACGTTTGACGTTTAGAGCAGTTGACATTAGTCAACTGTTTTTAATCATACACAAAGATTACAATGTATACACATTAATATAAAAACTCTTTGGTCACTTTTAAGGATTTTATTTATGGAATTGGATTAAGTGACATTTAGTATATTGTTTTTTTTCGTCGATAAATGAAAGTAATAAATAATAAGTAACGTTTTGACGATAGTTTTTCAGCCAGATACTTTTTTTAATTTGAGCTTGAGAAAATTAAGCAAGTATAAATGGAGGGACTGAATAAAATAAAAAAATGGCTACCGGAAATTTCAATTTCACTTTTTACTACCATGGATGACCTTGACATTCTAATCTAATTATTAAATTCATGTTTAGTTAGTTTAACTACGACATATTCTAATTATGAATTTTACTACCTGATAAGGGTACGGCCTTGACATTTTACTACCCGTATAGGTACGACCTTGACTCTTTGATAGATTACCATCTCGGGAGGGACCTTCAAATGTTACTTTGCAAGAAGGGTACAACTGTTACTATCTGGTAAGGGTATGATCTCGACATATTACTATCCAAAAATCGACTGGCAATTCATCCCCATACCTTGGAATCACGAAGATCTCGCACTGCGCGGTTCCAAAGGAGTTTCCTTCCGCGAACGCTCAGGCTGTGGAATGAGCTGCCCATTGAGGTTTCCCTGGAGAGTACTGCATGGAGTTCAACAAGGGTGTGAAAAGATTCCTGCAGGGTCGGCAACGCGCGAGTGATACCCCTGGTGTTGCAAGCGATGGAGGCAGCGGTAACCGCTTTCCATCAGGCGGGCCGCATGCCTGTTTGCCACTCAAGTGGAATAATGAAATAATAATAAGAATACAGCCTTGATATCCTATATATTGATAAGGGTACGACCTTGACCTACTAACTGACAAGTGGCCTTGATAGTTTTTCTATAAGGGTACGATCATATTTATAAAATGTAAAACCAGGCATTAATTTGTAATTTTCCTCCTCAGAATACGTGCAACCAATCAGACTTCAACGCTCAAGCACCTTGAACCAAAACTACGACGGTGTCAGGATGATTGCCAGCGGCTGGGGGCGCACCTGGACTGATGGTAACCTTCTGTATTCTCACTAAAAGGGTGTAAAGTATCATCATCATCATATCATCACTCCAAGTCCCTAACGGGGTAGGCAGAGAGTATAGAGCGCCAGTTCTCTCTAGACTTACATATCTCTTTCGCTTCGTCCACATTCAACAGTCTCGTCATACATGCTCGTCGGTTTCGAGTACTCTTGACGTTCCCGTCCTTGAGCGTCCGATCGATTTGATCCAGGTAGTTGGAACGTTGCCTTCCTCTGCCTCTTCTTGCATACACTTTCGCTTTGTATATCTGTTTTGTCAATCTTTCGTCACTCATCCTTTCTATATGTCCAAACCAACGTAACATTAGGGTGTAAATTAACTTGCGGATATCACGCCAGTGGTCCGTCCTCACTGGGTAGCTTCAATTTCGATTCCCGCTGCAAGCAATGACGCTGATTTACTTATTTGCTTTCTCACGTGAGGAGCTAATGAAATTCTTCCCCAGGTTCTTCTCCCGAGAACCTGAACTGGGTTTACCTCCGCGGTACGTCAAACATCGAATGCTTCGCCGCATACTGGGGCAGCAGCATCATCCAGGACTCGACCATCTGCGCCAGAGGCTACAACGTCACCTCGCAGTCTACGTGCCAGGTAAAGCCTTGTAATAATAAAGATAGTATGTATTATGTAAACATACAAACATGTTTGAGAAGCAATTCAATGGCGTGTGTATAGTCGTGCTTGAGTAACGGCGACGAACTCGCCATGTCGGGTGTGTGGGTGCTACCTATGCACCTCTGCCTACCACTTCGGGGACCCTCATGGGAAGGCGTGAGGATATATTATTTATTATTTTATATATGTATTATGTAGAACCATCGTGGCCTGGTTTGAGGGGTAATGTACTGGCAACGCAAAACATTGCCAGTTCATCTCATGATCCATCATTTTATATCTTCCCACTACAAGGGTTCCCGGGGTTGGCAATGATGTGTAGAACCCACTCACACACTTTCCGCCAGAGATATATTTTAGGTGCAACCGTGACAGATGTCGATTCCATCGCCGTTTCTCAAGCAAGACAATCACGACTTCACCGTAGATCTCGTGGTGTGACTAATCACTTTTAAGACCAGAAGCCAAAATTATTGTCCCAAGTTTTGTTTGGCCAATCAGTGACGCCAAGCATAGATAACGTGTATTTCTGTACCAGGGCGACAGCGGTGGTCCCCTTGTCATCGAGGATGATGATGGAAAGCTCTCCCAAGTCGGAGTGACGTCATTTGTATCAGCTACTGGATGCCACACCGACTTCCCTGCTGGTAAGCGAGACATTCAATTATAGATAGTGCTATCCGCGAAGACGCGCCCCACCAATTTCTAGTCGCGGGATGCGGGGAGTATAACCCGAGTCTATTAATTGTAGTGTGCGTGTGCACTCATAGGTAATCAGTGTGTACCGATAATACTCAAACATTAGTGGAAGGTTGCACACTTGCACTATAAACTATGAGGAAGAATAGTGGGGCGCGTGTTCGTGGATGGCGCTATCTATACGTGAGTGTTGGCAAAGATGAACAAGGGCGTGTTACGTTGGCTATGATCCCATCATAGAACAAGCTATTTTCTGCGATAAAAGGCATAATGTTTTTTACACGCTTTTTATTAGCTTCACCTGTATGTTTGTAACCGACTTCTTTGGGCGCGATTTTGACCCACTTTAAACGGCCAGATTTCGTTCAAACTTTATTATAATAAATATAAATTAATAATAGTGTGAATAAAAAAAAAAAAATATTTAAAAAAAAGCGTGGGGTGCTTTTTAAGATATTATCGAAATGATAATCACTCTACTCATATCTGTCAATGAAATATTTATAACTATTGACACCATGCACCCACGCTTTTTTTAAATATTTTTTTTTTTATTATTAATTTATATTTATTGAAATTTTTAACACTATTCTTAATTTAAATTTATTAAAATTTATGTTCTTTTTTTAGTTCGGTTTTCTATAAAAAGCGTGTTTTTTAGTTTTTTTAATTACCTATTTTAATTAATTACATAGCATGTAAAGTAGTTTTATTTGTTAACATACCGTTCATAATGATCGGTTGAGCGGAAAGCGTTACATACTTTCCATTTAATTACATATATAAATAAATATTTTCTATCAGGTTTCATCCGCCCTGGTCACTACCACGACTGGTTCAAGCAGGTCACTGACATTGATTTCGACTGGGAGCTAGAGACCATTGCCACAGAAGAACCGGTAACCACAGACAAACCGGAAACCACAGAGTCTGGTGAAAGCTCTTCTGAGGAAATTGAAGATGATGAAGACGAAGACGAGGAGGATGAGGCAGTCCATTTTGTTAACGCTTAAAAGAATATTAAAATTCTATAAATTCCTACAAATTTTTATTTCCAACTTGCTGTTCTCAACAACGTGGCTTAAAGCATCGATCGTCACACCTTGCAAGTTTGTTTCGTAAGGATTATCATAAAAAAATGGTATATTTAGGAATATATGTCAAATGTCGTTTAATTGTGTATAATATGAGGTATTATTCACTATTAAACGACATTTGACAATTAACATTTTGCTGATGGTCAATCAACGCTTAATCAATTACTCAAACTGGCTTAGTAGTAGATTAAGATAAGGTAAGTTCTCATACAAATGCCTAATTATCTGATAACATTAAGGATCAATCAGGTGAGTTCATAAAACCCGTGATTATTAACGGCGATAGCATATCTTCCAATCCTTACCTTTCCAAGTAAAGCAGATATACTGACCTGGCCATTATTGTGGCGCGTTGCATAAGGTATCCTAACAGAATTATTTTATGCTGAAGTTCATGCTGTACGTTGTCTGGCAATGTAACTATATCCACTCATAATAAATACTTTGAGAGCCGTGGTGACCGAATGGTTCAAACACAAAAATATTGCAAGTTCTTGCAATATATTTAACTTAAGTACAGTGATAAGTCACACTACGAGCTTTACGGAGCTTTAGAAAAACATCGAGAGGAAACCTGCACACGTTTGAGAAGAAATTCAAAGACGTATGTATAGTCGTGTTTGAGTAGCGGCGATGGACTCGCCATCTGCCACGTTGGCACCTAAATATATCTCTGGCGGAAATGGGTGCGTGGGTATACTACCTATACACCTCTGCCTACCCCTTCGGGGACCCTTGTGGGCAGGCGTGAGGATATATATATATATATAATAATTTCATCGTCGTTATTATTATCATGTAACGTTGGTTTGGACACATAGAAAGGATGAGTGAAGAAAGATTGACGAAACAGATATACAAAGCAAAAGTGTGTGCAAGAAGAGGCAGAGGAAGGCCACGTTCCAACTACCTAGATCAAATAGATCGGAGTCTCAAGGACGGGAACGTTAAGAGTACTAAAAACCGACGAGCATGTATGAAGAGACTGATGAATGTGGACGAAGCGAAAGAAGTATGTAAGTCTAGAGAGAACTGGCACTCTATACTCTCTGCCTACCCCGCTTGGCGTGATGATATGTATGTAATTTCATTTCGGGGAATTCATCCCCATACCTTGGAACCACAAAGGTCTCGCACTGTGCGCTTCCAAAGGAGTTATCTTCCGCGAACGCTCAGGCTGCGGAATGAGCTCCCCGTTGAGGTTTTCCCTGGAGAGTACAGCATGGACTTCTTCAAGAAGGGTGTGAAAAGATTCCTTTTTTTTTTTTTTTTTTATACCACTTGGTTGGCAAACAAGCATGCGGTCCGCCTGATGGTAAGCGGTTACCGCCGCCTATGGACGCTTGCAACGCCAGGGGTATCACTCGCGCGTTGCCGACCCTGCAGGAATCTTTTCACACCCTTCTTGAAGAACTCCATGCTGTACTCTCCAGGGAAAACCTCAACGGGGAGCTCATTCCACTGCCTGAGCGTTCGCGGAAGGAAACTCCTTTGGAACCGCGCAGTGCGAGACCTTTGTGGTTCCAAGGTATGGGGATGAATTCCCCGTCGATGGCGAGAGGTGCGGTGGTAGAAGGTGGAAGTGGGCATCATGTCGAACAATCTGCAGAACACTCCCCATTATACAAGCGGTAGAACACACACAGGGAGGCAAAGTCTCTCCTCAAACTTAGTGATTCTAAGCCGCCTGTGAGCATGGGATCATCGACTATTCTAGCGGCGCGTTTCTGAACCGCGTCAAAAGGCCCAAGCTGGTATCCAGGGGCTCCAGCCCACAGGTGGCAGCAGTACTCCATATGTGGCCGAACTTGCGACTTATAAAGTTGCAGCCTTTGTTGCGGTGTGAAGTACTGCTTAGCTCTGTTGAGCACACCGAGTTTCCTCGACGCCAGCTTAGCCTTGTCCTCTAAATGACCACGGAACTGAACGTCGCTAGAAATATCGACCCCAAGGATCCTAATGCTTTCCGAGATGTTCAGGGGAGTGTTCTGGAATTGTGGAGCCACAGCGAATGGAGTTTGTTTTAGCGGTGAACGCGCATACTTGTGTCTTAGTGGGGTTGAAGTGGACTAGGTTTAGTCGACCCCAATCGGAGACACTGCGAAGTGTACTCTCGATTTCAGACACAAGTCGTTCGCGACTTTCCTCCACAGTGGAACGAGGGAGATTAGCACGGCCCGTGTAGTAAGTGTCCCCAGTGCTGTCGTCTGCATAACAATGAATGCCTTCAATAGAAAGCATGTCATTAATATGCAGGAGAAACAGAGTCGGGGACAACACAGAGCCTTGCGGGACGCCAGCATTAATGTCCATGCTTTCGGAGCAGCTACCGTCAACGACGGCTCTTATGCGTCTGCTGGACAGAAAGCTGGCGACCCATTTGCATAATCCCTCTGGCAGTCCGTAGGATGGAAGCTTCGATAGAAGACTGCGATGCCAGCCCCGATCGAACGCTTTCGCCACATCCAAGCTAACAGCTAATGCCTCACCTTGACTCTCAATGGCGAGTGACCAACGGTGCGTGAGATATACTAGAAGGTCACCCGTTGAGCGACTGTGGCGAAAGCCATACTGTTGGTCACTCAACAAACCGTGACCCTCTAGATATTGCAGGAGTTACGTGTTAATCACTCGCTCCATAATTTTGGAGAGGAGGGAGGTGATGGCGATCGGCCTGTAATTCGATGGGTCTGATCTATCACCCTTTTTGGGCACTGGGTGCACGTGGGCGGTCTTACACGAAGTTGGGACTTTTTGGGTGGAGTAGGATAGCGCGAATAGGCGCGTCAAAACAGGACACAGTTCAGGAGCACACTGCTTAAGCACCACTGCCGGAATACCGTCAGGCCCGCTCGATTTATGGACATCCAGAGACAGCATCTCCCGCCGGACCTCCCGTTGGGTTATGCTTATCTCCGGCATAGAGTTCTCACACCGCAGAATGGTTGGCGGTGTGGCGCCTCCGTCATCCATAGTCGAGTTCGAGGCAAAAAGAGAGCCCAATAGATCCGCTTTCTCTTTGGCACTGTGGGCCAAGTTACCATCCGGCTTACGGAGTGGTGGCAGGGACGACTGGCAAAAGTTTCCCTCAGCAGCCTTGGCAAGGGACCAAAAAGCACGGCTGCCAGAAGGGTAGCTAGCGAGTCTCTTACCAATTCCGCCGACGAAATCGAATTTCGCCCTGGCAATCGCTCGCTTACAGTGCCTCGAGGCAGCATTAAGTTTTCGCTTTGCATCAGATATGTTGGGGTCCAGATTGGATCGAGCCGTGGTCCACGCCTCATACAAGGCTTGCTTGGATAATTTAGCTTCCTTGCAGGGCTTATTAAACCATGGCTGTTTCTTTACCCCTGTAGCTACTAGCGAGCTTGGAATGTAGCATTCCATTCCCGCCAGTATCGTCTCAGCGACGGCTGATGCACAGGGGTCTGGATCTTCTGATGCAAAGCAGATCTGCCTCCACGGGTACGATGCGTAAAACTCACGCAATCCATCCCTGCATCCTGCAGGGTCGGCAACGCGCGAGTGATACCCCTGGTGTTGCAAGCGTCCATAGGCGGCGGTAACCGCTTACCAACAGGCGGACCGCAAGCTTGTTTGCCATCCTTGTTGTATTAAAAAAAAAAACAGGTGTCGTCACCAGTAAGCTTATGTTGTTGAAAATCTCTCAGCTACGTCGTGAGAATATATGTAACAAAAAACAGGTGTCGTCACGATTTCAACAGTTAGCGTAAGTTGTTGAAAATTACTTAGGTACTTGACTCATTTGACTTAGCTATTGATCTCGCTCAGAGAATCAGCATTGCTATCCAGCGTGGCAATGCTGCTAGTCTTCTTGGCACGTTGCCGCAGGATAACGATTTGGCACAAATATTTTATTAGTTAGTTATACAACTGTGTTTGTAAACACTGTAAATGGTTGCTTTTTTTTATACCACTTGGGTGGCAAACAAGCATGCGCTCTGCCTGATGGTAAGCGGTTTCCGCCGCCTATGGACGCTTGCAACACCAGGGGTATCAATCGCGCATTGCCGACCCTGCAGGGATCTATAGAAATAAATAAAATTAAATTTTTTGTCTGGCTCTCTGTTTGTTCCGGTTAATATCTGAAACAGCTGGACCGATTTTGACGAGACTTTCACTGGCAGATAGCTGATGTACTAGGACCTACTGGGAGTAACTTAGACTACTTATTTTAGAAACTGAATAATGACTATTTTGTTAAATTCCATGCGCACAGTTAGCTGTAAATAAATAACTTTTCTGGTACTTAGACCTTTGTGACCTTGCCTCATGTACTGGCTGGAGCTAGTGTATCAATCATGTAGCTAGCTATACTAGCCTAGCATACTAGCCGTGCCTGGCGGATTCACCCGCGTGATTCACGATTTAATTTCATTGGAAGTTCATCTGGAACAAAATATATCCTATGTTGGATTAACCCAACAAATATTCTATATCCGTGCCAAATGCCAACCAATTCCGTGTGGTACATTTTGCTTGCAAACTTTCGCATTTACAATATTATTACAGCAATGAAAAAAAGGCCGGAGAAATCCTTCGACCACGACTCAACAGTCTCTCTTTCTTCTCTTCTCTCCCACAACTCTTTTAACTGGGTGATAAACCGTCGTTACACAATTGTAGGGTTACTAACTGTACTCTAGACACGTCGGCGTTTGTGTGGGAATAAAAATAGGCATCGTACGGCGTCGTATTGCAGAGGTCGGACAACGCGCATGCGTCAGGGGGTTACCAGTACTAGCAATTGGATTCTGCCTACGCCAGGTTAATAAATATACGCCAGGTTAATAATATTCCCAAAATATTATTTACTAAAATATGTGTACAAAGTTTGATGATGATCTGTTAAGTAATTTTTACGTGAAAGCGAAACAAATTTCACATTTATAATCATCATATCAATCACATACGTATCAGTAGACCCTCACGGAGTAATAAGTCTTTAGAGAACTGGCGCTCTACTCTACTCTGTAATGGACTTGGGAAGGCGTGATTATAGACATATTTTAGGTGCCAACGTGACAGATGGCGAGTCCACCGCTGTAACCCAAGAACTTGCGAACTTTGTGTTGCAGACAACTACTCGAGCCATTTGGCCACAACGGCTCGAGTTCTAAGTTTCAAATCTTCTCTAAGTTGACAGTATTAATTAGAAATGTTAAAGCCATATTTAGTACTATGTACAGCAGTATTTTTTTCCCATACCTGGGGTAGTTTTTTAGAGTGGGCAACACAAGACTGCAATTGGCGCGCGCGCGAATCGTTCCTTCAAATCAAAATGGCGACTGCTCAGGGAGCGCGCCTCGCATCTACATAAAATCGCCGGGAGTTGCATTGACCCACAATATTCATACATCATAAGCTTTTTCGACTAACCAGTGGTGTTTAATGATGATATAGTGCGTACCGAAGTGATTTCTTCCGTGTCTGTGATACATTGTTTATTGCATGAGTGGTACTGATGGGGCGGCCAGCGTGCGGGACGATGGACGCGACTCGCCAGCCAGCACCGAACAGCTAACGTAGGTTTTAAACAAAACACATCCCCTTAAAATAAAAAGCAGACAACTTCCGTCGTAATAATGAAATTTGAAAATCGAATCGTAATTACGCGGCACTTTTGTTCCAAATAGGTTTGACATATAGAATAGATATAATATACCTATATACATAAATACTATGTACGTCTTTTCACGTCATTTCTTGATGGGGTAGGTAGAGGAGCAATCGTACATATATTTAGTTGTCAACGTGACAGATGACGATCTTCCGGCATTATGAACACACAAAGCGTGGAATTCTTCACATTTTAGCTAAGAATTTAACATCTCTTAATTTTTTTCGAAGATCGAGATCTCTTTCGCTTCATCCATATCAATCTCTCCATACTTGCCGTCTTTTAGTACTGGTTGGTATTCTTCTGCTTTAAAAAAAGTTAGTTCGGCTAGTACTGTCCATGCTTATAAAAACATAGATATTATTGACATGTATTAATTATGTTCTATCTATGGTTCAGTGTTGCTGTTTAAGCCGCAAATTTATATCACAAAACATTTTGATTATAAATTTACGTGTTTGTGTGATGTATTAAAGCCAGTTAGCAGACGTTATGACAATATACTCTTGACGTTTGTATATTTAACATATCATCTCGCCCAATACTTAGGGGTAGGCAGAGAGAGTAGTGCCACCGCTTCTGATTCCTCAACATTCATATAAAATCGCCGGTTTCGGTTACTGTTGTCGGTTTCATCTTTGACGTTAGTCCTTTATTTTTTTTATTCCACATGGGTGGCAAACAAGATGGAAGATATACCGCCTGATGGTAAGCGGTTACCGCCGCCCATGGACGCTTGCAACACCAGGGGTATCATTCGCGCGTTGCCGACTCTTGTACTTCAAGCACAGACTCCATCCTTGTAATTGTAATGGCAAAGTTTATGAGGATGTTTGACGCTCTTTCCTAAACAAAAGCTCCTGAACGGATTTGGATGACATTTGGCACAGAGATAGATTAATAATTATGATATATGAGAGGCTGTGGTGGCTGAGTGATTCGTGTAGTTGCCTGCACAAAGTACAAATTTTTTAACAGCGATTAGTCACACCACGAGTTTACCTTGAAGAAAGACATCGAGAGGAAATCTGCATACGCTTGAGAGAAAATTCAAAAGGCGTATGTATAGTCGTGCTTGAGTAACGGCGATGAACTCTCCATGTCACGTTGGCACCTAAAATAATATCTCTGGTTGAATATTGGTGTGTGGTCACTACCTATACACCTGCCTACCACTTCGGGGACCCTTGTTGGAAGGCGTGAGGATATATTGTATTTATAATATGTTAAAACATTCACAAAATTCTACAAAAAAACTTTTTTTTTATATACAACAAGAGTGGCAAACAGGTATACGGCCCACCGGATAGAAAACGGTTAGGAAACCGCAGCCTATTAACGATTGCTTACAATACTGAAGTATCACTTGCACGTTGCCACTCTGTGTTCGGAGAGTTAGAGTGTCTTGGCAGCATGAAAGGACTAATCCCTCTGCTGCCAACACAATATAACAATCCTCCCCCTCCCCAAGGAGCTCATTACTGGATACGAATGACTAAATTAGGACTAGTCCAACATAATCACGGTGGTCAACGCAATAAAACTCTGGCATGTGTTAGGATGTCCCACGCTCCAACTACCTTGATCAAATTGATCGGACGATCAAGAACGGCAACGTCAGGAGTACTCGAAACCAACGAGCATGTAGGAAGAGATAGATGAATGTGGACGAAGCTAAAGAGGTATGTAAGTCCGGAGAGGACTAGGAGAGTTAAGAGGATTCGGCGTGATGATATGATGATGATGTGTTAGGACCCAAAGGCGAATACCATCGGGTCTTTGTTGAGTTTAAAATTTCCTTTGACCCTAAGATAGCTCGATGTAGACATTAAGTCAGTATGTCACGCAGTCTTGGCCCGCAGCCAGTGGCATCACTCCTCGCTCTACGTCACAAGGGCGTAAAAATCCATATCAATTGTGTAACCAATTCCATTTCGATGAAATTTGGTCTGATGTCTCTATCTTTGCCTTCGCACCTCCCCGTAAACATCGAAGGGGTAGACAGGTGTAGGACCTACTTCTCGCCAAAGTATTATTTAGGCGCCAACGTGACAGATGATGAGTCTTTTGCCGTTTCTTAAGCGCAGCAAAACATGCGTTTTTGAAGTTCTACTCGAACGAATGCAGGTTTCCTTCACCTGAAAAGCTCGTGTGACTAATCACGGACATATATATGTACGTACAGAAAATATATTATAAAATATCTCATTCTAGTTCAAACGCTTATATATATATCCTACTACTTATAAATGCGAAAGTTTGTGAGGATGTTTGTCACGCAAAAACTACTGAACGAAATTGGATGAAATTCGACACAAAGATAGATTATTATCTGAATTAACATTACATGGGATATGTTTTATTCCGAAAAAAATATTTTTTCTCAGGTGAAACCGCGTTTCGTAGCTTTTTGAAAATAAAGGGTACACTCACTGAATGTCAAATTAAAATACAAAATCCCCTATAGTACAGTTTCCAAGAACAAACCTGTCATTAGACTGTCCGTATTTCTTTTCATTACTGCTTTCGTCTTTTTTAACAGTAGGAATTGTTACGAATAATTTTCTTTACATGCTTGCAAAGGCAAGCCATGGCTATACTTGGCTACGATCCATAATTCTCTGTTGTTGTATAATAAGCTCTCAAGCTTGTAGTAACAATACGTCTTGACGTATTGACGTCTTAATTCAGCGGTCTGCGTCATTAATATACGGTTCTAATAACGAAAGTGAGCGGGTGAGTTTCTCATCGAAGCATTGGGCATTCGCCCACGTTAATATTATTTTTCCAGACTGGTCTGGAACACGCACAAAGGAAATCCAAAGAATACTTATTATTATTACATACATCTATACGCTTTCCCAGTAGGGTCTCGGAAGGGGTAGGCAGATTGTCGTAACACTCGCTATTTTCACCGGAGATATATTTAGGTAGTGCCGTAGTGGCCGAGTGGTTTGAGTAGTCGCTTGCCACACTTAAGAGAGGTAGGGCATAACGGGTTCCCCGTTCGAATTCGGAGCTGCCCGACTGGGGCAGAACCTCCACCTTATCCGTCCGTATCCAAATAACACAATTTTTTGTGTTGTGTTCCTACGCGGTGAATAAGTTTTCCAGTAATGAGCTCCTTGGGGAGGGGGGAGGATTGTTACATCGTGTTGGAAGCAGAGGGATTAAACCCAATATACTGCCAACACACTATAACTCTCCGAACACAGAGTGGCAACACGCAAGTGATACTTCGGTATCGTGAGCGTAAATAGGCTACGGTAACCGCTTCCCATCAGGTGGACCGTATGCTTGTTTGCTATTCTTGTTGTATATTAAAAAAAAACAAAGACATGTTTGAAATCCCGAATGTACCAATGAGTTATTCTAAGCGTACGTAGAGTGATTAGTCACACCACGAGCTTTACGGTGAAGGAAAACATTTACAGGAAATCTACATACGTTTGAGAAGAAATATGAAGGACATATGTATGTAAAGTCGTGCTTGAGACACGGCGATGGACTCGCCATCTGTCACGTTGACACCTAAATATCATCATCACAAATTTAAGAGCTGGGCTCTTCTCGGCGTCTTTGATGCAGTCCCTTCCATTTGCTTCTGTCTAGCGCAACCTCTTTGACCTCCCTATACGTCATTTGATACACCTAAACTATATCTCCAGCGAAAAGTGGGTGTGTAGGTACACCTCTGCCTAATCCTTCGGCAGCCTTTGTGGGAAGGCGTGAATATATACTGTTAATATAAAACATGGTAGATATAATTATATATGACAGATGGCGAGTCCATCGCCGTTTCTCAAGCACGGCTATACATACTTTCATCTTGATGCATTTCTTCATTCTCCGTAGAACTGGGGTGTGATCTTTCACTCATGACGCATTTTTTGCGTTGGGGGACGTTGCGTGTTATCCGGGCTTAACCAGCTTAATAAGTTACGGGTCGGTTTATTCCCAGCACTGAACACTTGTCGCGAAGGCCACTTGTCGAATTCAAAATGCGCATTGTTGCAATCGATGGCGCTTTAAGGTTAGCGATTAACGTTGTACGTCATAGCGCTATCTAGGTTGGTATAAAAACCCAATCCCAGGTCCCTAACTTGCGAATCAGTAACGCCCAAGCTGAGGTCCGAACCCCATAGCTGTATCTGCTTAGCACTTAATTGACTGGCTGGAAGGTTTTTAGTCACGCCATTGTCGCCATTAAAAATTAAATAAACGAAATTTCCAGAACCTGAGCTACAAGACAATTTTTTTTGTTTTTTCCATAATTGCTTACACGTTGTAGAGGTTGGCTGTAGACGTCCATACATAATATGTAGTCACGAGTAAAAACTTTATTATTAAAATAAGGTTAATTAATATTCATAGTTCGGCCATCTAACGACATCTCTCGACGCAGCTACCATAGGTATAATGTACGAAATTAGGGATATACTCAGGATACTAGTTCCGAATAATAGACTTTTTCTTCATACATATCACCACGCAGTTTCAGGGTAGGCAGAGAGAGTACAGCGCCAGCACTCTGTATGTACCGGAAAGGGTTTACTTACTTAACTTTAACAACAACAAAACATTACTTTAATTGCAACGGGCAAACTACTCAAGACATAGCCTTGGCGCCCAACAAGGGACATGTATTGTATAAAAAAATACTATTAACATTAAGTACTGCATACTAAATATGGAGAAAACCTAAAAAGTAAAAGAAGAATATATAAATCCCCAACAGAGTTTTCCATTCTTTGTGCAATTTTTTATAACCCAGAATGGTTGAATTAAACTTTGAATGGATTAAGTTTCGTTCCATTTATCTCTAGACGACCTATTTTGTTGGCCAAGTCCCTATTTGTGTCCCGAGTCACATAACAAATCCGATAGCCGTGATATATTCGGTTAACGAGGTTTATTTAGGTGTCGCTGAACCCGTAGGTACTTTCAGTAGATGGTGCGGTGATTGGCCGTAAATGTGGTGGGTATTAACGTTTTAATGTGTGTTGCGAAGACCAATCACACACCTCCGCACTGCTCTGATACCCACTGCTGACCAGAGGCCTCCTCCACAATTTCCAGGTCCGTTTGTCCAATTATAGTATTGTATTATCAGGGTCTTATCACCTTTTTGTTAGGGATCTTGTCTGTAGTTTTCTTTCACAGTCACAAGGGTATGCAGAGGTGTATACCCACGCACCCACTTTTCGCCAGAGATATATTTTAGGTGCTAACGTGACAGATGGCGAGTCCATCGTCGTTACTCAAGCCTCTTTCGGGGACCCTTGTTGTTGGAAGGCGTGAGGATATAATGGACGAGGATATTATAAGAATAGTTTATAGGACAAAAAACAACGAACAGTGTGTGGGAAGTTAGTATCTGAACTTTATATAAGCTGACTTTCTTTGATCTCACTTTTCCAACTATACAAGGTGAACTTATATTCGCAGGCGTCGCCGATGCCCACGTAACTTAATCTATGTACACAAGCAAGTTACGGTCCACTGAGTTTTATGAGCTCACAGCCTCCCGTCAATGTAATCAACCTGCTTATCTAAGGGAACGTTTTTTTACATAGATACAGATAAATATGTTGACTGTGTACGTATACAGTTCACCTTACGTAACTCTTGTGCCTTACGATTGCTGGCGAGACTCGATATCGCCGTCTGTAAAGCAAGCAATTTTATTTTCGAATTGTTTCTCCGTGTTTTTAGCTACAATCTGTAATTCAACAACTATGAAGGCAGTTACATAGTCGTATGCAAGTTGTGGTCCGAAATTTCACTCGTAAAAATTGATTCAATGATAGTGTTTCTGGATATCTTTGTAAATATCTAGCTAAAAATCTATCTCTATGCCAAATTTTATCCAGTTTCGTTCAGAAGTTTTTGCATTACTTAGTTTTGCATTACTGTACTGACGAAAGGCTCTGACTTTGCACTACTAAAAAGAAGGAAGATTAAATATAATCCTATATTACATGCGCTCCTTGAAGTCACATCTCATTGACGATGAAAACTGCATCAAAATTCCTTCAGTTGTTTCCAAGTTTATCGCGTTTAAGCAATCAGACGTTGCAATTAAAAACCTCAAGTAACTAAAAAATAAAACTCACTCGCAATTATGAATTGTATACATTGACCAAGACACCCAAATAAATAACGTAAATTAGATATTTTCACTTATAAAAGCACATTACTAGGGGTTCGCCCGCTCGGCCGTCGCACCGTGAGTCACTCGAACCACCTGTATTGATTTTGTAAACCATCCTACAGTTTACGTCAAATTTTAGGGTCTACGGCTTGTCAATTATG
The DNA here is from genome assembly GCA_945859725.1 of Drepana falcataria. Lineage (NCBI taxonomy): Eukaryota > Metazoa > Arthropoda > Insecta > Lepidoptera > Drepanidae > Drepana > Drepana falcataria. The sequence goes on along the minus strand of OX243941.1, from coordinate 8,819,678 downwards.
AGTCTTTAGCACGCAGTCTTGTGGCAAAAGAAGAATAGACTAATCTTTATAAACACCCTTACGCCTTCCCTTAGGGATCCCCTTCCTTCTTTAAGTAACAATAGCCTCCTCCTGACAATATAGCAGCTGATAAGCCTATCGCGGGTTCTCTAACACATATCTACATACGTTGCTTCTTAGACCTATGCAGGTTTCCTCCCCTGTGAAGTTCATGGTGTTGGAAGCTTGAAATCCTGTCTTTGTTGGTACTTAACAGTTTCGGTCGTTGATCTGTGATTGAATGCTTGTGTCAGAAAATTTATGTTTGTATAATTGTAGGAGCTTTTATTAAATTTTTCAAAGCTTTAAATCTTTTGATTTGAATATATTAGGCGGAATTGAGAGCATCATGTATTGTTGCCAATTTACTAGTCATTAATTTACACATAATTAAGTATGACCTATTTTGAATTCTATTACTCTTCACCGGCTAGTTTATTATTCACATTAATTGTCGAATCTAAGACATTACGCCGTGATTCCGACGTCAGCTGAGTAAACTTGGCGGCGTCGAAGAGTTGGCGAAAGCCCAATTGTGTATAAATAATTGTCATGCCTTAAAGCGAATAGAATGTATTTTGTATTATCATAAAATAGTGATATCTTTTTCTTATTTGTTTATTAACAACAATTAATAATATTTACAAAGAACAATTGAAACTAACTACTTACAGTTAAAATATTTGTCCCAAATCGGTATCCCGAGGCAACGTGCCAAGAAGACTAGCAGCATTGCCACGCTGGATAGCAATGCTGATTCTCTGAGCGAGATATGTTCCAGCCCGCCTGTCACGAGAGGCCTCGACTAGACGGCGCGAGACCTCTTTAAAAAGATGGTGAGCCTCAGGACCCCAAGGCCCCAGAGTTTCAACCGCAAATGCAGCAAATATGTAACCTGACCCGAGACAGGCATACTTGCGGCGCTTGAGGCACTCCTGCTGAGCAGCAGCGGCGCCGGCCGCAACCGATGTGTCAGGAAGATGGGAAGGAGCCAGTGTATCGACACACGTAGCGTCCCACACTAAGGGCCGACCCATCCTCCATGGCATCAGAGACATACCGTCCGGCCTCCGGCCATCGCCGCGAGCGAGACCGACTGGTTCCAGCACAGCAGGCACGCCGGCGCTGACCAGAGCCCGGCGTATCAAGTCATTTATGGAGGAATGACGTGATATCCGGCCGGCACTGCTGATGCAGGATAGACCATGGTGTCCGGAGTCATTGACAATATCCCCGCAGTGACACCGATGTGGGACAATACATTTAGCGCCTAAACGTAGGCTCGCACACAATCTGAAGGTTGCATCATCTAACAGCGTACCGATATTAAAAGAGGGCAATGCATGAAGCCAGAGTCCGGACTCCCATCTAGCGATTGCCAGGAGACGGGCTCTATCAGCAGAGTTGAATGCAAATAACAAATAGTGATATAAATTAACCTACATTATCCGTTGGCGCCCAACTTGGGACGATGTCGCTGTCGGCTCAGCGCAGCTGACGACTGAATATTTATCTCTTGAAAGTGAGCTCAAGATTATATTTAAATATAAAAACAATATCCTAGATTAATATATTTTAAATCTACAGTCCTATTGTTAAGTAAATGCTCCAATAATAAAAACAAATTGCTCACTAAGCCGATGACGCACAGATCCGGAAGTTTCCCGCCCAAATCTGACAATAGGCCATTTTGTTCGGCTCGTGACGTGCAAAAATATGATAATACCCACAGTATTCATCGGAAAGAATAACAATCACGTAACTCTGTCCTTCGTTGTCTGAGAAGGGTTGCCGCAACTCTGTGTTAAGGCGTCTTGTTGGCGTCAGTGATTCTGAATATAAATTCCTACAGGGTCGGTAACGCTCGAGTGATACTCCTGGTGTTAAAAGCGTCCATAGACGGCGGTAACCGCTTACCATCGGGCGGGCCGCATGCTTGTTTACCACCCAAGTGATGTAAAAAAATCTATATACCATATATACCACGTGGCGCAGTAAGTGTATCATCCTACTAATATTACACGCGAAAGTTTGTTTGTCTATGACGTAAAAATAACTGAACGTGATTGGTTTAAATGTGTCACAGAGATGGATCTACCAATAAATTCAAATTATGCTGGACAGGCACGCACAGCAATTGGCCGATATGCATAGGTGAAGGTAGACTAAGAACGAGACAAATGATGGTAGAGTAATCACCAGGTTATGACGTCAACGTCGCACCCACCGCATTCGGTCAGGGCCACTCGCAACTATGGTTGTATATGTATATCTTATTGGACTAATTTCGTACAATTACTATAAATAATAATCAATCTTTATACTAATCCAAATATGTACCGAAACCTGAACAGATTGTGATAAAACTTTGGAATGATTGTTCTGAAGATTACCGAGAAAGGTTTTGGCGAGAAAGAAAACATACATACATATCATCACATCGTGTCCCTAAAGGGGTAGGCAGAGAGAGTAGAGACTTGCATACCTATTTCGCTTCGTCCACATTCATCAGTCTCTTCATACATGCTCGTTTGTATCGAGTATGAAAATTTCTAGTATAATTATTATACTAAAAGTTTTCATAGATAGTTTTTTTTAAGATTCAATCTTTGTGCCTAATTTCATCTTATTCTGTTCGGTTTTTGAGAAAGAGAAATTACTATTCTCACGATGTACTTTCATTTGAAACTTCCCCGAAATGACATTTCATTCGGAGACCAACACGATACATAAGCTTTTTTTAAAGAGAGGTAGGGCATAACGGGTTTCCCGTTCGAATTTGGAGCTGCCCGACTGGGGCAGGACCTCCACCTTATAGAAGTTCGTAGCCAAATAACACAATTTATTTTGTTGTGTTCCTACGCGGTGAATAAGGTTTCCAGTAATGAGCTCCTTGGGGTGGGGGGAGGATTTTTATATTGTGATGGCAGCAGAGGGATTAGTCTTATTATGCTGCCAACACAGTACAACTCTCCGAACACAGAGTGGAAACGCGCAAGTGATACTTCGGTATTGTAAGCGTAAATATGCTGCGGTAACCGTTTTCCATCGGGTGGGCCGTATGCTTGTTTGCCACTCTTGTTCTATAAAAAAAAAACTTTCTTCTCGCTTAAAACTACGAATAAAATAGATTATTAAATCTATTTCATTCGTAGTTTTTTTGTAATAAAAAGTATCCTATATCCTTCTCAATACCTTAGAGAATATGTGTATAAAGTTTCATGGTGATCGGTTTAGTAGTTTAACGTGAAAGCGAATCAAACAAACTTACATTCACATTTATAATATTAGTAAGGATTGACTAAGATTGACTACACAATGATTTACGGTTAGAACCGTCATTAGTACCACAATTAAATATTTACCTAATGCAGGGGGGCGTTTGAAAGGGGTGCGACGGGAAGTCGGGTGCAATGCCTCCGAGCTGACAATAGAGTTGCTCGGATCGATGCAAACAATTTGTCAACAAAGGGGGTTGGCACCGGACGTGGGCTTGGAGGGCGTCCAAGAATATATTTAGTTATATGAATATACTAGCTGTGCCCGCGACTACGTCCGCGTGGAATAAAAAGAAACAGTTTCTAAAATAAAAGTAGCCTGAGTTGCTCCTTTTTACGTCAGCTATCTGCTAGTTGATAGCTAAAGATGTTAGACCACCTTATACGACATGATAGCTTCTTTAGAAACATTTTAGAAGGAAAGGTAGAGGGGAAGAGGGGAAGAGGAACACCAAGCTTAACATACATGGGTCAGATCAAAGGAAAAATTTCTCTCATGACGTATAGGGAGGTTAAGGAGGTTGCGCTGGACAGAAGCGAATGGAAGGGACTGCATCAGAGACGCCGACAAGAGCCCAGCTCTTAAATTTGTGATGATGATATGTACCTTGTATTCATTCATATTCAGTTATAAAAAGCGGTTCTTTTAATATTACAAACAGACAATTTTATTTATTTGTATAGATATTGATTTATATTATAAAAACAGTTGCAAATCGAACTTATTTTAGAAAATATTTGTCCCAAATCGGTATCCCGAGGCAACGTGCCAAGAAGACTAGCAGCATTGCCACGCTGGATAGCAATGCTGATTCTCTGAGCGAGATATGTTCAGATATGTTACTCCGAATACTACTTTGAATGAGTACGTGTTCTCACACGTACTCATTACATACCGCATAACTAAAATAATTTATTAAATAATTAGAAGTTGTTTGATGTTATGAGACCATTTTGTGTCCTTGAGTGTCCCATCATAATCTAGGTGGTCTTCCACTTCCTCTTCTTCCAGACACTTTCGCATATAACAATACTCTTCTTCTGAAAGTGCCACTCCATTACTGGAGGTTGGCTGTTTGCTCTGAAAACTTCTCCCTGTCTTGAGCGATTCGGAATATTATAGATGCCAGAGTTAAAATCCCCTCTTTAGCTTTACTTTAGCACATATTACGTGGGCGAAAACGCAGAGCACAGCTAGTAGAGGAATGCAGTATTAACTGGTAATTTCAGGAAATGTGCGGAGAAGCAGCATTCAGCGGAGATGGCGAGTGGCGGTAGCCAAGTGCGAGGCGAGATGGGTCCCAGGATGAAGGCCTGCTTCTGGCCCCAGCTATGGGCGACCACACACCGGAACTTGCTGCTCAAAATGAGAGATACTAGGAAAACCCTGGCTGTGAGTGTTTCCACTATGGTCCGACTACTGGAACCATACATTAGTTGTATATATGTATATCCTGACGCCTTCCCACAAGAGCGCCGAAGGGGTAGGCGGAGGTATTTAGTTATTAATTAGAGTAATCGGATTAGTAGAGCCTGATACCGCTATCAAACAAATAAACAAACTTACTCTTTATCCTCACGCCTTCCCACAAGGGTCCCCGAAGGGGTAGGCAGAGGTGTATAGGCACACACCCACTTTCCGCTAGAGGTATATTAGGTGCCAACGTGACAGATGGCGAGTCCATCGCAGTTACTCCAGCACGACTATACATACGCCTTTGAATTTCTTCTTAGACGTATGCAGGTTTCCTATCGATGTTTTCCTTCACCGTTCAGCTCGTGGTGTGGCTCATCACTGTACTTAAGTTCAGAAAAACCAACAACCCGATACATTTCGGTTCGGAATCTCTAGCGAAAAGGAGTGGAGAGACGAAACGCCATCTATATTTCTTACAAACATGCTTTCAAGTGCTTCTGCAAGGGATCGAACCTGCGACATAGACACGTCATAGCTTATGTGAATGTCCGTGTTTCCAGGAGGTGCTGCTCCCTCTGTACTCGCTGAGCGTGCTGATCTTCCTGAAGCTGCTGATCCCCAACCCCAACTTCCCCGAGGTCCGGGAGCCGGGCCGCACGCTGAGGGTCGACTTTGACGCTTTCCCTGAAGACCTCCCCGTCGCTATTGTGTCTGATTGGGAGAACTACAATGGCACATTGGTAATTGTCTCTCGGAAACCATGCCCCACCTACCTGAGACCCTAATTTAAGCAGAACCTGTATTTATTTCTTTACAAGCGATGCATACCGATGCGAGAAAGGTATGCTGAGATGGTTTGGCTATGTCGAGAGAATGAATGAAGAACGATTGACGAAAAAAGTGTATAAGGCGAGTGTGGATGAAAGTGTTGGAAGGGGTAGACCTAGGCGGACGTTTCTAGACCAAATTAGGGACGTCTTGAAAAAAGGCCAGGTCAGAGTACCTTAAACCGAAGAGCATGTATGAAGAGAATAATGAAAGTGGACGAAGCGAAAGAAGTATGTAAGGATCATAGCAAGTGGAAAGAATTGGTCTCTGCCTACCCCTACGGGAGGCGTGATTATATGTATGTATGTACAAGCGATGCACTGCGGTTTCACCTGTCTTAAATGACGACCGTCTGGTCTAGTGGTTAGAGCTCCTGACTGCGAAACTTGAGGTCGCGGGTTCGAATCCCGCTGAGGGCAAATATTTGTGTGATGAACACGAGTATTTGTACCTTAGTCTTGGATGTCCTATGTATTTGTGTATATATCTATCTATATAAGTAAATATATCGTTGTCTAGTTAACATAACATAAGCTTTGCTTAATTTGGGACTAGGTCAATTTGTGTGGAATTGTCCCTATTTATTTAAATTTGATTTAATTGTAAGATTTTTTATGGAATAAAACAAAAATCACGCCTTACTACAACGATCCCTGAACGAGTAGACAGAGGTGTGTAGGTATTACCCTCGCTTTCCGCCAGAGATATATTTTAAGTGACAACGTGACAGATTGAGAATCCATTGCCGTTACTCAAGCACGACCATACTTGCTTCTTTGAATTTCTTCTCAAACGTATACAGGTTTCCTCTACATGTTTTCCTTCACCGTAAAGCTCGTGGTATGACTAATTTTAGAAATTCTAAATTTCAGAAAAACTCATTGGTGCGATCGGGATTCGAACTTGCAATCTTTGTGATACTGGCAACTACCCGAACCAATCGGCCAGGGCCAAATCATAAATAATAAAGAAATACCTTGCGACGCCATTAGTAGAGCGCCAGTTCTCTCTAGACCTCTTTCGCGTCGTCCATATTCAACAATCCCATCTTACATGCTCGTCGGTTTCAATTAACAAACTTGCGTATTTGTAACATTAGTAGGGTTCATGCAATGGTTTCCAGGATTTCCTCTCAAATATCAACGACGTGCTGGTGGAAGCCCACCGCTATCCGCTCATATTCTACCGTTTCAATGACACCACGGACCTGCATGAGGCCTACCACAAGGACGCCAAGAATTTCCCCATCACGGTCATCTTTCATACAGATCCCAGCTCCTCCACCGAACCACTGAGGTAAGACCACGTCGGCGTACCGAGGGTCCTTAGTGGGAAACAAGCATTCGCCTAATGGATACTGAATCCTAATGGCCAAAACACCTGAAATTATATTTTAACTTGTTTAGTTGTATATTATGTTGCCAAAATCTACTGGATGTTTTAGTAAATTGTACAGTTGTTCAATGTAATTGAAAAATGCGAGGAAGTAGAATATAACTACCTCTCTATATTTTTGTCATTAATCTGATTCTAATAAGGTAAAAAAATTATACTTAGTTACTACGTATAATTCTATATGCTTTGGTTTCAACACACTTACATAAGACTTGGAAGACTTGGTTCAGGAATGAACATACGAAGATACGTACCCTGTACCCTGTTCCCTATAATTTTTTTTGAAGGTACACAATCCGCACGAACCCTTCGCACGGCAGCACGCCGTCCACCCGCGCTCTGACCAACTCGCCGGTGAAGTGCCGCGAGCGCCCCAACACGGACTGGTCCGAGGACTGGTCACGTGGCGGGCAACTGCTGCACATCTCCGAGATGCATGGGGAGGACGCCTGCCCCGTGCTCCAGTACTTCTACTCCGGATTCCTCGCTCTGCAGACCCTCATCGATCATACCAAGATCAAGGTATGTTGACGGCAACGTTGGGTATGTGTCTTTCCGTGGCCGTGGTGACCAAGTAGTTCGAATAGCCTGCAACGCAAAGGTTGCAACTTCGAACCCCGACTGTAGCAATGAGTTATTCTGAACTTACGGTGATAAGTCACACCACGAGCTTTACGGTGAAGGAAAACAACGAGAGGAGACCTGCATGCTTTTGAGAAGAAATTCAAAGACATGTGTATGAGTAACGGCGATGAACTCGCCATCTGTCACGTTTGCACCAAAAATCTATCTCTGGCGGAAAGTGGGTGGGTATGACCAAACCTTTCGGGGGCCCTTTTCTGATTGGCTCGGGCGGTCCTGACTCGGCCACTGCGGCTTATGAATAAGAATCAAATTATAATAGTACCAAAACATTAATAGTTTAGAAACGTGGTCTAAGAGCTTTACAATAATGTAGAATTTGTTGTTCCCCAGTTGGACACAGGCTCCCCAGTCCCAGCTCCTCGCATAGACCTGCTGCAATTCCCCAAGAGGCAGCACACGGGCGACTGGCTGGTCATCTTCAGGGTGATCATGCCCATGTACATGGTGATGACGCTCTCGCAGTTCATCACCTACCTGCTCATGTTCGTGGTGGGGGAGAAGGAGAAGAAGATAAGAGAAGGCATGCGCATTATGGGCTTGAAGGACTCTGTTTATTGGTGAGCTCATTTTAATTCAAGGATATAGTCTATGAGAATTAATGTAATATCCTTACGACTTTCCAGAAGGGTCCCCGAAAGGGTAAGCGGAGGTGTATAGTACCCCAATTTCCGCCAGAGATATATTGTGGGTGCCAATGATAACTATTTGGAGAATTTCTTAGTTTGATTCCGTGAACGCCCAGGCTAAGAATGAGCCCCGTTGAGGTTTCTCTTGAGAGCATGGAATTCAAGAACATCTGGCATGTTGGCACCTAAAATATATCTCTGGGGGAAAGTGGGTGTGTGGGTACTACCTATACACCTCTGCCAACCTTTCGGGGACCCTTTTGGGAAGGCGTAAGGATAAGAAGGGTGTGATGATTTATACAGTACGCGAGTCATACTGGCTTACTAGGCGGCAGTAGCCGTTTACCATCAGGCGGGCCGCATGCTTGCTTACCTTTGTTGCAAGTTTGAATCGCGACTGTACCCTGCGTACCCTGTGTACCCTGCGACCGTATCCTGAACAATGTTGTTACACTTAAGCCCATAAGTTAATACATTTAAGTATAATTGGCGCGATGATATGTACGTATGGATGTATGATCCTCAGGAGTTCCTGGTTCCTCATCTACGGCGTGTTCGTCACGATCCTAGCCATCGTCAGTACTGTCCTGATGTTTACCCTCAAGGTACTGACAACTTACTTACAAGGTCACTGACATAATGGTTACTAGTTCTTACCCGCGGCTTCTCCCGCGTGCAACTTGCGACAAACAATCAATTTTTGTTTGTTATTAATTATAATCTTCGGAGCTGTAAAAAAGATGAAGCTTTCTATTGGTGAAAGACTTTTTTAAATCGGTCGAGTAATTTTTGGGTTAAATCGTAACAAACAAACAAACAATCAAATCTTTCCTCTTTATAATAGGTTTAAGTTTAGATATAAGTCAGACGTTTCTATGTATGTCAAAGGAAGCATGAAAATAGTGTAACGGTAGTTCAGATATATCCAGCCACGCGTTGCTGTGGATAAGGTTTTGCTATATTACATTGTAAATACCTATTCGATCTAATATGAAGAGATTCGTAAATCAACTGGCGTGACTGAGGGCGTGATTGTAAAGATAAATAAACACATGTTACGTTGATTTTGACACATAGAAAGGATGAGTGAAGAAAGATTGACGAAACAGATATACAAAGCAAAAGTTTGTGCAAGAAGAGGCAGAGGAAGGCCACGTTCCAACTACCTGGATCAAATCGATCGGACGCTCAAGGACGGGAACGTTAAGAGTACTCGAAACCGACGAGCATGTATGAAGAGACTGATGAATGTGGACGAAGCGAAAGAAGTATGTAAGTCTAGAGAGAACTAGCGCTCTATACAGAGAGTATATATAGAGCGCCAGTTCGCCTACCCCGTTAGGGACTTGGCGTGATGATATGTATGTATGTATGTAAATACCTAAATAAACACTTACTCAATCCAGTCAACAGATATCGCCATCTGTTAGAATCCTTTGGAGCTAAAAGATAATTGTGAGACCAATAATTTGCAATAAAATAATATTTCGGCTATAAATTGTGATGTAAGCTATCCTATCTTTCAAGTTGGATCAAACTGCACACGGTGTGCAAATTTGATTGAAATTGGTTAAGTAGTTTAGGAGCCCATCACGGACAAACAACGTGACACGTAATTTATATATATATTAAGAAGATGAATTTTAATATGATGTGCATGTGTTTCTCCAGCTGTTCCAGCACTCTTCCTACGTGTTGATATTCCTGCTGATGCTGCTGTTTGGCTTCACCATCATCACGTTTGCCTTCATGCTGACACCTTTCTTCGACAGAGCTAGGGTAAGTCGGTGAAGGAAAACAACGAGAGGAAACCTGCATACGTTTGAGAAGAAAAGGCGTATGTATTGTCGTGCTTGAGCAACGGCGATGGACTCGCCATCTAACATACATCTCTGGTGGGAAGTGGGTACACACCTCTACCATCCCTTCGGGAACCCTTGTGGTAAGGCGTGACTGTATATATATATGTATGTATATAAATAAATATATATGTCACGCCCAACTACCTGGATCAAATCGATCGGACGCTCAAGGACGGGAACGTCAAGAGTACTCGAAACCGACGAGCATGTATGAAGAGACTGATGAATGTGGACGAAGCGAAAGAGGTATGTAAGTCTAGAGAGAACTGGCGCTCTATACTCTCTGCTTAACCCGTGAAGGACTTGGCGTGATCATATGTATGTATGTATTTCATTATAATTTTTTTAAGGTTTTTAGTTTTAGGTTCATAAATGCAAGTTTGTTCCCCAGACGGCTGGTATCCTGGGAAGCTTCGCCGTCAACCTGATGAGTGGACTGTACTTCATCCAAGTCTTCGTGTCTAACGCAGACTCGCTAGCTTTCTGGTTCGTGTCCCTCATCAGCTCATCTTGCTACGCGCTCGCCATGGACAAGGTAGGCATCCGGTGGACCTCGGGCAGGGTCAAGGGCATATAGCCCAGTGGTTCAAGAAGTTGCCTGCAACACAAAGCTCGCAAGTTCGAATCCCGATTGTGCCAATGAGTTTTTCTGAACTTAAGTACAGTGAGTCACACCAAGAGCTTTACGGTGAAGGAAAACATCGAGAGGAAACCTGCATACGTTTGAGAAGACATTCAAACAATTATAGTTGTGCTTGAGTTACGGCGTTCTTCCGCCATCAGTCACGTTGTCACCTTAAATATAACTCTGTCTACCCGTTCGGGGGCCCTTATGGGAAGCCGTGAAGATATTTTTTCTCTATTTATTTTTAATCTTTACTTGGTTGCGTGGAAGAAATCGCTTTTGCGGTAAGGCCGTATATTGTACATCTTACTTCTTACTAATATTATAAATGTGAAAGTTTTGTAAGTTGTTGATCTTTGCGGTTCTTTCACGGCCAAACGGCTGAACCGATTTGGCTGATGGTTGAAATCGTGATGGCTTATACCTAGGAATAGGACATAGGCTTCTGTTTTTTTTTTAATCCCGAAAATTTCATAAGCTACTTTTTCGAACTCCACGCGGGCGAAGCAAAATCAAAATCAAAATCTTTTTATTTCACATAGGCCCAGATGGGCACTTATAAAACGTCGAAAAAGAAGCAAGCAAGCCGCGGGCATAAGCTAGTATTACATATTGTTCTCTGTTTTGGTCATCTTATTTGTTTTATAGACATGTGTGTGTACAGTAAAGAGTATTATTATTATTTAAAATTAAGTCACTCGGTCGCTTTGCTTATCTTCCGCAAACTGTGTCGTGATCAGGCTCTCGTGATGGACATGGCCGGAGTGGGCGTCACGTGGGACAACCTGTGGAGCGGGCCTGGCATGCCATTTGGGGGCAGCCTCATCATGATGGCATTCGACACCGTACTCTACGCTCTCGTTGCCTACTGGCTGGATGCTGTGCTGCCCAGTGAGCAAACCAATGTTACCATATCAATATAACTGCTACTTCATAATAATAATAATAATATAATAATAATCATTTATTTGCAAAAAACATAAGGGTATACATAGGTATAAATTTGGTGTTAATAAATAAATAATGTTCTACATACATGTTTTGCCGAGTTTTCAGCAATAGTACAGTGATTAACTACGCGAGCTTTACGGTGAAGGAAAACATCGAGAGGAAACCTGCATATGTCTGAGAAGAAATTCAAAGGCACGTTGGCACCTAAAATATATTTCTGGTGGAAAGTGGGTGGTGTGTGGCTATACATCTCTGCCTACCGCTTGGGGGACCCTTGTGGGGAGGCGTGAGGATATCATAATACTATTTTAAAACCAAATGATTTGAATAGAGTAACCATGGAGTTCCTTGCCGGTTCTTCTCCATGGAAACGGCCAACACGAACCGTGCACCTATTTCGACGATTTATAAGTGCCCATCTAGGCTTATGTGAAATAAAATATTTGGATTTTAAATTACTTATCAGAGAATCCCGACTGTACCAATAAGTATTTCTGAACTTAAGTAGAGTGATTTTACGGTGAAGGATATCAAGAGGAAACCTATATACGTTTGAGACGATCAAAGGACTCGCCATCTGTCTGTCATCTGTGTATCCCCGGCGAATAGTTTTGTGGGTAATACACACTTGTGATTACTCCTTCGAGGACCCTTGTACCCTTGTAAGGAAATAATAATAAAATTCGTCACTAGGTGAATACGGCATCAAGCAGAAGCCCTGGTTCTGCCTGATGCCCTCCTACTGGGTAGGCAGCCGGCGCAGCCGCGTCTCGGCGGTGCACTTCCACTCCAATGGCGAAGCGGCTCATAACAACAAGGACATTGAACCCGTACCTAGGTACTCTCTTTCTCACTTTTATTGCTTTTATTAGACTGCCATCTGGTCTGGTAAACTTGAGGTCGCGGGTTCGATTCCCGCACAGGGTAGATATTTGTGTCTTGAACGCGAATCTTTGTAACTTAGTCTTGGATGTCCTATGTATCTATCTATATAAGTAACTATTTCGTTGTCTTTATACAATAGCACAAGCTTTGTTTAATTAGGGGCTATGTCAATTTGTATGGAATTGTCCCAAGGTATTTATTTATTTATATAGCTTAAAATAAAATAAGTGACAAAATTTTACTAAACTAAACAAAACTCCTGACCCAACTTGTCCCGCGAGAAGGTGCTAGGAAGCCTGGCAACATTGCCACGCTGTACGGCAATGCTGGCTCAATTGTTAATTTTATTTGGCAACTATATTTTGACTCATTTTTATAAGGCATTGTAGGGAGACATTGGTAGGGATAATACATGGTCATTATCATCACATATTTAGGACCGGGACTCTTGTCGACGTCTCTAATACAGTCCCTTCCATTCGCTTCTGTCCAGCGCAACCTCCTTGACCTCCCTATACGTCATGAGAGACATTTTTTCTTTGATCTGACCCATGTATGTTAAGCTTGGTCTTCCTCTTCCTCTCTTCCCCTCTACCTTCCTTCTAAGATGTTCCTAAAGAAGCTATCATGTCGTATAAGGTGGCCTATCATCTTTCCTCTTCTATTCTCGACTGTCTTTAGCAGAACTCTTGATTCTTTGACTTCTTTTTATTGCTTTTGATTGATTTGATTTTTCCATCCTTTTTACCCTTTCCGTCCAGGTGATTTTTCATTATATTGGCTTAAAATCCAGAGAACTGCAAGACAAAGAAGCCATCCGCATTGTGGGGCTGCAGAAGAGTTTCCGCCACTGTCGCAGGCCTGAGATGAAGGCCATAGACGGCATCGACCTGAGCATCTATGAGGGTCAGATCACTGCTATCTTGGGGCATAATGGAGCTGGGAAGTCCACCTTGTTCAACATTCTGACTGGGCTCACTGCGCCCACTGCTGGGACTGCTTATGTCTATGGACTTGACGTCAGGTTAGTGGCAGCTGTTCAGCGTTGTGTTTCATAGGTACAAACGTATTTCTTTAATAATGTATCCTCACGCCTTCCCACAAAGGTCCCCGAAGAGGTAGGCAGAGGTGTATAGGTTATACCCTTGCACTCACATTCCGCCTGAGATATATTTTAGGTGCCAACGTGACAGATGGCGAGTCCGTCGCCGTTACTCAAGCACGACTTTATTCAAGTACGCCTTGAATGGCTTCTCAGACGGATGCGAGTTTCCTCTCGTTGTTTCCTTCACCGTAAAGCTCGTGGTGTGACTAAACACTGTACTTAAGTTCAGAAAAACTCATTGGTACAGTCGGGATTCGAACTACACGACCACCACGGCTTTTATAATAATAATAATAATAATAATAATATATCCTTTATTGTACAAACACACACATTTACAAAAACAAACAGAAATGACAAAGAAAAACATATAGTAGGCACAATAGGCGGCCTTATCGCAAAAGCGATTTCTACCAGGCAACCCAAGTGTAGAGAGAGATAAGAAACAGAGAAAGAAAAGGTAGGTGTGACAGTTGAGAGGATGAATTAGAAACAATTATTATAATATATAAATAATAGGCATTCTACATAAATAAATACGAAAACATATACTTATATAACATACATACAATAATATATACATATATATATAAACAAGTTAAAAAGAAGTTTATATATATAGCCGCGGATTATATATAGAGACCTTTTGGTCTAGAGAGCTCCTGACTGCGAAGCATGAGGTTGCGGGTTCGATTCCCGCGAAGGATAGATATTTGTGTGATGAACAAGAGTATTTGTACGGTCTTGGATGTTCTATGTATTTATATATCTATCTTTCTATCTATATAAGTATGTATATCATTGTTTAGTGTCCATAGTACAAGCTTTGCATAGTCTATGACTCGGTAAATTTGTGTGAAATTGTCACGAGGTATTTATTTATGGTGTGATTTTAGCTTCTGTTGAGAAAAGAGTTTTCAAATGTTTTAAATTTCTATCTAGGGATGCAAACGACATGCACGAAATCCGTCAGATGATAGGCGTGTGTCCTCAACAAGACATCCTGTTTGATCTCCTCTCGGTTAAGGAGCATCTTCAGTTCTTCGCTTCAGTAAAGGTAACATAAAAGCACACAGTACTTTTGTTTCTTTCATTTAATTGATTTCTCTTTGTCCCGTGTGAGGTGCCAAGAAGGCTAGCATTGCCACACTGTATGGCAATCTTGATTCTTAGCACAAGACTCGTTTAACTTAGTAGCTTAGTTATATTTTTATTTCCATATAAATTTATTTAATACATTATATAAATTTATGCGAAAAATACAGCACAGTGCGGCGATGGGGACCGCCACCCATCACGCAGAGTGCCTCACGGCGGGAAGTGGAGTGTGGAGTGTAGGATGGGTGTATGGAATGTAAGAGGAGGTATGGCTGATAAGATGAACGAATTGATCGATGTTATGACAGAGAGCGAGTTAGACGTTGTGTGCTTGTCTGAAACCAAGCGGAAGGGTAGTGGAGTAGACGAGCTCCCGGGCGGGAGTTTAGTGCTGTGGTCAGGAGTGGCAAATACCGAGCACGCCTGCCAGGGAGTGGGAATTCTACTATCCAGCCGCTTGGCAGAATGTATGATTAGTTATGATGCGGTGAGCCCCAGACTTATTTGGGCTCGCTTTAAAATAGGCCTTACCCGACTATTTTTAGTCGCGGTGTATGCTCCGGTGGCCTCAGCGGACACTTGCGACCTGAATAAGTTCTGGGAATGTGTGAGTAATGTTCTAGAGACGAAAGAAGGGAATGAAAAGCTGATTATTTGTGGTGATCTGAATGGATGGGTCGGGACAGCCCGTAAGGATTACGAGGCAGTACTCGGCAAGTATGGTGATAAGAGAGTGAACGAGGCAGGCAAGCTGATATTAGATGTATGCATGGAGAGAGACCTCTTGGTGGCGAACACCATGTTCGAGCACAAAAGGATTCATCAGTATACATGGGAACGGAAAAATGAGCGAAGCATGATAGATCTGTTTCTAATAGATCAGCGACTCAGAACACAGGTAATGGACACCAGGGTATATAGGGGAGCTGACCTGGGAACGGACCACTTCCTAGTTATAACTAGGATAAGAGGTCTGTTCGCGGGCTGGCGATCCCGCGCTGGGGGTCCCTGTTCTGCAGTCGCAGACCGCATCAAAAGCTGGAGGCTTCAAGATGCGGCTATTAGAGACAGATATCAAGAAAGGGTATCTGAACAGCTAGCCTGTCCACCGAAAGATGTGTTTGAGAGTGTCGATGTTTGTTGGCAGTTCCTTAAGTCCAGCATATTATGCGCCGCGAAAGAGGTTTGTGGCATTTCGAAAGGGCGGACAACCAAAAATGGCGATGGTTGGTGGGATGATGAAGTGAAAGAAGAAGGATGCAAGGCAAGACATTTTGGCTATGTCCAGCTCAAGTGAAAGTATGAAAGAAAAGATGAAAGAAAAATATCGCCTGCAAAAAAATCGTACGAAAGAGATAATAGCTCAGAAGCGTGAGAGGTTCCAAATGACTGTAGACGAAAAACTGTCACATAATTTCAAGGACAATGCAAAACTTTTTTGGAGAGAAGTTAAGAAGTCCAGAAATTGTGTTACAGCTAGTAGTAGGATGAATGTGATTTATTCGAAGGACAATAACATACTTACAGACAAAACAGACGTCCTCAGGCGATGGAGTGAATTTTATAAAGATATGTATGATGATACTGCCGCTGATCTACTCATAGAGCTGCCTCCAACAGAATCTATCGAGGATCCTATAGCGGATAAAATAAGTATGGGAGAGATTATAAGAGCGATAAGAAGTCTGAAATGTGGAAAAGCTGCGGGAATAGATGGGATTACGGCTGAGATGATCAAGTACGGTGGACCAGCGGTCTGGGACGTCATCTATTTGCTATGCAATCTTTGCTGGGAAAAGGGTGATGTTCCGGACGACTGGAGGCGAGCAGTCATCGTGCCTTTCTATAAAGGAAAGGGATCACGATTGGACTGCTCAAACTACAGAGCCATCAGCTTGGTCAGCTTAGCTAGTAAAGTGTACACGAAGATCCTGACGATAAGAATGCAAGAGCGATCCGAAAGGTTTCTCTGGGAATCCCAAGGTGGATTTAGACCAGGAAGAGGATGTATGGATCAAACCTTCTCGCTTCGCGGAATCGCGGAAAAGTTTTTGGATATTAACCAAAGGGTTTTCTGCGCTTTCGTCGACTTGGAGAAGGCATTTGATAGAGTTGTACGAAAGGAACTCTGGGACGTGTTGCCTGGATATGGAGTGAGCAGTTCCCTACTGCATGCCGTGAAATCACTCTATAGTCATAGCGAGGCGTGCGTTAGGGTTAACGGTGAGATGTCACCCTGGTTTGATGTGAAGTCGGGGGTCAAACAAGGGTGTATCATGTCTGCCTGGCTGTTCATTATATATCTAGATAACTGTCTGAGAGCACTAAGAACGCACGGATGTGGAGTGAAAATGGGAAACTTAGTGGTCAACTGCCTATTATACGCGGATGACGCGGTCTTACTGGCGTCATCAGAGGGCGAACTGCAGTCACTAGTTACCATAATGAAAGAGGAATGTGAAAAGAAGGGGCTGCGCCTAAACGCTGGCAAGACTAAGGTTCTGGTATTCGAAAGAGATGAACAAGTGACCGAGTGTGCTATATCGGTAAATGGGCAAATTCTAGAGCAAGTGAATGAATTTGTATATCTTGGAAGCATGTTCACACGAGATGGAAAGTATGAAAAAGATATTGGAAGAAGGATAACTGCCGGAAATAAGGTGAATGGAGCCATGTCGGCGTTGATGGGCAGTAAAAGTCTGAGCAAGAATGCTCGAGTTGCTGTCCACAACGCGATATTGGTACCTACCTTGTTGTATGGCAGCGAATCCTGGGTATGTCAGAGGAAGTATGAAAATAGCTTGAATGCAGTTGTGATGCGATCGCTTCGAAAAATGTGCGGAGTAACGATTTTAGATCGAGTCCGCAATGAAGAGATTCGCAAATCAACTGGCGTGAATGAGGGCGTGATTGTAAAGATGAAGAAAGGCATGTTACGTTGGTTTGGACACATAGAAAGGATGAGCGAAGAAAGATTGACGAAACAGATATACAAAGCAAAAGTGTGTGCAAGAAAAGGCAGAGGAAGGCCACGTTCCAACTACCTGGATCAAATCGATCGGACTCTCAAGGACGGGAACGTTAAGAGTACTCGAAACCGACGAGCATGTATGAAGAGACTGATGAACGTGGACGAAGCGAAAGAGGTATGTAAGTCTAGAGAGAACTGGCGCTCTATACTCTCTGCCTACCCCGCTAGGGACTTGGCGTGATGATATGTATGTATGTATGTATAAATTTATTTTATTCCACAAATAATATGAAAATTTTAAATAAACGAAAAAATTCGTGACGTATGCAATATGAAAATAAAAATTGGTTTAAAAATAATAAAATATCATCACGCCTCCCCATTAGGATTGCCCAAGGAGTATGCAGAGGTAGTACACACCCACTTTCCGCCATAGATATATTTTTTTAGGTGTAGAGAAGGCAGACGGTTGATATATAGGCCTTCCGCAGGGCATGCCTCGCAAAGGGCGCTCGGAGGCCATTCACAAGGCCCTCTCGGATGTCGGGCTGCTGGAGCAGGCGACAGTGTTCTCTAAGCATCTCTCTGGAGGTCAGAAGAGGAAGCTGAGCATAGCGATCGCGCTTATTGGGGATCCGAAGGTAGGGACATGCTTACGGGAAAACTTACCGCTAACATTTGTTTTTCTGTTCCTTAATAAATAAATATGTAAATATATAATAATGTTTATTGCTTGAATGAATTCAATAATTCAGACGAATATTAAGTTATTTTTGTTCTATTGTATTTATAATAGATACTTAACAATGCTTATAAATAACTTTGTGTGTTTTGTTCTTGTGTCAACTTCAGATGAGTGTCGTTTAGAGTTTCAGTATATGTTAAGCTAGGTTGACTAAGGGGCCATCCATTAATCACGTGATGTTTATTTTTAGCATTTTTAACAGCCCCACCCTAAATTACGTGTATTTTTAGTACCTACACGCCGTACGTAAAGGAAGTCGTTTGACAAAAAAAATTTATTCATGTGATATCTTACTACACCCCCTCCCCCTTCCGATCCAAAGAAACTTCCCAAAGAACTCGTATATTGAACTAGCTGTGCCCGCGACTGCGTCCGAGTGGGATAGTGACTTTGCGCAGTATTTTTTTATTTATTTTGGATGTGTGTGTGTATTTCGGATAGGAAAGTCTCAGCCAGATCGGTTTAAAATTGACAAAGTTTCATACAAACTTTCAGCCCCTATTTTATCCCCTTGGGGGTAGAATTAATCAAAATCCTTCCTTAGCGGATGCCTACGTCATACCATCTACCTGCATGCCAAATTTCAGCCCGATCCGTCCAGTGGTTTGGGCTGTGCGTTGATAGATCACTATGTCAGTCAGTCACCTTTGAGTTATGTATTTAGATATAGATAGATGAATGAAGGTCGTACATCAATTGTTTTTCTTCTCATGACATTTCAATTTCGCGCCATAATGCATTTATGGTACGCGTCAGTTGTAATTACTATTGTCTATGGTATCCATAACAGAACTCTATACACTTCAAAACTCTTTTGAAACCTAAACTCCTTCATGGTGAGGTAAGGTCGATGTTAAGTGGCAACCGAAATGGCGTTGTAGATAATAATCCTGGACGAGCCGACGGCGGGCGTGGACCCGGTGTCCCGGCGGCAGACGTGGCGCATCCTGCAGCGCACCAAGCGCGCGAAGGTCCTACTCCTCACCACGCACTTCATGGACGAGGCAGACATTCTGGGCGACAGGAAGGCGGTCATCAGCAAGGGGCGGGTGCGTACAAAAGCATTACTTAGGTTACTAAATAAAAAACAAAATGCTTAAACATTATATATATTACTAGGTGTCTCGCCCAGCTTCGCTCGGGTGAAAAAATACGATGGTGGCGCCACCTGTCGGGTCCAATTGTGAATCTAAACCATTCTCGAATCCCAATGAAGGCACACAGAAATTTCATTAAAATCGGTCGGGTCGTTTAGGAGTTCAGTGTCAAAAAAATTAGGTATTTATATAAAGATAATGATGATGTAACCTCATGGCTTCCCTTAAGGGTCCCCGGAGGGGTAGTATAGATAGTGCCCGCACATCCCCTATCTGCCAGAAATATATTTTAGGTGCCAAGGTGACAGATGACGAGTCCATCGCCGTGACTGAAGCACGACATACGCCTTTGAATTGCTTCTCAAACGTATGCAGGTTTCCTCTCGATGTTTTCCTTCACCACAAATTTTGTCACTTATCACTGGACATAGTTCAGGAAAACTCATTGGTACAGTCGGGATCCGAGCTTGCTATCTATGTGTCGCAGGCAACCACTGGACTCGCTCGGTTCACGGCGTTTGTTTTATCATAAATAATGATATTCTTCCAGGTTCGCTGCGCCGGCACATCATTGTTCTTGAAAAATAAGTTCGGCATCGGATATCATTTGACCCTCGTTTTGGATGGTGAGTTTAGTTCACAACGAAAGAGCAACGATTCAAATTTTTTCTCAATTCGCAATCTGACTTTCACAGGTTTTGAATAGGAAGTCGTTTCGGAGAGATGCGCTTTGCAAAGCCGAAATGAGATATATTTATATACCTTACTATTTTTTTTATACCACTTGGGTGGCAAACAAGCATGCGGTCCGCCTGATGGGAAGCGGTTACCGCCGCCTATGGACGCTTGCAACACCAGGGGTATCACTCACGCGTTGCCGACCCTACTAGCTATGTACCGTGGTTACACCCGCGTATATATAAAATTTTTAGATTATTCACGTCTATAAAATATCTCGTGTGTTAATTCAGATATTAATCTATCTCTGTGCCAGATTTCATCTAATTCCGTTCAGGCGTTTTTTCATGAAAGAGGAACAAACGTACTCTCCTTCTAATCTCGCATTTATAATATTATACATATGCCCTTTTCTATCTGGTAAGTCAACCAAAGATCCCTGTCTCCCCGGGAGCTTAGTGATAAAACCCTCCAAAAAGATGGACGCTGTTCTCTCCACCAACCTCCTAAGGGACTTAAAGGTCTTAAAAGACTCGTCTTGATGATATGTATGCATGTACCTTTGTATAGGTTGAGAGCTTTAATAGTAAATTTGCTTGATATCCGAACCAATGGCGAGAGCATTTCTCCGCCGACGAAGGTGGGTGTGCGGCTGCATTTGGCCTCTTTGGTTGTATCCTATTGGGTGGATATGTGAGTGTAGAGACCCGTGTGCGCAGGCGCATGCCGCGAGCACCAGATCACGCGGCTGGTGCGCGGCCACGTGCCGCGCGCGGAGAAGGCGCGCCGCCACGGCCGCGAGCTGTCCTACATCCTGCCCCACTACGCCGTGCATCTCTTCCCACCGCTTTTCCACGCCATCGAGCTGGAGATCAAAGACAAGACCAACAGGCTAGGTAGGTGTTGATGACCGGATCTGGTTTCCACAGGCAAGGTCGATGATCCAAAAAGCTTTACCTTACAGACGTCCGTTAGTGGCGGTAATCGCTTACCGTCAGACGGACGCCCCATATTGTCCAACATACATACTTATACACAAACAACCAGGCTTCGCACTTAAAAAAGCTTCTCAGACGCATGCAGGTTTCCTCTCGATGTTTTCCTTCACCGTAATGCTCGTGGTGCGACTAATCACTGTACTTAAGTTCGGAAAAACTCATTGGTACACGGGATTCAAACTTGCGATCTTTGTGTCGCAGGCAACTGCTGGAACCACTCGGCCACTACGGCACAAAGAAAGATTCATATCTAAGATATAGTGGGGTCGTGTCTATATGTACTGCGTAACTTTAACCATTTACGCAGCTCACGCAACGGATGGTTTTTATTCCCGTTTATGCAACATTGTTCGATACTGTGCTTCCAGGCATAACAAGCTATGGAGTCTCCATGACGACCTTGGAAGAGGTGTTCCTGAGCCTTGAAGGGGAGAACGCAGAAGAGACGGAGGCAGTGGAGGGAGTGTCGTCTGTGAAGCTGGTGCGCGCCCGGGCACTGTCCAGGAGCCTTTCGCTGCAGAGCAAGACCTTAAGCTATCAGGTATTGGTCCTCATAACACAGCTTTAACTACAACTGGATTTTCCATTCAATATTAGACTTGACCGCTGTACCGGATTAATTCGGCAAGTTCTATCAAGGGGTCCTTGGATTGCTTAAGTTATCAAGTTTTTGGTATAGTCGGGATTCGAATTTGTAATTTTTGTGTTGCTGACAACTACTCAGACTACGGCTCCACGGCTCTCAAGATCTACCTTCGTAATCCAATTTACGCGGCTGAAAACACGGGCATAGCTAGTTAATATTTCTGCAAAATTTAAGTAGTGTGCAGTGTAACAGTTTCTATTGAATCCGCAATCAAAAATTCATAAAGAATATATGAAAACGCTAATGAATGTGGATGTAGCAAAGGTAATTCTATTGTAATATATATATATATCTAATGTAATTCTAGGGAGGTCTAGCGCTCTCTTCTCTGTGCCAATATCTGGCCGAGGTCATATAAATCATATTATATACAATCCCAATAACGCACGTATCAAAGACTGAAAGATTAAGCGAAAGAGGTCTGCAAGTCCAGAGAAATGTTGCTCTACTCTCTGTGCCTCCTCCGTGAGGGATGCGGCCTACTGATAAATATGGACTTACAATCTTACTACAATCTAGACTTGTACACAAGAACCATCTATTTTCCACGTCTTCAGGAGCTGAATGACAAAGAGAGTCAGAAGGCCACGTCGCTGCCTACACCGCCGGCCTCTCACGCTTTGCACTCCACAACGCATGGAGTTGAACATGTCAAGGTGACTTACTTCTTGTTAGTTGGGTTCTTTTGCCGGCCGCAACAAATATTTCAAACTTATTACTTTTGTGCCTCGTCCTTAGTAAGCCCGCCCACGTATTAAACCAGCCTAGTAGTGACAAACCTTCTGTACGCCGGAGATATTTAGGTGCCCACGTGAGAGATGGCGATTCAAATGAATTAAGATGGTAACGTCAATAGTACTCGAAACCGACGAGCATTTATAAAGTGACTGATGAATATGAACGAAGCGATACAAGTCTGAAAGTCTAGAGACTTGCTGTTTACTCTCTGCCCACCGTGAAAGCCTCGGCCTGATGATGTGTTTGTGTCCTAGGTGACACCGGAAGCGACAATTTCTGTGGACGCCATGGCCGAGATGGTCAAGACGAGCCCGTCATGCTGGCGCACCTTCTGCGCCCTGGTCTACATCCGCACCATCAGGATGATCCGGGATCCCTACAAGCTATACGTTATGATATTCCTGCCCATTAGTAAGTGTTTCATACCTCTAAGGAGTCAAAATCAAAATCATCATATTTTATTCAACGTAATGGATATAGGGAACACTTATTGAACGTCACATATTTAATATAAACTAAAGTTACCACCGTTTCCAAGAAAAAATACCTGCCAGGAGAAGAAACAGCGAAACAAACTCCCCGGTTTTATCTTTTAACATTTGTTCCCTTTTACGTTACGTTTTTAGGGGTAGAAAAACCGTTACCACCGCCTATGGACGCTTGCCTTTGAACACCAGGGGTATCTCCGATCGATCCTGCAGGAATCTTTTCACACCCTCCTTGATGAACTGCATGCACTCCCTAGGGAAAACTTCAACAGGGAAACAATGGTGTGTGTAACGAGTAGACATATGTGTTCAATCGTATCTTCGCACAAGGGTCTCGGAGGGTAGGCAGAGGTGCATACAGACGTCTTTGAATGTGATATTGTCAATTCATAAACAATGTTAAATGAACCATGGGGGCCTGAAGCTCATCTTTTCAAAGAGGGCTTTCATCGTCTTATCGGGGCTCGTGATAAGCGGACTGGAACATCTTCTGCAGAGAATCAGCTCTGCTATCCAGCGTGGAAATGCTACTAGTCTTCTTGGCACGTTGCCACGGGATACCGATTTGGTATACACATATAGTTAACTATTGTTTTTCTTTGCAGTCTCCTGTGCCCTCGGCCTGTATATGAAATCCAGACAGATAGTGTTCTTCCGCATGCAGCCCCTCAAATTGGACCCTAACGCGTATTTCAATAGAACTCCAATTGCGTTGTACAGCGAGCAGAACGATATGAAGGAGATAGCCGATTTTAGAGACGCTTTGGAATCATTCGGTGCTCATCCAATCGTGGACTTTGATGGGAACTTCTCAAGCTTGCTTGACATGGAGAATTTTGCAGCGTACAGTTTGCCTGAGAGCTTAATACCCTACGGGAAGATATTGGCCTATTACAATAGTACTTATACGCACAGTCTGCCTATCATCATAAATTTGTTGGATAATACTTTGTATAGGTAAGTGGGTGCAGAATCATAGATTTTTTTTATCATCTAGATGAAGACAAGCATGGAGTTAAAAGCGCCACCCTCAATCATTTGATTTCATTGGTGGTTTCTGTGTCTGTAATAAAACATATCCTGAATGGTCATCGAGCGATTCTAACTCTGTGCCATATTTCATCAAATTGAAGAGAATCATCAACTTTTGGATGAAATCTCTCTTCAATTTGATTACCACCGGGTAAGCAGAGAGAGTGGAGTGGCAGTTCTCTCTAGACTAGGAAAAGACACATAAAACCACCAACATACTTTTAAACTAAATATAGGAACTCATCATCCCATGGACGGGGTCCCAACGCCATTAACGTCCGCTTTGTTTTGTCAATGGTCCTTCTATGTTTAGAAGCCTGATGTCGGCATCAGGGTTGTCGGAGGTGTTCAAGCCTATCGAGGTTCTGGCGCACCCCTTCCAGCAGACGGAGCAGCAGGAAGAGCTGAACGTGGGCAACGTGGTGTGTGCAATCTTCATGGGCATGATCTTCGCCCTGGTGCCGGTCACCTTAGCTGTTGACATCGTGTATGACAGGGAGGTGAGGACTGACAGCACCAGTGTACATAAGGGTCCCCGAAGGAGTAGGTAGAGGTGTGTAGTTAGTACCCACACACCCACTTTTCACCGGACCAGGTGCCAACGTGACAGGTGGCGAGTCCATAGCCGTTTCTCAAGAATGACCATGTAAAATACGACATTGAATTTCTTCTCAAACTTATGCAGTTTTCCTCTCTTTAACGTAAAGCTCGTGGTGTGACTAATCATTGTACTTAACTTCATTAAAAACTCGGTACAGTCGGGATTCGAACTTGCAATCTTTGCGTTGGAGGCGGCTACTCGATCCACTGGGCTACCTCAGTACTCGTTTCCATCCTTGAGTATCCTATCGTTTTATTCTAGGCCGTTGGAACATGGTCTTCCTCAACCACCAGTCACTTTCGCATTGTCTATCAGCAAATATTACAATCTGTGAAGGACGGTACAGCCATTACCTCTTCAAGAATCGAGCCATTTCAAGAAGCCTTCTCTATCAGTCCCAAGGTTCAGCCATCAAATCTATCCTCTCTCTTTCAGATCAAAGCGAAGAACCAGCTGCGAGTGAACGGCCTCTCGATGAGCATGTACTTCCTCACGTACTTCACGGTGCTAATCCTCATCATGATCGTCACTACCATTGGAGTGATCGTGCTGGTGAGAGGCCATACCAATACTACGAGGGTATTAAGTTTAAGGGTAGCAAAGCCGTTGATTGTAATTCAAGTCAAGTGCGTGGCCAACGAGAAGAGTTCCCGCAGATGTTAATCACAAAATCATGCAGAGGACGAAGACGGGTTTTGGTAAAACACTTTGTTAAAAACCTTTGGGGATCCGGGAACTTTTGCTACTTAAGTGAACAAGGCGAGATCAAAGGCCTTCCGTGAGCAAGCGTAATCTGCGCCACGCCACACGCCTTTCCACAAGAGTTCCCGAAGGGGTAGGCATGGCTTATGAAGAGACTGAGGAATGTGGACGAAGCGAAAGAGGTATGTAAGTCTAGAGATAACTGGCGCTCTGTATACTGCCTACCCCGTTAGGGACTCGGCGTGATGACATGATGTTTACACATAGGATTTGTTATATTAGAAAAAAACGTACAGTATACAGCAATAGACAGTACAATAGCTAAAAACTCTACAGGTGATCAGCAACGACATCCCAAGCCTCACCAACGGCTCAGCCATCACAATGCTGTCCGTCCTCCTGCTAATGTACAGCCCGTCCGCCATCTTGTTCAACACCTTCGTGTCGTACGTGTTCGACAAAATGGACTCCGCGCAAAGTATCATGCCCAATATTACCACGTGGGTAGGCGTCGTGCCTTTCGCTATAGTGGCTGTACTTGATACATTCAAATGGAGTAAGTTACTTTATTTAATACTCGACTAGCTTGTCCCTCGGTTTTGTTTATAACAAATCTATACTAATATACTAATGATATCTTTATATATATAATTCTTCTGTGAGTGTGTATGTCACTGAACTCCTCTCAAACGACTGGACCGATTTTAATGAAATTTTCTGTGTGTGTTCAAGGGGATCTGGGAATAGTTTAGATTCACAATTGGACCCGATAGGTGGCGCCACCATCTTTTTTTTTCCATCCGAGCGAAGCTGGGCGGGACCACTAGTTATATATATATTATAAAGAGGAAAGATTTGTATGTAAGTATGTTTGTAAGGAATCGGCTCAAAAAGTACTGGACCAATTTTAAAATTCTTTCACTATTTGAATGCTACATTATGACTGATTAATATAGGCAATTTTAATTACAAGAAAAACACAAATTTTATGCCAAAATGTTTAAAAAATAAATGTCCACCCGTGCGAATCCGGGAGGCGCCGCCAGTATAATATATACACAATGAGCTATAATTTTGTTTAAGTCTGTCACGTTGGCACCTAAAATATATCCCTGGCGGAATGTGGGTGTGTAGGTACTATCTATACACCTCTGCCTTCCCCTTCGGGACCCTTGTGGGAAGGCATGAGGATATTATTATGTTAACAAACATTTTAATGGCCCAATAATTAAGAAGTAAGTATCAAATAAATTGTCAATATACCTTCATCCGTGCAGAAATGTGTACCCACTTTCCGTCGGAGATATATTTTAGCAGCCAACGTTTTGACAGATGTTGAGTCCATCGCCGTTACTCAAGCACGACTATACATACGCCTTTGAATTTCTTCTCAGACGTATGCAGGTTTCCTCTCGATGTTTTCCTTCACCGTAAAGCTCGTGGTGTGACTAATCACTGTACTTAAGTTCAGAAAAACTTATTGGTAGTAGGTATACGAACTTGCGATCTTTGTGTTGCAGGCTACTCATTCATTTTGTCTACTCAGTCATTTGTTTTTCTAAAATTTCTCTTTTTTAAGAGATGTTGATTTGTTTCCAGGTAACGACGTCGCGTTCTACCTCCACTGTATATTCAGTTTCCTGGACGTCATGTACATACCCTACGCTATTATATACTACGTGGACAGGTTAGTGACCATGGCAAACGATTTTCGACGATAACGTCATTGTTTGCCATGAGCGTAGCGGCGAGACTCCTTTGGCCAATTTTTTGCCAGTAAGGTGGCTAACAGGCCTGATGGTTAGCGGTTACCACCGCCTATGGACGCCCGAAACACTAGGGGTATCGCTCGCGTTCTGCCAACCCAAAATTAATTTAATAATAATACTATAAAGCACCATAATAATACTTAGCACCTAAAATATATCCCTGGCTAAAATTGGGTGAGTTATATTCACCCCTCTGGCTAGATAAAATTATACTAATGAAATAGTTTTTATGGGGGGCACAGCTAGTTAAATAATAAATGTGCAAGTTTGTGAAGATGCTCCTGTTTCAAAAACTACTGAACGGAATTGGATGAAATTTGGCACGGAGATAGATTACACAGCTGGACTAACAGATTAACAGACAGACTGCCTCCCCATACATGCTCGTCGGTTTCTAATGATATACATTAAGATCTCTTGCGTAGGGTGTACACGACGTGTAATCTCCGCGACCTCTGTACCACGCCTCCTCTGTGGACCTACTTCACGGCAGAGGTCTGGGTCCTCATCGCGGCGATGCTATTCCACGTGCCAGTGTGCGGAGCTGCCCTGCTGGCAGCCGATAGGATTAAGTCTGGTGGCAGGATATGGCCGGTAATATACACTGAATATTCTCTGTGTTTAATGTTAACAAATCGACCAGACACTCAAGGCTGCATGGAGAGACTGATGAATGTTGCCGAAGCGAAAGACGTATGTAAATCTAGAGAGGACTCTTCCTAACCCGTGAGAGACTCGATGTAATGCAAGTATACATAGTGTCATCCACGAAGACGCGCCCAATCAATTTCTAGTCGAGGTGGTCGCGGGATGCGGGGAGTATGACCCGAGTCTATTAATTGTAGTGTGCGTGTGCACTCATAGGTAATCAGTGTGTACCAACAATACTCAAACAGTAGTGGAAGGTTGCACACTTACACTATAAACTATGAGGAGGAATAGTGGGGCGCGTCTTCGTGGATGGCACTATCTATATGCATTATTGCAACTTGCGTGTGAGCTGTAGTGGCTGGTTGGACCCCGTTGGTGACTTGTGGGAATGTGTACAGATATTTATGGGAAATAGATCTATGTTGTTCGTTAGCCACGCGGCTTCGTAGTTCAACTAAGAGATGGCGCTGTATATACGAAAAATAGTTCATATTGAAGAGAACTTTTTCGTTTCGAGAACTGTTGAGATGAGACGTCTCCCCCCTTAGGAGACCTATGTCGTACGCCTCGTCTTGGGTGATCTATGTAATGGTATTTGAGTGAGCCACCATTGCAAGCCAAGCGATGGCGCTACCTCCATCTCCCTCCCCTTTCGCCAACCTGTGAAGCCTTGTGGAAAGCCGTAGTAATGTGTATGGGCGGGGTATGTAGCGAGGGCGGGCGCCGCCGGCGGAGGGCGCCGACCCCGAGCTGGAGGCGGGCGGCGAGGCGCGCGAGGATGCGGACGTGCGGCGCGAGCGGCGCCGCGTGGCAGCGCTGCTGGCCGCGCCGTCCAGCGCCGCGCCGCCACTCGTCGTACACGTAAGTCGGGCGCCGACAAACCTGTACGCTTCTCCCTAAGGCCGGGAACCTTTGTGGGTAGGCGTGAAATATATATATATATTGAAATATACACACAATATTGCATCCGAATAGGGCGACCCGTTTAGAAGGAGTTAGGCAACAAAAACGTCCACTAGGATCTTACTAAAATTAAATTATAAATGCTTAAATTCCAGAGGCCGAGGAAATTTCAAGGAAATGTTTGCCTTCTTGCACTTCTCTGTAGGGTCGGTCACCTTTATGGGTAGGCGTGAAGATTTATGTATATATCTTTTTTATATATACATATAATTCTACTGTACGTGTGTATGTCACTGAACTCCTCCTAAACTGTCCTTCTCCTGTCTTCATTGACGACTAATATATATATATATATATATACTAGCGGCCCGTCCCGGCTTCGCACGGGTGGACATACATTTTTTAAACATGGCATTAATTTTTTTTCATACAATAAAAATATCTTATCAGCATATATTAATCAGTGATAATGTAGCATTCGAATGGTGAAAGAATTTTTAAAATCGGTTCATTACTTTTCGAGTCAATTTGCTACAAACATACTTACACACAAATCTTTCCTCTTTATAATATTAGTGTAGGTATATATATATATATATATAGGTTCGTATGTGAGTATGTCGAAGTGATGCGTGTGTCGGCGCAGAACCTGCGCAAGGAGTACGTGGTGCGAGGCTCGGGCGGCGGCTGGTGCGGGGCGGGCGGCGCACGGCGGGCGGGGCTGGCGCGGCTGTCGCTGGCCGTGGACGGCGGGGAGGTGTTCGGCCTACTGGGACACAACGGCGCCGGGAAGACCACCACCATGAAGATCATCACCGCGGAGGAACGGCCCACCTGCGGCACGGTACTCAACCCCATATTAACAAAAAAAAAAATATTTCACATAGGCCGAGATGGACACTTATAAAACGTCGAAAAAGGTGTACGGTTCGGGTTGGTCGTTTCCATGGAGAAGAACCGGCAAGAAACTTTTTTTTTTTATATACAGCAAGAGTAGCAAACAAGCATACGGCCCACCTGATGGGAAACGGTTACCGTAGCCTATTTACGCTCACGATACCGAAGTATCACTTGCGCGTTGCCACTCTGTGTTCGGAGAGTTATAGTGTGTTGGCAGCATAATGGGTTTAATCCTTCTGCTTCCAACACAATGTAACAATCCTCCCCCCTCCCAAAGGAGCTAATTTCTGGAAACCTTATTCACCGCGTAGGAACACAACACAATAAATTGTGTTATTTGGCTACGGACTTCTATAATGTGGAGGTCCTGCCCCAGTCGGGCAGCTCCAAATTCGAACGGGAAACCCGTTATGCCCTACCTCTCTTAAGTTAACTCTTAACTTAACTCCATGGTTACTCTTTTCAATAACATAAAATTCTCCCTCAGTATGCACCGTTCCTGTTAAAATCTGCAAAGTATAACCCCCTCATACTGCGTACTCGGGGAGCCTTAGAAAATATTAAGTAAATTAAAGAAAAAAAGTGACAAGCGCCGCTGAAGAAGTTCTCACTTCAAAAATAAAAGATTTTGTTCCATTGTTATACATATTTATAAATACTTAATGGAAAAAACACCCTTTTTTACACGCTTTATATTAGCTTCACCTGTATGTATGTATGTATGTATGTATGTATGTATGTAACCGACTTCTTTGAGCTCGATTTTGACCCACTTTAAACGGCCAGATTTCGTTCAAACTTTGTAGACTTATCGAGGACCGACGACAATACACTAATAACTAAAAAGTAGAAAATAAATAATAGTTAGAAAAAACTAAAAAACACGCTTTTTATAGAAAACCGAACTAAAAAATAGAAAATAAATTTCGATAATATCTTAAAAAGCGTGGGGTGCTTTTTAAGATATTACGAAATGATAATCACTCTACTAATATCTGTCAATAAAATATTTATAACTATTGACGCCATGCACCCCACGCTTTTTAAGATATTATCGAAATTTATTTTCTATTTTTTAGTTCGGTTTTCTATAAAAAGCGTGTTTTTTAGTTTTTTTTTATTTTATGTTGTAAATATGGAGCGAATTGGAGCTATTTGTCATTGCACCGTCATGAGGATATTATCCACAATTCTTCTAAGATATATTTTATTTATTGGATAAACTAACTTCTAAAAGCCATCTTTTCTATTTTCTAAATCAATCTTCATATCCCAGGTCAACCTTCATTTTCTTTTTACTCTCTCCCTGCCCCCTCGTCCGTTTCATCATGATGTTCAACCTTCTCACCTCAGTATACATACATACATATCATCACGCCAAGTCCCTAACGGGGTAGGCAGAGAGTATAGAGCGCCAGTTCCCTCTAGACTTACATACCTCTTTCGCTTCGTCCACATTCATCAGTATGCCTCAGTATAACCTCAGATCCCCCTAATTTCAATCAACCCTTTTTTATATCTCAACCTTGAGCGTTCTTCAAGAGGTACTGCTTAGCTACTTTTAATTCCTGGTCTCTTGTGTCAGGTGTTGCTTGGCAACCAGATAATGTCGGAGTCCCAAACATCAGCTTTCCAAATGCTGGGCTACTGCCCTCAGCATGATGCACTCTGGAAGAACATCACCATTCGGGAGCACATCGAGTGCTATGCAGCCATCAGGGGAGTTAGTAAGAGTGACACGCCCAGGTGAGCTTTTTTTTAAATTCTTTTTTAACCTGACATGGATATCAGGCTTTCGAATTTCGAATTTTTAACACGACGTCGCGTAATTCATAGAAATTCTGAAAGCAATTCTTCAACAATTCCAATGTGGGTGTGTTGGTACTACCTATATACCTCTGCCTACCCCTTCGGGGACCCTTGTGGGAAGGCGGAAGGATATATTATTATTATAACGATACCATAATTTATGAAAGGATTACGATTTGAGAAAATGGTGTGCGCGTCTTCGTGCTCTACCTGCCTACCCCATGAGGGTCTCCTGATGATATGTATGCTCCTCAGGATAGTGGACGCGTACCTCAACGGCTTGCAAATAATGGACCACGCGGGCAAGCACGCCGATGAGTGCTCGGGAGGCACGCGGCGCAAGCTGTCGTTCGCGCTGGCGATGGTGGGCGCGCCGCGGGTGGTGCTGCTGGACGAGCCCTCCACCGGAATGGACCCCAGGAGCAAGCGCTTCCTCTGGGACACCATCCTGGCCAGCTTCCAGGTATTTTTTTTATACTACAAGAGTGACAAACAAGCATACGGCACACCCGATGGGAAACGGTTACTATAGCCTATTTACGCTAAGGATACCGAAGTATCGTTAGCGCGCTGCCACTCTCTCTCATGTTCTCTCTCATGCTCTCTCTCATGTTCGGAGAATTATACTGTGTTGGCAGTATAATAGGACTACTCCTTCGCTGCCAACACAATATAACAATCCTCCCCCTCCCCAAAGAGCTCATTAATGGAAACCTTATTCACCGCATAGGAACACAACACAATAGATTGTGTTATTTGTCTACGGACTTTTATAAGGTGGATGGAGGTCGTGCCCCAGTCGGGCAGCTCCAAATTCGAAAGGAAAACCCGTTATGCCCTACCTCTCTTATATTCAACTTGCAATCTTTTTATTCCCTGCGAAACCATGTTTCGGAGTGGATATTACTGCCTTTAATGATGTTATCATTTTGTTATCATTGAAGCAATTTCTTTTATTGCATCGGCGACATCAGCGTGATTCACCACACTTCTAGAATATAACTGCTGTATTTTTAGATATCCTGCATTATCAATTATCAGTTTAAGGCAAATACGATTGAATGGCAGATAAATTCGTGACCTGCATCATAGGATATAAACTCCGAGAAGAAATTCAAAGTGATGTGATCTCGTATCTAGCGATGGTCTCCCCGCCCAAAATGTGGGTGCTATGACGCCTCTGCCAGACCTTCGCGAACCCATGAAGATGGCTTAATACATGAATGTGATGTTAGCCATTGACCGGTTATTTGTGTTTCAGGGGAAAAAAGGCGCAATACTTACAACACATTCCATGGAAGAGGCTGACGCTTTGTGTTCAAGGGTGGGGATAATGGTTAAGGGGGGGCTGAGGTGAGTTGAATCAAAATCAAAATATTGTTACTTCAAATGTTGTTATGCGATCTCTTCGAAAAATGTGCGGCGTAACGATATTAGATCGAATCCGCAATGAAGAGATTCGCAAATCAACTGGCGTGAATGAGGGCGTGATTGTAAAGATGAAGAAAGGCATGTTACGTTGGTTTGGACATGTAGAAAGGATAAGTGAAGAAAGATTGACGAAACAGATATACAAAGCAAAAGTGTGTGCAAGAAGAGGCAGAGGAAGGCCACGTTCCAACTACCTGAATCAAATCGGTCGGACTCTCAAGGACGGGAACGTTAAGAGTACTCGAAACCGACGAGCATGTATGAAGAGACTGATGAATGTGGACGAAGCGAAAGAGGTATGTAAGTCTAGAGAGAACTGGCGCTCTTTACTCTCTGCCTACCCCGTTAGGGACTTGGCGTGATGATATGTATGTGTTATTTCACATAGGCCTAGATGGGCACTTATAAAACGTTGAAAAAGGTGCACGGTTCGGGTTTGTCGTTTCCATGGAGAAGAACCGGCAAGAAACTCCATGGTCACTCTTTTTAATATCACGTGTCACTTCTCTCAAACGTACATATCTCTCTTTCGCTTCAACCGCATTCAGTCTCGTCATACACGCCGGTTTGGAGTACTCTTTACGTTCCCGTCCTTGAGTATCCGTTTGATTTAATCTAGACTATTAAGATCTTTTATATATATGATCGCCGGTTTCGTCATCTATACTAATATTATAAAGAGGAAAGATTTGATTGTTTGTTTGTTTGTTTGTAATGAATAGGCTCCGAAACTACTGGACCGATTTCAAAACTTCTTTCACCTTTGGAAAGCTACATTATCCCCGAGTAACATAGGCTATATTAAATTGGACCCGATAGGTGGCGCTGCGATCGAATTTCAAGAATTTTACCTTTTTACCCGGGCGAAGCTTTCTGTGTGTCTTAAGCTAGATTCGAGAATGGTTTAGATTTACAATTGGACCCGATAGGTGGCGCTGCGATCGTGTTACGGGCAATTTAACTTTTTCACCCGAGCGAAGCTGGGCGGGACAGCTAGTAAATAATATATCGTGAGCTCCTTGTGGAGGGGGGCGGATTGTTATATTGTGTTGGTATAACAGTATAACTCGCCGAACACAGAGTGGAAATGCGCAAGTGATACTTTAGTATCAGGAGTGTAAATAGGCTATGGTAACCGTTTACCATCAGGTGGGCCGTATGCTTGTTTGCCACTCTTATTGTATAATATATATATATATATATATATATATATATATATATATTCTCAGATGTATTGGGTCAACGCAACATCTCAAGAATTTGTACGGGGCGGGCTACACGTTTGAAATGAAGATTGGCCAACCGCATCAGAAGTCAACTGTGAGTTTGCTTGCTTCATGTAAATTACCCAAACAGATACATTTATTCCATCATTTGAAAAGGCATCTGTAAAAAAAGCATTTCTTTGCACTTAAACTTAATTCATAAAAAAAAATATTTGTAGTGTTATTTTAAATTAGGCCTGATATAAAAAAAACGAAAGCGAAGCCGGGAAGGCTCTTTCATCTTATGGTACTTTTTGGTAGCTTTTGGTAATTTTTTTGTATCGAACGCAAATAATTTAATAACACACTAAGTTAAAAAACAGCGACTATAACTAACTTTTGGTTTTGGTAGTTTTTGGTAGCTGTTGGCACATTTTGCTAACGAACGCCAATAATTTAATAACACAAAAAAATTTCACACTAAATTAAAAACAAATATCTTTTATTACTTTTGCTTTTGGTAGCTTTTGGTACATTTTGGTAACGAACGCTACTAATTTAATATAACTAGTCCCTAATTGAGACCTTAATTTTGATATTGCAGTGTTACGTTACTGCCTCAAGTCGCGCCTCATTTGAAAACGTCGTTGATTGATGTTCTTTATTCCACAGGTCATGGACTCCGAGTTATCAATATCACCTTCGCCTCTTCGGTCTACGGAGAACTCTCCTTCACTGGGGGAAGCTGATGAAGGTACTTTAAAATTTCCTTAAACTTATGTAATAATTAAAGAGAAGCCGCAATACAAAGCTTTCAAGTTCGAATTCCGACTGTAACAATGAGTTTTTCCGAACTTAAGTGCAGTTCAAGTCATATCACGAGCTTTGCGGTTAAGGAAAACATTTAGAGGAAACCTACCCGGGTCCCCGAAAGGTAGGCAGAGGTGTATAGGTAGTACCCACACACCTACTTTCCGCCAGAGATATTATTTTAAGTGCCACCGTGACAGATGGCGAGCCATCGCCGTCACTCAAGCACAACTACATACGTATGAAGGTTTCCACTCTATATTTTCCATCACCGTCAAGCTCGTGGTGTAACTAATACTGTACTTTGGGTTCAGAAAAACTCATTGGTAGAGTCGGGATTCGAACTTGCGATCTTTGTGTCGCAGGCAACAATTCAAAGCACTCGGCCACCACGGCTCCAAATAATATTAATTATACTTGTATGTAATATAAAATAAATACATTTTCTCTGTTTGCGAATGCAGGTGGTTCTGGTAGGGGCTCAGTTTCAGCGGAAGCGGAAGTGGAGGGTGAGGTCGAAGCAGTGGACGCCAGCATACACACGCCGCTGGTAGCTGGCACGCCGCCGCAAGCCAGACATCTGCATCACAGGTACTGCCAACCCCAATACGAACACCTTAAGATTGTGACATGAAAGAACTTTATAAATAAATTTAAACGTACGTACATACATATCATCACGCCAAGTCCCTAACGGGGTAGGCAGAGAGTATAGAGCGCCAGTTCTCAATAGACTTACATACCTCTTTCGCCTCGTCCACATTCATCAGTCTCTTCATACATGCTCGTCGGTTTCGAGTACTCTTAACGTTCCCGTCCTTGAGAGTCCGATCGATTTGATCCAGGTAGTTGAAGCGTGGCCTTCCTCTGCCTCTTCTTGCACACACTTTTGCTTTGTATATCTGTTTCGTCAATCTCTCTTCACTCATCCTTTCTATGTGTCCAAACCAACGTAACATGCCTTTCTTCATCTTTATAATCACGCCCTCATTCACGCCAGTTGATTTGCCAAATTTGAATCAAGATTAGAACAGCTGACCGAAACGTAGAGGAAAGAAAATCTATATCATGTTACAAAAAGCGCCATCCTTGAAGTCGCACCCGTCCAATTCAGTCGAGGGGGTCGCGGGGAGTATGACCCGAGTCTATTAATTGTAGTGTGCGTGTGCACTCATAGGTAATCAGTGTGTACCGATAATACTCAAACAGTAGTGGAAGGTTGCACACTTACACTATAAACTAAAGGGAAGGATAGTGGGGCCCGTCCTCGTGGATGGCACTATCTATAACTACAAAACTATTACTCTCAAACTAAGCCTCAGAGATATGAATCTAGTTTCAATATCTAGATATTCCCTCTGAGGCTAAAATAGCACATATAAATAGCTATATGAGCTATTTTAGCATCGTTGAATGACGAAAACCGGCCTTTTTCTTTTCCATCTTTACGCTTAAAGCGTCTGTTTGACATGGATGTGTCACTCATTAGTAACACCACGGGCATGAAGGTGAAAGAAAACATTGAGAGAAAAACTGCATACGTTTGAGAAGCAATTCAAACATGTTAAATAATTACGGGTATTGGCGCCACAGGCACGATAAAGTGTATCTCCAAGTTTAAAATTCAATAATTAAATATATATGATCGTGACCTTTCAAGTGTTGTGTGTATTAAGTAAATAAAGTCCTAAATACCAAGGATAATTGTTATCTACACATAATACCAGTGCATTATAAAGATATCAGTGATTTAAATGTACTGTATAAAGTGATTGACTAATTTCTGTGTTAATAGTTACTCCTACTTGAACTTCCACAATAAACATAAACACCTAATAAATAAAATAATAAACAGTGAAATTTGCTAAATATAATAAGTATAAACTTATTATTATTATAAACTAATAAAAAAAACGTATATTTCTATAAAATAATTATGTGGGTTGTTTACAATTACATTTTAAAAGTGTAACGACAAAAATTTTATAACTCATCTTGTTGTCATCATAAAATTCGTTAAATTATCTAAGTATCGCTTAGCTGAGCGGTAGAACGTTTTGAATATAACCGCAGTGCGTGGGATGTCACCGAAACACTCCCGAGTTCTCGAGCCCGGCTAATTGAAAAATAAATTGTTAAAAAACTGGTCTGGAGGTATTGTATATGTTGGATTTAACCTGATTCAAACTTCTGTGAGACACTTTACAACTATAACCGAAACAAAAACACCGTTGAAGTCAGCATATTGTCATCGCAAGTGGCGACATCTGTCGTCAACTGGAATTGTGCTTACACATTGGAACTTAGCAGAACATTGCATCTTAGCGGATCGAGAACTAATTTCAAAGCATCATCGCAGTAATCACCGGAATATTAACGACCATCCTACGCATTTTCCATAGAGGTTATTCCATTTTTGTCTCCAACATTTGTACGGCTTCCTTTTGTTTCTGCTTTGCAACATGTCTTCGACTTGCCTGGGCTGTATGAATAATATTGATGATGAAGGCTCTCTAATCTGCTGTTCATGCAAGCGACCATGTCACAGGCTTTGTGCTGGTTTGCCTTATGAGTCTCCTGATGAAAATGTTTCGAAATGGATATGTCCCGATTGCGCAAGCAAAATGCCTAAGGAACCCAATACTAATACACCCGTGCGGCAAACAGGCCATATCAGTCCATCTACCCCCACCTGGATCACACAACGCTCTAGACGAGAGGAAAATTTTGGAACTCCATTTGAGCCAGATCACCGCTGTCTTACCAAAGAAGATATCAGAGAAATAATTCAGACCGAGCTTCGCAATGCCTTGACAAAGGATATTAGTGAACTTATTACGAAGAGTGTAACTACAGAACTAAGAACTATTAAAACACAGATGGAATGCATGAAAGCAGTAATTATGTCTTTTAAAGAATCCGCTGAATTTATAAGCTGTCAATATGATGAACTGAAGGCTGAAGTCACCAAGAAGCTGGATTTGAACTTACAATTGGAGAAAGAGGTCACGGAACTCAAATCAGCCAATTTAGTGTTGACGGAGCGCTTAGTTCAGATCGAACAAAATGCAAGGTCATCTAATATCGAACTTCAATGTGTACCTGAGCATCGATCAGAGAACCTCGTCACCCTTACAAAACAATTGGCTAAAACAGTCTCATATGATCTTGAAGAAGGGGATATCCAGCTTTGTACAAGAGTTGCTAAAGTTAACACATGCAGTGACCGGCCTAGATCTACAGTATCTCAGTACAAAGTATCTAAGACCCGAAAACAGAAAAAAAATATAAACAAAGCTAAACCTATGCAGATCTCCCTATCTAAAACTGCTCCGGAGCCATCCCAAATTGAGGCGAGTCCCAAAATGACGCAGAAGCAAACACCTGTTACACCTATCATCTTGGACGGTCTGGAAGCATATGAACAACAATGGACTGAGGTCAGGAAAAGAAGAAACCAAAGGCCAGATTCTCTATGTGGAACAGCTGACCCGGTAAAAACCAACCTAAAGGCAGTCGAGCCGCGGAAATACTTACACCTGTGGAACATGGAGTCTAGTATTGATGATATTAAAGACTACCTACGACAACTATGTACTACAGGAGCGTGTACTGTACATCAACTAACATCTCGAGGGGACTATAAGTCTTACAAAATTGGTGTGCCAACAGCGGCATACGATATGTGTTTTTCTGCTGATGTCTGGCCAGTTAATGCCAGAATCAAGCCTTGGGTGC
The DNA here is from genome assembly GCA_945859725.1 of Drepana falcataria. Classification (NCBI taxonomy): domain Eukaryota; kingdom Metazoa; phylum Arthropoda; class Insecta; order Lepidoptera; family Drepanidae; genus Drepana; species Drepana falcataria. Next base: position 8,781,012 of record OX243941.1, on the reverse strand, counting down.
CATATCAAAGACCTGAGAGCTCATTGCAGATTGCAGTGGGTGCTAGGCCAGTTAATTCCACTACTGTTAACTCGCAGCCCTTTCGTGGGTCGCCAAAGACAAAATAAGTCTCCCGCTATACTAAACGTCTTCTATCAAAATGTACGCGGCTTGAAAACTAAACTCAGACTGTGGCGTAATAATTTAGCTCTAACTGAACACAATTTAGTTGCTGTCACAGAGACGTTTTTAGACAGCACAGTTATGGATTCCGAGCTCGTGTGTAGTGATTGGAGTATTCTACGACGTGATAGAGACACGCCTTGCGGAGGAGTTGCGCTCGCAGCACGAGCACCAATCCTACTCCATCGGTGCCGCCAGTTAGAAACTGACACTGGTGAAGATCTTTGGGCCAGTTTATCATGGCACGGTGCACCGCTATATGTTTGCGTCATATACCTCAAACCAAGTGCCAGTGATAGTGATTATATGCAATGGTTTTGTAAAATTGAAAATTGTATATCAGCTCTAAAAGCCCCTGTACTAATTTTTGGGGATATTAATCTAAATAGTGCATCTGTAAACATTAAGAACTATTATTGTTATTTTACATCCTATTGTGGTTTATCAGAGAAGAATAATGTATGTAATATGTATGGTGGAATATTAGATGTTGTATTGGTGCAGGAGAGCGTCCGTTCGTATGAGGTCAATGTTTCAGCTACCGATGGTATAGTCCCCCCAGACGCTTATCATCCTGCGCTTGATGTTGGGGTAAGTCTCGGCGTTGCCACTCGTACAGATCTTCTTGAACCCACAAATATCGATCCCTCCACTGATTGGAACTTTAAAAAGTGTGATTTTAAACGTTTGTTTTTGTTACTTTCGGAATGTTCTTGGAGTTCAGTTTTAAAATCTAACGATGTCTCAAGCGCGACAGACCGTTTCTATAAGATTATTTATACCTTTTTTGAAGAGTGCATGCCTAAAAAGCGGCGTTTGAATAGAGCTCATAGACGTTATCCCGTCTGGTTTTCCAGTGATATTGTACACGACATCGGTGTGAAGGGTAAATTGCATACATCTTGGAGGAGAACGAGAAATCCCGAGACTTATGAGCTTTTTTCCGCTCTCAGGTGTGATCTCAAATGTCGTACCGCATCGGCCTACATATCCTACACCAAACAAATTGAAAGCTGTATCCTGTCCAACCCTAAAGAATTTTGGCGTCACATCACTACTCTGCGCAAAAAAGGTGGATTCGAACCTGCAGTAACGTATAATGGTAACACCTATTCTGGAGATAATGCCGCGACGGTTTTTGCCACTTTCTTCTCCAGTGTATTTTTGACTGATATTCCCTTGCTTGATCCGGCCGAAGCACTAAAGGCAGATAACACTAGTAATAGCAACTATATCAACATCGTTGAAATTACACCTAAGGAAGTTATGGATGGTATAAACAGGCTTAAGGAAAGTAGTTCAATTGGAGCTGATAGTATTCCACCGATCATTATGAAGCAGGAAGGGAAAGGCTTCTGTATTCCCCTATGTCACATATTTAACCTTGCAAAAAACGGGCATATATCCACCTCAATGGAAATTATCGAGAGTCATTCCAATACCCAAAGGTTCTGATAGTACCAACGTAGAAGAACAGCGGCCAATAGCGGTGTTGTCATCCCCACCTAAGTTATTTGAAAGTATACTCCACAAAAACATATATGCACAAGTGGCTAAATACCTTTGCAATGAGCAGCATGGCTTCAGGTCCAAAAGATCCGTTGAAACCAACTTACTGACGCTTGTTGAGTTTGTTTCAACGACCTTGGACAAAGGTTACCAAGTGGATGTCCTATACTTTGACTTTCGGAGGGCGTTTGATAGGGTCAATAATGATATTTTGTTGGTGAAACTGGGCGCCATAGGCTTTGCTCCAGGACTGCTCCAGCTTCTCGCGGATTACCTTCGCGACCGCCAACAGTATGTGAGGCATGGCATATACGTGTCTAAGCCCTATCACACCCGTTCCGGAGTTAGTCAGGGCTCGATACTCGGTCCTTTACTCTTCTTGATCATGGTTAACGATCTGCCTAATGTCCTTAGCCATGCACGTTGCCTGCTATACGCTGACGACTTAAAACTTTTCATAGAAGTGAAGTCGGAGGCTGATTGCGTTGCCCTTCAGCAAGACGTGGATGCTGTATTTCATTGGAGTAACAGGAATAAAATGGAATTTAATCATGCCAAATGTCATGTTATGACCTTCAGTCGACAGCGCCATCCTATAAATTATACCTATACTATAGATGGCGGAAATATAACTACCTCAACCACCATAAAAGATCTGGGAGTGACATTCGACCGTAGGCTAACATTTCATGAGCACATTACTGCTCTGGCGAAGGAGTCATTTGGACGACTGGGCTTTATTCTAAGAAATTGCAATGATTTTGAGGATCAACGTGTCATTAGGCTCACTTTTGGGGCATTGGTACGATCCAAGCTTGAGAGCGCCATGTGTGTATGGAATCCCCATGAAAGCTCATACGTGCTCCTTCTCGAAAAAGTACAGAAAGCTTTCTTGAGATACATGTACAAACGAGTCCACGCATACTATCCGTACATGTATCCAACAAAATTTCTGCTTGGTTGTCTAGGGTACAATTCCCTGGAAACTAGACGAAGAAGACATCAACTGGTGGTTATGTGTAAAATTTTACGGGGAAAAATTGATGCACCCGATCTCCATGAGAGGCTATGCCAAGTGTTTGCCCCCGATAGGTACACTCGCAGCAGAAGGCACAAGCTGCTAGCCGTGCCGCAGTGCCGTACCGTGGCCCGCACCAACTCCCCTATCCCGCGCTCCCTCTCTGCGCTCAACGCTCTCCTCAGCGCCAATCCTCAGTGCGACCTCTTTGTGGATGACTGTGGTCGTATATCACTCGAGTGCCTGAGATTTTGTGAAAGGGATGTATGATTTTATTAATATTTTGATTTATTAAGTTTTATTGTATATTGTTTTTGTGTCTTTTCTTTTTTTTTTTTTGTTCTCTTTTAACAAATGTAATTGGTTAACCCGTTTTTGTTAAATAAATAAATAAATAAATAAATAAATAAAAATAAATAAATGTTTTCCTTGTTAGCGATGGACTCGCCATCTATAACATTGACACCTTAATATATTTCAATTTGAATCACGGTGTTGTTAATCCTCTGCCTACCCCTTTTTTGTCATTAAAAATATTCATGGCCATATTCATGGACCATCTATCACGTTGGCAACTAAATAGTTGCCAACGTGATAGATGGTCCATCCCTGTTTCTCAAGCATTGTTCGAATTTATTTAACATCTTTTAATTTCTTCTCAAAGGTAAGCAGGTTTCCTATCCAAGTTTTCCTTCTTCGTAAAGCTTGCGGTGTGATTATTTACTCACAAGTATTGTAACTCTACCCACATCAGGACTGAGTCGAGTGGCGGCGCAAGCGCAGAGGCAGCCATATCATTAGTCGGGCAGCTGTTCCCGGCGGCGGTGCTCGAGGAGAACTTTGCCGAGAGGCTGGTGTTCTCAGTGCCACAGTCAGCAGTATCCAGCCTCGCCAGCTGTTTCCAGCAGATTGAGGAAGGTGAGTCCCACGTTGGGCGCCAATGGGATACTTATAGGCGATAAAAATTGTTATCGAATTTCGTTTTGTTTTTACTAATGTTATTAACGTCAATGTTACTCAACCATACCCAGAACTGCTGAACGGATTTGGATGAAATTGGCCACAGATATAGAGTATTAACTGGATTAATACATAGGATATGTTCGATATGTACATAGAATAAACATTATCAATAAAATATGTATAATTTTCTGAGCCTAACGATAACGTTACGATAACGTTGTGGTCTGAAAGAAGATGTAGTGTCAAAAATTGAGAAAGGTATGCTGAGGTTAGGCCATGTCGAGAGAATGAATGAAGAACGATTGAGGAAAAAAGTGTATAAGGCGAGTGTGAATGAAAGTGTTGGAAGGGGTAGACCTAGGCAGACGTTTCTAGACCAAATTAGGGACGTCTTGAAAACAGGCCAGGTCAAGAGTACCCTAAACCGAAGAGAATAATGAAAACGGACGAAGCGAAACAGGTAAGGATCGTAGCAAGTGGAAAGAAGTGGTCTCTGCCTACCTCTACGGGAAAGAGGCATGATTATATGTATGTATGGTTGAAAAGTATGAGTTTGATAGCATCTTTTCTTTTTCCTTTTACAGCAAAAGAGAAGCTTAACATAATTGAGTACAGTTTCAGTCAGACGACTCTAGAACAGGTGTTCCTGAAGTTTGCACAAACCGAGAAGGCCGAATCTTCAGATACAGAGCATTAATAAGTTGTTAATACCTACTGTAAGTACTAGGAAACTGTTGTTTTGACTTGCGGATAAAAAAAAAATCCACATGTGCACGCGGCTTGCCTGATGGTAAGCGGTTACCCGCCTATGGTAGCTTGAATTTTAAATTCTTGTCATCTTGAATACTTTTTTTGTTTCTTATACATATATTGTAATACGATAAAGCAAGGAGTTTTAAGCTATTGCATAGCTTCTATCGCGGGCCTTGAGCGTGGAGACCGAATCCAGAAATTCCGTTACGAAAATAACCTAACACTTTCAAAATTTAAACACATTCGAATATAGAACAGTTCCAAATTCAAAATTGCCGGGAAATATGGAAACGATAGAACTTAAAAGGCATGCCTAGTACGTAAGCAGCTGTTCGTGAGAAAGTATATAGGTGTATTGCATAAGTTGATAAAAAATGCTATGCAATAGCTTTACCGCGGCAGTCCCCGAGTGCCACACATTTTTTTTAGTACTTTGTTGCAAGCTTAAACAACAGTTCCATCAGAAATTGTGCTTTTCGACGAAACCAATGTGTAATATATTGAAATCGCTTCTGATACTGTACTGTGTAGATTATTCACTTTTATTTTATTATGATAAAGCTTTTGTATAGGATCAGACGTTAGATGGCGCTACTTGAAGTTATTGGTCGTGGGTTTGAATATTTTTTTCCAATTCTTTTTTCATTGACACGGATACTAGTATTTCAATCCTCCGTGTCACTGCAATGTATTTCGAAGTTGATATTACAACAAATTTATATTTGATCATTACGATCAAGTTGATAAAATAACATTCATGGAATGTGATATGTTCTAGTGCTAAGTGTAATGACATTTGAAAAGGTAGAGTGAGCCAGCTATAAAAATACGTATGCTTTATAAGTAGCGCCGTGTATCTCTGGAACATTCTGGTTGAAGAGAGAATATTAAATAGGTGTGTAGTGATACTGTTGACTGTATTTTGTATCATTTGTAACGTATTATTATTAGCCACAATTTTTACACAATATTTGGGTGGCGGGCTGTGTTAAAGTGTCTTGTTGGAAAGAAAATATATCCTATTTTCTTTAATAATAATTTGTGAGCGGTCACTACAACTTCGTCCAATAAATAGGCATGGGTCTTTAAATAAATGAAACCCCAATTTCGTATCGTCCTTTCTTTCACGTACAATTAAAATCACAACTCGAAAAAAGTTTTTCTTCCAACTTCAACTCTAAAGCTTTGGATAAAGGTCTTTTAAGCAAGACGTCTATTGAATACATTGCTAGGGAGGTTTTTACATGCAACACATCTTCTCAACTTCTTCAAGAAGAGATCTATGACAAGAGTTTCACTTCCATCGACTATGTCGGTTTCTTTTATCTGCTAGCTTTGGATAAATGTCGTTTGACTTAAATAGTTTGAAATTATAGAATACGTGTCGTTATTTTTAATCTTCCAAAGACACCTAGAACACACTCGCCACACTTAGATAATAATAAATATTAACAACAATGACAATTACACATGTCGGTCTAATTGTGCCTAAAATATAAAATGGTACTGACCTCTCATGTTGCATTTTGTACACTTAGTGACAAAACGTCTTTGATATTTTGCGTACTGGCAACTTTTGTGATTTTATTTTCTAGTCGGCTACACTGTGATTGACATTAGATAGCTTTTGTGGGTATTTTGTCTGAATGAATTGTTATAAATTATGTTCAAAATGACGTTTATTATACGCGCCGTGTTCTCTAAAAGAGCCGCGTTTTGTTTCGACTCAAATATCCAAATTTCATTGAAGACAAAATTACTTTATTTTAATTAGTCCGTTTTCAATGTTTCAAGCTTGGATACACATCGAAATAAAAATGTATCTAAGTATTTATTTGTTGCTGATATACGTCGAAATATGTATAAATAAATAAATACCGCGAATTGTTGAAAGTTTGTCTTAAATAGTCATATTATATGTATAAAAATGTATCTCTGACTTATAAAAGAACTCGATGGGACTATAGATAGGGCTCTGTCGTAAATTTGATATAAATTAATTAACTAATTCGCCATTTCTGAACTTTTCGATAATATTTATTATTATTTCGTACATCATAATTCATAAGTGCAAAAGAGATAGAGATATATAACAGTCATTATGTGAACACGGATGACGTATTAAAAGGTTTAATTAATACCAACATTAAACCCAACCCTGATACCTAGCTCTCGAATAAGCATCGCCTTTATTCTGAAATCCGACCGCCACATTCTCACACACACATATTGTCCCTGGTTTGAGACTTTCTGGTCTCGCCATTGTTGGATTAAGTAGCAGATGTTCCTCGATCTCTGCGTTACGAGAGACCATTAAAAAATTGGTTGTCTGTAAAGTCGGCTTACGGACGACAGTAGTGACAACGTCATAACAAGATCGTGCCTTTAGCGCTCTCCGATCGTAACGTTACAATGAGCGTAACGGGACAAAGAGCGTAACGGGACAATATCATCCATTTTCGTGCGCGCAGCGGCGTTCATCGCTTACATGACAAAAATCACTTACTAACGGTTTAACGTATAACGTAATGACGTATGTATTAACTAAATACTTCATGAATGACAGTCGTTCTCTTTTCTATGGAGAGTACATTAAGATGTACGCAATGTCTAATTTATTAAATGTTGCATCTATATAAAATGAAAAAGGAATACCCCATCCAGCTCTTTTATAAATCAGAAAACCAATGTGTTGGTTGATTTGTCCGTGTCGGGTGTGGTAAATATATTGAACAATGGCATGAACAACGTCCATAGAGTGAATAGCATAGGCAACAGATTATCTACAGTTTATATGCTCTGTTGATTTGTGTCGCCAATTATGTAAAACCGCACTTAACGAAATAGCCCAGAGTAGAGGGAACGTCACGTGGAATGAAATTATTACACTAGGCTCTGCCCCGCGGTCTCACCTGCGCTTGATTTGATCACCCGCTCCTTTGGATAGTCGCATGATAATATATAGCATTCCTCAATAAACGGGCTACTTAATGCAAAAATAATCGTAATGTTAGCAATTACAATGCAAACATGCTCCTTATCTAGCTATCAAATGCTTAGGCCGAATCATGTCTGTCCTGAGCCATTGTGCGAAAAAACTTGAAAGTAAATACAAGAAAGCATTGTTCCAATGGCTTTTTTAATCGAGAAAAGGTTGGAAACGTCAGAATACTCGAATTGGCGGGCACAACGTCAACAGATTATGCATATGAGTGTCATCAAAGTGTTGTTTAATCTATGGTTGCCATGGTGATCTTATAGGTCTGTCGAAATATTATATTTAATCGTTTGTAATTTATACGTAATGCTAACTTACTGCAAATTGAAATTGAAAATATTCAATAGCCAATAGGACAATTGGAAATTATTACAGGTATATATATATATACCTAGAAATGACGTACTAAATCACACACACCTTGTCGATTGACTTTTTTTTTTATTTTTACATAACTAGTGCCCAAAATTTTTAATTCATTAATATACGCATGCAGTTTTTTATTTAGTACCAATTCACACAAATTTTACGTATTATACATTAACCTTCCTCATTAACCACTCTGTCTATTGGTGAAAACAGCATGAAAATCCGTTCAGTAGTTATAGCTAATAAACTGACAACTTTTCGTAGCTAATAAACTGATAGACAGGCGCCGTGACTTATTTGGACGCGTTATCAATTATATCATACGTCAAATCGTTACGTCAAAATAAAATGGGGGAAGAATTACCTAATAGGTATCGCTCTCGAAACATAAAACCTTTCATTAGTCTCATTATTAAAACTTGAAAGTACTGGTTTAAAAAAACAATGTTTTAAAAGTAAAAGGAGACAGGTACATTATTTCTGCAACTTTTATTATTCGGTAAATTTTTACATTACCGTATTCAACGACAAAATGTTTCATTTTGTAACAATTAAAAGTTGTTGTTAGAATAATTAAAAGTTAAAATTGTGTTAGATATCAGAATCGGAATATTGACGCTTTTTCCCAAGCAAAATTATAACACCAATGAGTAACAGAAACAATTTTGTAAATAACTCTAACAAAAAACAGAATGCTTATCAATACGTCACGATGACGTTTCCGTTGTTATGATTTGCTACAATTTTTGTAGAGCAAGGACAAGGTCCGTTTGCATTACGCCTAGGGTAACGTAAGCCTAATCGCACAGATATTGTACAGTTAAAAACATCAGGAGAATATTTGCTTCAAGAAGAATGTGTTATACGAAAACTAAAATCATTTAACTATTGAATTCAAATATAAAACACTCTTATTGTGTGTGTGACCTATTAATTTACCACTTCAATATGAGAAGAATTTTATTCAATATTTATCACGCATAATACAGATAAAGCCATCCAATTTAGTCTTGGGTCTCCTACGTATGTACAATGCTACAAGCTTTATTCGCTTCGGGACTTAATAATAATACATACATACATATCATCACGCCAAGTCCCTAACGGGGTAGGCAGAGAGTATAGAGCGCCAGTTCTCTCTAGACATACATACCTCTTTCGCTTCGTCAACATTCATCAGTCTCTTCATACATGCTCGTCGGTTTCGAGTACTCTTCACGTTCCCGTCCTTGAGACTCCGATCGATTTGATCCAGGTAGTTGGAACGTGGCCTTCCTCTGCCTCTTCTTGCACACACTTTTGCTTTGTATATCTGTTTCGTCAATCTTTCTTCACTCATCCTTTCTATGTGTCCAAACCAACGTAACATGCCTTTCTTCATCTTTACAATCACGCCCTCATTCACGCCAGTTGATTTGCGAATCTCTTCATTGCGTATTCGATCTAATATCGTTACTCCGCACATTTTTCGAAGAGATCGCATCTCGACTGCATTCAAGCTATTTTCATACTTCCTCTGACATACCCAGGATTCGCTGCCATACAATAAGGTAGGTACCAATATCGCGTTGTGGACAGCAACTCGAGCATTCTTGCTCAGACTTTTACTGCCCATCAACGCCGACATGGCTCCATTCACCTTATTTCCGGCAGTTATCCTTCTTTCAATATCTTTTTCATACTTTCCATCTCGTGTGAACATGCTTCCAAGATATACAAATTCATTCACTTGCTCTAGAATTTGCCCATTTACCGATATAGCACACTCGGTCACTTGTTCATCTCTTTCGAATACCAGAACCTTAGTCTTGCCAGCGTTTAGGCGTAGCCCCTTCTTTTCACATTCTTCTTTCATTATGGTAACTAGTGACTGCAGTTCGCCCTCTGATGACGCCAGTAAAACCGCGTCATCGGCGTATAGAAGGCAGTTGACCACTAAGTTTCCCATTTTCACTCCACATCCGTTCGTTCTTAATGCTCTCAGACAGTTATCTAGATATATAATGAACAGCCAGGCAGACATGATACACCCTTGTTTGACCCCCGACTTCACATCAAACCAGGGTGACATATCACCGTTAACCCTAACGCACGCCTCGCTATCACTATAGAGTGATTTCACGGCATGCAGTAGGGAACTGCTCACTCCATATCCAGGCAACACGTCCCAGAGTTCCTTTCGTACGACTCTATCAAATGCCTTCTCTAAGTCGACGAAAGCGCAGAAAACCTTTTGGTTAATATCCAGAAACTTTTCCGCGATTTCGCGAAGCGAGAAGGTTTGATCCATACATCCTCTTCCTGGTCTAAATCCACCTTGGGATTCCCAGAGAAACCTTTCGGATCGCTCTTGCATTCTTATCGTCAGGATCTTCGTGTACACTTTACTAGCTAAGCTGACCAAGCTGATGGCTCTGTAGTTTGAGCAGTCCAATCGTGATCCCTTTCCTTTATAGAAAGGCACGATGACTGCTCGCCTCCAGTCGTCCGGAACATCACCCTTTTCCCAGCAAAGGTTGCATAGCAAATAGATGACGTCCCAGACCGCTGGTCCACCGTACTTGATCATCTCAGCCGTAATCCCATCTATTCCCGCAGCTTTTCCACATTTCAGACTTCTTATCGCACTTACAATCTCTCCCATACTTATTTTATCCGCTATAGGATCCTCGACAGATTCTGTTGGAGGCAGCTCTATGAGTAGATCAGCGGCATCATCATCATACATATCTTTGTAGAATTCACTCCATCGCCTGAGGACGTCTGTTTTGTCAGTCAGTATGTCATTGTCCTTCGAAATAATCACATTCATCCTACTACTAGCTGTAACACAATTTCTGGACTTCTTAACTTCCCTCCAAAAAAGTTTTGCATTGTCCTTGAAATTGCGTGACAGTTTTTCGTCTACAGTCATTTGGAACCTCTCACGCTTCTGAGCTATTATCTCTTTCGTACGATTTTTTTGCAGGCGATATTTTTCTTTCATCTTTTCTTTCAAACTTTCACTTGAGCTGGACATAGCCAAAATGTCTTGCCTTGCATCCTTCTTCTTTTTAACTTCTTCTTTCACTTCATCATCCCACCAACCATCGCCATTTTTGGTTGTCCGCTCTTTCGAAATGCCACAAACCTCTTTCGCGGCGCATAATATGCTGGACTTAAGGAACTGCCAGCAAACATCGACACTCTCAAACACATCTTTCGGTGGACAGGCTAGCTGTTCAGATACCCTTTCTTGATATCTGTTTCTAATAGCCGCATCTTGAAGCCTCCAGCTTTTGATGCGGTCTGCGACTGCAGAACAGGGACCCCCAGCGCGGGATCTCCAGCCTGCGAACAGACCCCTTATCCTAGTTATAACTAGGAAGTGGTCCGTTCCCAGGTCAGCCCCCCTATACACCCTGGTGTCCATCACCTGTGTTCTGAGTCGCTGATCTGTTAGAAACAGATCTATCACGCTTCGCTCATTTTTCCGTTCCCATGTATACTGATGAATCCTTTTGTGGTCGAACATAGTGTTCGCCACAAAAAGGTCTCTCTCCACACATACATCTAATATCAGCTTGCCTGCCTCGTTCACTCTCTTATCACCATACTTGCCGAGTACTGCCTCGTAATCCTTACGGGCTGTCCCGACCCATCCATTCAGATCACCGCAAATAATCAGCTTTTCATTCCCTTCTTTCGTCTCTAGAACATTACTCACACATTCCCAGAACTTATTCAGGTCGCAAGTGTCCGCTGAGGCCACCGGAGCATACACCGCGACTAAAAATAGTCGGGTAAGGCCTATTTTAAAGCGAGCCCAAATAAGTCTGGGGCTCACCGCATCATAACTTATCATACATTCTGCCAAGCGGCTGGATAGTAGAATTCCCACTCCCTGGCAGGCGTGCTCGGTGTTTGCCACTCCTGACCACAGCACTAAACTCCCGCCCGGGAGCTCGTCTACTCCACTACCCTTCCGCTTGGTTTCAGACAAGCACACAACATCTAACTCGCTCTCTGTCATAACATCGATCAATTCGTTCATCTTATCAGCCATACCTCCTCTTACATTCCATACACCCATCCTACACTCCACACTCCACCTCCCGCCGTGAGGCACTCCGCGTGATGGGTGGCGGTCCCCATCGCCGCACTGTGCTGGATTTTTCGCACCAGCGGGGACGGACTGGTGCGCGTCGCCTCGGGGGCACGCCCTAACAGCCGTCCGGCCAATGCGCATCGAGTGGAATTGCAGCCCTCTGGGCTGGCAGGAATCGCGACGTGCACGCTTCCACTGTGATCCCCAATAATAATATAATATATCCTCACGCCTTCTCACAAGGGTCCCCGAAGGGGTAGGCAGAGGTGTATAGGTAATACCCACACACCCACTTTCCGCCAGATGTATATTAGGTTCCAACGTGACAGATGGCGAGTCCATCGCCGTTACTCCAACACGACTATACATACGCCTTTGAATTTCTTCTCAGACGTATGCAGGTTTCCTCTCGATGTTTTCCTTCACCGTAAAGCTCGTGGTGTGACTATTCACTGTTCAGAAAAACTCATTGGTACAGTCGGTACTTAAGGTACTTAGGTATTATTAATCTTATGCGCATTTATTTTACTCTATTGTGCGGTGTTTGCGCAGTTGCTGTGTCTACCAAAGAGTTACGCAAGGTAACTAAATAAAATGAACACGAAATATTTGTTTATGATACGTTCTATTATAATATGTTTTTGATTGTGTTAGCTTCTCATGCGAGCGGAACTCGTTATCAAGATCATGTCTTTTTAATTATCTTCGAATAACTTTTTAATTGGAAGTGCTATTAGGTTTTTAGGCCAATTGTAGTTTTGGAACTATCATTAGATTTAATATTCATGTGTAATGGATAAATAATACATATTTTCTTTACAAATAAATTACATACTTAATTTGTATGGAAAATATGTATTTTTAGACGCGTGTAAAACTATTCTTGACATTACCATGTAACATTAATTGATGGCAACGTCAATACTCGCATGTAGCGAGCGTGTATCAAGAGAGAATTGCTGCTGTATTCTCTATTTTTACTCTGTAACGATCTCAGCGTTATGAAGAGACTAATGAATGTTGCCGAAGTCAAAGAGAGAAGTCTAGAGAGTACTAGCACTCTATTCTCTCTGCCTACCCCTTGAGAAACTGCGCTATGATATAGTATTACACCATCAAAGGTATTTCGTGCGATAGATATGGTCGAGCAGTCTAATAGGTTCTCGTCGATGTGATCTCCGAGCGATGTCTTACAAAATTACCGTAAAAATTGTTATAATTTTGCCTTTCCTAGCCGTTGTGATGCTAACTTTAAGTTTTTAGCTAAGTTTAAGTTGAAAATTTATAATGCAGAGAAAATTGTTAATCTTGTTCAAACAAGACGTAATGCACAAATTTTTGGGTGACAGAAAAATGCGTTCTATATTTGAAAGAAATGTAAATGGATCCTGTTTTTTTTTTATTTGGTTGCTGTCATGTTTAGGTTAAGGTAATCTGTGTAAGAATAAAATGGCTGGCTTAAAGCAAGCTTTAAAAAAAACGTTTGTCTTTTTTTGTGTTTTATATAAATGTTGAAAAGTAGAAATATCGCTATTGTATTCTCAATTTCATGTGATCTAGAGCGTACCTTCGTTATTGTTAATTGGAAATAGCTCATAAAAAATATTGCCGAAATAAAAATACTTTTACAAATTTTATCACCTTTTTTTAGAGCAAAATGGGAATGTAAATCGAAACTTTAACAATAAAAAATGGTAAATGATTCACACATGATAAGTATTTAATGTATTAAGTAAATTAAGCGCTTGTTGAATGTATAAAGATTGACAAATACCGGCATTGAGAACAAACATTTTGTTTCATTCTTTCCATCGTGAACTAATTGAATGTGTTTGTGAAACGAAACGTTTTATGCGAAAGGGTTGTATAATTTCGTCACGTTATTTATTAGTGAATTTTAGTCAATTAATTTAGTACTGAATAAACCATCCGACACGAAGCGTTGAGACAGTTTAATTTAAAAGCCCTTTAGTTGCTAAAAAAATCCTTTCCCAGTACTAACCACTCCGGTAGCGCGCGAGAGTACCCTACCTCTAGCGTTGCAAGCGTCCATAGGCGGCGGTAACCGCTTACCATCCGGCGGACGGCAGGCCTGCCTGCGACACAAAAATTCGCAAGTTTGAACCCCGATGTGTTTTTGAGAACCCACAAGATGGAGAACTTTTCACAGCGTACACAAACCAACGAAACATGTGTTGACTTTTTATTTTTTTATACATGTAGGTATATAAATATACATATATTATCACGTTGAGATATCCTTAATTTGTATACGTAACTTAGGTATCGAGTGACTTTGAACGACAATAGAAATGAGCTGGTTGCAAGGAATTTGCATGTTTTTAAGAATTGCGCTAGAATTCAAACATGTATGGGAATGTTTTGAAATCAATTTATTATATTATGTTATGTATGTATTTATTTTAATATATCTTCATTGCGTAACGATATTAGATCTATCGAAGAGATTCGAAAAGCCAGCGTGAACTTTCGAGGCGTGAATCTTTGAAGATGGACAAAGGTTTGTTGATTTGTTTTGGTCATGAAGAAAGTAGTGACTGATTTACAAATTCACCGCCAGTGGGCTATTTAGGTACATGTTGCATTCCTAGCCAAAGATTACAATATTATATGATCCTAACCATCCTTCAGCATTAATTTGATTAGTGTGAACCTTTTTTTTTCAATGAATAACGTTATTCATATCTTTTATGAAAAGAAGTTGATGAATACCAAATTTGATATTCATAATATCATATTTTAAATTATTACTATGATGCGTACAATTATACACTTATAAGTATTAATAATTATTGAACTATTTAACGACTGTTTGGTTGTTAAAATATAACGCGATTAAAACAATTGAAATAGAAAAAACATAGGCTTCGTCCATCCATAGGTACATGAATTATTCAAGACAGGCTTCGTAAAAAACTATATAATATATCCCCACGCCTTCCCATAAGGGTCCCCGAAGGGGAAGGCGTAGGTGTATAGGTAGTACTCACACATCCACTACCCAGTGATATATTTCTGTGCCAGCGTGACAGATGGCGAGTCCGTCGCGCCGTTACTCAAGCACGGCTATACATACGCCTTTGAATTGCTTCTCAGACGTATGCAGGTTTCCTCTCGATGTTTTCCATTACCGTAAAGCTTGTTGTGACACTAATCACTGTACTTAAGTTCAGAAAAACTTCTTGGTACAGTCGGGATTCGAAGATGCGATCTTTGTGTCGCAGGCAACTACTCGAACCACTCGGCCACTACGACTCTCTAAAACTTTAATAACAATACAAATACAAATTGTAATCCGCACCATGCTTAGTCATATACAGACGCTGTCCTTAAAGTCACGTAACAGACTCAAAAGTTCCAAGGTTACCTCTTTTAATTTCAACTTTATTTAAACAAATGTGATAAGTCCGCCATTTTCCCAAAAAAGAATGATAACCCTATTGTTTCACGTCTGCCAATGGCGTTTTAAATCGCCTTGTTTGTCCTGTCAGTTGAACAAACAAATGCCTATAATAAGATCGCAGTTTGCACGTTATCTGAGTGTTCAAATTGGAACACTTCCTACCTGTGTGTGATGTAACTGTATTTTTGGCAGCGAAATATTCGCAGTTACAAGTCATCATCATCACAACTGTCCATAGATAATGAAGAGTCAATTGACTAACACAAAATAATGTATGTCTCTACATCAGTACGTAATAGTTGCGATCTTAGTTCAAGTCGATCGTACACCCAAGGATGGGAACGTCAGCAGTACAAGAAACTATGGATGAAAGGAAAGAGGTATGTGAGTCTAGAGAGAACTGGCGCTCTCTTTCTGCCTTGTCGTGAGGGACTCGACGTGATGATATGTTTGTATGTTTCAAATCACTTCTGTAGCGATATAATTTCATAAAAATAAATAGTTTTTGAGTGTACCAAATTGTCGTACAGTATCTAATAAAATCAATTCAGTACTTTTATCAGAATGATATTTAATGAAATGATCGAATCCTTCCCCCTTTTTTATTGTTTCAATATGCAAGGAAATTCATGGACTTGAAAACGACGATATTAGGGCGTTGGTTGTTGTAAAATACATATATTACATAATATGTATAATCGTGCTTGAGTAACGACGATGGACTCGCCATCTGTCACGTTGGCACCTAATATACCTCTTGGGACCCTTGTGGGAAGGCGTGAGGATATTATTTTTTATTATTACATAGTATATATAATCAAGGGTCCCCTAAGGTGTAGGCAGAGGTGTGTAGTTAGTACCCACCCACTCAGTTTCCGCCAGAGATATATTTTAGGTACTAACGTGACAGTTACTCAAGCACTACTATACATACGCCTTTGAGTTTCATCTCAGACGTATGCAGGTTTCCTCTCGATGTTTTCCTTCACCGTAGAGCTAGTGGTGTGCCTGTACTGTACTTAAGTTCAGAAAAACTCATTGGTACAATCGTATTCAGTTATCAATATATTTTTTGTGTATATAATTATCCTTCGACTAAAATTCGTACATTATTGGAAACGTTAATACGTTGTTCAATAACGCACGCATCTTGAATTTTCAGCATATCGTGTCTGTCATTGTTATCACTCGTTATCTCATTTGATGAATAAATATATGCTATCACTGTATAAATCATCGCAGTAAATATGTAATAGTAAATATTGCATCGTTGTTGGGGTTAGGTTAGGAGGTATATAAGTACCTAACTACGGAAAAATTCGCATGTCAATATTATGTGGCCGAAACGATTCTAAGAGTATGTACCACTTAAACATCAAATTATGTAGCAAATCAAATCAAATCATCTTTATTTTGTGAACATAGGCATTACAAATAGGTATTAAAAAAACACAACGTGGTCACTATGTCCCGCCTGTAGGCATACAAAATATTTTAAAAGATCTTACATCGAGAGCAGGCACAAATCCATTATATCATTACAATCATATTAAAATAAGAAATAATTAAAATTTGTCACATAAATACTCATTAATGGAATAATATGTCTTATCAATTAATAATTCAAAAAGTTTACGTTTCAAATTATTGATATCGCGACATTCTCTTATTTGTTTAGGTAATATGTTGTATAGTCTTGGTGCCATTGCGAACACACTCTTGTATAAAAATTGAGTTTTGGAAGGGGGTAGGTGGAGTTTATCACAAACCGTATTATGGCGAATAAATTATCTGTTAACAGAGATTCTTACTGATATGGTAGCTAATTGTTAGTCTAACGTAGAATCATCGCACCTGTAATTATAAGTAAACCATTGCCGGCATCGATGGCAGTTTATATAATGTATTTATCATTATATACATATCATCACGCCGAGTCCGTAACGGGGTAGGCAGTGAGTATAGAGCGCCAGTTCTCTCTAGCCTTACATACCTCTTACGCTTTCGTTATTGAACAACGTATTACCGTTTCCAATAATGTACGAATCTTGGTAGAAGGATAATTATAATAAAATAAAAGCCGTGGTGGCCGAGTGGTTCGAGCAGTTGCCTGCGATACAAAGATCGCAAGTTCGAATCCCGACTGTACCAATGAGTTTTTCTGAACTTAAGTACAGTGATTAGACACACCACGAGCTTTACGGTGAAGGAAAACATCGAGAGGAAACCTGCATACGTCTGAGAAGAAATTCAAAGGCGTATAGTCGTGCTTGAATAACGGCGATGGACTCACCATCTGTCACGTTGGCACCTAATATACCTGGCTGACCTAATGGCGGAAAGTGGGTGTGTGGGTATTACCTATACACCTCTGCCTACCCCTTCGAGGACCCTTGTGGGAAGGCGTGAGGATTTTTATTTTAACTTTTTATGCAACCGTTAGCACAAATTTTGACGTTGTAGAGGCACTTTAAGGTCTGACTCAAACCTTATATAAAAATTTAAAATAAGAGATTTGTGGCGGTTCAACAATGAACTGTCAGAAATTAGTTATATTCTAAAGCAAAGTAATGTTCTGTGAATGTTACACACACAACATATTTGTGCTATCTATGGTCTGCGGAATGCTATTGTAAGTAATATCGTAATATGTACAACGTAATAATTCAACGTAAAAACATCTGGATTGTAATGATAATTCCAGTGCAATTATTCCGAACATTCTTTTGTCATTTTGTCACTTAGACAGATGGTGCAATAAATATAATAATTAATATTGCCGCAGCAAATAACAATATCTCGAAAAGTATTCAATTGACAACCTGCGGTTGATGACCCTACCTGGCACCTACCTGAACTCTAGGTTATTTGTGAGTGTGACACTGTCGTTGTACTTGACTTAGCAAATAGAAGTATAATTGAATTGATTGTAGAAGCCATTCTCATATTGAAGTACATAATTGGAAAAGGTTTGTGAAATTAAAAAAAGTTTGTTAAATTACAAAAAGTTCGTAAAATTACAAAAAGTTTGTGAATAAACAAAAAGTTTGTGAAATTACAAAAAGTTCGTGAAATTACAAAAAGTTTGTGAAATTACAAAAAGTTTGTGAAATTACAAAAAGTTTGTGAAATTACAAAAAGTTTGTGAAATTACAAAAAGTTTGTGAAATTACAAAAAGTTTGTGAAATGAGAAAAAAATCTGGAATTACAAAAAGATGGCGAAATAAAAAAAATTGACAAAAAATTTAACTGAATTTTCATTACAAAAAAGGGACAAGTTATTACATGTAGTTTAGACCTACACCAACATTTTATTATAAGAACAAATATAGATCACACTACACGAATAACACCATATAAACTCACCCCTGACTGTACCTAAATGCTGTACAGGTAGCCAGGAGTATCCCATTACAAGACCGCCGAAGAAAAAGGCCTACGATTCCTGCTTACTGTACATCCATTAGTCCCTAAGCAAGTAACTTTGTATAACGGTCCCTGCTTCGGCATGAGCCACAAGCGAAAGGGTTGCAAAGGATTTGAAGATATATATCTAACACTTCAGTTCGCGTCCTTAGAAGACTCTAAAGAGCTTGATATTCAAAAGTATACAATCAATCAATCAATCAAAATATTTTTATTTCACATAGGCCCAAGTGGGCACTTATAAAACATCGAAAATGAAGCACGGTTCGGGTTGGTCGCTTCCATGGAGAAGAACTGGCAACAAACTCCATGGTTGCTCTTTTCAAATCATTAGGCATATACAATAACAATATTTTTACGTTACAGCAATAGTACCCAAGTATGAGGGAACAACGTAGGCCCGACAATAGGTCGTTGAAATAATAATAATAGATAATAATAATAGAATAAATAATAACTACTTAATGCGAAAACTAAGGAGGTCTGATCCTCTTTCTCGTAAAAACTACTGAATTAAATTGGATGACAGTTGACATAACGATAGCTTTTTTATCTGCAATGAAATGGAATTTTACGCGGGAGTCACCGCAGTCACTGCTATTATAAAATATAATAGTCATAAGTCTAATATATCCTCACGCCTTTCTTCAAAGGTCTGCAGAGGTGAAGGTAGTACCCACACACCCACTGCGGCTGAAATATATTTTAAGTGCCAACGTGGCAGATGGCGAGTTCGGTGCTCAAGCAACACTATACATACGCCTTTGAATTGCTTCTCAAACATATGCTGGTTTCCTCTCGGTGTTTAAATTCACTATAAAGCTCGTGATGTCACTAATCATTGTAATTAAGTTCACAAAATCTCATTGGTACAGTCGGGATTCGAATTTGCAATCTCTGTGTTGCAGGCTACTCGAACCACTTGGCCACCACACAATTTTAAAATCGACCGTGGATGAATTAATCTGAGGTAAATTAGGTTATCGTTCGCGTGCACTTGTTCTTCCTTATATGCAACTGATGAACAAAGATACATCGGAAATAACTTTAAACCAATTTAATTAATAAACTAGTAGTAACTAACACGCCCCGACTTCACATGAGTGTATTTTAGAAGTAAGGAGCAAATCTTTTCTTGCCGGTCCTTCTCCATGGAAACGACCAACCTGAACCGTGCACCTTTTTCGACCTTTTACAAGTGCCCATCGAGGCCTATGTGAAATAAAAATATTTTGATTTAGATTTTTGAATCCATAAACTACGATATTATTCGCAATGAAGAGATTCGCAAAGCAACTGGCTTGAATGAGGGTGTGATTGCAACGATAAAGAATGCTATATCACGTCGGTTTGGTCATATAGAAAGGATGAGTGAAGAAAGATTGACGAAACAGATATACCAAGCAAAAGTGTGTGCAAGAAGAGGCAGAGGAAGGCCACGTTCCAACTACCTGGATCAAATAGATCGGACACTCAAGGACGGGAACGAGTACTCGAAGAGAGAACTTCAAGAGTACTCGAAACCTGCATGTTTGAGAGTGGATTTGGATTTAGAGGTCTATAGGCCTAAAGAGAACTGGTTCTCCTTTAGGTTGTAAGTTTAGCACGTTAATTAAATACTACGAAAAAAACTAATGAATTTAAATCGTTTGTCGCTCGTTCTCTCATAACTTGGCCACGGCAACAATATCTCAGATGTGTTTACGAAGAGAACAGTTTCCACTAGGTGGCGGATCGCGCGCACGCTTTACGGCGCACGCGCATTGCTGTGAACCTTTATTAAAATAGTTCGTTATAGTGAAGTGAAGTGAAGAACTTGTGATTCTAATAGGTGAGGTATGATGAGCTTTTACCCTACTACTCCCGTTGAGGTTTTCCCTGGAGAGCACATCATGGAGTTCTTCAAAAAGGGTGTGAGAATAATAAATACCTCGGGACAATTCCACACAAATTGACCAAGTCCCAAATTAAGCAAAGCTTGTGTTATGGTAACTAGACAACGATATATTTACTTATATAGATAGATTTATACATAAATACATAGGACATCCAAGACTAAGGTACAAATACTCGTGTTCATCACACAAATATCTGCCCTCAGTGGGATTCGAAACCGCGACCTCAAGTTTCGCAGTCAGGAGCTCTAACCACTAGACCGAAATGATTCCGAGGGTCGACAACGAATGCTTATTGGCATTTAAAAACCGTTAATAGAACTTGAAATGCCATTTCTGGCAGAATTATAGGAAGAATGATAAAAGAATGATAAGAATGATATTTCACCCAACTTTAGTGAATACCCTGGCTTAGGGGGCGTCCATAAATTACGTGAGATCGGGGGGTCAAGTTAAATCTCATCTAATCTTACGTTGGGGAGAATATCACGCAATATTTTTTCTGATTAAACAAAAAAATATATACTATTTTGGTCCATTTAATCCAGATTGAACATTCGTAAGACTTAATCTTATAATTAAACTCTCAGCAATATTGATTACTAGTCTTAACTAAAAGCAAGTAGCATTTTTTTTTCTTTTTACAATAAAAATCCAACGCGTTTACGTAAGAAACCCATATTTTGAAAAATCTCACGTGAGATTGGGGGATGGGAGGGGTTTTTTTTTTTATACAACGAGTGGCAAACAAGCATACGGCCCACCCGATGGAAAACGGTTACCGCAGCCTATTTACGAACCGAAGTATCACTTGCGCGTTGCCACTCTGTGTTCGGAGAGTTGTACTGGGTTGGCAGCATAATGAGACTAATCCCTCTCTGCTGCCAACACAATACAACAATCCTTCCCCCACCCCAAGGAGCTCATTACTGGAAACCTTATTCACCGCGTAGGAACACAACACAATAAATTGTGTTATTTGGCTACGGACTTCTATAAGGTGGAGGTCCTGCCCCAGTCGGGCAGCTCCAAATTCGAACGGGAAACCCGTTATGCCCTACCTCTCTTAATTGAATAAAATCTCTCGATATCTCACCAGGGGGGAGGAAGGGACAGAATACACCTCACGTAATTTATGGACGCCCCCTTATTGGCGTAAGCAATACCCTGGTAACCGCTTAGTAGTAGACGGACTGTAAGCCACGAGCGTCAGACAGATATCACCTTTTCGCCACAGTAATATTTAGTGGACAATGTTGACATTCATGAAGCACGCTTTAAAGCTATCGATATTTTCAGGTTTTCCTTATGTGGTGTGGTACTATAGTTTTCCTCACCGTGTTTGTAAACATATACATGTAATTTCAATGGATACACTATACAACTCAATACATAAATAATTAACTAATATAGCATAGGTATTAAATTTATAAATGCAGCACAAAGATCGCAAGTTCGAATCCCGACTGTCCAATGAGTTTTTCTGAACCTAAGTACAGTGATTAATCACGCCACGAGCTTTACAGGGAAAGCATGGAGAAATTCAAAGACGTATGTATAGTCGTGCTTGAGTAATGGCGATGGACTCGCCATCTGTCACGTTGGCACCTAAAATGTGTCTCTGGCGGAAAGTGGGTGTGTGGGACCCTTGTGGGGAGGTGTGAGTATATTATAACATTATGCGGCCCAACATAGTTAATGATTACAAAAGCAAGATCAATCACGCGAACGTGACATCAGTATTGCGAGTTAACATGACATGTAATAAGGAAACTTGTATGTTGGGTACACTACAAACTTAATTACTTTAAAAATATAGATAGTGCCAACCACGAAGACACGCCCCACTATGCCTCCTCATAGTTTATAGTGTAAGTAACCTTCCACTAATGTTTGAGTATTGTCGGTACACACTGATTACCTATGAGTGCACACGAACACTACAATAAATAGACTCGGGTCATACTCCCATCCCGCGACCCCCTCGACTAGAAATTGGTGGGGCGTGTCTTCGTGGATGGCACTACCTGTGTACAGTGATTAATCACAAGATTTACGGTAAAGGAAAACGTCGAGAGGAAACCTACATATATTTGAGAAGTTATTTAAAAATGTACCATTATTGAAATGGGGGAATGTGGATGAAGCGTAAGAGATCTAAGCCTAAAGAGAACTGTCGCGCTCTCGGCCTCCTCACTGAGGAATTAAGCTTATATAAGTATATACTAAGTATTATAAAGTCATGCTTGAAAAAAAAAAAAGCCGTGGTGGCCGAGTGGTTCGAGCAGTTGCCTGCGACACAAAGATCGCAAGTTCGAATGCCGACTGTACCAATGAGTTTTTCTGAACTTAAGTACAATGATTAGTCACACCACGAGCTTTACGGTGAAGGAAAACATCGAGAGGAAACCTGCATACGTCTGAGAAGAAATTCAAAGGAGTATGTATAGTTGTGCTTGAGTTACGGCGATGGACTCGCCATCTGTCACGTTGGCACCTAATATACCTCTGGCGGAAAGTGGGTGTGTGGGTATTACCTATACACCTCTGCCTACCCTTTCGGGGACCCTTGTGGGAAGGCGTGAGGATATATTATTATATAAGTATATACTAAGTATTATAAAGTCGTGCTTGAAAAATGTGATTCCTTAATATGTCTTCAGCTGAGCTTGAGAAACGATGTTTAGTAGCCCGCCTGTCACCTCAATATACATATTTGCAGCGACAAGGTGGTGTAGGTACCTTCAGATACCCTTCTGAGGAGTCTTGAATACATATGTAGATACATGATACATGAACATTTCGCAAGAATGTCTTGTGAAAATAAAGCGGAAACGAACGTAGTTTTCAACAATTTAACGTCCAATACTGACAGACGTACAGAAAGTAACATTTATATGTTAGAAGTTATAATATTTAGGGTGTTCACGGCGGTGATTTTATCCAAAAATTTTATTATTTTGACATATTTGTAGATGGTGGTAACGTGATGGCAAAAAGGCCAAAATATACTCGCCAATATGTTCAGTATTTTGGCCGTCTTTGGGTGAAATAGCATATACTGTCCATGAAATCGCACGTAATTTTTTTATAATTCAGTGAATCGTGTAGTCTTACTATATAATTAAAAGAAAAACGTAGTTTTGAAATTGGAATTGAGTCCTTGTGCCCCTCACTCCATCTGTCGACCTCGTGTGAAACTGTCACAATACGTGACCAATGTTGTTAATATCCGGAGATTCCGGAGCTATTGAGCAACAATTGATAATCCATATAGGCTTTCCTTATATATAAATGTATTGTATATATTGCTACATATGTATATAATAAATTTACGACATATGCGTTTTCAATCTATCTGACATATTCCTTGAAACGGAATGCGTTGACATTTGACACAAGGGCACTTGTCTGGCGGGAAAAAATTATGGCTGTATTTTTTTTCCTGAAAATTGAGTCACATATTGAAATAAGGATGAGGTCGAAATAAAAAAAAATGTTTTATTCAAATTGCGAGACGCAGGGAACACTTATTGAACGTCACATACTAAGTACAAAACTAAAGCTACCACCATTTCCAAATTAGAATATACCATAGTGTGACCGTAGTTTAGAGAGCCTAGACTAGCGACACCCTCTTTAACCGGCGATATATTTAGGCGCCAACGTGACCTGATGGCCCTGGCTGGAGGCCTAGGTCTCGCCATTGACCGGTTAAGTAGCAAAAGTTCCCGGAACTCACGCTACGAGACAATACAAAAAAAAAAAAAAAAGACCTGATAGCAAGACTACCTTCGTATTTGAAGTTGAAGTGTCAAACTTTATAATGCGGGTATTGTGATTAACACAATATTTTCGTTCAGCCGTTCAGTAATCATTTATTGTAACGAATTGACTCAAAAGTACCGAACCGATTTGAAAAATTAATTCACCATTGGAAAGGTATATTCACCCTGAGCGACATAGGCTATATTTTCATGTCCACCCGTGCGAAGCCGGGACGGACCGCTAGTTGCTAATAATATGATATGTCTACTGAGACTGCGTGTGGCGCCATTAAAGTAAAATTAATCACAAATTTTATGTAATGAGGAAGATAAACATGCGTTTAAAAAACAAAACGTATCCGATTACCAACTTAATGATCGAAACGTGATACGAACTGTGTACCACACAGGTTCGCACAGTTGGCAGACCTGTCTCTCACCGCAGGAGTCCCGCGCATTATCTTAATTTTATTACTGACTAGCGGCCCGTCCCGGCTTCGCACGGGTAGACAGACATAAATAGGTACAAACAACTGCCCCTCTCACGAAGAGTTAGCCATAGCCTACTATTAATATAGAGTTAGCTACTCGATGCGCTGCGTGGCGGCCGCCGCCGGCATGTATTTTTATTTTTATTTCATGATATCTTTTGAATGGAATGTCCGATTTCAATAATTCAAAAAGTAATCATCAGGTATTGAGACAGTCTTGAATATTAAATTATTTATTTGGATAAAAATTTATAAGTGGTATGGATAACACGGTCTGATTTTGATCGGCATTTCTATCAATTTGTTAAATGTAAAAAGTAGTTATAGTGACGTAACTACAATAGTTAGACATATGGTCTCGCGAAGTTTTTTGTAGATATTGATATATTCTATAATATTGTCGAACATTATTGTCCTATCATTAATACTCATCGCAGCGTATGCGATGAAAGACATTTTATGGCTATTTTTTTACACCTTCGGTTGGTTTTAATAGGAATTTCTAAAGATTTCTATAGTAATCTAGTACTAAATATAGCCTATGTTACTCAGTGATAATGTAGCTTTCTAATGAAAAAAGAATTATTAAAATCGGTCCAGTACTTTTTGAGTTTATTCGTTACATACAAAAATACAAACCTTTCCTTTATAATATTAGTGTAGATACCCACTTTCGTGTCGGAAAAGGTCCACGGCTGTACAATGTCACGCATTATTTAATTAATGGTACTAGTAATTCATTAATTTTGATTTATCTCTAATTATATTCTTCTATATATATAAAAATTTATTTTTGTCTGCATGTCCTCTAAAGAAACGTGAACGGCTGGACCGATTTAAAGAATTTTTTTGTGTGTCTTTTAGGTTAATCAGAGAATGGTTTAGATTCACAATTGGACCCGATAGGTGGCGCTGCGATCATGTTTAGGGAAATTTTACTTTTTCTCCCTTGCGAAGCTGGGCGGGACAGCTAGTTTCATATAAAAGAAGTCGCTCCCGCTGTTTATTCCCTTAGATATTTTAAACTACGCGACGGATTTCAATGCAGTTTTTAGCAATTGATAGAGTGATTCAATGGGAAGGTTTATGTGAAATAATAATATAATATATCCTCACGCCTTCCCACAAGGGTCTCTGAAGGGATAGGTAGTACCCACACACCCACTTTCCTATATTTTAGGTGCTCAAGTACGCAGTTTATTACGTATGCAGTTTACTTCCCGATATTTTCCTTTACCGTAAAGCTCCTGGCGTGACTAATCACTGTACTTAAGTTCAGAATACTCGCTGGTACTGTCGGGATTCGAACTTGCGATATCTGTGTCGCATACTCGAACCACTCGGCCACCACGGCTGCCACGGCTTAAAGAGTATATTCAAATAAGCGCAAATTGCACCTAATATGGTAAGAAACTGTTGAAAAAGTGCAGGTGTATAGTAAATTAGCAAACGATGTTAAAGAGTATGCAAACAGAGCCATGTACAAAAGAAAACTCAAGTACCTATGTACACATGTACACTATAAGTCACCAGGTCGGTGACTGTAACTTTTATGAAACAAATTATATATTTTTTTTTTATACCACTGGGTGGCAAACAACCATGCGGTCCGCCTGATGGTAAGCGGTTACCGCCGCCTATGGACACTTGCAACACCAGGGGTATCACTCCCGCGCTGCCGACCCTGCAGGAATCTTTTCACACCCTTCTTGAAGAACTCCATGCTGTACTCTCCAGGGAAAACCTCAACGGGGAGCTCATTCCACAGCCTGAGCGTTCGCGGAAGAAAACTCCTTTGGAAGCGCACGGTGCGAGACCTTTGTGGTTCCAAGATATGGGGATGAATTCCCTGTCGATGGCGAGAGGTGCGGTGGTAGAAGGTGGAAGTGGGCATCATGTCGAACAATTCTGCAGAACACTCCCCGTTATACAAGCGGTAGAACACACACAGGGAGGCAAAGTCTCTCCTCAGCCTTAGTGATCTCATTTTAAATTAACAAATTCAAGAGAGGTAGGGCCATAACGGGGTTTCCCGTTCGAATTTAGAGCTGCCCGACTGGGGCAGGACCTCCACCTTATAGAAGTCCGTGGCCAAATAACACAATTTATTGTGTTGTGTTCCTACGCGGTGAATAAGGTTTCCAGTAATGAGCTCCTTGGGGAGGGGGGAGGATTGTTATATTGTGTTGGCAGCAGAGGGATTAATCCTATGATGCAGTCAACAACAAGTATAACTCTCCGAACATGGCAACGCGCAAGTGATACTTCGGTATCGTTAGTAAATAGGCTACGGTAACCGTTTCCCATCAGGTGGGCCGTATGCATGTTTGCCACTCTTGTTGTATAAAAAAAAATGTTTAATGACAATACATTCTTTAAACCCAAACTGGCGTGTATGAAGTGAGAAATGGCTCTCTGCTCTGCCAACCCCGTGATACACTCGGCTTGACACAAGGAACCCCGAAGCGGTAGGCAGAGGTGTATAGCTATGGTTACCTGTAATTGGGTGGACACTTATGTATGATTTATTATGGCATATTCTGTTAATATTAAGGTGTTCTTGCCTGTTGGTGATCCAAATAAATAAATAAATAGCTAATACCCAGACACCAATTTTCCGCCAGAGATATATTTTAGGTGCCAACGTGACAGATGGCGAGTCCATCGCGGTTACTCAATAAAATACCCTAATAAAACACATGTATTAATTATAACAACATTATATAATTTATTCATAATAATAAATAATAAAAATATGATAAAATAAAATTACAAAATTTGACAATATTTATCTATCGCATTGGTAACACATCACAGCCTCTACAATTAACTAAGCAATATAAATGCCTGCTCTAATAGGTTCTTAATACCGCCATAATATTTTATACCGCCAGCAATCAAGCATGCGGCCCGCCTGATGGTAAGCGGTTACCGTCAGACGCTTGCAACACCAGGGATATCGCTCATACTACATTATGAAGGACAAAGATGGCGATAACAGATTTATCGCCCGGTGGGAAGGTCGATGGGGCTATGGGGAATTCAAAATTTAATGCAATTAAAACCCACTGAAAGGACCACGCAACTGAATTACCACACTTGAGATTCTAAATCTTTACGAAAACCCTTTTAAATATCTACTTTGCAAAAAAAAAAAAGTTGAACTTTTGATTTTAGTGCGAGCACGCGTAAATACGAAGCTCTGCTCTTGTTAATCATACAATAACTCAGAGGACTCGTAAAGTAATCCTTACGCCTTCCCACAGTGGTCCCCGAAAGGGTAGACAGAGGTAAACATCTCAATGCAGTAGCTCTAGCTATTAACACGATCACAGCGCCACCCATCGGGTCTAATTGTAATTCTATACCAACTTTGAATATATTTGAACATACACAAAAATTTCATCAAAATCGGTCCAGCCGATTATAGTCAAGAATTAATTATATAAATAAGGACGCGGTTTGAGTTAATAAATTAGAAACTAACAAACAATGAAATATGTTATCTTTATAATGTAAGTGTAGGTATAACATTACGTCCATTCATGATATCGCTGCCAACATATTTGCGATTCTATCGGTATCAACTATAATTATGTAATTATGATATGAAGAGTATTTTTTGAACTATTGTTCTCATTAAGGGCACTTCAACAGCTGGCATCTGATCTTCCCATGCTAAGCATTCACTATAACACAAAGAAAGCAATTTAAGCGCTATATCCCATAAAAAAGCCCCAAATAAATCGTGTCTTCCCACAAGGGTCCCTGAAGGCAGCGGTGTGTAGGTTTTTTGGTGCCAACGTGACAGATGACAAGTCCGTCGCTGTAACTCAAGCACGACTATATATATATATATTCAGGCCTAAAACTAACAGCGATAAAATTCATATGCGCTAGGCTGGGTTCGATGACAAGTAAAAAATTATTCAAAGAAATAGATTTTCAAAATGAAATCACAATTTTATTCTACATCAGACCAATCAAAATGGAATTAGTTTTTTTTCCACTTTTAAGGGGTGGTATTTTTTCTTCATGTGCAAGTGGTTGAAAATATTCGAAATCGGCTCACAAATGACAGAGCTATCAGGTAACAAGTATTTTTTTAAATCATATTCCGAAGATGTCATATATTTCTCTCAAATTGACTTTTCTTACACAAATCGGGTTTCTGTTCCAATTAAGACACAGGAATATCACTTATTTACTATTACTATTGTTATTAATATATGCACAAGTCTACGAATCATAAATCTAACACTGAATTATATTGTGCTTTACTGCCATCTAGCGGCGACTAGAACTAACTTTAAGCTTTAACTGAATCTAGCGCCATCTATCGATTTCAAGTGTAAGCCACTTGCTAGGGTACTACGCAGGGTGTTACGCTACTCAACACTAGAATTTTATTATGGGTATTAGGTACTAAATACGACCCACTTAATGATAAACGGTACCAGATATTTCTGCTAGGACAGATATTTAGAAATCTGGCGCCTAAGAATACGTAACTATAGTGTTTGCTATATAGAAATCTATATAATGCTACAAAAAATTACAAATAAATAATAATAATAAATACCTGGGACAATTCCACACAAATTGACCTAGTCCCAAATTAAGCAAAGCTTGTGTTATGGTAACTAGACAATGATATATTTACTTATATAGATAGATATATACTTAAATACATAGGACATCCAAGACTAAGGTACAAATATTCGTGTTCATAACACAAATATCTGCCCTCAGCGGGATTCGAACCCGCGACCTCAAGTTTGGCAGTCAGGAGCTCTAACGCCTAGACCAGACGGTCGTCGGTAAATATAACCTATATTCAAATTTAAAGCGCTCCTAATAAATTAAAACTTACATACTTGCAAATAACGTTCACTATCCTTTAACCACATGTGATACAAACATGATAAAGCTAAAAAAAATACCTTGTACCGAACAATTTAAGGTTGACTATACCTTAAACCACCATCTGATAGTGAGATTCATGAATAACGTGACTGCCTTGTCTATGGGCGTGACAATTATTGGTATGGATATAAGCCCAGCGGCTACAGTGAGCGCTTTCCTTGCTGGAACTGGTACCTTCTTCTGCTTAGCAAGAGCTCGACCGGTGTACGCGCAGATCCTGGATGGAACATGAGACATGAGCGAGTTTTTTTTTTTTTTATTTGAATTTGGTTTGGATAATTCGGCGGAGTCATGTGGGTAGAGTAGCTAACGGGTTTGCCTGCAAAGAAAGATTGCAAGTTCGTATCCCGGCTGTTCCAATGAGTTTACCTGAAGTTATCCGCAGTGATCCCTCCTACATAGGGGTATAATTAGATACCCATGTGATGAGTCCATAGCCATTTCTCAAGCTCGGCCATATACACACACACATACGGCTTTGGATATCTTCTGCAGCTTTTCTCACTGGTTTCCTTCATGTTAAGCTTGTGGTGTGACTAATCACTGTTAACTTCAGAAAAAAAGTCAATGGTCCAGTCCTGGTTCGAACCTGGAACCATGATTTTGCTGGCAACTACATGAACCACTCTACTACCACATCCTTATATACAACTAGTTGCCCCGGCAAACTTCGTACCACCTAAAAAGACAAGAAAATTTTTGCAATTACTTATTTCCTCGTATTTTAAAATTTTTCTCGCCATAAGAACCTTCCTCAGACTTCATCAAACACAACAAAAAATAAATCATCAAAATCGGTTCAGTCATTTTAGAGTCTTGTGCGTAGCACCACATTTAGCTATCCATTTGTATTTATATAGATCTTAGACATAAACTTATTTTTACCTATTGATGGTCAAGCCTGGTATGACAATGGAAGCCAAGGTCTGCCATATTAGAGCATCGGTAGCAGCAATCAGCGCTTTTGTTGGACGTCCTTCTTTCTGAAATGGACAAAATAATACATTTCTACAAGGGTCTTCTAAAATATATGCAGGTCTGCTCTGTCTGATAATATGAGAAATATGATGAAAAATATGATATGAAAAATAATGATTTCTTATACCGTGGTCACAACTTTTCAACTATAGAATAGAATAGACTCAGCTTTATTGTAGAACTGTGTGAATCAGTAACAAAATGTCAAATTCAGTTAATAAGTCTCAACAGTTTTTTCAATATGGTCATACAATAATGACCACACACACACACACAAACCGAAATAGTTGTCAAAACATCCTATGAGGTGGTAAGTAGATACTTAACTAATAATCATAGAATAGTACAGGTCTAAGTTAAGTATCTCGAGTAAATCTGTACTAATATTATAAAGAGGAAAGATTTGATTGTTTGTCTGTTTGTATTGAATAGGCTCCGAAACTATTGGACCAATTTGTAAAATTATTTCACCATTGGAAAGATACATTCACCCTGAGTGACATAGGCTTTATTTATTTATTTTTTTTTAATCTTATGTCCATCCTTGCGAAGCCGGGACGGACCACTATAATAAATAAAACTGACTTTTATAAAATTTTGCCCAACTGCGAGTCCATTGTTGACTCCGACCTGCACACCTGAGAATCTTCATTGAACGTACCCTTAACATTTTCCAGCTCTTATCTGCAGTGTCAGCAAGTACATACACCCCTGCCACACCATAGCTAGCCCGCACCACCTTCGGGGGCACCACACTGCGAAACGCCTCGCCTACTTCATTGGCATACCCTGCAAACATGGACCTCTTCAGTGAACGATACATCACTAGTGATGAGGGGTGAGTGATAAAAAAACAGGAGTTTTAAAATTGACTTTTTGCTGGATGTTTCTTTAAAAATATATATTTTCTGATTGTCAATTGCAAGCTACATGTGTAACCATCACCACCACTAACTGTTCCGCAAACATCATGCAGGTTGTGAATTTGTGAAATGTTGTGAAATTACTTTAACAGAGCCTAGATCAAAAATTTTTTTTTATTTAATATATCATCAAGCCATCCCAATAGCCCGTGGCATTGTTACGTCACTGAAGCTGAAATTGTTGGAACTTACCGAGATATCTCACTTTTGTATCTCTGAAAATATCGGACATTGTTAAATATGATTTCACTTCTTGTACAGCTTAAAAGACTCGAATTTAGAAGACTGTGGCATCTATTATTACGTAAATGAATTACGCTTTGCAACAATTAAACCCGATTAGGTAATTTAGACTTGGAATGGATGTTTACATTCGCAATTTCGATGCATTTGCATGAAATAGATTTTCGGCTATATAATTGACATTATACAATATTCTCGTTTTGTTTCCCTATTTCCATGCTGGGTGCATAATTGAAGAATTATATATTTTCAGCGGTTGCATAAGTTTATGAGGATTATGTATAATGTAACAATCAATTTAGTTTGTATTGTATGTACGTCTGACATCTGTTGTCACTTGTCTAATGTCTAGCTGTAATTACCTACTCTTTAGCACACTACACAGATTAATTATAGATGTTATCGCATCTTCCTGTAGCGTATATTTTTAATTCGGTCGCATGTGACATTATGTTCACGAAAATTCATTAATGACTTAGAACTTCATTTGAATACATTTTGAAATTAAAAACTATTCATATTATTATAGCATTGTACAGCCTCGCGGCATTAAATTTAGTTTAGTTCAAGTTTAAGTATTTTGTTCTAAGTGGAACCGATTCTTAGCTCCTTCATCGACATGTGTGCAATTGATGCACAATGATTACAATGCATTAAATAAATTAGACAATAACAATTTCTAAAGGTATGTGACGGAAAGACAAGTATCCACGGTACGGATATTTATATACTATCACAAAAAAAGCTTCTTTCACCGAGGTGATTGTGAATGCAGCGAAATTCATTCATTTCATTCTATTTTCTATAACCTTCATAATCAGCTGTTCATTCGTCAGTCAATGTTTTTCAGATCATTTTATAACTCTAGAAAGACGTATGTCAGTAAGATAGGCAGGCCTAGCCCAGTGACCTCTATTTTTTACGTATAATTTTATTGTGTGAGTGAAATTTTGCAAAGTACAATGTCGAGGATAATATGTCGTTTTGAAACATTATTTTAATTTCTAAAACAAGTGTAAGTGAAATACATTATTGTGCGTGCGCCGTTTCTAGTTTCATTCGCGCAAAACACGTTTATTTTATGTCTCTTTGGTATTGAATAAGCATGCTAGGATCTATGTTCAATAAGAAGTTTCGCACCAATTAAGATATTGAATTTACATATTCATCATAACCTCTCTTATAGTGATGTGCACAATGTTTTTGAAATGTCGATAATAATAAAATTTTATCGAAGTCATTATAGGTTTTGTTAGTCTACAGAAAACTCTTTTTATTTTTATTTAAACGTATATTCAACAACCTTCCCGGGCATAATAGGGGACTGATCATCATTTTGCGTCCTGCAAAGTGAATGTGAGTAAACTTCAGTTAAATAAAGTAGATAGTTATACTGTTGGTAGTATATTAAGAACACAGTATGTATAGTTATTTACAAGAAAATAGGTAAATATTGCTGCGAATGGTATTTTGCTTATTTTTAATTTCACACTATTGACCAATTTAAGTACATACACTAATGCTCCGTCTTACGAAGACTTCAACAGAATTAATTATTTAACAAATTAAACTTCGCGCCTTTCCCAAGTTCCCACAGTGGTAGTCAGAGGTGCGCGAACACCGTCTTTTCACCCGGGATACATTTCAAGTGCCAAAGTGACAGGTGCCAAAGTGACAAGTGTCATGGTGTGACAGATGGCGAGCCTCTCGCCGTCTCAGATGCTCGATTATATGTTCGTCTTTGGGTTTATTCTCGGACGTATGGAGGTTTCACCGTTATCCTCGAGGTGTGATAAATCACTAAACTATTGCCAACCAAAACCTCATTGTTGCCAACTGTAAATTAAACGCAAATCGATAAGTTATAAATATTTATATAACAGAGGTCTCGAATACCCAACACTGCTTCACGACGCGTTGACATCTATGCAAATTTTATAAAGAGGAAATATTTGTATGTAAGTATGTTTGTATTGAATAGGCTCCGAAACTACTGGACCGATTAAAAAATTCTTTCATCATTAGAAAGCTACATTCACCCTGAGTGGCTATATTTTCTTTTATAAAAAAAATCTTATGTCCACCCGTGCAAAGCCGGGATGGACCGCTATTAATTGTACGTATATTTCTTAATATTTTGATTTCTTAAGAATACTATTCTATTAAACATGCAATTAATATGAATATTATTATTATCATCAAAGGTAGTTTATAGAGTTTAAAACTCCTCACGGAACAGCTCCCACTCTGAGTAGAGCGCCACATCTCTCTTGACATACTGGCCTCTTTCTACTGCTTTCGTTTCGAGTATTCCTGTCATACTCATTCTTAATTGTTCGAATTAGTCTAGATAACTGAAACGCGATAACTAACTCTGCCTACCTTCTTCCGGGCACCGGGTCATTATTTCTTTATATCCATACCTAAAATGCCTTTCTTTATCTTTACAACCTGCTTGAGTAACGGCAATGGATCCGCCATCTGTCGCGTTGGCACCAAAAAAATTTATCTGAAGGAATGTTGGTGTGTCATTACTACCTATATACCTTCGGAGACCCTTTTGGGGAGGCGTGAGGAGGCATTATATAGTATGTAGGATTTACAAGTAACATGACATAATTGCGTTTTTTATGGTCGTAAGCCGCTATTGACACAAAATTGTCGTGAATACTAGTTAGCACTCCCCATACATAAGCGATACATCACGGAACTCCACAACGTCACTACATTGGCAACCTATTAATGTTAATTTATAAACTGCTAGCTGTGAGCCGCGGTTTCTCCTGCGTATAATTTCATAATCTTTTCTAGCAATAAATATAGCCTATGTTCACTTAGTGTATGTAGCTTTATAACGGTGAAAGAATATTTGAAATAGTAAAAATAAAAAAATATTGTTGTCTGGTCAAAATAACACAAGCTTTGCTTAATTTGGGGCTATGTCAATTTGTGTGGAATTGTCCCAAAGTATTTAATAGTTACTCTGCTATTCTCGCATTAGTCGAATCCAACAAATCACAGATTATCAGAATCGGTCCACCCGTTTTTAAGAATGTTGTAAATATCCCGACTCTGTTTTATCTATCTATAGATAGATAGATTTATGTAATAAAACATACCCTATGTGCTAATCCAGATAATAATCTATCTGTGAGCCGTGGTGGCGACGCAAAGGTCGCAAGTTCGAATCCCGACTGTGCCAATGGAGTTTTTCTGAACTGAACTGAAGTACAGTGATTAGTCACACCACGAGCTTAACGGTGAAGGAAAACATCGAGAGGAAACCTGCATACGTCTGAGAAGAAATTCAAAGACGTATGTATAGTCGTGCTGGAGTAACGGCGATGCACTCGCCATCTGTCACGTTGGCACCTAATATACTTCTGGCGGAAAGTGGGTGTGTGGGTATTACCTATACACCTCTGCCTACCTATATATATATATATATATCCTCACGCCTTCCCATATATCTATCTATCTGTGTGTAAAATCTTATCCAATTCAGCTTAGCAGTTTTTACGTGATACACAGTTATCCTTACAAACATCCTCCTCATCATAGTTATAATATTAAATGAGGTTTTCCTCTTCGAGTCAATCTTTCAGTACTACGGACTATGTTAAGAACAACCTTGAATTCTTAGACATCGGTGTTGGAACAAATTTATTTGAGTTATTTGCGAAGTCACATCTACTTTGTTCCGTATATTGGCGTTTTTGTCACGGTATCGTCTTCCCATTGTTGGCTCGCTTCTGTACTGGTCCGTTTATAGTCAATGTTGAGTATTATTCTTTCGTACATATTTAGGGAACGTACCCTTACTACGTGACCAATTTTTTTAGTTTTTTCGACCCCTCCCTCCCCTCGGTGACCACAGGTAGTATATGCCAACACCCCCCTATCCCCCTTTAGTTTTCACGTAATAATTCATAATTATGATTTTTAATCATTTCACAGGCAAAAATTATAAAAAAACAAAATTTGGCTCATACTCGTCTTTATTGCATAAGACTGCATGCATACTTAAATTACTTGTGAAGTATATCAATCAGCTGACGTCTCGGCATATGTGCGTCAGCGCCACCAACTGTGAGTTTAAAATGCGCTAAACACTGCGCGTTATGCCCGTTATGCCCGTTATGCCCGTTATGCCCTACCTCTCTTATTCGTATAGTATAGGTTGAAAAAATACGAGAATTCTCTCAGTAAAATCGACTACGTGACAAAAACCTGAGCCACCCCCCCGCTCCTGTGACTGACCATAGTATTTTAAAGACTCCGCTCCCCCCTAAACGGGTCACGTAGTATGGGTACGTTCCCTTATGATTACAATCTTAAATATCTACTACTACTACGACTACTATCTACGACTACTCGACAATAGTAATTTTCCAACTGTACTTGAAATGTGCGCCTCGTTCAAAGTAATATTATATCCTCACGCCTTCCCGCAAGGGTCCACGAAGGGATATGAAGGGAGGGAAGGGAAGGGGAAGGGATAAGAGATAGGATGAGGTGTTTAGGTAGTATATATTTTATGCCAGAGATATATTTTAGGTGCTAACGTGACAAACGGCGGATCCATCGCCGTTACTCAAGCACGACGAAATTTTTTATTTTTTACTAACACAAAGTTTGCCAATTCGATTCTCGACTATGCCAATGAGATTTTCTGAATCTTATATATGATACTACAAAGGCTCCAAAATCAAAAATCAAAATAGGCCTAGATGGGCACTTATAACGCGTCGAAAAAGGTGCACGGTTCAGGTTGGTATTTCCATGGAGAAGAACCGGCAAGAATTTCCATGGTTACTCTTTTCAAATCATTTAATATACAATAAAAAAAATTTACCTTACGGTATTAGTACTTAAGTATGGGGGAACAGCGTAGGCCCGAAATAGGCGGCGTAGGTTCGAAAGGGCGCGGTAGAAGTCTGTAAGGTCTAGAGAGAACTGGCTCTCTACTCTCTCTGCCTACCTCGTGATGATATGAATAATATCTGTCTTCAATTATAATAATAATATATCCTCACGCCTTCCCACAAGGGTCCCCGAAGGGGTAGGCAGAGGTGTATAGGTAATACTTACACACCCACTTCATTATATATTCTTATATATATAGTCTTCATTATATATAGTCTTCAATTCTTTATATATTTATACTAACAAGCGAAGAAACGTGTTTCAAAACTGCAATGTTAACGCAAGTTGAACCATGTTTTAATACTTTGACGTGTAACAAAACAAACATCGCAAGATCCACCTATTATGCATAACAGATATTCGTTTTCATACATACATTTTGTATATATACAGGCTTGGTGCGTTGTGTCGGCCCGTAAAATTTTCTTAAACATACCAGGTCTGTCAATCTTTTCCTATTTGCGACTTTGTGCGTAATAGTTGAGTACGTCATTTATATTCTTCACATACAATAAGAGTTTGGGAGGTAAAGAAAATCTTCCGCAACCAAATTGGGTTTTTGGAAGGTCAGAACGAAGATTAGAAGTGACCTAAAGTGACCTTTCCAAGTTCATAAAATGTAGACAAAGCAAAAGAAGTTTATAAACATCGGAGCAAGCAGGAAACTACCTTCCTAGAACATAGACTTATGAATGTAAGTATGAAACTAAATATTCCTCGCATATGGGTCTACCATATGCAAACGTTGCAAACTAAATGTTGACTCTAGTAAACTACGATAATACGTTCAGCATTTTCCATTAAAATTAGAGCCGGATTAAATTACCGCGGATCTTGTAGCAAATTCTATCTAAGGCGTTTTTAAAAAAGTTTACGTCAAGTTGCTTATGGTGTGGTAATTAGATTTGTTATGTTGGCGGTTCTGGACTTTAAATAAAGAACTGTCAGTCAGGAACCATCTCCCGCCTTTTAATTGACGAGTTATTTTTCACGCTATATTTGCTATTAAATACAGTTTAAAATGCCGTATATGGTATTGAATGTAAAAATAAAAATGCGTATTATTTTACGGTCAGAAATCGTTGGTGCGAGTGTTCATTTGCTACTGTATAAAATTATTGTCTATTGAAAACATACACTCAATATTTTAACTACACTAATTTACATGTGCATTTGATTGTTCAATCTCATTTCATGTATCATAGCTCGCAGCTGTCAGATGGCTGTCGCATCGAACAGTTGTCGACTGACATTCGATAAATTGAGACGCGACACACCACTAAACGCACTGTGTCGAAATTTGCGTCATTTCGCGCGTAATTTTTGTACGTTATTGACGGTGTTTTGTACTTTTCGCGTCAATTTTTCCGTAAGTGCTTCGCCATAATATTAAGTACGGATTTATTTTGGTATCTGTGAGTATTGTTAAAGGTTAAATGTGTACTCCTAGTGAAGCTAAGGTTATTAATGATTTAGAACTCCTCGTCTTGGGGTCATTAATTAATTATAGCTGTATTTGATGATACATCCATATGAAAGGTCTGAGATCGGAGGAGCCTGAGGTCCTTACAACATTAGCTATCAGTCAATATGTCCCATCAAAATCAATCAGGTTTTTTGAAGATCAAACAGAGAAAAATATACATATATGTATATCACGCCGAGTCCCTAACGGGGTAGGCAGAGAGTATAGAACGCCGGTTCTCTCTAGACTTGCATACCTCTTTCGTTCGCTTCGTCCACATTCATCAGTCTCTTCATACTTGCTCGTAGGTTTCGAGTACTCTTGACGTTCCTGTCTTTGAGCATACACTCAAGAATAAGAAACTAATAGTTTTTTTTGTTTGTTGAAAAAAATTATCAATGAAATGAAATAGAACGCGGGGGCACAGTATAGATTATACTTAATGGAAAGTATGAAATGTAGATAATGTAGACCGAAGCAATCAATGCCAACCTTCTTATGTCAAATTTGATCTTGAACAATGGCCTCGTGCGAAGAGGTTAATTCAATGAAACCGTGTGAGGAAAAATTAAACAGAGAAAAACAATAATAATTACAAGCGATGAATACTAGTGGTGTAAACATTAATACATGAGTTTTGTGGAACAACTACCTTTTCATTATTACGCACACACTGCATTGCAGGTATGACAGGCATGGCAGGATGTATTCTGATTTATAATGCAACTAGCGGTCCGTCCCGGCTACGCACGGGAGGACATAAGATTTTTTTTATCAAAAAAAATATAGCCTCTGTTACTCAAGGTGAATGTAGCTTTCCAATGGTGAAGTAATTTTTTAAATCGGTCCATTTGTTTCGGAGCCTATTCAATGCAAACAAACAAACTTTCCTCTTTATAATATTAGTATAGAGTATAGATAGAGTATGTTTTAGATTTCCATAGATATTGGCACGATGTCGTGGAGATAGAGTCAAGTGGTCAAAGATCCTGGTAAAACTAGTGGTAGCTTTATATTTGCGTGATGAACAGGAGTAGGTACACATATCTCGGCTTCCAAGAATCTTGTCTATGGAACTTTACTATAGAGACATTGTATTTCGTATCGCTACGGCATTTTATGTTTGGTTTTCAATATATTTTTATATTTTTTAGTTATCTAAATCAAAATTAAAATATTTTATTTCTCATAGACCTAGGTGGGCACTTATAAAACGTCGAAAAAGGTGCACGGTTCGGGTTGGTCGTTTCCATGGAGAAGAACCGGCAAGAAACTCCATGGTTACTCTTTTCAAACCATTTGGTAACAGTAACAATATTATTATGTTACATCATTGGTACTTAAGTATGGGGGAACAGTGTATCTATCGATATTGTAACAATGGATTGAAATTTCAATACATAATGTTAGGTTACGTTTCGTTTATGTATCGTACATAAAGCGATAGTCAAGCACTTAAATACCTAATGTTTGAAATAAGATCAAATCGATCAATCACTACCATGTATGAAGAGACTGATGAATGTGAGTTAAGACAAATAGATCCGTAATTATAGAGAGAGTTCTCTCTATCTTTGCCTACTCCGTGAGGGACTTAGCGCGATGATATGACATATCGGATTAAAAATAAAAATATTACGGATAACAACGAGAAACCTGCAATTCCAGCAAGTGCCCAAGTAGAGTAATATCAATTTTGATAGTGAGATTCCGTTGTCATATTTATATTACGGTATAGAGCCTACCTACCTGCCAGCCTACGGATGCGATCATGACCCGCCATATTCTCTGATCTGTAATGTGAATGATATAAATGAGATTTGTGTGAAAGAGTCGTGCTTTGTCATACCATAGATAATAATGTAAAATAGCGTCTACCACAAATTTATCATGGCGCGAAATTTAAATGTCATTAGACGTAACACGGTATTAGTAAATTCTAACACGTAGGTACCATAGATTGATTATGGCGCGAAATTGAAATGTCATATGTTACTTTTCTTTATACAATATTTAATAACTATTTGACTATAAAATATACGAACGGAACGGATCTTATCTTTGCCATGCCAGTCACAGATGTCTCAAAATATCTGCGTAAGATGTTATATCGTGAATTTTGCTGTCCCAGACATGAAATTGTGTATTGTTATCGTCGGTATCGTCGTATCATATGCCGATATCGGAAATTTTGAGGAAGCAATTTTACAAACTGCTTTAGATAGTATACTTATTACAATGCAAAAGTTTCAAGGCTACCAACATACGCATAATTCACGTGCTAATTCAAGATTGCAGTTGGTTCTTTTTCTGAACTTATCTTAAAAATCTACTTTATAAGAACTCGATTAAATGGTGGAAATTATAATATATATCCTCCCACAAGGGTAGGCAGAGGTGTATAGGTAACCCATACACCCACTTTCCACCAGAGATATATTTTAAGTGCCGACGTGACAGATAGCGAGTCCATCGCCGTTACTCCAGCACGACTATACATACGCCTTTGAATGTCTTCTCAGACGTATGCAGGCAGAAGGTCGATGTCCCGTCCCGTCCATGTCAGTGAAGTAAACATGTATGTATGTATGTATGTATGTATGTATGTAATGTAGGTAATTCACAGATAATATAACTTTGTAGTGTATAATAACTTGCTTGAGTCAGTCGCTTCGTGTAAGTAACCTACATAAATACTTGTAAATTGTTTTGTGTAATACATATTGTTATATATCCTCCTTAAATTATTTTAAAAATGCGAAAGTTTGTATGTTTTTTTTTATTTTCCTCTTTTACGGAAAAAGCTACTGAACGGAATTGGATGAAAATTGGCACAGAGATAGATCAATATCTAATAAGTGCATGCACAAAGATTGCTGTTCGAATCCCGACTGTACCAATGAGTTGTTCTGAACTTAAGTACAGTTATTAGTTTTACGAGCTTTTCGGTGAAGGAAACATCGAGAGGAAACCTGCATACCTTTAGGAAGAAGTGATTGAGTAACGTTGGCACCTAAAAATATATCCCTGGCGGAAAGTGGTTGAGTGGGCACTACCTGTACACCTCTGCCTACTCCTTCGGGGACCCTTGTGGGAAGGCGTGAGGATGATATAATTAGTTACCATAACACAAGGCTTTGCTTAATTTGGGGCTAGGTCAATTTGTTTGGAATTGTCCCAAGGTATTATTATTAAAATGTTATATTTGCAACGAAGAGGCTGCCTGTTCCAACCCCGCTTGTACCAAGTTATGTACAGTGATTAATCACGCTACGTGCATTATGGTTAAGGAAAACATCGAGAAGAAACTTCTGAGAAGTAATTCGAAGACGTATTTGTAGTCGTCAGAATAAATATTGTTTGGTATCGTTACGGAACTCTCGGTGAGTCTCATACTTGGCAGATTATTTAATTATTTAAAACCTGTTTTATTGCAACGAAGTTATTATAATGTTTATCACGTTCTTTTTATCT
This sequence comes from Drepana falcataria, assembly GCA_945859725.1. Taxonomy (NCBI): domain Eukaryota; kingdom Metazoa; phylum Arthropoda; class Insecta; order Lepidoptera; family Drepanidae; genus Drepana; species Drepana falcataria. Next base: position 8,739,214 of record OX243941.1, on the reverse strand, counting down.
AAGATTTTTAATGCTTTATCACACTTTTTATAACCAACAATTTAGGTCGTTTCCAAGAGGATCAACAACTCAATTAAAACGTTTGCCGACAAATGTCATTATGACAGTCAAGTATGACAGTTTGTAATCCTTGCTAAATATGTGAACGAGGGTGTGATTGCAATGATGAAGAAAGGCATGTCCATAGGATTATACATATAGATACATATATACATAGGACATACAAGATTAAGGTACAAACACTCGTATTATACACAAATATCTGCGCTCAGCGGGAATCGAACCCGCGATCTCAAGTTCCGCAGTCAGGAGCTCTAAACACTAGACCAGACGGCCGTCAAATTTACTCGGATTCCCAGTAAATAAATTAATACCTCGGGACAACTCCACACAAATTTACTTAGTCGCAAATTAAGCAAAGCTTGTGTTATGGTAAGTAGACAAGGATATATCTTAATATATATATTTCTTGTGTGCGTGTGTATGTGACTGAACTCCTCCTAAACGGCTGGACCGATTTTGATGAAATTTTTTGTGTGTGTTCGTGGAGATTCGAGAATGGTTTAGATTCATAATTGGACCCGATAGGTGGCGCTGTGATCGTGTTTTAGGGCATTTACTTTTTTCACCCAAGCGAAGCTGGGCGGGACCACTAGTCTTAATATATATATTTCTTGTGTGAGTGTGTATGTGACTGAACTCCTCCTAAACGGCTGGACCGATTTTAATGAAATTTTCTGTGTGTGTTTAAGGGGATCTGGGAATGGTTTAGATTCACAATTGGACCCGATAGGTGGCGCCACTTGGTCCGTGGCTTTAATTTTTTCTCCCAAGCGAAGCTGGGCGGGACCACTAGTTTACTTATAGATATGCATATACATAGATACATAGGACATCAAACACGGATTACTCGGATTCCCAGTAAATACACACAGCGTGTCTGACGCCTAAGTCATGGCGATTATTTCTCGGTAACTGGCAATTTGACATAGACCGTAGAAATGCTATAGTGACTTGTAGCATAAAAGGAAGCTTAAAAGACCTCTTCGCTCATTATCGCAGTCGCCTCGTTGTAACAGCATTGTTTGAGATAACGTAGCAAAGATACCTACTACTTTAGAGTTAAGAGTAAGCCTAAGATAGCCATATAAAATGTATTTACTCCATCTCATAATATAATGATACCAGTGTGCGCTTAAATCGAGTTTTCATATAATATCTCGCACCTTGCAAAGTATGTTGATTGTCTGTATAATTTGACATATTCGAATTTTGAATTTTACTAGCTGTCACTTTTGACATATAACCTTATAATACCAGTGATAAATAGCCTTTTAAGTGTACAATATTTAATAAGTGATGGTGTGATAATGTGAACTAGTGCAATTTTAATTTGTTATACAAAAGTTTTACGATGAGGAAGAACAGCAGCGGGAAATCTATGGATTGGGAAAAGGAGAAACTCAACCCTAATGCATGGTAAGTTACTAAATATAAACTAGAATGTTAATGAAATTATATCTCTAAGAAAATCTTAAATACATACTGAATACAATCGCGATGCAAAATCAACAGTAATTCATTCATATGACGGCTTTGATCCACGCTCAATGCAAGTATACCGTTGAACGAACAAAGAATTAATTGTTACGCTATTTGAGAACGCAACTGATTTAATATTTATAATTTGTCAATGGGTACGTTGTCACATCTATGTTTTAAAAGAGTTAAGAAAAAAATTCTTGCTAAAAAGAATGTAAAATGTATAAACGGCTGTTTATTTTTTTTTTTAATATCTTTTTGATTGACATGTAAGATGTCAAGTTCGAATCCCGACTGCGTTTTTCTGAACTTAAAGACAAGTGATTAGTCACACCACGAGTCTCGCCATCTGTCACGTTGCCATCTAAAATATATCTTTGGCGAAAAGTGTGTGTTGGTACTACCCACACACCTCTGCCTACCCCTTCGGAGAGCCTTGTGAGAAGGCGTGGGGAATATATATGTATTAATGCATTAATTGGAAAGAAAAACCTTTACAAGTGTTTGATAAGTAGAACGTGCATTCTTTTAAAAAGTAGACTAAGGTCTGATGCGTCATCTTAGCACTGTACCTTCAAGTACGTTCTTGAGTCATTTAATTTATTGTTAAGTGTAATAAAGGTAGATAGTATTTTTTGTGCCTCTAATAATGTGAAACATAGACATCGATGGTAAGCGGTTATCGGCACCTGAGTGCGTTTGCAGCCCAATGTCATCAAACGCGTGCAGAAATCTCTTGACTCAAATATGTATCTCTCGACACTTACTGCCGTACAGTCGGGATTCGAACATGCGATCTTTGTGTCGCAGGCAACTACTCTAACCACTCAGCCACTACGGCTTGTACACACAGCTAGTATGTAGATACATATAATTACGCCAATTACCCTCAGGGAGTACCACCCGTGCGAACCCGACACAAAGGCATGCGACATCTGATTTTCTGATTGCTGTTACTAAATGTACCTTTGTGGTCAGCGACCCGCTTTATCTCCAGACACCGAGATTAATGATAACCATTGTTAACAACTGACAAGACAAAGCGATGAACTTGAGAAATCCAGTACACGTGAGGAATCAACAATTCCTTGAAATGTTTTTATTTCGTCTCAATTCTCGTAACCGAAAAGGAAGTTGGCATGAAGGGAATTGTGAATGAAGTCTAGAGAGAACTGGTACTCTACACTCGCTGTTTATATCGTGTGGGACTCTTCGTCATGAATGGCGGTTACTCCGACAATTTCTGGTCTCTTCTATGGAAAAACAAATAATAATTTGAAGATTAAATGTGTGACTGATCAAGGATCCCTTTATTCTTGAGTTTGGTCCAAACACGAAGACGCGTAGTTACACTAACTTCCGTATATATTTCGGTGTTTGTAACAGACACCTAATAGGTGCCAATTGTGCCAAAAAGGCTTGTCTCGCTCTCCCGGCATCACTTTATTTACGGCTTTGAATTTTCCCAGAGCTGTCATGATGACACCTAAATATATCTGCGCCGAAAATAGGGTGTAGTTAATTAAGGAATTGAGGAATCACACTTTATAACATGGCTTTTAAGAATGTAACGTGTGTTTCTTGGAAATGTGAAATAAATTATTAAATTACTTATTTGTATTCTGTTGCTAACGTCTGGCTATCTAGCGAAAGTGCTTTTAGTGGCGTCGCATTACAAGCAAACATACTTCTATTTAGACATTATGCAAACTATTTAGTTTAAAACAGACGTCGAATAGAATACCTCAATAAACTAGACTTAATGTTTTATTTAAATGCAATCGAAAACTCAAGGATGAGAACGTTAAGATTACTTTAAGCTAGCGAGAATATAATATGAAGAGCATGATGGATTAAGTGAACGAGGTCTGTACGCCTAGAGAGGACTGGCTCTACTCTCCCCGCTTACTCCGTGAGGGGAGTATGATGGTACGTATATAATTATACATACATACATATATATTTTACAGTTCTTTACGTAAGATTCAACACCCTAGTCGTCGTCAGAATTTATATGAAACTAGCTGTCCCGCCCAGCTTTGCTCGGGTGAAAAATTTAAATTGCCCGTAACACGATCGCAGCGCCACCTATCGGGTCCAATTGTAAATCTAAACCATTCTCGAATCCACCTTAAGACACACAGAAAGGGATAGCTTCGCACGGGTGAAAAAGTTAAAATTCCTAAAACTTGATCGCAGCGCCACCTATCGGGTCCAATTTAATATAGCCTATGTTACTCGGGGATAATGTAGCTTTCCAAAGGTGAAAGAATTTTTGAAATCGGTCCAGTAGTTTCGGAGGCTATTCATTACAAACAAACAAACAAACAAATCTTTCCTCTCTTTATGATATTAGTATAGAAAAGCATTTAAGACCGCAATGAAGAGATTCGCAAAACAACTGGCGTGAACGAGGGCGTGATTGTAAAGAAGAAGAAAGGCATGTCACGGTCTCTGTCTACCCCGTTAGGGACTCCGCGTGATGATATGATAAAGCGTTTATATCTTAAGATGCAAGCTATAGCTACATATATATATTCTACCGCCTTTGCACAAAGGCCCCCGATGGTGTAGGCAGAGGTACCCACACAAAACGTGACAGTAGTAGCGGGTCTATCGCTATCTCAAGCTCGACTACGCCTTTGAATTTCTTCTCAAGCGTTTGCAGGCTCCTCTCGCTGTTTTCACGACGTTCATCGTTAAGCTCGTGGCTTAACTAATCACGGTACTTAAGTTTAAATAGTAATATTTTTTTTATACTACAAGAGTGCCATACAATCATACGGCCCACCTGATGGGAAACGGTTACCGTAGCCTATTTACGCTAACGATATCCTAGTATCACTTGCGCGTTGCCACTCTATGTTCGGAGAGTTATACTGTGTTGACAGCATCATAGGACTAATCCCTCTGCTGCCAACACAATATAACAACCCTCCCCAAGGAGCTCATTACTGGTAACCTTATTCACCGCGTAGGAACACAACACAAATAATCGTGTTATTTGGCTACGGACTTCTATACGGTGGAGGTCCTGCCCCAGTTGGGCAGCTCTACATTCGAACGGAGAACCCCGTTATGCCCTACCTCTCTTAAATTTCTATCATTGATACAGTCTGGACCATCGGCGCTCGGCCACTACGGCGTCTGTATAACAATTGTGTTATCTAAAAAACTTAAACACTTCTTTGCAAGCTTGAAAGGAAAAAGTGCTTATTAATTTTGTAGACTAAGTAATGTTATTATTTCATTAACGTTCACAGACACAATATATTAATATTCGCTACAGCGAGAATGCTAAAACTAGATAACTACTAATGAATCGTGCAGCTGCAGACACATATATGCTTACTGCATGAAATTTATTAAAATAAATTGATAGATATGGAGCAGTGGTGGCCGAGTGGTTCGACTATGTATTTGCTTGCAACTCATAGTTTGCAAGTTCGAAACCCGACTGTACCAATGAGTTTTCTTAAATAAGTACAGTGATTAGTCACACCACGAGCTTTACTGTGAAGGAAAACATCATGAGGAAACCTGCAAACGCTTGAGAAGAAATTCAAAAGCGTATGTAAGTATAGTCGTGCTTAAGTAACTGCAACGGACTCGCCATCTGTCGAATTTATGTAGAATATACATGGTAGAATGATTTCCCGTATTTTTTTTCATTGAATTTGTCCAACTGTGGGATACCTCCACGTTGCAGAAGATGGCAGCCAATCGGCTCTCAACACAATTTTGTTGGCAATGTGATCTTTGATTATGGAACTGCCCTCAACATCAAACGCCTAAATAATATTAACAGCATCAAAATACTTGAAGCGGTATTTTTTTGCTTGTTATATTCAGCCAGGCGCCTAACATCATGTAAGTTAAAGTTTTAAAATAACACAATGGATGAAAGAAAAGAGGCCTGGAAGTTTGGAGAGAGCTGGCACTCTACTTCTGTACTCTGTGGGAGATTCAGCGTGATGTTAATAATGAAGTTCAGATTATTAAGTCTCAAACTTTTTATTTATCTCGCCATCCAACGTTCTTTCGCGAATGTTCCACATCTTAGAAATGGTAGGGAATCAAAGAAAATTATGACAAAATTGCAAGTTCAACAGGCGATAAGCTTCACCTGTTGAACTTGCAACTTGCAATCAAAGTTCCAGAATAAGGATCGCAGATTTGACGTTTTTATTTATTTATTAATACTAATAAGAACGACTACGAACCACTTACACTTGCATTTATCAGATAGGGCCACAGGCAGCAGTTCGTCGTCACATAATTATATGGATGTGCAGTATAGGGGTGGCACAATCCTACCATCTATACATACATACATATAAATAAAATTGGAGTGTCTGTTTGTAATATTGAAATAACCACTATTTACAACATGCATATGAATACTATATACGGATTATACGGTACATACACCAAAATTTCATTTTTGTCTGTCTGTCTGTCCGTCTGTCTGTCTGTTTGTCCCGGCTAATCTCTGAAATGGTAGGACCGATTTTGACGGGACTTTTATTGGCAGATAGCTGATGTAATAAGGAGTAACTTAGGCTACTTTTATTTTATAAACTAAACAATTTTTTTTTGTTACATTCCACGCGGACCAAGTCGCGGGCTCAGGTAGTATATTATAAATGTGACAGTTTGTGAGTATGGATGTCTGTTACTCAATCACGCCAGAATGTGTGCATGGAGTTGAATGAAATTTAGCACAGAGATTATTTGTTGGATTAACACATAGGATGTGTTTTGTGCTGAAAATAAAATTTTACTGAATAAGAATGAATGAATGAATGAATGAATGAATGAATGAATGAATTTGTATATCTTGGAAGCATGTTCACACGAGATGGAAAGTATGAAAAAGATATTGAAAGAAGGATAACTGCCGGAAATAAGGTGAATGGAGCCATGTCGGCGTTGATGGGCAGTAAAAGTCTGAGCAAGAATGCTCGAGTTGCTGTCCACAACGCGATATTGGTACCTACCTTATTGTATGGCAGCGAATCCTGGGTATGTCAGAGGAAGTATGAAAATAGCTTGAATGCAGTCGAGATGCGATCTCTTCGAAAAATGTGCGGCGTAACGATATTAGATCGAATCCGCAATGAAGAGATTCGCAAATCAACTGGCGTGAATGAGGGCGTGATTGTAAAGATGAAGAAAGGCATGTTACGTTGGTTTGGACACATAGAAAGGATGAGTGAAGAAAGATTGACGAAACAGATATACAAAGCAAAAGTGTGTGCAAGAAGAGGCAGAGGAAGGCCACGTTCCAACTACCTGGATCAAATAGATCGGACTCTCAAGGACGGGAACGTTAAGAGTACTCGAAACCGACGAGCATGTATGAAGAGACTGATGAAGGTGGACGAAGCGAAAGAGGTATGTAAGTCTAGAGAGAACTGGCGCTCTATACTCTCTGCCTACCCCGTTAGGGACTTGGCGTGATGATATGTATGTATGTATATATAAAATTTTACAAATGAAATCGATTTTACGCGAGTGAAACCGCGGGCCGCAACTAGTTATATATATGTACATACATATATCCATATCTTCAAGCCTTGCAACAAACATCCAAAAAAGCTCGTGATGTGATTTATCACTGTACTTTCGTTCAGAAAAACTCATTGGTACAGTCGAGGTTCGAATTTGCGAGCTTTGTGTTGTTTGTGCAGGCAACTCGAACGACACGGCCACGGCTCTACAATAATTCAAATTATAAATAGTGTCACTCCGACGCTAGCATCACATGATGGGTTGGTCCAAGAGATAACGGGACAGCTGTGATGCATTGAGGGCCTACTGATATGATAAACGCGAAAGTTTCTCACTAAAGATGTATGGATGTTTGATCCTCAACCTATACATATAAATAAAATTGGAGTGTCTGTTTGTACTTTTAAAATAACCGCTTTTTACTAAATGTATATGGAGTTGTTTTTAATTAAGTAATTTTATAATTAATTGAATTAAGTTTTTGTCTGGAGAATTAAGTTTTTGTCTGTTTGTTCCGGCTAATCTCTGAAACGGATGGACCGATTTTGACGGGACTTTCACTGGCAGATAGCTGATGTAATAAGGAGTAACTAAGGCTACTTTTATTTTAGAAACTAAACAATAACTTTTTTTCTTAATATCCACGCGGACGAAGTCGCGGGCACAGCTAGCTGTACCTTTTTTTTTTTTTTTTTTTATACAACAAGAGTGGCAAGCAAGCATACGGCCCACCTGATGGGAAACGGTTACCGTAGCTTATTTACGCTCACGATACCGAAGTATCACTTGCGTGTTGCCACTCTGTGTTCGAAGTGTTATAGTGTATTGACAGCATAAGGTTTAATCCCTCTGCTTCCAACACATTTGTTACAATGTGTTGGAAGCAGGATCCTCCCCCCTCCCCAAGGAGCCCATTACCTAAATTATCTACGCCTAAACCTTCACAGGGCTGAGTAAGGAAGTGCGCCACTCATACCTACATTTACAAACCTCCTCCTTATCAACATACCTCTCTGTCTACTCCTTGAGAGACTAGGCGCAATGATATCTATGTGTCTACATATTGATACCCTTTTTGAATTAACAATATCCTTTTGTTATTTTGAAATTTGTCTTGTATTAATTATTAGTCTGTAAGATTTTACAATCATATCCTCTCGAGGTGGGCGCTGTCATCCGCGACACAGATTTTAACATCTGCTGATGTCATCGTTAGGTACGTTTATTTTTGTGGCAAAACAATATAAACAAATTTTTTATTTCATTATTTTATTATTATTAAATCGACGAGCATGTACGAAGATACTGATGTATGTGGACGAAGCGAAAGAGGTATGTAAGCCTGGAGAGAACTGGCGCTCTATACTCTCTGCCTACCCCGTTAGGGACTCGGCGTGATGATATGTATGTATGTATTATTAGCCAATTGTGTCCCACTGCTGGGCAAAGATCTCCCTCCCGTCATTCCACTCCCCGCGATCGAGCGCTACCTCCGACCAATTGCTCAGGTGCATGTCCAGTTAATCCTGCCATCTTCTTCTTGGCCTTCAACGTCTGCGCGTCCCATTCTGTAGGGTCCAAATATTACCAATTTTTTTTTTATTATTTTACAATACTTCTACGAGTTTTCCTAACTAATTGGTAGCCAGAAGATTTTCTTTCAACATTAAATGCTTTGGAACAAATCTGCTTTCTATTTTTCTTCTCTGGTTTTTTTGTTTCGTGAATTTGCTAGTTATTGCAATTCAAGGTCTGCACTTTAAAATGGCTGAGTGTAGACAGATATTTATTTAGGGTTCCCTGTGAACGCCATCTTTCACGTTGGCACCTAAAATATATCTCTGGCGGAAAGTGGGTGTGTGGGTTGGTTGGTACACCTCTGCTTACACCTTCGGGGACCCTTGTAGGAAGGCGTATCTTAATATATATATTTCTTGTGTGCGTGTGTATGTGACTGAACTCCTCCTAAACGACTGGACCGATTTTGATGAATTTTTTTGTGTGTGTTCAAGGGGATCTGGGAATGGTTTAGATTCACAATTGGACCCGATAGGTGGCGCCACCATCTTTTTTTTTTCCACCCGAGCGAAGCTGGGCGGGACAACTAGTGTTTATATATATTTACAACATTCATTTGATTAAAAACAAAACTATTAAGTAATGGGATCGATAATAAAATATCTTTGTGTGTGTGTGTGAAATGTAGGCGGTCTTCTTGGGAAAGTCATAAGGACCCTTCCTTAAAGTCAGTACAGGTGTCGTGTGTGTGTGAAATGTAGGCGGTCTTCTTGGGAAAGTCATAAGGACCCTTCCTTAAAGTCAGTACAGGTGTCGTGTGTGTGTGAAATGTAGGCGGTCTTCTTGGGAAAGTCATAAGGACCCTTCCTTAAAGTCACCACAGGTGTCAAAATATACATATAAATTATACCCAATACTTGCTCAAAATTAACTATAAAGTCCATACACTAGCTCCTTCTCATCTTCCTGACACATCAGTGGCGGCCGGCGCCGCTGCTGCTCAGCAGAAGTTACTGTAGCGCCGCAAGTATGCCTGTCTCGGGTCAGGTTACATATTTGCGGCATTTGCGGTTGAAACTCTGGGGCCTTGGGTCCATGAGGCTCACCATCTTTTTAAAGAGGTCTCGCGCCGTCTATTCGAGACCTCTCGTGACAGGCGGACTGGAACTCTCTGAAAATCTCGCTCAGAGAATCAGCATTGCTATCCAGCGTGGCAATGCTGCTAGTCTTCTTGGACGTTGCCTCGGGATACCGATTTGGGACAAATATTTTATCTGTAAGTAGTTAGTTACAACTGTTCTTTGTAAATATTGTTTGTTGTTAATGTTAATAAATTAAAAAACTGTAAAGTGTATTTAATATTTTATATTATACTAGTTGTCCCGCCCAGCTTCGCTTGGGTGAAAAATTAAAAGCCACGGACCCAGTAGCGCCACCTATCGGGTCCAATTGTGAATCTAAACCATTCTCGAATCCACCTGAAGAAACGAAGAAAATTGCATTAAAATCGCTCCAGCCGTTTACGATTCTATAAAGGACATACAAACAACCATTCATTTTTGTATATTTAGATACAGAACCCTTATATTTGAGTGGAAATCTTAACTGGCCGCAAATATTTGTACAATTAAAATATACCAACGCTTGGCCATTCATCCGTGGCGTTGCGTTATCAGCAACCACCCGCCGAACAACGGCCGACATTCAGTTGAGACCCAACCGATCCAATAATTGGACCTCGTGTTCGATGTGACATTATTAAATACTTATCGACACCGCTGTCGATAATTCCCGTGTTTTTATTATCGATAAATGACACATAAAGGATATAAATAAAGTTTATATACAGTTTGTGACCAGTGCGTTTGTTCAGAGCGATCGCGATACAATTTTATTTCTTAACAGAACTGTTTCGTTTTAAAAACGCAAGTGTTTTTGTTACTGGCCACTGATAATTCGTTTTCTTTAAAAGAAAAATAAATTGTCAATTTTGACAGTTGCTTAATAAATACAGAAAATTATCTACCGTCAATTGACGAATGATTTTGTGAATGAGTAGTGTTGCGATGCAATTGAAGAAAACTTTTCTTCTGTTCGACACGGATTTTAATTTTCATAGTGACAACAGGAGCGAGAGCGAACCGTTACTGCGGGAGGACGAGACCCTCGACTATGATGACAATTGGCAAGTGATCATTTTTGACAGTAGACGCCAGTAGCTAGGGTTGCTACCCGTTTTTTATAAAGAAGTATTTGTACGTTATTTTCTTTATTTCAGTTTGTTTGATTTTGATTCCTCGGGTATGAAAAAAAAATTGTAAAAACATTGCATATAACAACGTTATCGAAATTTATCTAGAAGGCAATGTCATTTTAAAGTAACAATGCCCGAGATTTTTCAGTATTTAAAATAAAAGCCGATGTTACTAATTTTTACATCATCTATCTACCTCTGCACCACCCAAAGGTTAACCAGTAGAGACGATTCGCCTATGCAATAATGTTTGCAGGAAGTTTTAATAAATATATACATAGATATATACATACATAAATACATAGGACATCCAAGACTAAGGTACAAATACAAATAATCCAAGGGTTTTGCCCGCACTTCAACTGTACACTTATCAGGAAACATATATAATTATTATTGACACGTTTAAGGATAAGATACACAAATTATTTGTTTTAATACAACATCATAAATAGTTAGTTAATATTTACGGAAAGTTTTGTGTTATTTAATAATTATTTACCATTACTTAATTATGTGCCCTGAATTAATTATTTATTCAAAACCATCAACAGAAATGTCAGATACTTATCTACTTACATAAAATTATTGGTGTTTATAATTAACTCGCCATCTATCACGTTGGCACCTCCGCCTGCCTGCCTCCATCGTACACCTCTGCCTATCCTCAATCCATTGCTTACATCGTTTTGTGATCAATATTCTAGGCAGTAAAGTAAGATTAAATGCAAAATTGCAATATAGACATCCACTTTATGATATCTACTAAAATGGTATATCATTAATTAATCGGCGATGGACTCGCCGTCTGTCACGTTGGCACCTAATATACCTCTGGAGGAAAGTGGGTGTGTGGGTATTACCTATACACCTCTGCCTACCCTTTCGGGGACCCTTGTGGGAAGGCGTGAGGATATATATATTAATTAATTATGGAAGAAAGATTGACGAAACAGATATACAAAGCAAAATTGTGTGCAAGAGGCAGAGGAAGGCCACGTTCCAACTACCTGGATCAAATCCATCGGACGCTTAAGGAGACGTCAAGAGTATTCGAAACCGACGAGCATGTATGAAGAGACTGATGAATGTGCGACGAAGTGTGTGTGATGACGAAGCGAAAGAGGTATGTAAGTCTAGACAGAACTTCCGCTCTATACTCTCTGCCTACCCCGTTAGGGACTCGGCGTGATGATATGTATGTATGTTTGTAATTATGGAAATAGGATACAACATTCGTTTGTCAGCTACACTACCGCATTAGGGTATGAATCCTGTTATGGTAAATGTAAGTTGATACGTAATAAATAAATAAATATAGGGAAGAGAGTCCTGGATGTCTGAAAAAGCATAAATGCAGTTGAGATTCGTAAACTTTGAATGAAACGACATGTCTTAACGATATTAGATCGAACCCGCAATAAAACGCTAGGAAGTAGGTAGCGTTAACAAACCAATTACACGGTACTAATGAATTGGTGACGGGCTACCAGAACTGCGTAGATCGTTCAAGATAACACGTGACCTCGAATCTAAAGAAATCCAACAGATTTTTAATCTTAATTAACATTATTTGTTTCGTATATGTCGGAGGCATCGATGTTGCTGATAAGAAATACGATAATACGAGCTGATGACCTCTCAATTTTACTATAAACGAACCTAATTATCTCCACGCCTTCCCACAAGAGTATCCAGAGATAAGTAGGAGATGGGGTAGGGAGATATGTAACAGTACCCGCCTTACGTAGGAGATGAAATTGCAGTGCCAACGTGACGGCTTGAGCAGCTCCATGGTATATTTCAGCCTAAGCTGTATATTACTATTTTCCGTAAGCTTCTTGGTCCCGCCACTGAAAGCAAAAGTTCCCGGAACTCAAGCTGCGAGAAATGTACTTATACCATAGTACCTACATATAATTAATGTCGGTACCAACTCCCTATCACTCCCCTACACGACGTCTACGTTCCTTATCTCTTCCACTGTGGGTCATTGGGTGTCTGTCTCGAGCTCTTCTTTAGTTCCTTTATTAAATACATACATACATATCATCACGCCGAGTCCCTAACGGTGTAGGCAGAGAGAATAGAGCGCCAGTTCTCTCTAGGCTTACATACGTCTTTCGCTTCGTCCACATTCATCAGTCTCTATACATGCTCGTCTGTTTCTAATAATATATTATATTTTTGTGTTAATACATTTATTAAATTAAATAAAGCCGTAGTAGCCGACTGGTTCGAGCAGGCGCTTGCAACGCTAAATTGCGAGTTGAAATCCCGACTGTACCAATGAGCTGTTCTGATGTACAGTGATTACTCACGGCATGAGCTTTACGCTGAAGGAAAGCGTCGAAACCTTCATTCGTTTGAGGAGAAATTCAACGACATACAAATAGACGTGCTTGACTAACTGCTACGGATAAGCCATCTATCACGTTGGCAGCTAAAATATATAGCGGACTGTGGGTGTGTACTACACACACTTCTGCCTACTACCGCTGTGGTAAGGCGTATATAATGAACTAGCTTAAAATTATGTTTTTCTTGCAATTATGCAAATAGCCTATATTAATCAGTGATAATGTAGCATTCAAATGGTGAAATAATTTTTAAAATCTGTCCAGTATTTTTTGAGCCAATTCCTTACAAAGATACTTACATGCGTGTCTTGTCCTCAGGGCCCAAGCTCGGCCGAGCCAACAGTTCAACGTGATCAGACGAGTGTACCAACAAGATGCGCTCAACAAAGATGCTGACTACCAGATGCCCAGTAAACCATGTATGTAATAGAAAAATCTATTTTATCCGTATATTTATATGGAAGCCGTGGTGGCCGAGTGGTTCGAGCAGTTGCCTGCGACACAAAGATCGCAAGTTCGAATCCCGACTGTACCAATGAGTTTTTCTGAACTTAAGTACAGTGATTAGTCACACCACGTGCTTTACGGTGAAGGAAAACATCGAGAGGAAATCTGCATACGTCTGAGAAGAAATTCAAAGGCGTATGTATAGTCGTGCTTGAGTAACGGCTATGGACTCGCCATCTGTCACGTTGGCACCTAATATATCTCTGGCGGAAAGTGTGTGGGTATTACCTATACACCTCTGCCTACCCCTTCGGGGACCCTTGTGGGAAGGCGTGAGGATATATATATATTATCTATTAATAATTGTTTGAATTATATATATATAGAGAATGTATCTGCATCGCTTCTCAGACGTATGCAGGTTTCATCTCGATGTTTTCCTTAATAGTTGAAATCGTAGTGCAACTAATCACTGCAAAGTGTACAGGGTCGGCAACGTGCGAGTGATACCCCTGGTGTTGCAAGCGTCCATAGGTGGCGGTAACCGCTTACCATCAGGCCGCATGCTTGTTTGCCACCCATGTGGTATAATAAAAAAAATATATAATAATAAATCATTTTATTTCAGGCAACACATTAAAATAGATTTTACAACATAAAGGGCAATTAAAAAAATATGTTCAGGGAAACTCATTGATACAGTCAGGATACGAACATGCTGAACATCTTTGTGTTGCAGGCAACTACTCGAACCACTCGGCCACCACGGCTCATGTTATTCCAAAGATAATTATAATAATAATAATAATATATCCTCACGCCTTCCCACGTTCTGGCTTTGATTTAGCTTTGATTCAACGATAACTAACCCTGGTATCACTAACAGTGGCTTACAGGTGCAAGAAGGTTGTCAGGAGCTGCGGCATTGGTGACTGTCTCCTCAATTCCCTTCCCATCGTGCGATGGTTGCCCAAATACAGCCCGAAGCGAGACCTGGTCGGGGACGTGGTTGCCGGGGCAACCACTGCTATCATGCACATACCGCAAGGTATAATACACAAACCAATACCATCCAACAGAAAAAAAAACAGAAAAAAAAAAATTATATAAAAATAAATTAAAAAAAAGAAGTATAAGAAATACAATATTTTTGTTTATTAATAATTTACAAATAAAGGTATTTGATCGAATATTATAATATTTAATCTTACTTCTGACTAATATTATAAATGTGAAAGTTTGTAAGTTTGGATGTTTGCGGTTCTTTCACGGCCAAACGGCTGAACCAATTTGGCTGAAAGTTGAAATCGTGATGGCTAGGAATAGGACATAGGCTACTTTTTTTTTATCCCGTAAAAGTTTGATGCTCTTTCACGGCATAGCGGCTGAACCGATTCTAGCAGGAAAATACATAAGCTACTTTTTCGAACTCCACGCGGGCGAAGCCGCGGGCATAAGGTAGTAGTATATATTAATAATTGTAGTAATAAAACTAATAGCTCCTAAAATTGATGAAATTCCAGCTAAATGTAAAGAAAAAATAGCAATATGTGTATGAAATTCGATCTCGTGCGCGTCCTGTAAGCTTTAACACACGGTTACAGCTTACAGGTTTGACACCGCTATTATGTAATCATTGCAAGCAGTAAATTAATAAAATCAAGAAGTTGTTACATACATACTCAATTGCTACTGTCTCAACATTCAGCGTAATACTAATGATCTCCAGTAATGTTATCACGCCCAGTTCCTCACGGGGCAAAGAGAGTAGAGCGCCAGTTCTCTCTAAACTTACTACTGACCTCTTTCGCTTCAACCACATTTTTCAGCCTCCTCACACATGTTCGCCGGTTTCGACTTTCGAGTACTCTTGACTGTTCTTCCATACACTTACATTATTCGATCTGAATATGTAGGTATTTTATTTTATTTATTTATTTTTTATTTATTTACATACTTATATTATCATGACAGGTGGTACCTAATGCGATAAAAGATGACCGATGTATTATGGAATGTTATGTTTATGAACAGGTATGGCGTATGCCTTGCTGGCAGAAGTCGCTCCAATAGTGGGTCTGTACATGGCATTCTTCCCAGTGCTGATATACGTGATATTCGGCACCTCGCCACATGTCTCCATGGGGACCTTCGCTCTGGCCTGTCTCATGGCTGGAAAGGTATGAATCTAAGTAGGGGTGGGGATTTGGCAAACCGGGTGTCAGTTCTAGGGGTTTCCGCCAAATTCCTATTTCTATATATAAAAAAATAATGTTTATCTGTATGTCCTTCATAGGATCGTAAACGGCTGGACCGATTAAAATGAAATTTTCTGTGTGTCTTCAGGTGGATTCGAGAATGGTTTAGATTCACAATTGGACCCGATAGGAGGCGCTGCGATTGTGTTTCAGGAAATTTTACTTTCTCACCCAAGCGAAGCTGGGCGGGACAGCTAGTAATCATAAAAGCTTTTGAGGATGTCGAGCGACGCTGAGTAATGGCGAGCCCTGCGCCATTACACAAGCACGATTGTACATACGCCTTTGAAATTAATTTCAAACGTATCAAATTCTCGATGTTATCTGTGTGTATGTGTGTGATAGTGCAACTAACCACCGTACTTAAGTTCAGAAAAACTCATTCCAAGTCCATTTTAATGTTGTTGTATTTTTGCAGGTGGTAACACAACACGCACACATTGAACTCGGCAACAGTACAGAGATCATGCCACGTACGTATTAAATACATATATTATGTACATATTATATACCTGGATCAAATCGATCGGACTCTCAAGGACGGGAACGTTAAGAGTACTCGAAACCGACGAGCATGTATGAAGAGACTGATGAATGTGGACGAGGCGAAAGAGGTATGTAAGTCTAGAGAGAACTGGCGCTCTATACTCTCTGCCTACCCCGTTAGGGACTTGGCGTGATGATATGTATGTATATTATATACAAAACTGGTTGTCTCACTTTTTTTTTTTTATACAACAGGAGTGGCAAACAAGCATACGGCCCATCTGATGGGAAACGATTACCGTAGCCTATTTACGCTCACGATACCGAAGTATCACTTGCGCGTTGCCACTCTGTGTTCGGAGAGTTACAGTGTGTTGGCAGCATAATGGGTTTAATCCCTCTGCTTCCAACACAATGTAACAATCCTCCCCCCTCCCCAAGGAGCTCATTTCTGGAAACCTTAATCACCCCGTAGGAACACAACACAAAAAATTGAGTTATTTGGCTGCGAACTTCTATAAGGTGGAGGTCCTGCCCCAGTCGGGCAGCTCCAAATTCGAACGGGAAACCCGTTATGCCCTACCTCTCTTAAATACAACTATTGTCTTGAAATAAAACTAATAGCTTCAATGATAACGACATTATTAAACAGCATAATATTCACCTACCTATTCATCTGTTTCTTGCACATGTAGAAACTAACTACATTATTATTTCCCAAGTCATTAATAGTTTCTGCAAAAACCCCAAAAACGTTTCGGAGACGTGAATATTATACATACATATCATCACGCCGAGTCCCCAACGTGGTAGGCAGGGAGTATAGAGCGCCAGTACTCTTTAAACTTACATACGTCCTTCGCTTCGTCCACATTCAATTCCAACATTTGAGTTATGTTATTTTAATAATATTTAATAATACTTAGATTTTTACACGCTTTATATTAGCTTCACCTGTATGTATGTATGTATGTATGTATGTAACCGACTTCTTTGAGCTCGATTTTGACCCACTTTAAACGGCCAGATTTCGTTCAAACTTTGTAGACTTATCGACGACCGATGACAATACACTAATAACTAAAAAGTAGAAAATAAATAATAGTTAAAAAAAACTAAAAAACACGCTTTTTATAGATAACCGAACTAAAAAATAGAAAATAAATTTCGATAATATCTTAAAAAGCGTGGGGTGCTTTTTAAGATATTACCGAAATGATAATCACTCTACTCATATCTGTCAATAAAATATTTATAACTATTGACACCATGCACCCCACGCTTTTTAAGATATTATCGAAATTTATTTTCTATTTTTTAGTTCGGTTTTCTATAAAAAGCGTGTTTTTTAGTTTTTTTTTCAATATTTCTTTGGTTGCAGCGACTGATGTAGCGGCCGTAGCGTACACACCTATGCAAGTTCTCAGTGTCGTGTGCCTAACAGTCGGCATGTTTCAGGTAAGCAAACTTAATCAAGACATTTTCTATCATTCTGTAATAAAAACAAAAGAGCCGGCAGCCGAGTGGTCAGAGTAGTCTACACAGGAAGGTTTGCAAGTTGGAATCCCGAAAAATTTTTGGTTTTTGAGTGTGTACAGAGATTTTACGGTAAAGTAAAACTTCGAGAGGAAACCTGCATACGTACGAGACGAAATACAATGTATTGTCGTGCTGGAGAATAGACTTGGCTTTCACGGATAGTACTGGAATGGTTGGCTATGGACTTGCCATCTGGCACGTTGGCAATATGTCGTCATATTGTATTCTGCATTTAGTGTAATTGGCTACTGGCCTTTTATATTCTTATAAATAAATAAATATCTTCGGTGAAAGTCGGGTGTTGTTTGATCTGGTCCTGTAGAAGTCTATCCATAGTCCACACCCACTTTCTGCCTTAGATATATTCTGTCACGTTGGAACCTAAATATTTATCTGACAGTAAGTGGGTGTGTGGACCCTTGTGGCAAGTCGTGAGGATATATTATCAATAAACCAGTATACTGAGAAACCTATCTTTCTTTTCGCTCCATACTTAAAAGTTTCCCCTTCCCTCAGATGCTCATGTGGACGTTACGCCTTGGCGCAGTGTCCACGCTACTCTCAGAGCCGCTGGTGTCCGGGTTCACAACCGCGGCCTCCTTCCACGTGCTCGCCTCGCAGCTGAAGGACCTGATAGGGGTCAAGATACCCAAGGGTCCCAGCAATTATAAAGTCATATTTGTGAGTAATTTAAATATTATACAAAGCAAAAGTGTGTGCAAGAAGAGGCAGAGGACGACCACGTTCCAACTACCTAGATCAAATCGATCGGACGCTCAAGGACGGGAACGTCAAGAGTACTCGAAACCGGCGAGCATGTATGAAGAGACTGATGAATGTGGACGAAGTGAAAGAGGTATGTAAGTCTAGAGAGAACTGGCGCTCTATACTATATTCTCTGCCTACCCCGTTAGGGACTCGGCGTGATGATATGTGTGTGTGAGTAATTTCACTAACCGAGGTCTCTCTCTCTCTCTGTTCACCCTGTCAAGGACTCAGCCTGATGATGGGTTTGTATGTACGATTATTACAGAAATAAATAATGATGAGTTGTGATATGAGTTTTTTCTGAACTTAAGTACAGTGATTAGTCACACCACGAGCTTTGCAGTGAAGGAAAACATCGAGAGGAAACCTGCATACGTCTGAGAAGAAATTCAAAGGCGTATGTATAGTCGTGCTTGAGTAACGGCGATGGACTCGCCATCTGTCACGTTGGCACCTGATATACCTCTGGCGGAAAGTGGGTGTGTGGGTATTACCTACACACCTCTGCCTACCCCTTCGGGGACCCTTGTGGGAAGGCGTGAGGATATATTATTATTATATTATTTTATAAATAATAATAATAAAACGGCGAGCATGTATTAAGAGATTCATTAATGTGGATGAAGCGAAAGAGGTGTGTAACTCTAGAGAGAACTGGCGCTCTAGTCTCTCTCTGTTAACGCCGTGGCGGACTCGGCGTGTATGTATTTGTAAATAATAATAATAAATTCATATCTTGATCATTTCATTGATAGGTTCATTCAGGAATATTACGCTGGAATAAAACAAATCCTATATGTTAATCTACGTAATAATCTATCTCTGCGCCAAATTTCATCCAATTCCGTTCAGTACATTTTGCGTGAAGGTGGAACAATGATCCTCACAAACTTTCGCATCTATACGGGTGACAACCCTGGGTTGGAGGTTTACTGTGCCAAGTTAATGACCTCGCTCGTCCTCCAGTCAGTGATCCACGTGAGCATGCGGCTGCCCGAGCTCAACTGGGCCGCACTCATCATCTCATTCATCACCTGCGTCATCATCGCGGTGAACAACGAAATCCTCAAGGTGAGCCAACTTCCTAGCATTTTCATGTACCTAAACGTCTCACAAAGGTCTTCGAAGAAGAGGTGTGCAGCAGCGGACACTCTTTTCTCCGGAAAGATATGTTTAGGTGCCACCGTGAGAGGTGGCGAGTCTGTCGCCATTCCTTGATCTTGAGAAATGGAGATCGCCATCTGTCACGTTGGCAATTAATCTTTTGGGCGAAAATAGGCTTTTGTTACACCACTGCCTACATCTTCGAGGACCCTTGTCACGCCTTACCGTGAAGATATCAAGGTGTAAATAATGATGCTAATTGTTCAGCCGTGGGTGAGCAAGCGCAGCCGGGTGCCGATCCCCATAGAGCTGATGGCGGTGGTTGTCGGCACTCTGGCGTCCAAGTTCGGCAAGCTCAACGCCAACTATGGCATCAGCCTGGTCGGCCCCATACCTACGGGGTAAGTTCATAATTCACCAGTCTAAGGTATTCATAAATTTGAACCTTAGAAACTTGCACCTTCAAAGTATATATTTGCTTCCATTAATGTCATAATTATACCTTTGTTATAATGATTCCTTCATTTAATTTTAATTGGTATATATATATATATATATTTACTAGCTGTCCCGCCCAGCTTCGCTCGGGTGGTGGCGCCACCTATCGGGTCCAATTGTGAATCTAAACTATTCTCGAATCCACCTGAAAACACAGAAGATTTCATTAAAATCGGTCCAGCCGTTAAGGAGGAGTTCAGTGACAAGCACACGCACAGAAGAAATATATATGTATATCTAAAGATATCACGCCTCACGCCGTCCCACAAGGGTCCCCGAAGGGGTAGGCAGAGGTGTAAAGGTAGTACCCACACACCCACTTTACGCCAAAGATATATTTGTGCCAACGTGACAGATGGCGAGTCCATAGCCTCAATCACGACTATACATACGCATATGAATGTTTCTCAAACGCATGCGAGTTTCCTCGTTCCGTTTAGTACACTCGGGATTCGTACTTGCAATCTTTGTGTGGCAGGCCACTGCTCGAACCCTCGGGCACCACGGCCATACCAATTAAATGGTATATTCAGTGTCACGTGTCCCCACCAGGCTGCCCATCCCCCAAGTGCCCCCCATCGAGCTGGTGCCCCAGGTGGCCGTGGACGCCTTCACCATCACCATGGTGACGTACACCATCTCCATGTCCATGGCGCTCATCTTCGCAGCCAAGGACAAGTACGAGATTGACGCCAACCAGGAGCTGCTCGCGCTGGTACGATCATATAACTATGCTTTTCAAGTGCTATTTTAGTGGGAGTGCAGGAGCGAAAAACTTTACCTGGATGTTGATTGAGTTAATTGAGTATCCCGGGTGTGATTTGTACAAAGCCATGACTGGACGCCGTAATGGTATCGAGTTTAGGTCCCCACGGGGTGGGCAAAGGTTCACCTTACATGGTTACACCCATGCCCAGAGTAGTGTGTGATTTGAATCAAATGCATGGCTATCATTCATGTATTCAAAATGTCAAGCTCTTTTTGGGCGGAGGGAGAGTGCCAAGTCAAACTAATCCCGGATGCTGTTTCCCGTCTGCCTACCTATTTGGACATATGTAATTTGTTCCAGGGAGCCAGCAATGTGTTTGCCTCATTCTTCGGATGTGCCCCGTTCTGCGCCAGTCTGTCTCGCTCTTATATACAATATCAGGTAGTCATTAATTGTAATAATATATTATTATTATAATATAATATATCCTCACGCCGTCCCACAAGGGTCCCCGAAGGGGTAGGCAGAGGTGTATAGGTAATACCCACACGCCCACTTTCCGCCAGAGGTATATTAGGTGCCAACGTGACAGATGGCGAGTCCATCGCCGTTACTCAAGCACGACTATACATACGCCTTTGAATTGCTACTCAGACGTATGCAGGTTTCCTCTCGATGTTTTCCTTCACAGAAAAGCACGTGGTGTGACTAATCACTGTACTTAAGTTCAGAAAAACTCATCGGTACAGTCGAACTTGCGATCTTTCTGTCGCAGGCAACTGCTCGAACCACTCGGCCACCACGGCTTTTTTTAAAGAGGTCTCGCGCCGTCTAATCGAGACCTCTTCGTGACATATATACATATCATCACGCGAGTCCCTAACGGGGTAGGCAGAGAGTATAGAGCACCAGTTCTCTCTAGACTATACTAATCAGTATATATTTTTCGTGTCAGTAAAAGTTCTCTAACGGTCGTTCTCATCTGAGCAACCACAATCCGCCACTGCGGATCTACCCCAGCTTGGCTTTGGTCCCTGTCCTGTCAGTGGTCCTGTCCTGTCCTGTCCTGTCATCAGAGCGTGTTCCAGGCAGGCAGCAGGACAGGCGTGACGTCCGTCATCAGCGCGCTGCTCATCCTGTGCGTGCTGCTGTGGATCGGGCCCTTCTTCGAGGAGTTGCCGCGCTGCGTGCTCGCCGGCATCATCGTGGTATCACTCAAGACCATGTTCATGCAAGTCAAGGAGCTCGCCAAGTGAGTGCTCACATATCGTCACGTAGAGCCCCAAAAGGGGTAGGCAGGCGGCTACCTTCTGCTGCATCTAACACCGTATCTTTTGTCGTCTTGCAATTTGGTGTGCTTTTTTCTTTTTTAAACAAACAAGCATGTGGTTCGCCTCATGGTAAGCGGTTACCGCCGCCTACGGACGCTTGCAACACCAGGGGTATCACTCGCGCGTTGCCGACCCTGCAGGAATCTTTCCACACCCTTCTTGAAGAACTCCATGCTGTACTCTCCAGGGAAAACCTCAACGGGGAGCTCATTCCACAGCCTGAGCGTTCTGATTCTGAGCATAATATACATATATATAATAATAATAATAATATTTCCTCACGCCTTCCCACTTGGGGGATGGGTAGGCAGAGGTGTATAGGTAGTACCTACTCACCCACTTTCCGCCAGAGATATATTTTAGGTTTATACTTTAAATGGTCTGCCGGGTTAAATTGTATTTTCAAACTTTCCAATACTAACGAAATACAAGAATTACACGTACACTTAAAGAATAATATTATAATTAATATATATGACTATCAAGTGTTCCCCTGGTGTCCGTTACGATGTTTTGCTTTATGTAGTGTGTATAGTGACGGTGTGTTGCAGGTTCTGGCGCCTCAGCAAGCTGGATGCCATGGTATGGCTGGTGACCTTCCTAGTCACCATGCTGGTCAACATCGACATTGGGTGAGCCTGCGATACTTGCATATTGATAATTGCCTTAAACTGTACCATGTCTATGCACACAACAATATTTTACCACGTTTATTTAATAATGATAACATATCAATCAATCAAATCAAAATATTGTTATTTCACATAGGCCTAGATGGGCACTTATCAAACGTCGAAAAAGGTGCACGGTTAGTGTTGGTCGTTTCCATGGAGATGAACCGGCAAGAAACTCCATGGTTACTCTTTTCAAATCATTAGGCATATCATCACAAATTTAAGAGCTGGGCTCTTGTCGGCGTCTTTGATGCAGTCCCCTCCATTCGCTTCTGTCCAGCGCAACCTCCTTGACCTCCTTATACGTCATGAGAGACATTTTTTCTTTGATCTGACCCATGTATGTTAATCTTGGTGTTCCTCTTCCTCTCTTCCCCTCTACCTTCCTTCTAAGATGTTTCTAAAGAAGCTATCATGTCGTATAAGGTGGCCTAACATCTTTCCTCTTCTATTCTCGACTGTTTCCAGCAGAATTCTTGATTCTTTGACTCGTTTGAGCACTTCGTTTGTCACCCTTTCCGTCCAGCTGATTTTTTCCATCCTTCTCCAACACCCCTCTATCCTCCTCCTCCTCACCTCTTTGTCATTGTCCACGTCTCACAACCATATAGTGCAGTGCTCCATATATATGTTTTTAAGAACATTTTCTTTACCTTTTTGGATTTGTGGGATGTAAATATATGTTTTTTATTGTTAAATGTTTGTTTGGCGATTGCAATCCTCGTTTTGATATCCGGGGTACATGTTGAATTACAGGCTATAAGGCTTCCTAAATATTAAAATTTTGTGACATTTTCTATTGTTGTGTTATCAATTAATATGCTACGAGTTGAGTTCATGTTAGTTTTTGTTGCTGTCAGTACTTTTGTTTTATTAGTGTTAATCTTTAGAGCAAATTCTTTAAATATGTTATCCATAGTATGTACTAAAATTTGTAAATCTTCATGTGTATCTGCGACTGCTGCTATATCATCTGCAAACCTAATGAATTGAATATTTGTTCCATTGAATTCAACCCCTTTATTTGTCGTTGCTGAAATTTTCTTAATGGCTGCCTCTATGAATATGTTAAATAAGAGTGGTGCGAGTTGACAGCTCCTTGTTTGATCTTTGCGCTATTAGGCATATACAATAACAATATTTTTACGTTACAGCAATAGTACCCAAGTATGGGGGAACAACGTAGGCCCGACAATAGGTCGTTGCTTACTATACAAAGCATACATAAAACAAGATAATTATAACAGTGTTAGCAAGATCTAAGAATCTACAAAGCCTACAATGTTCTCACATTCACAAATTAAACAAGTGACACAAATATTGTCATCAGTACCGTAACTAATACTGGGCAAGATATGAAATAAATAAAAAAAAAAACGCCCTCCCTAAGGGGTAGGCAGAGGTGTGCAGAAAGTTGCACGCACGTCAAGCACGACTATTAAACATGCGTGCTTGAATTTCTTCTATCACGTCGGTACCTAAATACAACTCCAGAGGAAAAAGGGTGTCCTACTCTGCCTACCCCTTCGAGGACTCTTGCTGGAAGGTAGAAACTCATGGAGATAAATAGAAATATTTTAAAAGTAACTCCCCCTCCCCAGTTTGGGCGCGGGTCTACTGGCGAGTGTGGCAGCATTGTTCTGCCGCTCCCAGAAGCCTTACACCTGCCTCCTGGGCAGAGTGCTGGACACAGACCTCTACCTGGACACCAAGAGATACAGAGCGGTGAGTTCACATTACATACATACATATTATAGTGATGGTGTATATTTCATCCACTCAACTGTCACACCTACCTTTTTTTTCTCTATTTCTTTTCTCTCTTCACTTGGTTGCGTGGAAGAAATCGCTTTTGCGATAAGGCCGCCTACTGTACTTACTACATGTTGTTCTCAGTTGTTTGTTCTTATAAATGTGTGTGTGTGTGTGTGTGTGTGTGTGTACAATAAAGAATATATTATTATTATAATCACGCCGAGTCTTTTACGCGGTAGGCAGAGTAGAGCGTTCTCTCTAGACTTACTTACCTCTTTCGCTTCATCTACATTGATTAATGATTAGTCTACACACGTCATGTACTACAGATTTATTTATTAATTGCACAATATATGTTGTATAATTTCAAACACTATACTGTGATACGAATAAAAACATCGTTCCGGCTTTATAAAATTGTTTATGACATAAAAAAAATAGAAAAGTTGTTATATGTACCTATAACTTTATCGCTACAGTAGATTTTAATCTATATAATCTATATTAATATTATAAAGAGGAAAGATGTGTATGTAAGTATGTTTGTATTGAATAGGCTCCGAAACTACTGGACCGATTTAAAAATTCTTTCAACATTAGAAAGCTACATTTACCCTGAGTGACATAGGCTATATTTTCTTTCTTATAAAGTCTTATGTCCACCCGTGCGAAGCCGGGACGGACCGCTAGTAGAGTAGATAAATTAAATAAATCAACTTACTTTGTGTTGCTATTTTTTTATGTCTACTGTCCTATTTTCTGAGACATCCATTTAAAAAAAAATTGGGTTATTTAATACAAACAGAATGCTTATCCAAACACTAATTGTGATGATCCGAGATGACCAGCCCCCTGCTGGCAAGGTTCATGTCGTGGTCATTGTGGAGAAGCATTATAAGGAACTGGATGAAGGTCATCAGGGCTATGTTGACTATGATGAAGAATATCCATTGTGTGTAGTCCACGGCGCTGACTTGGTACCGGGACGAATACGGCAAACTCTTGCACGAATACAAATTCATTTTTAATAATTCTTTTGCCTTGGAGAATATGTAGTCATTTGTCAAATTCAAATTGTTGCTTTGTTACGGTGAATCTGAAATAATTGTATGAAGTATACGATTAGTCGCAACACGACCTTACGGCGAAGAAGAACATCGAGAGAGGAATTCAAGGAGTCGTGCTTAAGAAACGACTTAATTAATAATAAACTTTAATATATAGACTCGCTATCTGTCATCTTAGCACTTAAATATAAGGCGAAAAGAGGGAAGACGTGAACATGCCAATTATTAAATTACTATTATGTAGTAGTTGTAAGCAAAAAAGACAAATTCCTTACGAGACTTGCAGATTTAAATTTTAACGGTAATTATTTTGTGATTGATCGTATTCAATTTGTTTTTGAATAGATTTTTCATTTTCCGTTACCCATGTTACAAATTATTGATTACCATTTAGTTATGGCTCATGTAAAGTAATGTTTTTATGGATAACATGTTAATTTTGTTCCCTTGTTTGTTAAAAGTCGATGTGCTATCAAGTGTCAATAATGACATTTGAAACACGACGTCAGGCAGGTGACAATGAATTATGGCTTTGTATTTTCAAAAGATGACACATGAGCTTTAAGGATTTAATCTGTTTTAATACTAAAGGTTTAACAAATGTTTCTTATTCCCTGTCCCAAGCTATTTGAAAAATCGAATTCCGATTGTACCGAATGCCATTTGTCAAGCTGCCACCTAAAATATCTCCAGCGAAAATAAGGTGTCGTTACACCTCTGCCTACACTTTCGGGGCCTTCCGACACTTCCATAAAGATAGTGTCCATGTCCAACCAAACCTCGGTTCCTCAGGCCGAAGAACTGCGCGGCATCAAGATCTTCCACTACTGTGGTGGACTCAACTTCGCCAGTAAGAACCTGTTCCGTGCGACCCTGTTCAGGAAGATAGGCTACCTGAAGCCGGCTGCAGAGGTCCAGGAAGAGGACCATAACCTCAGCAAGACAGACTCCTACGAATGGGACCCCACCATCAGCCATAGAGTGAGTGTTCTTAATATATATCAAATACACATATACATATCAAATAACAGATATGCAAAGTGAAAGTGTGTGCAAGAAGGGGCAGAGGAAGACCACGTTCCAACTACCTAGACCAAATCGAGCGAACACTCAAAGACGGGAACGTCTAGAGTTCTCGAAACCGACGAGCATGTACGAAGAGACTGATGAATGTGGACGAAGCGAAAGAGGTATGTAAGTCTAGAGAGAACTGGCGCTCTACTCTCTTTGCCTACCCCGTTAGGGACCGTATGTATGTACGTATACATAAAACTGAAGAGCTTGTTTGTTTGTTTGAACTTGCTAATCTCAGAAACTAGTGGTGCGAATTGAATAACCATTGGAGTGTTCGATAGCCCATTTATCTAGGAAGCCTATAGTCTACATAACATCATGCTACGACCAATAGGAGTTGAGCATTAAGGACAAATGTGTCAAAAACGGGGAAAATGCATTCCTTTTGAGAGCTTCCGTTACGTGCGCTGCGTAAATGGTTAAAGTTGCGCGACAGTCGCTTACCGCGGTTTCGCGCGCCTAAAATTGGATCGAATCGTTTTATTTAGGGGTTCACTAATATAGTTTTAAGTCAATTGTCAACTAACACTATGACTGTTTACCGAAATGAATATGATATTATTATTATTATTTATTCCTGAGATAAATCTACCAATTTTTACGCGGTGAAAATCGCGGGCTGCTGAATAATAATATTGCCTAATACAGGTGCAATGCGTCATAATCGACGCGACAGCCCTGTCATACGTGGACGCACCAGGCATAAAGAGCCTGGTGGCTGTGCAGAGAGAACTTGTCTCCAGTAACATCACGGTGCTGCTAGCTGGGGCTAACGGTACGTCCAATTTTATTTCTGGAGTTAGCTCGGCCTCTGGTTTCCCAGAGTAAACTTATTTTTTTAAAAGTAGCTCTTGGTTTTAACCAGCTGATAATCTAGGTCGGTACCAAATTTCATACAACTCTGTTTATGTGTAAGGTTTGGTTAACAAACATCCTCACAAAATTGTATATCCTCACCCCTTCCCACAAGGGTCCCCGAAGGGGTAGGCAGAGGTGTATAGGCAGTACCCACACACCCAAAAATGTATAAATGGATGGTTCTCTTCCCATGGTGCTTAACTAAAGAATGTGCGGAGGAACAACATCATCTCTTTTCACCGGAGGCATATTTAGGTGCCAACGTGACAGATGGCGGGTCCATCGCCGTTTCCCAAGCGCGACTATACATACGCCTATGAATTTCTTCTCTTCTCGTACGCAGGTTTCCTCTCGATGTGTTCCTTCACCGTAAGGCGATAAGAAAAACTCAATGTCACAAACGTAACTTGCGGTCTTTCGTGTACCTCGGTTTATTAAGAAGCGCTTGTATATATATATGAATTTCCTGCCGGTTCTTCTCCATGGAGACGACCAACCCGAACCGGGCACCTTTTTCGACCTTTTATACGTGCCCATGCATCTAGGCCTTTGATAGTCTAGCATGTTATATTTCCAGGTCCAGTACTCGAGATGATCGAAAGGTTCAACAAGTTGGAAGCTGACCAACTCCAATTGGATACATTTCCTACAGTCCACGACGCTGTGGTCTATTACAACGTGTCCGAAGCCAAGAAACACCAAGTCCCCATCACAGTGACGTCGTGAGAATACATTAGACGCTACTACCCCCACAAGTAGCTACTACCCACTGTATAAATACTTAGATAATTAACCAAAGATTAACACGTCTTTGGCAAGATCGCAATAGAATATTCTGACAGCTACTGCCCTCTATTAGTAGCTACTACTGTGTGTTGTCGAACCAATACTTTGATATTTTGATTAATAGCTTTCAAACCAATCTGGGTTTGAAAACGACCTTAAACACTGGCTTTATGAATATAGTTTATAAGGCACAACCCTATTTAGTAGTGTTCTACCTCTTATATAAATACCTACTACACGCCTCATAATCAGATACAGATGAGATTAACAAACTATCTGGGATACTGCTTTACTACGTATTAACATTTGAAGTTCTTCCTTATATGAGAAAACATTTTATATTCACACTTTCCTTCAAGGGTCTCTGAAGGGGTAGCCAGCACCCAATTTTCACCAGAGATATGTTTATGTACCAACATGACAGATGACAGTCTGTGATGTTTCCCTTCACCGAAAAGCTCGTGGTGTGATAAATTATTGTACTTAAGTTCAGATCAAACTCATTGGGTTCGAACAAACTTAAATATATACTTATTAAATACATACATATCATCACGCCAGGTCCCTAACGGGGTAGGCAGAGAGCATAGAGCGCCAGTTCTCTCTAGACTTACATACCTCTTTCGCTTCGTCCACATTCATTAGTCTCTTCATACATGCTCATCGTTAATATCTTTTATGATATGTAATTAGTAAAATGCATGAATTTTACGATGCCGGTGTAGTAGGTTTAGTGTTTAGTGCGCAAAATGCAATTTTTTATAGAAACTTAAATATGATACAGCTGTTTTTTATGTAAAGTCTTATTGTAGTAGGTGTTTTCAGAAACGTCATTAAATGAATATGTATAACAAAGATTCATACGCGGCGGTAACCGCTTACCATCTGGTGGGACGTTTGTTTGCCACTTTAGTGGTTTCTGGTTGGCCACTCACTTCGAAATATGGTATTAAGGGTTGTTATCTAAAAAAAGCGTTATGAAATTCTACATGTATAACTTGATAAAACTGTAAAATAAGGTAACGAATTTTGCAATTTAGCAGGTATTCACATCTTCAACTGTCCTATTTTCCGAGAAATGACACAAAATATATATTTTATTGTAAAGGTTGTTGGGAAAGTGGGTATTTACATATGTATATATGTATTATAAGATTAGCAGTAAATATATATTGGTCGTGTAAATATAGCCATTGTAAAATATGTATTATTAAAATGTTATACGTGACTTTTTCTACAAAGAAATCGATGAATTATAGAAAATGTACTTATTTTGTCTGATTATTACTCATTTTGTTTAATGTTCTCTGATGTTCACAGATAATAGTTTAATATATAACTTTTACTAGGTCACCGGCAAACGACATACATACCGTAACCTATGGATAATTATATGTATATATTTTTGTTGGGTGGAACGTACCATTTAAAACCTTTGTTTATCAAGCTTGAATCTTATTAATTACTATCTTACTTCTTACTAATATTATAAATGTGAATGTTTGTAAGTTTGGATATTTGCGGCTCTTTCACGGCAAAACGGCTGAACCGATTTGGCTGAAATTTGAAATCGTGTTGGCTTATACCTAGGAATAGGATATAGGCTACTTTTTTTTTTAATCTCGAAAATTCAAAGTTCTAATATTATAAAGTATGATGCTCTTTCGCGGCATCGATTCTAGCAGGAAAAAACATAAGCTACTTTTTCGAACTCCACGCGGGTGAAGCCGCGGGCATAAGCTAGTTATGAATATGAGGAAAATCATTAATTAATATTATTGTTTCTCATAAATTCCCGCGCCCCCGCCTGGACGCCGGTTCCGGCTGGTCCTCTCGAGAATTTGAATATTGATACATCGCCGAGACCCTCACTGGGTAGGCAATGAACGCCAGTTCTCTAGACTTAAGAGATATTTAAATTCATCAGTCTCTTTATACGTAGAATATAGGTAAAGGTGATTCACGAAGGTTCTTTCAAATGTTCCGGTTTTGTTTCATATATATGTCGCAGGCATAAAAAAGTATGTATCTTTGTAATTTGTATTTATTTGATGATGTGATATTGCTATAGGGCAGGGGCATACGTAATCTAAGTAAATGTTCATATAGATGATAATTTTGTACAATTCTTGTGTCATAGAGATTAATTATCCTTTGTTAGAAAGATACTGCAACAATTTGGAAGTGACTTGTCTATACTTCTATAGTATAAAGAGGAAAGATTTGTATGTAAGTATGTTTGTATTGAATAAGCACCGAAACTACTGGACCGATTTCAAAAATTCTTTCACCATTTGAAAGCTACATTCACCCTGAGTGACATAGGCTATATTTTCTTTTTAAAAAAATCTTATGTCCACCCGTGCGAAGCCGTGACGGACCCCTATCTAGTAATAAATAGACTCTGCAGACGGATATGATTTGTATCATTAATTAATAATAAATACTAATTGCAGCGCTCCGAAAAACGCGTTTAAGGAATAAACACCTTCCCTCTTTGTCTATGATCAAGCGTCCAGTCTGTGATGCATAAATAAAAAAGTGCCTTCGACCCAAGGACCTGTGTCCGTGTCATGAATAAATAATAACTACAAAATAATTGTTGCAGTTTTTTCATGTGATGATAATGTACATAAACGCTGTGTTAAGGCAGTTGTGATATTTAGTACCTAATGTACATTGTACTTAGTAATATCGAATACAGTTCAATGTTGGTTATATTTTATACCTGTTTTTTTATTTTATTAATAACTCCATACCTTTCCCAAACAGTTCCCAAATATAGGCAGAGGTCAATACTCTGTTTTCGAAGGAGATATATTTAAGTGCCAACGCGGTAGATGAGGAGTCCATCGCCGCTTCTCAAACGTATGAAGGTATCCTCTCGATGTCCTCTCGAGAGGACACTATTATCGTTAGAGATACCACTCTACTTAAGTAATGTCTTAGGAGTATCGCAAAGCAATAACGTGACAATAAGAGCGAAATTGCGAAGGCAAACGTTGGTTTGGACGTATTAAAAGGATAAGTGAAAAGATTGATGAAACAGATATACCTACAAAGTGAAAGAATGTGCAAGACGAGGCAGAGGAAGACCACGTTCCAACTACCTGGATCAAATCGATCGGACGCTAGAGGAGGGCGGGAACGTCAGCACAAACGGCGTACCTGATGGAAAATTGCAAATTGCAATTGCGCTTGCTACACACACATGCACCTCGTGAGAAACAGGAAGAACGAAAGAAGAAAGAGTAAAGCTCTTGCTTTACTCTTCTGAAGATGCAAGTGTCATTATCCCATGATTATCAGAAATTATGCCTACATACATACAAACATTCGGTAGGTATTTTATCTCGAGTGGTTTTACCAAATAACAAATGGAGTGTAAAATTTAATTATCAGTAAATTAATACATTTTAAACCGGATAAGTAGGTTAATTAATCATTGTAATCGCAATAATCCTAGATAATGTTATAATTAGCTGACGATACGATGCTATGAGGTCGGGCTTCACATCGGTGCGAACCCTGAGCAATGGCGGTCGTACAGGTCTTGGCTCTTGCAGCTCTTGTGGGATTGGCGCAGGTAAAGCATTTTTATTATAACCAACATTTTAAATAGTACCCACACCCCAATTTTCCGCCAGATATAAATTTCAGGTGCCAACGTGACAGATAACGAGTCCATCGCCGTTACCCAAACACGACTATACATACGCCTTTGAATTGCTTCTCAGACGTGTTTTCTCTCGATGTTTTCCTTCACCGTAAAGCTCGTGGTGTGACAAATCACTGTAAGTTCAGAAAAACTCATTGGTACAGTCGGGTTTCGAACTTGTGATATTTTTGTCGCTGGCAACTACTAGAACTAATCGGCCTCCACGGCTTTCATTAGTTCGTCAGGCGGCGCTTCGATAGAGTTGTTTTTTTTTTATTTGCCTATCTTTTGGGCGATATGGCTAGGGATGCAAACCTAAAATGGACATTATTGCCAACAGGCTGGACCCTACACCCAACAATTCCATGAAGCTGTGATTGAAGATCTACGCAGCGGTAAGTTATTCAGCGCGCAGTGTGTCAGCGACGCACGAAAGCGAGTCACTTATATCAACATCATATACACTTCTCATCAGAAGAATCGAAACTCCTTGCAAGTTATAATACCTCATATTATTCATTATAAAACGACATTTGACATGTATTCCTAAATATACACATTTTTCTGATAATCCTTACAAAACATAAACTTGCAAGGCGTTTAGATTTTTCTGATGAGAAGTGTATCTTCACTTCTTTGGACATACAGATTACAGACACTTGGAAGGCGGGAAGATATACAGGTTGTCTCGCATAATAGAACAGTTGTCTTCTAGAAGTTATAGCGTGTTGTGAATATATCCTCATGACGATGCAATAAAACAAATAGGTCCAAAATTATTATAAATGTTATTAAAGGGAGTGATATTCTCTCCGTAACATAGTTTTATAGTTTTTTCAGAAATAACATACATACATACATACATACATATCATCACGCCAAGTCCCTAACGGGGTAGGCAGAGACTATAGAGCGCCAGTTCTCTCTAGACTTACATACCTCTTTCGCTTCGTCCACATTCATCAGTCTCTTCATACATGCTCGTCGGTTTCGAGTACTCTTAACGTAACTCAGAAATAACATAAAAATTATAAAAACGTATTTCGATTCTACACGTATAACTGGATCGTTACAGCAGCATTTTTATGCGAAAATAAGGTAAGAAATACCTGGGACAATTGCACACATATTGACATAGCCCCAAACTAAGCAAAGCTTGTGTTATGGTAACTAGACTAGAGGTACAAACACTCGTGTTCATGACACAAATATCTGCCCTTAGCGGGAATGGAACCCGCGACTTCAAGCTTCGCAGTCAGGAGCTCTGACCATTCTTCTTCTGTCTTCATCATCATTCATCTGACTAGAAGGCCGTCCCATCACATTTGGGACACAACATCTGTCCTATTTTGCTATGCTATGAGACAGCTATATATATATATACTACTTTGGCCAAATAGATATATTGAATGAAGAAATGTTGACGAAAGATTTACTCACAATGTGGAAGATTGTGTAAGAAGAGGTAGAGGAAGACCACGTTCCAACGGGTTAAGCAGAGAGAGTAGAGTGCCATTTCTCCCTTATGTAAATCTCTTTCGATTCATTCATCCACATTAATTAGTCTTGCATACGAGCTCGCCGCTTTCAAGTACACAATTTGTTCGGAAAAATAAAAATTCTGCCTACCCCGTAAGGGACGTGACGGTATGTATGTGTATTAAATGTTACGTACATTCCAATGCAGCGAGCAACTCTCGTGTCGTGGGCGGCTGGCCGGCGGTGGATGAGCAGATCCCCCACCAGATCTCCCTGCGCATGGTCAGCGATGCGGGAGCAGTGTCCTCCTGCGGTGGGTCCATCATCCACCACTCCTGGGTGCTCACGGCGGCTCACTGCGTGGCCAAGTACGTATTGTCTAATATCTATGCCCCGTGGTACGCGCGTAAAATTGTTTATAGTTGTTAGATTTTTGTTCTGGAATAATATGGTATCCTATGTGTTATATCCGCAAGGCTCTCCAAAAGGGTAGGCAGAGGTGTATTGGCTTTAACTACACACAAGTTTCTGCCAGTGATATATGTTAGGTTCCAACGGGACAGATGGCGAGTCCATCGCCGTTACTCAAGCACGACTATACATACGCCTTTGAATGTCTTCTCAGACGTATGCAGGTTTCCTATCGATGTTTTCCTTCACCGTACAGCTCGTTGTGTGCTCACTGTAGTCATCAAATCTTATTGGTACATGACGATATAGACGCGATGCGAACTTGCAAGCTTTGTGTTGCAGGCAACTTGAACCATTCGGCCACTACGCATTAATTACACAACTATCCTTACAGCCAAGCAACACAGAGTAATTGTAAAGCAAACACGCGATTATATGCTATGAATATGTACAAATACCCACCGACTTCTTATCCACAGCCGCGTAACCTTCGTGGTCCGCCTCGGCCTGACCAACCTGACCCGACCGGACTACATCGTCGAGACCTCCGACAAACACATCCACCCGGAATACGACGAGATCCGCGCAGGAGTGCAGACTGATGACATCGCCCTGCTTGGCCTGGACCGAGAGATCCCCTACGGATGTGAGTAGAACTGGCACATACCACCATACATGTTATAGATGTAGTCAGCGTTATTGGACCAACAATAAGAGAGATAGGGCATAACGGGTTTCCCGTTCGAATTTGGAGCTGCCCGACTGGGGCGGTACCTCTACCTTATAGAAGTCCGTAGCCAAATAACACAATTTGGGTTGTGTTCCTACGCGGTGAATAAGGTTTCCAATAATGAGCTCCTTGAGGAGGGGGAGGATTGTTATATTGTGTTGTCAGCAGAGGGATTAGTATTATTATGATGCCAAAAAAAAAACGACAAATTTCTTTGTGTTATATATGCAAAAGTGTGCAAGACGTGGCAGAGGAAGATCGCGTTCCAACTACCTAAAACGAACGGACATGTAAAGACGGGAACGTCAAGTACTCGAAACCGGCAAGCATGTATGAAGAGACTGATGAATGTGGACGAAGCGAAAGAGGTATGCAAGTCTAGAGAGAAATGGCGCTCCATTCTCTCTGCCTACCTCATTAGGGACTCTGCGTGATGATATGTAGGTATGTGTTATATATGACAAATGTGTAATAAATAAAAAAAAATATAAATTTATGAGCTTGTTTCTCACGCAAGAACTATTAAACGGAAGTTGATGAAATTTAGCACAGAGATTATAAGCTGGATTAAAACATACGTTTGACGCGATGCTATTGAAACTGCGGCAGGCAGCTAGTGTTCAATTAATACACTCGGGTCATAATTCCTGCATCCCGACCCCCGCGACTAGAAATTGGTCTTCGCGTCTTCGTCGATGACACTTTCTGTAACATATTTATTTCTGTAACAGCGACCATCCAGCCATGCCGTTTGCAGAGCCGCGGTCAGAAAAACATTGACTACGGTGGCAAGCAACTCATCGTGAGCGGGTACGGACGCACTGATGACCTTTGGAATGGTAACTACACTCTCAGCTAATATATACACTGAAAGCTTAAACATAGTTTGTAAAGAGCGGTGTGGCCGAGTAAGTCGAGTAGTTGGCAGACAGTAGTTGAAAGAGTAACCATGGAGTTCCTTGCCGGTTCTTCTCCATTGAAACGACCAACACGAACCGTGCACCTTTTTCGAGGTTTTATATGTGCCCATCTAGGCCTATGGGAAATAACAATATTTTGATTTTGATCTTATTGCCGGCAACACAATGATTGCCAGTACCAATTCGGTTTACTGACATTTGGGCAGTGATAAGTGACATCACGAGCTTACCAGTGAAGGAAAGGAAAGGAGAGAAAAGTTGCAAAACGTATGCGTAGCCGTCTTTGACAAACGGCGATGGACTTGCCATCTGTCAAATCTGTCTCCTTAAGGGAAGGCGTGAAGATAAGAGATAAGAAAAAGATAAAAGAGTGATCAAGGATGAGAACTTTGAGCATGTATGAATGCAAGTCTCCCACCTCGTGAGGGACTCGGCATGTTTATAATCCAATCTGTAAAGAGTGATGAAATTTTAATTAAGAGATAGAGATAATCCCCGTAATTATTACGTCAATCAATGTTCACGAAATAAATTAATTATACTTTGAAAAGATATTGACATCCGGCTTAACGATTCTAATCTGTCATGAATTTATTAAATTTTAATTGCATCCTCAAGAGTCAACAAATATCTTTTTTTTTTGTATGTACATAACATGTATATAAAAGGCAGTGATATTATCAAAAACTCTCTTTTCGTGGGATATATTTAGCCGCCAGCATGACAGATGGCAAGTCCACCGCCGTGTCTCAAGCACCGACTATTAAGTCTAGATTTCTTCTCAAACGTATGCAGGTTTCCTCTCGATATTTAACTTCACCTTAAAGCTCGTGGTGTGACTAATCACTCACTGTATATTTCATCTTCGTGTAGAAACGAGTTATATCGACACGAGTTCGTATTCACCGACAGGTGGCACCACCTCCGAAATACTGCTGTGGACTCTGCAACGCGGCGTGAGCAACGCTGAGTGCCTGACCTGGTACCCCACCAGCCAGGTCATTAAGGAGCAGACCATCTGCGCTGGGTCCTACAACGAGAGCTCGCAGTCCTCCTGCCAGGTAACATTGCCCTGAGCAACGAGAGCGTGCGAGTGGGAGAGTTGGTGCTTGTAACTGATTTATTTTGGCCCATGGTAGCAGAGTGACTTCTAAGAAGATTGCAAGTTCGAATCCCCGACGGTTATAAGTCACACCACAAGGTTTACGGTGAAGGAAAACATCGAGAAACTTGCATACGTTTGAGAGGAAATTCAAGGACGTATTTATGTATAGTCGTGCTTTAGTAACGGCGATGGACTCGCCATCTGCTACGTTGGCACCTAAAATATATCTCTCGCGAAAAGTGGGTGTACTTTACCCTTCGAAGAGACCCTTGTGGGAAGGCGTACCTATATAAATATGTATTTAATTTATATATATTAGGTGTGGTATGGTTTCACGCCGTATTTCTCTGGAGGTTTGTTACTCAATTACGCCAGAAGGTCGTTACGAAGGAATTTGGCACAGTGATAGATTATTAGATGTTCATACACATGTTCTTCCAGAATAATACGACGGTACGGTACGAGCATTTATAATATTTGTATTTACAGTGAATGTGTAAGAATACAATATTTTTTTCAGGGTGACAGCGGTGGTCCCTTAACCATCGTTGACTACGACGGCAAGCCTACCATGGTAGGAGTGGTCAGCTTCGGCTCCTCTGCTGGTTGCAACTCTCCCTTCCCCTCAGGTTAGTCATATGATCTCACACATGCTTATTTGCCAACCCAATGGTATAAAAGAAACCACACACACCGCCACAGTGAAGTGACGCGGGCTACAGCCAGTAGCTGTATAATTTAAAATTGTTAAATATATATATTTAGGTAAAGATTTTACGTATTTTACGCATATATAGAGCGACATCTATTGTCGAGTAGACGTAGCCTTGTGTTTTCGAGCAACTCAGCGCCATCTATCTTCTAGTTAATGAACTTGAGGAATCCAGTCGTATAAACTCAGTTTGTTAACCTACAAAACTTCGCTAAAACTTTTAAATTTACACGATGCATCGCACGATTTCACAAATTTTTCAAAAATATCAATCATTATCCTCATGTGTTAATTAAGCTAACAGTCTATCTCTGTGGCAAATTTCATACAATTCCTTTTAGTAGTTTTTACGTGAAAGTGTGACCCTCACAAACTTTAGCATTTTTATATAATAATAATAATATAATATATCCTCACGCCTTCCCACAAGGGTCCCCGAAGGGGTAGGCAGAAGTGTGTAGGTAATACCCACACGCCCACTTTCCGCCAGAGGTATATTAGGTGCCAACGTGACAGATGGCGAGTCCATCGCCGTTACTCAAGCACGACTATACATACGCCTTTTGAATTTCTTCTCAGACGTATGCAGGTCTCCTCTCGATGTTTTCCTTCACCGTAAAGCTCGTGGTGTGACTAATCACTGTACTTAAGTTCAGAAAAACTCATTGGTACAGTCGGGATTCGAACTTGCGACCTTTGCGTCGCAGGCAACTGCTCGAACCACTCGGCCACCACGGCTTTTTAAATTTTACTAATTTTGTTATTCACACACGTGTTCCTCCCCAGGATACGTCCGCCCCGGACATTACCACGACTGGTACTTGGAGGTGACTGGTATCGACTTCGACTGGGAGTCACCTGAACCTGAGACGGAACCGGAACCGGAACCGGAACCCGAGACGGAATCTATCTACGCTGCAGAGATGGTGCATTTCGTCGAGTAATTTGGATGTTTACATGAAAAAGTGCAAATAAATAAATGTTTAATGTATTTGCAGTAAGGAATTAACCCACCCTCACATCCCCGCAATGACAAAAATATTAATAATTTAGACAGTTTAATGCTCAAAAGTTCTTATACCTAGAGTATAGTATTAAACACAATTATTTATTAATTCAATATGATACATAAATTATAATACAAAAAATATAACTTCAGATTTCCCACTCTGTGTGAACAAAAATGCAATAGGTTTATGCCTTCTAAGAATAAATTAGACAGATTGGAGTTCGTAATGATTACGAATGTTAATTAAAAAAACTTATATTATTATTATTTTTAAACAAATTTGGCAGAACTGGGCAGTCACGCGACAGTAAGCAGACAGCCCCCTTCAGACAGTGTGACGTCACTAATCGCAAATGTTGTTGCTGTCATGTCATTAGCCACTGAACAAGTCAGTTGATATTATATTCGTTTTTTCGTAACTTTTATCAAATTGATACGGTTTTTCTCTATTATGATGATGATGATGCCGTGGTGGCCGAGTGGTTCGAGCAGTTGCCTGCGACGCAAAGGTCGCAAGTTCGAATCCCGACTGTACCAATGAGTTTTTCTGAACTTAAGTACAGTGATTAGTCACACCACGAGCTTTACGGTGAAGGAAAACATCGAGAGGAAACCTGCATAGGTCTGAGAAGAAATTCAAAGGCGTATGTATAGTCGTGCTTGAGTAACGGCGATGGACTCGCCATCTGTCACGTTGGCACCTAATATACCTCTGGCGGAAAGTGGGTGTGTGGGTATTACCTATACACCTCTGCCTACCCCTTCGGGGACCCTTGTGGGAAGGCGTGAGGATATAGATTTTCTCTATTATATTTTGAAAAAAATCATGGTATCGACATGGAACCATCGGAATTCCGTTATCTTAGCTTTTTATAACTATAAAATATATACATCGAAAGCTTAAGTACACCTTGAGGCAGACTACAGTACTTGTAATTCGAGCAATTAATTTTAATTTATAAAAAACACACATGGCATACGCGGCAAGATCGTTTGATTCGCAGCAAGAGTTTCTCTGAACTTGGGCACAGTGATTAGTCACATCCAGAACCTTTACGGTGAAGGTAAACAAGGAGGAAGCCTGCCTATGTTTAAAAAAAATCAAAGACCTATGTCGTGCCCGTGAAATGGCGATGGTCACGCCATCTGTCTCGTGGGTACCTAAAAATTTTCTCTGACGAAAAGCGGGTGTGTGGATACCAACACACCTCTGCCCTACCCCTTCGGGGACCATTAGGGGTCGGCATAAATATATATTAAAAAATTTTAATAGAAAGAGAGAGAACGATTTTCTTTATTCAACACAAAAACAACATATTTTGCGCATCGCACATATATTTGTCACCGGCGAGAATGGAACCCACGGTTTTATAATTAGAACCGAAGGCATGGCCAGACGGCAAGTCAATATTATCTTCTC
This sequence comes from Drepana falcataria, assembly GCA_945859725.1. Classification (NCBI taxonomy): domain Eukaryota; kingdom Metazoa; phylum Arthropoda; class Insecta; order Lepidoptera; family Drepanidae; genus Drepana; species Drepana falcataria. The sequence continues at coordinate 8,699,228 of OX243941.1, read as the reverse complement.
TCTGTAAAAGTTCTTAATAGTATTATAGACATTGTTTTCCTGATCAAATGAAATATAGTAAAATCATTCCTTTATTTAAAACTGGTACCATTACCGACCCAAACAATTTCAGGCCAATCTCAATATTGCCAGTTTTCAGCAAAATTTTTGAAAAAATTCTACTTAACCAGATGCTAGCCTTTTTTAACAAACATGAGTTGATGCATACTAAACAATACGGCTTCACAAAGGGTCGCTCGACTACTGATGCAGGTGTCGAACTTATTAGGAAAATTCTAGAGGCTTGGGAGGATTCAAAGGATGCTTTAGGTGTTTTTTGTGATCTATCCAAAGCCTTCGATTGTGTGCATCACGAAACATTGATCAGGAAGTTAGACCACTATGGTATAAGGAATTTAGCTCTTAACCTTATATCAACCTTATATCATCTTACTTAAGTAAACGAGTACAAAAAGTGTGTATACGTGGGGAACTATCTCGGGGGTGCCCAGTAGCTATGGGCGTTCCACAGGGTTCGATTCTCGGTCCATTTCTTTTTCTTATCTATATCAATGACCTACCTCACCTGGTAAATGATAAACATGATATTGTATTATTTGCTGATGATACATCTTTACTATTTAAGATAGACCGACAGAAAGAAAACTTTGACGATGTAAATAATGCTCTCTCTGACGTGGTTCATTGGTTTAGTGCAAATAATTTGGTACTTAATGCTAAGAAAACGAAATGTATTAAATTTACAATGCCTAATGTGAAAAAGGTTTTAAATACCCCTATAGTTATAAATACCGAGAAGTTGGATCTTGTGGATTCAACAGTCTTCCTTGGAGTCACATTGGATCACAAATTGCAATGGGGCGCCCACATTAATGGATTGGCGAATAGACTCAGCTCTGCAGCATTCGCGGTAAGAAAAATCAGACACTTGACTGATATCAATACAGCCCGTTTAGTTTATTTCGGCTATTTTCATAGTGTCATGTCTTACAGCATTCTTTTATGGGGTAATGCTGCAGACATTGGATCTATTTTTGTGCTGCAGAAGCGGGCTATTCGTGCAATTTATAGCCTTAAACCTCGGGATTCTCTCAGAGAATTATTCAAGGAAATTGACATATTGACCGTACCATGTCAATACATATTCCAAAATTTGTTATATGTTAGAAAGAATATTGTAAAATTTAAGAAAAATAGCGATTTGCATACTGTGAATACACGGAACAAAGATAAACTCCATGTTCCTACAGCTAGATTACACAAAACTAGGAACTCATTTGTCGGGCAAGGTATACGCTTTTTTAATAAGCTACCTCGGAAAATAATTGAATTACCTTTTGTAGAATTTAAAGCTGTCGTTAAAAGTAAATTAATTCAAAAGGCTTATTATAAAACATCAGATTATTTTAATGATGGCCATGCATGGCAATGAATTGCTCCTCTTATACAAAGTTTATATATGTAAATTTAATCTTTCCTACCCCTACGTAAAAGGGAACAAATGTTAAAAAAGCAAACCGGGGAGTTTGTTTCGCCGTTTCTTCTCCTGGCAGGTATTTTTTCTTGGAAACGGTGGTAACTTTAGTTTATATTAAATATGTGACGTTCAATAAGTGTTCCCTGTGTCCCTTACGTTGAATAAAATATTTTGATTTGATTTGATTTGATTCTTTAATAATATAAAAAAGGCGCAGTTTCAACAGCAACACCTGTCCCATAGAACACACACCAACTGACACCCGACACGCAATACAATTTTGTCCCTCATTCTTATAGCAAACCGGCTGTATTAATCTACGTAATAATCTATCTCTGCGCCAAATTTTATCCAATTCCGTTCAGCCGTCCTGACGCGTACCAAACAACCTCACAAACATTCGAATTCATAATATTAGTAGGACAATACTCTTACATCATACAATGAAACCTTCCGCAAAAAAACAAAGATATAAATGGCGTTATGAGATTATCAATTTGTTGGCAGTTTGAGATCACAACAAGTGAAATAGTTATTAGCTTATACAGGATTTAGTTTATATTTCTTCTGAGAAGAGTGGCAGGGGAAGACCGCTTTACAACTGCCTAGATGCAATGCAATGCATGAAAACACTGATGAATATGGATGAGTTCTGTTAGAGAGAACTGGTCTACTCTCTCTGCCTACCGTGCGCCTCGACGTGATGATATGATGAAGAATCCACCACATTAATGGAGTCTATCTGTCAACTTCTTCGTCAGCGTCTTCAACCGGGGTGTAATTATGGAAAACCTTCATCAAGATATCCTGACAATACTCTTTTTCCTCAATAAACCGGTCTGAGATTAAGTCCGGGTGCTCCAAGTGTGTTTCCAACAGTGTCTTCAGGTTGATGTGAGGGTTCCTGCACTGGGCGAGGACTGTGGGGTCCGCTTCACTCAGCAATGAGGAGAGGATACTGAGCAAGTGCTCCGTGGTGTCGTCGCGCCCCAGCTTGATCTGATCAGCTATGACCTTCACGACGTTTTGCTCGATAAATTGTTCTGGAAACACAATTGTTGTACAATCAATCAATATATATTTTGTCTCTCTGTTTGTTCCGGCTAATCTCTACAACGGCTGGACAGATTTTGACGGGATTTTTTCTGGCAGATAGCTGATGTAAAAAGGAGTAACTTAGACTTCTTTAATTTTAGAAACTGAATAAAATCTTTTTGTTAAATTCCACGCGGACGCAGTCGCGGGCACAGCTAGTTCCGGGAAATACACACTCATTTTCAAACTCTCTCTCTCTCTCACACTCATTATCCTGTCTTAATGTAGACCTTAGTCTCTCTCCCATTTTGCATCCAATTCTATATAATAAATATTCATCCAACCAACTCGTGGGACGGCGTAAAGATGTACAGACTCAGGGGCTGTGAGACTCGCCATCTGTCACATTGGCACCAGCTGGTCAAACCGTCGTGCTCACCTCTAGCCTCAGGATAGTGTTGGACGAGGTAGCGCACCAGGAAAGCGGCCTTGGTCCTAGCAGGAACCTCCGGTGCCTTGAGCATGTTGGCCAACACTTCGCATCCTCCCTGAGTGCAGAGCTCCTTGCACGCCGGCTCGAACTCGCGTGTACAGCCTGAGACATAATACAATAATATATTCTCACGCCTTCCCACAAGGGTCCCCGAAGGGGTAGGCAGGCACTTTCCGATATATTTTTTAGATGCCAACGTGACAGATGGCGAGTCTATCGCTGTTACTCAAGCACGTCTACACATACGCCTTTGAATTGCTTCTCAGGCGTATGCAGGTTTCCTCTCGATATTCTCCTTCACCGTAAAGCTCGTGGTGTGACTAATCATACATAATATATTGAAATCAATAGGTCTTTACGTCGAGAGAACTGTCTCTCTACCCTTTCTACCTCCCCGTGGGGGAACTCGCCGTGATGTCATTTTTATCTGTTTATTTCATTTATACTTGGAACAATTCCATCCAAATTGAGAAGCGAACCTACACCAACACGCAGGAGCATACACACATACATTTAAGAGAGGTAGGGCAACTAACAGGTTTCCCGTTCGAATTCCTCGAGACCTCCACCTTATAGAAGTCAGTAGCCAAATAACAATAAAAAAAAAATTGTTGTGTTGTGTTCCTACGCGGTGAATAAGGTTTCCAGTAATGAGCTCCTTGGGGAGGGGTGAGGATTGTTATATTGTGTTGGCAGCAGAGGATTAGTCCCATTATGCTGCCAACACAGTATAACAATCCGGTAACCGTTCTCCGGGTGGGCCGTATGCTTGTTTGCCAATCTGTTGCATAAAAAAGAAAACTACACATAATGTATGTACAAAACAAAGTAGTATATATATATATAGAATTCCTACTTTTCCAATGAGTTTTTCGGTTCTTAACTACAGTACAGTACTGTTATATTATTATTATTATTATGTTAGAAGAGTACTCACATGAGATAGCATAGAGGCACTTGGTCAAGGCTACCCCCCTCTCAGAGGGCAGCAAGTTAAGGAGAATCCCAAGCAGTCCACACTCCAGGGCCTTGGCCTGACAATACGGGTTGTTCTGGCACAGCTCTGCCAGTATACTGCTTGCCCGGGCTCTCACCAACTCATTCTCACTGCTGTAGCATATGGGGAAAATTGCGAAACCCCCCATTTTGTAGAAATCTGTAAATATTATACATTTATTAGGACCAGATAAAGCTATTTGCTCTAGCTTAGCCAAATAGCACAATTATTTATGTTGTGTTCCTACCCGGTGAATAAGGTTTCCAGTAATGAGCTCCTTGGGGAGGGGGGAGGATCGTTATATTACACAGTATAACTCTCCGAACACAGAGTGGCAACGCGCAAGTGATACTTCGGTATTGTAAGCGTAATTAGGCTGCGGTAACCTTTTTCCATCTGGAGGGTGGTATGCTTGTTTGCCACTCATGTTGTAAAAAAAAAATGCATGCATCAGCATGTATTTCTGAAAAATAAATAATTGTATTTACAAAACTGAAGTAGTGATTTGACACAGTAGGAGGTTAATGCTGAAGGAACATGTCCTGCTTGCTTGACAAGCAGTGAAAGACTTGCCATCTGTCACTTTGATACTTATAGGTGTCTGGCTGGTGTTATTACTGCATTTTATTTCTCAATTTAATGGGAGTCCACCGCTATGTGAAAAGCAATTCTCTCGTCTAACATGAAGGTTCTAAGATATTTAGGCAAGAGTACCGTTAGCAATATCAATGTCATCGATGTACTCCAGAAGGGTGGTGAAGGCAGCATCCACTTCTACGGGCAGTGGGTCGCCCAACTGAATGCACTTCATTTGTTCCATGTTGGTGAGTCTCTTGATGGATATATCAAGAACTTGGGCCATATCCACAGTCAGGCTTCTCAGGGCTTGTTCCAGAAATTTGCGGCGCTACAGAGGAAACAAACTATCAGATTTTGTGCATTATGTGATGATTTAGATGAAATGAGTTATTATTTCACACATGCTTCTCAATTTCTCTATTGATAGGTGCTACTCTTGGTGTAATAATATAACATAGCTACCTCTTCATCCATGGGCGTGAAATCTGAGCTCCCGGGTGCGTCTTCAGCTTTCGTTGCTTCCATTGCGAAACGTAAAAGCCCCTGAAAATTTTATCATATGTGGATTTAAGCTTCAGGATTGCAAGACCAAGAACACTGGCGTAGAACTGGGGAAGCCTATACCCAGCAGTGGGTGCATGATGATTGTGACCAATCAATTATTTGAGCCTAACAATCACATTTATTTGTTATTTTTAGGGTTAGAAAGTAGCCATAGGGTTCATTAATAATTGTTTACCCAAGTGAATACAGACAGTGTTACAATCACTTAAAATCAATTAAAAGCAAACACCACATGTGCCAGTATATATCTACAGGAGTCTTCCTAATCCGAAACTTCAGTAGACCGGTACATTAAATAATCCGGTAACCTCTTACACACACACACTTATTCCGCACTTGCACACTGGCATCAGTAGCACCTCAAAACTTATCACAATAGCATGTACATTGGTTGCTTTTTTAAATATACTTACTTGTCACTTGTGTGCAATATATGTTTTATTTTTACAAAATCCAATTTTTCTATACATTCCAACAATCCGGCATGCCCTAGTTTTTAATAGTACCAGGTCAGTAGCTACTAGTACTAAGTACAAGACTCTTTTTATACCAAAAGTGGCTGCACTAGTCTGTCTATAGTGTCTAAATGATTTAAAACTGTTTACCTGTAGATTTTATTTTATTATTACCTGTAGATTTCTCGGCTGTCTAGGCTGTGGTTGTATGTGGCGTGGCGGGCCAAGGATCCTGGATGAAGTAGCGTGAGCTTCTCCTGTATTCACTGTGAAACTGAATCCAGGTACATAACCAGGATTATTTGACCCCATGGTGGGTTAAACTATGACCTTCGATTTAAATTCAGTACGATTAACACTTGCTCACAGTCAAAACTTGACGCGCAGTTTACTTTGCACTGTTTTGTAATGCAATGTGTATAGATTAATTAATTCCAGAACGATCCAGATTAATACATGCTCGATTGAACCATGACAATGACAAGCAAACAAATGTCACACAACATTTAGGTAAAGTGATGCCAGATTATGGTTTCGCATTCTCCTCAACTCTTACCCAAAATCCTCCAAAACTCAGGCTTATAGAAAAAAAACCCCCCCACAACATGTAGAATATTTTTTAATTAAATAGAATCCCATCTGGCTGAAATGATGATGTTATTAATGAATTACAACTTATTTTATACTATTTCAGCAATCGCTTTCATTACTACATCTTCACATCCATTGTCTGTAATCCCGTACATTTTCTCAGAGTTATCCATCCAGTAATGTATACCATATTCTTAAAATGGATTCGGCAGTGCGGATAGCTAGCCTATTTCTTAATTTATCTTTGATGGCACCTGAGCGCAATTTCAACAACTGAGTTCGAAAATGTCAACGACATAATAGCTAAAGCCAACTAGCTAACATGACCATATAAGCTCTGTCGCCAGCAGCATTTTTGATATTATAAGCTTCAACCCAGAACTCTTCATTGTAGTGTGGTTATCATCACGACTTTTCTCAGATCCCACCAATCCCAGTTTTTTCCCTCCAAACATCCCCCTAAAAATGTTGTCTCCCCAATGTTATAAAACCCTCCATTTTGAGTGAATTCCCCCCAAACTGGCATCACCATGTAGGTAGTACATACATACATACCCACTGAGTGAATGACACTGACAGTTTTGACCGGCAGTGGAATCAGCATAAATATAAGGAGTATAAAATTATATAGAGTAAAAACAGGCTATGAGAGTCAAATTTTTTATTATTATTGGAAGAGAACAATTAGGATTAACATATAATTGGAACCTTTGTACTATTTTACAGGCATTGTTTTTCTAAATATCCATTATGTATTAAGTATTGGACATACGTTTGATGATGTTTCTTTGACGATCGCTAGAGGGCTCTATTTGCAGGTTTGAATTATGAAAAATAGATATTATTGTAAAATTTACACTTTACAGAGGAACACGTTGTAAAGGATAGCAAATGTTACAGAGGAACACGTTGTAAAGGATAGCAATGCATAATGCATACTGGACTGTAACAACCAAATTATTTGTGTTTTGGTGCAAACTATGTGATAGAAAACCGGATAATTTCATAATAACAACAGAAACAAGCTGGTTAAAAAACCGTGGTCTCAGATTTAATATTTTACGTATACATAATATCTAACATTTCATCGAATATTTTTTTCTATTGGATTAATGGGAAACTTATTTCCAAAAGATGGGTCTTATTTGATAAGATATAAATTCATTCAAAACGAAAATAGGTGGCATAGAAAAAATTATTTAGTTCTGATTACTTATTTATAATAAGCGGGTAAAACAAATATGCTGTTACACGTTATAATAACAAAAGGTACAATAATCTTCAGATAGTGCAGATAACATATCTATCTATCACTTGAGATAAACTCATTCGCTAAAACATGTTTTCATAATAACGCCCCACGCAACTACAAACAGAGGACAGATATTGTGTTTTTTAATTTATTTAAAATTCGTATAAAATAGTTTTTTTGTTATTTTAGTCTATGGTGCATTTGTATCGTAACAAATAAGTACCTAAAGTTTTTTTTTGTGCAAGGCCAAAAGATTCTCAACTTTCAACGTCAGACAGGTAAGCCGTGGTAACTAATCTACTCGTAGTTTGAATAAACACGTGATGTATTGGTAGGTAATACATTAAAATAAGTATATCTATCTACCGTTACTGTTATTTCTGGTCGAAATAGTAGCTTTTCAAATTTGGATATATTGCTGGCTGATCCAACTTTTTAATATCGTTACAAATGTGGTTATCGTGATACCTGAGGATAGTAAATGATGATTGCACCTTAGTGAACTACTGGTAAACTTGGGCTTCTTTAAATATATATATGTTCTAAACGACACACACATTCACTTAGTACCAGATAATAATAATCTTGTCGTTACAAAACCTAGTTCTAAAACATAGTTTCCCGATATGCTGGCACGTACACAAATTACAACACAACGGTTTGAATTCCCTTGCCAGCTATCATCTGTTATGTCGCAATGAGCTGATCATCCCTCGTTGAAGTTGTCTGTCTACGTGAGCCCTGGTTCCACAGCATTTGTAATTTTTATCACAGATAATATATAGTTATTTGATGTATAATTATTATGATCTTGACAAGCATTGAAAAATACCATACATATAATCAGCTGTATCATCAATGAGGTTACATTACATTTGTTTGGGGCCGATAAAAAAGGCTGTCAGCTGTTTTGTTTGGTTCATTTATTCTTCTCGTACCACCAGGTAACTGTACAACATATACAATGAGCTTCTTAGAACCCCCCTCCGTTTACGACAAAGAGATGTTTCTGAGAGAGAAAACCGCACGAGCGAAACAATGCAAAATAAATTTTCACAGCGAACATTGAAGCCAGCGCAAGCTTGTGTCGCTTTGTTCGACCTTACTGTTATTCTATATTGACAAGCGGTTTTCTCATGCTATTTTCGATTACTGTAACTATATAGCCAGCTTAATGTATAATGTATGCTGATAATTAGAAATTATATTTTATACTCATATGATAGTTTTCTTTCACAAATTGATAAGCCATAATCACACCGGTACTGTGTTATGAACATTAAACAATTCTCCATTCTACTTGACGTATCTATCTATATAATGACGAAAAACAATAAAATCATCAATAGCAGAGTGCAACTTAAGTACAGTGATTAGTCACACCACGAGCTTTCCTACGGTGAAGGAAAACATCGAGAGGTAACCTGCATACGTCTGAGAAGAAATTCAAAGGCGTATGAATAGTCGTGCTGAAGTAACGGCGATGGACTCGCCATCTGTCACCTATACACCTCTGCCTACCCCTTCGGGGACCCTTGTGGGAAGGCGTGAGGATATATTATTATTATATTATATACCCATTAACTGACAACAACTTTTGGTAAATTATAATGGTTTTGTATCTGCCCATGTGCTATATTAACTAAGTAGACGCTTAATAAAACAGCGAATTGAGCTATGTAGTAACGACGAGGATACAATAAAGTATTTAAAAAAAAACAAATTAAATAATATATCTATGCTCTCAAGAAGACTATTATGTAGTAATAACGCACACATTGCGAAATGAAATCAAAAGCTCGCCATTTAATGTTAGCCATTAACAATCTTTATTCCTATTTCATAAATGAGAAGGACCTTGAATAAAAGCAATGACAAGAGAAATAGGTCAGTGTGAATTAACTCGTTTACGACCATAACGTATAATTCTAAAGCATTGATATAATTGGTTCAAGACTCGAATTGACATAACCAAAAGAAGCAGATGACCTTTAAGTGCTACTAATGTCATTAAGTGTATTGTCAGTAGGCAGTCCAATGAAATAATTATGATCCATAGACGTAACAAACCAAACAGAAATAATACAATTAAAAATTAATGCCCCTGACATATCCGTAGAAAGATACAGAATAGATAATTAATTTACATTTACAATTAACAGATAATTAATATATTTTTCGTCTTCTAAGGCTAACTAATGTAATTTGTGTGCTACAAAACAACTCTATTTTATTGCCCTGTTTTCACAGGATTTGTGCTACGAATTTATCACTAGCTATATTATATCTTATCTTTACATAAAGCTGGCGTATCTCAAAATTCGCGAGTTATTTTGCTCACATAAATTCTATTATTAACGTAATATACATTCGCATTGATGAAGAGTTGTGAATGACTATATCCAACTGATATTATAAATGCGAAGGTTTGTGAGAATGTTTTTGCACTTTCATGCAAAAACTACTGAAAGGAATAAGCTGGATGAATAGAACACATACCTACCTAATATATTTTTTATTACAGAAAAAAAAAGAAAAAAATGTAAACAATTTTTATACCGGTGAAATGGCGGCTATAACTAAGTTAAAATAACTAATGCGATCAAAAAGCGTACTTTTAGCACTTATTGTATATTTAACACAACATTTTCTCGCTTCCAGAAATGCCGCCTCGTCAAGACTTTGTGGCGAAGCCACCGCGCATTATAAGTATCGAGCAAGCCAGGCCTCCTCCCCCGCCCGCCCCGGGTCGTCTACAAAGGCCACCACACGACAACCCCACGGCCTACATCGAGAGACCAAGAAATATACCAAGAACCAACATTATTAGTCGCTAGCATCCAATTAGAGTTACTATATATAATACGACCTAATAATAATGAGCAGGAATTAATTTCAAATGTATCCATTATTGAAATAGGATTGGTTCGAATATAACCTATTCATTATTTATGAGTAAGTAGGAATAGTCTATGAATGTCAATAAATCATTCATTCAAACGGCGCTTTGTTATTATAAGTAAACTGCATATATGGGGCACAATTAAAAGCTGAAAACAATACGTTTTAATAACTAATAGTTAAGTATATTTTAGAATGTTATTGCATTTCAGATCGCTATGTTACAAATTAGTCTGTCAAAATATTAAATAATTCCTGTCCGTCTGAGCGCCAGATCACCTCAAATGATTGACGTTTGACAGTCATGTGTCACAATGTGTGCGTGTGGTGTATTTTCATTATGCCTAGTGTATTTTTAACAATAAGTTTTCCACATTAGTAGCAAACAAATTTAATTCTTAGACAATTAAGTTTAAAAGTATGTTAATTTTATGTAAAATATTCTGCGTTTTATTTACGCCGGACACACAGTAATTAAAACCTTCTAAAAATATATGAACACCTGTTTTACATTCGGATATGAATATTTATTATATTTATATACGAAAGAACAAGGAATGATAATTAATTTATTATTTGGTTAAGATTTAATAATTAATTAATAAAATATATATATATACATGATGCACTAGAGCTCTAAAGATAATTATAAAAACGGATTGCAATGTAAGCAGGCGTTAATATTTGTTAGTGATTGACATTATTCTAAATATATGTTACTATATAATAAAGTATTAGGATATTAAAATACATATCCTCTTTATGGTATGCAATGCAACGGCAAACATCCTCTGTTCGACAGATTATAAATTATCTTACACAGAATATGTCATCGTCTTCCCATCCATATTTCAGGTTTCCTCTCGATGTTTTCAGAAAAACTCATTGGTACAGTCGGCATTCGAACTGGTAATTTTTAGGTTGCAGACAACTATTAAAACTACTAGGCCACCACGGCTTGTTATTCTGTATAGAAGTAAAGATTTTACAGTCATAATCGAGGCAGCATAAAATGAAGACGTATTCAAGACTTCTATGAACTCACTGTGGAGGCTCTGTCATATTAAATAGTAGTCTTTGGGCTCTGTCACCATACAATCAATTCTGTTTTTTTTTAATCTTAAAATAAAAACCATACATTTACGCATAGACCAAGCCGTGTCCTAAGTGCCTGTCAAAAAGATATTATTAGTATTCTCATTAGATCATTGTGCTATTGCATTTTTTAATTAAATATTTATTGATGGTATTCTGCTCTTCAAATTTAGAATTAAAATATATGCGTCGAACAGTTTTGGTAACTATATTTCTAGACATATAAGTACTACAGACCGTGGTGTATTGGCACGCTGTGTGTAGTATTACTTTAAACGAATCAATTAGAAGAGACTTGGTCGTGGGATTTTTTTTTTACAGTGCAACAATTGCTGTATTGTCATAACACTTTCTTACGCGAGCTACGATAGGCCAAATGTCAAAATGGAAAGATTGGCGAGAACTTTGTTCGCTGCAAATTTCGTTGGGTATAGATAGCGCACATAGCGTACATTTAAGGAGAATCTATGCAAAACGCACAATGAAATACCGTATTTATTACTATGTAGTTTACGTTATAACGTGGTTACAAACTGTATTTTATATGGCAAAGTATTTATTCAGTACGCGACCTGAGTGATAAACTAGAACGATTCGTTCTAGGCAGGAGGTGTGTGTTGTCTATTTGTGAATATATGGTTTTCTATTTCGGGTCGCTACTGTTTATTTTACAAGGCAATGGCGTCTTTATACGAAAATACCTCTACTAGGTTTCGTCAACGGATTTATGACATGTTGCTTACAACAGAAGGCGTGTCATCATTTGAGTATGTTGGGTTAGCAGAACTACTACAGCTCGAGTGACGAGTCCAAACAATGTATCAGGTGACACAAAGACAAAGTACATTAATGTGTTTATAGCTCGGCATAAATCAACAACAAAAAGCTACACATATATGAACATACACTATTTCGTTTTAACCTTAGGCAGGTACTCCGGTAGGGAATAGATATAATAAATTAGTCAGCCATATTAGAGGTTCTCTATTTTTTTAATAATGGTCTGCATTCAACGGCCATGCTGTTAAATGTAAAATATCCCAACTATCTATCCAAACATTTGCGTTACAAAAAAAAACATAATTAATCTGTCACTTTTATTAAAATGTGCAACGACTATAATATGGCGGCAGGTGTCATTATAGGAAATAATTGATTGGCAACAAACAATAAAAATAAACACGGAGCGGCGCGAGCCCAGCGCTGTTGGGCTGGCAACGCCGCACTATCGATCGTGATGTGAAAGGCGCACGTTGCGAAGTTTCCATTTACGTCCGACTCGACGCTCGCTTGCTATAATAATATTTCTCCAGTCTAGGTGACTAGGTGAATGCTTATTTAGTCCCTATTAGAGGCACGACTCGTATAGTTACTTCGATATATTATTTCTTCCATCACTGTCAATTTTAAGAGTAAAGTTTTGGTGTTACTTACGTACTTATCATTAAAGTTATCAATAGAAAACAGACTTGTTTCGAATTCCTAGGCAGCGTGGCAAAATTTTCTGAGCCATACAAATTTAATTCTGTGTAGTTGATTGACGAAAACATCTAAGTCAGACGAGACGAAATTCATGTCTATGTAGTATGTTGTATGCTACCTAAGTCTGGTGTAATTTTATCGTTTCTTCAAAATTGATTCATTATAAGGTTATTGATTTGAGGATATAGAAATGATGAGTTAAGAAAGACGAAGCAAAGGAAGACCACGTTCAAACTACCTAGATCAAATCGATCGTACGCTCAAAGACGGGAACGTCAAGAGTACTCGAAACCGACGAGCATGTATGAAGAGGCTGATGAATGTGGACGAAGCGAATGAGGTATGTAAGTCTAGAGAGAACTGCCGCTCTATACTCTCTGCCTGGTTACGGACTCGGCGTGATGATATGATGGTGATGATGATAAAATTACATAGACTGCTTATGAAAACAAAATTATAGATATTGTTGATCATTCCACATGCTTTACGACCAGGAAAAACATCTAGAGGAAACCTTCATGAGTATCAGAAGAAATTCATAGGCGTATGTATAGTTATATAGTAAGAGCCGTGGTGGCCGAGTGGTTCGAGCAGTTGCCTGCGTAGCAAAGGTCGCAAGTTCGAATCCCGACTGTACCAATGAGTTTTTCTGAACTTTACGGTGAAGGAAAACATCGAGAGGAAACCTGCATACGTCTGAGAAGAAATTCAAAGGCGTATGTATACTCGTGCTTGAGTAACGGCGATGGACTCGCCATCTGTCACGTTGGCACCTAACATACCTCTGGCGGAAAGTGGGTGTGTGGGTATTACCTATACACCTCTGCCTACCCCTTCGGGGACCCTTGTGGGAAGGCGTGAGGATATATATATATATATATATATATATAATAACCAGGGATGGACGTGTCGCGTAGTATCTCCGCGAAATGTGGATTCTGTTACCGCAGCCTACCGAGGATCTTGTAACTACTTAATAATAATAATAACTACTTGTTTCAAATATTATGGAGTAAAGTAACATACATTTAACTGCGTTTTTTGAGACAAATCTCTCAATTAGTGGGTACAGCTAGTGCTCCAAATTGTACTAATACATTACTTAATACACTAAAATATTGGTAAGGGAATATTCAGTCTCTTCATACATGCTTGTCGGTTTCGAGTATTCCTGACGTTCCCGTCCTTGAGCGTCCGATCGATTTGATCCAGTTAGTCGGAACGTGGTCTTCCTCTGCCTCTCCTTGCACACACTTTCGTTTTGTATATCAGTTTCGTCAACCTTTCTACACTCATCCTTTCTGTGTCCAAACCAACGTAACATGCCTTTATTCATGTTTACAATCACACCCTCGTTCACATAGAGATATTAGTTAGATAGACAAATAATTAATGAAACAGACATAATTAACTAACAGCCAACAAACAGGGCATAGGAACTTCAAGAATACTGATTATCATAATCACAGATATAAACTTACAGATATACTTTCACTTGCTAATTGCAATACCAGAATAATATGTTAAATTTAAGACGCCACACATATTTATTATCTTGCTATAGTCATGTCACCTATTTTTAACGTGGTTTCGCGACGTTGCCAGCCCGCAACCACTGGCTGGCATGCGCTGTTGCCGCTTCTACTTGAAACGTATACTTTCATTCGATGAGTGAACGGGGGCTTGGGCTGCATCCCATCCAGTGCTCGGGTGGCTTGGCAAGCCGCAGAGAAGTCTTGATCTGTCCGCATTGGATTGGATTTGCGTTTATTTTCACGCTAATAATTTTACTATTTTCGAACTTGGAACCAATCTTTCCGATTTTTGACAACAAAACAAAATAATACACGATGTCTGGTTACTATTTAGAGGTTAACTACAATATTGCGAATAGGTGTTTTAATTACGACAAAAAAAACATAATCCTATATTGTCCTCGTTATAGTGGATATAAATAAATAATATCCTCACGCCTTCCCACAAGGGTCCCCGAAGGGGTAGGCAGAGGTGTATAGGTAATACCCACACACCCACTTTCCGCCAGAGGTATTTATTTATTAGGTGCCAACGTGATAGATGGCGAGTCCATCGCCGTTACTCAAGCACAACTATACATACGCCTTTGAATTTCTTCTCAGACGTATGCAGGTTTCCTCTCGATGTTTTCCTTCACCGTAAAGCTCGTGGTGTGACTAATCACTGTACTTGAGTTCAGAAAAACTCATAGGTACAGTCGGGATTCGAACTTGCGATCTTTGTGTCGCAGGCAACTGCTCGAACCACTCGGCCACCACGGCTCTATAGTGGATATTTAAGGTGATTTGAAGGGAAAAAAAAAAAAGAATTGTTGTTTGTGTCTGAGAGAAATTTATATTGCCAACATCATGACCAGTTGGCAACTATATTTATTTCCGGCTATAAGAGGAGCTTTTATAGGAAGGATAAGTCTAGAGTCTTCTCGTCACACCAAAACTCGGGAATAGCCAGACCTATTTAAATGTTTTTTGTAGTATATAATCACATGAATCCTGGGATGTTTCAGATTCACATTGGACGCGAGTGGTGGCGCGGTCATGTTTGATTTTTATTTTTCTACCGAACGAAGCTGGGCGGGACAACTAGTCACAAAATAAATACTATACAATAACTAGAAACTTTATTCATATATCGAGCTTTTGGCTTTGACGCTTTCAATGACTTCATAACTCTGCTTAAATCGATAAGTCAAATAAATAATTTCCAAGGAACAATTTTCGGCTGTGCCGAGTGTAATCTTTGTAATGGCCCGCTTCCTTCAGACGGGGCTTTAATGATTCTAGGAACGATCTCGAGCCGCGCTGTAATATTGCTCAACTCTGCTTTATTGCATCCCAGTATGTATAATACAAGTACTGGGTAATGTACTGCGCCGAAAAGCACATAACAACGTTAAATATTCAACACGTTTAAGGATTTCTCGGTTAATGCCTATTGATAGTCATTAATTAAATACATTCTTGCCAGCAAAATAAATACATCCTTAGCATGTTTATAAGTATTTCAAACAAATTCTAAATATAACGTTCATGTATATTTAGCATCCAGTGCCGTTATGGAATAACAAAAGGGAAATTGACAGTGTATATATGCTTCTATCCTAGCTAGGCGGTCGTCGCGGATGCGTGTATGAGTCGCCCGAGCCCGCCTGCTATTCTCTTCGGGCTGGCAACAGCGCACGCGGGAGAACCAATGTGCTTTTCACTATTCAATCAAGTTGGCTAGACTAGACAAACAATTTGTTTGCTATTTTGTGGATATGCTAACGTACGCCCAGTAGTGGACAGATAATAAAAAACCGTAAGTATTTACCTTGTGATATAAAGATTAAATAACAGCCGATATACAAGTAAGTACAGATTAGTAACTATCTTGGTTCAAGAAAATAGTGATATTGATCAGACCTTTGAACATTTTAAGCCTTTAGAAAACTATATGTGACATAAAATATGTCTTAAGTAATCCAGCTATAGTGTTTTTAACTTTGCTTTTGTTGAGGGCGGTCTGCTCTGAAGTCTGAACTAGCGATGGGCGATTGTTACTAAAAACAATCGAACTATTCGATTGTTCAATTTATTCGAATCATTCGAATAAAAATTGTGATCTTTCGAATAAATCGATAGTAGTAATACGTTGACCCCGAGGCCGCGCGCCCTGCCCGAGCGCAGCCGAAATCTAAATCGAAACTAAATCGAATCGAACGGCGGCAATTGCGCGGCGCGGCAAAACACTGCGTGGCCGTGTACACATTTCTAGACATTTAGTAAAATGCGGTTTATTTTAATATTACAAACCGACAATACAATTACATTTATTTGTATAGATTTACGTAGTTTTTAATAATAATAGACCTGTCTTTATTAAGGTATCAAACATTTTATAATTATCATAATACTGAAGGTAAGGTGAAGAGCCGTGGTGGCCGAGTGGTTTGAGCAGTTGCATGCGACGCAAAGGTCGCAAGTTCGAATCCCGACTGTACCAATTAGTTTTTCTGAACTTAAGTACTTACAGTGATTAATCACACCACGAGCTTTACGGTGAAGGAAAACATCGAGAGGAAACCTGCATACGTCTGAGAAGCAATTCAAAGGCGTATGTATAGTCGTGCTTGAGTAACGGCGATGGACTCGCCATCTGTCACGTTGGCACCTAATATACCTCTGGCGGAAAGTGGGTGTGTGGGTATTACCTATACACCTCTGCCTACCCCTTCGGGGACCCTTGTGGTTGTTATAATAAAGGCGTGAGGATATATTATTATAATACTGAAGGTGATAAATAAAAACTACATGTAGGTAATTATTTTATTTATGTATAAGAAAAGGAGATCATTCAAATATCACATAAAATCTACGAGTAGCTTAGCTTTCCTACTCTATTATCTATATATGTAAAAAAATCTAGGTATAAAACAAAATACTATTACACAGGTATTAAAATGGTAAATTCGATGCGCTTCGACTCTGCACTAGTATAAATTGACCCTTACTCGCGCCCTCTAGTGTCGATTTTAGGTACTTACCTAGTACCTACCTTACTTACAGTTGTTTGCTACTTACGTACGTTAGGGATGTCGGAAATGCAATAAAGTATCGATATATATCGTATCGATGTTTTTTTAAAATATCAATATCGATATTGATATTTTTATTAAAAAATATCGATATATCGGTATGATTTGACAGAGAATATTCGTGCTCTAAAAATTAATTTATTTGGTCTAATCTAATTTCTTCTTTTTGGGATTTTTTTATCTTAAAACTTATAAATGTTTATTGATCTGAAAAAAATATCGATTTTTTTACCTTTTCGATACTTAGAATTTTATATCGATACATCGATATAGCGAACTATTAAATATCGCTCAAAAATATCGATATATTGAAAAAATAATATCTATATATCGATGTATCGATATTTTTTCAACAAGCCTAACGTACGTACGTTGCGACTTGCGTTCCGTGCGTCGATTGTTATTCGTTCGTCGATTGTTGTTCGATTGTTTTTTCGTCACAACGAATGAATCGACAATCGAATATACAGTTGTACAATTGTCGATTCATTCGATAGTTTTTTTTTTAACAATCGCCCATCGCTAGTCTGAACCGGTGCCAATAAACTTGTGTTCCGATTTCAAACTGCCAAAGTGACAGTAGCGAAAATTTCAATTCATGAAGTTGTATTTAAGTAGCCGTGTAGTGTAAACCTTAAAAACCAGAGATCTTAGAAAAACTAAATGTAGTAAGTTAAAAAACACTTTTAAATGTAAATTTAGGTGATTATTCACCATCAATCACAAGAACAAAACAAATGTTTGTTTTGTTCAATAATGCCTACAATATGCCGGACGAACGACCGACAAATTGTAGGTATCATTCATTCGTTGAAATTCGTTCCCTGTTATGAGCTGTCAATTTTAGTTTGCTAGATGTCCCACCGCGGGTTCTAAATTCAAATAACCATAATGGCTTGTCTGATTGACGCAATGAAGAGTGCCATAAGCAAATTCTGGGTATATTTCAAACAGACATTTTTCATCGCACAGTGAAGGCAGTTCAAGGTGAATGTAATTCTGTACGTGCGCATAGTTTAGGCGGATAATGACATACAACTTCATAATTTAATAATAACTAGCTCTTGCCTGTGGATTCACTCAGGTTGGTTTTGATTTTGAATATTTAATTATTATAATTTTTAATTATCTATACAAATAAATCAAATTGGAGTGTCTGTTTGTAATATTAAAATAACCGCTTTTTCTTAAATGCATATGGATGTATACACGGTACATATTTCAAAATATTTTTTTTACAATTATTGTCTGTCTGTCTGTTTGTTCCGGGTAATCTCTGAAACAGCTGGACCGATTTTAACGGGACTTTCGCTGGCAGATAGCTGATGTTAAAAGGAATAACTTAGACTACTTGTATTTTGGAAACTGAACTATATTTTTTTTGTTAAATTCCAAGCGGACGAAGTCTCGGGCACAGCTAGTTTTTAAATAAAGTATTTTAAATAAACCACTTTTTTCGACGTAGGACTACGCACCTGTTTTAAGTTTATTTGGTATATTAGACAATGTGAGTGTGAAAACTTCATGAAGACCAGTAGATAGTTAAACCAGACAGCATACCTAACAAACCCATTTTCATATTTATAAAAATAATGCTGGCTAAATAAAACTTCGTATACTTGGACGAATTGACAGCGCTTTCGGACTATAAAATTAGAGTACTCTAAACCGGCGAGTAATGACAGAGAGACTGATGAATGAGGATGAAACAAAAGAGTTTTAGAGTGATCTATCGCTCGATAATATTATCTGTGGTACCCGTGAGAGACAATCGTTGCTATGTATTAATATTATCGCCCGCCGACCTTGGCATTGTAAACGCCATAAATTGTTCCGTTCATGCAGCCGTGTCGCGCTCGAGCTAGCCGGGGACGGGGAATGACCTACAAAACTGTCGACAACTTATTTCTGTTTTAAAGTTTGCATTTATAAATAAATCACTTGAAGTGAACTCTCTTGGGTTATTTCAATGCAGTTAACGGTATCTGACTGCAAATCTGCGATGTCATTCGTGGCAAATAATTTCTTAAATAGCCGTGGTGGCTGAGTGGTTGCCTGCAACGCAAAGATTGCGAGTTTGAGTACCGACTGAACCGATTATTTTCTCCGAATGAAGTATAGTAATTCGAAACATCGAGAAGAAACCTGCATACGTCTGAGAAGAAATTCAAAGGCGTATGTATAGTCGTGCTGGAGTAACGGCGATGGACTCGCCATCTGTCACGTTGGCACCTAATATAACTCTGGCGGAAAGTGGGTGTATGGGTATTACCTATACACCTCTGCCTACCCCTTCGGGGACCCTTGTGGGAAGGCGTGAGGATATATTATTATAAAATAGATTAAGTTTAGATTAGTGACACTAAGTGAGTACCCTTTCCGATGACATTCCCGGTGATTATTTAAGTGTGGGTGGTGATGCCTCCCCATAGAGTTACGCTACTGCCATGGTGACAAGCCAACAAGTATGCATCAATACTAGCTTAGCAAGCACGACTATACATGCCTTTAAATTGCTTCTCAGACGTATGCAGGTTTCCTCGCGATGTTTTCCTTCACCGTAAAGCTCGTGGTGTGACTAATCACTGTACTTAAGTTCAGAAAAACTCATTGGTACAGTCGGGATTCTTGCGATCTTTGTGTCGGAGGCAACTGCTCCAACCATTCGGCCATGAAGATAATAATATTAGCGCCAATAAGTCTTTGTTACTCTTAGTACTCAGCCAAGTGTCACACTACGCAGGGGAGGATCCTGTGTTCTTAGACTTGTGAGAAGTTCAAATCCCAAACGCTATATATATTTTGAAGTGTCCAAAGAATTAACAACCCAACCTTCTCGGCAGTAGGGATGGTTTTACTTGAACACGTTAAATTCGTGCGTATTTCGTCTCGAGCTCCCTTAATAAGGATTATTAACTTGATGACAAAGGAAGCCGTGGTGGCCTAGTGGTTCGAGTATGCGACACAGATATCGCAAGCTCGCATCCCGACTGTACCAATGAGTTTTCTGAACTTAAGTACAGTGGTTAGTCACACCACGAGCTTTACGGTGAAGGTAAACATTGAGAGGAAACCTGCATACGGCTGAGAAGCAATTCAAAGCCGTACGTATAGTCACCTTCCCACAAGGATCCCCGAAGGGGTAGGCAGAGGTGTATAGGTAATACCCACACACCCACTTTCCGCGAGAGGTATATTAGGTGCCAACGTGACAGATGGCGAGTCCATCGTCGTTACTCAAGCACGACTATACATACGCCTTTGAATTTCTTCTCAGACGTATGCAGGTTTCCTCTTGATGTTTTCCTTCACCGTAAAGCTCGTGGTGTGACTAAGCAGAGGAAGGTACGTTCCAACTACCTGGATCAAATCGATCGGACACTAAAGGACGGAAACGTCGAGCGAGAGTAACCGAAACCGACGAGCATGTGTGAAGAGACTGATGAATGTGGACGAAGCGAAAGAGGTATGTAAGTCTAGAGACAACTGGCGCTCTATACTCTCTGCCTACCCCGTTAGGGATTCGGCGTGATGATATGACATTATTTATTTATTTCTAGTATGTATCTTCGTTGCAACCATGCCAAGCCGGTGCGTGGTATTTATTTATTTATCTTAACAATGCATCTGCTCCACGCCCTTGTTCGAGCTCGAATACAATGGTGTGCGATGACCATCAGCTAATCTGCCATCTACCGTAACACAATTGCGGTAGTTCCACACGAACACTGCAGCTACGTGCCGTGAAGATTGGATAAAAAGGTGTGCAGTTTTAATTAGTGGTAGGGGAGTATAGATAGTGCCATCCACGAAGACGCGCCCCACTAATTTCTTGTCGAAGGGGTCGCGGGATGCGCGTTGTATGACCCGTGTCTATTAATTGTAGTGTGCGTGTGCACTCATAGGTAATCAGTGTGTACCGACAATACTCAAACAGTAGTGGAAGGTTGCACACTTACACTATAAACTATGAGGAAGAATAGTGGGGCGCGTCTTCATGGATGGCACTATCTATAGAACTAGAGACTAGATTTTTTTTTTATACTACAAGAGTGGCAATCAAGCATACGGCCCACCTGATGGGAAACGGTTACCGTAGCCTATTTACACTCACGATACCGAAGTATCACTTGCGTGTTGCCACTCTGTGTTCGGAGTATTATAGTGTGTTGGCAGCATAAGGTTTAATCCCTTTGCTTCCAACAATGCGTTGGTTACACGAAATATATGATACATATCACGCTGTGCCCCTGATGGCGTAGGCAGTGAGAGTACAGCGCCAGTTCTCTAGACTTACATGTGAGTCTCTTTCGCTTTATTCACATTCGTCAGTCTCTTCATACATGCTCACCGGTTTCGACTTCCGAGTATTCTTGACGTTCCCATCGATTTGATTTAGGTAGATTTACAGTTATAGCTTACAGAAAAGGATTGCGTCTAGAGGACCAGTTGTCATCTTATTTAAATTAGGTGTAGACGGGGTTACAGAGGATTTTTTTGCTGAATTTTGATTTTGTATGTCTGTCTTTCTGGCACTCGTTTTACTATATTATATAGCACGGCAAATACAGACAATATCCCCTCTGGCATTATGGATGGCTAAGGCAAGCCATGTCTACTTCCCCGGATTCTTTGACCTTGGCGACTTGGTACTTTGAGTGACTCCGGAAATTGAGCGGATGGGTTCAGAGAGCGACTGCTGGGTCACGGAATTTTGTATTAATACAATGCGATATTTGGACAAGGATCTATTGAGAATCGTATGAATATTGCTTCACGCCTTCATACAAGGACACCGAGTAGGCAAAGGTATATCGCAACACTAGCTGATGGCGAGTCCATCGCCGTTTCTCAAGGACAACATTTTTTTTTTATACCACATGGGTGACAAACAAGCATGCGGTCCGCCTGATGGTAAGCGGTTACCGCCGCCTATGGACGCTTGCAACACCAGGGGTAGCACTCGCGCGCTGCCGACCCTGCAGGAATCTTTTCACACCTATATTTACGCCTTTGAATTTCTTATCAAACGTAGGTTTTAGTACCAGGCCACTGACCCAGCAGCGCCACTTATCGGGTCCAACTGTGAATCTAAACCATCCTCGAATCCACCTGAAGACACACAGAGAATTTCATTACAATCGGTCCAGCGGTTTACGATTCTATAAAGGACATACCGACAAATATTTATATATATAGGTGTAGGATGTTTTCAGTGTTTGCCTTCACAGCAAAGCTCGTGGTGTGATTAATAAGTTCATAAGCTTATTGAACTGTCGGGATTCGAACTTGCCATCTTTGCGTTGCAGGCGACTACTCGAACCACTCTTCCGGAGTAATTTCAATAAATTTCTTCGGTTGCGTTGCGAGCAACTCAAAACACGGTGTGAGTAACACATGTTCTGGTGAGGAAAAAAATTATATATTTTGAGTACTGCAAAAGATTTGTACATCAAATGATTTATGTCAAAGAAGTAACAACAACTTATTAGCGCCTCCTCCTTATTATCAACCGCATGAACAGCGGCAACGTCAAGTCGCGGTCCCGACTCGCCATGTCGCCGCTAGATGGTACAGGCGGCAACATAGTCTAAGAGCTTGTGTCTAATTTATTTGCTTAGTGCTTTATACAAGTCAGCTTTTTGATTTTTATTTATTATGCAAAATGTAGTATTTTTACACATAAAGGACCACATTTATTTTTAATTAATACAAACATATCTATTGAATCACACATTTATTACAAAATTACAAATTAGCTACAGAAAAATACTTTCTTCGGTTTCGACTATTATGAAACGCCTTGTTATTAAACTTTAATGTGTAATATATCCGCATCCTTATAAATAACTTTTGCAAATATAATTTCGGAAAACATGGGCAGGGCAGTGAAAAATTTAAATCTTTTATTTGTTCATAAATAGACATGCCAATTTTGCAGTTTATGTGATCATTTTTAAATGCTTTTTGGAATATCTGCTCCATCCTCTTAATATTTTCAACAAAGTCGTCGGGTGGAATCACTGACAAAATTTGGTCTCTAGAATATTTTTTGTAGTGAAGGTACCTAGATTCTGCACTTAAATTGCAAACTTGCTGATTCGCGTTTAAATACGATTTAAGTTGTTCGCAATCCTCGTGACGTTCAATGCACTTTTTCAACAAGGCTCCGCATACGTAAAAAATTGCATTTTTTTCGGGGATATCAAATTCTATATAGTCTGAACAACTAATATCACGCAATACACTATTTGACTGCAATATTTCTGATTGGTTAATATTGATAACGGGTGGAACGTTATTGATTTCAGTAGTTTCATTATCCGTATTTTTGTAATTACTTAAGTGAACGAGGGATTCTGTCAAATCTTCCGTACAATTGCCTTCTTTCGGAGCCCGGGTAATATTGGCAAAGAAAATTTTACGATATGCAGATATAAATTGTCTGCTAGTTGGTTCTAGAGCATTTCCATTTTTCGATCTAATTTTACGGAAAAAATTCTCAATCACGCCCTGATTAAGACGTCTTGTCAGAATGTATTGATATCCTTCTTGCTTAAGATCTTCGTACAGATTTAAAATTGACTTGATTGTGATCTGAAACCCTTGAATAAATTTCACGTTTCGAGTAGTGTCGTTTCCAGTTCGGGGATCTCTTAATTTTAATGTTTGGAAAAAAGTCAACATTTTATTGAAAAAATCAATCTGTTCTTTACGCCCACAAAACGCTCTTTTGTACTTATAGCTGTCACGAAGACTCGATGAATTCAATGCGTCAAATAGATCGTTCATCAACATTATTAATTCGACTGTGTGCCTTGCTGATTCATCTATCACATTAAAATCTATGTACGTTGACAAACCCGCTGCTACAGATCTGCTTAAAAGTTGCGTCGCATAACGAACTTTCATTTTTTCAAAGTTCGTAGTGTACATATGGCTGTTAGTCAATTTATGAGCTTGTCTAAAGCTTTTCTTCTTATCATGCTCATAGAATTTTTCTATGTAACAAAATTTTGCTACGGCGCCATTTTGGAAATGAAAATCATACGCCATCAAGTTGGTACGAACCAACTTTATCAAATTTGGTGCGTCAAAAATATAATAAATTTTATGACCATTAACAGTAAAATAAGTTTTGTTTACGGAAATCCCTCTTTCTTTAGCAGCTTTTAACAAATCTGGTCCCATATCTGAAACGCACACTCTGATTTTTAATCCGATCTCGAAGAGTTTAATTATTAGTTTATCAATCCATATAGATATATTAGCATCGCTTGAACATTCCGATAATAACGCGTAGCCAATTGGCTGGCTCCATTTCACAAAAATACCTCTCATTATTACTACTAAGGCATATTTTGCTGGTGTCGGCGATTGAACGCCATCTACTTCGTGGAAGCCTATTAGTCTGTCGTTTTTTATATCATAAAGGACGTTCGTTTTTAAACTCATAGCGTTCATCACTAAAGTGCAATATTTTTCTCTCTCTGACATATTTTTTACTTTTAATTTTAGTGCCGTCATTAATTGTTCGTTTATTTGAGTAGTCATCGGAATGTATAACTTATTTAACGTGCTTCTACAGGGCAGACAAAGAGTTTTTTCTAATAAACGGTAAGCTTGTGGGCTGACGTAGTACAAGTTTAAGCAAAACATTTTGTAAGCGGTAGTGTATCTGTTTCCTTTGTTAGCACATTTTAAGTTTGTTTGAGCTTTAACAAGTTCGGCTAAGACCTTAGATAAAAAACGATCACATAATTTATAAAACATATGTTGTGAAGAATTTGCTGATTCATTTGCTCGTAAACGCTTTTGACATTCTAATAACTCCGATTTTAGTTTCCTCTTGCGTGGAGTACTTGCAGAAAGACCAGCAGAAGTTTGAGTTAGATTATCCGTGGTGTTAATATCCGTTTGGCATGATGAAGTGGCAATAGTTAAATCAATTTCATTTGACCCTGAAGCACTAGTGGTTTCCGTTTGACTTGAATTATTATATGAAGTTTTTATTTCCACTTGTGTAGATTTGTCAACTTTTTTAAGATTTGGCAAATTTAAACCCGGCAAACAATTTTTTTTTAGTAATTTTCTATTGTTTTTCATTATGTCCTCTGGGTGGAAATGGGCTTCACAAACAACATGCTTGGGTTGGGATTTATTTATCAAATCCTCGCGGTCAATTAAGCGCAGCCACTGAAGGCGTCTGAAATAAAAAGCACATTTAATATACTATAATAATAAAAAAAAAAATGAATAAAGTGAATGAAATATTATCATTAAAAGAAATAAAAACAACATTAAAAACTAACGACTGTCTCTTAGACTATAATCGAATTTGTTGTTATGATTCGAACTTTGTTTTATATGTATTTGATTTACTATTAGTCAATTAGGTACTCGTACATACTTATTTTGAATTACGATTTTCTGTAAGTAGGTAGGTACTTAGTTACTATACCTACAATACTGAGAAATCGGCATAACTAAACGTAAACAAAGAAATAGCGGCAAACCAATTGCCAGATCAAAAGTACCTAATACATTCTAGTAGGAAATTAGGCCTACCTACCTACTTCCTGTGTGATAGAAAACTAATACAAACAAAAAATATGTAAGTACGTAGGTATCGCATCATCAAGTAAAATTATATTATGCTAGAATAAGTGACTAACTTACCTTTCCTGTTCAATAGGTAATCTGAACAGAGACAGGTCTGGAATCGATGAATTATTAAGACACCCAAACACACAGCAATACGTTCTTCTGCGATAATCAGACATTTTGATGAATAAATCATTTAGCGGTGCCGAAAAGCAGTGACGCGCGCGCGAACCTTGTGCAGTGTTAGCCCCGACTGGCGCACTGAGAAACGGGTGGAGATTTTGTTAAAGTGTGCGTGCGTCGACACAGATACAATAGCGCACACATACAAGCCGCGCGCGGTGCGTTTGTATGAAGATAACCTACTTCTCTTCTTTATACTATGTTATTAGCCTCTCGCAGAATAAGTGATCTGCCTCCGTAAACAAATTCCCTTGTACGCTCACGCTATCTGACATCTATAATTTGTATGGCCGTTTACACCAAAGAATAAGCATTCCTTGCGCAGGCATTCCAATCGGCGCCATTTGGCTGCGATCTTAAAGCATTTTTTATTACTTGTTTTATCTATTTCAAAGCATAAAATATTGTATAATAATGAACATAACGAGTTCCATTATAATTTAATTGAATAGTTTAAAAGTATAATTCAATGTCATTACTTTGTTTGGCAAACTTCAAAAGTGGCAGTCCTCATTAACACGTGTCAGTGTTGTACTACACTACATTGAATGTTAAACTATGGCAGCGTGCTCGTGGTTGGTGCAGAAGTTGTAACTAGGTTAGCAAAAGGCCTGCGAGGGTCGAGCCTAGGGCCAGGTTCGTCAGGCAGGCAGGTAACTATCAAAGGACCATCCACGGGGATTTCACCGACTTTCGTAATCTCTGGAAACGTGGGCCCGAATGGCGCGCGGACTGGCAACACCGCGCGTTAGACCGACGACCTCGCGCTATCGCCACCCGCGGTGACGCGCGCTCGAAAGGTCACTAGTCGCCGCACCCGCTCACCACCATCCGCTAATGCCTTCGCCATCTAAACAATCGCAGTTTCCACATACAATCCCATAAGCGCACCGAGAAAAAAATATTGTTCGACACGACGACGAACGACGTGGCGTCGACGTACTGCTGATATTTTGCGTCTCGCTCGCTCGCCGCCCCGCGACCCTCGGCTCCGCCCCCCTCCGTAACCAGCGCAGCCTGGCGGCCGTGCCGAGAAACATTCACGTCGTCTATACAGCGTTGCCATTCCGTACCTATAATTTCGCTGGACGTAAATTTCAACCGAAACAGTTCAATGGACTTTTTGAAAACTCTAAACTTGGCAAAATTCACGTAAAAAGTATAGTGTCGTCACATGGTATTGTAGAAAGTGTTGTAAATATCATAGTTTTGTTAAAAATTGTGCTAAACCAGTGCGAGTTGCGTGTCCGTGCGTGTAAACCGTGAACAAAGTCCCGTTAGGTACTTCCTACTCGGGTTCTGGCTAAAAGGTTAGTACTCAGTGTCTGCTATATCTCTTATTACTTCCAAAGTGTAATTGTTGATCTCCTAGAATAGATGCCAGCCTTGGCAAGTAATGCTTCTAGACCTCCCCCGCTGAGTAGGTAGTTTCGTCCATTAACTAGTTGAAATACAAGTTTCTTGGTAGGTAACTGCGCAAAAGATAGCGTTGGTTAACTCTCGCGAGTGTCGGATTCTGCATTATAGTTACGTGTTAGTGTGGCCTGATGGCGCGGTGCCATAGCTATGCACGTGCCTCGGAGACCATAGTTATGGTTATGTAAGGGCGATAAGGTTATCATAGCACATCGGCCTTTGGCCGCACCCGTTATTTTCGTCGTTGTACCCTTTGATCAGCCCCTAAAATAGCAGAGCAGTGCACCCGACACCTAATGGCGAGGTTTGCCACGCTGCAACGTCGTGAATCCGCGGGAACGTTCCGTTCTGATCGACCCATTGGCATCTACGTAGGCCCATATCTCACTGTTTATATAAACTCAACTACACACATTTCTTATTAACGATATTTAATATATATTTTAGTTATATTACCAAGTTTTTTCTATTCTTTATTCGTTAATATTAAAAAAAAAAACCATTTGTTAACCGTGCGCAAATCACACGCTTGTGTTCGTTTTTATATTCTTAATACATATTGGCAAAAATTAAGGTTATTTGCTACTTTACTTACTTTATTTTAGTTAAAAGTTAAATTAAGCGCTATATATACAACATAGCAACGCTAAAAACTAAATAAAATACCTATACAACAATCTATAATGATCATTCACATATTACGAACAACATTCGGAAATATGAACAGTAGCTATATATTGATGAATCGCAGGTTTAATATAATGTATAAGTTTTCGAAGTTTGGTATTCTGTTTTTTTTTTTTAATAAAATCCTGTTCTTTTCTCAAAACCATAACGCCATTTTGATCTAAACGTGCACTCGGTGGCTTGGATGTGTCCGTACGTAGTTAGCATATTCGTGATATTAATACTAGCCCTTCAGTCTAATACATGTTGATATGTTAACTTTCTTTAATATATATGTATTGCGTTCAAATATATACATATAATTTCCTCACGACTTCCCATAATGGTCCCGAACGGGTAGGCAGAGGTGCGTAGGTAGTACCCACACACCCACTTTCCGCCAGAGATATATTTAAAGTGCCAACGTGACAGATGGCGAGTCCATCGCCGTGACTCAAGCACGACTATATACTTATACGCCTTTGAATTTCTTCTTAAACGTGTGCAGGTTTCCTCTCGATGTTTTCCTCCACCGTAAAGCTCGTGGTGTGACTAATCACTGTACTAAGTTTAAAAAGCTCGTTGACACAGTCGGGTTTGAATTTGCAATCTTTGTATTGAATGCAAAACTACTTGAACCACTCGGCTGTTCTTTTTTCGTTTCACAAAAATTCCTACCTACCTGTTTATTTAAATAATTACCAATTTCATTGTCCAAAAGCAAAAAATGCCATTGCCAGATAAGTATATGATAACCTATTTTGGCTATGATTAAAGCAAAAAAACAGCGAATGATTGACATTAATTAACATACAAATTATTTTAAAGATAAGTCATATTTAATTTCATGCCACAATGATGGCAACTAATGGTAAGCGATATTTTTTCTATACAACAAGAGTGGCAAACAAGTATACCGCCCATCTGATGGGAAACGGTTACCGTAGCTCTATTTACGCTCACGATTCCGAAGTATCCCTTGCGTGTTGCCACTCTGTGTTCGGAGAGTTTATGGTGTGTTGACAGCATAAAGGGTTTAATCCCTCTGCTTCCAACACAATGTAACAATCCTCCCCCCCTCCCTAAGGAGCTCATTACTGGAAACGTTATTCACTGCGTAGGAACACAACACAAAAAGGTGGAGGTTCTGCCCCAGTCGGGCAGCTCCGAATTCGAACGGGAAACCCGTTATGCCCTACCTCTCTTAGATTTTCGCTGTCTATGGACCCCTGCAATACCAGGAGTGTCGCTCGCGCGCTGACGACTCAGTAGGAATCGTAAATCGTACATAAAACTTATCTACACAAGCATTAATTAGGTCCAACATTAAAATCTAAAATAACTCCATTATGCATTTGTTCATTAGTACAAATAGGTATGTACATTAATTATTCACAAAATGTAGGCTAAGAGTATCTATGGGTTAGCGCATTATTTATTAAATATCGAATATGTGTGCACTGACTACAGGATATAAATATTAATAATAAACTTCTTTTTTTTTTTTAAATAAATTGGTATGCACCTGAAAGACCAGTCTCCATGTCATGGATATATATATACTACAAACAATTTATAATCACTATGTCGGATGTAAAGTATAATGATGATAGGTAAAACACAGAATATCGCCCATTTTTGCACATATCTAGTAATAATCCCTTACCGGGCAGGCAGAGAGAGAGTAGATCGCCAGGTCTCTCGAGAGTTATATACCTTTTTCGCTTCGTTCACATTCATCAGTCTCTTCATACATGCTTGCCGGTTTCGAGTTCTTTTGAGGACTCATCCTTGAGTGTCCCATATATTTGATCTAGGTTACTGGAACAGTTCTTTCTTATTGTAAATGAAAACAATATTCGAAACGAAAATTATCAAAAGCGGTTTCCTCCAAAAACCGCTTATTGAACCAACGATTGATAGCTCTTCAGTTATAATATAATACCATCACGCCTACCCATAAGGGTCCCCAAAGGGGTAAACACAGGTTTGTAAGTAGTACCCACACATCCACTTTCCGCCAGAAATATGTTTTGAAGCCAACATGGCGATGGCGAGTCCATCGCCGTTACTCAATCACGACTATACATACATACGCCTTTGAAGATTCTTCTCAAACGTATGCACGCTTCCTCGATGTTTTCTTTCGCCGTAAAGCTTGGCATGACTAATCACTACTTAAGTTCAGAACAGCTCATTGGTACAGTCGGGATTCGAACTTGCAATCCTCTCGAACCTCTCTGTCTCCACGGCTCTATTATTACGTGTCAACTTATGAAATTCATCCAATTCTAGCGTTGAGTAACATGTCATAAATATGAAAGTTTCTTATTATTTCTGTTCCTCTTTCAACCTAAAACTACCGAACGTAATTGGGTTATTTAAGATTATTAAATTAAGATATAGACTGACTTATCCTAACGGCGATGGACTCGCCATCTGTCACGTTGGCACCAAATATACCTCTGGCGGAAAGTGGGTGTGTGGGTATTTATTACCTATACACTTCTGCCTACCCCTTCGGGGACCCTTGTGGGAAGGCGTGAGGATATATTATTATTATTATCCTCTAAACCTAACCATGAGGAGGGCACAGCTGGTTAAATAAAACATATTAGAAGGGTGCCTTTCCACTTTGCAAGGTACAAGTTCCAACGACTCCTAGGCAGGTGTGATCCAAGCAATTGCAATTCTAACCACTATGTAAATACATACCTGCCTGAGGGGACAAAGCTACTTTTATTAAAACGCACCCGTCGTGTACAGGTAAAACTACTACATGGAAAACTCTTAAATTGAATAAGCCGTGGTGGCCGAGTGGCTCGAGTCAATGATTGCAATTTCGAATCTCGACTGTACCAATGAGTTTTTCTGAACTTAAGTACAGTGATTAGTCACACCACGAGCTTTACGGTGAAGGAAAACATCGAGAGGAAACCTGCATACGCCTGAGAAGAAATTCAAAGGTGTATGTATAGTCGTGCTGGAGAAACGGCGATGGACTCGCCATCTGTCACGTTGGCACCTAATATACCTCTGGCGGAAAGTGGGTGTGTGGGTATTACCAATACACCTCTGCCTACCCCTTCGGGGACCCTTGTGGGAAGGCGTGAGTATATATTATAATATTATAGAGTAACGGCGATGGACTCGCCATCTGTCACGTTGGCACTTATAATATATCTCCTGCGGAAAGTGGGTGTGTGGGTACTACCTACACACCTCTGCCTTTCACTTCTGAGACCCTTGTAGGGAGATGTACCTACTAATGCATACGAATATATTACAAAATAAGTAAGCATCTAAGTGTTAGTAGATAATATTTGACCTTAAGCGTGTTTGAATGGCGTGTTGTTGTCTGCAGGTAGTCGGTGCAGTGGTGTTGTGTGTGTGTGGTGGTGTGAGTGTGGTGGGCACGGGCATGGCAAGCAGCTAGCAGGGGCGCGATGCGCGCCGGCTGACCATGCCAGCTGCGCTGCCGCTCACATGGCGCAGTACTCACAACGGACTCAGCCAATGCACAGGTCAGTGACTTGTACACGCTCGCCACATCTGCTCGGCCTATGGTCACATGTGCACATCTATTTATGTTATCTATTGACCATGGTATAATGAAACTCACACAGGTTTGACGTATTTTATATGAATATAACACGTTTCACGTGCTAAGCTTAGTTCAATTTTCTCTTTCCAAGTCCTATTTTAACCACCACTCTCAACGTAATACCGACATTCGGATGTTGCGCTATTGAAATGCTGGTACTAGGGTTGCTTATGGCTTTTTTATGACTTAACTACTGATGATCTTCGACCATCCAACCAACTTGGAGCCGCTCGAAGAGTATAATACCGTTATTGTAGTGACTAATCTCTAGAGAATTAGACGTGTTAAACAAAATATGTACCTTGCAAAAACTGAATTTTAATGTTTTGATAACAATGTCTAATCGGCTACACTTACAATAAAAACATCATGCAGTCTTCTCACATAAATCCAAACATGCAGACAAAATATCCATCTATTCGTACGCAAGCATCGCATTCAAGGTGCATGTCCAGCATAGCTTTAAGACCGATGTAGAAGCCGGCGAGTACCACTGTGTTGCTCGCTGGTATGGCGATCAGCTTGTGCTTCCCTCCTCTAGATAAGAAGAAATTCTTGACCCTGTCCACTAAATTATAGAAACATATTTTTGGGTGAGGCCGGCAAGCATGTATGAAGAGACTGATCAATGGGGACGAAGCGAAAGAGGTATGTTAGTCTTAGAGAGAACTGGCGCTCTAACCTCTCTGCCTACCCCGTTAGGGACTCAGCGTGATGATACGTATTTATTTTTGGACGACTTTAATACGCTAACATATTTTTGTTAGATCACCCTAATCTTAAATCTAAAATTTGGATTTACAAATGCTTTTGTGAAGTCTATTCTTGATTTTTTTTTGGGATATTTTACATCGCGGTACGACACCTAATTAAGATACGAAAATTTTTTATAAATCTCTATACTCACCAAGTAAAGCTTTGAATAAAGTTACATTTAATGTTGACTTTCATCACCATTTTACAGTAAGTATATGGTACATACATACATATCATCACGCCAGGTCCCTAACGGGGTAGGCAGAGAGTATAGAGCGCCAGTTCCCTCTAGACTTACATACCTCTTTCGCTTCGTCCACATTCATCAGTCTCTTCATACATGCTCGTCGGTTTCGAGTACTCTTAACGTTCCCGTCCTTGAGCGTCCGAGCTATTTGATCCAGGTAGTTGGTATGGTATACTATACAATATATAACATAACCGGATGATAAGACTATCGTGAGCTATGTTTTATTAGGTATTGTACTGTTAGTTCCTAGTAACGAGACCGGTAGCAAGTACATATGTATATAATACTAGCTGTCCCGCCCAGCTTCGCTCGGGTGAAAAAGTTAAATTGCCCGTAACACGATCGCAGCGCCACCTATTGGGTCCAATTGTAAATCTAAACCATTCTCGAATCTAGCTTAAGACACACAGAAAGCTTCGCTCGGGTAAAAAGGTAAAATTCTTGAAACTCGATCGCAGCGCCACCTATCGGGTCCAATTTAATATAGCCTATGTTACTCGGGGATAATGTAGCTTTCCAAAGGTGAAAGAATTTTTGAAATCGGTCCAGTAGTTTCGGAGCCTATTCATTACAAACAAACAAACAAACAAATCTTTCCTCTTTATAATATTAGTATAGATACTGTGGGGGACATATATATATATATATATACATATAAGGGGGCGTCCATAAATGACGTGCGGTGTATTTTTTAATTTTCTGTCCCTCCCTCCCCCCTGCTGAGATATCGTGAGATTTTATTCAGCCCCCTCTCCCATCCCCCAATCTCACGTGAGATTTTTCAAAATGTGGGTTTCTTACGTAAACTCGTTGGATTTTTATTGTAAAAAATTGCTTCGTGCTTTTATTTACGACTAGTTAAGTCTAGTAATCAATATTGCTGAGAGTTTAATTATAAGATTAAATCATACGCATGTTCAATCTGGATTAAGTGGACCAAAATTTTATATTTTTTATCCGAAAAAGAATTGCGTGATATTTGTCGAGACCCCCCTCTCCAACGTAAGATCAGATGAGATTTGACTCGACCCCCTCCCCCCTTAAACATCTCACGTAATTTATGGACACCCCCTAATCATAATATCAAAAATATCGCTCTACTCTGTTGATTTTATATATACATACATACGTATGTATGTCTACGTACGTAAAGAATAGGGCTGTGTATCTCATGCTTGTCCGTCAAATGTCTGGTAATCCAGTGAAGTAGTGTCTGTCAACAGGGGGCCGTTGCTCCGTCATATTTCGCAAGCTGCGTGACTGACGCATCGGGAACTACGCGACGAAATTGCCATAAAAAATAATTTATCCGGCGGCTTTACTGCCGTAACGTTTTCCTCTAATTAATGTTTACCAACGAAATAACGATTCGACATTCGCTAAGTGCCCTGATGAAGATAATGTGTATCGTCTATCCTCACGGAACATCAGCCTGTTTTCGTAGAATTATTATCTATGCTAATATTATAAAGAGGAAAGACTTGTATGTAAGGAGGTTTGTAAGGAATTGGCTCAAAAACTGCTGGACCGATTTTAAAAATTCTTTCACCATTTGAATGCTACATTATCACTGATTAATATAGGCTATTTTATGCTAGAGAAGTTTTGGCCGTGGTGGCCTAGTGGTTTGAGCAGTTGCCTGCAACACAGAGATTACAAATTCCAACCCTAAGCGCACCAATGAGTTTTACTGTAAGCACGGTGATTATAAACACCACGAGCTTTACGGTGAAGGAAAACATCGAGAGGAAACCTGCATACGTTTGAGAATAAATTCAAAGGCGTATATATAGTCTTGCATGTTTAACGGCGATGGACTCTGTAACGCTGGCACATAAAATATATATCTGGTGGAAAGTGGGTGTAGGTACTACCTATACACATGTTTACCCCTATGGGGACCCTTGTGGGAAGCTGTGAACATATAATAGGTACATGTATAAAATCGTCATTTATTATTATCGTAAATGAAGAGGACCTATAAATTGTTTATTACTTATATAATACTTTTAAAAATTAGAATTTTTAAAATTTAAAAAAGAGATTCGCAAATCACCTGGCGTGAATGAGGGCGTGATTGTAAAGATGAAGAAAGGCATGTTACGTTGGTTTGGACACATAGAAAGGATGAGTGAAGAAAGATTGACGAAACAGATATACAAAGCAAAAGTGTGTGCAAGAAGAGGCAGAGGAAGGCCACGTTCCAACTACCTGGATCAAATAGATCGGACTCTCAAGGACGGGAACGTTAAGAGTACTCGAAACCGACGAGCATGTATGAAGAGACTGATGAATGTGGACGAAGCGAAAGAGGTATGTAAGTCTAGAGAGAACTGGCGCTCTATACTCTCTGCCTACCCCGCTAGGGACTTGGCGTGATGATATGTATGTATGTATGTACTTTTAAAAATATTAGTTGTTAAATGGTTTAGACCTATAATTATAAACAATTGCAGTAATGGGCGATGACGTAGTAACTTAAAAGTTGTAGTTCAAGGCAAGAGTTCTTCTGAATACGGCTTAAATCACATACTCCGAATGGGGGAAGCGTAAACTAAATTCATTGTATATTATGTAAGCTGTGGGTAGAAAGAAAATGTATATAAATGAAACGAAAGTATTTCTCAAAATTATATATATTATATATTTCTGATAGAATATAACAAAATACTTAAGATTATAATAACAATAATAAAGTAGTTTCTAGTACGTGGTCATTATAAAGCGTCATGCATGCTCCATATCTATACAATAATGGCGCCAACGCGCTATTTTCAATGACTTACGGTTGACAATCGCGTACAGTAGCCGGCAATCAACTTGAACCAATGACCTTGCATGCGCAGAACCGAATTTTAGGCGCGTTTGGTGGTGCGGGTCGGGGCGCGACGGCAGGGGCGACCGCGGCGCTCACGCTATTGGTCATTCAGTTGAAGTTTGTGCCCCGCGCCGCTTTCATGCCCCGCTGTCTCGAGAATACACTTGCGTGCATTAAAAAGTGACTCGTTAGTAATTACGAAATATTGTTGACATTTTTGTTGAAGTTTTTTGTTATAATTGTAATAATAATAATATATCCTCACACCTTCCCACAAGGGTCCCCGAAGGGGTAGGCAGAGGTGTATAGGTAATACCCACACACCCACTTTCCGCCAGAGGTATATTAGGTGCCAACGTGACAGATGGCGAGTCCATTGCCGTTACTCAAGCACGACTATACATACGCCTTTGAATTTCTTCTCAGACGTATGCAGGTTTCCTCTCGATGTTTTCCTTCACCGTAAAGCTCGTGGTGTGACTAATCACTGTACTAAGTTCAGAAAAACTCATTGGTACAGTCGGGATTCGAACTTGCAACCTTTGCGTCGCAGGCAACTGCTCGAACCACTCGGCCACCACCGCTTCATACCACTTCATTTCATTTCAATTTCATTCATTCACCACGGTTATAATTGTGTTATCGTTTTTATGTTCTATTTTATTGTTGTTGAGTAATTCATAAATACAATATAAAAGTCGAACCATGCCGAAGCGAAGCAATACTGTGCTAAAGAGACAAGCTAGAAAAATTGTGTACGATGTGTATTGTTTTATGAAAAGTCATGGAAATACCGATTTGGAAACATTTAAAAATACCGCCGAAGCTACAAAAACATCAATAAGCACTGTGAAGCGAATTGTTAAAAAAGCCCAAGGTTCCGATTTACGGATTATTAAGGCGAGGACTGAGTTATATTATCGACCTATTCCTACCATGTCGTCAATATACTTACAAAAAAAAACCTTTCCTAATTTTTCCACTTAATGATATTTATGATATTGAAAATATTTAGTTCACTTTTTAATTCACCACAGTAGGTAAAACAAGAAAACAGAGCACAATTGTGTAAATTATATAATTTGCACTGAATATAAAGTTAACCATTTTTTTTTGCACGTAACTGTACAATGCGCAAACTTTCCCCCACCATGCCAACTCTGGGTCAAGTTGTTTGCCGGCTACTGTACACTGAGCACTGCGCAGGTTCAAGTTACGTGCCGAGCTCGTTGTGTTGTGTCGCGTCTCGTACTGGCATGCGCCGAGTGCCAGTCGCCCGCTGACGGCGCTGACGCTCAGACGTCACAGACTTCGTAACATAACTTAGCATCCTCATCAAAGTTTACATACTCCACACATACTTGTACTAACAAAATGCGAAAAAACTCAGTCATCCAAGCCCAAACAAGGGAAATGATTTACCACGTGTACTGTTTCATGGCGAAAGAGGCTAAGGAAGGCCCGATTAATTTGCTCAAAATACAGGAGCGCACAGCGGAGGCCACAAGGACTTCCAAAGCCAGCGTCAGGAGGATCATCATGGAGGGGCGCGAAAACAATGGACAGTTCAAAACACCAGGTCTGGTCAGGAAGAAAACCAAGCGAATTACGGGCGTGAACGAACATGAGAGGGAAGTTATACTACGGTGCATTCAGCGCTCACAGCAATCGAAAAACACCACGGTAAATAG
Organism: Drepana falcataria; assembly: GCA_945859725.1. NCBI lineage: Eukaryota > Metazoa > Arthropoda > Insecta > Lepidoptera > Drepanidae > Drepana > Drepana falcataria. The sequence goes on along the minus strand of OX243941.1, from coordinate 8,661,707 downwards.
CCTCATGGAGCAACTGCAGAAGGAGATCAACTTCAAAGGATCCGACAGGAGCCTCAGACGAATTATTCACAACTTGGGCTATGTGTGGCGAAACGGCCCCGGGAAACAAAAGGTGTTGGTTAAAAAGAAAATTACTGTTAAATCGAACAGGCCAAAGGGTGACACGCCTCCAGACCCTCAAGAAGCACCACCAGAGCCGTTGCTGATCAAGTTGGAGCCCTATGTAGGCGACTCTTCATCACAATCAGAGCCAGGAAGTCAGAGCGCGGAAGACGAAATTGACGAGGACATTACATCGACATCTCCTCTCAGTATTAAAATTGAAGAAGAATGTATTCAATAAGCTAATGTTTAATGTAACTAATTTTAGAACATATATGTTTATTATTATAATAAATGTTATTTTTATTGTTACTTTCATCATCATATCATCACGCCGAGTCCCTAACGGGGACTATCAAACCTATGAAAATAAAATTAAATAGTTGGAGGGGTAGGCAGAGGTGTATAGTTAGTACCCACACATCCACTTTCCGCCTTCTGCACCTTCTCCAGAAACAATATGTATGAAATAGTGTTATAGGTGCTATAATTATCGTAGTTTAAAAGAAAAGCCTTTTCCCGCACAAACGTTCAATGAACTTACCTAATAAAGTGTAGCTTTTATGTTGTTATGCAAAAAAATCCATGTAGGGCAACATCAGCGTAATTAACTCAACTCAATATGGCGACTGGCGAATCAGCTGTTAAAGTCCATATACAGATTCGACCTCTAGCGTAAACATTAGGTATATATAATTGTTCTGGATAGTAATTAATTGTGTCACTAATTACAATGTGAAAGTGTCAATGTGTATTTTATTGGGGTACGTTACTGTTTTTCAAACTTCCTGAATATTATTGTTACAATACCATTTATTCATGACAAGGAGAAAAACTTGGTCATTTACGCTAATTTGATACATACGCAATAAATAATTGGTTCAACGAAAATATATATAATATTTATAATAAAAGTAAAAATACATATGAATAATAAATAAGGTTAATTATAAATTATAATGTTCCGATAATTGAGAAGGCACAAGAAACTATTTTATAGCCTTGCACTTAATAATGTAGTGTTCTTGTTGGATACTTATAAATTAATAAATGATCGGCCAGTTTCGAGTACTCTTGACGTCCACATCCTTGAGAGCTTTTAAACAGACTTCAAACGGGGGTTCTATGTTCGACTGATGTAGGTATTTTTGAGCAGTATTTTTATGCACTTGCAGAACAGGCAGTATCACTACTGCCTGTTCTGGTCTAGCTGGCCATGCTTTCGTCAGGGTTCAGGATTGGCATTGATACGTTCTCTGTGTGGTGACATTTAGTCGCGCGTTTATGGCTCGACTGCGTTCTGTTACGTCTGGCGTCCGGCCACTGCCATAATGCATGGTGCGGCGTGCCAACGACAATGTCATTAAAATATCTACCCGGTCGGTCTTAAATTTAAAACTAGTCTGACCTACATTCCTGATGCAATGACTTTGTAATAAGTGTGGCAGCTATGATGAAGATAAAGAGGCTTGCTAATAAAAACGGTGTATAAAACTATTGGCAGGGTATTTTGTTCTGTTTTGGGTTTAAATCGCTGCTGGCCTTTCCGAGAAATTTAACCAATCCCATGAAAAAAATAGTTTAGTATTTTTTTATTATTCAAGTTATTTAGGGTGCAAAGTAGTTCGTTATTATATTTTAACTAGCGCCCCGCCTGACGTCGCACGAGCAGTAAAGCATAATTATTATATTATGCCTACCCCCGTTAGGGACTCGGCGAGATGATATGTATGTATGTATATATACATACATGCCATATTCTCCCGCGCGGTCGCATTAGCTCATTCCAACCAATACACTCAAAACTAACTAATTATAATCGTAAACCTTCTCCGTGATTCACTCTATTGGTGAAAACCGTATGAAAATTAGTTCAGTAGTTTCTGAGCTTATCTCGGACAGACAGGCAGACGCGGTGGAGGATTTCGTCTATAATATGTGAAATAGTGAAGGTTTAAATAAATAAATATACCTCTGGCGGAAAGTGGGTGTGTGGGTATTACCTATACACCTCTGCCTACCCCTTCGGGGACCCTTGTGGGAAGGCGTGAGGATAAATAAATAAATATATTAAAAAAATACTTTAATAAATAAGTTGCGGTCGTTGTAATCAAAGGTATTAGACCAAACCCGGGCAACACCGCGAGGCGATGCCAGTATGTTTTAAACTATTCTAGCTTTACCAACGGTACTATGAACCAACGAAACCACAATTCGCAGAATCGGAGGTCGACTCGGACCGACTAATCAATTCCATTTAAGTCAAAAATCCAACTAGGAATTTCTAGAAATGGAGTTCGGTGCGGTCTAGACAGTTAGGTCAGTGGTATTTATGGCTGGGACGCTATCGATTTTTCATTTTTCCACGTCCGCGGTAGCTAAATGCAAAATGGGGTTTGAGGATAAATATAACTTCTTCCCGAAGAGACAGAGGAAGACCACGTTCCAACTACCTAGATCGAATCAAGCGGACACCCAAGGATGGGAGCGTCAACAGTACTTGAAACCAGCCAGCATTCATGACGAGACTGATGAATGTGGTCGAAGCGAAAGTTTTAATGTAAGTCTCTAGAACGCTCTAATTTCTGCCTACCCGGTGTGGGACTTGGCGTGACAATATGAATACTGACGTAAAGAAAATATCACATCTGAATTTTCTGACACTCTCTGTTTTTAAACATATTTTCCATCCCTCGTGACTAAGATACATTATCGTACACGTAATCTACTTTTTTACTTTACGAGTTAAAAGCGCGCCAAAACGTTCCCTTCGTCCCGCCAATACATCACGCATGACGTAACAAGCAAATGGATGCGTTCACAGCGAACCCCATTGGAATAAATTGCACAGGGTAAAAATGTGAAGGAAACATGATTGGTAACCACCTGCTTGCCTATACTCGCTACAGTTGGACCATACAATTCTTATAAAGTATACGTCTATAGAACTAAGGATAATACGCAGTTCTTTACAAACGAGCAAAAAGGCATCTTGACCGTTGGTCGCTCTAACAACTAGATATGTACCTACTTTACGAATCCAGCTGATCTCCCCAGTTTGAATCGGGCAAGCGAAATGGCGGTGCGACGTTGCCATTCCGCGCGGGAACGTAAAACCGCGCGTTGCCACTCCGCACACACACTTCCATGAGTAAATATTCGAATTTCGAATCTGCTTGACGCAGTGGCGTAATACATTCACAAACATTTGATCAAATTTACTACATGCTGTTTAACAAAATGAAGCGTACTATAATTTATTGTATCCGTCTACACAATACTAAGTTATTTTGTCATTTATCGTACATGTAGGTAAGTATCCGAAATTGAGTCAGGCATGTTCTATAACGGTAAGAGCCAATTAAATGAGGCAGCAGAACTGGTTTTACTTAATTTTGGTTTTGTAGTTAATTGGCGGTGAGCCGCGAGTTCGCGAAAGAAAAGCAATTTTGAGCGTCATTGCTTTTTAATGGCTACGTTTTTTTGTATTAATTACAAATGGATGAAGGACCTACTTTAATTTTAAAACTTTCGTTCGTTAAATAATAACTGTCTTTGTACAAAATTCCCAGTTGAAACTTATACTACAGTTACTAAGTCTGTCTGCACTCCATTTTAGCTACCTTTTCAACGACGCTTAACTAATCACATGTTGTTATAATGCATTTTCATACACCTATATACCTCTGCCTACCCCTTTGGCGACCCTTTTGGGAAGGCTTGAAAAAATAAGTACCAATACATACATATAAATACATTTTATTAATAAACACTGATCGAAATAAAGAATTCAATGGGCATTTATTATTTAGCCTTGCTTTAAAGTACTTAAATTAAGTCTTTAAAAATATATATGTAGGTTGTTTGCAATCAAGATGGCCGATCACAACTCCGGTGGTCCAGTACCGATGAGGTTTTTATTAACTTTGACTTGTCACACGAGTTTTACGGGGAAGTGAACGCCATGTGTCACGGTGACACGTATATCTTGGGGAGAACTACACCTCTGCCTACCCTTCTAGGTAGGAGTGATGATTACATTATTATTGGAATACATTATACCCCTTCTCACCGGCTCTTATTTCTTACCAATTTTTTGTTACAAATATATAGCGATGGATGTAAGTGTAGAGAGAACTGGCTCTCTATACTCTCTGCCTACCCCGTTAGGGACCTGGCGTGATGATATGGATGTCTAAAGATGTATGTAATTGTAAATATTGCCCATACAAACTTATAATAATATCCTCACGCCTTCCCACAAGGGTCCCCGAAGGGGTAGGCAGAGGTGTATAGGTAATACCCACACACCCACTTTCCGCCAGAGGTATATTAGGTGCCAACGTGACAGATGGCGAGTCCATCGCCGTTACTCAAGCACGACTTTACATACGCCTTTGAATTACTTCTCAGATGTATGCAGGTTTCCTCTCGATGTTTTCCTTCACCGTAAAGCTCGTGGTGTGACTAATCACTGTACTTAAGTTCAGAAAAAACTCATTGGTACAGTCGGGATTCGAACTTGCGACCTTTGCGTCGCAGGCAACTGCTCGAACCACTCGGCCACCACGGCTCTTCAAACAACTTCTACAAACTTTCACCCCATTTAAAATAAAATATAGCCTCTTCCCTAGGTTTACTATGAATCTCCTTGTCAAGTTTAATTAGGATCCGTTCACCCGTGAAAATGTAATGAACAAACAAACAAGAGCTACTTACTTATTAATAATGTTAGTATGGTTTATAGGCCGCGGTGGCCGAGTGGTTCGTGTTGTTGTCTGCGACACAAAGATTGCAAGTTCCAATCTCGAACAGTTCCAGTTGAGTTTTTCTGAACTTAAGTACCGTGATTAGACAAACCTTTACTGTGAAGGACAACATCCAGACGAAATCTGCATACGTTTAAGAAGAAATTCAGAAGCGTACGTATAGTCGTGCTTGAGTAACGGCAATGGATTCGCCATCTGTCACGTTTTCACCTAAATTATGCCTGGCGGAGTGTCTATCTCTTCGAGAACCTTATATAATAATAATAATAATATATCCTCACGCCTTCCCACAAGGGTCCCCGAAGGGGTAGGCAGAGGTGTATAGGTAATACCCACACACCCACTTTTCGCCAGAGGTATATTAGGTGCCAACGTGACAGATGGCGAGTCCATCGCCGTTACTCAAGCACGCCTATACATACGCCTTTGAATTTCTTCTCAGACGTATGCAGGTTTCCTCTCGATGTTTTCCTTCACCGTAAAGCTCGTGGTGTGACTAATCACTGTACTTACGTTTTAGAAAAACTCATTGGTACAGTCGGGATTCGAACTTGCGACCTTTGCGTCGCAGGCCACTGCTCGAACCACACGGCCACCACGGCTTTATCTTATCGGCTCTTATATATATGTAGAGCAGAATCTAGCCCATTACATGGGTAGGATAGAAACGCTGAAACTACAATATCTATAATTATGTTCCTCGTAATACAACTCTGCTCTACTTAACATAAACCAGATTCCCTACGGACTTTGCTGCCGGATCTTCTCGGTGTGGTATTTGCGAACCGGTGTTGGAATGGGCCTTGATTAAATAATTGTACTAATAATATACATATTTACTGCCAAAGAAAAGATAAATAAGTAGAATAAAATGCAAACACAATTGCCTACCGGGTAATATAATAATAATATATTCTCACGCCTTCCCACAAGGGTCCCCGAAGGGGTAGGCAGAGGTGTATAGGTAATACCCACACACCCACTTTCCGCCAGAGGTATATTAGGTGCCAACGTGACAGATGGCGAGTCCATCGCCGTTACTCAAGCACGACTATACATACGCCTTTGAATTTCTTCTCAGACGTATACCGGGTAATGTACTACAATAGGTAATCCATAATAAAAAGGTGGGGTGGGGTGGCCGTGTTCTTCGAGTAGTTGCCTGCGACACAAAGATCGCAAGTTCGAATCCCGACTATACCAATGTGTTTTTCTGAACTTAAGTACAGTGATTAGTCGCACCACGAGCTTTACGGTGAAGGATAACATCGAGAGGAAACCTGCATACGTCTGAGGAGAGCAATTCAAAGGCATGTATGGTCGTGCTTGAGTAACGGCGATGGACTCGCCATCTGTCACGTTATCACCTAAAATATATCTCTGGTGGGTACTACATACATATACAGCTCTGCCTACTCCTTCGGGGACCCTTGTGGGAAGGCGTAAAGATGAGGATGAATGTACTATAATTCGTTTATATTACTTTCTAGGCATTTGCAAATCCTTATGTACCTACTCAACTAAGTTTGTGAAATGCTAAAGGTCCTTACCTACTTTACCCAGTACATATATATATACATATATACTATATAGGTACATATTAGTTTATACATACTAGACTAGCTAACGTACCAGACCTACAAACAAGAAGTTCAGAAACTGAAAACCAGTTGCCGTTTCAAGCAAGATCGATCGTGTTCCCGGCGTTGCCGCTCCGTCGGCGAGCGAGCGCGCGGTTGCCACTCCGCACACTCCTATTATTATTTATTATGCTGCTTGCCGCGCTGCGTTCTTGCCTTGCGTCACGCGTGCATTGGCCCAATGTTTGGCTACAGTAATGTCATCTATGCAGTATCCTATCTCCATACAAACGGTTGGAGAGTCATACCTTCGCGAGTTCGGTATATCGGTATATCGGTCGCCACAGAGACCTACGAATTTTGCAGGTTAAGAGCTGTGAATATTTCAATGAGTGGTTCGAGCAGTTGCCTGCGACGCAAAGGTCGCAAGTTCGAATGCCGACTGTACCAATGAGTTTTTCTAAACTTAAGTACAGTGATTAGTCACACCACGAGCTTTACGGTGAAGGAAAACATTGAGAGGAAACCTGCATACGTCTGCGAAGTAATTCAAAGGCGTATGTTTAATCGTGCTTGAGTAACGGCGATGGACTCGCCATATGTCACGTTGGCACCTAATATAAATCTGGCGGAAAGTGGGTATTACCTATACACCTCTGCCTACCCCTTCGGGGACCCTTGTGGGAAGGCGTGAGGATATATAAAAATAAGTATAAGTACTGTTAAATAGGGCAACGAGTATCTATAGACTATATTGTGCAGTTTTTGTTGCTTGAATTCTTCATTAACTCACCCAGAGATTACATTTTAAATTTTTTGTTTTTTTATATCACATGGGGCAAACAAGCATGCGGTCCGCCTGATGTTAAGCGGTTACACCTACTTGTAGATAGTTTCTTTACTTAAATGTAGGTATTTCGCTTTAACCTTCCGATTACAATACCTGGAGTAATAATAAATAAATAATCGGATAATTTTTATTAATTCTTCTTATCAAGAAAACAATGTATTTTATTGAACCATTCTAGTTCAGTCACGAGTTAAATTAAAAATAATAATATTGACAAAACCCTAAAGAAACTCCAGTAGGTAGATGAAATAAAAATACAATGGGGCAGCCCTATCGCGTGTTTACTTACCGCTCAACCACGCGGATGTAGTATTTAAAGTATTGTATCTTTCTTTATACGAACGAACTGTTGGAACACGAGTAATACCTACGCAACTCAACAGTTCTTTTTTAAAAGCAGGTAGGTATTTTATTTTTTTCTCCGAGTTCAATACCAGCCTTATAAGTTAACCTACGCTCGCGTTAATAAAACAAATACTTCTATTAAAGAAATAAACGCAATATCATTAAGAAATAATATAATATTAATATATCCTCACGCCTTCCCACAAGGGTCCCCGAAGGGGTAGGCAGAGAGGTGTATAGGTAATACCCACATACCCACTTTCCGCCAGAGATATATTAGGAGCCAACGTGACGTGAAAGCAACGTGAAGCACGACTATACATACGGCTTTGAATTTGTTCTCAGACGTATGCAGGTTTCCTCTCAATGTTTTCCTTCACCGTAAAGCTCGTGATGAGACCAATCACTGTAATTAAGTTCAGAAAAACTCATCGGGATTCGAACTTGCGATCTTTGTATCTCAGACAACTAATCGAACCACTCGGCCACATCGGCACCACGAATTACATGTTTTAATAATAATATATATGTATATTTATAATCACAAAACTTGAAAGAATCCAGTAGGTAGATGTAACTAATATAGGCAGATAGTAGATACCGCGCTCCCGTAGGTTGTTATTTCTAGGAACGAGATAATATTACCGTTGGCTATCGAGGGAATTTTCTGCATTCGTTCATAAACTCTGTTCCGTTAAGATGCAAGTTTCAGGAATATATTTGCATCAGATCAACGTGACTTGAAATTAGTTGGGTAGCGTGGATATGTGTAGATGCAAGGCGGCCCTAGACTCCGATGTTTGCAAATGCAAATGCCATACAAATTGTAGATATCGAATAGCGTGAATGCTGGTGGAAAGATTTTGAACGGAATTTGTTCGAACTTCTTAGAAATGTTTGTTATATGAACCGTCGTCATCGTGGAAGCAAGTAAAATATGTGTCGTGTATTTCGACGTAACTAAATGAAGTTAGGAATTCTAGTAAATAAAATACGACGTTTTTTCAGCTGCTTGTATATTGCATGTCAGAATGTAAAGAAAAACAAAAGTACAATGACATTTGTAAGTAAGGGAAATTATAAAATAAGGTTTTATGCTTTCATAAGCATAAAATGTATTTATTGTCAGAGTTCAGAATATAAAACTTGCGACGGGTACTCTTCTCACCTCGATACCCGAATTGTATATTTAATAATTTAATAAACTCACTGTTGAATTAAATTTAACCTAAATTCTGAGTAATAGCGAAAAGTTTTCAGTTAGTTTTGAGTACAAACATCGGTACAGAACTTACGTGAGTTTATGCCATAGCATATTGAAATGGTGAAAGTTACATTAATCAAAATACATACAAGTTATAATACATATACCTATGTAAATACTAATATTATTAATAAACGTCAAGAGTACTCGAAAGCATTAAGAGACTGATAGCTGTGGACGAAGCGAAAGAGGTATGTAAGCCTAGAGAGAACTGACGCTCTATACTATCTGCCTACCCCGTTAGGGACTCGGCGTGATGAATCGGAACCACGGACAAAACAAAATCCGTGGCATTTTTTTTTATTTAGAATATTTACGTCCCGTTGAGTAATGGAGTATTTAAAATGTGATATTGCAACACAGATAGTTCTATCTATAGCTCTTAGCGTGTAATAAATAAAGTTGATTATTGTTTATAGTGCATAATGTGTGTTGTCAGCAGTTGGATATCTCCCATCAATCAGTCTGTCTCGATGATGGATGCGAGGCAGACGTGTAGGATGCTGGTGGAGTTCAATGAAGCTCTATTTTGTATAGTCATAAATATTTATCTTATGTGTTTTCTCTCGTTACCAATATGGCAAAAATGACCCGACATAAATACACACCATAGTAAATTTGACACACACGTTTTTGTGGTCCGTTTAGTTGCCTGCATAACAAAGATTACATGTAATATATATCAGGCATTCTAATGGTGAAAGAATTTTTCAAATCCGTCGAGTAGTTTTTATATTTAAATCGTAACAAACTAACAACAAATCAAATCTTTCCTCTGTATAATATTAGCTTAGACAATTGAATGCGTGTTTTGCTATCGTATATTTCTTTTATAAGAGTTAGGCTTATATTTTGCTGATTGCTTTCGCTCACGCATGGTGTGACTCAGTTAGATAATCGGGTTTACTAAGAACTTTTTATTTCTATGAAGGTACTTTGACATTTGATAAATGTCTGCTGACAATATTGGCTTAGTTTTTGGAACATTACTTCCACATACGTACTCGTATATCATCACGCCGAGTTCCCTCACGCGACAGGCAGAGAGAGTAGAGCGCCGATTTTTAAAAAGATATATGCTGGTGATTTAATAAAAATTTTTTTCATCATTCTCCCCACAAAGCGTATCTCCGAAGATGCATCCTCAATGTGATGTGATTAACACGTGGATATTTTGTCCGTAAATTTGGAGATTTTTGAGTAGACTGGGTGATAAAGTTGGTTCGCGTCCAGCCTCGCCGGCGAGGAAGGAATATAGGTCGGTTGTGTTGGTGGTAATAAAAAAAAAAATTTAATTTCAATTTCATAGATTGAGTGTTAGTCACAAAGATTGAAGCTTTTTCTATGTTAATATAATATCAAAAATGAAAATTTAAGGCAGCTATATGATGAACCGATTGGGTACCTTCCGTACCCAATCGGTTCATCAGCTAACACGGGTTTCTTGCAGGATCGCATTTTCGAGGTAAGGGACTAGAGGGTTGGGGTGACCTTCCTGCGACATTGTTGGTGGTTTTTATAGATTTTTTAAGTGTGTGAGAGAGTATCAATATCCAATTCGGTTCTTAAATAAATGTAAAGAGACATACATTCTTATGAATAAATAAAAACCTGAACAAAATACTTTTACTAAAACGCCTAACTTTCCACGTAGCTACTCCTCGGTCCTATGGCCCACCTGGGACCCCGTCACTTCTGGTCCGTATGTCACATTACGCTAAAAGCTTTCAGAATTGTTGCTAAGTGCTCCACAGATGGCGTGCGAGTTTATATAGATCGCACTAGTGAATGTTACGAACCAAAATACTAAAACATTGTAAATAATCTTTATACACGATGACTTTAAAATTAGATAACTATTGGGTTGACACGTAAAAAAATAAATGCTCAGGCTGTGGAATGAGCTCCCCGTTGAGGTTATCCTTGCAGAGTACAGCATGGAGTTCTTCAAGAAGGGTATTGTGAAAGGATTCCTGCAGGGTCGGCAACGCGCGAGTGATACGATACCCCTGGTGTTGCAAGCGTCCATAGGCGGCGGTAACCGCTTACCATCAGGCGGACCGCATGCTTGTTTGCCACCCAAGTCGTATAAAAAATAAAATTTTTACTTTGTATCCTGATGAAGAGTCTAGTCTGTTGATACCACTGCCGCCTACTCGTTTGGGAATCTATATCATCTATATGGGTTGGCCTTGGTGTCCCTGATGAGGTAGGCAGGCGAAATAGAGGCAATAGAGCGCCTGTTTTCTCTAATCTTACATACCTCTTTCGCTTCGTCCACATTCATCAGTCTCTTCATACACGGTCGCTGGTTTCGAGTACTTTAGATGTTCCCATTCTTCCATTTATATTTCATGGTTCCATCAAATCTTGTATCACAAATAGTGGTTTCAGCTTTATGCCAGTTTAAGGCTACTTGTGTTGTGTTGGTTTTCGTAGGTGTATTTAAGGAGGAATTGGAGCATTCTTAGTGCCGCCCCAGCCGCCAAGGCACCAACGTCAAACTTAACTTGCCATTTTCGTGTCGCCGGCAACTTCTCGAACCACTCGGCCGCCGCTTAGGTTGTTAAAAGTAGGTATAATGAAAATGTGATTATATCAATGAATTAATTTACGTTTAAGTAATTATTTTATGATAAAGGAACATTAAAAATATATATATATATATATATATATATATATATATATATATCTTTTCCGACTATAATAGTCTATCTATAACATAAGTATCCACGTCATGGATAAAAATAAAAAACACCGTTACTTTTAAGTTGTGCCAGGGAACGTTTTTAAAAAGTGTTGGATGTTTTATTCAGGAGTAATACAAAAATTTAATTAAATAATTATCTATCTACAGTTTATTGTAATCTAAAGGAACAGGCCACAGCGATTCTGGGATTTTCCTCAGCTGTGCCAAATGAAGGCTCAGCTTAAGTCCTTATGCAGTAAGTTATTCTCTTGTTCCATAGACAGAAGTCTAGTAGTAAAAGTACAAATACTATCCAATATGGAACATAACAACATGACAACCTGTTTGGACGAGGCTGCGATTGGCTGCGATAAGCTCACGTGTTCCCATTACGCCGTACAATAACACTCTGACATACAACACGACAGAATATACATAAATCTAGCTATCTACTCCGCAATGTATGTGCTCTGTACTCGCAAGGGTCACCGCGCCCCGCACTCGTCCGCTATATCGATCGCGCGACCGCGGCGTTGCCACCTCGATACTTTCGCGCGCAGTTGCCAGCTCGACGCCTATTATTTTGTTACAGTGACTGCTGCCTGACGTTTGTCAATTTACACGCTGCAAACCGAAAACAGATTTTTTTTTTGGTGTCTTTAAATACTTTAACATAACATTGGAGCTGTGAACGCAGCGCATTCTGCATGAATGGCGCTAAACTTGATTTTATTCTCATAAATAAACACTTACCTAATTATTTTCAAAACATTCCATCTTGTAAGTAGTGGTAATTTTCTTCCACTTAATTCGAATGACGTCAGCAATAATGCCATGTTAACTGTTAAAGACGAATAATCGTATTCACATAGAATAAAGTTCTAAATATAGCGTTTATACCTACCTACCTACTACTATTTTCGTATTAACTAATCGATTTTATCAACAAATGGTTTCAATGAGTGAACGGTACAGTAATAACAATATATACGACAATGAGATAACACAGTGGAATGTTTGAATGTAGAATATGTTCTGTTCGGTCAACAAACAATGAAGAATCGGCGGGAAATAAATAATATGCAAGTACATACGTGGGCTGGCGAGATGACATTAAATACTTATAAGTTATATTTCTAAGGTTATATCCATAATAATACTGTATGTTACAGATAAAGAAAATAAATAATAGTTAAAAAAAACTAAAAAACACGCTTTTTATAGAAAACCGAACTAAAAAATAGAAAATAAATTTCGATAATATCTTAAAAAGCGTGGGGTGCTTTTTAAGATATTACCGAAATGATAATCACTCTACTCATATCTGACAATAAAATATTTATAACTATTGACACCATGCACCCCACGCTTTTTAAGATATTATCGAAATTTATTTTCAATTTTTTAGTTCGGTTTTCTATAAAAAGCGTGTTTTTTAGTTTTTTTAACTAATATTTATTTTCTACTTTTTAGTTATTAGTGTATTGTCATCGGTCCTCGATAAGTCTACAAAGTTTGAACGAAATCTGACCGTTTAAAGTGGGTCAAAATCGAGCTCAAAGAAGTCGGTTACATACATACAGGTGAAGCTAATATAAAGCGTGTAAAAAGGATTAATTTAACGATATTGGCGACCAAATCAGTCTGCTTTGAATTTATTAGGTAAGGGAGGATGCTGGTCGAAGTTTTATGTTATAGTTTGACTGCTGGCAAAGACTTCAATATCACCACATATTTCTGAAGAACCCATACATACATATCACCACGCCGAGTCCCCCACAGGGTAGGCCTAGAGAGTAAAGCCCCAGCTCTCTCTAGACTTAAATGCCTCTTCGGCCATTTTCTTCATACATGCTCGCCGGTTTCGAGTTCTCTTGACTTTACCATTCTTGAGTGTCCGATCGATTTGATCTATTTTGTTGGAGCGAGGTCTTCCTCTGCCTCTTCTTGCACTTTTTCGGATTGTATATCTGTTTCGTCAATCTTTCGTCACTGTTTAATTATAATTTGTATGTTTTAAATGAAAGGTCGTGCCATAGAAATACCAGTACTCCGCCGATAACATTTTTTTTATTTTTTTTTATACATTTGACACCGATTTGATAAATCAATAGAGTAGTCATGCGTAGTAGCTACTAGCTTACGAGGAACTATATGCTAACATCACACTTCGGACATAGGAGCATTTTTCAAAATTTTGTATATACCCGTGGAAGCCGTGGTGGCCTAGTGGTTCGAGCAGTTGCCTGCGACGCAAAGGTCGCAAGTTCGAATCCCGACTGTACCAATGAGTTTTTCTGAACTTAAGTACAGTGATTAGTCACACCACGAGCTTAACGGTGAAGGAAAACATCGAGAGGAAACCTGCATACGTCTGAGAAGAAATTCAAAGGCGTGTGTATAGTCGTGCTGGAGTAACGGCGATGGACTCGCCATCTGTCACGTTGGCACCTAATATACCTCTGGCGGAAAGTGGGTGTGTGGGTATTACCTGTACACCTCTGCCTACCCCTTCGGGGACCCTTGTGGGAAGGCGTGAGGATATATTATTGTATATACCCGTCCATGGCTGAGACGTATGGATGGACGGACATATGGATGTTTACACTATACATATATTTTTTTTTATTCTGTCTGTTTGTTTGTTCTGGCTAATCTCTGAAACGACTGGACAGATTTTGACGGGACTTTCACTGGCAGATAGCTGATGTAAAAAGGATGTAACTTAAGCTACTGTTATTTTAGAAACTAAACAATAACTTTTTCTTAAATTCAACGTGAAGTCGCGGGCACAGCTAGTATTAAATATAATGAGTAATAACTGTTAAATATAGTAAGTGTACGCGCCGCTTAATAGATTATTTATTTTATCTATGCACTACTCACCACACTAACTCATTAGCTCATAACACTCTCCTAATCCGTTCCCAAAATCATTCACCCGCTCCCTTACACATTCAAAAAGTCGACGCTTACGCTATACACGCAACGCACGCGCTCCTTCAATAAAACTCCCTAAATTATCCAAAATACCGCGAGAGACTAATAAGTGTGTGGACTCATTAAATCCCAATATAAAGAGTGTGATCGTGCAGTGGAATCAGTGCCAGATGGAAAACTCCACTTCGAAGGACAATTCAAACTAACCCGCCAGGTACCTACCTATTCCTATCACTGCTGAAATACATCACAACTCTTCTCTTGATCCTAATCGCGCCGGATCATTTATCCCTAACACTCCAGACACGCAAATTCCCTCACAAAACACTCACAAGCTCATTATTTTCGCAAATTAAGTTCGCAATTCGCAATTTGTTCTCGATCATTCGCCATTTAACTACCTACACGGTTCAAATTAGAAAACGCATCATTTCATAAACGCATATATATTTAAACGCATTTATATATTTCATAACGCTTATTTATTGTATACAAAAAGTATTCCTTAACGCATCTTATAATTACCTACATATTTCTATTCCTTCGTTGAATCTAGAAATCATTCGCGGCATTTTGTAGTCGACTCACGCCAAGCAACGCTCGCCCTTATTATCGCAGGCATTACGCCTAATTTCCCGTACATATTTTTGAATTCAATTCATCATGGCGGAATTAAAACGTAAAATATCTTTATTAGAATCGAAAAAAGAATCTTTGTTTGCTCGAGTGCAACAATTATTCGACCTTAGTCTACAGGTTTCCGATCCTATAAATGAGCAACAATTTATGACTCGCGTCCAGTCGTTGGAAAAGACTAGAACTGATTTCTTGCAAACTATAGACTCGTTGAATATGTGTTATTTGCAACAGAACGAAGAGGTCAAACCATCGTTTAGCGAACTTGATGCATTTGATGATTTATACTGTAATATCATTGCCGTAGAAAAGTCGATCACGCAGCTCAAGGCCAACTCAGAACGTCGCAAATTCGAATTTTCTAAAAAGCTAGCTCCTATTGAATTGATAGGTTTTGATGGATCTCCATATAAGTGGCCAGTCTTTTATCAAAACTTTAAAAGTCTTATTCATGACAACCCCACGCTTTCACCCACCGAAAAGGCTCAATACCTAATTAGTAAACTTTCTAAGAGTGCATTGACCGCTTGCAGTAGTATTCCTAATACGGGAGAAAATTACAACATTTTATGGAATAATTTAGTCGAAAAATATCACGATATTCGAGTGCAAGCATCAATGTACGTTGAACAAATGTTACATTTTAAAACTCAAAACACTGACGCATTTTTGGAACAGTTCTGTACCGCCGAAGCCGCATTACGTCTTTTAGAAATTGATGATATCTCCGATTTTATTATAACTCACATCGCGTTGAGTAAATTAGATAAAGACACATTGAACCTTTTCGAACAAGCGCACCGCAGCGTTAAAATACCTACTTTCAATCAACTTAAGCAATTCATAAAAGAACAGAATAAAATTCATTCACTACGCTCATCATTATCGACGAACTCTAAACCTACCTACGCTAATAAAAATTATAACCCGCAAGTCCCACAACACGCTAAAAACACAAAATCTACACACGCATTTGTTGTCAACAACAACTCCGTTGTAGCCAGCAACGACGACACGTATTCTCACCCGCTTCACACACACAACACATTCACACACGCCTCGCATCGACTACCACAAACGCACCACTCGCTCACGCATCCCTCGCAATCACCCCGCAATTGTAATATTTGTAAAATCTATCCCGAACATGCACTTTTCAAGTGCAGTACTTTCTTATCACACAACGCACACACACGTAACTCGTTAGTGACACAACACGGTTTTTGTCGAAACTGTTTGGGATTCCACAACATAAATAATTGCCAATCTCAAAACCGCTGCGCAATATGTCAAAGAAAACACCATACACTCATTCATGTAGATCAATCTCACAACAACAACCAAAATAACGCATATTATAATTCAAAATCATTCCAAAACGCTCACATTCACTCATCACCGCACACATCTTCACCTCAACGGTATAATACAAATACGAGTAGCCGCGCGAACGCGAACCGCTCGCAGCCGCCGCTATCGCCTACACCGCGCGAAGTAGATTGCAATATGCGCGGGCACTCCGTCGCTCGCAACGTAGAACCGCCCGCTTCAGCGCAGTCTCAAGCTAAGCAAACGCAGATGAACTTGTCACTTTCCGCTATTACACCTGCGCCTGGTAATAATAAAAATACCGTCGTATTATTACCTACTGCGTCTGTTTATGTTTATGATAATAATAAAAAATGTCACAAGCTCCGCGTATTCTTAGATACTGGTTCTATGAGCCATTTCATTACAAAACAATGTTGTGAAAAACTAAATTTAAATATTAAGCCCGCTTCAACTACAATAAAAGGTATAGGCAACTCGGAAAGTATTTCGCTAGGAACCGCTTCTTTCATAATTCATTCCCGCTTTGACGAACGGTGTAAATACACAATAAACGCTCGTGTGATTAATTCTATCACCGATCACTTGCCGAACGCACCCATAGACTTGTCTCAATTAGATCATCTGCGAAACGTGCCTATGGCAGACGATGATTTCCACACGCCGGCAGACGTTGACTGCCTTATAGGTAATGAACTCTTTGCATTATTGTTGCACGGGAACAAAGTAACTTCTGCCCAGTCACCTGTTATCGGTGTGGAGACTACGCTCGGATATATCGCTATGGGGCGCGCGGACTGCGACCCGTCTAACACGCGCTCAAATGATAAGACATTTTTTTGTAATGTTGACTCGCCTTCTTTAGACAATTTGACGCAACGCTTTTGGGAACTCG
Source organism: Drepana falcataria (assembly GCA_945859725.1). Taxonomy (NCBI): domain Eukaryota; kingdom Metazoa; phylum Arthropoda; class Insecta; order Lepidoptera; family Drepanidae; genus Drepana; species Drepana falcataria. The sequence continues at coordinate 8,644,308 of OX243941.1, read as the reverse complement.
AAAGTGTACCGAATAAAATACATTATAGTCCGGATGATAAGATGTGTGAAAATATTTTCCAGTCTACCTACACGCGTGACGACAGTGGTACCTACACTGTCAGTCTCCCATTTAAGTCCGATCCCTCTGAACTCGGTGATTCTTACACGACCGCTAAACGCCGTTTAATTAATTTAGAAAAAAAGCTAGACGCTATCCCGGAATTACGCAACGATTATAATGCCACAGTGCAAGAATATATTGATCGCGGTTTTTTAACCAAAGTCGGGGTGGACGATCTCCGTCCCACCGATAACGCTTACTACATACCGCATAGGGCCGTTTATCGACCGGAAAAAACAACATCAAAAACTCGGATTATTCTTGACGCATCATGTAAAACTACTTCTGGAAAATCGCTCAACTCATTATTATTTACAGGACCCAATTTACAACGCAACATATTTGATTTATTAATTAACCTACGCATATTCTCCATCGCTCTCACCTCAGATATTGAGAAAATGTACTTTTGTGTCAAACTCGCACCAGGTCATCAACCTTTTCAGCGCATATTATTTCGCTTTAATTCGGAGTCCGCCATTGAAGTCTTTCAGTTCAATCGGGTATCATTCGGGATATCTAGCTCGCCTTACCTCGCCATGCGCGTAGTGCGACAGCTCGCGGCTGACGAACGCGACAAGTTTCCGATCGGCGCGCTAGAAGCCGAGAACCGAATGTTCATGGATGACTATGTTTCGTCCATGGACGGAATAGACGAAGCCGAACGTACTTATCATCAGATGGTGAACATGTTCATGGCCGGGGGCTTCAATTTAGTAAAATGGAATTCAAATAGCTCCGAACTCATGAATAAAATTCCGCACTCGCATAAAAATCCACAACAAATAAACTTTGACGCAGATAGTGAATTAACCACAAAAATTATTGGAATGCAATGGCAGCCCCACGATGATATTTTTACCTATAAAATCACCGATGATGATTCTGACGTTTGTACAAAGCGCACTATCCTTTCCGCTACCGCTCGTCTTTTTGACCCTTTAGGTTTTTTAGGCTGTATTACAGCTTTTATGAAATTGTTAGTTCAGGAGTGTTGGCAACGCGAGTTAGACTGGGATCAACCTGTCCCGGATTCCATACGACAAAAATGGACTCAGTTCAGAAGTGAACTCTCGGATCTGTCTAAATTAAGTATACCGCGACATGTAGGTATAACCGCAGGGTCTCACGTGACTATCGTTGGTTTCGCTGACGCTAGTGAAAAATGCTACGGAGCTGTTTTATATGTTCGTGTCGGTACTAACGCGGATTCACCAGGAGTTGTCAACCTTCTTAGCTCTAAATCACGCGTAGCACCGCTGAAGAAAGTGTCTCTCGCTCGCCTGGAATTATGCGCCGCATTGCTCTTAGCTAATCTCATATCCTGTGTACGTGATATTATAAGTGAACGCTGCCCAATAAATTATATATACGCATTCTCTGATTCAACTGTGGCATTGACGTGGATACATTCACCCGCTTTTAAATTTCACACTTTCGTAGCAAACAGAATTACGGAAGTTAATTCCAAGCTTTCAGCCAACCACTGGTATCACATCAGTGGTGATGAGAACCCAGCAGATATAATATCGCGACCTGTTACACCTAAACACCTATTAAATCAGGAAAAGTGGTTTCACGGACCGCAATGGGTTTCTCACCCTATCAAAGAGTGGCCCATCAAACAATTTCTTGTATCGCCCAATAAAGTCGATAATCTAGAAGAGAAAACTGTTTCTCTCGTCACTGAAATTGACATAACTGAAACTCATTTAATAGATAAATTGATAGAACGCTTTTCATCCTATAAAAAACTATTACGCGCCACAGTATACGTACTGCGTTTCGCAAAAATTATACGCACAACCGGTTTAATCACACCGTTTGACTTAGATAACGCTGAACTCTTTCTCATACGTCACGTACAAAGTAATTGTTTCGCTAAAGATAGCCACGCTATTAAAAATAATAAACGCATCAGTAAGCCCCTCATTAAACTCAACCCGTTCATTGACGACGAAAATATAATTCGTGTCGGCGGCCGACTGACGCATTCGCAACTTAACTATGGACAGAAACACCCTATTATTCTTCCATCGAAACATCGCCTTACCCAGCTCATTGTTGACTATTTTCACGTATGTAATCTGCATACTGGTCCTTCCCTATTACTTTCCCTGCTTCGACAGAAGTTTTGGATTCTAGCCGCTAGAAACTTGGTGAGACAAAGAGTACACCAATGTAATACGTGTTTTAGACTTAACCCTAAATCATCTAACCCATTAATGGGTGATCTCCCATGTTTTCGAGTGTCCGAAGCTAAGGCTTTTGTGTACACGGCTGTTGATTATGCCGGTCCCTTTTACATCACACACATTCGTCGTCGTGGTGTTAAAAGCCAAAAGGCTTATATTTGTCTATTTTGCTGTCTTACCACTAAGGCTATTCACCTTGAATTAGTCTCTGACTTAAGCTCAGATCTTTTCCTCGCAGCCTTCAATCGATTTATCTGTAGAAGAGGCCCTGTGGCCATTATATATTCTGATGGAGGCACCAATTTTTTAGGCGCTCAACGCAAGCTCGATTCTATTTATACGCTATTAGAGTCTGACTCTCATAAAAATTACATTGGTCAACAATTAGCTGATCAGCGCATTAAATTTCTGCATAGCCCACCTTATGGCCCGCATTTCAATGGACTTTGCGAGATTAATGTACGCTGTGTTAAAACTCATCTTTTCAAACAAATAAATCTTCAGGTATTAACCTATGAAGAGTTCAACACTGTCTTGGTACAGATAGAAGGCTTATTAAATAGTAGACCTCTGTGTGTATTAAGCTCAGACCCGTCTGATTTATCCGCTCTAACGCCTAATCATTTTTTAAATGTAACACCCTTAAAATTTCTACCAACTGAGGATGTTTCAAACATAGCTGACTGTCGCTTATCTCGATATCAATTTTTGGAAAAATTAATTCAAGGCTTCTGGCGTCGTTGGAGTCAGGAATATTTATCTTCACTTCAACAACGCGCAAAGTGGAATACGCTAACTAATCCAGTTCAGCTAGGTTCTGTAGTAGTTATCAAAGATAACAATGCGCACCCTCTTTGTTGGCCGTTGGGCATCGTGGACGAAGTATACCGCGGTAAAGACAATATTATTCGCACATTAAAGGTTCGCACTGCTTCTGGTACTTATATACGTCCAGTTGTAAGAGTCTGTCCTCTTCCTCTGCAATAAGTTTAAAAATAAATATATGTTTTAGTTTTAGTTCTTTCAAACGCACCCGCATTTACTCGCTCATTAGTTTAACGCTTTTTCAACTTTCTTCTAGAGGAAACCTCTAGGCCGGGGGAGTTGTACGCGCCGCTTAATAGATTATTTATTTTATCTATGCACTACTCACCACACTAACTCATTAGCTCATAACACTCTCCTAATCCGTTCCCAAAATCATTCACCCGCTCCCTTACACATTCAAAAAGTCGACGCTTACGCTATACACGCAACGCACGCGCTCCTTCAATAAAACTCCCTAAATTATCCAAAATACCGCGAGAGACTAATAAGTGTGTGGACTCATTAAATCCCAATATAAAGAGTGTGATCGTGCAGTGGAATCAGTGCCAGATGGAAAACTCCACTTCGAAGGACAATTCAAACTAACCCGCCAGGTACCTACCTATTCCTATCACTGCTGAAATACATCACAGTAAGTAATAACGATAGAAGATCTGGCGCTCTACTCTCTGCTTGACCTTTTTAAGACTTAGTGTGTGTATAAGGATATAATAATAATTGAATGGTTTACTCATGTCGTTGCGAATAATATGTTTATGTACCTTATAAACAGGAAAACTAGCATAGTCACGAGTTAAGAATAGCTCATATTAATACTTGTTTTCCTTATGTGATGAGGCTAGAGGTTACAAGACATACATATTTAATTACAACTTGCTACATTCCGGGATCTAAATATGATATACCTAGAGGGAATAATTTTCTGGATATGTTTAATTTATTCCATACGAATTATTTCCTTATAGTTGCGAATGTTTGTTACTCCTTCACGCAAAAACTACTGAATGGAATCTGATGATGATTGGATGAAGTTTGGCACAGTGATAGATTATTTGCTGTATAGTCTGGATAGTTTCTCCATATATATGTATCAAAATCATACATATCTTAATATATATAAATCTCGTGTCACAATGTTTGTCCTCAATGGACTCCTAAACTACTTAACCGATTCCAATGAAATTGGCACACCGTGTGCAGTTTCGTCCAACTTAAAAGATAGGATAGCTTACATCACAATTGGACCCGATAGGTGGCGCTGCGATCATGTTTCAGGAAATTTTACTTTTTCACCCGGGCGAAGCTAGGCGGGGCAGCTAGTACGTATATATATATATACCCGTTAGGGTCCCTAACGGGGTAGGCAGAGTGTTATAGAGCGCCAGTTTTCTCTAGACTTACATACCTCTTTCGCTTCGTCCACATTTATCAGTCTCTTCATACATGCTCGTCGGTTTCGAGTACTTTTGACGTTGCTGTCCTTGAGCGTCCGATCGATTTGATCCAGGTAGTTGGAACGTGGTCAAAATCAAATTTCATGTGGAGTTGCTGTGCTAACAGCAGAAGGAACGAACAAGTCTATTCTACAGCACAGCCGATCTATGTATGTTGTGTTCTAGATCCCTCACTGCAGCATGACAGCACCATCCAGAAGCAGTACCAACGGTCTGCAACGCCTTAAGTTGCCTTAAGCCGTCGTAAGGCAGTTTCTCATTTGTTTATCGTCAACTTCTTGATCGCAACGAAATGGCATTGTAGTCCGGTGACTTATACCTGCGGTGAGGTAGATTTCCTGGGCTCTACAAGGAAAGAAGAGGGTCCTTCGTCCCTTTTCTCCTTCGTCCGAGCGCTAGTAAGCAGGCATAAAGCGGTGGTATTTGCCAAGTATGGTTATAAGAAAAAAGTCATATTTAAGTACATGTCTTTATCCTTAAAATCTTGGATGAGTCCCTCGAGCCACAAAGGGTTTTTTTTAAATAGCTCGGCTATAAAAAAGGTTCGCTATTTCTGCCATAGCCCGGTCCCAGTTTTTATCCTTTCTATTTTGGCAATCGCTCTCTATCGACGTCGCGGCAACAATTTTTTCTAGGTTAGATTTGGTTGGAAGCTTTTTCGAGCAGGACAGATGACGTTCCCGTCCTTGAGGGTCCGATCGATCTAGAAATTAATAGAAAATAATAATAATAATTTATTTCACCAAATGGGTTACATAGGTATGCTTAAATAGTGAACTATTTGTAAAAGTTCATGATTTTTACAAGGATAGGTGGTGCATTTGCAACTGCTCTCATTCCTAAGCTGCAGGACAACCTGTATTAATGATGAGCAGGACCATGCCTCTGGGAATTAACATAAGATATTATGACAATCAAAATTTGGTTGTCATAATATCTATAAAATAGTTGGAACGTGGCCTCTGCCTGGTCTTGCACACAGTATCGCATTGTATATCTGTTTCGTCATTCTTTCTTCACTCATCCTTTCTGTATGTCCAAACGAACGTGACATGCCTTCATCTTTACAACCACACAACTAGTTCACGCCAGTTGCTAATAAATAATAAAGAAGAAAATAGACAATATATGTAAATCTAAGTGTAGTAACTAATAACATTGAAACTCGACATAAATCAGTTCGTCGACTCCGCTTATCTGTCAACAAGTATTTATTTTAACGTCTCCTAATTATTTGTACTAACACGACAAATGCTAGTTCTAGAGCCACCAAGATCCATCTCACTTGTTATCATTGGAATTTGTCAAACCATTCACTGCTTTGGTTACATAGGTATATAGTGGTCCCGCCCAGCTTCGCTCGGGTGGAAAAAAAAAGATGGTGGCGCCACCTATCGGGTCCAATTGTCAATCTAAACCATTCCCAGATCCCCTTGAACACACACAAAAAATTTCATCAAAATCGGTCCAGTCGTTTGAGAGGAGTTCAGTGACATACACACTCACAGAAGAATTATATATATAAAGATATCGTGTAGGTACTATTTTAGTTCCTGCGTCTTGGAAATATAAGGGCTGATCAAAAAAAATTTTTTTTATGAACGTGGGCTAGCCACGTTTCTTGAGAAGGGCCTGTTGTGACGTGATCACGTGACCCAGACGCGGCCCGCATAGGCGGCGGTCTACGAGAAGTGACTGACGCACCTGCCTGCGCTCCCAACAGATGACGGTCTGGCAACACCGCAGCGTGCTCGCGATTTTGTCTCTTCCCGGAATCGATCAATAAACTCGTAAATATTTTAATTTTATTTTCGTATGCAATCAATAATTCATCATCTCTAAAATAGAACAGCGCAAGATATTCGTTAAGTTTTATTTTCTCCTCTCGGCAATCGATGTAGCAAAACTGTAACGTTATTTTTAAAGCACTAGATGACACCGTTATTGGCAATCGTTTCAGTTGCAAAACATTACGACTCGTGCGTTACCTAACGGTACATTTAAAGTTATTACTTCTTGCGGATACATAGCAGTGCTTAATTATCAAAAGGACCAATGATTTATCACACCCACGAGCTGAGCGATAATATAGAGAGGAAACCTAGTTTATGGTCGTGCTTGAGAAACGGTGGACTCTCCATCTGTCACGGCACCTAAAAACACCTCCTGCAAAGCGTGGTCGTGTGGGTAAACACCTCTGCCTACCCTTCGGGGACACGAGGGTCAAAAGCCATAACAGAGGCTACGTGAGGTGAAACGAGGCCGAACGAAACTGCAATAAAATGACATCATGTGTTTACTCGTCCATTCTATCTCCGAAATGTGCAAATATGCGCATGAGTGCAATGGCCGCCGCGGCGGGCAGGAAGTGTGTTTCCTTGCGTTCGTGTTCTCGAGGCTCGGCGGGAAAATGACGAATGATCAACGAACAATAGTCTAGCTTTAGAATGGTATATATAATTAATCGATTTAAATTTCGAACGTGTGTTCCAGGGCTTACCCGCGCTAAATTTAATTTTATTGTTAGATTTTGTCTCTGGCATAAAACATTCCTATAGATAATGCCATTCACGATGACGCTCCCCAGCAACTTCTAGTTGACGGGGTCGCGGCCTGCATAGAGTATGACCTGAGATTATTAATTGTAGACTCGGGTCATACTCCCTGCATGCCGCGACCCCGTCAACTAGAAGTCTCGACAACTATTCTGTAGGCTGCGACACAAAGGGTTTTCAGAACTTAACAGTGATTAATCACATCACTAGAATTATGGTGAAGGATCAAAGAGAATATCGCAAAGAGCCCGTTACACAACAAATTCAAAGATGTATGATGTATCGAATTGTCGTACTTGAAGACCGGCGATTGTCTCACTATCTGACGTGTACTTAAAACGTCCTTTGTCGTTGGACGCTTGTGGAGGGTCTACCACTAATAATGCGATAAATTATATCTACAAATTAAATCGGATTATATCGTATATATGACAAATTTATCGTTTATCCACGCTGCCTCATTATCCCAGTTAAAATCGCGTGTTATAATTAATTTCACCTTAAATTAGCGATCGCCATTCGGGCGTCGTTTGGTCGTTAACAAAATGGCTGACACAACTAATTAATTCCCTTGTTATTTCCTGTTATGTATATATTTATTACTTGGTTTCTAATTTAGTTTAATGGTGTCTTTGCCCTGATTTAATTATCCACGGAGTTGTTCTAGCTAATATATATTAATGGATTGTATTCCAGCTTCGAGACACCAGTAATGAACTGGAATGTTAATGGATGTGAGCAATTTTTTTAAATTATAATTGTCTCTCGACTCCGAGAACATTTACTACCGTGGTGTACAAGGTGTCCAGCCAGGCATTACTTGTGCTTCTCAAAGCAACTCAGTATAAATAAATACCTTGGGAAAATTCCACACAAATTGACCTAGTCCCAAATCAAGCAAACTTGTGTTATGGTAACTAGACAACGATATATTTACTTATATATAGATATAGACATAAACATAAATACATAGGACATCTAAGGCTAAGATAGAAATACTAGTAATAATAATAATAATACATATCTGCCCTCAGCGGGATTCGAACCCGCGACCTCATGTTTCGCAGTCACGAGCGCTAATCACAAGACCGGACGGCCGTGTAGGTATGAACGTATTTTAACTTTTATATATTTTCAGCGCTTAGTGCCTTTAAAATGCTCGAGAGAATTTTCACACTAACTGCATTACGCAAAACGCTAACATTGAATTCTCGAATTATTGCAAAAGTTGAGAATAATTGCGCGAATTCGCAATTTAAGGCGCGAAGTTTTCTTTTATGGCCCTGGTTGGCTATGGTTCTTTACGAGTTTTACATTTTGCTGAAAAAGATTGGGCGAAGTTTGCCAGATAAGTTTTCTAGGCATCTTAAGCCAGTTTAAGTTAAAAAAAACACGTGTAAGTAATATTAAAGTTCGTACAATCGGAGTTATTAAGCTGGGGCCTTGGTTTGGAATCAGATTTAAAACCACAATCGACCAAATTTTGTTCAACGTTAGGGTCACAGGGTCGTATTAAACGTTACAACAATGTTTGTTGGAAAACGCACCGCCAGATAAATTGTCTAAGTAACTTGGCCAGTTTAAGTAAAGAAATAACACATAATCTCACTGATATCTGGGGGTCTTGGGCTGGAGTCTCATCCTGCTAGCAAGGAAACCATCGAGAGGAAACCTGCATACGTCTGAGAAGAAATTCAAAGGCGTATGTATAGTCGTGCTTGAGTAACGGCGACGGACTCGCCTTCTGTCACGTTGGCACCTAATATACCTCTGGCGGAAAGTGGGTGTGTGGGTATTACCTATACACCTCTGCCTACCCCTTCGGGGACCCTTGTGGGAAGGCGTGAGGATATATTATATTATATATATTTGTACGCGGGCAAAGTCTCGTGGCTCACTTAGTATGCACTATATACCGCATCGGCCCATTGTAATTAGGCAACATATGTCACACCGCTGTCGGTATTGATCTACTTCACTTTGCATATGAGTCACGCGGGTAAACAAGTTCCTATTATGTTAGTGTAACAATATGCTAATTACCCTAATTAGTTACTGTCTTGGGCTTGGAGAATTCTAGTATTTTCATAGTAAACACTAGTGGTTCGTCCCGGCATCGCACGGGTGGACATAAGATTTTGTTTCAAAAGAAAATATAGCCTATGTCATTCAGGGTGCATGTCGCTTTCCAATGGTGAAAGAATTTTTCTAATCGGTCCAGTAGTTTCGGAGCCTATTCATTACAAACAAGCAAACAATCACATCTTTCCTTTTTGTAATATTAGTAATAGCTGTCCCGCCCAGCTTCGCTCGGGTGAAAAAGTTAAATTGCCCGTAACACGATCGCAGCGCCACCTATTGGGTCCAATTGTAAATCTAAACCATTCTCGAATCTAGCTTAAGACACACAGAAACACACAGAAAGCTTCGCCCGGGTAAAAAGGTAAAATTCTTGAAACTCGATCGCAGCGCCACCTATCGGGTCCAATTTAATATAGCCTATGTTACTCGGGGATAATGTAGCTTTCCAAAGGTGAAAGAATTTTTGAAATCGGTCCAGTAGTTTCGGAGCCTATTCATTACAAACAAACAAACAAACAAATCTTTCCTCTTTATAATATTAGTATAGATAAAGAAATGGCTCTGTGAAAAAAGCTTTTATCATATCATCACGCCGAGTCCCTAACGGGGTAGGCAGAGAGTACAGAGCGTCAGTTCTCTCTAGCCTTACATATATCTTTCGCTTCACATTCATCAGTCTCTTTATACATGCTCGTCGGTTTCGTGTACTCTTGACTTTCCCGTCCTTGAGCGACCGATCGATTGATCTAGGTAGTTGGAACGTGGTCTTCCTCTGCTTCTTTTATTAAATACTTATCTAAGATTTTTTATTGTTACAGGTAATTGGGACGTGACGACAGAAGGATGGTAAAATTAGTGATACTTGTAATTAGATAATAGAACTTTATTTAACAATGTTTTATTAGTTGTAATAACATGATAAGCTTTGTAAACCATAATATTTTTTAGTGCACTGACTCGTGTCCATTTTTTTCACTTTTCATCGTATTTACATACACGAAGAAAGCTACTTTTGCAGAAATAGGTTGTACTTTTGCTAATGCCAGAATCAGGAGATATTTAAGAACCTTCTCACTTACGTATGTAATTGTAAGAAATTGTTAGCTGCCACAGCTCGCGACAGGATTACGTGGCGATATGAAAAATGTACATCGATTTTTGGCGTGGGCAAGAGCAACGCTAAGGTTGCAAGTTTGATCCCGACGCTGCCAATGAGTTTTCCTGAACTTAAGTACAATGATTAGTCACACCACAAGTTTTACGGTGAAGGAAAATATCGAAAATTAACCTGCAGACGTTTTAAAAGAAATAAAAAGAAAATTTAAAAAATATACATACATATATATAATCGTGCTTGAGATATGGCAATCGGCCCGCCGTCACGTTACCAACTATTTATCTGCCTACCCATTCTTGAATCCTTGCGGGTAGGTGTGATAGTATAATACATTTTTACTTCATGGTAACATATACATAGATATCATCCCGCTGAGTCCCTAACGGAGTAGGCAGAGAGTATACAGCGCCAGTTCTCTCTAGACTTTAACACTTTCGTTTCTTCTACATTCATCAGTCTCTTCATACGTGCTTCGTCGTAACATCACTTGCGGGTTCGAATCCCGCTGAGGGCAGATATTTGTCTGATGAACACGAATATTTGTACCTTAGTCTTGGATGTCCTATATATTTAAGTATATATCTATATAAGTAAATATATCGTTGTCTAGTTACCATAACACAAGCTTTGCTTACTTTGGGACTAGGTCAATTTGTGTGGAATTGTCCCAGGTATTTATTATTATTATTATTTAAGCCTCTGACCGTCATTCGCTGCTATCAACCCTGGGTCTCTTGACGTCAACGTCTACTTTATCAAGGGCTGGAGTGGTGTTGTTGTAATGTGCATTAACCGCCTCCTGCATTATATTCGCCACCTGCGCCCGTACCCACATCTTGATATGGCTGGGAAGCCTCTTCATTTCCGGGAGAAAAGACAGGAAGAATAACTTATCACTATCGTTGTCAGTATCATTGATTTCCACCGGAAAAAGAGGCATCTCTATCTCCTCCGGGGGCAGGCTGTCCACGCTGGACGCGCGTTTCCGCTTTTTCTTCCTCGCTTTCTTCACTGGCTGCGGAGGAGGCTCTTCCTCGATATGGTCTTCTGGTACCTCGCTTGCGTACATGTCTCTGTGGAGAAGATATGAGTTACTAGCTGCGCCTTGCGGTTTCACCTGCCTTATATCTGTTATCAGTCGTATCCCATTTAATTTACAATATCTTTGTATACATATAAGCTATGAGTTGTTCTGATGTATGAGTAACATTATTGTAAAGCATAATTGAAATTGTATCGTGGTTTCATCTGCCTCTGCACACACTTTCGATTTGTATCGATTGAACTCTCAAGGACGGGAACGTCAAGAGTACTCGAAACCGGCGAGCATGTATGAAGAGACTGGTGAATGTGGACAAGAGAAAGAGTATGTAAGTCTAGAGAGATCTGGCGCTCTACTGATCGCGTGATGTATGCATCATTTAAATCTATTAAAAGTGTTTGCGTGAAAGAAGAACGGACACCCTTACAAACATTTATAATATTAGTAGGAAACTATTCAATTCTTTCTACCCTATGTGAGTTTGCGTCAGTGAGAGCACATGCGCTAGTTACGTCATATCTGCAGTCTGCAGTATTAACATGTTTACCGTGTCTTTGCGTAACGAAACGTCTTAAACAAAATGACAATATCGCGATCCGTAACCGGTTGCACAGAGCGTACAAGGCAGATGTCTGTTTTTATTGCATTGTATACTATTTTACACGTGCACACCGATCTCACCTTTCTCTCTCTCACCTTAAAGGCTAAGATGTGTCTCAAACAACTTCATCGGATAATTTTCTCGACTATTCTTCGTTTTGTTCGAGAACACCTACACGGTAACAAGCTATGCTCTGAATACGTGCTTCATAACAACCTGATCTCCTCGTAGAGGTTTATCCTAGAGAGTTAGAGAAGCATTCAGATCTTGAAGGGTGTGAAAAATTTTAGGGTCGATAGCACGCGATATTTTGGTGTCGCAAGCGTCCATAGTCGCCGTTGATGGCTTACCATCAAGCAGACCGCATGAGGTTTTGATCAGTGATCAGAGGGGTGTTAAAACACGCGATTTTTGTAGTGTTGCAAGCGCCCATAGTGCTACCCTGGTAGATATAGGAGGTAGGCAATGTTAGCCAAGTCCAACTCACTCGTCCTCCTCGCTAAGCTCTCCCTCGTAGCCACCGAGGAATGCCATACGCTTGAAGTATCTGTACACACGTCTATGAACCCGCACCCCTGAACGCCGAGACCGCAATTCACGGTTGTACGCGTCGCGCAGGGACCGCCATTTTCTCTGCAGTTGTAGGACTGAGAACAAGAATAAAGCATTAATGATAATATATTTTTATTATCAGGACTAGATTACATAAATTACATAGATGTGCAACTACAGACTCCCACATTGCTACAGAGCTTCCGGCCTGAACCAACTTCTCGTTTTGCATTTCGAAATGTACATGCATTTTTAATTAAGTCTATATAAGTTACTGATGGCATTGTAAATATTAAGAAAGGTACGTTGGTTTAGACAAAGCGTATGACGATTGACGATACATGTGCCAAAGTTTGTAAGAAGAGGCATGGGATAACGTTCTAACTACTTTACGGGACTGATAAATGCTGACTTGCTTTTGTAGGAAATCTATGACGGGACCTAAAATAGTAAACGTGATATTGTGGCAGTACCCTCACTATCTTCAATGACCCAATCGACCTGGAATTGTCCGTAGTGTATGCGTAGTTAATCACGTGACTGGCACGATTGAATCGTTTTACAAAGCCAGTTAAAAGGTGGTAAGTTATCCGATGTTTAAACATCGGTGGATTGAAAGACTGGAGTGTTTTCAAACATCCGAACAGCGTTTCATAAATACCGCTTTATGTAACTAGTAATTACAGTGGTAGTGTTTCATTTAGGTATGTACAAGATCTGCCGGCAGATTTAGATCACCGCTATTTCCGATGCTGAAAATATTTGTCTTATTCTGCCCGTGTGTGTACGTAGCTCTTATGGAATACCCATAGGATAAGTTTGAGTTACAACTAATGCATAATTATGTGTGTATGGAGGAGTTGCAGAGTATAATTATCTGAAATGAAGTACAGTGATAATTAATCACACCACGAGTTAAGAAACGTCGATGGACAAGCCAACTCACCGTCTCGTTGTCACCCCATCGTGGACGCTTGCGGGAAAGCGGAATATAGCGCGAAATATATAATAAAAATAACTTCATTATTTCATTTTGAATGTTATTCAATCATAAATCATTCTTTTTTTTACTATAACCCCTAAATTAAATTGCTCTTTTCATTATTGCCTTCCCCGTGAGGGACTCTGTGTGATTAGGTCCTGGTCATAGGATATGTTTTAATCCAGAAAAACAAAATACAAACGCCACCAAGACTCGAGCAAAACTCTTCGTGTGACATTTTCAATATGTAACTCTCCTAAAACCGTGAGGCCCTTCCATTGTTGGAATACTAATATTTGTTTATTAACAACAATTAATAATATTTACAAAGAACAATTGAAACTAACTACTTACAGATAAAATATTTGTCCCAAATCGGTATCCCGAGGCAACGTGCCAAGAAGACTAGCAGCATTGCCACGCTGGATAGCAATGCTGATAGGAATACTTATATCCCAAATCGGTAAGTAATGTCAAACGAGCCGACAAATCGTGTCCAATGGCGTACCTTTGTCGTAAGCAGTAGCCTTGTTATATTCGCTCCAGTTGTGATAAATTACTGAGCCGATCTGTTTCCATAGAGCCAGTTTCTCCTCCCTGTCGACTGGATGCTCGCTGCTGTACAAGCCGGGCCGTTTCTTGACCTCCTCTATCAGTTGTACTGGGTTAAAAATTGACATTTTAAAAACATCTATCTACACATACATTGGTAAAATTAACGCAAGAATGTCGCGACTATAATTGGACCTAACAAAGGGTGCTGCAATCTTGTCTAAGTGTCGATATCAAATAATGTATGACCGTGAAGTTGCGACAAAAAGACGCACTGCCTCCGCAGGCGAACGGCGCGACGCGACTGACGCATCGTCGCGCGACTATGCGCACGCTCGCGCATGTGATTGGTTTGCGACGCGACGCCGCGCCCGCCCACTGCGACTGGACAGTCGAGTCGTTAAATATTGTTGATAGCCACGCGTGGTCTAGTTATCGCTTTATCTCACCTATTTAATGGCTATTATATTAAATATGACGTCATATTTACGTATCGTCTTTTAGGAAGAGCATGTATGAAGAGGAGATCAATGTTGATGTAATGACAAAGGTCTGGGCCCCGTGAGGGACTCCAGTTCATGTAATAAGGCTATGATATATTTATACATTACTATGCCGTGTGACAGATGGCGAGTCGATCGCCGTTACTTAAGCACGACTATACATATGCCTTTGAATTTCTTCTCAAAGTATGCATGTTTAGTCTCAATGTTTTCCTTCGCTGTAAGGGGGCGTCCATAAATTACGTGAGATGTTTAAGGGGGGGAGGGGGTCGAGTCAAATCTCATCTAATCTTACGTTGGAGAGAGGGGGGTCTCGGCAAATATCACGCAATTCTTTTTCCGATTAAACAAATAAATTATATATAAAAATATACTATTTTGGTCCATTTAAGATTGAACATGCGTAAGATTTAATCTTATAATTAAACTCTCAGCAATATTGATTACTAGTCTTAACTAGTCGTAAATAAAAGCACGAAGCAATTTTTTTTTCTTATTATAATAAAAATCCAACGCGTTTATGTAAGAAACCCACATTTTGAAAAATCTCACGTGAGATTGGGGCATGGGGGAGGGGGTTGAATAAAATCTCATGATATCTCACCAGGGGGGAGGGAGGGACAGAAAATTAAAAAATACACCTCACGTAATTTATGGACGCCCCCTAAAGCTCGTGGTGTGAAACCACTGTATTTAAGTTCAGAAAATACTAATCAGTACAATCCATTGGATCGGGTTGAATGCAGCAGGTTCTTCTTGCACTCCTCCAAAAAAATATACTCAAGGAGGTGTGAGAATTCGAGGCGGTTGGATGCAAGTCTATACTGCCGTTTTTACGAAGAAATTCTCATCTATTGCTACTCTAAACTTAAGCAATGCTTACACATAAAAAAGGGCTTTCGAGATAAATCAGACTTCATCCGTTTGTATCAAGACATACATACTATTGGTCTCCTAACTTATAAAATGCCTACACAAACAACTTTCAGTAGAGTCAGCCAGTCGGTCGGCCCGAGACGTTGCCAACTCGCCCGGCGCTGGGTCGCGTGCGGCGTTGCCAGCTGGCTCGCCGTACGCTCTACAATGTAACATTTTGCATACAAACAACTAAACGTTTTGTTTCATGCACTTCTTGCAATGACGCTTGAATATGTTTATGAAAGTTGAAATTTCCTACGAAAGAAAAAAATTATCACACTTATAGCTTCACGGTGAGAAACATACGTTTGGAAAGAAATTATAAGAAATATTGTCATTTGTTGAGGAACGGTAATAGACAGCGATCTGTCACATTAACAGACACATCTAAAGCGAAAGGGTCTTTGCTTAGCGGCAAAGAAGTGCGTGGCTTTTTGACTCGCCATTATTCTTCGTTTAAGCTGCAAAAGTCATAAAAACAAATCTTCCTTGAATTCAGCTACCACAGACATTTTCGTTGCGTTGTTGAGGTCCCCGATGTGGGCGGATATGTGTACGAACACGAGTATTTGTTCGTTGGTCTGTTTTTTCGACGACCGTCTGGTCTAGTGGTTAGAGCTCCTGACTGCGAAACTTGAGGTCGCGGGTTCGAATCCCGCTGAGGGCAGATATTTGTGTGATGAACACGAGTATTTGTACCTTAGTCTTGGATGTCCTATGTATTTATGTATATATCTATTTATATAAGTAAATATATCGTTGTCTAGTTACCATAACACAAGCTCTGCTTAACTTGGGACTACGTCAATTTGTGTGGAATTGTCCCAGGTATTTATTATTATTATTATTATTATAATTTAGTTTGTGGCAATCCATCATGCGGCCCGCCTGACGGTATGCGGTCACCTTCGCCTATGGAATGGATGTGTGTGTATACGTATACGTATGTTACTTTGCCCGTGTTTGAATTTTTCATAACTTTCGGTTTAGGACCATTTGTGTGGAATTGTCCCAAGGCAATAAATATGTATTTAAATCAAGAGCCTATTTATTCTTGTCTGCGTTTACTGCGTTTACTGCGTTTACTGCGCGTCTTGTCTGCGGTGACAGGTTAAAACCCACGGGCAAAGATGAAGGGCTGGGTTTATCTGACTATGTTTATGAATGTGGGTAGGTAAGCCGGTAATTGATGAAATAAATAATGTATTATTAATATCAATAACTATGGAATTTCAGAAATACTGGCAGTTAATGTGAGGTACGTATGCAGTCAGTTAGTCTTTGTTTCGCAAATCTTTATATAGAACTAATAATAAGTGTCACTTGACCGAGAAATTAATATGTGACATCATCCTATTTACCATCAGTTAAAAATAAATAGGTACCTATAAATTAGTTTCATTTTTTTATTATGACATTTTGTCTTTGCCTACCCCACGTAAAGGACTCGGCGTGATGATATCTAGCTATGCATATTGCATATATGACATTTAAAAAAACATAACAACGAACTAAAAAGCTCCTCTTTTTTTTAGTAGGTTAAAAAGTGGTTATTACGAGTGGCTGTTGGTACATATGTACATACATACATACATACATACATATCAACACGCCTAGTCCCTCACGGGATAGACAGTAAGAGAAGAGCGCTAGTAGACTTACATACATACCTCTTTCGCTTCATATTAGGTATATGTACAAACATCAGTCTCTTAATTTCATGTATTCAATAAATTTCATAACACCCCAACAGACAAGGAGAATTAATTCAAAAGATTTTGATCCTTATCCATCAATAATATTGATCATGGATCAATAAAGATTACTAATACAAAATACATAACTTGCTTTCTCGCAAGACAGAAACTTTTTCACCACGCGGCCGCAACTCGCATAAAGCGTGTACCTACATAATGTATAGTATGACTGTATCGATGCGCTGTTGCCGTTCTTCACAATACCGCTATGCGGCGTTGCCACCTCGACCCAGTTCCATAGCGTTTTTTCGCTTCGTTGAATTGTCCGAGTTTGTTTCGTAGCTTAATTGTGAGTGATTTCCACATGGCCGACCTTCCTGGCTGTAATCGCTCGGCGTTATCTCGCACAATGCGTAATGTAAACAAATAATCTGCGCTTATCTGTGCCGTAATGGATAGCTCCATTTATCGTCCTGCCAGGGTACATGATTTGCAGTATCCAACTCATCTTGCTAACGTTGAAACCTGGCTTTTATCACTTTTATCTCTAACTAGTGCGATGCCCTTTCTACCGCGTATGTTTTGATTTCATTAGTAGTTTCTTTTTCAGGAATTAAAATTGCTAATAATCTGTCCCTGTGTCTAATTTCAGCAAATTGCGTACAGCCTTTCTGGCGTGATTGATTAACAACCATCCTGACAAACGTACGCATTTATCCTACTTATTATAAATACAAAAGTTTGCGAGTATGTATGTACGTTAGTCAATCTCGCCAGAACGGCTGAACGAAATTGAATGAAATTTGGCACAGAGGTAGATTATTTTATACCAGAAAACACTATCAAATATTACGCGGGTGAAGCCGCGGTTCAGCTAGCAATATTATAAAATTGCAAACCATTAATGTACACACGCCCAGTACATGGGTGGGTTTGTACTTTGTTTACTGAGCTGCATGGCTGGTGCAGTTTTTGCGCGTAGCACCACAATGCACATCCGGCGTATTGTGTCAGTCAGATCTGCATCTTCTCGCAACACGAGGCACACGTCCACATGCATAATGCATGGACGTCACTCATAACTTACACAGAAAAATATTACAATTATAATTTTCAACTATGCTTTGAAATGTAGAAGCTTGTACTCTGGTTGATGGTGTAATAACGTTATGACGCCCTCTTTTCGTCATATTAATATGTAGTACAAATTTCTAAAAAAAGAAAAAAAAACACCTCTGCCTACCTCTTCGGGGACCCTTGTGGGAAGGCGTGAGGACTATGAGGTATATATAAATATAACAGCAAAACAAAGGTTGCAATTTCGAATCCAGATTGTAGTAATGAGTTTTTCTGAAAGTCACAACACGAGCTTCACGGTGAAGGAAAACCTCGAGGAAACCTGCAAACGTTTGAGAGGAAAGTCAGACGTATGACGTATAGTCGTGCTTGACTAACGGCGATGGACTCGCCATTCGCACCTAAATACATCTCCGGTGGAAAGTTGGTGTGTACTACCTACACACCTCTGCCTGCCCCTTCGGGGACCTTGACAAAGGTGTAATTATAGTCACTTCACATACTCCTTGAATTTCTTCTCAAACGTCCCCCTTCAACAATCCCCTAGATATTTATCTTCACCGAAAACTTGTTAAAATGATGTTAATCTACTAACCACGATGATAATTCTAATAACCCACTACCGAACTCAATTTTCCCTTGGCGTTGTTTAAACAAAGTGCAATGACAATATTATCATCCGATTTGAGTTGTGCTAACAAAATTAAACGGACTAATTACCTGCAGACAATGAGGCCTGCAGATTCATGTTCTTTAGCGGTTCGAAACGACCTTCAAAAATTCGTAGGTACATACATACCTATTATCAATTGGGCATGTGTAATTGAGATTATTATTTTATCTGTATATATATTTGTTGTAACCAGAAAGCTGTGTTCTTTTTTTAAACTCACGGTTCCACGCATTTAGATACACAATTAAATGTACTTTTTTTTTGTCTCTAGAAGCTTGAATTCCAGGAACTTTTACTACTCAACCGAACAATGGCGGGACTAAAAGACCTCTTAGCCAGGCACTCCTTAAGTTATAATAAACAACCAAGAAATTAGTGCTTGTAGTTCTGCACTTGTGTTACTAAGTAGGTCTCTAATGGACTAATACCTACCTTTTCTCAGGTAACATTTCCCATGAGATTACAAGTTGTGAACTAAGCGCTGAGCTAACACAAATCCGATCTGGAAACTCGAATCCTGAATGCAAAGTGAAGTGCTGAATCAGTGCGCGAGGTTGCCGTTCTTGGCACGCGTTGCCGCACCGACGGATACGAGGCGCCGCGTTGCCGTTCCTGCGCGGGACCGGGCGCCAAGCGCGGTTGCCATACCGAACGTCTAACCCGTAAATACCATTCATTCAATTAGTGTGGCAACATAGAAACATAATGTTTTCCAGAGTTTTTGGCGGGAATCGAATAGTGCGGTTTGGTTTTTTTAATGTACATTTTAGAATCAGAGTAAGGTTCCACTGATTGGCCTATTTACATGGACATTGAAATTAAATGCTATCTTTAAATACCATTAATAATATGTTACAAAATTGACATAAAGGCTCGAGGACAATAACTGCAACTTCTTGGGAATGCTGTTTTCGCATTTTTTATAGATTAAATTAAAATACAGCGTATTTTTTATATTACATTGTATACAACCTATAAAAAGCTGGTCAAGGGATTCTAGAAGTCGCCTGCAGTGATTAATCACACCACGAACTTTACGGTGAAGGAAAACATCGAGACTCATACGTATGAGAAGAAATTCAAAGGTTTCGAAACGGCGATGAACTCGCCACGAATAGACGAAAATGATCCGACGAAATGAGTGTTGATACATCTGTGGTGACAATCTGCGGCGAAAGATACGATGGTGGCGCCACCTATGAGGTCCAATTGTGTATTTAAATCATTCTCGTATCCACCTGAAGACACACATAACATTTCATTAAAATCGGTCCAGCCGTTAAGGAGGAGTTCAGTGACACACACGTAGGGCAGAAATATAAATATATACTAGTTGTCCCGCCCACCTTCGCTTGGGTGAAAAAATAAACCCAGTAGCGCCACCTATCGGGTCCAATTGTGAATCTAAAACATTCCCAGATCCCCTTGAACACACACAAAAAATTTCATCAAAATCGGTCTAGTCGTTTGAGAGGAGTTCAGTGACATACACACTCACAGAAGAATTATATATATAAAGATATAAAACTTATGCCCGCGGCTTCGCCCGCGTGGAGTTCGAAAATGTATTTTCCTGCTAGAATCGATTCAACCGCTATGCCATGAAACAGCATCATACTTTATAATATTAGAACTTTGAATTTTCGGGAAACATCCTATTCCTAGGTATAAGCTGAAGGCTGAAAGTTGAAATGGTGATGCATTTCAACTTTCAGCCAAATCGGTTCAGCCGTTTGGCCGTGAAAGAGCCGCAAACATCCAAACTTACAAACTTTCACATTTATTATATTAGTAAGATAGTAAGATTCTTGATATTATTCACGTCAGATGAAAACTCCTGACGTGTGTTCACACCATCCCGTAGTACACTCGCTCTCGCTTGCTCCTCAGCGATCAATAAATAACTACCTCCGTACAAACCCGACGAATTTTTGCGTCTGATTTTGGCGTGCGGCCCATCGTCCTGGATTTTGGTCCGATCCCGGTGCGCTAATGGACCGGAATCTCATTGATTGCGCGATTTCCGGAGACCCTTTTCAATTTATCTCGTACATACATACATCCCGCGATCTAAGGTTTTGGTCCTTGATTTGGACGGCATCATGAAACTCTTTCAATTTATTTAATCAAACTGTACCCGAGTTTTCTTAATCAATTTAATTTAATATGTAAACATTATATATAATCACGCCTCTTTCCCGTAGGGGTAGGCAGAGACCACTTCTTTCCACTTGCTACGATCCTTACATACTTCTTTCGCTTCGTCCACTTTCATTATTCTCTTCATACATGCTCTTCGGTTTAAATGGTACATATTTATCGCTATTATGAGTTTTTCTGAATTTAATTACAGTGATTAGTTACACAACGAGCTTTACGGTGAACGAAAATATCGAGAGGAAACTTGCATACGTCTGAGAAGCAATTCAAAGGTGTGTATTTATAGTCGTGCTTGAGTCGATGGACTCGCTATCTGCGACGGCACCTAAAATATATGACTGGCGGAAAGTGGGTGTATGGATAGTAACTACATATACACCTCTGCCTACCTAAGTTACTCGATTTTACATCAGCTAACTGCCAGTGAAGTCCCGTCACAATCGGTCCAGCCGTTTAATATAAAAAAGAAATACTTTGGTTTATGTACATACCGTGTATACAAACACACATCCAGAAGCATTAAGTAAAAATCTATAATTTTAATATTACAAACAGACACTCCAATTATATTTATTTGTATAGGTATGATAAATCCGTTTGTGGTTTAAACAGACAGACCACCTACGCAACCGTATGTTATTCGCCATTCAGTGGCCACGTTGGTGGACTCCGAGAAAGAATCAAGTTGTTTTTGTACAACGTTACGTTACGACATACATATTTCATTGGTTGATACACGAAGCAACTATGCGCGGACATTAAATGTTAATGAAGTGGCTCGGCGACGATTTATCATGCAAATATTAATAATAACCTCTTGTATGGCGCTCCAAGCCACAGAACACCACAATCGGGTTCCGCTGTATACATATTATAAAGCCGAATAACTTTAGCTATGTGCCGTCTATTCTCGCTGTAATGTCTGTTTTTAACAAGACCCATTGTGTTTTCCGGTTTTATGTGTTATCTAGCTGTGCCTGCGACTTCGTCCGCGTGGGATAGTGACTGCGCAGTATTTTTTATTTATTTTGGATGTGTGTGTGTATAGGGGATGCCTACGTCATAGTAGCTTTATGATGGCAAAGTCTCAGCCCGATCGGTTTAAAATTGACAAAGTTTCATACAAACTTTCAGCCCCTATTTTATCCCCTTGGGGGTAGAATTAATCAAAATCCTTCCTTAGCGGATGCCTACGTCATACCATCTACCTGCATGCCAAATTTCAACCCGATCCGTCCAGTGGTTTGGGCTGTGCGTTGATAGATCACTATGTCAGTCAGTCACCTTTGAGTTACATAGATATAGTTTGTATATATGTATCCTCACGCCTTCCCATAAGGGTACCCGACGTGATAGGTAGAGGTGTACACGTAGTACCCACACACCCACTTTCCGCCAGAGATATATTTTAGGTGCCAACGTGGCAGATGGCGAGTCCATCATCGCTACTCAAGCACGACTATACATGCCTTTGTATTTCTTCTCAAACGTATGCACGTATGTTTCCTCTCCAAGTTTCCATTCGCCGTAAAGCTCGTGGTAAGACTAATCACTGTACTTAAGAGATCAGATGATGAAGATGTTCAGGAAAACTCTTTGGTACAGTCAGGATGTGAACAACCATTTTTGAGCCTTCGAATAATCGGTTCGACGAAAATATTAAATGAAAGTACAGTGAACACAATTACAGCTAGCTGTCTGTGGTTAAAACAAGTCTTCGGTAATTTTCCGCTGACCACGGAATATTCTGGCTTAAAGGTGTTTTGCGCGGCTTCGTGAAAGTCTACAAACAACGGCGAGTCGTGAAACCTGATCTGACTTGAGCCTTGAGGCTAGACCAGCTATGAAATCATACTTCTATAGTATTTAACTCCACACGGAACCACTCTTCCAATACAGCTCTTAAATAAATTCAAACACGTATGTAGATCTAAATGTAATTAATTATTATGAAAGTTATAGAAATGTATATAATTTGTAACGAAAACCCTAAATTCAGATCCGAAAATGATTATGAATTGCTCTCACGAACTTGCAACCTCTATTTCATCCGCTCTAAGATATTTTGTTGAGACAAAGCCAGAGCGTTATCTCCTTCTCCAGGATATAATCTATCCTCCATACCAAATTTCATTACGATCCGTCCAGCTGTTTAGCCGTTATAGGCAAACAAACAGATTACTTTCGCATTTATACTATTTTTATGGATAAGGTCGGTATTTATTTCCCATAATGAATGATTTTAAGCATTGTATGCAGATTGTCACTGATATGCAATTAAGTGCAAGCTTACTATATGAATTAAGCCATTAGTCATAAATTAATTCGAACTGAGCGCCGTCGCTTCGGTTAGCTCATTAGAAAGTAGTGGAAAAACACGAGTTGTTTACGGCACGCCCGCCATCTTGGTCAAGCTTGACGGACGCTGCGCCTGCGCCGGCCTTGGACGCTTCCTGCGCTCTTTTTCACCATCACTTTGTCTTGACAAGTTATCGAGGTTGTTTATTACTTATATACAAATAAACACACTAGATTCATGACATTTCAATGCAGGTATTTCAAGTTGACAATGATTGCTTGATTTGTCCCTACGCTGGACAAATGCCTCCTCACTTGTCAGATGTAATAAGACGATTCGCTTCTGGACGACGCGAATAGTCTTATTACACGACGAACTGGACAGCTATATATGCACTGATATGAATAGGTCTACATACATACATACTTAAATTTGCGACAATATCTCGACAGCGGAAATCGAACCCGCGATAATAAGCTTCACAACCACCAGATCAGACCATTAAGCCAGTCCGTCTCGGCCATCAGTACGGA
The DNA here is from genome assembly GCA_945859725.1 of Drepana falcataria. Classification (NCBI taxonomy): domain Eukaryota; kingdom Metazoa; phylum Arthropoda; class Insecta; order Lepidoptera; family Drepanidae; genus Drepana; species Drepana falcataria. The sequence goes on along the minus strand of OX243941.1, from coordinate 8,620,386 downwards.
CTAGAGAACACACAGATGTTTTGTAAACACACCGTGATACGGTTCGACGAGCAGACCCGACTGGGTTTATAAGACCAAAATAGCGAACTCCTCTCGTGACTCTCTCGTGACGAGCGCAAGTGTGGGTCAGACTGCGACTTGCATACTAAAATGAAAGATGCGTCGTAGCATCAGTTTAGGGCTTACGAAAACTAACGTTCAACAAACAGTTTTACTGTAATAGCAAGCCTTAAATACTCCACAAATAGCCAGCTTTTCCAGAATGTGGCTATGGTATCACCTGCCTGTAAGAGGTGGTAAAATGAGGGTAGACTGGCTTGTGTATAGCTTGGGATGTGTATCAGGATGTGAGCCTCAGGTTGGCGGCAGCGCGATGTGGCTCGTGCTAATGATGGCACTGCGACGGTGCCAGAGACGAATTTAGTCGGTTCTGGATTTGCTAAAGCAAAGTGCATGGCACTTGCGGCCACTGGGGTACCACACAAACACGCGCCTGATGGTACTTCGGTGGCGCTTAGTGGTTCCGGCGCCTATGGACGCTAGCAACACCGGGAGTATCGCTCGCTCGCTTCTGACCTTTAAATACTCTATCTAAGGCGCTTTTGAAGGCCTTAGACCTCGTTCAAACAAATTTCGGGAATTCTCAGTAAGCCAATGATAACACGATTGTACAAAATATATCTTATACAAAAATACTTTTGATAGAGATAGACCCTAGTACTTTTCCTTGTCCATAAAAGGTTTAAGCTTTGCTTCTCAGAACCCTAATGTAATCTACATAAGATGGTTACCAAATTCTTCACCATACAGACACATTATGAAGCCAGCCTCAAACTAAGGGACATAAATAAATACCTTGTGACTTAAGCAAAGCTTGTGTTATGGTAACTAGACAACGATATATTTACGTATATAGATAGATATATATACATAAATACATAGGACATCCAAGACTAAGGTACAAATACTTGTATTCTTCACACAAATATCTGCCGTCAGCGGGTTTCGAACCCGCGACCTCAACTTTCGCAGTCAGCAGCTCTAACCACTAGACGAGACGGCCGTCTATAAATATGTAGTCTAGTATAAAAAGAGCACTCAAAAGCATATATAAAGCGAATGTGGTATGTAATCTCATTCCCTCTCTCTGCTATGGGTTTGCAATCAAATATGTCAGAAAATAACAGATTTCCAATGATTCAGAGTTCACTTTACTACGGTTAAATCGTGAAACGTAAAGGGGTTATTATTGCATCTCTGCCTTTCACTCCGAGACCCTTGTGGGAAGGCGTGGATGTAGGTATACTTAAAATACTAATACATCAAGTAGGATTTCCAGGAGCGATTGCCAATCTCTCCAAGTGACGTTAATTGTTGAGCAAATAATCCTGATCAAGAGCTAAAGATATTGTCTCCCGTCACGATGTTCCTTCAACTACGGCGCCTTACAGACTATTTATATAGACAACTGTTTTCCAGCTAAAATTCTAAACTACTTTACGTTACGTCGTTATGTCCTCGCTTAGGCTTAGCCCAGTCTGATACAATAATAATATATAAAACTACACAACAGCTGTGTAAATGAAGTTAAACAAAATGTTGGGCACGCTAGTACGTTATGACAATGATTCAGAGAGCGTAATGCCGTATGAATTATGGAAATCAATAGCGTAATCAGCCACACAGAGCAATGACGCGACCCAAATGATATTGGCAGCACTTTATCAATAATATTAATAATATTGTTTTTATTACATGCGTAACCGAGTGACGAGAAGGATGCGAAGTTTATTGCAAATGGCGTGGGCGAGCAGGCTGTCGGAGCGGCAACGTCGCGCCGCAGCAGTTAGACCGGCAACCTAGCATCGCGTATTTTTATTCGTTATCTGTAGTTTGTTGTTTTTGACGTGTTATTGTAGAGTTGTGCATGTAGGTAGGTTAAAGTTACTCATTCCTCCTTCACAAATGAGTTCTTATGCTGCACTCATTATTATGTTGATAATGGCCATGTTTTTTATTTATTTAGTCTGTGGTTTTCCCAAATAAGTTGGTGTAGGTACAGGTATTTTTAATCGAATCTGAAAGGTTATAGGTAAAGGGTATCTTTGCAAAGTATAAAATGAAGTCGCTTCCGCTGTCTGTTCGCTTATAATATCTTTTTAAACTATTCAACCAATTTTAATGCAGCTTTAAGCAAAAAATAGTGATTAAAGAGGAAGGTTTGTATGTACATACATACATATATACATATGCTACAGAAAAAGCGAAAAATTCAAAGATTTGTCATGTTTGTTGCAAGCGTCCGTAGGCGGCGGTAACCGCTTACCATCATATATAATACCCGTGTGGTATAAAAAAAATGTCGTAACATATTTTTGTGCGCGTAAATCGCAAACTCCGATAAAAAATCTGCGATAAAGTATCTATATTGCACCCGTGCAAAGCCGGGCGGATCGCTAGGCTTAATATTACGTATACCTAATACCTATATATTAAATCGATCGGACGCTCGAGGATGGGAACGTAACGTCAAGAGTACTCGAAACCTCCGAACATATAAGACTGACTGAACTTGGATGACGCAATAGAAGTGTAGAAGTTGTAGTTATTCGTTAATGGCGATTTTTTTATCGTAAATAACCTTCAAAACAGCACTGGTGTATTGTTTTTACGCTCAATGTGAAAGAAATCGTGCGATTGGTTGTTTTGTTACGGCAGTGTCGAGGTCTCGAACTTGTTTACCCACGCGGCGGGCGAGAGTGGCCGACCTCGGCGTGCAATTGGGACAGACTTGAGACTGTAGGCAATAAGGGGCGTCCATTAATTACGTGAGGTGTTCTAGGTGATCAAGCTAAATCTTTCCAAATCTCACTTAAGAGGAAGGGGGGTCTGAGCTAATTTCACCTAATTTTTTTCTAGAAAAAATCTGTATAAAATTTATGACACAATGGTGTCTGTCGTATTCGTTCAAACCAGAGAGCAGCTAAGTAGCGCTCGATTTTGTAAGTGCTATCGACCAGACCAACTGTGTACAAAAAAATATTTTGAAGAATCTCGCGTGGGTTTAGTGGATGGGGGACGGACTTGAGGAAAACCTTACGAAATCTCACCAAGAGGGGGCGATAAATTCTCAAAAAGGCGTTATTAATGGACGCCCCCTAAGAATTGAGAATATCATTTCAATTTGTAGGTACTATAGTGTTACAACAGCTTTTTAATACATGACTAACTGTGGTCCGCGATAACACTTCGATTAAATTTGACTTACTGGCTTGGGTAGTAGCATCATGATGCATATAGCTATCCTCAATAAGCGGGCTATGTAATGGAAAAAAATCTGATTAATATGTATACTACCCGTACTACCCGTACCCGTAGTACCCGATTAAGGGAGGTAGGGCATAACGGGTTTCCCGTTCGAATTTGGAGCTGCCCGACTGGGGCGGTACCTCTACCTTATAGAAGTCCGTTGCCAAATAACACAATTTATTGTGTTGTGTTCCTACGCGGTGAATAAGGTTACCAGTAATGAGCTCCTTGGGGAGGGGGGAGGATTGTTACAATGTGTTGGAAGCAGAGGGATTAAACCTTATGCTTCCAACACAATATAACTCTCCGAACACAGAGTGGCAACGCGCAAGTGATACTTCGGTATCGGGAGCGTAAATAGGCTACGGTAACCGTTTCCCATCAGGTGGGCCGTATGCTTGTTTGCCACTCTTGTTGTATAAAAAAAAAAAAAAATAGTACCCGATATTAGAGCGTTAAACCAAACAAACCAACAATGTATTCAGTTTAACATTATTAGTATATCTATACTATTATATTATAGCAGTGGGGGCCGAGTGGTTCGAGTAGCCTGCAACCCAAAGATTGCTAGTTCGAATCCCGACTGTACCAATGAGTTTTTCTGGACTTAAGTACAGGTACTTAAGTATCTGGTCACCATTAAACGACTTTGAGATTTCAAATTAACTATGAAAATCTCGTCTCGTTTCATAGCCTAATTATGCATAGCCCAAACTGAGTGGAAACAATGGATTTGGATATTAAGCGTGAAGGTCAGAGCGGTCACGTGTGTGCCTACCTCGGCGCTAGACAGATCGAACACGTCATTATGGGAAAACCGATTTGTTTCTATAAATAACTAGCTGTCCCGCCCAGCTTCGCTTGGGTGAAAAAGTTAAATTGCCCGTAACACGATCGCAGCGCCACCTATTGGGTCCAATTGTAAATCTAAACCATTCTCGAATCTAGCTTAAGACACACAGAAACACACAGAAAGCTTCGCCCGGGTAAAAAGGTAAAATTCTTGAAACTCGATCGCAGCGCCACCTATCGGGTCCAATTTAATATAGCCTATGTTACTCGGGGATAATGTAGCTTTCCAATGGTGAAAGAATTTTTGAAATCGGTCCAGTAGTTTCGGAGCCTATTCATTACAAACAAACAAAAAAACGAACAAACAAATCTTTCCTCTTTATAATATTAGTATAGATGACCCCAGCTCTCTGGGTGATAGAGTATGTAAATATATCTTCACGCCATCCCACAAGGGCTCCGAAGGGTGTGTAGGTAGTACCCACACGCACACTCCGCCAGAGATATATTTTAGGTGCCAACGTGACAGATGGCGAGTTCATCGCTGGTACACATGCACGACTATAAATACATACGCCTTTGAATTTCGTTTCATATGCAGGTATATATATATTTACTAGTTGTCCCGCCCAGCTTTACACGACTGAAAAAACAAATTTTTGAACACGATCGCTGCGCCACCTTTCTGTTCCAATTGTGAATCTTAACCATTCTCGAATACACTTAAAGACACACAGAAAATTTCATGAAAATCAGTCCAGCCGTTTAGGATTCTATTAAGGTCATACAGACAAACATTCATCTTATAATACAGAAGATATATATATATATATACACGTACTTGAACCTTTTCTAGATCCTTCCAAATAAAAGCATTTTTTTTGTAAATTTTTCCTCGTCTTTTCGTAAAAGTTGAAAAAACATACTTACTTTTACACAAAGTTGTAACAGTTTCTCGTCGAAAGCCTACACCGAAGGGTGGGGGTTCTGTAGATTAGATTCGCCCTCTGCCACCCCCGGTGTGGTGGGGGCGCGTCGAGCGGATCCCCTGGGGACCTTGAAGCAGGCTAGGAGCTCGAACTGCCGAATCAGCTGTTTTCATTGTCATGTAATTTTGTTATCTACAAGAATTTCTCGCAAGTCTCGACTTTCTATTTTGTTTCTCGGAACTGAAGCGAAGTTTTACAGAACCAATAGAGATGGGATATAGCCAATAGGATTTACTACTTGTGAAAAATACGGCCAAGATTAACATACATATTTTCTTCCGCGATCGCTCAGGCTGTGGAATGAGCTCCCCGTTGAGGCTTTCCCTGGAGAGTACAGCATGGATTTCTACAGGAAGGGTGTGAAAAGATTCCTGCAGGGTCGGCAACGCGCGAGTGATACCCCTGGTGTAGCAAGCGTCCATAGGCGGCGGTAACCGCTTACCATCGGGCGGACCGCATGCTTGTTTGCCACGCTTGTGGTATAACGATCGAACTCGAGGATAAAATGCAAGGATATAAAATGTTCGCATACCCAGCCAAAGGTCTCAACTCTCAGTACTCGATGTGCTATTAATAATCTTTATATATATAATTCTTCTGTGAGAGTGTATGTCACTGAACTCCTCTCAAACGACTGGACCGATTTTGATGAAATTTTTTGTGTGTGTTCAAGGGGATCTGGGAATGGTTTAGACTCACAATTGGACCCGATAGGTGGCGCCACCATCTTTTTTTTTCCACCCGAGCGAAGCTGGGCGGGACAACTAGTATAATATATAATATATCCTCACGCCTTCCCACAAGGGTCCCCGAAGGGTTAGGCATAGGTGTATAGGTAATACCCACACACCCACTTTCCGCCAGAGGTATATTAGGTGCCAACGTGACAGATGGCGAGTCCATCGCCGTTACTCCAGCACGACTATACATACGCCTTTGAATTTCTTCTCAGACATATGCAGGTTTCCTCTCGATTTTTTCCTTTACCGTAAAGCTCGTGGTGTGACTAATCACTGTACTTAAGTTCAGAAAAACTCATTGGTACAGTCGGGATTCGAACTTGCGACCTTTGCGTCGCAGGCAACTGCTCGAACCACTCGGCCACCACGGCTCTTACTATTTATAGTTATGTTTTATTAATGTATATTCAGTAGCGAACTTGTAAACACGACACCAACGCAAACTGTGAGAATTCCACGACATGAGTATTTTCCTCAACGTACAGACGTAGCCAATAACCATCCGAGTTTTTGTTTGCTCACCAAATTGTCGCGGTGGTACAGTCGGGTGCAAGCCTACGTCAGTTTTTAAACTAATTTCTTTATGAAGTCTTAGTTATCTTTCGGTACTACACACTAAGACTGCTTAGAAAGCTATACTTACTCGATGTGAATACAAGGGTTATAATAATTACACTCTTTTGACTCTTAATCTAGCTTTGTTTCGACATGAAACGTTTTTAAGTGATCTAGATATCGAATCAAATATTTCCTATTTGATTGTGTGTCATCGTCATGTATCCTAGCTTAATTTTTTTACGATCATCGATTCGAACTCTGCAAAAGACAATGCGATTTTATGTTTCGTTTGAAATTGATTGTTGCCATGACTATATTTTATAATTTCTGTGGTGCAAGATAATTTCGACTTTACGATGACGAACCTTTCTTACACCGACTGTACCTACGTGCAGAACGAAGCACTTTCGATATCTGGTTGCCTGGCAACGCCCGACCTCCAGAGTACGTCCCGAAAGCAATTAATTAAAGTTCCCTCCAGAAATATGAGCGTCGTCGACCTTGTTCGGCTGCTGATTTGATTTTCAGGACCTATTTGTCTTAGTTATTGCCTATTTGTGTCGTTTTCTGAAATTCACGTGTAAATATGGTTACACGAAGTTTGTGAAGGAAAACATAGTGAATAAATCTTCATACATACATAAGTTTGAGAAGATACAAGCAATACACAAATTTGATTTTACATATTTATTATTCTCTATATATATTTTACATATTTATTATTCTCTATATATATTTTACATATTTATTATTCTCTATATATATTTTACATATTTATTATTCTCTATATATATTTATCTTCTGTGTAGTTCAGTAGCATGTTTACATAGGTAGCCTAACCCTCCCAAATAAACGGGCTATCCAATTCAAATATTTCTTTCAAATCGGGTTAGTAGTTCCTGCCATTATCACATCCGAACAAACAAACTCTTACTTTAATATAAGTATAGATTACAATACTTATGTATAAGTAAAATAAGTAAGTCGTGTTTGCGAGGAGACAGTATGTCTGCTCGGTCAGTGGATATTATTCTTACTTCCCTCTCAGTGGGAAGGCGTAAAGATAAATTTCGTTTTATTTTTTGTTTTAACTCACATGGACCTCATGGCATTTCTACGTCAGACGTTTTGCGTAACTATGTATTTATGTATTTCTGTAAGTGTCAGCAATATGTTGGCTAGTACATTTCCCTTCACTCATTGTATACAATATATTTGCAATTAAATATATAGATAAATGCAAACATAAATAAATACATAAAGCATCCAAGACTAAGGGAAAAATACTCGTATTCATCACACAAGTGCCCTAAGCAGGAATCGAACCCAAGTTTCGTAGCTCTGACCTCTAGACCAGAAGTTGGTGTTGGCACCTAAACTCAACTCTGGCGAAAATGAGTTTTTAACCTCTGTCCTCTTAGGGAGCTTATGGGAGCAGTGAGCAAAATCATTGCCATTAACGCATCATTTAGTTAAACCATCGTATCGTATCAGCATATCGTACCCTAAACCGAAGAGCATGTATGAAGAGAATAATGAAAGTGGACGAAGCGAAATGTAAGGATCGAAGCAAGTGGAAAGAAGTGGTTTCTGCCTACCCCTACCCGAAAGACGCGCGTTTATATGTATGTAAGTATATATCGTATCATGTGTAACTTTGAACAGTTCTCAAGTTACTGAGATGAATCTCCGAGTCCGAGTGATGCCCGGTGAGTCTACATCGACCTAATCTCACATCCCTTGGCTTTAACATTAGTTAATTAAGCATAAAACAAGACCAAGATTTTGAGTGGGCGTTTTAATGACGCCACCCTCGGAGTTACAATCTAGTGGCGTTTTCCACCTTGAGCGGTGAGGGAGGTCTTCTTGCCACGCCTGATAAGAAGTTTTACTTTGTTTCTAGTGTAACCTTAATTTTCCTTATATATATATCCTCACGCATTCCCACAAGGATCCCCGAAAGGATAGGCAGAGGCGTAGGTAGTACACACCCACTTTCCGCCGGAGATATTTTTTTGGTGTTAACGTGACAGATGGCGAGTACAATTGTCCCACCTAAGCGCTCGCGGTGTGAAACTATGAAACCGCACAGTCAGATTGTGTAATATTAATCTTACCGCCTCCTATCACACCGGTTGATCCCATTGTGGTGACAACCACATCAGTCCGAAAGTCCCTTTGATGACCAATCGGTATCCGGTGTAATTGAGGCCAAGTCCGCGCCATAATTGGCGTATTTTCGACCGAAAATAGCGACTTTTATGGCATACTGTCAATTAAAAATGAATTACACGATCCCATTTCGGCGATTTTATTGTTGTTGTTTTAAAGATATTATAATAAATAAATAATATCCTCACGCCTTCCCACAAGGGTCCCCGAAGGGGGTAGGCAGAGGTGTATAGGTAATACCCACACACCCACTTTCCGCCAGAGGTATATTAGGTGCCAACGTGGCAGATGGCGAGTCCATCGCCGTTACTCAAGCACGACTATACATACGCCTTTGAATGTCTTCTTAGACGTATGCAGGTTTCCTCTCGATGTTTTCCTTCACCGTAAAGCTCGTGGTGAGACTAATCACTGTACTTAAGTTTAGAAAAACTCATTGGTACAGTCGGGATTCGAACTTGCGACCTTTGCGTCGCAGGCAACTGCTCGAACCACTCGGCCACCACGGCTCTCTCAAAGATATTGTGAATCATTATTTTCTGCCATTATATTTATATTGAACTTATCATACATTTTTCTGTCTTTCTAGAAACTAATAATACTTACATACATACATACATTATTATCTCATCGACTCCCTCACGTAGACAGACTGAGTAGAGCGCCAGTTCTCTTTAGAAAAAGTCCTGTTTCACTCCATTTGTAGTCAGTCTTCATATATGAATATGTTGTGAAGGAGTTGTCACAAGTGCCTGCAGATCTGCCAGTCATTGTCCTCGGGAACCATTGTGATATGCAACACCATCGTCAAGTACATTCTCATCATATTGATCAAGCACTACACCAAGCCAAACTAACTAGGTAATTTAAATTAAGGTATTTATATGCATGCATATACATATCATGCATGCATGAAAATATAATTGTCGCCAGTCTATTATTATTACTTATTTAAAGTTATGAATAATTATTTTATTTTATATCATCACGCCTACCTACAAGGGTCCCCGATGGCAGGTGTTTAATTAGTAAAAACACACTCACTCTCGGCCATGTATTACAGGTGCCAACATGACAGAAGGCGAGTCCATCGCCGTTACTCCAGTACGATACGACTATACATTCATACATACGCCTTTGAATTTCTTCTTAAACAGGTTTACTCTCGATATTTTCTTAGGCCTTTTCTAGAAAATTATTCCTAACCTATTGCGTGTCGTCTTCATTTCAACAATTTTTTTTTCTCATGGTCATTTGCATGACAGTTGAAATTATTCTCAATTCTCATGAATATTTCAACTTTGATGATTCAACAGCAACAGATTTCACCATTTGTATGCGAGTAAAGAAAAAAATAAGACTAAAATTCTCATAGCTACTCTATTAGCAGGCTCGCTTGCGCTCCAACATATTAAACACGTGTTTATTTTGAACATAATTATGAAATGAGCAAAATCTATCATCAAAACTTCACAATTTTCATACTAGTCGAGAAGAAAAGTTTTGTTACATCACAGATCTGTCGTAACTAATAACTATCCGTATATCTGTGTGTGCGCCAGTCGTTGGCTGCGCCTGCTCACCTACATAGTAAACCCACATGCCAGTACCTACACTGCGTAGTACTGTTATTATATATCTACTCGTGCTTACTACGTACCTTCCAGAATGTACTGTGTACTGTTTGCTGGTTACATATTAACAGGTGCGTTTTATTATGCTCCTATAATAAAGTGGAAACATCTTGCAGGGGGAACAACATTCAAACTTTATAAATACCAATATTATAAATGTGAAAGATTGACACATTACGACAGAACGGCTGAACGGAATAGGATGATATTTGGCTCAGAGATAGATTATTAGCTGGATTAACGCATAGAATATGTATTATTCCAAACAAAACAGATCCTAATAATTCCATACAAAACAAATCGCCGGGGCGAGGCGTGTTCTGGCGAGTTCTGCGCCGTATCTCAAGCGTCGACTGTGAATCTCTTTTCAAACGTATGCCGACTTACTCTCGTTGTTTTCCTTCACCGTAAAACCGTTTAATGTTAGTATTGTAATTTGTACATTCAACCTGTCCACCTCCTGACAGAGAGTAACGAGGGTGAAACCAATCAAATATGGCTGCTTAGGTAGGTAAGTATTATAGGTACCTATTCACTTCAGTCCAGACTTGTAATTAATAATGTCAGTCTATTTATGGGCGTCGTCCCAGATTTCCATAAAACTTGTCAGACGCTGACAGTTAAACAGAAAAAAACCTTATGTTTTTACTAACCTACTCCCTATTTTACCAAGTCTTAAATACCAACGTAACTGTTAGTTAAAAGAATATTTTTGTATGTTAGCCTTAACTCCAATTTCAAGATATAGCGATTCAACACACTCCAGTTGAAATAGCCAAGGTTTGGGATAAAAACAAATCACGATCTCGACAGTGTCTGCCGAATTTGAACCTAAAAGCATCGAATACGTAACCATGATATACAAAAAAATGTAAAATCAGCTTTTAAATAATTACGAACGTATCTTATTCCATTGCATCACACTAAGATTACTATTACACGTTTCTAAATAACTTAGGTACTGCTTTCAAAATTGAACTTTGATCTACTCTAATCGGCTGGCAACACCAATAATAAAACATAATGTAATTTACGACTATTAGGGGGCACAGGTCAATAATTTTAATACACGATGTAATTGAGTTCGCCATTTATCGCGGCACACACTGCAACACCGTTGTGTAGGTTGACCACGATATTGCAGTTTGTCAGATTTATAGACCTTTTCAGTCACTTTATTTTCTATTGTTAACTTAATTTGAATGTTTCACTCGAGACCTGTCTACTCGTTATCTAATAAAATTATCTTTGTTTCAGGTGATCACGCTATTTGGTTCTTTAGTCATCGGTGGTAAGGGAATTGGCACGCTAACGTATTTTTGTATTGTCACTAACTGTATTCACATGTTTTTTACACTTTAGTTTTTAATATATAGAATAGTGGCTATCGTTTAAATCGGATCGCGATTGTAATCCCTCTATGATTACTCTTTACCTTAATAACGTGTTCGCTTCTATCAAAAGGGGCCAGTAACTTTTTCGCTAACGAGTGTTCACTCGACACTCGGTTCACATCCTCGTGAAAGGTGTGCACGTAATTCCAGTTCGACGTCCGCTGATCGACTCCCGCGAAATCCATTCAACAGAGCAATAGGATGTGGGCGGGGCGTGCGGGACGCGGCGTCATTGGGCGACCGGCGGGCGCTCGGCGATGGCCGCCACCGCATTTGGCCAATAAGCGGCGCGCGGGACTAACGCGCGTCCGTCCGGCAACCGTGCGAGGTTGCCAGCTCAATACAAAAAATACCAGATTCGACCTTCTTAGGACCCCCGGTTTTTTTTTGGCCGCGTTATCATTCGGGAACGTGTATTGAGGTCCTTATCCGTTCGTGAGATGGTGCTCTCGGTTCGCAGGTGGACCAGCAGTGTTGTGTAGTGTATTATGGTGTGGTCGACGCCATCAGGGGAGGTGTTGATAGACATTGTTTCAAGGTATTGATGGCTTATTTTATTAACATCATAGCCAAACTAATGGGGTTTGAGTCATGTGATTATGTAGTCCAAACAGTGACGTGTAGCTTATCGGTGTGAGTTTCATTTATCAACAGTGGCTCCATTATGGTGCTCTCATTGCAGTGCTGGCCATGTGGTTTCAAGATCCACTTAGTCATAAGATCCACACATGTAAAAGCTGGTCTTTATCTGCTACGACTAGTAGGTTACTGTCATGCTTATATCCTCAATTGTTATGTTTTATTTATATGTGCCTTGTGAATAAACTATATTTTACATGAATTGATGAACAGTGTAAGATATTCGTACTCGTTTCGTACGTACATATATACTTACTTTACAGATGTTCCAAAACGCTATACACTTTCGTATAACGCCATTACATTAAGGATTTTGGATTGGATTGGAATTGGATTAAGATTCAGTACATCCAACCTCAAACATCGTATAACTGCAGAGTAGCCTTTTCAAGGACAGATGGAATACGTTTTACTCATAATCTGAAACACCATTACAAATAGAACGAAGACTATATTGCGAGATACATTACTCTTTGGATACTATATCTCGCTTAAGATATTTTGATGGCATTTAAATATGAAACAACTACTTTGTTAACTGTGCAGACGAAGTGAAGTGTGTAGCGAGACAAACTATATTCTGTGCTGGAAACCATTCATTTTTACCAGCTTACATTAAGATTTTCGTCCAACTTACGTCTAACTGACGTCCTTTTTTGCTAACTGACAGTTTTTAGCTAAGTTTAGTTTTAAGGTTTTACCTTTGACAGTGGCAACCAAGTACAAACTACTTCGTCGTGTCGCCAACACTCTACATACAATTTCCAAAATGCAAGCAATGGTAACACATTCGATTGTTTTCAACCGACAGTGTCTTGGTAACAGCTGTTCAAAGGTTTATAATAAGTCACAGAAAACTGTCTGGTGGACTCGCGACACCCGCGGCATATGTGACCCCGTTTGAATTCACCGAGTGCAGACATGCCTGCATGTATATCCGTGCTCGTGTTATTGCAATCATAAGTCAAGAATGTTTTGGTGACATACATCTGTCCATTTCGCACTCTTCCATATCGTTGGCCCTGATCTTACTGATCAGCGAAGAGTTGATCTGGTACTTCGACTATTTAAGTTTGAAGCCTTTTATGGAATGCCTTAACTGTATTCTGCGTTAAAAGGCTCGACTCTATATTCGTAAAGACTTTGTCGAAGTCATTCATGATATGGTAATAGAAAATATCCAATCGGATGATGTCCTTCTTCGAGTTATGGCGTGCTAATAGCACCAGCAGTTAATTGATTAACTGTACACCCTACCTTAAGATTTTCCCAACCATAGATCTAAGAGGTACGTCAGAAAATGTATGGACGATGGACTCGCCATCTGACACATTGGCACCTTAAATATATCTCTGGCGTAAATTGGGTGTGTGGGAACTACCTTTACACGTCTGCCTACCCCTTCGGGGGCCCTTGTGGGTAGCGTGAGGATATATATCGTCAGAAAATACCAAGGGCTTGTATGATACAATGATATGGTAAAATACCTGCTCTAAATATATGGCTATCTTCTATAATTAAACGTCGTATAGATAGCACCGGCAGACTTGACGTCTCAGTCCAAGACCCACATAGAGGTTGTTGCGCCCTATTCCTAATATCGTATAAATAGATAACGTATTTTTCCAGGCTTCTTTCTGATTGGATTTGTTTTCGAATGATTTGTGCTTAGAAGTTTATTGGTATCTTCAAGGCATTTTGCATATACTTTTAAAGCTGGTTTCTTGTCGGCGTTTCTTATTCATCTCTTTCCATTAGAACTTGAAGTGCAGCTATCTTTTTGACTTTGCTATTGGTTTTGAGAAGTACTTTTTTTATTAATCGTAATCTTTGTCTTCTTCGAAGATTATCTTATCGAAGCTGTCATGTCTCTTATCGAAGCTGTCATGTCCAGGACGTCAGTTATTCTTCCGTTTACTATTTGTTTAAGATTCAGAAATTAATGCTGAATTACCCCCTTCCGTTCTTATAAGCTTGTTGTCGGGGATAGTGAAATAAAGATTTGCTCCCCGGTTATTTTTCACTGCGTAGCTAGACCCACAGACAATAGACAGCTAGTTGCTACTATTATTTAAATCGGACAGATTTAGGTCATTTGAATTTAGTTCGCTGCTATCATAATCTTGGAGTCTGCCCTTTATTTTCCTAATAATAATTTATCAGGGAACTCTTGGAAGTAATCAAAATTATGTTATTGTTGCTAAATGTGAATTTCTAACCATTCACTTTTCATTTATATTCTATCAATTGTGTATTTCTTCAATTTTATTTATATTTTAAATAATTATATAGTTTTTTTTATATTCTACTCACGTGATGTGGAACCATTAGATTAACAACTAGTAAAGTTTGTAAATCTACATAATTTCATGGTTGGAAAAAGTTATAGATTATTTCATTCTGTTGTTCATTTGCAATAGTAGGTATTATTAAAGCTGTCAATTTGTATTTATAATTTGAATAAATTAAATATTCTTAAAGAATATATATATAAGTATGTGATGAATTGCGTGGTCACCCTATTCAGTATATTTTTTTCAAACGCATAACATTATTATATCAATACATACATACATATATACATATCATCACGCCAAGTCCCCAGCGGGGTAGGCAGAGAGTATAGAGCGCCAGTTCTCTCTAGAACTACATACCTCTTTCGCTTCGTCCACATTCATCAGTCTCTTCATACATGCTCGAACATCTACATATCAATACAACTTTGAATTTATGTATATAATTATATTGTAACTAGTGATAAAAGTGAAGGTATTTTTTTCTGTCTGTCTGTCACGTTGGCCTCTACCTGCCTAAAAAGTGGGTCTCTATCTGCCTTCGGGGACCCTTGTGGGAAGGCCTGAAGTAGGACATATATATAAATATATACGTCTAAAGGGAAAAACATTGTTATCTATCTGGTTGAAACTCGCAAGCATGCCAAAACGGATAACGAACAAAGAAAATAGATTAATTAATACCTACATATCTCACGATTAAAACATTTATAACAAATCTTTATTACCGATAAACGTATTTTCTACAGTAGAGGTGACTGCACCTCGTATGTATTTGAACATGTTTTTTTGCTAAGGTCGCGTACATCCTTGAATGCATGAGCCGTGACGTCTGGTGATATCGCCCTTGGCCGCATGCAATGTCAACCGCAATGGCATACTGACTAGTTAACATTTATTGTAACATGTTCAAACCCGAACGATCAGAGCACACCACAAGCTTTACGATGAATAAAAACAACGAGAGTATTCAACTGACGTTTGAGAAGAAATAGGTGGTCCATTAATTACGTGAGGTATTTTTGAGAATTTTCCGACCCCCCTTGGCGATATTTCGTAAGATTTTTTCCTCAACTCCCTCCCATCTCTTCTAATGTCACGCGAGATTCTTCACAATTTGTGTTTTAGCTTTGAACGTGTTCGATTATTGAGGAAAAAAAAAACAAAAACAAGACTTTGTGTCTCTGTTCTTTATCAAACAGACTAATATTTATGAATATTACCCTAATTTAAAATCACAATCATAAAATTAAATAAGAAATATAATAACGAATACGACAAACACTATTGTGTCAGATTTTATTATAGAAAAAAAATTCACGCAATTTTACACCGTCTTCTGCTGGAAAAAAAATTACGTGATATTTGGTAAGATCCATTGAGCTTGATCACCCTCCCCCCCTAGAACAACACCTCAAGCAATTAATGGACGCCCCTTAAAGAATAAGTAAGACAAAAGAAAAATGGTTTAACAGGGTAGGCATAGAGAGCGGAGACCACCGAAACTCTATTGCTTCATCAGAATTAGTCTTTTCGTACGTCGCCAGTGTACGTTCCCATTCTTATATGTTTACTAGCTGTCCCGCCCAGCTTCGCCCGGTTGAAAAAGTTAAACTTTGCTATCCTATCTTTTAAGTTGGATCAAACTGCACACGGTGTGCAAATTTGATAGAGATCGGTTTAGTAGTTTAGGAGCCTATCGCGGACAAACAACGTGACACGTCATTTATATATATATTAAGAAGAGATACAAAATACGTAATGCATTGTTTATCATGTGGTCCAGAGTCCACGCAAAGGTCAATGTACTGCTATTAATTAGATACTCGTAGCGGACATCCATATGTCGTAATTGCTAGTCTTTTGATCTCAATAAAGAGAATTATATTATTATATCCTCACGCCTTCCCACAAGGTCCCCCGAAGGGGTAGGCAGAAGTGTGTACGTTTTATTCACACACCGCCGGACTATACATACGCCATTGAATTTCTTCTTAAAGGTATGCATGCAGGCTTCCTCTCGATGTTTTCCTTTAGCGTAAAGCTCGTGGTGTGACTAACCAATGTACCAATGAGTTCTTAAAACTCATTGGTACAGTCGGGATTCGAATTTGCAATCTCATTAAAACATATTAAGTTCCAGTGTAATTTTAAGCGTGAATCTGTTCTTCCGTTACTTTATTTCTAATCTAAAAGTATTTTCTTTTCTTTTTGTTTTCAATAGACCTAATTTGTAGGTAAATATCGTTAGAATTATAAATGGACTAGTAGTCCCGCCCAGCTTCGCTTGGGTGAAAAAAGTAAATGCCCTAAAACACGATCACAGCGCCACCTATCGGGTCCAATTGTGAATCTAAACCATTCTCGAATCTCCACGAACACACACAAAAAATTTCATCAAAATCGGTCCAGTCGTTTAGGAGGAGTTCAGTCACATACACACGCACACAAGAAATATATATATTAAGATTACCAACCTACTTACTATATTCTTAACAAACTCATTTGGTTGAACGGTCACGACGGAACTGACAGGTGGGAGGGAAGTGACAGGCAGACCTTTTAATTATAATAATGGCCTGGTACCAGCACCACACATACAAACATACATACATATCATCACATAGGCCGTTTGGTCTAGTACTCAGTCAAGGTTGCGAAGCTTTAGGTCACGGGTTCGATTCCCGCTGCGGGTAGATATTTGTGTGATGAACACGAGTATTTGTACCAAAATATAGGATGTCCTAAGTATTTATATATATATTTATGTTATCTAGTTACCATGGTTACCAAGCTTTGCCTAATTTGAGACTGAATTATGTCAATTTGTGTGGATTTGTATTTATTTATTACTAGCTGTCCCGCCCAGCTTCGCTCGGGTGAAAAAGTTAAATTGCCCGTAACACGATCGCAGCGCCACCTATTGGGTCCAATTGTAAATCTAAACGATTCTCGAATCTAGCTTAAGACACACAGAAACACACAGAAAGCTTCGCCCGGGTAAAAAGGTAAAATTCTTGAAACTCGATCGCAGCGCCACCTATCGGGTCCAATTTAATATAGCCTATGTTACTCGGGGATAATGTAGCTTTCCAAAGGTGAAAGAATTTTTGAAATCGGTCCAGTAGTTTCGGAGCCTATTCATTACAAACAAACAAACAAACAAACAAACAAATCTTTCCTCTTTATAATATTAGTATAGATCACCCAAAGTCCTTCGAAGGGTAGGCAGAGTAGACTGTATCTCAACAGGGAGAAGTACAAACATTTCTACTTAAGTTGAACTTAAAATTTGTTCGAACGTACAATTTATATTTGGCTCGCGATTTCTTGAGGTAGGCCTTATTATTATGACTACTATAGATGTCGGAATTAAATCTAGGTTACACATTTAAACGGTTCTAGCTTTATATAAAATGTGCATTTTAAAATGGACATTACATTAATAGTAGCGTTATTGTAATTAAACTGGCTATAGTAGCCATGCGGAGATCGTTAAACTTCAAATACCCAAAGCAGATAAAAAAGTGCGAGTTGAACTCACTTGGCGAGGGTTCTGTGCGAATTTTTTTTTGCCGCAGACTTTTTAAACATACATACATATCATCACGCCAAGTCCCTAACGGGGTAGGCAGAGTAGACTGTATCTCAACAGGGAGAAGTACAAAACAAATCTATGAACGTTTTTAAACGTTTTTTTTTTCAACTTTTTAAACGTTTTTTTTAATCTGTAAAAGTATTTAATAAATTACTTTAATTTCTTTCGAAATTTTTCGGCGTGTTAGTTGGCGACCCTCAAAGCGAGCTCTTTCATTTGATATGTCACGTCGTACATCTTGGAAATTTCTAATTTTACAAGTTGCTTACCAGAGTGTATGAAGATTGTGTATGTAGCAGAAATGCTATAATGTATGCTACTCTATCCAGTTTAGGTCACAGAAATTAATTCGTGTACTAAATTTCAACTTTGCCCAGTAAAGTCGCACAGATGGAGTTATCGTAAAAGGGTTCTGCTCTTTCGGACTTACGGAACCTTAATAAGACATAGAAAATATAGTTTAAAAAAAAACTAAAAAAACACGCTTTTTACAGAAAACTAAAATAAAAAATAAATTTTAATAAATTTGAATTAATAATAGTGTAAAATTCTTAATAAATAATTTAAAAAAAGCGTGGGGTGCATGTTGTCAATAGTTCTAAATATTTTACTGATATCTGTCAATAAAATACTTATATCTATAAGAATAGAAGATTTATTATTTCGACAATATCTTAAAAAGCACCCCACGCTTTTTTTTTATTATTTATTAAGAATTTTTACACTATTATTAATTCAAATTTATTAAAATTTATATTTTATTTTTTAGTTTAGTTTTCTGTAAAAAGCGTGTTCTTTTAGTTTTTTTTTTAAACTATATTTAAGATTAACTTTTTAGTTCGATATTTTTCAAAAGGGAGCCAGAGAAACGGCTACGAGAACCAAGAAAGGCCGCAGGCGCGCTAATTACCCACGGAGAGTTACAAACTGACATACTGACATACTGACATACAAGTGAAGCTAATAAAAAGCGTGTAAAAAAGGAATAGTTTTAATGTTCGCATAGAAATACTTATTGTTCTCATAAAAAATATGTACATAGATAAGATACATATTATCACGCCGAGTCCCTAACTGGGTAGGCAGAGAGTATAGAGCGCCAGTTCTCTCTAAACTTACATACCTCTTTCGCTTCGTCTACATTCATGAGTTTCTTTGTTAATAAATTAAGCGTATTTGTACACTTACGATTATTTTTGGTGAATACTTTCAGTAAACGCTGAAAACCCAACATTCCTTATAAGCAAATAGCCTAAAAGATCCTTACTTTGAAAGAATTCCTAGATATTTTTAGGATTAATTCATAGGACGCTTATGTAAGTCTAGCGAGAACTGGCGCTCTATCCTCTTTGCCTACCCCGTTAGGGACTCTGCATATGTCGTACGCTTTTCTATTTGGACGTGACGTTTTCCTTCACCACCAAGCTCATGGTGTGACTAATCACTGTACTTAAGTTCAGAAACTCTAATTGGTACAGTCAGGATTCGAACTTGCAATCTTTGCGTTGCTACTCGAGCCTCTCGGCCACTGTGGCTTTCAATATTTACAATAACCATTAATAACTCTTTTATTGGAATTGCTGAATAACAAATCTGAGAATAGACGAGCTAAACTCGTGACTCGGAAATAGGTCACGTTATCAAATCTAGATAGTTCGGTATCGTCATATAATGCTAATGCTGCCTCTGATATCGTAATATCAGGTTGCATGGTGTTACATCCACACAACGGCCATTTTAATAATTATAAATACATTGGTTGACATTCAATTTAACCCTAGCACAAATGTATAATGCTAACTAATTATAGACAGTGCAATCCACGAAGACGCGCCCCACCAAATATCTAATAGGCGAAGAGACCTTGTCACAACCCTTATCCTTTGGGAACCCTCGAATAGGCTATAAATATATATATATATCCCCACGCCTCCCCCACAAGGGTCCCCGAAGGGGTAGGCTGAGGTGTATAGGTAGTACCCACACACCCATCCTTACAAAACGGGCTATACTGCAATAAATATTTAACCCGGATTAGTAGTTCTGTTCTAAAGATTAGCGCTTCATTTCTTAATCTATACGAATACTTATCTATACTTAATATTATAAAGAGAAAAGATTTGTAAGTATGTTTGTATTGAATAGGCTCTGAAACTACTGGAGCGATTTGAAAAATTCTTTCACCATTGGAAAGCTACATTCACCCTGAGTGACATAGGCAGAGTGACATATATTTTCTTCTATATAAAATCTTATGTCCACCCGTGCGAAGCCGGGGCAGACCGCTAGTTATATTATTATACACGTGGTATAGATCATTTAAAGTTACTTCAAATACTACAAGATTTTCAAAGGCAAGGGATCACAAGTATCCTTATGTGAATTGCAACGGGCCTTGTATGGTATCTGTGAATGCAACAATGCACTTACGATGCAATGTTTGGAGTAAGCAGAGTCCCAGCTGCATTTCGCCGCCCGCACCTTACGTTCCCAACAGCGAGTCTTTTTTCGAACGCTTCTCGGAACATTGCACTTGTGGCCGCGCCTGCTGTGAACAGAAATAACAATGAACGCTTTCCCGCCAGTTTCTAAACCTAACTTTGTCTACGTACATTCGAAATAGCAATTTATCTCGCGCGATTTACGGTTGAAGTTGTATCGTTGGCGCTGTGAGTTAAGCCGTTTAGGCGCGCAGCGGTCGATGCGTCACAGAATGGCGGACGATGAGCGGCTGGGGTCATCGTGCTAGCCGTGTCGACGTATACATTGTAGGCATGTATCTACTCTGCGTACAGCGAGTTGTTTGATCCAATCTGTACGTTTAGGTAGGTTTTACGTTACGCTGTTGCCAGCCGGCTGTTTGCTAGCGAACGAAGGTCACTCCGAACGAGTGGGCGATTCGCCTTCTTCAATCCAATGGCTTTTTTGTTTGACTTTAGACTTTTTTAAGTGCGCTTTAAGATGTACAATTATTCATGAGTGTAACGTAACGTGTTCGTAATATACATGCGTATATTGTAGGTATTTTTGTTAGTTAGAAAATCTCTGTATAGATTTTTTTTTTTTTTTATACCACATGGGTGACAAACAAGCATGCGGTCCGCCTGATGGTAAGCGGTTACCGCCGCCTATGGACGCTTGCAACACCAGGGGTATCACTCGCGCGCTGCCGACCCTGCAGGAATCTTTTCACACCCTTCTTGAAGAGCTCCATGCTGTACTCTCCAGGGAAAACCTCAACGGGGAGCTCATTCCACAGCCTGAGCGTTCGCGGAAGGAAACTCCTTTGGAACCGCGCAGTGCGAGACCTTTGTGGTTCCAAGGTATGGGGATGAATTCCCCGTCGATGGCGAGAGGTGCGGTGGTAGAAGGTGGAAGTGGGCATCATATCGAACAATTCTGCAGAACACTCCCCGTTATACAAGCGGTAGAACACACACAGGGAGGCAAATTCTCTCCTCAGACTTAGTGGTTCCAAGCCGCTTGTGAGCATGGGATCATCGACAATTCTAGCGGCGCGTTTCTGAACTGTGTCAAAAGGCCCTATCTGGTATCCAGGGGCTCCAGCCCACAGGTGGCAGCAATACTCCATATGTGGCCGAATTTGTGACTTATAAAGTTGCAGCCTTTGTTGCGGTGTGAAGTACTGCTTAGCTCTGTTGAGCACACCGAGCTTCCTGGACGCCAGCTTAGCCTTGTCCTCTAAATGACCACGGAACTGAACGTCGCTAGAAATATCAACCCCAAGGATCCTAATGCTCTCCGAGATTTTAAGGGGAGTGTTCTGGAATTGTGGAGCCACAGCGAATGGAGTTTTTTTAGCGGTGAACGCGCAAACTTCTGTCTTAGTGGGGTTGAAGTGGACTAGGTTTAGTCGACCCCAATCGGAGACACTGCGAAGTGTACTCTCGATTTCAGACACAATCGTTCGCGACTTTCCTCCACAGTGGAACGAGGGAGATTAGCACGGCCCGTGTAGTAAGTGTCCCCAGTGCTGTCGTCTGCATAGCAATGAATGCCTTCAATAGAAAGCATGTCATTAATATGCAGAAGAAACAGAGTCCATGTAATACACAACAGATAATAAAACATAGTTGCTTCCCGCTGGCTGTACGCTTAGATATTTTAAACTACTCAACGAAAAATGCGGTTTTCATCAATAGATAGAGTGATTCAAGTTTATGTGCTGTGGAATAGAAAATAATGATTAACTTTAATTTCGAATTTATTATATATTTTTTTATATAATATTTTTTTATAAAAGAAAATATAGCCTATGCCAATCAGGGTGAATGTAGCTTTCCATTGGTGAAAGAATTTTTCAAATCCGTCCAGTACTTTTTGATCCAATTCGTTACAAACAACATAGAAATCTTTCCTCTCTATAATATTAGTATAGATGTAAGTTTAGAGAGAGAGCTGGCCGTCTACTCTCTCTGTCTATTGCGTTCTGTGAAGGATTATACGTCATGATATGAGTATGTATTTTGACATTTATAGCTTCGGCATGATATAAAATCGTATGTACCTACCTACATATATGAGTAGGTAGCAACAGAGAAAGATTAGATAAATACATTGGTTTTGATATACTTTAACGACGTGGTCGGAACATTACGTCTACTGATAAATATATTATGAATATTTGAATACAGAGTGCTTGTGATGTCATACGAAAAATAGATATCCACACGCCTTGCCACGTGTGTCTCCGAATGGGTAGGCAGAGATATATTTAGGTACTAACGTGAGGGATGGCCAGTCCATCGCCGTTCAAGCACGACTATACATACGCCTTTGAATTGCTTCTCACATGTATGCAGGTTTCCTCTCGATATTTTCCTTCACCGTAATACTTAGATACATACATATCATCACGCCGAGTCCCTAACGGGGTAGGCAGGGAGAAAAGAGCGCCAGCCAGGGGGCACACCTAGGGTCAATCATAAACAAGTATTGCATCAGACAAGACAGTTAGTCATGACTCACTGCTATTAATGTACGTGACTAATGACATAACCTAGCTGATAACAGAAGAAAAATGAAATCGTTTATTCAACGTTAGGGACACAGAGATGTCATTATGGATGTCAATATTGCAGAGCCGTTGTGGCCGACTGTACCTATAGGTTTTTTTCCGAATTGAAGCTTATCGGCGAAGGTGTAGAAAACCTGCATACGTTTGAGAAGAAATTCAATGTATGTATATAGATAGTGGCCATCCAAGAAGACGCGCCCCACCAATATCTAGTCGAGGGGGTCGCGGGATGCGGGGAGTATGGCCCGAGTCTATTAATTGCAGTGTGCGTGTGCACTCATGTAATCAGTGTGTACCGACAATACTCAAACATTAGTGGAAGGTTGCACACTTACACTATAAACTAAAGGGAATAGTGGGGCGCGTCTTAGTGGATGGCACTATCTATACCTGTTACCATCATATCCACAAACTGGTTGGTAACTTGAGCAAGACCATACTTTATTATCTCAGCTTACGTATAAGGTTTCAAACATAATTTGATCTTGTAAAACAAGTAGCCCGTAGTCAGTTGAAAATTAAGAAAGCTCGTTTATCATTCAACAGTTTTTCTTGAAATATACAAAACTCAAGATCATTAGTACACGTTGGTAGCCTCGGGTCAAGGTCGGCCACCATGTGGGATGCGCGTGTCTCATGGCCCCCTTCACGACTCCCGCGCGTTCTAATTTGACACCACAATGGATAGAGCTAACACTTGGATGCTTACAATTAAATAAGAAGTACAAATTCGTCTATATAAATCGAGCTTGAGACGCGGCGATGGACTCGCCATCTGTCACGTTGTAAGCTAAAATATGTCTCCAAAAAAGTGCGTGTGTACCCACTTACTACACACATCTGCCTACCGCTTGGGGGTCCCTGGTAGGAAGCCGTGAAGATATACTTTGAGGATAATTAGTACCCTACTAATTTTACAAATGCGAGCCTGTGAAGACATTTGTTACTCAATCATGCCACAATGGAATTGGACCAAAATTTGGTGCAGATTTAATGAAATTAAATTGAAGAATGTGGTAAAGCAAAAGGGGTCCGTTAGGTCCAGAGAGAACTGGCGCTGAACTCTCTCTGTCTTACTTTGTTTGGGACTCGGTGTGATGATATGTGTGTGTGTGTGTTTTATAATAGACGTTAAATCAACCTTATTTTATATTACCTGGATCAAATCGATCGGACTCTCAAGGACGGGAACGTTAAGAGTACTCGAAACCGACGAGCATGTATGAAAAGACTGATGAATGTGGACGAAGCGAAAGAGGTATGTAAGTCTAGAGAGAACTGGCGCTCTATACTCTCTGCCTACCCCGCTAGGGACTTGGCGTGATTATATGTATGTATGTATTTAATATTATACGTTGCTTTTTTTTATGAAAAACAACTTAAATTCCGTAACAAGGAATCCAACTGTGTATTCAGCATAGCCTGGGGGGGGTCGTAGGAATTATAACTTTGTTTTCTCCTCCCTTTGTAACGAGCTACGTATTTTTCCTAGCCGGTTTTTCGCAATGTTACGCGAATTTCAACAAAAATACTTTTCGCTCTAGAAAAGGACCAACTTTGTACTAGTGTCATAAATGTGAAAGATGTGATAATATTAAATATATTGCTCTTGTACAAATGTATGGAAATATTCAAATAAAAAACGATGCTCAAGGACGGGAACGTCAAGAGTACCCGAAACCGACGAGCATGTATGAGCATGCACGGTACCTATGAATGGAGACGAAGCGATAGAGGTAAGTCTGGAGAGAACTGGCTCTCTATACTTTCTGCCTACCCCGTTAGGGACTCGGTGTGATGTATGTATGATATGTATGTATCTATGTAAAAAAGGAGTATAAAGAGTTAAAAAATAAATGATCCGTGACATACCTGAGTCACATCAAAGAAAAAGTGTCTCTCATGACGTTTTGGGTGTTAACTGTTAAGGGAGGTCAAAGAGGTTGCGCAAAAGCAAATGGAAGGGACTGCATCAGAGACGTCGACAAGAGCCAAGGTCCTAAATTTACGATGATGATAATCCGTTACAAGCATAGTTTAATTCCAGAAAATTATGAAGGTAAATTAAATTATAAAGGTATATTAAATTATAAAGGTAAATTAAATTATGAAGGTAAATTAAATTTTCCACGGGTGAAACTGCGAGGCATACCTAGTTTTATGTAACTTTAGCTTTGGCCATGTCAACATCCTTTTCATCTTTTCGGCAAGGCCTTTCTTTTATGTACATCATCTTTCCCATGTAATAATGTTTTGTTATATTTTTATTAACGGCACTCTGGCCAAGCCGCCTACAACGCACAAGTTCGATTTCCAACTGTACCAATAAGTTTTTATTTTTATATAATAATAATATATCGTCACGCCTTCCCACAAGGGTCCCCGAAGGGGTAGGCAGAATAGATAAGAAAGGGTATAGGTAATACCCATACACCCACTTTCCGCCGGAGGTATATTAGGTGCCAACGTGACAGATGGCGAGTCCATCGCCGTTATTCCAGCACGACTATACATACGCCTTTGAATTTCTTCTCAGACGTATGCAGGTTTCCTCTCGATGTTTTCCTCCACCGTAAAGCTGGTGGTGTGACTAATCACTGTACTTAGGTTCAGAAAAACTCATTGGTACAGTCGGGATTCGAACTTGCGACCTTTGCGTCGCAGGCAACTGCTCGAACCACTCGACCACCACGGCTTTTTTAATGTATTTATTTGGATCACCAAATCAAGTCCATCCAATTACAGGTTACCACAACTACTACAGACGCTAATTAAAGTAAAAATAACGAAAAAGGTGCTTGGAACATACATATAAATAATGTAAAAAGACAGATATATATATATATATATATATATCTGTATATATATACTAGTTGTCTAGCTCAGCTTCGCCCGGGTGAAAAAGTAAAATTTCCTGAAGCACGATCGCTGCACCATCATTTATCGGGTCCAATTGTGTAAACCATTCTTGATTTCACCTGAAGACACAGATTTCATTAAAATCGGTCCAGCCGCTTACGATTCTATAAAGGACACAGTTACAGACATGCATGAATATGTAGGTTAATATTTACATACCTACTTCTGTAATGTAATAAAGTCTAAAGCAATGGTGTGTCCAATAGGAAAATCTCTAAATAGGAACGTACAAAGGCGTCAGTGACGGACGTATGTTATTTGGAAGCGCATGCTAATCAACTTGAGTTGGTATATAGGGTTGCATACAACACATATTTACGTATTTAATATATTTACTATATTTTATTCAAGAATGAATTCTCTTCACACTTGGTTTTAGTTAGTTCCGAGAACGCACAAGTGTCCGTAGTAAGGGTTAGGCTAAAGTGGAACAACGCTCCCCTTTTCGCTGTAGATTATTAAAACTACATGAACTTCATACGTTGAGAATTGAGATATTCTGTAGAGAGTTCCTCAAAAACTATGTGAATACACACCCATTTTCGAATGGGCTCACCTTGTATGGCTGTTAAAAAAAGTAACTCTATTTTCAAGTCTGCTTACTTCCACTCCGGCCAGCCCTAGGTGGGCTCCGTTTCGTGAAAGGTGAGGTGAGTCAAGCGGATTACTCACCGTTACGGCAACAATGCAGCTACGTGACTCACGGCATGCATTGTCCGAGGCTGGCCAGATGGCCATCGTAACGTGAAGATGCAAGACACGATCACTTGGTACCACTGCTAAGTCGTCCACGATCTTACTCCTCTTACTTGCTCTCCAACCCTCGACGTTTGACGGTCGATCTTTCCGCAGACTTGGCCTTTCCATGACGTCATTTCGCCATCATTATTAAACAGTTTATAGATAGAACCATCCACGAAGACACGCCCACCAGTTTCTGTCGCTGGATGCGGGGAGTATGACCCGAGTCTATTAATTGTAGTGTGCACTCATAGGTAATCCGTGTGTACCGACAATACTCAAACATTAGTGGAAGGTTGCACACTTACACTATAAACTATAGGGAAGTATAGTGGGGCGCGTCTTCGTGGGTGGCACTATCTATATACGGGTCAGCAACGCGTTAGCGACGCCACTGCAATACGCAAGCGTCCATAGGCAGACCGCGCGTTTGTTTGCCATTTTAGTACCTAGTGTAAAAATAAACTGTAAAAAAAAATATCATCACCGTAAAGCTTCGTGGTGTCACTAATCACTTGTATATTTAAGTTTTATCTGTATATTGTTTTTATTAAACTGCTATTTTCTTTTACGCATTGTTGTCAACTACACCTTCCCCAACTGTACTTGACAGGACTCCCTCAGGAGTCCTCAGGCAGAGTGCACCCACGTGGGACAGATGTTTGTGACATCAAAAACAGACGGTTACGTTAGGGTAAAGAAATAATACGTTAATGGATATGGGCTAAAAAGTTAATCACTATATCCGACTGATATTGCAAATGCGAAAAAATTTGATTAACACAACGGATTATGTACTATTAATTTAACAAAAATACAATAAAATGTTACGCGTCTATTAAGCTCAAAAACTTCAGAACGGACTTGCTACAAGGGTCCCCGAACGGGTGGGCGGAGATGTCGTAACAGATGGAGAGTCCATCGCCATACGCCTTTGAATTGCTTCTCAAACGTATGCAGGATTCTTCTCGATGTTTACCTTTTTAAGCACTGTACTAAAGTTCAAACCTAAAATTTTTGTGTTGCAAACTACTCCAAGGTTTTATATAAATACATTCTGCCAAAGGGTAATTACAACTTTTGTTATTGTTGAAAACCTCTAGCGAACTTGGATCAAACATTGGCCTCCGAAGTCCAACTCAAACGTTTGAACCAACACCGCCTTTACAAATGCCATGAACTTCGCAAACTAGTTGCCACTTGTTCAAGGCTTCAAAATAAATTCCGTGAATAAATAGCTTTATTGACTGCTTTCCTATTAAGGGAAAGTTTTCTCTAATCACGTGTTTAGAAGTATGTTGTATTATTAATTAGTTAATAGCTTTAGTTATCGGATGTAGGAAACTTTAGGCGATAAACGTGTTTCGAACTTTCGATGGAAAGTTACCAAAACAAGTGTCTCACACGTGAGTTCGGAATACCACCACCAAATAATTGAGTAAACATATTATTTACGTGGCGTGAATGAGGGCGTGCTTGTAAAGATGAGAAAGACGTAGGAGTACTCGTGCTTGATTAATGACGAGGTAGCCGTCATATGCCACGTTGGCAAATTAAAATATATCTCCGGCGGAAAGTGGGTGTGTGGCTACCATCTACACACCACCTCTGCCTACCCTTTGTGGAAGGCATTATGATATATATTTTTCATTAACCTTTAAAATGAGGCAGACAGAAATATCCTAAAGCCCGAACAGATGTTTATAAACTTAAGGACTGCTTACCCAAGATTAGGGTCATCACGAAGGTGGATCACGCAATTGCATCATTACCACACGAACTTTGGGTATGGTAAAAGTTCGTGGGCTAATGTAGGTTGTCACGGCAGCCTATACTCGGCTTCTATTTATGTAAAAATTGTCTTCTATGCGTTACGAAACCATTGATCCTATCATATGTGTTAATCCAGTTAATCTATCTCTGTGCCACATTTCATCCAATTCTGTACAGTAGTTTTTGGTGCAAGAGGAACAAACAGCCTCACAAATTTTCGCATTAGTAGATCATACCCAAATGTCGTTGTTTTCAGCATGGCAATATCCCTTTTTTAAACCTTGGTTGCCCATATGTTATATGTCTGGCCCTCATGTCACGGGGGGAGGCGTGATAGGAGGGGGGAGGGCGTGACAGGACGTGGCAGTGGGCAGTTATGTGAGATTTCTAATCATTTAAACCCAGTTCACCAATGTCTGTGTGTGGCCGGAGATACGGTTGTTCTCTGGTTCTCTCTTCTCTACCCATCTGCATTGTTCCGTACTTTGCCAATACTCTACTATGTCTTCAGCGTGGTGTATACACGTGTACAACAGATGTATACGAATATAAATGATTTCAAGTATTACATCACATGTAAACAATATCTACAATGACACGAACTAAGTTATCCAAACCCGTGATCTTACGCGAATCGAACAACATTGCTAGGCGTATCCAATGAGAATTTCAACATGGACAATTCCCGTTAACACATGAATATTAATTTATATATCGACATCCGTTTCGGCGTGTCTAATGACGCACGCTTCTGTCATTTGGTGTTTGGCGTTTATTATAGGCTTGGATGCGATGATTCAAGATAACGTATTTGAGTGTGTTCAGAAGCTAAATACGCGCTTTTTCCCGGTGGGTCGTCCGTTCATCACTTTGGCCCTTAACTTATAACCCTGATTATAGGCGTCTAGCTTCCAGTAAAAATTAAAGGAATGTAGTGTAGGAGTGTAGGAATTTAGTGCTTGAAGAGTCTGTCTCAACCTGTGTTCACCAGGTTGTCCCATCTGTGGCTTTAAATCAAGATTTCAAAGTCCTTGTTCGTTTGCCTCTTATGCAATTTATAATAAGGTGGCAAGCAAGTACGCGGCCTTCTGGTGGTAAGCGGCTACCGCTGCCTAAAACCGCCTGCAACGCCATACACCTAGCGTCCGCGTCGATACTTGCGCGTTGTCGACCCTGAAGGATTCTTATCACAACCTTCTTGAAGGGGTGCTGTATTCTCTAGGGGAAACCTCCACCAAGCCACTGTCTATGGAGTGCCGTGATGTCTTACGTCATCCTTGTCAATTAGCTAATTGGTGTGTTCTCTCCAGGCCCGGGCAGTCAGACCACGGGCACGGCGGCGGCGGTGCACTGGCCTACGGCGGCAAGCCCACGGCGGGTTCGGTGGTGGCACCCCCCCGGCCCCCGCCCGCGGCGCCCTACGCGCAACCTTACCCCCCAGCACAGCTGCGCCGCCACCAGCCCGGATATGGGTCGACCGCAGTGCCATACAGGTGACTAACGGTTGATGCTATCGATGTGAGCGTACAGACGACAGACGCTGGTGAAAGTTTCAAGGAAAAACTGGCGCGCATTCTGCCTGTGGCCACTTAACTGTCTGCTATAAGCGGTTGTCGGTTTGCTAGGAAATCTGACGTTTTTCTTGACATAGATGCACAGAAGAGTTTTTTCTTCAGGATTTTCCTTTGCACTTTGTTTCACCTGATGTTAGGATCCTTCGGAAACACATGGTTTTAGGAATGAGGCGTGGATATAAGGTATCTTCAGTCCAAATTGCGTCCAAGCCGTTTTGGTGTGAAAGAGTAACGAACATTAACTTTATATAAATATATGTTATATATACATATTCAAAAACATCTTTCGCGTCATAAAAATATCTTTACGTCTTCCGACAAATTTCCCCTGAGGGGTACGCAGAGGTGTGTAGAAAGTAGTACCACAACTTATGGTCGGAGATATATTTGATGTGTTTCTTCGCCATAAAACTCGTGGTGTAATCAATAACTATACTTAAATACAGAAACCCCATTGGTACAGTCAGCATTCGAGCACGCAAGCTTTGTACTGCGGGCAACCATTCGAGCCACTTGGCCACTACGGATTTCATAAAGTTGAAGGTATAAAAGTATCAGAATGCAAAACAATGTTATTTAAAT
Source organism: Drepana falcataria (assembly GCA_945859725.1). Lineage (NCBI taxonomy): Eukaryota > Metazoa > Arthropoda > Insecta > Lepidoptera > Drepanidae > Drepana > Drepana falcataria. Next base: position 8,589,640 of record OX243941.1, on the reverse strand, counting down.
CATTTTGCCTACACTAAAAATGTATACAACAATTTCTCTGTGATTTCGCGATGAGTCAGTAACCGCGTTTTTCTCATTTGCATACTTATCGTTCTTTAGTTAAATCTCACTCGAGGTCTCAGATATTTTATAAATGTATTTTGTTCGCTCAGCGAATCAGCATTGCCATACAACGTGGCAATGTCGCCAGCGTAAGGTGGCACCCTTCACAGTGACACGGATTTGAGACATTAATTTTTAAGGCACAGAAACGGTGGTACGTGCGTTATCTCAAAAATATTACATTTAGTTGTCTTCTAGAAGTCATAGGGTGTTGTGAATATATCCTCATGACGATGCAATATAACAAATTACTCAAAATGACAACATTATTAAAAGGAGTCATTAATAATCGAACTTCGAACATGGTTTTATTGGTTTCTCCACCAACTATTTTATATTTCTTCTCAAACATATGCAGATTTCCTCTCGATTGCCTTCACCATAAAGCACGTGGTTTGACTAATCACGATACTGTTCATAACTTATTGGTACAGTCGTGATTCGAACTTGCAATCTTAGTGTTGCAGGCACGTTCACTCAGCCTCCAAGAATTTTTGAATATTTTAAATGCTTTAAAATTCCATAAGTCTTCCTTTGATAGGACTGAAAATAAACATTAATCCGGTCAAGAGCTTGCTTTGGTTCAGTAACCCTACACGGTTGATTAGGTACCGGCCTTACGGGAACCAGTTTGGTACAAACAAAAAAATTTAAATTCGATTCTGCAATCGCAAGCTAAATCCGGAAGGGCGTTAACCCCATGCTATTGGATAGCCCGTTTTTGCCGTATTTGTCGAGGTTTCCGACTGCAGTTCCCACAACGACCTCAGGACATGAGGCTTTTACTCTGCCCACGGGTGAATTCCAACTTTCCATTTGTAAACAAGATTCTACGAGCTATGGATAAACAAAACACGAAATTCTGGACACACTTTCGTTTGGGTTTCATCACAAACGTATGCAGGTTTTAATCATGATTTATCTTACGCCTACTCAAAAGCGAGTCTATTCCCGGTTCTCAAGAACGACAAAAACGCCTTTGAATTTCTTCTCAGACGTGAGCAGCGTTCCTCTAATGTTTTCCGTAAAGCTCGTGCTGTTAATCACCGGTGAGGTCAGAAAATTAATTGCTAAAGTCTAAGTCACTCCTTTTTTGATCAGCTATCCGCCAGTGAAAGTCCCGTCAATTTTGGCCGTGGCCAGAGATTAGCCGGAACAAACCAGACAGACAGGCAAAAATTAAAAAACAAAAAAATTGCTATATTTACCGTGTATACATACATCCATATGCATTTAGTAAAAAGCAGTAATTTTGATATTACAAACGGAAACTCCCATTTTATTTATTTGTATAAATTAGTGAGATATTAGTTTCGAGTACTCTTGACGTTCCCGTCCTTGAGCGTCCGATCGATTTGACCTAGGTAGTTGGAACGTGGTCTTCCTCTGCCTCTTCTTGCTTACACTTCACTATATATACATCTATGTTTGTATATGTATAAAGAGTAAAGATTAACGAAACAGATAGGAATGTCAAGAAATCTCGAATCCGGACTGCTTGTATGAAGAGACTTGATGCATGTGGATATCGCGAAAGAGGTCTAAACCAAGAATATTACTGAGGTGCAATAATTGTTAGGTTTTTTCTGTTATCAATACACCCGTGAGAAGACGGGGCGAGTGGCTAACTGTATATATAGTGTCATATAGTATTTATTCCAATAGTGATGCAGACAATTGAACTTGAAACGTTAAATAACGGGTGTTGGCATACACAAACAATGAGAACACTGCTTACTCCGCAATGCGTAGAGATAAGCAACCGCCATTGTTTTTCGCAGGGTTGGCATTACTGTTACTATTGAAATTTGCATTTGGAACAAAGCCTTATGAGATTTAAAATATAATTTTTATCTTTTTCGTTCGTTGTGACGATTTTGTTTGAAATCACTAATCCTACTAATATTAAAGATACGAAAGTTTATGTAGGTTTGTTTCTCTTTCACGCAAAAACCACTGAATGGAATTGGATTCAATTTGGCACAGGGATAGATTATTAGTTGGATTCGCCGATGGACTGTTTTATTAAAAAAAACTACCAACGTGGTTAAACTGAGCGGATGAAACCATAGGGCACAGAAAGCTCTATTTACATAGAGGCGAAGGTTGTCTAAGGTCAGGAATTACAGCGGTTCCAGGCAAAAACCTTTTCTCGTAGCGTTTACGCTATCCGATGTATAGAAATGACATTAGCTGGGGAAAAAGACGTGTTATGAATTATAGATATCGGATAGCGTAAAAGTTAACGGAAAATAATTTTGGCAACAGCTGCTGATCCGATATGATTAAATCGGATCAGCAGCTGATGATGATCAGCAGCGGATGAGCAGGAATGTGTCATGCACACATTACACATTCTTTTTAAGGCTACCATCCGCGTGTTCAATAGAAATGAGCTCCTTGGGGAGGGGGGAGGATTGTTACATTGTGTTGGAAGCAGAGGGATTAAACCCATTATGCTGCCAACACACTGTAACTCTCCGAACACAGAGTGGCAACGCGCAAGTGATACTTCGGTATCGTGAGCGTAAATAGGCTACGGTAATCGTTTTCCATCAGATGGGCCGTATGCTTGTTTGCCACTCTTGTTGTATAAAAAAAAAAAACGTGAGTGGCGCGTCATGGAAGAGGCCTATGTCCTGCAGTTGACTGATGTAGGCTGATGATGATGATGATAAGCCAACGAGGGTGGAACCAGTGGGCACGGCTAGTTATTTAGTATTTAACCTGTGGAATCAATTGATTGTGGATCAGATAGATCAATTGAACTGCTAAATTGAAATAAGCAATGACTTTTGTAAAGTCTTGTTTGCGTTTATAATAATAATAATAATATATCCTCACGCCAAGGGGTCCCTTGTGGGAAGGCGTAGGCAGAGGTGTATAGGTAGTACCCACACACCCACTTTCCGCCAGAGATATATATGTATGTATATATGTATATATAATGTCTGTTAAAGTTTAAGTGTCCGGTTAGAATATTACGCCTTGCCATTAGAGTCTCGGAAGGGGTAGGCAGAGGCCGTATGAGTCCCCCTTCCCCGCCGGTTATGTATTTAGGTCCCAACGTGACAGATGGCGAGCCAGTCGCCATTTCTCAAGGTCATGTATAAAAACTTTAGTCTGCAAAAGTTGTTGTAAGAGTCAGTTTACAATTGAAATAAAAAGTTGGGAGATCTTTTCTTGAATTCCAGAAAGTCTATTTTAATCTGATGGCCCTTTTGTCGGTGTGTCTATTGGTGGCAGAGATACAAAATTTGTATTGTTAAGCGGGTATGGGAAGCGTTTAAAATGTGTTTACACAATAACACAGATCTCTTTGTGGCGTGCGAAAGGCAACACTAGTCATTCTTTCCTTATGATTTCACCGTGCGAAAATCATGATTTTTTCGTAAAAAAGACGTGGTGGCCGAGTGGTTAGAGTAGTTTCCTGCGACGCAAAGATTGCAAGTTTCAATTCCGACTGTACCAATATTTTGAAATAAAGTACAGTGATTGCCACACTACGAGCTTTACGGTGAAGGCAAACATCGAAAGGAAACCTGCATACATTTGAGAACATATTCAAAGGCGTATGTATAGTCGTGCTTGAGTCACGGCGATGGATCCGAACTTGTAATCTTTGTGTGGCAGGCAACTCCAACCACTCAGCCACCACGACCACAGGTACACTATACGTTATAATACCTTAAAGAAAATTATATATACAAATGTTCAACTTCAAAGAATGTATAAATACATACCTATATGTAACAATAACAAAGTTATGTACACACGTACAAAGCATGAATTAAGTCACAATTGTCCTAGAAGTGTATGTGTGCGGCGATTCGATGTCATTGTTGCATCATGCGGCAAGATAAACGATCACACACAAATGCGAACGGCGTCGGGGGACTGAATTATATACAGACACACATGCACAAAGCACGCCGAGTCCCTCTTGTAGTAGGCAGAGAGGTTAAAGCGCTATTTATCTTGGTTTAGACCTCTTTCGCGACATCCACATGCATCAGTCTCTTCATACATGCAATTCCTGTCTCGTTAATCTTAATTAATAATATAAATAGGATTTTTCGTTAATACATAAATAGATGTATATTATAGTGAAGTGTATGCAAGAAGAGGCAAAGGAAGACCACGTTCAAACTACCCAGATCAATTCGATCGGACGCTCAAGGACTGGAACGTCAAGATTACTCGAAACCGACGAGCATTTAAGAAGTGACTAACGAATGTGGACTCAACGTGATTATATATGTTTATATGTTTCTATTCTATATCTTTATATGTTTCCTCACTATATCCTTGATTTACTCCATCGGCCTACCTTTTTTGCTTCGAACTACATTCTACTTCAAAGCCGATACAGTCGTCACACAACCTAGTATTTCTGGATTCAACATGGCCCCATTGGAATTTAGTATAATATTGTAAATGCCAAGAACTTTATGCTAGGTCTATTCCGATCACTTCATTCCCTCCGTATTGGACTGGCAATGCTTTATAACTAGTTATGTCACTAGACTTTACCCGCGTTACATTAATATATTTATTTAGTGCCGGCCGGATATCACGTCATTCCTCCATAAATGACTTGATACGCCGGGCTCTGGTCAGCGCCGGCGTGCCTGCTGTGTTGGAACCAGTCGGTCTCGCTCGCGGCGATGGCCGGAGGCCGGACGGTATGTCTCTGATGCCATGGAGGATGGGTCGGCCCTTAGTGTGGGACGCTACGTGTGTCGATACACTGGCTCCTTCCCATCTTCCTGACACATCGGTGGCGGCCGGCGCCGCTGCTGCTCAGCAGGAGTGCCTCAAGCGCCGCAAGTATGCCTGTCTCGGGTCAGGTTACATATTTGCTGCATTTGCGGTTGAAACTCTGGGGCCTTGGGGTCCTGAGGCTCACCATCTTTTTAAAGAGGTCTCGCGCCGTCTAGTCTAGACCTCTCGTGACAGGCGGGCTGGAACATATCTCGCTCAGAGAATCAGCATTGCTATCCAGCGTGGCAATGCTGCTAGTCTTCTTGGCACGTTGCCTCGGGATACCGATTTGGGACAAATATTTTATCTGTAAGTAGTTAGTTTCAACTGTTCTTTATTCATATATGTATGAGATTTTTTTTTATTGTACAGATTATATTAGAAAAAAAGAAGTAGCCTAGGCTACTTTTTATAGCTTTAGCTATTAACCAGTGAAAGTCCTGTCAAAATCGATCGAGCTGTCATATAGCAATACAAAAAGACAGACAAAAAAATCTTCATTTGTTTTAGGATCAGTACTGTATATACTTCATATCCAGTTAGGAAAATACCGTGTTATTGATAATAGACAAAGACACTTCAATTTTATCTTTTATCTAGCTGTGCCTTGCGGTTTTACCCATGTAAAATAATATTTTTCTATAATAAAACATATATTTTCTAGATTTTTTGTAAATACTAATTGGTACGCCCCTATTGGTCTATAACCTTTCTCAATAAACGGACTATCTCATTCAAAAGTATTTTTTCTAATCGGATCGATAGTTTATTAGATTAGTGCGTTCGAACAAACACACTTTTCGACAATATAATATTATTATATTTATTTTTATAGTTTTTTCTTCTTATTGACTGTCAAATTGAAATCTGACATAACGTAACAACATATTGACACAACTCCCGAGTACATAATAGACGATAGTCGTTACAAGTTTCCAAGATTTCCGAAACGAATTATCAGCAAAGTTTATCATATAGAAAACTAGCTGTCCCGCCCAGCTTCGCTCGGGTGAAAAAGTTAAATTGCCCGTAACACGATCGCAGCGCCACCTATTGGGTCCAATTGTAAATCTAAACCATTCTCGAATCTAGCTTAAGACACACAGAAACACACAGAAAGCTTCGCCCGGGTAAAAAGGTAAAATTCTTGAAACTCGATCGCAGCGCCACCTATCGGGTCCAATTTAATATAGCCTATGTTACTCGGGGATAATGTAGCTTTCCAAAGGTGAAAGAAAAGTTTTTGAAATCGGTCCAGTAGTTTCGGAGCCTATTCATTACAAACAAACAAACAAATCTTTCCTCTTTATAATATTAGTATAGACTAGCGGCCCGGCCCGGCTTCTCACGGGTGGACATTTATTTTTTAAACATTTTGGCATACAATTTCTTTTTTTCTTGCAATTAAAATAGCCTATATTAATCAGTGATCATGTAGCATTCAAATGGTGAAAGAATTTTTAAAGTCGGTTCAGTACTTTTTGAGCCAATTCCTTACAAACATACTTACATACAAATACTTCCTCTTTATAATATTAGTATAGACAAGAATTAACAATCAACTTTTTTAATTTAATTATCTATGTTTTTCGTACAATTACTTAGGTATAATTTATAAAACTAGTATTTCTGGAAATCAAATTGTATATATTTCTTGACAAATAAATGATCTTCAACCGTATCTCGTATTGATTTAAAAACATAACTGGACGCCTGCCAAGCGGAGCAGTTATGAAAAGATCGTCGGAAATAGCAAGCCGAGACGCGGCACATACATTATATGCATTCACCTGTAATTTTTAACTTATCTCTTTAAGTCTCCAGTGGTCTTAACGAATATATGTATATATATCCTCACGCCTTCTCACAAAGGTCCCCGAAGGGGTAGGTAGAGGTGTATAGGCAGTACCCACAAACCCACTTTCCGCCAGAGATATATTTTAGGTGCCAACATGACAGATGGCGAGTCCATCGCCGTTACTCAAGCCCGACTGTACATACGCCTTTGAATATCTTCTCAGACGTAGGCAGGTTTCCTCACGATGTTTTCCTTCACCGTAAAGCTCGTGGTGTGACTAATCACTGTACTTAAGTTCAGAAAAACTCATTGGTACAGTCGGGATTCGAACTTGCGATCTTTGTGTCACACTCAAAACACTCGACCACAACGGCTTTTTTAACGAATACATGTCAATTATAGCGTATACCTTCTTCGCTTTGGTATCATAACTAGTTAAACAATTCCCGTTGTACAATTTTGCCCGTCTGCTAACCTAGACAGGCTCACAGCCTCACACCATACATAATGACTCTCGAACCGTGTCGACGTAATCGTGGGAATTATTTTTCACCTCCTGGAAGGTATGCAAGTAAGTGTTTTTTGTTAGTTTTTACGATTTAATCCAACACGCGATCAGAATTTGAGTTGCTATGTAGTTATATTGTTGACTAGTTATGCCTGTTCGTTTCAACCGTAGTGTACTCCTTATAACATTCTCAGCCAATGAAAGTTCCGCCAAAATAGATCCAGCCGTTACGGAGATTAGCCGGAACAAACAGGCCGACGGAAAAAACCCGTAGGAATGTAGAACAAACCCAGTACCCACACCTGTATTTCCATACATATCATCACGCCGACACCCTCACGGGATAGGCATAAAGCGAAAAGCGCTACATTTCCTGACTTACAGACCTCTTTCGCCTGCATATTCATCAGAATCTTACAAACACATTATTCACTTTCACGTGTTGCAATAACAGTATGCATTATGTACAAATAGTGCTGAATCATGCACAAAGGTAAATAACAGTGTGCCGGCGTCTATATACATACACATTATGTATTGCGGTGACGTGAAATTTCGTGATAAAACGCGTCTGGATTTAGTTCGCAACGTTGCGTTGGCAGCCACGTGGTTTGACAGTGGAACGCGCAAGGAATAATAATGAAAAATAAACACTGAGCGCGCGGTGCTACAGTTAGCTTGCCGCCCTCCCGCCCTCCGCCCTCCGCCCGCGCCCATCGCACGGCGCCCCTCACCCCGCGAGGCAACCTTGGCCTTACTAGCACATGTCGGCTTTCGAATACTTCCGATCGACCACTTTATTTGTATGGACTTTGATATACACTATTTAGTAGTTGCATTTATACTTTTTTTTCACGTGAATGTTGTTACGTGTTCACATTTCATGGAATGGATTTTCATGTAATTTTGTATGGAAGTTGATTGAACTGCTGGGGATTTTTTTAATACAAATCGTCGATTTATTTGGACACTACTGGGATTGTGATAATATTACACTAATATGGTTCGAGTATTTGGAGAAAATATATTACGCTTTACATCTTATTTAAACGATCCCTAAAGGCTATGGACTACATATTCCCCGCGGTTGCACCTGCATAAAATTTAATTTCATAAAAAAATATTGATAATAAATAAATAATATATAATAATATATCCTCACGCCTTCCCACAAGGGTCCCCGAAGGGGTAGGCAGAGGTGTATAGGTAATACCCATACACCCACTTTCCGCCAGAGGTATATTAGGTGCCAACGTGACAGATGGCGAGTCCATCGCCGTTACTCAAGCACGACTATACATACGCCTTTGAATTTCTTCTCAGACGTATGCAGGTTTCCTCTCGATGTTTTCCTTCACCGTAAAGCTCGTGGTCTGACTAATCACTGTACTTAAATTCAGAAAAAACTCATTGGCACAGTCGGGATTCGAACTTGCGACCTTTGCGTCGCAGGCAACTGCTCGAACCACTCGGCCACCACGGCTTCAAAAATTATTGAGTAGGTATAATATATACTATGTTTTAATAAAAGTGCGGAGTAACGACCTTAAATCGAATCCGCAATGAAGATATTCGCAGAACTGGCCTGAACAAGGGTGTAATTGTAAAGATGAAGAAAGGCATGTTACGTTGGTATGGACATGTAGAAAGGATGAGTGAAAAAATATTGACGAAACAGATATACAAAGCGAAAGTGTGTGCAAGAAGAGGCAGAGGAAGGCCACGTACCAACTACCTAAATCAAATCCATCGGAAGCTTAAGGACGAGAACGTTTAGATACTCGAAACCGACGAGCATGTATGAAGAGACTGATGAATGTGGACGAAACGAAGGAGGTTTGTAAGTCTAGAGAGAACTGGCGCTCTATACTCCGCCTACCCCGTTAGGGACTCGGCGTGATGATATGTATGTATGTTTGAATTCAGCGAATGATATATATCTGTGCCAAATGTCATCTGTCTGCCAATTCCGTTCTGCCGTTGTGGCGTGATTGCGCAACGAACATCCTCACAAACTTTCGTATTTAAATTATATAACACTAGCTGTCCCGCCCAGCTTTGCTCGGGTGAAAAAGTTAAATTGCCCGTAACACGATCGCAGCGCCACCTATCGGGTCCAATTGTAAATCTAAACCATTCTAGAATCCACCTTAAGACACACAGAAAGGGATAGCTTCGCACGGGTGAAAAAGTTAAAATTCCTAAAACTCGATCGCAGCGCCACCTATCGGGTCCAATTTAATATAGCCTATGTTACTCGGGGATAATGTAGCTTTCCAAAGGTGAAAGAATTTTTGAAATCGGTCCAGTAGTTTCGGAGCCTATTCATTACAAACAAACAAATAAACAAACAAATCTTTCCTCTTTATAATATTAGTATAGATAGCTGTGTTGTCTATGTTGCTATTAATGTCCTCTCACGAAAAACACGTATGAAATAAAAAAATTAAATGACAATCATGATGTGAACTGTCAAAATGTCTTTGATAACAACGTCAATTTACATAATGTGTGTTTACGTGTTTTTCTTACAAACTGAAAAGGAATAGTCACTGGTATTTAGTTAAATATTTACATACGAGCTGCCCGCCCGGTTTCTCACCGCATATTATGCTTTTGACTATTAATACGTCTTGGAATTTCTTCTCAAACGTATGAATGTTTCCTCTCGATGTTTTCCTGCATCGTAAAGGTCGTGTTTGATTGAGAGTTCGATGTGGTGTTCCAGGGACAGCGGCTACGTCCATGGCGGCGTGGGCGAGTACGGGGCGCGCGCGCCGCGCATGTCGCTGCTGTCGGGCAGCTACCTGCCGCCGCCCGCGCCCGCCCTGCACCCGCCCCCGGCCGACCCGCCGCCCTTCAAGAAGATCCGCCTCAGCGCCGACCGGTCGCCCGCCTCCTCCCTCTCGCACCACCAGCCTCTCAGAGTTGACACTCGGGTAAGCAGTCCTAAGGAGTACCATGCGCTATAGAATAAGTTTGCTCAAGGCCTGGTCTGATAATAGTTTGCCTATCAGCTGATTTTGTCTTAGTAACCCTCGTTTCTGCGACAATATAATTAATCGCCAAAGTAGCAGATTAAAGAGTCTGTTATGTCTGTCTGTCTGTTGGACTAGATCAATATGGTTTGACATACATTTATTTAATATAGGGCTGGTGATCGAGGTCCAAGCTACTGCTGGTCCCAAAGAAAGGAACCTCCTCACAATACGTGTCGAGGAGCACAGCTTTCTGCATCAGGCCCTTGAACCAGCCATTTAGGAGAGAGAGGAGGCTCTTTGGCATACCGTTATGGCAATAGGCGCGATGTTTGCCGAGTCAACATCCTACATACTGACCAGAGATACTTCATGTGCTGGTATTTTTCGGCTTTAACGAGATTCACATCATTTGGGACGGATATTCACGATTTATAGATCGGCTACATATTTTTTTTTTATACAACAATAGTGGCAAACAAGCATACAGCCCACCTGATGGGAAACGGTTACCGTAGCTTATTTACGCTCACGATACCGAAATATCACTTGCGCGTTGCTACTCTGTGTTCGCAGAGTTATAGTGTGTTGGCAGCATAATGGGTTTAATCCCTCTGCTTCCAACACAATGTAACAATCCTCCCCCCTCCCCAAGGAGCTCATTACTGGCAACCTTATTCACCGCGTAGGAACACAACACAATAAATTGTGTTATTTGGCTACGGACTTCTATAAGGTGGAGGTCCTGCCGCAGTCGGGCAGCTCCCAATTCGGACGGGAAACCCGTTATGCCCTACCTCTTAACGTTTTAGAATAATTCTCGGGACCGCAAAAGGCTCGGTGCTTTATCTAGCTCGCTTGGACCTGCACATCAAACACATGGAGACTTACGGATAACAATTGTATGTTTCCCATTCCAGGAGCCGGTGAACTCGTATAACACGGTGGAGGTGCTTTCCCCGAACCCCCCCTCCGAGCCAACGCTAGAGGACCAGAACTTTCGAACCACCAAAGATGACCTGCTTAAGCAAATATCCAAGGTGCAGTACACTCCATTTATCATTGCGCTTTTCCTACTTTGACAAGTAGTCAGTATCGTGCTGATGTCGGTCCTGCGTCCACAGGCGGAGGTAACCGCTTACCTTCAAGCGGACCACGCGCTTATTTGCCATTAGTAGTACAGTGGAAACTGGAACCTATCCAGGACCTGAAGGGACCTTTTGTATGCCTTAAAGAGGCTCTCCATTGACCCACTTTGCGTAAAGGCAGGTCTGGCAAAAGGTGGGCTTGTGAGCTCTACCAACACATCTCTGCCTACCCGGTAGGGGATCCTTGCGGGAAGGCGTGGGGCGTCATTGATGATTAAACGTGTGTTGCTCCGATCCTCAGGTGGACCGGGAGATGTTGCTGTCGGAGACGACCCTCAGCAACCTGCGCAAGAAACAGTCGGAGTTGGAGCAGTCTGCCTCTCGTCCAGTGAGGCCCGAGGAGCCTGAAGAGGCGCCGCCCCGCCACCGTTCGCTGGCGCACAGCGTCTACGCCGACAATAGGAAGAAGGTACCTCCCAGTCTAAGCCACCTACAGCTCCAGGGTACAACGGTACCCGCGGGGTGGTAAATTCTATTGGGGATCCTGGGATTGTTTTATGTTAAGCCGAGTCCGGGACGGCTCTGCCCTCTGGCAGAGCGCCAGTTTTCTCTAGATTTACGTAAATCTTTTGCTTCATCCACATGCATGACTCTCTTCGATAGAGGCGCACAGTTGGATTATAAGCTGGGTACATAGGATATGTTTTATTTATAGTTAAATAAAATATGTAATAGAAAGCACATATATAGTGAAGCAAAGATACAGTATGTTCTAACAGTGTGTAATATTGTCCAGGCATTGTCTGCGCACGCTGTGCTGGCACACCTGGGCACGCCCGTGGTGTACCCGCTGTACAACCAGCCCCAAGACGTGGAGATGTACCATGAGAACATCCGCAAACACAGGACCTTCAGGAAGCGACTGGCCGAGCACATACGAAGGGTCAAACTTGAAGCTGAGAAGGTAATTCATATAGATAGACAAACAATTTATTTCAAGCAAAGCAGTAAATACAGATAATGCTTAGTTTAAAAATCACTTAAAAACTACGAAACTGACTAACCGAGCGTTCTTAAGCTAATCACTTAGTGTGTAATAATATATCCTCACGCCTTCCCACAAGGGTCCCCGAAGGGGTAGGCAGAGGTGTATGGGTAATACCCCACACCCACTTTCCGCCAGAGGTATATTAGGTGCCAACGTGACAGATGGCGAGTCCATCGCCGTTACTCAAGCACGACTATACATGCGTCTTTGAATATCTTCTCAAACCTTCGTAGGTTTCTTCTCGATGTTTTCCCTTAATCTAAAATCTCATTGGTACAGTCGGGATGCAAACTTGCAGTCTTTGTGTTGCAGCCAATTACTCGAACCGCTCGACCACCATGGCTCTTAATATTATACATGTATAATGTTTACGTATATTCGGTGCTATGTGGGTGTTATTACACCTGTGTCTGCTCAGTGTTGAGTGATTCTCTTGTGTATTGTTGCAGCGTGAAGATGCCTTAGCGGATGCTTACACTCAGCGAGCCGCGGAGTGGGTGCGGCGCGTGGACCGGATAGAACAGGGACAGAAGCGGAAAGCCAAGGACGCTAGGAACAGGGACTTCTTTGAGAAGGTAACACTTCTCTTACTAACCTTAATATCTTACTAATATTATAAACGTTACATTTGCGGTTCTTTCACTTCAGGATTTCAGGATTTGTACCATAGTTTTGGATGTCCTACGTATTTATGTATATATCTATCTATGTAAGTGAATATATCGTTACCATAACACAAGCTTTGGATAATTTGTGCGGAATTGTAAAAAAATAATAACACAAATATTGCATATATATTGCAATCTTTTTTTTTTTAAGCATACGGCCCACCTGATTGGAAACGGTTACCGTAGCCTATTTACGCTCACGATACCGAAGTATCACTTGCGCGTTGCCACTCTGTGTTCAGAGAGTTATACTGTGTTGGCAACATAATAGGTCTAATCCCTCGGTTGCCAACACAATATAACAATCCTCCCCCCTCCCCAAGGAGCTCATTACTGGAAACCTTATTCACCTAATCTGCGAGGCGACAGAGGTGTGTGAGGCTAGTCTTGAAGTGAAGGATCGTGTTGGCAGGTGTTCCCCGAGCTGCGCAAGCAGCGCGAGGAGCGCGAGCGCTTCAACCGGCTGGGCGCGCGCGTCAAGTCGGAGGCCGAGCTGGAGGAGATCGCGGACGGCCTCCACGAGCAGGAGCACGAGGACAAGAAGATGCGCGCGCTCACTGTGGTGCCGCCGCTGCTGAGGGACCCCAACGACCGCACGCCCGTCTACGTCGACACCAACAGTCAGTACCGCGTCTCATCTCCACACACTCTCATCATCTCCACTCCGTTGAGGTTTTCCCTCTAGAGTACAGCGTGGAGCTCTTCAAGAAGGGTGTGAAAAGATTCCTGCAGGGTCGGCAACGCGCGAGTGTTGCCCCTGGTGTTGCAAGCGTCCATAGGCGGTGGTGATCGCTTACGATCAGGCGGACCGCATGCTTGTTTGCCACCCATGTGGTACCACGCCCACTGTCCGCCAGAGATATATTTTGTATGTGTGTCGTCACGCCGTGTTTTCGTTCGAGTTATAATTAAGGGGCCAACGTGACTGATGGCGAGTCCATTGCCGTTTCAAAGCACGACTTCGGGGATTCTTATGGCTTGTAATTTGTTTAAATTTTACTAAAGGCAACATAATTTGTGCCTGTTGTAAAATTCCCTTTGCTTTTCCAGCTGACGCGTGACTATCAACTGATGCATATCACGCCAAATCCCTCACGGGGTAGGCAGAGAGTGGATTACTACTTATGTAATTGTAATATTCAATTGTGCTTGTCCAGGACGGTGTATGGACATGGAGGCGGAACACAAAGAGCTGCAGACGCGGAATGTGTGGGCGCGCGCCGAGAGGGAACTGTTCCGCGAGAAGTACCTGCAGCATCCCAAGAACTTCGGCCAGATCGCCTCCTTCCTGCCCAGGAAGACTGTGAGAGACTGTGTCAGGTATAATATACTGTTCCGCGAGAAGTACCTGCAGCATCCCAAGAACTTCGGCCAGATCGCCTCCTTCCTGCCCAGGAAGACTGTGAGAGACTGTCAGGTATAATATTCTGTCCTGCGAGAAGTACCTGCAGCACCCCAACGATTAGGGAAGACAAAGTTTGTATGTATATAGGTCCTTGAGCAATAGTATTGTTACCGTATAGTGTCTACCCCTTTGGGGACACGTGGGAAGGCTTGAAGAAAAGGTACTTGTAACACCCTACGAGCTTCGACTAGATCCTCGCCTTCCTGCCGAGGAATACAACCAGGTATAGATAGTGCCATCCATGAAGACGCGCCCCACTATCCTTCCTCATAATTTAAAGTGTAAGTGTGCAACCTTCCACTAATGTTTGAGTATTGTCGGTACACACTGATTACCTATGAGTTCACACGCACACTACAATTAATACACTCGGGTCATACTCCTCGCATCCCGCGACCCCCTCGACTAGAAATTGGTGGAGCGCGTCTTCGTGGATGGCGCTATCTATTTACTATCTTATCCACGAGTAGTACCTGCAGCTCTCCAAGTACTTGTGGCAGTTCTCCTTCCTACCCAGGAAGAGACCAGGTATACTCAGCACTGCGAAATGCGAAAGCTTGCGTTTGAATTATATGTTTGTTGCTCGTTTACACAAAAACGGTTGGACTCAATTGGATGAAATTTTGAATGTTTATAGCATATACATTGAATGACGCGTATGCGTAGTAAATTTGTTATTATTTTTTTTTCATTTTCTGATCTTGCTAGTACCGATCTTAATGTTGATTAAAACACTTATAACAAGAATATAGATAAATTTATTTTGACTTAAATCATGAAACCGTGATTAAATGACCATGAAACTATATAGGTTTCTATGAAAGATAAAAATAAATATTATGTATATAAAAACTAGTTGTCCCGCCGAGCTACATTCGGGTGAAAACAATTAATGTCGTGACACACGATTGCAGCTTCACTAATCTCGTGTGCGTCGCGATCACTAGACAACCCACTCTGTCAACCCCACCCCTACTTACGGCGCGGCCAACTAGTTCCGCGCTGACTATACACAAATACAAAAAATATATGCATGTTTTCGCATGCATGTGAAGTTTGTCTTCTATTCTTCTTGTCGAGGCTAAAAGGTATTGTTTGTATGTCTACCAGGTTCTACTACCTTTCTAAGAAGGCGGAGAACTACAAGCAGCTGCTGAGGAAGCCCCGCCAGCGGCGCTCGGCGCGCAACCCCCCGCGGCCCGCGCCCGAGCCCGACCTGCCCCCCGGGGTCACCACGCGCCTGCAGCGCTCGCAAGGTGACCCCCCCACACACACAAACACACAAACACTGCCTCCCCACACATACACACTTCCTCCACTCCCACATATACACCCCCGGTACCTTCACTCATCCACACACATAGACATTTCCTGCACATACATATATACATACAAAGCAACTCTTAAATATACACCCTCGCTACCTCTACTCCTTCACACATAAACTCTCCCTGTTCAGATCTACACACTCCCTCCATACACATACACGCTCCCTACACTCCTGCACACCCATACATACGTGAAATAGAACGAATCGTTATCATGTGAATGAGCACTAAAAATGGACAACGGCTTCTCAGGTACCGGCCCTCGAGCGGTGGACGCGAAGGAGGCTAGCTTAGAGGAGGGCTCGGGAGGACAACCCGACATTGCCTCCCCGGCCATACCAGCACACCCTATGCGGTAAATACACTTTATTACTTCTATTATACAGGATGCAGGGTGGCATTGATGACCCCCTGGTCTAGTGGTTAGAGCTCCTGACTGCGAAGCTTAAGGTCGCGGGTTCTAATCCCGCTGAGGGCAGATGTATTTGTGTGATGAACACGAGTATTTGTACCTTAGTCTTGGATGTCCTATGTATTTATGTATATATCTATCTAAATAAGTAAATATATCGTTGTCTAGTTACCATAACACAAGCTTTGCTTAATTTGGGTCTAGGTCAATTTGTGTGGAATTGACCCAGGTATTTATTTATTATTATTTATTTAATTGAGTCGAAAGCATACTATTTATTACATCACTTTGTAGGATATATGTATTTTTAAAGATTGATCGAAAAAAGGGTCTATTGGCGGAGGTAACCGCTTACCATCAGGCGGTCAGCATGCAATAAAAAATACCTAGTGAGGTAGGCTCAGGTAGTTTCAGAGCTTTCTTAATCATGATATATCCAAGATACCCCTTTTGATGAAGTTATTTGGTTGTAGTTGTAGCCCCCGAAAGGGTAGGCAGAAGTGTAGCAACGCACACTTTTCGTCAGAGATATATTTTAGGTGCTAACGTGACAGATGGCGAGTCGCTTTTCGTTTCTCAAGCTCAACTGTACATGCGTCTTTGAATCACTTCTCAGACGTATGCAGGTTTCCTCTCGAGGTTTTCCTTCACCGTAAAGCTCGTGGTGTGACTAATCACTGTACGTAAGTTCAGAAAAACTCATTAATCCAGGTGCTCGAAATTGCAATCAAACCACTGCCACTATGGCTCGATATGTTATACAATAAAAATATAGTTTTTTAAAAATCTACCGGAACGCGGAATACTTAATCTCAATGCTAGATAACTAGAATGAGTGTTTGATTCGATGCCAAAGTTACCAAAATCTGTTGTTGCAATTCTCCAAGAGATGGCGCGATACGCAACAAAATTATTCTCCGCGCTTTGAAGTCGGTTAATAAAGCTATGTATATGTATGTAAGCTTTCACGTCTTCCCGCAAGAGTTCCCGAAGGGGTAGGCAGAGGTGTAACAATAAACTCTTTTCATCGCAGATATAATTTAGGTGACGCGACAGATGGCGAGTCCGTCGCCTTTTACCTAGCGCGATTAATCGTCTTTGAATTTACTCAAACGTATGCAGGTTTCCTCTCGATGTTTTCCTTCACCGTAAAGCTCGTGCTGTGATTAATCACTGTACTTAAGTTCAGAACAAACTTTTTCGTACTGCTTTGGTTCGAACCTGCATCTCTGATTTAGTAACTGTATTTTTCATAAATCACAGTTCCGAGCCTAAGGCAACCCGTGAAAACAACACACGGCGTACCGAGAGGCATTTTTTCCTCTGATATTAAACAGACGGCGCCGGGATCGCTATTTAATTACGTTGTGTCAACATTGAGTATGAATAATTCAGAGAGACCAAGGGAATTTTATAAAAGGCATCTTGTCTGTGGCTTGTGTGATGTTCGCATTGTTCTCTCTCAAAGGTCATTAATCATTTATGATTGTAACTAATCCTCACTGAGAGGTCTGCGAGTCTAGAGACAACTGGCGCTCTATCCTCTCTGTCTGCCCTGTGAGGGTATATTGTTACCGAGCTTATTTCCGTGGCTTCACTCGCGTAAATTGAGCTCCCAATTTAAGCTCCCCGTTGAGGTTTTCCCTCTAGAGTACAGCGTGGAGTTCTTCAAGAAGGGTGTGAAAAGATTCCTGCAGGGTCGGCAACGCGTGAGTGATACCCCTGGTGTTGCAAGCGTCCATAGGCGGCGGTAACCGCTTACCATCAGGCGGACCGCATGCTTGTTTACCACCCAAGTCGTATTAAATTACCAGGGACATTTAATTATAATAATAATAATATTCTTTATTGTACACACACACATACAAACAAATAGGATGACAAAAATACAGAGAATAACATGTAATAGGCAGAATAGGCTACTTTATCGCAAAAGCGATCTCTTCCAGGCAACCAAGTGAAGAGAGAAAAGAAATTGAGAAAAAAGGTAGGTGTGATAGTTGAGCGGATGAAATATACATATTTACTATAATATACATATACTAAGCAATCTAAATAAATAAATACGAAACATATACCTATTTTATATACATACAATAACATATACATAAATATACTTACATATGTATAAGATATAAAGAAAAATAGTATTCGAATGAAAGTTTCTTGAAGGAGTTCATTGATTCTGCCAGTCTGATGTTCTGGGGCAGCGAGTTCCATAGACGGACAGCTTGCACAGTGAAGGACTTAATTATATATGAACCTATATGAAAATATTAACATAATTTGGTTCGAAGTTTAGCCGGGACAAACAGACGTATACACGGAGAGACAGACAGACGTTTTATACATTGTGTGTCGGTTATCAGTACCGTAAATACTTTCATATTTATGAATTTGGTAAAAAACTGTTTTTTTTATACGACAATCGGGCTCTTCTTTATTCTATATCTGTATGACTACTAATTTTCATAATATCCTCACGCCTTCCCACAAGGGTCCCCGAAGGGGTAGGTATATTAGGTGCCAACGTGACAGATGGCGAGTCCATCGCCGTTACTCAAGCACGACTATTACATACGCCTTTTGAATTTCTTCTCAGACGTATGCAGGTCTCCTCTCGATCTTTTCCTTCACCGTAAAGCTCGTGGTGTGACTAATCACTGTACTTAAGTTCAGAAAAACTCATTGGTACAGTCGGGATTCGAACTTGCGACCTTTGCGTCGCAGGCAACTGCTCGAACCACTCGGCCATTTTCATATTTAAGGTATATTAAAATAAAAAACAGTGGCAACGCGACAACTGGCGTATTTAATGATATGTCACATATTAATGAGTAAGTAACCATGGAGTTTCTTGCCGGTTCTTCTCCATGGAAACGACCAACCCGAACCGTGCACGTTTTTCGAGGTTTTATAAGTGCCCAAATGTGAAATAAAAATATTTTGATTTTGATTGTCTCAAGTTCGGTGAGAGGCGTTCTTTCTTATCCGAGATTAACCTCTATTACAAAATCTAATATCCATAAAACGATAAAAAACAATCAATTCAATTGCTCTAGTATCATATCCGAGCAAATAGTCAGGGTACGTATCAGGGACTGATTTGGGGTTGTTTATTTTATCGCTTCCAGTGACCGCTGACCATCTTGAAATTGTACACCACTCTGCCGTAGATTTAAATGTATCTAAGCGATACACTCTCTCTGCCTACCCCGTTAGGGACTCGTCGTGATGATATGTATTTCACGCAAAAACTTCTTAACGGAATTGGATGAAACTTGCCACAGAGATTGATTATTAGCTCGATCAACACATATATTAACTTACACGTATGATATGTTTTATTAAAAAAATAAACCCTCAAATGAAATCCCGTGACACAATCGGTTAATTGTGGTGAATCGAGTAAAATGTGGTTATAAAAAATAGCCCGAATCCGCACCCGATCGTGTTTGCCCCGCCACTCACTTTTATGAGCTTCAGACAACGGAATAACTCAATTTTTCATCTCTAGATTAATCGTTTAAAATTCATATTTTATTTTTTCACTCCGCCTTCCGGATTTAAAAGCGCAACGCTCTCTCGCTCTGGCATATCTCGCTCATTTCACGTCTATAATTCAGATAACAAAGCCACTAGTGAACGAAATTTTAATTTAATTACATAATTAAATGTAAGGGATGTAGGGCACAACGGGGTTCCCGTTCGAATTTGAAGCTGCCCGCCTCGGACAGGACCTCCCCTTTAAAGTAGTCCAAAGCCAAATAACATTTGTTGTGTTCTTGCGCGATGAATAAGCCTGCCTACCCCTTTGGGTACCGTTTTAGGAAGGCGTGAGGATGTGAGGTAATTGCCTACATGTATTCCCGTTGAATAATTTTATCCTAATTAATGTAATTGGTATGTTTATGCCGTTTTAATTATGTAAATAAATACATATATAAATGAATAAATTCCGTGAGATATATTTGTTATCTCATATTTTACCAAGAAAACGATTTTATCCAAAAAACTAACGAGCGACACACTCTTGAACTATTAATAAATTTGTTCGAGTAGCTTATAAGTCAATAATCAAAAGTACACCTATGACAGATGGCGGATTTGTCTCCGACTCTTTCGGCCACCACTGAATAATTTCTCAAACGTATGATAAGCTAGCTTTGCTTAGTTGAGGATTAGATCAATTTGTGTTTACTTATTCCAAGATTTTACTACATAATATATATTAACATTTACCGTTACTTAACAATACGCACGCCCGTCGAGGGTGGGTGGGGGAAATATTGAAATTATTCTGAATTTTGTGTTATATCGATGCGTGTGTTGACAATCACTCCGGTGATTATTTGAAGAAGACTCCCGCGGGATTCCACTGGGATTCAATCAGCATATGTGATGTACATAGCACAGTTTTATCGATACTTTCTTTCAATATACACATTCTTATATTGAGATATAACGCTGGCGGGGTGACGTGTAATCATAAGCTTGTTGAAATAAATTCTTTGCTTAACATATGTTAGCAAGATATAAATGTGTCGAGCAGTCTACTGGAAGTTATAGTATATATCCACACGCCTTCCCACAAGGGTCCCCGAAGGGGTAGGCAGAGGTGTATAGGTAATACCCACACACCCACTTTCCGCCAGAGGTATATTAGGTGCCAACGTGACAGATGGCGAGTCCATCGCCGTTACTCAAGCACGACTATACATACGCCTTTGAATTTCTTCTCAGACGTATGCAGGTTTCCTCTCGATGTTTTCCTTCACCGTAAAGCTCGTGGTGTGACTAATCACTGTACTTAAGTTCAGAAAAAACTGATTGGTACAGTCGGGATTCGAACTTGCGACCTTTGCGTCGCAGGCAACTGCTCGAACCACTCGACCACCACGGCTTGTTATAGTATGTTGTGAATATATCCTCGAGAAGATATATCCAAGAGTAAGTAAGTTACAGCATTGTTCATGGGAGTGATACTCATTCGGAGTTCCGAATAGGTTTATAGGGTATTTTTCAGAAACTATTGATAACATTATTTATCGTTAATAAAATAAAGTAAAAAAATTACTATGAAAATGTCTTGCTTCCTTATTATTGTGCCCTATTAGACCAACTATTCCATTTTCTGAAGACACTACATTTGGCTCGGGAGTAATATTTAAGTTTTCTATTCGTTTCTATTCTATCGTGAAATATTTTATACCGGTTTAGTAGTTTTTGAGATAGTATTGTTACACCCCTGCCTACTCCGTGTACGTCCGTATTATTTAAAGTGCTGGCTCATTGATGAAATAGCGTTTCGTGATCTGATTTCGATATGCTATGAGTTATCGATATTATAATAATGATGTCGACATCGATATTCCGCCAAAGCACGTCACTAGAGCCACAGTTTCTCGCAGCGGGCTTGTTTAGATTTTTACGCAAACACAGGGTCCGCCCATCTTTCTAATTGCCTTAATTAAAAGCTACCAATCAAGAAGCAAAACACGGACCTGGGATGGGGGAGTGAAAAAAAACATATTTTCGGCAACCGCTTTGTACAAACGTCAAGGAAATTAGTTGGATTTTCTGATGCAGCCTCTGCAATCAATATTTTACTTTTTTTATCGAACACTAGGTCTACCAACAGATTTCACCTTTGAAATTACTTTAAAGTTTTTTTTTATCCAACCATATTTGCTCTCATAGATCTTGTAGTTCAAGCCTTGTTAGTTTTTATTATAGTTTTAATTAGATTAATAAGGACGGGATTCAATAATTCTCATTGAATTAGGGCATCAGTGTGTTTGTGTATGTGAATATGTATGTGCGTACTATGTATGTGTATGTGTGTACGTTTGGTTGTGTATTTGTATGTGTGTGTGTTGAGTGTGGTTGTGAAACTAAGAGTTAGAATATTAGATAATTAACTGTTGCAGAGTCTGGATTTGCTCGGGTACAGGAAATCAAATACATACATAATATATATATATATATATATATATATATATATATATATATATATATATACATAAAGAGATTGGGATTTGTGTGATGTCAAAGAATAATGCCTTATTAATATTTTAGTCCCACGGGCGCTCAATAAACATTAATTTGACTATCCGTGTTTGTCCCGGTCTCCCCTGCGGATAATTACAGCCCTTTTGTTAATTGTGTTCGTTGTGATCACGTGCAATCACGGCAATTGTACACTAGTGCAGTTTAATTGTTATATTGGTGGGTTTATTTGCTATCTTTACAAATATTTAGAGTTAGTAATTGGTAGTATATTATAGAGTAGACAGAATTTTTTAAATTCTTTCTTCCATTATCTTTACACTGTAACTTGGAAAAATTATAGGAAAGATTGAATTTTTAATTTGTTGAAATGATATTGTATATGGGTGAGACCGAGGTCACAGCTTGTATAAAATATATTGAACTTAAGTACAGCTTTTAGTCACACCACGAGCTTTATATAATCTAACCTAAACCTTCCTCACGAACCGCTCTGTCTATTAGTGAGAACCACACGAAAATCTGTTCAGGAGTTGTAGAGCGTTATCGCGAACTGACATGCTCGGGGGGGGAGGTTTTATAATATGCAGTGATATTATTGTTCGACAAAAGAATAACAACATATACACACTTGTTCTCAATTACTAAGCTAGGCTTTATGTATTTGTACAGTGAAATGGAGTCATGTTAGGTAGGACCAAAGGAGTATCCGCGAACGCTGTGGAATGAGCTCCCCGTTGAGGTTCTCCCTACAGAGTGTAGCATGGAGCTCTTCAAGAAGGGTGAGAAAAGATTCCTGCCGGGCTATAGGCGGGGGTAACCGCTTGCTGGCAAGGTGGCAAGGCGGACTTCGAGCTTGTTTGCCACCAAAGTGGTATAAAAAAAGACTATTCATGTTGTAATTATAATTTACTTGGCTAATATGTTTTATAACAAAACGTAGCTTACAATCCACCCTTATAACCTTTGCAATAGCCAAATACCGTTGGTAATAAATTTAAGCGCACGAGTAATCAACGAGCCTCCGCGGGGGGCGGGCGGCAGCGGCTCGCAAACATAATTAGCTCAATTCAGCTTTAATTAGCGCTTTTAAATCACCGCAGCCGGGAGGCGGGATGAGGCTTGTTTTCACTACTTTAATGTATTCATAGGCAGTTGAATTTGGGATTAATTCATGCGCAAAGTCGGGATTGTACGCTCGAATACATATTTTTTTCAATGTAAGTGACGCAGGAAACTCATATTGAACGTCATAAACTAAATATAAAACTACAGAACACAACCGTGACCAAGACATGACAAGAGATCCTCACTGGGTAGGCAGAGAGAGTAGAGCGCTCTTGATTACAACCTCTACCATACATACATACATATCATCACGCCGAGTCCCTAACGGGGTAGGCAGAGAGTATAGTTCTCTCTAGAGCTACATGCTCGTCGGTTTCGAATACTCTTGACGTTCCCGTCCTTTAGCGTCCGATCGATTTGATCTAGGTAGTTGGGACGTGGTCTTCTTCTTGCTCACACTTTGGCTTTGTATATCTGTTTTGTTAATCTTTCTTCACTCATCCTTTCTATATGTCTATCCAACGTAACATACCTTTCTCCACCTTAACCTCTACCATATTAATTGTTCCGTATTTTCCACAGGCCTGAAATGATTCGAACGCCGCCCCTGCCGCCGTCACCGCCGCCCGCCTCATCAGCGCCCATGGCGCCTGTCACCGACACGATGACAATAGGCCTGCCTCTCTGCAGCCCAGTGCCGCCCCTCCCGCCCACCCCGCCTCCGGCCAGCACCCCTGGCACTCCCAGCAGTGCGAACAGTATCACCATGAGTGCATGTGGAAGTGATAGTATGAGTGCTACAGACTTTTTGGTGTCATCAATCGAAGTGCCGCCCCTGCCGCCGGCGACCACAGCTGAGGTTACCGTCACCATCGCTGTTGTAACGGTCAGTATACCAGTTTAATACCGATAGAAGGTACCATCTCTACCTACTTGTGCAACTGTCGGACGGTCGCATTAAAGTCCATGCTTACTCAGTTCGCATACATTCCCTCCCACGGGACATGCGTTGCCTAATGTGGGGTGTATTTTGTACTCCTTTGGAAATAATTTATTTAACTATTATATACTAGATACTATAATTATAAATGCGAAAGATTGTCCCGATGTTTGGTCCTGGTTCCAAGTAAAAGAATTGAACCGAATTGGATGAAATTTAGCACCTAGATAAATATGACCTTGTTAATAAAAACAAATTTACCGCTAGCATTATTTTATCTCTCGTATATGTATTTAATTAATATCGAACTGATGTAATCTCGTATCGTTTAGAGGTCATTAGAAATGTCACAGTGATGGTGATAAAAGTGTGGTCCATCCTCAGACGGCGCCGTCGACTACTGTGGGGATCCCAACGTCATGCGTGACGTCGACGTCGTCGGCCCTGATAGTGACGCCGGTGTCGGAGCCGGTCGGCAGCGCGTCCCCGAGGCCGCAGCCAGCCCTCACACCGACACCTTCGCAGCCACCCACCCCTACACCCTTACAGCAGCCTACACCATCGCAGACACCTACACCCATTCCCTCCGTGACGCCAACACCCATGCAGACGCCATCGCAGCCGCCTACGCCCACGGCCACGCCAACGCCCACGCCCACGGCCACACCAACGCCAACGCCCACGCCAACACAGCCGCCTGCGCCTTCGCCGTCACCGACGCCTACCAAGCCGCCGACTCCCACGCCTGCCAAGCCCTCGACACCTACACCCTCAGTCACACCGACACCTACACCTACGCAGCCATCTACGCCGACACCGGTGCAGGTGCCAACGCCAACGCCGGAGCCTGGTGAGTACCTAACTTTAATAATGAGTGGCCGAGTGATTCAAGTAGTCGCCTGCAACACAAAGATTGCAAGTTCGAATCCCGACTATACAATACAATGAGTTTTTCTGAAGTTTACTGCAATGATTAGTCAAAACATCGAGAGGAAACCTGCACACGTTTTAGAAGAAATTCAAAGACGTATGTATAGTCGTGCTTGAGAAACGGCGATGGACTCGCCATCTGTGACGTTGGCACGTAAAATATGTCTCCGACGAAAAGGGTGTGTGTTTGCGTACTATAATTCATTTCTACCCCTTTGGGGATCTTGTATAGTTTAGTTGGGTCCCTTGAGTGACCAATTACTATGGATGTTATAAGAGTGAGGTTTTTTATTAATAATGAACCATACACGTAGAGGATGTTCTTGGGGCTCCAGAAACTCCAGCAACCATTAAAGTACTTAGTATGTTACTTAGCATAACAAGATTTCTTAAAAAAAACTTATTAATAAATTTAATAATCATTTTACTCAGATATATAGGTTTTGTTTTATATTGCATGTTCGAATCTTAACTTAAAATTTAAACTTAAGTACAGTGATTAGTCACACCACGAGCTGTACGGTGAAGGAAAACATCGAGAGGAAACCTGCATACGTCTGAGAAGAAATTCAAAGGCGTATGTATGGTCGTGCTGGAGTAACGATAATGGACTCGGCATTTGTCACGCTACCAAAAATATCTCTAGGGGAATGTGGGTGTGTGGGTACTTCCCAAACACCTCTGCCTACCCCTTTGGCGACCCTTGTGCGGAGGCGATTGTTGATCACGCTAATCTAAGGAAATCCGATGCGTTTACCTAAATGAAATCCGATGCATTTACCTAATTGAAATCACTAGTGTTTAGTAGTCAAACGCCACAAAACGAATACTTAAACGTTTAATTAACAAGTACCTGGATGACCGAGCTCAGCTCGGTAAATATAATAGGTATAAAATATTATTGCGTACGAATTACATACTTATGAAATATATCTTATCTTACCAACATACCTAATAATTAAAAAATATGAACTTGTTGTTTAAATAAAAAATCACGAGTTTAATATTTTATTGAAATAGGCAGGTACTTACTTTTTACAGTTGTGGTTTGGTTCACTTATGTATCATGGTATACTTCACTTAACATGTAGTGTTTATTTCATGTCAATCGGTTAAGAAATGAAAAAGATGCCAATTTAAAGAATCATCACATATAATAAAAGTGTAACGGATCGCTGTCTGTACATGGAAGATGTATGAGAAAATCAACGCACGTTGTGCCATACGCCACAAATCTTGTAGACGTCGCTTCCGTTGTTCGTAATGTTCAGTAGCTATACGTTGTGCTGCTCGCTGCCGCAAATCTTGTAGACGTCGTTCCCGTTGTTCGTAATGTTCAGTAGCTATACGTTGTGCTGCTCGCTGCCGCAAATCTTGTAAACATCGCTCCCGTTGTTCGTCATTTTCAGTAGCTACACGTTGTGCTGCACGCTACCGTAAATCTTACAAACGACGCTCTCGTTGTCCGTTATTTTCAGTACCTACACGTTATGCTGCTCGCTGCCGGAAATCTTGTAGACATCGCTCCCGTTGTTCGTAATATTCAGTAGCTACACGTAGTGCTGCTCGCTCCCGCAAATCTTGTAGAAGTCGTTCCTGTTGTTCGTAATATTAGGTAGCTACACGTTGTGCTGCTCGCTGCCGCAAATCTTGTAGACGTTGTTCCCGTTGTTCGTTATGTTCAGTAGCTATACGTTGTGCTGCTCGCTGCCGCAAATCTTGTAGACGTCGTTCCCGTTGTTCGTAATGTTCAGTAGCTATACGTTGTGCTGCTCGCTGCCGCAAATCTTGTAAACATCGCTCCCGTTGTTCGTCATTTTCAGTAGCTACACGTTGTGCTGCACGCTGCCGTAAATCTTACAAACGACGCTCTCGTTGTCCGTTATTTTCAGTACCTACACGTTATGCTGCTCGCTGCCGGAAATCTTGTAGACATCGCTCCCGTTGTTCGTAATATTCAGTAGCTACACGTAGTGCTGCTCGCTCCCGCAAATCTTGTAGAAGTCGTTCCTGTTGTTCGTAATATTAGGTAGCTACACGTTGTGCTGCTCGCTGCCGCAAATCTTGTAGACGTCGTTCCTGTTGTTCGTTATGTTCAGTAGCTATACGTTGTGCTGCTCGCTGCTGCAAATCTTGTAGACGTCGTTCCCGTTATTCGTAATGTTCAGTAGCTATACGTTGTGCTGCACGCTGCCGGAAATCTTACAGGCGTCGCTCTCGTTGTTCGTTATTTTCAGTAGCTACACGTTGTGCTGCTCGCTGCCGCAAATCTTGTAGACGTCGTTCCTGTTGTTCGTTATGTTCAGTAGCTATACGTTGTGCTGCTCGCTGCTGCAAATCTTGTAGACATCGCTCCCGTTGTTCGTAATACTCAGTAGCTATACGTTGTGCTGCTCGCTGCCGCAAATCTTGTAGACGTCGTTCCCGTTATTCGTAATGTTCAGTAGCTATACGTTGTGCTGCACGCTGCCCGAAATCTTACAGACGTCGCTCTCGTTGTTCGTTATTTTCAGTAGCTACACGTTGTGCTGCTCGCTGCTGCAAATCTTGTAGACGTCGTTCCCGTTTTTCGTAATGTTCAGTAGCTATACGTTGTGCTGCTTGCTGCCGCAAATCTAACAGACGTCGCTCTCGTTGCCGTTATTTTCAGTAGCTACACGTTATGCTGCTCGCTGCCGCAAATCTTGTAGACGTCGTTCCCGTTGTTCGTAATGTTCAGTAGCTATACGTTGTGCTGCTCGCTGCCGCAAATCTTGTAGACGTCGTTCCTGTTGTTCGTAATATTCAATAGCTACACGTAGTGCTGCTCGCTGCCGCAAATCTTGTAGACGTCGTTCCTGTTGTTCGTAATGTTCAGTAGCTGTAAGTTGGGCTGACCGCTGCCGCAAATCTAGTAGATGTCGTTCCCGTTGTTCGTAATGTTCAGTAGCTATACGTTGTGCTGCTCGCTGCTGCAAATCTTGTAGACGTCGTTCCCGTTTTTCGTAATGTTCAGTAGCTATACGTTGTGCTGCTTGCTGCCGCAAATCTTACAGACGTCGCTCTCGTTGCCGTTATTTTCAGTAGCTACACGTTGTGCTGCTCGCTGCCGCAAATCTTGTAGACGTCATTCCCGTTGTTCGTAATGTTCAGTAGCTATACGTTGTGCTGCTCGCTGCCGCAAATCTTGTAGACGTCGTTCCTGTTGTTCGTAATGTTCAGTAGCTATAAGTTGGGCTGCTCGCTGCCGCAAATCTTGTAGACGTCGTTCCTGTTTTTCGTAATGTTCAGTAGCTATACGTTGTGCTGCTTGCTGCCGCAAATCTTACAGACGTCGCTCTCGTTGCCGTTATTTTCAGTAGCTACATGCTGTGCTGCTCGCTGCCGCAAATCTTGTAGACGTCGTTCCCGTTGTTCGCTATGTTCAGTAGCTATACGTTGTGCTGCTCGCTGCTGCAAATCTAGTAGATGTCATTCCCGTTGTTCGTAATGTTCAGCGGCCACAAAGAAGCCCTCGTGAAACATCTAAATCATAAGACCTTTCTGTTCGTATAATGTTAGTCAAGTTTTGCAAGACTTTAGCACTACGTGTGGGACGAGGGGAAAGCTGATTATTTTCATGGTTTTGTTGGAATGAGTCTTGCTTGTCGATCACTATTTTCTTGAAGGTGTTCTTGAGATGCGTCGCGGCTGCGTGGATTTAGATTGTGTATAAGCGATTTTTTTTCTTCTTCTTTTAGGCATTTTGTCATGTAAGTAAATAATTGATTTTATATATAATACGTCTACGATAACGTCAAACCAAAAACTCATTGGCTTAAAGTTTGTTGCTTAGCAACGCTTTATTGTTGCTGTATCGGTAAAGCAGTGGCGAAATTCATATTCCAATGAAATTGTAGGAGATTTTCATTGCCTAAAAACACACATAACACGACTTTTTTTAAAAATGAAACCTAGCTAAATCGATTTATCGCCCCCGAAATCCCCCCACTACCAAATTTCATGAAAATCGTTGGAGCCGTTTCCGAGATTCAGATTATATATATACAAGAATTGCTCGTTTAAAGGTATAGGGATAAAAATAAAATAACATTAGCCTACATTAAGCTCGTATGGATCACTCGAACAATACTGATATGTAATTCACTAAGCCGTCGCTCAATTGTTCGCCGCCGAGGTGGACGGTTCGGGTTCAGGGTCTGCTGGGTTCGACTCCTCGCCGTGGCACCTCTTCCTGTGTTTGTGCACGAAGTAGTACGACGGGAACTTACACCCGCACGTCTTGCATGGGTAGTAGTGTATGGTGGGTCGTTGCTTGCGATGTCGGCAAGGCCAGCCCTTGTCGGAGGCATTCTCCTGCCAGGCGGTGTTGAGGACTCTGCTGAAGCGGACGGGGCCGTCGCACGAGGCTATATCGACGACTGTGTTGGTGGCTTTCTTCGGGGGGTCAGGTTCTATGTGCTCGACGTCCAGCTCGCTGGATGCTGTGGACGATGGTGAGGGGGGCGGTGGCGTTGTGGGAGGTGACGGGGCCTTTGCCCTCCGCGGCACGGGGCGGTGCGCCCCGGGCGGCGGGGCGGGCCGAGCCACACACGGACTGGGCCCCAGCCACGCGCGGTACAGAGACAACATTCTCGCGAGCCGGATCCCGCGCGACTGCGGCCGTGGGATACCTGGCCCCCCTTTATATAGAGAGCTGGCCTCCCGAGGGCTTTGCGGGGTTTTGATTCCGTTTGAAGTTTCCTCGGCTCCAATTTTACATGTATCGGTCAGATATGAAGCGAATTGTGAATTTAATTTAATTGGACACGAAATTAGAATGTTTTATTTAAACATAATTATTGGTAGGTAATCTAATACGTGCAAATATCTGTCACTGATACATCTAATAGGTACTAATATTATAAAGAGGCTAATTTCGGGAACTATCCGATTAGGATAAATATATTTGTAGTACATAGTCCGCTTACTGAGCTAGACTATAAACTATATATATCATCAGGCTAGTTCCTAAAGTTACTATATATTATATATAGTACCTGGATGACCGAGCTCAGCTCGGTAAATATAATAGGTATAAAATATTATTGCGTACGAATTACATACTTATGAAATATATCTTATCTTACCAACATACCTAATAATTAAAAAATATGAACTTGTTGTTTAAATAAAAAATCACGAGTTTAATATTTTATTGAAATAGGCAGGTACTTACTTTTTACAGTTGTGGTTTGGTTCACTTATGTATCATGGTATACTTCACTTAACATGTAGTGTTTATTTCATGTCAATCGGTTAAGAAATGAAAAAGATGCCAATTTAAAGAATCATCACATATAATAAAAGTGTAACGGATCGCTGTCTGTACATGGAAGATGTATGAGAAAATCAACGCACGTTGTGCCATACGCCACAAATCTTGTAGACGTCGCTTCCGTTGTTCGTAATGTTCAGTAGCTATACGTTGTGCTGCTCGCTGCCGCAAATCTTGTAGACGTCGTTCCCGTTGTTCGTAATGTTCAGTAGCTATACGTTGTGCTGCTCGCTGCCGCAAATCTTGTAAACATCGCTCCCGTTGTTCGTCATTTTCAGTAGCTACACGTTGTGCTGCACGCTACCGTAAATCTTACAAACGACGCTCTCGTTGTCCGTTATTTTCAGTACCTACACGTTATGCTGCTCGCTGCCGGAAATCTTGTAGACATCGCTCCCGTTGTTCGTAATATTCAGTAGCTACACGTAGTGCTGCTCGCTCCCGCAAATCTTGTAGAAGTCGTTCCTGTTGTTCGTAATATTAGGTAGCTACACGTTGTGCTGCTCGCTGCCGCAAATCTTGTAGACGTTGTTCCCGTTGTTCGTTATGTTCAGTAGCTATACGTTGTGCTGCTCGCTGCCGCAAATCTTGTAGACGTCGTTCCCGTTGTTCGTAATGTTCAGTAGCTATACGTTGTGCTGCTCGCTGCCGCAAATCTTGTAAACATCGCTCCCGTTGTTCGTCATTTTCAGTAGCTACACGTTGTGCTGCACGCTGCCGTAAATCTTACAAACGACGCTCTCGTTGTCCGTTATTTTCAGTACCTACACGTTATGCTGCTCGCTGCCGGAAATCTTGTAGACATCGCTCCCGTTGTTCGTAATATTCAGTAGCTACACGTAGTGCTGCTCGCTCCCGCAAATCTTGTAGAAGTCGTTCCTGTTGTTCGTAATATTAGGTAGCTACACGTTGTGCTGCTCGCTGCCGCAAATCTTGTAGACGTCGTTCCTGTTGTTCGTTATGTTCAGTAGCTATACGTTGTGCTGCTCGCTGCTGCAAATCTTGTAGACGTCGTTCCCGTTATTCGTAATGTTCAGTAGCTATACGTTGTGCTGCACGCTGCCGGAAATCTTACAGGCGTCGCTCTCGTTGTTCGTTATTTTCAGTAGCTACACGTTGTGCTGCTCGCTGCCGCAAATCTTGTAGACGTCGTTCCTGTTGTTCGTTATGTTCAGTAGCTATACGTTGTGCTGCTCGCTGCTGCAAATCTTGTAGACATCGCTCCCGTTGTTCGTAATACTCAGTAGCTATACGTTGTGCTGCTCGCTGCCGCAAATCTT
Source organism: Drepana falcataria (assembly GCA_945859725.1). Classification (NCBI taxonomy): domain Eukaryota; kingdom Metazoa; phylum Arthropoda; class Insecta; order Lepidoptera; family Drepanidae; genus Drepana; species Drepana falcataria. The sequence goes on along the minus strand of OX243941.1, from coordinate 8,558,018 downwards.
GTAGACGTCGTTCCCGTTATTCGTAATGTTCAGTAGCTATACGTTGTGCTGCACGCTGCCCGAAATCTTACAGACGTCGCTCTCGTTGTTCGTTATTTTCAGTAGCTACACGTTGTGCTGCTCGCTGCTGCAAATCTTGTAGACGTCGTTCCCGTTTTTCGTAATGTTCAGTAGCTATACGTTGTGCTGCTTGCTGCCGCAAATCTAACAGACGTCGCTCTCGTTGCCGTTATTTTCAGTAGCTACACGTTATGCTGCTCGCTGCCGCAAATCTTGTAGACGTCGTTCCCGTTGTTCGTAATGTTCAGTAGCTATACGTTGTGCTGCTCGCTGCCGCAAATCTTGTAGACGTCGTTCCTGTTGTTCGTAATATTCAATAGCTACACGTAGTGCTGCTCGCTGCCGCAAATCTTGTAGACGTCGTTCCTGTTGTTCGTAATGTTCAGTAGCTGTAAGTTGGGCTGACCGCTGCCGCAAATCTAGTAGATGTCGTTCCCGTTGTTCGTAATGTTCAGTAGCTATACGTTGTGCTGCTCGCTGCTGCAAATCTTGTAGACGTCGTTCCCGTTTTTCGTAATGTTCAGTAGCTATACGTTGTGCTGCTTGCTGCCGCAAATCTTACAGACGTCGCTCTCGTTGCCGTTATTTTCAGTAGCTACACGTTGTGCTGCTCGCTGCCGCAAATCTTGTAGACGTCATTCCCGTTGTTCGTAATGTTCAGTAGCTATACGTTGTGCTGCTCGCTGCCGCAAATCTTGTAGACGTCGTTCCTGTTGTTCGTAATGTTCAGTAGCTATAAGTTGGGCTGCTCGCTGCCGCAAATCTTGTAGACGTCGTTCCTGTTTTTCGTAATGTTCAGTAGCTATACGTTGTGCTGCTTGCTGCCGCAAATCTTACAGACGTCGCTCTCGTTGCCGTTATTTTCAGTAGCTACATGCTGTGCTGCTCGCTGCCGCAAATCTTGTAGACGTCGTTCCCGTTGTTCGCTATGTTCAGTAGCTATACGTTGTGCTGCTCGCTGCTGCAAATCTAGTAGATGTCATTCCCGTTGTTCGTAATGTTCAGCGGCCACAAAGAAGCCCTCGTGAAACATCTAAATCATAAGACCTTTCTGTTCGTATAATGTTAGTCAAGTTTTGCAAGACTTTAGCACTACGTGTGGGACGAGGGGAAAGCTGATTATTTTCATGGTTTTGTTGGAATGAGTCTTGCTTGTCGATCACTATTTTCTTGAAGGTGTTCTTGAGATGCGTCGCGGCTGCGTGGATTTAGATTGTGTATAAGCGATTTTTTTTCTTCTTCTTTTAGGCATTTTGTCATGTAAGTAAATAATTGATTTTATATATAATACGTCTACGATAACGTCAAACCAAAAACTCATTGGCTTAAAGTTTGTTGCTTAGCAACGCTTTATTGTTGCTGTATCGGTAAAGCAGTGGCGAAATTCATATTCCAATGAAATTGTAGGAGATTTTCATTGCCTAAAAACACACATAACACGACTTTTTTTAAAAATGAAACCTAGCTAAATCGATTTATCGCCCCCGAAATCCCCCCACTACCAAATTTCATGAAAATCGTTGGAGCCGTTTCCGAGATTCAGATTATATATATACAAGAATTGCTCGTTTAAAGGTATAGGGATAAACAAAACATATCCTATTTGTTAATCCAGCTAACATTCTATCTCTGTGCCAAAATTAATTAAATTCCCTTCATCCATTCTGGCGTGATTGAGTTACAAACATCCATACATACTCACAAATTTCGCATTTATAATATTAAAGTATGATACATAGTTGGCAAAGTAATGAAAAACCATCGCTTCAATAAAGAATTTACTAATATATCTTATTGACTGAAGTGTGCTCACTCTAGCTCTCGTCCCATCGTTATAAATAATGTATTGCGACCGTATCTGAATTTCCAGTCCCTCTCAGAAGTCGATCCCTTGACAATAATGTCTTTGCGACTTTTGCTCATAGCTCTTAATTCACTTAAACTTGTCCCAAAAGATATGTCTGTTTTTACAATTTGATACGTTGACGAGCCGTAGTGGTCGAGGGGTTTTAAATCGTCGCCTGCAAAATAAAAAAACGGGTTCAAGCCCGGTCTGGACCAATGAGTGGTTTCTCAACTCTTGTACAGTTGTTTCAAAACACGAGCTTTACGATGATGGAAAATATCTGGAGAAAACTTACAGACGTTAGATAAAAAATCAACGACCGATTTCCGACTCGATTCACGCTGTGGGCAAATTACCTTACTCTTGGATGTCCTATGTATTTATGTATATATATATATCAATCTGTATAAATATGTATCGTTGTATAGTTACCATAGTACAAGCTTTAATTTGAGACTATGTCAATTCGTATGCAATTGTCCCATTATATAAATAGAATTTAATAGAGATCTATTTATTCAAACACGAAGTGATTTTGTCATTCATTTTGTCAGTAATACTTATTTCTATGTTAGTAACTACTAAATAGCATAAAGCATACGTGATTCACCGCTGTACTATTATTATTAAAATAAAATAAAAAAGTCAATTGCTTCATACTCGGATATTTTACAATCTACTCTGATTGCGAGTCCTTTCAATTCATATTCAAAAGCTTTGTCCCGAGTCTCCTGAGTCTCCTGAGATTTGGAAGTAAATAGCTCCAGAGTTCTATTGTTGAAGTTAAAAAAATCCTCCCTCTCGTTCCCTCTGAGCAGGGCTCCTGGTCGTATCCAAGAGGGACGTGAGATTCTTCCAAGATCTCCGAAGGGGTAGAGGCCCACCTTTTGATGTTAAAGATATCGATATTAAAGATGCTTAAGTTATACACGAAAATTTATCAGTCGCCATTAGACATGACTTTACATATCCTCACGTCTCTACAAGAGTAGAATTGTGTTTTCATTTACTTAACCCCCGGAGTGATTGATCACTGTATTTAAAGCAGAAACAATTCTTCATGAATTGCTTTTGTGAAGACTTAGGTTTAAATTGGCAATTTTTGTATTGTAGGAACTTATCGAACCACTCGGCTACTCATACGATTAATCGTGATATGAATCAGAACTACGACTTAATGCATCTCAGTTAGGAGTTCTGATCACTAGACCAAAGTATATAGTTGTGGTTCATATACAAGGTATATATATATAAAAAAAAACACTCCGAAATCGTAATTATTTGCCTAGGAATATGTGGCGAAGAATTATTGGCAGATTATTATTTTTCATCAAATGTCATAAATAAATTCCCGTCCTTAATTGTTCTTGCAAATGACGGTGGGGGTCCCAAAAGGCCCCTAGATTATATTACCGCGTAATCCACGCTCGCTCGCACGTGACGTGTTAGGTGTCACACCTGTAATCCATGCGTTGACGCTAAGCCCCTAGCACATAGGGAATTTTATATTCGCTCGCAATTCTATGAGACCACTCTAGCTCTCAACAGATTAACGGGGTATCGTTCGGCTTTTGTTATTATGTTTAATAAATGTAATTGTATCTTTGCGCCTTCTCTTATGGTCCTCTAATGTAGACAGGTGTATCTACAAATTCATTTCTTACGCCGTTATGTCAAACATTCTTAAGTTGCCTCCTTGCTTCATCACTTTATATAACGATATCTATAATTAGTATGACAGTGACATTTCTTTTTAAGCGTTTCGAAGATAGTAAAATGGATCGCGCGGTCGTTGGCAGAAAGTAAATTTATTAAAGGAGCTGTTTTCGCGTCAACCTTTCTTCACTCATACTGTCTGTATGTCCAAACCATTGTCATATGCTTTTCTCTTCATCTTATTCTTAAATTAAAGAAAGATTGAGAGCTGATGATTATCGTCTATGCAGACTTACTATGCCCATATCCGAAGTGTACGTAAATAAGTACAATACGGTTACGGATGATTGTTCAAGCTCCAAACGGACTAGTAAATTCGATTGCTTCGGGTAACGGACCAAATGGAATTCCATATCACAGCGTTTCATGTTTGGCGTCATGTTTCCGACCTGGGTTTGTGATATAGATCCATATTCCATTCAATTAGGTACTGTATTGGTTTCAATTCTTTCATGAGCCATGATAGTAGAGTGGTCGAGTACGCCAAGACTGCAAGTCGAATCCTTCGATCCATTCGAAACCAATGAGTATTAATCACATCATGAGCTTTACGGAGATGGAAAACATCGCAAGGGAAACTGCATACATTTCGAAAGAAATTCAAAGATATCAGTTTTGTCTTGCTTGAAAAACTATGATGGTCTCGCCATTTGTCACGTTGGTAACTAAATATCTCCAGCGAAAAGAGGGTGCTGTTGTGATAACTGAACAGATTTCGATGGAATAGACTTATTAAAAATCTTGATTGAATACTAACGCACAAAATAGCACCATATAACTCTAGTAATATTCAGATGACAACGCAAGACGCTACTATTAAACCGGTCTTTTTATATTTACTAAAACCTAAATAACTCAAAAATCCGATATTCATGAAAATCAACAAACATTTTATATATATGCGACACATATTTGTCCACAAACAGAGCGGATAGCTCGTTAAATTGTCACGCTTCGGGGCTTTGTAAACACTAGCGACAGGGGGCGCCAGTGGGCTTTGAGCTACGGTTATTGCATGTAGATGTCTCATCTCTAGCCACAGTGTATAATGTATATTAAAAAAGATTTAAGGAAATCTAATTTCGAATTGCCGTGGAAGAGCCGTGGCGGCCGAGTGGTTCGAGCAGTTGCCTGCGACGCAAAGGTCGCAAGTTCGAATCCCGACTCATTGGTACCAATGAGTTTTTCTGAACTTAAGTACAGTGATTAGTCACACCACGAGCTTTACGGTGAAGGAAAACATCGAGATGAAACCTGCATACGTCTGAGAAGAAATTCAAAGGCGTATGTATAGTCGTGCTTGAGTAACGGCGATGGACTCGCCATCTGTCACGTTGGCACCTAATATATCTCTGGCGGAAAGTGGGTGTGTGGGTATTACCTATACACCTCTGCCTACCCCTTCGGGGACCCTTGTGGGAAGGCGTGAGGATATATTATTATATATTATATTTTATAATTTCGAATCGAATAAAATTTATTAATTTCATTTCTATAGCGAAGTGAACCTTTGTAACATTAAAATAAGATTTAAATCATTCACAATACGTGTCACTGTTATTTCAACCATTGTCTTCTTGGGATATGGCAATACCGAAGCATCTTACTAATATTATTTTTTATTAATTCACGCTAGCTTATTATTTATTTATGGATCTCCAACAAAGGTTACACGAAAAGTACACAAAAATAATCTTTACAATATAAGACAAGCGTGTCGCTTCAGTTACAGGAGACCACATCATGCATTGATATACAGTCGCAACAGGAAGTTTGGCTATATAAAAATAAAAATATAAAAACATTTAAAAAAAGTGAAAATACAAACTAATTATTTTGTTTAAACATTTGAATAAAACAGCATTAAAAACTATTAATTATGATTTAACATATATAGAATACTAGCTTTTGCCCGCGGCTTCGCCCGCGTGGAGTTGGAATAAGTAGCTTATGTATTTTTCGGGATTCAAATGTAGCCTATGTCCTAATCCTAGGTGTAAGTCATCACCATTTCAACTTTCAGCCAAATCGGTTTTGCCGTCAAAGAACCGCAAACATCCAAACATCGAAACTTACAAACTTTCGCCTTTATAATATTAGTTTAGACGTTTATCACAGAAAATTATACTAATCAGATCAAATAACAGGGGTAAAACCGCGGGGCACAGCAAGCAAATCCAAAAAAAAATTGTCTATAATGTTGAATATATTTAAAGTTGAAAGATTTTGCCCCACGTTGGGCGTCAATTAATTTAAATTGTTACGTCGACTCATCCCAATTGCGCCGCTGGATGTGTATAAAGCGTGGAATTGGATCCAATTAATCCTCGTGCAAATACTAGTAATTGGAGGGATTAATCGACAGTAGAGATCACAGAGTATTGCGACTCTGGAAGAGACTCGCTACCGCAAATCACATGTGAAATATTTGGTTTAGGAATAATCCAGCTTTACACGTACAAGATTAATAAAAAATTACGGGTTGCACTCCGGGAGTGCAGGCAGAAGTGAAAACTTGAACTTATGGCGCGTTGGGCTTAGATTTGTTTTTTTAACACAATACCATAGCAGCAACACAAGTCAAATGAAATATTTAAATAAATAAATTTTCCGTTTAATATTCATTTATAAAATAAATATAAAAAACTCTCAATCTCGTCTGTCGCGAGGGCACGAACGAATGCCCATGCAAAGACTGCGTATAGCATGCAGCGCTCTCGCATACCTATACACTCTGAGTATACATATAGGTATGTAATCTCGTCTGTCGCGAGAGCACGAATGCCCATGCAAAGACTGCGTATAGCATGCAGCGCTCTCGCATACCTATACACTCTGAGTATACATATAGGTATGTAATCTCGTCTGTCGCGAGAGCACGAATGCCCATGCAAAGACTGCGTATAGCATGCAGCGCTCTCGCATACCTATACACTCTGAGTATACATATAGGTATGTAATCTCGTCTGTCGCGAGAGCACGAATGCCCATGCAAAGACTGCGTATAGCATGCAGCGCTCTCGCATACCTATACACTCTGAGTCTACATATAGGTATGTAATCTCGTCTGTCGCGAGGGCACGAACGAATGCCCATGCAAAGACTGCGTATAGCATGCAGCGCTCTCGCATACCTATACACTCTGAGTATACATATAGGTGCAAAGAGCGCGTATAGTATACATATATTATAAGAATACACGCGGAGTATATCTGTGTAAAATCTCATCTGTCGCGAGAACGGCTGAAAATGCTCACCCACAAAAGTGCCCAACGCGCCATAAGAAGTTTTCACTTCAAAAATATAAAATATTTTTAGCCACGTATTTTACGTAGAACACCCGCGATCAAAAACCCGTTGTATAAAACTATAGTTTTAAATTATCTAAGCGTATATCCTGTGGGAAGTGTATATTTTTTACTATACCGTGTATCTAGGAAAGGACAGCTACTCAAATATATGATTTGGCACATTAAGAATATATTCACAATACTCCACAACTTATTCAATTTTCTGAGACACCTGCATAAAATGTCAATATTTAAACGTGATTTTCTCTTCCATGAAATCTGCGTGAAGACATAAAGTTAACTGTACGAATCTCAAAGATAAACGTTTGTGGTTTTACTCGTGATTTGCGGAGGCTAATTAGCGCGCAGCAGACGGACTTAATAAACGTTTTAATTAGTTTACTTTTACCCTCATCTAATAATCATCACTAAAGTAATTTAAAATTATTTAATACAACGTTTTACTGGCAATGAGTTGTTTAAAGTATTGTGTAGGTAGGAGATTGCCAGTTCTCTCAGGCTAACAGATCTCTTTAGTTTCATCCACAAAGGACACAGAACATTTATTGTATAGTTATGTTATTATTCGCGCGTTTCCCATAATATATTTCATAAAGGTCCAAAATGGGGTAGACAGACCACTTTTCGCCGGAGATAAATAAATATATGTTCCAACGTGACAGATGGCGAGACTGTCACCGTTTCTCAAACACAACTATAAAATATACATAGGTATGTTTCCTCTCGATGTTCTCCTTCACCGTAAAGCTGGTGGTGTGGCTGATCACTGTACTTAAGTTCAGAAAAACGCATTGGTACCATCGAGATTCTTGCTGTCTTGTAGACTCAACACGATAACTCACTCGACGCTTATACATTGTTGTCAAACTAAACACACTCCAGCGCTTTTCTGTGAACAATTCCACTTCTGCTGCATAACGCATAACATTTTCCAGTAACAGCGAGTTAATTGCCGACTGTTTGCTCAAATCTCTGCAGTCTGCACGCTCGGTTAATTATGAAACTTGCTCTTGGACTGCTCAGCGCAGATGCGTTCGATTTAGCTCTTGGTGTTAGGAATTGTTTGACGACTGTTTAATTGTGTTTTAATGGTTAATTTTCACTTCATAGTAGTGAAAATCATAATTTAAATATTATGATAACGTCTATTGAACTAAGTAGAAGGTAATCAATGTGTATCAGTTATTGATATCAAACCGGTTACACAATATAACGCTCACTTCTTTGTTCTGGGGTGAAGGAACCCGGCAACCTATAGTGCTACAGTAAAAAATACAGAGAATATATTTTCCTGTAGTTGTCAATCAGTAAGGGCCTATCGCATAATAAAATACCGATAATCCGATAGTAAAATTACAATTGCAAATAATGTTGGAGCTACAGAATAAATAATGCGCAGTTGTGTAGCCGAAGCAAATCCGTCCGGTAATCGGGTTTGCTATGCTAATTGGCGCCCAACGTGGGCTGTGCTCAATATTGCAACGCTACGCTGTCATTCGATTATTATGAATCAGTTTGGTTTGCATTTTGTATAGATTGATTTAGAAATGATATTGTAAAGGAAAATATCGAGAGGAAATCCACATACGATACATCTGAAGATATTAAAAACCGTATGAGTATTAGTATACTGTATTGGTTTCAATTCTTTCATGAGCCATGATAGTAGAGTACGCGAAGACTGCAAGTTCGAATCCTACCAATGAGTATTCATCACATCATGAGCTTTAGGGAGAAGGAAAACATCGCGAGAAAACCTGCATACGTTTTGAAAGAAATTCAAAGATGTCTGTTTTTTCTTGCTTGGGAAACGGCGATGGACTCGCCATCTGGCACCTAAATATATAAAAGAAAACGAGTGTGCTGTGTTACACCTCTTGCTACACCTTTAGGGACCCTTGTGGGAAGGCTAAGGGTAAGTTAATCTCGTAATTAAGACGAACTATTCATTTCAGCGGTAATCGAGCGCATCAGCACGCCGATTACATCGACGACAATTACCACCACCACGATAACAAGTTCGTCGTCGGAGTGCGCAGTGTGTGGAGCCAGTGGCGCTACGCGGACTGTGTCGAGGTCACGTGCCGTGCATTATGGACTCAAGGTAGGGGTCAATACTCTTTGGTGATAAGATGCTCCTAAAGTGACATTCGTCATGTTCGAAATTCAAAATTAGGGTATGGAAAATAAAATAACGGACTTGTCTCAAGATATTTTTATCAGTATTATCAGTTGCCTACAAATCAAGATTGCATGTTCGAAATGCATAGTTCTGTGGAAAGCTTATTTCTTAAAAGTCATTTATAGTCGTTCGTTGTATCACGAGAGTTACCGTGAAAGATATCATCGAATTTCAATATCGTGCTTGACCGAGAAACTGCGACAGACCCGGCATCTGTCACGTCGGCCTTTGTGGGCCGGGATGATGTGTTTGACGGGTTTGGTCGTGGGCAGGAGGAGTCAGTGGGCGCGCGCGTGTGCGAGGCGTGCCACTGCCGCTGCGTGCGCTCGCGCTACACGCGCTGCCCCGTGGCCACGTGCCCGGGCCCGCGCGTGCGCGCCAAGCGCCTGCGCCACCTGCCGCCGCGCTGGCACGACCTCTCCGCCGAGGCCAAGAAGCCCATCATGGACGAGTTCCGTGAGTGCACACACACTACCTAACACTAATCGTTTGAGGGACTCCGCTGGTAGATTTGTAGGTTGCCTTCTCGTTAGTATATATTAGACATGCGATAGAAGACTCCCCTCGTCCATATGACGTACGTGGAGAAATTCACAGTCGCATTGAAATATAAGCGCATGATGCTGGGGCGGTATGAAGAGGTCCTCGCTGGTTGCAGAGATCCCCTCGGAGCTGAGCAAGTGCTGCCTGGCGTGCCTGAAGCGCATCAGCCGGCGCCTGGAGGGGCTGGAGGGGCCGGAGGCGGGCGGCGCGGCCGAGCCCGGCGAGGAGGAGGCGGCGCGCGTGCGGGCCTTACTGCGCGCGCACGGGCCCTGCTGGGCGCGCCTGGCGCCGCTGGCCGGCCGCTCGCCCGCCAGCCTCAAGGCCTTCTACTTCACCTACAGGTGAGCCCCAGCCCTGCCCCTCCCCACCCATCCCCGCCATCCCCGCCATCCCCGCCATCCCCACCCACGCGACACTTACGGTGCTCTTTACCCGGCTCCTCGGCTGTACAGATAATTCGTTCGTGTGCCCACTTCCCAGTCCTGTTTATCGACCGATAGATATATATGTGAGAATGATTGACCTTACATTGGATGGGTATCCTTATTATTGAATGGGAACCTTTATTTATTTTTTTAATCTATGGCTCTAGGACTGTTTTTGGTTTATGAAGAAAAGGGTGTGACGCTATTCTAAAAAACAATAGGAGAATAATTATATCGACATCTTCAGTAATAGGGCTGCCCGAAATCTTGCTACTATTTTATAATAGAATCTTCTATTGTTTGCAAGGACGTATGTTTCTCTACACGCCCTACTGAACGGAATTGGATAAAATTTGGGTTAAAATACAGGATCTGTTTTATAGCAAAAAAAAATCTACCATAAAATTTTACGCGGGTAAGTAAGTGTAAAATATAATTGAAATAATATTTTACAGAAAAAAGCTGCAACTAGACACAGTAGTGGACGGCGGGGGGTCAGGGTCCGGGGGGCTGCGCTCGTCGTCCGAGAGCGGCGTGTCCTCGGGGGACACGGACACGGCCAGCCCCCCGCCCGCGCCGCCGCGCGCTGACCCCCCGCCGCGCCCGCGCCGCAGGGACGAGTACGACTCCTCCGCCACGGAGACTGCCGATGAGGAGAATGACGCCCCCGCCGCCAAGGTACAAGAAGATATTTCTTTTTCGGTCGGTTGAGGACTTATTGTATGTTTATTATTGTATACCAAATAATAATAATAAATACCTGGGACAATTGCACACAAATTGACCTAGTCCCAAATTAAGCAAAGCTTGTGTTATGGTAACTAGACAACGATATATTTACTTATATAGATAGATATATACATAAATACATAGGACATCCAAGACTAAGGTACAAATACTCGTGTTCATCACACAAATACATCTGCCCTCAGCGGGATTCGAACCCGCGACCTCAAGTTTCGCAGTCAGGAGCTAGACCAGACGGTCATCATGATTACTTTAGTTTCTTGCCGGTTCATCTCCATGGAAACGACAAACCCGAACCGTACACCTTTCTCGACGTTTTATAAGTGCCCATCTAGGCCTATGTGAAATAACAATATTTTGCTTTGATTGATTGATGGATGAGTCGCTTGCAACGTAAATATTTCAAGTTTGAATTCTTGAGTTTTTTCAAATGGGGATGAATAAGACAAGAGCTTTACGGCGAAGAAAAACATCGAGAGGCTAACCTGCATATTACATTGGATGCCATAGAAAACGAAACAACCTTATTTTTGCATAAAATTCTACTTTACTATGTACATATTTGTATATGCTAAGTCAAAATACGTTTATATTTTTTTTTATCTTCAGATTCGTTTCTGAAAAAATCCATGTATAAATTATGATTGACTTGTTTTATTGTATCGTCATGAGGTTATATTCGCTACATCCACATTCATCAAGCTCTTCATACATGCTTGCTTGAGTGCTCTTGTCTTTCTCACAGCATAGGCTAGGTTAAAAGACTGTGAGGTTATGATCAGGTGTCGTGTGGTCAGCCGACCCCAGCGGTGTCCACGCCGGCGGTGTCGGCGGCGGTGTCGGTGTCGGCGGCGGTGTCGGTGTCGGCGGCGGTGTCGGTGTCGGCGGCGGTGTCGGCAGCGGTGTCGGTGAGCGTGGCGGGTCGCAACGGGCCCGGCACGCCGCTGACGGTGCGAGACGTGGTCCTCAACATGATCGAGATCAGCCTCTCTCGGGACTCGCAGCCAGCGCCGCCGCCCATACACAAGCCGCACCACCTGAAGGTACCCTCACCACAACTTAGTCCCTAACGCTTCGGGGCTTTGTACCCGTCCCCACGCCTTCCCACAAGGGTCCCCGAAGGGGTAGGCAGCGATCTCTCCTGATCGAGATGTCCTAAGATGTTCAATGTTAATAACTTAATCTGTGCGTCACTTACTGCGTTGGATTTGTTAAAAAACAAACCATTCTTCTAGCACCGTATAATTGTACACAAATTGATCTAGCCCCAATGAAGCAATGCTTGTAAGTATGGCAACTAGGCAACGATATATACTTTTATAGATAGATACCTAACACTATGGTCAAATATTCGTGTTCATCACACAAATATCTGTATGTAAATAAATAGCCCGGAGCTCTCACCACCAAATGGCAGTCAATAATTAAACACCAATTAAAGAATAGTAATATCTATATTTCAGTACATACGATTTCTTAATTAAGCTCCGTTTTTGCTCAATTTCACACCGTTACTTTAGCGGCCTAAGTTGAGTACTCGTCTGGAGTCCGTCATGATATATCACAACCAGTTAGGAATAGACCTGACGCTCGACCTGACCGGCGTGTTTGTGTGTGCGTGTGCGCGTGTGCGCGGAGGAGTGGCGGAGGGTCGCGTCCTGACGTGTTCCCTTGGCGCAGGTGTCCCCGCCGGCGGGGCGCGACAGCCTCGCCACGCTGAGCGTGGTGAGCAGCTCGCACGGCGGCGCGCAGTCGCCCCGCTCCCCGCAGCGGCCCGCCACCATCACGCCGCTGGCGCCCGAGGCCAAGGACGGCGTGGTGGTGCTGCACATCGAGCCCCGCGACCGCCCCGAGCGCCCCGACCGCCTCGACCGCCCCGAGCGCCCCGAGCCGCTTCTCGACCTCAGCTTCAAGCGCCCCCGGCACGACCTGCCCTACCACCACAACAACAAGGTCCACTATCGACACTGCCCTCTACACTACACGACACTACATAACACTGCACAATACTGTACTACATAATACTGCACTACACTATGCTACATATCACTGCACCACACTATACTACATAACACTGCACTACACTATACTACATAACAATGCACTACAATATACGACATAACACTGAACTACACTATACTATATAACACTGCACTATAGTATAAAAACACTGCACAACACTATACTACATAACACCGCACTACACTATACGACGTTGCATTACACTATACAACATTGCACTACACTATACAACACTGCACTACACTATACAACACTGCATTTGCTGTTCAAATAAAAGAAGGTGCAACACTCGCACTAGAATATAAAAAAAAAAACCTTTTAAATCTTGCTGTAGTAAGAACCTTCTTCCTTTCTTATCTGTTGGCACAACCGCACAACACTAGTACCTAAGTATGTCACTAGTAATTAATCTTTGCACTCTGTGGTAGCATATCTCAATAAAACCACGTTCGTTAATTGCAAGTCTTCTTTATTTCTGTACTGTAAATGAGAAACACCCCTTTATGAATACACTAACGTATGTTGTTGATTACGTACGAACAGCAACCGTACCCAAACTCGTCGGAGTACGGGTACCGGGCGGGGCGCGAGTCCCCCGGCCAGCAGCAGCAGTACAACTGCAAGGGCAAGCCCGCGCCGCGGCCGCCGGGCAAGCTGGCGCCCAACAAGGGCTCCATCACGCTGGGCACGCCCGTCGAGGCGCGCTTCGAGCCGCGCCGCGCGCCCGAGCCCAAGAGCGGCTCCATCACGGCGGGCACGCCCGTGCACGCCGCCCACGCCCACGCCGCCCACGCCCACGCCCACCTGCCCGACAAGAGGAGCTTCGACTTCTTCAAGCGGCGCAGCCCCGGCGGCGCCTACTACGGCAACGCGCCGCAGCCCCGGCCGCAGTCGCCCTCGTTCTCACCTGTAAGTACTCCTCGAAGTCTAAAAGGTTTTATTCACACTGATTCACGGACTGAATGACGGACGACATCTACTATGGAATGGTGCTATTTATAAATACACGCTTGTGTGGTCGAGTGTTTCAAGTTGCAAATTCGAGTCCCCACTGTACCCATGATTCGAGTCCCCACTGTACCCATGATTCGAGTCCTCACTGTACCCATGATTCGAGACCCCACTGTACCCATGATTCGAGTCCCCACTGTACCCATGATTTTTTTATTTAGGTACTGTTCTGTACTTTCCTTCCTGTATGTTTTCCTTCACCGTAAAGCCCTTGGAGTGTGTCACACCAATCAAGGAAAACATCGAAAGGCAGCATAGTTTTGAGAGCAAATTCAAAGGCCTTTGAATGCTGCTATGCTGTCTATATCGTGTCGTGTATCGGCTCGTGGTGTGTGTGTTATCGATCTATATATTAATGTCTAATTGATATTGCAGAATGCGTCATCCCCGTACGGGCGCAGTCCTTACGGGCTGGAGCAGCGGCAGATCATCATGGCGGACTACATCACGTCCCAGCAGATGCACGGCGGCGCGCGGCGGGCCCCCCCGGCGGGCGGCGTGGGTCCCGGAGGCCCCCCGGCGGGCCCCGGCGGCCCCCCGGCCGGACCCCCAGGCCCCCCGGCCGACCGCCCGCCGTCGCCCCCCTACGCCGCGCGCCGCGAGCGCGAGCCCGTGTCCGTCATCCAGAGGCACACGCCGCATCTGTACACGCACCCTCACACGCAACACCCGCCCCACCCGCCGCACCCGCCTCCCGGTAAGACATGGTGACCGTTTACCATCACCGAGAACGCAACTTCTATTCTAGTGGATTTCCTTTGCTTTCCTAGCTGAACCATGCATATCAGTTTAGCTAGGTTTTGAATTTCTATCCTATCTCTTTAGGGGGCGTCCATAAATTACGTGAGATGTTTTGGGGGGGGGGGGGGGGGAGGGGGTCGAGTCAAATCTCATCTAATCTTACGTTGGAAAGAGGGGCGGTCTCGGCAAATATCACGCAATTCTTTTTCTGATTAAACAAAAAAATATATTTTGGCCCATTTAATCCAGATTGAACATGCGTAAGATTTACAGCCGGTTTCTCGTGCGCATTTCTATCCATCAAATTACGTGACAGATTGTTAATCTCTAATTAGACGTAGTTTGGGTTGCTAGAAGCTTCAACAGACAAACTGTTGGCAGTTTGTCAACGGTATGTCAAAACCCAAATTAATTGCCGATTAGAGCCGTTTTGAGTTTCTGAACGCATTTTCTCCTTGTTAACAGATTGTTGACATACAATTTTTAATTGTAGATTATCGAGGAATTATCGACGTGTTAACGCAAGTATTCCGATTTTAACTCCAATTTCTAAGCGGATTTAATAGGATATAGGGATGTTACAAAATAATCGATTTTTATTTATCGTTTTTTATAGCAATATTAATATAAAACTTAATTTGTATCAATAATGCTATTTGGTTTCCTAATCCCTTACGTTGAAATTTTAATAGAACATACATACATACATACATATCATCATCATCATCACGCCGAGTCCCTAACGGGGTAGGCAGAGAGTATAGAGCGCCAGTTCTCTCTAGACTTACATACCTCTTTCGCTTCGTCCACATTCATCAGTCTCTTCATACATGCTCGTCGGTTTCGAGTACTCTTAACGTTCCCGTCCTTGAGAGTCCGATCTATTTGGTCCAGGTAGTTGGAACGTGGCCTTCCTCTGCCTCTTCTTGCACACACTTTTGCTTTGTATATCTGTTTCGTCATCCTTTCTATGTGTCCAAACCAACGTAACATGCCTTTCTTCATCTTTACAATCACGCCCTCATTCACGCCAGTTGATTTGCGAATCTCTTCATTGCGGATTCGATCTAATATCGTTACGCCGCACATTTTTCGAAGAGATCGCATCTCGACTGCATTCAAGCTATTTTCATACTTCCTCTGACATACCCAGGATTCGCTGCCATACAACAAGGTAGGTACCAATATCGCGTTGTGGACAGCAACTCGAGCATTCTTGCTCAGACTTTTACTGCCCATCAACGCCGACATGGCTCCATTCACCTTAATAGAACATTGCCTTTGATTTTTAGTTTTGAATTGGTTATTTTTTTATTCATATAATTTTATTTCATTTTTAATCTGATAATGTTTTTAATATGAATCTCTTTAGACAAACCCTAAGACATAAGTGTGTAAAGTTACAGAAATCGAAATAATCTTTTAATAATAGCAAAAATATTAGAAATTGGCAAGTTTCAAATCATCATCATCAGCCCTGTCGGGAACCTACCTATATGTTGAATTACTATAAATTGTATAATATAAGTATTAGAATAAAATATAAGTAGATAGATCGCGTTCTGTGTAATTTTTACGCGACAGCGGCGGCATTTTAACATTTACACTTTATTTATTTATATTCTTTACACTTGTTTATCACACGATAACTGAAGTACCTAAACAAACAAGATAAACAACAACAAATCAAACTTTTGTCCAACTAACGAAACTTCAGCTCCCGGCGGGAATACTTTGACATTGCAAGACAAAGACGAAGCTATAAGCTAGAGGGAAATAGACATACTTTAAAAAATAATTAGGCTGTCAACAGTAGATTAGTTAATTTTTCGATGATTTGCGTTCTAGAAAATCAAAGCTCGATGACAGATTGTTAACAAATTGTTATTGTGACAATCTGTTGACTAATTCATCGTGCTAAAATTGTACCAGAAACCGGCTGTTAATCTTGTAATTAAACTCAGCAATATTGATTACTAGTCTTAACTAGTCGTAAATAAAAGCTCGAAGCATTTTTTTTTCTTTTTACAATAAAAATCCAACGCGTTTACGTAAGTAACCCACATTTTGAAAAGTTACTCACATGAGATTGGGGGATGGGGGAGGGGGTTGAATAAAATCTCACGATGTCTCACCAGGGGGGAGGGAGGGACTGAAAATAAAAAAAATACATCTCACGTAATTTATGGACGCCCCCTTAGGGACTGGCACACTGCTTTGGTGAACATCTAGCTATTTTCGGACCGAATTTTATCATAAGCAGCAGTTAATTACAGGAACTACTAAACTGTTCTGAAAACACCTTTGCATTAGATAACCCGATTATTGAGGAAAGCCAATTAAATGCGGGATATCGCGGGTCACAACTAGCTTTTAATGTTCTTACGTTTTAGCCCACTTCCATAAATTTGAAGCCCATACCTCAGGTCACGAAGCGTTCACCTCCCTCGTGGACGTGGCGTCGGCAGCCACTGCGCTGCCGGTGCCTCGTGGCGAGACCAAGCAGGAGCCCAAACCTCAGCAACACCACGCCACGCAACATGACATCAGGTATGTACCCCACTCCACCCACCATTTAAACCTCCTGTTGAAATACAATAGTGCAATTTGAGAGTAAATACTTAAGAGTAAAACTTGACTGAAGTCGCCTTGTATATAGATATCGCCATCCACGAAGACGCCCCCCACTATTCTTCCCTATAGCTTACAGTGTAAGTGTGCAACCTTCCACTAATGTGTGAGTATTGTCGGTACACACTTATTACCTATGTGTGCACACGCACACTACAATTAATAGACTCTGGTCATACTCCCCGCATCCCGCGACTCCCTCGACTAGATATTGGTGGAGCGCGTCTTCGTGGATGGCACTATCTATATATCGCGGTCGCGGGGACTTTAATCTGAGCATATTTTTATTTCAAAAACACAAAACCTGACTAATGTTAGGTAGGTAATCCCTTGTTGGAATCTTACTGTGACCAAAGCCGAGCAATTCGTCCCCCAATATTAATATTCAAATCGATAAGAAATAATTTTTATGTAAGGGTATAAATATTTACTTACAAAAGCAAAATGTAGGGTTCGAACCAGTGCATCATTCTGGAGCTAACGAAAAAACATCGCGAGGAAACTTATACTTCAGAGACACTGCGCCAGATTCGCCACCTGTCACGTTGGCACATAATATGCCACCTTGGGGACCCTTTTGGGGAGGCCTGAAGAACATATGTATTGTGATAAGCAATCTTTAAAAGGGATGTCTCTTCCCCGATATCACGGCCAATATGGTATGTGAAGTTAACGTTGCCGCATGGTTGCAGGGTCAGAGACCTGGCAATGGCGCAGAAGTACCACCAGCAGCAACAGCAGCAGCATATGATGGACCGCCGGGTGCACGCGCCGCAGTACCTCGAACGGGACCGGCAGCTGGCCATGCACCACAGGTACATGCATAACAGGTACTAGCACAACAGGTACTTACACTTCAGGTACACACACAACAGGCGCTTACACTACAGGTACACACACAACAGGAACTTACACTACAGGTACACACACAACAGGCACTTACACTACAGGTACACACACAACAGGCACTTACACTACAGGTACACACACAACAGGCACTTACACTACAGGTACACACACAACAGGCACTTACACTACAGGTACACACACAACAGGCACTTACACTACAGGTACACACACAACAGGCACTTACACTACAGGTACACACACAACAGGCACTTACACTACAGGCACACACACAACAGGCACTTACACTACAGGTACACACACAACAGGCACTTACACTACAGGTACACACACAACAGACACTTACACTACAGGTACACACACAACAGGCACTTACACTACAGGTACACACACAACAGGAACTTACACTACAGGTACACACACAACAGGCACTTACACTACAGGTACACACACAACAGGCACTTACACTACAGGTACACACACAACAGACACTTACACTACAGGTACACACACAACAGGCACTTACACTACAGGTACACACACAACAGGCACTTACACTACAGGTACACACACAACAGGCACTTACACTACAGGTACACACACAACAGGCACTTACACTACAGGTACACACACAACAGGCACTTACACTACAGGTACACACACAACAGGCACTTACACTACAGGTACACACACAACAGGCACTTACACTACAGGTACACGCACAACAGGCACTTACACTACAGGTACAGTCGGGGTAAGAAAAGGTTCGTCACCTTACGATCTATTTTCGTGTGCTCAGTATGAGCGATAATCTGCTTTACCGATTGAGTATGACATATTGCGTCGGAATGTCATTATAAGTCTCATTTAGCAAAGAGTAATATTACAAGCGTTTTTATTTTAAGATTGCCAGATATTGGAAGAAAATATATGACACTGACAGACTTTGATAATCCAGTAGGAGATATATAATCTAATTTAAATCTTGTAATGACTAATTAGGCCATTAATAAGGTTTCATGTTGTTATGAAACTAGACGTAGTCCAAAGATGTTACACTATTTTGAACCATGTCATCATACTTTGTTGGTATAATTTTATATGCAGTTGTCTGCTTAGTGCTTTAGTTTCAAAGGTACTAAGAGTTTACGACTTGGTAAAGGAATGAATTTGATAAATGACGAAGGTTTTCTTACTGTGACTGTACGTACACAACAGCACTTTTACTTAAACAGCAGGAATAAATACAACAGGTTCAGGGTTGGCCGCCAATAGGCTGTGGTAACCGCTTACCATCAGGCGATCCGTACGCTTGTGTACAGCTTGTGTATCTTGCGTTAGGGTGACGTCAGCAGTGTAAGTCCGAAGCGTACAGAATCATCTCCTTGATTGGAACAAGTCTATGTTTGGATGTCTTCTGCTCAGAGAATAAATTTTCCAAATAAAACTTTTATATGGAAAAGCTTTTTGACATAGAGTTTCCCATTTTTTAAAGTTATATGTAAGAGTCTGTAAGTTCCAATAGATTTTAATAACATTGTTGTAACACTTTTAATAATTCTAATCAAGAAATTGATGTATATGTTAAGCAGAGAACGAGCGATAGCTGCGATACAGGAGCGACACGCGATAGAGCAACAACACCAACAACACCAACAACAGCAACAGCAACAACACCAACAACAACAACAGCAACAACAACAGCAGCAGCAACAGCAGCAACAGCAGATGATGCACGACAGGCACCACTTACAACAACAACATCCACAGGTAACTTGAAAAGCTCGAATCAATGAGTTTTACCTGAACTTAAGTACAGTGGGTACTAGCTTTATGGTGAAGAAAAACATCGCGAGGAAACCTGCATACGTCTGGGAAGCAGTTCAAAGGCGTATGTATAGTCGGGCTTGAGTAACGGCGGTGGACTCGCCATCTGTCACGTTGGCACCTAAAATATATCTCTGGCGGAAAGTGGGTGTGTGGGTACTGCCTACTCCTTATATACTATACTAGCTGTCCCGCCCAGCTTCGCTTAGGTGATATAATTTCATTTCATGAAACACGATCGCAGCGCCACCTATCGGGTCCAATTGTGTATCTAATCTATTCTGGAATCAACCTGAAGATACGGAAAATTTCGTTAAAATCGGTCTAGCCGTTTACGATTCTATAAAGGACATATACACGGACTACCATTCATTTTTATATATATACTAGCTTATGCCCGCGGCTTCGCCCGCGTGAAGGTTCGAAAAAGTAGTTTATGTATTTTCCTGCTGCTTTGCCGTGAAAGAGCATCTTACTTTATATTATTAGAACTTTGAATTTTCGGAATAAAAAAAAAAAGAATCCCATGTCCTATTCCTAGGTATAAGCTATCACGATTTCAACTTTCAGCCAAATCGGTTCAGCCGTTTGGCCGTGAAAGAACCGCAAACATCCAAACTTACATATTTATAATATTAGTAAGATAAGATAAGATAAGATAAGATAAGATAGATAAGGTATGTGAGTGTGTGTTTGTGTGTAGTCGTCGGTGGCGAGTAGCGTGTCGGCGGTGGACAGCAGGTACCCGGGCAAACATCGCGCGCACACACCGATGCACCTCGAGCGGAAGGACCAACCTGTGTACGTATGCATATATTACTTACCTATATATATAGTTCCGACCGACCAGCTGTCGACCTTCACTCAGGAGGAATTTTGGCCGAAAGGTGTAGTCTTCCGGCGATTCAGAGGCCGGATACGCAACACCCCGAGCCACACGTCGACAACCTTACGTGTAAATTAATCTTAAGAATATTGTACTTGTTATTTATTGTATTTTATATTTAATTTTATATTGTATTATTGTATGTCTATGGGCCTCGTTGCCTGAAATAAATATATAAATAAATAAAAAAAATTAAAAAAAAAATATATATATATAATGATGTTTCCTATGGTCTTAATTAAATTAAAGGCGTAGCTGCGTTTCTGTAATATATAAGAGATTTATTTACAATTTTATTTATTTATTTATTTACCTACCCCTTCGGGGACCCTTGTGGGAAGGCGTGAGGATATATATTTACAAACAATGTTTATAACTTAGTACAACAATTACAATATATAATAAAACCATAATTACCTGTAATATATAAGAGAAACTACATTTAAAGCCTTTACTGTTTTACATTATATTAGAAACTATTGTGAAAAATAATCTGACATTTGTCATATTTTGACAATGAGAAAAAAAAGCTAAGTTTAATAAAAGATTCTAGCATTAGATAAAGAGCTTTTCTTTACATATATATCATCACGCCTTCCCTAACGGGGTAGGCAGTAGAGCACCAGTTCTCTCTAGACTCACAGATCGCTTCATAAACATACATCTGTGTCTTCATACATGCTCGGTACTCTTGACGTTCCAGTCCTTGAGCGTCCAATCGATTTGATCTAGGTAGTTGGAACGTGGTCTTCCTCTGCCTCTTCTTGCACACACTCATATTGTATATATTGGCTACCTTATTATATCGCTTGGTTGGAAAAGTTAATTTGCCCGTAACGCCACCTATCAATAAATAAATAAATATCTGGTCTAATTGGGAAATCTAAGCCATTCTCGACTCATCTGTTAGAATCGTTTGCAGCTAACAGATAATTGTGACTGTCAAATAAAAGACAAATAATTTGCAATAAAATAATATTGCGTCTATAAATTGAGATGTAAGCTATCCTATCTTTCAAGTTGGATCAAACTGCACACAGTGTGCAAATTTGATTAAAATCGGTTAAGTAGTTTAGGAGTCCATCGCGGACAAACAACGTGACGCGTAATTTATATATATTAAAATATTTATGTTTGTGTGTACAGTCGCGGCGCAAGCGCAGCAGCCGCGGCGCGCGCGGGCGAGAACAAGCTGACCGCGGCGCTGCTCATCGACGCCATCATCACGCACCAGATCAGCCAGACCTCTGACCAGCGGTACCCGGTGCGTACACCGACCCCCACTATACACCTGTCCCGTGACTCACTCCCTATTGCCTCCAATTATAACTTCTCCTGCCTCCTCTCTAGATAGCGCTGTTGTCAAAGATACACATAAATAATCTACATATCGTAATTCTTTATTTTTCCATATCATGACGCCAAGTCCTCACGGGGTAGGCAGAGAGATTAGAGTGTTAATATAACATAACAAAAGTGAATATAAAGTAACAAAACATAAATGTATCTACTAGCGCCATCTGTCGTAACTTGTTTGTAAGACTTTGACAATGTATAGTCTATCGAAACGCTATTGTATGTATCAATATCATTAGACAATATATATACTGGATAGAGGTGTATAAACACCCTTTTTTTGCCGGAGCTAGATGGCGAGTCCATCGCCGTGTCTCAACCACGACTATTTATATGTCTTTGAATACTCTTTTCAAACGTATGCAGGTTACCTCTCGAGATTTTCCATCACTGCAGTTGAATTATATTTTGACATAACAATATTAATTGTAATGTCTTCTCCTGACCGGTTATTATTTTCTTGGTCGCGGTTATAATTGTAGTTTTATATATATGTATGTACTATGTATGTACTATGTATGTAACGTCAGTTAGTATACCCTGTGTCCCTGACTGTACAACTGTTTGATGTTCTCATTTTTGCAGCAATCGGGCCGCGAAGGCGAACCTGGCAACCCCCCTCCCGCAGAACGCGCGCCCTCCGCCGCCGAGCGGGAGAGGGAGAGGGACAGAGAGAGGGAGAGGGACAGAGACAGGGAGAGGGAGGAACATTCCTCGCACAAAGCCAGCTTCAAGCTGGGGGATCTCGCGTCTAACATCATTACCAGGGACTTCTGCAGTCCCACCACCTCCTTATTGCACCATAAGTGAGTATTTATAATTTACATTATAAATGCTAAAATGTGTCGGGATGTTTGTTCCTCTTTGGATGAATCTCTCAAATATGATGGTCCTTCGAGCCTGTTTTATAAAAGAGACATATGGCGAAAATTTTACACATATTTTCTGAACTCCTGAACATGTCCTAATGATCTACATACGTTTATATATAATATCCTTACGCTTCCCCACAAGGGTCCCCGAGAGGGTAGGCAGACTATATATATTTTGAATTTGAATGTCTTCTCAGATATGTTATATTTATTGATTCTATATGTTATATTATTGATCTATGCCATACTAATTTGAGTGCGATGTCCAGTGCGAACCGCTACGGCGTGTCCAGTTCGGACGCGTACACGGGCACCACCACGAGCAACGCCGACGAGTGGAAGTGCCGGGACGCCGCCAAGCATTCCCCCTACCTGGAGCCCGTGTCTCCGCCCCACAATCATCACGCCAACAGGTAACCCACCGGCTACCTTAAGATAATCAAAACATTTTTTTTCACACTTCCGTTTTGTCCACAATCAACTTCAAACAAGTTTCTTCCCCTGACAGGGTTTTGTCTTGGAAACGGTGGTAACTGTAATTTTATAGTTAGCATGTGACGTTCAATAAGTGCTCCCTGTGCCTTTCGTTGAATATTTGTTGATTGAATGATTTTGATGTTTGCTGGCGACTTCGATTTGATAAACTTTTCATTCTATCATAATCAAGATTTCAAAATGTTTTTATATCTGAACTTTAGTAGTTATTAACAACACCACGAGCTTTTAGGTGAAGGACAACATCGAGAGGAAACCCATACAAATATACGTTGGAAAATTAGTTCAAAGACGTATGTATAGTCGCGTTCTAGCATTCGCGATGGACTCGTCATCAGTCGCGTTAGCACCTAAAATTAGATTGGCCTTTTGGTCTGGTTAGAGCTCCTGACTGCGAAACTTGAGTGCGCGGGTTCGAATACCGCTGAGGGCAAGTGTTTGTGTGATGAACACGAGTATTTGTACCTTAGTCTTGGATGTCCTATGTATTTATGTATATATCTATCTATATAAGTAAATATATCGTTGTCTAGTTACCATAACACAAGCAGGGTATTTATTTTATTTATATATCTTTGAGGAAAAGAGTATGTTACTGGAAGGTGAAAGTTGAGAATGTACAAGTGTATGTTCCGCTTAGCAGTAGTACAACGAACCGTCGGTACGCGTCGGGAGGCGGCGTGCTGACTGCCTTCGACTACGTGACCACCCGCATCGTGGAGGTGATGCGCTCCGACGCGGAGGAGCGGCCCAAGCCGCTGGCCTTCCCCACCGCCGGGTATGCCTACCCGTACTCCGCGCTCAACGTCGCCACCGCGCCCACTGAAGGTAAGCGCCCCTACATACTTGCGGCGGGCACTATATTATTACTACACCTACATCTGTACATATACATAAAATTTAATATTGAAATAATACACCAACATATTTTTTTTACAATTTTTGTATGTCTGTCTGTTTGTTCCGGCTAATCCCTGAAACGGCTGGACCGATTTTTGACGGGACTTTGACTAGCAGATAGCTGATGTAAAAAGGAGTAACTTAGGCTACTTTTAATTTAGAAACAGATATTTTTTTAATTATCATAAATACATATCATCATAAATACAGTATGTCATAATGACGAGTCACATTCATACTTACGTACGTGACACTCACTTTGACATCTACATACAGAATTATGACCTGTCACTTTGACATTGACATATAGATAGACGAACCGATTGACACTTATACAAACATATATTTTGACGTTACTAATATAGTTGTTTGTAAAGTGACTAAAGGCGGTGCGTTGTTCAGCAGGCGGGGCAAGCGGGGCGGGCGGCGCAGGCGCGGCGGGCGGGCCCGGCGGGGCGGGGGCGGGGGCGGGGGCGGGCGGCGCGGCGGGGGCGGGCGGCGCGGTGGGGGCGGGCGGCGTGGTGGAGCCGGCGCCACTCATGTGCGCGCAGTACGAGCCGCTGTCGGACGAGGACTGACGGCCGGCGGCCCCCCGCGCGCCCCCCGCGCCCTCCTAGCCCCCCGCGCGCCGCTCCGTCATCCGCCGCGCCCGCCGCTAGCCGCCCAGCGCTGGGCCCCGACCCTGGTGCTACCGATGCCGGAGCGACGCGACCCCCCGCCCCCCGGGCGAGTGCTCAGATACTATTCGGATAGTTCGTGCAGTGCTGTGGCCGCGGACGAGGGCGGGCAGCCGCGACTGACTCCACTTCCATGCTCGCCACGCTTAGGCGGGCGTCGCGTGCCGCGGATGCTGGCGGACATCTTGTTATTTATTGTTTACGTGTTCAAGTTTACTTGTGTTTTTCGACAAATTTATTTCACTAGTAAGTGGCTAGAATAATACGTAGGGACAGATAGAGGCCCGGGCGAGCGGTGGCGAGCTGTGGCGAGCGAGGGTGGCGGGTCTGTCGGGTGTATGTGGACTGTGTAGATAGCCTCGGCGCCCAGCGTGCGGTGGCTTCTGGCTCGAGCGGTGCCACCCACGCTGAGCGCATCGAGTAATAAATTAATAATTAATAAAAAAAAATTACGAAATTGAATTAGCACTGCCGCTAAGTGATGCAAAATTACCTCATTATAAGTAACAGACGCGAACGTTGTCTATATATTGTGTACATTGATGGTAAATATAATAATAATAATGTATGATTTATGTACACCCAGTCTTCCATCGTGCCCGCGCTCCAGCCCCGGGGCTCCAGCCCCAGGGCTCCAGCCCCAGGGCAGGGCCTCCGCGCAACTTCGTCCATTACTTAGCTACACTTAGGTACTTGTACACTGTGTATATACGTTGTGTTCACGTACACAATGTGCCCAGGCGCATGCATTTCGGAGATGCCTTTATGATCGCTTAGCTCGCACTCACTCCCCCAGTATACATTGTCCACGGGAGTGACGTGCGCGGCTGTGGGGGGGAGTGCTGCCCTCCCGCCGGGAGGTCGCTGCCCGACCTCCGTTACGTTTAATTTTACATTTAATTTGTATAGCTTCGCTTCATTTCGCAGTCGTCTTAATTTGTGACGCGCGCGCAGTTGTGTCTCGTATTTGTTGTAAATAGTTAATTCATTCGGTTGACCGCTGTATGCTGAGTGGCGGACATAATATAACTGGTCATTACATCTTACTATATATATATATATATATATATATCTATGTATGTATATATATATATATAGGCAAGTATCAGAACTAGTGGTTATATATGTATAGTGAGCCGTTATTGTGTATACTTATGTAAAGGTGTGTGCTATGGTGTACATGCATTTGTAATATATACAGCGTGGCTAAGAGTTAGGTTAGGCATTTGTTTGGTTGTAGGCTAGGTGCCGGTGTAAGACGTGCGAGCGAGACGGCGACATGCCCGGCCCCGCCCCCAGCGCGCCGCGGCCCCCGCTCGCCCCGCCCCCCGCCACTGTATGGGGAGGGGCGGGGGGAGGGTATCCATTCGTCTTGTATTTATTGGGTTAATGATTAGTTTATGGGGTGTGATTGTCGCAAGGGGAGCGCGGTGCGGCGTGTTTAATGTTTCCAAGTAATATGTATAAAACGACTGATTAAGTGTTACTTCGAGCGCTGGGGGCAGTGGGCGCGGGGCACACCACATTGTGATTTCTTTATAAACATTGTAATGTATTATGTAAGTAGCCGAAAGAAAGATAATCCTTGTAAGTCCGAACATAGCAACAAAGTCGTGGGAGGACAAACCAATAAATGAGATGGAAATCTATATTGCGTGTGTTTTATTCATTTTATAAGACAAGTAGTTATCACGCCCAGCTTCGCTTGGGTGAAAAAATAAAAGCTACGGACCCAGTGGCGCCACCTATCGGGTCCAATTGTAAATCTAAACCATTCTCAAATCCACCTCAAGACACATATAATTTCATTAAAATCGGTCCAGCCGTTTAGGAGTTCAGTGACATACAGTCGCACAGAAGAAATATATATATAAAGACTAGGCACACATTACACAGGCGTTATTTGCTTAAAAGGAGGCTCTGGCCAGTTATTAAGATTTCACGTAATCTATACCGAAATAAATATTTATTATTATTATCATCGCCTGTGCCTTGCGATCTAGAGACAACCCTCCGCCCCCCCGGACCCCCCTCCCGGGACGGGTACAATGAAACCAAGTATATAATTAAAAACATTTATTTACCAACATGATCTCACATAACATATATACACGACGCCACCTCAAACCGTGAACAGAAAAGAAATGGCGTGTCCAAAAAAACAACAATATAATCCAACAAGTATATATTCTCACTTTTGCTTATAAATTCATATAAATAAGACGTTGGAAGTACACTATCCAAAATAAATAGTGTAGAACAACATGATTATTTCGTTATTCGTATCGTCTGATATTTAGGGCTGGCGGACACGACACAATTTTGTATGGGAAATATCATACATTAATCATTTAAAAAAACATTGTTATTTAAGATGTAGGCGACTGAATAGTGATAATTTAGATTTACCATAGACACAATTTCTACGTTGAAATTTAAGGAATCAATCTTAAATCCAACTTTAGAAAGTCATTTTGAACTAACTTTTAGATTCGAATCTAAGCCATACAGTGAGACTAATTGCACGCACCTCTTTCTACAATGATTCTGACAGTTAGCTAAGACTTATTGGGTTCTGTTGAGTCAGAACTCTACCGAGTACTATTAAGTTATTAATAACTGCCAGCAATCAACCAGCATACAGAGTGATGAACATACTTTATTCTAGGGAGTTACTCCTGCGGAGTCCTACTTGTTAACAAACTTCTCTCCGGTCTGAATGTTCTTCAGGAGTTCTGGGAGAGCAGCCTTCAGTAGTCCCTGCTCGTACTGGTTCAGGTCTCCGTAGCCCAGCACCTTCTCCACACCTCCCTTGCCCAACACCACGGGGGTGGCGAAGTAGGCCGCTTCAGTTACATCAGACTTGACGTACGCACACTCCACTACGTTGGACTCGCCCTGAAATATATAACTTTCAAACTTATCCCCATTTAAAAAAAATAACAAATTTGCCCGCTTATGCAATTTTTTTTATTTATGCTCCAATAGTCATAGGTTAATGTTATATAGCCTTTAGTCTTTCTTAATAAAGGGGCTCATGCTAAAATATTTTTAAATCGGATTGGTAGTTCCGAGATTAGCGTGTACAAACAAACAAACTTATCACCGTTAGAGATAACTGTCGCCTTGCCTACCCCGTAAGGGACTCGGCCTAATGATATGCATGTATGTTTCTGTGCTATGATTGTGCATGCAGATTTTCACGGCAATAGGATGAAGTCAAACAACTTTTGCAAATTCTAAGAAAATGTAAATAACAAAATTGCTGAACTAGGTAAATGACAATGTTAACTCGGCGATACTTACACTTAGGCCTCACTTAATGTGAATACAAATAGATTGAGCATTTTATAAATTTGTTTTCGTCAGCAATATTTAAATTTCGTGTTCCAATAATTTGTTATCTATATTAGATGTTGAAATGTGACGTCACGAACTGTCACCCCTCCCACCCATCATCACACCTCGTCGACCCCCCTCTTTACTTGTGAACATGGTTTTTAGTTTTTTATATCCCCATACAAACTCATTATGTACTTACATTGAGTCCCTTGAGAACGGAGCCTGCGATCCTGGCGCCAGCGTACGCCATGGAGAGCGTGGCGGAGCCGCCGCCGGCCTTGGCCTTGACCACCTGCAAGCACACACGGCCCTCAGTACGCGGGAGTGGGCACCGGGGCTGTTGGAAGGGGAGGGGAGGGTGGGGGTCAGACCTCCGTGCCGGCCTCCTGTATCCTGCCGGTGAGCGCCGCGATCTGCTTCTGGTCGGAGAGCTTGACGGGCGGCTTGCACTGGCTGAGCACGGGGATGATGGTCACGCCCGAGTGGCCGCCGATGACGGGCACGCTCACGCCGCGCGGGTCCACGCCGTTGATCTCGCCGATGAACGACGCCGCGCGCACCACGTCCAGCGTCGTCACGCCCAGCACGCGCTTCGGGTCGTACACGCCGGCCTGACACGTTTGTAAGAAATTATTAAGAGGACTCCCAATCACTCTCTTCTTATCTTCACTTTCCGACCGGTTCTCAAATGGGAAGGCAGACCTGTTTTAAGACACTCTTAATAATACAGTTCACTTAAGAATATCAAACAAAGAGTATTACTTAGCCCTGGTGACCGAATGGCTTAAGTAGCCGCCAGCAATGCAAAGATTGCAAGCTCAAATACCGACTTTACACATAAGATTATCTTAACTTAAGTACAGTGCTAAGAGAGGTAGGGGTTTCCCGTGAACGGGTTTCCCGTTCGAATTTGGAGCTGCCCGACTGGGGCGGGACCTCCACCCTTATAGAAGTCCGTAGCCAAATAACACAATTTATTGTGTTGTGTTCCTACGTGGTGAATAAGGTTTCCAGTAATGAGCTCCTTGGGCAGGGGGGAGGATTGTTACATTGTGTTGGAAGCAGAGGGATTAAACCTTATGCTGCCAACACACTATAACTCTCCGAACACAGAGTGGCAACTCGCAAGTGATACTTCGGTATCGTGAGCGTGTGAAGTGTTTAATCGCATCACAGCTCTACCTACGCTGAAAAAAACATCGAGAGGAAGTCTGCATAGGATTCACAAGAATTTCAAAGACCAATACTTGAGGTTGAGAAACCGCGATGGACTCGCCATCTGTCACGTTAGCGTTCGGATATAATGTGTCTTTATACTTCTGCCTAACCCTTCGGGAAACCCAACAGGAAGAAGTACAGTTATACGAAAAAATTATGCAACAAAATATAACAAATTATCTTAAATATGACACTGTGAAGTAATTTGATACGTATCAGACGTCAACACGACCTTATTGTGAGCAGTATTTGATATAACAAGATATATAATCATTGTGGTATTGTCCGAAAAACATTAATTATCACTTCTTATCAGTCACTCTAGCTATTTGTTTCATTACATTGTCACGAGGATTCACAACACCCGTAACATATAAGGGACAACTGTTCTGACCCATCTCCCATGTATATCTCGCATGTATACTTACGAGTTGGGTGTTTTAAAAGATTTACATATGCTCAAACATTGTCTACATGTGAACTTATAAAGTTCTTTCCCAACCACCATTACTATTGTTAAATGGTTTTACCTTATCACACTAACAAAAACCAACATAAAAAATCCTCTTTATGTTGTGGTTTTTGTTTACAACACAATTACTTTCTCACATCTAAAGACTAGCAACCCGCCCTGTCTTCGCTCGGGTACATATTTTGTTGTTTATGAAATGGATTGTCTTTATCCAAAACATTCAAATTATTTGCAGTTAGATCCCATCCCAGTTGAAGTTGTGCACATTGTTTATAATATGTCGTGATGATTACGTAGGTATAGGCAGAGGTGTAAAAACACCCACTTGTTTAATTGATCTGATCTGTCACCATGACATAATCGCTATCCAATGGACAGATAACGAATCTGTTGCTGTTTCTAACTAAACTAACTTTAAACTTTTCTAGGGCAGCTAGTAAAACACATCCTTTACCTTCTTGAGGACCTCAGAGGCGATAGGAACCATTGAGTTGACTGGGTTAGTGATGATAGCAATGATGGCTTTAGGAGAGTTCTTGGCAACAGCAGCGGTGAGGTCTCGCACAATGCTGGCGTTTGTGTTGAACAGGTCATCTCTGGTCATGCCTGGTTTACGGGGCACACCCGCAGGGATCACGACTACGTCTGCTCCTGATAATCACAAAAAAATATTGGTTACTAGCTATAGGCTGCCACATAATGTGCCATATATTGTGTTTAAATGAGAATAATAGTTAAAAAATTTCACTGACATAAAAATTTGGTAAAAGCATTAATTACAGCAGACTACTTAGTGTCCACATTTGAACTCAATTGATTTGGAGTTTAGGACCAACTGAACCTTATATCTTTATATATATAATTCTTCTGTGAGTGTGTATGTCACTGAACTCCTCTCAAACGACTGGACCGATTTTGATGAAATTTTTTGTGTGTGTTCAAGGGATCTGGGAATGGTTTAGATTCACAATTGGACCCGATAGGTGGCGCCACCATCTTTTTTTTTCCACCCGAGCGAAGCTGGGCGGGACCACTAGTATATATATATATATATATATATATATATATATACATCATATATATATATATAGCGGGAATAGCGGGAATAGATGGGATTACGGCTGAGATGATCAAGTACGGTGGACCAGCGGTCTGGGACGTCATCTATTTGCTATGCAATCTTTGCTGGGAAAAGGGTGATGTTCCGGACGACTGGAGGCGAGCAGTCATCGTGCCTTTCTATAAAGGAAAGGGATCACGATTGGACTGCTCCAACTACAGAGCCATCAGCTTGGTCAGCTTAGCTAGTAAAGTGTACACGAAGATCCTGACGATAAGAATGCAAGAGCGATCCGAAAGGTTTCTCTGGGAATCCCAAGGTGGATTTAGACCAGGAAGAGGATGTATGGATCAAACCTTCTCGCTTCGCGGAATCGCGGAATAGTTTTTGGATATTAACCAAAGGGTTTTCTGCGCTTTCGTCGACTTAGAGAAGGCATTTGATAGAGTCGTACGAAAGGAACTCTGGGACGTGTTGCCTGGATATGGAGTGAGCAGTTCCCTACTGCATGCCGTGAAATCACTCTATAGTGATAGCGAG
Source organism: Drepana falcataria (assembly GCA_945859725.1). Classification (NCBI taxonomy): domain Eukaryota; kingdom Metazoa; phylum Arthropoda; class Insecta; order Lepidoptera; family Drepanidae; genus Drepana; species Drepana falcataria. The sequence continues at coordinate 8,526,271 of OX243941.1, read as the reverse complement.
GCGTGCGTTAGGGTTAACGGTGAGATGTCACCCTGGTTTGATGTGAAGTCGGGGGTCAAACAAGGGTGTATCATGTCTGCCTGGCTGTTCATTATATATCTAGATAACTGTCTGAGAGCACTAAGAACGAACGGATGTGGAGTGAAAATGGGAAACTTAGTGGTCAACTGCCTACTATACGCCGATGACGCGGTTTTACTGGCGTCATCAGAGGGCGAACTGCAGTCACTAGTTACCATAATGAAAGAAGAATGTGAAAAGAAGGGGCTGCGCCTAAACGCTGGCAAGACTAAGGTTCTGGTATTCGAAAGAGATGAACAAGTGACCGAGTGTGCAATATCGGTAAATGGGCAAATTCTAGAGCAAGTGAATGAATTTGTATATCTTGGAAGCATGTTCACACAAGATGGAAAGTATGAAAAAGATATTGAAAGAAGGATAACTGCCGGAAATAAGGTGAATGGAGCCATGTCGGCGTTGATGGGCAGTAAAAGTCTGAGCAAGAATGCTCGAGTTGCTGTCCACAACGCGATATTGGTACCTACCTTATTGTATGGCAGCGAATCCTGGGTATGTCAGAGGAAGTATGAAAATAGCTTGAATGCAGTCGAGATGCGATCTCTTCGAAAAATGTGCGGCGTAACGATATTAGATCGAATCCGCAATGAAGAGATTCGCAAATCAACTGGCGTGAATGAGGGCGTGATTGTAAAGATGAAGAAAGGCATGTTACGTTGGTTTGGACACATAGAAAGGATGAGTGAAGAAAGATTGACGAAACAGATATACAAAGCAAAAGTGTGTGCAAGAAGAGGCAGAGGAAGGCCACGTTCCAACTACCTGGATCAAATAGATCGGACTCTCAAGGACGGGAACGTTAAGAGTACTCGAAACCGACGAGCATGTATGAAGAGACTGATGAATGTGGACGAAGCGAAAGAGGTATGTAAGTCTAGAGAGAACTGGCGCTCTATACTCTCTGCCTACCCCGTTAGGGACTTGGCGTGATGATATGTATGTATGTATGATAGTGTTTATGTGGAAAGATAAACATTTTTAGCACCAGAATCAAAATCAAGGTCATACCTCAAAGTTCAGTTACATATCACACTATTATGTAAAGTACATATTACAACATACCACACAACAACAAAATACCACAAACCTACGTAACATAGACCAAACAAGTTCAGAAGACCGAGAAATTATTTTCTTCGAAAATAGGTTGGTTATGTAACAACTCACAGAATAGGGGTAGAAATTGTTTACATTCTTTTTCTGCTATTCTATTTATGTACCTTTGATGGCGTCAGCGAGTTGGTCGGGACCAGTGTGTCCAGTGACCTTGGCTGGGAAGTCCATGTGGGACAGATCGACGGCAACGCCGGGAGTCATGGGTGCGATGTCGTACAGGGATAGGTGGGTGACCATAGGGTTCTGCTTCAACAGCAGGGCCAGGGGCTGCCCAATACCGCCAGAAGCACCGGCGACCATAACCTTGAACCTAGCCTAAAAATATGATTACGTTATGATACTGGCCATCAATAATGTCTATGCTCTTAAAATTAGAACTTACCTGCGATGAGGTGGAGAAGTTCTTGGCGCCATTCTGGACAGCCACGACGGTGACGGGTTTCAGGACACGAGAGAACATTTTTTCACAGTTTCTTACAAGTATTCTAAATGGAATGATACTGGCTACGATTCTCGCCTGACCCTGCTGACCTTTACTTACAGACGTCAGACACACACTCAAAGACAGATAAGTATGGTGTTACCAGAATACATTTTTACAAACAATATGTAAAGCTAAAAAAATCCTATTGCGAATGAAATTCAATAAAAAAAGCATTTCAATAATTGGCAATAATTCAAAAAAGGGCTTAAACTCAAGTTATTTTAAATTGCTTAGTTTTTTTAGCTAATGACATAAAATGCACTGTCTTCAGTGTTTCAAATATTAAATAGTAGTCTTTGCTTCAGTGAATGCAATGAAGACAGCACGAAATTCAAGCAAGGATTTCAAGTCCTTCACGAACGATCAAAATATGATGGTTCTTCTACAAAAATTGCCATCAAATTATTCACCTTCATTGTAGTTACATTTTTATGAACAATGCGTATCTGTTTATAGCCCTAAACTTAGCTTAAACAAAGTATCGTTAATTAACGAAAATTTCTATGCTTTTCCGACAGCTTCAATATCATTTGAGGGAATATGTCACACAGTTAGTCAAAATGTAGTTTTTATCAGATTACTTTATAAGTAGAACAATATGCCACAAACAAAACAGGATTCTTATGTAAAAATATAAACTAATGCTATTTCAATAATAATAATCTTAATTCATACAGCATTCCTAGTACTCTATTATTTAGGCTATTGTAACCCATCTCAGCTAATTCATAAATCAAACAGATTTATAAATAATTCTGAGCATACTAATATATTAAAGTAATAATGAGCTGTGGTCAAGGCACTTGTCCCCTTAAACTAAAAGAGGAAGAAGCATTTTTAATTTATTAGATTATTTGTCAAACTACTGCACAACCACTGTCAGTTGTCACACACACGTCAAACAGTCAAACCTGAGAAAAATATAAACTTTTCCAAATTGCTTGTAGTAGGTTTAATCAAATTTATTAAGTGTTCAGTGTATATACAATTATCATAATGAATGTAATTCAAGCAATTAAGATGTATATAACAAAGATGACGGAGGAGAGCGGTCCAGGAATGAAAGTAATACTCATGGATAAAGAAACAGTAAGTAAGTCTTACGCCCAACATAAAATTACCATAAATAAATACACATCTATTGAGCTTTGAAAAAGATATGTTGGGCATGCCGATACATTTCTTTATAAAACGTTGTATACTGGGTCGGCAACGGGCGAGTGATACCTTTCCTGTTACAGGAGTCCGGAAGCGACGATAAACGCTTACTTAAGATATCCGCTTGTTTGCCACCTACATGTAATTCTTTTTATTAAAAACCCGTTAATACCACTCTGAAGTTCTAATTATTTATAATATTTATTATTATTATTAATCCATTTATTGATGAACCTTATGAAGGCCCTCTGCACCTCCGGGGTGGCATAGGACAACAACAACAACAACAACAACAACAATCCATTTATTTCAGGCAACACAGTAAAAGTACACATACAAATATAGGGCCCATACATACAAACTTTATTACAATAATATACATTAGATTTTGGTGTTCTCTTAATGAATCACAATGTTTGTGTAATTCCCCTGAAAAATAGACAATAGCAATTTGTGTATGTTGGTGTATAGCACCTGAGTGTTTCTTATTTATTTGTGATATTTTATATGTATATATTGTAAATCCTCCGAAATCTGTCAGACTAGTATATTATGAGTTATTCTTATATATACATATGAAATCATACTTACTTAAATATATATCTGGCAGAAGAAAAGGCAATATGTTCTTATTATTATTACTTACTCAAAAATGCTCTTATCTCTGTATCAAACTTCCTTAATCATGCAAAGGTGGGCAGACAAAAATCCAGTAATATACTGCTATGTGTCCTATTCTGTCCTATTCCCAGGTATAAGCTATCACCGTTTCAACTTTCAGCCAAATCGGTTCAGCCGTTTGGCCGTGAAAGAACCGCAAACATCTAAACTTACAAACTTTCACATTTATAATATTAGTCAGAAGTAAGATATACATCCTACACTCCACACTTGGACTTGGCGTGATGATATGTATGTATGTAAGATATACATATATATGAAGTTCAATAAGGTACTTAAGTACATTGAAAACAATATTCTAATTGGAATTGGGCTTACTCTTTATGAGGTGTCATCATTTATTACTTAATATTCCTTTTTTTCTAGACCAGCATTGTCAGTATGGTATACAGCCAATCAGAGATCCTGCAAAAGGAAGTATATCTATTTGAGAGGATTGACAGTTCTACAAAGTGGGATAACTTGAAACACATGAAGTGTATTGTGTTCCTGCGGCCAACGTCCGAGAACATCGCCCTGTTGTCCCGGGAACTAAGGCACCCAAAATATGGAGTTTATTTTATTTGTAAGTTTAAAAATAATATTATTGTGTATGACCTAGAAGTGTAAAACACATGGGAGACCATGAGAACTCGGTAGTCAGCAAATAACTCGGTGGTTGCCAGAAGGCAATAGGATTTGTACAGGACTGGAAACAGTGGTATGTTGGAGAGGAAGCCAAGACCTGCAATTGGTTGGTAAAAGATAAATTCAAGAGAGAGTAGTGGCGGCTGAGTGGTTTAAGTAGTCACCTTTGAAACCAGTTTTGTTTTTTCTGCATGGAACAGTGAGCTCTCTCATCAAGGAAAGCATCTTGAGTAAACCTGCATATTATGTTTCTGAAGAAATTATAATATTTGTTATGTTATAGGTAATACCCACACACCCACTTTCCCCCAGAGGTATATTTAGGTGCCAACCTGACAGATGGCGAGACCATCGCCATTACTCCAGCACGACTATACATACGCCTTTGAATTTCTTCTCAGACGTATGCAGGTTTCCTCTAGATGTTTTCCTTCACCGTTCAGCTCGTGGTGTGACTAATCACTGTACTTAAGTTCAGAAAAACTCATTGGTACAGTCGGGATTCGAACTTGCGACCTTTGCGTCGCAGGCAACTGCTCGAACCACTCGGCCACCACGGTTATATTTGTGAAGTGGCTTTTGAGTCACTACCTATTTCTTATATATATATAATATATTAGATTTTATTTACAATAACAACAATTAATAATATTTACAAAGAACAGTTGAAACTAACTACTTACAGGTAAAATATTTGTCCCAAATCGGTATCCCGAGGCAACGTGCCAAGAAGACTAGCAGCATTGCCACGCTGGATAGCAATGCTGATTCTCTGAGCGAGATATGTTCCAGCCCGCCTGTCACGAGAGGTCTCGACTAGACGGCGCGAGACCTCTTTAAAAAGATGGTGAGCCTCAGGACCCCAGGGCCCCAGAGTTTCAACCGCAAATGCAGCAAATATGTAACCTGAACCGAGACAGGCATACTTGCGGCGCTTGAGGCACTCCTGCTGAGCAGCAGCGGCGCCGGCCGCCACCGATGTGTCAGGAAGATGGGAAGGAGCCAGTGTATCGACACACGTAGCGACCCACACTAAGGGCCGACCCATCCTCCATGGCATCAGAGACATACCGTCCGGCCTCCGGCCATCGCCGCGAGCGAGACCGACTGGTTCCAGCACAGCAGCCACGCCAGCGCTGACCAGAGCCCGGCGTATCAAGTCATTTATGGAGGAATTACGTGATATCCGGCCGGCACTGCTGATGCAGGATAGACCATGGTATCCGGAGTCATTGACAATATCCCCGCAGTGACACCGATGTGGGACAATACATTTAGCGTCTAAACGTAGGCTCGCACACAATCTGAAGGTTGCATCATCTAACAGCGTACCGATATTAAAAGAAGGCAATGCATGAAGCCAGAGTCCGGACTCCCATCTAGCGATTGCCAGGAGACGGGCTCTATCAGCAGAGTTGAATGCACTATCAAGAAGTGCATTATAGGCCAGCCTACTGATAGGCTCATCCCATTGTTTTTGTATGTGCGGATTAAGGGAAACGTCTGTGTTTGGGTATGCCATAATCCAGATATCTCTGGCCTCAACCAAGTGCGAAACCTCACAGCCACTAAGTGACGTAATAAGAATATTTCCTATGAGGTCATGCACACCATGTACTGAAGCCAGAAAAGCCGGTAAAGCCACATCGGAAATTTTGCGTATTCCCAGACCTCCGAACCTAATAGGAAGGGAGGCCTGAGACCACGAGCGGTCGTCAAAAGATATATTTAAAACTGATGAGAGGGTAGACCTAATTGTGTCATCTAAACTGTGTAAAATTTTACGGTCTTTCCACATATGGCTACTACGTAAAACGTAGGTAAATTTGGGTACAAATAGACAGTGCCTAATAATGAAATAAGCCATGTGGCTCTTAATTTTGACTAAGTGGTCTGATGATTTTTGGAAATTTTTAATTTGGTCGTCCGCAAATGAGGGGAAAGCCTCATCGAAGATAGGAGATCCTAAAAGGCGAAGTGAATTTTTGTCTAAAATATTTATATTTGGAGCCAGGGAGCTAAATTTTGAAATAGTGGAACGTTCAATCTCCGAAGTGAGATCGGAGATAAAAAGTTCGCACTTTGAAAAATTTAATTCAAGTCCGATTGACTTGAATTCGGAAATAATCAATTGGAGGTCTGACAGTACCGAATTCACGTCACCGCCCAGGGTCCCATCGTCCAAATACCAAATATTGAATTTAGAATTTAGTTTTGAAATTATAGGGTATTATATTATATATATATATACCCTCACGCCTTCCCACAAGGGTCCCCGAAGGGGTAGGCAGAGGTGTATAGGTAATACTCACACACCCACTTTCCGCCAGAGGTATATTAGGTGCTATATTAATATATTATATTATATGATATATTTCTTGTATCCATATTTATTATCTTGTACTGATGATATGTACAGCTTTTCATGAAAAAGATACACACGCCTACAGTAGGACATGGAAAAAAAAATCTTTGGGATGATGACGAGCATGTATGAAGAGACCGATGAATGTGGACGTAGCGTAAGAGGTATGTAAGTCTCGAGAGAACTGGCGCTCTATACTCTCTGCCTACCCCGTTAGGGACTCGGCGTGATGATATGTATGTGTATGTATCTTTGGGAAGTCATTGGGTATAACCTCTTACTGAGAGGGGGTTAGGGGAGGCCTATGTCCAGCAGTGGACTAGAGTGGGCTGATGATGATGATGAGGGAATAGTGTCAGCTGTATTGGCAAACATTAAGTTTTGATTTCTATGTACTTAATAGGAGTACTAACTATATCATACTTGCCTACAGACTTCAGCAATGTGATCTCGAAGGCAGACATCAAGACTCTAGCGGAGTGTGACGAGCAGGAGACAGTGCGGGAAGTTCAGGAGGTGTTCGCCGACTACCTGGCTGTTGAGAAGCACCTGTTCTCGTTCAACATTGTCGGCTGTTTGCAGAGTTGGTATATCTATGTTTTCTGTTGCTGATCACATACCCTTAAATTTAATGTGCCTCATATTTTCACTCATGAAAATATTATATTACATGTTAAATATGAGTATCCGCTCCCTTGGCTAGTAGCATAGCTTTGATGGCCGAGTGGTTATTAAGAAGTGGCGATGGACTCGCTATTTATCACGTTGGCACCTAAAATGTGTCTTTGGTGGAAAGTAGGAGTGTGGGTTTGTTTGAAGTGTGTACCACCTACCTTTTAATAATATTACTATGGAATTCGATGTTGGGTACGAAGCAAACCGCAATCATTATTTGCCTTATTTCTTTGAATATGCAGATTACCTCTCGATGTTTTCCCTAATAGGTAACGAATGTATAACGTACTCGGTACCTAGTATGTGTACATAGGTATATAAGTAGTTTGTTAGTATGAGTACCGCCTTACGCGAGCGCGGCTCGTGGCAGGCCGCATGTGGCAGCAGCCGCTCCTGCAGCGCTGCGCCGCGGGGCTGCTGGCGCTGCTGCTGTCGCTGCGGCGGCCGGCGCGGCTGCGCTACGAGGCGGCGTCGGAGGCCTGCCAGCGCCTGGCCGAGCGCCTGCGCGACCTGCTGCGGCGCGAGGCCGCGCTGCTGGACCTGCCGCTGCAGCACGACCTGCCCGCGCCCGTGCTGCTCATCCTCGACAGGAGGGGCGACCCCGTCACGCCGCTGCTCACGCAGGTCCATCTCTGCTCCTGGGAACGGTCATACGCTCAACCGCATCGCTCTTTACTCAGATGTTTGTGATCGAGTGTCTGGTGCTCTCTGTCACTGTGTCTCTGTCTCTGTCCGATAGCGATGTGTGTATGATTAGTTTTATCTGGGTGTATTTAGTATGATATAAGAACTGGCGCTCTATACTCTCTGCCTACCCCGACTCGGCGTGATGATATGATGATAAGTGAAGTAACCGTAACATTGAGCCCCAAGAGGTAGCATCGCATAGCCCCAATAGCATGGCTGATGAGTAGTGAATGAGCATTTCGGAGATCGCTGATTCGATTCTCGTATGCTATTCGTATTTTCCATATCCATATTGATATATTTAACGAAATGAATTAATGCAATTGTATGGTAAGATTCATCACACAAATATTTACCATCAGCGGGGATCGAACTTGCACTCCGCTTCAGAGATTTGTTATAGATGTTGTATGTCCGTATGCAGTGGACCTACCAGGCGATGGTGCACGAGCTGCTTACCATCAACAACAACCGCGTGAGCCTCGGCCACCTGCCCGACGTGCCCAAGGACCTGAAGGAGGTCGTGCTCTCCTCGGAACAGGACGAGTTCTATGCCAAGGTGCGCTACTATATACTCTAAGAACTTATCTTCACCTCGGGGTAGGCAGAGGTGAGTAGGTGGTACTCTACACACCCACTTTCCGCTTGAGATATATTTTAGCTACCATAGAGACTGATGAATGTGGATAAAGCGTAAAGGTCTATAATTCTAGCGGTAATTTACGCTCTATTCTGCCTACCCCGCGAGGGACTCGGCGTGATGTTATGCATGTATTAGTTTTTATAAACCACCCTCTTGAATCACTGTTTATTGTTGAAAGCCGCATTAAAATCCGTTGTGTGGTTTAAAAGATCTAAACTATTTATAATTAAACTAAATTAAGCCTTATGTATTTGTTGTTAGAACCTATATTCCAACTTCGGCGAGATCGGGCAGACTATGAAGTCCCTCATGGACGAGTTCCAGAAGAAGGCCAAGGGTCATCAGAAGCTGGAGAGCATCGCTGACATGAAGAATTTCGTGGAAACGTACCCTCTATTCAAGGTAGTACATCTACAGGCCTTACCACCAAGGGTCTCCGTAGGGGGGGTCAGATGGCGAGTCCATTGTCGTATCCTAAGCACGACTATACGTCTTTCAAAATCGGATTAGCAGTTCTCAGATGAGCGCGTTCAAACAAAAAACTGTGCCACCTGTCCTCGAATTGGATGAAATTTTGAATTGTCATTTTTCAAAATTTTTGTGGGTCCTTGGATTATTTATATATATCCTCATGCCTTCCGACAAGAGTCCCCGAAGTGATCTTTCCGCCAGAGATAAATTTTAGGTGCTAACGTGACAGATGGCGAGTTGGTCGCCGTTACTCAAGCACTATTATACATACGCTTTTGAATTCCTTCTCAGACGTATGCAGGTTTCCTCTTGATGTTTTGCCTTCACCTTAAAGGCTCGCGGTGTGACTAATCTAGACCAGACGGCCGGCAAAAAATATTGGTTTGAAAGAACTCTTGTTTTGTCACCGAAGCGAAGGTGGGCGGGAGAGCAAGTACGATAATATTTATATTGTCCCAGAAAATGTCTGGCACGGTGACGAAGCACGTGACGGTGATGGGGGAGCTGTCGTCGCTGGTCAGTCGCCACGAGCTGCTCGCCGTGTCCGAGCTGGAGCAGGAGCTGGCCTGCCAGACGGACCACTCCAAGCACTTGCAGGTAGACCCTCAGGGCGCACTCCCTGATCATTATAGAAACGGGGGTGGCACCTGCCCCCGCCTTTGGCTTGCCATGGCCCGGTAGTCCATCCATTCACTGTTCACGTGTGCGTACGTTCGTGCTATTTATTTATTTTTTATAAAAACATAAGTTAGCAGCCCTGAGCCAAAACACTTACACTTTAAATGTTTACATTTACAGAGACCTATTGTATAATTATAGTCAATTAAAGAAAAATTGCTTCACAAACAATAAACTTACATACTATTTAAAAAAATTAAAATGCAACATCTAACTTGGCAAGGGCGATCATGGAAGATATGCAGGTCGTGTGTGTGTGCTCGTGTGTGCGCGTCTGCGTGACTGTGTCCGTCTGTCTACTGATAATTATCACTCTATTGTACTACTGCTCTATATCCTGTGTTATGTACGTATGTAAGCTTAGAGAGACGCGGCATTTTACCCTTTCTGCTCACTACGTAAGGGTCTCTTCATCATGATATGTATGAGCGCCTGCTCAGGGCGATCTGCCGCTCTACCCTCTCCGAATACCTTGCAAAAGACTCGCCACGTCCATTCCCCAGCGGCTGAAAGCGTTACTCAACAACAAGGCCATCCGCGAGCACGACGCCATGAAGCTGGTGTCTCTGTACGCGCTGCGCTACGAGAAGCACGCGAGCAACGCGCTGGGGACGTTGGTGGGGGGCGCGGGGGGCGCGCGGGGGGCCGCGGGGGGCGAGCGGGGGGCGGCGCGGGGCGGCGGGGGGCCGCTGCGGGGGGCCGCCGGGGAGGGGCCGCTGCTGCTGCTGGAGTACGCGGGCGCGCACGCCAGGCACACGGACCTCTTCGGCCTGCACGACGCCGTCAAGATCACGCAGAGGCTCTTCAAAGTACGTCTCCTTATTATTTTTTTTATTTATTTAGGTTCACCAACAATTTGTTACATTAATACATATAAGAGTCACATTTACTTTTTTTTATAAATATAATGCACAAATTACTTATAGGTAAACAGCCTGCTTTATATTTATTGTGTACATCTTGTTATTTATTGTGTCTTACTTAAAAATATTTGTGTGTGTGTGCTTAGGTGTGTGTGGGAGTTTGAGTGTGAGTGAGTATGTATTCAAGTGCGTGGGCTTTTTTCTGTGTGTGTATAATTCATTGTATAATACTTATTATCAAGCGAGTTTCATTTTATGGTTGCCTCGAGGAGGGTACGAATATTTTTTGAAAACAATTTGGGGGAGTCGAAATGGACATCAGTAACGTCGCTAAATTCATTAAGTAACCTACAGAGACACGTAACACGAGAATTGGCACCAAGTACTGTTCTACGCAACGGAGGGTTTAAAGGCGTTATTTGTCTACGAGGTATTCTATTTGGCACCCGGAATTTGAATTGAGATAATAACTGGGGGCAGTCAATTTGGGTCCGGAAAACTTTAAACAAAAATATAATATCAGTCATATCTCTTCTCTTGGATAGGGAAAGCATCTTGAAGTGCCTTAGCCTGTCATTGTAGGATATTATGCATGGATATTATTTATTATTATTATTATTATTATTCTTATTAGGCATGGAGCCTTATGCATGGCTCATAGCAAAGTTGCTAGAATTAACTTTTAAGCTGCTTAGAAGCTAGAGGCTGTTGTGATATGTCCGTATGATGAAGCAATAAAACAAATATGTAGATCCAAAGATACTCACTCCGAAACATGGCCGTATGGTTTGTTTCAGAAACTATTAATAAGAAAAGAAAAAAAAGTTGGATTCTATATACATATAAAACTTTTTCTTACAGCGATGAAATTTGGCCCAAAGATAAATTATTATCAGGATTAACACATAGCATGTAAAAGATTTCCGATTTTGTTTTTCAGGACTTGAAAGGCGTAGAAAACATCTACACTCAACACACACCGCTCCTTAAAGACACTCTCGAGGACTTGATCAAGGGGAAACTGCGAGAGAACCAGTACCCCACCATGGGAGGGGACGATGGTAACCGCAGACCGCAGGACATTATCGTGTTCATGGTCGGCGGGGCCACCTACGAGGAGGCACTGTGCGTGCACCAGATAAACCAGGCAAACCCGGGTGTCAGGGTCATACTCGGCGGCACCACCATACACAACTCCGCTTCGTTCTTCGAAGAGGTCAAGTCCGCCATGCACGGATGTCACAGGACTCATACGAAACACATTAAAAATGTCTAGTCTGTGGTGAGACACCATACAGAGGTTTAGTGTGCTTATTAACTAAAAAGACAGATACATTTGTATTTTATTTATTCACATTATCCGTCGGTTTTCCCGTAAAATTTACATACATACATACATATCATCACGCTAAGTCCCTAACGGGGTAGGCAGAGAGTTTAGAGCGCCAGTTCTCTCTAGACTTACATACCTCTTTCGCTTCGTCCGTCGAAGAGACGGATGAAATCCGTCTCTTCATACATGCTCGTCGGTTTCGAGTACTCTTAACGTTCCCGTCCTTGAGAGTCCGATCTATTTGATCCAGGTAGTTGGAACGTGGCCTTCCTCTGCCTCTTCTTGCACACACTTTTGCTTTGTATATCTGTTTCGTCAATCTTTCTTCACTTATCCTTTCTATGTGTCCAAACCAACCGTAAAATTTTCCCGAGTAAAATGTGATTTCAGTAGTTTTTTTCTGGAACAAAACATGTCTTATTTGTTAGTCCAGCTAATAATCTATCTCTGTGCTAAATTTAATCCAATTCCGTTCAATTTTTGCGGGAATGAGGAACAAACATCCTGACAAACTTTTATTTCTTTCAGCATTTATGATTTGATGACTTATTTCGTTGAGATCGGTTTATTTCTTTTTTCTTACGGCCAACGTAAGTACCCTTTCGGCCATCCCCAGAACACCCTTAAATAGTTTCATCACATCCGATTCGGAATCAATGATTTGAGAACACATTGAAGACAAAGATGCCAAGGTTGATTTTTATTTATAGACACATACAACTAGGCAATGATGTAACGAGATTTGCATTGTTATTCTTATTAAGAAAGAGATGCAGGAAAGGACAAGGTGTACGGACAGACAAATAGTTATTGAAATATAATTCCGAAGGAGGAATATATATACCCACTACATCATCATCATCATATCATCACGCCAAGTCCCTAACGAGATAGAGCGTAGAACGTATAGAGCGCTCGTTCTGTCTAGACTTACATACCTCTTTCGCTTCGTCCACATTCATCAGTCTCTTCATACATGCTCGTATGTTATATGTATAATATAACTTGTCCTTTTCTGGGATAAATGTGTATACATATACGTATACGTACATATATTAGGAACAGGACGTGGTGACGTGTATGTATGTATAATAATTAATTTATTATTATTCTTTAATATGTGAACTACAGTTAAGATATACTCTTGTATAATATGTAAGGTTATTTAATGCAACTAGATTGTATGTACTGTAAATATATTTAAAAATTTATTTGTTTTAAGGTTGAATTCTGTGTATTTTGCAAATAAACTGTTTCGAGCATTTTAAAGAATGTCTGCTTTCATTGGTGTAAAAAATATCTAGTGAATATTTACGTGCGGCCCCACTGCACTGTAATTTTTTTTATACCACAAGGCTGGCAAACAAGCATGCGGTCCGCCTGATGGTAAGCGGTTACCGCCGCCTACGGACGCTTGCAACACCAGGGGTATCACTCGCGCGTTGCCGACCCTGCAGGAATCTTTTCACACCCTTCTTGAAGAACTCCATGCTGTACTCTCCAGGGAAAACCTTAATGGGGAGCTCATTCCACAGCCAGAGCGTTCGCGGAAGAAAACTCCTTTGGAAGCGCACAGTGCGGGACTTTTGTGGTTCCAAGGTATGGGGAAATTAAATTATTTAGAAAAAGTATAATTTATACATATAATTAAATCGTAATAGACTAATGTCTGTACATTGTAGATATTGAAACTAATTTAGCGGGATTTGGGCGGGACATCTAGTGTTTCCGCCAGTTAGCGGAACGGAACGCGGCGCGCGCGCTTGCTGGTTAGCCGGTGACATTTGAAAGTGACAGTTCGAACCCGAGTGTGTGCGCGTCTGATCTCCCGCCTGTGCGCGTCTAACTCTCGCTAAAACTCGTATCGATTCGACATCTCTGCTCATATTTCGGCTCGATACCTAGTAACTGCATCTCAAGTAAGTGAAGGAAGAAGCAGTGTCCCGTGCCACGTATGGAGAACATCACCCTACATCAAACCAGGTCAGTTCACCTACCCTCATCAGCCCATCCGTTTCCTTCACACCTCCGCTCATATCTCTTACTCCACTCATCAGCTTATCGAGCGACGAAGCCCACAAGGCCCCCGGTACGTACCGCTAGTCTTAAATAAACGTGAACCTATGAAAACTGTGAAAATAAAACGCTAATCGTAGGCCAACAGCGCGTGGTGCAGTTATTGGTCAATTAAGAAAAACTATTGTGCTTCGAAACTGACTAAAAACCAATAAAAAGATAAAATAATTTAACTTAAGGGATGAGATAACTGCCGTATCTAGGATATACCTAAGTAAATCTATGATTAAGAACAGAATCTTTGGGTTGGGATGTGCGTTGTCTGCTTTCAGAGAAAGTAGAGAGGGAAAAGAGAAGGGAAGTAAAATCCTTGAAAATTATCCACAAATATCCTTTTCAAATTGATGCGGTTATGATAGAAGGCAACTTGGAGTGGTCTATGAAGGTTTTTTTAGTCAATTTCGATTAATGCGGAAGCCATTTTGTCCCTTGGCAATGACCAAAGACTACTATTTAAGCAATGACATAAAAATAATGTCAATGTTTTGACAGTTGATGCATTTTACTGTGAAAATGGAGACAGTTAAAATATTTAAAAGATTCTCAAAGTGTATCGTGCCTAAGTTTACAACAACAAACTCGATTAAAAGTATGTATGTTGTCTATAATTGCCTTGTTGTCAGTGGCGGATTTACCAGCAAGCTGAGCGGGCTGGTTTGTATCTATAGCTGGCCTAGGGTAATCTAGATTTTAGAATAGCTAACATCATTCTCAACTTATCGACTACAGTCTTAGAATTACGTATGGTCATCGCTTCGTAGCATAGCTACATACAGACTGAGTAGGGGTGGGCACGTGGTTCGAGCAGTAGCTTGCAAATAGGTTGCAAGTTAGAATCCCGACTGTAGGTGCCAAAAAATGTTACCAAAAAATGTTTCTGAACCAAATTAAAATTATTAATCACACCACGAGCTTTTTGTAAAAGGAAAACATGAAGAGGCACGTTGAAATCCAAAGGCATATGTATAATCGTGCTTGGGAAACAGCGATGGACTCGCCATCTGTCACTTTTACTCCTAAATAGGTATAGTTTAAGAGAGGTAGGGCATAACGGGTTTCCCGTTGGAATTTGGAGCTGCCCGACTGGGGCAGGACCTCCACCCCACACATATAGAAGTCCGTAGCCAAATAACACAATTTTTTGTGTTGTGTTCCTGCGCGGTGAATAAGGTTTCCAGTAATGAGCTCCTTGGGGAGGGGGGAGGATTGTTATATTCTGTTGGCAGCAGAGGATTAGTCCCATTATGCTGCCAACACAGTATAACTCTCCTAACACAGAGTCAGAGTGGCAACGCGTTTTCCCGGTGCGCCGTTTTCCGGGTGGGCCATATGCTTGTTTGCCACTCTTGTTGTTGTATAAAATAAAAAAAACTCGAATTTATAGTTAGCTTAAGGAACAACGATGGACTCGCCATCATTCACCTATACATATACCCGTGGAAAAGAGGCCGTTGTTCGGGGACCCTTATGGCAAACCCTGAAGATATAAAAGATATGCAAATTCTTCAGCCATGGGTGAGCAAGCGCAGCCGGGTGCCGATCCCCATAGAGCTGATGGCGGTGGTTGTCGGCACTCTGGCTTCCAAGTTCGGCAAGCTCAACGCCAACTATGGCATCAGACTGGTCGGCACAAATCCTACGGGGTGAGAGTTTTGTGTCTGCACAGCGTTTCTACGCAGAGTATAAAATTTGATAACGCGCCAGTAATGCTTAGGATAAAGAAGAAAGAAAAAAAAATGCTTTACATTTCAGACGAGGCTCAAAACATTTATCACCTGTAAAACTGCATGTTTTACAAGGCTTCAAGCACAGACCCCGCTGTTCTTTTCTTCTAGTCGTCTGCGCTACGCCTCGCCCCCGAATGGCGGCAGGAATTTCTCCACTAACGTAAAGGTAACTAAGTTTTTTGGTTTTCATTTACGTTTCGACCTTATTGGGTGGATTTGTTGAACTAATCGTAAGAAAAACAGTTTTATTATCTGCCAGTTCGAACATTCTATGCATTCTGGTAATATTACTCGCGACAGGAAGACAATATTCAGAAGAAGTGGCCTATTTATTAGCCTCGTTGCAATGGTGGCAAATGCTCTCGATCTCGCGCACCATCGCTTACTGACCGTAAAATGTGACAGTAGATTTATATCAAATCTTCCTGGTTTTATTTAGTATCACACACTGGATAAGCAATCCGAGGGCCCCTCGATATTCGATATCGAATTTGCTGCACATAATCAAAGTTAGTGCGTTGACTGTATGTCCAAGGCAGCTTTCCTACTCGCAATCCAAAAATATCGTTGAACCAAAGAAGTCGAACGTTCGAGTCCCATCTCTCCTCCATATATACCTGCATACATACCAACACACCGAATCCCTCAAGATATAGGCAGAGAGAGTAGAACGTCATAACGTTATAAACTTAGACCTCAATGCATTTCTCGTCTTAGTAATTAGATAAATGTTGTGTGAAGCGATGCGCAAAGCAACTGGCTTGAACGAGGATATGAGTAAAAATGAAAGCATGTTACGTTGGTTTGGACAAGGAAAGGATGCGTGAAGAAACATTGACGAAACAGATATACAATGCGAAAGTGTGTGCAAGGAGAGGCAGAGGAAGACCACGTTCCTACTACCTAGACGAAATATATCGGACACTCAAAGATGGGAACGTCTTGAGTACCTACAACGAAACCGGCGTGTATGAAGAGACTTATGACTGTGGATGAAGCGAAAGAGGTTAAAAAACAAATGAAGCTCTACTTTACCTACCCCGTGATCTAGTATATAGTACGTATGCTGTTGTCAGGTGCAATCAAAATTCAAAGTGTTGATCGCCGGCGCCGCAGGCGGTATAGGCCAGCCCATGTCCTTGCTGATAAAGCAGAACCCGTTGGTGTCCCACTTGGCTTTGTACGACATCGTGCCCATGACCCCCGGCGTGGGCGTGGACGTGTCCCACTTGGACTTCCCCGCCAAGGTCACTGGACACACCGGCCCCACCCAGTTCAAAGACGCCGCCAAAGGTAGATATACAGAGACTAATGAAATCAAAGATCTTTTATTCAACACTAGCTGTCCCGCCCAGCTTCGCCCGGGTGAAAAAGTAAAATTTCCTGAAACACGATCGCAGCGCCACCTATCGGGTCCAACTTTTTTTTTGAACTTTTAAAGAGGAACAATTCCCTCATACATGATATTTGCGTAACTTAAACCGGTTACGCAGCGCACGCAACGGAAGCTCTCGAAAAGGAATATTTTTTCCGTTTTTGCATCATTTTTCGTGTAAGTTTCGCTCCTATTAGTCGTAGCGTGATGTTAGAGAAATGGACTATCCAACACAAAAATAATTATTCAATTCCAATCACTAGTTCCTGAGATTTGCGCGTTCAAACAAACAAACAAACTCTTCAGCTTTATAATATTAGTATAGACAAGGAACCCAGGGAGCATTTATTGGGCGTTACATATCTTTACTTAGTTGCTTATATAATTATTCCATTAAAGTAAAATGTAAGAAATAACCATTTTCCTTAGCACCCAACAATACATTAAAAGGTGATTTAATATAATTATTAAAAATACCGATGCTGGTAAAAATGTAAAAATTACACAAGTTTTGCTTTATAACGAGCAAACATGATTTGTGTCCGTTTTCGTGTAACCCACGTTAACCATTTTTATTTTGACATATTTTTAGTTGGCAGGTATCTGCATAGCACCCGTGCGAAACCGGGGCGGGTCGCTAGTTTAATGTAAAATAACCGTTACCACAGTTTCCAATGAAAAACTCGCGGAATTGTTGCCATACAAATTACAGACAGAATATCATAGTTTCATTTTAGTTTTTCGGGCACTTTTCATAGGCAAGTTATCATAGGTTATCAGATCGGTGAAGGTCACGGCAAGGCTCCCACGGTCTCCTCTACTACTAGTACCAATATGCTAGCGTTCTGGTTCCACCGCCAGGATCGCACCTGGTGGTGATCCCAGCAGGCGTGCCGCGCCACCCGGGTATGACACGCGACGACTTGTTCAACTCGAACGCCGGCATCGTGCAAGAGTTGACCCTGGCCATCGCCGAGCACTCACCGAAGGCCATCATCGCTATCATCACCAACCCTATCAACTCCATGGTGCCTGTTGCCTCCGAGGTCCTCAAGAAGGTGAGAGACGAATTTGATTTGCTTATGACCGCCAAAGGCAGCAGGCCGATTCCAGTGTGAGGATTGACTTTAAATCCCATGACAATTGAGGTAAGCGAATTTGGTGAGAATATGTGTTTTTATTAATTCGACGAAGTAGAGTCTCATCGGATGGTAGGCATATGCAGTATCAGGAATATCTCACGCGCGTCGTCTTGTTGCTGTGTTACCAAATGTTCAAATCTAAATAATAAACGCCGTGGTGGCCGAGTGGTTCGAGCAGTTGCCTGCGACACAAAGATCGCCGGTTCGAATCCCGACTGTTCCAATGAGTTTTTCTGAACTTAAGTACAGTGATTAGTCACAGCTTTACGGTGAAGGAAAACATCGAGAGTGAACCTACATACGTTTGAGAAGAAATTCAAAGGCGCATGTATTGCGCATATACAGTGCTTGAGTAACGGCGACGGACTCGCCATCTGTCACGTTGGCACCTAAAATATATCTCTGGCGGAAAGTGGGTGTGTGGGTTTTACCTATACACCTCCGCCAACCCCTTCGGGGACCCTTGTGTATTATTATATTAAATAATAAAACACAATACCTACATGGTACAAGTCACAATAAGAGAATAAGACAATCGCTTTAGCATTTGGCTAAGAATATGCAATTTTAAATGTCAGGCCGGCGTGTACGACCCGAAGCGCGTGCTGGGCGTGACGACGCTGGACGTGGTGCGCGCGGCGTCGTTCATCGGCGAGATCAACGGCGTGGACCCGCGCGGCGTGAGCGTGCCCGTCATCGGCGGCCACTCGGGCGTGACCATCATCCCCGTGCTCAGCCAGTGCAAGCCGCCCGTCAAGCTCTCCGACCAGAAGCAGATCGCGGCGCTCACCGGCAGGATACAGGAGGCCGGCACGGAGGTCTGACCCCCACCCTCCCCTCCCCTTCCAACAGCCCCGGTGCCCACTCCCGCGTACTGAGGGCCGTGTGTGCTTGCAGGTGGTCAAGGCCAAGGCCGGCGGCGGCTCCGCCACGCTCTCCATGGCGTACGCTGGCGCCAGGATCACCGGCGCTTTACTCAAAGCCCTTAACGTATGTTTTCAAACTGCGTACAGCAGGGGCAGCGCGTAGCAGCAACAGATATATTTAGGTTCCAAAGTGATAAATGGCGCGTCTGTCGCCGTCAGGACACAACTTTACATACGTCTTTGAATACATTTTTAAATATATTCAAGTTTCCTTACCATGCTTCCCTTCACCGTGAAGCTCGTGGTGTGTTACATATTTTTTTAAATATAATTCTTTCTTTTTTACGTGGGTAGCGTAGGTAGGTATAGCCAGCACATAGAGGTCTAGAAAATTTACCCACTGTAGGAACACAACATTACCTACCCAGATGTAATAGTGCGCTTTGGCTGCAGTCTCCTGAAAAGTTATGTACTGCCCCGGCTAGTAGAATTATGAACGGGTGATCCGTTGTTTCCTACATCTTTTGACTTCTTTCGCTCTTCTACTTTCCGCCTTTTGACCCACCCAATCGACTTACAGGGAGAGTCGAATATAGTGGAATGTGCGTACGTCAAGTCTGATGTGACAGAAGCGAGCTACTTCGCCTGTCCCGTACTGTTTGGCACTGACGGCATTGCCAAAGTTCTGGGGTACGGAACCCTTAATAAGTACGAGCAAGGTCTTCTCAGGGATGCTCTCCCGGAACTCATGAAAAACATTCAAACTGGAGAGAAGTACGTTCACAAGTAAGGATACGCGTTTGCGTCTCTTGACTGACATATCCTAGAGAGTAGTACTTACTACTTATAGAAGTTGCAGAGAGATTTTAATGTGGAGTTTAGTTTCGATAGAAAAGTCCAGCGGCTCTGGACCACCTTGTCGCGACACGTTGGTGTGCCGCAAACCCCTTTCACGTGTGTCGCAAGATATAAGTAATACAAATATGATTTTATATCAGATGACATGCGGGAATTGTATATAACTGTGTAAGGCTTTACGTCACTGAGTAAAAAAGGTTGAGAGTCGCTGGATAAGTGTAGGTACCTGTCAATTATTTTGTTCCATTATCGAGCTGCTTGGAGCACTGGACAATGAATATTCTACGTACCAATTAAAATCGCGGTATTGTTGCCTTAAAGGCCTTACGCATAATTTGCAACGGTTTATGTAATTATAAATAAGTATACATTGTAATACCCAGTACCTATATTTCCACGCCTTCAGCAGCCAGCAATGTAGTAATAACCAATTGGTAGAAGCAATATCGTAGTGACCAGGTGACAGGTGGCATACGTCTTCGAAATTGTCTGTCATTCATACCTACATTCTTTACCACTGTATACGTTTCGTAATCAGCATCTATTTATACCTACAATTGGTAATGTACATGAGTATGTCACTAGTCTGCACTAGACATAAAAACTAATAAATGTTTATATATATATAATTATTCTGTGAGTGTGTATGTCACTGAACTACTCCTAAACGCCTGGACCGATTTTAATGAAATTTTTTGTGTGTGTTCAAGGGGATCTGGGAATGGTTTAGATTCACAATTGGACCCGATAGGTGGCGCCACCATCTTTTTTTTTTCCACCCGAGCGAAGCTGGGCGGGACAACTAGTGTACTTATACATTTGAATTGAACCTGCAATTCTAAGCAAAGCATGACTATGCATACACCTTTTGGTTTCTTCTCCAACGTATGCAGGTTTCCTCTCGATGTTTCCCTTCACCGTAAAGCTCGTGGTGTGACTAAACATAGCTATAGCATAGTGAAAAGATTCTTTCTTCAGTATGCGTGAATGAGTGGAAGGAAGAGAAGCGGCTCACTATGGATCGCTGGGGTCGCACGGCTGTATCCCCAGGCGTATTGTTTGGATCGTTGGGGTGCGCCGCGGTGATCCTGCACCCAGCCTCCACTGGAAGATATATGCGTAGAGTTCACGCGTTTTCAGGTTTATCTGTGTTAGTTAAATAAATTGATTGTTCTGAAGTAGGTTCAATGTGTAGTAATAACAACAATAGGTAATAATTATAGGTTTTAAAATGTTTTTATTTACTTTCATTTCTCACAACAATAGCTAAAAAACAACATAAATGTTTTGTTTGTTAAAAAATATTGCAGGAATAGTAATAGATATTATAAAAAAGAGGAGACACCTTGAAGAACGGTAACCTCTTTTGTTTATGCGGTGGTCAGCTGTCAACGTTTTCGTTTTCCAGTAGGCATTTGTATTATTTATTAGCCGTTAGGGACTTTGCGCGATGATATGTATGTGTTTTATTAACGTTTGCTTGACTTTTTTTTCTTGTTATAGACTAGCCGAGTCCCTTGGTTCGACTCGCGTAAAAGTGTATTTTAATAATAAAAATGGCTTCCCACTAATGTCCCTAAAGGGATAGCACAGCTCTGATAATACCACTTTTTGCACGATATATGCATATTTTGGTGCTAATATTACAGGCATTTTTCAGACAAGTCTGGGTTAACACATTGTGTACTTTCACCGTAGCTCGTAGTATCACTGGATCAATTACCTACGGGGCTGACTCAGCAACCTGCAATACCCAGACTGTCACCCATTTGCTAACTTGCCAAGTAGCTAATCCACCACTGCACATACATACCATGCCCACAGGTAATTGCAAAATAAAACTCTTTTTTGTCGTGTTCAAAACACATTTTTTAAATATTTTTATTGAAAAATCCGTCGACAGGTGTCGTTGTCGACCAACAATGACATTTTCATTAGAAACTGCGCCACGGTTTGCCACGTCGCGTCGACTGCCGGGCGCGTCTTCATTTCACAATTCTCAATACGTCCAAGCTGAGACAGCGCAAGCGCTTGGACCTAATTCCAGTGCAAATCGGCTAGAGTATAACAGCCACATATGGGCGACCAACATGGGGCGTAGTTCATCCCACTATTTAACATTATTTCAAATATTCAATCACCTTTTACAATCTTTTAAGAATCATCGCACGTAATATCTTAAAGTACTCGATGTCCGGGCCTATTCCAATTGGAATGGCACGCTGTCACAGAGGATTTAAGTTCTTAAATTCAAAGTGACAAGGTCCCAAGCCGTTTAAACGTGCGAAGGCTTGTCGTACAGGTTATAGGGAAGGAATTCCTTCTTTTAAATTCAGTTCCTCCTGGGTGGAATCAATACCAAAAAACCCTGAGGTATTTAAGTAAGCTAAACCAAATTCGTGTATCATTCGATGTTGAAGCGAAACCACAGGTACAGGTGAATTAAGCTGTCTTAAAAATGTTACCCGAACCAATTTGCACAGGAAACAAGTTTACAAATATAATAATAATAATAATAATAACATCACCGAGAGCATTATCATTCAGTGTTACGCAATTGCTTTGTATCAACTCTTATAAAAACCAATTTCACATAGAAACCTCCACTAACATACGTTATCCGTTCAGTCTTGACAAAATACAACCCGCAGCTCGGTGCTTCCATCCAAACGCTTAGCTAAAGTGATTTTGGCACAACTATGAAGTACAGTCAGAAAGAAAAAAAGCTTTAAAAACATGAAAAACAATGCAGTTCTTGGGAAGGTATTTCCATCCCATTTAAAAACGCCCAAACTATCTGTCAATCGCAGTTTCTGATTTTACTTGTAATGCATTATCAAAGACAATTACAGAGGAAAACGATCACCGTTCAGACCATAAACAAAACAGACGACAGTTCAATTAATCACGAGTTATTATTTATCGTAAGTAACAACAGATTCATGTTTATAACGTCTCAATGGAAGCACAAGTTGGTAGCGACTCCATTCTACTTTCTTAAGGCATTTAAAACGTTATCTCTAATCGTGCTTACACGTAATATACACGACAAGTGCCATTTCGAGGTATAAAAACGTTATGAGCTGCTCTGAGGAGATCATGCAGCCTGTGGACCAACTGATTGAGCAACATCACTCCGCGGCAGCCCCAGATCTACGCGGGGTGGGGGGATAATAGTAATAAATCTCGCCTTCCCAAAAGAGTAGGGATAAGCAGAGGTGGGTAGTACGCACACACCCACTTCTCGCCGTAGTTTTCAGGTGCCAACGACAGATGGCGCGGATGGTCGCGGCAATCGTATGAAACTTATTTAACAGACCTCCTATGAAGTTGGTTTTTAAACGCATCTCTAGAGGGCGACACTCGTTTGTTTTGAAAAGGTGGTCAATCCGGGGCTGTTCGGCGGATGTTACACCTCAGGTCCCAACACAATTATGCAGCGCGGCGGTATGTCTGTATGTCCGTCGGGAGTGTCCAGCGCTACACTCATTTGTTCAATAGTGTACATATTTATTGCAAATCTTTCGCTTTACCACCTCGCCTGCTCGCAGCGATGTGCACGCGACAACTAGACGCTTGTGTCGAGCAGTGTACGTAAATCTCTCCAAAGTTAAAAGGCACAAAAATAATAGAGAATATATCCGTGGCTGAAGAATTGAGCTTTCCACCTCTCATTCACTCACTCTCTCGCTTATCAACCTCAATGATTTCCTCAGCGACATAGGCTCAGATCGGCTCTGCTGTCGACTAAACGCAACAGCAGCGTGCGCGTAAGCGACGGACAATACAATGTATATAGGTTAAAATTAGGTTCATTATTGCGTTTTTCACAAACGTAACGTTACAAAATCAGAACTATTTACGAATATCCACAACCACCAAACAAATATTAGCTCAAGAACTCGCGACTATCGCCCGCTCATAGATATAAGAAACACGTTTGTTTAAAGTGACTTCTTACAAAGAAGTCTCAACCACCGACTCGCTTCATCGCAAGGCGCGCCACAATGGAACTAGTGTTGTGACACGTAAAATTATATCGACATATACATTCATATTTATATATATATATATATATCATCGTTTAATATACATGGCGCACAACAAACAACACACGCACCTTTCACATATCATTAGCAACAATCGCACACGAGGCAATAAAATTTTAATCAAAACGAAAATTGAAAAAAAATAAAAAAAAAAAACAAAGATAATATTTATACCGAGACCCCCACCATATTCACGAGAGACGGAGGCCTAATGCGTCCGCACATGTCGCGAACATGGCACGGTCCGTAGGGCCACTGCGATATTTTTTTGTGATTTTTTTTCGAAGATCAAGTATTATCCAAAAAAGTGTTTTATACACCGCAAACAGTAAGCCGTCATCAATAATAATTACAGCGGGAAGGACTAACTACAGTTCCCAGTAATGTAATTCATATATATGTACATTTATACAATAATTATATCTAGGTATATATAACCATGGACATCCTACGTAAAGTTAGCGTACGAGTTATATTTACGAATATTCACGGATTGTTTGCAGACTTTATATATATTTATATTATATATATATATATATGTAAATATGTTTTCAATATATTAAAATCTAATTATTAATGCTACTGAATAGTTTTCAATCATTCTGCGTTAACCTACGTCGGAACGAGTTTATATTACAAATTTGGATGGGACTATACACTAGTTGAAGAAATCTATACATAGACACACTCTCAAGAGGAAACATTCGCTATTTATTAGGGAATAGAGATTGTTTTTGAATAGTTTATTTGGGTGGAAATCCTCTCTGCCTGTAAAATATAGAGGGCGCACTACGCATGCACGCCATCTTGTGACGAACTAATAACATTCTCATAATTAGGCCAGTATTATTTTCGGTAGGTAGGTAGGGGTTTCAAACACCCATATTTACCCGCACGAATGTTTAGGTGCCACCGTGACAGATGGCGAGAATACCGTCGGCTCTCTGTAACTAACTTATACGTCTGAGATTATTCTCAAACGCATGCTGGTGTCTTTAAGTTGTAGTAAGTACACTAAACTGTACAGGCCGCCACGGTTTGAACTTGCAATCATGAAATTTTTTTTTTTTTGCAATTACGGCTACAAATGATTATTAATTAAATATAGACTAATATGATAAAGAGGAAAGACTTGTTTGCGAGTATGTAATGATAAATCATAAAAATACTTAACCAATTTTATAAATTTGATTTAAAAAACTGTCATTATGACATAATTAACAAACTAAATTGAACCGACAACAGATGCTATATTTTTGTATTAAAAAAAAAGAAATCCTACACAAATGCCAGTAAAGCGAATGAAACCGGGGGCACCTCTTAACCGCTAAACGAGGATGTATATATCGAGTACAAAATGTATATGAAAAGCTATCCGATCGACATATATATTATAGACAGACGGACAGAGGTCCCAAGCAGACGTGCACGCGCATTCTTTTTAAATTCGCATTTTATGAACGTCCACATTTGGCGCTACCCAGGGAGCACCGCGAGGAGGTCATGGACATTGGCTCCCCTTCATGCCTATACGTTTGCTTCAGTTGCGGATTTACCAATAGACAGGCCTAGGGCGACAGATTTTAAGGTCGAAAAAACTCAATAATATTATTTCCAGTAATTAAAACGTTTAATCCTACCCACAATGGGGTAGGTAGAGCTGTGAAATATAATATCCAAGCAACCACTTTTCGCCCAGATATATTTTACGTAGACAGATGGCGAGTCCATCGCCGTTACTCAAGCACGACTATACATATGCCTTTGAATTGGTTCTCAGACGTATGCAGGTTTCCTATCGATGTTTTCCTTCACCGTAAAGCTAGTGATGTAAATAATGACTGTACTCAAGTCCAGATTCATATAAATTAAAAGCAAAAAGACCATATTGATTTGATTGATTAAGCTAAATGTTATTAGGTACACACAGAGTAATTTTATTGACAAATAAATAAGTTATTTATTGTGGCTTTAAGTAATTGTAGAACATAGGGGCTAAATTTTAATGGTCTTCTGGCAGCCTATTTGTAAATCCGCCACTGCCTGAGCCTTCACATCTTCATCGACAACACACCGTTACAACACTAAAAACTCTTAAGTCTATGCTATGATTCGTGCCATTTTCATAGAGAATTTAGACAATAAATCCAATATTATAACGCAGTTGAATAAAATGCATGTAAACGTGTGTTTTTAGTTCATTAACTGTTAATTTCCACGTATCATCTTTAGGCGTATTTTTACGAAGACAATAAATCATATTTTCTCACGACCCATTATCTTGACTAATAAGACCTATATCGACTCGACAATTAAAATGTAGTGATGGGACACCGCCCTTTCGATATTTTTACTTCAAGACTCTCACAAGAGTCCTAAATATTAGACAATAGGTGCTTACGACAAGTCTTGACGGTATCTAGGGCTAGAGATGTCGTAAAACTGCGTCGATATAAACCCTAAAACTAACAATTAGTATTTATTGTCACACCTATACGCGCGGTCGCGCGCTGTAATTCCATCGCAGCATACATATTCAAGAATGTAAGGCAATCGTAGAAATTATCCCCTATTTATACAGGTATGTAGCAATTTCCTATATATATATACATACACACACTTAAATCATCACGCCGAGACCCTCAAGGGTTAGGCAGAGAGATTAGAGCGCCGGTTCTCTCTAGACTTCATACACATTCACCAGTCACTTCACACATGCCCGCCGGTTAAGAGTACTTCCACACAATTTCGCGTTGTATGTAGTTTCATCAATCATTCTTCATTCACCCACTCTTATATGTCCAAAACCAACGTAGCATGCTTACAATCACTATATAACTATAAATGTACAAAATTAGAACTACAAGTGTCTTCTATCGAAATTGACGTAAGCTGTATGGAGAGACAAAAGGGCTAGTAAAGTATTGGATAGGCTACACGTTGGAATTGAATATTAAACTAAAGTTCACGAATATCATGTATAACAAGACGACCCGCGAAATATAATGTATATAGGCCAGCCCATACACCTAATTGGCGCAATAAAGTCGATACACTTATTGCGAACGCTAATTAGCCTTTTGATCCATGAATGCTCGATATAGGCACCTTTCCCATGCACTCGTGAGCATCTCGGGAGATGACTACAATATTCTGGAGCCCGATAAGGTGTAATTAAATTTAGGAGTAGGCAGAGGTTCAACATAACACCCTCTTTTCGTCCGAGATATATTTACTAATGTGACAAGTGTAATATCTTCTCAAACGTATACAGGTTTCGTCACATGTTTCAACACAATCCCTGTACATAAGTTCGCAAAAAAAAAGTAGTAGTCAGGATTCGAGCTTGCAATCTTTACGTTGTAGGCCTACTCGAACCACTAGGCAACCAGATGCTTTATCAGACACGGTACGTCACGGCCGAGGGATTTGCACCCAAGGATGGATATTAGGTATGGCATTGGGCATTCAAGTAGCCAATTTGATCGTCGTGGTAAAGCTAAACGCTACCGACTTTGCTCGATCATTATCATCGTAACAGTATGGGCGGTGTTACTGAGTGGGCTGACAGCTTAATCAGTCGCGTCGCAACGAAAAAATAATACAATGATCACGGAGGGTTTGTCGCGAATATAACTAATAACGTAACTCTAAATAAATACAGTGTGATGCGCAAATCGTAGAGTACTATGAACGATTCGCGTTCACACGAGAAACGAGATGGCGGCGGGGAACCGTTGAGCCGTGACCGTGATTTATATACAACACAACACTATAAATATAATGTAAGATAAGATATCCTCACGCCTTCCCACAAGGGTCCCCGAAGGGGTAGGCAAATAGGCAAATATAATGTAGCATAAAATTAATGGTCTGTTTTGCATATTGAATGAAAAAGTACAAATATATATAAGTACAAAATTTTAAATGCACTTAGTATGCCTTGGTAATTTCAAAGGGGTTGGAATAGGGGGGGGGGACAGGTTTTCCAGGGCATAAGATGTCCTATATCCTCTGTACCACTAAAAGCGTGTATTCAATATTTTATGATGATCGGTTGAGTATTTAAAACGCGACTAACAGACATTTTCATAGATCTATTGTATACATGCTAGACAACAATAAAAATGAAGAGACGTATAACTTCAAACAACAAAGGTCCTCGATGGGGTAGGCAGAGGTGTACTGGTAGTACCCACACCCACTTTCCGCCAGAGATACATTTTAGATGGCGAGTCCATCTTTATATATTATAAATATAATAAATAATAGTGTATGTTATAAAAATCACAATACAATGGAATAGAAATAGGCTATATACCGACTCACGGTTCCCACACGCCAAGTAAGCGAGACATTTCCCTAAGCTTAAATACAAACAAACACCTTTACATATCCTATGTATATATAATCCGTTGTGTAATCCCGCCGTGCTAGACGGAGCGTGCACGCATCATTGCAACGTACACCGTTGTGCTAACAATATACACCTATTTATTTAACGGCCTATACATTTAACGGGGTAGGGGGTAGGGGGGGAGAGGTATATTATATAAATTTCACCCAAATCATAGCGAAACTATTTTCACACATACATCGTAATAAATATAAATTAACAAATAATGATACATAATTATTGCAATAGGTAATGCGTACGCAAAAGGCAAAACGGTTCATTAACGCTAACACAGCTGGCGCCATACGACGAGCGGGAGGTGCGGGCAGGGGTGCTATATCGCCCGCATGTCTTTCAACGTCGTCTCGGACGCAAGCAGGGCTACCGTACAGACCACCTGACACTCACCGTGGTTTGCACATGACACTGCTCCAAACAGTAATAATTAATTATAAAATCTTATAATACAATCTTATTCAATAAACTATTTATAATTTTAGACGACTGATCCAAGTGAAACTTATCAACATCTAATCATAAATAAGGAGTTTCCCACACAGTAGGGGGGGGGGGGGGGGGGTTGGACAGACTGCCTTTCGACACTCGCCCCCCCCATTCCTATGGAAAGAACCGATAATTTGTCGCTAAGCTTTATGACCAGAATACTGTTCTGCTATATATCCTACTCCTTGGACTTGGAGTCGCTTTGCGAGTGCTCCCGCTCGCTACTAGACGCCAGCGCCGCAGACTTAAATGCACGATACAGATCAGAGGTACAAGGTAATTCTCGCTATATCATTAGTGCTAATATTTTACAGTTGTATGTTTCGTCGCGTTTCACTAAACAATACCACCTATATATATATATATATATATATTTATCATATAAACATATATTACAACAACATTTGTTATTACAAAATTCACGAAAGCAAGGCACAAAAATTGAGCAAGTTTTGAAGGCAACACTGAAGGAAAAGTGAATTTAACGGAATGTTTACAATTAGGATTCTCATCGCAGGATGATTGACACGCAAACCACTTTACTGGGCTAACTAGACTAAACCAGTTTTGGATTAACTAGACTGAAATCACGAATGAAGCGTCTTACGAGTTTGGGAGTTGAATTGAAAGTTGTTTGTTATGAGGAGTTGAATATTAAATCCGTACTAGTTATAACATATTTAATAATTCAAAAAAGCTCTACTGATTGAAAGGTTGACATACAGTTTGTCTCCTGCTTTCATGAATTACGTATAAGATTGTCGAAAGAATAATGATTTAACATTAAAACAACCTTGAAAGCATTTCAGGATAGTGGCTACACACGCGAACATACAAGTTATCCTAATCCCACATAAATCCTGTAAATACACATGTCTGTACGAAAATGAATCGTATTCAGTGCAACATAGTAACCAGTGTTGATAAAACTGTCTATCCTAATACACTTTCAACCTTTATTTATAGAATACATATATATATACATATATATATATATATATATATATATGTGTATATATATATACAGACACATGAAAACATTGAAATATAATATGTTAAAATATAAGAATTACACTAGTACACGCAAGCGAAGTGAGAGCGTTCACGTTTCACAACGAGACAGTCAAATACCAATTCTTAATGAAATTGCACACCTTCAATGTGCGCACTCACTTGCCGGTCATTCTGACGTACTACATTTCAATGCGCATGAAGTATAATGAGACATAAGCAACGTAGATGGAGAGTTTAGTGAGACGAAACCTGCGGGCACGTGTGGCGCGAGCCTAGCACGGCGGGGGCGTGTGTGCGCGGCGGGGGCCTGTGCGGGGGCCGGGGCCTGAGCGGGGGCCGGGGCCTGCGCGGGCGCCGCCCTAGGGGTGCGCGGGGTGCGCGCCCGGGGCCCCGCCGCCCGACCCGTGCCCGCCGCCCACCAGCACTTGCTGGAACGGATACACACACTGTTTATGCTTTAGCCTAGTTTTTGCGGCGCAACGGAACGTCGCAAACACGTCACCTTCACGTATGTGATTACGAAGTGTATGAAATAACACTGTTACTCTAGAAAATATTGTGAGTAAGTTAACGTTAAAAAACCCTGTGTATTTCTAGTCACTAAATTTCATTTCATTCATTAAAATCCCCGTAGGCAAGGCAGAGGTGTGACGGCACACTCTTTTTGCTGGATATATATTTAGGTGCAAACAGAGACATGTCGAGTCCGTCGCCGTTTCTCAGCTCGACTAGAGATTTTCTCTCTGTGTATTTCTCCAACATAAAACTCACTGTTCAGAAAACATTGGTACATTCGAACTTGCAGTTTGCGTTGCGAATAACTCAGCCGTATTGACTCAAATATATTATTGTTGTTTTTATAATAATAATAATATAAATACCTGGGACAATTGCACACAAATTGACCTAGTCCCAAATTAAGCAAAGCTTGTGTTATGGTAACTAGACAACGATATATTTACTTATATAGATAGATATATACATAAATACATAGGACATCCAAGACTAAGGCACAAATACAAATAATTTTTATGAGTAACTACCGTTGGTTCGTCAGTGTTAAACTATCTCAAACCCCTAGTGGTATCAAGGATAATGTGTGAGTGTAGTGGGTCCTACCTGTATGGAATGGGGGTGGTGGTGGGGCGGCGAGGCGGTGGGCGGCGCGTGGTTGAGGTACGTGAGGTGGTGGTGGTGGTGGTGGTGCGCCGCCGCGCCGCCCGGGCCCATCAGCGGACACAGCACCTGCGCATAGCGAGGGACCGTCACGGCCTGTCACCCTCACCCGAGCACGAGCACTAACCCTCACACGAGCACGAGCACGAGTAAGAAGTTGGTTTCGCTCGTGTCTGTCTTTGTTCCATTGTGGTGTTTTTATAAAAACTAATTAAATGTACTTAGGAAGTCTGTACACGTTGTAGGGTCGACGTATACGGCACGATCTCGACTTGCTAATATCTTAATATACATTACGTATGCGGCAGCGTTTGTTCCGTGAACTCTTGTCGTAGAAGTTATTCAAATATAATATTTTATATTAAGACTGTTAGAAAATCTATAAATTATATGACCTCAATTTATCAAAAAAATTTACTTATGAAGGGGGCAGGGCGAGTCTGAGAAATCTTACGTGCTGCATGGGAGTGTCATAAAGTAATGAATGGCCCTCTTAGGGCATCAGATCTCCCAAGGGCATCCCCTAAATCTACCACCAGTCACTTCATACATGGTCATACGTGCAAACAGAAGGTCACCCCTTTTGGCGTTCTCTCTTAGGGTGTATGTCGAGAGTGAGAAGAGCGCCAGTTCTCCACATACGTCAGTCTCTTTATAGGTGGTAGACCCCAGACCGCATGGAGCGTTACCTGGAAGGGCGGCTGCTGGTAGTGGTGGTGGGGGTGCGGGTGCGGCGTGTGTCCGGGCGAGGGCGGCGGGTAGAGCGCGGGCGACGCGGCGGGCGGCGGCGCGGCCTGCGCGTAGCCCACGCCGCCCACGTCGCCCACGCCGCCGCCGCCCACGCCGCCCACGCCGCCGCCGTGGTACATGCGCACCTACACGCACACGCACACGCACACGTTAGGCGATTCATTAGAGTGGCGTAACGTATGAACGAATATGTATGTTCGCAATCTTACTGTATATATATATTCAGAACGTATGGGATTCACAAATACTTCACAAAATTGGCCACTAATGGCGAGACCGATAACTCATTCCGCTACAAACATCACTGCAAAGCTGAAAAAAATCATTGGTCTTTCTCCTCCCTCCTTTTCTTTCTTTCTCCTTTCTCAGAGAAACCTCCCCAGGGTCGGGTCAGGGGTTCGAGTTCGCGCGCTGCCGACCCTGCACGCAACTTGACACCCTTCTTGAGGAACTCCACGCTCAATGGACGGCTGACACAGCCTGAGCGGAAAGAAAATTTTTTTGTACTGCGATGTATGAATTCTTTGTGTTTCTAAGAATTCTATGTGGATGGCGACAGGTTTGTGTGTGTGTGTGTGGTGGTATAGTCACCATGTGCTGGTACTGCAGCGCGGGCTGGGCGGGGTGCTGCGCGGGGTGCGGGTGCGGGTGCGGGTAGGGCACGTACGACTGCATGGGCGCCGGCGCCAGCAGCGGCTGGCCCGTCGCCGCCGCCACCTGCATGCCGGACCCCACGCCCACTGCCCCCACCAACGTCAGTACACCGCTTCACACTCGCACGACGTACACTATCCTAACTACAACTTACGCCACGTGCCGGGCAATAGGCCTCCAGCCGACTACTCGTGATATGCAGAACAGCTGTTCTGCGGTGATCGATTAGCGTCACAATACTGGATTCTTGTTCGCCTCTTTAGTATGAACGGGCTTATTAATAAGGACCATATTTAATATTGTTACACATTGATAGGGCATTCTTGATCGAGTATTCTTTTAAATTACCAAGATGAAGATGTGGAAGAGAGAAAATGTCGTTTCGACCTAATAGAGGATTGAATTGAGCCACCAGGACAATCTAGGCAGGCGCAATTTGAAGGTGTACCTTTGCGATAGTTCCGTTGCTGCTGCGAAGGCGGAAGGGCGTGTTGGGCGCCGCCGCCGCCCATGCCCGCCACGCCCCCGCCGCCGCCCATCGCGGCACTGTAAAGCTGAAACATTTTCTCAATGTTACAAAAGCTCGCATTCAACTTTGATGCTTAGATACAGTATACGACCCGCGGATTCAACCGCGTAGAATTAAATTTCATTGGAATTAAATTTTTTGTATTAATTATTGTTAAGACCCCAGCAGAAACTCCTTAATATTTTTTATACCATCGTGACAGATGGCGCGTCCATCGCCCTTACTCAAGCACGACTATACATCAGCCTTTGAATGTCTTCTCAAAGTTACAGGTTTCTTCTCGATGTTTTCCTCCACCGTAAAGCTCGTAGTGTGACCAATGACCTTCAGTATCCTATCACCAATTCAAAGATGGCGTAACGTACATTAACTATATATATCCGCGGATGACACTATGTCAGTCTTATCGCCATTCCGCATGCTGATAAGCCGTCGCCTTATCGGACATTTGATAAACTAGGGTAATTATATTATGTAGTAATGTTGAATAG
Organism: Drepana falcataria; assembly: GCA_945859725.1. Lineage (NCBI taxonomy): Eukaryota > Metazoa > Arthropoda > Insecta > Lepidoptera > Drepanidae > Drepana > Drepana falcataria. The sequence continues at coordinate 8,492,805 of OX243941.1, read as the reverse complement.
GCTTTGTCTGTGTGTTGAGTATATTTATTTCGTCTAGTGAGAACTGGCGCTCTATTCGCTCTGCCTTCCCCGTTAGAGACTCGGCGTGATGATATGTATGTATGTATATTAAATAATAATATTAATATATCCTCACGCCTTCCCATAAGGGTCCCCGAATTATAGCGAATACCAACTATAAACTATACTTCTCATCAGAGAAATCGAAACACTGCGAGTTTGTAATTTGTAAAGTTTATCCTATAAATTGGTATATTTAGGTATATATGTCAATGTCGTTTAATAGTTAATAATACCTCATATTATATGTATACCTTACGTATACCACATTTTCCTGATAATCCTTACAAAACATAAACTTGAAAGGTATTTCGATTTTTCTGATGAGAAGTGTATATCAAGATGCTGTGAAATAGGCGGGGATCTAAAAAACCTTCAAAGACTAAACCAAATTAAATATTAAATAACACTTTCAAATTTGATAGAAAAAACATACAGTACAAAATTAAATTCTAATATGTATGTATGTATTTTATTAAAAGGGTTCATTTTCTCTGACAACCTCTCTAAAATAGACAGTCTCACAATTCTGTATCAAACCAATGGGCACACGGTCTTACAAACACAAGTAATATCGCGAGAATGGCTTGTATAACATCTCAATGCAAATCCAATACGAAATTACACCGATAAATCAGTTTGTATCTACTCGCCAGCCTAGGTACAAGACATGTGGTTATTTTGGTCTATAGTTACACTACTGTCCATTAAACTGTACAATAAATGGACAACGGGCCGGTGTTACTCTGACAATGTGATGACTGGCAAGGTGGTGGTAATAACCGGTGGTAACAGTGGTATTGGCTACGAAACTGCACTGGAATTGGCAAGGCGCGGCGCCAAGGTCATTTTGGGCTGCAGAGACGACGCGAAGGGACAAATTGCTGTTGACACTATAAGAAATCGTACCAAAAACGTCAGCGTAAAATACATTAAACTGGATTTGAGCTCACTGGCGTCGGTGAGAGAGTTTGTGGGCGAATTGAAAAAGTCCGAAGCGAAGTTGGACGTATTGATCAACAACGCAGGCGTCAGCGGCGTGACGCAGACACGAACAGCTGATGGAATCGTTAGAGACATGCAAATAAACCATTTCGGACCGTTTCTGTTGACTCTACTTCTCGTGCCTCTGTTGAAGAGAACGGCCCCAAGCCGGGTGATATGCGTATCCTCAGACTTGCACAGATTCGGGTCCATTGATAGTGTCAACGACCAGTGTCGTAACTATATGAAACTGTATTGCAATAGTAAACTTTGTAATGTATTGTTTAGTAACGAATTGGCTCGAAGACTTGAAGGTACCGGCGTGGTTGTGAACTCATTGAATCCAGGTCAAGTGAACACAGGTCTGTATAGGAACACGGCCGTTGGAAAGTTGAGGAGTATCCTACTGTACAGTTTTGTGAAGAGCCCGAGAGATGGCGCGCAGACCAGTCTATACTTGGCCATTTCCGAGGAGTGTGATCAAGACAGTGGAAAATATTTTGTAGACTGTAGGCAGATTACACCCAGTGCTAAGGCGGCGGATTTGGAGGCTGCTACCAAACTGTGGAGGCTGTCGGAGGAATTGGTTGGATTGAGACCGGACGAGAAGTATTTATGATATTATTGATTTATTTTCCTTTTATGTAATTACTGTAGAATAGGTTTTATACGAAGCTTATTGAGAAAATAATTATTTATTTATGAAATACAAAATGAAAACTCTTAGTACTACTATTCATTAATATGTTATTTCCTTGATGTTTATAATAAGGCTATTTATTGATATTTTTAATTATGAAATAGCGAAAATATGCCCTTAAAAAAGGCTACCAGATTTTCGTTCGTTACGACTTAATGATTGTGCCAAGTAGAACCTCCATACCGAAACATGATGGCTCAAACTGCCACGGCATCGTATAAACAAACCACAAACACAATAAACAAGTTTACACAATATTAGTATTAAAAACACACCAAACAAACCGTATATTAGTGACTGTAAAACGTGCACTTTCCAACCGGTTTATTTATGATTAAATGACGATATACTACTTCGCCTTCCCACTAGGATCCCCGAAGGGGTAGGCAGAGACATAACCACTCGTTTTTTGTCAGAGGCGATTAGCGAGTTAGCGAGAATATCGACATATCTCATAATGTTCAACTCGTCTGTTTTTTATTATCCAATTAGCTTACTAATATTATAAATGTGAAAGTTTGTAAGTTTGGATGTTTCAGCTCTCGGCTGGCACTTTCACTGGCAGATAGCTGGTGTAAAAAGGACTAACTTAAGCTACTTTTATTTTAGAAAATAAACAACAACTTTTTTTAAAATTCTACGCACACGAAGACGCCGGCACGGCGCAAGTCATATTATAAAATCAGGCAGAGTACCTCAAGGGGTAGACAAGAGAGAGTAGAGCACCAGTTCTCTCTAGACCTACATACCTCTGAATCTAAATCCGAATAAATGAAGGTCTTGTGTTGTATCAATAGAGCAGGGTAACATATGTTTAGAGACACACCAACACATGGATTTGTTACAAGTGCAGGGTTTGGGTTCGAATACGGCACGCACTTGCCTCTAGCCGAGACACGGGATATTGTGTAAAGCGATTTTGAACTCTTAATAACATTAGAAGCCTTTAAAACTGGATTCCGTACAGTATTACTGTTATAAGAAAATATAGTACTGTGATGAGTCACACCACGAGCTTTACGGTGAAGGAAAACATCGAGAGGAAACCTGCATACGTCTGAGAAGAAATTCAAAGGCGTATGTATAGTCGTGCTTGAGTAACGGCGATGGACTCGCCATCTGTCACGTTGGCACCTAATATACCTCTGGCGGAAAGTGGGTGTTGGGTATTACCTATACACCTCTGCCTACCGCTTCGGGGACCCTTGTGGGAAGGCGTGAGGATATAAGAAAATATAAGTCCTTTTAAGTGTCAAGAATTCATATTCAACATTCCACGGAACCCAGAATCCTCCTGCATACACAGAGGACTAACGGACTAAGTCCCCCTAGGACTACAGGTTTATCACTCGAAGAAAGTCCACAAATATCCCGTATCCCATGAGGCTTGCTCACCGCGTCGGGTCGCTCGCGCTTGTCGGGCACCACGAATATGGGCCCGTACTGGCGACAGTCGCAACCCACCTCCATCTGTGCTCGCGGTTGCAATAATAATAATAATTGTGAATTGTGAAAAGGTTTCATTCTCTGGGTCCCTAGACTCCGGAGCCAGACACCAGTGGGTATCAGTTCAGTGATATCAGTGATAATGAGACATCTCACACGAACTCGACTAAACTTCACATGAGGACTGACATACATACTTTTTTTCTTATTCCGCTTGCGTGGCAAACAAGCATGCGGCCCGCCTGATGGTAAGCGGTTACCGCCGCCTACGGACGCTTGCAACACCGGGGGTATCACTCGCGCGTTGCCGACCCTGCAGGAATCTTTTCACACCCTTCTTGAAGAACTCCATGCTGTACTCTCCAGGGAAAACCTCATCACCGTATCCGTAGTACGGTGATGGACTCATGTTGGATGTTCTCAAAAGTATGTAGGTTGTAAGTAGGTAGGTATGTTCCACCTTCACCGTAAAGCTCCTGGTGTGACTAATCACTACTTAAGTTCAGAAAAACTCATTGGGACATTTGGGACTCGAACTTGCAATCTTTGCAAGCGAGTACTCGAACCACCCGCCAACCACGGCCCATAAACATATAAAACGCATATACATATATAAACAAATATGTCCATCACAGTAGCTAGTCCACATACATTAGCTCAAACACTCACAATACCTAAGCTTATATTGCGTATGTGAACCGGACAAAGATATACATATTTATATAGACGGTAACTCCACATAAATAGACCTTCTCCAAGATATTTATTTTGGGTCGTATTGCCACTTACCGGATGTGGGTGTGGTATATAGGTGGGGGGTTGCTGAGCGGCCGCGGCAGCCGCTGCGACCATGTACGGCATTGCTGTAACCTGGAATAAGACACAGCTTCTTAAATTTTTTTTCCTAAATGATTGGACAAGGATGGGACCATTCAGTCCTCAAAACCGGTGAGCATGTATGAAGAGACTGGCGAATGCGGACGAGGGGAAAGCGGTATGTAAGTCTATAGAAAACTGACGTTCAATTCTCTCTGCCTGACCCGTTAGGGAATCGGCGTGATGTTATTAGGGTCTGGGCCTTTATATATGCTTGCGTGGGGATACACACTCAATTTGTAGAGGCCCCTTCAAGTATCAGAATTTAAGTAAGGTAATCCTATTCTAATAGATCCTCTATTAGTAGTTGATAGGGGGTAATAAATAGGCAGTGCATTGCTTTGCAGTGTAGTGTATTGTTGTTTAGTGTAGTGCAGTATAGTGTAGTGTAGTGAAGTGTAGTGCAGTATAGTGTAGTATAGTGTAGTGTAGTGCAATGCAGTGTAGTGTATTGTTGTTTAGTGTAGTGCAGTATAGTGTAGTGCAGTATAGTGTAGTGTAGTGAAGTGTAGTGTAGTATAGTGTAGTGCAATGCAGTGTAGTCTAGTGCAGTGTAGTGAAGTGTAATGCAGTATAGTGTAGTGTAGAGTAGTGCAGTATAGTGTAGTGTAGTGTAGTGAAGTGTAGTGCAGTAGTGACCATGTGAGGCGGCGGCGGGTGCGGCGCGGGCACGTAGCTGACGCCGGGCCCCATGACGCTGACGCCGCCCAGCCCCAGCCCCAGCCCCACGCCGCCCACGCCGCCCCCGGGCGTGCCCGGCGTGTGCGGCCTGCGAACACACACACGCAACTATATACCCACGCTATACGTACACGCCGATAGCAAACACATATTACATGTAGAACACTTCCAATTCAAAGTCTCAGGGGAACACTAATTAACAATTTCGTTGCCATAATGTATTTCAAGGTTACGTCGGCCGTGCCGCCTATATACCGCGTTAAGAACGTTAGGCTCGTGGCCGGCCCGCTGTCCGTGTGGTCCGGTCCATCCATCGAATAATACACTTGTCATGTACAAAATTATATTTATACTAATATTTCAAAAATAAAACGTGTCCTCCATGATATATATGTCACATTGGCTCCTAAATACATCTCTTAAAAAGGAGAGTGACACTTATGGGAAGGCTTCAGGTGAGATGAGAGAAGAATTCCTGAATTTAAGCTCTAGAGAAGGGAACCTCCCCTGGGGGGTTCTATGATACAGAAGCCTTCTATGAACTATCCTTAGGGAAGTACAATGAATATAGCAACGAGGGCGCCGTTACCGGCTCGGGTTGGGCGTGGAGGGGCTGCGCGGCGCGAAGGGCTTCGCAGCGGGGTTGAACTCCTTGGCGTTGGGGTTCAGGGTGGACTTCTTGACTGTCGCCGCGCGCTCGGCGCCCTCCAGGGACACCTCGGGGACCATCTCCACGGAAGGCTCGCCCTTGGGGGTCGCCGGCTGGGGGGTCACATATATATATTAGTGATGTAACGAATGCTGGATTTTTCACATTCGCGAATGCGAATGCGATTGCGAATATTTATCTTTAACATTCGCGAATACGAATGCGAATGCGAATATTTTAAAATTTCAAAAAAAGCGCGCGTAAAATGTTTGACAGGTTTGACGTTTCGTGTCGACCATGTTTAAATTGAACTAAAAACTACTAACTACTAACCCAAAAACTATTAAAAAGCATAAACTGTTCGCGGTGCCATATTGCCGAACAGTGGCGCACGCTCAGTCTCCGATCCCGAGGTCACTGACAGCACTCAATGCCCTCCTGGACTCAAGTGTAAATCCTGAATGTGATGTGCTGGCAGGTGAATGGAAGGTGATTTTGAATGAGTGTCTGGCATACGCAGAAAGAAGGCCATCTTCTTCTCGGTAATACATTTATATTAACCTTATTTATTATTACTCATATGTATTTTTTTTTCAACTTATACCTCCTCATTAGCGTTAATGACCACGTTGTCGTGCTAATTGTAAATAAATAAATAAATAGCCGAGCCGATATTGGTTAATTGAATGAATTTAGTGACAGAAGGTTCATTCTAAAAGATTTTTTTTATTTTGTTTTATTTTGTTTTGAGGTTAGTTTTATGTGACCAAGTTTTTTTTTAGTTCAAGTAGTTTATGACCAAGTGGCATAAAAACATGAGTAAAGCACACATCAAAATTTTATATACTACTAAGTGAAAGCAAACCTTACATAGTTGTAACAAGGCTGATTAATTTTAGATTTGATAAGATCTCTGAAGTTCTTTTTTCATAAATGAGGCTTTAATTTAGAATGTAGAAGTATTTTTTAATAAAAAATATCTAAGTGTTATCTATTGTAATATTATTTCATATGCATGCATATAATAATTACCTTTTTGATTATTAAAAACATTCGCTAAATATTCGCATAATTTTTGCGAATGCGAATACGAATGCGAATATTGAAAAATACGCGAATATTCGCGAATGCGAATGCGAATATCCGTTACATCACTAATATATATTATATTATATACGTCAGTCACGAATACTCGAGCATGTATGAAGAGACTGATGAATGTGGACGAAGCGAAAGAGGTATGTAAGTCTAGAGAGAACTGGCGCTCTATACTCTCTGCCTACCCCTTTAGGAACTCGGCGTGATGATATGTCACAAATTTTATATATAAAAGCTGTGCCTCAAGGTTTAGTCCGCGTAAAATTGACCAGAATAAATCATCATTTTATCCTATGTTTTATTAGTCCAGCTAATATTATATCTTTGTGAAAGAGACACAAACATCCTCCCAAACATTCGCACTTTCAATATCTGTTAGCTTTTGCCGACAACAATGCCTACTATAAAACAATTCAAAGGCGTATGTTGTCGTGCTTGAGCAACGGCGACGGACTCGCCATCTGTCACATTGGCAACTTTACTTTAATATATCTCTGGCGGAAAGTGGGAGTAGGTATTACCTACGCTCCTCTGCCTACCCCTTCGGGGACCCTTGTGGGAAGGCGTGAGGATATTATGTTGTATGTATATAGTCTAAATATAGAAAGAGTAGAGCGTAGATTCACAGATCTCTTACGCTTCATCCACTTTCATTAGTCTCACGTTAGCAATATTGTCAAAGAAATAAGCTATTGTGGAGACTCAATGGATATAATCATGTTATCACCTTGTGCGGCACGGGCGGAGTGTGGTGGGCGGGCGGCGTGTGGTGGGCGGGCGGCGTGTGATGGGCGGGCGGCGTGTGGTGGGCGGGCGGCCGCTTGGGCGGCAGCGGCTCGGGGGCGGCGCACACGTTGGCCGACACCTCGGGCGGGCTGCCCGCCGCCGGGGGCACCTGACACACACACACACACACATACATATAATGTTACTGCCTGTGCCCCGCGGTTTCATCCGCGTAGAAACTTATTTAATTGGTATAATTATACCTAAATTTATTTTCAATACAAAACTTATTCTATGTGTTAAGTCTCTGTGCCAAATTCTATTCAATTCTTTTCAAAGGTAGATTGAATCCAAGTGCTTTTATTTTCATATTAAATATGTATAGTTAGTTGTTTGGTTATTTTTGTCTCGTAATTTGTACTACAATGGTCCTTTAGTATGTTATTGTGCAGTATTGATTTTAGGGCTAATGAAACATAAACTTTAATAAAAACTGATATGACACCAAGAAGCATAATGCATTATATAAAAGTAAATTTTGAAAGCTAATAATGTCTTCGAGTTAAGGACCTTGATCCAAGTCATAAAAAATAAAAAAAAAGCAAACCGGCGGCTGCGGATTGACGACCGGATGCGATTGCAGCGGCATTGGCTGCAACTGCTGGGGCTGCTGCTGCGGCGCCGGAGAAGTCACGAGCTTGAACTCCTGGCCGAACTTCCTCAACTCCTGAAAATTTTAAATATCACCTGCATGTTAGGTTTACTATACTTTGGTTTTATACAGTTAGTGGCTAACAACATTCGTTTTTTGTAACTGCCAAGAACCAAGCACGCCTCCCGCCTGTTTCCAACGGCTATAGGCGTTTGCAACACCAAGGCTGCCAATCATGAATTGCCTTTCTCACAAGGAAAAAAAAATTGTATAATCTTATTAAACTGCGCTGATTGAATAACATTTCACAGCTGGCCAACCGCACTGGAGAACGCAAACAAGATTACGTTCCGTTTCAACTCGGGCTAACGTTTACGTCGCCGTAACTCGCACACTGTTAAAGAGTGAGAGAGAAGGGCTATATGCCGGCGTGGGTGTGTGTGAGGGAGAGCGCACAGACCTGCACCTCGTCCTGGCGGCGCGGCTCGGGCCCCGGGGGGCGCGCCTCGGGCCCCGGGGGGCGCCGGGCGTGCCCGTCGGGCGGCGCAGGGCTCTGGGGGACACACAACTCGTTACATCCTACCTTCTAATATTATTAATGCGTAAACATATACATATATATTATACTAACTGTCCCGCCCAGCTTCACCTGGGTGAAAAAGTATAAAAAACACGTTTTTCAACTATTGCTTCTCCTATGGAGGCAATAGTTAAAAAAGTGTCTTAAAAAAAAATTGTTTCATAAAATCCGTTCTTAACTGATCTCTTCATCGCGTAAGGGATAGTCCTACCAAATTTCAAGTCAATCGGTCTTACAGTTCCTAAGATTTCGTGATGAGTGAGTTCACAAATGGGATCTCCTATATATAATCTATATATCGACGGTCCCTACGTACATAAAGACATGTCCAAAATGTCATTTTTTTTTATTGCATAATTGGGTTTAGATTTTCCAAATGCACATACCTATACATTTTTTTTTATTTTATATTACGTATTTACTATATTTACAAATGGTATATGAGAACAAGTATTATATTTACAACGAATAAGTGTAGTAGATGCGGATATCTATACATACGTTATATACGTTATATACGTATACGTCGTTTTGTACGGTGTTTTAAAATGCGCACCACTCGGTGAGAACGCGGTCTAGTATGATATAACGTCATTTACGGCGGGAGTTCCCCATTAAGACGTGTCGATGAGTTCTGATACAGTTTAGATTTACTGGTGTGTTTTTTAGTTATAAATATTAACAATATTACCTGCAACAATACTGTAAAACAAGAATAATAGTAGATCAATGTTATTGGTGGATATTGCAAACTCCAGAAATGTTACGTTATGCGTTTCTGAAGCATAAGATTTAATTTATTATATCGATGAAGCTAATGAGGGTAAGTAATAATTCAAATAAGTATATATTAAACGCTCAATGTTATACAAAACCGATATTAATACTTTTATTGTTTTTCTAACTTATAGCAGGAGAATATCAGTGTAAAAGCGGTCATATCAGACGTATCCGCTTATACTATGATGTGGTCATTAACGATCATTATTTCACAAATAATTATAATATGTTACATGCTTCTTTAAAAAATAATATTTATAAATAATTATTACAAATAAAATAAAGCTTTTATTTTTATCGAAGTATATGAAGTCATGTCTTACATGTTTGTATATACGTGTCGCTATTAAATGTATGTCTGAATTTGTTTTCATTTACGTTTACTCTTATTTAATAAATAATAATATATCTTCACGCCTTCCCGTCAAGGGCACCCGAAGGGGTAGGCAAAGGTGTTACAACACACATTTTCCACCGAAGATAATTTGTGCCAACGTGACAGATGGTGAGTCCATCGCCGTCTATTAGGCACTACATACGTCTTTAAAAATCTTCTCAGACATATGCAGGTTCCCTCATGATGTTTTCCTTCACCGTTAAGCTCGTGGTGTATAAATAACTACGCAAGTTTTTAGAAAAACTCTTTGGTACAGACCGGTGAGATCCAAACTGGCGTACTTCTAATTAGCAGGTAACGCTCTTAACCACTAGGCCACCACGACTTTAAAAAAATGCATTCATTTTTTTTCTTTTAAGAGACATGACGTGAATTGTTAACCGATAAATATGTTTCAATGGATCTTGACGATCGGCCGTTGTACGTTCCTAACAACGAAACACATGTTACCAAATCACACAGTGCTAGAGAACAAAATCATACATCAGCTAATTTATAATCGCAAAGTGATTTAAATTATATAATTGACACAGTAGCACAAGGATGTAAAAGTAGTAGGAGAAGGATGGAAAAAATCAGCTGGACGGAATGGGTAACAAGCGAAGACGTGCTCAAAAGAGTCAAAGAAACAAGAATTCTGCTGGAAACAGTCGAGAATAGAAGAGGCAAGATGATAGGCCACCTTATACGACATGATAGCTTCTTTAGAAACATCTTAGAAGGAAGGGTAGAGGGGAAGAGAGGAAGAGGAAGACCAAGATTAACATACATGGGTCAGATCAAAGAAAAAGTGTCTCTCATGTCGTATAAGGAGGTCAAGGAGGTTGCGCTGGACAGAAGCGAATGGAGGGCACTGCATCAGAGACGCCGACAAGAGCCCAGCTCTTAAATTTGTGATGATGACAATAGTACACATGATGCAATTAGTGTATAACAAAAGAAAATTATTAGTATATGATATTATCGTTTTCGATGCTGGGTTAAAGGAGGCTACGTGTTACATATGGGATGAAACAGTTGCTAAACGTGGCAAACCAATGAAGTGGCTAGTTTTTTGTCTTTTTTCTTTCGTTATAAATAAGGTAAAGGCTGGCATTAAAGATTTTAGATTCTGGTCGGACAACTGTGCCGGTCAAAATCGCAATCGCATTGATTTTTTTATATACTTGTATTCAAGCAATACATTTAAGGTAGATATGTGCCATAGATTCTTGGAAAAAGGCCATACTTAAAACGAGGCAGATAGCGTTCACGCATTAATAGAGCGTAATTAAGAATATTAACTTATTTACATCCCCATGAATGGCACACACTGGTTCGCTGGGCGAAACAGACTTAGTTCTGGATTTCTTCTGGAGCTCAATTCAAGAAAGAAGAAAACAAATTCAAGAAAATTTCTTGGAATAAGATAAGAGAAGTAAAAGTGAAAAGGAATAATCCAGACATTATTGAATTAAAGTACGATGTTTTTGAAGAAAATTATAGAAAACTGAACTGTGGCAATAATTTGAAACTGACTAGAGGGAAAAAAAGAAAGAGAACGAACTAATACTAGAGAAGATGTACAATAATCCTATTCCTATCACTGAAGTAAAATATAGGGTCTTGATTAGCTTATGCAATACGATGATTATCCCAAAAAAGTACCATACGTTCTATTATAGCCTTAAGCATAGTAAGGAAGAACAAGGTTATTACGAAGAAGATTGTTTAATTTATTTATACTTAGTTATTTTTCTTAAAATTTTATTTTATTATTTTACTAATAAGAAAGCTTTAATAATGATAATAATATGAATCAGTCTGAGTAAAGATTTTTTAATTAAATGTTTAGTTCCTGCTTCAATGAGACTACAAGTACCTATGTTTAGATGCTAAGAAGATTGTTATTAACAATAAATATTTTTTAATAATTAACCTTGTTTAATTAATAAAACATAATCCTGAAAATTTTATTTAAGGACATGTCTTTATTGTCATTACAAGAAATACAGTCCTACCCCGGATGAATGAACCGCGTATAAAGCGATATGTCTTCATTGATGTATTTTTTATACCCATGGGTGGTGATCTTAGGATGTTAACATATGCATTTGAAAACAATAACATAATTCTACAATTTCATTAAATATTTTATTTAATTTCTACTTTATAAACAGTTTTCATCTTTCCTAAGTATAAAAAACTAACACAGACATGTCTGACATGCTTTTATTTTAATATCAGCGTAGAAACGGTCATCTATCAGTTTTACCATGAAAACATAAAAAAAGAAAATATGTATAAATACCATTATAAACTTCCTAGAGCTAATAAAATATTATAAAAAAGAAATATTAATAATTGTACATAGAATTATTTCTAGAGGTCGGTTTGAACATTAATTGCGCTCTCCTGTAAACCTCGGTTTTTGACATGTCTTTATGTACGTAGGGACCGTCGATATATAGATTTTGTATTACTATCTCGACAAATAAGTGTGAGACTCGTGTGATGATAGTAATAAAATTATTATTATATTAATTACCGTTGCCCTTGAAACATCGGTTTCACGAATAACCAAGGCATTTTTTTTATTTAATGCTTCACTTATCAAGTAACTTGGAATTGTTTCTCAGTGGCTTACAATGTTCAAAAACAGAAACACAGACAATGAACCTTTTTTCATTTTATTCTTCCATAAAGTACAGAGTGAACCAGAGCAGAGGCAGGCGCGACCTCTGTAGAAGGGTGTCTAATCTGGTGGTATTATTTACGAGATAGGTATATAAAGGGGGAGGTTATAGGGGGGAGGTTATAGGAGGGAGGTTATAGGAGGGAGGTGGACTCACGTGGTGGTGGTGTTGCACGAAGCCCTGCCGCGGGTGCGGCGCCCGGGGCTCGCCGTTGACCTTGCCGCCCGCGCTGGAATCAACCAGACCTTTCTATACCAACACAAGCTCAGCCCCTGTATTTCACTCCGAAAAAAAAATATTGATTTTTCATTTGACCCAGAGAAAAAAGAAATCAACGAATGATTGTTGTTCTAGTAGAAAACATAATCCATCCAATTATCTATATCTATGCCAAATTTTACTCAATTCCATTTTGTACTTTTTGCATGAAATAGAACCAAACATCCTAACATATTTTCGCATTTATTCATATCATTCTCTATAGCAACCTGTATTTACATGTTTTATATTTATTATATCCATATACATACATACATATCATCACGCCAAGTCCCCAGCGGGGTAGGCAGAGAGTATAGAGCGCCAGTTCTCTCTAGACTTACATACCTCTTTCACATTCATCAGTCTCTTTATACATGCTCGTCGGTTTCGAGTACTCTTAACGTTCCCGTCCTTGAGAGTCCGATCGATTTGATCCAGGTAGTTGGAACGTGGCCTTCCTCTGCCTCTTCTTGCACACACTTTTGCTTTGTATATCTGTTTCGTCAATCTTTCTTCACTCATCCTTTCTATGTGTCCAAACCAACGTAACGTATATCCATATTAGATTTATATTTAAGAGGTAGGGCAAAACGGGTTTCCCGTTCGAATTTGGAGCTGCCCGACTGGGGCAGGACCTCCACCTTATAGAAGTCCGTAGCCAAATAACACTGTTCCTACGCTATGACTATGGTTTGAGCTCCTTGGGGAGGGGAACAATTGATATGTTGTGTGGGCAGCAGAGGGATTAGTCCCATTATGATGCCAATGCAGTATAACTCTCCGAAAACAGAGTGGTACCTCGATATAGTGAGCGTAAATAGGCCGGCAGGCCTTATGCTCCATATGATATATCTTTGTGGCATAAAAAAAAGAAAGATCTCCACTTTCCTACAAAGGGTCTTCGAAGGGGTAAGAAGAGTCTTTCTCGGAAGATTAGTCTCCGTAGAAGTGCCTTATCCCCCCCTCATGAGGTGGTATGGTGGGTGTACTTACGCATGGTGGTGCGGCGCGAAGGGCGGAACGTGGTATCCAGCCGCCTGCGCGGCGTAGCTCTTGACCGGGCCCCCCGCCGCGGGCCCCGCCAGGCCCCCCGGCCCGCCCGCCATCGCCCCCGGACCCCCCGCCAGGCCCCCAGGACCCCCCGCCACTGCGCTCACCACCGCCGGCTGCAGCATACGGGGGCATCATTATACTCACACACATACAAGTGAAGACTTTTTTCCGTAACTGTCATTCCCATACAGTGGATAGCTTGAGCGTGACCAGAAAGGGACTTTTCTGGGGGCAGGTGCATTTCGGATAATATTACAAGTTTATCTCGCCGTTTTATCTCTTTCAGGGTGTGTTCTTGTAAACGGTGGTAACGATACTTTCTACTTATCTTATAATAAGGCTAATTATTCTGTGCGTGACGGAACTCCTGCACGGATGAAACGATTTTGATGAGTTTCTTTGTGCGTCCCCTTTAATTGTATGTATGTATGTGTGTATGTGTGTGTATGTGTGCGTGTGTGTGTGTGCGTGTGTGTGTGTGCGTGTGCGTGCGTGTGTGTGTGCGCGTGTGCGTACCGGCGTGTCAGGCGGCGGCGTGGCGTGCGCGCGCGGCTGGCGCTCCTTATCCTTGGCGGGCGGGTAGGGCGCGCCGCCCGCCCCGCCGGCCTTGCCCACCACCTTGGGGCCGGGCTGCTGCTGCAACGACACAACAATACATTCATTACTATTATTATTATACTCCATTAGGTACCTACTGATGAGGGCGTGATGGTAAGTATGTTTGTGTTATTGTATCTTCCCGTCTTCCCACATCCCTCGTCGAAGACATAGGCACAGGTTACTAGGTAGTACCCACACACCCACTTTTCGCTGGAGATATATCAAATGTGACAGGTGGCGGGTCCATATCAGTTTCTCAAGCACAACTATAAAACATACGTATCATCACGCCGAGTCGTTCGAATTTTTTTGTGTTGTGTTCCTACGCGGTGAAAAAGGTTGTAATGAGCTCCTTGGGGAGGGGGGAGGATTGTTACATTGTGTTGGAACCAGAGGGATTAAACCCATTATGCTGCCAACACACTATAACTCTCCGAACACAGAGTGGCAACGCGCAAGTGATACTTCGGTATCGTGAGCGTAAATAGGCTACGATAACCGTTTCCCATCAGGTGGGCCGTATGCTTGTTTGCCACTCTTGTTGTATAAAAAAAAAAAAAAAATGTTTTCCTTCAAGCTCTTGGTGTGACAGTAGAATGTATGGAAGATGATTACCTGCATGGGTTTCCTCTTGTTGGGTATGACGTACTTCCCGGAGGCTGCGCCGGCGCTGCCGTCAGCCACGCGCTGCACGGCCGCAAAGCGCTCTTCCTCGTCCCCGTTCTCCAGCTCAATGCGAGCCTTGTATGTGGCCGTGCCCTCAATCTCCGCCGCAATTTCCTCCGCCTTCGCCTCGGCGTCCCTACACAGTATAACGTATTCACTACTAATATATGCGATAGGGGAAATTCGTAGAAAGCAAATAAAAAAATATCTGTACCTACATTATATCTTGGCCGAAATGTGTAGACGTGTGTATTTTTACCTCTCTATCATATTTTCATAAAAATCCCATAGCACCATGTTTCGGTGTGAGTATTCTGTATTCTCTTTATTATTTTTGTCATGTTGTTACTTCGGGGTAGGAAATAGTGTGAAAATACAGTTTTGCCTCCCCGTCATATTTCGTGCCAAGTTTCGAAGACGCTATTGTATGTATATATACGTGGCTACGTGACAGGTGACGGATCCATCGCCATTTCGCCACACTGTACATACGACATGGAACTCTTATTCGATTTTTTCCTTCACTGTGAAGCTCGTTGTGTAATAAATCACCATCAGTGACATATGGCTGGCTAATCCTTAATGGATTATATACATACATATACATATCATGACACCAATATCTCTAACAAACCTCTTTCGCTGCGTCCGCATGCACCAGCTCGCCGGTAGGATGGATATGAGCCCACTGACCTATAATCCTGCGTGTCCTTCCTCTGCAGCGGCAGCGTGTACCCGGCGAGCGTGTTGTCGTAGGTGCTGTGCACGCCGTAGACCTCCTCGTTCTTGCGGAACATGTCGTTGGCGTCCCAGCCGTTGGCGCGGTGGTCCAGCTCCAGGTCGTCGAGGCGGGCGTCGCCGTTGAGCGACGGCGCGTCGCCCGCGTCCCCCTCGCACCCGTCCCACGGTTCTAAGTCGCGTTCTTCCGCTGTACGACCGTTACCTAGAGACCATTGTTACCGACCGTTAAATTTGATTATCGCCTTTTTAAGGTGGCAAACAGAGTCTGCCTGATGGTATAAATAATAATATATCCACACGCCTTCCCACAAGGGTCCCCGAAAGGGTAGGCGATTCAAATCGGGATTAGTAGATATTTGGCGCGCTCAAACAAACAAACAATCTCTGTCCCTTTATTCTATAGATAGAATATGTGGCTTACGTTGGTTTACACACAAAGGACTTCCATTATCTGATACTGGTCCCAAACTAGGTAGATTCGTACATACTTTGGTGAGCTGAGTCGTATATATATCGCACTCAGAAATCAGACACAAGAAGATCACGACAACTGCTCTAGAGCGCTGCTAGTTTCTTTTTAATTACAAGCGTCCACAGGCGGTAACGGCAGGATTGTAACCGCTTACCAAAGTCGAGGCGCGTGCTTGTCTACCTCCTAAGTCCATCTAACATAGATTCAATGTTTGTTTCCTATGGTTCCTAATAGTTTCGACCATTGATCATATTATTATGAAACCTTGGTGTTCTGGGGATGAACGCTAGGGATGCTGGCACGAATAATAAAAATTATTTACCATTAAACTTGGAGATGGCGCTATCAGTCTGGAACACGTCGTGGGTCGCGTACTCGAGGTCCGAGTCCTTCGCGCGGATGGACACCACATCCTGAGGCTTGAAGATCAGCTTCTCCACGACAGAGTCAACGGCCACCACCCCCTCTTGGTCCACTCGGTGGGCTACTTCTAACACCACCTGTAAGCACCAGGTTAAATATTATGATAGGTGCACGCCTTTCTTGGACTTGGACTAGTACTAAACGTAACGTAACGTAAATTCTGATTTATTGGTAATTTTTTTTCTGAAATAAAACTTCAATAAAATTAGAAGAGACATACATTCATCAGTCTCTTCATACATGCTCGTCGGTTTCGAGTACTCTTAACGTTCCCGTCCTTGAGCGTCCGATCGATTGGATCCAGGTAGTTGGAACGTGGCCTTCCTCTGCCTCCTCTTGCACACAATTTTGCTTTGTACATCTGTTTCGTCAATCTTTCTTCACTCATCCTTTCTATACGTCCAAACAAACCAACGTTACATGCCTTACTTCATCTTTACAATCACGCCCTCATTCACGCCAGTTGATTTGCGAATCTCTTCATTGCGGATTCGATCTAAGATCGTCACTCCGCTCAGGCTTTTACTACCCATCAACGCCGACATGGCCCCATTCACCTTATTTCCGGCAGTTATCCTTCTTTCAATATTCATACTTTCCATCTCATGTGAACATGCTTCCTAGATATACAAATCCATTCATTATTCAGTAAGTGTCAAAGTCATTGTCTGCATTAAATCGTCATCTAAATTTATTATAGCTTATATATTTTTTAATTACAACTTAAATTTTATTGTAATAAGGTATAAGAGAGCTTGATTTTAATATAATAAATATGTCAGAGGAAGTATGAAAATAGCTTGAATGCAGTCGAGATGCGATCTCTTCGAAAAATGTGCGGCGTAACGATATTAGATCGAATCCGCAATGAAGAGATTCGCAAATCAACTGGCGTGAATGAGGGCGTGATTGTAAAGATGAAGAAAGGCATGTTACGTTGGTTTGGACACATAGAAAGGATGAGTGAAGAAAGATTGACGAAACAGATATACAAAGCAAAAGTGTGTGCAAGAAGAGGCAGAGGAAGGCCACGTTCCAACTACCTGGATCAAATAGATCGGACTCTCAAGGACGGGAACGTTAAGAGTACTCGAAACCGACGAGCATGTATGAAGAGACTGATGAATGTGGACGAAGCGAAAGAGGTATGTAAGTCTAGAGAGAACTGGCGCTCTATACTCTCTGCCTACCCCGTTAGGGACTTGGCGTGATGATATGTATGTATGTATGATTTTAATAGCATTTAAAAGAAAGCAAACCGTCAGTATTTTTTAGGCAGTAGGGTTTAATTTTAAATGGCAACAGTCAGTATATTTAGCACATAACATTTCTTAGACTTGTTTAGGCGACACTGATTAAATATACACACAGTATGCTATTGCCTTATTTACTTTAGTCATATACCACTAAAGTATATTTTCACTCAGTCCCGACTGTACCAATGAGTTTTTCCGAAGTTAAGTACAGTGATTAGTCACACCACGAGCTTTACGGTGAAGGAAAACATCGAGAGGAAACCTGCATACGTCTGAGAAGAAATTCAAAGGCGTATGTATAGTCGTGCTTGAGTAACGGCGATGGACTCGCCATCTGTCACGTTGGCACCTAATATACCTCTGGCGGAAAGTGGGTGTGTGGGTATTACATATACATCTCTGCCTACCCCTTCGGGGACCCTTGTAGGAAGGCGTGAGGATATATTATTATTATATTATAAATTTAGTTCATTTATCTCAAAAATCTACTTCCTTTTTCTAGAACAGCTCTATATGCCAAAAATAGTTATGATAAAAATATTCAATAAAAACCTTATAGAAATGAGAGCAACAACCATTTCTTCAAAAAGAACTTAAAAAAATTGGCTTAGGGAAAAAAGATACATATAGATGTTAAATAAAAGAATGTTATTAAATTATAATTCCTACAATAAATATAGTCCATTTAACGCGAGTGAAAGTCAAGCGAAGGGTAAAGAAAAAAAGTTACAAGTCGGAATGTATCGACATGTCATTAATTCAATATAAATCATTAAGTTAATTATTATAATTTTATGTTTTCGTGTAACGGAGACCAAAGTTCAATCGACGGTAACTAATTACTTATCATTGTCAAGAGCGAACGAATACCTATTCACAAAGCATATCATTTGTTTATTGCCAGCCGCAACCTTCCTTGTATAGATAGCGCCATCCACGAAAACGCGCCCCCCTATCCTACCTATAGTTTATAGTGTAAGTGTACACCTGCCACTAATGTTTGAGTATTATCGGTACACACTGATTACCTATGAGTGCACACGCACACTACAATTAATTGACTCGGGTCATACTCCTCGCATCCCGCAACCCCCTCGACTAGAAATTGGTGGAGCGCGTCTTCGTGGATGGCACTCTCTGTATGAACCAACATTGTAGACAAAAAATATATACAGTCAAACTTGGATAAGTGAGAAAACTTTATAAGTGAGAGTAATAGCCAGGACCCGTCATTTTAAGCTCCCAAAACCTCTATTAGCGAGAAACAGAAACCTCTGTAAGAGAGAGTCGTTTTTCCCTCATGGACCTCCGTAAGTGAGACTGCTACTTATCTATACCTCTATAAGCGACAGTCGAGCTTTATTTATTACACGCTTTATATTAGCTTCACCTGTATGTATGTATGTATGTATGTATGTAACCGACTTCTTTGAGCTCGATTTTGACCCACTTTAAACGGCCAGATTTCGTTCAAACTTTGTAGACTTATCGAGGACCGATGACAATACACTAATAACTAAAATGTAGAAAATAAATAATAGTTAAAAAAAACTAAAAAACACGCTTTTTATAGAAAACCGAACTAAAAAATAGAAAATAAATTTCGATAATATCTTAAAAAGCGTGGGGTGCTTTTTAAGATATTACCGAAATGATAATCACTCTACTAATATCTGTCAATTAAATATTTATAACTATTGACACCATGCACCCCACGCTTTTTAAGATATTATCGAAATTTATTTTCTATTTTTTAGTTCGGTTTTCTATAAAAAGCGTGTTTTTTTTATATTATTTAGGAGGAGACAAAACAAATTACAAATCTAACATCTGCAATTTTATGACTCATTCTTAATTTTCGTTATTTTATCGCATTCTTTTCGAATGGACACGTGTGCCTGTGTGCCGTCCTCTAGTCCTGTTTGTCGGACTTACTCAGTTATAGTTAATCAATTGCGAAGGAAAGTTCTGTTCTGCATCATGTCAAAACGGAAAATGTAAGTACTGTCATTAAGTGATAAACTTAAAATAGTATGCGTTTGAATCCCGACAATCGCGAAAAGAAATTCAGAGGGAGTTTAATTTACCAGAATCCACCTATTATAAAATTATAAAATCTAAAGACTATAAAGTGGGTGTGTGGGTATTACCTATATACCTCTGTCTACCCCTTCGGGGACCCTTGTGGGAAGGCGTGAGGATATATTATTATTATTAAAGACTATCTGAGTGCTCTAATGGACATGGAAATTCGTACCTCTATAAGAGAGAAACGCTACCCATGTACCTGCATTAGAAACCTCTATAAGCGAGATTGAGAGTGTGCTCCCTTGAACTCTCACTAATCCAGGTTTGACTGTATATTTATTGTTTAACTGTGTACAGGTGATAAAATTATTTATTATGACACAACATCCGTACTCATGTACGGAAGTGAAAGTTGGGTATGGCAGAAGAAGCATGAAAGCCGAATAAATGCAGTTGAGATGAGAGCGTTAAGAAGTATGATAGGAGTTAAACTGAGTGACAGGATAAGAAATAGTGAGATAAGGAAACGTTGTGGTCTGAAAGAAGATGTAGTGACAAAAATTGAGAAAGGTATGCTGAGATGGTTTGGCCATGTCGAGAGAATGAATGAAGAACGATTGACGAAAAAAGTGTATAAGGCGAGTGTGAATGAAAGTGTTGGAAGGGGTAGACCTAGGCGGACGTTTCTAGACCAAATTAGGGACGTCTTGAAAAAAGGTCAGGTCAAGAGTACCCTAAACCGAAGAGCATGTATGAAGAGAGTAATGAAAGTGGACGAAGCGAAAGAAGTATGTAAGAATCGTAGCAAGTGGAAAGAAGTGGTCTCTGCCTACCCCTACGGGAAAGAGGCGTGATTATATGTATGTATGACACAACAGTTAGTCCATTTCGGACGGACATACAATATTTTAGTTTAGTACAAGACATGAATTACATATATCTTAATATATATATTTCTTGTGTGCGTGTGTATGTGACTCAACTCCTAAACGACTGGACCGATTTTGATGAAATTTTTTGTGTGTGTTCAGGTGGATACGAGAATGGTTTAGATTCACAATTGGACCCGATAGGTGGCGCCACCATCGTATTTTTTCACCCGAGCGAAGCTGGGCGGGACAACTAGTATATATATATATATATCAGTAACCAAAAATATGATCAAAACTCACAAAACAAAACAAATTATACAATGTCCTTACCCTATTGACTATATTAGACAAAAAAAGCGTGCTATAACATTGTACTATAAATTGAGAAAAAACATTGGTACAGTCGGGAGCGAACTAGCAACTTTTGTGTTGCAGACGAGTACTCCCAGACTTTCTTACACCACGGCTCTAATATATAATCGCGGCACACGACACACGAGCTATATATTGAGGTGTCGACGAGACCGATGGCAAGCTGTCATCGCTATACTTAAGTTCATACACCCAGGGTTTGGAGCAATCTCGACTTTCAACTACTTAAACGACTTCACCGACATCACCACTTGACTGCACTATACATAACCACCTAGGTCATATTTTCCGAGCCATAAAGAATAGGGGGAGCATTAGAAGCACTCGAAACGGACGTAAGAGACAAAGGGAACAGTTATTGAAGGTCAAAAATATATTTTTTAAATGATACTCTTGTGTACACAAGCTCATTTATATAAGAATATGTATTGATATTTGGGCGTAACTATTTTTTTATTATTCAATAATACATACATATCATCACGCCGAGTCCCTAACGGGGTAAGAAAAGAGATTAAAGCTCCAGTTCTCTCTAGACTTACACACCTCTTTCGCTTCTTCCACAAACGTTTGTTTTTTTATTGTTATAGTAAAATAACTGAATGAATGAGAATGAATGGAAGCGAAAAAGGTATGTAAATCTAGAGAGAACTGGCGCTCTACACTCTCTGCCTACGTCGTTAGGGACTCGGCGTGATGATATGTATGTATGTTATAATATAAAAAACATTACGAATATTGGTACGTAAAGCCAAACACAAAACTGCTACTCTTTGAGCATCACTCGAGTGCCAAACGTAGCGTCAGACATCGTGGGTCAAGATTACAGCTGCGTGGCGCATATGTAGATCCCAATGACAGAAATCCGATCATATTCTTTACTATAATTCTTCATAGGTGTAGATGCATATTAACTTAATTTTTTTATAGTAAATATCCCCTTAAATTAAGTTACATTGAGTTTATTATGTATCGCAGATATCAACGTTAGGAAACAAACTCTCTTACTCGTAAGTTGCAACCAAATCATTCGTGTTTCAGATAGGGGAGGAAACCCTTAGGGATTCCCCGCCAATATTAATATCTGGTTGGTTATTTAATATCTGTGTGTGTAAATTACTTAATATATAAGTGACAGATGGCGGGTTATTCGCTGTTTCCCACGCATAACTTTAAAAAACCTCTAAAATTTTTTTTTAGGTTATTTACGATGTCTTTCTTCTCCGTAAATTCTGAGGTGTGATCTCATGATGCTCATTGTTAGGGATCGACTAGGTTGGAAACTGTAATCTTTGTTTTGCTGGCGACTACTTAAACCAATCAGCCACCACAATGTTTTAAAACACGTAAACCCTGGAAATGCCAATCAAAATAATACTAGAAAAGAAAACAAGAATCATTGGCGTTAATAAGATTTTATAACAGTCTCTGCCTACCGTTTGGGCGCCCGTGAAGCTATAGAGCGAAGGCTTTCCAGAATTCGTTGGAACGGGACAGCGGGCAGGACAGTGCGTTTATTGATTCGACCTACATAGCGTGGCGCACGGTAGGGGTCGCGAACTGATAACCCTGTTAGTTGGGTTACTGCATTTTTCCGGTCTAATCGCCGCGCCTTCTGCGGTTACTACTGCGTTTAATGTCATTATCATTTTCAAGTACCTATTTGATTGCATATAATTTATATTTATAGAGATACATTTCTTACTAATGTAATAAATGCGAAAGTTAGGAATAATAGAGCCGTGGTTGGCAAGTTCGAATCCCGACTGTTACCAATGAGTTTTTCAGAACTTAAGTTCAGTGATTATCAGTGTCTAACTGTGATTATCATGATCAGTTTAGTAAACGAGCTTTACGGCGAAGGAAAACATCGAGAGGAAACCTGCATACGAGAGGATACTATTTAAAATTTATAATTATGTGATAAATAAAAAAAAAACAAAACGTTATAGATACTGCCATCCACCAAGACGCGCCCCAACAATTTCTAAACGAGGGGTTCGCGGGATGCCGGCAGTATTATGATCCGAGTCTATTAATTGTAGTGTGCGTGTGCACTCAAAGGTAATCAGTGTGTACCGACAATACTCAAACATTAGTGGAAGGTTGCACACTTACACTATGAGGAAGAATAGAGGGGGCGCATCTTCGTGGATGTCACTATCTATATTCCATGTATAACTTTATCGTTACAGCTGATTTTCGTGCGAATATAAGGTAAAGAAAGATTCCAACTTAGTGTGTACTAAAGTCATATTTAATTCGATTCATTGTGCCCTATCATGTATGAGAGCAAATATGATTTGTATGTAGCCGTGATATAAGACGAGATCAGTACTACCTAACCCTTTGTCGGGCCTCCCGCGCGCGTGTTTATCGCAAGCGTTTCCTATTGCGACTGTCAACATTGGTGATATTATTTTTACTGTAATTTATGATACGATTTTAGAGTATAAATGCTTCCCGCGTCCTGAATATTGACCCTTGATAACTTTTAGACTTAAATATATACATATACTAGCTGTCACGCCCATCTTCGCTTGGGTGAAAACGTTCAATTTCCCGTGACACGATCGCAGAATCGTTTGGAGCATATATATATAGTTTTAAGAATAAAAGACAAACTATTTGCATAAATAATATTGCGACTACAAATTGAGATGTAAATTATCATATCTTTCAAGTTTGATCAAACTGCACACTGTGCAAATTTGATTGAAATCGGTTAAGTAGTTTAGGAGTCCATCGTGGACAAACAACGTGACACGAAATTTATATATATTAAGATATATGTATCTGTATATGTAACAGCCGTCGTAGCCGAGTGGTTAGAGTAGTTGCCTGCGACACAAAGATGGCAAGTTCGAATCCCGAATGTACCAAATAAATTTTCTGAATTTAAGTACAGTGATAGTTAGTTCCCATTCTCCTAAGGTGCCCATAGTCTACGATTTATGATGACCACAGTTAAAGTTTGCAATCTCTGTACATAAAAGAAATGCCGCTGACAGATCGCATATCCAAGTCCGAATTGCATGAAAAATTTAGTCTCAAGTTCAAATTTTAGTCTAACCGTACTCAAAGAACGGAACTAAAGTTAAATAAAAACGGGTTTTGCTTCGCCGTTTTTTCTCCTGACAGGTTTTCTTTCTTGACAACGGTGCTAACGGTCACCTATATAAATAAAATCACTAAATGTGTGTGTGGGCCATATGTTTATTTGTGATTCTTGTGTTCAAAAAAAGAAATAAAAGAAATATTTATGCATGATTTTGCATGAAATATAAATGGGGAAGACATGTACGTTTTTTAACGCGGCAGTGTTCGAACTGACCTTAGATTTGTGAGGCAACCTCCTCGCAGGCTGGTCGCACAAATGGTTTCAAATCAAGCAACTACTCTCACAAAAGATATAACACTACAGCTGATGCGACGTCGGTAGTCACTTCACAGCTAATTCTGATTAGGACAGGTGCCGGTGGCGGCCCGAAAACTAGCTATATCTAAATATAACAAACATAGATTTATAACTGTACGTTCATAGATACCAATCGCTTTTATAGTAAGCTATAAAAGCCGTGGTGGCCGAGTGGTTCGAGCAGTTGCCTGCGACGCAAAGGTCGCAAGTTCGAATCCCGACTGTACCAATGAGTTTTTCTGAACTTAAGTACAGTGATTAGTCACACCACGAGCTTTACGGTGAAGGAAAACATCGTGAGGAAACCTGCATACGTCTGAGAAGAAATTCAAAAGGCGTATGTATAGTCGTGCTTGAGTAACGGCGATGGACTCGCCATCTGTCACGTTGGCACCTAATATACCTCTGGCGGAAAGTGGGTGTGTGGGTATTACCCATACACCTCTGCCTACCCCTTCGGGGACCCTTGTGGAAAGGCGTGAGGATATTTTATTTATTTATCTATAAAAGTATATACTCATAAAGAGGCAGAATCTGTTTGTGCGAACGGGTATTGTCATGAACTACAAATCTAAATAGAAATATGCTAGCATTTCATTTTATTGCATTGCATTTCAACAAGAGTGGCGAATGGGCATATGGCCCACCTGATGGGAAGCGGTTACCGTAGCTTATTAACGCGCATGATTTTAAAGTACCAGTTGCGCGTTGCCACGCTGTGTTCGGAGAGGTATACTGTATTGGCATAATAGGACTAATACCTCTGCTGCCAACATAATATAACAATCCTCCCCTCCCCAAGGAGTTAATTATTGGAAACCTTATTAATCGCGCAGGAACACAACACAATTGTGTTATTTACGGCTTTATTGGCTACGGACTTTTAAGTGGAGGTCCTGTCCCAGCCGGGCAGCTCTAAATCCAAATGGGATACCCGTTATGCCCTACCTCATTTATTGAGGAAGGTTTTATATTATTGATACCAATACCCGAGGGAGTAGATAATCGAATTTAATATGTAACCGCGGGACAATGCCACCAGTAATACAATGAGAACGTGTCTGGAAGACTCAAAAGAAGATCTCGCTGCAACCGCCTTGATCAAATCGATCGAACACTCCAAGATAGGCATATGGGAACATCGATAGCACTTAAACCGACGAGCATGTTTGATTAATAAACAAGTTGGTAAGTAGAAGAAGAGTAATTCTACTTTCGGCCGGTGCCCCTACATCTGATGGGATAGCTGTACCTTCAGCGTTTTCCGACAGTTACACACAAGCATACACGAAACACATACATATATATATATACTAGTTGTCCCGCCCAGCTTCGCTCGGGGTAACGACGGCGGCGCCACCTATCGGGTCCAATTGTGAATCTAAACCATTCCCAGATCCCCTTGAACACACACAAAAAATTTCATCAAAATCGGTCCAGTCGTTTGAGAGAAGTTCAGTGACATACACACTCACAGAAGAATTATATATATAAAGATATATATATATATGTGTGTGTATATTTCTAACTTAATCACCGTATTTTAGTGGGCCGTTACCGTAAGCCAAGAGCACTTTCAATACTTGCAATCAAACGCGAGCACGATGCACAAAGGAATTCATATTTCCATAGCTATCCGATCCTTTGTTGTCTGTACATAAAATACGATGAAAGACAAATTCGCTAGTTTCACGTAAGGTTGTATTTTTAAAGCACACCCGGGGAATTGAACTCAGTTCACTTGTCTTGAGAGCCAGATTAATTTACCACATTATTGTGTGTTGTATTATAAGAGGTAAACTTCCAAAGACCAAAACCAACACGGAGAGAGTGCAGTATGAAGCTCTTCGAAAAGGTAGTCACAAAACAAGGTTGGCAAAGCACAAGTGATACTCCTGGTAAAGCAAGCATAAAAAAATGCTGGACCGGCAACGCACGAGGGTACACCCCTGGTGTGGCAAGCAAAAAATAAACATACCTCAAACTGGGCGCTGAAAGTCTTGAATACCCCTTCCCAGAGGCTGCCAGACTGCGTCAGCACTTGGACAATATCCCCCACGTGTGATGTCGCGGCGTGCATGAAATGTGCGTTGTTGTAAACTCCCTCAGCAACCACGCGGCTTCGCGGTGACCTGTACATGTGTTCAATTCCTACAGACCACCAACAAACCACGCGGAGCCGTGACGTCACGAAGGCCTTATGAACTTCACGACAACACTGCTAAGGGATAGGCTGAGGTGAAACAACACCTGCGCATTGGAGATTTAGCTGCCAACGTGACAGACGGAGAGTGCGTCGCCGTTTCTCAAGTGAGACTAAGTACTATACGTAAACGAATGTAGTTTATTTACGATATTTTCCTTCATCGTAGCATGGACTCTACCAATGGGTATTTTGTTTTAGCAATCTTTGTTCCTCTGTTGGGAAAGGGTCTCCCTTTCGATCTACCGCGATCGTGCGCCACTTACGACCGATAGTTCGGATGCATGGCCAGTGAACTTAGGCACAGGAATTTGATGGTACAGGAAAACATTGAGAGGAACCCTACGTAAGCCCTGGAATAAATTTGATAATAAGTCGCCTTTGCCTCCGACTTAACGTATTTCGGCGGTAGTGAAGTTCTTAATGTATACTTTACAACACCACGATTAGAATGCTCTTGTCAGTTAAAGGGCAAGCACCCCACTGGAACAGAGATCTTTCAGGAGAGACCATGTTTCGATCCAAGGTATAATCAACCTTCGAAGCAAATGTCATCC
This sequence comes from Drepana falcataria, assembly GCA_945859725.1. NCBI lineage: Eukaryota > Metazoa > Arthropoda > Insecta > Lepidoptera > Drepanidae > Drepana > Drepana falcataria. Next base: position 8,465,579 of record OX243941.1, on the reverse strand, counting down.
AAATCGACTTGGCGCGTAATGGTACAAACATACATACTCACAAATATTTACGTTAACAATATTAGTGGTTAGTAAGCGTGTCAATTGACTAGTAAGACTGGCGCGAAAGTGGTCTGTAAGTCTAGAGAAATCTGGAGCTCTACTCTCTCTGCCTACCCAGAGAGGGACTCGGCGCGATGAAAAAATTCATAGTTAAGGATAAAATAAAAAAAATAGCATCAAAATATTTACGCATGAAGAGACTGATGAATGTGGACGAAGCGAAAGAGGTATGCAAGTCTAGAGAGAACTGGCGCTCTATACTCTCTGACTCCTTTAGGGACTCGGCTTGATGATATGATGAAAATATTGTATTTCAGATAGGCCTAGATCGTCACTTATAAAACTTAAAAAATTATAAAACTTAGCCGCTTTACATTGGCAAAGAGAATCTGAAGGTCTATAACTATTCCATCCAGCGGTACCTTACGCTGCCAATCAAATTTGTAATTCAAATGTTATGCCTTCTGGGATGCCGCCGACGTCTCCGCTGGACGGAAAATGCAACACGACCTTGGCAATATCTACACTAAGTGTTATAAAAACGAACGGTTTGTTTGTTAGTAACTTTGTAATGGATTGAACTCAAAAACTGCATAAAGGAAACAAAATCGAATTACATGACGAATACTTTTTTTTAAATTGAAATGCTTTGGAATTTAGCAATACGTTAATCTATAAAGTAATAAACAATAATACACACTGCTCGTAATTAGAGTCGCCAGGCAACTGGCGTGAACGAGAATGTGATAGTAAAGATTAAGAAAGGCATGTTACGTTGGTTTGGACATATAGAAAGGATGAGTGAAGAAATATTGACGACGCAAGAGGTTGGGATAGATCACGTTTCAACTGCTTAGATCTAATCGATCGGATATTAACGGATAGAAACGTTAAGAATACTCGACACTAGTAAGAATTAGTGTATGGACTGAGTAATGTAGATAAAGCGAAAGAGGTTTGTAAGTCAAGGGAGAACTGTAACAGAGAGAGAGACGACTCCCTCTACGACACAGATATATATACCAACGTGACAGGCAACGAATCCGTAATATGTAAATTTGTCTAAAAATCCAAGGATTCATTACATGAACTCAAAAAAATTTGGCCAAAAAGCCCAGTGGTTCTCAACCATCGTATTGCTAGCACGGCCCAAGCTCCTGTCAAGTTAAGACGCTAAATTTGCAAATACAATGTTGTTATCTACGTTGACCTGGGGGAATTGCATCTCAGTATTGCATGTGAGGATGTATGTGTGTCGCGAATTTCTAAAGAGTGTGTTATAGCATAGCTCAGTAAAAATGGTTGAGAGCCGCTGCTTTGCCCAATAGCCGATAAAAAAAATCTAAGTATGTAAAGCGAAAGTGAACGCAAATGTAGGTAGATGGCGCTCAAGGAAATACTTTCATGACCAGGTCAATTATCTTGCGAGAATGCCAGGTCAACGACATATTAAGTTTTCCTGTTGCATCATGAATGGACGTATCATTCACAAACCATACATTCTTACAAATACCTTTAGGTCAAACATATCACATATCATCACGCAGAGTCCCTAACGGGGTGGGCAGAGAGAATAAAGCACCAGTTCTCACTAGACTTACATACCTCTTTCGATCACACATTACACAGTCACTTCATACATTCTCGTCGGTTTCGAATACTCTTGACGTTCCCATATAGGGATTTATTTCTGGGCGGGATCAAACCTGCGATTAGCAAGGTTAATACAATACAAAATAGAGACGACAACAGGCACTCCTCAAGCGTTAATTAATGGCATAAGTGTATTAATATATGTAGGTATATCACGGAGTCTCTCAAGAAGTAGTATCGTCTTAGCCAGTATCTAGACTGCCAGTTCTATCTAGACTTGCAGACCACACGCACGCCGATTTCGAGTACCTACTCTTGACATTCCTATTCAGTGTTTATATAGATGTATTAATAGCCGTGGCGATTGCAGGTTGGAATCCTGACTGTACCAATGAGATTCACTGAACTTAAGTACAGTGATTAGTCAAACCACTAGCTTAATAGTGAGGGAAAACGTCGTGTGGAATCCCGCATATGTTTGAAAAGGAATTCTATCGAATTCACTATCACAGTTTTTGTTCTGAAAGAGCACTGTTACACTCCGCCTATCCTTTTCGGGATCTTTCGGGATCGGGAATTAAGTATTTACTATAAAAACTATACTTTCATACATTTTACAAGTAGTAACTTGTTGGAGATCTGACTATAAGGAACAGCTACAATATCGACGGCGGTCTGGTCTAGTGGTTAGAGCTCCTGACTGCGTGACTTCGCTGGTCTTTTGGTCACTGGTTACTGGTCGCAGGTTCGAATCCCGCTGAGGGCAGATATTTGTATGATGAACACGAGTATTTGTACCTTTGTCTTGGATGTTCTATGTATTTATGTATAGACCTATCTATATAAGTAAATATATTGTTGTCTAGTTAACATAACACAAGCCTAGCTTAATTTGGGACTAGGTGAATTTGTGTGGAGTTGTCCCGAAGTATTTATTATCTATTTATTTATCTAGAGAAAACTGATGCTTTGCCCTTCTTGCCTACCCTATGAGGCATCAATTTAAGTATGTACACTGTTGACAACCTATGTCTTCCTTTGCACCCATAAGATGTGCAGGTAGTATCCACACACCCACTGTTATCCAGATACTATATATATAGTATCCTACCTGTATGTAGTATCCTATCTAACAGGGTGTGTGGATACTACCTACACACCTTATGAGTATACCTACATACATATCATCACGCCAAGTCCCTAACGGGGTAGACAGAGAGTATAGAGCGCCAGTTCTCTCTAGACTTACATACCTCTTTCGCTTCGTCCACATTCATCAGTCTCTTCATTCATACATGCTTGTCGGTTTCGAGTACTCTTAACGTCCCCGTCATTGAGAGTCCGATCTATTTGATCCAGGTATACCTACACACATTATGTATATGCATGGGCCTGCTTAACTTTAACACAGACTGTTCTGCAGCCCAGCAATGTCAGCAGTTGCTGCTTTCTCATTCCATTCGGAAACCAACCAGCACTAATACTACTAACATTAGCGTAATTATTTTTTTTTAACTGTTTGGTCTGGTAAGAAGTTTATATTGTCACCTCTTAGGGTAAGCAAGGAGGGCTAAGCACAAAGTTAGTATAATGCATGTATCCATACAATTCATATGTATATACAATGTCGTCAATGTATGTAAGGATACCTATATGAAAAGAACATAGAAAATACAAAATGAGATAAGCAGCTCTCATATGAAACAACAATATAAGTATAATATCTACCCTCTAATGCAGCAAGCATGACAAGCTCAAGAAAAGTAAATCAGATTTGAGACAAATTAAAAAGTTTAGAAAAAAACTCAGAAAATACACCAAATATATAATGGATATGGCAAAACCAATAAATACAAAAGAAACCAATAAATTAATTAAACACCCATCATTTCACATATGTAAAACTATACTTTCTCTATGCTGGTTAACTGGTTATAAAATGATACTGTATTAAACCAATCTAGTTTTGAAATACATTATTTGTACATTAGAATAATACATACATATCATCACGCCAAGTCCCTAACGGGGTAGGCAGAGAGTATAGAGCGCCAGTTCTCTCTAGACTTACATACCATATATACATTAGAATAATACAAGTGTTTAATGCAGCTATGAGTCATACCAACTAACACAAAACAATTACAAAACAACCTATCAAACTTGACTCTTACATACGCAAACTAGACCAAATTCTTATATACATAAATACATATCATCACTTGAGTCCCTAACAGGGTGGGTAGAGAATACAGCTAAAAAAACGTACTAAGTTACTATTACTTAATGTACCCACTTTAAAATATTTTTTTTTTTTTCTTATATCCTCACGCCTTCCCACAAGGGTCCCCGAAGGGGTAGGCAGAGGTGTATAGGTAATACCCACACACCCACTTTCCGCCAGAGGTATATTAGGTGCCAACGTGACAGATGGCGAGTCCATCGCCGTTACTCCAGAACGACTATACATACGCCTTTGAATTTCTTCTCAGACGTATGCAGGTTTCCTCTCGATGTTTTCCTTCACCGTTAAGCTCGTGGTGTGACTAATCACTGTACTTAAGTTCAGAAAAACTCATTGGTACAGTCGGGATTCGAACTTGCGACCTTTGCGTCGCAGGCAACTGCTCGAACCACTCGGCCACCACGGCTTTAAAATAATATATTAAATCAGTTCTCTACTCCCTTCAATTATACTATGATGATAGCTATAGCCTTCTTTAATAAGGCCGATTATCTAATGCAAAAATATTTTTCCAAATTCATTCATAGTTCAAAATATATATATAAGGATGATGCAAGATTAAGCGCAATGATCTTAAGGTAATTGTGCCTTACCGAGACCACATGTGCACTACAATAAAGGGAAGTATTCTAATTAAGAAAATTTTGGACAATTGCCAGCCATTATCTCAGGAGTAAGGCACCTATCCAGTGAGAGTGTAACAGGGAACTTGTTTTAGAACTTACTTCCTGGTGATTTCACTAGTTGAGAGATGAGACTAAAGACACTAGTGCACGGTATTAGTAATATTATCATGCATATTGGATGCAAAGCATATGTAACAGGCACAGTGATACGCGTGAGTGCAGCCCGCGGGCACTGCACGGGATCAGCTGTTCGCGCACGGCTATATTAATCGTCACGAGTACTCAGTTAAAGTAGGACAAGCATCTTGCCTGACCGCTGCGACGCGCCGTGCCGCACACGCTGTCACATTCAAAAACACTACCCAATCACTAAATCTATTTTCTTGTTTACACTCACTATATGGTCACCACGTTTCATCAACCCCAAAAACTGTCAACGTGACAAGGAAAATTCGCAATACATGGTATACTAGCCCGAATAACAAAGACATGTCATCCCAACGTTGAAAGTCGGTAGCGATAGTTACCTCGGCGGTCCTTGGCGGTTTTTTCGTTTGTTATTCATGTCTCCTGCGCCCGAATGCCCCGGCGGGTAGGCACCTTCTCGTCTGCGCGTAGGGACCGGAATTTTGGCAGATTGTTCTCTTCTCTTTTTACAACACAGTCCTTTCAACTTTCGCGGATGCACAAAACTGCAGTTGATATTAGGAGTTAGCACTTGAAATGCGACAACAGGGATGCATCGATTCCACTCAAGTTGTATTACATTTGCCAACAAATATAAATTAAACTATATTTGAGTACAAAATCTTAGTTCGATTATTCTCGGGAATTATTCCCGTAAAATAAACGGGTTGGCAGATATCTCGTGCCTGCAATCAGCGCAGGAATACAACATGGCGTTATGACGTATTCATTCAGCGAATTGCAAAATTGCAAATCCGCCTCCAATTGCAATAAATTCACTGTGCACTATTTACTAAATATAAAATATCATTTGTAGGTAAGTATTTGAATAAATATCGAAATTCAATAAATAGAAATAGCTAATAAGGTCAGCGTTTGACCGACTTCCCACTTTAGAACTTTCAATATGGCGTACATTATTTGACTTATAGTGTTGTCAGTTTAAATATTTACATTACACTATTAAAGCATAGACTTTTTATTGTGAATTTTATTTTGATTTGATATTTGTTTTAACAAGATTACAGCATGCTTGCTCTATAAAACAAAAAATATTTATTTTAAAAATATTTATTACACAAAGCAGTACCAGTTAAAACACGATAATGGTTAAAAATTAATTAATTTTTTTTTTCAGATTTTCATATAAATTTCCGAAGATCAAAATGTATTTAAAAAATTAAATGAAAAAAGTTGAGAATATACTATATATTTATATACCTCAATCATATACATCATGCAATTATTTTGCTCCATTCGTGCATACTCTAATCTAAGTGTCATTCTACTCACAAAGCAAGACTGCAACGTGAAAAAACTAGATCGGGCCTTAAAGCGCGCGCGCCAAATTTCGTCGCTATCGATAAGCTGCCGCAAGTTTTATTTTATTGATCGCGTTGAGCGCGACTATAGTAGGTCACTTGCTTGACACAAAAATGAGTATTAAAAACGGGGCAAATATGTCCCAGCGCGAGAAATTTGAATTTATTAACTCGGAAGTGCGTTCATTTTATGAATATTGTAAGGAGGCGGGTATAAGTGATGAAGAGATGGACGTTATATGCCGCCCGTTGACGAATGCTGTAAGAAAAGCTTCTATCAAGCGGTGGACGAGGGTATGCATGTTCTTCGTGATGGTCCTGGCAATTGGTTACACTGTGAGCCAGACTGATACGTTTCAATGGCATGCATCTGCCGTGGCAAGGGTTGTTTTGATCAAGCTCCTGCCGATTTGGGACTGGACCCCATTGTACTACAATAAATGTTTGATTGAAAGATCGCAGCCCCAGAATCTCGATAACAACTTCATGTCACCAGCAGATTGTGTCTCCTGTGAAGCAATCAGTAAGTATTTATTTTAGTTTACACAAGTTATTCTTTTCCTTCCTTTAGATTATCTTTACAATTAATTTTCTTTTTTAGTCTATAGATAAACCATTCATGTTTGAAGTATACGATATTTTTTCTGGAAATAATTCAATTGTATTTGTTATTCCAGCTAATAATGTATCACTGTGCCAAATGTTGTCCAATTTCGTTCAGTAGTTTTTACGAGAAAGAGAAACAAACTTTTGCAAGTATGTTTAATATAAGAATTTATGTCCAGTCCCAATATTCTGTTAATCTAATTTTACAGAGAACATCGACCGCGTGTCAGACACCAGCTACAGTGTTGTCTTTAATCATCACTTGCTGCGAGGCGCTCCTGTCATTGTCGTGGACGCATATTACGACTGGTCTGTCTCTCGTTCAGAGCTCAACATTACCAACCTGATAAGCGACGACGATCGCCTCAGAGACTCTGTGCCTTGTCGCACTCTTACCAACATCCGTATCGGCCGGCAGCCGATGGACTTAGAGCAGATCTTCTCTAGGATTACAAACTCTGAAATTCCCAATTGGTTCGTCCATTTCCAAAATTGCGACATTCGGGCTGTGAAATCTTTCCGGGTTCTTGCACCGAGACCTTATTTCTTGGCCCCCCACATACCACCATCTCATTTCAACTGGCTGTTGCTGTCGAAGGACTATGATACACATAGGTATAAACACTTAGAACTTGATGTAGGATTAATTATAATGTCTCAGTTGAAAGGGCAGACGCTTGTGAGGCTGAGGCCGAGATCGCCTTGCGAAGACGACTGCTACACCCTCAGCTTCGAATTAGCCGAAAGCGAGACATTAGTCTTGTTTAATTCCTTGTGGGACTTAGAATATTTACCAAGCAAAGGTGAAAATATTGCCATGATTACTGAAACTGATTGGATAGATTTATAATGTAGATACATGAACAACTTCTATGGATTTAACAACTAAAATTTGACGGCAAAAGCTATTGTATAGTTACTTTGGCTTGGAAAGATAACGTAAAATAAATTGAGATTATAATGTCTAGTTTTCTTGGCTCATAAAGTGCAAAGACGTAATGGAGATAGTTGATAGAAACTCACTCAGATAGGATTTAGGAAAAGCGACTTAAGTTTGAATTTTTTTTTTCTGTCTTCTATTTGTGTATATCTAGACTACGAAGACTGTAAGATAAGTCACTATAAATATTGCGGTTTTATCGAAAGAATCCTGAATTATTGTCAATATAATGACATGTTCTAACTGATTTATAAACCATTGCGTTGGAAGATTATATATGTTAATGTTTTAAGGAGTGATACCTATGAACGTACTTACATAAAGTAAATTGTCACTTCATTACATAGTATCGTGCGGTAGACATTGATATTTGTAACATCGACAACGGCTTATTAGGGCAGCCCTAATTGATCTTACCAATATACAGAAAAGTACTACTTCCGTTTCGTTCTTAATTCAGTTTAAAAAAAATAAACGTCAATATGGTTAAAAATAATTCTTTTTATAAAGTAATGTAAAACAGTTGTCGTCTGCTCTTTTCCTTTTTGAACAGAGACTGAAATATTTACACATATCAATCAATTTCAAACTCATTACAATCAAAAATAGTTATCGCACGTTTTGTATCTTTGCACGAGGCTAAGTAAAACAATTGATCGTGAATTATATGTACTAACCTCAGTATTATAAATAAATATATCGTAATGTGAAGCAAATTTACGTGTTTCATTCTCTTTAGAATCGTCAGCTTTAAATAACCGGACTCGTAGCAATGCTCGTAAGTAATATTCCATTAAATATGCTCTTTTCTTATTTTTATTACAAAAATTGAAATTTGTAATGCGTATGTTTTAATGATATCCTACAACTTGTAAAATTTGTCCTTATAGCTAGCTGAGTAAAAAGGTTTTTATTTTTCAAAATAAATAGGTTACTTCCCAGTGCAGTGTTATTAGCCACAATTTTTTTTAATGTTCACATCACAAATATAACCCTAGCTAGGGTGTGTACTGGCTCTTCGGGACATTGAGTACACATCCAAACAATACAATTTATTCTTCAAAATTATTTTTCAACAAATAGATACTACCTACATACTATATGCAAATGAAAAAAAAAACAAAGGATAATCAATTATTTTATTATGGTAATACTAGGTTCAGTCGCTCTTCAACTTGGCATCCTTGCCTGTCTTCCGCCACCCTACCAGGTTCTTCAGGGAAAGCACTACTGGGAACATTATTGGCAGGAATAAGGGGATGTAGATGGCATATCTGGAAAAGAAAAACAAATGTCATCTCTAGGCTGCCTGTAATTATTGACTTCCACTTTGCTCGTCCTCATAGTTGAGGCTACATTGACAGGATACATGAACCAGAACCGTCAGCAAAACATGATCATCACGCCTTTCCACAAGGGTCCCTGAAGGGGTAGGCAGGGGCGTATAGGTAATACCCACACACCCACTTTCCGCCAGAGGTATATTAGGTGCCAAGGTGACAGATGGCGAGTCCATCGCCGTTACTCCAGCACGACTACATACGCCTTTGAATTTCTTCTCAGACATATGCAGGTTTCATCTCGATGTTTTCCTTCACCGCTAAGCTTGTGGTGTGACTAATCACTGTACTAAGTTCAGGACAACTCATTGGTACAGTCGGGATTCCACTCGGCCATCATGGCTCTATAACATAATCCATAGAACTTATTCTTTATTCTTCACTTCACACCGCAACAAAGGCTGCAACTTTATAAGTCGCAAGTTTGGCCAAATATGGAGTACTGCTGCCACCTGTGGGCTGGAGCCCCTGGATACCAGCTTGGGCCTTTTGACGCGGTTCAGAAACGCGCCGCTAGAATAGTCGATGATCCCATGCTCACAGGCGGCTTGGAATCACTAAGTTTGAGGAGAGACTTTGCCTCCCTGTGTGTGTTCTACCGCTTGTATAATGGGGAGTGTTCTGCAGAATTGTTCCACATGATGCCCACTTCCACCTTCTACCACCGCACCTCTCGCCATCGACGGGGAATTCATCCCCATACCTTGGAACCACAAAGGTCTCGCACTGCGCGGTTCCAAAGGAGTTTCCTTCCGCGAACGCTCAGGCTGTGGAATGAGCTCCCGTTGAGGTTTTCCCTGGAGGGTACAGCATGGAGTTCTTCAAGAAGGGTGTGAAAAGATTCCTGCAGGGTCGGCAACGCGCGAGTGATACCCCTGGTGTTGCAAGCGTCCATAGGCGGCGGTAACCGCTTACCATCAGGCGGACCGCATGCTTGTTTGCCAACCAAGTGGTATAAAAAAAAAAAAAATCTAGGTCTTGTCAAATTTGTATGTAGGAAACGGAGGTCGTAGTGGGCTTATAGTGTTGCACTGCAGGGAGTCAATGGAGGAGCCTAGCCCGGGTATGTTACTTCTGGTCGTCAGGGAAGTACAGCAGCGCCAGCAGCGAGGGGTCGGTGAAGGCGCTCTCGGCGGCGCGGGCGGCGCGCTGCGCGCCGGCATGCGCCGCCAGCAGCTGGCCGCGCCGCAGCTGGTCGCTACTGGCCGAGATGCTCTCCACCGCCGCCTTGATCGCGGCGCCCACTTCGTCGTTGATCACTATGTTGGAGATCTCACCTAGACACACAATAAAAACTAACATTTTCAACCAATATTACTAAACGAAAACCGGTGAGTCACAGTCTTCCAACAGGCTTTTTACTTAGCATCGGTTTTTTTATATCTAAGCTATTAGAGGTCAGCCCTCAGACTTCCAAAGATATACGAGGACTTTGAGAGGAGAGAGAGGAGGAGCATGAAGATGGTTATATAGCACAACAATAGATAAAATGTTTTTCTTTTTAGCTTAGTAGTACACGCTGGCTATTCCCTAAAGTATTATAATTTATTTCATCAAATCATCACGCCGAGTCCCTAACGGGGTAGGCAGAGAATTTAGAGCGCCAGTTCTCTCTAGACCTACATTTGTTTTACTAATCATATTTGACATATATTACCAAGTAGTTTAGCCAAGGAGTGCAGTGTCCTCTCAGCAGATGTGAGTTGTTCCAGGGTCCTGATGCGGAGCAGATTGTCCACCTCCCACCGGCGCGGGGCCACTGACCGCAGCGGCTGCAGGACGGCCGACTTTATAGGCTTCTGGAATAACATTTCAATGGGGGAGGATTAATTGAGCACTGAACCAAAACATTATTAAATATGTGTAATTGCTGCAGATGTTGAAACTGGGCGGAGAGAATGGATTTCCTACAGATGTATTTACATCGATATTTATAAAAAAAAAAAAGATTATTTCCTTTCGTGTTTACCGTGTCATGGATGCCCAAGAGAGGGCGCAGCTGTGCCAGGAAGGTGCCCATGACGAGGCGCGGCGACGGCCGCCAGGGCCCGGCGGGGGCGGCGGGGGCGGCGGGGGAGGGGGAGGCGGGGGCGCACAGGGCCGCGGGGGGCGACGCGAACACCACCCCGCCCCACTTGGGGGACAGGAACGCTTGCACGCCCATAGGGACCGTTGTACCTGGAACACAACATTATATACCTACCCGCCGCCATAAGGGTGCCTTCCACTTAGGCTGAGTATTTCGCCGGTGATAGAATTTAGTGTCCAATGTCCATTTTTTGCATTTGCTCAGGAATGGGACATAAGTGGATACAAATAAATGTGTAGGCCTAGTTCTACTATCTATCCCGTGAAGAGTGATGATATTATTGTATTTAAACCATACATAGCAAGCGTTTATCTGTGCGCGTATGCTTATGTCTATGTGCGTGTGGGCGTGTGTGCGTGCGGGGGTAGCGTGTGAGCATGTGCGTATGTGTGTGGGCGCTGCATGTGTCTGTGTGCGTGTGTGCATGCGGGGTCAGCGTGTGAGCATGTGCGTATATGTGTGTGGGCGCTGCATGTGTGTTTGTGTGTGCGTGTGGGCGCTGCATGTGTGCGTGCGGGTGGGGGTACCGTCGGCGTGCAGGATGGCGCCGGGCGCGGCGGCGCAGGGCGTGAGGTAGAGCGCCAGGTGCAGGCCGGCGCGGCCGCTGGCGTGCGTGGCGGCGCGGGCCTCGAGCCGCGCCAGCAGCGGCTGCAGCGCCGCCCAGTGGCGCCCCCACGAGCTGCCGTCCTTCACCTACACACACACACACCACACCACACGCCACGTCATCATCACAACACTAGCAGTCTGTACCCCGCGGTATCGCTCGCGTAATGTAACCTTTACTTGCTATGTTGCTAATTTATTAATTTTAATTCTCTACTGGAATAAACATATCATATCCCATGTGTTAATCTAGATAATAATCTCCGTGCCAAATATCATACAATTACGTTCAGTAGTCGGTTTAGGAAGAGATACAAAAATCCACACAAACTTTCGCAATTATATTATATTATATTATCTTATCTCGAAAAAATAAAGAATACCAAATGAAATGAATTACTAATCAGGATACCTAACTCACTGTGGTGGACGGGACGGAGTCGACGGAGAGCGCTGGATCCGCTATCCTCAATTAATTTAATTTTTTTAACCGGGCCGTGGCGAGACCTATGCCTCCAGCCGTTGTTTCACCAATGGAATTATACATAAGACAATGGCAAGCTGGACTCAATTGTGCGCTTCATATTCCGATTAGTGACATCTAGTAATAGACGCAGAAAACGTCTCCATAGCTAATTTTCGTACATATTATTAAACTTTTATATTAAGCCGTGGTGGCCGAGTGGTTCGAGCAGTTGCCTGCGACGCAAAGGTCGCAAGTTCGAATCCCGACTGTACCAATGAGTTTTTTCTGAACTTAAGTACAGTGATTAGTCACACCACGAGCTTTACGGTGAAGGAAAACATCGAAAGGAAACCTGTATACGTCTGAGAAGAAATTCAAAGGCGTATGTATAGTCGTGCTTGAGTAACGGCGATGGACTCGCCATCTGTCACGTTGGCACCTAATATACCTCTGGCGGAAAGTGGGTGTGTGGGTATTACCTATACACCTCTGCCTACCCCTTCGGGGACCCTTGTGGGAAGGCGTGAGGATATATATATATTATTAAACTTTGGATTTGGAAAGAATAATATACACTGGCCGAGGGCTTCGTGCACTCGAGTAGTCGCAAAGATTGCAAGTTCGGATCGCGACTGCATAAATGAGTTTTTCTGAACTCAAAGTACAATAATTAGATGAACTAGAATGACTAGATTTGCGGTAAAAGAAAATATCCTACGAAACCTACATGTGTTCGAGAAAAATTCAAAGGCGTATGTATAGTCGTGCTTGAGTCACGACTGATTCGCCATCTGTCACGTTGGCACCTAAAATGTATGCAGCAAAAATGGGACGTTTCTTCCAACCACCCCTTCTCTTATATGCGAGCATGTATAAAGAGACTGAAGGTGAATTTGGACGAAGCGAAAGAGGTATGTAAGTTAAGAGAAAACTGGCACTCTCTATGCCTACTCCGTGAGGGACGGCGTGATGATATATATATATATGTATGTATGTATGTACCTCCTTGGCATGGAAATCATAGTCGAGGAGGTACAGCCATTGGGACTTGAGTGTGAAGTTATGCAGCTCCGAAAGCTCGTCCACGAACGATCCGATGTAATCTGGAAAATCAAATGGGAAACCTCTTAAAAGTTTTTATTTAATACAACAAGAGTGGCAAACAAGCATACGGCCCTTTAGATGGAAAACGAATAGAGGAGCCTATTTACGCTTACAATACCGAAATATCACTTGCGCGTTGCCACTCTGTGTTCGGAGAGTTATACTGTGTAATATAACGATCCTCCCCCCTCCCCAAGGAGTTCATTACTGGAAACCTTATTCACCGCGTAGGAACACAAGCAATAGTGTTATTTGGCTTCGAACTTCTATAAGGTGGAGGTTCTGCCCCAGTCGGGTAGCTCCAAATTCGAACAGGAAACCCGTTATGGCCTACCTCTCTTAAGTGCTACGCCGGTGTTACACCAACGGGCATCGGCTTGAGCCTTACCATTCGTGTTTTGTACTGGAAAACCTCCTACGCCCTATTCCAGACTTTAATCTATCACTGTGCCGAGTTTCATCAAATTCCGTTCAGCCTTTCAAGTTTTTAAATTGTACATATTTTGTTACCTTGTAAAGTATTTTATTAATGTTTGTGTTGTTATTTTAATCTGTTTATTTTTCAGTATGTTAAGTATTTTTTTTAACATCGTATTGGGTATACTCTTTATGGAGGATGTTAATATAATAAATACCTGGACAATTCCACACAAATTGACCTAGTCTCAAATTAAGCAAAGCTTGTGTTATGGTAAATAGACAACGATATATTTACTTATATAGATAGATAAATACATAAATACATAGGACACCCAAGACTAAGGTACAAATATTCGTGTCCATCACACAAACATCTGCCCTCAGCGGGATTCGAACTCGCGACCTCGAGTTTCGCAGTCAGGAGCTCTAACCACTAGACCAGACGGTCGTCATATGATTGTAGATAAATAAATAAATATCCATCCAACCATCAAAACTTACCAATAATATAAATTCTACCAAAATATTAATACGTTTGTGACAATGCTTGCAACTCAGTCACGCCAGCCCCTCTAGACAAAAATCCTTAGCGACTGTTTACGCCATGACAGCCATACAAGCTGTAGATAGATGTCGGATAGTGCATTAGAAACAGATTTTGTCTAGTGAGGCAGAACGGCTGAACGAAATTAGCACAGATAGATCAGCTGGACTGACATATAGGATATTATGTTTATTGTCTTGGATGTCCTATGTATTTATGTATATATCTATCTATATAAGTAAATATATCGTTGTCTAGTTACCATAACACAAGCTTTGCTTAATTTGGGACTAGGTCAATTTGTGTGGAATTGTCCCAGGTATTTATTATTATTATTATTCTACAGACACAAACAAAAGCCATTCAAACACCTGTTTCCTGCGTAACAAAACAATTAATTAGGTTGACTGACCTTATCAAGATAATTATTATAATATATATATATATATATATATATATATATATCCCCACACCCACTTTCCACCAGAGGTATATTAGGTGCCAACGTGACAGATGGCGAGTCCATCGCCGTTACTCAAGCACGACTATACATACGCCTTTGAATTTCTTCTCAGACGTATGCAGGTTTCCTCTCGATGTTTTCCTTCACCGTAAAGCTCGTGGTGTGACTTATCACTGTACTTAAGTTCAGAAAAACTTGCGATCTTTGTTTCGCCGGCAACTGCTGGAACCACTCGGCCACCACGGCTTTCTATAATTTTCTTCTTATAATTATATCTTATAATAATATTCTTTCTATAATTATTATAACGTTAGTTCAAATGAATATGTTTGCGTACCTTCGAGCGCGCTCTCGGCATCGAACTCCACCGCCATGAGGTCAGGCCGAGGATGCACCACGGACAGCACGATGTGGTACTCGCTGTCGGGAGGGAACCTGGTCCGGCGGGCGTGGTCGGCCACCTCCGCCCTCGCGCCCACCAACACGTCCGTCTGGTATACCCACTGCTTTAGGGCTTCCACTACCGTCGGGGCAGCTGGTAATTGGTAATCTTCTATTAAATAGCTATTCAGTTTAATTCGTGTCGTTAAGTCAACTCCCTCACGGGGTAGGCAGAGCGAGTAGAGTGCCAGTTCTCTCTAGACTTACGTACCTCTTTCGCTTCGTCCACATTCACCAGGCTCTTCATACATACTCGCTGGTAAGTCTAGGGAGAACTGGCTCTTTATTCTCCCTCCTTCCCCGTGAGGGAGACTGCGGGCTTTTTAGTGATCCCGTACTCACAGCGCTAAGTTTTTTTTTATACCACACGGGTGTCAAACAAGCATGCGGTCTGCCTGATAGTAAGCGGTTACCGCCGCCTATGGACGCTTGCAACACCGGGGGTATCACTCGCGCGTTGCCGACCCTGCAGGAATCTTTTCACACCCTACTTGAAGAACTCCATGCTGTACTCTCCAGGGAAAACCTCAACGGGTAGTTCGCTCACCTCTGCTATCCCTGAAGAACATGACCCTCTCGGTGCCCAGCCACACGTCCTGGTACAGTGGACTCCTCTGCACCACGTACATGGTGTTGTGGGCCCCCAGCTCTAGCATGCTGCTCGCATCCTCGATCGCATCCTGTTCGTCGGCAACATACTCCAAAGTGCGCCGCAGAGTTCCGGTTAGCACTGATCTTTGAACGTGCACTTTTATGATGTCTGGAAGGAGACGAGAACTGTTTACCGACTTCTAAAGAGGAGGTGGTTCTCTTTTTTTATGTTTGTTATTTAATATTTTTTTTATTCATTACTGACTCGATATTTATTTTCTAGATTTTATAGCTTATGTTTAAAACCAGCTGATAATCTGTATCTGTGTCAAATTTAGAGTATTTGCCTGCACCACAAAGATTGCAAGTTCACGACTGTACCAATGAGTTTTTCCAAACATAAGTTCCTACAGTGATTAGTCACACCACGAGCTTTACGGTGAAGGAAAACATCGAGAGGAAACCTGCATACGTCTGAGAAGAAATTCAAAGGTATGTATAGTCGTGCTTAAGTAACGGCACGGACTCGCCATCTGTCACGTTGGCACCTAAAATGTATTTCTGGCGGAACGTGAATGTGTGGATAATACGTATACATACACCTCTGTCTACCCCTTCGGGGACCCTTGTGGGAAGGCGTGAGTATAAATATGTATTGTATTAGATATGGGCGGAATGCAATAACTAATTGAAAGAAATCTAGCTAGTCTATAATATTAGTACAGATGGTGCCATCCACGAAGAAGCGCCCCACCAGTCGAGTGGGTCGCGGGATGCGGGGGTATGACCCGAGTCTATTAATTGTAGTGTGCGCGTGCACTCATAGGTAATCAGTGTGTACCGACAATACTCGAACATTAGTGGAAGGTTGCACACTTACACTATACACTTTAGGGAAGAATAGTGGGGCGCGCCTTCGTGGATGGCACTACCTGTGTAAAGAGACAAAAGCATAGATGGGTATTGTAGCTTACCCGAATTCTCGAAGGCCTTTTCAATGACGCTAGCTATTTCATCGGCGGTGGCTGCATCATTCGCGAGGACCGTCAAGTTCGTGGTGATAGAGTGAGAGAGAGGATCGAACGAGTTGATTATGTCGAATGGGAGAGACACTCTGCAGAAGAAAATATAATAATTTAGTACAGTTTTATGCATCATCATGTTATTTGCTTAAAACTTGTTGATATCCTCACGCCTTCCCACAAGGGTCCCCGAAGGGGTAGGCAGAGGTGTATGGGTAATACCCACACACCCACTTTCCGCCAGAGGTCTATTAGGTGCCAACGTGACAGATGGCGAGTCCATCGCCGTTACTCAAGCACGATTATACATACGCCTTTGAATTTCTTCTCAGACGTATGCAGGTTTCCTCTCGATGTTTTCCTTCACCGTAAAACTCGTGGTGTGACTAATCACTGTACTTAAGTTCAGAAAAACTCATTGGTACAGTCGGGATTCGAACTTGCGACCTTTGCGTCGCAGGCAACTGCTCGTACCACTCGGCCACCACGGCTCTTTGTTTGTCTTAAATATATCCCACAAGAGTCCCCTAGGAGTAGGCAGGGCAGGTGGTACCCACAAACACACATCCCGGCGGAGATATATTTTAAGTGTCAACTTGACAGGTGGCTACACCACCATAATGCTACTGTTTATGTTCAATCACTGCACTTAAGATAAAAAAATCCCTTAATACCAACCACCGGGGTTTGAATTCGCAAGCCCTACTGTGCAGTTCTCTTCTTGAACCACACGGGCACGCCGGCTCAAAATTATTAATATATTAGCCTAGTGAAGTGATATTGACCTAAAGAGGGAACAGATAACCCTTGGCCCCGGAACTATCTTTGTTGCAACCCAGTAACATATTAATTTGGGCTACTAGGCTGTTCCAAAGGTTTTTAAAATTAGTTTAAAGGTCACCTCTGACACGGTAATTTTATGCTCTGGCAAGCGACCACGTGATTTGAATATATGTCATTATATAGTGTCTAGCTGTCCCGCCCAACAGTCGAGAATAGAAGAGGAAATATGATAGGCCACCTTATACGACATGATAGCTTCTTTAGAAACATCTTAGAAGGAAGGTAGAGGGGAAGAGAGGAAGAGGAAGACCAAGCTTAACATACATGGGTCAGATCAAAGAAAAAATTTCTCTCATGACGTATAGGGAGGTCAAGGAGGTTGCGCTGGACAGAAGCGAATGGAAGGGACTGCATCAGAGACGCCGACAAGAGTCCAGTTCTTAAATTTGTGATTGAGCTGTCCCGGCCAGCTTCGCCCGGGTGAAAAAGTTAAATTGCCCGTAACACGATCGCAGCGCCACCTTTCGGGTCCAATTGTGAAATCTAAACCATTCTCGTCTCCATCTGTTAGAATCGTTTGGAGCTAACAGATAATTGTGACTGTCAAATAGCGGGAAGTTCACCCCAGCGGGAAGTTAACTCGCGACCTCAAGTTTCGCAGCCTGGAGCTCTGACCAGACAGTCGGCCGTCTGATGATTGTAAACGCACGTTATAGTAAGGTCGAGGGTTATATATACGTTTCAATGTCAATTGATCTACTGAGCAGCGAGTCCAGATAACATTTGCGCTCGTGATATAACAATGCATTTATCTAAATATAAATAAACTTATAAAAATTAAAATTTTATCAATTGTACATGATTCTTGGAAAGGCTAAAGGTTAATTGTTTGGGATAAACAATTGGTGGTGTACGCAGTGGCGTAGCTACCGGAGGGCTAGACGGGGCAGGGCTCCCAAGCTCATGGGCCCCTCGGAAGAATTCTAGATTACGACAAATCTGGAGAACGTCCAATTCGGAAAACGAGTTTTTATAGTTTACTTGGGACCCTAGTCTATTTTTTGCCCCAGTGCCTTTCGTTACCTAGCTGCGCGTGTACACTTAAGTTTGTGATTTAGTGCTTGGCCTTACGATACATCGCTTGTCGGGCTTCCTTTTCATATTTATAAATATCTGTAACGTTCCGCATTAAGTATACATAATAGGAAAACTAAGTCTCATTGTTTCCTTATTTTTTTACTACAGAAGTTGAAAACAATCATGCGTCCAGACTGAATGTTATCGGTTACCGTATATTAAACACTAAGGAATTCGCGCGTAACATCATCATATATATTTTTTTTATACCACATGGGTGACAAGCAAGCATGCGGTCCGCCTGATGGTAAGCGGTTACCGCCGCCTATGGACGCTTGCAACACCAGTATCAAGTACCAGAATCACTCGCGCGCTGCCGACCCTGCAGGAATCTTTTCACACCCTTCTTGAAGAACTCTATGCAGTACTCTCCATGGAAAACCTCAACGGGGAGCTCATTCCACAGCCTGAGCGTTCGCGGAAGGAAACTCCTTTGGAACCGCGCAGTGCGAGACCTTTGTGGTTCCAAGGTATGGGGATGAATTCCCCGTCGATGACGAGAGGTGCGGTGGTAGAAGGTGGAAGTGGGCATCTATACTAATATTATAAAGAGGAAAGATTTGTTTGTTGGTTTGTTTGTAATGAATAGGCTCCGAAACTACTGGACCGATTTTAAAAATTCTTTCACCTTTGGAAAGCTGCATTATCCCCGAGTAACATAGGCTATATTAAATTGGACCCGATAGGTGGCGCTGCGATCGAGTTTCAAGAATTTTACCTTTTTACCCGGGCGAAGCTTTCTGTGTGTTTCTGTGTGTCTTAAGCTAGATTCGAGAATGGTTTAGATTCACAATTGGACCCAATAGGTGGCGCTGCGATCGTGTTACGGGTAATTTAACTTTTTCACCCGAGCGAAGCTGGGCGGGACAGCTAGTCATCTATATATATATATATATATATATATAGGAGATCCCATTTTTGAACTTATTAGGATATCTCAGGAACTGTAAGGCCGATTGACTTGAAATTTGGTAGGAGTATTCCTTACGCGGTGTATAGGTCAGCTAAAACGCTCAAATATCAAACAATATTAATGAAAATCGGAAACCAAGACTATACCAAATTCGCCTCTTTTTCTCTTATTTAATAAATAACGAAATATTCAAAGATTTGTAATGTGATCATAGGCACATATTTTTGTGCGCTTAAAACGCAAACGCTGGGTAAACCTTACGAGATAGATCATATGAATGTACTACGGAGTAGTATATCTTCAAATGATCGATATAAAAGTCCGCGATTGTATTTAATTATCTCTAAAGGATATACCACCATAACCATTTTTATCTTTTACATTATTATTAGTATCAATATTGCACCCGTGCGAAGCCGGGGCGGGCAGCTAGTATCGAATATATCATCACGTCGAGTCCCTAACGGGCTAGGCAGAGAGAATAGAGCGCCAGGTCTCTCTGGATGTGCATACCTCTTTCGCTTCATTCATTAATCATTCTCATCATATATGCTCGCCGGTGCCGAGTCCTCTTGACGGGAATATCCCGAATATCCCGGGAAGGGTGTGAATAGATTTACATAAGTATCTATTCACACCCTTCTTGCTCAACTCCATGCTGTATGCTGGACTCTCTATGGAAAACGTCAACAGGGAGTTAAATCCACATCCTGAGCACTCGCGTATGACAATTTCTCTGACTCCACATAAGTTGGCAAACAAGTAATTATTATGCAAATCTTTCAGGCGTTGTAACAACGAAGTAACATAAAGACTGATTTTGATTTGCTGGTAGTATTTGAGTAAATTCTCCTCTATATAGATACAATCATGCCAAGGGAAGCCAATCCTTCACGGGGAAGGCAGAGAGAATAGAACACCAGTTCCCCAGAATTAAAAATCGTTTTTGCTCCATGCACATTCACACATACCTGCTCACCGGTTTCGAGTACATTCCCATCCATTATATCCATCCCGCGAGATGAAGGTGTTACTCTGCCTACACCTTCGGAGACCTTTGTGGGTAGGCTTCACACCTTATATATACATACTAGCTATGCCCGCGACTTCGTCCACGTGGAATTTTACAAAAAAAATTAATCAGTAATCAGTAATAAAAGTAGCCTAGATTACTCCTTTTTATAGCTATCTGCCAGTGAAAGTCCCGTCAAAATCGGTCCAGCCGTTTCAGAGATTAGCCGGAACAAACAGACAGACAAAAATTGCAATAAATGATATATTGGTTTATGTACCGGTTTAAAACTAAAAACTAACGCGTTAAAGCTAAAGCGGTAAAACTAACCTCTCACGACCACATACCTACTTGCAATAGCCAAAGACTCGTATAGGCGTTTAGGCTTTGTATTAAGAAATACTCGCGATTTCAGTGATCATAATGTGGTTAAAATTATATTTGGTGCGCTAGTACGCAGTAAATTAGAATCGAGTTCATGTGTCTGGAATCCCTACGAAAATAAATATACTCTACTTCTGGAGAAGGTACAAAAAGCTTTTTTAAGATACTTGTACAAACGGATCTATGGCTTATATCCCTTCATGTATCCTACTAGTTTCCTTCTAGGCTCGTTAGGATATAATTCTCTGGAGGTAAGAAGGAAATATGACCAAATAATAACCATGTGTAAGATACTACATGGAAAATCAGATGCTCCAGAGCTACACAGTGAGTTATCAAGGCTTTTTGTGCCTGATAAATACACACGCGCCAGGAGCCACAGACTGTTCGCAGTGGGCACACATCGCACAGTATCACGTGCACACTCCCCTGTACCTCGCACTCTCACTGCACTCAATCCCTCTTGAAGTCCAACCCTGATTGTGACGTGTTTGCGGACGGATGGAAGGCTTTCATTGCGGCATGTATGGAGTATTGTCAGAACAGGGTATGAATGAGGTTCTTATAAGTACTAATTAGTGTAATTGGATTCTTAGCCGTACTAATTATGTATAATAAATAAAAAAAATAATTATGTACCGTGTACATCCATATGCATTTAGTAAAAAGCGGTTATTTCAATATTACAAACAGACACTCTTTATTTTATGTATAGATTATGTGTAAGCGGGACAAACCTGTAAACCTCAGTGGTCTTCCACCAGAGCGGCACCCCAATGATAATGAGGACTCCGACGAAAGCAGCACTCGCCCACATCCGGCTGGAGTCTGGTACTGGGGACAACGAAAATGAATTCCCACTAAACATCATATATCTCGAACGCACATATATCTTCAAGCTCGTGGTGTCGCCGTAAGTAGGTACTTGAGTACACAAATACTCAAAGGTAATAATAATAATAATAATATCCTCACGCCTTCCCACAAGGGTCCCCGAAGGGGTAGGCAGAGGTGTATAGGTAATACCCACACACCCACTTTCCGCCAGAGGTATATTAGGTGCCAACGTGACAGATGGCGAGTCCATCGCCGTTACTCCAGCACGACTATACATACGCCTTTGAATTTCTTCTCAGACGTATGCAGGTTTCCTCTCGATGTTTTCCTTCACCGTAAAGCTCGTGGTGTGACTAATCACTGTACTTAAGTTCAGAAAAACTCATTGGTACAGTCGGGATTCGAACTTGCGACCTTTGCGTCGCAGGCAACTGCTCGAACCACTCGGCCACCACGGCTCCTCAAATACTCAAAGGTACAATCCGTATTTCGAAATACTCAGTATTACGTACTGTATATACAGTTGTTATTATTATATTTATACTATAAACTTATCATATCCTCACGCCTTCCCACAAGGGTCTCCGAAGGGGTAGGCAGATGTGTATAGGTAGTCCCCACACACCCACTTATAATAGTTCTTATCATTCAGGGTCAAATCTTAATAAAATGCTGAATGTGCCTGTTATTGGTGCGCATATCATAAAGGGCCGTGGTCGCCGAGTGCAAACACAAGGATAGCAAGTTGTAGTGGTATTTATCACGCGCTGCCGACCCTGCAGGAATCTTTTCACACACTCCTTAAAGGACTCCATGCTGTACTCTCTACGGAAAGCCTCAACGTGAGTTTATTCCACAAGCTAGGCAATGGAATGAACTGTGAATAAATTTAAAATAACGGTTATTCTCCGGCGGAAAGTGTTTGTCAGTGTTACCTAACCTCTGCCTACCTATTCAGGGATCCTTGTGGGAAGGCGTTAAGATATACATATATGGTATATATTCGAGTCTACAGCAAATTGAAATATCTTTTCCTTTTCCTCAAACCAACTTCTGTCAACAAACAAATTGATTCATTGACCGGATCAAATTGACACTATTCCAATGAATTATTCCAAGTCGTAGGAGTGTCCATAACCGTCCACTGTAAATTGATCCCTGACAACCCACCAATACTATAAATAAGAGAGTTTGTGAGGACGTTTGTAACTCAACCACGCCGTGCCGGCTGAATGGAATAGATAGGAATTTGGCACAGAGATAGACTATTGGCTGGACTAGGACATATAATTCCTTCCAGAAAAAGACAGTTGAAAACAAATTTTACATACATACATACATATCATCACGCCAAGTCCCTAACGGGGTAGGCAGAGAGTATAGAGCGCCAGTTCTCTCTAGACTTACATACCTCTTTCGCTTCGTTCACATTCATCAGTCTCTTCATACGTGCTCGTCAGTACTCTTAACGTTCCCGTCCTTGAGAGTCCGATCTATTTGATCCAGGTAGTTCCTCTTTCCTTCCTCTGCCTCTTCTTGCACACACTTTTGCTTTGTATATCTGTTTCGTCAGTATTTCTTCACTCATCCTTTCTATGTGTCCAAACCAACGTAACATGCCATTCTTCATCTTTACAATCACGCCCTCATTCACGCCAGTTGATTTGCGAATCTCTTCATTGCACACAATTGCAAACAAATTTTAAGCGTTTGAATCCGCGGAGTGAGCTGATATATGAACATTACTATAAGGGAGGTTAATGAAAACTGGTAGGTCTCGATATCATGACGCTATTTGAGGTCAGGTGTTAAATAATGAAACGAGACCTAATTGGGAACGATTTACACATGCGTGAGTAGTGAATACATTTTTAAATAGCACTTTATTGATATTAAAATGGACGGAACGTTTATTGGTAACAATGCGATCGGTTGGAAGAAATGTTTAGAACGTGGTGCTCTGCCCCGCCATCTAGCGAGTTCTTTTTTGGGCCAATACCTACGCGGTCGTGTGCAGAACAACCAAAGTTTCGTCCTAATCGGATGAATAGTTTAGGAGTGCATAGAGTACAAACACACTTACATAGATTTTCACCAGAAACAGTGACGAGTTGAAGGTGAGGCGTGTACCTTCTTTTTCTGAGTGGAAACCTTCGATAGATGACTTCAAGACCTGATCGTCCTAAAACCCCCACAGTGGCTCGGGACCACGTCCCGAGGCGATTAACAATGCACCTAGCACCTTTCCTGTACCATTGGCAGCACAAGCCACATCCCACCAACCCCGGGCCCGTGTTATTAATAGCCAGAGTCTCCACGACTGACTACTAGACTATAATATAACTAGTTGTCCTGCCCAGCTTCGCTTGGTTGAGAAAATGGTGGTCGGCCGTGGTGGCCGAGTGTTTCCAGCAGTTGCCTGCGACGCAAAGGTCGCAATTTCGAATCCCGACTGTACCAATGAGTTTTTCTGAACTTAAGTACATTGATTAGTCACACCACGAGCTTTACGGTGAAGGAAAAGATCGAGAGGAAACCTGCATACGTCTGAGAAGAAATTCAAAGTCGTATAGTCGTGCTTGAGTAACGGCGATGGACTCGCCATCTATCACGTTTGCACCTAATATACCTCTGGCGGTGAAGTGGGTGTGTGGGTATTACACCTCTGCCTACCCCTTCGGCGTGAAGATGTGAAGAACTTATTAACGTTACCATGAGTCATTGTTATATATATATTGATGTTTTCCTTCACCTAAAAGCTTGTGCTGTGACTAATCACTGTACTTAATTTCAGAAAAAACTCATTGGTACAGTCGCGATTTGAACTTGCGATCTTTGTGTAACAGGTAGCTACTCGATCCACTCGGCCACCACGGCTTTTTTTTCAAAACGGCCTCTGTTAAAAAACTTACATTTATGATATTCATCATTGATCACTTATGTAATTATAGAACGCTAGAAAATCCAAGGTGTGTCAGAGGATGCATGAAAGAAGTAAAAATGCAGTTGAGATGCGTTGCCTTTGAAAAATGTCCGGCGTGACGATATCCGATCGAAACCGCAATAAAGAGATTCGCAAAGCAAATGACGTGAACGAGGGTATGATTGTAAAGACGAAATAGGTCTATTATATTTCTAGAAATCCACATGTACCTGTATACTGTCATCACAGCAGCATCATTCAACAACAGATTGGTGAGCAGTATGCTTGTTTACAAGCTTTGTAGAATGACGAGTCCCATGATTCCCACTTAACATAAAGACTACAGAAATTAATGAAAAGTATTCACGCGACTATCAGACAAGGCGCCAGATTTCGACCAAAACAAAAGGCTGTCATCCAAAACCCAGAAAAAAGACAATCTATTTAATCCCTTTGGATTTCTGAACTAGATTCTATGGACGCGAAGTCTATTTATGATGTTTACATACAATTTTTTAAGCCAAACGCAAATAATGAACGCGTCAACATTCTAGTTTATTTGCACGGTAAATGTTTGACAACTTTACTGAATCTTTGCAAGTAATCAGTGTTTAAATTTAACTTGTATTATGTTTATTTGTCGTCTCGTGCCTCCAAATATTCAAACTGGATGTATCTACTGTGAGAATCTGTTTGTTAAGGACAACGACCCCAAAATTGGGTGGAACTAGAGCGATAACTGCGGGAGCTGAAAAGTGACAAAAAAACTTGAGAGGTGTCAAGGGACACCCGGATGGAACGAAGTTCAAGAAGCACACGTCACTCACACGGGGGTTATAAATATACAGCAAAAAAAAGAATTAAAATAAGTGAAACTTAACTTGCCAGCATCATCATCACAAATAAATACCAGCAGAAATACCGCAGTATTTATTTTTCTATACTACAACCCGAAAAACAAAATAACATGGACATGACATGGAAAGCAAAATAACTTATTTAATTTGCAACGGCCGGTTATCCAATTGTATTTATCATACATAGAACTTTAATCAATTTTCATATCGGGACGAGCCCGTCCATGTTTAATGATATATTTTTTATTTTCGAAAGATTGTTTTGAGACCGAAGTTAACTCATTTAATAGGTAATCTGTAAGACAACAACCTATTTGTATTAACGCCGCCATTTCTCACCTAACAGACTACGTGACGACAAGAAACAAAAATAAACAAACAAACCTTTACGGTGAAACAAAACAAACACTGTGACAACACTTGGCAAGTAAAATTTCACTACTTTCGTTTTTTTTAAACCATATACTACAACACAATCAAGCTTATCACATATTACAATAGATAAATTAGCATAACAAAACAATCCGTGCAAATTCGCGCGTAATAATGGCTAGTGGTGTTGCTGATATATTAGTATTAGTTACGATAGCACTAATATTTGACGTATTCATGTATTAGAATCTGGCCATCTATGATATGCTAATATTTCTCAGTCAACTAATATCTCTAGTGACCATCCAAAATATATCGGATTATAATATTCGTAATACTTCGGATTCACTCGACTCAACTCGGCCGGAGTGATCCCGAACGTATTACCCGCTCTCATCGCCTTCGCACTGTAAGCAGTGATATCGTAACGACGCTGAGATCCTATCAACGTAGTTTTAAGGTGCAAATTCGAGTGACATCGCATTCAAGCGAGACGAAAAATTTGCTTTCTATAAAAGAGAGAGAGACAGACAGACTCGTGACGTCAAAAAGTGTCGTGACAACTTTTCGTAAGAATTATAATAGGAACAAGAAAATAGGAACTTCGTTCCAATAATTATACGGTCTTACTGACCGTAAACGGTTACCGTACTTTGAAATGGTGTCAAAGATTCCTACAGCGTCGGCAGCGTACGGGCGATTCCTGTTGTTCAAAGCATCCAGAGGCGGCGATAAATGCTTATAATGCAAATGCTTGCAACTTGATATAAGAAATAAGAACTTCATGTGGATTTCTGGAAGCAGTGCCATTTGGCTAAGATCCTATGTAAGCAGGAATTTATGGAAGCTAGTAAACCATGGCGAAATGCAACACAAAGATTGCAAGTTCGAATCCCGACTGTATGAATGAGTTTTTCTGAATTTAAATACAGTTATTAGTCACGAGCTTTACGGTTAATTGAAATTCAAAGAGGTATGCATAGTTGTGCGCGACAAACGGCGATGGATTTGCTATTTTTCACAGACACATGCGGCAATAAGTGGGTGTGTGGGTTCTACGTACACACCTTTGCTTTCCCCTTCGGGGGCCCTTACGGGAAGGCGTGAAGATATATAGGAACTTTGCATGTGATAGATACACAAAAATACGTAGTGAAGGAGATCAGCATCAAATGTGCAGCATTAAGTAGATAATGGATAATAATGCAAGAAGGGGTAGAGGAAGGCCACGTTCCAACTACCTGGATCCAATCGATCGGACGCTCAAGGACGGGAACGTCAAGAGTACTCGAAACCGACGAGCATGTATGAAGAGACTGGTGAATGTGGACGAAGCGAAAGAGGTATGTAAGTCTAGAGAGAACTGGCGCACTATACTCTCTGCCTACCCCGTTAGGGACTCGGCGTGATGATATGATGATGATGGATATTTTATTTGACATTTCGACGGTAAAATTACTTGCTTATGAAAGAGCTAAACCGTTACGTATAAAATCGAACGTAAAATTCAATAATTCATTGAGCAAAGTGCATATATATTTATGTTTAAACTTTAATGTCACGATAAACGTGAGTATTCGACCTTGGAATTCGGGTAAGTATATTCTAATACGTGTCAAACAGGTAGACAAACGATCATCATGAGATGATGACGAGATCGAATTTTGAAGGATTTATATTATTTATTTATTTACACACACATTAACATCCTTACAGTAGGTATAAGCTATAACGTATCAAAAATGTATATGACCGAATAGCCGATCAATTTGGAATTGCTTATTTTGAACATATTTACAAAGTAATTTAGGCCAGAGATAGATATAGTTTTTGTTTATTATTAATGTACACAAACAGTACAAATGCTACTAATATTATAATTGTGAAAGTTTCTTAGGGTGTTCTATCCTCTTTCACACGAAAATTTCCGAACGAAATTGGATATTATTCGGCACAGAGATATGTATGTAACTAGCTAGACCAACACATAGGATATTTAACTAAATACCTATTTAAAAAACGTTTAAAGGAATATGAAAGATTCTTTCAAAGTTTATAATCTACGTTCTTTAAAGATGTATATTTTTGAGAAGAAATTCAAAGGTCTCGCTTTAGTAACGGCGATGGACTCATCATCTGTCACGTTGGCATGTAAAAATATCTCTGATGGAATGTGGGTGAGTGGATACTACTTATACACATCTGCCTACCCACCCTTGTTGGATGGTGTGGAGATATATATTTATATATATATATGTGGCAATTTCAAAAAGATGGTTAAGTTTCGTTTCGAAACACCAGTTAAACAAAAAAAATACATTTATTGCACGCAGCGTTGTAATTCAATAAAGCCACAGAACTGAGTCCACATTTCGACAGAGTAATGATCATTACTGTTAAGGAATAGTTAAGCAAACAACGTATTTTAATATGACATAGTTCTGATGATCCACGTACGATTGTACGCTCTAGGGGTATAACATTTAATTTAAAACCCAAATTTTTTTTTTGCCCACTATATTGCCCAATTTTTGCCCACCTTAATGAACCTAGGGAAACGGGAAGTACTCAACTGGTTCGGAACATTTTGCGAGAACTCAAGATTAATGACCTATAAAGTGTTTCTTTTAATTTTATTTGTCTTTAATAATTAGAGGTGTGTACCTACATACCCACTTTCCGTCAGAGATATATTTCGGGTGCAAGCAGGACAGTTGGCAAGTCCATCGCCGTTACTCAAGCATGACTTTACCTTTTGTTATAGTAAATGTAAAAGTAAATTTTGGTAAGGTTTGACAGTAGAAAGAAAGGAACTTTTTTTATACAACAAGAGTGGCAAACAAACATACGGCCCACCCGATAGAAAACGGTTACCGTTGCCTTTTTACGCATACAATAACGAAGTATCACATGCGCGTTGCCACTCTGTTTTCGGAGACCTATACTGTGTTGGCAGCTTAATGGGACTAATCCCTCTGCTGCCAACACAATGTAACAATCCGCCCCCCTTCCCGAGGAGCTCATTACTGGTAACCTTATTCATCGCGTAGGAACACAACACAAAAAATTTTGTTATTTGGCTACGGACTTCTATAAGGTGGAGGTCCTGCCCCAGTCGGGCAGCTCCGAATTCGAACGGGAAACCTGTTATGCCTTACCTCTCTTGAACTTGCAGAATAGAGTCGATAGTTATTGAAAATGACGAGATAGTTTACTGTAATACAGTAATACTGTAAAAATAAATGTTATATAAGCCAACGACTGAGGTAACAATGGATGTTTGAATGGACTCTGAACTGGTCAAGGGTATGCGCGCGCATACATTATACTATTCATGTCTATGCATGTAGGAAGACATTCACATAAATTTGTGAGCTTCAATATATCTTTAATAATTTATTAAGTCATTTGTAGAGAAAAAACGAGATAGAAATTCTTGTATACATTTTAAATACGACGCATTAAGATGTTAAACAAAAGGACAATTTATATCTGTGAAGATGTTTGAATACTTTAACACATAAAAAAATAGATATTACTACTAACCAGAGGCACTTATTAAATTTCATTGACTAATAGCTTACATAAGTATTTATAGTTTATACACACAAAACATTGAACCAATTCCACATTATCCTTTCATTGCCATTGTCCTTATAGAAGTCCTTAGCCAAATAACTCAATTTTTTGTGTTGTGTTCCTACGCGGTGAATAAGGTTTCCAGTAATGAGCTCCTTGGGGAGGGGGGAGGATTGTTATATTGTGTTGGCAGCAGAGGGATTAGTCCCATTGTGCGGCCAACACAGTATAACTCTCCGAACACAGAGTGGCAACGCGCATGTGATACTTCGGTATTGTAAGCGTAAATAGGCTGCGGTAACCGTTTTTCATCGGGTGGGCCCGTGTGCTTGTTTGCCACTCTAGTTGTATAAAAAAAAACATTCATGTTAATTGATCAGGTGGTTTTTATCAAATCCTAATGGAGAGATATCAATCGAATCCATACTATTGGGTCATATTATGTTGATCAATAAAATATTGCATCAGTGTTTTACTTTGTTGATGTAATTAAAAATTACTCACTAGCCTTCAGATGACCGTAGGAAATAGTAATGGACGTAAGAAGTCTCTTTGTTTACTTTGATGATATCACGTGTTTTGGCACGTGTCTGACTGTTTAAATACGCAAGGCAATGATGTTGAGACACTAGGCATAATAACGAGGGATTAAATTACATTAAGATCAATTCTTAATTGAAGAAAAGTGATTACTGCTCATCACTTACTATGAAGTAAAATGATTTACTATGAAATAAAAAGGATGGTTACAATTTTATAATTGCAGTCGTGAAATTATCTTGGGATGGGCATTGAAATACACGCATATCGTCACACCCAGTGCCTCACGGAGTAGGCAGGCACGGAGTAGGGTATAGCGCCAGTTCTGGTTATTACTACTATCGTAACCTAATGGTTATGCATGCATGCTAGATAGACTGATGTCTAATTTAGTTCATATATAAAAAAAGGGCCTACTTTGACGTTCTATCTTTTTTTCTTTTTTATTGTATGTATGTAAGTATGCATGCAGCGATTGAGAATAAACTTTTAATCTATCTATCTATATATCTTTGAGTGTTCGATCGTTTTAGTCTGGGTAATTGGAATGTGCTCTCTTTCATTGAAATACAACTGAACAAATATTTGATTTGCACGTTTATTGTAGCAGACGAACTACAAATTACTACGAATGTGTAAGACGTATAGACGAACTCTTTATTATTTAATTACAGACGAAACAAGTGTGCATTTCCTTATTGGCAGTTCGTTTGCATTATCACCATTTTCTAGCATTCAATTATACATACATACATATCATCACGCCAAGTCCCTAACGGGGTAGGCAGAGAGTATAGAGCGCCAGTTCTCTCTAGACTTACATACCTCTTTCGCTTCGTCCACATTCATCAGTCTTTTCATACATGCTCGTCGGTTTCGAGTACTCTTAACGTTCCCGTCCTTGAGAGTCCGATCTATTTGATCCAGGTAGTTGGAACGTGGCCTTCCTCTGCCTCTTCTTGCACACACTTTTGCTTTGTATATCTGTTTCGTCAATCTTTCTTCACTCATCCTTTCTATGTGTCCAAACCAACGTAACATGCCTTTCTTCATCTTTACAATCACGCCCTCATTACGCCAGTTGATTTGCGAATCTCTTCATTGCGGATTCGATCTAATATCGTTACGCCGCACATTTTTCGAAGAGATCGCATCTCAACTGCATCTCAACATCTCAACATTAAATTATATATATGCTTATTTTCAGTTTGTTTCCTTTCGTTAATTCATTTTTCATAAGTATGTATACTCGAATTCTCAGGAATGCAGCATACATAATATATTTCAGATCCTGTGCGTGTAGAGTTATTACTTATTTAAAAAATACAAGCAGCCGTGGTGGTTTGAGTAGTTGCCTGCGACACAAAGATCGCAAGTTCGAATCCCGACTGTACCAATGAGTTTTCTGAACTTAAGTACAGTAATTAGTGACACCACGAGCTTTACGGTGAAGGAAACATCGCGAGGAAACCTGCATACGTCTGAGAAAAACTTCAAGGGCGTATGGTCGTGCTTGAGTAAAATATATCTCTGGGCTCTCTGGCAGTAAGTGGGTATGTGGGTACCACCCATACACATCTGCCTACCCCTTCAGGGAGGATATAAAATACAATCATCTGACAGTTTACTATTATTGTAGTTATTACAAATTCTCTTCCTGCTTCAAGCAATAATTTGGATTTTTTTCTGAAAGTTATTTGTGTTCCAAACACATTTAACGCGTGAAAAGCTAATTATAACTCAATGGATTGACGAACTTTGGATCCAGGGCCAGCCCTTGGCTATTTATGACATACTTTGTTATCACCTTGGCGTCTCTTCCTATTGGGCTCTATTTGCCGATGTGTTTTTAAACCTTATCACTTTCTGTCTGTTCGGGGAATAGGAATTGGTTTAGATAGTGCCCAATCTTTGATTAAAAGATATCAAAGTAAGAGTGTATTTTGTGATTGCAGGAAATAATATAAAAATTACGATTTTTTTAATATCTATATCCTTACTCCTTGCCAAAGGAGTCCTCGAAGGGGTAGTTGGAGGTATATAGGTAGTGCCCACACTTCCACTTTCCGCCAGAGATATATTTTAGGTGCCAACGTGGCAGATGGCGAGTCCATCGCCGTTACTCAACATACTATACTATACATACGCCTTTTTATAATAATAGTTCTTTAATTTTATAAACGCGCAGTTTGTGATGTTGTAGGGAAAAGTTTGTGGGGATATTTGTACCTCTTTCATGCAAAAACTACTCAACAGAATTGGATGGAATTCGCACAGAGATAGACTTATTAGCTGGAATAACACATATGATACGATATTTTTGCAGCAACATTACATTTTACGCGGGTAAAAACGCGGCACAACTGGTCTTAAATAAGCAACTAATATATTAAAAGAAACTATCGATTGACCTCAGCAGTCATTTGAATTGATTTATACGAAGCGATCTTTGATATCGTTACAAGACGTATGAAGCCAACGAAGATGTACGTCTGGAAAAGAAACGCGCTCTACTCTCTCTGCCTACCCGTGAAGGACTCAGCGTGATGATTTGCACGTTATAAAGATAATATTTAACGAGTTTAATGTGACCGGGAGTTATTAGCGAAAATATTGATAACAGAGACCCCGGTCAGCTATAAAAGAATAGAGATAAATAACAATTCGATTGGGAGGTTATCTTAGTTAAAAATAAACACGCCAATCACGTGTTGCACACAAATTCACCAACTGCACCACGCTATACATAAAAGATACCAGGAGCGGTTAGAACCGGTTAGCTAAGATATAAAAATAATAATAATTACCCTTATTTGACGGTATTGATTAACCGTCGACAAACCACAACAAACCCTTGACAAAGCACACTTTAATGCTTCATTTTTCAAATTTTGCACGTCAAATACAAGCACCTTCGAGCGCTCAAATGAAACTTTTCTTATATGGTATATCCTCACGCCTTCCCACAAGGGTCCCCGTAGGGGTAGGCAGAAGTGTACAGGAAGTACCCACACACCCACTTTCCACTTAGATACGTGACAGATGGCGAGTAGAAGTTTATAGATGCGAAACTTTGTATCTACGGATGTTTCGGATTTTTCGGATTTCGGATGTTTCGGATGTTTGTTATTCAATCACGCTAGACTGGCTGAACGGAATATGTATTAACTATATATTCCAGTATATATACTATATATATTCTACTATATACCATATATATACTATAGCCGTGGTGGCCGAGTGGTTCGAGAAGTTGCCTGCGACGCAAAGGTCGCAAGTTCGAATCCCGACTGTACCAATGAGTTTTTCTGAACTTAAGTACAGTGATTAGTCACACCACGAGCTGAACGGTGAAGGAAAACATCGAGAGGAAACCTGCATACGTCTGAGAAGAAATTCAAACGCGTATGTATAGTCGTGCTTGAGTAACGGCGATGGACTCGCCATCTGTCACGTTGGCACCTAATATACCTCTGGCGGAAAGTGGGTGTGTGGGTATTACCTATACACCTCTGCCTACCCCTTCGGGGACCCTTGTGGGAAGGCGTGAGGATATATTATTATTATTATTATATACTATATATATTCATCATGACGATTAAAAAAGGAAATAAAATAATTGGTGCATTATATTACCTTACTCACTCCGAAGCTTAGTGTATGTACATGTATGTATAACTTTATCGTTACGGCAGATTTATATTCAAAAATATACATTGTAGACTTTATGTGATCAATATACACTGTAGACTTTTATGATCTATCAATGTACATTGTAGACTTTTCATGATCACTAAACATTGTAATTTTGGTATTTTTTATTTACTAACTTTCATTGAAACATATTTATGTAACGGTCCTGATTCTGAGACACATTTTGAGAACACAGTAATGACCAAGTGTTCAACAATTTTATACTAACAAGTCAAGATGCTAGGTGACTAATAATGTAACTAGAACCACGAGGAAACTTTGTACAATATGATGCAAGAACAAACAAGATAACAGTTCCCTATATTGAGTGCAACGCCTCAAACCATTGATCATCTTTGCCATCAACAGATACCGAACATCCTATTCATATCCACGTCATATTTAATCCTCATTCCGTGAAGAAGAAGATTCCTCAAATTGAAAACATCTAATTCAACATAAGGAACACGGAAACACAACTATACATACGCCTTTGAATTGCTTCTCAGACGTATACAGGTTTTCTCTCGATGTATTATTTCACCGTAAAGCTTGGTTTGACTACAGAAAAACTCATTGGTACAGTCGGGATTCGAACTTGCACTCTTTGTTATTAACAAAAATATTAGCTATATATATTTTTTTTGTTTGGTCAAATGTTTCAACTTTTCAGATAACAAATGTAATAAGGAATAATTATGGCTACTTTTAACACCGCCAGTAGGTACATACTACACACATATCAAGTGCAAATTGTTAAGGCTAGAACAGATAATAACATGTAGCCATGATGAAAACATGGTCTATTAGTTGCTGTAAAATCGGGTCGCTGGTATAAATATATACATACATACTGTAATATTAAAATAAGCGCTTTTTACTGAATACATATGGATGTATACACGGTACATGTACCCATTTTTTTTTTAATTTGATCTGGTCTGTCAGTTTGTTCCGACTTATTTCTAAAACGGCTGGACCTATTTTGAAAAGACTGGTACATAGCCGATGTGAAAAGGAGTAGGTAACTTAGACTATTTTTATTTTAGAAACTAAACAATAACTTATTTGTCAAATTCCACGAGGCCAAAGTCGCGGGACAGCTAGTAACAGATAATAACCACGCACCTGTCATGGCGCATGCAGAGAAGTTCACACTCAAACACAGAAAAAAAACAGGCTGAATGCGACGCGCCCGCCGTACTTAACCCGACGAACTGCGTGAAAAGTACATAGCGTTGTTGGCTCAGTCTGCAGCCGAGGGGCGTGTGAGTCGCTCGCGCGCCACGTTTGCCTCCAACTCAAATAATACGTGCTGTTAATATATAAAAGTTTTCCTTATTGGTGCTGTGCTATTTTCGTCCACGTGCGCCCATATCCCTGAATATTTAAAGGATTTATCGTCCCAGTTTGGTGAGTCAAACATTCAAGATTGTTTTAAAAGAAACTCATTTCCAATTGGTGTTGGAAATGTACCTAGACAAGTTTCTTCGTAAAATTATGCTTTACACAAAGTGTTGTATCCAGTAAGTTCGTATAGTGGGATTGAAAGAGCATCAGCGTAAAAGTTAATCGCATTTTTTGTAATAAAACATATTCTATGTTAATTAAGCTAATAATCTACCTTTGCGCCAAACTTCATTCAATTCCGTTCAGTAATTTTTAGTTCGGTAAGGGTGAAGGAGGCACAAAAATCCTCACAAACTTTGGCACATTTATAATATTAGCATATATATAATATATATATATATATCCTCACGCCTTCCCACAAGGGTCCCCGAAGGGGTAGGCAGAGGTGTACAGGTAATAACCCACACACCCACTTTCCGCCAGAGGTATATTAGGTGCCAACGTGACAGATGGCGAGTCCATCGCCGTTACTCCAGCACGACTATACATACGCCTTTGAATTTCTTCTCTGACGTATGCAGGTTTCCTCTCGATGTTTTCCTTCACCTTTAAGCTCGTGGTGTGACTAATCACTGTACTTAAATTCAGAAAAACTCATTGGTACAGTCGGGATTCGAACTTGCGACCTTTGCGTCGCAGGCAACTGCTCAAACCACTCGGCCACCGCGGCTATAAATATTAGCATATAGTAGGATATTATGTTCGTAGGCAATAGTATAGGTTTTAAAATTACTGACTTGCAATAAAAAACAGTATCACGACGTTCATTATTTAAATATATGACGCAGCCATCAGTTTAAACATAGCTATCGATAAAATTATAATTGGCAATTCCATTTAAATAACGAATTTACTTCGAATGAAGTAAAACTACACCAACCTACCTACGGTCGTAAATACAAATCATATTTCGGTTGTGCGACCACGAACTCGACACCGTGACAGTTCCGTATGTATAAAAATACTATAACAAATTTAAGTAATTCATGTGCATTTATAATTCAAAAGAGCCGTGGTGGCCGAGTGGTTCGAGTAGTTACTGCAACACAAAGGTTGCAAGTTCGAATCTCGAATGTACCAATGAGTTACGTACATTGCGATAAGACCGCCAATTGTACTTTGTCTGTCTATGATGTACTGTCTGTCTTGATTAAATATGGTGTACAATAAAGCATATAAATAAATAATAAAAAAGTAGCCGTGGTGGCCAAGTGGTTCGAGCAGTTGCCTGCGACACAAAGATCGCAAGTTCGAATCCCGACAGTACCAATGAGTTTTTCTGAACAGTACAGTGATTAGTCACACCACGAGCTTTACGGTGAAGGAAAACATCGTGAGGAAACCTGCATACGTCTGAGAAGTAATTCAAAGGCGTATGTATAGTCGTGCTTGAGTAACGGCGATGGACTCGCCATCTGTCCCGTTGGCACATAATATACCTCTGGCGGAAAGTGGGTGTGTGGGTATTACCCATACACCTCTGCCTACCCCTTCGGAGACCCTTGTGGGAAGGCGTGAGGATAAAAAAAAAATGATAAGTCTCGCCGACCGATTTGACCTAGGTACCTACCTGGAACGTGGTCTTCGTCAGCTTTTAACGGCCACATTAGCATAGTATATTTGCTCCGTCAAACTTTCTTCACACAAACACTTTAATGACGTAAGAACGAAAATGGTAATTGTAAATTCTATCATTGCTTAGCATACAATTACTTGAACTCTGACTGAAGAAAACGCTGTTAAAATAACAGGACCATTATAAACATGTCACTTTGTACTCATTCTGTACATACATAATTTAGATTAGGTATAATTTACATACCTGGATATGTATAATCATGCTGAATCCTTCATGGGGCAGAGAGGGTAGGGCGCCAGTCCTTTGAAGACTCTAACTTGCCGATTCGAGTACTCTGCGTTTTCGATGACATTATTATCGATAAAGAACTCAAATTGAGAGACAATGGATCTATACTATTAATATAGAACTGTAGTCTGTTTGTACGCGCTTATCTCAGGCGCTACTAGATGCGAAATAATATTTTTGCATGAAATAGTCCGCTAATTAAGCAAAGTTTTACGATATCAAGCTAAGAAAGGAACATCAATAAAAAACGTTGCAATAACGGGGGAAATAACTGTTATTAATATTAATATTTTTAACGCAGATGAAACCGCGGGGCATATCCGTATGTAAATATTATAAAGAGGAAAGATTTGTATGTAAGTATGTTTGTAACGAATTGGATCAAAAAGTACTAGACCGATCGATTTAAAAAATTCTTCACCATTTGAATGCTTCATTATCACTGATTAATATAGGCTATTTTAATTGCAAGAAAAAAAAATATGCCAAAATATTTAAAAAATTAATGCCCCCCCGTGCGATACCGGGACGGGCCGCTAGTATAAATATGTCTACATAACAGTTCTTTAATTCCTTAATTATGGCACCTATTTTATTTCTCGTTGTCCAGTAAATTGTATACAAAAGAGTAGCAAAGTCCGTTGCCCATTTCAAGTAAATCGAGTTATATACAATTAAAGGTGTAACATTACGTTCTAATAACGACCTCTAATATAGTTTTCAAATGTTTAAAACAGAAACACACGAAACCTAAAGCTCTGGCATTTCTGCAATTTGTATACAAAATCGCGATAGAGGCATAGTGGGTAAGAAAAATGGCAAGAATAAGCTTAATCAGCCTTGCAAAAATATTCATCTACCCTCAATAATATCTTTACTAATGTATAATGAATTGAAATAGCGTATTGCCAGCCGTCGCCAGTTGTACAAATATTACACGGCGTCCTGCTTGGACTGAATTACTTTACAATGATCAATCGCTGCGATACATTTGTATCTTGTTATTGCAGTATTGTCTTGTTTGTTTAAAACATAAACAATGCTGTGAATAAAAACACTATACAACAATATAATACTGAGCCTCTTGGTTCATCCAGATTCAATTTTAATACTGCTCCGTTGTCTTGGGTGGCAGCATGATGATGCTATATAGCCTGCAGCCTTCCTTAATAAACGGACTATTTATCTATACATATAATAAAATTGTAGTGTCTGTTTGTAATATTAAAATAACCGCTTTTTACTAAATGCATATGGATGTATACACGGCACATACACCAAAATATCGTTTTTTTCAATTTTTGTCTGCCTGTCTGTTTGTTCCGTCTAATCTCTGAAACGGCTAGACCGATTTTGACGGGACTTTCACTGGCAGATAGCTGATATAAAAAGAAGTAACTTAGGCTTTAGATTTTTTTTTGTCAAAATCCACGCTGACGAACTCGCGGGCGCAGCTAGTCGCAAATATATTTTTTTCAAATTGGTTTATTAGTTTCTATAATTAGCGCGTTCAAACATACCAAACTTTGCCTCTTTATAATCATATTACAATAATTATAAATGCTGTTTGCAAGGTGTTCTCGGTCACGCAAGAACGGCTGAACGGATCGGATGAAATTTGGCACAGATGTGGATTACAACCATGATATATTCATTCCAAGATAAGAATGTCCGAATGAAATCATATTTCACGCGGGCGAAACCACAGGGCACCCCTAATATTTATAGACTAAAACTTCTAAAGTTCTCTAGTTACAAAACTGTACGAGAATAGATGAATCGAATTACATCATACTCAGAAGTGGTACATGGAATGCAACATCCAAATAGCAACATAATCTGAGTCAATGGCAGATGAAATTAATGCTGACACCAGTAGATCTGGTATGTAAGCTGAAGCTTGATGATTATATGACGTGATTATATTTATGCATACGTAACTTACATACCCCATAATAGTGTCTAGGAGAAGAGGAGCTTAGGACCACGTTCAAATTAAATAGATCGATTCGATCGGTCCGACATGAGTACTTGGGACCGGGTAAATTTATGATAAGGCAGATGAAAGAGGTCTGTAAGTCTAAAGAAAACTGGTACTCTTTTCTCTGTGACTACCCTGGGGAGTAGTTCGTGTGGGCGCTTGCAATGCAAAATTCTGAACTTAAGTTTTTTCTTTTCATTAGTCATTATTTTTTCGCGTGTCCAATACATCCATCACATCAAGGGGACAGGCAGCACGACGCAGGCAGGCGGACTCCTAGCGATTAAAACCCAAAAAAAATCGTTGAAGTATATCAGACTCTTACTGACTAAACCCCACGGTGACTCTGCTGCCTGCTTTAGAAGCCACGGGTCTACTGACACTTTAGCAACTACCTCCAGCGACTATCCTTACTATCCTGGTCTGGCCTCTCCATCAATTCATCCCGATAAATTACTAGTAGTTAGTGCGTGTTGAGACCTGCAAGTCGCCCTTCACCAGAAAAATTGCCGTCGACCTTGTCCTAGCGAATAAGACTGTATAAGTATATACTATTAAAAGATAACGAGCAGACAGACCGCCATACATACATACATATCACGCCGTCCATCGAGGATCAGGCAGAGAGTGGAGCGCCAATTATGTCTAGACCTACGGACCTTTTTCGCTTCATTTACATTCATCAGTCTCTTCATACATGCTGGTTAACGAATACTTTATAAGACAAATCAAAACATTTTCAGTTATAAAATACTTCAAAATAAAATACATCTACTACTGTACCTCCGTTTTTTTTTTACAAATTAAGCTGTTAATGAAACTGTACCCTAGAAACATTGTCTATTATCGTGTATAGAGTATTAAATAGTCTATTTATGAGGGTATAGATCACGTAGTGACTGACATAGACAGGACATTGCAACAGAAAACACGAAGGTCACACAACTGATATATCTGTGGTATTCTTGGTTAAGGACTATGAAAATTTATTTCATAGGAATAATACCACACAAATTGTGATAGTCCCAAATTTTTTTGTAATGTCTCTCGTAGCGTGAGTTCCGGGAACTTTTGCTACTTAACCGGTCAATGGCGAGACCTAGGTCTCCAGCCAGGCACTTTATTTCTAAGCAACACAGCTAAGGACACCCCCTGTGGGGACGAACCTCGGCTTAGGGCGTTGCTGGATCGCGAGCAAGGGAGCTGGGCTGGACTGGTAATTTTAATTAAATATTATTTGGGGGCGGGATTTGCGCGTCTGGCTCGGCGCGGGCCGGTGTTTACGGCCCGCCGTAGACCGACCCCCGGGTCGGGGGGTCCCAAATTAAGCAACGCTTGTACTATGTAAACACACCGCTACACCCCCATTCCTATCTAAGCCGCAGCCAACTATAGATAGTGCCATCCACGAGAACGCGCCCCACCCATCTCTAGTCGAGGGAGTCGATGGATGCTGGGAGTATGATCCGAGTCTAATAATTGTAGTGTGCGTGTGCA
Source organism: Drepana falcataria (assembly GCA_945859725.1). NCBI lineage: Eukaryota > Metazoa > Arthropoda > Insecta > Lepidoptera > Drepanidae > Drepana > Drepana falcataria. The sequence goes on along the minus strand of OX243941.1, from coordinate 8,425,148 downwards.
CTCAAAGGTAATCAGTGTGTACCGACAATACTCACACATTAGTGGAATATTGCACCTTTACCTACAGGATTATTATAAGTATACGGAAAATAGTGGGGCGCGTCTTCGTGGATGGCATTATCTATAACTACCACGATCCGCTATTACAATCCTCAACCATATCAACTGGTTGCATTAAACTTTATTTACAAATATCTTGAGTACTTTTAACGATAATCAAGCCACATATCGAACATTGAAGTGTATAACCTAGAAAACCCTGGTCTGACCTTTCATGTGGTGAACAAAACAAGTCAGAGAACTCTTTGTTAGCAAGTTATAAGCGTTTTGCGTTTAGTTACTACGATATGTGTAGTAACTAAACGCAAAACGCTTATAAATAATTTTGCAGGAAGTTTTTTAAATAAATAAATATCTTCACACTTGAGGGCCACAGATATAGATTATAACATGAATTGACACACAAGAAGAGGCAGAGGAAGACCACGTTCCAACTACCTGGATCAAATCGATCGGGCACTCAAGGACGGGAACGTCAAGAGTACTCGAAACGAACGAGCATGTATGAAGAGACAGAAGTCTAGAGAGAACTGGCGCTCTATGCCTACCTCGTTAGGGAATCGGCGTGAAGATATGTGTGTATGTATGTAACACATAGGATATTTTTTATTCAGATTAGATAATCTACCAAATGATAAATCAAGCTACGTGGGGAAGAAGCGGGGCACAATGAGTACATTAATCGGGAAGAAGTGGGGCACAATAAGTACATTAATCTTTTCTATGTGTAACAATAACTATTTACAATACTATACAATTGAGTAGAGTCGATAGAAAAAAGTTCAGTCACAAATCAGCTACAGAATATCATCCATAAAAAAAAGGTTAAGAGGTAAATAAATAAGTAAGTAAAGTAAAAGTAAAGGACTCGCCATCTGTCACGTTGGCACCTAAAATATATCTCTCGCGGTAAGTGGGTGTATGGGTATTACCTATACACCTCTGCCTACCCCTTCGGGGACCCTTGCGTGGGAAGGCGTGAGGAAATAAAAAAATATATGAGTAAAAACTTTGGAACAATTCCACACAAATGAACATAGCCCCAAATTGAGCAAAGTTTGTTATGGTTTGTTATGTGTGTTTGGTATGTGTATTGTTATGGTATCAATAAGGGCCTTAAACATTAAAATAAATGTTTTTATCCTTGATGCTTCACAAGCGGGAATTTCAGTTCGCTGACTCATTTTCGCAACAAAGACTGCATTCGAGAGACAGAGCGTCGAACGTTATCCTATACGTTAACAAAGGAACGCGTAAATTATTAATAGTTATTAATAATTTGGTATAGTTGTGCCCGAATATATTGTGGAATTGATATAACGCTCAAGGGATTCGTCGTTGGAAGGGAATGATCATCAAAAGTCATTGGAAAATGGCGAGCATTCGTGCATAATGACGTGTGTAGTAATTAATCATTAATAACGAAAGTAAAAGCCCAAGTGTCACTGTCGAAGACACCACAGATAAAATACTATTTGTCAATTGAAGATAACATTCCGTATTTAATGAGTCGTTCATTGGTTATCGATATAATATAATAACGATGCGATGATATTTGACCTGATTAAGGCGAGGACTGACCATTGAACAGTACTTATTCAATTTAATTGAACATCATAAAGAGGCCGTTAACACAACAAGAGGGACACAGTGGCTCCTCTATATGAAGTACTGGCCTTATGAGTCCATAGAGTATGTATATTTAGCAATACATGTCAAATGTAAGAGAAAATCTAGAGGGAACTGGCGCTCTATACTCCTATCGGCCTATCCCGTTAGGGACTCGGCGTGATGATATGATAATGATATACGTCAAATATCGTTTAATAGTGAATAATATGAGGTATTTATTCACTGTCACAGTGTATTCACTATTAAACGACATTTGAATAAACTTCCTAAATATACACATTTTTATGATAATCCTTACATAACATAAACTTACAAGGTTTTTCGTTTTTCTGATGAGAAGTGTGTATATATATATACAAATGTAGATACAGACATTGTATGTTCGCGTCAACTTTATAAAAAACACATTAAGCGTCAAATCTACAGCTGCAACAACGTTTAAATATTTAAATGTATTATAACGAGTTCCGCCATTAAAATGTAAGTTTGCTAAGTGTCATTGTATTGACATTTCAAACTCTTATAAAAAAAACCGGTATGAAGTCCATGGGTACGTCATGAATATAATACACTAGCTGTTCCGCCCAGCTTCGCTTGGGTGAAAAAAAATTAAAGTTGCTTTAACACGATCGCAGCGCCATCTCTCGGTTCCAATTGTGAACTTAAACCATTCTCGAATCTACCTGAAGAAACGCAGAAAATTTCATAAAAGTCGGTCCAGCGGTTTACTATACTTTATATACAGACAAACCATTCATTTTTATATATAGTTATAGATAAACATATAAAACACTAGATTCCCTTCTCGCTTCACCATGGCGCATTGTTTTTTTTTTCTCTTTATTTAAGGTGTTTTGTCGCACAGCGACTATGTCACTCCTTGAGGACACCTGGATATAAAAGTAATTAGAATCTGGTTGAATGGTTAACATTTACTGTAAAACATTTACTCATACGAAAAATTTACCCTTAAATCATATTGAACACTGTGTTATAATTTGAGCATAATCGGTTTAATTTTGAGCTAATCCCATTGTTTTTTTAATTGACGTGTTTTAAATTGACACGGAATAAGTAACACCACCATTGTGCAGTGGAATAATTTATATTGTACTATTTGCTCTTGACACTCAATGAGACAAGGTTACAAAGGCCGCGAAGCTAGTATTTCTAGGTTAATTGATAGGTTTATTAAAGAGCTAATTGCAAACGAGGAATCCAGAACTGCACATATTTATTCATATCACACATATAGATTGAGATCAGTATGAAATTACATAAATAAGATGATACATTATAGGAACTAGATAATACTCCAAATTACAGTGTTACTAACTACAAAAACTATATATAAACGATATGAACAAGATATAAAAAATAAAGAGAACATTCATTAGATATTTCTGAAACTAAATAAAATAAAAATATTTTTTGAGATATTTCACATAGGCCTTGGTGGGCACTTATAAAACGTCGAAAAACGTGCACTACTTAAACAAATAGTTTTGCATATATGTACATTAATATATGTGGAGGTTATATCACGGCACCATCTAGTGAATCAATACTTTTCTCATTGTACATACATACAAATCATCTGGCCGAGTTTATCATGGGGTAGGTACAGGAAGTATAATACCAGTTCTTTCAAGATTTACAGACCACTTTCGGTTCAACGTAACACGCCTTTCTTCATCTTCTTTACAATCCCACCCTTGTACACGCCGGTTGATTGGCAAATTTCTATATGGTATATCGTTATAGTAATATGCAATTCGAATGACCAGCTTCCCTCCTAAAATCCTCAAAGTACCAAATTCACAATATTAATTACATTGGCGTGGTGGTGGTCGAATGAATCAGTAATTATGTACCAGGGAAGTATGAAATATGTCGTTACGTAAAATTGCAGTCCGTTGAAAATGGGGCAAGTTTACAAAATAATGCCAATGTTGCCGTTCGTCACATGAGAACGGCTTGTGCATCGGACTCCCGACAATTGTTCGTTCGTGTTAGTTTTGTTTGTGTTGTTCTGTAGTCGTGTTGAACTATTGACATCGAAAAGGTTATTTGAGATACGTCACTTGAACTCACGTACTTTTCAGAACTTGGGTTCCTACAGTAATTAAGGATACTACTAGTATTACGGTAGATGAAGGATAACATCGTGAGGAAACCTGCATTACCTGCATACGTTCGGTAGGAAATTCAAAGACTTATGTATAGCCGTGCTTAGGAAACGGCGACGAACTCACCGTATGTCGGTACTCGGCCACCACGGCAGCTAATGAAATATTTTGTCAATTTGCTCACCATTCGTGAATAGGCCTTAATTTCTTTAGCCATCGCATGATACGGATTTGAATTTAATAATAATGATACGATACATCTGGATTATATTATAAACAATTTTGTTACTCAATTGCGCCAGAGAGGCTGAGCGGAGTTAGATGAAATTTGGTACAGACGTAAATTAGCTGCATAAAAATTACAAGTTCGAATCCCGACTATACCTATGTGTTTTTTTATGAACTTAAGTAAAATGAGTAGTCCACACCAAGAGCTTTATGGTGTATGAAACATCGAGAAGAAACCTACATTAATTTGAGAAGAAATTCAAAGACTTAGGTATAGTCGTGCTTGAGTAGCGGCGATGGACTCGCCAGACACGTTGGCACCTAGACTCTCCGGCGGAAAGTGGGTGTGTGGGTACTTCCTATACACTGCCTACCCCTTAAGGGTCACCCCTAATGGGAAGGCATGAGGAATATGTTTTATTCCACCAAAAAAAAACTACCAATGAAATCCTAAATCCGCGGGGGACAACCAGTAACTAACAAATTAAGTCGATATTGACACCTGAACAATCAAATATTCAGGAAAAGAAAGGCGTGCAAAGACAAGGACAAATGACATACTCGTTTCGTCAAACACGAACCTCATTGAGAACTCGATCAGGAAATAACAAGAGGAGCATTGATTATTAAAACAATTATTCGTTTTAAAAACCTTGGGGCCATAAATCCAACATGACCACTATGGACACTTTGTAAATTATATTAGGAAGTTAGATTGCTTTCGCTTCCTGATCTAAACGTCCGGAGTGGATTAGACACTTATTTAAGTCTGGTAAAAAATATATTTGATCACCAACTTAAATGATAAGTATGTGGCCTTGGCGTAACCAATAGTGTGCTAAAAAACTATTATGGACACAAACATTTTTATTTTTTGTCTCCTTTTCTGTGAATCTTGAAATGTTGAGTAAGATTGATTGCAAATTTAAGAGTAAATAAACTCTTGTCGGTATAACTGAAGAAGTCTCTGTGACATACAGACAAAACAAGACAGCTATATTTGACAGATGGCGATATTCATACATATCATCACGCCGAGTCCCTAACGGGGTAGGCAGAGAGTAAAGAACGCCAGTTCTCTCTAGACTTACATACCTTTTTTGCTTTGTCTTTCATCAGTCTTTTCATTCATGACCGCCGGTTTTGAGTTCAGAACGAGACAGAGAAAGACCACGTTCCAGCTACCTAGATCAAATCGGTCGGACGACTTCCTTTGAATTTCTTCCCAAACGTATGCAGGTTGTGTCTCGATGTTTTCCTTCACCGTATAGCTCGTGGTGTGACTAATATCTTGTATAGTACATTGGTATCAGGAATATGATGATAAATTAGGTCAATATTATATAGTACATTGGTATCAGGAATATGATGATAAATTAGGTCAATATTATATAGTACATTGGTATCTGGAATATGATGATAAATTAGGTCAATATTATATAGTACATTGGTATCAGGAATATGATGATAAATTAGGTCAATATTATATAGTACATTGGTATCAGGAATATGATGATAAATTAGGTCAATATTATATAGTACATTGGTATCAGGAATATGATGATAAATTAGGTCAATATTATGTTCAGTTTTGGTTCGGGAAAACATTCTGATTCATTTGTTTTTCGCATTGTTTTTCCGCGTTTAATCAATCCTACATATCTAAGATGCGCCGATATCAAACCCAGTGCGGCGTAGATTGAAAACCACTCATGAAAATCTAGATCAAGTTACGGATACGACCATCAAACTGTAGGTATACATATCCGATATATTTCTATTACTGCAATTCATCCATATTAGCCCTTTGTACACGCCGGTTTCGAGTTGGTACTCATGACGTTCCCATCCTTGAGTGTTCAATCGGTTAAAGAGAACAGACTCAATCTAATAGACACCTCTGCCTACCGCTTCGGGGACCCTTGTGGGAAGGCGTGAATATAAAGTGTATGTATAATTCGTATTTTACGAGTGCTTTTGTTTGAACTAATTATATTGTATGCATGCATTCAGTCCGGTCGTTGACAATGTTCATTCGTACGAGCATCATATCCGGTCGAGTGTGTCACGTCTTCGTTCAAACAAATAACCTACATTTTCCATTAGCGTGGCAACACTGCCAGCAAAAATTTTCAAGTCAGTAAGAAAAATAAAGCTAATCTAAAACTCTGTAGTAACAGTGATTAGTCACCACGAAACCACTGCACACACCAGTTCAGAAAAACTCATTGGTACAGTCGGTATTCGAAGTTGCAATCTTTGTGTTGCAAGCAACTACTCGAACCACTCGGCCACCACGGCTCATAGATAAATACCCAAGTGCATTTCTAACGAGCGATTGCAGGTGAAAGGCACTCGTCGGGGTTTACGACCCACACTTAAGTATTCAAAATTAAGGCCAGTTGAGAAATACTGTGATTAGTCAAATTATTGTTAATTCCTTTTCGAAACTAACTTGACTATATTCATATATGTACACATTAACATAGAGTCGTGGTGGCGATGGCATCGTGGTTTAAGCTAGCAGCAAAATTCTGAAGGTTCATGTCCCGCTGGCCTCATATATGCGAAAGTGTCATAACGCCCACCTTAACTCATTGATATAGGTAAAAGCGCCACAGTTGAGTCCCTTACTAATCTTATAAAGGCGAACGTTTGTAAGTTTGCTGCTCATTCACGGCAAAACGACTGAATCGATTTGGCTGAAAGTTGAAAAGCTGAAAAAATGAAAGCGATGGCGTATACCCAGGATTAGGTAGGGCATAACGGGTTTCCCGTCCGAATTGGGAGCTGCCCGACTGGGGCAGGACCTCCACCTTATAGAAGTCCGTAGCCAAATAACACAATTTTTTGTGGTGTGATCCTACGCGATGAATAAGGTTTCCAATAAAGAGCTCCCCTTAGCTACAACACTTGCCTTAACAGGTAGAAAAATTTCCCACATCTGACTCTACGAGTGACAGAAACAACGGTTCATGATAGGTTTCGTGGCGAGAGTTAAGACTCAATTCGCGCCTATTGTCTTCTATCACAGTTATCGGTTCAGCCGTTGACTGCTTCATAGTTTCATGCTTCTGACGTCAATGGAGGTGTGTCTACAAGGTTACGACTTACGAGCGAGCACTTGCATGGTGACGTCAGCGTGTCGTATTTCGAAAGCAATAGCTAAGTGATGAAACTGCTGATATGGATAGTAATTCGATACGATTAATGCTTACTTATTGTATAAATCTAAATATATATAAATCACGTGTCACGTTGTTTGTCCGCGATGGGCTCCTAAGCTACTTAAGCGATTTCAATCATATTTGTACAGCGTGTGCAGTTTGATCCAACTTAAAAGATAGGATAGCTTCCATCACAATTGGACCCGATAGGTGGCGCTGCGATCGTGTTTCAGGAAGTTTAACTTTTCCCCCGGGCGAAGCTGGGCGGGACAGCTAGTACTGACATAAATAAAAGCCATTGTGACTGAGTGGATAAGCAACACAAAAATAACAATGAGTTTTTTATAACTTAAGTGCAGTGATTAGTCTCACCACGAGCTTCACGGCGAAGGAAACATCTAGAGGACACCTGCATAAGTTTGAGAAGAAATTACAAGGCATATGTATTAGTCCAGGTTAAGTTATGGCGCTGGATACCCCATCACGTTGGCACCTAAAATATATCCCTGGCGAAAAAATTGTGTGTGGGTATTACGCACCTATGCCTAGCCCTTCGGGGTCCCTTGTGGGAGTCGTGGTGGCAGAGTGTTTCGTCTAGTTGCCTGCAACGCAAAGGTGCCTTCGGTCAGCTTGGCACTTAAATGTATCTCCGGTAAAAAGTAGATGAACAAGTCCCTCAAGGAGTAGACAGAGGATAAAGCCAGTCTCTCTAGACTAACACACACTCGTTGCCTCGCGCTAGTTTGCTTCACTATATACATCACTGCACATTATGTCAGCAGATATTTTTTTCAATACAGACCACAACAACGAAACAAACTATTACTCAATTTTTATTGGCCATTATAGTGGCCATTGATCTCCTAGACCTTCGAGAGGGTTGGTAAGGGCTCCCACACATAAACACGATACGACGTCGCGTCGTACAACGATGCGGCGTCGTAACGTGTCGATGCACGATACGACGTCGTGACGTTAGAAACTCACGATGCAATCCTGCGCAGTTGTTATTCAAAATTCATCTTTAGGTCTTTTCTAAAAGGCATCTTTAATCATTTAGTTATATGCCAAAAAGTAATGCATCACAGTTAAAAATGAATGTAATTATATATCTAACGCCTGTTACTTGAAAATCAGAATACGTATATACGAGCCCTAAGGCGCGAGCGATACCCCTGGTGTCGCAAGGGTCCATAGGCAGCGGTAGCCGTTTACCGCGCCTGCTTACGTGCCATTTTAGATTTAAAAAATACCGTTCTAAAGAGCGCATGTCCTTCAGTGTCTGCGATTACGCCATACAGGAAGTTTTATGGCACCGCAATAAATTTTATTAGTAGTACAAAATGTGCGCAGTAGCACAAAAAGCTCTTGAACTTCAAACGTATATATATAATCTCTCTTCTAAGACGCATCTATTTAGTGGCGTCAGAAACTATCCAGTAGGTAAATAAGCTCATGAACTTGATACGTATAAACTCTTTAGATAATGATCTTGTGTATTTTCTCATCCATTTAGTGACGTCATTCTCTTCAAGGAAGTTAGGCTGCAACCTTGACATATTGCGTCGTTGTTGACATACTGGGTTGTTTTTGTGGTCTAGAGCTATATTTTTAGGTTTACGACATTATATCCACTTTTTGTGATATGTATTTCGATTAAAATTAAATTTGTTTAGTAACTTTACGCCTTGATAGGACACTTGTTAGAGCGTCTACCGAGTCCTCCATATCATCACACCGACTCCTTCTCTGGGTAGACAGAGAAAGAACGACAGTTCTCTCTAGACTTATAGACTTCTTTCGCTTCACCCACATTCATCAGCCTCTTCAGAAGAATTAAACATATAAATATTAATACGGACAGCCGTCTGGTCTAGTGATTAGAGCTTCTGACTGCGAAACTTGAGGTCGCGGGTTCGAATCCCGCTGAGGGCAGATATTTGTGTGATGAACACGATCATTGATACCTTAGTCTTGGATGTCCTATGTATTTATGTATATATCTATCTATATAAGTAAATATGTATATCATTGTCTAGTTACTATAACACAAGCTTTGCTTAATTTGGGACTAGGTCAATTTGTGTGGAATTGGCTCAGGGTAATAAAGAAAATACAAGACCTTAATATTGTTGTACCTAAACATCTGAGTCTTCTCAAACTATTATTAGGTTATAGGTCCTGATGGAGTATCGATCGGACTCAAGTATGGGAACGTCAATAGTACTCGGAACTGGATAGGAATGTATGAAGTGTCTGAATGAGGACCAACCGCAAAGGTATCTAAGTTTAGAAAGAACTGCCGGTCTACTCTCTTTGCCTACAGCGAGACAGCGTGATGATATTTGAAATACATAAAGCATACAAAAGGCGCCATTTGAGATATCTCCTCGTGATGCACCCGACCAAAATATACATTCAATCTTCGTTCACGTATAAACAAAGTTATTTATAACGCACACGCAATCAGGTGAACTACTCTATATAAGTTTAATAATAACGGGCAGGGAAACATCGAGAGGAGACGCATACGTTTGAGAAGAAATTCTAAGACGTATGAGTACCTAGTCATTATTGAGAAATGGCGTGGCGAAAGCTCGTGGTGTGACTAATCACTGTACTTAAGAATAATACATTTTAAGAAAAACTCATTGGTACAGTCGATTCAAACATGCGATCTTTATGTCGCAGGCAACTACTCGAACCACTGCAATGCAAAGCTAGCAATGTCTAAAACTTAGGGATACCTTCTAGCTAGGCTTGTAGATACAGAATTCAAAACATCTTGTACACGTCGATCCAGTCAAATATAAAACTGATAACCTTGAATTCGTAGCTATTTCGATCTGGTAGACTACTGGGCTATCAGGCTAATAAATAAATCTATATCAAATGTTTGCCAGAATATAAAAATAACTGTTTCTTTTAATTCAATAATATTGTGTCATAGTTTTCGCTTCAGTAATGCGATAGTGTTGCGATCTAGGTACACTAAAAGGGTAGGCAGTGGTGTATAGGTAGTACCCACTCACCCACTTTCCGCCAGAGATATATGGCTTATGATATATGGCTGCTGGAATCGGTTTAGCCGCTATGCCGTGAAAGAGCAACATACATTATTATATAAGAACTGTGAATTTTTCAGGATAAAAAGTAGCCTATATCCTATTCCTAGGTATAAGCTATCACCATTTCAACTTTCAGCCAAATCGATTCAGCCGTTTGGCCGTGAAAGAACCGCAAACATCTAAACTTACCAACTTTCACATTTATAATATTAGTAAGAAGTAAGCGCATGAAACTTCAGGGCACAGATATTCCGAAATAAATATTGTACATATAAATCTTGGATTGAGAAACGTCGACTGACTCTAAGGAGGCTGTACTACACACCTCTGCCTTCGTCTTCGGAAACTTTTGTGGGAAGTCGGGAGATATATTTAATTTTGGAAATGGAAAATTTATTGAATGTGTTTGGAAGACTATTTCTCGGCCTGCTTGCCTCCGAGTGTTTTCACGTTCGAATGACGTCAAATCAGTTATTTGTTTGTCCAGTTTTCAGGATAAATTCGACAATACACTTGAAGGTCGTTGTAATTTGCACTTTTATATGAAACCATCGCACGAGCAGGATGGACAATATTTGCCAATCACAGTAACGTATGCGCGTTAATGAACTTTACATTTTACATAAGACTGTCAAAAATGTTAAGTAATAAGACAATCCCTTAGAATCACCATTTACGTTAGTGTGAAATGAGTTTCCTTCCGCGAACGTTTAGGCTGTGGAATGAGCTCCCCATTAAGGTATTCCCTGGAGAGAACAGCATGGAGTTCTCCAAGAAGGGTGTGAAAAGATTCCTGCAGGGTCGGCAGCGCGCGAGCTACACCCCTGGAGTAAGCGTCCATAGGCGGCAATAACCGGTAACCGGAACTCTTCCACCTTGATGGTATACAAAAAGGTTTTTCGGCTACACCTTTAAATGACTTAAATTGTCGCATTTTTTAAATGGATTTAATGCTATTTCTTCCTCAATTCAATTCCAACCATAACATGTTCATTAGACTTGACAATCGGTGCTGAAAAAAGACGCAGTGTGCACTATTACGACGCAAATGCATCAACTAGAACCGTCTAATCAATTAAGCATCATTAAATGCCTGTTAAGATCAATAAGAGCTCGACTCGTCGATTTGAACATTTGCAATGGTAAACATTATTATGAACAGCATACCTAATTTATAAGTTTCCAAGTACCACATTACGAATTTGTACGAATAGCCTGTTTGAATAAACAAGATTGCAAGTTCTATGTGCACGGTGGTCTATGAGTTTATTCCGAGTTAAAGGTGATGTATTACATAAGATTTACTGTGTGGTGTTAAAAATGCAAAAGGAAAAACGTATCCAAAGTCATGCTTGCTATTTTCACACTTGCATCCTTACATTTTGCTTCAAGGCAGCTATTTCAGCGTTTTCAAGTTGGTGCCATTTTGTCACCTCCAAGTTCATAGACTGAAGATATTTTTTTTTGTCTTCCCGCTTCATTATAATTAAAAACTAAATGTAAAGCTGAAGGGCTTAATACGTTAGTATACATACTCTTTTATTTTTATTATTCGCAAAATTGTTTACACAGCGACGAGCTGCATTTTTAGCGCCTCGAATGATGGCGTCGGGAGCGGTCGCACCTTTGCAATGACCTACATCCGTCCGCGTTCATTCACCGTTATGTTGGTAGTATGACAAATCACTGAGCGTAAATAAGGTCAAGAAAACACAATATTTTCTCCAATATTAAATTTTTTCTTAGAATTCAGTACCTAGAAATTATTTGCACGATGGAAACTTTTGTAAATATTTTCCGTAACTAAACAAGCTTGAATGGTAACGCGTAAACAACCGCACACTGATTGGTGTGCGTTAGTTCTTAAGTAGCTTCTTTAATAGGCCAATAGAGCCAGCAGAATCGTTATTAGTTCGACACGTTCATTGTCTTGTTGTGTGGCACGCTCGTACTCATATCATACTAATCATAGTACTGTGAGAATAAAAATATAAAAAATACCTCGAAACCCCTTGCCTTAATGATAGTAAAGGCAAGGGGGTCATCATCATCATCATCAGCCCACTCTAGTCCACTGCTGGACATAGGCCTCCCCTAATGAGCGCCATAGCGCCCTGTCTTCAGCTTGCCGCATCCAGCATCTGCCAGCAGTCCTTCGCAAATCGTCATCCCACCTGGTCGGAGGGCGTCCTACACTACGTTTGCCTAGTCGGTTTTGAAGCGAAGAACCGACAACCGCTGGGGTAGTGGAGGATACGGCTAAATATTTTTTTTGTCGTCTTTCTGTCCCTGTTGAAGATACCAGCTTACGAAGACAGTGGGCGTTTATCATGGAGCATACAACACCTCATACAATAGACTTGTAGGTAAACCTGTAATTGGCGAGATCTTCCAAATAACGCGTCTAGTGAAAAACAACACTGTCATAATGATGTATATGTCGCTTGTCTATGACAGCTGTCAGTCAGCTTCCGGGTTTGCGCGATTGCTTGCACATGACAGCTGTCAACGAGGTTCGGTTTGGCGGGCTTTTCTGGATACGCCGATTATCAATACAATACAATCTGATAGTATTGTTGGTTTAATACGATCCATATTTATGCGTAGGAATATTCCGAGGCGATACATTTGTATAGATATAAGGCTAGATTGAAGGTAAACGATAAAAACGGTCTTCCAACGTCAGAAGGCACGCCTCCCGGATTTATTTTTAAATTTCCCAGTATTGTATAAATATATAAAGTTGGTATGAAACACGCATCTCTGTAGGAGCAGCATGATTCATACAGCTGATATATACTTTGATTTCCGGAAAGCGTTTGATAGGGTGAATAATGATATACTGCTGGCCAAATTGCACAACATTGGCTTCCCCCCTGGTCTTCTCCGCCTTCTAGCTGACTACCTTCGCGATCGTCAGCAGTTTGTCAGACTGGGTATATATCAGTCTGAGTCGTATCAAACGCGTTCTGGTGTCAGCCAAGGCTCTATCTTAGGACCATTGTTATTCCTCATAATGGTTAACGATCTCCCCGGTGTTCTCTTGCATGCTGACTGCCTTTTGTATGCTGACGACCTCAAACTTTTTACCGAGATTAAATCTGTAACCGACTGCCTGGCTTTACAGGTTGATATTGATGCAGTTTTAGATTGGAGTGTTGAGAACAAAATGGAGTTAAACCATACAAAATGCTATGTAATGAGTTTTGGCCGATCTAGACAACGAATTGATTTTAGCTACAAAGTAGGTGACATTAATATTGCTTCCACGGATACTATGAAGGATCTTGGCGTCACATTTGACAGGAAACTCACATTTCACGATCACATTATAGCGGTTGCTAAAGACTCCTACAAGCGACTAGGATTTTTATTGCGAAACGCTCAGGACTTTAGCAACCCCAATATAATTTCCGTCATATTTAGTGCCCTTGTTCGCAGCAAATTGGAAGCTGGCGCATGCGTATGGAATCCTTACGAGAAGAAGTACATACTACTCTTAGAGAAGGTACAAAAAGCGTTCCTAAGGTTTCTATACAAGCGTGTGTATGGGTACTATCCATACTTGTATCCTACAAAGTATCTCCAGGGCTGCTTAGGGTATAACTCATTAGAGGTGAGAAGGAACTGTGACCAAATGTCAACTATGTGCAAGGTGCTTCGTGGAAGTATTAATGCCCCTGAATTACTCGAAGAGCTCACAAAAATATTTGTGCCTGACAACTACACACGCGCCAGGAAACACAGGCTCTTTTCCATATCGGCTTGTCGTAGTAAGTCGCGATCATACTCTCCCGTCCCTCGCACTCTCTCTGCGTTCAATGATCTCTTGGAGTCCAACTCTGATTGCGATTTGTTTGCGGATGGATGGCAGACTATTATGTCGGCATGTCTGGAGTATTGGGAGGCGAATGTATGAATGTTGTTTTATATATTTTCTTTTGTATTGTGTATATGCTGTATAATTTTTAACTATTTAGAGTAATTGGCCACTGGCCGTTCTAATGTGTATTTTAAAAAAAAAAAAATACTTGTGCTGCCATCTATTTATGAAATAGCAAATTTTTTTTAACAAGAGTGCACTTACTTGCTAACCAAATTTTACACACACTCAAACGCGCGTAATGGCCTCACGGCAGAGGGAGTAGAGCGCAATTTCTCTATAGACTTACAGTCTCTTTCGTTCACATTCATCGGTCTTTTCATATGTATATGTTCGCCGTTCTCTTATACATACGGACGGACATATGCTATGTATTTCTCATGCGAATATACGAACGAAGGGCATGGTACCTACCTACTTTGGATATATAATTTCCATCACAGTCCTGTCTTGTTATTCAGGGACTTTTATTGGCAGATAGGTATAATAATAATAATAATTGTAAGAAAAAATATATATTTATATAATATAAAAATAAGAGCCGTGGTGGCCGAGTGGTTCGAGCAGTTGCCTGCGACGCAAAGGTCGCAAGCTCGAATCCCGACTGTACCAATGAGTTTTTCTGAACTTAAATACAGTGATTAGTCACACCACGAGCTTTACGGTGAAGGAAAACATCGAGAGGAAACCTGCATACGTCTGAGAAGAAATTCAAAGGCGTATGTATAGTCGTGCTTGAGTAACGGCGATGGACTCGCCATCTGTCACGTTGGCACCTAATATACCTCTGGCGGAAAGTGGGTGTTGGGTATTACCTATATATATTTAGTTATTTTTTTATTAATTATTATCTAGTATCTACATATAGGTACTGACTCAATAAGCCCCGCAGTTACATCCGCTTATTTTAAATATCATGTATAGATATTTCTGGAACAAAATAAATATATGTGCTACATCTAAGCGGAATTTCATACAATTTCGTTCAGTTGTGCATTTTCGTATCCTTGCGTGAAAGACTAGCAAAACATCCATAGGCGGCGGTAACCGCTTACCATCAGGCGGACCGCATGCTTGTTTACCACCCATGTGATATAAAAAAAAATGAAAATCATTGCATGTTACTACTACATGTCTACCTAACGTTCGGAGAGTAACCTTGGCCTTTGAATCACGTGGGATGTGAGACACATGGAAACGATATAATCTTAATTTCTTATCAGACCTATGCAGGATTCCTCTCGATGTTTTCCTTCACCGTAAAGCTCGTGGTGTGACTAATCACTGTACATCAGAAAAACTCATTGGTACAGTCGGGATGCGAAGTTGCGATCTTTGTGTCGCAGGCAACTACTCGAAATACTTACACTGCCACTGTTCCCGAGGGATAGGAAGTATAGATGCCCGTCGTGAATAACAACACGGCTTACATAGAAAAAGTAGCAGGTGCCCATAGACAACGGTAACTGCTTAATCGCAACATATACATTTACGCGAGCGAATCCACGAGCAAGTTAGTTCTTGCCTATTTTTATGCTAAAAGAGCTCGAAAGAATCTCAATGTGACCCCAACATTGATTAGTCACACCACGAGCTTTACGGTGAAGGAAAACATCGAGAGGAATCCTGCATAGGTCTGATAAGAAATTCAAAGGTATAGACGTGCTTGAGTAACGGTGATGGACTCGCCAACTGTCACTTTGGCACCTAAAATATATCTCTGGCGGAAGGTGGGTGTGTGGGTACTACCTATACATCTTTGCCTACCCCTTCGGGGACCCTTTATGGGAACCCGTGAGGGTTTATATTTAGTATAGAAGTAAGTACGGATCACACAATTTTTCCTTCAAAATTGGGTGAAGAGTGAAGTATGTATGGCGTGAACGAGTGATCTGACTTGTTGACGGCGGATCCATCCAGTACCATACATAATTAAACTGCCTCACGAGCGCGGCAGTCCGTGTCGTGATGGTCCCGTTAGTCATTCATTACAGGACATAAAGATTGCAAACTGTACTAAACTAACACTAAATACTTGAAAAAAGTCACGATGAAAAGTATGGGTTAAGGGTTGCCACTTTCCCCGTGGATTTCTTTTTCCGTCGCAGGATCGCAAAATTAAATAAGTTTATTCCTAGCAGTGAGTTCAGAGGCCAAAAATAATGATGAAATATTAAAATCAAATTCAAAATCTTTTATTCAACGTAAAGGACACAGGGAACACTAACCAACAACCACGATTACCACGGTTTCCAACAAACATTAATGGCATTAATGGTCGGATGTTATTTGGGTGGAGGCAGCCCTAATATAAGTACGTACATAAATGAGAAGCTGAAGAGTAGATTGACGTCAATCACGGTATATATTACCGTCAAGGTGTGTGGTAATTTTTAAATGACTTATCGGGAATCATCGATTGGTTCAGAGCTAACATTCAGTCTCAGATTGTAGGTGTTTGTAGTTGAGATAAGCTAAGCCAAAATTATTAGGTGAGCGAGCTCAATCATCATGCATGATCAAATCAAATCAAATCAAAATCTTTTTATTTCACATAGGCCCAGGTGGGCACTTATAAAACGTCGAAAAAGAAGCACGGTTCGGGTTCGTCGCTTCCATGGAGAAGAACCGGCAAGAAACTCCATGGTTACTCTTTTCAAATCATTAGGCATATACATTATTTTTTTTCGTTACAGCAATAGTACCCAAGTATGGGGGAACAACGTAGGCCCGACAATAGGTCGTTGCTTACTATACAAAGCATACATAAAACAAGATAATTATAACAATGTTAGCAAGATCTAAGAATCTACAAAGCCTACAATGTTCTCACATTCACAAATTAGACAAATTAAACAAGTGACACAAATATTGTCATCAGTACTGTAACTCATTCTGGTCAAGATATGGAATAAATTAAAATAAAAAAAAGTAAAATTACATACATACATACATATCATCACGCCAAGTCCCTAACGGGGTAGGCAGAGAGTATAGAGCGCCAGTTCTCTCTAGACTTACATACCTCTTTTGCTTCGTCCACATTCATCAGTCTCTTCATACATGCTCGTCGGTTTCGTAAAATTATTTAAGTATTTCGTAAGTAAAATTATTATTGTAAAAAAAAACCCGAATTGAGAAAAGAAAAAGATTCAGAATAGTTAGAGACATCCACAAATTTGTGCCGTTTATGAGCTACCAAGGAAGCCGCATGCGCAGAAGGATCTAGAGCCAAACTTCTTTATCTTCAACGTGGTCCTTGATTTTATAATATGCTTTTTTAATCAGAACACGTTTGATAATTTTTTTGAACTTTACATCGGTCAGTTCTATAACTGACTTCGGCAGCTTGTTGTAAAAGCGTATACTATTTATAATAAATGACTTGCTCGTTTTTGTTAATCTGTATTTCGGGATTACAATTTCATGTTTATCTGCGGGTACATGACAGTGCATGCATAGACAGTGAATCACTGCATATGGAATCCTACTAATCTTACTAATATTATAAATGTGAAAGTTTGTAAGTTTGGATGTTTGCGGTTCTTCATGGCCAAACGGCTGAACCGATTTGGCTGAAAGATGAAAAATTTCTTAAGTTCTTATATGTATGATGCTCATTCACGGCATAGCGGCTGAACCGATTTTAGCAGGAAAATTTCCAAAGCTACTTTTTCGAACTGTTACTTTTCCACGCGGGTAAAGCCGCGGACATAAGCTAGTATGATATATATGCGAAAGTTTGTGCCGATGTTTGTTACCCCAAACTGCTCAATTGAATTGGATGAAATTTGGCAGGAGTTGGACAAACTCATAAATAATTTATCTCCTTAATATTTTAATCAGTATTTACTAGAACTAAAGTACAGTGGATATGTATCTAGAGAATACCTGACATAGGTAATGTGCTTGCAAACTGCGATGGATTCATCAAGTCACTTTGGTCCCCAGTGCGAAGAGAGTGCTGTTACACTTCTTGGGAAGGCGGGAAGTTAAATTATTTAAGCTTAAAACATGTATCAGTCAATAGGATGTTAGCATGAAAAATAATGTACCTTTTTTCTATTAATATTCGGCAGAACATCTAGTACTTGGTAAAACAACAATTTGTGATATCTATACTTCTTATACTTGACTCTTAGACTCAGTTTGATCATGGATTTGATATGGGGTAAAATTCAGCAGAAAATAACAATAAGTACTGGTGACTCAGAGTAGTCTTACAGATCTCGAAAGGAAAATCACTGTACCAGTGCCATAATACTGGTAACACAGAGCATTTAGAAAAACTTCTCTTAAGTAGATAGATTATAAGCAACAAGCTATGCTTTGCGGTTTCACTGGCATAAAATTAGGATTAATAGGTAGTTTCTTTCTGGATAAATATATACCCTATGTGTTAATTCCGCTAATAATATACCACGGTTCAAAATTTCATCCAATTCCTTTGGCCGTTCTGAGGTGATTGAGTACATATTATACATTGTCAACTATTGCATTTATAAGATCAGTAAGGTAATCATCAGAACATGATGCTTAGCGTACCTTCTTTTAGTAACATTGTTTAAGAATTTACTTATTGACCTTACTCAACTGACGTCACCACCCAGGGTGAAGAAAATGTTAGTGTTAGCTAATTGAATAACATTAGTCAACAATATCTACCAAAAGTTTTTATATCTATACATATAACACACACATCTTTATGAGCAACAAACACATATGTTTGTGAAGATATCTTCACACCTTCCATCGAGAGAAATGATCATGACTCTAAATTTTTATGTTTGTTCGGCAAGTTCTCAAAAAGACATATTTTTAAATTGCTTTAGTGACTAATTTATAAGGTTATTTTTCTACATTGTGTTTATTTAAGTTAATATTTTTAGGTGGATAATAACATTACCGCATTCCTTTAATTTCCGGTTAACTATAGTATTTAGTAGCAGCAAACATAAAAGAAAAATATTTTGTGTTTACGAAATAATAACGAACGTTCTAGCACTGATAAGATAATAAATATGGAACTAGGATGAAATTTCATAGATAAATATCGTAAGGGACTTGAGAAAGTCTAGTAATCACATAATTTACAATAGAAATAACTAAGAAATTTTTCAAACCAGATACAAATAAGACTCACCTTCTTCAGTTTTTAAGTCTTCTTTCGTCATGATATACCGTTTATGTACAACGTTTAGAAGACAATTTCACAATTTATTCACACCTTTTTGTTACTAAAACTAGCTATCGGTAAACATTATGAACTACAATTTTTTTTATTTAATATAACCTATTTGTTTACTTGCACAGAACTCCCAATAACAATACAATACCATTAATTAATACTCTGACACTTGACAGTAGACCATAGACTGTACATATACTTAAAAAAAATGTAAGTGGAATTCATGTACGTACAGGGTCATTTAACAAACAAAAACAGTTAATAAAAATTAACGATTTTCAGTTAATGTAATAATTTTAGGAGGAAAATTATTTTAATGGTCTAGACTAGAACGTTGAAATCTGTAAGAAGCCGGAAGTGCAAAACATAATTTATTATGTTGGCGTAACTGGCAAGACGCTTCTAAAAGTTTGTAATTTTATGTCTAGTTATTGCGCATTGTTTGTCATGAGGAATCGTGTTTTTGTTTGAATCTTTCGCATTTTGTGTGCGAACGTACGTTATTACTTGTAATATTTAGATGAATTTACTATTAATTTCTACAGAAATTAAGTAGCTCTACAGGAGTATTCTCATGTAATAGTATGCAATATTTTTCAGATGCTGACAAGAATGTGTGTGCTTCTGAAGCCGAAAAATAACATTTGAATTTCAACTTCGAGAAAACCCGAGCTTCTTATATTTTCAAGATGTCCCAGCCTCAAGTGCAACCTATTGTGGTAGAAAACGGCGTTGGAGATGAAAATCGGTAAGATTTCGTTCGTAAAATGTGATAATTTTTAAGGTAAACGAAGTCAAAAGAACTTTTAATCAAAGTATTTTTTACCAAATCATCTACTTCTTTTTCTTTTATACCTTCGCTTATCTTCCATTTATAATATCGCGCCGAGTCCCTCATGTTGCAGAGAGTAGGGCGCTGGTTTTGTAGACTAACTAACATCCACATTTATCAGTGCCTTTAATACCCCATGCTCGCCGATTTCGAGCACACTTAAAATAAGTACGCAGCTGTTTTATTTGTTTTAAATAATAATCCTTATTGTCGTTTTGAGTATGACTCTTTCGCTCTTGTCCCTGTGGTGGGCAATAAGTTGTAAAAAAGCAATGAATAATAAAATTTACTGCAAATGACTAAATTTTTCACTAGAAATTAGGTAAAAAGTTTTTTTGAGTTTTCAAGGTCAGCTGCAATACAGATAAGGTCATAGCTTCTTTTGTCTGATGGTATGTAATCATACATATTTGAAACACATAGTTTTATTTGAAGAAAGAGGTTTGCATTTTTTTTCGTAATGGATAATAATAAAAATATATCCTAATGCCTTCCCACGTGGGTCCCCAAAGGGGTAGGCAGAGGTGTATAGTGTATTTAATATTATAAAAGATAAATTTTGATACTATAAATGTGGGCAAAGGAATTCACAAATTCTTTCCTCAGCTGTACTATATCCTCATCATACTTGAATAAGCGGCTTTCCAGGACATCTTACCAATGCTACTTATTGTGTCAAGAAAAAATATAGTACTTTTGTATCAGTTTAAACATCCAGTCATTAAAAATGTATTGTGAAATATTTTACCTTAGATCATTCAATCAATAAGTCACCCCTATTAAATCATTTTGAAATTAGGATTAACTCATAAGTTGATGAAAAAGTATGTAGTTCATGGTTTTGTATGAATTGTATTCAAAGTGTTTGCACTAGTGTAAGCACAGTACCTACTGCAAAAAAAAAAAAAACTAATAACATAAATCAACAAGAAACTATGCAAGAGAAAGAGATTTCACACAAATTTTATTCTAGGCTTTAATTGAATATTTAAAAGAACTATAACTATATATTATTCTATATTTAATGCTTGCCGAAGGGATGTTATAAAAAAGGTAACAATATTTTTATTTTATCTATACATATAAATAAAATTGGAGTGGAGTGTCTGTTTGTTATAATATATATACACTAAAGTACTTTTTTTTAAATTTTGGTCTGTCTGTATGTTCTGGCTAATCTCTGAAATCGCTGGACCGATTTTGACGGGTCTTTTATTGGCAGGTAGCTGATATAATAAAGAGTAACTTAGGCTACTTTTTTTTAAACTAAAAAATTTTTTTTTTCCATACATCCACGCGGAGTCGCGGGCACAGCTTGTATAAAATAAGTTGTTGGTGTCCTTAAGTTTTCTTCTACCTGGCCTAAAATGTATATCTGGCAATCTTTCTATTCCTTGAATTTTGTACCACAAAGGTTAAGGTTTTGCCTGATGATAAGCAGGATGATGACAGGATAAGAAATAGTGAGATAAGGAAACGTTGTGGTCTGAAAGAAGATGTAGTGACAAAAATTGAGAAAGGTATGCTGAGATGGTTTGGCCATGTCGAGAGAATGAATGAAGAACGATTGACGAAAAAAGTGTATAAGGCGAGTGTGAATGAAAGTGTTGGAAGGGGTAGACCTAGACGGACGTTTCTAGACCAAATTAGGGACGTCTTGAAAAAGGTCAGGTCAAGAGTACCCTAAACCGAAGAGCATGTATGAAGAGAATAATGAAAGTGGGCGAAGCGAAAGAAGTATGTAAGGATCGTAGCAAGTGGAAAGAAGTGGTCTCTGCCTACCCCTACGGGAAAGAGGCGTGATTATATGTATGTTATGTATAAGCAGGCATCATAGGCTTTAGGCACTTGCAATAACTGTTGGGTGGGTATTACTTGTGTCCCTTACATTGAATAAAAGATTTGTGATTTGATTTGAAGAAATATTCTGTATATTGCATCTCTTCTAGTAAATGATTGAGGGGATAGATTGGTGCATCCGAAAAAACGAAATGAAGAGGTCTAATTAATTTGAATTAAGACAAAATAAATTTGTATTGCATTATCAGGTTTGTATTCTGAACATAATATATCTTCACGCCTTTCCACAAGGTTCCCCGAAGGTGTAGTCTGAGGTGTCAACACCCTCTTTTCGCCGTTGACATACATATTCAGGTGCAAATCTGACACGACGAGTCCGTCGCCATATTATGTCATTGAATTTCTTCTCAAAAGTATACTATATCGCTTTGATTTATATTTTTCTTGTTAAACATACATATCACTCACTTGGAAAACAGAGATTAGAGCGCCAGTTCTTCCTAGACTTTTAAATTGCTTTTGCTTCATCTATCTTTAAGTCTCTTAAACTGGTCAGCGTTTTTTACTGACTGCTAAAACTAACGCGTTTTGTATTTGTTCTGTTTCAGGGGGACCACATATTATTTTTCCAGAGATAGAACAAGCGCCACGATATGGCAGCGTATAAGTTTGTTCCTGTCTATTTATTGGAAGTCTGTGATCGTAATTTTAACGCCACTGGTGCTTCTACCTATACCAATACTGAATAATGGACCGGTGAGTTGTATACGATTTTATTTTATTGGTGTAAAGTCATCGTGCCTCCCTCGTCATTCCTTTTTTTAAATACTGGGAAACTAAACTAAAATAGGACCGTCAGCATGGTTAGGTACCAAGTTACCAAATAAAAAAATCATTAATCAATTCATTGCCCTCCATTCATAGGCATAAATCACAATAAGTGCTGTTAAGTTATACACGAAGATTCTGTAGATCAGACAAGTATGATTAAAAGATTACTGAGTATTGTAACTACTAAAAATTTATCTAGCGGAAAGCGGGTGTGTGGGTACTACGTTTACACCTCTGCCTACCCCTTCGGGGACCCTTGTGTGAAGGCTTGAGGATATATAGGTATTATATATCGAACAATTTCTCAAATAAGCCGCGTTTCCCCAGGCCTTCAGATGCATGTATGTGGTGCTCATCATGGCCATATACTGGGTGCTGGAGCTGCTGCCTCTACCTGTCACCTCCATGCTGCCCATCGTGCTCTTCCCGACGATGGGTATCCTGGACTCGGACAAGACGTGCGCCGCGTACATGAAGGAGACCAACATGATGTTCATGGGAGGGCTGATGATTGCGGCCGGGGTCCAGCATTCGAAGCTGCCCAAGAGGGTGGCCCTATGGACGGTGCAGGTCGTTGGGTGTTCCCACAGGAGGTGAGTGACAGGACCTACACCTTATAGAAGTCCGTAGCCAAATAATACTATTTTTTGTGTTGTGTTCCTACGCGAAGTATAAGGTTTCTAATAATGAGCTCCCTTTAGCTGCAACACCTAACAAGTGCCTTAACTTAAGCCTTAAGTAGCCTTAACTTAGTAAAAGTTCCCAGATCTGATTCTACGAGTGACAAAATAAGAAACAATTTTAAAAACGCTTCATGATAGGTTCCGAGGCATCTCATAATCAATGCACTAAATCGATCGAAATATTATTAAGAATTAAAAACATATTCGGTTTTTACTGACTATATTATTGTTGCAGGCTGAACTTCGGGCTGACATTCGTGACTATGTTCATATCTATGTGGGTGTCAAACGCGGCCGCCACCACCATGATGGTGCCCATCGTGGAAGCCATCCTGGAAGTCTTGGAACAGGTATGGTGAGAGGAACATACATACATATCATCAAGCCAGGTCCCTAACGGGGTAGGCAGAGAGTATAGAGCGCAAGTTCTCTCTAGACTTACATACCTCTTTCACATTCATCAGTCTCTTCATACATGCTCGTCGGTTTCGAGTACTCTAAACGTTCCCGTTCTTGAGTGTCCGATCGATTTGATCCAGGTAGTTGGAACGAGAGAGTAGAGTAGATAGGAACAGGGGTCAAGTATTTGCTTATATCTTTGTCCTATCCTTGGAGGAGGATAAGGAAATGGAACGCTACTGAGTATGCCAGAGAAACAAAAATATATGAACTTGTCTTGATTAAAAAAAAAACAAACCTCACGCACGATCGCAGCGCTACCCCACAAGCATTCCTGAAGGGGTAGGCAGTGGTGTATAGGAAGTACCAACAGACCCACTTATCGTCAGAGATATATTTTAGGTGACAACGTGATAGATGGTGTTTTTCATCAAGCACGACTATACATACGTCGTTGAACTAATTAGTTTTGCATGTATTGTAAATAAAATAAAATAAATATCCTCACGCCTTCCCACAAGGGTCCCCAAGGGTAGGCAGAGGTGTATGGGTAATAACCAAACACACACTTTCCGCCAGAGGTATATTAGGCGCCAACGTGACAGATGGCGAGTCCATCGCCGTTACTCAAGCACGACTATACATACGCCTTTGAATTTCTTCCCAGACGTATGCAGGTTTCCTCACGATATTTTCCTTCACCGTAAAGCTCGTGGTGTGACTAATCACTGTACTTAAGTTCAGAAAAACTCATCGGTACAGTCGGGATTCGAACTTGTGACCTTTGCGTCGCAGGCAACTCCTCGAACCACTCGGCCACCACGGCTTGTTATATATAATATAATAATAAACTTTAAGGGCAAATCTGTGGGCACAGCTTGTATTGTATATCTGTGCTTTAAATATTCCAGCAAGGGTTGGGCGACGTGTTCGTAAATCGCAAGAGGAATGCCTTACCTGAAAACGGCAAGGATATCAAGCCAGCTGCCAAAAGCCAGGACGAAGAGTAAGTAAGTTTATTTACACGAGCCGCTCGCTGATAGTACGCGGTTCCCTTTGCGGAGTTAACCATTTCATAGGCGTGATCATATCTTCACGGCATCCCACGGTCCCCGAAGGGGCAGGCAGAGGTTATGGTTACTATTATTAATATTTTTAGGTGCCAACTTGACAGATGGCGAGTACATCGCCTTTTCTCAAGTACGACTATACATACGCCTTTGAATTTCTTGTCACGCAAGTTTCCTTTCGATGTTTCCCTTCACCGTAAAGCTCGTGGTGTGACTTATCACTACTTAAGTTCAGAAAAACTCATAGGTACAGTCGTGATTCGAACTTACGATCTTTGTGTCGCAGGCAACAACTCGAACCACTCGGCCAAAACGGCATCACCACGGAATCAGTAATTCAGCGTCCCACTATCTCGTTGTCCCTAGGGCGCCGTTGCCGAGTGATATAACGATATGCTACTATTTGAGTATAGCGTATGCCTCCACCCTCGGCGGCTGCGGGACCCTCGTGGGCACTGCGACCAACTCCGCTTTCAAGGGGATCTTCGACTCGTAAGTATCACACATACGCACGCACACACAGACAGACAGACACACACACGCACACGCTTCTATTACAACACCTATTCAATAATTAACTTAGCTTACATCCATACATATAACCTCTTTGCCATCACGCCTTCACGCCTTATCTGAGGAATTCGGCGTGATGGGGTAGAGAGAAAGAGAACCAGGTCTCCAGAATTTCAGACCTCTTGATGATGAGACAACTGGCGGCTCCACTTTAAGGTGACAATTTTAAGTTTCTTACATGAATGCTTGCAGGGAGTTCCCGGAGTACTCGAGTTCAGTGAACTTCTTCTGGTTCATGGCGTACAGCACTCCTCCCATGCTGGTGATGCAGCTGCTCGTGTGGGTCGCTCTGCAGGTCACCTTTATGGGCATGTTCAGGTGAATATCCTGTTCTACTAATAAAATATATTCTCACGCCTTCGCACTAGGGCACCTACACCTACATACATATGTAGGTGTAGGTAGGAGGTGTAGGTGTATGTATGTAGGAGGTGTAGGTAGTACCACCACCCACTTTCCGCCAGAGATATATTGTATGTACTGCTGTCCCGCCCAGCTTCGCCCGCGTTAAATAGTAAAACTTCCTGAAACACGATCGCAGAGCCATCTATCGGGTCCAATTGTGACGTAATCTATCCTATGAAAGATAGGAAAGTTGGATCAAACTGCACACGGTGTGCAAATTTGATTGAAATCGGTTAAGTAGTTTAGGAGCCCATCGCGGACAAACAAAGTGACACGTAATTTATATGGCGAGTCCATCGCCGTTACTGAGCTTACAGTGAAGGAAAACATCGAGAGGAAACCTGCACACGTTTGAGAATAAATTCAAAGACGTATAGTTGTGCTTGAGTAACGGCGATGGACGTTTTTATGTGAAAATAAGATAAAACTCTTGTTAGGACAGCCTTTAGCAGGTTCTAATCCTTAAGCCTCACGCTTTCTACAATTACTTATCATGTCTGTCCAGGCCCCAAAGTGAGGCTGCGAAGAAGGTGAACCTGGCGTCATCAGGGTCCACTACCACCATGAAGGTCATCAAGGAGCAGTACAGGAACCTTGGACCCATCACATTCCACGAAAAGGTAGGTCTTGGAAATTGTACCTACTCCAGTTAAATTTCAACTAAACAAACTAGCATGATGTTTAATTAAAACCACATGAACATGTTATTTGATCTTGATAAATGGCAAATTTTGAGATAAGCATGCAGTCTGCCTGATGGTAAGCGGTTACCACCGCTCAAGGTCACTTGCCGCTCGCAGATACATATAGGATATCGCACACTGTTGCCGACCCTGCAGGAATGCTGTGCCAGTGCTAGCAATGAAATCTTGGGCGACTGTTATACGCAGTGCGCTTATACTGATATCGATATATATGCGCGCAGCCAACACTCATGCGCCCCCATCCTAACAAATGGAGACTCCAATTATTATCAAGAGATGGCGTTATATGTATAACACGTGACTCCCCAACTTGGGAAGCTCTAAGATTGCATTTTCGGCGTATTTACATAGGATAGAACAAAAATCTAAATGCGTATTGAGTAATGGTGGGACCAAAAGGCCTTCATCCAGATACTGAGCAAAAAGCTAAGGGCACCTAATGAGTGGCTAGGACCTAGGCTTAGGGCGTGGTTAACTAGTAGAAAGACTTAAATTTATTAATCAAATCTCCTCAGGCATCCGGTATCCTGTTCATCTTCGCCGTGTTCCTGTACATCTTCCGCAGACCTGGGTTCATGCCCGGGTGGGCTGATGTGCTCACAACCATGTTAGTAATTACATTGTAGTTTTGTATTATTTAGTCCTTCAAATATTATGAGCATGTGGGAGGAGACTAACGAATATGGACGAAGCGAAAGAGGTATAAAAGGCTAGAGAAAGCTGGCTCTCTACTCTCTCTGGTAGGCAGACCGATAGGCGTGAAATGTATGAACTAATTATTATAAATGCCTCGACGTTAAGATGATATGAGAATTAAAATTCATTCAATGTTGCCCAGAGTAAGAAAAATTGTAGCCCATCATTTTGTTTTAATTATTTATTTTATAAAAGCCGGGGTGGCCGTGTGGTTCGAGTAGTTGCCTGCGACACAAAGATCGCAAGTTCGAATCCCGACTGTACCAATGAGTTTTCTGAACTTAAGTAGAGTGATCAGACACACCATGAGCTTTACGATGAAGGAAAACATCGAGAGGAAACCTGCATACGTCTGAAAAACAATTCAAAGTCGTGCTTGAGTAACGGCGATGGACTCGCCATCTGTCACGTTTGCACCTAAAATATATCACTGGCGGAAAGTGAGTGTATGGGTATTACATATACACCTCTGCCTACCCCTTCGGGGACCCTTGTGGGAATGCGTGAGGATATACTATATATTATTTATTTTTCTGTAATGTAGGAAGGTGAAGGACGGCGTCACCTCCATGTTCATAGTGGTGCTGATGTTCATACTGCCCATGTCCGTGGACTTCGTCAAGTTCTTCTCCAGCTCATCCTCCTGTGAGTACCTCCTGGCTTCTTAGAAAGGCAAAGTGAACAAGTTATCGTCGTGTGTGACTTATCATTGTATCTTCGGGTAACAGTCAGGATTCGAACTAGCAAATCTTATCAATCAATACATATATGTAATTAAAATGTAACGGCTCGCTGTCTGTACATGGAAGATATTCAAGACCTTTATCAACACAAATAGCACCCAAAACAATTATTGTTAGAATTTTTGTCTGTTTATCTGTTCGTCCGCGCGTTTGTGCACGCTAATCTCAGAAACGGCTTATGCGATTTAGTTGTGGTTTTCACAAATATATTGTGGTAAGCTTCTCTTAACATAATATCCCAAATAAACCAAAATATATATCCAAAAATGCTGCCCAAACTCACAATTCCACGCAGACGAAGTCGCGGTCACAGCTAGTTAGTATCATAATTTGTATTCAGATCATATTATTAAGCTAGCTGTCCCGCCCAGCTTAGCTTGAGTGAAAAAAAGATCAACTTGATCGCAGCGCCACCTGTCGGAACCAACACACAAAAAAACGCCACAATGGTTGCCGTGCCATCCTCGAGTTCTTATGAGAGTAGCGAACGAAATTATAAAGATAATATTTCCTTTCACAGATGAAGAGTTGGCAGCCACGAAACCATCCCCTGGTGTTGTCACGTGGAATATATTGAAGGAGAAAATTCCCTGGGGTCTGCTCTTCTTGCTGGGTGAGTAACTTTGCATACACACTGCGGTGTTCCAAAGAAGTTTCCTTCCCCAAACGCTCAGGCTGTGGTATGAAGTCCTCGTTGAGGCTTTCCCTAATGTTTGCCTACATGTACGGCTGCCTTGTGGGAAGGTGTGTAGATATGTTTGCCTACATGTACGGCTGCCTTGTGGGAAGGTGTGTAGATATGTTTGCCTACATGTATGGCTGCCTTGTGGGAAGGTGTGTAGATATGTTTGCCTACATGTATGGCTGCCTTGTGGGAAGGTGTGTAGATATGTTTGCCTACATGTATGGCTGCCTTGTGGGAAGGTGTGTAGATATGTTTGCCTACATGTATGGCTGCCTTGTGGGAAGGTGTGTAGATATGTTTGCGTGTGCCAGGCGGCGGCTTCGCCCTGGCGGAGGGCAGCAAGGCCACGGGGCTGTCGTCCAAGATCGGGCAGTCGCTGGAGGGGCTGCAGGGCCTGCCGCCGCCGCTGGTGCTGCTCGTGGTGGTGCTCGTCACGCAGTTCATCACAGAGTTCACCTCCAACGTGGCCATCGCCAACCTCATCCTGCCGGTGCTCGCCAACATGGTATGCATCTACACACCTAAGAAAATATAACATTTGTCTCATAAAGTCATAAGGTGTTGTGAATATATCCTCATGACCGTGGCAATACAACAAATAGCTCCAAAGATAACGAACTGACTTAATAAAGGCTCCTCTGCCTACCCCTTCGGGGACCCTTGCGGGAACGTGGGATATATATACCCGGCAGAGAGAGCTTGAGTTCTGTATATACGACCGTCTGGTCTAGGGGTTATTCGAGCACGAATACACATACGCCTTCGAATTGCTTCTCAGACGTATGCAGGTTTCAGGCAGGCATTGGTACTGTCCGGAATCGAACTTGCGATCTTTCTCTCTCTTTGCGGCCACCACGGCTTTATTATAATGATATACGTGTGTGTATCTCAGGCCCGCGTGCTGGGCATGGACCCCCGCTACCTGATGGTGCCGGCCACGCTGGCCTGCTCCATGGCCTTCCACATGCCCGTGGGCACGCCGCCCAACGCCATCGTGGCCGGCGTGGCGCACATACCCACTTCCAAGATGGTCAGTACACCTGCTACTTTGCTACTTGTATATAGACAAGCTTATGCCCTTCGAAAAAGTAGCTTATGTCTTTTCCTGCTAGAATCGGTACAGCCGCTATGCCGTGAAAGAGCATCATACTTTATAATATTAAAACTTTGAATTTTCGAGATAAAAAAAAATAAGTAGCCTAAGTCCTATTCGTAGGTATAAGCCAACACGATTTCAACTTTCAGCCAAATCGGTTCAGCCGTTTTGCCGTGAAAGAGCATCATACTTTATAATATTAAAACTTTGAATTTTCGAGATAAAAAAAAAAAAAGTAGCCTATATCCTATTCCTAGGTATAAGCCAACACGATTTCAACTTTCAGCCAAATCGGTTCAGCCGTTTTGCCGTGAAAGAGCCGCAAATATCCAAACTTACAAACTTTCACATTTATAATATTAGTAAGAAGTAAGATAGTGACATCTACGTACACGGGCCCCACTATAGCTTATACCCTGCTATTACTTAAAAGGAGAATACAGTTTGTAGAAAATCATAATAACACACACTTCACTATAGTTTATAGTTCCACTACTGTTTGAGTATTGTCGGTACACACTGATTACCTGAGTGCACACGAACACTACCATTTAAGAGGTTCGCGTTATACTCCCCGCATCCCGCGACCCTCTTGGCTAGAAATAGTGGGGCGCGTCTTCGTGGATGGCACTATCTTTATGAAGGCCGTGGTGGCCGAGTAGTTCGAGTAGTCTACAGCAACGTTGGCAGTTGTAAGTTTGAACTTTGACTGTTCCCTTTGCTGAATTTCTACGTGTCACACTACGAGCTTTACGGTAAAGGTAGGTCCAAGCGGCCATAGGCGGCGGTAACCGCTTAACATTACCATTTAGGCGGACCGCATGCTTGTTTGTCACCCATGTGGTATATAAAAAAAAGGTAAAATCATTGAGAGGAGCAGGACATTCCTGGACGTCACGTTGACACTTCATAGTACCTCCGGTAAAAAGAATAAATAATATGAAGGAGCTCGTGCGTGTATGTGCGGGCATGAGTGCGTGCGAGCGGGCGTGCGAGTGCGTGTGTGGGGGGATAGGGGGATCATAATATAAAAATAATATAATATCCTCAAACCTCCCCACAAGGGTCCCCGAAGGGGTAGGCAGAGGTGTATAGGTAGCACCCACACACCCACTTTCCGCCAGAGGTATATTACGTGCCAACGTGACAGATGGCGAGTCCATGGCCGTTACTCAAGCACGACTATACATACGCCTTTGAATTTCTTCTCAGACGTATGCAGGTTTCCTCTCGATGTTTTCCTTCACCGTAAAGCTCGTGGTGTGACTAATCACTGTACTTAAGTTCAGAAAAAACTCATTGGTACAGTCGGGATTCGAACTTGCGACCTTTGCGTCGCAGGCAACTGCTCGAACCACTCGGCCACCACGGCTTCACGGGATCACATATTTAAATATATTTTTTTACTACAGGCTGTCGGCGGCATCGGCCCGAAGATACTAACTACTCTAATAGTCTGGGGCTCATACCCCACCTGGGGCTCCATTATCTTCCCCCCACTCAACTTGGACACTACGAAAACGGTTGAAAGCACACTAGCGCTGGCGAGCAGCTTGAACTTGAACTGCAACGCCACCTATGCCAACTTGGCCAATTTGACCAACTTCAACTGCCACCTGCCAAAAGTGACGCAAAATATCTCCGCTATCACAGAGATCAGCAAAGGATTCTTTACGTGCAACTATACGACAAGTTAATCGCTAAGGTGTGCAACGTGTATTGGGTTTGTATGGGATTGGAAGACACGTGGCGATCGGTTCACCAACTCGAAACGCAACTTAAAATTATCGGGTCGCCATATGTTGTAAATAAAGGTAAACTATTCGGCTTTTAGATGTAACTTAATTAAATATTTATTTTTAATGGCTACCCTTTAGTGCTGGTGTTTGTCTCGGGTCTGCGTGGACCCTACGCGATGTGGGAATTTGGATAGTGTGTGTTTAAGTGAGGGGAGCTTATGTATTTATAAAAAATCTGCCATTTTAGCGAAGAAGGAATTAATATTTCATAGAATATGCATTTTGAATCGAATCGTTAGCATTTATCAGATTGGCAGCGATCTTTATGGTACTGTCCGGCAACGGCAGTTGATTAAACTCTATTTATATACCGACATATATATATATATATATATATATATATATATATATATATATTTTAATTAAGCTAATATACCTATTATATATTCAGTTTCTTCTACATGCTCGTCGGTTTCGAGTACTCTTAATGGGCACTCGACTGATGAATGTGGACGCAGCGAAAGAGGTATGTAAGTCTAGAGAGAACTGGCGCTCTATACTCTCTGCCTACCCCGTTAGGGACTTGGCGTGATGATATGTATGTATGTATATCAGGGATGTTGCGGATGCCAATTTTTTCACATCCGCGGATGCGGATGCGGATGCGGATATATGAAGGCTCACATCCGCGGATGCGAATGCGGATGCGGATGTTTAAGATTTGATATAAATCTATACAAATAAATACAATTTTACTTAATACATATGGATGTAACACGGTACCTATACAATTTTTTTTTATTTTTGTCTGTTTGTCGATCTGTCTGTTTTTCCGGCTAATCTCTGAAACGGCTGGGCCGATTTTGATGGGACTTTCACTGGCTGGTAGCTGATGTAAAAAGGAGAAAACTTAGCCTAATTTTATTTTAGAAATCAATCAAAAAATGTTTTTTACTAATAATATAGTATTACATAAATAGTATTACATATGAATGAAGAATTATAACAATCATAATTAAAATTGTTATTTAACAAAATAGTAATGTAAAGTGCTCCTATTTTTTTAACTTCACTTACTAAGTTTCATATTAGTAAGTGAAGTGAAAAATAGTCGCATTATACTAAATAAACAGTAATATTGCCGCCTTTTCTAATTCAAGGCGGTTACATTACAATGGACGTGACAAAACGTAAAATTTTTAAGCGGAAAATGCGTGTTAAATGGAATTTAAAAATTGTTTTCTTTTTAATTTTAATGTTGATTTAATTTAAAAAAATAATAATTAATCAGCCCTTTTGACTGAAAAACCAATCACAGCGCATGACGTCATACCTACGAGCTGCTTTCGCGGACTATGGAAAAAGTAATTAAAAAATGGCTTTAAAGTACGCTAAACCTTAATTTATTACGGAAAAAGAGGCTATTTCGTAAATAGTAATGTGTATTACTTCATTATAGGTTCAAAATCTTTCGTCATGCCTATTCCATATATTACTTTGTGTCGGTGGTGATATTGTTAATAAACTTGTTAGATAATCAATAACGGGAAACTCGCTGAAAAAATAAAGGATATTGTTATAAAACAATAAAGTTTACCTACAATAAAACGTATTACCGGTGTAACATAATGGCATTTACCTGGCGATTTTAAAGTAATAAGCTGAGCTAAGGCTAATATAAAGATTTCCCAATAAACAATTATTTACACTCAATGATCACTGTATCACAATAACACTCAAAATATATGTCTATACGATAAGTAATACACAGCGCAAACAAACACGTAATGATTTATTTACAAGAAAAACGCGTCGGATCTCGTCAACCATTTTTAACGCTCCTATTGGTCATTTTCACATGCGAACGGCACGCTTGTATAACATCCGCATCCGCATGAAAATCCGCATTGATTATTGCGGATGCGGATGCGGATGCGAATGTCAAAATTGATGCGGAAGCTCCGCATTTGCGGATGCGGATGCGAATATTCGCAACATCCCTGATGTATATATTCAGTGAATGATTGTGACAGCTTTAAGTTTCATTAGATTCTGTCGAGTGGTTAAAAAACTATATATGTATGTAACCACCAATGAGTACCAATGAGTTTTTCTGAACTTAAGTACAGTGATTAGTCACAACACGAGCTTTACGGTGAAGGAAAACATCGAGAGGAAACCTGCATACGTCTGAGAAGAAATTCAAAGGCGTATGTATAGTCGTGCTTGAGTAACGGCGATGGACTCGCCATCTGTCACGTCACAAGGGGTCTGCAGAGAGAGTAGAGCGTCTTCTCTAGTCTTACAGAGAGCATTCAACAGTCTCCTCCTACATGCACTCCAGTTTCGAATACGTTGCCGTCCTTGAGTTTCCGATCTATTTGATCTAGTAGTTGGTAGTAGTAAGTAGTTGGAATGTGGGCGAAAGAGGTATTTATGTCTATAGAGAACTGGCGCTCTGCTCTCTCTGCCTATCCCGGCCCTCGGCGAATAAATATTATATATGTATAAAAAGCAATATTTTTTATAATTACATATTTTTGTAACGTGGTGGATCAACGGGGGAGGTACTCGCTAGCTTAATTATAATATAATTATGGTGTATTTGTTGTTCTTGGTAATAATGTCGAGTGTAATTTTCACACTTTATTGATATGGCAGTTACCAACGACTGTCTAGCCAAGTGGACACTGCTGCGAAGTTAGGTTCGCATCCCGTTGGGTGGATATCTGCGCGATGAACAAGAATATTGGTCACTAAGTCTTGGATATATATAAGTATATATAATAATATATCCTCACGCCTCCCCACAAGGGTCCCCGAAGGGGTAGGCAGAGGTGTATAGGTAATACCCACACACCCACTTTCCGCCAGAGGTATATTAGGTGCCAACGTGACAGATTTAAGTATATAGACAAGTATTTAAGTATATTTTAGCCGCAATATTATTTAATTGCTAATTATTTGTCTATAATTTCACAGTCACAATTATCTGTTAGCTCCAAACGATTCTGACAGATGGCGATATCTGTTGACTGGATTGAGTAAGTATTTATTTAGTTTATACAATGTAATATAACAAAAACCTTAGCCACAACAATGCGTGGCCGGGTCTGCTATTATATATATATATATATATATACATCGTACATTGTTATC
The DNA here is from genome assembly GCA_945859725.1 of Drepana falcataria. Taxonomy (NCBI): domain Eukaryota; kingdom Metazoa; phylum Arthropoda; class Insecta; order Lepidoptera; family Drepanidae; genus Drepana; species Drepana falcataria. Next base: position 8,390,378 of record OX243941.1, on the reverse strand, counting down.
CAGCTCCCATCATAAAAACTTTGCAGGACTGTACTGATTAAATTAAATCTCTTTGCTTTTGCATTTCATACAACTCGACATTGTTTCCAAGAATGAAATCCCCAACACGGGAGGTTCCTAGTGTTATTTATCTGATCGTTGCGTTCTTAAAGTATGAACACTGAAGCGTACCATGAGTTTTTTGCAGCCATTATTCAAGAATGCTAGAGAGACGGATTTATAGTCGCGGTACGAAACTTTAGTTATTTGTCATTGTCATTCCTTAATCATCTCGTTGTTTGTGCGTAAGATTATACTCGCTTTTGATAAGGGCTTATGTAGTTTCATATCAAAAACAAAAATATTTTACTAACTAGAAGATTTATTTTTCTTTTTTTTTTTTCGTAATAAATCATTTCCCATGTTATTCCAGCTTATAATCTATATCTGTGCCAAATTTCATCCAGTTCTGCTCAGTTGTTTTTGCGTGCAAGCAGAACAAACATTCTCACATATTTCGCATTTTGTTATACAAATATAATAATATAGTAGGATTTAATACAGTCATTCATATATATCCTCTTGCATTTCTTGCGATCAATTACAGTTTTACGAACGTGCATGCGATAATGTGTAATGTTGTCACGGTTTTATTAATGTTTGTATAAATGTTAATGTAAGTAAATAGCGACTTTAATGTGACGAGCCATTCCGTACCCCCGACCTACATTTGTCTTTTGAACGTTCTTGAAGTATGATTGCTATACCATGCGGTGGTCAAGCCTTAAGCGTTAGGTATGATATATGTACCTATGTATCGTTAACACGAATGACTAATAATAATTTGTGTGCCTTACAATATTCCAGTTATTGCTGTCAAAAAATATACAAATAGATTTGTATTTTTGTGGATGTCTTGTATAAATTTTGATTGCGAGTTTTATTTTTTGAAAAATATTCATCTACTTGATAATTATTTGATTATGTGTGTGTGTGTGTGTCAGCCAATCAAAGAGCATTTATTGTGCTTGTACATATTTTATGATATATTTTTATAACTGGTATATATATACATGTATATCTAACTCATAGCTATTACACTGGATGCCATAGAAAATGGAAATATTACTAAAATTCGCGATAAGAACATAGAAGCAAATAATGAGCACTCCTTCAGTTGTCAAATGAATGAACTTATCATAAAAATGGACCGTAACGATAAAGTTAGATATATTACGTAGAATCTAACAACGGTTTTTTATCTTATTAGTTTCTGAATAAAAACATATAACCATGTTTCGGCGTGAGTTTCAAACCCTTTAATGATGTAGTAATTTTATGTATTAATGTATCGTCATGAAGTAATATTCATAAAACCTATAGGTAACTTTAGAAGTCAACCGTTCTATTTTCTGAGACATCCGGTATATACATTGATTGCATAATTTTGTGTCTTATCATTTGTATCTCAAAGAAACTATCCAGAAAATGGGTTTACTATGTCTAATTATATGTATGTGTAGGATTATGTGCAGTGGGTGGAAATTACACTAGAGTTTGTTTTGGGATTGGAGATGAAATGCACAAATTACTACCGCATACGACAGATCTTTCAAACCGAGAGCGAACGCTTACGCCATGAGCGAATCACCACTTATTCATACCTTATTGCTTAAAAATATGTACCAAAAGATTAAAAGAAAGATGGCGAACTGCGTCCAGTATGTTCGGTTTTGACGTCTGCGGTAATGTGCTGCTTGTAAATATCTGTGTGTTGTTAAATAAAATACTATGTTGATGATAATTGTTTTTCTTAAGGTTTCTATTCGCTCTTAAACCTATTCCCCTGAGTTTTTCCCTTCAACATGACCTGACATCTTCCCGGGTTCTCTGGAATTTGCTCATGGCGGTACATGATCGTTGGAGTTATGCTATCCTGGATCTACTACAGACAAAATCCAAATAATATAATAATACATATAAGGTTATTAGCGTTCACGTTATTCGATATCAATATTTTTTTCTATTGCAAAACAAAAAAGTTTGTTTTAATCAAATGCCAGTTATGCATACATGCTAATTCAATTATGTTAAGTTACCTAAAATTGCGCAAAGTATGAAAAAAGAATTTATTTCATACTTTGGACAAACTTAGAAGTTAGGGCGAAGTCGGTTGTCACAGATTATGAGAAACCTTGATTGTTGTAAATGCTTTAATTAAGGACACAGATACATACATAATTATGTTAATTATATCCAGAAAGCGAGTTAATATCCGCCCAAACAGGGTATTTGTTGATGTCTGGCCATATGGCTAAGGCCCATACGACCACCGTTAACCAGACCACAGTAATGGCTATCAATGATGGGCCCAGACCTGCCGACATCTGCGGGAACGATAACAAAGTGTTAGTAGTAGTAGTCTAAATATATTTATCTAATTTCATGCGGGTTAAACCGCGAAACACAATGTTGCGTAATTTTAACCGTCAACGCAGCGCATGCAACGGAAGCTGCCAAAGGATTAAATTTTCCCCTTTTTTGTTACATTTATCGCGATATTATATATCCTCACGCCATCCCACAATGGGCCCCGAAGGGGTAGGCAGAGGTGTGTAGGTATTAGATAATACCCACACATACATACTCCGCCAGAGATATATTGTAGGTGGCAACTTGCCAGATGGCGAGTCCATCGCCGTTACTCAAGCGCGACTATTACATAGGTACGCCTTTGAATTGCTTCTCAGACGTATGCAGGTTTCCTCTCGATGTTTTCCTTCACCTCAAAGCTCTTGGTGTGACTAATCACTGTACTTGAGTTCAGAAAAACTCATTGGTACAGTCGGGATTCGAACTTGCGATTGATATTATTAACTATATACATATATAGCCCTTATGGATAAATGGACTGTCCAAACCTTTAAATCGAAGTAGTAGCTCCTGAGATTCGGGCGTTCAACCAAACATACAAACTCTTCAGCTTAATTATATTACTATAGATAAATCAATGTACGTGTGTTTGTCCACTACACGAACTATGGCGAGTTGTTCTTCTCAAGGGATTGCTTTGAGCTATTAAGTTTATGGGTATTGAATAAAACAAGAGAAAATAAATAAATCGTTTTTACGATCATTAAGTAATTTTAAAATTTAGAGAGCAGGGTCCGTAGCGTTTTCTACTCGTGGCTCTACTCTACCTAGGTGTCAAAACGAAACAGATAGATTTTCTTCGTGTCTGATATTAGTTACCATTCTCCAAGGCGGTATATGGACGTACGAGCAGACCAAGGCATTTCCAGGTGTGGCCGTGATGAGATGGAAAGGCAAGGAGCTCGACAGGGTTGCTGCCATCATCAGGTATTGAGGGCTTACTTTGCATGATGTGCTCTGATGAGGAAGTGGTTAAGATTAGTAGGTCTAGTTTAGTCGTCGGAGTCGGCTGCGTCGTTTAAAGTCGAGTTTGATTCTCGCCAGGTACAGATATTGGTGTGACGATCACGAATGGACCTTAGTTTTGGATGTCCTACGTACCTATATAAATATAGGTAGTACACTTCTGCCTATCCCTTCGGGGACCCTAATGGGTTGGCGTCAGGATATATTATTTGACGTAAAAGTTTTCCTTACTTCGGAACTAGGTCAATTGTGTGGCATTTTCTGAAATGTAATTTTTATCGATAAAATTAGAAGTCCTTTGACTAGAATATACCTATATAAATAATAATTTACCCTTGTGGGAAGGCGTGAGGATATATTATTATTATTATTATAAATAATAATTTGTAGTGACATATAGTTTAATTTTTCATTTCATAAGATTATTGTATTTATAACAGTTTATCAATGCCAGTCACAATTGTAGCATCCATGTTAATACAGGCCTCAAGAGCGTACAATAAAATTATAAGCCACTGAAAAAGCAAGATGGCTACCCTAACACAATAACTACTTTTTAAACCCGATGTTTGTTTGGGTCTGTATAGTTTACTAAGGCCTTATTCTTTTGCATCTAAATACAAACCAATTTGGCGATGGTCGGCAGTATACAGTAGACAACGCAGGAGTTGCACGCGAACTCTGTCATCAGCTTGCAGAAGACAATGATGACGAGGACTAAGGCCGGTGTCGGCCAGCTCTTGAAGAGGAGCAGGAATTTCCCGAACTCATCCACCATGTTGGAATCTTTGAGCGATTCAAAAACTGTACTGCTACCACCTATGTATATACACATATTATTTATTGCAATAGAGGATATATATATATATATATATTTATTGCAGAGGAAAAAGCTGAAACAGCGTCAGTATCTTTATATCTTTATGCACAAGTAGGAAGATTTTTGGAGGTAAGTAGGGGCGTGATATCTCCCTTTATGAGCCGCCTATACATACATATATTTAGATGCCAATGGGACAGGTGGCGAGTCCGTCGCCGCTTCTCAAGAACGACATACGTCTCAATCTCTTCTGCGATGTATACAGGTTTTCTGTCGCTGCTTTTCTTTCGCCGTAAAGCTTGTGGTACGTTCAAAGGTTTAGATCGGCGAGGTTAGGACTTGCCAGCATTGCGTTGTATTGCTATTATTACTTACGATAGCTGTAGATATAACTGTGTATCGATCACGATATATGCCTACCCCGTTAGGGACGCGGTGTGTTTATAGATATATGTATGTATGTACCTACCTAGTTACGACAACTTAGGTAACCACGATTTTCTGTTTGGGAGGGAGATGCAGGTATCTTAAATAATCTATATTATATATATATATATATAAATAGGAGATCCCATTTTTGAACTCACTCCTCACGAAATCTCAGGAACTATAAGGCCGATTGACTTGAAATTTGGTAAGAGTATTCCTCATGCGGTATAGAGGTCAGCTACGAACGGATTTTATGAAACTATTTTTTTTTTACTTTTTCACCCGGGCGAAGCTGGGTGGGACAGCTAGTATGTAATATAATAAAGAGGAAAGATTAAGCATGGTCTACGAGGGTGAAACAACAGGGAACAGCTAGTATGTTAAAAATATTTAAGAAGCGTGTTGTAGTGCTAACCTATAAGCATGAGGGTGCTCCAATGGATACCGACCCTAACGACATCCCAATTAAGGCATGCTCCGTACGACGTCCTTGATGAAAAACTGATATTGGGTCCTGAAAGCGATACACACACATTTACCTGTGAGTGCATCAGATAATAGTATGCTCAAAAGAAAATACATGCTAAGTTGACAAACATACCTGGCCAGATTTTCACATATAGAGATCTGCTGTATCTTTTAAAATTTAAATTGGAATGAATATAACTTATATTTTCATATTCATCATATGAAAAAAACTCATGAAACCATGTTTCGGATTGAACGAATATTGCTGTAGCTTTGTTATCATTGGAGCTATTCGTTTTATTGCATCTTCATATATATTCATATTAAACTACCAACCAACCAACTTCTAAGAGCAACTGTTATTTTATCTGAGATCCTGTTGTTCGTTACAGGAACGGGATAGGGTTGGTAGTTAACTAGCACAGTATTAATTGCAAGGAAACAACGTGTTTGGTTGAGTTCTGTATAGAGACTGACTTAACTTCTAAAGAGCCCAAACACAATAGACGTGCATATATGTATGAACACCTGTAAAAAGGATGTGATCCATTGACAGAGTGGAGTTCAAACATACCCCTTTTGTTTTAATTACAAGTGATTACCTGAACTTCTCCATAAAATCTTTAAGAAATCTAGCTTTTTCGGAATAATAAATAATAATACCACTCCAACCATGGCAGGCGATACAATCTTGTAATAGCTGAAATTAATAATATAGTCGTTCGGGTTTCCTCTCAGCCTTATATGATTAACGGGGAATTTTAAGCCAACTTGACAGGTGGCGTATCCATCGCCGTTACTAATTAACTACTTATACATACGTATACGTACGTATTACTAATTATACATACGTCTTTGAATTTCTTCTCAAACTTAAGTTCTTCTCAAACGCAAGTTTGTTCTCGATGTTTTCCAAATCTCGTGGTAAATTAATAAATTGTACTTAAATGAAGAGACTTGGTTGGAACTAGCTCCTAAGCACTTATTTTGTTTTCCTACCATTGAGGTGGCAAACAAGCATGCGGTCCAAAAATCCTTTCAGTTTACCATCAGGCAATCCATGGTATGGTATGGCAGCGGAAAACTTTGACCTCAACAATTGTTGCTGCCATACAAATGGCAGCGTGGACGTTCACAGGAGAAGGATTTTGTCTAGCCGCAGATCTGCCATCTTACTCTTACAAACTGGGGATGTTAGTTACCTGTGCAACACTTGGTCTGTTGACGGATCGTTGAAATATACAGTGACTGCAGCTGCTTGAAATATAATCGATGCCATCAACACAATTGCTACGACCTGTCAAATGTTTTGTGTAAAATTTTGTGTTAATGGCAGGATTAAAACAGCAAGATATCCGCATGGAGGTGCGCTACCGGCGCAAAGCCAAAAACCCCAAATCCAACCACGTCGTCCTAAAAGTGTCCCCGGTGCTGTGGGCCAGACGCGGGGGCCGCACAAGCGGACCTACAGAGAGTCCTAAGAGGTCGACCACTCGCCCCTGGTACAGTGCTTGCAGTGCCTGGGTTTCGGCCACGGAAAACACCAGTGTAAAGAAAATACATTAAGTGCTGATGTTATGAGTGAATCCAGATAATAATCTATCAGGGTGGCCAAATTCACCCAATTCTAGCGTGATTGAGCAACAAATGTCCCAAACTTTCACTTGAACTTTTTTATTGTAATTATAAGTGTACATAATGATATTAATTAATTGATTTATTTTTCTGGTTGCCAATGTGACTGAAATGAAACTATTAATATTATTCAATTGTTTAGCATAGCACACGCTGGGTATCCACGTTAATTATAAATACTAAAAACATGATTAGTCACACCACGAGCTTTACGGTGAAGGAAAACATCGAGAGGAAACCTGCATACGTCTGAGAAGAAATTCAAAGGCGTATGTATAGTTGTGCTTGAGTAACGGCGATGGACTCGCCATCTGTCACGTTGGCACCTAATATACCTCTGGCGGAAAGTGGGTGTGTGGGTATTACCTATACACCTCTGCCTACCCCTTCGGGGACACTTGTGGGAAGGCGTGAGGATATATTATACTAAAAAACATTTCAATATTATGTTGGACCAACTCACCCATTCATGAAACCTGATTTTTCCTACATGCGCATACTGGTTTGCCAACAAAGCTTTGACATACACCGCCTCTTCCTCCGTGATGCCTATTTGTAGCGCTATGTCACTCTGCGCCCGGAACATTCCCAGGAAGAAGTAGTTCATCCACATATAGAGCAAAGTCTCCATGATCAGGACACCAGGAAGGTTCAGGAGGGTGAAGTGGGGGAATTCTATCTTTGGGCCCAATGGAAATAAGCTAGGGGAGTTTAAGGGGAGTTAGGGAGGTAGTACCCACATTTACTTTCCGCCAGAGTTATATTTTAGGTGCCAACATGACAGACAACGAGTCCGTTGCCGTTACTCAAGCACGACTATAGATACGCCTTTGAATTGCTTCTCAGACGTATGCAGGTTTCCTCTCGATGTTTTCCTTCCGTAAAGCTCGTGGTGTGACTAATCACTGTTCAGAAAAACTCATTAGTACGGAGGCAACTACTCGAACCACTCGGCCACCACGGCTTTGTCGGCAAGACTTGTCTATTAGATGCTATATTATTAAACAAACTGTGCCCGCGACTTCGTCCGCGCGGAAAAGTGATATTAAGCAGCATTTTTTACCCCCTTAAGGGTAACATTTTTACAAACTTTGAATGTAATATTAATTTATATGTAATCAAGAGCCTAAAAAATAAGTTTCAAGCTTCTAGCTTCAAAAATTACGAAACTTCCAAACAAACTTTAATCCCCCATTTCAACCCCTTACAACCCTTTTTCACATTAAAAAGTAGCCTATGTCCTTCCTCAAGCTCTAGGCTATATCTGTACCAAATTTCATTTAAATCGGTTCAGTAGTTTAGGCGTGAAATTGTAACAGACAGACAGACAGAGTTACTTTTATTATAATATATATTATATATATATTTACTAATATTAGTAGGGAAAAGTCTCTTACCTCGAGCAGTAAATTTTGAATAGTTGATTAGCACGACTGCCCATCAGAGTAGCAGTCCCGCCTTAGAATAAACGTATAAATATGTTTTAATTGACACATCACGCTGAGACCCTAACGGGGTAGGCAGGCAGAGCAACAGTTCTCTCTTGCCTTATATAGCTCCTTCGCTTCGTCCACATTCATCAGTCTCTTCATTCATGATTGCCGATTGTAATTTAACCATGAATATCATCTTTAGGTTTTAAAATCTATTTGTATGGCACTGATGACTTGTATGAATCAAAATTTCTGTAACTCTAGGGGTAGTTGGAGATTTACTCTCGAGATGAGAGAATCGGCGTGTTGATATTTTATTATGTATATGGTTAATATTCGTAAGATAATTTTAAGTTAGTGAGTTATTTGAGTTAGTAGGTAAGATTTTTAAGTAATACTTAAGTCTTATGTAAAATTAGATAGGTTACTGAAATAAATTAAAAAAAAAATTTTTACGTCTTAATATTCCTCCAAGATATTGTGAAACCTTTCTGTATTAAAAGTCCCATTAAGGGATATTTATATTACGTATAATGTAACTAAATATGAAGGGTATATATATATATATTTGTCCATTTCGCACTTTATATAATACGGTAAGCAGTTCCAAAAAGAGATTGACATACGCATTAGTTAGTCTTGCCTCATCCAAAAATTTAATTAAAATTAGCATATAAGAGCCGTGGTGGCCGAGTGGTTCGAGCAGTTGCCTGCGACGCAAAGGTCGCAAGTTCGAATCCCGACTGTACCAATGAGTTTTTCTAAACTTAAGTACAGTGATTAGTCACACCACGAGCTTTACGGTGAAGGAAAACATCGTGAGGAAACCTGCATACGTCTGAGAAGAAATTCAAAGGCGTATGTATAGTCGTGCTTGAGTAACGGCGATGGACTCGCCATCTGTCACGTTGGCACCTAATATACCTCTGGCGGAAAGTGGGTGTGTGGGTATTACCCATACACCTCTGCCTACCCCTTCGGGGACCCTTGTGGGAAGGCGTGAGGATATTTATTTTTATTTTTTTATTTTTAGCATATATACGAACCTATTGTCGAGGAATAAGCTATGCCAAGGAAGTAGAAGACCGTGAAATTGGTCGGCCTGGGTGTCCTGAGGGCCAATTGAAAACAAAGTAAATACATTTAATAATAGTACATAATAGTCGTGTTGGCCGAGTGGTTCGAGCAGTTGCCTGCGACACAAAGATCCCAAGTTCGAATCCCGACTGTACCAATGAGTTCATGCCGACACACCACGAGCTTTACGGTGAAGGAAAACATCGATAGGAAACAAGCATACGTTTGAGAAGTCATTCAAAGGCGTATGTATAGTCGTGCTTGAGTAACGGTGACGGACTCGCCATCTGTCACGTTGGCACCTATAATATACCCTTGACCCTTGCAGGAAGGTGTATAAGGATATATATATACATACTAGTGGTCCCGCCCAGCTTCGCTCGGGTGGAAATAAAAATATGGTGGCGCCACCTATCGGGTCCAATTGTGAATCTAAACCATTCCCAGATCCCCTTGAACACACACAAAAAATTTCATCAAAATCGGTCCAGTCGTTTGAGAGGAGTTCAGTGACATACACACTCACAGAAGAATTATATATATAAAGATATAGTTAATATCACAGTTCGAAATTCACACACGAACTTCACTACGGTCTTTGCAACTGGACTGCACTGAAGTTTGCTCCAAACACATTACTACCAAACTAAGTAGAATATTTCAGTATTGTGAATGTGGACGAAGCGAAAGAGGTATGTAAGTCTAGAGAGAACTGGCGCTCTATACTCTCTGCCTACCCCGTTAGGGACTTGGCGTGATATATGTATGTATGTATTTCAGTGTTCCGGTTATGTTTTCTACTAAATCTGTCTACTATTGATTGTTAAAGAGTAAGACTACCTTTGCTCGTGACGAATAGATTTCTGCGTAGCCTTGCCAATAGTTTGGTATATTTCTAGAATGCCCATCTGTAACAGTGCGAATATATTAAAAAGGCATGTTACGTTGGTTGGACATATAGAAAGGATGAGTGAAGAAATATTGACGAAACAGATATACAAAGCAAAAGTGTGCAAGAAGAGGCAGAGGAAGGCCACGTTCCAAATAACTGGATCAAATCGATCGGACGCTCAAGGACGGGAACGTCGACAGTACTCGAAACCGACGCATGTATGAAGAGACTGATGAATGTGGACGAAGCTAAAGAGGTATATGTACATAGAAGTCTAGAGAGAACTGGCGCTCTATACTCTCTGCCCCGTTAGGGACTCGGAGTGATGAAATGTATGATAGAAACATTCACAGCCGGTCTGTACCTACCAATGAGCTTTTCTGTAGGTGTGGCTCTCGCTGTGGTGTCGTGTGGGGTTCACACCTCGGCTTAGGGCGTTGCTGATATAATTTAAGACACATTTTGGGAACGTTTTGAAGATACCTTTTCTAGTTCTGTGAGAATTGCCTTTGTCACCGGCATCATAAGCCCGCAAGCTATCAGATTGGAGAACCACATTGCGATGAACATCGTGGTGAAGAACAGGAGGAAACTCAACCTGGGAAAAACATCAGAAAATTAAGGAAAACAAATTCAAAAACGAATTGTATTAGTCGTATTTTAGAAACGGCCGAAGTGGGAAACATCGAAAAGAAACCTGTATACGTATTAAAAGACAAAATCGTATGGGAAGTAGCACGCGAAGGGCGGCAAAAGACTCGCCATTTTACACAAGTGGCATTGTAATTTTCTCGTTTTGCAAACATGTAATACCTATAAGAATATCCATTGTCTACGCTACGTAATAATGGGAAGTGATTTAATAAAAAAGCGGGGAGTTATATTTAGTTCTCGTTATGATTTTTCCTGGCAGGTTTTTATTTGAAAAAAGTGGTAACGTAATTTTATATCTAGTATATATATCAAGTTAAAGAAGTGCTCCTGGGTCCTTTAAGTTGAATAAAAGATTTGGATTATTATTTTTTTCCGATTTGTACTCTGTCGAAATTAAAATCAAAACCAAAATATTTTATTTCACATAGGCCTACGCCCTTATGTGAGCACTCATAGAACTTCGAAAAAGGTGCACGGTTCAGGTTGATCGTTTCCATGGAGAAGGACCGGCAAGAAACTCTATGGTTACTCTTTTCAAATCATAGGTATATACAATAACAAATATGATTTTATTACAGCATTAGTACTTAAGTATGGGTCTTAAATATCTGTCTACGTCTAGTATGATGAATGGAAATAGGCACCTGTAATGCGAGCAACCGAATATAAGCAGCAGTTTCAAAGCCAGCCTCCTGTGCAGGTTGCTGTACTCCAAGGCTACCACGAACATCATCACCACGGCACTATCTACCAGCTCCTTGCGCACAAATACCTAAATAACGAGAAGATACTATGGTCTTAAAACAGTTTTGGCACCTCGCCATCAACGGGGAATTCATCCCCATTACCTTGGAACCACAAAAGTCTCGTACTGTGCGGTTACAAAGGAGTTTCCTTCCGCAGACGCCCAGGCTTGGAAAGGAGTTTTCGAGGTTTTCCCTAGAAAGTACAGCATGAAGTTCTTCAAGAAGGGTGTGAAAAGCTCCCGTAGTGTCGGCAGTAAGCGAGTGATACCCCTGGTGTTGCAAGGGTCCATAAGCGGCGATAACCGCTTACTATGTGGCAAACCGCGTATGCCACATTTGCCGTATAAAATCCTTACTAATATTATAAATGTGAATGTAAGTTTGTTTGTTACCCTTTCACGTAAAAACTACTTAACAGATCATCATAAAACTTTGCAAACATATTCTTGGAGGTATTAGAAGTAACATAGAATACTTTTTATTGAAAAAAAAAATTTTTATGAAAGATAAAAAATCCGTCCACGCCGACAAAGTCGCGGGCACAGCTAGTATATATATAAAACTGATTTAAGAAATATTAATCCTTAATATAAATTTTAATATATATAAATTACGTGTCTCCGCGATGGACTCCTAAACTACTTAACCGATTTCAATCAAATTTGCACATCGTGTGCAGTTTGATCCAACTTAAAAGATAGGATAGCTTACGTCACAATTGGACCCGATAGGTGGCGCTACGATTGTGTTTCAGGAAGTTAAACTTTTTCCCCCGGGCGAAGCGGGGCGGGACAGCTAGTATAATATATAATTACGTATAAATACTATCTATGTATGTATGTATGTATGTACTATCTATTCTATCATGTAATACCCCACTAGCTTAATAAAAGTATTTTGTAATAACTCAGATTAAAGAATTCGTTTATTCGAGACTCACTTGACTATTCAACCCTGGAACCGCCATGCTCAACAATGACATCATCGCGTAGGGTACTAATGACGTCACGCCGGGATGCATGACGTCGGATATCCAGTAGACACTGGTCAGTAGGAATATGTAAAAACTTATGTAAGCCTAAAACAAAGTTGTTTTTGTGCGTTTTAAAAAGTATTCTATATTCGGATTATTTATATCTATGGCAAATAAGGGTTTTCATACAGTTGTAAGTTCTCGTGTTAAAGAATATGTGAAACGCTAATTGAGTAACTTTATTTATATAATGGTTATGTTAAAATTAAATTAAGGATGGGAACGTCAAGTGTACTCGTAACCGGCGAGCATGTATGAAGAGACTCATGTATGTGGACGAAGCTAGAGAGGAAAGGTGCCCTACTAGCTCTGCCTACTCGTTAGGGACTGGGCGTGATGATATGTAGGTATCTATGCTAAAAAAATCGCTTGGTCAATAGACAATCTGCCTTCACGTGTTAGGCAGAAAGTGTAGAACACTAGTTCTCTCCAAAGTAAAAGAGACCTCTTGCGCTCCATCCGCTTTCAACAGTCTTATCATAGTCACTCATCAAGTATATTTTAAATCTTCGCAACAGCTTACTCTATTCCATAAACAAGCAATTAACAATGATTGCCTTTTATAGAATAATGCAATTTAAATGACCTTGCTCTCTGTGGTTTGAATAAAATAACTATGTTACGTTTGTAATTTCTAGCAGAAAGTTTCATATAGTCGACGCAGAGCTTGCCGGAAGGTTGGTAATCATTAATTTGCTAAGAAAACGTTATGGTAAACTTACGTTATTTTCTCCTAAAAAAGCTATGGGCAGCAGTATCACTGGAGTACCCAATATTACTATAATCCTCCAATGTAGTTTACAAATCAACTTGAATCTATCTCTCTTCGTTCTTATTACTAGATTCGTTTCTCTGAAATACGTTCAATTTGGGTTATTTGAATGACTCTATAGATATATGTATTCGTATTGGCACACAAAATTTTATAAAAGCATAAGACGTTCGGTTTGTTACCTTGGCCTTTAATAATGATACACTGAAAATACACAGCTATAATATAGAGGGCCTAGCCTCGTGCATGTAAAGTGTCGCGGGCGAAGCTGGTTATTTAAAATAATAGTTTAAAAAAAACTAAAAAACACGCTTTTTATAGAAAACCGAACTAAAAAATAGAAAATAAATTTCGATAATATATTAAAAAGCGTGGGGTGCTTTTTAAGATATTACCGAAATGATAATCACTCTACTCATATCTGACAATAAAATATTTATAACTATTGACACCTTGCACCCCACGCTTTTTAAGATATTATCGAAATTTATTTTCTATTTTTTAGTTCGGTTTTCTATAAAAAGCGTGTTTTTTAGTTTTTTTAAACTATTATTTATTTTCTACGTTTTAGTTATTAGTGTATTGTCATCGGTCCTCGATAAATCTACAAAATTTGAACGAAATCTGACCGTTTAAAGTGGGTCAAAATCGCGCCCAAAGATTCCGTTACATACATACGTAGATACAACCCAAGCTAATATAAAGCGTGTTTTAAACTATTATTTATTTTCTACTTTTTAGTTATTAGTGTATTGTCATCGGTCCTCGATAAATCTACAAAGTTTGAACGAAATCTGGCCGCTAAAAGTGGGTCAAATCGCGCCCAAAGATTCCGTTACATACATACATACATAGATACAGGTCAAGCTAATATAAAGCGTGTAAAAAAGGTTACATATACTACAATTAATATTATATTTTACGAAGCATAATATGATTAAAACGATTACATAATATTAAGAGTACTCGAAACCGGCGAGTTGTACGAAAAGCTTGATTAATGATTATGAAGCGAAACAGGACTGTCATTGAAATGAAAGAACTGGCACCCTACTCTTTCTGCCTAACCCTAACGTGTAATAAACGATTACGCTTACGAATCTGAATCCATTTGGTTGAAATTATTCTTTTAAGTAGAATTTGTCAGAAAATACCGTTTCTTCGCTAGTCTATTTTTAAATTGTACCGTCCCTGTACTAGGGAGAAATCTCGATGGTCTTGCTGGAGCGTGGTTCGCAACCTGCTAGCATAGACTAATTATATCTCTTATCATTTTTATTCTGTTGTGTTTGTTATTATCTATTTATTTTCATATCATTTTAAATGTATTACAAGTATCATAAAGCTTTATAGTAAAAAAAATACATTATAGCTGATCACGGCCGAAGAGACACGTAGTTGCAATTGCAAAAATGGGATTGACAGACATATAAAAAAATATTTTATTAGTCTATCAAGTAGTTGGTACGATTGGTAGTATTGATTACACCGATACTGAGTACCTATTCTGTGGTCAACTCTTCAAAATTCAATGTTTGACGTCAGTTGTCAATTATATTGCTACTGAGGTAGTCGTGTATTCGGTGAATAAATTGCGTGATTATAGACGATCTGTTAATTTAAAAATACAATATGCCCGTGGATATGGAGTTCGACTACGAGGAAGCCTCGGCTGCTATGGACAAATTTTCTCAAGAAGATATAAATGAGTTAAAACAATGGACGCAGAAGTTGGACAAATCAAAATATGTGCCGAAAGATTTAACCGATAAACAGATTATACTTTTTTATAACGCGTGTTTTGGGGATATGGACAAAACTAAAACTTGCATAGAAAAATATTATTCGTGTAGGAAGAACGCGCCGGAATTTTTCGAAAACCGAATACTATCGTCTGATGAACTGAAAATATCACAGGAGACATTGTAAGTAACAAGAAATAAAAAAAATGAAATAATTTAGTTTTAGAATTACTCACCTGAAGGCTTTGAAAATCTTTTTTAAATTAAGTTGCTTGATTTTTGATAATTCAGAAATATGACATTGAATTGATAGTAAAATTTTATGACAAAAAATATGTGAGATAATAAAACAACTATTTGCTATCTCTGACTCACATTTCTATTGCTAGATTATTTTTGTATGCATTTTAATGCTCCTGCCAATTTATGTACTTAAGTATGCAATACTTAAGAGCTTGTCCATTAAGACTATGTTGTTTGAGAGTATTCACAGTTATTTTTAAATATCTTTGCATCATATAATATGTCTTGCTATTGTTTTATTAAGTTACAAAAGTATCATAACAGTTCCGAGAGTTGCGAGAGTAATTTAAAGATAAATTGTAGGAAATGTCAAGTGTACATGAAATTGGTGAGCATGTATGAAGAGACTGATGGATGTGGACCAAGCGAAAGAGGTATGCAAGTCTAGGGAGAACCGGCGCTCTATTCTCCCTACCTACCCTGTTAGGGACACGGCGTGATTGTATGTAAGTAGGTGTATGTTATTAAGCGCCATTTAGCTGTGGGCTGAATAATCAGCAACTTGTAGTGGGGCTTTATCCAGCATTCGGTTTTTAAGCAAATAATGATACTCCTAAGTGGTCAACCATTATAATGGCGAGATGGTATTTTAACCAACTTAATAAAAGTAAGAGGCTCTCAACTTGTCAGATTTTTTTTTCTCCTAGGGGAGTAGTAAAAGAATTGCTGTAGCAAAGATACTCTGTAATAAACAACCAACACATTGTAAATATTACATAACTAAATCACTGTTCATTAAACTAAATTAGAGCTGAAATAAAATGTGTAAACTAAAACATTGTCTACCTCTACTTAAGAAAGAGAGCTAAAAAAATAAAGTGTGTTTGTTTCCCTGTTTGATCTTGTGACAGGTATCAATAAATGCATATTTAACTAGTCATGATATATAGTGGGTATGTCAGAGGAAGTATGAAAATAGCTTGAATGCAGTTGAGATGCGATCTCTTCGAAAAATGTGCGGAGTAACGATTTTAGATCGAATCCGCAATGAAGAGATTCGCAAATCAACTGGCGTGAATGAGGGCGTGATTGTAAAGATGAAGAAAGGCATGTTACGTTGGTTTGGACACATAGAAAGGATGAGTGAAGAAAGATTGACGAAACAGATATACAAAGCAAAAGTGTGTGCAAGAAGAGGCAGAGGAAGGCCACGTTCCAACTACCTCGATCAAATCGATCGGACTCTCAAGGACGGGAACGTTAAGAGTACTCGAATCCGACGAGCATGTATGAAGAGACTGATGAATGTGGACGAAGCGAAAGAAGTATGTAAGTCTAGAGAGTACTGGCGCTCTATACTCTCTGCCTACCCCGCTAGGGGCTTGGCGTGATGATATGTATGTATGTATGTATGATATATAGATGATTACATTCAAAAGTGAAACATTAATGTCTTGAAAGCTTTTTAGATCTGAATTTGTCAGCAAGATTATTCGGAAGCTAGGTTTGGAGCATCAACTTGTCCATTAATAACAGTATTAGTGATTGTAAAAACACTCTTAAAGGAAGCTGCTTCAAGTCCTTGAGTAACTGGTTTAATTGCTCTGATACTTGGAATATTATACCTGTTCTATGAAGTAGACGCATAAATCTAAATGTCATAATTAGTTGTTTAAAGATTACAAAACATAGAACACGTATGTATAAAGAGATAATGAACCTTTTTTTTAATTATGTCTTTTAGCGTGAGTTCCAAGTACTTTTGATAGCCAAGCAATGGTGATAAACGCATCACCTATAGGGATTGGTGGTTCGCTAGCTAGGGAGCTTTTTTTTTTATACCACAAGGGTGGCAAACAAGCATGCGGTCCGCCTCATGGTAAGCGGTTACCGCCGCCTATGGACGCTTGCAACACCAGGGGTATCACTCGCGCGCTGCCGACCCTGCAGGATCTTTTCTAACCCTTCTTGAAGAACTCCATGCTGTACTCTCCAGGGAAAACTTCAACGGGGAGCTCATTCCACAGCCTGAGCGTTCGCGGAAGAAAACTCCTTTGGAAGCGCACAGTGCGAGACCTTTGTGGTTCCAAGGTATGGGGATGAAAACCCCGTCGATGGCGAGAGGTGCGGTGGTTGAAGGTAGAAGTGGGCATCATGTCGAACAATTTTACAGAACACTCCCCATTATACAAGCGGTAGAACACACACAGGGAGGCAAAGTCTCTCCTCAGACTAAGTGATTCCAAGCCGCTTGTGAGCATGGGATCATCGACAATTCTGCGGCGCGTTTCTGAACCGCGTCAAAAGGCCCTAGCTGGTATCCACGGGCTCCATCCCACAGGTGGCAGCAGTACTCCATATGTGGCCGAACAGCTGGGCTGGACTAGCAGTATTATTTACCGCCCAATAGCCAGGGCTAAAGAATTTCGGCTATGGCATCCCCTGCCTGTCGTAGGAGGCGACTAAATGGGATTGACGGGCCTGCGCAGTTAGGGTGGGGGCAAAGTGCAGGAGGGCACTGGTGCGTTCCTCAGGAGATCCCAGAGCCCTCCTATGTTCACAGAGGATGGCCACCGAGGGGGTTTTAGTGAGTAGAAAGCATCGTCCATTATAAACGAGCTGAACGGTTAGCCATTTACATAGTTATTGTGCGCTTTGACTGAACAATGGTTTTCCGCCATTTGAACACAATTAGTATTATGTCATAACAACCTATATTCTACTTATTATTGAGCCGCGGTGGCCGAGTGGTTCGAATAGATGCCTGCAACGTAAAGATTGCGAGTTCGATTCCCGGCTGGACCAATGAGTTTGTCTAAACTTAAGTACAGTGATTAGTAGTATTACAAACAGACACTCCAATTTTATTTATTTGTATAGATGTTACCAACGGTATTCTGGCGAACCAATTATTTAATTTCTATTTCATTTCATTTCACATCTCTGCCTACCTTTTCGGGGACCTTCGAGAAAGGTGTAAAGACAGCGGGCGCTAACGGGTTTCCCGTTAAAGTTCGGAGCTGCCCGACTGGGGCAGGACCTCCGCCTTATAGAAGTCCGTAGCCAAATAACATAATTTTTTGTGCTGTGTACGCGAGAACAAGGTTTCCAGTAATGAGCTCCTTGGGGAGGGGGGAGGATTGTTATATTGTGTTGGCAACAGAGGGATTAGTCCCATTATGCTGCCAACACAGTATAACTCTCCGAACACAGAGTGGCAACGCACAAGTGATACTTTGGTATTGTAAGCGTAAATAGGCTGCGGTAACCGTTTTCCATCGGATGGGCCGTATGCTTGTTTGCCACTCTTGTTGTATAAAAAAAAAGTATAAATTAAAAGCACCCGAAGCCGCGCTAAAAAGCTAGTTACCATAGTATCGCAAATCAACAACCAATCTGAGTGGAGAGGCAAGTATACGACCTTGTCAGATGTAAACCGGTCGGCTAAGTTAAATAACACTGAAAAGGTAAACCGCAATGTCTTCTTAGCATCCAGTCCCTAAGTGGCAAGGAATCGAGTTTTCTGAGCATGGCAATAATACTGACAAACTCGATAAAAAATAATTAAGGGTGAAGAAGTACTTATATTTTATGCCGTGATATCTAGATATCTTAGGCCGTGGTGGACGAGTGATTTGTGTGTGTAGTTACTGTAGTTGACCGAGTTATGATGCCTGCGACACAAAGATCGCATGTTCGAATCCCGAATGTACCCTCGAGTTTTTCTGAACTTAAGTACAGTGATTAGTCACAACACGAGCTTTACGGTGAAGGAAAACATCGAGAGGAAACCTGCATACGTCGGAGAAGCAATTCAAAGGCGTATGTATATTCGTGCTTGAGTAACGGCGATGGACACGCCATCTGTTACGTTAGCACCTAAAATATATCTTTGGCGGAAAGTGGGTGTGCGGGTACTACCTATACACCTCTGCCTACCCCTTTGGGGATCCTTGTGGGAAGGCGTGAGTAGCCCTTCTTATAACAAAATTATGATATGTATATTAAAAAACTTGCAAAAATATGTTATTCGTATAAAGCAAAACTTTACCAACCGGCAACCATGGCTCATGATTGAAGAACTGTCAAGTAATATCTCATTGAGTAATATTGACAAACCGGTCGCCTTGACACGTGACGTCACGCCAGTCGTTACAATATGCAATTAAATGTTCCATAACTTGTTAAGAAAAGGTCGTTACGTTGCAACTCTACGGATAATAAATAATATACACATTATGTATGACATCGCTATAGGCACATACATGAAGACTGCAATCCAGAGAAAAGTTGTATTTCTTAAGATTGTTATAATTATATGTCATTTTAATAATAATAATATATCCTCACGCCTTCCCGCAAGGGTCCCCATAGGTAATACCCACACACCCACTTTCCGCCAGAGGTATATTAGGTGCCAACGTGACAGATGGCGAGTCCATCGCCGTTACTCCAGCACGACTATACGCCTTTGAATTTCTTCTCAGACGTATGCAGGATTCCTCTCGATGTTTTCCTTCACCGTAAAGCTCGTGGTGTGACTAATCACTGTACTTAAGTTCAGAAAAACTCATTGGTACAGTCGGGATTCGAACTTGCGACCTTTGCGTCGCAGGCAACTGCTCGAACCACTCGGCCACCACGGCTTTAATATCATTTTAATATATCTTTAATTAACAAATAGGTATATACCTACTAGCAGACCCGGCCACGCGTTGCTGTGGCTAAGGTTTTTATTATACATATTACATTGTAAATAAATAAATAAAATAACATAAATAGTATAATACAAACCTTTTACGTTTACGTTTACGTTTTCTTATGCTACCTTACCATTGTATTTTATTATTAAAGTTTGTATGATAATAAAGGAAAAAATAAATAAATAAATACTTACTCAATCCAGCCAACAGATATCGCCATCTATACTAATATTATAAAGAGGAAAGATTTGTTCGTTTGTTTGTTTGTTTGTAATGAATAGGCTCCGAAACTACTGGACCGATTTTAAAAATTCTTTCACCTTTGGAAAGCTACATTATCCCCGAGTAACATAGGCTATATTAAATTGGACCCGATAGGTGGCGCTGCGAGTTTCAAGAATTTTACCTTTTTACCCGGGCGAAGCTTTCTGTGTGTTTCTGTGTGTCGTAAGCTAGATTCGAGAATGGTTTAGATTTACAATTGGACCCAATAGGTGGCGCTGCGATCGTGTTACGGGCAATTTAACTTTTTCACCCGAACGAAGCTGGGCGGGACAGCTAGTATGATAATAAAGGAAAAAAATAAATAAATAAATACTTACTCAATCCAGCCAACAGATATCGCCATCTGTGATAATTGTGACTGTCGAATAAGAGATATATTTAATTGCAATAATTTGCAATTAAATAATATTGCGACTATAAATTGAGATGTAGGTAAGCTATCCTATCTTTCAAGTTGGACCAAACTGCACACGGTGTGCAAATTTTATTAAAATCGGTTAAGTAAAGATGAAAGTAAAGATAAAGGTAAAGATGAAGAAAGGCATGTTACGTTGGTTTGGACACATAGAAAGGATGAGTGAAGAAAGATTGACGAAACAGATATACAAAGCAAAAGTGTGTGCAAGAAGAGGCAGAGGAAGGCCACGTTCCAACTACCTGGATCAAATAGATCGGACTCTCAAGGACGGGTAACGTTAAGAGTACTCGAAACCGACGAGCATGTATGAAGAGACTGATGAATGTGGACGAAGCGAAAGAGGTATGTAAGTCTAGAGAGAACTGGCGCTCTATACTCTCTGCCTACCCCGTTAGGGACTCGGCGTGATGATATGTATGTATGTATGGTTAAGTACTTTAAGAGTCCATCGCGGACATCATCATCATATCATCACCCCGAGTCCCTAACGGGGTAGGTAGAGAGTATAGATACCTATACCTCGATTTTTATATATATATTTGTGTTTAGCCTACACTTATACATAAGAGTAGGCTACATGTGTGTCATGCCAAAATATCTAATCGCAGTTGTAAACGTGCTTGAAATCACTTGCACGCATATCAGATAATTGCAAAAAATTATATACCTACCTACGCTGCAATTTTTGAAGTGAAAACTTCTTATGGCGCGTTGGGCACTTTTGTGGGTGAGCATTTTCAGCCGTTCTCGCGACAGATGAGATTTTACACAGATATACTCCGCGTGTATTCTTATAATATATGTATACTATACGCAGTCTTTGCATGGGCATTCGTGCTCTCGCGACAGACGAGATTACATACCTATATGTATACTCAGAGTGTATAGGTATGCGAGAGCGCTGCATGCTATACGCAGTCTTTGCATGGGCATTCGTGCTCTCGCGACAGACGAGATTACATACCTATATGTATACTCAGAGTGTATAGGTATGCGAGAGCGCTGCATGCTATACGCAGTCTTTGCATGGGCATTCGTGCTCTCGCGACAGACGAGATTACATACCTATATGTATACTCAGAGTGTATAGGTATGCGAGAGCGCTGCATGCTATACGCAGTCTTTGCATGGGCATTCGTGCTCTCGCGACAGACGAGATTACATACCTATATGTATACTCAGAGTGTATAGGTATGCGAGAGCGCTGCATGCTATACGCAGTCTTTGCATGGGCATTCGTGCTCTCGCGACAGACGAGATTACATACCTATATGTATACTCAGAGTGTATAGGTATGCGAGAGCGCTGCATGCTATACGCAGTCTTTGCATGGGCATTCGTGCTCTCGCGACAGACGAGATTACATACCTATATGTATACTCAGAGTGTATAGGTATGCGAGAGCGCTGCATGCTATACGCAGTCTTTGCATGGGCATTCGTAAACGGAAATTTTTTTTATTTAAATATTTCATTTGACTTGTGTTGCTGCTATGGTATTGTGTTAAAAAAACAAATCTAAGTGCCCAACGCGCCATAAGTTCAAGTTTTCACTTCTGCCTGCACTCCCGGAGTGCAACCCGTATTTAATTTTATATATATTAATCGTATTGCAGCGGTGATTAGCGATGTACATCCAATAAACTATTTCATCTGTAGCACTGATAACAGTGATAGCGAACTTGCATAGAATCTGCGATTCGTCATGATTTGTGTCACTTGTTTAATTTGTCTAATTTGTGAATGTGAGAACATTGTAGGCTTTGTAGATTCTTAGATCTTGCTAACATTGTTATAATTATCTTGTTTTATGTATGCTTTGTATAGTAAGCAGCGACCTATTGTCGGGCCTACGTTGTTCCCCCATACTTGGGTACTATTGCTGTAACGAAAAAATATTGTTATTGTATATGATTTGAAAAGAGTAACTATGGAGTTTCTTGCCGGTTCTTCTCCATGGAAGCGACCAACCCGAACCGTGCTTCTTTTTCGACGTTTTATAAGTGCCCACCTGGGCCTATGTGAAATAAAAAGATTTTGATTTTGATTGTCAGCCTCTTCGACCTAATACTCGAGCCTCTAGCAAAGTCTACCAAGGAGTTTGAGTGGTGTATGTTGTCGAGTTTTTGAGTTTATGGTTGAAACAAAGAACTTCCATATAAGGTTTCCAATAATGAGCTCCTTGGGGAGGGGGAGGATTGTTATATAGTGTTGGGAGCAGAGGGAGTAGTCCCAATATGCTGCCAACACAGTATTTCTCTCCTAGCACAGAGTGGCAACGCGCAAGTGATACATCGGTATCGTTATCACATCGGTATCGATAATTACGCTAAGGTAACCGTTTTCCATCACGTGGGTGTATGCTTGTTTGCCACTCTTGTGGCTGAACAAAATGTATATATAATCAACTAGCGACCCGCCCCGGCTTCGCTCGGGTACTCACATTGTTTTACTGGTTTCAGATGGAGTAAGGTAGCGTTTTTGATGAAATTTGATGAAACATCCCACACGACTTGTCTTCTTCCGAAGTTTTTAATAACAACAAAATCATGAATTAATCTGTCTTTTGGTGAAAACCTCGTGAAAATCCGTTCAATAGTTTAGGAGCTTTTCGCGTTTCATTCGCGCTCAAACAGACGGACAGACAATTAGGATAATATATACATGATTTGAACCACCAGTACCCGTCAAACAATAGTACAAATATTATAGCACATAAAAAATATCAAATTAAATTTGCTGATAAATAAATATATATATGTGTATGCACTTAGACAATGGTGTATTATTCAAGACAAACACTCATTGTTGTTTTGTTTTCATTTTATACCTACAGTAATAAAATTCGGGGGCCGTTATGGCTTAGTAGTTTAGCCAAAGACATGGTAGCAGGCTCGAACTCCGGTCGTACCAATGAGCTTTTCTAAACTTAAATAAGGAAGTCTCAGGTCTTTTTTACATTTCCAGGGAGTTCTCGTTTCTGCCTGGCAAGTCCTGCCAAGGTTATGACGTCATCTACCACCGGCTCCACAACACAGAACCCTCAAAATACTTCCTCGAACCTGGAGTCAAGATGCTCTTCATGACAGTCGGTAAGATATCACCTTACTTAGGCTTAAGATTTTGGTCTTATAAAGCTGAACTGTTTGTTCGTTTGGTTTAACGGCCTAATCTCGGGAACTATTGAAAAATTATTGTAGTGTTGAATAGCCCATTTATCTAGGAAGCCTATAGTCTATATAACATCACGCTACGACCAATAGGAGCCGAGCATTAATGACAAATGTTGCAAAAACGGGGAAAATGCACTACTTTTGGGAGCTTCCGTTGCGTAAGCTGCGTAAATAGTAAAAGTTACACGCGTTACGCTTGTTTAATTTAATTTACTGTTTTAAGAACATAAACAATCTAAAAAATCACTTATTAATGTAATCAATTTTGATGGAACTCTCACTGACAGCTTACTCATGTAATTTCAATCAAATTTACAGTAGAAATATTACGTAAAGGATTTTAATTAATGAAGTGCCCTAAATAAAATAAAAATAAAATGCCTAGCCCAAGGTTTGTGAATTATAACGTTATTACTAACTCATATCCTCACGCCTTCCCACAAGGGTCCCCGAAGGGGTAGGCAGAGGTGTACAGGTAATACCCACACACCCACTTTCCGCCAGAGGTATATTAGGTGCCAACGTGACAGTTGGCGAGTCCATCGCCGTTACTCAAGCACGACTATACATACGCCTTTGAATTTCTTCTCGTACGCAGGTTTATGACGTTTAGGACGTATGCAGGTTTCCTCTCGATGTTTTCCTTCACCGTTAAGCTCGTGGTGTGACTAGTCACTGTACTTAAGTTCAGAAAAACTAATTGGTACAGTCGGGATTCGAACTTGCGACCTTTGCGTCGCAGGCAACTGCTCGAACCACTCGGCCACCACGGCTTACTAACTCATAAGTAGTTATGCGGCACGTTATATAGTCAAATCCTACTGAACTTCTGCCAAATACGCTCTAGCGAGAACTGGCGCTCCGAGTGCTTTTCTCACCAACCGGCGGGAGGTTATTTTCAAAAGTACCGCAGTTCGATCGATAACCGCATCATTATGTTAAGAAGTTAATATCTTCTAGCCTTCCCCAAAAGGCCAGCGGCAGAGGTTTATTTAGGTGACCAATGGTAGGCCAATGTGACGTTTTTGAATTTCTTCTCAAACGTATGCAGGTTTCCTCTCGAACTTGCAATCTTTCTGTTGTCGGCAACTACTCGAACCATTCGGTCACCGCGGCACATACAGTTTATGTACAGCGAGTGGATGGTTGGCAAATACCCTAGCCAAAGGCCTTGGGAAGGTACTAACTATGAGCGATGTATTGCAATCAAGTTGTCTCTAGGTTTACCACAAAGGAAGGCTTCATCTTTCTTGGAGACTATCTATATATGTACATATATAAAGTACGTGTGAATTACGCAACAGATGTTAATGCGGTTTTCATCAATGGATAGAGTGATTTCGGTATATAATTTAAAACTTTCTTTTCCTGGAATCAAACATATTTAATGTCATCGTAGAGGCTAATATTCTATCCCTGTGCTAAATGTCATCCAACTCCGTTGCTACCTCAAAAACACGATTGCAGCGCCACCTATCTGGTCCAATTGTGAATTAAAACCATTCTCGAATCCAACTTAAGACACACGGAAAATTTCATTAAAATCGCTCCAGTTGTTTAGGAGGAAGACAGTGAAATACACACACACACACAGAAGAAGAGGTGTTACACAACACCTTCTTTCGCCTGAGATTTATTTAAATTACAAATGTACAAGTGTTATAACTAGTTCTTTTTCGGTTTCTCGTCACTTAAAACAAGTTTTTTGACATTTGGGTTTGCAAAACGTCAAAAAAGTATGTAATGTCAGGCGAAATGTCAAATTGGAATCGCTGACATTTTAGCATATTATGGCAACACTGTCTTGGCATGTCTATAAATAGCACACATTGATTTTGTCAGCTAGGCGCCCGCCCTAGGTCTGCTCTGCACAAATATTTAATGTCCTTCATATCAGTTAAAGTTTTCGCTTTAGACTTGCGTTATCATCATCATCATATCATCACGCCAAGTCCCTAACGGGGCAGAGAGTATAGAGCGCCAGTTCTCTCTGGACTTACATACCTCTTTCGCTTCGTCTACATTCATCAGTCTCTTCATACATGCTCGTCGGTTTCGAGTACTCTTGTCGATCCCGTTCTTGAGCGTCCGATCGATTCGATCCAGGTAGTTGGAACGTGGCCTTCCTCTGCCTCTTACGTTATACATTATTATTACTTACGTTATATACCTATTAATAAATATTTATGTTATCTATACTAATAAATAATAATAATATAATAAATACCTGGGACAATTCCACACAAATTGACCTAGTCCCAAATTAAGCAAAGCTTGTGTCATGGTAACTAGTCAACGATATATTTACTTATATAGATAGATATATACTTAAATACATAGGACATCCAAGACTAAGGTACAAATATCCGTGTTCATCACACAAATATCTGCCCTCAGCGGGATTCGAACCCGAATATAAGAAAGATAGTTGTAGTGTTTGTTTGAACGCACCAATCTCACTACTACTAACCCTAATTGAAAAAATCTTTTAGCATTAATAAGAAAAGTCACTCCCCATGATAGCGCTTAATCAGATTAAATGCGGGCGAGACCACGGGGATCCGCTAGTCTATACTCTATACTAATATTATAAAGAGGAAAGATTTGTTTGTTTGTTTGTTTGTAATGAATAGGCTCCGAAACTACTGGACCGATTTCAAAAATTCTTTCACCTTTGGAAAGCTACATTATCCCCGAGTAACATAGGCTATATTAAATTGGACCCGACAGGTGGCGCTGCGATCGAGTTTCAAGAATTTTACCTTTTTACCCGGGCGAAG
This sequence comes from Drepana falcataria, assembly GCA_945859725.1. NCBI lineage: Eukaryota > Metazoa > Arthropoda > Insecta > Lepidoptera > Drepanidae > Drepana > Drepana falcataria. The sequence goes on along the minus strand of OX243941.1, from coordinate 8,363,698 downwards.
CTTTCTGTGTGTTTCTGTGTGTCTTAAGCTAGATTCGAGAATGGTTTAGATTTACAATTGGACCCAATAGGTGGCGCTGCGATCGTGTTACGGGCAATTTAACTTTTTCACCCGAGCGAAGCTGGGCGGGACAGCTAGTTCATAATAAAAAGGTTGAGTTAATTTGTAGAAAGTAAACTGTGCAATTAAGAGTTTATATTAATGAATTTAATTTACTCTTGTAAATGGTTTCAAACAAACTGGATCATTATTATTATATAACATAACGACTTCCCACAACGGTCCCCGAAGTGGTAAGCAGAGGTATGTAGTACCCTCTGTCCGCCAGAGATATATTTTAGGTGCCATCGTGACAGATGGCGAGTCCATCGCCGATACTCAAGCACGACTATACATACGCCTTTGAATTGCTTCTCAGACGTATGCACGTTTCCTTTCAATGTTTTCCTTCACCGTAAAGCTCGTGGTGTGACTAATCACTGTACTTAAGTTCAGAAAAACTCATTGGTACAGTCGGGATTCGAACTTGCGATCTTTGTATCGCAGGCAACTGCTCGAACCACTCGGCCACCACGGCTCTTATTTTATAATATAGATAGATTAAACATAAGTACATAGGACATTCAAGACTACTCGTGTTCATCACACAAATGTCTCCCCTCAGCGGGGTTCGAACCCGCGACCTCAAGTTTCGCAGTCTGGAACTCTAACCACTAGATAGACGGTGGTCTTTTTTTTTTTTTTTTATTCAACAAGAGTGGCAAACAAGCATACGGCCCATCTGATGGGAAACGGTTACCGCAGCCTATTTACGCTCACGGTACTGAAGTATCACTTGCGTGTTGCCACTCTGTGTTCGGAGAGTTATAGTGTGTTGGCAGCATAATGGGTTTAATCCCTCTGCTTCCAACACAATGTAACAATCCTCCCCTCTCCCCAAGGAGCTCATTACTGGAAACCTTATTCACCACGTAGGAACACAACACAAAAAAATGTGTTATTTGGCTACGGATTTCTATAAGGTGGAGATCCTGCCCCAGTCGGGCAGCTCCGAATTCGAACGGGAAGCCCGTTATGCCCTACCTCTCTTGTCTCTCGTCTATAAATGTATTTCGTAATATATGTATTTCTCCCACAGATGCCTGCCTAAACAAGAGGGGACCTCAGCCAGGCTATATCTTCCTTTTCGACATGCGTGGCGTTCGACTCGGTCACTTGACAAGGGTCAGCTTATCGTAAGTACTAAACTAAGTATAAAGCCTATGCTAATTATTATTAATTAGAAATCGCAATCAGGCGTTTCGATTTACCAGTTTTTTTTTGTCAGATATCCGCCCCGAGTCTTTGCAGGGGTACTTGAACAGACGCGAGATCATAGGCCATATCTTGCCTACATGTTTTTCTCGTTGGGTCGCATCGGTTTATTCCAACCATTCATACATACATATCATCAAGCCGAGTCTAACGGGGTAGGCAGAGAGAGTAGAGCGCCAGCTCTCTAAACTTACATACCTCTTTCGCTTCGTCCATAGTCATCAGTCTCTACATACATGCTCGTCGGTTTCGATTTCGATCCAATCCATTTGAACTAGGTAGTTTTTTTTTTTTTTTTTTTTTATACAACAAGAGTTGCAAACAAGCATACGGCTCACCTGATGGAAAACGCTTACCGTAGCCTATTTACGCTCACGATACCGAAGTATCACTTGCGCGTTGCCACTCTGTGTTCGGAGAGTTATAGTGTGTTGGCAGCATGATGGGTTTAATCCCTCTGCTTCCAACACAATGTAACAATCCTCCCCTCTCCCCAAGGAGCTCATTACTGGAAACCTTATTCACCGCGTAGGAACTCAACACAAAAAATTTTGTTATTTGGCTACGGACTTCTGTAAGGTGGAGGTCCTGCCCCAGTCGGGCAGCTCCGAATTCGAACGGGAAACCCCCTCTGCCTCTTCTTGCACACACTTCGCTTTGTATATCTGTTTCGTCAATCTTTCTTCACTCATCCTTTCTATATGTCCAAACCTACGTAACATGCCTTTCTTCATCTTTACAATCACACCCTCGTTCAATCCGGCTGCATGTTGCTATATTTCTTTTTTAATATTAATGATAGGTATATATTTATATATAATGAAGCATATTATATTAAAGTATATATATATATATATATATATATATATACATATACGTGTATACGTATGGTAATTCCAGTGGTTTCAAGTATGAAATGGAGGTGATTGAAGTTTTAAATGAGAGTATTATGATAATTAGACTAAAATGTAAATTCAACTGCTTTGAGCATCCTCTGTTGTTAATTTATGTTTATTTATATATGTATATAAATACCATGTGTAATATGTTAATGTGTTTTAGCTTTCAAAAGGATAGACAAAGGTAAAAAAGCAAGATTATTAATGTAGATACGGTATTTAGTAAAAAAATTCAAATTGTAAAATGCAAGTTCGAATGCTGCAATACAAATAATGCAAGTTCGAATCCCGACTGTATCAATGATTTTTTCTAAACATAGTGATTAGTCACACCACGAGCTCTACGGTGAAGGAAAACATCGAGAGGAAACCTGCATACGACTGAGAAGCAATTCAAAGGCGTATGTATGTATAGTCGCGCTTGAGTATCGGCGATGGACTCGCCATCCGTCACGTAGGCGCCTGAAATATATTCGGTGGAAAGTGTTGTCATACTTCTGCTTACCTTAGGTCATGGCGTGAAGATATAAATCGATTGGCACTCTAGATGCAAATCAGCATCAGATAATTAGATAAAGAAAGATAATCACGACACTAGTCCATGCTGGTCTGACGCGAACCCTCAGAGACTAACTAAAGCGGAAAGTTTTATGTAAATCCGGCAAAAGGACCTACACCTCTGCCTACCCTTCGGGGATCTTTCTCTTAAAGATCTTAATGTTAAGGCCGCCCGTATAGATCGCGGGGACTCCTGACACGTTCGAATATTAAAAAGAAAAGCTAATCTTATGCTTATCTTATAAATATTGCAAACAGTATAACTCTCCGAAGTTCTCCACTGAGTGACCGCGCGCTTGGGTACTATTGCTGTAACGAAAAAAATATTGTATATGCCTAATGATTTGAAAAGAGTAACCATGGAGTTTGTTGCCGGTTCTTCTCCATGGAAGCGACCAACCCGAACCGTGCTTCTTTTTCGACGTTTTATAAGTGCCCACCTGGGCCTATGTGAAATAAAAAGATTTTGATTTTGATTGATTTTGATTTTGCTTAGGAATCGTGCGCGTAAATAGGCTACGGTAACTGCTTACTGCTTCCCATCAGGCCATATGCTTGTCCGCCACTCTTGTGGTAAAAAAAAACTATGTAGCCATCAGGTGGAGCTTGGGTTTCTCTTACATATTTTAAACTAGTGACCCGCCCCGGCTTCGCACAGGTGCAATGCTGATGCTAAATATACCTACTTACTACAGAATGTCTTTCATCACATTGGAAACCTCGAAATTTATCAGTGTTTCTCTACAATATTATGCATGTATTATACATATAAACCTTCCTCTTAAATCACTCTATCTATTAAAACAAACTGCTTCAAAATCCGTTGCGTAGTTTTAAAGATTTAAGCATACATAGGGACGGACAGCGACAGCTACTTTGTTTTATACTATATTTTAAATGTTACCTTTTCAGGTCCCTGAGAAAGTTCTTCGTGTACATCCAGGAAGCGATGCCGGTGCGCATGCGCGCCATCCACGTGCTTAACACCGAACCGGTGATGGATAAACTGATGCTGCTCATCCGACCATTTATGGACAAGAAGTTTTTCGATATGGTGAGTACATAAATATATGCGCATACGCATGTCATCAGGCCCGAAACGACCGTTTTCCAAAGCATGAATTTGTAGAAAAAATATGGTCGTAATATCATTAAGGGTCGGCAATGCGCGAGCGATACCACTAGTATTGAAAGCTTTAATAACGGCGTTAACCGCTTACTGTCAGGCGGGCTGGGTGCTCGCTTGCCACCTTAGCGTAATAAAAATATTAAATCGTGACCTCGTATTAGATATCCTGCTAATTGAGGAAGGCTATACATCAATTTGCAAGGGACCCATAGGAGAGAGCCAATCGCTGTTACTCAAGCACGACAATGCCGTCTTTGAATTTCTTCTCAAGCAGGTTTCGATGTGTTCCTTAAAGCTCGTGGTGTGACTAATCACTGTACTTAAATTATAAAGTTACTTGTACCTATTTGACGACCAAAAACTCCAAAATGATTACCTGTAACAAGCGAAACAATGAATTTTATATTAAATTCCTACTGTCGATGTCAAAAGCATGATACTGTAACGAATTACACAAGTGTGTGTGTGTGTGAGTGTGTGTGTGTGTGTGTGTGTGTGTGTGTGTGTGTGTGTGTGTGTGTATACACGTAACTACGCAGCTGCCGTAATCGAATAAAAAAAGAGCATTAATTATAGATGTTTTTAAGTCAACGAGCATTAGAACTAACTCTAATTATTTCAAACTAGCTGTCCCGCCCAGCTTCGCTCGGGTGAAAAAGTTAAATTGCCCGTAACACGATCGCAGCGCCAATTGTAAATCTAAACCATTCTCGAATCTAGCTTAAGACACACAGAAACACACAGAAAGCTTCGCCCGGGTAAAAAGGTTAAATTCTTGAAACTCGATCGCAGCGCCACCTATCGGGTCCAATTTAATATAGCCTATGTTACTCGGGGATAATGTAGCTTTCCAAAGGTGAAAGAATTTTTGAAATCGGTCCAGTAGTTTCGGAGCCTATTCATTACAAACAAACAAACAAACAAACAAATCTTTCCTCTTTATAATATTAGTATATACTAAACAATATTCTGATGAATTTCAGCCACATATACCTGTTAATGTTACAAATTCATATTATAACCGGCAAGCATGAAGAGACGATGAATGTGGACGAAGCGAAAGAGCTATGTAGATCAAGAGAGAACTGCCGTTCTACTCTCTTTGCCTACCCGACATTTTGACTCGGACTCGGCGTGGTGTGTTTGTATATCTTCACGAATAGCTCCCCGAAGAGGTAGACAGAGGTGTGTAGAAAGTACCAACTCACCCAATTTTCGTCGGATATATATATATATATATATATATATACATATTGGCGTGCCCATCGCTGTCTCTCAAGCACACCAATACGTCTTTGCATTTCTTCTCAAACGTATGCAGGTTAACTTTCAATGGTTGCCTTCACCGTAAAGATCGTGGTGCCACTAATTACTGTACTTAAGTTCAGAAAAACTCATTGGTACAGCCGTGGTTTGAACTTACAATCTTTGTGTTGCAATTTCTCGAACCACTCGGCCAACACTACTTACTGTATTCTGTGTTTTTCTTCCTTCATTTATAATATAATAATATATCCTCACGCCTTCCCACAAGGGTCCCCGAAGGGGTAGGCAGAGGTGAAAAGGTAATACCCACACATCCACTTTCCGCCAGAGGTATATCAGGTGCCAACGTGACAGATGGCGAGTCCATCGCCGTTACTCCAGCACGACTACATACGCTTTTGAATTTCTTCTCAGACGTATGCAGGTTTCCACTCGATGTTTTCCTTCACCGTTAAGCTCGTGGTGTGACTAATCACTGTACTTAAGTTCAGAAAAACTCATTGGTACAGTCGGGATTCGAACTTGCGACCTTTGCGTCGCAGGCAACTGCTCAAACCACTAGGCCACCACGGCTTTTCTTCTTCTCGTCTTTCATTTGTAGTATTTTAAATCTATTATACTTGTTCAAATTACTAGTACATAGTCTAAGCTTTGTTTTGCTCGAAATATTTCAGTTCGCATGGAATTAATTATACCAAAATAATAACAAAGCAACATTATTTAACTCATTAAAGGCTGCTTATTCTTAACATAGGCCCCTTTAGATTACATTGAAGATAGTCTAAATAAGTTTTTAGTATTCGTTGATTTAAAAAAACATTGACCTCTGCCCTGTTGTTCCGCGTCACCTTGATAACTGTACTCAAGTTACGTAATAAGCGATTTGACTAGTGGTTAAACGTTGTCTTCGGTACCGTTTGTAGATCGGGAAGACTCTCAAAGCAATGCCCCACTAGACAAAATCCTTGTCTGTTAGCGTTCACGCTATCCGATGTCCAGATCTGTGTAACATTTGTTACAGAAAAGTTTTCCCCTGCTATTTTATTGCACGAACACTGCGGATCGGATCTAAAATCGCTATAGAAAAAACTCCTTTTTAAATTGTCAAATGTTTGTCTAGAAGCGTTGACGTGAATGAGGGTTTAATTTTAGAGATGAAGAAAGGCATACTTTAAGTCAAGGAAGATTGAATATTGACTAAACAGATGCACAATGCGAAAGTGTGTGCAGGAGTTGGCAGAGGAACCACGTTTTGGGGTTTTGTTTTTATACATACATACGTATGAACACGCTCAGTCCCTAACGGGGTGGGCAGAGAGAATAGAGCGTCAGTTCTCTGTAGACTTATATACCTTTAGCTTGGTCCATATTCATCAGTCTCGTCATACATGATCGCCGGTTTTGAGTACCAACTCTTGACGTTAAATCATAATAATTTCACATATTAGAATCACAACTGTATAGAACATAATATGCATGGTGATATTTTGTTTCTTTGCTTTTTCTTATTTTCATACGAATCATGTTGGATGTCACAGAATTTTTTGTCGCTCAAGCAATTGACATTGATTAATTTCAAGTTGTCTACAGTTTAGCTTATGTTGAGGTGGCAAACAAGATACGAAGAGCATGATGGTAAGGTGGTACCGCCGCCTATGGACCCTTGCAGCCATCCAGGGTCGCACCAACCCTGCAGGATTCCTTCCACACCCTTTTTGAAGAACTGCATGCTTTATTCTCTAGGGAAAACCTCTATTGTGCCATCGGTGTGTCTGTCCTAGAGTTGACAGTTCACGGATGGTCTTGTCGCCATTTCCGTAGTTTTTGCTGTTTCTTATAACATTTAACGGTGAAGGAAAACAGTAAGAAGAAACCTGCATACGTCTGAAAAGCAATTCATCGACGTATGTATAGTCGTGCTTGAGTAACGGCGATAAACTCGCCATCTGTCACGTTGGCACCTAAAATATATCTCTGGCGGATAGTGGGTGTCTGGGTATTACCTATACACCTCTGCCTACCCCTTCGGCGACCCTGTGGGAATATAATTTATATTATATATTATATTATTGCTTCTAACATTCCCTTTTCAAATTCCAGTTGAAATTCCACAACAAAAATGAAGATTTGGAACCGTTTTACGAGTCGGTAATCCCTCGGTCCTGCCTCCCGCCCGACTACGGAGGCTCGCTCCCCGACACGCAGACCCTCCACAGGAAGTGTATGCAGCAGTTGCAACTCCTCGAGCCCTACTTCAAGGCTGAGGAGGAGCAGAGGATCGCTGCCCTGCCGGACAAGAAGCGCGAGAAAGCAATGGAGAGAGCATTTAAGAACCTCGATATAGATTAAGGTATCATATAGAAAATCTTTTGGACTAAGGGAGCTCTTGTTGAACGTCGCATACCAATTATAATATATATATCCTCACGCCTTCCCACAAGGGTCCCCCAAGGGGTAGGCAGAGGTGTATAGGTAATACCCACACACCCACTTTCCGCCAGAGGTATGTTAGGTGCCAACGTGACAGATGGCGAGTCCATCGCCGTTACCCCTATACATACGCTTTTGAATTTCTTCTCAGACGTATGCAGGTTTCCTCTCGATGTTTTCCTTCACCGTAAAGCTCGTGGTGTGACTAATCACTGTACTTAGGTTCAGAAAAACTCAATGGTACAGTCGGGATTCGAACTTGCGACCGTTGCGTCGCAGGCAACTGCTCGAGCCACTCAGCAACCAATTATAAAACTACAGTTATCACAGTTACCAAAAGAAAAACCTGGAGGAGAATCAGCGAAACAAACTCCCCGGTATCCTTTTTAAAATTGGTTACCTTTTACACAGAGCAAACTGTCACTTTACCGTTTTTAAACGGTTTTTTGAACATTGGTTCCTCACGCAGGGGCAGACAAATATGCTATTTACATTGTTTGAAGTGCATGGTTATCATGCGTGTCAAACTGTTAACACTGAACTGTTAGCGACTCTCTTAAATTTATTAACCTGACTTCATTCGTACGCGTTTGATAAATTTATTTTTATACTAAATTTTAGTGTGTTAAATTAGATTTGCCATTTATCTATGTGTGGATATAATGTTTTATTTATGTAAATAAAACTATTTATTATTGCGCTCTCTTGTTAATTATAGCTCTTCTAAGGTGAATGATTTTTTAAATCGTTTTAATATTTTTTGTGTGTAAATACAAATTTACAAACAAATAACTTTTTTCCTCTTTATACTTTTTGGAACGAACTGATAAATGATGATTATAAACAAATGGAGGAGTTTGAGGAGCTGAGAGATTCATTAACTTGACCATGGTCGATATTTTACCTCCAGTAGCGTCTTTGAAGGGACGCTTTGCGCCGCCATTGACAAGTGTGACAACTAGATACTCGATGCCTCATAATATAACAGTTCCTATATAAAAATAGGTACATAAAAAAAACTTTTTCGTTTATAACAAATCACAAAATAAACTTAGTTGTTCTTCCTTGACAAAATTATGACCTTTCCCATAAAAATGTCCCGACGTGACAAATTTTATGCGAAATCTTTAAAATAGTTTCTAAAAATCTTATAAAACCATGTGTATTTTGTTTTATTGCATCGTTATAAGGATATATTCACAACACACTATAACCGGAAGAAGACTATTGTTATACTTTCTCAGACACTTGTAAATGTAATAACATTGCTTGAATATTTATATATTTATCTATACTAATATTATAAAGAGGAAAGATTTGTTTGTTTGTTTGTTTGTAATGAATAGGCTCCGAAACTACTGGACCGATTTCAAAAATTCTTTCACCTTTGGAAAGCTACATTATCCCCGAGTAACATAGGCTATATTAAATTGGACCCGATAGGTGGCGCTGCAATCGAGTTTCAAGAATTTTACCTTTTTACCCGGGCGAAGCTTTCTGTGTGTTTCTGTGTGTCTTAAGCTAGAGAATGGTTTAGATTTACAATTGGACCCAATAGGTGGCGCTGCGATCGTGTTACGGGCAATTTAACTTTTTCACCCGAGCGAAGCTGGGCGGGACAGCTAGTATATATAGTATGTATATATATATATATAATCAATAAATGTATTTAAGTGCATATTAAAAAAAATGCATGTTCAAACATACACACATTTAAGAAAATATTTTTGTGATCAATCATTTGGAAAAGTAAAACTAATTGACTCACCCGGTAAATATATTATTCGTAAATATATAAACGCGCTCTGCTAGTGGCACCATGAAACTAAGCTATTTGGCTCACCTGTACTTGTAGCTCTCAGTAATAGGCTATCCCACTTCCGCTTGGGCAATTTGTTGAAGTCTATTTACACTTTTTATTATATATTTTATTCTATTATTATCTTAGAAATTGTTAATGTTATAAAAGATATATTAAAAAAAAATGTTAAGAACTTATAAAAAATCGTATATATATATATATATATATATATATATATATATATATAGATTTGTAGATATTTATATTAGTAAAATATTTAACTTCTAATAATTATTGTTATTAAGAATGAGCAAACGGTTTGTATTTATGACGTTTGGCTTTGCGTTCAGAAAGAGGAAAGTTAAGTATATCGTATTCTTGTTCCTATAGTACAGTTCACTTATAGATAGTGCCATCCACGACGAAGCGCCCCACTATTCTTACTTACAGTTTAAAGTGTAAGTGTGCAACCTTCCACTAATGTGTGAGTATTATCGGTACACACTGATTACCTATGAGTGCAGACGCACACTACAATTAATACATTCGGGTCATACTCCCCGCATACCGCGACCCCTACAAATTGGTGGGGCGCGTCTTCGTGGATGGCACTATCTATACCTTGGGACCTAGTGAAGTTTGCTTAGCTTGGGACCTAGGTCAATTTGATAGTGGCAATGTCCCAAAAATATTAGTATATATAGAATCATTTGTGGTATGTTACGCTGGTTTGAAGAAGCAAAGAAAGTTCACGTTCCAACTACCTAGATCAAATCGATTGGTCGCTCAAAAATAGGAAAAGAGTACTCGAAACCGGCGAACATGTATGAAGGATGAATATGGACGAAGATGTGTGTAAGTCTAATGAGAACTGACGCTCTACTCTCTTTGCCTACCCCGCGAGCGACGGCGTTATTATATGTATAATGTTTATAGTTTATAGATTCTATATGATGAATTTCTATATATTAATATAATTGTATTTTCTGTAATCGTAATAAGCTTGGGTGGGATGCAGTTTAAAAGTAAAAAAATACATTCGACACCATAGAGAATAAGCGAAATGTAGATATTTTATTATCTGTTACTTTAGGTACAGACTATATTCTCGTACTGTAGCGCGACGCATGACATAGGTAAGCCAAAAATTACATGTTAATGTTTGGGATTAGAAAAAGAAAGAAATTCTTTGGTGTCCTCGATTTTATGTAGACTTGTAGACTTAAGGTGAAGGTACTTAGCGTAATTGTATATTTTTGTGCACGTCGTTGTATAGATAATTCTTGTGTAGGGTACATTTTACAGGATTTGTGATACTTTGCGTTTATCTATGTTTGAGTGGTCTAAGACCTAAATAAGGTGAAGCAGACAAGTTTTTTTTTAATATTTGTAGTAATGCCATCATGTGTCAAGATGCTTTAAAAAAATATAGCTACGACTTTTTTTTCGTTTTTTTTTTGACAATCAAATTGTGATATTTATAACTGAATTCGTCTGCTAAACCACTTTTACTTTTAATCAGAAAAATCGAAACACCTTGCAAGTTTATGTTTTGTAAGGATTATCAGAAAAATGTGTATATTTAGGAATATATGTCAATTAGCTGTACCCTGCCACGCTTCGCTGTGGATATGTGTCTGATGCAAAAAATAGATAAAAACAATCCTTGATGCGGATTATGTATCATGCAAAAATTTCAGCTCGATCGGAGCAGAACTTTTTGAGTTTTTGAAGCGTACACAAACCAACATAACATTTTTATATATATAGATATCGTTTAATGGTGAATAATGTGAGGCATTATTCGTTGCTACATAAACTTGCAAGGTGTTTCGATTTTTCTGATGAGAAGTATATATTGTTTATGTAACGTTACTTTGGTATGGTACAAAACGGCATTATTTGTGATTTAGATTAGAAATATATTTTCATTAAATGAACTGGAACCATTACTTTTATTTCTGCCCTTCGGATCTTCTTCGGTCTTCGTACAGTAGTACGAAGCCGACTCGGCGAACTTCGTACCTCCAAATTCAATGCAAGTAGAGATTGTTCTTACTTTAATAATTCCTAGCTATACTCTATCTATATATACTTATACTTATCTTTATATATATAATTCTTCTGTGAGTGTGTATGTCACTGAACTTCTCTCAAACGACTGGACCGATTTTGATGAAATTTTTTGTGTGTGTTCAAGGGGATCTGGGAATGGTTTAGATTCGCAATTGGACCCGATAGGTGGCGCTGCGATCGTGTTTCAGGAAATTTAATTTTTCATCCAAGCGAAGCTGGGCGTGACAACTAGTAATATTATAAAGCTGAAGAGTTTGTTTGTTTGAACGCGTTAATCTCAGGAACTACTGGTTGGAATTGAAAAATTATTTCTGTGTTGGATAGTCCATTTCTCTAGGAACGCTTTAGGCTACAAAACATCATGCTACGACCATTAGGAGCGAAGCATACTTGCATAAATAATTCCTTTTCGAGAGCTTCAGATGCAAAATAAAAGAGTCTATCACTTTTCTGTTTCTTCAGGTGGATTCGAGAATGGTTTAGATTCACAATTGGACCCGATAGGTGGCGCTACGATCGGATTTCAGGAAATTTTACTTTTTCAACCGGGCGAAGCTGGGCGGGACAGCTAGTATAGCATAGCACAGATCGTCAGAATCGGTCCACGCGTTTTTGAGTTATAGATGGTTTAAACAGTGGCGTAGCTAGATAACCAAAGGCCCTGGGGCAAAAAAATTACTAGGGCCCCAACTAAACAATTACTAGGGCGCCAACTAAACAATTTAAAATCGTTTGTTCCGTATTCCTCGTTTTCAGAATTCGACTTAGGTACGCCAGATTTGTCGTAGTCCAGATTCGAGGTAATACATTCGACTCCATAATAAAATTTAAAGACCAAATATACATTGTAACATATTTTAATTAATATAAATTTAAAGCTGTAATTAAAAGTAAATTAATTCAAAAGGCTTATTATAAAACATCAGATTATTTGAATGATGGCCATGCATGGCAATGAATTGCTCCTCTGGTACAGATTTTATATATGTAATCTTTTCTCCCCCCACGTAAAAGGGAACAAATGTTAAAAAAAAAAAACCGGGGAGTTTGTTTCGCCGTTTCTTCTCCTGGCAGGTACTTTTTTTTCTTGGAAACGGTGGTAACTTTAGTTTGTATTAAATATGTGACGTTCAATGGGTGTTCCCTGTGTCCCTTACATTGAATAAAAAAAAAAAAAAAAAAAAAAAAAAAAATTAAAAAATTAAAACTATGTTGCCATTAATTAAGTCGTATTCCTGGAATCCGGTTTATTTATATTTCGAATGTGGGAGAAATTTTCACTAGTTCATATATAGTTAGTAAGTCAGAGACGGAGGGGCCTCCATGGCTTGGGGGCCGCGGGACATTGCCCCGGTAGCTACGCCACTGGGTTTAAATAACCAGACTAACAAAGTCTGATTATTTTTTAAACTTTATCAAATTTCTAACTATTGTGGAAGAGTTACCAATTTTATATCAACCTATTTTATGTTGTGATATTAGGCATTAGGATGTTATGTACAGTGATTTGTCACGCTATATCAATGGACTGCACAAGAGTAGCGCCATCTGTATTTATAAATGTGCAACGAAAGTAATTCCCGTGGTATTCGTGCAAAAATATTAATTTAATAAAGTTTGAGCGCATTTCTTTTGCATAAAATAACTATAGATTTAATATTTTTGCTACTAAGCACTCCATGTAGTAAGACATGGTATTTTACTGCAGAACATTTTGAAATAATGCGATTAAAAAACTTTTATCCATAGCCATGATTAATACAAAAATAAAGAACGCGCTGTCAACTGTCAAATTAAAAATAACCGTCGCACTGCGTGTGCGCATCTGTTTAAACACCTGCCTCTTTTTTGTTTACAGTGGTTAAAACGGCAAATGTTGAATGAAAGTGGTCGTTTTATGTGTAATTTTGTGTTAGAAATGTTTATCAGATACGTTTTACATGCATTTAAGTGAGTTTTACGTGTAATGGATGTCCTGACTACTAGAAGTTGTGGTAAGAAAAATTGAGATTTACTATTAACAATTTATTATTGAAATTATACATACATACATATCATCACGCCGAGTCCCTAGCGGGGTAGGCAGAGAGTATAGAGCGCTAGTTCTCCCTAGACTTTCATACCTCTTTCGCTTCGTCCACATTCATCAGTATCTTCATATATACTCGTCAGTTTCGAGTACTCTTAACGTTCCCGTCCTTGAGCGTCCGATCGATTTGGATTCAGGTAGTTGGAACGTGGTATTCCTCTTTAGTCAACCTTTCTTCATTCATCCTTTCTGCGTCCAAACCAAACGTAGCGTGCCTTTCAAGTAAGTTCTATTTTAGCAAATAATCCTATAACACACCTTAATTTTTCAACTGCATATCTAAATAATAGTACATGATCGAAAATGCATGACTATCATTATTTATAAACTCTTCGTCGCGTCAGTCTGTCTGAACGTAAACTAAAGATCTACTGAACGGATTTCGATGCGGTTTTTAACACACATACACTCATTTACATATTTTAAGGTATATGTCAACTATTTAAATCAGAATTCTAATCAATGTTTTAAATTAAAATTCAAAATTTATTACACAGGGAACACTTATAGAACGCAAATTAAGAAAAAGTTCTTGTTTCGGCCTTGGAATTAAAAAGTGTGTCGCGTAACTTAGACCGGTAGCGTATCCAGTGAGCGGATCATACAACAGACCCTTCTTTCTATTACATACAAAAGAAAATATACCTTTAGTGTCGTCCCGCGGTGTTACCCACAGATAAAACTTAATAGCTATGATCCTACGGGCCGTGGTGGCCGAGTGGTTCGAGCAGTTGCCTGCGACAATAAGATCGCAAGTTCGAATCCCGACTGTACCAATGAGTTTTTCTGAACTTAAGTACAGTGATTAGTCACACCGCGAGCTATACGGTGAAGGAAAACATCGAGAGGAAACCTGCATACGTCTGAGAAGAAATTCAAAGGCGTATGTATAGTCGTGCTTGAGTAACGGCGATGGACTCGCCATCTGTCACGTTGGCACCTAATATACCTCTGGCGGAAAGTGGGTGTGTGGGTATTACCTATACACCTCTGCCTACCCCTTCGAGGACCCTTGTGGGAAGGCGTGAGGATATGTTTATTATTATAGCTATGATCCTAGACGTTTATTTTTTCGCAATATAAAGTAGTTCATCCTTAACTGTACTCCAGAAAACATGTATGGAATTCATTATTATCGGCTGACAAGTAAAGACTTGATAGCGTAACATACATACTTACTTTTACATTTATAGCTAGCGAAAAACATTGTGAATTAAGCTCGTTTTACAGAGTAGAGTACACTTCAGAGAGGTAAGGCATAACGGGTTTCCCGTTCGTATATGGAGCTGCCCGACTGGGGCAGGACCTCCACCTTATAGAAGTCCGTAGACAAATAACACTACTGTTTGTGTTGTGTTCCTACATGGTGAGAGTGAGGTTTCCAATAATGACCTCCTTGGGGGAGGCTTAGGTTTTTTATATTGTGTTGGCAGCATTTCCCGTATGCTTGTTTTCAACTCTTATTGTATAAAAAAAAATCTAAATGATCTAGCCAGATGCATATTTGTTCTCACCAACAGTTACTTATCCAACTGCTAATCTGAAAACATTTCTTGTTTCAGTATAACATGGACACAGTTAACAATAACCAGTTTGAAGTAAAACCCGTGCAAAACAAACGTAAAGTCACACCCAACGTGTATTTGAATCCAGCTCTCGACCTCCTCGCGAACGAGGACCCGATGTGCAACAACGCTATGGAAATACCAATCAAGAAGCGCAAAAGATCAAAGAGTGCCGACATCGCCGTCTTTGAAAACTCCGCCCTGGACCTTGGCATAAGCAGAGCGGCTGTCAACGAATTCTTAGTCCGAGAGTTGAGAAATGTCTGCGATAAGAATTTAAGACATGACTTTGCCCCAGACACAGATATAGCAGTCAATAATGATTCAACGGCTGATATAAACGAACCAATTTACTCAAACCTCACAGTAACCGATGAAGGTAAGCCTTTTAATGTGAACCAGACGGAAAACGCGAGACAAAACGTATGTGAGGAGTCAGGTCTTGATAACAACGAAATTGATACCAGCCTCGCTGTTTTAGAACAGAAAACTTTAAACACTGATATTGTTCCAAACAAAGCTATCACTGATAATTTATCACTGACAAACATACAAACAAATGTCACCAACCAATTATTTATTAACAATTCTGGTAACTTAAATTTAAGTTTCATTGATAGACTAGCTTTAGACTCGCCAAATGTATCAAACCAATCCCTTTACTTTGACGATGATTTGAATGAAAGCAATATCATGGAGATTAAAACAATAACAATTATTACTAAGAAGAAGAAAATGCTCAATAATACTAATCCATTCCTCGACCCCAATTTAGAAGTCACCGGTCATCCGGTTACGACAGAAGGTAATCCATTTTTGGTATGCTTGCCTAAACCTGAATTGGAATACAGTGATGAAGTTGTAAATAGGCCTCCTGAAACACAAGTACAAACTGCAAATCTAATGCCTAGAAGGCTTTTTTCCGGTGACTCGACTATCTCGACTGTAAATGAATCTTCAATCAACATTGAAAACCATGAATATGAGAATGTGGATGGCTACAGAGCAGAGAGTCCAATTTACGAGAACGCAGACGAACTGGATACGAATTACAACAAACAGAGTAAAATATTAGGACATGACGTATCACATTTCAGCGCTGTAGATATATTGAACCTGAACAAAAATAGCAAAAACAATCTGTCTAACGAGTCGAACGACAGTAAGAAAGATTTAAAACACCACCTACTAAAAGCTAGTAATAAACTCTCAAAGAAAGTGCTCAAAACGTTAAAAAAGACTTTCAAAACTGACAAACCCGACCTAAGCATGTCGTCTAACCCTTACGAGGTGCCTAGAAAACTGGCTAAACCTAAAACTGGACATAAAGATGCAGGAATAGAGAATCCAGGTCTTAACTTGGACGTGTCTGATGAAATTCAAATTGAAGAGTTAGACGAGGAACATCAATACGAAACAATAAAAACTATCCGTAATACCCAACTAAATATGAATGTCACTCCATTGAGAGAAAACACGACGGATAACATTGACGTCTCCCATAACAAGACTAATACTCCAGGTAAAAAGGTGAGGTTTGATTCAACTCTTAACAGGGAGAAGGTCATAACAGGTAACAGTTTCGATTGTGGCATTCAAAGTCCAGGGTTTGACGCAAAGATAGACAAGTACCATGATGAATTGGAGAACTGTATTAATGAGAGGAAGATCTTGGAGCAGAATATGTGAAGATAATTTGCTTAGGATTAGCTATAGTTTAAAGAAACCTGTCAATACACTTATGTACATGACTCTGCTTACCTAATAAGGGATTCAGCGTGTTTTCACACTTATTAGGTAGGCAAGAGATTAGAGCGTAGTTGTAGACATAAGGTCAAAAATACAGGTTCGAAATTTCTGAAAATTTCGAAAGTATTTTTTAACATTCCTATAATAGATGCATGTTGCATCAAAGTATCTTGCCAATGATGAGATATCGTTCCAAACATTTTCCAAAGTTATTATATATTATATCTTAATAAGTATCTAACTTATTATTAAATTTATGTCAAGTACTTAACTTTTTAATTATAATTATACGATAATTATTTAATTTAAATATTTCCTTAATATTAATTGTAAGCAGTAATTAGTTTATACAATGTTTACTTTTACGTAATTTATTAATTGTTTATATCTTGCCAAATAAATATTTTTAATTAATTGTATTTTCTTGATTTGTCCCAAGAAGTCTGTCGATCCTAGACTATGCAGAGTTAGTTAGTACCTGTACATATGAGCCATATACATAGAACATAATATATATGTACAAGACGGACATCTGGTCTATTGGTTAGGGCTCCTGACTGCGAAGCTCGATGTCGCGGGTTTGATTCCCGCTGAGGGCAGATATTTGTATGGTGAATACGGCAATTTGTACCCTAATCTTGGGTGTCCTATGTATTTATGTATCTATCTATCTATATAAGTAAATGTATCGTTGTCTAGTTAACATAGCACAGGCTTTGCTTACTTTGGGGCTAGGTCAATTTGTTCAGAATTGTCCCAAGTATTTACTATTTGCTTACTATGCACGAGTCTTACCGCCGGTTTCTGGTACAATTTTAGCACGATGAATTAGTCAACACATTGTCACAATAACAATTTGTCAACAATCTGTCATCGAGCTTTGAGTTTCTAGAACGCAAATCATCGAAAAATTAACTAATCTACTGTTGACAGCCGATTTATTTTTTCATATGGTCACCCATGTCGTTCGCTCTTATAAATTCATTCTTCGTTCAGTCAAAACAAAAGTAACCAGAGATTACTTATTTTTTAATGTATCTCTATTTCCCTCTAGCTTATAGCTTCGTCTTTGTCTTGCAACGTCAAAGTATTCCCGCCGGGAGCTGAAGTTTCGTTAGTTGGACAAAAGTTTGATTTGTTGTTGTTTATCTTGTTTGTTTAGGTACTTCAGTTTTCGTGTGATAAACAAGTGTAATGAATATAAATAAATAAAGTGTAAATGTTAAAATGCCGCCACTGTCGCGTAAAAATTACACAGAACGCGAAAAAAGAGATCTTTTAGCAGTGGTAAACAAGTTAGTATCTCTTTACTTATATTTTATTCTAATACTCGTAACTTCATTGCTCGATCGTGCTTGTTAACGTTATTTATTTCAGGTACAAATCTATATTAGAAAATAAAAGTACTAATGCCGTCTCGGTAGAAAAGAAAAAACGGACCTGGGAAAAAGTAGCTCTTGAGTTCAACGCAGGGTCTGAATTGCCTAGGAGTGCTAAGCAGTTACAAACTGCATATCAAAATTTAAAAAGAATAACGAGGCAAAATGTGGCAGAAGAAAATGTGAGCATATTTTAGATTTTATTGAGAGATAATGTAGTAAAAGCTGTAATATACTAATGCATCTTTTACTCCAAATACGACTTGCCTGTAGGAGTACCTAAAATTGTCATGCTAAACTTTCATACTTATTATATTCCAGGTGAAGAAGTACATATTACAAAGTGAAGATGTAATAAAGTTTAAAAAAGATAATGCTCATGACAAGGTATTATTATAAACCCTAGAAACAATAAATATATATTGGGATTTACTATTATTTAAACTTGGTTTTCAGAAAGAAATAAGAACAACAGGTGGAGGAACATTCACACCAGCATTAAGTGAAGTAGGCGCACAAGTGTTGGCATTGATGGGTGACCATCAATTAAAACCTCTCTCAAATGAGTGTGACAGTGCAACAAGTTATTACATGTGTGGTACGTATTTATATAAATTAGGATTACTTTGCCATGAATTGCCTCCATCTGTGGTCCAAATTTGATGCGAGTACCAGGAGATTGCTATGGGGGGAACTTGGGGTTCATTGAAATTGAAATTAGTGTATCACTATTTTTACAGAATTAATTACTGATGAATCAGATCGCACTATGGTCACGAGCCACCAGCCAAGAGTCTCTAACCAAATCAAATTAAATGTCACTTGTATCATACTCTTTTTTTTTCATTTATGTAGATATTTGAAATTGAAACAATCTTTACATGCTTAATATTTTTTATTTAAGATATTGAAGTAGAAGTTGAAGATCAGTCGGCTCCACCACTTGAACAGCCAGCTCCACCAGTTGACCAGCCAGCTTCACCAGTTGACCAGCCAGCTTCACCAGTAAACCAACCCGATCCACCAGTCAGCCAACCAAAACTTCCCAATCTTCTAGAAAGCAACAAAAAAAGAAAGTCAAAGAAGAAACTACAGAACAAATTAAAAAGAAATTTTATAAAAAAAAACTTGAATGTGCAGTGGTTGAAAAACTTAATAAAATTGCTAATTATAAATTAACACAAAAAAGTTTAAAAATAGCTGATATAGAACTAAAAATCTAAGAATTACAATATTCATCATTACTTTCTAATAAGTAAAGATGTTTATTTTAATTCATATGTATCTATTATTACTATAACCTAATTGTGCTGTGAGTACCTATAACTAACTTGCCATGAGCTGTGATTATAATAAGACTGAAATTATTACTATTTTTAAGTAAATTTATAGAAATATTATTCCAAAGTTTGTAAGTTATTGTTGATTGTTTGTTGATTTTTAAAATATTTATATATAAATATTAAGGTGTAATAATAAAAATATTTTTATTGAGGTACTTACTTGTTGTTTTACTGGTTGAAGTGTGTTACTAATAGAGCAGATCGAACAGCAAAATTTTCATTTTGCCCTCCACCTTGAGGTTGCAAAGGGATATTAACCCTCAGGTTCTCTACCTCAGGTTCCACAATATCCGCAATATTATCATTATATGATAATGCAATGTTGTGAAGAATGGCACAGGCTACAATTATGTTCATGGCTGTGTTCAACTTCACTCGAAGTCCCATGGACAGACAAGGGAATCTTCTCTTTAATACTCCAAAACACCTTTCCACTGGGTTTCTAGTGGCAATTTGAGCCCTGTTGTATGCCTCTTCGCTGGCTGTTCTTGGCTGAACAAATGGTGTAAGAAGATATTTGCGGCAGGGGTAACCGCTGTCACCCAGAAGGACATCCGTACCATACACTCCCCTCTCAAAATCAGCACGAATGTGGGAATCATTTAATATAGTAGTATCATGTACAGATCCTGGCCACCGAGCTATGATGTCTAAAATGCGGAGGTCTGCATCACATATCCCCTGAACATTGAGGGAAAAGTAGCCTTTACGGTTACGAAAAGTTTCTGCTGTTGGCCCACCTGGAGACTGAATTTTAACATGGGTGCAGTCCACAGCACCAATAACTTTAGGGAATCCCTGTATGGCGTGAAATCGGCGACGTGTCTTTGATTTCTCCTCCTCTGTTGCTGGCATTTTTATGTAGTGTGGCCTCAGCATTGCTATCTCACGGGATACTTTTTTAATTATGCGACAGGCAGTCGACTTGTGTATGCGAACATGGTCTGCCACTGTTATTTGAAAACTGCCTGATGCGTAAAAATTTATTGTCAACAGCACTTGTTCACTACCACTAATTGATTGATTTCGCTGGGTTATAGGCTCCAAATGGTGAAGCTGTTCCATAAGATTGTGGAACACTTCTTTCCCAATTCGGTATCTTTCCTTAAATTGGGTACAATCATAATACTCCAATGGATTCATCCGATCGCGGAAAATCCGCTGTGGTCTTCTCTCCTCGTCACTCGACAAATCAGAAAGTTCAGACCAGTCTGACATTTTTACCTGAAAAAGTAATGAAGGTGAATAAATCAAGTTTCCATCATTAGCTAGCAGTAATTCAACATATAAGTACGTTCCCGACAGGGCTGATGATGATTTGAAACTTACCAATTTCTAATATTTTTGCTATTATTAAAAGATTATTTCGATTTCTGTAACTTTACACACACTTAGGACTGGGTTAGTCTAAATACTATACTATATATCCGCTTAAAAATTGGACTTAAAATCGGAATACTTGCCTTAACACGTCGATAATTCCTCGATAATCTCCAATTAAAAATTGTATGTCATATGCCTGTCAACAATCTGTTGACGTAGAGAAAATGCTTTCAGAAACTCAAAATGGCTCTAATCGGCAATTGATTTGGGATTTGACATACCGTTGACAAACTGCCAACAGTTTGTCAGTTGAAGCTTCTAGCAACCCAAACTACGTCTAATTAGAGATTAACAATCTGTCACGTAATTTGATGGATAGAAATGCGTACGAGAAACCGGCGGTTAGTGGCCGACGAGTAGGCTGCCACGAAATGATTGCAAGTCCGAACCTCGATTGTACCTCTAACTTCAGAATTTCAGTACAGTGATTAATCACACCACGAGCTTTGTGGTGAAAGGAAATAATGTATTCACCAGAATACGGTTAGTTACATAATTAAACGTTGAGCACATTGTGCTTGTTAGAGTTATTTACTACCTAATAGTTTGCTTACTTTATTAACTAATCACTAGTAATCAAATCAAATCAAATCAAATAATTTAATTCAGACATGAGTCCATAGTGTTAGTATACAAGATAACTTAATAAATAGTGTTAGTAATAAGGCTACCTACATTACAAAAGGTATGGATCCTTATCCAGTGACGCAGCAGAGGGCCGTCCCACCGATCTGAGAACACGCTCAGGAGACTATTAGTGGCTATTACCTAGTTAGTCCCTCTAGCACTTAAGTAATGCTATTATGTAACCCCTGGATAGGGTAGTTGGCTTCATAATGAGTAAAATGTTCGTGAGATCTGTATTATGTTGCTGTTTATTTATCCCATAATAAATTAAATAAAATATTGACTGAATCGCGGCCACATAATATTGGCATGCGAGTAAGTATCAATAAAGTAAAAACTTATAATTAAAACAAAACTTTTAGTCATCAATTCTGTAAAGGACTATGTTAGTCCTTTACAGAATTGAAGCCATTTTTACTGAGCCATTTCTTTAAGTTCATTTTAAAGAAACTCAATGGTTGCCCTGTAACTTCAATATGAATTGAGAAGAAATTCAAAGACTTATCTAGTCGAGACCGACGTGTACAGGGGACACATTCGCTACGCGTCGACACCTGAATATATATATTCAGCGCATGGAGGTGTTCTTTTTAAAAATAAGTCCTGCAGTCGCGAGGCTCCACGTTCGACCGAGAATCCTGCCTAGATCGCTTAAACACAGAGTGGCAACGCGCAAGTGATACATTGGTATCGTGAGCGTAAACAGGCTACGGTAACCGTTTCCCATCAGATGGGCCGTATTCTAGTTCTCTTCTAGTTCTTCTAGCCTCTCTTATGGTATAAAAAAAAATTAAGTTTAATTGTGTTCTCCTTAGGTAAACAAGGCAATTGTACTAATCCTTCGACCTTGGCAGTAGGTGCAGTGTTGCGCTCTATTGGATAACGACCACGTGGCTGCTATATCTGGCCTGATAGAATAATCGTGTTTTCCTACTCAAGAGAGTTCGTTTAAGAAACTGCAGTGTAATTACACGTGTTATTGTGGCCTTTTAAGGTTTCCTGTTCACTGCAGGAGTTCGACGTGGTCTGTAACAAAGTTGGCGACTTTACGCCCGCCTGATGGTAAGCGGAAAGTAGGTGAAATTATGGTGTACGGTTAGGTCGTTTGCCGATTGTCGAAACCCGTTCAGTAAAATTTGGGTTGTTAATGACCGAAACTTGTCTTATGGAAAAGTATTGTTACGAGAAAGATATATACTCATTTATATATGTATTTTCACGCCTTCCCACTAGGGTCCCCGAAGGGGTTGGCAGACGTGGGTAGATAGCACCTACACTATCCGCCATAGATATAGAAACTACAGTTTTCGCCGGAGATATATATAAGATGTCCAACCTGACAGATGGCGAGCGCATAACCATTATTCAAGCACGACTACATACGTCATTGAATTTTTTCCCAAACGTATGTACTTAAATAAAAAAAAAAAACATTAAGACGGTCGGGTTTCGAAATTCGAATATTTCAAATATATGCCCAGGCTCTTTAATAAATTAAAAAATACGCTAATGTGCCGTAACTTCTTCGAGACACCGTGGAATACCAAAGAAGGCTATTATGTAAGCAGTTGTAGAACATAGATCCGGTGACCCCATTCTAAGGGTTGATGCCCCGGCGTCAGCGGTTGGACTCGCTGGCGCCAATTTGTGGACAAACAACATGGTGGCAACGTTCTTATTTTGAAAAAATAATTGTGCATTTCATTCAGCCAGTCACATCGCGGGTTTGACGTTAATTTGACATATGCTGTCATGTGGACTTCATAAGATTTATCACACCACGAGCTTTACGGTAAAAGAAAATATGGCAAAGCAACTTGCATACGTTTGATTATAAATTCAAATATGTATGTATAAGTCGTGCTTGAGAAATGGCGAAGGACGTGCCATCTGTCACGTTGACACCTTAAATATATCTCCAGCGAAATGTGTGTGGGTTACAGGCTAATCACTGTGCCTACTCTTTCGGGGACCCTTGTTGGCTAGAATAATATTCTAATATGAGTGATGTTTGCAGAAAACTCTACGACTAATCGCTGGGCCGTTAGAAGGTAGGCTTGTACTTGCCGACATATAAGTTATCCGTAGCATAGTATAAAGAAGAGAAGTAGGTTATATTCATACAAACGCACCGCGCGCGGCTTGTATGTGTGCGCTATTGTATCTATGTGTCGACGCACGCACACTTTAACAAAATCTCGACCCGTTTCTCAGTGCGCCAGTCGGGGCTAACACTGTACAAGATTCGCGCGCGCGTCACGGCTTTTCGGCACCGCTAAATGATTTATTCATCAATATCATCATCAAGATGTCTGTTAATCGTAGAAGAACGTATTGCTGTGTGTTTGGGTGTCTTAATAATTCATCGATTCCAGACCTGTCTCTATTCAGATTACCTATTGAACAGGCAAGGTAAGTTAGTCACTTATTCTAGCATAATATAATTTTACTTGATGATGCGATACCTACGTACTTACATATTTTTTGTTTGTATTAGTTTTCTATCACACAGGAAGTAGGTAGGTAGGCCTAATTTCCTACTAGAATGTATTAGGTACTTTTGATCTGGCAATTGGTTTGCCGCTATTTCTTTGTTTACGTTTAGTTATGCCGATTTCTCAGTATTGTAGGTATAGTAACTAAGTACCTACCTACTTACAGAAAATCGTAATTCAAAATAAGTATGTACGAGTACCTAATTGACTAATAGTAAATCAAATACATATAAAACAAAGTTCGAATCATAACAACAAATTCGATTATAGTCTAAGAGACAGTCGTTAGTTTTTAATGTTGTTTTTATTTATTTTAATGATAATATTTCATTCACTTTATTCATTTTTTATTATAGATACCTAATTGCCGCTGTTCATGCGGTTGCTAGCGAAGCGCGAACAGCCGCGCCTAATATTTAGCTAAAAGTGACAACCCTAAGACAGTAGGCAATTATATCGCGAATTGGGCCGGAGATAGCCTACTCCCTCTTCTTTATACTATGTCCGTAGGTTCAATCGCAGGGTTCGGAGCCAATTATACAAAGAGGAGGATGGCTTTAAGTTACAAATATATACATATAATCACGCCTCTTTCCCGTAGGGGTAGGTAGAGACCACTTCTTTCCACTTGCTACGATCCTTACATACTTCTTTCGCTTCGTCCACTTTCATTATTCTCTTCATACATGCTCTTCGGTTTAGGGTACTCTTGACCTGACCTTTTTTCAAGACGCCCCTAATTTGGTCTAGAAACGTCCGTTAATATAAAATTCCATGTAACTAGAGACTTCGGTCGACACTTTGTCTTGAAAGCCTTATTCAATCATGGTCAAAGGGTGCTCTCTGTCAAGAGCCCAATGCCTTCCCGCATTGTGTATTTGCTCGGTGAAAATTTTTTTGTTCTTGGAGTCGGGTGTGCATGTCTAGAAAGAACTGGCGCTCTAGTCTCTCTGCCTACTCCGTGAAAGACTCGGTGTGTTCATATGTATGGTATGGTTGTGTTTGTATAGTATGTAAGTTTTATCGAATAATAAATATCATTCGGATGGTTTGACGTCATGCCAATGGGTAGCCTTCACCTTTTGCAATCGGCGGGGAATTAATCCCCAGACGTTGGAACCAAAAAGGTATCTACTACGCGCTTAGAAAGGAGTTTCTTCTGTGACGCACTCCCCGTTCAGATTTCCCTTAGAGAGTACAGCATGAGAATAGACTTCAGTCAAGCATCCATCGGTTTCGGTGACCGCTTACCATTAGGCGGCCGCAAGCTCGTTTGTCACCTAAGTGGCGTGAAGAAAATAACTAAGTCTAAATTTTCTATACTAGCGGTCCGTCCCGGCTTCGCACGCGTGGACATAAGACTTTTTTAAAAGAAAATATAGCCTATGTCACTCAGGGTGAATGTAGCTTTTCAATGGTGAAATAATTTTTCATTTCGGTCTAGTAGTTTCGGAGCCTATTCATTACAAACATACTTACATACAAATCTTTCCCCTTTATAGTATTTGCAATTACTTTGTGACCTACTTCAGGACGATAGATATCAATTCGACAGCTGTTCAGGCGATATACAGGTCATCGGCCCCGATTGTTAATCCTGACAAATTGAAAAGCTACCCTTATCCGCCCTCCTCGGTGTATGGGCTTTATTTTTAATTTTGCTGCTTAATGCTCGCCAGACATTCTGACCTATGTACGAAGGCGCGGCAAGAATTCCATTTCCTGATAATGAATCGCATGGTTGCCGTTTGATTGATAAAATTGCTTGTTTATCATCGCTTTATAGTGCATATTATGACAAAATAAACGCATGTATAGAGTCGAGTAAGTACAGCAAGCATCAAAAATACTTTTAAATCGGCAATCTAGGAATCTCCTGGATAATCCTAATATATAGAAATTATGTGTCCGGTATTGTACACAGGAAACCAGATTTGAATAATTTGTATTTATTTAGCATAACGTTCCTTGAATGAGTCCTTTATATATATATATATATATATATATATATATATATATATATATATTATTCGCAATTCAAAATTTTAAATAATATTGAGTTAAAAGAAACTTTATAACCCAATTTACAAACAAATTATTGTAAGCCAATGATGCAACCGGACTCTTTAACAGCGACAAACAAACTTCGCTCGTTATTCTAATTGTGTAATCAAACTTCAAGGCTTCCGTTATCTATACGACGTAACGTATTCAAATTAAAAAAAAACTTGTTTGCCATCGCGATAACAAGCTGAAAAGCCCGAGACCGTGACAAGTTGATCTTTAAAAAAACAAAACGTCACATTTCCCGCGCCTCGCATCAGGACGTCAGCCACTCGCGGCGAGTAGGAGCGAGCGCGGGTGTACGCATGTCTCGCCGTCCTCCCTCTACACGAACGCCGTATTGAATTGAATGAGCGTATAGCTATCAAACGCTATTTAACACAGTCTAGCGAACTGAGGTGGACCTATCGATTTTCAAAGCAACAGCGTGTTAATTTTGTAATAAATACGCCACAGTGTCAGTGATTTAAAGAGACAATCAATACAGTGCCTTAGTGTTGCAAATGTAAATACTATTTTGTCATCGATCGCCGGTAAGTAAACTAGGTCACCTGTGATTGATTGTTATCCGATCGAATTGTATAGTGCGCTGTTCTGTGTATTTGTTAAGGGTTTGATTGAGCGTTTATTTTCGGCTGGGTTAATTTATTTTGGCGGTTATAATGATCGGTGCTTTCCTTAAAAAGAGGTTGAATGTCTTGTTTTTGTTTACCGGAGAGCTTTTGAATATTGATCAGTGTGATTCGCGGGACTTTGGCACTGGCTGGCACGGCAATTTACGTTCTATAAATCACTTTTATCCAGACTTCATTTTCGATTAATTGTTAGATTCAGATCATATCTTGTCAAACGCTAAATAAAATTTCGTGTTTTGTCCTTGTCCTTCAATAATTGGAATTATATTCGAACTAAAATAATAGTATATATTTTTTGTTGCATAACCATAAATGCGCAATTTTTTTTAAACGAAACGTAACACATACCTCTAAAGACATAGATAATTTTAATAACAAATTTAAAAACTCACATACAGAAAGAACATTTAATATCCTTAATCGCTTACTTTAAATCCAAAGACATGGACATATTTAGTTTAGTTTAATTTAATTTTGTAAAGTTTTTGTATTTCTATTTGCATAAAATATATTGAATAATCATGATAATCAAAACGCAACAACTCCGAACATAGGTTGTAAACAAAGGAATCTTTGGCTCAGTCTCACCTAGTCAAATTACGCAGCTTCTGTGGACTGGGTTGTGTTGTATTCCTAATTAAACCTTACTTGGCTTCTATAATATTGATAACTCCGAAAATAAAAATATTTTAGTCCGCTTCACGCTAGCCGATAAGCGCCCATTGCCTTTGATATACTTACATATCCTCAAGCCTTCCGAAAAGGGCCCTCGTATAATGATATCTTGTTAGGTAATTGGTCTGTGAAATACCCTCTTAAACTACCCATTGAACAACCCTTTAAGGGTCTCTGAAGTAAACATTAAATCATATACTCCGTTTTGAAGTCGGTTAAAATTTATTTACAACAAAGGAGATAATGACTCCGTTTCTCGCTTCGCTACATTCTAAAAGGACGGCCTTACTTGTTATATTTAAATTTAAATTTTAAGACTACAAGATAACATATTGTATCACATTTTATCGCTACGGTAATATACGGAGCTACGAAGAGGTACAGCCAGCTCCGTAGCTACTTTTAACACCGTAGCTTAGATGAAAAAAGTCAGGCTTAAATTCTGTTAACATATTTATATAGTACTAAAGCCACCACTCAAGGCAGAGCTACCAACATTACAAACTGTAACTCAAATTCGGCGGGAAAATATTTGTGACACTTCTGGCTGATCCATATGGGACTCAAGTTTTGAACAAAAGTGACGTTCTCGCAAGAACAGGAAAGGTAAATAAAATATGCATTAGGTACAAGGTAATTTGCAAGGTTTACATAAATTAATGTATATTTCAAAAGTTACATGCTACGGTGTAAATGATAGGACGGATGGGTGTTGATGTTCGCTCAAAATAGACTTAAAATAAAAGACAGTTTAAATTCGCCATAGACTATAAAAAATAAATAAAATAAAAATAATTTCTTTCAGTAAATAAAATCTTAAACTGTGCGATCACCGCGCCACATGAAGCTGGGTAAACCTCCACAGTAAAGGGTAAAGGGTGGCCATCGTTTTTTGCTATGGCAAGCGTTTACCTAGTCCCGAATTAAGCAGAGCTTGTACTATGAGAACTGATGATATACATACGTAAATATATGTATAGATACATAGATCTGCCCCGTGATTTCACCCGCGTAAAATTGTTTTTAATTGGTAGATTTTTTCTTGTCTTTTTGTTTGGAATTAAACTGTTTTTAAAGAAAACCTGCATACGTCTGAGAAGAAATAAAAGGCGTATGTATAGTCGTGCTTGAGTAACGGCGATGGACTCGCCATCTGTCACGTTGGCACCTAATATACCTCTGGCGGAAAGTGGGTGTGTGGGTATTACCTGTACACCTCTGCCTACCCCTTCGGGGACCCTTGTGGAAAGGCGTGAGGAATTAAACAACCTGTGTTAATCCAACTAATCTATCTCTTTGCCAAACTTCATCCTATTCTGTTCAGTAGTTGTAGCGTGAATAAGAAACAAACATCCTCACAAACTTTCGCACTCATAATATCTGTTCGCATCTATAATTAGACACTTAAATATATCTTTGAATTTCTTCTCAGACGTATGTTTCCTCTCGAAGTTTTCCTTCACAGTAAAGCTCGTGGTGTGACTAATCACTGTATTTTCCCGAAAACCTCATTGGTACAGCCAGGATTCAAACTTGCAATCTTAGTGTTGCAGGCAACTACTCTAATAATTCGGCCATAACGGCTTTAACTATGGTAAATAAAGAAATGAATTATAGTGTCTATTCTATGAAGTTCATACGACCGTTCTATTTTGGTGTATCATTAATAATTTAATGAAGACAACACTGCCTATTTCTGTATCCGCGTGATGGCGGTCGTAAGTCCTGGCATATAGCACAATTATTTATACGCCAAGGTTAAATTTGACATTTCGTAGCTTAAAACCGAAGGAATTTCAAATGCTTACTTTAATTATCTTCACGCCATCCCACAAGGGTCCAACAAGGGTCCGTCACAACAAGTGTGTAGCAGCCCTAAAATAGAATCTACTTAAGATTGCAATTCAGTTTCAATAACTGCATATTGCATCTGTATTTTCTTAACGCCGGCGCCGCGCTTTGATCTCCACAGTAGTGAGCTAACTCACACCATATTTAACAATTAATTGGAAACATTCATGTCACCCTAAGCAAGATAAAGTACCGGACACTTAGGGGATCCTTGAACTAAAGAGAAACCGTAGTAATAAGATATTGGAATCAGCATTGTTATCCAACGTGGCAATGCTGCTAGTCTTCTTGGCACGTTGCCGCGGGATACCGATTTGGGTCAAATATTTTATCTTGAAGTAGTTAGTTAAACAAACTGTTTTTGTAAATATTGTTAATTGTTGTTATTGTAAATAAATTAAGAGCAGAGAATTTGTTGTCTTCAATGCAAAGATTACTAGTTCTTACTGTACTAGTCTGTTTTCTGAACTTAAGTACATTGATTAGTGATTAACACCCGAGTTTTACTGTGAAGGAAAACTCCGACAAGAAACCTGTATACGTTTGAGAAGAGATTCAAACACGTATGTATATATAGTTGTGCTTGAGTAACGGCGATGGCCTCGCCACTTACGTTGGCACCGAAATATATCCTAGGCTAAAAGAGGGCGTGGTATTACAGACCTCTGTCCTCGGTAGGCGCTTTGGGGACCCTGGTGGGAAGACGTGGAGATATATTTATAGTACACCCGACCCGACCCCCTACACTACGACCCGCCCCGGCTTCGTACGAGTAGTATATTATGCCTATATATTTTCTGACGTAGACTCACTCTGTCTATTGATGAACATCGCGTTCAAAATCCTATCAGTAGTTCTTGGGTTTATCGGTAGTAGATAGACGCGTAGGGGACATTGAATCCATCCCGTTGTCAAAGAAATTACGGGTCTATAACCTTCGTAATATGATTGGTTTTCTTATAGTACCAATTTCCATAACTGCGTATTAATAAGAAGCCTCAGAAAGTGCCCGCCCACAAGCATGTTCACGTGTACGTGAGACACCGACCCGGTATGATTCCAGCTCCGTAAGCCATCGACAAAGGAAACCGAACGGATCTCAAATTTATTCTTTAACTAGCTTTGTCCTGTGGTTTCATCTTCTTTTTTTTGGGGCAAATAAGCATATAGCGTACCTGACGGGAAGCGGTTACCCTAGCCTAATTACGCGATACCGGAGTACCACTTGCGCGTTGCCACACTGTGTTCGGAGAGTTATACTGTGCTGTCAGCATAATTCCTCTGTTGTCAACACAAAATAACAATCTCCCCCCTCCCCAAGGAGCTCACTATTGGAAACCTTGTTCATTCCTGCATAGGAACACAACACAAATAAATTTTGTTATTTGGCTACGGACTTCTATAAGGTGGAGGTCCTGCCCCAGTCGGGCAGCTCCAAATTCGAACGCGAAACCCGTTATGCCCTACCTCTCTTAAAATTGATCTTGATTTTACGTAAAAAAATATTTTCTAGAGTAAAAAGTACCATCTACTTGTGTGTATATTACAGTTACGTTCAGGTAACTTTTGCATGAATGATGGACAAACATTCTCACAAACTTTTGCATTTACGCAACATTTCCCACAAGGGTGAGCAGTAGGCAGAGGTGTATAGGTAGCACGTACACACCCACTTTCCGCCAGAAATATATATTTAGGTGCCAACGATGGCTAGTCTATCGCCGTTACTCAAGTACGACTATACATACGTCTTTAAATGTCATTCTAAAGTATGCAGGTTTCTTCTCGATGTTTTTCTTCACCGTTGAGCTCGTGTTTGACTAATCAAAAGTACCAGAAAGTATTATTAAATAACGGTAAACGTACACAAATATTTTATCGATAAAACTACCATTATCTATCATTATAGATGGGGCTACCATTATGGTCATTAGAACGGAGAGCGAACGGGTCAATTGAGGTTAACCACTACTAATCACTACCATGTTGATTATATTATGTACTCGAGTGAGTAGCCATTATGGAATGTCAACGCTAAGATTGTATAATAAAATGCATTACTACGAGTTGTATGGTCTCTACGTCTACGTCTTTGAATTTCTTCTCAAACGTATGCAGGTTTCCTCTCGATGTTTTCCTATCCCGTAAAGCTCGTGGTGGGGTTAATCACTGTGTTTATTTGCACAATAACTTTCAATACAATCGGGATTTAAATTTGCAACCTTTGTGTTGCATCGGAGTACTGGAAGCACTCGGCATAAGACTTTAGACATATGTAAGATTAGATCATCTGTCTACTTATGAAGAAAATCAAAGACGTATGTATAGTTGTGCTTAAAAACGGCGGTGGACTAGCCATCTGTCACGTTGGCCCTTTAAATATATCTCTGACGAGAAGTGGCTTTTACAACTCTGCCTATACCCCGTCAGGGACCTGAAGGGGTAGGCAGAGATGTAACAGCTTGTGGGGAGGCGCTTTTTCGTCGAATATTTATGTACAAATGATAACCGAACGAAATAACAGCGTGCATTTATGAAGACACCCATGAAATGGATGCAGAGAAGTCTAGACAGAATTGGCGCTCTAACCTCTGCCCACCCCGCGAGAGACTCTGCGTGTAGGTGCAGGTTGTTCCTAGTAAGGTATTTGAGATGTCCAGAACAAAAATTTGGTAATGCACATCTCCCACACAAGATGTTTTCAAACATCTTTTTATTATAGAACATTGACATTATTTTGTAGATTGTACAAAATTATTCAGTACAAAATTGAAATATTTTATTCATTGCATGGCAACCAACAATCGGAATTTATAAACATGGCAATTTAAGAAGTCATCTACCTAGGCATCTTAGTATCTAATCTCTTTGTATTTCATGAATATACAATTTCAGATGTTCTAACATTTTTAAATAACGAAAATAGTAATATTCTTTATACATACTCTGCCCCGCTGCTTCACACGTATTAAATTCACATACATGATAATTTACTCTTCTGCTCTAACCAATCTGATTACTAGTTCCTGGGATTGGTAATATAATAATATATCCTCACGCCTTCCCACAAGGGTCCCCGAAGGGGTAGGCAGAGGTGTATAGGTAATACCTACACACCCACTTTCCGCCAGAGGTATATTAGGTGCCAACGTGACAGATGGCGAGTCCATCGCCGTTACTCCAGCACGACTATACATACGCCTTTGAATTTCTTCTCAGACGTATGCAGGTTTCCTCTCGATGTTTTCCTTCACCGTAAAGCTCGTGGTGTGACTAATCACTGTACTTTAGTTCAGAAAAACTCATTGGTACAGTCGGGATTCGGACTTGCGACTCTTGCGTCGCAGGCAACTGCTCGAACCACTCGGCCACCACGGCTCCTGGGATTGGTGCGTCCATAAAAACTACACCTTTATATTCTATACTTAAAATATTGCTATAAATACCTATAGCTTATACTGGGTCAAATATTATTATTATTACACTAGACCAGAAGGCCATCTTATATACATATGCCTCACATATATATATATATACTTAATTCGTACTCGCCGATTTATAATTAAGCTTAGTATGACAAAAAATTAAGAATAACGCCAGTCTATATCCTATTATCTAAAAATATCCTATCATGTTTATATTTTGTTTTATAGGCAGACATTCAGTTGTTACGTAATTATTTTTGCTATTAGCTAATGCAACATGACATTAAACTGTCATTATAGACTACCACATGTAGATATAAATAGCGTAAGACGTATAGGACGACAATCTATCAATCATAATTTAAATTCAATAAATGCTATAAAGAAGTAGGTACGGGCATGATCTTGCCACCCCACGCGTGGCATTCCTACTTGCAACTTTTCCGCATTGTCACCCCGTTTATCGAACACGTGTATCCAGCTCTTACGCAACCCGCTGCCTGTCGAAAGAATCACGAAAGCGTTATAAAACTGTCGTTAAGCCAGACCGTGCATCGTACATTCGCAAAATTTTATGCGCATCTTTATTTCGTCGACGATTCTGTATAATTGGATCGATCGGCGGGGCCACGCGATGTATTACTCTTTGCGATTCCGAGTTGAAGAAAGCGGGTGCATGATTTGCAAGTAGTCAGTCGAGTCGGCATCCGGCCTCCGCTCGCCCCGCGCATATGGCGGAGCCGCCAGTGCCGAGCAATCGATACGGGCCTTCGGTGAGACTTAGTGGAGGGCCCCGGGAATCCTACCTTCCTCTGCGGGCCAAGAGCGTTTGTCTCCTCGAGAGACCGCGCTCCAAGTATGGCCGAGCAGTCCGCAGCGCTGATCCCAACCGCGGGCGATACGTCGAAAAGCAGTTCTTTCCCCACCGACTTCAGTCCGCGAATCCCAAACGCCGATCTAAACCGACCAATGCAATAGTAAAACAACAAAACCGAAAAGTTATCGAGAAACTTCCGTGCGCCCTATCCGTTCAAACGCTCTCTCTGCCTATGAAGTACGCCGATAATCCAGAACCTAGGCATTCAACCTCCAAACCTCAGAACATTCCGCGGATCGATAGTTACAAGACTAAGCATAGTAATCCTCCCAAACAGGTCGGCGACAACAAGAGGCTGTGCCACGCAGCGCGTCGCGGGAAAGAGACAGAGAACAAGCTGTTGTTACAGATCAGTGAAGCCGAGCAAGTGTCAGACTTTGAAAGGATTCTTAATTCTAATGCAATACTGTGCGAACGAGCGCGCAGGCACGTGTGGCGCGGCTGCGTCGCGGCGCACTCCTCCGCTTCGGTGATCCCTCGGCCCCGCTCGGCCTACTCCCTGTACGCTGTTAGTCAGGCCTACCACTATCTGTTCCGCCAGCACGAGGAGTCTCTCCAACCTCTCATCGACGAATACCGCCAAGCAGCCGCCGAGGAAGCCAAACACCCGCCTGGTAGCTTGCTAGGCAACAACTGGTACGATAACATACAGGATTTGTCTGAATTTTACGAAGATGATCAATCACTGAGAAAGGAGGTGGAAACTATTACAGACCGTATCATTGCAGAGGATGTGAAAGCGACCGGAGTACAGCAATCGACGAGAAACAAAAACTTCAACGTTAATTTAGCTGACCTAATCAGCCTACACGTCACCGGGGAGGGGTGCTCACCGAGCCGTGATGACTTCGGACCTTCGCCGGAAGTAGACAAGGGAGAAGACGTAGAATGGCTCGGTCCGAGCATGAGTGCAAACTCCAATGACCGAGAGTTCACGCAAAGCGATGCTAGCGTTGAATGTTTAGCTCAAAACTTGGACACAGTCAAAATAGACGGTGATGCAAAAGTGCCGACCATAACATTCAGCAATTGTAGCGGCGGGTGTGTCAGGGGCGAACTAACCAACAATACAGACGTCGCGCTGCACCTAGCCGTGCCTACTATCGACAGCCTTGACGAGTCTCGCCCGCCAATGATCTAAATTGGATGTATTCAAACAAGATTAGTCCATTCAAGCAACATAATGATCGCGATAGAAGCCGAGCAGACAATGCTGAAGGACGAGCGAATCCCTAAAGCGGAACCGACGACATCGCAGCGAACGTTGACCCGTTCTAGCGCTGTGAGCCAGAAATCCGTCGAAATTATGGTCCATCCAGAGGGTCCGAACAATCCTTTACACAGATCCAAGCTAGCACCGACGAGGTCGTCCTCAGAGACGCAGTCGTCGGGAAAAAAGGTGCTGAATTTGAGGAAGACAAAGAATTCGTCGATAGAATCTACGATGAGTCTACCCAATCAGAAGTCTTTGGAGAAGAAACACGGTGGGCTTCGACATCAAAAAGCTATTGGAGCACATTCGGACGTGACGCTAAGCACACAGGCTTCCATGCCGGATGACAGGAAGGCGCTAAGGGAAGCGTTGTATCAGGGTATATTTCACCGGCATAGGAGGACTATATTCGCTGTAGGGTCCTTTCTTAGAATGCTGAGGAGCAAAACGAGCAATTATGACTCGATAAGGTCCGATTCGGACGAGATATAGCACACGTAGACTGTAGTTGTAATACACAATGGTGCCACTGACTGTGCTTTTGAAAGTGTTATGCGATTTGTTAATTACATTGTAAGTGTAGTTGGTTTTTGTATTAAAATGTTCCTAATTAGTTGTGGACGACTTTGAGTTACCCCGCTTTGCCAATCCATGAATGTATACTATGTAAAGTAAATATCTACTTTTAATTACGAATAATAAGGTTTACAAAAATACTGAATACATCTATTCGAATTAAGGAATTTTGAATCAACTATCAATTCATATTTAGCTATCTATGTTTTGTCAAATTTACCTTCTCAATGTTTAATTAAGGCTACGTAATTTTGACAAGCAGTAAATATATTTATTTTTAGATTATTTATCTGTTGTTTTCGTGTTTATGATTTACAACGTTGTTTATCATGGAAAATTTTGTGAGCAGCCTGTATCAATACAGGGAAAAAATTTTGCACTAGACAAAAGTCTAATAATTATTCAATTAATCATACTCCACCCA
Source organism: Drepana falcataria (assembly GCA_945859725.1). Lineage (NCBI taxonomy): Eukaryota > Metazoa > Arthropoda > Insecta > Lepidoptera > Drepanidae > Drepana > Drepana falcataria. The sequence goes on along the minus strand of OX243941.1, from coordinate 8,327,855 downwards.
TATAACCTAAGTTAGGGGTGTAGATAACCATCGTTATAAATTGGTAGCATTGCGTGGCTCAAGGATAAATCGGTCGTAGGCATCACCTTGACTTCCTATTGAGCAGACGCATAAATAACGTGAAAATTTTAATTTACAGACTGTGAGTATGTGTGTACGTATTACTGCGAGAATATTGTTGCTTTTTTTGTTTTACAATAATACATATTTAATAGCAAAAGACCAGATTCCGAACCATGTATTTTTGGCTAAAGAAATGGCGAAAACCAAACAAAAAAATCACGCATCCGAATGCGAAACAATTGAACATAATACATAACTAATATTACTCTTATGCCGAAATAAAAGTAAAATTTTGTACTACAAGTAAGAAAGGTGATCAGAAGCCAACTTTACGGCCAAGTTCCTCTGTTTAACTTAAATAAAAAGTCCCGATTCTTTTTTAAAGATTTTACCGGTGATATATTGAGCTTATACGTATATACGTAGCATTAAAGCCTAAAAAACGATTAGAAATTAGGTGAACTAGCCAAAAATACTTTGTAGAAAGTATTTTTTTTATAACCAATTAATAGAAATTTCGTGGTTTGGTTATTTTTGGAACGAAGTTCCTTATCGCGCGTTGTGAAAGGGGGCTAGACGGAAAAAATTCTTACGAAAAGTTGTCACGACATTCTTACGAAAAGTTTTCACGACATTCTTACCCAACCGTTGGGTACGTAGGTTGGGTACGTAGTTTTATATATGTATACAAACTGCTCTATGAAAACTTCTTTTAGAAAGGTGGTTTGTAAAAAAAAAACATGACAGATATAAAATCGTAACTGTCAAGCTTTTTTTTTGTATATAATTTTCGTTAAAAAAATTGTGTTGCGAATGTAAAGCCATATTTAAGCCAAAAGCCAAAGCAAAATTTAATTAATATCTTTGCCGTAAAAAGTACTGGATAAGATAATTAATATTATATTATTTGCAAGGTTGTTAATGATCTGAAGTCGTTGATATTAAGTATAATAAAATAATATGGATTGTTGAATTTCTTTTTACATTTTTATATGAAATTTATACGACATTGAAAATTGCATAAGTACGTGTTGTAGAGCCATCTTAGCTATTTCGATGGCATATGAACTTGAAAATAAATTGGAACTTATGTTCTATAATTATTTGTCTTCTCACATTCCCACAAGAGTTCCCGAAAGGGTTGGCAGTAGTGTGTAGTAGTACCCACACACCCACTTTTCGCGTTGGCAGGAGTGTGTCCCACACTCCCACTTTTCGCCGGAGATATATTTTACGTGCCAATATGACAGTTGGCGAGTCTATCGCCGTTTTTTAAGCAAGACTAGCTATACACGTCTTTGAATTTCTTCTCAAAAGTATGCAAGCTCGTGGTGGGACTCATCAGGGTTCATAGGGATGGGCAGGGCTTTAACTTCAATCAGTCCAGACTTTCATAATATCAGACTATAATCAGCTAAGCCCTAAGCCGAGATCCTAAGACCACAGGGGTGCTTACCTCAAATAGAGTATCACCTAAGAAGTGCCTGGCTGGAAGTCTTTTCATGTCGCTATTATTCGGTTAAGTAGAATCTGCGATATGTATTTTAATTTGAGCCAAAACTAACAACGTAACGAAAAACTTACCGGAGTGTTTGCAAACTTATCTTGCCAAATTCATTGTATGTTATACGGAAATAAACTTAGAGATACACCCTTCTTTCGGCTTCTTTATAAAAAGTATCTGAATTTGTAAATGAAAATAACTCTGGCAAAAGTTTGGACGGGGACGGGACAAGGGGAAAATCCCTCATCCACAACTCCTTCGCAATATAACAAAAGGTTTTTCGTTCTAAATGTAGGACTGGCGATGTGAAACGGTCCGTTAAGAGGACGTAGTCGTATTAAAAGGAAGATATCGCGAACTATCCTATGTACAAGAAATTGATTATTTTAACTAGCTGTTTTACTAGCGTAAAATTTTGCACATTTCAACATTTCCTATGTTATCCAGCTAATATACCATTATGCCAAATTTATCTTTATTTTCCAATTCCGATTTCATCCTTCGATTAGTCAGTCACACCACATAAAAAATTGCGCTTTTTTAATAAACTATGTCAGTATATAATTTAATTTACCTTTTGTAGAGTTTAAAGCTGTCATTAAACTAAATGAATTCAAAGAGCTAATCAGATTATTTGAATGATGGCCATGCACGGCAATAAATTGCTCCTCTTGTACAGAGTTTAAATGGAAGTTTAATCTATTTTTTAAGCCTACGTAAAAGGGAACAAATGTCAAACCAAGGAGTTCGTTTCTTCTCCAAAAAAAAATACATTTTTTTCTTGGAAACAGTGATAACTAGTTTTTTTTAATACGTGACGTTCAATACCTTACGTTTCTTTATGTTTCACTAGATGTGCCCGCGACTTCGTCGGCGTTGACGTCTTTTTTATCTTTCGTAATTATTTTTTTAATAAAAGGTATCCTATGTTACTTCTAATACCTCCAAGAATATGTGTACAAAGTTTTATGATGATCGGTTAATCAGTTTTTACGTGAAAACGTAACAAACAAACTTACATTCACATTTATAATATTAGTAAGGATAGGATTTGGGCGACAACAAATTTTTTTTGTAATTCCGAGTGAATTTAAAACTGAATTTCAAAAGTAATTGAAACCTTGCTGATTGAGTCTGGTTAACAGTGACCCAAAGTCTGTTCATGGTCAAGAGTGGATAAAAGTAAAAATATACGCCACTTGTTTATGGTGCGGCCGATAAAATATTTTTTACGATAAATGCATTTGGCAATGTTATCGTGTCTGCAGACTTGTTTGATTTAAATATAAACTTTAACACACGTTAGTAGTATTCTACGTGTGATGAAACGTCACTACTCAACACTTCGCGCCATAAGTAGCCATTATGCCCGGATAATAATGTAATTTGATAAATTTTTATCATATACTAGGGGTCCGTCCCGGCTTCGTACGGGTGGAGATATTTTTTTTATAAAAGAAAATATAGCCTATGTCACTCAGGGTGAATGTAGCTTTCCAATGGTGAACGAATTTTTCAAATCGGTCCAGTTATTTTCGAGCCAATTCGTTACAAACATACTTACATACAAATCTTTCCTCTTTATAATATTAGTGTAGATTAGTTTAGAATTAGCAATACATCCTATCCTAAAACTTACCCATACTTATATAGAAAAGAGGCAGAGCTAGACAGTGTTGTAATTGGGCTTATTTCCAATTACAGCCGTGGGTGGGAGGTTTGAAGTTGCTTGCACACAAAGATTGCAAATTCGAATCCCGACTGTACTTATAAGTTTTTCTGAACTTAACAGTCTAACTTAACTTACAGTACGGTCACACCACGAACTTTAGGGTGAAGGAAAACGTCGAGAGGAAACCTGCATACGTCTGAGAAGCAATTCAAAGGCGTATGTATGTCTTTATTGAGCTACGGCGAATGGCGGATTCGCCATGTCACGTGTATACCTTATCACCTCTGCCTACCCCTTCGGATACCTTTGTGGGAAGGCGTGAGGATATATTATATTATTTTTATTGATAAAAAATACCGACTTTTTATTCCAATTAAGTAAGTTCCATGATGCCTTCGAAATAACAATTTTGGGAATCGGCAAGAGTGCTTTGTATTGCTTGGTATTAAGTAGCTTTTGCACATAGAATTAACGTTACATTTAATTTTGTTATCAAGCTTATAATAAGATATTTTATACAGGTTTAATTGAGATGAGTTCTAAGTATATGCAGAGTAATGTCATCGATACAACATTGACATTGAGACTTGATAGAAGGAAGGCATGAATATTTATCTTCACGCCTTCCCACAAGGGTCCCGAAGGGGTAGACAGATGTGCGTAATACCCACATACCCGAATCCGCAATGAAGAGATTAGCAAAGCAATTGGCGTGAATTGTAAAGATGAAGAAAGTCATCTTACGACGGGTTGGACATATAAAGAATGCCTGATTAACGAAACGGGAATACGATGCGAAAGTGTCCAGGAGAAGCGAAGGAAGACCGCTCATCGATAGAAGACGCAGTAATAGGAATGTCAAGAGAACTCGAATCTGGCAAACATGTATGAAGTGTAAGTAATTCTCTTTAAGTGTAAGTGTAAGTAAGTCTTTATGAATGTGGATGAATCGAAAGAAGCCTGAAAATCTGGAGTGGGCTATGGCTCTAATCGTCACTGCCTACCCCTTGAAGGAATCTTTTTTATTATATGATTAGGATAGTAGGGTTACAAATAAGTGTTTTTCGATGTTATGTGACCACCATTCATAAAATCACACCTCCATAGCATCCTAGTTATGTCACGGTGTCTTATTGTCTATGTATTTTTTTTTACTTATTAAGTCTCTGTTTCATATGAACGTTATTTGATAGAGTGTAACCAATTCGTTAATGTCAACCATCTTGGTGATTTTAATAATTTTATTTTGTAAGTTTATTTTTATTTTAGAGCCGTGGTGGCCGAGTGGTTCGAGCAGTTGCCTGCGACGCAAAGGTCGCAAGTTCGAATCTCGACTGCACCAATGAGTTTTTCTGAACTTAAGTACAGTGATTAGTCACACCACGAGCTGAACGGTGAAGGAAAACATCGAGAGGAAACCTGCATACGTCTGAGAAGAAATTCAAAGGTGTATGTATAGTCTTGCTGGAGTAACGGCGATGGACTCGCCATCTGTCACGTTGGCACCTAATATACCTATTTATTATTTTTATATTTTATAATAATACATCCTCACGCCTTCCCACAAGGGTTTTCAATTTTTATATTTTTATTCCTAATAATGTTTTTTTCTGTCACAAAATACAACAGTTAATAAACTCAGTATAGTTTTACAAGTAATAAATGTTCCAAATTCCTTTCGATCATTGTATCTAGGGAACACGATTCTGAACATTGGTTGTGACCAAAGACAAAAATATGTTTAAAAAAATACACTTGATGTTGTTCCAATTTAAAAAAAAAATGTTGTCCAAAAATAACGATCACAGACTTTTTTTTTACCAGGTAAACTTATTGAGTTTATTATAAAAACAACAATTATCACAATTAGTTTAGAATCTTCTGAAGAGTTTAATGTCTAAGGTAAATAATTTTAATGTTTATAAATCATATTGTTAACTAATGACAATTGTATTTGTATCAAGAATTTGGAAAAAATATCTTGAACTGAAAATTTTGTTTCATTTACAATTCTTATTATTTCTTATTGTATTGTATGCAGAAGCAATGCCGTATCTCTATTAAGTGAAAGTGTACATTTTCATAGCTAATGTGCTTTTTTTGGTGGTAGTAGACCTACAATTTTTGCTTGTGCTCGTTTGTCAACATTTTGAGTTTTTTACCATAATTACTACCTTTATTGGTTTACTTTAAAATTATGTTAGTAATATAATTTGATGCTATGAATATGGTAAATAAAATTATATTAAATAAAGTAAACATTCCAATTTTGAGAATGTATATGTATTTGCTTGAATACTGGAAAAGACTGTAAAAGAAAAATAAGTTGTAAACCCATTTGTAAAATATGAAATAATTACAATACATGCATTAAAGATAATTTTTATGTTAATATTTTTGTAGTTTTTATTTCTACCGTCAATTAAGTTCGAAGCCGTCGTGGGCGAGACGTTCGAATAGCCTGTTACAACGCAGAGATTACAAGTTCGAACTCCGACAGAAGCAATTATGTAGCTTATTCTATACAGTAGTTAATTTATTTATTTATATGGAACACAAATAAGAGCTATTATTTAAAAATATAAAGGCTGCAAGATAATGACAGCAGTAGTAATAAACCGTGTCGCAAACATTAACAATAGACAAGCTATACGGTGCAATAAAACATTGAGAAAAAACCTGTATGTCTCAGAAGAAATTCATAAAACGGCGATCTGTCTATCTAAATATAACCTCAATGAAAAATGCTATTGTTACACCTCCGCCTACCCCTAGTGAAACATATAGTATCAGCTTAGTGCGTCATTGTCATATTCTACTTGTAATAACATAATGGAAGTTCTATGAATAGAAGTAGTAGAACTACCGCACCCTCAATTAGCATTCATTATCTATTTGCAAATGGCGGCGTGTTTACCTTTGACACAGCGGACACGCTCAATAGCGGGAAAACGTAAGTATGGCGTTCATATGTAAAACAATTAGCAATTAACGAGGTATTTTTACGTAGATGTTTAAAAACTATACCAATGAGTTTTTCTGAACTTAATTACAGTGATTAGTCACACCAGCAGCTTTACGGTGAAGGAAAACACCGAGAGGAAACCTGCACAAGTCTGAGAAGCTATTCAAAGGCGTATGTATAGTCGTGCTTGAGTAACGGCGATGGACTTGCCATCTGTCACGTTGGCACCTACATATCTCTGGCGGAAAGTGGGTGAGTACTTACTAGGCAGAAGGCAGAGCCTACCCCTTCGAGGTCCCTTGTGTTAAGGTGTGAGGCTATGACCCTCAAGGGTTTGCTCTAGACTTACAGACTCTCTATTATCTCTGCATGAGTCCAACATACAAACAGGACACCTGTTGATGATCTAATGCCATCTTGAGTAAGGAAAATAAAGTAAAAAGAAAACATAAAAAAAGATAAAATATTTTTTATTTCATGTAACCTCATTTCTATGTCCAAGCATTATTGGCGTTAACATATTCATTTAATAACTATAACAACAATAATTATAGACATATATTATATAATATATATATATTTTTAACTTTACTCTATCAGCCAAAAAACTTTGGTTACTAGCTTAATCAATTTTACATAACGTTGGTGTTTCATATTTCTGAGTATTTATATATCTACAATAATGTAATAAAGCTGAAGATTTCGTGTCGTACTAATCTCTGGAACAACGTAACGAATTTGAAAAAATAAAGACATTTTATAGCCCAATTCTTAAGGAATAGACTATTAAGACTAATGGCAAATTACAAAAATGAATATTTTTTTATAATCGCACGATACCGGGGGTCACAGCTAGTCTATATATATATACATTAAAATAATTCGCCGTTCGTTACTCGCTCATAACGAACGCACGAACAAACTTATGTGTGCGTAGACCCCTGGATGGTTTAGATTCGCAATTGACCCAATAGATGGCGCTGTACCCGAACGAAGATGGGCGCGATATTTAGTATTTCATAAAATTGTAAAGCACAAGGCGTCATATTTTTAAATCAGATTACAATAGAGTCCAATTTAACGATAAAAGGACTAGACCATCACATTTCAAAGCATATTTACATAGAAAACCCATATCAACAATATTAGACTTAGAAAAGAACGCCTACTTTTATCACACGAACGAAAGTGGTCATCTATGATGAATCAGCTTAAGGCACGAAATACAAAAATGGCTTTAAGCCTAATCCAGATAAAGAAACGAACGAGACGATCTGCTTTGTTACCATATACATGTAAAACTTTGTAACCTTAGAAAATAGATCAATTGTCTTATAGAAGTTATAGCATTGTGAGTATATCCTGACGATGCAATAAAACATAGCTCTAGAGATACAACAACATGGATGGATACTAACTTAGTAACATAGTTTTATGTTTTTCAAGAACTATCAACAAGATAAAAGAAAGCACTTAGATGCTGCATGTACATTAAGATACAGTAGCAATTTTATGCGTAGAAGATTTTTCTTTTCTATTTGATTCCAATTTGGTGTTCTGTCATATTTGAGCAACTGTACCATTTTCTAAAGCCACGTCTATAAATGTATATTTATGCTAGATTGCGTATTTACTCATTTGCCAATAGTTATGTTTACCTGCAATTGCATACAATTTACACGGTCAATGCAATTAATATAATTAGTAAACAGAATTTATTTGTAAACTCCCAAAAAGTTTTAATTCCTTTTAAACGCAATTTCTTGATAATAATTTAATGTGAAATTGGAGTAAGGCCGCTCGTCCGTTTCGAAATTATTCACGTACTTATTATATACAAAACTTGGCCCCAAAAATAATGCTGTAACACATCACAAATAAAATCATCTATGTATATATATCGTTTATATTATTATTCCTAGAGCCTCTGACAGTCTTTCCATATATTGCTTGACAATCACAACACTGTATCAAAAGATAAAATGGACATGCAATGTTGAATATGTATCGGAAACAGAGATCAAGAGACCTAAATCTGTAACACATCACTACATCATCCTAAATTCACTTAATACTATAGTATAATATGTATAGTTATACTATGTACTCGAAATTCTAATGTTAATAGTCAGTTCGTACTGTAAATAGTCCTTCGGATCGTTCACTTTCCGCTTTATAAGACCTTGGTTGATCTACTTTTATAGATATATTAGGCATTGGTATTTGATGATATCCTTTCAATACATTGACGTCGGTGAAACATAAAAAATATATTTACCGGTGTTTAGAATGCACTATTACTGACCGAGCATTCCAGTAGGTCTTGAAGGATTATTTTGCTTTATGGTAAGATTTCACATTTTGAGCTCAAAACTATGTCCGGATTGTGCGAGTCAAAATCACGCCTTTTTCTTCCCCTTGTCGTCAGCGAATATTTCATTGAATTCGTTAAGGAGTATTTCGACGACGTTGTTCTGTTGTATGCAGTCGACGGCTATATTGTGAGCCTGCTCGGCCGGGGCCCAAAGCAGAGTAGGCCCGAACACAATTGCCAAGTTTGCTGTATGCATTCTGTTCCGTTCGCTATGTTCTGTCACTCTGCAATAAAAAATACATTTGAGATACCCAAGTAACAGTCTTTAAAAATAATACCTTCCCACTTGGGTGCCCAAAGGGGTAAACAGAGGTATGGTAGAAGTAGACCCCAAAAACATTGGTGTCCGTAAATCGGTTTACGGACGATAGTTTAACGTGACAACGTCATAACAAGATCGTGGCTTTCACTCGCTCGTGTAGCTCTCGCTCCGATAACGTAAAGTAACAATGAGCGTAACGGGACAATAAGCGTAACGGGACAATGAGTCATCCATTTTAGTGCGTGCAGCCGGCGTTCATGGATTTATCAGACGTTGTCACGTCAAAAATTATATTAATGTAAAATAATAATTACTTCAACAAGTGTTTCAGGAGGAACTTCAGCGTGTCTCTGTTGCATTGGGGCAAGGATTGGACGATATCCCTGAACTCTTTGATCTTCGCTTCCTTCGGCTTAATCGCTGGAACATGCAAGAATACATATAAAATTACTAATACCTTTAAATTAATAAATTAAAAACATTATCTACTTTTGTTCACGAACATAGCTTAACTCAGCCTACTAATATTATATATGTATGTGATAGATTGTGAGAATGTTTGTTACTCATTTACGCCAGAACGGCTCAACGGAATTGGATACAATTTTGCACAGAGATAGATAGCTGCATAACACATATATTTCATTGGTAGCTTTTTTTATTTTCAGAAAACCAACCATCTATTAAATCAAACTTTACGCGGATGACAGTCTCATGAGCTCATAAAATATGTACTTAAATCGATACATTGTAATGGGAAATAAACAATTGAAATATGCAGGTTTTCCAACACTTTTGTTGGGAAAAATATATGTAATAAAATATAACCAATAAACAAATAAATACCTTGGGACAATTCCACACAAATTCACATAGCCCCAAATTAAGCAAAGTTTGTGTTATGGTAACTAGACAACGATAAATTTACTTTTATGGATAGATAGATAAATCCATAGGACATCCAAGACTAAGGTACAAATACTCGTGTTCATCACACAAATATCTGCCCTCAGCGGGATTCGAACCGCGACCTCAAGTTTCGCAGTCAGGAGCTCTAACCACTAGACCAAACGGCCGTCAAAATATAATATGCTAGTACATACAGCAGGCTGCGAGGACCCTGTCAAACATGGAGCACGGGATGAGGGGCTCCTTCAGCTCACGGAAGAACAGCTTCAACGAACCCGTCAACACATGGATGTCTGTGTTGTTGGCGATTACTGACATATTGTTCTGATCGATCTGAGGAGATTAACATTAAAAAATATATTATAAGTTTTCTCTAAGATCGAATCCGCAATTAAGAGATTCGCAAATCAACTGGCGTGAATGAGAGCGAGATTGTAAAGATGAAGAAAGGCATGTTACGTTGGTTTGGACACATAGAAAGGATGAGTGAAGAAAGATTGACGAAACAGATATACAAAGCAAAAGTGTGTGCAAGAAGAGGCAGAGGAAGGCCACGTTCCAACTACCTGGATCAAATCGATCGGACACTCGATAACGGGAACGTCAAGAGTACTCGAAACCGGCGAGCATGTATAAAGCGACTGATGAACGTGGACGTAGGTATGTAGGTCTAGAGAGAACTGGCGCTCTATACTCGGCGTGACGTGACAGATGGCGAGTCCATCGCCGTTACTCAAGCACGACTATACATACGCCTTGGAATTACTTCTCAGACATATGCAGGTTTCCTCTCGATGGTTTCCTTCACCGTAAAGCTCTGGTGTGACTAATCACTGTACTTAAGGTCAGAAAAACTCATTGGTACAGTCGGGATTCGAACTTGCGATCTTTGTGTCGCAGGCAACTACTTAAAGATTAGCTTCTTTGAACTATTCATCTGATATTTCAATGTAGATGCATAAATAGATTAAGTAACATCAAAATCACCTCCAGCCGTATCTTCTGCACTTGACTGAGGTTCCCGCTGGCCCGATACAGTCCGTCTGTGCTCATGTTGTCACCCTTCTCTATCTCGTTTACACACGTCACCACAAACTCTGGCACGCGGGGGCTGGTCGCTGGACATACCTGCTCCAAGTTGCGACCGAATACTGGCTCGTCTGTAAAAAAAATAATACAATTAGTATGTATTTTTTATACAACAAGAGTGGCAAACAAGCATACGGCCCACCCGATGGAAGACGGTTACCGCAGCCTATTTACGCTTACAATACCAAGTATCACTTGCGCGTTGCCATTCTGTGTTCGGAGAGTTATACTGTGTTGGCAGCATAATAATAGCAGCAAAACAATTGATAGAATATTTATTATAAAGGTAGCTTGTGTACAGAGCTAGCCTCGAAAGCCTTAAAAAGGTCTAAAAGCATCGAAGGCTACACCTTTATATGGTATTGCAATCATAGTTCAAGAATGTTTATGAGACGTCGTAAATACACGGCAACTTTACATCAATAAACATTTGAAAACAATTAATCTAGTTCCAAATTAGGCAAAGCTTGTGTTATGGTAACTAGACAACGATATATTTACTTATATAGATGGATATATACATAAATACATAGGACATCCAATACTAAGGTGCAAACACTCGTGTTCATCACACAAATATCTGCCCTCAGCGGGGTTCGAACCCGCGCCCTCGAGTATCGCAGTCAGGAGCTCTAACCACTAGACGAGACGATCGTCTAATGATTTATACTTGAATACTAAAACTTACTAATATTATAATGCTCTTGTACGGCACAGAGATTCTAGCAGGAAAATACATAAGCTACTTTTTCGAACTCCACGCGGGCGAAGACGCGGGCATAAGTCAGTACAGTAAACTAGCTATGGTACGGTCTCAAGAATCAAGACACAATCTTGTCGGATTCTTTTTACTTTCGTAAGACGTAAGAGCAGTTATATTAACCCCTTTATTTGCAAGTTGCAGATGTTACAGTATCTCCATTTTCAATGACATGACAACGACTGCTATTAACGATCCAGCTTTTCTTTGTAAGAATACTTGAATATATTTTTTAATTGTAAGCTAAACTAAAACTAATGTATTTAAGAATAAAGATATTAGTAACATATTTTATTAATAATAGCCCAAATAAAAACTTCAAGCACATAGGTCTCTGCTTGCTAATAACAGAACACATATTACCAATTATTGTTATAACATTATGAACTTAATGACAACTAAATTAAAGAACATTATACGAGGCACCATGATCTAACAAATCTATTTTGATACTTGTCAAAAACAACCGTGATATCTTAAAAGAAACCCATCAATGAATCAAACCTGTTCCTGATTAATAACTAGAATGTTAGTAACTACTATTTTACATTACTTACAAAGATAAAATATTATATTATACTGTACATTAATTATTACAACAATAAATATATAATTTCATATGTATAGTCGTGCTTGAGTACAGGCGATGGACTCGTCATCTGTCACTTTGGGTACCTACACGCCTCTGCCTCCCTTTTGCGGGTGCTCTTGTGGTAAGGCGTGAGTGAGTCACAATATAGTTAGGTGTGACAGATAGCGAGTCTGTCTCCGTGTCAGCAAAATTTTCTTACGACGTACATATGTAGTTTAATAGGTGTCCTAACGATTTGCTTCGCCTTCAATATTAGGTTTTATAACGGAAAAAGTCGGATTCACACCACCGGATTTTTAATTTGCAATCTTGATTTTCATCACTCATCCACAATGGCCAAAAACTAAATTTCCCTTCCTGCTCTATTCGATGCAAATGCTTAAAATATAATATTACTTACCTTGTCCATTCAAGTACAAATTAGTGTGGATCAAGATATAGGTATAGGTGGATACGGCAGAATATAAGGCAAATTAAATTATTCAATGATTCAATGCTTGTCATGTTTTATTAATCACTCACAAATACACTGCCAAGGAAGACTAACATTCTCAAATCCATTGATACCTACAAGTTATTTCCTTAATGTATGTTGGTATAAACACACAAAACTCATTTGAAATGCTACTACGTACGTCTTCCTTGACAGTTCCATTAATGGCAACACCAAACCAAAATGTCACAAATCAAACGTCTAAAATACTACCATTCGTGCGTTAATTACCACTATCTACTACCAACTTAAAAACTACACCAAAGTGCCGCCATTTTGTACAAAGCGTCAAACACCTTATGAATACAAAACCGAACCTTTGTAAATGCCCTTATTTATAAGGACATCCATTGCTGGTCTTTTCGCGAAGAATTTTCTTAATCTACTTCGTACATGTGATTTCTGGATGGAGAGTTCTGTGGAATCGCTGAGATCCTCGTTACTGCTGCCACCGGCTGAAAGAGAGATGGGAAATAGAGTTTGAAGGTAGGACTATGCCACAGTCAAGATAGGATAGATCAAGCAAGAGATTAAGGCTGAAAACATGAAAGTGAAGTAGCAAGATTGCCGAAGCCAAGATAGGACACAATATGCAGGTTAATAAGGTGAGACCTCAGGAGGTACAGTAAGTAAATTAAAATTTGCAGCTAATAATTAAATTATATGTAATATGTTGTTGATATTTTGATAAGCAGATTTTTTTAGACATTTTATAAAATGTATATTTATGTAGAAGAGTCGACATACTTATATTTATTAATAAATATTATATCTTCTATGTTTTTACAAATGATATCTTTTCGTAGAGATTTTAGTCAGTAACGTTGTACCAATACGCTTAATTAATATGTGAAAGTATAAGCATTTTCGAAATATTTGATACTGAAGATGTAAGGAAATAGTTTAAAAAAAACCTGTTTGCGAAAATATTAAACACAAAAGATGTACAACATACATAGACATAGGGAAGAGGCCAATTCCGACACACACAAACACGACATCCGACAGAGTAATATATTTATATATTATTTAGCGTCTATTTACCTTATTCGTGACAAATATTCACTTGTTAAACGGTGTTTAGTTCAAACTGGCAATGTTCCCGAGGTCTACATACATAGCTTTTGGCTATGTATCACACTCTATTACAATATTAAAGTAAGTCATCACTTTATCCCTGAGGATAAAAAACACCCACAAATCAAGATCATTGAAAATAACGAAAATATTTTCTATCTAGATTTAGAGATAGGCACGTATGTAGAGTATTTTTTATCGGTTACTTATTTAAAAATATTTGGAACATAGGACGGTGGTGAAGAATATGCAATACTTCATATTACTACGCTAGAAGAATCTAGCTAGCTAGAAAGCTAGAAAACTAGGATACCAGAAAACAGGTGATAAAGGATGCATTTTCTCTTGATAACCGTTTTGCTTTCGAAGATCAGACTACTCCGCCAAAAATTACCCCATAAACCGGAAAAATCGGAATATTGCCGAAATTCGACAAACTAAATTGCGCAGACAATATTCAAAAAGAATCATTGAAAGAGCTATTGAATGAAGCACTTCAAACTTTTCGGTGTCAACCTCCAAACAATGGAAAATCGAATAGTGCTGAACTTTTTTCTTAAGATGATAAGCGTCAACCCTCAATTAATAGACAAAGTAATAGTTGAGAATAGCTTTGCTGATACCAGCAGATGGCTAAATTGAACAATACAGGTGTTCCATAAAGTACGAAAAACATCAATAACGGATTCAAGTATATGATACGCCGATAAGATATTGATAAGGTGTATCGCAGTTACGAGTAATAATCAATTGCATCAATTTGTCTTCAAAGGTTTACTTTAGCCATGACATGGCACACTAAAAGTTACAGTGACAGAAGGAACCCGAAGGGGGACCCCCGTCTGTCAAAACAGCCATACCGAAAGTAGTTCTGGAAACCTTACTCGGTAACAGGAACACGACACTGCCTAGGATCATCTTAATTGGACTGCGCTCTTTGCGTGTAGGTACTCCACCGGCCCAACAGTTTACGGACTGTTCGTTTTTTTACCTTTATTAGAATTAGTGAAAAAGGGATTAATAGACGTCATACACATGTCCCTTGAACATTCTTGAATTATGATTGCTTTATCACGAATCAACACCCTATTGAAGTTTTACTTTAGAGAGTACAGCATGGAGTTCTTCAAGAAGGGTGTGAAAAAGTCCCTGCAAGATCGGCAACACGCGAGCTATTTCCTTGGTGTTCTAATCGTCTTTAGGCGACGGGAACCGCTTACTATCAGGCAGACAGCAAAAACCAACACGGTAAGGCTGGGAGATAACCACCGCTGAAAGATCAAAGGAAGCCTATTTACTTTTCATGTGCAAATTGTGCTGCGATCCGAATAGTTTCATTTTAGCATATGTCAGCTTGGAACTGTGCACTTTGTCAGTCTTCTTGGGCCGACTCATAGCCCCACTGTCACTGCCCCAATTAAAATAAACTGCCTCTGCCATTTGGAACTCCATTCCCGATACATTTAATTGCAAATCCACTTTGAACTCTTTAATTATTGACTTACAAATGCAATAACAAAACACAATTTTATTTATGTATGTAAAATGACGTGTTTCTTAAAAGTCCGCACATCACTGAGGATTAATACGGCAATTGATAGCATATCAGCAGCAGCCTTTATCAGCAAAGAGTACTAAGCGTTAAGAAATTATTTACTTGCCGCAATGTCCGAGCGATCGGATAGCGATAGCTCTCTTAAAGAATTCTTTAAGGAATATCTAACTATAGGAAAGATTGACGAAACAGATAAAGAGGCAGAGATAAACCGTGTTACATCCACTTAGATGAAATCCATACGACACTAAGGACATCAAGAGTACTCAAAACCTACCAACATGTACGAAGAAACTGATTAATGTAGATAAATCGAAACAGGTCTGTATGACCAGAGAATACTGGCACTCTACTGTCCCTGGCTACTCCGCAAGGGACTCGACGTGATGATATGTATGTATGTCTAACTTTATCCACCCAGTGAATTAAGTAAGCGAATACCCCAGCCCGTAGTTTCAAGCAATATCTGAGATGTGAATCGCCTTATGGTGGGTGGAGTTGCCGTGCAAGCTGTATAAGAAACGAACTGCTAGCGTTGTGGCGCTAGCAGTTCGTTCAATGTGGATTTCTGGAACCTTACTTACCACTAAACAGGACTGTACTAGCACGAAACTGGAGTATAAAGGATTAAAAATACCACCCTTATCTTAATACTTCTTAAGCTTATTTGAAACAGCCGTAACCGAAAGATGACCGTTCAGATCTGTCTGGACTCCAACGCGAAATAGGTTCCACAGTGTAACAATTTGTTCCAATAACAGTTTTCCCGAAACAAATTGACAAAGCAAAAGACTTGCTCTCTTCTGAGCAATAGAGTCCAGAATCTGAAACGATTGTATGATGCCAGTCCAGGGTAGAGCTCGGATCGACCTAAAACTCTTTGTCTTTCCCAATTTGTTTCGTGAAAGCGGATGTTGTAACAAATTGTTTTGCTATCCTTACCCGAGCCGCTATTTAATTGCGATAGTGACTATCTTGATATACGTCGGCGTATCGATATTAAAAACAAAGACAACGCCGTGATCGCAAACTGGAACCCTAAACTATTAATGAGTATTTGATTTGTGGGAATGGCGTTTTTTTAAGTTTTTCGTAACCCCAAAATTATTGCCATTTTGATCATTTACAAACCCTACATATTTGAAGAAATGTGAAATTTGACTGGAAAATTATGCATCATTTTCGGTCTCTATGAGCCTGCTCCCTAATTTTGCTATTCGGAAAATCTTTAAGGCAACACTAACCTATGAGAGATACCGTTTTCTTACCAAATCATGTTTGATAATCAATGTCTCCATTCTTCATCTTCTTTAGCCTTCCTAGCTTATTGCTGCTGACTCTTATGCAACTTCTGTCCATTTGCCGTGGAGCACAATCTCTATTATTTCCCTATACAGTATGGCAGATATTTTTAACTGACTCATACGTACACCATGCCGATTCCCTCGTGAGGTAAGCAGAGAGAGGAGAACACCAGTACTCACATATGTTAATCTGGGTCTTCCTCTACCTCTAACTTTCCTTTTAAGATATTTTTAAGAAGCTGTCATGTCGTATTAGGTAGCCAATGGTCGCGTCTAAATATTCGGGGGCCATTTTAGGCGTGAATAATAAATCAACATCAGTAGCTTTAATTAGTAAAGTCACGGAGAATATAGTTGTTTTCCCTAAGCAAATGGCGTTCGTGACGCCATCATACAAAGTACGTACGTATAAGATATATATATATATATATAATATATTTCTTCTGTGCGTGTTTATGTCACTGTACTCCTAAACGGCTGGACCGATTTTAATGAATTCTTCTGTGTGTGAAAGGCGATTAAAAAATCGTTTAGATCTACAATTGGACCCGTTAGGTGGCGCTACTATTGCGTTTCAGAAGAGCATATTCATATATAAAGGCGAAATTGCTGGCAAACAAGTTATTTTAAGACTAAGTTTTAAAGAACTGCCATCCACGAAAACGCGCCCCACCAATTAATAGACGGGGGGTAGCGGGATGTGGGCCGTATGACCCGAGTGTATTAATTGTAGTGTGCGTGTGCACTCATAGGTAATCAGTGTGTACCGACAATACTCAAACATTAGTGGAAGGTTGCACACACTTAAGGAAGAATAGTGGGGCGCGTCTTTGTGGACGGCACTATCTATATTCTAAATATATCATCAAGACGAAGAAATAAAATTACAACATTATTAAAGGGTGTATTCATTCTGAAACGTGGTTTAATGTTTTTTTTCAGAAACTATAACTGACATTAGCGCCTTGTGTATTATGCAAATGGCGTCACGAATCATGCCGTCTCGCTCGCACACCATGAAATTCGAGCGAGACACAAAATACATGAAATGAATACAACCAATATTATAAAAGCTAATGTTTATGAGGATATTTTGCTATATTTGCTCCTCTTTCAAGCAAAAACTACTGAACGAAATCGGATGAAAATTGCACAGAGATGGAGATGTTGGATCAAGAAAAAATACAATTATGCGAGAGAAACTGCGGAGATCAGCTAGTGTTACATAAATCACTTACACAAACTCAGGCGGCGAAATCTATTCGGTATCAATCCGGAGCAACATATAGTCATGTTCAACCAACGTAGCGAAGACAGGGTGTTTGTTATTCAACTTTCAAATTATATTTCATGTTTCTCACTCTCTCAATTTAAAAAGCACACAAATGAATTACTTTAAATATTACTAACACCAATGTAAGCATAATACACACTGAAGCTTTAAAAAAATAACGTTGTACATTTAATGCTTACAGCCCGACTGTTAGCAAACGTCGCGAGCTACTGGTAATACCAGGATAAAATTACCACAATGCCTACCGAGAATTACCGGGTAATTAATTCGTCATACAACCAGACAAAAACTAGGAAAATCTATGACCAGACGCCGGACGGATCAATATATATATATATTTTTATATATATATATATTTTTATACAACTAGATCAATATATATATATATTTAGATCAATATATATATTTTATTTAGATCAATATATATATATATATATATTTTTATACAACTAGAGTGGCAAACAAGCATACGGGCCCACCTGATGGAAAACGGCTACCGCAGCCTATTTACGCTTGCAATACCGAGGTATCACTTGCGCGTTGCCACTCTGTGTTCTGAGAGTTATACAGTGTTGGCCGCAGAATGGGACTAATCCCTCTGCTGCCAACACAATATAACAATCCTCCCCCCTCCCCAAGGAGCTCATTACTGGAAACCTTATTCACCACGTAGGAACACAACACAATAAATTGTGTTATTTGGCTACGGACTTCTATAAGGTGGAGGTCCTGCCCCAGTCGGGCAGCTCCAAATTCCAACGGGAACCCGTTATGCCGTACCTCTCTTAAAAGGTCTATATCGGCTATACCGACAATGTACATCTTAATCTTTATATATATAATTCTTCTGTGAGTGTGTATGTCACTGAACTCCTCTCAAACGACTGGACCGATTTTGATGAAATTTTTTGTGTGTGTATCAAGGGGATCTGGGAATGGTTTAGATTCACAATTGGACCCGATAGGTGGCGCCACCATCTTTTTTTTCCACCCGAGCGAAGCTGGGCGGGACAACTAGTATGTAGTGATGCTGGTGTGCAAGTAGACGTTGCTTATTTCGATTTTAGGAAGGCATTCGATACAGTAGACAACGATGTCTTGTTATTCAAGTTGGCCAATTTAGGATTCAGCCCTCACACGCTAGCATTCTTTGCTAGCTATCTCCGAAACAGGCGTCAGTATGTCGATTACGGTGGGCACCTTTCCGAACCGTACTTTACCAGGTCTGGAATTAGCCAAGGCAGCTCCCTGGGGCCTCTACTCTTCATCATAATGATTAATGACCTACCTGATGTTGTCAATGGATCTACCCCCCTGTTGTACGCTGACGATCTGAAATTAATCTTAGAAGTTAAGAACTCAGCAGATCATGAGATACTACAGCAGGATATAGATAGAATTGTAAGATGGGGCCTCGAAAACAAACTACTTTTTAATGTGGATAAATGTTCGGTAGTATCATTTAGCCGTGCGCGCGTCCCGAACCTCCACCGGTATACCATGGACGGAGCCCAGCTTCAAAGAGTGGATGAGGTGAAAGACTTAGGAGTTCGATTCACCGCTAACTTAAACTTCCGTAAACACATTATTGAAATCTGTAAAAAAGCGTATCGGAACCTGGGATTTATCTTGCGACAAGCAAATAGCTTTACAAATTTGGGTGCATTACGAGCATTGTTTGAAGCACTCGTTAAGAGTCACCTAGAATGTAATGCGGTCTCCTCATGAAGCCAAATATAAGTATATGTTGGATCGTATCCAAAATAAATTCTTAAGGTTCCTATATTTGAAAGAGTTTGGGGTCTATCCTGGATACCCATTATTATATCCTACGCTATTTATTCTGGGTATGGTAGGATATTCCTCACTTGAGACAAGAAGGGAAGTGGCATTAGCCACCTATTTATTTAAAGTGATTCGCGGTGTAATTCCGAACTCTGCAATTCTGCAAGAGATAAGGCTTTGCGTCCCGGACAGGTGCGTGGGCCGAAGGCGGTCCCCACCCCTGCTGCAAGTTCCGCGCGCGCGCACTAAGCTGCTGGAACAGGCGCCGCTGACGAGAGCGCTGCGGGTACTCAACACTATTGCGGCTCAAACCGATGTTTTCTCATGTTCACTGAACGAATTCATGAAGGCCACTTACAGCATATTTTGTGTGACTGAATAACTTAAGTTTTAGGATTAAATGTATATATACATAATTTTAGGATTACTTTATTTTATTTTTCTACACTATTGTATTAGGTTAACCTGTAAGGATAGTTGTAAGCACAATAAATAAATAAATAAATAAATAAATAAATAAATATATAAATTACGTGTCACGTAGTTTGTCCGCGATGGACTCCTAAACTAGTTAACCGATTTCAATCAAATTTGCACACCGTAAGCAGTTTGATCCAACTTAAAAGATAGGATAGCTTACATCACAATTGGACCCGATAGGTGGCGCTGCGATCGTGTTTCAGAAAGTTTATCTTGCTTGGTATAATATATATCTTAATGCCTGCCCGCAACGGTACCCGAAGGAGTAGGCAGAGGTGTGTGGGTAGTATCCACACACCCACTTTTCACCCATATATTATAAATAATAATATATCCTCACGCCTTCCCACAAGGGTCCCCGAAGGGGTAGGCAGAGGTGTATAGGTAATACCCACACACCCACTTTCCGCCAGAGGTATATTAGGTGCCATATATTGAGTATTATTACCCATATATAGAGTATACAAAAAAAATATTTGGGTGCCACATTATGTAAAACACTAAGTATTTTATTAAATTAAATAAAGCCGTGGTGGCCGAGTGGTTTGACCAGATGCCTGACACAAAGAGTGCAAGTTCCAATCCCGACTGTACTAATGAGTTATTCTGAACTTATGTACAGTGATTAGTCATGACACGCTTTACGGTGAAGGAAAACATCGACAGGAAACCTGCATACGCTTGAGAAGAAATTCAAAAGGATATGTACTGTCGTGCTTGAGTATTAGGGGGCGGTATTTTTCTGTCACTCCCTCCCCCCTGGTGAGATATCGTGAGATTTTATTCAACCCCTCCCCCATCCCCCAAACTCACGTGAGATTTTTCAAAATGTGGGTTTCTTACGTAAACGCGTTGGTATTTTATTTACGACTAGTTAAGACTAGTAACCAATATTGCTGAGAGTTCAATTATAAGATTAAATCTTACGCATGTCCAATCTGGATTAAATGGACCAAAATATTATATATTTTTTTGTTTAATCAGAAAAATAATTGCGTGATATTTTCCGAGACCCCCCCTCTCTTCGACGTAAGATTAGATGAGATTTTACTCGACCCTCCCCCCCCCCCTTAAACACCTCACGTAATTTATGGGCGCCCCCTAATGGCGACGGACTCGCCATCTGCCTATACACCTCTGGGTCGGGTACTGGCTATACACCTCTACCTACCCCGTGAGGGACTCGATGTGATGATATGTATGTATGTACGTATGGATAGAGCATTAACTGGGTTAACTCACAGGATTATTCAAAAACACAATCAAATAATGAATAACATTTTACGTGAAATCTAACGCACACCTTAGAATGAGGTACGAATCACACAAAGATTCGAACCCGCGACCTCGATCCTCGAACCTCGCATTCAGGAGCTCAGTCGACAGTCTCATAACCCTACCTCATCCAAACCTGCCGTTCAGAAGTTCCTTGGATAGAATAGGAAGACGGAGGTAGGGGGGATGTGTGCTGTAGAGAAGAGAAAACTAAGAGTAGAAGAGACTGGAGGGATATGAGAAGTAAAGGGGGGGACTTGTCGAGTAGCGATGCGTATACTGTGTGTAATAGATCTAAATAGAAATGTATGGACAAGCAAAAACAGCGTGGAAACGTATTGTGAGCCTACGTGTTGAAAAGGACCGTCTGTAATAGAGGAGAGAGAGATGTGCGGAGTGGAGCAGCAAGTGCTGTGAGTCGTAAAGGAGGGAATGATGTATGTTTTAGAGGCGCGAGGTATGTGTGTAGTGAATGCGAGGAGGGAGGAATGTGTGTAGTAGAGGAAAGTGGGACGAGGGGACTTGAGGATCAAGTGCTGTGAGTATTAAAGGAGTGAAGCGTGATGTAGAGGCATGGCTTGCGAGGGATGTGTGGGGTAGAGTGAGGAGTGCAGTAGAGAACTGCTGTAACTAGTTTTTTTTATACAACAAGAGTGGCACACAAGCATACGGCCCACCTGATGGGAAACGGTTACCGTAGCCTATTTACGTTTACGATACCGAAGTGTCACTTGCGCGCTGCCACTCTATGTTCGGAGAGTTATACTGTGTTGGCAGCAAATTAGGGCTAATCCCTCTGCTGCCAAAACAATATAACTATCCTCCACCTCCCCAAAGCTCATTACCGGAGACCTTATTCAGCGCGTAGGAACACAACACAATAAATTGTGTTATTTGGCTACGGACTTCTATAAGGTGAAGGTCCTGCCCCAGTCGGGCAGCTCCGAATTCGAACCCGAAGCCCGTTATGCCCTACCACTCTTATATACATATATAGTAAAGGAGGAGATGTGGATAAGAGTCAGGATAGATGTTTGGAGTAGTTTGTAGGGATGTGTGTACTCGAGGAGCAATGGATGTGTGTAGAAGGGGAGTGAGGGAGTACCTTTCTGCCGAGAGCGCGCGTGTCGAGCTGCAGGCGGCGTGCGGCCCAGACTCTCCAGGTCGGTGTTGCTGCTCTGGCTCTGCTGGAACTCGTCGCCCATCGTCGGGTACTGGGGACCACCAATTAACATACATCTTCACGCCACGTAGTACCCGAAAGGGTAGGTATAAATGTGCCAACTACTGTATGGCGAGTTAATCGTTATCTCTCAGACACGAGAGTATGGTAGGTATCCACGATGAACTTAAGTATGGTGATAAGTCCGAGCTTTACGGTGAAGGAAAACATCGAGAGGAATCTTGCATATATATACGTTTGAGAAGACATTTAAAGGCGTATGTATAGACGTGCTTGAGTATAGATAGTGCCATCCACTAAGACGCGCACCCCCGCTTTCTAGTCGAGGGGATCGCGCGATGCGGAGAGTATGACCCGAGTATGAATTGCAGTGTGCGTGTGCACACATAGGTAATCAGTGTGTACCGACAATACTCACACATTATAATAATAATAATAATAATATCCTTTATTGTACACACACATCTACAAAAACAAATAGGATGACAAAAAACAGAGAACAACATGTAGTACGCACAAATAGGCGGCCTTATCGCAAAAGCGATTTCTTCCAGGCAACCAAGTTAGAGAGAAAAGAAATAGAGAAAACAAAACAAAAACAAAAAACAAAAACATTATATATATATATACTAGCTTATGCCCGCGGCTTCGCCCGCGTGGAGTTCGAAATAGTAGCTTTGGAAATTTTCCTGGTAGAATCGGTTCAGCAGCTATGCCCTGAAAGAGCCTAATACATTATAATATAAGAACTTTTAATTTTTGAGGATAAAAAAAAAGTTTAGTTAGATAAGATATACATATATTAAGAAGAAGATAACCTCCTCACCAATGAGTAGATGACGTTGATGATGCACTGCAGCCACCGCTTGGCGCCTTCCTCAGTTTCATCCTGGATCAAGTATTGGTCGTGGTCAATGGTCACCACCAGCGATTTGGAGTGTCTGGCAAATAAAATATACACATACATATAATTTATACATACTGGTCCAGTGTTTTGAGGAAAGCTCGAGCCCCGACTGTACGTGTGAAGGAAAACATCGAGAGGAAACCTGCATACGTCTGATAAGTAATTCAAAGGCGTATGCATAGTCGTGCTTGAGTAACGGCGATGGACTCGCCATCTGTCACGATGGCACCTTAAATATGAACTACTAAGGTGACAATGCGTGCGATTCGCCTAAGTGGGTAAGCGGTTACCGTCGGACGGACGCTTGAATCACCATAGGTATCACATGCTTGGAATAATTTCTGCTTGAAACCGTCGACGCCTTAGAGTTGTTCAG
Organism: Drepana falcataria; assembly: GCA_945859725.1. Lineage (NCBI taxonomy): Eukaryota > Metazoa > Arthropoda > Insecta > Lepidoptera > Drepanidae > Drepana > Drepana falcataria. The sequence goes on along the minus strand of OX243941.1, from coordinate 8,303,936 downwards.
AGGTCGTCAGTGGTATGGTGACCGCTGTCCACGAGGCTGTACCTGCGCGTGTGCACGGGGATGCAGCGGATGATGTGCGCGTTGCGCAGCGGCAGCTCCAGCTCGGGGCGGCCGCCGCCCGGGCTGGGGGGCGTGCCCTTGTGGAGCCTCTGGAATATTTAATAATAATAGTATACATTATATATATATATATATATATATATATATATATATATATATATATATATATATATATATATATATATATCATCAGGCAGAGTCCCTAACGGGGTATATATATTAATAAAGTTTATTCAGTAACAAAGTTTTACATTAATTTAACCTATTGACCAGGGTCTCCTTTTAAGCATGTAATTAATTAAATTATTATTCTTATCTCACTCAAATCTATATTTTTTTAAGCTTCGTTTGATCATTGCAGCTTAATTAATTTATTACGTTTAATATATTAATTTAAGCTTCATTTATATATTTGAGCTTAGTTTATTTATCTAAGCCTTATTTATTTGTTAAAGCTTCATTCATTTCTTGATGCTTTAATTATTTAAAAAGCTTAATCGATTTATTAAAGGTTAATTTATTTATACTCAAGACTGAACCTCAACAGAACTCCAAACCAGCGAGCATGTATAAATATAATGAAGCGAAGGGAGTTTGCAAGTTTATAGAGAGATCTCTGCTCTACAGTGAGGAGTTCTACACGAGATGATATCTATGTATGTATTTATTGAAGCTTCATTTGTATATTGATGAATTAATAGTTGATAGCCGTGGTGGCCGAGTGGTTCGAGGAGTTGCCTGCGACACAAAGATCGCCACTTCGAATCCCAACTGTACCAATGAGTTTTTCTGAACTTAAGTACAGTGATAAAGCACACCACGAGCTTTACGTCGAAGGAAAACATCGAAACCTGCATACGTCTGAGAAGAAATTCAAAGGCGTATGTATAGTCGTGCTTGAGTAACGGCGATGGACTCGCCATCGGTCACGTGGGCACCTTAAATATATCTCTGGCGGAGAGTGAGTGTGTGGGTACTACCTATACACCTACCCCTTCGGGGACCCTTGTGAGAAGGCGTGAGGATAAATTGATCGTTCTTATGAGTTATATACGAATAACGACGAACGTATAAGACGAAGAGACTCACGCCAGCTTGATAAGACTTTTGATCTTTGTAGAACTTGAGCGCGGTGCCTGTGAGAGTCATGTAGCAGTCTGTCCAGTTCTTTTTGGTCTTCTTGCCTCCCTCGAAGAACCTGGTGCGTCTCACTGGCCCCTCCAAGATCGGTGGCTCCTGTATTATAGAATATTGTTGGATATAAGAGGTTATTATCGTAAATTTAAAACATGTCTCTTCTTGTCAGCAAATCTGATACAGTTCCTTCTGATACACTTCTGATGAATCTCTTTGAACTTTCTATATAGGTGCGTCAGGAGAAATTTTTTTTCACACATAAGTAGAACGGTATTCTAAACATTATTGCTGGATTTTGGTGATAATTCGGGAGAATTCAAATGACACAGAATTCTTCTGTGTTTCGGGCTCGATCCTCTGGCGAGAAACTTTTTGTGGGCATATTTTTAGTCATGGAACACCAAAAATATGTTTTTCAATACGCACTGGTATTTCCTCAGATAAGGGTATTCAAAGAGAGAGAGGCATAACGGGTATCCCGGTCGAATTTGGAGCTGCCCGACTGGGGCAGGACCTCTACACCTTACAGAAGTCCGTAGCCAAATAACACAATTTTTTGTGTTGTGTTCCTACTTGGTGAATAAGGTTTCCAATAATCAGCTCCTTGGGGAGGGTGGGGAGGATTGTTAGAATCTTGTTGGAAGCAGAGGGATTAGTCCCACTATAACTCTCCGAACACAGAGTGGCAACGCGCAAGTGATATTTCGGTATCGTGATCGTAAATAGGCTACGGTAACCGTTTGCCATCACGTGGGCCGTATGATTGTTTACTACTCTTGTTGTATAAATTAAAAAGAAATTATTAAAGAGAATACTTATAAATGTCAATTAATTCGTACTTGAGCGGCCAGTGTCAACCTCGGCGCGGGCACGGGAGACCTTATCCTATGTTTCGGAGCCACCATGGACCGTGACTTCCTGCTCCTAGCGTAGCCAATCTCCCGCTCCCGCATCTCCACATCCAGACTGTCTCCAGACGACGAGGGAGGAATCTGGAGGTGATTGGGGCGACGCCCGGGTGCCAAGAGGTTCTCCGTCGAATTGCCTGGATTTAAACAATTGGGAGAGTGATTTACACGGCGCCAAAATATAACCAACCAATGTTGAAATATATGTGTATAATACATAGTTTCTTAAGCTTAAAAAGTTTTTTAAGCTAAAAAAATTAAAATCCTTAGCCACTTTAATTTAGGATTACCTTTCATATTACAACCCGGTCACAATATCTGTGCACCTGACCTCGTGACGTCATATCGGCGGTCTGGGTACGGTGTGAAAAAAAGTTTTTTCGAGAAATGTGGAGGTAAAAAAAAATTACTAACCTTTTCAAATCAATTTATTATTGAAGAAGGGTTTGTTATTAAAAAACAATAATTTTGATTACAAAAACATTTATTATTAAACTCAGGCACTTTAAATTATTGACTCTATGCCTGACATTGTATCTTCCTCACTCTCACTTTCTGAACTCTCCGAACTATCTTCCCCTAGTGATATTAAAAGTTGTGTGATGTTTATTTGCTTTCTCCGATTCAAAAAACTTGAGCACTTTCAAGATTAAATTTCTTGATTCGCTGTGTATTGTTTTTCCCATGACTTCATTTTTAACAGCTACAACAATTTTAATAACAACCAAACCAGTCCAAACTTAACAGTAAACAGTCTAAACTTAACAATAAATATTAAAAAACAACAACAAAGCGAAAATATCAAAATTATCGGGACGTGTATCGGCAACGAAGATGCTAACCGTACTGTCGCACTGGGGAGTGCGCGGGGAGGTGACAGGGGAAGCGGGAGAGGCGCCGCATTCCAGCGAGGTGCACAGATATTAATTATTCTGACCGGGTTGTATACCTTAATTTTTTTTAAAACATGCTAGAACCGGTAAATCATATCCATGTAATCAAGTAATGAGGCACCTAATAAAATACTTTAAAAATGATAATGAGAGCAGTGATAGCCGAATTGTTAGAACAGTGGCTTGCATTACGAACATTGCGAGTTCGAATTCCGACTGTACCAATGAGCTTTTCCGACCAAAGGTATCAATCACACCATCACGAGCTTCGCGGTGAAGGAAAACATGGAGAGTAAACCTACATATGTTTGAGAAGATATTCAAAGGGAAAGAATCGAGGTTTGTCCCGCCATGTCCAATCAAAATAGGTGTACACCTCTGCCTACCGCTTCTTGGAACCTTACGGGAAGCCGTGAGGGAGATATATAATAAAATAATAGAGTATAATAATAAAATAAATATATCCTCACGCCTTCCCACAAGGGTCCCAAAAAGAGTAGGCAAAGGTGTATAGGTAATACCCACACACCCACTTTCCGCCAGAGGTATATTTTAGGGGCCAACGTGACAGATGGCGAGACCATCGCAGTTACTCAAGCACGACTATACATACGCCTTTAAATTGCTTCTCAGACGTTTCCAGGTTTCCTCTCGATGTTTTCCTTCACCGTAAAGCTCGTGGTGTGACTAATCACCGTACTTAAGTTCGGAAAGAGTTTTCTGAACTTAAGTACAGTGATTGGTACAGTTGGGATTCGAAGTTGCGAGTTTTGTGTCGCAGGCAACTACTCGAACCACTCGGCCACCACGGCACGTCTGGAGATATATAAAATGGTCAAATCTAAAGCTACGCACCCAGTCTCTTGTTGATCCTCGTGAACGGGGGACTGTCGGAAGCTTTGCTGAAGCTGCGCTCGATGTCAGCGCGGCTCCTCTCAGAGGTAGGGCTCCAGTTTTGTAACCTGTCGTACTGTCGGGCTTTTAACGAGGCCTCCGGGAGGTTCTCCTGGAAAAATACATAAAAATAAGGATTAATAATTTAATAAAAGATTTTTTTACGTTTCATAGTGAATATCCTATTATTGACTAATAAACGAAATTTGACATTTATTCCTAAACTAGCTGTGCGCCGCGACTTCGTCCGCGTGGAATTTAACAAAAAGTTATTCAGTTTCTAAAATAAAAGTAGCCTAAGTTACTCCTATTTCATCAGCTATCTGCCAGTCCCGGCAATATCAGTCCAGCCGTTTCAGAGACACACGGAACAAACAGACAGACAGATAGGCAGACAAATAATTAAAAACAAAAATTATTCGGTATATGTACCGTGTACATCCATTTGCATACAAACAGACACTCCAATTATATTTATTTATACAATTTTTTCTGATAATCCTTACAAAACATAAACTTACAGGGTGTTTCTTGATATTGTATTAATTTACCTGTATAATATTTTAGATTTTTGTACTTTATTTCAAAAAGGGGGCGGCTGATGTAGCGACACATTATTGCATCGTATGACACGACTGCACATCAGTCGTCGTCAGTCAGGCACGTTAGGCGGTAGTCTAAACTTAATTAAGTAATAAATTCACTTTCAGTATACAACCGAGTGACTATTAATTAAATCTCCTCCACATACCACATACACTGGTAAAAGTGTATTATACGTTCAGTCATAGCTGGACGTCACAAGGTCCTCCCAAGAGGTGACCAGAGGAGTACTAAGCACTCTCATTAGACATGGTAAACAATGACTAAACCGTTTTATACACGTTTGTCAAGCATAACGTGTCATTTAGTCTTATTATGCCCATATATGGTAGTCGATTGATAGGCAGTTAATGTTAGCCGTGGCGGTCGAGTGGTTCGAGCCGCCTACAAAGCAATGATTACAACTTCGAATCTCGACTGTTATAATATTTTTTCTGATGGTTAAGCATTGTAATTAATCACACCGTCAGCTTTTAACGGTGAATTTAAAGTGAATGACGTTTGTATAGTCGTGCTTGAGTAACGGCGATAGACGCGCCATCTGTCCCGTTGGCACCTTTACACCTCTGCCTACCCCTTTTGGGACCCTTGTGGGAAGGCGTGAGGATACATACATGTGTATTCAAGACCATGAGGAAAATCGCCATTAAATCGATTAACGTTTGCGCTATTTTACAGTATATTTAGAATTTATACAGTGTATTATGTATTTTCAGGTTTCAAACCAAACTGGTTTCTTATCGGTTGAATTTTAATTGAACATTGTCACTGAAACTATAGTTGAAGTGCTGAAAACTATTAGAGATAAAAAGCTATCATAGAATCGTACAAACATATATCTGTATATCTAATATAGGCCAAGATAGCAAAGCGCCAGCCTACAACAACAGGCGTCATTCGACAGACTTTTCATACATGCTTGCCAGTTTAGAGTATTCTCGAAGTTCCTTGAATTTCCTTGGTGACCGAGTGGTTCGAGCAGTTGCCTGCAACGCAAAGGTCGCAAGTTCGAATCCCGACTGTACCAATGAGTTTTTTCTGAACTTAACTACAGTGATTAGTCACACCACGAGCTTTACGGTGAAGGAAAACATCGAGAGGAAACCTGCATACGTCTGAGAAGAAATTCAAAGGGGTATGTATAGTCGTGCTTGAGTAACGGCGATGGACTCGCCATCTGTCACGTTGGCACCTAATATACCTCTGGCGGAAAGTGGGTGTGTGGGTATTACCCATACATCTCTGCCTACCCCTTCGGGGACCCTTGTGGGAAGGCGTGAGGATATTATATTATTATTATATTTATATTATATTATCCTGGAATAAATCGATTTGATCTAGGTAGTTAACAAAGTGGTCTTCCACCGCCTCCTTTTCTAGACACGTTCGCATAGTATATCTTTAGTCAACCTTTCTACACTCCTTTCTATACATCTTAACCAACGAATGCCTTATGCCTGCCACTTGCTTTGCGAATATCTTCGAAACTCAAAGGAAGACATAATAATTGTCAATCATACTTGCTTGGTTATCAATACAAATCATTGGCATTATAATTACACAAATGTCAATGCACCTACAAAACAGCTGCAAAACGCACCACGTATATTCCAAACTAACTCGACAGAGAGTTGCACGATCTATACCAAGAGATGGCGGCACTAGCGCTTCCTTATGTAGCAATAAGTTTGTTTTATGCATTACTGTACATATTTTTGTGTTTTTTCATTTAAATTTATTACGGTAAACATATCGTATGGATAAACTGAACAAACAGGTCTCATTAATAATCTTGTGTAGGTATATACATATATGTATCTGGCTGTTGAAATACTCAGAAGCGATAAATAACAGTATTAAAGACTATAAAAGGACGATTTACCTCTTTGATCCATGTTTTCCCCCTTTTCAGTCTAAACACATTCATAACTTAACACTTTTTTTTAACAAACTAACTAAAAAGTCCTTAAACTCGTTCACTTCATAAATAATCGTTACATATTTATTATAATTCTGGTAAATATAGTTTAAATGGGTAATTAGTAGAGGGAAAACTGTGTGTGCATGACGGGTGTGACACACAGAGTTTAGCTGTGGAATAACACGATACTGGCCTAGTGAGGGGACCTGTCGATAGAATTTACCCGATGAACTAACTGGCCGCATGCAAAAAAGAGAAAACATTCGAATTTCAAAACTATAAAATAAAAAAACATATCCTATTTTGTCAAGCAGTGAAACACATGCTTTTAGATTCTTGTATTTTCTACATTTAATATCTAGTATATTAAATTGATCACATTGAATTAAAATCTAACAAAACGCTCCCCTATTTTCGAAAGAGGTTATTGTTATACCTCTGCCTATCCCTTTTGGGACTCTTGTACAAAGCGTGAGAATATGAATAATTATTACATACTTAACTCGAATCCCCTCACTTACATGTTAGAAGATTTGACGAGTAAGTGGATCTTTGATCGAAAAGATTTTTGTTTTTCGAAGCTAACCAAAATATCTCTATGAACAACACGCGAGCAAAGACGCGGGTAGACAATAGTCGATGGCAAAATCATCTTAATATTCGATGGGCTAATAAATAACAATATAACTTCGATATGAAATTAAGGAAAAATAATTATAGCTATTTAGTTCGCCACTAGGAGGAAAAGAATAAATGAGTAACGACCGAACGTATTCAAGTAACAATACAACATTATGCATGCATTAGCTCTGGCAACACTGACGTAACTCATTATATACTAGTCCTTATAATGGAAGACATAAAAGTTATAATGAAAAGAATTATTTTTTTCGAACAGTTTCAGTAATTTAAGTCAGTCAGACTTGGGATATCCCAGCGCCATTTTGAATAATATGTCATTTTAATTCCGCTTTAAATATTTTCCCTAAATAGTTTCAGGTTTACTTTATATCGATTCAGAATAGATTTAAAAATGTATTACCTTTTGCATTACAATCTACATCATTAATTTATCTTTCGCAGTTCTGAAATTCTTTCAGGCCACCTCAGCTCATCTAGGGCAAGGATCTTTTTCATACATTCCATACTACACCAACTTTTTTAGATATACGAGCCGTGGTGGCCGGGGGGTTCGAATAGTCAGCTTCATATCAAAGGTTGCAAATTTGAATCCAATCTGTACATATGAATTTTCTGAACGCCTAGGCCTAATTCCAGTCACACCACGAGCTTGACGGAGAAGGAAAACATCATCAACAACCCTGCATACGTTTGAGAAGTAATTTAAAGACGTGTGTATAGTCGTGGCGTAAACGGCGATGGACTCGCCACCTGTCACTACTGTGCGTGTGGGAAGACATGTAAGTATAGACACCGGAATAAGTATTGTCCCAACACTAAAGCCCTTATCGCCGACGGGCGTCGATTCAACGCTAGGAAGTGCTTTGTTATCGCTTATTACTCGACTGATTATGAGTGCGGGTTGGTTCAATTACGTCCTACTACTTGAAGAGGAGCGTAGGCGATTTCGCTCACAAGCTACTTTGGTTCACATCTCCGTAGGTCGTGGACCACTGTATCATGCTAGGTCCACGAGTATCTCTAACACAGGATATCTAAGAAAATAGCACAGTTGTCTTCTAGAAGTTGGAGGGTGTTGTTTATACATCTATCCTCACGACGATGCAATAAAATAAATAGCTCCAAAGACAAAAAAATTACAACATTATTCAAGGCACTAAGTAACACCCCAAAACATGGTTATAAGTTTTTTTCTCCGAAACTATTAATGACATAAATATCAATTTTTTTTTTTTTTTTTTTTTTTTTTTATACCACTTGGGTGGCAAACAAGCATGCGGTCCGCCTGATGGTAAGCGGTTACCGCCGCCTATGGACGCTTGCAACACCAGGGGTATCACTCGCGCGTTGCCGACCCTGCAGGAATCTTTTCACACCCTTCTTGAAGAACTCCATGCTGTACTCTCCAGGGAAAACCTCAACGGGGAGCTCATTCCACAGCCTGAGCGTTCGCGGAAGAAAACTTCTTTGGAAGCGCACAGTGCGAGACCTTTGTGGTTCCAAGGTATGGGGATGAATTCCCCGTCGATGGCGAGAGGTGCGGTGGTAGAAGGTGGAAGTGGGCATCATATCGAACAATTCTGCAGAACACTCCCCGTTATACAAGCGGTAGAACACACACAGGGAGGCAAAGTCTCTCCTCAGACTTAGTGATTCCAAGCCGCTTGTGAGCATGGGATCGTCGACAATTCTAGCGGCGCGTTTCTGAACCGCGTCAAAAGGCCCAAGCTGGTATCCAGGGGCTCCAGCCCACAGGTGGCAGCAGTACTCCATATGTGGCCGAACTTGCGACTTATAAAGTTGCAGCCTTTGTTGCGGTGTGAAGTACTGCTTAGCTCTGTTGAGCACACCGAGCTTCCTCGACGCCAGCTTAGCCTTGTCCTCTAAATGACCACGGAACTGAACGTCGCTAGAAATATCGACCCCAAGGATCCTAATGCTCTCCGAGATGTTCAGGGGAGTGTTCTGGAATTGTGGAGCCACAGCGAATGGAGTTTTTTTTGCGGTGAACGCGCAAACTTGTGTCTTAGTGGGGTTGAAGTGAACTAGGTTTAGTCGACCCCAATCGGAGACACTGCGAAGTGTACTCTCGATTTCAGACACAAGTCGTTCGCGACTTTCCTCCACAGTGGAACGAGGGAGATTAGCACGGCCCGTGTAGTAAGTGTCCCCAGTGCTGTCGTCTGCATAGCAATGAATGCCTTCAATAGAAAGCATGTCATTAATATGCAGAAGAAACAGAGTCGGGGACAACACAGAGCCTTGCGGGACGCCAGCATTAATTTCCATGCTTTCGGAGCAGCTACCGTCAACGACGGCTCTTATGCATCTGCTGGACAGAAAGCTGGCGACCCATTTGCATAATCCCTCTGGCAGTCCGTAGGATGGAAGCTTCGATAGAAGACCGCGATGCCAGACCCGATCGAACGCTTTCGCCACATCCAAGCTAACAGCTAATGCCTCACCTTGACTCTCAATGGCGAGTGACCAACGGTGCGTGAGATATACTAGAAGGTCACCCGTTGAGCGACTGTGGCGGAAGCCATACTGTTGGTCACTCAACAAACCGTGACCCTCTAGATATCGCAGGAGTTGCGTGTTAATCACTCGCTCCATAATTTTGGAGAGGAGGGAGGTGATGGCGATCGGCCTGTAATTCGATGGGTCTGATCTATCGCCCTTTTTGGGCACTGGGTGCACGTGGGCGGTCTTCCACGAAGTTGGGACTTTTTGGGTGGAGTAGGAAAGCGCGAATAGGCGCGTCAAAACAGGACACAGTTCAGGAGCACACTGCTTAAGCACCACTGCCGGAATACCGTCTGGCCCGCTCGACTTATGGACGTCCAGAGACAGCATCTCCCGCCGGACCTCCCGTTGGGTTATGCTTATCTCCGGCATAGAGTTCTCACACCGCAGGATAGTGGGCGGTGTGGCGCCTCCGTCATCCATAGTCGAGTTCGAGGCAAAGAGAGAGCCCAATAGATCCGCTTTCTCTTTGGCACTGTGGGCCAAGTTACCATCCGGCTTACGGAGTGGTGGTAGGGACGACTGGCAAAAGTTTCCCTCAGCAGCCTTGGCAAGGGACCAAAAAGCACGGCTGCCAGAAGGGTAGCTAGCGAGTCTCTTACCAATTCTGCCGACGAAATCGAATTTCGCCCTGGCAATCGCTCGCTTACAGTGCCTCGAGGCAGCATTAAGTTTCCGCTTTGCATCAGATATGTTGGGGTCCAGATTGGATCGAGCCGTGGTCCACGCCTCATACAAGGCTTGCTTGGATAATTTAGCTTCCTTGCAGGGCTTATTAAACCACGGCTGTTTCTTTACCCCTGTAGCTACTAGCGAGTTTGGGATGTAGCATTCCATTCCCGCCAGTATCGTCTCAGCGACGGCTGCTGCACAGGGGTCTGGATCTTCTGATGCAAAGCAGATCTGCCTCCACGGGTACGATGCGTAAAACTCACGCAATCCATCCCAGTCTGCTGCCTTGTAGTGCCACATGCGCCGCCGCCCCGGGGGTCGGGGCACTTCGACCTTTGCGCACGGCACTTGCGTCCGGACCAGACAGTGGTCGGATGTGCCAAGCGGCGCACCCACCGAGATGGAATAGCTGTCCGGTCGCGTGGTCAGCAGAAGGTCCAGTAAAGAGCTTGTATGGCCCTCGATATCAGGTATTCTGGTTGGTTCGTGTACCAGCTGCGAGAAGCCATAAGCCAGGGCAAGCTCGTAAGCAGCCCTCCCCGCGCAGTCAGTGGACCGAGAGCCAAGCCACTCAACATGGTGAGCGTTAAAATCTCCTAAAACCACCAACTCCGCGGAGGGGTACTGCTCAAGTACTTTGTCCGTTGTCGATTGCAGGTGCTCAAATAGGCGAACTGTGTCTGTGTCACCGCTATGGGACCTGTAAAGGCACGCGTAGATTCGGGTGTTGCCACCATAGTCTACGCGCACCCACAAAATTGACAGGTCTCTGTCTTCAAGGCCGTGGAGACGTCGACAGCAAATATCCTCCCGGAAGTACATACATACCCCGGCGCGGCGCACAAAATTGTGTTCCATCTTGTACCCGGGGTAGTTCAGGTACGATGTATCATCAGGGCAGGATATCTGCGTCTCCGTCAGAAATAGCAGAGTCGGCTGCGTCGTCTCAAGGTGTTGGTGGACTGCATTTAGATTAGAATGAAGTCCCCTGATGTTGCAAAAGTCCATTTTTAATATGGAAGGGGAGGCCGCTGGGAAACTTCTACTATTTTTAAATTTGGCCATTTTAGATTTCTAAGGGTGCTGAAAAGGAAGAAGAGGAATCGTTGTGTCGGCATCAAAGAGGACAAAGCGCAGTCTCAATCCGCCGCAGTGATGTACAGGTAGTGCGGATTGCCGGAGCGGAAGTCGGAAGGGCCCCCGATCCCCCCCTGATGCAGCGGCCGGGTCCACTCCGGTCTCCTCCTCCGGCACGACCACTACACCAAGGACTTTACACACATGTGCGGGTCAGCCTCCCAGGGCGGAGATTAGGTGATCCCTGGGTTCGGGACCCCTACTATATGCGGGCGGCCAGCGGACAGCCGTTTCACCGGGTCTCCCTAACAACCGCACCGACATGCCGCGCCTGGTCACCACCACGGCGGAATTGCACCACTGGTCCTGTGCTGCCGACACACCGCTTCCTCTTGGAGCCTGGCGACCTTACTCACCACAGGAACACGACACACCCGAGGGTAATGCCATTTAGCTGCGATCTTCTGTAAGGTGGAGGTAATGGTACCAGTCGGGCTGCTCCGAATTCGAACGGCAATTAACCGTTGTGCCCTCCCTCCCTAGCGAATTCGAACGGCAATTAACCGTTGTGCCCTCCCTCCCTAATTGAATCAAAATTCACTTTATCCCATTTTCTGACGCATCCTGTATTATAACTAAAGACGGTTTGTTTGTTTGTCAGCGCGTTTAAATCTCAAGTACTAGACGACCTTCTGGTCTTGCGGTCAGAGCTCCCGACTGCGAAGCTTGAGATCGCGGGTTCGATTAGCAGATAGTTGTGTGATGAACACAAGTGTTTATACCTTTGTCTTGGATCTTTTATGCATTTATATATATAGAGGGGTGTAAGTCTAGACAGAACGAGCGCTCTATACTCTCTGCCTACCCCGTTAGGGACTCGGCATGATGATATGATGATGACGATGATGATATATAAGCTTTAGCTGAAAGAAAACAGCGAGAGGAAACCTGCATACTTACGTCTGAGAAGAAGTTCAAAGACGTATGTATAGTCGTTTTTGAGTAACGGCGATGGACTCGCCATTTGTCACGTTAGCAACAAAAATATATCTCTGGCGAAAAGTGGGTGTGCGGGTACTATCTATTCACCTCTGTCTACCACTTCGAGGACCATTGTGGGATGGCGTGAGGATATATATATATATATATATACAGTGTAAACTCTTTATAACGAATTTGAAGGGGTCGAGCATTTTTTTTCGTTATAGAGAGTTTTCGTTTTATGGAGGGAAGAGAAAAAATATACCAAATTTAACCAATTACAATATTTTCAAACTTTATTATTATCAATAGGTAAATTATTCGAAACACATATATTCCGTCAACTGTGCCTGACGTGTTTTGCTGTGCCAATATTTTGTATTTTCTTGTCAAGTTGTTCAAGTCTTGGGATGTGATCTTCATGAAACATTAAGAATTTTTCTTGTTGAACAGAAGAATGGCACACGTGTTAAGGCAATTAACAATAACAAAAGTGAGACGGCTGTTTATGACCCCAGACATATTTCTTAGTAATTTCGGACCTCAAAGACTAGTTTTGTAAGCTGATTATAAAAACTATTACACTGTTAAATATGGCTAAATATGGAAAGATTTCTTCATTATAGAGAATGGCTGTTGCGCTATAAAGAGTGAATTAATATATGGGATTTGTGGTAAACCAACCAAATTGAACTAATTCCTACGTTATAGAGAGTTTTTCGTTATAACGAACGACGTTATAAAGAGTTTACACTGTATATGTATATATGAATGTGGACGAAGCGAAAGAGGTATGTAAGTCTAGAGAGAACTGGCGCTCTATACTCTCTGCCTACCCCGTTAGGGACTTGGCGTGATGATATGTATGTATGTATGTATGTATATAATAAAGTATAAATGTGTAAAGTAAGTTCTACATAATTACTAACCACATTACACTGGACTGAATGAGAGAATCAGTCTTCACTAAACATTTTACGCGAATCGATCCATTCAACGCATGACGTCGCCGGAAGCTTCGACGGCCATATTGGATCGCATAATTAAAATTTGCGCCGACTGAGAGCATTAACACAAGACTATGGGCTGTGACTTGCGGCGTCCGGAGTCCGGAGTGCGGACACGTTTGACTGAGGCCATGAGTTTCAATTACATATATAATTCGTATAAAAAAAATCGAATCACTATCACACTACTTACATATATACATTCACAGCCAGATGCTAAAAAAACATGAAAGCAACAATGTGTACTGCAGGCAGAAATCGAACCCACGTCCAAATAGCACAGAAGGCAGGGTCCACTCTTACCAACTACATTTTGAAAGATAAACCTTTACAGGTTGAACTGACCTCAGTATATGGGGCCACAAACTGGCGCGGCTCCCGTCTCGGCGTGCGGTACTGCGTGATGCGCGGAATGACCAGAGGTGGCCGCTGCTCTCGCGAGTACACCGCACATTCCTCTGGTGTGATCCACTGGGAACAAACGAAATACACGTTATTCATTATCTAAATTTAAATAATTAAGGAAAACATCGAGAGGAAACCTGCATACGTCTGAGAAGCAATTCAAAGGCGTATGTATAGTCGTGCTTGGGTAGCGGCGATGGACTCTCCATCTGTCGTGTTGGCAACTAAAATATATCTCTGGCGGAAAGTGGGTGTTTGGGTCTACCTATACACCTACCCCTTCGGGGACCCTCGTGGAAAGGCGTGAGGATATTAATTATCTAAATTGTAGTACTCAAAACCGACGAGCATGTATGAAGAGACTGATAATGTTGACGAAGCGAAAGATGTATGTTAGTCTTGAGGGCGCTCTATACTCTCTGCCTACCCCATAAGGGGCTCAGCGTGATGATGTGTATGTATGTAAATTGTAATACAAGATATATCCTTGGACGAGCAAGAACAAACATTAATTATATAAGAATACACAAACAACAAGACATTACGACGGAAATGATCACGAAACGCGAAGCTTTCCTGCGGAGTCGAGTTACCGACATACATAGTTGAGCTCTGTGGAACATTGTTTCGCATCGTGCGATTACTCACACATAAGATTTCAAAAGCAAAAGTGTGTGCAAGAAGAGGCAGAGGACGATCACGTTCTAATTACCATAAGATCATCGATCATCGATCGGACGCTTAAGAACGGGAACGTCAAGAGTACTCGAAACCGACGAGCATGTATGAAGAGACTGATGAATGTGGACGAAGCGAAAGAGGTGTGTAAGTCTAGAGAGAACTGGCGCTCTATAATCTCTGCCTACCCCGTTAGGGACTCGGCGTGATGACATGTATGTATGTTGATTTGAATGACAAGATAGTCCGCCGATAAATAGAAAAATAAAAAATGTCATCATGTATCTATGTTGATTTGAATGACAAGATAGTCCGCCGATAAATAGAAAAATAAAAAATGTCATCATGTATCAGGAGCCGCGGTGGCCGAGTGGTCGAGTTGCCTGTAACACAAAGATCGCAAGTTCGAATTCCGACCGTACCAATGAGTTTTGCTGAACTTAAGTACAATTTCTTCTCAGACGTATGCAGGTTTCCTGTCGATGTTTTCCTTCACCGTAAAGCTCGCGGTGTGACTAATCACATAAGTTTGGTAAAGCGCATTAGTACAGGATTCAAACCTGCAATCATTTCGACTTTAAATGCTTTAATATGAATCATCTATTCAACGCCACGACATGCCTAGAGTCACGGCAAATAGCCGGATTTTTCTTACCTACGTCAGAGTTGCCTTGACCTACAGACAGGCCTGTGGGCGATCGCGTATCGTAGGTCAGTGTTTTTGTGTATATCTACTTTACAGGTATTTGTCACACATGTACACACACACACTCATTTATAGAAATCATACACTTAAATCGTCATTATTTTCATATTGTAAAAGTCCGACGCGTCATTCTATCTAAAGGCGATAAGGTAAAAAAAACTTATTATTTGCACCTGTATGACTGTTCCAGCCAATCTCCGAAACGACATGCCCCATTTTGACGTGGCTTTTACTGACAGATAGCTAAAATAATAAGGAGTACCGTGAACGCTTCTTTAATCTTTAACTAGTTGTTCCACCCAGCTTAGCTAGGGTGAAATAATTATCCTCACGCCTTCCCACAAGGGTCCCCGAAGGGGTAGGCAGAGGTGTATAGGTAATACCCACACACCCACTTTCCGCCAGAGGTATATTAGGTGCCAACGTGACAGATGGCGAGTCCATCGCCGTTACTCAAGCACGACTATACATACGCCTTTGAATTTCTCCTCAGACGTATGCAGGTTTCCTCTCGATGTTTTCCTTCACCGTAAAGCTCGTGGTGTGACTAATCACTGTACTTAAGTTCAGAAAAACTCATTGGTACAGTCGGGATTCGAACTTGCGACCTTTGCGTCGCAGGCAACTGCTCGAACCACTCGGCCACCACGGCTAAAATAATTAAATTTCCTGAAACACGATCCCAGCGTCACCTAACGGGTAATCGCCACCGAATTGTAAATCTAAGCCATTTTCGAATCCACCTGAAGACACAGAAAATTTTATTAAAATCGGTCCAGCCGTTTACGATTCCATAAAGGACATACAGACAAACATTCATTTTTATATACATACTAGCTGGACTTCGTCCGCGTGGAATATACCAAAAAATATAGTTCAGCTTCTAAAATAAAAGTAGGCTAAGTTACTCCTTATTACATCAGCTATCTGCCAGTGAAAGTCCCGTCACTCCAATTTTATTTATTTGTATAGATGGATATTGATATAGGTGTATGTCATTTTGTTGTTTAAAACTATTGGTTTTATTGCAATGCCACACAAAAAAAAAAAAAAAAATTGCATCGCGATGGGAATATTATACCATGAAGACAAGACCGTGGGGCAAAGCTAGTGTGGCAATTTCTCTGAACTTCTACTAGTACACTTTCCCTACATAATCAGAGCATTGTGTATAATATCATCTTTACCACGGTGTATTACTTAACGCGGAGATGTTATTACGATTTGTACTGTCCCTTTCGCTCCCATGACCTTTTAAATAAGTCGATTGAGATCACAGCTATGAATGAGCAGCTTAATTTAAATCGTTAAGGCAAAGCTGCGCCGCAAATATATGTATATGTATATATGGATCTCCGCGCCTTCCCACAAGGGTCCCCCAAGGAGGCAGAGGTGTATAGGTAGTACCCACACACCCACTTTCCGTCAGCTATATTTTAGGTGCCAACGTGATAGATGACTAGTCCATCGCCGTTACTCAAGCACGACTATACATCCGCCTTTGAATTTATTCTCAAGCGTGTGCAGGTTATCCTTCACCATAAAGCTCGTGGTGTGACTAATCACTGTACTTAAGGTCAGAAAAAATTATTGGTTCAATCGGGATTCGAGCTTGCAATCTTTGTGTTAAAGGCAACACTCGAACCACTCGGCCAACGCGGCTCTTTTCATAATATTTAATAACCGTAGATAACGAATCTCACCTCCACATAACGTCTAGGCCTTAACACGATATCAAGAGTTGAATCACCTTATTGACCTCAAAGTCAATGTGAGTGTTCCATTCATTCAATCCTGCATCCATCTCTCTCTGACGTCACGTAATTTGCTACGAAAGAGTGAGACACGCGAAGCAGTAAGCAAAATTGCACCAATGAGCTGTAATTAATTGGAACAAGTAACATTGGATGTGGCAATGTATCCAATTAATAAATGTAAATATGAAACTTTGTACGGATGTTTGCTATTTAATAAAACCAGAACGGCTGAATGGAATTGGCACTGAGATAGATTAGGAGCTGGAATAACAAACAGGAAAAATTTTATTGCACAAAGAAATACCTACTACAAAAAATAATACTTACTACGCGGGTGAAATCGAGGAAAACAGATATACAAAGCGATATGTGTGCAAGAAGAGGACTAACTACCTGGATCTACTACTGAAGACTACGTTCCAACTACCTGGATCAAATCGCTCGGACGCTCAAGGACGGGAACGTCAAGAGTACTCGAAACCGACAAGCATGTATGAAGAGACTGATGAATGTGGACGAAGCCAAAGAGGTATGCAAGTCTAGAGATAATTGGCGTGTATTATCCCTGCCTACCCCGTTAGGGACTCGGCGTGATGGTATGTATGTACATAATTATTTATTTTTCAAATCCGATTAGTAGTTCCTTAGACTAGTTCGAATAGACAAACAAACAAGCTGTTTATAATATGTACATATTAGTAAATATTACGCCATTCGCATTACCAGCAATGCGTGTCAGGTAAATATACGATATGATAATAGCTATTTCTAACATGCCATCTGCAATAGGTAGATGACTCCATCGTCAAGCTATCTCTACTACCTACGGCTCCATCTACAACGGTCCTGCGTTATATGACATTTAGTTGACATGACATTAATAATGTGCTTCCTTGCCCCTGTGGCCGATCAGTTCAATTATTCGCCTACAACACAAAAATTGCAAGCGTAAATACTGACTTCGAACTTAAGTACGGTGATTGGTCACACCACGTGTTTTAAGGTGAGGGAAATCATCGATAGGAAACTTGTTTACGTTTGAGAATACATTCAAAGATGTATGTATAGTCGTGCTTGAAAATCAGCGGATGGACTCGCCATCTGTCACATTGGCACCTCAAATGTAGGTATCTCCGGCCAAAAGTGCCCTTATGGGAAGGTGTGAATATTTATAAATATTTTGCTGACACCCACCGTAGGAATGACCACTCCATTCTGCGTACATCATTGTTTTTGTGACGAATCTTCTTCCTTGAAAACAAGCAAGCTCGGTAATCGGTTTCAACCGGTTATTGAGACCAGAGTCTCTCTATGGTTCTTCTGTTCACTCCTACTACTAGCGAGTCGGGACGAAGAAGCGAAGACACTCCCTTCACTTCATAGTCGGAAAGGAGTGAACAGTGCTTATGAGGTTTCGAACAGACGGCCCATGTAAGGGTAAGCGGTCACCGGCGTTATACTAAATCAACCTAAAATATATCCTCAAACCCTATCCTGTGTACCCTCATGTGTCCTGCGAATTTTCTTCATCGAAGAGCTTATGGTGAATAAATCACAATTGGCACTTAAACAAGCTAAATCCAAGATACTATTTTCAATTTGCAATAGGAGCAACATATCATCAGGTCGAGGCGAGGAGAGCCCCGTTGTCTCTGGACTTACAGACCTCTTCTATAATTACATTATGAAATATTCACTCAAAAGCTAAGACCAGGAGTAGGTACATAGTACTATTATGTATTCTGTGTCATGAGCAATAGGTTATACTTTTGGTAACAGCGACTGATTTACGTACATATCATTAAGCCGGGTCCCACACGGGGTTGAAAAAGGGAATGCAGTGCCAATTCTCTCTATACTAGTTCCATCGACAAACATTCTTGCCAATTTCGACTATTATTGCATGCATTGCCTACTATTGACATTCCCATCCTTGAGTGTGAAACATACATGTACAGTTGGAAACCAATCAGAGTGTAAACAAATGCTTATCACAGAAATATTTATTGCAGGAGGAACAACTGCAGGAATAAATATTTGTGTTTTGCGTTCAATAGTTTCGCAATTTGTTGTGAGAAGCAAAATACTAAAAGGATCCATGAAATATGATTACTATGGATAAGGTATATCTAGGAAGTAGGGTCACACGAGATGGAAAGTATGAAAAGACGTTGAAAGAAGGATAACTGCCGGTAATAAGGTGAATGGGGCCATGTCGACGTTGATGGGCAGTAAAAGTCTGGGCTAGAATGCTCGAGTCCACAACGCTGTCCACAACGCGATATTGGCGCCCGCTTTATTGTATGGCAGCGAATCCTATGGCATGTCAGAGGAAGCATGAAAATAGCATAAATGCAGAGATGCGATCTCTTCGAAAAATGTTCGGAGTAACGATCTCAGATCGAATCCGCAATTAATTGATTCGCAAAACAACTGTCGTGAACGATTTGTGTGATCGTAAAGATGAAGAAAGGCATGTTGCGTTGGTTTGGACATATAGAAAGGATGAGTGAAGAAAGATTGACGAAACTGATATACAAAGCAAAAGTGTGTGCAAGAGGGGCAGAGGAAGGCCACGTTCCAACGACGCTCAAGTACGGGAACGTCAAGAGTACTCGAAACTGACGAATATATATGAAGAGACTGATTGCTGTGGACGAAGCGAAAGAGCTATGTAAAACTATCACTTCCTTTGTGGAAAGGCATGGGAGTATTATTTTCAGGTCGCTGACCGTGAAAAGATCCCGCAGCTTCCAGTCTCTAGAAAAAGGATATGAAAGGACATAATAAAGCCCTTTCAAAGGCCGGATATGTCCGACAATATGGACATATCAATCTAAATATAAACAATACGGATTTCAAACGTGTCTTTGAATAGATTTAATTCTTGGTGTAGTCATATCGATATGTTGATGACTTTCTGCTATTTTGAATATAGGATATGTGGAACGGAGAATCAATGGAAAATGTAACAAAAAACGGGAGAAATTAATAAATACATAATAATAAATGCCTTGTGAGGACTCCACACAAATTGACCGAGCCCCAAATTAACCAAAGCTTGTACTAATGTCAATTAGGCAACGATATATTTACTTAAGCCGTGGTGGCGGAGTGGTTCGAGTAGTTGCCTACGACACAAAGATCAGAAGTTGGAATCCCGACTGTACCAATGAGTTTTTCTGAACTTAAGTTCTGCGATTAGTCACTCCACTAGTTTTACGGCGAAGGAAAACATCGAGAGGAAACCTGCATACGTCTGGGAAGCAATTCAAAGGATTTTTTGGAATAAAATATACATATGACATAGGCTATATATGTATATGTATATAGGCTATATATATTGGAGCCGTGGTGGTCGAGTGGTTCGAGCAGTTGCCTGCGACGCAAAGGTCGCAAGTTCGAATCCCGACTGTACCAATGAGTTTTTCTGAACTTAAGTACCTACAGTGATTAGCCACACCACGAGCAGAACGGTGAACGGAAACCATCGAGAGGAAACCTGCATACGTCTGAGAAGAAATTCAAGTCGTGCTTGAGTAACGGCGATGGACTCGCCATCTGCCACGTTGGCACCTAATATACCTCTGGCGGAAAGTTGGTGTGTGGGTATTACCTATACACCTCTGCCTACCCCTTCGGGGACCCTTGTGGGGAGGCGTGAGGATATATTTTATTATTATTATATATATATATATATATATGTACTTAAGAAGGCGGAAGACAAATGATTAAATCGTAAGAAAACACCCACTTACTTAAAAGCGGCTAGACATTAAACAATAAAGATTGCCATATACAGGATACAAAAGAGATATATCTTACAACATCCGACGGAGATGACTCGGTATGACATCATGGATGGATAATGTTTTTGTGTCTGAGTGATTAATTTTTCTATAAAAATCATACTGTTCCTGGTATAGGGGAGAGAGAGACATACCTGGGCGGAACTTTCAGGGGGTATTCAGGGGGGGGGGTTGTATAATATTACTATTTTATATTTATTGTATGGCAGCGAATCCTGGGTATGTCAGAGGAAGTATGAAAGTAGCTTAAATGCAGTTGAGATGCGATCGCTATAAGAAGATATACAAAGCATTAGTGTATGCAAGCAGAGGCAGAGGACGACCACGTTCCAATTACCTAGATCAAATCGATCGGACGCTCAAGGACGGGATCGTCAAGAGTACTCGAAACCGACAAGCATGTATGAAGAGACTGATGAATGTGGTCGAAGCGAAAGAGGTATGTAAGTCTAGAGAGAACTGGCGCTTTATTATCTCTGCCTACCCCGTTAGGGACTTGGCGTGATGATATGTATGTATGTATTTTATATTTACTACTATATATACTATATAAAAGTAATCATAGTGTAGAACTTATGAGCATCTTTCCGTGTATGCTAGTATCATACAAAATCGCCTTCCATTTACCTGTCAGCACTGCGATGTACGGGTTATCGTATAGCGTGAACGCTAACAGAAAAGAATGTTGTCTAGAGCCACCGAAAGTGGCTCGAATGTTTTATCATCACGACCGCGTTCATTAGTAACTTTCATTGTTCGTTATCAGAATTAGGTACAACCACATTAGTGTAGACCAACTAATTATATTTAAACTGCATGAATCATATACATGCCCTGCCCTACACGATACACTGGGAAAGAAACAATATTAACATTTCGACAGCTATAATATAATGAGAGCCGTGGTGGCCGAGTGGTTCGAGCAGTTGCCTGCGACGCAAAGGTCGCAAGTTCGAATCCCGACTGTACCAATGAGTTTTTTCTGAACTTAAGTACAGTGATTAGTCACACCACGAGCTTTACGGTGAAGGAAAACATCGAGAGGAAACCTGCATACGTCTGAGAAGAAATTCAAAGGCGTATGTATAGTCGTGCTTGAGTAACGGCGATGGACTCGCCATCTGTCACGTTGGCACCTAATATACCTCTGGCGGAAAGTGGGTGTGTGGGTATTACCTATACACCTCTGCCTACCCCTTCGGGGACCCTTGTGGGAAGGCGTGAGGATATATATATATATAATATAATGCAACACGAAGATTGGTACATCTTTGGGAACTTAGCAAGTTCGAGTCCTGGCTGTACCTACCAATGAGAGGTGGGGCATAACGAAGAGAGGTAGGGCAGGGGCAGGACCTCCACCTTATAGAAGTCCGTAGCCAAATAACACAGTTAGTTTTACATGATTACAGTGTTGTTTATTATATTATGTTGGCAGTAGAAGGATAAGTCCCATTATGCTCTCCGAACACAGAGTGGCAACGCGCAAGTGATACTTCGGTATTGTAAGCGTAAATAGGCTGCGGTAACCTTTTTCTATCGGGTGGGCCGTATGATTGTTTGCCACTCTTTTTTTATAAAAAAATAGTTTTTCAATTACTTTAAGTATAGTGATAAGTAGATTAGAGGGAACCTGCATACATAATCGTCCTTCAGATACCTTTGTGGGAGATTGTGAAGATACGGTCCTCTTGACGGTTGATGATATATCATTGTCTTACAAGAGCTTGAAAAGAATCCAACAGGATACGTAACGCGCGATGTTGCAAGCACACATAGGCGTTGGTAACCGCTTACCATCACCATCAGGCGGACTGAATTTGTTTGCCGCCTTTGAGGTGAAAAATATATCACTGCACAGATGATCACGCCATATGTACGCGCTCTCACGTGTGCCAAATGGCCTTATGTCACTTGCCTTATTGTCTAACATAAGTACATAAGAATTTTCTCCATTTCCAACGACAAAAGACTATTGTTAAGTGATGGAAATAAACCTCTTGCGTCCAACTCGCTTTCATTATTACTTCAACGTGGTATGTTAGCCTAGCATTAACTAATAACACGAAACAGAAAAATATAGATTACCATTTTGGCGTATTTACAAAGGTACACACCTCTGCCTACCCCTTCGGGGACCCTTGTGGGAAGGCGTGAGGATATATTATTATTATTATTATTACAAAGGTAACAAAACCCTGTTATGTCGTCTAAATTTAAAATTTTAGGCATACTCAGAAATTACATAAATCTCTGATGTGTCTCTGTGACGCTGGTGCTCTTATCACGCTATGATCCCTTCAATTTTATGTCACGGGTGACAAATATTCGCAAGACCTCCTTATGAAAAGAAGCATATATATTGCTTTGCAATTACAGTGGCTTTGACAACATGCTATCTATCCCTTCGGGGATCCCACGTGGGAAATGTTTTTACCACAATATAATATTAAAAAAAAACCTTCTTGGCATTGGCAACCCTACCCCACCTCATGAACGATAACCAGTACATTAAAATACTTATAAAACTTTGTAGTTGATAACAATAGAGCTAGCACCGAAATGGGAGAACTATTCACACCACAATACAAATTTGCATAACACTAAGTTTCACTTGGTATTCAAGCAAATGGCTAGCCATTCCAGACTTGAGGTGCGCTTGTGTGTCACGCTGGGTGTCACTGCGAGAGGGGAGCGATTAATTAAATCGCTTATGCTTTAAACAAACCATAGTGATCGAATGATAAGAATAGGTGTGAAAAGATTCCTGCAGGGTCGGCAACGCGCGAGTGATACCCCTGGCAAGCGTCCATAGGCGGCGGTAACAGCTTACCATCAGGCGGACCGCATGCTTGTTTGCTACCCAAGTCGTATAAAAAAAAATTGTCGCCAGCAAGACAAAGATTGCTAGTTCGAATCTCGATTATACCAATAAGTTTATCTGAACTCATCCTCATCATCGGGCCTTCCCTCAAAGGTCCCCGAACCCTGCCGGGTAGGCACAGGTGTATAGGTAGTACACCCACTTTCCGCCAGATATATTTTAGGTGCCAACGTGACTACGTACAACGTTATATGTACATACGCCTTTGAATTGCTTCTCAGACGCAGGTTTCCTCTAGATGTTTTCCTTCACTGTAAAGCTCATGGTGGGACTAATAACTGTACTTAAGTTCAGAAACACTCATTGGTACATTCGGGATTCGAGCTTGCGATGTTTGTGTCCTAGGTAACCACTCGGCCACCACGGCTTATCTGAACTAAAGTTCGATAAATTCAAGCACACCTGTTCACACCACCACATCGTGAGCTTTAAGGTGAAGGTAAAAAACATCGAAGAAACGTATGCAACTTTTGAGAGGGAATTCAAAGGCCCAACATTTTACTATTCCTACAATACCCACACCCCAATATCTAAGTCAAACCACCCGCTTACAATAGCGCCCCAGCCTTACCCACTAGTACCGTATCGGGTACATAGTGCGTACCTTATTGGGTACCTGTCAACTGCATTACATTAAAAATTGCGTTCACCGGTCAGGCGTCCGCCTGTCTGTTTGGCTGTATACATCATGACGTTTATAAATCTGTCCCTATTTATGCCACTGAAGTGGCAAACAAGTATGCGGCCTTATGGTAAGCGGTCACCGCTGACTTTTTACAATTGCAACAGGAGTATCGCTAGCTAGGTAGCCGTCCGTGCAGAAGAAAGAAACACATAATTATTTATGACTAGCTGTCCCGCCCAGCTTCGCTCTGGTGAAAAAGTTAAATTGCCCGTAACACGATCGCAGCGCCTCCTATTGGCTCCAATTGTAAATCTAAGCCATTCTCGAATCTAGCTTAAGACACACAGAAACACACAGAAAGCTTCGCCCGGGTAAAAAGGTAAAATTCTTGAAACTCGATCGCAGCGCCACCTATCGGGTCCAATTTAATATAGCCTATGTTACTCGGGGATAATGTAGCTTTCCAAAGGTGAAAGAATTTTTGAAATCGGTCCAGTAGTTTCGGAGCCTATTCATTACAAACAAACAAACAAACAAATCTTTCCTCTTTATAATATTAGTATAGACTAGCTGCGCCTGCGACTTCGTCCGCGTGGAATAGTAACTTTGGGCAGCGTTTTTGGATATATCTTTTGGTTTATTTTGGATATGTTAAGTGAAGCTTACCACAATATATTACTGAAAATCACATCTAAATCGGATAATCGGATGAGATTAGCGTCCACAGGCAAACAGACAAAAATTTTAACAATCATTGTTTACATGCTATTTGCCTTGTTAAAGGTCCCAATTGTAGTTTTCTTCATATACCTTCAATGTCCAGACAGCGATCCGTTACATTTTTATTATATGTACGGATGATATATAATGAAGTTGAATTGGTGTGATGACACCAAAAAGCCAGGGTACAACGCCCAGTTCTATCTAGACTTAAATACCTGATTCGGTTCGTAAGTATTCTTGATTCTCTTCACCACAAGCTCGTCGGTTTAGAGCATTCTTTACCGTTTTAAAGAATATGCTGAATATTGTGCTTTAAATTATCAACTCTTGTGAGAATATTTTTTTGACACGTAGGTGGCAAAAGGGATGCTACTCGCCAGATGTTAACGGGCACCACAAATAATAAGTACATTCTGGACTCATAGAGTCTACTGACCGTCTCGCAATATATACTTAATATTTAAGAGGCTGCTCATTATTTACGTAAGCACAAACTTGGTCATGTTTGCCATCCCCAAATCAAATCAAAATCTTTTTATTTCACATAGGCCCAGGTGGGCACTTCTAAAACGTCGAAAAAGAAGCACGGTTCGGGTTGGTCACTTCCATGGAGAAGACCCGGCAAGAAACTCCATGGTTACTCTTTTCAAATCATTAGGCATATACAATAACAATATTTTTTCGTTACAGCAATAGTACCCAAGTATGGGGGAACAACGTAGGCCCGACAATAGGTCGTTGCTTACTATACAAAGCATACATAAAACAAGATAATTATAACAATGTTAGCAAGATCTAAGAATCTACAAAGCCTACAACGTTCTCACATTCACAAATTAGACAAATTAAACAAGTGACACAAATATTGTCATCAGTACTGTAACTAACCCCTTACTCAAGCACATAAGAACTCTTGGAGGTGGCTTCAAATTTTTCACGTAAGATTTTTATCTGGTTAATAGCGGGATCAATTGACCTTAAGCTCATTATTTGAAGTAAATTGTTTTTTTCCATGACTTCCACGAATAAAATATTACGAAACAATAGTTTTTGCACCCTCTCTCCCGAAATAAGGAGATTTTGAGATCGCCCCTTCCAACAGAGCCCATACGTAATTAGGGAATGGCCTTTTAAAGCGGTAAATATAAAGATACTAGCCGAGCCCTGCGGTTTCGCCCACGTATATTATATATAGAAATAGACAGCCTCACAAACTTTCGTATTTATAATATTAGTAGCCTGGTTGCTATTTATAAAACACTAGTTGTCCCGATCAGCTTCCCTTGGGTGAAAAAATAAAAGCCACAGTGGCGCCACCTATTATTGGATAAAATTTATAATTAATTCTAGGCTGTATGCTACGTGTAGTTGGCCTGTTTACTTTTATATTGTAACGCCAGTTGGCGCCACTTAATGTTTTACCCGCTATTTTAGTTCGTTGAAAAACTTTTGCTGTGCACTGTGAACTAGCTAATAAAATCGTTTATAAGTTCAAACTCAAAGAAGTCTTGTTTATTAACCTAATCAATACCTATCGGGTCCTATTCTGAATCCTAACCTTTCTCGAATCCACCTGAAGAAACCCAGAAAAATTCATTAAAATCGGTCCTGCCGTTTACGATTCTATAAAGACAAGACAAACACTAATTTTTATATATTTAGACTAACACATACACCTATGACTCCTCTGCACTCATTCTCGGAAACGCAATAAAGGCGACATCGGGACGAGATATTATTCTCGAAAATTAGCAATCAGTTGGCGTGATCTGCGCATGTGCGGTGCAAATGTCAACATTGCGACGTTAGGGCGTAATTTATTGTCTGTGATCGTACAGATTAAGTGTAATCTTTGCCATCTACATATATCTACATCTAGACTATACTACAAAAAAAAATTAAGGGCAGTTTTTTTTTAGTATATGAAATTGAGCGGAAGTGACCTAGTAAACCAAAAGGTTGTATCCTGTAAACTGTGGTTATTGTGTAAGTTGGTATCCCGTCTGTGCCAGAGTTTTATGAAAGTAAGTACAGTGATAATTCACACCACGAGATTTACGGGGATGGAAAACATCGAGAGGAAACCATGCGTTTGAGAAGAAATTCAAAGACCATAATTATGTATGTATAGTTGTGCGTGAGAAACGACGATGGACTTGCTAGCTGTACCTACACCTAAATATATTTTCATACATATACATATCATCACGCCAAGTCCCTAACGGGGTAGGCAGAGAGTATGTAGCGCCAGTTCTCTCTAGACTTACATACCTCTTTCGCTTCGTCCACATTCATCAGTCTCTTCATACATGCTCGTCGGTTTCGAGTATTCTTAACGTTCCCGTCCTTGAGACTCCGATCTATTTGATCCAGGTAGTTGGAACGTGGCCTGCCTCTGCCTCTTCTTACACACACTTTTGCTTTGTATATTTGTTTCGTCAATCTTTCTTCACTCATCCTTTCTATGTGTCCAAACCAACGTAACATGCCTTTCTTCATCTTTACAATCCCGCCCTAATTCACGCCAGTTGATTTGCTAATCTCTTAATTGCGGATTCGATCTAATATCGTTACGCCGCACATTTTTCGAAGAGATCGCATCTCAACTGCATTCAAGCTATTTTCAAATATATTTTCGAAAAAGGAAAAAATCCCTTCTTCGACACGCCTCTGCCTCCCCCTTCAGGGATTCTTGTTTGCCCGTAACACGATCGCAGCGCCACCAATCGGGACCAATCGTGAAATCTAAACCATTCTCAACTCCATCCGTTTGCAGCTGACAGATAATTGTGACTGTCAAATTATAGACAAATAATTTGCAATAAAATAAAATTGCGTCTAAAAATTGAGACATAAGCTATCCTATCTTTCAAGTTGGATCAAACTGCACACGGTGTGCAAGTTTGGTTGAAATCAGTTAAGTAGTTTAGGAGTCCATCGCGGACAAACAACGTGACGCGTAATTTATATATATTAAGATATAACTTACTTTTACGTGATAAATTTGTCGTCTATACACACCCGTCCGTGCTTTATCAATCAACCTAGATGTATACCCGACCAGTTGGCATACCAATCAGAACAATAACAATATAGAAGCAATCGCCCCCAGTTATCTTGCATATGG
The DNA here is from genome assembly GCA_945859725.1 of Drepana falcataria. Taxonomy (NCBI): domain Eukaryota; kingdom Metazoa; phylum Arthropoda; class Insecta; order Lepidoptera; family Drepanidae; genus Drepana; species Drepana falcataria. Next base: position 8,275,901 of record OX243941.1, on the reverse strand, counting down.
GTCAGTCATACAGCCATCTGTTTGTTTGGATTACTAATCTTCACTAAAATAAAGAGCCAGAGTTTGTTTGTACGTTCATTTGAACGGTATTCTTGTATTAGATTCTTGCTCGTTTATGAAGGACGGTTATAGGCTTATATATCATGACCAGCTAAGCATGACAGTAGATTTTGTGATTGTAATCTATATATATAAAAATGAATCACTGAAATGTTTGTACGCGCATAACTTAAATGACGGTGAAGGTTGCACACCTTCTTTTATGTATTCTTTATTGTCAAGAGAAGGTTTGTGTGTGTGTTTTTTTTATATTATATAATATTTCTTCTGTGCGTGTGTGTGACACTGGACTCCTCCTAAATGGTTGGACCGATTTTAATCAAATTATCTGTGTGTCTTCAGAATTGAGAATGGTTAAGAATCACAACTAGACCCGATAGGTGACGCTGCGATCGAGTTTCAGAAAATGTAACTTTTTCTCCCAAGCGAAGCTGGGCGAGACAGCTAGTGATAAATAAATACCTCGGGACAATTCTATACAAATTGACCTAGCCCCAAAGCAAAGCTTATGGTAACTAGACAACGATGTATTTACTTATATAGATAGATACATAGGACATTGAAGACTAAGGTAGAAATACTCATGTTCATCACACAAATATCTGCCCTACCTCTAGACCAGACGGCCGTCAAACATATCCTTAGTTATATCCTCACGCCTTCCCACAAGGGTCCCCGAAGGGGTAGGCAGAGGTGTATAGGTAATAAATACCCACACACCCACTTCCCGCCAGAGGTATATTTGGTGCCAACGTGACAGATGGCGAGTCCATCGCCGTTACTCAAGCACGACTATACATACGCCTTTGAATTTCTTCTCAGACGTATGCAGGTTTCCTCTCGATGTTTTCCTTCACCGTTCAGCTCGTGGTGTGACTAATCACTGTACTTAAGTTCAGAAAAACTCAATGGTACAGTCGGGATTCGAACTTGCGATCTTATATATATATATATATATATATATATATATATATATATAACTCTCCGAACACAGAGTGGCAACGCGCAAGTGATACTTCGGTATTGCAAGCATAAATAGGCTGCGGTAACCGTTTTCCATCAGGTGGGCCCGTATGCTTGTTTGCCACTCTATTTGTATAAAAAAAAAATATATTTATATATATATATATATATATATATTTTAAATAAAAAAAAAAATAAAAATAAAAAAAATATATTACTTTCATTTGTGGTTACCATTAATAGCACTGTTATTTGATATAACATTATTAAAAAATCACTGTAAAATTGTGAAAATTGCGATCACAGTACCTAAAAATGCGACCAAGGGTGTCAAATTGTTAACTTTCCGAAAAATGTCTATCATCGCTTGACTAAGTGACATAGATTTTTTTTCTTATTTTTTCCATAACTGGTATACCTTGGCCTCTCGCCCGGTACCAGGTTATCGTTGAGTTTTGGGACACCCTGTATATATATATATATATATATATATAAATATGTCGTGCAGTTACCATAACACACGCTTTGCTTAATTTGGGGCCATGTCAATTTGAGTGGAATTGTCCCAAGGTATTTATTTATATTATACAAAGCGAAAGTGGGTGCAAGAAGAGGCAGAGGAAGACCACGCTCAAGGACGGGAACGTCAAGAGTACTCGAAACCGACGAGCATTAATGAAGAGACTGATGAATGTGGACGAAGCGAAAGAGGTATGTAACTCTAGAGAGAACAAGCGCTCTACCATAGTATAAAGGGAGAAGTAGGTTATCTTCATACAAACGCACCGCGCGCGGCTTGTATGTGTGCGCTATTGTATCTATGTGTCGACGCACGCACACTTTAACAAAATCTCGACCCGTTTCTCAGTGCGCCAGTCGGGGCTAACACTGCACAAGGTTCGCGCGCGCGTCACGGCTTTTCGGCACCGCTCAATGATTTATTCATCAATATCATCATCAAGATGTCTGATAATCGCAGAAGAACGTTTTGCTGTGTTTGGGTGTCTTAATAATTCATCGATTCCAGACCTGTCTCTGTTCAGATTACCTATTGAACAGGAAAGGTAAGTTAGTCACTTATTCTAGCATAATATAATTTTACTTGATGATGAGATACCTACGTACTTACATATTTTTTGTTTGTATTAGTTTTCTATCACACAGGAAGTAGGTAGGTAGGGCTAATTTCCTACTAGAATGTATTAGGTACTTTTGATCTAACAATTGGTTTGTTTACGTTTAGTTATGCCGACTTCTCAGTATTGTAGGTATAGTAACTAAGTACCTACCTACTTACAGAAAATCGTAATTCAAAATAAGTATGTACTAGTACCTAATTGACTAATAGTAAATCAAATACATATAAAACAAAGTTCGAATCATAACAACAAATTCGACTATAGTCTAAGAGACAGTCGTTAGTTTTTAATGTTGTTTTTATTTATTTTAATAATAATATTTCATTCACTTTATTCATTTTTTATTATAGATACCTAATTGCCGCTGTTCATGCGATGCGGTTGCTAGCGAAGCGCGAACAGCCGCGCCTAATATTTAGCTAAAAGTGACAACCCTAAGGCAGAAGGCAATTATATCGCGAATTGGGCCGGAGATAGCCTACTCCCTCTTCTTTATACTATGGCTCTACTCTCTGCGTACCCCGTTAGGGACTCGGCGCGCTAATATGTTTGTACTAGAGACGCACGCGAAGGTTCCTACAAAATCTTTTAGAAGCTAGTCACAAATTGAAGATTTATTTTGACCAATCAGCCTACCATACTAATGAATCACCGGATGGGAGATGTTGCGGTGGTCATCTACCACAGTGTCGTAGTTCGTGGTCGCTGACTGGTCTAAGCTGGACACGACAACGAGTTAAGGTAAAACTAATCTTATTTAAGGTAAAATAAAAGCAATTTTTGTTTGGTTTACTTAAATCTTTTCAGACATTATTGTGCACTCCGAAAATAAATAATCTACCAACGAAGTCTAATTTTACACGGGCGAAACCACGGGACACGGTTAGGCAAAACATGCAATAGTTCTCGGAACTCACGCTACAGTGCTTTAATCCATACATACTAGTTACCTATATATGTATCATCATGCCGTGTCCCTAACGGGGTAGGCAAAGATAGTGGAGCGCCAGTTGCCTCTAGACTTACACACCTCTTTCGCTTCGTCCACATTCATCAGTCTCCAAATACATGCTCGACGGTTTCGAGGACCGTAGTGTGGTCGTAAGGAGAGGGATATGTAAGTCTAGATAGAACTAGCGCTCTACTCTGCCTACCCCGTGAGAGATGTATCGGGATGATTTCTATGTAATATGATAAGTACAAACCATCAAAATTCATTAGCAATATCTCTCAAACTAACCATGGCCTATTGGAAATGCGATTCGCAAATTGAAACTGTTCATGCGTTATCATTACCTATTAAAATTGTAAGCACACATTTGGCTACATAGTACGAGACTTAGTATTCAATGCGCGTCTTTGCTTCCTGTGATTACGTGCTCGATGTATCGGAACTGATGTTCTTGCGTCAAGAAAACTTACCAAATGAATTATGCGCACAAATTGTATGAGTTGGCCAATTAGTTAAAAACGGGGGCCGAGTAAAACGGACTAGGAGTCGCCTGCAAGATTGCAAGTTCGAATCCCGACTGTACCAATGAGGTTCTCGACGACGTTGCTGTTTCTCAAGCACGACTGTACATGAACACGCGTCTTAGCATTATTTCTTAAACCTTAGTTTTTTTTTTAATTTCCAAGCTCTGCGTGATTAAACATTTGTTACAGTCGGGGCTCAAAACTGTTATCTTGATTTGGAAGGCTACTTAAACCCTAGTGGCCACCACAGCTTGAAGAAGAGTTACACAAATATCATTAAGTAGAGTCCCTTAAGGGGTTAGATACATAGAAAGGGATACATAGTTAATTCTCATAATATAATATAATATATATCCTCACGCCTTCCCACAAGGGTCCCCGAAGGGGCAGGCAGAGGTGTATAGGTAGTACCCACACTACCACTTTCCGCCATTGATATATTTAGGTGCTAACGTGAAAAATGGCGAGTCCATCAATGGTACAGTCGGCATTCGAGCTTACGATCTTTGTGTCGCAGGCAACTGCTCGAACCGTTAATTATTTCTTGCCGTGGTGGCCGAGTCACCACGGCAAGAGATAATTAACGAATATGAAGCGAAAGAGATCTGCAAGTCTGGAGAAAACTGGCGCTCTACTATCTCTGTCTACTCCGTAAGGTACTCGGCGTGATGATATACATGTATGAAGAAAATATATAGAGTCGGTAAGGTAAACTCTTCGTTGACCTATATGTGTAGCAACACTTGCCGGGCGGGCGCAATAGGTGAAGCAAATCAAGTACATTTTCGCCACCAGTCCAACAAACCTAATTGTTTTTAATGTAAGCAAAGCGATTGCGGCTGCAATTAACATGCGTGTTGCTTTTCAATGATTTTTTATTCACTTGTTCAACGAACGCACTCGACCAGTGAGTTTTCTAATCAGCATTTCAAATTGATGGTCACAGTACCATTAATGAGTGGTGTGGTGATTCGTAATGACAGTTATGGAAGTGAGTATGTTGTGAAAGATTTACTTTTCTACGAGCAGGGCTTCCAACCGTCCTAGGACTATTTATATACCCAATTTAAACCGGCAACGTTTGAAAAGAAATCCAAAGAGGTATGCAAGTCTAGAGAGAAGTGGCGCTTTATACTCTCTGCCTACCCCGTTAGGAACTAGGCGTGATGATATGTATGTATGTATGTATGTATAATCGTGCTTGAGATAGGGCAATGGACTCGCCATCCATCACGTTGGCACCTAAAACATATCTCCGGCGAAAAGTGTGGGTACTACACAACTGTGCCTACCCAGTCGGGAACACTTGTGCGTTTTGTTTTTTTTTTGTTTTTTATACAACAAGAGTCACGATACCTAAGTATCACTTGCGCGTTGCCACTCTGTGTTCAGAGTTATACTGTGTTGGCAACATAATAGGTCCAATCCCTCGGTTGTCAACACAATATAACAATCCTCCCACCTCCCCAAGGAGCTCATTACTGGAAACCTTATTCACCACGTAGGAACACAACACAAAAAATTGTGGTATTTGGCTACGGACTTCTATAAGGTGGAGGTCCTGCCCCAGACGGGCAGCTCCAAATTCGAACGGAGAATCCGTTACCTCTCTTAAGTTAAGATATATGAAATACTAGCTGTCCCGCCCAGCTTTGCTCGGGTGAAAAAGTTAAATTGCCCGTAACACGATCGCAGCGCCACCTATCGGGTCCAATTGTAAATCTAAACCATTCTCGAATCTAGCTTAAGACACACAGAAACACACAGAAAGCTTCGCCCGGGTAAAAAGGTAAAATTCTTAAAACTCGATCGCAGCGCCACCTATCGGGTCCAATTTAATATAGCCTATGTTACTCGGGGATAATGTAGCTTTCCAAAGGTGAAAGAATTTTTGAAATCGGTCCAGTAGTTTCGGAGCCTATTCATTACAAACAAACAAACAAACAAATCTTTCCTCTTTATAATATTAGTATAGATGAAATGTAGAATATGATATATGAAAAGTTAAGCTTCAGCTAGCTAATCCTGACATAGATTTTTTGTACCACCCATGTGATGAGCAAGCATGCGGCCCGCCTGATAGTAAGCAGTAACTACAGCTGAGCCTATATATACTTGCAACACCATGGGAAACATTCATTTTCTTTGACCAGAGCTTGACCAGTGCTACCAACCGTTATTCGACCATTTTATAAATTTTGCGTTGTTACTGGAGAAGGTGCAAAAGGCTTTTCTTCGATACCTCTATAAGCATATGTATGGCTATTATCCATACCTGTACCCCACTAACTTTCTCCTGGGCCACCTAGGTTACAATTCTTTGGAGGTAAGACGCACTAACGACCAACTTGTAACGATGTGCAAAATCCTACATGGGAAAATTTATGCGTCCGACCTACACAGCGGACTATCGCGCTTCTTTGTGCCCAAAAACTATTGCCGAAATAGAAAGCACAAACTGTTCGCGGTGCCATATTGCCGAACAGTGGCGCACGCTCAGTCTCCGATCCCGAGGTCACTGACAGCACTCAATGCCCTCCTGGACTCAAGTGTAGACCCTGAATGTGATGTGCTGGCAGGTGAATGGAAGGTGATTTTGAATGAGTGTCTGGCATACGCAGAAAGAAGGCCATCTTCTTCTTGGTAATACATGTATATTAACTTTATTTATTATTACTCATATATATTTTTTTAACTTATACCACCACATTAGCGTAAATGACCACGTTGTCATGCTAATTGTAAATAAATAAATAAAAAAAAAAAAAAAAAAAAAAAAAATAAAGTTGCGTTGGTTCAATTGTTAAACCTTCTACTTACGCTTGCACCACCGAGGATGTCACGCATGCGTTACTGACCCTGCAACCTTTCCACACGCTTCTAAACTCTTTGCTTTCAGGGAATTACTTCAACTATTACATGTTTAGTTAGGTTCGTAAATTTGTTATCTTGTCAATGTCATGTACTTCACCTTTATGACAGTTTTCCACTTTGAAACGTAATTTTCCTTCGGGTGTGGCAGCCCTGCTATAGAGAGATAACGTTACCATTCGCAGAGATAAGAAACGTTTTGAAACATTGCCCAAGTTGGTATATTAATTTAATTTTTAAAGCTTTTAAGACATTTTAATTGCTTGATAAGTGTCGTGCGTGAGATGTAATCGTATAAGGCAAAAACAATTGGAATAAAACATATTTTCAGTTGCAACACTGGACTAATAAATTTTGTTAGTTTTCTTATCACACATATCATCACGTCAAGTCCCTTTCGAGGTAATTATTGGTACGGTCGGAATTCGAACTTGCGATCTTTGTGTTGCAGGCAACTACTAGAACCAGTCGGCCACCACGGCTTATTTATTATTATTAACAAATAAATTAATAACAATAAATAAACTATAAACTAGGCCATTAGTAAATAACTTCTTGACTCTACGGCTAAGGTCACTAATGATTTTCATTGAAAACGTAATTTTGTAGTTGAACACATTCCTAAGTAAATGTCATACTTAAGATAATAGACCAGTATTTCCAATAACTATATCCGAAACAATTACTTAGAACGAGGTAAATATATACCGAATGCGAGATAAATGATCAATTAAGTAAGTCTAAATAGGCACTTAGCTAAGCTATCCCAACTTGTAAAGTAATTATGAAGACAATTATCGTATTGGACTGAAATGGTATAATTTTCTTTCAGAACCGAGCAAGCCGAGGCTTGCGAAATCAGTATTGCATGTCTGAACCCAGGCGGTCTGTACCAATGAGTTCTTTATAAAGTTTAAGTACTGTAGGTACTTAAAGTTCTTAAGTACAGTGCGGTGAAAGAAAAAATCGTGATGAAACCTGTATAGAGAGAAGAAATTAAAAGAAGTAGGGTGCCAGAGGGACAGATGGCGATGGCTTTTTCGTTAGCACGACGATACATATCGTATGTGCGTTTATTGTCAAACATTCTGGTACCCTCGATGTTTTCCATCACTGAAAATACAATTTATTTATTTATTTTAATAAAACAAATAGGTAGCTCCGAAGATAACAAAGCTTTATATCAAAACGTAACTAGCATTAATAAAGTTTGTTTCAAGCTTTTTTATCTTATCTCATGCCTTCCCATAAGGGGTAGGCAGAGGTGTATAGGTGGTGCCTACACACCCACTTTCCGCCAGAGATATATTTTAGGTGCCAACGTGACAGATGGCGAATCCATCGCCGTTACTCAAGCACGACTATACATACGCCTTTGAATTGCTTCTCAGACGTATGCAGGTTTCGTCTCGATGTTTTCCTTCACCGTAAAGCTCGTGGTGTGACTAATCTTATCTACAATATACAAAAATTCAACTACAATTCAGACAGGCCTATGACTTAATTGATCATAACTAATCAATCAGTATATCACAACGAGGAAGTGACGTCATTGTCATAAGGCTCAACTCTACTCTAATCAATGCTGCGGCATCATAAATCGTTACTATAATCGATTGATTGTACACGAGGTCGGAATACCAGAGACAATGGGCTCTTCATTGTGTCAACACTGTATCCTACCGATTACCATTCGGAAGTGACGTCACACTCCACACCTTTGACTTACGCTATTGGAACAACTTTGTAATTTTTTATTGTTTATGTTCAAGTGAGTATTCTTTACTAATATTATTACTAATATTATAAAGTAGCCATGCCCATGCCATGACATTGATGAACGTGGATGAAGCTATCATCACGAAATCTCAGAAACTATAAAGCCGATTGGCTTGAAATTTGGTAGGAGTAGTCCTTACGCGGTGTAGAGGTCTAAGAACGATTTTAGGAAACGCAACTTAAAAAAAAAAACACGTTTTTCAACTATTGCCTCCATAGGGTAAGCAAGTGATTTTTTTTCTTTTTCACCCGGGCGAAGCTGGGCGGGACAGCTAGTTATAAGTATTTAAATATTTATTTATGTGACATTAAAAAGTCTTTGAAAGTATTTTATCATGCCGGCTATTAGGCACCTACCCACTCAATGTATATTCCTTTTATACGCTGTTAATGGTTCTTAATTCGAGTTTAATGTTCTCTTTTTAAATGAAGAGATAATTAAAACTCATTCATTTTATTAATAGACAGCTACTATTAGAAAACCAGTTTATGGACCGCTTTTTGGTCTATCTTCACGCCCACAAGGGTCCTCAAAGGGGTAGTTAGCGCCCATGATATATGACGTGACATTACATGTCAGTGTTCATCTTCACAAAAAAATATTTAAAAAAATAAGTCAACACTACAAAAACTTTCCTCCATCAAATTTCCTTTAAAAGTGTCTAAAAAGAAGCTAGGTTTAGTAGTTCCGAAATGTGAAGGAAAACATCGAGGGAAAACCTGCATACGTTTGAGAAGTAATTCAAAGACGCAAGTATGCGGTTGAGAAACTGCGATGGACTCGCCATTTGTCACTTAAGCATCTAAAATATGTGTCCACCCTGAGTACTTTAACCTTTGGGGACCCTTATGGGAAGGTGTGAGGTTACATATATACTACAACCTTCTTGACGAACTATTGTAGAAAATATAGATACAATAACTTAGTCATAACTTTGTAACATTATAATCCAATTAATTGGAATACAATGAATCACAGTGTTTATGTTATGTTACTCTCTTGCATGCTATCTGCATGACTACGAGTTGACTAATTTAGCCGTCGTAACACTGGTAGCCATTTCATTATTGAACTGTAAACGATGGCTTGCAGTAGGCCGTGGCGAGGTAGCATTACTAGCATGTTTGAACAATAAGGTTATAGCAACTCCCCGGGCATTTATTCCCATACTAAATCCTTGGCAAATTTTCCTAGAGCGGGCGTTTAGTACGTCTGTAACAGCTTGAGGCTTATAGAACAAATATATTTAACATTTAACAACCCGCAATTAAGAGATTCGCAAATCAACTGGCGTGAATGTAGGCGTGATTGTAAAGATGAGGAAAGGCATGTTACGTTGGTATGGACATATAGAAAGGATGAGTGAAGAAAGATTGACGAAACAGATATATAAAGCATAAGTGTGTGCAAGAAGAGGCAGAGGAAGGCCACGTTCCAACTACCTGGATCAAATAGATCAGACGCTCAAGGACGGGAACGTCAAGAGTACTCGAAACCGACGAGACTGGTGAATATGGATATGTATCTATATGAAGAAAGACCAGTAACTTTGGTTCATATTGAAAAGATCAGTCAGGAAAGGTTGACGAAACAAATATGCAATGAGAATGTGTCTGGAAGAGGCAGAGAAAGACCACGTTCCAACTAAATCAGACCGATAATAAAATTAAGGACGGGAACGTAAAGAGTACTTGAAATCGGCGAGCATGTATGAAGCTACTGTTGATTGTAGATGAAGTAGAAGAGGTCTGTAGGTCTCGAATTGCCCCTATACCAAATTCCTTGCTTCACGATTCTCCTCTAGTAACGCTTTCCACATGTTATGTCAATGCCATACAATAAATGGCGTGAGCGTGATAAAATCAAAATATTTTATTTCACATAGGCCTAGATGGGCACTTATAAAACGTCGAAATAGGTGCACGGTTCGGGTTGGTCGTTTCCATGGAGAAGAACCGGCAAGAAACTCCATAGTCCATGATAGAGGGATCTTGTCTAAGGAGGCTGGCGCTCTACTCTCTCTGCCTAATTTGGCTGGTATCTAATTGCAAGTAGCTAAGCATGTTACTGGCCGTTAAGACACTCAAGCATTTAAAAAGTCGCCTTCCAAACAAAGATCGTAGGGTTGTGCCTGAGCGGTAACGGGCGTAAAGCAACGACTACTCAACAAACAAAGTAAATTAATATTCACAACAACACCGATGTCGCAAACTGCACTCATAAGTACATAGTTTAGTCACGACTATTAAAATTCATTATGAACGCTCGCCGTAAACAATTAATTGACCACTGGGTGTGCGCGCCATTTTCCAAATAAAGAACACTATTGACGTAATATAAATTTTGATTTGTCTATGGACAGGCATCGGCGGGAAATCGAGTTGAAAATCAGATGTTATGCTACGCACTTTATTTAAACCGGAATGAATGCTAAATTAATGTATGGTAACACAGACATTCCTTTGTAGTTTCCTCATTATAATGTGTGCATTTAATTAAAGCCGTGTAAGGATATATGCCTTCTCAAAGACACCGAAGCAGCGCGTAATTAGCAGCCATTTTTTTTAGTAAAACAAATAATATTATAAAAACAAAACAACATATACTAATATTATGATTGTGAGAGTTTGAGTGGATGTTTGTAACACAAATAACGCCAAAACGGCTGAACAGAATTGGGCAAATTTGGCTCAGAGATAGCTGAATAAACACATAGAATACGTAATGCTAAGTAAATTTCAAAACATCTAGAATGAAGTGAAAACAATAATTTTACTCGAGCGTAAACACGAAGCTTTATCAAACTAGTTAATTAGTCTAGTTACCTATCAAACCTACCTCATCTTCCTCATCTTCATTGTAATAGGGGTCCAGCAGTTGATTCTTCCAATAGATAACATCAGCTGATATCGCGTAGGCGTCGTGATCCCTGAGATTCGCGTACAGGGGACTCTCTCGGCCGACACCTTCCGAACTGGCACTAATCGAGCACGACTCGACCTCCACACTGCCGCCACAGGAGCACCCCTCGTCTGTATAACTGTACCCGAACTCGATCTCCTCGTAAATATTTTCGTCGGTCGCAATCGCGTCGCAAACGGGCTCGTATCCGTCGTCGGTCGGCTTGTCCGGCGTCATGGCGGCTACTGAGTCGGCGGCGCACCTGTCCCTCTCTCCCACCTCATGCAGTTCGTACACCGTGTAATCGGGCGGTGTGAACTCGTGCGCAGTATCGAAAGACAATCGCGATACTGTCGCGTGGTGTTGCGACAGCACCTGGCGGAGGATCGCGTCGGACTTGTTGAAGCCCGACGATTGCGACCAGATCGCATCGTAGAGCCGAGACTCCACCGGCTCCGTGGAACACTCCTTGTAGCTCCAACATGTACTCGCCGAATCACTGTCCGAGTGGTGCTCAGTCAGCTCTATGTTGTCATAGACAGATGACGAAGTGGACGACTTGAGGCGAGCCCGTGGCGGCGGCACCGGGGTCTCTTCACCTTTGTCGAACATCGCGTTCACGTCACCTTTCGGCGTGGACGTTTGAAAGGAAACCATCGACAAGGTCGAGTCACAGTCACTGCACTCCTCCACGCCGTTGTCTATGGGCTTCACTTCCGTCATTTGTTCCAAGCACTCGTCGAAAATGTTTATGATGCTTACGGACACTTCGGTGTCTTGCGGTACCAGATGGCGCTGGTACTCGTCCAGTTTGAAGATCTCCTTGCCGAGGTTCGACAGGATCTCGTCGAACGCGCCGTCGGCTGCGCTGGAGTCGTCCGAAAGGGGAGAAGGGGGTCGCACCGTCACTAGAGGGTCGTACTCCTCGACGGAGGCGCGCAGGGCTGACAGCCACGCGACCACAGGCTGCGCGCACTCGGGCAGAGTCGACACGCCAGCCGGCATCCAACTCGCCACACTACTAACCTCGCAAGCCATACTCGAAGCACGATAACCGGTGTATGATTCAACGTTCGGCGTCCATTCCGCGAAGGGACAAGCTTTGACCTTTCATTGCGCGGACAAAACTAACACACTGTGTACGGTGCGCCCGCGCAGCGCACGGTATCAGCTGACATTTGCACTTCGCCGCGATTGCTTATCTGGACGTTTTCTTCCTAATTATATACGAGTACGGTGGGGTCATGACTGACATTCGCTGATAGAGCTCAATATTTTTGCTGCATTACACAAAAAATTCCAACGGACACATCCAAATTACAATGAATCAACGCAATGTACAAATTAAAACAAAATAAAACACAAAATTCAAATATGGAATGTGGAATGTTCGATAACAAACTTTTGGATTTGGAATTCCCGCGGGGCGCGCGAACTGTAGGTACGTTGTATTCGCGCGCTTTTTCCCCGAGTGTTTTAAGACGAGCGGAAGCGTCCGCGCGCCGGCAGTCCACCGCGATAGTGTTGCGCCCGCGGCAATTAAATCGATGCGCTCATACAGAGCTGAGTCTGTGTGACCGATATTCTACGTTATTTCTGTGGAGCGGCGGGCCCGGGCGCATGGCGCAACCGCACTAAAAACTAAAAGCAAATGCAATGTGCATTAGATAAATGAAACAGATCATAATACGATACACAAAATAAACGCCATAAAGGAAATATTGTGCGCTGGGGAATGATTGCGTATGTATTTAGCTCATTCCCAGTAGTGTGTTATCAATATTTGCTCCCTGGGTACTTAAGGAACAATGCTAGAAACACAATGTTATTAAAATTTGAGGTAAATATTAAAGTAACATTATCCTGTTCGACGGCCTCTGACACATTTAAACCTATTTATTTATTTAGTTTGTTTTTACACTGCAATATAATACCTATTTATACAGATTATAAAACTGTTTTATTATACGACGCGAGATTTTATTTTAATCGTAACATTTTTGTAGCTCTTTTAAATGAACGATATATTTCGCACAATTATTATTATTAACACTTAATTAGATTCAATTATAACTCTTCACGCACGCAACAGATCGAAATTTCACAATCGTCACTCACCTTTTTTAACTTGGATAACTGACACTTAACAATGACAGCTAAGAGGTACTTTCTGAACGTTTCTCAGATATAAAGAATCGGGTAAATGGGTTTCCCGCTACGCAAAGCCCGTATTTTTTTTACAAAGGGAATAAAGAAGCAGGGGCCGGTCGTGTTGATTCCTTTTGTTTGTGGTTCATTTCTAGAATTAAAAAAACCACACCTGCCTCGTGGTTATTTAAACATATATCTTTCCTTTATATGTAACCATAAATTAATTTTATCAATATATGTCAATATATGTTAAGTAATTGAAGAAATATTGACTAAGCAATTATAAGTAACTTAAAAAAGTTTGATAACACGATTTCGAAGCAGCCACTCTACATCGACATTTAAACTATTTATGTCCAAACTGGACTCCGCAGTTTCCCCCGCAAAAAATGTGATTCCACAGGTAAATACTTTGAATTAAACATGCCTCTGTCATGTGTCAAATTTCATCCGACTCAGCAGTTCGTTCAACACCGTTCAGCAGTTCTGGCGTGACTGATTAACCAACATTCCCACAAACTTTCGCATTTATATATTTATAAGTTAGATTTATTATTCCTTTGAATCAAAAACACAAATAAGGCATCACGTTTTAAAAGCTTGAAAACCCATAGATAACACAAATGCTTTTACAACTTAGAAAGTATTTTCCTTCGAGAAGCAACGCTAACACGGTGGTAATGATTAAAGACTTACAAACTGTACACAACGCTCATTCATAACTTGTGAAACAGATAGAAAAAACAAATTCCATCCATATGCCGTAGAGTTACGTTCTAAAATTGTAAGACATATTTGGCGTCGCTTATTACACGTCAGTATTAGAACGGGCGTTCAATTGGTATCTTGTTTTAACGCGTGCGTGGCGGTTTTGTACTAAGATGCTGCCAGTACAAAATTTGTTTGTTTTTCATTATGCAGCCATATACCAACGTTGTGGCAATGTGGGCTGCATTAAACGTGTAAATATGGAGGGAACTTATGGATGAAAATGTATTTTTGAATTACGAACCAAAATACATCCGACTATTTACCTTCGGAGTAAGAACTATGAGATTTGATGTCAGTCTTCATAATTCCCAACCGATTTTGAAACTGATTCATCTACATATCGTCACGCCTTTCCACAAGGGCTCCCGAAGGGGTAGGCAAAGGTGTTTAGAGTCCACAGACACACATTTCGCGGGAGATATATTTAAGGTGACAGATAGCGAATCCACCGCCAGTACTCAAGCGCAACAAGAAGTGGATTCGATTGTTATTACGAGGATTTATTGATATTGGCTTGAAATAAAAGACCAAAAATTACTTATTTTCATGTTTCCAAAAGGGGTAGCCAGAGGTATACGAATAACGATGGATGTATTCGTTATTCGTATACCTCTGGCTACCCCTTTTGGAAACATGAAAATAAGTAACTTTTTGGTCTTTTATTTTCTTTTCTTTTCTTTCCGCCGGATATATTTGAGGTGCCAACGTTATCCATATTTTTTAGTATTGTCTCTCGTAGCGTGAGTTCCGGGAACTTTTGCTACTTAACCGGTCAATGGCGAAACCTAGGCCTCCAGCCAGGCACTTTAGTGCTAAGCAACACAGCTAAGGGCACCCCCTGTGGGGTACGGACCTTGGCTTAGAGCGTTGCTGGATCGTTATCCAAATACAATCTTTGGATTTATTCACAGCAGGTTTCCTGTCAACCATTTTTTATTTGGTGATCTTAACAATAATGCTTGTGCAGTAATAAAAGATAAGTCGAGCGCAGTCCACGTCCCAAGTGTACAGTCACCCATCGGAACCAATTCAGACAATTTACAGCTGGCTGTGAACACTAATTGCTTCCAATGTAGCTCAATTAATGGTTATACGACTTTTTTGACTCGTACAATGGCAGTTGGCAGGCGCATGTCACACACAAGACTGAATTATAAAATACATAAATATAATATTAGCCGTGGTAGCAGTGTGGTTCGAGTAGTTGCCTACGTCACAAAGATCGCAAGTTCGAGTCCCGACTGTACCAATGAGTTTTTTCTGAACTTAAGTACAGTGATTAGTCACACCACGAGCTTTACGGTGAAGGAAAACATCGAGGGGAAACCTGTATACGTCTGAGAAGAAATTCAAAGGCGTATGTAAAGTCGTGCTTGAGGTCCGGCGATGGACTCGCCATCTGTCACGCTGGCACCTAAAATATATCTCTGGCGGAAGGTGGGTGTGTGTGTACTACCTATACACCTCTACCTACCCCTTCGGGGACCCTTATCGGAAGGCGTGAGGAAATATTATTATATAATACTAGCTGTCACGCCCAGCTTCGCCAGGGTAAAAAGTTAATATTTCCTGAAACATATTCGCAGCGCCACCTATCGGGTCCAATTGTGAATCTAAACCTTTCTCGAATCCAACTGAAGAGACTTTGGTCCAGCCGTTTACGTATATTTCAGATGTCAACGTGACAGATGGCGAGTCCATTGCCGTTACTCAAGCACGACTATACATACGCATTTGAATTGCTTCTCAGGCGAATGCTGGTTTCCTTTCGGTGTTTTCCGTTACCGTAAGGCTCGTGGTGTGACTAATCACTGTTCTTAAGTTTAGAATAACTCATTGGTACAGTCCGGATTCGGACTTGCGATCTTTGTATCGCAGGCCCACTACTCGAACCACTTGGCCACCACAGCCGTTTATTGTTATATTATTTTTTATTCTAAACTATTTATTGATCTAAATGTGGACGAAGCGAAAGAGGTATGTAAGTCTAGAGAGAACTGGCGCTCTATACTCTCTGCCTACGGCGTTAGGGACTCGGCGGGATGATATGTATGTATGTATGTATGTAAACATAGGTACAATATGCAATCGAGGCCGCTTCTTTATTGGCGGCCGGATTAGCGTGACTCCTTTGACCTGAATTATCAAATACGCATATATTTTTTGCATGGAACGCAATTCTTATCTCAATAGTTTCAAATTTAATTTTACGCAAATTTGTAGGTATATTTTTAAATATTTTAAAACGATCTATCGAAACTGTCCAAAAATTTACTGTAGATGATGAAAATAAGAGGTATGTGGGTCTAGAGATAACTGGCGCTCCATTCTCTCTCTGTCTACTACAGTCTGCCAATTTACTACACCACAAGCTTTACGGTGAATGAAAACATCGAGGGGAAACCTGCTAGAGAAGATATTCAAAGTCTAGTCGTGCTTGAGAAACGGCGATGGACTCGCCATCTATACTGCACCTCTAGCAAAAATTGTGTTTGCTTATGGAAAGTCGTAAATATAAATAAGTTTTTAATCAATTGTTCGTCAATGGTTCACAATTTTAAAACGTCCAGAGATCTGTTTATGCTACGAACATTTTTATTACTTTTTTGAAGGAGTCTGTTAACGTATCAATTGGAAGCGTCGTAAATATTTTATTGATTCAAATATTTAGTTGCGGTGTGGATAAACTGTTAGCTATCTATATATAGTTATTTTTAAAACATCCCGACTGTACCAATGAGTTTTTCTGAAGTTAAGTACAGTGATTACTCAGACCACGAGCTATACGGTGAAGGAAAACATCGAGAGGAAACCTGCATACGTCTGAGAAGAAATTCAAAGGCGTATGTATAGTCGTGCTTGATAAACGGCGCTGACTCGCTATCTGTCTTGGCATCTAAATATTTATTTATTTATTTACACACACATTAACATCCTTACTTACAGTAGATATACCAATATGATGTTAAAAGAAAAAATTATAATAATAACATTATTAAAATAATTTACAATATAACAAAATACAATTTAAAAACTTATATATTATCAATTAATTTCTAAGAAATTTCTAACCGTTTCTGCGAGTTTCGGCAGGGTCTGGTGATATATAATATATATATATATATATATCCTCACGCCTTCCCACAAGGGTCCCCGAAGGGGTAGGCAGAGGTGTATAGGTAATACCCACATACCCACTGTTGTGCTTTAGACATGGCGATGGATTCGCTATCTGTCACCTTAAATATATCTCCCGCGAAATGTGATACATATATATGTCTCTGGCGAAGACTGTTGCTACACCTACTTTCTTTTCTCAATTCGGGTTTTTTTACAATAATAATCTAATATTTTACTTTTTTTTTTATTTATTCCATATCTTACCCAGAATTAGTTACAGTACCTACTGATGACAATATTTGTGTCACTTGTTTAATTTGTCTAATTTGTGAATGTGAGAACGTTGTAGGCTTTGTAGATTCTTAGATCTTGCTATCATTGTTATAATTATCTTGTTTTATGTATGCTTTGTATAGTAAGCAACGACCTATTGTCGGGCCTACGTTGTTCCCCATACTAGGGTACTATTGCTGTAACGAAAAAATATTGTTATTGTATATGATTTGAAAAGAGTAACCATGGAGTTTCTTGCCGGTTCTTCTCCATGGAAGCGATCAACCCGAACCGTGCTTCGTTTTCGACGTTTTATAAGGTTTTGATTTTGAATAAAATGCATATACGTCTATCATCTCCATAAGGCGAGTAGCTGTCTCCACATCGCGGTAAGCAGGTCATGCTCATGACGGGTGACGACGCGGAGCGTTCAATATGTATGGATGCATAAACGGAACGCACCCCATCATTGGTATGCCAGTTCATTACCATACATTTATATATGTATACAGGTTGAATAAATCCATATTGGAGGGAAAACCTCAACGGGGCGTTGGTTCCACGGCCTGAGCGTTCGCAACAGGTTCGAGGGTACAATGCCGGATTTAGAGGTCTGGAGGGCCTTACCACCTACTAGTTACCATTACTGAATTTGTTTTCTTTCCCTATTGCGGGGGCCCTCTTTTGTAGAGGCCCCGGGGCTCTAATGCCGGATGCGGCTAGACTGAGGGCATTAGCGGGTATACAAATATTGTATTGTCCCTACCCTAATCACTTTGTACATACATACATATCATCACGCCGAGTCCCTAAAGACGTAAGCAGAGATAATCACTCTGTAATTGGATAAAAACCGATAACCCCCTAATTAGTAAGTTTTGAAACCCAATAGTGGTCTTGCAGGAATAAAAAATTATGTCCGTGTTTTAATTAACCTCATATTGTTTGCAAATTATGTTGTTACTTATTGTTTTCGTAATTGGTATTCAGCTGACAGACCATAGAGTATAGAGGCAAGGTTGATTGGAGGTTGATCTTTAACAACTAAATACCTAAATCAAAATCAAAATATTTTTATTTCACATAGGACTAGATGGGCACTTTATAAAACGCCCCCTTCAGGTTGGTCGTTTCCATGGATAAGAACCTGCAAGAAAAACCCTAACGCGGTAGGCGGAGATTACAATCCGATTCCAGTCTAGACTTACAGATCTAGCAACCTCGGTGATGTTCACTGAACATCCATATGTCTAGTCCGTACATACATATAGAGGGGTAGGCAGAGAGTATAGAGCGCCAGTTATTTCTAGACTTGCATACCTCTTTCGCTTCGTCCACATTCATCAGTCTCTTCATACCTGCCCGCCGTTTTCGAGTACTCGTTTTCGAGACGTTCCCGTCTTTGAGTGTCCGATTTGATTTAAGTAGTTGGAACACATGGTCTTTCCTGCTTAGTCCTGCGCACATTTTCGCTTTGTATTTCTAGTGATCCCCCTTTATCGTTACTTCATAATAACTATACAAGGAGTTATGCGGGTGATAAATAATTTAAAAGTATTAAATTTTAAATTCTAAAATGGTGCGGGCGAGGCGATTATTCCATTTGCCCCTATACCTGTCGTGTAATTGTGATGTTGACTCATTATGTTTATATATATAAATATACTAGCTGTGGCCAGCGAGTCCACTCTCATACAATGTTATTTTAGCCTATGTTACTCGGTAAAGATTAAGCTTCCTAACGGTATAAAATTACTACCTGAAACAAATCGGTCGGACGCTCAAGGACGGGAAAGTCAAGAGTACTCGAAACCGACGAGCATGTATGAAGAGACTGATGAATGTGGACGAAGCAAAAAAGGTATGTAAGTCTAGAGAGATCTAGCGCTCTATACTCTCTGCCTACCCCGTTGGGGACTCGGCGTGATATGTATGTACATTTGCTGTGCAGGCAACTTAACCAGTCAACCAACATGGCGTTAACTATTTATTACATAAATTAATGTTTAAGTACACCACATTTAAAAGTTAAGTCTGCGAAAAATACCTTGTATTTCGAACGACAGGAACCAAGGTTACTTACCTGAAAATAAAAGAGCATTTATTAAAACACATATAAGTAAAATAATCCTCACGCCTTCCCACAAGGGTCCCCGAAGGGGTAGGCAGAGATGTATGGGTAATACCCATACACCCACTTTCCGCCAGAGGTATATTAAGTGCCAACGTGACAGATGGCGAGTCCATCGCCGTTACTCAAGCACGACTATACATACGCCTTTGAATTTCTTCTCAGACGTATGCAGGTTTCCTCACGATGTTTTCCTTCACCGTAAAGCTCGTGGTGTGACTAATCACTGTACTTAAATTCAGAAAAACTCATTGGTACAGTCGGGATTCGAACTTGCGATCTTTGTGTCGCAGGCAACTGCTCGAACCACTCGGCCACCACGGCTCTTGTACAATGCGAAAAAGTCTGAAGAGGCAGAGGACATAGTTGAATTTCTTCATAAACGTATGCAGGTTTCATTTGTACTTTACTAGCCATACCACCCGATTTCACTCGCGTTATGATCGATTCAGGATTTTATTTCTCTGGAATAATACTTATATTTTAAATACTTCAGTGTTCACTTAAAGTAATGTAATTGGATTAAAACCGGCTCTGTGCTTGACTATACAATTGAAAAATGAAATACTTTTTTTTACTTTAATGCCATGCAGAAATTTCTGGCATGATAACAAACATCTATGCATCCCCACATCATCAGCCTACAGCAGTCCACTGCTGGGCATAGGCCTCTTCCAAGGCGCGCCACAACACTGTCTTCGGCTCTTCGCATCCATCCGCCGCCAGCGACCCTATTAAGGTCCGACCAGGACCTCTCAGGACGCCCTCCCATCCGTACTTCCTCACATACATGTACATAAACAATTGAAAGCAAATTGCGAGTGAATCCGCGGGGCGAAGCTGGTCTCACAAAACGAAGACAAAACCAATCAAATGACGCCATTACAATAATCCTATACCGGGAATTAGTTTATTATAAATAGCCCACTTCCGCTCCGCCATGATAAATCTATTTTATGGTTTTATAGTCAAACTACACTGGAATCGATATTGTAAGGATGTGGAGTTGGTTCTAACAAGATGGGTGGTCGAAGGCAAAATCTAAGGGTATATAAATCTTCACGCCTTTCCACAAGTTTCCAAAGGGGTAGGCAGAGGTATAACAATATCTTCTCTTCGGCGGAGAAAGTGACAGTGTGACAGTTAGCGCGTGTCTTGTCATTTCTCAAGCACGACTTCCGAATACACATGCCTTTAAATGTCTTCTCAAACATATGCCATGATAATTCACGAAGTTTTCTTTCTCCTTAAAGCTTTCGCCGACCAAACGCCGGGTTGGAACTTGCAATCATTGTTATACGGCCGACTACGTAAATGACTCTTCCACCAGGGCTCTATATAATATAATATAAGAACCCAGTACTTAACTACTTACAATACGACCCATATTAATAATTCATTTTGTGATTTTTTTACTTGGCAGAATATGCGCATATAAATACATGTAACGCCATCTATCGACTGTCACGTGAACTAATATAACCACCGTACAGTAACTGCACAGCCATAAAGCAAACAAAGTGATATCTGGCTAGATGGCGTTACAATCATTGTAGTTCGTAGTGAATTATTTTAAATCTTATGACACTCAAATTTGTTTGTCAATGTGTAATAAATATTTGCATGAAGAACAATAATAAATGCTAATAAACGAATTCGAGCAGATATAATCAAATACATACTTCTTCTGTTCTCCAAAATGTTTTTTTTATATTATTTATTATCACGGATTAGGCCATTAATCCAATAGTTAAAAAAAACATCGATGTAAATATTATACGCGGTCTTACGTTTTTCAATGCACATCGTAATTTTTAGAAGCAATCGTACCTAAATAATTTGTAATAGGTATGTAATAAATTTAAGAAAAAATCTTATTAAGGCGAATATATTTCTCATAGTACATTCATTGTTATGGAAAACGCTCTACTCTCTCTGCATACCCTATGAGGGACATGCCGTGATATGCATCTATACCGTAGATCGATACATAATTTCACAGGCAACCTACGCAGTTTTGCCAACCTACAGACTTTCTAACTAATAAGTCATGGTTGGTCGTATCACATGGTGAACAATAAAAACGAATGGATCAATTTTCAAGCAGACTGACGGGATTAATGGGTTATATCTAGGTACTATCATATACTAGGTAGGGCATACATACGTGCCTACATATCAATATCATTGTGCCAGGGATAGAACGTAGGGCGCCAGTTCTCTCTACACATCAGATCTCTTTCGCTTCATACACGTTTATCGATACTAGGGGCTGCCAGTTCAGTCACGAAAAAAGTCGAGAATGACAAGACATAGTTCTGTTTTGTGTGTATTTGCCTGGATATATAATAATAAATACTTGGGACAATTCCACACAAATTGACATATCCCCAAAAGACGCTAAGCTATAATTTGATGACGATCATTAACTACCTTTCTATAGCGAGTCGTCTATGGCATGGCTACAGAGTCAAGCAAGACATTCATACTCTTTTTCTCTCGCCCTACTCTCCGTATCTGATTCGGTTCGGTTCATCTTGGTCCGGCGCCAAACCGTCTGTCCTAAATACTTACTCATTATTTATAGGCTCGCAGTTATTTCAACAGTTCTATTGGACAATGTGCCCTGTTCTCTTAGAGCTAAGGTTTATATATCTACAACTTCATGTGGATACTTTTTACTGAAATATTTTTAAATTGTTTGATAACCAGGCCTTTGTCTATTTACTTCACAACTTTTTTTTTTAGACATGGAATAGAGTTTTCATAGATTTCAATTCTTCAAAAGCCGTCTCTATTTATAACTACAAAATAATGACATGTTGTGCGTACAATGACCGGAAAAACTTGTCGTACATACATACACACCTACATACATATCATCACGCCGAGGCCCTAACGTAGTAGGCAGGGGGAAGAACGCCAGTTCTCTCTAGACTAACATACCATTCACTTCATCGACATTCAACAGTCTTCATACATGCTCGTCGGTTTCGAGTACTCTTGGCGTTCCCGTCCTTGAGCGTCCGATCGAATTGATCTAGGTAGTAGAAACGTGGTCTTCCTCTGCCTCTCCTTGCACACACTTTTGCTTTCATCATAGTCATTGTCGTAATATACCGTCTGTGTCTTTACATAAGGTTTGTTTTGAATTGAGTTTAACTCATCAATTGAGGTGCTAAGTGCTAACAACGGTACATCTAAGGGCCAATAGAAACCAGTTTCATTTGAGATCAAGTGCGGACTGAAGTGGTACAGATGATATTGAAGGTATTCGATATATTCGCGTAGCTCGTGACGAACGTACGTGAATGTAGAGGCAGCAGGTCTAGCCTTGATAGAGCTCTAGATAAAGCCGTGGCAAGTGGTTGGAGTAGTAGCAATACAATGATTGCAAGATTGACTCCCAACTGTAGCAATGAGTATCTGAACTTAATTACAGTGATTAGTCACACCACGACCTTTGCGGTGAAGGAAAACATCGAGAGGATGCAGGTTGCATACGTCTGAGAAGCAATTCAAAGGCGTATGTATAGTCGTGCTTGAGGAACGGCGATTGTCTCGCGTCCTTTGGCTCGAGTGGGGAAAAGTGAGTGTATGGGTTCTGCCTATGGCCCTCTGCCTACCCCTTCGGGGACCCTTGCGGTAAGGCATATAGATAAATGATTATATAGTAAAGAGAGTTTTTTATTTTGACGGCTACGCACGGGTCGGTTGAAAAGGGAACGTGTAACGTGGAGATTATTCTTCAAAATTCAGGCAATATAATAATAAATTAATTTATTCTATCATTTTATTTTAATTAAATCAATAATCATTCGTGTCCCAGTTGGCGGGACGGGAAGGGGAACAAACGTCAACCGCCATCTTGGTAAACACATTTTATTAAATACCTCGTGAACTGCTCATCGTACTGTTATAAGTCTTTCTATTAAAGCCTTTTTAAAAAAAAGAAATAAATTGTATTAACACTATTTATTCAATTATTTACGATAGATGATTATAATATGGGCGGCGAGTGTCACGCGTCTGAGAGCTGGAGTTGAACTGACTTTTAGAGAATAATATAATTATGACTATGAGACTAACAGGAATGCTTAATGGCTTGGGAAAAGGAATGGTCAGCACTATTATATACATAGGCTGTATATAACAGCCCCCAGGGTTAGGACTAAACTTACCCCAAAAAGGGTTAAGTTTATGTAAGGGTGGTGCGGATCTTGGGTGCAGGAATAGTGGAAGAGTCTGCAGCTACCCCTGTTAGCTCTTCCTGGTTTTTTATATCAAGGCTGGTTTTATTTCTAATTAGACAACGGTGACACGCACCTGACTTAATTAATTTATAACTTAAAACTAACAGTGCAATTATAATTATTATTAAGATTACGATTGTCGTGAAGGAATAATAGTTTCCGTATAGAACAATATGGGGTTTCTCGATAATTTTATCTAAGTCTGCAATTACTTTAGTGGCATCTGTATTTTGTAAGGAGGCTATAGAGTCAAGGTTAATATTTGTGAGGTTAATAATAGGGATATGAAGTTTAGTTTTTTGAAGTTTTTCTGAATTACAACAAGAATCATTAATTAAATTGAAATCAGTTTGAATTGGTTGTAGTTTAATTAATTCTGAATATTGTGGTATTAACCTTGAATCTTTATAAAATGCTATACAATTAATTGGTAAATTTAAGATGCCAGTTCCTGATACTATAATTTCAGTGCTTGTGGACTCTTTACAATCTATAGATAATTTGGATGGATTTGATATAACATATATCCATTTGTTGTTATATAATGGTTGCCAAATATCTAATTGCCCCCTAAGAAATTTTGTTATACAAATGTTTGGCACTGAATTATACGCTTTTGAAATTATTTCCGACTCACAGATCGGATTTGTAAAACTAGAGTAAATATTCAAATCTTTGCAAATATAATCTAATACCTTTATAATCTTACAACTACTTAATGAATTAAACTTACAATAATAAGATCTATCCCTCGTAATAGCTATATATTTAGTAGACGGTATTATAGTAGTATATATGTTTTTATCTGCCATTACAGGGTAAGGGACATTATGATACATATAGTAACTGCTCGAACTTACTAGTGGAACCTTTAGAACAAATACAATTTTATAGTCAATATAGTAGCTAGCTACTTCGGAGACATTCATTAAAGTATATATATTTTCTAAAGATAAACTCAGAGGAAGTATATGATATTCGGCTAAGTGTCTGTGATTTTCGACCAGTTCTGTAAACAACTGTTTTGGGGTTATGATCGACGGATACAAGATATTAACTTTACTGAACATAATTCCGTTAATTATATCTTCTATCCTAAATGACAAAGTTAATAGGCTACTTTCTAGTATATTGACAATTTCGATTATTTTAGATCTTATCAATGAATTATCAGCTAGTATGGTAAGGTTTTGTTGCGATGTAGTTAATATATCAATGGCATTATTTAACTGTTGTTCGTGGACACTGATTTTATGTAAGGTATCTTTTAAAGCCGAAATGGTTGAAGTCGTAACAAGGATATTTTGTTTAACTAATTTAGATAATGCAGTTTGATCATTTTCAATAATCTCGATGGCGTTGCTATACCGGATGGCGTCGTTCTCATCCATAGTACCAAAAACTTGTTTAAATATAGTGCCAACTCCGCCAATCCACGCCGACCTTTTAGATCTAGATTCAATTAAATGTGAAATAGAGTCAAAGCTGCGAATTACATCATGATACCTTGTTGATAACGGCTCGAGCAAGTTAATACATTCAGTGTCAGAGTACAAAGCGCTTTGCTTGCATAAAAACTTAGAGCTGCCTATCACACCGTTCAAGTTTTTAATATGTAATTGTATATATGAAATGTCCATGGGGATTACTACGTTAAGATATCCGTTGACTATTTTAAGTGACCCAATTGGATCAAAATATATGCCGGAGGAATTCGTTGATGTTTCGATGAAGGTTTCCTGTGCGGAAGACAGGGAACTGTAAGAAATTAAAATACATTGAAAGATTATTTTGTTCTTAATAAGACTAGCTAATGTTTAATATAATAGTATATTAGTGGGTAATATTTATTATTATTATTTATTAAGTTTTTTTTTTTAATTTGGTTAATAAAACATATATTTTATTTAATCCTTTTATGAATGTGTATATATATATATATTTATATCAGGAGTCGCGACGGCGGGCTAATTTAACCTCATCAAAATGATGTATTACGTGTCGCCTGTTTATTAATAGTGTTAAACTGTTTCTGCCGTTTACTTTAATAACTTTGTAAGGCCCTTTCCAAATGGGTGATAAAGCTTTTCGCAAACGGAGATGGCATCTTAAGAAAACATAATCGCCAGCGTTATAGTTTACGGGACGGCTGTGAGAATCATAGTAGGTTTTTGAAGTTTCTTTTGATTTGTGTATATATTCGATAGCTTTATCACGTGTTACTTTAAGTCGGTGTTGCAACATTCTGATGTAATCAGGGTAAGTAGCGTTAGAGGTTGGTTCATAAATTGAATTAGGGATGATTGGTTTGTGGCCAAAGATCAATTCGTAAGGTGTAAAATTCGTAGTAGAATGAATTGCTGTATTATATGCTAACATTGCTGTGTACACGTACTTTTGCCAGTTATCTTGGTTTTCAGAAACATAAGATTTTAAATATTCTTTGAGTGTAGAGTGGCTTCGCTCTAGCGCTCCTTGTGTTTGTGGGTGGTAAGGGGAAGACCATAGTTGCTTAATTTTTAGAAATTTGCATGTTTCTTTGAACATTTCTGAGGTGAAATTCGTGCCTTGGTCAGTGAGTATTGTCCGTGGGATTCCAAACAGGGAGATAAAATGAATTAAGCAGTCTGCTGTTTCTTCAGCTGTAGTACTGCGAATAGGATAAGCTACTGAATATTTGGTAAGGTCATCTTGAAGAGTAAGGATATATTTCAGTTTGGCAGTGCTTGATTCAGGAAGAGGACCAACTATATCAAGAGACAATCTTTCAAATGGAGCAGTTGAGGTTGTCGTTATCTGCATCGGTGCTCTATTTATCTTTCTCAGGGCTTTATTTGTTTGACATGAGTTACAGTTCTTTACGTAATTTTCTATTTCATTACGCATGTTTTTCCAATAATATTGTTCGCGGATTTTATTGTACATTCTAGTTGAACCTAGGTGACCAGCAATAGGGATGTCGTGATTTTCACGTAGAATTCTTTGGACTTCGGATGGACTAGGATAATATATATTATTACGGTAAATATTGATTTGAATGCCAGTATTATGGAACAGATGTGCTAGTATATTGTAAATTTTAATATATGTATGTTTATCGAATGGATTTTTAAAGTCGGTTATACTTATTTTATCAACAGAGTCTACTTCGACTACTAAGTGGTTACGGAGATTTTTAAGGCATTCAAAGATATCATTATATGAACAAGTGTCAAAGTGGTGTACTTTAGTGAACAGGAAATATAATGTTTTGTTATTTTGGGTTACTGTTTTATATGAAAGTATTGATCTTTCTGAATTTATAAGTGATTCAGAGTCTGTCATATTTGATAAAATTTCTTCTACGTATGGGACTGATTCATCAAGGTCAAGGGATGCTGGTACGATTAGAATGTCATCTTTGCTTTTTAATAAACTATCATTATGCTCAGTGATAACAGTATTGTATTTAATGGTTGCGGGTGTTTTTAAGAATTGAGAATAAGTTTCAGGGTGAAGTATATCTTCAGCTAACGGGTCGATTTCTGGAATAGGATTCCCGTGATTTGTTGAGGTTGAAGGTTGAGGCTCATTTATTATAATATCGCTGTTTGGAATTGGATAAGGGTTTTCAGATGTTTGTCTCAAAGGAGATGTTAGGTTTTGATTGTCGTCTCTAATATCGTCAATGGCAACTGGTCCAAGTAAGTCCTCGACATTTGTAGGATTTAAAGGGCTAAACTCTGGTTTTTCAGGGTCGAGAGGGCTGAATTCTATTTGGATGTCAAGTTCATTTTGGTTACCGGGTAAGTTATCAGATAAGTTTTCGCAATTTTCAGGGTACACCGGATTGACAGGATAACGTGAGAGAGCATCAGCGGCGGAGTTTAATTTTCCTTTACGGTAAACTATTTCATATTCGAATTCTTGAAGTTGAAGACGCCAGCGCTGAAGTTTACTGCTGGGATCAGTATGATTGAATAACCATTTCAATGGGCGATGGTCTGTGACAACAATAAACTTGCGGCCAAATAAGTATGGTCTGAAGGTTTTACAACCCCAAACTATAGCCAACAGTTCTTTTTCGGTTGTGCTATAGTTAGTTTCACATTTATTAAGAGTCCTAGATGCGTAGGCGATTGGATGATCCTTTCCAATAGGTCCTTGAGAAAGGATTGCGGATACAGCATAATTAGATGCATCACAGGTAAGGTTGAAAGTTTTTGTAAAATCGGGGTAAATAAGTACTGGGGCAGTGACGAGTTTTTCTTTTAGAATCTCGAAAGCTAATTGTTGTTCGTTGGTCCAGATAAAGGGGACATCTTTTTTTAATAGAGAAGTAAGAGGTTTAGACAGTTTTGAAAACTCGGAGATAAAGCGTCGGTAGTAAGATATAAGTCCAAGGAATGACTTGATGTCCTTAGGACACTTTGGGATTGGAAATTCTTGAACAGCTTTTATTTTATTAGGGTCAGGTTTCAAACCATTTTCTGTTATTACATGCCCTAAGTATCCGACTTCTTTGCGTAAAAATTCACATTTGTCGGGTTGCAATTTTAGGTTAAAGGTGCGGAGTTTTTCGAATATTTCAATTAAATTTTGTATGTGGCCTGAGAGATCATGGGAGTAAGTCACAATATCGTCTAGGTAGACGAAACAACGCTCTCCTTGAAGACCTGTGAGTACATTATTCATTAATCGCTGGAAAGTTGATGGTGCATTCTTTAGGCCGAAGGGCATTCGGTTGAATTCGAAGTGTCCT
The DNA here is from genome assembly GCA_945859725.1 of Drepana falcataria. Taxonomy (NCBI): domain Eukaryota; kingdom Metazoa; phylum Arthropoda; class Insecta; order Lepidoptera; family Drepanidae; genus Drepana; species Drepana falcataria. The sequence goes on along the minus strand of OX243941.1, from coordinate 8,247,271 downwards.
TGAGGTACACTAAATGCAGTTTTACAGGAGTCTTGGGGAGCCATTTTAATCTGATGAAACCCTGACGCGAGGTCAAGGGTTGAAAAATATTTTGAATTACCTAGTTGGTCAAGAATCTCGACAATGTTAGGAATAGGATAGGTTTCACCAATGGTGATATCGTTTAGTTTCCTGTAATCTATAACGACGCGCCATTTCTTTTGGCCGGAAGCATCGATCTTTTTCGGAACAATCCATATTGGAGAAGACCAGGGGGATAAAGATGGTTGGATAATCTTTTGATTGAGCATTTTCTCTATTTGGGAGTTGACTTCTTGTTTATGTATTTCAGGGAATCGGTAAGACTTTACGTTAATAGGTAGATCAGTAGAGGTACGGATCTCGTGTTGGATAGCATCAGTCGAAGTAAGTGTGTCATCAGGTAGATGGAATATATCGGAGTATTTAGAGCATACGTCGAAAAGGGCTTCACGTTCTTCGGAATTCAAGTGTGAAACGCGGAGGAGTTTGAGGACTTCATTAGTTCTAGTTATGCATGTTTTGTTTGTGTCGTATGACCGATAGGATTTGTAATCTACTGGGTATAAGGTGAGTTTAAGATTGGAGTTTAAGGTAACGGGTGTCTCCGAGGTATTTAGGACTGTTAGATTTACGCGCCTATTATCTTTGACTCTTACTAGACAATTGGCTATTAATAATGTATCTTTTAGGTGTTGATCAAGAATAAGACCTTCTTTTATTTCAGGGTTGGTCACGGTGCATTCTACTATTATTTCAGAACGTGGTGGAATTTGGTAAGTCGGATCTGTAAAGTGAAGTTTTATTTTATTTTTACCCAGGTTAAGGATTTGTTTGTTATAATCAACAGAACATTGGAAGCAGGTAAGTAGATCATTTCCGATTATTCCGTCATATGGTAAGTCTATTTCATCAATTATATGGAAGGTGAAGGCAATTGGTTCTTTACCAAATATCAATTTTAAATCAAAATCACCAAGAGTAGGCATAGTTTCGTCGCGGCTATTGATACCTTTTAATTTTATTATGTTACCTTTTAGTTTCAGGTTGGAGTGTGACGGGATAGAAGACTTCTTTATAAGGCATATGGAAGATCCAGTATCAACGAGAAATTTGAGCGGTTTGTCAGACACAGGTGTATGAATAATGACGTTAGGCAAAGATATTTTGTTTCGGATACTTGTTATTTCGTATACTTGGCTCTGTTTATTCAAATGTGTATTCGTTTCATTCTTTGGGTTGTTGATTTGGGATTCATCTAGCTTTGAATGGTTTACATAAGACCAGTTATTCTCATGGTCATTGGATATAGGAATTCGGACACATGTTTGGGGCTGGTTACCCGTGTGGTCCATGGATCTAGGAGTTTGGACACTTGTTTGGGGCTGGTTACCCGTGTGGTCCTTGGATCTAGAAGTTTGGACACTTGTTTGGGGCTGGTTACCCGTGTGGTCCTTGGATCTATTATGGGTGTCGTTGCGGTTCAAGGATGCGGTTAAGGGTTGTAGTTTGGGTTCCACGAGACACCTCCGTGGACCCACTATTCGTTTAAATCGTTACCATCATAATAGTTGTCAGCGTTATTCGAGCTAGTAGATGGTTGCGGTTCGCAATTGTTATGGTCCTCGTCATTAACTACACAATTGACGCGTGTTGGCCTAAATTCCTGATTTGATTTATGCGGAAATTGAGATGTTTGGGGAACTCTAAATCTGTTATTGTTATATTCACGCTTTTTACAAACGTCTATGGTGTGACCGTGGTTCTTGCAATATCGGCAGAACAAAGTTTGATTATTTCGGTCTGGTTGTTTCATCGCCTGTGCCCTGAAGTTATTATTAGGAGCGGGAGCTCTAAATGAATAATTTGGTTTAGATATTTGACGTTGAGATATTGATACGTGGTTATTGCGTTTGTGGAACATATTTAGAATCTTTTCTTCAGACACCGCTAAGTTAATGGCTTCGTTTAGGTTGGATGGGCTGTTACCCCGGACCAAATTGGAAATATCAGGTTTAAGACCAAGAAGAAATGTGTGAAGTGCCAAGTCCTCCATTGCCGCCGTGCGGCCGGGTAATTCAGATTTCTTCTTATTTGATAAGGTCACTTCAGTTAATAATTTTGAAAGGCATGTTTCTACGCGCAAGGCAAATTGATTTACAGGTTCATTACTTAGCTGTCGGCATTCTTGTAAGTCAGTCAATAGGTGGGCATAATGTTTTCTTTCGCCAAATTGGGTGGTTAGAAAACTACTTAATTGTTCCCAGGATTCAAACTCTTTAATTGAACAAGCTGATTCGGCTTTACCTTCTAGTTGTGATAAGATGTACTTAAACACTATCGGTTTTTGGCTATTGGAAGCTAAATTAATAGCGTTATCACAATTGGAAATAAATGAATTTAATTTGTCCCTAGTACCGTCGAATTGTTTGACGAATTTAAATAAAATTCCGATGTCAACATCATGCTTTTCTTGTTTTAATTGTGAATCCTTGGACATTTTGTAATGTAAAATAGAACGCTATTAGTCTGAATAAATTATGATTCGGTGTAATAGACGGCCACTAAGGTATTGTTTAACATAGAGCGGTGTTGATCACTGCTCAAGCGATAAGACACCGGGTGCTAATTCTAAGAATTTATCTTATGACAATTATATATATGGGAATGTAACTTTTGATATGTTGAGTACACGAAATATAAAGTCTATAAAGAAATTACACCACTTAAATTTTTCACACAAAGACACTTTTGTCAAAGGGGAATATTTCAGATTTGCACTTTCACAAAAAAAATAGAGCAAGACTTACAGGAACACGAAGAATATGTACTGGAACATTGTCACCTGGCGGGAACGTGACGTGATTGGTCTTGACCTGCTTTCAAGATGTGCAGGAACTTTGCAGGAAGTATGGGAACAGTGTAGGCCTTCTCGACCACCTCTCAGGATATACAGAAACAGCTCAAGTTTGCTCGTCCACTTCTCAGGATATTCAGGAACTTTGTAGGATAACAGCGCAGGACTTTGCAGGATGTGATCACCAGGATAATGAGGTGATTCAGTCTTTATGAGTTCAACTCACTAGCACTATTGACACTCGCGGAAAGGCTTTTCACTTTTAATATGCCCGAACGGAGACGTACCAGGGATACCTTCACCATCGGTATCCCACCGCTGCCACCAAATTGTTATAAGTCTTTCTATTAAAGCCTTTTTAAAAAAAAGAAATAAATTGTATTAACACTATTTATTCAATTATTTACGATAGATGATTATAATATGGGCGGCGAGTGTCACGCGTCTGAGAGCTGGAGTTGAACTGACTTTTAGAGAATAATATAATTATGACTATGAGACTAACAGGAATGCTTAATGGCTTGGGAAAAGGAATGGTCAGCACTATTATATACATAGGCTGTATATAACAGTACGACAAAAAGTGTGTAGAGATCAATTTCGTTGATATTAATATTTTCTATAACTTTCATTCAAAACTTTTTTCTGTATAATGCTGACGTTTTTGTTTAAAGCGCTCCAAACACGCAATAATAAAAAAGCGTTTAGCAATAACGATAGTGAAAGTGCGAAGTTGTATTTGCGGTGTACGGTACAAGGTTTAATAGCGCCCTGTTCCTCCCGAACCGCTGATTTTGATTAACATTCGGTGACACCCCTTCAGATACTCCACCAAGGGAGTAAGAACAATTATGAACCTACTTGCTCCGGCTCTTGGATTATAAAACGTGGTTAAATTCTCTGCGGACTGACCCAGTTCCCCGCCTCGCACGGTCACTAATTCAATTGACAGCCGCGATTGTTTCACAATAATTACTTCTGAGAGACATCATAGGATTCAAAACGTTTCGTTATATCATTAAAAAGCCGCGGTGGCCTAATGTTCCGAGTAGTCAGCTGCAAAGCAATGATTACAAATTCGATCCAATCTGCTTCCCTGTGAGGGACTCGCCGTGATGATACTATGAAAGTTTGGTACTCAATGACACCAGAACGGCTGAGCGGAATTGGATGAATGTTGGCACAGAGATAGATTACTGGATAAAATTTAATAAAAATAAGTACCAATGACCCCCCAGTATATAGCATATAAATATATCCTCACGCCTTCCCACAAGGGACCCCGAAGGGGTAGGCAGAGGTGTATAGGTAATACCCACACACCCACTTTCCGCCAGAGGTATATTAGGTGCCAACGTGACAGATGGCGAGTCCATCGCCGTTACTCCAGCACGACTACACATACGCCTTTGAATTTCTTCTCAGACGTATGCAGGTTTTTCCTCTCGATGTTTTCCTTCACCGTTCAGCTCGTGGTGGGACTAATCACTGTACTGTACTGTGCTGTACTGTACTGTGTAGCATATAGCATACCAGTATATACCAGCATAGCAGTAGCATATTGTTATCAATGATCGGGGCATTGCGGAACCTGTATGTCTTTAGGATGTCCCACTTGCATGTAAAGTGGATTACTTGCGAACAAGGTCAATGACGATTGCCCGATCGCTCTGACATTTGGAATATTTCCGAACGTAATACTGAAGAGGATATACCTACATTATATGTACACAGAATATACCAGAAAAATAGATCACTTCTGTTCTAGTGATTATAGGGTATTGTGACTATAACCAAAGCAATGAAACAAATAGCTCCAAAGAAAGAACAGTTCGTAGAACAATACATACATACATATAATCACGCCTCTTTCCCGTAGGGGTAGGCAGAGACGACTTCTTTCCACTTGCTACGATTATTAATTAATAATAAAGATCGTAGAACAATGCGGGAAATTTTTTTGTAAGTAATCTTCAATCCGAGACATGGCTCTATATAGGTTATTTTCAGAAACTATAAATATGTAAAATTACTAAAACATAGTTAGATTCTACGTGTATAACTTTATCGCAAAGATTGCAAGTTCGAATCGCGACTGTACCAATAAGTATTTCTGAACTAAAGTACAGTGATAAGTCACACCACGAGCTTTACGGTGGCGGAAAAAATCAAGAGAAAACCTGCATACGTCTGAGAAGGAATTCAAAGGCGTATGTATAGTCGTGCTTGGGAAACGGCGATGGATTCGCCATCTGTCACGTTGGCATCTAAAATATCTTGGGCTCTTAAGTGTGTGTGCATTAACTATACTGCACCAGGCGTCCGTCCATTCTCCTTTCCAACGCACTATCGCAATCAACGCTTGCTTGGATATATACGGTAAATGGGATTCGTTTGTGGATGAATGGACGAATACCTTGTCTGTATGTTTGGAGTCCTGCGAGAAGAATGTATGACCTCTTTTTTCTTACTGTGAAATAAGTGTAAATGCCTTATAGCCTTTCTAATTACGACAAAAATGCCCCTTTTTAGACCGGGGAAGTCGTGAAAATATACAAACCAAATATGCTCAAATAAAACACATTCTAGACCTCTCAAACCCATTAATTAAACTTGGCGCTTGTCCCCAGAGAGAAGGCCAAGGTCGTAACGTGACCTTGGCTCCCTCTGCAGCATCCGCCCACACCCCTCAGCCTCGGGGAGGGGATTCGCACAATGTTACCAACTGCCAAATAACGCTGGAATATTTCAATACGAGCCGTACCCAGCGGTTATCGTCTCGATATTTTCATACCGCTCTCTTAGGTGGTAACATCTTGACATATAGCTTTCCTTAATAAACCTGCTATGTATTCTTTACTAATATTATAAAGAGGAAAGATTTGGAAATCGATTGATCGGACGCTCAAGGAAGGAAACGTCAAGAGTACTCCAAACCGACGAGCATGTATGAAGAGACTGATGAATGTGGACGAAGCGAAAGAGGTATGCAAGTCTAGAGAGAACTGGCGCCCTATACTCTGCCTACCCCGTTAGGGACTCAGCGTGATATATATGTATGTATGTATTATTATTAGTATATGTGTAGTAATATGCAACCAGTAAAAATAACACGTTAATAAGGAAATAGTAAAACTATACTTATTTATAAAATAATAGCTCTCTACTCAACAAACCTAGAGAGTCTAGACCAACAAGTCTAGAGAGAACTGGCGCTCTGTACTCTCTGCCTACCCCGTTAGGGACACGGCGTGATAATATGTAAGTATGTAAGATTTGTGTGTGTGTGTATGTTTGTAATGAGTAAACTCAAAAACTACTGTGCCGATTTCAAAAATTCTAATGGCAAATTCAATCACTATTGGAAGTCTACATTCACCCTGAGTGACGCTATATATAATGCTAACTATATATATTTCTTCTGTGCGTGTGATTCTCACTGAACTCTTCCTAAAAGACCGTAGACCGTTAGACCGATTTCAATGAAATTTTCTGTCTTCTGGTGGATTCGAGGATGGTTTAGATATATAATTGGACCCGATAGATGGCGCTGCGATCGTATTTCGGGATTATTTTTTTACCCGAGCAAAGCTGGGCGAAAAACACATGCGTGGCCTTTGGGAACTGCCGATAGAAGTGAAAATTTACTAATAACGCACGGATGTATATTTATCTATATATATGTATACGCAGTATAGATGGGAAGCGTGCGGTGACGATGAAGAGATGATATGAGATGACAACCAAAAAGGGTCAACGCGCTTAAAGAAGTTTTCACTACAAATCATATTGGATACGTAGTTCTCGATATAAGCGCGTTCAAACAAGAAAACATCGCCGCTTTTCAATATTGATACGTATTGAATTTTTATTCACTCCTTTGTAAAGAATTTCCTTAAAACTAAAATCATTAATGCGATAGTGAGGACTTTGGTTACTCAATCGAGACAAAACTACTGGACATACATACATACATATCATCACGCCAAGTCCCTAACGGGGTAGGCAGAGAGTATAGAGCGCCAGTTCTCTCTAGACTTACATACCTCTTTCGCTTCGTCCACATTCATCAGTCTCTTCATACATGCTCGTCGGTTTCGAGTACTCTTAACGTTCCCGTCCTTGAGAGTCCGATCTATTTGATCCAGGTAGTTGGAACGTGGCCTTCCTCTGCCTCTTCTTGCACACACTTTTGCTTTGTATATCTGTTTCGTCAATCTTTCTTCACTCATCCTTTCTATGTGTCCAAACCAACGTAACATGCCTTTCTTCATCTTTACAATCACGCCCTCATTCACGCCAGTTGATTTGCGAATCTTCATTGCGGATTCGATCTAATATCATAACTGGACATAATTAATGAAATTTGGAACAGAGATAGATTATCAATGATACTAACGAGCCGTAATGGCCGAGTGGACACATAGATCGCAAGTTGGAATCCCGAATGTACCAATGAGTTTTTCTGAACTCAAGTACAGTGATTAGTCACACCACGAACTTTACGGTGAAGAAAAAAACATCGAGAGGAAAACTGCATACGTTTGAGAAGCAAGAATTCAGAGGCGTATGTATAGTCATGCTTGAATAACAACGATGGACTGGCCATCTGTCACGTCGGCAAGTAAAATATATCTCAGACGGAAACAGGACGTGGGTACTACCTATACACCTCTGACCTCTGCCTACATCTACGGGGATAATTGTGGGAAGGCGCTAGAATATAATAGTAAATATATCCATCCATCTGTCACGTTGGCACCTAATATACCTCTGGCGGAAAGTGGGTGTGTGGGTATTACCTGTACACCTCTGCCTACTCCTTCGGGGACCCTTGTGGGAAGGCGTGAGGATATTATTATATTATCTCTTAAGGTTTAACCAGCATTTCTGTTAAAAGCGCACAAAAATATGTACAAGCCTCCCCGAAGGTGTAGGCAGAGGTGTACAGGTAAAACCCACACTCTCTAGTATTGAGCAATGAGTTTGAGGTCTGAAACTTAAAGGGCCGACGGTAGGTTTAAGCTTTGGTCCCGTGTGAACTAATACACAGGTGTGCTTTACTCGCTCCACCCTGACCTTATATAGAAAAGTTCACAGGTCATACCCGACAATTAGGCGTAGGGTTGTCGCACCTCCGTTGCAGTCTTAATTTCTCGTCTAAAGATTATTCGCATCTATAAAAAGCTGGTATGATGAGTTAAGCGGTAACCGCTTACCATCAGGCGGACCGCATGCTTGTTTACCACCCATGTGGTATAAAATCAAATTACGAACAGACATACATTATTTAATTTAGGTAATTATCCTTTATAGAATTGAATACTTGAGTCAAATATGGCATAAATACTTAACGATATTGTAAGTCCTGCACACAAGATTTGACAAACTTACATAACTCTAGAAATAACTCGACTCTACACATCTCGTAGCTTGCATAAGGCCTATTTACAAACCGCGTTTCAATTTAGCGTCGGTCGAACGTGCGCTCGTAAAGGCCAGTCGAACAATACGGTACTAGGAAATAGTTTGCAGCGAGCAGTATGCAGACTAGCCGCTCATGATTAGGAACTGATAACACAGTAATGTCTAATTGCTGATTACTGTCAAGGTTTGCGATGCGGTGGAACTGTTAGCGGATTTTTTTATTTATCTACTTATTATTACTATTATAGCTGAGCCGTGGTGGCCGAGTGAAGAGTTTCTTCTCAGACGTATGCAGGTTTCCTCTCGATGTTTTCCTTCACCGTTCAGCTCGTGGTGTGACTAATCAATGTACTTAAGTTCAGAAAAACTTATTGGTACAGTCGGGATTCGAGCTTGCGACCTTTGTGTCGCAGGTAACTGCTCGAACCACTCGGCCACCACGGCTCCTTAAAAGATAGATCAAATTAATGACTACGGAATTTTATATCTTAAAAAGATCGATGAAAAAGTCCGAGATGGTATATATTTATCTCTAAAGTATAACTTACAGTTACCATTTTTATATTTTAGAAATTTATTGGTACCTACATTGCACCCGTCCGAAGCCGGGGCGGGTCGCTAGTCTATATGTAAAATGTAATTGTGTTTTTTTAAATACCACACAACAAGAGTGGCAAACAAGCATACGGCCCACTTGATGGGAAACGGTTACCGTAGCCTATTTACGCCCACGATACCGTAGTATCACTTGCGCGTTGCCTATCTGTGTTCGGAGAGTACACTGTGTTGGCGTCATAATGGGACTAATCCCTCTGCTGCCAACACGATACAATAATCCTCCCCCCTCTCCAAGGAGCTCATTATTGGAAACCTCATTTACCGCGTGGTAACACAATACATCAACATCATATCATCACGCCGAGTCCCTAACGGGGTAGGCAGAAAGTATAGAGCGCCAGTTCTCTCTAGAATTGCATACCTCTTTCGCTTCGTCCACATTCAACAGTCTTCATACATGCTCGTCGGTTTCGAGTACTCTTAACGTTTCCGTCCTTGAGAGTCCGATCGATTTGATCCAGGTAGTTGGAACGTGGTCTTCCTCTACCTCTTCTTGCATGCACTTTTGCTTTGTATATCTGTTTCGTCAATCTTTCTTCACAATACAATAAAACAATGTTATATGACTATGGACTTCTATAAGGTGGAGGTCCTGTCCCAGTCGGGCAGCGCCAAATTCGAACGGGAGACCTGTTCTGCTCTACCTGTGTCATGTAATTAGCTCTGAACCTGCACTAATTAGTATCATCAATGTATGCACTATGCGTATGCGTTGTTTTTAATAAGTGGTGGTCTCACGTCGAGGTCACACGTTCACCTCCCGTTCTACTGTTACACCACAACACACGCTCCTTTCCTGTGTTCGTATTTCGATTTAAGTGCAAACTTTGAAGGACGCCCTTATATATATTTTTTTTAAGATATAATTTTTTTCTCGACGTGAATACAAGTCCTTCTGGCGTGTTCATTATCAATTCTTATGTTGATTTTTTTAGTCTCTTTTTTATACTTCACCGGAGTTTCGCAGGCAATTATGTTAATTATTATTTATACTTGACGTGAATACAAGTCCTTCTCACATGCATTTTCAAGTTTAATGTCTCCCGTTGTCTCAATTTTTGCAGTCAGGACAAAAAGACCAGACGGCCGTAATTTATTGACATTTTAAACTAATTGTGACCGCGTGGAATTTAACAAAAAAGTTATTGTTTAGCTTCCGTAATAAAAGTAGCCTAAGTTACTCCCTTTTACATCAGCTATCTGCCGGTGAAGGTCCCATAAAAATTGGTCCAGATGTTTCATAGATTAACCAGAACAAAGAGACATACTTCGGTATCGTGAGCGTAAATAGGCTGCGGTAACCGTTGCCCATCAGATGGGCCGTATGCTTGTTTGCCACTCTTGTTGTATAAAAAAAAAAAAAAAAAAAACACACAAAAATTTAAAAAAAATTTTTTGGTATATGTACCGTGTAATACATTCATATGCATTTAGTAAAAAGCGGTTTTTTCTAATATTACAAACAGACACTCCAATTTTATTTATTGGTAGAGATATGATAGAACCCAAACCCGACCAATCAAAGCCTGGTGCTATATTGCACTCCATAATGCGTAACAGTTTCGTAATCTATATTTTACAACGTAATTTCAACATTTCGATTGCTTATGGACCAATTAACTTATATATAAATAGATATGATAGATAATTATATCTATCGGCTATTAAGCCGTGGTGGCCGAGTGGTTCGAGCAGTTGCCTGCGACGCAAAGGTCGCAACTTCGAATCCCGACTGTACCAATGAGTTTTTCTGAACTTAAGTACAGTGATTAGTCACACCACGAGCTTTACGGTGAAGGAAAACATCGAGAGGAAACCTGCATACTTTTGAAAAGACATTCAAAGGTTGTATAGTCGTGCTTGAGTAACGGCGTTGGACTCGCCATCTGTCACATCTGTCACGTTGACACCTTAATATATCCACAAACCTCTCTCGCCGGTTAAGAGTACTGACGTTCCGATCCTAGTGTTAAATCAATTTGATCTAGAATTTAGAGTTCAAATTTGTGACTAATATACTTATGTTCCGAAAAAACTCATTGGTACAGTCGTGATTCGAACTTGTAATGCTTGTGTTGCATGCGACTGCTCGATCCACCACGGCTCTATATTATAATATAATATATCCTCACGCCTTCCCATAAGGGTCCCCGAAGGGGTAGGCAGAGGTGTATAGGTAATACCCACACACTCACTTTCCGCCAGAGGTATATTAGGTGCCAACGTGACAGATGGCGAGTCCATGGAACAGGCAACTACTCGAACCACTCGGCCACCACGGCTCTTTTCTATTTAATATACGGTTAAGTATATATGGGGTTAAGTTAAGAAACACAACATGTCTCTGCGCACAGCGGAAGAGCACACACCTCATAAAACCATAACTACAGCTTTATTTAACCTTCTTCCTTCACCTGCATGTTTATGGCGGCATCCTTCTCAAACACAATACGTGTGAGAGAGATGCAGCACTGTAAGCAACGGCTGAGCAAATAAACACGACATTGGATACTACGCGCAGCGCTTTAATAACAGACTTTCACAGGGCTGCCCCCAACAAAAGAATACAAACGTATCTACACAACTTCTCACTAGGTTCCCACCAGGAAGGTGTAATACAACACACCTTAAATAAATTTATGTGCCAACGTGACAAATGGCGAGTCCATCGTCGTTACTCAAGCACGACTATGCATACGCCTTTGAGTTTCTTCTCAGACGTATGCAGGTTTCCTCTGGATGTTTTCCTTCACCGTAAAGCTCGTGGTGTGACTAATCACTGATTTAAAATTCACTAAAACATTGGTCAGTCGTACTTGCAATATTTGTGCTGCAGGCGACTCGAACCACTTGGCCACCATGGCGCATATAAAAAGAAAACAAAGCTCCGTCTCTGCCTACCCCGTTTGGGGTTCGGCGTGATGATATGTATGTATATACAAAGGTTTTATGATTTGAATTAGAAAACTCTCATTAGAGGGCGTCCATAAATTACGTGAGATGTTTAAGGGGGGGAGGGGGGGGGGGGGTCGAGTCAAATCTCATCTAATCTTACGTTGGAGACAGTGGGGGTCTCGGCAAATATCACGCAATTCTTTTTCTGATTAAACAAAAATATATATACTATTTTGGTCCATTTAATCCAGATTGAACATGCGTAAGATTTAATCTTTATATATATAATTCTTCTGTGAGTGTGTATGTCACTGAACTCCTCTCAAACGACTGGACCGATTTTGATGAAATTTTTTGTGTGTGTTCAAGGGGATCTGGGAATGGTTTAGATTCACAATTGGACCCGATAGGTGGCGCCACCATCTTTTTTTTCCACCCGAAGGAAGCTGGGCGGGACAACTAGTCTTATAATGAAACCCTCAGCAATATTGGTTACTAGTCGTAAATAAAAGCACGAAGCAATTTTTTTTCTTTTTACAATAAAAATCCAACGCGTTTACGTAAGAAACCCACATTTAGAAAAATCTCACATGAGATTGGGGGATGGGGGCCCTCCCACATAAATTTAAATAAAGTTAAATAAAATCTCACGATATCTCACCAGGGGGGTAAAAAATACACATCACGTAATTTATGGACGCCCACCACCCTAAACCACCACACTTAACCAACTTAATTCCAATGTTGGCACCTAATAAATCTCTGGCGGAAAGTGGGTGTGTGGGTATTTACCTATACACCTCTGCGTAGCCCTTGGGGGACCCTTATGGGAAGGGTGAGGATATATACGAGTATATATAATTCAAATCTACATTATTAACACGTGCTTACTTTCCTAACAAGTCAAAATTAACATAAGGTTTAAAGAGTAAACGGTTACCTACGTGACACGAGACGGGACAAACGGGTTCCCTTTCTACTAACTGCACATTGATCCAAGGTCACCAAAACCTTTATGATCTTGAAAATATCGCCACTTATTTAACACAAGCCAAATTCCCTTCACATCGGCTACACATGGTTTAATTACATTATTAAAACAATAATGTTTACACGACGTAGGTCACACGTGTGGACGGCGGCGTCGTATTGTTAATATCTTGTCTGGTTTTAATACCACTGGGGTGGCAAATAAGCACGCGCCTGAGCGGTAAGCGGCGGCACGGCGCCTGGTAAGCGCTTACCGCCGCCTAAGGACGCTTGCAACACCGCGCTGCCGACCGTGCAGGAATCTTTTTCCACCCTTCTTAAAGAACTCCACGCTCTACTTTCTAGGGAAAACCTCAACGTGGACAACCTCTGCCTGTAAGAAAGTCAGTGCGACGATATACGAGTATATAAAGGTATATCTTTACCCATTCAAGAGTTGGTAACGTGTTCAGAGGTATATATAGTGCCATGCACGAAGACGCGCCCAACTATTCATCCCTACAGTTTATAGTGTAAGTGTGCAACCTTCCACTAATGTTTGAGTATTGTCGGTACACACTTATTACCTATGAGTGCACACGCACACTACAAATTAATAGCGTCGGGTCATACTCCCCGCCTCCCGCGACCCTTCGACTAGAAACTGATGGGGCGCGTCTTCTAAAATATTTTTATTCGAGGAGAGAACTCCTTCGCAAACCCATATTGAAGCATCGAAATGGTGTTCACTTAGAATTTAATGTAATATTTAAAAAGGAAGTTAAATTTATCAAATGTATGCTGAACTGAAGGACTCGTATCTAAGTCATGTATAAATTATAAGGAATAAAATTAACAATTATAAATAATAATATATCCTCACGCCTTCCCACAAGGGTCCCCGAAGGGGTAGGCAGAGGTGTGTAGGTAATACCCACACACCCACTTTCCGCCAGAGGTATATCAGGTGCCAACGTGACAGATGGCGAGTCCATCGCCGTTACTCAAGCACGACTATACATACGCCTTTGAATTTCATCTCAGACGTATGCAGGTTTCCTCTCGATGTTAACAATTACCTATTATTAATCTAGTGGGGAAGTAATGTGAAGAAGTATTTCATTAATGTTCTTTATACTATGGTTATACGTTATGCTTGACATCAGTTAATGTTTGGGCACAGTCAACGAAAGTAGGTAAGGTTTTTTTTTTCTGAAGCGGAATAAATATTAATGGTCCACGACTGAGCTAAAATTAATAATGAACGAAATACAGTCTCTCTATACTTTGAATGGCGGGGTCTAATTGCCCAGTCGCTCTTCGTACACTCTTCTCGCGAATATAAAAAAGACCTTGAGGCGAAAATTTTAGTCTCAATTTTGACTTAGTCTATATCTGTACAGATAAAGAATATTTACGCGTCTGTTTTGAAATATCAAAATAAATGTTGTATTCATAATGCTTTATTATGAAAATTAATTGATTATTAATTCAGTACTGATATTAAAATACACAATTAATAAAAAGATTGTCCGTATGTCTGTTTGTAGCGGCTAATCTCCAAAACGACTAAACCGATATCGACGGGGCTTTCACTGGCAAACAGCTAATGATACCCGAAATGATGTGGGCTACTTTAATTTGGGAAATATAATTGGTTCACGTAAAAAATATTACATAGAAAAAAGCTTAATAATAACAGTTTCTAGAAGAAATACTATCTTGGGAACATTATATCTTGGCGGGGAACAATAACTTCCTCTGTAAAAACGAAAGTATTAATGACAATAAAAACTACTCTAATTTATTCAAAGATGGCCGCACAGTGAAATGTGACAGCACTGCCGCGAGCTGTGAATTCTTTCACGTTTCACTGTAACTGTGGAACTATCGTGATAACAATGTGATATCAGCGATTGACATTAAGAATGCCTTTTTTAAATACCTAATAAAAAAATAACTGAACTATATATAACTTGAAAATGTATATATTCTTATTAATATCATATATGCGAATGTTTGTGAGAATGTGACGTCCCCGAGGGGGTAGGCAGAGAGTATAGAGCGCCAGTTCTCTAGACTTACATACCTCTTTCGCTTCGTCCACATTCACGAGTCTCTTCATACATGCTCGTCGGTTTCGAGTACTCTTAACGTTCCCGTCCTTGAGCGTCCGATCTATTTGATCCAGGTAGTTGGAACGTGGCCTTCCTCTGCCTCTTCTTGCACACACTTTTGCTTTTATATAGATATGTAGTTAGGATGGATATGCATGTATCAAACGAATTTGACCTTTGAATTTCTCGTAAGTAGATAAATAAATACCTTGGGACAATTCCACACAAATCTACATAGCCCCAAATTAGCAAAGCTTGTGTTATGTGTAACAAGACAAAGATATATTTACTTATATACATAGATATTTACATAAATACATAGGACATCCAAGACTAAGGCACAAATTCTCGTGTTCATCACACAAATATCTGCCCTCAGCGGTAATCGAACACGCGTCCTCAAAGCTTTCGTAGTCAGGAGCTCTAACCACTAGACCAAGCCGTGTATCTTTACTGCACGAGTCCAAACAGGGTCTGCTATATTGGACGCGATTAAAACAATGAGTGAGATAAGGTCACTAACCTGTGAATCCGCTCTCATCTCTGATAAACTGATAACATTCATACGTATAGTTTACATTACGTCACATGTGGAATGGGAGTGAGCTTATATACAAGGTAGGCGAGAGGTGTAACAAGACAAGCTCATCGCCTTAAATAGGTGCCAATGTGACAGATGGATAGTCCATCGCCGTATCGCAAACACTGTAATTACATATGTTTTTTTTTTTATACCAATAAGGTTGCTATTTCGAATTTCGTTCCAGATTAAGCAAGGCTTATGTTATGGTAAGTAGACAACGATATATTTATTTATAAATAGATAGACTAGATAGTGCCCGCGACTTCGTCCGCATGGAGTAATGACTTTGGGCAGCATTTTTTGGATATACATATTATCATTTGGTTTATTTGGATACTAGCTGTGCCCGCGACTTCGTCGGCGTGGACCGCTTTTTATCTTTCGTAAAAATTATTTTTTTTTTTCAATAAAAAGTATCCTATGTTACTTCTAATACCTCCAAGAATATGTGTACAAAGTTTTATGATGATCAGTTTCGTAGTTTTTACGTGAAAGCGTAACAAACAAACTTACATTCACATTTATAATATTATATATATCTATATAAGGATAAGGATTATGTTAAGTGAAGCTAAACACATTATATTAGTGAAAACCACATCTAAATCGGAAAAGCCGTTTCCGAGATTAGCGTGCACAAACGCACAGACAAACAGATAAACAAACAAACATTCTAACGATCATTTTTTTTGGTGCTATTTGCGTTATATTCTCCCTTACATATCTTCCATTTGCAGACAGCGATCCGTTACATTTAAATTATATATATATATATATATACATTTATATATATTATATATATACATAACATATATACATTATATATACAAGAAAAGCCGTGGTGGCTGAGTGGTTCGAGCAGTTGCCTGCGACGCAAAGGTCGCAAGTTCGAATCCCGACTGTACCAATGAGTTTTTTCTGAACTTAAGTACAGTGATTAGTCACACCACGAGCTTTACGGTGAAGGAAATCATCGAGAGGAAACCTGCATACGTCTGAGAAGAAATTCAAAGGCGCATGTATAGTCGTGCTTGAGTAACGGCGATGGACTCGCCATCTGTCACGTTGGCACCTAATATACCTCTGGCGGAACGTGGGTGTATGGGTATTACCTATACACCTCTGCCTACCCCTTCGGGGACCCTTGTGGGAAGGCGTGAGGATATATTATTATTTATTATTATATATATATACATGCATATCACGCCGAGTCCCTAACGGGGTAGGCAGAGAGCTCTTTCGCTTCGTCGACATTCATCAGTCTCTTCATACATGCTCGTCGGTTTCGAGTATTCTTGACGTTCCCGTCCTTGAGCATATTTCTATATATTGATTAGTTAGTTGCTAGGATTCTCTCAACGACTCACACAACAAACCGAGTCAGATCCGCAACCGAGTCTAAATGTACCGTGGCGAATACTGGCGGGGCGTTATATTTTTTCATTCTGCATATGCATATAGCATGGTGTTTCATTATGCAACGGCCATAACGGCGTATCTCATGCGAGGACGCAATAAACTACCTACTGGGGATTTCTCATTTCCCATAATCCGTGGCAACTGTTTCCTTATTCGCTTGTATGTATCGTAAGCAATTTATAAAATATAATTGCGTTATCGCATGTCAGCTAATAGGAGTCAAGATTACTCGTCAGCGGACATGTATGAAGAGAAGAGAGATGGGGAGAAGCGCAAGGGTTGTCAGTGTAGAGAGAGATCAGGCGCTGTGCTCTCTCTCTACTAACTAACCTAACCCGTGAGTGACTCGTACATACATTTATTATCCCATAAATATACCACAGATACCATATATACATATAACACACAGAGTTCCTCACGGAGTAGGCAGAGGGAGTATGCTATATATATATATATATCTCTGCATCACCCAAAGGTTAACTAGTAGAGAATGCCTTCGGCATTAAGTTCGCCTTAGCAAAATGTTTTGCAGGAAGTTTTAATAAATAAATAAATATATATATATATATATATATGTATCGTCCATAGGAGTTCCCGAAGGGGTAGGCAGAGGTGTATAGGTAGAACCCACACACCCACTTTCCGCCAGTGATTCTCAAGTACGACTTTACGCCTTTGAATTGCTTCTCAGACGTATGCAGGTTTCCTCTCGATGTTTTCTTTCACCGTAAAGCATTTTATATTTTTTGCATCAGTCACATATCCACAGCCAAGCGTGGTACAGCTAGTATATATATATATATGTGTAGGTATGTATGTAAAGAACGTACATTGACGAAAGATAGGCTACAATATCCAGTAGCCACAATACGAGTAGGTACGGAGCTTAGCCTACATAATATATTTGTACATATTTTATTACAAATGCGTTTGTAGCTAGGACTAACATTTTATTTATAAGTTGGTCTTCGGTCGATTAGGTAAGTATCACATTTGCTATTGTTAATGACGTGGCTACTACAGACATTGGACATATTTTTGTGTTGCTAAAGCGGGCTATTCGTGCGATTTCTATCCTTAAGCCTGAGAATTATTCAAATAATAAATAAAGCAATAATTAATTAAAATCGCCTTCATATTAGGGTCCCCGAAGGGTTAGGCTTGACACTTTCCGACAGAGATATCTATTTTAGGTGCCAACGTGACAGATGTCGAGTCCATCGCCGTTACTCAAGTACGACTATACATACGCCGTTGAATTGCTGCTATTGCGTATGGAAGTTTCCTCTCGATGTTTTCCTTCACCGTAATACTCTTGGTGTGACTAATCACTGTATTTATTAAGTTCAGAAAAACTCATTGATACAGTCGGGATTCAAACTTGCGATCTTTGTGTCGCAGTCGAACCACTCGGCCACCACGGGTCAAGTTATGAAGTTAATACTTGTTCGTTTGATCGTGGCCTCTGGAAACAAGAAGGCTGGAACGTATCTCACCACGCAGAGAATCAGCATTGCCATACAGCGTGGCAACGCTATCAGCCTTCTTGGCACTCTCCCGCGGATGAGTTAAGAGCTTTAATACTACTAAATAAGGTCTATATTAATAAGGTAGCTAACAAGAAAACTCAACATTGTAAATTCCACGTTTAATATAGGCATGGTGGGCGAGCATTTCAAGTAGTTGCCAGCAGCACAAAGATCGCAAGTTCTAATCCCGCCTGTACCAATGAGTTTTTCTGAACTTAAGTACAGTGATTATTCACACCACGAGCTTTACGGTGAAGGAAAACATCGATACCTCGATATAACAATCGAAACCTGCATACGTCTGAGAAGAAATTCAAAGGCGTATGTATAGTCGTGCTCGAGTAACGGCGATGGACTCGCCATCTGTCACGTTGGCACCTAATATACCTCTGGCGGAAAGTGGGTGTGTGGGTATTACCTATACACCTCTGCCTACCCTTGTGGGAAAGCGTGAAGATATATATATATAGAATATAGGCATTTAAAAATGGAACGCGAACGCCATGCACCCATACAATATCAAACTACCCACAGTATACACAAACAAATCGTCTGTCACACCAATACGACTCGCATCCGGCTTTGATTTACGCGGCATTATAATCAAATGGAATATGCACTCTAAAAGCGTTTAATAAAGTTGAATATTGGTTGTTAGTGGTGAACGGGAAATGGGGTACATTGCGGCAGGATGTCAACAATTGAGCTGATCGCCCTTGCAACGAAGATCCAGTTAGGAAGACCAGCTATTGTTGTCTTTACGTTGACCGTCCGCGAGGTCGACGGCTAGTCTCGCCTACGCCATTTTTCTTTGGCCAAGGAACTCTGTAAAAGGGAACTGGCGTTTTTCTCTCTCGGCCTACCGGCGTGATGATGATATATATGTAAGTTATTCATACCGTCCTTTTATTTTTAATAAATAGAATGTTACACTCTTAGAAAACGGAATTTATGAAGAGACTGGTGAACATCAATGAAGCCAAATAGGTCGGCAAATCTAGAGAGAACTGGCGCTCTGCTCTCCTTCTGTGAAGAATTCGATCTGATGATATCCTACTAGTGTATGTCACTGAACTCCCCCGAAACCGCTGGACCGAATTTAATGAAATTTTCTGTGTGTCTTCAGGTTGATTCGGGAATGGTTAAGATTCACAATTGGATCCGATAGGTGGCGCTGCGATCGTGTTTCAGGAATTTTAAGTTTTTCACCCAAGCGAAGTTGGGCGGGACAGCTAGTAATATTATAAATGCGAAAGTTTGTAAGTATGCGTGTATGGATGTTTGTTAATCAAGCCAGAACGGCTGAACGGAATTGAATGAAATTTTGCACAGAGATAGATTATTAGCCGCATTAACACATAGTTGGCACCTAAAATATATCTCTCGCGGAAAGTGGGTATGTGGGTACTACCTATACACCTGTGCCTACCCCTTCGGGGACCCTGCTGGGAAGGTATGAGAATATAATATTACATGTTATTATATTATTATTATTATGAAACATAGAAAATTTAATGATAAAATATAATCTAGATAAAAATATAGTAATGAAATCGATTTTTACGTAGAGTTATAAACTATAATTAAATTACACACGAATAAATGTGTTACACACAAGGCCGGGAACATTCGTGCTCAAGTCAGAAGAAGTGGTATTTTCGCCAACTATTCTTGACCAAGATTAAGGTTATCTTCTTCATTAACTTAGAGTTGGTATCGCATACTTAAAGTCATTTAGGTCACATTGTATAGGTAATTAGTAAATGGGATACATTTATTGTTTGTGTAGAAATGGCCTTACAGATAAAAAGTAAACATACATCAATAAACTTGAAGTTTTTGAAAAAGTTTTATAGCTAGTTTGATTCCGGATTATCACACAACGAGCTTTGGTGAAGGAAAGGATCAAGAGTGGCAAACACGCATTATTACGCTCACAATAGTGCCACTGTGTTCGAAGAATTATACTGTGTCAGCAGGATGATGGGACTAATCCCTCTTCTACCAACACAATAATACAATCCCCTCCCCAAGCAGCTCATTATTATTAGGAACACAACACAATACATTGTCTTATTTGGCTACGGACTTCTATAAGGTGGAGGTTCTTCCCCAGTCGGGCAGCTCCGAATTCGAACGGGAAACCCGTTATGCCTCTCTATTCGCGAGTTTAAGAATAAATTTAAAAAACGTTTGCACAGTCGTGCTTGAGAAATGGACTCGCCATCTGCCACGTTGGCACGAAAATAAATCTCTGGCGGAAGAACGGTGTATGAACAATTGAAGATAAAAACATTAATCTTGACATAAAACCTTTTAACTGTCCAAGCACATTTCCCCGCACAACGAACGCACCGCGATTGGTGGAAACACAGCCAATACAATATCCGTCCGGACATGACGTCAGCATTGCATTACATAAATCAAATTTAGAACCGAAGGTCGACTTCAAACTATTATTCGTTGAAACATAAGCCATGAAGTAAACATATTTCAGTCACGTGTTCGACATTCGATCTCATAGAATTCATAATATCATTACGCCGAGCAATGAGGTTTTATATATAGAGACGTTATACTCCTTGAATATGAAGTATAAACATGGCAAATTGTATGCTATACCTACATATAGCTACAATACACAACTCACACAACGGCATTAAGCACACTGATGAGATTAAAAGAGCACGAAGTATATGAATCCTAGTTGTCAGAAAGGGATAACAGCACAGCCACGTGCCAATATGTCGAGCTCTAAACGTCCTCTCTTTCGCTCTTAAACGTAACGCGCCACTTGTCTCGTTCGCACAGGGCGCAGTGGCATCGTCGCAGGAGTTAATTCAGATTAAAATTTAATGTTAAATTTTCGTATTTTTGATAGATATAACAAATTTACATTACTTACAAATGAAAAGACACATCCTTCTTGTTTTTTACACTCGTCCAGTATATGTTCTGCAGTTTCTAAGCACCTAAGAAGGCATTTTTCCTAAATGCTGAATAAGTGCTACGTCATTGCCAGTCAAGCTGCGACTAAGTTGACTCAAGCCAATTAGCTTGTGTTGAGTTAGCCAAGCCAAGCGCGGTAAGACGTATCTATTCTTTTTTACATCAATGAGGCCGAGTCCCTCACGAGGCGGGCAGATAGAGTAGAGCGCTAGCTCTATCTAGACACACATACCTCTTTCGCTTCATCCATATTCTTCACACATGCTTTCAGGTTTCGAGTACTATTGTATATATATATATATATATATATATAATATATCCTCACGCCTTCCCACAAGGGTCCCCGAAGGGGTAGGCAGAGGTGTATAGGTAATATCCACACACCCACTTTCCGCCAGAGGTATATTAGGTGCCAACGTGACAGATGGCGAGTCCATCGCTGTTACTAAAGCACGACTATACATACGCCTTTGAATTTCTTCTCAGACGTATGCAGGTTTCCTCTCGATGTTTTCCTTCACCGTAAAGCTCGTGGTGTGACTAATCACTGTACTTAAGTTCAGAAAAAACTCATTGGTACAGTCGGGATTCGAACTTGCGACCTTTGCGTCGCAGGCAACTGCTCGAACCACTCGGCCACCACGGCTAAGTACTATTGACATCGCCATTTTATACGGCACCAAATCCCGTGAAGTCCACAGGGAGCATAAAAATAGATTCAATGCAATTGAGACGCGTTCCCCTCGAAAAATGTGCGGCGTAATGATTTTGGCCGTATCCACAAAAAAGAGACTCGCAAAACAACGCGTGAACGAGGGTGTGATTGTAAAGACGAAGCTTTCTTCGCCTTTACAATCACACCCTCATGTTAAGTTGGTTTCGACGTATAGAAAAAATGAGTCGCGAAAGTTGATAAAACAGATATACAATTCGAAAACATATGTATGAAGCGGTAGAGGGAGATGTTCACAATTTCACACTAACTGGATCAAACCTATCGAGAAATTAAGGATGGGAAGGTAACGTCAAGAGTACTCGAAACCAGCGTGCGGGTATGAGGAGACTGAAAAATGATTAAATGTAGATGAAACGAAGAAGATCTTTTAATCTGTAGACAACTTGCACTCTATTCTCTCTGGCCACACCGTGAGGGATTCGCGTGACATTTTTATGTATTTACATAAACAATACATACATACAAACCATATTACATAGTGTTGTCACAAAAAATAGGCGTTAGAGACCGCTATATGCCTGCACACGAGAATGTACTTAATAACAATTTGAAACTTAGTCTTTTTGGACTGTCAACTCTCCGGTTACAGTACTCGAACATAATAATTGGGCATTAGAGAAAAAAATTGTAAACGAAACGCGAAATACGACAATGGCGGACACAATAGGCGATCTTTTACAATGGGCAGACATATTAACACAAAGCAAAATAATCTTTTAACTTAATAAGTATAAGATTGAAAATTGTCAGTTCCAATTATCACACACACATGTTTAGTAAATAAAGAACCCCGCCGCGTCTGTCTGTCTATTCGCGATAAACTCAAAAACTACTTAACAGATTTGCATACGGTTTTCACCAAAAGATAGAGTGGTTCATGGGTTAAGTGTGGCAGGAGGCACCTCGGGTACAGCTACAATACTATACTGGGTACCGGAGTCAGATGTTCAATCAAGCGTGGACTAACTTACCTGCTTTCCAAGTAACCAATATCTGATACTGTCTTGCGGTTTTATCGAACCAGAATTACCTATAACTTTTTTACTCTTTGCTGAGATATTTTTATTACTAAGCTCGCTTAAATAAACACAAAATGACCCTTCCAAAGACTACATGCAGATTCATCCCGATTGTTCTTTTCTTACTGAATTAACGTGGATAAAGCGAAATAGGTCTGTAAACTCTAAGAGAGAACTGGCGCTCTACCCTCTCCGCCTACCCCGTTAACTTCTCGGCGTGATGCATCTAATAAATAGGTTATATGGTTGAGTAGGTAGGCACAGTACATCTAGTTGCCTACCTACGTTTGTGTCTGTAGACAAGACGTGTGTACGAGTTTTTTTCGGCGGTGCAATCAATGAATTACACGAAGTGAATTAACAAAAATATACCTACATTCTGCTGTATTTATTTCAAAACCAGTTTCTCTTTCACTTTATCCTTCGTTGTTTAGTATTAATTATTTTATGGCTTAAATGAAATAAAACAGCATTTGAAACGATCATTTGAAAGGTCGTAAGGCGTCGCGACCTCAATTTGTCTGGTTTCACTGTTTTCCTTTCACGCAGTAGCAAAAGAATTTTATCCATCCATTTTATATTATTTTAAATTTTAAACCAAGTCGGACTAATTACCTCCTTTGTTATTGCAGTTTTATACATGTAACTTATTGCCTATGGGTTTGTCTTTGTCGCATTCAATGACATTGACGTTACTCACAATTAGACAGTAAAAATTCAACTAAATTGAAAGTGATTACAAATTTCGATGCGAATACATTCAAAATTCTTGTTACCGTGCTACATACCGGTGTGAATCTATCTTCGTTAGCGTTCAGAAGATCGCCAACAGAAGATGCTTTCGCCTGACTCGCCAAATGTCTTCTATTCAACACATACGACAATTCATCCAGGTAACGTAGCGTTAGATTAGCCATTGTGAACACAACACTTCACTTGCAGGACACACTAATCGTCACACACACTGACAATAAGTAATTATTGTGTGAAACGTACGCGTAAACAAACACTGGAACGCGAACGACATGCACTCTATCCCATAGTCGAAACTCAACTGACTGACGCGCTGTGTGACGTAGAGCGAGCGACGCGACGTGACGTTTGCGCTCGCTCCGTGCGCTGCAAAACTGGCAAAGAATAACGTGCCTGTAGAAAGCTTACACTATTGAAATATTATTTTATAAATATTTTTTTCCCATATGCACGAGCCTGTGTTCATTATAATAATATAATAATAATAATATATCCTCACGCCTTCCCACAAGGGTCCCCGAAGGGGTAGGCAGAGGTGTATAGGTAATAAATACACACACACCCACTTTCCGCCAGAGGTATATTTGGTGCCAACGTGACAGATGGCGAGTCCATCGCCGTTTGTATATAGTTCATTATAATAGTTAGTTATATACCATACTATACTCACTTTCTCGTATCTCAAAAGTCGTCCTCTAGCCTACCAAGTGCCCTAAGCTGGCAATGATGCCTTGCGGTAAGCTCTTTCGATTACTACCTATACTAAAATTTAAAATAAATTTACCTTTTCCTGGTTTTAAAGCCTGTCGGATTGTTCACCAAGTCACGTGCAAATTCAATGAGTTTATCAAAACTCTATTTTTTTGCATATTTATCTCATCATGGGCTTTACGGTGAAGGAGACATATCTGGAGGAAATTTATATACGTGTAAGTAGAAATGCAGACTGTATGTATTCGCGTCACAGTTTTCAACTTCTGCGGATGTCATAATGAAAAATATTTTCAAGGCGTGTGTGATAATTAATCAGTGGCTATGACGCTCTGTCATTGGTACATTTCTATGTATCGGAAAATCATTTCCCCCGCTAGAGACGGCTTGATGATATGTAGGAAATCATTAAGTATTTTTTCATCCATTATGTTGGTTGTTATTTACAGAATACACTGAATACGGTAAACTAAAGATTATTAGTCGATTATATATTGATTATTTCAGTATACCTTAAAGTTTGTTCTTATGTTCGTTATGGCTTAAGTTTAGAAGATATCCAGTATTTTGTCTGATTTGACACTCTATGTAAGACGCGGCGTGGAGATGACGCAGCAATTTTACTAGCTTAAAAATAACTCCGAAGGTCCCTTTAAAGAGAAGATCGATTCTTTATGAGATATCGAAATCTATATTTACAAAGATTTGGTGTTTAGAGCTTATGAGTGCTTGCGTATTTTATACAGTAAAAGTATTTAGAACCTACAGACTGCGATATGCAAACCGACTTTAGGCGAATGAACCCTTGCAACATAAGCCCTATTTATGTATCCTTTAGCCTGCCATGACTATCTCTGCACCACCCAAAGGTTATCTGGTAGAGAATGTCTTCGGCATTAAGTTCGCGTTTGCAATAATGTTTGCAGGAAGTTTTAATAAATAAAATAAAATAAATAATCGCTTGCGCGTTGCAGACCCTACAGTAGTAAACACCCCGCATTAGACAACGGTCATAAAATCATGAAAGCGAAAAGATACGAAGAGACGCGAAGAGAGAAGCGAAGAGAGATGAGAGTGTAGCAAATGATGTTTTAATATTACTGTAAATTGAAATTTTTTCGTGTTCATCTTTCCCTCTTTCTAAGCAAATATCGTCTAAATCAGATGATTGATTAATGAATAAAACTATTTAATTCAGTTTTATCAGGGAGGCAAATTAATGAACTTTCTAAATATTTAAATGGCATTTGAATGGAATTCACAAGTAGGTTCTTCAACGTAGAAAAGATATTACACACATAAATAATGTACATATAAACTCCATGCAAAGCGTCATCAATAATAATAGATGGTTTGTTTGTTTATAAATATTCTGTATTCAAACAGCTGGAATACAGTCAGGTTAGGGCAGACGTAAAAATTTGTAATTTCATTTGAGGATAACTCGCAGTCCTTATTCACGCACAGTCGCAGGATAATATTTTTAAATACTACTTTAAGGTTTTCCTTTCCTGAGTATGGCATAAATGCAGTTGAGATGCGATGAGATGAGATAAAAAAATATGTACTCTTTTATGTTTTACAAGCTGTGCCCGCGACTTCGTCCGCATGGAATTTAACTAAAAAGTTACTGTTCAATTTCTGTGAATGAAAGTAGCCTAGGTTACTCCCTATTACATCAGCTATCTGCCAGTGAAAGTCCCGTCAAAATTGGCCCAGCCGTTTCACAGATTAGTCAGAACAAACAAACAAACGGACAGAAAAAAAATATTTTGCTATATGTACCGTGTATACATCCATATGCATTAAGTAAAAAGCGGTTATTTCAATATTACAGACCCTGTACAATAATGTATAGTATTGTGCGAAAATAAATTGCTTTTGATTTGCCTACCTCTTATTCTTTGGTCGTGTTGCATCCATTGTCGTGATCCATTTCTTGCCGCTCTCGTTAGATGAGCGTTTCCTACGCTTACGTAAAGTTGCTTTTTTTTTAAATACAAACGTTGAATTCAACTCATCGGCTTTTGGTTTCGCACGCGTGTTCGCAGTTGCTTGAAAATAGTTTTTTCGCGTGCATCTCAATGATTAGTGAAGATTTAACTGCTTTAGTGTTTTCTGAGCAATTAAGCGCTAATTGGCGGTATAATGAAATTTTGTCCCTAGATAGTGCCATCCACGAAGACGCGCCCTACTATTGTTCCTCATTGCTTACAGTGTAAGTGTGCAACCTTCCACTAATATTTGAGTACTTTAGGTATACACTGATTACCTATGGGCGCACACGCACACTACAATTAATACACTCGGGTCATAGTTCACGATCCCGCGACCCCTCGATAAGAAATTGGTGGGGCGCGTCTTCGTGGATGGCACTATCTATACCTCCGACGGTAAGCCTGATAAACGAAGATTTTTTTATTATTCAATTGCAGATTGAAATCGAAATTGTTTGGAAGCAGAATGAAAAAGGCCTGTAAGTCTAAAGAGAATCGGCGCCCGTGAGGGACTCGGTGCGATGGTATCTATGTAGGAAGGTATAGCTAGATATGATCACGGTTTTAGTCTACGATACTATAATTGGTAATAATATCAAACAAGAGAAGTGTAAATATATATATAGAAAAAATATATATATATACTAAGACTCAACCGCTTATCTGCAATGGGTATTAAAGGTTGTGACGTCACCTATCTCTGACGTCATCTCTACTATGTACAACATTGTATAGCACTGGTCTCTTCTTTTCCACAAATCAGAAAAATATTAAGGTCCTTTATTTATGTATATCTTCACGCTTCCCCACCAGGGTCCCGAAAGGGTAAGCAGGTGTGTGGGTTGTATGAATATTCCCCAGCTTCAGCCGCAGATACACTTCTCATCATATTATCATACATATTCCAAAATTTGTTATATGTTAGAAAGAATATTGTAAAATTTAAGAAAAATAGCGACTTGCATACTGTGAATACACGGAACAAAGATAAACTCCATGTTCCTACAGCTAGATTACACAAAACTAGGAACTCATTTGTCGGGCAAGGTATACGCTTTTTTAATAAGCTACCTCGGAAAATAATTGAATTACCTTTTGTAGAATTTAAAGCTGTCGTTAAAAGTAAATTAATTCAAAAGGCTTATTATAAAACATCAGATTATTTTAATGATGGCCATGCATGGCAATGAATTGCTCCTCTTATACAAAGTTTATATATGTAAATTTAATCTTTCCTACCCCTACGTAAAAGGGAACAAATGTTAAAAAAGCAAACCGGGGAGTTTGTTTCGCCGTTTCTTCTCCTGGCAGGTATTTTTTCTTGGAAACGGTGGTAACTTTAGTTTATATTAAATATGTGACGTTCAATAAGTGTTCCCTGTGTCCCTTACGTTGAATAAAATATTTTGATTTTGATTTTTTTTTGATTGATCAGAAAAATCGGAACACCTTGCAAGTTAATGTTTTGTAAGGATTATCAGAAAAAATTGTAATATCTAATTCCTAAATATATACTGGCGTCATCAGAGGGCGAACTGCAGTCACTAGTTACCATAATGAAAGAAGAATGTGAAAAGAAGGGGCTGCGCCTAAACGCTGGCAAGACTAAGGTTCTGGTATTCGAAAGAGATGAACAAATGACCGAGTGTGCAATATCGGTAAATGGGCAAATTCTAGAGCAAGTGAATGAATTTGTATATCTTGGAAGCATGTTCACACGAGATGGAAAGTATGAAAAAGATATTGAAAGAAGGATAACTGCCGGAAATAAGGTGAATGGATCCATGTCGGCGTTGATGGGCAGTAAAAGTCTGAGCAAGAATGCTCGAGTTGCTGTCCACAACGCGATATTGGTACCTATCTTATTGTATGGCAGCGAATCCTGGGTATGTCAGAGGAAGTATGAAAATAGCTTGAATGCAGTCGACATGCGATCTCTTCGAAAAATGTGCAGCGTAACGATATTAGATCGAATCCGCAATGAAGAGATTCGCAAATCAACTGGCGTGAATGAGGGCGTGATTGTAAAGATGAAGAAAGGCATGTTACGTTGGTTTGGACACATAGAAAGGATGAGTGAAGAAAGATTGACGAAACAGATATACAAAGCAAAAGTGTGTGCAAGAAGAGGCAGAGGAAGGCAACGTTCCAACCACCTGGAGTAAATAGATCGGACTCTCAAGGACGGGAATGTTAAGAGTACTCGAAACCGACGAGCATGTATGAAGAGACTGATGAATGTGGACGAAGCGAAAGAGGTATGTAAGTCTAGAGAGAACTGGCGCTCTATACTCTCTGCCTACCCCGTTAGGGACTTGGCGTGATGATATGTATGTATGTATGTATGTAAATATACACATTTTTCTGATAATCCTTACAAAACATAAACTTGCAAGGTGTTTCGATTTTCTGATGAGAAATGTATATTTTAGATGCCAACGTGACAGATGGCGAGTCCATCGCTGATATTGCCGCCGCCGTAAGTCTTTGAAATTCTCTTCAACGTATGCATAAATCCTCTCGATGTTTTCCGTCAGCGTAAAGCTTGTGGTATGATTAATCAATGTACAGATAGTGCCATCCACGAAGACGCGCCCCACCATCCTTCCCTATAGTTTATAGTGTAAGTGTGCAACCTTCCGCTCATGTTTGAGTATTGCCGGTACACACTGATTACCTATGAGTGCACACGCACACTACAATTAATAAACTCGGGTCATACTCCCTGCAACCCTCCCGAAACCCCCTCGCAGAATAGGTGGGGCGCGTCTTCGTGGATGGCACTATCTATATATACGTTATACGTATTATTATTATTAAGACAAGCACACAACATCTAACTCGCTCTCTGTCATAACATCGATCAATTCGTTCATCTTCTCAGCCATTCTCTCCAGCTCTTACAATCCATACACCCATCCTGCACTCTACTCTCCACTTTTTGCCACATATAGCGTAATCAAATCAAATCAAATCAAAATCTTTTTATTTCACATAGGCCCAGATGGGCACTTATAAAACGTCGAAAAAGAAGCACGGTTCGGGTTGGTCGCTTCCATGGAGAAGCACCGGCAAGAAACTCCATGGTTACTCTTTTCAAATCATTAGGCATATACAATATTTTTTTCGTTACAGCAATAGTACCCAAGTATGGGGGAACAACGTAGGTCCGACAATAGGTCGTTGCTTACTATACAAAGCATACATAAAACAAGATAATTATAACAATGTTAGCAAGATCTAAGAATCTACAAAGCCTACAATGTTCTCACATTCACAAATTAGACACATTAAACAAGTGACACAAATATTGTCATCAGTACTGTAACTAATTCTGGTCAAGATATGGAATACATTAAAATAAAAAAAAGGAAAATTATTATTGTATAAAAAAAAAAAAAACCCGAATTGAGAAAAGACGTACGTCAAGAGTACTCGAATCCGGCGAGCATGTATGAAGAGACTGATGAATCTGGTCGAAGCGAAAGAGGTATGCAAGTCTAGAGAGAACTGGCGCCCTATACTCTGCCTACCCCGTTAGGGACTCAGCGTGATATATATGTATGTATGTATTATTATTAGTATATGTGTAGTAATATGCAACCAGTAAAAATAACACGTTAATAAGGAAATAGTAAAATATACTTATTTATAAAATAATAGCTCTCTACTCAACAAACCACTGTTTTAGGTAATTATTGTGTACAGACAACATCTGATAATACACGTAACCACGTCCTACTTACACGCACTAAGAGAGACAGAGAGAGAATATTTCGCAATACATACTAGCTGTGCCATGCGATTTCACCTGCAATATGTCTAGAATAAAACACAAATTTCCTCGATATTTCAACACTTTTCATTTACTCACTCCTATTGGTTGTAGCGTAATTTTAAATAGCCTCAATAATGTAAAATGTCCATCGCTGTTACTCAAGCACGACTATACATTTAATAATATATCCTCACGCCTTCCCACAAGGGTCCCCGAAGGGGTATGTGAATTCCCACACATCCACTTTCCGCCAGAGGTATATTAGGTGCCAACGTGACAGATGGCGAGTCCATCGCCGTTACTCCAGCACGACTATAAATACGCCTTTGAATTTCTTCTCAGACGTATGCAGGTTTCCTCTCGATGTTTTCCTTCACCGTTCAGCTCGTGGTGTGACTAATCACTGTACTAAAGTTCAGAAAAATTCATTGGCACAGTCGGGATTCGAACTTGTGACCTTTGCGTCGCAGGCAACTACTCGAACCACTCGGCCTAGAATAAAACATAAATTTCCCCGATTTTGCAATACTTTTCATTAACTCACTCCTATTGGTTGTAGCGTGATTTAAGCCTTCCTCAATAATGTAAAATGTCCATCGCTGTTACTCAAGCACGACTATACATTCCCGTTTGATTTTATTCTCTAACCTATGAAGGTTTCCTCTCGATGTTTTCCTTCACGATAAAGCTCGTGGTGCGGCTAATCACTGTACTTAAATTCAGAAAAACTCATTGGTAATTCGAACTTGCGATGTGTCGCAGGCAACTATTCAAACCACTCGGCCGCAAGGCTTGTACACACAAAATAAATATACAATATACGCGCGAAAGAAAACCCTTGCTTGGGAGTCAGGAAAATCGGCGCGTCTTCTTCCGCCTTAGCAATCCGATTACAGAGCTAAGGGCCCACATTGAGTGTGGCAACACTTGTGTATCCATCCACATTTGGTAGCATTATCTGTCACAGCAACGGCATACTAAATGCATGTCTGCATTCGGACGCATTTTATCCTTCCTGCCACTTTCACTTCACGATAATTATACGCACGTGATACGGTATCGTTTAATTGTATTGTTATATCATTGTTTGATAATATTTAATTTCGGTTGTAGATCGTTGAATTAATTTTGGATATGTAGTGTTACGTAAGGTCTAAGTAGTCCAACGATTAGCTTTATTTTGAATCAGAGTTGAATTTCATTCGTTCGAATGTGTGTTTACATTATGGTTTAAGACATTTATTTCTCAAAAAAATACAATTCACTTAAATTGAGAAATACAGGTTTACTTATAACTATATAATATATCCTCACGCCTTCCCACAAGGGTCCCGGAAGGGGTAGGCAGAGGTGTATAGGTAATACCTACACACCCACTTTTCGCCAGAGGTATATTCAAGAGGCGAGTCCATCGCCGTTACTCAAGCACAACTATACATACGCCTTTGAATTTCTTCTCAGACGTATGCAGATTTCCTCTCGATGTTTTCCTTCACCATAAAGCTCGTGGTGTGACTAATCACTGTACTTAAGTTCAGAAAAACTCATTGGTACAGTCGGTATTCGAACTTGCGATCTTTGTGTCGCAGGCAACTGCTCCAACCACTCGGCCACCACGGCTACTTATAACTAGCACAAATATTAAGGTTCGAAAAACAAAAGGTGGTCTTGATATCCAAATAACATATTAAGTAAACAATACAGTAGTTCCTATTAAGTATCGCTTCGAGAAGGCATTTAGATAGCAATAATTGGAAATAATAACAGAACTAATCTACAATCGAGAAAAATCCTTTAAGATGTGGTGCTTAAGAGATTTTTTGTATAAAGTGAAGGACTGAATCTCTTTAATACTGTTAGGCAGCTTGTTATACAGGTACAGGGCATTAGGTCCTATTGCAACGCAACAACCTATTGGATATTAATGTAATAAAGATGTTTAATCAAATTATATATTAAATATAATCATACCGAATTCCTCACGGGATCAGAGAGAGAAGAGCGAGCTCTCTCTAGAATCGCAGATCTCTTTCACTCCATCCTCAATAATCTGTCGGTTTATACTCGATAGCTTTTATATATATATTAAATACTAGCTGTCCCGCCCAGCTT
Source organism: Drepana falcataria (assembly GCA_945859725.1). NCBI lineage: Eukaryota > Metazoa > Arthropoda > Insecta > Lepidoptera > Drepanidae > Drepana > Drepana falcataria. Next base: position 8,214,784 of record OX243941.1, on the reverse strand, counting down.
CGCTCGCTATTTGGCTACGGACTTCTATAAGGATGTAAAAAAGGCTACTTTTATTATAGAAACTAAACATTTTTTTTTGTTAAATTCCACGCGCTGAAGTCGCGGGCATCGCTACTTTTAATATGTATTAAGTCTACTTACAGGCGTTTGTTATTTTTACGATCAGTGCGAAGTGTAACTGTGCACAAGACCCATGACTAATGTCAGTTATCATTAATTACTGTATTATTAGATAGGCCGAGCTAATATGTACGTATCATAAGTACCTATGTACTCTTTGGTGTCCTGTCACAGTGGACAATGAAACATTAATCACTACAAAGTATAAAACAAAGTCGCTGTCACTGTCTGTCCGACCCTATGTATGCTTAAATCTTTAAAACTACGCAACGGATTTTGAAGCGGATTTTTTTATAGATAGACTGAACGAAAAAGAAATAAACAATTTTTTTTGCGTTCTTAACAAAACATGTTTGTATTGCACCCATGCGAAGCCGGGGCGGGTCGCTAGTTATTTATAAGTTGGCCTTTTATCATGAAACAAGACTTCGCACAAGGGATGGGCAGGGATTTAATGACATCTTTTATACAGAGACCTTCAGAAAATACGACAGAGAAATAGAAGAAATACAAAAAAATTTTATTACGTATGAGAAGAAGTTTAAAGACGTATGTGTGTATACGACTATACGCTTGAGTAACGGCGACGTCTCAACATCTGTCACGTTGGCCCCTAGAAAATATGTCCGCCGGAAATTGTTCGTCTGGGTATTAACTATATACCTCTGCCTATCCTTAAAGGAAGGCGTGAAGATAAGAAATGTAATAACAAAGTTTGAATTTTTTCTCAATTCCCATACAAATTTGCTGTAATAAATGTAATGATGAAGTTATTACACCTTAAGATTTTTTTATCAATCGTTTCTGAAAATAAATCATTACACTTTTTCGGAATGAATACTACTTACTCCGTTTAATATTGTTGGCATCTTGTTATCTTTGGAGCTATTGCATCCTCATGAGGATTCACAATAGCCTCCAACTTCTTGAAGCCAATTTACTGATATATTTTCTTATTCATACATATATATCCTTCAATTTCCATAACGTTCCAACTACCTAGATCAAATCAATTAGACACTCAAAGACAGCAACATCAAGTACTCGAAACCGGCGAGCGTGTATGAAGAGACTGATGAATGTGGAAGAAGCGACAGATATATGTAAGTCAATTCAAATTCAAAAAATTGAATCAAAAATTCAAATCAAAGTAAGTAATAAGAGAGGTAGGGCATAACGGGTTTCCCGTTCGAATTCGGAGCTGCCCGACTGGGGCAGGCCCTCCACCTTACAGAAGTCCGTAGCCAAATAACACAATTTTTTTGTGTTGTGTTCCTACGCGGTGAATAAGGTTTCCAGTCATGAGCTCCTTGGGGAGGGGGGAGGATTGTTACATTGTGTTGGAAGCAGAGGGATTAAACCCATTATGCTGCCAACACACTATAACTCTCCGAACACAGAGTGATAACGCGCAAGTGATACTTCGGTATCGTGAGCGTAAATAGGCTACGGCGGTAACCGTTTCCCATCAGGTGGGCCGTATGCTTGTTTGCCACTCTAGTTGTATAAAAAAAAAAAAAAAAAGTCTAAAGAGAACTGATGCTTTATTCTCTCTGCCTACCCCGTTAGGGACTCGGCGTGAAGATATGCATGTATTCCAAGAAAATATATCCACTAAAACACCTTCCAATGAAATCAAATTTTACGTGGACTTCGCCAGGCACGGCTTGTAACAAAATTGTGTTCTGTCAATGGTGGATTAATAATAAGGTCTGTTCGATCAAACGCAATACACAAATGTCCGCCTGAAGAGAACGTTTCGATGTGAACACACGTAATTACGTCGAAATGAAGAGTAATCGTCTCCGTACAGCGTATCCATTTATGCTTTCATTCGTTCTATTATTGTCTGTGATGCTGTGAAGTTGGACGTAACATCTTAATTCACTCGACGATGTATATAATGATACGAAATTACTTGATTACAAACTTTGTTTAACATATGTTTTATGATCATTTGTTTGTTGCGAGCTTTGTTAGTTACTAGCAGGGGGCACAGATTTCATTACATCAGCGGAAATATGATTTGATTTGTAGTTTTTTTAACATACATACATACATATAATCACGCCTCTTTCCCGTAGGGGTAGGCAGAGACCACATCTTTCCACTTTCTACGATCCTTACATACTTCTTTCGCTTCGTCCACTTTCAATATTCTCTTCATACATGCTCTTCGGCTTAGGGTACTCTTGACCTGACCTTTTTTTAAGACGTCCCTAATTTGGTCTAGAAACGTCCGCCTAGGTCTACCCCCAGTTTTTTTAAGCAGTTTTAAATCTGCCTATGTGCCAAATTTCGTCCAATTCTGTCTACAAATTGTTTGACAATTCAGAACTATGTATTCGTTTCGACAAGTTTGAACCCAAATAATGTGCGCTCAACACATTCTACACACCCCAAATACTGTCAATCACAAAACTAATATAAAATCGAACCACTTTTGTACATCGACATTCGACACTTCCGTTCTATTACAAAATGCTAGCCAGTGAAATGACTCGCGTCACTAATTATTATTCTATTTTGAACTTTATTTGTTAGGAGTTTGAGTCTATGTGGAGTTCGGCGAGGTGTACATGTTAAGTACAATGAGGCACAGGATGTGATGGATGATCAGGTTACCTTAGTTTGGGCATTGAATGTGGATGAAGGGCACTACCTACCAAATCTCTAATTGATAGCCAGCGATATGCAACCATACTGTTAACTATATAGAGTCGTTTTTTAATGCTCTTTATCTGGTATTGAAATCTTAACAATGATGAGAATCCATTCTAAAAATATAAATGTGAAAGTAGTTTGTTTTGAACCTTTTGTCGACGAAACGGCTCCACTATTACCCTTCCCGTACCCTACCACCCTTCCCTACCTTACCCGGCTACCCTTCACTATTTCCATAAGTGCCCTCAAAAGGGTAGGCAGAAGTGTCTAGTAAAACAATGCTCCTTTCGCTGGAGATATATTTAGGCGCTAATCGGACAGATGGAGTGTCCATCGCAGGCTCAAGCACTTTGAATTTCTTCTCAAACGTTGTAGATTTCCTCTTTATGTTATCCTTTACCGTAGAGCTCGTGGTGAGATCCATCACCACACTTGAGTTCATAAAACTCATTGGTATAGTTCACAAACATGCAATCTCTTGCAGGTGAGTCAAACCTCTCGGCCACCGCGGCTCCTCGGGGCCGAAAGTTAACATCCAGATTTGCTTTCTCAGAATGGTGGTAATTTATGCGAACTTCCTACACTCTATCCCAATATATATATCCTCACGCCTTCCCACAAGGTTCCCCGAAGGGGTAGGCAGAGGTGTATAGGTAATACCCACACACCCACTTTCCGCCAGAGGTATATTAGGTGCCAACGTGACAGATGGCGAGTCCATCGCCGTTACTCAGGCACGACTATACATACGCCTTTGAATTTCTACTCAGACGTATGTAGGTTTCCTCTAGATGTTTTCCTTCGCCGTAAAGCTCGTGGTGTGACTAATCACTGTACTTAAGTTCAGAAAAACACATTGGTACAGTCGGGATTCGAACTTGCGAACTTTGCGTCGCAGGCAACTGCTCGAACCACTCGGCCACCACGGCCTCCCATCCCAATATGAGCGTCGATATATATTAGTAACATCAATGGGCATGCAATGCACACCCAAGCTTTCTAACTTAAGCTTGTAACCGGGTCACGATCACATCGCAACACACAGACAAATCGTTGTATTGTGGCAGTAAGTATCTGTTGTTTGACTAATTTGCAGCGATTCATATCGTGGCACCAAATATCAGCGCCCTGAAATAGAAATAAGAAAGGCCGTGGTAGCTTATTACTTCGACTAGGTGCCTGCAACACAAAGGTTGCAAGTTCGAATTCCAAGCGTACCAATGAGTTTTTCAAAACTTTAGTCTCACCACGAGCTTTACCGTGTAATGCAACGAGAGAAAACCTGCATACGTTTGAGAAGAAATACAAAGATATGTATAGTCGTACAGTTAGAGAAGAAATTCATAGTCACATTTATCTACACTTCTCATCAGCAAAATCGAAACACCTTGCAAGTTTATGTTTTGTAATGATTACCAGAAAAATGTTACATTTAGGAATATATGTCAAATGTCGTTTAAAAGTGAATAATATGAGGTATATATTTATATAAATACCCATTTATATTAGATATCATCACGCGGAGTCCTTAACGGGGTAGGCAGACTCTAGACTTGCATATATCGTTCAAATTCATCAGTTTCTTCATACATGCTCGACGGTTTCGAGTACTGCAAAGATCAAGGTAGATCGATTTGATCTAGGTAGGCACAGCTAGTACTTGTAAATAGATACAGACAGTGCCATCCGCGAAGACGCGCCCCACCAATATCTAGACGACGGGGTCGCGGGTTTCCTGGAGTATGAGCCGAGTCTATTAATTGTAGTGTGCGTGTGCACTCATAGGCAATAAGTGTGTACCGATAATACTTAAACAGTAGTGGAAGGTTGAACACTTACACTATAAACTATACGGAAGAATAGTGGGGCGCGTCTTCGCGGATGGCGCTATCTATAGTGACGCCTCTCAACGCCGGTTCGTCGCTATGACTCGTACATATCGCCAGATGTAGAATAACGGTGTATAATCCGGTCTCGAAGTTGCAGTTAAGGTCAAGCGGTTTTTTAGAATACTCGATACGTTTACTAAAACCGGATACTATAATTTGTCGCTGCTAGTATACACCATGGAGGCCGAGTAGTTTTAGTTATATTTGTAGAATTTAAAGCTGTCGTTAAAAGTAAATTAATTAAAAAAGCTTATTATAAAACATAACGGTTTAACAAGAAGGTTTCCAGTAATGAGCTCCTTGGGGAGGGGGGATTGTTATATATTGTTGTTATACTGTGTTGGCAGCATAATGGGACTAATCCCTCTGCTGCCGACACAGTATAACTCTCCGAAAACAGAGTGGCAACGCGCAAGTGATACTTAGGTATTGTATGCGTAAATAGGCTGCGGTAACCGTTTTCCATCGGGTGAGCCGTATGCTTGTTTGCCACTCTTGTTGTATAAAAAATAACATTATTTGAATGATGGCCATGCATGGCAATGAATTGCCCCTCTTGTACAGAGTTTATAATATGTAAGTTTAATTTTTTCTACCCCTACGTAAAAGGGAAGAAATGTTAAAAGAGAACACCGGGGAGTTTGTTTCGCCGTTTCATCTCCTTGCAGGTTTTTTTCTTGGAAACGGTGGTAACTTTAGTTTTTATTAAGTATATGACGTTCAATAAGTGTTACCTGTGTCCCTAACGTTGAATAAAATATTTTGATTTTGATTTTGATTTGCAAAGTTAGTGTTGTAGATACATACATACATACATATCATCACGTGAGTCCCTAACGGGGTAGGCAGAGAGAATAGAGCGCCAGTTCCCTCTAGACTTATGTACATAGGTACCTCTTTCACTTCGTCCACTTTCACCAGTCTCTTCATACATACTTGCCGGTTTCGAGTACTAGTGACATTCCCGTTCTTGAGTGTCCGATCGATTTGATCTAAGTTGGAATGTGGTCTTCCACTGCCTCTTCTTGCACACACTTGCGTTTTGTATGTCTGTTTCGTCAATCTTTCCTCTCTGGTCCTTTCTATATGTCCAACGTAACATGCCTTTTTTAGATTAGTTGTAATCTACAAAACTTTTTAAATACTAATTTCAAAATTTCTTGAAGAACTCCATGCTGTACTCTCTAGGGAAGACTGTTTGGATCAGAGTTGGTGCACTGGGAGAAGGAGGCGTGGGCATTAAGTGGGCATATGTGGGAACTATCGCCGTTATACAAGCGGGCAGGCACCCACAGGGAGGCAAATTATCTCCTCAGATTTCATGGTAACTCATGAATAACCTGATCGATGAATCCTTAGCAACGACTAAGTTATGACGGCCGATAGAAACCTTATGATGTTGGTTCTTGATTGGTATGACGCATGTAAGTCTGGCTAAATAATTAGCCTAAAATGGGATAATTACATGAATTTATGTATTTTCTAGCGGCGTTCTATGGTTCCACTGAATTTGAATTCTTTCCTAGTTTTCACCATTTTCCATTACTCCACGGGGTCTGCAGTAGGTTACAAGAGTGCAAAGTTCGGGCTACAATGATAAAACAGTCCCGCGTCGCTATCTGTCCGCGATAATATTTTTTTTCATTAAGTTTCATAAAGCGAAACCGGCGAGCATGTTTGAAGAGACTGATTAATGCGGACGACGCGAAAGACGTATGCAAGTCTAGAGAGAACTGGCGCTCCATACTCTCTGCCTACCCCATTAGGGACTCGGCGTGATGATATGTATGTGTGTATGTACATAGAGCCATGGTGATCGAGTGGTTTTAGCAGTCGGCTGCATAACAAAAATTGCAAGCTCGAATTCCGTCTGTAACAATGAGTTTTTCTGATCCCAAGTACAGTGATTGGTCACACCAAGTGCTTTACGGCGAAGGAAAACATCGTATAGCCTTGCTTGAGCAACGGCGATGAACTCGCCATCTGTCACGTTGGCACTTAAAATATATCTCTAGCGGAAAGAGGGTGTGTGGGTACTACCTATACACCTCTGCCTACCCCTTCGGGGACCTTTGTGGGAAGGCGTGAAAAGAGAGTAGAGCGATATTCTCTATAGACTATTTCACTTATCAATCACTACCGGATAGAGTAAGCGACTACCCATTAGTAGGCACGCGCACGTTTGAACTAGCAGGGCGGGTACCACGACGCGCGTCTAACAACATTAATTAAGATTACGAGCGGGACAGATATATACACGTCATATATATCTGTCTCTTAAACATTTTTGCATTGTGAATGCAATAGGATGTCGCCGTGAAACCCTGATTCGCGAAGTAGCGCACACATTACTTATGTAATGCTAAATTTTTATTTAACACTAGTTCATCCAAATTAAAAAAATATCTTAGCAATTTTTTTTTTCAGAAGTAAACAGAGAATCCTTATCTGTACTTAGTTATACTTCATATCTTAGTTATAATAATATATTCTCACGCCTTCCCACAAGGGTCCCCGAAGGGGTAGGCAGAGGTGTATAGGTAATACCCACACACCCACTTTCCGCCAGAGGTATATTAGGTGCCAACGTGACAGATGGCGAGTCCATCGCCGTTACTCAAGCACGACTATACATACGCCTTTGAATTGCTTCTCAGACGTATGCAGGTTTCCTCTCGATGTTTTCCTTCACCGTAAAGCTCGTGGTGTGACTAATCATTGTACTTAAGTACAGTAATATCTTAGTTAATTAATATTATACATATTACCTATACTCTTGTACTCTTGTCATTCTTACATACTACTGTTTAATATCTACTTCTACCTTGTAAATTACTATTCGTGAAAACTTGTAATCGGCCTTCATTTCTATTTAATTATTTTGTTAATGTGTCTAGCTGTAAGTTTTCCTCTGATAATAAAATAAAAATAAAATAAAATAAGGTACAAAGATAAATTTTATTTTAATTTGCTTTCATTCATTGTGCCCTATATAATATGCCCTGCCGTATGCCCTATCTCCCTGTTTATATAATAGTATCCGAGTATCTCTCTCTTGTCGTTCCCTCATGTCTGAGGATCGTGGTCATCAAGAAGTGATCCACACTTGGAGTGAATTATTTCTATATGCCTATATTAATCCGAGTATACATATATGTAATAAATATATCCTCACGCATTCCCATAAGAGTCCCCGAAGGGGTAGGCTTATAGGTAATACCTACACACCCTCTTTCTGCCAGAGATATATTTTAGGTGCCATAGTGGCAGATGGCGAGTCCGTTATTCAAGGACGACTATACATACGCTTTTAAATAGATTCTCAAACGTATGTAGGTTTTCTCTCGATGTTTTCCTTCACCGTAAAGCTTGCGTAATTGGTACAGTCGGGATTCGAACTTGCGATCTTTGTGTCGCAGCTAATCGAACCACTCGGCAACCACAGCTGTTTATTTATATATATATATATATATATATATATATATATATTCTTGTATAAATTAGATCTCTGTATCGTAAATCTGTGTCAATGATTTAATTAGCCTTCGCCTAAAGAACAGTCGAAAACTGCTTGTTCAGAAGGTTGTGTTGTGGTTAAATTAGAAAAGTGGGCTTAATATCCGAGCTCCAATTAAATGATGCATTATGCAACGGCAACGCGGAAGATAATATAAATTAATTGTATACTTTTGTTAGAATGTAGGTTGTGTTATTATATTGTAAAATTGAAATGAATGTTTGCTTTTTGAGATAGAGCACGTATTTTGATTCGTTTTAATTGCGTGTTTTAAATTTTTATGTTACTATTGGTTTGTGTTTGTACTAATACATTTTTGTACGAGTAAAAGCCATGAGGAATTCTATTGATGTCACAAATGCCTGGCAAGAGTTGGGCGTATTTCGATTGTATCATCACGCCTTCCCACAAGTCCCTAACGGATAGGCAAACGAGCTATAACACACTCCTGTCGCCAAAATTATATTCAGTTGCCGTCACAGAGTCCGCCGTCTTTTAAGTGCAATCTTACACTCTTTGAACTTCTTCTCAAACGTATGCAGGTTTCCTCTCGATGTTTTCCTACGCCGTAAAGTTTGTGGTGTGGTTTATCATTGTACCAGGTAGCGCCATCTAGTGACAATAAGGGAAGAACTATATTTGGTATCGGAAGATTAGTCTCTATTGTAACAATGTGAGGTGCGAAAATCTGGTCTTACACATCCTTAGGATCTTCAGACGTTATTTAAAAAGTAATAATAATAATAATATATCCTCATACCTTCCCACAAGGGCCCATGAAGGGGTAGGCAGAGGTGTATAGGTGCCAACGTGACAGATGGCGAGTCCATCACGTCTCAGACGTATGCAGGTCTCCTCTCGATGTTTTCCTTCACCGTTCAGCTCGTGGTGTGACTAATCACTGTACTTAAGTTCAGAAAAACTCATTGATACAGTCGGGATTCGAACTTGCGACCTTTGCGTCGCAGGCAACTGCTCGAACCACTCGGCCACCACGGCTCTAAAAAGTACATATTACTTTATTAATAGCCTAGAAATACAACATACGTAACATATATGTGTTATTTCAGCTAATATAATCCATCCCTGAAATTAAATAATTGTATTCCGTCCAGCTGCTCTAGCCTGTTTGAATAACAAACATATTCTCAAACGTTTACATATCATTTGTAATTTTTATTTACTATGGTGACTAGACAACGATCTATATAGGTTTTTTTATTAATTAACTGAAAACAATAAAATGTATTTATTGAACAAACCATGAAGTAACAGTAACATTATATATCCTCATCACAGGCTTCGTAAAAAAACCTATAACCTGAACATACATACATACATATCATCACACCGAGTCTCTAACAGGGTAGGCAGAGAGTATAGAGCGCCAGTTCTCTCTAGACTTAAATACCTATTTCGCTTTGTCCACATTCATCAGTCTCTTCATACATGCCCGTCGGTTTCGAGTACTCCTGACATGCCCGTCCTTGAGCGTCCGATCGATTTGATCCAGGTAGTTGGAACGTGGCCTTCCTCTGCCTCTTCTTGCACAAACATTTGCTTTGTATATCTGTTTCGTCAATCTTTCATCACTCGTCCTTTCTACATGTGCAAAATATACTTAGTAATAATACAATAACAAAATTTAATCCGCAACAGGCTTCGTTAAATACAGAGAGTAGATTTGTTATTAGGATGTCGTTCGCTAATCGCTTCGCTCCCTACTGCACTTCTTGCCTTCGTGTATATATATATCCTGTATGTGTATATATATATATATATATATCCGCAGGACACGTGCGCACGACATAATACGACAGACAACTGTCACTGAACTTTATGTAGATATACGGCTCACGATTCTTTTCACTAAGGGGATTGAATTAATTCTGTACGTACACGTGCTTACTGTATGCTTTTTAAACGATACCGTCGTTAATTTTAATACATGATCATCATATCATCACGCCGAGTCCCTAACTGGGTAGGCAGAGTGTATAGAGCGCCAGTTCTCTTTTGACTTGCATACGTCTGTCGCTTCGTCCTCGTCAGTCTCTTCATACACGCTCGTCGGTTTCGTTTGCTAATTTTAATACGGTATGTATAATGCGGTAATTTTATATTTAACGGCGATGGACTCGCCATCTGTCACGTTGGCACCTAAAATATTTCTCTGGCGGAAAGTAGGTGTGTGGGAACTACCTATTCACCTCTACCTACCTATTCGGGGAAGGCGTGAGCGATCTATCAATGTGCCAAATTCTAAACAATTTCGTTAAGGTTTCCCCACTAACTTTCGCAGTTTTAATATTAGTAGGATCGTTAATCACTATATTATGATTATACTTGCATCAGCTGTTCATCATTGGATATCACCGTAATGGCGGCATTGCGTAATTTGTCGATGCTGGCTCTTGCGCCTCACGTAACGAACATTTTACAGATAATCGCGTTGATATTTTTGCTCTATTGCAAAATATCAAATCAGTATTACTTGTATACATATATATTATTACGTAAGTTAACCGATATTTCAATACGCTCGATTGTTAATCGTATGCATTTAATATGTGGTTAATTTATATTATTCCCGCAGCGATTTCGCTTATTTGCATTATCAATATATTTATTAATACCTCTACATGTAATTTCCGCTGTTTCGTCATTTCTCATGTCATATAATACGCCTCACGCCTTTCCACAAGGGTCCCTGAAGGGGTAGGCAGAGGTGTCCCACACACCCACTTTCCGCAAGGGATATATTTTAGGTGCCAACGTAAGAGATGGCGAATCCATCGCCGTTACTCAAGCACGACTATACATACGCCTTTGAATTGCTTCTCAGACGTATGCAGGTTTCCTCTCGATGTTTTCCTTCACCGTAAAGCTCGTGGTGTGACTAATCACTGTACTAAAGTTCAAAAATACTCATTGGCACAGTCGGGGTTCGAGCTTGCAATCTTTGTGTTGCAGGCTACTCGGACCAGTCGGCCATCACGGCTCTCATCATATTATCAATGTGAATTTAGTAGGTTATATCAAGGTTAATGCTAATACTATCTACACACCTCTGCCTACCCCTTCGGGAAGCCCTTATGTGAAGGCGCGCCATATTATTTTATACTACCTTATGCCCGCGGCTTCACCCGCGTGGAGTTTGTAAAAGTAGCTTATGTATTTTCTTGCTAGAATCGGTTCAGCCGCTATGCCGTGGAAGAGCATCATACTTTGTTATATTAGAAATCAAAATTTTCGAGAAAAGAAAAAAAAAAGTGTGTGTGTGTGGGTATTACCTATACACCTCTGCCTACCCCTTCGGGGACCCTTGTGGGAAGGCGTGAGGATATATTATTATAATATATATATTGCCGTGGTGGCCGAGTGGTTCGAGCAGTTGCCTGCGACGCAAAGGTCGCAAGTTCGAATCCCGATTGTACCATTTTTTTTTTTTTTGTATTGTCTCTCGTAGCGTGAGTTCCGGGAACTTTTGCTACTTAACCGGTCAATGGCGAGACCTAGGCTTCCAGCCAGCCGATTGTACCAATAAGTTTTTCTGAACTTAAGTACAGTGATTAGTCACACCACGAGCTTTACGGTGAAGGAAAACATCGAGAGGAAACCTGCATACGAATTCAAAGGCGTATGTATAGTCTTGCTTGAGTAACGGCGATGGACTCGCCATCTGTCACGTTGGCACCTAATATACCTCTGGCGGAAAGTAGGTGTGTGGGTATTACCTATACACCTCTGCCTACCCCTTCGGGAACCCTTGTGGGAAGGCGTGAGGATATATTATATTATATTATCATTATATTATTTTATATATAAAAAAAAAAAATGCCTATGTCCTATTCCTAGGTATAAGCCATCACGATTTCAACTTTCAGCCAAATTGGTTCAGCCGTTTTGCCGTGAAAGAACCGCAAACATCCAAACTTACAAACTTTCACGTTTAGTAAGATTTGTAAGATCATAAGATGTAAGATTATGATATTGAGCGATACCCTCAGTGTTGTCATTAAGCGTCGGTTACCGCTTGCTATCAGTTGAGCTGCATGCGTATGTACCTAAGTGGTATAGGAAAAGTGAGTTATATTACTCAACTTAACCCTTTTAAAAACGGGTTAAGCCTGATTGTAAGATCATTGTCACCAGCTTAGTTCTTGCCACCCCAGCTCGTGTTATCCGCGATACGTTACGCCATTACGGGATCGTGAGGAGTCTACACGAACTTAGCTTTTACTTTCATGTCGCATTGCGCTACGGAGTTATGATTGTTAAGCTGCAATGAGATTGCTCATGCGCAACATTTTACTGTCGATTCTGTGAATTCTGTGAAATTCTGTGACTACGGTCGGTTAGTGTGATCTATGGCGGTAAAGTTTTTCAGTTTCCATTCCCGTTGTAACATCTATGGGAGCATATCTATATATATCTCTAAAAAGATTAATGTTTGTATTGCATTTCAATTATAGAATCGTTAGCGAAATTAAATTTTGTGTGCGTCTTCAGGGAGATTCGAGAAAGGCTTAGATTCACAATTGTACCCGATACTTGGCTCTGCGATCATGTTTCAGGAGTTTTTTTCTTTTTTACCCGGGCGAAGCTGGGCGGGACAGCTAGTCTTAAATATATGTAAGAGCTTCGACATAGAATACTAACTATTAACTAAATATTAGATCGAACACATACCCGGCTCAATCGTTTCCATAATGGCCGCCGCTTTTTCACTTTGTGTCGCCAAAGAAATGCGCTCAACCAAGTACGAGCTCGATCTTGAGTCGCACCCTCTTTTAAGCAACCATTTGCCCAAAGCCTTTCCCAGCCCAAACAAATTGTTTCCCTGTGTCTCCGAGCACCAGGGTCCAGCTGTTTAAACAGCCAGGGGTACATAGTCGTGCACTGGCTTTAGTTTGTCGTACTTGGCGTGCTTGGATCTAACCGTCTGGAAGATCTAGCCGTCAAAAAACTATTACGATGGCTTACCCCGTTTTAAATTTGAATCTATATCATCCTGGATCTCACCCAAACAGGCGAAAATCTTCGGAATCGGAACACCAGAAAATGTTTCATTTCCGAGGATATATTTAGGTGCTAGTGCCGATGGTGAGACCATTGCTGTCTTTCAAGCACGAAAGTTACCACGACTTTTAGTATGTATGAAAAGACATTGCGTGTGACACATGTATAGAACCTTAAAGTAATCAGTTGCATTTTGCATTGCGTCGTACCATTGTAATGCGTTTAACTTGGTCAGATACCGGTTTATTCGACGGAAATTGGAATGAGTTGTCTTTGCTTATCTTATAATACATCCTCACGCCTTCCCACAAGGGTCCCTGAAGGTAGGCAGAGGTGTATAGGTACAAAATACCTCCACACCCACTTTCCGTCAGCGATATATTTTTGGTGCCAACGTGACAGATAGCGAGTCCGTCACCGTTACTCAAGCACGACGTTTTTTCTCGGTTTTCACGGTTTTTGCTCTCGGTGTTGTCCTTCACCGTAAAGCTCTTGGTGTGACTAATCATTGTTTATCTTAACCTGTTCAAAATATAAAATAAATCTTCTTTCTTTTATTTAAGACGACCGTCTGGTCTAGTGGTTAGAGCTCCTGACTGCGAAACTTGAGGTCGCGGGTTCGAATCCCGCTGAGGGCAGATATTTGTGTGATGAACACGAATATTTGTACCTTAGTCTTGGCTGTCCTATGTATTTAAGTATATATCTATCTATTTAAGTAAATATATCGTTGTCTAGTTACCATAACACAAGCTTTGCTTAATTTGGGACTAGGTCAATTTGTGTGGAATTGTCCCAGGTATTTTATTTATTATTATTTATTTATTTATAATTGAACAGTTTTTAATTCAAATAATTTGCATAATTTAATACTATGGTGTTAGTTGTTATTGCCTACATATACGTATTGTTCAGTTTTTATTTTATATTAATTTCATTCAGTTACCCATTTCTTTTAATAATCATATATTAAATATTTTTCTTCTACAGATTAACAGGGTAGGCAGAGAGTATAGAGCGCCAGGTCTCTCTAGACTTGCATACCTCTTTCGCTTCGTCCACATTCATCAGTCTCTTTATACATGCTCGTCGGTTTCGAGTACCCTTAACGTTCCCGTCCTTGAGAGTCCGATCTATTTGATCCAGGTAGTTGGAACGTGGCCTTCCTCTGCCTCTTCTGGCACACAGTTTTGCTTTGTATATCTGTTTCGTCAATCTTTCTTCACTCATCCTTTCTATGTGTCCAAACCAACGTAACATGCCTTTCTTCATCTTTACAATCACGCCCTCATTCACGCCTGTTGATATATGATTTATTATATATGATAAATAAATTTATAGATAAAGACAATTTTTTTATAATATCTCTTGAGATTATCTTGGCATTAGCCATGTGTGCAAAATTGATGTAATGAGCATATTAGATTGGGTATATTGAAGCATGTTTACTAACTAGGAAGGAAAGCGTGTGACAAATAACAAAACCAATCAAATTACTTACACGAAAGTAGTTTAGTACTTAATTAAACTTTCTCTGTACATTTTGTAATTAGTATACAACATTATGCTTCTATCAAAACGGAACCAACTCCCTAAGTAATGTAAACTACATACATACATACATATCATCACGCCAAGCCCCTTACGGGGTAGGCAGAGAGTATAGAGCGCCAGTTCTCTCTAGACTTACATACCTCTTTCGCTTCGTCCACATTCATCAGTCTCTTCATACATGCTCGTCGGTTTCGAGTACTCTTAACGTTCCCGTCCTTGAGAGTCCGATCTATTTGATCCAGGTAGTTGGAACGTGGCCTTCCCCTGCCTCTTCTTGCACACACTTGTGCTTTGTATATCTGTTTCGTCAATCTTTCTTCACTCATCCTTTCTATGTGTCCAAACCAACGTAACATGCCTTTCTTCATCTTTACAATCACGCCCTCATTCACGCCAGTTGATTTGCGAATCTCTTCATTGCGGATTCGATCTAATATCGTTACGCCGCACATTTTTCGAAGAGATCGCATTTCGACTGCATTCAAGCTATTTTCATACTTCCTCTGACATACCCAGGATTCGCTGCCATACAATAAGGTAGGTACCAATATCGCGTTGTGGACAGCAACTCGAGCATTCTTGCTCAGATTTTTACTGCCCATCAACGCCGACATGGCTCCATTCACCTTATTTCCGGCAGTTATCCTTCTTTCAATATCTTTTTCATACTTTCCATCTCGTGTGAACATGCTTCCAAGATATACAAATTCATTCACTTGCTCTAGAATTTGCCCATTTACCGATATTGCACACTCAGTCACTTGTTCATCTCTTTCGAATACCAGAACCTTAGTCTTGCCAGCGTTTAGGCGCAGCCCCTTCTTTTCACATTTTTCTTTCATTATGGTAACTAGTGACTGCAGTTCGCCCTCTGATGACGCCAGTAAAACCGCGTCATCGGCGTATAGTAGGCAGTTGACCACTAAGTTTCCCATTTTCACTCCACATCCGTTCGTTCTTAGTGCTCTCAGACAGTTATCTAGATATATAATGAACAGCCAGGCAGATATGATACACCCTTGTTTGACCCCCGACTTCACATCAAACCAGGGTGACATCTCACCGTTAACCCTAACGCACGCCTCGCTATCACTATAGAGTGATTTCACGGCATGCAGTAGGGAACTGCTCACTCCATATCCAGGCAACACGTCCCAGAGTTCCTTTCGTACGACTCTATCAAATGCCTTCTCTAAGTCGACGAAAGCGCAGAAAACCCTTTGGTTAATATCCAAAAACTTTTCTGCGATTCCGCGAAGCGAAAAGGTTTGATCCATACATCCTCTTCCTGGTCTAAATCCACCTTGGGATTCCCAGAGAAACCTTTCGGATCGCTCTTGCATTCTTATCGTCAGGATCTTCGTGTACACTTTACTAGCTAAGCTTACCAAGCTGATGGCTCTGTAGTTGGAGCCGTCCAATCGTGATCCCTTTCCTTTATAAAACGGCACGATGACTGCTCGCCTCCAGTCGTCCGGAACATCACCCCTTTCCCAGCAAAGATTGCATAGCAAATAGATGACGTCCCAGACCGCTGGTCCACCGTACTTGATCATCTCAGCCGTAATCCCATCTATTCCCGCAGCTTTTCCACATTTCAGACTCCTTATCGCACTTACAATCTCTCCCATACTTATTTTATCCGCTATAGGATCCTCGACAGATTCTGTTGGAGGCAGCTCTATGAGTAGATCAGCGGCATCATCATCATACATATCTTTGTAGAATTCACTCCATCGCCTGAGGACGTCAGTTTTGTCAGTCAGTATGTAATGTAAACTACCTTTGTTAAAATCTGCAATAATTCCACAAGGGTCCCTAACGGAGTAGGCAGAGGTGTAACAACTCCTTCTTTTTGTCAGAGATATATTTATGTGCCAACGTGACAGGTGGCGAGTTTCAAGCAAGATTATACATACATCTTTGAATTTATTATCAAACGTATGTAGGTTTCCATTTTGAAATTTCCTTCACCGTTCACCGTTATTCTCGTGGTGTTAATCATTGTACTTACGTTAAAAAAAAACTCATTGGTACTGTCGGGATTCGAACTTGCTCTTTGATACAGGCGCCTCACTTGCATTACTCGTACACCTCAGCCACCACGGCGTTTTTTTGTAGAAATAATTTCTCGTGATTATACGAATACAAGAGTTGCCTACTCACTCACATCCGGGCTCTTAATGAAGATTAAATATTGTTAGTTAATTAAAAGGTTCCTCTATATACCCATGCTTAAAAATAAACAGCAAATATAGGAGAATTGCTCGTTGTAAAGGGTAAAAAAATATGGCCAGCTCTCTCTAGACTTGCATACCTCTTTCGCTTCGTTCACATTCATCAGTCTCTTCATACATGCACGTCGGTCAAGTACTCTTAACGTTAAAATTAAAAGTAAAAATTACAAATCTCGGAATAATGAGTAAACGTAAGCTCAGTATTGCGCTCTTCAAATCAAAATAAGATCCATGGCGGCCGAGTGGTTCGAATAGTTGGTTGCGACACAAAGATCGCAAGTTTGATTCCAAGCAAGTATCAATGAGTTTTTCTGAACTTAAGTATAGTGATTAGTCACACCACAAGCTTTGCGTTGAAGGAAATCATTGAGAGGAAGAAACCTGCATACGTTTGAGAAGCAATTCAATGGCGTATGTATAGTCGTGCTTGAGTAACGGCGATGGACTCTTCATCTGTCACGTTGACACCTAAAATATCTCTGGCGGAAAGTGGGTGTGTGGGTGGTACCCACGGAATAATAAAAACAATGGAAGCGGTTTATGACCCGTTTAGTAAGAGAACCGATGTCGCCAAAACGCACACTCTCACAAAACACACACAGATAAATATTAAGGCTGATTGGTCAACGTATTTTGTGCAAAACGAAGTGAAAAAGTTGGAGTTGGAAACATAATTAAAACCTTATGTCTATGGGATAATATCCGAATTCGAGCATTAGATTTAAGACTTACGACTTATCGGTTTCGATTATTATCACGTGACTGGGAGACCTACGTCACTTGGCGTCGAATAGAGAAACTAATTACAAGACAAATTATTTAACGCCATGTAGCGCTGATTGGCCAAACTAAGAAGTATTTAGGGATATGCAATGCTTTTTTATAACATCGATATCGATAAAACTGGCCTGGCTGCATGTGGACAATGCTTTGTGTAAGTAAGAAGTAAGGTAAGCTATAAAGGATGAACATTTTTAATGGAAGGGAACGTACTCTACATAATAGAGGTAGCAAATATCATGGAAAAAAAATTATATACATAAAGTTTACAGTAAAACTATCGTAAAGTAAATCGTAAGTAGTAAAACTATCGTAAAAATCGGATTATCGATATCGATACTTTATTGACTACACCCTCGCACTGGTTGAGTAGCGCGAAACTGATGCAATTTTCTAGAAAGTTCTTTAACTATTATTACAGATAAAATTCGATCTTATTGCCCTTACATAAGATTGATTTTTGTATTGTACAATTAAAAAAAATTTGGACATAAAACAAAATTAACGTAATAAAATAAAATTTAATTAAATAAAACTTCCCGATGATAGGAAATGCCACTATTAGCTAGATTTTTTGTCCGGCTAGCATTCCTGCACTCAAGAATGGAGCAATACGGCATATTTGCACTTGTTTTTCAAACTTATTGAAAGCGGATTGTACAACTGTCACACACAAGCGGCGGCGGCGTACTGAGCGTGGTTGAGCACTGCAGTGCTTATCGTTGGCATGCGTGCCACGCCTACTTTAGGATTCTATGTTTTCTTTGTTCTGTGGTGGTACCTATATACCTCTGCCTACCTCTTTGGGGACTCTTGGGGAAGGCTTGAGGATATTTAAATCAAAATACCGAGATGAATATTTGAGTGCAATCTTCTGCTTATATACACTAAAAGATAATGATAACATTCGATAAGATTAGAAAGTAAGTTGACATGATTAAAATACTCTTTTCTGGTTTCTATGTAACAAATTTCCTTAATATTCGCTCGACAATTTATATTACATAAGTAACATAGGTAATAATTTTTATTTCAAGCTATTGACTTAATAATTACCTTGCTGGGATGTGAAAACGGTATTCGAAATAGATACAGATGGATTTACGAAGGCATCCATCACGAAAATAATAAAGTTGGACTTTCGACTTTCCTATGATATCTACATTAATTGGTAAAATTTCTAGTTTTTAATTACCCAATCCGATATAAAAACGCGCTTCAATCAAGACGCGATATTGACAATTATACCACTATCTTGGTAAACAAGCATGGTAAACGCTTTCCGATCGCGCTTGTAACACCATTCCTGACGTGTTACTCCAGGAATTATTTCACACCCTTCTTAAAGAACTACTTTATCTATATAAACCTGGGACAATTCCACACAAATTGACCTAGTCCCAAATTAAGCAAAGCTTGTGTTACGTTAACTAGACAACGATATATTTACATATATAGATATATATATACATAAATACATAGGACATCCAAGACTAAGGTACAAATACTCGTGTTCATCACACAAATATCTGCCCTCAGCGGGATTCGAAATCGCGACCTCAAGTTTCGCAGTCAGAAGCTCTAACCACTAGACCAGACGGTCGTCCATACATCTGCACCGTAAATTTTTGAGCCGTGGTGGCCGAGTGGTTTGAGTAGTTGCCCGCAAAACAAAGATTTCCATTTTGAATCACTGAATAACAATGAGTTTTTTTAACTTAAGTACAGTGATTAGTTACATCACGAGCTTTCGGTGAAGGAAGATATCGTGAGGAAACTCAAAGACGTATGTATGTATAGACGTGCTTGAAACACGGCGATCAACTCGCCATCTGTCACGTGGGCACCTAAAATATATCTGTCGGAAAGTGGATGTGAGTACTGCTTATATATTGGCGTTAGGCTAGGTACCTATATTGTTTAAAAGATGAAGTATGTAAAAGAATATGCGAGGCATTTGCGAGCAAAGTCGATGAATATCGCACAGTCTAATATAAACTAGATCTAGAAGCTAATTTCCAGGTCAAATATATCTAGGCGCTTAGAATGATTTAAGTTGTTCCTAATTACCTACATTTATTTACGACAGTGTTTCCTAAATTCGACAAACAATTAACTAATACTGATAAGTAATGTTAGACAAGACGTTTTACAACAAAACAAAACTTTCTTTAGCTACATTTGCATGAAACATACGAAATATTCATTCCGACATATCGTGTCATAACTTTCATAATGCATAACCGAAAATTCCTGTCTTTCAACAATGTATTGTTTCGTAAAATATCCATGACAATGATCTACGAATCTCTGATTTACCTACACTGATATTGTAATACTTTCACCATCGAAACTTTAAAACATTAGTAACACGGTTTAAAAACACCAAAATTTTTTTTGTAAAAAGCATGTAGAGACAGTTTGTTTCAAACAGCCGCCATTTTTTATTGGCGCGCTGACAGATAAACTTTTTTTTAAAGCAATGGTAAATTGCTTTTTTGTCTTGTAATTGGACGTAACAAGACTTGGGAATAATCGCGCGTTTTTGCTGGTTATAACATTTATTTTATGCTTGAATAACAATGTTGGTAAGGTAGGAAGTATTTAATATGTACGGTTGATATTTGGTCAGTGGTCCGTATTCAATATTGTTGCAGCATAAAGCATAGGTCAAGTTGTGTTCGCGGTTCACGAGTTCGTGACATTTCACCTCTCACTTTATAGGAGTCGCGTCGTTTTCGTTGTTTTTTTTTCGTTGAAATTGTTTTTGTTCGTAGTGTAGTTTTTGCGTATTTAATAAAACCTGGATTAACACAGCTCTCCATTTAGAATAAATATAAATTTTGCATAGTTTAAATAAACACTTTTCGCCAGAGAGATATTCTATATTTTAGGTGCCAACGTGACAGATGTGAGGGTCTTGGTAACGGCGATGGACTCGCCGTTACTCAAGCACGACTATACATATATAGAATACATATATACATACATATCATCACGCCAAGTCCCTAACGGGGTAGGCAGAGAGTATAGAGCGCCAGTTCTCTCTAGACTTACATACCTCTTTCGCTTCGTCCACATTCATCGGTCTCTTCATACATGCTCGTCGGTTTCGAGTACTCTTAACGTTCCCGTCCTTGAGAGTCCGATCTATTTGATCCAGGTAGTTGGAACGTGGCCTTCCTCTGCCTCTTCTTGCACACACTTTTGCTTTGTATATCTGTTTCGTCAATCTTTCTTCACTCATCCTTTCTATGTGTCCAAACCAACGTAACATGCCTTTCTTCATCTTTACAATCACGCCCTCATTCACGCCAGTTGATTTGCGAATCTCTTCATTGCGGATTCGATCTAATATCGTTACTCCGCACATTTTTCGAAGAGATCGCATCTCGACTGCATTCAAGCTATTTTCATACTTCCTCTGACATACTCACGACTATACATACGCCTTTGAATCTCTTCTCAGACGTATGCAGGTTTCGTTTCGATGTTTTCCTTCCCCATAAAGCTCGTGTTGTGACTAATCACTGTACTTAAGTTCAGAAAAACTCATCGGTACAGTCGGGATTCGATCTTTGTGTCGCAGGCAACTACTAGAACCACTCGGCCACCACGGTTTCTTATAATATTTATAATTAATTATTAGTACGAAGTAGGATAATTACTAGGTCGGCTACCTTCGTTTATTATAATGTTGCGATAGCGATATTGTTGGTTACAACAGACTGCATAGTACATCGAGCAGATAACAATAGTTTTGTAACTTGTAACGCGGTGAAAGGTGACATCCGTTCCGCACTGAATCCTGCGCACGCGCATCGCTTGCACCTTGCCGGCTCCATCATGTTTTCTAAACAAGTGGGATAAACAGGGACATTGTTCACAGTTTGTCTATATGGGCTATGAGTTGTGTTTTGGATACCTCAGAATTTAATAACGATAATCCTATAAGAAAGTATAACGCATACAATTTAAAATATTTATATATATATATATATATATATATATATATATATATAAATATATATCCTTAATTGCTTTACCATCACCATGTATACTCGTATTAGAAGTGATGAATTTTTTGATCATTCGTTACACAAATGATGACAGGATTTGTTTTTTAACCGAAGAAATTCAAATGCGTATGTATAGTCGTGCTTGAGTAACGGCGATGGACTCGCCACCTGTCACGTTGGCACCTTATATACCTCTGGTGGAAAGTGGGTGTGTGGGTATTACCTATACACCTCTGCCTCCCCCTTCGGAGACCCTTGTGGGAAGGCGTGAGGATATATTATTATTATATTTATTATTATAATACAACAAATTTAACATTATTGTAACAATGTAACAAATATATAGCTGCTAAAATATCAATTCTGCTCTAGAATTACATATTTGCGTAGGTATCATCTTCTTTGGACGAAATCAAATCAACAATCTCTTTATATATACGCCAATCTTTAGTCAATCCACTTGTGTGAGTATTGTGGGGTTCAAACCTCTCTGCTTTTCTAAAAACAGGCCGTTTATAGTTTCATAAATATAAGGATTTCTAGATTTAGTTATTTCTTTTAGTAAATTGTAGGGTCGGCAACGCGCGAGTGATACCCCTGGTGTTGCAAGCGTCCATAGGCGGCGGTAACCGCTTACCATCAGGCGGACCGCATGCTTGTTTGCCACCCAAGTGGTATATAAAAAAAAATTATTGACGATATGCCAGTGACAATCTTAATGCCCACATCTGTTCCTTTCTCATTTGAATATTGAATAGCGCGTCATATAAAGTGTCAAGTGACAGGAAATTGTCATAAAAGTGTATAGCTTTAACTAATAATCAAATCAAATTAAATCAAAATCTTTTTATTTCACATAGGCCCAGGTGGGCACTTAAAAAACGTCGAAAAAGAAGCACGGTTCGGGTTGGTCGCTTCCATGGAGAAGAACCGGCAAGAAACTATTAACTAATATAAGATCCCGTTAGTTAGAAGGCCCGAGTAGTGTCGCACTCTACAGTCTACTTGTCTGTACTGCAAGTATCTGACTTGACCACAATATCCTTGGAGGTTAGGTCTCGTTACATATATGTACACTAGCTGTGCCCGCGACTTCGTCCGCGCGGAAAAGTGATATTAAGCAGCATTTTTTTTTACCCCCTTAAGGGTAACATCTTTACAAACTTTGAATGTAATATTAATTTATATGTAATCAAGAGCCTAAAAAATAAGTTTCAAGCTTCTAGCTTCAAAAATGACGAATCTTCCATACAAACTTTAATCCCCCATTTCAACCCCTTACAACCCTTTTTCACATTAAAATGTAGCCTATGTCCTTCCTCAAGCTCTAGGCTATATCTGTACCAAATTTCATTTAAATCGGTTCAGTAGTTTAGGCGTGAAAAGGTAACAGACAGACAGAGTTACTTTCGCATTTATAATATTATATGTACATATGTTTATGTACTGGCCTACTACTAACCAACAAACTTAAGAAGATTATGAAAACCTTAGATATGTGCCGCGGTTTCCCCGACAAAATTTCACATCCTGTGTTAATCCAGGTAATTAATAATAAATACATTTATTCGGTACTTTACAGCTTTACAGGTGTACATAACAGGGTTTGGAGATTCCTTTTAAGCAAAGATTTGTTTGTATTAGGCTAATTATCTGTCTCTGTGCAAAATATCAATACAAACTGTATGCAGTTTCCCCGAGGATGTGAATTTTAATTCACATCACACAACTGGCTACAGTTAGTCCAGCTAATTATCTATCTCTTTGTCAAATGTCATCCAATTCCGTTCAGCCGTTCTGGCGTGATGAGTTACAAACATCCTCACAATCTTTTGCATTTTATTACCACCTCACGCCTTACCACAAGGGTCCCTGAAGGGGTATGCAGCGGTGTATAGGTAATTACCCACACATCCTCTTTCCACGAGAGATATATTTTAGGTGCCAACGTGACAAATGGCGAGTCTATCGCCGTTACTCAAGCACGACTATCTATACGCCTTTGAATTTCTTCTCAGACGTATGCAGGTTTCCTCTCGATGTTTTCCTTCATCACTGTACTAAAGTTTAATAAAACTCATTGGTACAGTCGGGATTCGAACCTGCGCTCTTTGTGTCGCTGTCAACTACTCGAACCACTTGGCCATCACGGCTATTTTTATTATTTAGTAGTATATGAAAGTGCTTCAACAATAGACCACAACGTATGTATTTAGACTCTATGTATTGTCACATAGATAGCTCTAATTACAGGTTAAATGGCTTTCCAGTCTAGAAAATTAATAGTGCAGTGTCACCTAGTAGTCTGTCCGCGATGTGAGACGTAAAGACAGGTTTCTAATTACCTATGAATGTCTTTATAGGTCGACTGTGTAATCTAAAATTATTTTTTACTGGTAAGTGGTCTAAATTTGACAAATATCATTGAACATTTAATGTTTTAACGTTATGAAGCACATCAGAAAGATTTTATTTTATTTGATCACAGACTAAATCATAAACAAAAGTATTTTTGATATTCTACAGTAAGACATGTATAGACAAGTAAAATTATAGGTTTATATTATAAATCTCTTCTAATTTTACCAAATACCATTATGTATGTTAAATGCACGGTAGTGTGTGTAATATGGCTTATTAATTAAATGTATTTTACGTACATACATATATATATACATACATGTCATTTTGTATATGTTTTATTTTTGTAGTATAATATGATTTAATGTTGAATAATTTTTGTCGTAATTAATGTAATTGGTATATGGTTACGCCGTTTTAATTATGTAAAATAAATAAATTACGCCGACCCTCTTACGGGGTAGGTAAGGTATTTTAAGCCGAGTTCCTAACGGGGTAGGCAGAGAGTATAGAGCGCCAGTTCTCTCTTGACTTACATACCTCTTTCGTATTTTAAGCATTACTATTAAAAAAAGTGCTTACTACGCTTCTCTATATAAACTTTAACTGCGCCATATTTTATTCTTCTCCATCCCGGTAATAAAAAAAAATACAATATTTTTGGCCAACTAATGTAGTAAACACTAGTTGTGCCCGCGACTTCATCCGTGTGGAATAGTGACTTCGGGCAGCATTTTATGGATATACATTTTGTTATTTTTTGGACATGTTACGAAAAGCTTACAACATTATATTATTGAAAACCTTAATCTAGCCTAAATCGGATAAGCCGTTTCTGAGATAAGCGTGCATAAACGCACAGACACACAGACAAAAAATCTAATAATCAGTGTTTTTGGTGCTATTTTCGTTGATAGAGGTCCAAGTCATATTTTTTCTCATATATCTTCCACGTACAGACAGCGATCAGTAACATTTTTATTATTTGTATAGATAACATCAGCCTGTATAGCACTTAACAGGCTTAATGGTTGTGTTTTGTGTGGACTTCCTGTATAAAAGGCAAACATAGCTTAGCCCGTTAGCGAAACAGGCCGCCAATGAGCAGCCGAGCAATTGCCTCATCCGAGATCCGCTGAGGTCACATCTAACGGGCCCATCCCACTGATAACCGGTTACATGTCCTGTCCTCGTTATCGGGATTAAGATAAGCACAAATACCCTACTAATATTACAAAGCACGTAAACTAGTTATCACACGAGCTTTACGGTGAAGGAAAACGTCGAGAAGAAACATGCAGACGTTTGAGAAGACATTAAAAGACACTTGAAATGACGGTGGACTGGCCATATTGTATTTAGCTTTGATTAGTTTGGGACTAGGTCAATTTGTGTGGAATTTTCCCAGCATGTTGATTTTATATTATTTGTGTGTTGTATACTTCTGCCTACCCTTGTCCCTTGTACCGGGGCTCGTACTGGCAATCTAGATAGTATGATTTTACGTACTTAGCAGTACTTAAACACGGCGTTCATATCTAACATTGAAGATTTTGTTTACATTTTCTTTACACATTATCAACTGGAGTTTGGATACGTTGAGCAAATAATTATTGCTGTCCTTACTTATAAATACATACATATATCCTGCATATCACCAAGCCGAGTCTCTCACGGGGTTGCCAGAGAGAGTGGAAATCCAGATCTCACTAGATTTACCGACCTATTTCGCTTTATCCGCAATTATAGGGAGTCTTGCTCAAGCTTTTCTCTCTCTCTCTCGCTTTCAAGTACTATCGACGTTTCTATCCTTTACAAATACATACAAACATGAATTAATGATGTAGTAGTTATAGACAAAATTACAGAATTTTACCTTTATGTTGACGTTCCGTTCGTATTTGACACTTATGATAAACATCATATTGTATTGTAAGTTGTTATCGTAAATTCAGTGTTTGGTGATAAGGTATCGTGATATGATAACTCTATATGTCGAGGTGCGGAATATCTCTTATTTGTTAGCATTGCATCGAAGTTCAAAATTACTTGAATAACAAAAAGATTTTTTTTTATGCTAAGTACTAACTTACTTTACCTTATGATCACGTTATTCTACAAATACGACTACGAATCAAAATTAAGTACTTTTTGAACGTCACACATGTATTTAATACTAGCAGCCCCGTCCAGCTTCGCTCGGGAAAAAAATACGATGGTCGCAGGTGGCGCCAATCGGGTCCAATTGTGAATCTAAGCCATTCTGGAATCCACTTGAACACACCCCAAAAGTTTCATCATAATTTGTCCAGCCGTTTAGGAGGATTTCAATGGCTAACACACGGTCACAAGAAATATATATACATAATAGATAACATCGATCGGACACTCTAGGACGGAACTGTAAATAGTGCTCGGTACATGTATGAAAAGATTGATGATGTGCACGAAGCGAAAAAGGTCTGTAAATCTCTAGGGAGCTGGCGCTCTATTCTCTCTGCTCCTCTATGTTGGACTCAGTGTGATGATACTTATAGGTACGTTTGTATAGATATTTTCACGTGCAATGCGAGAGTAGCTGATTGTTCCTTCTGCACTGGGAAACGTCCTTTTTTATACGCCAAAGATGGACGACATGCCGTCTGATAATGACCAAGCCTAGTTAATTATAGACGTATGCAACAGCTGATGTAGCTACTGGAAGTAGTACTATGGGTCGCTCGTTCGAAAAATTACTATAAATACTTATATTAATATATCCTCACGCCTTCCCACAAGGGTCCCCCACCCACTTTCCGCCAGAGGTATATTAGGTGCCAACGTGACAGATGGCGAGTCCATCGCCGTTACTCAAGCACGACCATACATACGCCTTTGAATTTCTTCTCAGACATATGCAGGTTTCCTCTTGATGTTTTCCTTCACCGTAAAGCTCACGGTGTGAGTAATTCATCTCGGCGTCTCTTTCGTGAACCATTGTGGGCAGGCATAAATAATTGTGTAAGCTCAGCCTAAATTGCATACCGTGTATTCTTAGTGAAATATTACTCACATATTTGGTCGAGCTCATCCGTCGCACTCTGTTGATGGACTTCTTCTGCCCTCTCTTGTACCTGTTGGCTTCTTTCCCCTCGGTCTGGTCTTCCAGCACGAACCAATCCGTGACGGAGCCCCTCCTCGCAGATCTACCACTCACTCTCTTCGCACTAACAACTCGTGACAACTCCTTCTTAAAATCCTCACTGACCTCACTCACTTTGTTCACATGCACCACTTTAGGAGATGGCAGCGTGCTGAAAGAAGAACTTTTACGCTTCTCTTGAACAGGCAAGTCCTTATTCGACTTGGTATAAGGTTCACAATCGCTCAAATATGTTTCGCTAAACATGTCCACGGCTTTGTCAAATTCGTTGAGTAAATCCTGTACAGACTCCGTCTTGAAAATGTTGACTACTATCCCGCTGGAGGCTGAGGTTACAGTGGACATACTGGAATTGTTATTAGACGATTCGGAGGCTGGGAATTCTTTGATACTTTTGAGAAGTACGCCATCTTCTTTGTCGTAGTAAACGTTGGATATGTATTCGAGGCTTTCGTTCGAGGTCCACGCGTCTCCCATAGTGTCGCTGCTCCCAAACACACAGGACTGGTTCTTGGACAGCTTACTCATCTTATTGTCCTCTTCGTCCTCTTCCTCAATGGCTCGAGGGAGGAATTCGAAACTCTTGCTTCTCTTGTAGATAGGGACGCTGTTTCGATCGCGTTTCTCAATTTCCTTGTTCCTAAAGAACCAGAAACGCTTGTTGATTTTGTACTCTTGTTCGCTCTCTTCGTCCCGTTTGTCCATGTCATCGCGATGCTCATCGCGCACATCCTCGACTATCGTTTTCCATTTCGGCTTGTCCTTCTTGCCCAGGAAACTTATACGGGAGAATTTATCCCGGAAACTGAAGGACTTTTTCAGTGGTGAACCACTTTCGTCTTCTGATGATGTTTGTTTCTCCGAGCCTGGCGAATCCGGGACGACCGGCAGACAGGAGGAGAGGAAACCCGAGGGCTTGGCGACCACCACGTCGGTCGGTCTGCCTCGTACTGGCACTATTGGCGGTGGCTTGAACCTCTCTGGTAAGTCTCCGAGCAAACCGCGCTCGATTAGGTATAGACTCTCTGTGTTCAGTTTCTTGAGCACCTCGGGTCTGCGGGGTCTCTTGTCTCTCTCCATGTCTGTCTGCGTCATCACCGGCCCGCGGCTTATTTCCAACTGGGACCTATCGCAGCTCATATCACTCGACTGATAGCAGCTGATAACTGATAACAACTCTCCAGCTAACTCGTCGTTTTTATCTTTTCAATGAACTACTGACTATTTGTCTTTATGGCCTTCTATAAGTATATTTTTACGCCTTCCCTTATTTGCGGTAATGGTGGTTACTTAGGTGTACTTAGGTGTGTAATACAGACTCTGTTTCTTTAAATGCCAAAGTGACAGATGGCAAGTCCATCGCGTTTTCTCGAGAACGACTTCGAAGTTCTTTTCAAGACTATGCAGCACCGTGATGATTACGTACTTTGGTTAATTCTGGATTTCTGGATGTGAAAAAGAAGCGTAAGCATATATGCTACCTGATAGTAAACGGTTATCGCAGCCTAGAGTTGCTAGCGATACCAGAAGTATTACTTTGTGTATATATAGGTATACACAAACGCTACATTTAGTTTTGTGCGAAAGCTTTGATCTTTGGTGGTGTTGTAAGTTTCGAAAGGGAAAAAGGAAAAATAATACACAATACACGGAGTCGCTCACAGAGTAGAGCGTTTTTTCTAGAGATACAGACCTCTTACGTATCATCCACGTTCATCAGTCTTTTCATACACGCCCGCCGATTTCGAGCAAAGAAATAATACTTCTTTTGCATATATGATAGGATAGCAAATTATAGATAAAGATCTTATAGGAATTTGATATAAGGTTAGTTGAAGCTTGTCGACAGTCGAAATGGTAAGCAATATTGTCGACAGTCTTGTGATTCACTTCAAAGCAACGTATCAATTCAGTACTTTTGTACTCAATACTGAATACATATATATCATCACGCCGCGTCCCTCCCGGGGCAGCCAGGGAGAGAAGAGCGCCGACTGATTTTCTAGACTTACAGACCTCTTTCGCTTCGTCCACATTCATGTCATTTCAATCATGCTTGTTGATACGAGTTCTCTTCACATTCCTTGAGTGTCCGATCGATTTATTCACGGTACTTAATATTAAGGTCCTTGTTAGCATAGCTTTAAGGTTAAATATCAATTGGTAACGCCCCAAATGTATCTATGTACATACATATTTCATCCTTGAAACGAAAGTTTGATCGATGGCTTAGCACCATTGTTAGTTTCTCAGTTACATGTCGAGAGCAATTCCAATTGTTGTGTGTGAAAGTAAAGTTTAGAGATTTGAATTTATTCAGTTTAAACCAATTAGGAGCAATACTTATGTATATTATCATTGATAGAAATCGGGCCATTCCCGGCGGCTCTGTAATTACCTTTGCTACACGATAAGTTATTAACGAGAGAGAACAGTTCGTGTTCGTTCGTCGCACTTTACAATTGAATGTTCCCACCATTATTGCAGTCCAGGAAGTGATATAATGGTATTTTGTTATAAAATCATAACAGAAACGCCGAGGAGGTCGGGCAGTTTGTCGCCGAGACGACGCTCGCCGAGCCAACGGGATAGTAACGGTAACGGCCCAAGTTAACTTATGTTTTTATTTAAATGATGACCTTATTGACTATAAATAAAATCTGAACTCAAGTACAGTGATTTGACACACCACCTGCATACGTTTGAGAAGAAATCTCTCCCCCGCTCCGAACTCACAGATGCAACCCGCAAGTGATACTTCGGTATCGTGAGCGTTAATAGGCTACGGTAACCGTTTTTCATCAGAAGGACCGTATGCTTGTTTGCCACTCTTGTTGTATAAAAAAGGCATATATAAAGATGTGCTTGAGTAACGGCGATGGACTCGCCATCCGTCATGTCGGCTCCTAAAGTATATCTCTAGAAGTAGCTGCCTGGGTTACTACCTATACACCTCTGCCTACCCCACCGGGGACCCTTGTGGGTAGGCGTGATATGATTGTTAATAGAATATTTATCACTACATGCTATGAAACAATATACCCGCCGCGTCTGTCCGTCCGTTCGCGATAAACCCAAAAAACTACTGAACGTATTTTCACGCAGTTTTCACCAATAGACAGAGTGATTCACAAGGAAGGCTTAGGTGTATTGGTTTTATGTAAATTAAGATGCGTTATAAAGCCGGGGCAGGTTGAATGAAACTTGTGGTGTTGCAAACGCCTGTTGACTATTCTAAAGCAAACTTAATTTTTTATGACTTTTTGCTAATCCTATATGTCAGGCTATTATTTTTATTATAATTTATATGGATACTTTAACAGGTAGGTGTAAGACAATAAAGCACTGGTTTTCCTAGACTCACTTACATACCACGTTCGCATCTTCCACATTCATCAGTAATTTCATATATGCTCACTGGTTTCAAGTACTCTTGACGTTCCCATCTGTAGAGCTCGGATCGATTTGATCTAGGTAATTGGAACGTGGTATTCCTCTGCCCCTTGTTCACATTATATCCGTTTTCTTTACTCACCCTTTTATAATATGCCTTAACCAATGTACCTAGAATGAAGATTAGATATCTGATAGATAGATAGCGAAAGATGTATGTAAGTCTAGAGAGAACTGGCGCTCTATACTCTCTGCCTACCCCGCTAGGGACTCGGCGTGATGATATGTATGTATGTATGAACGAATCTACAACACTAACTTTGCAAGTGATAACTAAAACCACTCGGCCATCACGGTTTATACTACCTATATGTTTAGATAGATAGTTTTTCCTATTTATTCCAGGTTTTTTTTATCCAGTGCTTGCAAACTCAATATCCCAGCTGTTGGGTTGCGTGGACTACGACAATCTCAGCAACGATGTCCTGGATTGCCTCCCGGAGCGGGAGTGGCGGCTCCTGGCAGCACTGGCGAGGAAGAGAGAGGAAGACAACGAGAGGGAGAGGCTCGCCGATCAGTTCCGCAAGATGTGGCAGAAGGAGCGCGAAGAGAGGAAAATGGTGAGACTTATTTACCTGTTCGTGACTTTGATCTTGACCTAGTTGTGAACAGACTTTACACAAAAAGGGTCTTTATGGGTCTGAAAATACACTTACAAGGCCGAACACAAACAGAAAAGATATTGGAATTATTAATTCAATAACGCAATCCGCAATGAGGAGATTCGCAAATCAACTGGCGTGTATGAGGGCGTGATTGTAAAGATGAAGAAAGGCATGTTACGTTGGTTTGGACACATAGAAAGGATGAGTGAAGAAAGATTGACGAAACAGATATACAAAGCAAAAGTGTGTGCAAGAAGAGGCAGAGGATGAGCACGTTTTAACTACATAGATCAAATCGATCGGACGCTCAAGGACGGGAACGTCAAGAGTACTCGAAACCGACGAGCATGTATGAAGAGACTGATGAATGTAGACGAAGGGAAAGACGAATGTAAGTCTGAGAACTGGCTCTCTATACTCTCTGCCTACCCCGTTAGGGACTCGGCGTGGTGATATGATGATGATGATAGTTCAATAACATTATCTGCTAAGTTTTCCATATGGTAAGAGCAGGTAGAAGCTGAAAGTTCCGAGCAGTACAAGCGCTACCTGCAAAACAAAAGGCGGCAGGAGGCGGCCTGGCAGGATTGCCTGCGCCGGCAGCGCGATGCTCAGCAGACGGAGTGGCAGGGAAGGGTCCAGGACTGCATCAGATACAAGGAGCGCCGCGCCGCTGACCTGCTTGCTAAAGTGGACGATGAGAAGGTACGCCTGACGATCCTGTCACGTTTTTCCCTAATGGGTAGGCACTCCCAACTATTTAGATCGATCTGGGGACTCTCGGTCGTCCGACAAACGTTTTGCAGGGCGGTTTCGGACTATCAAACATTATATCAGTAGCTACTGTTAGGAGAATAATGCAAATATAAGCCTTCCTGAAAGCAGTCTCAATTCCTAGCACCATAAACCATACAGTAAAGTAAACATATTACAAATTGCACTAAACTTTTCTTTAATTTAGTACGTATTTTTTTTTTTTTTCTACACTGGAAGTCTACTCCAATAGCTTCTGTTTTCCAAGACTACAGATCTAATAGACAAGGTGCTGGAAGAGGCAGCGCGCACACAGCTCGCAGCTGACCGCCGCTCGCGGCTGAGCGCAGCAGAACACTGGAAGCGACAGCTTGAGGTGGTCGATACCGAGAGGAAAGCTCATGATGCCCAGAGGCGTAAGAATGCTCTGCTTAAAGATGCTTCGCAGGTTAATCTTACTAATATTATAAAAGTGAAAGTCTGTAAGTTTGGCTGTTTGCGGCAAAACGGCTGAACCGATTTGGATGAAAATTGAAATGGTGTGGTGTATTACCCAGGATTAGGACATACTATCATTATACCTACTAGGTTAAGTTCAGAAAATATTAATTTGTTAGTAACCCGGTGTTCGAACTTGCAGTGGCTCTGCCTATTTAGCTATGGTATTTCTAGCCGAAACTATATGTTATAGTAGGTACGTAAGTGACAAAAAACACGGGCCGCTTAATAGCTAACCGTGTCAAATGTGCGGACTTTTACGAACAAAGTGGTACTGTCTTTGCAGAGGCTAGCAATATCCAACGCCCTGAACTTGTGGGAGAACGCGGTGATACGTCAGGAGGTATCGGCAGCGGAGGAAGCCAAGCGAGGGGCGGCGGCCGAGCGCGCCGCCCTCACGGCCGCCCGCGCCGCCCGCCTCAGCCGCGCCAGAGACGCCGCCCGCGCCCGGGCCCGCGCTAGTGCTGCCCTTGCCCAGCATCTGAGGGACAGCGTTCGGGCGCACTGCTAGTCCACCCACCACACAGCCAGCGAAAGAACTAAATTCCGCATCATAGAATGCGATGCGAAGCGAAGAGTGTATCATAGAAATATTAAAAACTGCTGGACAAGCCCACCACTGGGACCAGCCCGAAAGAACGTACCTACGTCTGATTTTACGGACGTAGATCAAGTACCTAATCTGAAGATAGAGCTCGTATTGACTCTGCGATATTAATATTTGTTTTAATAGGGCACACTGCTAGCCAAGTCCTGCAGCCATCGCAAGAATTAATGCCCGATTTTACCAACTTAGATGATGTGTTAATCTAACGGTAAATAATGAGCGATATTCAAGCGTGTAAAAAAATACAGACCGTGAAATTCATTGCTCGAACTTGATAGTTAAGTAATAAGAAAAAACTTTAGACATAAAAATCTACTTCAGTGCAACAAGTTAAAATATTAACTTTTTAACGTAACTAATAATTAATAATATAATTAATTGGGTCAAATGAAAATAAACCTATATTCGTGTATTTATTGTTTGTTTTGAAATAAATTTAATTTCCCCACATTTTTATTTAATATTATTAAAAGAGAACTTAACACAAGAGAACACAAAAAAGTAGGACTGCTCGAACGCAGGAGTTCAGGTCGTCAGGAGCTCAGATTCAGGTATATGGCAACGGATAACAGGTTATCGGTTTGGTAGAGAGTCTTCTGCGTCACAATGGTATTGCTGTGTAGCTTTCGCAAGCCTAGCCCGCGCCCGGCGGTAGTGCGCCAGCGCCACCTCGGCCCCCGCCAGCACGGCCCCCGCGCCCCATAAGGCCCCCGAGCCCCCCGCGTAAGGCCCCCGCGGGGCCTGAGGACGATTTGGACTCTGACACACAACTGCCCAACGTAAAGAGATCGATCCCGTCGACTCATAGGTGAATGATGTGTCCTAGAAAAGAAGTTAGTTTTGATGTTGGCATTTTATACCACTAAGGTGGTTAAAGAGACATATCGCCTGATGGTAAGCGGTTACCAGCGTCTTTGTTTCATAAGGTATTTTATTTATCATGCGTTTTTAAGCGGATTTTACTCATCTTTGCCTCTCAAGCATTTAGGTACATAGGAATCAAAGAGAGATAACAAGATAAAATCAAAGAGGAGGAATTAAGAAAACACGTATCATAGATTTATGATTTTTTTTATTCTCTCGAAGCGCGAGTTCTGATAGAAAGACCTCCAGCGAGGCACTTGTTAGTACTAAGCAAACATAGCTAAGAGCATCCCCTGGTGATTCGGACTTAGGGCGTTGCTGTTTCGCGAGTTAGAGAGCTATTTAAATCTAGGTCGTCTCGTAGGGTGATAAAGTCTCAAATTAGGTAAAGCTTGTATTATGGTAACTAGACAACGATATACATATATTATTATATAGAGAAATGGCACTCTATTCTCTCTGCCTTAAGATAGAGTTTTTTTCTGAACTTAAGTACAGTGACTATCACACCACGAGCTTTACGGTGAAGGAAAACATCGAGAGGAAACCTGCATACATCTGAGAAGCAATTCAAAGGCGTATGTATAGTTGTGCTTGAGTAACGGCGATATCTTTAAGAGAGTTAGGGCATGACGGATTTTCCGTTCTAATTTAGACTTGCCCGTAGAAGTCCGTAGCCAAATAACACAATTTTTTGTGTTGTGTTCCTATCCTACGTGGTGAATAAGGTTTCCAGTAATGAGCTCCTTGGGGAGGGGGGGAAGGATTGTTATATTATTTGGCAACCGAGGGATTAGACCTATTATGCTGCCAACATCCGTATAACTCTCCGAACACAGAGTGGCAACGCGCAAGTGATACTTCGGTATCGTTAGGGTAAATAGGCTACGGTAACCGTTTACCATCAGGTGGGCCGTATGCTTGTTTGCCACTCTTGTTGTAAAAAAAAACTATCACGTTGGCACCTAAACTATATCTCTGGCGGAAAGTGGGTGTGTGGGTACTACGTATACACCTCGGCCTACCTCTTCGGAGACCGTTGTGGGAGGGCGTGAGGGTATATAGTATATTTTACCTGAAGCTGGGGTCTTGCCAACACATCTAAATCTTTGATCAGATGACATCCTCCAAGAAAGAACCTTCTACTCTCCGCTGCCACCTTATCCATCTCTTGAGGTCTAGAGCAAGTCAGCTGCTTGGTGTACAATCCTGGGGTTGTTGGTAATCGGATATGGCTATAGCCTTCGGTGCGGTGGCGCCCCCACCAGTCGGACGATATCGCTTCAAGGAACAAATTGAGGGTTGGAGGGTCTAAAAGAAAAGCAGACATACATATCATCGCGCTGAGTTACCGATATGTTATTCTAGACTTCTCCTATTTCGCGTGACGGGTAATCATTGTGCTTAAGTTAAGAAAAAAAAACTCGTGATTCGACGTTGCAAATTTTTGTGCGGCAGACAACTCCTTTTTTTGTTTTTTTTTAAACAACAAGAGTGGCAAACAAGCATACGGCTCACCCGCTGGAAAACGGTTACCGCACCCTATTTACGCTTACAATACCGAATGACTTGCGCGTTGCTACTCTGTGTTGGCAGCATAATGGGACTAATCCTTCTGCTGCCAACACAATATAATAATCCTCCCGCTCCCTACGAAGCTCATTACTGGAAACCTTAGGCACCGCTTAGGAACACAACACAATAAATTGTGTTATTTGGCTACGGACTTATACGGGCTATAAGGTGGAGGTCCTGCCCAAGTCGGGCAGCTCCAAATTCGAACGGGAAACCCGTTATGCCTTACCTCTCTTATCGATTATCTACTCGAACCACTCGGCCACCACGTTATTTTGTATTAAAATATTTAGTGATATTTTAATTACTAAATATTTTAATATTTATTATATATTATTTAGTAATATTTTAATTACGTACCAGCATCTATGTCATATTCCAGCATCAACACTTGAATATGTCCAAAATTCCACTGTACAGTATCATCAACTGTAATACTTCTGCTAGTGTGCGTTTTACCGTGCACATCTCCATTGCAATCTACACCTTCAGGCACCTACAATATGTAATATTTTTGCTAGATACATCATTGCACTTATGATTTTAGTGTCTTACCCAACAACGATGTTGCAAGAGAATTACGGATATAGAAAGATACATATAAATATGTTCATGAGTGTTACCTTACGAACAGATATTAAATTAGCTATGAATTACATTTTCTACCAAGACATACCATTTTGGTAGAAAATGCATTTCATAATTTGTACTTTCATATGTGGCTTTTCATATCTACTCTTTCGGTTTCGTGTAACGATAATGCAAACAGGTCGCCATGTTGAATCCGCAAGCCGGATATAGGTACCTTTATTTGGAAGTCAATATACAAATCGTCCATTTCAAATCCCTCAGCAGTGAGCAGCTCCAAGGTAAGGTAACTCTGCCTTCTGCCGTCAGATGGCGTTTTAAAGCTTGTCAGAAGCCTATGGTTTTCCTCCCATCGTTTTGATAGTTTGCACAGCTGTAATATGTACATATATTATCTATACGTAAACATATAAAGCTTTTTCTACCCCTACGGAAAAAAGGGTAGTAATGTTCGAACCCCGGGCAGTTTGTTTCGCCGTTCCTTCTCCTAACACTTCTTGGAAACGGCATTTACGGTATTTTTATATTACACATATAATATGACGATTAATAAGAGTCCTTTGCGTTGAAATAAAGATTTAGAATATTTTATTATCTTGGAAAAAGAGGATTTTTATGAGAATTTGAGAGTATAGTTACAAGATATAAATATAGATAAAGAATGTATAGAGAATGACAATCATCTTACAGTACAGTAATCTTTGTCCCCAACTCATTGGCCCTTTATCAACACATGTTTTTTTTTTCAATTTGGGATCGTTGAGATCTCAACTCCAGGTACCCTACCCCTTTGGGGACCCTCACCTAAGAGATAGGGTACCTCTAGTAACAACACCTCTAAGATTAAGATGATGATCACATG
This sequence comes from Drepana falcataria, assembly GCA_945859725.1. Taxonomy (NCBI): domain Eukaryota; kingdom Metazoa; phylum Arthropoda; class Insecta; order Lepidoptera; family Drepanidae; genus Drepana; species Drepana falcataria. The sequence goes on along the minus strand of OX243941.1, from coordinate 8,177,674 downwards.
AAAGAGGGTTGTTCCAGTTTTTTTTAAACTAGCAGACTTTGAACCAGTTAATATGTTATAAAGTAGATCTAGATATACAAGCGTCCTTATGCGGCGATGACGGCTTACCATCAGGCAGGCCGACTTAGACCCAGTTCTCTCACTTGCGCCACTCTGTGTTCGGAGAGTTATAGTGTGTTGGCAGCATAATGGGTTTAATCCCTCTGCTTCCAACACAATGTAACAATCCTCCCCCTCCCCAAGGAGCTCATTACTGGAAACCTTATTCACCGCGAAGGAACACAACACAAAAAAATTTGTTATTTTGCTACGGACTTATATAAGGTGGAGGTCCTGCCCCAGTTGGGCAGCTCCAAATTCGAACGGGAAACCCCGTTATGCCCTACCTCTCTTAATGAATGGAAGGAAAGGAATGTAGTCTTCCTCTGCCGCTTCCTCAACACACTTTTGCATTGTATATCTGTTTCATCAATCATCATTTCACTCATCCTTTCTATATAACAATAATAGATATATTGCAGTCGTGATATTACCATAGTCACCAGGTCTTCGCTAGTGGCCTTGCTGCCAAACTGCAAATCAACCTCATATTGATATCCCAAGGTCACACCATCCACCTCTATGGCATAAGGGTTCATCTCCAAATCATTCACATCAGGGGTCACTATGAGGTACTGGAGATCTTTGTTGAGGTAGAGAGACAAGAGAACAGTCTCTTGTTTCAACAGGAGTTTCCCATCTCTGGAAAGTATCAAAGACCATCGTTTACCATAAAGCAGTTGTGTTCAATACCCGATAGATTTATTTTGGATATGACTTGTGGAATTTTCCATCAACTTTTAATAAATTAAAGATACTTCTGAACCATGGGCACTAGTGAGATTAAATAACTATTCTGTTGAAATTAAAAAACATGAAATGGTTTTTTAAATATACCTAAACCATGGCAGAGATAAAATACTAGCTGCTTCTTGCATAGACCTCTCACCTTAAAATAGATTTTTTTATCTATAATATAAGATATATAAAATATAAGCCAGGATAAGTTTTTCTTTTTAATTGGTTCAGTAAATTTAGATATGACCTGCAACATACAAACTAATACTATTTTTGTTTGCATTGTTGCAATGCATTAAGTAGAGGTGAGCATGGAAACAAGGCAAATAACACCAGTGTGATAGTTTAGGTATTTTTTTAAGGTGAAGTATGTTGAAATCTTAGTACATAAAATTTTCCTTACTCATTATAATCAGAATTGTCGAATACCACATGCATAGCATCCCATTGCTCCTCATCAAAGGCTATGTTATCTTCGCTCCTAAACAAACTCTTCATTGAAACTGTGTTCCCTCCAAGAACTTGACCCACATACTCATCCAATTTCAAATGATCAAAACAAGCATTCAAATTTGGAATGCCAACATCTCTACTTTTTTTTAATTCCAATGGCAAAGGTAGGTGATAATCTTCATGTATGTATGTAAATACTTTATTAGTTCTGTAATCATGGCTTTTTAACATTTCATTATAATTCAATTCTATATCTGTTATACAAGTGTGAATATCAGAATATCTCTGTATTTCCCATAAGCTAAATACTTTTTCCTGCCATTTGAAGCTATGTTCTTTCATTCTATTTTCCAACTTAATTTTCATTTCATTTGTGTCTTTTGTGTAATCTTCGAATTTTGGAAGTAATATTCCATCCTGTTGTTTTAATTTCACACTGGAATAAATATTTACGGTATTTAAGTATGTTTATTTAACGTACATTTAATGATAAGGAAAGTAAAAGACTCACATAATTGTAATATTGTCTGCCGGCTCTTTAAGCCAATAGACTCCAGATAGTTTATTACAACGATTAAAGTCATTCATGTCTACTATGAAATTAACGGTAAGGGTGGAATCGGTTGATTAGACTGATTAATGATGGACAAGATATGGAAATCCACTTCAATGTCCATTATCTGCTCAAAGTCGTCAAACAATTGGTCTGAACACTTCGTTTCCACATGCTATCAGCCATGCAGATTTTATTCCCACAAGTTAAATATAAGATATTCGCTATCAAATGCCTTTGCAAATGCCAAACTTGTTTACAACTGTTACAGTATACATTGTAATCTTTGTTTACAACTAACGACAGTTTGACATGTTATCATCACCATGGCAACAGTGAAATAGCCTCTGTGCAAGCTTAATTTTTTTTCGCTTCGTTTTTAATAATCAAAGGTATAAATCATACTGCCTAGTTGTTTTCTCTATTTCATATAGTATTTTTAATACTATGCCTTAAAAATTATGTATATGTATATGGATCTATAAATTTATATTTATTAAATAATATAGTTCCCAGGTATAATTTTTTATGCAAAGTTGGTAAAGAATTTCAATAAGCCTCTAAATCAGTTAATATCTTTAACAAACGACAATGTTTAAAAGTGCTATCTTTATGAAAGTGCATCGCTCCGCAGATCGTGATCGCTACTTTAGATGTGATTTCCAAGCATTAATTACCCCAGGAACATGAAAAACGGGCCGTGGTGGCAAAGTTATTCGAGTAGTTATCTGCAATACAAAGATTGCAAGATTGAGACCCGACTATACCAATGAGCTTTTTAAACTTAAGTAAAGTGATTAGTCACACCATGAGCTTAAAGATGAAGGAAAACATCAAGAGGAAACCTGCATACGTGTGAAAAAAAAATCAATGTATAGTATGTATACTTATTCGTATTAGGGTAACGGCGATGGACTCACCATGTGTCTTGTTAGCACCTAACATATATCTCTAGCGGGGTGTGTAGGTACCCCTTCGGGGACCCTTGTGCGAATCCGTGGAAATATAAACATAAACAATTTTAATATAATCTATCACGTTGGCACCTAATATACCTCTGGCGGAAAGTGGGTGTGTGGGTATTACCTATACACCTCTGCCTACCCCTTCGGGGACCCTTGTGGGAAGGCGTGAGGATATATAATATAATTTGTAAGGCTACAGAACCGGCCTTAAAAACTATTTTGATAATGTAACCATAACGGTTCTTGTTTTCTTCCACGACGCGACGCGATCCACGATGGCGCTTATATGCCGATTTGGTAACCTACTACGCCTACTATTTGTTTATTATTAAGGGTAGTGTTCCAGTATATAATGGTAGTCTTTGCACCCACTGCTGGGTATAGGCCTCCCCGGTTCTACGCCAGTATTCTCGGTCCTATAATAGTAGTGTATTCTATACAGTAATGAGTAATGTTGGTCGGTTGGTAGTATTGACTTTGGCTGTTGTTATGGTAGTTGTTGGTTGATACATTAATTTAATGACGCTGACAGTTTCTGTCAATCAGTATTCGTTCGTTCATCAAGCTAGTAGCGTTTACGTAGTGGTATTGTAGTTGCTTCTCGATTGTTGTACGAAAATAAACACGAATTTATTAAAAGATTATCATACATTATCAATGTTCGAAGAGACGCTATCTTATCTACTTTTACAAGGTTAAATTGATCATATGCATTACCAGTCGTATATCAAAAATCGCATGATGTGGTATACAAGTTTTTAAACTCATTTCTAGTTTGTGACGTGATATTTTAAGTTAAAAATGCCTTCCGGACAGCGAGAAACAACGGTGTCGGTGCCTTTGACGCCGACCCGTTCAGATTTGTACTGGCGGAGAATATTTAACAAGGTGAGAAGGCTTTTTTCATATATTATGCACGAAGCATGCAGGTACCTTCATAACGAAATTTATGAAAAGTTAAATCAAATCATGCAATTTTCGTGTGTTCAGTATTTAGTAAGTAGTCCTTAAAATGTATACTGCTGTGTGTGACAAAAAAAATGCTGTGAAAGAGGTCTGTAAGTCTAGAGAACTAGTTTTCTATTCTCCTTGCTATATGACGAACGCAGCGTGATCATATGCGAGGAATAATATGAAAAGATCTTGCAGCAGAAAAGTTTTACAGGATGCCTATTAAACAACCAATATTTAAATATTTTTTTCCTGTTATCACACACTGCAATTAGCATATGAATACAATTACTAAAAACAAACTGCCTCTTTATAATATTATTGTAGATTGCTAGCCATCCCACCCAGCTTGGATTGGGTTAAATACATTGAAGTACTTGAAACACAATAGCAGCAGGTCTGTTCGGGACCATAAATCATTCACAAATCCACTTGAACACACAAAAAAAGTTCATCAAAACCAGTTCAGTCACATACATGCATGGAGAAAATATATGTATAAAGAGATGTATGCAAGTACATTGTTTTAGTTTGTTCATTGTCATGATTGTATTTAGAGATTACACATGCCAAATATTAACACAATGAGTCATTATACACACACACGCATACATATCAACACAGAGTCCCTGACGGGGTAGGCGGAGAGAAAAGAGCCATTAAAATTCTCCTAATTTACCTAACCAGGGGAAGATATTTGAAAATCTTCCCTGCATGACCTTATTCTGTTAAAACACTAATTATTCATAACAAATTTCATCAAAATTTTACAAATTCCTACCAACATTGGACATATTTATATATTTTCACTTAGATAGCTAGCAAAAATAAAAATATTCATGTTTATGCACTACCAATGGACATCAAACCTGCTACCTCAAGTCTTACATTGCATTTATAATATTCATTAGACATGAACATTTTAGAAGATGCTTGTTTCTCAATCACACCAGAATGGCTGAATTTAATGCAACATGACTCAGAGATAATTAGCTGATTGCTTTATAATTCACTGTTGAAACTGTAGTGCACAACCCCTGCATACATAATTTAGAGGCACTTGAAAAATATTTAATTATTTACTAATGTACAACCAATAAAATAGCTGGCTGCTAGCTAAAAAAATTCATAGAATATATTTCCCTGTGTAAAGATATCATTAGATATTTGGCAATGTTTCAAGAAACTCAGTAGAGCTCAGAATAGTTGGTTATCAGACTGTTCATGGTTCTGGCTATCGGTTCTGGTTTTATTATTCTTAGCGTACCACCTTGGGGTCTCTTGTGGTCCCCCATGAAGCTGCATGAATATGAGAAGAAGTCAGATCATTCTAGATTGATTGATGTACTGCTTATTCATAAATTAGATTAAATTTGATCAAACCAATCTGTTTGATTGATGGCTGTCTCAAGAAAGGCTAGCATGTGTGAAAAGGATAAAGGTGAATGAAGGAAATGAGTCCAGATAGAACTGTTGCTCTACTCTCTTTGTACGAGCCCTCAGGGTCTCGCCGTTATGTATTATAAACAAATAAATATCTTGTGACAGTTCCACACAAATTAATCTGGTCCTAAACTAAGCAAAGCTTGTGTTGTATGGGATCTAGACAACGATATACATACTAATATAGATATATACTTAGGACCTCCAAGACCAAGGAACGAATACTCGTGTTTATAACACAAATATATATTTAGCACTTCTCAGCGGGAATCGAACTCGGGACCTCAAGTTTCGCACCTTGGATATCTTAGTCTTAGGATAATAGTCTAGACGGCCGCTTGGTTAAACTACAATTTTGTGCATTTCCCGTCACCTTGAATATTCATGTATCATCGATTGTTCGCCAAAGATAGCTGAACCCTAGCATTTTGGACATTAAACATTGTTATCTTATCACGAGTTGCCACACCTATTAATGTGTTACACACCATTATATTATCAAAAATGTTTATCATCTGTCGATACTTTTTTTACTCTACTCTATGTCACGATCTTCATGGATTCCTTATCAGTCCCGTGAATAAAGATTTTTTTCCATACTACATTGTCCTTCATTAACACCATTTTTATATTCACCATTATTAGCATTCAAATGATCGTCAGAATCTTCCATCCAGTATTAATCTTAATAGTAGATAAGAGTACTCGAAACCGACGAGCATGTATGAAGAGACTGATGGATGTGGTCGAAGCGAAAGAGGTATGTAAGTCTAGAGAGAACTGACGCTCTATTCCCTCTGCCTACCCCGTTAGGGACTCGGCGTGATGATAGGTATGTATGTATGGTCTAATATAAAGGCGAAAGTTACTTGAGCTACTTTTTCGCACTCCACGCGGGCGCCTCGGGCAAATACTAGTTGTATAATAAGATCTTTTTGTACGATCCAACAGCTAGGTATATCATTCATTTGTTTTGTAGCTCGATCTGCCCTTTGCTTACATACTTGTAAATTTTACTAATCGTGCATTTTGCACCATAACATCGGAACTCTAATATTTAATATAATAATAATTTATTAGGTAATGAGTACAACCTGAGTTTAACACCAGTAAAAATCGAAAACTTACACTAATGTACAAATAAAATCAATATAACAGAACAACACATGACTACTAGGTAGGTAACAAGCAACATGGTCTTTTTGAATTTTGCAATCCTATATTGCCTACCAACTCTCCAAAGATTTTACACCTAGCAACATGACAAATACTTGTTGATGGAAATGATTAGAACAGTCCGTTTGCCCAGTTTTATATTTAAGAGACATTCAAACCCACTGTCTATAATTTTTAAAACATTACTTATCCAACGAAGTAGTTCGATTAGAACAATTTGATATCGTATAATACAAACATGCATATCATCACACCGAGTCCTCGCGGGATAGAAAGAGATAGTAGAACGAGAGTAAAGTGTTCCTGAACTTAATTACAGTGATTAGACACATCGAGACCAAACCTGTACATGTTGATTGTAACATGAATTTAATAATGGCAACTCCTTTGAAAGATTTTAGGGGAACTCCCTGTATCAATTCTGTTTCCATTTGACTCAGTTTTTTTTTGCGCTTTATCTGTTAGTGGTAACAAACATCCATCCATCCGTTTATAATACTGCGAGGATGTATAAATACTGCGCGGTATAAACCTTCTCTGAACGCCCAGCCTGTGAAAGCGAGCGATACCCCTGGTCTTACAAGCGTGATAACTGCTTACCAGCAACGACCTATTGTCGGGCCTACGCTGTTCCCCCATACTTAATAAGTACTAATGCTGTTACATAATAATATTGTTATTGTATACCTAATAATTTGAAAAGAGCAGCCATGGAGTTTCTTGCCGGTTCTTCTCCATGGAAACGACCAACCCGAACCGCGCACCTTTTTCGACGTTTTATAAGTGCCTAGTACCTAGGCCTATGTGAAATAAAAATATTTAGATTTTGAACAGTTTCCTCACGTTTGCCATTAGTGGTGTACGGTGACGACATGTGGATGCTATTCTACCTCTGTCTACCTTGGGAGAGCTTTAATCTTCTTTACATAATATAAAATGAAGTCGCTTCTGTTTGTTCCTTAGATCGCCCTGTCTGTTCGCTTAGATCATTTAAACTATTCCACCGATTTGAATGCAGTATTCAGCAATAGATAGAGTGATTAAAGAGGAAGATTTATATTTTTAAGTCTGAATAAAACATGCATATTATACAGTCGCAGGAGAAGCATAGAAAAGACGAAAATACATAGATTTGTAATGTATCGTAATACATATAATTGTGCGCTTAAATCGACATAGATGATATTAATGTACCACGGTATTTTATATCTACAAAAGATCGATAAAAATGTCCGCGATTGTGTATATATTTATCTCTAAAGGATAACCCGCAGTAACCATTTTATCTTTTACGTATTATTAGAATCTATATTGCAACCGTACTTAGCCGCGACTGGTCGCTATTCTGCTTAGAAAAAGCAAACGCCGTTCGATAGTCCCGCAAAAAGCCTAGTAAAGCACGACCTTATTTGATGATTTTCAAAGGGTCAAGGGTCCTGACTCTTGACCCTGTCCCTGAATGATTTAGAGCCACCATTGAACCCAATAGGTGGCGTTGTGATCGTGTTTAACCTCTTCAGTGAAACAAGGCTGGGCGGCACTGCTATTTTATGCATAGATAGTGCAATCCACGAAGTGGCGCCCTACAATTTCTATATATATATATATATATATATATATTCTATATATAATTTCTATATATATAATAACCCGAGTCTATAATTCGTAGTGTGCGTGTGCACTCATAGGTAATCAGTTCGTAACGATAATACTCAAACATTAGTGGAAGGTTTCACACGTACACCATAAACCGTAGGGAAGAATAGTGGGGCGCGTCTTCTTGGATGGCGCTATGTATATAAACATAGAATAGTACAATACAAGATTACTTTCATTGCACACCACAGCTAAATGACTCACATGTACCGGGAATCCCAATTCTTGCCGTCAAGTACTTACGATGTAGTTGGAATTTTTAATGCATTGATTTAAATTTGTCAATGCCTAATAGACCATGACTAATTCTAAATTACATGTGGCATAATTTTAATTTTTTAACTTATTTGAAGCCAAGAGTTATGTATAAGAGTATAGTCAAGAGTATTCGAAATCGTCGAGCATGTATGATGAGATAGATGAATGTGTAAGAAGCGAAAGTATGTAAATCTAGAAAGAACTGGCGCTCTATTCTCTGCCTACCCCGTGAGGGACTCGGCACTCGGCGTGATGATAGTATATGCATTAATTATAAATATGTACCCACGTAATATCTATAACGGGCTTGTGTAAATAAACATTCCTCGAAATCGTAGTTGACCCTGGGTTAAAGAGTTCATTTAATCAATTATGCTTTCAGATAAAACCCGCTTATAACTAACTAGCTGTCCCGCCCAGCTTCGCTCGGGTGAAACAGTTAAATTGCCCGTAACACGATCGCAGCGCCACCTATTGGGTCCAATTGTAAATCTAAACCATTCTCGAATCTAGCTTAAGGCACACAGAAACACACAGAAAGCTTCGCCCGGGTAAAAAGGTAAAATTCTTGAAACTCGATCGCAGCGCCACCTATCGGGTCCAATTTAATATAGCCTATGTTACTCGGGGATAATGTAGCTTTCCAAAGGTGAAAGAATTTTTGAAATCGGTCCAGTAGTTTCGGAGCCTATTCATTACAAACAAACAAACAAACAAACCTTTCCTCTTTATAATATTAGTATAGGCTACGGAATAATGATCTACAAAGATTACAATTACCCAGTCATGAGTTGACAGCTCACTCCGATATAAAAGGTCAAATTTGGTAGTCATCGTGAGATCTCAAGTTAGGAAAGGTTGTTCGTGAATATTTTTCTTGAGTTAAATAGTATTTGTTTTTGGCTACTTTTTTAAGAACTCCACTCTGTAGTCCCCTCGAACGACCTCGACGGGGAGTTAATTCCACAGCTTAAGCGTTCGCGGAAGTAAACTCTTTTGGGACAGTGCAGTGCGAGACCTGTTTGGTTCATAGGATTGGGGATGAATTGAAGAAGAGCGGTGGTAGACAGTACAGTCATACCTCGAGATTAACTGCGAATGTTAACATCGTGATGAATGCCAACGTTTTAGAAGATATTCAAAGGCGTCCATATATATGTACGTATACAGTTGTGTCTGAGAGAGGGCGACAGGCTTACTCTCTGTCACCCTAGCATTAATTATGTCTTAGGCGAACAAAGACTGAAATAACCCCTTTAGTAAAACCATTATTATCCTCCAGCGTGCGTAAGAGATATTACATCTTACCATTAGCAGGCTACCACCCCTAATACTTCGTATAAAAAGATGGAACTTAAATCGCCTTATAGAAGTCCGTAGCCAAATAACACAATTTTTTGTGTTGTGTTCCTACGCGGTGAATAAGGTTTCCAGTAATGAGCTCCTTGCGGAGGGGGGAGGATTGTTACATTGTGTTGGAAGCAGAGGGATTAAACCCGTTATGCTGCCAACACACTATAACTCTCCGAACACAGAGTGGCAACACGCAAGTGATACTTTGGTATCGTGAGCGTAAATAGGCTGCGGTAACCGTTTCCCATCGTATGCTTGTTTGCCACTCTTGTTGTATAAAAAAAAAATCGCACTCATCTGCGCACAAACTTTGCTATAAACAGCTGATCGCATTTTCAGTGCGCACTTACGTCATGCGTACCTGCCGATGTGAAATTAATCGAACCTTGAATGCCTGAATAACAAACTGTAATTCATGCGGGATGTGTTTTTTCAACTCTCTCGCACTGCCTGTGTATTTTTTAAAACGGATTAATAGTAACAAAAAGCCGTGGTGGCCGAGTGGTTCGAGCAGTTGCCTGCGACGCAAAGGTCGCAAGTTCGAATCCCGACTGTACCAATGAGTTTTTCTGAACTTAAGTACAGTGATTAGTCACACCACGAGCTTTACGGTGAAGGAAAACATCGAGAGGAAACCTGCATACGTCTGAGAAGAAATTCAAAGGCGTATGTATAGTCGTGCTGGAATAACGGCGATGCATCTGTCACGTTGGCACCTAATATACCTCCGGCGGAAAGTGGGTGTATGGGTATTACCTACACTCACGCCATCCCACAAGGGTCCCCGAAGGGGTAGGCAGATATGTATTAAGTAGTTAGTAAACACACACCGTCCGACGTTTCCGTCTGACGTATATTTTAGCTCTCTGCCTTCATTATATTAGTACAGGTTAAAAAGGTTTGTTCCCAAGGGCAAGAAGAGAAGCTTGAGTAGCTTTAGTAAAGTAGCCATAGCAAAGCTCCGAAAAGTTATTTTTGAAAATAGTTTTTAATTATTCTTTATTTTTTCTTAGTTTTTATATATTCTTTTTGTTATCTACATATATACTATTGAACATTCCAATTAATGGTGCAAGTGGTGGTTACCTGTAATTATTTGCTACATTTAGCTCCAAGTTATGTGATGATTAAGATGTAGTATCGATGTAAGCAAGTGTTGGTTAACCTTTAAACAATAAATAAATAATAAGCATGACTACTCCTGACATCTACAACAGATTTCAACATATTGTCTAGGGACTAGGTACAGAAAACGGGACCTGACTCTCGCATTGCGGAAGACAACAAAAAACACAGTATCACAGTATCCCACAAAAAAAAATATACCTTGAGACAATTCCACACAAATTAACCTAGTCCCAAATTAAGCAAAGCTTGTGCTATGGTAACTAGACAACGGTATATTTACTTATATAGACAGATATATACATAAATATCCAAGGATAGGACATCCAAGACTTAGGTACAAATACTCGTGTTCATCACACAAATACACACCGCCCTCAGCGTGATTCGGACCCGCGACCTCAAGTTTTGCAGTGAGGAGCTCTAACCACTAGACCAGACCGTCATTGGGCAGGAGACATAATCATGAACAATATAATCGGTAGCAGCACAAGGAATTTAGTTTACCAACGCAACCAATTCATAAGCAAATATTGATTGTTAATCATCACCAGCTCATCGTGTGTGCGTGACCTAATACCTAAACCACTTGCGATAACAATAGTGTTAGGTGTGTTTACTAGATATGTGCTATGAAAGCCATCTCATTATCTAATTGTGCTGCAAGAGATCTGGTGCCTTTGGAATCCGCATTGTCTCCATTCCTTTGTCCAGTCATTTTCGGTGTAAACCTTTTTGATTCCATCACTTGCTTATGCCCGCGGCTTCGCCCGCGTGGAGTTGGCCGCGAAAGAACCACATCAATACATCTAGGTATACAAATGAATAAAATTGGAGTGTCTGTTTGTAATATTAAAATAACCGCTTTTTATTAAATGCATATGGATGTATACACGGTACATATACCAAAATATCATTTTTTTTTAAATTCTGTCTGTCTGTCTGTTTGTTCCCGCTAATCTCTGAAACGGCTGGACCACCGATTTCAACGGGACTTTCACTGGCAGATAGCTGATATAACAAGGAGTAACTAAGGCTAGCTTTTATTTTAGAAACCAAACAATTTTTTTTTAATTCCACGCGGACGTAGTCGCGGGCACAGCTAGTTCTATCATGAGATATGAAGTCATTGACGGATTATCATAAGCCCACAAGATCTCCCATCTGCTAGCGTTGATCATTGTTGATGTACGTAAGATCTTCTATGAATCTGTACACGCAATACCTACTGTGACCACAGTGGATACTTACCATACCTCCAAATCATACTTTTTATCATTATCATACATTACCTCAAAACCACAGCATTACCTCAAGGGAAATTAAAAAGTAACGCTCAGAGAAATCTTTGTAAATTCTTCACCACCATAACATGAATCTTGAAGGTCCGATAACACGCTCAAGCTCATGTGGACCGACCACCTTCATGCACGCATTCATTCCGGTCGGCCAGCGAGACCTTCAGGAGTTAGTTACGATAGAAGAACAGGTCCAAAAATATATCTTCCACCAAATACTGTGTGACTATAACTCTGAAGTAGTTTCACAAACGATCCTACTAATATATTATTATTATAAATAAAACAAAACAAATGGCGTGAACGAGGGTGTGATTGTAAAGATGAAGAAAGGCACGCTACGTTGGTTTTGACATATAGAGAGGATAAGTGGATTATTGACGAAACAGATATATACAATGCGGAAGTGTGTGTCCAAGAAGAGGCAGAGGAAGACCACGTTCCAACTACCTAGATTAAATCGATCGGACGCTCAAGGACTCGTTTTCGAGTACTCCTGACGTTCCGTACGTCAGGAGTACTCGAAAACAACGAGCATGTATGAAAATAATGAATGTGAAAGCGAAACAGGTCTAAGTAGCGTAAATCTAGAGAGAACTGGCGCTCTATACTCTCTGCCTTTCCCGTTAGTGACTCGGCGTGATGATATGTATGTATGTATAAATATAAACGCCAATGTTTTTGAGGATATTTTTCCCTGTTTCACGCAAGAACTACTGTAATGAATTGAATGTATTTTGGCACCGAGATAGATTATTAGCATGATTAACACACACGAGAAATTCCGGAACAGGAATTCCAATGAAATAAAATTTACGCAGGTAAAACTGCGGAGCACATCTAGTTTCTAAATACTTCGGCCCGATGATAGAGATTATAAATGATGATGAAAAAGATGAAATATTAACATCTATTTCAGCACCCTGTCGCTCATAGGCAGAGAGAGAGTTCTCTCTAGACTAACAGGCATCTTTCGCTTCAACCACTTACATCAGCCTCTGAATAGGTGCTCGCCAGTTTATTAACCTATTGAATGAATATGATCCTTGCATAAAGTATAGTAGTAATGGAGTCTTAAGATAGAGCCAGACCACTTTGTGAGCCATTTTATGTGACTGGTCAATTGTCACCGAATTCCGGTGAATCATACCCCAAGTATCCTATGTTCGGTATCAATTACTCATCCAATCATCAGAGGAATATTTTTGCATTTTATTTTGCTCAGTATTAAGTATCCTTGTTAGATCAAGTAGGATACGAGTGGTAACAATAACATACTTAAACATTTTTATTTTTTATTTCATAAGAGTGCCAAACAAGCATACGGCCCACCTGATGGGAAACGGTTACCGTAGCCTATTTACGCTAACGATACCGAAGTATCACTTGCGCGCTGCCACTCTATGTTCGGAGAGTTATACTGTGCTGGCAACATAATAGGACTAATCCCTCTGCTGCCTACACAAATCCTCCCCCTCCCTAAAAGAGCTCATTACTGGAGATCTTATTCACCGCAGGAACACAACACAATAAATTGTGTTATTTGGCTACGGACTTCTATAATATACATAATCTATCTCTACCCATACGTAAAAAAGGGAAACGAGGGTGTGAAAATCGCGAAATAAATTGCCGACTGTAACAAGTTTTTCTGAACTTTAAAGTACAGTGATTAGTCGCAGAAGCAGCACTTATACCGTCCCTTTCTCTCACTTCCAGTATGACAAAGACAACGATGGCCGGATATCTTACGTGGAGCTCAAAGAGATCATAGAGTCCAGGGAGTATGACCACGATCTTCCCGACAACGTTGTTGACAAAATCATGGGCCTCGCCGACAGGGACAACTCTGGGTACCTGGACTTCCAAGAGTTTGTCGAAATGATGCACCATCCAGACCTGAAAGCAGTTTTTGGTCATTTCGTCGCGAGATACGTCCACTCCATCATCCCGCAAAGGAATCCTGTGGACACGACAGGTAAGGGTTGCTTTGATGACAGATATGTCATATGTTTCATGTGACAATGTATAGTATTAGTAGCCTTTTTACTACTAGCGGTAGGGGTAGGCAGAGGTGTATAGGTAATACCTACACACCCACTTTCCGCCAGAGGTATATTAGGTGCCAACGTGACAGATGGCGAGTCCATCGCCGTTACTCAAGCACGACTATACATACGCCTTTGAATTTCTTCTCAGACGTATGCAGGTTTCCTCTCGATGTTTTCCTTCAGCGTAAAGCTCGTGGTGTGACTAGTCACTGTACTTAAGTTCAGAAAAACTCATTGGTACAGTCGGGATTCGAACTTGCGATCTTTGTGTCGCAGGCAACTGCTCGAACCACTCGGCCACCACGGCTTTTTTTTATAAAAGAAAATAGAGCATATGTCACTCAGGGTGAATGTAGCTTTCCAATTGTGAAAGAATTTTTCAAATCAGTCCAGTACTTTTTGAGCCAATTCGTTACAAAGATTACATACAAATCTTCCTCTTTATATATAGTATATACACTTGCGAGCAAGATTATTGACTCACCTCGATACGTGAATACATGTCTTTTGTTCATGACTGATAGTTTTGTCGATTCTGTTTTTTGTACAACTAAGTTGGAAAACTGGCATGCGAACCGCTTGATGGTAAATGGTTACCGTCGCCTAAGTACTCCTGCAACACCAGGGGTATCGATAGGAATCCTGTTCATTCATAATGAACTCCATGCTGTACTCTAAAAATGTTCACCCAGAGCGAATATTTCGCAGCGCACTTGACAGCACTATTAGATGTTGAAAGCGTAAAGGTAACCGCTTACCATCGGGCGGGCATCATGCTGCTTTCTCTCTTTATACTTTGGTGAAACCTTATTGAGAAATATTTTGATGTGTGTTGACAGATACTTGCTCGCGAGTGTTATTAAAAGTTTACACTTCATATCATTGATTAAGGGAGATGTACTGTCTTTGTTAAGTAGTGTGCGTGCACCAATCACAAGCCATTCCTAGTGTTAATACGAATCACACACACAAACGTATAGACGCTCTGATTGGCCCACACAGATACACAAGTCCAAATTATTAAATAAGCAAAATCTCCCTTGATTTAATGATTGGAAGTATAGTTTTTTAACAATATATATAATGTTTGGTTGTAAATACTAGTGACGTAGAATTTATTCCATGTATTCCGTACAATAAGCATGAATTCTATTTTTAAACTTCTTTAAAAAGCCCTGTTTACACTATTTGATTTATATGGCGACTACATTAAAATTAGCTGACTTCGAAAACAAGACGGTAGTAAAATCGTTGTACTTTTGTTTTGGAATACCGATTTGGAATTATTTTCTGTACGGAAGAGTTGGATTTTCAATGTAACTAGATTATACGATACATGATGTGCCGGAGTCTTTATGGAGTTAACGTGACACGTAAAATTTATAGAAATGTGTACAGCTCTCCAAGCCACAGGTATCAGAATTTAAATTCCTCATAATCTTTTTGACAGGCTACATACCATAGCTAGCGAATATAGATACAAAACACCTTTTCTAAGTCAATCATCAACGCAACATATTTTCCTTACGCAATAATTCAAAAATCGTACGTCGTCCGTCGTATTGTGTAAACACGGCTTTTATAAAAAGGAATACGAGTTTACCAATTGAGCACGTTTTCACCAACGTGCGTACATTACTGTAAATTGTAGATATACATTGTGTGTACTAACCTTATTACAGCGTGCTCTCTAATTATGTGCCTTATTAGTACTATGCGTAACGACTAATTTTCTTTGCTAGGACAATGGACAGGGTTCCGGGCTGTGACGACTTCCGACAGCGGTACCTTTGTTTTTTTTTTTTTTATGTTGGTGTCATTGGCTGATTCGTAATTCTATTTGTTGGCACAGAATGTAATCTTAGGTGTGAAAAGAGGCTGGTAAATGACCTGACCCTGTTTTAATAGAAAGTTTAAAAAAAATTGCCGTTCTTACTTTGAAATATAATAACAATAGCTTTTTCGAATGTTCTCCTCTCCTGCCAGTACGATTAGTTATGTCTTTATTTCATAGCTCAATTATTGATGCTTAGAGAGCAAACCACGATTTAATTTTTAAAAAGAGGCGGCGATATTCGATTCTTTTTTTGAACTTTGTTCATATTTGACGTATAAATCGTTAGCTAATACAAACTTTGTATAATCAAATTGGACATTTCAGCAAACCCTAATAATGAACCTGAATTGAATAAAGTATAATTGAATATTGAATATTAGTAGTAAGTATCCTGACAGAATACGCCATACTTTTGCACACATCACATCTACAGTTTACATTCTGTGCTCTATCATTAATGGTTCAAAATTGTTTTGAAACAACCCAGAGCCGCATTGTCAACCGTCTTCATGCTTAAATCACTCATACGTCATCTCCATACTTAATTTTGTCATTTGAAATTTCGTCACTTTTCAGTTCATCATTGCCTTACCATAAAGTTGAGCGGATTTGACTACTGTTTTATATTTTTTTATATGTAACGCATTTATTACACAACTAGCTCTGCCGCGACTTCGTCCGGGCGGAAAAGTGATATTAAGCAGCATTATTTTTTTTCTAAATAAGGTGTAATTTTTTTACAAACTTAGAATATAATATTAATTTATATGTATAATAATACAAAAAAATAAGTTTCAAGCTTCTAGCTTCAAAAATGACGTAACTTCCATACAAATTTTCATCCCCTATTGCAACCTCTTACAACCCTTATTCGCATTAAAAAGTAGCTTATGTCCTTCCTCAAGCTCTAGGCTATCTCTGTACCAAATTTCATTTAAATCGGTTCAGGAGTTTAGGCGTGAACAGGTAACAGACAGACAGAGTTACTTTCGCATTTATAATATTAAGTAGGGATAGGTTACAATAGGTTTGGACACATAGAAAGGATGAGTGAAGAAAGATTGACGAAACAGATATACAAAGCAAAAGTGTGTGCAAGAAGAGGCAGAGGAAGGCCACGTTCCAACTATCAGGATCAAATCGATCGGACTCTCGAGGACGGGAACGTTAAGAGTACTCGAAACCGACGAGCATGTATGAAGAGACAGATGAATGTGGACGAAGCGAAAGAAGTATGTAAGTCTAGGGAGAGCCCGCGCTCTATACTCTCTGCCTACCCCGTTAGGGACTTGGCGTGATGATATGTATGTATGTATTACACAATATAACAATACTCCCGCAGTACGATGGTGACATGTTCCGTGGAACTCATTTATTATAGTCGATTGGCTCGTTATCTTCAAACGTGACTTCGACATACATAAATACGTTGACATTGGAAGAATATATATTTATAGTCATATTCTAGCCATACCATGTTCCGTCCACGAAGACGCGCGCCCCACCAATTTTTAGTTGAGGGGTCGCGGGATGCTGGGAGTATGACCCGTGTCTAATCAGTAATTAGTACACAAGTGTCTACACATAATACTCAAACATTAGTCGCACGTTGCACACTATAAACTATAAGGAAGAATAGTGGGGCGCGTCATCGTGGATGGCAGTATCTATATCTGTGCGTTTTATAACTCAAATTCTGAACAGATCACCTGTTCCCGTTTCCGTTCCACCCTAGCTCCCGTTCGCTGCTAGTTTCGCACCACACGGGTACCACGTGTTGCTTAATTAGGCAAATATATTTAATCTTCATCAAAATCATCAGTTGAGAGCAGCGAAAGAGTCTGTAAGTCTAGAGAGAGCTCTACCTTCTCTGCTTATCCCGTGAGGTACTCGACGCGATGATAATTATGTAGGGCCGTCACTGTATGAGAAAAGTACGCGTGCAAAGTGTTTATATATAATTTTAAAATTTAAAATTATAAAATTTATATATATATTAGATATAATAATAATATATCCTCACGCCTTCCCACAAGGGTCCCCGAAGGGGTAGGCAGAGGTGTATAGGTAATACCCACACACCCACTTTCCGCCAGATATATATTCGGTGCCAACGTGACAGATGGCGAGTCCATCGCCGTTACTCAAGCACGACTATACATACGCCTTTGAATTTCTTCTCAGACGTATGCAGGTTTCCTCTCGATGTTTTCCTCCACCGTAAAGCTCGTGGTGTGACTAATCACTGTACTTAAGTTCTGAAAAACTCATTGGTACAGGCGGGATTCGAACTTGCGACCTTTGCGTCGCAGGCAACTGCTCGAACCACTCGGCCACCACGGGTTTATATATTAGAGTTTAGAAACAATGGGTTTTCGATTTGTTACATCATGAGTTTAACGATGAAGGAAAATATCGTAGGCACGTGTCACAAGAAACATATTCAAAGGTGTGCCTTCTATCTCATGGATACCTAAACTAATCTTAGGACGTGTAGTCTTAGGGTCGCCGGAGGGATAGACGGGGGTGTAAAAAAATACATTATTTTCACCCATTATCTGGTTTTTTTTTTATACAACAAGAGTGGCAAACAAGCATACGGCCCACCTGATGGGAAACGGTTACCGTAGCCTATTTACGCTCACGATACCGAAGTATCACTTGCGCGTTGCTACTCTGTGTTCGGAGAGTTATAGTGTGTTGGCAGCATAATGGGTTTAATCCCTCTGCTTCCAACACAATGTAAATATCCTCCCCCCTCCCATGTATCTTTGACCTTTCGACATCAACTCTGTTAGTAGCTATGCACACAACGTAATTACCCAAATTAAGTAATAACTTGTAGTTGAATATTTATCATAACCTGATATCCATAATTATGATTTAACAGTATTAGGAGCCGTAGTGGCCTAGTGGTTCGAGTAGTGGTCTTGCCTGCAACATGAGCCTTACGGTGAAGGAAAACATACATATAATCACGCCAAGTCCCCAACGGGGTAGGCAGAGAGTATAGAGCGCCAGTTCTCTCTAGACTTACATACCTCTTTCGCTTCGTCCACATTCATCAGTGTCTTCATACATTCTCGTCGGTTTCGAGTACTCTTAACGTTCCTGTCCTTGAGCGTCCGATCGATTTGATCCAGGTAGTTGGAACGTGGCCTTCCTCTGCCTCTTGTTGCACACACTTAACTTGAAGAATGAAGGAAAACTTTGAAAGGAAACCTGCATACGTTGGAGAAGAAATTCAAAGACGTATGTATATTCGTGCTTGAGTGCTATCTGTCACGTTGGCACCTAAAATATTTCCTCTGGCGGAAAGTGGGTGTGTGGGTACTACCTATTGGTAGAGCTCTACCCTATAACAAACAAATGAACACACAGATTCTTACTACCTATTGCTTTATTATGTATGTGATAAAGGAACCGTTGAGTTTTTATTGATTTGTATGAAATGCGATAATTCATATCTTATCTCAAGGCCTTGGATTTAGTTGGATTCTCACTTATGTCATGACTCATATTATATACTGTTATCGATGTTCGCTGTCGTTTCTTACATTTGACAGGCATTTGGCTGATGGCTGATGGCTGACCTCTACGTCTTGAAAAAAGGTCAGGTCAAGAGTACCCTAAACCGAAGAGCATGTATGAAGAGAATAATCAAAGTAGACGAAGCAAAAGAAGTATGTAAGGATCGTAGCAAGTGGAAAGAAGTGGTCTCTGCCTACCCCTACGGGAAAGAGGCGTGATTGTATGTATGTATGTATGTAGGTAGTAGGTACGTATGAAGAGCCGAATGGTTCGAGTAGTCGTCGGCAACGCAAAGATTGTGAGTCCGAATACCGAGTGTATCAATAACTTTTTTCTGATGATAACTACATTGATGAAAATTTTCGTACGTTTGAGAAGAAATTGAAAGACGTATGTAAGTTTTGCTGGAGAGAAAGAGACAGTCACATCTGTCATGTTGGCACACATACACACTCTTTCATTTGTTTATCTCTTTCGAACACCAGCTACTTGTCTAGTACCCTTAGTCTTGCGTTAGGCTCTATTGAGAAAGCAGTTATCTTATCTATTGGCTAACAAGTAATATATATAACTACCGGATGATTAGAAGATATAATTTCTGTTTATAATATTTATAATTGTTATCTCATTATATATTATCTCACGTTTAGCCTTTGTTTATTTTTAAATAATTAATACATAATATATTACGTGTTAGTCAAAACTTAAGTGATTAATTTTGCGCCCGCAATGCAAACGTTATAAGTCCGAATCCTCACTTTACCTGAAAGAACTTCCGTACGTTGTATGAGAGAGTGTTCCTCCGGGACTCTTGTGGGAAGTTGTAAAGATATATACATTGATAGAAAGGGTTACTTTAGAATCATACAGCAATACACATTATCACGCAGAGTCCCTCACGCTCTAGGCAGAGGGAATAAAGCGCCAGTTCTCCCTAGAGTTACTCGTTCGCTTCATACACAATCAATAACCGTAAGCCGTATACAAATTGGTCATAACGGTCCCTTAGCGCAATAGGTAGGATACAAGGTAATATAGTTAACTTAAATAATGCAAGTAGCATTTACCTCGACATCTTCACAGATAATGTAAAATGGTTATTGACCAATTTATTTTTATTGCTATCTGTACATATTGACCTTCATCCATATTCCTCTTAGATGACTCGTCTACTCAAATTGGATGCTCTTTGACATCTGTCACGGACACAAGTTAATGAACTGTATGCTATTACATCATCACATTGGTCGTTTGGATTTTCGACTTTATGTATATTTAAATTAGGAGGTTTTCCCCGGTGTCGGAATTTATGCATTTTTGACTTAATATTATCGTTCTTGAAAACCCCAAAGTTTAAAAGTAAAACTGTGAAATGGACTGGCCGCTGAGGTTTTCTCAGCTGTCTGGGGTGCACAACGCGAAATACCCATGGTGTTACAAGCGCCCTTAGGCGGTAAACGCTTACCGTCAAGCGGGCTGCATGCTTGTTTGCCAGCTGCAGTATTAACAAATTAACACTTTCACTCGCGTAAATATGATTGTTTTTTGTAATAAACATATTCTTCGTGTTAACCCAGCTAATCTATCTCTCTGGCAAATTTCATCCAATCCTGTTGAGTAGTTTTTGCGTTAAGGAGGAAATAGAACCACACATACTGACTTAGAAATGAGATTTTGCGCTCGTTATTTTGCCGCGGTCACTTCACGACTGTTCATGACGAAATTTTTGGTCAAAAAGTAGATTTCTAGCAGTATCGTACGTGGTGATGTGAATTGCGATTAATTACATTAGAAATATTATAAACTTCATTATTTTATCACCTTTTTTTATCATACATACAAACAATTCCGAGATGAATGCACTCATAACCACACCGAGTCCTTCTCGCTCAGCGGTGAGAGTCCAGCCAGTCCTCTTTCGCTCCATCCAAATTCATCAGTCACTTTGAATTTAATTTCCATAGGTAATATTATAGTTGTATTTTTTGTGATAGTGTTTTAATAATTCCAGTGATGGCGGCGTCCATTAGGTCACCAGTATCGTTAAGAGGTAAATTATCTTAAAAAGACAAATCTTTCCTTGTTGTGAGATCTTCATTTCACGTAATAGTAAATACATTTCTTGGAATTAATGTAAATTACTGTGTTTTGCTTATCTTTTCCTCAAAATGTAACTTTACGTTTTACTAGCTGTGCCACGCAGCTTCACCTGCTTAAATTGGATTTAATACGTAGATTTTTCTGGAACTAAATACATCTTATGTGTTAATCCACCTAATGTTCTATCACTGTGCCTATCTTCATCAAATAACGTTCAGACTCTGGCGCAAACAAACATATTTCACATCTATAATATTATAGATATAGTACCTACAAATACCTTGTGGTCTTTGTGAATGTCAATGTATGTATGAAAAACACTGCTATAGTCAGTGTGTTCATAATTCTCATAGCAGTTGTGCCATTAAAAAAAAACAAATTATCTTAAAATTTAAACAAATTACAAAAGTATTAATTTTGAATATGTCTGCATCATAATTTACAATCACAACAATTGAATATATTTACGTAACAATATGCATATTAGAAGATTATAAGGAAGTTAATAAGGAAAAATAGTAAAAAATATATTATACAATGTATTTATTACCTTGCATCTGAATAAGGGTAACTTGTCGTGAAACATGTCCAAATTTTCTATAGTATAGTAATTTATAGAAATTTATACACACTCTTAAATTGTGAATGCTATGCTCGTCACGCCACAGTGCGAATTATGAGAATTCCACAAACACTTTCTCTTCAATGTTTTCTCGGTGTGCTTTTTTAATACCTATTAAAACTTTGACCTCGTGTACACGTCGGTGTCTTGTTTAGTAGTCATAGTTGGTCGGCTGCGACTCTCGACGAGTTCATCGCCGTTACTCAAGCACGACTATACATACGCCTTTGAATTTCTTCTCAAGCGTATGCAGGCTTCTTCTCGATATTTTCCTTCACCGTTAAGGCCGTGGTGTGACTTATCACTGTACTTGAGTTCAGAAAAACTCATTGGTACAGTTGGGGAAGTGTTGGAAGGGGTAGACCTAGGCGGACGTTTCAAGACCAAATCTAGGACGTCTTGAAAAAAGGCCAGGTCAAGAGTACCCTAAACCGAAGAGCATGTATGAAGGGAATAATGAAAGTGGTCGAAGCGAAACAAGTATGTAAGGATCGTAGCAAGTGGAAATAAGTGGTCTCTGCCTACCCCTACGGGAAAGAGACGTGATTATATGTATGTATGTATTATCTAACTCCAAATTTAAATTGGCCCTAGTGTTGTTAAAGAAATTGTAGAGTTTGTCTCATTGGTCAATTGTAGGCGATGAGATGTAATTGCTCAGATCAACATGCAAAGGCTGACATGTCCAATCATCCATTAACGAACCGTTTTCCATAGTACCGCAAACGCGCAAGCTAAGTGCACGTCTAAATGACCCCCGCAAATGCAATCTCGACTAATGGAGTATAAATGAATTGAATTATTGGATGATGTGCGAGTGGACTGCCGTTAATAAAATGCCTTTTTAATGTTATCGTTCTGTTCGGAAATGTGTAAACGAATTTGTGTATACACTGACAAAATCACAAATGGAGTTAGTGTGCTTAGCCTCGCGTGGAGAGTGGCATTTAAATACGTCAAACAGATTATCAAATATTTTGGTATGTTTCTTTGATTTTCTCTATCCATTAATATTTATCAGGTCAAGTCGTAGAGCGTTCTCTCTCTTTTGCTTCTTGTCATCAGTCTTCTCATACATTCTCGCAAGTCTCGTCTGCTGATTTAATTTCACCTTATCAACATACATTTAATATCTGTACTTTTGTCATCGTCTCTGATGCAACTCCTTCCATTTATCTCTGTCCAGTGCTATCTTTTTGACCCAAAATGTTATAACAGACATGTAATCTATTTTTATCAAAACAATTACATTTATATATATATATATATATAATTATATTTAAAATGTTTATATTTTAGTAATTTAATATTTATTAATATTAGTATAATTTTAGTTATCATATTTAATTATATCTTAGAATCTACAACAACTTAATTCGAATAAAACATTTACGTAAAGACCTACTTAATATCAAACTCCGAATAATTTGTGCTTCTTTGCCAATTCTCGTTGTGTGTGAATTTTGGTTTGGGAAATGGGATAGGCATTATTTATTCTCCATAAATGTCACTCTTTAGCAATAAAGTATTATTTGGTTATGGGTTTCCGACCACGTAATAGATCTTTTGTTGGATGGTAGTGTTTAAACGTCACTTATTTTGTCATTAGCTTTGCTTTCTCCATGCAACCATTTGTATAATTATCTGCATTTATTATGATCTTTACATCAATAGATAGTGTCATTAGTGCCTTTGTTATCACGACACGATCGTGTACAGATATTAAGAGCACAAATAATGACAAATGTTATATATTATACAAATTACTACGAGGAACTATGCAAGCTTACTGAACTAATTTTATCTGTAAACTCTTCGATCTGTCAAATGTTACTAACAAAGCGGTGTAAGCATGTGGAATACTAACTGTTTTTTTTTCTCTTTTCTCTTCCCGTTTTTCCTATGTTTTGTTTTGTCTGATTTTCCTGTGGAATCCAAAATTGCCTTAAATAATACGTTCGGTCATTGCAATTTCAATTACCAACTATGTGCCCTTTCAACCGGCCACGGTTTAATTGAGTAATGTGTCCTGCCTCGGCCTTTTGTGTCACTCGGCCACTGCGTGATCTATTTCTGACCCGTCTGTTGTTGCTACTCCCAATATGGCTATATATAAACACGTGTCTTTCTCAATTTCTGCATGACGAAAAATTTCACTTTCTCTTGAGTTTCTCTTATTTGAACTGTAATCATATTCGAAATGATCTCCAAATACTTTGATAAAATCTTCTTGTGTTTACTTTATACTTCCCGATTGTTGTTTCTTCCACCTAATTCAATGTTAAAATCACAATAATAATCCAAATTTTTGGGAATTTGTTCCTGTCATGTGCTATTTCAATCTCCGATGTTTTCGTGGTTAAAATTTCCGCCATAAACTACTTTCTTTCCTCCATCCGTCCTTTTCCTCCTTCATCCTATTGTGTTGCGTCACTCAGCCCAACCCAGTACTAGCAAAGCCTACTTCACATACTCAGACGGCACCTATGAAGAGGAGTACTCGTGCTGGCCACCAGCCGTGTGCATGATCCTGATATCTTTGGTGGAAATTGTGCTGTTCTGCTACGATGCCTCGCAAGGATACACCGACGCCAACGGCCCGATAGCTCAGATCTTCATTTACAACCCCAAGAAACGAGAGGAGGCATGGCGGTTCTTGTCCTACATGTTGGTGCATGTTGGGTGAGTATTTTTTTATATGATTTTCACCGTTCTGCCGATTATCTCAAGTATTCAATAAGTTACAAATTCGACAAAGATAGTCAACGTCTTTTAACGTAAGGGTCACAAGGAACACCTATTGAAATGTTATTATTACTATAATCAATCATAAACTGCCGTTAACACCAGCCCCCAAGAAAATGCTGTCATGAAAAACTGATTTTAAAGTCAGTATTGCATGTTGAAAAGGTTCTGACTAACTTTGCACGAGTGTGTCTTTTCGGAACGATTTTATCATGATTTTGAAGGTGAAGGAAACGTCCAGAAGAAACCTTCCATTTGAGAAGAAAGCCATAATATATATGTCAAGTCATGCTTATAAGAGAAAGACATACCCTGAAAGACACGGCGCAAGTTGCGTCATTCCATTAAGCGAAGCTTTCTTTAACAAGTTGAGACCAAAGAGCTTTAAACTAATTTATTGACTGTAGTGTTCTCCACCTGCTGGTGAATCTCCTGGTGCAACTGTTCCTGGGAGTACCCCTGGAGATGGTGCACCGGTGGTGGCGAGTGACACTGGTGTACGCGGCGGGCGTGTTGGCCGGTTCACTGGCCACCAGCCTCACAGATCCCAAGGTCTTCCTCGCTGGGGCTTCTGGAGGAGTGTACGCGCTCATTGCTGCTCATGTCGCTACCATTATCATGGTAAATATTAACAATGCTACTTTCGCATACAACCTGTTGTAAATTGTCAATGGATTACGTCCATTCGAAATCCGGAGATTCTTAACATCTATGCCAATGTTTTGTAAGGTCCCTGCTTTAAAAGATTGTAACAATTGCATATGAGAAAAGAAGGTATAATTTGTTAATCCAAGGAATACCAAAGCTATATTGCAAACATAAAACCTTGCAAAATGTCAACTTAATCCGTCCTTTCTCAGCTTCGAGGTGTAACGATCATTGAGGTTAATACTAAGGTACAGCGTTTAACTATGTGTTATTACCCTTCCCCCATAGGGTAGGCAGACTGTATTGTTAGAAAGTATAAGTCTAGAAAGGATACTGCCTAGAGCGTCCTTTTTAGACTACATACCTCTTTCGCTTCCTCTACGTATCTTTGTTTTATCTATCTTTGTTCTATTTATCTATCTATCTTTGCATCTACTTAACTCTATTTACAGATTTTCTTGTAAACAATCTCGTGTCGTCGCTTCTCGCCTTCGAAACTGATTCCCTACCGTGTCACTTCCAGAACTGGTCCGAGATGGAGTTCGCGATAATCCAATTGCTGGTGTTCCTCCTTTTGGCCGCAGTCGACGTGGGCACGGCCGTCTACGACCGCTACTGGCGCCATCTGCAGCAGAACATTGGATACGTGGCGCATTTAGCGGGCGCTTTGGCTGGTAGGATAGTATAGACTAATATCTTCACCCTTCCCACAAGGGGTAAGCAGATTAATTAGTACCCACCCACTTTTCCTCGGAGATATATTTTACCAACGTGACAGATGGTGGATTTACTATACACACGTTCTAAATATCCTCTCGATGTTTTCCTTCACCGCAAATTCGTGGTGTGACTTATTACGTTCAGAAAAACGCGTTGGTTCAGTCTGTTTATTGTTTCGTGTTTGTGTTTTAGGTCTGCTGGTGGGCATTGGTGTGTTGAGAAACCTCGAGAAGAGGAAATGGGAGAAGCGGTTGTGGTGGGCGGCGATCACTCTGTACTTCTCCCTGATGCTGGCTGGAGTGCTGGCTAACATCTTCTGGACATCCAGGTTCCTGTAATAAACTGACCTTCCATATTGGTTCCTGACTTGGCCTGCAAGAGTCTTTACGCGGCGGTAATCGCTTTCCACCAAGCGGATCGCCTAGTTTGCCATTAGTATTTAATAGATTACAGAAAAGGCTTAATTCGCACATTTCGACTTGTGTTGTTATTAAATTAGCGTTAAAGTGTCAACAGTTAGAAAATGCTTTCAATTTGTATAGCATATATTATATTGGCTTCAACGTATTAACAAAAGTGCCTATAACTGTTGCTAAAGGGCAAATATAAAGTAAATTAGCTTTAAGGTTGAATGAAGTAGCGATATTCAACCCAAAATCTAACTATATACAGTCCATATTTAGCCTTAATGAAGTTTAAAACGGAACAAGCGCCGACGCACAGTTATCTAAACACTCAATTGTCGACCTAATTAAATATGATGTAGGGTATAATATCGCTCTTTTTGACGTAATTAATAATAGGTGATCATCTGCGACTATGGGGATTTAAGGAATAGTGTTAGGAGATTTTTGCAGTTAGCAATAAGTGATTGGGGTTGCAAGCTCCTTTAGCAACGGTAATCGCTTACCATCATGCCGCATGCTTATTTGCAACCTATGTGGTATTAGGAAGTTTTTTTTTCATACCTATCTGCGTTTATATTGGACTCGCCATCTTTTACGTTGGCAAAAATGTATCTAGCGAAAAGACCCTTTCGGGGAACCATTGTGAGACGGCATAGAGACACTAGTGTGTTTTATTTAAAGTTTAACCTAATTTCTAAGTAAAATTAGTTTATCTGAGGTGTACTTTGTAACGACATAATCAGTTAAATAGGCGGGTTTGCATGTCTTCAATCGTATTGTGTGATAAGGTAAGTGTCTGTGTGTTTTGTATTTATTGTGTACACTTATTATATTTACATATCTGCGTGTGTATTGGTCGACATGTACTTTTACAATTTAATCCTTAAGACTTGAGACTGAAGCGTCAATTTTCATAGAGAGCTTTATATACAGTTAAATAAGCTTTTAAATGTTTTTTTTTATTAGAAAACGGACCTTATCATCTGAGACTGAAGCTTTTATTTCACAAATAAGATTTATATCAGGCAAAATAATAAATTGATAATATTGTCTGTCTTGTAGAAGTTGTCGGGTATTTTGATATATTCAAAATTCCTCACGACGTAAAAATATAATACTTCGCCCCAAAAATTGAAAAAATACACCACTAAAACGAAAAAATACCAAAGAAGGTAATATTCACTCCGAAGCATAGTTTTATGGGTTTTTCCTCAGAAACTATTAATGACATAAAAAATATAGACATAGATTCTTCGTGTGCCTGTAACTTTAACGCCGCAGCAACTTTTTATGTGAAAATAAGATTTTAAAATTTACAATTTAGAATGTAACTTCTGTTTCGTTCCTGTCATTCCATTCCCTATCAAAAATTTGAGCAACTGTCCTATATATCATAATAAATAGAAAAAACTTTTTTAATACGCCGTGGTGGCCAAGTGGTTCGAGCAGTTGCCTGCGACGCAAAGGTCGCAAGTTCGAATCCCGGCTGTACTAATGAGTTTTTCTGAACTTAAGTACAGTGATTAGTCACACCACGAGCTTTACGGTGAAGGAAAACATCGAGAGGAAACCTGCATACGTCTGAGAAGAAATTCAAAGGCGTTTGTATACTCGTGCTGGAGTAACGACGATGGACTCGCCATCTGTCACGTTGTCACGCCAACATGTTGGTAACTGCGGGGCGCTGCTAGTATGTTAAATAATGAACAGCTCAAGGTTTTTGTATTTTAAATAATGTATTTGTACAGTCTGTGTGCCTTCCTTTAATCTTATGTACTACCATAGGAAAACCTACTCTATTGCTTAGTATTACGGCTAGGTTTCCAGTAAGCATAGTTATCAGTACAGATTTTTTTTTTTTACTCTGTTGGTTCACAATACATATTTTGCTTTGTAGAGCCAATAGCCGTGTTTGATCCACAAATTATGTATTTATCAATTGTAACTAAAGAGATTTGATACTTATATGTATTGTTGTTAATGACTGACCAGTTTAAGCCAAAAATTTACCTACATTACTGTATAGAAGAGTGTGAGATTCTTTCATCACAGAAATATCTAGCTTTTTTTTATACAACTAGAGTGGCAATCAAGCATACGGCCCACCTGATGGGAATCGGTTACCGTAGCCTATTTACGCTCACGATACCGAAGTATCACTTGCGCGTTGCCACTCTGTGTTCAGAGAGTTATACTGTGTTGGCAACATAATGGGCTTAATCCCTCTGCCTCGAACTCAATGTAACAATCCTCCCCCCTCCCCAAGGAGCTCATTACTGGAAACCTTATTCACTGCGTAGGAATACAACACAATAAATTGTGTTATTTGGACGGACTTCTATAAGGTGGAGGTCCTGCCCCAGTCGGGCAGCTCCAAATTCGAACGGGAAACCCGTTATGCCCTACCTCTCTTAGCTCTCGTAAGTGTAGTGTTGAATAGCACTTTATTATCTCTACCTATCTCCTATTAAAGCGACATACATTAATAAGGCTTATCAATATGGTAACTGTGCTTACTCTAGTGTGTACACAGCTTTATGTGATTGTTGTGCCTTATTTTTAAATAGGGAGTGGGTATTTTAATAACCCCAGTTTGTTAGTCTTGTAAATATCATTTTCGGTGCGTTTTTAAATAAAAATAAAACAAGAAGTTTTTTTTTTAGGAATTAAATTTTAAAATTAAAAAAAAAATAGAACAAAAAATTTATTGATAAATATACTTTAGTGAATCGTCCCTAAAAACCTAGTGACAAAATATATGCTGTATCCTTGTTCAAAGATTTGTAATTACAACCTTAAGTGAATGTATTGAAGGTACATAATTAATGTCAATAGCTCTTTATACACGCGGTAAAAAAAATATACAGAGGACGCAGATGGCTCTGCTCATAACTCAGCTATTTAAATCCCAACATAAGGTCCAGGTCCATACCGGTCAGCTTACCTTCATGGTAAAAAACTAAATAATTAGAAACTATATTGGTTCTGTCTATTGGTGGCCATTTTAGGTCTCTTATCGCTAGTCCGGGGGCGGGTACCACAGATGAGCCAATTATATTGTCCCTTTGAGTAACCATTCGGTAGATATTTAGTCATACAGAGTGATGCAAAGTTTTTTAACCGCAGTTTTTATGCTCTATGTTGTACAGGGACGTTCGTTATTCGAAATATCAAAAAACGACCTTGATAACAACCTGTTACGCAACCCATTGGCTAGCGTAGATTGCTCATGTGAGTGAGTGAGATAGCCGATACGAATGACGTTTCGGTTTTGACAGGTGTCACTAGTGTTCCGTTCAATCAGTATCATAGATAGAGAATTAATTACAAATTCTAGATAAGAACTGTGATACAAGTTTATTATCAGCTGTTAATTATTTATTCATAGTTAATTATTGTTTTGTTTAAGAGCATTTTGCCCATTTATTTACGTGTATTACTTGCTGTAAATCTTCCTGCAATAAATAAATAAATAGATTAAAAAATGAATACCCCAAATAAGGTTTTCTCTGCTATGTGAAATAAATAAATTTCATCCATGCAATAAGCCTTAATTTATGTGGGTAACCAATAAGTGATTGTGTTCATAATAGTGTTAGTTGTATTCTCATATTTGTATAAAATTTTCGATGGCAACGTTATGTGTTTATTGTATGAATAAAATAAAGTGACGTAAAGAAATTTGAAAGTATGGTAATTTTTAACATACAATATTTTTTTACGGCTATTATTAGGAATGTATGATAAGGTAAAGGTGGCTTGTTAGTTTGTAGGCAAGGATTTTAGATTAAGGTTATGTGTTGTACCTTGTACCTAAGTTATTGTATAGAATGTGCACAAATGTATAATGCTATGTTGTGATGATTATAATTACGGAAGAATTTGAATAAATGCCATTTTATTTTTAAATTTGTTTTGATTGTATACGTAAGAAGAGGCAGAGGAAGGCCACGTTCCAACTACCTGGATCAAATAGATCGGACTCTCAAGGACGGGAACGTTAAGAGTACTCGAAACCGACGAGCATGTATGAAGAGACTGATGAATGTGGACGAAGCGAAAGAGGTATGTAAGTCTAGAGAGAACTGGCGCTCTATACTCTCTGCCTACCCCGTTAGGGACTTGGCGTGATGATATGTATGTATGTATGTATGATTGTATACGTATATATACTTTTTCGTGAAGATTTTCCGTATCATAAGGGGCTTTACCGTGGCGCATTCAGCGTTATTATTATTATTATCGCTCAAGTATCCTTAAATATTGATATCAACAGCCGGTTTTTGTCATAACCCATAATATTCGCAATAGTGGAGCTATAGTCCATCATATATATAAATTATGATTTATAACTCGTGTAAAGAAATGCCAGGCTCTAGCCAGTGACTGGGTCTAAAATTAATAAGCTGCTAAATGAACGCTGCAATTTGTTTTTAGTGTCAACACCTGTTAAATAAATTCTGAGATAGTTGGCAAGCGGCAGCGGAGCAGTGTACAGGTATTCTGCGCGGTGACAAGGGCGGATATATATTTGTCTCCCTTTATCCCACTACTGCAGGCCGCAGCGCAGGACGACTAACTGTTGCTAACTGCTAACTGTTGAATTTGGAAATGTTATATTTAATGAGTGTTAAATATACACTGATCTTCAATACTAGATAACTAACACGTAAATATACGTAATTTACGTGTAATTAATTAATAGTTGCTAAAAATATCGGCAAATTTTAAGTGTTAATTATTATTAGCATTTAGCAGTGTTATTATTTTTTAACGTTTAAGCTCATCTCTACTAGTGACACGTCAAAAGTGACAGGAGACTAAGAAAGTGTTGCCTCCTAATTAAAAATTTCTCAATTATAGGGAAATCAGTAACTTATTGGGTAATCATATAAACATAATTTCTTCTTATTAAATCCGAGTTCACATTTGTATGTAGCTTTATTATTTGTAATAACATAATAATCTGATTCTATTATTAACAATTCAATTGTTTAGGAGAGCTAAGATACTATTTAAAGATTGAAAGTCCAGTTTGTTCTTCTATACATTTTCACACTTCAATCTTATCTGAGGCCTTATAAATGAACGATTTTTTTTAGCCTAGAAAGAGATGAACAAGTGACCGAGTGTGCTATATCGGTAAATGGGCAAATTCTAGAGTAAGTGAATGAATTTGTATGTCTAGGAAGCATGTTCACACGAGATGGAAAGTATGAAAAAGATATTGAAAGAAGGATAACTGCCGGAAATAAGGTGAATGGAGCCATGTCGGCGTTGATGGGCAGTAAAAGTCTGAGCAAGAATCCTCGAGTTGCTGTCCACAACGCGATATTGGTACGTACCTTATTGTATGGCAGTGAATCCTGGGTATGTCAGAGGAAGTATGAAAATAGCTTGAATGCAGTTGAGATGCGATCTCTTCGAAAAATGTGCGGAGTAACGATATTAGATCGAATCCGCAATGAAGAGATTCGCAAATCAACTGGCGTGAATGAGGGCGTGATTGTAAAGATGAAGAAAGGCATGTTACGTTGGTTTGGATACATAGAAAGGATGAGTGAAGAAAGATTGACGAAACAGATATACAAAGCAAAAGTGTGTGCAAGAAGAGGCAGAGGAAGGCCACGTTCCAACTACCTGGATCAAATCGATCGGACGCTCAAGGACGGGAACGTTAAGAGTACTCGAAACCGACGAGCATGTATGAAGAGACTGATGAATGTGGACGAAGCGAAAGAGGTATGTAAGTCTAGAGAGAACTGGTGCTCTACACTCTGCCTACCCCGTTAGGGACTTGGCGTGATGATATGTATTTTTTTAGCCTAATAAACTAAATATGTTTTTTGTTCAATCAAATGTGGCAGCACCGAAATTGCATCTGTCAGTCAGCTGTCCGGATGTGAATCAGTATTACTTTCTTTTCATTGTTTTCGCCTTAATAGTTAATTTATTGTATTATTACTGACCGAGCATCATTAACGTACGATGATAACGGCGATAGAATAGTGCTTACATTCCTATATATTTTAATACTCTCCGTCCGCGCGTGTGTCTAAGAAAAGCAAATATGGGCTTAAACTTTCACACGTGTCTACTTGTAGTGTTTTCATTGTTTATTAGCGGCTGTGTCTCGGTAGAAGAAAATGAACCGTTCATTAAATCGCCGAAGTATACATCCGACAAGGAATTGGGAACATTGTTTAAAGATTTAGAGGCAAAGTTCCCGGATCTTGCGAAAGTTTATTCGATCGGCAAGTCGGTTGAAAAGAGGGATTTATTAGTTATACAAATTAGCGCGAATGTGTCCACTGTGGATGATTCCCGTCCATCATTTAAGTTCGTGGCTAACATGCACGGAGATGAGGCTGTGGGACGTGAGTTGATGGTGTTCCTGGCACAATACCTGCTGATCAACTATGGCCGTGTTCCGCGAGTGACGAGGCTGGTCGATACCACGGACATACATCTGATGCCCTCTCTTAATCCTGATGGATATGCTGCCAGCAAGGTACGTACATACTTGTTAGGTAGGTTGCCTGGCCAATTAGACAACCAACATTAAAGCGGTCCTGTGTTATTTGATGTGGCTATGATTCATGGTTTTTTTTTTTTTTTTTTTTTTTAATTTATTTAGGATAACAAACAGTTACACTATGGCTTAATATAACAATACAATAAATATTAGAGTTAACAACAGTGCAACCAGCTGCGTTATCCACAGTTGATCTAGTAAGTATTTCGGTTGGTGCAAAAGTGCCTCATCTTGGACACCTCAGAGAAGTGTATTATATTATAGGTTAAGAAAATTTTAGCAAAGCATGGTGAGAATAAATATTTAACATGACATAGTTAGAATAATTAACTTTTACAAAGCTTTATGATACAAAATAACAAAATACTAGCTTAATTACAAGATCGCGTATCTATGTGTTCGCATTTATGTGTATTTTAGTATAAGCGAGCCTACTCAGCCCTACGCCGCTAGGCTCGGGATCGGTCTATTCTGAATAGCCACTGAGGTATGTATTAATAAAAGAAAAAAGAAAAAAAAGATTGCATAACACATAATTGCGTACATTGACAAAATTTTATTATATGATAAAGCTTAAGTAAAGAAGTAGTTACTATCTAGTGCTGAAGTGTCGCAATAATTTTATTAATATTGTTTTTAAAAGATGCGGGTGAGCATTCGAAAAGTTCAACATCAGTGAAGTGATCATTATACAATGTCACTATTCTATACAAGGGAGAACGTTCTCCCGCGTGTGTTTTACAGGTTTTTGTAGCAAATAAATATCGTTTGCGAGTATTACGAATAGTAATTGAATTATTAGGTATGTGCATGTATAACTGATTGGCAAGGGCATTACAGTCAAATTTGTTATGGGAAATATTGTACAACAACATAAGATCTAAATAGATTCTTCTCATTTCCAGTTTAGGAAGCGAATATTTATCTAAAAGCGTGTGGTAAGAGGCCTTCGATCGAAAGCAACGATAGTTCATCGAGCGCAAGAACTTTCTTTGAACCAGTTCTATTTGATCTTTATATTTAGTATAAAATGGGCTCCAAACGAACGTGGCATATTCCAGCTGACTTCTAATTAAGGATTTATAGAGAAGAAGATAGGACGAAGGTCGCTTGAAACAGATACAGGTCCGCATAACAAAGCCATACAGCTGAAAGGCTTTGCTAACTATTTGATTTATATGCGCATCAAAGTGCAGTTTATTGTCCATCAGTACGCCCAAGTCCCTTATAAAAGTAACTTTTTCCAATGTCGTGTCGTTTAAGGTGTAGGTTACGTTGAAATTATTTTTCTTCTTAGAAAAAGTTATTGATTTACACTTACTAAGACTCAGGTGTAACTTATTACGGTCACAATATATAGAAAAACGATCTAAGTCTTCCTGTAATTTCTGGCAGTCACTAAAAGTGGTAATTTCTCTGTAAATTTTCACATCGTCAGCATATAGCAAAAACCGTGTATGTTTGAAGCATTCATTTATGTCGTTTATATACAGTACGAACAGCAAGGGACCCAATATTGACCCTTGAGGTACCCCAGAGGTTACCTTTATTGTATTAGAAATAAACCCATGAATATAAACTCTTTGCGTTCTATTTCTTACATATGAAGAGAACCATCTTAATAAGTTACCACGAATCCCATTAAATGCTAGTTTCTGCAGAAGTATGCCGTGGTCGACCTTATCGAAAGCCTTACAGAAATCTGTGTAGACAGAGTCTACTTGTATACGTCGATCCATGCATTCGAACAAAAAGTTAGTGTAAAGTACAAGATTACTGGTGGTTGAGCGCATTTTAACAAAACCGTGTTGCTCTTCAATTATAATTTTATGTAAGGTGGGATATATATAGTTATGAACTAGTCTTTCAAGGACTTTTGATAATGTAGATAGCAGTGATATAGGGCGATAATTTGAGACGTCCATCTTACTTCCAGTTTTATAGACAGGAGTTATGTTAGCTAGTTTCCATATTTCAGGAACCGTGCCTTCATGTAAGCTTTTATTATATAATATGTGTAATGGAACCGCTATGGTTTCAGAAGTACACTTGAGAAAGAACGGAGGTAAGCTATCCGGTCCAGGTCCTTTGTTAACATCTAACGACTTAAGTTCCTTAATAATTTGATTTATCGAAACGCACACATTAGACAGAATGGAGTCACAATTACTATTGACTGATACCTCATCAGGATCAATAGCATCATCACTAGGTTCATAAACAGATGCAAAGAAATTAGAGAAAAGTTCACATATATGTTCAGGGTTGTCTGATTTTACGTCATTGTACTTCATTGAAGATGGGATCCCGGATTTTTTATTAATGTTTTTTTGGTAGGACCAAAATTTCTTAACATCATTTTGTAAGCCTTCTTCTATAGAGTCGATATATTTGTTAAAACATGCCTTACTTAATGATTTATACCTTTCACGAAACATTGAGAACTCCTCATAGTTGGATTTAGAATTATATTTCTTCCACTTGACCCATGCCTTTTGTTTATTTTTAAATATATGAATAAGGGGACGGGTAAACCATACAGGATAACTATGAGATGTAGTTAGACGCAAGGGGACGTGATTTTTTATAATTTCGTAGATTCTTTCATAAAAAACATCGACGGCTTTCTCAACAGGTAAGTCTTGAAGGATCATGTCCCAGTCAATATTTTTTATGTCTTTATTAATTGCAGAATAGTTGCCTTCTAAATAGCAATAGTTAGCTGCAGTGGCAGAGTTCATAGATTTGTAAGGAAGCTCACAAGAAACTATTGCAAAAAACGGAGGGTGATAAGCGTCTAAGGGTACTAATGGTTTAAGTGGTGATTCGCACGTAACGTTTTCATCATTAGTTATGAACAAATCTAAGATTCGGCCCATATTGTTTCTTATATTATTATATTGTTTACTATGTGTGGATTGTAAAAATGTATTTAGATAATTTCCAATTAAAGAATGGTTTCCGTCGAAGGGTGTTGAGAAAGTGAGGTCATTTTGCCAATTTAGGCAGGGAATGTTAAAGTCACCAGCAATGTAGAATTTATCTAGTTGAATACTGGTTAACTGATATTGAAGCGCATTTAAAAATGTTGAGTACGTGGTAAAATTTTGATTGGGAGGTATATATACGCCGCCTATTAAATAATGCGTCCCCCGTAAGCTGATTCGTAACAACACGTCATCAATAGACGATGACAGGGGAGTATCAACATCGCAGGATTCGAGCAAGCAGTGCTCGACTTGCAGGCCGCGGCGAACCGCCACCAACAGGCCACCACCGTCGCGCTTGCCGGTCGCAACACGGTCCCGGTCGGATCGGTATAAGGAATAACGGGAATCAATGATTTCACTATCTGCAATAGCAGGTATTAGCCATGTTTCAGTGAGAATTATTACGTCATAGCAATCAGCCAGTATATTCATAAATAAAGTATTTAGTTTAGTCCGAAGTCCTCTGCAATTTTGATAATATATTGATATGTTGTCATCCATTGCTATAATGTATAACGTTAAAGATATTACTGTAAAATGTTACTTGGAAATGAGAAGAGTTGTAAAAGAAATAATAACAATACGCGTGGGGCTTGCCTCTTAATGCACAAATAAAGAATGCTTCAATAAATGTTATCATACACAAGATATTTTTAACACTACAACACAAGAATAATAATATTACTATAACAAAGATTACTTCCATCTTTTGATATTTATATATGTGGGTATGCCACGAGTAAATCGAGACATCTAACAGCAGTGGAGTGCGGAAACAATGCACAGATTGATGCGATTTTGAGAGGTTGCATCTATTTAGCAGGTAGAATATTATTATGTACTCACACAATTTGAGAATAAAACATAAAAACCGCAAGAAAATATACCTCAATTGATTGTCACAGGTAGCTTTAACCTTTGGATTTAATTTTTGACAAATCTTTTTCACCTCGAATTGCGATGACTGGGGTGGTTTCGTTAGCTCTGGTGAGGATGGTACCATGCTTGATCCATACAAATTTGAAATCATTTGCAGCCGCTGCCTCACGAGTTGCACGAAATAAGGTTTTGTTCTTTAAGGTGAGATGTTCGTTCACATAAATCTTTTGGAGTGTACCGGATATACCAATCTGCTCGGTTGTGACACCTTTATTTAGTCGTACGGCCGATATAAAATTATCTCGCATCAATCTGGTTGAAAATTTCACAATAATGTTTTTTGGGCGTGAGCTATGGGCCTTGGCTTGTGGTACCCGGTGGATCGAGATGACATCTTGTTTATTGATTGGCACTTTAATCAGAGTGGCAATATTTGCTAGTATAGCGGGCAGGTTCTCACCCCGTTTTTCTGGCAGATTGCTGATTTCAATATTAGTCATCCGTGCTTGCTGTTCCATAGTGTCGATTTTGTTTTCTAATTCTAGCAAATGAAGCGAACTGACTGCACTGGTACTGGACTTTTCTTCAAGTACGGTCACGCGGTTCACTACGTCTTCAGTTTTTGATTTTAAGTCCTCGTAATTGCAGTTGATATATTTAATACAAGATTTTATGTCACTGAAGTCATCTGATATTTTCGTGAATCGCTCGTCATGCTTAGAAAACCAGGATTCCATCATAGATAGTATTTTTGCTTGAAACACTTGGAAATCATTGCGAAGATCTTGCACGTCCGTTGTATTGAGAATTTCTTTGCGAAATGTCACATATTGAGGAGGAGATTTAGAGGCAACCAATGAGTCATCTATGCTCATTTCACCAGTTAGATTTTTTTCTCCGTTGACACTGTTACTGAAGGTGTTATTTAAATCTTCCATAATAATTGGGTATGTGGTCTCTGCTTAAGCACTACTCTGTGGGCGCAATGACGTTGTTGCTTGCCGATAATTGCTAGGTAGAAAACACACACAACCGATCGCTGAGACGCGTCGAGCGGGAATGATTATTTGCATACATTAAATTTATATCTGTTGTGGAAACTTATAGTAGAGACAGTTGCATCTATGCATCTCATGCCAAAAAAAAAACAGTATAATAAAAAAAATCTCTATTGTAATGTTCTTATTAATATTGGCTATTAAACCAGTCAAAGGTAGATCACAAAAGATTATAAAACAAGTCCCTGCTGCAGTGCATGTCTTTTGTGGGGATTTACATGTGGCTTTCATCAACTGTTATAGAAATTTTTGAGGATTTTTTTTATTAAAATGCTTAGGTACAACACTTTAGCAAATTGTTCTGCCATTTCTGCCAGACTTTTTGCATTTCTTCATCTTTACAATCACACCCACAAACACCGGATGCTTTGTGAATCCCTTGATTATTACAAGACAAAATGCAAATTAAGTTACTCATGGTACAACAGGAAAAATCCAACACTATTTGAATGTATTACCCATGTCTGTGTATCAGGTTTCATGGAAATTGTATGCAATTTCCATGAAACCTGATACACAGTGTGAGATGGATTATTTATGTGAACAAGGCAATATAGTCTTATTATGGATACCATAGACAATTATAAGAAGTGGCACATATTATAGATTGATACATACATATCATCACGCCAAGTCCCTAACAGGGTAGGCAGAGAGTATAGAGCGCCAGTTCTCTCTAGACTTACATACCTCTTTCGCTTTGTCCACATTCATCAGTCTCTTCATACATGCTCGTCGGTTTCGAGTACTCTTAACATTCCCATCCTTGCATTCGATCAATTTGATCCAGGTAGTTGGAACGTGGCCTTCCTCTGCCTCTTCTTGCACACACTTTTGCTTTGTATATCTGTTTCGTCAATGTTTCTTCACTCGCCCTTTCTATGTGTTCAAACCAACGTAACATGCCTTTCTTCATCTTTACAATCACGCCCTCATTCACGCCAGTTGATTTGCGAATTCATTGATTGCGAATTCGATCTAATATCTACTATAGATTGATCATGGTGTAAAATTCAAATATACTGGTTCTCTTACAGAGAGTTATCTGTCTCTGAGTTATGGAACAACAAACAATAAAACAACAGTTTTATTGGGCATAACAGGAACTATTTGTAACATTTGTGCCTTGAAACATTATGTTCACAGTCTAAAAGTAAACAATTGAAAATATTCTACAGCATTGAATAAAAAATATTATCCAATAAAAAGCACTCGCCCAACCTTTCATTCTTATGTAATTGATATATAAAATGTATATTTCTTTCCATACTTATAGTATAGTGCTACAATTGACAGACAATGCGCAGCCAAATAATAGTACATAAAATATACAAATGTAGATATTGTCGCACAGAGTCCCTCACATGGTAGGCAGAGCGAGTAGAAGTTGAAATTCATTCAACACACAAGTCATCCTTATGTCACCAATTTATCTAGGTTCTTGGAACAAGGTCATCATCCGCCTCCTCTGCCATACAATTTCATATTATGAAATGACAATATATAATGGCATGAAAACATGCAAAGAAGAAATCCTACAAATTTTATATATGCGAAAGTTTGTGACAATGCTTTGCTCTTTCATGCAAAAACTATGTACTTTGGCACAGTGATAGTTTATTAATAATAATATCTTCCCCCGAAGCAGAAGGCAGATGTGTATAAATTAGTACCCCACACCCACTCCACCAGAGATATATATATTTTTTTACAACAAGAGTGGCAAACAAGCATACGGCCCACCCGATAGAAAACGGTTACCGCAGCCTATTTACGCTCACTAAGTATCACTTGCGCGTTGCTACTCTGTGTTCGGAGAGTTATAGTGTGTTGGCAGCATAATGAGTTTAATCCCTCTGCTTCAACACAATGTAACTATCCTCCCCCCTCCCCAAGGAGCTCATTACTGGAAACCTTATTCACCGCATAGGAACACAACACAATAAATTGTGTTATTTGGCTACGGACTTCTATAAGTTCTATTCTATCTTTTATAATATGATATATTTTAGGTGCCAACATTCGTGCAACAATGTGCCACTCTTTCTGAGTGTTCGTTGGATTTTATCAAGGCATTAAGCACTATACAGCACATATCTATACTAATATTATATATAACTAGCTGTCCCGCCCAGCTTTGCTCGGGTGAAAAAGTTAAATTGCCCGTAACACGATCGCAGCGCCACCTATCGGGTCCAATTGTAAATCTAAACCATTCTCGAATCCACCTTAAGACACACAGAAAGGGATAGCTTCGCACGGGTGAAAAAGTTAAAATTCCTAAAACTCGATCGCAGCGCCACCTATCGGGTCCAATTGTAAATTTAAACCATTCTCGAATCCACCTTAAGACACACAGAAAGGGATAGCTTCGCACGGGTGAAAAAGTTAAAATTCCTAAAACTCGATCGCAGCGCCACCTATCGGGTCCAATTTAATATAGCCTATGTTACTCGGGGATAATGTAGTTTTCCAAAGGTGAAAGAATTTTTGAAATCGGTCCAGTAGTTTCGGAGCCTATTCATTACAAACAAACAAACAAACAAACAAATCTTTCCTCTTTATAATATTAGTATAGATAAATCTTGTATGGTACCATTTGCCTGTACTTAAAGAAACTTTAAAATACTCTCCTATATAAAGGTTTTATTTGTCAATGGTAAATGTATAGTGAATGTAATCCGAGGTCAAACTATGTATTGACATTCTCTTGCTGCTATAGAAGTTATTGATCAATTGAGGTACCTACCTACTAAATACTTATGAATTGAAATTATTTTATGATTAAATAACTAGGGACTAGGGATTATACAATCGATCGGACACTCAAGGACGGGAACATCAAGTGTACTCGAAACCGACGAGCATGTATGAAGAGACTGATGAATGTGGACGAAGCGAAAGAGGTATATTAGTCTAGAGAGAACTGGCGCTCTATACTCTCTGCCTACCCCGTTAGGGACTTGGCGTGATGATATGTATGTATATATATACAATTATAGAAACTCATTAACACCCTAAGAGCTTAACGATATAAGAAAACTTTAGTGTATAGTCGTGTTTGAGTAACGGCGATGGACTCGCCATGTCTCGTTGGCACCTGAATGCTATTTTCGGCAAGGTGTTGCTGTCTTGGGACCGTTGGGACCGTTGAGACCATTGTGGGAAGAACTTGCACTTTACTCTCTTTGCCTGCCACGTGAGGTACTAGGCTTGATTTTTTCAACTATATACATATCCTCACGCCTTCCCACAAGGGTCCCCGAAGGGGTAGGCAGAGGTGTAAAGGACTACCTTTCTCTCGATCTCTGGCGGAAAGAGCACGTCTATACATACGCCTTGGAATTGCTACTCAGACGTATGCAGGTTTCCTCTCGATGTTTTCTTCACTGTACTTAAGTTCAGGAAAACTCATTGGTACAGTCAAACGATCTGTGCGTCGCAGGCAACTACTCGAACCACTCGGCCACCACGGCTTATTAATTATATTATTAGTATAAGTATATTAGAGATTGTATTCAATAATATTATATATTATTGAAGCGATAATACTAATATTTATTAAGCCATTATCTTAAGGTGACGTAGAGGGCGCTGCATGTAACCCTAAGGTCAATAACTTGTAGATAGGTGGGTGCAGTTGTGCAAAATACGACGCTATTTGCCACGACAGGAGTACACTGTCAGGATGATATATGACTAGGTGTGCCCCGCGTTTTTATCCGCGTAAAATTAGATTACATTATTTATTTATTCAAAGTTTCGCACAATTACCGTACAATGGTGGACTTAATGCTAAAGCATTTTCACCCTTGACAGGATTAGAGATCATTTTTCATGAATAAATCATCATATATGTGTTTATACAACTAATCATCTATCTCTCGGCAAAATTTCGTTCAATTCTCTTCAGCCGTCCTCGCGTGATTGGGTTGTTTTGTTCCGAAAATAAATCAAGATAAAATTATTCATATGAAACAGATTTTTACGCGGATGAAACCCCGTGTACCTCGCGGTTAGTTGGTAAATATAATTAGAACGGATATGTGAAGATCTTCAATTGTCTAGTTACCGTTGTTGAAGCACGGTAATGTACAGTCGGCATACGTATTATATGAGCCTATGAAATAATCAATTTTATTTTTGTCAAGTTCTAAATAAATTTTATTTTCAGTTTAAAACTGGCGAATACTTAGACAATTTTATTATTATCGAGTTCCGTTGCTGCCGAATAATCGATTAAATTCGCCTATATGCGATTGCAATACCCAGAGTAGACTGATAAATCTCGCATGCCCCTCCTTAATGAACGTAAAGAGTACTCGAAACCGGCGAGTATGTGTCAAAAGACTGATGAATGTAGACGAAGCGAAAGAGGTATGTAAGTCTAGAGACTGACTCTAGGGTCGGCGTGATGATATAAACCAACTCATGAGATAAACCACTGTACTTAAGATCAGATATACTTCACTGTCGGGTTTGTACATCTCTATTTGCGAATGACCATTCAAACCACACGTCTCAAATTGAACCTTCTACGCGCAGGAAGGTGAGTGCGAGTCCCTGAATGACTACGTCGGCCGCCATAACGCAAACGGAGTAGACCTCAACCGTGACTTCCCGGACCAGTTCGACCGGAACAAGACTGATGACGGATATTTTTTTGAGAAAAGACAGCCGGAGACCAGGGCGCTGATGAAGTGGGTGATGGGCAAGCAGTTCGTGCTGTCTGGTAACCTGCATGGGGGCGCTGTGGTCGCCAGCTACCCTTATGACGACCTAAGGTATAATTGATTTCTTATCAATATGTACAAATAAATAAATTTGGAGTGTCTATTTTTAATATTAATAATAATAATAATAATAATATCCTCACGCCTTCCCACAAGGGTCCCCGCAGGGGTAGGCAGAGGTGTGTAGGTAATACCCACACACCCACTTTCCGCCAGAGGTATATTAGGTGCTAACGTGACAAATGGCGAGTCCATCGCCGTTACTCAAGCACGACTATAATACGACGACATACGCCTTTGAATTACTTCTCAGACGTATGCAGGTTTCCTCTCGATGTTTTCCTTCACCGAAAAGCTCGAGGTGTGACTAATCACTGTACTTAAGTTTAGAAAAACTCAGTGGTACAGTCGGGATTCGAACTTGTGATCTTTGTGTCGCAGGCAACTGTAAGAACCACTCGGCCACCACTGCTCTAATATTAATGTAACCGCTTTTTACTAAATGCACATGGATGCATACACGGTACATATACCAATATATGCTTTTTTTTTTATTTTTGTCCGTCTGTCTGTCTATTTGTTCCGGCTAATCTCTGAAAATTTTGACGGGACTTTGACGAAGTCGCGAGCACAGCTAGTCTATACTAATATTATAAAGAGGAAAGATTTGTATTTTTCTATATGTGTATGTTTGTAATGAATAAACTCAAAAACGACTGTGCCGATTTGAAAAAATATTTCACCATTGAAAAGCTACATTCACCCTGAGTGACATAGATATTATGTAATATATATTTATTTATTTACAATTAGCACGACAACGTGGTCATTTACGCTAATGTGGTGGTATAAGTAAAAAAAATATATATGAGTAATAATAAATAAAGTTAATATACATGTATTACCAAGAAGAAGATGGCCTTCTTTCTGCGTATGCCAGACACTCATTCAAAATTACCTTCCATTCACCTGCCAGCACATCACATTCAGGGTCTACACTTGAGTCCAGGAGGGCATTGAGTGCTGTCAGTGACCTCGGGATCGGAGACTGAGCGTGCGCCACTGTTCGGCAATATGGCACCGCGAACAGTTTGTGCTTTCTATTTCGGCAATAGTTTTTGGGCACAAAGAAACGCGATAGTCCGCTGTGTAGGTCGGACGCATCAGTTTTCCCATGTAGGATTTTGCACATCGTTACAAGTTGGTCGTTAGTGCGTCTTACCTCCAAAGAATTGTAACCTAGGTGGCCCAGGAGAAAGTTAGTGGGGTACAGGTATGGATAATAGCCATACATATGCTTATAGAGGTATCGAAGAAAAGCCTTTTGCACCTTCTCCAGTAACAACGCATACTATAATATATATTTATATATATAAGGTAAATATATAAAAAAAAACTTCACCACCACCCGTCCACCCCTGCGACGCCGCGACGGGCCTCTATCCCAAATAAATACAGCTTCGTTTTACCACCGCACATTTCGCCATGAAATTCGAAAATATTTTATTCAATGTAAAATTAAATTAGTTGGTATCGGTGGTACGTCCAAGCCAAAACCTGGAGACGAATTGGTATCGACGGGGAATTCATCCCCATACCATGTAACACATGGTTTTAACATTGGCTTTGTAGATTCTTAGATCTTGCTAACATTGTTATAATTATCTTGTTTTATGTATGCTTTGTATAGTAAGCAACGACCTATTGTCGGGCCTACGCTGTTCCCCCATACTTGGGTAATATTGCTGTAACGAAAAAATATTGTTATTGTATATGCCTAATGACTTGAAAAGAGTAACCATGGAGTTTCTTGCCGGTTCTTTTCCATGGAAGCGACCAACCCGAACCGTGCTTCTTCTTTTTCGACGTTTTATAAGTGCTTACCTGGTCCCTGTGTGAAATAAAAAGATTTTGATTTTGATTTAAATCACATTTCGTGAACGCTTTGTTGTGGAATGATCTCTCCGTTGAAGT
Source organism: Drepana falcataria (assembly GCA_945859725.1). Classification (NCBI taxonomy): domain Eukaryota; kingdom Metazoa; phylum Arthropoda; class Insecta; order Lepidoptera; family Drepanidae; genus Drepana; species Drepana falcataria. Next base: position 8,132,776 of record OX243941.1, on the reverse strand, counting down.
CTTGGATTCCTGTACGGTATCGGCAAATAATATTCTAGAAAAAAACTATAAATGAACTAAAATCTACGCGTGTCAAACCGCAGAACCCAGCGAGTAAATAAATAGAGTCAGCATTAAATTGCCACATCCAAACATTACCGTTGAGTGGTATCTAGTTGCAGCGCAACTCAGACCAATTTATCAATCTAGGGCTATTACATTAGACTAGTTGTGCTGTTAAAGTTCCTATAACCCGATCACAGCGCCCGCCCATCGGATCCAATTGTGAATCAACCATTTTCGTATCCACTTGAACACACAAAAAATCATCAAAATCGGTCGTGCTGTTTGAGAGGAGTTCAGTCACATACACGTGCACAGAACAATTATATAAATAAATAAATACCTCCGGACAATTCCACACAAATTGACAAGTAAAGCTCAATTAAGCAAAGCTTGTGTTATGGTAACCAGAACAAGATATTGGATAAATTGGTCTCAGAATATAAAAAAAATATTATTACTTACCTGGAAGAGCTACATGGGTGTATGGGTACTACCTATCCACTTACGCTTACCCCTTCAGGGCCCCTTGTTCGAAGGCGTGAGGATATATTTAAAGAGGCAGTTGTTTCTTTTAAACGCGCCAATCTCAGACTCCTCTATTAGAGTAATTTTTTGCATTAGACCTACCGTTGATTTACGAATAAAACTACGGGTTTATATCGTCACTATCCAAGCGAGCGGATAGTTAAATTTAAGGCGATTGAAACCGCGGGACACCTGCTAGGCAAAAGATAATACAACATGTTGATAGAACGAGTCGAGTGAAAGTCGAATACGTAACTTGTGACACCGGCCCACTTGATAACGACTTACAAATCACATAAAATAACAATTATTATCAATACATTATTGATTTTTTTAATTGAATTGAAATTTCAATTTGAATTGATTTTGAAATGAATTTGAATTTTATGACGACCAACTACTCATTATTATCTCCCGAATGAAATCTTCCACTACCTCTTAAAAGGGTAGTAATGTTAAAAACTGAGCTGGGGTGTTTGTTGCCCCGTTTCGTATCTGTCTGAGTCTGAGGAGAGACTTTGCCTCCCTGTGTGTGTTCTACCGCTTGTATAACAGGAAGTGTTCTGAAGGATTGTTCGACATGATGCCCACTTAAACCTTCAACCACCGCACCTGTCGACGGGAATTCATCCCCATACCTTGGAACAACAAAGGTCTCATACTGCGCGGTTCCAAAGGACTTTCTTGACGCGAACGCTCAGGGTGTAGAGGGTTTTTCCTGAAAAGTACTGCATGGAGTTCTCCAAGAAGGCGAAAAGATTCATGTAGGGTCAGCAGCGCGCGAACAATACGAACAAGAAGGCGAACCTCATTCTTGTTTGCCACCCGTGTGGCATAAAAAAATATTAATAAATTCTCCTCTTTCTGATCTCAATACGAGTCAGTAGTTCGAACGCAGTCGTGGTTTTATTACAGCCCTAACCCTTCTAGTGTATTTAAGCAGGACATCCTAGGACATCGAGAACTTATCTTTTGTATAGTAAACAACGACCTATTGCCGTGCCTACGCTGTTCCCCCATACTTACCTACGTACGTACTAATGCTGTAACATAAAAATATTGTTATTGTATACCTAATGATTTGAAAAGAGTACCCATGGAGTCTCTTGCCGGTTCTTCTCCATGGAAGCGACCAACCCAAACCGTGCACCTTTTTAGACGTTTTATAAGTACCCATCTAGGCCTATGTGAAATAAAAATCTTTTGATTTTGATTTTAGGTTCTCAATAGCAAGTGTTATATAAATCTTTCTTTTCCAGCTCAGGCAAGGACTGTTGCGTCGAGAGTACGACCCCCGACCACGCCCTGTTTAAGCACCTGGCCCACGCCTATGCGGATGCCCACGCGTTCATGCACACCGGGACTAAGTGCCCTCCAGATCACTTTTCCGGCGGCGTCACCAACGGCGCCTTCTGGTACTCCGTTGCCGGTTTGTACATCTCTCTTATTATATATAAATTACGCGTCACGTTGTTGTACAGTAGTGTACAGTAGTGTACAAAGTTTATATGTACAGTTTAATCTTTTCTACCCCTACGTAAAAGGGAAAAAATTTTAAAATAGGCTTCTCCTGGCAGGTTCATATCTAGGAAACTATGGTTACTTTAGTTTATATAAAGTATGTGTCGTTCAATAAGTGTTGCCTGTGACCCTTACGTTGAATAATTTATTTATTATAACTTTTTTATTTCATTTTAGAAAATAAACACTTTTTTTTAATCTCTTTAGGTGGCATGCAAGACTTCAACTACCTTCACTCGAACTGCTTCGAGGTGACCTTCGAACTGTCCTGCTGCAAGTACCCTGAGCCATCGGAGCTGGTGACGCACTGGAGAGCCAATAAGGATGCTTTCCTTACCTTCATGGAGCTGACACACATCGGAGTATCTGGCAAGGTGACGGATGAGCAGGGAAATCCTATCGAGGTAAGAAGATCTATCGGTGGTTACCGTTTGCCATCAGGTCCGCCGCATGCTTGTTAGCCAATCTTATCGAGGTATGGATATCATAGGATGTAAGCGCTTACCATCGGGAGAGCCACATGCTTATCGGACACTTAGTAGTATTGCTTATGAACGATTATGAATTTCTATTCAATCTCTCTTTGAAGAATTTATATATCTCTATATAGCTCACTTATCAATAGAATATCATCACTCAAGTGATGTCTGATCACTTACTCATGTGATTCATCAGTCGACACTATACGACAATTTTTCTCTTAACTGAAATACAGTGATTAGTCACATCACGAGCTTTACGGTGAAGTGAAAAAGACCCTTGTGGGATGGCCTGAGGATATATGTATCATCGTGCTTGAGAAACGGCTATGAACTCGCCATCTGTCACGTTGGCACCTAAAATACATCGCTGGCGGTAAGTGTGTGTGTGGGAAGGTACTATATACCTACCTCTGCATACCCCTTCGGGAACCCTTGTAGGAAGGCGTGAAGGTTAAGCACAAGATGTGACATAGGGCTTGTTGTTGCAGGGCGCCCAAATCGTAGTTGAAGGTATAAACCACACAGTACGCACGACCACCCACGGGAACTACTGGAGGCTGTTGCTACCAGGACAATACAGCATTACAGCTGTTGCTGACGGGTAAGACCAATTTGCATATCATGGTGAACTCAGGTGTCATTTTGTGAACGTCTCGAATGGCAAAGAGCCTCGACCAACATCTGAAGAGGCTCTCGTTACATGGTTGGATCATAGGCCTGATGCAGAAAGCTTTGCTCTTCGGCGCGTACTTTAAAGTAAGCTTGCATTGATAAGAGTCGCGGTGTATTGATTCGAGTATTCGCCTGAAATACAAAGATCTGAAGTTCGAATCTTGACTGCTCCAATGAGTTCTCTAGTGTTAAGACAAACCACAAGTTTTAAGGTGCAGGAAACCGTCAAGACGACGTCAACCTGCTTACATTTGAAAAGGAAGGAAAAGACAAATATATCTGCGGCGAAAATTGCCTGTGCGGTAGGTGTGGCGTGAAGAAATAATTGCGTTCTACCACCCTCGTCTACCCCGATAGGGACTCTGCGTAATGTTATGTATGTATAGATTGAGGAACTCGCAAATCCTCATGCCAACTTTCCTTCCAGCTACGCGCCTCTCGGCCCCACCACAGTCTCCGTGCCGACCAATCAGACCTCGCCAGTTCAACTCAATCTGGTCGTCCACAAAGGTAAGTCAGCCCCAAACGCTGCTATCGGGCATACCTTCTCGGTCCTGCTTAACTTGGTGCTGGTCGCGGTCACAGTGGGGATGGGTGACGGTGCACACTGTTAATTTAGTATAAACCCATTTAACATTCTTTCAATTGCGTTGAGACTCGAAAAGTTATAACAAAGTCTATGTCTTTGATAGTAAGCGAAAGAGGTCTGTGAGTCTAGAAAGAGCTGAAGCTCTACTCTCTCTTTCTACTTCTCTTACCCTTTGGGTAACTATGCGTGATGATATGTATGTATTTTTGATAGTTTTAAGCACATGCAATTAAGCTAGGAACGGGATAAGCAATATATACGCAATATATTTTCTAATTTAGTATCTTTGTTACTATAAATAAGAAGTAATTTGAGCTGTGTCCAAAATTTTGCTCAATTAATTTATATATTTTTTGCTAGTTTTTTTATACCGTTTATGAAACTAATGTTATTTAAATAAAAATATTATATAATAAGCGGAAGTTACCGATACAAAACTTTAATAATATTTTCTGTTTAGGATAATCATATTATGTTGGAGACGAGAAATTTTGCAGCTTAATGCTAGGTTCATAGAGATGTTTTTACTACAACAGTAGTTTTAAGGCAAAGTGTTCAATATTCCATTGTGACCGATTAGAGGTTGAGGTATTTGTTTGTACACAGGGTGTAACGAATGAGAGCTGTCGTGTTTTGATATAATTTTTTCTCCATGTTCCATATTTATATATATATATATATATTTATTTATTCTTTTTTTTTTATACTACAAGAGTGGCAAACAAGCATACGGCCCACCTGATGGGAAACGGTTACCGTAGCCTATTTACGCTCACGATACCGAAGTATCACTTGCGCGTTGCCACTCTGTGTTCGGAGAGTTATAGTGTGTTGGCAGCGTAATGGGTTCAATCCCTCTGCTTCCAACACAATGTAACAATCCTCCCCCCTCCCCAAGGAGCTCATTACTGGAAACCTTATTCACCGCGTAGGAACACAACACAAAAAATGAGTTATTTGGCTACGGACTCCTATAAGGTAGAGGTCCTGCCCTAGTCGGGCAGCTCCAAATTCGAACGGGAAACCCGTTATGCCCTACCTCTCTTGAGTAAATTTGTTTTCAAAGTATTGTTATGCTTTACATACATAACATGTTCAAAATTCAACAAATAAACAAACTTTTTATTTGAAAAGAACTGCCTATATAGCTGCAGTTATTAATCGCAAAATTATAATAAATAAATTGTTTTTTTTTATTTATAAATAAGTACCTTAGGACAATTCCACACAATATAGATATAGATGCATGCATACATCCAAAACTAAGGTACAAATACTATATTCTACTAAATACTACTATTCATCACACAAATATCAGCCCTCAGCGGGAATCGAACCCGCGACATCAAGTTTCGCAGTCAGGAGCTCTAACCGCTAGACCAGATGGCAGTAATGTATGTAACCTTCTTCCTATATCAGACTGGTTAACTTTTTTTTTAAAGGAGAAAATAGTGTATAGCATTTGTTTATAATAGAGGGAAATTTGAAGTAGCAAGCGAGTAACAAAATTATAACTATAAATGAATAAATCTCCAAGCTAGAGAGCCGTGGTGGCCGAGTGGTTCGAGCAGTTGCCTGCGACGCAAAGGTCGCAAGTTCGAATCCCGACTGTACCAATGAGTTTTTCTGAACTTAAGTACAGTGATTAGTCATACCACGAGCTGAACGGTGAAGGAAAACATCGAGAGGAAACCTGCATACGTCTGAGAAGAAATTCAAAGGCGTATGTATAGTCGTGCTGGAGTAACGGCGATGGACTCGCCATCTGTCACGTTGGCACCTAATATACCTCTGGTGGAAAGCGGGTGTGTGGGTATTACCTATACACCTCTGCCTACCTCTTCAGGGACCCTTGTGGGAAGGCGTGAGGATATATTATTATATAATAAATCTCCAAATTTCTGCACAATCTAAATACAAACAATGAGTCTTTAAAAATAGTTCTGTATTTGTAATACTAATGTGTCTGAATGTTTGTTACACCCTGTTAATGGCTAGTTTGTAAGACACCAAAATTTGTGATCGGATTTTTTTTTAAAAGACATGAAATTTTATAGACTGTTTCGAGTATTTAATTTTAAAAATGTACTTTTAAAAGTATGATTGTGATTCTACTTGTCGGTTTAATTTTTATACACAATTATAAATTAATTATATATAAGCTTTATTTTACTTTTAATGCTATAAAAAGTGCAATGAAATCAATGTTTTTAAGACTGTATATTTTTTTATAGTTTGTAGTATTTTAAAACAAATTTTGCTATAAAAATTGTAATTACATGTTCTTTTTAAGTAAATTGTGAAAAGATTATGAGTTTTTAACGAATTAACAAAAGAATGTGCCAAAAATTTTACAAACTAATAAGATCTCTGAAAACTCGTTATATATATTTAAGTGAACTCAGTCAACAGCGTTTTTTTACCAGGATCGTTATGTCGATATAAAAAATTTCCTTCTCTGTAATAATGTTATAGCACCAATTCTTGGGATCTTGTGGAACGTCTAAACGACGCAAAGCACCTCATTGTAGGGATGGGAAAAAAAATTGAAAAAATTCGATATCAAATTGTATTGTCGATATTTTAAACCTCAAAATATGGAAATTCGATAAATATCTCCAAATATACAATTTGTATCAAATTCGTAATTTTTTAAAGAGTTTTTTTATAGAGTATGTATATATATTCGTATGTATATACGAATACATATGTACTTTAATATGTATTCGATCGTGGACTGTAACTAATAACCTAGTTGTATTTTTTACATCTTGAATAAATATTCATTATATTAGTTATATTAGACATATAAAATATCATATTAGTTACATGGTTTCGATATTTTTGCTCCATATCGATGTATCAAAATGACGTTTTTTTTTTATTTGCTTATCTCTACTTCATTAAGGTATGAAATATTGAAATATTACTTATCGACCGTGTGCATTTCTAAATGCTTTTACTATACAAAAAATGCTAAATGGTTTTAAACGTTCAAAGGGTATAATTATTGTTAACTGATGTTTTTTAGATTGCATTTATTTGATGTCCAAAGACGTACTGAGAAATGCGAGCAATATTCGATTTAGTAGTATTTATTATATATAAGTAATAAATTATTTCTTGTGTAAATAACACTCCCTTTGTTTCAATTAACACCTTTCGGTAAAAATTCGTTAAAAGACTTCTGTTTTATGTCTGTTGAGAATCAACATATATGTAGGTACTTACTTAGTATTATTATTATTATTATTTATAAGGTAATTTATGCACATAATTGCATAAGGATACATTTATTTATATATATTTTGCTAATTCGAGTTGCCTTATCGGAAATAATACGTACCATCATAATTCAAGTATTAGATAAATGATTTTATTATTTAATGTATTAAGTCGATTACAGCGCCACCTATTGGGTGAAATTGTGAATCTAAAGTAATTGAAAAACGATGCAATCACGACGGCTTAGAAGGAGCTCGATAACGGACAGACAGGTGATGATATGTATACTAGTTAAATAAAAAAATTACAGAATATATTTGTAACTGAAACACCTGCTTTTCGTTTGTTATTTAATTGATATTACCGTTGAATTTGCTTCGTCCATATATGTTTTGATTGGATTGGTAACCGCGTGTGTGTTTTAATATTGTTATTTTAAATACATTATTTTGTGAGCGTCTGTGTGTGTGTGTGCAAAATTATCAGATACAAGAGTTTTTTTCAATACTAATGCAGTCTTTTAACGGATTTTAACGCTTTTCTATGTGGTTAAGGGATTTTTTAACGGTATGGTTTTTCCTTTTTTCCAATTTTAAATTGTTTTTAAATTTATTTCCTTCCTGTTGCGTTCTGTTGATTTGCCCCGCTGATTGTTCTTGCGTACTGTCCTGTCTTCCTTTGTTATTGTTATTTTTAAATTAGGTATAGTTTTTGTACATATATATGCCAGCTACATTTTTATGTATGGTCTTTGCGCTATTTGAGCGTGAAAAAAACTTTTTTTTTGTTACGCCGGTAAAAACCTCCTTTCAGTGTTAGGTCAACTATAAGTAAAATTATTTACGTTTTATCCCTACTAATATTATAAATGCGAAAGTAACTCTGTCTGCCTGTTACCTTTTCAGGCCTAAACTACTGAACTGATTTAAATGAAATTTGGTACAGAGATAGCCTAAAGCTTGAGGATGGACATAGGCTACTTTTTAATGCGAATAAGGGTTGTAAGGGGTTGAAATAGGGGATGAAAGTTTGTATGGAAGTTACGTCATTTCTTGAGCTATAAGCTTGCAACTTATTTTTTAGTATTATTATAAATTAATATTACATTCTTAGTTTGTAAAAAAAATACACTTTGTTTAGAAAGAAAATAATGCTGCTTAATATCACTTTTCCGCGCGGACGAAGTCGCGGGCAAGTTATATATAAACTTTCAATCATCATTTCTACCCCCTAGTTACATTTCAAGGTAAATTAACTTGAGCAACGCTGCTGTCTAACTGAACGCACTTAGAGTGTGTGTATAAATTTATTCTACTTCTCATCTTAAATGGATGGATTTGGTTACTTTTCTCATTAAGACACCCAGAGGTCCGCTAGTGCATAGTATACGACTGTATGGACTAGTCGTCGGAGCTCCGGGCTGAAAATCGAGAGGTTGAGAGTTCGATGCCCGTTGGCGCGGATATTTGTGTGAAGACTACGATCATCTGTTGTCCAGTTCTCACAGTACAAGCTTAGTTTAGCTTAGCTTAGTCTATGAAATTGATGTCAGAAATATTCACATGTAACATGCTGTGTTGTAAAGGCGGGGGCAATTTGTCAGAACGTAACAGGTATGCCCGGCACAACATCGAAGGTCTCTCTCCAGCAGAGTTTGTCCACCACAACTATACCGCGATGGAGGCCTTCCTCCATAGCGTGAGTGCGGAGTGCCCCAACATAACGCGGCTCACCACCATCGGACAGTCGGTCGAGGGCCGCGAGCTGTATGTCCTTGAGATGACCAAGGATCCAGGGGAACATATACCCGGTAAGTCATCTGACTAATCACACCACTTTACGATGTAGGAAAACATCGAGAAACTTTTGAGAATAAATTCAATGACGTATGTATAGTCGTGCTTGAGAAACGGCAATTGACTATCTTTTGGCAACTTATAAATATATATCCGGCAAATAGTGGGTATATGGATACTACACATACCTCCCTGTTTTTCTGAACTTAAGTACAGTGATTAGTCACACCACGAGCTTTACAGTGAAGGAAAACATCGAGAGGAAACCTGCATACGTTTAGGAAGCAATTAAAGGCGTATGCATAGTGCTTGAGTAACGGCGATGAACTCGCCATCTGTCACGTTGGCACCTAAAATATATCTGGTGGAAAGTGGGTGTGTATATAATTGAATACTGGATCCAAAGTACTGTTCTAATCGGCGTTTAAACTTCACAGGCAAACCAGAGTTTAAGTACGTCGCGAACATGCATGGCAATGAAGTGGTAGGCAGGGAACTGCTGCTCCTGCTTGCCAAGTACCTGTGCGAGCAGTACACTGCTGGAGACCAGAGGGTGCAGTCGCTGCTGAACAGCACCAGAGTACATCTGATGCCCAGTATGAATCCAGATGGATACGAGCGCGGGATTGTTGGTGTGTTATTGTACTTTAAATTATTATCACTGCAATGTTGACGTGTCTATTATTGATGTTTCTGATCTGACTGTTTTTATAAAATTGTTAAGATAGTCATACCGCTAAGCCTTGCCAAATATGCGACGGGGAACAATGATATGTAAAAGCAAAAACATTTTTTTTACATTATTTTCTACAAAAAAAAAGACTGGTATGGTATTTTTTATCTTATTAATGGTTTCTGTTAATGAAACCCACAAAAAATGTTGTGTCCTTTAATAAAGTCGTTTGTTCTTTGCATCGTCATGAGGATATATACAAAATACCCTATAACTTCTAGAAGACCACTGTTCTATTTTTATAGCCAGTGCCATATTTTCAGGCGAATACAGCGGCAACAGAGGCAGGGCCAATGCTCACAATATCGACTTGAACAGGAATTTCCCGGATCAGTTTGAAGAAACAAATGTAAGTATTTTGGCACGCGGCAATTTATAAGAGCGATCTAACTTTTACCTCGGCGATTTACCCCTTGAGTTTAACTCACGAGTAAGAACTCAGATAGAACCATACATTTTAAATCTATTGTGCATAGGATGTCCAAAACGGGACCCAAAATTTTCTAGTTTGTCTATATCTCCACGACTTCCTTACAAGACTTAACTATGAGAACCTGTCTTTGCTTGAAATATATTTAAGCTAGCAATGTGACAAATGACGACTTTATAATATATAATGAGGTTCACTTGGCCTAGGCCCGTTGTCTTTTTAATCGGTTTAATACCTAAGTTATTTGAACTCATATTTTTGAACGGGAACTTCCGTTGTGACGTGACTTCTTGCGCCCCAGGATAACAAGGTCGCCGAGCCCGAAACGAAAGCTGTCATGAATTGGTCCCGTTCGATTCCGTTCGTGCTCTCGGCCAACTTGCACGGGGGCGCCTTGGTTGCCAACTACCCTTACGACAACAACCCCAGCAATGAGAACGGCAAAGAGTACTTGTCGCCTGACAACCCCGTGTTTCTACACCTCGCGCATGTTTACTCCAACGTAAGTACTATTGTGTAATAATTATAATATATCCTCACGTTTTCCCACAAGGGTCCCCGAAGGGGTAGGCAGAGGTGTATAAGTAGTCCATCGCCGTTACTCAAGGTACGACTATACATACGCCTTTGAATTGCAGCTCAGACGTATGCAGGTTCCTCTCGATGTTTTCCTTCGCCGTGAAACTCGTGGTGTGACTAATCACTGTACTTAAGTTCAGAAAAACTCATTGGTACAGTCGGGATTCGAACTTGCGATCTTTGTGTCACAGGAAACTACTTGAACCACTCGGCCACCACGGCTATTAGTACTATTGTGCTACCCTTTGTTGCATCTAATAGCCTTTTTTATCGTCTCGCACATTTTCTCCACCTACTGCTACTTGTGAGGCAGAGGAAGATCATGTTCCAACTTCCTAGGGTACTCGAATCCGGTGGGCATGTATGGAGAGACTGTTAAAGATGGATGAAGCGAAAGAGGTCTATGAGTCTTAGAGTGAACTGACTCTCTACTCTGCCTACTCCGTGCGTGCTTTATATATATGGTTGACAAACAGGCATGCGGTCCGCCTGATGGTAAGCGGTTACCGCCGCCTATATTATTGTGTTTTATAAAATATATCTTCACACCTTCCCACAAAGGTCCCCGAAGGAGTAGGCAGAGGTGTATAGGTAGTACCCACACACCCAGAGATGTATATTTATCTGTATAGTGCATCTATTGTTTTTTTTTGTGTTGGAGGCAATATATTCAAGTCCTTCACTGTGCAAGCTGTCCGTCTATGGAACTCGCTGCCCCAGAACATCAGACTGGCAGAATCATTGAACTCCTTCAAGAAACTTTTATTTGAATACTATTTTTCTTTATAACTTGTACATATGTAAATATATTTATGTATATGTTATTGTATGTATATAAAATAGGTATATGTTTCGTATTTATTTATTTAGATTGCTAGTTATTTAGTTATATGTATATTATAGCAAATATGTATATATCATCCGCTCAACTATCACACCTACCTTTTTTTTTCTATTTCTTTTCTCTCTTCACTTGGTTGCCTGGAAGAGATCGCTTTTGCGATAAGGCTGCCTAATTGTGCGTATTACATGTTTTTCTCTGTCTTTTTTCATCCTATTTGTTTGTATGTGTGTGTGTACAATAAAGAATATTATTATTATTGTATTCAAAGCCGATTACTATATTCCTTTCATCGTTCCAGGCACATCACACAATGCATTTGGGACAACCGTGCAAACGATCCAGGGAGCAGTTCCCGCAGGGCATCACCAATGGTGCTAAGTGGTCAGTTTTATCTACAATTACTTTTGCTTGGCTAACATTTGAATAGCCGTGGTGGCCGAGTGGTTAGAGCAGTTGCCTGCGACGCAAAGGTCGCAAGTTCGAATCCCGACTGTACCAATGAGTTTTTCTGAACTTAAGTACAATGATTAGTCACACCACGAGCTTTACGGTGAAGGAAAACATCGAGAGGAAACCTGCATACGTCTGAGAAGAAATTCAAAGGCGTATGCATAGTCGTGCTTGAGTAACGGCAATGGACTCGCCATCTGTCACGTTGGCACCTAATATACCTCTGGCGGAAAGTGGGTGTGTGGGTATTACCTATACACCTCTGCCTACCCCTTCGGGGACCCTTGTGGGAAGGCGTGAGGATATATTATATTATAACATTTGAATAATGTTAGCATACATATGCATAATGCTATCATTTGTATGAATAATGCTATCGATCTCATAACTAACCCTATCATCAATTTAATAATATAAATAGTGCCATCCACGAAGATACGCCCCGCCCTATCAATTTCTAGTGGTGATGCCCCGAGTTTATTGATTGTAGTGTGCGTGTGCACTCATCGGTAATCAGTGTGTATAATACTCAAATATTAATGGATGTATGTACTCACACTATAAGCTGTAGGGAAGAATAGTGGGGCGCGTCTTCGTGAATGGCATTATCTATAATCACTGATATGAAAAGTGCTGTCAATAACACGAGTAATCCTGTCGTTCTGATTAATAATAGCTAGCTAGCATACATATGAATCATGTAAGCCTAGCAATTAATTGCTACTAATTAGTTTTTAACGTAAATACATAAAAATAATCTTGCTATCATGATTATCATTATATCATCACATCAGCTTCCTTTGAACTTTCTCTGGAGTTATCTCCCCCTTTTCTAATAATATTTACAATTTATATATATTTCTTGTTCACATTGCACGCTGCAGATTGAATAAAGGTAATATTTAGCAATAGCGAGCTTGTATAAAGACATGAATATGGGTGAAGCGAAAGAGGTCTGTAAATCTAGCCTACCCCATTATGTATAGGACAGGCCATCTAAGATTACTATCGGTGGCTACATTGATGTAGAGTCTGGGAATATGTTTGGAAATTATTCATGTAAACAAAGTGACACTTTATTTAGATTGTCTAGTTGGAATTGACTTTAGTGTATTATCTATAAACTTGTTTACTCTGTGAAGCTATCGGTCATAATTGACATAAAGAAATCACGAGGAATGATGATAGAGAGGTTATGTGAGAATAGCAGTAAAATTATATTGAAATTGTAATAATTAAATAAGTAACCGTAATTAATAAGAACTGGTGAAACAATAGCTTTAAATGTTGTTTCTCTTTTCAGGTGAGTTAGTGATTAATTTGTGTTTTTAGAATGTTTTGTAAATGTGTTAAAACTAGTGTTGTAAAATAAAATATCTCTTTTCAGAGCAACAAATTTGGTTATAGTTTTACTGGCCGCCTTAATTTTTAAGGAAAATTATAACACATTATAAAACAACATTTCCGCAGCTGGTTACCAGTAATAATGGATAAGTTTAAGTTCGAATTCATGGTCAAAGGAAGTGAAGATGGAAAAACCAATATTATTTGTGTAACGACAATCACGGATTTAGATAGCCGGACATATACGTTTCCAATTAAGTTACAACCTGTAAAACTACATGATGGAATAATGGAAACTGAAATCTTCCAGAAAATAAAGGCGACCTTACAAAAACGCCATGAAAAACGACAGGTGTGGATAACCTTGAATCCGGAGTTGAAAGCGGTTTATTGTGATGAAGATGGAAATAAACAATTCAAAGGATACCTATTGGAGGAACAATCAAATCCACAAACATCTACAACAGGAATTTCAGAAGAATCTCTAGCAAAACTTATGGAAAACTTCGCTGAATTGAAGAATGACTCGAGGAAACCTTTGAATATGGGGAGAATGGTAGATAAATTTGTCATAGAAAAATTCAATAGCAAGATTACTAATGTGTTGCAGTGGATGGGTATCTTTGAAGCGGAATGTGCCCGTATAGGAATCGAAGAAGATGTCATGAAGATTGAAATTTTCAGGCTATTTATAGAAGACTCTTGTTTAGATTGGTATAGTTCCATGCTTATAAAACATACAGTAAATTCAGAATGGGCAATGTGGAAAAATGATTTTTGTGAAACATACGCGGACAAGGGCTGGTCACCGATCAGGTATGCGATGTTATTTAAGTATAGACAGGGCTCATTACTGGAGTATGCGATAAAGAAAGAGAAACTGCTATTAGAAATAAATAAATCCATAGATAAACTTACTCTAATAGATCTAATTGGCACCGGATTGCCAAATTTCATCGCAGATAAAATTGATAGGAATAGCTTAAAGGAAACTAAAGACTTATTTAACAATTTAAGAAGTTTAGAACATATGGTAAATAAAAAAACATTTGATAAAAAGGTAGGAAATTTTGAAAATAAAATTAAAGAAAAACATGTGAAACCGCTGTTTAGTCCGTGTAAAATTTGTGAAAAAGAAAATAAAGGTTTACGTTACCACCCGGAATCCCAATGTTGGTTCAAAAATAAAAATAATGATAGGCAAAGGAAAGATCAAATAAGGAGTGTGAACAATTCGGAATTGGAGATGGAATTAAATGAATTTGATCCAAAAAACTAAACATAACGCCATTAATTAAATTAAAATTACTTATAAATGATACTTTGGAAATATCTGGAATCTATGATTCAGGATCCAATGTATCCTTAATAAATTCAAGGTTATTATCTTTAAAAAAAAAACCTAATTATAATAGAAATGCAGGTTTAAAAACAATTAATGGCGTAAAAAAATCAATAGGCATGATAACTCTAAAAATAAAAATTTTCGAAATTGAAAAACATGTCAATGTTTTTGTTATAGATGAAGACAACTTCGACTATGACTTCCTAATCGGATTAGACTGTATACAAACATTTCGTTTAACTCAAAATGAGAATTTAAATATCACTCAAAATATCTTTAACAATAATAAAAAGCAATCTGTGCACAATAACCAAATTCCTGGCTGTTCAGGTAGTGACATAAAGAATAAACAAAGTATAAATAATGAAAAAAAAAGTGAGGATATTACAAAAATATATACAAAAGAACCTATAATGAATGAGTATAAAATAAACTATAATGAAAATATAACAGTTGATAATTTTGATATTTCAGTAAGTAAATTGGATCATCGAAAAAAATCTGTTATTGATAAATTGATATGCAAATATAAATCTGTATTCGCAAAAGACAAATATGACATAGGTACGGTGAAGGACTATGAAGCTCATATTGATTTGCTCATAGATAAATACTGTAGTAAAAGACCGTACAGGTGCTCTATTGAAGATATGAAAGAAATTGAACATCAAATATCAAACTTACTAAAAAATGATTTAATCGAGGAGTCATATAGTCCTTTTGCCGCTCCGGTAACATTGGCATTTAAAAAAGAAGACGGAAGGAGATCCAGGCTTTGTATAGATTTTCGTGAATTAAATAAAATCGTAGTTCCCCAATCTCAACCTTTTCCGCTAATCGAAGATCTAATGGTTAAAACAAGGAAATGTAAATTTTTTTCCACATTAGATATAAATTCAGCATTCTGGTCCATACCTCTTAAAATTGAAGACAGACACAAAACGGCCTTTGTAACTCAGGAAGCACATTTTCAATGGACTTGTTTACCTTTTGGGTTAAAAACTTCTCCCGCTATTTTTCAACGAATACTGAGTACCATTATAAGAAAAAACAAACTTTCAGATTTCACTGTCAATTATATCGATGATATTTTAGTATTTTCTGAAACGTTCGAAAAACACATTGAGCACCTGTCGTTGTTATTGGAAGCAATATTAAAAGAAGGGTTTAAATTAAAATTCACGAAATGTAACTTTGCACAAGACTCGGTTAAATATCTAGGACACATAATAAAAAACAACACTATTACTCCATTAAAAGATAACTTGATTGCTATAAAAGAATTTCCAACTCCAAGTACACAAAAAAACGTTAGGCAATTTTTGGGGAAAATTAATTTCTATGGAAAATATGTGCCAAATATTTCAATTATACTGGATCCTTTACATAATTTGTTAAGAAAAGGAGAAAAATTTGTTTGGTCCGATAAATGTCAAGAATCTTTTGATACTATAAAAAAATTACTTTGTTCAAAACCTATCCTAGCCATCTTTGATCCTGACTTGCCAATACATATATATACAGATGCTAGTATACAAGGTATAGGTGCAATTTTAAAACAAATTCAACCAGAGGGGGATGAAAAGCCTTGTGCATATTTTTCAAAAAAATTAAATAACTCTCAGAAGAAGAAAAAAGCCATATATCTTGAGTGTTTGGCAATAAAGGAGGCAGTGAAATACTGGCAACACTGGCTTATAGGAAAAACATTCACAGTCTTTTCAGATCATAAACCCTTAGAAAAAATGAATATTAAAGCTCGAACGGATGAAGAACTGGGAGATCTAACATATTATTTGTCGCAGTTTAATTTTAAAATAATATATTCTCCGGGAAAATATAACTTAGAGGCAGATTCTTTGAGCAGAAACCCTGTTTTAGAATCGTATGAAAACGAAGACAATAGTTTAAAAATAGTCAATTTTATTAGATTCGAAGATATACGGGAAGATCAAGATGAAAATAAAGATATAAAACAAAACATAAATAAACTTATTTTCAAAGATAATATATATTACAAGAAGACAAAAAAAAGTGAAAAGATTGTCCTAACTGAGGACTTTAGTAAAAAACTTATAAAACATGTACACCACTACTACTGTCACATAGGAAGACAACAAATGGAAAAAAAAATTAAACCCTTTTATCAAGCTAAAAATTTATTAGATAATATAAAAAAAATTTGCGAAAACTGTGATGTCTGTATAAAAAATAAATCTAGAGGAAAATACAAGTTTGGACTGATGTCTCACTTAGGTCCAGCTACCTATCCGTTCGAAATAGTGTCTATAGACACCATAGGGGGATTTGGTGGTGCTCGTTCAACTAAAACATATTTACATCTTCTAGTAGACCACTTCACGCGTTACGCCTATATTTTGACATCCAAAACCCAGAATGCAACTGATTTTATAAAACTTGTTCAAAGAGTAACTCAAGATTATAAAATTGATTTGATTCTATCAGATCAATACCCGGGCATAAACTCAAAGGATTTCAAAATCTTTTTAGAAAAAGAAGATATACCTATAGTTTTCACCGCAGTTAATGCGCCATTTTCGAATGGATTGAACGAAAGGTTAAACCAAACACTGGTTAATAAAATTCGTTGCAAAATTAACGAAAGATCGGAAAAAATTGCTTGGACGACTATTGCTCACGAATGCACAGAAAAATATAACGAAACTGAACATAGCGTAACAGGGTTCTCTCCAAAATATTTATTGGAAGGAAAAAATGTTGACATAGTACCAGACGAACTGAAATCAAAAATAACACATAATCATCTATCGCGAGACCGAAAAATTGCCTTAGAGAATAGTATAAAATCCCACAATTATAATAAACAAAGATTTGACAAAACCAGAAAATATTATGAGCTAAAAATCGGAGATTATGTATATGTTGAAAACGGAAACCGGTTAAACCGAAAAAAACTAGATCAATTAAAAATAGGACCTTATCAAATTATAGAGAAAATATCAAATTCTATTTATAAAGTAAATACGGGCCACAAAAAGTTAGAGTCGAATCTCTTTCACATCACCAAACTTATTCCGGTAGTAGAACAGAACCATGGAACTATGTAATTTAGGATGGGGGTGGGGGGAGATGTAAACAAAGTGACACTTTATTTAGATTGTCTAGTTGGAATTGACTTTAGTGTATTATCTATAAACTTGTTTACTCTGTGAAGCTATCGGTCATAATTGACATAAAGAAATCACGAGGAATGATGATAGAGAGGTTATGTGAGAATAGCAGTAAAATTATATTGAAATTGTAATAATTAAATAAGTAACCGTAATTAATAAGAACTGGTGAAACAATAGCTTTAAATGTTGTTTCTCTTTTCAGGTGAGTTAGTGATTAATTTGTGTTTTTAGAATGTTTTGTAAATGTGTTAAAACTAGTGTTGTAAAATAAAATATCTCTTTTCAGAGCAACAAATTTGGTTATAGTTTTACTGGCCGCCTTAATTTTTAAGGAAAATTATAACACATTATATTCATTTAATCAATTTCTATAATATCAAAATCATCAATTGTACAAAAGTGGTATTTTGTGTCAGAAAACACACTGACTTTTATACCTACTAGAATATACGTACTTATACAGACGATGTATATGTTTAAGTTTATGAAATTATGTTTAATGTTAAGTAAGTTGACGCTAGATGGCGCTTTGTAGTGTACATTTTGAAGGGAACGTTTTTTTGGACAAATGTCGTTTGAAGGGCGCTAGATGGCGCTGTTTTATATCAAATATTTGAAGTTATCGTAATTTTTTATCCGCTATCATAGAACAAGTGACGTTTAATATTTAGTATGCGGGCGCTAGATGGCGTTACGTTTTCTTAGATATCGTGTTTTAATAAGTTCTGCGTCGAGCAGGTACACGCTGTCGGGTGGCATGCAGGACTGGAACTATCTTCACACCAACGACATGGAGCTGACCCTGGAGCTGGGCTGCCACAAGTTCCCGCCCGCCCGGGACCTGCCCACCTACTGGCAGGACAATAAGGACGCGCTCTTGACATACATTGAACAGGTACTTCTTTTTACAACTAGTGACTGGCCTCGGCTCCACATGGTGGCTATATTTTTTTTTTACAAGAGAGGTAGGGCATAACGGGTTCCCCGTTAGAGCTGCACGACTGGGGTAGGGCCTCCGCCTTATAGAAGTCCGTAGCCAAATAACACAATTTATTGTGTTGTGTTCCTACGCGGTGAATAAGGTTACCAGTAATGAGCTCCTTGGGGATGGGGGACGATTGTTATATTGTTTTGGCAGCAGCGGGATTAGTTTCATTATGCTGCCAACAGAATATAACTCTCCGAAAACAGAGTGGCAACGCGCAAGTGATACTTCGGTATTGTAAGCGTAAATGGGCTGCGGTAACCGTTTTCCATCGGGTAGGCCATATGCTTGTTTGCCACTCTTGCTGTATAAGAAAAATGAAAAAAAAAAATGCGATAGAGGTCTGTAAGTCTAGAGAGTACTGGCATTTCACTCTCTGCCTACCCGTGAGGGACTCGGCGTGGTGATATATTTATGTAGGATGGTAAAAGAAGTTCGAATCCTGACTGTACCAATGAGTTTTTCTGAACTTAAGTATAGTGATTAGTCACACTACGAGCTTTACGGTGAAGGAAAACATCGAGAGGAAACCTGCATACGTCTGAGAAGAAATTCAAAGGCGTACGTATAGTCGTGCTTGAGTAACGGCGATGGACTCGCCATCTGTCACGTTGGCACCTAATATACCTCTGGCGGAAAGTGGGTGTGTGTATATTACCTATACACCTGCTTACCCCTTCGGGGACCCTTGTGGGAAGGCGTGAGGATACATTATATTATTATATAGGTATAAGAAGTTCGTTGCATCCTGTCTATTGTCACTCAGGTGCACACAGGTGTTCACGGCTTCGTGCATAGTCACATCGGGCATGCTCTCGCCAACGCCTCCATCTCAGTGTCGGGAGTGCTCCATAGCGTGAGGACTGCCGCCTCGGGGGACTACTGGCGCCTCCTCGTGCCGGGGACATACAACATCACTGCTAGCAAGGAAGGGTGAGCAGACAGACAGACAGACGGATATTTCTTCAGAAACCCACGTTATATATTATAAATATACATGAGACTGAAGGACTTGTATCCATGTTTTTTTTTCTTATATCTAGTGTTTCTACTCATGTATAGATAGTGCCGTCTACGAAGATGCGCCCCACCAATTTATAATGGAGGGGGTTACGGGATGCGGGGAGTATGACCCGAGTGTATTCATTGTAGTGTGCGTGTGTGGTAATCAGAGTGTACAGATAATACTCAACCATTAGTGGAAAGTTGCACACGTACACTATAAACTATAGGTTTGAATAGTGGGGCGCGTCTTCGTGTATGGCACTGTCTATAGAGGACTATTTAACTCCTGTATTGCATATCTTCAGAAAATTATCCATATGAAGTATTTCAATCAAATATACAAATAAAGTACGTTTCAAATTTCTATGTGATTAAAGGACTTAGACCAGGTTGTAGATAACAAATATCTGTGTCGACTTAAAGTTCGGTATCCATGTCATTAAACTTTGCAGGTACGAGTCCGTAACGGAACAATTGACCGTTCCGGAGAGCGGAAGTGTGAGCGTCAACTTCACCCTAATGGCGGACGATCCCCAGCACTGGTCCTCAGCCTACGACTTCCGGTGAGTCGACGACGCTGCCAATTAAAATTGACCCCTTATTATATTTACTGCAAGGTTTTTGGGATATTTTTTTTAACTGTCTCTTGTAATGTCTGGGCTGGGTAGGTTGGCTACTTAGCCGAATAATGGCGAGACTAAAGCCTCCAGGTACAATATAGTCATTTATTATACTTAACTGGTAACTATTTGACCGTTTCGAGAAGATAGAGTGCCACTCTATAACATTTTCCTTTGTCGCTAACTATACTGTGGTCAGCCTGATGGTAATCGGTTACCATCTAATGGAAAAAAGGGTGTATATTTTAAAAAGTTAATTGGTTGAAAACGCACTGAGCGAATTTATAGAAACTCCCCGAGGGGCTCTAGAGAGATAGCATGGAAATGTTCAAGAAGGGTGTGAAAGGATTCCTACATGGTCGGCAGCGTGCGAGCGCCCCTAGTGCTGCAAGTTCATAGGCGGCGGTAACCGCTTACCATCAGGCGGATCGCACAAAAAAGCTCCAGGTTTCCTTGCAGTAAATTTATTAAGTCAATTATTCTGATTTTATGCTCTCTAAATGTTTGGCCTATTGTAACTGTTACTATTCTCGTTCATTTATCATCATTCACTATTACTTTAAGCTATTTACCTCATTTTCATGTTATTCTTTTAAATCTATCTCACTCACTCGAATCCGTTCACCAAGAATCCTCTCAAAAAACAAAAGTTTTAGTAAATTTGCATGTTTTTGGCGAGAAATCTTGGTACTTCATGCTGTCTCACAGTGTTTTCATTATTATATACATATAAAGATAATCTAAATATATGTATGTATTTACACTAATTTATATATTATATATAGATATATAAAATGCGTAATTAAGTGTTCCTTCAATGTATTCACCTCACCATGCCTTTGTATCAATAAATCATTAGCTCATCATGGCACGCGTTTGTTTGTACACTAACTGTCCGCTTATACTAAAACGTACAAGTGATATCCCGTTTAGTTCCTCAAATTTTATTTATTTGCATAAATAAAACGATCGCAGCGCCACCTATCGGACCATTCTCGAATGGTTTCACAATTGGATTGAAGTGTTAAAATCGTTTGGAGCTGACAGATAATTGTCTGTAAATAATAGACAAATAATTAGCAATATAATAATATTGCGACTATAAATTGAGATGTAAGCTATCCTATCTTTCAAGTTGGATCAAACTGCACACGGTGTGCAAATTTGATCGAAATCGGTTAAGTAGTTTAGGAGTCCATCGCGAACAAACAACGTGACACGTAATTTATATATATTAAGATGTTTATTATGAATAAAAGTTCTCTCGCTCTTCCTTACACCTTATTGTTTTTCTTTGACTCTTCTTACATATCATCATGGAAGCATAAACTCAGAATTCTACAAAAATATGCATGACAATGTACCAATTATATTTTATTACCCACATGTTTATATATTCTTAATTTTTTTATATATTCTTTATTTTACAGTTCTCTTTTCTGAGACACCTTGTATATACAAGGTGTTAAAAGAGACCTGTTATCTCCTAGAAGTTATAGGGTGATGGGAATATATTCTCATGACCATGCTATAAAATGAATCGCTCTGATAATAACATTATTAAATGGAGTAATCTCCGATACATAGTTTTAAAGGTATTTTTCAGAGACTATTAAGAAAATAGAAAATATAAAATCGTTATTAGACATGTAGAAACATGTCTCATAACGATTTCATGTTTCAATGCGAAAATAAGGTAAAATAAATGTAAATTATAAGTGTTTTTTCATTTCCTTAATTTCATTGTTCTCTGTTGTAGATGTTTATGCAACTGTCTATTTTTTGGTACTAGCTTATGCCCGCGGCTTCGCCCGCGTGGAGTTCGAGTGTAGCTTATGTATTTTCCTGCTAGATTCGTTTCAGCCGCTATGCCGTGAAAGAGCATCATAATTTATAATATTAGCACTTTGAACTTTTCGGGATTCAAATGTATCCTATGTCCAAATCGGTTCAGCCGTTTGGCCGTGAAAGAACCGCAAACATCCAAACATCCAAATTTACAAACTTTCACATCTATACTAATATTATAAAGAGGAAAGATTTGTTTGTTTGTTTGTTTGTTTGTAATGAATAGGCTCCGAAACTACTGGACCGATTTCAAAAATTCTTTCACCTTTGGAAAGCTACATTATCCCCGAGTAACATAGGCTATATTAAATTGGACCCGATAGGTGGCGCTGCGATCGAGTTTCAAGAATTTTACCTTTTTACCCGGGCGAAGCTTTCTGTGTGTTTCTGTGTGTCTTAAGCTAGATTCGAGAATGGTTTAGATTTACAATTGGGCCCAATAGGTGGCGCTGCGATCGTGTTACGGGCAATTTAACTTTTTCACCCGAGCGAAGCTGGGCGGGACAGCTAGTTTATAATATTAGTAAGGTATATCAGTAAGTATTCCCCAGGGTATTGTCCAATATAATCGGCACCCGGTACCACCGCCCCGTGGAGCTGTACGCCCTGTTATCGGAACTCGAGAACCGCTACCCCGCCGTGGCCGAGTTCCGTGCTGGGGACAGCCTCCTCACCGCCAGCCTGCACCAGCTCAAGCTCACCGACCAGGTATCTGCTGCAATTTGCACTGTATTCCAATGCGGTAAAGTCGCAATTCCAATCATAATAGTGTACGACTTTTCATTAGCTTCCACTTGCTCTGTTTATGTTTATATATCTACGTTTGTATGTATGTTTGTTTATCTGAGGTAGATGTTAAAACTTCAGCAATAAACTTTACATGCTATTTACTCAATATGCCCGTGGTAGGTAGTTTTGTGTTGAGGTAAATCTTGGAAGCCTTATTAGAACCACATTCTGACGTTCAAATGGACTCAAACTTGATCGCATGCCACGCGCTCGTACTACAGCTTTTGTCAACTTACCTCTTCTTCCAGTCGAATCTATCCAACTTTGAACCTTATGGCGAAAAACCAAGACTTTTTTCATTTTAGCAACCTATGTTAAGCGACAATAGTCATACAGATAAACTAGTCTCGTAGGCTAATAATAGACATTCCACACACACCTACGTACACAAATGAACGTACGTACATACGTACACACACACGCACGCACGCACGCACGCACGCACGCACGCACGCACACGCACTTACCCCTCCTCGTGAAGGTATGAAGCAATAATATTAAAATTCCAGGTTGGATCGCCAGAGGAAACAAAGTTCAAAATAGCGCTGATGAGTAGCTTCTACGCGTCCCAGCCTCTGGGGCAGGAGATGATATTAAACTTCGCGCGCCACATCGCTACAGCATACACCATCGGCGAGCCGATCCACCAAGCGATCCTCAAGAACGCAGTCCTGCACTTCATACCCAACTTGGACGCGTTATACGAGACGATTCTCAAACAGTACAACGGCACCGACAAGTGCGACGTCGAACCTCTCGAAGAGGAATTCGGAGACAGCTTATACAGCTATTTGACCAAGAAGGACTTGAACCCGTTCTCAAATTACACTAGGGAGAAAGCATTCGTGAACATGCTAGCTGTGGAAAAGTACGACTTGATACTCGAACTGGGATCCGGCAACGAGGACGTGGCGTATCCGGACGTGTTGAAGCAGTTATACGAGCAGTTCGCGAGGAGGTACCAGGATAACAGAAAAGCAGAGAACAAATACGAATGCGCTGCGGCGAATGCTAATGTAGCGCACGGCGATTTGATAGATTTGCTCTATGAGCGGTACAACACGCCCGTGATCTCTGTGGGGCTTAGCTGCTGCAAGATGCCCAGGGAACAGGAGATAGCCTGGGTCTGGAGGGACAACCTTCGTGGCATCATGAGCTTTGTCGAGTTGGCTAGAACTGGTAAGTGAAGTTCGCCTTCCCACAAGGATCCTCAAAGGGGTAGGCAGAGGGTAATAACACCACTAGAGATATTAGATTAGATATTTAGGTGCTAAAGTAAGAGTGGGTGAGTCCGTCCTTTAATCAAGCACAACTATATTCCAGCCATTTTCCCAAACTGTGTTAAATCATTGTACTTATACTATCCTCACGCCTTCCCACAAGGGTCCCCGAAGGGGTAGGCAGATGTATAGGTAATACCCACACACCCACTTTCCGCCAGAGATTTATTTTAGGCACCAACTTAAGTACTTACCCATTGTACTTAAATACCGATTAATATTTGGTTTGATTTTTTGTCCATATTCTACCGCATTGTCTTCCCACCATTGTGTGAGTATGGTTTGTTCAGGTGTCGCGGGATATGTGAAGAACGAACAAGGTGCTCCGATGCGAGAGGCCGTGGTGACCATCGCGGGCATCGAGCGCCAGTACCGCGTGTCCCCCAACATGGGCCACTACCGCATCATGCTGCCCCCCGGGGACTACCACGTGACCGTGCGCTGTCACAACTACGTGGACCAGGTGACCAGGCCCGGATTAAGGCAGCGCGGGGTCCGAAGACTATTTCGACCCTTGGGTTCCCAATAATCAACCATCGACGGGGAATTTATCCCCATACCTTGAAACTACAAAGGTTTCGTACTGCGCGGTTCCAAAGGAGGTTCCTTCCGCGAACGCTCTGGCTGTGAAAGAGCTCTCCGTTGAGGTTTTCCCTGGAGAGTACAGCATGGAGTTCTTTAAGGAGTTGGCAGCGCGCGAGCGATACTCCTAGTGTAGCAAGCGTCCATAGGTGACGGTAGCTGCTTACCACCAGGCGGTCCGTATCCTTATCCGCCACCAATGTGGTATTAAAGAAAAACAAAAAAAAATTAGTTCCCAAATGAGGAAGGATACGTGATAAATATATTCGCCGTCTCTGTCTCTATCTCTCGCCGCCTCTTTCTTTCTCTCTTATTAACTCAAACTCTCTTCTTCTCTCTTCCTGGCAATCCTTATCTTTATGAATTTTCTGTAATTATTTTATTAAATCAACTATTGCAAACTTTACATTGATCTAAAAAGTCCACAAGAGTCCCTCAAATTGATATTACCTCTACTTCACGGATATTTTATTTAAACAGAAGCTGACGTGGGTCGTTATTGATGGCGTCATGAAACAGAAGGATGTGATCCTGAAGAGGGTCGACGCAGAGACCGTCTCCGGAGGGCAGTTCGAAGAGATCACTGTTGATGAGAACTCACAAGTTCTTTACGTTTCTGGTAACACTTTATTATATATATGCAAGTCTAGAGAGGACTGGCGCTCCATTTTAATTAGTATCCACGCACTTTCCGCCTGATTTATATTGTAGGTGCCAGCGTGATAGATGGCGAGTCCGTCGCCGTTACTCAAGCACGACTATACATACGCATTTGAATTGCTTCTCGGACGTATGCAGGTTTCCTCTCGATGTTTTCCTTCACCGTGAAGCTCGTGGTGTGACTAATCACTGGGGCTTGTACCTGCATATATGCAGAGCGTAGGTATGTAATACAAAATAGGCGATTGAATCTGTCGCGTGGGCACCAAAATATATCTTAAGCGAAAAAGGGTGTTGCGAACCTCTGCCTACCTCTTCGGCTACCTTGATGGGAAGGCATGAGATAAGCCTTGTCAGTTTCAAAACTTATATCTAAACAAAAATGAATGTTTGTCTGTAATCTGCATATCCTTTATAAAATCGTAAACGGCTGGACCGATTTAAATGAATTTTCTTCTTTCACTTCAGGTGGATTCAAGAAGTTTAGATTAATGGATCCGGTAGGTGGCGCTGCGATCGTATTTCAGGAAGTTTTCACCCGGGCGAAGCTGTTCCTTTCTTTGTGTAGGTGTATTCAAGAATGGTTTACATTCACAATTCGACCCGATAGGTGGCGCAGCGATCGTGTTTCAGAAAGTTTAACTTTTTCACCCTGGCGACAGCTGGGCGGGACAGCTAATAATTCATAAAATTGTTTTTCACAATATAATTCAGGTTTGATACTGGATCACGCTAGCGCTCCGTTGAAGCGAGCGGAACTAACCATTCGGCCATTGGGAGCGCTGAATGCTGTCGCGAAGAACACCAGCGATGCGACAGGCCGGTTCGCGGTCACCCTGCCTCTGTCATACAGCGGGAAGGAAGTGGTTATCTCGGCCTCCTTGGATGGTTATGTCACTAAGCAGAGACATATTATTGTAAGTATAATTTAAGTTTTTAATAGAAATAACAGTAATAAAACGCACAAGGTGGCCGAGTGTTTCGAGTAGTTGCCTGCGACACAAAGATCGCAAGTTCGAATCCCGACTGTACCAATGGGTTTTTTTTAACTTAAGTACAGTGATTAGTCACATCAAGAGCTTTATGGTTAATGAAAACATCGAAAGATAAATCGAAATATATATATACTCGTATATATATATACCACACGGTTGACAAATAAGCATGCGGTCCGCCTGATGGTAAGCAGTTTCCGCCACCTATGGACGCTTGCATCACCAGGGGTATTGCTCGTCGCTGCTTTATTCGAGAAAGAAATATATCCATAAATCCATGAAATCGAATTTTACGCGAAGATATTTATATATCTATCAAGATAAGAATTTATCAAACCCATTTTTATATCGACAAATTTTTCGTGTTGTTTTTTTTTATACAATCCGACATTGAATAAGAGTCGGTAAAGTTGTCTAGTGGCGCACATGTTAGCCCTAAAGAAAAAGGATGAACATTAATTAATGTATGGATTTTTAGTGCCTGAAATAAATGAATTATTATTAATGTAATGTGTGTAAATGTGTTGTGTTGTGTCAACAGATCAACAACAAGGAGAAGCTGACTCCAAACGTGCTGTTCAAACTGGACGCCGATGACCGCGTGTTCGGCATGCCGCGCCTCGTGTTCGTCATGTTGGCAGGTCTGTAGTTCTGTACACATCATACATACATACATACATATAGTGTCACAGATAATATGACAGCTGCTCAAATACAATGCAAGGTCGAAAATAAAAAGTAATAGATATATTTTCTAAATTAAATACGCTTTACTGAAAAAGAACTGAAGAAATAATTTAAGTTGTATATATAATAATAAATATAAGCTACCTATAAATAGAATAAATGTCCCAAATTTGTGTCACGCGGAAGGGTGCCTAGAAGACTGGCGGCATTGCCACGTTGTATGACAATGCTGATTCGCTGAGCGAAATATTCGCCAGCTCTCTAAGAAAAATATTAAAATAAAATCTAAGTTGACAAATTTTTCACTTTATTTTGGTATCAAAATCGTCTGTAAAGTTATCCAACTACGTTATTATTTTATTTATGTCACTAGCTGTCCCGCCCAGCTTCGCTCGGGTGAAAAAGTTAAATTGTCCGTAACACGATCGCAGCGCCACCTATTGGGTCCAATTGTAAATCTAAACCATTCTCGAATCTAGCTTAAGACACACAGAAACACACAGAAAGCTTCGCCCGGGTAAAAAGGTAAAATTCTTGAAACTCGATCGCAGCGCCACCTATCGGGTCCAATTTAATATAGCCTATGTTACTCGGGGATAATGTAGCTTTCCAAAGGTGAAAGAATTTTTGAAATCGGTCCAGTAGTTTCGGAGCCTATTCATTACAAACAAACAAACAAACAAATCTTTCCTCTTTATAATATTAGTATAGATTTATATAGATTTCAGATTAATAGCTTCTGAAAAAAATACTAAAATGTCACTTAAAAAAAATTGCCATTTTGTCAGCTATTTGTTTTATTGCAACGTCATTAGGATATACTGACGACAGCCTATAACTTCTAATAGACAAGTTCTTTTTCCTGAGACAGCCTCTATACAAACATCCAAAAACTTTCTCTTCACATGAATGAGGCGTGGACTTATCGAAATATGTAGTAGTTTTAACCCACTTGTCTCCTCAGTTTAAAGTCCCCCCGCCTCGTTCATTATATGTTTGTACAGTTCCCACAGTACAAGCATTGTTTACCTCAATTTGTATGGGATTAATCCAATACAAATTGGATAAATAAAATCCTATACACCTCTGCCTACCCCTTCGGGGACCCTTGTGGGAAGGCGTGAGGATATATTATTATTATTATTAATCCAAGGTATTGACTGATTATTAAGAAATACCAAAAATTATAGGATGTTGGTAAAAATAGAGCACAAATATATTTATTTATTGAAGAAACATAAAAGACATTGACGTTTACAAACAATATTCTGAAACGTAACGAGTACTTTTAAATCAGTATTTGTCCAACACATCGTTTATTAGCGGATGTAGCTTTTGGACCATGTCCTCCGCCCAAAGGAAGGTGTAATGGTGCCACTGATCATAAGGCATCAGCATGTATTGTGCCACTTTACCTTTCGGAACCCTCTCTACGAACATTTCCACATCCTCCTTCGTACTGAGTATGTCAGTTTTTCCCACAAACAAGTAAATATCACCTAAGATCTCGCTCAGGTTGTAAAGGGGCGGTTCTGACGAGCCGTACTTTAACAAATTCTCAACAATCCCGTAGTCGTATTGAGCGAACTTTTTCCTTTGAGACATTTGAAATAAATGAATAATGCTCTGCCGGGAAGTTCCTGCCGGCCAGTGGGCCAGGGTATTCTCCTCCATACCAGGCGTCAACTCGTTCCTGGCACATCCGCCGAGGGAGTGAACAATATCAGTGCATATTGCGCCGCCAAGAGCATTAGTTGTGCACAAAAGGTCCTTTAGAAAAGATTCCTGAGAATCTTTACCAAATAACTCTTCAACCCCAGCTGTTTGGAGAATCGTGTTCAGGAGCGGGTTAATCTCAGCCAAGAGTCGTGGAGGTCCCTGCATGTGATCCAGGAAAGCAACTGAACCCAATGCTATCAGTGGCTTGACCTTGTCCCTGTACTCGGGCTTCATCATGGACATTATGTAGCAGGCAGTTGCGGCATCAGAGTGCGCTATCACGGGAACCTGCGTCAGTCCTGAATGGTTTAGAACAAAGTCTATATTCGCTGGCATATCGTGTAGGCCAATTTCATGGAAGCTGTATTCCCAAAACTTCTTGTCCTTATCGGGATCCATAGTGACGTGCTTTCTGGAATATTTATTACCCCTCCAGTTCGTCAACCAAACGTTATAACCCTTTCTAAACAGAGACATTACCAAAGAAGTGCTCCCGTTCAAAATGAAGCTATCAGCTGAATTCAGGAGGCCGTGAGACAATATTACATGTTTGTTGCTGTCTCCTTGTACTTTAAAGAGACCTAATTGATATCCATCGTCGGTGGTTACTTCGTATTTATCACATTTGAGGCCACACCTTTCGGCCAGTTCTATGAAGTCGAGTCTCAGCTCCACTGACTGGTCAGTTGCGTCGTCAGCAGTGTTTAGAATAGTATCTTGTAGGACTGAAACCAAGGAACAGTCGCAAGAGGTTATTATAAATAACAAACAATAATACCACGCAGCTCTCATGATGCCTTCTTCTTTAGCTGGCGGGGTCGTCCGAAGTTGCTAACCCACTGAATGATGACAATACATTCGCCATTTTATGCTCTGTGAGCGTATAATTTCAAATTAATAAAACGCACGTCATGGATTTTATTAATTAACTCATATCCTAATATTATAAGTGGAAAAGTGAGTTTGTTTGTTCATATATAAAAGCCGTGGCGGCCGAGTGGTTCGAGTAGCTGCATTACAAAGATTGCAAGTAGGAATCCCGACTGTACCTATGAGTTCTTTTGAACTTAAGTGCAGTAATTAGTCACACCAAGAGCTTTACGGTGAAGGAAAATATCGAGAGGAAACCTGCATACGTCTGAGAATAAATTCAAAGATGTATAGTTGTGCTTGAGGATCGGCGATGGATTCGCCATCTGTCACGTTGGGAACAAAATTTTTTTTATACCTCAACAGTTGCATTCAAGAACATGGCCCACCTGATAGTAAGCGGTTACTTCCGCTCTCGATACTGAAGTATCACTTGCGCGTTGTCACTCTGACTTCGGAGAGTGTGTATACCGTGTGGCAACATAATGGGAATAATCCCTCTGCTGCTAACACAAATAAACCTCCCCTCCCTAAGGAGCTCATTATTGGAAACCATATTCATCGCGCAGGAACAGGAGGTCTTGCCCAAGTCGGGCAGCTACAAATTCGAACTGGAAACTCGTTATGCCCTACGTCTCATAAAACCATATTTCTGGCGGAAAGTGGGTGTGTGAGAGATACCTATACATCTTTGCCTCACCCTTCGGGAACCCTTTTGAGAAGGCGTGAATATTTATATATGTATTATTATTCATTTCAAGATAATACTTTTCTTTACATAGTGGCATATCTAATGAATGCATTTACATATATTAAACATTCAAATATACATATAATATTACTTGCAACCGCCGAGTAACACAGGTCGTTGTTGTAGGGGGGGGCTATAACAGAGGCTCCTGTCTTAAAACATTGTGTACTTCCTTGCTTTTGTAAATAACACCCGATTGAAGCCGGGGCGGACTGCTAGTGTTTATAGTTATAAAAACAATGTAAGTCAATTTCATTTCCTCTTACAATAACTTTTTATTTAAATATTGGTAAAGGTGTTCAAACTTTGTCTTGCGTCATGAAAAAGTTAACCATGCGATTCAAATTGATATATAATACTTTGTTATGTTAAGTAGCAATAAAATATAAGTTAAAATATATTATGTTTGGTAAAAATTACATGATGTATTTTCTGTAATTTTCCACAAGGATAATATACAATTGTGAGCGTAAATAGGCTGCGGTAACCGTTTTCCATCGGGTGGGCCGTATGCTTGTTTGTCACTCTTGTTGTATAAAAAAATGTCTCGTAATTCAGACGAATGCGAACGAGGCGGCGGGTCGCTGGATATTGTAAAAACCATGGATTCTCCACCACTCACTATGAGAAACTATGAGAATCACGTCCAATTAACTCATCCTTGCATAGTGTAAAATTAGATCTCTTCCGCTGTCTGTTTGCTTAGATGTTTTAAGCTGTTCACTATGTTTAATATGTACGCATTATAGTACAGAAAAGCCGAAAAATTCTAAGATTTGTTACGTGATGTCGTAACAAACATATTTAAGGGCGTTTAAATCGCCAACGCTGGCTCAACCTTACGAGATTACCTAACATTTTTTTTATACAAGATTGACAAGCAAGCATACGGCCCACCCGATGGAAAACGGTTACCGCAGCCTATTTACGCTCACAATACCGAAGTATCTCTTGCGCGTTGCCAGAGAGCTTGACAGCATAATGGGATTCTGCTGCCAACACAATATAACAATCCTCCCCCTCCCCAAGGAGCTCATTACTGGATATTAGGGATCAGCCCACGCTCCCACTACGCCATCTTCACGTTCCCTATTTTTCTTTGGGTCTTCTGCCCTCCTGAATGTCGTAAGTAGCCTACGTTGAGCATGTATATAAAGATTCCTGCAGGGTCGGCAACGCGCGAGTGATACCCCTAGTGTTGCAAGCGTCCATAGTCGGCGGTAACCGCTTACCATCAGGCGGACCGCATGCTTGTTTGCTAGCCATGTGGTATAAAAAAATATAAAAAAAGGGGTCGAAGAAAATGTGGTCTATTCGCAGGAGTGGTCGGCGTGGGGCTGGTGGCGGCGGGCGCGGGCTGCCTGGGCTGCCGGCGGCGGGCGCTGCAGGCCCGGCGGGACTACCTCTTCACGCAGCTACCCTCGGACGACAAGCGACCCCTGTGTGACGACACCTACGGTACTATCTTATCATCTTGCGGTTTAGATTTGGTCTTATAGGTAGATTCTTGGATAAAATACGGCTTACATGTAAATTCAGCTAACAAAATATCTCTGTGCTTAGTTTCATCCAATCCCGTTCTGTTTTTTGAGGGAAAGATCATCCTCACAAAATTTCGCATTTATAATATTAGTAGGACATAAAAAACAATGTTTGTATGTTTGACATCTATGCGCTCCGAAACCATTGATCAGATCTTGATGAAACTTTGATTTACTACAGTATTGGTATTTTGGGGACGCCGGCGAAGTTTCCTGGCCCAAATATCCTCACGCCTTCCCACTGGGGTCCCCGAAGGGTAGGCAGACGCCCGAATAACCTGTATCATATAAGATGAACTACATTTAAACCCTTTAATGCCACAATTCTTAATTACAAACTGTTGTGACACTTAAGACGTGTCAAATTTTGACACGTGTCATATCTTGACATGTGTAAAATTTTGACATTGACAAAAACCACGATAGGTTGACACCGGTTCTATCGCGATAAGGCTAAAGGGTTTTTCTATCAAATGTTAGTATTATATGAAAAAATTTGATAATAATGATTCGACAGATATCGTGCGACAACCCTACTATGATGAAGAGGAGTTGCCGCCTTCGGAGACTGATTCAGAGGAGGAAATTGTTCTGCTTCGTTCAGACAGAGATTGGAGACCGGTCGACCAAGACGAATAGACATGGCACGAGGTAGGCCATGGGTCCCATTCGCGCGATAAACTTTTGTGTAAGCATAGATGTATGTGTGTCTTTATATTAAATAAGGGGGCGTCCATTAATCACGCGAGGCTTGAAAGGAGGGTATGATAGAAATCAACATCATAAGGGGGAATGTAGTCAGATATACACATAGAAGCAAGAGGATTTATTTTTTCATAAAATGTTCGTTTTTTATATACGTTTGTTCGTTTTTTGGGGTTGTGGGATCTGAAACCAGCTTATGTACGTATTATAAGGGGGGTGGTTAAAACTTGCTGAACAACGTTACGTAATTAACGAACGGCCCCTAAGTATTAGGGTGTGATAGTTGTATAGGATATATTTGTCCTAAGGTCAGCTGACTTTTTATAATGCAGTAACACTGACATAACACATTCCGTATTGATATTGATTTAGTTATAAAGATCCATAATCCATAAAACTTATCATTTCATAGAATTATTTTTACGGTGAGATACTCGACTATTAGTCAATAAGGTAAACAACTTCTTTACGACACACGTTTTCATAAAAAAAACTTTTAGAATACTTTTTTTTCATGTTATAGCCGCATAAAGTTCGGTTTCATTCGATTTTTTCTGGAATAAATGATCTGAGGTGTTAATCCAACTCTAAGATTAATATAATATATTATTTTTTATAAATTATTTATATATTCATAAAATTTCATCCAATTCATAAATTTTTGGCGTAGGGAAAAGGGAAACTAACATCCATACGAACCTTTGCATTTATAATTTAGTAGGATTTAGGATTATAGTACATCACACTTAAAACTTCGTAAATATCTCGGGTATCTTCACGCCAGCCCACAAGGGCCTCCGAAGGGGTAGGCAGAGGTGTATGGCGAGACCATCGTCGTTACTCCAGCACGACTATACATACGTCTGCTCAGACGTATGCAGGTTTCCCGATGTTTTCCTTCACCGTAAAGCTCGTGGTGTGACTTAAGTCCAGAGAAACTCATTGGTACAGTCGGGAATCGAACTTGGAATCTTCGTTCTGCAAAAACTGTTCGTACCATTCAACCACGGAATACAGAAAGAAGGAGAGGAAGATGATGACCGTGATTAACATACGCGTACATGAGTCAGACTAAATTCTATTAGTCTCTCATAACGTATAGGTAGATCATAGGATATGAACTAGATCCTAGCTCTTAAATTTATGATGATGAGAATACATAGTTGTTTTTCAATGAGGTCTGGGTACTTTCAGCTGGAGTTTAATTATAAATGCCTATTTTTTATTGCATTTATTCCAATAACAAGCGCGAAGTGCAAAATGTCAAGTCACTTGCGTCATATCCAACGTTAAGGCGAAGTCTCTATTAAGGCGAAATATATGTTTAGCTGAAATCAGCTGTCATTTCCCGAATTATTTCGTGATCATAGTAAATCAACGTATTTTTCTTTGAAGGGGGGTGTCCATTATTTACGTGAGACATTTTTGAGATTTTTTTCCGACCACCCCATCCCCACTTGGTAAGAGTTCTTAAGATTTTGCTCGACTCCCTCCTCCCTCCCCTAATCTCATACGGGATTCTTCAAAATGTATGTTTTGGCTAGTCTTCAATAGATATTAACGTAATTTAAAATCACAATCATAAAATGAAATAATAAATATTAAGTAAAATTTATATATATGAATAATAATTTAGTTTGAACCCCTCCCCCCTAGAACATAACGTAACATAGAACGTAATTAACGTACGCCCCCTAATGTATTGTATTAACGAATCCTTTTGTTTTATCAAATCGCTTACCTATCTGTTTGTCTGTCAGTACAGAAATTGCAATTAATTTCATTCTACTAATATTTATGTGATAAAAGCGAGTCTGTTTAATACATACATAAGTAGGACATACATACTTTAATACTTTATTTGTTTTAAAAATACCACAGATATTATTGAACGAGAATATCAAATTAATGTTAAGATACAAATATCACGAAAGATATTCCCATTAAGATCTGATATTAATTATATCTCATTAGAATCAAAATTATATTGGTTTGGTGACATCATACTCTGAGAAGTGTTTATCTATGGAACGGCAAATGTATGTATTGATTAGATATACTACAGATAATGTAAACAGGGTTGTACCTACATTGTTTTACACATAAATGAGTAGGCCGTGTTATGTATATATATATTTTTTTATTTGCTCGAAATATACAGCCGTAACCTATAAATTTGTTAGCGTTCCAACCAGCATTACCGAAGAGTGATAAGAAAATATGTTTATCGTTATTTATGTAATCCGAATTTAGCGCGTGCAATTAATTATTATTAGTTTTTTACACCTATCTATCATCACGTCGATTTAGAGGGTAAGCAGTCAGTTCTCTCTACACTTACAGAATGTCGCTAGTAAAATGACAATTGTTTTGACACTTCAGTGTACAGCGCTCCAAGTGACACCTGAAGGAACTTATTTCTCACGTTATTGCGATGTCTGGCTGATAATTGACGCAGAGCTTACCTTTTTTTTCTTTTCAGTTAAATAACTTAATATCTATGTTATTCATTGTATAATGAGTGGTTGAAATCCGAAATAAACTTACTCTAACTAATAAGGCTCTGTAACAGAGGAAAAAATCTTTAAATAAAATTTCGATCTCTTCCATTGTCCGTGAAACTACAGTATTAGTTAAATTGTGTTGATATTTATTAATAAATTCTTTAAAATTATGTCAAATCAAATACATTCCAATTAAATACGATATATAAATTACAGTCGATCATTATGGTGATATGATGAGCTTACTATGAAACCTCGAGGTTTTGTTGGCGTAAATTATTTAACTTTTCTGCTGAAAATGATAGCGAACATGATAGTCTGGTTAAAAAATATGACCTCGCGTAAACTGATATTTTTCAAATGCTTGCTTAAGTTATTATTTTTAAATGTTTAAAAAATGTGATTTCAAATTTCATAATACATAAATTCTTCTTAAAAGAAGAAGAATCAATATAATTTGCATGTTTATGTATATAATACAAACTTATAATAACACATTTTTAAGGAACTACAACACAACATATTTATAAGGAACTTTTCTGCATAATTAGAGATTAAGTAATAAGATATAATATATTACATGAACGAGTGTCAAACACGATAATCGCTTTGTCTATTTACTGACTTTGCTTTCTTAAATTAGGTATTATTTGGTAATTATGAATATAATTTGTTTTAAATTATTATAGAGAAATTCCTTGTCTTTCATTGTTTGTATTACACAAACAGATACTAATCACGGTATATTTTATAAGATAGATAATTTTAATCGAATTTGCATGTATATGTGCTAATTTAATAGATTGTATTAATTATATATAATAAGTTTTGTCAGCGTAGTGAATCATAATATAATAAATAATCATATCAATTATTGTGTATTATCAAATTTAACAATGATATTGAATTAAACTAATAAGTTATTTGCAATAAATAAAACGAATCGGTGCTTTTAGTAACGATAATATATTTTTATAAAAGTTTAAGTATCTTGTAGGCGATAAATTATATTACTCTGATACGATGAAGTTTTATTCAAAATATTAGTTATTCTACTCTTTTATATGTATGTATATATCCTCACGCCTTCCCACAAGGGTCCGAAGGGGTAGGCAGAGGCGTATAGGTAATATCCATACACCCGCTTTCCGCCAGTGATATATTTTAGGTGCCAACGCGACAAATGGCGAGTCCATCGCCGTTACTCAAGCACGACTCAGACATATGCAGGTTTCCTCTCGATGTTTTCCTTCACCGTAAAGCTCTTGTTGTGACTAATCACTTACTTAAGTAGAGTACTTAAGTTCATAACTCATTGGTACAGTTGGGATTCGAGCTTGCGATCTTTGTTCCGCAGGCAACTACTCTAACCACTCGGCCACCACGGCTTCGGCACTTTTCTTAGGTATATTATTATTTTAATCTAATATTGTATTAAAATATGGCGCTCCATAGGACGTCCGTTCTATTAAGTACGTTTCGTATTTTTTTCTTTTCTGCCGGTTACAGACGGCGATGAACTCGCTATCTGACACATAGGCACCTAAATTATATTCAAATGATTGATTCATCAATTGTGTACCTTGTATAAATGTGTACAACATGTATAAAGTCTGCCTCGTGACTGTAATGCACTCAGAATCGATTTCTGCAGAAGGAAGTTGGTGAGAAGTCGTGAATATCCGCAATTTCTCGAAAAAAAAATTGTACACTGATAAAACCACCCTTAAAAGAGACGGCTATTTAAATCTGCACAACCTATAAGGTTGTCACATAGAGAACCCACATTTAAAGCGTGGAGACCGCTCCTAATATCAATTTAAAGTTAATATGTGGACCGGAATTTCAAATGGACAAGTAATCGGGCCATTTGAGCTGCCTGAATACTTAAATGACAACACCTACCTGGATTTTCTACAGAACGCTTCGTATTATGTTAAACACTAAATACCCCAATAGGTGGATTGGGCGCCTTGGTTCAATTTTGTGGGCCTCTCGGTCTCCTTTCATGCCTATCCACTGATGGACTTGGTATAACGACAGAATGTGAAAATTGCAGAATCAGTTCAGTTTTTTAAGCTTATCGCGTTAAGACGGACAGGTTTTATAATACATATGTTCTTTTATAAAAATACGTGTTTGATCCCTGCCCAGGGCGGCTATTTGAAAAATACGCAGAGGTGGGTATTTTTACCAAGTTACCAACACTTGGTCCTGTGTGTTTGTTATAGTGATTTAAGTATGGCATTTGTCTAGCTTTATAAGTATCTACGAATGTGGTTGGCGAGTGGCCCTAATTTGCAGCACAAAGATTGCTCGAATTCGAAGTTCGAATCCCGCTCCAATAAGTTTTCTGCCTATCCCTTCGGGAACCCTTTTGGGAAGGCGTGAAGATTATATATTTGTGCAGTTCCCACAGTACAAGCATTGCTTACTTTGGGAATAGGTCAATTTGTGTGGGATTAATCCAAGGTATTGACTGATTATTAAGAAATACCTGAAAGTATAGGATGTTGGTAAAAATAGAGTTCAAATGTATTTATTTATTAAAGAAACATAAAGACCTTAATGTTTATAAACAATATTGAGAAACGTAACGAGAACTTTTGAATCAGTATTTGTCCAACACATCGTATATGTACGGGTCTAAATATTGGTCCATGTTCTCCCCCCAAATGAAGCTGTAATGGTTCCACTGCTCATTAGGCATCAGCATGTATTGTGCCACTTTACCTTTCGGAACCCTCTCCATGAACAATTCCACATCCTCCTTCGTACTGAGCTTGTCAGTTTTTCCCACAAACAAGTAAATATCACCTAAGATCTCGCTCAGGTTGTAAAGGGGCGGTTCTGACGAGCCGTACTTTAACAAATTTTCAACAATCCCGTAGTCGTATTGAGCGAACTTTTTCCTTTGAGAAATTTGGAATAAATGAATTACATACTGCCGGGAACCTCCTGCCGGCCAGTAGGTCAGGGCTTTCGGTGAGAAATCAGACGTCAACTCGTTCCTGTCACACCCGCCGAGGGACAGAACAATATCAGCGCATGCCCCGTTCAAAACACTCAGGATAGTATTAGTCGTGCACAAAAGGTTCTTTAGGAAGGTTTCGTCAGAATCTTTACCAAATAACTCCTCAACCCCAGCTGTTTCAAGAATCGTGTTGAGGACCGGGTTAATCTCAGCCAGGAGTTTTGGCGGTGCCTGCATGTGATCCAGGAAAGCAACTGAACCCAAGGCTATCAGTGGCTTGACCTTATCCCTGTACTCGGGCTTCATCATGGACATTATATACAAGGAAGTAGTGCTATCAGAGTGCGCTATTACGGGCACCTGCTTCAGTCCCGACTGGTTTAGAACAAAGTCTATATTGGCTGGCATGTCGTAAAGGCCAATTTCGTGGAAGCTGTATTCCCAAAACTTCTTGTCCTTATCGGGATCCATAGTGACGTGCTTTCTGGAATATTTATTACCCCTCGCGTTCGTCAACCAAATGTTATAGCCCTTTCTGGATAGTGACATGACCAAGGAAGTGTTCTCCCGCAAAATGAAGCTATCAGCTGAATTGAAGACGCCGTGAGATAATATTATATGTTTGTTGCTGTCTCCTTGTATTTTAAACAATCCTAATTGATATCCATCGTCGGTGGTTACTTCGTATTTATCACATTTGAGGCCACACCTTTCGGCCAGTTCTATGAAGTCGAGTCTCAGCTCCACTGACTGGTCAGTTGCGTCATCGGCAGTGTTTAGAATAGTATCTTGTAGGACTGAAACCAAGGAACAGTCGCAAGAGGTTATTATAAATAACAAACAATAATACCACGCAGCTCTCATGATGCCGTCTTCTTTAGCTGGCGGGGTCGTCCGAAGTTGCTAACCCACTGAATGATGACAATACTTACATTCGCCATTTTATGCTCTGTGAGCGTATAATTTAAAATGTA
Organism: Drepana falcataria; assembly: GCA_945859725.1. Classification (NCBI taxonomy): domain Eukaryota; kingdom Metazoa; phylum Arthropoda; class Insecta; order Lepidoptera; family Drepanidae; genus Drepana; species Drepana falcataria. The sequence continues at coordinate 8,093,552 of OX243941.1, read as the reverse complement.
TAAAACGCACGTCATAAATTGTATAAATTTATTTAATTAACGCATATCCCATATCATATCCATATAATGCGTGGAAAAGTGAGTTTGTTTATTCATATTTAATATCTATAACATTGCAATTTCGAATCCCGTCTGTACCAATGAGTTTTTCTGATCTTAAGTGGTGCAGTAGTTAGTCACACCACGAGCTTTACGGTGAAGGAAAACATCGAGAGGAAACCTGCATACGTTTGAGAAGAAATTCAAAGACGTATGTATAGTTGTGCTTTAGAAACGGAAATGGATTCGCCACCTGTCACGTCAGGAATATTTTTTTTGGCAAATGTTTTGTGGCAATAAGGCGTATGGCCCACCTGATGGGAACCGGTTACCGTAGCCTATTTACACGCACGATAACAAAGAACCACTTGCGCGTTGCTCTATACTCTTAAAAATATATCTCTGGCGAAAAGTGGGTGTGATGGGTATACCTATAGATACACCTTTGCCTCTCCCTTGGGGAACCCTTGTGGTAAGGCGTGATTATTTATATATTATTATTATTATTTATATACAGATGATAATTTTCTTTACATAATGGTATTTTTAAGGAATGCTTTAAAATATATTAAACATACATAATTATATATCTAGTATTACTTGCAATGTGGTCGACCACGTTGCCGACTAGTAGCGACTACTGTCTATAAACATTGTGTTACCTATTACTTTTGTAAATAACACCCGAGCGAAGCCGGGGTTATTATGCTAGTGTATATAATGAATATATGAAAAAAACGTGTCAATTTCATTTCCTGATTCAATAACATTTTATTTAAATATTGGTAAAGGTGTTCAAACTTTGCCATAAATCATTAATATACTAAGAAAATAAGTGAGAGTTAACGTTTAGCTTAAAAATATATTAAGTAGGTATGTCAGTGTGCCGAATTTAGTGATGAGTTTTGCTGAACTTAAGTACCGTGATTAGTCACACCACGAGCTTTACGGCGAAGGAAAACATCGAGAGGGAACCTGCATACGTTTGAGAACGTAACGTACGTCGTGCTTGAGCAACGGCAATGGACTCGCCATCTGTGACGTTGGCACCTAATAAATATCTCTGGCGGAAAGTGGGTGTGTGGGTCCTACCTACCTATACACCTCTGCCTACCCCTTCGGGGACCCTTGAGGGAATGCGTGAAGATAACACAAAAAATTTAAGTATCTTGTTTATGTGTGTGTTTAATGAGCTCCTTGGGGAGGGGGGAGGATTGTTACATTGTGTTGGAAGCAGAGGGATTGAACCCATTACGCTGCCAACACACTATAACTCTCCGAACACAGAGTGGCAACGCGCAAGTGATATTTCGGTATCGTGAGCGTAAATAGGCTACGGTAACCGTTTCCCATCAGGTGGGCCGTATGCTTGTTTGCCACTCTTGTAGTATAAAAAAAAATAAAAATATTTTAATATTGTATATAGATTGTAGACGATGAACTAATTTACTTTGATCGCTATGGGATCGCCATTTGTTACGGAGGCACCTAAAATATAATCATTTTTTTTTTGTACTTGTCAACGATACAAGTCTGCTGCGTCGTGACTACGCTCTCAGAATACAAATCCAAAATTTTCTTAAAACAAAATTATAGACTGATGAAACCATTTTTAAGAAGGACGGTTATCTGTATATAACAAAAAAAATTTTCTTTTTTACCTGTTACACACGTTCAACATGACAATGACAGCAGTCAGCAATGTCAGTCTGAATGAATACTGAGGTCAAGTGACTTGATATTGTTTCTATTGCGTGCCTTTCGGTAAAAATCTGAAAGAACTGCTGACTGAAAGCGTAAAATGCCGTCTAAATTGTATAAATAACTTACACATAAATTGAAAAGATTAAATATCGAATGTGTTGTTAGTAGAACATTACAGTTGTTATGGAAAGAGTACGTGTGGACGTTAACGATATGAGCCGCCGCGCCGGGGATGTTTTGAGGCGTATCAATCGCTTCGCCGATGGGCCTTTGACTCGAAAGAAGCTAGTAATTATCATCCTCGTCTTAGTATTCCTGCTCATGTACATAGGACCGACTGTTATGAGCTGGCTCTTCGATACAGAGAGTGCGACCAGTCACCAGAATATTTGTCAGCAAAACTTCCTAAAACCCTTCGAAGAGAGTTTGAATGACTATGATGCGTACCTGAGGCAAGAGAACTCGGCGATATTGTCTTCTCTAAGCCACAACTATGTGCCTTACATTGGAAATGGCCTGTTTGGCATGGCTTTAGAACATGACTCGCATTTGAACATAAAAAACGGGCGAACTCTTTCCTTGCCGGTATATTACCATCCTCTATATGTCATAGACGACTATGAAATGAAGGAATTCACAGTTGCAGACTACAAAAAAGGCATAATTAATAGATTCCAGTGCAGTAACTCTGGCTTACATATTTCATATCAGTACTATGCTCATAGAACTATCCCTTCCCTCTTTGTCCAAGAGATATGGATCAACAACCCCACACATACAGCAAGGACCATGAAGATATCCACGTCCAGGGTGTCAGATTGGCCTACGTCTGTGAAACAAACTGTTAAGTTACACCAAGGAGTTGACACAAAAGAGTATGAAGTGGTCACTGGTATGGTTCCTATACCAGAGAGTGATCAAGTTGTTGCTGTGGCAGTGGTATGTCGGAAACTGAGTGATACCGTCACAGTAGAAGCTAAAGATGGACTGGATATCCTAATCCTTACCACAGTTCAATACAGTAATCCTATTAAGGAGGCTGATTATGCAAAACACAAAGACATAGTTGAGAAGAAGGCTATTGCAGAAATGGAGAAAGTCATTGCTCTGACAGGAGACCGCGCTGCTCTCTTGAAGCTTAAAGAGAACCATGCAAGGGTCTGGCAGGGGCTGTGGTACACTGGCTTCTATATTTCAGACTCAAAAGCTGACGGAATTATCAATGGTGACCGCATTAATGCTACAATATACACAATATTATCACAAGTTCGAAGCTTAGAACATGAGGAATACATAAAACCAACCACAAAATCAGATATTTTAAGATCATTGACATATTCTGAGGGCTGCTATGAAGGTCATTCCACACTGGATGCATTGAATTTGTGGAAGCCATTAAATTCTCTAGCAAACCTGAATGCAGTCGCCAGTGTTTGGCTCCTTACACTAGAGAAGCAAGGCTGTCACAAACTATTGAAAGCAGGGGCTAGTGGCGTGAATCAAGCCATGATACTTAGTTTTGGAAGCTTGCGATTCAGTAACCAGCATCTCGAATACAACATCCATCCTTCAAAACTCCACAGGGACTTTCTATTCCGTCGTGTCAACTATGGTAATATGACACATGTCAATATAAGTGTGATAGTTCAAGAGGATAACAAAGCAGCCATATTTGTAGCTTTAGACCGCTCGGACAAGACATATTATGCATGTGACGCAGGGTGTCTCGATCCTCCCGTGCAGTTGGGACCTTACAGGAAGTATTTCCCAGTGAAGTTGACTGAACCCCTGACTGCCATATTGTATGTGACAGCTGACAAGCAACACATGGAGGATTTACGGCATGCTATACATTTCAAAGAGGTTGCGGAAGCTCCAGCTCACGAGCATCATGTTATAGCTCTGCATAAACACGGGAACAGTTTAGGGGGTTTGAATCCCCTGTTTTGGATCTCGATAATATTCATCATTGTAGTTTTTCATTTATTCCTATGCAGGATAATAATGAATGAATTCTGTGACAGTGGAACGAGTTACAGAAGACTTTACAACAAGCCATGAAGATGCCTTAATTGTGTCCTTGAGCTGCATCATTCATGTATTACTTGGTTATTTACCAAGTAAGCTTTTTGCACTATATTCTAAATGAATTATTTACATGTAACACTGCCTGAGGCACACCATGTGTAATTATGCTAGTGATCATTGCCACCAATTCAATATTTATTTAGGTGATAGTGTTACAAAGCAAATAATTAAGCCCCTTGTTCAGTTCAATAGATATTTGACAATGAAATTGCTCTTTATTCACATATTAAATGGACGATCAAAGAGCAAAGCAGAGCCGAGCATAACCAAAAGCGTGATAAATGCTGATTGCCATTAGCAAATTGAGTCATTGTACTAGTATAATACTGAAACATAGCTAACAATAGTACTGACACAAGTGTGAAGAACTCAATGTCAATAGTACTTATTTCTACTGGACAAGTCCGTTCCGGACCGTTTCATACTAACTATGTTTAAAACATAGTTACTAAATTTCTTCAGATACCAAACAAACCAATTGTTACTTAATTTAACAGCTGAAATTTCTGATCAAGCAAGTAAATTATTGACCAAATTTTCAGTGTGGTACATAACCAATTAATGTATCATAATAGGCCACTTAATTGATTTCTAGAAAATGTTAATAAATATTTTGCAAAATGTCTTTAATAAAGGGAGCATCCCTTAACAAGACTGTACATAAATTGCGTATTATTATTATACATATATATAAATAGCGTTATTAATGTTATAAAAATGTGTATATTTTTGAAATTAAACATCCAAGTTGAATGTTGTTTATGTCAACGTTGATCAGTTATTTTAACTCAAGCTGGTATTGTGTAGGTAGGTAATCTAGCGAAAGTATCGATTACTTTTGAAGTACGTATTGAAAACTAACTGATAAGAATCCTGATTATTTCATAACATTATTGAGGCCGAATATTTTTCTGATTAGAAGAAAATAACATAAATGGAAACCTTCCTCACGTCATCCCACAAGGGTTCCCGAGGGGGTAGCCAGAGGTAGTACACACACACCCACTTTCCGCCAGATATGTTTTAGGTGCCAACGTGACTGGAGAGTACATCGCCGTTACTCAAGCACGACTTTACATACGCCTTAGAATTGCTTTTTAGACGTATGTAGGTTTCCTCTCTTTGTTTTCCTTGACGGTAAAGCTCGTGGTGTAACTGATCACTGTACTTAAGATAAGTGTTTCTAATTCAGAAACACTAGTCAGGATTCGAACTTGCAATCTTTGTGTTGCAGGTAACTCGAACCACTTGGCCACCACGGCTCTTACTCACATGGCTTACCACATATATTAATTAACCTTCTCATGAATAAGGCTATTTCTAGCAAAGGGGTATCAGATAAATAAAACGAAACAGCTAAAATTGTCTATAAATATATTTACAAAATACATCATCTTAACATAAGCTACAAGGCATGTATACTCGGTAATCATAGCAGTCTCCAATCACACTTTAAGGCACGTTCTCTGACGAGAGGCTAACGATATTTCACTATTTTCAGTTATAGGCATATCAATTTAACTTGCTGGTCTACGGAAAACTTAACATGGTTTATTTACTAGCTACTAAACCACACCTTTGTGAGACAAAATGGCGTCCATCCAGAATCCAGACACTTGTTTTGTGCTGTGCAGACTCAGTGCATGTGAGGTTAGGGCATCGGGTTTGGTCGTTGCTGTTACGCGAGCCTGGGAACTAGGCTGGACTGATAGATATTATGAAATCATTTTAGAGAGGCTGACGACGGTCAGTTGCAGGAATGGGTGAGGAAATAACAATTTATCCGCGTATAATTTTGACTGGACTTATGATCGCCCAACAGAATTTAAGTCGATAACTATATCGTTACTCATGCTACCAGAATTGATTGCGCTTTAATTTGCTTATATATATTTATATATACAAATGAACTAATATAAACCGGGATTGTAAAACGTTTAGCACCATTTCACATACAAAACCCAATGCCTCGCTGACTGGTTAGAAAATCTTTCGGGTACTTTCGAAGGTTGTTTTCTTTTCTAGCCTCTCGCCATCACAATACGATCACATCTCAATGTCCTCATTGGTTGATTTAACTATCTAAACTATGAATATAAAAGTTTCAATTATGTACTTCACATTATTATTGTTCATCACTTATCGTGTAACAAACTAACTTAGTTAAAACGGTATGTACAATAATTAACAAACATTGTATTTAAAGAACATACATACATGACGTTGAATATAGGTTTGTTTGTGTATTATGTAATTGACTATGTAATTTTGCTATTCGTCCGTAACAAAAAGTATGTAGGTATCGCTTGTAAATTCACAATTACTGCTTTCTTTTTGACAGTGAAAGTTATTTGTCACTTCAAATGAAATATAACTTTTTTGGAAGATTACTTTAGCAGCGACTATCGAACAGTTTCGATAAAAAATAAAAGTGGTTTCGCATTTCACGTTCTCAGAAGGGCATATTTAAACAAGAGGTAGACTTCGACATTAGTATGGATGTTTAAGGAAGGTCTAAAATTTGAATCGAAATATTTATCGTCTCTCGATTCCCTCACACTCTTCAATCCCCCAAACCATTTTTTTATACCACTAATGTGGCAAGGATGCAGCCCGCCTTTGCCCTCAGGCGGTTACCGCCGCCTACCGTACCTTGGACGGCCAAGCGAACAAATGTGTCGATCCTCTCACAGCTCAAGATAAAAACCCGTCTGTCCACAATATGCCATCAACGAATTCTCTCGTATTTTGGCCACATAATGCGAAGGGGTAATGAGAGCCTGGAGAAATTGATCGTGGTTGGGAACACTAACGGCAAGCGAGCCCGAGGCCGATCTCCTACCAGATGGACCGATCAAATAAAAGACTCCAGGTCCCCGAGGTTTAGCTCCGTCGTCAGGGCCGCGATGGACAGAAGCCGATGGAAGCAAATTATTCACTCCAAGTGTGGACCACTTCTTGATGACCACGATCCTCAGTCATGAGGGAACGACTAGAGAGAGAGAGACCGTGTGTGAATGATATTCATTATTACATATTCTCGAGGGTTGTCGACTCTAAACATTACTATTTCCAAAGGAATAATAATAATTGCTAATGCTTAATATAACTCATATAATAATTGCTAACAATACAAAATAGAGTTAGGTTTTGGGTATATCACATCACTTTGTGGAAAACGTAATTTTCCCTCTAGAAATGACCTGTAACAACCTGCATATATATAAAGCCTTGTGAAAAATAAATACTTGTGTCATGATGCTAACAGGTCAGTTGTAATATAGAGCTTATAGTCAGGCGAGACATCACTACCAAATAGTTTGTTACGAATATCATTTTCTATGTTGATCTACAAATATAAGTGGTATGGTATGAGGCAAAATCTGAATTAACAATAAAAGTAAGCCCACGATAAATAATATAACTTATACGTTACACGAAGGTACTTCATAGAATGGTCTGTTATTACATTTGCAAGTGATTGGTCCATTCAAAAACTAACTAACAAAAAAGAGCTTAGGAGACTAGATTTTTTTTCTAGAAGTCCAGATCATGTTTCTTTAATTTTGTTAAAAATAAACTATAAAGATTTGACCTTTAATTCGGGATATTATTTTTTTATCGCGTTGGTAATTGACAAATTGGTTTGTAATTGAGATTTGCTTTCGAAACGTATTTACCTGACATTTACTCTCTGTCAGAGAATAAAAAAATCATTATGTCAGAAACATTTTACCGCGAATTCGTCGAACTATCATAAAGTAAAAGCAATGAAAAGTAGATTGTAGAAATATAATTTCGACAAATTTATTGGTTTTTTATTTATCTCATGACAAATCTAATCTGTAGTGTAGTAAGTAAATTTCAAGTTCTAATGTAATGAACATGACAAGCGGACTTTTATAACTAATTATGTATATATACCGCCAATGTTATATCAGTCAAAGCGTTTAGTCATAAAATAAAAATATTAACATAAAATAATAATAAAAAAAGCTTTTAAAGATTATAAACTCAAGAGATCAGATTATAAAATTGGTTAATTCATTATTAAAATATAAGCATATATCAAAGTTATAAAGAGGCGCAATAAAAAGGCTATATGAACGTAATTTTCCTAACAGGAACAAGTTATACCATTACAATTATTTTTTACTTATAATAATGTATACAGTATGACGCTGAAACCTTTACTTCCCAGAGAGATAAAGCGCCAGTATCATAGACAATATATATTGTACTACATAATGATAAATTGCTATTTGATGCAATTTAATTTATGGTACAGAAAGCATTAAATACATAGGTATGTAATTTTGGGGGGTTGGTGGACATATTATGTGCGGTGTTTATGGCCACATTTAAGACATTAATGTCTTTGGTTACAGTCTAATGGCGATTATAGCACTCCCTCTAAATAACTCTGTGTGTCTAGAGAGTACTCTTGATGCCTACTTCCTTTGAACTTGAGTTTTTTGTATGTTGCCATAAATATATTTAATCATTTTCAGGTACTTTGTAAGGCACAATAAACATATACTTACAGTTACAGTTTCGTTCATAATATGAAACATTACACAACATTTTCTTAACTTTGAAAAGTAATAATTTGTGCACTTGACATCCTAAGACTTTTTAAAGTTTACAATTAAATATACATTTTTAGAAATCGAAACAACAATAATTCTACTAGTTATGTGATTTGTTAATCGCAAAATATCGGCCGGACATATTTTGATGAAATTTTGAATGGAGGTAGTTTAGAACCTGGATTAGTACAACATTTACTAGCTTTTTGTCACCCAAACAAATCAATAAAGGGAAATGAAATAGTGATTTTTTTTATATAGAAGACCAATAATATCAATAGGTATATTCTACAAATATTTTCCTCATTAAATGGCTTCGTTGAAGGGGTTGTCCAGTCCAGTACCTATGGCCTTGAAGATTGAGTCCACATCTGGCTTGTACTTGTAACTGCTTTCATAAAGAGTAAAGCAATACGAAAAATCATTTGTAAGTCCTCTTTTCGCGAACACTACACGGAATAGAATTACATTTGGCACAGAGATAGATCAGCTGGAATAACCTATAGTATAAGTTTTATATAAGCGAAAATTTGCCGTGAAACCGCCAGCCAAAGCTGGTATCCCATAAAGACCGAGAAAGAACTTGAAGACATTATGCAGCTAGTACTGTTCTAAGACATGTGTACCTTACAAGGCTTCAATCCGAGCTGACAACTAGCGTCATAAGGCGTGATGGTCAGAGCTCCTCGTAGAACGCCACGCGCGTGTTGGCGGAGCCCTGCTTGAGGCGGCGTAGGGTGGAGTACTTGTTGTCTCCGGCGCGTGCCGCGGCCTCGTGCAGGCGGTCCAGAGTCCCCGAGCCTCCCTCCACGCGCAGGACGGAGAACTCGCACCGCAGCGACTCCAGCTGTTGCTGCAGGTGCTTCGACTTCGCCAGGTACTCCACCCTGGACCATACACGAGAGTTTACAGAGGTAGGGCATAACGGGTTTCCCGTTCGAATTTGGAGCTGACTGGAGCAGGAGCTCCACCTTATAGAAGTCCGTAGCCAAATAACACTATTGTTTGTGTTGTGTTCCTACGCGATGAATAAGGTACCAGTAATGAGCTCCTTGGGGAGGGGGGAGGATTGTTATATTGTGTTGGCAGTAGAGGGACTAACCCCATTATGCTACCAACACAGTATAACTCTCCGAACACAGAGTGGCAACGCGCAAGTGATACTTCGGTATTGTAAGCGTAAATAGGCTGGGGTAACCGTTTTCCATAGGGTGGGACGTGTGATTGTTTGCCACTCTTGTTGTAAAAAAAATATATATATATATATATATACATAGTCGATTCAACTATCATCACGGCGGGGGAGATATCGATCCATTTCCAAAAGGGGTTGTTGCTTTAGAAAGGGTTGTTTCCCTTCAGTATAGACGGTATTATTACGGCAGTGGGATTATTGAGTGGGTTTTTTTAAGAAGGGGTTGTTTGTGAAGAGTGTCTTTGTGATATTAAATAGCAATAGTGGTATCCTCTCCTCGCCGCAACATTTCTCTGTTAGTTTTGATCGATTATCACTGCTTATGTGGATAAGTATAAAACACAAAATTTTAAACTAAACTTGTTTGAGAAGTTACTACTGAATATGGACACTTGGAAAACTATGAGTATCGATCGCACGTTGTAAACCTTGTAATAAATCTTCAAGAACCCCATACCAAGGGAAACCTTAAAGGGGTGTTCCACAGCCTACGCTGTTCCCCCATACTTAAGTACTAATGCTATAACATAATAATTTTGTTAATTTTTCAATAATCAAATCAAATCAAATGCTAATCATTAGGTATACCTCTGGCGGAAAGTGGGTGTGTGGGTATCACCTATATACCTCTGCCTACCCCTTCGGACCCGGGGCCTACCCGGGGACCCTTGTGGAAGGCGTGAGGATATATTATTTATCATTAGGTATACAACCTAATGATTTGAAAAGAGCAACCATGGAGTTTCTTGCCAGTTCTTCTCCATGGAAACGACCAACGCGAACCGTGCACCTTTTTCGACGTTTTATAAGTGCCCATCTACGCTATGTGAAATAAAAATATTTTGCTTTTGAGCCTGAGCATACACGGAAGGAAACTTGGCATAGTGAGAATAACGGCAACATAGAAATCTATAAGAATTACCTCTCCTTTTCGATCTCTAACGAGAGACGGTGTATGTGCGGGTCGGAGTCATCGGGCACTAATTGGTATGAGTTGATGTCGCACTCGGGGGGCGCCCCGCCGTTGTGGGGCTCGTGGCCGTTGTGGGGTTCACCCCCGAGCTCGGCCGGCAGCGAGCACGTGGACGGGAACACGCTGCCTACCGTCGCCGACTGCAGACCAACGTACTGGGTCCACACACTCTTCATACTCACACTACTGGATCGTAAGAGGGTTTGACCGGTTTCCCGTTTAAATTTGGTCCCGTCCGACTGGGACAGGACCTTACAGAAGTCCGTATCCAAATAACACAATTTATTGTGTTGTGTTCCCACGTGATGAATAAGGTCTCCAGTAATGAGCACATTGGAGAGGGGGAGGATTGTTATACTGTGTTGGCTTTAGAGGGATTAGTCCCATTATGCTTTGAACACAGTATAACTGTCCAAACACAGAGTGGCAACGCGCAAGTGATACTTCGGTATTGTAAGCTTAAGTAGGCTGCGGTAACCGTTCTCCATCGGGTGGGCCGTATGCTTGTTTGCCACTCTAGTTGTATAAAAAAAGTGGCCAATCGTGTATCAGCCCCAGTCGTGACCGCCGTCAGTGAGTGCGAGTGGTGAGGGGGGGGGTGAGGGGGTGAGGAGGTGTGGAGGAGGCTAGAGGACCTGTCCCTGCGGCGGCAGTGCGGGCGCGGCGGTGCGCGCCAGGAAGGCCAGCAGCTTCTCCTTGGCGGCGCGCTCGGCGCAGCGCGCGGCGCCCAGCTCGGCGCGCAGCCTCTCGGCCTCGGCGGCGCGGCGCTCCGACTCCTCCACCAGCCGCGCCGTCAGGTACTCCGCCTCGCGCGTCTTGCGCTCCAGCTGCACCTGCACACACCACACGGGATTGCACTAAATGCCCTTCCCTGCCCTCCCATGCCCTCCCATGCCACGCTTGACATTGCACTAACTGCCCCTGCACCCACACGACATCGCACAAACTCCCAATTCCACGCCTGACATTGCACTAACTGCCCCTGCACCTACACGACTACACTTACTGCCCTTTCATCCACACGACATTGCACTAACTCCCCCATTCCACGCCTGACATTGCACTAACTGCCTCTTCACTCACACGACAGCACTTACTGCCCTTTCACCAACAGAACATCGCACTAACTCCCACATCCCATGACCGACATTGCACCCACACAACATCGCACTAACTCCCCCATTCCACGCCTGTCATTGCACTAACTGCCTCTTCACTCACACGACAGCACTTACTGCCCTTTCACCAACAGAACATCGCACTAACTCCCACATCCCATGACCGACATTGCACCCACACAACATCGCACTAACTCCCCCATTCCACGCCTGACATTGCACTAACTGCCTCTTCACTCACACGACAGCACTTACTGCCCTTTCACCAACAGAACATCGCACTAACTCCCACATCCCATGACCGACATTGCACCCACACAACATCGCACTAACTCCCCCATTCCACGCCTGACATTGCACTAACTGCCTCTTCACTCACACGACAGCACATACTGCCCTTTCACCAACAGAACATCGCACTAACTCCCACATCCCATGACCGACATCGCACCCACACAACATCGCACTAACTCCCCCATTCCACGCCTGTCATTGCACTAACTGCCCATTCACCCACACGACATGGCACTTACTACCCCTACACCCGCAAGACATTGCACAGAGTATAATCTTTTGCAAAATATAAAATGATTTGTCCTTACTTCATACAAATGTAGTCATACCTGCTTAGATTTCATTTTAGGTAATTAATTCAAAATCTTAAGAGAGCCGGCGTGATGATATATAAATTTCGCAAAAAAAAACTTGGTACATACCTTCTCTTCCTCCGTCTTGATAGCGGATAGCCTTAGCCTAGCGTTCTCCCGCTCAGCGTCGGCGGCCTTTTGTGCTAACAAGGACGCTTCTTCCTCAGCAACCCTGCCTTTCTCCGCTAACAATTCTGCTGTCTCTTCTGAACGACGCTGCAAAGAGTTTGTTTCTTTAATAATAATAATATATCCTCACGCCTTCCCACAAGGGTCCCCGAAGGGGTAGGCAGAGGTGTATAGGAAATACCCACACACCCACTTTCCGCCAGAGGTATATTAGGTGTTTCTTTAATGCTTGAAGAATTAAGGTGTCATCCACACCCCAACTTAGTCTTATCCCAACTTAGTCGTACTTGTGTAGTCATTATGGGGTGGTGCGGCCCGACAGTTTCCCGTTCAGACCCGTTCCGATTTGGAGTTGCTCGCTTGGGGCAGTACCTCTTTGGAGAAGAATTAAATAGGACTCCTATATTAGTAGTGTGTTCCTGCAGTGTGAGAATAATGAAAGTGGAAGAAGCGAAAGAAGTATGTAAGGATCGTAGCAAGTGGAAAGAAGTGGTCTCTGCCTACCCCTACGGGAAAGAGGCGTGATTATATATATATGTATGTATGTATGTTCTCGTAGGAATATTTGCACACTTGAGTGCTCGCAGAACGGGGTACCCGTTGTGGAAGCGGGGAGTTAAGGGGGGTTACTTTTTTTACCGATTTCTACAAGGATGTTTTGAAAAAATGGTGTGAGGAGTACCCACGAGCGCATCGTTGGCGAGGCGGATCTCCTCCTGGTACTGCAGCAGCCGCTGCTCCATCGCGGTGCGCTCCCTCTCCGCGGCCTCACGGAGGAGTTTTTCTCGCGACAACTTGTTGCGCTCAATCTGTCGCCGCTACACAACACACGCAACAAACATATTTAAAGTGTTTATATATATACATATATACACTGTAAGCCGTGGTAGCCGAGTGTTTCGGGCAACCCCCTGGCGAAAGTATGCAAGTTCGAACCCCAACTGTACTGTACATATTCTGTACTTAAGTACAGTGACATTATATCTGAAACTTGAAAATAGCATAAATGCAGTTGAGATGGGGTCTCTTAGAGAAATGTATGACGTTACGCAAGAAATTTTACGAAGGGAACGTACTATGTACATATGTTAAAATTTAACCAAATATTTTGTTGCCAACGTAACATATGGCGAGTCCGTCTCCGTCCGTTTAGAAGGGCGCCACCTACGTGGTAATTACCGAACGCCTGTATCAGTCACCTACTCCAGTTCAGGATCCAAGGCAATACCTTTTAAAGATCGCAGCCAATTGGCACTTCGGCTGGGTAATATTCCCAGGTCCTCACGCACAAAAGTACCTGCTTCTCCTCTTTGGCCTGCGCCTTCATCTGCTGGACCTCCATGGTGTCGGGCTTCCGTCTCCTCATGTACAGGTCATGGTTGCCGATGCACAGGTCCAATATCTACAATATGAAAAATCATAGATAATAATAGAGGGCAATAGAGCTGTGGTTCTAGAAGGGTCTAGAAGGGGCACATTGATGCATAGTTTAAAGTTCATAAAGGCCTAGCGTATATTATATAAATACTAGCTGCCCTGCCCAGCTTTGCTTAGTGAAATAATAACAGCCTTATACACGACTGCACCGCCATCTACCGGGTTCGAATTTAGTATTTTCAAAACATCTAAAAACACACTCAAATATACACACAAAATTTCACCCAAATCGGTCTAGCCTTTTAGGAGTTAGATAACAAACACGTACAGAAGAATTATCTTAATATATATATTTCTTGTGTGCGTGTGTATGTGACTGAACTCCTCCTAAACGGCTGGACCGATTTTAATGAAATTTTCTGTGTGTGTTCAAGGGGATCTGGGAATGGTTTAGATTCACAATTGGACCCGATAGGTGGCGTCACTGGGTCCGTGGCTTTAATTTTTTCTCCCAAGCGAAGCTGGGCGGGACCACTAGTATACATATAAAGATAGAAGATATATTGTAACTAAGCTTAATATAATTGAATTTATTAAACCTGATTTGATTACCTAAACTCCACGCATGCAAAGCCGAGGCGCATTATTCATCCAAAATAAGATACAATATTATAAAAAACCTGGCACCTAAATTATAACACTGGCGGGGAGAGGATGGGTGGGTACTACACCACTGCCTACCCCTTCCGGGTCCCTTGTGGGAAGACGTGAGGATATCAATATATAATCTTTATATATATAATTCTTCTGTGAGTGTGTATGTCACTGAACTCCTCTCAAACGACTGGACCGATTTTGATGAAATTTTTTGTGTGTGTTCATGGGGATCTGGGAATGGTTTAGATTCACAATTGGACCCGATAGGTGGCGCCACCATCTTTTTTTTTCCACCCGAGCGAAGCTGGGCGGGACAACTAGTATAATATAAAATGCAACGGATCACTGTCTGTACATGGAAGATATATGAGAAAAAATATTATTGGCACCTTTATCAACGCAAATAGCATCCAAAACAATTATTGTTAGAATTTTTGTTTGTTTATCCATTTGTCTGTGCGTTTGTGCATCTCACTGCTTATCTCAAGAACGGCTTATACGATTTAAATGTGATTTTCACTAATATACAGTAAGCTTAACTTAACACATCAAATATAAACCGAAAGAATATCCAAAAATGCTGCCCAAAGTCACTTAGCCACGCGGACGAAGTCGCAGGCACGGCTAGTATTATTATATATAATTTAAAAAAATTACGGGTTGCATTCCGGGAGTGCAGGCAGAAGTGAAAACTTGAACTTATGGCGCGTTGGGCACTTTTGTTTGATTGTTTGATTTGTTTTTTTAACACAATACCATAGCAGCAAACAAGTCAAATGAAATATTTAAATAAATAAATTTTCCGTTTAATATTCATTTATAAAATAAATATAAAAAAACTCTCAATCTCGTCTGTCGCGAGGGCACGAACGAATGCCCATGCAAAGACTGCGTATAGCATGCAGCGCTCTCGCATACCTATACACTCTGAGTATACATATAGGTATGTAATCTCGTCTGTCGCGAGAGCACGAATGCCCATGCAAAGACTGCGTATAGCATGCAGCGCTCTCGCATACCTATACACTCTGAGTATACATATAGGTATGTAATCTCGTCTGTCGCGAGAGCACGAATGCCCATGCAAAGACTGCGTATAGCATGCAGCGCTCTCGCATACCTATACACTCTGAGTATACATATAGGTATGTAATCTCGTCTGTCGCGAGAGCACGAATGCCCATGCAAAGACTGCGTATAGCATGCAGCGCTCTCGCATACCTATACACTCTGAGTATACATATAGGTATGTAATCTCGTCTGTCGCGAGAGCACGAATGCCCATGCAAAGACTGCGTATAGCATGCAGCGCTCTCGCATACCTATACACTCTGAGTATACATATAGGTATGTAATCTCGTCTGTCGCGAGAGCACGAATGCCCATGCAAAGACTGCGTATAGCATGCAGCGCTCTCGCATACCTATACACTCTGAGTATACATATAGGTATGTAATCTCGTCTGTCGCGAGAGCACGAATGCCCATGCAAAGACTGCGTATAGCATGCAGCGCTCTCGCATACCTATACACTCTGAGTATACATATAGGTATGTAATCTCGTCTGTCGCGAGAGCACGAATGCCCATGCAAAGACTGCGTATAGCATGCAGCGCTCTCGCATACCTATACACTCTGAGTATACATATAGGTATGTAATCTCGTCTGTCGCGAGAGCACGAATGCCCATGCAAAGACTGCGTATAGCATGCAGCGCTCTCGCATACCTATACACTCTGAGTATACATATAGGTATGTAATCTCGTCTGTCGCGAGGGCACGAACGAATGCCCATGCAAAGACTGCGTATAGCATGCAGCGCTCTCGCATACCTATACACTCTGAGTATACATATAGGTATGTAATCTCGTCTGTCGCGAGAGCACGAATGCCCATGCAAAGACTGCGTATAGCATGCAGCGCTCTCGCATACCTATACACTCTGAGTATACATATAGGTATGTAATCTCGTCTGTCGCGAGAGCACGAATGCCCATGCAAAGACTGCGTATAGCATGCAGCGCTCTCGCATACCTATACACTCTGAGTATACATATAGGTATGTAATCTCGTCTGTCGCGAGAGCACGAATGCCCATGCAAAGACTGCGTATAGCATGCAGCGCTCTCGCATACCTATACACTCTGAGTATACATATAGGTGCAAAGAGCGCGTACAGTATACATATATTATAAGAATACACGCGGAGTATATCTGTGTAAAATCTCATCTGTCGCGAGAACGGCTGAAAATGCTCACCCACAAAAGTGCCCAACGCGCCATAAGAAGTTTTCACTTCAAAAAACTCACCAATTTGTTCATTCCCTTGGGGGAGAAGAATATGAAATTGCTGACAGACTTGTCGACAAACTTGATGAGGAACTTTTTATCGTCGAAGGAGATGTGTTTGATCTCGGACCAGGGGAAGGTGGTCTTGGGGGTCAGCTTGTTGTCCTTCTCGTAGATGTTCAGCCCCAGGGCCGTCACGCCCAAGTATAACTCGGTGTCTTTCTTGTTCTAATAATACCATTGTATATGTTAGTCCGGTCAAATAAGACTAAAAAATAGGGGTGAGGTTACAAAAAAACCCAGTAGGCTGAAAATTTGTAGGATCGTTATATCCAAAAAACGGTGGCTCTTAGGAAAAAAGTATTGAGCCATTTTTTATGGGTAATTATCTAATCTACAATTTTTGTTAGAGCTAATTTTATAATAAAACTTATCGTTTTGCTGAAAATCGCGAAAAACCCGTTTTTGTGAGCTTTAACCCGAGTATTTTTTTTACCCGTGCCGGATCGATGAGGACTTTTCACATTTCCTTTATAATAGTGTAATGAACGATCGCACCAATTTTCAGCCTACTGGGATTTTTTTTAACCTTGGATGTCCCAATTTACCGGACTATGTTATCACATTTATTTATATAAGAGAGGTAGGGCATAACGGAGTTTTCCGTTCGAATTTAGAGCTGCCCGACCGAGGTAGTACCTTCACCTTATAGAAGTCCGTAGCCAAATAACACTATTTTTTGTGTTGTGTTCCTAAGCGGTGAATAAGGTCTCGAGTAATGAGCTCCTTGGGGAGGGGGGAGAATTGTTATATTGCGTTAGCAGCAGAGGCATTAGTCCTATTATGCTGCCAGCACAGTTATAACTCTCCGAACATAGAGTGCCAGCGCGCAAGTGATACTTCGGTATTGTTAGCGTAAAAACGGTAACCGTTTCCCATCAGATGGGCCGTATGCTTGTTGGGCACTCTTGTGGTATATATATATATATATATATATATATTTATTTATTTACTTATTATATTATATTTACTTACACTTTAATTACATGCCTAATGCAATAGTAGTAATAGTACAGACATATTAATTATTGCCGTGGCGACTTACATACCTCTTTCGCTTCGACAACATTCATCAGTCTCCTCACACATGCTCGCCAGTTTCGAGTACTCTTGACGTTCCCGTCTTCGTGTCCGATGAATTTAATCTAGGTAGTTGGAAATGTCTTCCTCTTGTATTCCTTAGATTGTGTGGCTTATTATAAGACCATAGACTACCTTGATAGCAAAATAGTTCACGCCATACATATCCAAGTCTTGCGCTATCTTCAGGTACTCCATCTCGGCCTCGTCGCGCGACATGCCTTTGTGGTCCGCATACCTGTAAAATATTTTTTTTTTATTTGCTTATTCTACCCCGGGCCCATACCGAAGTAGTTGGACAAAATAAACCCGATAACAACACTGCAATTTTTTTTTAATTGCAACATTTATAAGCAAAGTGCGTTGGCAGAAACAAATTTCTCAGATAAGATATGAAAAGTTACCCTGACTACACGGCAATACATACAAGATGTTAATCATAGCTGATTAATCACACCACGTGATTTGCGCTGAAGGAAAACATCGAGAGGAAACCTGCGTATACTAGAGAAAAAATTCAAAGACCTGTGTATAGTTGCGCTTGTGACTCACCATTTCTTATGTTGCCATCTAAAATATATCTTTGGCGAAAAGTGAGTACATGGGTACTAGACTCCTCTTTAAGTGAGTACATGGGTACTAGACTCCTCTTCCTACTCTTTGGGGATCCTTAGGAAGGCGGGAAGATATAAATATGTTAGTTCTAAATTGTAGATCTAGTGGACGAAGGGAAAGAGGTAGGTATGTAAATCTAGAGAGTACTGGCGCCCTATGCCTAGCTCGTTAAGGTCTTGGCGTGATGATATGTCTATACTAATATTATAAAGAGGAAAGATTTGTTTGTTTGTTTGTTTGTTTGTTTGTTTGTAATGAATAGGCTCCGAAACTACTGGACCGATTTCAAAAATTCTTTCACCTTTGGAAAGCTACATTATCCCCGAGTAACATAGGCTATATTAAATTGGACCCGATAGGTGGCGCTGCGATCGAGTTTCAAGAATTTTACCTTTTTACCCGGGCGAAGCTTTCTGTGTGTTTCTGTGTGTCTTAAGCTAGATTCGAGAATGGTTTAGATTTACAATTGGACCCAAAAGGTGGCGCTGCGATCGTGTTACGGGCAATTTAACTTTTTCACCCGAGCGAAGCAGGGCGGGACAGCTAGTATATTATATGTATGTATATATTATACATTTTATATTACACAATTTATGGAAATTAAGCGTTTTGGTCTAAATTACGAAAGTGAGGTATTTAAAATTTTAAATCATATTGTTTTAAAAAACGCGGTATGTAGATATTAGACGGTCCATTCTTATCTACTAGCCCATCACTCCTCTCCCGATTTTAAAGTAAAATAATAGTAGTGACCATATTTTGATGCGCTCCTCCCACATCTCGGGCGTCATCTGGTACTGGTCGATGACTCGCTGCGGCAGCAGGTCCTCGGAAGCCAGCATGCCCGGCTTGTAGGCGCTCTCGTCGTAGTCCCCGTACTGGAACATTGTCACCTTCTTATAATTACTACCACTTCTTTATACTTCTTGTCCTGTCATTATCTGCCTACCCTGTAAGGGACTCGGCGTCGTGATACGTATGTATGTATATATTCAACACAAAATAATGGATTGGGGTCATTTTACACTACTGAGTACTATACTTTAATAGTTACCCACTAGGCGTGATGAAATGTATGTAAATTATTAAATTGTAAAATTAACTATATTATTATAATCAAGATAATAAATTACCCCTTGGGACAATTCCACACAAATTGACATAGCCCTAAATTAAGCAAAACTTGTATTATGGTAACTAGGCAAGGATTTATTTACTTATACATATACATAGATATATACATAAATACATAGGGCATCAAAGACTAAGGTACAAATACTCGTGTTTATCACACAAATATCTGCCCTCAGCGGGAATCGAGCTTGCGACCTCAAATTCCGCAGTCAACTTAATATACGTCAATATTATACTGTAGTTAATTATATGAAACGGCCTACCCCCTTAGGGACTCGGCATGATGATATCATGTATTTATGTATGTACTGTAGGTATGTGATAGATAAACAGAGTAATAAAAATAAACTTGCCTCATCATTAAAACTAAATTGCCAAAAATACTTATAGTTACCTTAGCTTGTACCGCATAGCTGGCCAGCAGGACTGAAGCCTCGGGTGGACAGTAGATATCCATGCTCAGGATGGCCTGCTTCACCTGCAGGAACAGTAGATGCTGCGTCACTTCCTGGATGAGCTCCTCGGCAACATCCTCCGGGTACAACTTGCACAGCAACATGAATGGGGTCCCAGGCATCTGTGAGACGCACTGATCTTGTACTGGAATTTACAAATTTGATTTCAACAATATGAAAATTTGTAAGTATATTAAACTTTTCGGATAAAAACAACTAACTAGATTTTAATGTAACCCTACAATATCAATGTAACAGTGCAAACATCAGTGTAACAGTCTTACTTCCTTAGGGAGTGGGGAGAATTGTTACATTGTGTTGGCAGCAGAGGGATTACTCCCATTAAACTGCCAACACAGTATAACTCTCCAAACACAGCATGGCAATGCGCAAGTGATACTTCGGAATCGTGTACGGTAACCGCTTCCCATCAGGTGGGCCATATGCTTGTTTGCCACTTGTTGTATAAAAAAAAAAGATAAACACCTCTTTTATCCAACTTCAGCCAGCTTATAAAGTGCTTCGTATCCTCGAACTGCAGCCCGAAGAACCAGGTCTCCCTCAAACCTATAGTTCTGCATACTAGATCGAAGAGATCGCGCCCAGTTGCACGCCACTGAAATATTAATTACCTTAGTTATAAAGGTATGTATGTCAAAGAGAGCTGACACCTCTCTTTCCTACCCCTGTTTTGTTTGTAGGTATGAATATTGGCACATTCTTAAAACCTCCAGATTTGTTAAATACAATTAATATAATAATATTTGTAATAAGAACATTTAGTTTTGTAATTACATGTAGTGAAAGAGACACCACAACCAATATTACAATGCTAATAAGACTATTTATCACATTCCTGAATTGTAAAAGGACAAATGTTTATTCAAACATTATTAACATTCCTTGACTGTCAATGTTTTATTGGTGACTAAGTAAAGCATTGTACTTAAACATAGTTTGTTTGTTTGAATGCATAAATCTCAGGAACAACTTAACAATTCTTACATATATCCTCATGCCTTCCCACAAGGGTCCCCGAGGGGAAGAGGGTGTGTGGTGTACTACACACCTCTGCCTACCCCTTCAGGGAAATGTTCTAGAGATAAATATTACTAGACAAGAAGATTGAAGACAGCAGATAGAATTCTTTCCCTTTTCATCCTTTGGTGATTCATTTTAAAGTGCCTTTTTTTTTAAATTTTAAAGTCATAATAAAGTAGCCTAATCTATTCCTAAACATTAATTAATCTCCATAAAAATTAAATCAAAATCCATGCAGAGGCTTCAGCATGAAAATGTAACAGACAAGAAACATAATCCTAATTTTAATATCAATATGATGTTCTTTGCTCTATTTTTTATGGTTTTGACAAACACATACCTAAGTGAAAACTGAGTGTTCAAAATGCAGGGAAGAGAGCAAGCCCCTAATTAACTGACTTTTGGTCTATTTTGAAGACCATCTTGATATAAGGTAAACTTTATTTAGCTAAGTGTAGATTGTAGGCAAACCAATATTAACTATAAGTAAAACTTTTGTATTTATGGACTCCAGTTACTTTCTGCACATAGGACATATTTGTTTGGCAATAACCGTATGCATGCACCCTGCACTAATAAACAACAATAACGTAAGTACCTAAGTCTGCAGATAATTAACGCAAGATTCATAGTGTTGGCTATTAACAACGTGAATGAAAATAAAGAGCATGATTGTTACTTCCTCCGATTCCCGCGCGAAGCAAGTCTCAGAGAATAGACGTGACTCATACGCGAGGTCTGGCTCCTAATGAGCGAGGAATGCTGAATGTTCACACCACACAGTAAACAATAACAAATGTCTAGTACTCTTCCAACATTTTTTACCTCAAGGTTAAACTCCAATTCAGCATCTAACGTACACACTTTTACTGGGAATGATTTCGAAGTCTTTTTCCTTCTAAACGGCGGCATTATCCCGTCTCATAGCTCGTTAACTTATTCCGTAGCACACAAGTATTAAACACTGATTCTGATAGGTTATGATCTTACGATAATTCTATCGCCATTCATTAATTAGCACAATGTCTAACGTTTACGTAATGCGCAATCGGTATAGGAATGCGATTAATTTCACATTGCGTACTATTTCCAGCAGTTATTATTTACAAACAAGAAAAACGTCAATGAAACGAAATACGAGCGAGCGAAGAAAAATATTAGAGTAGTATTGCGTTCCATTTTACTAGTTTGAAATGTATGTGAGTTGAATACAAAGCTAACTATACTAAGTAAACGTACTATTTTTTACTAAAATACACTGAATTTTACGATGGTGTATGTATTTTTAAGCTTTTCAATATTGTAACTTTTCTAATTATTATACTTTACCAGAAAGTATGTAGCGAATTAGTGAGGCAATGAATATAAAAATGCTTTGAAATTCTGGATTATAGCATGAACAACGGAAAATATAAAATTTTACATTCATTTGGGGCATTACCTACCCCAAAACAGATACTACAGATAGTAGTCACTTGTACTCTACCTTTGTTTCCTATGTTTCCTATGCTTTGGTTGGCTAGATTGTGTATTGACAGTTGACACCTCGATAGGCATGTCAGTTTGTCAGTCAGATTTTGTTTTGATACTGACATATAAGCTGTATCTACTAAAGAAAACTTTGCCATCAAACCACGTGCGAGCGGATTGTTATTATAAATTACTATGGGAAAATTTAGGTCGAAAATAAAGGGCAAGACGAAGGGGAAACGATGGCAGAAAGGCCAATCGTCTAATTCCAACCCGAAGACGCAGAAATATAGGGAGATGGCAAAATCACGCTTTTTCCAAGAAAACTTGGGTAACTATCTTAACATATATTATTCAGAATCATTTAACATATAATGCTTAGTTGTATCTATCAAAGGCTTGTCATTGTATTTAGGAAGTAAATGTTTATAAATTATAACCTCCAAACAAAACGTACGATTTTATTTAAATTTTTTACTTTCTACCTACTCCTATGATTATATTTTTTATTCCCCAGGTAGTACAGGCCTAACCCAACAAGCAGTCCTCAAACACGACGCAATGATGACTTACAAACACACATCTATTACGGACAAAGACCCTGAGAATGAGCTGACAATTGCCAAGGACTTTGAGAATATGTCTGTCCAAACTGGAGACGAAGGCTCAGAAACTGAATACTCAGGATCCATGAGATCCGGAACCTATAAGACTTTTCAGACTTTTGCTTCTGACTGGAGTCAGTGTTCAAATATTAGCTTTAGCAAGTACGTAGGACATTTAAAAGTATCTTTTAAGATTTTTTCGTACACATCTGCAAGATTTCCTCATGGTAAGCTGAGAGGGGGTTTAGCCTTTGCGGACCTCTTTTGCTCAGCTACGTTGATAAATATTTATTCAACATACATTACAGGCGTGATGATATGTATATGTATAAGAGACACATTCATAAATAACTCCATACCGTTCAATCCCCCTCTATTAGTGACAACATATGGAACCCATCAAGCCTGCCAGATTAGAGTACTCTTGACATCCCGATCATGGATTAAGTTATTCGTTACTTTGGTACAGCATAGATGTTTTGATGATGATTTCTCTTCAGGTTGCTGAATAGGTTTGATTCGAACAACTCCTTACACAAAGAGATGCTGGCAGTGCTGGCAGCCGTCACTGAAGTTATTAAGGAACAGGGCGGCAAGGAGTCCACTACTGAATACTTTGCTGCACTCGTAAGTTATTTTGTATGTTACTTAACCTGTAAAAATTGTGATAGCATGAGATCCATGGTTTGCACTGTTTGCTCATTTCCAGTGTGATCTTTGATGAGGCTTTGAGTTACAAAATTTTTGTTGAACCTATCTCCTAACTAGGTGGAATGTGTATGTCAGGAGATAGGGATTAAAATAGAATATATTCTTTATTAAGTCCATTTCATTTCAAGCTTAGATGAGCAGAGAGGGCCAATTGTCTCTTGACATACAAACCTCTTTCCCTACATCCACGGTCTAGCATAAGCCAAATATATAATATTTATCTATCTATCTTTGTCTCCAGATGGAGACTTTAAAAGCTGCAGATCAAGAGGAGAATCTGGTTGCCACTTTAACCTTATTATCAATGGGAATAAAGTCCGTATCACAAGGAGTTCTCCGCAAGCAGTTCGCGGAATCAGCCACAATATTCACATATATCTTGGAGAAGAATGCACAGTCAGAGAATGGAGCTTTACTCAGGGGTGCACTGGGGTGTTTATCGGTTTTGTTGCGGGCACAGGAGTATGCCTTATGGGGAGACTCGTCTACAATGAGGGTGTTCGACTCTGTACTGGCCTTTGCATTGCATTCTAAGCCCAAGGTATGTACATTAAGGTTTATATTTAAACATCTATTTAAATAAATGGTGACATTATTTATTAATATAATCCATATAATCCTTGAGAAAGTAATTCATATATGTTGTTAAATAAGGGCGCGTCTATAAATTACGTTAGATGTTTAAGGGGGGAGGTGGTCGAGTCAAATCTCATCTAATCTTACGTTGGAGAGAGGGGGGTCTCGGCAATGATCACGCAATTCTTTTTCTTATTAAAAAAAAATACTATTTTGGTCCATTTAATCCAAATTGAACATGCGTAAGATTTAATCTTATAATTAAACTCTCAGCAATATTTATTACTAGCCTTAACTAGTCGTAAATAAAAGCACGAAGCAATTTTTTTTTCTTTTTACAATAAAAATCCAACGCGTTTACGTAAGAAACCCACATTTTGAAAAATCTCACGTGAGATTGGGGGGTGGGGGAGGGGGTTGAATAAAATCTCACGATATCTCACCAGGGAGGGACAGAAAATAAAAAAATACACCTCACGTAATTTATGGACGCCCCCTAAGTGAGTCCCTGATCTGCACTATAAAAAGGAAAGAATTGATTGTTTGTGCGTACAGTTTGTAATGAAAAAACTAAAGATTATTCCAGAGTAAATCTCACGTCTATTGAATTGGCGAGACAAACACAGCAATATATTAACTATATTGTAGAACGCCATATCTTTTTCTTTGTTCGTATCATATGATAAACATACATTGTATTATAGGTGCGCAAAGCAGCTCAACATGCTATCACCTCAATACTACGAGGCAGCTGCTTCATGATACCCTCGGAAGATGACAACATTAAGGTAAGCATTTTACTACAATTTTTCTTCTTAGTGGATAAAATGTTGCAACTATAATTAAGGTATATGTTACCTATACTAATATTATTTTTTATTATTTTAAGAGAGGTAGGGCATAACGGATTCTCCGTTCGAATTTGGAGCTACCCACCTGGGGCAGGACCTCCACCTTATAGAAACCCGTAGCCAAATAACACATTTTTTTTGTGTTGTGTTCCTACGTGGTGAATAAGGTTTCCAGTAATGAGCTCCTTGGGGAGGGGGGAGGATTGTTATATTGTGTTGGCAACCGAGGGATTAGACCTATTATGTTGCCAACACAGTATAACTCTCTGAACACAGAGTGGCAACGCGCAAGTGATACTTAGGTATCGTGAGCGTAAATAGGCTACGGTAACCGTTTCCCATCAGGTGGGCCGTATGCTTGTTTGCCACTCTTGTTGTATAAAAAAAAAAAAAATTATAAAGAGGAAAGATTTGTATGTTAGAAGAAATTGGCTCAAAAAGTACTAGACCGATTTTAAAAATTCTTTCACCATTTGAATGCTACATTATCACTGATTAATATTGGCTACTTTAATTGCAAGAAAAAAACATTTTTATGCCAAAATCTTTAAGGAATAAATGTCCACCCGTGCGAAGGGTGGTGGCAGGTTGGTGACCAAAAGGTTCGAATAGTCGCCTGCAATGGAAAGAGTGCTAGTTCCAACAAGGTCTGTCTGTGCCATGAGATTTCAGAATTTAACTACAGTGTTTATCATTAACCACCAGGAGCTTTACTGTGTAGGAAAACATCAAGTGAAAACCTGAATATGTTCGAGAAGAAATTCAAATACTTACCTATGTATAATCTTTTTTTACTTAGCGATGTGTTCACTATCTGTCACGTTGGCACCTATAGATATATATCTTCGGACTTAAAGGGCCATTATAACACCTGCTTTCTCTTTCGGGACTCACGCGAGTGACGCATAGATAATGTAAAAATATAGACTGAGAGATTTAATTATTAGAAAGGCGATTTTTTTTTTACTTTTGCAGGTACCAAAAGTCCATCCCGCAGCAAATCGCGTCGCCGAACACTGCCTGTCCCAAATCAAGGCGGAGGCCCTGCTCGCGGGCCACAGGACCGTGCTGCATACATTGACTATGCTGCGAGATGTGTTGCCCGTGTTCAGCAAGGATTATATAAAGGTATGGTATTTAAATGAGTGCCTTAATAAAATATAGCGATATACATGCATATCATCACGCCGAGTCCCTAGGTTCGAAAGCCTTTGATCTTTTTGGCACAAGGACTGATTATAGTCTGGTATATTATAGGTGGGTAATATATCTAAGGATACATTTCTGTAATAAATAAGTGTAGACCTTTTTTAATGTCACAAAGGTCTCCGACTGAGGTTTCAAAGGAGTTTCTTTCCGAAGAGGAAGAACGAATACTACATGACAGCTTCTTTTATCACTCTCTTGTTAGTTATCATTTACATAGCACCAAAAAAACTACAATAATAATTACTATGATAAGAAAATTATATGTATTTATGAGACGGTTGCATGAAAGCACTCGACTATCATAGTCATCAAAGGTGATGCCCACTCTCCTCACACTAAGCTCGTGTCCTTGTACGATGCCACAGTCGACCTGCGAGGCGATTCTATCGCTGATGACGCACAACAACGTGTACATAAAGACCTGTTGCCTGCACACCCTGCACGCGTTGTTCTCCGCGCCGCGTGCGTCTAGTAACGTGTCGCCGCCGCTCGCCGCGCAGCTCTGTGGGGCGCTGCTGGCGGCCCGCCCGCCCGCCAAGGACGCCGGCCTGGGCCCGCCCTGGGCCGCCGTGCTGCACCAGGGCTACGGCTGCCTGGCCGCGTTAGTACACTGCCCAGCCTCCCCTGACAAAACCCCCTTCTTTTATCGCTCACACTGACCTATTCTATTATTAGCTCCTATTGTATAGGAAGGCGTTCGTCATGGGAAAAGTTATGCCATTGCCATACATTGGAAAGCGTGAAAGTCATGTCATTGCCGGTGCACCATAGACTCCACTAGGGACGCTGGAGTGGACCCCCGACCTTGGCCACATATTACTAATACCAGACGGCTGTCTGGTCTAGTGGTGGTGGTGGACCTACTGACTGCGAAACTTGAGCTCGTGGGTTCGATGGCCGCTGATGGCAGATATTTGTGTGATGAACACGAGTATTTGAGTCTTGGATGTCATATATATTTATGTTATATATCTAAATATATAAATAAATATATGGTTGTCTAGTTACATTAACACAAGCTTGAGAGGATATTTGTTCCAACTGCACGGAAACCATCTGGACGGAATTGGAGGAAATTTTATACAAAAATGATTAGCGGGATTAACAAAGGATATGTTTTTTTTTTCCAACTACCTGGATCAAATAGATCGGACTCTCAAGGACGGGAACGTTAAGAGTACTCGAAACCGACGAGCATGTATGAAGAGACTGATGAATGTGGACGAAGCGAAAGAGGTATGTAAGTCTAGAGAGACCTACCCCGCCTCTATCTATACTCTCTGCCTACCCCGTTAGGGACTTGGCGTGATGATATGTATGTGTGTGTATGTATGTATGTTTTATTTCAGTAAAAGAAATCACGCTTGTTTAACACGCGTAAAACCGGGGGGTAACGCTAGTCTGTAAACATTTATAAATGGATCTCGTTTCTCTTTCCTCTTTTGTAAATTTAAGCTTATGCATATGATGATTGCCAACGGGGCGTCCGTTGGCAATCATCATATGCTTACGATAGCTTAGTGCTGGTGCTGGTCTTTCAGTAATAGTCAGTCTATTACCCTGGACAAAGTTGTGAGCTCATTATGTCATAACTTATAAATCGAAATGTAATTTCACCAGGTTGGATTTGAACCTGTGCATGCCGAGCCTGCCCCAGTTCGTGAACATATGCGTATCAGAGCTCTGGCTGTCGGATGTGGCTGATGTTAACTCTGCCTCCTCGAACGCTCTCAAGGTATACTTATAGTACAAACTTAATATCTTACTAATATTATAAATGTGTAAGTTTGGATGTTTGGATGTTTGCGGTTCTTTCACGGCCAAACGGCTGAAACGATTTAGCTGAAAGCTGAAATGGTGGTAGCTTTTTTTTTATCCTAATAAATTCAAAGATCTTATATTATAATGTATCATGCTCTTTCACGGCATAGCGGCTGAACCAATTCTAGCAGGAAAATTACCAAAGCTACTTTTTCGAACTCCACGCGGGCATAAGCTAAGTCACAAATAACATCACGCCGAGTCCCTCATAGAGCGCCTAGTATACTGGTGAATGTGGATGAAGCGAAAGAAGTCTGTAGGTCAAGTAGTAATAAGTAACGTGATATATCACACAACAAGCTTCACGGTGAAGGAAACTGAGTGGAAACCTGCATACGTTTGAGAAGAAATTTAAAGTTCAAGTACAGTCGTGAGAGGAACGCCGAAGGACTTGACATCTGTCACGTTGACATTTGAATATAATAACGTTGCAAATATATACATATCATCACGCCGAGTCCCTAACGGGTTAGGCAGAGAGAATAGAGCGCCAGCTCTCTAGACTTGCATACCTCTTTCGCTTCGTCCACATTCATCAGTCTCTTCATACGGTTAGTGTGTGTGTTAGTGTGTTATATCTCTGCCTACCCTTCCGGTGACTCTATAATCGTGCATTTATGTTTGCAGGCCGTCTTGCTCGACTGCGTGAAACCAGCCATTGAGAGCGAACAGTTCCTAAAGTACAAGCCACATGTGGACTCCATCTTCAAGGCGATAGGTACTGGACTGGACAACCCCTTCAACCAAGCCATCAAGCATGTGATCATGACCATAGCTGTCTGTTTTGAGGTATCTATATCTTAACAAACCTATCGAAATTAAAAATCTACGCTAGTGGATACTCTGCGTGTGTTCATACGTTAAAAAGAGAAATAAAGACATCTCTCTCTCTCTCTCTGTCTCTCTCAATACTATTTTGTGTAATCCTATTGATAATACTGCCCACAAGACAGGCCCAGCTTAGTGTGGGAGCCTTAGTAATTAATGATTTTACATGTTCTTTTTTCTAAACTGAATGTTGTTATGTACAATTGTTATGAAACATGTAATCTATATGGCAATAAAACGTATATTATCTTTATAACATTTTGGCATACAGACGTGGTCGCCGAGTGGTTTTGTGGTGGAGTTGGTCGCGAGTTCGAATCCCAACTGTACCAATGAGATTTTTCTGAACTTAAGTATATGATTCACACCACGCACTTTGAGGTGAAGGAAAATATCGAGAGGAAACCTGCTTACGTTTGAGAAGATATTCAAAGGCGTATGTATAGTCGTGCTTGAGTAACGGCGATGGACTCGCCATCTGTCACGTTGGCACCTAAAATATATCTGGCGGAATATGGGCGTGTGGGTACTACCTATACAACTCTGCCTACCCCTTCGGGGACCCTTGTGGGAAGGCGTGGGGATATATAAGTACAGTGATAAATTGCAACACCTCGAGCTTTTCGGTAACTCCACTTTTCAATATTGGTTTCATTTGGGTTCATTTTCCCGTAGATTGCGAATGAAAAGGTAGCAAACTCCCTGGCTCCTCTGCTGAGGAAGTTGAACGACCGCCGCGAGAGCCACAACTTCCACAACGACAAAGAGGTTGAATACGCCACCGGTTGCGCCGTCCGCTCTTTGGGTCCGGAGTTCGTTCTCCGCATCATACCACTCAGAGATGACCAAAACATCAACCTGGAACGCAGTTGGCTATTGCCAGTTTTAAAAGAAAAAATAACCAATACAAACTTGAAATACTTTGCGACGGAAATTTTAGAAATGGCAACATTCTGCCGCAAGAAATCCAAAGAGTTGGCACAAACGAAAGACGTATCCGGGTCTCATACATACGAGCTACTATGCAACCAATTCTGGGCCTTATTGCCCAGCTTTTGCAACCATCCTAAGGATATCAAAGACAGTTTCAAATCCATGGCCCGAGTGCTTGGTAATGTTTTGAAGGACAATCCGGAATTTAGACTCTCTGTCATGCAAGCTTTAAGGAAGCTTGTCGCTTGTGCAGCCGATAACGACGAGGATAAGGCGGAATTGAGTAGGTTTGCAAAGAATTATTTACCCATTCTGCTGAATATCTATATGTCGCCGGTGAAAGGGAGCAGCGCTGAAGGACAAAGGCTGGCGGCCTTGGAAACCATACAGGTAAATACATCGATAGAATATATTCTATTCCAACAGTCTTGGTTAGATCTCTCTCCGCCTTAAACTTGATTTCAGTGCTAGATTTATTTCTAGAAGAGAGGTAGGGCATAACGGGTTTCCCGTATATGGAGCTGCCCGACTGGGACAGGACCTCCACCTTATAGAAGTCCGTAGCCAAATAACACAATTTTTTGTGTTGTGTTCCTACCCAGTGAATAAGGTTTCCAATAATCAGCTACTTGGGGAGGGGGAGGATTGTTACATTGTGTTGGAAGCAGAGGGATTAGTCCTATTATGCTTTCAACACAGTATAACTCTCCGAACACGGAGTGACAACGCGCAAGTGATACTTCGCTATCGTTAGCGTAAATAGGCTAAGGTAACCGTTTCCCATCAGGTGGGCCGTATGCTTGCTTGCCACTCTTGTTGTGTAAATATATATATATATATATATATATATATATACATATATATATATATACATATATATATATATATACATATATATATATATATACATATATATATATATATCCTGTGTTAATCCAGCTAATAAAATTTATCTCTATGCCAAATTTCATGGAACGCACTTCCATTCAGCCTTTCTAACGTGATTGTGCAATAAACATCCTCACAAACTTTCACATATATAATATTGGTAGGGTTTTAGGTGGTAGGATTTTATTTATCATGATTTCGGGTGTCTTACGTGGTAGGCATAGCAAGTAGAAGGCCAGACCTCTCAAGACTAGCAGATCTCAGCCTCTTTGTCTAAACTATCCCAAAAACGTAAATTGTTTCTCACGCACTTTTACACAAACACACAAATTTAATTAAGTCTGGGGAGAGTTCGTCTGCCCGTTTGTCTGTTTTACGTCTAAGTACGAAACCTCCGCAGGTATATTTAACGATAACAGAGCAGTCGCTAAGGGTAGAGCTTTACGACAACGCATTACAACAACTAGAGTCCTCGGCTGAGAACCATTTCCAAAAGGAATCGATCCTCGACGTGGTTCGTCTCCTGGTGCTCTACCAAACGAGTGAGCAGATAGCGAAGCTGTTCGACACTTGGGTATACCCACTTTGCGAGACTGTTCTCGAAGATCCGAAGAAGTTCAAAAAGGCGAGGAAGGACGCTAGGGCTGAGAACAAAGATGGCGCCGACGCTATGGATGAAGGGAAGAAGGAACTTAGGTGGGTTGATATATAGGTAGTGCTATCCACGAGGACACGCCCCACTATTCTTCTTCATAGTTTATGGTCTAAGTGTGCAACCTTCCACTAATGTTGAGTATTGTCGGTACACACTGATTACCTGTGAGTGCACACGCACACTACAATTAATATACTCGGATCATACTCCCCGCATCCCGCGACCCCCTTGACTAGAAATTGGTGGGGCGCGTCTTCGTGTATGGCACTATCTGTAATAATTATAATATTTTTGCTGATTTATATATAATAGGATTAACCTTTGTGTTTTATGCCACGTGATCCCCGGTTGCTTACCGAGTTATTTTTTTTCATTTAATAAATTTTGTTGGTTTACTGTCATATATTTAAGAGCTGGGCTCTTGTCGGCGTCTCTGATGCAATTCCTTAAATTTGCTTCGGTCCAGCACAAACTCTTTGACCTCCCTATACGTCATGAGAGACACTTTATCTCTCATCGGTCTGATATAAGTTAGGGTTCCTCGTTCCCTTGAAGGGACCTCTACCTTTCTTTTAAAGTATGCCTAAAGAAGCTGCCATGCCTTATCATCTTTCCTCTTCTATCCTCAACAGTTTTTAGCAGAACTTTCGTCGATTCTTTCAAGCATGTCTGTTTTTGTTACCCTCACCATCTTTTTTTTTTTTTTTTTTTTTTTTTTTATACCACTTGGGTGGCAAACAAGCATGCGGTCCGCCTGATTGTAAGCGGTTACCGCCGCCTATGGACGCTTGCAGCACCAGGGGTATCACTCGCGCGTTGCCGACCCTGCAGGAATCTTTTCACACCCTTCTTGAAGAACTCCATGCTGTACTCTCCAGGGAAAACCTCAACGGGGAGCTCATTCCACAGCCTGAGCGTTCGCGGAAGAAAACTTCTTTGGAAGCGCACAGTGCGAGACCTTTGTGGTTCCAAGGTATGGGGATGAATTCCCCGTCGATGGCGAGAGGTGCGGTGGTAGAAGGTGGAAGTGGGCATCATATCGAACAATTCTGCAGAACACTCCCCGTTATACAAGCGGTAGAACACACACAGGGAGGCAAAGTCTCTCCTCAGACTTAGTGATTCCAAGCCGCTTGTGAGCATGGGATCGTCGACAATTCTAGCGGCGCGTTTCTGAACCGCGTCAAAAGGCCCAAGCTGGTATCCAGGGGCTCCAGCCCACAGGTGGCAGCAGTACTCCATATGTGGCCGAACTTGCGACTTATAAAGTTGCAGCCTTTGTTGCGGTGTGAAGTACTGCTTAGCTCTGTTGAGCACACCGAGCTTCCTCGACGCCAGCTTAGCCTTGTCCTCTAAATGACCACGGAACTGAACGTCGCTAGAAATATCGACCCCAAGGATCCTAATGCTCTCCGAGATGTTCAGGGGAGTCATCTAAGGCTTAGTAATGACCTTAAGAAATACATACTTACAAACTCGAGTGTGTAATTAAAATAAAAAATAAAAAAGATGAAGAAAGGCAAGTTACGTTGGTTTGGGAATATAGAGAGAATGAGTGAAGAATGATTGACTAAACAGTTATACAAAGCGAAAGTGTGTGCAAGAGGAAGAGGAACACCACGTTCCAACAACCTAGATCAAATCGATCGGACACTCAAAGACGGGAATGTCAAGAGTACTCGAAACCGGCGGGCATGTATGAAGTGACTGATGAATGTGGACGAAGCGAAAGAGGTATGCAAGTCTAGAACTGGCGTTCTATTCTCTTTGGCTACCCCGTTAGGGACTTGGCGTGATGATATGTATGTATGTATGTAATAAGTATTTAAACATTATAAGGCAATGCAGGGAACATTTTTAAATATCTTACTTAAGGGAAATTAGGAGAATTATAATGGCTCTATTCTCTCTGCCTACCCCATTAATGACTCGGTGTGAGAATATGTATGTGTCAGTGTATAGTGACTCATTGTGTTAACATTGTGGTAATAAGAGGCATGCGTGTGAGAAGTGCGAGGCGTCTGAGAAGAAATTCAAAGGCGTATGTATAGTCGTGCTGGAGTAACGGCGATGGACTCGCCATCTGTCACGTTGGCACTTAATATACCTCTGGCGGAAAGTGGGTGTGTGGGTATTACCTATACACCTCTGCCTACCCCTTCGGGGACTCTTGTGGAAAGACGTGACGATATATTATTATATTATATAAGTCATGCAAGTTTTGAGAGAACAGGCGCTGTATTCTCTTTACGTCCGTTAGGGACTCGGCATGAGTATGTATGTATGTATGTACTTACAAGCTATTTACTTAATTTCTTATCCTCAGGTATAAAGATAAAGCGAAACTTCTTGAGATGGAGCACAAGAAAGCTTATAGAATCCTCGAGGAGATTTTCAAGAGCGAGCGGGATGAGTGCCAGGAATTCATCAAATCTAATTATAAGAAGGTGAAGAAGCTATTGATGACGTCACTGAGCAAGGTAGCCGATAGCAGCAAAGCGGCCAGGCTGAGGTAAGAGATATATTTAGCTGCCAACGTGACAGGTGACGAGTCCATCGCTGTTTCTGAAATACTTTGTGCGATCGGGATTGGAACATCGCAAGTTTGAATTGAATAGTCACTCAAAACACTCAGCCACTGCGGTTCTATATAATATGATATGCTATACAGCAATAATATAAATAGCAATAAAGTATATCCCAGCAATACTATAAGAAGCAATAGAGTATAACCCAACAAATAGTTACATAGCAAATTTCTATATAGGAATACAGACATATAACATACATACATATGATCACGCCAATTCCCTAACGGGGTAGGCAGAGAGTATAGAGCGCCAGTTCTCTCTAGACTTGCTTACCTCTTTCGCTTCGTCCACATTCATCATAGCACATATAACAAATACCAATATAGCAATACAGCAATAAAGCACATAGCAAGTTATTAAATAATAATAGCGTTTTATGCTTCTCAGGTGCATAGAACACCTGATAAAGTCGAGCCCGTTCTTGAATGCTGAGAGCAAGTTGCTGAAGAGTGCAATAGCGGAGTCTGTGATCTGTACCAGAGATATTAACTCAAAGTGCCGCCAGTGCGCGTTCAACGTCATCAATACTGTTGGTGAAGTGCTCAAGGCGCAGGAAGGTGGTGAGTCAAATAGCATATTTTTTCACAATAGCAATAGCATCATTGTCAGGTTGGGTCAAAATCTGGCAGATTTGGTCGATCATGCTCACATGCGGCTTGGAAACACCAAGTCTGAAGAGAGACTGCTTTTCTGCGTGCACTGTACCGCTTCTATAATAAAAAGTGTGCTTGATTGTTCGCCATGATGCTCACGGCCACCCTCAACCGTCCCACCTCTCATCATCAACGAAAAATTCACCCCCATACCTTGAAGCGAAACATGTCTCGCACTGCACAGTTTCAAAGGAGTTTCCTTGCAAGAGAGTGTACCATGGGAGTTCATAAGGGTGGGAAGTTCATACTAGGTCGCGAGCAATACACTTGGTGCTGCAAGGCAGCGATAACCGCTTCCCGTCAGGCCGTATTCTTATTAGCCACGTTTCGTCCGATTAGGTATGCAGGCGTACATACTCATGCTGACGTCTGGCCTGTCGGCCCCGTTGCCTCGAGTCGTGAGCGCTACTCTAAGGGCGCTGGCGGCTGGCCTTTATACCTTCGCTGAGGACATGGGGCTCCACTCAGTACAGGCCTTGCTGGACACCATCGCCGAGCACATGCAGTCGCCGAGCAGGGAGATCGTCGCAGCCGCACTAAGCTTTCTTAAGGTCTGTCCACTTAGTGTTAATTTTTTTTTATTTCAGGCAACAAAACCTTTTAAGATGCAATAATTACTAAAAACAACAACAACATTAATAATAATTAATATCAAAATTAAGACTAATTAACACGTAAGGTTGGCGACGTGTGGTCTGGGTGTTGCCTACCGGATACGCGTCCGAATCGTCAGAAAACTACACCTTTCGGCCGAAATTCCTCCTGGCTATAGGTCGAGAGCTGGTCGGTCGGTACTCTTACCACAAAAGAGTTAAAATACTCATTATGGTGAGACTCCAACCTGCTCGACCCTCAGACAGAGTTTGATCTTCAGGAGGATTTTATCCAGAATCTTTGTTGATTTGAAATCTCTACGTACATATCATCAAGCCAAGTCCCTAACGGGGTAGGCAGAGAGTATAGAGCGCCAGTTCTCTCTAGACTTGCATACCTCTTTCGCTTCATCCACATTCATCAGTCTCTTCATACATGCTCGCCGGTTTCGAGTACTCTCTTGAAACCTTTATGCGAGTTTAATTGTTTTCTCAGGTGTACACTAAGGTCCTGCCAACCGACGCTTTGGCCGGAAGCCTGCCTGTTATCTTCAAGACCCTTTCCTCCATGCACGACGACTGCAAGAGGCATTCCCGTATGGAGATAGGATACTTTCTCACGCGCATGATGAGGAAATACGGCTCTGATACTGTGGAGAGGCTCATTCCCTCTCAGGACGAGCTCATGCTGAGAAGACTGAGGAACTTAAGGAAGATGGAGAATAGGAGGAAGAGATTGAAGGACGGACGGTGAGTCTAATACAGTCTCTATATGTATGTTTTTAACGTATGCAGGTTTCCTCTCTATGTCTTCCTTCACCGTAAAGCTGGTGGTGTGAATAATCACTGCCCTTACATATAAACATATCATCACGCCGAGTCCCTGACGGGGTAGGCAGAGAGAATAGAGCACCAGTTCTCTCTAGACTTGCATACACCACTGTACTTAAGATCGGAAAAACTTATTGGTATACTCAGGATTCCAACTTGCAATGTTTGTGTTCCAGGCGACTATTCTAACCATTTGGCCACCACAGCTCATTCAGACTCTGTACATACATACATATATACATAATATACATATCTTTACGATGAAACCTTCACGGGTTAGACAGAGAGAATAGAGCGCCAGTTTTGTTTTAAATACAGATCTTTTGTCTTTTAAATCCAGGGATGAAGAATCTGATTCTGACGAAGGCAACCAAATCAGAAGCGCCTCTAAGACCCTGGAGGACATTCTCAAGGACTCTGACAGCGAGATGGAGTACCTGGACGAGGACGAGAGGCCCAAGCAGAAGCCCAAGAAGGCCAGGACCCGCGCCTGGATCCAGGACGATCCGGAGAATATCGTCGATTTGGCTGATGTGTCCGCCTCTAGGAAAATCACGGGTAACCTTATTCGATGTCAAATCAAATCAAATTATTTATTTCGTGAACATAGAAAATAAGATAGTATAAAATCATAGGTAAAGGTGCTATGTTCCGCCGCTAGGCATACAAAATTATAGGTAAAGGTGCTATGTTCCGCCGCTAGGCATACAAAATATAGATAATATTCTTTATAACTATCATAAGAATAATAATAATATCAATATATCCTTTATAAGCCGTGGTGGCCGAGTGGTTTGAGCAGTTGCCTGCGACGCAAAGGTCGCAAGTTCGAATCCCGACTGTACCAATGAGTTTTTTCTGAACTTAAGTACAGTCATTAGTCACACCACGAGCTTTACGGTGAAGGAAAACATCGAGAGGAAACCTGCATACGTCTTGAGAAGTAATTCAAAGGCGTATGTATAGTCGTGCTGGAGTAACGGCGATGGACTCGCCATCTGTCACGTTGGCACCTAATATACCTCTGGCGGAAAGTGGGTGTGTGGGTATTACCTATACACCTCTGCCTACCCCTTCGGGGACCCTTGTGGGAAGGCGTGAGGATATTATTATTATTATTATATCCTTTATTGTACAAACACACACATTTAAAGACAAACAGTAATGACAAATAATACATGTAGTAGGCACAATAGGCGGCCTTATCGCAAAAGCGATTTCTCCTAGGCAACCAGTGTAGAGAGAGATAAGAAACAGAGAGAGAAAAGGTAGGTGTGACAGTTGAGAGGATGAAATAGAAACAATTATTATAATATATAAATAATAGACAATCTACATAAATAAATACGAAACATATACTTACATTACATACAAATATATAACCTCACGCCTTCATACAGGGGTCCCCGAAGGGGTAGGCAGAGGTGTATAGGTAAGGTACCCACACACCCACTTTCCGCCAGAGGTATATTAGGTGCCAACGTGACAGATGGCGAGTCCATCATAAGAATAATTATTTAATATTGAGTTTATGCTATTCAAATTACATATCAATGTATATGTGATTCGGTGAGATGGAGGTCTGGTCTCCTATACCATACTACGATAAATCAGTCGTAAATTCTTGTAATATTATAAATGCGAAAGTTGGTGATCATGTTTGTTCCTCTTTAACGCAATAACTACTGAACGGAATTGGATGAAATTTGGTAACAGAGATAGATTATTATCTGGATTAACACATAGAATATGTGCATTATGAATGCAATCAAATTTTAAACCGACAGACACAGTCTTTCAATAAAAGTTTTAATACTTTAATTTGTGTAATGGTTCCAGTCCAAGCCAGTTCTCTCTACACTTACACATCTCTTCCGCTTCATTCACCATTAATCAGACATCTATTCCAGTAATTTTAGAAATGTCAACGTCTGTGGGTGTGTATGGGTGTTTGCTCCTGAACAATGCCAGGATGGCTCAACGGAATCAGATGAAATGTGGCATAGAGATAGATTATTAGCTACATTAACACATATATTATACACTAGCTTATGCCCGCGGCTTCGCCCGCGTGGAATTCGAAAAAGTAGCTTTGGAAATTTTCCTGCTAGAATCGGTTCAGCCGCTATGCCGTGAAAGAGCATCATACATTATAATATAAGAACTTTGAATTTTTTAGGATTAAAAAAAAAGTATTCGTAAAAGTATGTCCTATTCCTAGGTATAAGCTATCACCATTTCAACTGTCAGCCAAATCGGTTCAGCCATTTGGCCGTGAAAGAACCGCAAACATTAAAACTTTCACATTTATAATATTAGTAAGATTAGTAAGATTATAGTTTGAATATATAAATTCACAGCAACGGACCCTGGCACGAAGGTGAAGCCGGCAGAAGTCAAGGCTCAGAAAAAAGATGGCGGATTTAAGACAGCTCCCGATGGCAGGCTGATCATAGCGGATGACGGGTCTGATGATGAAGAGGCACCGAAGCCAAGCGGGGACGTGGACACGGATACTGACGATACTGGTTTGTAGCACTTTGCCAATAAACTTCTTACGTTCGATCCACCTGATGGTCAGCAGTCACCACGGTCTTAAGGCGATTGCGTTGCCATGGGATGAGATAGTTGTTCCTGCGCGGTGAAAAACGTCTCCAGTAATCAGCTCTTTGGGGAGGGGGGAGGATTGTTATATTGTGTTGGCAGGAGAGGGATTAGTCCTATTTATTATGCAACCAACACAGTATAACTCTCCGATCATAGAGTGGCAGCGCCGTCAGCAACCGTTTCCCATCAGGTGCTTGTTTGGCACTCTGGAAATTTAAAAAAAAAAAAAGATAGAGAGTGGATTAGAAAACAACAACAAATTCAACAATATCCTCTTTCAGACGACGAAGGCAAAGAACGCTCAAAGCTACTAAAACCGGGAACCAAACGGCGATTCGACGACATCCTGAGCATGAAGAGCGGCAAGTCTGCCAGGAGTAAGGCCTCCACCGCGACTGTCAACTCTAAGTACAAGGCTGGAGGGAAAGGAATCCACAGGTAAGTCACATTGTACTTCAATAATACACTTCTGATCAGAAAAATCGAAACAGTTCAGTTCACCTACCCTCATCAGGCCATCCGTTTTTTTCACACCTCCGCCCATACCTCTTACTCCACTCATCAGCTCATCGACCGACGAGGCCCACAAGGCCCCGTCACCTTGCAAGTTTAGTTTTGTAAGGATTAAAAGAAAAACATTATATTAAATAATTTCAGTTAATTATATTAAACCTCATTTTATTCTGTATTTGACGACATTTGACATATACGTACAAAAATATCCAGTAAATCTAATTTTAGACACGGGTGAGACCGCGGGATACATATGTATATCTCCTCACCTCAACTCAAGGGTCCCTGAAGGTTTAGGCAGAGGTGTATAGTTAGTACCCACACACCCAGTTTCCAGATATATTTTTAGATGCCAACGTGACAGATGGCGAGTCCATCGCCGTTACTCAGACACGACCATACATACGCCTTTGAATTGCTTCTCAAGCGTATGCAGGTTACCTACATCTCGATGTTTTCCTTCACCGTAAAGCTCGTGGTGTGACTATAAATCACTGTACTTAAGTTCAGAAAACTCATCCGATGAGATTCCAACTTGCAATTTTGGCGTTGCGGGCTACTACTCGAACCACTCGGCCACCACGGCTATATTAATATGATAACCATTTTTAACCAACCTCTTACAGGCCTCTCGGCTCGGCGGCGTCAGTTGCTTCCACGGTAGGCACAGAATACAAGTCCAAGAAGGCGAAAGGAGATATCAAGAAGAAGGGGAAACATGACCCCTATGCCTACCTGCCGTTGTCAAGGACCAATCTTAATAAAAGGTAACCTTACATATTTAAAGGTAAATTTATAATAAATAAAAAAAATTACACTTCTCTACGGGGTTATAATTTAGGTATGAGTCAAATTTAAAAAAATTGATATTTATATAAAGGAGCTTTTTATTTTATAATGGTTTGTAATTGTGTTATTTTATATGAAATGTACTGAAAAAAATCCATAAAAATTCTCAATATAGCGACACCGTGCGGCGCCGGCGCATGTGTGTCATTGGACAGACCCAAAGTGGTAGGTAGGAGCACCCCCCGCCCCCCGCCAATGTACGATTCCAACAAGGGATCATCAATCTTATGTACCTAACTATTGCGGGTGCTATCGTTTGTTCAATACCTCCGTTAACATCTTATGATTTTGTATTCCAGTATGTATGTATTCCAGTATGATTCCAATTTACCATAACAATTCATAAAAATTCCCGTCTTAAATCAAAAAATCAATTCGTAGTTTAAATATTTTCGCACTGACCTTGAGTAATGAGGAGGGCCGTCTTGTTGGTGACAATAATAATTCCCTATCAAATAAAAGTCACATTGTCCAACAAGTCTTCGATAACTCCGCGTAACATACCTAAATAATTTCCACCGGTCAATGACCATTCGATAAAGACAGGTCCCTCAATCACATTACGAATAATGCCGTCACAAACGTTGACACCGACCTGCACTCAAAGATAACAAGTTTTAATAACATATGGGTTATTTCAAAACAGTGTTCATCATCATCATCATATCATCACGCTGTCCCTAACGGGGTAGGCAGAGAGTATAGAGCGACATTTCTCTCTAGACTTACATACCACTTTCTCTTCGTCAACATTCATTTGAAAAAAAAAATATTTCGGATATTGTACTTAAATATATACAATAGCCGAAATTAAGCTTCGTCGGTCCACAAATTACTGTCAATGCTCGCTATTAGCTAACGAAACCGAATTCTAGTAGGTCTATCGCCTTCGTACAAGGCCTGTCACATTTGATCATGGTTCGGGACGTTAAATCGTCGAGCCGCCTCGTTTGCCCTGGCACATGGATTTAGCACAAAAACTGAAGCACTGCATGCTCAACCGCTGCCGAAATACAGCTTGACCGGCTCCGCTCCCAGTTGCATGTGCAGGAGTTGTAAATTGTCCAAACTCTTACAAGTTTCGATTGTAGTAAAATTGTTCGACTGGAAGGCACAGTCGAGTTAATTCCCCGACGTTGTAGACGAGGCAAAATATCATCGCGGTAGTCGAACCTAGTAGTAACCTAGTAGGTAGTCGAAGTCGTAACCTTTCGGCATGGGAATAATTAGAAGGCATTATGAGGCGCGCTCACACTGCACTCGCCACACCGATATCGGGTCAAGCGCACGATAACAGCGGTACAAGCTGACGCAATTAGGTCACGGTCATTACTGAAAATACCGCCAGCTGGGCCATCCCTTACCGCCCTCGCCCCTCATGCGGGGGCACACGCGTCTATCTGATGAAAAATGTGTGCTAACCCGTGGTGGCCCAGCAGTCGAGTAGTTGCCTGCGACACAAAGATCGCAGGTTCGAATCTCGACTGTACCAAGTTTTTCTACACTTAGTACAGTGATGAGTCACACCACGAGCTTTACGGTGAAGGAAAACATCGAGAGGAAACCTGTATACGTTTGAGAAGTAATTCAAAGGCGTATCTATAGTTCTGAGTAACGGCGATGGACTCGCCATCTGTCACGTTGGCACCTAATATACCTTTGGCGGAAACTGGGTGTGTGGGTACTACCTATACATTTCTGCCTACCCTTCTTGCGACCCTTGTGGGAAGGCCTGAGGATATATAATACTAACCACGGCTCTCTAACAAGCGCTTACGGTACAATGATAATAATTGATTTTATTTTCCAGGAAAAGGGCGGTGACATCAAAACAATTCAAAGGCGTAGTCAAGAGTAAGACAAGAGGAGTGAAACCAAAGTCCAAGAAGAAATAATGATTGTAATCTCTCCATTTAAATATTGGCATCGCTTTGGTAACTCCACAAGACAGAAGTGGCGACAAGGAATGTATTATATTATGTTTATGACAAATAAATCCTTATTTCTGCGAAGGTTTATTTTATTTTAAGCGTCTAGCTGTCGTTGCTAGTAGTGGCATTTTTTATGCTAATTAGTTGTACAATTAATAGACTCGGGTCCATACTCACGACATCCCGCGACCACCTCGACTAGAAATTGGTGGGGCGCGTCTTCGTGGATGGCACTATCTATAAGAGGAAGTACATCTCTAGTACTCTACTGGACTAATCAGCCGCCAATTGTTTGTCCTGCTTTCGCAGCCCGGATCTTGAAATTTCAATGCAGGGCAAAAAAAATTAAAACGCAGCCTTTACCTTGTTAGCTTATCATCATTTCAGCTATTAGTCGCCCACTGATAGACCCCCACCCCCCACATAGGTATGTATAGATAGTGCCATCCACGAAGTCGCGCCCCACCAATTTCTAGTCGACTGGGTTGCGGGATGCAAAGAGTATGACCCGACTCTTAATTGTAGGGTGCGTGTGCATTCATAGGTAATCAGTGTGTACGGATAATACTCAAACATTAGTGGAAGGTTGCACACTTACACTATAAACTGTAGGGAAGAATAGTGGGGCGCGTCTTGGTGGATGGCACTATCAATATTTACCGTTTATGGCGAGACAGATCAAAACACCCAAGGGAAGGAAGTGCGAAGATAGAAGAGAAACGACGAAAGTATCAGAGTATAAGATAAGAAACTGATACTTCGATTCAGTAAAAGTTACTTATTGCGAATACCCGTTGTTGATCTTGATTCTTCATTATTGTGACCCACTCTTATGACGTAATAACGCGTACGACACTGCGAGACTTTCACACATTACGAGCGTCGAAGGCCCCTGTCCAATAATAAAAACAAGCTCATTTAGTTATTGAGGTATTTGCCTTTATTTTCAAAAGGAGGCGATTCACTATTTACGGATAGACTTATTGTAATAGTATTTATATTTTTACATGGAAATATTTCATCACATTAAATCCATTATTAAATCCTAGGCCATTTATATTCAGTATCAACAATGAGTAATGTCATTTCCAAAAAATACAACCATTCTGTGACAATCTATTATTATTATTATTAATCCTTCATTGAGACATACCGACTTCGTATCGGAGAACGATTTAAAAAAATCTTATAAATAATATACAAAATAATACAAACATTAGTTCGCTTCTCGGAGAAAACAATTGAGATTTAACATTATCATAAGATTAAAGTACCGTTCGGGAATAATTCGTGATTCTTTTCCATACTAAGCGAGTCCGTTTCGATTCTTTACAGAAAAATAAATATACAATTATTATGTGAGTACATAACCGGTCGCTCGGAGCGGTGCTCAGCACTTCTCGTCGGCGAGCAGCGGGTCCAGCGAGAAGCCGAGGTCGAGCAGCGCGGGCCGCTTGGCGGGGCGCGGGGCTCGCTTGCGATCCCCGAGCGCGTGCCCGTTGAGCGCCGGCCTCGCCTCGTGCCCGAACAGCTCGCTCAGCGCCGCGTGCACCTCCTTGCCTCCCCCCCCAACCCCACCTCCCCCTACGCCCGCGCTACCAGCACTGCACGTCACTATCAGTTTGCGTACCTCCGGTTTATTCGTTTTACTAGCGTTCATATGTACACTTTTGGACAGCGAGAGCGCGCCCGGGCTATAGTAGTAACTGTTCGCGGTCGGCACTTTACACTGCGAGCGCGACAGCGAAGATTTGATATTACTCCGGACAGTTGCGAACCGCTTGCCGAGCGTCACCGCGCCGCCCGCGTGCGACGCGTTGAACGAGCACAGCGCCAGCGGGCGCGGACTGGCGGCGTACCACCACACGTCCGCGCCCTCCGCGCGGGGCTCGTCCTCGGGCGGCGCGGGCTCGGCCGGCGGCTGGCTGAGCAGGGAGGTGATGCTCGACGTGTCCGGCAGCACAGAGTGCGCCTCCTCCACGCTGAGCAGGTGCGCGTAGATGTCGTTCACCTGCTGCTCGGCAGTGAGCCCGTTGAAGGTGCCCAGATCGAGCGCCGAGTTGACTAGTAGCGGGGGCAGTAGGGGCGAAGTGGTCGGCGGCGGCACGGTGGGCGGCGGCGGCGCGGGAGCGGGTGCCGATTGCTGGGCAGCGGCGTCCCTGGACGCGCGGTGCTCCGCCAGGAGGGTGTCGAAAGCCTTCGCCCGGCCCTCGACCATACGCCGCAGCGACAACGCGTGCGCTTTGCAGGTCAACGACCGTGTGCACGGCTTGGGATTCTCTGTAGTGACGACGCCGCAGTGCTTATTGGGATCATACTCGCGGAGATTGAATTTCGTTTTAGCTGTCTTGGAGCGTGACGGTGTCTTGGGAGGCGTAGGCTTGGGCGGCACAGGTATGGGCGCAGGCGCGGGGAGCAGCGCCGCGGGCGGCAGTGG
Organism: Drepana falcataria; assembly: GCA_945859725.1. NCBI lineage: Eukaryota > Metazoa > Arthropoda > Insecta > Lepidoptera > Drepanidae > Drepana > Drepana falcataria. The sequence goes on along the minus strand of OX243941.1, from coordinate 8,048,811 downwards.
CTCGAGCACCGGCGGCAGCATGGGCGATGAGTGCGACCCAAACTGCAGCCCAGCCAGCTCAGCATCAGACATAGTGTATGCAGCTAGTGGCGGAGCATGCAAGCTAGGGTACAGCTCCTGCGCCGGTATGGGGTCGGTGGGCTGAGGGAAGTTAATATCCTGCATATTTCCTATATCCCTTATAATGTTCTTCCAGTCGGCTGCATTAGTTAAGTCATCTGCACTTTGGATGCCTTCCGAGTTCATAATTTCAAATATATCATCTGTGATATTTTCACCGAGGGGCAAGTCCTCTGTGTCTTGTATACTGACTACGGGCAGCTCCCCAGTCTCCACGCATACCTGCATGTCACCAGTGACAGTGGCAGATGAGTTAGCCTCGTCTAGATACTGCATCTCAGGCTGTGGCATTACTACCCTGGATAGAGGAGCGGTGGCTGTGTGCACTGGGGAGGTCTCTATTTTTACAGGCAGTAGGTCAACAGGCAAGGGTGGCGGTGGATCCTTTTTATGTCTACTTCGGCTCTTATGTGTGGGGACTGATGTGGGTGGAGGGAGCAAGGGCTCTGGTCCCGAATGGGATTCCTGCAGATGGCGGTAGGCAGCACTACACTTGACTACGGCACCACACATGTGGCACACCGCTGCGTTGATGTTGTCCATCTGGGGGAAGAGTCCATGCAGACCCATGGTGTCGCGGCGCAACCGGTTGAAGCCGGCGCGGCGGAGGCGGCGCTCGGCCTTGTGCGGCCGCGCCTTGCCATCGCTCGCCGGTGGGCCTTCATCGTCCCGACGCGGCGACAGGTGCCCAATCTCGCTCACCCACAAGTCCCATGGCTTCTCATTACACTTCAACGGACTCACTAATTTCGCCGCGTACGGGTACTCGCCGGACATGTTTCAACCTAAACCGATGTTCCGAGTGAGAAACTGCCGCGGGCGCCTCACGGCACTCCAGCCATAGCGTATCCAGCCTCGCTCCTCTTAGGTTATTACCCCATATCTGCCTCGAGATCGCGGTCCGTCGCGAGCGCTGTCAGGGTCACATCATAGCTAACTTGTTTGTTTCTTTATTTACTCATGTCGCAGCAATTTGTGTTGTGATTGTCTTAGCTTTTATATTTACAGGGACAGATGATCTATCTTACTGACAGCTGATTATGCAGATCGTAAGTTTTTCTGAACCTCGAAACACTTCCATCTGTCGCCGTTCGTTTTTAAAGCACTCCTAGAGTCTCAACTTCACGTTTCGAGGATCTCTTTAACTTTATTTACGAATTTAAACTGCACGATACACACTAGAGATATGATTAAAATTTCTGTTTGGTTGGTTGTATTTTACTATAGAAAGCATCAACACTTTTTCGAGTATTTGTAAAGACCGAGAGTAAACTCTATGGTCATTCTTCAATGAATGAACGCGACGACGTGACAGTCCAAGACTGACACCTTCAAACAAATGTACATAGACAATGACTAGATTTTTATTTATTTCAATATTTGTATGAAACTGATACTAGTTCACACTGTATAGACTCTGAAGTATGCCATATTAAGTATGGCACAAAAAGGCACATAATTTTTATCTCAGCTCGGCTAATTGCATGATGTCAAGAATCTTGAGAATCTCTCAAGAACTTTGGTTTAAAGCGGAGTGAGCTTTGACAATCTAACTACATATCTAAAAGATCTAAGTAGTTGTATTGATGCAACTTCAATTATTGACAACAACAACGTTCAATTATTGACGTGAAATACATCACGCTGAATCCATCACAGGGCAGACAGAGAGACTAAAGTGCCATTTCCCTCTAAACTTCTGCTCGCTGGTTTCGAGTACTCTTGATGCTCTCATCCTTGAGTATCCGATCGATTTGATCTAGGTAGTTAGAACGTGGTCTTCCGCTAACTCCACTTTCACAACTGAATACCGCTGACAGCAATCGGAAAAACCCTGAATAAAAAGGCATTTCAATTACGCGCCGAGATTAAATTTGCTCAGTATCTACGAAAATAATCTGTAGAGCTACTTTTCAATGTCATTTGACATAAGTGTTGAAGCAATTGTCAAATTTTTGATTGAATTGAAATGTCACAAAATTATAAATATCTACCTCGTTAAAATTAGAATAAAAATGTTTTTATAATAAAAGGAGCGACAATATTTATGTTGTGAACCGACTATGTCGGTCACATCCCTTATACGGAAACTTATACTGGCTTATTAATGTCGCTAAAAAGCTTCTGCAGATCTATTCTCCTCGGTTTGCCGATCGGTGTAACCTTTCTCGATACTATAGGATATGTAGCTAGAGTCGAAGGGGTTTCTATGCAACCCGTGCTGAATCCGGAATCCAAGAATACTGACTACGTGTTCCTGTCGCGATGGGCGGTCAGAGACTACAACGTGAAACGCGGTGACGTGATATCGTTGGTGTCACCGAAGGATCCAAATCAGAAGATAATTAAACGTGTCGTTGCCCTTCAGGGGGATCTCGTAAGCACTTTGGGGTACAAGAGCCAGTATGTGAAGGTGCCAGAAGGGCATTGTTGGGTGGAAGGGGACCACACGGGCCACACACTTGATAGCAACACATTTGGACCAGTGTCTTTAGGTTTGGTCAACGCAAAGGCAATCTGCATTGTCTGGCCACCAAAAAGATGGCAGAACTTAGAAACCAAGTTGCCAGAAAGTAGGAAACCTATTAGTTCATCTATATAGTACAATTTAGTGTATAAAATAGTAGATGACACCAGTGGACTTGGAATTTGTGTGACATTTCAATTACATACAAGCTTTTCCAATGCCGATGTTCCATTTAGAATGAGTCCTTACAGCTGTTATAATTATTTTCTCATGTAAATAGCCTTTAACTTATTCTGAACTAATTTATCAGATCTCTCTACTAGTCTTGTCCTTTATAGTAAATTCTTTATCCACTTGTATTGTACTTAATATTGTGAAAATTTATTATTAGAATAATTTGAAGTTTGAACATTGTGAAGTGTACTTGTAATAGAGCAATAATTGCCAAAATTTTAATTTATAAGGTTGAAATGTTAGTCTCCAATGTTACTTCATGTGAATAAAGTTTGATTGGTTATAGTTTTTGTTTTATAAAATTCTAGAAAACAGTGGCTATCTAATTCTCTGCCTGACAGGGAAGGAATGGAGATGATTTAGTTTGGAGATACATGTATGTGTATAGATAGTGCCATCCACTAAGACACCCTACTATTCTTTCTTATGAAAGTGTGCAACCTTCCTCGAAAGGTGCAAGTATTATCGGTACACACTGATTACCTTTGACTGCACACGCACACTACAATTAAGACTCGGGTCATAGTCCCCCATCCCCCAACCCCCTCAATAGAAATTTGTTGGGCATGTCTTATAGCATATCACTATCTACTAAAAATTTTGAGATAAAGGATACATAATTTATTTAAAAATATCACAGGGGTGAATACACAACTATTTACATACAAGGCCATACTTTTCTAATATTAAAACAATTCTTTCATAAGATATTCCTCTTCTAATGATGTTATATGACCCAATACCAGATAGATCTATGACAGTGGATCCTGTCCTATTTCTTTCTAGATGACTTAAAACCCCTCCGTCGAAGACAGCTCCCAGGTGACCATATAAATGTTCAAACTCCTTGACTGAAAGAGTAGAAGGTTCATTGCTGAAATTAGCACTGGTCAGAGCAAGTGGCATATCGAAAATCTTTGTAACTCTATTTATGAAGCTATTGTTTGGTATCCTTATGCCAATTTTGCTGGTTGACGGATTTAGAAATGGGTTGTCTAGGAGTGGGGTCTTTTCCAAAACAATGGTCACAGGCCCAGGTAGTAAGCTGTTTAACAAATCATCCGGCAAATGCTCCGCTTCACCCCATTTGCGTAAATCGGACACATAACTTACACATATTGCTACTGGCTTATCAGAATCTCTACCTTTTATTGTATATAATTTTTTTATAGCTTCTGGATAGTTTGCACTACATGCTAGACCATATATTGTATCTGTTGGAACAGCTATTACTTGCTCTTTCGCGAGGAGCTCTGCAGCCTTGCCACAAGCAAAGTCTTCGGAACAGGCTATGATAGGAGGCATTTTATCAATCTTCATTTTTGGTGTCGCACTTTTATTCCTAGCTAAGAAAACACTTAATAAATTAAGTCTCATAACAGAATTCATAGTCCAGCACAAATAGTTCACTTCTTCACTTCATAAATAGTTAATTTGTTTTATAAGTGATAGCACCGTCACTTTTTAGTCCCGCCAGTTATGTGCACACTTGTGGTTACAACAGCGGTAGAATGTGGTCATTGGCTCATCTGCAGACCTCGTTTGCAGCTGCATGAAGAAAGCTTTGCCATGACTGCATTTGGGACACACAGCATCAGTAGAATCAACATTTTCCCAAGCGGCAGCACCACCCATGATGTAATCAAGTTCCTAGAACATATTTAGTTCATTTATTTCAACATTTAAGGAGGAAATATTAGATTTTCTTTGATAACAAGTCCACAAATAAGTCGGTAAGATATATATCAGCACGCCGAGACCCGCACAGGTTAGGCAGAGTGCAGAGTAGAGCACCAGCTCTCTAGACTTACGGACCTCTTTCGCTTCATGCAATTTCATGTCGCTTCATACATGCTAGCCAGGTTTTATTACTCCAGGTTGATCGGTATTTAAGAGTCAAAATGATGTTATGATGATAAATGCTATAACCTAATAACATATTTAAATTAGCATACCTTTAATTTAGGAAATGTACGCGATGAAACTTTTTTTTTTATATTGTACACGTATGGACACGTGTTGCAGGCGTATCTTAAGCCCGATGCAGGACCTTCCTCTACCATTAATATATTCGCACATGTTGGACAAAACAACATTGTTCCATTTAATTTGGACTAAGCCAGTAGTATTTCCTACATTTCTTATTGTGCTAGTCTACATCGACTAAAATTAGCTCCAGTTTTCTTTAAAATACACATGTACATACTGTACTGCTTCTAAATAAAAGGCTTAATAATAATTTCATTTCATTTCAGAACAGAACAGAATTCAATCAAATTTCTGACAGTATATTAACCAAAGAGTTAAGTAATATAGACTGAAAATTATCTGTTTTTTTTCCACAGACTGTAGGTAGACATTAGACGGGAAGTTGTGTTCTTCTTCTGACCGACTTTAGATGATCCTTTTTTTGGTTTCCTTCAAACCTTACTACCTTTTAATAGTATTTTATTTATCACCACTTTAAATAATTGCTTATATATATCTTATATATAGACAATAGTAGCGAAGCATAACAAACATATTTTTTCAACCCTCAATATTTTTGTAGGGTGCAAAGATTACAATGTATACTATAACATTAGGATGATTATTTGTTATTTATTCCCCCTATTTACGTGTATAAAAATGTTGGATTTGATTCTTTAGTTCACTCAGTCAGTAGTACATTTATTCTTTAAAATTCATAATTTATCTTTATTCGTATATATTATTAAAATAATTCGTGTTTTCGTTAATTCAAGTCAAGCACTGACAACACTGTCATACTAATACTAGGAATCTGGACTGGAATACTATCACTCACTCAGTCACTCACTGTCATGTGGGCCTTCTGTTGGACTGGTTGTGTTGTGATTTGTGTCAATAGCTTTTTGGGTGGGCTTATGACGCGAGAGTTCTGGCGCGTACTATAAACTGTGAAAATCTCGGAAAAGTCGTATTAGGATAATTCGGATATTTATTATATCTATAATGTTGCAATATTTATTGGACACATTTTGGGATGAGTATGTTTGGTTGCCGCAAAATATAACTTGGGACGATATTTCCCCGGGGCCGGATAAACCGATTGTATATGCCGATCACAGGCACCTTCTCTACTCTATTCCCTTGGCTCTGGTGTTGATAGTCCTGAGATTTGTGCTGGAAAAGTAAGTTCACCTATATTCTCGTGATTTACTCTGGTATGTGTGTCAGTGCGCTCATGCTCGATAAATATTCCGTGAAGCGCGCAATGATTCATTTATTATTAAGAAAGTGCATGCCATACCATAACTTTAGTTCTAAAACTATCAATTATTTCAAAAAAAAAAAGCATAGACCTGTTATTGTTTATGTTTAATTATATCAATAATCAAATCACTTCTTATGTGTTTTATTTGAGTATTATTTTCTATTTTATTGATTTGTTTACAATTACACTGCTTACAGGTATAATAATATTAAATAGATATTTATCTCTTATTTTATATACCCATATGTATATAAAATGAGCATAATAGTTGATAAATTCTACTTATGAAAGAAACAATTTGAAATATTACCTCTGAGAAATTAATGCTACTCCACCAAGCACTTTTAAAATTAGCACTGTGATTTCTGCAATGTTTTACTCCTGAATAGAAATCTATCTTTAGAAGTTTTATTATAAGTTTTGTAATTATTTTATATGGTAGGTATTCAAATAATTAATTGGATTTTGTTTTATTAAGCATTATTATTCCTGAAACTCTAGCTACAAAAATTTCAAGTCTAATATCTCCTACAATTAGGAAGTAAATGGAGAGTGATTGCTCTTTAATAATTTGTCTCAGGTACTGGTTTGCACCGTTTGGCAAGACGTTAGGTGTGAAGGATACCAGACAAAAGAAAGCACCCAGCAACCCAAAGCTAGAGGCTGCCTACCAATCGTCACCAAAGATTAAACATAAGCAGGTATGTTCTACAATACTTTCATGATTTTTCTTCACTCTATCTCATCTGGTACATACAGACATATCATAACGCCGAGTTAGTTAGGCAGAGAGTATAGAGCGCCAGTTCTCTCTAGACTTACATACCTCTTTCGTTTCGTCCACATTCACCAATCTCTTCATACATGCTCGTCGGTTTCGAGTACTCTTGACGTTCTGGTATTATCTGGTATGTGGATTTTATATATCAACAAATACTTTATGTGTAATATATTGCTTTTAAATTAAATATAGGAGCTCAACAAATGTTGATTGGTCTCAGCATCATCCTTTATAGAAAGATCTGACTTAGCAATCGTGTCTCCTAGTTGCCGATTTTGCAGTGTAGGTCTCTATTGTTTGCTTACCTCGGATCGCAGCAAGTGTGATGTCGTTAGACTCCGCGAAACTGTATGAGGCAAAGTATATTTGCCTGGAGATCCCCCTCCAAAGAGGTTATTCTATATATATATTTTTTTTTTTATAGAACAAGAGTGGCAAACAAGCATACGGCCCACCCGATGGAAAACGGTTACCGCAGCCTATTTACGCTTACGATACCGAAGTATCACTTGCGCGTTGCCACTCTGTGTTCGGAGAGTTGTACTGTGTTGGCAGCATAATGGGACTAATCCTTCTGCTGCCAACACAATACAACAATCTCCCCCACCCCAAGGAGCTCATTACTGGAAACCTTATTCACCGCGTAGGAACACAACACAATAGATAGTGTTATTTGGCTACGGACTTCTATATGGTGGAGGTCCTGCCCCAGTCGGGCAGCTCCAAATTCGAACGGGAAACCCGTTATGCCCTACCTCTCTTTTATATTATATTATACTTATATTCCACTACATCGTAGTGAAGAGATTCGCAATGAAACTGGCGTGAACGAGGCTATGAATGTAAATAGGAAAGGCCTGTTACGTTGCTTTGGACATATAGAAAGGATGAGTGAAGAAAGGTTGACGAAACAGATATACAATTCTAAAGTGTGTGGAAGTAGAGGCAGAGGAAGGCTATGTTCCAATTACCTAAGTCAAATCGATCGGACGTACGGACTCAAGGATGATAATGATGGAAATAGAAACCGGCAACCATGTATCGAGAGACTGATCAATTTTGATTAAGCGAAAGAGCGCTGTAAGTAAAGAGAGCACTGGCGCTCTACTCTCTCTGTCTACATCAAAAGACCCAACTTTCATCTGGCATCCAAGACAGTCTCCATTAAATTATACCCCGGGCCTTCAATAATGTCCTATTTACATTATTAAAGTGTTAAATATTGATTTAAAAATCCCACAATGACTAGGCCTCCGCCACTTGCCAGCACCTACAGCGATAAGTGCCTACAGCGTTCGACAACCCGAGGTTGTCTATCGCTCGGGGCCGCCACGCGCTTGCGAGCACACGATAGGAAAATACTCCATGCAGAACAAAATATTAATAATATTTTTGTGTTTAATGCATCAATATCACAGCGTTTTGTTAAAATAATTATACTGGAGAATAGATAATATAATTTCCATTCCCACTGGCAGGCGTGCTCGGGCATTTATAAAACGTCGAAAAAGGTGCACGGTTCGGGTTGATCGTTTCCATGGAGAAGAACCGACAAGAAACTCCATGGTTACTCTTTTTAAGCTGGAACTTATTACAAATACATACGTATATAAATACCTTAAGTACCTGGGATAATTGCACACAAATTGACCTAGTCCCAAAGTAAGCAAAGCTTGTGTTATGGTAACTAGACAACGATATATTTACTTATATAGATAGATATATACATAAATACCTAGGACATCCAAGACTAAGGTACAGATACTCGTGTTCATCACACAAATATCTGCCCTCAGCGGGATTCGAACCCGCGACCTCAAGTTTCGCAGTCAGGAGCTCTAACCACTAGACCAGACGGTCGTCTACATATACTACATATACTAACGTACTACATATATACTAACGATTTTTGCTTCGTATTGGGTATTATTAATTCGTCTCGTATTGAGTATAATATTGAGTTCACTGCACCATGGTTATATTTCCCGGGCAAGTACCTTTAAGAGTAGAGAAAAAGAGAAGAAAGGGTTTAAGAATAATAAGAATATTTGTTCGGTTTGGAATTTTCGCCACCCCAAAGTTTAATCATAGAGATTTAAGAGAAGGTAAAAACATATAAAACACTAAATAAAAGATAAACAATTGTAAATATAATAAATGTTTCTAATAAGTTTTATTGGTATTTTATTTTACTTTGCTTGACAGCCCTGACGTTCGAACGATCGTGTACGTAAATTCTGAACACTAAGAAATTGTGTTCTAGTGCGCGTGGCGGTAAGGTACAATTTGGATGAACGCAGTGCTCTGTACATTTACTTACATCTTACATCTGTACTGTAGGCTATTAAAACGGCGGTATTCTCGCAACATCAAAGGAGTTACTATTATGCGTTCTGTGCCACGAAGTCAGATTGGTCTAAATTACAAGCGATTGGCTTGCTATGTGAGTTTAAAATCTTATAAGTTTTTAAAGCCACTCGAAATCGATACGAGAGGTAGGGCATAACGGGTTTCCCGTTCGAATTCGAAGCTGCCCGACTGGGGCAGGACCTCCACCTTATAGAAGTCGGTAGCCAAATAACACAATTTTTTGTGTTGTTTTCCTACGCGGTGAATAAGGTTTCCAGTAATGAGCTCCTTGGGGAGGGGGGAGGATTGTTACATTGTGTTGGAAGCAGAGGGATTAAACCCATTATGCTGCCAACACACTATAACTCTCCGAACACAGAGTGGCAACACGCAAGTGATACTTCGGTATCGTGAGCGTAAATAGGCTGCGGTAACCGTTTCCCATCAGGTGGGCCGTATGCTTGTTTGCCACTCTTGTTGTATAAAAAAATACTAAGTTATCATTTTTGTATTTACACGCCTAACAATAAGGAAGGGGTCGGCAGAGGTATAAAACAACAGCGTATTTCGCTTGCAATATGTTTAGGTTGGACTAGACTGATGGCTAGTTTATCGCTGTTTCCCAAGCGCACAAAGGTCCCTAACTGTGCGCTTCCAAAGGAGTTTTCTTCCGCGAACGCTCAGGCTGTGGAATGAGCTCCCTGTTGAGGTTTTCCCTGGAGAGTACAGCATGGAGTTCTTCAAGAAGGGTGTGAAAAGATTCCTGCAGGGTCGGCAACGCGCGAGTGATACCCCTGGTGTTGCAAGCGTCCATAGGCGGCGGTAACCGCTTACCATCAGGCGGACCGCATGCTTGTTTGTCATCCTTGTGGTATAAAAAAAAAGCGCTATACCTACGTCTGACGTTTATCTTAATATATTGATTTTTATCGCAGACGTATGCAGGATTCTTCTCAATGTTTTCCTTTACCGAAAAATTCGTGGTGTGGCTAACACAAATTTACTTAAGTTCAGAAAAACGCGACTATGCGATCCGCTCAGCCACAACGGCTCAATTCAATCAATCGATTTCGTTGTGTGGGATGGTAATGTATAAGCGATTGGTTTGTTCTGTTAGTTCAAAATCGAATTGATTCAAACTCGATAATTTGTTAGAAGAATCTTCGTTTCGAAGGGAAAGGAATTTCTTGTTTGATCGCCGTCAGTTAGCGAGCTTGCTACAAATTGCATAAAGATGATGTGAATTTAATTAACACTATCGGTATTTACTTTTTTTTTGTGTTCTATAATTGAAATTCATTTTTTAAACAAGCAGGTTATATTTATGTCGAAACCTCTAGTGATTTTTTAGATGAAGCAAAACTATAGCTTTTTTTATCTATCCAGAACATAGTACCTATCTTTATGAAGAGACGAATGAATGTGGATGAAGTGTGATGGTTTGTAGTTTGCAATATGTATAAAGTATATACATTTATGATGAATGTGGACAAAGTGAAAGAGATGTGTAAGTCTAGAGAGAACTGCGGCTCTATACTCTCTGTCTAGCTCGTTAGGGACTCGGCGTGATGATATGTACCTATGTATGTATGTAAATACATTTATAAGTACGCGAAACCGAGGAGGCTGTATGAAGAGACTGATGCATGTAGATGAAGTGAAAATTATATGTAGTTCTATTAAGGCTTGGCGCTCTACTCTCTCTGCTTACCCCGTGAGGGACTCGGCGCGATCATGTGTACAGGAATGTATAACTGATCTGTTTACTTTATAGCATGTATGTGTTTTTTATTTACTCTCAAAGGCTATGGTTTTAACTATAATGTTTGTTTACAGTTGTATTTGAGCAAGGACGAGGTAATTGCATGAACCTTTCTCTTATATTTTATTGCACCATAGAGTTGGAGTCCGAATACAAGCGGGAGCGTTAGCGGGGTAAAACTCACTTGTACCAATTCGTTGGCAGCTGTTGAAATATCCATTGTATATTTTCATTTTCTTTGCATATTGGTATCTCTCAGCAAAGAAGCACAGATTTTTGTGTCTTTACTATGTAACCAACTATTAATTGCGACTTGTAATTGTGAAATATAATATTTTGTCATTCTTTGCTACTAAACTAGTATATTTGAAAAGTTTCTTTATTTAAATGACTTAATTATTTAATTACTTTCTATAAAATACGCTCGTATTCGGTCCCCACCCTCTTTATTTGAACTCTTAGTTTTTGTATTAAATTAGTTCAACTTTTAGTATTTTTCTAGTAGATTATAGTCCTCTTTTCACAGCACTTTAAAATAGGTTGGGTCTTCACTAAATACTGTATCGATATAAGTAACTCGACTCGTCTCTAAACTAGCGCGATCTTATAATAGGGTACCTTTACCTTTAAACTAATGAGGGTTAGAAAATTTAACGTCAATTTCTTTATTTTTTTTCAACTTTTAAATTATTTTCTTATGTTGGTATTGACTTTGTTGCATGCTACTTTGTCTGAGTACAATTAGTGTTTAGAAATCACTGATCTCCATCTTTAAAATCTTCACTGACACCTAACCATCTTTTATTCCACACCACTAGCTTATATCCTTCTCGCTTATATCTATCTGTATACAAAAAATTATCAGAATTACTTCAGCCATTTATGCGTGACAGAGTCACTTCGGCATTTGTGTTTTACTTTTTGATGTCAGAAGAAGTTTGAATCAAAAATCCTACTATAAAATAAAAGTACTTAGTCGTAAGTAATTACTATAATATATATTTAATATAAAAGATGTGTATGAGGCAAGAGGCATATGTCCAGCAGTGGACGCATATATGCTGAGAAGAGAGAAGAGAATATAAAAGATGAGAAAGTTAGAGAGGATATTTTTAGTCAATCAAGCCGAAATCGGAACAAATTGGATGAACACTGGTTATGCTTTATTCTAGTTATAAAATCAATTATCCAATTTCACGCGGGTGAAAACGTGAGGCACAAACTATTTTCTATCTTATTACATATAAGTAACTAAGCACGGAAAGTCCAATTTGTTACTTTATAACACAATTTTGTTCCCGCATATATAATGTAAGTACCTACATATGTACGTCTATAGAAGATTGATTTGTATTCAGTGCGCTGAAGCCTCGCGGTAAAAGGTGTGCCTGTCACTGGGGAAAGTCGATGAACTGAAGAAACAGGAGTAGCTATGTGCTTTGCTTAGTTAATGGGTCCGCGGGTGGGTCTAAGTAGGCGTTAAGTTAACTGCGACCCCGAACGAGGATTGGCTGGTTAAAACATTAAAACTTCTTGTATTTCTTTATCTAATCTATCTATCTATCTATCTATCTATCTATCTATCTAATCTATCTATCTATCTAATACCTTTAAACGAGCAATTCTTGTATATTTGTATATATATATATAATCTGAATCTCGGAAACGGCTCCAACGATTTTCATGAAATTTGCTAGGGGGGGGATTTCGGGGCCAATAAATTGATCTTGCTAGGTTTTATTAAAAAAAAAGTTCTTTTATCCGTGTTTTTAGGCAATGAAAATCTCCTACAATTTCATTAGAATTTGAATACAATAAAGCGTTGCTAAGCAACAAACCTTAAGCCAATGAGTTTTTGGTTTGACGTTACGTTTTCGTAGACGTATTATATATAAAATCAATTGTTTACTTACATGAAAAAATGCCTAAAAGATGAAGAAGACTCATCTCAAGAACACCTTCAAGAAAATAATGATCGACAAACAAGACTCATTTCAACAAATCAATGAAAATAATCAGCCTTCCGCTCGTCCCACACGTAGTCTTGCAAAACTTGACTAACATTATACGAGCAGAAAGGTCTTATGATTTAGATGTTTCACGAGGGCTTCTTTGTGGACGCTGAATATGACCAACAGCGGGAACTACGTCCACACGATTTGCGGCAGCGAGCAGCATAACGTATAGCTACTGAACATTTCGAACAACGGGAACGACGTCTACAAGATTTCCGGCAGAGAGCAGCACAACGTGTAGCTACTGAACATTACGAACAACGGGAACGATGTCTACAAGATTTGCGGCAGCGTGCAGCACAACGTGTAGTTACTGAAAATAGCGGACAACGAGAGCGATATCTGTAAGATTTCCGGCAGCGTGCAGCACAACGTGTAGCTGCTGAAAATCATGTACAACGGGAGCGATGTCTACAGGATTTGTAGCAGCGAGCAGCACAACGTATAGCTACTGAACATTACAAACAACGGGAACGACGTCTACAAAATTTCTGGCAGAGAGCAGCACAACGTGTAGCTACTGAACATTACGAACAACGAGAACGATGTCTACAAGATTTGCGGCAATGAGCAGCACAACGTGTAGCTACTGAACATTACGAACAATGGGAGCGATGTCTGCAAGATTTCCGGCAGCGAGCAGCACAACGTGTAGCTACGAAACATTACGAACAACGGCAGCGATGTCCGCAAGATTTGCGGCAGCGAGCAGCACAACGTGTAGCTACTGAAAATTACGAACAACGAGAGCGAAGTTTACAAGATTTGCGAAAGAGAGCAGCACAACGTGTAGCTTCTGAACATTACGAACAATGGGAGCGATGTCTGCAAGATTTCCGGCAGCGAGCAGCACAACGTGTAGCTACTGAATATTACAAACAACGGAAAAGACGTCTACAAGATTTGCGGCAGCGTGCAGCACAACGTGTAGCTACTGAACATTACGAACAATGGGAGCGATGTCTGCAAGATTTCCGGCAGGGAGCAGCACAACGTGTAGCTACTGAACATTACGAACGATGGGAGCGATGTCTGCAAGATTTCCGGCAGCGTGCAGCACAGCGTGTAGTTACTGAAAATAGCGGACAACGAGAGCGATATCTGTAAGATTTCTGGCAGCGTGCAGCACAACGTGTAGCTGCTGAAAATCATGTACAACGGGAGCGATGTCTACAGGATTTGTAGCAGCGATCAGCACAAAGTATAGCTACTGAACATTACAAACAACGGGAACGACGTCTACAAGATTTCTGGCAGAGAGCAGCACAACGTGTAGCTACTGAACATTACGAACAACGGGAACGATGTCTACAAGATTTGCGGCAGCCAGCAGCACAACGTGTAGCTACTGAACATTACGAACAATGGGAGCGATGTCTGCAAGATTTCCGGCAGCGAGCAGCACAACGTGTAGCTACGAAACATTACGAACAACGGGAACGATGTCTACAAGATTTGCGGCAGCGAGCAGCACAACGTATAGCTACTGAACATTACGAACAACGGGAGCGATGTCTGCAAGATTTGCGGCAGCGAGCAGCACAACGTGTAGCTACTGAAAATTACGAACAACGAGAGCGAAGTTTATAAGATTTGCGGCACAGAGCAGCACAACGTGTAGCTTCTGAACATTACGAACAATGGGAGCGATGTCTGCAATATTTCCGGCGGCGAGCAGCACAACGTGTAGCTACTGAACATTACGAACAACGGAAAAGACGTCTACAAGATCTGCGGCAGCGTGCAGCACAACGTTTAGCTACTGAACATTACGAACAACGGGAATGATGACTGCAAGATTTGCGGCAGCTAGCAGCACAACGTGTAGCTACTGAACATTACGAACAATGGGAGCGATGTCTGCAAGATTTCCGGCAGCGAGCAGCACAACGTGTAGCTACTGAACATTACGAACAACGGAAAAGACGTCTACAAGATTTGCGGCAGCGTGCAGCACAACGTGTAGCTACTGAACATTACGAACAACGGGAACGATGACTGCAAGATTTGCGGCAGCTAGCAGCACAACGTGTAGCTACTGAACATTACGAACAATGGGAGCGATGTCTGCAAGATTTCCGGCAGCGAGCAGCACAACGTGTAGCTACTGAACATTACGAACAATGGGAGCGATGTCTGCAAGATTTCCGGCAGCAAGCAGCACAACGTGTAGCTACGAAACATTACGAACAACGGCAGCGATGTCTGCAAGATTTGCGGCAGCGAGCAGCACAACGTGTAGCTACTGAAAATTACGAACAACGAGAGCGAAGTTTACAAGATTTGCGAAAGAGAGCAGCACAACGTGTAGCTACTGAACATTACGAACAACGGAAAAGACGTCTACAAGATTTGCGGCAGCGTGCAGCACAACGTGTAGCTACTGAACATTACGAACAACGGGAACGATGACTGCAAGATTTGCGGCAGCTAGCAGCACAACGTGTAGCTACTGAACATTACGAACAATGGGAGCGATGTCTGCAAGATTTCCGGCAGCGAGCAGCACAACGTGTAGCTACTGAACATTACGAACAACGGAAAAGACGTCTACAAGATTTGCGGGAGCGTGCAGCACAACGTGTAGCTACTGAACATTACGAACAACGGGAACGATGACTGCAAGATTTGCGGCAGCTAGCAGCACAACGTGTAGCTACTGAACATTACGAACAATGGGAGCGATGTCTGCAAGATTTCCGGCAGCTAGCAGCACAACGTGTAGCTACTGAACATAAGAACAACGGAAAAGACGTCTACAAGATTTGCGGCAGCGTGCAGCACAACGTGGAGCTACTGAAGATTACGAACAATGGGAGCGATGTCTGCAAGATTTCCGGCAGCGAGCAGCACAACGTGTAGCTACTGAACATTACGAACAACGAGAGCGACGTTTACAAGATTTGCGGCAGCGTGCAGCACAACGTGTAGCTACTTCTAATGACGAACAACGGAATCGACGTCTACAAGATTTGTGGCAGAGTATGGCACAACGTGTGTTTGCGCTGATAAAGGTCCCAATCATATTTTTTGCCGTTCAAAAGCCGTGGTGGCCGAGTGGTTCGAGCAGTTGCCTGCGACGCAAAGGTCGCAAGTTCGAATCCCGACTGTACCAATGAGTTTTTCTGAACTTAAGTACAGTGATTAGTCACACCACGAGCTTTACGGTGAAGGAAAACATCGAGAGGAAACCTGCATACGTCTGAGAAGAAATTCAAAGGCGTATGTATATTCATGCTTGAGTAACGGCGATGGACTCGCCATCTGTCACGTTGGCACCTAATATACCTCTGGCGGAAAGTGGGTGTGTAGGTATTGCCTATACGCCTCTGCCTTCCCCTTCGGGGACCCTTGTGGGAAGGCGTGAGGATATATTATTTATTTATATTATTATTATTATCATATTTTTTCTCATACATCTACCATGTACAGACAGTGATCCGTTACAGTTTTACAAACCACATCTAAATCGGATAAGTCGTTTCTGGGGTTAGTGTGCACAAAGCACAGACAAAAATTCTAACAATCAGTGTTTTGGGTGCTGTTTGCGTTGAAAAAGCTCCCAATCATATTTTTTTCTCTTACATCTTCCATGTACAGACAGCAATCTGTCACATTTTTATTATATGTTTAGATAGATGATTCTTTATTTTGGCATATCTTTTTAATTTCTTAACCGATTAACTCGTGATTTCTTATTTAAATAACAAGATCACATTTTTTCATTATTATATTGGTAACTTTTAAAAATATTATTCATATTTCATAAGTCTGTAATTCCTACGAAATAATATTTGATATTATATTTACCGAGCTAAGCTCGGTCATCCAGGTACTATCAAATTTAAATGAACATTTTAATCCAGCTTTGTCAAACGCGGACGGTTTTAATCTACTCGCCTTAAATGTTTTTTTGTGGTCCTTCGAGCCGAATAAATGGCTTGATTTTTTTACACGGGTTGCTCCATAGTAAGCAGTTGTCGCATAGTGTGGGCTCTCGGAACGCGTCTCTCCTAGCCAGACTTAAGTCGTTATTAAAAGGGGCGTATTTGCCTTCGTTTACATTTATTAAAACATTGTAGACTTATCACACGGCGAGTTTTATGGTGAAGGAAAATAACATGAGAAGTTACGCCTGCAAGTACGTTTGAGATGACAATTTTAACACACGTGTACGATCGTGTCTGAGATCTCATTTTGGTATCTCAATATATCTAATACCTTTAAACGAGCAATTCTTGTATATTTGTATATATATATATAATCTGAATCTCGGAAACGGCTCCAACGATTTTCATGAAATTTGCTAGGGGGGGGATTTCGGGGCCAATAAATTGATCTTGCTAGGTTTTATTAAAAAAAAAGTTCTTTTATCCGTGTTTTTAGGCAATGAAAATCTCCTACAATTTCATTAGAATTTGAATACAATAAAGCGTTGCTAAGCAACAAACTTTAAGCCAATGAGTTTTTGGTTTGACGTTACGTTTTCGTAGACGTATTATATATAAAATCAATTGTTTACTTACATGAAAAAATGCCTAAAAGATGAAGAAGACTCATCTCAAGAACACCTTCAAGAAAATAATGATCGACAAACAAGACTCATTTCAACAAATCAATGAAAATAATCAGCCTTCCGCTCGTCCCACACGTAGTCTTGCAAAACTTGACTAACATTATACGAGCAGAAAGGTCTTATGATTTAGATGTTTCACGAGGGCTTCTTTGTGGACGCTGAATATAACCAACAGCGGGAACTACGTCCACACGATTTGCGGCAGCGAGCAGCATAACGTATAGCTACTGAACATTTCGAACAACGGGAACGACGTCTACAAGATTTCCGGCAGAGAGCAGCACAACGTGTAGCTACTGAACATTACGAACAACGGGAACGATGTCTACAAGATTTGCGGCAGTGTGCAGCACAACGTGTAGTTACTGAAAATAGCGGACAACGAGAGCGATATCTGTAAGATTTCCGGCAGCGTGCAGCACAACGTGTAGCTGCTGAAAATCATGTACAACGGGAGCGATGTCTACAGGATTTGTAGCAGCGAGCAGCACAACGTATAGCTACTGAACATTACAAACAACGGGAACGACGTCTACAAAATTTCTGGCAGAGAGCAGCACAACGTGTAGCTACTGAACATTACGAACAACGAGAACGATGTCTACAAGATTTGCGGCAATGAGCAGCACAACGTGTAGCTACTGAACATTACGAACAATGGGAGCGATGTCTGCAAGATTTCCGGCAGCGAGCAGCACAACGTGTAGCTACGAAACATTACGAACAACGGCAGCGATGTCCGCAAGATTTGCGGCAGCGAGCAGCACAACGTGTAGCTACTGAAAATTACGAACAACGAGAGCGAAGTTTACAAGATTTGCGAAAGAGAGCAGCACAACGTGTAGCTTCTGAACATTACGAACAATGGGAGCGATGTCTGCAAGATTTCCGGCAGCGAGCAGCACAACGTGTAGCTACTGAATATTACAAACAACGGAAAAGACGTCTACAAGATTTGCGGCAGCGTGCAGCACAACGTGTAGCTACTGAACATTACGAACAATGGGAGCGATGTCTGCAAGATTTCCGGCAGGGAGCAGCACAACGTGTAGCTACTGAACATTACGAACGATGGGAGCGATGTCTGCAAGATTTCCGGCAGCGTGCAGCACAGCGTGTAGTTACTGAAAATAGCGGACAACGAGAGCGATATCTGTAAGATTTCTGGCAGCGTGCAGCACAACGTGTAGCTGCTGAAAATCATGTACAACGGGAGCGATGTCTACAGGATTTGTAGCAGCGATCAGCACAACGTGTAGCTACTGAACATTACGAACAACGGGAGCGATGTCTGCAAGATTTCCGGCAGGGAGCAGCACAACGTGTAGCTACTGAACATTACGAACGATGGGAGCGATGTCTGCAAGATTTCCGGCAGCGTGCAGCACAGCGTGTAGTTACTGAAAATAGCGGACAACGAGAGCGATATCTGTAAGATTTCTGGCAGCGTGCAGCACAACGTGTAGCTGCTGAAAATCATGTACAACGGGAGCGATGTCTACAGGATTTGTAGCAGCGATCAGCACAAAGTATAGCTACTGAACATTACAAACAACGGGAACGACGTCTACAAGATTTCTGGCAGAGAGCAGCACAACGTGTAGCTACTGAACATTACGAACAACGGGAACGATGTCTACAAGATTTGCGGCAGCCAGCAGCACAACGTGTAGCTACTGAACATTACGAACAATGGGAGCGATGTCTGCAAGATTTCCGGCAGCGAGCAGCACAACGTGTAGCTACGAAACATTACGAACAACGGGAACGATGTCTACAAGATTTGCGGCAGCGAGCAGCACAACGTATAGCTACTGAACATTACGAACAACGGGAGCGATGTCTGCAAGATTTGCGGCAGCGAGCAGCACAACGTGTAGCTACTGAAAATTACGAACAACGAGAGCGAAGTTTTTAAGATTTGCGGCACAGAGCAGCACAACGTGTAGCTTCTGAACATTACGAACAATGGGAGCGATGTCTGCAATATTTCCGGCGGCGAGCAGCACAACGTGTAGCTACTGAACATTACGAACAACGGAAAAGACGTCTACAAGATCTGCGGCAGCGTGCAGCACAACGTTTAGCTACTGAACATTACGAACAACGGGAATGATGACTGCAAGATTTGCGGCAGCTAGCAGCACAACGTGTAGCTACTGAACATTACGAACAATGGGAGCGATGTCTGCAAGATTTCCGGCAGCGAGCAGCACAACGTGTAGCTACTGAACATTACGAACAACGGAAAAGACGTCTACAAGATTTGCGGCAGCGTGCAGCACAACGTGTAGCTACTGAACATTACGAACAACGGGAACGATGACTGCAAGATTTGCGGCAGCTAGCAGCACAACGTGTAGCTACTGAACATTACGAACAATGGGAGCGATGTCTGCAAGATTTCCGGCAGCGAGCAGCACAACGTGTAGCTACTGAACATTACGAACAATGGGAGCGATGTCTGCAAGATTTCCGGCAGCAAGCAGCACAACGTGTAGCTACGAAACATTACGAACAACGGCAGCGATGTCTGCAAGATTTGCGGCAGCGAGCAGCACAACGTGTAGCTACTGAAAATTACGAACAACGAGAGCGAAGTTTACAAGATTTGCGAAAGAGAGCAGCACAACGTGTAGCTACTGAACATTACGAACAACGGAAAAGACGTCTACAAGATTTGCGGCAGCGTGCAGCACAACGTGTAGCTACTGAACATTACGAACAACGGGAACGATGACTGCAAGATTTGCGGCAGCTAGCAGCACAACGTGTAGCTACTGAACATTACGAACAATGGGAGCGATGTCTGCAAGATTTCCGGCAGCGAGCAGCACAACGTGTAGCTACTGAACATTACGAACAACGGAAAAGACGTCTACAAGATTTGCGGGAGCGTGCAGCACAACGTGTAGCTACTGAACATTACGAACAACGGGAACGATGACTGCAAGATTTGCGGCAGCTAGCAGCACAACGTGTAGCTACTGAACATTACGAACAATGGGAGCGATGTCTGCAAGATTTCCGGCAGCTAGCAGCACAACGTGTAGCTACTGAACATAAGAACAACGGAAAAGACGTCTACAAGATTTGCGGCAGCGTGCAGCACAACGTGGAGCTACTGAAGATTACGAACAATGGGAGCGATGTCTGCAAGATTTCCGGCAGCGAGCAGCACAACGTGTAGCTACTGAACATTACGAACAACGAGAGCGACGTTTACAAGATTTGCGGCAGCGTGCAGCACAACGTGTAGCTACTTCTAATGACGAACAACGGAATCGACGTCTACAAGATTTGTGGCAGAGTATGGCACAACGTGTGTTTGCGCTGATAAAGGTCCCAATCATATTTTTTGCCGTTCAAAAGCCGTGGTGGCCGAGTGGTTCGAGCAGTTGCCTGCGACGCAAAGGTCGCAAGTTCGAATCCCGACTGTACCAATGAGTTTTTCTGAACTTAAGTACAGTGATTAGTCACACCACGAGCTTTACGGTGAAGGAAAACATCGAGAGGAAACCTGCATACGTCTGAGAAGAAATTCAAAGGCGTATGTATATTCATGCTTGAGTAACGGCGATGGACTCGCCATCTGTCACGTTGGCACCTAATATACCTCTGGCGGAAAGTGGGTGTGTAGGTATTGCCTATACGCCTCTGCCTTCCCCTTCGGGGACCCTTGTGGGAAGGCGTGAGGATATATTATTTATTTATATTATTATTATTATCATATTTTTTCTCATACATCTACCATGTACAGACAGTGATCCGTTACAGTTTTACAAACCACATCTAAATCGGATAAGTCGTTTCTGGGGTTAGTGTGCACAAAGCACAGACAAAAATTCTAACAATCAGTGTTTTGGGTGCTGTTTGCGTTGAAAAAGCTCCCAATCATATTTTTTTCTCTTACATCTTCCATGTACAGACAGCAATCTGTCACATTTTTATTATATGTTTAGATAGATGATTCTTTATTTTGGCATATCTTTTTAATTTCTTAACCGATTAACTCGTGATTTCTTATTTAAATAACAAGATCACATTTTTTCATTATTATATTGGTAACTTTTAAAAATATTATTCATATTTCATAAGTCTGTAATTCCTACGAAATAATATTTGATATTATATTTACCGAGCTAAGCTCGGTCATCCAGGTACTATCAAATTTAAATGAACATTTTAATCCAGCTTTGTCAAACGCGGACGGTTTTAATCTACTCGCCTTAAATGTTTTTTTGTGGTCCTTCGAGCCGAATAAATGGCTTGATTTTTTTACACGGGTTGCTCCATAGTAAGCAGTTGTCGCATAGTGTGGGCTCTCGGAACGCGTCTCTCCTAGCCAGACTTAAGTCGTTATTAAAAGGGGCGTATTTGCCTTCGTTTACATTTATTAAAACATTGTAGACTTATCACACGGCGAGTTTTATGGTGAAGGAAAATAACATGAGAAGTTACGCCTGCAAGTACGTTTGAGATGACAATTTTAACACACGTGTACGATCGTGTCTGAGATCTCATTTTGGTATCTCAATATATCTCGGGCAGATGTTATTGAGATATTGAAAATAAGTGGTAGGCAGACCACTTTGTGAGAAAACAGAGATGTAATAATAATAAAATAAATCGAACACTGAAGTATGGGAACGTTAAGATTACTTGAAACCGGCAAATATGAAAATACTTGCGCTCTACTTTCTCAGCCCAGTGAGGGCTTCGGCGTGATATAAAAACCTGTCATATTTTATGGAGATTTTTATTATTATTTATTAGTCAGATATTTTTTTAATGGCAACAACAATGTCAGTAATTGAATTTCAGTTTATTGTTCTAGCACGTGTATAAAATTGTTTGCAAATGCCGTGTTCAATGGTTGTTTAGCATAGAGTTTTCGCTTCCGTTGGCGGTTGTTTTTGGTAAAAATTTTGCATAAGTATTGTGGCGAAGCTTGAATATGGCTTTGGCGACCTCGGTCCATGATTGTATTGACTGAAACAACTAACTACGATGGGCGCGTGAAACGTATCGTCGAACCAAGGACTTTTAGCCGGCTCATCAGAACACGATGTAAGGCTTCTTTGTTTTGACAGTTCAATAGATTAACTTTGTCTTTGGTTATATAAGCAGGCTTTATCAGCCATACCAGTAGACCTACCAATATTATAAATGCCAACTTTTCTGGGGATGTTTGCTCGTCTTTCACTACTAAACGGAATAACAAGAAATTTCGCATTTTGATTTTTAGATTGTTGTTAGCTGGATTAAAACATATGATATTTTTATAGGTAATACCCACACACCCACTTTCCGCCAGAGGTATATTAGGTGCCAACGTGACAGATGGCGAGTCCATCGCCGTTACTCAAGCACGGCTATATATACGCCTTTGAATTTCTTCTCAGAGGTATGCAGGTTTCCTCTCGATGTTTTCCTTCACCGTAAAGCTCGTGGTGTGACTAATTCAGACAAACTCATTGGTACAGTCGGGATTCAAACTTGCGACCTTTGCGTCGCAGGCAACTGCTCGAACCACTCGGCCACCACGGCTCTTTATTATTTATTATATTTTTATAACAGAAAAATAATAAACTAAGGAAATACATTATAAATATATTCAAGCAGATGTATAAATATTAAAGCTTAAATAAAGCTAGTAATAAAATTGTTTCCCCCTCTTCATAATTCCTGTCCCTCTCTCAAGTTGCTGTGCACCACAGGGTCCATTGAATACCCTATTATGTATTAGATATAATAAGAATAGCAATAGAGCCGTGGTGGCCGAATGGTTCGAGTAGTTGCTTCGACACAAAGATCGAAAGTTCGAATCCCGACTGTACCAATGTGTTTTTCTGAACTTAAGTGCAGTGATTAGTCACACCACGAACTTTACAGTGAAGGAAAACATCGAGAGGAAACCTGCATACGTTTGAGAAGATATTCAAAGACCTATGTATAGTCGTGCTTCTGTAACTGCGATGGACATGTCATCTGTCACGTTGGCACTTAAAATATGTCTGACGTAAAGTTAGTGTGTGGGTACTACCTAATAAACCTTCGGGGACCATTGTCGTGAAGATATTTTTTTATTTGTTTATCATTTAAATGCCTAATCAAATTTAATGCGAGTAATACTGCTGGCACAACTACAAGACAAATAAAGAACCAATCATATATATATAGGTGTTTAAGTTAATATAAGATGCGGATCTCTTGGGATTTTACGGTGCGTGACGGAACTAGCGTGACGTGTGTCTGCAATGCGACGATCCTACTCGCATATTGCGGTCTCATCATTCGACAATTTCCTTTCGTATATATTAATATTACAAAGTGGTAGTTTTTCTTGTTTGAACGTGGAACTTAAATCAAGGATTAGGATATATGAGCCGTGGTGGCCGAGTGGTTCGAGCAGTTGCCTGCGACACAAAGATCGCAAGTTCGAATCCCGACTGTACCAATGAGTTTTTCTGAATTTAAGTACAGTGCTTAGTCACACCACGAGCTTTACGGTGAAGGAAAACATCGTGAGGAAACCTGCATACGTCTGGGAAGAAATTCAAAGGCGTATGTATAGTCGTGCTTGAGTAACGGCGACGGACTCGCCATCTGTCACGTTGGCACTTAATATACCTCTGGCGGAAAGTGGGTGTGTGGGTATTACCCATACACCTCTGCCTACCCCTTCGGGGACCCTTGTGGGAAGGCGTGAGGATATTATTACTATTATAGGATATATGTCGTTAAAATATTTTGATTTAAAACCTTTATAAATTGCGCCAAAACTATCTTGAACTACTTGGCCTTTCGGTGAAAAGCGTATGAAAATTCGTTCAAATCAAATAATGAACAGACAGACGTGGCGGGGGTCTTTGTTTTATAATATTGAGGAAGATATGCCTGTGAGAATAGGCAAAGGTGTGGAGTGGCACACCCAATTTTTAACGGAAATACATATAACTTGCCAGCGTGACAGATGGCGAGTCCATCGCCGTTTCTCAAGCACGATTATCTTTATATATAATTCTTCTGTGAGTGTGTATGTCACTGAACTCCTCTCAAACGACTGGACCGATTTTGATGAAATTTTTTGTGTGTGTTCAAGGGGATCTGGGAATGGTTAAGATTTACAATTGGACCCGATAGGTGGCGCCACCATCTTTTTTTTCCACCCGAGCGAAGCTGGGCGGGACCACTAGTATGTACATATGTCTTTGAATTTCGTTTTAAGCATATGCAGGTTTCCTTTAGATGTTTTCCTTCACCGCCAAGCTCGTGGTTTGATTATTCAATGTACTTAAAATTCCGATTAAAAAAAACAGTTGAGGTTTGAACTGAAATATACGCGTGGCAGTCGAATATTCCGTCCACCACGGCTTAGACTGAATTAGTTGAACCGAATTATTGAAGTGGCTTTGATACTTTTTTGTTGGATCACATCAATAATAGTTCGCGACATTGAGTAACGAGATCTACAAAATAAGGTCAGGGTTCCTACGATTTATTGCGACATTTTTTTATTCCACTAAAGTGGCAAACAAGCACGCGGTCCGCGTGGTGGTAAGCGGTTACCGGCGCCTATAGACGTTTGCAACACAAGGGTATAGCTCGCATGTTATCGACCCTGTAGGATTCTTTTCACATCTCTCTTGAAGAGTTCTAAAAAAAGTTACAGTATGGACTCTAGGCTATATTCTTTTTACATCGCTTAGGTTCCTAGGTATTTTGTTTAGTTGTAAATCTCTAGGATACTTAGGCGGCAGATAAATTTGTGTGACACGAATGTCATACCTCATCTTCAGGATTAGATGATACCGGTGGAGGTAAACTTAAGAAAATAGAAAGAAATAAGAAATTCAAAGACCATTTTATGGCGACACGTTGGCACCTGAATATATCTCAGGCGAAAGTATGGTCTTGTGTAACACCTCTGCCTACCCCTTTGGAAACTCTCGTTCAAAGTCTAGAATATATATATAGATAAATTATATGAGTATGTGTCTGTTTAAAACTCTTAGCTGAAAACACTACCTAATTGTCTAGTTTGTTGAACAAAAGCCAGTGTCAAAGTCGTGATGTCCTCATTATTAGTGACTTGCAAATTTTCTTCTCTTAACGCGAGTAGAGGCACTTCACTGTATAATTATTATGTATGTGAACTTTGAAAAGATTCAATGACGCGAACGTCATATATATTATGTCTTTGCGCCACCGGATCTATAAATATTTGGGACTAATTCCACTCACATTGAAATAGTCCCAAACCGAGCCAATTTTTTCAAGTAAGCAAAAGTTTTAGTATTCGAATTGTACGAGTATATACATTGCTGCTGCTGGGCATAGGTATTCTCTCCAACACGCCAATGTTTCCAGTCCTGTGCCAATCTCAACCATTGCCTCCCAGCCATCGCCATGATATCGTCGTAACTCGTATCGTAACCGTCGGGATGGTCGTCGTCGGGCGTCTTTGTTTCTTTAGACCACCATTCTATAATTAATGTCATTTGTATAATCCGTGTTAATTAAAGTAAAAAATAAATAAATAACTGTCTTGATACGGAACGGGAGGTTACTCTCATTCCGTATAATAACATATGGAATACGCAGTTCTCGAACGCTCAGGCTGTGGCTGAGACTCAGCTATGAGCTTCCCGTTGAGGTTTTGCCCCATAGAGTACCGCATGGAGGTTTTCAAGAAGGGTATGAACAAAATCCTTACCATCAGGCGGACTGTATGCTTGTTTGCTATCTACCTATACCTCGCTACAAATACTCGTAGTCATCACACAAATATCTGCCCTCAGCAGGACTGCTTCGCAGCACTAGATTAGACGGTCGTCATGTATGACAGTTTCATTCGTGTTTATGAATCTTCCTAAACGCCTTGATTGTAATATTGCTTCGTGATTGCAGGGTAGCCTTGATTTGTGAACCATGTTAATAGATTTATTAAGAGCGCTCATGCCCGTATATCGACAAATTGCTTTAAATGGGCCATGTATCCTTGGACTATTAAAATTTGTTACAATCAAAAATCATTTTGGATCAAGAGGCACGGTGCTTACAAAAAACCGGGTGGAGTATACAATATTATGAAAGAAATAAAAATGGATTTATATTTAATTATTGTTTATAATAAACACTGAAACAATGATGATATGTATGTATTTTTGAGACCTGAATTTAGTTCAGAGATTTACGAGTATTTCAATGAATTTTAATTCATACATACATATAATTACGCAGAGTCCCTCACGGGTGGGTAGAGAGAGTAGAGCGCCGTTTATCTCTAGGCCTACAGACCTACGCTTCATTAAATTTGTAATTAATCTACTAGGTCAGGCATCGGATTAAGTATGGCTTAAGACATCACTAAAGGTAGATTAATTTTACTATGTACCTTTAAACACTCGTTTGAATAGTGTAGTATCGTAACAAACGTGTTTCATTAATACGTCCAAACAGTCGTTAATTAATTCAACTGGAATATTTGTTTTGATGTGAAGTGGTATTCGGTGTCATTTTTGCCAAGTATGGCCGATTAGGGACTCCGATAAGAAGAATGGCTACATGCCCCGTGACGGTCAAAAGGGCTACGAATAACGTAGCAATTTTAGAGATTATAAAGAGGGTAAAATTAAATTACTAAATAATTTTAGCCTTTATTGTTTTTAGCCTGGTACATCCCACTGCTGGGCAAAGGCCCCATTATTTCCAAGTGTTTCAGTCCAATGATAGTGTTGGCCAGTCCACAGATGTGTTGTCCAGGACTTGTCGCCATCTCCTTCGTGTTCTGCCTCGCCTTCATAATTGCGTTGGTATCACACGTATCTACTGATGAGAACAGCATTAACTGCGACTTTGTTTTGTTCTAGATGTAGAGATAAATGACAATTTTGAACATTTATGGACGGAAATAAACATAAACGAATGAATGATATTTGGGTGGGCGCGCGTCGTGCCTCGTGCCCCATTTCCATTACGTAGCTTAGAACACCATTCGCTGCCAGGGCTGTCATTCAAATTTGGTATTTGTGTTTAATCTCTTCAAATGAGCTTTACTCTTTTTTATACGTTCCATGCAGTTTAAATTGTCTATGGTGACAATGGAATGTGAATCGTTTTAAAAGCGACGCTAATTAAGATTTTCAATTTGACGCGGTTATAATGGACAGATTTTCCCAGTTATTGCTGTTTTAAATCGCAATCATTACTGCAGGTACCTACCTGTTAAAACCACTTGGCCATAGTTCTATTGAAAAGTAGTCCAGTCCAGCTCCCACACGCGAATCAGCAACGCCGTAAGCCGAGTTCCGAACCCCACAAAGGGTGCCATTAGCTGTTTATTTTCAGTACCTAAGAAGTGCCTGGCTGTTGGTCTTGCCATTGTCTGGTTAAGCAAAAGTTCCGGGCACTCGTGCTATGAGCGGCAATAAGTATATCAATGTGTACTTCTAAGAGCCGTGGTGGCCGAGTGGTTCAAATAGTTGCATGTAACACAAAGATGGCAAGTTCGAATCCCGGCTGTACCAACGGGTTTTTCTGAACTTTAGTACAGTTATTAGTCAAACGAGCTCTACGACGAAGGAAAACATCGAGAAGAAACCTGCATATGCATAAGCAGAAATTCATAGACGTAAATATACATACATACATATCATATAGACGCCAAGTCCCTAGCGGGGTAGGCAGAGAGTATAGAGCGCCAGTTCTCTCTAGACTTACATACCTCTTTCGCTCCGTCCACATTCATCAGTCTCTTCATACATGCTCGTGGGTTTCGAGTACTCTTGACGTTCCCGTCCTTGAGAGTCCGATCGATTTGATCCAGGTCGTTGGAACGTGGCCTTCCTCTGCCTCTTCTTGCACACACTTTTGCAAAGCAAAAGTATATCTGTTTCGTCAATCTTTCTTCACTCATCCTTCCTATGTGTCCAAACCAACGTAACATGCCTTTCTTCATCTTTACAATCACGCCCTCATTCACGCCATTTGATTTGCGAATCTCTTCATTGCGGATTCGATCTAAAATCGTTACTCCGCACATTTTTCGAAGATATCGCATCTCAACTCAATAAATATAGTGGGTATGTAAATATATACCTATGTATAATATAATGGCCGCAAGTTATTATTACCCCTTATTTATATAATGGCACATGGCGATGAATCCATCTGTCACGTGGGTACCTAAATATATCTCAGCCGAAAAGATTGTGTTGATACCTCTGCCCGATCCTTCTGGCAACCTTGTGGGCAGATGTCAATATATAAAGATAAGAAAATATATACATATTTCCATATACATACATATAAGCTTCATATATATTAACATACTAGCTGTGCCCCCGCGACTTCGTCCGCGTAGAATATTGACTTTGGGCAGTATTTATTGGATGTATCGTTTGGTTTATTTTGGATGTATTAAGTTAAGCTTAACCACAATATATTAGTGAAAACCACATCTAACTCGGATAAGCTGTACCTGAGATTAGCGTGCACAAACGCACAGACAAACAGATAAACAGACAGAGAGATTCTAACAATCATTGTTTTGGTTGCTATTTGCGTTGATAAAGGTCCCCATAAGATTTTTTCTCATATATATCTTAGACAGCTATCCGTAACATTTTTATTATATGTATTTAATATTTATGTATCCAGTGTCTCAGATAATAGATCAGTTGTATCATTATACATATTCTCAAGACGATAAAAAAATTACGAACAGATAACAATATTACAAAAAATTTAAAGGAGTAATCACTCACTCAGAAATATTTTATTGTTTTTTCTATTCGCCAAAATTAAGATTAAATTAATTCGTAACATTAGATTTTTATGTGTAAATAAGGTTAAAACAATACAATTTCGCATGTATTTTTTTTTATTTGTATTTGCTATGATCTGGGACGCCCTGGAAATATTTGAACTTTAAGCTGTACTCGGCAGTTTCATTTCACTTGCATTAAGAGTAATTTCATCCGAGGATGGATTTTAAGTTTTAAATTGACATTACCAAGATGTAGCAACCCTATCCCATTGTTACCACCCGTGCGAGCAACACAATCACAGAACAGTACAGACAATAAACGTTCATTGAGTACGCAATTAGCGCAAGCTTCGGCAGGCTCAACCAAAATGGACCTTGACACACCTGCGCAGACCTAATTTTTCAGTGAGAGGTTTCTAGCAGCCGTATCTATTAAATAAAGTAGTTAAGTACACAGATTGGTAAAACATCCTCTCTACTGTCTACACAACAAAATTTCTATAGCAGTGTCTTTTTTAATTAATAAATATTTAATAATTAAATATTCGGGGCAAGTTTGTTAAATCAAAAAGAGTTTTTTTTGGCCCAGCTGATTTCAAACGAAAGTCGTGATATGAATAACTCTAAAATAATAGTCGACGGCCGTCTGGTCTAGTGGTTAGAGCTCCTGACTGCGAAACTTGAGGTCGCGCGTTCGAATCCCGCTGAGGGCAAGTATTTGTGTGATGAACACGATTATTTGTACCTTAGTCTTGGATGTCCTATGTATTTATGTATATATCTATCTATATAAGTAAATATATCGTTGTCTAGTTACCATAACATAAGCTTTGCTTAATTTGGGACTAGGTTATTTGTGTGGAATTGTACCAGATATTTATTTATTTATTAATAACTACGGGTAATGATTTTATTATTACTTATACTCTATACTAATAATCTATCTCTGTGCCAAATTTCATCTAATTACGCTTAGTTGTTTTTGCGTGATAATAACATACGTTCACATTTATAATATTAGTAAAATCGATGGATGTTCATGACAAAGACTCTCAGTGTTTAGCTTTTGGAGTCATAATACTGTACGGTAAGGTCGATATTTGAACAATTCGTTTGACACGTGCTATATAATTGCGGATACCTTCTGAATATTTTATGGTGAATAGTACGGAAAGTATCTTCCAATTGATTTCTTTGTTTTAAGGTCGAATTGAAACTTGAATGACTCGAAAAAAAATTAAGGCGTGATGCTATGCAATTATAACCGACTTCAAAAAAAGGAGCAGGATTCTCAATTCGATCTATATATATGAAAATGAAAGTCTGTCACACATACAGGGCATACATCCTTTATAGAATTGTAAACGGCTGGACCGATTTTTATGAGAATTGTGGATCGAGAATAAACCATTCATAATTTGACACGATAGGTGGCGCTGCGATCGTGTTTCAGGAAATTTAATTTTTCAACCCAGCTGGTTTAAAATTTTTATACTAAACTATAAACCTCCTTTTTTTAAGTCGGTTTAAAATAAGCTCGAATATAAGATGTCCCACCCAGCTTCCAAACCATCCAGGGACCCACAAACACACACAACAAACACAATTTCGTCCAGATCGGTGCAGCCATATAGGAGGAGGTCGGTGAGAAACACGCGTATAGAAGTAGTCTATATAACACTCGGTTTCGACATAGAAATGTTTGATTTTCGTTAACAGCTAACGGCCCATTGGTCGGTATTTGATAAAGCACCTAATCAAATTTTTATTTGAATGAGGCCTAAAACCGTACATCGTTTTAAAAAGGTACGGGACGAGAAACGAAATCTACATAAATATGCTGAGTGCCTCGCTGCGATACTTTCAACTCTGATAAAGAACTGTTATCAAAAGCGACCAGATGACTTGGATATCGTTGCGTTATCAGCTTGGATTAACTGACATCTCCCATCCAAGATTACATAGCTTAAGACACACTCATAATTTTATCATCAAATCGTGTTAAACACCTGACTAATATTGACATGTTTTGACTCACAAATGCAGATTACAAAATTAAAGATAACGACAATATTGGTCGGCCTGCCTGACTGTAAGCGGCTTACGGAACCGCTAATTACTAAAGTAATTACCTAGTAATTACTTTAGTAATTAGCACGGCGTTCAAATACCGAACTGCCAATTGCACACACGATTAATAAATCGAATAATAATTGTTATTTATAGATACATATAAATGTAATTGCTCAGTGCTGGGCAAACCAGTCACCCTTCGGTCCCAACACCCGCGATCGAGCACTTATTCAGACCAATTGTTCAGGTGCATGCCCAGTTAGTCCCATTATCTTTTGCCCTTCCTCGTATGTACGCCACGTTCTGTGGGTTAATGGGTTCGTTTGTTTGCTGACAAGTCAGCCACGACAGACGTGTCCAGCCCAATCCATTTATGCCATAGTTATAATTAGATAAAAAATATTAATAACGAAAAAACACGATGCAGACATTCAACCATCTTTACTAAACCTAAGCACTGCAATACTATCTAATCTATATATCTGGAAAACGTTGTTTGTAGCCAACGAGCAAGGTATGGGCTTGGCATTAGGGACAGCGAACAGCTTGTGTCTCTGACTTACATTTACCTCTATCGATCTGTCCCTTTTCCACTCTTGAATAATTAGGCCAAATATGTAATGCAGGAATAGTTACATATAAGTTTTGTAGTTTAAATATACATATGGAATTCGGACATCGCATGATGTGTCGGATTTACAGAAGCCATAGAACTAACGTATTTAAATTTATTTTGTCTACCATACACGCTTTGACCTCGTGCTTCTGAAAGCATAAAGTATAGTGCATCACTTGTATATATTGTAGGCTGCCACCCGTTGATTGCTGCGCACGCGCAACATGTATTACTTGTACATTCAATTTTGACTGCGCCTTGCCTTCACTAATGCTAACAACGATTGCTCTTCTTCCTTTTCAGCACCAATTAAAAAGCATCGAGGGTCGTACTGTACTGCTTTTTCTATTTATTGAGAACCTTCGATGATCAGACTAAAATCCTCGCGACGTATAATGGTTTTAGTCCGAATTTGACCACCAACAACTTTGGTGTGTTCAATTGGTGGTAATAACCACATACCTCTGCCAACCCC
The DNA here is from genome assembly GCA_945859725.1 of Drepana falcataria. Classification (NCBI taxonomy): domain Eukaryota; kingdom Metazoa; phylum Arthropoda; class Insecta; order Lepidoptera; family Drepanidae; genus Drepana; species Drepana falcataria. Next base: position 8,016,335 of record OX243941.1, on the reverse strand, counting down.
TTAGGAGACTCTTGTGTGAAAGTATCTAATACCTTTAAACGAGCAATTCTTGTATATTTGTATATATATATATAATCTGAATCTCGGAAACGGCTCCAACGATTTTCATGAAATTTGCTAGGGGGGGGATTTCGGGGCCAATAAATTGATCTTGCTAGGTTTTATTAAAAAAAAAGTTCTTTTATCCGTGTTTTTAGGCAATGAAAATCTCCTACAATTTCATTAGAATTTGAATACAATAAAGCGTTGCTAAGCAACAAACTTTAAGCCAATGAGTTTTTGGTTTGACGTTACGTTTTCGTAGACGTATTATATATAAAATCAATTGTTTACTTACATGAAAAAATGCCTAAAAGATGAAGAAGACTCATCTCAAGAACACCTTCAAGAAAATAATGATCGACAAACAAGACTCATTTCAACAAATCAATGAAAATAATCAGCCTTCCGCTCGTCCCACACGTAGTCTTGCAAAACTTGACTAACATTATACGAGCAGAAAGGTCTTATGATTTAGATGTTTCACGAGGGCTTCTTTGTGGACGCTGAATATGACCAACAGCGGGAACTACGTCCACACGATTTGCGGCAGCGAGCAGCATAACGTATAGCTACTGAACATTTCGAACAACGGGAACGACGTCTACAAGATTTCCGGCAGAGAGCAGCACAACGTGTAGCTACTGAACATTACGAACAACGGGAACGATGTCTACAAGATTTGCGGCAATGAGCAGCACAACGTGTAGCTACTGAACATTACGAACAATGGGAGCGATGTCTGCAAGATTTCCGGCAGCGAGCAGCACAACGTGTAGCTACGAAACATTACGAACAACGGCAGCGATGTCCGCAAGATTTGCGGCAGCGAGCAGCACAACGTGTAGCTACTGAAAATTACGAACAACGAGAGCGAAGTTTACAAGATTTGCGAAAGAGAGCAGCACAACGTGTAGCTTCTGAACATTACGAACAATGGGAGCGATGTCTGCAAGATTTCCGGCAGCGAGCAGCACAACGTGTAGCTACTGAATATTACAAACAACGGAAAAGACGTCTACAAGATTTGCGGCAGCGTGCAGCACAACGTGTAGCTACTGAACATTACGAACAATGGGAGCGATGTCTGCAAGATTTCCGGCAGGGAGCAGCACAACGTGTAGCTACGAAACATTACGAACAACGGCAGCGATGTCTGCAAGATTTGCGGCAGCGAGCAGCACAACGTGTAGCTACTGAAAATTACGAACAACGAGAGCGAAGTTTACAAGATTTGCGAAAGAGAGCAGCACAACGTGTAGCTACTGAACATTACGAACAACGGAAAAGACGTCTACAAGATTTGCGGCAGCGTGCAGCACAACGTGTAGCTACTGAACATTACGAACAACGGAAAAGACGTCTACAAGATTTCCGGCAGCGAGCAGCACAACGTGTAGCTACTGAACATTACGAACAACGGAAAAGACGTCTACAAGATTTGCGGGAGCGTGCAGCACAACGTGTAGCTACTGAACATTACGAACAACGGGAACGATGACTGCAAGATTTGCGGCAGCTAGCAGCACAACGTGTAGCTACTGAACATTACGAACAATGGGAGCGATGTCTGCAAGATTTCCGGCAGCTAGCAGCACAACGTGTAGCTACTGAACATAAGAACAACGGAAAAGACGTCTACAAGATTTGCGGCAGCGTGCAGCACAACGTGGAGCTACTGAAGATTACGAACAATGGGAGCGATGTCTGCAAGATTTCCGGCAGCGAGCAGCACAACGTGTAGCTACTGAACATTACGAACAACGAGAGCGACGTTTACAAGATTTGCGGCAGCGTGCAGCACAACGTGTAGCTACTTCTAATGACGAACAACGGAATCGACGTCTACAAGATTTGTGGCAGAGTATGGCACAACGTGTGTTTGCGCTGATAAAGGTCCCAATCATATTTTTTGCCGTTCAAAAGCCGTGGTGGCCGAGTGGTTCGAGCAGTTACCTGCGACGCAAAGGTCGCAAGTTCGAATCCCGACTGTACTGAACTTAAGTACAGTGATTAGTCACACCACGAGCTTTACGGTGAAGGAAAACATCGAGAGGAAACCTGCATACGTCTGAAAAGAAATTCAAAGGCGTATGTATATTCATGCTTGAGTAACGGCGATGGACTCGCCATCTGTCACGTTGGCACCTAATATACCTCTGGCGGAAAGTGGGTGTGTAGGTATTGCCTATACGCCTCTGCCTTCCCCTTCGGGGACCCTTGTGGGAAGGCGTGAGGATATATTATTTATTTATATTATTATTATTATCATATTTTTTCTCATACATCTACCATGTACAGACAGTGATCCGTTACAGTTTTACAAACCACATCTAAATCGGATAAGTCGTTTCTGGGGTTAGTGTGCACAAAGCACAGACAAAAATTCTAACAATCAGTGTTTTGGGTGCTGTTTGCGTTGAAAAAGCTCCCAATCATATTTTTTTCTCTTACATCTTCCATGTACAGACAGCAATCTGTCACATTTTTATTATATGTTTAGATAGATGATTCTTTATTTTGGCATATCTTTTTAATTTCTTAACCGATTAACTCGTGATTTCTTATTTAAATAACAAGATCACATTTTTTCATTATTATATTGGTAACTTTTAAAAATATTATTCATATTTCATAAGTCTGTAATTCCTACGAAATAATATTTGATATTATATTTACCGAGCTAAGCTCGGTCATCCAGGTACTATATCTGTAAGTGTTGCAACGAGACGAGATGATGCGAAAGTCAGGAGGCTTATACCCAAAATTGGGTTTAAAGCAGCTGATACGATAATGAAGCTGATAATGATGATGTTTGATTCCTAGTATTCTTTATTTTAACGTAGACCTAATGGTTTTTTCCAGATATGTGCGCTCGCGAAACAACTAGACATGTCCGAGCGCCAGGTGGAGCGCTGGTGGCGCCTACGCCGAAGCCAAGACAAGCCCTCCACGCTCGTCAAGTTCTGCGAGAACTGCTGGCGGGCGACTTTCTACCTATACAACTTTTCTTACGGCCTCTTCGTTCTCTGGGACAAGGAGTGGCTGTGGGACATAGACCAATGCTATATGGGGTACCCTCATCAGGTAGATACATTATAATTTAATTGAGTAATGTCATATCCGTTTGTAAACGATAGAACAATTTTTATTAAATTGGATGAGCATGATGATGTTACAGCTACTGCAGGACTTACAGTGTATTTTGACCGCTTACCGTCAGGCGGACCGTATCCTTGTTTGCCACCCTACAAAAAAAAAATACTATAACATTTCGTCGTGTCGGGTCGTGTCAAAAATTATCGTATTTTGACTCACAAAATTCAGATTGTGAAAAAAAATAACCACAGGATTACCCGACTTATAGTTGAACGGATCCGTAGCCGTAATTACTAATCTGTACAATTAGTAAATAGAAGACATGAGATGATATGCACTGACGATATAAAGTGTACCTCCGTCGCAACTTGGTTACTTCTATCCTTTAGTTTCGAAGGCCCTTTTGGGTATATTTTTGGGTTTACTCTTGTTTTGTTTCCAGGGTGTATCCAACGACGTGTGGTGGTACTATATGATCTCCACGGCATTCTACTGGTCCCTGATGTTCTCCCAGTTCAGGGATGTGCGCCGCAAAGACTTTTGGCAGATGTTCGTCCACCACATCGCGACAATATTCCTGCTGTCGTTCAGCTGGGTGTGCAACCTACACCGCATCGGGTCGTTGATCCTGCTACTGCATGATTGCGCAGACATATTCCTCGACGCGGCCAAAGCTACTAAGTACGCTAATTATCAGAAGTTGTGCGACGGTGTCTTTGCCGTATTCACCCTTCTCTGGATTGTTACCAGGCTTGGTTTCTTCCCGTTTTATGTTATACGAAGGTAAGATATCTATCTTTATTGTGTTACTACTACTAGCTATGCCCCGCGGGTCGCCCCCGTAAATTTGATTTATTTGTTCATTGTTGGTTTTTGCAAGAAAGAAGCAGTAATTCTGTATCTGTCAATAAGCTAATTCTGTGCAAAATTTTATCTGATTCAGTAGTTTCTGAGTGAAACATCTTCGCAAACGTTCGCATTTATAATATTAGTAAGATTGACGTGTTCTAATTGGGCTTATATACATAACACGGCGTTTTGCGAATGCAAATCGAAACATTACTGCGTTTTAACTCTTACGCCCGCTTAACCCAAACGCCATGAAAGTGTCGGTCTATTGACTAATAAAACCTTCAGGGCGTTTGGGTCATAGTCATCTCACTTACTTATTTTAGTCTTGTATTGCCTTGGGCAATTGTTTTATGGTGGGCTATTTTATACGTAATCCGTGCCCCATGTTGGGCGCCAAAGATTTTAATTAAACTCTTGTTATATTGCAGCACTACGATGCGTGCTCCGTTGGTGGTCCCGATGTTTCCAGCATACTTTATATTCAACTCTATGCTGTTTCTGCTTTTGGCCTTACACCTAGTATGGACCTGGCTTATTATCCAGGTCGCTTACAAAGCCATTAGTACAGGGAGAGTAAGTACATACATACATACATATCATCACGCCAAGTCCCTAGCGGGGTAGGCAGAGAGTATAGAGCGCCAGTTCTCTCTAGACTTACATACCTCTTTCGCTTCGTCCACATTCATCAGTCTTTTCATACATGCTCGTCGGTTTCGATTACTCTTAACGTTCCCGTCCTTGAGAGTCCGATCGATTTGATCCAGGTAGTTGGAACGTGGCCTTCCTCTGCCTCTTCTTGCACACACTCTTGCTTTGTATATCTGTTTCGTTAATCGTCGAGAGTAAGTATATTTATCTTTTCGTTTTAACACCTTTTTCCTACCAGGGTTACTGCAGGAAGAGGCAGTGGCACCATGTATTTAAAATTCGTGCTAATGATATACTTTGTAGGTGAAAAAATTTAACCATGGGCTAGGGCCCATTGTATGGTATGGTAGGCCATATACACTTACTTGACGAAAAAAAAAATCCTTTAAACATTCTTGAGTTATGCTTGCAATAGCACATAATTGTAGGGCCCTTTGTTTCATATAATTAAACGACCTTTACCGCATCCAGACATACAATTTAAACCTTTTTCATAATTTCAGATGGAGGGAGACATAAGGAGTTCTAGTTCGGAAATAAGTGATAGCTCGCATAATTCTAACCAAAGCACGCCTAGCCGGACTAATAATAAAAAGTAAGTGACACACAACGTTCCCCAAGGAGGTAGGCAGAGGTATAACTACACGCTCCTCTCGTGGCGAATCCATCGACGTTTCGCGATCACAACTCTACATACGTCCTTGAATTTCCTTCCGTAATAATTGTATTTCGCATCAAATCTCGATATTATTATGTTAGTAGCAATATTTCTTACACCTAGTGCTAGTAACAATTAAATTAACTTATACTTAATTGGACTTTCATATGAGGACTCGGTAGTTTAGTTCCAAGTGTAAAGCTTCCGGTGCGATTAATCACTATACCTTAATTTAGAAAAACTTGGTACAGTCATGGTCTACTCGAATCTCCCGGCCACAATGGCTTTATTTTTAAGTCATGGTTCTATAATAATTAATATTTCATAATTCCAGAGAAACATAAGTGCCGACCTACAGTGCCTATTTCGACTTATGACAGCTGCAGCGTGGTACGTGATCAAAAAGGTTCTATTTTTTTTATACCTTTGGGGTCATCAATTGTTCTTCAAACGATCGAAAGAAACATGGGAAAAAAGAAAAATTATATCACATTTTAAGTCAGGTAGGGAAGAACGGGTTTCTTTAAGAACTTTATGTTTCTGTAAGTTTCGTTGAAATGTGTTTTATGTTTTATTTTTACGTAAGTATCGTTCTAGCTTCGCCACCTCATTTGCAATTCATTTTAATTTTCAACTGATGTTATTTTGTTTTTGTTAAATGTTTTTGCAATTTTGCACAAACGTAATTGTTTATTTTTGTTTATAATTAAACGAAGGATAATTAATTATCACGTCTGCCTCTGACACGTAGAATTCGATCATGTTGGAGCGAGACAAAAACACAACTGCTGTTTTTAACGTTCCACTTTCTATAAGGTCAACGTGACTGATATTTAACAATAAAGAGAGAGATGGAAAATAAAATGATTATTGTGAAAGAGATAAAATCAACGACAGGATAAAATAATCCCTTTGCTGGTGCTTCAGATATAATACTGTTATGTTGGAAAAAGAGATTTAAAATGTGACTCCACTTTCGTCCTTAGAGTTTTGGGATTTGTGGAGATTTCTAGGGGTTAATATTAACTAGTTTTCTATTTTACGGACAAAATAATATGTAATAATAATATTTATGCACCTAGTATATTTATTATAGTATATATGAGCCGTGGTGGCCGAGTGGTTTGAGCAGTTGCCTGCGACGCAAAGGTCGCAAGTTCGAACCCCGACTGTACCAATGAGTTTTTCTGAACTTAAGTACAGTGATTAGTCACACCACGAGCTTTACGGTGAAGGAAAACATCGAGAAGAAACCTGCATACGCCAGAGAAGAAATTCAAAGGCGTATGTATAGTTGTGCTTGAGTAACGGCGATGGACTCGCCATCTGTCACGTTGGCACCTAATATACCTCTGGCGGAAAGTGGGTGTGTGGGTATTACCTATACATCTCTGCCTACCCCTTCGGGGACCCTTGTGGGAAGGCGTGAGGATATATTATATTTATATTATATTATATTATATTTCTTTTTATTATATTTATACCTAGTAATTACTATGATGGTCTTTAGTAAAACATTGTTTATAGCAGAGTGCGTTAAATTGTCTATGTTTTGGCGCAAATCAAGTAGCAGTACAAGCAGTACGGTTCTTTCCCTGTATTTCGTTAATTGTATTAATGTGGGCTTTAATTTTGGGGTCATATTGTGCAGTAACATTACATTGAAACCGACTGTTAAAGAAATTCAAATAAATACGTTCTTTATGTGAGTAATACATTTGTATAGCATATATCGCTGACGTAATTGCTTCATATTTTCTGCTACTACTTAGGATCGCTAATATTCAGTTGTTTACTAATGACCTAACAGTGATGGTAACGTCCACATCACAAGAGCATTGTCTAAAACTTAGTCTTATACACCAATATGCTATGAACACGCCTATTAGACCGTATTGCCTTATTATATAAGGATGGATATCCATCAATTTATTGACGCTTGTCAAAATGTGATTTAAGTATAGTACATTATTAATAGTCACAAAGTTTCAAAGTATTAATTTGTTACTTAAAAATTCCTTTGCTGTGTATCCGTATTATAAATAGTATTAACTCAGTTTAAAAGATATTAATTTGGAAGTTATTGTTATGACTTATACATGTTTTTTTTTATTCTATATCTACATAATATGGATCCTACCTCAAAGCCTTTATAACTCTTAAGACTTAGCTATAATATTATAAAAAAAATACCTCTTAAATGGTGGAAAATCGGCGTACAGTTTTGATAATTAATATTTTTGGTCCTTTGTTTGTCATATTCAATGATTTTAAAGGTTTTTTCTAAGCAAAATACGATATCTCGAAATACTGTTAGCCGTATTTTCAGTTTTTCACATTAAGACTTTTTGCTTTCTTCCTACGAAATAGCTTACTTTTAATTAGTTGGTCCTAAGAGTCAAATTCTAAGTGGTATGTTATGTGCATCTAATATTTTTTCTCCACCAAAAGAACGTCTAGGACCATTTGTTTTTTTATTTCTATTGAGGAAAATAAGAATAGTGGAAACAACAAGTAAGTATCTTTCCTAATTTCGTGTTGCACATATCAATTGTCAGAAAAATCTGCTTCAGATAAAAATGAATCTAATGACATTTCAAAATAGAAACTATTTTACAAACTTATTAGACTTAAGTAACTTGTTCAAAACCAAACAATATACATGTCATGATAGATCTTAAGACATCATGAAGCTGAATGCTTAACTCTGTATTTTTTACAACTAATCTGCTTTACCAAAAAGTTTTATCAAACTAAATAACATGTTCGGCTGCATTCCTAATAGATTATAAAGAGGTATATTTACACAATCTATTTGTATTATCTATGATCTGAAGTAATCTTAAGATGTATTAAATATTCCTATAGTTATAGGAGTTAGACCGACATAAACGCTTATTCTGTATCGATGAGAAACAAAAAAGTTCAAATATGTATTGTGAATACGTACTCACGACGAGGCTATATAACAATTAGCTCCAAAGATAGCAAAATGACAATTTTTTTAAAGGAATTTGAATGGGATATCTAGTATTACATAAAAAAATTAAATTACGAACAAAATTAAGCATATCGTGTCATACAAAGTACCATAATTATACATTGCACATAGATATACCAACTGATATTCATTATTGATTAAAATACATAAGTAAATATAACTCGGAAATCAGATGCTCTATGGTTCAAAGACTTATGCACGCATTATAGATGACAAATAAATCTGCAGTGCAGCGTTGTTATACCCCTTCTGGGACCCTTGTGAGAAGGCGTGAAGAATGTACTCCTTTCGCGCTCTTTCATACAGATACAGATCTCGAATACAGTCATCACAATACGTGTTGCAATAATCCATTCAATAAATGTACTTACTGTATTTTATACCTCTAAATATTTTCTATTTACATTAATCTCTTACATGTATAATATTCCTATCTGTAAGTTTACACATTAAATTTAATATAATATATCATTAATATTTAATTCTATTTATATCTGATAGTATTTACAGTATACTTGTACTAATGTATCTTTAGTTATTAGTTAAAAAACGCTATTGTTCCTAATATTGACCTTCTTCGGTTTAAGTTGGTCTTATCTTCTGTCCTACGAACAGCAAAATGTATGTATGTTAATGTATTTAATAATAAGTTTATTTTCTATGTGTTAGTAATCGCCGTAAGGTCACGTCTGACTTAAAAAAACGCGGCAATTGTTGTCTTGACATTTAAGTTTTTTTTCTTGATTGTGTGAATGAGGCCCATAGATTACGTGTTATAGATAATAGATTAGTTGATCGTACGGCGATTAACAAAAAACAGCGGAAATAAGTCTGTTATGTTTGTTGTAACTTACTTATTTTATACATGTGTTCATAAAGTCATGATAACTTATATTAGTGCCTTTGTTAAATACTGATGTTATTATAAAGTAACGCTAGGTGCCCTGATATGGTGTCTATGAGTTGGTTTATTGAACACTGCATTGATTGTGCAATTCAGCCTTTACGTATGTTCTTTAAAAGGAGCCGATATAATGCCTAGAAATTTTAACAATTCTTTTACGCTTTGCCAACTAAAACAAGCTTAGCATAATCTGCTTTACGAGAGCTGGTGCCCAATGTAGGTTTAAAATCTGTAAGTACAGGTTACCAGGAACTATTAGCGGAATTAACACAGAATATATTTTATTCCAAAAAAAAAGACTAATATAGTAAAATTTTACGCGGTTAAAACCTTAGGGCACCGTTAGCATTAAATAAGTTCCATAAATCTCTGGCGAAAAGTGGGTGTTGGGTATTACCTATACCCCTCTGCCTACCCCTTCGGGGACCCTTGTGGGAAGGCGTGAGGATATATTATTATTATTATTAAGTTCCATAAAGCATTTCCTAGAAGTGCCCGGCCCTATTGGTCTTGCCATTGTATCGTTGTCAGCAGAATTAAAGATACGACAGACAATAAAAAATCAAACATATAGTTGCTTTAGCATTCTAACAACAATAAAATTTATGGTTGATAGAATGAAGAACTGTATTGAATGCAGTGTTCACAAGCCATATTTATGGAACATCGAAGCACCTTGGTGCTCGGTACAGGCTATAAATAAATTATTATTATTATGAATGGGTAATGTAGGATATTGAAATGTATTTGTGTTGATCTCTATTGATTGCATTCTATTCGATAATAATTAATATATAAGTTCATATCACATGAGGTTGTTGAATAGATAATAAATACGTTTTCACAGATTATCAATTTTAACGCCTTAGTATTATGCTTTATGATTTTTTTCTTAATTTATACTCTTTTTTTCATTGTTCGATATGTCATTTCCTTAGCGCCATTTCTATAAAATATTGTATGTTATTCTTTTTTCATATTGTTGTTCTTTGTTCATATTTTATAAATGTGTGATGAGACGAGGTGTCTATAGGCCCGTGAGAATGGGTTAAGTGGCTTTTATCCCACTGATATACATATAGCGTGGATTTTCGCAAACAAAGTCGCAGGGAACAAATAGTTTGCAATATATTATTTTGTATGCGATCAAAGATGAATAAGTAAAACATACCTGAATATTATTGTTTTATTGATTAACAGTTTTTATTTTTTACATGATATTTTACATTATTTATATTTTGGTTTGGGAACATGTGTATATTTTTGCGTACCAGAAATAGCTAAACGTCTCATTAATAGGCTAGATCCAGGAATGACAATAGCCGATAAAATGTATACACAATCACTTGGAGACTGAAAATTCACGGCGATTCAGATCTATATCGCAGTTGGTCTTCATATCTGTAACATTCTTAAAAACATTGTAGTGTAGTGTTTTCCTGAATTAAAAGACATTATTTTTAAAATAAAGCGAATTGTGTACATTATCGCCCACTGCATAAAACATATTTACTAAAGTTGACAAACGAACATTAGTCTTGCAAGATAACTTATATCCTGTAGGATACTAAAGATTGTTCATTATGTAAAATGTTTATGTAATTAAATTAATTTAATTTCACTTTTAATTTAAATTACGTTAATTTTACGTTAATAAAGGAAATTAAAAAATATTATTAGGCAGCATAGTTTCGGACGTTTGCCGATTCTCAATGGGTGGAATATAAAACGCTTAACTGTCAGATTTACTAATAGAGAAAGCTGTCGGTCTGTCACATTTCCGAATGAAGCCGTCGGTTGAAAGCGTGTGTTAGCGTGCTAATACACGTAATTATTAGAACGCTAATTAGCAAAACTATAGTTTAATTTAAGTGTTGTTACAAGAAATAAGTGTTAAATATGTTGCGGCAGTTCCTCGATAAGTTCTGGGATGAAAGTGTGTGGCTGCCGCCCAACACGACGTGGGAAGACATCACGCCAGGGCCTGATAAGGCGGTTACATATACGGATTACACACACGTTTTCTATCCTATACCGTTAGGAGTGCTGTTTATGGTTCTCCGGTATGTCTGTGAAAAGTAAGTACTTGATAATTAATACGAGTAGGTAATAACCTAACACGGTTTTACGATACCGAATTAAACTTGTTCAATTTATTTCTTTCGTCTTTAATGCTAATCGAGTTTTGGAATAGAAATAGGAATTTTAACTATACGTTAGTTTATATAAATGATTATCCTTATTTAATAGCATGAAACCAAGCAGGTTAAAATTAGATTTTTTGTTTACCTACTTTTTTTACACTTGACTTTCGATTCCTTGTACAACAAGGTTTAGTACAATTTCAGTTTCACAAATTATAACTATTTACTGAATTATCCATCCTTTAAAAAAATTTAAAGATATTTATACAATTGAAAATACATACTCCTCACGATTCTCATGCTCCTCACGATAAAGACAGTGGGGCGTCCAGTGCCAGTTGCTCTATTCAAAATATTATCAGTAAATCCTAATAAGACATCTTTGAATAAGGTAACTAGCAGTGCCCTGGCCCTGAGGTTTGATCCTTGAATTATTTAATTTCTTTGCCTAGTTTAGTATTTGCTATAAAATATATCCTATGTCTAACATTAGTAATCTCTGCTAAATTTCATCCAATTCTATTCAGTGGTTTTTATGGGAAAAGGGACAAACCACCTCACAAACTCTCATTATAATACAGAGCAGGATATAGCTGTAAAGTCATAATTTTTAATACAACTTAGCCATATTTCCTTAACTGGGAGTTAATAAAACACAACTTGCTATTGAAATTATGTGTACATTCCACAAGGGTCACTAAAGACAGTAGAGGTAGGCAGATGTAGGAGACACACCATCCAATGTATACTTATTACTTTTTTTTTATACCACAAGAGTGGCAAACAAGCATACAGCCCACCCAATGAAAAATGGTTACCGCAGCTTATTTATGCTTACAATACCGAAGTATCACTTGCATGTTGCCTTGCCACTCTGTATTCGGAGAGTTATACTGTGTTGGCAGCATAATGGGACTAATCTCTCTGCTGCCAAAATAATATAACAATCCTCCCCCCTCCCCAAGGAGCTCATTACTGGAAACCTTATACTTAAGCACATATCTGCCACTTAAAATCTTGAATTGTGATTGCAATAGCATGGCATGGTATGATCTCAAGCTGCTTATCCATCCCAGTTCATGACCCATTAATTATGAATGGATATCAAAATTAAGTGCTACTATAACCTCAATAACACACCTACCTATTTATCAGTTGACTATTATTGATGTCAATAAAATGATAGACATTTATATTTTTTTTTAATTGCATATTATTTTTTATTATTACTGGTCTAGTGGTTCGAGTAGTTCCTTCAAGCAACACTAAAGATTGCAAGAATCCAGTTCTTTTTGATTTTGCAAATTTGATTGAAATTGGTTAAGTTGTTAAGGAGCCCATTGCAGACTTAATTGCCATAAAAAAGGTTATAGTGAGTCAATCTTAAAAGATAGACATATGCTGCAGCAGACTTTTTTTTAGAACTTTTAAAGAGGAACAATTCCCTCATACATGATATTTTCGTAACTTAAACCTTTAAAAGGAATATTTTTCCCTTTCTTGCAACATTTTTCATTATTGATTCGCTCCTATTAGTTGTAGCGTGATGTTATATAGCAAAATTTTTCAACCAGTAGTTTCTGAGATTAGCACATTCAAACAAACAAACTCTTCAGCTTTATAAGCTATAATATTAGTATAGATTACTTCACACCTACCCACTAGGGTACCCAAAGGGGTAGGCAGAGATGTGTGGGTAGTACCCGTGGACCAAAATTTCGCAATAGATATTTTAGGTAGGAAATGTCAGAGATGGTGAAAATGTGGCCATCTTTCAAGCTCATGTAGGTTTTTCGATTTATTGTCAAATGTATGCAAGTTTCCTCAGCATAAAACTTGTAGGGCTCTGAGCACTGTACTTCAGTAATTAAGAAAAACCACAGTGGTACAGACTCCATAGTTTTTTTTTTTAGACAACAAGAGTGGCACACAAGCATATTTATGCATACAATACTGAAGTATCATAGGAGAGTTATACTGTGTTGGCAACATTATGTAGTTGTAACTGCAAACAATGTTAGTGGTAATTCTACAGAAATGCATTACAGTTGATAATTAATTAATGTGTTCCCTTTGTTCCTTATCTATACAAATCAAAATGTATGTCTGTTTGTTTGCCTTCTTCTGTTCCAAAAATCAATTATCATTGATCAGGTTGTGAGTTAACTTTCATAGAATGTTCTAAGGACGTCCACAGGGTTACTGACCAAAGCAGGAAGATGAGAATTCTCAAGATGTTGCCGCAGCACATCTACTTATAATTTAACCCATAGCGATGATGTTTGCCTGGTATTGCAACTAGAATTTAATTGTTATTTTAATTTGAATAAAGCAAGACTAATGAACATTAGACTATACATACATACATACATTCATACATATAATCACGCCTCTTTCCCGTAGGGGTAGGCAGAGACCACTTCTTTCCACTTGCTACGATCCTTACATACTTCTTTCGCTTCGTCCACTTTAATAATTCTCTTCATACATGCTCTCTTCGGTTTAGGGTACTCTTGACCTGGCCTTTTTTCAAGACTTTCCCAATTTGGTCTTGAAACGTCCGCCTAGGTCTACCCCTTCGAACACAACTTGCATTTTATTCACACTCGCTTTATACACTGTTTTCGCCAATCGTTATTCATACGTTCTCTCGACATGGCCAAACCATCTCAGCATATGTTTCTCAATTTTTGTCACTACATCTTCTTTCACACCTTAGATTAGACTATCAGCCCAATAAATATAAATACCTAGGTATTGCAACAATGAATATTACAAGCCGTGGTGGCCGAGTGGTTCGAGCAGTTGCCTGCGACGCAAAGGTCGCAAGTTCGAATCCCGACTGTACCAATGAGTTTTTTCTGAACTTAAGTACAGTGATTAGTCACACCACGAGCTTTACGGTGAAGGAAAACATCGAGAGGAAACCTGCATACGTCTGAGAAGAAATTCAAAGGCGTATGTGTAGTCGTGCTTGAGTAACGGCGATGGACTCGCCATCTGTCACGTTGGCACCTAATATACCTCTGGCGGAAAGTGGGTGTGTGGGTATTACCTATACACCTCTGCCTACTCCTTCGGGGACCCTTGTGGGAAGGCGTGAGGATGAGAATATTACATACACCTACTCCAACACCTACTAAGAGGATGACACAGTGATGACATGCTTGTTAAATCTTAGATAGTACACATAAAGAGAAAAATTGTGAATTTACTATTGTTTTTTGAGTACCTGAGGAGAATGGTACACGAATGAAAATAAAGACCAATTTAAACATGACTTTTTGTACTATCCCATTTCACTCTTGTAATATTTTTTTTTACAACACTATCTAATCCAGGGGAATTCATAGTGCCAAGTCAACGAATGTAGGGATTTTTTTACGTCAATCATTCCTATATTTTAATAGTCCAACACATCACAGATCATCAGAATTGGTTGGTCCACTCAATATTGTGTTAATAATGTTGTAAATAACCCAACTTTGTTTCTTTTCATATAGGATTTGCAATTTTTTTATCCAGATACAAATCTTTCTCTATTATACCAAGTTAAGAGCTTAAGAAAACATATTACAAGTTTTTTGTAAGTTACTAAACAGAGCCGTGATGGCTGAGTGGTTTGAGTAGATTACAAAGATTGCAAATTAGACTCCTGACTGTACCAATGAGTTTTTCTGAACTCACGTATAGAGATTAGTCACATCACAAGCCTTAGCCACACATATGCATATGATATGAAAAGATTATTTTATTTATCTGATTCCTTCATATATACTATAATAAATAAAATTGAAGTGTCTGTTTGTAAAATCGAAATAATAGCAATTTTTCTAAATATATATGGAAACTAGTTGGCCCGCCCAGCTTCGCTTGGGTGGAAAAAAAAGATGGTGGCGCCACCTATCGGGTCCAATTGTGAATCTAAACCATTCCCAGATCCCCTTGAACACACACAAAAAATTTCATCAAAATCGGTCCAGTCGTTTGAGAGGAGTTCAGTGACATACACACTCACAGAAGAATTATATATATAAAGATATATATACTGTATTGATAATATAAACACAATTGTTTGTCTGTCTGTCAGTTGGTACTGGCTAATCTCCAAAGCCGACTTTGACTGACAGTTGGCTAATCTTCTAAGGAGAATAACTTGGATCCTATAATTTCTCACCTACGTACATACGTACAATTTGACACAAGGGAAACCTTGGGGACAGCTTGTCTTACTAATGTTATAAATGCGATAGTTTGCGAGTATGTTTGTTCCTATGCTACGCAAAAAATACTTAACGGTATTGGACGAAATTTGCCTCAGAGATAGATTATTAGCTAGATTAAAATATGGGATATGTTTTATTCCTGAAAAAAAAAGAACAAATGAGATTGAAAATCACTCGTGAGAAACCGCGGGGCACAGTAAGTTAATGATTGATTACTGCATAGGCGTAATATATATATCATTCACCATAATGTAATTTTATATAATAATAATAAATAAATAAATACCTGGGACAATTCCTCGCAAATTGACCCAGTCCCAAATTAAGCAAAGCTTGTGTTATGGTAACTAGACAACGATATATTTACTTATATAGATAGATATATACATAAATACATAGGACATCCAAGACTAAGGCACAAATACTCGTGTTCATCACACAAATACCTGCCCTCAGCGGGATTCGAACCCCCGACCTCAAGTTTCGCAGTCAGGAGCTCTAACCACTAGACCCCAGACGGTCGTCCGAAATAAATTGTATTTGCTCATACATCTAGTTATCTATGTTGAATGATGTGTTTATTATAATACAATAGGTTTTATGAGTTGGCACTTGGGTGACTAATATTCTATTACTATATCACAAATATTATTACGAGAGCCGTGGTGGCCGAGTGGTTCGAACACATGACTGCAACACAAAGATTGAAAGTTTGAATTCAGACTGTAGCAATGAGTTTTTCTGTACTTAATTACAGTGATCACACCAGCTTTGCGGTGAATGAAAATATCGAGAGGAAACTTCCATACGTTTGAGAAGAAATTCAGGGGCGTGTGTGTTATATATATATACACATTGTATACATTATATACATTACACACAATGTATATACATTGTATTGTCGACGATTAAAGATTAATCTTGCATATAATTGTTTTTTATGATCTATTTATGAATAAGGAAAAAGCGAACCCGAGTCGGAAAACATAAGTTGACTGTCGAAAAGGTTTCAGCGATTTGGATATTGGTACAGTCGGGATTCGAACTTGCGATCTTTGTGTGGCAGGCAACTGCTCGAACCACTCGGCCACCACGGCTATTGATAATTGTTGTTATTGTACATACATACATACATATCATCACGCCGAGTCCCTAACGGGGTAGGTAGAGACTACCTATAGACTATAGAGCGCACGTTCTCTCTAGACTTACATACCTCTTTCGCTTCGTCCACATTCATCATTCTCTTCATACATGCTCGTCGGTTTCGAGTACTCTTTGTTTCTTTGTTGTTATTGTAAATTAATAAAATAGATCGAAACGCGGGTTAAGCCGCAAGGCACGACTAGTATAACGATAATTGAATACATGTTTAAAGTGTTAACATCTGCAACTGGAATGGTTTGTGAAATGTGTATTTTGTAGGATTTCATCGTACTTGCATGGGAAAATCTTGTGCAAGACTCGGCCGTCAAAATAATATGCTAATAAAGTACTTAGTTGTCTGCAATGTTTGTGCATTGCAAGTTCGAATCCCGACTGTTCTAATTACTTTTTCTGAACTTAAGTACTACAGTGGATAGTCACATTGCGAGATTAACGACGAAGGAGAACGTTTGACAAGAAATTCAGACCTATTTAAAGTCGCGCTTGAGTTACTCCATCGGACACTGACTGACGGACTGTCAGGTTGCACCTAAAATAAATGTCCGGCGAAAATTTGGTGTAATACCTCTGCTCATCCCTTCGGGGACTTTAATGGGAGCGATTAATCACTGGTCTTAACTCAACTTGTGTTACCATACGACGGTTATAGTGAAGGTCAATTCATTACGAATAATGATTCCACGAGCCGATGTTATCTCTTATCAGTCGGTATCGCCGAGAGAATAGCCTATTATTTATTTCCGTATCATAATTGATAAGGTATGCCGTCCAGTGTAGTAGTTATCTTTAAATTTAGGTTATTTACCTTTATTTCTCGAAGTGACGTTTGTTTCAAGCAAACATATCATCACACCGAGGCCCACGGATTAGTCGCTCATTTGTTCCATCCTATATTTACTAATACGTATTTATAATGCGAAAGTTTGTGAGTTCCTCTTTCGAGCAAAAAAAATTGGACGAAGTTGAATGGCATTTGGCACAGAGATAGATTATTAAAGTCCAGTTAAAAATATATCCAGCCAAAAAGTTTTTTTTTTTTTTATACAACAAGAGTGGCAAACAAGCATACGGCCCACCTGATGGGAAACGGTTACCGTAGCCTATTTACGCTCACGATACTAAAGTATCACTTGCGCGTTGCCACTCTGTGTTCGGAGAGTTATAGTGTGTTGGCAGCATAATGGGTTTAATCCCTCTGCTTCCAACACAATGTAACAATCCTCCCCCCTCCCCAAGGAGCTCATTACTGGAAACCTTATTCACCGCGTAGGAACACAACACAAAAAATTGTGTTATTTGGCTACGGACTTCCTTAAGGTGGTGCCGCAGTGCCCTGCCCCAGTCGGGCAGCTCCGAATTTACCCGAAGAAACCCGTTATGCCCTACCTCTCTTCTCAGTATGGAAAATTCAAAATACACGCCACAGGGTCTCCCTTATAATTTTTCTTTTTAATGTACAGTTCCTCGCAAATTGACCTAGTCCCAAATTAAGCAAAGCTTGTGTTATGGTAACTAGACAACGATATATTTACTTATATAGATAGATATATAATTAAATACATAGGACACCCAAGACTAAGGTACAAATACTCGTGTTCATTACACAAATATCTGCCCTCAGCGGGATTCGAACCCGCGACCTCAAGTTTCGCAGTCAGGAGCTCTAACCATTAGACCAGGCGTCGAATATAACTACTTAATACATTAGTATGAGTTCTCAACTTAAAGACATTACACTGAATGAATGAATGAAAACACAAGAAATGAATATGAATAGCACGAAACGAAATAGTGGATATATGAGAGGGCGAATATTCTTGAATTCTGAATGGTGTTTTCAGTTCAAGACACACAGACTTACAAACTACCTCATAATATTTGTATACTTAGGTTTGAATACGCAACTATAATAGTGGCATTGTTGGCAGCTGTGTGTTGCACAGAGCCCAACTTAACTTACACAATTCTATTATGTTAGAGCTGAATGCAATTGAGTGTAACATTTCAGTAAAATTGAGCATTGCCTTTGATATCGAATATATCGAGCGGTTGTCTTCAACCTGACTATGGCTTAATTTAAAATTCAAATTCTTTGTTTCAGACATAGTGTTAGTATGTAAAAGATGACTTACTAAATAGTGTTAGTAATAAGGATACCTATATTACAACCTGTATGGATCTTGACCCATTATGAAGTCTTAACTAAATTTTATTAAACATAGTTATTACGTATATATTAATATTTTCTCACGCCTTACCATAAGGGGTAGGGGGCAAGGTAGGGTAGGAAAGGGTGTTTAGGAAGTATCCACGCACCTATTTCCCGCCATATTTTAGGTGCAAACGTTACCGAAGGTGCGTTCATCGACGTAACTCAAGCACGACTATACATACACCTTTAAATTTCTTCTCAAGCGAAAGCAAGCAGATTTCCTCGCGATGTTTTTCGTCACCCTAAAGCTTGTGGTATGAATATTCATAGTACTGTTCAGAAAATCTCATTGGTACAGTCGGGTTTCGAACTTACAATCTTTGTATGTCTCTGATGAGTTTGAGACGAGGTCTGTGGAACTGTTGCAAAGTATTTACTAATTATTATTATTACTATAAACAAAAAAGCCGTGGTGGCCGAGTGGTTCGAGCAGTTGCCAGCGACGCAAAGGTCGCAAGTTCGAATCCCGACTGTACCAATGAGTTTTTTCTGAACTTAAGTACAGTGATTAGTCACACCACGAGCTTTACGGTGAAGGAAAACATCGAGAGGAAACCTGCATACGTCTGAGAAGAAATTCAAAGGCGTATGTATAGTCGTGCTTGAGTAACGGCGATGGACTCGCCATCTGTCACGTTGGCACCTGATATACCTCTGGCGGAAAGTGGGTGTGTGGGTATTACCTACACACCTCTGCCTACCCCTTCGGGGACCCTTGTGGGAAGGCGTGAGGATATATATATATATATATATATATACTATAAACTCGTGGTGGCCGAGTGGTTCGAGTAGAGTAGCCTGCGACACAAAGATCGCAAGTTCGAATCCGACTGTACCAATGAGTTTTTCTGAACTTAAGTACAGTCATTAGTCACATTACGAGCTTTACTGTGGAGGAAAATATCGAGATGAAACCTGCATACGTCTCAGAAGAAATTCAAAGGCGTATGTATATTCGTGCTTGAGTAACAGCGATGGACTCGCCATCTGTCACGTTGGCACCTAATATATCTTTGGCGGAAAGGAGGGTGTGTGGGTATTACCTGTGCACCTCTGCCTACCCCTTCGGGGACCCTTATGTGAAGGCGTGAGGATATTACTATAAACTCCTTTAATACTGCATAGTGCGATGCCTTTGTGGTTACAAGGATAAAGTTTTAAGTGTGATGTGCTTTTAACTCTTTTGTTTGTTTCAGGTACTGGTTCGCGCCGTTCGGCCGGTCGCTCGGCATCAAGGACACGAGGCCCAGGAAGGCCCGCCACAATCCCAAGCTGGAGGAGGCCTACAGAGCGTCTCATAGACTCAAACAGGTGCTTGCATTTTCTAACGTCAAATTCGCGGTGTTATTAGTGTAATTATATCCTAGTTTTGCTGCAGATATATTTGGACAATGCCATTGTGACAGATGGCGAGGCCATCGCCGTTTCTCAAGCACGACTACACGTACATACGTCTATTCTATGAATTTCTTCTGAAACGTAAGCTGGCTCGTTTTCAGTCCTATTAGGGAGGCGTTGTCTTGTTGCCCTTGATGCGTACTGGAAATCGCGTTATCCATTTGTAATTGAGATAATTCCAATATTATTATTCTCGATATCAATGTTGTCAAAACATTAAGAGTACATTCCATATATTTTTAAGATAAGAATATTTTAAATTAATTATTGCCGATTTACTTGTTTATGAATGCTATGCATATTTAATTGCAATCGTGGGAACGGTATAGAAGTTGGTGTTCTGCAGCGACATCTAGCGAGGAGTATCCAGGAATACTCGCGGGAGTCCCCATAATACCCTGCCAAAGATCTAACACGATTTGATTAACGGCTTCGGAACGCATAGAGGAAATACCAAGGATTTTTATTAAAATTAAAACGTTTAGATCTAAATAAAATACCTGTATGTACTATATTCGTCCCGCGGGTGGGTGCCAAGAAGGCTGGCAGCATTGCCACGTTGTATGGCAATGCTGACTCTTTGTGGTAGACACTGTACGCAGCCTTCTTGTCACCAGATACGTCGATCGACTAATAGGTTTAAACTACTAATATGCCTTTGAAAATTAAGAAACGGAGGTTTGAAATTTTATACAGTTTAGATTAGATTACAGTTTATTAGAGCCGTGATGGCCGAGTGGTAGTACAGTGATTAGTCACACCACGAGCTTTACGGTGACGGAAGACACCGAGAGGAAACCTGTAGGGTAAAAGCCGGATAGTTGCCCTACTTTTCATAAAAGCTGTATAATTCCAAAATATATATTTATTAAGAATAATTCGATGTTTATTTCAAAACATAGATCTTTAATCTTTCATAACAACCCATTTTTGTAAACATAATTCATATGCATTTCGAGTAAATCCTGTTTGATTTGACCTCTTAAAAAAGGGATAGTTGCCTACTATAGCGGATAGTAGCCTAATGCTAAAAATGCTTCGGGGGATACTTGCCTCATGTAAGGATAGACGCCTCTCTATATTTCTTTTAGATAAGTTTCAAGTAATTTTAAGTAATCAGCCTTTATTATTTACTGAGATCCTTTAATTATTAAGTACTAATCACAATATTAATTAACATTAGAAAACAGTGTTCTAACGTTTTACACTATAAAATTACTTCAAATTTTAAATTAGATTAGTTAATAGTAAATTTATCTTAAAGATAGAAAAATATGGCATCAACTGAAACTTTTTTATTCATATTTCCGATTTCTAAATTAGCGTTTTTCACTTTTAATATCTTTACAGTGTCTCTGGCCGATTTTTTGCCTTTTTTTCCTTTGATTGGTAGTCCTTAAGTGGCTTTTCCTCTAAGTTTTTCCAAATTTACAGCATTCTCTTCATCTTCAATGTCAGCACTATAAATTTGTATTCTTCTTTTTCTTGAAGCTCTTCCTTTGATAAGTTCAAAGAAATCTGTGTAATCAGATTCCGTTTCACTACTGGTAATATCAATATTCTTTTTGGTCTTTTGCTTTTTTCGAGGTTGCCCTCTTTTCTTCAAGATTATTTTGCTATCTACTGCTTTATAATTTTCTTCTTTCGTTATTTTGTTTGTTTTCTTTATTTTTTTTTCATTATTCTTCTTCTGGATAATTTGTTCGTTGGAGTTGAATATTTCTGCAGATTGTTTAGGCTTTTAGACATGTTTAGCTGTATTTTTGATATAGTTGTTGATTGATGTAGAAATTTAGATGGCGTTTCTTGTTGAAGATCTTGGTTCTGTAATTCATTTAAATATATCAACGATGACAAGGATACC
Source organism: Drepana falcataria (assembly GCA_945859725.1). Lineage (NCBI taxonomy): Eukaryota > Metazoa > Arthropoda > Insecta > Lepidoptera > Drepanidae > Drepana > Drepana falcataria. The sequence continues at coordinate 7,994,120 of OX243941.1, read as the reverse complement.
ATCATATATGATGGTTCAGAATATAATTTTATAAGTTTAAAAGAGCACCTGAAGAAAAAAAAATATTTTGTTCGTTAAAGAATGTATAGTTCCAGATAGTTGTCCCTAGGGCAACTATCCGCAGGAGTAAAAAGGGCAACTATCCTTTTTGATACGGATACTTGCCCTTCCTATTTACAAAATAAATAAAATCTATTTAACAATAAAACATAATAAACAGTGTAATTTAAACTCTAATGCATGTAAAGAAACAAAAAGTTGACTGAAATTCCAATTAATTACAAAAAAAATTAATAGAAATGACTTACCAATATAATTTTGACGCCTGTCAAAGTTACGCCGAGGAAGATTTTTGCTCACACAGACAAAACATGTGCGCTTACCTTAACGGTTTAGATGAAACTGAGGTCTGTAGGGGGGACACTTCCAATCATAATCAAACGCTAATGCCACCAACATATCTAACATGGTGTATTTAAAACTGAGGCATGTATCCCTCTGAGGCAACTATCCGGCTTTTACCCTATATGTCTGAGGAGCAATTCAAAGGCGTATGTATAGTCGTGCTTGAGTAACAGCGACGCACTCGCCATATGATGGCACCTAAAATATATCTCCGGCGGAAAGTTGGTGTGTGGGTACAACCTATACACCTCTGCCTACCCCTTCGGGGACCCATATGGCAAAGCGTGAGGATATATATTTATATTAGAATAACTGGAATATATAAGGTAATATGTAAGGTATATGGCGGATTTGTAGTTCCATGAACTGAACGCGCATGAAACTGCAGGTCATATGTACAAGGCACAAACACGTATGTACGTACGTAAACGTATAGAGACATTTATTGGAAACTGTCATTGTCATGTTTCAATATGTAAAGGACAAATCACGCGACAATGTTTTGAAGGTTATACTTGCATGGAATAAATTATGTATTATACTTTTCATGTTTTTTTAATTTACTCAGCTGTCGAACAAATAAAAAAAGATTGGCTTATGTATGTTTTAAATTGTTATTATTACTAGCTTCTGCATGCCGGTCCGCTTGAGACAAAGTAGTATTGTTTTTTATTCAAAACCTCCTGTTTTGCGGCTTTACCAGCGTAAAATTGTAATTTATTGATTGTATATGCTCTTTAAAGGTTTTTTTTTCTGGAAACGTTTGTGTTTGAAGCCGAATTCCGTTCATCCTGAAATCCTTACAAACTTTCGTATTTGCATCGCATACTTATATTATAAATGCGAAAGTTTGTATGGATGTTTGTATCTCCTTCACGCAAATATTACTGAATGAATTATAATTAATCTCTACAATAATATCACTCATGGGTCCTCAATAACAGATGATATATAATACAGATATATAACGGGCAACGATATCTTGTAAATAAAAAAAACTTAAAAATTAAATTATTAAAAAAGCTTGATGAGGTTATGTGTGACGACTATTTAACAATATAGGATAGTCTGAGTATCTTCACTGGAAAGCCCCGCTGTTCTTGAGGTTCTGTAACTCGATATTGGCTCGTCAAAATCCCATTTGTGAACACATTCTTCTGTTCCCAGGTGAGTGCGCTCGCAAAGCAACTGGACATGTCCGAGCGGCAGGTGGAGCGCTGGTGGCGCCTACGCCGCAGCCAGGACAAACCCTCCACGCTGGTCAAGTTCTGCGAGAACAGTTGGAAGTTCACCTTCTACCTCTGCAACTTCTCCTTCGGCCTTTTCGTACTCTGGGACAAGGACTGGCTTTGGGACATCGACCAGTGCTACATCGGCTTCCCGCATCAGGTGAGGACCTGGATACCTGGATGATAAGCTGTTAATATGTAATTTTTAGTACCATATTATTGAATAAATAATTAAATGTAGATTAAAAGACTCGTGTTGGTTCGAGTAGTCGCCTGCTACACAAAGATTGCAAGCTCGACTCCCGACGGTACCAAGCTTTTATGAAATTAAGTACAGCGATTAGTCACACCACCAGAGATTTACGAGATGACGGAAAACTCCGAAAAGATTCTCGCATTCGTCTGAGAAAAAAGTTCAAAGACGTCGTGCTTAGTCCCCACCATATTTGTAGTCAGGGGGGCATGACCCGAGTTAATTAATGGTACCGTTAATACTCAACATTAGTGGAAGGTACACTTATACTATAAACTATAGTGAAGAATAATGGGGCGCGTCTTCATGGATGGCATTATGCATACCATGAGGTAGGCCGTATACTTGTTTGCAACGTTATCTCATAGCCGTTGAACAGGCTCTGTTAAGATAAGACTGCATCGTGTGAGATATTGAATAACTCTTCAGGGTGTGACGAACGACGTGTGGTGGTACTACATGGTGTCAGCCGCGTTCTACTGGTCGCTGACGATATCCCAGTTCTGGGATGTGCGCCGCAAGGACTTCTGGCAGATGTTCGTCCATCACATCGCGACCATCGCCCTGCTCTGCTTCAGCTGGGTGGTCAACGTACACAGGATCGGTACATTGGTATTGTTGCTGCACGACTGCGCCGATATATTTGTAGAGGTTTGTAACACTTTCTTGTGATGTGATAATAAATACCTGGGACAATTCCACACAAATTGACCTAGTCCCAAAGTAAGCAAAGCTTGTGTTATAGTAAATAGACAACGATATATTTACTTATATAGATAGATATATACATAAATACATAGGAAATCCAAGACTAAGGTACAATTACTCGTGTTCATCACACAAATATCTGCTCAGCGGGATTCGAACCAGTGACCTCAAGTTTCGCAGTCAGGAGCTCTAACCACTAGACCAGACGGTCGTCACAATTGCGGTGATGAACGTGGATCTAATCCCTGTAAGTTTAGAGAGATGCAGAACTTTTGCCTTTTGCGCGTGGGACTCGCTGTGTTAATATGTATGTGCGAAGTTTTCTCTTATCCGAGTGAAGTTAATTTACTCTTTCTCTACTAATGAACAATATTTTTTTATAAACTGCTTTTTGTATAAACTGATGCGTAGCAAAATCGACAGTCCCATGTTATTACAAAAGATACAGTTTAGAGTTCCTACTCGTTGCCCCCGTAGCAAAATCCCTCCTCTCGTTCCACCGTTCAGAAGAACTGTATTGGGTGCCAACTCCCCGGTCCCCCGCCTAAGTAAACTTCTTAATAAATGTAACACCCTGGATATTCACTTCGATAATGTAGCCAAGTTCCGTCAGCACTTACTGGATAAAGCGAAATTAGCATAATATTTATTGTCTACTTTAAAATAACCCATGATATAATTTTTTTTTGTTTTGAATGTACATGTTTTATGTTCCGTTCATATTATTTTTGTATTTATTTTAATTGTACAGCTAGTAAGTACAGCTTTGTAAAACCTCGCACTATAAGCATGTGGTGTTTGCCTGTAAAAGGTTTAGCACATTAGCATAAGACCCTTAGACTAATATTATTTAACATAAGCTTTGTGTATAAACTGTTGGCAAACCTTAAATAAATAAATAAATAAATAAAATATTAGTCTGTGTATAATATAAATAAAACAGTTTTGGAAGAAATGCATGTGACGGTATACGTATAATAAAAAACTTTTTTGTCTGCCTGTGTGTCTGTTTGCTCCTGACTGGCTGTACTACACACCTCTGTCTACCCCTTCGGGGATCCCTGGAAGGCGAGAAGATAAACAGTTCTTCTAAGGCCGGGTGGCCGGCAGAAATATAGCAAGCAATTATACTAGTGTCCCCCCTCCAGGCGGTCAAAGCAGCGAAGTACGCCAGCTACCAGCGGCTGTGTGACACCCTGTTTCTGACGCTCATCGTCGTCTGGATCTCCACCAGGATAGGGATCTTCCCCTTCTACATCATATGGAGGTGAGTGCTGCCATTCATTAAGAGGATATGGGTCTTTTCCTGGCTAAAGCTGAAGGCCGCACGTTCTATCTTAAAAATTTGCTCATCGGGCATCTTGAAATGCTTATGTTAACTTTATGCACCATTTAATGCAATTGGGCAGTTGATAAACATAAAGAAAAATAATTAAAATAAGTTTCTGAGATAGATTCAGCATAACGGATATGTTAGTTCAAAATTCGGAATCGAAAATTGGATTATCTGAGCCAATTGCACTGTTTAGCCACGGACAATGGATCCGTTGTGCCACATCTCTCTCTCTCCCTCCTCGGGATCACCTTCGAACGTGATTCTTCCGTGCCCTACCTCTTTTCAGCTGCTCGGGGTTACGTTTAGTGGCCACCACCCATGTATGTTATCTCTTAAACTACATGTTTGTTCGCCACTAGCCATGAACTGTGAATCCCTCGTGCCCTCTCCGCATCAGTGGCATAAGCCACGATCAGTAGATCTGTCGTATAGGATTGTAGGTCAAACTTTTTCGCTGGGTCTATCATAACTGCGTGGTGTTCGGTTGTAGTACGGCCATCCGCGCCCCAATGCTGCAGCCCATGTTCCCGGCGTACTACATATTCAACGCGCTGCTGTGCCTGCTGCTGCTACTCCACATCGTCTGGACCTGGCTCATACTCAACATCGCCTACAACAGCCTTAAAGCTGGACAGGTATGCCTCAGCTAGCGGCTCGTATGATGGTTATCAACTCAAGTTCCCTAAGAGCTCGAAATCAAGACGGCTTCAGTTTCACTTCTACCTTTGATGTCTGTATTCATCCCCTTGGTGGTTGAATTTTGAAATTAGCCGTAATGCAAACAACATACATACATACATATCATCACGCCAAGTCCCTAACGGGGTAGGCAGAGAGTATAGAGCGCCAGTTCTCTCTAGACTTACATACCTCTTTCGCTTCGTCCACATTCATCAGTCTTTTCATACATGCTCGTCGGTTTCGAGTACTCTTAACGTTCCCGTCCTTGAGAGTCCGATCGATTTGATCCAGGTAGTTGGAACGTGGCCTTCCTCTGCCTCTTCTTGCACACACTTTTGCTTTGTATATCTGTTTCGTCAATCTTTCTTCACTCATCCTTTCTATGTGTCCAAACCAAAGTAACATGCCTTTCTTCATCTTTACAATCACGCCCTCATTCAGGCCAGTTGATTCGCGAATCTCTTCATTGCGGATTCGATCTAAAATCGTTACTCCGCACATTTTTCGAAGCGATCGCATCTCAACTGCATTCAAGCTCTTTCATACTTCCTCTGACATACCCAGGATTCGCTGCCTTACAATAAGGTAGGTACCCATATCGCGTTGCAAACAATCTCAATGCTATTTAAGAGAACTAGACCCCAATTAGCGGACTTTATATTGAAGTAGCTAGAACTTCTACCATGGTCAAATCGATCTCAAGAGATAGTCAAGAGTACTCTTAAATTTTAAGACTGATGAATTTGGGCGAAGCGAAAGAGCTATGTTAGTCATGTTAGATAACTGGACCTCTTATCTCTTTGACTATCCTGTGAGGGACTCTGCGTGATGATATATAGTATGTAAGTCTTCTCCATATCTCAGAATGTAGGTAAAGATATTTGTAGAACAAGCTCAAGGCGCCTCTTTGGAGAATTCAGGGGAACTCCCAACAAGTTTCGACTTTTGCTCGAGACATGTGGGGTTCACTTATTAATTGCCTTAATTTAAACATAACAGTTTAAAGCGCTTACCGTCAGGCTGAACGCATGCGTGCTTGCCTCCTTTGTGGTAGAAAAAGTGGGCCCCAATTTTTTGCGTCCAGGGCCTTTGGCTACCTGACTACGCTGGTTTCCTACAGTGTTTACAAGTTACGTGTATGCATTCAGATGGACGGTGACGTGAGGAGTTCTAGCTCTGAGGTGAGCGACAGCCCTCAGAACTCCAACCACAGCTCGCCAAGCCGGTTAAAAAATAAAAAGTAAGTCAAATCAAATCAAATCAAATTCTTTTTATTTCACATAGGCCCAGATGGGCACTTATAAAACGTCGAAAAAGAAGCACGGTTCGGGTTGGTCGCTTCCATGGAGAAGAACCGGCAAGAAACTCCATGGTTACTCTTTTCAAATCATTAGGCATATACAATATTTTTTTCGTTACAGCAATAGTACCCAAGTATGGGGGAACAACGTAGGCCCGACAATAGGTCGTTGCTTACTATACAAAGCATACATAAAACAAGATAATTATAACAATGTTAGCAAGATCTAAGAATCTACAAAGCCTACAATGTTCTCACATTCACAAATTAGACAAATTAAACAAGTGACACAAATATTGTCATCAGTACTGTAACTAATTCTGGTCAAGATATGGAATAAATTAAAATAAAAAAAAGGAAAATTATTATTGTATAAAAAAAAAAAAACCCGAATTGAGAAAAAGTACATTCACAGTTCTAAAGAGAAAGAGCTATGTAAGTCTAGAGAGAACTGGCGCTCTCTGCCTACCCCGTTAGGGACTCGGCGTGATGATATGATATGATGATGACATCCACAGTTTAAAACAATAACGGTACAGTAAAACAATACAGTCACAGAAAATAGAACAGTTGTCTTTTAATGTTATAGCGTGTTGTGAATATCATGGCGATGCAATCTTACTTCTTACTTATATTATAAATGTGAAAGTTTGTAAGTTTGGATGTTTGCGGCTCTTTCACGGCCAAACGGCTGAACCGATTTGGCTGAAAGGTGAAATAGTGATAGCTTATACCTAGGAATAGGACATGGGCTACTTTTTATCCCGAAAATTCAAACTTCCTACAGGAATAAAATTTGCCTTATTATTAGTAGTACCTAATTCAGATTTGCATCAAAATGACATCAATACTCCTTAGTACTTTTGATTTAAATTACGTTTTATTTTGACACATTAAAAACATTTAAAAACTCAATCCTGTCATTACGCAAATTCCAAATAATTCGATGTTCTAATATTTTAAAGCCTAAGTTAGTATGTTGCTCTTTCACGGCATAACGGCTGAACCGATTCTATCAGGAAAATATTGTAGCTACTGTTTGAACTCCAGGCGGGCGAAGCCGCGGGCATAAGCTAGTAAAACATATATATAGCTCTAAAGATAACGAAATTACAGCATTATTAAAAGGTAATACTCGCTTTGAAATGTGGTTTTATGGGTTTTCTTTACAGAAACTACCTACATACATGTTGATAAGATAAAAAAACCTAGTTATGCATTTAGAATCTAACTAGGTTTGTGCGTACAGATAGAAAAATAATAAATGTAATTGTGTTTAGTTTCCATAAATCTTTTGTACATATCTTCACGTCACAATTTTCCCCGAAGGGGTAGGCAGAGATTTGTACCAACTATACCGAATTATCGCAGTAGAGATATATTTAGGTGCCAGATGGCGAATCCATTGCCGTTTCTCAAGCACGACTATACACACTATAATTAAGAAGAAATATAAGAAATATAATTAACGAACACATATAATGCAGGTTTCCTCTCGTTGTTTTTCTTCACCGTGAAGATCGTGGCGTGAATAATAACTGTACTTAAGAACAATGTTAAAACCTTTTGAGTGTCCCAAATAGATCGCTTTACGAAATCTTACAATTAATTATTATATTATATTTCCTTCCTTCCCACAAGGGTCCCCGAAGGGCTACGCAGAGGTTTATTTATTTTTGTTTTTCTTTTTCCAGGGACACATAGGACACCAGGCAACAACTGTCACAAACGATCACAGGAAACATATTTTTGTACTTCTTAGTCCGTGAGTCCCTCAACCAAACCAATCGACTAAAAGCCTTGTATTCGGTTTAAACGTCAAAATCTGTTGTCAGTTTTACTGTAGGGTTGTCAGACGTGCAAGGGACGCGATAACATTGCGAGCGCCTTACTGAGCTAGTGAGGAACCCTGGGACATAAAATAGTTTGTTACGCATCTCGTAGTCTTCCCCTTATACACCCTTATTACCTTACCTTACGGGCGAAATTAGCTTACATTCTCAAATACATCCTACTTCACTTCTTGCCTATACTCGTATTATAAATGTGAGTTTGTAAGGATATTTGTTTCACTTTCACACAAAAATATACTGAACGGAATTGCATGAAATTTGCCATAGAGATAGATTTTTAAATAGATTTCCATATAGTATATGTTTTATTCCAGAAAGAAACGGACTAGTTCCTTGATCACGCGGTTTTGAGCGGCCTTTGTTCTGTTCTGTATATGAAAGCGAGACGCCTATCCCTCTCACTGTCTATTTTGAAATTTGTCAAACTAAACTTAAAGGCAATGAATATTTCTGAAGAAATTCCTGTGTTAAGTTGGAGCGTTAAAATCTATATTTAAGCCAATAGGTTTACTTATTATAATAGGTACATGTTTACAAGAAATTCGTAGTCCCTCCTGGAATCTGGAAAACGAAATTAGATAACTAATGCTACATAAAGAAAATTTAACATTAAAATTATATGTGAGAAAGTTTTTTGGACGTTTTTCCCACTTCACACCAAAAGTACTCAACGAAATTGGATGAAATTTGCCACTGAGATAGATTAATTAGCTGGGGTGGGGGCTAGATTAATAAATTATTATTAACACATAGGACGTGTTTCAAAAATCTACCTGCGGAGCACAACTTGTGTGAAATGAGTTCTGGTTTTTACTAATTATAGTTTCGAACTTATTATTTACCGATCTAGAAAGTTTTTTTAATGAAATTTTTCTGGTGAAAAATGAAATATACTTATCACGCTTTCCCGCAGGGGTCCGCGAAAGGGTAGGCAGAGGTGTGCAGGCAGTACCCAAACATCCACTTTCCGCCTGAGATAATAGGTGATAATAGAAATTATAGGTGTCCTTGTGGCAGATGGCAAGTCAATAATTTCTTCATTATATAACGTCAAAATTTATTTAGGTATATCTAGCGCATTTTTTTTATTCCCACTTTTTGATACACTATTTACCAAGTATGTATCGGATTTTTGGATAACACTTCCTAATTTTTATCGCATTTATTTATCTTTGATAACATTCTTGCTTTCAACGCATTTCCTACCCTATTTTATAAGAGTTTAGGTTCATTGTTCAATGACGAGAGAACGAAGGGGACCACGTAAAAATCTTTATTTTTTTAAACTATTTAATTTTCATACTTTTCTTTGCTAAGTCTGCATTGATCGTGAATTGAGCTGGGACGTACGGACTCCCGGTCCGAATATAATTTGTAATTGTAATTGTAAAGAGGTAATTACTGGCATATGAGTGGCGTAACTATAGGTGAAGGGGGGGGGGGGGAGCCATAGGGGACCATACATCGAGAACTCTTGAATCGTGAGCATTGTCATCATACTTTTAAGAGTTGGCCGCTTGACGGCGTCTCTAATGCAATTCGTTTCCAGCGTAATCTCTTCAGCCTCTTTATACGTCATGAGTCACGTAACTCATATATGCTAATCGTGGGCTTCCTCTTCCTTTCTTTTCTTCAAAGATATCCTTTAAGAAGCTGCCATGTCCTATAAGGAGGCACATCATCTTTTCCTCTTCTATTCTCGACTGTCTTTAGTATTACTCTTGTTTCGCCGCCTCTTTCGATCACGTCTTGCGTTTACTCACGTTACCGGGAAGATGGTTTACTTAGGGGTGAGGGGGGGGGTATAGTTACGCCACAGTATGCGACATTGCTTCGGACTGGTAGTGTTTTAAACAATGTACTCAATGAAATGGGATGTAAGCCTCAATTGAGTAAAAACTAGCTGATAATAGTTAATAATATTTTATGCGTAGGAAAGAATCGACTTTGAACCCGCATTTGAAACGGTGAAATCTTTTATTATATAGTATTTTTTTGCATTGGTTTTATGTATCGATTTTACGTAGGCGCATATTGTAACTTCACGTATTTACATGCAAAAGGATCAATTCATTATATTTCTCTGCTGTTATACGATTGCATATATTATAACACATATTCCTACCTCAACGTGTTACGCCATCTATTGACCAGAGCTTCAACTACATCGATACTAGTCGATATTTCCTATCTATTAAATATTTAGAAATTAAGCATGTGATTTCATGCTATTTGCATTGCAAATAAGATATAAATACTGGTACTGTTTAAAAAATATATATATAAATAATTATACACTTAGTCAAAATTATCTTTTAGTAACATTTGGTTACCTTATGATATTATAAATATAGTGATATAAAATGTGTATATATTTTTTATTCATATTGGGATACATATATAGAATTTATAAAAAAAAACAGTAAAAATATAAACATAATATTACCCCAAATTAAAGCTAATAATTCCAAAATATGGCGTGCATATATGTATTAAGGCTTTGTTGCAAGATGTTAGAAAGATATTTTCTTAATGTTAGATGCTACAATGTTTTAATTATAAGGTCTATGCGTGGAGTTTTTTTTTAATCAAAAGCAATAGATTATACAGATTAATATTTTTTGACATAATTTGTAGGTCTGGCATTTTTTATCACAGAATCAACAAAGTTATATAGATTGTCGTTTTGTATCTGTGTTAACACTCCACGCAGGTAAGTTGTAAGATGTCTTGTTTTTAATTTTATGCTTATTTTAAGGTTTTTTCTTTTCAAAGATTAGTGTAAGATGGAACCACACATTAAAACACTACGCCAGAGAAGAACGTATTATACTGCGTCGTTTTTTTCTCGATGTTCTTTAAGTGGCAAGTAAATATTATCTAGTACGACACAAATGGGAAATTATTCTGGTAAACGACCAATAGTATTTGAGTATTTTCCCGCCATTCTCTGTCATTGGCTGTTACAAATTCCCGATCGCTTGGATCACAGAACACAAAAAACAATTGTCTTTGCAATACAATGGATAGCGTTAGCGTGAACAGAAATATCTTTTCTAAGGGCTGTTTGCGCAATTACTCGATGGTTAATGTTGAACTGGTGAAAATTTGCGGACATGGAGTCCAAAAATGAATGGCACTGTCTGCCTACCTCGTTTTAACACATACTATTATTGATGTCCTGCCTCTTGCATTTCCGAACGATGTAATGATGTGTGTATCTATGTATGTCTGTATTGTTGTCGGGTTTTTGACATCTGTGCGTTTTGTCAGCTGTTTGTATTTAGTTTGACGTATTAGAAGAAAAGTTCGCGAAATTGCTGTTATTTACTGAGTGTTATAAACATTGTGACTTATGTCATTGCACGTGGTTCCATCCGTTAGTGTACTGGCATCACAATATTTTTTTTATCTTATATACATATATTAAAGAGAGAATTGAGAAACCTCCTCCTTTCTCTAAGTCGGTTAAAAATATACTATATGAGGATATATATTATGATATCGATTAAAAATAAAATTACGTATAAACATAAAAAGGTGTTTAATCTTGTTTCGTACGTATTGTGATCTCTGTCTTTTGATGCATTTTAACCTTCCAGTTCTGAAATAAATTCCTTTCCATTTATTAATAAATAGTATGATAATTTTTAGTTTGCTATTAATACATTAAAATAGCTGTATTACTGGTAACATTTTGGTTACGAAAAGTATATGTATTTTTTATTGGCAATGGGTAAAGAGGCTTTTTAGCAATGTGTAGAATTTTTTATTGGGGAATCGAGCTACGTTAGATTTTATAGTTCAATGTCATATTGTAAGGTAATTGAAATTAGTGTTTTATTATCCTTTTTTAATGTCTCCCGCTGCTTATGTATAGACGGACCTTTTGTGTTTCTGTTTTGGATTGCACCAAGAATAGAATCATAATTTCCGTTGTTGTTATATCGTAAAGTTGACTTAATATAAATCTGTCTTGCTATCAATTTCCTCTTTGTTATCTCGTAGCAAAACGTGTAAAAGAAACAAAGAAAGTGGATTTTTATTTGAATTGTTCATATTATCGCAAGACTAAATGCACTAGTATAAATTATTATATCAATTATTTTATTTATTGTATTCGTATATTTTCAATATGGCTATTTTAAATCCCATTGCTGATCTTTGTCTTAGTATTTATAATTAATTATGGATACGGTTTAATAATTTTAAATCTATTTTTTATGATGTAAATAATATGTATGTAATAGAATTCAACAAAATTTGCTTTAATGAACCCTGGATTTGTTTATAAGGGCAAGACCATAACAGTGATATATTGTCTATGGTGAAATCATACAATGTCAATGCATTATTTATGAAGCGGTCTCATCCAGTTCAATAATTAATTATATTAAATGTATGTATATGCAGGCTGTAGGGCGAGCTATATTTGTTTCAACAATTCTTCCGATGTGTTTGATATCTATATGTTATGTAATCTGTCAGTCAGTTGTTTGCAGTGTGCGCACTAACATTCGAGTTGCACTGTATTTAAATGCTTTCATTCGATAGCAGACGATATTATTGGTACACGATATGTAAACAATGTGTTGGTTTTCATAAAATAAAAGTACGAATTTATTGAAACAAGTCCTCGTTTTATTAAACCTATGTTGCTTAACTACAATGTTTATATCTAAACGCAATGCTACAAACCACGCTATAAGAGCCTTACCGTCACGTTGATTGGAATCACGATTCAAGAATGCCAGAGAGTCACATTTTGATACATCATATTTCTTTTTGTACTCTTGAAGAATGGTCACAATATTGCGTAATGGTAAGGCCCTAGTTAACACAATAGCATTGAGATTGCCAATATCCACATATATTCTCGTATTCAGTTTTCCTGGTGGGGTCCCACATTGATAGCACTCACACATTATATACAGCTATGTACAAGTCCCCGGAGGGGGGACGGGGCGCGGGGTACAGTCCCTCTGCTAGAGTATGTAGACGCTGACCCTTCGCTCGTGGATGGTGCCCATGTGCCGGGTCTTGACCGCGCGCTGGGCGTCGAAGGGCGTGCGGAAGGCAACCCGCGCGTCGCCCGTGGGCTGCCCGCGCTCGTTGAACCGCCTGATCACATCGTCCTGCGTCAGCTCAAAGTCCGAGAAGAAGTTAAGGATGTCGTCGATGGTGGACTTGTAGGGCACGTTCTCCATGGAGACAACGCAGCCGGGCGCGCCGAAGTCCTCGAGCGCGGGGTCGTGCTCGTCGTCGTTGCGGTCCATGCCGTTGTTGCGCTCCATGCCGTTGTTGCGGTCCATGCCGTTGTTGTATCCGCCGCCGCGCCCTCTGTTGAAGCCCCGCGCACGATTTCCTCGATCGTAGCCCCGCCCGCCGCGGTCGAACCCGCCGCGCCCTCTATATCCAATGCCGCCGCCGCGGTCGAACCCGCCCCGGCTGAAGCCCCCTCGGTCGAACCCTCCCCGGTCAAACCCACCGCGGTCGAAGCCGCGGCCGCGGAAGCTGCCGCGCGGTGCGTACCCTCCCCGCATTTGCTCTCCGAAGCCGAAGTTGGGTCCCAGCGGGCCGCTGCCGAGCAGGCTGTCCTGGGGCTCCGGTTGCTTGGGCCCCTCCAGCGCCTCCTCCACCACACTGCGCGGCACGAGGTCCACGGTGACGCGGCACCCGTCCAAGTTGTTCCCGTGGTTGGTGGCCGCCATGCGCGCCTCCTGCGTAGAGCGGAACTCGCAGAAGCAGTCGCCCGAGGGCAGCCCGCCCGCGTCGAGCATGAGGTGGATGCGCGCGGGCACGGCGCCAGAGTCGGAGAGGAAGTTGACGATGGTGCGGTCGGTGGCGTCGCGCGGGAGGCCCTTCATCAGCACGCAGTCCAGGGGCTCGTCTTCGATCGGCGTGGCGGTTGGTTTGGGGGTCTTGTTCTTCATCGGCTCGCGCATGGGGCCAGCGAAGGGCGGCCGGTTCGCCCAGTTGGAGGCGGCGGTGCGAGGGTCCACGGCACCCGGGCCGGGGAAGCCCCCGAACTGGGGCGCACCGAAGGCACCTGGGAATCCCTGCTGCTGTGGGAAGGGCGTTGGGAAGAAGGGAGGCCCCTGTGGCTGTGCGGATGGCTGTTGATTGGGATCGAACTGCGGACGTCGTTGGCGGGGGTCACGAGGCGAGGCTACTTCCACTGTCGGCTCGTCGGCGGGGAGTGCTGGTTCAGGCGTCCGAGCCAGGCTGCTCACCTGCGTCGTCTTCTTCTTTTCGTACTCGTCGATGGATATCCCCGTGACGGCCGCCTGCCGCCGCCCGAAAACATACCGGTCTTTGAGCTCGAGCGCGGCCATCGCGTCTTCGGGCTTCACGAACTGCACGTAGGCCACCTTGGAGCGCGTGAGCCGGCAGTCGCTGAGCAGGATGGACAGCAGCGAGAACTCACTGAACGCCTTGATGATGTCGTGCTCCTTGACGAAGTTAGGTAGCTCAGTCAGCTTGAGCACGGTGTAGGGGGGCCGCGTCGCTGTGTTGTCCACGACCAGACCGGCCTCCTCCTCATTTTCTTCGCGATAGGGGAGGAACGAATCGAGCGCCGACTCGTAAGCCTCATCGTCGAGCGCCTCCACCGTCACGCGCGCGCCCTTCAGTTCACCATTGGGCTGTTGCAGCGCGAGCTGCTTGGAGCGCGCGTCACAGAATCGCACGAAAATGTTGCCCGTGCGGCGGCCCATGTTGTCGTTAATCATCTTGATGCCGTGCTTGTCGATGAGGAAGGGGAAGAAGCGGCGCACGTCGCCGTAGCTGGTGTGGTTGGGCGCGTTGCGAATAGCTACGCAGCAGTTCTGCTGCGGCTCGCTATCGAAGCGCGACATACGGCCATCTCGTCGTCCCTCGCCCCGGCCGGCCGCTATAGCACCCCCTCGCCCCCCCGCGACCCCACCGCGGCCCCCTACGACGCCCCCACGTCCGTTCCCTTCGCTCACACCGAAACGGCCGCCGTTGCCATTCTGCTGTTGCTCCCCCCCTTGGAAGGCGTTCGGGTTGCGTTTCTTGCCGAGCTCCTGTAGCTTGTTGTAAGTATCCATCGCGGCGGGGTCGTTGGGGAACCTGTTTTCGACCGGTTCGCTCTGCAGCAACGGACTGCTGAGCAGGGGACTCTGCTTGAACTTATTCTGGAAAGGCTGCGGGACGTTCACGGTTGTTTTGCCAAAGGTGGGCGTGGGTGTTGGGTTCGCAGTTACGTCAACACCTTGAGTGTCGAATGTTTTCTCCTGGGAAGTGGTGGGCGAGCGGCGGTCGTTGCCGCGGCGGTCGCGGCTGCGGCGCGAGGGGGAGCGGTCGCGGGACCGGCTGCGATCCTTCCTGTCGCGCTTGCGGTCGCGGCGGTCCCGGCTGCGGCTGCGATCGCGGCGACGACGATCGCGCGACCTGGAGCGATCTCGTCGATCCCTCTTGCGGTCCTTTCTGTCGCGGTCGCGGGACCTGGACCGTGTGCGCGACCGGCGTCGGTCCTTTTCGCGGCTTCTTTTCCGTTCTGAGCGATCGTCGTTATCCTCGGCATCATGGGTGGGGCTGACGACGGGAGCGGGCCGCTCGATGACTGCCGGCTGGGGGATCTCCTGAGGGTTGCCGAGTCCAGGGATGCCGAATGACGAAAGAGGGTTATTGCCGAGCGCGGCCGAGAATGGAGTTATGGGGGGGATGACGGCGGGTTGGGGGGTGGGGGTGGGGTTCATGACCGGGGCAGGAGTCACGACGGGGGCGGGTGCGGGCGCGAGACTCAGTATGGGCACGCTCTGGCGCGCCGCCTCAATCACCTTGTGCATCTCAGAGCGCGAGCTGAGTAGCAGCTTCACCTGTATCTCCTTGATCTTGCCGCTGTCCAACATCATTGCTTGTCGCGCATCTTCATCCGTACTGCAAGAACACATTACTTATAAATACATATTGAGAAATACGCTAAGTGATATATGTATACATATATGTAAACCTTATTAAGAGCTCACTATCCCTGCAAATTTGAACTTATACTTTACTTTAACTTATTTTTGCATATTATAATATGTATTATATTAGGATAACTGCCGGAAATAAGGTGAATGGAGCAATGTCGGCGTTGATGGGCAGTAAAAGTCTGAGCAAGAATGCTCGAGTTGCTGTCCACAACGCGATATTGGTACCTACCTTATTGTATGGCAGCGAATCCTGGGTATGTCCGAGGAAGTATGAAAATAGCTTGAATGCAGTCGAGATGCGATCTCTTCGAAAAATGTGCGGCGTAACGATATTAGATCGAATCCGCAATGAAGAGATTCGCAAATCAACTGGCGTGAATGAGGGCGTGATTGTAAAGATGAAGAAAGGCATGTTACGTTGGTTTGGACACATAGAAAGGATGAGTGAAGAAAGATTGACGAAACAGATATACAAAGCAAAAGTGTGTGCAAGAAGAGGCAGAGGAAGGCCACGTTCCAACTACCTGGATCAAATAGATCGGACTCTCAAGGACGGGAACGTTAAGAGTACTCGAAACCGACGAGCATGTATGAAGAGACTGATGAATGTGGACGAAGCGAAAGAGGTATGTAAGTCTAGAGAGAACTGGCGCTCTATACTCTCTGCCTACCCCGTTAGGGACTTGGCGTGATGATATGTATGTATGTATGTATGTATTATTATTTTAGGCAAATCTATACTATATCCTATATAATGTATGATAATATATCCTCACGCCTTCCGACAAGGGTCCCCGAAGGGGTAGGCAGAGGTGTATAGGTAGCACCCATTTTCCGCCAGAGATATATTACTATATACTATAAATAATTACTAACTATTATATAAATACAATAAAACTAATATAAATGCGAAAAAAGTTTCACAGGATGTTTGTTCCTCTTTAACGCATAAACTTCCGAACGCAATTGGATGAAGTTTGGCAGGGAGATAGATCCTTAACTGGATTAACACATTCTTCATTCTATGAAAAATTACCATAAAAATTTCACGCGGGTGAAACACAGAACAAAACATAGCACAGAACCTAATTTTTCCTCTCCTCCTCCTCACGCCTTCCCACAAGGGTCCCCGAAGGGGTAGGCAGAGGTGTATAGGTAATACCCACACACCCATTTTTCCGCCAGAGGTATATTAGGTGCCAACGTGACAGATGGCGAGTCCATCGCCGTTACTCCAGCACGACTATACATACGCCTTTGAATTTCTTCTCAGACGTATGCAGGTTTCCTCTCGATGTTTTCCTCCACCGTTCAGCTCGTGGTGCGACTAATCACTGTACTTAAGTTCAGAAAAACTCATTGGTACAGTCGGGATTCGAACTTGCGACCTTTGCGTCGCAGGCAACTGCTCGAACCACTCTGCCACCACGGCTCTTTTCTCAAGTTTTAATAGTTACAATAAAAAGAGCTGTGGTGGCGGAGTGGTTCGATAAGTAGAGTGCGGAATAGGCTACAACACAAAGATTGCAAGTCCGAATCCCGACTGTTCCCATGAGCGTTTCCGAATTAAAGTACACTGATTAGTCACACGAGCGACGTATGAACGTTTGAAATAATTTCAAAGGAGTATGTAGGTATAGTCGTAGTCAAATCGATCGGACGCTCAAGGACGGGAACTTGAGTACTCGAAACCGACGAGCATGTATGAAGAGACTGATACCTAGGAACATTGACTGTTTCTTTACGTAATGTACGTTTTACATTTTTTTTTACTATTAATTGGATGGGCTTAGTCAAGCACGAATATTTGCCTTTACCGTTGAATAACCTTTGAATTGCTTTTCAGACGTATCCAGGTTTCCTTAAACGTAAATCTCGTGGTGTGAATAATCACTGGAGTTAAGTTCAGAAAAACTCATTGGTACTGTCGGTAACTTGCGATCTTTGTGTCACAGGTAACTACTCAAACCACTTGGCCACCACGGCTATATGAATTATTGAAATAGATTTGTTATACATATTCCTAATGTATTATCCTCCTAATGTAGCCTCGTCCACTTGATACAATTCTGTCACTGAATCTAGGAGTTAAACTCTTGTGAAGACAGGAGTTCACAGCAGACAGCTTTTAGCGGCACTGCATTCTCCCCTGCCAATCTTCTCTGAACCTTTAGGTACATATATCTTCGTTGAGTTTTTTTTATACCAAAAAGGTGGTAAACAAGCATAGGTCCTGCCTGACAGTAAGCGGTTTCCGGCGTCTGTGGACGCTGATAACACCAGGGGTACGGTCGCGCATTGCCGACGTTGGTCTTTCTTCACAAGTTTATATTCTACTAGCTATGCCCGTGTGGAATTTAACTAAAAAGTTATCGTTCAATTTCTTACAATGAAAGTAGCCTAAATTACTCCTTATTACATCAGCTATCTGCCAGTGAAAGTCACGTCAAAATTGGTCCAGCCGTTTCAGAGATTAGTCGGAACAAACAGAGACAGACACACAGACAACAATTTTTTTATTTTTATTATTATATACAACAAGAATGGCAAACAAGCATACGGCCCACCTGGGAATGGGAAACTGTTTTACCGTTACCGTAGCCTATTTACGCTCACGATACCGAAGTATCACTTGCGCGTTGCCACTGTGTTCGGAGAGTTATAGTGTGTTGGCAGCATAATGGATTTAATCCCTCTGCTTCCAACACAATGTAACAATCCTCCCCCCTCCCCAAGGAGCTCATTACTGGAAACCTTATTAATGTATTAATTAAACCTTGTGATTTTGCTATATGTGTGCATATATCCATATGCATTTAGTAAAAAGCGGTTATTTTAATATTACAAACAGACACTCCAATTTTATTTATATGTATAGATTGGGTTGAAAACAAGTTAACTGCCCGGCGGATAGCAAACAGTGCAGGATATAGGCGCATGCAATATCCGGGTGTTTCACAAGACCTTATAGTAAGAAAATTTGTTCGATCAGAGCCGTAAGTAAGAGCCGTATCTCATCAACACCATTCCTTTCGGAGTTACTATGAATACACGTAACTAAGACAGTACCTACATGTCTGTGTTTTAGGTTATTTTTACATGCAATAAATATATTTGATTTCATTGAACTAGATTACACAAAACTAGCAACTCATTTGGCGGGCAAGGTATAAGCTTTTTTTAATAAGTCGTAATAAAATAATCTAATTACTTTTTAGTCTGTCGTCATACGTACCTTAATTAAAAAAGCTTATTATGCAATATCTGAATATATAAATGAAAGCCCTGCATGACAATGAACTGCTCTTCTCGCAAAGAATTTATATGTCAACTCATTTTCTACCCCTACGTAAATGGGAACCGATGCTAAAAAAGAAAACCGGGGAGTTTGTTTCACCTTTTCCGCTCCCGACAGGTTTTTTTTCTTGGCTACGGTGGTAAATATAGTTTTATATTTATTTACCTAGTATGTGACATTCAATAAGTGTTTCCTGTGTATTTTCTTTGAATAAAAGATATTTGATTTGGAGTTCTGGAAACCTACCTCAGAAACACTACACTACACGCTATTTGGCTGCTAATCTGCAAACCGCAATTCTAAATGAACTAATGCTGTTTCTCAGTTATCGAACTGGTAGCAAAAGAAGATGTTTATTAGAGATATATTAAATTATTTTTTGTAAGCTAATTATAGCCAAAGTATTTCTTGCCCTATCGGATACGTAATTTATATATATACATATCATGCCTACCTGCAAGGGGTCCCCGAAGGGGTAGAGGTGTATAGGTAGTACCCGCACACCTGCTTTCCGCCAGATATATTTTAGGTGCCAACGTGACAGATGGCGAGTCCATCGCAGTTACTCAGCGAGACCATACATACACCTTTAAATTTCTACTAAAACGTATGCAGGTGTCTTTTCGATATTTTCCTTCACCGTAAAGCTCGTTATTTGATTCATCACTGCACCTACTTAAGTTCAGAAAAACTCATTGATACAGTCGAGATTCGAACTTGCAATTTTTGTATTGCAGGCACCTACTTGAACAACTCGGCCACCACGGGTACTGTTTCATTTTTACTACCATTTCACATTCATCAAAAGGGCGATAAAAATCGTTCAATGCCCAAGTGAACCCTACCACAGACCTTGTGTTGAGTGGTTGCGGGTTTGTTCCCCAACCACTGCGAAATTTGGGTTATTTATCGATAATTTTTGATATATATTGTATATGTATCAGGAATAGCTCAAGTACGTACTAGCCATGCACGACGTAGGCAGAGTAAGTAGTAGTAGTAACTTGAGAACGGCAGTAACATGAGGACGAGAAAAAATCCGAACCCGGTAGCAAAATAAGATAATTTAAGAGCAATTTATAAACAGGATACATTTTACATACACAACAGGATTTATCATCAAAGAATCTCCTACAAATAGTAATACATATATTGATGATAATTACAGTTGAGCATGGTAATTAATTCTTCCTTACTATACGTAAAAACGAGAACGAGTGTTTACAAAAATACCGGGATTAGTTTTGAAGGCACATTCTCCTACCAGGTGTTTATTGCTAACGGTACCAACTTTTAATAATAGGTACCTCAGCTGGACGTGGCATCACCTGAGTTAAATTCATATACATCCTACATATTATTGTCTGCATCCTTGGGTGGTTCAATATTAATCTATGCATATAAAGCTACCTTCTGGTTGTGTATAGTAAGCAACGACCTATTGTCGGGCCTACGCTGTTCCCCATACTTAAGTACTTATGCTGTAACATAATAATATTGTTATTGTATACCTAATGATTTTAAAAGAGCAACCATGGAGTTTCTTGCCAGTTCTTCTCCATGGAATCGACCAACGCGAACCGTGCACCTTTATCGACGTTTTATAAGTGCCCATCTGGGCCCATGTGAAATACAAATACGTATTTAGATTTGATTTGGCTGGCCGCCTTGGCTCGCCATTCCCAGAACTCACGCTAAGAGAGACAATAAAAAAAAAGTTAAATAAACCTTCCGCTTAAATCGCTTCATCTTTTTGTGTAAACCCTATTAAAATTTATTACGTAAAAGATCTGAGCGTACAGATGCCGGAAAGTGCCTTGGTTAATGCAATCTACCTACATATAGTTAATATGTGACGTTCGAAAAGTTCCCTGTGGCCCTTACGTCAATAAAGATTTTTTTCAATAGAAAATCTTAAGGAAGAAGTGTCGCATTGAAAAGATCACTACATACGTAAGTATTGACTATTTAGATTTCACGACAGCAACAGTTGGATATTGTGTATATATTTCAAAATATTTTAGTTATTACACATTTATAATATAGTTTTGAACGTTTATCTTCACGCCTTACCACAAAAGGATCTCTTAGGTGTAGAAAGGGACGGCAACGGGTTGTACATCCATTGGTTGCGACCAAAATAACCTCCGACGAAGACGTGTGTCGAAGCAGTGGTGTACTAACAATCATATTAGTACACCACTGCTTCTACACTTTGTTGATCTATGTGGGAAGACTTGGAGATATTTTACACCACTAAAACCGATACCGGCCTGAATTACAAGTCATATTAATCTTGAAAAGTAATGTGGAAGAACAGAATGTGAAAGATAAAAAATTGAGATAGAATTGAATAATTGCTAAACTCCTCTTAGCACCTGAATATATAAAAATATTACCAGTTCAGTCGAACGCAGCACCCTAGAAGTATCAAAAGACCTCGGAAGCCACGTGGGCTAAAACTCGTTTTAGTTTTGTAAGTCTTTTTAATTATTTGTGTGGACATAGACGGTAAAACGTAGGGTACGTTTACATTTACCTTGTGTCTGAATGTATTTTAAGTAGAAACGAAATACCACAAAATCATACATTTCACTTAATTCGCACATATTTTGTTCTTCGTTTTGTATTAGGAGATTACCTGGCTGGGATCAGGTTACTTGTAAGTACTATAGGGAGATCACGTATATCGCCCAATAAGATTCGTATGTTACAACAAGGAAATCAATGAGTCGACACACCGTAGGCGGCGGCAACCGCTTTTCATCAGGAGGACCGCATGCTTGTTTGACACCCGTGTGGTATAAAAAAAACCGTCTAGCTTGGCGCCTAAAATACATCTCGAGACAAAAACAAATATAAACATACATCACGCCGAGTCGCTCACGGTGTAGGCAGACATAGTAGTGCCTGTTCTCGCTATACTTACAGAAATCTTTCACTTAATCCACATAACACTCTTTAAAATGCACGCCTTTTTAGGGTACCTACTCTCGACGTGCCCATCCTTAGGTGTTTCAATCAATTTGATTTATATAGTTGGAACGTGGTCTTTCTCAAAGGACAAATAGTAATTTATCTAATAATTTCAGCTAGATCTGTCTTGTTCATCTACAAAGTTATATTGTTCACACGGGTAGCGGAGCCTATTATTCCTACATGTGTCTTCTGTCGTTAGGTCACATCAGCTCATTTCGTGTAATTGAACCTAAACAAAGATAAACCTTAATGCTCCTCATGAATGCCGGTCTATTAATAAAACCCGCACGAAAAGCCGTTCAATAGTTTTTGAGTTTTTCGCGGACAGACGGGCAGACATACGGGGGATTTATAATATGTAGTGATATATAATGGTCGAGATAACCACTGAAACTTAACATCTCACGCTACACGTAAATACGTGAAAACCAGTATATAAGAATCTAATTAAATTAACTTAAAACGAAAAAAAAAAATTCAAGAGATTCACGGGTCATTTAATTCTAAGATAATTTAGGAAGACCGGTTTGTGCATCCATTTTGTAATGCAGACTTAATTGTAAGCAGCTAATAATTGGCTGGTAAAATAACTTTCAAATACCCAATATATTTGGAGATAAGTCACAACTTTTTTGTCCTTTAGACGAAATATATGCCTCCGAAATTGTCTGTTCATAAGCACACTTCTATGGTCAAGAGCATACAATATTAATTATTATATAAAATGCATATATAAGCCCTATATGCAAGTATATGAGACTTACACCTGATGATGATGAGAAGAAATTCTATGTCATGTATGTGTACAGTACAGCTTGAGAAATTGCGACTGACACGCCATCTGAATACATTCCCGACTAATAGAGCTGTCACCTTTCGACATCCTTGTGGGAAGATGTGATGATTTGGAACTTTCCAGAGCATTCCCGTCCCATTATTGCCCATGCAGCAAACAACTGGCATGAACAAATATTATCTAGAGAAGACTAATCACTAGACGATCTCGAAATGTTTTCTCCTAGAGAACTCAGCATTCCGGATACAGAAAAGTTGATGCTGCTTACGACTCAACTAGCCTGGAGCATATTCCTTGTGCATATATTGACCGCAAACCGCAACGATTGTTGATATTAACAAGCGCGTGACGTGCAGATTGGATTAATTTTATCCACTGCTTTTAAATAGGGCCCAACTAAAAAAGCCCCGTTTTTTTTTAACTGGACTGAATACCATGGAATTTCCCAAAGTTTCAAACGGAACTAGAAACTTGTTGGGCATTTCAGTTTCTATTGAGCTGCCATGATTAAAATCTTATTAAAACCAATGTTAACATTTTGAAGATAGGAGAATTTAAAGCTAGCTCAATACGAGGAAGGTGGGCCCCTAAAACTTTTGGTAGCAACACCACTGCTGTTCTAAAAGACAGATTTTGCATCGCCCTACAAACTTACCCAAAGTAACTCATCTGCTTATTTCTGCCTTTATTGCAGTATGGACCAAAACACATCACCTAACGAATCTAGGAATAATAAAGGTCCCTATGATTACACAATGTCAGTTTCGATAAATCTAATTGGCAAAAAGGTATTTTTTCATGCCAAGTTTCCTCGTCCAATGTCTTCTAGTTTATGCTCTGTTTTAAATTCATAGCACGCTCCAGCAATATAATATACAATTACATAAATAAAATCAACGTAAAATACATTTTGTTATAACCCTATGCAAATTATATTGGGTAAGCGGAAATATTTAGTTAACTCCTAGACTTATATTAAATAGCCTAAATTTACGCCTGTGTCAAGGTTGAACTTTTAATCTGGCTAGAAGCTATTTAGAGTCGGGTACCGATTGAGATTTTTGGTAAAAAAAGCAGGGCCTTTTTGGAACTGGTAAGTCTCAGGTGAAGAAAGGCTCCGGGATCTGGAGCTTCGCGCCGACACTGTTCGTGGGTGAACACATCTACCAAATGGAGCACTTAGATGTGTAAGTCAGTCATATATTGTGTATATTTTATTTTTGGCGACGGGTTTAGAGTGTAACGAGCCACGATTGCCCGATACATGATAGCTCTGTAAGTATTTTCATAAATTCTTAATTTGGATTATAATAATTCTAGGTGAGATTTATTTTATTTGTTCAGTCACCAACACACCAAAATATTGATAAGCATAATTTTGTATAATTCACGACATGTCTCCAAAATAAGTTTGACAAAACATTATTTCGGAAGCACTTTACATAGCTATGTATATAAATACCTATACATCAGTACCAGAAAAATTAAGAAAACAAAAAACACCAAGGTCTGAATAGATTGAAGTCAGGACCCGAAGAGACGAAAATATTGAATTAGTAGAGCTACATACATATATGCGGGACCTGAGAATATATTCATCCACACGAGTAGTGTCGTGTGCACCTATTTTGTGATGAATACATAGAGTAAAGAACCACGGTGGCCGAGTGGTCCGAGTAATTTCCTGCAACACAAAAGATTCCAAGTTCGAATCCCTACTGTACCAGTGTTTTTCAGATCTAAAGTACAGTTATTAGTCACTCCACGAGTTTTACGGTGAAGGAAATCGGGATGAAACCCACACACGTTTAAGAAGAAATTCAAAAGCGTACGTATAGTCGTGCTTGAGTAACGGCGATGGACTCGCCATATGTCACGTTGGCACCCATAATATATATCTGGTGGAAAGTGGGTGTGTAGGTGTAGGTACTACCTACATACGTCTGTGTACCCCTTCGGGGACAAGGCGTGAAGGAATACATAAAGTATACAGGTTGTAGAGCAGAATAGAAAAAAGTCTAGCAGTAGACTGTAGAAATGATGTGTCTCATTATCATCATAATGAGGCACATTTCTCTTACATCCTAATATTTACCATTGATGACTCCCTCGAGCACGTTTAAATTGACGACTTAACACTTCCTGGCGGCTCACTCTCTGTGTGAGGGACCCGGGTTGACAATTCGTAAATAATTTGTATTTTCCATTCAAAATGCATTTTTAAGATTAATTTTGTGGATAATAACGGGTTAGGTGGGTTAGCTAATGTACCTAAATATATATCTTTAGCGCGGTTAAGTCACTGATTCAATTTTTACCTCTTAACTATTTTTGGCTATCTTCACATCGAATTTTTTTTTTATACAACGAGAGTTGCAAACAAGCGTACGGCCCATCTGATGGGAAACAGTTATCGCAGCCTATTTACGCTCACGACACTTGACCCGCAGTCCAGGCACTAGTGGTGAAAGAAAATGTTAAGCCTGATAGTAAGACCACCGGCGTATAGTCATAATCGACTTACTGTTTCCCATTCTGCTAACATAGGTATCCATTTTGCGAACAATACCAAGAGCACATTACTAAAATCACTTTCCTGTCCACAGCTCTCGAATGAATTGGATGATATTTTCGAATCAAATGGAGTCCGCTTTGTTTGAGTATCCTGCTAGTTTTTCTAGCTAGCTTCCAGAAGCCTGCGACTCGGCGGTAGATACATAGAACTTACTAATCGGTACTTAGAATAGTCAAAACCGTTTTTAGGTTATCAGTTCAGTGAGCATATAGTTGTGTGTGTGTAGTGTTTTTAAATAAGCGTGTATCACTAACATCAACTGCAGTTCTCTTTAGTACAATTATGATGCTGTTCATATCGCTAGTTTAGCTTGATGGAAGAGTAACTTGATAGAATAAAAATTGGAGAATAATTGAAGAGAGAGATATATGTATAATTATGCCTGAAGTACAAAATTAGATATTTTGGTCTCCAAGATTAGAACACCTCTAATTGATAAATTTTATCCAAGTCAATATAATATCTTTCTTAATATATATTAATTACGCGTCACGTTGTTTGTCCGCGATGGACTTCTAAACTATTGAACCGATTTTGATCAAATTTGCACACTGTGTGCAATTTGATCCAACTTGAAAGATATGGTAGTTTACATCAAAATTGGACCCGATAGGCGTACCCGATAGGACCCAGGCGAAGCTGGGCGGGACAGCTAGTAAAATATATGATTAGACATATATAGCACCCAAACAAGGAAGAACATGTAATCTACAAAAGTGAATTGGCAAAATCCGAACAAATTTAACAATGTTGATAAATACTCTGTGATAAATAAACATATTATTTTAAATACTCTAATCTACGGGATGATGGTGATGAACTCGGCGTGATGATATGTATGATTGCTAACAGCGACGTCTCCAAGCGTTTCCTTATTTACCATAAAGAACATACTTCTAGACATTATTTTTCCATTTTCATAGTTTCGGGCTTACACAGTAAAATTAGGCGCTTTTTTATGTATTTAGATTATTTAGTTTTTGACGAAGAACTTTTTTTAAAGAAGATTTTTTTATATCAATTTGTACTTAAAATACATCTAGAGAACTGGCACTCTACTCCCTCTGCCTCCAGCGTATGTATGTATGTATAAATCTGAAGCGACGTACTAACATAAATATCTATCTACGAAAAAA
Source organism: Drepana falcataria (assembly GCA_945859725.1). NCBI lineage: Eukaryota > Metazoa > Arthropoda > Insecta > Lepidoptera > Drepanidae > Drepana > Drepana falcataria. The sequence goes on along the minus strand of OX243941.1, from coordinate 7,967,631 downwards.
AATTAAGTCTAAGAAATCCTTTTTGTTGGTGTAAAAAGGTAATCTTACTAATATTATAAATGTGAAAGTTTGTAAGTTTGGATGTTTGCGGTTCTTTCACGGCAAAACGGCTGAACCGATTTGGCTGAAAGTTGAAATCGTGATGGCTTATACCTAGGAATAGGACATAGAATACTTTTTTTTTAATCTCGACAATTCTAACTCCTAATATTATAAAGTATGATGCTCTTTCATGGCATAGCGGCTGAACCGATTCTAGCAGGAAAATACATAAGCTACTTTTTCGAACTCCACGCGGGCGAAGCCGCGGGCATAAGGTAGTTCCTGATGATGCCCCACAGACAAACGCACATCCGAAACACTAGATCTAGAAGGTTAAAGTAACCCTTGCGAGCTAAGATCTCGGTAATATATAACAAAATGATTGTACATTTTAGTCATGTGTAGTAATTAGAATTGTACCAAAAAGATAGTCCTTGTAAAGTTCAAAGCAGTCATCGTAGATAAGGTACAGTCGTCCCAGCCAGGTAACCAAAGGCCGTGGTGCAAACACTGAGGTCCTAACTAAAGCTGATTAGGTTTTATCAAGTCCGAGGGTCCCATGAATTTGGGTACCGTATAGCCCTACGATAGCTACGCCACTGGTCGTAACATAGGTTGGTCACAGTAAAATATGTCTTACAAGTATGTATGTTGAGTCGACCGTATTTAAATTGAATTTTTCAACATTTTGAATCTTTGATTTGGCCGTCTTTAGTGTGTAGACACTAAAGACGGCCAAATCAAAGATTCAAAATGTTGAAAAATTCAATTTAAATACGGTCGACTCAACATTTTATTAGTGCTTTGTCACGTGTCACCTAGTTTATATTACCAGTCATATCCTCACGATTTATAGTCATGTATCTACATAGTGAGTGTGAATTTTCCAGTGGTCCATAATTGACGACCCTGACTTGACCCAATCCTCTAATCTGTCTACCATCCTCTAAAGGTAGCATTTGCATTGCGTCTCGCTTTTCTATAACAGCTATATCGAATGGCTCGACGTCCCATGTCAACCATAAGACCTGAAAACACTATATGCTCCGTCCTGCTGCCACTTTCTGTTGTTGACGGGCAACGAGTCTGACGAGATTAATTATGTTTATGCTTATCAGTAGAATAGTTTGTGTCATTAGCGCACATTTATTTGTAAATCATAGCTGTATTTTGTGTTCCTAATAAATAATTATAATAGATGTCGCCGTGCCCCAAACATCTCGCTCGCTCGTGACATCATACTTCAGTTTACACGAACGCGGCAACACTCACGATACGCAGTCCTTGCTCATGACATTTCAGTTTGGCGCCATAATAAATCTATGGTACACGTCAGTAGTCCTTCATAATTAGTCAATGGCATGCATAGACGGACTGAATACGTAGCATAGCCTATTTCATATCAGTTAAATACTACTAATAACACATATTCCCCAATTGTACCATCAAAATTTGATCCCGCGAGGGACTCTTGGTGATGATATGTATTTATGTAATGTATAATCTGTCCGAAAATATAACTCAGTTGTCGCAATGTCACTAAGCCGAAATAGCGGATCCAAAGACCAAGGCGAGATAACCGCCTTCCATGAGGCAGGTTCAATTGCATGCTTCCCGGAAAGAGATTACCTCGCTTTGGTCAGTTTGCCACGGTAATGGCATTAACACAACAATATCGTCTTCAGCGACAACGTACAAATTTTTCCAAATCCTTGGATTTTGTCGTGAAATATTAGTATAAATATCATACACATGATTATTTTTATTCAGTTATTGTACAGGGAGCAACAGCATATTTAGTGTCTTCGTGTCAGCATAGATATATATTTTCTTTTTCACTTTTTTAGAATGGCATCATCCGATTATGTTTAAACTCTTTCTTTGAAAGTCGTCAAGGAGCCATATTTTTAAACCGTAGTATTCACTTAGAGATAACAATTCGCAGAATATTTTTTTAGATTGTATAAAAATACTAGTTTCAAATTAATTTTGGCAGTTCTAACTGCCTAATAATCTAGAAAGATCTTAATAATAGATACTTACCTACCAATGCGGCGAGTTCAGGTCTCATTCCGGTCCTATATAAATAGCTATTATGAGGGCTAAACTCGTGTTATTGTGTACTCACCAGAAAATGAACACGAAGCGCTCCAAAATTATATCAAATCCTTTATTTTAGGGCCTAACTTTAATTTTAGGCTGAAGTCTAGAGGATTCCTAATTTTACTTAATTTTAGTATACCCAAAATACCTAGGCTCACTTAGATTGTATATGCCGTCTTCACTTTAATCATCGTTTTAAACAAAGTGTATAATGTTGCATTTATTAAAAAAAACTTAACATTACTTAAACAGTGGATAGTGAGATCGAAATTTCAGTTCTGCGGGATATTTCTCAAGAAATTTGTTCAAGAGTAATACCCAATGCTCATTCATGTGTTGTTGTAAGTTACGTATAGCTACCTGAACGCAATGAACGCATCTCCAAGCTCGCCTCCTACGATGTGTACTCCCCCTTCAGGTATGGACAGGCCCCGAAAGTAATTCCTAATGTCCAGTGCATTCGCCGACCAGGGCAGGTTCTGCAACCTAATGATGACACTCATGGCTCCCAATTGGTCTTGCTTCTACCTATAAAAAACGAAACAGCCTGTCCATTTTTCTATTTGATCTTTATAGTATTGCAACATATTGCAACTGACTAAAGCTTAGTAATACCCGGTCCCAAAATGATATACATACCTGTATACAATATTAAATGTTAGAATATATTAAGATATATATAAATATATTGTAGATTTGTTTGTTTACACAGCACACCTATCAATGCATCCAATATGTTTGTTGTCAGCAAGGATCGAACCCAAAACTACAACACTTCAGTCCTGTTTTTTTACTCAATTGATTTACAATTAGCTAAGTTATGTTAGGCTGGGATTTAAGTAACGCACTAATAAAAACATACAGAGCGCTCAATTTAAGTAACACACTAATCTAAACACAGAGAGTGCTCCCTCGGCAGTTCAATCAGCAAGTTTCAGGAAAATTAAGTGGTTATAGGTTCTGGAGAGTGCACTTTCAGAAACGCTTGCTAATTGGTTATTCAGCAATTATTACATAATTTTGCCATAGTGATTACAGACTTAACCTCATAATCCATCATCTTTGAAGACTTACAATGGCTCGAAGTTCCTTGAAGAGTAAAGCTGGTAGTTATACCAATAAATTTGTAGGAAGATTGATAATCCTGACAATTCAGTATCCTCAGAGACTGATGTGTGTGAATAAAGTGAAATGGGTCAGTAAGACTACAGAACAGACACTTCTCTCTCTGACTATCTTGGGCTTGGGATGATGATATGAATATAGCCTCCACTCCTACCAACACGTAATCAAAGTGTTGGTTCTATCCTTTAATGTTTTAGCATCTACTCAGTATTGATACTTTGATACATATGTACTTGGAAAATGATTATGTAATATGGACATCTTTACGTCGTAGTTTTCATCTTGATGTATATGATATAAAATGGATTCATGATGGACTTGCCATCTGTCACATTGGTACCTCAAATATATATCTAGCAGAAAGTGGGTGTATGGTCACTACCTACACACCTCTGCCTGCCCCTTGTTGGATAGTGTGAGGATATATTAATATTTATATTATAGTATATATGATGATTAATAAATCATTTTGCTACAAAAATTGTCACACTTATCAGTTTCTTTCTTTGCAAATTTATGTTCTTAAAATGTTATGCAGAGAACTAAAAAGGTTAAACTTTGAATTGATTGATGAAAATTGATTTTTAATATCACAAAATACTCATTGCCATTACAGTTTACCACCAGAATGTTCTAAAATGGGTATATTATAATACCACATATCATGCAACAAGTAACACATTATTTCCTACAGAACAACATTTATCTAACTAATTAAACTATCTACGGTATTGGGTTTCTCTAGGGCTTAGTCTTACACAGATTACCAAATATGCTGCTTCAGAGTAGTTTATTACTTGGTAAATGTCTCGAGAGCTATCTAGAACTCGAGGAATAGCTATGTTGTGTCAAATGTAAGTTTTTTTATATATGTACTTCTAAGGTGGCGAAAAACATGCGCCCCGCCAGATGACGGTAAGCGGTTACCGCTGCCTAAGGACGCTTGCAGCATCAGGGGAAGGCTCACGTGTTGCCAACCCAATAATACCTCTCATATGATGCTTACATGGCGTAATACCTTTGAAAAAATTCATAGACTACGTAACCGCTTGCTATATCACATAGGACGTAAGTTTGTTGCAGTAGACTTCGTTTTTGGCGGTGGAATTGTTAGTGTCAGTGGTATGAAATTAGCATTATCAGTGTCTACGGTAGACCGTATGACCCAGAAAACGCGAACTACGCTACGTCATTCAAAATAATTCTAGTCATGAACAATTTACTGCCACCTCGAATCGCCTAATACCTACCAGCTAGGACAAATTTGTTTTTTATTTTAGTACACGAGTCAATTTAGGAGGGAAAGAAAGTTATGTTTTTGCTTGATGCCAAGCGTGGCCTTATTTCAACCCAATTGTAATACAGCGTAATTATTTTCATTGTAAAAGATTAATCATGCATTGATTTGATTGACTTAGCAATCTTCGTTATGTTTGGTATATTACTTATTGCACGATGTGGAGACGGCTCAGTGATGTATGAGCAGACGCCATTAAAGCCATTATTCTGCACTTACCTAAAGAAACGCTACGACCACGATTACAAATACACTAGTGCTTACAAATCATTATTTTAGGCACAGATAGTTCACAATTATTCAAATAACACATACGTTGTCTTTATAACCATTCAGTCAGGAAGTTTCTAATACCACAACAACGTAATGTAAAGTAATTTTGGCGAATCTCTACTTTAATGCTATCTCGCTGAAAATTCAAAATGGCGGTAATATCTTTATAAATTTCATTAAGTAGAATATTGATATGGATATAGGTCTTTCGGTTTCATATGAATATTCTATAAATTATATTTCATTTACAAAAAACGAAAGCCTACTCCTACTAGCTGTTTGGCTAGGTTTGGGTTTCGGATCGGGATCGGGCATTAATGCCGCTGCTTACAATTACAATATTTTTTTTATAGAAATTAAATAGAGCAGTATGGATGTTTACTGGCTTCAAAAAAGGGAAGGAACAAAGCTACATGTTCAATCCAATGGTATGTATCCCTATCATCAAATCAGGGCAGAAGTTAAAAAGGACCAAAGAGTATAATAATTTAATGGGCACAAAGGACAGTAGGTTGGTTCAGCTTCTGTTATACGTATAGTTTAGGAATATAGACTTAATTGCTGCCCCTAAAAGTTGACAATCAACAAATTATTCTATGTATTCATATCATAAAATAAAAGCCGCAAAATAAAAATTGTCCGCGGGATAGTCCTGTTTAGCTACTTTATTGCTTCTGTTGTTTGTTTGCTGTTCTTTACTTTTCTGTGGCTCATCATCTATCTATGGTTGTTCTCGTTCTCGTTTCGTTTGCGATTGTGACGTCGAGGCTAATAATTTGCAAAAATATTTAGTTTCTAATTAATTAAAATATTTGTTTGCAGTTTGGAGGACAAATATATGAATACATTTTGAATATTATGTAAGTAATTGTATTGAGTTTCTTTCAACGTATTTTTACAGCTTCAAATTAGCAGGAATTTATGAGCAAGACTTTATCGTAATGTATAAAAAGCCAATTTATAAGGCTTTGGGACTTGCTTATGTAGTTTAAGCTAGTCGGAGGAGTTGTATTCGTGGTTATATGAGAATATAGAATTTTAAAATAATTAGCTATAATGTTTCTACATTCAAGCAAATTGGATTTTTTATTCTTGTTGATTTACGTATTAAAATTTTCATGCAACACAGAACAAATATTAAATATAATGTTATAACTCTCTATATCTCCTTGAAATTTAATTTATTTATTTTGTTATTATTATCAATGATCTATATCTTACTAATACCCTTAGACTGCAATTTATATTCAATAATACTTTTCTATAATTGCAGAAGTAAGTAAATAAATATTCCAATGTAGGTTGACCTTTTAGTTTAATTTGTAAGTCATGGCTCACTTGATTATCTACGTATTATTGTAAAAAAAGAATGCGTGTAGCTGGCCAGTGAAGTTATTACTTCTATAATATTTGAGAATTTTCCTTTTCTTCCAGATACTGCTTCTTGAGAAGTAAATACGTTTAGTTAATATAAAGCTACAGTAAATATGAACTTGTTATAAGATTTGCTCAATAATTGTAAGCATAGAGGGAGTTAAAAGGGTGGGTTTGAGAAAAGGTATATGAAAGGCAGATAAATGTGTGACCGGTATCCGGGCTACCTGTTTGGTGGGACTCCTGTCAGCAGTTGGGACAGGAGTTATAATTCCATGGAAAATGTAAGTATTAGTCTTATATCATATTTTTTTTTCACAGATTAAAATAATGCTCATTTAATCAAAAGAATCTAGTCTAGTAATCTAATACTTAGATTGATACATGATATGATAGAGGTTTCACTCACAAAAATTGATTTCGTAGGTATTTTATTTTCCTATGAAGAACAGAGAGGGGCTTGTCCGTGTCCGTTTTGGAGTTTTTGTGTTAAAGAGGAGCATTCTTACAAACTTTCACATGTTACTAATATTATAAATGTGAAAGTTTGTCAGGATGTGGACCGAAGTCCAGCAAATTATAAAAAAAAAACCGAGTAATGTCAAAATAATTTTACACAGGTCAAACCGAGATCACAGCTACTTAAAAATTTTACATAGGTGAAGAAACCATAAAGCACAACTACTAAATAATATTAGCACATAAATTATACAAAATCTTATAATTAGAATACACACCCTATAGATTTTCAGTAAAATCTAGCTGGCTTAGATATTGCATATTAACAGTTTTTGTTTCTTTGTGTGCAGTGCCTGATTTTTGTTTAAAATATTTATTTAAGTATTTTAAATATTTTCTCTTTTATTATTGTTGTAAAAGATTGTTTTTTGGCAAAAAGACCTTGTAGGCTCAAGGGCTGTACCTTTGGTAGGTAAGTCTTATTAAGTTCTAATACAATCTAATGTGAATAATTATTCTGAATATGTTCAGGATTAATGTTTGTTACTCAATCAAATGACAGTGATTATATATTTAAAGTGATGATTGCTTATTATTATATATATACCAAATATTAAATATAGACACATTATCATTTATTATTAATATAGACACAGTAACAAAACACATGTTAGTTACAATATAAGAGCAGGTAGAAGGGATATAATCCGATCCTATAAGGTGATAAGTGATGCAGATTATATGATATTGATATTTACATATGTGTATTATTATTTTTATTTTAACTACATTTATTGATTTAACTACAAACTTAAAGACACATTTAACCCAAAAATAACTGGATCGATTTTAAAATTTCTTTCACCATTTGAATGCTACATTATCACTGATTATTATAGGCTGCTAAAATATTTAAAAAAATAATGTTCACCCGAGCGGAGCAGGGACGGGAATGTATTATAGTAGGGATGTATAGAATGCTGTACATATATCATTGTCCACCTTAAAAAAGTGAAAAGGGTACCTCATATATCTTTGTGCCTTTCCACTTGATTCTGGAGAATAGATTGCATGTTCACACGGAAGGTACCTAATTAGAATATTCCTTAGAGGTGACAATTTGAGCCTATTTGATTATTTAAGAGAGGTAGGGCATAACAGGTTTCCCGTTCGAATTCGGAGCTGCCCGACTGGGGCAGGACCTCCACCTTATAGAAGTCCGTAGCCAAATAACACAATTTATTGTGTTGTGTTCCCACGTGGTGAATAAGGTTTCCAGTAATGAGCTCCTTGGGGAGGGGGAGAATTGTTACATTGTGTTGGAAGCAGAGGGATTAAACCTTATGCTGCCAATACACTATAACTCTCCGAACACAGAGTGGCAACGGGCAAGTGATACTTCGGTATCGTGAGCGTAAATAGGCTACGGTAACCGTTTCACATCAGGTGGGCTGTATGCTTGTTTGCCACTCTTGTTGTATAAAAAAAATTATTTGAAAGCGAGGTAATAATTTCAGGGAGTTATAAAAGAGTAAAGGGTTTTATGAATCTGAATAGAAAGAGATGTGTTAGGATTAGCATGAAAAGTGGCTTTATACCTGCTATTAAGGTTCGTGTATTGAAGAAATGCCGCTCTAATGGGTCACTCAAGCATCCATTATTAATGAGCCCTGTAACTAAAGCACTGGTTAAGAGGCAAGTTCCATTTTACATTGGAAAGCTGCCAGAGACCCTTGTCGCCGATGCGAAGTGTAGGGTAACAAGGATTTCTGGGATAATGTTGTATGTGATAGATGACATTAAAATTATAAAGAAATGAACAATAAGATTGTGGGCATTACCTATTTGATTGTCATTTGTTTCTTACTAGCGAACCGCCCCGGCTTCGCTCGGGTACGTTCATAGTTTTGTTATATCTGCAATGAATTAAGGTAGCGTTTTCGATTAATGTTCCCAGTTGGCTTTTTCCGATATTTTAAATAATTAGCACCATATTAGAGGTAGGGCATAACGGGTTTCCCGTTCGAATTTGGAGCTGCCCGACTGGGGCAGGACCTCCACCTTATAGAAGTCCGTAGCCAAATAACATTTTTTTTTGTTTTGTGTTCCTACGCGGTGATTGGAGGATTGTTACATTGTGTTGGAAGCAGAGGGATGGGTTTACCATTATGCTGCCAACTCACTATAACTCTCCGAACACAGAGTGGCAACGCGCAAGTGATACTTCCGTATCGTGAGCGTAAATGGGCTACGGTAACTGTTTCCCATCAGGTGGGCCGTATGCTTGTTTGCCACTCTTGTTGAATAAAAAAAATATATATATATTTCAACCAATTTACACATAATACCCAGTTTATTGCGAACAGACAGTCGAAAGAGGCGGCGTGAGACTTTGTTTTATGATATTCTATAATGTGTCTATACTAATATTATAAAGAGGAAAGATTTGTTTGTTTGTTTGTTTGTTTGTTTGTTTTTAATGAATAGGCTCCGAAACTACTGGACCGATTTCAAAAATTCTTTCACCTTTGGAAAGCTACATTATCCCCGAGTAACATAGGCTATATTAAATTGGACCCGATAGGTGGCGCTGCGATCGAGTTTCAAGAATTTTACCTTTTTACCCGGGCGAAGCTTTCTGTGTGCTTCTGTGTATCTTAAGCTAGATTCGAGAATGGTTTAGATTTACAATTGGACCCAATAGGTGGCGCTGCGATCGTGTTACGGGCAATTTAACTTTTTTACCCGAGCGAAGCTGGGCGGGACAGCTAGTATTTTATATACATATATAAATATTTGTCTAACGTAGTAAAAATTATAGGTCTTGGTTATTAATTTATACTTTTTGTAGTGTTCATAAATAAATTACATATAACATCAGGCCGAGTCTTCCGAGAGAGAACACCGTCACACCACGAGCATTACGGTGAAGGAAAACATCGAGAGGAAACCTGCACACGTTTGAGAAGCAATTCAAAGGCGTATGTATAGTCGTGCTTGAGTAACGGCGATGGACTCGCCATCTGTCACGTTGGCACCTAAAATATATCTCTGGCGGAAAGTGGGTGTGGGGGTACTACCTAGACACCTCTGCTTACCTCTTCGTGGACCCTTGTGCGAAGGCGTAAGGATATTTTTTTTATCAGGCCGACAGGCGAAATGCGCTTTACTCTCTGCACCGTGAAGAATTTTCCAATTGTGTTTATAGTACATCATCATCATCGAATCATCACAGCGAGTCCCTAACGGGTAGGCAGAGAATGTAAAAATAAAAATCACATTACCTGTAATTGAACTAGACTAGCGAGACTACTAAGACCACATTTTTATTAATAAAATATTAATAATGTTACATACAGACATAGCAACGTAGGAAAAGAGAGTAGGTAGAGTCCTCTAGGCGGCCTCTTTCGCTTCATCCACATTCATCAGCCTCAAACCAAGTCTGGCAACAATAGTAAACCATGGTCACCGTACATGTTAAACGCAACTATTTCAGTTGAATATGTCACCGATTGCGAACTCTGTCATATTTTGATATCGTTGCTGAACTAGACCCCAATGCTATCGCGATTCTGTTTTGGTGGATTACTATGAGATTATGGCGACGATAGACAAACGTATACAAATATGTATATATATATGACAAAACTAAGGTCTAAATCATGATACATACAAATATATGCGCCCTCAGCGCGGATCAAACTCGCGACGTCAAGATTTAGGTTTAAAGAATTTATTCTCATAAAAACATACATGTTCATTTACAATGAGATACAAACGTAATAAAATATTATAAGTACATTATAGTTGTTACACTGTATAAATATAATTCTTAAATTTACTTTTAAACATAAATACGCTGTCACACTCTTTTATATAATAATAATATAATATCCTCACGCCTTCCCACAAGGGTCCCCGAAGGGGTAGGCAGAGGTGTATAGGTAATAAATACCCACACACCCGCTTTCCGCCAGAGGTATATTTGGTGCCAACGTGACAGATGGCGAGTCCATCGCCGTTACTCAAGCACGACTATACATACGCCTTTGAATTTCTTCTCAGACGTATGCAGGTTTCCTCTCGATGTTTTCCTTCACCGTAAGGCTCGTGGTGTGACTAATCACTGTACTTAAGTTCAGAAAAACTCATTGGTACAGTCGGGATTCGAACTTGCGATCTTTGTGTCGCAGGCAACTGCTCGAACCACTCGGCCACCACGGCTTTTATATTATTAGGCAATTCATTGTATAACTGTACTCCCTCAAAAAGTATAGTTTTTTTTCCATAGTTAGTACGATGGTTAGAGCTGAGCTGAAGTTTGTGCTTATTTCTAAGGTTGTGGGAATATACTTTTTTAGGCAATTTTATATTACATTTAATAGAATCAGTCGATATTTTTTTAATTAGTAAGCAGGTATAATAAGTATAGAGTTTCTTTAAGTGGAATAGTTTTGTTTTTCATACAATAATTTAGTTGAGGTTAAGCGATTATAGTGGGAAAGGACTTTAATTATTTTATTTTGGGTTCTTTGTAAAGACTAGGTTTGTGGTAGCCGCGGATCCCCAAATTTCTATGAAGTACTCTAAATGAGATTTTATGATAGTATTATAAATAATTGAACGGCAGATCCGTTCAATTATTTACAGGTTCAAATATTCTCGTAGTTCACGTTCAAATATTTTCGTAGGTATACAGTGCGCTGCTTTTCGAAGTGCCCCCAAGGTAGATGTCAACTTAGCATTAACGTGTTCAATATGCGCCTTCCAGATTAGCTTATCGTCAATCCATAAGCCAATATACTTTTCTTGGAATGATCGTTGTATTGGAACATTATCGAGTATAAGAGATGTGAACTCTGGAATATTTTTATTCTTTGCAGCAAAGATCATGTACGATGTTTTTGTCTTATTGATTGTGAGCAAGTTGTGCTTTAACCATTCATTAAGAATGTAAAGGTCTCTCTGGGCGAGTGTTACAATGTCATGAATTGACTTCCCAAAGTAAAAAAGGCATGTATCATCAGCATAAAGAGTTAGGTGCCCAGTAAGACCTATTTTGTTAATACTATTAACGTATATCAAAAACATTAACGGCCCGATAATTGATCCTTGCGGAATTCCATAGGTAATATTTTGAGCTGAGCTTGTGAAATTATTGTTATCTAATTTAACTATTTGTGACCTGTTTTGTAAATAGGATGAGAACATGTTTAAAGCTGTGCCTAGAACGCATTTTATTTTATGAATCTGACCATTAGACCTGAGGCCGTCGGTATAATGTAAGCTAGCTTTCATTAAGACATCTCTACGTCAAATTATATTCAAGTCCGACAACTTGATACGGCTCAGATAGTGTGAGTTTGGTAAATCTAGTTAGCATATTCTGTTTTTGGGTCACGGTCGCGCGTTTACTCAAATTTTTCGTTTGATTGTAAAGCTTACTGGCGTTTGTTGGTTTTGTTTCATATTGCCAGTTTTAATGGGGGTTTTCACGATATTGCTGTTTACCTCTGCACCGGGATTGTCTGTCTTTATCAAAATGAGAATGGGCGAGCAGTTTGCGAGACGTACATTTATTATAACGCCGTGTCCTCGCGTGGTAGTTAGGGAGGGTAGAGCGCCACTTCTCTAAGTTTAAATACCACTTTCGCTGTCTGCCTTCATCAAAATGAGGATGAGCCAATGGAGACACACATACATATATATATATATGATACATATAATCCCCTCATAAAGTCATAGGGAGAAGGCGAAAATAGAGTGTTTTTACACCTTTGTCTACGTGAACCTTTCCGGTATGGCGGAATTCTCGCTGGCTTAGAGCACATTTTGTGTAAAAGATACGATTCCTAAATGTGTAAAAGTAAAAGTTTGTAAGGCGATCTACTCTCTCCGCCTTCCCTGTGAGGGACTCGGCGCGATAATATGTTACTTTGTGGGGATGTTTGTAATTCAATCGCGCCAGAACGTAGGTTACTAGCTGGATTTACATTACATGGATTCAATACTGGTTACTCCTAGTGGGTAGCACTTATGTGCCGTTGGCAAATTTTCAACGGTGTGGTACTTTATATTGTTTTTATTGTTGTTGCGGGTTTCAAATTAGCAGTCAGCTTTTGTGGGTCAATTCCCAGTCCGTGTTTATGTTTGTTTGAGACCTTTTTGCGTTTTCATCAAGCCTTTATTGCTCACGTCTAGAGCCTGATAAGATAGGTCTCATAATGAAAAACGTCTGACGGAATTGAATCTTTCCCTGCGATTGTTTCCCACTGATTTCTAAATTACTTTTTGTTTTAAATTTGTGTAGATAGTTTTCAAATACTGAAGAATTGTAGAAATGTTGCTTTTATGGGAATTGCGTGGTTTGTTTAAAAATGATGATTGAAAACTTTACCTACCAAAGGTACTGATACTGACACTGACAGATAAAAAATTGACCCAATTCAATATTTCTTGAGAGCGTGCCAAGAAGGTTGCATTGCCACGCTGGAAAGCTGTGTTTAGGCACACAAGATTAATTGATTGTGTGCCTCACCCTTGAGCAGTCACCCAGAACACCGATAACGACAAAGTATAGAACCTTCGTTGCATATTTTGTACGTAAATTTTCAACTATAACTATAAATACGCCTTTAAATATCTTCTCAATCGTATGCAGATTTCCTATCGATGTATTCCTTCACTAAATACTGTACTTAATTTCAGGAAAACAAATTAGTATTGGGGATTCGAACTTGCAAATATTGTGTTGTAGGTGACAGCTGGAACCACTGGGCCAACATGCTCTCCTCTATATAAAGTTTCCTTTTATGATAAATCAACTACCCTTTTCTCTAACGTGTCTTCTTTGCAGCTTTAATACCTGCGTCGCCATTCCAAGAACCCTTTTGACCTCCAAAGAAAGTCCCCTTAACCCCGAATGATAACGTTGTCTCACATACATATCATCACTCCGGGTCCCCCAGACAGAGAGAATAGAGCACCAGTTCTCTCTAGACTTTAGATCTCCTTCGCTTCGTCCACCTTCATGAGTCCTCCTTGTCCTGTCTGCAGCAAATCCAACACCAGTATCGAGGTCGAGGAGTTGCCGGCGCTCGGTGCTGGGGCAGCATGTCTGAAGGTGGAGGGATATCCGCGGCGGGCGGCGACACATGCAAGACGAACCTGATAGTCAACTACCTGCCGCAGACAATGACCGAGAAGGACCTCTACGCGATGTTCATGACCATAGGACCCATTGAGAGCTGTCGCGTTATGAAGGATTTTAAGGTCATTATTACACCTTATCAATAGATACATATACATATGTATATACATTTTTTATAGGACAGGAGTGGCAAACAAGCATACGCCCACCCGGAAAACTGTTACCGCAGCCTATTTACGCTTACAATACCGAAATGCGCGTCATAATCACTTGCGCGTTGCCACTCTGTATTCGGAGAGTTATACTGTTTTGGCAGCATAATGGGACTAATCCTCTGCTGCCAACACAATATAATAATCCTCCCCCCTCCCCAAGGAGCTCATTACTGGAAACCTTATTCACCGCGTAGGAACACAACACAAAAAAAAATTTATTTGGCTACGGACTATAATAAAAATGTTACGGGTCGCTGTCTGTACATGAAAGATATACCTATGAGATAAAATATTATTGGGACCTTTAACGCAAATAGCACCCAAAACAATGATTGTTAGATTTTTGTCCGTTTGTCTGTGCACGCTAATCTCAGAAACGGCTTATCCGATTAGACGTGGTTTTCACTAATATATTGTTAGTTTAACTTAACATATCCAAAATAAACCAAAATATATACCCAAAAATGCTACCCAAACTCACTATTCCACGCGGACGATGTCGCGGACGCAGCAAATTTGAGAATAAATCTATATTTAGTCACATTTAGCTTTACGGGGAAATTCTTTCTATAGTCGTGAGAAACGGCAATAGACTCGTCATCTGTTACTTTGGCACTTAAATCAAATCAATCAAAATATTTTTATTTCACATAGGCCCAGGTGGGCACTTATAAAACGTCGAAAAAGAAGCACGGTTCGGGTTGGTCGCTTCCATGGAGAAGAACCGGCAAGAAACTCCATGGTTACTCTTTTCAAATCATTAGGCATAAAATAGGTTTAATATATATAGTATTTCTTCTCAAACGTAGTATGCCTTTCTTCATTAAACACTGTTGGTACTTAAGAATAGATAAATCGTTACAGTCGAGGTTTAAACTTCTTTGCGTCCCAGATTACTCTAACTACTCGGCCACCACGACTCTGATGAATGTTTAGCCGTAATGTTATAAAGAGTGTGTGCTATTTCCAGACGGGGTACAGTTACGGATTTGGGTTCGTGAACTTCACACGCGAAGAAGACGCCACGAGAGCTATCGACACGTTCAACGGCTACCAGCTCAGGAACAAACGGTTAAAGGTGAGCACCTCGCGGGTAAGCAGAGAGAAAGTACAACGTCAATGCTGAACTTACCGCTTTAGTTTTCTTTCTTTTCATCCACATTCAACAGTCTCATAATAAAGGCGAGTATTGTTTGTACTGTACTGTCTACTCGTAATTTATTTATCGTTTATTTGTATTTTATAATAATCTTTGGTTTACTTACAAACTGTCTGTTTGCTATGTGCCCAAGCAGCTGAATAAATTTTGATGAATTTTGGTATAGGGATAGCTGCAGTAAAAAAAATATGTAAAAGTGATGTAAAAATTATATAGCGATACACCAATCGTTATATCCTACCGGTCGAGGCCTACGCCTTAATCTCCAAGGAGGTTTCTTTACTTGTATTACTGAGCCTTAAAGTCGCAGCATTAGTCGGTACTAAACTAAATTTAAAGAGCCGCGGTGGCCGAGTCGTTCGAGCAGTTGCCTGCGACACAATGATCGCAATTCGAATCCCGACTGTACCATTGAGTTTTTCTGAACTTAAGTACAGTGGTTAGTCACACCACGAGCTTTACGGTGAAGAAAAACATCGAGAGGAAACCTGCATACGCCTGAGAAGCAATTCAATATAGTGTAGTATAGTCATGCTTGAGTAACTTGGGCTCGCCATCTGTCACGTTGGCATATATCTCTGGCGGAAAGTGGGTGTGTGGGTACTACCTATACACCTCTGCCTACCCCTTCGTTGACCCTTGTGGGAAGGCGTGAGGATATATTATATTTTTTTATTTTATACTTAATTTGCCGAGAATGAACTCCCACAATGGTGAGATCGGAATTTTTACTTAACTTGAAGTTTACCGGAACTCTACGAGACACAGCCTTAAAAGCCCAATTGTCATTGCAGGTGTCGTACGCCCGTCCGTCCGGCGAAGAGATCAAGGAAACGAACCTATACGTGACCAACCTGCCGCGCGCCATCACTGAGGAGCAGCTAGAGACGATATTCGGAAAGTACGGCCGGATAGTCCAGAAGCACATACTCAGGGACAAGAGCAACGGCACTCCCAGGGGGGTCGCCTTCGTCAGGTCAGTCATTTTTGGAGCTTACTCCTTAAGACGAGCATGTATGAAGAGACTGATGAATGTGGACGAAGCGAAAGAAGTATGTAAGTCTAGAGAACTGGCGCTCTATACTCTCTGCCTACCCCGTTAGGGACGGCGGGATGATATGTATGTATGTACTCCTTAAGATTAAGATAAGATTAAGATTCATAGTTGTATGGTACAAGTAGTTTTCTGCAAGGCAAAAATGCTAGCATACGTTTTTGAATTCTTCTTTTCAACTATATGCAGGTTTCCTCTCGATTTCCTTTAACTCTTTTTTTTATACCACTCGGGTGGCGAACTAGCATGCGG
Organism: Drepana falcataria; assembly: GCA_945859725.1. Lineage (NCBI taxonomy): Eukaryota > Metazoa > Arthropoda > Insecta > Lepidoptera > Drepanidae > Drepana > Drepana falcataria. Next base: position 7,951,125 of record OX243941.1, on the reverse strand, counting down.
CCCGTCTGACGGTAAACGGTTACCGCCGATGCCGACATCATGAAACTCGTGTGACTAATCATTGTTCAGACACTCTTTGATGTCTTAAGCGGGAGTTGAACTGCGGTTTTGAGTATGCCTGTGGTAAAAATAAAATTATAGGCTGCCATAGAGAATTACTTTCCATGTTTTTTTAAGGTATGATAAACGCGAGGAGGCTCAAGAGGCGATAGCAGCCCTCAACAACGTTATACCTGAGGGTGGTACTGAGCCGTTAAGCGTCAAGGTAACAAAATACATTAATAATAATAATAACATTTCCAATAACCACCTGAAGCCACCTGTAGATAGGGCGGTATGGCGCTCATTAGGGGAGGCCTATGTCCAGCAGTGGACTAGAGTGGGCTGATGATGATTTGATTGATTGAGGCAGCCTGAGTCGCGATTTCGGAACATAAAATAAATAAATAAATTAGATCCTCACGCCTTCCCACAAGGATCCCCGAAGGGGTAGGCAGAGGTGTATTGGTAATACCCACACACCCACTTTCCGCCAGAGGTATATTAGGTGCCCACGTGACAGATGGCGAGTCCATCGCCGTTACTCAAGCACGACTATACATACGCCTTTGAATTTCTTCTCAGTTGTATGCAGGTTTCCTCTCGATGTTTTCCTTCACCGTAAAGCTCGTGGTGTGACTAATCACTGTACTTAAGTTCAGAAAAACTCATTGGTACAGTCGGGATTCGAACTTGCGACCTTTGCGTCGCAGGCAACTGCTCGAACCACTTTTCGGAACATGAATAACTTTCGAAAGTGGGTGTGTGGGTACTACCTATACACCACTGCCTCAGGGAACCTTGTGGGGCGTGAGGATATATTCATTTAGCGATAGAAAAAATACCTACAGGTTGATAGATCGATGTTGATTTCGGCAGATTTTAATCCCGACCTTCCAATACATTAAGTTACGATCCGGTGTCTGCATGTCCGTTTCTGGTCTATCATATTGGCTTCTTCATGTAACAAAATAGAACGAATACTCTTTATTGGGTGACAGCAGGATCTCAACACTAAAGTATTCAGTTAGCCTTGGTAATAAAAGCCAGGGGGACAATGTGGTTTTGACGCAAACAATTACATTTAATAAAAGAAAATCTTCATTACATTAAAAAACGGGCAGTTTGCTCCACTGTTTCTTGACCTGACAGGTCATTTTACGTTTAAAAATATTTAATTTAAGTGTATCCCTAAATTACCCAAAGATTTGTCCCTAAATGTGCTTAAATCTATGTCCCTAATTTTATGATACATTTAATGTATTTAATGACACGCTTAACGTCCTGAAAATTACCCGTAAGGTCCCGGAATGTGTGTAACATGCAGTGATAGAGGTTGTATCGGCCGGGGGGTCTAAATTTGATATTGCATGTGTGTGCAGCCTACCGGTGGCTCGGCGTCGCGTCGGCTGCGCCTGCGCAGCGACACGGTGCGCATACACACTAGCTACACTGTGTCGCTGTGTACACTATTGTAACTCATAAGTGCATTGCTAGATGTACAGAATTTTACAGTATTAAACCTGATTACACACCCTGTTTATAGTAAAGGGCCAAAAAAATATAAGGGTGGAGGGAGTGGAGGGAGGGCGGTGTCTTTAAAACACTTTCCGGAGTAAAGTAAATAAAACAGCCTTCGAATACACTGACCCAGCTTGGCTAGAATGCAAAATTATCCTAAAACATCGCTGCGCCACCGGGTGCAATATTGTATATAAACCTTCCGAGAAATGTTTTAGAAAAAAGAACCCATGAAAATTGTGTGTTCTATACCAGTCTGCCCACCCCTTTCGGGAACCTTGTGAAAGGCGTAATGTAGAGAAAAAATCTTACTGAAATCCGTTCAGTTATTCTGTACGATGTAGGATGAAATCCTAACGGCTGGGCCGATTTTTGATGAATTATTATGTGTGTGTCGATAGGTGACGCTGCGATCGGGTTCGATTTGTATTCTTTCACCAAAACGAAGCTAGGCGGGATAGCTCCTAAAATGTAAAAAAAACTCAAGACTACAACTGTACTTTAAAGTTCATAAACTTCAGCTTGCATGCCACCCAAGTGGTATAAAAAAAAAAAAAAACCACAACTAACATATAACCAGTCAGATGTCAAAGAGATTGCGTCAGAGACGCCGACAAGATCCCAGCTCTTAAATCTATGATGAGAAAACAGCTGTACTTTGAATTTATACCTTATGGTTGTAAGAAAAAGTGCTATTATCTCGTTTATCAGGTAGCCGAGGAGCATGGTAAGCAGAAGGCGGCGTACTACGCGGGATGGGCGGCCGGCTTCCACCATAACAGAGGTAAGGGAACTCCATGCTTGGTTACCTTGGTCGGGATAGGTAGGTAACGACGCGATTGTAGCGACATCTAGTGGAGTTGTGAGGTACAAATAAGCAATACGAACACGTTTGTTACATAATGTAATGTTTAAATGTACATAGTGATTGAATAGCGCGTTCGGCCACATAATATTGCCAAGCCATTTTTTGCGTTGTTGGGTATTTATATGTTTTTTAAATACCCTGTAACTAGCTCCAATTAATATGGATAATTTAACAACAATTAAATGCAATATTTTTATTAGAAATTGCAATTTAAAAATCAAACATTATTTTATTCGTCATTAGAATAGTCCTTTAACCGTGTCTAATAAAAACAATGTTAATACCTCAAAAGATCGCGAGATGGCGCTTACTGAACCTTATCTGAATACGAAATTGAATCTAAATCGTTGAAACAGTGTGCGAGATGCACGATACATATTTATTAACAAGAATTGCTCGTTTTAAGTAGTATACAGATATTGCCATCCACGAAGACGCGCCCCACCAATTTCTAGTCGAGGGAGTCACGGGATGCGGGGAGTATGACCCGAGTGTATTAAGTGTAGTGTGCGTCTGCACTCATAGGTAATCAGTGTACCGATAATGCACAATCATAAGTGGGCCTTCCACTTACACTATGAACTGTAAGTAACGATAAGGGGGGGTGTCTTCGTGGATGACACTATCAATACATTCATATATATGTGTATACACGGCGTGATGTTATCATTGTGCGTGTGCAAGTCTAGAGGGAAGAGGCGCTCTTTCTGCCTACCTCGTGAGGGCCTGATGTGTGTGTGTGTGTGTTGCTATATCCCCACCCGCTTTGTGCACGCCGCTTGGACGCCAGTGCCGCAGCTGCCGCCGGCGCCCCAGCGGCACCACAGCCTCGACCAGCTCGACATGCTCCACCGCCAGGAGTACAACCCCTTCGCCACTTATTCTAATAACCGTTTCTACCGCCGCGATTACTATAACCCCACCTCGTACGTGAGTCACCATCGCCCGTTTTGAAAAGGACTGTACTGCAAAATGTTCCGTCTTACCGACACGTGGATATAGACGGAGGGACTTTTAGTTAGTAGTGTTATGTGGTTATAATTACCTGTATATGATGTAGATAGACGTGTTGTCGTGTTGCGGGTTGTTCTGTGATGCTGGTGGATTTAACCGATTTCCTAAAAGGTGGCTGTCGGTTTGGTTGTTTTGTTTTAACAGTTAATTTTTTAAGAAGAATTGTGTTTTTCGTTGCCCGGCGGTCGTCTGTTCTAGCGGTTACAGCTATTTGCTGTGAAGTCAGAGGTCGCGAGTTCGATACCCGCTAAAAGCTGTTTGGATCAGTCCTTAACGTTTTATGTACATACATGTTTTTAGTTCTTATAGTATTTTGTTTCATTTGAAATTATCTATAAACTATAATCAATTATTATGTTTAAACGCTCATCTTATCGAATCGGTTAATGGTTACTTTGATTTTATACGTAATTATGTATATGACTTAACGATTACAATGAAAACGTGCCTTCTGGAGCATAAACAAAATGGAGTGAACAATAAATTAAAAAAAAAAACAATATTGTTGATGTCCAGAACTACCCGCGACATTAAAATTATAAACTTAAACATACTTTGCGGTTTGTTCCCCCTCCACTGTTAAAATCCTATGCTTATTATATAGACTAAGGTGTTAGAGAGACATGGTATGTATTAAAAATGGTTACGCGTAAGGAACGGCGTTGCTACATTTGTGAACATTTTTTGTTCCATTCCTGTCTAATAGAGCACTCGCTCTATGGATCGGTGAAGCCTTAGTAAATCTTCCGAATGAGTGAATAATTATTGTGTTTTAATGTAGGTGTATGTTTTAATAATAATATCAAATCGATCGAACATTGCGGTGGGAACGTAAAGAGTACTCGAAACCGCCATGTATGAAAAGATAGACGAATGTGGATGAAGCGAAAGAGATCTGTAAGCGTAGAGCATCCCTCTGCGTAGTCTGTGAGGGAATCGGCGTGGTGATAAATATGTATGAAATAATAATATTATTTGGAAGCCACGACCACGTTCCAAATACCTAGATCAAATCCTCGATGGATTCAATCGACACTTAAGGATGGTAACAGTCGAAAGACGTAAAGTAAAAGTCGAACGGTAGTAAGAGTAGTCGAAAGATGCGTGCAGCATAGTTTATCACACCCTTCTTGAAGAACTCCATGCTGTGCTCTCCAGGGAAAGCCTCACCGGGGAGCTCATTCCACAGCCTGAGCGTTCGCGGAAGGAAACTCCTTTGGAACCGCGCAGTGCGAGACCTTCTGGTTCCATGGTATGGGGAGGAATTCCCCATCGATGGTGAGAGGTGGGGTGGTAGAAGGTAGACGTAGGCATCATTACGGATAATACGTCAGAAGTTATCATGAATATGAAATCAATACAAACAATTTAGATGAAGCCAAAGAGGTATGTTTGTATAGAGAGAGCAGCTCAATCACTCTGCCTGGACTCGAGGTGATGTACATACGTAATATTATTTGGTGATTGGAATTTTGTGTAATATTAACGAAATATAATCTGTTCATAAACGAATATAAATCAGCGAATATTTGTCGACGATAGGCAGTAGGTAATGTGATATATGTAGGTATATTTATTTATGTGTTTGTTAAATAAAGACAAAAATTGTTCACAAATTTAATTATTTATATCGATTCTGACTGAGGCAAGTTGAATACATTAATATAATTGAATGTTTAAATTGTTTATATTACCTTAATGTTTCGTCACTTGTGTAGATATAGTGATCTTATTATTGTTATTGCGAGTTTTATCTCTATGTAAATAGCATTGCAGGAATATTATTTCCGTATCGGGTAACTTTCATGTTCGCATTTTGACTTGGTTCAAGACCGTTTTCGTAACTCTAAATCAGTATAATTGGGTAGTTGATTGGGGACAGGTGATGGTTGACTGAAGCCATGTTTCAGCACGAAATTATCTAGTGCTAGAATTTTCTAGAAGACTTGACGCCGTGTAGTAGTTACTAAAATATTGTTATTCCGTATGCAGCAGTGATGTAATCAAATTTAAATTGTTTTAAATAGAACTTTAATGGATGTTTTGTTTGAAATGCATCGAAAAGTTCAAAGCAAAAGGGATAGATAATTGTGATTGTGAAACTATTTGATTTGTTTTGCGTTCAAAAAGTAGATTTAAAATAAGTTTTTTTTACATTACTTGGATGTTAGGTGCGGTCATCAATATTTCCCTTCTACAATATTGAAGATATTTTTTTTACTATTGCCGAAGGTCTGAAGTGCAAATACATCCTCTATTACATTACACAACGCGGGCGTTACGTTTGGGAAGAAATACAAACACGTCCTACGTTTGGTTATACTTGAGTAACCGCGACGGACTTGCCATCTGTCACGTTACCCCATAAATATATCTCTTATCCCTTGGGGATGGTTTTGGGAAGGCGCGAAGTAAGAAAACTATTTTTTGTTGCAAATAAACTATATCTTGATAATAAAAACTACATTTCTCATCAGAAAAACCGAAACACCTTGCAAGTTTATGTTTTGTAAGGATTATCAGAAAAATTTGTATATTTAGGAATATAAATGTCAAATGTCGTTAAGTACTGGTATTATTCACTATATTTTTATTTTTATTTCATTTATTTATTTAAGTATCAGAAACCAGTATTACATAATGATGAATAAAGTTACGATCAGTTACTCCTTTTAAGCATATTTATGCCTGCGCTAGGAGTATCTGCTCTTCCTTAAACTAGAATTATTATGTAAATATACTATTTAACAAATCATAGACTACAGTAAAGAAACGATTAGCCTATTTACTTAAAAATAGAGAACAAAGAAAATAAGTAAAATATTGTGTGTGTGTGTGAAATTGCATTTTTTATTTATGAGTAATATTGCATTAATATAAGCGATTTATGAGTGTTTCTGTTTTAGCTAAATTAATTTAAATTATTAATTATAAATAAATTAATTAATACCTGGTACAATTCCACACAAATTGACCTAGTCCCAAAGTAAGCAAAGCTTGTGTTATGGTAACTAGACAACGATATATTTACTTATATAGATAGATATATACTTAAATACATAGGACATCCAAGACTAAGGTACAAATATTCGTGTTCATCACACAAATATCTGCCCTCAGCGGGATTCGAACCCGCGACCTCAAGTTTCGCAGTCAGGAGCTCTAACCACTAGACCAGACGGTCGTCAACGCTAAGCTAAGGGGAGCAATCCAGTATATAGTATGAGGTATCATACAAAACATAAACTTGCAAAGTGTTATTAAGTTATTATATTAGTATATCATTGATTAGAGGGGTCTTCAAGTAATCGATTTACTGACGGTAGTTGTGCGAAGGTCAATTCGGTAATTTATCGCAGTAATGTCGTCGTTTACACAAAGGTACTAACGTAAAGGTTTTTGTAAGGTTAAATATTTATCAAGCCATTAACATATTTGAATTATCCAACGTGTTACCTCAAAATACATTAAGTTCCTTCCCTGTATTGTTTAAAGACTAATTAACATGAATACTTCTCATACATATCATTACGCCGAGTCCCTCACGACCTTGCCGTGATGTTAACAAAGAGAGTTAGCAGACCTATTTTGCTTCGTCTATATTTGTCAGTCTCTTAATTGTTTTCACGTATATTTTTTTCATCTTTGGTTCGAGTAGTTTGTTAGTCTACACAAACATTGCAAGTTCGAATCCCGACCGTATCTAGTAATGAGTTTTTTTTAGTAGAGTGATTAGTCACACCACGAGATTTACGGTGAAGGAAAACATCGAGAGGGAACCTGCATTTGAAATTCAAAGGCGTGTGTATTGTTAGTGCTTGAGTAACGGCGATAGACTCTTTAATTACTAGCCATTTCCTCCTACTGCACTTGTAGTATCTTTGTATTGACGACGGCAATTATTTATCGGCTTATAAAATATATAAAAGTGCTCAATATAATAAAAAAAATATGCAATATTAATGTTATCATATATTGTAGCTATTTGTTATATGTGTGATAAATATCGAACTGTGTTTTTGCTTATACTAATTTCCGTTGAAATCTTTAACCGACTTCAAAAAAGGAGGTTCTCATTTTGTTTGCTTTTTGTATTGTTACCTGTGAACTCCGTAATGTATGACCCAATATTATTTTTTGTGTAAGGATACTTACCACTACTTAGATACCATCTGTGGGTAAAAAATTTGAGAATTTAATTCTATATTAGGTTGAAACTATTTATCAAATATGTACATGTTCTTAATACATCTATGTTTAAAGAAATTGTTATACTTATATGTCGCGGAACTTACGAACTATTTAAAATCCTTTTGACTTTTTCGAACAGCGATTGATGGGGAACATCTGTCTATTGCCCACCTTCATAAGTTTTAAGATAAACCTTATATTTAGGTACATTATCAGTTTCTAAGGCAATTTAAGTCCTGAGTGATTATTAATAAGTCTTCAACTCGCGATATGTTTTGTTCAATAGCTTGTCGACTAACGCGCTCTAATTATGGTTAAATTAGGTACATTGACAATATAAAAACGGTGATTTGTATGTTTTGTAGTTATTGGAGTCTACGAGTGTTGCAACGTTCCTATAACCCTGTTCCTTAGTCGTACTTTTGTGATGGGTGGCCGGATATCCGGTATAATGATCAAACAGAGCGATCTCGATATAACAAAATTGAAGGGGCTTAGTTAATATTAGTTATACCAAGTAGTTCGTTACAATTAAGTTTCTTATAAACAGGTTAAGTTGGATTACAAGTTTTATCAAGGTTGTAAACGTTATGTAAATCTATTTTATTTATTATTATTTATTTATTAGAATACACATTAGAACGGCCAGTAGCCACTTTCACTCGATGCAGTACACAATATATATACAGTACACAACAGGTTAAATTATATACACAACACAAAATAAAATATATAAACAACATTCACACATTCGCCTCTCAATACTCCAGACAAATGTTATAGATTGAAAAACATCGTTAAATAGAGGTCAAAAATAATTTCTATCTATATATAGATTTGAAATTTGAATCAGTGCAGAATGTATTCTGGTATTTCGTTATAAAGAGGTTTTTGATTAATGTTTTCCCAATGTAAAGGTATTATTTTACATTAGCCCTTATGGAAGTTCTAGGGGATTTAAAAAATCGTTACGTTATGGCTACACTGTATTATAAATTGTCATCTCTATATATATAGGAGATCCCATTTGTGAACTCACTCATCACGAAATCTCAGGAACTATAAGGCCGATTGAAATTTGGTAGGCATATTCCTTACGCGGTGTAGAGACGGATTAAAAAAACGGATTTTATGAAACTCAACTTTTTTTTACTTTTACACCCTGGCGAAGCTGGGCGGGACAGCTAGTTATTAATAAATAAATTGTGAAATTGGTGAGGTATGAAGACACAGATGACTGTATATGAAGCGTAAGAAATCTCTCTGTTCCTTCGAAAAATGTGAAATCCGACACCCATCACATGACATGCCCTTAGTCTTAATAAATATATTAATTACGACAATTTCTCACTATGTATATTAATATGTATTGTTAAGTTTTGGTTATTTAATGTTCAGTGGGGAATTCTAACAACATTAGACGTTACGTTAACGTTAAGGTCGCATAGAACGTTTTGTCAATCATCTTAGGTGACAACTCAGCAAGCCGGTCTGGAGGTATGCGGTTACCACAGCTTATTGTCGCTGCACTTGATTAATTTATTTATTTTATTTATTCACATTAACATCCTTACAGTATACCAATACGATGTTAAAATAAAAATAATAATAACATTGGTATTCCTTTACAACCTTTTGTGAGTCGGCCAACTTCGAATCAACTAGATCAAACCGATCGAGCATGAAAGAATGTGAACATTGAGAGTACTCAAAAGTGACGAGTATGTATAAAGAGACTGATCAATGAGGTTGAATCTCGAGAGAATAGTCTCTACGCTGTACTCTATCTGTGAAGGACTTTTGTGTATGTATGTATATTGTTGTCCAGCTCTCATAGTAAAAGCTATTAGTTTAAGACTTGGATTTCTTCCCTCCAAGATATTATGTTAATTGTTTGATTATTCATTACTAGCGGCCCGTCCCGGCTTCGCACGGGTGGACATTTATTTTTTATTTATTTATATTTTGGCATATTTTTTTTCATGCTATTAAAATAAGAGAGGTAGGGCATAACGGGTTTCCCGTTCGAATTCGGAGCTGCCCGACTCGGGCAGGACCTCCACCTTATAGAAGTCCGTAGCCAAATAACACAATATTTTCTGTTGTGTTCCTAAGCGGTGAATAAGGTTTCCAGTAATGAGCTCCTTGGGGAGGGGGGAGGATTGTTACATTGTGTTGGAAGCAAAGGGATTAAACCCATTATGCTGCCAACACACTATAACTCTCCGAACACAGAGTGGCAACACGCAAGTGATACTTCGGTATAGTGAGCGTAAATAGGCTGCGGTAACCGTTTCCCATCAGATGGGCCGTATGCTTGTTTGCAACTCTTGTTGTATAAAAAAAAAAATTGCCTATATTAATCAGTGATAATGTAACATTCAAATGGTGAAATAATTTTTAAAATCGGTCCAGTACTTTTTGAGCCAATTACAAACATACTTACATACAAACATTTCCTTTTTATAATATTAGTATAGAAATAGTCCAATAAAAGTGTGAATAATATGAAGTTATCAATATTTATTTATTATGTTATTGTTGCATTAACCTTAAATACTAGATTTCCCCACTGACTCGCGTAGGTACAAATAAGTCTAGAATGCTAGAACTAGTTTCCAAAATGTGAATTGTGCCTAAATATGCGTAATATCTAAGGTTTACTAATATCTAGGTTCTCAATACTTGTCGTAATGTGGTTCGAAGTTGTTAATATAATATAATAATTGTTGTTATTGACATACTTGTTTATCGTAACCGGTAACCGTTGACTATGAACGCGTGTGCTGCCCCGGACATGTCCATCATATTATAGTTGAGGATAGTTCAGATATCAATGACGAAGCCGAAGTCTAGAGAGAACTGGAGCTCTACTCTCTCCGCCTTCCCCGCGAGGGTCTCGGCGTGATGATATGTTTGTATTTCAATAAAAATATGTTATCAAAAAGTTTCAAACTCTTGTTATACACGGGGCAGTGAAAGATCGTCATCTTGTTATCAATTAATATACAGCAATATTAGAATAGGGTTTTGGAGTGTTTCAGTAAATTGGATTTGTAGTCACAGGCAAGATGGAGGTTTACTCGTGAGAAAAATTTTGATTCTGTCTGAGAGGAGGTTCAAAGACGTATTTATTATACGTCTTGCTTGTGAGACGGCACTGGATTTGCCATCTGTCTCGGCACCTAAATATCCTAATTATATATGCGTGAAAACCTATTGTAAAAATACATGAATACACACAATTTATGATGATCATGTGTCGTCTGTGGCGTAGCTAGGTAACCAAAGGCCCTGGGGAAAAAACTAAACTAGGGCCGAGACTAAACTATTTAAAATAGTTTGTACCGAACTCGACGTACTCCAGATTAGTCCGTGAGGCCCCTGCCCCCTGTACTATATATATAGGAGATCCCATTTTTGAACTCACTCCACACGAAATCTCAGGAACTATAAGGCCGATTGACTTGAAATTTGGAAGGAATATTCCTTACGGGGTGTAGAGGTCAGCTAAGAACGGATTTTATGAAACTCCTTTTTTTTAAAACACGTTTTTACCAAATGCCTCCATAGGGGAAGCAATAGTTGAAAACGTGTTTTTTTTTACCTTTTCACCCGGGCGAAGCTGGGCGGGACAGCTAGTTATATTATATAATTAAGACGTGGTAAAGTAACGAACGATAGTAGCTCTATAGGTTTTGTTATTGTACAGAAATTGTTTCGTTATATTTCTACTAGTATTTTTGATAATAACGTTACGTAACGGTGGCAACCGGTCAACTATAAATGCTTAGAACGGTATAAATTCATTTAGCAAATATTGTATTGATGTAAATATCGTTTCGTTTTGGAGTTTATATAGAATGTTTCACTTTATATATTAAATATTATAATATATATGATAAATATTGCATAATAACCTAATTCACAAAAATTCGCTTCTATTCAACATATTATTATTACTAGATATATTTAAATTAGTAATTATAATTGGCCTTATACTAGTTATGGTATATATGCATAAAATTAAAAATGTTAATATATTAAGTTAAGTTATTGAAGTTACTTATGAAACAAATTCAATTATTACAATTATTCTTCGTTGATAATATTTTAGCTATTTAAAAATAGCTTTTAGCACTCCTCTGTCATAATAGCATATTGTTGTTGAAAGTTATCGAGTACTTTATATTACACATAAATAAACTGTAGTGAAATGTATATTTTGTGCGACATTTGATGGTTACAAAAGCATTGGAATATTTAGTACATTAATTCATAACATAACGTTGGGATTCGATAACGTTGCTGCTATAAATAACGGTTTTCAGTACTGTTATGTTATAACGGTGTAATATAATAGTTACAATAGTGCGCTTCATTGTATTCGTTATGAAAACGTTGACAGCATTTGGTACTAAATGATCATTTTATAATGGTTTGAAGATATTTGGGTGAACGCTGTATTAAACATTTGAATTCGGGTAGGCATAGTATTTTGTGATTGTATTACAGATGTTAGACGGGTTTATGATGTGGAGCATATGTATTCTTCCAAATTCTGGCCAAAAGAATATATTAAAAGTAATGTACAAATAAATACAATATTCATGGATTCACGATGCTTTAATTGTTTTCAGTTTCGTTTAAATCCTTTTTAATATACATACATTAATTGCGTTGGTTCGTAATTTTTCCCTGTTTGAAACGAATTTGTTGCGGGGCGTTTCTAATTGAGACGTTTTCGGTAATTATTTATACTTTTAGTAATAGTCGTATGATCTCGAATGTACAATGAAATAACGAATTTCTGTCGTACTAACAGTATTTTACTTAAATAAATAATATGGTTTAATAATATTAATTGCCCTTTATGGTGATTATCATAGATTTTTTTATTTATGGATTTTGATCACCAACACGTGAGAACGCCTTAAGATTAAGAGAACATGACATAAATAAATGCATACAGTGTCCACCCAATTACAGATTACAACTACTAGACTTGCCAATAGGAGGAGCTAATGTCTTTCCTTGTATCTATTTGTTATAATAACTTCGTTCCTTTAGTTTTGTTCCCCAAAATGGGCGTGATTTTATTATTGTTATTTATTACTGGTTCTTAATGTAAATTACTTTATTAACCTTCACAGGCGACTACACCTGGAGTTGCGGCAGCTGCATGGTTCCCGAACCTTGGGAAACGTATACAACCCCCCCGCTCGGTGGAAGTCACCCCACGACCCCTAGGAATGGATGTAGACCTAATTGCACTAACAACAGACCCGTATACCCAAATTATATGCCTGGAAAAAACACCCCCAGAGCGAACAGGGGCAGGAACTTGCCCTGGACACCAGGGTATTCAGAGGATAGATTCAGAGGTCAACGGTGCAGAAGCGGCCCGTCGCCATATTGGTAACGATCGTTTGAATTTGAAATTGGAATTCGGTTCAACGTTCGTTCTGAGCGTTTGTATATTTGGGGGTAGTCGAGTGACTGCAGTTGCATGAGTTAGGCGTATGAATTGTATTTAGGTACATGCGTTTCTTCATGTTTTGTCTTGTGACGTTTTTAATCGATATTCGATTTCTCTAGTGTTTTGGTCGAGTATTCGATTAAATGCAGGGCCCTTTTAACGATTTTTACGACTATCGTTTTGGATCGCTGTTCCTTGTAATATTTCTGACGTGTTTTGATCTCACTTTGTATATAGTATCAAGGCAGCAGACATTTAAGGTTTCGACACGGGTTTTAAGCGTGTGTTTTTGGTCCAATATGTCATGGACACAGATCAATTAAATTGTAAGTTGATGCTGATCCCTAGATAGTCTAGAAGTAGTCACAAGAAGTGTAATAAGATTTTTGCAGGGTCGGCAGCGTTACCCTTTTTGTTACAAGCGTCCGTAGGTGACGTTAACCGGCTACCATCAGACGAGCATGCTTGATGGCACGACCTAATGTATAAATATTTGTTTTAAAAATATTTTACATAAAGCTTTAAATTGTATGTATATATGTAAAATTTGTCGAGTGAAATAGTGCATTTTGACACTAGTATAATAATATTAATGTAGTAGGGTGGATTCCTGTGGAACTTATGCAGTCTTTTATTTTGTTTCAATGAAGTTGCTTGGCGGAGGTTGTTTCTCCATGCCTCTAGTTACTATTACTAGTGGGTTCGATCCCTGCAGAGGAACATTCGCGTCTGGGTGTATATGTATATTTGTATCAATACTAGCTTAAAATAAAATTAAAGCGAATACGAACGACATCTTGTTAATATAGTATGTATTAACAACATGTTTAGTTTACGGTTTTATGCAAAAAGAAAGTCATGAATTTATCAACTTTGAACATATTTTTTTGTTTTTTTCTAATGTATACATTCATTTTAACCTTTATATCTTCACGCCTTCCCACAAGGGTCCTCGAAGGGGTAGGCAAAGGTGTGTAGCCACACTTTTTGCCGAAGATATATTTTAGGTGCTCACGTGACAGATGGAGAGTTCATCGCCGTCACATAAGCACAACTATACATACATAAGTCTTTGAATTTAATTTAAAACGTAAGCAGATTTGATGCTTTCCTTCGCCGTTAGGTTCACTGGACTAAAACCTCGTTGGTACAGACCGGGGTTGGTACCTGGACCTGGTCTGGACCTGCTATCGTGATTTCGCAAGCTAGTATACAAACCACTAAGCCACTACTTCGCCTGTAAATGTTCCTGTCCCATTTTAATTGCACGTAGGCCCTTGTGTAGTATTTCGGAACTAAATTATTTTGTTAATTTAGAAAATGATTACAGATAACCAATTGATACCCTGTAAAAGGTCGTGTTATATATGTTAATAATGATGCTGTTGTTATGCGAATAATTAGCCGACTTGAATAAGAGGAGGTTGTGTTAGCATTTGTTTTTCAATTGTTGAATTTTATTTAGCTTGCGTTTTTGATGACAGGCATTAAAAAAGCTTGTTTTGGTTTGAGCGTGATGAATGTAAATACTCATTTTGTCGTGTAGCAATGAAGTTTTTTATTTTTAAATGTTGCCATTTCAACTCTTTGTTTTTGGTAAATGTATGGATACTTCACTCGTGGCATGGGGTTGTACTATGAGGTCGTATTACAATAATTTATTATGAACCTAACATAACCAATACCTTGGAACCAAACAGAGAGTACAAGAATTTTTCAAAGGATGAACAAGAATGCTTGTTAAACCTTAGAAATGATCGCCAAAGGGGCAGATTTCTTCGTCTTAAACATCTGCCAATTAAATATTCTTGAATTATTAATGCAATAGCACCGCATATACTAATGCGTCTGAGAATGTCAGCTGTATTTCTGTTTCATTCTCGCTGTGCCGCAGTTCATTGATGAATGTGAAGAATCCTTGATTTTTTGCATTTGGTACCTTATGTACCGCGTCGTAAGATTTTTTTTTGTATTTTTTTTTTGTTTTATTGTATCTATATACATATTTGTTTCTTTAATTGTTGCCTGAGTTCCTTTATTTGTATTAATTACAACAGATAAAATATACTTTGTAGTTTTTATTTAAGACGAATGGAGTGAATTCGAAGTGAACACAGGTTTAAACCCCTGTAATCCTACATGTTTGTTACCCGATCACGCCAGAACGGCTGAACGGAATCGAATGAAACTTGTTACAGAGATAGATCATTGTATTCGAGAAAAAAATCTACTAAGCAAACCAGACTTTTTTTTAATCCAAGTGGATAGCTAGATAGATACGAGCCGTGGTGGCCGAGTGGTTCGAGCAGTTGCCTGCGACGCATAGGTCGCAAGTTCGAATCCCGACTGTACCAATAAGTTTTTCTGAACTTAAGTACAGTGATTAGTCACACCACGAGCTTTACGGTGAAGGAAAACATCGAGAGGAAACCTGCATACGTCTGAGAAGAAATTCAAAGGCGTATGTATAGGTGTCCTTGAGTAACGGCGATGGACTCGCCATCTGTCACGTTGGCACCTAATATACCTCCGGCGGAAAGTTGGTGTGTGGGTATTACCTATACACCTCTGCCTACCCCTTCGGGGACCCTTGTGGGAAGACGTGAGGATATATTTACACGATACAAGTTACCTACATATGTATGTACGCTGTTAATATAGCAGAGAGAACTAGCGCTTTACGCTATCTGCCCCATGAGGGACTCTACGCCATCATACATACATTGTACCTTGCAGCTTCAAACCCCTCTATTATAGAAAATAATACGTATATGGATAGTGCCATCCACGAAGACACGCCCCACCAAATTCGAGTCGAGAGAGTCGCGGGATGCGGGGAGTATGAGCAGAGTGTGTCAATTGTGGTGTGCTTGTTTCATTGGTAACCAGTGTGTACCGATAATACTCAACGTTAGTGGAAGGTTGCACACTATAAATAGTTCATAGTTATAAGGAAGAATAGTGCGGCGCGTCTTTGTGGATAGCACTATCTATACTTGAGTAGGTACAGTGATTTATCACGAAGATAAGTTTCCTGGTAAAATAATTAGATCTATTTAATTTAATCCGATAGTAAATAAACGTTTTAAAATTGTTTAATTTCTGTCTTCATTTACATTTACTTTTATTTACACTTATTTAGGAACTAATACAATATGAATACCAGAAACATCAAGGTACCTAATATATCTACGGCGAAAAGAAGGGTATACGCCGTTGTCTTCCCTTTCATGTTGGTATATTGTGTGGACAGATGTAGAATAACAATTTTCTTTGATACGCAGAATTCAGATGCTTCCTTAAGAGTTCTGTGGTAAATACGTGACAGTTATCTTAAAAGGCTTGTTTTCGATTACATTCATTCATCAATGGAAAGAAAAATATTTTATATGTATTTATTCATAAATATTAAATAAAAATTGAGCACGAATGCAGCGCCATCTTTCTAATAATTAATTAGGTTTAATTGAGCAATATTTTCTCTAAAATAAGATTTGTCTTAAGATAGTTTTGAACGTTAAATGCAGATGCTCACTGCTTTTTGGAACAAAACGAGTTAAGTAAAGGGCGAACGTTAACGACAGGAATATTGAAAACACAGTAGAAAGTTGTTGTTGCCCTCCAACGGATATTTTTATATCAGGTAAGCTTAAAGTTACTCAATCAATACCAAATTACCTCATATATTGAGTCGGGAATACTTAGATTATATGTTACTTATAAGGTAATGTAAGGTAAAGAGTATTTAGGTCGAGACCGGTCATATTATTTTCCATCGTCATACAAATAAAACATAATCTACAAATTAAAATATTAAAAACTAGCTAGAACAAACGGACGATCAAACATTGCGAGAACCACCAAACTGGGGAGCATGTATTAAGAGACTGATGCAAGTGAATAAAGTGGAAATCTATGTTTCTCTTCAAAATAATATAATATTTACTCCTGTCTACGTAGTGCAGGTCTTCACGAGTTGATATATATGTAGGTATCGTATAGGTATATCACATTAATTTCCGCTCCCGCCATAGTACAATCTTGAATTAAAAAAAACGTAATATTCTAGTTGTAAAACAATAATTTCCAAAGGAAGTTGGGGTACGTAAAAGTTTCAGATCTCATCATAGATAATCTTATTTAATTATTATTTTACAAATAACTTAATAATCATAGATATTCTGCTTGATCCAGGGTAGGAACTTTGCTAGGTCCGTGAAGATGACGTAGTGGGAGGGGTCACAGCGGTACTCGTTCTGTCTCGCTACTGAGAGGGACACGAGCCCACGAAGGTGCCAAGAGTTTTGAAGGTTGAAAACCATGCCGCCGCCGCTGTCACCGTTGCACACTGACGTACCTAAATAAAAAAGATATTTAATGTCAAAGCAGTTGCCACCATAGATAAGCAAATGTTCTTAGAGTTTTGTGATGTGCTGTCATAACGTCATGAAGAATTTTATTTCATATAGTAATTATTGAGCTATTCATTTATTTATGAACTTGAATTTCCAACAAGGAATACAAAATTACATGCAACATAACAATTTAAGTAGTGAGATCAATATTGGTTCCTTAATTATAGGAAATCAAAACATGCGATTCGTTAACATTGCCATATGGCAATGGAGAGTTGAAAGTCTATAGTTTATATAGTGAATAAAAATGTATATGGATGTGTGAAAAAGAGAGGCACGATAGCTGAAAGAGGAGAGAGATAGAGGAACGCGGTTTAGACAAAGATAAGACGAGTAACAAACACATATACATCGAACATTTTACTTATAATAAGTATTGAAATGATTCCTGGCCATTGTATACGGTGCTGTTTACATTAATTGCAAAACGTTTGGTTAATAAGAAATTAGTCAACAAGCAAATTAGTTGTTAAAAACAGTGCAGTTATTAGTTAATAGTGCATACTTAATAGGTCACAGTAAAAAAGATGCATGTTTTAGTTAGTTAATAAATAATCCAGGTGATTTCTAAGATATGGACCGCATTGACGGCTATTGCAATTTTGAAAAAAATCCTTCCGCGTAATTCGGAGAAACCTTGTGTATTTTTTTTAAACTAATTAGCTGTGTCCTAACGGCACATTGTAGATGCATATATGAGAATATCCGTTAAAAAACTATCGCGGAAAATATTTAAAAAAACTTGAAGCGGATATTGAGTAAATATTGTTTTAAAATTTGATAGGTACCAATTGGTGGAGATCTTATAGTGTTTGAAGCGTACACAAATCAACTTAACATTTTTATATAAAGGTATAGACGACTAGTTTTAAAACACCTGATTTTAATTCTACATGCACCCTTTAATTCACAATATTAATACCACGATGCATAAAGCTATTTATATATTGGTATTTATTCAGTATTTTATTGTTATGTACTTGGATACATTCCCAAAATGTTAGGTGCCTGGCAAAAAAGAGCAATACGGCGCGATGGCAGCGAAGTTTAGCATCGAGGTCTGTTTTCAGTAAAGTTTAAACTTGATCGCTATTCGCTATGAACTTGCCACATGTGACGAACATGTCAACAACGTTAACGAACGTCACAGCGGTCTCGGCTATGAAGCTTGTATTTTACTGTAGGTAGATACAATATTTTTTAATTATTAAACTCAATAAATCAAAAAACTAACTAATCCGCGTCATATTTTTCATATCACTAGGCAAATGCGCGGACCACCTGATTGAGGCGTCTATGGACCCCCGGACGGAGCCTTCTTCAGTACGAAGCCGGTCGAAACATCACAATATTTTATGTCTAATAATGATGATATCTATGATGAATACTAACGTATTTTTATAGCGGTGGACATTTTGCGCGATTGTGGCGCCCTAGACTGTTCGCCAACTCTTTTTTGCCGAGCTGTGAATAGTGCAGTTGTTTAGGCATTGCGCATAACATAGTAAAACATAGTTAAACAAAGTGAAATGTGTATGAACATACTTTCCCTAACGCCGGTACGTTTATTGAGGACTCCTGGAAGCAACAAGCATTTATACAGTTCATTAGGTATATATAATTAATAATTAATGTCGAACTAATAGGTACGTTCATTACACTTATATTCAAACTAGATTTTTATGAGTTCTATTGACGGAACTAGTTGAAATAACTTTTCCAGTAGTTCCATTTAATGACGGGGGTATCTTTGATACAACTACCTCGTCTTTTTGCTAAGTAGATATATTAAAAATGTTGGGATTAATTTGAGATGTTTAAAATGTAGTATTTATTTATGGTTTCATTTAGTAAATAATATAGGTAGGTACTGGTAAACAGTCCTTTAGTTCCATCAATATAACTAGTGGGAAATACCAACTACTGTAGACAACTATTCTAAATCATATTGACTTAAGAAGTATTCCTTACCAATAGTCTTAATTACAAATTGGGGACTAAAACATTAGGCAAGTAGAAAGGAAAATTTAACTGGTCATTTGTCATTTGTACAGAGTGAAAATATATACAAATATGTTACAGATTAAATAAAGTTGCAAAAGATGAAAAAAGTGAGAGAGGTAGGGCATAACTAAGAGAAGCATATCGGGTTTCCCGTTCGAATTTGGAGCTGCCCGACTGTGGCAGGACCTCCACCTTATAGAAGTCCTAAGCCAAATAACACAATTTATTGTGTTGTGTTCCTATGCGGTGAATAAGGTTTCCAGTAATGAGCTCCTTGGGGTGGGGGGAGGATTGTTATATTGTGTTGGCAGCAGAGGGATTAGTCTCATTATGCTACCAACACAGTACAACTCCCCGAACACAGAGTGGTAACGCGCAAGTGATACTTCGGTATTGTAAGCGTAAATAGGCTGAGGTAACCGTTTTCCATCGGGTGGGCCGTATGCTTGTTTGCCACTCTTGTTGTATAAAAAAAAACGTCTTAGAAGTCTGTAAATGAAGAAATAACTAGCGCCACACTCTCTGCCTACATTACATAGTGAGGAATTCAGCGTAATACAAAGCAGAAGTCACAATGAAATTGCCTTAGCAGTTCGTAATTGCTATGGCACCATCACTACACGAACGTTTACGAGGTGAGAAGTGTTGCGGCTCGTAGCTTGCGCCTGTATGCATGTTCTATCGTTCGCATAAGGTTGATAATCGCTTAAACTGATCGTTGTGCAGCTGCAAGTTTAATGCCGCGGACCGAGAGTGATAAATAAAACTTCTTTGTACGCTACGAGAGACAATACAAAAAAATATTGAGATAGTGTTGGTAAATTAAGCAAGAGTAATACGACAGGAGGTGGAATTGCATGTAAAATGAAGTGACAAATTAAGTAAATATTTAAATAGATTTGGGTAAAATGTTACCAATCCTGTAGTCATTATTAGCTGAAATGCATACTCTGTTCTCCGGTAAAAAAATACAAACTGTCAAAACAGGCGGGATATTTTCAGTAGTTTGTGTCAATTGTGTCATTTCTGAACACCCAAGCATCTTTGTTCGCGTCTTGTACCCTTTGGTAAGCAGAGATTGCCTTTTTACTTGGGTTTTCGTACAGGTACTGGCCCCTTCCTATCAGTAAGGGAAAGTAACTTACATTTAAAAAGGTTTTAAAAACGTTTACCATCTCTGTATCCAGCACAGTAAGTGTACTCCGAGGTGAATCTGACAAAGAACTCGCTGTAAGACCTGATGCAGGTCTCCTGGTCGACCACCGGCATCTCGACTAAACTAAGCTCCTCAGTCGCCACGCCGGTGTCGTCGAAACCCCACCCTACTACCTGGAAATAATTAATAAAATTAAATACAAAGAAAAATTCTACCCATCGGACGGACTCGCCATCTGTCACGTTAGCACCAAAAATATATCTCTGACGGAAAGTGGGTGTGTACACCTCTGCCTACCCCTTCGGGGACCCTTTTGCGTTAGGTTTAGTTCAGTTAACTTCAGGTTCTGGTTTAGTTTTTTTAATTTCCTAGATAACCAATTGCCATTGAATGGTGAAAGTAGATTTTCCTTGAAAAATTGCCTTGTCAAACAAACTGGAATGATTTATCAATCCTAATAATGTATAAAGACATTAATCACAGCCTAGCAAAAAGTTAGGAGCGTAAGCCGTCCAGTTAGTCAAAACGCTAACTAATTACCTAACTAAAAGTCTACCTAAACATAAAGTTATTGGCATGTAAGCTGCTGATAGAATTTGTCTGACAGCAAATTGAACCGGCGAGCAATTAAGGTTTTTACTTTTTCGTCTGTTTTAGTTCGAAATTCAAAACCTTTTCACATCGCATGGCTCAGAAATTAGTCAAATAATAAAGTCGTTTTTTTTATCTGTATCAAGTGTCAAAAGTCATGTGTCATGGACATCTTCCTATGCTTTCCTATAAGGGTCTCATATGTAAGAAGTTGGTGGAGAATTACTTTGTATTTTGGGTGATATATGTATTCCCTTGCAAAGTTTGCAATTTCGAGTCCAATCTGTACCAATCAATGAGGTTTTATCTATATAATATATCATTGGTACCAATGTGGTTTTTTTTATAGGAGGCGTGTAGATAATAAAATAGTTAAAAGAGCTTACCGATCCTCTCTGCCCGATGACGCTGTTCAAGTTGATGTTGTTCTCCGGCCATAGACAAGCGGGGCGGATGTGGTCCGAATATTGGACGGGCTCGCGGAGCTCAAGGATGGCCAGGTCGCGACTGAACGAGGACGCGTTGTACTGTGGGTGGACTGTGATCTTCTCTACCTGGAAATTAATAATAATATCTCACGGTCACTGGCTGTCATCTGTTTTTTTTTGTTTTAATTATGACATGGATATGAATCCCTTAGTCTTAAGTATAAAGTGGGAAAATATAATTATAATCAGTCCAAATAAAAATCTAATTGAACACTTATTCTAATATCCTTGTATATCAGTGACTCAATGGAACTCTACATGCTCTGCTTACGATTGTCTCCAAAAATGCAAGATGAATTTAGATAACTACAGAACTACGTATTTCAATACAATATGTATATGTATAAAAAAGTTTTCTAAGTATCCCAGTCATAAAATGTAAAAAAAAACTTAAGATAATGCCTATTTAGTTACAGTAGTACAATATACTCACGAATCTGACAGCAACCCCATTGACAGAGGTCCTCAAGTTGTGTTTGCCCAGGTATACGGTAAGGGTATTTTGGTTGACGATCTTGTGGGAGTTCTTGCGGGTGACGCAGTGGGCTGCCGTGATGATGTGCCGGTGGGTAACGAGGGTACCGCCGCATATGTACTTGTTATCAACTGTCTGGGCATACATCCTTACTAATATTATAAATGTGAATGTAAGTTTGTTTGTTACGCTTTCACGTAAAAACTACTTAACCGATCATCATAAAACTTTTGTACACATATTCTTGGAGGTATTAGAAGTAACATAGGATACATTTTATTGAAAATCAAATATTTTTACGAAAGATAAAAAGCCGTCCACGCCGACGAAGTCGCGGGCACAGCTAGTATCTAATAAATACTAGCTGTCCCGCCCAGCTTCGCCCGGGGGTAAAATTTAACTTCCTGAAACACGATCGCAGCGCCACCGGTCCAAATGTGATGTAAGCTATCCTGTCTTTTAAGTTGGATCAAACTGCACACGGTGTGCAAATTTGATTAAAATCGGTTAAAGTAGTTTAGGAGTCCATCGCGGACAAACAACGTGACACGTAAACAATTTATATATATTATTTTTTAAGATTATAAAGAGGAAAGGTTTGTATCTTTGTGTGTGTGTATGTTTGTAATGAATAAACACTAAAAATACTGTGCCAATTTAAAAAATCTTTCACCATTGGAAAGCTACATTCACCATGAGTGACAAAGGCTATATTTTCTTTTATAAAAAATCTGTCCACCCGTGCGAAGCCAGGACGGACCGCTACTATATAATATAAATGGAGATCCACGAACGATATATTTTAGGTGCCAAAGTGACAGATGGCGATTGATCATTCTTGTCCCGTTGGGACCTAAATACATGTCCGGTGAAGAGATGGCCTACCCCTTCAGGAACCTTTGTGGGAAGGCGTGGAGATGTATGTATATACATATTTATAGTCGTCATATATGTAGGTATATACACATAGGTGTCAAGTTTTATAACTATATAATAATAATAATATATCCTCACGCCTTCCCACAAGGGTCCCCGAAGGGGTAGGCCGAGGTGTATAGGTAATACCCACACACCCACTTTCCGCCAGAGGTATATTAGGTGCTAACGTGACAGATGGCGAGTCCATCGCCGTTACTCAAGCACTATACATACGCCTTTGAATTTCTTCTCAGACGTATGCAGGTTTCTTCTCAGACGTATGCAGGTTTCCTCTCGATGTTTTCCTTCACCGTACAGCTCGTGGTGTGACTAATCACTCACTGTACTTAAGTTCGGAAAAACTCATTGGTACAGTCGGGATTCGAATTTGCGATTATAACTAAAGTATTCTTTATTACTATTGGTCTAAGTTCAAACTCATTCAAATCAATAAAGATACTTTATTTATTGATTTCAAATGATCGCGCGTCAGAATAATTTTCAATATGAAAAATATATTCACAGAATTCTACCTCCACTTAACTCACCTGCGTCTGATAGAGCGCTATCTGCCAGGGCCATTGACCCTCCAGGGTTGGTGTCCCGTTCACCACGAGCGGTATGGGGTTGTTCAACACCACCCTACCGCATACACTTTGCTGTAGACAAAAGAGGCGGAATTACTTACATTGAGCTAAAAACACTCAATGAAAACTAGATACAAATGAAAAATGCATGCAAAAGTTAAATACTAATAACGTTTCGTTTCGTTCGTAACGTAATAAAATTCCGTGCACATTGATAAGATAAGTTATTCACAGTACATACTGAGTACACAAATGATTTGAAAACGCACGTTACAATAGACGGCTTTTTCTAATGGCAACACAAATTATGGATATTGGATAATGTGACAGAAAAATATTCTGGTTAGAGCACTTTAAATTATACATATATTATACAATAATCTTATATAATATTGCTCTAACCAAAATACACGCCTCCCCGTAAGGGTCCCCGATGGGGTAGGCAGAGGTGTTTAGGTAGCAATCACACAACCACTTTCCGCCAGATATATTTTAGGTGCCAACGTGACAGATGGCGAGTCCGTCGCCGTTACTCAAGCACGATTATACATACGCCTTTGAATTGCTTCTCATACGTCTGCAGGTTTCCTCCCGATGTTTTCCTTCACCGTACAGCTCTAGGGGTGACTAATCACTGTACTTAAAGTTCAGAAAAACTCATTGGTACAGTCGGGACTCGAACTTGCGATCTTTGTGTCGCAGGCAACTACTCGAACCACTCGGCCACCACGGCTTTTAACAAGAACAACAGCGACTTAATAGTCTATTGATTCTTAGTGTACATTGACGTTTCAATCTGTGCGCCCATCAATCTAGGTCCTTAACATGCAACATGGTATTATCCCCGTTACGTTGGCACCTAAAATATATCTCTGGCAGAAAGTGAGTGTGTGGGTACTACATATACACCTCTGCGTATCCTGCGGACCCTTGTGGGAAGGCGTGAGGATTTTATTGAATAAAATCACTAACACACACTGTCATAAGTCATCGATTACCTTCCTTGGGAATAATATCCCGTTCATGCATTTCGTGAGATCCTTGTACTATATATACTACTAGCTGTCCCGCCTAGCTTCGGGCGAAAAGTTAAACTTCCTGAAACACGATCGCAGCGCCACCTATCGGGTCCAATTGAGACATAAGCTATCCTATCTTTTAAGTGAGATCAAACTGCACACGGTGTGCAAATTTGATTGAAATCGGTTAAGTAGTTTAGGAGCCCATCGCGGACAAACAACGTGACGCGTAATTTATATATATTAAGATAGTTTTTATGCCAGTATTTTTGTTAAAAAGATTCACTGGTCATGACGTGGATACGATTAACAAGAGCTCAATTCTACGAACCGTTTAAAGCAATCCTTCAACTATCTACCCACAATACAAGCTATGCATATAAAACATGCTGAGAACATAAACCGGAATTGTACATAGAAAATGAATGGGAAAATTTCAGAGCCTGTATGGATGTTTGTCACTCGTTAGTATGGGGGCGTCCATTAATTACGAGAGGTGTGTTTTTTAATTTTCTGTCCCTCCCTCCCCCCTGGTGAGATATCGTGAGATTTTATTCAAACCCCCACCCCCCTCCCCCAAACTCACGTGAGATTTTTCAAAATGTGGGTTTCTTACGTAAACGCGTTATATTGAAAAGAAAAAAAAATTGCTTCGTGCTTTTATTTACGACTAGTTAAGACTAGTAATCAATATTGCTGAGAGTTTAATTATAAGATTAAATCTTACGCATGTTCAATCTGGATTAAATGGACCAAAATAGTATTTATTTTATTGTTTAATCAGAAAAAGAATTGCGTGATATTTGCCGGGACCCCCCTCTCTCCAACGTAAGATTAGATGAGATTTGACTCGACCCCTTCCCCCCCTTTAAACAGCTCACGTAATTTATGGATGCCCCCTATAGACTTCTAGTCGAAGGGGTCGCGGGATGCGGGGAGTATGGAGTCTATTAATTGTAGTGTACGTGTGCACTCATAGGCAATCAGTGTGTACCGATAATACTCAAACATTAGTGGCAGGTGTACACTTACACTATAAACTAAAGTGAAGTAGGGCTTGTCTTCGTGGATGGCACTAGCTAAACTAAATTTGGCACAGAGATAGAGATGTGCGCAAGAGCGGAAAACCCTAATATATTTTATTAATTATGTATGTCTTTTTGTTAGGTTTTCTGTTAGGTTAAGGTATATATTTATGGGCCCTATATTTGTACGTGTACTTTTATTGTGTTGCCTGAAATAAATGGATTAATAAAAATAATAATAATAATAGATTTTAAAGTGGATAGGCAGATCGAATACGTTTAACGTGGGTGAAGTGCGTCTATAATAAATAATATTATAAAGAGGAATTATTTGTATTTTTGTGTGTGTGTGTATGTTTGTAATGAATAAACTCAAAAACTACTGTGCCGATTTCAAAAATTCTTTCACCATTGGAAAGCTACATTCACCTTGAGTGACATAGGCTATTTTTTTTTTATAAAAAAAATCTTATGTGAATCCGTACGAAGCCGGGACGGGCCGCTTGTCTATAATAATACATCAATTATATGTTATTAAAGTTATATCTCTACTTGAGTCGGTTCTTTACCTGATACCAATCGCGAACCGGTTTTTGTATCCAATTAATTTGTTTCCCGTTTAAGATGTAATTATAAAAACCGTATTTTGTTATATTATTTGAGTTTCTTTCCACGAACGCTCACGGTGTGAAGTGAACTCTCCGTTGAGGTTTTCGTGTTGTTCTTCATAAAGGGTGTGAAAAGATTCCTGCAGGGTCGTGAGCGTCTGGGTGTTACCCCTATTGCAAAGGTCCATAGGCGGCGGAAACCGCTTACTAGGCGTGGTATAAAAAAATACATATTTATGATAAGACAGTCTCCACGTCGTGTCTGTCTGTCTTACCGCGATGAAATTAAACGTACTTAACGAATTTCGATTCTGTTTTCACTTTGAGTTAGATTTTTTTTTTGGGAAGGTTAAAGGTAAAAGTTAGTAGTAGTAATAAGCATTAAATTCAGATTATAATTGATGTTATTAAAATAATGACAATAATAGGACAAAATATAATAGGGGCCTTGGTTCGAGAAGTCACTTGCAACTCAATGATTGCATGTTCGAATCCTGTAATATGACTGTTCCGTACTACTAAAAAAAATTATGCCATTTTGTCGTGTTTTATCAACGTCTGTTGTCGAACATGCCTCAGGTTGTTAGTGCGAATAGAAGTGTAGACACAGCTAGATTTGATCGGATCAAGATTTAAACGTGAACTTAATTTGAAGCGAGCCTCAGAAGCCATACATTAAGAAGATGCAATTTCAGAACCAATGTAAGTACAACGTCGTACAAATTTGTCAAATACACTCTCTGGCATTTTGTAGTAAGTTCAAATCAAGTCACGGTCAGTTTCTTATCATCCATACTGAGCCATTAGTTATTCTTACACAGATAAGGCCCACTACCAAACAATTCGTGGATAAATACAACCGAGGTCGTTAACCACGGCCAAACGAGTGTTTACAAACATACATATTTGTTGAAAAAGCCGTGGTGGCCGAGTGGTTCGAGCAGTTGCCTGCGACGCAAAGGTCGCAAGTTCGAATCCCGACTGTACCAATGAGTTTATTCTGAACTTAAGTACAGTGATTAGTCACACCACGAGCTTTACGGTGAAAGAAAACATCGAGAGGAAACCTGCATACGTCTGAGAAGAAATTCAAAGGCGTATGTATAGTTGTGCTGGAGTAACGGCGATGGACTCGCCATCTGTCACGTTGGCACCTAATATACCTCTGGCGGAAAGTGGGTGTGTGGGTACCCTTCGGGGACCCTTGTGGGAAGGCGTGAGGATATATTATTATTACATATTTGTTTGTCTGCATGTCTAGAGCGAAATCTCGGCGCGTTCTAAGTGCATATAGGAGAGCTATAGCCTCCTACACAACACCTTATACGCCAGTAATTAACCACTAATACACATACTCGTATCTGTAGGCAACTAATATACTATCAAATGTATTAATCACTATACATAAGTTCAGTTAAATTTATTGGTACAGACGGGATTTCAACTTGCAACATTGCGGGCGAATGCTCGAACCATTCGCCACCACTGCTAAGCTGACTATAGTTATCATCGCGAGTCCCTCATGTGTAGGCAGAGATAGTGGAGCGCCAGTTCTCTCTAGACTTCTATTTCGCTTCGTCCACATTCATCAGCCTCTTCATACATGCTCGCCGGTTTCGAGTACTCTTGATGTTCCCGTCGTTAAGAGTCCGACCGGTTTGATCTAGGTGGTATATATAATATCCTCACGCCTTCCAACAAGGGTCCCCGAAGGGGTAGGCAGAGGTGTATAGGTAGTACCCTCACACTTTCCGCCAGATAAATATATTTAGGTGCCAAAGTGACAGATGGCGAGTCCATCGCCGTTACTGAAGCTCAACTATACGCCTTTGAATTGCTTCTCAGACGTAAGCAGATTTCCTCTCGGTGTTTTCCGTCACCGTAAAGCTCTCGGTGTGACTAATCACTGTACATAAATTCAGAAAAACTCATTGGTACAGTCGGGATTCTAACTTGCGATCTTTGTGCCGTAGGCAACTACTCGAACCACTCGGCCAGGGCCACGGCTTTCTTCTAGGTAGTACATACATACATACATACATACAATCACGCCTCTTTCCCATAGGGGTAGGCAGAGACCACTTCTTTCCACTTGCTACGATCCTTACATACTTCTTTCGCTTTGTCCACTATCATTATTCTCTTCATACATGCTCTTCGGTTTAGGGTACTCTTGACCTGTCCTTTTTTCAAGACGTCCCTAATTTGGTCTAAAAACGTCCTAGGTAGTGTTTGTTTAATATTGTTATGTGTTTCTTCTCACCTGTGTCTGAGTGCGTTTGTTGTTGCTATTTTTATTTGCGTTATTGTCATTATTACTAGGTATAATGATGAGGGGACCCTCGAAATATTCAACTTTGTCATTGTCGCCATCACTGAAATGATAAAAACACAGATTACTATCGAAGCAAGTGGATCTGGGATTCGGCACAGCGATCAAGATTGCACGTTTGACTTTTAAACAGTACCTACTCGTATGAGTTTCCTAGCAAGTAATGTGATTGATCACATCACGAATTAAATCCAAAAGAAAAGAGCGACAAACAATGCGAAAGAGCGAACACGTGCGAAATAATGAGCGAAAGACAATGTCCGCGTGTCCACTGAATATATCTCTGGCAAATAGTGGGTGTAATTTCACCTCTGCCTTATCCTTTGGGGAACTATGACGATAAGACCCTTGAAGATGGTATACATTTTCATTATCGGCATTTCCAAATTTTACTTCAAAACGTCTTTTTTTTATATACCACTGGGCTGGCAAACAAGTATGCGGCCCGCCTTATAGTAAGCGGTTACCGTCACCAATGGACGCTTGCAATACCAGGGGCACACTTTACTCAATAAGACATCCACTTATAAAATTAGTCCATGCTGGACTCTAACCAGCGATTAATCTTCGCTGTTAAAAGGTCTGACCACCGACAAATGTTCCAATTGAATTATTTTATGCGGTAACATTTTATTTCCTTACAACTAAGACTTACGTCATATTTACGTCTCCTCTCCGCTAAGGATGCTGGATGTAAGATGGTACGTATGAAGATGTGAATGAAGAGAGTGATGTGTGCGATAGGGCGTAGTGGCGCTCCACATGGTATAAAGATAAACTGTCTGTTTGTTTGTTACCCCTTCACATCTAAATTACTGAACGAATATTGGTGAAATATTACAAGATAGCTAGCTAACTTTAAGTGCCTTTAGTAACGGTATAGATTTATAAGTGTCTTTTTTATTTAGTTCCGAAGCTTTCTCCATTTGTAAGGTATGTTTTAACTACCTACCTTACGTCATAATCAGATATGTCAGGAGGCCTGTAGGTAGTGGTGGTTCTGGTTGTAGGCCGAAGTGTGGTCCCGACCCCGGAGTTTGGCCGAGAGATGGTATTCACTCTCTGCGAATCGCCACTCACTCTCTGCGAATCGCCACCCACTCTTTGCGAATCGCCACTCACTCTTTGCGAATCGCCGCCCACTCTTTGCGAATCTCCGCCGCCATTACTGACGAGAATTAATTTAGGTATAGTGTGTTACTTAAAAATCACCAGTCCAGTCCCAGTTCCCTGCCCAGTCCAGTCCAACTCCCCACCCAGTCCAGCCAAGCTCCCTAGCCCTAAGCCGAGGTCCTAGTAAATTAACTCCCCAAGGGAATGTCATCAGCCGGGATTCGAATCTTACAGGGGGTGCCCTTAGCTGGGTTTGCTTAGTACTTAAGAACTGTCGGCAGGCCTTTGGCAAAAGGTAGTGGAACTCAAGCTACGAGAGACGATACCAGTGATCATGTCAATTTTGTTTATGGTAATGCTATTGTAAAAACCATAAATTTGTAATTTAATGGGTGACTGAGATTCCGATAAAGTGATGAGCTTTTTAAAATTGTTATTATTACTAAATTTGTTTGTGAATTAGTCGAGAAATAAAATATGCATGAGAAAAAAATGTGCAAGCTAACGATGGCATTTTTTTTATTAAGTTTTTCATAAAACAAGCGGTATGAAAATATGTATTTACATCGAAGTTTTTGGTAACATGTAATACCATAAACTTGATAACTTCAAGTAATCCAAGGACCCATTGATAGACTATGGTACCGTCCATAGACTTATCTGGTACCGGATACACGGACAGACCGATAACATTGTCTATTTTTAAGCCTAGACATTAACTATACGGATCTTCAGCAGCTGATAAGGATATCTGATGAACCGTCCTAGTACCCAAACAAGATCCCTTTGTAACTGTGTTGTTTGTTACACATAAAAGACGTGTCAGAGGAATTCATTAATAAAAAATAGTTTTGTCATGAAAGAGTAAATATATTAAACCTCTTTTTTTAGACAATAGCTACGCTCTACCTTAAAACACGCATTTCCAACCAAAGGAATTTTATAAAAAAAAAACTTTTCAACTAATTGCAATACAGTTTCGTTTTTTCCCGGCAGTCAAGATAGGATTGGATATTAAACCAATTTTATAGACCAAATATTTTGATAATTACTGGCTGTTACTCTCCAACCGAATTTTGAATCAAGGAAATAACAAAAAATCTCTTTTTATTTCATTTAATGGCAAAAGCTTTTTAAATTCCTGCCACCGTTAGCAGTCAGTTATTACAAACGTTAATACCAGACAATCCATTTTAGAAATCGACACGAAAATTATAGGTCACTAGTAGTGCGCCGTGGTTTCGTCTGCATTAAATTCTTATAATATGATTACTGAAAAGCCGTGGTGGCCTCCTGGTTCCAGTAGTCGTCTGCTACACTAAGATTGCATGTGCGAATCCCGACTGTACTAATGAGTTTTTCTGAACTTAAGTACAGTGTCACACCGCGAGCTTTACTGTGGAGGAAAACATCTACTGGAAATCTGCATTATACGTCTGAGAAGAAATTCAAAGGCGTATGTTTAGTCGTACTTGAGTAACGGCGATGGACTCGCCATCTCTCACGTTGGCACTTAAAATATATCTCTGGCGGAAAGTGGCTGAGTCGGTACTATCTATACACTTCTGCCTACCCCTTCGGGGACCCTTTTGGGAAGGCGTGAAGATATGAATATATTTAATTATTACTATTTCGTTATTGGTGATTATTTTTAGCCAACCACAATCAACCTTCCGCAGTTTAATATTGTTTCCTTAACAAACGCACAAACTTAAAAACTTTACCTCTTTATATTATTAATGTTTTAAAGCAGCTTGTGCTTAAAATGCCACAATATATCTTAATAACATAAGAGAAACGGAGCATTGGTCCACTTACAAGACCGGTTCGAAGGGGAAAAACAGAAAAGAGTTATTATTTTCGAAATGTAATTTCAACATTTTGTAGTCGACTGGTTGTTAAATTTTGAACTCAATTTTTTTAGTTAATCGGGTATTCAAATGTGAAGAATTTGATTGGGAAAAGCTATGATTCTATACTGTTTATGCTACTTGGGTTCGAATCCCGGGCAGATATTTGTGTGATGAACACGAGTATTTGTACCTTAGTCTTGGATGTCCTATGTATTTATGTATATATCTATCTATATAAGTAAATATATCGTTGCCTAATTTGGAACTAGGTCAATTTGTGTGAAATTGTCCCGAGGTATTTATTTATTTATTTACTAATATTATAAATGCAACGTTTTTGGGGATGTTTGCTCTTCTTTCAAGGAACAACTACAAAACGGGATTAGGTGAAATTTGGCAGGGAGATAAATTATTAGGATTTATTTAAAAATATCGCCAATGAAATCGAATTTATCGCAGATGAAGCCGCGGGTCACTGCTCTAGTGTTAATATATTTATTAGTATGTACACTTGAAAGTTGGCGCTTAAATTGTGTTAAATATGACTACATTTCCACGAACCTCATTAACGTTTAATCCAAAGATTCAAATCGGTCCGGATATTAAAAACGAAAGAAATCTATAAGTGAAGGGAGCTGGCGCGTTTGATGGCGAGCAAATGTATCCATGTTAAGTTGGTCAACTATAATCAATTTGTCTAAAATTACTATTCATTAAAATTCTTTCTTTACGAGCGGAACAATTATTTCTCTAATACAAATGTGAAGAGGTAACATACGGTACATTTATCACTAATAGGAATGACAAAACTACTAACCTAAAAAGGCATGTCTATCAGACGACTTGCAGGCCTCACATTCTGGCAAAATTAAACAATAAGTGTCGCGCAGAAATGGAACGCTAAATATTTAGTCGGAAGTGGCTCGATCGCAAAGGGTGGAGAGAGATAGCCTTTGTCAGTTGGCATTAGATATCTATTAAAAAAACGTGATGTTAGTGTTACAAAGAAGCAGGAATTTTAGTCACATATTGCTTTAGTATCAATGAAAAGCTTTCCTTAATCCAATAAATACAAAAAAGGTACGTTACATGTTTGATGGGGATGGCTCTGAACCTGGTCTCACGTAAACTGGACCCTGGGAAGTCTCATGTCTATTCACGTTGGAAGAACTTTGCGGGATTTCCTGCCTATTTACATTGGTAGGTCTCTGCGTCACCGGAGCCCTGTTTAAGCTATTGTCTGGTCGTGTTCTATCGACAGGCCTGTTATCAATAGGTCTCTCCACTGCCGGTTGTGGAGTATTTGCGTTGCATATCTCTCTTCCATTTAATCTGTTGATAGGAAAAGGTTACGTTAGTTTAGCAGTGGTTAGACTAAGCTCTGGTGCCAAAAAGGCTGGGGCACCAACTAAATTGTTTAGCTGCTTTCAATTCAATTCACCAACAACAGAAATAATCAGACGGAAGTCGAAACTTTTTGGAACTACCCTCTTTTCTTTCAAAACATGAGCGAGCATGGGTAGCCATTTTTAAAATTGTATAGGAAACAATTTTATTTACATTCTGAAATGAGAAATATTTACTTTGCTAATTCCTATTTGCATGTATACTATTGTTTTTTTTTATATACCTCTAAGTTGGAAAACAAGCACCCAGCCCGCCTAGTAAGCGGTTACCGCACTCATGGACCTTTGTAACACCAGAAGTATCGCGTATATTTGACGAACCTGACACCTCCTGAACAACCTGAACAACCTCCAAAGGTGTTGATGGACGAAATCTTTGAAGTTAATATTGATAATATGTTATTACATTAGCAGTGACCTTTACATAGATCTAGTATTAATGAATAATGCTTACAAACCTGATAGTCATCAATTTAGGCGTCTTGTTCAAAGGATTGTATTGCACGAAGAATCGCACGGCTACTGCTGGCCCAGGGTGGATCTTCATCTTCGTGTTTTCCACTTTGAAATCGGTGTTGTCTTGTGTAGATACATCGCCTATCCAGTTCTGGGAAGAGAGATTTTATATAGATCCATTTCCCATAAGGGTCCCCGAATGCCTAGGCACAGGTGTGCACACACCTATCTACACATCTGTCTGGCGAATTATTGAGATCATTTTCCCCGGAGATATATCTAAGGTGTCAAAGTGATGTGTGGAGATTGGATTGGAACATATCTATATATATAAAAAAGTTATGTTGGTTTGTGTACGCTTCAAAAACTCAAAAAGTTCTGCACCGATCGAGATGAAACTTTAGCATGATATATAATCCGCATCAAGGATCCGCATTATTTTTATCTATTTTTTGCATCAGTCACATATCCACAGCGAAGCGTGGCAGGGTACAGCTAGTAGGATATGTTTGAGTACATTAAAAATTAAATCTGTTAATGAAATCAAAATCTACGCGGATCAAATCGCGGGTGCACCTAGAGTATGATTAATCACGAAGATATACAATTTTTTTTAATTATCATCATTAATCCTTCGTCACCTTGACATTTAATAGTATTGTAATAATACTCTTGAAATATTTTGAACCATACCGATCAGTTCAAAACACGCTTATACCTTTTTTTATCCACATCCAAACCAGATGTCCAGACGTGATTAAGCATGCGATATGAGCTATCGATCTTGCAGCAGATGTTTCAATGTGTGTGTGTCGCCGTGTCGACGCGATAATTGGCGAATTATTGAGATCAACATGAGTATTGCCATGTATTAATATATGATTAAGTGTGCCCTGTAAGTAGTAACTAGCGTAAAATTTTATTAAATTCTTTTTGATTTGATTTGACGTCAAGAGTACTTGAAACCGACGAGCATGTATGAAGAGACTGATGAATGTGTACGCAGCTAAAGAGGTATGCAAGTCTAGAGAGAACTGGCGCTCTATACTCTCTGCCTACCCCGTTAGGCGTGATTATATAATGAAATTTTTTTTTTCAAAGGAGGTGTAATATCGTGATTGGAGATGAACAAATTGAACAGGTGAATGAGTTTGTGTATCTGGGATCAAAGTTTACAAGAGATGGAAAGTGTGAGAGTGATATTGAAAGAAGAGTGAATGTAGGAAACATGGTGAATGGAGCTTTGCACTCCTTCATGGGCAGTCGGAATGTGTCTTTCAAGGCTCGTTTGGCTGTGCATGGGGGAGTGTTGGTTCCGACACTCATGTACGGAAGTGAAAGTTGGGTATGGCAGAAGAAGCATGAAAGCCGAATAAATGCAGTTGAGATGAGAGCGTTAAGAAGTATGATAGGAGTTAAACTGAGTGACAGGATAAGAAATAGTGAGATAAGGAAACGTTGTGATCTGAAAGAAGATGTAGTGACAAAAATTGAGAAAGGTATGCTGAGATGGTTTGGCCATGTCGAGAGAATGAATGAAGAACGATTGACGAAAAAAGTGTATAAGGCGAGTGTGAATGAAAGTGTTGGAAGGGGTAGACCTAGACGGACGTTTCTAGACCAAATTAGGGACGTCTTGAAAAAGGTCAGGTCAAGAGTACCCTAAACGGAAGAGAATGTATGAAGAGAATAATGAAAGTGGACGAAGCGAAAGAAGTATGTAAGAATCGTAGCAAGTGGAAAGAAGTGGTCTCTGCCTACCCCAACGGGAAAGAGGCGTGATTATATGTATGTATGTATGTATGTATGTGTACCCACACACCCACTTTTTGCTGTAGATATATTTTAGGTTCCAAAATCACTGATAGCGACTACACATACGCCTTTGAATTGCTTCTCAGACGTATGCAGGTTTAGTCTCGATGTTTTCCTTCACCGTAAAGCTCGTAGTGTGACTAATCATTGTAGGTACTTAAGAAAATCTCATTGCTACAGTCAGGATTCGAACTTGCAATATTTGTATTGCAGGTGACTCGGACCACGGCCTCCACAAATAGCCTGCGATACAAATATCGCAATCGAATCCAGACTGTATCATTGAGTTTTCCTGAACTTCAGTACAGTGATTAGTCACACCACGAGATTTATGGTGAAGCAAAACATTTACCTGTATACATCTGAGAAGATTATCGATCATCGATTTGAACCTGCGATATTGAATTTCAAGTTGTGGATTCAAACACTTGGCCATTACTGGAGTTCTAAGTCCAACTTTGCAACATTAGATTTCCTGAGAAAAAGTTCAACTACGAGTGCTGTACTAAGAATTTTAATTCTAATAATATAATAATATATCCTCACGCCTTCCCACAAGGGTCCCCGAAGGGGTAGGCAGAGGTGTTTAGGTAATACCCACACACCCACTTTCCGCCAGAGGTATATTAGGTGCCAACGTGACAGATGGCGAGTCCATCGCCGTTACTCAGGCACGACTATACATACGCCTTTGAATTTCTTCTCAGACGTATGTAGGTTTCCTCTCGATGTTTTCCTTCACCGTAAAGCTCGTGGTGTGACTAATCACTGTACTTAAGTTCAGAAAAACTCATTGGTACAGTCGGGATTCGAACTTGCGACCTTTGCGTCGCAGGCAACTGCTCGAACCACTCGGCCACCACGGCTCGGCACGGAATTTTAATTCAAAATCTTAATACATATATATAAATTACGTGTCACGTTGTTTGTCCGCGATTGGCTCCTAAACTACTGAACCGATTTCAATAAAATTTGCGCACCGTATGCAGTCTGATCCAACTTGAAAGATAGGATAGCTTACATCACAATTGTACCCGATAGGTGGCGCTGTGATCGTGTTTCAGGAAATTTTACTTTTTGACCCGGGCGAAGCTGGGCGGGACAAATACTATAATACACTAGTTTGGAAATATGAAATACAAGGTAATAATAAATATAAACTAACTAAATTGAATAAATGACCCAAATCTGTGTCACGCGGAAGTGTGCCAAGAAAACTAGCGGCATTGCCACGTTGAATGGCAATGCTGATTGGCTGAGCGAAATATTAGCCAGCCCTCTTGTCACGGGAGGCCTCAAAGAGTTTCCTCGAGACATCCCTATAAAAATGAAGAGGGCCCTAAGGTTTCGATACGAGTGCAGTTAGTATAGCAACTTTTAAACTCCAACCCTTTAATCCTTACCCCAAGTATATCAGCCTTCGAATCCAGGACTATGTTGAGCCACAGGGAGTGCAGGATGCTATCAGTGGACAGGTTAACAACGCCGTACCATCTCCCAGGCTCCGTTCCTGGTGGTTCGTACATGAACACATTGGGACAGGGAGATATCGGCGTGTCCTGTTGCTCGTGGGACGGGAGAGCCAGGCTGACGACCAGGATGAAGAGGAGTTTCAGCTGCAAACAGAAATATTGTTAGAATGATGTAAGCATGTTATGACGACGCAACTGGACGGCATGCATTTTGGTATAGAATTATTGAGTGGGCGTCAGGCAGTGTTTAGATTTGTAGTTTTTGGTCTTTGGCGATTAGCCCTACTGCGCTTATGTGTACCAGCAAGCAGATGCAGTTTTTTTTATTAGAAACGGATGTATGAAGAGGCACGACACCAAATTGCATCATCATTCCTGATGTATGAATACTCATATTATAAGATAGCTGTACCACGTGGGTTCACTTGCGTTAAATTCGATTTCTTTGGTTGTTTTATTCTGTAATAAAATATCTATTCTATTTTAAACATTAATCTCTGTGCAAATTAATATCTGATTCCATTTTTGCTCGAAAGAGGTACAAACTTACGCATAAATTATAATATATAATATATCCTGACGCCATCCCACAAGGGTCTCCGAAGGAGTAGACAGATGTGTTTAAGTACTACCCATACAGCCACTTTCCGCCAGGCATATATTTTAGGTGCCAACGTGACAGATGGCGAATCCATCGCCGTTACTCAAGCACGTCTATACATACGCCTTTGAATTGCTTCTCAGACGTATGCAGGTTCCTCTCCATGTTTTCCTTCACCGTAATAATATTAGATTAGCTTTGTGTGGATGTGAATATGACAACGATGTCAATGTAGATATATCGCGCTGTCTGTTTGGTAAACACTACGTCACTCGCAATAAGCAAATCATTTTGCCTGTATTACTTGCAATAAGAGGTACCTACTTCCGTGTTTGTTCCATACAGTCGACTCTTGATTCCTATAATCAAACCATAGTCTCAGGTATTCACACTCAATTACCATTGCATTATTGCTAGCGATTTTTATGACGTCATTAATAGCTTTGTCTCTGGTATGTTAAGGTTTTTCCCCCGAGACCTACATTTTAAGAGAGGTTTCCCGTTCGAATTCGGAGCTGCCAAACTGGGGCAGGACCTCCACCTTATAGAAATCCGTAGCCAAATAACACAATTTTTTGTGTTGTGTTCCTACGCGGTGAATAAGGTTTCCAGTAATGAGCTCCTTGGGGAGGGGGGAGGATTGTTACATTGTGTTGGAAGCAGAGGGATTAAACCCATTATGCTGCCAACACACTATAACTCTCCGAACACAGAGTGGCAACACGCAAGTGATACTTCGGTATCGTGAGCGTAAATAGGCTGCGGTAACCGTTTCCCATCAGATGGGCCGTATGCTTGTTCGCCACTCTTGTTGTATAAAAAAAGTACTGGATGGAGTTCTCAAAGAAAGGTGTTAAAAAATAGTCCTCCTAGGTCGGTAGCGTACTATCGATACTCTTGATGCAAGCGACAATTAATAGGCGACGGTAATCGCTTACCACACCTAAAGATGACCCAGAATACAACCGGCAGGCTTGTATGAAGTATGTGATACATTTGGACGAAGCGCAAGAGGTGTGTAAGTCTAGAATGAACTGGCGCTCTACTCTCTCTACCTACTCCGTGAAGGACTCGGCGTGATTTTATGTAGGTATGTGTGTAGTAAAGTAATTAAAACTTATGAGACCCCGATCGTAGTGGCAGAGTGATGAGAGTGAATGAGAGTCCAAACTAGTTAATTTGGACTAAAGTTTGGACTTGGTGAGTTGACATACGAGTGATAGATATGACGAGCATAAATACATATAATAGTCTTTGTAGGTATTTTATTTTACTTTGCTGACAACCCCGACGCTCGAATGATCGTGTAGGTAAATTATGAGCGCAAAGAAATTGCGCTCTAGTT
Source organism: Drepana falcataria (assembly GCA_945859725.1). Classification (NCBI taxonomy): domain Eukaryota; kingdom Metazoa; phylum Arthropoda; class Insecta; order Lepidoptera; family Drepanidae; genus Drepana; species Drepana falcataria. Next base: position 7,912,334 of record OX243941.1, on the reverse strand, counting down.
CACGTAGCGATAAGGTGCCATTTAGAATGAACGCAGTACTCTTTAAATTAGTTAAGTTTAAATTTTGTTAGCTGTTGTTTTTTATTTACAATAACAACAATTAATAATATTTACAAAGAAGTCCCAAATCGGTATCCCGAGGCAACGTGTCAAGAAGACTAGCAGCATTGCCACGCTGGATAGCAATGCTGATTCTCTGAGCGAGATATGTTCCAGCCCGCCTGTCACGAGAGGTCTCGACTAGACGGAGCGAGACCTCTTTAAAAAGATGGTGAGCCTCTGGACCCCAAGGCCCCTAAGCTATTAAAACGGCGGCATTCTCACAACATCAAAGGAGTGCAACTTCTGCACGTAGTACTATTATGTATTCTGTGTCGCGGGTTCGCGTCCCGCTGAGGGCAGATATTTGTGTGATGAACACTATTATTTGTACCTATCTTGGACGTATATGTATATCTATATATTTAATAAAAATGTTACGAATCGCTGTCTGTACATGGAAGATATTTGAGAAAAATTATGATTGGGAATTTTATCAACAACGCAAATAGCACCCAAAACACAGATTGTAAGAATTTTTGTCTGTTTGTTTGTGCGTTTGTGCACGCTTATATCAATGTTGTGGTAAGCTTCACGTAACATTTCCAGAATAAACCTAAAAGTAGGTATATCCAAAAATGCTGTCCATAGTCACTATCCCACGCGGACGAAGTCGCGTGATACAGCTACATACTACATTACAGCTAGCTTATAATTATATAACTTCTCGCAATCTTCAATTCTATCTTTTCTCAATTCGGGTTTTTTTACAATAATAATCTAATATTTTACTTTTTTTTATTTATTCCATATCTTGCCCAGAATTAGTTACAGTACTGATGACAATATTTGTGTCACTTGTTTAATTTGTGAGTGTGAGAGCATTGTAGGCTTTGCAGATTCTTAGATCTTGCTAACACTGTTATAATTATCTTGTTTTATGTATGCTTTGTATAGTAAGCAACGACCTATTGTCGGGCCTACGTTGTTCCCCCATACTTGGGTACTATTGCTGTAACGAAAAAATATTGTTATTGTATATGCCTAATGATTTGAAAAGAGTAACCATGGAGTTTCTTGCCGGTTCTTCTCCATGGAAGCGAAAAACCCGAACCGTGCTTCTGCTTCTTTTTCGACGTTTTATAGTTGCCCACTTGGGCTTATGTGAAATAAAAATATTTTGATTTATGATTTTAACAACATATTTACTTTTAAGGATAGATATGTAAATCTTAATATATATATTTCTTGTGTGCGTGTGTATGTGACTGAACTCCTCCTAAACGGCTGGACCGATTTTAATGAAATTTTCTGTATGTGTTCAAGGGGATCTGGGAATGGTTTAGATTCACAATTGGACCCGATAGGTGGCGCCACTGGGTCCGTGGCTTTAATTTTTTCTCCCAAGCGAAGCTGGGCGGGACCACTAGTATATATATATATTAATATGCATTATACAAATGCCATCCTTATTTATTACTCATACCTTTACGTATCTTCCCTAACATACCCCAGGGTTCAATAACCTGCTGAACTCTTTTCGATGAAAGTCGCAAACACTTCGCTTAACGGATTTCGAATTTGTCTTTTCTTCGAACTGGTTTATCATGCATCATTTATTATAAAAAAAACCGTGTTGGCCTTATTGTTCGAGCACTCGCTTGCAAGTTTGAACTCAGCTTTAAACGAGCTGGACAGAGAAGGAATTCAAAGACGTATGTATATAAAAGCCGTGGTGGCCGAGTGGTTCGACTACGACACAAAGATCGCAAGTTCGATTCCCGACTGCACCAATGAGTTTTTCTGAACTTAAGTACAGTGATTAGTCACACCATGAGTTTTACGGTGAAGGAAAACATCGAGAGGAAACCTGCATACGTCTGAGAAGATATTCAAAGGCGTATGTATGTATAGTCGTGCTTGAGTAACGGCGATGGACTCGCCATCTGTCACGTTGGCTCCTATTATACCTCTGAAGGAAAGTGGGTGTGTGGGTGCTACCTATACACGTCCGTCTACCCCTTCGGGGACCCTTGTGGGAAGGCGTGAGAATATTTATCTTATTTGTTACACCTAGTCCTTCAAGTGAGTACTTAAATTTTTGGATTTGGGTTGCCATTTAAGAAGGGTTAAAGTACGTATTTATTTTTCAGATACAATTAGGATTTCCACCTTTAACGAGTTAATTAACATTGTAGCGAGATATTTTCCATAAATACGGAATATTTCGCACAAAAAGTAAATTGCCCCGAACATAAATTAGATTTCCCATAATCCCCCGTTTACGAGGAATTTCTCTGATAATTAATTACGTACTTTGTGTATTTAATGTGTGTGTGAATTAAATGGGTGTTCGTTAACGTGAAATTCACTAATTAGGTATCTATATTTTTACGTAACCGGTTTACATGTGTCAGAAAATATTTGTTAATAATAACGGCCGTAGATCTAAATTTTAAGGCCACAATTTGCGAATTCTTATGGATTTTCTGGACGTTTGTTGCTCAATCACGTTAGAATAGCTAAACGGGATTGAATGAATTTTGGCACAGAGATAGATTATTCGCTAGGTTAGCACATACGGCGATTTCTCTTTCAATATCAGAGTTTCAGCTGTGAAATAAACTATTTAGGCGAGTGAATCCGCGCGGTCAACGCTATATGTAAATATATTTTGTTATATCACAAGATTGGCAAACAAGCACACGGCCCACCTGATGGGAAGCGGCTACCGCAGCCTATTTACGCTTACAATACCGAAGTATCACTCGCGCGTTGCCACACTGTGCTCGCAGGATTATACTGTTTGCAGCAAAATGGGACCGATCCCGCAGCTGCCCACACAATATAACAATCCTACTCCGTCCCCAAGGAGCTCATATTTCTGTCCTTCTTCTACCTATACACTATGCGCTACGTCATTATAGATAGTGCCATCCACGAAAATGCGCCCCACTATGCTTCCTTATAGTGTAGGTACCTTCCACTAATGTTTGAGTATTATCGGTACACACTGATTACCTAGGAGTGCACACGCACACTACAATTAGCACACTCGGGTCATACTCTTCGCATCCCGCAACCCAGTCGACATTCGACTAGAAATTGGTGGGGCGCGCCTTCGTGGTTTGCACTATCTGCACCCAATGTATTGGCGCTATCTTGGATTTAGTTACTTGGCGCGGGCTGTGCATACTTGGTGCCAATGGCGTCTTTCTCGCTTAATATACAAGTAAATATTATTATTTAGATAGTGGTGACCTACTAGGGCTATCAGCTTGTCTATTCCTTGTAACATAGATTGAAGAGTTTGAGCTGTTGTTGTTGAACAAGCTGACTCAGACAAATGTCTTTGAAATAATATATTAATACGTAGATTTAAATTAGATATTTACTAGCTTATGCCCGCGGCTTCGCCCGCGTGGAGTTATCTCCTCCTAGAATCGGTTCAGAAACTTAGGCCTTTATAATATTAGAACCTCGAATTATATGGAATTTTTGTAATGTCAGGATTGAGTTTTCAAACATAGTATCAAAATAAAATGTAATTTAAGTCAAAAGTACTAAGGAGTATTGATATAATTTTGATGCATATCTGAATTACTACAACTAATAAGGCAAATTTAATTCACTTTAGGAACTTTGAATTTCGGGATAAAAGTAGCCTATGTCCTATTCCTAGGTATAAGCTATCACGATTTCAACTTTCAGCCAAATCGGTTCAGCCGTTTTGCCGTGAAAGAACCGCAAACATCGAAACTTACAAACTTTCACATTAATAATATTAGTAAGACAAGATTCACATGTCTTCTAACGTAACATTTTAATATTTCAAATAATAAAAGTAAGAAATACCTTGACCTAGGCCTCAACTAAGCGAAGTTTGTGTAATTATAACTGGACAGAGATATTAAGCATTCTTATACTATGTGGTGACGCAGGCGGGCCTTTAATTAGGCATGAAATTATTCAGTTGAGGGGAATAATTTCAGTAGGTATATAAGTCTACTTCACCTCTAGGTTATAGCCACCGAATCGAAACCTGCAAAAGTTGCCTGCGTGTTTGCAAAACGTAGACAGACTCGCCATTTGTCACATTAGCACGTAAATATATATATGTATATATGTACATGCATTGTATAAACAAGGATAAGTAACAACCTTAATACATTTCAATTTGGCATATTCATTGCAGTCACCGCAAAATGCGTCAATGACACATTGAGCGCTCAACCAATGTCTCAAAAAATAGAACACTTGCCTTCAAGCAATTATAGGGTATTGCGAATCTATTCTTGACGATGTAATAAAACGGATAGCTCCAAATATAACATCATTCCTGAAAAGTTTCCCTTAGACCTCAACCACCTGAGAGAAAGCTAAGAATAAATTGCAAGTATTACAACAATGTGGGTCATTTCATAGAATAATGTTTTAAAAACTGACAGTCATAAGGGATAGTCGGAGGTGTAACACAAAGTCGTCTACCCGCTTGAAATATTTTTAGGTTCTAGTATGACAGATGGCGAATCGCAAATGCGCCTTTGAATTTGTTCTGAAACGATACATTCCTTCACCGTAAATTTTGTTGTGTGACTACTGTGCTTAAGTTAAGTTCAAACTTAATGGTACTGTCGGGACTCGAGCTTGTAATTATTGCGTTGCAGGCGACTACTCAAACTTGTCAAAAACTCAAAAATTAAGTTTTGTATTGCTATTAATTTTAAAAAGTTACCATGTTTAGACACTCGTTTTCAAACGACCTTCTTCTCCTTTTCATTTCTGGTGAAAGGGAAAAGGACAGTAGAATACATCCTTTCACGAATAATAAAAAGTAGTTCGTTACCGTACAACTATCAAATCAAATCAATCAAATCAAAATCTTTTTATTTCACATAGGCCCAGATGGGCACTTATAAAACGTCGAAAAAGAAGCACGGTTCGGGTTGGTCGCTTCCATGGAGAAGAACCGGTAAGAAATATATCGCCTTTTCGATGCGGATTGTAAACAAGTATAATATTACATTTATACGTATAAAGAGGCAGACTTTGTTTGTTTGTAAACGCCTCAGAAACAACTAATCCGATTTGGAAAATATTTTCGCATTGCATAGCACGTTAATCTAGGAAGGCTTATAAATCAACATGCTACTGCCCAACAGACGGAGCAGATATTTTTTTAAATTATTTTTTAATTTATCCCAATTAGCTGTCCGTCCCGGCTTCGCACGGGTGGACATAAAAGACATACAATATTTTTATAAAAAAAATATAGCCTATGTCACTCAGGGTGAATGTAGCTTTCTAATGGTGTAAGAATTTTTCAAATCGGCCTATTCAATACAAACATACTTACAAAAATATTTCCTTTTTATAATATTATTATAGATAGATTTTGTGACTTGATAGCTTAAGCGGTTGAATCAAGATTGAAGGGTCAAGCCCCAACTGTCTGTATCCAGGAGTTTTTGAGAAATTTATATTGTTTACGTTTGAAAATACACTTATAACAGCGATAAACTTGCCATCTTTCAAATTAGCACCTTAATGGCAAATAGAGGGTGTAAATTCTGAAGGGATGGCTCGGCCGAGCTATAACAACACTTTTCTAGTAGTATTTTTGTAGTAGCTTTGTAGTAGCAGTAGCAGAGTATATATATTACAGGTTCTGCCTAGTTAAAGGCCAGCTGTCAATTTGAAATTACTCATTCATCACACTCGTCGTCGTTGGAGTTTCTGATTTATTATTATTATTATTATGTTTGTTTGTTACTTTTCGACCTCGGAAGCCTCAAAACAGGCGGAAATTTGATAACGTATCAACGTTAAGCGATACAGCTACAATACAAAATGCAAGTTATAGATATTGCCATCCACGAAGACGCGCCCCACCAATTTCTCATCGAGGGGGGTCTCAAGGTCATTTATCTTACTATAATATCGATATCTTGATACGTATATTCACACTTGTTTTTTGGGTTATGTAGAATTTTGTTCTCAGCGGGAATCGTACTTTGCACCACATGGGGGCATTTTTTCTTTATATTTTTTTTTGCTTCCTAACTGAGCAATGGCGTAGTCAAAGGCACAGTTAAAGACACCCTCTGTGGGGTTCGGACCTCAGCTTAGGGCGTTGCTGCATTGCAAACTGCGTTTTTTCAAACATGTCAGCCCAGCAGGTAGCGTAACAACAACAGGGAGGCCTCCAGCCAGGCACTTTTAACAAACGCCTTAAAAGCAATCATTTTTGATTCTGGCAAAAACTATCTTGAGTCACAATATGTACATTTTCATCTACAGTTATCCGATTTGATGCCAGTTATTAAGCGGATGATAAAAAACCCATAGCTGATAATGGTTTTTTCCGACGCGAGATGGGATGTGAACTTAAACCTCTGCAGAGATCATCTATAATCTATATTATTATTAGATGTCTGAGGTCTGTAAGTCTAGAGAAACCTGTTGCTGTGTCTTATTTCGTGAGGGACACGATGTGATGATAAACCACGTATCTATATTTGTAATTGTAAATGAATCGATTGACAAATCATGTTACTATTAAAGTGGCGAGTAAGCTCCCGCCTGATGGTAACCGGTAGTCGAGTTTATAGTAATAGCACAAGAGGTATAATTCCCAAGTTGACGAATGCAACTGCTAGCTGTGTGTCGAACCAACGGGATCGTCTTATTCCACCACAGAGATTCATTTTGAAGTATTGAAAGAACACATCACTACCCGGTAGCAGTACCATTTGACTGCGAGCTCTTGTAATGATTACTCCAATATTGAACACACCTAAGAATGTTCTCATGCGTTTCAGTTATCATACTCAGACACAAAATTAACACTCATAGGTCCATCTCGTGGTGTTTTCGAGACTAAAAATAAGTTTTTTTTTCTCAGAAAACCACCACGTTTCAACCACGTCAAGGATGGGAACGTCAAAAGATCACGTTCTAATTACCTGGATCAAATCGTTCGGATACTCAAAAATGGAATCGTAAAGAGTAGGTACTCGAAATCAGCGAGCGTGTATTAAAATAAAATTAGTCACACCACGAGCTTTACGGTGAAGGTAAACGTCGAGAAGAAAACCTGCATATGTGTGAGAAGAAATTCAAAGACGTATGTAACATGCTTGATTAACGGCCGTGGACTCGCCATCTGTCACGTTGGCACTTAAAAATGTCTGGCGGAAAGTGGGTGTATAGGTAACAGCTACATACCTCCGCCTACCCCTTTGGGGACCCTTGAAGAGTGAAGGCGTAAAGATATTTACGTACATATTTTCGCAAATATAAAAGTTTACCTCATAATGTTGACAAACCGGTCCACTGATTTGGTTCTTGCACAAAGCTTGCTCGGCGAATATTCCGTTTGTAATTTACCTCCTTATATTAATATTACACGTATACGTATTAGTCACTACACACAAATAAACAGACAACACAAATTCTTACCATTTTCAATGAGAATATCCACTTAATAACGTAGCGATCATGCAGACAATTTTATCACAATTTTTCACACTTCCAAGACTCGCGACGCCCGCCTGTCGCGCCGAGCTCTTAAAGAATGACAAAGAAAATTATAGAAGAAACAAAAAGGTCAAGTTCACGATAGCCTTCAGAAGGAGATAGTGTATACAACTTACAGTGCAAACGAGAGAGACAGTTGTATGGATGCCGTTTCGTCTTTTAAGTGAGGGTGATCGCACACGCAAACTGGTTGGCAATCATAACTATAATTGAATACGTAATTAGTAGCTACCATGATGTTTACATGATTTGTGTTGTTGGATATATCTTATTTGATAGAGTTATCAGATCGCATTGTTCAATGAGCGATATTCCGTCCTTGAAAGCGCGGCTCAAAGTGCTTAAGCTATAATTAACCCCCTCCCCCGTCCCTTGCAAGCCTAGCCAGAATTAAAGCAGGTTTAAATCACACACAATCGTATTTTTTCATCGGAGATGAATATGTATGCAGGTTTCCTCTCGATCTTTTCCTTCAACGTAATGCCCGTGGTGTGACTAATCACTGAACTTAAGTTCGGGAAACTCATTGGTACAGTCGGTATTCGACCTTGCCATCTTTGTGTTGCACTCTGGAACCACCACGGATCCTTAGAGCCTTAAAAAGATTTCCACCACTTTGTCCACCATTAAGACGAACGGTTTTGGGTGCCAACTCTCCATATGCAAGACTTTGCAAAGTAATCAATACATATAGTGATACAATAGATATATACCACGATTCCTTTGTTAAAAAGCGGTCCATACTTAAACGTCTGTCTAGTTTAGAAACATAGTTTGTAGCCTAAGTGACTATAATTACTTACTTGGTAGATGATTATTGCACATGTTTTTTTTTTCTTTTCTCTTTATCGGTCAACTGCATGTTAGTATTTAAGTACATGTAGTGTTTACCTATAAGTAATTGTTACACTTTTTTGTTTGTTTAAGTTTGTACATACATACATATCATCACGCCAAGTCCCTAACGGGGTAGGCAGAGAGTATAGAGCGCCAGTTCTCTCTAGACTTACATACCTCTTTCGCTTCGTCCACATTCATCAGTCTCTTCATACATGCTCGTCGGTTTCGAGTACTCTTAACGTTCCCGTCCTTGAGAGTCCGATCTATTTTATCCAGGTAGTTGGAACGTGGCCTTCCTCTGCCTCTTCTTGCACACACTTTTGCTTTGTATATCTGTTTCGTCAATCTTTCTTCACTCATCCTTTCTATGTGTCCAAAACAACGTAACATGCCTTTCTTCATCTTTACAATCACGCCCTCATTCACGCCAGTTGATTTGCGAATCTCTTCATTGCGGATTCGATCTAATATCGTTACGCCGCACATTTTTCGAAGAGATCGCATCTCGACTGCATTCAAGCTATTTTCATACTTCCTCTGACATACCTCTGTTTAAGTTTGTATCTTTAGATTTAAGTTTGGTGTAAACAATTGTTGGTGAACCAAATAAATAAAATAAAATAAAATAAATTACCACTAAGTTCAAATGGCCTGTATCCTATATATTCTATACATATTCTTATTTCCTCCATAAATGACTTGATACCGGGCTCTGGTCAGCGCCGGCGTGCCTGCTGTGCTGGAACCAGTCGGTCTCGCTCGCGGCGATGGCCGGAGGCCGGACGGTATGTCTCTGATGCCATGGAGGATGGGTCGGCCCTTAGTGTGGGACGCTACGTGTGTCGATACACTGGCTCATTCCCATCTTCCTGACACATCGGTGGCGGCCGGCGCCGCTGCTGCTCAGCAGGAGTGCCTCAAGCGCCGCAAGTATGCCTGTCTCTGGTCAGGTTACATATTTGCTGCATTTGCGGTTGAAACTCTGGGGCCTTGGGGTCCTGAGGCTCACCATCTTTTTAAAGAGGTCTCGCGCCGTCTAGTCGAGACCTCTCGTGACAGGAGGGCTGGAACATATCTCGTTCAGAGAATCAGCATTGCTATCCAGCGTGGCAATGCTGCTAGTCTTCTTGGCACGTTGCCTCGGGATACAGATTTGGGACAAATATTTTATCTGTAAGTAGTTAGTTTCAACTGTTCTTTGTAAATATTATTAATTGTTGTTATTGTAAATAAAGTATTTATTCTATACGTACATACATATCATCCAGCCTAACTACTACCTCTAACGCTACCACGTTAGGGGTAGTAGGGAGGACGAGGCAGAGGAAGACGTTTCAACTACCTAGATCAAATGAATCGGAGTCTCAAAGACGTCAAGAGTACTCGAAACCGACGAGCATGTATGAAGAGACTGATGAATGTGGACGAAGCGAAAGAGGTATGCAAGTATAGAGAGAACTGGCGCTCTATACTCTCTGCCTACCCCGTTAGAGACTCGGCGTGATGATATATTTATGTGTGTATGTTATTGGTTATCTGTAGAGATTTTGATTAATTGCATCGTCACGTAGATATATTCACAACACCTAATAGCTTTAAGAAGACAATTCATCTATTTTCTGGAACATCCCGTATATTATAGGAAACAAGAAGATTCCAACAATAAACTGCCAGAGACAAGAGACGGAAGCAGGTTAAACAATATAAGCTTACTTTTAAAGTCGCATTAGTAAAAACCCAAACAAAAATGTCCGCCAAAGTTATTCGTAAGTTCCATGAGTCACGCTTTGAACAAAAGAAGAAATTAATAATTCCCAACCGCTGTTAATGGTTGTAATCCCATAAATGTGTGGTATTTTGTTGGTTTCGAGAATAGCTGAAGTTCATAACATGTTTGATTTAAAATGTATTTTATATATATTCTAGTTGTCCCGCCCAGTTTCGCTCAGGTGTTTTTTTTATACTTCAAGAGTGGCAAACAAGCATACGGCCCACCCGATGGAAAACGGTTACCGCAGCCTATTTACGCTTACAATACCGATGTATCACCTGCGCGTTGCCCCTCTGTGTTCGGAGAGTTATACTGTGTTGGCAGCATAATGGGGCTAATCCCTCTGCTGCCAACACAATATAACGTAATGTATATGTATGTATATATAGCCGTTGTTCGAGTATTTGCCTGCAATTTACCACTGAAACTTTAGTTTGATGCGAGCTATAAAATACCGGCCGTACCGGCTGAGAATCGGGAAACTACGGAATGTTCCACAAAGCACCAAGCCACCGTAAATCGTATTCAGTGAAAATCGTAGTTAAATTTTCAGCTTAATGGCATAAATTGGTCTTAGTCCTGCCTTTTATGCCATTAAAGCTTTTGAACACAATTTAATTTGGAATGTAGTATAGTTTCACCGCCGAAGTTTGAATCTGTACACTTTTTCTGATCACAAGTCAAATAAATAGGTTATACCTCTAGTCGAGTCTAATAAAGAGCCGTGGTGGCCGAGTGGTTCGAGCAGTTGCCTGCGACGCAAAGGTCGCAAGTTCTAATCCCGACTGTACCAATGAGTTTTTCTGAACTTAAGTACAGTGATTAGTCACACCACGAGCTATACGGTGAAGGAAAACATCGAGAGGAAACCTGCATACGTCTGAGAAGAAATTCAAAGGCGTATGTATAGTCGTGCTTGAGTAACGGCGATGGACTCGCCATCTGTCACGTTGGCACCTTATATACCTCTGGCGGAAAGTGGGTGTGTGGGTATTACCTATACACCTCTGTCTACCCCTTCGGGGACCCTTGTGGGAAGGCGTGAGGATATATATATATAATATGTAGGATAGTTAAACTATTTATTGAGATAAGGATTTCACCAATTAAACTAATTTAAGAAGTAAGTGGTATGACGTCCAAAACACGAGTGGGAGTTCTTCAAGAGACGTCGTGGCCGAATGGATCTTATCATTGCTTGCAACACCAAGATAACATGTTCGAATCTTGATTGTACCAAAGAGTTTATATGAACTTAAGTACAGTGATTAGTCACATTGAAAGGACATCTGCATACGCTAAAGCAGAAAATCGAAGACGTATTAATAGTCGCACTTGAGAACCGGCGATGGACTCGCCATCTGTCACCCCGCGAGCATAGTATAAAGAGAGGAAGTAGGCTATCTCCGACCCAATTCGCGATATAATTGCCTACTGTCTTAGGGTTGTCACTTTTAGCTAAATATTTGGCGCAGCTGTTCGCGCTTCGCTAGCAACCGCATGAACAGCGGCAGCGTCAAGTCAACATTAAAAACTAACGACTGTCTCTTAGACTATAATCGAATTTGTTGTTATTATTCGAACTTTGTTTTATATGTATTTGATTTACTATTAGTCAATTAGGTACTCGTACATACTTATTTTGAATTACGATTTTCTGTAAGTAGGTAGGTACTTAGTTACTATACCTACAATACTGAGAAATCGGCATAACTAAACGTAAACAAAGAAATAGCGGCAAACCAATTGCCAGATCAAAAGTACCTAATACATTCTAGTAGGAAATTAGGCCTACCTACCTACTTCCTGTGTGATAGAAAACTAATACAAACAAAAAACATGTAAGTACGTAGGTATCTCATCATCAAGTAAAATTATATTATGCTAGAATAAGTGACTAACTTACCTTTCCTGTTCAATAGGTAATCTGAACAGAGACAGGTCTGGAATCGATGAATTATTAAGACACCCAAACACACAGCAATACGTTCTTCTGCGATTATCAGACATTTTGATGATGATATTGATGAATAAATCATTTAGCGGTGCCGAAAAGCCGTGACGCGCGCGCGACCCTTGTGCAGTGTTAGCCCCGACTGGCGCACTGAGAAACGGGTCGAGATTTTGTTAAAGTGTGCGTGCGTCGACACATAGATACAATAGCGCACACATACAAGCCGCGCGCGGTGCGTTTGTATGAAGATAACCTATTGTTTTCGATTTGTTCTTTATACTATGCCGCGAGTGTGTAAGTACTACCAGCATACCTCTGCCTACCCTTTGTGGAAAGGCGCGAAGACATGCAAGCTATAAGCAAATTCAACAAAAAAAAAACTTGAGAGGTGTCAAGGGACACCCGGATGGAACGAAGTTCAAGAAGCACACGTCACTCACACGGGGGTTATAAATATACAGCAAAAAAAGGAATTATAATAAAATTAATTATAAAAAAATAATATTTTTTTTATTATTAACAAATTTTATGTTATATAAACTTAATCAGTAGGTTCAATTTTCGTAATAAAAGTGTAGTGACAACTTTTCGTAAGAATGTCGTGACAACTTTTCGTAAGAATTTTTTCCGTCTAGCCCCCTTTCACAACGCGCGATAAGGAACTTCGTTCCAAAACCTATAGCTAAATGTCATCGAAATTTAAGTTTAAATGAAACAAATATTTTGAAACATAATATTGTTTATCAAGCGTTGTTCCTTAGTTACATATAGAATAGAATTAATACATTATTGTTTGAGAATATCGTTGAATATATTGAAATCTTTCATCTTATGTAAGATTTGTATGGAATGGTTTTGTTAATATACCAAATATCTACGACTGAGCTAGTATTATCAACCACAGAATTCCCAAACCTAACATTATATAGATAAGGTTGTAAACACAAAAAATATTGTAAATAGCAGGGGAATCTTCCCAAATACTTGTTAATTGAATGTGGATTTTTCTTTATGGGTGATAAAGTGCAAAATGCCTTGCTTGGTGCGTCGTGTGGTTGATAATCGGTCTGATCGGAGTTCCTTCCGTCTTGGGATGTCGATTGGAGATTAGCTGTGCTACATAATAGGGATGGGACAATACGTGTCGATGAGATATCGACTCTCTTAAGCTATATACCCTGGGACGATTCCACACAAATGGTCCTAGTCCCAATTTAAGCAAAGCTTGTGTTATGGTAACTAGACAACGATATATTTACTTATATAGATAGATATATACATAAAAGCCGTGGTGGCCGAGTGTTTCGAGCAGTTGCCTGCGACGCAAAGGTCGCAAGTTCGAATCCCGACTGTACCAATAAGTTTTAGTTGAACTTAAGTACAGTGATTAGTCACACCACGAGCTTTACGGTGAAGGAAAACATCGAGAGGAAACCTACATACGTCTGAGAAGAAATTCACAGGCGTATGTATAGTCGTGCTTGAGTAAAGGCGATGGACTCGCCATCTGTCACGTTGGCACCTAATATACCTCTGGTGGAAAGTGGGTGTGTGGGTATTACCTAGACACCTCTGCCTACCCCTTCGGGGACCCTTGTGGGAAGGCGTGAGGATATATTATTATTATTATTTATTATACATAAATATATAGGACATCCAAGACTAAGGTACAAATACTCGTGTTCAACACAAAAATATCTGCCCTCAGAGGGAATAAAACCCGTGACCTCAAGTTTCGCAGTGAGGATCTCTGACCACTAGACCAGACGGCCGTCAAAAGCTTTCATCAACATTCTTTTGTACCCTTTGGCTTTCTTTCTATTTCTTTCTATCAACTGAATTCTTTATTTTTACAATAAGCGGCCACCTTAGGCAAATGCAAATATCCTGCTATATCACACGTAACTGTGAGTTTCTTGTAATAAAAAACGCCAAAAGGACATCTTTGGGTTACAAATGGAGGTACATTTCAAAATAAATTTGTTTTTAGTATTAATCATAATGATATGCCTTCCCACAAGGGTCCTCGAAGGGGTAGTAGTAACACGCCCTCTATTCATCGGAAGTATACGGTAAGTATAGACGCAGACGTGACAAATGGCGAGTCCGTTTCTTAAGCATGACTATATGTATGTAGGTACGTCTTTGAATTTCTTCTCAAAGGTTTTCTCTAGATGTTCTTTTTCCTTCACCGTAAAGCTTGTGGTGTGAGTAATCACTGTGCTTAAGTTCAGAAAAACTCATTGGTACAGTCGGGGTTCGAACTTTTTTAAGCACGCACGGGAGTGATTCCTTTTACACTCAGGTGTCGGAGAACTTTCCAGTTGGGTTCGAATATACGGCCGCCATGTCAGTTTTCAATTTAAAAATAGAACGTCTGCCTTCTGGATTTGATTGACAGTTTTAATTTTAATTTTAATTAGGTTCTATTTGTTGTTTGTTTGTGATAAGGATGCGTTCCATTACGACTGTTAATTTGTTAAGCATTACATTCCAAGTATATATACTACATACAGAACTATACTATATACTACATAGCTGGCTAATAGACTTGATGACAAGCGGTTACTATTGCCTGTACCCACAAACAAATCAAGATGAGTATTATCGGTACACACTGATTTACCTATGGGTGTACAAGCACACTACAATTAATACACACAAGTAGATGGCGGGACGAACTGGACATGCACCTGAGCAATTCGGAGGTAGGTTGGAGGTAGCGCTCGATCGCGGGGAGTGGAAGGACAGGAGGGAGGCCTTTGCCCAGCAGTGGGACACATATCTTAACGGCTTACCAAGGGTCTTTGAAGGGGTAGGCAGAGATGTGTAACCCATCCTCTTTTCACCCGAGGTATATTTAGGCCTTTGCTCCTCAAACGCGTACAGTTTATTTTTTTATTTATTTATATAAGATGTCAACAGTTAACACATTTAAAAAGATGTAGGTATCAATACATAATATATAGTTTTTAGTTGAATGTTAAACCAATTATAGGCAAACATGAAGTAGCAGTAATGAATATATCTAGGATGCGTGGATATAATATCGACGGTTTATCTTGGTATGTACTTGATTGAGAATATAAATAATGAATACAAGATAAAATTACTACCTACTAACTAACCAACAGAATACAACTATATAAACCAAAATACTTATAGAATGGGAATACAATTTAGTAATTTAATATTTTAATATATTACATTACAATCCCTAATGAGGCTGGCGTGACATTAAAACTACCCTTTACATTCAACGTAAAGCTGGTGATGAGATTAAACGATAAGCAACAGCGGCAACGTATCACGCCGAGTCCCTTACAGGGTAGGCAGAAAGAGTAAAGGGCCAGTTCTCTCTAGACTACGACACATACCATACCTCATTCTTTTCATGCAGAATAAATCGACCAAAGCAATACCTTCGTCGCGTATCTTATGCTAGCTTGGTAAATTCCATATATGGAAAATTCCTCCCATCAAGATATCCCGTTTCAACCATAATAACTCAGTCATAACGCCGAGTCCCTCACGAGCTAGGCAGAGGCGTAGACCGCCAGTTCTCTGTAGACTTAGCCCCGATAAGAAAACGTAAAGCTCCTGAATTAAAAATATTTTACTGTTCTTTTGAGTATTTGCTCAATATTATTTTAAGGTTGGTACTGGAGCTCTATACTCTCTGCCTACCCCGTTGGGGACTCGGCGTGATGATATATATATATATATATATGTATGTATTTTGAGGTACTTGTCGATATCGATATTTTAATGTATGAGTACGTCACTAATATCAGTTATAAGCAAGAACCCTCTCCGCTTAGTTGGGCGCTGTAATTTCGTTGGGAAACAGCTTGTGTCGACTCGTCATTGCAAAAAGATACTGTCAATGTCATTGGTTACAGGATTTAGCTGTTTAAGCAACTTCTGGAGCATTTCACGAGAAGCCG
Source organism: Drepana falcataria (assembly GCA_945859725.1). Classification (NCBI taxonomy): domain Eukaryota; kingdom Metazoa; phylum Arthropoda; class Insecta; order Lepidoptera; family Drepanidae; genus Drepana; species Drepana falcataria. The sequence goes on along the minus strand of OX243941.1, from coordinate 7,896,244 downwards.
TCGGCGAAAAAAGGTGGCGAAAAGAAGGAGAAGAGAAAATCCTTTTTTTTTATCAAGGGGTTTATCGTTGTGTGAGCAAAGCTCGGTGTCATTAGCGACTGATGATTCTCGCCATATGTCACGAAGATAACAAGCTGAAAATATAGTGATAGCCAAGTAAGCAATGAATTGCTCCCTTTGCAAACAATACATATATAATCTTAATCTTAAATAAATAATAATATTAAAATATATCATAAATGTTCGTAATATTCATACTATATCATAGAAGCCGTGGTGGCTGAGCAGTTGCCTGCGACGCAAAGGTCGCAAGTTCGAATCCCGACTGTACCAATGAGTTTTTTCTGAACTTAAGTACAGTGATTAGTCACACCACGAGCTTTAGGGTGAACGAAAACATCGAGAGGAAACCTGCATACGTCTGAGAAGAAATTCAAAGGCGTATGTATAGTCGTGCTTGAGTAACGGCGATGGACTCGCCATCTGTCACGTTGGCACCTAATATACCTCTGGCGGAAAGTGGGTGTGTGGGTATTACCTATACACCTCTGCCTACCCCTTCAGGGACCCTTGTGGGAAGGCGTGAGGATATATTATTATTATAAATATTCGTGCTTGAGTAACGGCGAAGGAGTCGCCATCTGTCACGTTGGCACCTAAAATAAAACAATGGCGGATAGTGGGTGTGTGTGTGTGGGTACTACCTACACACTTCTGCCTACCCCTTTCGGGAAGGCATGAAGATATTACAAATATCCAACGACTAGCCACGAGTGAGAGCCGGTCACCCGTGTCTGGCGATGTAATTGGGCAAATATTTGACTTAATTATTTCCATTTGTGTGGCCAAGTAAAGACATATTTGGAATTATTGAATTCGTATCCTACATACGTAATATGTACTGGCGTATGAATTGAATCCAATTACCTGGATCAAATCGATCGGACGCTCAAGGACGGGAACTTTACTCGAAACCGACGAGCATGTATGAAGAGACTGATGAATGTGGACGAAGCGAAAGAGGTATGTAAGTCTAGAGAGAACTGGCGCTCTATACTCTCTGCCTACCCTGTTAGAGGCTGGGCGTGATGATATGTTATGTATGTATAATAATATGTATATAATCTTAAATAAATAATAATATTAAAATATATCTTAAATAGTCGTGCTTGAGTAACTAAAATCTATCATCTTTTATTATCAACAGTAAATGTTTCTGTGGCACTTTCTTTTAATATAAACAGACAGACAAAAAATACGCTTAACAATTTATTGTTTCTTTAATCTTTTGGTAGCATAATCTGTCCTGATGTTTTCCATGAAATTAACATTAAAATAATGGGCTGGACGGACTCGAGAGTACTAGAACGTTTGAATTTTCAAATAAAACCTCAATGTACGTCCCGTTCGTCTACGATCGCAGCGGAAGGGTTTGTGGTAACAAAACGGATCTTGTCGCATCGATAAGCTTATAAGCTGTCAAATCGCAAATTGGTAACGTTTTATTGCCGCCGCGTCATACTCATGCCACCCACGTCAGTACTAGATATGTAGTGATGGGCTACTATTCTGGGATTTAAAATTGGAATTATATTAATGAGAACTGTCAATGACTCCGGACACCATGGTCTATCCTGCATCAGCAGTGCCGGCCGTATATCACGTCATTCCTCCATAAATGACTTGATACGACGGGCTCTGGTCAGCGCCGGCGTGCCTGCTGTGCTGGAACCAGTTGGTCTCGCTCGCGGCGATGGCCGGAGGCCGGACGGTATGTCTCTGATGCCATGGAGGATGGGTCAGCCCTTAGTGTGGGACGCTACGTGTGTCGATACACTGGCTCCTTCCCATCTTCCTGACACATGGGTGGCGGCCGGTGCCGCTGCTGCTCAGCAGGAGTGCCTCAAGCGCCGCAAGTATGCCTGTCTCGGGTCAGGTTACATAGGTTTGCTGCATTTGCGGTTGAAACTCTGGGGCCTAGGGGTCCTGAGGCTCACCATCTTTTTAAAAAGGTCTCGCGCCGTCTAGTCGAGACCTCTCGTGACAGGCGGGCTGGAAAATATCTCGCTCAGAGAATCAGCACTGTCCAGCGTGGCAATGCTGCTAGTCTTCTTGGCACGTTGCCTCGGGATACCGATTTGGGACAAATATTTTATCTGTAAGTAGTTAGTTTCAACTGTTCTTTGTAAATATTGTTAAGTTAAGTTAGAACTGTAGACTACAATGATGGGCTACTGTCCTGGGATTATGTTTTAAAATTGGAATTATATATTATGAGAACTGGTCGTGGATAAAGGCCTTTTAAGACTATATCCAGAGTGGAACGGAATCAGCAGTGCAGAGCAACTATTCCGGATGGCTCAAGACAGGGAGAAGTTTTCAAAGCTAGCGGCAAACCAGCAGTAACGGAGTGTCAATTTTGTGCTATCTATTATGGTGATATCTATTAGTAACAAAAAAAGAGGCTCAAAACGATGAAATTATTATAAAACAAAATATCCAAATTTAAACTTATTTTCTTCTTTTATTATAAACGGGCCAGTGTCATTCTGCTAGCCAGAATCACCAACCTGAATAGTGAACAATATATATACACACATGTTCACAGCGCCACCTATCGGATCCAATTGAATTTAAACCATTCACGAATCCACCTGAGGACACACAAAAAAAAATCATTAAAATCGGTCCAGTCGTTTAGGTAAGTTAAATGACAAACACACGGACAGAAGAAATATATAAAGATATCCACGCGCCTTTCCACAAGGGCTCACGAAAGAGGTAGGTGATGCGTAGCCAACCCTCTTTTGCCAGAGTTATGTATAAGGTGCAAACGTGACAGATGGCGAGTCCGTCGCCGATTACTGCTGAACGCAGCCAGTTACTACACATTCGCTGCAAAGTTGAACAACTTTAACAGAATACAAAATAACAAGGGAAAAACAAACAACAGACTGACTGATTTGTTTACGCGTACAGAAATTATTTTTCTTTGTGAAAACGTTGCGTAATGAAAATTCATGAAAACGAATGAGGTTAGTATTAAAGGAAAAGCTGACATCTTGATTTATTATATTGAACATTGTGGCTATCTATTTTGGTATTTTGTAGGCTGCATTGGGTAGGCAGTAGAGTTCCATCAGTGAGTTTTTTGGATTAACATATAGGATATGTTTGATTCAAGTAAAAAAAAATCTGCGGTGGAACCGCGGGGCCCTGCCAGCACATGTATATTTTTTTATTTTTTTTATTTTATTTTATTTTATTGAAAACCAACGGCGTTATTTATTGTGTTATTACAAATGTATTTTATTATTACAAATGTATGTTATTACAAATATAGACTTAAGAATTATACATTATTTGTAAGGCTAATAAAAGGTTTCCCTCTGTATTAATACAAGATTATTTACTATTACGAAACAAACTGGAATACATGTATATGTTTGTAAGGTCCTGTAAACAATTACTACTGATATGTAATCAATTTAACAATAAATAAACTAATTAATTCGTTAATTCGAGCACACAACTCTAGAAGCAATACCAAGTACTAACTGACAACAGTATATACTACATCTAATATATAGTTATAACAAGGTATATTATAAATTATGGCAATGATTTACATCACAATTACAGTGCGAAAGTTACTATTGATGAAAACAAATCTGATATCCCTCAGCAGTGCTAAGTTACATCATCCGTGTCTAATAAGGGCTATAATCTTTGATACCGGAGCAAAGCAAGGGTTTTCAAGTTCCATTTTAAGTTCGTGCTTTTAAAATACATTGCTGTATGTAGGTTTTGAATTTTTTTTTTTAATATCTAAACAGATCTACGGAACTGAAATATGTGTTGTATGAGTGAGCAATTCGAGAGAGAACCCGGTTGCTGGCGTAATTAGTGGAATTCCTAGCGACATGCAGCAGAGGCGAGTGGCGTGTGCGTCGCCTAGGTGTGTAGAATGTCAAGCCCGCCACCATCTCAGGGCAGTCGATTCGTCCATTCAGTATATCGTATAATAAACACATGTCGAAGACCTTACGCCTTTCTTCGAGAGTGAAAAGTCTATGAAGATTGCAGCTGACAAAATAAGAGTCCGAGGTTACACGCAGTCTGTAGTTCAAATGGTTGATTAACTTTTTTGAATGATTTCCAGGCGATCGCTGTACATTTTGTATTGACATGACCAGACTGGGCATGCGTATTCAAGAACACTTCTCACAAATGCATTATAAACCGATATAACGGCGCTTAAATCCTTGAACGGTTTACAAACGCGTAAGACGAAGCCTAAGTTCTTAAACGCTTTATTAGCAATGCAGTGTATGTGCTCAGCTAGTATAAACTTTTCATCAAAAGTTACCCCTAAGTCTTTCATTGAGCTGGTTTTATTAATCAGTGTATTGTTAAAATAATAAGGAAAGCTTATAGAATTTCTCTTACGCGTATATGAAATGGATTTACATTTGATCACATTAACTGTGATGCGATTTTCACTATAGTAATTACTCAAGGCATTTAAATCAGACTGAAGAGATTCGCAATCCTTTACGTTGCGGATTTTCATGAATTTTTTTTTATCATCTGCGTACATCAGGTGATTAGCATGCCTAAAACACTTATTTATGTCATATAGGTACGCGTTATAAGGAAGGGGCCCCAGGTGTGAGCCCTGCGGGACACCTGTAGGTATGTTGATAAAATCAGACTTGAAACGGCCAACTACAACCGCCTGAGAACGATTCGTTAAATATGACTTGATCCACCGAAGTAGATCTCCATGGATTCCCAAGCTCTGGAGCTTTCTGAGTAGGATAACATGATCCACACGATCAAAAGCTTTTTCAAAATCAGTGTAGATCACATCCATATGTAAACAGGATGTCTCAAAACAGTTATTTCTGTAGTTGTGTTGACATTTTGTTATTTTTGGAGCTATTTTGTTTAATTTCTTCTCCATGAGGATATATTCACAATACCTGATAACTTCTAGAAGGCAACTGTTCTATTTTCTGAGGTAACTTATACATACATATATATATATACCGACGGGAAAGTCCAGATTACTCGAAACTGGCGAGCATGTATGAGGAGACTGATGAATGTAGACGAAGCGAAAGAGGTAAGTCTATATGGAACTGGCGCTCTGTACTCTCTGCCTACACCGTTAGGGGCTCTGCGTGATATGTCTACATATCTGTACCTACATAGGGATAGACAAACAAACACCATTAAACAAACAACACTCGTATTTAGTTACTTAGTAAAAAGTACATACAAACATAAAAGCCCAACCTTAACGAGATCAAGTTTTTCCCGTTTAATCTCCACGTTTACTTTACAATCAAAACACACGAAGCTAATTAACTCATTATAACGTTAATTAATGTTATTATAATACACAAACAAGCATAATGCTTTCGTAATTATTAAAATATTAAAATTGTTGTTTGATGTTACCTAGTAGGTACAGATGATATTTGTATATGTTGGCTGCGGTCTATACTTAATATGTATATTATAGAAGACCGCAGCCAAATATCACTATTTTTTGTTTTGTGTTCCTGTGCGTCGAATATGGTTCCCAATTATGAGCTCCTTGGGGAGGGGAGGGTTGTTATATTGTGTTGGCAGCAGACGGATTAGTCCCATTATGCTGCCAACAGTATAAATCTCCGAACACAGAGTGGCAACGCAAGTGATACTTCGCTATCGTGAGCGTACATAAGCTGCGGTAAAAAAAAACAGTTACTTAAATATGTGTTATTTGCGACACAATAATTATTATCAAAGCAAATCAAATTAACTTGTTAAAAGTTAACACATTTACCTATGTTCTTATTTTCGTAAAAAATCTGGTGCAAGCATATTTATATTTATTTATATTTAGGATCACCGACAGAAACAATAATATTTTTTGACACGAGATTATCACGAGTTTCTGAAAAAAAAACCCATAAAACCATGTTTGAAGTGAGTATTATGTATGTATTTCCTTTAATATGATGTCGACATTTTGTAGTAGAAAAAATAATGGTCTAAGAGCCAGTGAACCCCAAACCTTCGTTATTTTATAAAGGCTGAAAGTTTGTCAGCGTATGCTCCCAACACAGGTAAGAACTATGGACAATTATAGAGTTTGGGTTGTCCTGGCTTTGGTAGCTAAACGGTACTAAATGTGCATAAAATACCGATCTACTTTCGTCATTTTATAAAGCGCGATTTTTGTGGTATTATCTTCAGAATATTGTAAAAAATCACGTAAATAAAACACCGTCTTATAAATGGCTTGTTCCTATTCTTATGTTTGTTTCTAGGAAAACTCTTTTGATAGTGGCACAATGGGTACGATTTTTTTTTAAATACGATGACAATTGAAATCCTTCAAACGTCAAAAATACCTGAGTAAATTATTTTTTGACACGAGAAGAAACATAACACCAAACAATGGTCAAGAGCACCACGGAGGATTACACGAAATCCAGCGAGAAGAGAGGCAGGAGTGAAAGCCGGAGCACTGCGCCTGCGCCGGCTCACTTCGCAGTGCACAAACCAGGTTGCCACCTGGAGAGTTGCTGCGGTGTGTGCAACCTGTTCCCTGGCGTGCTGCTGCTGGCGTTCTGCCAACTCCTGTTCGGTGCTGTCCTGCTGACGCTCATACTTACTCATGGCAAACAGTACGACCAGATGCACCAAACGCCAAACCAATGTAAGTTATTCAAACAGCGGTTCAATAGTCACGCCTATTAGAATCAAAAGTGCAGTATAAAAAAATTAACATTTATTTCTACCAACAAGGATCATCGGTTAGTAAACTATTAACATTATGAACTTAAAAGACTAATGTTGGTAGGAAACAGGGACATGGACACATACTCACTTAAAAATATAAATTAAGTGATCCATATAGTGGAATCGCGACTTGGGTCAGATATTTTGTTTCGCTTTCTATGTTCATAGTGATTGTAAATAGGTAACTTTTATCCGATTTAAAAGGCAGTCTCTCTTACTCTTTAGTGTTATGTGCCGTTCCCACGTTTTGAAGTACAATATAATACTAATAAATACCTTGGGACAATTCCACGCAAATTGACATAGCCCCAAATAAAGCAAAGCTTGTGTTATGGTACTTATATAGATAGATGTTTACATTAATACATGGGACATCCAAGACTAAGCTACAAATACTCGTTTGATCACACAAATATCTCCGCAGGAAGCCAAGCCGCGACCTCAAGTTTTGCAGTCAGGAGCTCTAACCACTAGATCAGACGGCCGTCGATACTATTCAAATAAATCTTCCCCTGGGATCACTTTGTCTATTCATGAAAGCTATTTCAATCCCATATTAAAACCTTTCGTTTGATAAACAATAATGTGTTTAGAGGTAAGTCTTGTCTTCCTTCCAGTCATGAGCATTGCCACGGGAGCTGTTCTGAGCGGCATCACGGGTGCTGGGATCCTGCTCATCATTGTGTCTCTCACCGAGAACTGCCGCGCTATGCTGGTATATTTCGTATCTATAAGTATCTGGAGATCTATTCTAATGGATGTGATTTTAGCGTGTGTATGTCAAATATCGAACACTTAAGAATATCAACACTTGTTCCCAGTAGGGTCTCCGAAGGGGTAGATAGAGGTGGGTAGGTAGTACATTTGTACCTACTTTTCGCCGGTGATATATTTTTGGTGCCGAGGTTCGTTCGAGATTCGTTACTCAAGCACGACTATACGTACGTCTTTGCTTTTCGTCTCGAACATACATATGCAGGTTTCCTCTTGGCGCTTACCTTCACCGTAAACCTTGTGGACTGAAAACTCATTAGTACATTCGGGATTCGAACTTGCAATCTTTGTGTTGCAGGCAATTACACGAACCCTCGGCCACCTCGGATCCTAGCAATTCTTTCTTAATACATGATGACAATCTTTAGAATTTTCTTGTGTCTGTTCGTCTGTCTGTTTCGGCTAATCTCTGGAACGACACGAGTCCCGCAGTCTTACCAGTGTTGAATACCCATATGTGTTATTGTGATATTACATATATATAATAATAATATATCCTCACGCCTTCCCACAAGGGTCCCCGAAGGGGTAGGCAGAGGTGTATAGGTAATACCCATATTAGGTGCCAACGTGACAGATGGCGAGTCCATCGCCGTTACTCAAGCACGACTATACACACGCCTTTGAATTTCTTCTCAGACGTATGCAGGTTTCCTCTCGATGTTTTCCTTCACCGTAAAGCTCGTGGTGTGACTAATCACTGTACTTAAGTTCAGAAAAAACTCATAGGTACAGTCGGGATTCGAACTTGCGACCTTTGCGTCGCAGGCAACTGCTCGAACGCTCGGCCACCACGGCTTACATATATATGTATAGATATTTACGCACTTGTGTGAATATTTTCAGAGATATGTTCACACACCTCTGCCTACCCCTTTTGGTACTGTTATGTATTTAATGTGGGTACTTATTGAGTCTTGTTGACACATAAGATTGTACTTCACTAATCTTATGTGTCAACAAGACTCAATAAGTGGGTAGTTTGTAATTAATTGTGTACATTCAGTCATTGTCTTGCTACCTAGCACAATACATGTGATTCTCTCAGATTGGTATTTTATTGGGCATAACAGGCACCCTTTTGGGAAGGCGTGAAGTTACATGATAGGTGATAAGCCTACATATGTAGGTGAAAATTAAAATTTACCTTCCCTCCAGATATATTTACTGGTGGCAACACTTGTCTGTATGGGCATATTTGCTCTCGCTCTGACCAAGATTGGGCGTGCCTGTGGAAGATTCAAGGATGGTGAGGATTCACGTCCCATGATATTTATTATTATACCGCCCGCTTTTCACTGAAATACCATAATTTTATTGTCCTAAATCTATATTTTCCCACATATAGAGATAGAAGATAGAAGTGAAGTTACATGATACGGTGAAGGAAAACATCGAAAGGAAACCTGCATACGTCTGAGAAGCAATTTAAAGGCGTATGTCGTGTATAGGTCGTGCTTGAGTAACGGCGATGGACTCGCCATCTGTCACGTTGGCATTTAAAATATATCTCTGGCGGAAAGTGGGTGTATGGATTTTACCTATACACCTCTGCCTACCCCTTCCGGGACCCTTGTGGGATGGTTTGAGGATATATATATTTGAGATGTTATCCAGAGTCGCTGCATCGTCGTCTACAAAGTCTTAATGACCGTCTTAAGGCACCGGCTGCTACATTCTATTACTTTCGGAATTGCTTTGACACTTTAAATTGAGGTTAGCTTGCTGTAAGATATCTAACAACATTTCTCTTACCTTCCAGCGACGAAAATCAAGGATGACCAGCACAGGCTGGCCAACTTGGCTTGCGTCAGTGGTCTGTTTACCTTCCTCGGTGCAGGTAAAGCATAACATTTTTGAGATGAGCATGGAATGAGTATTGTTGGACAGAAATGCGGAAGCTACGTGTCTTCAACTCACCGGGAGGGGCTCAAAGTGAAATTTCGGCAAACAGTATATTCAACTACAAATACTAATATCGAGAGGGAACTTGCAACCGATTCAGAAGACTTTTAAAGATTATTTCTAGTCGTGCTTTAGAACCGACGGTGGACTCGCCATCTGTCAATGGAATTTATATATCCACTCTTTCCGCCAAGGGGTGAGGAGAGGTGTGTATTCACACACCCACTTTTTGCCTGAGATATGTTAAAGGTGCCAACCTGACGGATGGTGAGCCCATCGCCGTTTCTCAAGCACGACTAATATTCGTCTTAGTTTCTTCTCAAACGTAGCTCTGAAAGTTTTTCTTTACCTCAAAGTTCGTGGTGTGTCAATGTACAGAAAAACCCATTGGTCAATTGGAGTTCGAACTTATGGTTATATACTGAGGGATACTTACTTGATTATTCAAAGAGGATTTTCCAATATTTTCCAGTTCTGTACTTCTTTTCCTTCGTGGTGGTGTTCAGTTTCTACCACTTCCGCTACGTGAGGAGAGCCATCCTCCTACACGAAGCCGAGTGTGAATGAACTTTGGATCACGTGTTCTTTGTGGATCCTGTTTTGTTTTTAAATAAATGGACCCGTTTGTTTTATTTATGTTTGTATATTGTTTTCACGTACTGATACTTGCATGTAGAATTTACTGTATCCTCACGCCTTCCCATAAGGGTCCCCGAAGGGGTAGGCAGAGGTGTATAGGTAATACCCACATACCCACTTTCCGCCAAAGATATATTTTAGGTGCCAACGTGACACATGGCGAGTCCGTCGCCGTTACTCAAGCACGACTATACATATGCCTTTGAAGTACTTCTCAAGCGTATGCAGGTTTCCTCTCGATGTTTTCCTTCACCGTAAAGCTCGTGGTAGTACTAATCACTGTACTTAAGTTCAGAAAAACTCATTGGTACAGTCGGGATTCGAACTTGCGGTCTTTGTGTCGCAGGCAACTGCTCGAACCACTCGGCCACCACGGCTTCAGAATTTACTGAATCAGATAAAAAATTGTGACAATGTGTTCTTACGAAATTTGCAAGTGATCACAAGTTTCCTCGAAGGAGTAGGAGTTCCTAGAAGGAGTATTAGTAGGGAGGTATGAAGGAACTTTCTTGCCGCCTTAGATGTCAACGCGACAGATGGTGAGCCCTTTCATTTCTCTCAAGTAGTATAGTGCATTTTTTGCAACCAACATTTCTTCATTTTCGTTTTTCCATGCCTTCCCACAAGTACCCCCCGAAGGGATTGACAGGAGTATCGAGACATAAAAAAATGTTCTCGTTTTTGCTGGAGATATATGCCAATGGGAGGGATCTCAAGCACTACACATAAGTGTGTGATTTTCTCGAATGCTACATGCACTATTCCTCACGAAGACCGTAAAGCTAGTTGAAACAGAAGGGAAATACAAAGGACTCGACGGGCAGGAAAGACCCGGATCAGTCTGGTTTTTCTGACACGTAACCCTTGAAAGTTAACAATCGCCACGCGGCTGTCACATCACAAACTGTTCTCTTTTCAACGGCTTGGCAGACCGGACATCTTGCTAGTCGTGGCTTGACTCTATTGGCTGGCTTTGGCTTTGGCTTTGGCTTTGGCTTGCGTTTTCGTTGCGTTACATAGTCATTAAAACTCGTTGGTACAGACCGCCAGGGCTTGAATTTGTATCTTGACTTTTCTGGTGACTATTTAAACTGTGCCACGGCTCTGTAATATATGGGTCGCATAATTCCCTAGTAGCCGAACAATATATCACGTCCTTATTTTGTCCAATATTTACTCCTTGCAATATTTAATCGGCCTTCAATGCCCTGGTACCGGCGCGTGTCGCCCGCCCTGACCACACATAAATCAAGTCGGATAAAGATTTGTTACCACGGGGCGCGCCCCCTGTAATAGCTATTTTCTTTTATTGATAAAGACAGTCATTATTCCCAGCCGGCCAGTTATAAGGGGATTTTTTTAAATTTACTTTTAACTTTTTCGTATTTGACAGTAATTGCCAAGGAGTTGACAGTGTTGACATTATAATTGACAGAGCCGTGGTGCCCTGCGACGCAAAGATTGCAATGCCGTCTGTACCGATGAGATTTTTTTAAATTACTGGTTGTCCCGCCCAGGTTCGCTCGGGAGATAAGATTAAATTCCTTACACACGATCGCAGCGCCAATTATCGTCTAATGGTGAAACTAAACCATTCTCGAATCCACCTGTACAGTGACATACACATAAACAGAAGATATATGTAATATATAAGCCGTGGTGGCCGAGTGGTTCGAGCAGTTGCCTGCGACACAAAGATCGTAAGTTCTAGTCCCGATTGTACCAATGAGTTTTTCTGAACTTAAGTACAGTGATTAATCACACCACGAGCTTTACGGTGAAGGAAAACATCGAGAGGAAACCTGCATACGTATGAGAAGAAATTCAAAGGCGTATGTACCTACAGTAACGTGCTTGAGTAACTCCGTTACTCAAGCACGTTACTCAAGTCATCTGTCACGTTGGCACCTAATATACCTCTGGCGGAAAGTGGGTGTGTGGGTAATTACCTCTTAAATTACCTCTGCCTACCCTTTCGGGGGGGACCCTTGTGGGAGGGCGTGAGGATACAATATATATATATATATATGTATGCTTCAGTAACAATTTAGGTTATAACCTGTAATGGTAGCTGTGAGAAGATAATAAATAAATAAATAAATTATATATATATATTGATTAATCACACTACGAGCTTTACACTAAAGGATATCATTGGTAAGAAATCTGAGTATGTACGTTTGAAAATGATGAAAATTAACGACGTATGTATAGTCCGAGGCAAAGGAAGTCCATGTTCCAACTATTTAGATCAAATCGTTGGGACACTCAATGGTGGAATCGTCAAGAGTACTCGAAAGTGGCGTGCTTGTATGAAGAGATTAATTAATGTGGATGAATCCTGTAAGAGTTTGTAAGTCGGGAGGAGAACTGGCGTTGGACTCTCTCTGCCTACCTCGTCAGAGACTCAACGTGATGATATGTATGTGTATGTATGAATGACTCATGCTTGAGAGATGGCGACGTATTCACGATCTGTCACCTTGGTACCTAAATATATCATCGGCGAAAACAGAGTGTTACAATCTGCCTACCCCTTCGGAGACCGCTTACCAAGAGCGTAAAAAGTCTTAGTGATGACAGGTGTACAGCAAAACACAAGTGCTATTTATAAAAAGTTTAAACGCAATAGAAAAGCATCCTTAATTTGATAAGTTAAGGTGTAATATTGTTTTACTTTATACTTGAAATTTTTCACGCCAATATCTTAAATCTTAGCGGAGGCAGTGAGTACGTCGAGGAATTTTTCAATAACAAAGCGCCATTGAAAGCCCTCCCCAGCACATGTTAGCGACCGTCGTCCGTGTTTTATGACGTCGTAAACGATCCCTCAGGTCAAATTTTTATAATTTTGCACATTCTTTTAAGAACCCTTATTATGGGTTATATAGCCGAGCTTCCTTGGCACCCTTCTTCGGGACACAGATTTGGATCATTTATTTTATATATTTAATACATATGTATTTACTCACCATCGACGGGGAATTCATCCCCATACTTTGGAACCACAAAGGTCTCGCACTGCGCGGTTCCAAAGGAGTTTCCTTCCGCGAACGCTCAGGCCGTGGAATGAGCTTTCCGTTGAGGTTTTCCCTGGAGAGTACAGCATGTAGTTCTTCAAGAAGGGTGTGAAAAGATTCCTGCAGGATCGGCAACGTGCGAGTGATACCTCTGGTGTTGCAGGCGTCCATAAGCGGTGGTGACCGCTTACCATCAAGCAGACCGCATGCTTCCAAGTGGTATAAAAAAAACCGCGTTCCAACAATCTAGATAGGGATGGATAGATAGGGATAGTGGATCGCTATCGATAACGTGGTCAGGTCAAACAGGAGATCAAGGAGCGTCATTGCTGACGCCGATCTTCAGACGGTGCCGGGAGCGGTGTAGTCACTCTACTCACTCAGTTAATACCACTTCTACCTACCACAACTCAGTTAATACCACTTCTACCTACCACGTGGAGGGACTCGGCGTGATGATATGTATGTATGTTAGAATATATATATATAATAATATATATTATATATATATGTTAGAATAGACATCCTCAAAAACTTTCGCATTCATTATAAGTTTCAGAAGTAGCAGTGAATATTATAATTGATCAGAATCGAATACAATTAGTATCAGAATTTCGATGAAATTCCGGGCATTCCGAATTTCCCGATTTTCCGATACCAGGCAAATAATAAGCCTAATTTTCCATTTGAAACCAGCGGACGTAATGTCACAAAGCGCCGTGTTTCAATTAGTGTTATGTCCTACTAAGCTGATTTGTGCATTTAGCTGTGTATTCACATACACAATATTATTTATTACTGTCTATTTGAAATTGTAAAGCGTGTTTATACCATGTTTTTGTTCATTATTTTTTTATCATCATATCAACACGTTGAATCCCTAACGGGGTAGGCAGAGAGTATAGAGCGCCAGTTCTCTCTAGACTTACATACCTCTTTCGCTTCGTCAACATTCATCAGTCTCTTCATACATGCTCGTCGGTTTCGAGTACTGTTGACGTTTTTTTATATTTTTTTTTAATATTCTCGGCATTACTGCCGGCGTTTTCATAATATCCACGGGCCGAAGCTAAGTGGGTATTATTTAAAGGTTGTTGTTGGTTGAGGTCAAAGGTCGATCTCTTTGAAGGAATTTTAGGGTGATACGGCAAGTATTAAGAACTAGCTGTGCCCGCGACTACGTCCGCGTGGTATTAAAAAAAACATTTCTATAATAAAAGTAAGTTAAGTTACTCCTTTTTACATAAACTATCTGCTAGTGAAAGTCCCGTCGAAATCGGTCCAGCCGTTTCAGAGATTATCCAGAACAAAGAGACAGACAGACTGACAGATAGAGAGAAACATTTTTAAAAATGTTACTTTGGCTTGTATACCGTGAATACAGACACTCAAATTTTATTTATTTTTATTGGGTTTTAGGTGTTTAGGTAGATGGTAGGTAGGTGAGGTTAGAGAGTTTAGGTAGTTGTATTGTGGCTATGAATTGATGGAGCTGTTTAGGAATTACGCTGGTGGTGGAAATGACTATTGGAATTATGGTAACTTTTGTTTGCGTTATTTCCTCATTTAAATCAATGTATTTGCTCAGTTTTTCGGCTATGGTTGTTTGTAGGTTGTGGGTGTTTATTATTATGATACTAGAGTGCTCCGCAGTTTTGCTCGGGTTAAATTCCAAAAGCCGTGGTGGCCGCGTTGTTCGAGTAGTTAGCTGCATCACTGCACCTGCAACTTAAGTACAGTGATTAGTTATACCGCGAGCTTAACGGTGAAGGAAACCCGATAGATTGTATTTTCTTTCTTGTTTCCTTACATTGAGCCATACACTTATCGGAGCAAATGACAATTTTCTAGATTAAGAACACAAAAACCCGCGGGTAGCATCAAATCAAATCAAAAATATTTTATTCAACGTAAGGGATACAGGGAACACTTATTGAGTGCCTGCGACTTCGTCCGCGTGAGATAGTGACTTTGCGCAGTATGTTTTTATTTATTTCGGATGTGTGTGTATAGGGGATGTCTACGTCATAACATCTACCTGCATGCCAAATTTCAGCCCGATCCGTCCAGTGGTTTGGGCTGTGTTTTGATAGATCACTATGTCAGTCAGTCACCTTTGAGTTATATAGATTGGAGTATCTGCTTGTAATTTTGAAATAACCGCTTTTTACTAAATGCATATGGATGTATACACGGTAATTTTTTTTTATACAACAAGGGTGGCAAACAAGCATACGGCCCACCTGATGGGAAACGGTTACCGTAGCCTATTTACGCTCACGATACCTAAGTATCACATGCGCGTTGCCACTCTGTGTTCAGAGAGTTATACTGTGTTGGCAACATAATAGGTCTAATCCCTCGGTTGCCAACACAATATAACAATCCTCCCCCCTCCCCAAGGAGCTCATTACTGGAAAACTTATTCACCACGTA
Organism: Drepana falcataria; assembly: GCA_945859725.1. Classification (NCBI taxonomy): domain Eukaryota; kingdom Metazoa; phylum Arthropoda; class Insecta; order Lepidoptera; family Drepanidae; genus Drepana; species Drepana falcataria. The sequence continues at coordinate 7,880,672 of OX243941.1, read as the reverse complement.
GGAACACAACACAAAAAAATTGTGTTATTTGGCTACGGACTTCTATAAGGTGGAGGTCCTGCCCCAGTCGGGCAGCTCCAAATTCGAACGGGAAACCCGTTATACCCTACCGCTCTTAAAATATCATTTTTTTAAATTTTTGTCTGTCTGTCCGTCTGTCTGTCTGTTTGTTCTGGCTAATCTCTGAAATGGCTGGACCGACTTGGACGGGACTTTCACTGGCAGATAGCTGATATAATAAATAATAGTTAAAAAAACTAAAAAACACGCTTTTTATAGAAAACCGAACTAAAAAATAGAAAATAAATTTCGATAATATCTTAAAAACCGTGGGGTGCATGGTGTCAATAGTTATAAATATTTTATTGACAGATATTAGTAGAGTGATTATCATTTCGATAATATCTTAAAAAGCACCCCACGCTTTTTAAGATATTATCGAAATTTATTTTCTATTTTTTAGTTCGGTTTTCTATAAAAAGCGTGTTTTTAGTTTTTTTTAACTATTATTTATTTTCTACTTTTTAGTTATTAGTGTATTGTCATCGGTCCTCGATACGTATGCAAAGTTTCAAATTAATCAGACTTCTGGAAACTGGTGAAAATTAAGTTCAAAGATTCCGTTACATACATACATACATAGATACAACCCAAGCTAATATAAAGCGTATAAAAAGGAGTAACTTAGTCTATTTTTAATTAGGAAACTTTTTTTTTTGTTAAATTCTACGAGGACGATGTCACGGGCACAGCTAGTACATATTAAAAACTAAAGTTACCACCGTTTCCAAGAAAAAAGCCTGCCAGGAGAAGAAACCGCAAAACAAACTCCCCTCCACGGCCCATCACGGGTCGTTACTAGCGTTACACTATACAATAAAATTGTAATCATAACATAATTTATTGTATCCTATCTATCATTGGATAGGCGAGATTATATCGATACAAATGTGTAATGACATTAAAATTAAATGTAACAATTTTATATACCACTGTGGTCTACGCTTTCTGTTATTTTCAGTTGCGTTAAAATGAGGGTCGTAATAGTGCTATTATTATGTATTTTATTCAAATATTTCAACCTGAATGAAGCAAAGACAGGTCAATACGTAAGTGTGCTTAGCCTGCCTTATATTTTACTAGCTTTGCCCCGCGATTTCGCCCGCCTTATTCATTTAAAAGGTATGAAGACTGCTCCGCTCTCTTAGATATTATTATAAAATCCTCACGCCTTCTCATAAGGGTCCCCGAAGGGGTAGGCAGAGGTTAATTGGTAGTACCCACCCACCAACTATCCGCAAGAGATATATTTTAGGTGCCAACGTGGCAGATGGCGAGTCCGTCACCGTTACTCAAGCACGACTATACACACGCCTTTGAATTGCTTCTCAAACGTATGCAGGTTTCCTGTCGATGTTTTCTTTCACCATAAAACTCGTGGTGTGACTAATCACTGTGCTTAAGTTCAGAAAAACTCATTGGTACAGTTGGGATTCGAACTTGCGATCTTTGTGTCGCAGGCAACTGCTCGAACAACTTGGCCATCATGGCTTTTATTTATCTATACTATTAATTTATGACGATGACGACCGTCTGGTCTAGTGGTTCGAACTCCTGACTGCGAAACTTGAGGTCGCGGGTTCGAATCCCGCTGAGGGCAAATATTTGTGTGATGAACACGAGTATTTGTACCTTAGTCTTGGATGTCTTATGTATTTAAGTATATATCTATCTATATAAGTAAATATATCGTTGTCTAGTTACCATAACACAAACTTTGCTTCACTTGGGACTAGGTCAATTTGTGTGGAATTGTCCCAAGGTATTTAGGTATTTATTATGCATTGTATCCTGCCCTACCACCTTATATCTTTGAAAACCAATACTTTTCCAGGGTCCCTACAAAGCCAGGGTCCTCTCATTCACACCCTGCAAGAAACCAAATGGAAATGATGCTAACAATTCGTTCATCTACTTCAAAGCAGAGCCATACAACAATTCTAGACAGATTCTAATCAGAGGGAATGCTACGGTGTTTAAAGATAATCAGAACTTGAAGGTGTTATACAACAATCATAGTTTATTACCTAACTACACTATGTCTTTGTCACTATTAACTAGCTGTCCCGCCCAGCTTCGCTTGGGTGAAAAAGTTAAATTGCCCGCAACACGATCGCATCGCAGCGCCACCTATCGGGTCTTAATGTAAGCCTAAACCATTCTCGAATCCACCTTAAGACACACAGAAAGGGACAGCTTCACCCGGGTGAAGTTAAACTTCCTGAAACTCGATCGCAGAGCCACCTATCAGGTCCAATTATTTTAAAATCATACAGGTAATCATCGAAATCTTAATATATATATATATAGAAATTACGTGTCACGTTGTTTGTCCGCGATGGGCTCCTAAAGTACTTAACCGATTTCAATCAAATTTGCACACCGTGTGCAGTTTGATCCAACTTAAAAGATAGGATAGCTTACATCACAATTGAGCCCGATAGGTGGCGCTGCGATTGTGTGTACGGAAGGATACTTCTTACTACCTGTTGTCCCATTACCCGTTTTCCTGTAGAAATGAAGCATTCTCCTGCGGTAAAATGTAGCCTATGTTCATCCAGGATAATGTCGACTTCTAATGGTAACAATTTTTCAAATCGGTCCAGTAGCTTCGGAGCCTATTCAATGCCAACAAACAATCAAATCTTTCTTCTCTATAATTTAATTAGTTACTAGCTTATGACCGCGGCTTCGCCCGCGTGGAGTTCGAAAAAGTAGCTTATGTATTTTCCTGCTAGAATCCGTTCAGCCGATATGCCGTGACAGAGCATCAGACTTTATAATATTAGAACTTTGAATATTTCAGGATTAAATAGTAGTGTATGTCCTATTCCTAGGTATAACCTATCACCATTTGAACTTTCAGCCAAATCGGTTCAGCCGTTTGGCCGTGAAAGAACCGCAAACATCCAGACTTACAAACTTTCACATTTATAATATTAGTAAGATAAGATAAGATAAGATTAATATACATAAACTCTTTAGATGAGGAGCAAGAGATATCTATGGGAGAATGGTAAGTGGAACCTGAACTTTATGATGAACAACATCGGATGCCGAGGTCTGCTCATGCAGATCATAGTTGCCGCCACTGGATTTAAATACGACAGTCAGCGATGTAGTATCCTCAAGGTGATTAATTCTGTTACGAGCTGGGGTTCGGGATGATTAATAATAGCCGGTGGTACGCTACAACGACACTTTATTCAAACACAGAATATTTCCGGACACTTTTAGGATGTATCCGTACACTATTCACTACAACACTATTCACTATAACACTGTTCACTATAACACTTTTCACTACAACACATTAGGCATTGAAACACTTCACTAACACTGTAACACTCACTAAAGCCACTGATAAAGCACAGGATACACTTGTAATCACACTCGCTCGCAGAGTAAGCTCGGAGTGAACTCGAACCGAACTGAACTCCAACTGAACTGCCCGTCAGTCGTGGTCGTCTCACACCCCCGCAAGGGGGTGGAGGAATCCGTGGAGGGAACTGCCCTTGCCATCGGGTACCGCCTTATATATGGCACCGGCACGACCTACTAGAAGCTGGTGGAAGGTTCGAGACCGCCATTAAGAATTTCGTGGAGTAGCCGTTAGAATCCATCCGCGCCACGAAAACAAGTTCTTTACGCCCTTTCTTGATTGCATATAAGACTCAAGAACGAACACTGCTGTTCATCACACGAATATAGCTCCTCAGCGGGGATTGGCAGTATCTTACTCGTAAACTACTAGACCGGCTGTCAAATATAATAACTTGTACACTTTTTAGGGTTCATATATATTTGATGAGCTCGATATAGACAAACAACTTCACCTGTGGTCCAGTACTATGGAGTACGGGCGGATGCTGTGGACATTTGAGATGTACACTAAAGTGGATGACGCCGTTTGCTTAGAGTTTACAATCAACTTAGAAGCATTGGATAAAAACGTGTGATTTAATCGGAGCAGTTTGTATTTTGTATTAATAATAGTATTGATATCTGAATTATTTGTTTGTTATTTTTTTTTTTTTTTTTTTTTTAATAATAATAATTTTATTTCAGTAACTTATAATTAGGTTTACAATTCAGGGTTTTGAGTCTCCTTTTAAGCAAATAATTGCTTGTATTAGGAAATTCAGCTCTTCTGCAGCAGTTACATGTATTTTATGGAGTTCTAAGATTTACAGTGTTCACTTTATTATGGAAACTGTATTATTTTGTTCTTCAATTGATAAATACAGTGTAAGGTTTTACCAGATACGTGTATGAGGGCATTACACGTCATCAGGATGGTCGAGTGTAAGGTTTCATAAAAATATACTTAAAAAACGAATAGATGTAACTTTAGTGGCCATTTTGTTGACGTAAAACAATAAAAAATTAATAATTGGAAGTTTTTCGAAAGTGTATTTTTTTTAATAGGTTTAAACCTTTTCGAATGTGAGAACTGATAGTTTTTGTGAGAGGGAATTAAAAAAGGCTCTTATATGCATAATTCTAGTGAGAACTGGCATTCTACTCTCTCTATTTACCGCGTTAGGGACTCGGCGTGATGATATGTATTATGTACATATATATCATTACTAGCTGTGCCTGCGACTTCGTCCGCGTGGAATATGTTGCCAAAATAAAAGTAGTCTACGTTATTCCTTTTAACAACAGCTATCTGTCAGTGAAAGTCCCGTCAAAATCGGTCCAGCCGTTTCCGAGATTACCCGGAACAAACAGACACACAGACAGACAAACAAAAATTGTAAAAACTGTTATTTTGGTGTATGTACCGTGTATACATCCATATGCAATTAATAAAAAGCGATTATTTTAATATTACAAACAGACACTCCAATTTTATTTATTTGTATAGATTTTCTTTGAAACCTGTGATGTCCGATTGGTTCGAGTCGTTGCAACACAAAGTTTGCAAGTTCGAATCCCCACTACCAATGCGTTTTTCTGAACTTAAGTACAGTGATTAGTCACACCATGAGCTTTACGGTGAATGAAAACATGGAGAGGAAACCTGCATACGTTTGAGAAGCAATTCAAACACGTATGTATAGTCGTGCTTTAGAATCAGCGATGGATTCGCCATCTGTCACGTTGGCACATAAATGTATCTCCCACAAAAGTGAGTGTCTGGGTATACACCTCTGCCTACCCCTTTTTTAACCTTCCCCTACTGCGAAGGCGTGAATGCATACATACATATCATTACACCGCGTCCCTAACGGGGTAGGGAGAGAGCATAGAGCGCTGGTTCTCTCTAGACTTACATACCTCTTTCGCTTCGTCCTCATCCATCAGTTATAATATATATCCTCACGCCTTCCCACAAGGGTCCCCTAAGGGGTAGGCAGAAGTGTATAGGTAATACCCACACACCCACTTTCCGCCAGAGGTATATTAGGTGCCAACGTGACAGATGGCGAGTCCATCGCCGTTACTCAAGCACAACTATACATACGCCTATGAATTTCTTCTCAGACGTATGCAGGTTTCCTCTCCATGTTTTCCTTCACCATAAAGCTCGTGGTGTGACTAATCACTGTACTTAAGTTCAGAAAAACTCATTGGTACAGTCGGGATTCGTCGCAGGCAACTGCTCAAACCACTCGGCCACCACGGCACGGCATCAGTTATCAATACGTGAATATATATGTATATTATATTTAATGCAACTAGATATCAGACTTCAAATTTTGTTGTTATAGATAGTAATCAAACGTTTTGATGCTAATGTTTTTCTAATGGTTTCATTTACCAGTATTCAGGTACCGGGGTGACAGCCATGAGCGTTAACTTTATTTTTTACTTTTTTTTCATCATTCCTCTCTCTGGTAACAAGGAAATTAATCCCAAGTATGTGAGTATTGATATATATTGTCCATCATTATTATTTATTAATTTTTTGTAAATCAGCATGACTACGTGGTCATTTACGCTAATTTGGAAAATAGTTGGTTCAACGAATATTATAATAAAAGTAAAAAATACATATGAGTAATAAATAAGGTTAATTATAAATTAATTAATCACTAATAAGAAGATGTATGCAGGTTTCCTCTCGATATTTTCCTTCACCGTTCAGCTCGTGGTGTGACTAATCACTGTACTTAAGTTCAGAAAAACTCATTGGTACAGTCGGGATTCGAACTTGCGACCTTTGCGTCGCAGGCAACTGCTCGAAACACTCGGCCACCACGGCTCCACTATAAGATTGTATTTAATTGTCGTAAAATATTGCATCCTAGTTGGAGTTGGTTAGGAGGTATTACATACCTACCTACGCGTGCAGATATTATGTGGCCGAATGCGCAAGTGTTTTTCATGTATGTAGGTGTGTATATCAAACAATAAGATTAAAATTAATAAGAGGTTAAACACACTCAGTCTACCGATGAAATCAATTATATAATGATCTATGTGTCAGATTTGATCCAATTCTCTTTAATAACTTTTGTACAACTACAGTAGGTAAATTTACGCATTTATTTAGTAGCACTGTGTAAACTGTAAATATAGGTACCAATTTTTTTTTATTTTTTTTTATATAACTAGAGTGGCAAACAAGCATACGGGCCCGCCTGATGGAAAACGGTTACCGCAGCCTATTTACGCTTGCAATATCGAAGTATCACTTGCGCGTTGCCACTCTGTGTTCGGAGAGTTATACTGTGTTGGCCGCACAATGGGACTAATCCCTCTGCTGCCAACACAATATAACAATCCTCCCCCCTCCCCAAGGAGCTCATTACTGGAAACCTTATTCACCGCGTAGGAACACAACACAAAAAATTGTGTTATTTGGCTACGGACTTCTTTCTTCTATAAGGTGGAGGTCCTGCCCCAGTCGGGCAGCTCCGAATTCGAACGGGAAACCCGTTATGCCCTACCTCTCTTTTGAAGGGTCCGTATCATCTAACGCTGTCGTCCGTCGGGCAATGTGACAATCCATCTAGCCACTACGACAAGAACCCACCCATCCTTTTCCATTGCGAGCTGCTTAACATTAGCAAGAACAACCATTCTACCAGTATGCTGACGACCAATTTTACTGTCCTCCGGGAGCAGAGGAACTTGAAGGTAACCTTGTCTTTTACTTTAGGGTAGGCAGAGGTGGATATGTAGTACCCACACACCGTCTTCCCGTCACAGATATATTTTAGGTGCCAACGTGACAGATGGCGAGTCCGTCGCTGTTACTCAAGCACGACTATACATACGCCTTTGAATTGCTTCTCAGAAGTATGCAGGTTTCCTCTCGATGTTTTCCTTCACCGTAAAGCTTGTGGTGTGACTTATCTCTGTACTTAAGTTCAGAAAAACTCATTAGTACAGGCGGGATGCAAACTTGCGATCTTTGTGTCGCAGGCAACTCGGCCACCACGGCCACCACGCCACCATTCAAAGCAAAATTATGATAGATGTTCCTGACTACCCCTTAACAGATCAAGAACCGGAGCTTCGTCTGGGAAAATGGAAAATGGAAGATGATTTTCATGATGAACGTGGGTTGCAAGAGCCTATTCCTAACTACCATGTCTGCTGCCATCGGGTTGAAATATGATAGTAGGAAGTGTACATTCATACCGGTAACTAATTATTATTATTAAGCCGTGGTGGCCGAGTGGTTCGAGCAGTTGTCTGCGACGCAAAGGACGCAAGTTCGACTCCCAACTGTACCAATAAGTTTTTCTGAACTTAAGTACAGTAATTAGTCACACCACGAGCTTTACGGTGAAGGAAAACATCGAGAGGAAACCTTCATATATAATATTTTTGTAACGAACAACATGGTTTCAGGGCTAAGAGATCTGTAAATACAAATCTATTAACTATAGTTGACTATATCTCCATGTCTCTTGATCGAGGCGGTCAAGTAGACGTCCTCTACTTTGACTTCCGGAAAGCGTTTGACAGGGTCGACAATGATATCCTGCTGTCCAAACTGGGCAATATTGGATTTCCACCAGGGCTCCTGCGCCTGTTCGCTGACTACCTGCGTCATCGCCAACAGTTTGTGCGATTAGGGATATACGAGTCTCTCGATGTTTTCAAATCACTGTGTTTAAGTTCAGATAAACTCGTTTGTGCAGATTCGTTCTAGCTACATGTTGTTTATTTAATTAAATATAGCTGCGAACCGCCATAATTAATTTACACACATACATATCATCACGCCAGGTCCCTAACGGGGTAGGCAGAGAGTATAGAGCGCCAGTTCTCTCTAGACTTACATACCTCTTTCGCTTCGTCCACATTCATCAGTCTCTTCGTACATGCTCGGCGGTTTCGAATACTCTTAACGTTCCCGTCCTTGAGCGTCCGATCTATTTGATCCAGGTAGTTGGAACGTGGCCTTCCTCTGCCTCTTCTTACACACTTTTGCTTTGTATGATTAATTTACATTAATTAATATACAGGTGAGGATGAAACTATAAAACAGACTAATATGATAAATAAGGAGGTCATCCGTGTACCTACTTATTTATCATACTCACAAAACTTAAACGGATATTTGAACAAATGTCATTGCACATCTGCCTACCCAATGGGGGGACCATGTAAGAAGACTTGAAGATTCCTTCGAGAGGTACTAATTGCGCTCTTTTTTAAGGTAAAAATTAACTCCTGTCCCTTTTCCAGGGTATATATTACTACGAGATCATAGACCCGAATGCCTTGCAGCATCTCTGGACCTCATCTTTGGAGTATGGGAGGATTATGTGGAGGGTTGAACTGATCTCGCCGGCGGGGACAACTGCTTGCGTCGAATTCATAATGTTGGTGCAACCAGAATGACTGAAAAAAGTAATGGCAATTTAGTTGTCTTCCGCGTATTACTTGAATTTATTGGAAGATTAATTTTATTTTCTGGAATAAAATATACCCTTTGTGTTAATCCAGGTTATATTCTATCTTTGTGAAAAAATTCACCCAATTTCGTTTAGTAGTTTTTGCGTGAAAGAGGAACAAACATACATAAAAAGATTTGCCTAAAAATAGGACAGTTGCTTACATAGGATGGTGCAATGTTTTTTATAATATTTTAATGATAATAATTTTACTTTATATATTAAGAACGGCTGGATATTAATAAAAAACGATTTGGCGAATTTATTTACACTCCAAATAGCAGAATATGCAAATTGCAAATGCAAATGCAAATGTATATATCCTCACGCCTTCCCACAAGGGGTAGGCAGAGGTGTATAGGTAATATATTAAATTTGCAGAAAAAAAACAACTGGTCTTCTGACACGACAAACGTTAATGAATTTCTTTATCAAACAAACATATGCAGGTTTCCTTCCCCGTGAAACTCTTGTTGCGATAAATCCCTGTAGTTAATTACGCAAAAATCTCATTGGTACTCGAACCTTCAATCAGGTCGACTGTTCGAGCCATTTGACCACGGCTCTAAATTATATAGTTTCCGCTGACTGATAGGAGATCATGGTCTATTAAAACGTAATTTAGACCTTGCATTCTAGAAATGTATTTTTAATTGATACCTATGGATACTGTAAATAGTATATATAATGTATCCTCACGCCTTCCCACAAGGGTCCCCGAAGGGGTAGGCAGAGGTGTATAGGTAATACCCACACACCCACTTTCCGCCAGAGGTATATTAGGTGCCAACGTGACAGATGGCGAGCCCATCGCCGTTACTCAAGCACGACTATACATACGCCTTTGAATTTCTTCTCAGACGTATTCAGGTTTCCTCTCGATGTTTTCCTTCACCGTAAAGCTCGTGGTGTGACTAATCACTGTACTTAAGTTCAGAAAAACTCATTGGTACAGTCGGGATTCGAACTTGCGATGTAAATAAGTAATAAGTAGTAAATTCAAAATAACAAACATGCAGCCGTGGCCGAGTGTTTCGAGCTGCCTGCGAAACAAAGATCGCAAAGTCGAATCCTGACTGTACCAATGTACACCACGAGCTGTACGGCGATTCCGTGGCCGTTTCTCAAAGCCTTTGATTTTTTCTCAGACCTATGCAGGTTGCCTCTCGCTGTTTCCCTTCACCGTAAAGCTCGTGGTTTGACTAACTGTACTTAAGTTCAGAAAAACTCATTAGTACAGTCGGTACATAATCATTTATTTATTGATAGTAAAACATAGTAATTTTTAAATTATTCATTCATTTGTAAATGTACATTTCATACATACATATAATCACGTCTCTTTCCCGTAGGGGTAGGTAGAGACCACTTCTTTCCACTTGCTACGATTCTTACATACTTCTTTCGCTTCGTCCACTTTCATTATTCTCTTCATACATGCTCTTCGGTTTAGGGTACTCTTGACCTGACCTTTTTTCAAGACGTCCCTAATTTGGACTAGAAACGTCCGTCTAGGTCTACCCCTTCCAACACTTTCATTCACACTCGCCTTATACACTTTTTTCGTCAATCGTTCTTCATTCATTCTCTCGACATGGCCAAACCATCTCAGCATACCTTTCCCAATTTTTGTCACTACATCTTCTTTCAGACCACAACCTTTCCTTATCTCATTATTTATTATCCTGTCACTCAGTTTAACACCTATCGTACTTCTTAACGCTCTCATCTCAACTGCATTTATTCGGCTTTCATGCTTCTTCTGCCATACCCAACTTTCACTTCCGTACATTTCATATATGAAAATTTAATCAAATACTTTATTTCCTTGTACATTCTAATAATATAATATATTTCAAATCACTTCTCACACGTTTTAAGGTATGGTTGTTTTGAAAGTTATATTTTGTATTTTTCGATAGATGGCGTGGTCTACTTTGTTGAACATTTTAAATCGCGATTTGGACACCCTCTATCTGTTCGCTTTAAGTACAAAACTTTAATCCCAATTCGTACGTCAAAGTGGATACAAACCCAAGAGCTCAATTTGATTGTTATATTGATTTTTATAATTAACAGTTACGTCTTAAATCTTTAATTCATTTCCAGAACACATTGGCAAATTTGTATTTTGTGTATATGTAGTAAATTCGCTATTTTGTTTAACTTAAGAAAGGGATTTCTTACTTACCGTTAGATGGCGCTGTTTGTATTGGTCTGATTTCTGAAACGCGCTATAGAGAGTCTCCGCCGTTTGATGACTACCCCGGGCCGCTGTTTTATATTCATACTTACCTGGCGTAGGGGATACCGTGATCATGAAGGCGGTTCCCCCAGGGCGAGGCCCCTCCATTGCACTGCGGTTGGGTTGACCCTTGCGATTATCCCTAATGTGGATAACTCGGACGCGTTATTTTTGGTAGTGGGGACTGCGTACGCGCCGTCCCCTTCCTAACTTCACCAAGCACTGAAATTCTAGGGAGAGATTAGATAGTGATACTCGTTAGTCTGCGATGTTCGTTTCGTACTTTGAAGAAAACATGCGAGCACTTTTACGTTACGTATCTGCCACGTTATCAACTAAAATATATTGCTGGCGAAAAGAGCGTCTGGCCTCTGGGTACTACCTACACAAATCTGCCTACCACTTCGGGGACCTTTGCGGGAAGACTTGAAGGATATGTATAAATAACTTGTAGTTCCTGAGATCAACCAAATTCTTCAGCTATAAAGCTGAACCAACAAATATTAGTATCTACACATCACAACACAAGGGCATGTCGAAATTTTGAGAACCCTCATTCCTCATGATCGGTTACGTAAGTAAAGGAAAGGGCCCTCAGTGGGAAGGACTGCAGAAGAACATTTGTTAGGGTAAATAAACCCTTAGAATATTCTAGATCTTCGTGGCTATGCGTTGCATAATCAAACAGTAGGGGCATTAGGAAATGGACTTTCTTATTAGTTATTAAATTAACCGACTGGCGCTACTCTTGTAGTTCTCGCATTGCAGGCAAGCTGTCTATATATGTAACTAGCGGCCCGTCCCGGCTTCGCACGGGTGGACATAAGGTTTTTTTTATAAAAGAAAATATATGGTGAAAGATTTTTTTCAAATCGGAACAGTTTTTGTGTTTATTCATTACAAACATACACACACACACAAAAATACAAATCTTTCCTCTTTATAATATTAGTATAATAGATAGCTGTAATGGCCGAGTGGTTCGAGAAGTCGCTCGCAACGATTGCAAGTTCGAATCTCGACTGTGGGTACCAATAGAGTGATTCTGAACTTAAATACAGTGATTAATAACCACGAGGTTTACGGTGACGGAATAATCGAGAGGAAGTGTGAAATCAGACAGTGATAGCGTCATAATCAGATTGATTGGTAAAGATCGAGATTCGAACCTGCAATTAGTTGACTTGGCCACCACGCCTCTTATATATAAATATACATATAATCACGCCTCTTTCCCGTAGGGGTAGGCAGATACCACTTCTTTCCACTTGCTACGATCCTTACATACTTCTTGCGCTTCGTCTACTTTCATTATTCTCTTCATACATGCTCTTCGGTTTAGGGTACTCTTGACTTGGCCTTTTTTCAAGACGTCCCTAATTTGGTCTAGAAACGTCCGTCTAGGTCTACCCCTTCCAACACTTTCATCCACACTCGCCTTATACACTTTTTTCGTCAATCGTTCTTCATTCATTCTCTCGACATGGCCAAACCATCTCAGGATACCTTTCTCAATTTTTGTCACTACATCTTCTTTCAGACCACAACGTTTCCTTACCTTTTATACTTATTACCTTATATATCTAGACTATAATTATTGATCTACCAGATTAAATTATGACTTGAATCATTAACCGGGAAACTAGTTTGAACCGGTTCAAGTTGAACAGAAGTTAGCCGACAAAGCTAATGGGTCTGCATTACTGGAAATTTGCAGTTAGACCGTTGGAGTAAGACCAGTCAGGTGTGTTATTTGATTATGAACTTCATTATTAGTGCGCTAAAGCTTATATTTCAACTTGTCACGTCATGCCAGTTTGCTAGATGTTTTACGACTGATTTAGAAATGCGCTTTTGTAATTGGCTTGTAGGTTAAGAGTGAAGTTAGGTTAATAAATATTTATTATTATTTTGAAATTGGAATAGAGTTAAGTTTGGTTTAAATTGAAGAGAATTTACGTTCGATGATTTAACACACCACTAGTTTTTCGGTGAAGGAATGTCCAAAGACGTACTTATATTCGTGCTTAAAAGGCGTGTTAGTCTAGAGAGAACTGGTGCTCTACTCTCTCTGCCTACCCCATGAGGGACTCGGCGTGATGATAGCATATGTATAATAATATGACATGATGACAGACTCGCAATTTATCACGTTTTCTCAGTGGTTTTGTTCCTACTAATATTAGAAATGCGAAAATTTGTGTGTTCAAAATTTATCAATCATGCCAGAACAGCTGAACAGAATTGGATGAAAATTGGCACAGAGATAGATTATCACCTAGATTAACACACAGGATATGTTCCAGAAAAAAAACTGCCATTTAAATGAATGTTTCCGCGCGGAAATAGCCGCATGGCAAAGGTGTGTTAATACCAACTACAAAATATTTTATTCATTTCATTAACAACGAAGCGCGTCAGAGGCAGAGTATTGCGTGGCTACCCACGAAAATACACAGCGGCAAGGGAACTACATATAAATAACATCGCGGTGTTTGACCTACCCGCTCCACGGCGCATGAGCTACCCACATATAGCTTAGCGGCTTAGCACCTACCCACAGATACAGTGTCTCAGAAAATAGAACAATTACTCAATTGTGAATGGCACAATGAAGGAAGCTAATAAGAATTGAGAAAATTACTCAATGAATATAGATATAAATAATAGATGGATGACCCATCTATAGATTGATTTTTATTCATTGAGTAATTTTCTCAATTTGAAATAAATATCAATTGATATAAATTTATATTTATATCAATTATAAATAAAATATAAAATTTAAGATAAAACCTCCGCAAGTTGACAGTTGTAGGTTAATATCAGGTTAATACAATATGCAATTGAAAGTAAACATTAACATTAATTACATCGGCATTCTGTTATTCTCGTTGGAGAATGCCATGGAGAGTACGAGAGCACCAAAAACGTAACGCTGTCATTCATCAGTAGATTTAACCTCTCATATTTTTCTCATACCGGGCGCCTTATATATGAATATCGATTCTTAAGGAGTAAACTCCAATAAACTCCAAAAAACTCCAAAATCCATAACTTTATGTTATATTCGAATAAATGCTTGTTTGCCACACGTGTGGTATAAATATTTATATACTAGCTGTCCCGCCCAGCTTCGCTTGGATAATAAATTTACCTAATTTCCTGAAACACGATTGCTGCGCCACCTATCGGGCCAATTGTGAATCTAAACCATTCTCGTATATATGTGTAGGTATATACGATAAGAGTAATAGGTTAAAGATCCGCATTTTATAGGTGAACGAAAAAAGTGTATAAGGCGAGTGTTAATGAAAGTGTTGGCAGGGGTAGGTAGGGGTAGGCGGACGTTTCAAGACCGAATCAGGTCTTGAAAAAAGGCCAGGTCAAGAGTACCCTAAACCGAAGAGCATGTATGAAGGGAATAATGAAAGTGGACGCAGCGAAACAAGTATGTAAGGATCGTAGCAAGTGGAAAGAATGGTCTCTGCCTACCCCTACGGGAAAGAGGCGTGATTATATGTATGTCTCTATCTTATAGTATATATATCCTCACGCCTTCCCACAAGGGTCCCCGAAGGGGTAGGCAGAGGTGTATAGGTAATACCCACACACCCACTTTCCGCCAGAGGTATATTAGGTGCCAACGTGACTGATGGCGAGTCCATCGCTGTTACTCAAGCACGACTATACATACGCCTTTGAATTTCTTCTCAGACGTATGCGGGTTCCTCTCGATATTTTCCTTCACCGTAAAGTTCGTGGTGTAATTAATCACTGTACTTAAGTTCAGAAAAACTCATTGGTACAGTCGGGATTCGAACTTACGATCTTTGTGTCGCAGGCAACTGCTCGAACCACTCGGCCACCACGGCTTTTTATCTTATGGTATTTTTTTTTGGAAAGATATTTCAACGTACAATTCTACAGTTCAACTCGTTCAACGGTCTCATATTTAAGGCACCACATTTAGTTTCGGACTCCGCTCGTTCTGCTCTTTTTCCAATAATTCAATTCCACTATTGACAAGCACAATGGAGCTAATTAATCCCCGTCGCAAAGGTTTATATTTATTTCCAGAAAACTGGGACACTTAGCTCTAGGAGCAATTCGCAAAATAGGATTCTGACTTAGTGGTTTGCAATCCACTTTTTTTAGTGGTCATTGGTTTGTTAAATTATTGGCATGGCAATGGGGAAGAGAGTAGAGAGGAAGCCTGCATACGTCTCAGAATTCAAAGGCGTATGTATAGTCGTGCTTGAGTAACGGCGATGGACTCGCCATCTGTCACGTTGGCACCTAAAAATATACCTATCTCTGGTGGAAAGTGGGTGTGTGGGTGCTACCTATACACCTCTGCCTACCCCTTCGGGGACCCTTGTGGGAAGGCTTGAGGCTATATATATCTTACTTCTTACTAATATTATAAATGTGAAAGTTTGTAAGTTTGGATGTTTGCGGTTCTTTCACGGCCAAACGGCTGAACCGATTTGGCTGAAAGTCGAAATGGTGATAGCTTATACCTAGGAATAGGTCATAGGCTACTTTTTTTTTATTCCTCAAAAATTCAAAGTTCTTAATATTATAATGTATGATGCTCTTTCACGGCATAGCGGCTGAACCGATTCTAGCAGGAAAATTTTCAAAGCTCCTTTTTCGAACTCTACGCGGGCGAAGCCGCGGGCATAAGCTAGTATTATAATCTTTTCGCCGGAGCCAAATTTTTAGGTGCAAACGAAACGTTTCTCATTTCATCTAAACCGTCTCTAATGGTTGCAATACAGGAGAAGGCTAAGTTACAAGCCCATTACTGTAAAACCTTATGTACACTGCGCGTGCAAACAAAATACTTGATAACAGTTTAATGTAATGAAGGCTTAGCAAGGGAGCGTGGTGACGTCACAAGACAGGCGTGCCAACAAGAATATAACCAAGAAAATCTTCTTTATTACTACGCACTGTGTTGGTCGAACGCGACGTTTTAATCGAGCGGTTTGTCGATGCATTTTTTATTTGGTTATTTTCTCCATAATACGCTATTGAACATTACCACGCCTATTTATTCTGCCATCAGCCCCAAAAGTTTGTTATACTAAGAAAGTTTAGTATAACGAAGCCACAGAGTCGCTCATTCGATGTTCATTGCTTACGTCTGCCCTTGTGAGAGGTGTGAAGGCGTGTACAGGTAAAAGTAGAGGGACAATGAGGAAGAGGAAGACAAAGATTCACACTGAAGTCTGCTTAAAGAAAAGGCGTCTGTCATAGTGAATATGGGGAGGTAAAAAATTGCGTTGGGCCGGAGGTAAATGGAAGGAGTTGCAAATGAGACACAACAAGATTTAGAATTTACAAATGGTCGCTGGTTAGTTAATGATTTCTCCTTAGATTTGCTTAGATATATAGATTCACTTATTTTCCCTAGAATCGCTAATTAGAATGATTTTTATCTCATAATAAGGACAATTTTTACAACCGGGACAATTAAATAAAATTAAAGGCCTTTAAATTATTATACTAAATAATGATGCAGTTTGAAGATTTTGGGGATTCCGCCGCGTTTGTAAAACACAGTGCGTATGCAACTTGCTTTCATTAAGTTAAACATTTAATTAAATAAAGCTTCCCGAACAATGTCGAACACATTTAAGTGGGGATTCGGGTTATTGTGAAAGTCAAATTCCTTATGCATATCCCAGGACCCGGAGGCGATTCCTCGCGCATTCCTCTACTGTTATATAAAAGGATGAAAACTTGATGAAATTCTTACAGTAATCTATATACATATATAGGAGATCCCATTTGTGAACTCACTCATCACGAAATCTTAGGAACTATAAGGCCGATTGACTTGAAATTTGGTAGAAGTACCTTACGTGCTGTGGAGGTCAGCTAAGAAAGGATTTTATGAAACTCCACCCGCAAGGTACAATACGCGGGGGAGTTAAATAAAAAGTTTTTTTAACTTATTCACCCGGGCGAAGCTGGGCGGGACAGCTAGTCATTTATAAGAAACATCTCTCGTAGTGAGATCTTTGCTACGCTGCTACGTTGGGCTACGGCGTAGAGCATCTACGAAGGCTCTACGGCATCTCTGTCTTCGATCTTTTGGACGAGATTTGTTTTGCAGCGGAATATAAATGTTAATTGTACCTATTAAGTGTCGTATTTGTGTAAAGTAAGTATTACCTGTTTTGCAAGTGCCCATAGGCAAGGGTAACCGCTTGCCATCAAGTGTATCATATATGCTGATTTGAGGTATTGAATAACTAAAAACATTCGGAGACTATCGTAACTTGACAGCTACTCCAAATTATATTTTTTTATTCTGTCGCCTTTATGTTTACCATCTGCCATTGTCACCGAATTCCTAACGCCTTAGGCAGAAAGAGTAGGGCGCTAGTCCTCTCTAGCCTCACTCACTATGTACCCTTGACTTGATCAGAAAACATGGTTATCTGGTTCAAACCAATTATCTGTCTAGCAGGGCATATCTATAAAGATATGCAATTATGGTCAAGAGTTCAGTGCTAAGTTCTCTTAATTTCAGTGTTATTTCGGGAAATGGGCAAATTCTAGAGCAAGTGAATGAATTTGTATATCTAGGAAGCATGTTCACACGAGATGGAAAGTATGAAAAAAAAGAAAGATATTGAAAAAAGGAAAACTGCCGGTAATAAGGTGAATGGGGCCATGTCGGCGTTGATGGGCAGCAAAAGTCTCAGCAAGAATGCTCGAGTTGCTGTCCAAAATTCGATATTGGTGCCTGCTTTATTGTATGGCAGCGAATCCTGGGTATGAAAATAGCTTGAATGCAGTTGAGATGCGATCTCTTCGAAAAATGTGCGGAGAAACGATCTTAGATCGAATCCACAGTAAAGAGATTCGCAAATCAACTGGTGTGAATGAGGGCGTAATTGCAAAGATGAAGAAAGGCATGTTACGTTGGTTTGGACACATAGAAAGGACGAGTTTAAAGTTTGAAGAAATATTGACGAAACAGTTATACAAAGCAAAAGTGTGTGCAAGAAGAGGTAGAGGAAGACCACGTTCCAACTACCTGGATCAAATCTATCGGACGCTCAAGGACGGGAACGTCATGAGTACTGGAAACCGACGAGCATGTATGAAGAGACTGATGAATGTGGACGAAGCGAAAGAGGTATGCAAGTCTAGAGAGAACTGGCGCTCTATACACTCTGCCTACCCCGTTAGGGACTTGGCGTGATGATATGTATGTAAGTTCTCCAATTATATAAAACTCCGAGTGGTTTGCTTCCTGTTGCACTTAGAGAATAGTATTAGTGGTTACCAATCCTCCTATCGACCTCAAGTGTAGCTATTTACTGTCCAGGTCTATTGATGATTCCCGGAAGCGATGAGTTCGTCTGGAAGAGGTTCCGTCTACCACCGCACCATTGACTGAGAACTACAAAGGTCTTGTAGCGGGCGGTTTCAAGGAGTTTCCTTTCGTGGATGCTCAGGATTTGGAATGAGCTCCCCGTTGAGGTTTTGCCTGGAGAGTACAGCATGGAGTTCTTCAAGTAGCGTGTGTTTATATTTCTACATGGTTGACAATGCGCGAGTGATACTGCTGATGTTGCAACAAGGCAGTGGTAACCGCTTGCCGTCAGGCGGATTGCATGCTTGTTAGCCAGTGGCTTGGCCTAGTGGCTAAAAAAAGCAGGGAAATTAATTTAAAAAAAGTTACTGATAGAAATCGTTATATTTCAATGTATTATCGTCAAATTCAAATATGTATATCGTTGAATTAAAATATATCGTGATCTTTTTAATGAAAGCGTTGGTAAAACGTAAGGTTTTAATTCAATCGGTAATTATTTACTAGCTCTACATGACCTAAGGTCTTACTATGGCGTGATTATGGCATCATTCTTTACCAGTGTGAAAGAGATGGTTGTATACGACTATATATATAGCTCTTTCTCGCACAATTGGATAATAATGTCGATCGCTTGTCGTGGTGAGGCCCTGTTTTTAAACCGGTTTAACATTTCAATGGATTATAAATTATATTTAAATAATATGCACATTGCATTTAACTCCATTAAAATATTCGCGTCAGAATAAATCTAAGTTGTTTTATTATAATCTACACGCCATTCCACAAGTCCTCTAAGAGGTAGGCGGAGGTGTATATGTACTACCCACACCCACTTCTCGTCGGAGATATATTTTAGGTGACCACGTGACATCTTTGAACAGTCTTTGAATTTCTTCTCATACGTATGCAGGTAACTGCTCGATGTTTTCCTTCACCGTAAAGCTCTTGGCGTGATACGTCTGTGAAGAAATTCAAAAGCGTATGTATAGTCTTGCTTGTATAAGGGCGATAGACTCGCCATCTGTTACGCTGGCACCTAACATATATCTCTGGGGGAAAGTGGTTCTAGGGGTATTATCTATACACCTCTGCCTAGCCCTTCGGGGACCCTTGTGGAAAGGCGTGAGGATGTATATATTATATAAAAAAAATTAAACGCGCAAAAACCATTTTATCATTTACATCTAGAGAAGATGTAATGATCAGGTCTGTTACAAGAGGGCGCTGCGATCGTTATGGTAATGTCATGTAACCCGAGGGGGTCACGGGATCCTATCAACTTGGCCAGAACTGAAAACACCTCATTTGCAAACAAAGGCATTGTACATACGTAGGACAGGTACCGTTGCGTTCATCGTCTCATTGGGAATTATATTAAGTATCCAAAGGAATATTACGTTGGGACTTGCTACAATTTTTAAGCTACGTCATAAGGGTAGGCAGATAGAGTAGAGCGCCTGTTCACGTCAGACCTGATTGCTCATTCTTAATTAGTAGTGTCCCGCGGTAAAATATATTCATTGGTAGATTTTTTCGCTCTCTACTTTTTCTGCCTACCCTCTGATAGCCGAGCCGTGATGATATGTAATAATAATAATAATATATCCTTTATGTACAAACACACACATTTACAAAAACAAACAGAAATGACAAAGAAAACATATAGTAGGCACAATAGGCGGCCTTATCGCAAAAGCGATTTCTACCAGGCAACCCAAGTGTAGAGAGAGATAAGAAACAGAGAAAGAAAAGGTAGGTGTGACAGTTGAGAGGATGAAATATGTATGTATGTATTGTTGAGTCAGGTCAGTTACAGACTATATTAAAGTCACACTTTATATTAAGTCTTCGTCAAGAATACTCGAAACCGACGAGCATGTATGAAGAGACTGATGAATGTAGACGAAGCAAACTGAGAGAACCGGCGCTCTTTACTCTCTGCCTACCTCGTTAGGGAATCGGCGTGATACTATGTATATATATGTATGTGTTAAGCAAAAGTATTTTGCCCGTCGCATAAAATACATTCACCCCAGAACAATCTAGAATTAAAATTTACCGATAAAATACAAACAGTTGAAATTATTCTAGGTCCCCTCAACGTATTTTGTGTTTCACTACACACACGCCGAATGTAGCTGAAGTTCGTTTGCAGCGTGACGTTTGAGCGAAACTTGTGTCATATACAGGTTGTTTTCTTTCCCTTAAGTATTTGGAAAGTATATGAACAGGAGTTCTATTAGGTATAGTAAGCTTAGAGAAAACTTTCGCTCTAAAAATTGTAAGTTTGAATCCCGAATCAGTGATTTTTTTTGCCAACTTACATATTACATAATGATTAGTTAAACCTCAAGCTTTACGGTGAAGGAAAACATCGAGAGGAAACCTGCATACGTCTGAGAAGACTGAAAAGTCGTATGTACAGTCGTGCTTGAACAACTATGTACTTATTATTTTATTATTATTTTTTTTATTATTTATTTATTATTATGCTTACAACTATCCTTACAGGTTAACCTAATACAATAGTGGAGAAAAATAAAATAAAGTAATCCTAAAATTATGTATACATATATATTTAATCCTAAACTTAAGTTATTCCGTCACACAAAATATGCTGTAAGTGGCCTTCGTGAATTCGTTCAGTGAACATGAGAAGACATCGGTTTGAGCCGCAACAGTGTTGAGTACCCGCAGCGCTCTCGTCAGCGGCGCTTGTTCCAGCAGCTTAGTGCGCGCGCGCGGGACTTGCAGGGGTGGGGGCCGCCTTCGGCCCACGCACCTGTCCGGGACGCAAAGCCTTATCTCTTGCAGAATTTTCTGAACTTGCCATCTCGGTGCCTAACTACATCACAGTTGAAAAGTGGTTGTGAAATTACAGATCACCTCTGCCCACCTCTTCGAGAAGCCTTGTTGGAAGGCTCTATTTTAAAATTTAACTAACCAGTGCGAATTCAGGGCACATCGCTAGTATTTTAACATACATACATACATACATACATATCATCACGCCAAGTCCCTAACGGGGTAGGCAGAGAGTCTAGAGCGCCAGTTCTCTCTAGACTTACATACCTCCTTCGCTTCGTCCACATAAATCAGTCTCTTCATACATGCTCGTCGGTTTCGAGTACTCTTAACGTTCCCGTCCTTGAGAGTCCGATCTATTTGATCCAGGTAGTTGAAATTTAGTAAGTATTTTAACAGAACTCCAATACGCGATCGTCTAGCGGTCGTGGAATACCCGCCCCTAACAATTTGACATATTTGTGTTGATGACATCTAATCTGCATTTTAATTGAGAGTATTGTCAAAGTTACAAGGGGTACGTACTTATATTACTGTGTAGGTAAGTTCCAAATGAATCTACTGATTGCTTCCGCCAACTTTCATTGAAACTTGTCCATAGGCGTATCAATAGTAGCCGTGGTGGCCGTCTGGTTCGAGTAGCCTGCGACACAAAGATCGCAAGTTCGAATCCCGACTGTACCAATGAGTTTTTCTGAACTTAAGTACAGCGATTAGTCACACAACGAGCTTTACGGCGATGTAAACATTTAGAGGAAACCTGCACACGTCTGAGAAGCAATTCAAAAGCGTATGTTTAGTCGTGCTTGAGTAACGGCGATGGACTCGCCATGTGTCACGTTGGTCTTGGTACCTAAAATATATCTCCAATGGAAAGTGGCGTGGTGTGGTGTGGCGGGTACTAATGACACACTTCTGCCTATCCCTTCGGAGCCCCTTGTGGGGAGACGTGAAGATATATTTCATACATACACTGTTGTCTAGTAACGATAGTAGAAGATTAATTTAATGTGGGACTATGTCAATTTATATAGAATTGTCCTAAGATCCATGTCATGTATTTGTTATTTTACAAGCCCCCGGATTCACCCACGTAAATCTTAATGTTTTTTGTATAAAAAATCTTCTAAATCACATATCCTTCCCAAAACCTTAGAGAATATGTGTACAAAGTTTCATGATGATCGGTTAAGTAGTTTTTACGTGAAAGCGTAACAAACAAACTTCTTCTTCGTCGTTACACTCTTGGCAGAGTGGTCGTGGCTGTCATTTCTTGTGCGGCGACCCTAACCACACGGCGCCATTCTTCTCGTACAGCCGCGCGTCTGGTGCTTTCGTGTAGAGGGCAATTTGTGGCCGCCTTTATTTGGTCAGTCCATCTCATGGGGGATCTACCGCGCGGTCTACTTCCATCCACTTTACCCTGAACTACCAGGCGCTCGATGGACAAAACTCCACGTCTTGATACGTGTCCGAAGAAGGTAAGTAAGTAAGAAATAAGGTAAAACAAACTTACAGTCACATTTATAATATTAGTAAGCTGTCCCGCCCAGCTTGCGATCGCAGCGCCACCTATCGGGTCCAATTGTGAATCTAAAACATTAGGAGGAGTTCAGTGACAAAAACACGCATATAAGAACTATATATATATATATATACTAGTGGTCCCGCCCAGCTTCGCTCGGGTGGAAAAAAAAAAGATGGTGGCGCCACCTATCGGGTCCAATTGTGAATCTAAACCATCCCAGATCCCCTTGAACACACACAAAAAATTTCATCAAAATCGGTCCAGTCGTTTGAGAGGAGTTCAGTGACATAGACACTCACAGAAGAATTATATATATATAAAGATTATATATTTTTTTTACTATTATTATGGTAAAAAAATACATACACACGTTCTAACATCATCCAGTATTATATCGCGATCGAGTCAACTATTGTCAACCTCGCAGTAACACTACACTCTGTATAAATTTTTTTTCGATGGTTAGTTTTATAAGCTTCGTGGTCTGATAGCCACAGTCCAGACGCGTAGTGGTTGCCCGCCGGTGTCTACCTGTCCTGAGAACTTCCAGTATTTTCATATTTCCTTCAAACCCTTTGGGAATTTAAAACAATACAAGGTGAGTTGAAATAGTTCTTTGTCGTCTTCATGGACTTATTCTATGCCCCGTGGAAAAAATAGGATTTCAACTGTAGTTTTTTTAATAGAACATTTTCCATGTTTTATTTCAGTTCTATTTTCTCTCTGTGCCATAATTTTATCAAATTCTGTTCAACTGTTCTGGCGTGATTGAGCAACAAACATTCGCACAACCTTCGCAAAACCATTCATAATAATTTGAGTAAGATATTCAGTTGAAGATACTACAAGAGTGTTTTATGACAAAATTGATTTCATTGATGTCTCTCGTAACGTGAGTTCCGGAACCTGTGCTTTTGCTTTGCTACTTACTTGAGCAGGTGTTAAGTAGCACAGCTAAGGGCACCCATTGTGGGGTTCGGAATTCGGCTTCGAGCGTTGCTGATTCGCGAGCTAGGGACCTCCGCTCGGCTAGTAAGAAATAACAATTGGTATTTACATCTTCTTGTTTTATTCCATCTATTTATATGCCGAAATTCATCACAATTGATTCAGATGCAACAACAGATTATTTTGTGTCTCTCATCTGAGTTCTTGGTGCTTTTGCTACTTAACCGAACATAGGCGAGACTGAAAGGCCTTCAAGCTGGCACTACTCAATTGCTAACTTAAGCTCAGGGCGCCGGTTTCGCGAGCTAGGGAGCTGGGCGGGAGTGGGTCGTATTATTCAAAGAGTTTTAGACCAGCTCTGTGGTAAAGGGAGGCGACATTTACTCAGCAGAGGGTTAAAAGCAGCTGAAATAAATAAATGAATGAACGAATTAATGAAAGTTCAGTATTTTTAACGTAGCACTGAAATTATCCAAATAATTAAGAAGGGCCATATTTATTTTAATCTTTTCCATAGTTATTCTGAGCTCCAGTATAGTCCTACATACATACATATTTATAATCACGCCTCTTTCCCGTAGGGGTAGGCAGAGACCACTTCTTTCCACTTGCTACGATCCTTACATACTTCTTTCGCTTCGTCCACTTTCATAGTTTTAAACAATAAAAATATTGGGATTATCCAACTTAAATTGACTTCCAAAAGCTAAGTTTTACCATAGAAACTAGGCGAAAAACATAGTCAAATGTATAATTTGTATATGGGAGAGATATTATATACTTTACACCCGGCATCCAGGATATGAATACGAATAATCGACCTTAAAACTTTGTCACACCTCGAGTTTTACATTGAAGGAGAACAACGCGAGGAAACCAGCATAGGTTACGATATAAATTTACAGACGTATGTGAAGTTCTACAACATTCTATTTGACATCCAAATATATTTCCGGCAAGAAGTTGGTGTGATACCTTTTCTGTCATGTATGTGCGTAGGGTGTAGCTATTATTATAATAATTATAAATGTATAATTATCATACTTTATTCTGTACTTAATTACCTTCTTACGTAGAGGGAGAGTGGTGAGAATATGCTATTTTCAAGAGCCGTGGTGGCGGAGTGGTTCGAGCAGTTGCCTGCGACGCAAAGGTCGCAAGTTCGAATCCCGACTGTACCAATGAGTTTTTCTGAACTTAAGTACAGTGATTAGTCACACCACGAGCTTTACGGTGAAGGAAAACATCGAGAGGAAACCTGCATATGTCTGAGAAGCAATTCAAAGGCGTATGTATAGTCGTGCTTGAGTAACGGCGATGGACTCGCCATCTGTCACGTTGGCACCTAATACACCTCTGGCGGAAAGTGGGTGTGTGGGTATTACCTATACACCTCTGCCTACCCCTTCGGGGACCCTTGTGGGAAGGCGTGAGGATATATTATTTTCAAATTTCAAGGTGCAAATATTAGAAAACAAACAGGCGTATGAATAGTCGTGCTCGAGTAACTGCGATGGTCTCGCCATCTATCTAGTTGGCACCTTAAATATATCTTTGGCGGAAAGTGGGTATACTTATATACCTCTGCCTACCCCTTCGTGGACCTTTATTGGAATACTGCATACAATATAAATAACCATATTGTGTACATATATATATATATATATTATTGTAGGCAGAGGCATTATTATTACCTCTGCCTACCCCTTCGGGGACCCTTGTGGGAAGGCGTGAGGATATATTATTATTATTATTATTTATATATTATTGTATATTTACAGTACTAACAATGTTTGGTTGTCAATGCCTTATATGATAAGAGTCCGTTGATCTAAGCAATGAAGAGAATTATTTTGTACATATATCAGGCACGGGGTAGGCAGATGGATTAGAGGCATGGTCATTGATCCTCCTAAGCAAACGTTAACCTAAAGAAGAAAATAACGGATAATCCGTTAAAACAAATGTTACCCGACTGTACCTACCGCCTGGCTACCGGGCTACTTGTCTGTCACCTTCTGTAAGGTCACAGCCAAGGGGCGCTGCTTCCGGGTAGTGTTAAGTTCATGCGGAAGAGCCTTCCAGAACTTAATGAGGCATGGTGACAGTTCATTCTTTAAGTAAATAATAAAGCTGTCACTTTCAATATGAACTTGGCAACGGTGGTGTATGGCCTTTATGTCTTGGCAACCCCAAGACTATCAGACGGACTAAATAGTCTTTCGCTACCTATATTGTATAAAAATTCGTAAAGAAATGAATACCCGCACTTCATTCCTTTGAATATAGATGAAGCGAAGGATGTCTGTAAGTATATAGAGAACAGACGCTCTACTCTCTTTGCCTACCCTGTTAGAGCCTCGGATACCATGTTTTACCTACAATTATAACTTACAAATACTATATTCAGTTTCTGTACTAATTATTCTGAGAACTGGCGCTCTATATTCTCTCTGCCTACCCCGTTAGGGACTCTGTGTCATGATATGTATTTATGTACCTACTAATTCGACGACCGTCTGGTCTAGTGGTTAGAGCCCCTGACTGCGAAACTTGAGGTCGCGGGTTCGAATCCCGCTGAGGGCAGATATTTGTGTGAAGAACACGAATATTTGTACCTTAGTCTTGGATGTTCTATGTATTTAAGTATATATCTATCTATATAAGTAAATATATCGTTGTCTAGATACCATAACACAAGCTTTGCTTAATTTGGGACTAGGCCAATTTGTGTGGAATTGTCCCAGGTATTTATTATTATTATTATTAAATTATTCGTTAAAGCTGTGGTGCCGATTGGTTAAAGTAGTCATCTGCGAAATGAAAGTCGCAGGTTCGAACCGGGCGGTCTGTAGGAATGAGTTCCATTTTCCCAGGCCCTTGGTACCCACTTTCACAGCGTTTCCCGTACCCGACAGTGCCGATGAGTTTTTCTATACAGTAATTATCACACCACAGGTATTACGGGGATGGAAAACGTCGTGAAAGCGCAGTTTTGAGAACAAATTCAAAGATATGTATCGTCGTGGTTGAGAAATAGCGATGAGGACGCCATGTATCACATTGGCGCCTCTTTTTATCTGTTGTTACACTTCTGCCTACCCTTTTGGGACCTCAATGTATTATCAAATTAAAGGAAAAACATTGTTATTGGGAAAGTTAAAAACGAAATTCGTATTTAATTCTTTAATGCAAACTACTAAAGGTCGAAGTATAATTAAACAAAAGTCAACATATCATTTGAATAACAATGAGTTGTTTTAAAGCAAATAAGTTCAAAGGTAAGTCCTTTGCCCAGCTGTGGGATTTGCCTCTTTAGTAAATTATTTAATAGTTGCATCGTGAATTACTACGATTTTGAATATCTTCTCAAATGTATTCAGGTTTCGTTGCGACGTTTCCTTTCCCCTAAACCACGTTGTGTGATTAATCATTGTATAGAAAGTTCATTGTTACAGTCGGGATTCGAGATCGAAATCTTTGTCTTTGCAACATAGATTTCATGTTCGAATCCCGCGACTACGCGAACTAATCGGTAACCACAGTTCTTATCTATCTTGTATATATATCTATATATATATATATATATATATAGGAGATCCCATTTTTGAACTGACTCATCACGAAATCTCAGGAACTGTAAGGCCGATTGACTTGAAATTTGGTAGGAGTATTCCTTACGCGGTGTACAGATCAGCTAAGAACGGATTTTGTGAAACTCCATCCGCAAGGTGGAGTGCAGGGAGATCCCATTTGTGAACTTACTCATTAGGATATCTCAGGAACTATAAGGCCGATTGACTTGAAATTTGGTAGGAGTATTCCTTACGCGATGTAGAGGTCAGCTAAGAACGGATTTTATGAAACTCTACCCGCAAGGTGGAACGCGGGGAGATTCTATTTGTGAACTTACTCATCACGAAATCTCAGGAATTAAGGCCGATTGCCTTGAAATTTGGTAGGAGTATTCCTTACGCGGTGTAGAGGCAGCTAAAAACGCTCAACTAAAAATCTCTTATTTAATAAATAACGAAATATTCAAAGATTTGTAATGTGATCATAGGCACATATTTTTGTGCGCTTAAATCGCAAACGCTGGGTAAACCTTACGAGATAGATCATATGAATGTACTACGGAGTAGTATATCTTTAAATGATCGATACAAAAGTCCGCGATTGTATTTAATTATCTCTAAAGGATATACCACCATAACCATTTTTATCTTTTACATTATTATTAGTATCAATATTGCACCCGTGCGAAGCCGGGGCGGGCAGCTAGTATATATATATAGGAGATCCCATTTGTGAACACACTCATCAAGAAATCTCAGGAACTATAAGGCCGATTGACTTGAAATTTGGTAGGAGTATTCCTTACGTCGGAATGATATCGGTGTAGAGGTCAGCTAAGAAGGCGGATTTTATGAAACTCAACTTTAAAAAAAAAATAACACGTTTTTAGCTATTGCCTCCATAGGGGACGCAATAGTTGAAAAACGTGTTTTTGGAGTTTACTCCTTAAGAATCGATTTTCATATATAAGGCAAGGCGCCCGGTATGAGAAAAATATGAGAGGTAAAATCGACTGATGAATGACCTCGTTACGTTTTTGGTGCGCATGCACCTATGGTGCGCAACTTTCTAATTTGGTTGTGACCAACCGCGCTCAGTACGCCGCCGCCGCTTGTGTGTGACAGTTGTACAATCCGCTTTCAATAAGTTTGAAAAACAAGTGCAGATATGCCGTATTGCTCCATTCTTGAGTGCAGGAATGCTAGCCGGATAAAAATCTAGCTAATAGTGGCATTTCCTATCATCGGGAAGTGTTATTTAATTAAATTTAATTTTATTACGTTACTTTTGTTTTATGCCCAAATTTTTTTTAATTGTACAATACAAAAATCAATCTTATGTAAGGGCAATAAGATCGAATTTTATCTGTAATAATAGTTAAAGAACTTTCTAGAAAATTGCATCAGTTTCGCGGTACTCAACCAGTGCGAGGGTGTAGTCAATAAAGTATCGATATAGATAATCGCCTATTAAAATATTTCGCCGATTAGTTATAATAAATGTATATAAAATGAATAAATATATTTTTCATTAATTTGTTAATTTACCCTTTCATATGGTATTAATCTTATTTTCAGTTGGATATACTCTTTGCGTATGTTTAGACAATCGTACTTAAGGTGTAAACTCCAGTCGTGCGTCGCGGAGCTGACACACACAATTTTTTTTTTACTTTTTCACCCAGGCGAAGCTGGGCGGGACAGCTAGTAATTAATAATTCAATTGACTTTTAAACAGAACCATTGGAATATGTGTATTTCCGGGCATTGTCCGTATTCACAATATCCGCAGGGGTCAAATTGGAATCAATAAAATGGACTGTACACTCAATACGTCATTAGTGATTTATTTAAAATAAATAATTACCTACCCTAGATGTTTCCATAATAAGTACGAGTATATCATTAGTTTCAATTGCGAATTGTTTTATAAAGAGCGTTCGCTAATGCTATATTTAGAATAAAATTTCAAAAGAGACTTTTGAATGTGGACGAAGCGAAAGAGGTATGTAAGTCTACAGAGAACTGACGCTCTATACTCTCTGCCCGTTAGGGGAGCTTCTTTTTCGACATTTTATAAGTGCCCATCTGGGCCTATGTGAAATAAAAAGATTTTGATTTGGTTTGATTGATTTGATTGATTTGATTGATTTGATTGATTTGATTGATTTGATTGATTTGATTGATTTGATTGATTTGATTGATTTGATTGATTTGATTGATTTGATTGATTTGATTTGGACTCGGCGTGATGATATGATGATGATGATGAACATTATATATTTGGTAATTTGACTTTAGGTTACGAGCTACTGGCTTTTCACCTACCCACTAAGATCAAAATTATGATGAAAACAATTAATGCAATTTTTCAAGCTAACGTGTGTTTAAGTTTAAACAAACAGCCGTCCGTGGTGGCCGAGTGGTACGATTCGCCTGCAACGGTAATATTGCAATTTCGAACCCCGACTGAACCAATGATTTTATCTGAACCCCCGCACCGACTACATCAATGGTATACTTTCTATAGTTACTCGGCCGTTCTAGGGGTAGGTAGGTTTCCTTACGTTGATTAAAGATTTTGAGAGGAAACGGCGAGACAAAATCCCCGGTTTTCTTTTTTAACATTTGTTCCCTTTTTTTTTTTTTTTTTTTTTTTTTTATACCACTTGGGTGGCAAACAAGCATGCGGTCCGCCTGATGGTAAGCGGTTACCGCCGCCTATGGACGCTTGCAACACCAGGGGTATCACTCGCGCGTTGCCGACCCTGCAGGAATCTTTTCACACCCTTCTTGAAGAACTCCATGCTGTACTCTCCAGGGAAAACCTCAACGGGGAGCTCATTCCACAGCCTGAGCGTTCGCGGAAGAAAACTTCTTTGGAAGCGCACAGTGCGAGACCTTTGTGGTTCCAAGGTATGGGGATGAATTCCCCGTCGATGGCGAGAGGTGCGGTGGTAGAAGGTGGAAGTGGGCATCATATCGAACAATTCTGCAGAACACTCCCCGTTATACAAGCGGTAGAACACACACAGGGAGGCAAAGTCTCTCCTCAGACTTAGTGATTCCAAGCCGCTTGTGAGCATGGGATCGTCGACAATTCTAGCGGCGCGTTTCTGAACCGCGTCAAAAGGCCCAAGCTGGTATCCAGGGGCTCCAGCCCACAGGTGGCAGCAGTACTCCATATGTGGCCGAACTTGCGACTTATAAAGTTGCAGCCTTTGTTGCGGTGTGAAGTACTGCTTAGCTCTGTTGAGCACACCGAGCTTCCTCGACGCCAGCTTAGCCTTGTCATTCGATGTGTCTGATCTATCGCCCTTTTTGGGCACTGGGTGCACGTGGGCGGTCTTCCACGAAGTTGGGACTTTTTGGGTGGAGTAGGAAAGCGCGAATAGGCGCGTCAAAACAGGACACAGTTCAGGAGCACACTGCTTAAGCACCACTGCCGGAATACCGTCTGGCCCGCTCGACTTATGGACGTCCAGAGACAGCATCGTTTTACGTTGTTTTACATTTTACGTTGGGGTAAGAAAGATTAAACTTACATATATAAACTCTGTACAAGAGGAGCAATTCATTGCCATGCATGGCAATCATTCAAATAATCTGATGTTTTATAATAAGCCTTTTGAATTAATTTACTTTTAAACACAGCTTTAAATTCTTGTGACATCATCAAAAAAGTGTATGAAAGTGTGAATGAAAGTGTTGGAAGGGGTAGACCTAGGCGGACGTTTCTAGACCAAATTAGGGACGTCTTGAAAAAAAGGTCAGGTCAAGAGTACCCTAAACCGAAGAGCATGTATGAAGAGAATAATGAAAGTGGACGAAGCGAAAGAAGTGGTCTCTGCCTACCCCTACGGGAAAGAGGCGTGATTATATGTAAGTATGTATCCTGTTATAGGTCCTGTATGTTGTCCCCAGATGGCGCCCACCATAGTATCAGAGGACAGGCTGACCTCAGGGCACCGGCTGTCGCACCCGCCGCCCGGAGATGAGGTGCTCATTTCAGGCGTCTCCGGGTACTTTCCCGACTCCGACTCCGTCGTTCACTTGCAAGAGAACCTTAATAACAAGGTAAGAAGGGTGCTTTTGTTAAAATAGCAAAATATTATCTTTGGGTCGAATACCTGCCTGCAACACAAACTACTAAGATTGAATACCGACTATACCAATAAGTTTTTCTTAACTTAAGTAACCATATAGCGGAAACCTTTGAGAAGAAATTCATAGGCGTATGTAATGTATGTAATGTAATTGTGCTAAAAATATAATTACAGCGCTGCCGTGCTTTAGCTAGAAAAGGGTTAAGCCCGACTAGTAAATTTTGAGATATCGTCAAAAAACGTGGGAATTGATGTCTTTAAAAATCTATTCAAGATGGAGTAAACATTCTTAGAGACAAAGTTAGCTAATATTTAACTCTACCTTATATAATAATTTCCATCCTAAAATATTGTCTTTATAATACCTAAAACCTATTTTTTCTTATTTAACTAAGCATTTCACTCGTAATGTTAAACTTATTATGACTCTAAAACAGGGTTAACCATACCCTAACCCACTTTTAGCGTAGTATTTTGATGGAAATGTCACTATCAATAATTTACTGCAAAGTTATTCAACAATGCTTACTTATAAATAAGTTATCCACCGATAACTCATTTATAACTAAGGATATTACATCATAATACAGAATAGGATAACGACAAAAGTATTTTAACCTTTATTTAGGTAAGTAAAGGCAATACTATTTTTTTAATGACTTGTATTTATGCAATATTACTTAACTGAAAAAAGGTTATGTAAGTATCACTCGTGGTTAACCCTTTTACAGCTAAGCTAAGTGGAATGATTAGTCGAGGAAAAAAAATATTTTGCCATCTAAATTAAACTAAAGAACAAAATTTACTTAACCATATGCACAGATCAATAGCTAACTTCGTATATTTAAAAGTAAGTCTGTTAAAGAAACATGTAAGTAGGTAGGTAATTAAAATAAAATTCTATACCTGAAAAATTTGAAATAAAATAAGTACTTTTAAAATGAAATTAAAATTCCCTCGTTAGCCTAACTATTTAACTATTTAAATGCAATGAAATCAAAATGAGATCAATATAATCTCACAACAGCGCTAAAAAATTCTTTGTGATACACTGTCGACACATATAAGTAAAAATAATGCATGGCCATTATAAAATATCAACAATAAATCACAATGTTATTGACAATAGAATATGTGCCATATTGGCATGCAGTTAGCAATCTCTCTGGTTTAAAGGTTTTTACTCTTATATAGTTATCTGGCCGAGGCAATGTTTCATAATATTATTTTTATACCACATGGGTGTCAAACAAGCATGCGGTCCGCCTGATGGTTATCGGCCACCTATGGAAGCTTGCAACACCAGGGGTATCGCCCACGCGCTGCCGACCCTGCAGGAATCTTTTCACACCTGTCATGAATAACTCCATACTGTAATCTATAGAAAAAACCTCAACGGAAGCTCATTCTGCCTGAGCATTCACGGAAGGAAACTCATTTGGCACCGCGCAGTAAGAGACCTTTATGGTTCCAATGTATGGGAATGAATTATCCGTCGATGGCGAGAGGTGTGGGGGTAGAAGGTAGAAGTGGGCATCATATCATGTCGAACAATTCTTCAACACACAGGGAGGCAAAGTCTCTCCTCAGATTTAGTGGTTCCAAGCCGCTTGTCAGCATGCGATCATCGACAATCCTAGCTGCGCGATTCTATACCGCGTCAAAAGGCACTAGCTAGTATCCTGAAGCTCTAGCCCACATGTGGCAGCAGTACTCCATATGTGGCTGAACTTGCGACTTATAAAGTTGTAGCCTTTGCTGCGGTGTAAAGTTCTGCTTAGCTCTGTTGAGCACACCGAGCTTCCTGGACGGCTACTTAGCCTTGTCCTCTAAACGACCACGGAACTGAACATCACTAGAAATGTCAATAAGGATCCCAATGCTCTCCTAGATGTTAAGGGGAGTGTACTTGAATTGTAATACCATAGCAAATGGAAGTGTTTTTGGGGGTGACCCCGCAAACTTGTTTCTTAGTGAGGTTGAAGTGGACTAGGTTTAATCGGAGACATGACAGACACAGACCCCAATCGAAGACACTACAAAGTGTACTCTAGATTTCAGAGACAAATTGTTCGCGAATTTCCTCCATAGTTGAACGAGGGAGATTAGCATAGCCCGTGTGTCACCAGTACTTTCGTCTGCATATCAGTGCATTCCTTCAATAGAAAGCATGTCTTTGATATGCAGAAGAAACATAGTTCAGGGACAGCATAGAGCCTTGCGGGACGCCGGCATTAATGTCCATACTATCGATGCAGAGATCGTCAACGACGGCTCTTATGCATCAACTGGACAAAAGGTTGGCTACCCATTTGCATTATGGATTTGACCCCAAGGCCCCAAGTGCATTATAGGCCAATTAATTTATTTTAATATTTCTTCAAATTATCTCTCTCACCATCTCACCTAATCTCTTTTCATGACTTTGATGGGTATAATTCAATACTCATTATTTTAAAAAAAATACCGGTTTAGTGGAGAAGTGGCATACACTCCTTTTGAAAATATAAGTACATGAATTTTAAAGGGAGGTTCCATTAGCACCGGTATTTATTTAAATAATGTGGAATAAAAGCCGTATAGATCTGACATACATAACTCGTGCGTTGCAGTTTACTTTGTTCTAGCTTAGGAATGAGGCTTAACCCTTCTTTTACCAAGGATTCTTCCGAAATATTAATTGGTATTACTTGATTTAAAAAGGGTTAAGCGATCTTAACCTATTTATAGTTACGTTTTTTATATTAACTTATTTATAGTTTAGTTTTGTACGCCAATTTGCTCACACTTTACTTACTTTTAGTAGAGTTAATAAACCTTAACTTTAATTAAGTTAAGCATAAATAGATAACTTTATTTTTACTAAGCAAATTATATCAAAAAATATTTGGTCTTCCTAGGGTTAGGATACTTTTGCCCTCTTTTTGACTAGTTTCGTGGGTTAGCTGGTTTTTAGTTAAGAAAATTATAAAAAATGTGTCACTTAACTGTTTACTGAGTATCTGTATCTCTTTTATGGATAATGATAGAGCTTTGGTTCCTAGATCAAAATGTAGAGAATTTTGCGGTGGTAAAATCTGCATCATTACCTAAAAAACGACCATATGAGGGTTAACCCTTTTCTAGCTTAAGTACGGCAGAGCGGTAGACTAAACTTTCTGCCTTTTTTTTGCAATGTCTCGTTGCGTGAGTTCCGGGAACTTTTGCTACTTAACCAGTCAATAGCGAGACCAAGGCCCCTAGCCTTTCTGCCAGTTCAATTTTACAAATATATATTTACAATATGCAAGGAGCTCTATAGCGAGTTATGGTTTGACGTGCAGCGATATCTAGCGACAATAATGGAAATGCCATACATGTTGCACTAAAATGGAAGTATAGAATTAATTACAATGCTCCTTCATATTATGAATACAGGTGGACCTTATCTCCGGCGATGGCCGTCGATGGAAGCTCGCTCACCCTGAGATCCCGCAGCGCACGGGCAAGATCAACAACGTCAACAAATTTGATGCCTCTTTCTTCGGCGTCCACTACAAACAGGCACACACCATGGATCCCATGTGCAGAATCTTGTTGGAGAAGGCATATGAGGCCGTCATTGATGCCGGTAAGAGTCACTTCTTTTTAAGATAGGTTTTCTTCATACCAGTAGGCTCTTCATATACAAAAGTCATACCGAATAGTAATAACATAAGAGAGGTAGGGCATAACGGGTTTCCCGTTCGAATTCGGAGCTGCCCGACTGGGGCAGTACCTCCACCTTATAGAAGTCCGTAGCCAAATAACACAATTTTTTGTGTTGTGTTCCTACGCGGTGAATAAGGTTTCCAGTAATGAGCTCCTTGGGGAGGGGGGAGGATTGTTACATTGTGTTGGAAGCAGAGGGATTAAACCCATTATGCTGCCAACACACTGTAACTCTCCGAACACAGAGTGGCAACGCGCAAGTGATACTTCGGTATCGTGAGCGTAAATAGGCTACGGTAACCGTTTCCCATCAGGTGGGCCGTATGCTTGTTTGGCACTCTTGTTGAATAAAAAAAAAAATTGTACAGTTCTTTTCTAGAAGTTGTTGGGTATTGTGAATATATCTCATGGCGATGCTAGGTACTAATAATATATACGGTCGAATAGAGAAACCGTGAGCCGTGGAGGCCGAGTGGTTCGAGCAGGTGCCTGCGACACAAAGATCGCAAGTTCGAATCCCGACTGTACCAATGAGTTTTTCTGAACTTACGTACAGTGATTAGTCACGGGCTTTACGGTGAAGAAAAACTTCGAGAGGTAACCGGCATACGTCTGAGAAGCAATTCAAAGGCGTATGTATAGTCGTGCTTGAGTAAATTGGACTCGCCATCTGTCACGTTGGCACCTAAATATATCTCTGTCGGAAAGTGGGTGTATGGGTACTATCTATACACCTCTGCCTAGCCCTTCGGAGATCCTTCGTTCGTCCTTCGGGAGTCGGTTTAAAGTACAGTTGTAAAACTAACTTGCAGATGAAATATTTCACTCAAATCATAATAAAAAAAAAATATGCACTCAAACAAATAACTCCAACAATAACAAAATAATAACATTTTAAAGGGGGTGGGTTTTATGGTTTATCTTCCCTGGAGAGTACAGCATGGACGTTTTTCAAGAATGGTGTGAAAGGATTCCTGCAGGGTAGCGCGCGAGCAATACCCCTGGTGTTGCAAGCGTCCATAGGCAGCGGTAACCGCTTACCATCAGGCGGACCGCATGCTTATTTTCCACTCGTGTGGTATAAAACTCTGGGTTTGTACATCTGTTTCGTCAGTCTTTCTTCACTTCTCTCTATGTGTCCAAACCAACGTAACATGCCTTTCTTCATCTTTACAATCAAACCCTCATTCACGCCAGTTGATTTGCGAATCTCTTCATAGCATTATTGATTAATTGAGGTATAGACATTAATCAAGCAAAGGATGTTTATGGCCCGGTACCTAAATAAAGTTATTATTCCAAATGAAAATGAAAATTATTCGCCCGTGTGATAAAATATATCTCGCGCTTAAACAATTTGTTAGGAAAATTGTATTAAAAAGTCCAATATACAGTAAATAACGGCCAAGTGCTTAGCTGAAGGGAAATATTAATTTTAAGCGCCGGGTTTTCCTTAAGTCCGGGCTTGCTATTTGTTATTTACTTCGATGTAACATTTGTTATCCTACTGTATAGTAATTAACAATATTGTAATGACCCGTTAGGGATTCTGCGTGGTGATGTTACGATGATGATGATGCTGTAATGAGGGTGTTTGTTACTAAAGCTGAACGGAATTTAAAGAAATTTGCCACAGAGATAGATTTATTAGTTAATAATAAGGAATTTACACGTGAAAATAAAATTGAGCCGTCACGGGACGCTTGGCTGATGTGAAACATCGAAATTATTTTGTACAATGAAAATGCATAAATTAACACATAACGATAGGAACTAGGTCATTATCGCATAATATAAAAATAAAATATTACGATTTTTTCCAAGAAAATTATATTTTTTATTTCATAAAATTTTTTTTTTAATTGTGACAACTTAATTATGTTAATCGCTGATCAAAATAATTGAAGACCTATACTTGGTTCATATATAAGACCTACTAGCAGACCACGGCCACGCGATGCTGTGGCTAACGTTTCTATTATATTACATTGTAATTAATATCATGCCAAAAATAATATTTTGACCAAGTTTCATACCTATGGAAGCAATAGATGAAATACGTTTTTTTTAGCGTTCCACCTTGCGGGTTGTGTTTCATAAAATCCGTTCTTAGCTGACCTCTACACCGCGTAAGGAATACTCCTACCAAATTTCAAGTCAATCGGCCTTATAGTTCCTGAGATTTCGTGATGAGTGAGTTCATAAATGGGATCTCCTATATATATATAGATTTGCGTGGCAATGTTTATTATTAGTTTTTGATGTGAAACATCTATAGCCGCACGTAAAACCGATTGGTGGCGTGGCGACGCATGCCATGGCGACGCGTCGCCAAGCTATATGAATATAACTATGTACTACCGAAGCTATTCTAACCAACTCAATTGTTTTAATCAGTGATTAAACTAATTGAGTTGTCACAATTTGAAATAATTTTTTGTAGTTTATGAAAGTGAATTATTTAATAAACTGTTCTGGAAAAATATCGTATATATATTAACTTCCTGTCGTAATCTGTTCCTATATGCATATTACTTGTACAATATAATTGCGATGTTTCACATCTGTCAGGCGTCCCGTGACGCCACAATATTTTTTTGTAATATATGTACTATTGGTGTACCTTAAAAAATAAAATAAAATAATGACTTGGTTAGAATTACGCCGGTAGTAGTTATATTCATATATAGCGCGGCGATGCGTCGCCACGGCATTTACCCCCCAGACTCTCGCAAGTGCCGGCCCGAGCCGAGCCAGTAGCGCAAATCCCCTCCCCAAATAACTAAATAATAAAATACCAGACCAGCCCAGCTCCCTTGCTCGCGAACCAGCAACGCCCTAAGCCGAGGTCCGAACCTTAAGTGCCTGGCTGAAGGCCTAGGTCTCGCCTTTGTCCGGTTAAGTAGCAAAAGTTCCCGGAACTCACGCTACGAGACACAACACAAAAAAAGCCACGGCATTTATCGCCACGCCAGCAATATGTTTTACGTGCGGCTAGAGATGTTCCACAACATATTGTTCCCCCATACTTAAGTACTAATGCTGTAACCTAATAATATTGTTATTGTATACCTAATGATTTGAAAAGAGCAACCATGGAGTTTCTTGCCGGTTCTTCTCCATGGAAACGACCAACCCGAACCGTGCACGTCGACGTTTTATAAGTGTCCATCTAGACCTATGTAAAAAAAAATTGATTTTGATAAAAAAAATGGAAATCTAAACGTCACAACGGACATATTCAAAGCACGAAACCAACAGTCTCTTTCCAATTGTACTTTCATCGTCGAATTAGAGAGCGGAAGATAACGATCCAGAGACAAAGATAAAGATGGGAAATTACTGTCGACGAGCCCAGCGACCGTGACCGATTCCATTCATCTGAGAGCTGGGAACCAGATTAGACCGGTTATTTGAACGAATTATACCGCGAAAGTATTGAGCGCCTTTAATTCTCGGTTTGCTTTTTATATATTTAACTAGAGGTATGTATGTCTAGAGAGAACTGGCGCTCTATACTCTCTTCTACCCTGTTAGGGACTTGGGGTGATGATATGTATGTATGTATATATATTTACCTACCTACTAGTTGTCCCGCCCAGCTTCGCCCGGGTGAAAAGGTTTATAATTTCTGAAATGCGATCGCAGCGTCACATATCGGGTCCAATTGTAAATCTAAACCATTCTCCTAGCCATCTGAAGACATTTCATTAAAATCGGTCCAGCTGTTTAGGAGGAGTCCAGTGACATACACACGTATAGAAGAAATATATATATATATATATATATATATAAAGATGTAGGTAGTATGTCGAATTTGTAGATATGGTTTTGATGTGTAATGTAGGGATTTCTCAAGGGATTAGCGATTCCCAACTTCGTTAGTGGGTTGACAGTTCTATCTGGGCATGTTCATTTGATGTCTCCGGCGATTGTCAACTGTTCTGACGATGTAATTAACAGATTGTAAGCTTAAGGCTTGTGTCTATAGGACAGTACAATTTTCGCCATCCATATAATTACGGCCGTGGTGGCCGAGTGGTTAGAGCAGTAGCCTGTGACACAAAGATCGCAATTTCAAATCATTAGTCACACCATGAGCTTTACGGTGAAGGAAAACGTCGAGAGGAAACCTGCATACGTCTGAGAAGCAATTCAAAGGCGTATGTATAGTCGTGCTTGAGTAACGGCGAGGGGCTCGCCATCTGTCACGTTGGCACCTAAAATATATCTATATGGGCGCGAGATACTATATTATTATTATGTATAAGAGACAGGCTTGGTTTGTTGGAAAGCGATAATCTCAGTTACAAATAATCCGATTTGAATAATTCATTCATTCAACTAATATTCCAATTGCGAAAGTTTGTAAGGATGTTTGTTCCACTTTCACGCAGAATCTAGATAGATAGATAGATAAAAAGTTTATTCTCAATCGCTGCATGCACACATACAATAAAAAAGAAAAAAAAAAACTAAAAAACACGCTTTTATAGAAAACCGAACTAAAAAATAGAAAATAAATTTCGATAATATCTTAAAAAGCGTGGGGTGCATGGTGTCAATAGTTATAAATATTTTATTGACAGATATTAGTAGAGTGATTATCATTTCGGTAATATCTTAAAAAGCACCCCACGCTTTTTAAGATATTATCGAAATTTATTTTCTATTTTTTAGTTCGGTTTTCTATAAAAAGCGTGTTTTTTAGTTTTTTTTAACTATTATTTATTTTCTACTTTTTAGTTATTAGTGTATTGTCATCGGTCCTCGATAAGTCTACAAAGTTTGAACGAAATCTGGCCGTTTAAAGTGGGTCAAAATCGAGTTCAAAGAAGTCGGTTACATACATACATACATACATACATACATACAGGTGAAGCTAATATAAAGCGTGTATAAAGAAAACCAATCAAGCACTAAACTATATTAAAACTAAGGGTTATGATCGGCTTAAAACTATGTTAGTAATGCTCTACAGTATGTGTGCGTTGCAGCAGTTGGCAAAGGGCCATAGCTCAGTGTGTGACATTGCTGCAATAGCAAAACACTGATTTTCAGCCATCGCCTGGGCCACAACAGAGGAGGCGTGTAGTCGCCATTTAATAATAACATAAGCTGCTCAGGCATGTACCATTTATATTTAGAGAAGTTGAAAACATCGTCACGATGTCGAAGATATAGTCGTAGCAGTAAAAATGTAGTAGAAGGCTGATAATATAAAAACAGAATATGTATATTAACGATGATCAATAGCAGACATAAGGCACTCGAGACCAATACCATCTAATCTACTGGACGGAATTGGATGATCTTTGACACAGTGATGCATTTTTATCTGGATTAACACTTAGAGTATGTTATGCGAAATATATAGAGTATGAAATCAAATAAAATCAAAATTTTACGCGGCTGAAACCTTTTCAAAACTGAAGAGAGAATGACTTGGAATAACATTTATTCATCTATATTTTTGTGCTAAAGATTATGCGACCAGCCAATCGCACGTTATTGTGGAACAAACTTGCAACGCATCAAATTTAAAATACATAATATAAGTACATACATACATATTACCTCAGCCTCACGCCCTCCCACAAGGGTCCCCGAAGGGGTAGGCAGAGGTGTATAGATAATACCCACACACCCACTTTCCGCCAGAGGTATATTAGGTGCCAACGTGACAGATGGCGAGTCCATCGCCGTTACTCAAGCACGACTATACATACGCCTTTGAATTTCTTCTCAGACGTATGCAGGTTTCCTCTCGATGTTTTCCTTCACCGTAAAGCTCGTTGTGTGACTAATCACTGTACTTAAGTTCCGAAAAACTCATTGGTACAGTCGGGATTCGAACTTGCGACCTTTGCGTCGCAGGCAACTGCTCGAACCACTCGGCCAATATTACCTACATTATTTATTAGAGCTATAACCCACTAAAACTAAATAACAAAAGTTCGTACAGTCTTTTCGCAGACATATCATCAAAGAGGGTAAATCACCAGTCCTCTTTAGACTTACTCCCTCTTTAGACAGACTCCCGCTTCATCCACATTCATCACCCAATATCGATACGATAACCAAACCTATTAAATTGAACATAACTGGCTCTTGATTGGATACAAGATGGATACATTGTATCCCTGTGGGATACGACAATTATACCTAGACGAGGTCGCGATGAGTAAGCTGAGTTAATAAAACCCTACAAACGACAATTTCTCTAATTAAGGCATTTGATTGCTACATCGACCTAAGCCTGGCCGATTGCTGATCCTCCAGTTATCTCCGGAGCCATTTAAACTTTTGCATTGAAAGCAATTATACTTGTCGATATTCCGTCTGAGATCTTTTTGCCCTAAGATCATTCGTCCGCTTTGAATTTAGATCTTGTTCACTTTATATTCAAAGTTGGAGTGCTGTTGGGGTTAGATAATGGCAATGATTAGTTTAAATAAGCTGCGGTGGAACGAGTTTAAGAAGTCACCAGCAGAACAGTGACCAATTAGTGTTTTCGAGCAATGATTGCAGGTTCGGATCCCGATAGTTTGGAACAATGAGCTATTATATAAGAGAGGTAGGGCATAACGGGTTTCCCGTTCGAATTTGGAGCTGCCCGACTGGGGCAGGACCTCCACCTTATAGAAGTCCGTAGCCAAATAACACAATTTATTGTGTTGTGTTCCTACGTGGTGAATAAGGTTTCCAGTAATGAGCTCCTTGGGGAGGGGGGAGGATTGTTACATTGTGTTGGAAGAAGAGGGAACCTTATGCTGCCAACACACTATAACTCTCCGAATATAGAGTGGCAACACGCAAGTGATACTTCGGTATCGTGACCGTAAATAGGCTACGGTAACCGTTTCCCATCAGGTGGGCCGTATGCTTGTTTGCCACTCTTATTGTATAAAAAAAAAACTGAACTTAATACAGTGATTTACCACACAAGAATGAATTTTACGTCAAATACGTATTTGCCGTGCTTGAGAAACGGCGGTCGCTGTATTCATCGCGTCGTATCGCATCGCATCGCGTGCCAGCGCTGTTCCTACCCTACCTACCTTCCTACTTTCAATTGGTGTTCTTCCAGATATCTCTAAGGTGGACATTAATTAATACCCATCACACAACCAACATTATTATGCGCCCAGATAATCATGGGAAAAGGTGTGTGGGTA
Organism: Drepana falcataria; assembly: GCA_945859725.1. Taxonomy (NCBI): domain Eukaryota; kingdom Metazoa; phylum Arthropoda; class Insecta; order Lepidoptera; family Drepanidae; genus Drepana; species Drepana falcataria. Next base: position 7,838,334 of record OX243941.1, on the reverse strand, counting down.
TTACCTATACACCTCTGCCTACCCCTTCGGGGACCCTTGTGGGAAGGCGTGAGGATATATTATTATTATTATAATCATATACAAGAGAATTATACGCGTTGAATTATTCAGTAAGGATTGTGGGCGGAATGATATCAAAGAACGCTTAATGTCTTAATGTAAATCCTTAAGTCGATGGAATAATTATGGATATCATACACACTAGCTTTGTCTCGTGGTTTTGCCCGCATTAAATATTACATTATATCCTCAGTAGTAAGCAGTACTCCTATGGAGGCAGTGGAGGAACCACACACCCCACTTTCCGCCAGAGATAAATTTTAGGTGCCAACGTGACAGATGGCGAGTCCATCGCCGTTACTCAAGTACAACTATACATACGCCTTTGCATTGTATGATGTTGTCCTTCACCGTAAAGCTTGTGTTGCAACTAATCACTTAGTCACACAGTTCAGAAAAACTTATTGGTACAGTCGGGATTCGAACTTGCAACCTTTGTGTTGTAGGCCATTTATAGAAATATACCTACATAAGCTCCTTTGTATTGCCTTCCACAATAATGCGTCTATGCGCGAACAAAAAATTATCTAGTTTTACATCACAAAAAGAATAAAAAATAGATAATATGTATTTCTTTTTTTTTTTGCTTAGTAACACACGCCGGGTGTCACTAAGAGCTTAAATAAACTGCGTATGAAGCCATACAGGAATCCATGCAAATATTCACAAACAAAATTATCAAAATCATGTAACTCTTGCGAGACTAACAAGCCATTGATTTATGTATATTCATATGTATACATATCATCACGCCAAGCCCCTAACGGGGTAGGCAGAGAGAGTATTTTTTATATGTAAAGAGGTTATTTTATGCTTCCATCAGGTGTGAACCCTAAGGAGCTTCGCGACACAAAGACTGGTGTGTTCATCGGGGCTTGCTTTTCTGAATCTGAGAAGACATGGTTCTATGAGAAAATGCAGGTCAACGGCTTTGGTATCACTGGGTAAGGATTGCTCTGCAGAACTATACAGTTTATCTCAGAAATATGGCTAGGACATGCACCTAAGCAATTGGTTGGAGGTGGCGCTCCATTGGGAGTGGATGGACAGGGAGGCTTTTGCTCAGCAGTGGGACACAATTGGCTATAAATAGAAAAAAGAACAGGAGTTATAGGGTGTTGTGAATATAACCTCATGACGATCCTCACGCCGAGTCCCTAACGGGGTAGGCAGAGAGTATAGAGCGTATATATAGTATATAGTTATACTAGACTTACATAGCTCTTTCGCTTCGTCCACATTCATCAGTCTTTTCATAAATAAGGCCAAAAAGTTATTGGTAGATTTTTTCTGGAACAAAACACATTCTTTGTGTTAATCCAGCTATTAACTATATATGCCTTGCTTTGGAAAACCTCACCGGTGAATTCATTCAGCCTTTAGCGGAAGGAATTCCCTAACTTCTGATTCATAACATGTTTTAAGCGCTTAGATCTACCGGGAAACCACACCGGTTTTAACTGGAAACATTGTTTTTAATGCTGAAATTCTTACAGGTGCTCACGTGCTATGTTAGCGAACAGAATCTCCTATTGGTTGGGAGTGACGGGTCCTTCCTATACGGTGGATTCCGCCTGCTCAAGCTCGCTGTACGCTTTGGAACACGCCTTTAGGGCTATCAGAGATGGCCACTGCGACGCGGCTATTGTCGGCGGGTCCAATCTATGTCTGCATCCATACGTGTCACTTCAGTTCTCAAGGTAAATGGACCTTCTTTATTTAGGTACTGACCGTAATGAGCTAAGCTACTTTCAGCCGTGGTGGCAGCTTCTCATTGGCTGCAAGATCAAATCCCGGTTGCACCAGTGAGTTTTCTCTGAATGGTGATTTATCATACCAGCTTTACTGTGCAAAAAAATATCAAGAGGACACCTCGTAAGTCTGAGATTAAAATCCAAGAGAAGGACAAGTCATGGTTGAGAAACGACGTTGGATTCACCATCTGTCTCGTTAATACTTAAATACACTCTCTAAATACTTTCAGCCATGAATTGTGGCGGTTGGTGTTAAAACTTAGGGCCGAAAGCTTTTTAATTTAAAAAAGGAGGTCCGAATAAACTTTTTGAGGCCTCCCATGACAGGATTACCATACCAGGAACATACCAGGATTGCCATACAATACTATACCAAGTACTCTTCTTTATCATCATACATTTAAGAGTGCTCTTTTTTTTTATACCACTTGGGTGGCAAACAAGCATGCGGTCCGCCTGATGGTAAGCGGTTACCGCCGCCTATGGACGCTTGCAACACCAGGGGTATCACTCGCGCGTTGCCGACCCTGCAGGAATCTTATTATTAAATCTTATCTCTTGCCTTATCTCATTCAATACCATTCATAAAAGCAACTACTTTAAAGATATGCGCAAGAATTACAGACGCTGGACAACTAATAAGTAATGTATCGTAATTAGATTATTGTGTTAGCTATGTTACTTATTAAAGATATGATCTTCCCTGCTATTTTCTTATTTTAATGTATATTTTTTTATTTAAGTTACACATATGTAGATGCACTGGTTACCTGTAATTAGAAATACAAATTGTTTTTTCATTCTTATGTTAACATTATATATTATATAACCTTATATATTACTAGTCGCCCCGCCCAGCTTCGCTTGGATGAAAAATTAAATTTCCTGAAACACGATCGCAGCGCCATCGTGTCATCGTGTCGCCATCCAATTGCGAATCTAAACCATTCCCAGATCCCCTTGAACACACACAAAAATGTCATCAAAATCGATCCAGTCGTTTGAGAGAAGTTCAGTGACATACACACTCACAGAAGAATTATATATATATTTTTTGGTGTTCCTATATATAAATGAGTAAATAACATTTCAATTACCATTTTCGATATTACATATTAAATTAGTAACGCACTTTCAGCGCAATCCGTTAATACTCTAAGAATAGAAAATGTTTCCCTATAGAGCTCACAAATTCTTAGACACGATTACCCGGCTTCAGATGTCGACTTAGCCCTACATAATCTGCAATCAATATCTCACATTAGCGCGGGATTTCCGCCTAATCTCCGTAACTCACTTTTGTTCCAATCGTACAAATTATTTCAGCGCACCGTATATAATAGGGGGCAGTAGTGTTGTTATTTTATGGTCATGAAGCCGTGGTGGGCTAGTAGTTCCAGCAGTTGCTAGCAACCCAAAGATTGCTAGATTGAATCTTGACTGTACGAATGTGTTTTTTTTAACTTAAGTACATAAGTAAGCTTTAAGGTGAAGGAAAACATCAAGAAGAAACCTGCATACGTTTGAGTAGAAATTCAAAGACGTATGTATAGTTGTGTATAAGTAACGGTGGATACTTCATCGGTCACGTTGCAAGTACTGGATGCAACTTGATTGGGTGGTAAATAATAACAGAAATGTTACTGGTAATCATTTAAATATGTTCTTTTAGATTGGGCGTGCTATCCCCGGATGGTAGATGCAAGAGTTTTGACAACAACGCTAACGGTTACGCTCGTTCCGAGGCTATCGTCGTGTGCTTCCTACAGAAAGCCAAGGATTCCAGGAGGTATGCTCGCATAATTTAAAACTAAATACAGTGATTATCCATCGCTTTTGCATCGAGCTTTACGGAAAAGGACAACAATATGAGAAAACCTGTAAACTTACAACTTACTTAATGAGGAAACTCAAGCACGTATACCTCTTGAGAGACGACGGACTCTGTCTCGTTAGTACCTAGATGTATTTTCGGCGAAAATATGGTTCTTTGCTAAAACACTTTCATTGGTCAGACGTCAGCTTCAAGGTTTGATTCTTCGGTATAGATGTTTGTGATATGAACAACTAGTATTTATACCTAAATGTCTATTTATATAAGTATATATATATGTACGAACATAATTATATTGTTGTCCAATTTCCATTGTGTAAGCTTTGCTTGGGACTTGGTAAATTAATATGGTATTGTCCCAAGGTATTAGTATTTCTTCTAGTTGCATCAAGCGTTTCATTTAATCATCTATTATCAATAGGGTTTACGCTCAACTCTTGCACGCGAAGACCAACTGCGACGGGTACAAAGAACAGGGAATCACTTATCCCGCTGGTCACATTCAGAAGATGTTGCTGACGGAGTTCTACGAGGAGTGCTCCATAATTCCTTCCTCCCTGGAGTTTGTTGAGGCTCACGGCACAGGTTAGAACAATAAATTTTTTTTGTGTTAGCAATTTTTCGGTCGCAAAATATTTTTAGGCGGTTCTGGGTACTAACTTATCTAGTCGGAAAACGTATGGGTAATTTTGGGAATTTACTTGTCAAGATAAAAATAGTTTTGGGCAATTTCGGGATTTTACTTCAACAGTTGGAACCTCGGATATCTTAAGAACAATTCATTTCCGGTACTTGCTCGTCCAGTGTTATTCGGGAAGATTTTTTTTTATTAAACAAACTTATTCGGTTGCAAAGAGTTTTGGCCAATTTGTTGAATTTTATTCAATTGGAAATAGTTTCTGTAAGCAAGATGCACGGCAACGAGATTCGTTGTGTATCTAAACACTTGGGAGATGATTGATTAGTCTTCACACAGGGAATCCAAAATATTTATACTATAGTCATCACAAAAAGACGTTATTGATATTAACATTTCCGGTATGTTGATGTCAAAATTGTTCTTATAAAAACCGATTTAGTTTCGGGCCACCAGAAACGTGAATAAATACCTTCATTGTAATGCTTGGAGCTCTATAGGCCACCTGCCTTATGTGTAAATGTTACTAAGTAGTATATTTTATAGGCCTTTGAATATTGCCTTGAAATAAATTATTTTTATTTAGAATTCAGAACAAACCAACCGACTCGATTTTAAAATTGAACGAATTAAAAACAAACGAATCTCAACTCCATGGAAGCCATTTTAAAAGAAAATAAATAAAAAATGGCATGGAAGTTAACCAGGCCGGAGCTAGACGTAAAATTAAAATGTACAGCTGTTGAGTTAAGCCATTGTTTACTGCACAAAGGACTTTGATAAACTGACAACTCTGGCGCTGTAGCAATGAAGCGCTGAATTTCAAACTCTTGTGAGACGGTCGGGGATTTAAAGCGCAGTTTTCGATTATTATTAAATTTTGGATAAATTGAAAAAGTTTACCATGGAATCTGTATTTTCGGTTGTTTTGAAGTCGGAGGAAGGGCTTTGTCGAAGATTTCCTAATATTTCATGTAAAATGACGAAAATTGGTGTCAAGTCTATCTACGGATTGGTGTTTAAGCGATATATAGCGCAAGAGCAACGATATCTGCTATAATGATTTATTAGAAAACACAAGGATTTGCAGCAAATAGTGACACGGAGTTATTGGTCTATTTATAATTGGACTAACGGCTAAAATAATAAATAAATAGTTTGGCTTTAAGCCCGTCCGGCAGAAGGCTATTATAGAGACGATACAAATTAAATTCTTTCATCATATTAAAAATATTTACGTCGCCCATATACAATGCCAAACTATTGATAGTTCAAAATGTCTAGTCCAGTATACAGGTATAGAGTTAGATGGTAATCGAACCCAATGTGTTAATATCCAACGTATAATATGTTCTAACGAGCTTTACGGTGAAGGAAAACATCGAGAGGAAACCTGCATACGTCTGAGAAGAAATTCAAAGGCGTATGTATAGTCGTGCTTGAGTATCGGCGATGGACGCCATCTGTCACGTTGGCACCTAATATATCTCTGGCGGAAAGTGGGTGTGTGGGTATTACCTATACACCTCTGCCTACCCCTTCGGGGACCCTTGTGGGAAGGCAATATCCTCACGATATATTATTATTATTTTATTATAATATGTTTGTTATTAACGCATTGGGTTGCACACAGTCGCTTGATAAAGCGCTGCAACCATTGCTCGCCTCTCTGGCAATTAGATACATTACTTCCGCGCTCCAACTGGCTACACTTATGTATGGACCTGTGTTTGCACTTAAGTTTTTATTTTTATTTATAGTCATGGTAACATTATGTTCTAGGTTTTAATATAGGGGTACATTTAGAATGTAATTCTGGAAATAGACATTTCTGGCTTAAGCTAGGAATCTAGATTTCTTCTAATAACACACAACACAATTAATTTACAATAATTGACGCAAAAATTTAGTAATTTATTTTTTATTTAGTTCAGGGCTTACATTTGTTAAAGTCATATTAAATATAATGGTAAAATAATGATGTATTTAAAATTATTTTATCAATGTTTATAAATATTTCCATAAGTACTACTTATAGAATGGGAATAAAGATAATTGCTTTCCACCAGGTACGAAGGTGGGAGATCCTGAGGAGTTGTTGGCTATCGACGAAGTATTCTGCACAGGCCGCTCTGGGCCGCTACTCATCGGGTCCATTAAGTCAAACTTGGGGCACAGTGAGCCTGCTTCCGGACTATGTTCTATTGCTAAGGTTTGATATTGAAATTTCACATTTTATTAGAAAATACTGGCGAGAAATGTGATTGTAAAGATAAAGGGGACGTTAGTTTGGACATGTAGGAAGAATAAATAAAGAACATTTTACGAAAGAGATAATCAAGTCTAGTGGTCTTGGATGTCCTATGTATTTGTGTATACATATATCTATCTATATAAGTAAACTAGCTGTGCCGCGACTTTGTCCGCGCGGAAAAGTGATATTAAGCAGCATTATTTTTTTTCTAAATAAAGTGTAATTTTTTTAAACTTAGAATGTAATATTAATTTAATATTTGTCCCGCCCAGCTTCGCTTGGGAGAAAAAATTAAAGCCACGGACCCAGTGGCGCCACCTATCGGGTCCAATTGTGAATCTAAACCATTCCCAGATCCCCTTGAACACACACAGAAAATTTCATTAAAATCGGTCCAGCCGTTTAGGAGGAGTTCAGTGACATACACACTCACAGAAGAATTATATATATAAAGATATATCGTTGTCTAGTTACTATAACACAAGCTTTGCTTAATTTGGGGCTAGGTCAATTTGTGTGGATAAAAAAAAAAATTCATTAGAAGATTGGAAGAGAGAAGAACGTTAAAAGTATTCGAAACCGGCGACCAAGAATTTATAAACTGATTAGTTTTAGATTAAATTTAGTAGTTGTGGTTACCTTTAATTGGGTGGACACTTATTTAAGTTTTATTATGGTATATTCTGTTAATATTAAGGTGTTCTTACCTTCTGGTGATCCAAATAAATAAATAAATAAACTGATGAATGTGGAAGAAGTGAAGATAGTCCTATATAACTCACGTGTGCCTCACGGGGTAATCAGGGAGAGTAGATCAGCTCTCTCGAGACACATTCATCAGATTCTTAACGTATGATCGTCGGTTTAGGGTATTATTAAAGTTCCCATACTTAAGCGTTCGATTCTTACACAACACAACCTCATTGGTGAAGTCAAACATCGTTAAAAGTTCGTTACAGAAACATCGTAAGACGTTAAAATTTATGAGATAAACTTTCCATTCTAGCTCTGTATAGCGTACAGTTCCGGTTTCATCCCCCCGAACTTACACTACAATGTGCCCCGTGAAGGCGTCGCCGCTCTAGCTGAAGGGCGAATGAAGGTTATCACTGAGAAGCAACCCTGGACACGAGGAATGTCAGGCATCAACAGCTTTGGATTTGGAGGAGCCAATGCTCACGTGTTGTTGAAAAACGTCGCAAGAGCTAAGGTTTGTCTTTAAGTTTGTGGCTTATTTAATGGGCAATCCTTGAGAATCTTAAATTCTTAAAATCTTAATTTTTTCACCAGGAAAATCTACGTTTAGCAATTGTGGAAACTACCTCACTTTTTAGTAGCAACGGTTCATAGACAAGTAACCATTCATTATCTACGCTCCGTGGTGTTTCTAGCGGGTTAATCTCTATGATCTCGTAGAATTACTGCTTCATTAGAAATATCATGTGTGTAAATCCAGATTATCTTACTCATTATACATTTAAGACGACTTGTGCCCTGATATAATTTGCGTCCGTCCAAAACATCCATTTGCGTCTGCTTAGCGCAATCTCTACTCCCTACGTGTAAACAGAGACATTTTCTTTGACTCCTATATGTTGATCTTGGTCTTTCTCCTCCTCTCTTCCCTGATATACTGATAAACATCTAAATATCCACACATGTTCTCAAACCTGTGATTAGTCACGAATTTATGGCGAAGGAAACATCGAGAGGAAACCTGCCATACATCTGAGAAACAATTCAAAGGCGTATGTATAGTCGTGCTTGAGTAACGGCGATGGACTCGCCATCTGTCACGTTGGCATCTAAAATATATCTCTTTCGGAAAGTGGGTGTGTGGATCTCTGCCTATCCCTTCGAGGATTTTGTGGGAAGGCGTGAGGATATATTATGTTCTCAAACACATTTTCCATTTCATCAGGTGAACAATGGCATTCCATCCGATGACCTACCTCGCCTGGTCTGCGCATCAGGCCGTACAGAATCAGCAGTGGCCAAGATCCTTGATGATTTGCAGTCCAGGACAGTCGATGTCGAGCTTGTACGACTACTGCACTCCATTCACGATGATGATATTACTGGTCACGTGGTTAGGGGATATACGCTTCTTGGTGAGTGAAAATTACATGATGATTATTTTATCAAGGAAACTAATTTACGTACTTAACTTTACGCTTGAGATGAATTTCAAAGAATACGTCTCGAGCCTAAGAATCGATAGACTACGAATCTGTGGCATCCGATTTTGTGTATATCTTCCGCTTTCCATGACCTCAGAGTAAACTTTTAACATTTCTTCCTTAACAATTTCAACAAAGGGTGATTTATATCATTAACTTAAAAGCGTTAAATCTCTAAATTTCATGAACAATAATGAAAATCACATACTTGATACGTTTTCAGTCTGAACAAATTCTGTAGGATTTTTATTGACGTTAATTTCTTCCAGGATCGACACCAACAAAGAGCGTATCTTTGGCTCGTGATATCCAGTACTTCTCCGGAGTTCGTCGACCCGTGTGGTTCGTGTACTCCGGCATGGGCTCCCAATGGGCTGGTATGGCCACAGAGCTCATGAGGATCCCGGTGTTCGCTGCTGCTATTGAGAAGTAAGCATTTTGATACTTAACATATTAATGCTAAGGTTGGCTTTTGAGTAATAACTGCTGTAGAGTTGTGCTGCTGTAATTGAGAAAAGAGCAATAGGATACTTAGAATATCCATGTTAAGGTTGCTTTTTGAATACTTATTTAGTTTCAGTGTTGAGTTCCAGGCTACCAGTCTAGCCAGGAATACATCTAGTATTCCTTCTTATAGGTTTTTTTTCTGACGTAGCGTAGAAATAAGTATTTTAATAATATTCTTTCGCCGAGACACTAATGTACATCGGTAACTATCAGACAGACTCGATATTTGAATCTCTTCTCAAGGTGTCCTTGGAGTGTTTTTCTTCAGCGTGAACCTGACACACAGACCACCGAAGTTGAAACTGCAATGCTAATTTTGGGCTATCATCTTCTTCAATATTACGTTTATCTGTAACTTCTGTCACCTGCATTTTTGTTCTCAGGTGCCACAAAGCCCTGGAGCCCAAAGGCATCAACTTGTTGGAAGTCATAACTCGGCCAGACCCCAAGATATACGACAATATCCTTAACTCCTTCATCGGGATTGCGGCCGTTCAGATCGGTCTTACTGACATTCTCAAGACTGTAGGAATCGAACCAGACTACATTATTGGTAAGTCTTACTTTGTTACGTGGATACAGACTCAATTAATATTTCATATTGGTTTTAGTTTCCCAACGACATTCTCTGCGGATTTTTTTTCGCAGAGAATGAAGATATGATGATAATTTCATTATCATACAAAGTATTACAAAATCATAAGCTATCATCAGATAGCTAATAGAAAAGTTTGATTCTACTGTTGTATCAATTAATAATAATAGTAATATATCCTCACGCCTTCCCACAAGGGTCCCCGAAGGGGTAGGCAGAGGTGTATAGGTAATACCCACACACCCACTTATCAATTAATATTTCCAAAATGTACCTATGTACTGTCGATTGGTCGCGAATCCAGGTTCCGTTGGACCGTACATAAATTTGTGTGATAAACACGAATATTTCCTTAGTCTTGAACGTCCTATGTATTTGAGTATGTATTATTCAATAGTATAGATACTAGGGTCTATGACAATCTGCTTAGTTTTGGATAATTAGTGTGAAACTGTCCTACATATTATCATTATTATTACATCAACTTTAATTACCCATTTCCTGGTTGAATTTATGTTTTCGGATCGTCGAATGATTTTTGAATTGTTATTCCATCAGGTCACAGTGTGGGTGAACTAGGATGCGCATACGCCGATGGGTGCTTCACAGCTGAACAAATGATCTTAGCAGCTTACAGCAGAGGATTAGCTTCCATTGAAACACCATTCATCAAGGGATCTATGGCTGCAGTTGGTCTTGGCTATAACCAGGTGATGATACATGCAATGTTTTTTACTGCCTTTCGTAGCTTCAGTCCTGATAACTTTTGCGCATTAACCAAACAATGCCGGCACTAAGACCTCCAGCAAGGCACTAAGGAACCCCGCGGGGAACCTCGGCTTTGAATGTAGGGAGCAGAGCTGGCCTGGATGATACCAAGAATTTGAAATTGCATTAGTATTGTATATATATATATCTACGATATATATACATACGCCGTGGTGGCCGAGTGGTTCGAGCAGTTGCCTGCGACGCAAAGGCCGCAAGTTCGAATCCCGACCAATGAGTTTTTCTGAACTTAAGTACAGTGATTAGTCACACCACGAGCTTTACGGTGAAGGAAAACATAGAGAGGAAACCTGCATACGACTGAGAAGAAATTCAAAGGCGTATGTATAGTCGTGCTTGAGTAACGGCGATGGACTCGCCATCTGTCACGTTGGCACCTAATATACCTGTGGCGAAAAGTGGGTGTGTGGGTGTTATCTATATATATATATATATCGTAGATACAATGCGAGATACAATCGTACCGTCGTAGATAGTATAATCATTTCTATTCATATCATGTATTTATTACCTATTTTCTGGGATAAAATAAAAAAAAAACTCCCCGTTACTGCAACATTTTTCATTGAAACTCCGCCTTTATTCGTTGTAGCCTAAGGTTATAAACCTTAAAGCCTTCCTCTATCTACAGGCTATCTAATGAAAAAAGTTTTTATTAAATCGGATTAGTAGTTAATTTCCTGAGATTTCCGCTTTCAACTAAACAAATGAACTCATCAGCTTTATATATTAATGTTGATATCTAATCGTTTTTTATTATTATTGTAATTAAATTGATTAAATCATCATCATCATATCATCACGCCGAGTCCCTAACGGGGTAGGCAGAGAGTATAGAGCGCCAGTTCTCTCTAGACTTACATACCTCTTTCGCTTCGTTCACATTCATCAGTTATTTAAATATTTAATATAATTCCATCCAGATTAAGTCCATGTGTCCTCCTGAGATCGAAGTGGCTTGCCACAACGGCCCCGACTCCAGCACTATCTCGGGACCGGCTGACGTCATGAAGAGCTTCGTAGCTAAGTTGACTGCGCAGGACATATTCGCTAAAGAGGTCCCCTGTTCGAATATCGCCTACCATTCCCGTTACATTGCTGAGGCTGGTAAGAATCGTGTTCTTGGTACAGTTTTGTCAAGCAATCATATTGTTTAAAGTATAAATAAATGTGTAATTTTGACTGCCGTCTGGTCTAGTGGTTAGAGGTACTGACTGCGAAACTTGAGGTAGCGGGTTTGAATCCCGCTGAGGGCAAGTATTTGGGTGATGAACACGAGTATTTGTACCTTAGTTTTGGATGTCCTATATATTTATGTATTTATTTATATATAAGTAAATATATCGTTGTCTAGTTACCATAACACAAGCTTTGCTTAATTTGGGACTAGTTCAATTTGTGTGGAATTGCCCCAAGGTATTTAGTTATTTATATAAAGATAGGAGTGTGGTGGCTTGAGCAGTTGCCTGCAACGAAAAGATTAAAATTTTTAATCCCGACTGTACCAATGAGTTCTTCTGAACTTAATCGCAGTGATTAGTCACACCACGAGCTTTACGGTGAAGGAAAACATCGAGAGGAAACCTGCATACATTTGAGAGGAAATTCAAAGGTGCGCTTACGTAACGGTGATAGACTCGCCGTCTGTCACGTGACACCCGAAATATATCTCGGACGGAACGTGGGTTCTCAAGTTTTTCCCAATCTATACATATATACATATAAATAAAATTGACGTGTCCGTTTGTAATATTAAAATAACCGCTTTATACTAAATGCATATGAATACGATACATATAATCAAATATATATATATATATATTTTTTTTTTGTCAGTCTGTCTGTTTGTTCCGGCTAATCTCTGAAACGGCTAGACCGATTTTGACGGGACTTTCACTGGCAGATAGCTGATGTAATAAGGAGTAACTTAGGCTTTTATTTCGGAAACTAAACAATAACTTTTTTGCTAATATCCACGCGGACGAAGTCGCGGGCCCAGCTAGTTGTAGTATAAAAGTATTTTATTCCCCCAGGACCTAAACTACTCAAATACTTGAACCAAGTGATTCCAACACCGAAGCCACGCTCCGAGCGCTGGATCTGCACATCACTTCCTCAGGCACAGTGGAAGGACTCTAAAGCGGAGATGTCTTCAGCGGAATACCACACTAACAACTTGTTGGTAAGCAATCAAACTTTAGAAAGAGAATTACGGAGACGTGGTGGTGAAGAAAAACATCGAGAGGAAACCTGCATACGTTTGAGAAGAAATTCATAGACATGTATGTACAGTCGTACCTGTGAAACGGCAATAGACTCGCCATCTGTCACGACGGCACCTTAAACATATATCCGGCGTAATGCTGGTGGGTCGGGACTACATACTTGTGCCTACACCTTTGTACTAAGAAGATACGTTACTAGATTTTGTAGATACTCAGTTTTATTAGAACTTTTTGAAGGACTTTTTGGATCCTTTGCCCTTGGAAACCTTCAAGACATTGATTCTAACGGTTTTGGACAGGGGCCTGCAAACTTTATTCGTTGGATAAATGAAATATGTCTTCCAGAGCCCAGTTCTCTTCGAAGAGGCCTCCCGGCTGATCCATCACAACGCGATCACGATCGAGGTGGCCCCCCATGGCCTCCTGCAGGCCATCCTGCGCAGATCGTTGAAGAAGGACGTCGTCAACATTCCACTGACACAGAAAAACAACGCGGACAACGTCCAAGTATTATTCAACGCTATGGGACAGTAAGTGTATTGCAATATATATAAATATCATCATGTCGAGTCCCTAGGGTAGGCAGATAGGGCACCAGCTCTTTCTCGAGTTGCATACCTCCATCACTTCGTTCACATTCATCATCATTCGTCTCTTCATACATGCCCGGTTATAGCATTTTGCTTGTTGACCATTGAGTTGCAATAGTTCTTCTTAGTTACTGAGTTTCTTCTCCGAAGATATTCTCTAAACAAGTATTACACTTGAAGTAATAAATGAGGCTCTTCAAAACTTTAATATAAGAGATATTTATTGGTTTTACAAGCGCCTAAACTCTAGAAAATCCATACGATTTGAAAGCAAATTAAGATTCGAATATAATTTCTTCACAGGTTGTACGAAACTGGATTGAACCCACATCTTGCCAACATCTACCCCCACGTTCCGTTCCCTGTGTCGATAGGGACACCGATGTTGGCCCACTTGGTGGAATGGGAACACAGCGAGGACTGGTAAGCTGTAATAATAATAATAATCTACCAACAACTTACTATAAAGAATAACCTTGTGGACTCTAACTAAGAGAGATAGGGTATAACGGGTTTCCCGTTCGAATTTGGAACTGCCCGACTTGGGCAGGGCCTTCATCTTTTAGAAGTCCGTAGCCAAATAAAAAAAGACTTCCAATAATGAGCTCCTTGGGGAGGAGGGAGGATTGTTATGTTGTGTTGTCAGCAGAGGGATTCGTCCCATTATGCTGCTAACACAGTATAACGAATATTAGTAGAACACAGTATAGCAAATGCAACGCTGAAATAATACTGAATGTCAAGGAGAATCATAATTACGATGAAAAAAACTAATCGCATTATTTACTCAATTACATTTTTCTTTGGCTACGAGTACGTAATCTATACAAATAAATAATATTGGAGTGTCTGTTTGTAATATTAAAAAGAAAGCGTTTTACTAAATGCATATGCATGGTATACACGGTACATACAGAAAATATATATTTTTTTAATTTTTGTCTTCTAAGTAAATTAATTCAAAAGGCTTATTATAAAAATCAGATTATTTTAATGATGGCCATGCATGGCAATGAATTGCTCCTCTTGTACAGAGTTTATATATGTAACTTTAATCTTTCCTACCCCTACGTAAAAGGGAACAAATGTTAAAAAAGCAAACCGGGGAGTTTGTTTCGCCGTTTCTTCTCCTGGCAGGTATTTTTTCTTGGAAACTGTGGTAACTTTAGTTTATATTAAACGTGACGTTCAATAAGTGTTCCCTGTGTCCCTTACGTTGAATAAAATATTTTGATTTAGATTTTTGATTTTGTCTGTCTGTCTGTCTGTTTGTTCCGGGTAATCTCTGAAACGGCTGGACCAATTTTAACGTGACTTTCACTGGCAGATAGCTGATGTTAAAAGAAATAACTTAGATTACTTTTATTTTTGAAACTGAATAATATATTTTTTGTTAATCCACGCGGACGAAGTCGCGGGCACAGCAAGTTGACAACTAAAAGCAGGCGACGCAAATAAAACCGGCACCTTTAATCAGTAACCAAAAATATGCGTGCGCATCTCCTCCCTTGCAATAAACGTTGTGCCTTATTAATTGTGAGCCATCATTTAGAGTGCCACAAACAAATTGCTCCAGTGTGATCTATGGGAGCCACTTTGTCCATTGACTCCAATATGGGGCCTTCGAGGCGTATTTTTCAAAATGGAATTCCGCCGCTCGACGCAATTGTCAGTATCGTTTTAAATGATGTCTATTAGCGTTTTGGAAATGTCAAAACATGTGGCATACACAAGTTAGAAAAAAAGTCACCGGTATGAATAATACATCCTACTAGCCCAGCGTTGCTTGGGTGAAAGAATAAAAGCTTCTGAAACACGGTCGTAGCCCCACCTATCACACATTTATAATATTAGGAGCTTATAATTGTTAGTCAATACTTCTTAAGATTCCTATCAAAATACCCCTATCGAGTCGGACAGTTTTTTTTACATAGTGTATATATAGAATTTAAATTATTTCCATTACTTTAGCACTTTAGTGAACTGTCTAAGTACACACGTTTGTGAATTGTTTGAGTACAAAAGTTTCTGAATTGTTTGAGTACGAAAATTTATGAAGTGTTCGAGTGCGAATGTTTGTGAATTGATTGAGTACAAATGTTTGTGAATTGAGTGAGTACAAATGTTTGTGAATTGTTTGAGTACGAATGTTTGTGAATTGTTTTAGTACGACAGTTTGTGAAATGTTCATATATTTAAACTCGGTTAATCGAACTTAGAACTATTTTCAGGTATGTGACATCATACAAAGCTCAAGAGAAGATGAAGTCTGGCGAGAGAACTGTCAGGATGTCCATTGTGGACGAGGACAGCGAATACATGGCCGGGCACGTAGTTGACGGTAAGATACGCAATTATTTATGAAGCATGCACATCTTGTGATAAATATTAGTTAATATGAAGTGTATAGAGTATTTATTGTATATTGTACCATAGAGGATAACCTGTGAAACTGGCACCATATAATGATTATGGCGCGAAAAGACAAATGTCATCGGGGGAAAAAACAATTGACATTCATTCATGGAATATACGAGTTATCTTACGGACTCTATCTTGTTTTCTTTTGCTTGCAACTCATAGACTTCTCACAATACGAATCAGAAATCGTGTGAGGTTAAAGAGAATTTCAGATACTTACAAGAATGTTAAGTCATGCTTGTATGACTGAATATGACGGGAGTCTCGGTATCTGTCACGTTGACAGATGTGATCTGATCTCTTTACCTCGGATATATGTATATATACATATATCCGAGTGTTATCCAGCACTGTCTGTGGTCGTTTCTATTTATGGTCTGCGATGTCGAGACTCCAGATAAGACAATTTCACAAAGTGGGACAAAAGACAAATTCAGCTTTTAAAGCTCAATCTTATAATTTAATTGGACAGATGCAAGGTTGTTTTGGAATTGTAGATTTCATTTATACAGCATGTTAGTAAATTAATCCAAAAGAATTACTTGTTCTTACAAACTAATATTATAAACCTTATTTAATAAAACACACACGTCTGCCTACCCCTTCGGGGACCCTTGTGGAAAGGCGTGAAGATGAAGACTCAATTATTGACTAACCTCCTGCTTGAACACGATAAAGCTTAATATTGCAATTGCTTTTAGGGCGTAACCTGTACCCTGCCACCGGCTACCTGGTCCTCGTTTGGGAGACCCTTGGTATGATGATGGGGGAGCTCTTCACAGAAGTCTCTGTGGTCTTCGAAAACGTGCGCTTCCAAAGAGCTACGAACATCCCCAAGGACGGAAATCTGGAGTTCATTATCATGATACAGAAAGGAAGCGGGCAGTTTGAGGTTGGTTGTAAAAAAATTGTTAAATTGTAAATTATGCTTGTCGCGCGATTTCACATGCGTAAAATGGGATTTATTTGGTAGATTTATTAATCTCGTAGTTGTTAATTTTAATCCAGCTAGTGTTCTATCTCTGTGCCAAATATCAGCTAATTAATTCATTAGTTTTTGCGTTGCGCGCGGCACAAAAATCCTCAAAACCTTTCGCATCTGTCATGATCTGTCATGTCGCATTATGTATTACTAGTATATTTGTATGTGTAGGTACTTATCCAACTTTTAAATTATAAAATGTTATACATTCCAATATATGTCTGACATATATAATAATAAAATGTTATACATTCCAATATATGTCTGACATATATAATAATAAAATGTTATACATTCCAATATATGTCTGACATATATAATAATAAAATGTTATACATTCCAATATATGTCTGACATATATAATAATAAAAAGTATACATTGTTTATATAATACCACCACTAAGTAAGCTATCTAGTGCAAATTTAATTTCTCGATCAGATTAGTTGTTCTAACGATTAGCGCGTTCAATGTATCAAACATACAAACATTCATACAAATATATGTATGTATGTATGAACTCATACTTTTCCAAGGCCATGGCGATAAAAAATACTCAAAAGATTTGGTGTTTTTCACCTAGATCGTCGAGAGCGGTGCGTCAATTGTGACAGGAAGAATTTATGCCAAAAAGAACATTGGTCAAGATTTCCGCGTGCTACCCGCCGTACCTGAGGCTACAGGACCTGGCGTTAAGCACATGCTCACCAAGGACTTCTACAAGGAGCTGAGGCTCAGAGGGTACCAGTACAGGTAAGCCACTCCCGATAACAGTTAATGAACTCTCAAACCTGAGCTGATCAACTTTCAAAACTTTTATTAGACAAAAGGGAACACGGCAGGCAGACGCGTTTAACAACTTTTCGCTGGAGATCTAGATTAGGTGCCAACGCGACAGATGGCGTGTCCATCGCCGTTTGTCAAGCATGAATATACATACTTTTTAAAACTATTCTCAAACGTATGTAGGTTTCCTCTCGATATTTTTCTTCACCGTCAAGCACTTATATAACTCATTGGTACATTCGGAATTCAAACTTGCGATCTTTGTGTCACAGTCAACTTACTCGAATCACTTGGCCACCTCGGCTATC
Organism: Drepana falcataria; assembly: GCA_945859725.1. Lineage (NCBI taxonomy): Eukaryota > Metazoa > Arthropoda > Insecta > Lepidoptera > Drepanidae > Drepana > Drepana falcataria. The sequence continues at coordinate 7,820,414 of OX243941.1, read as the reverse complement.
ATTGTTCTATTATATAGTGCTATTATGTATAATAACAAGGTAAAGTTCTTCATGAATTCTCTTTCTAATAGTGGTCTCTTCCGAGGCGTAGTGGGATGCAACGTTGAAGGTACCCGAGGTCGCCTCGCATGGGTCAACAATTGGGTGACCTTCATGGACTGCATGCTGCAGCTCAAAATCATAGGCCAGGACACCAGAGGCCTCTTTGTACCCACCAGGATTGAGAAGCTCTGCATTGATGCTAACATCCACTATGACGCTATCTCCAAAATGAACCCAGATTCTACCAGGAACTCGTTCGAAGTTCGCGTTTATCCCGACGTTGACGTTATCAGGTAACTAAGACTTGCTTTACTTGTAATCATAATATATAAATATAGAGGTGCAACGACACCCATCTTTCATGAAGATATATTTAGGTGCCAATGGGACAGGTGCAGAGAGCTTTTCCAAATTCATATCGCCTGTGTTTTATAGTTTTTATTGCTGTTCTTATTTCAAATGTTTAACTATTACGTTCGTTTCCATAATCCATAAAGAAATAGATTAACACTTGACCGCCATAGCAATACGGATTATAAACCCGTGCTTATAAAGACATGAAACAGAATGGGAATGAAATGAGAACTATAATACATAAGATTGACATAAGATTCTGATTGCCCCATATCATGATCCTTAATTTGAATACCTTGATGCCTCGATGACTAGGTCCGGTGGTGTAGAAATCCGTGGACTTCACGCTACACCCATTTCCAAGAAGCTTCCACTGGGTGTACCAGTTCTTGAGAAGAATGAATTCATCGCCAACTTTGGACAGGGTAAAATGAAGGTAACTCAAAAAATTTACTAATTTGATGTTACACAAATGTTGCTTGTTTCTATGTAAAAGAAAGACGAAATACTATTAGATTTCATACAATATTTATATGTTCCAAACGATACAGACCACATCATATCTCCATCCAAAGTTGTTATAGCTTGGGGCAATACCTCCTTACAGAAATTTATAGCCAAATCGCAATGGTTCTGGCTGTAGTACTACTGCAGTGACTAAAATTTCCAGAAGCCTAATGATCGTGCTGGCAGTAGGAGAATCCGTTCATCAGTTTTGTTTCTAGCACAACCTTCGACAAGAGACTATAAATACTTCGAGTATTGCACACACCTATAGGCTACGGTACCCGCCTACCATCATATGGACTGGCCACCTTTATTATAAAGTGCCTAATGGAGCTCATATTTTTATTTCATTTTCGAACAGATTGAAGATATCCTTCGCTCAAACGTTCAACTCATTCTCGAGAACATTCAAACTTACAAAGTAAAGAGCATTGAACTGGTCGATGAAGAATATAAGAAGAACGAAATAGAACCCATTATAGAACAAGTGGCTGAAGTTCTTGGAGATCTTCCCCTAGTTCAGGCGGAGCTGCTTTTGATATCCGAAGATCCTATTGAAATGCCAGCAAATATTACTGTGGAAAATAAGAAGTTAACAGGAGAATCAAACACTGTACTGTTCATTGGTGCTAACCTTCTCTCGAGGCCTGAGGTAGGTTATATGACATCAATTTCCCTTTCGGCTCCATATTCTTTGCTAAATTACTGTTCGTAAAGTATCGTCCACTGAACGACTTTTTTTGAGATCTATGATTACATAGCTGGGACGACGTCTTTTCACATTATGTATCTAGCAGTATATAAATACATTCAGCAAGCCCTCTCAATAATTGATACAAAAAACTATGCAGCAGGCATATTACTAGACATGACAAAAGCCTACGATAAGGTACGATACGATATACTGTTAATTAAATTATACGGCATTGATATAAGAGGCATAACACATAAATGGTTCACCTCTTACTTACGTAATAGAGAACAATATGTCGAAATTGAATTCCATAACGAAGCTACAAGACAGATAGAGAATGTGCAATCAGAAAGAAAACCTATTGACGCGTCCATACCACAAGGAAGTGTAATCGGCTGTTTGCTCTTTCTCATTTACATAAACGACTTACCTAAAATTATGGACGATACGTGTATTCTGTTTGCAGATGATGTATCGATTTTAACAACTAGTAAAATTCCGGATAACCTAGATGATAAACTTACTTTAGTTCTTAATAAAACAAAAGCATGGCTAGACGACCATAATCTAGAAATAAACCTTAATAAAACTAAAGTAATAACATTCCATCCACATCAAAAGCAATCCTTAAAGCTAACTATTCACTTCGAAAATGTACTTCTAGAACACGTTAATAAATTCCCACTCTTAGGTATAATAATAGATACCCATATCAATAGGAAACAACACATTCAAAAAATTAAATTGAAAATATCTCAATTTGTATATGCTCTCCGTGAAATAAAAAAATCTACCAACTTTCAAACTGCACTCAATTTATACTACGCATACGCTTACTCGTGGTTTAACTATGGCATTATACTATGGGGAAATAGTACAGATGCGCCATTATTAATCTCACAAAAGAAACTTATTCACATTCTAGCCAATATTAATAACACTGAAAGCTGTAAACCTATCTTCATAAAGTATAAAATACTAACCTTGACATGCATATATTTATTGGAAATATGTAAATTCGTTCGTAAATACCCTAACTTTTTTACTAAAAATGAAAATATTCAAAGGAAATATACTCTAAGACGCGAAAACCATCTCTTACTACCTCCCTCACAATTAACTTTACATTCAACAAGTCCTCAAATAATGTCTATCAAAATATATAACAAGTTACCTGATAATATTAAGAAAGAAAACGATATAAGTAAATATATAAAACTTGTAAAAACATTATTGAACAAAAAGGCTACTACACTATACAAGAATATTTAGATGATAAATTTAAACAATAAACAATACTTAGGTATTGTTTATCACTTATTCACCATGTATTATAGGATAGATATATATTTTATTATTAAACATATAGTTGTTGTCATTAGTTATAGGGATTACATTATAACACTAAATTCTAACTAGCCTTGATCTCAAAACATTTTAAATTTTAATAGTAAAAATGTTATCATAATTTTAAGTAAATTTAATTATTGAAGTATGTATTAATTTAAGGAATAAGAAAATTATTGTTTGCTACGCCCATCAGGGCATATTGTCAGTTTAAAAAATTGTAAGCTGTTGCAAAATATTAAATAAATAAATTAAATAAATCTGTTAGTAGTTGACATAACGAACGTCCAAATGAGAGATGTCCAAATTACCATCACATGTTTTTCTTCATCTTTTCCATAGATTAGAGTGATCTTTACAATTGCAACCTCATCCACAACAAATTACGATTGTATTAAAAATCGTTATCCGGCACATTTTTCAAAAGCAACGCATAACAATTCACTGAGCTTCATACGTTTCTTTCGTTTTATTAGATTTGTTCTATTGACTGAACTGAGTCTAGAGAGAACTGGCGCTCTATACTCTCTGCCTACCCCGTTAGGGACTCGGCGTGATGATATTATCATGATGATGACTGAAAACGTTATTCAAACCTATATTGTTTCGGTATCTATCCCACAGGTACTCGCGCAAGCTGTAGAAACCCTGCGAGAAAAATGCTTCGTCATCAGCAGAGAGAAGGAGCGTCCCGACCCCAAAGAATACTCCAATAAATACGACATCATTACCATGTACGACACTGGCGTCGAATACTTGGTACTATTCAGGAAGCGAGTCGGAGCCAGGCCAGCTAAATTTGTCAAGATCGTGACCTCCGATCAATCATTCGATTGGATTGAGAAAGTCAAAGAAGAGATTAAAGAAGGACAAAAAGTGGTGCTTTACAACCAAGATGAGCATCTGAACGGACTTCTAGGGTTGGTTAATTGCTTGAGGAGAGAGCCGGGTGGTGAGATCGTCTCGGGTCTTCTGATATCGGACCCTTCGGCTCCTCCTTTCAACCCTGACTTGGAATTCTATGAAGAGCAACTGGACAAAGATCTGGCTTTGAACGTGTATCAGAATGTAAGTTGAATAGGTACTTTTACAGGCTTGTGTGTCGGAGGAAAAACCAAAATGATTTTTTATGTAGTAATCTACGTAGTACCATTTCTGTTAGCCTATTGGGATAAGCGGCTGGGATAACGCCTTCCCCTATAATTCTGGGTATTATTGTTAAAAACTAGTAGTGAATAATTTACGTATGGGTTTTTCTGGTGTTGTCGCCTAAAAAAGTGCAATTCATAATGCGATAATTTAATAAAATAGATTACAAGTACAAATACAGGTTCCGTAGATATTTCATTCTAACATCACTTAAACAATGATAATACATACCTATACCACACAAAAGTATATTTCATACATAACAACAATAATTTCGTCTGATACATATGGTATATTATCGTATATAAAAAAAAATACTTGACCCAAATAAGTATCCCGGGGCAACGTGCCAAGAAAGCTAGCAGCATTGCCAACATTGATAGCATCTAATTAATTACAAAGATTGACGTCTCTGAATTGAAATACTGTTTAATTTATTGCTAAAATATTTATGCTTACCAGGGTCAATGGGGTACCTACCGCTTCTTGTTGCTTGGAGACTTAAACACAGTCAAGGCCAACCATGCATACGTGAACACCCTCACTATTGGTGATCTAGGATCCATGAGGTGGATCGAAGGACCAATTAGGGAGAACCATGTATTCAAAAGCGACGAGAAAATTCTCATCCATGTAAGTACAAAATTTATTTATTACTGTGCTCTGAGGTTCCTCGATTTGAGGAGTTTCTGAAATGGACATTAAATAAAAATCAAAGTTTGTAATGAAAAAAGTTGCAGAACATTAAGCCGTACCAGCAATGGAATTATACATGTCATTGCAACGCATATTAATATTGTATAAATTCTTCCTCAGGTTTACTGTGCAGCTCTTAACTTCCGTGACGTAATGACAGCAACAGGTCGCGTGACAGTGGACGCTGTTGCTCGCGGTCGTCTAGCGCAGGAGTGTGTCCAAGGTTTCGAAATTGTGGGCAGGACACCCAAGTAAGTTATACCGTCATTGTTACAATTTGTCCTACAAATATTTAGAATACGTTACATCTAAACGAGTTCCTCACGGTTAGGCAGAGACAGTAGAGCACAAGTTGTCTCTAGACTTACAGAGCTCTTTCGCTAAAACCAACTCCAACCTTTGTCTAAAAAAAAAACTTTGTTCCCACAGGAACAGTAATTTATTATTTTATTGCAGTTCATCACCATCATCGTAATTACAGTTCATCACCATCACCGGCATCATCATCTTCATCATTAAAATTTAACTGCAAGCCATATTGTTATAAACATTTAACAAGCCATATTCAAATTTAGATAATACATTTTTTTTTCTTAGTGGTTCCCGTGTTATGGCTATGGTCAAGAACCGTGGTATGGCCAATGTGGCAGAGGGAGATAGGGCCCTTATGTGGAGCATCCCTGATGAATGGTCCTTCGAGGAAGCTGCTACTGTGCCCGTTGCTTACGGGACTGTCTACTATGCCATGGTACGTGACAAAACATAAAAGTAAAATGTTTACATTTTTCTGATGAGAAGTGTATATCTATATGTATCAACCTATATCTTTAAGCCCACACACCACTTTCCGCCCGAGTGATATTTAAGGTGCAATCAATCATGACTATAAACGTATGCTGATTTCTTCTCGAAGACTTCCTTCACTCTTACTTAGGTTCATTATTCACAGTTCTCGAAGGGGTGGGCAGAGGTGTATAGGTAATACCCACACACCCACTTTCCGCCAGAGGTATATTAGTTGCCAACGTGACAGATGGCGAGTCCATCGCCGTTACTCAAGCACGACTATTACATACGCTTTTTGAATTTCTTCTCAGACGTATGCAGGTTTCCTCTCGATGTTTTCCTTCACCGTAAAGCTAGTGGTGTGACTAATCACTGTACTTAAGTTCAGAAAAACTCATTGGTACAGTCGGGATTCGAACTTGCGACCTTTGCGTCGCAGGCAACTGCTCGAACCACTCGGCCACCACGGCTTTACGGCTTTACGACTTACAGTAACTTAGATATAACCGTTACTTATTTATAAAACGAGCGGTTGCACTCGCGTTAAATTGGACTGCTCCGCTCCCTCGGGTAGTAACATGGTGATATGATAGCCTACCTAAAGCAACATCTTTTCGAAGCGAATGATTAGATTAGTTCCTAATATTTTCGCGCTAAGCCAAACAAGGAAACTCTTGACTTGTATTAATATTAGTATAGATATGAAACGAATGACATCAGGCAGCTGGAATATCTGAATATTGTCTTATCCAGGTGATGGTTGGTCAAATGAAACGAGGAGAATCGATCCTCATCCACGCCGGTTCTGGTGGTGTAGGCCAAGCTGCCATTAATGTGGCTCTTCACTACGGTTGCGAAATCTTCACCACTGTCGGTACTGCGGAGAAGAGAGCTTTCATCAAGAAACTGTTCCCCCAACTTAAAGGTATGTTCTGTTCCACTGACTTTGGAAATTTGAGTCTTGGAGAATAAAAGGTGGAATTAAAGGTGGGGAATTTGAAATAGTAAGTTTAGACGGCCATCTGGTCTAGTGGTTAGAGCTCCTGACTTATTCGGCGGGTTCGATTTCCGCTTAGTGATATTTGTGTGATGAACATGATTATTTGTAAATTGAATTAAAGGTATCTTGTGTGTATTTATTGAACGAGACTAATAAAATACAAAACTATCATAGAAAATTTAAAGAATCAATGACCTACTCTGTACATGTTCATTAACAGTATAAACACGAAGGGTGCCAAGAAATCTGGTGACATTGCCACGTTATATGGCAATGCTAGTAATGCCAATGCAGAGTAATATTCAGCCAGCTCTCTTGTCATCTTCTTGTGAATACAATTATTTAATGCTTTACCTTAAACGTTCCATACAGACAGCCACATCGGGAACTCTCGAGACACGTCATTCGAAGACATGATCCGCAAAGAGACCAATGGAAAGGGCGTCGACCTCGTGCTCAATTCATTGTCTGATGATAAGCTACAGGTAAATCACAATTTCCGTTAAATTAACTGGTTAAAATGTATTTATTCTTAAATTTATTTATTTATCCAAAATTTCTACACTTAGGCCAAATCTAAAATATGGTTGTAAATTTTCTGTTAGGAATTAGAATATCGCAGACTAATTACACCACCAGCATTTTTTTACATTTAAAACCAAATATATGGTTGTTAAGGGTTCTTAATTTTCTGTTTAGGCAGATAAAAAAATCTGTCCTATTTTTTGAGCCACCTTGTATTGCAAACCTCCATAGGTTAACCGCATTCCATAAGATAGACCGTGCGTTTCCTGGCTTTTGATGAAGGAATAACTTTGTCTATACTTTTAACCTCTTCTCCCAGGCCTCCGTAAGGTGCCTCTGTTACCGCGGACGCTTCCTCGAAATTGGAAAATTTGACATCAGCAACAACACACCTATCGGAATGTACTTCTTCTTGAAGGAGACATCCTTCCACGGCATCATGTTGGATTACATTTTCGAACAGAGTGTGGACTTCAGAAAGGTAATTTGTTGTATTGTAATAATTCTTCACCAAGAAGCTACCAAGCTTTACGGTGAAGGATTCTTCATTCATCATTCAAAGGCCTGGTATAGTTGTGCTTGAGCAACATCTGTCACGTTGACACCTAAAATATATCTCTGGCAAAGCGAGTGTGCGGGTACTACCTACTTACTACCTCTTACTACCCTTGTGGGAAGGCCTAAAGAAGGTATAAATGTATGTATATAAAAACATTAATATAAGATTAGAACTTGATCCGACATGAATAGAACCTATTCAAAATCAAAATGAATATATTGTATTCAACGTAAGGGACTCAGGGGACCCTTATTGAACGTCACATACTTTATATAAACTAAAGTTACCACCGTTTCCAAGGGAAAAAAACCTGCCAAGAGAAGAAGAAGATCTTCCGTTATGATCTTTTAAGGTCCGCTTTAAGATCGGTTTTTTTTTTATACAACTAGAGTGGCAAACATGCATACGGCCCACCTGATGGAAAACGGTTACCGCAGCCTATTTACGCTTGCAATACCGAAGTATCACTTGCGCGTTGCCACTCTGTGTTCGGAGAGTTATTCTGTGCTGGCCGCACAATGGGACTAATCCCTCTGCTTCCAACACAATGTAACAATCCTCCCCCCTCCCAAAGGAGCTCATTACTGGAAACCTTATTCACGGCGTAGGAACACAACACAAAACAATTGTGTTATTTGGCTACGGATTTCTGTAAGGTGGAGGTCCTGCCCCAGTCGGGCAGCTGCAAATTCGAACGGGAAACCTCTCTTTTTCTCGCTCTCGCTCTCGTTTTCAATTGTATCTATAAGATTTGTGTTTCCCTACAGCGGCTGCAAGACCTGCTTCTGACCGGCATTGAAAGTGGCGCCGTCCGCCCGCTGACATACTGCATATTTGAGAAGAACGAAATCGAACCAGCTTTCCGTTACATGGCGGCTGGTAAACACATTGGCAAGGTGAGAACTTAAAGAATATTCAACATACATACATACATACATACATACATACATACATACATACATACATATAATCACGCCTCTTTCCCGTAGGGGTAGGCAGAGACCACTTCTTTCCAGTTGCTACGATCCTTACATACTTCTTTCGCTTCGTCCACTTTCATTATTCTCTTCATGCATGCTCTGCGGTTTAGGGTACTCTTGACCTGACCTTTTTTCAAGACGTCCCTAATTTGGTCTAGAAACGTCCGTCTAGGACTACCCCTTCTAACACTTTCATTCACACTCGCCTTATACACTTTTTTCGTCAATCGTTCTTCATTCATTCTCTCAACATGGCCAAACGATCTCTCAAGAATATTCAAAGACTTGGAAAATGCCGTGGTGGCCGAATGCTTCGAGTAGTCGTCTGAAACAGAAATATTGGAAGTTTCAATCCTACAGTTGCTAGTACATTGGTCATACGTGCTTTACGGCGAAGGTTATATCGAAAGGAAACCTGCAACTGTGCTTGATTGTACAACGTTTACTATTACAGTGTATGGTACTTAATAAAACATTGTTTCGTATTTTCTAAACTCCATAAAATACAATTGCAACGTCTGCTAGTATTTTCTGGACATTAATTTAATTCAATTTTAAGAGAAGCTAACATGATAGCTGATATTTGCTATGTGATAGCAAAAAATATATAATAATAGATAATAAATAACTGAAAGAAAAATCTTAAATATAGATTTGAGAAGTGTGTGTGTGTGTATGCGTTTGTTAATGTTATTTCTTTCTTCGACAGGTCATCATTAAGATCCGGGACGAAGAGCGCACCAAGAAGGTTATGAAACCTACAAATATGTGTGTCGACGCAGTACCAAGGTAAATTTATTAAAGATACGGCCGCTTATTAAATCGTAATTGAATTTTCTATTACTGAAATGAGCCGTGATATCCGTGTGATACGAGTAGCTGCCTGCAACACAAAGATTGCAAGATCGAATCCCGACTGTACCAATGAGATTTTTAATTAGTTTTTTATAATTTTTTTTTGTTATCTACACTGTTCCTTGAACATTCCAATTAATGGTGCAAGTGGTGTTTACCTGTAACAATTTGCTACATTTAGCTCTAAGTTATGTGATGGTTAAGATGTAGTATCGATGTAAGCAAGTGTTGGTAAACCATTATACAATTCATAAATGAATAAATAAATAAGTACAGTGATTAGTCACAACTCACACGTCACACCACAAGCTTTACGGTGAAGGAAGAGATCGAGAGGAAACCTGCAAACATTAGAGAAGAAATTCAAAGGCGTATGTAAAGTCGTGCTAGAGTAACGGTGACGGACTCGCCATCTGTCACGTTAGCACCTAAAATGTATCTCTGGCGGGTATCTGGGTAAGTGGGTATTAATATACGCCTCTACGTACCCCTTCGGGGACCGTTGTTGGAAGGCGTGAGGATATAATATTTTCGTTCTCCAACTTTTTCGTTGCAATCATCTCTTTCTTCTATTCTCTCTTCTCAAGGTACATGTGCCATGAAGACCACGTTTACATCGTGGTTGGAGGACTTGGAGGCTTCGGTCTCGAGCTCGCTGATTGGTTGATCTTGAGAGGAGCCAGGAAGGTGCTTCTGACGTCACGAAGGGGAATTACCAACGGATACCAGTCCAGTCGAATGAGGTATATAGTTGTTTTTACATACATACATACATATCATCACGCCAAGTCCCTAGCGGGGTAGGCAGAGAGTATAGAGCGCCAGTTCTCTCTAGACTTACATACCTCTTTCGCTTCGTCCACATTCATCAGTCTCTTCATACATGCTCGTCGATTTCGAGTACTCTTAACGTTCCCGTCCTTGAGAGTCCGATCGATTTGATCTTGGTAGTTGGAACGTGGCCTTCCTCTGCCTCTTCTTGCACACACTTTTGCTTTGTATATCTGTTTCGTGTTAACATGTTTTTATTGCGAGTAAAATGCTACTTAACCAAATAATTAAGAATTTGATCGATTGAAGACGGCCATTTGGTCTAGTTAGAGATCTTGACTGCGAAGCTAGGGTCAAGTTCGATTCCCGCTGAGGATAGATATTTGTATGATGATCCCGAATATTTGAACCTTAGTCTTTGATGTCCTATGTATTTATGTAGATATCTACTTATATATGGGTATATATATAGATATATATCCTATATATTAAGCGTAATATAAAAAAATACGACTCTCTTCGACCTCTCTGTCTCCCTCTGCTCAAAAAGCCCTTGCTCTCTCTGCCTACTCCACAATTGTACTGTATAATATACAATTCTCAAGTGAAAATTTTCCGACTTTGCTGCTGTGTTGCTGTGTTCATCTTAAACTGTTACACATTCAGATTGTGAATAATAATGTTGTTAAAAGAACCAAATTAAAAAAAATACTGTTGATTTTTACGTTACGTTATATCGTTACGCTCCGTCGTAACGTTCTATCGTTGCATTCTATCGTTACGTTATCTATAAAATCCATTCTCTTCAGGGCTTGGAAGGGATACGGCGCCGATGTACAAATCTCGACCCACGACATCACGACGGAAGAAGGCTGCGAGCAAATGCTCAAAATGGGCAATGCCATGGGACATGTTGATGCCATATTCAACCTTGCTGTCATTCTCAAAGACTCCATTTTCCAAAATCAGACCGCAGACTCATTCAGAACGTCGTACGGGCCGAAGGCTCTGGCAACGTTGCATTTGGACAAAATTTCACGGAAACTATGCCCTGGATTGAAGTAAGTATCAATGAAACGCAAACATGAATACTCAATGTATATGAATTGGAGAGGTAGGGCATAACGATTTGCCCGACTGGGGCAGAACCTCCACGTTATAATAATAATAATAAATAATAAAATAATTTCATTCAGACGAGTTATAGAAGTCCGTAGCCAAATAACAAATTTTTTATGTCGTGTTCCTGTTGATGAATAAGGTTTCCAGTAATGAGCTCCTTAGGAGGGGTAGGATTGTTATTGGCAGCAGAGGGATTAGTCCCATTATGCTGCAATCACAGTATAACAGAGGGACAATGCACAGGTGATACTTCAATATCGTGAGCGTAAATAAGCTATGGTAACCGCTTCCCATCAGGTGAACATTAAGCTAGTTTGCCACTCTTGTTGCATATAAAACTCACATAAAAATGAATTCTACATAAGGAAAGTCAATTCTTCAAGAAGTTTGTGAAAAGATTCCTGCAAGGTCAGCAACGCGCAAGTGATACCCCTGGTGTTGCAAGCGTCCATAGGCGGGGGTAACCGCTTGCCATCAGGCGGACCACATGTTTGTTTGTCACACAAGTGGTATAAAAAAAATCTACATAAGAAGCCATGTGAACCATGACTTTTTTCTGAACTTAATTTAACTCTTGATTCCATATGAACTTATGTACAATGATTAATCCCAACGATATTTATAGTAGAGGAATAGGCTGAATGTAAACCTGCATACGTTTGACGTTACCCCTTTGAGGACCCTTGTGGCAAGGCGTGTAGATGATCACAACCATTTCTCCCGTAGAGACTTCGTGGTGTTCTCATCTGTATCCTGCGGTCGTGGTAACGCTGGCCAGACCAACTATGGTCTATCAAACTCTGTGATGGAGAGGATCTGCGAATGGAGGAAGCAGCTCGGCTTACCGGCGCTGGCTGTTCAGTGGGGAGCTGTTGGTGATGTAAGTTTATTGGCTGTGTGATTATTAACTAGGTTCGAATCCCGATCGTACCAGTAAGTTTTTCTGAACTTAAGTACAGTGATTAGTCACACCACGAGCTTTACGGTGAAAGAAAACATCGAGAGGTACCGGCATACGTCTGAGAAGCAATTCAAAGACGTTTGTATAGTCGCGCTTGAGTAACGGTTATAGACTCGCCATCTGTCACGTTGGCACCTAATATATATATCTCTGGCGGAAAGTGGGTGTGTGGGTACTACCTATACATCTCTGCCTACCCCTTCGGGGACCCTTGTGGGAAGGCGTGAGGATAACGAATTTCTTTCAACAGGTGGGTCTTGTAGCGGACATGCAAGACGACGATGTACAACTAGAGATCGGAGGCACGCTGCAGCAGAGGATATCCTCTTGTCTCCTAGCTTTGGACAAATTCCTGAAACAAGACGCTCCAATCGTCTCGTCCATTGTAGTTGCTGAGAAGAAGGCCGGCGGCTCCGGATGTGGCACTATTGTGGACGCTGTCGCTCAAATTATGGGTAAGATGACTTTACTAGGTAGAATCACGTTACTAGTTATGCTCCAGGGCTTCACCCGCGTAAAATTTGCACATACTATGTGTAAATACAGCTAATAATAATAAAAATAATGATTGTGAAAAAAATTCTACTTATGCAGGAAAATATTACGCGAACGACAGATACAGAGTTTACAACGCGCTCATCTCAGTAACTGCTAATCTGATTTGGAACAATATATTTGCATTTAATAGCCCATTTATTGAGGACGGCTACCATAATCCTACCCAAGGGCTCGCAAAAGTGGTGTATAATCAAAAATTTTAGTGGAACCTCAGCCAGTATGACAATAAGAATGCGTATGTAATGAAAAGGTAGATGAGTAACCTTCGGCCACCTGGCCAAGTGGATCGGCAGTTGCCTGCAACACAAAGTTTGCAAGTTCGAATCCCGACTGTACCAATGAGTTTTTCTGAACTTAAGTACAGTGATTAGTCACACCACGAACTTTACGGTGAAGGAAAACATCGAAAGGAAACCTGCATACGTTAGAGAGGAAATTCAAACGCGTGACTTGCCATCTGCCACGTTGGCACCTAAAATACACCTAAATTCTCTGGCGAATAGTGGGTGTGTACTACCTATACACCTCTGCCTACCCTCCGGGGACCCTTGTGGGAAGGCGTGAAAATATATTATATACAATATTATGTATAAATTATACAGGTATCAAGGACTTGAAGACCGTGTCACAGCAAGTATCCCTGGCAGAGCTTGGTATGGACAGTATGATGGCAGTGGAGATCAAACAGACCTTGGAAAGAGAGTTTGAGATATTCCTGACGGCTCAAGACATCAGAACCTTGACATTCGCCAGGTAATTACATACATCACGCAGTCCCTACGGTAGCTATTCTGTTCTAGATTTAGGGTAGTTTTTCGCTTCATCTGATAAAATACATAACATTACGTAGAGTCCCTAAAATACGAGGCGCCATTCCATTTTAGACCTACAGACCTCGTTTTCTTCAACCACATTCTGTCCCTACGCACATTTAAACATATATGTATATATATATACACTGGTTGTCTCGCCCAGCTTCGCTCGGGTGAAAAAATACGATGGTAGCGCCACATATCGGGTTGAATTGGCAATCTAAACCCTTTTCGAATCCACCTTTAGACACTCAGAAAATTTAATTAAATTTCGGTCCAGCCGTTTAGGAGGACCTCATATTATTCACTATTAAACGACATTTGAAATATATTTCTAAATATACAAATTTTTCTGATAATCCTTACAAAACATAAACTTGCAAGGTGTTTAGATTTTTCTGATGTAGTGTATACACATTAAAATGATTGCCCTCAAAAAATTCACACTTTTTATTTATTTATTCACAATCACAATTAACCTCCTTACAGTATACCAATACGATGTTAAAAGAAAAAAAAATAACATTAATAAACTACTTTACAAGATAACAAAATAACTCCTCCATCTTTACTATTTCCGACGTATCTCTATCCCCACAGACTGGTAGAGTTGACAGCGCAGCGTGAGGCAGCCGCATCCACGTCTGCTGCCCGACCGGCAGTTGCCGAAGGAGCAGTCGGCCTTAGGGTCCTGATGAGGAACTTCGGAGACGAGAACTTGGTGTCTGAACCTCTCGTGTACATGCCCACTATGGTTAGCGATGGCATCGAGGTTAGTCAACTGGTTATCTTGCTTATAATTATAAGCTGTGACCCCACGGTTTTACCCGCATAATTATTTTTTTCTGGTAGAATTAGTATATATTAGTAGAACTAATATGGCTTAACACATATCTCACCATATAGTATATCTTGCCGTGGTGGCCGAGTGGTTCGAGCAGTTGCCTGCGACGCAAAGGTCACAAGTTCGAATCCCGACTGTACCAATGAGTTTTTCTGAACTTAAGTACAGTGATTAGTCACACCACGAGCTTTACGGTGAAGGAAAACATCGAGAGGAAACCTGCATACGTCTGAGAAGAAATTCAAAGGCGTATGTATAGTCGTGCTTGAGTAACGGCGATGGACTCGCCATCTGTCACGTTGGCACCTAATATACCTCTGGCGGAAAGTGGGTGTGTGGGTATTACCTATACACCTCTGCCTACCCCTTCGGGGACCCTTGTGGGAAGGCGTGAGGATATATATATAGAATTATATAATATATAAATATATATTATATAATTTGAGAGACTATAGCATAGAGATCTACAAGAAGGATGTTAATAGCATTTCAAAGGACTTTTACCTTCTTACCCACCATAACACTGATCGAGAAGAATGCTAATTGTTTGTATTCATCCATGAAAGTACCGCAGGGAAATCCATTATTTTTTTATTCCACACTGATCGCAAACATGCTTGCGGTCCGCCTGATGGCAGGTGGTTACCGCCGCATATGGACGCTTGCAACACCAGGGGTATTGATCGCGCGCTGCCGACCCTGCAGGAATCTTTCAGAATTCACAACGGGATATCCGTACATACACACTGTTATTCGCATTTATTAGTAAATACTTCAGCAAGAACATTATCTACGCTTTCTATTCCAGGGTGAAGAAGCCATCCATGTTATGGAGAAGGTCATGTTCATGCTGCCAGGTATTGAAGGCTGCGCCACAGTCCTAGAACCTCTTTGCCGTCGGCTGAAGATTAAGGTCTGCGTCTTGCAGCTCGGATTCGAGAACAAGGGCGAAACCTTAGACGATATGGTTGAGAGGCTATACCAGGTACGTTGAGAAGCTATTGCAGGTAGGTTGAGAGGTTTTACCAGGTCCGTTAAGCCTATACCAGGTAGGTTGAGAGTTGTGGTTCTGCAGTTTCGGAGCCTATGGAATGCAAACATACTTTCATACAAATCTTTCCTCTTTATAGTATAGGATAGTTTTATGAGAGCCCTGGTGGCCGAGTGGTTCGAGTAGGTGTCAGCAACAAAATATTGCAAGTTGGAATCCCGTCTGTACTGTTTTTTTTAAACTTACGTACAGTGATTGGTCACACCACGACCTTCATATGTTTGAATCGAAATCCAAAGTCGTATTTATTATTATTTAGTCGTGATTGAGAGACTACTTGGGTACTAGGTACACACCCCTACCAACTCTACCCCTTCAGGGACTCATGTGGAAAGATCTGATAAGAGAGAAAGTAATATTTCTGCATTTTTCAGTCGGTCCGGTCTCGGCTCGCTCCCGGCGCTCCCTTCTGGCTACTTGGCTACAGTTTTGGATCCCTGCTAACCCTCGAACTGGCGGCAAAACTGGAGAGAGAAGGTATTATGTCCACTATATTACGGTGAAGGAAAACATTTTCGTTGAAACTTACATAAACTTGAGAAGAATTCCAAAGACGTATATAAGTCGTGCTTGATAAACGGCAATGGACAAGCCACGTGTGACGGTGGCATTTATACATATATCTGGCAAAGAGAGAGTCTTGTTACATCAACTGCCTACTCCTTCGAGGACTTATATATTATTAACTTGAAGTGCCCGCAGTTTCACTTGTTTAATGAATTTGTCGATTTTCTATCTAGAATAATATATACTCTGTGTTAATCAATTTAATAATCTGTTTCTGTGCCAATTCCGTTCAGCCGGTCTGGCGTAATGTAGCAAGAAATATACTCACAGCATTCAACAGCTTCATTTTTATAATATTACTAGAATTCTACCCTTTAATTTCTGCCCAGGTCTCCGTGGAACAGTTTTCTGCCTGGACGGAGCCCCCGAATTCCTCTACGCAATTATCACAATGACTATGAGCTTCAAGAACGATGTACAGCTCCAGAACAGCCTAATCTGTCACACCATCGATACCATAGCACCTAACAACGACATTGGCAAATCTCTGATGGAGAAACTAAACGAAATTGAATCCTATGACGAGAGGATCGAGTGTGCCATCAAAATGTGTCCCGTTCAAAGCAAATATTCGAATAAATTCATTGCTGCCACCGCATACACCAGTTACGACCGGCTTAAAGCAGTTCTGAACTACGACATCAAAAACGCTAAGAAACTCAAATCGCCCATAGTTCTTCTTAGGCCTAAAGATAATCCTGTGTTCGTGGTATGTGAGGAAAATTACGGCTTGGACAAATTAACTGAGGGAGAACTCACGGTTCATTATCTTGAAGGCAACCATCTTAGCATAATTGAGAACAAGGACTGTGCCAACATCATCAACAGGGTTGTCACTGATGATGGAGAGAAGGTGAAGAGTAGTCAGAATGTACTGACGAGTCTAGTGGAAAATACGCGCGAAGTCCAGGCCTAGTTTATAGATAAGTTAAATCTTGGCTTCATGCAGTCGATTTACGTAAATCTCGTTTATATATTCCCGTAAGGTTAAGGACACGTACCTACATATAGGTTTGCAAAACTGTAACGATTCCGAATCTGAATATAAAAACTGCCTTCGACTGATAAAGTCATTAGATACTTTGACACTAATCGTTTCATCGAACATTTAAAAAAAACCGAGAGCTCAAATTATACCAAAGCTCA
Source organism: Drepana falcataria (assembly GCA_945859725.1). Taxonomy (NCBI): domain Eukaryota; kingdom Metazoa; phylum Arthropoda; class Insecta; order Lepidoptera; family Drepanidae; genus Drepana; species Drepana falcataria. The sequence goes on along the minus strand of OX243941.1, from coordinate 7,803,088 downwards.
AATAGTCAAGAGGAAAAATTACAATAGAACAAGTTTATTTTAAACTAGCTGTCCCGCCCAGCTTCGCTCGGGTGAAAAAGTTAAATTGCCCGTAACACGATCGCAGCGCCACCTATCGGGTCCAATTTAATATAGCCTATGTTACTCGGGGATAATGTAGCTTTCCAAAAGTGAAAGAATTTTTGAAATCGGTCCAGTAGTTTCGGAGCCTATTCATTACAAACAAACAAACAAATCTTTCCTCTTTATAATATTAGTATAGATTCAGAATTGCAGACTTCGCTTTGCCTATATCCTTCCTTCATACACAATCGCTGGTATCGAATACTCTTAACGTTCTTCACTCTTCTGCTTCTTACAAATACTACTGTATAACTATCCTTAGCTAAGTTCAAGTTATGTTTTAAGGTATTTAAGGTTTATTTATTTCATTTTATTGTTTAATTAAGTTATCTGTCAGAAAGACGCCAGTACCAAACAAAATATTCAATTTTAAATGCTGTCATTTTAAATTAAGTTATTTTATCAAGTTGTTGGGATTCGCGTGTTTGGAATTAGTTTTAATAGGCATATATATAAATTAGGCTTAATTTAATAATGTGTGTATCCAAAGGGTTTATTTTTAAGTAATTTAAATAATATATTGGGATCGTTAATAAAAATCACATTTATATAAATATTATTTGTGTTTTAATTAAGAACCTCGCTCGTTTAAATAGAAACACGTGTCTTTGCGGAATCTATATATATATATATTATTCATCCCAGGCTATAGTTCAAATACTCGTGTTCATCACACAAATCATCCTTCGGCGGGAACCGAACCGGCTCTAACCACTAGAGCAGACGGCCGATAGATGAGACCAAACCCTTCAATATTATAAAAAAGTGACACTAGCGTAAATAGCTTAGATCAAACTCGTCACCATCAATCAAAGATTAATTACAATTGACCTTAACTTTGATTTCTATTGAATTTACAATTAGTTTAAATCCTTGGTTTAAATAATCAAGTCCATTGTATCGCCATTCCCTTTGTGTCGGTACTAGGTGCTTTGTACTGGATCATTTCGACACAAATTAGTCTTGAATAAATTAAGTGGTCTTGAAATGATTAATAATAGCAAATGGCGCTTTTCGACATTCAAATGACTTATTATATAATATAATAAGTCAAAGCAAATGTGTGTGCAAGAAGAGGCAGAGGAAGACCACGTTCCAACTACCTAGATCAAATCGATCGGACGCTCAAGAACGGGAACGTTAAGAGTACTCGAAACCGACGAGCATGTATGAGAGAGAACTGGCGCTGTATACTCTCTGCCTACCCCGTTAGGGACTCGGCGTCATGCTATGTCTGTATGTACAATGCTACGTAATTCAAACTTAATATAACAAATGCGCAAGTAATACTGTCTGTTAAATTAAATCCGACAGACTTGACAGTCACACAGAAAGACTTGATATTTTCACACCAGGGTCCGGATTCGCAAAGGTATAAACACAACGTTATCTTTTAATAATGCCAACGTGACAGATGGCGATTCCATAGCCGCTTCTCAGTCACAAGCCATACATACGCCTTTGAGTTTCTTCTCAAACATATGAAGGTTTCATCTCGATGTTTTCCTTCACCGTAAAGCTCGTATCAAATCAATGTACTTACGCTCAGAAAAACTATGAGTAGGTACTACTTATATACCTCTGCCTACTCCTTTCGGGAAGGCGTGAAGGTATGAAGATCGCTAATCGCCCCGCCTATGAGCGTACCCAAGCTCGACCCCTTTCGGAGCGATGTGATTACCGCCGGACCAATCTTCTCGGCTAGCAGTTAGGTAATTAATTACAGCCATTCCGTCTACAATTGTTCACCCTGCGCGAATTAGCGCGATAATTGTGTCATTTGTCGTAAAGCTTTACATTTACAAATTACTTCACCGACCATTTTGGATTGTGGTTGGTTATTAGACGTGCATATGGCAAAGGGTCAAAAGCCTTGTGATTTAGGCTGAAACCTCACGCCTTCCCACAAGGGCCCCGAAGGGGTAGGCAGAGGTGTATAGGTAGTACCCACACATCCACTTTCCGCCAGAGATATATATTTACGTGACAGACGGCGAGTCCATCGCCGTTACTCAAGCACGACTATACAACGCCATTGAATTGCTTCTCAGACGTATGCAGGTTTCCTCTCGATGTTTTCCTTCACCGTAAAGCTCGTGGTGTGACTAATCACTGTACTAACGTTCAGAAAAACTCATTGGTACAGTCGGGATTTGAACTTGCAAACGTTGTATTGCAGGCTACTCTAACTACTCAGCCAACACTGCTCATATCACGGCTCACGTTCAATATTACAAAGCATATCATGTACACACATGTTGCTCTTTAGCTTTGTAGTATACAAAAATAATATCCTCCTTTGAATCAAGTTGACAACAAAATAATATAAATTCTAAAACAAAATGAATATTGCGAAGCGAATAAAGCATTATTTGAGACGTACGATAAATAAATAGCACGTTTCATGAACAAAAGCACTACACGCAGTACAAATCCGCCCAAGCTAAATACAATTGAAAGTTTCATAAGCGGGTTATTGGAACTTTTAGTGGCGTTGATGTAGATGAATGGAAGCGACACTACACACACGTACATTAAGTATAATAGTGAAAACTTTACCGACATCTGAATTCGGTCTTCGTTGTGTAATTTCACTCATACAGAATATTAATATTTTATGTCTGTCTCTCAAATAATAAATCCTTCTTATCCTTACTAATATTATAAATGTTAAGTTTGTTGGTTTCGCTTTCACGTAAAAGCCACTTAACCTGAAACAAGTAATTCTATGAGTTGTCACATCCAGCTAATTTATATCAACTACCGCAATACTCCTTATGTACACAGCACCGTCAAATATGTATACCAGTTTTGTATAAAGTTGGGGAGTTCTATAAAATACGGGCTGCATTGGATTTAGCGGTTGCCACTCACTCCCTGAAAGTTGTGTTAACCAGAAGCGTGAAGTTTAACACGCATTTAGTAACATGTATATTAAAGGACCATGGAGTGAGTTTGAAGTGTCAAATATCTCCACGCCTTCATACGGAGGTAGACTGGTAACCGCATCATATTTCGTCGGAGATATATTTAGGAACCAACGTGACAGATCAGTGGCTATATTTAAACATTTCTTGAAGTGAATATTTCTTTAGGCGCGTTTAGGGTCCCCGAAGGGGTAGGTAATACCCACAAACCAATTTTTCGGCAGAGATATATTTTTGGTGCCAACGTGATAGATGGCGAGTCCATCCCCGTTACTCAAGCACGACTATACATACGGCTTAGAATTGCTTCTCAGACGTATGCAGGTTTCCTCTCGATGTTTTCCTTCACCGTAAAGCTCGTGGTGTGACTAATCACTGTACTAACGTTCAGAAAAACTCATTGGTACAGTCGGGATTTGAACTTGCAAACGTTGTATTGCAGGCTACTCTAACTACTCAGCCAACACTGCTCATATCACGGCTCACGTTCAATATTACAAAGCATATCATGTACACACATGTTGCTCTTTAGCTTTGTAGTATACAAAAATAATATCCTCCTTTGAATCAAGTTGACAACAAAATAATATAAATTCTAAAACAAAATGAATATTGCGAAGCGAATAAAGCATTATTTGAGACGTACGATAAATAAATAGCACGTTTCATGAACAAAAGTACTACACGCAGTACAAATCCGCCCAAGCTAAGTACAATTGAAAGTTTCATAAGCGGGTTATTGGAACTTTTAGTGGCGTTGATGTAGATGAATGGAAGCGACACTACACACACGTACATTAAGTATAATAGTGAAAACTTTACCGACATCTGAATTCGGTCTTCGTTGTGTAATTTCACTCATACAGAATATTAATATTTTATGTCTGTCTCTCAAATAATAAATCCTTCTTATCCTTACTAATATTATAAATGTTAAGTTTGTTGGTTTCGCTTTCACGTAAAAGCCACTTAACCTGAAACAAGTAATTCTATGAGTTGTCACATCCAGCTAATTTATATCAACTACCGCAATACTCCTTATGTACACAGCACCGTCAAATATGTATACCAGTTTTGTATAAAGTTGGGGAGTTCTATAAAATACGGGCTGCATTGGATTTAGCGGTTGCCACTCACTCCCTGAAAGTTGTGTTAACCAGAAGCGTGAAGTTTAACACGCATTTAGTAACATGTATATTAAAGGACCATGGAGTGAGTTTGAAGTGTCAAATATCTCCACGCCTTCATACGGAGGTAGACTGGTAACCGCATCATATTTCGTCGGAGATATATTTAGGAACCAACGTGACAGATCAGTGGCTATATTTAAACATTTCTTGAAGTGAATATTTCTTTAGGCGCGTTTAGGGTCCCCGAAGGGGTAGGTAATACCCACAAACCAATTTTTCGCCAGAGATATATTTTTGGTGCCAACGTGATAGATGGCGAGTCCATCCCCGTTACTCAAGCACGACTATACATACGGCTTAGAATTGCTTCTCAGACGTATGCAGGTTTCCTCTCGATGTTTTTCTTCACGGTAAAGCTCGTGGTGTGACTTACTGTTTACTTAAGGTCGGAAAAACTCATTGGTGTGATTCAAATATATATATAGAGTTAAGAAAACATCGAGAGGAAACCTGCATACGTCTAAGAAGAAATTCAAAGGCGTATGTATAGTCGTGCTTGAGTAACGGCGATGGACTCGCCATCTGTCACGTTGGCACCTAATATACCTCTGGCGGAAAGTGGGTGTGCGGGTATTACCTATACACCTCTGCCTACCCCTTCGGGGACCCTTGTGGGAAGGCGTGAGTATATATATAGAGTGGTTCGAGTAGATTAACAAGACAACCACTTAGGACATCCAAACTAAGGTACAGATATTCGTATTCGTGACAGAAATATCTGCCCTCAGCCGGAATTGAACCTGCGATCTCAAATTTCACAGGCTAAACACTAGACGAGACGACGATAAAAACTATAAGATACAAGATTACGCAGGTGAAACCACAGATCACGCCTAGTACTTAATATAAACGTAAAAAGGTATTTTTCAATCAATTACCTTCATCGCATGAGGCGAGTCAGTTAAGAGTTGTTCTCAGACAACAATTGTTAAACTTTCCCTCACGCACCGACAATCACAACCCTTTTCGTATTTAGACCCACAGCGGGGATTTATTTGCATAAATTTAAAATTTCTGCACACGCCCGGTTCCAAGGGATTGTGGACATAGTACACCGAGGAACAGTAGCGACAGTATTTAATAATAAAGTTGACTTCTTACCTAGGCGTAATACTATAATTGAAATACAAATAATAAATCATTATTTATTTATTTTTTATAACTTCCTGCAAAACATTTTGCTAAGGCGAACTTAATGCCGAAGGCATTCTCTACCAGTTAACCTTTGGGTGATGCAGAGATAGGCATGGCAGGCTATAAAAGAAATAAATAGTTGGGAAATATAAACATAAATTCTTTATATATTATTATAATATACTATGCAATATAATATGTAATAATATCATACATCTAATTATATAATAGATAATGTATAAATACGAATAAATCTACTTAAAATACATGTATGCCTATTAATATTATATATGTTAAGTTTGTTCCGCTTTCACGTAAAAACTACTTAACCGATCATCATGAAACTTTGTACACATATTCTGTAATGTATTGGGAAGGATATAAGTATTATAAAGAAATACTAAAATCTAAAAGGTAAATATAATAAAAAGTAAGTGTATAAAGTTGTCTATTGCACATCTTAATATATATAAATTACGTGTCACGTTGTTTGTCCGCGATGGACTCCTAAACTACTTAACCGATTTCAATCAAATTTGCACACCGTGTGCAGTTTGATCCAACTTAAAAGATAGGATAGCTTGCAACTCAATTGGACCCGATAGGTGGCTCTGCGATCGTATTTCAGGAAGTTTAACTTTTTCACCCGGGCGAAGCTGGGCGGGACAGCTAGTATAATATATGTTATTATAATCACATTTTTAATATCTCCGGGAGATATATTATGGTAACCATACCGTCGCCGTTCATCTGACACGAATTGAATACGTACGACTTTGTATATCTTCTCAAAGGTGTGAAGTTTTCCTCACGATGTTTTCCATCACAGTGAAGCTCGTGGTATGCTCACTGTACTGAAAAACTCATCGATACAGTCGGAATTAGAACTTGCAACCATCCGAATATGGCATACTGTCGCAACTTGTACTATGTGAAGTAAATTACGTCGTCATACAGAAATAATGCTTGTGAACTCTGAAATTTTCAAGATGAGGCTGTGTGGGGTAGACAATTGGTATTATTTGGTATGCTAATTCCGCACTTATTATGTTTAGATGTATATCCGTTTTTTATACACACACACACACACACACAAACACACATTTTATGAAACCGAGCCCCTTTTGGGTATAGCATTCGCTTTCATAATATACATCTCTTTTTTACGAATCCGTATGAAAAAACAGATGACTTCGGATGAAGCGAAAGAGGTCTGTGATAGCTACCGAAGGGGTAAGCAGAAGTGGTATACCGCCAACTTTTGACGGGAAATTAACTTTCTCTCAACAATTGTACAACAAGTCCATCATAACTCTACCCTTATCCCAAACATTGTTCGGATCGACAACAAAAAGATCCAATCTTATCTTTATCTTTTAGAGGTCCTTTTAAGAGGCCGTCTTCGAATTTCCGGACAGAGTAATTGAGATTCCTTATTTATAAAATACTGAAAGTATCCCACGGTTTTATCCATTTTTAATTTGACCTGCAGATATTAATGAAGCGTTTTAAGCCCTGCATACGTCTGGGAAGTAAAGGCTAAGGATTCGCCATCTGTCACGTTGGCACCTCCATATATGGTCATATATCTCTGGCGGAAAGTGGTTGTGTGGGTATTACCTATACACCTCTGCTTACCCCTTCGGGGACCCTTTTGTTTTATGCACTACTAGTTCAGATATTGTTCAAGATTGTAAGAATACCATAACCAATAACTAATGTATTTATTCTGTATTTATTTCTCTGTATCTGTATTTAAAGTGCGTAAACTAATTACACTTTAAATAAACTACCGAACGTCCCTACTGACAGAACCAATTATTTTACACTTTGCAATCCTCTCTCCCGTGAATAGTTAAAGGACATTAGTTAACTGGGTTATTCCAGTTGTGCTGAAAAGTTTCAAACCAATGCCAGAAGTATTTATTTCTCAGCTTATATTCAGCTGATATAAATCAGCTGATAAACATATATTGAAAAGTGTATTGCTTTATATACGTAAATACAATTATAGTTCCTTAAGGTGGCAACTCCAAGATTTTATATCACATAAAAAGGAAGGGAGGTCTTCTATAGAAGTCATGAAATACATTGTAATCTTTGGTCATGAATTAACAATAATAAAAATACATAGAATAGGTTTCTTTGTTATCTAGTTTTTTTTTATTTTATTACATTTTCAAACATTGGAAAACATAGATATAGTATTTTTTTCTCAGTCTGTCTGGCAACTTTAAATTTAACTTATTTAAAAAAATTAATTGAGATTAATCGTAGCCCGGGATTGAAATAAAAAAAAACAATTTGATTTAATAATGACTTTAATTAACATTTTATTTACATATTTCGGGATATGTATTCACAAACTAATGTTACTCGATCGTACGATTATTATCAAAATTAGTCTAGGACTTACATCTAGGAGTCTATTCGCTAAATGCTAATATGTCAATGTATACAAAGAGACAATTCAGTTTAGAGTTTAACCTACGAAAATTTACTGTTTTCTGTGACACACTATAAGTATATCTTTATTCTGTATAAATCACTAAGTAAATTATTTAATATAAGTATAAATAATTTTATTATAGGCAAGATGACGAAACAATTCAAAGTACACAAATTCCAATTAATCTACACGGAACTTTCAAACTCGGTAAATGCAATCAGAGCTGTTTCCAATGACATCTGTCAGTTTGACATATTTCATGACATTAATAAAACTTTTTTTACTAAACAATTATGTTGTGAGAGGATGAGTCCGGTGAGTTCGTGGGGTTCGATGACCCTTGTGGGATAGCGAGAAGATATTATATTATAATTAAGTAAATACAAATTATTGATACTAAAAATAATTAAATATCCTCACGCGTTCACACAAGGTTCCCGAAGGGGTAGGCAGAGATGTATAGTTAATACCATAATAATATATGTAATAATTTCAAATATCTTGTACTTAAAAATTCTACATACAAATCTATATAGATTTCTTCTCACTAGGTACACCCTCGTTACACCTACGAGATACTTGGCAGATAAAAATGTGATCTGTCAGAATAAAGTAACACTATAATAGTACATGGCTATCTATCAAACAGATCATAGAAGCTTCGTTCAAAACCATAATGAAATCAGAGTCTTAAAAAAGTACGTAGCCTACCAGATCATAGTTTCTTCTAGACAAAAATGAAGTCAGGATTTGTGCAACATTCGCTAGTCTTCTCAGGGTTGTGTTGAGCCTTGATCCACTTGCCGTGGCAATGTGGCGCTACGAGGGCGTAGAACCGCGTCGTGAGGCCCGCCACGCCGTGGCCACTGCACCGCCATTTCAAGTCGCGTCGCAGCGCTGCCGTCTCGCATTTCACACATACCGTGCCGCCTAGGGACGTGGAAACAAACCACTTATGAGTTATATATAATATAGGAGATCCCATTTGTGAACTCACTCATCACGAAATCTCAGGAACTATAAGGCCGATTGACTTGAAATTTGGTAGGAGTATTCCTTACGCTTTTCAATCAGTGCGTCCTATCCGTCATGACCTACGGAGCTGAGACGTGGACACTAACGATAGGGCTGGTCCACCAGTTTAAGGTCGCTCAGCGAGCTATGGAGAGAGCTATGCTCGGAGTCTCTCTGAAGGATAAGATTCGCAACGAATACATCCGACAGAGAACCAAAGTTACCGACATAGCTCAAAGAATTAGCAAGCTGAAGTGGCAGTGGGCCGGCCATATCTCGCGAAGAACCGACAACCGCTGGGGTAAACGTGTTCTACAGTGGAGACCACGACTAGGCAAACGTAGTGTAGGACGCCCTCCGACCAGGTGGGATGACGATTTGCGAAGGACTGCTGGCAGATGCTGGATGCGGCAAGCTGAAGACAGGGCGCTATGGCGCTCATTAGGGGAGGCCTATGTCCAGCAGTGGACGAGAGCGGGCTGATGATGATGATGATGATTCCTTACGCGGTGTAGAGGTCAGCTAAGAAAGCTTATGAAACTCCACCCGCAAGTTGGAACGCGGGGGCGTTAAATAATAAAAAAAACGTTTTTCATCTATTGCTTCCATAGGTATGAAACTTGGTCAAAATATTAGTTTTGGCATGATATTAATTAACAATGTAATATAATAGAAACGTTAGCCACAGCAACGCGTGGCAGGATCTACTAGTGAGTTATATTCCAGCAGTGCCAGCATGATGAGTATCATCCTACCCATATGCATATTACAAATGCGAAAGCTTCTTTGTTACTCTTCCACGCAAAATTCGTGTGGAATTGTCCCAAGTATTTATTACTGGAGAGAGTATAGGGAGAAATATATTTATTTAATTAAAAAGTTGCAAGCGCCCATTGGCTACAGTGACCACATACTAACGGGCTCGTTACCCTTTCTATCATATAAAAATAACTGAAGACGATAACGTCTTTTGAACAAATAAAATCAATTGCGCTTAAGAATCGAACCTAAACCCCTGGGTATATGGGGTCTATTCAATTCCGAACCATCAACTACATAGAATAAAGGACGTGTATTATATCCAAGCAATTTCGCCATTCCGATACCTACCTTCACGCAGTGCCTTATAGTCGGAATCCGTGTGGCAGCCCTTCGACACCTTGGTCACCTCGAACTGAACACAATACCTGTAACAATTTCCTTTCAAATAATATTCAATTCTAATATATTGCGGAAACAAAACATTTTTCTAAACATGATTTATACAAGGAAATGGGTTTTCGCCATCGCTTTGTCGTTAACTACGGTTTCATCTCCGTTGAATTTGATCATACATATAACTCGCGTTTCCACAAGGGTCCCCGAAGGGGTAGGCAGGGGTGTATAGGTAGTACCCATACACTCACTTCACGTCAGAGTTATATTTTAGGTGCCAACGTGACAGATGGCGAGTCCATCGCCGTTACTCAAGCACTATACATAGGCCTTTGAATGTCTTCTCAAATCGTATGGAGGGTTCTTCTCGATGTTTCTCCTTCACATTAAAGCTCGTGTTGTGACTAATCACTGTACTGAAACTCTCATTGGTACAGTCGGGATTCGAACTTGCCGAACTTTACTCGAACTTTACTACACAGCCGTGGTGGCGTGATGGATTATCACACCACCACGGCTCTGTAGTACTATAATATATGATGCTACAATGTATAACTGTTCTGCTTCTCTAAACAGTAGTATGCACATACATACATATCATCACGCCGTCTCTAACGAGTAGGCAGAAAAAATAGAGCGCCAGTTCTCTCTAGACTTACATACTCCTTTCGCTTCGTCCACACTCATCAGTCTCTTCATACATGCTCGTTGGTTTCGAATGCTCTTGTTCCCGTCCTTGGGTGTCTTTATTTGATCCAGGTAGTTGGAACGTGGCCTTTCTCTGCCTCTTCTTGCACACACTTTAGCCTTGAACATCTGTTTCGTCAATCTTTCTTCACTCATTCTTTCTATATGTCCAAACCAACGTAACATGCCTTTCTTCATTTAGTAGTGTGATGATAGTGCCTATAGCCTCCTCAATAAACGAGCTGTCTAATGCAATACTGTTATTTCAAATTGGATCAGTAGTTATAGTTATACTAACTTGTTTTACGCTTTTTTAATCTATACTAATATTATTTATTTATTTATTTATTAATTTGAGTTTCCAACAAGCAATACACTAAACATTATTATGAGCTAAGTTATAATTATTATATAAAATTGTGATTCCTCAGTTATAGGAAACCACAGCATGCAGTAAAAAACATTAAAGTAAAATATAAATTCAAATAGATTTGCTCGTTACAATTAGATTTGTGAATTTAAATTTAAATTAAGCAACGAATTTATTTATTAATCGAGGTAAGTTAAGCTAAGATTTACAAAGTCGGTAACTAGACTTTTGTAGTGGTTCAGCTTATTGTTAAACATATCAATGTCTCCAGAGGAACTAGCTATGCGGTTGTATTGAGTAGTCATTCTACTTATTGGTGCGTGTTTGCACAGATTAGTTCTACACCTCGGAGCTTTGAACAGTACATAAGAGCGCCGCGGAAGTCGCCGAGGAATGTTGATGTCAATTTTACTGAGGAGTTCTGGACAGTCAATATAATTGTTGAACATTTTAAATAGAAAAATTAAATCAGAAACAGTACGGCGCGTTTCTAGAGAAATTAAATTGAAATAACTAAGTCGGTCGTTGTATGACTGTAGCAAGTGCTTTACTCTAAATCGAAAGGCAAGATGACGTGTAATTTTTTTTTGTATACATTCAATTCTGTTTACATATGTCCGATATGTGGGGTTCCAGGCTGTGCTGCAATATTCTAAACGATTACGTACGTAGCTGTTAAATAGAATTATAGTAGTGGACGGTTTTTTAAATTCCTTAGACATTCTTAAAACAAAACCAAGTGCCCTATATGCCTCCGTGATTGTTCTGTCAATATGTTCTTTAAAGCGCAAATTACTGTCCAAATAGACATCCAAGTCTCGAATAACATTGACTTCTTTAAGTGGATACTGTACCCTACCCTGGATATTGTACTCTGTTTGTATTTTATTGCGCTTTCTGGTAAACTTAATATGGTAGCATTTGCTGCAATTTAAATACATTTTGTTAATAGCACACCATTGGCTTAATCTGTCTATGTCTGATTGTAGTAGCAGAGGGTCATGTTCGTTTTGTATGATACGTATTAATTTAAGATCATCCGCGAAAAGATAAGGTGTTGAATATTTTAGGGTGTCACATATGTCATTTATAAAGACGTTAAAAAACAGTGGACCTAAATTTGAGCCTTGGGGTACCCCTGATGATGCAATATAAGGCTTTGATTCGGCTCCATCAACAACAACTACTGACAGTCTGTTTCTAAGGTAAGATTTACACCATTATATATTACATAAGATATACACCATTATAAAGAGGAAAGACGAAGAGAAAGAGGTATGTAAGTCTAGAGAGAACTGGCGCTCTATACTCTCTGCCTACCCCGCTAGGGACTTGGCGTGATGATATGTATGTATGTATGTATAAAGAGGAAAGATTTGTTTGCTTGTAATGAATAGGCTCCGAAACTACTGGACCGATTTCAAAAATTCTTTCACCTTTGGAAAGCTACATTATCCCCGAGTAACATAGGCTATATTAAATTGGACCTGATAGGTGGCGCTGCGATCGAGTTTCAAGAATTTTACCTTTTTACCCGGGCGAAGCTTTCTGTGTGTTTCTGTGTGTCTTAAGCTATATAGTAAGCAACGACCTATTGTCGGGGCTACGCTGTACCCCATACTTAAGTACTAATGCCGTAACATAATAATATTGTTATTGTATACCAAATGATTTCAAAAGAGTAACCATGGAGTTTCTTGGCGGTTCTTCTCAATTGAAACGACCAACCCGAAAAGTGCACGTCGACGTTTTATAAGTGCCCATCTAGGCCTATGTGAAATAAAATATTTAGATTTTGGAATCTGAGTTTTCAAGATTGACGCGTTCAAACAAACTGTGCTAATATTTTGGAGATATTTTATCGTGAAATGACTTTTCCGGGTCAAAGCGTTCGAATTAAGACAGGGCAATTTCCTGTTGCTTATAATAATACAGATGTACCTAGGTACAATCTTTTAATACTTATTATATATAAAACGTTTAATACTTATTTCAAAAAGCCGTGGTGGCCGTGTGGTTCGAGGAGTTGCCTGCGACGCAAAGATCGCAAGTTCGAATCCCGACTGTACCAATGAGTTTTTCTGAACTAAGTAGGTACAGTGATTAGTCACACCACGAGGTTTACGGTGAAGGCACACATCGAGATGAAACCTGCATACGTCTGAGAAGAAATTCAAAGGCGTATGTATAAGTCGTGCTTGAGTAACGGCGATGAATTCGCCATCTGTCACGTTGGCACCTAAAATATATCACTGGCGGAAAGTGGGTGTGTGGGTACTACCTATACACCTCTGCCTACCCCTTCGGGGACCCTTGAGGGAAGGCGTGAGGTTATATATATACTTATTTCAATAACATTTACAACTTCTAGAAGACAACTGTCCTATTTTTGTATACTATAACTGTTAAGTCGTATTTAAACTGTCAATAAAAATTCAAGTGAAGTACTTACTCTCTGTGTGAGTTAGACTCTGGATCATCAGGGTTGCGCAGGCGTAAGTTTTGACGGATGTCAACGGTTTCGTTGGAATGGCGGCTCACGGACAAACTTCCTGGCAGGATCATCGCAGTCTCCTCTGTTTGGGAAAAAAGTAATCTATTCTGTTACCTCATCAATTTATTATGTATTATTTTGAGTTGAATGTAAACCAATCACCAAACCAAAAAACCAAAAACAAATGGGAAACAATTAGATTTGTAGTTTCCAAGTGAACGTTGGTTTTCTGGAAAGTACAACGTGAAGTTCTTTAGGAAGGGTGTCTAAAGATTCCTGTAGGGACGGCAGCACGCGAGTGATACCCCTGGTGTTGCAAGCGTCCATAGACGGCGGTAACCGCTTACCGTCAGGCGCACCGCATGCTAGTTTGCATATTTCTTTGTTTTATTGAATAGTATTATTATCATCTTTGAATATTTTGTATTACTGATAATATTTCATACGTATCAAATTGATAACCTTTTAAGCTGACCTTGAAAGTCGGCAAGAAAGGCACACCTAACAAATCTGTTTTTATTAAAAAAAACATCGGTGTATGAATAACGTACCTCTTAAAGGCACATCACTATCCGGCGCGCATCCCGCGTGCTCCTGACACGCACGGCGCTGCACTAGGGAAGGGCAGTGCCTACCGCCGTGCGCAGGCGCCTGTAGGACCCTTCGCGAGCGCGCCATGCTGCCCGATCCGCAGCTAGTGTCGCATTCTGACCACGCACCCCATCCGGACACCACACAGTCGATCACTAAGATGGATAGAATAACATGCATTAGGAACAGAGTGGCAGATGGCGAGTTCCATCACCGTTTCTCAAGAACGATTAAACATAAACACTTTTTCCTTCTACCACCGCATCTCTCGCCATCAACGGGCGATCATTCATCCCCATACCTTGGAACCACAAAGGTCTCGCACTGCGCGGTTCCAAAGGAGCTTCCTTCCGCGAACGCTCAGGCTGTGGAATGAGCTCCCCGTTGAGGTATTCCCTGGAGAGTACAGTACATGGAGTTCTTCAAGAAGGGTGTGAAAAAATTCCTGCAGGGTCGGCAACGCAGAGTGATACCCCTGGTGTTGCAAGCGTCCATAAAAAAATACATAAGTCTATGGATTTCATTTTAGACGTATGCAGGTTTCCTTCCAATGTTTTCCTTCACCGTAAAGCTTGTGGTGTGTTAAATGAACAATTCAAAAATTCCGAAATAAATCATTGATCGTCAGTCACACAGCCGGGATTCGAACTTGCAATATTTGCGTTGCAGGCGACTGTCAAAGCACGCAACCATCACGGCTCGATAAGAATCGAGTCGACATATTTAGAAATTGGATCAAAGTATTTCTGAGAGATGTGATGTTTAAACAAGGCGGAGTAAGGCACGTGTCTTTTGAAATATGATCGGAGAGAAATATGTGAGGTATTCGACGTATATTTATTATAGGTTACTAACATATCACAGCTTTAGGTATTCCTGTCACGCCGTATTGCGAGCATTTGTAAAGCTTGACAGATATTGAAATATTATATTATATTATTAACAATAAATAAATAAAATAAAATAAATAAATAAAATTATTGTCAATGCCATGTCCTACTTTGTACAAATATTCTAAATGCGAACATGTGTAAGGATCTTTGTTCCTCTTTCACGCAAAAAGAATTGAACTTAATTGATGATAATTTAGAACAGTGATAGATTATTAGCTAGATTATTATATGGAACATATGGGAGAGCTTGAATTCATGAAAAAAAGACGGCTGGTATCCAATAAAAGTATCAACGTGACAAATACACTGACTGAACAGACTAGGCTAGTACTAGTACTAGTAGTAGTAGACTAGGCTGTAGGCGGTGGTGTGGGCACTACACCTCTGCCTACCCCTTCGGGGACCCCTTTGGGAAGGCTTGAGGATATACACACTATTAGTTGGAATGCTATTCCTGCTACGATAGACGATTCTATTTAAAAAGCGAATCCGAATTTAAAAACCTATACTTAATATTATAAAGGGGAAAGATTTGTATGTACGTATGTTTGTAAGGAATTGGCTCAAAAATTATTGGTCTGATTTAAAAAATTCTTTCACCATTTGAATGCTACATTATCACTGATTAATATAGGCAAGAAAAAAAAATGTCGAAATGCCCACCCGTGCGAAGCCGGGACGGGTCGCACTAATGATATAAAAGACGATGAGGTCGAAAATAGCAAAACCTAAAAGTTTTTAAACCTAAAAGGATGCAGTTATAGAAAACGAACCGACTAATAAATGCTAGTAACAGTACTGTTTGCATACGAACCCGTTCAACCAACGGCCGATTGTGGAAAAACCATTTAAAATATTAATACGACATCAGTTAAATCAACCTACAACAGTTGAAAGCTACCTGTATGATACAACCTTTTCAGTAGCGAGATAAGTCTCGGTGACTGGCATTCTATTTGTGTCCGGTCGAGCGTAATGGACGGCCATATGGAAGCTATTGAATATACGTCCTACTAAAATTATAAATGTAAAACTTTGTAACAATATTTGTTACTCAATAATAACGTCTATTATTGGTTGGAATATCACACAGGATATTAAGGAAAATTACGTACATGCATATCATCACGCCGAGTCCCTAACGGGGTAGGCAGAGAGTATAGAGCGCTTTTAAATTAAAAATATAATAATAATTCTGTGTATGAATCTGTGGGGCAGCGAGTACTATAAAAAGACCCCGATCAGGACCCACTATGACACAAATCAAGCTAACATAGTCCTTATGATTCTGTCAATAGCCGCGGCGGCCAAGTGATTCCAGTAGATGCCTGCAGCACAAAGATTGCAAATACGAATTCCGACTGTACCAGTGATGGATGATCAATGATTTCTTTGTGGTTGAGTAACGGCGATGGACTCACCATCAGTCAAGTTTGTACCTAAAATATATCCCGCAGATGTGTGGATTTATGCACTTCCACCCACCATCAAGGATAGGAAGGCGAGAAGATTTTGTAAATTTAAACCGACTTCAAAATAGAATTAGGCTTTTCTAAATCAAGTCGAGCGCATTATTTTAACAAGGCCTCCGGTTTGAAGCTACTCAATCCCTTTGAGATGCAAAATATTATTATCATAGGAAGCATAAAAAAGGATAAATGCAGTTGAAATGCACTACCTACGAAAAATGTGCGACGTAACAATATTTGTTCGAATCCGCAATGAAGAGATTCGCAAAGCATTTGGCGTGAGCGTGGGTGTGATTGTAAAGATGAAGAAAGGCATGTCACGTTGGTTTTGACATAAAGAAAGATAAACAAAACAGTTATATACAAAGCGATAGTGTGTGCAAGAAGAGGCAGAAGAAGACCACGTTCCGACTCGAGTATGGGAATGTCAAGAGGACTCGAAGTTGGCGATAGAGGGAAACAGAAAGAGAGAACCGAATCTACCGTAAATCTACCGTAATCGACTCTCATCATCAAAAATATAGCTTTATCATCAAGTTTATTCAGCTAATTGTATTCTAACAAAAGCTTTATTCAATTTTATAAAGCCTAAGGTACGTGCCTAGTACAATAGAAGCGCCTTTGTTAAAATGAATAATGTAAAATATGTAGGCTTAATGCTTTCACACCTTCAACCCCTCTACACTCCCTTGCAAATAAAACGCCCACTTATTACACTTTATTCCGGTTATGAAGTAACTCTTACATTTGGTCGGATTACGTGGGTAGCGCAGGTAGAATTCCCCGAGTTAGGTAAATGTTAGAATAATGTAATTTAACAAGTACAAGTTTACCATTAGGCCTAGAGCATACATTCTCAATTAGGAGGTGACGCAAAGGGATCGTGTGTAGATTTTAAAAATATAACAAAATAATAATATAATAAGGATCCATGTAGCTCTAGACTTTGACCATGACTTGCTATTGCAATCATACTTCAATAATGTTTAGGTGATACATGTATATTGAATCTTCACGTGTTGCCACAAAGGCCCTCTTTTCGCAAACGTTACAGGAGTTCACCGCCGTTTCAAAACCAAAAACATCACATAGGCCTAGATGGGCACTTATAAAACGTCTACACGGTATACAGTAACAATATCATTATAAGTAACATAAATATCATCGCACCGAGCTCTAGTGGTAGCTGACCGGTTTAGTAGAATATTCTCGGAACACACGCTACGAGAGACAATACAAAATAAATAATAGTTAAAAAAAACTAAAAAACACGCTTTTTATAGAAAACCGAACTAAAAAATAGAAAATAAATTTCGATAATATCTTAAAAAGCGTGGGGTGCATGGTGTCAATAGTTATAAATATTTTATTGACAGATATTAGTAGAGTGATTATCATTTCGGTAATATCTTAAAAAGCACCCCACGCTTTTTAAAATATTATCGAAATTTATTTTCTATTTTTTAGTTCGGTTTTCTATAAAAAGCGTGTTTTTTAGTTTTTTTTAACTATTATTTATTTTCTACTTTTTAGTTATTAGTGTATTGTCATCGGTCCTCGATAAGTCTACAAAGTTTGAACGAAATCTGGCCGTTTAAAGTGGGTCAAAATCGAGCTCAAAGAAGTCGGTTACATACATACATACATACATACAGGTGAAGCTAATATAAAGCGTGTAAAAAACCTAGTAGTGGGGTAGAGCTCCAGTTCTCTCTAGATACACACTTCTTCTATCGCTTCAACCACATAATTTAGTCTTCATAACATACTCGCCGGTTTGGAGTACTCTTGATATTTTCTTACAAATACATAGTTTTTTTTTTTTGTAATATAATATAATAATATATCCTCACGCCTTCCCACAAGGGTCCCCGAAGGGGTAGGCAGAGGTGTATAGGTAATACCCACACACCCACTTTCCGCCAGAGGTATATTATGTGCCAACGTGACAGATGGCGAATCCATCGCCGTTACTCAAGCACGACTATACATACGCCTTTGAATTTTCTTCTCAGACGTATGCAGGTTTCCTCTCGATGTTTTCCTTCACCGTAAAGCTCGTGGTGTGACTAATCACTGTACTTAAGTTCAGAAAAACTCATTGGTACAGTTCGAACTTGCGACCTTTGCGTCGCAGGCAACTGCTCGAACCACTCGGCCACCACGGCTTTTTTCATTATACGGCGAATTATTCATATCAGTTTAATTGAATGTGCTTGTAGAGATGAGTATTAACTACTCTGTGTATATAGTCAAACATACATGCAGTTCCAAGTTCGTTAATCTACTTAACACATGGATATAACATGCATTGTACTCAGTCGTATCAAATCCATTAGTTTGATTTACTATGCATGCTCCAATCACTAACAGACCAACATGGAAACACAATATAGGATGTTCAACAAGCTTGGTTAAACAAATATTATACACCATTTAGATTCTAGGCAAACAATATATATACAGGGAGTCTCAGAAAACAGGACAGCTGCTAATTCTACAAACCAACGACTAATGCGTCTTCAGTATATTACATATATATATCACCAAGGCGAGTCCCTAACAGGGTAGGCAGAGAGTATAGAGCGCCAGTTCTCTCTAGACTTACATACCTCTTTCGCTTCGTCTACATTCATCAGTCTCTTCATACATGCTCGTCGGTTTCGAGTACTCTTAACGTTCCCGTCCTTGAGCGTCCGATCGATTTGATCCAGGTAGTTGGAACGTGGCCTTCCTCTGCCTCTTCTTGCACACACTATATTAGTTATAGTATATTGGTAAGCACCCTGTACTATATGTAGGATCGAGTAAATAGCTTTCGGATTGAAACAAAATGGTTTTATGTAAAACAGAATAGATTGGATACAACGGCTTTGTGTATCTAAATATTGTATTTACAAAAACGGTTTATTCATAGCTACAGCTCCATTTAGCAAGGGTCCCCAAAGGGGTAGATAGAGGTGTATAGGTAGTACCCACACACCCACATTCCGCCAGATATACATTTTAGGTGCCAACGTGGCAGATGGCGAGTCTATCGTAATAATATTAAAAAAAAAACTACTTTGAGACACGAACTCGTCAGACAATATCGTGCATCGCGTCGCAATAGGCCCAGATACAGATAAAATCATTGCATACAATGTATTTTATATCAGTACTGTATAGGTTATATACGACGACCGTCTGGTCTAGTGGTTAGAGCTCCTGACTGCGAAACTTGAGGTCGCGGGTTTGAATCCCGCTGAGGGCAGATATTTGTGTGATGAACACGAATATTTGTACCTTAGTCTTGGATGTTCTATGTATTTAAGTATATATCTATCTATATAAGTAAATAAATCGTTGTTTAGTTACCACAACACAAGCTTTGCTTAATTTGGGGCTAGGTCAATTTGTGTGGAATTGTCCCAGGTATTTATTATTATTATTATATCTACTTTCACATGTATGCATTTAAAAAAGCTTTATTTTGAGTATCCAAACAGACGCTTTAGCTTTATTTATTACTTAGTATGGGAGTGTGACGAATTTGCAAAAGTAATTTATCAAATTGCCCATACCCGGATGAATGCTGTATTGAATTTAAATAAAATAAGCTGAAAGTCAAATGTGAGTTTCCGTTTACGGCTCGTTCAATTAGTATCCCGCATTTCCCAGCAAACGGGCACAATCCCGGGATTTGAATGGGAAATTGCATTTAACGATTCCCGGTCACAATTAGCAAGGTAAATACTAATTCTTTTGAATATTTCATTTGAGCTTACGTCTCATCTTTTGTTCAATAATATCCTCCAAAAATATATCTCCAAGCCTCTCCACAATGGTCCCTGAAGGGGTAGGCAGATATAGTCTATGTGCATGCATACCTTTGAATTACTTCTCAAACATACGCAGGCTTCCTCTCGATGTTTTCCTTAGCGTAAAGCTCGTGGTGTGACTATTCACTGTACTTAAATCCAGAAAAATTCATTGGTCAAAAAGCCATTCGGCCACCTGCATACATTTGAGAAGAAATTCAAAGACGTCTTTATTGTATAGAAGTGTTATTGTAATATTTTTTTTTTTATTTGAAGCCCTTTTTCATTTGAAGGCGGTAAAGCTAAATGATTTTGACCAATTAACTAATGCTAATTTTAGCAACTATTTATGCCCCGCATATTCATCGACATCAAATGCGATTATTCATATCATTAAATGACTTGTGAGAAACGGCGTCGGACTCGCAATCTGTCACGTAGGCACCTAAACTATATCTCTCTCTCTCTCCTCCTTCCGTGTGTAAGCTGGGAGAAGATAGATGTAACTTTATTGTTTTTTTTATGTGGTATCCTCATGTTGCTTTAGGCTTAAGTCAACCGATCTTTGAAGCCAGCCTAAAGTGGGTACGTAATAAATCGCAGGAATTTACGCTTGAAAGCCATTTAAGGCTTTCCTCTTATGGCTGTCATCAAAATAAATGGGTGCCATTGCTCCCAATGAGCTGTGTTACTGTCCCTTATAAGATAAGAGCGAAATACTAGATCCTACTAATCCGTTAGGGATAATAAAGTGCCCTGATCCTACTATACCTAATTCATATTATAAATAATTAAATATAATAGTTTATCCCTCTTTTACGCAAAAATTACTGAACGCTATTGGATTAAATCTTGGACAGAGATATATTAACTTATACACCAGCTAATAGCTAGATATGTTTTAGTTCAGAAGAAAAAGTCAGTAAAAGATCTACAAATATAATCAAAATTAATGTATATATATATATATATATATATAAGTTATCTTGATGAAGGTTCGATGTCCGTAAATAACTTAATTGCGTTTCTGTAATAAGAGTTTTTATTATCTTACAAAATGTTGTTCTATAAAGTAAATACATGGCTTACAAAATATTACTTTACCTGTAATAAGAGAAACAACATTCAAAGCTATTTGTTAATACGAATATCGTCTCCTTTATGTATATTATTTTATAGTATTCATATTTTCTATTTTCTCCATCATCTTCGAACTCACAATGACGTGTGCATTACTGTCATTCAAATCCAAATTCAAATTAAGTAGATTATAATAGGTAAGGAGGTTATAATTACTTTA
Source organism: Drepana falcataria (assembly GCA_945859725.1). NCBI lineage: Eukaryota > Metazoa > Arthropoda > Insecta > Lepidoptera > Drepanidae > Drepana > Drepana falcataria. The sequence goes on along the minus strand of OX243941.1, from coordinate 7,781,492 downwards.
CATATATATATATAAATATCTCTTATGTGTAGAGATATATATATATCTTTATATATATATATATCTCTACACACCTTACCACAAGGGTCTCCGAAGGGGTAGGCTGAGGTGTATAAGCAGTAATCACACACCCACTTTTCGCCGGAGATATAATGTTAACTGCCAACGTGACAGGTGGCGAGTCCATCGCCGCTTCTCAACCACCATATATACGTCTGTGATTTTATTCTCAAACTTTTCCTCTCGATGTTTTCACCGTTAAGCTCGTGGTGCTATGTACTTAAGTGTTAGTTCAAAAGCTCATTGGTACAGTCGAGATTCGAACTTGCACGTTTTGTGTTGCATGTTACTCGTGGCACTTGGCTAGAACGGTTCTTTATTAATTATAATTATTTTCATATAAAAAAAATATTACAATCTATACTAATATTATAAAGCTGAAGAGTTTGTTTGTTTTTTGAACGCGCTAATCTCAGAAACTACAGGTTGGAATTTAAAAATTATTTTTGTGTTGGGTAGTCCATTTCTCTAGGAAGGCTTTAGGCTATAAAACGTTACGCTACAACCAATAGGAGCGAAGCATACATGAAATATGTTGCAAGAACGGGAAAAAATAATCCTCTTTACACGCTTTTTATTAGCTTCACTTGTATGTCAGTATGTCAGTATGTCAGTATGTCAGTATGTCAGTATGTAACTCTCCGTGGGTAATTAGCGCGCCTGCGGCCTTTCTTGGTTCTCGTAGCCGTTTCTCTGGCTCCCTTTTGAAAAATATCGAACTAAAAAGTTAATAATAAATATAGTTTAAAAAAAAACTAAAAAAAACACGATTTTTACAGAAAACTAAACTAAAAAATAAAAAATAAATTTTAATAAATTTGAATTAATAATAGTGTAAAAATTCTTAATAAATAATTTAAAAAAAGCGTGGGGTGCTTTTTAAGATATTGTCGAAATAATAAATCTTCTATTCTTATAGATATAAGTATTTTATTGACAGATATCAATAAAATATTTAGAACTATTGACACCATGCACCCCACGCTTTTTTTAAATTATTTATTAAGAATTTTTACACTATTATTAATTCAAATTTATTAAAATTTATTTTTTATTTTTTAGTTTAGTTTTCTGTAAAAAGCGTGTTTTTTTAGTTTTTTTTTAAACTATATTTATTGAGAGCTTCCGTTGCGTGCGCTGCGTAAACGGTTTAAGTTACGCAAATATCATGCATGATGGAATTGTTCCTCTTTAAAAGTTAAAAAAAAAAGTCCGCGGCAGCATATTTCTTTCTTTTAAGATTGACTCACCTTTATATGGTAATGAAATTTGTTCGAAATTAATGCATTGCTTGCGAAGATGTTTTATCAACATATAATATTACCCGGGCAAAGCTGGGCGGGACAGCTATTATTTTATAATTATATAAATAGTATCCACACACCCACTTTCCACCAGCGATATATTTTTCAGGTGCCAACGTGACAAATGGCGCCTTTTAATTTCTTCTCAGACGTATGCAGGTTTCCTCTCGATGTTTTCCTTCAACGTAAAGCTCGTGGTGTGACTAATCACTGTGGTACTTAAGTTCAGAAAAACTCATTGGTACAGTCGGGATTTTTTTCTCGCAGACAGAATTCGAACCGCTCGGCCAGCACGGCTTATTATTATTAAACATTTTATTCGTATAATTGAAAATTAAGCTACTAAGCTATTAAGCTACTAAGCATCCACGGAGAGTTGTGTAAATAAACTATTAACAGTCGTAATTTGTATCCCAATAAAACATGAATAACGAAATACCTAGCTGCGACGCGACACAAAATGGGCACAAATTCAAAATTGCTTGATACAAAGCTATGCTGCGTATTTGGAGCGAAAATTTCAGTAAATATGCCTGGATTTAACAATTTTATATCATTTCGCTCTCCCATGCCATCTCTATCTCCACCTCCTCTATCGGTATCCCTACCACCTCTCCCTCTATAAAGTATATCTAGTCATATATCCTCCCCTCTCACTGACTCTCAGTATCGCTGTATATCTCCTTTTCCCTCCCTTTCTCTATCTTTTCTTTCTCTCTTCTTGCATCTAATTTCTCCCACCCTCTCTTCTTTATATACACATATATCTCGAACATGGATGTAGTCTTCCTTCATTATCTCATCCTACTTAAAAGATAAGTACTTTTCACACCCTTCTTGAAGATCTCCATGCTGTAATCTCTAGCGAAAACTACGACGTGGATTCCATTCCACAGCCTGAACTTCAGCGGAAGGTAACCCTTTGAAACCAAACAGTTACCTTGTGGTTCCAAGGAATGAGGATGAAGCCCCCGTAGTGGGCGGGAAGTGCGGTAGTAGGAGCTAATTACACCTAGAGATACTTCAATCAATGTATAACTCAGGAGATGTTCCAGTAGAATTTACTTCAAGCATACAAGCTGTTAATAATAATAATAAAATAATAAATAATAATAATACAAGCTGTTAACATGCAAATAGCTACACTTATTCTAACTTGTTCGTAATTAGATACATTCCAATAGGAACCGGCAAGTATGTACCTACCTCTCTCTCGTAGATCCGTCACAAACACTGGAGTTCCTTTTGATTGCTACCCGTAACAAAAGCCGCAAAGGGAACTGTTCTCCGGAATTACTAGAGCCGTGCAACGTATGCGGTTAGTGATTAAACAATACAGAGAGAGCCTCTTTATATTTAGAACGACATCGTTATTATCATTTGAAAATGGAATATTGCATTCTGCATTCAAAATTCGGAAGAGGAACTGTAGTGGCCAGTGTTTTCAAGTAGCCCTTATTTACCAAGGAGTTTTTCGAATTAGTGATAAAACCTCCACGAAAATACTGTATGTAACCTTATCAGATTTCTTTTCGCGTTGGGAATATTGGTATGTTACAGAGTAGAATCTAATAGAAGCTACTTTAGCACAACTGTTCCATAATGGAGGACTATTTACATAATCAAAACTGGAGAATTAGTCCACAATTCTAACAAGATTCTCTGACAGACTTCAAAGGGCGATACAAACCCACGTGCAAAAAGGGAAATTAGAAATGCAAATACGACGGTGACTTGAAAAAGGATAAATCCAATGTTGTTTCGTGTTTCAGTGTCCCTTAGGGTAAAGGCACTCTGAGACGATTTTAACTGAAAATTTCATGTACCCTTTCGAACAAACAACGTTATTTTGCTTTAAAAGCGAAGATTTAAATCGTGATCTAAAAATGTTTACAAAGTGGAAACAAATATTTATCAAATGGTTACAAAATGTTAACAGAGTTAACGAAGTACTAACCAAGTGTTATTAAAGTGCTTACCAAGTGTTATAAAAGTTTTAACGAAATGGTTGGTAAATCTTACTAAGTGGTGTCAAAATATTTATCAAGTTGTTACTAACCGGGTGGTATTAAAATACATGTATATCTTATACCACCCAGATGGTAATCAAGCATGTTTACCTTCACTGTAAAGCTGGTGTGATGTAAAAATCAAAAATCAAAATCAAAATATTTTTAAGGGAACGCCTTGTGGGAAGGCGTAAGGATATTATTATTATTAAATATTTTTATTTTACATAGGCCCAGATGGGCACTTATAAAACGTCGAAAAAGGGGCACGGTTCGGGTTGGTCGTGGAGAAGAACTGGCAAGAAACTCCATGGTTGCTCTTTTCAAATCACTTGGTATACAATAACAATATAATTATAACTTTCTCAAGCAAGACTAAGGTCGCTTCCATGGAGAAGAACCGGCAAAAAACTCCATGGTTACTCTTTTCAAATCATTAGGCATATACAATAACAATATTTTTTCATTACAGCAATAGTACCCAAGTATGGGGGAACAACGTAGGCCCGAACTGTTTTTAGAACTGTGTAAAACTGTTGTTAGGTTCAGAAAAAGTGATTGGTACAATGAACCTGTTGTCTTTTTACACGCTTTTTATTAGCTTCACTTGTATGTCAGTATGTCAGTATGTCAGTATGTAACTCTCCGTGGGTAATTAGCGCGCCTGCGGCCTTTCTTGGTTCTCGTAGCCGTTTCTCTGGCTCCCTTTTGAAAAATATCGAACTAAAAAGTTAATAAAAAATATAGTTTAAAAAAAAACTAAAAAAACACGCTTTTTACAGAAAACTAAACTAAAAAATAAAAAATAAATTTTAATAAATTTGAATTAATAATAGTGTAAAAATTATTTATCTTTTTATTATTATTTTTTATTTATTAACTATATTTTTCGATCAGCTCAACTATATTACACTTACCTGTGCACCGCGGTAACATCTGCGAAAATATTGAGTTTATTGCCGGATTTATTTTCTATAAAAAAATCTCTTCATGGGCCAAATTTCCACATATTCTCTTTAGTAGTTTTTGCCTGAAAGAGGAACGAGACGAGGAAAAAGAGACGTCTTCACAATCTTTCGCATTTATAATAGATATTAGTTCCTCTTTATATCGTTGTCTAGTTTAGGACTGAGTCAAATTCTGTTGGATGGGCTAAAAGTGGGGTACAATACTGCAAATAGTTGATACATACAACATCACGCCGAGTCCCTTAGCCTCTCTAGACTTACTTCTCTTTCGCTTCATACACGAGGTGTGAATATAAAAACGTCAAACGTACGCTCAATAACGAAATAAACCTTTAAAATTTTCAATGCAAGAGGGAATGAATAAGGAAAATCTTTAGAGAGTTGCGAGAAGACTGCAAAACACTCGAGCTTCAGCCCACTCCAAGTTTCATAAAACTCAGTTTCAAAGCGCTGCGACTTCGCTGCATTTTCTGCTCCCTTTTACTAGTCAATAGCTGGGGTGTACTCTAAGAGTACTCGTTAATTTCTACCGACTAGTTGAGTTAGAGAAAATGTCGAGCGGTAGAATTCGATATTCAAATTTAACAGCAGATAATTAGTTACATACATCACGCAGAGTCCTTCACGGAACAGGCAGAGATAATAGAGCGCCAGTTTTCTCTAGACTTATATTTATCTTTCGCTTCGTCCGTCTTCATCAGTCTCTTCATATCTTTCTGATTTGCACTGGTACGTAGATGCGGAACAGAGCCCTCATTTCGTTGGCGATAGATAGGTGCCAACGTGACAGATGGAGAGGCCGCCGCCGTTTCTCAGGCATGAGAAATATATGCGCCTTTAGGCATAAGGGATACAGTTCCACTATTACAACCGCTTAGTTTGTTTTATTACATTTGTAGATTTTATTTCTGGATTATTATCAATTTATAACCTATCTTATGTTTAAATAAAATTTATTATCTATCTTTTTGCCAAATATCATCCAATTCCCTTAAGTAGTTTTCGCGTGAAAGAGGAACCAACTTCCTATCATTTTTTTTACTTTTATAATGTTAAGCAGGATAACCTTGCGAAACATTAAAATACTTCCAGTGTTGCCTGAATAGCGTACATTTATCGCAATCCAATACAGGGCAATTTGAAAAGTTTGTAAAAAGTAGTATCCGATTGCATCCAGATGAAATTCAATATCGAATAAGCGGAACAAGTCCAATACGGGCCAACAAGAGTCTTCTGCTTCTCAATAACAGAAATGAACCCATTCTACAAATTCAGCATTGATACCAGCAATTTGGGAACAATTGATCTAATTAAATGCGTACTTTGACACTTCAATATATAATAATAATAATATATCCTCATATATTCTCATCCCCAGGATATATAATATAACATAATAATATATCCTCACGAGGATATATTATTATTATATTATATTCTCACGCCTCACGCCTTCCCACAAGGGTCCCCGAAGAGGTAGGCAGAGGTGTATATGTAATACCCACACACCCACTTTCCGCCAGATATATATTTCAGGCGCCAACGTGGCAGATGGCGAGTCCGTCGCCGTTACTCAAACACGACTATACATACGCCTTTGAATTTCTTCTCAGACGTATGCAGGTTTCCTCTCGATGTTTTCCTTCACCGTACAGCTCGTGGTGTGACTTAAGTTCAGAAAAACTCATTGGTACAGTCGTACTTTTGTACATTTAATTTGTACATTAACTCATTAATACATTTAGATCAAAATCAAAATATTTTATTCAACGTAAGGGAACGTCACAAAGGTACTTAATTAAAACTTATATTACCACCGTTACCAAGAAAAGAAACCTGTCAGGAGAAAAAACGGCGAGTCAACCTCCCTAGTTTTCTTTTTAAACATTTGTTCCCTTTTAGGTAGGGGTAGAAAAAGATGAAAATCGAAATTTTCTGTAATCGGTATCGGTTTTGTAAGGATTATCAGAAAAATGTGTTCATATATTCCTAAATAGACATATTTTTCAGATACTCTTTACAGAACATAAATTTGCAAGATGTTTCGATTTTTCTGATGAGATGTGTATATCTACAGTAGCCAACAAGCTGCAGTCTGATAGTAAGCGACTGCTGTGAACCTTGAACTACAAGAAGCAAAAGGATACCTTAGCAAAACGGGAGATATCCTGAAATTTACTCCATTTCTGAACCTTTTATCTTAGAACAGCTGATGCCCGTGTTACTTAGCACAGAAATATTTTTTCCAGTCATTCCGTTGTGGCTTTATAGTGTTGTAGTGCATTCGGCGTATTTTTATCGATATTATAGAAAAATACATACATACAATTACACACATATATCATCACCCCGTGTCCCTTACAGGGAGACGGGGAGACATAGACAGAGAGAGTAGAGCGCTAATTATCTCTAGACCACAAACAAAATGACTTTTACTAAGCGGAGTCGCTCACGTATTATTACGTAGTAATCGCATACCATCAGGCAAGATGCTTTCTTATTTACCACTTTAGTGCTGAAGAAAATTGGGTTTTCTGAAAAGTAGCCCCCAATTCTATTCATTTGCGTGTTTTGCAAGAAATGCAGAGATTAATATGGTTAGATTTAGGATAGGTAAGGCTGAAGTTAAGAGTACATGCAAAAAAAAAAGGAATTGTAATATAATTTAATTTTTTTTAAGTTATAATAATATTTTTTTTATTATTAACAAATATAATGTTATATAAACTTAATCAGTAGGTTCAATTTTCGTAATAAAAGTGTCGTGACAACTTTTCGTAAGAATGTCGTGACAACTTTTCGTAAGATTTTTTTCCGTCTAGCCCTTCGTTCCAATAATACATTTTAGATAAGTCTTCTGGCTTCCCACAAGCTTTTCAATTGGACGAGATAAATGGCGCTGCATCGTGATCGTTTGTCGGGCGTGACAACAAGAATAAAATAAAACTATAGACTGATGTAAGTAGTAAGTCCCAACCCAGTGTTATACGGCTTTTCACACAGAATCTTTTCCTGGTGCTAAATAAAGAGCGCTCCACTCCCTCGCTCACAAATTAAAGGGGTTGAGGGGGGAAAATTGTCAAGGAAATTGTTTCTCGTGGCCCGCTCTTGTGCGCAATACTTTTAGTGTCGCGACAAAAAATGTGCAAGCATATTTTAATGTCATTTTATGCTGTATACAATATTTTTCACAAGCTATGCACCGCGATTTCATCCACCTTTCATTTAATAAAAAAAAGTGTAAACGAAAAAATTTTAAAGTGCATTCTTTTAATTTTATTTCAAAATGATTGTTTTAGTTTTCGAAAAAGATTAACAAGTGAGAGGCATAACGGGTTCCCCGTTCGATTAACACTATTTCTTGTGTTGTGTTCCTGCGCGATGAATAAAGTTTCCAATAAAGAGTTCCTTGGGGAGGGGGTAGGATTGTTATATTGTGTTGGCAGCGGAGGGATTAGTTCCATTATTAAAGTATAGGTAACTCTCCGAACACAGAGTAGCAACGCGCAAGTGGTACTTCGGTATCGTGAGCGTAATATCGCGGGAAATATTCTTGTTTGCCACTCTTGTTTTGTATAAAAAAATGTTAAGTTATAACGGTAAATGGACGAATCCCAAAAGCAGTAAATGAAGTTGTATATCTCGCAAGCATGATGGTAAGCACGAAGAAGATATTGAAAGAAGGACTTCCAGTTAAAGTGAATGGAGGCCATATCGACGTTGATATGGAGCCATATCGGGAGTAAAAACCTAAGCAAGAAAGCTAGGGCAGTTGTGCACTGCGATATTGGTTCCCACTTTATTGTACGGCAACGAATCTGGGAAATGTCAGAAGAAATATGAGATATGGAGTTCAATAGTTGCAAAAATGCAGCTCAAATGCATGCGAACAATTTGCGGTGTAGCAATAGTTATCGAATATACATATACATCTAGACATTCTAGACTACATAGTCTAGAATGTCTAGATGTATCAGCTGGTCCTTAACTATGCGTTTTATTTATTTATTTATTTCAATAAAACTATGCATAAAATGAATAGTTTAGTTACTTCCAGTATTATAATTGTGATCTTTGGATACTTGACTACGTGTACTAATTACGATAAAGTAATTAGACGAACCGCTACAATTTCGAATGTACCATTGTCAGAGGTCTTGTTTATCATTTCTTTATTTCTTGCTATTTGTTTTTCATCTTTTTGTTATTAAATAAAATTAATTTATTCTTTTATTATTTGTTTCACTGCTTTTAGTCTTGAGAATTATAATTTGTATTTTATATTTATGTGTGAGTCTATACTATAATAATATTATAAAGAGGAAAGATTTGTTTGTTTGTTTGTTTGTAATGAATAGGCTCCGAAACTACTGGACCGATTTCAAAAATTCTTTCCCCTTTGGAAAGCTACATTATCCCCGAGTAACATAGGCTATATTAAATTAGACCCGATAGGTGTCGCTGCGATCGAGTTTTAGGAATTTTAACTTTTTCACCCGTGCGAAGCTATCCCTTTCTGTGTGTCTTAAGGTGGATTCGAGAATGGTTTAGATTTACAATTGGACCCGATAGGTGGCGCTGCGATCGTGTTACGGGCAATTTAACTTTTTCACCCGAGCAAAGCTGGGCGGGACAGCTAGTACTAGTATATGGTTAGAATTATACTGGTTATAAGCGATCGGATCAGGAGGAAGTATTTGCGCAAACATCACAATTAAATATCTTGGGACAATTCCACACAAATTGACCTGGTCCCAAATTAGCAAAGCTTGTGTTATGGTAACTAAACAATGATATTATTTACTTATATAGGTAGCTATATACAGACCATCCAAGTCTAAGGTACAAATACCCATGTTCATAAATATCTGCACTCAGCGGGAATCGTACCAGCGACTTCAAGTTTTGCAGCTCTAACTACTAGACCGCCACTAGACAGACAGCCGTCCATTAAAAGCATTTATCAATTACTATGAATTAATTTATTGTTTGACGAAACAGTTATACAATGCATATGTGTGATATGTGTGTAGAAGAGCAGAGGCGCATCACCAACGTCAAAACATTCGGATTTGGACGATGAAAACGTCAAGAGGATTCAAACTAGATAGCTTGAATGAAGACACTGCTGAATGTACTTCTATAAGAATACTCTCTCTTTCACGGAAATACTTGATCTAAGTAGTGACTCCAACAATAACCCCTTCAATTTATCAGAATCAGTCCAACCAGAGTAAGAATCCGAGAGAGAATTGAGTGATAGGACTTTCAGAATACTTTTCTCACGTAGTCCTGAATCGGACTGTGGCAGACAAAGGCTATAACAAGAGTGTTTCCTGTTGCAACACAAAACTGACTTTGTTTATTAATAAAATTATATTATTTTAATAAAGATATGACATTTCCACCCGCCAGTACCTGCGTCGGTTTGATTGACGTGATCTCAAGTGATAAAGCGTAATACCTACATAGTTGTCTTCGCCAGTGCATGTTTTATCTCCAGTCTTCTCTTAAGGGATTAACAACGTGTTTAACAAAATTGGACCCGATAGGTGGCGCTGCGATCGAGTTTCAAGAATTTTACCTTTTTACCCGGGCGAAGCTTTCTGTGTGTTTCTGTGTGTCTTAAGCTAGATTCGAGAATGGTTTAGATTTACAATTGGACCCAATAGGTGGCGCTGCGATCGTGTTACGGGCAATTTAACTTTTTCACCCGAGTGAAGCTGGGCGGGACAGCTAGTATTAAATATAACTACTTGGAACCAAACGATAGCGCGTGCTAATTTTGTAAAGCGACATCTTGTGTCAAAGAGTTTAAACTAGTCTAAGTCGTACTCAGGTAGGATAAAAAACATGCCGGTCACACAACTAATTGCTGCGAGTAGGGATCGAACCTGTATAGAATGGTGCAAAAGCTAACATTTATGTAAGCATATATTAACACCACGTCAGCCCATAATAAACAGGACGAAAGTAAACGGAAGACCCGCTGACATAACTTAACGACGCGGCATAAACACCACCGGTACTTTAGCTGACTTTAGCAAAATACAACCCAACAGAATGACGGAGGTTACTTCGCTCAAAAGGCAAGATTTAATAAGGGTCTTGTTAGTTTAGGCGGTTTATCCGACAGGTATATAGCCTAAGGTCTATTCGATTTGTCACAGTCTTCAAGCTAAGCCTTGAGAGAAAGTGTCACTCAAATGGCTTTTGTCGCTGTGAATTATATAATATTCATACTAACTATACTCCGCGGTTTCACCCGCATCAAAAATTATTCATTGGCAGATTTATAAATAATAAGGTACACATACTTGTGTTCATCACACAAATATCTGTCTCAGCGTGAATCGATCCCGCGACCTCAAGTTTCGCAGTCAGGAGCTCTAACCACTAGACCAGACGGCCGGATGTATGCATTGGATAATATATCAAGCGTTGTCGTTTATTCGTGAACGTGTAACTGACAATTTAATTTTTGGATAACGATGTCTATGTATGCAAAATGAGTTTTCCAACGCAATTTCTGAAGCCTTATATCGTTTAAGATGCCAACACACAGACAATACAGAGCTTCTAAATAACGTATCAAACATATACATACATATCATCACGCCGAATCCCTAACGGGGTAGGCCAGTGCCGCATTAAGCCAGCGCGGGGCCTGTAGCAAATTCTCTCAAGGGGCCCTTGGTTAGCTTTAGGTTCTCAAGTGTAGTACAAATAAACTTTTCTGGATTTAATATGGGCAAATTTAGAGAACCCTTTCAATACAACTTCTATCAGCAAATCATGATCTATATTCAAAAAAGTGATGTGATTAAGAGGTTCTTGGCCCATCATGCTCCTTACTAATTCATTTTTAATACGTTTTAATGTTGAAAAATAACGTTCGCCACTGCAGTGAATGATCATGTACAAGGCAATTTTTAAGTTTGGGAAACACGATTCTACATACATACATACATATCATCACGCCGATTCCCTAACGGGGTAGGCAGAGGGTATAGAGCGCCAGTTCTCTCTAGACTTACATACCTCTTTCGCTTCGTCCACATTCATCAGTCTCCTCATACATGCTCGTCGGCTTCGAGTACTCTTGAAGATCCCATCCTTGAGCGTCCGATCGATTTGATCTAGGTAGTTGGAACGTGGTCTTCCTCCACAACAACATATTTAATAATAAATCCGCGGTGGTAGAGAGGCTTGAATAGTCACACTTGTCAAGACTAGGTTCAAACCACGGCGTTCTGCACGAATTAGATTTTTCAACAGTGATTAATCACAGCATGAATTTTAGGTCGGAGATAAATATAGTTTGAAAACCTGCATTTACGGACCCTCATGGGAAGGCCCATAAGGGTCCCCAAAAGGGTATAAAATATATTTGTCGTGTCTTAATTTCCTGAGACAACCTATTTATGTAGTTTAAAAAACAAACTGCAAGAACGTAATCCAGCATCATTGCTCTTAACTTTCTTTCAGGCTTTGAAAATCATCGCTTTCTTCACGTGATAAACCTGGTATGATCATGTTTTCTATCACACTTGACTAACGAGAATTTAATATAAGTACAGTTGAATAAGAAAGCAATTCATTAATAAAATAATAATAATAAATACCTGGACAATTCCACACAAATTGACCTAGTCCCAAATTAAGCACAGCTTGAGTTATGGTAAGTAGACAACGATATATTTACTTACATAGATAGATATATACATAAATACATAGGACATCCAAAACTAAGGTACAAATACAAATATCTGCCATCAGCGGGATTCAAACCCGCGACCTCAAGTTTCGCAGTCAGGAGCTCTAACCACTGGACCAGACGGTCGTCGTCATTATATTCCAAAATGAAAAAAATATCAAATCGATCGGACGCTCAAGGACGGGAACGTCAAGAGTACTCGAAACCGACGAGCATGTATGAAGAGGCTGATCAATGTGGACGAAGCGAAAGGAGTATGTAAGTCTAGAGAGGACTGGCGCTCTATACTCTCTGCCTACCCTGTTAGGGACTCGGCGTGATGATATTTATGTATGTATAATGAAAAAAATCTGGCACTTTTACGTTATAAATATAGCGTGATATAGTATTGTCAATATAGTTAACAGTAATCTCATCTATTTCACTGAAAGCACATATTAAAAACGTTATTAAAACGTAATCTTGTGCAAGCTTTCATTCCATTTGCGCCGGTACTGGCGCTGACAAAAGTGTTTATAACATTTTTATCAACGTCTTAAAAAATGGGCTAGATGACATCGACGAAAATATAAATTACTTTTAACATACATACATACATACATATCATCACGCCAAGTCCCTAGCGGGGTAGGCAGAGAGTATAGAGCGCCAGTTCTCTCTAGACTTACATACCTCTTTCGCTTCGTCCACATTCATCAGTCTCTTCATACATGCTCGTCGGTTTCGAGTACTCTTAACGTTCCCGTACTTGAGAGTCCGATCGATTTGCTCCAGGTAGTTGGAACGTGGCCTTCCTCTGCCTCAGTTTCGGTCGGAAGCAATGCCCAATCATGTTTGGATACAAATTAGGTGACAATTCGATAAACAGAGTAACTGCAATAAAAGATTTGGGTGTCACTTTTGACCGAAAACTGACTTTCCATGATCACGTAGGTTTGTTAGTGAAGGAATCTTTTAGGCGCCTGGGTTTTGTTTTAAGAAACGCACGAGAATTCCAAAATCTCCATGTGGTACGCTTGATATACAGTGCCCGTGTAAGATCAAAACTGGAAACCAGCGCATGCGTGTGGAATACCCACGCAAACACTTACACTCTAGCAATCGAGAAGGTACAAAAAGCCTTCTTAAGGTACCTATACAAGGGCTATTATGGATACTATCCATACTTATACCCGTCCAAGTTCCTCCTTCACTCATCCTTTCTATGTGTCCAAACCAACGTAACATGCCTTTCTTCATCTTTACAATCACGCCCTCATTCACGCCAGTTGATTTGCGAATCTCTTCATTGCGGATTCGATCTAAAAATCGATCTAAATTATTTTTAGCGTCTACAATATAATAAATAAATAATAATAGCGATCTAAATTATTGTACGTGTGAATATTAAATATATTGTCAATGTGTAGAACCCAGGTGGCCGAGTGGTTCGAGTTGTTTGCAACACAAATATTGCCGATTCCCGATTGTGCCAATGAGTTTTTCGGAACTTTAGTATAGTGATTAGTGACACCAGGAACTGTACGGTAAAGAAAAACATCGAAAGGAAACCTACATACGTTTGAAAGGAAATTCAAAGCCATGCATCTGTCACGTTGGCACCTAAACCTATCTTCGGCCTACCTACAAATCTCTGCCTACCCCGTCGAGGAACTTTTTGGGAAGGCGTGAGGGTATATTGAAACCTTTCAATATTTTAAACTATGTTTTTATTACTAGATGAGTCGAAAACAACAAAAGAAGTCATCACAGCGAATCCCTCACAGGGTTTGCAGAGCGAGAGTATCAGTTCTGTCTAGACTTATAGACTTCTTTCACTAATAGTTCATCGGTTTTCGCGAACACACCGGTTTTGAGTACACTTGCCTTTCCATCCATTGAGTGTTCAATCAATTTTATCTATGTAGGTAATTGGAACGTGGGTTTCCTTTGTTCTTTTTCGGAGACACAAACAAGTGGACTAAAATAGCTCTGCAAATCTCAATATCACAGACTTTCCAAGCTCATCTAAATATAAATAGACTTCTAACAATGTAATACGTATATCAAGAGTTAGTTAATAAAGGCAGAGTTTGTTCCTCCCATAGTTTTATAACAAGCAATCAAAAGTCATTGTAGTTTTCACTCGGAGCGATGAGTTCCTTGACTATTTTCAACCATGAGACTTCGAGGGTTGTTGCAATTGCTTGCAATTTCACTCAAGAGAAACCGGTGAGCATTGTATGAGGCTAAAGAGGTTTGTAGCTCTGGAAAGCACTGGCAGAGAGAGTAAACGCTGCCTACCCCGTAAGGGACATCGTAAGGGACGAGGCATGATGAAAATATTACGTAAGACAATGTATGCAATTGTTTTTACTGTATAGCACTAGATATTTTATAGACATTGTATTTTGAGTCGAAAAACTGAAGAAAAAGAAAAAGAAAGGAAATAAATCTATCCTTATTTATAATTTATGTTTCACTTTTCGTCCCGCTTATACGCTTGTACAAATAATGCTTAAAAAAATTCGCCGTCGACGAGTGTATGCAAACGAGGAGGTTTCGCCTCCTCCCAGAGGGCTCTATGGATATTTAATCTGTGTACCAAAGTATATATTATACACTGTGGCGGCTCAGACGACAGGGGATTAGTTGCCGTCATAACCGCGAGGATAAATATCAGGCGTGAATATATTTTTTGCATACAGCGTTGTCTTCGGTTGGCGGTAATATTTTTCAGATCAAATATTTGTCTTGGAGCTATGGTGGCCGAGTTGTTAGCGTAGTTGCCTGCAACATGAAGATTGCAAGTTTGAATTCTGACTGTACCAATGAGTTTTTATGAACTTAAGTACAGTGATTAGTGAAACCACGAGCTTTAAGGTGAAGGAAAACCTGTGTCCTGCATACGTTTGAGAAGAAATTCAAAGGCGTAGAAATGTATGTGCTAGGGTAACGGTGATGGACTCGCCATCTGTCACGTTGGACTTTAAACCTATCTCTGGCGGAAAGTGGGTGTGTTGGTGCTACCTACACACGTGCTTAAATACCCCTTCGGGGACCTTTCCCCAATTTCAGCTTTTTTATTCCATTCTTGTTTCACTATTTCACTCTAAGCTTGATTATAGCTTGTTTCTGTTTTCTGTTGTATTTAAAATTAGTTTATAAACAATTTTGTAATTTCCGACGTGTGTATATTGTGATGGAATAAACATTTTTTTATGATAAAAAAAAATAAAAACCGAAAGGCAGCAGGTCGTCCGATGGAGTCATCCTCATCGAATAGAGAGAGAAACAATTCATTCTTAAAAGCCAACGTTAGCGTCCCGTACGTACAGTCACATGAAAAAGTGTTTCGAAATTTTTATCCGAAGCTCATCAAAAAGTATCACAAAGCGCTCGTCTTCATAGCCTGTCAAAACAAAAATAATCACATTCTCACTGTGTAAAGTACATGTACCCAACGAACTGTTGTAAAAAAGTTTTAATTAGATCTGAAGTACCGGTAAAAACCTCTAACAAGTAATTATGCAACTTTTAGTGCCAAAGCCGTGGTGGCCGAGTGGTTCGAGTAGTTGCCTGCACAAAGATTACAAGTTCTATTCCCAACTGTCCCAATGAGTTTTTCTGAACTTAAGTACCGTGATTAGTCACACCACGAGCTATACGGTGAAGGAAAACACGTGTGAAGAAATTAAAGGCATATGTATAGTCATGCTTGAGTAACGGCGACGGACTCACTATCTGTCACGTGAGCACCTGAAATATATCTCTGGCGGATAGTGGGTGTGTGGAAACTACCTGCCTACCGCTAGGGGACCCTTGTGGGAAGGCGTGAGGATATTAAAATCAACACAACCAACATACATCTAATTAGAAATAGGTTACCACCGACGAAATGGACCAAGATTAAAATAATAAAAATTGTAATCGTTACCCGTGTATACCGTAATTGGATCGGAATCACAGGCTAAAGGGATTTAAAGGGTACAAAAGGGATTTCTTTTAATACCGCCCCAGTAATTTGTATCTGAGCATAGATATGCATAATACAAATAATTTTACATAAACTCAAAGGATTAGGTCTCATTTATGCCGAATGAATGAATGAACGAATGAAAGAATGATTTGTTGCTAAGACTCCTGACAAAATTGTTTGAATGAGGATTTTTTTTACACTTCTTCTAGTTATCTTCAGCCACTGATTTCATGATAAGCACCACAGCTAAGTTTACAAGGGTCTTCGCCTTCCCAAAAGGGCCCACGAAGGGGTAGGCAGAGGTGTATAGATACAACGTATGTTGACATGTATTTCGGTGCTTGTATCCTCACATATTGAATTCAGATTATTTCGAAGCTTTTTATTTCAGAATTAACCGCAACAATCTACAATATTAACAGTCGTATAGGATATCAATAATACGTAAGTGTATAATATTTAACGTCACCTGTAGATATAGAAAAAACATTTGAAGCTTACCTCCACACGTCTCTCGAAAGTCCGGACAACAATCTCCCAACTTCAAGCACGCGTGGTCACAGTAGCAGGGCTTATCCGTCAGGTCTTCAATGATCGCGTTCTGGTGAGCTTTCTGGACAACGCACGAACTGTCTCTGCCGGGGCAGCAGAGGTTCGCATCGCGACAGTAATTCGCGCCACAGAACTCAGCCAAACACAAAGCACTTACGAAACAGAGCCAACGAACCATTTTGCTAATTTGGTGAAACACTTTTCTACCGAAGTGTACTTTGATTTCAAAATTCAAAATTCAAACTTTTCAAAATTAACTTTATTTATGAATTATTATTGTGCTATTATTATCTGTTGCAATAAATTTTAAAGTGTAGTGTTTGTTTTTTATTTTCCAGTCGTCATTCCATAGAATTCACGTTGATTCTGAAACAACAAAATGAGTTTTAATTTAGATTTTTTTTCAATTTAGATGTTTTAGACATTTTGATAACACTGGCAAGCTAAACAGACGGAATTACAGTACAAAAAAACTATTCACTAATAAACGTTCTTTGACACTATGTATATTGATCTAGTAGGTACACACGTTCAACTAGAATCCTTGAAGGAGTTGGCAGATAAACTACCAGTAATATATTTGAATTTGGAATGCACATGGAATGCACAGCTGTTGGGAAGTCATATTTGAATAAAGAATACTCCCGTTGTTTGTCTTCCACGAATGTTTGACTCACTCGTTAACGGAATACCATTCGTTCCTTTTCAATTTAAAACATCATCGTCTGCCTTTTTATACGCTTTATATTAGCTTGGGTTGTATCTATGTATGTATGTAACGGAATCTTTGAACTTAATTTTCACCTGTTTCCAGAAGTCTGATTAATTTGAAACTTTGCATACGTATCGAGGACCGATGACAATACACTAATAACTAAAAAGTAGAAAATAAATAATAATTAAAAAAAACTAAAAAAACACGCTTTTTATAGAAACCGAACTAAAAAATTGAAAATAAATTTCGATAATATCTTAACAAGCGTGGGGTGCTTTTTAAGATATTATCGAAATGATAATCACTCTACAGTAAAAGCTCATTATTCGCGGGGTATATGTTCCCTAAATATGCCGCGAATACAGAAACCGTGGATACGGAATGGTAATTTATATGGGATTATATATATATATATATATATATATATATATATATATCATGGGACGTTCCTAGGTGACAAAATAAAAAAAAAACAAATGCATAAAAAAATTATTTAATTGAAGTTTTTGAATTGACATTGAATGAGCGTGATATGGATGCAAATGACTCTCTAAGGCATAAACGTTCAAGCATTTCTATTTTCACTTTAAGCGGTAACACAGATTTTTTTCGTGTCGAAACTCATTTCTCATTTTTTTTAGTTGACATTATAAACTGGGAAGAGTGCAGTAGACGTGTTACTCGATCACAATTTTTGTAACGAATGTGAAAGACGAAACAATAAAACACGCAAAGCGGCTTTTACTATAAACGGAACAACATTTAAAAATATACTTTATTTATTGAGTTATAAGGTTGCTTCCATTCTGTTTATGCATTCTGCGGCGAAGGCGGCTCATCATCATTTAACAACATATTTTAGTCAAGCTTGTACTTAATAAGATCTATTTTACTTTCCACTTATTAGTCCATTTGACAAGGATATTGGGTTGGATACCTATTGGAATAATTTTATTATTATGTAGAAAAAAAAATATAGTCGCGAATATAGAAATTGGGTCGCATTTTTTTAATCCGCGAATAGTGAAAACGCGAATAAAGGAAGCGCGAATAAGGAGCTTTTACTGTACTCATATCTGTCAATAAAATATTTATAACTATTGACACCATGCACCCCACGCTTTTTAAGATATTATCGAAATTTATTTTCTATTTTTTAGTTCGGTTTTCTATAATTTAAGTTTTTAATTTACAGTATTAGCAATAAAAAGATCCAGTTTTGAAATTCGAATTCGAATAATATTTAAATGATTATTCTGTTTCTGGATTTCTCTTTCATTCATTCATATTTCTTCATCATATAGACACCCCTCAAAGCGTTCTTATTTTATCTGTGTATGATCTTCTCTAAGAATCTATCTTTCTGACAGCTCAATATCCTGAACTTACATCAATTCAAGTCTGCATCAGAGGTTAATGAGCGAAGCGAAAGGAAATAGTTCTTCAAGAGGGTGTGAAAAGATTCCTGCAGGGTCGCGCTGTTTATGGTACTCACCTCCATAGATAACCGCTTACCATTGGGCGGACCGCATGCTTATATATCATCTTTGTGGCATAAAAGAAGCAAAAAAACAACGGGCACTTTTCTTTCTATGCCTACCCCATTAGGCATGTTGATAAATGTATCTTTTTATTATATTGTATTTCTTATTAAGATTTATTATTCAGATACCCCTTCCAAATTGTACCCTTCATTTTGAAAAATATACCTTTGCAATGATCCTAAATCAGATAATTACACTTAATATCTTTACGTATACGGATACATAATTTCGTCTATCCTGTATCAAGCCTCTTTAGCTCAGTGGTAGAGCACTGGTCTCGTAAACCAGGGGTCGTGAGTTCAAACCTCACAGGAGGCAGAACGATGACAGCAATTTTTTTCGCTTAATAATTAGAAATATCTTAAACCTTTTAAGAACTTTTAAAAGAAGTGACTACCAAAAGATTTTTAATATAAATATTTTTTTTCATTAAAGACAAATTTCAACAGGCTTTGTCATGTGGTGAGAAAAGTACCTACGTCGCTTAGCTTAGTTGCAAATGTGTATATACATAAATATATGCGTATATATGTACTAGCTACTAAAATAAATGAAAATTCGAATAAGTTAAAAAATCTAAGTTCGTATTTAAAAAATATAAGTATTAAGTTACTGCTAATAAAATAAGCTATCTTCCAGTGATAGTCCCATCAAATTGGGTAAAGTCAGAAGCATGCGGTCTGCCAGATAGCTGTTACCGGCGCGGCGCCTACGCACTGCCAATCTCTAGGATTCTTTTCTTTATTCTTTTCACACCCTTCTTGAAGAACTCCATGCTGTACACTCCAGGGAAACCTCAATGGGGACTTCATTCCACAGCCTGAGCGTTCGAGGATGGAAACTCATACCCAAAAAAGTGGAACAGTCAAATTTAATACAGCTGCAAAGGTACGCATACCTAAATACATAAATATCTTGGGACAATTCCACACAAATTGACATACCCCCAAATTAAGCAAAGCTTGTGTTATGGTAGCTAGACAACGATATATTTACTTATATAGATAGATATAAACATAGATGCATAGGACAGCCACGACTAAGGTACAAATACTCGTGTTCATCACACAAATATCTGCCCTCAGCGGACTTCGAACCCGCAACCTCAACTTTCGCAGTCAGGAGTTCTAGCCTCTAGACCCGACGGCGTTTATAAACTTAAGTACCCAGTATGATATAGCGCGTAATTTCCTAGGCCTTATTTGTAGTTAACGATGGCTTAGGCCCCAGAGGCCTACTGACTGAACCAAGACCACGTGATGTGGGAATTAACACAAAACTAAGTAAAGTTAAAACAATTTTGGGGTCTTACAAGGTAGGGCAAACAAGATATTTTTTTTAAATTCAACTAGTTTTCCTGTGAACATATTTTTAGGATAAGATATTTCGCCTTCCTACAAGGGTCCCCGAAAGGGTAGGCAGAGGTGCATAAGTAGTACCCACACACCCACTTTACGCCAGAGATATATTTTAGGTGTCAACGCGACAGATGGCGAGTCCATCACCATTACTCAAGCACGACTATACGCCTTTGAATCGCTCCTCAGAAGTATGCAGGTTTCTTCTCGATGTTTTCCTTCACCGTAAAACTCGTGGTGTGACTAATGACTGTACGTAAGTTCAGAAAAAGTCACTGGTACAGTCGGGATTCGAGTTTGCTATCACTGTGTTGCTGGCAACTACACGAACCACTCGGCCACCACGGTTCTTATCTACAGCATAGATACTTCGCTAAAAGTAGTTCGAAACTTTCGAGTGTGGTGTAGGGAGCGCGATTCCGAAACTTGAGCAGATTTATGTTAAGCGCTGATTTTACATTCGACTATATATATATATATATATATATATATATATATATATTTTTCTTTTTTTATACAACAAGAGTGGCAAACAGGCATACGGCCCACCTGATGGGAAACGGTTACCGTAGCCTATTTACGCTCACGATACAGAAGTATCACTTGCGCGTTGCGACTCTGTGTTCGGAGAGTTATAGTGCATACGTCTCAAAATCTAAATCTTTTTATTTCACATAGGCCCAGGTGGGCACTTATAAAACGTCGAAAAAGAAGCCTGGTTCGGGTAGGTCGCTTCCATGGAGAAGAACCGCCAAGAAGAAAGTTCTGAGAAGAAATTCAAAGGCGTATGTATAGTCGTGCTCGAATTACGGCGATGGACTCGCCATCTGTCACGTTGGTACCTAAAATATATCTCCGGCGTATGTGAGTTTGTGAGTACTACCCACCTCTGCCTACCGCTTCTGGCGTGAAGATAAATTAAAAGTACATAATGTGTAGGTTGGTGGCTACTAGTTTGCCATATTAGGGGCACAAAAAAAAACTTGAATCCAGCTATATTATTGACCCTCTTTGATGGAACACGGCTATTGCATGGATGGGGGCCATAAAGCTGAGTCCATAAAGGTGACGACTGCCTTAAATCATGAGCAACAGGCTGTCTCTAATGGAGTCCCACCCTAATAAATGTCCACGCAAAGTGATACCGTACCTACGGACGAACAAGCTGCGATTTTATAATAGTTAAATAGAACGGTTGCACAAATATTTTATAGGACACTATCAAAGGAAGAAAATACAAATAAAAATGTGATGACAACCTTTTTACCTGTCGCGTAAAAATCTGCCCTAAAGATAAAGATATACAACTCTAATCTAATAAAGTTTTTTTTGACATATTGTAAGAGCCGTGGTGGCCGAGTGGTTCGAGCAGTTGTCTGCGACGCAAAGGTCGCAAGTTCGAATCCCGACTGTACCAATGAGTTTTTCTGAACTTAAGTACAGTGATTAGTCACACCACGAGCTGAACGGTGAAGGAAAACATCGAGAGGAAACCTGCATACGTCTGAGAAGAAATTCAAAGGCGTATGTATAGTCGTGCTTGAGTAACGGCGATGGACTCGCCATTTGTCACGTTGGCACCTAATATACCTCTGGCGGAAAGTGGGTGTGTGGGTATTACCTATACACCTCTGCCTACCCCTTCGGGGACCCTTGTGGGAAGGCGTGAAGATATATATTATATATATATTATTGTATTAAAAATAAAGGTATATAAAAAAAACTTTTTTTAAAATTACGATCCTAACTATTGTCATTTAAAGTAATGAATTTTTTTTACGTTCATCATTACTATACTTTAATAGTTATTGTCAAATGTAATGCAATTGTCAAATCATCAGAATCGGTCGACTCGTTCTTGAGTTATAAATGGTGTAAGTAGCCCGAGAGCCAGAGATTCGTATTTTGCACAAAAATATAGTATCTACTCAAAAAAATTTAAACAGGGAATTTATTCCTAATCAATATCTTATAAAATTAAAAATAGAAAGAAAGAAAAGTTTTTACAGTCAATGATTCTGTGATTCTTTTAAAGTGATCAAAAGCTTTTTTCTATATTACACGATACAAAATCCACTACGAATCGCACCTCAGTTCTTCGAACGTACTAAAATTACAATATAAGTGATAAGGGAGTCATTCACATTCAGATTCAGTGGAAGGGACGCCGGCGTTTCGGGATTGTATGTGAATGACCTGATAAGGAATTAGGTACGTGTTTTATACATGCTATGTTATTGTCAGTAAGTAACATATCCATATCCATATACTATATATATATACCACAATTTATATATATAGGTGAATTCATATATGGTGATTAGAGCGCTTCACACAGCAGACAACTCAAACCTCTCGGCCACCACGGCTCCTCATTATTTGTTATAAAATTAATATTATATTATATAATAATATATATTATATATATCCTCACGCCTTCCCACAAGGGTCCACAAAGGGGTAGGCAGAGGTGTATAAGTAATACCCACACACCCACTTTCCGCCAGAGGTATATTAGGTGCCAACGTGACAGATGGCGAGTCCATCGCCGTTACTCAATCACGACTATACATAGGTACGCCTTTGAATTTCTTCTCAGACGTATGCAGGTTTCCTCTCGATGTTTTCCTTCACCGTAAAGCTCGTGGTGTGACTAATCACTGTTTGTTATACAATTAATATTATATTATATAATAATAATAATATAAAATTATACTTATACATATTATGTACACGGCTGCACTATTGTAGGATACATTTCTTTTAATGTTAGTTGTGAATGGTAAATAAAATAAAAAAACATCCTCAAGACGATGCAATAAAACAAAACATGCCAAAAATAACATTCAAGATCTTTTTGGCAACATTATTTACATTCGCCTCGAAACATGTATTTTTATTTCAGAAACGAATAATAACATTTTGACATTATTTCTTATGCGAATCTGTCATCTTTTTAATGCGAAGTTTAGGGTAAAAAAATCGCATATACTTGTATTCAATTTATCTATACTAATATTATAAAGAGGAAAGATTTGTTTGTTTGTTTGTTTGTAATGAATAGGCTCCGAAACTACTGGACCGATTTCAAAAATTCTTTCACCTTTGGAAAGCTACATGATCCCCGAGAAACATAGGCTATATTAAATTGGACCTGATAGGTGGCGCTGCGATCGAGTTTCAAGAATTTTACCTTTTTACCCGGGCGAAGCTTTCTGTGTGTTTCTGTGTGTCTTAAGCTAGATTCGAGAATGGTTTAGATTTACAATTGGACCCAATAGGTGGCGCTGCGATCGTGTTACGGGCAATTTAACTTTTTCACCCGAGCGAAGCTGGGCGGGACAGCTAGTATTTATTAATTTCCTTTCAGTACAGCTCACATATGTGATGGGTCACAAGTATAAATAATACGCATAACACAAAGCTATAATGATTGCTTCCATAACATTGGGCATAGGGGCTACCAATGCCGGGATTAAAGCGCGGGATTATCGGAATACGATCCCGGCATTAGCGGGATTGCTGCATTATGTATCGGTTAACGTGTAATTGAGCGTAGAAATGGGAGGGCGCTTAAGATGTAAAAAAAGTTATTTATGGTATTTGGGTTGGAGTTCTTAAGGAAATGAGGCAGGAATTACTTTGAAGTACCACGCAAATAATATTGCAGACGATCAAAAGCTCTCAAAGGTTTAAGATCGTTGAAGAAGAAGAAAAGAGGAGGAGGAAGAAGGAGGAGGAGGAGATACCTCTTTTCGCCGAAGATATGTCTTAGAGGCAAGATGACAGGTTATCTACGTCTCACAGACTGACAGCCTATCACGTGACAACGAGACTAGACCTACATACTACTACAAGGTTCCCCAAAGGTTGTGTAGGTAGACAGAGGTGGTAGTACCCAACCTAATCACTGAACTTAAGTTCAGAAAAACTCATCGGTATAAACGGGATTCGAACTTGCAATCTTGGTTTGGCAGGCAACTATCTTAATTTCTGACAAAGGGAGAGAAAAAGAGCGGTTTTTTTTTATCCCTTTGCTTCCAACACAATGTAACAATCCTCCCCCCTCCCCAAGGAGCTCATTACTGGAAACCTTATTCACTGCGTAGGAACGCAACACAAAAAATTCGTTATTTGGCTACGGACTTCTATAAGGTGGAGGTCCTGCCCCAGTCAGGCAGCTCCGAATTCGAACGGGAAACCCGTTATGCCCTACCTCTCTTAAATGCGTGTTTAATAAAAGTCTGAGTACCACTTCTAAAAACCCCAATGGGAAAGTGTAAGGACAAAAACTTACAAAACCGTAGAATTCCAGAAAAAGATGTGTTAGTAAAAGAACTTAATGCCGAAGGCATTAAGTTCGCCTTAGCAAAATGTTTTGCAGGAAGTTTGAATAAATAAAATAAAAAAATATAAAGAGAACTGCCACCGTAATCTCTACGCCCACTACACCGTGAGAGACTCGGCGTGATGATAGATAGATAGATATATAAATTGGGCGGCGGTAACCGCTTACCATCAGGCGGACTGCATGGTTATTTACCACCTAATTGGCATTCAAAAGTTTTTTCCTGGGGAAATGAAGACAGGTTAAGAAGTTAACAAACATTATGGCGTATTGGTGTAATTGAAAAAAAACCGGTTCAAACCCGTTTTGACGCCAAAGGAAGCCGTAGCTAACGGAGCGAGAGTTCATTCCAATAAAGCTTCTGCATATAACTGTATACCGTGTACTGTAATCCGAAGACAAACAGCGGTCCTTGGTTAAGCTTACTCGACATATTTGCCGGAAAAAATGATCAGGCTTAATATAAAAACAAACCTGCCCAAGGTTCCGTAGAAAATAAATAAATTTGCCCCTAAAACAAAAGCTTAATAAAACCGTTTAAAAATATTTTCAACTTTATCGATTGTAGGTAGGCTTTCACACAAGAATACATGAACAGTAGTGTGTCGCTGGTCTGACAGCTGTCAGTTGGCGCGATTGTATATGACATGACAGCTGTCAAAGAGGTTTGGCGGGCTTCTCTATACCTGCGCGCATACAATTAAACAGTGTTCTGAGAATCTTTTAATTTGAATACCATCCATAATTATAGAAAAGCTATTAGTGGATTTCTGTCAGTGAAATTATTCTTAGAGGAAGGAAGGGCCAACCGTATTTCCCGTTCAAACGTTATTTATTTATTTTATAAGGCTTTCCAACTAGTATAGATACACACGACCGTCTCGTCTAGTGGTTAGAGCTTCTGACTGCGAAACTTGAGGTTGCGGGTTCGAATCCCGCTAAGTGCAGATATTTGTGTGATGAACACGAGTATTTGTACCTTAGTCTTGGATGTCCTATGTATGTATTTATGTATATATCTATCTATATAAGTAAATATATCGTTGTCTAGTTACCATAACACTTTGGGACTAGGTCAATTTGTGTGGTATTATCCCAAGGTATTTATTACTATTATTACACTAGTTTTTTAGATACATAGACATCTGACTAACAATTGAGTCAATAAGTCACTTCATTAAAGGTTAGCACAACATTTTCGTAGCCAAAAGGCAACCCTCTCTAGTAGTGTTGTGTTCCTGTGGTGAGTAATGTAGCCAGGCTACAGGAGGAAGCGGTGTATCAGCAATAATAGGTCCAATACCGCCGTAGTAATGTCAGGAAGACCCAGTAAAAAGCAGTTAGCTTCCCGTAGAATCTAACTTTCAGACCAACATTTGAATAAAACCTTTTTTAAACCTGCGGATCCCTAAAACGTGCTTGTAAGTATAATCCCCAGTTTCATTCACCACACCGCACGCATTAAGGGTTATGGAAACATTACATAAAGTACGTTCGTATGTGTGTTCGCGCTTATATTAATGGGCATTAGGGTGCGTTTACATCGCAGCTTTGAATATTTCATCGAGGCAGTTCGTACGTGCGCTCATTGGTTACTTGCCACGAAGGAATATATCACATGTCTAATGTAGAGGCTTAATAACTTCAGCTACTCAAGATTGCTTCCACAAACGACGGGATCGATTGAATATCGCTGCACCGTTTATTTTGATACGATAGATAAAAAGCTGTTAAATATGCCACCGCCGGTGGTCGATTTAACAGCTCTCGATGTTTTCCTTCACCGTAAAGCTCATGGTGTGACTAATAACGGTACTTAATTTCAGTCGCAAGTACAGACGTGATTCGAACTTGCAATCTTTGCGTTGCTGGCGACTACTCGAGTCACTCGCTTAAGTCGTATGTATTAAAAACTAGTTTATGCCCACGGCTTCGCCCGCGTGGAGTTCAAAAAATTTGCTTATGTATTTTCCTCCTAGAATCGGTTCAGCCGCTAATGCCGTGAAAGAGCATCAAACTTTATAATATTAGAACTTTGAATATTCGAGTTTAAAAAAAAAAGTAGCCTATGTCCTATTCCTAGGTATACGCCATCACGATTTCAACTTTCAGCCAAATTGGTTCAGCCGTTTTGCCGTGATGGAACCGCAAACATCCAAACTTACAAACTTTCACATTTATAATATTAGTAAGATAAGATTATTAATATGTACAAATTATTTATTGTTATTTAAGATATACATAGTTTCATTATCAAAAATAGAAACTGTATTATATTATAAAAATGTATTATCAAAAGGAGTCCCTTTAGACAAGATACTGGCAGCGTTCCCCCGTTGAATAGCTAGCCAAATTCCTTATATGTACATATATGACATCTGCATTGAAATCAGAAAAGTAGAAAGTTGCTCTAAACCAATTATGGATCCCAATTGGACAAAAAAGGAATATGTATTTTAACTAGAATTGTGAGTAGAAACCGGAACACATTTAGGGCTGCAAGCGGAATAAAATATCCGTGGTTTCAGCAGAGGGTTGAAAACGGAAACACTTTACTAGGATTTCAACAGATTTAAAAATAGAAGCACTCTCTTTGCTCTGTGTATGTTGTATATTCTGTAAAAGTATATAAACTTATAGCTAGTGCCATCCACGAAGATGCGCCCCACTACTCTTGCCTATAGTATGCAGTGTAAGTGTGCAACCTTCCACTAATGTTGCAGTATACACTGTTTACCTATGAGTGCACACGCACACTACAATTAATAGACTCGGGTCATACTCCACGCATCCCGCGACCCCCTCGACTAGAAATTGGTGGGGCGCGTCTTCCTGGGTGGCACTATCTGTACAGGAAGTACGGCATGTCTACACAATGGAACTACAGTCCATTAGTAGGAAGTAGGACGACTTCCTACTAATATTTGTTCCTCTTTTAAACAAAAATTACTGAAAAAAATTGGATAAAATTTAGCACAGAGATACATTTTTAACTAGAGTAACTGGATCAACAATGTTTTATTCAAGACAAGAATAGCAATGAATTACAATACACGCGAGAGAAACCGCGGGGCAAAACTATTACTGAAATATATGTTTTAAATCTTCCTCGATATATAACACGGACTATACCTACATAGGTATACATATTAGATACTTACATACATACATACATACATACATACATACATACATCCGAGCCGAGTTCCTAACGGGGTAGGCAGACAGCATAGAGCGCCAGTTATCTATAGACTTACATACCTCTTTCGCTTCGTCCACATTCATCAGTCTCTTCATACATGCTCGTCGGTTTCGAGTACTCTTAACGTTCCCGTCCTTGAGAGTCCTATATACATGTTAAATATTAATTATAAGCCGTGGTGGCCGAATGGTTTGAGCAGTTGCCTGCGACGCAAAGGTCGCAAGTTCGAATCCCGCTGTACCAATGAGTTTTTCTGAACTTAAGTACACTGATTAGTCACACCACGAGCTTTACGGTGAAGGAAAACATCGAGAGCAAACCTGCATACGTCTGAGAAGAAATTCAAAAGGCGTATGTAATAGTCGTGCTTGAATAAAGGCGATGGACTCGCCGTTGGCACCTAATATACCTCTGGCGGAAAGTGGGTGTGTGGGTATTACCTATACACCTCTGCCTACCCCTTCGGGGACCCTTGTGAGAAGGCGTGAGGATATATTATATATTAATTATGTCGAGCCGTGCTTGGAAAACGGCGACAGACACGCCATCTGCCACATTAGCACCAAAAAATCTCTCCAGCGAAACGAGGGTGTTAATGCACCTCTCCTGACCCCTTCGGGACCCTTTCAAAGACTTGAATATACATGACTATACAAACGAACCATAAAAATGCTCTTGAACAAGTGCAGGTGTCCTTACGATGTTTTCTTTGACCGTATAGCTCTGCCTACCCCTTGTGGTAAGGCGTGAAGATATTATTTTACTCCATAATACCCATCAATCACCCATTAAGGTTTTTCTCGAAAGATAAAAGCAGATTCTTACAGTAACCTAAATAGATCAATCTTATTAGGTTCCTCTTAGCCTCGTCTGAAATACTTTTTCTATTCGGATTCTCTAATACTGTAATCAATGATCAATCATGATTACTTTGTTCATAAATTTCATATACGACCATATTTAATGACAGTTGTTCAAAAGAGTAAAGAATGGTTAATGAAACAGATATAAATACATACATAGCGAGAGAGTGAGAAGACGAGCCAGACAACGTTCCAACTGCCGAGTTCAAATCGACCAAACACACAAAGTCAGACCACGGAGAACGTGGTGAAAAAACCTGCACAATATATCCGTGCACTGGCCAACTCCAAGTTTAGGCATACTGGAAATTGCCTTTGCTCCAACTGTGAAAAGTACCAGGCTAACATAATTGATACAGTACGCGACCACGGAATTTGCTTTGGTCGTGTTATCGAAAGAAACGAAAGATGGGCATGTCTAGAGGGAACAGGCGTATCTCCCTCCTGGCAGTATGCAGGAAGGGTAGACTTCCTGCCTACTGCCATGAGGGACTCTGCATAATGATATGGATGTATGTGTGAGTTATTCTGGTTTAAACGGGATATCTCCAATAGAGGCCTTTCTACTGGCCCTGGTTTGGAATGTACCAGGCTAACATAAACTGTTACAGTTCGCGAAAAAGGCATTGCTTCGCTCGATTTATTGTCAACGGGAGATCTCGCTGTACCCTAAACATACTGTTTCAACCTTTTAATACAAAGAGACTTTTAATACAAAAGAAAAAAATAAATTGTATGGCCAATAGCATCGCTAAATAATAAATAAGTATTTGTATAGGTTGCCTATACACTGTGTGCCAAACGTACCGGAAATCCCGAAGGTACAGCCATATTTGTACAACGAAATTATATTGGCCGTATGTGCTTGTGCGTTTGGTTTGATCATATTTCTTTGATGAAAATAGGCTGGGTTTTTGATGGATATATTGACTTTAGGGTCGCGAGCGATAATAGACTTTGTGTGAAATGACCTCGTTAATGTAATAGAAAGGAAAGGTTATTAACTGAAAGAAACCGTGAAAAATCAGAAAACAAATAAAATTCTTTCATTCATCGAAATATTTCATTAGTCAAGTGTTTTTAAATTGGTTACCATAATTTGATTCTATATGTTTTTTTTATACCACAAGAGTGCCAAACAAGCATACGGCCCGGCCCACCTGATGGGAAACGGTTACCGTAGCCTATTTACGCTAATGATACCGAAGTATCACTTGCGCGCTGCCACTCTATTGTCGGAGAGTTATACTGTGCTGGCAGCATAATACGACTAATCGCTCTGCTGCCAACACAATATATCGATCCTCCCCTCTCCCTCGTCCCCAAAGAGCTCATTACTGGAGACCTTATTTACCGCGTAGGAGCACAACACAATAAATTGTGTTATTTGGCTACGGACTTCTATAAGGTGGAGGTCCTGCCCCAGTCGGGCAGCTCTAAATTCAAACGGAAAACCCCGTTATCCCGTACCTCTCTTAAATGTGATAAATAACGGTCTTCTCACATAGATCACTGGTACAACTGGGGTTCGAACTTGCAATATTTACTGTGCTGGCGACTACTCGAGTCTCTCAGCAACCATGGTTCTACGGTTTTCAGTGAGCGTTAAAATGTGCTCTAATAAAATATAGAACACAGTGGTTTTATCAAACAGCAACATTTTAATGGACCTGTGTAGTTGATAACTGCAGTGTTGGCCTCTACCCTCTGATAGGACGCGACCCCAATCATTGCTAGGGCGTTTATATCTGTTATTATTATGGACGCCAATAGTTCAATGAACTGCTGTTTTTGACGGTTAAGTATTTACGTTCATTGACGGATGGTTGCTCTTTTTGCCACAAGGGTCCCCAAATGGGTAGGCAGACATAGATAGGTAGTACCCATACACCAACTTTCCGCCAGAGCTATGTTTTGGCGTCAACGTGACAGATGGCGAGTCCATCGCCGTTACTCGACTATAACTGTATACGCCTTTGAACTTCTTCTCAAACGTATGCAGGTTTCCTCTCGATGTTTTCCTTCACCGTAAAGTTTGTGGTGTGACTAATCACTGTACGTAAGTTCAGAAACTTATTGATACAGTCGTGATTCGAACTTGCAATCTTTGTCTTACAGGCTACGCGAACCACTCGGCCATCACGGCTCCTCGGCTTTTATTTTCTATTAAGAAAAAGGATAGATATCACCGTAAGAGCTAGTTAAAGTTACATCCTGATGTATTAATTTACATTCCTCTTTGGTTACAGTACGAGACCCAAAGATTCTACGGTAACTTTAAATATTCCATGCATTTATAATGAATACAATAAAACAAAGAAATGTCGACTTTAAATACTAAGAAACCTATATGGTCACTACAGAGCGTATTGGAAGTGGAGGATTCCGTATATTATTTAAAGTAATTGCCGGCCTTCTGTCCTAGTGGCTAGAGCTCCTGACTGCGAAAGTTGAGGTTGCAGGTTCGAATACCGCTGAGGGCAGATATTTGTGTGACGAACACAAGTATTTGTACCTTTATCTTGGATGTCCTATGTATTTATGAATATACATATATATCTATATAAGTAAATATATCGTTATTTAGTTACCATAACACTAGCTTTGCTTAATTTGGGACTAGGTCAATTTGTGTGGAGTTGTCCCAAGGTTTATTGATTTATTATTATTTATTTTTCGCCACATATTTTTCGACTTATACAGAAAAAATCACTTACAGATAAATTTTATTCATGGAGTAATTTTCTCAATTTTGAAATAAATATCAATTGATATAAATTTATATTTATTTCCATTATAAATAAAATATAAAATTTACGATAAAACCTCCGCAAGTTGAGAGTTGTTGTAGGTTAATATCAGGTTAATACAATATGCAATTGAAAGTCAATATTAACATCAAATACATCGCCATTCTGTTATTCTCGTTGCCATGGAGAGTACGAGAGCACCAAAAACGTAACGCTGTCATTCATCAGTAGATTTTACCTCTCATATTTTCTCATACCGGGCGCCTTATATATGAAAATCGATTCTTAAGGAGTAAACTCCAAAATATAGGAATCTGTTCCCTCAATCACTCCCCCGCGAGATAGGCAGAGAGAACAGAGCTCCATTTCTCTACACCTACAGGCTTCGCTTCGTTCACATTCATCAGTCACTTCATACATGCTCGCCGGTTTCGAGTACTTTTGACGTGTATGTATGTACGTGTATGTAATATGTAGCATTGATGTAAAAAAGAATAGATACGTCTTACCGCGCTCGGCTTGGCTAACTCAACACAAGCTAATTGGCTTGAGTCAACTTAGTCGCCGCTTGACTAGCAACGACGTAGCACTTATTCAGCATTTAGGAAAAATGCCTTCTTAGGTGCTTAGAAACTGCAGAACATATACTAGACGAGTGTAAAAACCAAGAAGGATGTGTCTTTTCATTTGTAAGTAATGTAAATTTGTTTTATCTATCAAAAATACGAAAATTTAACATTAAATTTTAATCTGAATTAACTCCTGCGACGATGCCACTGCGCCACTCGCGCGAACGAGACAAGTAGCGCGTTACGTTTAAGAGCGAAAGAGAGCACGTTTAGAGCTCGACATATTGGCACGTGGCTGTGCTGTTATCCCTTTCTGACAACTAGGATTCATATACTTCGTGCTCTTTTAATCTCATCAGTGTGCTTAATGCCGTTGTGTGAGTTGTGTATTGTAGCTATATGTAGGTATAGCATACAATTTGCCATGTTTATACTTCATATTCAAGGAGTATAACGTCTCTATATATAAAACCTCATTGATATGTAGTATATATTTTTACATAGGGTTTGTTATTTCTGACTATAAAATTTTTAAAGAGGCCTCTGATTATAAATATTAGAAATTAGGGTCGCCACACAAAAATTACAGCTACGACCACTCTGCCAAGAGTGTAACGACGAAGAAGAAGAAGAAGAAATACACGTAATCGAATTATTGTTGATCAACTGTAGTATTGGCAGACTGCTAAGCTATTCATGGGATATATTCCCGCGTGAAGCGAACAGGAGCAAATTTGATTATCGTCTTTGGGTGTAATTCTTAGCTCTGAATATCACTATATTTTTAAAGTTAGTTTATCTGTCATTCTCCTTGGTTTCGGGTCAGAAGAGGTTATTCCAAATTCCCCAAAAAAATTGTTGTGTCAATGTCAGTTATGACGTACGTAATCCTGCATTCATCTTTTAACTAGGTAGGTAGCTAGCCTATGACTCTAAATTGGAAAAAGAACTATTATATATTTTATTCAACGTAACGGTCCCTTTATGAACATGTGAATTATAAAATTACCGTTACTACCGCTTCCGAAAGAAAAAGCCAGTCTCATCACACAGGTTTTTAAATGTGGAATATTTTTTTTTTACATACAACCTGCGTACGTTTGAGAAGACATTCAAATAACATCAAAATGTTTAGTCGTACTTGAGTAACGGCCATGGACTCCCGTTGGCACCTAAAAATATATATCAGGCTGGAAGTATGACCTATACCCTTCTACCTACCCCTTCGGGGACCCGTGGGACAGCGTGAGGATATTTTATTGATTCTATTGTACAACTATTTATGGACCATTTTCATGCGCTGGAAATTTGACTATAATGATATCTAGTATTTTTTCTAGAATTAAACCTAATTATCCTATGTATTAATGCAACTAATAATCTATCTCTGTGCCAACATTGTATCCAATTGCGTTCAGACGTTCTGTCGTGATTGAGAGTATCAGCCTGACAAATTTTCGCATTTATAAAATATTTGTAGTACAATAAGTATTCCATTAAACATTTACAGATAAATATTAATCTCTTTTACTTACTTGCTTCCATAGTACTCAAGAACTCCGAAAGCTATAAAAAGCATTTCGAATTTCTCCACACGTAACCCTAACTGCCAGGAATATATTTTGACCAACCTTTATAGAGGAACTTGGCAACACAATGGGACTCAGACAAAGGCACGACAAACGAAACACATAGACAATAGGTGTTACTTCTTTTTTTAAAAGCCTTGGATTTTGTTTTATTGTGGCACAGAGCTTTTACGGTGATTGTAAGTCGCCAGTTCTGTTATTGTAAGTGGCGTTTGTGTATTTTGAATGACTTTTAAATTAACGTCAAGTTAAGAGCCTTTATAATAATAATAATACCTTGAGACAATTCCACTCAATTTTTCAGTCCAAATTAAGCATAGCTTGTGTTATGGTAACTTATATCCTCACGCCTTCCCACAAGGGTCCCCGAAGGGGTAGGCAGAGGTGTATAGGTAATACCCACACACCCACTTTCTGACAGAGATATATCTTAGGTGCCAACGTGACAGATGGCAAACCCGTCGCCGTTACTCAAGCACGACTAAGCATACGCCTTTGAATTGCTTCATAAACGTATGCAGGTTTCGATGTTTTCTTTCACTGTAGAGCTCATACTGTGACTAGTCGTTTACGCTTTTTAAAGCAGCAACCTCAGAAATTAGTCGAGTAACCTTTTCTACAGTTCAAAGCTATGATCAAACGTACACTTATATATCCTTACGCCTTCCCACAAGGGTCCCCGAAGGGGTAGGCAGAGGTGTATAGGTAATACCCACACACCCACTTTCCGCCAGAGGTATATTAGGTGCCAACGTGACAGATGGCGAGTCCATCGCCGTTACTCAAGCACGACTATACATACGCCTTTGAATTTCTTCTCAGACGTATGTAGGTTTTCTCTCGATGTTTTCCTTCACCGTAAAGCTCAGAAATTAGTCGAGTAACGTTTTCTACAGTTCAAAGCTATGATCAAACGTACACTTACTTATAGCAAAAGCTTATTATACAATAATAGTATATTAGTGATAGCTATTCGTCGCAATGAATTGTTTTTTTGCAAACAATCGTACGTAAATATCCTTCTCTACCAAAAAGAGAACCAATGTTAAAAAATTAAACCGGAGTGTTTGTTTTGCCGTTTCTTCTCCTGACAGGTTTATCTTGGAGATCATGATATCCGGGTGGATATAAGATTGTTTTTATAAAAGAAAATATAGCCTATTTCACTTAAGGTGAATGTAGCTTTCCAATGGTGAAAGAATTTTTGAAATCGGCACAGTAGTTTTTGAGTTTATTCATTACAAACATACACACACATATAAATACAAAAATACAAATATTTCCTCTTTATAATACTAGTATGTGACGTATAACGTTGATTAAAAGATTTTTGAATGGATATCATTTGAGTTAATTTAAGGTAAA
Source organism: Drepana falcataria (assembly GCA_945859725.1). Classification (NCBI taxonomy): domain Eukaryota; kingdom Metazoa; phylum Arthropoda; class Insecta; order Lepidoptera; family Drepanidae; genus Drepana; species Drepana falcataria. Next base: position 7,746,621 of record OX243941.1, on the reverse strand, counting down.
AGAAAGATTTATTTCATCCCATAAAATAAACTCGCCTCCTTATCTAAGCATTTTTAATTGGGCGAAAGCGGTATTTAATTAATCATTTTTATTTAAGTAATCTTAAAAAGCTGAAAATTTTGTCCGAATTTCATCAAATCAATCTTCTCTGTTTTAATTAAAATTAATCAATGTTGGCAATTTCCAATTAAACGAGCCAATTGGTCGTCTTAGTTAGTTTGATGGATAGGTATTTTAATGGTATGCTTTTTGGCTCAAATATTATTAATTTGTTGGAATACCAGCAATTTGTAGCACACTTATACCTAAGAATGCGAATTAAGGCTAAAGTTATTTACGTTTATAATTTAATTAACAACATTTATCTAACTAATCTAATTTTGAACATCAACATTATATATTAAATTATTTATAATATATATATGTAGGCAGAGGTGTACAGGTAGTACCCATAAACCCGCGTTACGCCAGAGATCAGAGAGAATTATTTAAAAAAATATATGTTTTCGTATATTTGATTTAATGCACACACATTGTTCTTATTTCACAAAGTAGAATATAATCTTAGATGAATCACAAAAAAGAAAGGTAAACTTATATTTATCAATCAATGAATTTTGAAAAAAGAATTTTATTAAACGTATACATAATTTTGTTGAATGATTAACAACTTTTGTTAGGGTCAATAGATACGGATCAAAATGTATTTTAAAACACACACGTATTATAAATACGTAACGCGCATAAAACGTATCCTGTAATTTTATTCGGTATTTTTTACTTTATGATATAAAATACATACATACATATCATCACGCCGAGTCCCTAACGGGGTAGGCAGAGAGATGATATAAAATAGTAATAATTAACAAAAAATATGATTTTTCTTCAGAAAAGAGAAAAATCTCACCCGTCCAGCTTCAAATTGTTTTTAATTTTGACAACTGTCAAAGTAAATTATGAGAGAACGTTTTAAAAAAATAATACTTAATTACTTACGATAATTTTCCCTTGCAACGTTCACTCACAGTTCACAAACAAAAATTTTATTTTATTCACGCAAATGCAAGATACGACAGGCTACGAACCGTCCTCCCGTCGCCGATCCCGAGGGAGGAATGGGCATGGGAAAGCCAGTGAGCCGAATTTCTATTCCTCATAAAGGTGAATCCATACTGGAGAGGTTATCGCTCTGTTATTGCCAAAAGTGTTCCAACTATAAATATTTACTACATGAAATCTGCTCTCTAGGGCATGTAGCCTCACGTCAAGCTGAACTGTAAAACATTTTACGAATTAACTAGGAATGTCTCTACCCTATTTAAGTTCAATAATTAGCAATGAGTTTTTCTGAACTTAAGTATAGTGATTAGTTACATTACGAGCTTTACAGTTAAGGAAACATTAAAACAAAGAAACCTGCATACGATTGAGAAGAAAAGCGTATGTGTAGTCGTGCTTGAGCTATGGCGATGGACTCGCGATCTGCCACGTTGACACCTAAAACATATCGCTTGCGGAATGTGGATATGTAGGCACAACCTATACACCTCTGCCTACCCCTTCGGCGACCTTAATGTGTAAATAAATTTAAAATATTATAGTAAATTAATCCAGCTAATATCTATCTTGTGCCAAATTTCACCCAATTCCGTCCAATTGAATTGCATTAACCTCACAAACTTTCACATTTATAATATGATCATCATATTACTTAGTACGTATAGAACGACCTCAAATACGACAGATTGCCAGCAACATACAAGCAACAACCACACCAATATGACCAACCCTTAGGTACAGTCACTGAGGTGAATGCCACTGCGCGCCGTGATAAGAGGACGGATGAAGAGTGTGTTTGACAAGCGAATTGATTACTGTAATTAGTTTTTGTTTAGTCTCCTAAAGTGCCCCGTCACAGCTCTGTCGCGTATTCGGCACAATAATTGTGTGGAATAATTAATCTGCTTCAAGGGGCAGGTATAAATAGCACATCGACCTTAAAAGGGGTAAGTGGGTAACTCACACGTTTTCCCTAACAGATACGCATGTACATACAATGCGATGAAATAGAATGATTGTTTTCGCAAAGCAAGCGTGAACGAGGTTGCGGTTGTAAAGATAAAGAAAGTCGGTTTGGACACAGAGAAAGGATGAGTAAAGAAAGATGAAGAAACAGATTTATACAATGTGAAAGTGTGAGGAATAACAGGCTACGTCTAACTATCTAGATCAAATCGATCGGGCACTAAAGGATGGGAACGTCAAGAGGAACGTCGGAGTAAAAGGCGTTTTTGTGTAAAAAGTCGAGATGGGTGATAGGAAAAATTCTTCAGAACACTCTTATGTAGGCGGTAGAACACACAGAGAGGCAAAGTCTCTCCTCAGACTTTGTGGTTCTAAGCATCTTGTGAAATAAAGTAACCATTTAATAAAGATAATAACCATAAAGTTTAATCTTTATAATTGAAGGATAAATTAAATCTAGATTTACTGAAATAATATTATGTATGGTTGAAATAAATTAACATTTCATAATTGAGCCGTGGTGGCCGAGTGGTTCGAGCAGTTGCATGCGACACAAAGATCGCATCCCGACTGTACCAATGAGTTTTTCTGAAGTTAAGTACAGTGATTAGTCACAACACGAGCTTTACGGTGAAGGAAAACATCGAGAGGAAACCTGCATACGTCTGAGAAGAAATTCGAAGGCGTATGTATAGCCGTGCTTGAGTAACGGCGATGGACTTGCCATCTGTCACGTTGGCACCTGATATACCTCTGGCGGAACGTGGGTGTGTGGGTATTACCTATACACCTCTGCCTACCCCTTCGGGGACCCTTGTGGGAAGGCGTGAGGATATATTATTATTTCACAATTGTAATTTTTTTTTCTAGAAATGTTATCGAGACATTACTATTTCGATCTATTTGCCTCGTAAATTGTATATTTTCACCAACTCAATGTTTAAATGTTGTCAATATGTTTTCTTTTAAAGAAAAGCCTGATCCGGATTCCGTCGGCAAATGTATACATACACCAATCAAGGAACTCTTTCTATACAACCTACGTTGTATTTCAGTTTATAGCTTTATCGCTAGTATTGTTAATTATCCTTTGAAGTACTCAGAACACGCCACTGGTCTGGATAAACTAGCTAAGCCCGTGACTTTAGCTGCGATTAAATAGTAATTGATGAACCAAATGATTTGAAAAGAGTAACCATGGAGTTTCTTGCCTTTTCTTCTCCATGGAAACGACCAACCCGCACCGTGTACCTTTTTCGATTTGAGTACTATATGAGGTGTCGCATGAATGTATTTGTAACATGTGTATGAGATAGATGAGTTTGGCGATTTTAAGTCTATCCCGTTCGCATTCTTGAATCATGATTGCAATATTTTTATATGTGGTAAGAAAATATATTTTTAAAACTTCTATTGGAAAGTTAGGTGCGTTAGTTAAAGCCGTGCCGTTTCAAATGCAATTTAAATTAAAAATAGTAGGTAAAAAAAACTAAAAAACACGCTTTTTATAGAAAACCGAACTAAAAAATAGAAAATAAATTTTGATAATATCTTAAAAAGCGTGGGGTGCATGGTGTCAATAGTTATAAATATTTTATTGACAGATATTAGTAGAGTGATTATCATTTCGGTAATATCTTAAAAAGCACCCCACGCTTTTTAAGATATTCTCGAAATTTATTTTCTATTTTTTAGTTCGGTTTTCTATAAAAAGCGTGTTTTTTAGTTTTTTTTAACTACTATTTATTTTCTACTTTTTAGTTATTAGTGTATTGTCATCGGTCCTCGATAAGTCTACAAAGTTTGAACGAAATCTGGCCGTTTAAAGTGGGTCAAAATCGAGCTCAGAAAAGTCGGTTACATACAAACATACATACATACATACAGGTGAAGCTAATATAAAGCGTGTAAAAATAGCTTAAAAACTCTATACGATTGCTATTTGTCAGTAAATCGCCTCGTCAGTCCATTAAACAGACAGACAGACTAAAATAATATATTATGATTATATTATAGTAACGTATAAAACATTTATGTAGAAAAAGACTGTTATTTTGAGATTACAATTTAATTTTATTCGTTATTAAACGTATGAAGTAAATAGCAGTTACAATCTTATTTCATACCCTCGTTCGTTTTGTGCTAACTACCTTTAGTGCTAGAACTGGCATTAATATGAAAACTCCCGAACAAAATTACTCTATACAGCGGTAGTAAACGACACATTCATACTTGAACAATACAACATTTACACGCAAGTCAAATTAGAAAAAGTTTTATCCAAAATAACATTTAATTACTGCTAAAGAGAGTCTAGTAAAGAAGAGGAATGATTACAGGCCACCTTAAACGACATGACAGCTTCTTTGGAATATCTAAGAAGGAAAAGAAGAGGAGAAGAGAGGAAGACCAAGATCAAAGCAAAAGTGTCTATTATGAGGTACATATATATGTCAAAGAGATTGCATGCATTAATTATTTTACCTTACCAAAAACTACTCACTCTGCCTACCCCGTCAGCGACGCGTGATGAAACGCAAAAAAGCAGGCAACTACTCGAACCACTCGGCCGCCACGGCTGAATTAATAAATAATAAAAATTAGTTATGCATCATTAATGCAACTAAATATATAAGCGCGTTGGCACTAGGAATAAGTTTAGGTAATAAATAAAATAGAGCCGTGGTGGCCGAGTGGTTCGAGCAGTTGCCTGCGACACAAAGATCGCAAGTTCAAATCCCGACTGTACCAATGAGTTTTTCTGAACTTAAGTACAGTGATTAGTCACACCACGAGCTTTACGCTGTAGGAAAACATCGTGAGGAAATCTGCAAACATCTGAAAATAAATTCAAAGGCGTATGTATAGTCGTGCTTGAGTAACGGCGATGGACTCGCCATCTGTCACGTTGGCACCTAATATACCTCTGACGGAAAGTGGGCTCGGGGACCCTTGTGGGAAGGCGTGAAGATATATACATGTAGATAAAATAAATAAAAGGTAACGTTTTACTTTTATATCCTATATTCCAGACTTAAAAAATCTAACATTCAAATCCATTTTGCCTAAGGTGAGGCGCATGTAGTACGAAATAAAAAACTCCCCTTGAAAGAGTTCTGAAATTCCCCTCAAATTTCCATGAAACTCCACCGTTCGGGCACACCCGTGTCGAGTCGAAAGAGCCAAATTAGATCACTTCTCGGAATTAGGATTGACATTCGCACCATCCGTATCACTCCAATACTCTGACAAGCCGTCGAGAAATGAATTAAAAATGATCACTGATCCCGTATATTCGTTGTCGATACGAGTACCTACACTCGTGTCTCTTCTGAGAAGCTATCTAACTGCCGTTTGCTTTTTGTTTATACCACTAAAGTAGTACACAAGCACGCTGCACGCCTGATGGTAAGCGGTTACCGCCACTAATGACGCCGATGCTAATGTTATAAGTGTTCGCTTTAGTAATAATAATAATAGTAAATTGTTTATTCAGTAGCTCTATAGGTTTTACATATGGGCGTTTGGAGGTTCCTTCCAAATAAGGATTTGCTTGTGTTAGAAGATGCGTTCTTCCACCTATATCAGGTGTTACGTGTCAAATGGCGAGTCCATCGTCGTCCCAAGCACGACTACACTTAAATCTTTGTATTTCTTCTCAAAAATATGCAGGATTCTTCCCTATCTGTTTTCCCTTCCACAGTAATGCTCGTGGTGTGACTAATCATTGTACTTAAGTTCAGATAAACTCATTGGTAAAGTCAGGATTCGAACTTGCAATCTTTGTATTGCTAATCACTGTATTTAAGTTTATATTAAACTTATTTACTTACTAGGCTAAGGCTTATTATAAGATCATAGACCATTTCCATACTCGTATAATATCAAAATCGTGACCTGTCTGCGACTTTCATTTTCATTCTCTCTATGATATTATTATGTACGCTAGAACGTGGGCTAATTTTACCGAGCACTGTGGACAGATATCATTATATGTCGATACACATGCCCCGTGACACAAAAATATGGCTGCCTTTATAAAAATGCGCGGTATTTACTGTGAATAGGAAAAGGCAGCCTATCACACCGAGGGAGTGAGAAAATTCTTTATAGCGAAAGTCTGAAGTATGGGTGTTAACCCAACTAAAACTAGCAACTTATTTGTCAGGTAAGGTATACGCTTTTTTAATAACCTCAGAAATTAATTGAATTAACTTTTGCAGAGCTTAAAGCTGTAATTAAACGAAAATTTATCCAAAAAGCTTATTATAAAACATAGATTATTTGAATGATGGCCATGCATGGAAATGGATTGCTCCTCTTGTACAGTTTATATGTAATTTTGGTACCCTAAGCCCTACGTAAAAGGGAGCAGATGTTAAAAATGAAAACCGGGGAGTTTGTTTCGCCGTTTCTTCTCCTGACAGTATTTCTTCTTGGAAAAGGTGGTAACTTTAGTTTTTTATTTAGTATGCGACGTTCAGTAAGTGTTCCCCGTGTCCCTTTCGTTTTCGTTCTCGTCCCTTTGGTACCCACAGAACCACTTTTCACCGAGGATATTTTTTTAGGTGTCAAGGTGCTATTTTTCGGTATATAAGATAAGTTATATTATATGAACTATACAATTTTCTGAGACATCATATATACACAAATCTGTTTACCCGTTTAAGAGCTACCGTGCCCCTGTCACACAGCCTTTCGCATCAGGGGTTAAAATAAAATAATACATTCCTACGGTGTAATAGACGGCCAGAAAACGAAGACAAATTCTTCCCGACGAAGTATTGTTGTGAAATAGGAATAAAATATGGCATCCTTTTCGTGTATGAAATATTCCCAGCCATATACATACATACACGCTACAGGGTGATGTGACTTTGACAAGTTACCTTAAGCATGTTTGCGGAATGTAGGTAGGTTTATAAAGCTCCGTAAGCAACAAACTGCGAATATATTCTTTTTTTTTTTTTATACCACAAGGATGGCAAACAAGCATGCGGTCCGCCTGATGGTAAGCGGTTACCGCCGCCTATGGACGCTTGCAACACCAGGGGTATCACTCGCGCGTTGCCGACCCTGCAGGAATCTTTTCACACCCTTCTTGAAGAACTCCATGCTGTACTCTCCAGGGAAAACCTCAACGGGGAGCTCATTCCACAGCCTGAGATTATTAATTACATTACACATTCCTTAACGGGGTACTTCAGAGTAAGTGAGAAGTTGGATACAATTGCGGTTGAGATGCCTTTTGCAAAGTTCCTTAAAGTCAACAGATCTTCTCGCTTTCCATAAGGGTCCTCGAAGGGTAGGCACAGGTATACCACAACACCGTCTTTCCGCTAGAAATATATATTTTAGGTGCCAACGTGACAGATAGCGAATCCATCGCCATCGCAACTCCAGCACGACTATACATAAGTCTTTGAATGTCTTCTCAAACGTATGCAGGTTTCATCTCGATGTTTTCCTTCACTGTAAAGCTCGTGGTGTGACTACTCGAATCAGTCGGCCATCACTGTTCGTATGTCGTTACTAATATTATAAATGAGAATGTAAGTTTGTTTGTTACGCTATCACGTAAAAACTACTTAACTGATCATCATAAAACTTTGTACACATATTCTTGGAGGTATTAGAAGTAACATAGGATACTTTTTATTGAAAAAAGAAATCATTTTTGCGAAAGTTAAAAAAGTCACGCAGACGAAGTCGCGGGCACAGCTAGTAATCTATACATCATCATCATCATCATCAAATAAATAAAATTGGAGTGTCTGTTTGTAATATTGAAATAACCGCTTTTTATTATGGATGTATACACGGTACATACACCAAATATTTTTTTTTATAATTTTTGTCTGTCTGTCTGTCCGTCTGTCTGTCTGTTTGTTCCGGGTAATCTCTGAAACGGCCGGACCGATTTTAACGGGACTTTCACTGGCAGATAGCTGATGTTAAAAGGAATAACTTAGACTACTTTTATTTTGGACACTGAACAAAATTTTTTGTTAAATTTCACGCGGACTAAGTCGTGGGCGCAGTTAGTATATACATACATACATATCATCACGCCGAGTCCCTAACGGGGTAGGCAGAGAGTATAGAGCGCCAGTTCTCTCTAGACTTACATACCTCTTTCGCTTCGTCCACATTCATCAGTCTCTTCATACATGCTCGTCGGTTTCGAGTACTCTTAACGTTCCCGTCCTTGAGAGTCCGATCTATTTGGTCCAGGTAGTTGGAACGTGGCCTTCCTCTGCCTCTTCTTGCACACACTTTTGCTTTGTATATCTGTTTCGTCAATCTTTCTTCACTCATCCTTTCTATGTGTCCAAACCAACGTAACATGCCTTTCTTCATCTTTACAATCACGCCCTCATTCACGCCAGTTGATTTGCGAATCTCTTCATTGCGGATTCGATCTAATATCGTTACGCCGCACATTTTTCGAAGAGATCGCATCTCGACTGCATTCAAGCTATTTTCATACTTCCTCTGACATACCCAGGATTCGCTGCCATACAATAAGGTAGGTACCAATATCGCGTTGTGGACAGCAACTCGAGCATTCTTGCTCAGACTTTTACTGCCCATCAACGCCGACATGGCTCCATTCACCTTATTTCCGGCAGTTATCCTTCTTTCAATATCTTTTTTAGTTATCTTTTTTAGTTAGTATATAAATAAAAAACAGTAGAATCCGCAAGGAAAACCTATAAATATAATCCGAGGGGCAAAGACAATAAATACGTAAGCTGCCACACTTAACGTCCGGTCAACAAATCATGGCTGACTTATGAAAACGGGCAGAATCAATCGTATTTCTCTCACATTACTTACAAAACCAACCCGCGTATATCACTCGGGACGATATAAGATATTCCAGAGCTGTGTTGGCCGATCGCACCAGAGACCTTACGGTCAACAACATAGGAGGTAACCTGCATACGTATGAGGACATTGAAGGCGAGGAATTGTGGAAGGCGTGTAGATATGCTTGTAACTCAATCAGTAATAGGCGTGATTGAGTTATTCACACAAGACAAGATAAACACAACATATCCATCTATTTTTAAATTAATATTTGTCTGTATGTCTTTTATAGAATCGTAAACGGCTTCATGTGAATTCGAGAAAGGTTTAGAGTCGCAAATTGACCCGATAGGTGGCGCTACGATCGTGTTTCAGGAAGTTAAATTTTTTCACCTTTTTATACTTCTCATCAGAAAAATCGAAACACCTTGCAAGTTTGTCTTTTGTAACGATTATCAGAAAAAGGGGTATATTTAGAAATATATGTCAAATGTCATTTAATAGTGAATAATATGATATATTACCACAAATATCTGCCCTCAGCGGGAATAGAAGCCGCGAGCACAAGTTTACGACCGTCCTTCTAGTACCTACTTACATAAATATAATCGCGGGGCACAACTTGTATTCAAGCATAGATAAGCGTCTCTAGTAATGATCGTTATCTATGCTAAACGGAGCTTGGTTACAGAACGTTTGTCCAAAGAGTTTGAGCGACTATGCTAGGAGTTACTGGCAGCTCATTTTTTTTTATTCCGGTCACGTTTAATGCTCTGCCTAAATTACTCCTCTGTCTCAGACAGGTTGTGGTACAACCAGGGCATGGAACGGATTTATCGTCCGTCCCGTTTGCTACAGATGTATTTACGGACGGATGCATTTAACTGGGCCGACAGTAAATCATTATGAAGGCATTTGTGATCTATATATATATTTATGTATACTAGAGTACCCGCCCAGCTTCGCCCGGATGAAAAAAATAAAGTTCCTGACACACGATCGCAGCGCCATCTATCAGGTCCAATTGTAAATCTAAGCCATTCTCGAATCCACCTGAAGACACACATAACACTTCATTCAAATCGGTCCAGCCGTTTATGAGGTCAGTGATATACACACGTACAGTAGAATTATATATATATATATATATATATACTAGCTGCCCGCCCCGGCTTCGCACGGGTGCAATATTGATACTAATAATAATGTAAAAGATAAAAATGGTTATGGTGGTATATCCTTTAGAGATAATTAAATACAATCGCGGACTTTTATATCGATCATTTGAAGATATACTACTCCGTTGTACATTCATTTGATCTATCTCGTAAGGTTTACCCAGCGTTTGCGTTTTAAGCGCACAAAAATATGTGCCTATGATCACATTACAAATCTTTGAATATTTCGTTATTAAAATAAGAGAAAAAGAATTTGGAATTGTCTTGGTTTCCGATTTTAATTAATATTGTTTGATATTTGAGCGTTTTTAGCTGACCTCTATACATCGCGTAAGGAATACTCCTACCAAATTTCAAGTCAATCGACCTTATAGTTTCTGAGATATCCTAATGAGTGAGTTCATAAATGAGATCTCCCTGCACTCCACCTTGCGGATGGAGTTTCCCACAATCAGTTTTTAGCTGACCTCTACATCGCGTAAGGAATACTCCTACCAAATTTCAAGTCAATCGACCTTATAGTTTCTGAGATATCCTAATGAGTGAGTTCATAAATGAGATCTCCCTGCACTCCACCTTGCGGATGGAGTTTCCCACAATCAGTTTTTAGCTGACCTCTACATCGCGTAAGGAATACTCCTACCAAATTTCAAGTCAATCGACCTTATAGTTTCTGCGATATCCTAATGAGTGAGTTCACAAATGAGATCTCCCTGCACTCCACCTTGCGGATGGAGTTTCACAAAATCCGTTCTTAGCTGACCTGTACATCGCGTAAGGAATACTCCTACCAAATTTCAAGTCAATCGACCTTATAGTTTCTGAGATATCCTAATGAGTGAGTTCACAAATGAGATCTCCCTGCACTCCACCTTGCGGATGGAGTTTCACAAAATCTGTTCTTAGCTGACCTCTACAACTCGTAAGGAATGCTCCTACCAAATTTCAAGTCATATATAAGATATATTTATTTATACGCTAGAAGTCCCGCCCAGCTTCGCTTGTGTGAAAAAAATAAAGTTCCAGAAACACGACCGCAGAGCCACCTCTCGAGTCCTGTAGCGCAAACCATTCTCCAATCCACTTGATCAGACACAAAACAAGTCATCAAAATCGATCCAGCCGCTTAGGAGGAGTTCAGTCACATATACACGCACAAGATATTGTTATATGTATATATATATGCGTGATAATATGTATGACAATAGTAATTCTTAAAACATTAACAAATGTAAGATACCACTTTGCCAAACCTTTCACACAAATCACATTTAATACAGAATAAATCTTTAGTAAAAATACACAGTAAGTGCCCAATTTCAGTGCAATTTCCACCATTACGCCCCCCCCCCCTTATACATCGAGGGCTCCCGTGGCTTGATTTGGAAAAATGTCACCTATTTGAGACAGACTCCCCCGCTAAGATTTGTGGCGGAGGTGCGTTTATAACGACACGGGACGGGAACAACACGGGGTAGTGACCTTAATTAAATCTTTAATATGCGTCTGTCAGAATGGAATACCTTACAGCAAAAAACTAAATAATATTTAAGGAAGTGAATGAAAATCATCGGTGTTTTTTTATTAGCTTATCTTTTATTATTATCTTTCTTTTGTTATCTTTTTTTATATCATATCACCACACCGTGTCCCTAACGGAGTAGGCAGACTAGAGCGCCTGTTCTTTTCTTTTTATTAAACTAGTATAATTATAGCATTCTAAAGTCACAGTGGTGCTCTTGGGAATTCTTTTCCCAAGAGCACCACTGTGACTTTAGAATGATTCTCAATGTTAAAAGACAAATGACTATAGATCTGTCTCTTTCTTACACAGAGCTTCGATCTGTGAAATTCAGCAGGAATCGAACTCTCTCAGACTGAAAGTAATACACCAGCCGACCATTGATTGATTTAATGACAGCCAAAGCACATTCTTTGAAAAGGTAAGAAAATTGCCATTTCACCTCGTGGTAGTATAAACCGCCCTTAGCAATAACGGAAATGAATCGTTTAGTGTGAAAAATCGCGGACTCGTAGGCTGTAATGCCACCGGCTGTTGAGCACAGCCAGGTGAAAAAGGATTCCGGACTCTATCTTGGATATTATACAGGACACTGCAAAGCTATTATTTTCCCATTGCAGAGCTGTTTTTGGGCAAATAAACGTACGCTATATTTGAAAATAATTGGTATTTAATCAAGTGTTGTCTATTTACTTCTTTGGTTATCATCTTCATGGGGATATATAGCGTACTAGGGAACACCCGCAGTCTGCTGCGATGCTAAAAAAAACATAATATCTATAGTAATATTATAAAGAGGACAGATTTGTATGTATGTTTGTAAGGAATTGGCTCAAAAAGTACTGGACCGATTTTAAAAATTCTTTCACCATTTGAATGCTACATTATCACTGATTAATATAGGTTATTTTCATTGCAAGAAAAAAATGTTTTAAGCCAAAATGTGTAAAAAATTAATGTACACCCGTACGAAGCCGGGACGGGCCGCTAGTCTTTGCTTAAAGGCCGATAGCTTTCTATAATAAACGGGCGGCTATTATAAGCAAAAATAGTTTTTCTATCCGGATTTGTAATTTCTGAGATTCGCGCATTAAAAACAAACTGCCTCTTTGTAATAGTAAGTAGATATGTATAGAGTAAATATATATAATTCATGAATTATTATTATTATACTCAAAGAACCGGAAATTCAGAAATTACATTATAAAGAACTACACTTCATCATTTCCCTTAGTTAAAATGTACCTATTTAAAACAAGACAATGAATTTGTAAAACGCCTCCTTTCAAAGGCACATTGGCACAACCATTTATCTTTCAGGAAAAAACTAATAAAAAAAGGCCAAAACTTTCCAGCCGTTTCCAATTTCAGAGTCAGATGTAAAACGAATTTCCCATTCTAAGGCTTTACAACTTCAAATGACCGAATAGTGGACCGTTCATTGCAGTTCATATTCATTCGACCGCACACTGCACCGCCATTTTGTATTCGATCGGGGCCATTTCGCGTTGCAAGTGACAGTTGTCTGTGGTAACAGATGGATGCGTTCGCGTATTAACGTGCGGATGATAAATTTTATACAGGCTTTCGTAATGATGATTTCGGTAGATTTTACTAGTTTTTTTTTACTTGATTTCAATTGTGTTTTTTATGGAATAAAACCTATTCTATATGTTAATCCAGCTATTAATCTATGTCTCGTGCCAAATTTTATACAATTATTTTCGGTTGTTTTGCGTGAAAGAGGAACAAACATATTCAAAATCTTGTATAACGCATTTATAATAATAATAACAGGTAGGTCACTTAAATTAAATGTGTTTAGAAAATAAGAGCCGTTGTGGCCTGCCACATAAAGATTGCAAGTTCGAATCCCGCGTACTGACATCTCACACAACGAGATTTACGGACGGAAAACGATCATTGTACCTAACCTACTTAAGTTCAGAATAACTCATTGGTACAGTCGAAATTCGAGCTTGCAAACATTGTGTTGCAGGCAACACTCGAACCACTCGGCCATCACGCCTTTATTTATATGTTGATAATTTTCTCCATTATTGTTGAATTTCATTCGCGTGCACTAAACACAGAAGTATGACGAAACACGGCGTATGTATGTATGTATGTATATCCTATCACGCTTTCGTGTTTGTTTAGGCGCAATCATTCTCTGTTTGCGTTCAGTAATTGAGAATCTATCATCGCATCGAATTTGGTCTTTGAATATGTAGCGAGGGTAAAGCGGGCGATAATTTTTGATATCAATCCATTGTTGACCCAATTTGATGGATTCGCTCCAACATGTACGGGCTTTTTTCACTGCCTGTGGCACCTCAAATACTTTTTAAGGGGTTTGGGTGACGGCTAAGTCTGACGGCATCTCACAGATGTGAAGAAGAGTCTTTGAATCTGCTCACAAATGTATCCATGTTGCCGTATAGTGTTTTTCTTCGGGAAAAGCTCGTTGAGTTTTATAAATTACTAGTTGTCCCGCCCAGCTTCGCTCGGGTGGAAAAAAAAAGATGGTGGCGCCACCTATCGGGTCCAATTGAATCTAAACCATTCCCAGATCCCCTTGAACACACACAAAAAATTTCATCAAAATCGGTCCAGTCGTTTGAGAGGAGTTCAGTGACATACACACTCACAGAAGAATTATATATATAAAGATATATACGAAAATTATAGAGGATGCTTGTTCCTCATTCACGCAAAAACTTCTGAACGGAATGGGATTAAGTTTGTTACAGTGATAGATTTACTAGTACAAAGGATAGCCACACGTCCGCTTTCCGGCAGAGATATATTATATACTTGAAAAAAAAAGCCGTAGTGGCCGTGTGGATCGAAAGACTACGACAAAAATATCGCAAGTTCGGATCCCAACTGTACCAACGTTACCAGTTCTTCTGAACTTGAGTAACTGTCAGTTGAAAGTTGAAAGTAAAGTCACACCACGAGCTTTACGGTGAAGGAAAACGTCCAGAGGAGACCTGCATACGTCTAAGCAGCAATTCAAAAGCGTATGTATAGTCGTGCTTGAGTAACGGCGATGGACCTGCCACAGCCTACCCCTTCGGGGACCCTTGTGGGAAGGCGTGATGATATATATAGCTCCTTACTTTCGTACTCCTAACTTGTAAGGAGTTACTTAAAGTTAATGAACTGTGTAATCAGGGATTAAGCTGATTATCCGACACTAGTGTTGTACAATTGAATTGTGTTGCAAGCGCGATTCCGTCTAATCGGAGGTAACCTAATTTAATTAGTTCTATGAAGAGCCACAGTTGGTTTGTCTGTTTGAACGCGCTAATCCCAGATATTAACAAATAAGAATACAAAAAAAGTTGCTGTGCCGGCGACTTCGTCCGCGCGGAAAAGTGATATTAAGCAGCATTGAGAAGTATTAAAAGACGTATGTTTTTGTTTGAGAAACGGCGATAGACTCGCTATCTGTTGACACCTAAGTATATCTCCAGCGAACATAGTACGTGTTATATACCTATGCCTATCCCATCCGCCATCCGCATCAAGCCGTGGTGGCCGAGTGGTTCGAGCTGTTGCCTGCGACGTAAAGGTCGCAAGTTCGAATCCCGACTGTACCAATGAGTTTTTCTGAACTTAAGTACAGTGATTAGTCACACCACGAGCTTTACGGTGAAGGAAAACATCGAGAGGAAACCTGCATTCGTCTCAAAATCAAAAATCAATCAAAATCAAAATCTTTTTATTTCACATAGGCCCAGATGGGCACTTATAAAACGTCGAAAAAGAAGCACGGTTCGGGTTGGTCGCTTCCATGGAGAAGAACCGGCAAGAAACTCCATGGTTACTCTTTTCAAATCATTAGGCATATACAATATTTTTTTCGTTACAGCAATAGTACCCAAGTATGGGGGAACAACGTAGGTCCGACAATAGGTCGTTGCTTACTATACAAAGCATACATAAAACAAGATAATTATAACAATGTTAGCAAGATCTAAGAATCTACAAAGCCTACAATGTTCTCACATTCACAAATTAGACAAATTAAACAAGTGACACAAATATTGTCATCAGTACTGTAACTAATTCTGGTCAAGATATGGAATAAATTAAAATAAAAAAAAGGAAAATTATTATTGTATAAAAAAAAAAACCCGAATTGAGAAAAGAGTCTGAGAAGAAATTCAAAGACGTATGTATAGTCGTGCTTGAGTAACGGCGATGGACTCGCCATCTGTCACGTTGGCACCTGGCTGGCATACCTCTGGCGAAAAGTGGGTGTGTGGGTATTACCTATACACCTCTGCCTACCCCTTCGGGAACCCTCGTGGGAAGGCGTGAAGACGTACTCTATGAAGAAACTCTGTTATCTAATTCCTCGATAACACAACTGTGTTGCCAGTGGCTTCTCGATCACAATCTTGTACGATAAACTTTATCTTGATTCGAGACTTCAATATAAAACGGTGCAGATCACATACACTTAAAAATCACGAAAATGCTTGTATTGATATTATTGTTGTCGGCCATTTTGGCTTTGTCTAGTGGACAGTTCACAAGCGTTGACCAATGTAAGTAATGCTTCTTATGTTGACAATACAAATACAAATACAAAGTAAAAGTGTGTGCAAGAAGAGGCAGAGGAAGGCCACGTTCCAACTACCTGGATCAAATAGGACTCTCAAGGACGGGAACGTTAAGAGTACTCGAAACCGACGAGCGTGTATGAAGAGACTGATGAATGTGGACGAAGCGAAAGAGGTATGTAAGTCTAGAGAGAACTGGCGCTCTATACTCTCTGCCTACCCCGCTAGGGACTTGGCGTGATGATATGTATGTATGTATGTATGTTGACAATACTACCTATAATATTTATACCACTAAGGTACCTGATGGTAAGCGGTAGCCGCCTTTGAGTGCTTGCAACGCTAGGGCTAAACTCACGCGTTGCCGACCCTGCCGGAATCTTTACGCATTTTTTATATTTTATTTATCATTTATTATCGCGTTATATATATCCTCACGCCTTCCCACAAGGGTCCCCGAAGGGGTAGGCAGAGGTGTATAGGTGTATAGTACATATATATATATATATATATATATATATATATATATATATATATATATATATATATATATTCAGTTCTCATCAGAAAAATCGAAACACATTGCAAGTTTATGTTTTGTAAGGATTATCAGAAGAAGGTGTTTATTTAGGAATACATATTATTAGGAATTTGTCATACAAATGTAGTTAAAAAGTGAACATTTTGAGGTATTATTATTTATTAAACTATTATTCTCTTCATTCATTCTCGCCAATTTATCATATAGGTACATTTTTTTTCAGGCGTGCGTAGTGCGGGCGCGTTGCCTATCAACACTATAATCGAAGGTTGCGCCACACCGCCCTGCTTGCTGCCTCAGCTCCAGGATGCTGTGATTCATTTGCAGTTCAAAGCGCGTATGTAGCTTCTATACTGTAGATTTTTATACTACAAACTAGCGACCCGTCTCGGCTTCGCACGGGGGGACATTAAATTTTTAAACATTTTGGCATAAAAAATTTTTTTTTTCTTTCAATTAAAATAGCCTATATTAAATCAGTGATACTGTAGCATTTAAATTCTTCTTCTTCTGAAAATGACACTCCATTACTGGAGGTAACAAACCTCCCGCCTCCCCAAGGATTATTATTGGAAACCTTACCAATTACTGGAAACCTTATTCACCGCGTAGGAACACAACACAATAAGGTGTAGGTCCTGCCCCAGTCGGGCAGCTCCAAATTCGAACGGGAAACCCGTTATGCCCTACCTCTCTTACGTTGGCCGTTAGCTCGGAAAACTTTTCTCTGTCTTGGGCCATCCGGAATAGTTCCTCTGCACTGCTGATTCGGATCCACACCCAAATGTTTCGCAACCATGACTTCTTTCGCCTTCCAGAGCGCCGCGTTCATTCAAATAGTGAAAGAATTTTTCAAATCGGTCCAGTACTTTTTGAGCCAATTCCTTACAAACATACATACAAATCTGTCCTCTTGTAAGCCCTGACCGTAGCCTACGGGCGCTCCCGCCGCATAGTTTAAAAGATATAAATTAAAAAATTACTGAACTGAATTGGACGAAATTTGGTACAGAGTAGATTTTTAGTCGGATTAACACGTACATACTTATATGTTTAAATCTAGAAAAAAATATATATATCTGTAAATTAACTACATATATGAAATTTTACGTGAGTGAAACCACGGACCACTGGTACTCCTCCATACATTATCTAATCTAAGACTTCTTGCAGCGTACAACATCCAACGCATGCGCACCCTCGCGACAGCGTACCTGAATTTGGGCTTGGTCCAGATCCCAGTGCCCTACGACCTGGGCCCGAACGCTGAGACCTGTAACTTTCTCACCAACTCCTACTGTCCTGTGGCTGCAGACGAGGTCCTGCAGTACACCCTCAGAATGCACATAGAGTCGTTCTTCCCTGTTGTAAGTATTTTAAATACTGGCAACTCTTGCCGAATGATGGCCCTACCCTCAGACTCTAAGTCGGGGCCTAAGCGGCCAAAATTAGTACCTGATGTCCTTAAGCCCTACCTTCTCTTTCAGGGTGTATCAGTAACGGTCGAGTTCAGAATAGTTGACGATGCAGAGAACCCAATCACGTGTCTGCGAGCTCCTCTTCTCATCGGGAGTCCAGTTAAGAGAGCAATTAATGAGGATTCTTGATTTCAGAAGGGGACTTATCAAAAGGCTTCGCAATTAGTGTTGCCCACATGTTTGCCAAATACAGTGTTTAAAAGTATAGTTATATCTTCACATCTTCCCACGAGGGTACCGAAGGGGTAGGCAGAGGTGTGAAGATTTCACACCCGCTTTTCACCGTAGATAATAATAATAATTTGATGGTCGTCTCGTCTAGTGGTCAGAGCTCCTGACTGCGAAGCTTGAGGTCGCGGGTTCGATTCCCGCTGAGGGCATATATTTGTGTTATAAACACTACTTGAACACAACTTTTGGGTGAGCTTTATATTTATATTTATGTATATATACTATATATAAGTACGCTCATCATATTCCGTGAGGGGTGAAACCGACACCTCTCGCCCCCCTTACCCGCTTGCTCGATACTGGTGGGCATCTAAAATTAAGTATGTATTTCTTATAAAGATATATTTTCACTTAAATAAAATAAATAATAATAATGACTTTTTTATTAGATATTTAAACGTTGGCGAGGCGAATAATGCCATCCACGAAGATGCGCCCCACTATCCCTCCCTATAGTTTATAGTGTAAGCGTGCAACCTTCCATTAATGTTTGAGTATTGTCGGTACACACTGATTACCGATGAGTACACACGCACACTACAATTAATAGAGTCGGGTCATACTCCCCGCAGACCGCGACCCCCTCGTTTAGAAATTGCTGGGGCGCGTCTTCGCGGATGGCACTATCTGTACCTACTACACACTTATCCCTCCCCCTTTAGGGACTCTTGTGGTTAGTAGTGAAGCGATACATATACATATATTTAAATATTAGTGATAACACGTCTTCAAAATCAATACCGCTATGTAATTTTTGCGTGAAAAATTTACAAATATCCTCACAAACTCGCATTTATAATATTAGTAGGAAGAAATTATTTATTTATTAAATTCAATTAAAATACTAGCACGGGTGTACATAATATTTTTTTATATAACAAAATATAGCCTATGTTACTCAGGGTGAAAGTAGCTTTCCAAAGTTGAAATAATTTTTCAAATCGATCCAGTACTTATTGAGCCAATTCACATGTTACAAACATACTTACATACAAATCTTTACTCTTTATAATAATATTATTAGTATAAGTATAGATGCACTGTGTCCTTATTTATCTTTTATGATATATATTCAGATATTATAAAAAATAATTGCTGAAAATTTCCAAAGGAAGTAAAGTGGAAAGATAACATCCATTTTGAATAATTGCAATAGTACGTCATTGGCTATAGACAACATAGTTTTCTGCTAGCATTCACGCTATCCAATATCTAAAATTTCTATGGCAGTGACATAAGCTGCGGAAAACGTTTTGTTTAGAGCCGCTAGATAAGATACAGGTAAAGCTCCGAGATCGTAATTTAAATCCATATCATTCTCATATCCGGCGTTTTCGTTCCAATGGCGGGATATGATCAGCTTCCGGGAGTTATAAGGCTTCTACTAAGGTTCCATTGCTGGCGTCCAAGCCCCGGGTCCCGGTGGGAGGGTCTATTCGCACGCCCACTCTGACACACAACACGGGGGTTGAGGATTCGTCCACGACTCTGAATTCTATTGTCACTGATGTACCCTGGACAGGAAAAAAATCTGTTTATACTTAATAGTTTCGGAGGTATTCAATGTAAAAGATAAGGGAACACTTTTTCCAAGAAAAGAAACCTGTCAGGACATAAACAGGCAGAAACTCCCCGTGTTTTTTTAAGATTGGTTCCCTTTTTTCATAAGATTTAATTTATATCAAATGGTTTCCAAAAGATGCATTCATTGCCATGCTTGACTATTATTCGTATATTCTGCTATTTAATTTTAAATGAGTTTATGCCTTAAACTCTAGTAAAAGTAATTGGACTATTTCTGAGGTAGCTTAGTTATAAAAACGTATGCGTCCCAAAAGGGTAGGACGGGGGTAAACATATAAATTATTTTCTCCGGAAATATTAGTGTGGTCACAGACATCTTCTGATTGTTTGGCAATTGCAGCCAGAAGTCTTCTACGAGTCAACTGCCTACATACATACTACACCTATTGTAGGTAAGTATCAGTCTTTGATACCTTTAGAAGCTCTGCCTAGTTTAGTATCAGATAACTGACCTGTTTCGCTTCGTCCACATTCATCAGTCTCAACATACATCTTTGAGAAGCGAACTAGCCTAAGGTCAGGTAATTGTGACGAGAATAAAACCTTACCACAGGGAAGAAGGCTTCGATGTACATCCTCAGGGTGTACTGCAGGACTTCGTCTTTCAGCACGGGGCAGTAGGAGTTTGTGAGGAAGTTGCAGGTCTCGGCTTGGGCACCCAGGTCGTACGGTATGGGGAGCACCACTGGTCCGATGGCCATGTACGCCGTAGCTAAGGTCCGCATGGAGCGCATGGTGTAGGCTGAACACGACCAATAAACAATTAACACCTTGAAACAATTCCACACACATTGCTTTAATCCAATAATTAAGCTCAACTTCGGGATATAGAAAGTAAAAGTAGATAGCGATGTATATCTTTATACATATAATTCTTCTGTGAGTGTGTATGTCACTGAACTCCTCTCAAACGACTGGACCGATTTTGATGAAATTTTTTGTGTGTGTTCAAGGGGATCTGGGAATGGTTTAGATTCACAATTGGACCCGATAGGTGGCGCCACCATCTTTTTTTTCCACCCGAGCGAAGCTGGGCGGGACCACTAGCGCTTATATAGAAATTTATACACATCAATACGGAGGACATCCAAGAATGAGGTATAAATTGTCGTGTTCGTCGCACAAATATCTGCGGGAATCGAGCCCGCGGCCCCAGGCTTCGCAGACAGGAGCTCTAACCACTAGACCGATATCGATTGATTCAAAGTTACAAAAAGAGACTTAATTGTATATATATTAGTAGTTGTAATAATAATTGTATTGTAACTATCACAATTATAAGAGTATTTTTTTATAAATGTAGCCGTGGTGGCCGAGCTGTCCGAGTATTTGCCTGTGACACAAAGATCGCAAGTTCGAATCCCGACTGTACCTGTGTTGTCACTAATCACTGTACTTAAGTTCAGAAAAACTCATTGGTCGCCATATTAAATGAGATTAAACATAATGTATGATTCCAAAGAGGTATGTAAGTTTAGAGAGAGCTGACGCTCTATACTCTCTGCCTACCCCGTTAGGTACTCGGCGTGATGATATGATATAAAGTGTATACTTACGAGCTTTGAATACGATGTCAATGATGGCATCTTGTAGTTGCGGCAGCGCACACGGGGGGTTCACACATCCCTGGATGTTGATGTTGATGGGGCGGTCGCCATCGTGACTGACGCCTGCAGAACAGACAAGTCGTGGAAATTATACACTAGCTGTTTCCTGCTGTTTCGTTTAGTTTCTTTCACCATCAGTGGATTAAACACTCAATGGGAAAAAAAATGTTTCTTCAAAAGTTTCATACCCAATTCCTCCATTTACTTTTGTTTTTGTGACAGATTAAATTCTTCTTCAAAGCTCCTTCTGTGTCTTTACTAGAATGATTTAAAATCGTTTAAGCGGTTTAGGCGTGAAAATTTTGAATAGCACAGAAATTATTTCATCACTTGCTTTGCAAACATCTTCAATGAGGATTCGATTTAAAATTGTATTAAGTTCATTGGAATTTCAACTTGAGTTTCCAACTAATGTGCCTTGCGGTTTCATCCGCTATAAAATTTACTTTTAGCTCCTTAGGGTAAGTATATTACCTACAGGGTAGTAGTGAAAACCAACAATATATGCATGATGATGTAAGTACATAGGTACATATGTTTGAACGTGATAATCTTGGTACGCGTAATCCAATCAGATGAATCGTTTCAGCATTCAATAGCCCGTTTGTTGAGAAGGGCTTTAAGCTATATCATCATGCGACTCAAGGGAGAGTGAGAGACCACTTCCTTTTTGGAAGTCAGATTAAATGGACTTACATTGATCAACATTGGTGGTCTGACCGGCGACTAAAGCCAAGATGGCCGACAATAATAGAGCTGCTCCAAACATGTTAACAGTTGCGATACAAATTGGGCACGGATGTGTCACACTCAACGTCCAAAAACTAAGTATGAGTAATTTTTTTGTAGGTACACGTTTAATTGTCTACATTCATATATCTACTGATAACGATCCATTGATAAGATTTACATTACTTATATGTATTGTAAAAAAATAACAAGTTAATTTGGAGCAATTATGAGTTTTCTAACTGTATCTATACTAAGGCCTATCCTACCAATATTATAAATATGTACGTTTGTGTGGATGTTTGTCCCTCTTTAACGCAAAAACAACTGAACGGAGGAAGAACAAAAGAGAGAGAGAGTATTGACGATAAAATTATGGTGGAAATTAGGTATGCTATAAATATACTATTCTCACATAGATCGCGGTATGTTCCCAAAAAGGTAGCCTAAGTACTTAGCTTAACAAATGTACTCGGGCAAAACTACGTAGGGATCAGTGTAATCTTTGCGTCTTCTTCTTTCTCGATCCCTCAGTGCTGAGGATCGCGACCACAACAGCTTGCTCTCCATTGGCTGCGGTTGTAAGTGCTGTGGACTGCCGTCTGGATGTCCGGCCCCACCGTTTTCTTTATGGCGTCTATCCATCTTGAGGTTGCTCTGCCCCTGGCTCGTCTTCCCTCCATCTGACCCACGATCATGTGTTTCTCCAGACTATGCTTAGGAGACCGCATGATATGTCCGAAGAAGCGTAGGGCCTTCTGGTGGCAGATTGCTGAGAGCCTCGTCGTGATGTTAAGCTCCTGCAGTATGGACTCGTTGGTTCTCATAGCGGTCCACGGAATTCTGAGTAGCCTTCTCCAACACCACATTTCGAACGCATCGATTTTCTTGCCGTCGTTGCTCTTGCAGCACCAGGTTTCAGCACCGTAAAGGAAAATCGAAAATACCAAGGCCCGAACAAGTCTCACTTTGGTTTTACGGCGAATACCGCGGTTCCTCCAGATTTTGTCTAGATTCGCCATGGCACTTTTGGCCATCCCGGCCCTTCGGCGTATTTCATCTGTACAGCTGCCTTCATTTGTAATCAAAGATCCCAGGTACACAAATTGACTGACCTTTTCGTAACCGTCTAGTGCATCGGTTTGCGGCAGAAGTTGCGCTCGGTCCACCACCATGATCTTGGATTTCGAATGGTTGATCTTAAGACCGAGTTTGGCACTCTCAGCTTCTATTTTCTTCAGCAGAATTGCCATATCTACTTCACTCGATGCAACTATAGTCGTGTCATCAGCGTACCTGAGATTAGTGATGCGCAAGCCTCCTACTGATACGCCTCCGTCCCAGTCCTCCAGTGCTTTTCTCATAATGTATTCGCCGTACAAGTTGAACAATTTTGGCGACAAAATACAGCCTTGACGCACGCCTCGTTCAGTGTGGAAGGACTTCGACTGCTGGTCTTCCAGTTTCACAGAGCTAGTGCCATCTAGGTACAGATTCTGTATCAGGAATATGAGGTGGGGGGGACTCCCATTTCCGCAAGCACATCAAACATAGTACTCCACTGAACGCAGTCAAATGCTTTGGCGTAATCAATGAAGCACAAGACCAATCTTTGCGTAGGAATATTTTATTGGATCAAAAACTTCAGTGAAATTATGGTAGGTACCTACCTATAAAGTTTTATCAAGCCGTGGTGGCCGAGGGCTCAGATAGTCGCCTACAACACGAAGATTGCAAGTCCGACTGATTTTCTGTAAACAAAACCGGCATTCGCTTGTGAATAGTGAATGTGGACGAAGCGAAAGATGTATGTAAGTCTAGAGAGAACTGGCGCTCTATACACTCTGCCTACCCCGTTAGGGACTTGATGTAATGCATGTATGTAATATGTATGTGTGTATGAATGAATAGTCGTGCTTGAGAAACATCGATGTATTTGCCATCACGTTGGCATCTTAAATATATATCTTTGGTGGTTGGTGTATGGGTACTACACAGCTCTGCCTACCCCTTATATATGAGGAATGTAGCACGAACAAAATCGACGTTAATGCTAGGCATACTATTGGACATTGTATGCCCAATATTACGTCTTTACTGTTACTACGAACAGACTTGGCCAGCGCACTGCCGGCCTGGTTACATCTGTAATCATCAGAAAGATTAGTTTTATCTATCAACACGCTCGATGCCAGGTGTTTCTTATCAACGTATTATTTTTAACTAAGGTGGCAAGTATACACCTGATGGTATGGTTACTTCTGGTTTAATCTGATTTTGATTTAATAATTAGTGGACTGTGTACCAGGCTAACATAAACTGTTGCAGTACGCGACGAAAGAATTTCTTTTGTCGAGTTATTCTGGTTGAAGCGAAATATATCTGTACACAATTACAGTATAACACAATTTACATAAATGTATATCATATATGAATGTATAAATAATTAAAGAGTAATATAAATGATTACTATTACCATAATAAAGTTAATACTACGGTAAAAATCTATATTGTTTAAGATTTAAGATATATAGTAGCACAACAATTGCTACAATGTAATTTTGCGAAAAGTTGCATATTTTCGTATCAACAATGAAAATCTGCATCTTTGGAATCATTATTGCCTATAGGTGTATGTTCATGTCATTTGTAAACTATAATTCAACAGCATTGGTGACTGTTGTAAGCTATTAAATGTAAACACATATTACTTACACGTATATATCTGTAAGACTAGAGAGAATTGGCGCTCCAGTCTCTCTGGCTACTTCGTGAGGAACTCGGCATGATAATAATGTACAAGACAAAATGATAGAAACCTAGTTCATGATGTTTTAGCGGTGGGCACGTAACACTATGAGGGGGCCGCTGCAATAGTATATACCTACTAGCTTATGCCCGCGGCTTCGCCCGCGTGGAGTTAGAAAAAGTAGCTTTGGAAATTGTGGAAAAAAAAAAACTTGCCTATGTCCTATTCTAGGTATATGCTATCACCATTTCAACTTTCAGCCAAATCGGTTCAGCCGTTTGACTGTGAAGGAACCGCAAACATCCAATCTTACAAACTTTCACATTTATAATATTAGTAAGATTAAATTGAAAATTGTATGTATGTATTTCAAATTAACGCCCGCATTACCTCTGTTTTAATATGTAAAGCTTATGTAAGTAGCGCCATCTGGGAACAATCTGGGGACTTCACGAAATGTGAGTTTATATAATTGTGAATAACGCCATCTCGCGATTGCATAGAGAACTATTACTGCAAACGTTAACAATAAGTACACACAGAGTATTGTTATTTATACCTAGGTGGCAGCAGTCCTTGAAATAACTTAAAAATCACTTCACTTTACTTAAGAAGTTGTGTTTTATTTTATTAACTTTTTATACCATGCCAATATGTGTAAGGATATGACTAAAAATGTATATCCTCACGGCTTCCCACAAGTCCCCGAAGGGGAAGGCAGAGGTGTATAGGTAGTACCCACCCACTTTTCACCAAAGATATATTTAAGGTGCCAACGTGACAGACGGGGAGTCCATCGCCGTTACTCAGACACGACAATACATACGCTTCTCTGTCGCATATATGTATTTTATAATACATATATGCAAATGAACTTGTTTCCTGATTTCCATACGAAGCCGGGGCGTCACTTATGATAATGGATACCTTATTTATTGTCTTGAGCACGAACACTATTCAATTCCGGTGATAATTTCTGGAGGAATGATTGAAATAAGGTGTCAATTGAATCAATTACTTTTATTGGAAGTACAAAATATGTGGCGAGTGGTACAAATCTAAAAATATAGTATTTATCGATTTAAATACTAATGCAAATTGGCAAATATGTAATAAATTCTCACGTTGTTCAACATATCTAAATAAATAAAACAAAAAAACAGTGATCATTATTTTTTGGATGGCAGCCTCACATTGACATATAACTCCAAGTAAAATAATAATATTACAACCTTAATCTAATCTTAACCAGTTCGGTAATGGTAGTTTCTATTGTATCAACTTTAAAAACACTAAATAAAGTCAAATTTTGTTCGTACGCGATTATTTTCTGTAGGTACTCTCAGTAGACAATACCGGGAATGAAAATAATTAAATAATAATATAATGCGCCTTCCCACAAGGGTCCCCGAAGGGGTAGGCAGAGGTGTTTAGGTAATACCCATATACCCACTTTCCGCCGGGAATGAATAATTGTGTTTAATTAACAAATCGTCTTAGAAAAAGACCTGACATCTAGCGGTCTCTTAGGGAAACCTCACGAAATTATTACGGGAAATTTACAATGTTATGCATTTTTTTAAAGGAACGTGGAGGCTGACATACCAAATCAAAACAACACAATCAACATACACATTTGACGGATATAAAATCCAACGTTCAATTCGTGACACTACGAAATAGGTAGTAACTAGTTATCCATATTATTTGACACTGGTTTTATAAAGAAAAAACCGTCTGCATATAAAGCAACACTACCTTAAAAGTACAGTTTTTAAACTTACGAGAATGTTTGTTAGATCACAGAATAACTTCACTATAGAAGTGACAAGTCTATTATAAATAAATGCACTTATTAACTAAGCGTCATCTCACTCACTGTTTAAAACAGTCTTTGACCAACACTTTGGGATCGATTTCAATAATACCTCTCAATTTTTTCAGCGTAAACGGCACCATATTGTTGAAGAACGGCATAAGAGTCGTGACATTGGCGTATTTCTCTAAAGGCGTCGGTGAATTGCCGTAGAAAGAGTATTCTTCCTCGCTATCGGATTCGTAAGTCATCGTCGGAAGCTTAGTAGTGGACTTTTTGGCGACTGTATTCATGGGCAATTTCGTTGTAGATTTCTTTGCAATCCGTTTCCTTCCCGGGATGGCTGCGTCTAGCGACCGCCCCTTCGCTTTGTCCACGCTATTGGCGCTAGTAGAGACGGTCAAAATCAAATATTTGACGCTGGCGTACAAGTGGGTGGCGTTGTGGTGCGACATCAAATCCTTCAAGTAGACAAACTTCTTGGAGCAGTGACAACATTGGAACACTTCCCGCGGCTCGCACTTGACTTTAAAGAAGGAGTAATTGACCGCAGTGTGCGGGTGCGCCGCGCTATGGTGCTCCTGCAGCGACTCCAAATGCAGCTTGAGCTGTTGGCATATGCAGCACTTCACCACCACCGCGCCTACCTTGGCGAACTCCGGCTTAATACCTTCATGTGTGTGAGCAGTCATCTCATTCTCCTGCACCAGTTTCTCACAGTACAGACATTGCATTTTCGTGATCGATTTCTCGTCCAAGTTCTTAGCGGCCCTCTTGTAGGCGAGGGAGATATTCGTGGGGGGTTCATCGGGGACCTCGGTGGGGACAATGCGCACGGGCCTACCGGGGTGGGAGAGCTCGATGTGCCTCTGCACCGCCAGCCTGGAGGCGGTCACGTTGCAGTAGGGACACGTGTAGGGCTTCAGGTTGTAGTGCCTCACGGTGTGCTGCTTCAGCGTGTGCGGGTACGTGGTGGTGTAGTTGCAGTAGAGGCACTGGATTTTCTTTTTCTGTGGGCAGTCTTCATCGGGCCGCCTGTCGTCATCGCTGGTCGAGGGGGCGGGCCTCTTCCTGCGCGGCGGGGACTCCCCGGCGGCGGGGACCTCGTACCGCACGACGAGGAGGGAGTTCTCGTCGGGGTCGGGCGAGCGCGGCGCGGGCCCCGCCTGCAGCAGCGCGGCCTGGTGGCGGAGCACCCCCGCCAGCCAGGCGGCGCGCAGGGCGGGGTCCCGCGCCGCGCCCAGAGGCCGGGCGCCGCGCGGGTGGGCGCAGCGGCAGTGGTACTGCGCCTCGTGGTACGTCTGGAAGCTCGTAGGGCACTCGCTGCAACACCACCTGGGAAATACACCGTAATTAATATATATTCTCGCGCCTTTCCATAAGGGTTCCCAAATGGGTAGTGTGACATGGCGTGCTCATCGCCGTTACTCAAACACGACTATACATAGCCATTGTTTTTTTTTTTTATTTTTAGCATATTTTATTCACACTCCACATATGTATATATAATATACAATAGGTAATGATGTAAGCACCCTTATCCAGTTTAAAAGGTTGCTTAGTGCTTACATAAAGAAAATGTCATGTTACGCGCTGACTTATAAAGAAACAGGTTAACTTAAACGTTACAGGTAAATAGGAATATTATACGTGCACCGATCGGTACAAAGCGGCACAGGCTCGCCACCGGAAACCTGTTTCTTTATGTACGCACCCTTATGACAATGAAACCAGTCTAGACCGGAAATAAGTGGTTTATTATATACCTGATCTTAGACAGTTCAGTTTCCAAGTGGTCCCTCATCACCGCCGGGTCTTTCTCGACCTGGCTGCACTTGGGGCAAGTGTACATCATGAAGCTCGGATTTCCAAAAGGACCGAAGGCATTTATCAACTCAGTCTCGCTAATTTCTTTCTGAGACGTGGAACTTTCTTGGGGATTCTCTTTGGCTTTCTGCTCGGTAGTTTTGGGGACCTCTGCTTTCTGAAGGCACAGTTTCTCCTTGGTACTTTTGATGATGGCAGCCTGGTGCTCGATATGTTTGGCCACCCATCTCTCAATATTGACGTCTGGCGGCAGTTGTATGGGCTCCTGGGCGGCCCTGCCGTGTTCTGATGCCATGTGCTCCTTCAAGCCGGTCGAGTGGAACGCTTTATATGCGCAAATAGCACAACTCCATCTGAAAGAGATGACGTGCTTAACGACAATAAGACATTGAAATATACATACATACATCCGAGTCCCTAACGGGGTAGGCAGAGAGTATAGAGCGCCAGTTCTCTCTAGACTTACATACCTCGTTCGCTTCGTCCACATTCATCAGTCTCTTCATACATGCTCGTCGGTTTCGAGTACATTTTCCATATACATTATTGATATCGTATTGTTTTTTAAAGTAGAGTGTAGAGTAAAGATATGGGAATATTTTACTGTTCAATTAGTGGACTAGTCCAACTGGAGCAGTACCTCCACCTTATAGCCGAATGGCTACCTCCGTGGCGTGTTGTGTTCCTGCGGCGAGGGAAGCTTCTAGAAATCTACATGGTATGCCGGCATGGCATATATAAGCCAGAAGGAGAAAGATGTTCCTAAAACTGCTATCTCCTACTGACATCTACTCTGCCTAACACTTTGAGCACATCAACGTGAGCTCCATGGGGAGGGGGGATGATTGTAATATTATGTTGGCAGTAGAGGGATTAGTCCCATTATGCTATCAACTCAGTATAACTTTCCTACAGAGTGGCAACGCGCAAATGATACTTCGGTATCGTGAGCGCAAATACGATACGGTGACCGCTTCCCATCAGGTGGGACATATGCTTGTTTGTCACTCTTGTGGTATAAAAAAATGTTGTAGCATAAAAGCCAATGAATGTACGCCGAATATAACGTCAGGAAAAACCTGCAAATTATAATGAAATACTCACTTCCGATACTTGAGTTCCTCGTATAAGTGGGACTGCATAGCGTCTGGTGTGTCCTCCGAAACCACTTTACATAATGGACACTTGAACCTGATACCGTTGGGCTCGCACACCTGACCATACTTTGCGGTCAACTGTTCAATGGAATCATCCTTCTCACATTCTGCATCGACTTCCATTTTAACCAGGTTTAAATCTACAACCAACGGCGGAGGTGTAGGGGGGATGGCTACTGGAGTTTGTGGGGTTGATGTGACGTCCGGAAGTTCTGTCTTAACTTCGGTCTGGGTGTCCGGATTCTTCTGCACCTGCTTCCTCCAGCGCGGCACTCCGCCCTCGTCGGGGATGGAGCCCTCCCTGTAGTAGTAATAGAACACCTCCTCACTCCTCTCAGGGTGGGAGTGCTGCTGATGCTTCGTCACGTTCTCCTTGGCGGAGGTGCGGAACGGACAATACGCGCACTTAAATTGCATTTTCGAGTGGTGAACTTTGGTGCAGTGCTCGACTACTGCTGGGCGCAACATGCTCTTGAACTCACAAAGGCCGCATTGCCACGGCTTGAGGTCCATCGTGGGTGCAGTACTGGGAGCGGGAGGCAGCTGCGAGCTGGTAACATTCTTCCCGTCTTCACGTATCACGATCACTTGTCCGCCTTTGTGGACGTCATTGAGGTGCTTATCCACTAACTTGCGTAAGTTGTGGTAGTAAGAACACGAGGAGCAGCCGTAGAGCGCCGCGTCGTGCATGTTGAGGTGCGCGATGATCCTCGCGGCCGACAGGGGCCGGGTCCTGTCCATGCACTGCTGGGGGGGACAGTGCGTGCAGACGAAGTCCTGGCAATCGGCGTGCAGCGCCTCCCAGTGGCACCGAAGCATGGTCTCGTCGATGGAGGTGTATGAGCAGCCGCGCGCGCCACACGTGTACCGCTGGCGGTCGGGGACGAACTTGGGGTAGCGGTCCCCGGCCGGGGCCGCCGGGGCCGCGGGGGCCGGGCCGGCGGAGGCCGCGCGGGCGCTGACCGAGCTGGAGGCCAAGTTCAGCATGCGGTCGAAGTGCATCTCGTTGGTCTCGAGGTGCGGCACGGGGTTGACGGGCGCGGTGTTCGGCGCCGGCTGCTGCTCGGCGTGCAGCTGCAGGTGGCGCACCATGTTCAAGCGCACCTTGGTGTTGAACTTGCACACTGCGCAGAACACAGGCCTGTCCATGATCGGGTTGATCGGGAGCTTGTCCACGTCCTGCGGGCCGAAGCTCTTGACGCTCGTCTCGACGGATAGTTTCCTGTTGGCCGGTATTATGTTAGGATTCTTCGATACTATGTACCTCTTGACCCCGTCGCTGTAGCCCACGCATTGGCAATATATGTTCTTGATTTTCTTGTGGGCGGCCGCCATGTGCTTCTTTGTGGTCGTTAGCGTTGAGAAACTCTTCTCGCACACCTCGCAAATGTAGTGGTTTGAGCCGTGACTGTTCTTATAGTGCCTCAACAGGTCCATTATCGTCACCACTACAGCCTGACAATGGGGGCACGTGATCAGTTTCTTAGCTCTACACAAAGTGAGGCAGCTGTGTTTCTTAAAGTCGTTTTCGGTACTGAATAAAACCTCGCACAGGGGACACTTGTACAAAAGTTGATCGGCTATTTTTTGGAAACGTTTCATATTATCATGTACTTTGGTCGTACCTGTATCTTCTTCCACACTCAGATCAATAGTAGTCTTCAGGGTATCTTCCTCATCATCGGAATCTAAACAGACTACATTGTTTAGTTTATCTACACTAGCTGTAAGTTCGGGTTCTGTTTTGACAATTGGAGTGAGTTCTGGTGTCGAGTCTGTTACTGGTGGTGGAGTTACTATTCGCGGAGGAACTTCTGTTAGGAGTGATTCAATAGGTGCATCGGCTACACTTGGATTGGTAGAACCAGTATCTGCTACGTCTGAAAAGGCATCGGGGATGTTTATGGGTTCTTCAACCAATGGCGCTTCAGGATTTGTTAAAGACTCAGCGAACTCAATCAACATGGTATCTCCAATAAGTTTTTCAAGATCTATTGATCTCTCTGCTTCTCTCACTGGGTTTTCACGATTACTGCTTGGATTGACATCCTCAGTCAGGACATTAGCCTTGTTCAAGCAGACCAAAGGCAGCACGCGTTGTTCCAACGAGCCACCCTGAAATAAAGGCTCCTTTAAACACAGAAGGCATTTGCCTTCCAAAACCGCACTATAAAACCCACCCGATACAAACTGTTGACGATTTGGAACAGCTTACCTACCCAGCTTATGGTTGAAATGCAAAAATTGCAAGTTCGAATCCTAACTGAGCTCATAATTTTCTATGAAAAAGCACACTGATAAGACACATCACGAGCTTTACGGAAAAAGAAAACACCAAGCTGTGGTTCGAGCTGCGACACAAAGATCGCAAGTTCGAATCCCGACTGTAACAATGAATTTTTCTGAACTTAAGTACAGTGATTAGTCACACCACGAGCTTTACGGTGAAGGAAAACATCGAGAGGAAACCTGCATACGTCTGAGAAGCAATTCAAAGGCGTATGGTTAGTCGTCTTGAGTAACGGCTACGGACTCTGGCGGCAAGTGGGTGTGTGGGTACTACCTATATACTTCTGCCTACTCCTTCGGAGACCCTTATGAGAAGGCGTGAGGATATGACGAAAACATCGAGTGGAAAGCTGCCTACGTTTGAAAAGAAATTCAGACACGTATATCGTAGTACTTGTAGTACACGTAGTGTTGCTTGAGAAACGGAGATGGACTCGCCATCTGTCACCTAAAATATCTGCATCGAAATGTGGGCGCGCGTGGGTACTACACACTTCTGCATACCCATTCGGGGACCTCTGTGGCAAGACGCAGTGGCCTAGCTAGGTAACCAAAGGCCCCGGGGCAAAAAATAAACTAGGTCCCCAGCCAACAATTTAAAATCGTTTGTTACGTATTCGTCGTTTTCCGAATTCGACGTAATCCAGATTCGTCGTAATACAAACGACTCCATAATAAAATGAAAAACCATAACTAATTTAAACGAAAAAAATTAAAACTAAGTTGCCATTATTAAAGTCGCATTCCTGGAATCCGGTTTTCTATATTCCTAGAATGGGAATGGGAGAAATGTTCACTAGTCCTAGCCGTCGGGTAGCCTCGCTACTGGCAAGAAATACAACACATGATTTTAAATACCTTGTTGGTTATGATTCTCATATAGGCCTGGGGTGGTTTGCCGGGGTGGTACGTGGAGGCATGCTCCAAAAGGTCAGTTTCCTTGTCATCCCCGTGGACGCACCAAGCGCATTGGTACAACTTGTAGTTGTGACACTTCGTGTGGTCTGCCAACTGAATGGCGCTAGGAAACTGCATGGAACAATCCTGAAAAATATATTTCAACTATGTGTACCTTGCGGGATTCACTCGAGTTTCATTCATCTGTACTTATAATAATAATATTCTTTATTGTACACACACACATACAAACAAATAGGATGACAAAAGACAGAGAAAAACATGTAATACGCACAATAGGCGGGCTTATCGCAAAAGCGATCTCTTCCAGGCAACCAAGTGAAGAGAGAAAAGAAATAGAGAAAAAAAGGTAGGTGTGATAGTTGAGCGGATGAAATATACATATTTACTATAATATACATATACTAAGCAATCTAAATAAATAAATACGAAACATATACATACAATAACATATACACAAATATACTTACATATGTTCAAGTTATAAAGAAATACTTATATTTTAGGGCTGCAGAATTTCATTGTATCGTTCAACGTGCTAATCTCAGCATCAGCTAATAATGATAATGCGTAATAATAAAAATGGGCAGAAGATATAAATCCTACTAATATCCTACTAATAATATTATAAATGTGAAAGTTTGTAAGTTAGGATGTTTGCGGTTCTCTCACGGCAAAACGGCTGAACCGATTTGACTGAAAGTTGTTATCGTGATGGCTTATACCTAGGAAAAGGACATAAGCAACTTTCTTTTTCTTTTTTTTTTATCGCGAAAATTCAAAGTTCTAATATTATAAAGTATGATGCTCTTTCACGGCATAGCGGGCATCCCAATATTATAAAGGCGAAAGTTTGTAAGTGTGGATGTTTGCCGCTCTTTCTCGGCACGTTAAGTATCTTCTTGCCCCCCCCATTGGTTAAAAAAAATCATGATTTCAACATGTTAAAATCGCATCAAAATCCGTCAAGTAGTTTTAGAGTTTAAGATTGGTAGGGCATAATGGATTTCCCGTTCGAATTTGGAGCTGCTCGACTGGGGCAGGACCTCCACCTTATAGAAGACCGTAGCCAAATAACACTATTTATTGTGTTGTGTTCCTACGAGGTGAAAAAGGTTTCCAGTAATGAGCTCCTTGGGGAGGGGGGAGGATTGTTATATTGTGTTGATTGTTGTATGATTAGTCCCATTATGCTGCCAACACAGTATAACTCTCCGAACACAGAGTGGCAACGCGCAAGTGATACTTCGGTATCGTGAGCGTAAATAGGCTACGGTAACCGTTTCCCATTCTCAGGTAGGCAGTATGCTTGTTTGCCACTCTTTTTGTATAAAAAAAAGAAAAAAGAAAAGGCAGATGCGACGGAGGAGAATAGTTTGAAAATATGTAGTGATGTCGTGGCATACCTGGCAGGGGTGCGCAACAGCGGATGAGTGCCGCTGCTGTAGATGCTCGTAATATTTGCCCACCGTGAAGGTGCGGAATGGGCAGTCAACGCCGTTCGATCCTGCAAAGGAAAATATTTATAAGTACTAGCTATATTACTAGCTTATGCCCGCGGCTTCGCCCGCGTGGAGTTCGAAAAAGTAGCTTATGTATTTTCCTGCTAGAATGGGTTCAGCCGATATGCCGTGACAGAGAAACTAAAATCCAAATATTCAAAATACCAACTTTCGCCTTTATAATATTAATAAGTGGTAGCCTATATCCTATTCCTAGGTATAAGCTATCACCATTTCAACTTTCAGCCAAATCGGTTCAGCCGTTTGGCCGTGAAAGAACCGCAAACATCCAAACATCCAAACTTACAAACTTTCACATTTATAATATTAATAATTAATAATATTAATAATAAGAAAGATTTAAAAGTACCCTTAACGTGACAGATATTTATATTTGCAGTTAAAGCATATTATATACTTCTCATCAGAAAAATCGAAAAGCCTAGCAAGTTTATATCAAATGTCGTTTAATTTAGCTGCAGAGCTTTTTTCGTCACACCATGAACTTTCTGGTGAAGGAAAACTTCGATAAAAAACCTGCCTTGAAAACAAATTCAAAGACGTATGTATTGTGATTGAGAAACGGCGATGGACTCGCCATCTGTCACGTTGGCACAGTGCCAAAATGGGTGTGAGTACTACACACCTCTGCCTACCCCTTCGGGGATCCTTGTAGGAAGGCGTGTAGATACGAAGCCAAAATTAATAGATAGTTATTTAAGCGTCCCCCATACAAAATACCTTTAAGAAGTTACCTGACGGCAGTTAGCCTGACGGCATTATTTGCTAACCTCAATTCAATATAAAAAGCGGATCAGATAAAAAGTCCGTACCGTGACCACAAACGAAATAGGAGACTGCCTCAGAGCGTGTCAGCATCCCGGCCACATCTGGTCCAACTGGCTGCGACACATATGTCGTACGTAGCACCGGGCTCTTCACAGCCTTGGCGCCGTGTTTCCTCAACATATGCGCAGCCACCAGCTGACTAGCCGCCCCCCTGTAGAAACAGTGCCTGCAAGAGTACTGGCACCGACCGTGCACTTTGAACACGTGCATCACCAAATCGATGGCGTTCCCCGAAGAGTCAAAGTCGCAGTACGAGCAGTTCAGACTGTCCACGCCGCCAATGCGGTGGTGCGTCGACGCATGCAGCAGTGATTCCTCAACCAAGTCAGACGTGAACGAACAGTAGCGCCCTGCACATTTGAACACCTGCAACAACTTCTCTTTCGTCATCATTGCTTCTAAAACGACTCTGTGTTTCTTGGCCATTACCACCGCCTGCGCTTCTTCATATTTAGTGAACTGCTTCTCAGGTTGCTTTGCGGCACTTGTTGTCGGGTATGCAGGGCTTAGCATCGGTGACTGGGTTGGGTCCACCCTGGGTGAGCCAAGACTGATAACACTTTCGATCTTCGGCAGTGGAGAAGTTACTTTGCCCGCAGTATCAACGTCGTTGACAATAAGCTCGGCCAATGGGCGGACATTTATTAAACTTCTCGGCTCTTCTCCAACGGGAGGGTCATGATCCAGGATAGGACGCACGTTCGCTGCTAAAGCCATTTGGCCATCATCTTTGTTCCTTTTCTCCAGCACTGGGATGTCATCGATATGCTTATCAAGATAATGCTGCAGGCAATCTTTAAAATTGTGCATTCCTTGCGGTGTTACAATAACTTTACACAGGAAGCAATAGCCGTCCCACTGCTCTGTGTGTTTTGTCTGGATGTGTCTTTTCATCGATATAAGCAAGGTTGTCGTATAGTGGTTATCTACGCCGTTAATGCAACAAACATACTCTTTCGTCCCAGAGTCACTGCGGCTTAGTTTGAAGTGCGGATATTCGATGACACCATCAGAGAAAGTTTTACGTTGTATAGGCTCATCGGTACTCGTAGGATTCTTTTGTCTGTCTTCATCTTCAGTATGTTCAGCAAATTGTATGGGCGCCTGGTAGTTTTCTTCGACCGGTTCAGTTTTTACATTGCTTTGGGCCACTGGTTCTACATGACCTGCCACCTCATTGTCAGTTTCAAATGTAATTTGAGATTGCACAGAAACAATATTTTTGTGTTCTATTTCAGATTTTTCGTCAATCGTTGGTATTTCAGCGACGCTTAACTTCCGCTCTGGAGACGGACAATCGCTTTTACGGCTACTGTCAGCGATGGCAATGTGTTCTGATGCTTCGCTCAAACTTTGCTGTGCGCGCAGACTCCTCAGTACCCGCCGCACTTTTGCCGCTCCAATGGGTTTGTTCAAGTTCGATATAGCTTTCTTAGACATTTCCGACAAACTGATAGCATATACTACCGTTTCTTCATCATTATGCCGAAGAATTACATGCGTTTTTAGATTTTCCAAAGAGATCTGTGTGAAATTACACTTGCCACAAATGAAAGCGAGAAGTTGGGCCGTGTCATCTTGAGGTGGTGGCGGGATGTCCATGCTAAATGGACAACATTGAGCAGAGTCGCACTCTGAGCACATTTGTTTGTACTCTCCCGTGTGCATGCTAACCACATGCCAGAAAAACCTTTCCAAAGCCGACTTTGTTTTACCGAATTCATTGGAGCAAAATCGGCATACGTATCTTTCAGTAGGAATTTTCATTATGTTCTGGAAATTAGGATGTTCACACTGCTCTATGGCTTCATTCGCAACAGTCGAGTTCAACCTCGATATCGGGACTTCGGAATGTGGGTGATTATTTTTGTAGTGATGTACTATTTCTGTCCCAAAATACACGCACAGGCGACAAGAATACGTAAATGTATTCTTTTCAAAGCTATAATCTTTGTCCACGAAACATTTCAAGTCTGGTAATTTT
The DNA here is from genome assembly GCA_945859725.1 of Drepana falcataria. Lineage (NCBI taxonomy): Eukaryota > Metazoa > Arthropoda > Insecta > Lepidoptera > Drepanidae > Drepana > Drepana falcataria. Next base: position 7,709,242 of record OX243941.1, on the reverse strand, counting down.
GAAGGTTTCCGAACATGTTCAGCAGGAACAGCAGCAACAGGAAGGGGGAGGGAAGGTTCGTCTAGTTTCTTGTCCATTTTTCTTTTCTTAGGTTTGATAACGCCTGCTCTCCAACCGGGGCGCTTTCGTTTCTTTTTCTTTACATCCGATAATACTTCAGTACTGCCAATCGATGATGCTAACGATTCGTTTTCAGAGTCTGAACCACTTTCGTTGTCAACGTCGCTAGCTTTTGATGTGTTAGTGTCCAAGGAATCCATTTCAAACTCGTAGGGATCCACTTCACTGGGTTTTCGCTGAATTTTCGACCTTGGGCCCGGTTTTTTATTGCTTGTATTCAGTCGTTCTTCTTTATTTTCATATTCCACTATAGTGCTTTTAGGCTTAGGTTTTGGTCTAAGCTTTTTCTTGTTGGGTTTTTCATTGTGAACATTGTCAGACTTTTCAGTATTCTTGAATTTCTCCAAGATAACTACGGGCTCGCTGTCCGGATTCTGTATATCTTTGGCGATAGTATCTTCTACCAACTTCGCTAAACGGCACATTCTTATGCCCGAAGTATTCAGAGCATCACCTTTCTTGAACATGTCCTTAACATCTTCTTGCAGTTTTAGCAACTCACGCGATGGTTTTTTTGTTGAAGTTTTATCCGTATTTCCAACCGCTAATCTTGTGACTCGTTTTGGTTCACGCTGTACGAATGTTTTCACCTTTTTACCTTTTCCTTTCTTAACAAATTTAGGCTTTTTCGCAGGTTTCTTCTTCTCTGTCCGAGTATTTTCCAATAAATTGGATTCCACAGCTTCGTCTTTGGCTTCTGCGTCAGTTTTATCTTCAGCAAAGTTAAGAGCGCTATCCTTTACTATGTTTTCAATTTTTTGCTCATCAGTATCATCCTTGGGTACACATAAATTCGCTATCGCGACGTTGTCGTTATTTTTTTCTATGTTATCATTAGTGTCATTCTCCGCGCTTTTGATATCTTCCGAAGTATTTGGATCAGGCTGCACAATATTATCATTTTCAGCCAGCGATGATTTATCGTATACAGTTTCTGCGGTAATTTCGGTGCTAGGTAAGGAAGTTTCACATGAATCGAGCTGTACAATCGTGGCATTATCAGGATGCTCTAATTTACAATCTAAGTTAGAACTACTAGGAAGTAGTTCAACATTACCCGAGAGTTGTTTAGAATTACTTACAGGTCGTTCCGTATTACTTGGAGGTTGTTCAGTATTACTAAGAGGATGTTCGTTATTACTAGGAAGATGTTCAGTAGAAAGTTGTTCTGTATTATAAGCAATTTTTTCGGTAACCCTTGAATGCTCAGCTTCTTTACTACCATTTAAACTGTCATCTTTGTCTCCCTCATCACCAGTATCTTCTTCGTCGGATACGATCTCACTTAATTTTACAAGTTTTTTCTTAATCTTTTCATTCCCGCTAGAATTCTGACCTAGCATACCAAGCAATTCTTTTATTTTACTTTTATTTTTTAAGATTGAAAGCAAGCTTCCGAATGATTCCAAATCTGGAATATTATCTGAATGTGATGAATGATGCGACTCATCAGGCTCTTTCCGAATGGATTCAATAGAATGCGTAGATGAAACGTCAGAATTCATTTCACTCTGTTCATTATTAATAGTGCTATCTGCCGAGCCTTCTTTTTCTTTGGCCTTCTCTAAAATAGCTTCATTGGTAGTAATAGTACTATCTGGCGTAGAGCAACCATCGTAACTTCTATCATCTAACACATCCAATTTAATTTGTTCTCGAGGTTCCGCATCGGTAGTCGATACTATATCCTCATTGCCAGAAACTTTCTTTGGCAATTCAAGTTTATCACTATCTTCCTTCTTAGCTTCGGTGGATTGAACAGTATTTTCCACTGATGAAGCATCTTCGTTGTTGGAAGAAGTTTTGAGCAAGATTTCCTGATCTGAATCTAGTGACGCATTGATTGCAGTGCTAGTATTATCATTGCTCGTTTCTTGTATTGCATCCATAGTGAGTATTTTTGGTGGTTGTTCTTCTGATTCTGTGCTGCTTATATTATCTAACATATTCTCCAGTGTCAGCTCATTAGTAAACTCGCTAGCTGAATCTTCTGTATCATTTTTTGTGGTATCAATGTCATTGTCAAGGTCTGCTATTAAAGCATTAATATTATCAAGAACAGGATCAGACACAATGTTTTCAGGGAACATATCTAAGTCATCAACACAAAAGCTGGATAATGATTCACTTTGATCTGCCTCAATTTTATCATCCGATATTTTTTTTCCGTCAGGACTAGGGCACACTGTGTTAGACTTTTCAGACATAGTATGCTGATCATCAATGACAGACTCTGATTCAGATTCAGAATCATATATAATTGCTTTTCTATTTTTCCTTAAATTCATTACGTTTTTAGTTTCAAAGGCTGATGACGACGATTCTGATGTCGATAGTTTTTTAGATCTAGTTACTCTTTTTTCGGGTAAATCAACTTTGATTGCGGCTTTAGTCCCTTTTCTGGATTTGCTATCGGTTTTTATAGATTTAGAGCCATCAACATTTTTGTCTAACTCTTCAGGTACAATTTCTGTATCTTTTTTCTCGATCACGTCGGTTATCTCAATCTCTTCTTTAAACTCAACTTTTTCCTTCTCTTCCACTTTCTCTTCTACGGATCGTTTTATTTTTGGAATCTTGTAATTTCTTACCCCGTAACCTGATCCTAAAATGGTTCCTTTAGCAATGTTATCGTTTGAGTACACAATACCATGTTTTTTCTGATCACGCCAATCTTTATTATATTTATTGTCTCTTCTCTTATGATCATTGTACATTTCACGGCGCATTCTAGGATCCCTATAGTTCTTTGTAGGCGAATAAGGTGGCTTAATGTCGGTTTTTGTGCTACCATCAGCATTCTTAATATTCTTTTTGCGAGGATATTGATCAGTTGCTTCGTTTGATTCTAGATTCCCTCTCTCCTGAATTTTTCTTTCACTACTAAATGGCATTTTAATGGATTTACTATAAGTCTCGAAATCGGCTTTGATTTCGTTTAACGTTTGATTCATATTTGAACTGGAGAGTTCTCTTCCAACACTACATGCTCTCCTAGAGCCACTTTCTCTATTATTTTCACCGGAAGCTTGCTTGGCATTCTTTGATTTTGAATGGAACAACGGACTCCCAGTACTAGATTCACGAGTCAATGATCGCCCGACGCTGGCTGCACGTTGTCTGCGTGCATCAAAGGAACAATCGAACTTTTGTATTTCGTTCCCAGCTGCAAGCACGTCTTGGAACGTTGCGTTCACGCTAGTATTTATAGTAAAAGAACGACCAGCGTCACGATTAACAGATAACATGTTATCACCTTCAGGTTCCGGGAGTAAATTGCTACCAACGCTAGTAGCTCTCATTTTAGATGTACCAAATCTGTCGTCAGGCATATTTCGTCCGATGCTCCTTTCACGTTGGAAATGTCGTCTTGTTCCGACGTCATCGAAGCTCTTCACATTTTCGTTGCGGTAATGACCTCCACTTCGGCTTCTCCTCCTTTCATCTTCGTAATCATGTGTATTCATTTGTTCTCGTCGATACATCGCTTCTCTAATATTGTAGCGGCTGTAGTGGTCGGGAGTGTAATGTCTTTTCTGGTCTCTTTCGCGATCGTATCTATAGTCCGGTTTGTGATAGGAGCGATTCTTAATTCTATACGAATTAACTTGATCAAAACTGTAGTCTTTATAATACTCACTATCTATATCTTTGTATGTATTATCATAATCGCTAGGTCTGTTTATTCTCGGATCTTTGTAGAACTTATTATGTGAGTGACTTTGAGAAGAGTCAGATCGTCCGTATGGATGAGAAGGTGTCATGGTCATATCATTCCGACCAAAGGGATGGATTGGCGTTGAAGGGCATTCGGATCTGCCAAAACTATGGCTTGGAGTGGTAGGGCATTCGGATCTGCCAAATGGATGGCTAGGAGTGGCTGGGCAATCGGATCTGCCAAATGGATGACTAGGAGTGGCAGGGCAATCGTATCTGCCAAATGGATGGCCAGGAGTGGCAGGGCAATCGGATCTACCGAATGGGTGGTTTGGTGTAGATGGACAGTCAGACCTACCAAAAGAAGGGCTGGGCGTGTTAGGACAATCTCTCAGATCTAACCTCCCAAACGGATGAATGGAGGTGGCGTCCTTTGATCCAAAAGAAGGATTCACCGAGTCATATCTGTTGAAGGAATGAGGTGTAGGTGAACATTCCGATCTGTTGTTCCTTCTATCAATGCGGTATCTTTCATTCACAGCGGCTTTTTTATGTTTATATGTGTCTCCATATCTAGATTTCTGTCCTTCTATGTCTCTTTGAACAGAACTGCTACGAGGATCATCCCACCTTGTGCTACTATTTTGGCGATATCGTTGATTTTCTGATAGATTGTCTGTTTTGTCCCTGCGTAAATCATTCACTACAGACTGCCCTCTAATTTCACGTGGCTCAAAAGCAGAAAATACAGGAGCATATACATGCTTGTTGTTCGAATCAATGTCCAAAGATTGGTGAGAAGGAGTCATTTCGAAAGTCCTAGAATTGGGTGTCATAGCTGGATTAAATCCTGGCATCATAGTTGGATTCAAAGTTGGCATAAGACTTGGATTTAGATCTGGCATTACACTTGGCTTCATTGTTGGTGTTATGTTAGGACTCATAATTGTACTCATACTGGGCGCCGCAGTTGAGAACCCTGGTACTTGTGTTGGTCGAGGCGTTCGGTCTGGATAAGTATCTAAACTCAACGATATATCAATATCTCTTCTCATTCGCGGATCTGTTAAAGGGGATCTATCAATTTTATTTGGCTCACATTTAATAGCATCAAACTTATCTTTTATTGATAAGCTTTCTATTGGGCTTGAAACTGTGTGAGGCAGCAAAGTTCTCATGTCAACATCCAATTTTGTTATATCAGTAGTGACCTTCACTGGATCTACTGGGATAATAACAGGAGATGCAGTTGGCAATTCAGCAGACTCCTCGTTATCAGGCGACTTGGGTGCAAGGTCCCCATAAATATCATCTGTTGCAAGATCGTCGTCTTCTGAAATATCGTCATCGTCCATCGCCAATTTAGTTAAATTGAACCTTTCACACTCTTTTTCAGTTAACTTTAAACAAGGTTTTTTATTTTGATCTAATAATGGATCGTCGTTTAAATATAAGCTATGTCTAGACTTTGTGGAAACTGACTTTTGTTTGTAATTCTCGATAGAGATTCTTTTTTTTGGGAGTATCTCCTTTGCGTTTGCTACCTTCAACACTTTCGGTAGATGCAGAGCCGGCGTGGCCATTTCCGAACTGGACAAAGATATAGTCTCGCTTAATATCTCATTTTTGAGAGCTTGCAAAATTTCGATTTCAGAAACTGTCGGATTTTTCGGTGGTTCCGTGGGAATTGGGCGATCATTTAACAAAGGAATCTCAACGTCCTTATTTTCTTGTTCATAGGAATCATTCTTAGAATCCGATGGCTCCAACACTGTTATTTCGCGAACAACTGAAGTTTCAACCGTGCTGTTATCAACCTTTGGCTTATCGGATGTGTCAACACTGGGATCTTTCGTCTCCCCACCTTGTTCTGTTAAAGGCTTGTAGAAATTTGCCTTAAATTTTCTCGGCTCTGAAATAATTTCGTTACTCCGATCATCTGTATCGAGAGTACCTTGACTTTCTTGGTCTTGACTAGAATTTTCACCATAAACTATAGTTTCGTTCCTATTCTCGGTTTTTGATTGGACTATATGAACAACTTCTTCAATAATAGTTTCTTCCTTTTCTGCCAGCTCATTTTTATCGTTGGCAACTGTGCTTTTATCAGATGTCTTATGTACACTAATTGCCGTATTTTTTTCACCTGTTGTACCACTGAACATTTCGAAGTCGGAAATGTCAACTGTTTTTTGATCTTTCAGATTATTTTTATTACAGCTCTTGCTATCATCATCTTTGTCTGCATTAATTACAAGACAGATTTGAATTTTTCGAGGTTGGTCTTTTTCTAGCGATGTCTTCTCTTCACTGACACTGCTTTCGTTTTGATCGACCACAACTAAACTACTGTATATACTTTCAATAGCTTCACTTTCGCTGTCAGACAGTTCTCCCTCCTCTACCTCCTCTTTAGAACTCCTTGTTACCGACGTATCCTTTTTCTTTTTGTAGGATTTTAATATTAAATCTGATATGTCATCACTAGCACCTGTTTGTTTCAACTCACCAAGTATTTGCGTTCTTAGTTCACGCAAGGTATCTATGTCGACATCACCATCACTACAATTTATAATCCTAGACAGAATATCCTTAGTATTTAATGAATTAAGGCTTTCCTCGGGAACGTTAAGGGTAATGTTCCAATCTTTTCTTTGTTTTTTTGAGTCTACATTACTACGTTTAGCCATTTTTTTTCGTTCTTTTTTGTTATATGAGAGCGAGTATCTTTTTGGTGACCTTCGCGGAGATCTTCTGCTGAAGAGTGGTTTATCGATAGTAGAACTTTTATCCCAGCGTTTTTCGCTTGGGTCGGGTGATAACAGAACACGGGTATAGTTGCGTTTTGATAACGATTGTGGTGAACTGCTTTTTATGTCCGCAACCGGTGACGAGATGGGAGATTTTGATAATTTGTTCGGCCGCCTTTGGAAGAGCGCTGGTTCCTTACTGCCAGAGGTGGAAACGTCAAGGTCATGAGCCCTGGCGATTTCCGGTAGAGTATCCGTTGTTTCGTCCATCCTAATGGCTACTGATTTCAATTTATTGCGCACTGTATTAAAATCCGATACCTCCGCAGTCGATTTTTCTGTCGATGTTGGTGCTAGTTTGGGTTTTGTGTCCCTCTGAAACATCACATAATGGATATTACTATAGCTATCTTACAACAATTTTAAAGAGATAATAATAATATAGATGGTAAATTTTCAACGTAGAATGTTTATTTTTTATGTGTATTTCCTTTTTTTCATTGTGCCTTCTTCTTTTCATTTTATATCTGAGCAACTGACCCCTTTTCCTAAGGCAACTCATTATTTATTAATATATATAAATACTTGCACCAGAACTTGCAACACAAAGATTGCAATTTCGAATCCCGACTGTACCAATTAGTTTTACTGAACTTCAGTACAGTCATTAGTCACACCTAGAGTTTTACGGTAAAGGAATACATCGAGAAAACCTGCATAGGTTTGAGAAGAAAGTCAAAGACGGCAGGATTCAAAGGAATCGCCTGACGAAGAAAAACGAGAAATCTGTGACGTTGGGAGCTGAAATATATATCTGGTGAAAAGTGGATGTACTTATACGCCTCAGCCTACCCCTTCTGGGACCCTTGTAGGAAGGCATGAGGATATATTATTATGTATTATATTTATTATAAATAAACATAAACGAAGCCGACGAGCATGTATGAGCATACTGATGAATGTAAACGAAGCGAAAGAGGTATGTAAGTCTAGAGAGAACTGGCGCTCTATACTCTCTGACTACCCCGTTAGGGACTCGGCGTGATGATATGTATGTATAAACAAACATCTATGTTTCTATGTACCCTAGGCGGCACAATATTATTGTGATGAAACTTCAGTAGGATATTCCGCAACGGAGTCCTCCTACCCTCACATTGGGACCAAATTCACCAATCCATTGTACTAAGTTCCTCTTAGAAGCCTCCGAGGCTACATACCTCACTAGGCCCACCTTTGACACAATCCTTCACGTGAATATACGGTCTGTTCTTTTAAGATATTGCTACAACGCTCTACTCTCTGCCTAGCCCGTGATGGACTCGGCGTGATGATATGAATGTATGGTTATATTTACCTGTTCAACTTTGACGTACAAATTAACTAGAACTTGTTCGCATTTCAGTAAGTTCTCCATCTTCATCCTAAAATCAATAATATAAATTACACACAAAGCTCTTGCTGTTTTATTAAAAAATATATATGTACAACAAGCATCAATTATATTACGTAGAAACAAATGTGAGTAAAGTTAATGCACCGGTATTTTAGCAAAGGTTATTTGTACAGCAAGAAGCACAATGATAATTGGTAATAAAACCTTTTCTTTTTATCAAGCAAGAGATCCCTCAGGGAACGGATCTTATCGAGCTGCGCCTGACGCGGGTTGTTCCCGGACGGGACTCCGGTGCTCTCCAGCCTTTTGATCATGCTCTCCAGAAACGGGATGTACTTCTTCATCTCCTCGAACTTCCGGTCGTAGTCCTGGTTCGAATCCATTGTGGCTGGATAGAAATAAAAAAATACTTTACTAACACCAAGGCTGCACTAACAAGCTATGTACATATAAGTAAAGAAAAACTTATTTATGTATATAATATTAAAAAGCCAATATCTACAAAGTCGTTCGATACATGGTGGAGCTATGTCCGAATATATGTATACATAAAATATATAAACATCCGATTTGAAACCGCCCCCCCATTTTTCAAGTCGATAACAAAACAAATTGATAACATTTGTTAGCGAGGAACGGCAGCGCATGAGAGATACCCTTGGTAATGCAAGCGTCCCCATCGTCGGGGCGTCGACGGCGATAACCGCTTACCATCTGGCGTGCGGCGTCCTTGTTTGTAACGAATATAATAAATGTTGTTGTTGTTAGCCTGGTACATCCCACTGCTGGGCAAAGGCCTCCTCCCATGATTTCCTAGTGTTTCTGTCCAATGCTAGTGTTGGCACGCCCACAGATAATAAATAATAGAAAAAAGAACATTTGGGGTTTGAAGTCAAAGCCAAATGCTATTAATTACAAAAGAAAGAATGATCCTACGTTCGTTCACAACTAAGCAGTGCCAAGATAACGTCTCCAAGTTGACATTGACATAGTGAATAATATATGCATACCTAAAGTTTAATAATATCGCTCTAAATTAAAATCATATCTTAATATATATATTAATATAGTGGGTGTGTGGGTATTACCCATACACCTCTGCCTACCCCTTCGGGGACCCTTGTGGGAAGGCGTGAGGATATATATATTTCTTGTGTGCGTGTGTATGTGACTGAACTCCTCCTAAACGACTGGACCGATTTTGATGAAATTTTCTGTGTGTCTTCAGATGGATTTGAGAATGGTTTAGATTCACAATTGGACCCGATAGGTGGCGCTGTGATCGTGTTTTAGGGCATTTACTTTTTTCACCCAAGCGAAGCTGGGCGGGACCACTAGTATAATATAATAATATATCCTCACGCCTTCCCACAAGGGTCCCCGAAGGGGTAGGCAGAAGTGTATAGGTAATACCCACACACCCACTTTCCGCCAGAGGTAAAATCATGCACTAAAATATTAAACAAAGCGTATCATTGATACGATGTGTATGGTTGGAAAGAGGTTTCCCCCAGAGAGTAAGTACATTATGGAGGTCTACAAGGGTGTGAAAAGATTCCTGCAAGGTCGGCAATGGTAAAAACGGTATGAAGAAACGGCAAGAAGTAAGCGAGCGATATTGTGTTGTTGATAAGGTGTTGCAGGCGTTCATAGGCGGCGGTAACCGCTTATCACCAGGCGTGCCGCATGCTTTACCACTTTAGTGGTATAAAGAAAACATATTATTATAGTTGCTCCCTTCGGTTGGATCAATATGAGCCCTAACTCGAGGAGTTTACAAATGGACTACCACTATCCTATCTTCATGAAATTAGCTTTATATTATTAGATACCTATCATCAGAACTTCGTATATGTAGACAAAGTTTATTACATTTTAGTTATTTAATGATGATAAAAACGCGTTAAATATTTTGTTGAAACTAGATAAACACAGAACATTATTCACAGCCGAACGAATACAGTGCCATATATGTCAATTCCCTTTATTCCTTTTTGTTACCTTTATACCATATAATCCCAAAAGACCATCCATACCAAACCACAGCTGACCACTCGCCCTACACTGAGTGGCGCCCCCTATCACGAAATGTCCACCGACAATTATTTCGGCAAATATTCACTAATACATGAATGACAGATTGTAACTGGTACACGTGTTCACAAAATTACCGGACTATGGCACAAATGTAAAGTGTATAATCCGACAAATTCAATAGTTCCACACTCGCATTGCAATAGGTGTGTGAATACCAGACTACACTGTAGATACAAATTAACAACTTATACGCGACGGTAATCAAGAACCGATAAAATATATCGTCACAAATAAAGTACGTACTTCAAAAAATGATTTCAATATATTTTATTCAACCCATTATGGAATATGCTAAATATATCAGTTGACTGAATATCAATGCATACGTAAACATCGGATCGCTAATCATAACATGAGTGCTACGGAAATAGTATGGTGCAATATATAACTTTACATTTGACAGTATGGTCTAGTGCACAATGACCTGGCTGCGAGGTCGAGATCGTCGGTTCTATTCCCGCTACAGGTGGATATTTGTGTGGTTGTAATGCAATGAAGTTCCAATATTCATATCACCAACCGACTGGCCCCCTCGTTTACAGCAGCGGGTAATTCGCACAGAACCACGAACCAAGTCATTATATCATACTAACTGTCCCACCCGCCTTCGCTTTGAAATCCGGAATATGATTGCAGCGCCATCTATGGAGTCTCTATCTTATTGTGAATGTAAGCTACCCAGGGTCCCATGCATCGGCAATAAACTTGTAAAAATCCGTCCGTCCAATCAATCCATCTTCACGCCACTTTCATGGGACCAGGGTCCTCGTAGGGGTAGGCAGAGGTGTAACAGCACCTTTTTGCAGGAGGTGACATGACACAGATGATGACAGACGTGAGAGATGGCGAGTCCACCGCTGTTTCTCAAACACGCATACACATACACGTTTACTTATATAACTGCGTCCCCGTTTTTTCACCCGTGAAAATATTTATTCTTTTTGGACTTTATGTTTTATGTAGGTAATAATCTATCTCTCTGCAATATTTCATCTTATTTCATATAGCCGTATTGCCGTGACTGGGTAACAAACATGCCCACAAATTTTCACATTATAACATTAGTAGTTTGATAATGCTTTAGTCACTACTGCTCAAGGCCACGGACTGTATCAACATATTTCCGCGGATTGCTCCACGTACGCATTAGTCTCCAATGTCTGTACTGAATTCGAAGTCTTAAAACACTACCATTTTAACGGGTATAACCGGATCTCCCATTGAAATTGGAGATACCAAGTGTGGACCGCGGCCTTGAAGGTAGCAGACAAATAGCACTACTTCTAGGAGCGTTCCTGCGGTAAGGTATGAAATCCACACGGAATGGCAATGCTGGCAGAACTGAGACTAGTTTGTCCCTCAGGTACACTGCTAGCACATCAACTCCAACAGTCATAAGGTCAGTAACAGAACTGGTAGGTATTGATTGTGGCTGCAGCAATCGCCTGATCAAAGCGGGCCCTATACCAGTATAGTTACAAAAATATCTACAATATAGCATTTTAGATATATCAAATTGAACCATAAACACAGTGTACTTCACTGGACGCGTGGTGAAAATGAGACTGATATTGATATCAGTAGGTGAATGGACAGCCAATTCCAAGCAGTGAGTCCCAACTGAGTGAAAACCGAATAACCATATCAAAACCGAATCCTTCACGGGATAGGCAAATAGAGTAGAGCTCCAGTTCTCTCTAGATAGGCCTCTTTCGCTTCATACATGCTTTGCTTCATAAGTGCTTTTGACGTTCCCATTAAACGTATCCGATCGATTTGATACGCAATTGGTACGCAAGCCTTCTACCTTAAACTTTGTATATAATCTGGTTCATCAACATCGTCACATGCCTTTTTATCTTTCCTAGCCCATCCTTTTGCTTTTTCCGCAAGTTGCTTTGGGAATTTCTTCAAGAGAACAAATCACAAGTGACCAATGATGAACATTTCCAATTCAGTTCCGTTTAGCTGCCGAACAACCCCTCAGGTTAAAATTGCTGCATATATGTAGGGTACATGTGACAGTGAGTGGCCTAAAACATATATCATCGACCGCTGACATCACAGTGTGATACGCATTAGAGTTTGCAAATTCAAGCTGGTTTAGAAACCAGTGACAACAATCAAAAACGATATATACTTATAAAAAAAATATATATATAAAAGACAGAGCTCAACAAAGCCACCGTAATCAGACTAAATGGTACAAACATATTCAGCCTAAATGATACTGATAAATATCCAGCAAACAGAGCAAATATCACTAGTTGACAATTCTTCAACTGATGAATGTGGACGAAGCGAAAGAGGTATATAAGCCTAGAGAGAACTGGCGCTCTATACTCTCTGCCTATCCCGTTAGATACTCGGCGTGATCATATGATGACAATTCTTCAATGACATCATTATTTCAGACTAAGTAATAAGATTATTTCTATATCATTATCAGTTCACACAGGATGCCTGATGACAATTCCATGGTCCCCTTCTTAGGCACAGTTTGGCCGTGTGTTTTCTCATCATTAAGCAACTCTCGGTTATGGGTCCTGTAGATTTTTAGTACAGTTACCGCGTAAGGAAAGCTTAAACATAAAAAAAAACACTGGGAGGACAAACACTGTTCAATTGTCTCTTGTTCTCAATTGTTACTATAATTGGTTTATGGTACATACCAGGTGGTATTTAAAACGTATTGTATGCATTTTCCTAAAATATCCTTAATTGCCGAAGCCGAAGAGTAATAAAAAGGCTTTTTTTTTTTACAACGAGAGTGACAAACAAGCATACGGCCCACCTGATGGGAAACGGTTGCCGTAGCCTATTTACGCTCACGATACCGAAGTATCACTTGCGCGTTGCCACTCTGTGTTCGGAGTGTTGGCAGCATAATGGGTTTAATCCCTCTGCTTCCAACACAATGTAACAATCCTCCCTCCTCCCCAAGGAGCTCATTACTGGAAACCTTATTCACCACGTAGGAACACAACACAATAAATTGTGTTATTTGACTACGGACTTCTGTAAGGTGGAGGTCCTGCCCCAGTCGGGCAGCTCCGAATTCGAACGAGAAGCCCGTTATGCCCTACCTCTCTTAAAAATACCTTCAAAAATATGAATACCACAGAAATCATTAGGCAACATGACAAGCAATTAATTATGTAGGTATATTAAATAAGTAATTATTATAAACCGAAGTCAGCAAATAAGTTGGATATTGAGATAAATGTTGCCTAGATTTTAATCATCAATATATAGAGATGAAGTCTGTCTTGATCAAACTTTTTTATTGTATAGGCTGTATGCCTCCCCCTACGGGAAAGAGGCGTAATTATATGTATGTATGCCGAATGTTAAAACGAAATAGAAGTATGCTAGAAATTTAACTAGCAAGTAAGTATGGTAAAACGAAGCCAATTTTAAAAGGTAACACGAGTCTATTGTTCTAGACGTCAAAGGAATCTAGCGTATAAGGCGCTCTGGACCTGAAGAATGTCTTTACGAATATGTAATGTATTTATGTAGGCATAAGTATCTACTCAGGACGTCTTGAATGGAGGATTGTTTTTATTCACCCTTTTTAAATAGAATAAATATTTATTTACGTATTATTATTTCTATATTACGTAAGCCTAGAAAGAACTAGCGCTCTAATCTCTGAGCCTACCCCGTTAGGGACTTGGCGTGATGATAACTATGTATGTATGTACGTCAAGAGTACTCGAAACCAAGATCATGTATGAAGAGACTGATGCATGTGGACGAAGCGAAAAAGGTATGTAAGTCTAGAGAGAACTGGCGCTCTATACTCTCTGCGTACCCCGTTAGGGACTCGGCGTGATAATATGTATTTATGTATGTATGTAATTATTTCGATCTATTCCATATTTAGATGATAGTTATAGTGATAAGAGCAACTTTATACTTATAATTACGATGTTATAATTATATAAACATCAAATACGGGGTATGAATTCAATTAGTTAAAGATTCTCGCCATGCTGAACGTTTTATTCGACTATTCAATTGTAATATTCCAGTAAAAACTGATCAAAATGAACCGTTATTGCCGAGCGAGGGTTGACGCGCGAGCATTTGTTTCAAGGGGTGGATAATAACAATCCTAAACCGTGTTAAAAGATTTCGATCTACAAGAAAATGTTTACTAATTTACAGTAATATTAATAAATTATAGTAGAATGTAACTTTACTATTTTGTAAATATGCAGTATCAGAGAACATCCAACAGTACCTAATAGGTTTATCTGTATCGCAAACCTGAAATCACCACGATACAACGTCACATCACTCATCGCCATTTTGTAATGTTCCACTCGGTTGGGCCAAAAATGCACGCGGCCCCGATGGCTTGCGCCAACTGTCACTTGGACTTCATGAGAGATACATAGTTTGGTGATTTTCAGATTTAAATATTTAAGAAAGTAGGTATCACGCATTTTCTTATAAATCCGCTCATTCTAGTTTACTCTAAGCAAGTACAATACTGAGCTGATTAGCTTAACTATATTTCAAGTTTATTTAGCTTGTAACTTGTAGCTAACGCCTTAAGCAATATTCAGTACTACGTCACAAAACCAGCAAAGCCGCCATTTTGTCATGCAAGTCGTGTACATACATGTCAAATCTTGAGATGTAATTTATATAAAAAAAGAGTGCCTATAAGTCGTTAATACAGAAAGATAACACAGATATTATTTTACGTTATTATTATTATTCCTCTCTATGTGCCAGTTTTATTAAGTAAACCACCAATAATGAAATATTTAATAAGCAAGTAAGAACCTATACAATAGAGTTCTTATAACAAGTAACATATTTCATTTAAGACAAGATAATTATATCCTCATGTTTATTATATGGTAAGTACTAACCATTTTTGTAATAAAATAGATGGGTACTCACCTAATTTATTGAAATAGATACTCAATACCTAACAAAATATAATAGCACTAGATATGAATCCGATGAGAAATCCTTAAATTTGCATTTGAAACACTGAACAGAACGCAACTTCGATCGTCTAAACACAAACTAATTACAATCAAAGAATCTCTCTCCATTTCCAATATATAAATATAAATATAACGGGAAATTACCTAAACATATAAATAATTATTTTTTTAATAAATCCCTGTTCGTATTAACTCGTACTTCGATGAGAGCTGGATGTTTTCACACACAAAACAAAATGGATGCTCGAGCTCGCAATGGCGGAGTCGAAGGATGTCTTAGTCAAACAAATGAAGCGAATGGCGAAGGGCAAAAGCATTAAACAACCATTCTCGCTTATTCACTCACTCTCGGTCGAAGAATGAACAAATTCGAATGAAACATATATTTTACAAGATGGCGGGAGGAAGAAACTGGGCGCGGCACTAATAAATATCGGAAGTGCGTAGCTTATTCAAAATTGTCAATTGATTTCTTTGAATCGTATATAATTATTCGTAAGTACAATTTGTTAAAAAAATGCTAAAAATAATTAAAATATGAGAGTAAAATTTATACTATGAGTAAACTTCTTACCTACTTGTGTAATGTAATGTATGAGTAAATAATATTTCGTATGAAGCCACCTATAATCTGTCTATCGACATAATAACGACGAGTAGTTATGAAATTCTGTTATAAAAAAGATACATAGGTAATTTACCTACTGCGAAAATCTAAACACCTACTTCTCTACACACGGAACTACAACATATATGTATAGGTACGCAAGTATTAAAGAGTTCCGTACAGGCGTGTCGTTTTATGACGAACAGTACATACCTACCTACAAGTACCACTGGTTGTTACCTATACTTGTTATGATAACCTACCTACGACGTCTATTAATCTTATTATTATATTTCCTCAGGAATTCAGGAACATACCTTAGAATCCAATTCATTTTATCCAGTTTGGTTTACGAAGAATCTTATCCCCGCTTTGTCAATCCGCTTGAGCAGCTATTGAATTACGAAAAAAAGATCAGTCTTCAGTCACTCATTAATTACCATGAGACACGCGTTTTCATCTAAGGTCTTTTGGTTGCACTCCATAACCTAAATCCATACCTTATAGTTTGCTTCTAAAAAGAAATCGAAGATCGTCTATACCTATGACGTAATATAATCTAGAATCTTCATTTTTATCCCATTCGAATATACCTACCTGCCTAGGCGGAAAAGTCATACTGCGTTTTTATAATTCCTTAATTCATTCGTTATTCATTGAGAACACACCATTTATCAGACCATCACTGCATACATGAGCAGTGTAACATCGCAACGCCATTATGCACCGTCATTAATATAGGCTTGTAGTCTGACCGTCTCAACGTTTCCAAATCAATATTAAATTTGCACTAACCTGTTTTCAAATTAAATCAAAACAGAATTCAACAAATGTTTGTATCGCCGCTAGCACACGGTTTGATTTTGTGCATTTTGCGATGTGGATTACAAAATGCTTGGCTTGGGTTAAGTTTTATTCCTGGTTGCCTTTGTTAGTTTGTTCGCCTCGATCGGGAGCGGGCTTTGACTGCGGGGCTATGGCGACTGGCTCTAGTTCGGTTCACAACGACACGAGGCGAGGCGGCGTCCGGCCCCACCCCCCACCCGCGCCCACGTTCCCCTGTACAGAGCGCTCCAACAACCAATCTCAAACCGAAATTCATTCGACGAGCAAGCGTTGCTCTGTACGTACGGGCGGTAACGTTGTTTACAACAAAGCAAAGTTCCAACTTCCATTTATTTATTCTCGACTCACCGCGCCAAGCGTACGTCAATATCTGTCCACGGTCGCGTTACATAGCTATGTCCAACGCTTTCGAATCGGCATTCGTTGAGATAAGTTGTCAATTGTTTTAAGAAAGTATTTAAGCTAACTGCTGTTGAGTTAAAGAGGTTGCATTATGCATAATAGAAATATCTAACAAATGTCAGCTTGAGTGTCAAAACTATCACGGAGTCAAATGTCAAGAGGAACGAAGAAAACCAAACGAGTTTGTGAACAAATAATATTATTGACCTACGTTATAGTTTATACCACCTAGTGTGCAAATACGGAATTGGGTGATAAATGGATAGTTTATTCGTGTGGCCGCTCGTGGCGGGGCGTTCCGTGACGACAGCGATAGTTTTACAACATGTATTTTTGTGTTACAAAATTTACTAAGCGTCCTTGCTAGATGTACATACGGTTCAAGATAATAACTAAGTAGGCAGATACCTATATACACTAAAGTGAGATAGCGCTCGGCTTCGATTCAGATAACACGTTGGAAAATTTTGTATATATACAAGGGCCCTACTAGTGGTTCTAAACCGACGTGAATAAATAGTTGGTTGTGATCGAGATTCCAGTGTTCCGAAATGAAAGTAGGCCATATAGTAGGGACACCGTAGCAATCGCTATTTCCGAGAATTTGAGTTACGGGCATCATGTAACGGGGATATTTTATTGCAGATATTTCGTTCTACAACGTTTTTAAAAAATAAGTTACTTTATGCATTTGAATACTTATAAAATAGGCCGAAGAAAATATGAAATTCCGTGTCCTCTTCGTGTTCTCACATTTGCTGAAAGATATATATGTTTAAAATAAAATTAATCTGTTTACGTAGAATATATTACCTACTAATAATTATTATTACATCTTCAGAGCTTTCCAGAAGGGCCCCCAAAGGGATAATTAAAGCAACTATATATAGCATGGCTGCTATATATATATACAACGCCGGAGATATATTTATGCGGCAGATGGCGAGTCCATCGCCATAGTACCTAATATATATATACTTATTCTTGTCAGCCGAGGTAGCAGAGTGGCTTTAAGTATTCGCCTGCATGTTCGAACCCCGACTGTACCAATTATAGTATTCCTATATTTAAGTATAGTGATTAATCACACCACAAGACTTACGTTGAAGGAAAACATCGAGACGAATCATGCAATGTTTAGAATAAATTCATAAGTCGTATCTGCATAGTGCTTGAGAAACGTCGTTTGTTTCGCCAATGTCACCTTGGCACGTAGGCGTCTCACATTTCTAGCTACCCTGGGGAGAGAGCGTGAGGACATCTTTACCTTAATTTCCCTTTTGTTTTATATCTCGTATCTAGATTTCAAGTTTTGCTTCGTAGCTTCTCAATACTAAGCCTAGAGGTCTCTAGTCTGGCGCTTGACAAGACAGCTAAAGCGCCCCGGGTCTAGGAAGACTGCTTAGTACGCATTTAATTAAATGCCTCATTTGATAATTGAAGTATTTGTCACTTATTCGCGTATTAACAAGTGTATTCAAGTACTATTCGCGTCATCGCAAACAAATAATTTTCCTTCTTACGAAGTAGTCGGGAGGGTATTTATTATTTGCTAACATACGTTAAATTAAGATTATGTTTGTATATAGCTATGCCCCGCGGCTTAACCCGCGTACAATTTTATTCTATTTAATGTTTCTTTAATTTTTTTTTCTTTATAGCAAAATTTTCCTACAATATTTATAGCTTATCTTACTTGGTATTAGATAGATTAGATGTAGCTTTCTAATGGTGAAAGTTAAAATTACTAAAATCGGTTGAGTTATTTTTAAGTCAAATCGTAACAAACAAACAAACAGAAAATCTTATCTTTCCTCCTTATAACGTTAGTTTAGATAATATTAATACATGTCCGTTGGATGATGATTTATAAATAAATTAATATAAACCAATTGAATCACTGTATATTAATGAAAAGTAAAATCAATAGGTTGACAAGCTCCTTGCATACAGGCGGGTTTGTTTGTTTGATATTATTGTGTCGAAGTCCACACAAATTGACCTAGGCTCAAACTAACCAGTGCTTTTTATTGTAAGTAGTGGCATTTAACGTTCAGCGCATAAATATGTGGATCAGCGGGAATTGAGTCGGCGAGCCCAAGCTTTGCGCTCAGGAATGAACTTTAAATTAGTCATGAGTAGTTTGATAGCAATATTTAGCCTGCATGGCAATTGTATTTAGCTCTGTAACCTTGACAACGTTTTCATGATGATTGGTGTAATCGTCAGGACGTGAACCGGTAGCTAAGACATGTATTTTTATAAAGTTTATTCATGTGCCTGCGGGTTACCACACGTGTAAAAAATCGCCCAATTTCGCCCAATACTTTTCAATAGTTTTGCGTGAAATGGAACAATATGTATTAAAATATTAGTAGGAATTATACAAAGGAATGAATTTCATAAACTATGCGTAGGTTAACTATATAAATAAGTTTATTTTCCTTAAAAGGCTAAACTACAAAGCTACCACATTATGAAAAAAAAATTACGATTGAAGTTACTTAGATACGTGTTAGGAAGAGTTTATACCTCTAGGGTGACAATATCGAGGACATTTGCGTAAACCGGGGTGGTCTATATAAAACCCAGCAGCGGGTGGATGTGGGAATAGCTCCGGTGATTTTTTTTCCAGCGTTTTAACGCCTTAACTGCGTTAGCGAATTTTATGAAAATTTTATAGGAAATCAAGAACGGGCGTAGGGTTTTTTTTATTTCTTCAAAGCGACCCTCTCCTAAAGATACGAGGTGGTTCGACTTTATCCGACACTTATGAAACCAATTTGAACAATAACTTAATACATCATACACCTTGGCTTTCCTCACGAATCATTCTTTTTATTGGTGATTGCGGCTTATAAAACCGTCCAGTAACTTTGGAGATTATTGCGAATTGCATTGCGTGTTGGAAGGGGTAGGCGGACGTTTCCAGACCAAATTGTGGACGTCTTGAAAAAAGGCCAGGTCAAGAGTAACCTAAACCGAAGAGCATGTATGAAGAGAATAATTAAAGTGGACGAAGCGAAAGAAGTATGTAAGGATCGTAGCAAGTGGAAAGATGTGGTCTCTGCCTACCCCTACGGCAAAGAGGCGTGATTATATATATGTATATATGTGTGTATGTGATATTAATAAAGGATGAGGTGCAAAAGTTTGTATGAAAGAACTCCTCTGGGAGTATCCTGATGTCACATAACTATGTGAGCTGCAGACATATCAACTGTAGTATTTAAAACTTGCCAACACGAATGTTTCTTCAATTTCAAGGTAACTGCGTCACACCTATCCGGAAGCAAGTGTCTTATAATTCTGTGACCTTTTAATGTTGGTTGATGTGCATTTACTTTGTATACTTATACTAGCTGTCCCGCCCAGCTTCGCTTGGGTAAAAAGTTAAATTGCCCCTAACACGATCGCAGCGCCACCAATTGGGTCCAATTGTGAAATCTAAACTATTGTCCAAAGATTACTATTTAAATTATATACTGCCATTCTCGAATCCATCTGTTACAATCCTTTGGAGCTAAATTTTGACTGTCAATTTATTTGCAATCAAATAATATTGCAACTATAAATTGTGATGTAAGCTATCCTATCTTTCTACTTGGATCAAACTGCACATGGTGTGCAAATTTGATTAAAATCGGTTACGTACTTTAGGAGTCCATCGCGGACAAACAACGTGACACGTAATTTATATATATTAAGACTAGATATAAAGTTTTAGTTCCTGAAACACGATCGCGGCTCCACCTATCGGGTACAATTGTGAATCTAAACCATTCTCGAATCTACACAAAAAATTACATCAAACTCTGTCCAGACGTTTAACGCCCTAAAGTTTAGTTACACAAACATACACGCACAGAAGAATTATTTAATATATATATTTAACGATTATGTCTACTATCCCACTCCTTTGGGTAATAAAATATTAAACCACGTATACATTTAAACCGACTTCATATATCTCTATCTGTTTATGAAAACTGCATTGAATTCCTTTGTGTAGTTAAAAAGAGGGAAACTTTTTTTTATACAACGAAAGTCAAGATATAGTAGGGGAGCCCACGATGCTAAATGGGGATTTACTTGAGCGTCATAGAGACCTATTGAGTTGCAAAACTTAGATAGTAAGAAGAAAATAATGTTATATGATATATACCTTTTCATCGGTGGGGAAAGCGGCTATAGATTTTTAAATATGTAAAAAAATCAATTAATCGAGCGCGTCAGATTTCTTAAGGGAGTGTTAAGTACACCAAAAAAAAGCTTTCATTCACTAATCTGACGATTTCGATGTGTCACAAACTCGCGGCCATTTTATAATGTGCATAAAAAATTCGCCATTTTGAATTTTGACATACTCAAGCGTGTCAGATTAAGGTAGGGTGAGTTAATTACATCCTAAAAAGCGTATATTCTGACAATTTGAGAGTGACGTAAAGAAAGGGGAGGGCAGCAGATCTGATCCTGTATCCTTCACGGGCGGCCTTATATATGGGGCTCAAGTTTGGTGGAGGTAGTTAACCGGGTACAAGGTATCCCCCTGTATATTAATCTGCCGCGCTTTAGTAAATCCCGAAATCCCCGCTTGGGCTCCCCTACTAATATGCCCGCGGTAGATGATTGATGTCTGAAAAAGGGCTGCCGGTCCGGACTGGATCAAAATTGTAAGAGACAGGTCAAGACTTTGGTGGCCTTTGTCGAAGGACATGATGTTGGAAGAACCGGTTGTCGATAATGAAATGTTTCTACAATACTATTGTAAGTAGGTAAGTAAGTATGGTTAAACTGAAAGGCTGTGTATCAAATTTCATCCAAATTTATAAGTATTATTTAGATTTTTGTAATTTAGTACGCAGAGAGTTTATCAGCAAGATGAAGCATGGTATAGGACGTAGTGTAGGACGCCCTCCGACCAGGTGGGATGACGATTTGCGAAGGACTGCTGGCAGATGCTGGATGCGGCAAGCTGAAGACAGGGCGCTATGGCGCTCATTAGGGGAGGCCTATGTCCAGCAGTGGACTAGAGTGGGCTGATGATGATGAACCATGGTATGTGTTTGATTTCAGAGAAGAAAAATGTGTAATTGAGGTACAAACTTCCAAACATACAAACTTTCACATTAATTATATTGCAAAATATGTATGTAACATCATGTTTCCATACATATCTAATTCATCCTAAAACTAACTACTTTCCTACACACAAGTTGCCTTCATTGTACTTAACTCCTAAGCGGCTGGGCCGATTTGGGATTTGATAATGTATGGGTGTGTATGGGTATTAACTATACACCTCTGCCTACCCCTTCGGGGACCCTTGTGGGAAGGCGTGAGGATATATTATTATATTATTTTTATCAAATGATGCAGACTCACTATGTTTGTTTGAAAGGGAGAACTACTCATCCGATTTTACAAGTGAAACAAACTGACTCCTTAATATTAGAATGCTTATACAGGGTGTCCCAAAACTCAACGATAACCAGGTACCGGGCGAGAGGCCAAGGTTTACCAGTTATGAAAAAAATAAGAAAAAAAATCTGTCACTTAGTCGAGTTATGGTTTATAAACTCGTCAAAATTTAATTTATTTTACTTAGTTAACAATGATTATTACTTTCATTTGTGGTTACCATTAATAGCACTGTTATTTGAGTTAACATTATTAAAAAAATCACTGTAAAATTGTGAAAATTGCGATCACAGTAACTAAAAATGCGACCAAAAGTGTCAATTTTTTTACTTTTCCGAAAAATGTCTATCATCGCTTGACTAAGTGACATAGATTTTTTTTCTTATTTTTTTAATAACTGGTATACCTTGGCCTGTCGCCCGGTACCAGGTTATCGTTGAGTTTTGGGACACCCTGTATATATGCTACCTGTCCAGCCCAGCTTCGCTCGGGTGAAAAAATTAAACTTTCTAAAACACGATCGCAGCGCCACCTTTCGGGTCCAATTGTGAATCTAAACGATTCTAGAATCCACGTGAAGACACAGAAAATTTCATTAAAATCGGTAGGTATAGCTGTTTAGGAGTTCAGTGACAAACACACGTGCACAAGAAATATATATATAAAGATAGGCAGAGGTGTACAGGTAGTACCCACACGCCCACTTTCCACTGGAGATATATTTTAGGTGCCAACGTGACAACTAGTCTATCGCCGTTATTCAAGCACGACTACATACATGCCTTTGAATTTCTTCTCAAACGTATGCAGATTTCCTTTCGATGTTATCCTTCGCCGTAAAGCTCGTGGTGTGACTACTCACTACTTATGTTCAGAATAATTCATTGGAACAGTGTGCAATCTTTATGATGCATTGCATTCAACTGCTAGTCGAATCTCTCAGCCACCACGGCTTCAATAGTATAAAAATAGCATAACGCCTTCCTTGTCTGCCAGTGAAAGTCCCATCTAAATCGTCATACAAACAAGTAGACGGACAGACAAATAGAAATGAAGTGTGGGTGTTATAAACATCGTGTTTAGTTATTTTATATTACAGTCAGTTAAGAGTTTATTTCGTAGTACCTATAAATTTCACTTAGTATATATTAAAGAAGAAATACGTCTTGATACATTGATACATTTTATAGGACTACCAAACTTGTTTATCGCAGCTTGACCTATTTGAGGAGCGCGCTATAACTCTGCGCAGTACGCTAAGAACATCACAGTCGTGCTAATATTAACATTCACAAAAGTAGCTACGTTCAATCAATATGGTAGGTACGTAACAAACTTTAAGACATAAATGAAAGAGGGCGCTGCAAGCGACATGTAGGCAGATCCGAAGCATATTTTAGTTTCACTTTTTACCGCTGGTTTACATAAATTGGTCGATTAACAGTTGTTTTGACGTATTGATTTACACTTCACTGACAGCGCATGCTCTGATAAATGAAATAAGGCGGAGGGCGTGGAAGGTGCGGGCGGAGGGCAACCAACCAGTTCAATTATTCGTTGCGAAGTACCACACAGACTACCCAGTACGCAGGAAATTTTCCTTGTAAGCCGTCGTGAGTAAGTCCGCAGTATTATTTTTGTCCACACTCTGACTGGTTTTATAAGTTTTAAGTAAAAATAAATATTTGTCTGATACTTGAAATATTTGTGACGTAGCTAGAGCGAGTGAAGTCTTGTAGAATCATGTTATAAATGTTTTTGTGAATAAATATTTTTATTAAAATATAAACTGGAATTTTGTATTTTTTTTAACCTGACGTATATCTAAGTGATATATTTATATATCTACTTACATATTCACCCTTGTATGTTTGTGGGCGTTGAAGTGATTTATTTTTTCTGCGTCATCTTTATTCGTATATTAATATTAATCTGTGGACTTGACGTGTCTGTGCGAACTGCGAACATATGACGTATTTTAGTTTTAAATAGATTAGTAAGTACAAAACAAGTCGCTTATCGCAGATCGCTTATATCCTTAAAATACGCAACGAATTTAAATACGGTCGTCATAAAAAGAAGTGATTAATGAGGAAGGTTTATTTGTATAGTTTAACATTGTCATACCCAAGGGCGAAGCACAGTACCTTATTATAATACATGAACTCAATACGGGTTAAGCCGCGGGGTGCAGGTAGTTGAGAATAGGTATTTAAACCAGTTGTAAGTTGGTTTCGAAATAAACAGTGCCTAAAAGCCATTTCTAGCATTCCTCTCAGTGTTTGTACAGATATTATGTAAAGAATGAGCAGCAGTGTCAGTTTTAACACCTGCAGGATTCAGCCAAAACTTATGAATATTATTCATAACACATGATTACTTTCTGTTATGTTATTGACAAACTAGATGGCGCTATATTATATATTATTTTTTTTCACCATTGGAAACCTACATTCACTCTGAGTGACATGGGCTATAATATTTTAGGGCGTATATTTTGACTGTCAGTTCTGTCTTAACTTAGCAATATACAACTTCGTTCACATGCATCCCGACCTTAAATGTGTTCGATCGATTTGATATAGGTAATTGAAACTTGTTAATTTTATCAAGGATAATGTTTGTTTAGTCGTAATATAGGTAAATGGCGTTAAAGTCACGCTTTTAGCTTGACAGACGTTTTCAGTAATTCTCCAAACAGGGTGCAACTGGATTCAAGCACGGAGTACTTACCGGATCTCGCTCTTCATCATTCGGGTACAATAATATCTCAAGCTGCTATAAAACTGCAATTATATATTTAACTAGCTCTCCCGCCCAGCTTCGCCCGGATGAAACTAAAATTATTTTTTCTACATTCAAACATTTTTCATGTATGCTTCGCTCCTATTGGTCGTAGCGTGAAGTTATATAGCCTAAAGCCTTCCTAGAGAAATGGACTATCCAACACAAAAATAATTTTTCAATTCCAACCAGTAGTTCCTGAGATTAGCGCGTCCCAACAAACAAACAAACTCTTCAGCTCTTCTTATTATATTAGTATAGATTAATAATAATATTGAAAGATTGTAACTGTGTGATCCTCTTTCCGCACTAAGTATTTATTTATTAGAAAAATCTTATTGTTAATAAAGTCTTAACGTAACATCGTCGTATAATGCTCAACTCACGCGGAGTTCTTTAAGCTGAATAATGACTAAATTGACCACCGACTGGTCTAGTGGTCAGAGCTCCTGACTGCGAAACTTGAGGTCGCGGGTTCGATTCCCGTTGAGGCCTTCCTATTTCGCCTAATTTCCTCGATTTTATACAAACGCGGGTCGACCTGGGCCCAAATGGGACAGGACTGGACCAGTGGCATACCTACAATATATGTTTAATTATAGCGCCGGTGAGGAATAATAACAAACGAGTTGAATTCTCAAAAGGAGAAAATAATTAAAACGATCACATTAACTTTAAAATTTTTCTTTAATCAATAATTTAAAGCTTACATGAGACATTTTCCATGTTGTAATGTTACATAAGCAACGGCACAAGACTCGCGCGCAAACAAACGCGCGCAGGTACCGCCGCGTACATCCCGACAACTGAAATTTCGCCGCTATTAACACTACGTAAGAACCAAAACAGGTTGGCGACGCATCTAATGCGCCGGCACTTTACCGTTCAAGAGAGAAATAAATCATGATTAGAGAATTAAGCTTTCAAATCCGTATTAAAATGTCATCAAAATATTTGTAAACGAACCAACCGGAGACCAAGCTACATAACTGGGCAAGGTGAACGTTCCAAAGATATTCTGCCCAACCTGACAGTGGACGGATCAACCGCCCACTTACCAAAGTACGCCTACACGCTTATCCATGCGTTGCTAACTTCACACGCTTCTGAACATTCTGCCACCGGTGTTGATCCTCGAACACGAAGGTCACTCACAGAAGAATATAATGTATATATCATGTATACCCTTATTGCTTGTAGTATTGAGCCGAGCCGTAAGACGCTTCTCTGGACGGCTATACACATACACGTATAACTACACTCTATTGTCGGTTTGCTCGAAACTAATTGACATGCTATGCTCGGAAATGCAATTAATGTGGCCCATTTTGTCGTGAGTTTGTCACAGCTATGTAAATCTATAGCCCAAACCTTGGACATTTCATTAGAATGCAAAGAGGAATTGTTTATATTATTAATTGATGTATTTCACAAATTATCCAGTGATTTGGTCAGTCCATCGACGCAACAAAACCCACAACACATAGCATTTTAATTGATAAAGTGGCTCTGGGTCGCCCTGTTGCACGTTAGGGATGAGCGAATGATACAATCCATAACAAATGCACGCAACTGGATTTCTATACACATACAAAAGGAAGGTATAGTTCTATCATGGAAAAGAAGATGATATCTAACGATAAATGTTTTAGAATACTGTCAAATTATAAAAGTCAACGAATGTAAGACTACTTTAGAGGAGTCTCATTTTAGTAGCATTATAACTGACAAAATAAAACATCCTCTTCGGAACAATAGTGTACCAACAAAATGTCTTCAAACACAACCATAAACTCACATATACACACATGACTCACCCAACCGTCCGTTCACATTCGTAAGTCAACCGACCGAGCCGCAAGAACTTGACATGCAACAATCACCCTTATATCTTACGTTCTAATGGCTGTCTTTATTATGAATACTGGTTTATGGATACCAGTAAGGGGGGAGCAGCCGACGGGCATTAAAACATAAGCGGAATATACACAAGCCGTTCAGAAATGCCAATTTTTCTTTCATATACATATTTTCTAACAAATTAACACATCAAAAATTTCGACACCCGCCCCATAGCAGCTCCCACGTGACCCTTATTAATATGTATATTCAAACACTTTGACAGTTGACAACGTCAGATTGACAGCTGTCAAACGTCAAACATTCGACACTTACAGGTATATAATTAGGACTAGGATTTTGTAAATGTTTTCCGTCAAGTCCGAACACGATGTATATGTTACATTAATTCATTATTATACACTACTAGACAATTAAATTTAACGCTCTTTCACTAAACTGGTAACATTACTTGTCAGTGGCAAAAGGAACCATACTTTTTTACCTTTTAAGAAAAAAGTTCACGAAGTCATCTGTTTCTAGTCATCAATCCAATTGCGACCTAAATGCCAACAGTCCTGATGACACGTGTATAAAAAAAAAAGAATATCCCTACTCTTAATTTTTTATGATATTAATTACAATTCGACCAAATATTTACTTGCGATAATATTCAGGTACTCCTAAAACTATGTTTTTACTGAGTGAAAATATGATTTCGTTGGATTTTCAGATGGTTATAATAACCTGAGATCTATCCCTATATAGTGATGTGTTCAGAATGCAGTACGTATTTGATCGAAGCTGACATCGATTAGTATCTTTTAAATTTGATTTATATGTGTACTAGCATTTTATTCTTCTATGTAAGTAAAAATTATTTCATTCGGGGGGATATTTTATACTATCATATAGAATTGGGAAGTTCAATACAATAAAATTATACTCGTAAACGGTTTTATTTGACAGCTAAAAATGCCGTGTGTAGCGTCCACTGGTTCAAGACACAATTTGAAATAGGAAAAGATTTTAAAATAAATAACTAAGAGACAAATAAATAAACAGTTCGTACATCCAACCATATCAGAGTTCGACGCGAGCACTGACAGCTGTCAGTGTCAAAAGCGACAAGACAAACGCCATCTCTCGCCAAGCAAAGTCACATGCAGTTCCAAACGTTCCACAGCAAGGGTTTATCTTTAACCTTTTACAACTACAATAGGGCGGCGTCTACAACGACCGTAAATTTAACAACTTAAGAAACACTGAAATTTAACTTCTATTCGACGTAGAGTAAAGTACATTTTACAATGGGTCGTTTTAACGCACACCATTAACAATTTGATCAAACATTTGGTTTAGTGTCACCTCCCTATGGGTGGCTACCCTGTTGCAATCTAACCAATAAGGGTGTGTTTTAGACACGTAGGTACACCGTAAGGACATAAAAAATCGCCACCCGTAGGGAGTGGGGGGGTAGGGTAGTTGACTAGCGTTCGTTATGTGCAGGTGTTTTACGATTTAACTTGAGAAAAGGAAACTTAGCGGCAGATTTTCGCCTCATTCGTCCAGCATTCGCAGCTTCCTATAAAGATCACTGAGCAATGTTTTTAATACAATATTGCTTCTTTCTCACAAACCTTTAAATAAATTTATATAAATCAAAAGTATATACAAAAAATTGCATCACTATTGAATGGAACACAATTTTCTTATACATAAATATATATCTTCATACCTTCCAACAAAGATCCTCGAAGGGGTGGGCGAAGGTGTAACAACACAAGTTTTCAGTTTTCTGATGTTTAAAATAACCCAACCTCTCATGGAACAAATCGCCATTAAAATAATTTCGTAAAAATTATATATTTCATCTTCACGCCCGTGAGGGTAGGCAGAGGTGTATTAAAGAAAAAAATCGCCAAAGAAATATTTAAATGACCACATAATATAGTCAACTACCCTACAGTTGGGAGTGAAATAGTTGTGTAGTGTTTGTGTTGTGTGTGGTTCAATTGCGCAGGGGTGGTGCGGTGGTGGTGGAGTGGTGGTGCCGCTCCAGGTCCTCGAGGGAGAGCGCGTTGGGCACGTGCACCGACGGCAGCTTGCCCGCCGAGGCGCGCGCCAACAGCTCGGGCGAGAACCACCGCGCCAGCTGATTGTCCCCACCACCAGACCCCAGTTCTAAACACACCACAATTTCTTAAGCTTCAGTTAAGAACTCATCTGAGCAATGCAGACTTACAAGACCTCCAGGCAATTAACTAAGTTAATATTTTAACATTCCCAAGGAAATAAACAAAATATCTCTTGCTTTTTTTTCGCCCAATTTTTATCCCAATCCGCCGAAAACAGATTGAGATCGTACACCGATGAAGGGCGAAATATACATAATTATTTTCAATTCCAAAAACTACTCAATACTTAATTTTTGTATTGAATTTGATCTACATCAAGAATGTCAATTAATCGTGTTCAGATGGACGACCCTGTGCCGCGGATAATTAAAATAAGTTATTTTGAATAATTTCAAAAATTAAAATGACATCCTTAAGGGAAGTCAATGGGCGTCAAAAGCTTTTCTTAATCAACAGTTGTGTAGCCAGTATTACTCATCTGAACAATGAAGGGTGCTAAGGACCAAAATACTTCCAAAAATAATTTCCAAAGGGCTCAGTAACGTAGGTAAGGAGCCCCCGTGTGACCACCGCGCCAGCTGATTGAATCCAACGCGGACCTCAGCTCAACTTTTTATCTGCTCTTTCTCTTTAAAATCCTCCAGCAGCAGTAATCCACAATATAGACCAAAAAGCTACGACCTTAGCTAAGGGCTTGCACATACAACTATAATGGGCGCAGTATTACTTGCGGGTATACATTTCGATACAGCAAAAAATCTTGCAAAACGATAGATATTATTAGCTGGATTAATTGACACAGAATATTTAATTCTAGAAAAAAAACCTTTCTATATTCAGCAGGTGTACTGACCGTTGAGACTCCTCTGGTGTGACTGCACGAGGAGTTGGTGCAGCGTGGTACCGCCGGCCATGCCTCGCGCCATATTGCTCATGTTGAACTAAACACGCAACATTCATCATTGGTGGGGCTCTAGCAAGCATTCTTACATATCTTTTTGATCTAGGCGGCCGTCTGGTCTATTGGTTAGCGCTCCTGACTGCGAAACTTGAGGTCGCGGGTTCGAATCTCGCTGAGGGCAGGTATTTGTGTGATGAACACGAGTATTTATACCTTAGGCTTGGACGTCCTATTTATATATCTACCTATATAAGTAAATATATCGTTATCTAGTTGCCATAACACAGGTTTGCTTAATTTGGGACTAGGTCAATTTATATGGAATTGTCCCAAGGTATATATTAATTATTATTATTATCTACATCACGATTAAACCGACTGATGAATTTTGGCAGGCAGATAGCCACCTAGTCAAAGATCAATGACTTATTTACTTTGAAAATTATTTTTTACAGGGAATTCGTTAATTAATGTACTATGCGATTTTATACATATTTGCAGTAATAATTAAATACAATATTTTTGTTTTGTCAAAACGGCGACTGACTCGCCACTTGTGGAAAAGAAGAAGATGAAACAACTCACCGTATTAGGTACCTGCTGCCTCTGCTGCGCGTGGGGGAAGGGACGAACACCGCCAACCATTTGCTATAACATTACATACACAATAGTCCTCACAGTCATTCTGTTCACTGTCGCACAACACTAGGGTTCACACAGCAAGGCATCTACCACCATCTATTACTCAATAGCAACAACTATTCCACATGAATAAGGTATAATTGTATTTTATTTAAAACTAGCTGTCCCAGCTTCGCTTGGGTGAAAACATACAATTTATGAAACACGATTGCAGCGCCACCTATCGGGTCTAATTGTGACCCTGAACCATTCTCTAATCCACCTGAAGACACACAGACAAAGAATTTTTCAAATCAGTTCAGGAGTTTCGGAGCCTTTTCAATGCAAACAAAAAACAATCAAATCTTTCCTCTTTATAATATTAGTTTAGTTATAAAATTAGTTTAGTTAAGGTCCTGACCTGTTGCTGGTTGAATAAATGCTGTTGGTAATCACTCTGAGATGACGCGTACCCCATGGGGGGCGCGGCGCCGCTTTGGTTGCCCTGCAACGTTACTCAATGAGCTACTTCTAAGAGAACCAACACCATTTATATACTGCACTACGTGATATCCCCAAAATTTTCCGCTTAAAAGCATCTTAATTATATTGGATAATATATAACCTCACGCCTTCCCACAAGGGTCCCCGAAGGGCTAGGCAGAGGTGTATAGGTATTACCCTAATTAGTAAAATATTATAATAATAAAAAATCTTCTTACGATAAATATTTCACATAAATAATAAATCCTTATAAACATATCATTTGGGGTACTTTGATTCAAAATAAGTAGTGTCAACCCTTATCTCCGAAGACTCCGACATCCGTACTCCAGTGGTTTGCTTAGCACCTTAAAAGTGCCTGGCTGGAGGCCTCGGTTTCACGATTATTCGGGTATGTAGTTAAAGTTCCCGGATGTTGCTACGGTACTTACTAGGGTCAAAGGACTGCAGGGTCGGCAAGCCGAGAGCGATACATCTGGTCTTGCAAGCGTCCATAGACGGCGGTAGCCAATAGGCGGACCGCGTCCTTGTTTAAAAAGAAAACAATAACCTTGACTATAGGCCTGCCCTGCGGCATCTTAGGCGGTTGAGTCCACTGCTGCTGCTTGGGGCTCGGCGCTATCAGCGAGTCAGACTCTTTGTCGGCAGTCATCTTGCGTAACACCTGGGAAACAGACAGTCACTATTTACTTGAACACTAACTACGCCGCGCGGTTTTACACGCACATTTATTATATACTAGCTTATGCCCGCGGCTTCGCCCGCGTGGAAAGAGCAACATACATATTTTTGCCTTTATAATATTAGAGCTTTGAATCTTTCGGGATTCAAATGTAGCCTATGTCTTAATCCTGGGTATAAGCCATCACCATAAAAAAATATCAGTAAACCGGCTTTTTTTTCAGTGGTAAAAATGTTTTTTTTTTCAATAAAAAGTATCCTATGTTACTTCTTATACCTCCAGTAATATGTGTACAAACTTTCATGATAATCGGTTATGTAGTTTTTACGTGAAAGCGTAACAAACAAACTTACATTCACATTTATAATATTAGTAAGGATAACTTCTTTGATTGTAGGGGTCGTTGTACATGTAAATACTAAATATCCCATAATAAATGCTTCTTGTTATTTTTACTGCGAGGGTACTATATACTTGCATAATAAAGGCCAGCCTGATGGTAAGCGGTTACCATAACCTAAAGCTAGTTTACAAATCTCTGGAGTCTGAACCATTTGGGTATGCAGAGGTACCCATACACAGAAAAGACAGCTCGTGCAGAGAAACCATCTTTTTTAGTCAAATTCTTGGCAACATGTAAACTGTAGCCTATTTGGTTGTCTTTGAAGGTGTGGACGCGGGCGAAACCTATCGAGGAGAGAGTGACCAATATAGGTGTAGCTTTGATCTAGGCTCGGGCGAGACCTACCGAGGTGGGCGTAAACGATATAGGCGTGGATTGCTTTGGGTGCGACGGCTGCGTCTCGTGCCGGCGGCGGTAGTTCTCTCGCTGCTCCTCCAGCTTCTTCTTGATCAGCGCCGACTGCATGATGGACTGCGTGTGCGCAGCCAGCTCGCGCGGGGAGGGGATGCGCGCTGGCACGCCTATACAAACATCACTAGCGTCATGTGCGGTACAATTCTAACACAGGGTGGCTCCGGAACCCGGACAGGTACTTAAATAGGCCACAATAATAAAAAACAAAAGCAAAATTTGTTTTATTGACTACAATTATTTCGGCCACAAGCTGAGTTTCTAAAAAAAACAATGTTTCAATATGAATATTATTCCCTTAAGTAACATAGTCATTTGTATTTTGGGAGCTATTTGTTTTTTGCCTTGCCATGAGAATATATTCTCAATACCGTATAACTACTCTCTTCATACTACATCTACTTTCTAAGACAGGTTTGTAGGTTCATAATATAATGTTTTTCTTGGAAGTGTCTGGAAGAAGAGGCAGAGGAAGACTATGTTGCAACTACATACCTAGATCAAAGTGATCGAACACAAGGGGCGTGGCCGTCGTTTTTGTTTTGTATAGACTACAAGTGTGGCATACAAGCATACGGCCCACCTGATAGGAAGCGGTTACCTTAGCCTATTTACGCTTACGATACCGAAGCATCACTAGCGCGTTGCGATCTGTGTTGGAAGAGTTATACTGTGTTCGCAGCATAATGGGAAAAAACTCCCTTCGGCCAACATGATATAACAATCCTCCGCCCTTCCCAAGGAGCTCATTCTTGGAAACCTTATTAATCGAATAGAAAAACAACTCAAAAAAATTGCGTCATTCGGTAATGTTGAAATTGTATGGTGGGCACAGTCCACGCTAGTCACGACACGTTATCGACAGTATTGCACACTAAAATACACAAGTTTCAGAGCCGACATGTTAAAGCTGAAATTGGTGCATCAGTACCTGGATGGTGTACGGTTAGCGTGTTGGGACTGGTCGCCATGATGGGTGACACACAGAATGCTGCGTCCGGGTGGCAAAGCACAACTCAATTAGCGACAATAGCAGAGCAATAATTTAAAAGATTGGCAGGTTGCATGGCTTTTTAGGACCGGATCTCGTGAATCGAACAATCCGGTTCGTCCAGAGGTATATAGAGGTTACGCTAGTTACCTTGGTGTGGCAACGGCGACAGTCTGAGCGGTTGGTGGTGCGGTGGGACCACGAGGTGCGGCGCCGCGCCGACGCCCCCGGGCAGGGGGGACCCACCCATCTGGAAACATGTTCTTAACTCAATACAATGCTCTTATTTTTCGTCAT
Organism: Drepana falcataria; assembly: GCA_945859725.1. Taxonomy (NCBI): domain Eukaryota; kingdom Metazoa; phylum Arthropoda; class Insecta; order Lepidoptera; family Drepanidae; genus Drepana; species Drepana falcataria. The sequence goes on along the minus strand of OX243941.1, from coordinate 7,675,405 downwards.
CGTAATTTATCGCCATCGTAAGCTAATCGATCGAATGGCCACCAATTCGTTAACATCAACATATTCAACTATTGAAAGGAGTTATGACAAAGAGCACTGTAAAATAAAACAGTAACTCCACGAGCTTTATAGTGAACGACAACAGCGAGACCAGACCTGCTTATGTCTCAAAGAGATTCAAAAATGTATGAATAGTTGTACTTGAGTAACGGCGATGGACCTTTCAGGAAGAGTTTAGTCAAATACACACGCATATAATAATTTATACATAAATCAGTTTACATACTTAAATGAATAAAGTGAATAAAGTGGAATAAAATGAAAAATGAATAGCATGAATAAAGTAAACAAACATCTAGTGTGTGTGTGTGTGTAAATGTTGTTGTAGTAGTGACCTGTCTCTGGTGCTGGTGCTGGTGCACGCGCAGTATGGTGAGCAGAAGCTCGCGGTGGCGACTCTGCAGGCCCGGGTTGCCCAGCTGCTGCATCAGGTGCTGCACTGTTATCTCGCCAGCTTTCAGACCTGCCCACAAACACGCTCACTCACAACTTTAATGTCTGCAATGGAATCTGTGGCCAGCACTATGGAATATATGACAACTGATCCCATTCTAACATATATGTGTAGTGAGTTCCTGTAATGTATTGCTGTTATTATGTGTTGTTGTGTGTTATTATGTGTCGTTGTGTGTTATTATGTGTTGTTGTTTGTTATTATATGTTGGTGTGTGTTATTATGTGTTGTTGTGTGTTATTATGTGTTGTTGTGTGTTATTACGTGTTGGCGTGTGTTATTACATGTTGGTGTGTGTTATTATATGTTGTTGTGTGTTATTATGTGTTGTTGTGTGTTATTATATGTTGTTGTGTGTTATTACATGTTGTTGTGTGTTATTACATGTTGTTGTGTGTTATTACATGTTGTTGTGTGTTATTACATGTTGTTGTGTGTTATTACATGTTGTTGTGTGTTATTACATGTTGGTGTGTGTTATTACATGTTGGTGTGTGTTATTATATGTTGTGTGTTATTACATGTTGTTGTGTGTTATTACATGTTGTTGTGTGTTATTACATGTTGGTGTGTGTTATTACATGTTGGTGTGTGATATTACATGTTGGTGTGTGTTATTATATGTTGTTGTGTGTTATTACATGTTGGTGTGTGTTATTATATGTTGGTGTGTGTTATTGTGTTGTCGTGTGTCATTATGTGTTGTTGTGTGTTATTACATGTTGGTGTGTGCTATTATATGTTGGTGTGTGTTATTATATGTTGGTGTGTGTTATTATGTGTTGTTGTATGTGTGTTGATGTGTAGAGTTATGAATTGTTGAAGTGTTGTGAAGTGCAGTGTATGTGGACCAAAGTATACCGTGCACTATGGCCTGCGCCTCGGGCCGCTGCAGCAGATCGCGGTCGGCCCCGCTGAGGTGCGCGCTCATGTCGCTGGCCTGCACTTGTTGCTGTTGCCGCTGCATTAATTAATGGTAAATAAAAGTAAATAAATAAAGTATTACCTGAATATAGTTCAGGTTTTACCTGAATACCTGGATGAGACTAGTTCAGGATCGCTACGACGTGCGCGAATGAATTTTATAACCAGCAGTTGGGTAAAAGTAGCAAACATGATGAGATACGGGCTGATGTTTCCTACTACAGACAATACAAAAGGCTCTTTGGGCATTTTGCTGTACTTTACCACCCGAGCGAGAGAGTGACCTGGCGCTCTACCCTCTGCCTACCTCGTCAGTTACTCGGCGTGATGATATGTATGTATGTATGTATTCTATATTAAACATAGCCTAATGGTATCGAGATCTGGGTCCATGGTACCGGCGGGATAGGGTCCTAGAGGGAGGCACTCCTCACAAAACGTGCAGTGTCTTTATTATTATTATTTACCTGCTGCACTTGCAGGAGCTTGTAAAGGAGCTCCTGAGGAATGTGCGGCGGCTGCTGTTGCTGCTGCTGCTGCTGTTGCTGCTGCTGCGCCTTCTGCTGTTGCTCCATGCTCTTATTCAGCATCTGTACATTGGGTATTATCTCAAGTAATAAAAAGCTATTCAAATATATCAAGCTGTGGTGGCTCGATTAGTTGCCTGTGACACATAATTTTTTTTTATACAACAAGAGTGGCAAACAAGCATACGGCCCACCTGGGAATGGGAAACGGTTACCGTAGCCTATTTACGCTCACGATACCGAATTATCACTTGCGCGTTGCCACTCTGTGTTCGGAGAGTTATAGTGTGTTGGCAGCATAATGGGTTTAATCCCTCTGCTTCCAACACAATGTAACAATCCTCCCCCCTCCCCAAGGAGCTCATTACTGGAAACCTTATTCACCGCGTAGGAACACAACACAATAAATTGTGTTATTTGACTACGGACTTCTAGGTGGAGGTCCTGCCCTAGTCGGGCAGCTGCAAATTCGAACGGGAAACCCGTTACGCCCTACCTCTCTTAAAATTTCGCAATCAATAAGTTTCAATAAGTATCAATAAGTATTTCTGAACTAACGTACAGAGATTATTCACACCAGAGCTTTACTATGAAGGAAAACATCGAGAGGATACCTGCATACGTCTGAGAAGCAATTCCAAAGCGTATGTATAGACGGCTAGGACTCGCCATCATTAACGGACTTTGTCGGGTCAGCTAGTACCTGTAACAAGCTCATGGGCTGCGGCTGGTGGTGCTGGTGCTGGTGCTGGTGGTGGGGGGCCGGCGCGGCGCCGCGGGGGGGCTCGCCCGCCGCCGGCACGGCGTGCCCGCCCGACACCTGCGCCAGCTGGCCACACACACACACACACACACACGTATTATTATTGTTATACTGATAAATCTAATAACAAAACATTATATATAAAGCAGTGTGTCTGCAAGAGGCTATTCGAAGTAGATCAAATCGATCGGATATTAAAGGATAAGAACGTCATCGGTACTCCAGTGTGTGTGTGTGTGTGTGTATGTATGTATATATATGTGTATGTGTGTGTGTGTGTGTGTGTATGTATGTGTGTGTGTGTGTGTGTGTGTGTGTGTGTGTATGTACTTACGAGACGCTTGAAGGCGGAGAGATCATGGTCTGGCAGCGGCCGCGGCTGCGACTGCTGCGGGCGTAGTCTCGCCTCCAGCTCCTCCAGGCTCTGCATCTTGCCGCCAGCGTTGTTCACCTCTGTAGGAAGAATTATGCTGTACTGGGAATGATATATCAGAAGTTAAATGCATGATGTGAAAATGACGCTATTCAGGTAAGTATTTACAAAAAAAATCTGTTCACTGGTTCTAATCTCAGTCGGTGCATCGTATCGCGCCATCGCAGTCAAGCTTTTACGGTGAGAGCACTTTTGTAGTCATATGTGCGTGCTTGCCCTGTGCGTATGCGTACGTGTGGGTGCGTGTGTGTGCGTGCGTGTGTGTGCGTGCGCTGTGCGTGCGTGTGTGCGTGCGTACGTGTGTATACGTCCGTGTGCGCACCGTTGCGGCTGTCCGCGTTGGCGTTGGCCCGCCTCAGCAGGTCGAGCAGCGAGGGCGGCCCGCCCGGAGAGATGGGCGCGAACACGTGCTGCGGCGCACTCGACGGCTGCGTAGTGTTGTCCAGCTCTGGGGGTGATACATACATATCGTCACGTGGGGCCCCTAACGGGGTAGGCAGAGAGAGTAGAGCGCCAGCTCTTTCTATATTTTACACACCTCTTTCGCTTCTTCCATATTTACCATTTACATTGGCACCCACTATTTATTGCACTGCCATCACTAAGCCCTTAAGGGCCTTTCTACTAATATTATAAGAGCGACAGTTTATGGGGATAAATTTTCCTCTTTCACACAAAACCACCTTTCGGAGTTGGATAAAATTTGGCACAAAGATTAGATATTAATCCAGCTGATAATCTATTATCAGCTGAATTAATATACATCAAATCTTACCCGAAACGGGAGTGTGACCGTGGGGTACAGTCAGTACACAATATACGAGATCACGCATCGGAACTGTTTGTAATTGTTGTGTACAAATGTATGGCACTGACCATCAACAATGTTGTTCAACAGTCGCTCGTAGTGGCCGGAGTCGTTGGTGGGGCTCTCGCGGCGGAACCAGCGGCTGAACCGACTGCCGCCCTCAGTTTCACCACCGCCATTCTATAGAAATCAATTCATTCGTTACTTTCATTTCCCAGCCTTAATTAACGCCACTTATAATTGAAACTGATTAAAAATATATATGTTTAATAAAAATATTGTATACACTTAACTTGCATTTAATTGTTTTTATAAAATAATAATAAATCCTCACGCCTTTCCACAAGGGTCCCCAAAGGGGTAGGCAGAGGTGTATATGTGTTATTACCGTCAGCACGTCGGGAATGGTATCAAACTTGAGGAACTCGTCCAAGTTGAAATCCGGCTGATCGTTGTTCGTCTGCTGTTCCTCCGGCTTCGACTCCACGCCTGAATCCTTGTCCTGCACAATAAGCTGCCATCACAATTGTGTCCCATAACACGTACCTATATAGCAAGTAGGAAGGAAGCATTATTGTGTATCTTCACGCGTTCCCACAACGGTCGCCGAAGGTCTAAAGAGAGTATGTAAAACAAGACCTTATAAAATGTCTTTTCGCCTAAATACGGTCATGTGTCGACGTGACGGATCGTTTCTCAAGAGTCAAGACTAATCACTGTACAGTAAAAATCTAATTGTTACAATCGAGATTCGACAGAAGACCTCGGCCACCACGGCTCTTTAAAGCAACGTGACCCTACGAATGTGAGGGTGTTTGTTCCTCTTTCGCCAAAACGGAACGGATGAAATGAAATGATTTTTGTTGAAATGAAATTTGAACGGATGAAATGAAATGATTTTTGATGAAATGAAATTTGAAAGGATGAAATGAAATGATTTTTGATGAAATGAAATTTGAATGGATTAAATGAAATGATTTTTGATGAAATGAAATTTGAACGGATGAAATGAAATGATTTTTGATGAAATGAAATTTGAACGGATGAAATGAAATGATTTTTGATGAAATGAAATTTGAACGGATGAAATGAAATGATTTTTGATGAAATGAAATTTGAACGGATGAAATGAAATGGTTTTTGATGAAATGAAATTTGAACGGATGAAATGAAATGATTTTTGATGAAATGAAATTTGGCACCGAGATAGATTCTTAGCTGGATGAACATATAGGACATATTTTATTCAAGAGAAAAAGAACAATCCTACCCCTCCCCAAGGAGCTCATTATTGGATATCTTCTTCATCGCGCAGGAACACAACACAAAAAATTGAATTATTTGGCTACGGACTTCTATAAGGTGGAGGGTTCTTACATACATACCTGGGACAGTTCCACACAAATTGACCTAGTCCCATTTTAACCAAAGCTTGTGTTATGGTAACTAGACAACGATATATTTACTTATATAGATATCAGCCCTCGGCGGGAATCGAACCCACGACCTCAAGTTTCGCAGTCAGGAGCTCTAACCACTAGACCAGCCGCTAGTCTATACCAATATTATAAAGAGGAAAGATGTGTATGTAAGTATGTTTGTATTGAATAGACTTCGAAACTACTGGACCGATTTAAAACATTCTTTCACCATTGGAAAGCTTGACATAGGCTATATTTTCTTTTATAAAAAAAAGTCTTATGTCCACCCTTGCAAAGCCGGGACGGACCGCTAGTGTTGTATAAAGTGTGGTGACTCACATTGCTAGTGTTGGCCGAGTCTGGCGGCGGCTGCGGCGGCGATCCCGTGTCGCGCCACCGCTCGACGCCCGGGGAGCGCGCGCCGCTGTTGCCGTTGCTGTTGCTACTGCTATTGTTGTTGTTGTTGTTGTTGTTGTTGCTGCTCGAGTTGGTGAGCCACTTTTGCTACACCATTACATTTGAGTCAGGACAATTGAGTTTAATAGCCACGAGCATCGAATCAACATGACACCTAACGTTCGTTACTATTTAAATTAAATTACACTCGAGTTGTTCAATTGGATTATAGGTCAATTAAATTATAGTTCAGGTACAAATTTTGTTGGGAGTCCAGGTTGATTGAATTATAGTCCACATTTATTAAATTACACTACTGTCCAGGTCAAATTAATTTTTAATTTTTTTGAAATTGAATTGTAGTCTAGGTACAACGAATTATGAGTCCAAAACAGAATTATAGTCCAGGTCGACTTTTTTACTGGCCAGTTACAGTTCTTATCCAGGTACAGTTCCTATTCAATTGCAGTCCAAGTCAATTAAATTCAGTCCAGGTCAATCGTATTGCAGTCCACATAAATTAAATTACAATACTGTCCACACTTAATTAATTATAAGTCCAGGACAGTTTAATTATAGGTCAGGTCAATTTTATGACTGTCCAGTTACAAGTTCCAATTCAATTACAGTACAAGTCAATTAAATTCAGCCCAGGATTGCAGTTTCATGGTGTTAGCACGTTCAAAGAGAGGGGATAAACTTATCGAATTCAGCTCACGAATTGTATATCACAAATGTAACGAAAAAACTAGTTACACCTACAATAGTAATATATATATCCTCACGCCTTCCCACAAGGGTCCCCGAAGGAGTAGGCAGAGGTGTATAGGTAATACCCACACACCCACTTTCCGCCGGAGGGGCCAATGTGACAGATGGCGAGTCCATCGCCCTTACTTAAGCACGACTATACGCCTTCTGAATTTCTTCTCAGACGTATGCAGGTTTCCTCTCGATGTTTTCCTTTACCTGTAAAGCTCGTGGTGTGACTAACCACTGTACTTAAGTTCAGAAAAACTCATTGGTACAGTCGGGATTCGAACTTGCGACCTTTGCGTCACAGGCAACTGCTCGAACCACTCGGCCACCACGGCTCCTTTTATAGTTTAGTTTTTTTGGTTACACCTACAATAGCCCACATGAAAATAGGTTTTTGGTAAAACGTAGCCTATGTTATGATATGACTGGCGCTCTATACTCTCTGCCTACCCCGTTAGGGACTCGGCGTGATGATATGTATGTATGTATGTTATAATTACCTCGGGCTCCTTGCTGTTAGCGGAGACACTCTTCTTGATGGGTTCGTCGAAACCTCGCAGTTCTATGGTCTCCAGTTGAGATGTCGGCCCTCCACTGAACCTATCATACACATATACAGCTTCTAAATAATATGAAGTACTAGCTTATGCCCGCGGCTTCGCCCGCGTGGAGTTCGAAAAAATAGCTACAATATTTTCCTGCTAGAATCGGTTCAGCATCAGAATAGGCCTCGAATTATTTGGAATTTTTGTAATGACAGGGTTGAGTTTTCGAACATGTGTAAAAAAAAGTGTAAATCAAAAGCACAAAGGACTATTGATATAATTTTGATGCAAATCTGAGTTCCTACTAATAATGAGGCAAATTTATAAATAAAAAGTAGCCTATGCCCTATTCCTAGGTATAAGCCATCGCGATTTCAACTTTCAGCCAAATCGTTTCAGCCGTTTTGCCGCGAAAGAACCGCAAACATCCAAACTTACAAACTTTATATGTTACTCATAACACAGGTTTCTAGATAATCACGTCCATTTCCAAATAAACCCCGCCAGAGAATAGAGCGCCAATTAGCTCTATACTCACAGACCTCCTTCACACACATTTTTCAATATCTCCACACATACTACGTTTCGAATACTCTTACCGTTCCCATCCTTGAGTGATCGGTCGATTTGATCTTAGGTAATTGGAACGTGGTCGTCCTCTGACTCTTCTTGCACACACTTTCGCATTGTGTATCTGTTTCGTCAATCGTTCTTCACCCATCCTTTGTTTACGTCCAAACCAACGTAACATGCCTTTCTTCATCTTTACAAACACACCCTTGTTCACGTTGTGGTATACGACAACAAATTGTTACGCCGCACCTTTTTAGAATTGAGTCTCGATTGCATTGATATTGATACTATTTTCATGATCCACGTTATTTGTAATTATCATTAATCCACATACCATTCAGGTTCGTCTTCTTTATCATAGCGTCGTTGAGAATAGCGACCGCCTCTGCGGTTGTCCTCCCTGTAACCAAATAATATAATACAGCATCCGCCATCTAAAAATCTCTGCCTCAGACTTTCTGTTCAATTTTATAGTGCGTTCTGAAAAAGTCTTTTCAGATTGCAGTCACCGCATAAAATATATATGATTTTTATTATTAATAGACGGCCGTCTAGTCGCGGATTCGATTCCCGCTGAGGGCGTTTATGTGGAATTGTTCTAAGGTATTTATTATGCAACTATACCCAGTGTACGTAAGCCATTTTACCGCCCCTTTTGTAAATCCTGGGTACGAATGAAGATGTATGAACTCACCTATCCCGCGTCTTTTCGTTGTTGAACCGATCGTCCCGCTCCCTCTTCATGTCAGAGCTGAAGTTGTCTCGAGTGAACGAGCGCCGTTCGTACCTATACGATGTTCAACGCAGTGTGAGGCACAATTAATTTAAGAGAGGTAGGGCAACGGGTTTCCCGTTCAAATTCGGAGCTGCCCGACTGGGGCTCTCCACCTTACAGAAGTCCGTAGCCAAATAACACAATTGTTTGTGTTGTGTTCCTACGAGTGAATAAGGTTTCCAGTAATGAGCTCCTTGGGGAGGGGGGAGAATTGTTATATTGTGTTGGAAGCAGAGGGATTAAACCCATTATGCTGCCAACACACTATAACTCTCCGAACACAGAGTGGCAACGCGCAAGTGATACTTCGGTATCGTGAGCGTAAATAGGCTACGGTAACCGTTTCCCATCAGGTGGGCCGTATGCTTGTTTGCCTTACGTACGTTACGTACGTAAGATACTTACATAATTTAATACATTACATATTTATGTCAGCCAGAGATCATATAGGATATAGGGTTCTGTATGTTGTATTACATACTGAATTGTGTGTAAGCAAATGCTTAACATTTGAATTTGAAGTGTACGTACTTCAAAAGTTTATTTTACAGGTAATAATTCATTTGAAATAATAATAGGTACATTCTTACGGTGAAGAAATTCAGACATCTATAGTTGTGCTTGAGAAACAGCGATGGACTCGCCATGTGTCTTGTAAAATATATCTCTGGGGCAAACTAGGTGTGTGGGTACTAGCTGCACACCTCTGCCTGACCTTTCCTGTGACCCCTTGTGAAATGAGGGGCGATATCAGCAGGGGTTTGTCAGTGGTGTTGAGAAAACCATAGGGTGATTGATGAGTAAATAAGAGTTGCTGAGTAAAGAGGAGCCCACCCCCCCCCCCCCCACCCTCCCACCGGCAGCTGTACTGACAGCAGTAGACATTCATGGTGGGAAAAAGGAGTTAATGGTGGAGATTGAATCTCGGAGGTGATAAATTAAAAATTATGGGATGTTATTAGTAATTGACAAATAGTCATCGGAGATAAGTAAGGAGGGGGTTTTAGAGGGTATAAGGTAAGGAGGCACCCTGACCTGTCACCGTTGGGGCGCGCGTGGTCCCTGTCACGCGGAGGGCGGTATGGCTCGGGCTCGTCCCAGCCGCCCGCGCCCACGTCGCGCACCATGATGCGACCAGACCCGATGCGCCGCCCGCCTTTGCAATGTCATTATACAGTTAGGTCTTAAACCTATTAGCGGCTGGACGCGACTATTAGCACTAGTATTGGCGCTTCAATTTTTATACACATTTCAGATAATATTACATTTGTCTTCTAGAACTTGTGAACTACATACATCCTCATGACGATGCATTAAAAAAAATTATTTGCCCAATAACATCAAAACATTAGAGGGAGTAATAATCACAGCGAAACATGGTTTTATGGCTTTTTTTTTAGAAACTATTGATAACATCCTACTACTCAATAAGGCCATAACGGAATTGAATGAAATTTGGCACAGATATAGATTATAAGCGGGATTAACACATAGGACAAATTGTTTACCGATAAAATTACATACATACATACATATCATCACGCCGAGTCCCTAACGGGGTAGGCAGAGAGTATAGAGCGCCAGTTCTCTCTAGACTTACATACCTCTTTCGCTTCGTCCACATTCATCAGTCTCTTCATACATGCTCGTCGGTTTCGAGTACTCTTAACGTTCCCGTCCTTGAGAGTCCGATCTATTTGGTCCAGGTAGTTGGAACGTGGCCTTCCTCTGCCTCTTCTTGCACACACTTTTGCTTTGTATATCTGTTTCGTCAATCTTTCTTCACTCATCCTTTCTATGTGTCCAAACCAACGTAACATGCCTTTCTTCATCTTTACAATCACGCCCTCATTCACGCCAGTTGATTTGCGAATCTCTTCATTGCGGATTCGATCTAATATCGTTACGCCGCACATTTTTCGAAGAGATCGCATCTCGACTGCATTCAAGCTATTTTCATACTTCCTCTGACATACCCAGGATTCGCTGCCATACAATAAGGTAGGTACCAATATCGCGTTGTGGACAGCAACTCGAGCATTCTTGCTCAGACTTTTACTGCCCATCAACGCCGACATGGCTCCATTCACCTTATTTCCGGCAGTTATCCTTCTTTCAATATCTTTTTCATACTTTCCATCTCGTGTGAACATGCTTCCAAGATATACAAATTCATTCACTTGCTCTAGAATTTGCCCATTTACCGATATTGCACACTCGGTCACTTGTTCATCTCTTTCGAATACCAGAACCTTAGTCTTGCCAGCGTTTAGGCGCAGCCCCTTCTTTTCACATTCTTCTTTCATTATGGTAACTAGTGACTGCAGTTCGCCCTCTGATGACGCCAGTAAAACCGCGTCATCGGCGTATAGTAGGCAGTTGACCACTAAGTTTCCCATTTTCACTCCACATCCGTTCGTTCTTAGTGCTCTCAGACAGTTATCTAGATATATAATGAACAGCCAGGCAGACATGATACACCCTTGTTTGACCCCCGACTTCACATCAAACCAGGGTGACATCTCACCGTTAACCCTAACGCACGCCTCGCTATCACTATAGAGTGATTTCACGGCATGCAGTAGGGAACTGCTCACTCCATATCCAATAAATAAAATATCCAATAAATAAATAAGATAAAATTAACAATTAAAAAAATATTACGCGGATGAAACCGCGGCGCACAGCTTGTAAAAAAATAAAACCGTTATTAGCTGCCTGCATTCGCCTCCTTGCTATACAATATTACTGGAATTAAATATTATACATATCCAGTAAATAATATATTTCTGAGCGAAATTTCATCCAATCCCATTCTTTAGTGTTTGAAAATGGAACAAACTTTCACATATATAACGTTAGTAGAATATGTATGTAGGCAATACCTTACAGAGTTGTGTCAAATCTTGAGACGCACACCACCTTACAACTGCCACATTACTATAGGCCTCATTCAATATTGCTCATACATATTTCCAATAAAGAAATACATACAGTGTTCACACAAAATGTGTGTACAGAGGCCATGTAGATTACCCTACCTAATTTTATCTTGACAAGGTTTTCTAGGCCAACACGCAAAATAATCATTATACTATAGAGCGTACAGAGTAATAAGGTACAACATTACTTGAGCTTATTACGTTACGTCACAAACTCTCAAACTCAAATTTCAACACAAGACAATTAAATATCTATAAATAATGTTAGACCTATAAATAATCTAGAATATGAGCGTTTTAGAAGTTTATAAATAGAAGTAGAAAGAGCCGTGGTGGCCGAGTGGTTTGAGTAATCGCCTGCAACACAAATAATGCTAGCTCTAATCCCGACTGTGCCAATGACTTTTTCTAAACTTTAGTATAGTGATTAGTCACACCACGAGCTTAACGACGAAGGAAAACTTTGAGAGGAAACCTGAATACATCTGAGAAGTAATTCAAAGGCAAAGTGATGATAATATTACATATAGTTTCTTTAAACTCGGCACCGTAAATATTAGCTGAGATCGGAGCAAGACAACCGATGCCTGCAATTCGATACAATGCTACAAGTGTGCCGGGCCCTATTCGGCCTACCTAAGTATATACTTACAATTATAATACATAAGAATAATTTATGTATGTGTATATGTTACCTTGTTCAGTCTTGGGCGGTATCGGCGGCTGGGCGGGCGCGGCGGACAGCGGCGAGTCGGGGCGCGTGCGGGCCACGTGCGGCGGCGGGGCGGCGCCGGCGGGCGCGCCGCAGCCCGACGTGAACGAGCGCCGCTGCGGGGACAGCACGATGCCGCCGCCGCTGGGCTCGCTCTCCTTACGCACGCGCTCGCGGGGGTCGGCCGACCGCCGCCCGTACGGACCCTGCACACACGCACACACGCACGCTATATACACTACACACCACGACACTACTAAGTGGCAGAGGAAGACCACGTTCTAACTTCTCTGCACGGCACGCACGCTATATCACACAAAGGAAGTCGACACTACTGAGAAGCAGAAGAAGACCACCTTCTAACTTCTCCGTACGGACCCTGCACCACACGCACGCAATATCACACGATGTCACTAATAAGAGGCAGAGGAAGACCACGTTCTAACTTCTCTGCACGGCACGCACGCTATATCACACAAAGGAAGTCGACACTACTGAGAAGCAGAAGAAGACCACCTTCTAACTTCTCCGTACGGACCCTGCACCACACGCACGCAATATCACACGATGTCACTAATAAGAGGCAGAGGAAGACCACGTTCTAACTTCTCTGCACGGCACGCACGCTATATCACACAAAGGAAGTCGACACTACTGAGAAGCAGAAGAAGACCACCTTCTAACTTCTCCGTACGGACCCTGCACCACACGCACGCAATATCACACGATGTCACTAATAAGAGGCAGAGGAAGACCACGTTCTAACTTCTCTGCACGGCACGCACGCTATATCACACCAAGGAAGTCGACACTACTGAGAAGCAGAAGAAGACCACCTTCTAACTTCTCCGTACGGACCCTGCACCACACGCACGCAATATCACACGATGTCACTACTAAGAGGCAGAGGAAGACCACGTTCTAACTTCTCTGCACGGCACGCACGCTATATCACACCAAGGAAGTCGACACTACTGAGAAGCAGAAGAAGACCACCTTCTAACTTCTCCGTACGGACCCTGCACCACACGCACGCAATATCACACGATGTCACTAATAAGAGGCAGAGGAAAACCACGTTCTAACTTCTCTGCACGGCACGCACGCTATATCACACTAAGAAAGTCGACACTACTGAGAAGCAGAAGAAGACCGCGTTCTATATTCTCCGTACGGACAGTGCACGGCACTAACGCTATATAAGACCACGACACCATTAAGAGGCAGAGGAAGACCACCTTCTTACTTCTCCGTACGGACCCTGCACCACACGCTCGCAATATCGGACTACGAAAGTGGCAGAGAAACAAGAAGGAGGAAAGAAGGAAGGACGTCCCAATATCCTAAATCGAATCGAATTGAGTGTCTGACTCAATGGCTCTGGCAATGGCAATGGCAATGGGATGGATACGTCAAGTGTACTCTAAGCCGGAGAGCGTGTGTGAAGTAACTATTGAAAGTGGAAGAAGCGAATGAAGTCTGTAAGACTAGAGAGAACTGACATCTCTCCGCCTATACATTGAGGGACTCGGCGTGATGTTATGTATGAAACCACTATACACGTCACAGAAAAAGGATAAGCGAAAGAAAGAAGAAAACTTGAAGACACAGATTTACTTATTACTATTAATTTCCCTCTTGAAATGTCGGACCCCGCAAAGGATTTATCTAGCTTGCGTAGAGATACATATCCAACACTTAGTAATCCATATTCGAGTCCTAATACAGGTTATAGCGATTCGGTGTAACTGCAGGAAGTCTTTTATTGAAATTGAGCTACAGTCACGTAAGAATTATAAAGACAATAAGGAAAGTGAATCAAGTACCTTGTGATTTTCATTGGGCGCGTCTCCTCTCCCGCCCCGGTCCTCCTCGGTCGGTGAGTCGGAGCGTCGTTTCAATACACTGAAATGTAACATCGCAGTTAGGGAACATGCCCAAATCATATGACCCGTTGAAGGAGCAAGTGGGCCATGCCATATACTATAGGTAGGTACATATACTACGGTTGGTCACAGAAGGGGGAAAGATAACATTCCCCTACCAGGCCAGTCTCCGCTGAATACTACTTCAATTCTGGCTCGAGAATCTCTAATGGTGAAAACGGCTTGGAAATCCGTTCAGTAGTTTTGAGTTTTTCGCAAACAGACAGACAGAGATGCAGGCGCGGCAGGAACTTATGATATATGGTTACGTATCCGTAAGCCCTTGTAGGTCACCTATATTATAGATAGTGCCATCCACGAAGACGCACCCCACTATTCTTCCTAATAGTTAATAATATAAGTGTGCAATCTACCACAATTTTTTATTCGGTACACACTGATTACCTATGAGTGCACAAGAGACTCGGGTCATACTCCCCGCATCCCGCGACCCACACGACTAGAAATTGGTGGGGCGCGTTTGCGTGGCACCATCTGTATAGAGTTAATAATCGAGAAGGGACAGGAGCAATAAGTGTACTGACAGAGCAAGCGCCTCGCAGCCAGCGAAGGCAGTCTCCAAGCCGCGCTTGACGAGGGGCGAGTTGCGCAGACGCATCAACTCGTCCCTCGTGTAGGTGAGCGGCTTCCGCGCTGGTCCCACGGCCAGGACAGCAGGGTCGCCCCCTCCTCCTGCTCCCAAACAGCTGTCTTCATCACCTAAGACACAACATATTGTTAAAACAAAAAATGTTAACTGCCCTTCTGTTAGACAAATAATCGTACTTTACACATCTGCCTAGCACTTCGTTACCCATGTGGGAAGGCGTGAGGATATCTATACAATATAATAATAATAATATATCCTCACGCCTTCCCACAAGGGTCCCCGAAGCGGTAGGCAGAGGTGTATAGGTAATACCCACACACCCACTTTCCGCCAGAGGTATATTAGGTGCCAACGTGACAGATGGCGAGTCCATCGCCGTTACTCAAGCACGACTATACATACGCCTTTGAATTTCTTCTCAGACGTATGCAGGTTTCCTCTCGATGTTTTCCTTCACCGCAAAGCTCGTGGTGTGACTAATCACTGTACCTACTTAAGTACAGAAAAACTCATTGGTACAGTCGGGATTCGAACTTGCGACCTTTGCGTCGCAGGCAACTGCTCGAGCCACTCGGCCACCACGGCTCTTACTGTCGTAATGCTCGTAATGTCCTTATATCTGTACAAATAAATAAAATTGGTGTGCCTGTTTTTAATATTAACAAAACCATGTTTTACTAAATGCATATGGATGTTGTATACACGGTACATATGCCAAAAAATATTTTTTTTACAATTTTTATCTGTGTTTGTTCCGAGTTATCTCTGAAACGGCTGGACCGATTTTAACAGGACTTTCACTGACAGATATCTGATGTTAAAAGGAATACCTTAGACTACTTTTATTTTGAAAACTGAACAATACTTATTTTGTTAAATTCCACGCGGACGAAGTCGCGGGCACAGCTAGATATAAATAATAAATGAAATCAACATTTTACACGGATGAAACCGTCGGGCCTAGCTAGTGGATAATTACTTAATGTGTTGTAAATCAACATTAAGTGAAATTGTTATTTCTTACAAATCTTTATTATAGCCAAACCCATTATGGTAACTAAATACAATGTACCTACCTATGTACCTACATCATATCAGACTTGTTCATTGTTGTAAATACATAATACAATAGAGACACATGTAACCCGATCGTTTTGTTTACGCGGTAGGGTTTGCTTATTAATCCTAACTAATATTATAAATGCGAGTGTGTTTGTTTATTACGCTTGCAGGTTTTAACTACTGAACCGATCATCATGAAATTTTGAATACACAATGGCAGGGTTACAGAAGAGGGCTTAGATCATTCTTTATTCAGGAATAATACTGATCTCGTGAGATCACGTCTGTTGCTGTCTAACTGCGAGTAACACCGTGGGGCTTAGCTAGTCAGTGATAAATACTGGACTATAGATAGTGCCATACACGAAGACGCGCCGCACTATTCTTCCCCATAGTTTCTAGTGTAAGTGTGCAACCTTCCACTAGTGTTTATATATTCTCGGTTCACACTGACTACTTATGTGTGGACATTTGTGTTGCAGACAACTGCTCAGACCACTTGGCCACCACGGCTGTTTTAAAATGGGGAGATAATTATCAATTAGGTACTTACTCTTACTTTATATCGGACGGTATAAAGTAATAAACATAAGGATATGCATGAGAGTTTGAAAGGAAATGATACAGCTGATATTTGGGTCACCACGCTGCTGTTAGCAATGCAGTACAGCCGATTGGTTTAAAAGAGACAAAATAAATATTTCCAAAGATATCACCAGCATCACGGATGCTTCTTTAAATCAACTAATACATAAAGGGTGACTTACGCCACGAGACACGTTTGACTCTCTTCGTGGGGGGCCCCGCGTGGACCCTCGGCGGGAGTTGTGCTGGCACCTTCCTCAGTGCACTCTGATAACGCATGAGGAACGCGTGCACCGCGCATTTGACTGGTGACGCGGCTCCCGACTGCGTAGCGAGGGACGAAACTGGGGCAGGGTTGCCAGCCGCTGCCTTGCGCGCACGCCTTCGCGCTACCCTGATCCCACCGCGATGAGCCCTGCGACGCGCGCTCTTAACCATTCCAGAAGGCGGAGGCGTCTCCGTAACGACCATCACTACCATTTACTCGGTGACGCGTCACGACAAAATGGCGATAACTGTTCGACGATAACTTAACGTAAAACTAGCCTAACGATTATAGGATTATGTATATAAATAAAAATAAAAACAACAAAACGAAACAAAGAAAAAAGCTACAACTAAGGGGTGTCGGTGAGACGCAAGCGCAGCTACGCGCCGAAAGCTACGTATTGACGGCGAGATCACTCAACCAGGGCTACGTAGACAAGGTGGAATCGCGAATCTCCCGTATCCGAACAATGTGTAGGCTCGTTCGGGGAAAATAGTTTCGGAAAAGACCCGGAAAGATGCAAGATTTCACCACGGGAATCGCGGAACGAGGCGCAGTGCGTGAGATCGTCTCAAAGACTGACAGAGCGACGCAAACAGCCGTTCTAATTTCATTTCAAACTCCAACTACCCACTTTTTTTGATTTTCGACGTGGAAACGTTTCGTACAAAATGGGCAATGTTTTAAATGTACCTTACATTTGGTTTAGAAAAAATTGTTCGAGAACGATTCAAACGGCTATGAATATTAAATGTATGAAAGCCGGACCGACGCAATGCGAGCTCATTTCTGAGGTACGAAATTAATAATAACAATTTACAGGTACTCGTTACCATAAGGATTTTATATTTATTTAACTATAACATTTTAATTTTAGATTTAAACGTGTTGGCCGAGTAGTGAGAGATGCCCTCAACACAAAGATTGCAAGTTCGAATACCGACTGAGTTTTTGTTACTTGACATTGGTTTCTCTGAACTTAGTGTATGTAAATTTAGTCACACCATGAGTTTTACGGTGAAGGTAAACATCGAGAGAAAACCTGCATATGTTTGAGAAGAAACTCAAAAGCGAAGTATAGACGTGCTCGAGTAACAGTGATGGACTCATATGGTCCATTTGTTCCTCAAACACTTTTTAGCCTAAGGAGGTAGCCGGGTATTTCAAGCCCATATCGGATACGGTAACCGCTTACCAACAAGCATATTTCCTCAAACGGTTACCTGCTCTGCTTGCACAACCTTTTAATGTGGATTCTTGAAAATATTACACACCGTAAGAACACAAAACTAACTGGTAGCAGTGTCATTTATCTGATTGTAAGTGGAACTGCTCCAGTCGAACTCTTATTCCTAACGGTATAAATAGTCCTCAAAGTTATTTTTTCATAAACCAGCGAGTCTATTTCAACTCTTACATATTCACATACGTAGCCATGTTTTCCAATAAGCGAACAGTGCCATTGAAAAGTTTGAAAAAAGTACAGCTACTAGCAATAGGGGGCCGGTCTGCCCTTGACCTTCGCGTCCCTGCGGAATTTTACCCTTGCACAAGCCCGCACCCCCGGGAACCAGTTACGATGTACAACATAAATGTGCAAGGGACCTTGCAATAAAGCGATATCGCGGCGTTTACAAAGCTGCACGTTTTAGAATAGCAATATTCTTTAGAAAAATATTAACACAAAAAAAGTATAGATTTAAAAAATATATTTATACCGACATTAGACGCCGTGGTGATCTAAGGTCGATTGGTTCACAAAGATTGCAAATTCGAACCCCGTCTGGGCCAATGCGATTTTTCAAAACAACATTGTTCACACCACGAGCGAAGTAATTCAAAGGAGTATATATAGTCGTCCTTGGGAAGCGGCGACCGCCTGACTGTCTGTCACGTTGGCAAAGAAATATATATCAGCCGAAAAGGGCGTTGTTAGCTCCTACTACCTATACCTACCTACCCCTGTTTGGGCCGATTGTGTAGGTTATCTATATATACATATAAAATAATGTTTGTCTGTATGCCACTGAACTCCTAAACGGCTGGGCCGATTTAAATGAAATTTTCTGTGTGTCTTCAGGTGGATTCGTTTCGAATGGTTTCGATTCACAATTGGACCCAATAGGTGGCTCTGCGATCGTGTTTCAGGAAATAATACTTTTCCACCCGGGCGAAGCTGGGCGAGACAGCTAGTATATAAAAATACATACATATCATCACGCCGAGTCCCTAACGGGGTAGGCAGAGAGTATAGAGCGCCAGTTCTCTCTAGACTTACATACCTCTTTCGCTTCGTCCACATTCATCAGTCTCTTCATACATGCTCGTCGGTTTCGAGTACTCTTAACGTTCCCGTCCTTGAGAGTCCGATCTATTTGGTCCAGGTAGTTGGAACGTGGCCTTCCTCTGCCTCTTCTTGCACACACTTTTGCTTTGTATATCTGTTTCGTCAATCTTTCTTCACTCATCCTTTCTATGTGTCCAAACCAACGTAACATGCCTTTCTTCATCTTTACAATCACGCCCTCATTCACGCCAGTTGATTTGCGAATCTCTTCATTGCGGATTCGATCTAATATCGTTACGCCGCACATTTTTCGAAGAGATCGCATCTCGACTGCATTCAAGCTATTTTCATGCTTCCTCTGACATACCCAGGATTCGCTGCCATACAATAAGGTAGGTACCAATATCGCGTTGTGGACAGCAACTCGAGCATTCTTGCTCAGACTTTTACTGCCCATCAACGCCGACATGGCTCCATTCACCTTATTTCCGGCAGTTATCCTTCTTTCAATATCTTTTTCATACTTTCCATCTCGTGTGAACATGCTTCCAAGATATACAAATTCATTCACTTGCTCTAGAATTTGCCCATTTACCGATATTGCACACTCGGTCACTTGTTCATCTCTTTCGAATACCAGAACCTTAGTCTTGCCAGCGTTTAGGCGCAGCCCCTTCTTTTCACATTCTTCTTTCATTATGGTAACTAGTGACTGCAGTTCGCCCTCTGATGACGCCAGTAAAACCGCGTCATCGGCGTATAGTAGGCAGTTGACCACTAAGTTTCCCATTTTCACTCCACATCCGTTCGTTCTTAGTGCTCTCAGACAGTTATCTAGATATATAATGAACAGCCAGGCAGACATGATACACCCTTGTTTGACCCCCGACTTCACATCAAACCAGGGTGACATCTCACCGTTAACCCTAACGCACGCCTCGCTATCACTATAGAGTGATTTCACGGCATGCAGTAGGGAACTGCTCACTCCATATCCAGGCAACACGTCCCAGAGTTCCTTTCGTACGACTCTATCAAATGCCTTCTCTAAGTCGACGAAAGCGCAGAAAACCCTTTGGTTAATATCCAAAAACTTTTCCGCGATTCCGCGAAGCGAGAAGGTTTGATCCATACATCCTCTTCCTGGTCTAAATCCACCTTGGGATTCCCAGAGAAACCTTTCGGATCGCTCTTGCATTCTTATCGTCAGGATCTTCGTGTACACTTTACTAGCTAAGCTGACCAAGCTGATGGCTCTGTAGTTGGAGCAGTCCAATCGTGATCCCTTTCCTTTATAGAAAGGCACGATGACTGCTCGCCTCCAGTCGTCCGGAACATCACCCCTTTCCCAGCAAAGATTGCATAGCAAATAGATGACGTCCCAGACCGCTGGTCCACCGTACTTGATCATCTCAGCCGTAATTCCATCTATTCCCGCAGCTTTTCCACATTTCAGACTTCTTATCGCACTTACAATCTCTCCCATACTTATTTTATCCGCTTTAGGATCCTCGACAGATTCTGTTGGAGGCAGCTCTATGAGTAGATCAGCGGCATCATCATCATACATATCTTTGTAGAATTCACTCCATCGCCTGAGGACGTCAGTTTTGTCAGTTAGTATGTCATTGTCCTTCGAAATAATCACATTCATCCTACTACTAGCTGTAACACAATTTCTGGACTTCTTAACTTCCCTCCAAAAAAGTTTTGCATTGTCCTTGAAATTATGCGACAGTTTTTCGTCTACAGTCATTTGGAACCTCTCACGCTTCTGAGCTATTATCTCCTTCGTACGATTTTTTTGCAGGCGATATTTTTCTTTCATCTTTTCTTTCATACTTTCACTTGAGCTGGACATAGCCAAAATGTCTTGCCTTGCATCCTTCTTCTTTTTAACTTCTTCTTTCACTTCATCATCCCACCAACCATCGCCATTTTTGGTTGTCCGCCCTTTCGAAATGCCACAAACCTCTTTCGCGGCGCATAAAATGCTGGACTTCAGGAACTGCCAACAAACATCGACACTCTCAAACACATCTTTCGGGGGACAGGCTATAATATAAAAATAAATATGTAAATATGTATATCTACAACCCAAACCGTTGTTGCCGCTATGTCTAACGGTTATAATAACTGTGTTAATGTCTATAATATAGGTGTTTGATAAAACTACAAACAATATACCTATTTCTTTATTCGCGTGCATTCGAGTAATAGAGGCATTCACTAGTCAAAATTACAGTAGTAAGAAGACTTAGACATTGCAGGATTTGCAGGCCGCAGGGTGCAGTTAGTCAGGGAGTGTGTGTAAAGATTTCTGCAGTCTATACCACCGGAATTACCTATACACCTCTGTCTACCCCTTCGGGGACCCTTGTGGGAAGGCGTGACGATATATTATACGCCCGGAAATGTCCATGGGCGGCGGTTACCAACTGCTTACTATCAGAGAAGCCTCGAGCTTTATAATGAAGGAAAACATCTGGACACATCAGTGAAGAAATTCTAAGACCTTACTACACCTCGGACTAACAGAAGGGGTTAGCCGTATCATAAAGACATTATTAATTCTAGTGTTCATCAATTAATTATACAAATTAGTAATAACATCGAGATTTTGTGGGTTATCTGATAAGCAGAAATCGTTGAGGTAGATATACCTACATTTGAGAGTAGATATTATAATAAGCTCATTGTTATCTATGTATGATAATATTATAAATAATAAACAAACTTCTTGTCCATTTGCATATACTGTGCCAATAGCAGCATTAACTTCTATTCAACTGTAGGTTTGTATGTATGTTGGCTCATATTTAACATAAGTATTATAAATAATATACCTCTGGCGGAAAGTGGGTGTGTGGGTATTACCTATACACCTCTGCCTACCCCTTCGGGGACCCTTGTGGGAAGGCGTGAGGATATTATTATTATTTTATTATAAATATTTTTTACACATCAAATAGATTTTGCTTTTTTTGCATAATGTTATCCTACATGGTTTAAGCTAATGAAGTCACAGGTAAAATAAAAAAACAAATTAAATTAAGTAATGTCAAGAGTACTCAAAACCGACGAATATGTAAGAAGAGACTGATGAATGTGGACGAAGCGAAAGAGGTATGTAAGTCCAGAGAGAACTGGCGCTCTCCTCTCTCTGCCTGACTAAAACCTGTCGATACCCCACTTAGGCATTGAATTATCAAAAACCTTATCACAAAAACTCAATCCATACTATTATTAAGAGAAAGAAGTAAAGTTTTCAAGTTCATTTATAGGAGGTAATCTCGGATCCTACTTATGCAATCTTAAAATGTATGTCACCATAGTACCTTCTATTATTTCAATAGGAGCATACAAAACCAAGCCACAGGCAAAGCTAGGACACAATAAGCTGTGTCGTGAGACTTTAAGAGAGAGTAAATATCATCACACAGAGTTCCTAACAGGATAAGCAGACATACAGACATTTGAAATAAAAATAATTTGACTTAACTTTAAGTACTGAATGAATTACTTTTCAATCATGCTCCATTGAGCTATTTACATAAATAAATATGAATGATTAAGAGTATAATAGTAAATGGTCTAAATTGTCTATTCAGTTTTTTTTTTTATATACAACAAGAGTGGCAAACAAGCATATGGGCCCACCTGATGGGAAACAGTTACCATAGCCTATTTACACTCACAATACCAAAGTATCACTTGGGCATTGCCACTCTGTATTCTGAGAGTTATACTGTGTTGGCAGCATAATGGGACTAATGCCTCTGCTGCCAACATAATGTAACAATCCTCCCCCTCCCCAAGGAGCTCATTATTGGAAACCTTATCATCGCGCAGGAACACAACACAAAAAAAAAGTTATTTGGCTACGGACTTTTTATGGTGGAGGTCTTGCCACAGTCAGGCAGCTCCAAATTAAAACGGAAAACTTGTTATACCCTACCTCTCTTAAAATTTTTCATTGGCTCTAGTGTAAGCTCCAGGAACTTTGTCTGGTTGACCAAACAATGGTAAAACTGAATGGCCTCTTCTTACATACTAAGCAATCATGACTAATGACACTCCCTGCGGGGTACAGAGCTCTGCTTAAGGCATCAGTAATGCCTTAAGCAGAGCTCTGTACCCTCTGCTCTGTATCATTAGCTCTGGTGGTGGTGTCCGATAACTTATTTTACATAATCCTTTACATTCCAATCAGTTCTGAGTGCTCTTAATATTGGCATTATTGATGGCATCAATATCAAAACCTGAAAACCCAATTCCCATTCACCCAACAAGCCTTCAAGTCTTTAACAGGTTAGCTGAAATGAAATGACCACAATCCCTACTAAGGAATTGAGTGCACTCTGAGAATAAGAAACTTAGCATTTCAATTATGCAATGCTACACGTCTGGCAAATTCCCATAAGATACAGTTTAGAATCAAGCATATCACATCTTTTTTTGTAAATATATATCTTTAAACTGCCATTCAAGGGTACCCAAAGGGGTAAGTAGATATTGCCTTATGCGAGTCAGAAGTATGGACACAACATTTATTGAGCTTTGGAGCTCTACCTGTCAGGAGTGTTACATATGCAGAAAAAGAAAATAGGAATTTAAATCATACTTCCTATTGGAATTCAGGAAGTTGCTTAGTGCATATATTGTCACAAGAAAAAATACAGTACTATACCATATGACCTACATATAATAACAAAACAAATGTCAAATTGTTTTCTATTGGTACATAATGCACATTTTAAAATGTTCAAATCCTTATGGTAGAGAGTAAATGCACGTATAGAGGATTTTATATCGAAAAATAATAGAAATTACTGGCAAATAAAGACATCCTATGTTTGACTACCTACTGATTATTATGGTAAGAAATGACGGTAGTTTCAAACATGTTGGAGTTAAGTAAGAAAGTACTCACCTTCAGATGCCTCCTTCTGGCTTTCATCGCTCGGTTTCTCTCTCAAAGAAGACAAAAGGCTCACAGCTGACATAGCTCGCAATTCTCCCTTTCCTAATACTCAGTCTTCTCTCAATTTATTACCTCAGTTAAAATACTATAACAACTCTACAATATTTACAAAATGTTCTGGAAATTATTAATCTATCACCTATGTATTGTTTATATCACAGACTTTTCGTTTTTCAACAATACGGATCAAAACGTCCACGCACGAAAATACTATCAATATTTACAAGACTCTAGGTATAATAAACTTATTTACACATTAAAAACTAACGTTTATCATCTAATTTTTAACAATACGCTCTAGCGGTCACAAGGTATTCATAACTAAAAGAATTTATCAGTTTTCGATGCAAAAATATATAAAACGTCCGCCATATGCCTTTTGAAACGTATAATACTCTACAAAATGTAAATAGTGCTGGATGCTTCTGTAACTAGAGATGAGAATTGGCAATCTCAAATTTAGTAGCATTATACCCAGTTGCCATTGTTTACTTTTTTTTTCTTAAAACAGCATTCTTTTTGGTGGCCTAATTTAAATTGTCAAGACATATTTCAGAATTAAATCTACTTACAAGAATTTATCTCGAAAACAGATTTTATTAAACATGGTTGTTTTTTTATTCAGTTAGATAAGTACATTACATCACCGAGTCCCTCACGAGTTAGGCAGAGAGAGTCAAAGACTACTATTGTATGGAGAGAGTAAAGTGCCAGTTTTCTATAAATTTACATACCACTTTCTCTTCGTCCACATTCATCAGCCTCTTCATATTGTAATCATTGCTCATAATACCGGTTTTAATTGACATTCCCATCCTTGTGTCCAATAGTAAGTATGGCAATTGTTCATGTTAGTGATCCATTGATAACAATACTTATAATCTTGAATTCCCCAATTTTTGTAGTTGTTTGACTGGAATAAATCATCCCACCTCATTATTTAGCAGCGGGCCGGTGGAATTGCGCACCTTTTGACCATGCTATTTTGACTGTTTGTTATTTGTCATGTCTGTGCTAAAACGAAATGAAATGTCATTAACTAACTGACATATAATGTAACCGTGCGCGGTGCGTGAGGTGCTTTGCTGGTGTATCAAGTGTTATTTTCATGCACATATTTCAAATGATATTTACGATAGATTAATTCCATTTGTTAGTTAAAATGTCTATTAGGTGGACTGTAAGTCACGGTTGTGATTCCGGTATATTGCGAAAGAACGAGAACAGGGAGAAGAAAGAAGAATTATTCGTGTTCGGTTACTCGTGCAAGTTGTTCAGGGACGATGAGAGAGCTCAGCACATTGACCAAGGAAAACATCTCATACCATGGATGGGGGATGAATCTTTGAAAATCGACAGGTTCGATGAGTTTTTTACTATAAGAACGCTAATTGTGGCGCTATAAGCATAAAAAGCGTGTATATATGGAAATAATAAATTTTTTGGAAGATCTGTAAGATTTTCGCAGAGGATGTTCGAAACGCGGCGCAGAGGATGCAGCGGCGGCGGCGTGGGTGCTCCCGCCGACCCTAATGTTATGGTGACTACCACCGGTGGTATGTATTACTTGAAACGGTACCAATGAGTATGTATAAACTATGCATTTATTGCAGTTAAGACATAGGTTCATTGTTACCGACTAGATGATTAATATTACTATTTAAAACTTGTCTAGGCTATTATACATATAAGATTTAGATCATAGTTTTATACCCTACATTAATCAAAAATCGCAGACTGTTAGATTTAAATGATTTAACTCAATTTATATATGTACTCAGGGTTATTTTTTATCATTATTATAAGAAAAATATTATCAATATCTAGATTTTTTTTAATCACCTCATTATCTGTGTTCTTGTTAAACACACCTATGTCTGTAGTATGCAGAGAGAGATCACCATTCTCTCTTGACACACAGACTTTTAATCTTGTAGAATATAAATCAAACTATTAGGACCACAGTTTCACATTCTTAAATTCATATAGGTATATTATGATAACAGCCGTGGTGGCCGAGTGGTTCGAGCAGTTGCCAGCAACGCAAAGGTCGTAAGTTCGAATCCCGACTGTACCAATGAGTTTTTCTGAACTTAAGTACAGTGATTAGTCCCACCACGAGCTTTACAGTGAAGGAAAACATTGAGAGGAAACCTGCATACGTCTGAGAAGAAATTCAAAGGCGTATGTATAGTCGTGCTTGAGTAACAGCGATGGACTCGCCATCTGTCACGTTGGCACCTAATATACCTCCGGCGAAAAAGTGGGTGTGTGGGTATTACCTATACACCTCTGCCTACCCCTTCGGGGACCCTTATAGGAAGGCGTGAGGATATTACTCTACTGCCTGCGCTAGTAGCACTATTACATATAATCACGCCTCTTTCCCGTAGGGGTAGGCAGATACCACTTCTTTCCACTTGCTACGATCCTTACATACTTCTTTCGCTTCGTCCACTTACATTATTCTCTTCATACATGCTCTTCGGTTTAGGGTACTCTTGACCTAATTTGGTCTAGAAACGATTATGGACCTTATAATTAATTTATATTATACTAAAATTATGGACGTAGTACTATTAAACTATACATATAAACATTCCTCTTGGATAACTATCTATTGGTCAAAACTATATGCAGAAATGTTGAATAGGTATTGCATTTGAGCTTATTAATTATATAGGTACAATCTAGGAAGCTCTTTGTAGCAGATATGTCTTAGGTTTGTTAAGTAATGCTAGAATGCACCATTATGCACCTTATTGTGATACATGAATTTAATCTCGTAGGTATGATGCAAGGGGAGCCCTACATGACGTGTCCACCTTCGAGGCGCCTCCTGGTGGGTTCGACTGGCGAGTAGAGCTGACTAGGACCGAGCAGGAGGTGGAACAGTTATGTGATGAAGAGCGGTACCGCGCTTTGCACACTGATGAGGATGAAGAGGAGATGTACAAAGGTATAATTGTATATCTGTTTCTTAAGAATTGTTATTATTAAAACTGTCTCTGTCTGAAATATATTATTGAAATAGTAAGTCTATCATCCTTTCTCATGTTCATCCTTCAAGCTCTCTACATTATACAGCTTTGAATTTCTTTGAGGTTTCATCTAGATTTTTTCCGTAGACTTATAGATAAACTAACAATGTATGTTTGTCAATTACAGAAGAGGAACTGAAGCGCCTTCATGCAGCAGGGTATGGCCAAGTGGGGTTCAATTATGAAACTCCAGCAGAACCCCCTCCCCCTCCGTCGACAGAGCCTGATGAAGCATTTCAACCTACTCGGGCTTTTATTGAAATGCTACCTGCTGATGTTGTATTGGTAATGTTGTTTGAAGTAAACTTCTCTACACTGTAAGATATTTGGATTGGTAGTTTTTTTCACCAGCAAATAACCCAATCATTGCCTAAAATCGTCTGATTCCATTCAGCCGCTACTCTAGATGCTGGCATGGTTGAGGTAAATAAGATCCTCACAGACTTTCTTAATTATTATAATATTAGCACAGCTTCGCTATGGTGAAAAAAATATATATCCCGGAAAACTATTGCAACGCCACCTCTCGGGTTCAATTGTGGATCTAAACCATTCCAACCAACCATTTTTTAATTTTTTTTTTTAAACATCAAAATCGGTCCAGCCGTTTAAGAGGAATTCTATGACTAAGAAAAGAAGAAATATGTATGTATATGAAATAGATTAGTAAGATTTCAAGCATTTTTCTTTCACAGCCAGAAACGCTAAAGCAGAATGCTATTATAGAGAAGACAGCAAAGTTCATAGCCTCGCAGGGAGTTCAAATGGAGATCCTCATCAAAGCCAAGCAGAGAGACAATCCGCAGTTCAAGTTCCTCAACAGAGAATCGGAGCTGCATCCCTACTATACTGCACTCATTGCGCTCGTCAAGGCTGAAAAATGGCCAGAGAAGAAAGCTCAAGTAATTGAAGGTAAGTACTTTACATTGAGTGTTGTATAATTAAATTCTTTTGGATAATATTCATAAAGGAAGACAGATGGTGTTCAAGCCGTGGTGGTCGAGTGGTTAGAAAAGCCTGCAATGCAAAGAATGCAAGTTCGAATCTTGTTTGCACCAATGAGTTTTCTGTACATAAGTACAGTGATAAGTCCAACAACGAGCTTTACTGTTATGTATTGTCGTACTCGAAAATCGCCATCTGCCGCGTTGACACCTAAAATATAACTCCGGTAAAATGTTGGTGTGCGGGTAGTACTCACTTCTGTCTACTCCTTCGGGGACCCTTGTGTAAAGGCGTGAAAATATGTATGAAAATATAATGTGTTGTTAATACTTCTATTAATCTGTCTCTGCCAAATTCCAATCAAATTAACTGTTTCATATCATCGAATATCTTAGTGATATAATAATGTTTTGTCGACAGAAAAACACCAGGAAACAGATGAATACCTTCACCCAAGTCTAGCGTCTACTGTCATTGAGCTGGTAAGCGTTTCCTAGCAATATATATATATATATATATATATTGCTAGGAAATATATATATATATATATATATATATATAAGACAATTTATGTCTATCTTATATTGAATGAAGATGAATTGTATTGAAACAATTGTGTTTCTCTGTAAAAACAAAGTATTTTTTTTATATTACATTAAATCTATATATACAAGTAAACTATATAAACAATAACATAAATAAAAACTATTTACTTTTAAAAACAAAGAATATATAATATAACTAGTTGTCCCGCCCAGCTTCGCTCGGGTGGAAAAAAAAATTGAGGCGCCACCTATCGGGTCCAATTGTGAATCTAAACCATTCCCAGATCCCCTTGAACACACACAAAAAATTTCATTAAAATCGGTCCAGGCGTTTAGGAGGAGTTCAGTGACACACTCACAGAAGAATTATATATATAAAGATAGTATAATATATATAATAAATATGTATGTATATGAAATATATTAGTAAGATAATATATAATAAAAACTATTTACTTTTAAAAACAAAGAAACAACAGTTAAAGTTATAAAATACAATTCCCTTTTAAATAATATGAAATCTCTTAAATAAAATATTTCTATGGTCTGTCAACAACCTTGACAGCCATTATTGTTTTTTATAAAGCCATCATGGCCTGCATCTGTTAAGCTCCAAAGAGGAATTAACACATATTAACTAGCTGTGCCCCAAGGGTATATTTTTCTCCTGCAATAAAACACACCAGTTATATTCCAGGTAATCTATCTTTGTGCCAAATTTCATCCAATTCTGTTAACTAGTTTTTGCATGAAAGAGGAGCATACATCCTCACAACCTTGTTATATTAGCACACGGGTATATCATTAGCTGTATAAACATATTCGCACAGTATCGCGTGCACACTCCCCTATACCTCGCGCTCTCACTGCGCCAAATGCCATTTTGGAGTCCAACCCTGACTGTGACGTGTATGCGGACGGATGGAAGGCTATCATGACGGCATGTCTGGAGTATTGTTTGACGAGTGTATGAATGGGGTTTTCTAATCACTAATTAGTGTAATTGGTTTTTAGCCGTAGTTAGTACAACTATGTATAAAAAAAATAGGATATGTTTAATTGCGGATAAAAATCTAATTACACACAGTCACTACTGTGTGTAATTAGATACGTATGTAATTAGGTACATACATTATGCTCACTAGTGTATTTGTTTTTAGAAGAGGTTTGCTATGTGTGCAGGCGCCATCAATCCCCAGCATCCAATACAAGCCGTCAGCGGACTGCGACTACCGGCTACTAGTGTCGCGCATGCGCGGCGAGGAGCCCCCCGCGGCCGGGGAGGACCCCCCGCCGCCCGGCGACGACCCCCCGCCCCCCGGGGAGGACCCCCCGCCCGGCACAAGGCCCCTGCCCCCCAGGCCCACCGCTGAGATCTCACGCGCGCCCGTCATGTACAACACTGGCCAAGGTAGCTCTAAGGAAGTGTTCTTAATTATAAAGATTACATATAACATCATAGAGGAAACCTGCATACGTCTGAGAAGCAATTCAAATTATATGTATGCTTGAGTAACGGCGATGGACTCGCCATCTGTCACGTTGGCACCTAAAAATATATCTCTGGCGGAAGTGGGTGGTGTGTGGGTACTACCTATACTCCTCTGCCTACTCCTTCGGGGAAGGGGTGAGGATACATCATCATTCATCACGTCAAGTCCCTGACTGACAGAGAGAGTAGAGTGCCCGTTCTCTAGACTTTCAGACCTCTTTGGTGTCGTCCTCATACATCGGTGCCTTCATACATGCTCTCATGCTCGGATTTCGAGTGTGTACATACTTGTAGAGTGATATTCTTGAGACGTGTTCCGTGGTACTTAAAAGAAGTATAATATATCTACCTGTCCACAAAGACCACAACCTTTTTTCGCCGTACATTTAAGCCGGGTCCAGACGAGTGTAACGTTAAATGTAAGATCACGTGTAATTTTGTGTCAACAGTGTGGACGGCACACGAACTCAAAGCGAATTGTGGACGCGAAACTATTTCAAAACCTGTTTCCACTCAGTTGCTACGAACATGCCTACTTCTACATCTTTTTCCAATGAACGAGCAATATCACTTCAAGCATCGTGTTTCAGATTTTTTTTAAAGTAATTGGGTTTTTTGGATCCCAAAATAACAGGTTTTTCTTGATACAAACTTATAAGACGGCTCGCCGCCGTCGGCCCACGCTCAGCGAGCCCACACCTAGGACAAACCTGCTCAAATACGCTCCCCTTTCGAGAGCCATTAGTTTGATCAACACCATGTCTAACGATATAGATATATATCACCAGACCCTGCCGAAACTCGCAGAAACGGTTAGAAAATTCTTAGAAACTATTTGATAATATATAAGTTTTTAAAGTGTATTTTGTTATATTGTTAATTAGTTTATTAATGTTATTATTATTATAATTTTCTGAAACATCATATTGGTATACTGTAAGGATGTTAAGGTGTATGTAAATAAATAAATAAATAAAAATAAATAAGTTCAAGCGATTGTTCGTCACTCCACATCATGAACGTACAAACGACACACACGAACGCCGTCCAAACGAGCACTGCGAGCGCCTTTGTGTTCGCGCGAAAAACCGACAGCCGATGGATCAACACCGAGCGCCGCGCGAGCGTTACATGTAATGCTCGTAGTGACGTCCACACGTAGAATTCGTGTTACATTACACGTAATCTTACATATCACGTTACACTCGTCTGGACCCGGCTTTAGGTGCCAACGTGACAGATAGCATATACATACGTACCATACATACGTCTTTGAACTTCCTCTCAAACTTTTCTCCAGAAGGTTTCTGCTCGATTCCTCGATTACCTTCACCGTTAAGCTCGTGGTGTGTAATCATCAGTTTCCTACTGCTCCAGTTGGGACTGAACGGGTGATCCGATGTGCCCTTGTTGAAGTCATAGACTTGATAACAAAATCGGGGTACGATCATATTGAATTTGATCTTTAATTCCAGCTCCCGAGGTCCCCGCCCCGCCCGCACAGAACCAGGCGTACCAACAGTATGCGGCCTACTACCACCAGTACATGGCCCACGCTCAGGCGCAGGCGCAGTCTCAACAGCAAACTCAGGCCAAGGTCAACAAAGACCCCACAACGCTCAAATCGACAGGATTGAGTTTGATGAAGAATTATAACACGGACTCGGATAGTGAATCTGGTAAATATTATTTTTAAACATTAACCTAGTCATCCATAGCCAACGGTAACCGCTTACCATTAGTCACTTAGCTACTTTGTGTTTACTTAAAAAAAACAGGCATGCATATCTGCTTTGTTTAAAGTCTCAATCCAAATGCTGTCTCATGTGAGAATTATTTTTTTTATAATACAATAGTGGCAAACAATCATACGGCCCGTCCGATGGAAAACGGTTACCACAGTCTATTTACGCTTACAATACCGAAGTATGCGCTTGCGCGTTGCCACTCTGTGTTCGGAGAGTTATACTGTGTTGGTAGCGTAATGGGACTAATCCCTCTGCTGCCAACTCAATATAACAATCCTCCCCCTCACCAAGCAGCTCATTACTGGAAACCTTGTATTGTTTATCCTTGTAATTATAGACTTTGACGACTGCTCTTCAACGGACAGCAAAGACAGGCCGACAATAGCGATACCGCCGGATGACGTGCAAATTGTCATCGACAAGATGGCGGCTTATGTTGCACGAAATGGCGACGAGTTTGCCGACATTGTGCGCGCCAAGAACGATCCCAGGTTCACGTTCCTGGACCCTGACCATACTTACCATCCGTATTACAAGCGGTTGATGCAGAGCAAGAGAGGGATAGATGTCAATGGAAAAGATAAATCGAAGAAGTCTTCGGGTAAGTAGACTTAGTTATAATAATATTATACTTATTTTAACAATGCGAAATTTTGTGAGGACGGTTCCCTTCCTTCTTTTCCTTCCTTTCCTTTCTTCTTTCTTTTTATTGAGAACTCCTGAAATATGGTGAGACAACCAGTGTTATGATTACTATTATTACGCACGAAATAGATTATCGTCTGATTATTTGCAAATGTGTGCAATATCGGTAAATGGGCAAATTCTAGAGCAAGTGAATGAATTTGTATATCTTGGAAGCATGTTCACACGAGATGGAAAGTATGAAAAAGATATTGAAAGAAGGATAACTGCCGGAAATAAGGTGAATGGAGCCATGTCGGCGTTGATGGGCAGTAAAAGTCTGAGCAAGAATGCTCGAGTTGCTGTCAACAACGCGATATTGGTACCTACCTTATTGTATGGCAGCGAATCCTGGGTATGTCAGAGGAAGTATGAAAATAGCTTGAATGCAGTCGAGATGCGATCTCTTCGAAAAATGTGCGGCGTAACGATATTAGATCGAATCCGCAATGAAGAGATTCGCAAATCAACTGGCGTGAATGAGGGCGTGATTGTGAAGAAAGGCATGTTACGTTGGTTTGGACACATAGAAAGGATGAGTGAAGAAAGATTGACGAAACAGATATACAAAGCAAAAGTGTGTGCAAGAAGAGGCAGTGGAAGACCACGTTCCAACTGCCTGGATCAAATAGATCGGACTCTCAAGGACGGGAACGTTAAGAGTACTCGAAACCGACGAGCATGTATGAAGAGACTGATGAATGTGGACGAAGCGAAAGAGGTATGTAAGTCTAGAGAGAACTGGCGCTCTATACTCTCTGCATACCCCGTTAGGGACTTGGCGTGATGATATGTATGTATGTCTGATTATTTTAGGGCAGTTGGCGCATCCATCGCCGTTTCGCGAGCACGATTTTCTTCTTTTATATATGCAGGATTTCTCTCTGGCTCGTGGTGCGATTAATCACTACACAAGTTTACAAAACCTTCACTAGTGTATTCCGGATTCGAAATCGTAGTCTTAGCGATACAGGCGACTAGTCGAACCATTTGGCCATCACGCCTCAATTTATAATATATATAATATATCCTCACGCCTTCCCACAAGGGTCCCCGAAGGGGTAGGCAGAGGTGTACAGGTAATAACCCACACACCCACTTTCCGCCAGAGGTATATCAGGTGCCAACGTGACAGATGGCGATACTCCATACTCCAGCACGACTATACATACGCTTTGAATTTCTTCTCAGACGTATGCAGGTTTCCTCTCGATGTTTTCCTTCAGCGTTAAGCTCGTGGTGTGACTAATCTAATTTATAATATGATTATAGATAACTTCATATTTTTGTACGTTCATAGCTCATATAATACCTGTTCCAGTTCCCGTTTCGTTTTCAATTAAAAAAATGAAAGAACCAGAGCCGATTCTGCCGAAACCAGCTTTGCCTTACGAATCCAGTTCCGACGACGATCCCGAGAAACAAGCAGACAGACAGGCCGACAAACATGAGGACCCCGAGCCCAGACCCACCCAACCCACTCAGATAGTAAACATTATACCCCCAGTGGTAGTATACAAGATGGATGGACAATTGACATACAACTTACCTACCGTAAAAGCTGTCGAGACCATTCAACCAACGCCAGTACCGACTATTGAGGTCAAAGAAGTACCACCCCCACCTGTGATAGCTGATAAAATTCCAGAAGATTCTAGAAGAGAGAAGAGTCATGAAGCAGTGGAGAATAGGGAGGTAATTAGACAAGAAGTCATCAAAAGCCCGCACAGAAGTAAGAGAAAATACAGCGAACGGAAGAAAGAATACAAGTGTAAGTCGGAAAGCAGAGATCGGAAGTCGGAGTCGGTGAAGAGGAGTGCGGACAGAGAAAAGAGAAGAGAGAGGGACAGTAATAGAGATAGGGATAGGGATAGGGAAAAGAAGAGCAAGAATAAAGATTTGGAAAACGAAATAATTTCTTTAGAGGACAATTCTGATGATCTGATAGATCTCACTGGAGATAATTCTGATAACAAAGGTGAGAAGAAGTATATTTTTAACCGAATTCCTAAATAAAGGACTATGCTCTTTGACGGCCGTCTGGTTTAGTTGTTAGAGGTTAGAAAGTTAGATTTCGAATCCCGCAGAGGGCAGATATTTGTATGATGAACACGATTTGTACATTAGTCTTAGATGTCCTATGTATTTATGTATATATATATATCTATATAAGTATAAATATATATATCGTTGCCTAGTTACTATAACACAAGCTTTGCTTAATTTGGGACTAGGTCAATTTGTGTGGAATTGTCCAAAGGTATTTATTATTTATTATATATACTTCTCATCATCTAATCCTTACAAAACATAAACTTGCAAGGTGTTTCGATTTTAGTGATGAGATGTGTATATGAGATTTGTCTGTTAGCGGAGTGCGAGACAGAAGCGGAGCGAAATAAGCAGTTGGAGAGGAGACGACGAGCCGCCGTGTTCCTGAAGAAGGTCGGCGTCGACCCTGCGGCGGCCGCGCTGCCTACCACGTCTTTGGCCAGCGCCATGGTAAGGATACCTTCAAATGCAGAGGGATAGTTGTTAAAAAATTATAAAATAAAATATTAAAAATAAGAACAGTCGAACAGTTGTCTGTAACACAAATAATGCAAGATCGAGTTCGATGTGTGTGTGTGTGTGCGTGCGTGTGTGTGTGTGTGTGTGTGTGTGTGTGTGTGTGTGTGTGTGTGTGTGTGTGTGTGTGTGTGTGTGTGTGTGCGTGCGTGCGTGCGTGCGTGTGTGTGTGTGTGTGTGTGCGTGTGTGTGTGTGTGCGTGCGTGTGTGTGCGTGTGTGCGTGTGTGTGTGTATGTGTTAGTGTGTGTGTGTGTGTGTGTGTGTGGTGCGTACAGCTCGCCTACCCCTGTGGAGACATTTGTGGGAAGGCGGAAATAAATATAAAATAATAATTACATTTATAGGTGGATACATTGGAGTCGCTCCGTAAGAAGAAAGCCGAGGAAGAGGAGAAACGGCGGCGTCGGGAGAAGCGGAGGCGCGATAGGCGGGGTAAGACGGGCTTTTTTCTACGTAGATATGTAGAGTTTGTATGAAGAGACCGATGAAAGTGAATGAAGCGAAAGAGGTCTGTTAGTCTACAGATAACAGGGCGGAGATACTCTAGCCATCTACATTTCCGCCTACCCCACGTAAAATAAAAAAATCTACTGCAGTTCGTTAGTCTCACAAAAAATCCAATATGGCACGTTCAATTTTGATGAAACTTTTTGCACTATTGCAAGGATCGATAGTTAGTTGAGGCAAACAATAAGACCCGCTAGATGACGTTGTGACCGGATTATATTTCAATATTTGTAAGCCGTTTTAAGAAGCTCAAGGACGGGAACGTGAAGAGTACTCGAAACCGACGAGCATGTATGAAGAGACTGATGAATGTGGACGAAGCGAAAGAGGTATGTAAGTCTAGAGAGAACTGGCGCTCTATACTCTCTGCGTACCCCGTTAGGGACTTGGCGTGATGATATGTATGTATGTAAGGCGTTTTTGTATTACTAAGGAATATTTATTATAAAATGTCAATAATTTTTATTTCTTGTTTGCAGAATTAGAAGAAGAATCAGACAGACACAGGAAGAAACGGAGAAAGGCAAGGTAATTGCATATCTTCACACCTCATAAGAGCTCCTGAAAGAGTAGGCAGGGTTTGTCACCTCTGTGAGGAGCTCTCTCCTTGCCGGTGATATATTTAGGTGCCAACGTGACATTGGCGAGTCTATCGTCTTTGAAACTCTACTCAAACGTATGCAGGTTTCCTTCTGAAGTTTTCCTTCACCGAAAAACTCGTAGTGTGATAAATCACAGTACTTACGTTTAATACCATAATTGGTAGAGGCTAAATCACTCTACTTAAGTTTATTGGTGCAGACCGCTAGGGTTCGAACCTCTAACCGGTCGGACCGAGCCGAATCGTATTATAGAAGTGCTTTTGTTGATAAAAAATTATATTAGAAAGTGACTGATATGTTTTAGTTTGGCGTGTAGCTCCAGGGTTCGATCCCCGTACAATAATCAATATGTACGCTTGTGGCACTGGAGGTGTTGTTCTCGCGTTGACCCTACAGCAATCTTCTTTGCAAACCCTTCTTGAATTACACCTGTAATTGAAGTAAGACCTTAAAAATATAGAGTGACAAAGCTCTTCTTTTTGTTACAGATCCTCTGATGAAAACGAGGAGTCCGATTATGAAAGGTGATTAAACATTATTATTTTATCCTAACACCTTCCTACAAGGGGTAGGCAGAGATGTATAGGTAACACCCACACACCCACTTTCCGCCAGAGATATATTTAACAAAAGGCGAGATGGACTCGCCGTTAAATTTTTTTCTATACATATGATTTTGAATTTCTTCTCAAACGTATGCAGGTTTCCTCTCGATGTTTTCCTTCACAAGTGAATGAATTTGTATATCAAGGAAGCATGTTCACAAGAGATGGAAAGTATGAAAAAGATATTGAAAGAAGGATAACTGCCGGAAGTAAGGTGAATGGAGCCATGTTGGGCAGTAAAAGTCTGAGCAAGAATGCTCGAGTTGCTGTCCACAACGCGATATTGGTACCTACCTTATTGTATGGCAGCGAATCCTGGGTATGTCAGAGGAAGTATGAAAATAGCTTGAATGCAGTCGAGATGCGATCTCTTCGAAAAATGTGCGGCGTAACGTTATTAGATCGAATCCGCAATGAAGAGATTCGCAAATCAACTGGCGTGAATGAGGGCGTGATTGTAAAGATGAAGAAAGGCATGTTACGTTGGTTTGGACACATAGAAAGGATGAGTGAAGAAAGATTGACGAAACAGATATACAAAGCAAAAGTGTGTGCAAGAAGAGGCAGAGGAAGGCCACGTTCCAACTACCTGGATCAAATAGATCGGACTCTCAAGGACGGGAACGTTAAGAGTACTCGAAACCGACGAGCATGTATGAAGAGACTGATGAATGTGGACGAAGCGAAAGAGGTATGTAAGTCTAGAGAGAACTGGCGCTCTATACTCTCTGCCTACCCCATT
This sequence comes from Drepana falcataria, assembly GCA_945859725.1. Taxonomy (NCBI): domain Eukaryota; kingdom Metazoa; phylum Arthropoda; class Insecta; order Lepidoptera; family Drepanidae; genus Drepana; species Drepana falcataria. The sequence goes on along the minus strand of OX243941.1, from coordinate 7,638,112 downwards.
AGGGACTTGGCGCGATGATATGTATGTATGTTTTCCTTCACCGTAAATAAAGCTCGTGGTATGATATAATCACTGCACTTAAGTTGAGAAAAACTCAATAGTACAGTCGGGATGCATTTCACCCCACTCATTCGTGAACTCTGTACCTCAGACGTTTTTTTCAATAATTTCTTCCTTCCCAGCTCAAAGAAGAAGAAACGCAAAAAGGACAAGAAACACAACTCAAAGAACAAAAAGAAGAAAAGGCGAGAGATAGAAGAAGAAGAAGAACACGTAGAAGTACCTAACATCGATCTGACTAACACGCTCAAAGAGCTGCGATCAGCGTCCCCAACCAAAGAACTGGGATTGGAATTGGAAATGCCTCGGCAACAGTCGTCGGAGGAAGATGGAGAACTTAGTGGGAGGAAGAGAGAAGTAAGAGAGTACAGTGAGGGGGAGTGGTCTAGTGATAGCGCCGATGGTTCTCTGTCGACAGTTAGTAAAAATGGCTGATGTAGTATTGACTTGATAATTTAGGTTAATGTAATGTCTACGAAGTGCTGTTAGCCTGGTACATCACACTGCTGGGCAAAGGCATGCTCTAGCCAAGTACAAGTGTTGGCCAGTTCGCGGTTATGTTGTTCAAATTCAAATCTTTAAGTCAACGGACACAGGGAATTTTAATTAATCTTTAATTTTATCCTTTGCAATTTTTTGGTACATACGCCTTTGAATTTCTTCTCAGACGTATGCAGGTTTCCCCTCGATGTTTTCCTTCACCGTAAAGCTCGTGGTGTGACTAATCACTGCACTTAAGTTCAGAAAAACTCATTAGGTTACTACTTAAACTCGGCCACTACAGCTCGTATATATTCAGGTGTCATAGAAAGTGAGTTGCTCACATATGTGATGAAGCACAATGATAGGAGCCTAATAAAAATAACGGTTTGAGTTGACATTTTAGTTTATCTTATTTATGCATAAAAATGTGCCGTAACGGAAGTTATACACGTAGAATCTAACTACGTGTTTATATTCCAAATAATAGTGTCTATAATAACCCATAAGTTTTAAAGTGACCTTTACTAATGTCGTCATTTTGTTATCTTTGGAGCTATTAAGCTATTGCATAGCTTTTATCGCGGGCTTTGAGCGCGGCGACCGAATCAAGAATTTCCATAACGAAAATAAAACCTAATTTTCAAAATTTTAACACATTCGTATATAGAACAGTTCCAAATTCAAAATTGCGGGAAATATGGAAACGAGAGAACTTAAAAGGCATGCCTAGTACGTAAGCAGCTGTTTGTGAGAAAGTATATAGGTGTATTGCATATGTTGATAAAAATGCTATGCAATAGCTTTAACGCGGCAGTCTCAGAGTGCCACAAGTCTTTCTTTTGTTTTATTGCATCGTCATGAGGATATTTCCACTTCAAACTTCTAGAAGACAACAGTTCTATTTTCTGAGTCACCCTGAATGCACACGTGTAGTGTACATCGAATAAAATATAAAGTTAATAAAATGAATTAATTGATTGTGTTTGTAATGTTAGTGCTAACTAATTATACATATTAATTAATTTTATATTATTGATAGTTGTAAGAAGAGTATGTGGTAAAGGAATTTATTTAAATTACTGTGTAAATAAATTGTAATAAAAGACATATATAATATTACTTTTTTGTTTATATCTTAAGATCTGGTAGAAGCATGGTGATATATAAATTAACTCAACGGACTCCTATCCTAACAGTCCGTTTATGGAGATAATGTATATACATTGTCTCCATAAACGTCCAACTATCTAGATCAAATCGATCGGACGCTCAAGGACGGGAACGTCAAGAGTACTCGAAACCGACGAGCATGTATGACGAGACTGATGAATGTGGATGATGAGAAAGAGGTATGTAAGTCTAGAGAGAACTGGCGCTCTATACTCTCTGCCTACCCCGTGAGAGACTCGGCGTGATGATATTTATATGTATGTTAACATTATTATTGAGAAAAGATCTTTAAAAGAACGTTATTTATACACTTAAAATAATTTATTTTATATTATTAAAATGTTATTTAAAATTATTCAAAAGGCGTATGTAATAGTCGTGCTTGAGTAACGGCGATGGACTCGCCATCTGTCACGTTGGCACCTTGGCACCTAATATACCTCTGGCGGAAAGTGGGTGTGTGGGTATTACCTATACACCTCTGCCTACCTCTTCGGGGACCCTTGTGGGAAGGCGTGAGGATATATTAAAATGTTCACGCCTTTTTATTTTATTTCTTTCTTATTCACCGCGTAGGAACACAACACAAACAATTGTGTTATTTGGCTACGGACTTCTAAAATGCCTACTTTGCCTGATCACTGTACTTCAGTTCAGACGAACTTTTGTACATTCGGGATACGAACTTTTTTGCGTTTCAAGCGACTAATCGAACCACTCGGGCACCACGGCCAATAAAGAGGTTAGGTATATTATTTATTTACTTCTTCAAATGTACTCAAGCGATAACTAGAAATTAACTCGAATTAAAGGTTATCGATGTTTATCGAGCTGAAGAGTTTAAACGTATAGGGGACCCTACACTTATGGTATACATACATATATATTTAAAGCCGTGGTGATCGAGTGGTTCGGGTAGTTACACAAGTTCGAATCCGGTACAGTCGGGATTCGAACTTGTGTAACTACCTGTGTGTGTGAATAATTTAGTAGCTTTACCTAGTTGATCATTACTTAGGAACGAGGACGAAGTTGAGAAACATGGTACCTACGTATTTGATCGCCAAACTGATTTTCAAGTAACAGGCGTTAGATATATAATTACATTCATTTTAACTGTGATGCATTACTTTTTGGCATATAACTAAATGATTAAAGATGCCTTTTAGGAAAGACCTAAAGATGAATTTTGAATAACAACTGCGCAGGATTGCATCGTGAGTTTCTAACGTCACGACGTCGTATCGTGCATCGACACGTTACGATGCCGTATCGTTGTACGACGCGACGTCGTATCGTGTTTATGTGTGGGAGCCCTTATACTGTGTTACATTTATTTTCTGTTAATTTTTGGATGCAAATAAATGAATTTGAATTTGATTTTCCACCCGATCTATTTTAATTAAGGTGGCCCTATATTAATGGTTAATTGTTTGTTTGTTCGTTTTCTACGCCATTTTGTTATGTTTTGCTCACATAAATATATCAAAATAAAGATTGTAGTATCAATTATGTTTATATTGTAATATTTTCAATGTGTTATCATTAAAGACGTTGTTTGTAAATCGTCGAGTCAACACTGATTACCAAACGTATTACTCCGGACCGATGGACGAACAAGGATTCGTATACATAGTGCCATCCACGAAGACGCGCCCCACCAATTTCTAGTCGAGATGGTCGCGGGATACGGGGAGTAAGACCCGAGTCTATTAATTGTAGTGTGCGTGTGCACTCATAGGTAATCAGTGTGTACCGATAATACTCAAGCATTAGTGGAAGCTTGCACATTTACAGTATAAAATATAAGGAAGAATAGTGGGGTGCGTCTTCGTGGATGGCACTATCTATATCTCGTTACATTAAAAAACTTCGAAGTGGTTTTATAGTTAACTAACCTCGTAAACAGCCGTGGTATTTGCCTCATAATGCTTTCGCCGCCAAACTGATTGCAAACTGTCTGTCGTCGGACTGTCTACTCGTCATTAGCTAGTAGTAGCAAAGTGGTAGTGGTAGGTAGGACCCAGGCATAATTCATGGTTTACTAACACGTATAGGCTTACCATCAGGCCGATGGAATGCCATTTGCCAGCTTTATAATAGAAACAAGTAATAATACGGTGAAGGAAAACATCGAGAGGAAACCTGCATACGTCTGAGAAGAAATTCAAAGGCGTATGTATAGTCGTGCTTGAGTAACGGCGATGGACTCGCCATCTGTCACGTTGGCACCTAATATACCTCTGGCGGAAAGTGGGTGTGTGGGTATTACCTATACATACACCTCTGCCTACCCCTTCGGGGACCCTTGTGGGAAGGCGTGAGGATATATTATAAGTAATAATAATATAAACAAACACAAGTTGTCCCGCCCAGCTTCGCTCGCCGCGCCACCTATCAGGTCCAATTGTGAATCTAAGCCATTCTCGAATCCACTTTAAGACACAGAAAATTTAATTAAAATCTGTCCAGCCGTTTAGAAGGAGTTCAGTCACATACGAACAGAAGAAATATATATTATTTTGACAACTCAAATTGAACGCTCAGGCTGTGGAATGAGCTCCCCGTTGAGGTTTTCCCTGGAGAGTACAGCATGGAGTTCTTCAAGAAGGTTGTGAAAAGATCGGCAGGGTCGGCAGCGCGCGAGTGTTGCAAGCGTCCATAGGTGGCACTATCAGGCGGACCGCATGCTTGTTTGTCACCCATGTGGTATAAAAAAAAAAAACGATACGATACCGACACACCTTTACACTGTACTATGTTTTATATTTTGATTTGTATTCCTTGTGCGCGTATGAAGACCTGTTGCACAATGTTGGGGGCCAACTGAATCAGTGCTGTGTTTAACATAGCGTATCAATCAATCAATCAAAATCATTTTATTTCACATAGGCCCAGGTGGGCACTTATAAAACGTCGAGAAAGAAGCACGGTTCGGGTTGGTCGTTTCCATGGAGAAGAACCGGCAAGAAACTCCATGGTTACTCTTTTCAGATCATTAGGCATATACAATATTTTTTTTTTTTCGTTACAGCAATAGTACCCAAGTATGGGAGAACAACGTAGGCCCGACAATAGGTCGTCGCTTACTATACAAAGCATACATAAAACAAGATAATTATAAAAATGTTAGCAAGATCTAAGAATCTACTAAGCCTACAATGTTCTCACATTCACAAATTAGACAAATTAAACAAGTGACACAAATATTGCCATCAGTACTGTAACTAATTCTGGTCAAGATATGGAATAAATTAAAATAATAAAAAAAAAGTAAAATTATTATTGTATAAAAAAAACAACCCGAATTGAGAAAAGAAAAAGATTCAGAATAGTTAGAGACATCCACAAATTTGTGCCGTTTATGAGCTACCAGGGAAGCCGCATGCGCAGAAGGAACTAGAGCCAAACTTCTTTATCTTCAACGTAGTCCTTGATTTTATAATATGCTTTTTTAATCAGAACACGTTTGATAATTTTTTTGAACTTTACATCGGTCAGTTCTATAACTGACTTTGGCAGCTTGTTGTAAAAGCGTATACTATTTATAATAAATGACTTGCTCGTTTTTGTTAATCTGTATTTCGGGATTACAATTTCATGTTTACTGCGGGTATTTTTATTATGGCAGTCGCTTTTAATTTTGTAAATCCCTCTATTTTTGCGGACATATAAAATACATTCAAAGATATAGAGTGAAGGCAAAGTTAGTATGTCGATCTCTTTAAATTTCTCCCTGAGAGACTCGCGAGGACCCATGTCATAGATCGCGCGGACCGCCCTCTTTTGAAGAATGAAAATTGAGTCAACGTCCGCCGCTGATCCCCACAGCAGAATGCCATAGGACATAATACTGTGGAAATAAGCATAGTATACTAGCCTAGCTGTGGCTACATCAGTTAAATGCTTTATTTTCCGTACTGCATATGCAGCTGAGCTTAACCGACCGGAAAGTGTTCTAATGTGCGGGCCCCATTGCAATTTTGAGTCGATGGTAATTCCTAGGAATACAGTTTCCGCTATAGCATCAAGTTTGTTGCCGTCAAGATTTAAATTCAGATCCCGTTGTGTTACATTTGGTAAAGAGAACTTAAGACATTTCGTTTTGTTTGGATTCAGTAAAAGATTATTAGCTGCGAACCATTTCGAGAGAACAGTTAAACTTTCGTTTACATGCAAGACATTCGTATTTTTCCTATCTATTTTAAAAATTAGCGAGGTGTCATCAGCAAAGAGAATAATATCCGATAATTTGGCCATCATATAAGGGAGATCATTGATGTAAACAAGAAATAGAAAAGGACCAAGAATTGAACCTTGGGGTACGCCCATCTTGACTAAAGACCCGGAGGACGTCGCCCCATTTACATTAACTTTTTGCTGTCTGTTTGATAAATATGAAAGAACAAGATCAGCAGCGAGTCCACGAATTCCGTAGTGGTGTAATTTACAGATCAGTGTGTTATGGTCGACGCAGTCGAACGCTTTCGAGAGATCACAGAAAATGCCAATGGCATCCTGGGATTTCTCCCAGGATTCCAAAATGTGAGTGACGAGTTTTACTCCCGCATCCGTTGTCGACCTATGCTTCGTGAAACCAAGCTGTTGACTATGCAGAATGCCGTTTGAGTTGAAATGATATAACATCTGGTCCAACATGATTTTTTCATAGATTTTACTCAATGCTGGGAGCACAGATATAGGTCTATAACTAGAGGGATCACTCTTACAACCCGATTTAAAAATTGGGACTACTTTACTATATTTCATTAGATCAGGAAACTCGGCACTGTCCAAGCATTGATTGAATATGTCTGCTAGGACAGGAGCGATTGAGTCAATAATATCTCCAAGAACCTTAACGGATATTCCCCATAAGTCTTCAGTATTTTTTATATTGAGACTTTTAAATGCGGATTTAATTGTACTTGTACTTATTGGATTAAATTTAAAGTCTTGTATGTCCTCAGTATAGTTTTCTTTTAAAAGAGCTTCAGCTAATGTTGAAGAAGAGGGGAGAGATTTTGTAACTTCCACTGGAATATTAGTGAAGTAATTTTCTAGTGTCTCCGCCACTTCTTGCTTATCAGAAATGGTCCGATTATCTATTTTCAACGACAATTCATTCTGATCTCGTTTTTGTGTCTTTCCAGTTTCTCTGTTAATAACCTGCCACACAGTTTTTATTTTATTATTAGAAATACCTATTTTATTAGTTATTAGTAGTGATTTTGCTTGAGCGCAGACACTTTTGAATATTTTTGAATAGTTTCTAACATAAGTATGGAAAACTGGATCTGTAGTTAGAGATTTTTCATAATATAAATTGTATAAATTATCTCTGCTTTTTCTTATTCCCGCAGTGGCCCATGCACTAAATTTTGATTTAGAATTTACTTTAACTGTTTTCAAAGGACATATTTTATTGAATTCCTGGCAGACTTTAGAAAATAATGTGCCGTAGTTAATATTGGGGTCTTTTGAATCAAAACTAGTGTTTGATAGGTTGTTAACAACATTATCATTAAATGATTTTAATTTATTTTTCGTAAGAGGTCTAATTTGAACAGTTTTAGCAAGGTCTATCTTTTTGCCAAGATCAAAAGATACAAGTTGACCAGTATGGTCTGACCTAACGCCACTAATTAAAAACGAGTTTTTAACGTTACAATTAGTAAATATATTATCTATGCATGAAGATGTAGTTGCTGTTATTCTAGTTGCTTCATTAAATATATATTTTAAATTGAATGATTTAAGCAATGAGATAAGCTTACATTTTTCATTTTTCACGTACACTGAGCTGGTTCCGTACACATACTACTAAGGTGCTTAACATAACATAGTTATTAAATGATTGTTGTTATTTATCCTTCTCGTAACGTAAGTTGTATTTGTCTGTGTGTGTGTTAAATAAATAAATAAATATATAAAAAGATATCGTCACGCCGAGTCCCTCCTAATAATAGAACTGTAATATAATGAACGAACGAATAAAAACTCGAGAGGTGTCAAGGGACACCCGGATGGAACGAAGTTCAAGAAGCACACGTCACTCACACGGGGTTATAAATATACAGCAAATAATAGGTAATCTGTAAGACAACAACCTATTTGTATTAACGCCGCCATTTCTCACCTAACAGACTACGTGACGACAAGAAACAAAAATAAACAAAAAAGTGTCGTGACAAAAAGTGTCGTGACAACTTATCGTAAGATTTTTTTCCGTCTAGCCCCCTTTCACAACGCGCGATAAGGAACTTCGTTCCAATAAAACTGTAATATAATGAAGAACTGTAATGTAGTATGTATGCGAAATTATGCGATATAAGGAATGCGAATGTTTGTTCCTCTTTCATGCAAAAAATACTGTACGAAATTGGATGAAATTTGGCACAGTGATAGAATATTAGCTGGATATGTTTCATATCAGAAAAAAATAATTGCAATGTAAATAAATTTGCGAGGGTAATACCGCAGGACCCAGCTAGTAATAGTCATAAATATTACACGAAATTTGTATTATTTAGCATCAGTGTACTTACATAATTATATTTCAGTATCGGTATCAGTAACCCCATATAAAATACGGCGACCTCTGTTTTAATTACTGAATCACGACGATAATGACAAGCATATTTGACAATTTATTGTCGCATATTCAACTAAATCGATCGTCTACTCAAGGCTAGGAACGTCAAGAGTACTCGAAACCGGAAAGCATAAATAATGACGGCCGCCTGGTCTAGTGGTTAGAGCTCCTGATTGCGAAACTTGAGGTCGCGGGTTCGATTTCCGCTGAGGGCAGATATGTGTGTGTTGAGTATTTGTAGCGTAGTCTTCGATTACCTAGTTACTATAACACAAGCTTTGCTTAATTTGGGGCTTTGCTTATTTTAAATACTCCTCACGCCTTCCCACAAGGGTCCCCGAAGGGGTAGGCAGAAGTGTATAGGTACTACCCACACACCCACTTTCCGCCAGAGGTATATTAGGTGCCAACGTGACAGATGGCGAGTCCATCACCTTTACTCAAGCACGACTATACATACGCCTTTGAATTTCTTCTCAGGCGTATGCAGGTTTCCTCTCGATGTTTTCCTTCACCGTAAAGCTCGTGGTGTGACTAATCACTGTACTTAAGTTCAGAAAAACTCATTGGTACAGTCGGGATTCGAACTTGCGACCTTTGAGTCGCAGGCAACTGCTCGAACCACTCGGCCACCACGGCTCTTTATTCTAAATAATGTAAATTTGTATGGAATTGTTGAAAGATATTAAATTTAGGTGTTTAAAAGAGACTGATAGACTGATAAACGTGGAAGCGGAAGAGATCTTTTATTCTTCTATCTCTTATTTACATATACACCATACACCCTCTTGGGTGTGTGGGTATTACCTATACACCTCTGCCTACCCCTCGGGGACCCTTGTGGGACGGCGTGAGGATACATATATGTATATATATTATATATATTTCTTGTGTCCGTGTGTTTGTCACGCAATTCCTCCTAGACGACTGGACCGATTTGGATAAAATTTCGTGAGTAAATTGAGTGGGTCTTTGGATAGTTCAAAAGTACTAATTGAACCCGGCAGATAGCATTGTTATCGTGTTTCAGGAACTTTTTATTATACTTTTTCCCCAGGCGAAGTTAGGCGTGATAGCCAGTACATACAAACATATATAGAGAAATACCTGGGACAATTCCACACAAATTGACCTAGTCCCAAATTAAGCAAAGCTTGTGTTATGGTTACTCGACAACGATATATTTACTTATATAGATAGATATATACATAAATACATAGGATATCCAAGACTAAGATACAAATATTCGTGTTCATCACACAAATATCTGCCCTCAGCGGGATTCGAACCCGCGACCTCAAGTTTCGCAGTCAGGAGCTCTAACCACTAGACCAGACGGTCGTCAAAATAGATATGTATGTATAAAACTCAATCGCCGTTGGTTGGTCATAAAAATCGACAATGACACGACCGATTCTGATGATTCTTTTTGGGTGGAGCATGGATATAGATTCACAATAAGACCAGATAGGTGACGGCGCGATCGAAGCCAGGTGGGACAGCTAGTATCGCTCGTGAGCTGCCGTCCCAGCTGATAGAGAACTCTTATTGGTGTTTACTTAAAGCTTAAGAGGTTTTTTATTATGCTGAATTACAATTGATTAAATACATTGGTGTCATTCAGGTTTTCCTTGCACACTTATATCTTCGACTGATCGATGCTGGTCGCCAGTCGTTTGACCCACATACCTAATCTAGGCAAGTCACGTGACATGTATGCTCTAGGATAGACTAGTAGTTTAACTGGTTATCCATTGTGAGATAAAAATAGTTCTCTATTGTTATTAATGTTCAAGTTACCTATATATACGAGTGATATCGTATCCAGGATATGTAGGGCTGTGCTCTGATAATATACCTGTGCGATGCAGAAAGTCAAAATGACGATATTAAATCATTGAGGCTGTAGATATTATGTCAAGCTGTCCCAACACGACTTTACAATAAATTAAATATCTTAGTTAACAATATTTACAAAGAACAGTTGAAACTAACTACTTACAGATAAAATATTTGTCCCAAATCGGTATCCCGAGGCAACGTGCCAAGAAGACTAGCAGCATTGCCACGCTGTATAGCAATGTTGATTCTCTGAGCGAGAAATGTTCCAGCCCGCCTGTCACGAGAGGTCTCGATTGAACGGCGCGAGACCTCTCTAAAAAGATGGTGAGCCTCAGGATCCCAAATATCTTGGTTAAATCTGTATCTTTAATACGCTATAGTGTATGGAGCTACTTGTAGATCTGTCACTTTGACAAGATGTATTCTGTGTTATACGAACAAATACGTGGATAGGAATGAAGGCGTAACAATGATTATAACTTAACTAACCTTGCGGCTCGATATGCAATCTCATATTATTTAGAGTTAATTATAGGAGATAAATCCTGGAAAAACTTATCCGATTTGTGGAGTGAAATCCTGTGACAGTTTTGCTTCGTCCGTCACACATTATAATTGAAAACTACCCACGAATAAAGAAATCAAATGACGTTTAATTTTTTTTTATTTTTCACCATTACCTACTTAACAATCTTTTAAATAAAAATTATGACATATGTAAAATAATAACATCGTAGGGAAACCTGCATATGTTCGAGAAGAAATCGAAGTATTGTATAGTCGTGCTTGAGAAACGGCGATGGACTCGCCATCTGTCACGTTGGCACCTGAATACATCTACGGCGAAAAGACGTGGGCAACTTTGTATACACCTCTGCATACCTCTTCGAGAAGAAAAAATACACACGTAACTAAATTTTACAAGCGTCTTCTTTAAAATATTTTTTTGTAATGTTTTCGTATATTATTACGTCGTATGATAACCTAGGGTCCCACTGGCGTAGTTCACCTTTGTTATCAGCTATCTGTTGGCGTTAAAAGATCTGCACAAGGCTGTTACAAGTTCAGTCGCTCGGCAAAAGGACACGAGGAAACGTCGAAATGAAACCAAAATCTGTAAGTTTAATCACATGAATGAATGTCACAGTTTAAAAAAATATCATTTTATACTTACTGTTTTATATATACTATTTAGTATACTTATAGACTAGACTTAATTAGGGGGATTAGAGAGTACAGCTCCTTGGACTTGCTAGATCTCTTTTCGTACAGCGACTAGATCTTTTAATTCATGATCGCCGGTTTCTTCGACGAACTAACGCTCGCATCGCAAACATGTACAAAATTACGTTTTTCCGAATCAAACTTATCCCTTGTGTGTATGTGGCTTATATAATTTGTTGTCATGCTTGGCGAGAAGTTTCAATTTGAAATAATGATAAGGTTTTATAAATCTGTTGTATATAAATGAATACCTAATGAAATTTACGGGCTAAGTTTTAGAATTTTAATGCGCGAAATTAAATCTTACAAAAATTACTCCAGCTAACTATGTAACTATACTTTTGTAATGCAATAAACATTATTATTATTATATTATTAAACATATTATATATATTATTATTACACCAGCCATCCTGTCTAGTCTAGACCCGCCCCGGCTTCGCTCTGGTAGTAGAGCATAATGATTATGCCTACATTTTATTCCAGCTCAACCAATACACAAACCTTAACATTTTACACATTCAGACCTACCTCGTGACTTAACCTTTTGATGAAACCCGCGTGAAAATCCGTTTTGCAATTTCTGAGTCTCCCTTGAACTGACAGATGACAGTGGGGGACTTTGTTTTATAATATGTAGGGATAATATATCGTTGCTAGGATAACCGGTACGATTGCGATCACTTGATGAGCCGGTCAGTTATATTTCGATTATTTATATTGGTCTATGTAAGTATGTAAAGATGGAGATGAAAATTCCCGATTCACGAAAAAATCTGTTCTTGGTGAACGTCTACATCACAAAATAACTATTCAAAATTTCAAAGTCAAGTCGTTGTATGTAGTTTCAACAATCTCGTGATGGCTCAGTCAGTAGCATTTGGCTTATACCTACTAAACATATACCTACATAGATATCCTCACGCCTTCCCACAAAGGTCCCCGAAGGGGTACGCAGAGGTGTAGGAGGTAATACCCACACACCCACTTTCCGCCAGAGGTATATTAGGTGCCAACGTGACAGATGGCGAGTCCATCGCCGTTACTCAAGCACGACTATACATACGCCTTTGAATTTCTTCTCAGACGTATGCAGGTTTCCTCTCGATGTTTTCCTTCACCGTAAAGCTCGTGGTGTGACTAATCACTGTACTTAAGTTTAGGATTCGAACTAATCAAACCACGGCTTCTACCTACATATATATATATACTTTATCTTTATATGCAGGACTCTCCGGTGGGCATAATCGACCCGTCACTGCTCCTGCGCCCCGAAGCGGTCTACAATGACAAACCGGTGTCCGCTTTCCGTGACTACACCGTCGATGACTCGGACCCCATCCAGGCGCGCGTGCGCAAGACGTACTACGACATGCACACAAATATGACTTATGACTTTGTAAACGGTAAGATATTCTTAAATGATATATAAATTTAAGTGCGATATATGATATGCAAGTGCGGATCATCACGCACAACACTCCGCCAGGAACGTAAGTCGTCTACAGACTATTCCGAGCCCCGACATCGAACTGAGGTAAATTCGAACCTTCGGAGCCGCGATGCACGTGTCAAAACCAACCGATCTCCGTGGTCCAAGTGGGCTTCATCATAATTTTAAAATTACATGTTTTATTGTTATACTGATATGGTATACATGTTCTTGTGGCCGAGCCAAAACTTCTCATCTCGACTGTACAAATGAGTTTTTCCTGCACTTAAATTCACTCGTTTATGATACGACGAGGTTTACAGTGAAGAAACATAGCAGGAAACCACGTTTGAGAAGAAAAGTCGTATGCATGGTATCTTCTAGCCAATGATATTTCAAGGTGCCAGGTCATGGTAGTGTAAAGATGACGAGTCTACTGCCGTCTCTGATGCAATACCTTCTGTTTGCCGTCCAGCGCATTACATTATTTCGATTTTCCCATTCGATTCGATGTATTCCCATGTAAAAACTCAGTAATACAAGCCGGTATAGACCGGAGCCTGAACCTGTAGTGTTTACTTGAAGCTATTCTACTAGAATTGTTTTATAAGCACTAAGCTGGTCAACAAGCACGCAGCCCGCCTGATGGTAAACGGTTACTGCGGTCTATGGACGATTGTAACACCACAGGTATCGCATGCGCGTTGTCCAAAGCTCGGTCCCGAAGGCTAAAATTCAATGAAATTTTAGCTTAGTCTCTTTCTGAAATCTTTTTCCATCTCAGCTAAGATGGATAAATGGCTGACATTCAATCACTTCAAGATGACAATCAAAGATGCGCTGATCAAGCTGAACGACTTGGTGGACGAGTCTGACCCTGATTCCGACCTGCCGAACATAGTCCACGCCTTCCAGACTGCGGAGCGGATCCGTTTGGAACACCCCGACAAACCGTGGTTCCACCTAATTGGCCTTATTCACGATCTTGGAAAGGTAAATGACACGACAAATTTATGAAACGAAATACATATTCAAAACCATTCAAAATATGTTCATTTCTTTCATCATTCCTTTATAATGTTATAAATGCGAACGTATCTCTTTCCACCAGTTACTTCGTCTGTACGCTTTTACTAAATCGACGCAATTCGCATTGAAATTTTCATCAAAGGAACGTGAGAACGTAAAAGTTTGCACAGAACAACTCTGAGCCAAGCAAGGATCAACTGCCGAGGCGAATATTCACCGCTGTATTACCTAATCGCTGTCCTTAGGTGATGGCGTTCTACGGCGAGCCGCAGTGGTGTGTGGTCGGGGACACGTTCCCAGTGGGCTGCAAGTGGGGACCCAACATCGTCTACGGGGACGATAGCTTCAAAGACAACCCAGACACCTACAACCCTAAGTTTAAGTACGTATTTATTTATACCCCGTTAATCACCCAAGTGTACAAAGATGGATGTGAAAAGATTGCTGTAGGATCGGCAACACGCGAGCGACAGTGTAGCAAGCGTCCATTAGGCGAACCACATGATTGCTTGCAACTTTATTGATAAAAGGAAGGAAAAAAGTTTCTTTGATCTTTGAAAAGTTTGCGTAAGTGGCGTGGCTCAGCCGTTTGATCAGCGTCAGACTTCGATCCGACCAATGTCAATACACTCATACTAATGCCATAAATGCATCAGTATGAGTGATTTGGTGTGGAGATGAGAGGAGACTTGTATGACGAAAGTGTATTAGAAATTGTCACCTAATATGGCGTCTGTTAATTGCAACTTCCACAGTACCGAATGTGGTATCTACGAGCCGAACTGCGGCATCGAGAACCTGATCATGTCGTGGGGACACGACGAATACCTGTACCGCGTGCTGATACACAACAAGGCCAAGTTCCCTTTAGAAGGCATGTATATGATCAGGTAAGCACGGATTTTAACGTAAAAAAATCTAAATTTCGTAATAAACGTAAAAAAGAGCCGTGGTGGCCGAGTGGTTCGAGCAGTAGCCTGCGACGCAAAGGTCGCAAGTTCGAATCCCGACTGTACCAATGTGTTTTTCTGAACTTAAGTACAGTGATTAGTCACACCACGAGCTTTACGGTGAAGGAAAACATGCATACGTCTGAGAAGAAATTCAAAGGCGTATGTATAGTCGTGCTTGAGTAACGGCGATGGACTCGCCATCTGTCACGTTGGCACCTAATATACCTCTAGCGGAAAGTGGGTGTGTGGGTATTACCTATACACCTCTGCCTACCCCTTCGGGGACCCTTGTGGGAAGGCGTGAGGATATTTATTATTATAAATCTAAATTTGACTACTTTTGAGCCGCGGTGGCCAAGTGCTTATGGTAAGCTCGAAGCCCGACTGTTCCAATGAGGTTTTTCGGCACTCAACAACAGTGAATATTCACACCAAGAGCTTTACGATAAAGAAATTCAAGCACGTTGGATTAGTCGTGCTTGAGAAACGGCCCTGGGCTCGCAATCTGTCCCGTGGGCACCTAAATATATACCCGGCCAAAAGAGGATGTGGCTATACCTCTGCTAACAGTAGTAGTAGTCCACCTTTTGGAAAGGCGCGAAGGCAAAGATATGCATACAGGTGTCTCAGAAAATAGAAAAGTCGTCTTCGAGGGGCGACTAGAAATTGGTGGGGCGCGTCGTCGCGAATGGCACTATCTATAACTTGTTTATCGAACTTGCAATCTTTGTCTTGCAGGATTGTTCGAAGCGTACGTAAACGTATAGATAATAGTTATTAGTTTATAATTAAAACGTTAACAGATTATCTTCAGTCTTTTCAATCTCAACGTTGTCAAAATTGTCATTTCAATGTCAATTTGTAAAGGCTGTTAAATGTACAACCATGATTACAATCAAGTTAAAGGATTACGCACATGTAATTTTTATATTCAACCCCAGATACCACTCGTTCTACCCCTGGCACGCGGGCGGTGACTACGCCCATCTGTCTAAGAAGGGGGATGAGAAGATTCTGGAACATGTCCTAGAGTTCAAGTAAGTCACTATTGCAGAATAAATAATAAGAGGAAATGAAGATAGAAAAGCTAATTGAAAGTAAAAAAATATTTATTGAATCACATTTCGAACGTTGAGCTAATATTAGGTACTAACTTTGAATAAGTTTAAGTATTTCGACATATATCTGACAGCAACTGGTAGTTTTTAATAATAATTTGACACAGAGACAAATTATTCAGCTATGTAACACGTTTTTGTTATATAAAAAATCCAGTAAAAATATATTTATAAAATCAAACTTTATTTGCTCACACAGCTTTATGGTCTACGAAAACATCTTAAGGAAAATAGCATAGGTTTGAGAAGAAATTCAATGACGTTAATGCATAGGCATGCTTGAAAACGGCGACAGACTCGCCTTCAAATACCCATATGCCATGCCATGTACTAGGGGTGAAGAACGATTGACGAAAAACGTGTATAAGGCGAGTGTGGATGAAAGTGTTGGAAGGGGTAGACCTAGGCGGACGTTTCTAGACCAAATAGGGACGTCTTGAAAAAAGGCCAGGTGAAGAGTAGGTACCCTAAACCGAAGAGCATGTATGAAGAGAATAATGAAAGTGGACGAAGCGAAAGAAGTATGTAAGGATCGTAGCAAGTGGAAAGAAGTGGTCTCTGCCTACCCCTACGGGAAAGAGGCGTGATTATATGTATGTATGTATATATAAGGGGTAGGCAGAGAAAGTAGAGCGCATGTTCCTCTAGACTTCCAAACTTCTTTCACTTCTCTCATCTATTCTATTGGTACATAATGGTCTAAATATATCTCGTCGAAATGTGGTATTTTTATACTTCTGCCTACCCCTCCGTGGGCCTTGGGGCGTGATAACAAATATGATTTTCCTTTTATCTCTTACATACCTATGTTGTCAAAAAAAAAATCTTCTTAAATGTTTTATTATTATTTATTCATTATTTATTTTATTCTTAATATTCCGTTTCCTCATAAACAGTAGTCAGAGACTCATGTCAAGACAAGTCGGACCATAGAGATAAATGTTTTTTTTTCAGCAAATATGACCTGTACACCAAAAGTGCTGGAGTTCCCGATATCGATGCTCTTTGGCCTTACTACGAGAAACTCATCGACGAATTCATCCCTGGGGAGGTCGAGTTTTGAATAAATATTACGACCACATCTAATAACAGTAAAGTAAAGATAATGATTCGACAAATTGAGATATGAACAAAATATGCATATTTAGTTATTGTTAGTTGTAAGCTTGTTACTTTAAATTATCTGTTCACTTGACAGAATCATTTAATGGGTTGGTAACACTGTAAATAAAATTTTAATTTATTAAATGGTGTTATATTTACTTATCAAAAACAACCCGGCCCTTCCCCTACTTACCCTACCCTACTTCGTTGGTACATACTGCTGGAACAAGCGGCGCTGACTAGGACGCTGCAGGTGCTCAACACAACGTTCGAATTGACGTCTGCTGGTGATCACTGAACGAATTCTCGAAGGCTACTTATTGCATATTTTTTTAAGGAAGTTAGCATATGTTAGCATTGGGCCGTGGTGGCAGAGTGGTTCGAGCAGTTGCCTGCGACACAATGATCGCAAGTTCGAGTCCCGACTGTACCAATGAGTTTTTCTGATCTTAAGTACAGTGATTAGTCACACCACGAGCTTTACGGTGAAGGAACACATCGAGAGGAAACCTACATACGTCTGAGAAGAAATTCAAAGGCGTATGTATAGTTGTGCTTGAGTAACGGCGATGGACTCGCCATCTGTCACGTTGACACCTAATATACCTCTGGCGGAATGTGGGTGTGTGGGTATACATCTCTGCCTACCCCTTCGGGGACCCTTGTGGAAGGCGTGAGGATATATATGTCTTAAATATATATATATATACCTTGGTCTTGGATGTCCTTTGTATATATCTATTTATATAAGTAAATATATCGTTGCCTAGTTACCGTAACCCAAGCTCTGCTTAATTTGTGTGGAATTGTCCCAAGTTATTTCTTTATAAGATTACTTTTTTCTACACTATTGTTTTGGTTAACCTGTAGAGATAGTTATAAGTATACCTATGTAATGTAATAGTCATAAATTACACATTCGATTAAAGCTCCCAGGCAACTTAACTTTTGTCGTGATTTTAATTTTATCGTCATATTTGGACTAATTAACACACAACCTTAAAAAATAACAAACCCAACCATGAAAATATATTCAAAAGTTCTCTTCAACAGAGAGATAGACGCGTCGGAAGATTTTGTTTCATCTCTTTTGTTAAATCTATGTTTTTACTAGCTGTTCCGCCCAGCTTCTTTAGGATGAATAATTTCCAGAAAACATATATATAAAGATAACGATGCTATCGTTCTGGGAATCCCTAATCCCTAACGAAAAGACAACGGTAAAAAAAGAGGTAAGCTTAGCTTAAAATTCAATAAAGTACAACAGTGTAATAAATCAGGAACTTTATTTAAGCTATATTTACAAAAATACAATCATCTCAAAATATACGACAATCATAATTATGCGTACCATAGCCTGGCGAAAAACCAAAGTGGGAGCACAATTAGCTAAATACAATAGCAATCGTCCCATAATAATTATGGGACTGAGCTTTACAAAAATATAGCCACATAAAGCTATGCATTGTATAAATACACATTTTCAAAATCATCAATCCGGAGATACATTTAACAAATCATTAATTATATTACAAAATTAAATATATTTCTCCATTACTCATTGCATCATTACGTATATCCACTTTAAGTGGGCGTGGTTTTCGTCATGTAGATCCTAAGACCTAGAACATCTACGTGTACACCCATTTGTTAAAGTGGGATTCAAACGCGTGTATTAACCACAAGCAAATCTTAAAACAATAAAATCAATAATCTTAGATACATGCATAAATTATCATCACGCCGATTCCCTCACGGGGTAAGCAGAGGGAACAGCGCTAGTTCTCCGACTTTTTGGCTCTATAAAATCAATAATGGAATTGGTATTCATCCATAATAATGCAACATCAATGTCCCGATATATAATGATATTGAGCTACTAGTAGGACTAATTTAGATAATATTTTATGTTCCACAGACTATAATATACTAGTATTTTTTATGATCTGTGTAATAAGTAATGTTATGGAAATCTTTTACTTACTTCTTGAAGTTACTCCAGAACAGAATATATAAGCTATAACTTTTGAATATTGCATTGATTAACCACATCACCTAACCTGAACTGGGGATACACGTGTAAGGCAATCGAGAGTTTTAGATCAGTCTCATAGCGACATAGTCTAAAATAGCAACATTATTTTTATTAAAATTAAAAAAGAAATTTGTAATTATGTAAATTCTAGCTTGAACTTGACACTGAATTACGCATCATACTGACATTTTAGTACAACAGAATCAATAAAATTAACAAGATGCTACATTTTAAATTTTTCATAACAGTCCTCACAAAACCAACGACCATTGATTCCCACAAGGGATACTATGTTATTTGGGCCCACCTGAAAAAAAAACACTAAATCCACTACATAGACAATCTCGAAATTTAAATAACTTTGTTAATATCATAGATACATGAGAATAGCTGCATAATGCAAAGGAAGTATAACCAATCATAGATATATACATACATATATATTCTATTTTTAATGTTTGAATCTACATGAAATATTTGAAGCAGAGTATTTGCATATAAATTTGATTTACATTGTTTTACGTACATTGCAAAAGAGATTGGATATCTAGTATATTATAATAGTATAGTTTTACATACAAAATATATAATATTTTACATGAAGCATACTATCGGCTCATATATATATGTTCAAGTATAATTTTTATTCTTACTTTACTCTTGAAAATTACCAAAATAGTTGCTTATTCACGGTTATATTTATAAAGGCATTATTTCTAATCCAGGCTATATCCTAGACAAGATTATTCGTTATAAACAGTTGAATATAGAGCGTGTAAAAATATATATAAATATATATGTTTTAAATTATTTAACATAGATACGTAGTATGTAACATATATTATTGTTACGATAATCGGCTAGTTGTCATTTGCAATGCTATTTCTTTTATACAGTGAAGGTGATTAGGGGTAGGCAAAGGTGTATAGTTAGTACCCACACACCCACTTTCCGCCAGAGATATATTTTAAGGTGCCAATGTGACGGATGGCGAGTCCATCGCCATTACTCAAGCACGAATATACGCCTTTAATTTTTTTCTCAAAAGTATTTAGGTTTCCTCTCGATGTTATCGTTCACAGTAAAGCTCGTGGTGTGACTAATCACTGCGTTTAAGTTCAGAAAAACTCACTGGTACAGACGGGATTCGTACTTGCAATCTTTGTGATGCAGGCGACTAGTCGAACCTATCGGCCACCACCACTTGGCTACATTTCAATTCTGCTTCACTAAAATATCATATCAAACGCACTTATCAAATACATACGAAAATACGTTATAACATAGAACTCAGTAATATTATATTGCAATCAATTACAAGGCCGTCACTTTCACATTCTTAAGGCATCATTCCTAATATTGGTAATCTTCATATTTTCCCCCAAGGTCTCCAAATCGGTAGGCAAAAGTAGGCAAAGGCCTTTCGTTCGCAGGAGATATATTTAGGTGCCGACAGATGGCGGGTCCGTCGCCGTTTCGCAAGCACGACTATACAAGCGTCTTGGAATATAGAATTGAACGTATGCTGGTTTTCTAACGATGTTTTCCTTCACCGTAAAGCTCTTGGTGTCGTTATCACCATATTTGCATTGTATTCCTTACCAAACGCGCTATGCAGACTATTCTAAGACATAGCTCATTGCAAAGCAAATTTACCATAAGAATCCATTAAAATCACTCGTTCAACAACCCATGGAATCAGTCTTCAAAATTCAAAACATAGTCGATACTATTAAATCGATACATCGTTAAACACAAATCGATATTCAAGTTCTGTAGCAAAATCCACAGAAGGCATAAAAGACATAGAAGGTCTGGCTGAAATGCCATCTCTTTCCAAACATAGACAAAGAGTCTGTTTCCAGGGCATATACGCTCGAAAACATACTTATAAACATCGATTATATAGTTATATGTATAAATTTATCTTCATGCCGTCCGACAAGGGTCCCTGAAGGGGTAGGCAGAGGTGTTTACTATTTGATACTTATTCATATTCGACTTTATACGTGACATACATATCAACGTAACAAGTCGCTCACGTGGCAGACAGAGTAGATCGTCAGTTCCCTCTACACTTACAAATCTCTTTCGATCCATCCACATTCATCAGTCTCTTCATACAAGCCCGACGATTAAGTCTCTTGACGTCCCCATCCTTGAATATCGGTTTGATCTAGTAGCTGGAACGTGGTCTACCTCTGCCTACTTTTCCACACACTTTCTACTTTATATATAGGCTATAAAAATATCGCAATATAAGCAATAGCAATTTTCAGAAAGTTATATAAAAATACTAACCGTTAGGAATGTATCGTTTTCAAACCTAGCTGTCCGGCGAATGTGTACCTTATCATTATTGCAAGAGGGGTGAATTTGCAGAGTTAATTTCATTATAGAGCTAAGTGGGCGAAAAATTCTTATGTATTTTTTAAACAACCAAAGTTATGGTACATAAGGTCCATAGTACTCAAATATACCCTTATAGTTCAAAGATAAAACAAAAAAAAATGTTCTGAACAAACTGCAAAAACAAAGTTGGTATACAACCATCTAAATTTTGTTTGTAAATGTTTATTGTTTTATTGTGCCACAAAATAATACATTGAAACTTAATTCAATCAAATATGCATAAGGAATATGACATTGACAAACAATTGAGATTACCATATTAATAATAATAATAATAATAATCATTTATTTCAGGCAACACATTTAAATAGATGTTAGAATTTAAAGGGCCCATATAATATATACCTTATCCTAAAATATATAGCTATATTACATAAATACCTTACAGACTAACATATATATCATAACAATATCACTTCCTCGAGTGTTCGTGTGGCACTTGTCCGCGGAAGCGACGGAACACCACGCCCTGGGGCCAAAAGCCCTCGTCCATGGCGACGCTCAGGTAGCAGGTCGGGACGCGCACAACAAACGCCTTGAAATTGACATTGCGGCGCGATTCCAGCAACTGCACTCTCGGCCTGTATTTCAGCTTCCGGTGCACATATTCCTCTATGTCCTCCGCCTTACATGAGTAATGCAGGCGGGATATGTACACCGGAGTGTTCGGCTGCGCAGCTCGCAGGGTGACATTGGGCTCCAGAGGAGCCTTGCCGCAGCGGTTCTGGTTGGTAGGCACGCGGCGCTTCCTCCTTTGCACCGTCACAAAACCATCTTCTTTACCAGCCCGGTTCGACGCCCCTTCGGGCGCGGGCTTCGTAGGGGGAGCAGCAGAGGTGCTCCTGGCGATGGCGGCATAATCTCGACGAGATTTTGCAGGGGCTGCCGACACGGGCACCGGGGCGGGCTGGCTCGTAGCGCTGCGAGGAGGAGGCGCGGGGGCGGGGGGCGGGGGGGAGCAGCGTGGCCGCGGGGCGGGGGGAGCAGCGTGGCCGCGGGGCGAGCGGGGCACGCAATCTGCAGACGTAGCAACCGACGGAGTTGGCGACAACAAAACTGCTGACTCGAAACTCACTGCCGATGTATTGAGGCCAGCTCCGCGACGCACGTTGATATTCGATGCGCCGCCTGATGGTGAATTCGACACCGCCACAATATTGCGCAACTCGATGACATCTTTTCGCAATTCAGTGACGGTGTTCTCGGATGCAGCCAGCTTCGATTGCACATCCGCAAGGCTTGCCTTCAGAAGGACAATGTCCTTCAAAAGGCTCGTAACGTCCACATGGTCGAATGTGACGGGAGGGAGCTTATTCAAGTCCCTCGCCACAAACGACGGTATGTCGTCAGGATCGGTCACCTTCATGAGTGTGATGATGTCCTGCAGGCTTTTCTTAGTCCCGTCACGGCGGCGAGAATATTAATAACGAGAATATTATATAACAGACTCACGTTAATGAGTATTTACTTTAGATTCGGAATATTTCCAGAATATTCGCGTTAGCTATAGATAATGGTATACTAAAAAAAGAGCTTATTTTTTTTTCCACAAGTGGCAACAATCATACGGCCCACCCGATGGAAAACGCTTACCGCAGCCTATTTACGCTCACAATACGCGTTGCCCCTCTGTGTTTGGAGAGTTATACTGTGTTGGCAGCATAATGGGACTAATCCCTATGCTAAAATATTATACAGAAATAAATTAAGAAAAGCTCAGTTTGGCAATGAAAAGGTTCGTTTGCAAACAATTACTTGGAAATGAAATCGTTGTGTATGTAAATAAAAAGTGAACCGTTGAATAAAAGACCTGGTAATTTTGTTACCCCTTCCCCTTACAGGGTTTTCTGCATTAAATGAAAGATTTTAAATTGAACGAGAACTAAATCTTGGATTCAAATCGTCTTAATAACAAAAAATCGGTATGTATGTTTGCAACTCAATCACGCGGCAAAGACTGAATCGATTTGGGTGAAATTTGGTGTGGAGATAGCATATAACCTAGTGTAAGGTCATTTTTTCGCTGTATACCAGTCAAGTTTTAATATTAAACCCCCGTTAAGTGATACCGTTTTATCAAGGTATTCCAGATTTGAAGTAAATACTAACATTACTAAACACGCAATTTAAAACCCAACATCAGTTTCACACTGAGTATTGCTAGTGCAACCCACGAAGACGCGCCCCACTACTCTTCCTCATAG
Organism: Drepana falcataria; assembly: GCA_945859725.1. Taxonomy (NCBI): domain Eukaryota; kingdom Metazoa; phylum Arthropoda; class Insecta; order Lepidoptera; family Drepanidae; genus Drepana; species Drepana falcataria. Next base: position 7,614,451 of record OX243941.1, on the reverse strand, counting down.
TTTATAGTGTAAGTGTGCAACTTTCCACTAATGTTTGAGTATTGTCGGTACACACTGATTACACACACACGTGATAGAGTATGATAGAGTCGGATCATACACTCCGCATCCCGCGAACCCCTCGCCTAGAAATTGGTGGGGCGCGTCATCGTGGATGGCACTATAAATACGTAAATACCTTGCATTTTAGGTAAAGATTGACATTATTTAAGCTCAACTGCTATTTTTATCTAATATTTAAGTCTCAAAGTGTTTGTATATACTGGTTACATACGCCATGACTTGCTGCCAGTCGGGCCTCTCCTGCTGGATCATGTCTTGTATGTTCTGGAATGATAAAATATTAATAGATTAAAAAACAAAATGGTTACATTATTTGAGTTGTTTTGATTTGATTGACAACTCAATATTTTTTTTATTTTTTTTCCTATATATCTGCAACTTGGCAATCTGTGCCAGCACAATAAGCCATTCAGATGGGGGATCCCGGACCGAAGCATGTCATGTTAGCAGAAGGAATCCCCACGGATTCCCTTCATCTATTCAACTCAAATGACAAATAATTTGTAAAGCGGAGTGCGTTCAGAAACACTACGATGCTACTTTCGATGAAATATTAACACGGTTTTATTTATAAATTAATTTATCTTAGACCCCTTCCTGTAATCCTGATTATTCTAGTAAGGATAGTCATCGGCCCCTTGATAAGTATGCCAAATTTCGATTTAATCCGACGTTTTTAAGGAGGTCAAAATGTTGTTAAAAGTTTCCGTTACATACGTACGTATGAAGCTAATAAAATTTGTGTGGAATTTTGTTGTCCAATCACACCAGAACAGCTGGATCTGGATTAAATGTCACGTTGGCACCTAATATACCTCTGGCGGAAAGTGGGTGTGTGGGTATTACCTATACACCTCTGCCTACCCCTTCGGGGGCCCTTGAGGGAAGGCGTGAGGATATTAAATGTGACAAAGAGATTATTACAGATAGTGGCATCCACGTAGACGCGCCCCACCAATTTCTAGTCGAGGGAGTCGCAGGATGCGGGGAGTATGACCAGAGATGAATTGTAGTGCAGTGCGTGGGCAATCATGGGTAATCATAGGTAAATACCGATAATACTCAAACATTAGTAGGGGATTGCAAACACTATAAACTATAGGGAAGAATAGTGGGGCGCGTCTTCATGGATGGTACTATCGATAGCTGGATTAACACATAGGACATTATTTATGCCAGAAAAAACAAACTATTCTTATTGGTAATGTTTACGCGGGTGAACAGATTATCATGTGTAAGTTTTTTTCGACTCGCGGACTCGCCATCTGTCACGTTGGCAACTAAAATATATCTCTGGCGGAAAGTGGGTGTGTGGGTACTACCTATACACTTCTGCCTACCCCTTCGGGGAACCTTATGGGAACGAGGGGTATTACGAGGGGTATTATTATAATAATTAACAAGTTACAAGCTATAGTTACCAAAGTTGTGGGGATCCCCACCGACTCTGCAGCGGCAAAGGCTACGGAGAAATTGGTCCTCTTGTCGTGGGGAGAGAGGGTGGCGTAGGGTATCCGGCCCTCGTCCAGGTACGAGTGGAGCAGGGCGCACAGTGCCATGCCATCGTTCCAAGACGAACTGGGAATACAGGGGTTCATATTTCACCATCACTAGACATTAATTAGCAAAAAATTCCCCCAATTATCTGAACACGTTAAAAAAATGTTACGTATTTTGATTACGATTTGAGCAAAGCTGTTCAATTCAAGAAAAAAAAAAGTGTCCGTAAAAGTTTGTCCAATCGTTTTGAAAGTTTTTTTTTTAAAGACGACATATTATACAGGCTACATTTATTTTATAAACATCATTTGAGAAAAAATCAAATTTAATTCGCATCTATAAACTTAAAAGCTAAACCATACGAGTATGACTCTTATTAATTTACTACTGTTATTATAATTGTTAAAATAATTAAATCCTTAATCAAAATAATTGAATAATTTTAGTTAATTTTAGTACTTTGTCAATCATTCAACCACGGTCTTAGAAATTGAATTTGTGATGCAATCATGTTGACTATATAATTTCTACAGTGGCTAATGGTACCTGAAGTTGGTGATATCAATATTGTTGTAGCCAAATGTCTTCTGCTGGCACCACTTGAGCAGAGCGTTCCTTTTCGACCCACCGTTCTTCACTTGCAGAGCATTTAACGGATCCTTTCTCTCACCTGTTTAAAATAAGTTAAAATAAGAAACATAAGTGAAATGGAATGATGAAATGAAATAAGGACCCGAAAAATAAGCTGCGCCTAAATACAGGCAAAACTAAGGTTCTGGTGTTCGAAAAAGGAGCCGTGGTGGCCGAGTGGTTCGAGCAGTTGCCTGCGACGCAAAGGTCGCAAGTTCGAATCCCGACTGTGCCAATGAGTTTTTCGGAACTTAAGTAGAGTGATTAGTCACACCACGAGCTTTACAGTGAAGGAAAACATCGAGAGGAAACCTGCATACGTCTGAGAAGAAATTCAAAGGCGTATGTATAGTAGTGCTTGAGTAACGGCGATGGACTCGCCATCTGTCACGTTGGCACCTAATTTACCTCTGGCGGAAAGTGGGTGTGTGGGTATTACCTATACACCTCTGCCTACCCCTTCGGGGACCCTTGTGGGAAGGCGTGAGGATATATATATATATATATATATATATATACGTACGCCTTTGAATTAATATATATATATATCCAACTCACATATATCTCCGTAGCTGTTCCGCCTCACAAAAGACTCGATGGCCTTCTGCTGTAGGGTGGCCAGGGCTCGCTCCTCGTCCGGGATGTTGGCTCCGCCGGCCGGTGAGTCTGCCCCACGCGGGTTAGACACGTCAACGGAAGCCATGTTTGGGTGGGGGGTGTTTTGTGCCAGTTAGGGTGACCACAATTTGTGATATCGACATCTCATGACGAATTTATAATTCATTCTTTCGAGCCGGGTACGAAACGGTCTTAGGGACAGTCTCTGTATTTGACGAGGTATGTTGTGGATTACTAATCGTATAATAATAATTATTATTATACAATAGAGAAGAAATGCACTTATAAAGTATTCTTTTTTATATATCCTACTACGCATACTCGTCCTCATCGTCCTCGTCCGTCGCCTACTCATACATCTATACCAATATGACAAAGTTGAACACGCTTTTCTCAGAAACTAGTAATCTGGTTCGAGAAAAACCTTTTGTTACCTATAGCCCGGTTACTGAGGAAGAGGAATAGAAATATAGGGATAGGAATCAAGTTCATCAAGTTTAACTAAGGAAGCCGATCAGTATGTGAAACCGCGAGGCAAAGCTAGTCATTTGATTAACAAACATGAGGACTAGCTATATATAAGTAAATTCGTTGTTAATATTATGTTTCACAACTCGTTAATACAGTCTCTAGCCAGCGAGAAGTACAAAAAGAAATGAATGCAGGTGGAGCGAAGGCCTGGCTGGAGGCCTTGGTCTCGCAATTGCCTGGTTAAGTAGCAAAAGTTCCCGGAACTCACGCTACGAGAGACAATACAAAAAAAAAGTGTAGCGAAAGTTAGTAGGTAAGCGTCTTGCTCTGTCTACCCTGTGAGGGACTCGGCGCGTATGTATATGAACATATATATGCTACTAGCTCTCACGCCAGGCTTCGCCCGAGTGAAAAAGAAAAATTTCATGAAACACGATTGCAGCGCCACCTATCGGGTCCAATTGTGATGTAAGCTATCCTATCTTTTAAGTTGGATCAAACTGCACACGGTGTGCAAATTTTATTGAAATCGGCTAAGTACTTTAGGAGCCCATCGCGGACAAACAACGTGACACGTAATTTATATTTATTAAGATATGTTTGTTTTAAAATGCAAACAATATATTTTAATTGAAATGTCGATAGCACGTTTTAAGGAATTATTTGTAGGGAAAATATATTGACATTTGTATATATTTCAATTAAAGCCTGGCACAAAACAGTTAATGAACCAAATTATTGTAGAAAGATGTGAAATGTACAATGCACAGCGAAAAATCTCACTAAATAATCACACCGAGAACCAATCCATTAGCAAAAGGACGAAATGCTTGAGCAATACATAACATAATTTATATACAAACAGGATGTCTCAGAATATGGAACAGTTGTCTTCTAGAAGTTGACGAGTGTTGTGACCACATCCTCAAGACGATGCCATAAAACAAAATATGTAACTCCAAAGATAAAAAAGGACAACAATATTAAGGGGGTAATAAATTCACTATAAAACATGATTTTTTTTGAGAAACTATTAATATCATAAAAATAACGTAATTAGATTCTACAGGTATAACTTTATACAGTACAGTAATTAGTCACACCACGAGCTTCACAGTGAAGGTAAACATCGAGAGGAAACCTGCATACGTCTGAGAAGCAATTCAAAGACGTATGTATAGTCGTGCTTTAGAAAAAGCGATGGACTCGCCATCTGCCACGTTGGCACCTAATATATCTCTGGCGGAAAGTGGGTGTGTGGGTACTACCTATACACCTCGGCCTACCCCTTCGGGGACCCTTGTGGGAAGGCGTGAGGATAATTTTTACAAAGATAGAATAAGACTAAGAAAGGGGGTAATAAATTCACTATAAAACATGTTTTTTTTTTATATAATAATATAATATATCCTCACGCCTTCCCACAAGGGTCCCCGAAGGGGTAGGCCGAGGTGTATAGGTAGTACCCACACAGCCACTTTCCGCCAGAGGTATATTTGGTGCCAACGTGACAGATGGCGAGTCCATCGCCGTTACTCAAGCACGACTATACATACGCCTTTGAATTTCTTCTCAGACGTATGCAGGTTTCCTCTCGATGTTTTCCTTCACCGTAAAGCTCGTGGTGTGACTAATCACTGTACTTAAGTTCAGAAAAACTCATTGGTACAGTCGGGATTCGAACTTGCGATCTTTGTGTCGCAGGCAACTGCTCGAACCACTCGGCCACCACGGCTTCTCTTTTTTTAGAAACTATTAATATCATAAAAATTACGTAGTTATACTCTACAGGTATAACTTTATACAGTACAGTGATCAGTCACACCACGAGCTTTAAAGTGAAGGAAAACATCGAGAGGAAACCTGCATACGTCTGAGAAGCAATTCAATGACGTATGTATAGTCGTGCTTGAGAAACGGCGATGGACTCGCCATCTGTCACTTTGGCACCTAAAATATATCTCTGGCGGAATGTGGGTGTGTGGGTACTACCTATACACCTCTGCCTACCCCTTCGGGGACCCTTGCGGGAAGAAATGAGGATATTATAACTTCATCGTTACAGCAGATTTGTATGCGAAAACAAGTGAAAAAATTGTTTCTGAAATGTACTATTTTTTATTTGAATCTCGTCATTGTGTCCTATCAAATATTACAGCTGCGTACTATATTCTGAGACACCTGTATTTAAATCTCATACAGCAGTATACTTGACATATCCCAGGTGAGGATAGGTCAAAGCTTCATGTACTGGGGAGGTTAGAATTTAAGCAAAGCTGAGTTTATTATTATCCTACTAATATTATAAATGCGAATATTTGCGACGGTGTTTGTTACTCAATCACGCTAGAACAGCTGAACGAAATTGGATGCAATTTGGCATAAAGAATATTAGTTGCACTAACACCAACATCGGATATATTTCATCCCAGAAAAAAACAATCAAACAAAACACTATTTCCACGCGGGTGAAGTCGCGAAAATTGCTAGTATATTATAAACCTTTATTAAATTTTAAATAGTTTTTAAGTCTTCTAAATAGCACCAAGAGTATCCCTTGTTAATATTTTAATGAGGTGGAAAAAAAACTAAACAATATTGTTATAGTTGAAAAATGTTCTCCCTTTATTATCTACAAATACACCTTTATTAATTTATATATTTATTACTCAATAAAAATATATATTTTTATTTTTATGTAACTTTGTTTTCTCTCTTTTATACACACTAAAAGATGTACAGATGCAACTATTTATTATGCTCAGTTAAAAAATGTATATTTTTCCGATTGGGTGTGTGAGTCAGCCAAAGAGACACGCATACATGCATATAGTTGATAAATAGATTAGTAACGACGCACACAAACACACAATAGTTAAGAGTTTAGACAGGCAAGTAGTTGGCTCATGCGCCTTTCTCATGCCGCTGTACTGTAAGAAAAAAATTAAAGCAAACATGCCGATTGGTTAAGTATGTACATAATAAAAATGTTTAAAGTAATAAATATCATGCTATTAATAGCTTTAAAGAGTTAAAATCAATGGACAATTGGACATGCAAAATCTGATTGGAATTCACTAATTGTACTCATTAATTAAGCTTTTTTATGAAAGGTGGCAAATATTCAGACGTATTTTATGAGACTGGGAATGTATAATATGATACTTACCGGCGATGGGCGAGGCTCTGGTGGTCCTGGCAGCGGGAGGTTTCACCGCGAAGTTACTACTAGCCAGGCCGTTCGTAGGCTGCGGCGTCGGGTCGGTCATGCCATTCTTCGTGGGGTTGGCCGTGGTCAGAGGTCCAGTGGATGGCACCTGGACGTGGTAATACATCTTCAACACTTGGTGTATCGGACTACATTGCTTCGTTCACCATTATAATGCGATATTGAACCTTATCCATGAATTTAAGGTCAATGTTGAGATTTTAGTGAGCGATTCGCTAATCATTCATCCTGCTTAATTTCGAGATGTTTCGTTTTTTTTATACAAGAGTGGCAAAGAAGCATACGGCCCGCCTGACAGGAAGCGGTTACCGCAGCCTATTTACGTTCACGATACCGAAATATCACTTGCGCGTTGCCAATCTGTGTTCGGAGAGTTATACTGTTTTGGCAGCATAATGGAACTAATCCCTCTGCTGCCAACACAATATATGTTTATAGTAACTAGACAACGATGTATTTACTTATATATGTACCTACATGGATGCATAGGACTTCCGAGACTAAGGCACAAATACTCGCGTTCATCATACAAATATCTGCCCACAGCGGGAATCGAACCTGCGACCTTAAGTTCCGCAGTCAGGAGCTCTAACCTCTAGACCTCGGGCGTATTTTTTTTTTATATTAGCATATATTACCTGTGGCCAGTCGCCCACCGGCGTGGTGGCCGGCGACTGTTTGGCAGCCTTCGCGGCGTTCTCTATACTCTCTATCAGGGATTTGACTGACAGTCGAGAGTCTTGGCGGCTGACACCTGTATGCCAAAAATATATAATAATAATATTTATTCAGTATCAAACTTCTTCTTATAACTATGACTGTGACCAGAGTCTCCTTTTAGGCATACTGATGCCTGTACCTCAATTTGAGTATTACTTATTTAAATTAACTAGTTATTTAAAATCTCTAAAGCACCACATTTTAAAGGATTTTTCTCGATTGTAGATTAGTTCTGTTATTATTTCCAAATATTGCTATCTAAATGCCTTCTCGAAGCGATACTTAATAGGAACTACTGTATTGTTTACTTACTATGTTATTTGAATATCAAAACTACCCACCTTTCGTTCTTCGAACCTTAATATTTTAGTTATAAGTCAACCTGTATTTCTCAATTTAAGTGAATTGTATTCTTTTGAGAAATAAATGTCTTAAACCATAAACCATTTATATATATCAACAACAACCCTCAATCCATTTTATAGATTACAACTGCTACTAAACGACAAATAAACATACGTTTCTCTCTCGATGTTTCCATCGCCCCTAAAACATCGATTCATCACTAAAGATCGCAAAACTCATTAGTACAGTCGGAATTAGAACTTACAATATTTACGTTGCAATCGACTCCACTCTAACCACTCCGCCACCACAATTCTTTTATCGACTATTGTTTTGAGAGCATAAAAAGCGTTGCTTACCTTTAGTCCTCCTGTGTGACGCTGCGGTGGCCATGATGTCTTGCAGAGACGCGCTAGTCAGCAAAGGCGGTGGAGGGGTCGACTCCTCATTACGCGGGGGCATTGCTGCAGGGAGGACTTAAACTTACAATACTGTGACAGTAGATTTTAAATAACTAATTTACAGGACCAGAATTGGAACTGTCTTCGTGAACTGTCATGCCGAAACGAAACAGCTGACATTTCACTTTAAAGTCTTATTTATAAAGCAATGCTCTTCAAATCTTATACCAATGTTTAGGCTTTCAGTCACAGCAAAGTATCTGGACTTGTTTCAAGTGTGATTTTATGCCCCACCACCATACCAAAACTGAAGTACATACTGGCGTTCAAGCTTTTCTACAGTGCCTTAAACACCAAGCTTTCGGCTTTTGTAAACCGATATCATTCAATAAAAATCTACATCGCAAGCAAGACGTTATTCGCTACACACAAGCAGCAATGGTCAACTATCATTTGCAAATGTACATCAAACTGTGCAACAGCCAACACCACCGACCGTCACCATAGAAACCAATAAAAAAGGCGTACGAGTCTAGGATTAATTGTTTGCGAAACGTTATAGTTAACGTAAACGTATAAAACAAATGCAACAATGAAACCTATCGACATACTGATAATTAATAATAATAATATGTATACCGCCACCGAACGTATAACAATAGCACACACAGTATTTCCATATACATTTACACAGTTATTGACATGGATCTCACACGGACGTTTAAGCCGGCTAACTTACGTAGGTGCCTCGGCAGTGGGGCGTTCAATGACCTTAGCGGGTGTGACAGTCTTTTATGCTCCTGTGTCTTCCAGTACGGCTTTGGCTCCCGGGGTAAAGACCCTGTGTTTGTGTCTGCGGTGGACGCTCTTTGCGTTTGCAAAGATAGTTTCCTCATAGGCACATCAGCTAGTCTTATCTCCTCCTGAGGCTTCTTCTCCCAGGTCTGTACCAGTTCTCCTATGGAGCCTTTCGGTTTCTTTGTCGGTTCGTTTGCACTAGGTGTGCGCGACAGTGTTATGATCGTTTTGGTTATCCCAGCCATTTCTTTAACTATATTGTTAGCATTGTCGTCAGATTGCTCCGAACTCTTAGAATCGGATCGTTCGTGTCTTTTTGGTTTCTTTGGTTTCCTAGGAACTTTGAGTATCTCTTCTCTCGTAACGGAAGCGAAATCGTCGAATTTGTTTTGTTTGTTTGATATTTTGACATCATCAGCCATGTTTTTATCCGCTAGCTGAGGAATCAAAGGTAGGATGGGTTCACCAATTTCTTCATAGAAATTCTCATTTTCAGCCTCTTTTTTGATCTGATGTAAAGGTAGGAATGGGTTTGTACTGCTATGTTGGATATCTGGTTTCCGGGTATTTTCAACTGGTATTTTCGGTTTGGTATAACTTTGAGCTGTATTGATAACGAAAGGCACGTTTACCAGTGGTTGGTAGTACTGGTTATCCACCAACCATTCCGGTGTTTTCGATAGCTTACCTACTTTTGTCTTGGAAATGTCTGAAGGCTTAGGGGCAAGAGGTTTGTTAGGAGAAACGGGCGACTTTGATTCTGACAAACTGTCGTTGGATCCGAAACTTTTCCAGGATAGAAAAGGTAGCTGTTTGGACTTATTTTTTTGATAAATGCTTTTCTTTTTGATATCATCGAACATTTTCGTGTCGCTGGTTTTATTTTCATTACTTTTAATTACGACTTGGTTCATATCATTATAGTACACTGTTGCTTTTTTGATCTCATGTTTAGAGTCTACGGACTCCTGAGAACTCTTATGAGGTTGAAAAAATATAGGTTGTATTAGAACCGGACTTGTGATAATCGGCGATTTGTTATCGATATTGTCGTTTATAATATTAATTGGTGCCAAAAATGTTTTAAACATTCTCTGTGTATTTCTATTTACATCTTTTGGAGGATTATTAATCGGAGAAACCGATCTATTTGTCTGTATAGCAACTATCTTCGGCACATCATCAGCTAAGTCTTTGGTATTTATTTTTAAATGGTAACTAACATTATCGTCGATTGATTCCGAAATTGTTTCTGTAGGATTGTCTTCTTTCAAAGATTGTTTGAAAGGGTTTGTACTTTCTTTAATAATCTGAGCCATGTCGGTTTCATCTTTTCCATCTTCTTTAGAGACTTCTTCACTGGCTGTTTCTAAACCAACTTCTGCCACTTGGTATTGGATATCAGATACCATGACTCGTGGCATTTCTACAATATTTACTGTTTCATTAAACGCGAACGCGATAGGTTCCTTACTTTCATCGTTATTGCAGTTATTATTGTCGTCTTTCAGTATTGGTGGTGAGGTTGATTTACTTACTTTGTTATTTCCAATTATTCTTTCTATGGCTGCTTTGAATGTTAGGTTGAGTTCTTCGTTCACTTTCTTCAAATCTCTTTCTAATCCGTCCGATATGACAACTTTTGGCAGAGGCTGAGCAAGGTCTATGATAGGGGTCTTTTTAATGTCGTTAGGGTAGGGATAGGGGAGTAAGGATTCCGCTTTCATTACGGGTATCTCTTTTATTATTTTAGAAATGAAATCATCAGATTGAATACAATTGTTTAGCGTGTCATAACTGATTTTAGTGTCTTTTGTTTCAAGCACGGGACTAATTAAATTATCATGACTTCTGGCCAATTTCTCTCTGCCAAGAGGTGACAGGAAAACACTGTCAGAGCCTTCAGTGAACAAAGAAATATTGCTATCAGTTGTAGCGTTCGTGAACACTATACTAGTAGCTTCATTCAAAGCGTCCTGAAACTCAGTATTTGAGTTCAAATTATCCATACTATAAGACTTGGGTTTCCCGTTGTAAATATTTGATAGATTCCTGCTAAATATGGTTCTATCTCTGCGTTTCGGCTTAGCTACAATAACATTACAAGACTCTGATTTTGATGCTAATTTAGGGGTAAAATCAATTAAATCCATAGATAAATTATCAGGTGTATCTATTGCGTCTTGTCTGCAGACTCTTTCATTTATTAAATCTATGGCATCTTGTCTTTTCATCTCTTTGTGGTCAAAGAAAGGTAGCTCAGCCTCTTTTGAGTCATCTAGATCAGGAGTAACGTCAGTCGAACACCCATCCACATTAGTTTCATCTGTTGTAACATTATCAATTTCAAGTGTAAACTCTGGCATGAGATCATCTGCATCCTTCTGTTCTTGAACGTTTGATTTGCAGAAAGCTTGGTCCACAATGCTAGTTTCCTTCTGAGGTGGATCAGTTACGCTGTGCACTCTAGATAAATATCTGGTCCTAATATTTTTGAACACATCCGACGACCCATCGCTGGGTGTGTCAAAATAATCCGATTCTTTCGACAGTCTTTTCTCGTCGTCCGAACAGTTAATAACGCTATCCATAGACTCTGACCTGTTATCACCTGTTGTGGTACATCAAATTGTGATTAGACATCGTATATTAACATGTACACTTTTGATGATAATTTACATGTTTAGTTAGTTATAAATGATCTTGACTCGCAAGCTTACTACAGAGAATTAGTGCATGGAAATGCAGGTTAATTCTGCTTGAAGGACATTTAATAATACCTATATTTTTCTACCATGCAGTAGCTAAATTGTACTCACTATTCACATTCAATTGACTGTCCTGACCTTTGGGTCTTAATAATCAGAATAAGGTTACAAGCATTTTTACATATCATTTATACGTGTCTACGCTAATAACGGATAATGCTATTTATAATTACCGAAGCAATCTGAAAAGAAAATAGCTTATAGGGAGAATTTTGGATGAAAACGAATATTCAAACACACTTTCATATAAATACTTGCATTGAGCTAAGCATGCACTGAGTTGCTAAGAGCGTCGGAACTCCATAGAACCAAATAAGGGCGAATTCTAATGAGGATCCCTTGTTAAATAAGTAAGTGACAGATAAAATGCTGCCCTGTTTTTAAATTTGTTGTATGAAGTTGCACCAGACTGCAAAATTGATCGTGTATTCGTTACCATGGCAATAATATTAACAAAACTAACAGCAAATAATTTTATGAGGTATAAAAACGTTATTCTATTTTTAAAAAAGTTATTGATCTTTATTTAATAATAATCTTGGTTATATACATGCAGACATCTTGTCTGATAAAAGTGGAAGGTTCGGTGATCTGGGTTGGACACGCGCGATAGCACGATGAGCTTTACAATCCATAAAAATACTACCAAGATAACTACCACACATGTACATAATCAACTCCCAGTAAAATAAGCCTAACTACTAATAGTAATAAGACACATAATGGTGTAACTGACCTTTCATGGAGTGTATTTGGTCCTCTAGATGTCGGATGCGATCCCTGGCGACCTTGTTCTCGGAGACGAGTCTCTCCAGCTCGCGTTGAGCTTCGGTCTTGAAGTCGTTGGCTACGCGGACGGTCATCAGCAGATCCCCTTGGAACTGCTTCCACTCTACCTCCTAAAATGAATATTTTTTTTGTATTAATATCATCACGCCAGAGACCAGACCATAGACAAAGAGAGCTAAGCGCCAGTTAGCTTGTTCTTTAATATAATAAAGCTTTTTCATAAGGATCTCGGAGGGGTAGGCGGAGTTGCGCGACATGATAGATGGCGATGCAGACGCCATTTCCAAGCAAGAGTATATATACTATACTTTGAATTTCTATATTTATATAATATCTTCGTTTAATAATTTCTTATTAAACGTATGGAGTTTCCTCTCATTGTTTAGTTCAATGCAAATCTGATTAATCTGTGCTTAAGTTCAGAAAGAAGTCGTAAGTACAATGGCGATTTGAACTTGCAATCTTGGCGTTGCAGAGGACTACTCGAGCCGCTCGGCCACCATGACTTATTTAACGCTCGATTCTAGCAAATTTTAAATCTATACTAATATAATAAAGAGGAAAGATTTGTATGTAAGTATGTTTGTAAGGAATTGGCTCAAAAAGTACTGGACCGATTAAAAAAATTCTTTCACCACTCGAATGCTACATTTTCACTGATTAATATAGGCTATTTTAATTACAAGAAAAAAGAAATATGCCAAAATGTTTAAAAAATTTATGTCCATCTGTGTGAAGCCGGGACGGGCCGCTAGTTATGAATATAATAAGAAAGTATATCCCTGTCTATCCAACGCGGCAAGTACTCACATCCCTCTCCCTGTCCCGCACCAACTGCGTGACCCTCGCCCGCGCGTCCTGCAGCTGCCTCTCCAACTCAGAGGCGCGCGCCAGGGCCTCACCAGCTCGGCTCATCAGGGCCAGCTTCTCATCCGATGCCATTTGCACCTGAAGCCAAACATTTCCATTAATGATATAGTAATATATCCTCACGCCTTCCTATAAGGGTCCCGAAGGGGTAGGCAGAGGTGTATAGGTAGTAACCACACGGCCACTTTCCGCCAGAGATATATTTTAGGTGCCAACTTGACCGATGGCGAGTCCGTCGCCTTTACTCAAGCCCGACTATACATTCGCCTTTGAATTGCTACTCAGACGTATGCAGGTTTCCTCTCGATGTTTTCCTTCACCGAAAAGCTCGTGGTGTGACTAATCACTGTACTTTAGTTCAGAAAAATTTCATTGGTACAGTCGGGATTCGAACTTGCGATCTTTATGTCGGAGGCAACTACTCGAACCACACGAACACCACGGCTATTGACTTTTTATCAAAATGAATGTCATTGTATATGTCACTAAAGTAAGCGGTTACCGTCGCCCATGGACGCTTGCAACACCAATTACTTGCCCGAACTTGCACCTTGAAAAAATCTTTTCACACCCTTCTTGATTTACGATATACATATATTATACACCTTAATAATGCAATTCTAAAATAAACACATATAAAGGTAAACATTTTAATGCCTAATCTAATGTACGCATCTTCAAAAATCTTCAATTAAAGAGAATAAATGTTGGAAAAAAATGGAAGGAACAGTTGTGAAAAAAATATTTCGGCATATTTTTCATTTAGTTAGAAAAGTATGGAAACGGATTCACTCCTTAGCGATGTACACTAAAAAGCGGCAAATAGCAGTATAATAAGAGAGCAGCTCACTTGTATCTGCAGCTCGGACATGTTCTCCTGCAGTGCTTTGGCGTCGCCCTGCAGGGCCCCCTTCTCCTGCCGCAGCTGCTCCAGCTGGAACTCCAGTTCAGATATCGTGGACTTGGCGTTGTTGCGGGACACCTGCGAGCACAGTAAACCTGAGCTTCCCACCACAAACGCTTCCATAATACATCGATAATAATGTATCAATGGTGTACTGTATAATCATACTAGGATCGATAAGGAAAATACGTCTGAGAAGGAATTTAAAAACGTATGTATAATAGTATAGAGATATATCGTGTTTGAGAAAAGGCGGCTACATATATCGCCCGAGAAAACCGAGGCGTGTCAACACGACCCTGTCTACCCTTTCGGGGACCCTCGAGGGGAGGAGCGAAGATATAACAAAGTATAAACAATTTAGAATGAGTAATTCAAAGACGTATTCATAATGCTAGCTTTGCTAGCTAACTAGCAAAGCGGCAATTACATTTAGGCAGCGGGGCACAGCTAGTCGTATTAGTATACTATTAGGGGTGTAAGATGTGATGACGGGGAGGGGGGTAGGGTAGAGGTATAATATTTACCAGCGCGTCGTCGTGCAGCTTGCGCGCGTCGGAGTGCGCGCGGTCGAGCTGGCGCTGCGCGTGCGCCAGGCGCTCGGTCAGCGCGTGCGCGCGCGCCGCCGCCGCCTCGGCCTCGCGCCGCGCCGCCGCCGCCGCCGCCTCCGCCTCGGCCGCGCCCTCCGCCGCGCCCGCGCGCTCCGCCAACTGCGCACACGCACGCGCCTGCTCACACCCACTATACACCGACCCGGTGCGCTATACGCTCGGTACTAGCTGTTAGTGTAGCGCTATACACGTGTGTGCGTGTGCGCAGCTAGCACCGAGGGATTAGAAGTGTGTCAAATCACAAACACTATCAACCTAGTACGGGCTATTGGTACACCGTTCACATGCGCATTATCAACTGCGCACACGCACATATATGCGCAGCTGATAATGCTCATATACGAATGCAATGCGTATATGCGAATAGTTGGCCTGCTCATGCCCACTATTCACCGACCTAATAGTGGCTGGCAGTCCATCCTTTCGGCCATACAGGCCAGCACTACCAGAAATGCATAGGCACGCCTCGTACCCATTTTCAAACTATCTTCAATACCTTGTCTTTAAGAAACAATATAACAAACAACAAAAAACACGCTTTTATCATCATATGTAGTATAAAAACTGAAGAATTCCGATATCCACCTACTGGCTCCATCATCAGACTCGCTACCAACTGAGACTCAGTACGAAGCCCCAATTTATTGGACTCGGAACGAATCGACGTGTGTCGCTTTTGTGCCATGAAAAAAGACAGCTGTTAGAAGGGTAGCAGGTGGGCAGTGGAGCACCTTAGCCTTGGCAGCGTCGAGCAGGTCAGTGAGCGTGGTCAGCTGATGCTGGCGAGCGGCGGCCAGCTCCCGCGCCGCGCCCGCCTCCTGCTCCCACTGAGTGCGCTCGGCTTCTGAACGCTCCAGGGTGCCTTCCAATGCCCTGACCACCATAACATGCATACAAGTTATGCCTCGCGGCTTCCCCCGTGTAAAATTTGATTTCATTGGCGATTTTAAAGATAAAGATTTAAAGAGATAAAGAGAGGTTACCTGCATACGTTTGAGAAGTAATTCAAAGGCGTATGTAATAGTCGTGCTTGAGTAACGGCCATGGACTAGCCATCTGTCACGTTGGCACCTAAAATATATCTCTGGCGGAAAGTGGGTGTGTGGGTATTACCTATACACCTCTGCCTACCCCCTCGGGGACCCTTGTGGGAAGACGTGAGGATATAAGTAAGTAAGATTTTAAAGATTTTTTTCTCTAGATAGAATTTTGTCTTCCAACTCCTCAGTAGTTTTTGCTAGCACCTTCACAAAAATTCACATTTATTAGTGGAATGTTTTTGAATTTCACTTAACCTCATCGGTCCCCGAAGAGGTAGGCAGAAGTACGTTAAAGGGTCTCCGAAGGGGCAGGCGGAAGTGTGTACTTGTACAACGTCTTCTCGTGCAATAGGTGCCAACGAGATGGCGAGTCCAACGCCGGTTCGCTAGCAAGAGAACATATCATATTTGCATTTTCTCTCCTTTTATCCTCTCGATTTTGTCTAATAGGGTTGCTAAGTTGTTTATTTAAACGAATAAAAAGTGCTGGAAATTTACTAAGGTTATATTTCCTCACCTTACACGTTCTGATAGCGTCTCATTCTCCTTGGACTTCTCTTCGAGTGCTGTTTTAGCGTCGCTTAGTTCTCCTTCTAGTTGTTCCTGTTTGCTCATCAGCAGCCGCCTTTCCTCCTGGGATACCTGAACAAGAACGGTCAAGAGGAATGTCAGAGCTGTGACAAATGGAGAGAAGGAGAAAAGAAGAGTATCACCTTAATCTTACATTTTTATTATTTATTTACTTGTTACTGTAGCGATACATTTACAGCATATTATACATTAACTATAATAAGGATAAATAAGGATATTTCACCAGCCAACACTATAAGAAATATTTTTATTCGTACTATATAATTCCTTGATAAAGTAGATTGCATATATAGAGGAAATTAATTCAATATGGAACTTCAGAACATGAAAAAACATCGATGAAATTAGCCACCAACCTTGAGAACAGCGAAAAGCTGTTGGTCGATGTCACCGGAGCCCAGGGTCTCTGGCTCCACGCCTTCACGGAGTAGCAGCTCTTGCAGGGTATCGACCTGGTTTGGGAGCAATTGTTGAGCGTTTTAGATAAATTTCATTTTTTTAGGTGGAAACACACACCCGCACGCACACATGTTGCCACGCAAGTACCGCAGGAATCTCTTACAAATTTAAGGCTCATGATCTTAATAAATTAATAGCAATCATCAGAAACCACCGCTGTATAATCTATCTCCCTTAAAAGTTTCATCCAAAACCGTCCGGCGGTATCAAGAAAAACCTTTCTTATATCTGCCTCGTTAGATGTCATCGTACAATTATTATCGCTCATTCCGATGTGAAACTCTTAATATAATGCAAAATTTTGTGAGGATGTTTGATCATCTTCCACGCAGAAACTGAACTGAATTGGATGAAATTTGGCACATAGATAAATTATTGGCTGGATTAACTTATAGGATATGTTTATTCCAGCAAAAAATATATAGCGCTACAATCAAATATTACGGTGGCACAGCTAATATGACCACAACAGCCAGTACCTTAGTCCTGCTATCCTCGAGCTTCTCAGTCTGCCTGCAGAGGGACTCGAGAAGGACCTGCTTCTCGTCCGCGAGCCTCTCATTGTCCGCGTGAGCGTCCGCCAGCTGCGACTGCAGGTCCGCCAGCTCGGCCAACGTGGCTTGCAGCTCCTCGCTCGTGCTGGACCACAAACATTACTTAACTATATAATAAAAGCGAATCCCGACTGTCCCAATGAGTTATCTGCGACCAGGTCTGTGCGGCACCGAAGTGCCGAAAAGCGGAAAGGAGCATGGGAAGGTTGGTAGGATGTGTCCCAACGAGTTTTGTAGTTCCAGAAGTACAGTGATCAGTCACACCACGAGCTTTACGGTGAAGGAAAACGTGTGAGAAGCAATTAAAAGGCGTATGTATAGTCGTGCTTGAGTAGTGGCGATGGAGTCGCCATCTGTCACATTGGCACCTAAAATACACTCTGGCGAAAGGTGGGTGTGTGGGCGAATGGGCTACCATTCGGGGACCCTTGTGGGAAGGCGTCATGAAATGTATAAGTACAGTGATTAGTCACACCACGAGCTTAACGGTGAAGGAGAGGAAACATGCATACGTTTGAGAAGATATTCAAAGGCGTATATATAGCACAGGTGATGAGAATCCCTGGCTCTTGTAGCTTTAAAAGCCTGTATTATAACGCGCGTGTGTGTGTGTGTGTGTGTATCTGTATAAAATGCAGCCAATATATGTCACCTATAGTGGTGCTCTTCCATCTGCAGGATACGATCCTGAAGGCAGGCCACGGACACCTCGCTGAGTGACGAGGACGAGTGCTTGTCCCACTCCGGGGTGCTCGCTTCTCCGTTGTCACCCTCGCCCTGTCAAACGGCTTTTAAATCAACACAAATAGACGAGATCTTTATCAATTCCTTGACCCATTTAAAGAGATCCTCTTAAGGATTAGCCATTATTATTATTACACAGGATTACACGATACGAGAACTTTAAATCAGCGTATGTTGTTACATCTCTTATGTGGCACAACATCATAGGGGGTATAGAACGCGCGCTGCCGACTCTGCGGGAATCTTTTCACACCCTTCTTAAACAACTCAATGCTCTCCTTTCTAGAGAATACCTTAATGTAAGGCCGACCAATCAGGGACGGCCTTCGGACAGTTGACAATTTCACGCACGACAGATTTTGATTGAACAGATTCATTTCAATAGATTATAATCAACCGAAAATTAATACGTTAAATTGTAAACAGTGCGTTGCGGTTCACAATCTTTCGACCGTTTACAATCTCGCTAGATAGATTATAATCTAACTGTATTGACGTTTTTACGGTGACAACAACTTACTATATATTCATAGAAAGGAGAAAGTTACAGATAAGAAAATCATAGATGGCGCTACTGATCATATTTTGTTACAAACTTAACAACATATACATACATTGTGTGCGAGGGCTATCGATGCCGGCGCAGAGGAGTGCATACGCCGCGGTGCCGGAGCTAGAAGCAGTTGCCGCTTCTCGCTGTCCGACAGCGGCGAGTGCGCCACGCCGCGGAGACGCGCGCGCAACGCACCGTTCTCGTCCGACAGACGCTCCAACGCAGAGGTGCGTTCACTCTCCATACTCTGGGAGATCATAAATACAACCTAGTTAAACAACAAAGTGAGTCCATCATTCCCCATATAAGCATGCCTCGAAGGCCTGCTCTAATCCTCTTATTAGTATATAAATAGTAGGTAATAGGTAATACCCACACACCCACTTTCCGCCAGAAGTATATTAGGTGCCAACGTGACAGATGGCGAGTCCATCCCCGTTACTCAAGCACGACTATACATACGCCTTTGAATTTCTTCTCAGACGTATGCAGGTTTCCACTCGATGTTTTCCTTCACCGTCAAGCTCGTGGTGTGACTGATCACTGTACTTAAGTTCAGAAAAACTCATTGGTACAGTCGGGATTCGAACTTGCGACCTTTGCGTCGCAGGCAACTGCTCGAACCACTCGGCCACCACGGCTTTGTAAATCCTCTTATTATCTAATTAAATAAGCTTTGATCACAAATTTTAAAGAAATCGTTGGGTTTAGTATCGTCTTTTCTTCTCCTGACAGGCATATTTTTAAACGGTGGTAAATTTCACGTGATAATATATAAAATGTGATTCAGTGAGTGTTTTTTCTGTTGTATTTCAGTGGAACTTAACATAAATTAAATATATATATATATATTTTTTTAATAAAGCAACATGTTCAGTAACAAATCTACTACTGCTGCCTTCTATAAAGAATCATTATATTATGTAAGACGGGCCATGAATAGTCATAGCTCGTAGGTACAGTAGTTTAATAGATATTTTCTTAACTCACGTATACTATTAGTACTAATAGTCATCAAGTAATCACCACTCAGTAGGGAATACCTATGACATATGAGGGTTTGAGTATGAATAATCGTACAATAAATAACGTACATATACGCCGAGTCACTTTAGGGGTAGGCAGAGAGAACAAAGCGCAAGTTCTCTTTAGACTCATAAACCTCATTCGCTTAATCCATATTTATCCATCTCTTTAGTTCCCGTGAAGCCGTGGTGGCCGAGTGGTTCGAGTGGTTGCCTGCGACACAAAGATCGCAAGTTCAAATCCCGACTGTACCAATGATTTTTTCTGAACTTAAGTACAGTGATTAGTCACACCACGAGCTTTACGGTGTAGGAAAACATCGAGAGGAAACCTGCATACGTCTGAGAAACAATTCAAAGGCGTATGTATAGTCTTGCTTGAGTAACGGCGACGGACTCGGCTTCTGTCACGTTGGCACCTAAAATATATCTGACGGAAAGTGGGTGTGTGGGTATTACATACCTACACACCTCTGCCTACCCCTTCGGGGACCCTTATGGGGTGAGGATATATTGTTTTTATATCTTTAGTTCCCGTCCTAAATTGCTCGATGGGTTTAATCTAGTTAGTTAGAACATGGTCTTCCTCTGCCTCTACTTCCAAACACTATCGCGTTTCGTAAGTCATTCTTCTCTCATGCTTTCCACATTCAGATCCGTTGTCATACATACATAGAGTAGTGGGACAGTTCCCTCTAGACTTACAGACCTCTTTCACGTCATTCAAATTATTCATCCAATGTTTCTATATGTACATCTAAGATCTAAGCCAACGTAACGAGCCGATCTCTCAACAAAACTTCCCCCTACACAAAATCATCATTAAATCATTGTATTATGTTATTGTCATACAATGGCTACCCTTCGCGCGAACAGACGGGGATTTCGTAAAGGAGGCTGGTAAGGAATTGTACCTTGATCCTGTCCAGTTCAGCGCGAAGCCGGTCAGCCTCATTGGCCCGTCGCATCAACTCGTCCACCCTGGCCTGTAGCTGAGCTCGCTCCATCGCACTCGCTTCCAGCTCCCGTCGCAGGGATTCTATTTCACGGGCGCCTGATATCATCGATGCCTGGAAATGTTACGGATTTTATTAACAGAAGAGTATTTAAGAGAATCTGATGATATTTCAGTGTTTTTTTAAAGCAACAGGCGGACATAATAAATCCGACGGCTGGTAGAAAATTTAATCGACAAAATACTCATATATTATTAGTATTGTTCAAATAATAATAATGAATATATGTATTTGGATAAATCCACATACATTGACCTCATCCCTATATAGGCAAAACTTGTACTAGACCTCATTACACCTAGATGTAATGAGGTCTAGTACATATTTACCTAGAAATATGACCTAGACATCATTACACATGAAGAAGATCATTACTAAAAAATCTACCACTAGCGGGGATCGAACCCGAAACATTTAGCTCGTAGCCAATTCTCCAATTAGACACACTATTTTCCTTATTACCAATATCTGCACTAACACATAAATAAAACGGAAATTAATTCTCCAATATCTCGATATACCAAGTACCGTATTCATGTTCACCAGAATAACTGTGGTAATAAATAGTGGGGGCTTTATAAAATCTGAAACAATAAGCGATTACACTTACCTCAGATGGTACTCTAGGCCTGAGCTCCACCTCCTGGAAGACTGACATGTGCTCGGTGTTGAGCGTCACCGGCAGGCTGATACACTCCTGCGACCCTCGCTCCCCTACCGACCCCAATTCCTCGGCGCTCCCATAATCCCCCCTCACCCCTTCCTCGTAAACCTCCAAGCTCTCGCGCAACTCAGGGTCTTCTAATACCGCATTATTATTCCCCAGGTCCTTCTTCTTATGCGCTTTATGGAGCTTCTCCTTGGACCCGAAGAGTTTCAAGGACTTGTCTCTGGCCGGGGCTACTTTGTGATGCTTCGAGTCTAAGCTCGAGACGGACGGCGCCCCCTTGAGCGTCGCCTCCTGTTTCCCCTGGCTGGGGCCTCTACGGAATAGCGATTTGAACTTCATCATCTTGACAGCTTATATCATATTCGTTTTCGTATTTAGGTCGTATCACTGATCGAATAGGGTCCAGTTTTGCATAATGTTCGGTTACACAGTTCGCTGTCGGGCCGTGATCGGAATTAGTTATAGATACCGTATTGTCTGGACGGACATTCTAAAGACACGTCTCTACAGGAAACAGTCCATTCGTATTATGTGTAGAAACGGGTACCTATGTTCATGTTAATCCTTTAAAACATGTGAGTTATCGGTTAGCTTTTAAGTCTGGAGCGAAAGACATAGATAGGCCTAGTCAGGTCAGGGTCCAACTCAATTCCAACGATAAAAATCTTCTCGAAAAATGTATTGTCGAGCTCGAGAGACCTCCTTACCACCTTAATTGTCGTTGGTTGCCTTATTTGTCACCTTAGCCTAGCCTTATTGTTGTCACCTTAATATTCATGTGGAGACATGAATATTAAGGTGACAACTCACGCATTCCCATAAGGGTCCTCGAAGGGGTAGGCAGAGGTGTATAGGTAATACCCAAACACCCACCTTCCGCCAGATATATATTTTGGGTACGAACGTGACAGATGGCGAGTCTATCGCCGTTACTCAAGCACGACTATACATACGCATTTGAATTGCTCCTCAGGCGTATACAGGTTTCTTCGATGTTTTCCTTCACCGTAAAGCTCGTGGTGTGACTAACCACTGTACTTAAATTCAGAAAAATAGTTGGTGCGATCTTTGTCGCAAGTAACTACTCGAACCGACAACATACATGACCAGACCAGCGTGTATGATGAATGTGGATGAAGCGAAAGGTCCGTGAATCAAGTGAGAACTGGTGCACTACTCTCTACCTACTCCGTGAGGGACTCTTGATGGTACGTACGTACCTATGTATATATATATGTATAATTTCTGCATCATGTACGTCATCATATTTACCTGAGATAATGTAGGCTAATTAATTAATGATACGGTGAGCCGCGTTGACACAGTCCTTGACTGAAGCATCCATACTAACATATCACAAATATGAAAATAGCTCTGTTTGTTTGTTTATTGAATTTTCATGACTAAACAGTTCGTAATGCCTATGTTCACAAAATAAAGATGATTTGATTTGATTTGGCTAGGAGATTATATCTTTCGAGAGGAAAACTTCTTTCGCCTTAAAAAACTATCTTGAACGGGGCGAAATAGGGGTTAAAAGTTCCGATAGATCAATCATAATTTCTCAAAAAATCAATTTAAGCTTTTGGTAGGAAATAAAGCATACCTATATATAGTGTGTAGAAGTATGGTGTTCCAATTTTATGGCAAAATGATATTGTTAAGCTATTTAAGCGGACGAAGTCGCGGGTCAAAACTAGTAATAATAATAAGAGCACGAAATAGTAAACACGTTTACATGAGAGGCCACTTGACCGGATAATCAATTTTATGACGCGGAAATTTTAGTTACTATGCGAACAAAAGAACGATATACATTTCATACTACTAACCTTTTGCCACATTAGTGGTATAAAATATACTTTTGGTAACACCCCGAGGCGCTAGTAATTAAATACATACATACATATTATCATCACGCCGAGTCCCTAACGGGGTAGGCAGAGAGTATAGAGCGCCAGTTCTCTCTAGACTTACATTCCTCTTTCGCTTCGTACACATTCATCAGTCTCTTCATACATGCTCGTCGTTTTCGTGTAATTTCTCGAGTAATTAAATAAGTAAATAATATACATATTAGAACTGCATGAGAAAGCAATTATTTAAAAAAAATCAATTTCGTATTAATTACAATACAAAGGTTAATAAGGGCTCAAAAGTTTTTAAAGGACAATGACATTGAAGCCCCCCCCATAGCAATATTCCGAATTAAGGATAGCGTGTTGATAATTCCTATAAAATAGTCCGATGCACGGCGATTAATCCTCCCCTCCTATTTGCATGCGGAGGGTCGGCACTCCACGTGACGTCCGCTCGGCGTGGGGCGAGAATAGCGTTGGATAACGAACTGCATTTCCCTGCTTACTCTGCTGCTGCTCTTACGACATTATATATGTAAAATACAACAAATGATCTGCCTTTACTAGCTGTGCCCCCGTGGTTTCAATTTAATTTATCATTTTCTTGAATAAATAAAAAACAAATATTTCCCATTATATATGCCTATTGCCTATGCTACTTGGTATAAAGATGTAGGTTTCTAATGGGATAATCGGTCGGGTAATTTTCGTAACGAACAAAAATTCTAATCTTTCTTCTTTAAGGTATTAGTATAGATATACATAGGAAAATAGGAACTATCCATCCGATGTGCCCCAAAAAATGGGTAGATGGTTTCAGCCCACTCAACAATGTATAAAATGTTTTTTTTTAAATATATCATAGCAGCTAACACACGTGTGCGAGTCCGAGAGAACCGAGTATCCGTTAAGTATATAATATAGACAAATCATCGCGCCGAATCCCTCATGGGAAGGTAGAGAGTAGAGCACCAGTTTTTTCTATTTAATAAAAGGCGAGCCTCATATAGTTAATTTAAGAAAGTAATAGCTTTGTAGAACATCTGTCGCTTAATCATTCTTTCCATATCTTCTATATAAATATTGCAAGTTTGATCCCCTACTGAACCAATGTTTTTTTCTGTACAGTGATTAATTAACCCTTGAGGTTTATTCTAAAAGAAAACAACTGAAGAAAACCCGATTAAGAAGTAGTTCATAGTTGTATGTAGGTATCCTTGTGTCGGAGAGACTGAGGAAAATATATCTCAGGGGAAAAGAGTTGTGAGACCTCTCTGCCTGTCTGTCTGCCTACCTTCAAGACCCTCGTTGAAGACGTGAAAATACTAGTACTATTCAAAGAGCACGTCATGAACGTCACTGATGTCAAGGCATTTAGCAGAAAGATGGAAAAGCTATTCAGCGCATTGAGAGTGTAAAGTTGCTTAATTACATAGATCGATCAACACGCGGCGCGGCCCCATTGACCAGTGACAAATCACTTCTCTACCGAATCATAGCACGCGATGCAATGACGTACAGACTGACATATCTCACATACTGTATGTAAATGCGTGATTTGCATATGCATATGGTTAGTACAAGAAACTATTTAGGCTGTAAGTAGGTGACTTCCATTGTAAGTTGCCAACTCATATTGGCGTTTGACGTATACTTGTATAAATGGAATATTCCAACGGATAACGGCGAGTGAGAGGCAAATTAAAACATTTTACGCTCATAGTTTTTGTCCGTTTTAAATGGATTCCAATCTTTTCCGGTTTCTAGATCGACGACTGAGTGACGTGAAGATTTAAGGCAATTTTAATTGTCTTAGCAATTCGTCTAGGGACATACTGCAGCGAGATGATATTGAAGGCTACTAACTCGATTGCTTATACACTTCTCATCAGAAAAAGCGAAGCACCTTGCAAGTTTATATTTTGTAAGGATTATCAGAAAAATTTGTATATTTAGTAATATAATATAAAATGTCGTTTAATAGTGAATAATATAATAACTTCCTTACAAAGCATAAACTTGCAAGGTGTTTAGATTTTTCTGATGAGAAGTATATATATCTTCGCTCTTTTCTACAAGGGTCCTACCCCCGTCCGTACCTCTTGCGCCCGAGTCGAGCTAGGAGCTAGTAAATCATATACCAGTCCAGTTCCCGAGCTGACGAAATATACATTTACGTAAGGAACAATGCCAGCAGTCTAGAAAGACTAGGTTTCATGCCTCTAGTGGTAAGAAGTGAGGGCAAAAGAAAGTTATTAAGGGGAGCAGTACTGCCAGTACTGCTCTCCAGTCGAACGGTTGTAGAACAATACACCATCGGAATACGCGTAGTCAGTTAACAAAAACTTAACAAATAATGAAATCCAATTTTAATGTAAGTATTATATACTTATATCTTTTGACTGCGAGTGTTTAAATAACGATACAATTCATACAAATCGCGGACAGCAACATGTTTGTATTACCTAAGTGTAACAATATGTAATCGAGAACCTACTTTCTCCTAATGTGGTATAGCAATTTGAATGCAAAGGATTTAGCTTGGATGGTTTTCAAATAGCAGGATTATAATCACGATATTGGATCGAATACGTAATTAAGCGATTTGCAAAACAACTGGCGAGAACGAGGACGACTGTAATCATATAAAACAAGGCATAAGCATTACATGGTATTACGTTGGTGTGACCAAATAGAGGATGAGTGACGAAATATAACATCGATATAAAAGACGAAGCGAAAGAGTTTCTATTCCTTATCTCGTAAGGGACCCCGTTTCGATATGATGCTGAAAGAAAATATATACGTCTCTTTCGCACAATTCCAATTACAAATTAGTAAGTGATGTTTAGTCAAGATAATGTTATGTATCTATGTAAATAGTACAGTAATCGACTCAAACCACGACACAAGTATGCATTTCCTTAATCGCGCCCACCATTATACTTGATAAGATCAGTTCATTTGTGAAGAACGCACTCGTCAAGAACACAGTATAAATATATATATATGTATACCGATGAAGAAAGGCATGTTACGTTAGTTTGGTCACATAGAAAGGATGAGTGAAGAAAGATTGACAAAACAAATATACAAAGCAAAAGTGTGTGCAAGAAGAGGCAGAGGAAGGCCACGTTCCAACTACCTGGATCAAATCGATCGGACGCTGAAGGACGGGAACGTTAAGAGTACTCGAAACCGACGTGCATGTATGAAGAGACTGATGAATATGGACGAAGCGAAAGAGGTATGTAAGTCTGGAGAGAACTGGCGCTCTATACCCTCTGCCTACCCCGTTAGGGACTTGATGGCGTAAAGATATGTATGTACGTATACTGTGATAAGAATAGGTACTAATAATAGAACATCATTAAGATCTGTACGATGAAGGAAAACATCGAGAGAAAACTGCTTACGTCTGATAAGATATTCAAAGATATATATATATATATATAGTCGTGCTTGAATAGCAGCATTGGACTTGCCTTTTTCACGTTGACACCTCCGGCACCTCCGGCACCTCCGGCGAAAAATGAGTGCGTTACTACACACCTCTGCCCACCCCTTCGAGGAGCATTGTGGGAAGGCGTGAGGACAGTTAAACTACATAGATAATAAATACATACGTAATGCAACATTTATGGATTAATGCTTCCTCTATCAATCGTTTGAATTAACATTTTAGTTATCATACAAGTACAACATACTAGTTTTTTTTTTATACCACTTGGTTGGCAAACAAGCATGCGGTCCGCCTGATGGTAAGCGGTTACCGCCGCCTATGGACGCTTGCAACACCAGGGGTATCACTCGCGCGTTGCCGACCCTGCAGGAATCTTTTCACACCCTTCTTGAAGAACTCCATGCTGTACTCTCCAGGGAAAACCTCAACGGGGAGCTCATTCCACAGCCTGAGCGTTCGCGGAAGGAAACTCCTTTGGAACCGCGCAGTGCGAGACCTTTTTGGTTCCAAGTATTGGGGATGAATTCCCCGTCGATGGCGAGAGGTGCGGTGGTAGAAGGTGGAAGTGGGCATCATGTCGCAAGTTATCGTAATGAAATAACATTTAATACCCAATTAAGAGAATATATATATTTTTTATATATTACAGATGTCCACGACTTCCATTTGATAAGGTACATGAATATTCGTATCATTCATATCTTCGAGTAAATGACCGAATGAGACGCAAGGTTGAATTCATTAATAATCAGAATTCGCCCATTATGAAGGCGACAAAACGACACTACAATGATTGCTACCAATGACCAAACTAAACATCTACACGCTTGCAGGTAGGCGGAGGAATAACAGCGCTCATGTCGGCGGAAATATTGCAGACCGCAAGTCTACATTCATAAGTCTCTTCATACATGCGCTGGTTCAAAGTAAAGCGTAAATTAAATGTAACATATAACATATTAACAGGATAAATAATTGTATAAACCTGCAAATAACCGAACCCATATATTATATTGGACGGAGTACTCGAAACCGGCGAGCATGTATGAAGTGACTGATGAATGTGGACGAAGCGAATGAGGTATGCAAGTCTAGAAAGAACTGGCGTTCTATTCTCTCTGCCTGTCCCTTAGGGACTCGGCGTGATGATATGTGTGTATGTTACATCGCCACTCCTAACAGACTCGTCAGATTCATATAAGTTGCATGGATGGTAAAAAAACAAACGGTGTGCTTTGAGGAAAATATAGCAAATTTATTTAAGTCCAATACTAATGGCGTCATAATTGTGCTAAATTCTCAAAATATAATTCACGCCTTCCCACAAGGATCACCGAAAGGGTAGGCAGAGGTGTGTAGTCTCACACTCTCTTTTCGCCGGAAATGTATAGACTTAGCTGTTTTCTTAACTTACTTAGAATTTCTTCTCAACCATAAGCAGGTTACCTCTCCATGATTTCCTTCACCGTAAAGTTCTTGTTGCGATTAATATATGTATGCTAATATATTATAAACAGACAAAGTCGCAAGCACAAGCAAGTAATAGTTATGTACGCTACCATATCGGATGGTACGACCTCCCTAGGCCACGTCGGGCACTGCTGGTCGTTCACCCGCATATCTCGAGTCGAGACCCGATTGAGGAATGCCATTCTCTTGAAGCAAAAGTTACTGGTATCTACAGCTTCTCAAGCAATTTTATTTTTAATTAGCTCAATTAAGCCATGGTTGCAAAATGGTTCGAATCCCAACTGTACCTATGAGTTTTGTGAAAATAGGATTACTGAAAGAAATTATTAATATTTGTGATTAATCACGCCACGAGCTTTACGGCGAAGGAAAACATTGAGGAAAGCATACGTTTGAGAAGAATTTCAAAATTCAAAGGCGCTGATTCTCAAAGCGCTTGAGACACAGCGATAGACTCTTCAACAATTACGTTGGAACCTAAAGTATTTTACAAGAAAAAAGAAAACCTGTACTGCTGACTATCCTTGTGAAAACGTGAATATATTTGGATGTATGTCGCATTAACTAGTGCAGTTGAAATTAAATTACATACTTCGTTCTACTAATCTGTTCTAATTTTATTCGAATACTATTTTTCTTTATAACTTATACATATGTAAGTATATTTATGTATATGTTATTGTATGTGTATAAAATAGGTATATGTTTCGTATTTATTTATTTAGATTGCTTAGTATATGTATATTATAGTAAATATGTATATTTCATCCGCTCAACTATCACACCTACCTTTTTTTCTCTATTTCTTTTCTCTCTTCACTTGGTTGCCTGGAAGAGATCGCTTTTGCGATAAGGCCGCCTATTGTGCCTATTACATGTTATTCTCTGTCTTTTTGTCATCCTATTTGTTTGTATGTGTGTGTGTACAATAAAGAATAAAATTTTATTATTATTATTAATCTGTTCATGCACTGGCTACTGTCAATGTCATCCAAATACAAATATTGTAGGTAGTGGCATATCGTAATTAGTATGAAGCAACAAGGATACGGAAAGATAAACGACCGGTATTAGAGCCACGATAGAGAAAGGTGGCGTTCTTACAACACTACTCCATCTTGTCAATCAATTCACTTGAGCGTATACACTTCTCATCAGAAAAATCGAAACACCTTGCAAGTTTATGTTTTGTAAGGATTATCAGAAAAATGTGTATATTTAGGAATATATGTCAAATGTCGTTGAAAAGTGAAGAATATGAGGTATTATTCACTATAAGAAAACAAAAACTTGCAAGGTGTTTCGATTTTTCTGATGAGAAGTACATATCAAGTACGAACGCTTAAATGCGTTCGTACTAGGCACACAAGGCAAGTTCGTACAAGCCCAGACACTTTAGTAGATCTCAGTGACAGTGAAATTACCGGTTCTTTCAATCAGCTAAGAACTGATATAAATCAGAGTTTGATAGCCGTGGGTATACTTTCTCTTTGCTTCCGAAACCCGTTAGCATAAAACGGGGCAGTACCAAATGATCATTAAACGAGATAACCCGAAAACTTAGGTAAAGGGAATCCTCTAACAGACTGTGATAATAATGGACATGTATGTACTGTCATTTAGTTTTAACGATTTGCCGTAGTGGCCGATCGGTTCGAGCAGTCGCCTGAAACAAAGATTGCAAGTGCTAATCCCGACTGTACCAAAGAGCTTTTCTGAACTTAAGTACAGTGAATAGACACATCACGAGCTTTACTGAAATATCGAGAGGACTTACAAACGTTAGTGAAGAAATTCGAAAACTTATATGTTTGAGAAACGGCGATTGACTCGCCATGTGTCGGCATGTAAAGTAGGTATATCAAAAGGTCGCCTCTGCCTACCCTTTCAGGAACCCTTGTGGGAAGCCGTGATGATATAAAACGCATATTTTATTTACCATTTAGTATTATTCATTCGGTTATAGGCGTATATAAGCAAGGTTAATATGCATAAATGCAAGGAACTGGAACCTCGACGACGCCCATATACCATTATAAGAGGAACGCCATATATACGATGTGACGACAACGCGATCATTAACTTGAATTGCTATTCACTACAATACCATTCATGAGACTATAAATAAACGCTGCGAGGATGC
The DNA here is from genome assembly GCA_945859725.1 of Drepana falcataria. Lineage (NCBI taxonomy): Eukaryota > Metazoa > Arthropoda > Insecta > Lepidoptera > Drepanidae > Drepana > Drepana falcataria. The sequence continues at coordinate 7,584,147 of OX243941.1, read as the reverse complement.
AATTAGCATCTGTGGATTACGAAAAACTCACGACATTGCTAGGATTGTATTGCATTTTGGCGACGTTTTTAGATAAGCTGGGAATTAGGAAAAATAAGAAGAGATCCAACGGACATAGTAAAAGAGAGAGAAATGTGAGAGGTAAGGAGATATTAATTCTGTATTGGCGTGAATGAGGGCGTGATTGTAAAGATGAAGAAAGGCATGTTACGTTGGTTTGAACATATAGAAAGGACGAGTGAAGAAATATTGACGAAACACATATTTTAAGCGAAAGTGTGTGCAAGAAGAGGCAGAGGAAGACCACGTTCACAACTACCTAGATCAAATCGATCGGACGCTCAAGGATGGGAACATCAAGAGACCGACTCGAAACCGACGAGAATGTATGAAGAGACTGATGAATGTGGACGAAGCGAAAGAGGTGTGTAAGACTAGGGAGAACTGGCGCTCTATACTCTCTGCCTACCCGTTAGGGACTCCGCGTGATGATATGATGATGATAATTCGGGGTTATTTTGGGGTAAATATATTACTAACTGCACCATCCATGTAAAATTTGATTACATTCAACAAATTGTCTATTACGCTTCTTTGAGTGCCGCTCACTCACACACCCACTTTCCGCCAGAGATGTATTTTAGGTGTCTCCGTGACAGATGGCGAGTCCATCGCCGATACTCATGCAAAACTGCACATACGCTTAAAAAAATGATTGTGATTGAGTTACAAACATGCATACCCACAAACTTTTGCATTTATGATATACATATATATTGTCACCACGGAATAATTTCTTTGTTCTGTGATTGTCACCGTCTGGTCATCGACAGAAGAGGTCGTGGCCAAACTTCGAAAGACAAAATTTTTTCAGTCCCGCGGCTCTTATACCATAGTTGTAGTTAATTTAGAAGAAAATCAGCTCAACAATTCTCCAGCGATGTGTGAAGATAATATTATAGATGAAGAGCTAGTGTAGCAAAATGTCGCCTAACCTTGCTTTAAGGAACAATAGCACAACTCTCGTATTACACTTGAGTCAATAACAGTTATCCAATCTAGCTTATTGGTTCGTTGGAGTGTGACGCTGTCAATGACGTCATAATGGAGTATGCTCACTCACATACATACATATCATCACAGATGGGGTAGGCAGAGAGAACGTATGTTCACATGGTATTCATAAATCATAAATTCGTTTACAAAAGGCTTTGTAAGACAATGAATGATTTCGTCAACTACGTTGGTGGGAATTATGCCTAATTAAAGTTTCATACTTGCATATTCAACTTTCATCTTAATATAAGGCCCTGCATATCTCCATTACATATAAGAGCCGTGGTGGCCGAGTGGTTCGAGCAGTTGCCTGCGACGCAAAGGTCGCAAGTTCGAATCCCGACTGTACCAATGAGTTTTCTGAACATAAGTACAGTGATTAGTCACACCACGAGCTTTACGGTGAAGGAAAACATCGAGAGGAAACCTGCATACGTCTGAGAAGAAATTCAAAGGCCTATGTATAGTCGTGCTTGAGTAACGGCGATGGACTCGCCATCTGTCACGTTGGCACCTAATATACCTCTGGCGGAAAGTGGGTGTGTGGGTATTACCTATACACCTCTGCCTATCCCTTCGGGGACTCTTGTGGGAAGGCGTGAAGATATTATATATTATATTATTACATATTTAAATACCGAATTTTGCATTTGACTATTTCAATTCTGTGAGTTTCTCTACGTAGTCTTTTCTATTTCTAATCTATACTAATATTATAAAGAGGAAAGATTTGTATGTAAGTATGTATGTAACGAATTGGCTCAAAAAGTACTGGACCGATTTGAAAAATTTTTCACCATTGGTACACTCAATTGGCTACACTCACCCTGAGTGACATAGGCTATATTATCATTTATAAAAAATAATGTCTACCCGTGCGAAGCCGGGACGGACCGCTAGTATTAAATATCTGTGCGAAAGTTTTTGAGGTAGAAAGAGGTATGTAAGTCTAGAGAGAACTGGCGCTCTATACTCTCTGCCTACCCCGTTAGGGACTTGGCGTGATGATATGTATGTATGTATGTAAGTTTTTGAGGTATTTTACTCACTCACGCCAGAGCGGATGATCGAAATTGAATGCAATTTGGCACAGATATAGATAATTCACTGGATAGGATATGTTTTGTTTATGCTAAAGATCGAGTCGAAGCCTCTTCCTGTAACATAGTGTGTTATGTCATAGTATAAAGAGGGGGGAAGTAGGTTAGTGTTATGTATGTACTTGTGCCACACTTATTTGGAGAAACGGTATTAAGGATGTGTAGGTATACTTGTGGAGGTGGGATGATGACTAATGAAGGGAGTTGACTAATTTACCATGTAAACTGGAGCATGTTTCATACAACCCATGATTAATCTACAACTGAATACAGTATATATTGATATTTCAAAGCAAAAAATTTGGCTTTAGAATTCCTATGTGTGATCTTATTATAAAATTCTCGTGTCACATTGTTAGTAACCATACTTTTTTTTATACCTCTTGGGTGGCAAACAAGCATGCGGCCCGCCTGATGGTAAGCGGTTACCGCCGCCTATGGACACTTGCAACACCAGGGGTATCACTCGCGCGTTGCCGACCCTGCAGGAATCTCACCCTTCTTGAAGAACTCCATACTCCTCCGAAGCGGCTTGACCGTTTTTTATAAAATTTTATATGCACATTCAGTAGGTCTGAGAATCGGCTACTATCTATTTTTCATACCCATAAGTGATAAGGGTTGTATATGCCAAATGATTTGAAAAGAGTAACCATGGAGTTTCTTGCCGGTTCTTCTCCATGGAAGCGACCAACCCGAACCGTGCTTCTTTTTCGACGTTTTATAAGTGCCCACCTGGGCCTATGTGAAATAAAAAGATTTTGATTTTTGGTTGTCCAGCCCAAATTTTTTTTATTTTTTCACCTGAGCGATACTGGGATGGACAGCCAGTGTTGTATAGGTTTCTGGATTTTTGTACTGTAGAACTTTACATACGTTAGTATCGACACTATCGACATATAGAAAGGACGAATAATGAATAGCTGACGTACAGAGATACGATCCGAATGTGTCCGCAATAAGAAATAGAGGAAGACGACTACTCAACTACCAGAACCAATTGATCGAACAATCAAGGGAACGGTATGAGCACCTACTCGAACCGACAATTAAACCAAAGACCGTAAGTCTAGAGCGGACAATCTACTCTCTACTCTACGTCTATCGTCTGCTTAGGTTTCTTTTTATAATTTATTGACAACTCGATATGTTTCAATAGTGGTATCGTGTTATTTGCGTATTACTTTATGGCTGCCAAATGTATGAAGCGGAATGATAAACTTGGAATCATAAACTTCGAAATAGATATTCATGGGCACTTCCGAGTCCTTGGGTTTGATTTTGGTTATTAAAGATACAATGAAAATATTTGAAATTTACTTGACTTTTTTGAGAACATTATTAATATGCAAAATTGAACTCTTTGACTATGTACTCTAAGTGCTGAATAACATCACTCCGCGTGTTTAAATTGAAAGAGTCTTTGCTAACGTGTTATTCAGTTATTCTCCCTTTAAACAAAAGGAACTGTTGTTGTGAAAAACTTGTTCAAACAAGTCAGCACATTTTTGCAGCGAAGCGCCTCTGAAACATATCCTTGGGTCGATTTTAAATAGTTAAGTCTGAAAAACGTCAACGTGTTTCTTTCAAAATTAAAAAATAAGTTCTGCAATATAAACAAAGTCAATCTAGATATCATAAATCTGTCGTTTTATGTGATTGATGTCAAAGACATCGCTCCTATTGTACCAAGTCAGATTCGCCACATAAGTACTTAATGCAACCAGATGAAGAATGTGGCACGGGTCATTCATCTTTAATGTTTATTTCATTCTGCTGAGCAACGCTTTCAAGCTAACAAATACTTTTGGCGGCTTCGAAGTTTAAACTTGAATTCCTAAACATCGCAAGAGCAAGTTTGTACTTAAACTCAGTTTTAAAAATTATACGTGAAGATATCTAGCCCAACTCTCATTTACGTTATAAGTAGGTAGTTAAGTTAATGTCTAGGTAAATAAGTAGTTAAGTTAATGTCTAGGTAAATAACAAGTTTTGACTGAACAGAAACCGATGTCACATCTCGTACGTAACACTTTAGGTCGTGAATATGAGTATGTCAGCAATGCAATTTAACAATTTATTCAATACGTGAAAGCGATCACACAGTAAGGCACTGTTAAGTTAATTTTTGTTACGCCGCGTCTCGCCGACTTCTAGTCGAAGCTGTGTTTACGCTTGAAAACACCGTAGCACTAATTCCGATCACAGAACAACACCACGTCACATAAACGAAGCTCACTCACAAACACACCCACCATATTTTAACTTAAAATGTTCGTTTTATTTGTCGTTACACAAAAAAGTTCGAAAAGAAGACACTCGCTCGCGACCCGACAACATTCATAGGCGCCCGTCCCATATGAACTTGCTCGATGTCTCCTGTCAGTCGGCGTGTGAACGGATCATCCGATCTACCGAGTCTTGCATTGCATTCTAACACATGACTGAATGCAGGACACGAAGATTTTTCCGACCGATGCAGTATTATAATCTACCTCGTCAAATTGGTTACGTTATACTAGAAACTAAATGTGGCGTACGTGAGAGCAACACGACACTATTATAATTTTTCAATCGAACACCAAGAGTTTGATGTTAGAGCGAGAAGGTTGTATAAAATGTAACTGAATAATTTCGTCACGTGTGATTTTAAAAGGAGGGGGGGCAGCATTTATTGTAAAGCAACGCTATGCAAGAAATGTGTTGCAACTTAATGCAACAGTGTTTAGATTTAGAGTATTTCATTAACAAGTACTGGCGCGTATTATAAAATATGTTTACCTAATCGATCAGTGATAAAATATACCTCAACAGCTATTTACTTATTTACAATAACCACGATTATAAATATCTCCAAAACAGTTGTAAACTTAACTTACAGATAAAATATGTTGTTTATGGGTGAAGTAAACATTATTTTAAGAAAAACGACGAAAGTCGTAACGGATACTTCCATTCTAAATTTGAATAACCCGAACTTACTGAAAATCATAGGCAAACGGCATTGCTTCTGAGAAATGCCTTTATGATTTCTAACTCCAGAAGTAATGGCTGTGTTGGTAGAAACGAGAACCATTGTCAATTTTACTGCTAAAAAAGAGACCTCCCAACACTAATCAATGGTATTGAGGCGAATATGCTACGTTAACCGCGTATTATAGGCAGACCGTATGTATGGTAAAGATATAGATAGTACCATCCACGAAGACGCGCCCCACTATTCTTCCTTATAGTTTATACCTACTGTAGGTGTGCAACCTGTCACTAATGTTTGAGTATTATCGGTACCCCTGTTGTGTATGTGGTGGTTACCTATGTACTACAATTAATAGACTTGAGTCATACTCTTAGTATCCCCCACGACTAGAAATTGGTGGGGCGAGTCTTCGTGGATGGCACTATCTATAACGAAAATTGGCAAATGACTTACCTTACTGGCAAGGAAGGAATCCTTTTCCGGATACTTTTGACGACATTTGCGTTAGTCCACACGTCGTTATTATTAATATTTTTTGTTATTTTTTTCTCGGGAACCGTCGCAGCCACTTTGGGTTTCAAAGTAGGCGGTAGTAAACTGTCCGCTGGCTTTGGGGCAGGTGGTTTGGTGGATTTCTTTACTATTTGCAATACCACATTTGGATTTTTCAAGTCATGTTTCTTGGTTTCATGTTTCGGCCCCCCTGGGTCTGGCGTGGGAGGTTTGTTACGCAGAGGCCGTTCTGGATCGACGGGAATATTATCAATTCGTTTCAGAGTCGGTTTAACTGTTTCTATGCCTCTAGTTGCTTTTGTAGTTTGGTCTGGATTTAGAGCTGAAACGATAGGACGAACGTCTTCGAATTATAGCATATGTACTAGAATATACATACGCTAGATATGCCCCGCGATTTCACTCGCGTTAACCCTAACAACCTTGTAATCTAATACACCCTTACCCTTATGCAACTAACACCCTTGCCTTCCTCAATAAAGGGGCTCTCTAAAAAAACTAGGTTGATCCATCATAATGAAACGACGATGATGATGATGAAATGATGAAACGATGTCTAAATTTCTGGTGCTTGGTTCCAAAGTCTTCAAATAACCATTTCTAATCTACATACATACATATCATCACACCAAGTCCCTAACGGGGTAGGCAGAGAGTATAGAGCGCCAGTTCTCTCTAGACTTACATACCTCTTTCGCTTCGTCCACATTCATCAGTCTCTTCATACATGCTCGTCGGTTTCGAGTACTCTTAACGTTCCCGTCCTTGAGCGTCCGATCGATTTGATCCAGGTAGTTGGAACGTGGCCTTCCTCTGCCTCTTCTTGCACACACTTTTGCGTTGTATATCTGTTTCGTCAATCTTTCTTTCTTTCTTTCTAATCTAATCTCAGAAACTAAAAATCCGACTTGGAATATCATTTTAGTATGTACTAGCTGTAATTTTGTACTATTTATTAGGTGGGCTATACGCTGTGATACATTAGACTGCCTACCCCGTTAAGGACTCGGCGTGATGATAATATGTATGTATGACGACCGTCTGGTCTAGTGGTTAGAGCTCCTGACTGCGAAACTTGAGGTCGCGGGTTCGAATCCCGCTGAGGGCAGATATTTGTGTGATGAACATGAATATTTGTACAGTGAAGATCCGGATTTTTTAAATAAAGTTTTGTGGACTGACGAATCGACATTTAAAAGAGATGGTTATTTAAACTTACATAACCTTCAGCATTTTTACATCAGCTACCAGCCAGTGAAAGTCCCATCAAAATCGGTCCAGGCGTTTCAGACATTAACCGGAAAAACAGACAGACCAACAAACAGACAAAAGTAAAAAAAAAAATTTTGTATAGGTTCCGTGTTACATCCATATGTATTAAGTAAAATTGTATTTATTTGTATAGATTTATATCAGATCTTAAACATCCGCATCCGCGGATGTGAGCCTTCCATAGATCCGCATCCGCATCCGCGGATGTGAAAAAATCGGCATCCGCAACATCCCTGATATATATAGATGATGACGTTACCTGTCCTCGGCCTATTCCTGGTGATAGGCTTGGTCTCCGCACTGCCTATTTTGCTTGTTGTTTCAACCGTGTACGAAGAATGAGCAGGCGTCGACGCCTTGCTGCGAGAACTAAAGGTCGCTTTGAAGAAATTTGCTGCAAACACCTTGTTTCGAACTACTTGTGAGCTCAGTTTGTTATGTGGTTGTCTAAAAAATAAAAAAATAATAAATATGCAGACTAAATCCACCAGGGGACACCCGGGTTTGAACCGGGGACCTCTCGATCTGCAGTCGAATGCTCTACCACTGAGCTATATCCCCGTTAATCATTATGACAAAATTATAATACACTATAACCCAACCAATTGGCTTATCACCAAGTAGTATATTATATGACAAAATAGTTGTAGCCTTATGCGTGAGATGGCGCTAGTAGTTCTCAATTTCAATTCAACTGTCTTAGGAAGGAAATTTAAATACAATATAATCTTACTGAAGTTTGATGTTATGAGGCACACCAGGCGCCTTCTGCTGCATAACCTCCTCGATCTGAAACAATGACAAGTGTATGTTATTACATGCATACCTAGTAGTAACATAGAATATATTATTACAAGTGTATTTTTTTAAATAATAGTGACAGGCATGCATTGAATATACGTATCTATGGCCTGCATCTAAATCATATTTTCTCAACATTATTTTTCGCATGTGCATTTTCCTAGAGCGCTTCTAGACAAGAATATTTTATGGCATATTTTTGTCTTGTTTAGGTACACTAATAGAAACCTACTCACATTATAAATGGGAAAGCAAACGAGATTTGGTGGAATGCGACACAAATATTGTAAGCTGGATTAACACAGAATGTATTATTGATTAGATTACAAGTTCTCAAATCTCAATTGTCCAACAAATTTTTCTGGACTTAAGTACAGTGATTAATCACACCACGAGCTTTACGGCGAAGGGTAACATCGAGAGTAAACCAGCATACGTTTGAGAAGAAAAAACAGATAAGGCAAAGTTTCTCGTCGTGCTTCAGAAACGGCGATGGGCAAGTCCATTTGGCTCGTAAAACATGACTCCGGCGAAATGTTTGGTATATGGGTGCTACAAGACACCTCTGCCAATCCCTTCGTGGAACCTAGTGCGTAGGCGTGAAGCGATCTTTATACATATAATTCTTCTGTGAGTGTGTATGTCACTGAACTCCTCTCAAACGACTGGACCGATTTTGATGAAATTTTTTGTGTGTGTTCAAGGGGATCTGGGAATGGTTTAGATTCACAATTGGACCCGATAGGTGGCGCCACCATATTTTTTTTCCACCCGAGCGAAGCTGGGCGGGACAACTAGTAATACTACAAGTACCGTACGATTGGTCGCGTATATTTACCATTACGAATCTATACTCCTTCGTCTTGCGAACACTTGTGTACATTTTAGTGCAGTCTCTCTCTTACTCTCTCTACTCGAGGTAAGACTGTGGAGGAGAAATGAGATTTCAAATCTTCGGACCGCCCCGTATAAATTAAAGCTGATTTATCTATTTGTTTAGTGGGCATACAAGTCCTTCGATCAATTTATTTATATTGACTCTCTCTCTCTGAAAATTAAACTCTAGTAAAAATATCACTTTACTGTAAATCTCAGTTATGACCAAAGACCACTATTGTTATGACAACGCCTTTTATTGACATTTCGGCCAATATTAGCAAAGTCGTAAACTTACATACATATATATATAAATAGCCAGTGTTTTAAACAAAGTTAAAAAGTTTTATTATAATAATAATAAAAATATATACATATGATTTATCTTTATATACCTTCCTCATGCGTTCCCACAAAGGTCGCCAGAGTTGTGTATACTTAAGTTCAGAAAAATTCATTGGTACAGTCGGGATTCGAACTTGCATTCTTTCTGTTGCAGGTAACTCAAAGCACTCGGCCACCACGGCTTTACGTAGAGCGATACCTAGACGTATACCAAGGCCACCATGCATGAATTTGGATGAACCGAAAGAGATGTGTTAATCTGTAGATGACTTTCTAATATTAAGCCGTGCGGCTTGAAAATACATACATACACATCATCACGCCGAAAATTGTGCAAGCAGAGTAGAGCATTAATTATCTCAAGACTTATAGACCTCTTCGCTTTATTTGAATTTATCAGTAACATACATTCTTAAGCCATGCTTTACACTCGCCGTGGCGGCCGAGTGGTTCGAGCAGTTGCCTGCGACGCAAAGGTCGCAAGTTCGAATCCCGACTGTACCAATGAGTTTTTCTGAACTTAAGTACAGTGATTAGTCACACCACGAGCTTTACGGTGAAGGAAAACATCGAGAGGAAACCTGCATACGTCTGAGAAGAAATTCAAAGGCGTATGTATAGTCGTGCTTGAGTAACGGCGATGGACTCGCCATCTGTCACGTTGGCACCTAATATACTAACGGCGGAAAGTGGGTGTGTGGGTATTACCTATACACCTCTGCCTACCCCTTCGGGGACCCTTGTGGGAAGGCGTGAGGATATATTATATTATTATTATTATATCACAATTAAGTATTGGGTTTACGAGTAATTAACTTTTATGGCAGCTCTTGTATGTGTCGTACACCTACACAATAAAAACGGAATGCTAAATCTGCTCAATTCATTAACACGGGGTATGTACATACAGAAATATCTTTATTACTTTATATTTATAGTCAAATCAAGTTTCCTTTTCAGTAAATGCTAATTTGCTGCCAAATCGGACGTCACACTGCAAATATTTAAACTTGTGCGAAAGTTACTCTGTTTGTCTGTCGGTTACGTTTGCACACCTAATATTAAAATAAATATGTGTGTGCAAAAGTGTGTGCAAGAAGAGGCAGAGGAAGGCCACGTTCCAACAACCTGGATCAAATCGATCGGATGCTCAAGGATGGGAACGTTAAGAGTACTCGAAACCGACGAGCATGTATGAAGAGACTGATGAATGTGGACGAAGCGAAAGAGGTATGTAGGTCTAGAGAGAACTGGCGCTCTATACTCTCTGCCTACCCAGTTAGGGACTTGGCGTGATGATATGTATGTATGTATGTATGTAAATATTTCGAATTTTGGTATAGAGATGAAAGAGACCTTGTAGAAGGTCGTGTGCTGCGAAATAAAATGCGAAAATAAATCTTAAGGGAGTGAAATAAGGGATGAAACTTTAGTTAGAGCCATAACGCCCACATTTCGTCAAACTCATCTATATATATGTACTAGTGGTCCCGCCCAGCTTCGCTCGGGTGGAAAAAAAAAAGATGGTGGCGCCACCTATCGGGTCCAATTGTGAATCTAAACCATTCCCAGATCCCCTTGAACACACACATAAAATTTCATCAAAATCGGTCCAGTCGTTTGAGAGGAGTTCAGTGACATACACACTCACAGAAGAATTATATATATAAAGATAACTAGAATGAGTAGGAGACCTTTTTGGTTGCCAAGTATGTAATTGGTCACCAAAAAGGTCTCGTACTGCGCGGTTTTAAAGGAGTTTCCTTCCGCTAACGCTCAGGCTGTAGAAATGAGCTCCCAGCTGAGGTTTTCTCGGCAGAGTATAGCATGGAGTTCGTCAAGAAGGGTGTGCAAAAAAATCTGTAGGGTATGCCGTACGCAGCACGGAGCGAGCGATACCTCCGGTGTTGCAAGCGTCCATAACACGGCCGTAACCGCAAGAAAAAAGATGGGAGCCGTTGGGTGGCTTCAAGTTCGATTCAAATTAAATTCAAATTATTTATAAATAATAATATATATAATATATCCTCACGCCTTCCCACAAGGGTCCCCGAAGGGGTAGGCAGAGGTGTATAGGTAATACCCACACACCCACTTTCCGCCAGAGGTATATTAGGTGCCAACGTGACAGAAGGCGAGTCCATCGCCGTTACTCAAGCACGACTATACATACGCCTTTAAATTTCTTCTCAGACGTATGCAGGTTTCCTCTCGATGTTTTCCTTCACCGTAAAGCTCGTGGTGTGACTAATCACTGTACTTAAGTTCAGAAAAAACTCATTGGTACAATCGGGATTCGAACTTGCGACCTTTGCGTCGCAGGCAACTGCTCGAACCGCTCGGCCACCACGGCTCTTTTTCAAATTATTTATTTTGTTAAAATAGATAGGTTACATACAGATTTCTCACACAAGAGAGAAGTACACGTACCTACGTACGTATAACGTAAATAGGTTCGCTATGTCACACCGCTAGGCATAATTAGAGAGGCTTGCAAAATCAAGATTGCACGTTCGAAGTCCAACTCAGTTATGGGTATGTTCTTAAGAGACACACCACGAAATATACGGTGAAACATCATAAAACCTGCTAAGTAATAATAATATCCTCACGCCTTCCCACAAGGGTCCCCGAAGGGGTAGACAGAGGTGTATAGGTTATACCCACACACCCACTTTCCGTCAGAGGTATATTAGTTGCCAACGTGACAGATGGCGAGTCCATCGCCGTTACTCAAGCACGACTATACATACGCCTTTGAATTTCTTCTCAGACGTATGCAGGTTTCCTCACGATGTTTTCCTTCACCGTAAAGCTCGTGGTGTGACTAATCACTGTACTTAAGTTCAGAAAAACTCATTGGTACAGTCGGGATTCGAACTTGCGACCTTTGCGTCGCAGGCAACTGCTCGAACCACTCGGCCACCACGGCTCTCTGCAACCTGCTAGGTCATGTCTGAGAAGAAATTAAAAGGTATTAATTTAATTATTTCAAAGAAAATATATCTTGAAAACTACAATGTTGTTAACTAACTGTTAAGACTAGAACCTGTATATAAATAGAGGTGTTTTTCACCATAAACATCTTGGCGTGATAAATCGAAGCTTCTACTTCTCAATGGTACCTACCACTGGTGTTTGAACCACCATTATGGCTCGTATGCTTATGTTGGCAATAAGACAATTATGGTGTTGACAGTTTAATTAGGGAAAACAAGTACTTAAAATAAAGGTCGGTTATTTTACTGCTTCTGTCATGTTTATTTTCAGATTTCTGTCCTGCATGTAACCTCCTCCCACATAACCCTTTTAAGTTTTTAGATCTTGTAGTAATGATATCATTTCTTGAATAACCAAGCACTTTGAATACTCGTATTAAAATTATAGGTACTTATTCCAAATGAGTAAAATTTTGGGCGGCTTTATTTATATGGCAATCATGAAAAAGTTTCTCAAAGTCCTTACGCGCTCTTATAGTCTTTACATGAATAAGTTAAGCTATTTTTAAATTGCATCATATTTTATAAGTGAAAAGTCGTGGTAACATGACTTTTCACTTATAAAATATTTTCAAAATTAAGAAATCTGATTTCATGTTTAATTTACAGTTACAACCTGCCAAGAAAGAAATTATAAATTCTGAATCCTATTATAATCTCCGAAGGTATTATACATTATCAAAGAGAGTATATAGTCGTGCTTGAGTAACGGCGATGGACTCGCCATCTGTCACGTTGGCACCTAATATACCTCTGGCGGAAAGTGGGTGTGTGGGTATTACCTATACACCTCTGCCTACCCCTTCGGGAACCCTTGTGGGAAGGCGTGAGGATATATTATTATATTATTATTATAAAGAGATTGTAAATTAAAAATTATATATAAACGATCACGATGAGTTCGGAGCCTACTATGTTTTAGCGTTACACAGAGATTAGAGCACCAGTTTCCTCTAGACTTACGGAGCCTTACTTCACCAACATAAACATAGAATAAATACTATATTAACGCCTTCCCACTAGGGTCCTCGAGAGGGGTAGGCAGAGGAGTGTATAATAATAAAAATATTTTTAGGCCTTCGCCGAGCAATGGGGCGTAGTTGACAATAATGTCTATATCCATATACTATAGAGAATAGAGAACTATATCATCCAAGACCTTCGATGCATAGGCTAAGTATAGAAAACCTCTAGGCATCATGGTGCAGTTCTTACCCAACTATTAGATGTGATGTGACGTTCTTAGATAACAAACACCTCATTTGATAACACTGCGTCAATTGCAAATCAAGGGCACGAATGCCAAATCTTGGCCGGTATCAAAGATTTATCTATTTTATTTAACCTTGCTCTCAATTGCTTATCTTTTAACTTAACTTACTGTGAGCTAACGTAGGACTTATCTCTTAATATAGTGTGACACAAAATAGTACTTTGGTTTTTTTAAGCATCTTACTTAATACATATTATAAAGGCCAAATTTTTTAAGTTTGTTGCTCTTTCACAGCATAACGCCTGAACCGATTTGGCTGAAAGTTGCTTATACCTAGGATTAGATTAGAGAGCTACATTTTAATCCCGAAATTTCAAGGTTCCTACGGGATAGTGAGATTAATCCCTCTGCTGCCAACACAACATAACAATCCTGCAACATAATGAGCTCATTATTAGAAACCTTATTCATCCGGTAGGAACACAACACAAACAATTGTGCTATTTGACATAATTCGTATTTAGGAGTAAAATACGTGTTCCAAAATCGTCCAATACACCTAATATTGGACGTTTTAGAAACACGTCCTTTTTTTTAAGCGGGCAACGTCACAGGTACCGTCAGTTAAAAATAAGAATAAAAATCATCAGTCAAGTGACCATTTTAAGGCCGATATTTTTCCTAACGCTGTATAAGTATTTTAATCGTAAATGCAGATGTAAATTTTGTTTATCACACACGAGTGTAAATGGAAAAAAGGTCGTGTGACTATGATCTGACTTGATTGACTGCTTGAATAAACATTTCGCTAATGAAAATACGTGAAACGAAAATTCGCTAAATAATGAAACAAAAATAAATAGCTACATTTCTCCTTACATTGTTTCACCTTAACGCTAACGTAATAAAAGGAGTTTGAACCTAGCCTATAACCACTTGCCTACCGCGGGCCATCCATAGCAGGGTATAATCTTACTAATAATAAAAGGCTAAAGTTTGTAAGTTTCGATGTTTGTTGCTCCTTCACTTCAAAACGGCTGAAAGTCGAAATGGTGATGGTGGCTTACCTATAGGTACTTAGGATTAGAGGCTACATTTTAATCGTGAAAAATACCTATGCAAATTTTTCGAACTCCACGCGGGCGAAGCCGCGTGCAAAAGCTAGTTGACATAACACCATCTGCAGCAGAGTGTAACGTAATGAGATCGATATCTAGAACAACTTGTAAAAGGCTTCCTAACCTACGCAATACCCTCAATTTGCACCGGTCTTGTAAGATCACGTTATGTTGTGTGTATATCATCTCTGTACCTCTAGAGCGGTACAAGTAATGGCGTTAGTTCAGGGACCTTACCCTTCATATCTTCGCGAATTCCCACAAGGGTCCTCGAAGGGGTTTGCAGAGTAACACCCCATCTATTCGCCGGAATATATTCCGGTGCCTTCATGGCAGATGGCGAGCTTAATACCATTTGTCAAGGGTAGGCAGAGGTATATTATAGGTGGCTACGTGACAGAAGGCGAGTCAATCGCCATTACTCAAAATACGTACGTCTTTGAATTTCTTCTCAAACGTATACAGGTTTCTTCTCTATGTTTTTTACCGTAAAGCTCGTGGTATGACTACCTACAATGTAGGTACATACTTATGTTTAGAAAAACTCATTGGTACAGTCGGGATTCGAACTTGCAATCTTTGTGTTGCAGGCAACTACACGGACCACTCACGTATATGTGCGTCTTATGAAAGTGGTCGCCAATACACGTTCCATAAACATGTTGTTATCAGTGTTATCAAATTACTGGCCTGTTCACACAGTTATTATGTTTACTTGTGCAGTGTTATTGGCTCGTCTAACGTTCGGGCTCTCACGTAGCCACGATATTAAGGGGCCGTACATGCTGTTGGCATATTTTAACCGACTTAAAAAAAGAAGGAAGTTTCTCAATTCGAATGTAGGTATTTTCTCAATACTTAGATGGCAAGCAAGGATGCGTCCGCCTGATGGTAAGCGATAAAGGTCGCATATAGATATACACTTTCAACACCAGGGGTATCGGTCGCGAATTATTATTATTATTATATTGTAAGTGTGCGATAGGGATTTACAAATTTGTATAGACGCTACATACACGCTAGAAAATAAACTACCAAGTACAATTACGAACATTAGAATTGCGTACCATTCAGAAGAATGAACAAAGGCAAAGAGTTTCCACCTGTCACGTTAGCACATAAATATATCTCTAAAGGATGTTTAGACCTCAGCCTGTCCCTTCGGGGATCCTTGTGAAAACGTAAAAGTAAATAGAAAAACTATTTATCATTACTCGTTCATTTATAATATTGTAAATAATTTTTTTATCTACTACCATGGAATAAAATAAATTTAAGTAAAAATGTTCACTGAAATGAATTCAACGTAACCGGAATTCAATTCATTCATTCATTTAGTTCACACGTCACGTGACCCCAAAAGATAATTTCATTAACAAACCTAACGTCTGGAGGTTTCAATGTAGCCTGAATACAAATAATTATAGACTTACAACGGAAACCGTTATCAGGCATTAGACTTTATACTAACATTCAAATTGTGATAAGAAAGATCTACAGTCGAATTATGAGGCCACAAGTTTTGCCGAATTATAAAAAGGAGAATAAAGCCGTGGTCGCCGAGTGGTTCGACACTACTGTGACAAAAAGATCGCAAGTTCGAATCCCGACTGTTGCAATGAGTTTTTCTGAACTTAAGTACAGTGATTAGTCACACCACGGGCTTTAGCGTGAAGGAAAACATCGAGAGGAAACCTGCATACGTCTGAGAAACAATTCAAAGGCGTATGTATAGTCGTGCTTGAGTAACAGCGATGGACTCGCCATCTGTCACGTTGGAACCTACAATATATCTCTGGCGGAAAGTGGGTGTGTGGGTATTACCTGTACACCTGTGCCTACCCCTTCGAGGACCTTATGGGAAGGCGTAAGGATATAGTATTTCTCAGCGTGATGATATGTATGAGTGTGTATTTTGTAGGCACTAGCACAGCAAACCTATATATAAATACAGGTAAAATAAACAAATGACTTATCAATATATACCAATTCAAGCATACGATATCCTCCGTGTATAAGCAGCACAGTTTTGAATTAATAATTAATTAAATAATAAAAGAATTAATAATCAATGTAATTATTAACTATGGTAAGTAATTTAATTTCATATATACGTGCATATCATCACTTGATTCCCTCACTGGGTTAGACGGAGAGAGAGTAGAGCACCAGTTCTCTCTAGATTTACAGATCTCTTTCGCTTCATCCACATTTATTAGTCTAGAGAGAACTGGCGCTCTGTACTCTCTGCCTACCCCGTTATGGACTCGGCGTGATGATATGATATGATGATACATTTATTAGTATCTGGCTCATGTCGAGTACCAGTTCTCTCTAGGCTTACAGATCTCTTTCGCTTCATCCACATTTATTAGTCTAGAGAGAACTGGCGCTCTGTACTCTCTGCCTACCCCGTTATGGACTCGGCGTGATGATATGATATGATGATACATTTATTAGTATCTGGCTCATGTCGAGTACCAGTTCTCTCTAGGCTTACAGATCTCTTTCGATTCATCCGCATTTATTAGTATCTTTACGAGATGACATGATCGCCAGTTTCGAGTACACTTGACGTTCCCATCCTAGATTGTTATATACATAAACAAGCTGTCCCACCCAGCTTCGCCCGGGTGAAAAGTTAAAAAAATTTCACGTTTTTCACCTATTGTTTCCGGTTGAAAAACATGTTTTTTTTTATTTAACGCCCCCGCGCGCACCTTCCTGCCGGTGGATATAAATCCGTTTTATCATAAAATCCGTCCTTCCTTCCGTAAATCCTTAGCTGACCTCTACACCGCGAAAGGAATACTCCTACCAAATTTCAAGTCAATCGGCCTTATACATAGTTCCTGAGATTTCGTGATGAGTGTGTTCACAAATGGGGTCTCCCAAATATATATAGATATACATCGCATACTCGTTAAATTCCTATATGTATATGATAATTGGTCCACTCCTTTGGGTAGTAAGATATAAAACCATACGAATAAACCTACCTCTTGTATGGTATTGATCTTAATCTACGTATTGATGAAAACCACAGTAAATAATATGTAAAGATATACGTTTAAAGAAATTAAATAGCAAACCTGTTAGTGCCGTGATGGCACAATTTGAGGACGACAATCCAAAAGGTAAATCACAGAATCACCACACAATCACGGGAACACAAATTTCGTATGCAAAAATGTAGCCTGTTCCAATGACGCGGAGTTATCACTTCACTATCACGAGGAAACTGATAATGGAGGACGACTCCAACGTTTCCAAGTCGATTTTTTTTTATCGAGTGTTTTTTTAATCGCACTGTGTACTCGCGCATTCGGCCTAATGATACGATTACGACTAACGCCAAACGTCGCGTTGCGTCAACGGATTGTGGGCGTGTGCAAGATAATTTCGCGAATGTTGTATGCAATCATAGGGTCAGCTTTGGGAACTGAAATTTACCTGGAGGTTTTGCTCACGTGTCGTCTATTAGTGTTTAGCCGAATTTAATATATGAGGTTGATTAGTTTGAGTATCATATATATATATATATATATATATATATATAATATATATATCCTCACGCCTTCCCACAAGGGTCCCCGAAGGGGTAGGCAGAGGTGTATAAGTAATACCCACACACCCACTTTCCGCCAGAGGTATATTAGGTGCCAACGTGACAGATGGCGAGTCCATCGCCGTTACTCAAGCATGACTATACATACGCCTTTGAATTTCTTCTCAGACGTATGCAGGTTTCCTCTCGATGTTTTCCTTCACCGTTCAGCTCGTGGTGTGACTAATCACTGTACTTAAGTTCAGAAAAACTCATTGGTACAGTCGGGATTCGAACTTGCGATCTTTGCGTCGCAGGCAACTGCTCGAACCACTCGGCCACCACGGCTTATTTGTTTATAACTATTTTATAACTATTGCTAATGAAACTGGTCTGAATAATCTTAATTATTATCACTTACATAGGTACTCTTCTTATTCAATTTATTCCCTCCAGACCAGCCTACTGGTAAGCGGTTACCTATATACCGTTGTATGAACTTGCATTATTCACGTTTTGACGCTCATAGCAGCAAAACAGCCACTTTATCTTTACGGCAACACTTCCCAAGATAAACTTAATGCCACGATTTGAATCCCAAATATAACAAATCTACAATTTTACAAGGAAAAGTCAAGATTTAATAATTCATGGCATGCTTGTTCGCAGACGGGGCGTCGTGATGAGTAACATTAAATTGTTTTGGTGTAAAGTGCATTTCATTAAAATGTTTGGAAGAGAAATATATACCTTATTCGAATATTTTTATAATTTTTAGGTCGCAAACTAACGGCTATAATATACAATACGGCTTCGTAGTTCTTCCGTACAATCGCCTTTCAATCCAGTAGGCATACATTTATACAGTAGGCAAAAAGGTTGTTTCAGTTCCAAAATCAAATCAAAATCTGTCCAGCAGTTTTGAGCGTATCGCATTCATAAAGATAGACACGACGCGAGCACTTTTTCATTATTCTATTTCTTTTATTGTAATATTGGTATTCATTATGAAAAAACTTGGAGTGGACGAAGGATTGAAAGGTCAAGAGTACTCGAAACCGGCGAGCAGGTAAGGGAACGTACCTATACTACGTGACCCGTTTAGGGGGGGGAGCGGAGCCTTTAAAATACTACGGTCAGTCACAGGAGCGGGGGTGGCTCAGGTTTTTGACACGTAGTCGATGTATCCGAGTGTATTGATGCTGGAAACGTATTTGTTGAAGGATTATGAGACGAATATTAATGTGATCAAACAGAAAATAATTGTTGTGTTCGTAAATTAAGTTACTGTAAGTTACATACGGTATAGCAATATGTTGTTCTTTTCTATAATATATAATTCACTAGTAATTTAGGTATGCATGCAGTCTTATGCAATAAAGCCGAGTATGAGCCAAATTAATATTTTTTCTCAATTTTTGCCTGTGAAATGATTAAAAATCATAATTATGAATTACTACGTGAAAACTAAAGGGGAGAGGGGGGTCTTGGCATATACTACGAGTGGTCACCGAGGGGAGGGAGGGGTCTAAAAAACAAAAAAAATAGGTCACGTAGTATGGGTACGTTCCCTAAGACGAGACTGATGAATGTGAATGCAGCGAAAGTATCCGTATTTCTAGACTAAAACTGGCGCTCTAATTACTCTGCCTACGCCGTATGAATGAATGATTGATAAATTTGTATACGAGCAAAAGTCCATTGGTCATCCTCATCATAGAAATTTCGGCCTCATAATTTGCACTGAAACTGACTGACTGACTGAACTGAAGACTTGGCGCGCCAAGTAAACATCCCGGGGAAACTTGTTTACGTACACTTCTCTTGGTATTTCACGGCCAATGTCGAAGGCTGATGTCTTACATGTAGGTATGCCAAAACTACCCCCTAAGATAATGTGTTACAAAATCCCTCCCAGACAATATTGATTTTTTATTAGGTATATATAGAAAATTAGTTTATAAATATACTTTATTTACAATAACAACAATTAATAATATTTACAAAGAACAGTTGAAACTAACTACTTACAGATAAAATATTTGTCCCAAATCGGTATCCCGAGGCAACGTGCCAAGAAGATTAGTGACATTTTATATCGGTTTCCGAGTGGGCCTCCGAAGGGGTAGGCAGAAGTGTGTAAGTAGTAATACCCACTCCCACTTTTCGCCGGAGATATATTTTTGGTGCCAACATAGCAGATGGCAAGTTCATCGCCGTTTCACTCTCATAAATACGTCTTTGAATTTCTTCTTAATATTTCCTTTGGGCGTAAAGCTCTTGGTTTGACTAATCACTGTACTTAAGTTCAGAAACACTAATTGGTACAATTGGGAATATCGGTATTCGAATTAGATACATTCAGAAAAAAAAACACCCCAGCCAAGTTACGCGGACCAGAGATTATCTATGCTATTTAAACATACGTAAAATAAGATATCTCAAAAGCTTTCTGTCCCAGTCAATTGAACTGTTAAAAGTTATCTTAAATCACAATCTAAATCTTTTACACAACATACACACAGACTAGACGCCTACACGACGTCCGTCTCTGTACCACAACACCCTGCAATTTGCGCAACTAACGACAAATCGAAATCGTCAGGATAACAATGTGATAGTTACGCAACACTCCCACTGTTATACTTGACTTGCGAGATAGTAAAATCTGTCTTCATTGTTATACGTGTTTGGCACGACCATAGGCGAGCGATGGTGTGAAAGCTCTCAACTGTAGATAACCTTAGGGGTACGTTAATCATGCGATGAAAGGTAGGTATTTGGAAAGAAACACAAAATATTACATGGGTCAAGGGGGTGATGTGAGATTTCACACACCTATTTACGTTGAACAATTTCATTACACGAGCAAACCTCTCCACCACGTAGGCACCAGGGTAGTACCTTCATCTCCACTTTGGTAAACAATTATTCATTTATATGAATGTTTTTATGGCCCTTTCGCAATTTTGAATCGTTATGGCTATAGTACGAAATGGTCAAAGGTCGGATATTTATCACGAGACGTTTTTAAGTAGTTTTAACTCATTCACCCTGTAGTGGTTGAGTCTAAACTCCCTTATCTAAAAATAAGTAAGTATATTTTTCGTTCGTGTATAAAATTTCGTTCGGGCAAAGGTTTTTAAATAAATATGGCACCCTGAGCACCCTTTCGCTCATTCAAATAATTATGGCGTTAGCTCGCCCTGGTACGACCTCTGGTCTATTCGTGGGAATATGGGCTAGCCCAGTGTTGATGCATCACATGAATAGCCAGATCTGACCACAAAGGTATACGCCCTGCATTGATCAGATCTAGTCATCCGCAAACACAATGAAAGTTTGCCGAAATGGGATTAGAATTGCTGTGTTTTTTACGTTGTATTTGTATATGAGCTAAATGTGGAAGCAAACAGGTCTCGCACTGTCCTGTGTCAGAATAGTTTTCTTCCGTAAACGCTCAGGCTGTGGAATAACTCACCGTTGAGGTTTTCCCCAGAGGGAGTTCTTGCAGTCTCGGAAACGCGCGAGGAATTGGTGTAGCAAGCGTCGATAGACGGCATTAAATACGTCACTAGATTTGTAATTTGATACATAATTAAAAACATATATATATATATATATATATACTAATGAAATCAAATCCGTCTCAAGCAGAAGGG
Organism: Drepana falcataria; assembly: GCA_945859725.1. Classification (NCBI taxonomy): domain Eukaryota; kingdom Metazoa; phylum Arthropoda; class Insecta; order Lepidoptera; family Drepanidae; genus Drepana; species Drepana falcataria. The sequence continues at coordinate 7,562,668 of OX243941.1, read as the reverse complement.
TGGCAAAAACACTGGCGGTATTGCCACGTTGTCCTGCCCTTCTGACGGGAGCCCTTAAGAAGTTTTACCTCCTTATATTTTTTAGGAGAGTAAGTAAAAAACGATTATCAAAAACAAACTGTTTCTTCGTTGGTAACTGTAGTTTTATATTTAGTATGTGACGTCCAATAAGCGTTCCCTGTCTCTTATGTTGAATAAAATATATTTGATTTTGGTTCTTTTATTAACTATATTGAAAATGAAAAGTTTGTCCGTTTGTCCGTACAGTAATCCCATAGTGGATTTACTCAAGTGTAGAAAAACTACAGTAAAAAGAGTACAGACAGGGTTTGAACCTCCAGTCATGTGTTTGCAGGCGACTACTTGTGAACCAAAACAAAGAACCAACCAAAATTCACAGTGAAGTATCAATCAATAGACACATAGACCGACTAAACATCGAAACTGGGTCATTACCACGTATTCATACTACATACATACATAGTTTGGCGGTCTAACAAAATTTGCTAAAGTCAATTTGCACTTTAAGACAAAGAGTGTTAGGGTGGTTATACACCAAAAATGTGACTATTGTAAAATTTAATCAATCAATCATATAAATAATGAAGTTATCGATTGTAATGTACACAACGTGGGTAGTTAGGGTGACCATACAGTGGCATATTATTTGAGATAGTTAAATACTTAAATAAATTTTACCAAAAGTAGTGGGTCCCTACATAATATCATATCTCCGAGTCGCTTACAGAAACGGTAGTACACCAGTCCTTTAAACACTCACAAAAATATAACTGCGAATATATGATGAACATATTATTTCTAAACTGGCGCTTTATTGTCCCTGCCTACCCCGTCAGGGACTCTGCGTGATGATATGTATGTATTTCTAAATTGAGATATCAAAGAAGAAAATCTAAGAAGTGAAAATCTAGGCAGCAACTGACTGTTTTATATACTTAGTAAACAGCTGATGGTAAGCGGTTACCGCCACCCATGAAAGCTAGCAATACTATGGGCATGAGTACTGCCGACACTCAAAATATTTTTTTCAAACCCTCCTTGAAGAGTTCCACTTTCCAGAGAAAACTTAGAAAGAGCTGTGGTGGCCGTACTGGCTGCAAGTTTGAGTCCCGTATCCCGACTGTACCAATGAGTTTTTCATAACTTAAGTTCAATGATCAGTCACACCTCGAGCTTTACGGTGAAGGAAAACATCGAGAGGAAACCTGCATACGCTTAAGGAGAAATTCAAAGGCGTATGTAATAGTCGTGCTTGTGTAACGGCGATGGACTCGCCGTCTGTCACGATAGCACCTAAAATACTTATATCTCTGGCGGAAAGTGCGTGTATAGGTAATACCTATACACCAATGCCTACCCCTTCGAAGACCCTTGTGGGAAGGCTATATTGAACTTAATAGGGTAGTTTATTTCACAGGCTTTCATTTATTTCACGTTCGCGGAACTCAATTACATACTTTGAACTCGCTATGAGTCACATAATTTCAGCATAAAGTTGCATAAATACATTTAATACAGACCTACCCTGCAACGCCCCTGTGGTTAGCCTCGTTTATAACTAAGTAGTAATAGACTAGAATAGCTACACAACTAATAAGGAAGCACTTAGAGAAATATGAGAAGAATTTAAATCTCTACTCATTTTATACTCATATACCTTATAAACACAAATTTATAGTATCTTTAGCGTGAATTGAATACATATAGTACATTAGCCATTGACATTTGTATCACTGCCCATACGTGGGTGATTAAGGTTATTAATCGAAAATACTCTTTCAATTCTCGTTACTAGAGTTCAAATCTATTTAACATTGTATAAACAATTTAAATAGATCAACGTACGAAAAATATTATGGTGACAAATGTTAATAATTTCAGCTTACATCGACGGGTTTATTTAGGCATACAATTTTGTATGCGATAGTGTGCGGGCAATGGATTCACGGCAGTATTGTTTTTTTTATGATAATTATATCACCAGTAGGTGTTAGGGATTCTTTATAAATGTTGAATGACATAATTTCGCGGTCATCAGACATAATGGAATCACTAATGTAGCGATCAATCATTTTATAGTTCATTCTAGCGACAGGTGTCTAAAGTGACATCTGGCGGTAAAAACTAAAACTAAGCTGGGCCAAAACATGATACATAAACATTATAAGTTTTTATCTTTAGCCTGTCTTAGACCATCTATGAACTTGTGCTGCACAGAAGTAACCAACGCGCAAGCGATATTTCGGTATCGTGAGCCTAAATAGGTTAAGGTAATCGCTTCCCATCACGTGGGCCTGTTTTCTATTTTTAAAATGATAATAATAATGTATCCTCACGCCTTCCCACAAGGGTCTCCGGGGTAGGCAGAGGTGTAAAGGTAGTACCTACCCACACACACTTTCTGCCAAAGATATATTTTAGGTGCCATAGTGACAGATAGCGAGTCCGTCGTATGCAGGTTTCCTCTCGATGTTTTCCTTCACCGTAAAGCTCGTGGTGTGACTATTCACTGTTAAGATCAGAAAAACTCATTGGTACAGTCGGGATTGAACTTGCAATCTTTCTTTTCTTTCGTTACAGTTATATGAATAATGCTGTCTCTGATGTGGTAGATTTGTTTATTGCCAATAATTTGGTACTTAATGCTAAGAAAGCGAAATTTATTAATTTTGCTATGTTTCGTCGTTTCATCTCCTGTCACAGTTTATTTTCTTGTCTCGTGTTAAGCCCATTTTGTTCCATGAGTAAATCACGTCGTGTATTTCATTTCCCAGTGCGTCCCTGTTAGTTATTCAAAGCCTCGTAATTACGTCGTCATCATCATCAGGCTATATTAGTCCACTGCTGGACATAGGCCTGCCGCAACCAGCATCTGCCAGCAGTCCTTCGCAGATCGTCATCCCACCTGGTCGGAGGGCGTAATGAAGCTGACTGTGCCTTTACTAGCCCCTGTTGGTTATTCAAAGCCTCGTATTTACATAACCCTGGTTAATTCTAAAGCGCGAATAATGTACACTGTAACAATTAACATAGCATGAGATACGACCGACAGGCTGTGGCAGAAAGGTGTGAGCGTCGGCGGGACATTCGGGTCAACACGTGGGCTTACCAGTCGGCAGTGTTATTATTGACATTCAAGGCGATATCGTTGCGATTTAAAGAAGTATTTATTACCAGCGTATATCGTTCTAGTCTATGACTAATGATGTTTTAATTAATGACTTATTAAGGGCTGGGCTCTTGAAGGATCGTCCAACAATTTGATTGCTGTAATGAATACATAAATAATACATAAGGAGTTTCCTCCCGCGAACGCTCAGGCTGTGGAATGAGCTCCCCGTTGAGGTTTTCACTGGAGAGTACAGTACATGGGAGTTCTTCAAGAAGGGTGTGAAAAGATTCCTGCAGGGTCGGCAACGCGCGAGTGATACCCCTGGTGTTGAAAGGGTCCATAGGCGGCTTGGCACCCAAGTGGTATAAAAAAAACCAGGATAAATTGGATATACATGGTAAGCTTCCAGAAGATGTAACCTACAAGCCCTTGTCTCAATTTAGATTTATGTTTAGTTATAATTCATAAATCTAAATTGATCGAATTACCTCATGTAATTGATCCTTAATGCTATATGCGTCCCCAAAGGGTTAAGCAGAAGTGTATTGGTAGTACCTAGACACCCACTTTCCTCCAGAGATTTATTTTAAATTCATCTGCCAACGTGACAGATGACGAGTCCACCGCCGTTACTCAAGCACGACTATACATACGTCTTTGAACCTCTTCTCAAACGTCAAACGAGGTTTCCTCTCGATGTTTTCATGGAATACTACCGTTGATTTAACATTCGAGTGCACTGGTACGGTATGCATTACGAGTACTTTGTGATTTGTCTGTGAAGGTGTTGATACCCCTGAGTCAATAGTTCGAGGCCTTGAGATTTGTAAGTAGCTTATAAAACGTACCGACGTCAAAGAACTCTTTAAATGTCGCTAACGAGCTTGCATTCTTAAGCCTCAAGGCGATTGAGTTGTAGGTATTAGAAATCTTATTAGCACGTTATTATAACTAGTGGTCTCCTAGTGATTTCTACCTGAATGGTTCTACCTTATTTCATTATTATTTTAAGTTTGAACGTTATTAAGGATTTTTAAGGAAAAAATATGCTTACCTTAACTTTTTTTTTTACATTCCGGACTTTAGACAAATTGTATTAGGTAAGAAGAAGCGAGGTAGGCCATAACGGGTTTCCCGTTCGAATTTGGAGCTGCCCGACTGGACTGGGGCAGGACCTCCACCTTATAGAAGTCCGTAGCCAAATAACAATTTTTTTTTTCGTAATGTTCCTAAGCAGTGAAAAAGGTTTCCAGTAATGAGCCCCTAGGGGATGGGGAGGAGTGTTAAGTATTAACGAAAGACAGTTGTAGAACTAACTAAGTACTTACAGTGCTTAAGTTAAATAAAAAGTAATTGGTACAGTCGGTATTCAAACTTGCAATCTTTGGTCTGTCCATCCACGGCTTTTTCGTCAGTTTGACCTGAGACTTCACCCATAAATTTAATTCACTAAGATTACAGTAATAAATTATAGACCAAATAATATTTATATCTTGACGGGTTGACCACTTTGTGTGTGTGTCAAACGCATAATGTGTGTAATATTTTTTTAAAGTGGGTTGCAAGCGTCCAATGCGGCGGTAACCGCTTACCATCAGGAGGACAGCATGCTTGTTTGCCACCCGTGGTATACTCTCCACCATATAAACTTAAACTGTCCGTTTCTTACTCCCCCGTCCGCGTAATTTTGTAAAAAAAATTTGTCACGTTATACATATGATTCGTATCACATGTCCGTCTTACCAAAAATAAATGTCTCTTTTAAATACCTGAGCAGTATCCCGACAACTAACGCTTTATAGCCTATAAAGCGTTATATAGGCTATAAAGCGTTAGTTGTCGGGAAATGTGATTAGTGATTACAACCAACGCCAGATTTCGAATCACTAAACTTAAGTAAAAAAAGTGGTATAAAAAAAAATACTTACCCATATTGATAAGAATCTTCGGTCTGCATAAACAGTCTAGCACTTAAAGTGTCTAACACTCACTTAGTATTCGAAATGTCACTTAACTGTCACTTTATTAGTCTTTTAACTATCACTGTTGAAATCTTTGACTCACACTACGTTTTCTAACCCCACTGTTAAACAAAACAGGTCTATAAGCCTATATCTATATTTTCGCTTTTGCATCCCAAATTATGCTATTAAATCCTATTGGTGTTATATAAAAAACCAGTAGCAGTTTATTCATTTATTCAAACTTGTATTAAACCAGCTAATAATGTACTTCTGTGCCAATATGCTTACTTGAAATAGTAACTTTTTTTTTTTATACAACAAGAGTGGCAAGCAAGCATACGGCCCACCTGATGGGAAACGGTAACCTTAGCCAATTTACGCTCACGATACCAAAGTATCACTTGCGCAAACCGACAAACTTTGTGCATTTTTACCTACTAAACGAAATACGTATTAAGAGCGAGTAAGAGTTGCGATATAAAGAGACATGCATACATCTAAGATTGTAATGCAAAGAAGGTCGACGTTTCAGATTCGATTCGCCATCTGTCCTAAATCACGCCAACCCCCATATAGGGTCCGCAGCAAGTAAACAACTAGTTCTCTCTAGACTTACAATAAGTCTCTCTTCATATATCTTTGCCAGCATCGAGTACTCTTGACGTTCTCATCCTCAAGTGTTACATCTATTCGATCTAGGTAGTTGGAACGTAGTCTTCCTGTGCCTGTTCTTGAGATATCCTCAATCAGTGCGATAACTCAGCCGGCAAAGGTCTCATGCTATCATTGGAGATCAAGGCAAGTGCATATTGCATTTAATTTAATCTATTCTAATATCTCAATATATATAAATTACGCGTCACGTTGTTTGTCCGCGATGGACTCCTAAACTACTAAACCGATTATAATCAAATTTGCACACCATTTGCAGTTTGATCCAACTTGAAAGATAGGATAGCTTACATCTCAAAATTGGACCTGATAGGTGGCGCTGCGATCGTGTTACGGTCAATTTAACTTTTTGGGCGGGACAGCTAGTGTATTATAAAGAGGCAGAGTTTGTTTGTTTGAAGGCACTAATCGGATTGAAAAAATATTATGCATTAATAGCCCGTCTAATGAGGGTGTATTATCATCATACCGACCAAGAGAGTGGCGCATTTGATATGTGTATCCGAATTTATCGCTACTTACTTTAAACCTCGAGCGTATGAATTTGATAACGGGTATAATATAATTAGGGGTCTAGTCTGAAAAATCTCACATATCCAATAAAGACCAATTTGCTTCAGCTATGGTCTTTGCATTGACTAAATGCGAGAACAAGAGGCTTCGAGACAGGTCATGGTCTAAAGTTCTAAGCAGCGCAGTTAAAGCACCCTTGACCGGACTTCGATATTACTGGTACACGAGCACATTAAGTGGACTCCATAGGTATACCTCACTGTCTACTACTAACTACCTTTCGGGAGCGTTTTGTCACTTTTTCTTTCACTGGTTTTCCACTGGTTCGCCCAGAATCTGCGTAATCTTGATCTGAATTAACATGTCTAGAAAATAACTTGTACTAATCAAGCGCCGCGACGCAAACGTAACGTAAACTGCGGATAATTCCGCAAGTTACACTGACGTAAAGTGCAGTTTTCTAGTAGGGTGTCCATGGTGCGTGGGCGACATTTAATTGATGTGTTTGATGGATTAATGAGTCAACAACGTTGTTTTGCTGGTAAGCGATAAATACGTGGGTATTAATTGATTTGATTTCATCTGGCACTTGTAAACTGTATAATAACATTTGCATTGTTCGTAATTGATTGAATCAACTTGAATTATGGCTGACACTGCAACACTATTATTAATATACAAAGAGAAAAACAATAAGTGTTGTAGATAGTCGGAGTTTAAAGTAAAATTCAGATACAATGATTTACCTTTTTGATTAACATATATAAATAATCACACGTGGCGGAAAGTGGGTGTGTAGGTAATACCCACACACCCACTTTCCGCCAGAGATATATTTTTAGGATGCCAACGTGACAGATGGCGAGTCCATCGCCGTTACGCAAGCACGACTATACGCTTTTTAATTGCTTCTTATTAGTAGAAATTATATTATTTGATTATTAATTTTGCGTCACCTGTCATTTGGTCACCCTACATTAGTAACCAGCGTTACTAAAGATACTAAATTTTAAAATAAAAAGTCTTTAGTCACTTTTGCGGTCAGCGCGGGCTAGCAGCGATCTTTCTTTTATTCTGCCTGATTTCGCTTTGGTTTCTTTGGAATTTATTTAAAAGGTCCGATTCCAAACCTTGGAAATAGCCATCATTAGTAAAAAAAAACATACAAATTTTTATACCGCAAATGTGGCGAACAAGCATGCGGTCCGCCTAGTATAGTTAGTGCCATTTAGGACGCGCCCCACTATTCTTCCCTATGATAAATCACTATGCAGATTGAACTCAACCTTCCACTCATGTTGAGTATTATCGGTACACACTGATTACCTATGAGTGCACACGTACACTATAATAGACTCGGGTCATACTCCCCGCATGCCGCGACCTCCTCGACGAGAAATTGTGTACTTAACGGTTACGGTATCACTCAAAATTGCTATAGCGATGGTAAGGCTCCTTAGCGGCTAATATTTTGGCTTTCCGTCAAATTCACCGCTACCACCAATGTTTTTTTTTATGGCAATATCGCCAGTAATTTACCAAAGCATAGTGAAAGAGGGTACGTGACCATTGACAACGCTTAAATTGTTCCGCTGTTTCGTTTCGGATTCTTGTATTTTGTTGTAAGTTTCGTGCAGCTCTTTGCAATACTACTAAAATTAACAGGTAAACATTTTGTTTTGTTTTTTTTTATGTAAATCATTAAAAGCATAACATGTGACTAGTGTTAGGACCAGGTGTGCATTATTAATTTTATGCATATTTATAAAGCAAGGGTCTCAGACGGACATATGGCATGGTGAGCAGTAACACAATGAACAGTCGTTTTCTCCTTCTGCCATAACCCAACCATTTATAATAATTTTCTTGTTCATATCAGGCGTTACTCATTCCAGAAATACAACACAACTCGATGACAATGCTCCAATTCTGAACATAAAATTCGGGCGGTATCCTTCGAAATAAAAAATTAAAAACTCTCAAATAAATTGGGCTTTGGAACTGAATATTCGCTTCGATATACTGTCTGCATTCTCAAAATTTTGAATTTCCTGCTTTTGAATATTCGCCACATTTATGATAAAATACTACTTCAGTGTAGTTGGCAATAGTCCGGTTCTTGCGGTAGGTAAGGAAGCAGTTGCTTTGTAGGCAGTAATCAGATCGTGCAGTTCCCTTGCGTGAAGCACCCAGGACCGTGAAGTGTAACTCTATTGTGTTTTCTATAAACTACCCAGTTTCCTCTGTCTATTCACTTATTGTTAGTTCTCCCGGAATTCGGGGAAAATGTTACGGTTAAAAATCCTAAACGCGACGCCGATACTATAGACGATTTTATCACTATATAAAACCATAAATATATAAATTATACAACACGAAACAAAAGCTTCTCTATATTATTTTTATGTCTCTATTTCGCGTCTTTTGAATAAAGAGATAAATTAATATTGATATGCTCAAGAGCTCTACCGGAAAATCGATTATGTTTACTTGGACATGTCAATCTAACCGTAATAATGAGAGAATCTTTTACATTCGCAATATTCCAGCGATTCTGAAGGAAACAAACATTAAACTTGAATATGTAAATAGGTATTAAGTATATATTCGTAAACGTGATGGCTGGCGAGAAGCACACTTATCGCCTATCCTTTTGGAATTTTTTAAAACTTAGCTTGCGGTAGTGAGAGAAATTACTTAAGTATAAACTCATTGGTGAAGATGATTTTTAACTAATCGACCACTCTTGGCGGTGTCACAGGCAAAATCACAAATGTTTTTATTCTTACATTCGTAACAGTATAGCTAAAGTATATCTTCCTTAAATAAATAAAATTTATATTCCTCGTAAAAAAACCCCTTTGGGGACCTTTGTGGATAGGTGTGAAGATATGTTTTTAACGAGAGTAGCTCCAAACAACCATCAACAATAACAGAGTAGGGCGGCGCCAGCGTTTGGAGCGAACAAATTGCCAAAATTCCAGCCGAGTAAAAAAAACCGGTAGATCTAGTTATATCACATCAAGAATGCTAGTTGGCGAGTTAAAAAACAATGTTTATTTATGCCGGTTGTGATCCGGGTGTGTTCGAAGGAAATACGTACTCTATGCTTTAAAAAAGAAACAAAAATATAAAGAGATAAAAATACAAAAAACAGAACTACACTAAACATATCTATCATAGAAAATGTAAGTGTCTATTTGTAGGTAATATTAGAAGAACCAGAAGAACCGTATTTTTTTCTAAATGCATATGCAAGCAGGTATAAGGTAGGTGTACGGTCCGTAACAAAAACACAATTAAAAAAAATTGCTGGACAGATTTTGGTATTTTCATTAACTGATAGATAACTTTGTGAGGTGCCACATAGACAAACTTTTTTCTCAGATATAATAATATATATAAAGTTTACTCTTACCACAATTGTGGTAGGTACCTACTTAGAGCATACAAATAAAAGATCAATAAAATCGCTGTATTTACCAATAAACATAACGTGTTAGGAATGCTTACGTTATCGTATTTAAATCAAGTAATATTGTCGACCCTCGGTCTATTAATAGTATCGATCTCTACCAGCTGTCGCTACAAACAACGTAGGAATACTAGAAAGCAGTCGACGTAAACAACTGTACATAATTATGCAGCACTGCAGGCCCGGCAACCGGCGCGACAAATCAATAAAGACGCACATGAGCTAAAAAATCCCGCGCTTTTTAACAACACTGCGATTTTAAGCCACTCACTCGTATTTTCACAGTAACACTACAATAAAAACATGGTAAATGCGACCGTTAAAAATCTATCTTCACATTAAAACACAAATTACTAGTCACATTGTTATCGTATTTACATGTTATTCTGATGTCGTCGCCTTACTGACAACCGGCTGGTAGGGAGCGCGGCAGGACGCTAGTGCGCATGTCCAACTATAACCTAGCCGAGTTGAATTAGTAGGGTGAAGGGAAATGCTGGCTTGGCCGTAGCGTGTCGTAAAAATAGGACGGATTGGTTACCATTCATGTCTCATGATAGGGGACGATGCATCTCCCGAGCTTCCGCATTCAACGACTGTAAAGCGTAAAAAGTTTACCTGAGTCCCATCTTTGGGACTCAGGTAAACTTGGACAAGGAGCGGGAATGATCGAAAGGATAAAATTCAATATTTATATTGTATAAATATTGAATTAGCTATCTTTGTACCGCGGTGTAATCCGCATAAAATTTTATTTTATCATGGATATTTTTATGGAATAAAACATAGCCTTTGTGTTAATCTAATTATTAATCTATGTCTTTGCAAATTTCATTACATTCCAGTAGTTGTTCGTGAAAGGGGAACAAATAACCAAGTTGTGCCGCGCCTGTGAAGCTTGTACTTACGTACGTAATCAACAAATCCAAAACAGTTATACTTAATTAGAAGTTTCTTTTCATATTTCTGGTAGAACTTATATTTTGCCGCTTAGCTGTCCGATAATGCCTACCTTATCTTTTAGCAGAATCGCAGGCACGGGACAATATTGTTTGTAAACATGTAATGTAATTACTGTTTAGCAGAGGTTTCATGTAAATAAATATTCATACGTAAATCGAGTAGCGACTTTCCGCAAGATATATTTTTGATGCCAACGTGACAGGTGGCGAGTCCATCGCCGTTAGCCAAGCACGACTATACATACGCCTTTGAATTGCTTCTTTAAGTAAGAAACCTCAAATTTTCGGAAATCTTTCCAGGCTTTCACGATATTACTACTTCACGGTAAAGTTTACTGAAGCAATCATAAAAACCAAACCAAAAAACCGAGAAAGTACCACTTCACTCTTCGCGGATATTCTCAAGATAACGTATCTTAAAGGAATAGATCCCAAATCAAATGGTTACCGAATAAAATCAAATATAAATTTCATACAAACTTTATTTAAATCAAAAAATAAAATCTACAATAATCCTCTTCAGTTTCAAACATGTACAGGTAGTACATAATGTATACAATTGTTTTAGCTTGGTTTATAGCAAATTTTCGGGACCACAGATAGGCTGTATTCCCACTAGATATATGCCAAGAAGCAGAGCGGAGAACGTGGACTAAAATCGCTCAATATTATCTGTTTTCCTTCCACAGTGCTCAACTTCTAGGACCATATCTAGTGAAAAATCAGCCTTACCTGTCATATGTCCAGCAAGGCATCACTTTACCCTCGTTACAATACTTTACACGATGTAAACTTAACATTCCATCACTCACTTGGTACAGCGGGTGCAACAACGCGACTCTAAATAAAAAAACCATTTACAATTCTCAAACGTAACGCAAACCCATACGTTTTTGGTTATAGTAATTGACTTCATCCATCGGTATATTAATAAACAATAACATTGCACCGCACTAGCGTAAGTGACGGACTATTTAATTTCACTAAAACTTTTACACAATTACCTTAACAAATTATATTAATCCTCTTTTACAGCTAGATTACAATGCGTAAAATTTTATTTCAATAAAAATACATATCTATGAATATATCAAAAACACTTCACCTATGTATTTGTTGTTACGGTAACAATAGAGGCACATTATTATTACATTAATTATATTCTCACCTATAGATATAATATATTTATATACACAAATCTTGGACTTGTTACATTAACATATAAACAAGACGGTCACGTAAGAATCTTCAGTCAATTCTTATGTACATCTATAAATGTTGCCATAAACAAAAACATAAAATTATAATAGTGTCAACAAGATGCAATACACAAAACCGTACGGTACCACTAGGTATCTAGTTCTTTTATAATATATCAATGGTTTCGTAATCACATTATTTCGTTTAACATAATTTGCAGTGGAGTAATACACTTAACAATACGGAAAAACTTGTAGTTTGTTGTTCTAATGTAAGAATTAAGTATTGATATCTGCGTGCGAGATACTCCAAGATATATTAAGTGATATGTAAGAGTATAAACAATCCACGATAAACTCTCCAGCAAGCCCCAAGATCCCCCCAAGATCGTAACAAACACTTCATGCGAATCCATAAAGCTCAATAAGGAAGTACATAAAATTCTTTTCCCAAAAGAATAACTAGTCTAACAGAAACATTATCTCGCGTATAGAGCTTCTTTAGCATAATTTGTAAAAGAACATTTTGATGATAACTGTACATGTATAATAATTAGTTCTTAATTAATTAATTAATTAATATTATTCTCTGAGAAAGCACTCTTGGTATAGTTATTTATTCACAAAAATAAAGATATATATATAGTATTAACTACGTTAACAAGACACCAAAACTCGAGTTTTGTAAATAATCGCGCGACGGAGCCCTTCCGCCGCGGACAATCGGATAGCCGCTCCTAAGTAGCCTCTGACAATACGCCACATCATGAAAATCTCATTTCCACATCTGTCCAAGTTAAATGCAATGACACAGAAGTTTATAAATATACACAAAATAAATATCTACTAGGGCTAATACAATCCTTCTGGTCCACTCGTTAAACTTACAAGGTAAATACTCAATATACTCGTTTGTACTATCGTTAACGTCGGCGGCGCCGCCATTATACTAAAGACATCGACAACAGAAACTCACACGTATACGACGCAATCATCTTTGGATCCAACTCGAGGATTGGCTACTTGGCCAGTCGCCGGCGCAGGCGGTTGCGGAGCGCGAGCGCCGGCGCCCACGGGCCCGACGCGCGCTTGCCTAGCGCTGGGCCGCGCGCGCCCGCCAGCCGCGGCAGCTTGCTGGGCCCGCCCTCGGCGCCCGCGCCGCCGCAGCGCGCGCGCTTGCAGCCCGCGGGCTCCCGCGGCGGGGAGGCGGCGTCGTTGCGCGAGCGGAGGGCGCGCGGCCGGGCGGCGGGCGCGGGGGGCGGCACCGCGCCGCACGCGGCCGGCTGCGCGGGCTCCGCGGTGGTGGAGTGCACCTCGGGCTCGTCGCGGCGGCGCGCGGGCGCGGGCGGCTCAGGCTCGGGGGGGGCGGGCGCGGCGCGGGCGCGGGCGCGGCCCCGGGCGGCGCCCCGGTTCTCCTTGGAGCGGTCCGCGCGCAGGCGCCCCGGGGCCGGCCGCCGCGCCGCCGGGGCCCGCCGCACCGGCCCCGGGGCGCGCGCCGAGTTTCCCGCCCGCGCGCCTGCCGCCCCTCCGCCTCCCCCGCACGCCCCCCGCAACTCGCGGGCGTACGCCCCGATGCTGCGGGTGATTTTTTGCGCGAGCGGCGTAACCACCGCCGCCTGCGAGCGCGTGGCGCGGGCGGCCGGCTTGGGCTCGTCCTCCGGGGGCGCCGGCTCGGGGGGCGCGCGGCGGGCAGCCGGGGGGCGCGGCGGGGGCGGGGGCGGGGCCGGGGCCGCGGCGGGCGCCCGGCGCGTGAGTATGACGACCCGGTCGAGCGGCGCGGGCGCGGGCGCAGGCGCGCGGGCGGCCTGCCGCGTGTTGGGCCGCGGCGGCGGGGAGGGCTCGTGGTGGGAGCGCAGCACGCGGTCGTGGCCGGCGGGGGGCCGTGCCTCGGGCCGCGGGCGGCGGCCGCGGGGGCGCGGGGGACAGTCCGTCGGGGAGCTGGACGAAACCTCGTTGATCTGGATGCCGGTGTCGTCGGGGAGCGAGTCGTCGGCGTCGGTCTCCGGCGGCGGCTCGGCGAGGGCCCCCGGCGGGTCGGGCAGGCGCGTGGCGGGGGGCGAGCGGGGCGGCACCTCGAGCTCTTCGGCCTTCGAGGGGAGGCTTGCGATTTCGTCCGGCACCGCCGACAGCGTGTTCACGATGCGCGAGCGGTTGAGAAGACGCGCCATGAAATAGGACTCGGCCGGGTTGCCGTAGTTGGTGATAGCGTCAGCGTCGGGAGGGTCGTCGGGGGGCGCCGGCTCCGGGGGGGCGGGGGGCAGGCGGGCGTCCAGGGACGCGCACGGCGGCAAGGGGGCGGGCGGCGCGGGGGCGGCGGGGGGCGCGGGCACCGCGAGGGCGGGGGAGGCGGCGCCCGCCTCAGAGTACCGGGTCATGATGGTGAGCCCGTTCTGGGGCACGTGGCGGGGCTCGGGCTCGGGCGGGGCGGGGGGCCGGGCGGGGGCGCCGGCGGGGGGCGGGGCCCGCTGGGGGGTGGTGCGCGAGCGCAGCACGGTGGCGCGCGGCGGGCCCGGGGGGTCCAGCATCAAGGTCACCACTGATGTGTTATCGGCTCGCATTCGAGTGTTCGACCACCTGAAAATGAATTGTAAGTTGTTATTCGCACACCGATATCTATACAAACAGTGTTAATGCAAGCGTAGTATTGTCACCTCTCGAGAGCGTGGTCTACTAGACTTTTGGATGGGTTGAGCCAGTCCCGAGGCTGATTGGCGTTGCCTCCCACCAGCGCGGCCTCGTTATGCCTCTCCGTCGCCTGCACTAAGCTGACCGCACCTTCTGGCGATAGCATGTTCCACAAGCCATCAGTGCCAAATATTAAACACCTGAAAACATAGACCAACTTATATTTACACACTACCAAGGCGAACAATAGCATACTGGGTAACTTATTGTATAGTTAAGGCTAGATAGCCTGCAGGGACAACAGTTGACCACCCACACTTGTGGGGTGGAGTAGCTGTGCTAACAGCTACAGCTGCAAAGGGATGTACAGGTCCCTGTTCTGTCAGCACAAACATACCCTGTTGGAAACTAAAATCCCAACTCAATACAGTGCCTTAGAGCAGGGTCATTGGACGCAGCCTACAATTTAATCTCCAAACTAATTAATTTGTTTAAACTAGTTTGGACGAAGCCTCCGCAGCTAATGCAATCCCTCATATTGAATAGTAAAATGCCACATACCTAAACTTAGTTGGGTCTATAGTCAAAACCCCCACATCAGGATCAGGGCTGACAATAAACTCGTCATTACGGGGGTTATAGCTCCATAGGTCTCCAAGTGACCGAGCTACAGCTAGGAATGGAATCTCATCCATAGGAGTGTTTTTTTTTATTGGTCCTTTATGTCCTAATCGGGGTCTATTCCATACAACTCGTGGTACTCCTGCTTTTGACACCACTTTGCCACCACATCTCTGTATACGCTCAATCTCAACTGTGGATTCTGGCTTGTGGTCAGATGTTAAGGGTTTTGCTGCCCATTCTTCGGAACCTGCAAGTTCAAATCAAATCAAATCAAAATCTTTTTATTTCACATAGGCCCAGGTGGGCACTTATAAAACGTCGAAAAAGAAGCACGGTTCGGGTTGGTCGCTTCCATGGAGAAGAACCGGCAAGAAACTCCATGGTTACTCTTCAAAAAGTTAAAAAGTAATTTACATTTATTATATATCCTCAAGCCTTCCTACAAGGGTCATCCAAAGAGTAGGTGTATTAGGTAAATGTATGATTTAACTAAATATCTTATCTCTAAGTGATGTGACTATGTGACTATATGACTAAGTGTGTGTCTATAAGCTGTTTAAGTGCTGTGAAGAAGTCTTTCTTTACAGCACTTAAAGAGCTTTGGAAGGTAATAATGTTACAATATTATAATGTACCAATGAATTTTTCTGAACTTAAATACAGTGATTAGTCACACCATGAGCTTTATGGTGAAGGAAAACATCCAAGCCGAAAACCTGCATCAGACATATGTAAATCAACAGTTTTTGTATAGTCAGTCATGTTTGAGTTATGGCAATGGACTTGCCTTCTGTCACGTTGGCACCTAATATATGTCTGGCAGAAAGTGGGTGTGGGTACTACCTGTACACCTCTGCCTACCCTTCGGGACCGTTGTGGGCGTGAGCATACATAAAAACCCTATCTATGTTAACATAAAAAAATACAATGTGCCATAAAGTAACATCAACAAAGTGTTTAATAACCATCTTTCTGGTAGCCGAGTACAATAGCGGAGTCGCCAACATGTCCAACATATATTTTGCCCCTTCGTATAAATGCCACACTTGCCGTGGTTCCAGCCGTGCTGGGCAGGCCTGTTACAGTCTTTGGCCATTTTTCTGTAAAAATAAATTATACCATTATTTATATAAAAAAAATATTCCTTCTGCCTCCAAATAATAGTGACTCAGTTTGATTTGTTTGTAGAAAGCTTTTTAGCACCATTTTATATAATATTAAAATAGTAATAGCACAGTACTTTTATCGCCTGCTCTGAATAAGAGATAAATGAAAATATATCCAACTAGCTGTCCCGCCCAGCTTCGCTCGGGTGAAAAAGTTAAATTGCCCGTAACACGATCGCAGCGCGACCTATCGGGTCCAATTTAATATAGCCTATGTTACTCGGGGATAATGTAGCTTTCCAAAGGTGAAAGAATTTTTGAAATCGGTCCAGTAGTTTCGGAGCCTATTCATTACAAACAAACAAACAAACAAATCTTTCCTCTTTATAATATTAGTATAGATGTCTGTTATTTAGTATGGAATACAGAAATAAACATTTAGAAAATGTATGTTGAAACATTCCAGTGTAATGTATGAGAAAGAATTGAATATTCCATGAGCACAAGTTTTGAAACAATTGCCCATTTGCATACCTACAAGTACATATTAAACTACATGAAACAAATGCTGTACAACAATTCTTATTTATTGTGTGAAGCACTTATTCACAAGTTTAATAATGACCTTTTGAGACTTTTAAAAGAGGAAACTTACGCCAATATAAAACAAACTGGTATAACTGCTTTCACTTTGGTCAAGTGAGTGGGTTTCCCAAAATTGTGCAAACCTTCATGTTACACCCAGTGAGGACTGGTGTTATCTAATAAAATAACCAACAATGGCAATGACCAATTGGAAAACTTTGGTACTCTCAATGTCAAACTACTCTAGAAAAAATACGAGGCAGCACCAACAAGGTCAAGACGATAGGTACATTACAATACAATCACTTCGCCAGTTCTTCAAGACCGCAGCCGTCATCTACCTACAATGAACACTCGAAAATCAACAGTTCACGAACTAAGTAGATGTTTACCTAACTCTTTCCACATATTCAAGTGGGTCAACATGTAACCATTTCTGATGGCTTTCAGAACATCCTCGTCGTTGTCCGACCAGAACTGCCTCTGCTTCACTATTGAGTCCATCAAGTGCTCCTTCGCAAATGCTGCCGCCTCACTGCCGCCGTGACCATCGTATATCCCGAAAAAAGCATATTCCAAATCCCTCTCGTCCTCCGTTTGTTGATAAGCAACGGAAAACAAGTCTTCCATATACTTTCTCCCGCCTTGGCTGCAGTGGCCAGTTACACGTAAATTAACACCGATAGACGCTGGCATTTTAGAACTAATACACTAGCACTTAAAATTAACAAAATATTTATGATTTCATTGTAACACAAACGTTTCCTCCCAATACATTTTGCATTTGCAATTACGCGAGTCGCGGGTGACGACAGATCACGTGGACATATTGATCACTACGCGTGCCCACTACTTTACGGGGATTGGAACTAGTTAGAAAGGGATAACTATAGAATCCTCAAGGCTATCGCGAAACAATACAGACGCCATTATTCTTTCCGCCATTTTCATAATTAGTCAAAAAAGACTCTTATACTTATATTTATGAATTTGACAATATATAATACAAATAATTTAACAGAAAAAATTAAGGTTCATTTAAGTATTAAGTAAAAGATGAACACTTCTACAATATAGAACACAGCAACAATTTCAAACATTTATAGAGAATGTCGAGCAACATCCTGTAAATAATCTAAAGAATACTATTCACGACTTTCACTTTTATTTTAAATGCCAGAAAACACCCAGATCCAGCAAACGTCCAGCAAATGTTTCACTATTTTTAAGAATGGTGAATATAGTCAATAGTCCATGATATGATACATGATAACTTACCACGAAATTATACGTCTTAATTAACGCACCATTAGATAAGAGTGACTATTTAATTTACTTTCTTTACTTAAGCGCATTGTGTATACTTTGCGATGGTATTCACGAAGACCATATGACCGAAGGACGTCTGTCCGTGTCATGAAAATTTAAAAAAACTTTTGTGAATCAATCACTCCAAAAGGAAACCTATCATTTTACAAACTTACCACTTACCTGTTTGTTCTCATGGATACATAAATAATCTAATTAATTCTCAGCATCAACTAGGCTAGGCTGCATGCTTATTTGCTATTAATATTCCATGAATAAAACAAACCCCAAACTGTTAAAACTTTTTAATATTATACTATAAATAATCCTATAGACATTGCACTACAGCTATGGGTCCTATTCTGTTACTTCCCAAGGCTTTTCAGGCCTGAATTGATCCCATGGATTAGGCTTTTTATAAACATCAGGCTCTTGCAGTTTGATACCAGCATCAACAACTTCTTGGAGGAATTTTTCTACTTTCCCACCTGGAATAGCTTTAATATCACAGGACATCTCTGTGATTCCACTTTCCAAGCAGCGTTGGGCAAAGACTCTTCCCAAGTTTATGTACGCACAAGTATCTTTGATACTATATAGCTGTTTACGTAAAGCCCATTCTGATGTTCTTGCTTGGATGACAGGCCCATTCAGAAAGTGAACCACCTGAGCAGTTACTGTGCGGTTGCTTGGTGTAAGAATTAGTCTGGAAAAGAAATTATACTACATTTAAGATTTGAAGAAATATTTTAGAGGTTAGATAAATTTGTTGGTTGAAATGTGTTTACTGATGTGTGCTTACTTATGCCAGAACTTTCTGCCATCTTTATCAAGATGGTACCCATCAGGCTTTCGTGCAATACGCAATCTTTCTAAATTTCTTGGGTTTCTATTTACGAACTCTGTAGACACTGAGGAACTGGTCCGTGTGAACTGTGGAGTGATCAATGTCTTTCGTAATATATTCATGACGGTAATGCGATGTGTTATTGTTTCAGGAGACCAAGGTTATATTTGTTTATTCTTTTCACTCTATTCTTTTACTATTTCACCGTACTTACTAATTTATTATAAGCAAAGTGAATTGAAAATCAACTCGCCCAGCTGTCAGGGCAGAAATAAATAAAATAATGCTGTCAGTGTCAAAACACCACAGCCTTCACTGTGGGTTAGGTACAGGCAGATACATTGTAATCATTGGTACAGGCTAAACCAACAAAAAGATATGGATCAGATAATACTTCCATTTCGGAACATTATTTATGACAATTTGCGTTTTTTTAACACCATCAGGTTTCTAGAGATAATCCAACGCAGTATTAGAACATGCTCTGGAAGTCATAGTGATTTTTTTTACTCAAGCACGACAAATTCTCCGTCTTTGAATTGCTTCTCAGACGTATGCAGGTTTCCTCTCAATGTTTTCCTTCACCGTAAAGCTCGTGATGTGACTAATTACCATGCTTAAGTTCAGTAAAACTCATTGGTACAGTCAGAATTCGAACTTGCGATCTTTGTGGCGCAGGGAACTACTCTAAGCACTCGGCCGGATTTATTTGGAATATATAAACATACAACAATACGTGTAACGTAAATCTCAGGTAGTAATTTAAACAATAAAATTTTAACCAGAGATCTTTTCTCCGGTAGGTAGGTCACATTTCTAAAGTATCGCAACACTATACACATACCTATCCATTATATTGCTTGCTATTATTATTCGTAATCTGTGGTGTATTCCTTCACCAATCTACACGTTGAGTGAGTTTTGGTTTATTGAAAAATAAAATATTGAGTTCACTTAATTCCAAGCACGTTTTGTTGCCTTTTACAAAGTTTCAGACTATGTGGCGGTACTTTCAGTATGTGCGTGACCAATATTTCTCCGTTCCAGTTGTTGTTTGAAGCCGCGTCAGACGTCGGGTGTGAATGAGTGGAACAGTTACATGTTTTGTAATTAATTCGCACGCCCACTCTTTGTGGCAGAGTCTGGTGGTTTGATGTCTGTGCGTGATGGTACAAACTGTAAGGTAGAATAGGAAGAAGTTGTAAGATGTCCTTGCAGAAGAGTGTAAAAAGTGGTGTCGGTGATAGGAGTGAACATGGAGATACAACTTCTATATGTTCTTCAGTTACTACCCAGCCGGACCGACACGGCTTCTTCGGTGGAGCTCAGTACAGTCCAGAACCGTAAGTACCTATTTTCAATATATCTCATTTCCCTGGAGAATTTTACGTGGATATTCTAATGTTTTGATCCTACTCAATTTTCATTGCTTATGTTTACGTTAACACCTACAACGGAAACACTATCAGCCAAAGTTGTGCGATTTCAATATTATCTGAGTCAAGTTTGCGAGTGCAAGTGTTATGTTTTTTAATGCATAGATACAGGAAATACTAAAAAAGCTTTTTATTTGTGATAATAAGTTGTAATTGCATATTTAACTTTAAATATGCCTGCAACAGGTTTATCAATTGCAATTAGATTTTCTTAGCTTGGGTGATTTATGGCGAAAGAAAATTATGGCGAAAGAAAAATTGTAAGGAAGCCTACTCATGCTCCAGTAGAAACTTGAAGGTGTCGGATAGGTAGATACAGTCTTTCCACTTATCACAGTAACTCAGGAAACATTAGATATTTTTTTACCCTATTTTACCTCTTGAAAAGGAAAGTAGGCTTATCTAAAGAAAACATGAATCATTAAGTAACATCCACATTTAACGTTAAGAGAGTAAAATTACTACTATTAATCATTACACCAAAACCCAGTAGGGAAGAGAGTAGAGGACCAGTTCTCACTAGACTAACAAACCTTTTTGACCTCATCTACATTCTCTCTGAATTATTAATCTGTTCAGCTTAGATAACACTTAATGTTGCTGAATGGTCTGGTGCCCTTCCCCTTCCAGTGCCACAAACCTTGCTTTTTGTAAATTGTCTGATTAGATGTTACATAATTTCAGAGGAATACTGAATGTACTCCATAATCTTGTTGATCAATTTATTTAACAGTAGTGTGGGAATAATATCAAGAGTAAATAAACCCGGTGGGCATGTATGAAAAGACTGATGTGAAAGAGGTGTTATTCTAAAGAGGAATGGATTCTTCTTTAGAATAACACCCAATCACAATTAATTTGAAATCACTGTTGTAAAAAAAAACTACAACAACTTTATTAATTACTTATGGATTTTTTTTATTTAATGTTTGTCTAATATGTATACATACTGAACCTTATTATTTCAGTACATACAGTTCATATACACTGAAATAATAAGGTGAGGTGAGTAAGTTTTCATAGGAGAAATCAATATGTAATTGTATTCTATGATTCACATATGGTATGTACTGGTATCAACACACACAACTTAAACCCACAATAATAATACTTAGGGAAACACTAAATTAATTTCTTATGGTTACTTTAGTTTATTTTATCTATATAAATATAGGAGATCCCCTTTGTGAACTCACTCATTACAAAATCTCAGGAACTATAAGGCCGATTGACATTGAAATTTGGTAGAAGTATTCCTTACGCTGTGTAGAGGTCAGCTAAGAACGGATTTTATGAAAAACTTTTTTTTTACATTTTCAGCCGGGTGGGACAGCCAGTATTTAATATGTGACATTCAATAAGAGTTCCCTGTGTCCCTTATATTGAATAAAATATTTTGATTTTGATTTAAATATTAGTTCTAATGACTTATGTGGATCCAAGTGGGTTTTATTTAAGAGAGCCTTGGAAGTGGAACAGTAAAAGTTTAAATATATTTTTCCCTATAAAGTGTTAACTAAAAACATTAGACATGTTGGTAATTCAAAGAATATCTGTGCCTAGAATATGATTACTAACTGTCTTAAAGTATATCACATTGGCACATATTTTTATATCACCAAAAAGACTGTCTCTTCTCATTTCATCACAACTTTTTAAACATACATAATAATAATAATATCCTCACGCCTTCCCACAAGGGTCCCCGAAGGGGTAGGCAGAGGTGTATGGGTAATACCCACACACCCACTTTCCGCCAGAGGTGTATTAAGTGCCAACGTGACAGATGGCGAGTCCATCGCCGTTACTCAAGCACGACTATACATACGCCTTTGAATTTCTTCCCAGACGTATGCAGGTTTCCTCACGATGTTTTCCTTCACCGTAGAGCTCGTGGTGTGACTAATCACTGTACTTAAATTCAGAAAAACTCATTGGTACAGTCGGGATTCGAACTTGCGATCTTTGTGTCGCAGGCAACTGCTGGAACCACTCGGCCACCACGGCTCTCAACATACATAAATATACATATCTAAACATACATAATAGGTACATAATAATATTGAGATTTAAATTTATCTGAAATAGAAAGAAATATTCAATATGTAAAGGATATAAGGTATTCCCCATCATGTATATAAGACTAACAGTTGAAGTGATGGTTGCAAGCTTAGATGATGTTGGTGGTAGAAAAAAGATGTAGGTACATAACTGTTAAAGTCAGTTTCATTTGATTTATTATTATTTTATCCCCTTCAGGGACCCTTATTTAAAGGCTTCACTCCTTAACATAGATAAAAGTGTGACCCAGCCTTTTTGTCAGAGGTATATTCAGGTGCAAACCTCGCTGATGGCAAATGCATCTGCGATTCTCAGGTACAACTATATTTGTATATATATGTATGTGTATATATATATATATATATACATATATATATGTACACATATATATATATACACTTTGTCAATACCTTCACGAGCATATGTAGGTTTATTAAGGATGTTTTCATCTAGTGTCTTGCATAATTGTCTAATAAAATTACTTGCTTTATTGAGCGAATGTCGGCCGACCTTTGTAACCCTATTGAGGACACCTAAGTATGGTCTGGCAAGTTTTTATAGCTCTTAACGATAGTCAGGGATATCTAGAAGCATTCGTGAACTAAGTAATTCTTGCGTATTAACTATATTATTATCCATTGTTGTGATGTTGCTATCCTAAATAATTCTATGAATGTGTATGCATGTGTATGCATGTTTCTTTATGAATGTATCAAATAAACCTATCCAGTTGGAGAAACAGAAGACGACTCACAATCTACTTCCACCTTCATGGACTCTGCTGGGATGGCTTAAAGACTAGCTAGACCCGGTTTCACTCACATAAAATTTTATTTCGTTGGTAGATTCCCAGTTTCGGAATTATTAGGAAACAAACAGCCATACACACTAACAAACTTTCCCATTTATTATATTCGTATAATAAATGGGAAGAAATAAAAATTATAATTATTATTCTGTCATTATTGATAGTACATACATACTAGGGATGTTGCGAATATTCTCATCTGCATCCGCAGATGCGGAACTTTCGCATAGATTTGGACATTACATACAAGTATGTAAAATACTCAATTAATTAAGTTTAACTTCAGATGAAAAATTCATTCATCATCAAACTCAAACAAAACAGGTGAATAAAAAAAATAACATATTTATTGCCAGCGTAACTAAAACCAAATCACTTTTTTTTTTAAAGACCAAAACATATAACAGCGATACAAATAGTAAAAGATACATTCTAGAATTGGTACTACATATTATCATCACGCTGAGTCGAATATAGAATATAGTCATGCCCTTAAATTCCCTTATAAATATATTTTAAATTATCCTGCCTTATATCCAAACTCTAAGACAGGAGAGTTATATAGACATCAATGCTATAAATTACGTCTGAGAAGAAATTCAAAGGCGTATGTATAGTCGTGCTTGAGTAACGGCGATGGACTCGCCATCTGTCACGTTGGCACCTAATATACCTCTGGCGGAAAGTGGGTGTGTGGGTATTACCTATACACCTCTGCCTACCCCTTCGGGGACCCTTGTGGGAAGGCGTGAGGATATATTATTATTATACTGTTGAAAAAGTTGATAATTTGTTACTTTTTACTTAGAAATCTGACACAGATGTTTCAATGTATTTAGGTTTTCGTCAGCATGCATTATTTGTAACGGTTAATATGTTATAATTAAATATTTCAGTGCCAGAATTTATTAGAGCATGTCGACCGCAGTTTTGGCGTATTATTTTCAGAGAAAGCAAACTCTTGTGCTTATGTTAATAACAAATGAAAGTGATGTGATTTCCTACGGCCGCGTTACGAGGAGAATACTTAACCACATTGCTACCCGACTACAGTCTGTTGACTATATATACATATTAATACTAGCTGTGCCCCGCCATTTAACCTGCGTAAAATTTAGTTTCAATTTCATCTTTTTCTGGAATAAAATTTGTCCATACGTATCAAAACGATATTCTATCTCCGTTTAGTAGTTTTTGCGTGGAAGGGGAACAACATCCCCACAAACTTTTGCAATGATATAATAACGATAATACGTATTAATATATATCCTCACGCCTTCCCACAAGGGTCCCCGAAGGGGTAGGCAGAGGTGTATAGATAATACCCACACACCCACTTTCCGCCAGAGGTATATTAGATGCCAACGTGACAGATGGCGAGTCCATCGCCGTTACTCAAGCACGACTATACATACGCCTTTGAATTTCTTCTCAGACGTATGCAGGTTTCCTCTCGATGTTTTCCTTCACCGTGAAACTCGTGGTGTGACTAATCACTGTAGACTAATCACTGTACTTAAGTTCAGAAAAACTCATTGGTACAGTAGGGATTCGATCTTGCGACCTTTGCGTCGCAGGCAACTGCTCGAACCACTCGGCCACCACGGCTCTTAAGTAAGATGTATATTCGCCCTTTATCAACAAAAAATGTATGTGAATTTGTCTTTCAGTGTGTCCCTGATAATTTTTGACGGGTCTTCCACTTGAAGTTTCGCATTTATGATGTTAGTAGAGTGGGTGGCCTATGTATTTATGTATATATCTATCCATATAAGTAAATATATCATCGTCTAGTTACCATAACACAAGCTTTGCTTAATTTTGGGCTAGGTCAATTGTGTGGAATTGTCCCAAGTTATTTATTATTTATAATGTTAGTAGAATAGCAAGAATACACTGAAGGTATACAATATCTTCATGTGCACTTCTTTCTAAACTACACCTGTGCAAAGCCAGGGTGTGTCGCTAGTATATTAATTAAACAGTAAATCAGAGAAGTATTAAGTATATTCTCATACAAAAAATACTGAACGCAGGAAGTGAAAAGGAACACGGTTGCTCAACTTCCTACATATTGTGTGCGAGTGTCGGTTTGTACGTGGCGTAATTATCCATCGATTGTGCATTGTTACTTTATATTTGTGACGATTATAAGTAATCGTAATACATGATTGTGCTTCTGGTATCAATACACACGAAAATATATATACGAACTAGCTTATGCCCGCGGCTTCGCCCGCGTGGAGTTCGAAAAAGTATCTTATGTATTTTCCTGCTAATATCGCTTCAGCCGCTATGCCGTGAAAGAGCATCATACTTTATAATATTAGAACTTTGAATTTTCGGGAAAAAAAAAGAAGTAGCCTATGTCCTATTCCTAGGTATAAGCCATCACGATTTCAACTTTCAGCCAAATCTGTTCAGCCGTTTTGCCGTGAAAGAAACGCAAACATCCAAACTTACAAACTTTCACATTTATAATATTAGTAAGAATCGTTTTGCCTGCCGATTCTCGTAAATTTTTTGTAAATTTTTAATTTAAGTACAATGATTAGTCACGCTACGAGCTTTACGGTGAAGGAGAACTTCAGAGATAACCTGCATAGGTTTCTGAAAAAGCAATTCAAAGGCGTATGTATAGTCGTGCTTGAGTAACGGCGACGGACTCTCCATCTGCTAGCACCTAAAATATATGTGGTCGATGGAAAGTAGGTGTGTGGGTATTACCTCTGCCTATACCTTCGGGGACCCTTATGGGAAGGCTTGAGAGAGAGATTGAGAGATATTTTTTATAGAATAAAACATCCTGTGGTAATCCAGCTAATTATCTGCACTGATAATTGATGGTACTATCTGATATAGTTGTTTGCAAATGAATTAACATATAACTACATTATGCCCTTGTAGTTGTTGCCTGACTGGGAGATCCCGTCTTGAATACTGAACTGGCCTGCAAACTAGGCAATTTAGATTTCAATTAATTGCCTAATGACGTCATGACCACAAATAATTCCTTAAATCAATGCGGTATTCTACCGTGACTAATGCCTTCGCCGGATGCTAAGGCAACGTAAGCCCAAAGTTTTTATTTTGAAGTTAGATAACGATGACGTTCGATGCTTGATAATGTTGACGTTCGATGCTGGATAATATTGACGTTCGATGCTCAAGCGTCCCCCGAGCCGATGTGCTTAGTACCACGGTACACCCTGATTTCGGTCAGAGATCTTATTAAAGAGTATTTAATGTATATTGTTATGGGATACCATAGACGATAACAAGTAAAACTAGCGAGTACCATAGATTGATTATGGCGCGAAATACAAATGTCATCGGGGGAAAAACAATTGACAAACATTGATTGAATATACGAGTTCTCCTACGGACGCTTACTTGTTTTCTTTTGCTTGCAACTTATATACTTCTTATTTTAACTATATAACATTAATACGTGAAGCAAAAACTTTTTGCGATAATTACGCGGACGAAGGCCACAGTTTTTACAGCACAGTTAGCACAATTTGCCACAGTTAAAGTTGGTATTGAGATGACGTGTAGAAAGTACTTTTTTAATAATTCTTATAAAGTAAACTAAATTGATTATTGGTCAAACTGACAGGAGATTATTATAATTTTTATTGTTCTTAGTGAATGTCAAAAATTTTTGTATTTTTTTTAATAAAGTTCAAAAATTTCCATTAATAAAGTTCAAAAGTGTAATATTGATGAGTTATTGTAGTAACTATGCGACCATTAATTAGTACGTATATATATACCTCCGCCGTACCTACCATTTCATAATGTTCACGGTAACCTGCCACAACGTACAAGACATCAATCACGAGGGAAAGCATTACAAGCTGATAGCACGATGTTATTAAGGTGGAAACTGGAAACGTGACTTGCCATAAAGATGGCGGTATACCTATTTGATAAAAAAAATACAAAAAGCCGCGTCTATGGGAGAGTATACCTTAATAGCCGATTAAAAAGATAGATTCCCAAATCGGTTGTATTTTTTGGAAATATATTTTTGTACGCTTCCCGTTTGATCCTAGCAAAATTAAACTAAAGATACCTCAAGGGTAGAAATGTCGAATTGAGAGTGAAAACTGGCGATCTAATCCCTCTGCCTACCCCGTGAGGGGCTCGCCGTAATGACATTATGTATGGTACGGTCCTATATTTAATTAATTATAAAATAAAATATGCATTTCATGTTTCAAAACCCTTATTCTTAATCCTTAATTATAAAAGTTTTAAGCTGTCGGCTTAGTATTTGCAGTGTGTCCTCCTTTCTATCTTGTTCCCTGGTAATTATCACGAGCATCTATAAACTTTAACAGTTAAGTCGATCTAAACAGACATTACGCGAGATCTCGTTGTGTCGTTACCTCAGCTGAAATACTCAAAACAAACACACTACACAGTCGAATTAATTCCCAAGGCAAGCTGATTTGTGTGAAAATTCTCGTCAACAATAATGCACCTGAGTAAATATAACAGGCGTTATTTCGCGGTATTTATACGAGGTGTTATGGATGTCTGAAGTACAATAACTAATATATATATCCTCACGCCTTCCCACAAGAGTCCCCGAAGGGGTAGGCAGAAGTGTATAGGTAATACCCACACACCCACTTTCCGCCAGAGGTATATTAGGTGCCAACGTGACAGATGGCGAGTCCATCGCCGTTACTCAAGCACGACTATTACATACGCCTTTGAATGTCTTCTCAGACGTATGCAGGTTTCCTCTCGATGTTTTCCTTCACCGTAAAGCTCGTGGTGTGACTAATCACTGTACTTAAGTTCAGCAAAACTCATTGGTACAGTCGGGATTCGAACTTGCGACCTTTGCGTCGCAGGCAACTGCTCGAACCACTCGGCCACCACGGCTACTACTACTACTACTAATAATATAAGTAATACTGTACTGTATTATTATTACATCTTCACGTCAGTCTACAAGTGTATTCCCCGAAGGGTAGACTTGATATATCTACCTACAATTTTATTACTACTTATACAGATAAAATATTTGTCCCAAATCGGTATCCCGAGGCAACGTGCCAAGAATACTAGCAGCATTGCCACGCTGGATAGCAACGCTGATTGTCTGAGCGAGACATGTTCCAGCCCGCCTGTCACGAGAGGTCTCGACTAGACGGCGCGAGACCTCTGTAAAAAGATGGTGAACCCCAGGACCCCAAGGCCCCAGAGTTTCTACCGCAAATGATGTAATGTGATAAAAAATACATGACTTCGTGAATAAGTTCATCTACTCAATGATCGTAGACTAACTTTGTCCCCGCTATTTTATTGCTCCTTTTGAGCATAGCTTTCTTCTTTATACGGGTTACTAACTCATTTATACATATAATAAAAATGTAACGGATCGCCGTCTGTACAATGAAGATATATGAGAAAAAATATGATAGGGACGCAAATAGCACCCAAAACACTGATTGTTAGAATTGTTGTCTGCTTGTCTGTGTGTCAAATATGATAGGGACGCAAATAGCACCCAAAACACTGATTGTTAGAATTGTTGTCTGCTTGTCTGTGTGTCAAATATGATAGGGACGCAAATAGCACCCAAAACACTGATTGTTAGAATTGTTGTCTGCTTGTCTGTGTGTCAAATATGATAGGGACGCAAATAGCACCCAAAACACTGATTGTTAGAATTGTTGTCTGCTTGTCTGTGTGTCAAATATGATAGGGACGCAAATAGCACCCAAAACACTGATTGTTAGAATTGTTGTCTGCTTGTCTGTGTGTCAAATATGATAGGGACGCAAATAGCACCCAAAACACTGATTGTTAGAATTGTTGTCTGCTTGTCTGTGTGTCAAATATGATAGGGACGCAAATAGCACCCAAAACACTGATTGTTAGAATTGTTGTCTGCTTGTCTGTGTGTCAAATATGATAGGGACGCAAATAGCACCCAAAACACTGATTGTTAGAATTGTTGTCTGCTTGTCTGTGTGTCAAATATGATAGGGACGCAAATAGCACCCAAAACACTGATTGTTAGAATTGTTGTCTGCTTGTCTGTGTGTCAAATATGATAGGGACGTAAATAGCACCCAAAACACTGATTGTTAGAATTGTTGTCTGCTTGTCTGTGTGTCAAATATGATAGGGACGCAAATAGCACCCAAAACACTGATTGTTAGAATTGTTGTCTGCTTGTCTGTGTGTCAAATATGATAGGGACGCAAATAGCACCCAAAACACTGATTGTTAGAATTGTTGTCTGCTTGTCTGTGTGTCAAATCTCAGAAACGGCTTATCCTATTTAGATGCGGGTTTAGTATTAAATAATTTATTATGGTAAACTGCACTTAACATTAAGTTTTTATTTCATGTCAATCGGTTATGAAATAAAAAAGACTCACGTCGAAAATTTCTTAAACTATCTATCTATTCTTTCTGTGTTCAGTAGCATTGACTGAACTTTAATAACTTCATAATAATGGTCTACCTATATGAAATTATGAATCAATAATCATCATCAAATGTAATAAAAATGTAACGGATCGCTGTCAGTACATTGAAGATATATGAGAGAAAAATGCTGCCTAAAGTCACTATTCCACGCGGACGAAGTCGCGAGCACCGCTAGTGTAGAAAAAATTTTTTCCAATCGCAGTAGTTACTAAGACCGCGTTCAAACATACAAACTCTGCCTCTTTATTCCAGTAATATTATCAAAGATTAAGAGAGGTAGGGCATAACGGAGAGAGGTAGGGCATAACGAAGAGAGGTAGGGCATAACGGGTTTCCCGTTCGAATTTGGAGCTGCCCGACTGGGGCAGGACCTCCACCTTATAGAAGTCCGTAGCCAAATAACACAATTTATTGTGTTGTGTTCCTACGTGGTGAATAAGGTTTCCAGTAATGAGCTCCTTGGGGAGGGGGGAGGATTGTTACATTGTGTTGGAAGCAGAGGGATTAAACCTTATGCTGCCAACACCGTATAACTCTCCGAACACAGAGTGGCAACGCGCAAGTGATACTTTGGTATCGTGAGCGTAAATAGGCTACGGTAACCGTTTCCCATCAGGTGGGCCGTATGCTTGTTTGCCACTCTTGTTGTATAAAAAAAAAAAAAAAAGATGTGGTTTGTTAAATCGATATCGATGAGTATAAAATGTTCAGTCAACGTTTGCAATTGAAAGAGAGAGTAACATCCGCCCCCCGTGAGGTTAATTGGCGCGACTGCCGATGTTATCAAATTGACTGCAATTTTATGTCGTTCAGAAAGGTCATTTGGTTCTTATTTACAGTGAGCATAACATCCAAATTCTCGAATTGCACTTTGCAAAACTTTTCCCAGAAGCTGTGAAGATCTCACCTTCTAAAAAGCTACAGTCGCCTGTAACGCAAAGTTTGTCAGTTAGAATCCCGACTGTATTTAGCATTAGGTTTCTTCTGATCTTAAGTACCATGATTTGACATTACAAGCTTTACGGCGTAGGAAAATATCAAGAGGAAACAGTTTTAGAAGAAATTCAAAGCAGTGTGTATATATCTAGTCGTGCTAGAGAAAAATATGTCTGGCTTAAAGTGGACGTTATTACCCCTGCCTACACTCTGCCTACTTCACACACCCTTGTGGAAAAGCGTAAATAAGTTAGAATTATTATTACAATTATTATTATAGAAACTAAAACTAATAAGTTAGATATATGTGACGTACGGAACTTCCCGGATATAAATAGTTGTCTACCAAGAACTATTTTACCAAGCATTCTAGCTTCGCACTTTGTAAAACCTTTTATATTATGAAGATTTATGTGTGATTAATAACTTTTTTATTCCGTTACTTAATTGAATATTACGTGTAAAAGTCAAGTCTGACTAATTAGGTATTTACGTGCATTCAGAACATTCTTGTTGCGTGACTCCATTATCGTACGCCTATCCTTTTCTTCGTAATTTACTTATCAAAAATATCCAGGTTTCTATGTGGGGTGTTCCTTCACCGTAGAGCTCGTGATGTAATAAAGCAGAAGACTTGGGCTAGTTTATTCATCTCACGTGCTAATGCATAATCAATAACATAACAAAATTAATCATTACTCCGAGTAAAAAAAAAAAAAGTCTACAGACTACAGAATTTGAAAGTGCAATGTAAATTGCAACTGGCCAGTTACCATAAGTTTTAACTGAATTACTTATTCATGTGTGCGCTGCTCGCTGGAAACACTTTCGTTTGAGGTAATGTACGAGACATTACCCTTAAACGAAACTCCATTCATGCTTATAATCCAAGCGTTTAAGGCAATGAACCGCTGCATTGGGTATATTTCGAGAGACCACATATTTAAGTCTTAAAAGGAACTTGTCGTAACATCGTTATTCAAAATGATTACATAATGGTGGGTGGATCACATTCCTCAGACACGCCTGTTATAATAATGCATGTGTTATGTTTGCACGTTTTGATTTGACCGCTATGGCCAAGTAGTCAGAGTTGTCGACTGCGAAATTTTAAGTCGCTAGTTCAATTACCGCTGAGGACTGATGTTTGTGTGACAAAATGTTTGTACATTTTGTCACACAAACATCTTCATACCTTTCATATGACAAATTTTAAAAGAATTAACCATAGACAATTTCAAGTACAGCATACACTTTGGGAAGACGTTTTTCATCTATACTATAATAATAATATTATAAAGAGGAAAGATTTGTTTGTTTGTTTGTTTGTAATGAATAGGCTCCGAAACTACTGGACCGATTTCAAAAATTCTTTCACCTTTGGAAAGCTACATTATCCCCGAGTAACATAGGCTATATTAAATTGGACCCGAATTGGACCGATAGGTGGCGCTGCGATCGAGTTTCAAGCATTTTACCTTTATACCCGGGCGAAGCTTTCTGTGTGTTTCTGTGTGTCTTAAGCTAGATTCGAGAATGGTTTAGATTTACAATTGGACCCAATAGGTGGCGCTGCGATCGTGTTACGGGCAATTTAACTTTTTCACCCGAGCGAAGCTGGGCGGGACAGCTAGTAATATTATAAAGAGGAAAGATTTGTTTGTTTGTAATGAATAGGCTCCGAAACTACTGGACCGATTTCAAAAATTCTTTCACCTTTGGAAAGCTACATTATCCCCGAGTAACATAGGCTATATTAAATTGGACCCGATAGGTGGCGCTGCGATCGAGTTTCAAGAATTTTACCTTTTTACCCGGGCGAAGCTTTCTGTGTGTTTCTGTGTGTCTTAAGCTAGATTCGAGAATGGTTTAGATTTACAATTGGACCCAATAGGTGGCGCTGCGATCGTGTTACGGGCAATTTAACTTTTTCACCCGAGCGAAGCTGGGCGGGACAGCTAGTATACAATATAGATAGACAAGAGTACTCGAAACCGGCGAGCATGTATGATGGGGCTGAAGAATATGGACGAAGCGAAAGAGGTATGCAAGTCTAGAGAGGCTGGCGTTCTATTCTCTCTGCCTACCCCGTTAGGGACTCGGCGAGATGATATGTTTCGCTTCGTCTACATTCATCAGTCTCTTCATACATTCATTTTTTTTTAACTGAACTAAGAACTATATAATTTGTTAGAGCAGATTCAAACAACTGAGTCATAACTTATTGTATATCAAACATAACCCAGTTATATGAAACGGTGACTTATCATGTCGCTCATATCTTGTGCCTATTTGTTGTACTATATAAGTACTAAACTTCAAATTAATTATACTTATTATGATTACTTACTAGCGTGATGGCCGAGTGGTTCGAGTAGTTGCCTGCAACATAAAGGTTGTAGGTTCGAATCCCGACTACAGAAGGAAAACATGGAGGGTAAATCTGCGTGCGTTTGAGAAGAAATAAGTATGTTTAGTCGTGCTTGAGTTACAGCGAAGGAACCGCCATCCGTCTCGTTGGCATCTAAAATATATCGAGAATTGAGCGTGTGGGTGGTACCTACACACCTTTGCCTATAGCTTCGGGGAGCCTTGTGAGAATGCGTGAAGATAACATCTATACAAATAAATAAAACTGGAGTGTATGTTTGTAATATTAAAATAACCTCTTTTTGCTAAATGCATATGGACACGGTACATATACCAATATAACATACATAGAGAGGTAGGGCATAACGGGTTTCCCGTTCGAATTCGGAGCTGCCCGACTGGGGCAGGACCACCACCTTACAAAAGTTTGTAGCCAAATAACACAATTTATTGTGTTGTGTTCCTACGCGGTGAATAAGGTTTCCAGTAATGAGCTCCTTGGGGAGGGGGGAGGATTGTTACATTGTGTTGGAAGCAGAGGGATTAAACCCATTATGCTGCCAACACACTATAACTCTCCGAACACAGAGTGGCAACGCGCAAGTGATACTTTAGTATCGTGAGCGTAAATAGGCTACGGTAACCGGCAAACAAGCATACGGCCCATCAGGTGGGCCGTATGCTTGTTTGCCACTCTTGATGTATAAAAAAAAAAAAGACATACATATCATCACGCCAGGTCCCTAACGGGGTAGGCAGAGAGTATAGACGCCAGTTCTTGGACTTACATACCATTATAACATTTTGAAAAAAAAAATTTTGTCTGTCTGTTTGTTCCGGCTAATCTCTGAAACGGCTGGAACGATTTTCACGGGAGTTTCAATTGCAGATAGCTGATGTAAAAAGGAGTACTTAACTTAGACTACTTTTATTTTAGAAACTAAACAATAACGCTATTGTTAAATTCCACGCGGACAAAGTCGCGGGCACCGCTAGTAGGTAGTTAATTTATTATGAAAGCTTTGTTTTGTTCAGTGATGGTGTGAATGACCCGAGCTCGTGATGGGTATAAAATGTGCCTCGTGATATGTGAATGGCGTCTCGGACTAGTACATGGTGACTACTAGCATGTGATAATTAATTTGCCAGGGCCACGATGGCGGTGCTAACATGCTCACGTTATAAGAAATACCGACATAATTTTAAGCACTTATACAGTACGGTTACGAAGCGAAAGAGATATGCAAAGTCTAGAGAGAACTGGCGCACGATACTCTCTGCCTACCCCGTTAGGGACACAGATGATATGTATGTCCAACTTATATTGTTTTCAGTCTTGTTTCTCCATAACTTAACTTTCTATGATACTCTCTTCTGACTAGTGCTAGTGCTAGAGTAAAAGCGTACTTCAACACTCTTCGAAATAATCACAGGATTTCTCAGAAAGGGAAAATAAACATTCGACCTTGCATCAAAGTAAAAAAACAGTACATCGTCCAGATTTTGTTTTATTTAAAAAATCAAAGGTATTTCAGAATGCATTGTATACTCGTAGCTAGTACATGGCTAACCTTGAATTTGGTTTGCAATGCAATAGCGTTGTGGTAATAAATCGTAGCTGTTTCTCTTGCATGATTGACGCGAGGTATTTTGGGTACCGATGACGGGTTGCGATGTGGCTATAGGTGTTCCGATACGCCGTACGGCAATGTGGCCTTGCCTCTTGTGATAATGGTTGCTCGTTTGACCCCCGCCCGCAGCTAATATTTGAACGGTGAGTATATTTGTGGGTTTTATATCTGGGTGTATCTATCTATAATTACCAGTGTTACTAATGTTTTTTTTCGAACACACTGATTATTTGAGATTTACAAACAAAAAAATTGCCGTGGTGGCCGAGTGGTTCGAGTCCTGCGTCACAAAGATCGTAAGTTCGAATCCTGACTGTACCAATGATTTTTCTGAACTTAAATACAGTGATTAGTCACACCACGAGCTTTACGGTTAAGGAAACATCGAGAGGAAACCTGCATACGTCTGAGAAGCAATTCAAAGGCGTATTGTATAGTTGTGCTTGAGTAACGGCGATGGACTCGCCATATATCACGTTAGCACCTAAAATATATCTCTATTACCTATACACCTCTGCCTACCCCTTCGGGGACCCTTGTGGGAAGGCATGAACACTCGAAACCACTCGGCAACCACGGCTCTGTTTCATGGCGCAAATCACATTATTATCTCGCGCCTATTCCAAATCTGCCTTTCCTTTTAGGAAGCCTAATAGGTAGGCATTACTATATGCCTGCCTGTCACTATCTGTCACGTCACATCAAACAAAATATATCTTTATTATTCCACATCTGCACACCCTATGAGGGACCTTATTTTTATTCCTTTCGCTAAATTAGCAAAGTCATGTGTTACAATATAGTTATCGCTATCTTGCGCACACATGGTGCATGATATCAAAACTAGGTTACGATATAATTGCATGTTTTACAGTAACTTGCGTTTGACGCACAGACACAGTCTTCCTAATAAAATACATTTCACCAGCGGTTATCTGAATGTCGGGGTATCGAAACACCAAATTCGACAGAGTACGTTTTTTAATACGGAGCTATGGCCCGTTTACTGTCCACCTTTCTATTTTAATCTTATCTCACTAATATTATAAAGAAAGTTTGTATATAGGTGATGGTGTATCCTTGGACATAGAATATTTATTTTAATCCCGAAACGTTGTAATTATTATAAAGTATGTTGCTCTTTCACGGCATAGGGGCTGAACCGATTCTAGCAGGGAAATACATAAGCTTCTTTTTCGACATCAACGCGGTCGAAACCGCGGGCAAAAGGTAGTAATATTATAAATGTATATTATAAATATATATGAGGATATTTACTCAATCACGGTCGAGCGATTGAATGGAATGGGATGAAATTTGGCACAGAGATAGTTTCAATAGCTGGATCGATATTATAGGATGTATTCAGGTTTCCTCTCGATGCGACTAATCACTGTTCTTACGTTCAGAAAAAATCATTGGTACAGTCGGGATTCGAACTTGCGTATTGCCCATACAACTCTGCCTACCCATTCGGGGACGCTTGTGGGAAGGCATGAGAAAAAATAATTAAAAACAATGCAGGAAGAAGACATAAACTAGTTCTTTCATTGCGGTCTAATTAGCCACCTCGCCTTAAGCTCGAGGTCACTAAACGAATAATCATTTTGACCTTACATTACTGGCACAGCAATGATTCTCGTTGTATATGTTTCAGGAATGTTTCATGGCCAATTATTGGGCGTTTAGCTCATGTATTCATACATTAATTCTGTTCTATCAATAAATATAATTAGGTGCAATGTCTTTTACGTGAATCATAAGTAATATTACAGCTAGCTCTATGAATATTTCTTCTCATTTCCCTATTGAGTTATCAGAAAGGATACTCAGAGGAGTCACAACACTTGCCACCGGAGATTTAGGTGTCAACGTGACAGATGGCGTGTCCGTCAATTTTTCACAAGCAATCCTTTATATACGTTATCAAACGTATGCATTTTCATCACGTAGTTTTCCTTTACCGTGAAGCTCGTGGTGTGATAAATCAAGTTAATATTCACAGTTGATCTACTGAGACATTTATCATGAAGTAATTAATGCGCGTTGTCAAGCGTACGAAATATTCCAACTTGGGACGGTAACAGACTCGCCATCTTTCATTTGGACCTAAGAAATATGGACCTCCGGAGAAAATTGGTTATTGTGCTTGCAGCCCTTTTTGAAGCATATAACTGTTCTCTTTTACTGTCAGCCATGTTTATTTTTAATTTGATTAAATTATCTCGACATAGGTCAGTTACTAATTATACCTGCTAATTCTTACATTACCATATAGGTAATAATACTTCAAACAGATATAGTATCGTCTAAACATGTTAAAAATATTGTAAATTGTCTTGATATTGATGTTAGAATGTCATTGTTTCAGCAAAAGGACACTGTCGCCGAGCACGATCTTGAAAAGGGAACAGAAGTGGCTGCGGATGCTCAACAACTGGGAGGCGTTTATGAGCAAGAACTATAAGAAAGTACGAGAGAGGTGTCGCAAAGGTAAGTTCATACTATGTTCATGAGGAATTGTTGGTCCAGTGGAATCAAGGTCGATTCGCAATACGAGCATGTGGTCAGATGCTATTCGTGTGCCTAGCAGGCTTGACCCTCCTGGAGCTAAACTATCCGATAAGAGGTAACAAACTTGTACAATATTTCGTATTTATAATGGTAGTTAGATAGTGTGGGATCCTAGAAGCGACATTCTAAATGCTACAAATTCAAAATCCAACTTCAATTTTTTTGTGGATTTGTCCCAACTCAATCACTCAATCACGCCGCCATTTTCGGATTAACAATTATATGTGTTATTCCAGAAAATTCAGATTTTACGCGGGCGCAGTTTATTTTTATTTATTTTTTATACAACAAGAGTGGCAAACAAGCATACGGCCCACCTGATGGGAAACGGTTACCGTAGCCTATTTACGCTCACGATACTAAAGTATCACTTGCGCGTTGCCACTCTGTGCTCGGAGAGTTATAGTGTGTTGGCAGCATAATGGGTTTAATCCCTCTGCTTCCAACACAATGTAACAATCCTCCCCCCTCCCCAAGGAGCTCATTACTGGAAACCTTATTCACCGCGTAGGAACACAACACAATAAATTGTGTTATTTGGCTACGGACTTCCGTAAGGTGGAGGTCCTGCCCCAGTCGGGCAGCTCCGAATTCGAACGGGAAACCCGTTATGCCTACTCTACCTACTTCACCTCTACTTACCTACCTCTCTTCTCTTTATTATTTTTTAATATTTATTTATTATCTTCTTACAGCTACCATGACAGGTTTACAGTTAGTTTTATCTTAATAGGAATGTATGTACCTAAATCGTGGTCCAGTTCCCTATGTGCAATCTTAGCTTACTTTGGTACTAAGTCAATTTGTATATATATGTAAATGAACCACCTAATATACCACTGGCGGAAAGTGGGTGTGTGGGTATTACCTATACACCTCTGCCTACCCCTTCGGGGACCCTTGTGGGAAGGCGTGAGGATATTATTTATGTAAATGAATGTATTTTCCCTCATGCAGGTATACCGGCGTCAGTTCGTCCCAAAGCGTGGCTCTACCTGTGCGGCGGCCAGCTCTTGTTGGAGAAACATCCCAATGAGTACGAGGAGTTGCTGCAAGCGCCGGGCGACCCTAAATGCATGGACGATATAAGGAAGGACCTCCACAGACAGTTTCCTTACCATGAGATGTTCATCAGAGAAGAGGGCTTGGGGTGAGATATTGTACACATGTAGAAATTACACACACACTTTGAGAGACACCGGTCAGTAAAATCAGAAGAAAGAAGCATCGAAATTCTTGTATAAAGATTAATAACGATAATATACGATAAAGTATACTATATCCTCACGCCTGCCCATAAGGGTCCCCAAAGGGGTTGGCAGAGGTGTATAGGTAGTCTTCACACACCCGCTTTCCGCCAGAGATATATTTTAGGTGCCAATGTGACAGATGGCGGGTCCCTCGCCGTTACTTAAGCACGACTATACATACGCGTTTGAATTGCTTCTCAAACTGATGCAGGTTTCCTCTCGATGTTTTCCTGCACCGTAAAGCTCGTGGTGTGACAAATCACTGTACTGAAGTTATGTGA
This sequence comes from Drepana falcataria, assembly GCA_945859725.1. Classification (NCBI taxonomy): domain Eukaryota; kingdom Metazoa; phylum Arthropoda; class Insecta; order Lepidoptera; family Drepanidae; genus Drepana; species Drepana falcataria. The sequence continues at coordinate 7,523,849 of OX243941.1, read as the reverse complement.
AGAAGTCAGAAAAACTCATTGGTACAGTAGGGATTCGAACATGCGATCTTTGTGTCGCAGGCAGCTCGAACCACTCGGCCACCACGGCTCTACTAGATAGATAGATAAACAATTTATTTCAAGCAAAGCAGTTAATACAGATAATGCTTTCTTCACTTATATCTTTGGGAGTCTACTCAAACGCAGGTAGGTTATGGTAGGAATAATTATTCGGGCGGTCTTCATTCCTTTGGGCAGAAAATATTTTTCAGAACGTCATACTAGTTCAGCTTCCCAATACCTCTCTTCTTTAGCTCTCTCCAGACGTTACTTCTGGTCGAGTATATGTGTGACGCGCCAATACGGACGTGACTCCACGCGGTGTTACCGCCTCGATTTGCCTCACGTCTGTCATTGCTTATTGTGGTAAAACACATGCCTAACTGTGTGTCGGTTCATGTTTTACACCCTATGCAGAGCACTAGATAGCCTGACTCCTCCTCTACTGTGATGGAGTAAATAAATCGGTCGAAAACGCGTAGTAACGGCGAGAGGACTCGAAATAGGCGACCCTGTGTGTAGGGACTGATGAATGTGGGAGAGTGAAAGGATGGCGAGTCTGGAGAGACCTGGCGCTCTACTCTCTTTGCCTACCCCGTGTGGGACTTGACTTGATAATATGTATGCAATGCATCCCGGACGCGGCTAATATTAAATATAATTACATATTTTCATTCCTTTTCAGGCAACAGGAGCTGTTTTCAGTACTCAAAGCGTACTCGGTTTTGAACCCCAAGGTGGGTTACTTCCAGGCTCAGGCGCCGGTGGCCGCGTTCCTCCTCATGCATATGCCCTCAGTGCAAGCCTTCTGGTGCCTCGTCAGCATCAGTGACAAGTACCTCAGCGGGTACTATAACCCCGGATTGGAGGTGAGCTCGGATATTAATACGTTTGAAGTAAATTGAGATAATAATAATAATCACACCACGAGCTCTGCGTCGAGGGAGAGGCAGAGGTGTGTAGTAACACACCCTCTGTCTATACATACGTGAGCACGTTGGTACCGAAAATATATGTCCGGCGAAAGTGGGTGTGTGGGTAGTATTTACACACCTCTGCATACCCCTTCCTCAGCAAGATATATAACCTATATAATTCAAGAAAAACTCATTGGTACAGGCGGGATTCGAACTTGCGATCTTTGTGTCGCAGGCAGCTACTTTAACCACTCGGCCACCACGGCTTACACGAATATAATTTATAAAATAAATATATAATTTTGTATGCCTATCGGTGTACCATAGAAAACCTAAATGTACCACATACAATCTGTATTTAACCTACCTATGTTAGCAAAATAAAAATTAATAATTATTGTGTTGCTACGCCCATCAGGGTATATTATCAGTTTATAATAATTGTAGTTGTCTACAAAAATTTTACTGATATTATAAACTGACAAATAATTGTTGCAAAATAAATAAATAAATATTTCACACTATTTCTCTTGTTAACTTGTTCATATGTAGGTTTATTTATGTATATGTTATTGTATGTATGTTACGTAATTATATGTTTCGTATTTATTTATGTATATTGTCTATTATTTATATATTATAATAATTGTTTCTATTTCATCCTCTCAACTGTCACACCTACCTTTTCTTCCTCTGTTTCTTATCTCTCTCTACACTGGTTGCCTGGTAGAAATCGCTTTTGCGATAAGGCCGCCTATTGTGCCTACTACATGTATTTTTTTTGTCATTACTGTTTGTTTTTGGAGTTTACTCCTTAAGAATCGATTTTCATATATAAGGCGCCCGGTATGAGAAAAATATGAGAGGTAAAATCTACTGATGAATGACAGCGTTACGTTTTTGGTGCTCTCGTACTCTCCATGGCATTCTCCAACGAGAATAACAGAATGCCGATGTAATATATGTTAATATTTACTTTCAATTGCATATTGTATTAACCTGATATTAACCTACAACAACTGTCAACTTGCGGAGGTTTTATCGTAAATTTTATATTTTATTTATAATTGATATAAATATAAATTTATATCAATTGATATTTATTTCAAAATTGAGAAAATTACTCAATGAATAAAAATCAATCTATAGATGTGTATACTCTAAGTAATATAAGAAATACATTCATTTACCCTTATTAACTAATCTATTTATTTTATAATCGTTCGTAAGGAGTAAACTCCAGTCGTGCGTCGGAGCTGACACACACTTTTTTGAAATGTGTGTGTTTGTACAATAATGAATATATTATTATTATTGTCAAGGTGCTCCAACGAGATGGAGACATACTCCACGCGCTGCTGCGACGGACTGCCCCAGCGGTCCACAGGCACTTGGTCAAGCACAAGGTGGAGCCAGTGCTGTACGCCACCGAGTGGTTCCTGTGCGCGCTCACTCGCACCCTACCCTGGGACAGTCTGCTGCGAGTCTGGGATTGTTTCTTATGTGAAGGAGTTAAGGTATGATTTTGCATGCTTAATTAATTACCTTTGGTGAATGTTATGGTTCAGGGTTTTAATAGTCGCGAGGCAAATTTTCGCATCGAACTATTGTGTGAGCATTTATTTGTGTCTGGATGTAATATTTATTCAATAGATAGATGCTTTAAATATTTATGGTCATATATAATACATATAAGGTATATATTTTACATGAGTATTCATTGTATTTATACGTAATTTATTGTCTGTGTGTTACTAACACATTATTTTATATATTCTTTGAAGTCGTTTGTATACCTTTTGCATTATGTATATATTTCTAGAGGTATATAGTTCGTGTACGCTTCTTCAGATGTTTAGTTTTATTTTGCTTCAGAATTATTTTAGGCGTTTTTTAACGGTCATTATCACTAACATTCACAATGCCCCGATACCAATGAGTTTTTTTAACAAACTGAACTGCTTACTGACTTACTAACTGTCTAGCTGACTCACTGCACCCACCTAAATAGGTGCAGTGAGTAGTCAGCTACTGCCCGAGCTATACCGTGAAGGAAAACATTGTGGGGAAACCCGCAAAGTCGTGCTTCAGAAACGGCGATAGACTCATCCGAAATATGTACGTGTGTGTAGTAGAGACCCCAGCCAACCCCTTGGGAGAGTGTTGCGTCAAGGCGAGAAGGTTACTAAAGTGCAATGTATGCGGTGCAGGTGCTGTTCAAGGCGTCGCTGGTGATCCTGACGGGCGCGCTGGGCTCGGGCAAGGTGCGGCGCCGCTGCGGCGGGCTGTGCGAGACGCTCGAGGCGCTGCGCCACCCGCCCGACGCCGTGCTGGCCGAGGACTACCTGCTCTACCACATGCAGCGGCTGGCGCTCACCGAGGAGGACTTCGAGTTCGAGCACCAGCGGCAGACCGCGCGCCGCCGCGCCTTGCCCAACAGGAGGTCACACAACACAACATTACTAGCATTTATATACAGGCTGGCTTATATAATGGCACACTGGCCCCAGTAACAAGAGCAGTTAAGCTGTTAAACAGGGCGTGACAACATACTGACATGTTCACCATAAGTGTGACTCTTAACCTGTTATCAGTTCCACTGGAGCTGATAATATTAGTAAATAAAAAGTAAAAAGAGATATTCATAATATTATCATTCTATAAGTATAAGCCGTCGTGGCCGAATGCTTCGAGTAGTGGCCTGCGATACAAAGATCGCAAGTTCGAATCCCGACTGTACCAATGAGTTATCTTGAACTTGGATAAAGTGATTAGGCACACAGTACGCGCTCAGTGAAGGAAAACATCGAGAGGAAACCTATGTTTGAGAAGCAACTGGACACTTGAGGAAGGGCGTGTGGATATAAACTGTGTGTCATAAGGTAGAATAGTCTCCTACTCGAAGTTATATAGAATTTAATTTAATCCTCACGCCTTCCCACTAGGGTCCCCGAAGGGGTAGGCAGAGGTAGCGGTAGCAGCTAGTTTGGTACATTTAAAGTACTAAAGTCCAATGTTTCTGTATTTTTCAGTGGCAGCTGATTCAGCGACTGCTCGTACAGGCGATATTCGAAGAATAACGCGCGCGACCTGTTCCACACGTTGTGAACGTGAGTCTATCAAAATATACCTTAAGTGCTTTGTGATAAAGACGATTGTTCTACATCGGCCAACATCGACCAATGATATAACGACTGACGATATCGTGTTTTCATATTGTGAAGTGATTGGAGCCTTGCGAGTATTTTAATAAGATACATATTTGATGTTGTTTCCAACATTGTAGAAGGTTAAATTCGAAAATTGAAAATGTACGTCAACATTAAAGACGCTTTTATTGTAATGCAATAAAGATTACAATCGTTTACAATGTGCACGGAATAAACGCTCTTGTTGCGTGTTCGTAAAGGTACTTTTTATAGAATTTTAAAGAGTAATTATTAATTGTTTATTTCTGCAGGTAAGTGAATGGTGTACAAATTAATTAAATTGACATAATTCTGGTATTGTTTGAAAATCGACCTTATGTATCCACTGTAAAGGTTTATTTAACGTCGATGCGAAGGTTCCAACCAATTGTATAATCGCATAATCAAATTATTTAGTTTTAAGGTAGATAGTCAATTAAAATATTCCTAATATATGATGTTGTTCTGTGTATGTTTGGTGGAGGCTGAGGAGGGCTCTGTAGGTCGCAAATATGGTGCAACTTCTAGTTATTCCTTTAATATTATTCAGTTTTTTGCCTTTCAAATGGAAATATAAATTTGTATTGTTTTGACAGCCATCTGGCGGCAGCATCTAGGTTCGATTCCCGTTGGGGGTGAATTTTTGTATGATGAACACGAATATGTGTGTTTACCTTGTGTGTGAAAACCTTAGTTTTGTGTGATACCCTATGTATATATCTATCTACATAAGTATATATATATGTATGTATATATTTGTCCCCTTTCTGCTTGCTGTTATCTATTCACAATAGATTTTGGAGTGTTATACAAACAAACCCCAAACAATGGCATTTCGCACAAGATTTCTTTATATAAAGTTAGTGATCACAAAGATCATTTCCCGAGGGGATTAAAAAGGTGATGTTTTTTTCATTCTAAAAGCTGTCGTGCTTGAGTAACGGTGAAGGACTCGCCATCTGTCACCTAAATATATCGCCGGCGAAATCAGGTTGTTGTTACACCTCTGCATACCCCCTTCGGGACCCCTATGGCTATGCGTCGAGATATAGATTTTTCTTTTTGTAAAATTACTAAGTTACAAATTTATCGATTGAAACTGAATCTGTTTTGACAGGTTTGGTTTCGTTCGGAAAAGTACGAATCTTATCTTTTATCAACGTACATACATAAAGAATTTGTACATTGTTCCTGAGTAGGCATGTGTGGAAGCACCTTATGAGAGTGTGTGTGTATATATTAATAATGGTGATATTTTTCTCTAATATCAACATTAATTCAATATCAATTGTGTATCAAACTGATAGATATAACATAAAACCTTGTATAAAATGTCAAAAGTGTGCAAAAATAATTCATAATACATTGTGATAAGGTTCGTAATAACTATGTAAATTACATATCCATTAAGAGTGTAAATAAAACAAACAAAATGTTATTTAAACTAATCTTTCTCAGTGGAAAGTACAATTTAAGAGTTATCTTGTTTTCAACTAAACGTTGTAATCTATTTACGACTTTATCACTATTTGAATTGGGGTTATTATAGCTTTTGTACCACTTTCTGTTATAGTTTTGCCTTATTTATTAACCTATATACATGGGGTTCGATATATTAAGGCGTTGCGCTGATAATTTTACGTGTATGTATTTGTGGCCCGAAAGAATCGTAGGAACTAATCAGCTGGCAGATAAAAGCTTGTAACTCGGTTTTAAGTGAACAGTGGATCGTGTGATCCGGCGCTCGTTGTAATCCGACATTTTCACTATTGCATGATTATAGGGGTACCCCGTACTGTATAACCCGACCAATTCGATAGTTTTGTGCCGCCATGCAAAACGTTTATCGAATTTTCAGGTCCACTGTATAGGTAATATATTATGATTCACATAAAACTAAATATAACTTAAAATAAATATATATAGTTACAAAGTTTAATATCAAAATTTCGCCAGCTAGGTTCCGCCCTTGATGTATCATGAAATATTCGAATATCCCGTGGGAAAGGGACATTTAAATAAAATTAAAAATAAATTTTATTTTGAGTTACATAATATGTAACAGACACTCCGATTTTCATAATAGTTAATAGACTATCGAAATTTATAGCTAAGTACTACGACGTGTTTGGTACCATGCCGCCATTTTGTGTCTACGTCAAACAAAATGGCGTCTTGATAATATTAAACGCAAGAGAAAAAAGTTCGTTAAGAAAAGCAATAAAATTTGTAACCGACCGGTCATGAGGACCATACCTGTGACGTCACTAGTATTAATTCAGTATTGTTACACATTCCCTTACAATTAGTCTTCCTATTGCCCACATGTACAAGCGTGCGAGAGATCTGTATTTTGTTAGACTTTACATCGAAATATTTATTTCATATTTTCTGAGTGTAGATGTTATTGAGAACTCGGGCACAGCAATATTTCTAAATAATCATATGAAATGACAGTCAAATTGCATTCATACCCTTTCGGCTGTATATAAATCCTTTGTAGTCGTCTTCTTCTCGCTTGTATGTATGACACGCGATAGAGCAGGACAAACAACGTATCGGTGGACCGCCGCATATATTTCATGATTGCTTCAATATTAAAAATTGGTTAAAAGTTTTTCAAAGCTTCAAAAAAGTTCTTTGTAATTACTTTGTACTGCTCGCAGAAAGAATCAATTTAAGTCAAAGACAAGTTTTTATACAAACGCATCTATAGTTGAGACGGTTATTGGTGAAAATGGCGTGACTGCAGTTTGACAAATAAATAATATTTCAACAGATTTATATTTACGTAAATCTTCTTACTGTATGTTACCTTTAAAGCTATGCGCTTTGTCGGCGCCAACGTTTGTTATACATAATGTAGGCTATGATTAAGTTTAGGTAAGCCTTATGGTGCATAATGTTTTTTTATTATTAATTTATATTTTATTCATTTATTTTATTTGCAAAACTATTCGATTGTATTTTTTATCTGTGTCGACATCTGACAGCTCTTGTCAAACTTTTAAGTAAGTATTTTTGAGAGTGATGGAAATAACGTTGCTACCCGAGTTATACGCCTGTATGGAATGTACAGTATAAGCTGGAAATGTGAACGCGTTAGAGGCGGTACCGATTAAATATATCTGTCCCTGTTCCTCATCCAAAGGAGGAGTGAAGATACGATAAAGTCCACTTTAAACGAAGTGAGGTTTGAATTGATGTTGGATTATTTTTGTGTCTGTGATATGACGTTAAAAAGTGACGCATATTTTGAACATACACAATCTGTTTGTTAGTCTTTATTGGGGATTTATAACATTGACTCGTATTCCATTCACTTGTTTTTTTATTCAATTGATATACGCGAGTTATACATATATATATATATATATATATATATATATATATATATATATATATATATATATATATATATGTGTACATCGTTACCACTTAAACGTTCCATTTATTTCAATTCACTTAAAAAATACTTTAGTAGTAAGAAATAGAGCCCGAACTTTTGTCTCAACAACAGAGAAATTTGCTCATAATAAGATCATAATCTGAATTGGAGCGTGACCAGGCTAACAAGAATAGCGCCATCTTGCGAAAAAATACGCAAACCATTCCCTTGTCACAAATTATGAAAATAAAATAACGCGCACATGTCTAGATTATATTAATACGGCCAGGCTTTACATCACTTAACGTTTTAGGCCACGAATGGATTCTTCGTGAAGATACAACTTATATATTTTATTCAAAAAATGTATATTAGATAGTTATGGATATAATACTTCGCTTCAAACCTCTTTTCGAATCGTTGATCTACGAAGTTAATTATGGTATCGTGAGTCGGTAATGAAATTTAGAAGCGCAAGGTTTATTTTTTTTAATGAAAACTACAATATGATTATCCAGCTCCTAATATTGTGCGTACAAATATGTGTATTGAGTTGTATGATTTTTTTTTCGGATGACGATTCGCGTGGCGTCTGAGTTGTTTTTTGTATGAAATTTTAATTCATTGTTGTATATGATTATACATACTATTATTATTACTAATATTATTTTATTTGTTATTGTATTTTTCTCGTAAGCAACATTGGTATGGATATGTTACGCATCCTGAATAAATATTTGCTCTTATCGAATTGAGAATCACGTAACAGTTTATATGAGATCTCATTTCATATGTGTTAAAAGGGTAAAACCTCGTACACTAAACTCGGGGTGATCTCATACAAAAATTCTAGTGGACTGTAAAAAGTTTAACGTGCTTATGAACAACCTAGTGTGCCCCATGTCGTCCATTCGGGAAGAATTTCATTTCATTGGTCGTTCTTTCAGTAATTAAACCTATACCATGTTTTAATCCAGCTAATAATCTATCCCTGTGCCAAATTTCATTCAATTCCGTTGAGTAGTTTTTGCGCGAATGAAGAACAAACATGTTAATAATCCTTCGAACCTCGAACTGTTCATAATATTAGTAGCACATATAACGTTGTTCTTGTTGCGTTAAACTTTTTACAATTAAAGTTTGATTCATGGACTTACATTTTCTCTATTCCAAACAGTTGAAATTGAATTTTCAAATGGCTATTCCAATACATTTTTTTTTTCCTTAACATTCCAGCAACTGGCAGACTGATGCAGTAGACAGATAGTTAGGAAGGATTCTTGGTGAAGTATTTTTGTACAGCGTTCTAGAATTTTCATATTGCTGCAGTATTTGTGTTGTAAATAAATAATTTAATATGATGAGTGTTTTATTTTATTATGCTAAAAATCTTGACTACCTAACGACGCGCACACTAAATAAATAACTTGCTCAAATTTCTTGCGGATACCAAGGTTTTCAATTTTTTTTTACAATAACAATCTACAATATTTACAAACACAGTTGTGCAATAGGTAAAATTTTTGAACCAAATCGCGGCAACGTGCCATGACTAGCAGCATTGCCACGCTGAAAAGCAATGCCGATTTTCTGAGCGAGATATGTTCCAGCCCGCCTGTCACGGCAGGTACGATGAGACGACGCGAGACCTTTTTAAAAATATGAGTTTCAGGACCCAAAGGTTTCAACCGCAAACGCTGCAAATTTTTAACCTGACCTGAGACAGGCATACTTGTGGCGCTTGAGGTACTCCTGCTGCTCCAGCAGCGGGCATGTAGGCAGATATTTGTGTGATGAACACGAATTTTTGTACCTTAGTCTTGGATGTCCTACGAATCTATCTATATAAGTAAATATACCGTTGTCTAGTTACCATAACACAAGCTTTGCCTAATTTGGGGCTATATTTGTGTGGAATTGTCACAGGGTATTATTACCTTAGTGGCAGAAGAAAAACAAGTCTTGGTATGCGGGAACATGGAACAGTGCGTAGCTCGGGATACTCGCCAGCAGTGCCCGTGCAGTGGGAACAGTGTGTACGCCTCCAGCAGCAGTAAGTCTCTTGCTTCATCCACAGCACAAATGTGAGGGAAAGGGATATATGTTATCTGTGGATACTGTTTGTCTATGTACTACACATAAATGAAAATAAGGTTTTTTTTAATTTATGTTTTTCTTTTTTATGTGAGACTGTTCCTGAAGTCAAAATAAAATAAGAGAACTCATGTTTCAATTAAATTAATTTTATTACACATTGTAATCACTCTTAGGTATACTCATAATACAAACTACAGTACAACAGCATGTTAACTATCTAGAACATTCTAGAAGGACATTCGCATTATTTTGAGCACCAAAATTACTATATGCTATGTGCAGTTTTTTTTTTATTTCCACAAATGTCGCCGAGTCCTTTGGCTAATGGTACTTAGGTTTCACTTATCGTCTGGAAATCAGTGTAGAGGTCGTACATTTTAATCACATGAGGACCGAAAGGGGGGACTCCGGGAATAAGTCATTAATATCAAAGTAATTTCACTATCAGTATTCATATATCACGAATATGAATTTTTCGTTGAACTATTTTCATAAACGAACAAAACAATCGCCAAAATTTTTTAAAATCTTACCACCCAGGTGTAGGAGGGTTGATAATATTAAAAAAAATCGCTTGTAATGAACCACACTGCCGTCCTACACTGAATAGGGACACGGGGAAATGTTAAATGTATAATATCAGTTATATATATAACATAAAAAAAAACCGTAATAGTTGCATAGTCAATACAATATAACTATACTTTAAGCTGCAGACTAGATTAATGATCTATTTACATCTTAATATAAGACAAATTGGAACCAGTTTTCTAGTACATGTCGTGTATAGATAGCGCCATCTACGAAGACGCGCCCCACTAATCTTCCTCATAGTTTATAGTGTAAGTGTGCAACCTTCCACTAATGTTTGAGTATTATCGGTACACACTGATTACCTATGAGTGCACACGCACACTACAATTAAGAGTCGGATTATATCCGCACATCCCGCGACCCCCTCAAATAGAAATCTGTGGGGCGGGTCTTCATGGATGGCACTATCTATACCGTGGTTATTTGGTCTGGGACGTTGTAAAATTTTAATCTTGGGTGTCCAAGGTACGATGAGGGCAATCGCCAAAATCGGCGAACATACATAAAAAAAATACAGTCTAACATAAAACCTCCTCTTGAAGTCGGCTAAAAGGCCTGTTCGCTAAACATGCAGACCTCTATCCCTTCATCCACATTCACACATGCCGCTTTGGAGTACTCTTGCCGTTCCCATACTGTCTTTAATTTACGCTTAAAACAATTGAGTCTCACTTACAAAGATCTTCAAGCATTGTACAGTCTAAGCGGGAATTTGTAATTCTACTATAGATGTTTTAAAAATATTTGTTGAAGATGACAACTTTTACAAAATATTTTCATATGACTTTAAATGGCGGAGGAAGTTTTCAATGTTATATCATAGTGTCTAATGTTATTTACATACATTAAAATAGATGATACACATATATTGTCGATACACTTCGAATTATACAGACGTACCGTATAATAGACGACCGTCTGGTCTAGTGGTTAGAGCTCCTGACTGCGAAACTTGAGGTCGCGGGTTCGAATCCCGCTGAGGGCAGATATTTGTGTGATGAATACGAGTATTTGTACCTTAGTCTTGGATGTCCTATTTATTTATGTATATATCTATCTATATAAGTAAATATATCGTTGTCTAGTTACCATAACACAAGCTTTGCTTAATTTGAGACTAGGTCAATTTGTGTGGAATTGTCCCAAGGTATTTATTATTATTATTATTATATTGAGCTATATATACATAAATATATATTGTGTCATATATTGAAAGGAAACCTGAATAAGTTTGAGATGAAATTCAAGAACGTAAGTATACTTATAGTGCTTGGAAAAAGCGATGGAGGCGCCATCTGTTACGTTGGCATCTAAATAAATCTCCGTCGAATAGAGGGCGTATGTAGTTAACATATAATAATACTAGTGGTCCCGCCCAGCTTCGCTCGGGTGGAAAAAAAAATATGGTGGCGCCACCTATCGGGTCCAATTGTGAATCTAAACCATTCCCAGATCCCCTTGAACACACACAAAAAATTTCATCAAAATCGGTCCAGTCGTTTGAGAGGAGTTCAGTGACATACACACTCACAGAAGAATTATATATATAAAGATATATACCCTCACGCCTTCCCACAAGGGTCCCCGAAGGGGTAGGCAGAGGTGTATAGGTAATAGCCACACACCCAATTTCCGCCAGAGGTATATTAGGTGCCAACGTGACAGATGGCGAGGCGAGTCCGTTACTCAAGCATGACTATACATACGCCTTTGAATTTCTTCTCAGACGTATGCAGGTTTCCTCACGATGTTTTCCTTCACGGTAAAGCTCGTGGTGTGACTAATCACTGTACTTAAGTTCAGAAAAACTCATTGGTACAGTCGGGATTCGAACTTGCGATCTTGGTGTCGCAGGCAACTGCTCGAACCACACCACGGCTCTAGTTAACATATAATTAGGTATATTCTATCCCTTATTAGTATAACAAGGTATATTATAAAAATGACATCAAACATTAAGAGTATCAATTTATACACTTAAAGAGAGACAATATATTTCAATACAATCTATAATTATCTAGTATATAATACATAATTATGTATGTTTTCTAGACTTATGTAAGTTTAGGCTGCGCCTTGCACGTTTTTGCTGAAGATATGTATCAAAGTGGCTTTAAAAATGTACCGCCACATATATTATTTAAACATAGTTTAAGCATACGTTTGTCCCGACTTTGGCGTATCGGTGATCCAAACGCAATTTGGATTGTTTTTCCGAAACCCGTGTAACAAACTTCAAGAAACCGTGATATACACTATTTTTCAACTGTAAATATATGTATAGCAATATTGAAATCATTATTTCAGTGGATCTTAGCTGGTGTTGCCATATTGAAATCAAAATCTCATTCATGAGGTAAAGGAGTCTTTGTAATGTTAGCCTCTTTCGTTATACCCGAGTTGAAAGCATACTGTGTCAGACTGTATTTCTGTCACATACAATGGAAGATTAAAATAATATCTTCAGGAACAGCGCGGCTATGTATTAGGATAAAAGAGACATAACCACCTAGGGCTTAGACACAAACTCAAGTAGAAGAAGAAGAGAAAAAAATCTAGACAACAAAGTAATATCAACAATATTTTGCGGCGACTGTATAAAAAAAACATCATAATATCGTCGCATATACCGAAAAGGTGTCAAACAAGCACACAAGCAAAAGTTAAGCGGTTACCTACCTTGTAGGTATTTACAGCGACTGGAGCTGAGTAGTGCCCAAATACCCTAAATATATTTAAGAATTTTTATCAGTAGATACGATAGAGAAATAAAAATTATTGTCCTTTAGAAAACCTCAGCAAACAAATATATAAAAAAAGCAACATTTGGAAGAACAAAACCTTCTTTTTTAAATCCATTCCAAGGAGTATTGACACGACCAATTATTTATTAAAAGGATGGCGACATAACACCAACAAACCTTACCACATGCACGACTCGAGTCCAATTGTCAAACTAATCGTTACATTGTGAGTGGCAGCAACACGCCCCCACACTTGGATGTCATTGAACGAAACTCTTCAGGTACTTAACCTTCTTCTTCAGAATATTCTTGATGTCATTCACCAGGTCTTCTGTTCCATTCCTAAGTTTATTCTCAACGGGGCATTGGTATTTGTCGTCGATGTTCAGTTTGGCCAGTTCCTCGTGGAGGCTCGTGCTGGCCTCGTATTTGGGCCAGTTCTCGAATATCTCTTCTAGGAAAGTGATAGACTCCTGTACGGCTTCGTTGAGGGTATTCAGCGTTTTAATGGTCTGCAGTTCTTCGGGCGACTGGTTCGTCTTTTTCTTGGACTTCTTCGTGCTTGACTTGACGACCGCTTCACTGGCCACGCCTATCAGGAATGTGATGATACCTATGAACTGAAATACATATGGACATGAAATTCTATTACCATAGTGCACTATTTACACCAAAGTTATATTTAACAAAATCTCACACAATTTCTCATCTAGCAAAAGGCTGTAATGCATCTGTGATTCATTATTATTATTATTATCATTCATTCATTTTCATATATACATAATCAAATTTCACCATCACACAAATGTTGCAGCCAGCGGACAGATAAGCTCGGACGGACACGCACAGGGTTTTTGAAAGCCTATTTTCTATCTATGTATTCTATCTACCTACCTAACTATTCTATATATCTACCTAAGGTAATTATAATAAGTATATTTAGGTTAAGAAACCCGATCTTATTTAACAATTAAATCATAGGTGCTCTACCTAATCGTGACAAAACCATTGTGAGGTAGGCAGCGGGAGTAGAGCGCCAATTCTCTCTACACTTTAAAGACCTTTTGCCTTATAAACTAATAGTATTAAAACTTGACGTAAAAGAGGTCCTGTAGAGAGAACTAATGCTCTACTCTCCCGTCCCCACATATTTTTTTTTATACCACATGGGTGGCAAGCATGCGGTCCGCCTGATGGTAAGCGGTTACCGCCGCCTATGGACGCTTGCAACACCAGGGGCAATTGCAACTCGCGCGTTGCCGACCCTGCAGGAATCTTTTAACACCCTTCTTGAAGAACTCCATGCTGTACTCTCCAGGGAAAACCTCAACGGGGAGCTCATTCCACAGCCTGAGCGTTCGCGGAACAAAACTCCTTTGGAAGCGCGCAGTGAGAGACCATAAATCTAATCTAAACCACATCTAAGCGTGAGGGACTCTGCGTGATGGCAAGTATGTATGCTTATTACAACATGAGCGAAGGTACCTCCAGATAGTTGGAGATGTGTTCCATGGCGTCGCGGGCGTGCCAGGTGTCGGCGGCGGCGAGGGCGGCGGCGGCCAGCGCAGGGCGGGCGGCGCCCAGCAGCGCGCACAGCCGCGCCGCGCCGCCCGCCCCCAGCGCGCCGCCCAGCGCCAGCGTCTGCGCGTACAGCTCTCGGTACGGCACCTCGGACGTCACTAGTGCTGGGAACCATACATTATTTTTACACGAGGATCATTTTATACTGGCAAAGAATTGTTCTACTCTCCCCGCCTATCCCTCGAGGGAGGGAGGGCGTGATGATACGTCTATCTATCTACCTATAGCATAGATAAGCGCGTCGGCCTTGGACGTAATTTGTATATTATAAATAAACTAGTGGTCCCGCCCAGCTTCGCTCGGGTGGAAAAAAAAAGATGGTGGTGCCACCTATCGGGTCCAATTGTGAATCTAAACCATTCCCAGATCCCCTTGAACACACACAAAAAATTTCATCAAAATCGGTCCAGTCGTTTGAGAGGAGTTCAGTGACATACACACTCACAGAAGAATTATATATATAAAGATATAGAAATAAATTTCAAACTTACTTAATAAGATGTACAGTGCCTCATAAAATAGGACAGTTGGCCTCTAAACGTTATTAATGGAATGTTGTGACGATGACGATGCATTAAGAAAAAAAGCTCCATGTATTGCATCCATTGCCTTGCATTGGCTTATGACCCTGCCATATGAAGATACCAAAAATATCATAAAGTATGTAACATATAATCCTAACATCTAAATAAATATAACCTTGGGACAATTCCACACAAATTGACCTAGTCCCAAATTAAGCAAAGCTTGTGTTATGGTAACTAGACAACGATATATTTACTTATATTAATAGATATATACTTAAATACATAGGACATCCAAGACTAAGGTACAAATATTCGTGTTCATCACACAAATATCTGCCCTCAGCGGGATTCGAACCCGCGACCTCAAGTTTCGCAGTCAGGAGCTCTAACCACTAGACCAGACGGTCGTATGTACTTAATTCTCTAATATTTAACACTCTTTAAGTTCCCCAAATCCTCACCACAACCACCCTCTAACATCGACACACACTCAGGCCCTAATTCAATACCTAGTCAATCATTTTCCCTTTGATGGTGCCAACTAGGAACTCCGTAGCATCCCTTTTTGGGGATGAGTGTTAATGTCTGCAACACAGTTTTATACTACTGCAGGCATTATAGCACATGAATTTGCAAATTTAAATTGTATGTTCTGTTCCTAAATAAATAAATAAATTAACAAAAATAAAATGTATTAGACTTTAGTATATATTTGGGAAACTGTCGCATTGTCTGAAGCACATTGTATTTAAACGTGACGTGGCCAGCTCACCAATAATCCTCGAAGGGAAGGGCGTCGATATGCTAATCCTCTCCTTGTGTCCGTACTTCTCCTTGCACATGAGCATGGCGTCGCTGAAGGCCTCCACACACGCGGCCAAGGCCCCCGCGTGCTCGGCCCCGGCCGCGGCGCACAAGGCCACGCCGCTCAGCAGCGCGTCCTTGAGGCGCAGGTACGCGACCTCCTGCTCGAAGGTACGGGCCTTCAGCTCGCCGTCCTGGCACTGCGGGGGCTCCCAGTTCACTATCGCGTTTAAGTCGCGGTTGTCGCTGCGGAGATACAATAAGAGTAATATTATATGTGTTGCCTGCCATATGCGAAGTACCGGATCGGTTAAAACCGGTTAATCAAGTAGATTTAAGTTCTGGTCACATTAAAAAGAGCGAGGGAGTTCCGGAGGGGCCCAACGGAAAAATACCGCCATACAGGCGATCAGAAGTCCCCGTATCCACCTCTTTTGAGGGATTATGAGGACCCCCGTCGGAGCGTGCGATACCCCGTGGCTGCGTGCCCCGAGGGGATCCACGAGGCCCCCCCGTCAGAGCGTGTGATACCCCGTGTCTGCTATGAGGCCCCCCGTCAGGGCGTGTGATACCCCGTGCCTGCCATGAGGCCCCCATCAGAGCGTGTGATACCCCGTGCCTGCTATGAGGCCCCCCGTCAGAGCGTGTGATACCCCGTGCCTGCTATGAGGCCCCCCGTCAGAGCGTGTGATACCCCGTGCCTGCTATGAGGCCCCCCGTCAGGGCGTGTGATACCCCGTGCCTGCTATGAGGCCCCCCGTCAGGGCGTGTGATACCCCGTGCCTGCCATGAGAACCCCGTCAGAGCGTGCCCCTCGTGGCGACTCACGTGGGCTCCCGAGGCAGGGCGGCGGGCGGCGCCAGCGGGGCGGGCGGGCCGGCCAGCAGCCCCAGCAGCGGCCGCTCGCGCGCCGCCAGCGAGGCCCAGGCGCAGGCCTCCAGGCGCGCGTTCCACGCCGACAGCTCCACCAGCTTCTCGAACGTGCCGTACTTGTACGCGTACGTCAGGTGCTCCACGCTCTGGCGACATCACACACCACACAATCAATCAAATAGTTTATTTGCTGTACTGTATGGGGGCGTTCAAGTATAACGTTAGCGCTTGAGAGCGGCGGTATTTAGGTGTACATATGTATAAGGTGACATCACACACATCTGTGTATACCATCACGCCAGTTCTCCCTACACTAAAGCGTCTCAATCACTTCGTTCGTTCTTAAATAAAAAGTGATTACGTCCGTTGGATAACATTTATATTATTTATACAAATATAGATTTTTCCTTTTTTTTGGAGATTTTGTTTGAATAAATATGTAATTGTAATTTACAGTAAACAATCCAATAAAATATATTAAAACTCCTCGTTTCAACAATTTTATCACACACACAAACAATAGTATCATTCGTGATATGACTAATAACCTAAGAAAAGTAGTTTATTACTGCGAACACTGTACAAAAAGTATACCTATCTCGGCATAGTCCCTTACGGGGCAGGCATTGAAAGCGCGAGTTCCCCCTAGAATTACCGACCTCTTTCTCACCACATTCATCAGTCTCTTCAAATATACTCATAATGTCAATAAAGTGTGTGGTGTACTGACGTCTTTCGCATGGTGTGTGTGGAAGGCTCGCGTGTCAGCGAGCAGCTGTAGAGCCCGCGGGGAAGCCCCGGCGGCGGCCAGCCTCGCCGCGTGCAGCCAGCCGAGGGACACCAGCTGAATGTGTTTCACCTCCAGGCGCTGGTATATGCTGTCTGCCGCCAGGGGGTTGCCTGCAAACATAATTATTACTAGCACTGCCCGCCACTTCGTCCGCGTGGATTTTAACAAAATTCAATTTCCAAAGTAAAAGTAGCATAACTACTCCTTTTTACATCAGCTATCTGCCAGTGAAAGTCCCGTCCAAACCGGTCCAGCCGTTTCAGAGATTAGCCGGAACAAACAGACAGACAGACAAAAAATTTAAAACATGTTATTTCGGTATATGTACCGTGTATACATCCGTATGCATTAAGTAAAAAGCTGTTATTTTAATATTACAAACAGACACTGCAATTTTATTTATTTGTCCGAGGTAGACCATATTCCAACTATATCAATCAAATAGATCGAACACAAGGGTGGGAACGTCAAAAGTACTTGGCTAGCGTTAACCATAGACGCTTGTTATACTTGAAGCATCACTTCCATTGTTCCACACAGGGAGGGGTATCTAATAGGGTAGTGGACTGACCTAACACGTGATATAACTTGATGAGCAGCAGCTTGGCGTGGAAGTTGGAGGGCGAGTGGTGGAGGACCAGCTCGAGCAGGCACAGCGCCTCCACCACCGGCGCTGACTGCTGCTGCTGTACCGCTGCGGAAAACGGGCACCATTTAAAATGTTTTACCAAGTTACATAAAAAGGGGGTTCTAAATATCTCCATAAAGCAATCAGAAGTGAAACATCAAAATATTTAAACACTAGCTGTCCCGCCCAGCTTCGCTCGGGTGAAAAAGTTAAATGGCCCGTAACACGATCGCAGCGCCACCTATTGGGTCCAATTGTAAATCTAAACCATTCTCGAATCTAGCTTAAAACACACAGAAACACACAGAAAGCTTCGCCCGGGTAAAAAGGTAAAATTCTTGAAACTCGATCGCAACGCCACCTATCGGGTCCAATTTAATATAGCCTATGTTACTCGGGGATAATGTAGCTTTCCAAAGGTGAAAGAATTTTTGAAATCGGTCCAGTAGTTTCGGAGCCTATTCATTACAAACAAACAAACAAACAAACAAACAAATCTTTCCTCTTTATAATATTAGTATAGATTGGTGGTTTTCGTAGAAGAGACCTACATGTATTTAAGGAGACTATCAACGACGTATGAACAGTCCTTAGATATAGCGACGGTGTCGCCATCTGTCACGTTGGCACCTAAATGTATATATGATGTCATATGTATACGATGTAGGATGTAGTTATAATCACAAGGGATAGAATAAAACGTGACAGATGGCGACAATATCGCCGTTTCCCAAAAACGACTAGCTGGGTTCATAGATCAAAGTTCATGCAAATCACATTGGTACAGTCGGGATTCGAACTTGCAATTTGCGTTGCAGTACTCACTCCGCAACTAGTTTTAAGTTTTTTTTTTACATAAACTAATAAGACAAAAAAAACGATATTTATATGCTTACTACTGATTATTACATTCCACATGTAAAAGATTATTGTTACAGCACATTATAATGCGAAGATAAGGTAAGAAATTTGTCAAATTATGTAATTTTTTTTTTATTTTTGTATTTGATCCCTTTCATTATGCACATTTCAGCTACTGTGCTATGTAAGCCTGTATATTTACCAGCGTAAAAATAATGATGAGCCGCCAAGATGCCGTAGCCATCAGCGGAGCAGAACTCTGTGGGCGTGGCCGTGACGAGCCCCGCCTTCAGGCACCGCAGGTAGCTGCGCCTGAGCGATGCGGCGAGCGCCAGGGCTCCGGCCGCGTCGAAGGGCGGCGCCGCCAGCCGCCACGCGGTTATACACGAGATTTGCATTTGGATTTCATCCATCTACACAGAAATTATCTTGAATCAGAGGCTGTGCTGACTACAGTTAATAATAAAACATAAATATTAATGCCCACATGGGTCCCTGAAGAGATAGGAAGAGGTGTGTAGGTGCAGAGGTATTGTACTCATTGTGCATATATACTCATTGTAAATTATAAACTTATTATACATATATACTCATAATATATAAGTACTAATTGTATAAATAGTCTCATTGTACATATATATACTTACTGTATATATAATACTATACTGAATATATAATATATTAATATATACTGAAAATATGGGTCATATGCTCCGCTTATTATATTATTATAAAATAATTCAATGAAGTATGTGTATAGGTAGTACCCACACACACGTTCCGCCGGAGATTAGATGGCAGCGTGACAGATCGCGAGTCGTTACGTAACGCGTTACGGAAAAAGTGCCATCTGTACTTGTTGCGTATAAAAGCACTACTAAATAGCTTTTCATGCTAAGTATACACAATTGATATGCTGACAAGGTATACTAGATGGCGCTAAAATTGATACAAGAAACTACAAGACTAAATAGTTCAACTTAGATTAGTTTACGTTATCACTTCTGTCGAGCGTCCCGTGAAGCAATAGTTATTTTTATTAACGGCAATGTTTGGTCACCACGTTAAGAAAACTTACCGTTACAGGTTCGCTGTTTTCATCCAGCCCCAGACACGTTAAGAAGTCTCTGCACTTCTCCTCTCTCTCTGCTTGCGGTATCATCGCCAAATACGACCTCAAGTCCGGCACCGCACAGGGCTTGTGCGCAAACACCCTTAAATACTCCACACACAACGCCAAACCACTACCCAGTATTGGAGTAGGGTCGCCATCTACTAATAGCCGTTTCCACAATTCCAGCCTCGCTAAGTATGGACCTCTCAGGGTCCTCGACGATGTCATAGTCTCCACTAGTTGGCAGATAAACTCGTGACACTTCTCCGGGGTGTCATCGGCCGTGCTCTCCGGATCACTGGGCTCTTTCATTAACTGGAACACTGAGTCCAAGTATGGTAAATAGAAGTCCCATCTATCCTGATTATTCCAGAGCAATTCTTTGCATAGTAAATTCAGTCTTCTCCATTGACCAAGCTTAATAAGGTAGGGTATGCAGGCCTGGGCACAGTTGTCAGGTATGAGTATGGAGTAAAGAGGACTTTCTATGAACTTGAGAATATCTTCCCACTTGTCTTGCAGCTCTAGAACCATGATGTAAAGGCGCGCTTCTTGCTCGGCCTCCATCTTGTTTTCCGTTATGAAGTTGTCAATCATCCTTTGAGCTAATGTCAGAAGAATGTTTTTCTTCGCACTGTCATCTGTGGCTTTTGCCTGTGGAATTAAAAATGTTCTACATAATAAGCCATTGTCTCTAGCAAAGCGATGTCTCTGGTGTAAGCAGTATGACAGAAACTGTAGATAAAAAAGCCTTCAGTATAATTTTACAATATTCTTATAATTGGGGAGTTCTAAATGCTACTAATACATATTATAAATGCGAAGATTTGTGAGGATGTATGTTTATCTTTCACAGCAAAATTACTTTAGGGAAATGGATGAAATTTGGCATAGAGGATAGATTATTTACACATAGGATATATTTGAATCAAAAAACAGACCAATGATAATCAAATAATCAAATTAGACAGGTGGCTTTTCATTTGAGATAAAGGAGAAAACTTCAAAATATTACTTACATACCTGCAATACAATACTCATTACAGCCCAGAAGTAGTATGGGTTCTTAGGTGCAAACTTGTACAGGGTCATGGCAGCCCGCTGTTGGGCTCTGTAGTCCCCCACCCTCACATAAGACATGAACAAATGAGAGTGCAGCTCCTCGCTTAACGGCTCCGACTGCACTGCTGCCTCGTACAAGGCACACACTTTGTTGACTAAAGGATAAACAAAAGACATATTGTACAGACTTCATATTTATGTGCCAATAGGCTATGGTAACTGTAGCCCATACTTGTATAGTACAGTGATTAGTCACACCACAAACTTTATGTTGAAGGAAAGCATCGAAAGGACACCTGCATATGTGCATATATGTCTCTGAATTTCTTCACAGACTGAGTTACTCATGCACAACTAAAGTAACATGATAGAATCACCATTTGTCACATTATACTGAGAGGGTACTGATTTTACGCCTCTGCCAACCCCTTTGGCGACCCAAGTAGGAAGGCGTGAGGATATATTATTGTATTTGTATACTGCCATTGTTGAAATGAAAAAGTTCTAGGTGGACAATCTGGCACATTTCATGATTTCACTTATCTGATAAGAGCACAATGAACTATTATGATTTGAATTAAATCAAGATTGATAAAAAAAACTATTTAAACTCATGTAAGGTACCTGATACAAGATGCTGATATTTGATTTACTGAGAAACTGAAGGAATAGACAAGTGGGGTTGGGTATCCAAGTTGCCCGTTATACCTCTGGTATTACAAATGTACATACGCAGCGGTAACACCTTCCTGCCAGGCTGAGTGCAAGCTAGTTTACCACTCTTAGTGGTTAGAAAAGAAAATACATGATAAGTCAGGTATCTGTACCAACCACAATTTTTACTCTTAGAACGCTTAGCTTAGAGAACAGGTATAAATATTTATACCACTTGTATATTATGTCTACAATATGCAATGATCAAAGTCTCTGCAGTTATGCCTGAAAGATCTTCCCTTTATCACAGGGCATTTGAATGTACAGACATCTCTCGACTTACAGTCTCTTTATTTCATCAGTTTCAAGTACTCTAGACATTTCCATTATTTATTATTAGAGATTTTTCATGTTGGTACTTGTAACCTGTTCTTATGTGCTGTTTCTTCCAGATACAAATGTTTTGTCCACTTTATAATCATATCACAGCAACACAGGCTAGTTGCTTTGTATCTGTTCATTGTAGATTTGATTCTAACTCCATTTACCTAATTTTAAGGAGGTCTATAGTACCCACACACCAACTTTTCGCAAGACTTTTTTTTAAATGTATCTCTGGCGAAAATTGCTCATAAATAGTCTGCTTCCAAAATAGGCATTTCTGAATGTATGTTATAATGAACTTACGCTGCTGAGATTCCCGGTAGGTGATAGTCATGGCCTGCAGCGTGGTATCGTCGCTAGGCTTCTCGTCCGCCAAGGCATCTAGTACGACGTGAGCATCGAAGCTTTTTCCTAACCTGAAAAGCGCAAGCGCTTTTAACGCCCGGGCCGCTTGTAAGGTGGGGCTCTTTTTAAGAACCTTCTCCGCCTCTTGAAGTGCTTTCTTATTGTTCCCATTGTCCAACCAGTCTGGAAAATACTCATGTTCAGACATTTTCCCAAAATAAAATTTAATTCGAGGGAGGTCTTTAGACTAATAAAGAAGACTATTTGTGCTGATTTACCGTAAATCGGCCGCAACCGACGCTCCACAATACCACCGTCGTGGAGGTTTTGAGGCCGCACTGCCATTTTTCATTTAAGACGGCAATTTTCTGAATTTTGACAAAAACGCGACTTCAAGACTTCCTTTGGATTTTTTCACAGCACGTTTGTTTTGCGATTTTGTCAATCAATGATAGAAGTTGACAGTTACGATGACATAAGACAAAGTTGCTAGTACAAAAAAATATAACTTTTTTAACATTTCTATGTAATGCATTTTTATATAATTTTTGTGTTACAAAATATTAATATCGAAACTTCAATTCTCGTAATAGAAAAATAAAAAAATATCGATAATGTGTAAAAATATAAATTGTTAAAATGTTCATTATTTTAATATGTCGAATGTTGTTATTCTAACTCTATATCATAGATGAAATGTGAATGTATGAGTAAATTATATCTTTAATTCGAGTAGTAGGTACTTAATTATGATTTAAATTGTATGGTCGCTTGAAAGTTAATCTGCTTCATATTGTAGGGATAAATAACTAATAAGTACACAATCTTTGTATATCATTTATTATAAATAACATAAATATAATTTACAAAATTCGATAATCGAAATAAGGCGATCCCTATTACTTATTTCAATCTCTCCTATCATAAACTCACGATGGGCTTAATCGTAAACAAACATCGATTACTTTTTATTACAATTACTCGTACTTAAAACAAAAGTCATACAGTCTACTTATCATGTAACTTTAGCCTCGCTCCTAACTAAGCCTACTTAGCTCTTAGATCAACAGTTTCAAACCCCGAATCGGGAATAGTTGCAATTTTTGGCGGCGTTAGTTCCGGTGGGTGTTCCCTTGAGAGTGACGTTCTCTTGTGTCTTGGAGGTGGGACAGGGGCGGGGGGAGGAACTTTAGATCGGAGTAGATTCTTTATTCGCATGCCACCTCTGTAGTAGTACAGGTAGATGGCCGCGAGCACGACGACGGCGACGAACAGTGTGACAATGGCGACCACGACGCCGTACCACGCGCTGCCAGACGTTTCTTCTGGGGTAGGCACAGTGGGCCTCCTGCCTGGAGGCACGTATGTAGGCCTTGGCCGCCTCGTGGTCGTTGCATAACGGTCCCTTATCGTAATGTCTGCACACGCTCTGAATTCCTCCTGGGGCCCGCACCCCACTGCCTCCGTCCCATTCCCACAGGACCCCCAGTTGTTACCCGCGATATACCTCCACTGCATCACGCAGTGGGAACACTCCATGCCCTCGGGAAGTAGGTACTTCATTTCGTATATCTTGTTGCCCTCGCGCGGGTAAAATCTGGTGTTGTTCCTTCCATCTATTTGAAGTACATGTTTGTCAAGACACTCCTGGGTGGTGTTCTTGGGTTCGTCGCAGACTCTGAATTCAAAGTAGCCGTTGTGGCTGGCTGTTAGGTCCACTTTGATGGTGATGGAGTCCTTGGGCGCGTATTTGCGCACGATGACGCCCTTTCCAAAACGCCCGCCCAGCTCGTGGGGCCTGGGCTGTGGAGAATCCCAGGCATCCCCGCACACGCCACACTGCAAGTATGTGTTTAACATTTATATATGTAACTAGCGGTCCGTCCCGGCTTCACACGGGTGAAAATAAGATTTTTATAAAAGAAAATATAGCCTATGTCACTCAGGGTGAATGTAGCTTTCCAATCGTGAAATAATTTTTCAAATCGGTTCAGTAGTTTCGTAGCCTATTCAATACAAATAAACAAACAATCAAATCTTTCCTGTTTATAATATATATAATAGTAATATAGATATAGATTCCACTATTTGACACGCAATAAAAAATAAAAAACTTTCCGATAAATATGAATTGATATTATTCAGGTCTAACTTAAGTAATTGCCGTGGTGGCCGAGTGGATCGAGGAGTTGCCTACAAAAATCAAAGATTGCAAGTTCGAATCGAAAGGGATTAGTCACACCACGAGCTTTACGGTGAAGGAAAACATCGAGAGGAAGCCTGCATTTTTTTTTCTTTTTTTGTATTGTCCCTCGTAGCGTGAGTTCCGGGAACTTTTGCTACTTAACCGGTCAATGGCGAGACCTAGGCCTCCAGCCAGGCACTTTAGTACTAAGCAGCACAGCTAAGGGCACCCCCTGTGGGGTACGAACCTCGGCTTAGGGCGTTGCTGGATCGCGAGCAAGGGAGCTGGGCTGGACTATTAATTTTATTTATATATTATTAGGGGGCGGGATTTGCGCGTCTGGCTTGGCGCGGGCCGGTTTTAGCGGCGGGGGTCGGGGGGGATGCTATTGAGAAGAAATTCAAAGGCTTAAATAGGGGTGCTTGAGTAACGGCGATCGACTTGCCATCTGTCAATACCAAAATATATCTCTAGCGGAAAGTGGGTGTGTTGGTCCATTCGGGGACCCTTGTAATGCGTGAGGATCATTAATAAAATATGTATATTAAATCCCTACCCAAATGTCAGCAAATCAGATTTAACCTGAGTAGAACCGCTTTATTAAATTATAATGTCGTGATGTATACCTTTCCTTTATTCGTTTGCTGCCTCGTGAAGCCACCGCAATATAGTTCGTGGTCGTTATAGTTATGGGGGGTGTCGAAGCCGAACCTCCAAGCGGAGGCGCGGGAGGGAGGCTCTATCAACCGCCCGTGGCCAAGGGCTTGGTGACCTGATACAGACAGCACAGCCAACCAGCACCATAGGATCTGAAATCAGCAATTGTTTTTTATTATTAAGTAATACGCTCAGACGTAGAAGGTAAAGAAGATGGCGGGACGAACTGCGTCACACACGCACACATGCATACATACCCATAAATTATAAAAAGCACATTACTATAACCTTGTACTAAGTAATTTAATATTTTTCTATTATTGTGAAGAGCAGGGTCTCCTAACACAAGCATTGTTTGCTTAAAAGGAGGCTCTGGCGAGTAATTAAGATTTAATGTTATCTTTTACCGCAATAAAATACTATTATTATTAAACTGGACATGCACCTAAGCAATTGGTCGGAGATAGCGCTCGATTGGTAGTGGGACATAATTGGACAGGACTGGCGTTCCTGCAGCAGAAGCTGGATGTGATGGACGAAGTTTCAGCAATCCAGATCTGCGCCTCGAGCTTCAGCGAGGAGGAAATCGCCGCTTCAAAGGTGCTTCTGTTTCGGTTGCTCAACAAGAGTGACCAGATGGTGTCTCGCCGCCGTGACGGGACTAAGAAAAGCCTGCAGGACATCATCACACTCATGAAGGTGACCGATCCAGACGACATACCGTCGTTTGTGGCGAGGGACTTGAATAAGCTCCCTCCCGTCACATTCGACCATGTGGACGTTACGAGCCTTTTGAAGGACATTGTCCTTCTGAAGGCAAGCCTTGCGGATGTGCAATCGAAGCTGGCTGCATCCGAGAACACCGTCACTGAATTGCGAAAAGATGTCATCGAGTTGCGCAATATTGTGGCGGTGTCGAATTCACCATCAGGCGGCGCATCGAATATCAACGTGCGTCGCGGAGCTGGCCTCAATACATCGGCAGTGAGTTTCGAGTCAGCAGTTTTGTTGTCGCCAACTCCGTCGGTTGCTACGTCTGCAGATTGCGTGCCCCGCTCGCCTCGTGGCCACGCTGCTCCCCCCGCCCCCGCGCCTCCTCCTCGCAGCGCTACGAGCCAGCCCGCCCCGGTGCCCGTGTCGGCAGCCCCTGCAAAATCTCGTCGAGATTATGCCGCCATCGCCAGGAGCACCTCTGCTGCTCCCCCTACGAAGCCCGCGCCCGAAGGGGCGTCGAACCGGGCTGGTAAAGAAGATGGTTTTGTGACGGTGCAAAGGAGGAAGCGCCGCGTGCCTACCAACCAGAACCGCTGCGGCAAGGCTCCTCTGGAGCCCAAAGTCACCCTGCGAGCTGCGCAGCCGAACACTCCGGTGTACATATCCCGCCTGCATTACTCATGTAAGGCGGTGGACATAGAGGAATATGTGCACCGGAAGCTGAAATACAGGCCGAGAGTGCAGTTGCTGGAATCGCGCCGCAATGTCAATTTCAAGGCGTTTGTTGTGCGCGTCCCGACCTGCTACCTGAGCGTCGCCATGGACGAGGGCTTTTGGCCCCAGGGCGTGGTGTTCCGTCGCTTCCGCGGACAAGTGCCACACGAACACTCAAGGAAGTGATATTGTTATGATATATATGTTAGTCTGTAAGGTATTTATGTAATATAGCTATATATTTTAGGATAAGGTATATATTATATGGGCCCTTTAAATTCTAACATCTATTTAAATGTGTTGCCTGAAATAAATGATTATTATTATTATTATTATTATAATTGGCTATAAATAAATAAATAATAAATAAGATCTTAGATTATTAGTAAATTACGTATTCCGACGCAGGAGGACTCAAAAAAAACCAATTTACTTAAAATAATTTAATTATAAAGAAATTACAAATTATAAGTCTGACGACAATCGAGGTAAGAATTGAAGTGAAGTGCCGGGTCGCGTGGTCTCAGGTCCGCGGGGCCTCGTGTTGCAGATTCAGCGATTCCCTCATTTCGCAATATATTCTACGAATGTATGCGATCGGCGTGTGATCCTGTGTCAGCTATATACTTAGTGACGTAGGATGTAACACCTCCCCCCTTGGATCAGCGACTATTTCTTAAGATTGAAAGGAAGAGTCGCTGGAAGCTGGTTGCGGGATGTTTCTTGATTTCCTTTATCTTGATGTGCATTCGGTTCCGTGTAGATGCGTAAAGTCTCTGCTCTCGGCTTGCTCCTCGTTCGGCGATAGTATGATCGGCATAATATTACGCAGCAAATAGCAAGTGCCCCAAGTAATAATCCGTAGAATGGAATGGTTGTATGATACAAGGTCGATGTGTCTTGTATCCGAAGGGGTTCTTGTAAGTCGATCTTGTCTTGAATTTCATGCAGTTTTTTCAGGTCTATGGAGTTGATTTTTAGATGTGGTAAGGTTGGCTCCTGTTCAGGTTTGAGGTTGATGCTACTAATCTTCATCGGTTGGCCTCTTGTATAATCATTGGCGTTGGCGATGGTGAACTCGTCCGTGTGCAGTACGCAGGTATGTGGAATGGTAGCCAGAAAACTTCCAGTTAAGGTGCTGATTTCGTCTCGTTCACAGGTAAGTCGTACTCGAGTTGGGCTGGAGAATACAACTGCGTAGTGGCGGTCGTCCAATTTTTCCATAGCTGGCCTAGTCAGGTTGATAGATATTTTATTGCATGTGTCGGTTGGTCGATCCTCGATGATGTTGCAGATGCAGTCTGGTGATGACCTCAGATGATGGTTGAGCTCCTTTTCGCAGAGATACCGCGTGTCTATCTTCGGGCATTCTGCCTCTATGTACACGTGAATATCGCCAGTGATTGCAAGGAAAGGAGAAGGAGGGATAATAACCTGCCTATATTTATTGGGTACAACAATTAACTTATATAGGGAAAACGTTAACGGCGATACTATCGGAAATTTGAATACAAAGACTATACAGTTCTCACTAAAATATGACGCCGGTCTTATGACGTTATAATAATCTCTAAAATTTAAATCTAATAATTCTTCTTTACTATATAAAGTGCGAAGTCTAACTAAGGTGCTGTTAATAATATTTAAGTCTAACATAGAATGATGAGTGCGCGATTCACTACAAAATGCTATTGTATTTTCTAACCTACTTAATTCGCTTAATAAGCTATCTGCATTATCGTTAATTATTGAAAGCATTTGTCCGAATTTAGCAAATTTTAAAAGTGAATATGATACATATTTCTTGGCATCAAGTAAAATATGCATGGTTTCATTTAACTGAATTTGATTCTTTGCAAGTTGCGCAATGATTGAAGTATGTTTTTCCATTAATTCTTTGCTAATGCTTATGTGACGATTTTGCTCAGATATTATTTTATTCTGATTCTCCTTTAAAATTTGAATTGCGCTATTATATTTCACAGCGTCTTTGTAGTCCAAGTTACCCGTAATACTTTTAATTACAGAACCTAATCCATCTATTATACCTCTCTTAGAACGATTTGGCTCAAATGTTAATAAGCGGGATGAGGCTTCATTAAGTTTAATAGTTAAGTGATCAATTGGAAATTCATACAGTGCGTATGTATAATTATCTAGTCTGTTCTTAATGATAGTTAATTGAGATTTTACTAAGTTAATACTGTCATCAATATCTGTTAAGTTAATGTACTGTAAGAATATATGGTAGTCCGTTATAAGTCGCATGGGTCCTAGTTTAAATGGCAAAAGTCCTGGTCCGTCTTCTAAAGCTTCAAGTTTTATCTCGTGGGCTTGGGTCAGACTCAGATACATCATCAGGGTTATTCTGTAACAATTTAGCTGTTTTAGGGGTACGTTTTAACCTTGATTTTGCTATGGGACCCTTTTTCTTTGATGTGTAGATATGAATAGGTAAGTTGGCTAAAACGGTATCATGAGTGTATCTAGGAGCTAATTTAGATCGACTAGCACAAGGGTTACTGACAAATATCTGTTGTTCTGGGTTATACTGAACTTCGGGTTCCCGATTTTTATTTCGAGACTCGATAAGGGAGGTTCTATTGGCAAGGGATGATTCATTAATTATTTCATAAACCTTTTTCATATTCTCCTTATGATTTTCTACATACTGTTGAAGTAAGTGTACTGTCAAGTCGATGTCAGTCGGGTCTCTAGGGTCAGTATGTCCTAGTATGAGGTCGTATGGCTTACATTTAGTGAAGCTATGGACAGAGCTGTTGTAGGCAAGTATGGCATAAGGCATTAAATGTATAACAGGCTCATTTTTATGCTGTAATTTTAGAATGCGGAGATGTTCTAATAAAGTTGAATGGAATCGTTCAATATTGCCGTTCGCATTTGGAGAGTGGGCTAGAGTTTTATGATGACAAATTTTGTGTACTTTGCAAAACTCAGAAAACATTTGGTTAGTAAATTCCGTACCTTGATCCGTAATGATGGTGAGTGGTAAGCCATGATGCGTGCTGAAGGTAAGTAAGGCTTGTATAATACTAACCGCTGTTCCATCTCTAAGTAAGTATGCCTGACCATATTTTGAAAAGACATCGATGAAGGTTACATACTTTTCGTTTTGCGCGGTAAAACTGTCCATATGCACTGTTTCGAAAGGTCTTGTAGCGGGTGGTACTATGTTAAACTGAGGTCTTATGGGGTTCCTGTCGTATTTTGCCTGGCCACATATTGTACAATCGTTTATGAATCTAGTTATTTGGTCCCTCATTTTTGGCCAATAATATTTGACAGATAGGGCGAGGTAGCATTCGTTAATGCCGCGATGGTTTGTCTTACCTTCGTGATAATGACGAATAATATCTTGCTGTCTTAAATATTCTTTTACATTCTCAAGCTCCTTTTTTGCTAAAACTAAATTCATGGATGAGTTCTTGAACTTTTCCTGAATGATAGGAATAACGTCATACATAGCCAGGGGTGGATTTATAAGAAGAGCAGTTTTAATTTTCGGGTTGACGTATTCCTTGATTGCATTAATGGTATCTTCCTCTAAGTTAGAACTTGATAATTGAACGGATGTCCGAGTATGCGTGTCGAATGGTTTAGTCGCTGTCGGTCGTTTTTTAATGTCACCTACAATGGTTAAGCATAACTGTCGATGATACTTATTCAAGGGGTCGTCGGTTATTGGGATTTCAAGTATAGGATTTTCTTGTGCGGTATGTGCGGTAAGGGTGTCAGAGTTACTTATAGAGGGTGGTTTCTCGGACGCATTCCCTATCATTGAACTTATTTCCTCGTTACAGATCTCAATGCGTGAAAGTGCGTCGGCATTTGTGTTATTTTTACCTTTTTTATAGACTACAGTGTAATCATATTCGCTTAGCTTCAAGCGCCACCTTGTTAAACGCGAATTCGGTTCTTTCAGGTTCATGACCCACTGCAATGGTTTGTGATCTGTAACGACCTTGAATTTTCTCCCAAATAGGTAGGGCCTAA
Organism: Drepana falcataria; assembly: GCA_945859725.1. Lineage (NCBI taxonomy): Eukaryota > Metazoa > Arthropoda > Insecta > Lepidoptera > Drepanidae > Drepana > Drepana falcataria. The sequence continues at coordinate 7,492,975 of OX243941.1, read as the reverse complement.
AGTATTTCGTAGCCCATACTATAGCCAGCAATTCTTTTTCTATGGTGCTATAGTTTATTTCGCTTTCATTTAATGTACGTGATGCGTACGAAATGGGTTTGTCGGAACCGATAGGTCCTTGGGATAGTATTGCTCCTATTGCGAAATTTGAAGCGTCAGTTGTCAAGACGAAGTCCTTGTCAAAGTCAGGGTATTTCAGGATGGGATCGTTAGTAAGGAGTGCTTTACACTTTTCAAAACAGCTGGTATATTGAGAATCGAATGTTATCTTACAACCTTTTTTTAGACATTGTGTCATGGGTTTTGTAATACGGGCAAAGTCAGGAATGAACTTGCGATAGTATCCTAAGAGACCTAGGAACTGTTTAATTTCCTTAGTAGTTTTAGGCAAAGGGTATTTTTGTATGGCAGCAATTTTATCGGGGTTAGGTTTTATTCCCTCGCTGCTAATCACATGCCCTAAGTAGGCTGTCTCTAATTTTAAGAACTCTGATTTGTCTAACTGAATTTTAAAGTTAGACTCGCGTAATCTTTGGAAAACTTTCTCAAGGTTGACCATGTGTTCCTGAAGGCTGGTGCTGAACACAATTATATCGTCCAAATATACAAGACAGATGACGTTTTGAAGGCCCCTGAGCACATTGTCCATTACTCGTTGAAAAGTGGAAGGGGAATTCTTAAGTCCCATGGGCATTCTCAAAAATTCAAAGTGCCCATGTTCAACATTGAATGCGGTCTTTGGAATATCGTCAGGATTAGTTTCTACTTGAAAAAAACCTGATGCCAGGTCCAGGGTGCTAAAATATTGGCATTTGCCTAGCTTGTCTAGGACATCTGATATGTTGGGTATGGGGTACTTGTCGTCAATTGTCTTTTCGTTGAGTTTACGAAAGTCAACGACCAGACGCCACTTTTGCTTCCCTGAGGCATCAATCTTTTTGGGTACCACCCAAATTGGTGAGCTCCAGGCTGATTCAGAAGGTCTAATTATTCCTTGATCTAACATATTACTAATTTGACGTCTAACTTCCTCGCGATGGACAAAAGGATAGCGATAACTTTTAGTATAGATGGGAACCTCGTCCGTAGTACGAATGCTATGCTTTATCTTGTTCGTAAAAGTTAACGGTTCGCCTTCTATATAAAATACGTCAGAATATTTAGAGCAAAGGGCTAGCAAATTAGCTTTCTCCTCTTCGTTAAGATGGTTTGTCCTTAATCGCGGTATAACGTCCCTAGCGCGCGGCGATAAGTATTCGGTGCGCGTGCACTCAACATTAAGTACGGTTGCCTGCGTGGCGCGATCTAGTGAGAATATGATGTCATTTTTAGTTGGATTTATGACTTCAACCGTGCCACGGCTATTTCTTACTGTAGTGAGGCATTCTCCAATTACACAATTGCATAAAATTTGTTCTTGAACTAAAACTTCACCGTCGGGTGCGTTAATCGGTAACCTGAGTAGCTTTGAACTCTCAGCAGGAATTATATTTTCGTATAAATTAAAATTTCTAGAGTTGTACATTCTAATTGGGTTCACTGCGAATTTAGTTATAAGGCTTAGATCTTTAAGATCCAATTTTGCTTGCCATTTTGTAAGTAAATCCATACCAATTAATCCGTCGAAATGATCATGAAATCTATATACGAATAACTTTATAATTTCCGAGTCATTAATTTCTGGAAAGCACGGTAAGTTAATGGAATAGTCGTTCCTGCTTGTGGCATGAACGTTTGTTACCTCAAATGGATCATAATTTAATTTAACATTACTGAAATATTTTTCAACGGCTTCAGGGCTAATAAAAGATTGGTTAGCACCTGTATCTATTAGGAAATTTAAGGGAGGTTCAGAAATACGTATGTAGGGTAGTTGCCTTTGTGTCTGAAGATTTAATTCTATCTTAACTTGTTTGATTTCGACACCTGTCGAAAATCCTGCTCGTTAGACGGTTGTACCTGCCCGTCGGCGGCCTGGGCATTGCTATCGTTAGTCACGTCATTTGGGGTGTCGTCTTCATAGGGGTAGTTATCATAGTATTGGTCAGTATACTCTACGTCATTGTACGGGTCATAGCAATATTCGTTATAGTCGGGGTAATGGTAATAGTCCACATAATTCGAAAATTCGTTCATATTAATATCGCGTGTTTTAAAATAATTAGTAGGTGGAGGGTTACCTTGTTTCGCCCAGTTCCATCCCTGTGGTGGGAGTGGTTTGGAGACGTAGTGGCTCACGCCACTCATCGGTGTGGGACCCTGGGGTCTCTGTGGTAATTTAAACACAGCGCTACGCTGGTGATAACCAGGTGGCGGCATGCTAAATATTTGTTGAGTACGTGTCGGACCACGTGGCTGGTTCATGGCTGGTAACCTAAATTGACTACCCTGTGGCGGTGGCTGATACATATACTGCGGTCTAGAAGGACCGGGCATGTTAAGATTCATGGGCTTAAAATGTGGCATGTTAAAATTATTATTGCTAGACATATTAAAATTTCTTGACGGCTGGGGCTGCAAGGCCTGTGAAGTAGGTTTCCTATCAGGCATATGGTCATTTCTACTTTGCAAATAGATGGTATTGGTTTCCTCGTGAACGAACTCGAGTGCTTTTTCAATGGTCTCTGGACGCATACATCTAATACGTGAACCTAACGGGTCTTTTAACCCACGTAGATAGGCTTGCAGGGTTAGTTTTTTATACAAGTCACGTTTAGCGTCGATGGTGGTTTGCAAGGTATCATGCAAGGAAACATATGTCATTATGGTGCTAAACAGGTTTTGGCAGCGTTCGAAAAATTCCTGTGGTGTGTTAGAGCCTTGTGAGAGAAGCGACAAATCGTTATAGAGAGCGGTTTCATTTCTCTGGTCAGCAAAATTATTAATTAGAGCATTACGGATACCAGACCAATCCGTAGGTATACCATTAGTATTTATCAGGCGCGCGGCTGGCCCTGTGATTTTATTTAAAATCCCGTTAATTAATCCGAGCTGATTTATATCAGACCCATTACTATATTGAGCAACAATTTGGTCACAAAGTCCTATGAACCTAGTTAAGATATTAGAGTTCCCGTCAAATTCCGGGACTAAGCGGAGAGCTTTAAAAATGTCATCAAAGTTGGCCATAGTGTCTACGGAATAATTAATATTACGTCTAGAGTCTAAATCAATCTGTCTACTGCTAACTAAATTAGGTTTGCGATCTTTCCTTGAATGGAAAATTTTGGCAAATTATAATAAAATTTAAAGAAAAAAAAATACTATATAGATAGGAAAGGAAAGCAAGTCACTGGAAAATTCAGAGTACTTACATGAACATGATTTTTCTTGAGCGGTATTCGATTTCTGGAATCTCCGGCGTGGTTACTTGTTCTGGTATTCCCGGCGTGACGTTGAAAGTCTATCGAGACGTGAGAGGATGCGATTTTAGCGGTTCCCGTATCTCGCGACCCGACCCGAGAATCCTACCGACTGCGCCAATTACGTATTCCGACGCAGGAGGACTCAAAAAAAAACAATTTACTTAAAATAATTTAATTATAAAGAAATTACAAATTATAAGTCTGACGACAATCGAGGTAAGAATTGAAGTGAAGTGCCGGGTCGCGTGGTCTCAGGTCCGCGGGGCCTCGTGTTGCAGATTCAGCGATTCCCTCATTTCGCAATATATTCTACGAATGTATGCGATCGGCGTGTGATCCTGTGTCAGCTATATACTTAGTGACGTAGGATGTAACAAGTATTAATATCTCGCGGAGGCCGTGGTCCAAGCTGCCTGCAACACAAAGTTTGCAAGTTTCTAGTAGTTAGTAGCTATAATACAGAACTTAACTTGCGACTAAACTCAATAATACCGAGACTGTAGGTTGCACTGTCTAAATGCAATGATATATTTAAAAAGCTGCTTCTAAATCTTATTAAAAATCTTTTTTTATTGTTTATGGTGCAGGCTGGATCATTGTCATTACGCTGTGTTCTTCTATAATTGGATCATTTTGATTTTAAATGTAATACCTACGCTAGTTTATTTATGTATAATGTGCAAAACCTTAATATAGGTATTATTACACCATTGACAACAACAACTCATGTCACGATTCATAGGGTATTTGGTAGGAATGTTGGCACTAAGGTCGATATTCTGCCGGTTTTGTTCCATCACGTATGCAGTTTCCGGTAAAAAAAGAAAACCGCAAAAAAAAAGAACAGAAATCAAGATTCATGTTCTTTCTATAAATCATTTCGAAACGTGTCGCAAACACGGAAATATTCGCACGATTCTAATGTCACCGAGAACTTAGCACATCAATCGTAGCAAAGTCAAGATCACGATCGAACGATGAAACAGCATAAACGAGAAATAAATGCATGCATGTTGCAAACAAAACACACGATGACATAACATCCTGTCAAGATGTCATTAACCTTACGCTGGAACCTTTGTCCATCCAACTAAAATGTCAAACTAACAAAAGTGTATTTTTACATTTAATGGGTTATACTTTTAAATTTTTTACTTTTATTTTTTAACAGTTGAGTTCTCTCTTGAATCGTCAATTTTAGAATTGCTTAAACAAACCGTTTCACAGTTTCTTCTCCTGAATTATTTGCCCAAATAGTAGATATTGTTACATAGGTATATTTGATAACCTTTGTCAGTTTTCCAATTAATTCGTAAACTCATATGTACTCTACATTAATTTCTCTCTTATTTTTGAAACCTAAGTATTAGTAATGAAAACAAAGCTCTCATATTAGTACGTAGGTACCTTTGACCCACAATCTTAAACCTTTTAAATTACAATAACAAAGTTCGAATCAAATATTTCTCTTGCATTTTTTGCGTTCATTATAACCCTGCAAACGTCAATGCTACATAATGTTACTTTTGAAATAACTTGTTGACATGACTGATGAAATTGCCTTGTTGCAAGCAAAAGTCGACAAAGAGAGAAACCTTTTCTCACCCCAACTGTATTATCTTTTTACATGTAGGTATTTGAAGCGAAGGAGGCCTGCACGCTTAGAGAGAACTGACGCTCTACTTTCTCTGTCTAAATATATACCGGCGATATGTATGTATAGATAGTGCCATGCACGAAGACGCGCCCTACTATTATTACTTATAGTTTATACTTTACTAGTGGTCCCGCCCAGCTTCGCTCGGGTGGAAAAAAAAAGATGGTGGCGCCACCTATCGGGTCCAATTGTGAATCTAAACCATTCCCAGATCCCCTTGAACACACACAAAAAATTTCATCAAAATCGGTCCAGTCGTTTGAGAGGAGTTCAGTGACATACACACTCACAGAAGAATTATATATATAAAGATAGAGTAAGTAAGTAACCTTCCACTAATGTTTAAGTATTGTCGGTACACAGTGATTACCTATGAGTGCATACGCACACTACAATTAATAGACAAGGGTCATACTCTTCACAACCCGCGGCCCTCGTCTAGAAATTGGTGGTGACCTTCGTGGATGGCACTAATCTATATATATATGATTAGTGTTACCAGTGTCCGTTTTAACTACTTAATAAAAGTTTTTGGCAATCGGTTATAGTGTTAAAAGATTTGTAATCAAATGAGGTTGTTGAATGATTAAATCCAGCTAACGAAGACAATTAAAAACAAACCTATTAACGTGTTATTAAGCGCCAAATTAAATGATTTCATTACTTGATCGGTAGGCCATAAACGCACAGCCGTGACCCAAAAATGCTGTTCGGTATGAAATTGCTTTTCTCACAGGCGTTGTGTGTGACGAAGCTTAAGAGAGACAAACGGTTGATGTTTTTTATAAGGGGTTTTTTACATCCCTGCCTTCTTCTTACCCTTGTCCTCGTGACGTAATAATGTAATATCCTACTTAATATTATAAATGCAAAACTGCTGAACGAAACCGAACAAAATTTTGCGATTTAGACTATTCACGTTCTATGGGCACTGGACACCGATATACAAACTTATATAGTCATAAATACATAGGTCATCCAATATGTATACTTGTACTCATAACATTAGTAGCCACAATCGAACCCGCGACTGTAAGTTTCGCAGCCTGGAACACTGTACACTAGACCGGACGACCGTAATTATAGTAACGGATGATATAAACAGCCTTCATACGTCTTTAAATGACGACGTACAAACGTCAAGACAAGTACGTATATTCAAGTTCTTATACAAGAAATATATTGACGACCTCAACTGAAAATGAATGCGCTGACCTTTCTATATAATTGTACTGTAGTGATTTGTCGCTTTTGAAGTATTAAACATACTTAACAGATAATAAATGCGCACTTGTGTTGTTTAAAAAAATAAAATTAAAGAATAGTCAATATTACTTTTTACAGCCACATTTTAAATGTGTTTGCAGTTAGTTTACTTGTGGTAGATCTTCGATACAGAATGTATGTTGTATAATGTGGATGAAGCGAAAGAAACATGTAGGTCTAGAGAGTAGGGGGGCTCTTCTTTCTTTTGCTGCCTATTCCTTGCTCGGCGTGATGATATAGGTAGTAGGTAATGGGATATTGAAAAAAATATCGATTATTTTAAACCTTTATCGTCACACGCGTTCGGGCTTGTTCGGAATTGTCGACGCGAATTCGGTACCGGATTAAAAAAAAAACGTTTTTGATATAACTTTTTAATACCGAATAAAAAAACTGAAAATAGTTTTGATATAAAACATAAGTAATTTAAATTATCCATTTATTACAAAAATAAATTTACAATTTACCCAATTATATAAATATTTTTTTTTCTATTCTTGTTGACAGTGTAAAATTATGTTATTTATTTAAGTTTCATTGTGCAATCACTTCGTGTCCAAAGCTTCTAAGGCTTTTTTATCCTGGTCTTACATTCCTGAAAAATATTGAATAGAAATCATAAATTAATCAATTCAGCCTTCATGAAGCGCATAGGCCTTCCCTTCACTAGTCCCAGTCCTATGCCAATCAAAATCATAAACAATACATTATTCTATAAGTTTCTATCCAAGAGCAACATTGTCTATCGCCAAATAAGTAACAAAGCGTTACATAAACCCAGTTTATAAAATTGGCAACTCTGGATAAATTAATTTGGAATGCAACGTGCATCGGCAAAATGGCTGACGCATGCTGAAAATGTTTATAGCTCTTGCGGTAAGATTACAATACGTGAGTCATTCTTACGAAAAAATGGTTATGGCATGAGATTGTATTCAAATATACGCTATTATTTAATAAATAGTCTCCGAAAGGGGAAGCAGAGGGATATTACAACATGTTTTCGTCGTGGGTGTCTGTTTCTTACGTATGACACAGTACATACTACCAGTAGTATTAGGCTCACACGCGGTAGGTAGAGGGGAGTAGTCTCTAGTCTTACAGTCATCTTCGTCGCTTCATCTGCATTCATCAGACTCTTCATACATGCTCGTATTGAATCAGCCCTTTTTTTAATAATGAGATATCCTCACGCCTTCCCACAAGGATACCCGAAGGGGTAGGCAGAGGTGTATAGGTAGAACCAACACACCTTCCGCCAGAGATATATTTTAGGTGCCAACGTGACAGATGGCGAGTCCATCGCCGTTACTCAAGCACGACTAAACATACGCATTTGAATTGTTTCTCAGACGTATGCAGGTTTCCTCTCGATGTTTTCCTTCACCGTAAAGCTCGTGGTGTGACTAATCACTGTACTTAAGTTCAGAAAAACTCATTGATACAGTCGGGATTCAAAGTTGCGATCTTTGTGTCGCAGGCAACCCGAACCGAGAACTCGAAAATGAGATGAGCTTGGATAGTCCAAGCTCTCTAGATCATGAATGAGTAAAGCCTTAAGTAAAGGCCCTAACCCATAGGGTATGCTCTTAGCCATTTATTTAGCACCTAAGAGATACCAAACCTAAAATGTTTCCGATTTTAGGTTTCGCTGGTGGTCGGCTTAGTAGTAAAAGTTCCCGGAACTTACGCTACGACAGACAATCCGAACACCTTTAACGTGTGCCGCGGCCGGTTTCCTCACGATATTATCAACATTATTAATAGCTAATTATGCAACATCATGTTTTATTTGCGCATTATTCCGATTGGAGATGAGATCAACAGAGCAAAACAACGTTTTCATTGCTCTAATTTATTGTTGTAGATTGATTTAGAATCCATCAAGTGAATTAACATCTTTTTCCCTGACGCTCTTTTCCAAACAGATACTGCAAATGCATCGATTTATATTTTCGCCACTCTCTAGCAACCCCATTGTTTATTTTTGCATGTGTCAACACCTGTGTGTAGAACAATCGTGACCAATGACAATCGTAAATGTATTTAGCAACCGCGTCGCGGCGCGTGAGATGCATATGCAGAGGTAAGGTTCGAAATGGGTCGAAATGACCATCGACCCGGGCCTAGCAATTAAATTGAATTATTTGCAATTGAATTGGGCAATCATGGTAATAGATTCTGTTTTTTTTTATTGTACCTATACTCATCATGTATTGGCAACATTAAGCCTTTGGAACCAAGGCTATTAAAATAGTAAGATTCAAATAGTACAGATAGTGCAATCTTACTATTCTTCCGTAGAGTTTATAGTATAAGTATGCAACCTTCCACTAATATTGGTATTATTGGTACACGCTGATTACCTATGAGTGAACACGCACACTACAATTAATAGGCTCGGGACATACTCTGCGCATCTCGCGACCCCCTCGACTAGAAATTGGTGGGGCGAGTCTTCATGGACTTCCTTCTGTGATCTCTATGGAAATGCACGAAGAAGACTTTAAATAGACAATTTTTATCAGTGAATTGGTCCGCTTGCCTTTAGGTAAATCAAGGACATAGAAGAATAATAAAATAGCACAAGCGGATATCGTGGTTTCGGTCAAAACTCGACCCATTATAAAAAAAATCATAGCCCCATTAATAATTAAATCAGACAGGATTTGAAATAAGTTTGATATCATCAATGTGGTTTGATATTCCAAATACCAACTATAATTCAAGCTAATTCTATATTTATCAAACCACACTACGATCGCAGACGAATACCTACGTTCTAGAATAGATCCATAGACGTTTGTTAAGTCAAGCTTACTCGACAGCAACGTACTCGCCACTAACTTTGGTAAAATCTCTGACGAAATTTGACGTTTAATTCTATGTCTGCTAACGTTCTAGGAGATCCTTGTCAGTACATACTCGCCACAGAGACGCTGAGCAGTGTTTTCCGACATATCCATCGCTGTTCCTCGAGCACGATTTTTAATACGTCTTTGTATTTCTTCCCAAACGTATGCAAGTTTCCTCTCGACGTTTCCTTAATCTTAAAGCTCGTCGTTCTGATAAACTCATTGGTACTTTTAGGATCGAGCATGCTAGTGTTCAGACACCTCAAATAACTTGGTCACCACGGCTTAAATATGTAGTGAAAAATATACAATACAGTGAGCCATTGACATTTGACATTTCGACAGCCGTCTGGTCTAGTTGTGAGCTACTGACTGCAAAACTTGAGGTTGCGGGTTCGATTTCAGCTGAGGGTAGATATTTGTGTGATGAACACGAGTATTTGTACCTTGATCTTGGATGTCCTATGTATTTATTTATGTATCTATATAAGTAAATATATCGTTGTCTAGTTACCATAACACAAGCTTTGCTTAATGTGGGACTATGTCAATTTGTGTGGAATTGTCCCAGGTATTTGTATTTATTTATGTCTGTATTGGTCAATTGAACCTGTTTTGAATCAGTAACTTTAGCAACAAGAGTACAGGAACTTTACGCAAGGTTATAGGGAAGTCGTTCACACTAAATCTCACGTCCCACGTTAATTAGTATTCAAAGAACATAATGTCGCCATATACGTGCCGTGAATCGTTGTGGAAAGTGAAACTATGCTCGGGATAGCCTAACGGCACTTACAACTCGTACGGCGGCCATTTTCGCCATGTCTGTCATATTGCCGTGAAATTTAAACATTGGTGTAAATATTGACTTCAATATATGCACGCTTTCGACTAACGACTATCTGCAAGTAGGGTTGCCACCCGTCCTACTAATATACTTCATGTTATTCACTATTAAACGACATTTGACATATACATATTACTAAACTAGCTGATGCCCGCGGCTTCGCCCGCGTGGAGTTCGAGAAAGTAGCTTTGGAAATTTTCCTGCTAGTATCGGTTCAGCCGCTATGCCGTGAAAGAGCATCATACACTTGGAATTTTTCAGGACTAAAAAAAATAGAAAAAAGTGTAGCCTATGTCCTATTCCTAGCTATAAGCTATCACCATTTCAACTTTCAGCCATTGATTCAGCCGTTCGGCCGTGAAAGAACCGCAAACATCCAAACTTACAAACTTTCACATTTGTAATATTAGTAAGAAGTAAGATATATAATTTTTTCTTATAATTCTTATAAAACATAAACTTGGAAGGTATTTCGATTTTTCTGATGAGAAATGTTTTTGTTTCTTTTTTTTTTATACAACAAGAGTGGCAAACAAGCATACGGCCCACCTGATGGGAAACGGTTACCGTAGCCTATTTACGCTCACGATACTAAAGTATCACTTGCGCGTTGCCACTCTGTGTTCGGAGAGTTATAGTGAGTTGGCAGCATAATGGGTTTAATCCCTCTGCTTCCAACACAATGTAACAATCCTCCCCCCTCCCCAAGGAGCTCATTACTGGAAACCTTATTCACCGCGTAGGAACACAACACAATAAATTGTGTTATTTGGCTACGGACTTCTATAAGGTGGAGGTCCTGCCCCAGTCGGGTAGCTCCGAATTCGAACGGGAAACCCGTTTTGCCCTACCTCTCTTAAAGTGTATTATAAATGCGAATATTTGTGACGATGTTTGATGCTCTTTCACGCAAAAACTACTCAACGGAATTGAATGAAATTTGGCAGAACATTTACAATACCTAGTAACTTTATTCGCGGATGAATGCGAGGCATTCAGTTCAATGTTCTCTTGACATCTTTTCACGCAAAAATGTTTTCAACCAAACTTTTTTATCCGAGTAATGTCAAATCATGCGAAAAAATGCACGTGAAAAATCTTTATTGAAGGCAATTGTATAAAGATGTTACATATGGATAGCAGATTATGGTTTTATAGTGGGTGTGGGACATGAAGAAGATTAGGTTTAATCTTAAAGATGACTTATTATACGCAGCATCTCTTTTCTGGCTACAAAAACGGAAAAAATAACTGTATTTTCATCGAAAGTGACTCATTATTTTGACGTGGTTTTTTCTTGCCCTTGATAATAAATGTAGTTCTTTTAGCAAGAAACAAGCGTGGCAACCCTATCTGCAAGAGAAACCAGGCTTAATGAGGACGGAGCAACACGTTGTAGATGTTAATACGCAGTGAACCGGTCAAGAACTATGTTGCGAATATCGTCGAAATTATTTGAACAAAATATTCTAAATTTTGTTTTTATTTCTGAGAGAGAAAGATTCCATTAATACTACCCGGCCGTCCTTGGCGATGTCAGGCGGGAACATGTGAGATTTTGATTAATCAAATACCCTTCATCTACATTCATCAATTACTTCACACATGCTTGTCGATTTCGAGTACTCTTGTCTTGACATTCCCATCCTTGAGCGTTCGCCTTGCGTATCTGTTTCGTTTACCTTATTTCTCTCATCTGACCTTACATCACTCATCATTTCAAAGATCACAAGTTAGCAACATCTTTTATAGGTATTTAAACCACCATATTTCGAAAGAAAGTCAACAATATTGAGTATGTTGTTACTGTACATTTATCGAAAGCAAAGTATTGCAAATTGCTTTAAATAATCAAATGTCAAACGCTGGATGAGAAATTTATAAAAATGTATTCTTGGCTTTAGAAAGCCAATAAATATGTAATATTCAAGCATTATACTTTACCACTATACCGACCAAATTGTAAATATTAATGTATAATATATAAGTATATAGCCGTGCCCCTCACTTTACTTATAATTACAAAGAAATCCCTTTTTCCTCGGCCTCTAAGCGTGTTGTTAAATAGCCTTCTAAAATAATAAGACTCAATTTTGCATTGAAATTAACTGGTTCAAAGATAAATTCGTGGAAAATTGTAATAGTATATATATATTTCAAATACATTTATGCAGCCACGCTGTCGGAATGTACGTAAATTTAATTTTTTTATAATATTAGTTGAAAATATCGCGGGTAAGGACATAATCTACGTCTTACAACATTCTCTGGACCCCTTAATTGAAGCCATTACTTAAATTGCGCAATCTGTCCACAGATACTTTCACCAAATCAATTTTGACAGCTAAGTTTACCGCTGAAATTGTCAAATTGAATTAAGATGGTTGATAATTACTGTAAAAACATTAATGTCTTTTTAAATTGACTTTTTTTTAATCTTTGGGAGTTCCGGAAACTTTAGCTACTTAACCGAACAAAAGAAGTGCCTGGCTGGATGCCTTTGGTCCCGCTAAGAACTTCTCAAGTGTTGAGCAAACACAGGCAAGGACACTGTCCATGGTGTTTGAGCCTCGGCTTAGGGAGTTACTCTGGAGTCTCCCGGGTTATTTCTACGTTACTAAAGTTTAATAACTTTAATAAGTTAATTGTTTGAACGTTCAAACAAACTTGTTCCCTCACTCTCTCTCTTTATTGCGGGTGGCAACAACTCGCAACAAAGCCCTTGATGTACAAGATATACAAGAGTGGAAAAGAGAGAAGTTGTATGCGATGTCCCTTTCATATTTCTGGATACTGAGAGCAATTGGACATGATGGTTCTTCAAAGTGCTTTTGCAACTTTCGATCAATTTGGTGAGTGCGATTTAATATTGTAAGTGCGTATATCGAGTTAAAGCCATTAAGCCAGGGCTTTTTGAAAGCTAAGATGAAGAATTTATCGAGAAACCGCAATATGAATCTGGCGAAAGTTTTATTATAGACTAGCTGTTACCCATGGTTTCACCCGTGTTGGATTTTTCTTAAAACATATTATATATATAATTATTCCAGCTAATAAACTATCTCTGTGCTGAATTTCAGCCAATTCTGTTTAGTTGCTTTCAAGGGTGAATTCCCAAATGCGAATGGCATTTATAGTATTCTTTGTAGGCAACAATATTTCGACAAACAGGCAAAAAAGTGTTGCCACACTGTCATAAGTACGTTGCAAATATTCATGCTGAATAATAATATTCTATTCTAAATATATATCTAATGAAGACAAAGAGCCTTGGTGGCCGAGTGGTTCGAGCAGTTGCCTGCGACGCAAAGGTCGCAAGTTCGAATCCCGACTGTACCAATGAGTTTTTCTGAACTTAAGTACAGTGATTAGTCACACCACGAGCTGAACGGTGAAGGAAAACATCGAGAGGAAACCTGCATACTTCTGAGAAGAAATTCAAAGGCGTATGTATAGTCGTGCTGGAGTAACGGCGATGGACTCGCCATCTGTCACGTTGGCACCTAATATACCTCTGGCGGAAAGTGGGTGTGTGGGTATTACCTATACACCTCTGCCTACCCCTTCGGGGACCCTTGTGGGAAGGCGTGAGGATATATTATATACAAATATATATCTGGAACCTGTATGCTGTTGCATATGAAAATTAATGCTATTTAAAAAATTGCAGGATGAAATTATCATGTTATTAATTTTGTTGGACAAACTGTTGAGATTTGTTGCACAAAATCTTGTAACAAATGTACACAATTCTACAATAAAGCTGCATTCTATACAATTGTATTATATTTTTTCATCATCTATTATCATATTAATGTTTAAGATACTAAAACACAACGAACTTGTGTTTTAAAAGGGCATGACGGAACCTTTTTCTAAACTTGAGTTTGTTAATATGTAAATTTGAGTACTGAAGGTTAAAGTACTCCATATGAGGTGGTTGTTTTGTTTCGATTTTTTAAATCTATTCTAGAAGATAAAAAAGTTTGTTACAAAAAATTGTTGACCGATAATAATAATCATGAAGATGTAAAATTACTGCCAAAAAGTATCGACCGAATATCGCTACATAACCAAGACATAGTTACAATAGAGTTCGCGATCGTGACTAATTTTTTAAGCCTTATAGCTTTTTTTATCGAATGCAACGGAAATGAAACGAAAGTGTTTAGTTGGAGTAAGTGAAAGTGGCATATTTTATTTATTGTACACTGTATGTTTTCTTTATAATAATAATTAACAGTCCATTGGGTTTCTTAATTGAGAAATATTGTTTTAATTTTTTTATGAGAACCTACAATATTATTTTGATATTTTTTTTATAGATTTATGAAAGTTGGTTTTCTATCTGTCAAAAGGCGTTTAGAAAACAGGTGTTTTGTTTTGAATTTCTCCATGTTGGTTGCATTGGCGTGTGCGGCAAGCTGTCGTGCAAACAATTTGTGGCTGCATAAATGCAGACTCTTGCCTTACTTACGAACTATTGAAATCGATAACGCTCAAATGTTATTGAACCGCGCTGACCCAGATTCTTCGACTCTATTTCTAGACAAAGAAACATCGTTGACCAGACATGAACAACGTCTACTTATTTCAAAATATATAGCAATATTGTTTTTCTTTATAAATAGGAACATCGTTATTGACTAGAGTAATTTGTGTAAAAAAATATTGGTTAGTAAATTTGAATGTTTGAATGTTACGCCATGGCAGACTAAAGAACAAAAAGTCGAAAGGAAAAAATTACTTCACCAAGGACAAGTACTTATACCAGATAGAATCGAATCTCTTTACCAATACTAACAGTATAATTTGAATATGCGTAAATAACACCTTGTAAGGCTGGAAATACATTTAGGTGCCAACGTGACAGATGGTAAGCCCGTTTTCAAGCAAATATGTCGGATTCTAAACGATATTTTCTTTCTCTGTTAAACTCATGTTGTATTCGCAATAGTTAATATTTAAACTTAATTAAACCTTCTGATGAAAATAATTATAAAACAATTCGGCTAAGCCTTAAATGATGCCACTTATTTTCGAAGCGTGTACAGCCACTTAACTCACAAAATTGTTTAAGGGCAAGTTTATGCAATTTGACCCGAGAAAAGCTAATTTATGTCTTCTACGTTCCATTGTCTGGATGTCATTCACTTCGTAAGATCACGATTAGAGACGATTAAAAAGAGAGATAGAGAGAGCTTAGAAATATATAAATTATAGGAAATTATATACATATAACAAGTTATAGCAAGTGGAGAAAGTGGCGTACCTAGTCAATTTCTATTTCTTGGAATATAATGACAGATAGAGAGAACTGGCGCTCTACTCTCTACGCCTACCCCGTGGGGAACACGGTCTGGTGATATGTATGAAAGAGAAATAGAGAGAAATACATACGTTTTTTATATGGATTTGACACATAATTATTGCGATGATATTTGCACGAAGTATGTGACCTTAGCCCGTTTTTTGACAGTTGACACAGATACATTTCAGCACTGAAGAACTTCATCATATTATAAATGCGAAAGTTTGTGAGGATGTTTGCGACTCAAGTATTCCAGAACGGTATTGGACGATATTCGGCTCAGTTATATTAGCTGGATTAATACATATGGGGAATTTATCTAAGTTTATCTTTATCTGCACACCTTCCGGCAGAGGTATGGTTTAAGTGCTAATGTCACAGATGGCGAGTCCTTCGCCGTTACTCAAGACTATACACGCCTTTGAATTTCTTCTCAAACATATGCAGGTTTTATTCCAGAAGAAAACTATCATTGGAATCAAATTTTACGCGAGTGATTCCGCGAGGCGTAGCTTGTATTATATAATTGCGAGCTTGCTTGTTGCTAGAGAAACACAAACGATGGCAATATTCACACGACTTTTAACTGCACGGTCGGCGGCGCCGGCTACGTTGCGTGTGCGACTTACGCAACGCAATTGCGACTCTATCGTCTATGTTATTAGGTTGACATCGGTTGCGCAACGGTGTGATCAGTCAAGGCATGCGTGGCGTTTCCTTGTCCTACTCTCTCCATTATATCAAGGAATAGGTCTAATCGATGTTTGACCAGGCCTTCTAGATAATAATAATAATATATCCTCACGCCTTCCCACAAGACTCCCCAAGGGGAAGGCAGATGTGTATAGGCAATACCCACACACCCACTTTCCGCCAGAGATATATTTTAGGTGCTAACGTGACAGATGGCGAGTCCATCGCCGTAACTCAAGCACGACTATACATACGCCTTTTAATTGCTTCTCAGTTGTATGCAGGTTTCCTCTCGATGTTTTCCTTCACCGTAAAGCTCGTGGTATGACTAATCACTGTACTGTTCAGAAAAACTCATTAGTACTCAAGCACGATAAACCCCTTGATATGAGCATTGACGCTGTCCAATCTCTATAATTTGTATGGTAACATTTGCTGCGGCCGCTAACAGAAAAGGATTTTGTCTAGAGAGGCAGGCATTTTATGGAATGAGCTCCCACGTTGAGGTTGGCCCTGGAAAGTACAGCATGGAGTTCTTCAAGAAGGGTGTGAAAAGATTCCTGAAGGGTCGGAAGCGCGCCCGTATACGCTTATCATCACGCAGAACGCATGCTTGATTGCCACCAGTGTGGTAAAGAAATATATATATATATATATATATCTTAATATATATAAATCTCGTGTCACAATGTTTGTCCTCAATGGACTCCTAAACTACTTAACCGATTCCAATGAAATTTGCACACCGTGTGCAGTTTCATCCAACTTAAAAGATAGGATAGCTTACATCACAATTGGACCCGATAGGTGGCGCTGCGATCATGTTTCAGGAAATTTTACTTTTTCACTCGGGCGAAGCTGGGCGGGGCAGCTAGTATTAATATATATCAATTACGTGTCACGTTGTTTGTCCGCGCTGGGCTCCTAAACTACTTAACCGATTTAAATCAAATTTGCACACAGCGTACAGTTTGATCCAACTTAAAAGATAGGATAGCTTAGATCACAACTGGACCCGATAGGTGGCGCTGCGATGGTATTTCAAGAAGTTTAACTTTTTCACCCGTGCGAAGCTGGGTGTGAAAGCTAGTAAATCTATAGAACTACGGCTCTAGGAGATCTTAGAACTACTCTTCTCAAATTATCAAACATGCATCGCCCAGGAGGCTTTGCATTGAACGGTTGAGACATTACCAAACCAGTTATTGCATCTCATCAACATCTAGATCTACTTATTCGTTTACGGGTTGTTCCCACGAGATCGGGGCCAATAATAATGTAACACCAGTTATGAAAGCTGAAATCTCGATAGTGTTGAGCGTGGGAACATTGGTTTATCTCGTGAGGTTTTTTAGAGTACTTTTTATATACTTTCAAATCTGAGATGCTAGTGGCACAGTTGGCATTGCACTATACTTTGATCGGTTTAAGAGTTAAGCATGTTGCTATTCAGGGAATTCAAGATGAAATATATTTTTAATTATTGAAGATTAGACTGGATCTAGTTGAACGCCAGCGAAGCCGCGGGAAGAAGCTAATTAGTTAGATATTATTTTATTGCTAACTAGCTGCCCGGACAGACTTCGTTCTGTCAAAAGTTAAGTTGGTAAAAATTAAATTATTGTTAGGTTTTCGAGTGATCATGTTATTTATATCTCAACAATAACTCTATCTCTAACAATAACTCCTTCTTTCCTTCCATCCTTTTAGAATTGTTGCTTCACTGATGAATTTTTCACTGATAGCCGTGTTCCATTACAAAGACGTGGTGGGTTAATATTTCGTAATATTATGACTACCAATCCTACTTTCAATTAAAGATTATGGGGTGGCATTCCTGGGAAATCCGATGTGTTTAAAAATTCTGGTGAATAGTTGACGACATCATCTGTATTAGTTGCGCAATCAACTGATTTGAATGTCTTTAATTCACCGGCAATTTCATTTTTAATTCTAAAGTTTATTTCATCTACATCCGTGTTTTTGGCAGCTAATATCTTTGTAATTCTGGGAGACGTTTGGGAACCCCTTTTGTATGAGCTCGTCAGTAAATTGACTGAAATCGACAGGAAATGTTATGCCAGCCAGATGAGCCAGTCTAATCATCAACAGACATTTTGCCATTACCAAGGAAAATTTATTGTTTTTTTTTTATGTTATTAAAAACCTTCCGTGGACCTTAAGGAACATACAAAAAATAATAGTTAAAAAAAACTAAAAAACACGCTTTTTATAGAAAACCGAACTAAAAAATAGAAAATAAATTTCGATAATATCTTAAAAAGCGTGGGGTGCTTTTTAAGATATTACCAAAATGATAATCACTTTACTAATATCTGTCAATAAAATATTTATAACTATTGACACCATGCACCCCACGCTTTTTAAGATATTATCGAAATTTATTTTCTATTTTTTAGTTCGGTTTTCTATAAAAAGCGTGTTTTTTAGTTTTTTTTAACTATTATTTATTTTCTACTTTTTAGTTATTAGTTTATTGTCATCGGTCCTCGATAAGTCTACAAAGTTTGAACGAAATCTGGCCGTTTAAAGTGGGTCAAAATCGAGCTCAAAGAAGTCGGTTACATACATACAGGTGAAGCTAATATAAAGCGTGTAAAAATAATTAGCCGAATCGGTCCAGCCATTCTTGAGTTATGCACTTACCAACATTAATTTTTATTTATATAGATGTAGATTCCTGGTCGTCAGCGTGTAATCCACGAAGACGCGCCTTACCAATTTCCAATCGAGGGGGAGCAGGTTGCGTGTAAACTTATAGGAAATCAGTGTGCACCGATAATACTCTTGGTGGATGGCACTGTACCCTTGTGGCTATCGCCCTTAGGCGGAGGAAACCACTCCGGCGATATTATCAGGCGGTTGGCGACATTACCTTAGTGTTATTAGTAACAAAAGAAATTTATAAATAAAAATGTTTTTTTAATTTACTTTCATGTATAATATATTTTTAAACTGGTAACAAACGAACCTCCCCGACGACTACATTAGACCTCATTTATTTAATCCAGTAGGAAGTTAGCAACAACTACCGTACGGCTAATTAACAATGATTATAAGACAATAAAGTCGGATGTAGGATGCCACTCACGTTCGGAAGCGTCCAAGGAGTCGCCATTGTGATATAAATAGTTATTTAACGGCCTTCTGGTCCAATGGTAGCTCCTGGCTTCGAAACTTGAGGTATCGGGTTTGATTCTCGAAGGGTGAACATGAGTATTATTTATATCAGTAAGGGAGAAACTGCGCTAAAAAGAGTAATAATTTGACATGATATAAATTGAAACAGATATACAAAGCGAAAGTGTGTGCAAGAAAGAGAAAGACCACGTTTCGACTACCTAGATCTAGTTCAAATCGATCCGACGCTCAAGGACGGGAACGTCAAGAGTACTCGAAACCGACTAGCATGTATGAAGAGATTGATGAATGTAGACGAAGCGAAAGAGGTATGTAAGTCTAGAGAGAACTGGCGCTCTATACTCTCTGCCTAACCTTAGGTACTCGCCGTGATGATATGTATGTATGTATAAATTGAAAAGTATTGTCAAAATTATTTATAAAGCTTGCGTCAAAGCAGTCACGGTTTTTGTGGCCTTCCGTGCGTTTAGTATCTCAGCGCAATGCTGAAATATCACGAAGAATTACCTGTAGACAGGTCGTGACTTAGCTATTCGGATATCGTTATTAAGGTAACAGATATTTTTGATGTGTTTTCCAAGTGTCACTGGAAACCGCACTTATATTATTAATGCGATTGTTGCGATGTTCGTTACTTAACACACGTTACGTTTTAATACATTACGTTACACGGGCAGAACGGAATCGGATGAAATTCGGCACAGAGATAGATTATTAGCTGGATTCACATATAGTACATACATATATGTATGTCTTATTAAAACTAGGACGACATTAATCGAATTTAAAACGGGTGTAACCGCAGGGCAATGCAAATGTAATCTGAAAATAATCTGTTAAAGCATATATAATACATCATTGGTTAATGCATGAGGCGAGTACTTCGTGTCATGTCATTTTACTAACACTAACGTCACAATTTATTTATTTAGATAATTAAAACGGCAGAAACATACCAATTACATTAATAACGACAAAAATTATCCAACATTAAATCGTATTATATTACAAAAATATACCTCCACCTAATATACCTCTGGCGGAAAGTGGGTGTCTGGATATTATCCAAACACCTCTGCCTACCCCTTCGGGGACCCTTGTGGAAAGGCGTGAGGATATAAATATTACAAAAATGAATAAATATACAAAATGACACGCCACTGTCACGCATCCCGCTCGCAACACTTCTTGCACTCCAACAATATTTTGAGGCACGCATCCGCAAACACATCGAAATCAGGGTTCTGGTTCAGGAGAGCGTTGAGCGCGACCAGAACTCGCGTGATGGGAGTGGGCGCGCGCCGATGTGCGACACGGTGGCACACAATAACAGGAGAACCTGATCAAGTGACTTGGGCACCGGTCAAGACATGTATTTAGTTTACATTATTATTTATTAAATGCGAAAAGGAATTTGATTCAGGCTGATATTAATAGTTTGAAACAATGGTGTGATATTAACCAAATGTATCTCAATGTACAAAAATGTTTTTACATAAAGTATACGCGTAAAAAAGACAATATTACAACATCCTACAATTTGGATGGGTGTACCTTGCTAGAAGTCGACGAAGTTCGTGATCTCGGAGTTATTGTTGATAAACGATTAAATTTTAAGTCACACATCAATGAAATCGTCACTAAATCCGCCAAAATGCTAGGCTTCATTAGACGAAACACTAAGGAATTTCGATCTTCTCATACTAAGATCATCCTTTACAATACATTGGTACGAAGCCACCTTGAATATGCAAGCGTGGCATGGAACCCTTATTATGCGGTACACTCGCAACGTATCGAAAATATACAACGGGCTTTTACTAGATCTTTGGCTTTTGTCTCTAGTGGCATTACACATAGAAGCCCATATGACCAAAGGCGCGAATATTTCAAAATGAGTACTTTGCAAAATCGTAGGAAAAATCGCGACGTATTATTTCTTTTCAAAATGGTTCGTGGGCTATTCGAGTGCTCTGATTTGTTAAAGGAAATCGAATTATGTATACCACACAATTACCCTAGACAGAGAATATCCAGGATATTTTCAGTCAAGCGTGCCAGGACCAATCTTGGCTTACACTCTCCTATACCGCGCGTGTGTCGTACATATAATGAACTCAATGGTCTCATCAACAACCTTGATATCTTTCATGACTCATACCGCAACTTAAAAAAAAAACTTTGTGAATACAATAAGAACACTCCATAATCATTGTTTCTTCTTTATTTTATATATATTTTCTATTGTAATTTTACTATAAGTTAAACCATCTCTGTATAAAATGCTGAATGTGCCTGTTATTGGTGCGCATATCAGAAATTGTATTCCTTGCACATACTCTGTAAAGTTTTAATATGTGTACTGTTGGCATATCTTTAATAAATAAATAAATAAATAAATAAAGGACAGATGTGGTGACCTCATTTAATAATGTATATTCATGCCTGCCCAACCAGGTCACCGAAGGTGTAGACAGATGTGTAAAGGTAGTACCAACACACCCACTTTCCGCCAGTCCATCGTCGTTACTCGAGCACGACTATACACACGCCTTTGAAGTTCTTCTTAAACGTATGCAGGTCTCCTCTGGATATTTCCCTTTACTGTAAAGCACGTGGTGTGACTAATCACTGTACAAAACTCATTGATACAGTCGGTATTCGAACTTGCAATCTTTGTGTTGTAGGCAACTCCTCGAACCGCTCGGCCACCACAGCTCTCTCATATTGTGACCTAATTAGTTGCAAATACTGGAAGTTCGAATCCCGACTGTACCAATGAATTTTTCTGGACATAAAAACTTAAATACAATTAGTCACACCACGAGCGTGAAGGAAAACATCGAGAGGAAATCTGCATACGCTTGAGATGAAATTCAAAGACAAAATGCCTATTTATTATATGTCATAGATTTTTTTTCTATTTGCTTAGGAAACAGCCATGGCGATACCGAAGTCGCCATCTGCCAAGCTGTGACCTAAATAGGGGTGTTAATACACTTTTGTGGGGAGGCTTGAAGATATAACATTATATATTATAATGAGGTAGGGTGTATAACCCCTAAGCTCAAATCAATCTCAATTGCACACCCATATGTGCGTCTATCCACGATAACTCATAGGTAACAAACTATATGCTATTAAAATACTACCTAACTACGCAACTCCCAATTAATTAGGTAGTTAGCTAAGCGCAGCTCACTTCCTTCTGTTATTACTTTCAACATTTTCGTAAAAAAAACTTGTTATGAAATACGTATTTTACCGGAAGTAAAGTATGTAATATATTATCTAGTTGAAGTTAGCGTTTAAGTTTAGTCTACGTTTATAGTTGAAATAATTGGTAAAAAGAACCTTCTAAGCCCAAAGAGATTCTGCATTTAATGTGTCAGAATATTATAGAGTAGAGTAGAATAGAATATGTATACATATGCTAAGCAAAGCTTTGATGAAACATTGGTCTACTACACTGTGTTTTAACTACTTAGATGCTTTAGTACAAAACCTTTTTGGTTGTGAAAAATAATTTTGAAATGTTTTCGTAATCGACGTGAAACCTGCATACGTATGAAATGAAATTCAAAGGTCTGTTTAGTTGTCCTTGTCCTTGCCATCTGTCACGTTGGCTCATAACCCTATAATGTTCATAATCCTAAAATGTTGGCATAGAATATCCCCGGCGTAGGTGTGTCGACACGACCCACCTCTGCCTACCCCTTTTAAGACTCCTGTGGGAAGGCGTGAAGTTAGGTTGCAAATATTATGTGTTCAATGTTTATCAGTTACAAATGCGTCAACGTATGTACTATGTACATTTATAATATCAGAATGATCTTCATTCAATATCTCCATATCATATTTACCCATGTAAAATTGTATTTCGATGGTATTTTTTTTACATGTTTAATTCTGGAATTCTTCATATTATATGTGACTATTTGTTAATGCGCTGTAGTAGTATACTTGTGTTAAAATTCATCCATTTCCGTTCAGTATCTTTTGCGTTAAGGAGCAACAAACATCTTCACATAAAAGACATATTTATATAAAATACGTTTTTTTTACGTATTCGTAGATCTACGAAACAAATTAGGGTTTAATTTTTTTTGCGGATGGTGGGAATACGTTTTCCTTTTACTTCTAACACTTTGTATACCTATTAAGGTATTTATAATCATGTATATTAATGCATGAGTGACGCTTCCTTGCGTCATATAGTTTGTGGTTTGAGGAGTACATATTTCCCGAATTATTTTAATACAATGTGTCTCATAAAATGAGTTTTAAATGGTAATGCATTATATTAATTGTCATGAACTCGATTGAACTCAATTCTAGGTACTCCATGACACATACCTAACAACGAATCGGAGAAGTCATAGGCATTATATTGATATTTAATTTCAATGATAGTAATAGGAAAAACGAATTTGTATATAGATATTTATAGACTTATAAGAAATACATTTCTGGTATTAGTCATGAATATTTACTATAACAACATAGAGTATAATTTTTATAGAATGGTGGAAAAAGAGGAATAACACGTTCCAACTACTGGAACAAATCGATCGAGCTCTCGAAGCGAACGTCAAAACTGTCAAAAGTACCCGTCGATCCGGTATGAATAGACTTGTTTCTTGCAATTCTAGAGAGAATACTCTATCTATGTACCCCAATCAGGGATGGGAGAAGAGGGAATCTCAACCAACTGTGGATCTCATAAATAACAATTACTTACGAGGCTTCTGGTGATACCTGAATTAGATACAACGACCTCAAAGGAATTAAAACGTGTTATACATCCGTTAAAGAAGTAAAACGATCCAAAGCTATTTGAGAGACGTCAATGCTTTGTGGAAAGCTGTATTATAAAAAACTTAATTTGCATCGAAAACGGATATAATCATAGAATATTATCTATTGCTTCGCCGAAATTAGCGAAAAATCATTTATTTTTATTTATTTATTTATTTAAGATATGCCAACAGTACACATATTAAAACTTTACAGAGTATGTGCAAGGAATACAATTTCTGATATGCGCACCAATAACAGGCACATTCAGCATTTTATACAGAGATGGTTTAACTTATAATAAAATTACAATAGAAAATATATATAACATAAAGTAAAGTAGAAACAATGATTATGAAGTGTTGTTATTGTATTCACAAAGTTTTTTTTTAAAGTTGCGGTATGAGTCATGAAA
This sequence comes from Drepana falcataria, assembly GCA_945859725.1. Classification (NCBI taxonomy): domain Eukaryota; kingdom Metazoa; phylum Arthropoda; class Insecta; order Lepidoptera; family Drepanidae; genus Drepana; species Drepana falcataria. Next base: position 7,468,607 of record OX243941.1, on the reverse strand, counting down.
GATATCAAGGTTGTTGATGAGACTTAGGAGATTTAGGTAAGGCGTTTAATATATAGGAACCTAAGAAAAAAAAACACATATCTGAAGCAATTCAAAAGCGTATGTATAGTCGTGCTTGAGTAACGGCGACGGACTCGCGTTGGCGCCTAAAATATATCTCTGGCGGAAAGTGGGTGTGTGGGTACTACCTATACACCTCTGCCTACCCATTCGGGGACCCTTGTGGGAAGGCGTGAGGATATATTGTATTTTATTGTTACATTTTCTTTGTGATAGAACTTTGAACTCAACACTTCAACATTACGGTATGCTATTCGCAGCTGTCATTTCTAATGTCAACAATATGCAGATTGTCATCGAATGCATAGAAAGTGTCGATAAGTGTTTATGTAAGTTGCATATTGTCGTTGGTCATTCATTATAAACATATAAACGATTACTTATTCATGCATTTGTCAGGTAATATACTGTTTAACATATGCGGTAGTAAATCTAACTTTTTGTTTGTTGACCAGCGCACGCTGTGATGAGGAAGAAGTACAATTTGTTAACAAACAATGAAATGCATTTTTTTTTGTATTTAATTCATTTGAAAGGAAAACCTAATAAAGCAATTTTATTTTGACTAATTACGGCATTTTGGGGTCAACACGTGTCGAAACACAAAACAAAAATTATGACAGTGTCACAAGTCCGTGCGTTTTAAAATATTATGTACGGGGCGTGCAGTCACAAACTGAGTTAGCTGAGAATGTCGGACATTAAGGTAGGCCTTGATTGCATGTTTTGCTATTATAAGACCAGCTTTAGCAGATAGGTAGGTATAGGGAAAGTGAATGGTGTTAGAAGCGAGATCAAAACATTTATACTTTCAAATTGTATTTTGATGCTTAATACACTATCTATAATTCTCTGAAAGTGTTCGGATATTTTCTTAGTAGTTATTGTAACGCGTCAACACTTTGTTGCGACTATTGCATGCTTGCATTAGGCCAGCAAAGTTATTCTGGGTGGAGTTCTTAAGACCTTAATCAACACTACAAAAGAACGCATTATTATCCGAGTATACCTACTACTTCTTTAGTTGCGATGTTCTTTATGGTTGAGTATGGACAGTCATGAACCCACAATAACGCCCTTCAAACATCCCTTCACGTCCATTCTTGGGGCATGTTTGCCTTCGTAAGTCGCTTATCATGTGGCAGGGCTTGTTTAGTATATAATTAAACTATATCTTCACCCTTTCCATAACTGTCCCCAAATGGGGACCAATATGACTGCAATAACCTTTTTCGCCAGACATATTTAGGTGCAAACGTAATGTCACAGTTGGTGCGTCTGTCGTCGTTCCGTAGGAACAACTCGACACAAGTATGTAATAAGTAATTTTTAAAAGTTAATAAATGTTTTACCTATGTATGGCGGAATTTGTAATACTTAAAAGTAGAAACTTAAAAGTACGTATTAGCTGGTTAGCGAAAAGGTTTTCTTGTCAGCGTTAAGAAAAAAATAAAAAATGTACTGCTGAACAAGTTATGCTATTCCGTTCTAGTCTGCTCGATGGTAAGGTAGAGTAACAAGTAGACTAACAATAAAACAAGTGTACAAATAGCCTTGTCCATACCCATTCGTGAGTAACTGGAAATAACTGGATCCCACAGTCCCAATAAAATGTAGTATAAAACTATATTGAACGTTTGCCCTAGTGTAAAATTTCCATAATTTAGAATTATATACCTTGCCTTTTAGGGACTTTTTTATATTTATCATAAGTACCTGTTACCAAGTCCATGCGAGCGTATAAAAAGGTAGTTTTAAATACGTGAAGAAATGCATAAGAATGTAGCCGGAAAAGCATATCCGTCACGCGCGTAAATTCATTGTTTGCAGATAAGTAATTTCAATTTCGTTAATCTGATTGTCAACACATTGTAGTACGATTTTTGTCGCCATCTGTCACGTTGGCACCTAATATAGCTCTGGCGGAAAGTGGGTGTGTGGGTATTACCTATACACCTCTGCCTACCCCTTCGGGGACCCTTGTGGGAAGGCGTGAGGATATATATATATGAACGAACAATCTCCCTAAACCGACGTTATTTGAAGCGGTGCAGTTAACTTTCTAGTCATAAAGTGTCAAAGACATGTTTCTACTATAAACAATGTTACTCACTTTCATTTTTGAAGTTTTATTTTGACAATATCCCAAAAGTCCAAGATTCCACTAACACAAACAGAAAAAAAGTTTTTGAAGAAACAAACAGTTTCCGGGTGGTTGGCCTGTTGAAATGTGACAGCGAGACTGCACCTCGCGTTGTATCGCGGCGCGAGCACGGCCGACACTGTCGATTTAAAAAAATAACTTTCCCAAACGACCGCGTTTGACGCTCGAACAAGTTGTTCCGTTTATGAGCTAGCTTACATAATTTTGGTCATTCGCTATACATAATTAATTAACCCATTTTGTTTTTTTTTTTTTAACAAGCTTACCTATGTGAAGTCGTGCTGTAGTAACGGCGATGGACTCGCCATATGTCACGTTGGCACCTAAAATATAATTATCCTTGGCGGATAGTTTGGTATGTGGGTACTACCTATACATACACCTCTGTCTACCCCTTCGGGGACCCTTTGAGGGAAGGCGTGAGGATATATTATAATAATAAATTAAATTATATACCTACTATTGAAATATCATAAGTGGCTAATAATAGGCGATAGGTATGAATGGAATATGTATAGGAAATATCTTTTGTAATTTTACTAGTAAACCAAAATCACTACGTAAAAAAAACTAAATTTGAAGAAGAAGCCAAGTCTGTCCGTTCGCGATAAACTCAAAACTTATGAGCGGGTTTCCACCAATATACAGTAAATTATGAGGAAGCTGGGTAGGTGAATAACTTATTATGGGTTTGTGTTAATTTGTTGATTTAAGACAATTATTGAAAGTGACAATAAACATGCTCTCAACATGTTTATTGTCAAAATTTACTTTTATCGAAAACGCTGCGACTGCCCTTTTCCCTTCGAGATAAAATAAAACAATGTACGGGATGGTAGTTATATAATAATATATAGTATAAATACAGATACCTATTTTGTCGGAAATATTATATTTTTTTAAAAATTTAATTTAAAAATTAAAAAAATTAAAAATTTCTTTATAATAAATTCAACAATATTCTGAACATTTATAAACTAACAAAACGTGAATGTAAAACTAAACTTGTTAATTACCTTCTCACATACAACTATGAGACAACAGAGGCCGTTCTAAAAACTAATTAATACACGCATAACGACACAAGCATACACACATACACACACTCAAACACACACACACACACACACAAACACACACACACACACACACAAACACACACACACACACACAAACACACACACACACACACACTTACCTACAACACATATATATACACGTACGTGCGCACGCACCAGACCACTGGACTTGTAATGTAACACTGGTTATTAAAGAAACATATTGGAAGAGCACTGTGTCCTGAAATACAGGCTAAGCCTAGCTCAGGCGCAGAAGCCCAAACTATTCTAATCACATATATAACCTATTCCAATGTATACCGTGCATCATGTAATGAGATTTTATGCAAATAAATTTTTATTATTATTATTATTATTATTATTTATGTTTTAGATTTTCTTCTCAAATAAATACAGGTTTCTTCACGATGGTTAACGAAAGTCACTGTAATTAATATCGAACATAGATACTCATTGTGATACCTACAGACTAGCTGCCAGTTAGGCATATCTTCTGTGAAATGAAACAGTAAGGTGTAAACTTCATTGGAAATGTGCCATTGTCGGCCATGTTTATCTTGAAAACTGTCAACATTCCCAAGAAAAATATTGTTTTTTTTACGGGCTAGCGATGAAAGAAGTCTAACTACATTGTGCGTAGTCAGTCATCCCAGCTTTATGCCCAAAATTAAAAAAATAGTACATACATGAAATTAAAGTTTGGGGTTTAACTTAAGTAATATGTGAAGAAGTATTCACATCCGGCTAAGACTGGACGAGTGATGGCGCTCCATATTCTTAGTCTGGCCTAATAACGAGAATTAATTATCAAAGGCTACTCGTTCGCCGAGTTCGGTTTTAAAGATCACTTTTATTAGTCATATGTGGTCAAACCAGTTATTTCTATTTAAAAAATAAGAAGAATTCAGTTTGGTCATCAACTCAAAATTCACGCACACTGGCTGGTTAGAAAACAAGACATAACGATATAACAAAATAAAGTTATTGCTATTAATGATGAATGACAATTGGTTAGAGTCAACCAATCAGAGCGCAGGGCTTTTGAATTCTCAAATGGTTTACTACGATCTTTTAAATTTTGGTGTATAAGCGGCGGGAACTGCTTACCATCAGGCGGAGACACTTGTGTTACAAATTTAGATTAAATAGTTAAATTTACATAGTAAAAATACATTAGTTCTTCTAAGTTGTAAATTTTTTATTCCGTATTTTAACAAAAAAAAATTGTAAAGTAAAAATTTAAGTGGTTAGATTCTAAACTGAAATTAGAATTAAATTACTTTTTATTATATTAATAGCTTTAGAATAAATCTCATATAATCTTGCTTCTACTTATAACTCACTTGAGTATTTTAATATTGCCGACTGTTTTATATTCGGAACTATTTGTTTTATTATGCCGCCTGTGGACGCTTGCAACACCAGGGGTATCTATCACTCGACCCTGCAGGAATCTCGTCACACCCATCTTGAAGAACTCCATACTCTCTAGGGAAAATCTCAACGGGGAGCTCATTCCTATTTGTTTTATTATGTCGATATATCATCTAGAAGACAACTTATATTTCTGATCCACTTCATACTTTCACGCCCTCCCACAAGGGCAATTTTTCCTTTTAGCAGGAACACGCCAGTGACCATACCATAGTCAATGGACTGGCGTTGTATGTTCCCATTGACTATGGTATGGTAAACTACATAACACACGTCCATCTTGCTATAGATTCTTTACTAGGATTGATAAGTAAAATAAACCAAAATCCCGATTCAATCATTTATTAATTAGATAGATGAAATCTCAATACATTCAATATGTAAGTTCTATCAAGCAACAAAATAATGGCGCGATGTTTTGCCACTGATATCAAATCGGGGTTAAAACATACTCAATGCGCATAATAACTAAAAAAGCCCTTATCCCACATACAATAAAGGTTACATTAGCTATAAGGATGCTATATGGAAACAAAATATGAATATAAATTGGTATGATACTTAAATGGCAAAAGTCGTAATAATTGGGTTCAGCGTGGGAAAAATATGAAGTTGAGTGGGTTACAATAGCACACAAATCTGTACATGAAATTGTAGCTCTTGAGTGCATATTATTATTATTAACACGTAACAAATATTGATGATACAAATGCGGCTCGAAGGACCAAATTATGTGAAATACTATTATTAATAATAATAATCTTCTGAAGTGACATAAATCAATGCTACATAAAGTGCAAATTCGAATGCTAATTGTATCAATTAGACACTCGTTTTCTTTAATGATTTTGTTTTATGAAACAACATACAGTTAGTTATAGTTAATTTGACTATAGCTATTATAATAATAATTGCTACAAAAATGTTAGTCCGAAGTTACAATTTAAGCAATTTTGTGTATACTTTAGGGATGAAATAAGGATTTCGACGCCAGCGCCATCTATGGCGCCGAAGTCATAATTCTTACACCGAACCCGTTTTAAAAATAAAATAGTAATATTTAATGTTTTGCTACGCATTTGTATACTTTCTATGAACCGTGTAAAGTTTAAATTTGTGTAATACGTGTCGTTGAGTAAAATGCTATTTAACGCCTTGTGACAGGTTGCCAATCGTCGCCGTCGGGATCACGAGCTGTGGACAAATATAATTACTTTGTTATTTATATTAAACTAGCTTTATGGTTTCGCGATAAGTTTAGTTATCAGCTCTCTTGGATAGTAGCTTGATGAAATATAGATTATAGAAACCCGCGAGTATGTCTGAAGAGACTGATCAATGTAGATGAAGCGAAAGAAGCCTGAAGTCTAAAGAGAACTCCTGCTCTCTTTGCTTACCCCGTCAGGGACACGGAAGTGATGTATACAAAATGTTGGTCACTTACGTTTTTCATCTCGGCGCGGCGGCGGTGGACGTCTGTCGCGGTCATCACGACGCGGAACATCGCGGTCATCACGCCTGTAGACATAAAGAGGTCATCAAACGATACATAGGCATGTTTGACGCCGGGATTAAGGAAGCGTTATACATCATCACGCGTTCCAAAAACATTCCCCAAAAGGCCATCTCGAAAGGCGAGAACGTACATTATGTAACAACTAGCTATCCCGCCCAGCTTCGTTCGGATGAAAAAATACAATGGTAGCGCCACCTATCATCGGGTCCCATTGTGAATCTAAATCATTCTCGTATCCACTTGAAGACACACAGAATATTTTATTAAAATCGGTCCAGCCGTTTAGGAGGAGTATACATACAGAAGAAATATATAAACAAAAGATATTATCATTTGAATTACCGTTCATCCCTCCTAGGTCCGTCACGGTCGTCTCTGCGCGGAGGGTAACGGTCACGCTCGCCGCGGAAGCCCTCGCGATCGCCAGCCCTGTCGCGATCGCCACCCCTGTCACGATCGCCACCTCTATCACGGTCCCCGCCCCTGTCACGGTCGCCGCGGGGAGCGTCGCGATAGCGGTCATCGCGGGGAGGTCCGTCCTTACCGGACCGCCAGGTGGATGAGCGCTCCTAGGAAATAAGGTTTGTGTTAGCAAAAAAAAACTGTGACTAGAATAACAACAAATACAATCCAACCATTCGAGTCCTCTTAATGAGAGTAGTTTTTTATGAACTTCACCTGAAAATTTGTTTTGATAATGCTTACGTTATAAGCCTTTACAAGATTAAATTATAAACTAAAATAGTGAGGATAGCTGCAGGGTCGCAAACAAGCAAGCATACACACACACCCCTAGACAGCGGTAGCTACTTACCATCAGGCGGACATGTTTTATTTGCCTCGACAGTAGTATAAAAAAAAGTATTTTCTAGCCTACTTAGATCCCACGTTACGTACAAGGGGATGCCTGCCTGCTTAGCAGACAAGAAGTTCGTGGCGACGAGCGTTTGGGCCAAGGTAACAATGAAACAAGCTTGTAATATTATAGAGTTAACTCACAGAAGCCGCCGGCGGAGGCTCCGCGGGTCCTCGACGCCAGCTGCCGCCCTCGGGGCCGCTGGAGCGCCCGGCGTAGCGGGGTCTGCACACAACACACTACACTTAACAACGGTGAAATATATACTTGTCATAGTATAAGATACTATGTGTCCGCCGGTGTAGAGCAATCTTGATATTCTTGAGTGTTCAATTGATTTGATTTAGATTGGAATATGGTCTTCCTCTGCCTTTTGCAGACACTTGTACATTGTTCGTCAATTATTCTCCACTCATCCTTTCTATATAACCAAAGCAAAGTAACGCCTTTCCATAATAAAAAAATAACTTTACTAAAAAGCTGCGGCGATCGAGTGGTTCGAGTAGTTGCCTGCGACACAAAGATCGCAAGTTCGAATCAACTTAAGAACAGTGATAGTCACATCACGAGCTTTACGGTGTAGGAAAACATCGAGAGCAAACCTGCATACGTCTGAGAAGCAATTCAAAGGCGTATGTATAGTCGTGCTTGAGTAACGGCGACGGACTCGCCATCTAACACGTTGGCACCTAAAATATCTCTGGCGGAAAGTGTGCGGGTACTAACTATACACCTCTGCCTACCCCTTCGGGGACCCTTGTAGGAAGGCGTAAGGATATATTATTATTTATATATATAACGTTACTAAACTCTTTCGCCACTCGACTCGCCATCTTTCACATTAGCACCTAAAATATATTTCTGCAGAAAGTGGGTTTGTGGGTACTATCTGCATACCCCACCGGGAACCCTTGTGGAAAGGTATTTATTTCTTTATAACATTTTAATATTTTCTATATACTTGTTTAAAATAATAATAATTCGTACTTTTCACGCTCCGGCTCCCGATTGGAAGACCTCCAGCCGCCGTCATCTCTCGGCCTGTCGTCTCTGGCGCGATCGTCGCGAGGGCCGCGGTCCTCTCTGGGAGGCCCACGCTCGTCTCTTGGGCCCCTGTCGTCCCTAGGAGGCCCCCTCTCATCTCTCGGGGGCCCACGCTCCCCGCGCTCTTCACGCGACAAGCCGCGATCGTCACGCGGCGGGCCGCGTTCTTCGCGGGGACGTTCCTCCCTCGATGGTCGTTCGTCTCTTGGGCGATCCTCTCGTCTGCAGGCCAAATGGAGTATAATTTAGGCGCTATAACTTGTATACAATTCTCTACTTAAAGGAAAAAAAAACTGAATTAAAAGATTTTAAGTGCAGTGACTGCTGATGGCGAATCCTTCGCTGTTTCTCAAACACGACGTAAGCCTTTGAATTTCTTTACATATGCACGTTTCTTCTCGATGTTTTCCTTCACCAAAAAATCTCGTAGTGTGTTTTTGATCACCGTACATAAGTCCAGACAAAGCTCACTGCTCGGTGTTTATACAACGCTTTCCCGCATATTTGCTTTAATCGGGTATAATTTGGAGATATTTTTCTGGGTTAGGTAAAACATATCGCGTGTGTTTTCTATCTAATCCAGCTAATAAATAATCTATATCTGTGGCAAATTTCATCCAATTCCGTGGAGTAGTTTGAAGAGAAATAAACATCGTCACAAAATTTCGCATATATAATATAAGTACCATCGTGTCCTGTACCTGTCATCCCTGGGCGGCGGTCGCTCTTCTCGTCCCTCCGGGGAGCGGGGCCGGTCATCCCGCGGCGCATCGCGGGGACGACCTACACGAGCGAACATTTGTGACAAGTGAGAAGACAAAACATCATCATCATATCATCACGCCGAGTGCTCTCTAGACTTACATATCTCTTTCGCTTCGTCCACATTCATGAGTATCACAAAATTATCATTAATTTGGTGTCAAATAGAGCGCTAACAAAAACAACACCATCAACGCCTTATATATCACCCGACCCCACTCGTAAGTAAAATACTGGAACTTCCGAGTGTAGCCAAAGTTAGAAGGGGCCGTCTTATTTAACCGGGAAGCGCGGTACTGACCAATCCGTTGTCAATTTTGCTCATGGTGTGGCGGCCATACGTATCATAGAGATATGGCTATGCATGAATGTAAGTAGTGTAATTGTAAAAGAGTGTGTACTGACTGGGTCTCCAGGGCTCCGTTTTCTTGGGTTCCTCCGCCTTGGCGTCGGGCTTGGCGCGCCAGGCGGAGGAACCCTCTCGGGTCTCCCGGGCCTCCGGGGCCTCTCCGCGCCGCCACGAGGAGCCCCCGGGCGTGCGGCTGGCCTCCAGCTTGCGCTGCACCTCGGCCTCCTTGGCGCGGGCCTTGGCCTCCACGCGGGCCAGGTACTCCTGGTGCTCCCTGACAATACACACACACACACACACGCACATGAATACAATTGTTCGGTACATATGTGAACTTTAAATAAATAAATAATTAAAAAATATGTTTGGCACCTCACTCCTAAACGGCTGGACCGATTGGAATGAAATTTTGTGTGTATATTTGAGGAAGTTAGGGGATGGTTTGAAAGTAAATTTGCTGCACTTTATAGGCAAAACATTCCATAAACATGTACTAGATAATATTATTTACTCATTTCATCGTCAGTCAATAGGATTAGGTATAATAAGAGTGATCTCTTAAATTTGTTAAGCGCAAATTGAATTATTTAAAATGAATTACCTATCTTCCTTCTCCTTCTTCTCACGCAGCAGGGCAAGCTCCTCCTGGTGTTTCTTCTCCCGTTCTTCACGCTCCCGCCGCTCCTCTTCTTCGGCCAATTGTCGTGCTGCTTCAGCCGCTTCTTCCTCTACGCGATGTTTCTCTGCTAGCCACTGGAAGCGAGCATTATTTTTGAATGGCAGGTCTCCTCCCAATGTTTTCTTTCACCATAAAGCTGTGTCTAATCATTATACTCAAGTTCTGAAAAACTCATTACACAATCGGGATTCGAGCTTCCAATCCTTCTGCTGCAGCCAACTACTCGAACCAATTGGCCACCATGGCTTAATAATATGAGTTAGGATAGAGTATTGAATGGTACCTCCTGGCGCCTCTTCTCGATCCTGAGCGCGCGCCGCTCGGCCAGGCGCTTGTCTCGCTCGGCGGCGAGCTTCTCGCGGAAAGCGGCCACCCGCTGCAGGTGTGCGGCGCCGCGCTCGCTCTGCAGCCGCGCCGTGAACTGGGCGCGCTGCTCGCTCATGCGACCCAGCCGCGCCGACGTGGCCACGTCGCGGGCGCGGGCCTCTGAGGACATTATAATTATCAGTTTAAATAATTTATTTCTCGACAAGAAAATAATTATATAATAGAAGAAAATACACAATAAGGGATTGATCCCATTATGCTTCCAACACAGTATAACTCTCCGAACACAGAGTGGCAACGCGCAAGTGATACTTCGGAATCGTAATCGTAGGCTACGGTAACCGTTTCTCATCAGAAGGGCCACTCTTATTGTAAAAAAAAAGACCTAAAAAGTAAGTAAGGAAGAATAGAAGCCGTGGTGGCCGTGTGGTTCGAGCAGTTGCCTGCGACACAAAGAGCGCAAGTTCAAATCCCGACTGTACCAATGAGTTTTTCTGAACTTAAGTACAGTGATTAGTCACACCACGAGCTTTACGGTGAAGGAAAACATCGAGAGGAAGCCTGTATACGTTTGAGAAGTAATTCAAAGGCGTATGTATAGTCGTGCTTGAGTAACGGCGACGGACTCGCCATCTGTCACGCTGGCACCTAAAATATAGCTCGGGCGGAAAGTGGGTGTGTGGGTATTACCTATACACCTCTGCCTACCCCTTCGGGGACCCTTGTGGGAAGGCGTGAGGATATTTATTTTAAGAAAGATAATGCAGACAGCCTCGTCCTTGATTGAAATGAAAAATGTTTAAGTATATCATTTGTAGGCATACTATAGTGTACTATCCGTGCGAAGTCGGGGCGAGTCGCTAGTATATACTAATATTAAAAAGAGGAAGGATTTGTGTGTGTGTATGTTTGTAATGAATAAAATAAAAAAAACTAGACCGATTTCAAAAATTCTTTCACCTTATGGAAGCTACATTCACCCTGAGTGAAATAGGCTATATTATATCTTATAAAAAAAAAACTTATATCCATCCGTACGAAGTCGGGGCGAGTCGCTAGTATATTATAAAAGACACCATTCCCAACCTTCACATAGCGGTATGATTAAACCTCAACTCACCAATAAGCTGCTGTATGCGTTCCTTCTCTTGCTGCTCCCAAAATGCCTTGTCTTGAACCTGCTTCTCTTCCAAACTCTTCTGCAGCAACGGAATCTCTTCCAAGCGCTTCGCTCGCTCGAAGTAGTCCACCTAGTAACGTTTATAGTAGTGTGAAAATAAGTGTACCAACAATAATTTCCTTATCAGTAAATTATACATCTTTATATATATAATTCTTCTGTGAGTGTGTATGTCACTGAACTCCTCCTAAACGGCTGGACCAATTTTAATGAAATTTTCTGTGTGTCTTCAGATGGATTTGAGAATGGTTTAGATTCACAATTGGACCCGATAGGTGGCGCCACCATCTTTTTTTTTCCACCCGAGCGAAGCTGGGCGGGACAACTAGTATATATGTATAAAATTAGGAACGCCAACGCCATCTCTCGGCGTTTGATGGAGTCAACATTTCACCGAACGAGCGGAGCGCACGAGACTTCTTGTGTGGCGGTCGGCCGGTTCCGTTATACGAACCTAGCTATAGTGTGCTATTGTGTTGTAACTTGTAAGCTATCTCGTTAATAAGTTCGACATTATAACTTAATTAAGTGAACTACTTTGTTTCGTTACACCGATATCACCCAACGACGCCCAATGTTAAAAGACTAGGCAGGGTCCACCCCGCTGATGACGGTGACGCTATTCCGCTGTTATATATATATGTGTAAGGTAAGATATACATACTTTCTTCTCCTGAGACTTGAGCCTGGCCTGCAGCTCACGGCGTTCCTTCATCAACTCTTCAGCCTCGCGCTGGGCGATCGCTTCTGCGTCCATTTTCTTCAAGTCCTGACGATGGGAGATAAAATATGACTCTCATACCACCAAAACCAGCCATAACTTGTTTTGATAAGCGGTAACCACGGCAGCACGTGCATTAGCAAAATGCTCTTTGGGGAACAATATAATGCAGTCTAAGGAACATCATGCAGATACATATCATACCCACATGAATTCCATACAACATTCTTAAACTTGCAAAATCAAATAAATTCGAATAGAACTTTAATTTAATTGCAATATTTATTACAGGGATTGATTATTTATACTAAAGTATGTCCAGTGTGTTAACTCAGCTAATAATATATCTATTCGCCGAAATTCATCCAATTTAGATCCAATTCCAATTCTTTTTCATCAGAGAGCAGAGGATTAGTCTCATTATGCTTCCAACATAGTACAACTCTCCGAACACAGAGTGGCAACGCGCAAGTGATACTTCGGTATTGTAAGCGTAAATAGGCTGTTTTCCGGGTGGGCCGTATGCTTGCTTGCAACTCTTGTAGTATAAAAAAACCGTCCTAACGTTCTGACATGATTCAGTAATAAATACCCTACAAACCTTCACATTAATAACAACAGTAAGGAACTATCACACATGTTTGTGCAAGCTTGGATCGAATCGGCGATAATTTTCCCAAGCATTATCTCAAAGCGTGGGTGGTGTACCTCTTCGTCTAACTTCTGCAGCATCTTCTGTCCGTGGGCGGTCTGCGAGATGTGCGCCACTCTCTCTCGGAGATGCCTCTCGCGCATGGCAGCTAGTTCCGACTCGTGGCGACGCCGTTCGCGCTCCGTGCGCTCGGCCTCCAGCCGCCGCGCCTCGGCCGCCGCAGCCGCGCGGACCTGCTCCTCTTGACGCCTGGACACAGACACATAAAGTTTACATCGAAACTTCATCTTCACGCCTTCCCACAAGGGGTAGGCAGCGGCGTGTAGTAATATATATCTATACAAATAAATTAAATTTGAGTGTCTGTTTGTCATATTAAAATAAACGCTTTTTACTAAATGCTTAATATGGTCTGTCTCTCAGCTTGTTCCAGCTAACCTCTGAAACAGCTGGACCTATTTTGACGGGACTTTCACACATATCTGATGCAATATGGAGTAACTTAGGCGCGGATGAAGTCTATGGCACAGCTAACGCATGTTTATTTCGAATTTTTACATAAACACACACTTCTTCACCATAAATATATAGATACGTGTCTGCTTCCTGATAGGTCTCTTCTAGACCAAAGGCCCCCAGCTGTGACGGGGAGCTAGAGTGGGTCAATACCTGAGCTCCTCCTCCTCGCGCACCGTGTTCAGCCGCTCGATGTACTCCTTGCGCTCCTCGATGATCTTGTGCCGCTGCAGCACGCGGTGGTGCTCGGCGTGCTTGTTCTCGTGGTAGTGCTGCACCATCTGCGCGCGCGCTCGCTCGCGCTCCTGCTTGCGCCGCGCCGGGAACAGGGTCTGCACCGCGCGGGACAGGACCTCCGACGCGCGGACCAACTGCTCGCGCACCTACCCGACACACACAGAGCACGCCATTACACACACGGACACGTCGACGAGCCGAGTCCCTCACTGGGTAGGCAGAAAGCTAATTTATAAGAAAATCTAAATGTATCCAGGCACAACATACATATTATCACGCCGCGTCTCTAACGGGGTTGGCTAAGAGAGTAGACCACCAGTTTATATACAGATTCACAGACCTGTTTTGCTTCATGAATGAGAACGACCGTTTAAACTTTTACAGACGCGAATAATATATGAAAATACTAACTGGTTGTCCATCAACATTTTTGCTCAAATGATGTAGAATTTTTAGAGCTTAAGGCTCTACTTTATCTATATTAATATTATAAAGAGGAAAGATTTGATTGTTTGTATTGAATAGGCTCCGAGGCTACTGGACCGATTTGAAAACATCTTCCACCATTGGAAAGCTATATTCACCCTGACTGACATAGGCAATATTTCCTTTACTAAAAAGCTAGTTTAGAATAAGAATTTGAATTTTTTTATAGTGTTAACTGTGCAGGCATAAATTAACACAGACTGTCAATGACAGACAGACAGCCTGTCGCGTCTAGCCCACAGCTATGCTTTACCTCCGAGGCCTACCACGTGGTAACTATGGCAGAGTTACACATGGGATTTATTTCGGAGGAAAGGTTTTTAATTATTTTAGAATCATTACACACAGCAACTTTTTTTTATGCTGTACGCTTCGCTGCATTAAAAAAAACTGTAACTGATGTGAAAACTAGGTAAAACAATCCTTAAAGCAGACTGTATGTTGTGTTAAAAATTGAGCGCAATCGGTGCAGAATTTTAAGAGTTTTTAATTACATACATTTATATATAAATAGAATATAATAGACCTAAAAAATAATCTAGCAGTGCGCCGCGATTTCATCCGCGTAAAAATTCCTTGGTGGATTTTTACGCGGGTGAATAATCTATTTCAGTGGCAAATTTCATTCAATTCCGTACAATAGTTTCTGCGTGAAAGTGGAACAAACCTCAATTCTCACAAACTTTCGCATTTATAATAAAAGTAGTCATCATCATCATCAGCCCACTCTAGTCCACTGCTGGACATAGGCCTCCCCTAATGAGCGCCATAGCGCCCTGTCTTCAGCTTGCCGCATCCAGCATCTGCCAGCAGTCCTTCGCAAATCGTCATCCCACCTTGTCGGAGGGCGTCCTACACTACGTTTGCCTATTCGAGGTCTCCACTGAAGAACACGTTTACCCCAGCGGTTGCCGGTTCTTCGCGAGATATGGCCGGCCCACTGCCACTTCAGCTTGCAAATTCTTTGAGCTATGTCGATAACTTTGGTTCTCTGTCGGATGTATTCTTTGCGAATCTTATCCTTCAGAGAGACTCCGAGCATAGCTCTCTCCATAGCTCGCTGAGCGACCTTAAACTGGTGGACCAGCCCTATCGTGTGTCCACGTCTATGCTCCGTAGGTCATAACGGGTAGGACGCACTGATTGAAAACTTTAGTTTAAAAAGTAGTAGGATGTGAAAATTTACGATTTTTAGGCAATACACATACAAATATTGCGAGTGATTATTTTCTATCGCGCACACTTGCAAAAGGCATATATATGTATAGGCATCGTTTTAAAATCAGTGTTGCAGTACGTTTTCGGTGGTAGCTTACCTGTTCAGCTGGCGTGGCCTGCAGTATGGCGCCGCCGCAGGCCTCGTCAGCGGCAGAGCACCACTCGCCGCCGCCCGCCTCCACACCAAAGTGGACGCAACTATGACAAACAAAATGATAAATAACGCTTCATCATCATCATCATCATCATCAGCCTACAGCAGTCCACTGCTGGACATAGGCCTCTTCCATGGCGCGCCACCATACTCTGTCTTGGGCCCTTCTCATCCATCGGCCGCCAGCGAACCTCTTAAGGTCGTCCGTCCACCGTGCCTCAGGATATAACAGATATAAAATAACGCTTATTGATTAACAACACTACTTATATTTTATTTAAAAAAAATGTATTACAAACAGACACTAAAATTATTATATAGATTAATATTTATTTATTTATTTATTTATTTATTTATTTACATACTTATATTATCATGACAGGTGGTACCTAATGCGATAAATAAGCTACAGAGGACCTGATAACAGGTTAATAGTTACTTTCGTAAATTCCGCCAATGTACAAGTGAAAATATCAGTGTACTGTGATACCCTGTTTAATAGCTTAACTGCTCTTGTTATTGGAGCAAACTTAGCTATATTGGTGCGAGCCACTGGGACCTCAAAGAGTCTTGGCCTTGGCTCCCGTCGCAGTCTGGTGTTAGGAACGAGCAGCCTTAGTGACGCCAGTACGCTAGGGTTACATAGTTTACCTCGGAAAATTTGGAATACGTGCTTAGCTAGTGCCAAGTCCCGCCGCACTTCTAGCTTATAGTATCCAACCATGCCCAGAACAAAAAGGGTTGGATACATAAGTGGGTAGAAAGGGTATACGCCGTACTGTTTCATATAAAGATACCTAGTGAATTTGTTTTGCATCTTTTCCACCATGAGACTATATTTAGTTTCATGGGGATTCCAGATGATAGCACCGCTCTCTAGTCTGCTCCTCACCAACGCGTTGTATAACGATTTTATCGCCCCCACGTTATTGAAGTCCCGCGTTTCACGCATTATAAATCCAAGAGTTCTATATGCTTTCACACAAATTTGTACAATATGTGTACGAAACGTCAGATCTGAAGTAATCATGATCCCTAAATCACGTACCGAAGTGGCGCGCGGGATGACCTCTCCCTCCATCTGATACTCGAAGTACAAGGGAGTAGCTGATCGAGTATAGGACATAACGTTGCATTTTGATACATTGAACGATAATTCGTTCTCGCGGCTCCACTGCACTACCTGCTCAATGTCCCTTTGCAATTTTTGACAGTATAATATATCTCCGATACGTGACCGTCGTACTCCACATACTGCCTGCGATTACCCAGGTAGCTGGCAAAAAAGTTCAATAGGTCAGGAGTGAACCCAGCCTTTGCAAATTTAAATAATAGGATATCATTATCCACACTATCGAAGGCTTTCCTGTAATCGAAGTAGGCTACGTCTATTTGAGCTCCCACCTCTGAGTCGAGCGCGGGCGCCACGTGACTCATAAAGCACATTAGATTGGAATCTGTACTGCGACCTTTCCTAAAACCATGCTGAGCATCATTAAGCAGTGGGTTAATTTGTGGTGAGATGGATGCGCAGAGTGTTGTTTCAAAAACCTTGGCGAATGAACACAAAACTGCCACAGGTCTCCACTCACTTGTATCTGGGCCAGGGGCACCCTTTGGAACTGGGGTCACCCGACTTAGCTTCCAACCTTCCGGGTACCAATGCTCAGAAAGACAAAGGTTGAATAGGTGCCGCAGAGGCCTACACAATACCATTCTACAATCTTTGACAATGTAGGGGGGAACTCCATCTGGACCTACCGATCTCTTTGGTTTAAGACTATTAAGAGCACCCTGTACCTCCTTTAGGGACAAATGACCCACATGTACTCTAAAACCACGCTCCGGAGCCGAATTCGAAGCTGTAGACGCGTCCAATTGCGGTTTTTTTGAACCGAACACAGATAGGAAATAATCTGCAAATTCTTGGGCACACTCATTTGAGTGTAATGGAACCCCGCTTTTAGCGATACGAGGTCTACTGCGCTTCGATCGCTTATTTCCAATGTATCCCCAGAAAGACCTTGGATCGTCTGAAAATTGCGACTCAACACGATTCTGGTAGTCCTTATAAGCAATATCAATTTTCCGTTTAACCTTTGACCTGTAGTAAGAAAAATTTTCATAGTAGTCATTCAAACCTTTGTTCTTGTAATTCTTGTGCCAATAAGCTTTCTTTTTAATGTCGCCTATTATTTCTGCCGTGTACCACTCAGGGTAATGGTACCCTGAGCGATCTGCGTTATGCTTTTTCCTCGGGGTGCTTTCATTTAATTTGTTATAAAATATGTCGTAAAATATGTCGTACGCCTCACTAGCGCTGCCCGCCTCGTACAAAGAACACCAGTCCGTCTCTGCAAGCGATCTATAGCGCGGTGAAGAGGTATGGTATATAGGTATAGAAGCGGTGTAGAGGCCAGCATTACCCCCCCATGCTTGCGCCCATCAGTTCGATCACAACGTAGTACTGTATACCCTTGTGGCATGAGCTCTCCATCGTGAATAGACATATTTATTCCCGTCTCTGTAAACGCGAATAAATCAGCCGATGATACCATAATGTTTTTATAAAAGGATTTGAGTTTAGTACGCAACCCTCTGACATTCTGGTAATATAACTCTAAGCAATTATGGTCTTCTGTGTTATGCAGGCTATGTTTGGTTTTTGGTAGGTTCCTTAGGCCTCCGAAACCACACCCACTCGCAAAATTCTACATTAATAGGCCAGATTTCGGGCTGACACAGTTTCTCATAGTCGCTTTCTGTAATGCCTATAATGAATGATGCGTAATCCCTTTCTGTCTTAGGTTTAATTTTTTCAATTCTGATTGATACTTCCTGTCCACATATTTTCCTTACATATATTTCTAAATTTTCTACTGTTGTGTCTTTCTTTAGACGCCACACATGTAGAAATTTTTTCTTTTTTTTCAATAGGAGTTGTAATTCCTCCTCTTTTCACATCGGTTATCGGGTATTTCTTTCCTTTCCTCGTTACTATTTCCCAACCGTCTTTTTCACTGTATTTTTCAGATGTGGTTTTTAATTCAGGTGCGGAATTTTTGATTTTTGAAATTGGTTGTTGAACCTCATTAACTAATTCAACAGCTGGTTTCATGGCCACACTTTTATTTTTGACTACCTCCGTATTTTTTCTGTTTATAATCCTAGCGTATGTAGGTTGCTCCGTATTTTTCGTACAGGACGAGTGATTTGTGTCGGCTTCCTTGTTAGGGATGCAACTTACCGCTGGCCCACATGTAACCATTGCCGGTGTAAGTGTATTCTTTAAAGTATCTACCTTACTTGCCTTTTCTTCCAGTACCCTCATTATGCCCTTTATTTCTTGCAACTCCGTGTTGGTTTTAGAAAAACGTTCTTGTAGTTCTAGATATGCTTTTTTCTGTTCATCCAATTTTGAGTTCATTTCTGCTCTGAATTCCCGTAGCTCTTTCATTACTTCACTTACTTCGTCTACCGCCGAGTAAGGCACATCAATCGTTTTTAGGCGGCTACCCCGCTCCATGTTTACGTACCCACTTGGTGTAAAGGTTTTATTCATGATGGTTCCTCTAACCGGCGTGTCTGTATTATCAGTCTTTGGATTACTGCTTATGCATTCTGGACATACCCATGTATCTATATATGCCTGCGATAACCCTTCGTATGCTTCCATTGCTATTCCCAGACATTTCAAATGGTAAAGTTTCTTACATTTCTTCTTTGAGCACTCCATAAAGGAGGTATCATATAAAGCTGTGTCACAGCCACTGCATTTGGTCTCCATTTACACAACACTATCACAAAATCTCTCCGTATTGATTTATTATTTAGTTTTATTTCCGTGTAACACAATTTATACGTCCGTACACTCTCGCAGTGGAGCGCACATGTCGCACAATATAGATTTTGGTAAGTGGTAAGGTTGAACGTTCTGGAATGAGCAGACATGAAGCTTATTCCAAACTTTCCGAGGTACACGAGGTTAATTTCGAAAGACGTTAATGTTTATAGAAGGCTGTACAGAGCAAGTTTGTCAGGATTTTTGTTCCTATTTCAAGCAGAAACACTAAACTAAACACAATTGGATGAAATTAGGTACAGAGATAAAATATTACACGGATTAACCTATATGGTATGATGATTAAAGCATAAACTATGTGTTAGTTCACCCAATAATCGGCATCTACTACCGTCTTTCCTAATACCGTCGATATCTTCTCTGATAAACCCTCTAAATTCAAGCGATCTATAATTAATTTGTCCTAATAGTATTAATCCTAATTGTAACATGCTTTCTTTATAATGTAACTCCTTAAACCTAAATTTTATATATTAGCTAAATGATGTTTATGTTGTTTAATCTTATTTTGTTAGTTTAATTTTAGTTAATAAGTCTTTTGTTTTTTTGCATGCAGTTTTCATCTATAATTAAGATGGCATTTAGCACGGGCACAACTTCGAATGATTTTTATTACTTGTAATAATGTACATCTTGTTGGTGATAAATAAATAAATCTACAAAATTCTCACTAAGTCTCGCATTTATAATGCTAGCTGGATTATGAATTCACATCGCCACGGTTTAAGTTCATTCTATTTGGTTGAATGATACTCATGCCATCCCAAAATGGACCCCAAAGGGGTAGGCAGAATACGAAATAATGCGAAAGTAACTCTGTCTGTCTGTCTCTTACCTTTACACGCCTAAACTACTGAACCGATTTAAATGAAATTTGGTACAGATATAGCCTAGAGCTTGAGGAAGGACATAGGCTACTTTTTAATGCGAAAAAGGGTTGTAAAGGGTTGAAATAGGGGATTAAAGTTTGTATGGAAGTTTCGTCATTTTTGAAGCTAGAAGCTTGAAACTTATTTATTAGGCTCTTGATTACATATAAATTAAAATTACACTCAAAGTTTGTAAAAATGTTATCCTTAAGGGGGTAAAAAAAATTGCTGCTTAATATCACTTTTCCGCGCGGACGAAGTCGCGGACACAGCTGGTTAAAAATAATTATACTAACGTGTTAGCATGGTCTACGCGTATCTGCATGTCGTTATGACGCACGCAGTCCACCAGCAGCCTCTCGAGATGGAAGAAGTCATCTGTGGCAGCCAGCTCCAGGAGTCGGGAGAATTGCACGCAGGCGTAGCACTGGGCCACTTGGCGTATGAGACGCACTAATGCCACGTCACTAAGCGCGGTCGTGTACTGAGCGAGAGGAGAGTCTAGAAAAAAAGAGAAATAGTTATCTCCAATGCGTGTGGAAGATGCAGAAGAATACCACGTTCCAACTACTAAGACCAAATCGTTGGAACAATCAAAGATCGAACGTGAAGAGTACTTGGCGAGAATGCATGAAGAGACTGGTGAATTTGGATGAAACAATAGAAGTATGTACATACGTCTAGAGCGAAGAATAGAGTTCTGGCTATTCTTGCTCTCCGTTAGAGATTCTTGGTGACGATATCACGTATGAGATCTTCACCAAGTCATTCATGTAATTTTTTTTAATAATAATTACATATAAATAATAAGATAGAAGTAGAGCCGTGGTGGCCGAGTGGTTCGAGCAGTTGCCTGCGACGCAAAGGTCGCAAGTTCGAATCCCGACTGTACCAATGAGTTTTTCTAAACTTAAGTACAGTGATTAGTCACACCACGAGCTTTACGGTGAAGGAAAACATCGTGAGGAAACCTGCATACGTCTGAGAAGAAATTCAAAGGCGTATGTATAGTCGTGCTTGAGTAACGGCGATGGACTCGCCATCTGTCACGTTGGCACCTAATATACCTCTGGCGGAAAGTGGGTGTGTGGGTATTACCCATACACCTCTGCCTACCCCTTCGGGGACCCTTGTGGGAAGGCGTGAGGATATTTATTGTATTTATTTATAGATAGAAGTATGTTTGCACTATCAAAACCACAACTTTGTTCATTTGTGTTAACTGTGCAGGCATAAATTAACACAGACTGTCAATGACAGACAGACAGCCTGTCGCGTCTAGCCCACAGCTATGCTTTACCTCCGAGGCCTACCACGTGGTAACTATGGCAGAGTTACACATGGGATTTATTTCGGAGGAAAGTTTTTTAATATAGCATTACTATACAGGGTGTTAAGACCACAAGAATAAACACTTCTTGAAAAAATATCTGACAGACGGTTTAAACAGTACCAAAATTAGTGTAGTTCTTGACTTTATGGCGATAGGCACAGCGGGATTTTGTTTTATAATATACAGTGTTAAGAAAATAATGTGCCTAATGGTTAGGGTACGTACCAAGTAACTTTACCTTTGGCATTTATTTATTTCAATCATATTATGTGGGTTTCCACGCGAAGTTTACCTTCACCGTTAAGCTCATGGTTTCATTAATTACTCTACCACCGGGGTTTGAACTGGCAATCTTTGCTTCGCAGATTACTCAAACCACTCGGCCACCACTACTCTCGAAAATAACTAAGACTTGAGTGATGCTCACTTGGCTCCTCTTGCAGTGCCTTCACGACAGTCTGCACATTGTGGCAGATGGCGAGGGGGTCGAACTCCACTTCCAACCAGGAGTACAGCTGCTGCAGCTGCGGCGACGCCAGCGCCACCACGTTCAAGCGGACCACATCTGAAATAGGTATTGGATTGAATAGTGATTCTCGAACACATGCAGTAGACTTAAAGAGCCCTGCGTATTTTTTTATAGGTTTTTTCGGGGATTATACACTTCTCTATCTTATGTCAATCCAACTAATTAAATACATCTTTGAGCAACATTTCATCCACTACCATTCAGTAGTATTTGGGTGAAGATGCACAAACATCCTCACAAAATTACGCATTTACAATATTAGTAATATAGTGAGTAAATCCTTCATATAGAAATACTGTTAAATGCATCACTTAAGCATAATATTTTTATATTAAAACTGTGCAGGCATAAATTAACACAGACTGTCAATGACAGGTGGACAGCCTGTCGCGTCTAGCCCACAGCTATGCTTTACCTCCGAGGCCTACCATGTGGTAACTATGGCAGAGTTACACATGGGATTTATTTCGGAGGCTAATAATCCCTGTTCCACTAGCTACTACTTTTGGACAATTTTGTGTTCCCGCAGTAAGGTTTCCAGATCCCTGTCAAGAAAGTCTGTACTCGTAGTCAGTACAATCCTAGCTTATATGCTGCTAACAGTTGTTTCAGCCAAAATAATGTCGGCAACGCATGTTTTTTCTGTTTCTCAAGCACGACTATACATACTTGTCTTTGAATTTTTCTCAAATGTATACAGGTTTCCTCTCGATGTTGTACCTCACCATAAAGCCCGTGGTGTGATTAATCACTGTCCATAAGTTCAGAAAAAAAATTGATACAGTTGGGATTCAAACTTGCAATATTCGTGTTACAGACAACTACTCGAACCACTATGTCACCACGGCTCCTACATATAGGTAATGAGGAAAACAACAGCAGAACAGTATGCAAATTACCTTTCAACAGGCTAGCCCTGGTTGGAGGCTGGGCCAGGCCTAACAGGACGGCCAGTCGTTGGGCCTTTTCGACTGGGCTCTTGTCGGTCTCCACAAAGCGATCAAATTCAGGGTGCAAAGAGGGTAGGGGCACTGATAACACCGCTACTAGGACTCGGCAGGCCATCCTGTGAAGGGATATTGAAAAGGTTTTTTAAAAACATGTCAGGCAAAGTCACCAATACCTGTCATGGACAGTGTATAAGAGGGTGCAGGGAGGAGGGGGGAGAGAATGCTCATCATCCTTATTTAAAAATCATTCAAATGTGTATTAATATCTATAGATTCATTCAAATTCATTCAGACAAAATATTCAAATGTATATTAACATCTATGGATTATATACTACTAAAAAGGATATATTGATGATATTATATTATTTAATGTGCTGGCCAAATATACAAAGGCTGTGAATGACAGACAGCCTCTCACGTCTAGCCGCAGTTATACTGTACCTCCGAGGCCTACCATGTGTTAACCATGGAACAGTAACATATGGGATTTATTTCGGAGGCAATATCCACTTAATATCTAGGTCACAAGTTATATCCACAATTTCAAGTGTTTTTTTTTATACCACATGGGTGACAAACAAGCATGCGGTCCGCCTGATGGTAAGCGGTTACCGCCGCCTATGGACGCTTGCGGAACCAGGGGTAACACTCGCGCGTTGCCGACCCTGCAGGAATCTTTTAACACACTTCTTGAAGAACTCCATGCTGTACTCTCCCGGGAAAACCTAAACGGGGAGCTCAATCCACAGCCTGCGCGTTCGCGGAAGGAAACTCCTTTGGAACCGCGCAGTGCGAGACCTTGTTCGTGTAACACGACCAGCGTGAAATTAAGATATCGTAAGCCATAACTTACTTCTGCAATTCTTCTTGTGTGATATTTTTCTTCATCTCTCGAGAAAGCTGGAACAGCTTGAGCAGAGCCGCAGCGTGGAACAAGCAGTGACCGGCCTTCCAGAAGACAAGGGCCAACTTGCCGTAGTAGTTTGCCATGGTTTTCGCTACTGGGGTCTTCTTCGACATGTTCATGAGGTTGTGGATGTCCTCAATAGCTTTGTAGGCTTCCTGTTAGAAAAGATTTCTTTTTAGGGTTCTTGCTCTTGACTAAAAAGGCCTCGTGTAAGCAACAATCTGACAAAAGTAATATAAATCATTTTCACCGACGAAATATTCAGTTGCCAATGTATCATATTCTAGCTTGTAATCTTGAAGGTACAAGTCTACCACAGGGCCCTGACGACTTTATACATAACCTTACTATGCAGATAAATAACACTTTTAACACACCTGCCACAGCTCCATCTGTATAGCACTGTCCAGTTGGAACAGCCTTGTCTCCAGGTTGAGTTGTTGTGTTTCTGGCTTGGAGATGCTTACATTGCCTGTTTGTACCTAAAAGAACAAAGAGTTATTGGATAATTATGAAAGACTAGAGAATATAATTAAATACCCCAACATTTTACAGATAGGAAAAAATTATCTGGAGATGAGGATTGGGGTTCTAATCCTCATCTCCTGATAATTTTTTCTCTTACCATCAGAGCTACTAGTAATTCGAACATAATTGTGTCATACTTTACTTTGGTCTAAAAAGCATGGCAATTTTCTTCCATAACATGTCAGGAATATCAAATTACATCAAAATTCATTCAGCACAATAACAACTTGTAGCTCTTTAAAAAAACGTTTATCTACTTACAGTAGGCTTACAGATATCTTCAAGATGTTTCCTGAGCTTGTCACACAGTTTCCTGAATTCAGTCTTGCGCGAATACTTGAGGCAAAACTGAAAGGCCATGCGCGCAATGTCGTGGTAGAGGGTCTCCACATGCGCATTGGTACGGAGCAGTTCCAGGCATTGGCAATATGACTCCCACAGGAATTTCACCTTGAAAATGTATAGGTAGTTTAGTATGGACACCAGAGATCAAGAAAGTGCAAAGCAACTCATCATAATGTAATTCATGTGTTAACTGATAAATACCATCATATATTTTTACACCAACATTACAACAATAGGTACGCAGAATGACATGAATTACAACAAACTGTAAATCAGGATAAATTGTCAAATTTAACTTTTATGGGATCATAAGCTACATTGATTTGATTGGTATGATGTCAATCTAAGTGATTAACATAGTTATCAACAGTTCACATGTCTTGCCATATATATATATATTAGGTGTCAACATGAAAGATGACCATCAACATTTCTCAACCACAACTACTTTGAAGTTATATATCCTCACGCCTTCCCACAAGGGTCCCCGAAGGGGTAGGCAGAGGTGTATAGGTAATACCCACACACCCACTTTCCGCCAGAGGTATATTAGGTGCCAACGTGACAGATGGCGAGTCCATCGCCGTTACTCAAGCACGACTATACATACGCCTTTGAATTTCTTCTTAGACGTATGCAGGTTTCCTCTCGATGTTTTCCTTCACCGTAAAGCTCGTGGTGTGAATAATCACTGTACTTAAGTTCAGAAAAACTCATTGGTACAGTCGGGATTCGAACTTGCGACCTTTGCGTCGCAGGCAACTGCTCGAACCACTCGGCCACCACGGCCACGGCACTACTTTGAAGTTCTTTTTAAAAATATGCAGGTTTCCTTACAATGTCGCTTATGGTATAGTTGAGATTTGTACTTGCAATCTGTGTTGCAGTTGAATTAAGCCACTTGGCCATGGCATAATATGCTTAAATTAATCCTTGGTACTAACCCAAGGTGTAAGAATGGTCCTGTCAGACCGATCCTGAGCATCCTCCCCTGAGACGGCACTGAGGAGTATACTTTCAGGAGTGGCTAAGTTGTCCAAATCATCGGTATCAATGACCGCCTGTGTGGACTGGGCTCTAGCTGACTCTGTGCGCTCTTCAGCCATACGCAAGTAGCCTCTGCAGACATAGAATGATAAGCATAATATTAAACATTAAACAGTTATTGTCCTTTTTCACAACAACAACTTCTACAAAATATATCTTTACATACATATCATCACGCCAAGTCCCTAACGGGGTAGGCAGAGAGTATAGAGCGCCAGTTCTCTCTAGACTTACATACCTCTTTCGCTTCGTCCACATTCATCAGTCTCTTCATACATGCTCGTCGGTTTCGAGTACTCTTAACGTTCCCATCCTTGAGAGTCCGATCTATTTGATCCAGGTAGTTCGAACGTGGCCTTCCTCTGCCTCTTCTTGCACACACTTTTGCTTTGTATATCTGTTTCGTCAATCTTTCTTCACTCATCCTTTCTATGTGTCCAAACCAATGTAACATGCCTTTCTTCATCTTTACAATCACGCCCTCATTCACGCCAGTTGATTTGCGAATCTCTTCATTGCGGATTCGATCTAATATTGTTACGCCGCACATTTTTCGAAGAGATCGCATCTCAACTGCATTCAAGCTATTTTCATTATATATCTCTAACTTAAGGAAAATACATTTTTGAATCCAGTTGCAGATGCAAGTTAAATCAATATTTTTCACTTTACAACTGTTAACACTCAACATACTTTTAGAAAAGCATTATTTCATATGTGTACAAAGTCTGTACCTAAGGACTACTACAAAGTAAGCATGTACAGGTTTGAGATTATAGGAGTCTTAATATTCCTACTCATAGCTATGGCACCACAGGATGCTTAAAAAAGTAGTTATCATTTAATTTGCATATTACCAACCTTATAACCTGCTCCAGGGATCCAACATTGACAGTTTGGAACATGTTCCTGTATTGAAACAGGCCTTCCTTTGCAATGTGTGACTTTCGCAGGTCCACACAGAGCTCCAGATACTTGAACATTATTGGTTCTAAGACAGATTCTGACCAGTTGTAGGCCCATTTCTTGTTACGGAACACTTCTTGCAGTGTATCCAAGGCCCGCGCCGGTTTCTCCAGCTCCATAAACTCTATGGTATATGAAAATATTGTGAGATAAAACACAAAATGCCTTTATCATATTATTGTATGGTGTGTTATATTGTAACACTGTGTATCGAGTTCAGGATATAAGACATTAGTTAAGTCGTAATTAAAATATAAGCGGGGTCTGAATGAAACTTATTAATTCATATACTTGGATGGCACTACCCTGTATTTTAATATCAAATTATGAATGAAATGCATTATTTATAAGGGGTGCATTTCATGATGCTACTGCTGCCTGATGACTGCCCTGGCTGACTACTGTTCCAAGATGTTTTAACGACATGCCGGGGATAAAATGGATTTTAGCTCCAACAATATGGTAGGATTACAAAAACTAGACCAAATTCAATTCAATGTCATTTAGGTTATATGAAAATTAACTAATGATAAATCGAATATGAACATAGAAGTTTGTGTACGATGTCTGTATAATTTTTTTTAGCACCATTTTCATGTGCATTTACTCAGAGGAATAGCAAACGATAAGGATTTTTATTGAGATATAAGGTCAACATGCATAATATGCAACGTGGTATGTTAGTGGTTGGCACTAACCATTTGCCCTTTTCAGGGCATTTTCCGGTCTTTGACCGTATCGCGCCATGGTTCTGTTGCACTTTTCACTTCATTCACACAATTTAAAGTTTCTAAAATTAGATGTAGAAGAATAAATCCGAAATTATTCTTCTACCACCGGCCTGTCAGGCGACGAGGCAGTAATAAAATGGCCGACGTTACGAACGAACGACAGCCACTTTTTTTTTTACTTCATATGTCGTCTCACTTAATTGCATATTGGATACTTGGCTTTATGCTAATAAAAGGTAGGTTAACCTTAAACTATTGTTACAGTTCTTTGGATTTTTATAGTGGTGCACTGTCACACAAAAGTGCGATATATAAAATGATTTTATTTTAAAGTAATCCTTACGCCTTCGGCAAGGGTTTATATAGAGAGATATATTTTAGGTGCTAACGTGACAGATGGCGACTCCGTCGCCGTTATTCACGCAATTTTGTTATTCAAACAAAAACCAAATGGCAAAAAAAAAATACAATGTGCTAACAAAACAATCTCATTGTCTTTTTTATACAAGAGTGGCAGACATGCATACCTACGGTCTACCTGATGAGAAGCGGCTACCGTAGCCTATTTACGCTCACTACCGTAGTATTACTTGCGCGTTGCTACTCTTTGTTCGGAGAGTTATACTATGTTGGCAGTATCAATGAGGTTTTGGCAGTACGGACTTCTTTTACTTTATAAGAATTTCACCAGTCGGGCAGTTCCAAATTTGACCGGGAAATCATCGGGAAGAAACCTACATCAAATACATACATCAATACATACACAATTGCATGAGGAGAAACTCAAAGATAAATGTATAGTCGTGCTTTAGAAACGGCGATGGACTCGTCATCTGTCACGTTGGCACCTAAATATATCTCCGGCGAAAAGGTGTATTACCACACTTCTCTACCTATCGCTTCGAGGACACTGTGGGAAGGCGTGAAGGAAGACATATACCTCACTACGAAGCTAGAAATTTATTTAAGTACTAGCTGTGGCCGCGGCTTCGTCCGCGTGGAATTTAACTAAAAAGTTATTGTTCAATTTCTTACAATGAAAGTAGCCTAAGTTACTCCTTATTACATGAGCCATCTGCCAGTGAAAGTCCCGTCAAAATCGGTCCAGCCGTTTCAGAGATTAGCCGGAACAAACAGACTTTATAAGATAGCTTATATAAAAAGGAGTAACTACTTTTATTTTAGAAACAACAATACCTTTTTTGTCAAATTCCATTTTATTTAACAAAATAAGAACCCGCGACTTCTCGTGGGCACAACTAGTGTTATATTTAGCAGCCAAAATTATCTTAATACAATACGCTAATTATTATAATTGTTTAATTATATTATATTGTTTATAATAGTTATTATAATTGCAAATTAAATCTTCATGTAAAAAAACCTAGTATTTTACTACATGCTTTTCATGTATTTTCAAGGCTTTTTACCTGGACCCGGATACATATTTTTTTGTGATACCACGAATGGGACAAACTAGCTTCCCTAGGCTGATATGATATATCTCCTTGCCAAATTTCCTTGCCATGTTTTAGGATTCAATATATATGTATACATAATATTAGGATTAATTTGTTCTACACTATTGTACTAGGTTAACCTGTAAGGATATTTGTAAGTATATTAAATATAAAAAAGTACGATCCGTATTGCCGTAAAAAATTGCCTAGGTAATATGGAGACTAACACAGCTACTCTCTCAAAAAATATTAGTATGCATAATTAATATACGTTGAATAATTAAGTTAATTTGCTTTAACTACATTTCATACTTATGTAAAAAGAAATATTGTAATGAGGTTTTAATTTAATTAGTTATTCGTAGTACAAAACAAGTTAAAATTATAGATCCCGTCGTATGGTCGAACAGTTAACTACAATGCGTTGTCTGTCGCGTATCGTTAACTGCTAGATAATGAAAGTTTATTTAAATATTAAATCATAAAAAAGAATAAATTATGCAATTGTTCCTAAGTGTGCTGATCCTTCTAACATTTAAATATGGAAGCACGTCCGATGCGATGGTAATTACAGGTAATATACTAACTATATAATATAATATATCCTCACGCCTTCCCACAAGGGTCCCCGAAGGGGTAGGCAGAGGTGTATAGGTAATACCCACACACCCACTTTCCGCCAGAGGTATATTAGGTGCCAACGTGACAGAGGGCGAGTCCATCGCCGTTACTCAAGCACGACTATACATACGCCTTTTGAATTTCTTCTCAGACGTATGCAGGTTTCCTCACGATGTTTTCCTTCACCGTAAAGATCGTGGTGTGACTAATCACTGTACTTAAGTTTAGAAAAACTCATTGGTACATCGGTCGGGATTCGAACTTGCGACCTTTACGTCGCAGGCAACTGCTCGAACCACTCGGCCACCACGGCTCTTTACTATAGTAAAGAATCTATACTATACTATATATATATATATATAGTAACTAATACGAGTATATCAACAAGCCTAGTCCCACACGAGGTAGGCAGAGATAGTAGAGCACCAGTACTCTTGACATTTACAATCCCTTATCATCCACATTAATCAGTCTCAGCGGCGGCGAAAACCGCTTACTAGCAAGCCGCAAGCTTGCTTAGCGCTGATGGCTTGTTTATTTCCTCAAATTCCAGATGCTTACTATCGCCTCCCGCCCTTGTTCCACCTGGACGACTACCAGAGGTGCCTCGCCCAGCCCGGCGGCCTCTACTGCCTCGGCACCTTCCACATTCAGCCGGCAGTGGTGCCTCACCCTGACTATGAGTTCATTAAGGTCAGTATCCCCTATACGGCAGATTGTCGCTCTTGATTGAAAAAAATTAACAGTCAATTTGTTTTACTAAATGGCCGGAAGAACTTTTATAACATCAATATTTTGACATGACTTTAATTTCATCCGAGAACTAACGGGACAGATAGCGAGTCTGTCGCCGTTCCTTAGGCACGACATCTCATGCGTCTTGTTTTCCTCAGATGTATGCAGATAAAGCGCTTGGTGTCATTTACTGCAATGTAGTTCTTCAATCTTTGGCCACGATGGCAAAAAGAGTATTCAGTTTATATTTTCAGGATTATTCAGAATTTCCGTTCAAATTCAACCGCACACTTATTCACCGCGGTTGGTGCGTGAGCGCACGATGCAAGCGCCCGCAGGTCAACGCTTCGCTGACAGAAGCAGACGGCGCTTCGCTTCAGTTCGAGCGCTGCGCAGCGCAGTGGGGCCGCGCACGCGCCCTCACCACCTCGCTACACACCCTGCGCTACTGCCGCTCGCACCAAGACACGCTCATCGAAGAACCAACTACTCCAGAGCAACGTACTTTCATGGAAGTTATCTACGTCATCTTGTTGCTTAATGTCATTGGGACGGCGTATGACGTCATGACTGACAATGACAGCAAAAGTAGGTATTACATTTACAATAAATACATAGCAGAGATATTCAGTCACAGGTATATATAGTGATTGAAATACTTGATTTAAATGCTTATATTTATGTGAGTCATCTAATTTTTTTTAGGAGTATTAGTAGTGTCTAATTATGCAAACATTTAATTTGTTGTTGTTTCAGCAATCAAGTTACTAACTGCCTGGTCCATCCCCGCCAACTGGAGACGTTTGACTGCTGCTTATGAAAGCCAAGATTTGTCTTTGAGCGTATTTCAAGGAGCCAAGTAATCTATCCATACATTGTAGTTCATAATAGTAGCAGGATACCTTCTCTCCATCCCACAAGGGTCCCCAAGGGGGTGGACAGTGTTGGAATACAACACCCTTTTATCGCCAGAGATATACTCCTATTTAGATTTAGAAGAGCCCTGGTGGCTGAGTAGTTTCAGTTGTCGCCTGCAACACAAAGAGTGCAAGTTCGGATCGGAATACCAATGAGTTTTCTGAACTTCAGTAGAGTATCTAGTCACGCTACGAGCTTTACGGTGAAGGAACCTCTGCTGCCGAACTACGTTTATAGCCTGTATTTTAGTATGCAGCGCCTCTAACCTTCCGTTTTGGTTATATAACAAAAGTTTGTGTTATAGTTAATTTAACATCCAATACATACTTAGAACATACGTTTACTTTGGCCAAAGAGCTACGTTTGGCTCTATAATCTAAAACAGTATAATTCTAAAATAATAGTTTAAAAAAACTAAAAAACACTTTTTATAGAAAACCGAACTAAAAAATAGAAAAAAATATTTTATTTTAAAAAAAGTGTGGGGTGGGGTGCATGGTATCAATAGTTATAAATATTTTATTGACAGATATGAGTAGAGTGATTATCATTTCGATAATATCTTAAAAAGCACCTCACGCTTTTTTCAAAATAAAATATTTTTTTTTATTCACACTATTAATTTATATTTATTGAAATTTTTAACACTATTCTTAATTTAAATTTATTTTCTATTTTTTAGTTCGGTTTTCAATAAAAAGCGTGCTTTTTAATTTTTTTAAACTTTTATTTATTTTCTACTTTTTAGTTTGGTTTATTTATAATAGCCTGTTTTTTTTATTTTAAACTATTTTAAATTATATAAATTAACAAAAATCATATTTTGCAAATTGAAAAATGGAATAATTTTATCAAATTAGTGTATTGTCATCGGTCCTCGATAAATCTACAAAGTTTGAACGAAATCTGGCCGTTTAAAGTGGGTCAAAATCGCGCCCAAAAAAGTCAGTTACAAACATACAAACATACAGGTCAAGCTAATAAAAAGCGTGTAAAAAAGAGGTATTCATAATTAAAAGACGTACCTAAGTGCTTGAGAAACGGCGAGACACGTCATCATCATCATCGTAGGTACGCACATAAAATATACAATCCGGAGAAAAGTGGGTGTGTAGATATGAGTACACACATCTGCCTGACATAAATGGTAGATAGCACGTGGTAGGTAGATGGTAGGCAAGGCTTGAAGATATATAAATACTTACATATCATCTCGCCGAGTCCAAAGCTAGGCAGACTGAGTAGAGCGCCAGTTCTCTCTAGACTAACATACCTCTTTCGCTTCGTCCACATTTATCAGTCTCTACATACATGCTCGCCGGCATACATGTCATAGTATAAAGAAGAGGGAGTAGGCTATCTCCGGCCCAATTCGCGATATAATTGCCTACTGTCTTAGGGTTGTCACTTTTAGCTAAATATTAGGCGCGGCTGTTCGCGCTTCGCTAGCAAAAGCACATTTAATATACATTAGGTATCTATAATAAAAAATGAATAAAGTGAATGAAATATTATCATTAAAAGAAATAAAAACAACATTAAAAACAAACGACTGTCTCTTAGACAATAATCGAATTTGTTGTTATGATTCGAACTTTGTTTTATATGTATTTGATTTACTATTAGTCAATTAGGTACTCGTACATACTTATTTTGAATTACGATTTTCTGTAAGTAGGTAGGTACTTAGTTACTATACCTACAATACTGAGAAATCGGCATAACTAAACGTAAACAAAGAAATAGCGGCAAACCAATTGCCAGATCAAAAGTACCTAATACATCCTAGTAGGGAATTAGGCCTACCTACCTACTTCCTGTGTGATAGAAAACTAATACAAACAAAAAATATGTAAGTACGTAGGTATCTCATCATCAAGTAAAACTATATTATGCTAGAATAAGTGACTAACTTACCTTTCCTGTTCAATAGGTAATCTGAACAGAGAGGTCTGGAATCGATGAATTATTAAGACACCCAAACACACAGCAATACGTTCTTCTGCGATTATCAGACATTTTGATGATGATATTGATGAATAAATCATTTAGCGGTGCCGAAAAGCCGTGACGCGCGCGCGAACCTTGTGCAGTGTTAGCCCCGACTGGCGCACTGAGAAACGGGTCGAGATTTTGTTAAAGTGTGCGTGCGTCGACACATAGATACAATAGCGCACACATACAAGCCGCGCGCGGTGCGTTTGTATGAAGATAACCTACTTCTCTTCTTTATACTATGACCCGGCGGTAAGTTCCAATGAGTTTCTTTTGAACTTAAGTACAGCGATTTGTCACACCTCAATCCTTATGGTGATGGAAAACATGTAGGTGTATCTATAGCCTATGTCTTCACCTCCGTCTCCCCTGCAGGGACTCATTGGAAGGCGTAATGATAGATTATAAATATATATACCTACTCGTATTTCAGGGTGATTTGTCTACTTCTGATAATGTATGGTCACGCCAGCATACTAGTGTACAGATACTTCACAAGAAATCCGGAGTTTTTGGAAGCTGTGAGTGAGAATACCTTTATACTATATTTACTATTTTATATCTGTCTACCATTCTGTCTACCATTCTGTCTACCCCGTGAGGAGCTCGGCTTGAAACAACCAAACGGATCAAGTGCATTTTCGACATTATGGCCACGACCACCTTCTATCACTGCACCTCTCGTCATCGACGGGGAAGTCATCCCCGTACCTTGGAACCAAACCCGTGTCGACCGAGATACCTTCCGCGAGCGTTCAGGCTGTCGAATGACTTCCCCGTTGAGGCTTTCCCTAGAGAGTACAGCATGGACCTTTTCAAGAATGGTGTGAAAAGATTCCTACAGGGTCCCACACGCGAGCTATACTCCTAGTGTTGAAAGAGTCCATAGGTGGCGGTAATCTCTTATCATCAGGCAGTCTGCATGCTTTTTCGTCGTTTTCGCACCTAGTAGTATAAAAAAGTAAATTGAAATTTGTTCTACACAATGACTCACTACCTAGTGTTTTTAGACCAAGTAGTTAAGAGTACGAGTAAGAGTAGACGGCCGTCTGGTCGAATCCCGCTTAGGGCAGATTAGGGATTTGTGTGATAAACACGAGTCTTTGTACCTTAGTCTTGGATGTCCTATGTATTTATGTCCATTGTCCCAAGGGTATTTATTTATTTATTTAGTACCTTTTGGTTTGTTTCCAGAAGTCCAACCGTCTGGATGGTATACTTGTGTCCAGCGGAACCTCACTCGTGCACACCTTCATTACGATATCCACATTTCTGACCACATACAACCTGCTTTTATACTCAGATCGGAAGCCACTCAGCCTCAATATGCTTCCGTTGTATATTCTGAAGAGATTCTTTAGGTAAGTATGGTATAATGATGTATCTAGTGTGACGTGACATGACCTATCACCATTGCGCATGATCTATCATCTGTGCACATGACCTATCACCATTGCTCATGACCGATCGTCAACTACTTTCCGCTGGAAATATATTTTAGGTACTACTATACTGACTAACTAAAAATACCTCCAGATTGGCTCCGGTGAACCTTCTGGTGGTGGGCTACGCAGCCACGTGGTGGCCGTACGCCCGCCAGGGGCCCCTAGTGGCGCCTGTCATAGGCGACGAGAGCCGCCAGTGCCGCGACAAGTACTGGGCTCAGGCGCTCTTCATCAACAACATCGTGACTCCTGGCGAGAACTGCCTAGCGCCTACATGGTAAATACAACTCAATATATATATATATGATTATACAATTAGAATTTAACTCCTGCTTTAGTTGTCAAATAGTAAAAAGAAAAAAAATATGGTTCATCCAAAAACAAGACCATTATCCCAGGTTCCTGGCTGCAGACTTCCAGCT
Source organism: Drepana falcataria (assembly GCA_945859725.1). Classification (NCBI taxonomy): domain Eukaryota; kingdom Metazoa; phylum Arthropoda; class Insecta; order Lepidoptera; family Drepanidae; genus Drepana; species Drepana falcataria. The sequence continues at coordinate 7,433,508 of OX243941.1, read as the reverse complement.
CTACATCATGACCTGCGTGCTGACCCTCTCAGAGGGCTGGCTCAAGAGGAACGCCCTGGTCGTCTACCCGACGCTAATCGTGATCTCATCTATCCTCAACGGAGTAGTGACATACATTTTCAGCTATAGGGCTATGATCCACATCAGTAGCCCCGAGTAAGTATTCAAATTCGAAAAAATTTCGAAGAAAAATTCAAAAAATATATATATTAACTTCGTCCGCGTGGAAAAATTGTTAATTCAAAGTTCTCTCCAAAATAACTCAATGTAGATGGCGCTAGTATACAGAAATTAGTATATTTTAAACTGAAAAGTTACTAATCTGATATAGCCTGCATCTCAAAACCCTTTCTTAGGGCATGCCTACGTCATAGTAGCTTTATGCATGCAAAGTCTCAGCCCGATCGGTTTAAAATTGACAAAGTTTCATACAAACTTTCATCCCCTATTCTATCCCCTTGGGGGTAGAATTAATCAAAATCGGCGGATGCCTACGTCATAACATCTACCCGCATGCCAAATTTCAGCCCGATCCGTTCAGTGGTTTGGGCTGTGCTTTGATAGATCACTATGTCAGTTAGTCAGTTAGTTACACAGATCTCCAAAGGGGTAGGGAGTAGGGAGAGTGGAGATTTAGATGCAACCATGAATATACATAAGTATTTGAATTACTGCCCATACGCTTACATGCTTCTCCTTGATGCCTGCCTTTATTCAAGTTTAATATATATATGATCTATGGTCAATAGAAACCTCGGCAGCTTGTTCCGAGGAGTACGTTCTTTCTCCAACTTCTACAACTCGACGTGGGGAGCCATGCCTGCATGCTTCATCGGGATGTTGCTGGCGCATCTGCATTACAGGCTTCAGAAGAAGTTGTTGAAAGAGGAAGACCATAAAGTATGGAAATTCTTATTTTGTATTTCATACCTATATAACTAATTACTTAGGTATAATAATCTCGTTATTAGTAAAATTATTATATTGTTATTATATTATATCCTCACGCCTTCCCACAAGGGTCCCTGATGGGGTAGGCAGAGGTGTATAGGTAATACCCATACACCCACTTTCTGCCAGAGATATATTAGGTGCCAACGTGACAGATGGCGAGTCCATCGCCGTTACTCAAGCACGACTATACATACGCCTTTGAATTTCTTCTCAGACGTATGCAGGCTTCCTCCCGATGTTTTCCTTCACCCTAAAGCTCGTGGTGTGACTAATCACTGTACTTAAGTTCAGAAAAACTCATTGATACAGTCGGGATTCGAACTTGCAATCTTTGTGTCGCAGGCAACTGCTCGAACCAATCGGCCACCACGACTATATAGTAAAATCCAAATGCTGTCTGTGCAATAATTGTTAGTACATTGACCTGGTAATTGAGCGATTTGGATTATAAATAACAGCAAAACTTGTGCAACAAAATAGTGTGTGCCTAGAGGTTTGAGTCACACGGATCATAAAGTTACAGGTTCGATTCCAGGTTGTGTGTACAAAATTTTATTCTTTGTTTAATATTCAAACCACAAATAGTCAGGAAGCCTACATATTTTTTAAATAAAAGACGTGCTTGAGAAATGGCGAAGGATTCGCCATCTGTCACGTTGGCCCCTAAGTATATCACTGGCGAAAATAGTTGTTACACCCCTGCATACCCTTTGGGTATCCTTGAGGGAAGGCGTGAAGATAATGAACTTAATAATAATAATGATAATCGGCAACGCGCGGTTGATACCCCTGGTGTTGCAAGCGTCCATAGGCGGCGGTAAACCACTTACCATCAGGCGTGCCGTATGCTTGTTTGCCACTCAAGTGATAAAAAAAAAAATTATAATGTGTGTTTCTAGTGGCTGAAGATCCGTGGTGTCAAATGGTATCAATATATTTTCATACCCCTGGCTATTGGATGGGTCTTGGCCGGATACTACGTCCTCGGCTACGAGTCTCCCATCTTCATGGCGGCATACATTTGCGTAGATCGTACATCCCTCGTCTCTATCCTTGCTTTTGGCATATTAGTTACTATGTACACAAACGGTAATTTTTTTTTATCCATACTAATATTATTAATACACCTCTGCCTACCCCTTCGGGGACCCTTGTGGGACGGCGTGAGGATATATTATATTATTATTATTCTAAAACCGTGGTGGCCGAATGATTCGAGAGTTACATGCGATACAAAGATCGCAAGTTCAAATCCCGACTGTACCAATGAGTATTTCTTAACTTAAGTACAGTTATTAGTCACACCACCAGCTTTACGGTGAAGGAAAACATCGAGAGGAAACCTGCATACGTCTAAGAAGCAATTCAAAGGCGTATGTATAGTCGTGCTTGAGTAACGGCGATGGACTCGCCATTTGTCACGTTGGCACCTAAAATATATCTCTGGCGGAAAGTGGGTGTTTGGGTACTACTTATACTGGATTGCTTCCAAAGCAAGTCTACAAGGATTCAAATTTTGTATTCAAGGAGCCCTAAGAAGGTTCTTGGCATGGTCAGGCTGGAATATCTTCGCGCGCCTCTCCCTCCCAGTCATGCTGCTCCACTGGTGTGTCAACATGGCCATCGCTGCTAGACCCTACGCGTACTATACCTCCGTGTTTGATATTGTAAGATTTTACGGTGTTCATTACGCTTATAGATACAGATTGTCGCAGAATGTAACTGTTGTCTTCCAGAAGCTATAGAGTATTGTAAATATATTATTCTCACGACGATGCAATGCAAAACAAAAGATACAAAACAAGTAAGTATTAGATAACTAAATTTAAACAAAATCAAGAGAAAATACTCACTTTGATACATGGTTTTTATGGATTTTTTCTGGTACTTATAATAAGACCAAAAAAACGTGGTTCGATTCTACGTGTATTTATTAATTGCGCAACATAATTATATTATTTATTTATTTTTATTTATTAAAACTTCTAGCAAACATTATTGCAAAGGCGAACTTAATGCCGAAGGCTATCTCTACCAGTTAACCTTTGGGTGGTGCAGAGATATTCATGGCAGGCTAAAAGATATTTACAATAGGGAAATATAAAATTCCTATATGTTTTATTTAATTTACATATTCATTTATATATATAAAATTCCATGTATAACATACAATAATATCATACATCTAATATAGTTAGGTCACAGTCATCGGAGAGGCACTAATTCATGAACGAAACTAAGATTATTTGTCAACGTTATTTTTTTGCTTCGAACTGTAATAATATACTGTAGGTCAAGGTACATAGGGTCATTTATTGAGGCTTCTCACCATCTTCTCTGTTCGTGGAGTGGACTCCATCGAGTTAGGAGTGGAGCGAACCGCGACTGAAGTGACCAGGAACTAGAGTTAAAATATTATGAGATTTAGTTGGAAAGAATTTCGGATTCTAAATCAAATATTTATTTCTATTCCACTTATTTCTAATACATAAAATTAGGGTATAGCCTTTTATAGTCGCCTATGTACCCATGCCGTATGGTGTGAGCGACGCTTTTTCAGAGGTCGTAGGTTCAATTCCCGCCATGTTATCAATCATAACGGTTCATGCATATTTTTTTTCTTTTTTTATACAACAAGAGTGGCAAACAAGCATACGGCCCACCTGATGGGAAACGGTTACCGTAGCCTATTTACGCTCACGATACCGAAGTATCACTTGCGTGTTGCCACTCTGTGTTCGGAGTGTTATAGTGTGTTGGCAGCATAAGGTTTAATCCCTCTGCTTCCAACACATTGTAACAATCCTCCCCCCTCCCCAAGGAGCTCATTACTGGAAACCTAATTCACCACGTAGGAACACAACGCAATAAATTGTGTTATTTGGCTACGGACTTCTATAAGGTGGAGGTCCTGCTCCAGTCGGGCAGCTCCAAATTCGAACGGGAAACCCGTTATGCCCTACCTCTCTTTAGATACTCTGCCTCCAAGCATCTCGCCGTAAAGAGTTGAAGTTCGAAATAGCCTTTGAAGTACTAGTTCAACTTGGCTGGTGATTGAGTGAGGTCAAATTAAGCAAAACAAAATAGGTATTAAGGACGACGATATACGGATTCTCTTCAAACCAGTCAGTCTCTACAGTGTCAGCCAATCAGGACAACAGTAAGAACGTCTTGTCCACTCTCTTTATAATATGCATGCATAAAGAGGTACCAACCGCAGATGGTCTGTTCCAGGCGGTGGACTGGCTTGCGACCGGCTGTATCACGTACGCCATCGCCGTGCCCATTGCGGTGCTCGTGGAGATTCCCATGCAGAAGTTCCTCAATGCCCTGATCTTATAGTTATTTTGTGTATATAATAAATGTGAAAGTAGCTCTGTTTGTTTCTGTTTCACGAAAAATTTACTGAAAGTGTCGTAATAAAATAAGACCAGGAGATAGATTATATCCTGGGGAAGCGCCTATGCTCTCAAAAATATCTTGTTGGAGATGAAATAGGGGTTGAATGGTCGTATGAGCAATTTATAATTCCTCCAGTTAGGGCCCTGAAAATTATTATTTGGGTTTTTGGTAAGAAATACGTATTTAAAGTTAATTAAGATGTCCATATTTATTCGCGTATACATTTATTTAAGCGTTTATCCCCTGAAACTGTTACCGTATATGCCTGACTCTACCTCTCAGACTCCAATATCTTGGGTTAGATTGGGGTCTGAGACTACATTATTTCTCACATCGCAATAATGAAAGAAAGTAAGAAATTGTAATCACTACATATAATAAAATAGGAGTGTCTGTTTGTAATATTGAAATAACCGCTTTTTACTAAATGCATATGGATGTCTACACGATACATACACCAAAATATATTTTTTCCAGTTTCCAATTTTTGTCTTTCTGTCTGTCTGTTTGTTCCGGCTAATCTCTGAAACGACTGGACCGATTTTGACGGGATTTTCACTGGCAGATGGCTCATATAATAAGGAGTAACTTAGGCTACTTTTATTTTAGAAAATGAACAATGTTTTTTTTGTTAATTTCCACGCGGACGAAATCGCGGGCAGAGCTAGTTATAAATAGTATAAAAAAATTATTGAAAAACTTCAAAAAGATCTATGTTTTTTATTTGATCACATCTGTTTTCTATTTTATTAAGTGCGATGTCTTGAGATAAACCGTCACTGTTAATAATCTCATGTGTAACGGCGTTCACCTAGTTTACTTTATGAGCCTTGTGAACGTTTAGAGAACGTTAAGAGAGGTAAGGCATAACGGGTTTCCCGTTCGAATTCGGAGCTGCCCGACTGGGGCAGGACCTTCACCTTATAGAAGTCCGTAGCCAAATAACACAATTTTTTGTGTTGTGTTCCTACGCGGTGAATAAGGTTTCCAGTAATGAGCTCGTCCGTAATTGTTCAAATTAAGGCTCTGAAAATTCGTATTTAGGTAAGAAATAAAGAAGTTTGTATTATTTTTTCTTCTCTGTCTTCTGTCTTCGTTGTTTTAAAAGGTACAGGATCATACCCGCACATCAACTTTTCTGCCAGATATATTTTAGGTGCCAAAGTGACAGATGGCGAGTCCATCGCCGTTTTAGGGTCGGCAACGCGCGAGTGATACCCCTGGTGTTGCAAGCGTCCATAGGTGGCCTTAGCCGCTTACCATCAGGCGGACAGCATGCTTGTTTGCCACCCAAGAGGTATAAAAAGGTACAGGTGCATAGATCATACCCACACAGCCACATTCCAGCCAGAGATATATTGTAGGTGCCAAAGTGACAGATGGCGAGTCCATCGCCGTTACTCAAGCACGACTATACATACGCCTTTGAATTGCTTCTCAGCAGGTTTCTTCTCGATGTTTCTCTTCACTGTAAGGCTCGAGGTGTGACTAATCACTGTACTTCAGTTCCGAAAAACTCATTGGTACAGTCGGGATTCGAACTTGCAACATTTGTGTTGCAAGGAACTACTTGGGCACTACGGCCTATTGCTACTCTACTCTATACCTAAAATACTACTCCTACTTTTATTATCAATGCGAAAGGTATGATAAAGGTATGACGGTGTTCCTATTTCGCCCTCTTCTCTCTCTCTCTCTCTCTCTCTCTCTCTCTCAGGGACTGACAACTGGACTATTAAATACCTGCGAGACTAACTAAATAGCATTTACTATAACAATTATTATTACTATAACAATACACGTCTTTTCAGAAAAAAAAAAATAAAAAAAAAAATATATATATATATAATATATCCTCACGCCTACCCACAAGGGTTCCCGAAGGGGTACACAGAGGTGTATAGGTAGTTCACCCACTTTGCGCCAGAGATATATTAGGTGCCAACGTGATAGGTCCTCTGAAGCCCAAAACCAAATTTTACCAAATAAAACTGGCTGCCAGCCAAGGAATGAAAGCTCCTGAACATGATTGCAGCACCGTCTAGCGGGTTCAATTTCACTTTCAAACCTTCCAGGAACCCACTGAAATATACACACAAATTTCAACGAAATAATTATAATATGTTGATATATTTATAAAACATTCAAAAACTATAAGATTTAAAAGATCAGAGTGTTGAGGAACTTCTGCATGGGAATCTCCACGAGCACCGCAATGGGCACGGCGATGGCGTACGTGATGCAGCCGGTTGCAAGCCAGTCCACCGCCTGGAACAGACCACACGCACTTGGTACCTCTTTAGCTATGACCGCCTGATAGTAAGCGGTTATCGCCGCATACAGCCCCTAAGCTGCAAGAGTCTATACGCGGCGGTAAGCGCTTGTTGTTGAGAGTAGCGCGAGTGAGTGTAAGCGCGAGTTGAGAGTAGTGTAGAATTCAAAGCTGTCGTTAAAAGTAAACTAATTCAAAAGGCTTATTATAAAACATCAGATTATTTTAATGATGGCCATGCATGGCAATGAATTGCTCCTCTTGTACAGAGTTTATATATTTAAGTTTAAACTTTTCTACCCCTACGTAAAAGGGAACAAATGTTAAAAGAGAAAACCGGGGTGTTGGCTTCGCCGTTTCTTCTCCTGGCAGGTATTTTTTTCCTGGAAACGGTGGTAACTTTATTTTATATACAATATGTGACGTGTAATAAGTGTTCCCTGTGTCCCTTACGTTGAATATAATATTTTGATTTTGATTTTGAGTGCACGCACGCTGCTGACCCTGCAGGAATCTTTACACACCCATCTTGAATGAACTCCTGTACCCTCAAGGGTAGACCTGAACGGCGAGTCCACTCACTTTTTTAAAACCGCGCAATGCGAGTAGACCAAAAGAGACCCCGTGTCTCCAGATACATAAAACATTATATTATTCACCACTTGTATAGGAAAAAACGCAAAAAAAACTGTCAAATCACGAAAAATCTGGATCCCAAATTTTAAAGATGGTCCAGATATTAAACAATCATTTTTTTATAATTAACTAGCTGTGACCGCGACTACGTCCACGTGGAATTAAAAAAAAACAGTATCTATCTAGTATATATCTAATATAAAAGTACGCCTACGTTACTCCTTTTTACATAAGCTATCTGCTAGTGAGAGTTCCGTCAAAATCGGTCCAGCCGTTTCAGAGATTAGCCGGAACAAACAGACAGACAGACAGACAATAATTGTAAAAAAAATATGTTGGTACATGTACCGTGTATACTTCCACATGCAGTTAGTAAAAAGCGGTTATTTTAATATTACAAACAGGCATTCCAATTTTATTTATTTACGTATAGATTACTTTTGGTAGCTTTGAAAAAGACCGGGCCCTGCGATTTTACCAGTATCAGATTCGATGTCATTGGTTGTTCTTTTCTAGAACAAAACATATTCCAAAACCAAATTTCATTCAATTTCGTTCAGTAAGTTTTGGATGAAACAAGTAAAATATTCTCACAAAGTTTCACATCTACAATATAAGTAGGATAATCTGTTATTCCATCCAACAGGTGTAAAGTCTCACCGCATCAAACACAGAGACGTAGTATGTGTAGGGTCTAGCGGCGATGGCCATGTTGACGCACCAGTGGAGCAGCATGACTGGGAGGGAGAGGCGCGCGAAGACATTCCAGCCTGACCATGCGAAGAACCTTTTAAGGGAACCTTGAATAGAAGAGCAGGGACAATTAAAGATGCTGATGAGCCCAGTGAGTACTTTACAACATGGTGTTTTGAGCGCCCATAGACTACGATGACCATGCATCACTAGTCCTTTTTTATAAACTTACTCTGTGTGTTAGTTCAATGATTTTAAATAGGCATTACCGTTAAAACGCATCAAGGCTAGCATGCCAATGGCTACAATCGAGACGAAGATAGTGCGATCCAGGGCTACGTGAAAGGCGCTGATGACAGGAGACCTGAAGCCGCGGACGAAGGACCCAGCCAGAGCCCAGAGGGCCGCCAAAGGTATGCAGATATATTGATAGAACATCAGCCACTGGGAAACAACAAAATGTTCGATATAAAATTATCGGTGGAAATTTGAGGTTAAATACTTTTCCAAGGTCATAGACGGAGAAGCTTCTAGACAAGGAATTGGCGATAATTGTTCATATACATTATGAGTTTCTATACCTTATTCTCTTTCAATGTACTCTTCTGAAGCCTGTAATGCCGATGCGCCAGCAACATTCCAATGAAGCAGGCAGGCATGGCTCCCCACGTCGAGTTGTAGAAGTGTGAGAAGGATGGTTGTTCGCGGAACATGTTCCTGAGATTTCTAAATGGTGCAGATAATACCTTTAAATATTGGCTTTATCCAACTACCCACATGGAATCGATCGAACATTCAAGGATGGGAACGTCAAGAGTTGTCAAATTTGGCGAACTTCTTTAAACACACAGATCAATGTAAATGAAGCGAAAGAGGTCTGTAAGTCTAGAGGGAGCAGGTGCTCTACCCTCTACGCCGTGAGTAATTCTGCGTGATGATTTGAGTAAATGATAGGAGTAAAATACTAACTCAGGAGTACTGATGTAGATCATAGAGGTGTAGCCGAAAATGTATGTCACTAATCCGTTGAGGATGGATGAGGCCACGACTAGCGTTGGGTAGACGACCAGGGCGTTCCTCTTGAGCCAGCCCTCTGAGAGGGTCAGCACGCAGGTCATGATGTAGAGCTGGAAATCTGCTGCTAGGAACCTGTGAGAGGCATTAGTCTGATAAGGTAAAAAACAGCTACCTTCTATCACCGTTCCTCTCGTTATCAACAGGGAATACATCTCTAAAACTTGGGATCCAAAAGGTCTCGCCCTATGCGGTTTCAAGAGAGCTTACTTTCGCGAGTACTTAGACTGAGGCATGAACTCCCCATTGACTTTTTTACTCTAGAGAGCATGGAGGTCTCCAACAGGGGTGTGAAGAGATTCCTGCAGGGTCGGCAGCTCGCGAACGATACCCCATGTGTTGCAAGCGTCCATAGGCAGTGGTAACATATACCATCAGACTGCACGCATACTAGTTCGCCACCTTAGTGGTATAAAAAATGGCCCAGATGCATTTGAGGACAAAAGGATAGGAGACACTTATCCTTAACCAAAGTATTTCAGTGTCTCCCTAGTAGCAGTAGCAGCTACTGTATATTAGCAACGAATGGGTCTTAGCAACAAAAGAAACTGCATAATAACAGATAAATTCAATACAAATTGTATAGTGTGTAGTTTGGAGTTGTATTTACCATGTAGGCGCTAGGCAGTTCTCGACAGGATCCACGATGTTGTTGATGAAGAGCGCTTGAGCCCAGTACTTGTGCCGGCACTGGCAGCTCTCGTCGCCTATGACAGGCGCCACTAAGGGCCCCTGGCGGGCGTACGGCCACCACGTGGCTGCGTAGCCCACCACCAGCAGGTTCACCGGAGCCAGTCTGCAATTCATTAAAACGGAATTAATACTCATTTATATTCACCATTTCGTCGTCATTTTCTATAGAAAGGATGAGTATTATATAGAAGGATGAGTGAAGATAGATTGACGAAACAGATATACAAAGCATAAGTGTGTGCAAGAAGAGGCAGAGGACGACCACGTTCCAATTTCCTAGATCATATCGATCGGACGCTCAAGGACGGGATAGTCAAGAGTACTCGAAACCGAGGAGCATGTATGAAGAGGCTGATGAATGTGGACGAAGCGAAAGAGGTATGCAAGTCTAGAGAGAACTGGCGCTCTATAATCTCTGCCTACCCCGTTAGGGACTCGGCGTGATGATATGTATGTTATATTCACCATGACGTAAAGATTACATGTTTGAATACCGACTGTACGAATGAGTTTTACTGAACTTAAGTACAGTGATTAGTCACACCACGAGCTTTACGGTGAAGGAAAACATCGAGAGGAAACCTGCATACGTCTGAGAAGAAATTCAAAGGCGTATGTATAGTCGTGCTTGAGTAACGGCGATGGACTCGCCATCTGTCACGTTGGCACCTAATATACCTCTGGCGGAAAGTGGGTGTGTGGGTATTACCTATACATCTCTGCCTATCCCTTCGAGGACCCTTGTGGGAAGGCGTGAGGATATAATAAAAAAAAAATTATATGACACTTAAATTTTCCGCCATTTTCATCTCACGCGGAGAGGCGTGTGACAATCACGACCCGCGAATGCGAACGGAGGTTTGTCGGTAGATATCCAAGCGAACTCACCTAAAGAGTCTTTTCAGAATGCACAACGGAAGCAGTTTGAGACTAAGAGGCTTCTGTTCCGAGTACAAAAGCAGGCTGTATGTAGTCAGGAAGGCTGATATCATGATGAAAATGTGCACCAGTGATGTTCCGTTTGATATAATTAAGCCATCAAGGCGGTTGGACAGCTGAAAATTTGACAGGAAAACAAACTTAGCGGTCAGGTAAAACATCGTGAAGACATCTTATTTAAGCTAATGTCCTTAAACAACCACCTATATACCTCTGCCTACCCCTTCGGGGGCCCTTATGGGAAGGCGTGCTGCTAACACAGTATAACTCCCGATTCCCGAACACAAAGTGGCAACGCGCAACCCTTCGGGGACCCTTATGGGAAGGCTTGCTGCTAACACAGTATAACTCCCGATTCCCGAACACAGAGTGGCAACGCGCAACCCTTCGGGGACCCTTATGGGAAGGCTTGCTGCTAACACAGTATAACTCCCGATTCCCGAACACAGAGTATCAACGCGCAACCCTTCGGGGACCCTTATGGGAAGGCTTGCTGCTAACACAGTATAACTCCCGATTCCCGAACACAGAGTATCAACGCGCAACCCTTCGGGGACCCTTATGGGAAGGCTTGCTGCTAACACAGTATAACTCCCGATTCCCGAACACAGAGTGGCAACGCGCAACCCTTCGGGGACCCTTATGGGAAGGCTTGCTGCTAACACAGTATAACTCCCGATTCCCGAACACAAAGTGGCAACGCGCAACCCTTCGGGGACCCTTATGGGAAGGCTTGCTGCTAACACAGTATAACTCCCGATTCCCGAACACAGAGTGGCAACGCGCAACCCTTCGGGGACCCTTATGGGAAGGCTTGCTGCTTACACAGTATAACTCCCGATTCCCGAACACAGAGTATCAACGCGCAACCCTTCGGGGACCCTTATGGGAAGGCTTGCTGCTAACACAGTATAACTCCCGATTCCCGAACACAGAGTATCAACGCGCAACCCTTCGGGGACCCTTATGGGAAGGCTTGCTGCTAACACAGTATAACTCCCGATTCCCGAACACAGAGTGGCAACGCGCAACCCTTCGGGGACCCTTATGGGAAGGCTTGCTGCTAACACAGTATAACTCCCGATTCCCGAACACAGAGTGGCAACGCGCAACCCTTTGGGGACCCTTATGGGAAGGCTTGCTGCTAACACAGTATAACTCCCGATTCCCGAACACAGAGTGGCAACGCGCAACCCTTCGGGGACCCTTATGGGAAGGCTTGCTGCTAACACAGTATAACTCCCGATTCCCGAACACAGAGTGGCAACGCGCAAGTGATACTTATGTATAATAAGCGTGAATAGGCTGCGGTAACCGTTTTCCATCGGATGGGCCGTGTGCTTGTTTGCCGCTGTTGTCGGATGAAAAAAAAACAACACACCTTGGGACGAGCACAGATACAATACTAGCACAGATAGGTTATAGCAATATCAGTACTCACGTCTTCCAAGAACTCCGGATTCTTTGTATAATATCTGTATAGATGTACGCTGGCATGGCCGTACATTATAGTGATGGCACACACGACCCTGGAATATGATATATTGTTTATTATCTTTATAATATACTAGTTTATGCCCGCGGCGTCGCCCGCGAGGAGTTAGAAAAAGTACCTTATGTATTGAACCGATTCAGCCGCTATGCCGTGAACGAGCAAAATACTTAAAAATACTAGAGCTTTGAATTTTGAAACATCCAAACTTACAAACTTTCGCTTTTATAATATTAATAAGTGATAGCCTATGTGTTTGTGACCAAATCCAAATTGTAATTTTTTAGTTCACAAGTGACCACTAGATGGCGCTTATCAAAAATAGAACGAGCTATCGTTTCGTTCTCATTGTAAAGTATTAATCTAAGTGAATTTTTAATCTTCGCTCTCTCATCCTCTCCCTCTCTCCATCTCTCTCTATCTCTCTCTCGCTCTCTCTATTGTGCAATCTGATCTCAATAATGAGTCAGACAGACAGAAGTTCAGAACGCAATTGTGGTTTCATTAGTACCTTAACCCTCTAGCGTATCTAAGAGCAGGACAAATAGTTCAATAGTTCACCCGAGCATCCGAAGACATCGACTTCTTTGGTGCTCAACACTATGTCCTATTCCTAGGTATAAGCCATCACCATTTCAACTTTCCGCCAAATCGGTTCAGCCGTTTGGTCGATTGGGATGATGGTGTCGTGTTTCGGGAGCTTTTATTTTTTCACCATAGCGAAGTTGGGTGGGACAGTTGATAAGTAAAGATTGACATATTACTTAGATCCTTGAAAGATGTTCAAGGCCGATATTCTTGGATCGCCATGTTCGTAAACAGCTGTTAGGCGTCTCCAGTTAGCGGGGATGGACCAGGCGGTAAGCAATTTGATCTCTGAAAAATCCAGTAAAATAACTAACATGCTTTTAAAAGCAAAATTGTATCATATTTTCCGGCTTGTTAATTTATATATCTAGTTACACGCCTTCCCAATGGAAGAATTAAGCAGGGTGTGTACAGATGCACCATAAATACTACTCGTACCCGTGCCAAGTGCGCAAGTGACACACGAAACGGATGTAAAAGACATTTGGACCAAAGGTAGATTTATCATTAAAACGTAAAATGTTTTGTCTTTACCTACATACGTAATTGAAAATTCTATGACCAGCATTTCAGACTTTGTAGTGACATGCGCAATTTGAAATTCAAATTCTATTCGAAAGCTGTCTTTTTTTTAATTACAAAATCACACTCATTTGTTTTAGATATTGTTTTATCAAATCAAAATTCGTACAATTTTCGAATACGGGTTCCTCCGTGGAAATAGCTGCGTAACAATACGGCACGTTAACGATGTGTAGGGGCCTAACACTGCTTGCATAAAAAAGGGCAATTATTGTTTTAAATCTGTAAATTTTGAGTTGATAAACGAGCCTCGCGGTCCACCGTTAACTATTGTCGACAACGACGAATTGGAGGCTATAGTGGAGGCGGATCCAACCCCATCTACGGCTAAGCTTGCTTTGGGCCTTGGATTCAGTGTCAAAAATACATACTTGCGTCAAATCGAAAAGATAAAAAGCCAGATAAGTGGGTGTCACTCGAACTAAGCGACCAACAGCGAGACTTAACGAATCATGGATAGCACTACATGGGTACAGCACCAAATCAGTGCGCTAAAAAGGATTAATCATAGGAAGATGATGGCGACTGTCTGGTGGACCAGTGACGGACTTGTACATCACAGCTTCTAACTTTTGACACAACAGTGGCGGCATGTCTATTGCCAAGAATTGTAAACTGTTTGAGTGCCGAGCTTCAGTTGTGATGCTGGAGGTCTTGACTAAAGAAACCACTAGGCTTCTTGTTAAGATGAACTGTATTTTTGAGGCAACTGTGTACAAAAGATCGTCGATGCGTGCCCGTGCGGTCGTTGTCGCTGCGAAGGAGTGAGTAATGGTGCCGCGGAGCGTTGAGGAGTGGGGGCCCGATGGAGGACCCGAAGACCGACGAAGTTGACCGGCCGCGCCGCTCGATGTGACCTCAGTAGCACAAACAATGATGGATAAGCTCGCAATTAACTACCAAGACTGGTCAATCGCTCTTCCACATTGCTTCTCCGAAACAACGCGCGAGCTCACATTTTACAACAGACCTTTGCAAACACACAAGAGTTACAGCTGGTAACTCTCCGTCACCCACCGTACTCACCGGACAGTGCACCAACAGATTTCAACTTTTTTCGAAATTTAAACAATTTTTAGCATGCGTGAGGCAGTTCACTGCTGACGCTGATTTCATCGCCTCCCGACCGGCAGACTTCTACAGTAAAGAGATCAACAAATTCTCATCCGTACTTTTCTAATATGTATAAAAAAATACCAAAAGCCGTGGTGGCCGTGTGGTTCGAGTAGTTGACTGCAACACAAAGATCGCAAGTTCGAATCACGACTGTACCAATGAGTTTTTCCGAAGTTAAGTACAGTAAGTGACACCACGAGCTTTACGGTGAAGGAATACATGTATACGTTTGAGAAGCAATTCAAATGCCTATGTATAGTCGTGCGCGCGTATGAGTAACGGCGATGAACTCGCCATCTGTCACGTTGACAGCTAAAATATATCTCTTACGGAAAGTGGGTATGTGGTTATTACCTATACACCTCTGCCTACCCCTTCGGAACCCTTGTGGGAAGGCGTGAGGATATAATATTATTTTACCAAAATGTGTATGTTTTCATATAATTTTCCAATTTCATAGGTTGAGACTGTATACACGTACGGTAACCTATAGATATGAATCGGTATATATAGGTATGTATATATGTGTTTATATATACCCACGGTACTTCTTGAAAACAATGCAAGGACAGTCTATACGTCATATAAGTTACTTGCGTATCCACTGGGAGGTAAGAATATTTGTACCTTACCTTAACCTTTGATATTATATGTTTTTAATTAATTAGGCGAACGTAATACAAGAGGAGGCATTACCACTAGTGGTAGACCACGTTCCAACTACCTAAATCAAATCGATCGGACGCTCAAGGACGGGAACGTCAAGAGTACTCTCAACCGACGGCGAACTGACGAATGTGGACTAAGCGAAAGAGGTATGTAAATCTGGAGAGAACTGGCGCTCTATACTCTCTGCCTACCCCGGTCGGGACTCGGCGTGATGATATCGGCGTATTTATGTATGTTAATTAAATAACCTTCAATATAGGTATGAACTTAAACTATTTTAACCGTGGTGGCCGAGTGGTTTGAATAGTTGCCTGCGACAAAAAGATTGCAAGTTCGAATCCCGACTGTAAACCGACATATACAAACGAGAGGAAACCTACATATGTTTGAGAAACAATTCAAAGGCGTATGTATCTTCGTTTTTGAGTAACGGCGATGGACTCAGCGCCTTTCACGTTAGCACCTAAATATATCTCTAGCGAAAAGTGAGTGTGTGGGGATTACCTGCACACTTCTACCCACCCCTATAAGTTATATACGTAAATATTTTTTTAGGCGTAGGCGGACCAAAGACCAAATCAGGGACGTCTTGAAAAAAGGCCACATCAAGAGAACGTAGAAACCGAAGAGCATGTAGGAAGGTAATAATGAAAGTGGACGCAGCGAAACCAGTATGTAAGGATCGTAGCAAGTGGAAAGAATGGTCTCTGCCTACCCCTACGGGAAAGAGGCGTGATTATATGTATATCCTCACGCCTTCCCACAAGGGTCCCCGAAGGGGTAGGCAGAGGTGTATAGGTAATACCCACACACCCACTTTCCGCCAGAGGTATATTAGGTGCCAACGTGACAGATGGCGAGTCCATCGCCGCCACTCAAGCACGACCACACATACGCCCTTTGAATCTCTTCTCATACGTATGCAGGTTTCCTCTCGATGTTTTCCTTCACCGTAAAGCTCGTGGTGTGACTAATCACTGTACTTAAGTTCAGAAAAACTCATTGGTACAGTCGGGATTCGAACTTGCGACCGTGATTATATGAATTTATGTATATGTATTCCAATATAAGATCTTTCTGCATTCCGGTGGGATAGGGATACATTGTTTTAAAATTGTAAGCTTTAGGCACGGTAAACAACGAATGGCTTCATTTGATGTTTGGTATGTAGGTACAATATAGGTATCGACTATCAACTCCGAAAATTAAACGTTCCCACGAAATGAAATGTCCATGATCATTCAGTTTTTAGGCAGTACCTCGTCATTAGGCAACAGGCTCCTTGGGGAGGGATTGTTATATTGTGTTGGCAGCAGAGGGATTAGTCCCATTATGCTGCCAATACAGTATAACCGTCCAAACTCAAGAGTGGCAACGCGCAAGTGATACTTCGGTATCGTGAGCGTAAATAGGCTACGGTAACCGCAGTTTAAAGAAAAATGCAACTCCAAATACAGGTGCAAGCCATTGTCGACCTCGTTGTCATTAAAGATTTTAATACCATGCTATCAGCCGAAACAGAATGACTAAAAAAGTTGTTGACGGAAACTTACTTTTAGAGTCATCGACTGTCATGACGTCATACGCGGTCCCAATGGCATTAAGCAAAAGGATAACGTAGATAACTTCAATGAAAGTACGTTGCTGTGGAGTAGTTGGTTCTTCTATGAGCGTGTCTTGGTGCGAGCGGCAGTAGCGCAGGGCGTGTAGCGAGGTGGTGAGGGCGCGTGCGCGGCCCCACTGCGCTGCGCAGCGCTCGAACTGAAGCGAAGCGCCGTCTGCTTCTGTCAGCGAAGCGTTGACCTGCGGGCGCTTGCATCGTGCGCTCACGCACCAACCGCGGTGAATGAGCGTGCGGTTGAATTTGTACGGTAATTCCGAATATTCCTGCAAATAGATACCTTCATTTATTAATTAGAAGATAAGTTGGTTTTGCGAACTAAACGAGAATATTAGCGAACAAAATATTCAGACAAGAACAATATTATTCTGTTCCATTAAAACATTGTTTTAGCGCACGAGCATGAACTGCATGAAGTTTTAAAATAATATATAAATCATTCAGTTCACGCAATAGCTGGTAAGCAAGTACGTGCCGCTCTATGTAATCCTAGTACTGACCTTAATGAACTCATAGTCAGGGTGAGGTGCCACTGCCGGCTGAATGTGGAAGGTGCCGAGGCAGTAGAGGCCGCCGGGCTGGGAGAGGCACCTCTGGTAGTCGTCCAGGTGGAACAGGGGCGGGAGGCGGTAGTAGGCCGCATCTGTGTGCCGCATCGGAAAGTGTGCTTTATTTCAGACTGAAGAAGGTAAGATTTGTAACAGTGACAGTGATTAATCATACGAGCTTTCGGAGAAGGAAAACACCACGGTGAAATCTGAATTTAAGAATAAAAAACATAATTATTGAATCACTAATAAAGGGTGAAACCCGCCACTCGCCACTCGCCATCTGTCACGTCGGTACCTAAATATATTTCCAGGCAAGAGTGTTTTGTTGAGACACTGAAACCTCAGTCGTACCAATTTTAACTGACTAAGCAAATGCATAGAAATATTACCTTTTAACTCCTTATCGACAGAAGTGGTTGCGCAAAGAGTTTTCAGCAGTAGAAAGACATATGACAATAATTTCATCCTTTTTTATTTAAACAATACTACGTGTTATACTGGTAACAGTTGAATGTAAAGTAATCAATGCTAATTATCAGGACAAAGAAGGTCTATTTAACAAACACAATGTAGTTATTTACTACATTGGTCATTGTCCGCGTGTCTCGAAATTTACAAACTTACATATCGTCACGTCGAGTACCTCACGGGGCAGACAGAGCGAGTAGAGTGCCAGTTCCTCTTTAGACTTATCGCTTTCGGGTCCATTGGTACTCTTTGCTCAAGCAGTTCCAGGCTAGCGACTATACGTAATGTCACATAAAATAAAATAAATATTTCTATCTACGCTTGTATAATTTCGATAAACCTCTAATTTCAAGAAGCCGTGGAGGCCGAGCGGTTCGAGCAGTGGCCTGCGACACAAAGATCGCAAGCTCGAATCCTGACTGTACCAATGAGTTTTTCTGAACATAAGTACAGTGATTAGTCACACCACGAGCTTTACGGTGAAGGAAAACATCAAAAGGAAAAGGAAAGGAACCTGCATAAGT
Organism: Drepana falcataria; assembly: GCA_945859725.1. Classification (NCBI taxonomy): domain Eukaryota; kingdom Metazoa; phylum Arthropoda; class Insecta; order Lepidoptera; family Drepanidae; genus Drepana; species Drepana falcataria. The sequence goes on along the minus strand of OX243941.1, from coordinate 7,415,234 downwards.
CTGCATAAGTCGTGCTTGAGTAACGGCGATGGACTCGCCATCTGTCTCATTGGCTCCTAAAATATATCTCTGGCGGAAAGTGTGTAGTTAGTACCTATACACCTCTGCCTACCCCTTCGGGGACCCTTGGAAGGCGGGGGTCCTCGGAACGCGTGAGGATTCTTCTCTTATTTCAAAGTTCGGTTAGTTATCATCCAATCCTGTTTGTTTACTTTCGCTTCTGCCACATGACAATTGTCGAATGTGATAGAATTTTCATGATCACTGACAGAACCAAAGGCTGACTGTTTCTAACACAACCACTGCTCTGCACTCTGCACTATTGAGTGTGTATGCGATAAACAAGTAGCAACACAGTAACCTATCAAGAACTACAATATTTATACTTTCGATAACTTGCCATGATTGATTTCCTATCCATAAGTAATAATAAGTGTTCTATTGATTTGAAACATCGAGAGGAAAACCTGCATACGCTTGAGAAGAAATTCAAAGGCGTATGTATAGTTGTTCTTCAATAACGGCGAAGGACTCGTTTCGTGAATTTCATTGTTTCAACGTAATTTATATAAAAACTAGCTGACCCGGCGAACTTCGTACCGCCATATTTTTTTGCGGCTGGCTGAAACTGGAGGCGTTTGAATTCAGAAGGAATGTCAGTTGGTATTAGTGGTATTCTTGGAATAAGCATATCCTCGCTTTTAAACTTTCCTATGATTATAGTATAACGGTGAGTCTTGTTCCGTTGCACAATTTTGGCTGATTCAGATTGCGTAACATAATTATCACAGACCCAACCTTGAGCTGTAAATTGTGTGGCGGTAATCCAGGCTAATCTAATGCATTTAGGAATTCAGTTGGATAATTGACTACTTCATTTGGATTGGTAATGGAATCTATTGATTTAAATGAATGCAGTTGACATTCAGGGTCAAATTAAAGGACATTCATTTTATGTTTAAATCATCTACTCCCTTATTTTTTGGGGCTAAAATGGCTCGGTCACTCAGCCAAGCATAGTTTTTGTAATTCACTCCAATATTTGGAAACACTTTTGATATTAATTCTTCCTTTGACATTGTGAATTGAAAAAAAATTGGTGGAAATGAAATGAGCCCAGTAGAAGTGTCGACAGGAATGTTCCCATTGCCAATGTCTAATAATGCATTTGAAAATACTTCCGCAGATAGGTCATTTCATAGTAACGCCACTCGCATATTCGTTGTCAACTTGAGACTTTTCACATATCTCCATAAATTGGATGTCTTCAAGCAAGCATTTATTTCATCAGCAGGTGTTGATCTAGGAGTGACTGGCAGCGTTTGGCGAAAATCTCCTGCCAGTAGAATTATCGCACCTCCGAATAAGTTTCGATTACTACGCAAATCTTTTAATGTTTGATCGAGCACCTCAGCGCGTTTGTGCGCCATTGTACACTCATCCCAAATTATTAACTTACAATTTTGTAGCACATTTCGCCATTGCTGATATTTTGGTTATATTACACGTTGGTTCATCTATTGATTGTAAATTCAATGGCAGTTTGAGCGCAGAATGAGCGGTTCGTTCACCTTCTAAAAATGTAGCAGCAATCCCAGATGATGCTACTGCCAGCGCTATTTTTATTTGTGCCCGAATTGTATCTAAAATCAATGAAATCAAGAACGTCTTACCAGTTCCGCTGGTGCATCAAGAAAAAAAACCTCCATTACCATCATTTACTGCATTAAGTATTGTATCGTAAGCATTTTTTGTTGCTGATTTAAAAGTGGGACCTTACTGTGTACAAATGGACTCAAAGCACTTCTATCGTATTGCTGCTCTCTTTCAAATTCACGATTGAATGCATCGTGCAGGGGGCGATTGGGCGCAGGCATTCCTAATCCATGTAGCATCTTGCCAGACATCATCACAGACAAATCTTCTAGAAATATTAACACCTCATTGTATATCTCTGCGCAAATATCAAGTTCGGGATTTTCCGTTGCTGTACGTACTCGATGCAAAATGCCGCCGCCCCCGCGGAGGTAGAGATCCATGAGGATTCTCCACGTTAAAAAAAAAAAAAGTTAGGTTAGAATACACATTTGAAAAAAAAAATTGGTTTAAATTAAAAACAAATAGAAACGCAAAATTATTATTTTTTAAATTTCAAAATACACTGGCTGAACAACCGTACGTCACTCTGTCAGAGTTTTGTCAATATATTGAAGACGTCTCACAGTCTTCTGTCTCTTTCGCACACTTTTCAGAGATTTTTAACTATTTATATATCCTCACGCCTTCCCACAAGGGTCCCCGAAGGGGTAGGCAGAGGTGTATAGGTAATACCCACACATCCACTTTCCGCCAGAGGTATATTAGGTGCCAACATGACAGATGGCGACTCCATCGCCGTTACTCAAGCACGACTATACATACGGCTTTGAATTTCTTCTCAGACGTATGCAGGTTTCCTCTCGATGTTTTCTTTCACCGTAAAGCTCGTGGTGTGACTAATCACTGTACTTAAGTTCAGAAAAACTCATTGGTACAGTCGCAGGCTGCTCGCTGCTCGAACCACTCGGCCACCACGGCACCAATATTTCCTATTATTTTTTTAATTATTTTTTCCATACAAACCTTTTCCTGGCAGTAAAGAATACATAACAGAAAGATTTATCCAATTTGGTGCAGTCGTTTGGAAGTTATGCGCGTACAAACATTTCGGAGATTCATTTTTATATATATAGATAAATAGTCTACTCGAAGGAAGCCGGGGCCTGGAACGTATATACATATAGTTAATTCATTATTAATACTAGTTTTACATTATTCAAGCATTATAATCCGCCTTCTAATTAAATATGCTAAGCGTTTACTACGTGAGGGACAATCAAAGTGTTGTCTTATGTTTATGTAGGCTGGAATCGAATGTTGCGTATGCGTATATATTTGTTTACAACGTTATTTACAATTAACTTGTCAATAAAATCAAAAACTGATTGTAAAAAGGAAGTGCACCGAAAAAAGACAAAGACTAACAAGAGAGCTTTAAAATATAAACCAGCATCATGTTTGGTAGGAAGCGGGTCCTGTACATTTTCTTTCGGTTTATTTACAAATGGGTGTCCTTTAACTCCTTCTTTCACTTCATTTTCGCGATCCGTCGCCATTTTCTTCCGCCCTTTTAAATGCCGCATACTTCTTTCGCGGTATACTCTGCTGAACATAAGGAGTTGCCAGCAAATATATAACTCTCAGACACACTTTTCACTTACGCATTCCCAAACTTATCCCCATATATTTACCGCGACATGAAATAGTCGGGTTGCCAATCTTAAAGCAAACTTAAGTCTAGAATTTACAGCACCACACTTAAAATATACATCATGTTCATATGAGAAATATATAATTTTAAAGGCTAAGGTAAACCGTTTTGATTAGTTGATTGGTCACACCACGATCTTTACGGTGAAGGAAAACATCGAGAGGAAACCTGCATACGTCTAAGAAGAAATTCAAGTTTGGTTAATGTATGTGTAGAATAGCAGAGTACTTCTGCATAGGGGTTTGTTTTGTCACTATATCTAAATAACCATTTATATTATTTTACAATTATTGGAGTTTACTCCTTAAGAATCGATTTTCATATATAAGGCGCCCGTATGAGAAAAATATGAGAGGTAAAAATCTACTGATGAATGACAGCGTTACGTTTTTGGTGCTCTCGTACTCTCCATGGCAACGAGAATAACAGAATGGCGATGTAATTAATGTTAATATTTACTTTCAATTGCATATTGTATTAACCTGATATTAACCTACAACAACTGTCAACTTGCGGAGGTTTTATCGTAAATTTTATATTTTATTTATAATTGATATAAATATAAATTTATATCAATTGATATTTATTTCAAAATTGAGAAAATTACTCAATGAATAAAAATCAATCTATAGATGTGTCATGCATACTCTAAGTAATATAAGAAATACATTCATTTACCCTTATTAACTAATCTATTTATTTTATAATCATTCGTAAGGAGTAAACTCCAGTCGTGCGTCGGAGCTGACACACACTTTTTTATTTATTTATATAAACTTGTGCATAAAGTAACTAGTATATCAGAGCACTGAGGAACTTCTGCATTGGAATCTCCACGAGCACCGCAATGGGCACGGCGATGGCGTACGTGATGCAGCCGGTCGCAAGCCAGTCCACCGCCTGGAACAGACCATATACAGTTGGTACCTCTTTAGCTATGACCCGTAGAAAGTAGTGCAGAACGGATATGTATATTATGGAGAGAGTGGACGAGACGTTCTTACTGTTGTCCTGATTGGCTGACACTGGTTCATAAATTTAAATTAATTTCGCCGTCCATCGTCCATACTACATTTATTTGGTTTTCTGTCAAGACACCTCACCTCACCGCACCTCAGGTTAAAATTGTACCACAAATAATTACTGCTTTTTAAATTTAGAAAGCCTTAACCCCTTAAATTATGATATTCATAAACACTGAATTTGTAAACCGTGACGACCGACATCAAGCCGGGAATTGAACCCGCCGTCTCCGAAATACCGCAGCAACTGCAAGCCGGATACATCTAGGCAAAAGATATACCTTTCCAAAATCCACCATAACTACAAATGGCTCCATTTGTGGTTCGACTTTTCGGGTCTAGCCCACCAAATAAACGGAAGGTGGAAGGCTGAAAGAACAGACTCTTATATAAAATCGTTTTGAAGAGTTGTAAAGTCTCACGCAATCAAACACGGAGACGTGGTACGCGTAGGGTCTAGCAGCGATGGCCATGTTGACACACCAGTGGAGCAGCATGACTGGGAGGGATAGGCGCGTGGGGACATTCCAGCCGGACCATGCGAAGAACCTCCTGAGGCCACCTTGAATAGAAGTCGAAATACAATGTGATGATTTCAAGTCTGGGATAAGCATTTGCGATATATCGTATTTGGTGTAACGGGAGGGTAGATGTCAATAACTAAAATTTTGAAGGAACAAGACTAGCGCAAGACTTAGGCACTAAGGTTGAGACACTGAACGAGCGTACAGAATTAAACTAACTGGGATCGGACAGTTAGTCCGCGAACATCGAGGTCAAATTACATTCTTCGTTTGTGATACAGCTTTGAGTTAGGTTACCAATATTCTAAATGAAATGGGTGAGCTTTTAATACAACAACCCCACCATGAGTTCAGGAATGCGCGGAAGATACTACCGTATAATACCGGTATTGCTTTCGTCCATGTTGGCTGTATGCAGCCTCACTTGCGTAGTGTAATAAAGCTGGAAGTTTGATCCTGGCCTTTGGTTATTGCAAGTTACAAAAATTACCGTCTTTATTCATAAGAATAAAGATGCCAGCTGCCATGAGGGATATGAAAACTGTGCGGTCCATAGCACCGTGCACCGCGCTGATGAGAGGAGATCTGCAGCCGCGGATGTAGATCCCAGCCAGGACTCAGATGAGCGTCAGGGGTATGAAGATATATTGACAGAAGACCAGCCACTGGGAAACAATAACTCGTGGATTGTTATTATTTTATATTAGGATTTATATTAGTTTAAATGCCATGAAATAATGGTGAGCCATTCATCTCTCATACCGTACGCAAAGCATTCAACCAAACATTAGGTCGGCAGCGCGTGGTCAACGTTTTAAAAGTAACCCTATTGTTAACCAGCTCTGTGCTATATGGAAAAAGATATAGCACTTTTCTAAAATTCTGTTGGCAATAGGCTATTTGTATTTTTTTCCCGCATGGCATGTGGAGGTTCAGGAGAAAATATATTTTAAATAACATATATCTTCATGGGTTCCCACAAAGGTAGGCAGATGTGTTTAGGTACTACCCACACACCCACCGGATATATATTGTAAATGTCACGTTGACATATCCGATGTCCTATATATGACGTTGACAGATGGCGAGTCAATCGCCGTTGGCACGACAACTAAACAAAATACTTTCGGAATTCTTCTCAAACGAATGCAGGTTTCCTCTCGATGTTTTGCCTTCACCGTCAAGCGCGTGGTGTGACTAGTACTGTAGTCAAGTTCAGAAAAATTAATTGTCGGGATTCGACCTTGCAATATTTGTATTGCAGGCAACAACTCGAACCACTCGGCCGCCATGACCATTTTTTATTATAAAATTTCGACAAGGCTCAGCCCGGTAAGGCATGTGGCCTGAGCGTTTTGGTTTGTAAAATTATTTTCATTATAAATTTGGTACAAACTCGTCAATGACAAAGTACCAATGGGTCTTTGTAAAAAAGTCAACTAAAAAGTTTACATACTTTATGATTATCCGTTTTAAATTTCTTCGTGTGGAGCCTGTAATGGAGATGCGCCAGGAACATCCCGATAAAGCAGGCAGGCAGGGCTCCCCAAGTCGAGTTGTAGAGGATGACGGATGGTTCCCCTCGGAAAAGTTTCATGAAGTTTCTATGTAGCACAGATAATACCTTCAATATGTATTGTAGAGAAGCCTCTAGGGAGAAAATTCCATACCCGTTCGTGGAAGGAAAATCATTTGAAACCGTATAGTCAAGTCAGTCTGTCAGAAGTATGCTAACGGGCTGGTGCAGTCTTTTTGCCAGCATAGAGCGTGGGATCGTCGGAAACTCTAGCGACGAAAACAACTACGTCAAAATGCCCTAACTGGTAATTGCAATATGACAACCTAAATAATATAGCGAAATACTCACTCGGGGCTACTGTAGTAGATAAAAGACTTATAATCAAATGTGTATGCCAACAAGCCGTTGACGATTGACGACGCCACAATAAGCACTGGGTAGATAAGCAGAGCGTTCCTCTTGAGCCAGCCCTCCGCGAGGGTCAACGCACAGATCAGAATGTGCAGCTGGAATCCTGCTTCTAGGAACCTGCCAGATGCGAAGGGAGATAACTCCTTTGGGTGTTAATAACAGTGGTATTGGAAAATCCTCTTAATTTTCAACATTCGAATCAGCTCTGTATATTTAATCGACAATGTGACGACCTTCTGGTCTAGTGGTTAGAGCTCCTGACTGCGAAACTTGAGGTCGCGGGTTCGAATCCCGCTGAGGGCAGATATTTGTGTGATGAACACGAGTATTTGTACCTTAGTCTTGGATGTCCTATGTATTTATGTATATATCTATCTATATAAGTAAATATATCGTTGTCTAGTTACCATAACACAAGCTTTGCTTAATTTGGGACTAGGTCAATTTGTGTGGAATTGTCCCAGGTATTTATTTATTATTTATAATGTATTATCTCTATAGCTATACTTCCACTATAAACAATCGACCGGCAATAAGGTCTAATTATCTGACCCCACTATAACGTACGACGTATTAACTTAATTATAAAATCTGAATAAACTGTTTAAGCGATATATTCTGATCTGAATACTTTATACAAAGTAAATTTTACATGTTCGTTTTGTACCTATGAGCTTATGAAATTCTGCCTAAGAGAAGGCAACAGAGTCGCTACGTTGTCACCTTAATTTTCCTATGGCTAAGCGTGCAATCATACCTATCAAATATACTGTGCTAGAACGACCAGTTAATTTAGAGTTCTATAACACTTTCTAACCGCAGGGACATAACACTGCCCAGTGCCCAGTAGTAGTGCCACTCGGCTGTGACCTTCTATTAGGTGCCCTCCGTAGATCTTCTCGAAATGCTGTAAGTCTGTTGTAAGCAATGAAGCTAAATTTGTATAGAGTTATATTTACCATGTAGGCCCTAGGCCGATTTCGCCAGGAGTCACGATGTTGTTGATGAAGAGCGCCTGAGCCCAGTACTTATCGCGGCACTGGCGGCTCTCGTCGCCTATTACAGGCGCCACTAGGGGCCCCTGGCGGGCGTAAGGCCACCATGTGGCTGCGTAGCCTACCACGAGAAGGTTCACCGGAGCCAGTCTGCAATTATTAATTTTTTATTTTCTAATTTTATTGAGGGGATGCACCTATCAGCGATGATAGATCGATGCCATTAGGTACTACGTGACCTGTAGACGTCAGGGTCTCAGAAGATACACGAGTTTGCATTTTCAGGCAAGTTGTTGAAGGATAATCGAGGTCTTCTTTGTGCATGACCAGTTTATCGTTAGGTAGATGTAATCAACGTGAGCCAACTGCTTATTACTTTTGGATATTATTCAGGTTTCAAGGTACACTACCTTAAAAATCTCTTCAATATAAACGGCGGTAGCATATGGAGACTAAGGGGCTTCCATTCCGATTTCAAGAGCAGGGCGTAAGTGGTCAGGAGGGCAGACATTGTGATGAAAATATGCACAAATGATGAGCCATCGATGAACTTCTTTCCGAAAACTTGGTTGCACAGCTGAAAACATAACAAACGGTAATTTGTAGAAAATTATTACATATAAGGTTATCTTTCTGGATTTATACATTGGTTGGAACCTTTTTTTTTACGTATAAGAGCCCTGGTAGCCGAGTGGTTCGAATGCCTACTACAGGCCTGCTACAGATAGATTGCAAATTGGAATCTCAACTGTACCAATGAGTTATACTGAACCTTACAACTGTACTTAGACACACCACAAGTTTCGCGTCAGGTAGGAGACGCCGACGACGGAGTCGAGGTAGGAAACGCCAAGAGTAAATCTTCATTCGTTTGAGAAAAAATCCCAAGACGAATGTATGTATAGTCGTGCTTTCGAAACGACGATAAATAAATAGCTTGCGACAATTCCACTTGACCTAGTCCCAAACTAAGCTTGTACCATGGAAACTAGGTAACGCTATACATACTTATATAGATATACATAAATACATGGAACATCCAAGATTAAGGTCCAAACAATCGAATCCGCGACCACAAGCTTCACAGTTAGAAGCTCTAACCACAAGACCAGAAGGTCGTCAACGATGCACTGGCCATCCGTCACATTGACACAAACAATATTTCCAGTGAAAATTGTGTGAACTCTGCCTGCCCTTTTGGGACCCCTGTGGGAAGTCCTGAAGATATATTATTACATAAATCACTAACACCACTAGATGAGCACAAATTGGGGCATTTACTGAGGTATCACGTGCGCGTGGAGGACCTAATGTAAAAAGGGTAACGTTTAGATACGGGGTCGCAACACGTTATTCGCAAAAATCGTAATAATTTCACACTCACATCTTCCAATCTCTCCGGGTTGCCGGTGAAGTATCTGAATTGCATTATGGCTGCGTGGGAATATAGTACCACTAGTAGCAAAATAACCCTGGAATATGACAAACAATTTAAATTACATTTCGTTGTACATTTGGTTGCCTAATCGTATTTTTGACAATAACAGCCCATTACATACATTACATACATACATTTTTATCATGGTCCTTAATTTTATAGAATAGAATAGATTATACTGGTATTTAAAAATAATATTATAAACATTTTAAGATTCTTTGTAGGTACTAAAAAATACACGTGATTTTTTGGTGGGGGGTGGAGGGGTAGTGCTAAACCTCACCACGTATCACCATGGGGAGGGAGCGGTTAAATTTAAAAAAAACATCACGTGAGAGAGTGAGACCAGAGAGAGTAGATCGCCAGCTATCACTAGACTTACAGACCTCTTTTACTTCAATCACATTAGTTTCTTTGTACATACTCGTCGGTTATAAATGCTCTCGACGTTTCCATCTTTTAGCTTCCCTTCGATTTGATCTACGTACTTGAAACTTGGTGTTTTCTGCCTCATCTTCCACACTCTTTCAATTATACTCGTCGATAATACTTCACTCATCACTCCTATGAGTCCATGCCTTCGTTAATAAGTCATACATCATCTTTAAAATCACACCAATCTCTTCATAATTTAGTCACACCACGAACTTTGCGGTCAAGGAAAACATCGAGAGGAAACCTGCATACGCTTGAGAAGTAATTCAAAGGCGTATGTATAGTCGTGCTTGAGTAACGGCGACAGACTCGCCATCTGTCACGTTAGCACCTAAAGATATCTCGAGCGGAAAGTGCAAGTACCAATTTTTTTATTAGAAGTCTTGATAAATGTAAAGAGTTCTACAGTTATGCAGTTTAATTACAGTTGAAATGTATGCCCTTTGAATATTATACGGCTAAGATTTTAGATCTAATCCCATGATAACTGGCTTACTTTCTCTGCCTACCCGGAGGGACTCTCTCTGATATACTAACTAATGTATGTATGTACAGGATACAGTTTCCATCGGATAGATAGTTACTTACTACCTGGAGTAGGATCGCCGCATCAAGATCAGCTTGGAAATCCATGCAAGCGGCATATGTCCAGCAGTGGACGCATATATGCTGAGAAGAAGAAGAAGAAGAAGAAGATAGTTACTTAAAACCTTGCAAGACATCCAAGGACGATATCCTCGGGTCTCCAGGTTGATATACAGCTGTCAGGCGTCTCCAGTTTGTGGGGATGGACCAGGCAGTAAGTAATTTGATTTCTGAAATCAAATTGGCAAATTAAGATTTGCACGCTGAAGCGTTCTGCTCATGCTTTTTTAAACTTCAATACAATGTAGAGAAATTATTTAATTTATATAAGATACTAGCTGTTCCCTGCCACGCTTCGCTGTGGATATGTGACTGATGCAAAAAATAGATAAAAACAATCCTTGATTATATATCATGCTAAAATTTCAGCTCGATCGGTGCAGAACTTTTTGAGTTTTTGAAGCGTACACAAACCAACATAACATTTATATATATATACAGATTATTTTGTATTAATCCTCTTGATGATTTCCTTCACCGTAACGCTCATGGTGTGACTAATCACTGTACTTAAGTTCAGAAAATCTCATTGGTACAGTTGGAATTCAACACTTTGTGATGCAGGCTACTTGAACCACTCAACCACCACGGCATCATTTGCGCATATGCGTAAGACGTATGTATAGTCGTGCTTGAGTAACGGCGATGGACTTGCCATCTGTCACATTGGCACCTAAAATGTATCTCTGGCGGAAAGCACTACATACTCTGAGGATATATAATAATAATAATAATCTTTATTTACTCACAAACCATTTCTTATACTTAATCTAGTGACCAGAGTCTCCTTTTAAGCAAGGATGCCTGTGTTAGGAGACTCCGCTCTTCTATAACTACGAGTAACATTATATGTGTGTGTGTGTGTGTGTGTTTCTGTGTGTGTGTGTGTGTGTATGTGTGTGTGTAAGTGTGAGTGTGTATATATTCATATACTTCTTTAGGATCGGAAAGAAGCGAGCCTCAGCGGAGCATTCAACACTCAAAAGATGTAGCTTATGATGTGACCTAACTTTGGAGGTAATGAGCTCCTTGGGGAGGCGGGACGATTGGTATATTGTGGAAGCAGAGGGATTAGTCCTAATATGCTGCCAACACAGTGTAAGTCTCCGAACACAAACTAGCAACGCGCAAGTGATACTTCTGTATCGTGAGTGTAAATAGGTTACGGTAACTGCTTCCCATCAGGTGGGCCGGGACGTATACTTGTTTGTAAAAAAAAAACTCAATATTTTTGACGTCTTCATGTTTTCGTTTATCGGTATAGGTAAACTTACTTTTGGTGTCATCGTCAGTCATGACGTCATACGCCGTCCCAATGACATTTAGCAAAAGAATAACGTAGATAACTTCAATGAAAGTACGTTGCTCTGGAGTAGTTGGTTCTTCTATGAGCGTGTCTTGGTGCGAGCGGCAGTAGCGCAGGGTGTGTAGCGAGGTGGTGAGGGCGCGTGCGCGGCCCCACTGCGCTGCGCAGCGCTCGAACTGAAGCGAAGCGCCGTCTGCTTCTGTCAACGAAGCGTTGACCTGCGGGCGCTTGCATCGTGCGCTCACGCACCAACCGCGGTGAATAAGTGTGCGGTTGAATTTGAACGGCAATTCCGAATAGTCCTGAAAATACAGACTAATTATTGATAGTACCTACACTTTTACAAATTATATGTTGGTACCTTAAATGTTGGTTTTGGAACTTTCTGTTTAGATTGCTTTAACTGATATTATGCTTTTCTGTACAAAAAGCTTTGGTCAGCAAACGACATAAATATGCCGCTATAATAACAATTAACCTTTAATTAATCCAATTAACATTAACCTCAAATTATTTATATTATATATATATATATATATATATATATATATATATATATATATTATATATATTACTCGCCATCTGTCACGTTGACACCTAATATACCTCTGGCGGAAAGTGGGTTGTGTGGGTATTACCTATACACCTCTGCCTACCCCTTCGGGGACCCTTGTGGGAAGGCGTGAGGATATTATTTTTATTATTTATATATATAACATTAACTACCAATTAACCTATTAACCTAAAACTAACCTTTGGCATTAAATTATAATTATCTTACATTGTGTAGGATAATTAATTCATATTTAGCCATTATAATGAAACTATTAAATTATCATATTATTAAAAATTACCTACTACAGAACTGTACCAAATTTGGGATCTACACACGGCCAGGCAATCTTTCATTCTGCTCACTGTCCTGAAAAAGCATTCTCAACTCCAGATGACGCTAATTTAATAAATGACAAACGCCGGAAAGGCAAGGCATGCCATTCACATAAATTTAAGTCATCTCTCTCACATAAGTTTTTCTGCTTCCTTGGTCCATATCTATACAACAAACTTATATAATAATATATATATCCTCACGCCTTCCCACAAGGGTCCCCGAAGGGGTAGGCAGAGGTGTATGGGTAATACCCACACACCCACTTTCCGCCAGAGGTATATTAGGTGCTAACGTGACAGATGGCGAGTCCATCGCCGTTACTCCAGCACGACTATACATACGCCTTTGAATTTCTTCTCAGACGTATGCAGGTTTCCTCTCGATGTTTTCCTTCACCGTAAAGCTCGTGGTGTGACTAATCACTGTACTTAAGTTCAGAAAAACTCATTAGTACAGTCGAGATTCAAACTTGCGACCTTTGCGTCGCAGGCACCTGCTCGAACCACTCGGCCACCACGGCTAACTTAATTGTACCCTTAATATATACCCCAAAACGAAATTTACATGTAACATTACATTAAAAAAGCATTTGAAAACCTTAATTATGAAGAAACAGAGAATCTTTTAAAGATTCTTGTATAGAACCAAGGACTCCCAAACTGCTGTTGCTGCTTACATCGCACACACTAACACATCCACAAATTGTGCCACTGATACATTCTCACCTCACTTACATACATTTTCACCCATTCCACTCATACTTTTATCACTTACTCCTCATAACATACAATCACCAATTATCCCATACTGTTACTATAAATATCCAAATCATTATCTATATGCATTATTTATTTTATTTATTTTTATTTTATTAAAACTTCCTGCAAACATTATTGCAAAGGCGAACTTAATGCCGAAGGCATTCTCTACCAGTTAACCTTTGGATGGTGCAGAGATATTCATGGCAGGCTAAAAGATATTTACAATAGGGAAATATAAAATTCCTATATGTTTTATTTAATTTACATATATATAATGCCATATATAACATACTATAATATCATACATCTAATACAATATATATAATAAATAGAATAAATCTACATACACACACACGGACAGAGAAGGAGACGATTGTCGGCAGAGCGTAAGTTTATATCGTGGTTACGGCAACGATACTGAAAGTGAGAAGTAAGATAAGAAGGAGCATTGGGAGGGTGAAGGAGAGTGAAGAGCATAGTCAACGACCGCAAACTACGTCGCTGACGAATAGGTAACCATGTTAATTGGGAGCGGTAAGAAGAGACGTGATCAAACTTACGCAGATTGAATATGAATCGAATGCAACTGTTGAGAAGTCGGTCCAGTTTATTGAGCAGATCTGCATTCAGGTCGGTATAACACACATCACCATAGTCGATCATGGGAAAGATTAAAGTCTGCACAAGCATTGTTTTGGTCTTGGTAGGGAGAAGATTTCTTAACCGATAAAGAGATCGTAGTGTACCGGTCACCTTCCGACACACATCTGAGACCTGCGCTTGCCACCCAAGAGTAGCATTATCTATAACTGATTAAATTTGTGTTTTCTCTCTCTTATCAATTTTTTTATTGAAGTCTATTTCTCTGTATATTGTGTGGTCAATAAATAAACTTAATATACTACCTGTCCACATGTGGAGCACCGTTGACCTGTAACACAGGTTTTCAAAAACCACAGGCTCCAGTCTCTCATAATTAACGGAATCTACATAGCTGTGTTCATACAATTGTCGAAGTTGCTAGTTGCTAAGATGTTTTGTGAGAGAAAATAAATGAAACTTATTATTATTAAAGAATATTATGGAAGAAAGATTGACGAAACAGATATACAAAGCAATAGTGAGTGCAAGAAGAGGCCGAAGAATACCACGCTCCAACTACCTGGATCAAATCGATCGGACGCTCAAGGACGGGAACGTCAAGAGTACTCGAACCCGACGAGCATGTATGAAGAGACTGATGAATGTGGACGAAGCGAAATAGGTATGTAAGTCTAGAGAGAACTGGCGCTCTATTCTCTCTGCCTACTCTGTTAGGGATTCGGCGTGATGATATGTATTAGAGAATACTCACAGGCCAAAAGAAATGCCATACTAGTGACTTCAAAACAGTTTATGAAAAAAAATTAAATTGCGTGTGGAAAATTCTTCTTTCTTCTTAATATATATGAATTTTTTTTTTTAATTTTGGCAATATAATTATTTTTTTCTTGCAATTAAAATAGTCTATATTAATCAGTGAAAATGTAGCATTCATATGGTGAAATAATTTTTATTAAATCGGTCCGATCTAAGCTAAAAAGACGTGGTGGCCGAGTGGTTCGAATAGTCGCCGGAAACACAAAGTTTGCAAGTTCGAATCCCGCCGGTACGAATAAGGTTTTCTGAACTTAAGTACTTACTTACAGTGATTAGTCACACCTCGAGTTTTGCAGGGAAGGAAAACATCGGGAGGAAAGCTCGGCACACTTCAATTTAAAACTTATTTTACCTTTGAAGTCCTCCGCACCGCAATTGTTCCAACAAAGAGTATTTACCAGGAGTAATGCGTAAAGTGACAGTTTCATTGCAGTCAATTGCAAGAAGATACGGTCGCGCGTTACTCAGTACACTGCGTATTATCAAATCAGGGCCCAAGTAGTACTCCTTGCATATATAATGACACGCGAATAAAATAACATTGTTCGAAACTGATTTCCATAACGTGATGTTTTTTCATATGACGTAATGATTGTATCTGTAGGTATATAAATATGTATATATATATATATATATATATAGTACTTAAGTGCCTGGCTGGAGGCCTAGGTCTCGCCTTTGTCCGGTTAAGTAGCAAAAGTTTCCGGAACTCACGCTACGAGACACAATATAAAAAAAAAAAAAAACGTGTTACTTGCGATATAACTTTTACACCCAAGCGAAGCTGGGCGAGACAGCTAATATATATATATATATTATATATATTAGCTGTCTATATATATATATATATATATATATATATCCTCACGCCTTCCCACAAGGGTCCCCGAAGGGGTAGGCAGAGGTGTATAGGTAATACCCACACAGGCACACACCCACTTTTGTAGCGCGTCTGCCGTGTTTGCTGAGGCACGAACCGATGATTTCCACTCTATAATCAGAAAAAGGTGCGCCTCGCAGTTAAAGCGTGTGCGTGGCAGCCCGAACGGTATCCTGAGCGTATTAGCTGAGCGGTGGGACTCGCCCGATGTTAAGGAGGTGGATGCAGCTGCACGCTAGCGGTCCATCTTATATATAGTGTAATGTAAGGTTTGATTAATTTGGATTGGTTTATTTTGATTTGTTTTGATTATTCTAACTTATTCTTAATGTTGATTTGATTTGGAAAATTTTGTGTATGGATTTATGTATCTGAAATAAATGAATTATTATTATTATTATTAATAGTATGGGGGAACAACGTAGGCCCGACAATAGGTCGTTGCTCACTATACAGAGCATACATAAAACAAGATAATTATAACAATGTTAGCAAGATCTAAGAATCTAAAAAGCCTACAATGTTCTCACATTCACAAATTAGACAAATTAAACAAGTGACACAAATATTGTCATCAGTACTGTAACTAACTATATAATAACTATGCAGATTATAAACACCTTGTCTCTGAGATGCTGAGTGATCGGTGTAGTTCCTGTCCTACCATACCATACCATATTATGTGTGGAAGAAGGGGAAATATGAATAAGGATGAAATTACCAAACTAATTGACTCGCTAAGTTGTCCTAGTGTAAAACAGATAATATCGCATTTCCCTTCAGCACAGGCTTGTCTCAGGGGGAAATGTAATCAGATATCTGAGAAATTATAATTGACATAAGATAATGGTTGATTCTACTACGTTGGTCATCCCAGAAGATTTTTATGCGTAAATAAGTTTAGAATTATTGGAAATTTACAATGCATTTAATTACTACCACTTATTTAATTAACTGTCATATTTTCTGAGACTCCTTGATACAGGTTGCGGCACAGTGAAAGGTAGAAATAAAAAAAAATATAATTACATATTAAGTTAGAATTTATTTATACCTTATTTTCGCATAAAAACCGTTTGCGGTTCATTCGCGCGATGACCAGATAACATTTTATCCTCGTCCCTACAACATTAATTTTATACGACCTCCATCGAAATAAGCCTTTGCAGAGATAAAAATCATAAAAATTTGTATGGCTGCCATCTTGATTTCCGCCATAGTGAATTGCTATTGTAAGCAAAATTTCAGTGAGATCGATTTTAATCGCGTGGTTCGACCCGAACTATACAAACACAATACAATGTTATACTAATACTAGTTGTCCAGCCCAGCTGTGCTCGTGTGAAAAAAAATCTTGGAACACGATCGCAGCGCCACCTATCTGGTTCAATTGTGAATCTAAAGCCATACTTGAATCCACCTGAAGTCCCACAAAAAAAATCATTAAAATCAGTCCTGCCGGTGACGATTCTCTGAACAGAAGAACAGAAAAACATTAATTTAAAATTAAGATATAAAATAATTTTTTTTTGCTTTTTTGTGTTTGTAAATTCTTGCGACTAATCTTTTAACTATTTGACACCCACGTGTAGACGTGTGGCAAACAGGAGTATTACGAGCGAAGGAAAACGATGCGAGGTCCGCAATGGTATTAAATGTTGACGTCTCTCTAAGAGACGTCACCGATACTCATACTCATACGTAAAACATACTCACATACTAGCAGAACAAGTTGGATAAAAGCTAGTTAAATTACGATTTACTCTGCACATGGTTTGGTCGCAGCGAATGTGGCTGTCAGGGTGGAGAAGTAGAAAGGAGTGGGCCGAGGCCATGATCCTACCAACAGTACGTTGAATAGATTCGGTCTGATTGGAATGGTGATCGTAATACGAGATTTTGGATGAAGAATTGGTGTAAAAACCACGCCTCTAAACAAAACATATTATAATAATATATTATAATTCTAAAATATAATAAAAAAAATGCCAATGACGTCCAAAATCTGACTCGGCCTTGGCCAGTTTTTTGTAACATTTCAATATTTATGGATCATTGTCGTACGTCTTTCCTCCAGCCTTTTAGTATTCTCCCACGAGTTTAGGATAATAGCGGTTGCCGACCAAGAGCGTGTCAGCCCACGTGTAATGTAGGTTTCCGTAGTTCCAAGTACATTTTATACCGAACACTACTTAACCTGTAAAGCCAACATAGCCGTGATAGTTTTCCTTTTACATACATATCATCACGCCGAGTCCCTAACAGGGTAGGCAGAGACGGTAGAGCGCCAGTTCTCTAGACTTACTTACCTCCTTCGCTTCATCCACCATCCTTCGGCTCTTCTTGCACACACTTTTGCTTTGTATATCTGTTTCGTCAATCTTTCTTCACTCATCCTTTCTATGTGACCAAACCAACGTAACATGCCTTAGTTGTAGTTTGTTGGGTGTTTGTAATAGAAGTATTATTTTCGGGTTCAATTAAATGGACTCTTTTGGGAAGGCCCTTTTGGGCAGTAATAGTCTGAACACGAATGCTCGAGTAGCGGTACACAACGGGATATTGATACCCACTCTATTGTACAAAAATAAAATAACAAAAATGCAGTTGAGATACGTTACCTTCGAAAATGCGGTCCTGATTTTAGATCGAATCCACAATGTGAACGAAGGTGTGATAGTAAAGAGAATAAAGGCATGTTACGTTGGTAAGGAAAAGGATAGGCGAAGAACGATTGACGAAACAGATATACAATGTGAAAGTGTGTGGAAGTAGAGGCAGAGGCAGGCTACGTTCCAACTACCAAATCGGTCGACTTCTCAAGAAGAGGAACGTCAAGAGTACTCGAAACCGGCGAGCATGTATGAAGATATGTACTTAAATTTTTAATAAAAAAAACACTGTAAGCATGTGTTTTTTTTATTAAAAAATATTTATTATACAACGTATTCAATAACAAAAAGATAAGGTAACTTTTAGTTCAACAAATTAAAAAAATATAGTTTAAACTTAAGCTTGAACTTTGTTCATTGCAATTTTTTTGTCCCTTAAATACTTCGTTCCTCTCACACCAAACCAATTTGGGCCGCCAGTATTTTTTCCTTGGTACACTAGTTACTACTCCCTTTAGGATGTTCGGTTACATTTGAAGATTGGCTACCTACCCAAAAATAAATGTCAAATCAACGTAAGTATTAGCAGTCGAGTTATTTTGACTAACTGAGCATATAAATTATAATATATGTCTATATATGATAATTATGAGACTTAAGTTCAAATGGTCGTAGACTACTAATTATCCACGCCAAACATAAAAATATGTACTTAGAACATTAGAGTACTAAAGAACTTCTGCATGGGAATCTCCACGAGCACCGCAATGGGCACGGCGATGGCGTATGTGATGCAACCGGTTGCAAGCCAGTCCACCGCCTGGAACAGACAACGTACAAAGTCAATCAAATAATCAGAAGTCTTAATTCTAATTTGATAACTTTGACGTGAGAACAATACAATAATAATATATCCTCACGCCGTCCCACAAGGGTCCCCGAAGGGGTAGACAAGGTGTATAGGTAGGTATATAGGTACCCCACACCCACTTTTCGCTAGTGATATATTTTAGATGCCAACGTTTTTTTTTATACCACTTGGTTGGCAAACAAGCATGCGGTCCGCCAGATGGTAAGCGGTTACCGCCGCCTATGGACGCTTGCAACACCAGGGGTACCACTCGCGCGTTGCCGACCCTGCAGTAATCTTTTCACACCCTTCTTGAAGAACTCCATGCTGTACTCTCCAGGGAAAACCTCAACGGGGAGCTCATTCCACAGCCTGAGCGTTCGCGGAAGGAAACTCCTTTGGAACCGCGCAGTGCGAGACCTTTGTGGTTCCAAGGTATGGGGATGAATTCCCCGTCGATGGCGAGAGGTGCGGTGGTAGAAGGTGGAAGTGGGCATCATGTCGAACAATTCTGCAGAACACTCCCCATTATACAAGCGGTAGAACACACACAGGGAGGCAAAGTCTCTCCTCAAACTTAGTGATTCCAAGCCGCCTGTGAGCATGGGATCATCGACTATTCTAGCGGCGCGTTTCTGAACCGCGTCAAAAGGCCCAAGCTGGTATACGTGGCAGATAACGTGACAGATAACGAGTCCATCGCCGTTACTCAAGCACGACTATACACATGCCTTTGAATTGCTTCTCAGGCCGGCAGTAGGGGGTGGGGGCGGCAAGTTCTTGCTGTACATACGTCGCTTAGAGAAGAGTCTTTGATAAAGTAACAATTACTCTTCCAATAGTATCTTAAAAAAATAGTTTTATTAGATCTGCCTTCGTCGTGTGATC
Organism: Drepana falcataria; assembly: GCA_945859725.1. Lineage (NCBI taxonomy): Eukaryota > Metazoa > Arthropoda > Insecta > Lepidoptera > Drepanidae > Drepana > Drepana falcataria. The sequence goes on along the minus strand of OX243941.1, from coordinate 7,395,327 downwards.
GTCGTCGGGAACATGGTGCGTCGAAGATATTATGTATGACACTCCTCAAAAAGTGGGGCTTGAGGCATACAAATATTCTTGTCTAGTATTCTATTGAACAAGTGTAAAGTCTTACGGCATCGAACACCGAAACGTAGTACACGTACGGTCTAGCAGCGATGGCCATGTTGACACACCAGTGGAGCAGCATGACTGGGAGGGAGAGGCGCGCGAAGATATTCCAGCCTGATGTGTGGAAGAAGGGGAAATATGAATAAAGATGAAATGACCAAACTAATTGACTCGCTAAGTTGTCTTAGTGTAAAACACATAATTTTATTTGCATTTCCCTATAGCACAGGTTTGTCACAGAGGGAAAATTCAACCAGATATCGATTAAATTGCTGCATGCAGATTATAAGCAATTATGATAATAAATTTTCATTCATTGACTTGAATAATAATAATAATTCAATAATTTCACATTATAATTTGATAAATGAAAGATATCATCTTTCCCATAAATTTAAGGGACAAGTAGCAAGTATGCTACATTTTTTTATACACATATTTAATTTAAGTTCAGCCAAATCATTGGCTACCAATACTGCTTCTATTGAGCAGTCAAACCATGACCACAATAATTATTCTTTGGAATACGTTCCAAGTACTTTAAATTAAGTTCTAAGACAACAGAGGCTTTCTCTGGCACAACTTTCAAGTATAATGAAAATGTTTTTAACCTGGTGCATCAGAATATACAAGGCATTTTAAGTAAAGAACTAGAATTGGAATTATTCATGAACTGTAATAATATTAATATTTTATGTTTAACTGAACATTGGCTAAGGGACGAGCAGATCATGCTCAATTTCAACAATCACCAGGTTGCTAGTGCCTTCAGCAGGAAAGATGCAATACGTGGGGGTTCCATGATAATATTGGAGAAAAATATTAAGTATAAAGAACGTAGGGACATTGTGCATCTCTCTGTTGAGCGTACTATTGAATTGTCATGTATAGAGTTAGAGCGATACATTGTTGTGTGCGTATACCGACCCCCAAGTGGAGATTATAAACATTTCGAAAAAGCGATGGAAGAAGTTTTAAATAAAATTTATAAGACAGGCAAAAATATTATAGTATGTGGAGATTTTAATGTAAATATACTAGAAAACTCATCCACAAGTAGCAGTTTTAAATGCCTTTTTGCCTCTTTTAATTTTAATAATATGTTTTCGGAGCCAACAAGAATAACTAGCGTATCAGCTACATGTATTGATAATATATTTACAAATTTTGAGCCTATTAGTAAAACCATTATAAATAAACTAGAATCAGATCACTGCGGCCAATTAGTAAGTTTTAGAAAACATAATGTTAAAGTTCCCAAAATGAAGATTACTTATGTACCTGTAAATGCAAGTCGCTTGAATAGTTTTCGTGGTAATGTGCTCAGTAAATTTCCTTTAAAAAGTAACCACCTAAATCCACAATCAATGTATAACTCTCTTTTCCAAGTGGTACATAAAGAACATGAGCGCATATTTACCCCTAAGACTGTTCAAATTGGTAACCATATGGCGTTCGGTGAGTGGGCTACCACAGGTATTCACAGAAGTAGACGAAGGCTGTATGAACTATACCATGAGAAAACATTTAATTTTGATTTAGAATTTATCAATTATGTTAAAAGTTATTCCAAATTGTTTAAAAAGGTTTGTTCAAACGCCAAGTCTATTGCTGTGAGAAATAAAATTTCAAAGTCATCCAATGTGTCTAAGGCAACATGGAATATTATAAATAGTGAGACTGGGAAATCGGCACAAAAACAGGATAGAATAAAATTAAATATTAATGATAGTTTGATTGAAGCTGATTCTGCTGTAGCCGCCGCTTTTGATTCAGTTTTTGCTGATATTCCAGTCTCATTAACAAAATCATTAACTTCATCACCTTCCTCCGCTGAAAAAATTCTAAAAGCTCATGTGGAAAAATCTGATACTGAATTCAATTTCAATACTGTTACCCCCGAAGACATTATAAAAACTTTTAAATCTCTTGATATGAAAAAGTCTACTGATTTATGGGGACACTCTGTAAAAGTTCTTAATTTTTTAATGCGTGTATTGCTAGTGGTGAATTTCCTGATCAAATGAAATATAGTAAAATCATTCCTTTATTTAAAACTGGTACCATTACCGACCCGAACAATTTCAGGCCAATCTCAATATTGCCAGTTTTCAGCAAAATTTTTGAAAAAGTTCTACTTAACCAGATGCTAGCCTTTTTTAACAAACATGAGTTGATGCATACTAAACAATACGGCTTCACAAAGGGTCGCTCGACTACTGATGCAGGTGTCGAACTTATTAGGAAAATTCTAGAGGCTTGGGAGGATTCAAAGGATGCTTTAGGTGTTTTTTGTGATCTATCCAAAGCCTTCGATTGTGTGCATCACGAAACATTGATCAGGAAGTTAGACCACTATGGTATAAGGAATTTAGCTCTTAACCTTATATCATCTTACTTAAGTAAACGTGTACAAAAAGTGTGTATACGTGGGGAACTATCTCGGGGGTGCCCAGTAGCTATGGGCGTTCCACAGGGTTCGATTCTCGGTCCATTTCTTTTTCTTATCTATATCAATGACCTACCTCACCTGGTAAATGATAAACATGATATTGTATTATTTGCTGATGATACATCTTTACTATTTAAGATAGACCGACAGAAAGAAAACTTTGACGATGTAAATATTGCTCTCTCTGACGTGGTTCATTGGTTTAGTGCCAATAATTTGGTACTTAATGCTAAGAAAACGAAATGTATTAAATTTACAATGCCTAATGTGAAAAAGGTTTTAACTACCCCTATAGTTATAAATACCGAGAAGTTGGATCTTGTGGATTCAACAGTCTTCCTTGGAGTCACATTGGATCACAAATTGCAATGGGGCCCCCACATTAATGGATTGGCGAATAGACTCAGCTCTGCAGTATTCGCGGTAAGAAAAATCAGACACTTGACTGATATCAACACAGCCCGTTTAGTTTATTTCGGCTATTTTCATAGTGTCATGTCTTACAGCATTCTTTTATGGGGTAATGCTGTAGACATTGGATCTATTTTTGTGCTGCAGAAGCGGGCTATTCGTGCAATTTATAGCCTTAAGCCTCGGGATTCTCTCAGAGAATTATTCAAGGAAATTGACATATTGACCGTACCATGTCAATACATATTCCAAAATTTGTTATATGTTAGAAAGAATATTGTAAAATTTAAGAAAAATAGCGACTTGCATACTGTGAATACACGGAACAAAGATAAACTCCATGTTCCTACAGCTAGATTACACAAAACTAGGAACTCATTTGTCGGGCAAGGTATACGCTTTTTTAATAAGCTACCTCGGAAAATAATTGAATTACCTTTTGTAGAATTTAAAGCTGTCGTTAAAAGTAAATTAATTCAAAATGCTTATTATAAAACATCAGATTATTTTAATGATGGCCATGCATGGCAATGAATTGCTCCTCTTATACAAAGTTTATATATGTAACTTTAATCTTTCCTACCCCTACGTAAAAGGGAACAAATGTTAAAAAAGCAAACCGGGGAGTTTGTTTCGCCGTTTCTTCTCCTGGCAGGTATTTTTTCTTGGAAACGGTGGTAACTTTAGTTTATATTAAACGTGACGTTCAATAAGTGTTCCCTGTGTCCCTTACGTTGAATAAAATATTTTGATTTTGATTTTGATTTTGATTTTGACCATGCGAAGAACCTCTTGAGGCCATCTTGAACGGAAGACCAAGGGGTGATAATATGTCTTCCCACAAGAGTCCCCGAAAATGTAGGCAGAGATTTAGGTATATAAGTATAGGTATCCACACACCCACTTTCCGACAGATATATCCTGTGGAAAGGCATGATAATATGATAAACGACATTAAACCGTGGCATACAAGATGAGGCAGAGGAAGACCACGTTCCAGCTACCTTGACAAATTAATCGGACGCTCAAGAACGGGAACGTCAAGTGTACTCGAAACCGGCGAGCATGTATGAAGAGTGATGATGAATGTGGATGAAGCGAAAGAGGTATGTAAGTCTAGAGAGACCAGGGCGTTCCTCTTGAGCCAGCCCTCTGAGAGGGTCAGCACGCAGGTCATGCTGTAGAGCTGGAAGTCTGCTGCCAGGAACCTGGGACATACAAGAGGTGATAAACAAACATTAAAAGGCGTATGTAATATAATTGCGCCCAATAGGCCTACCTCCTATGTAAGAGCAACCACATTCAAATAGTACTTATATATTAGAGTTGTATTTACCATGTAGGCGCTAGGCAGTTCTCGCCAGGATCCACGATGTTGTTGATGAAGAGCGCTTGAGCCCAGTACTTGTCGCGGCACTGGCGGCTCTCGTCGCCTATGACAGGCGCCACTAGGGGCCCCTGGCGAGCGTACGGCCACCACGTGGCTGCGTAGCCCACCACCAGAAGGTTCACCGGGGTCAGCCTGGAATTATTTATATGTTCAAACCTTCCCAAAGGGATCCCGGAAGCAGTACAGTGTAGTTAGACCAATACGCCCACTTTTCGGCGACCCCAGCGGCGTACCTCAACTATTAATATATCAATACTATATCTGCGTGTTTGAATTTGTTCTCAAACGTATTACGGTGTTTTTCTACACCGTAAAGCTCATGGTGTGAATAGTAATTTCAGATAAAGCTGAATTCATTATTTAAAGTTTAAAATCTGTGGTGTGGTAAATAGGAGATATCCCTTAAGACCCACAATGTGGACAGATGGAAGGATACCTCGTGGTTTGGAAGACTTAGTTAATGTAAGAGGACACTGATTTAATAAATACATCGGTCTGTTATAGGTGGTATGAGAGAGAACAGTCAATTTGATTATGACTCTTTCTAGTGCTACAAGACTCACCGAAAGAACCTTTTCAAAATGCACAACGTAAGAAGATTGAGACTGAGTGGCTTCTGTGCTGAGTGCAGGAGGAGTCTGAGGAGGTTGAAAGTGGTCAGGAAGGCTGATATTGTGATGAAAAGGTGCACCAGTGACGTTCCGTTTGATATGATCATGCCGTCCAGCCGGTTGGACAGCTGAAAACATTACAATTTGGTTACAAAAAGTTTTAACTTCAACGATATCTTTTTTTACGCTGCACAGCGCAATCCCACAAAGGATCTAGCGATGTTAACGAATCCAAATCATTTTGAATATAGATTTTCATTTAGCTTTGCTCTTTGCTAGGAGGGATTCCATTTTCCTATAGGCCTTAGCGACCTTGCATTTTACTTATTTTTTTGGATATTTTGTCTTCCTGGGTACTTTAGAACTCCTTTCCCTTTTCTTGGCCTTCGTGACGTTTGCGCGACACGTTCTGTGGGTCGTATGTGTTGGCATATTTGTTCATTGTTGTCCGTCTGACGTGTGACAAACAAAGCTTCACGACCTTGGCTGGCTATTTGTGGTCGTATGCAGATAATGTAGCTATAAGTACAATCAGATACTTTAATTTCACACTACGCTATATATGTAACTCGATGGCAAAAAATCTGCGCTTTTGACGTTTAAATGCATACTGTTGTCTAATTTAAGTTGTTTGTAATTTCGGCGCTGACGTTAGCGCACAACAAGGTCACAACGGGGCTAATCAGAAAATAATTTGATACTATTAGTCCATTAAATTCGTACATTTCAATTAAAACTCAAAGAAAATGGGGAATGAGGAATCGAAATAGGTAGGTATGTATGTAAGCCTAGACAAAACTGGCGCTCTAATCTCTCTGCCTACATCATTAGGGAATCGGTGTAATCTCTATATAATATTTTAATTTTATATATATATAATATTTAAATTGGTCCAGCCGTGACATGACTGTAATTTTCTGTGTAAATTAAGAGGTGTGGCGGCCGAGTGGCTTAAGCAGTTGCCTGAAACAAAGATTTCAAGCTCAAAACCCGACTGTTCCAATTAGTTTTTCTGAACTTAAGTACAGTGATTAGTCACACCACGAGCTTTACGGTGAAGGAAAACTAGAAAAGCCGTGGTGGCTTTTCTAGTTTTCCTCTCGCGGCTCTCGCGGTGAATTACCAAAGTGGTGTATTAAGATCCTTTCTCTCATATTAAATGTATGCCAAAATCGCTTCAACGCAATCGATATAAATAAATAATAAATACCTGGGATAATTCCACACAAATTGACCTAGTCCCAAATTAAGCGAAGCTTGTGTTATGGTAACTAGACAACGATATATTTACTTATATAGATAGATATATACATAAATACATAGGACATCCAAGACTAAGGTACAAATACTCGTGTTCATCACACAAATATCTGCCCTCAGCGGGATTCGAACCCGCGACCTCAAGTTTCGCAGTCAGGAGCTCTTACCACTAGACCAGACGGCCGTCAATATTATATTATACATATGTCAATATTATACATATCTATAGGTATTAATACTAGCTGCCTACCGAGTTTCGCTTGGGTTAAAAAAGTGAAGTTCCTGAAACACGATTGCAGCGCTACCTATCGGGTCTAATTGTCAATCTAAACCATTCTCGGTACCACCTGAAGAAAATCGGTCCAGCCGTTTAACAGGAGTTCAGTGACATGTGTACGCACACGTACAGATATACGTGTATATAAAGATGTTTATAAACAGGCAAACTCTGTTAGTTGGTTTGAACCCCACTGCGCTGCGCAGCGCTCGAACTGAAGGGAAGCGCCGTCTTCTGTCAGCGAAGCGTTGACCTGCGGGCGCTTGCATCGTGCGCTCACGCACCAACCGCGGTGAATAAGCGTGCGGTTGAATTAAGTACGTATTAAGTTACGTAGCTGTTAAGGCCGCCAAACTGAAGTGGGAATGTGCCGGTCATATCAGCTGCATTTTTTTTTAATCGATGCCACGCCTTCCCATAAGGGTCCCCGAAGGGGTAGGCAGAGGTGTACAGGTAATACCCACACACCCACTTTCCGCCAGAGATATATTATAAGTGCTAACGTGACAGATGGCGAGTCCGTCGCTGTTAGTCAATCACGACTATGCATGCGCCTTTGAATTGCTTCTCAAACGTATGCAGGTTTCCTCTCGATGTGTTCCTTCACCGTAAAGCTCGTGGTGTGACTAATCACTGTACTTGAGATAAGAAAAACTCATTGGCGCAGTCGGATTCGATCTTACTCGACTTACGATCTTTGTGTAGCAGGCAACTACTGTAACCACTCGGCCACCACGGCTTTTGTACATACATATCATCACGCCGAGTCCCGAACGGTAAAGATAACGGTATTGGTCCCTAGTATAGAGCGCCAGTTCTCTCTAGACGGCTATTGTAGAAGTATATTTATTTATAAAAAGGCCAGGTCAAGATTAGACCGGTCTAGACCAAATTAAGGACGTCTTGAAAAAGGTCAAGAGTACCCTAAACCGAAGAGCATGTATGAAGAGAATAATGAAAGTGAAAAAGCGAAAGAAGTATGTAAGGATCGTAGCAAGTGGATAGAAGTGGTCTCTGCCTACCCCTACGGGAAAGAGGCGTGATTATATGTATGTATGTATATTTATTTGAATATTTCGGTGCCAAATGTTTAAAGTATTTAAAGTCGTATTTGAAGCATTTGCCAGATAAGTGGTCTCTTCAAGATGTTTGCCCTGGTGTAAAAATTTGGTACTTAAAACTCTTCTACCGCAAACGCTACCAGGACGTCTGCCCCCGGTGGCAGTTTCAGGGGGCGCCACAAAACATAGCACTCGACGACTTGATTGAACTGCCTTGATTTCTAATCCCGCAATTACTCGGTTTTTTTATATATTTGACAGCCCCAAAAGGAGGCGCCATTAACAAGTTTTTGCTCCGGTTCGAAAGAATTGTACATATGGGACTGGGTGAAGTAATGGATGCATAGAAAGAATTCCTCAAATGCGATAAACAAGTAATTCAGAGGGCAACTGTAGATGTTGGCCATTGTACATTACTTGGTAGCGAGTTATGTTACTATAACATGTCTATGAATCTTACAGCGTATATTTTTAATAGACCTTCTTTGGATATTTTGGAGGCGGAGGGGGAAATGCGGGGAAATATATTATTAAAATAACTATTCGTTTATATAAACTTAAGCATGAGATAACTATAATATCAGGGCATTAAGGAACTTCTGCATGGGAATCTCCACGAGCACTGCGATAGGCACGGCGATGGCGTACGTGATGCAGCCGGTTGCAAGCCAGTCCACCGCCTAGAACAGACCATATACACTTGGTACCTCTTTAGCTATGGTCTGTAGAAAGGAGTGCAGATCGCATAGATAGTAGACGAGACGATTTCGACTTTGAGTCTCATGATTGTCCTGATTGTCTGACACGGGCACTTCTAATTTCGTTTGTATGGTTTGAAGAGAATACGTCGATTGTCGATTTGTTGACTCCAGGTGGCCTGCCCACCGGAGTGTAGCTGTAGAAGTAGTTGGAAGGTTGAAAGAAAATGTAAAATCTTACAGTATCAAACACGGATACGTGGTACGCGTACGGTCTAGCAGTGATGGCGATGACGACGCACCAGTGGATCAGCATGACCGGGAGGGACAGGCGCGCGAGAATATTCCACCCTGGCCACGCGAAGAACCTCGTGAGGACACCTTGAATAGAAGTCGAAGCACAATGTGTTCCAAGTTCCAGTTCCAAGCGTAAGTACAGTAAGTAGTTGGTTCCTAAAAATTACCGTCTTTATTCATCAGAGCAAAGATACCAGCGGCGATGATAATTATAAAAACTGTGCGGTCTAAAGAGCCGTGCACCGCGCTGATGAGAGGAGACCAGTAGCCCCGGATGTAGGTCCCAGCCAGGACCCAGATGAGCGTCAGAGGTATGAAGGTATACTGACGAAAGACCAGCCACTGGGAAACGCAAAGATTAATCACAGAATGCAAATTACACATCTAATGGGAAATGCTCCGTTCTGTGCTCAGTATAGATCTCAAGCAAAGATATTGTTAACCGTCTTTCTGGATGTAAAAACGTAAAGTTATATTAAACTGTTTCTCAAATATAGGCAGGTATGTATATTTTTGTATTTATTTCTTGAATTGTTTATACTATTATAGTATTGTAGAGGTTACGTGGTCAATATATTTTAACTGACTTCAATAAACGATTTTTTTCAATTCCACGGAATATTTGGCATTAGAAATTAATACAATAAATAGTACATACTTTAATATTCAACAAGACTTACATGACGGGTCCTGTTTGTAAAAATCCAATATTCATTATAAACGAGGAACAAACACATCAGTGATAATGTGCTAAAGGAAGTTGTAAACATAAATCTAAAAAGTTTCCATACTTTGTGGTGTTCCAGTTTTAATGTCTTCCTCTGGAGCCTGTAATGGAGATGCGCCAGGAACATTCCGATGAAGCAGGCAGGCATGGCTCCCCACGTCGAGTTGTAGAAGTAAGAGAAGGATGGTATCCCTCGAAACATGTTCATGAGACTTCTATATAACAAAGAGAATACCTATATAATTTGTTGGCGCTATTCATAAGTTGGGTTTAAATCGTAACCACAACAGAACTATGGTTTGGCGATGTTCTGCTTATGCTTGCAACACCAGCGGTGCCTGACAACCGCGTGACTCCAACCCTATATTATGTATCTCAGAATACAGTGTTCTTTCGTGGAAGAAAATGAGAAGAAGCGTTAGAAGTTGAACAGTAGCTTCGTCTAGCAAGCTAGATAGCTAGTTGCTCCGTCGATGGCAAGAGGTGCGATGATAGCAGGTGGCCGTGAGCAAACACTTCGTCAGAGCACTCATGAAGTCTTTTCGACGAGTTGTTTAACGACCAAAGACCATACTTAGCTATGATTATAATGTAACAACTAGATCAGTGAGTACGTACTTAACTAGAAATCTAAATCAAGTTACTAACTCGGGGGTACTGATGTAGATAAAAGACTTGTAATCAAAGATGTATGCCAGCAATCCGTTGACAATAGACGACGCCACAACAAGCGCTGGGTAGATAATCAAAGCGTTCCTTTTGAGCCAGCCCTCCGCGAGGGTCAAGGCGCAAATCAGGATGTGCAGCTGGAATGTTGCAGCTAGGAACCTGTGTGATGAGAGGAGAGATTACTGCCTTGAGATGCTTATAGTGGTAATATTTCCGGTCTAATTACATGGAAAATGCTTTTAACCTTCAAGATTCGAACCCACTTTTATATTCAATCAATAATTCACATAATTACTTCTTACATAAACAATAGGCGAGCAGCAAGGTCTAACTATTTGACCCTAAGCACCAATATACGACGTATCCATTTGGAAAATTGGCCCTGAAAATATCTTTGATTCGAATTACTGTAATAAAAAGATTTTGATTTTGATTTTTGATTTTGATCTTCTGGAAATATTATACTTGTGTTTGCTAATAAGAACAATGCAGTTCAAATTGTATATTAATGTATATTAGAGTTGTATTTACCATGTAGGCGCTAGGCAGTTCTCGCCAGGATCCACGATGTTGTTGATGAAGAGCGCCTGAGCCCAGTACTTGTCGCGGCACTGGCGGCTCTCGTCGCCTATGACAGGCGCCACTAGGGGCCCCTGGCGGGCGTACGGCCACCACGTGGCTGCGTAGCCCACCATCAGTAGGTTAACCGGTGCTAGTCTGCAATAATTTCCATTACATTATTTGTGTAGTCACTGAATAAACTCAATAAATTTTGGCAATCTGACACTAGTACTTTAGCATCTGGGACGGCACTTAGTGTGGGCCGCAACCTGCGTCTGCACTGCACTCTGGCTCACCTCTCAGACACCTTGGTGGCTGCCGACGCAGCGGTTACTTGGCAGGTGAGTAACTTTTTGAGGAAACTTTTTGAGGCCTCCCGTGACACGAGGGCTGGCGAATATTTCGCTCGGCGTATTGCCATACAACGTGCTAATGGCGCCAGTCTTAGTAGCACCCTTCCACGGGACACAGATTTGAGTAATTTATTCTATTTATAGGTAGTAACTTTCATGAGTCAAAGCCAAGTTCAGACACTACGTTGGTTTAATATTATTCGGCTTTAACGAGATTCGCCTCATGTGAGAGTAATATCCACAATCATTGTGCTATATCAGGCTTATAAATAAATTAGAGACAAGTAATTACAACTTCAATTTCAACTACCTATAAAGCAAGCTGTAGATGGATAATTTTGGACCTTTGGCAGTTCATGGGGTAGTACAAACCTTTAGGTAGATGAGAACAACTAATGCCAAATAATTGGATATTATTCATGATTCAAGAAATATCACCTGAAAAATCTCTTCAAAATACACGACGGAAGCATATTGAGACTCAGTGGCTTCTGTTCCGATTTCAAGAGCAGGTCGTGAGTGGTCAGGAGGGCTGATATTGTGATGAAAATGTGCATAAATGATGATCCATCGATAAACTTCCTTCCAAAAACTTCATTGCACAGCTGAAAACATACCAAACGGTAATATTAAACACCTAAATGGATTTCAAACTTTTGCAATACCTTTAATAAGTAATATGTATATCTTTCTTTGTGGTAAACGCTAACTGCAATAGATACGCATAATCTCTTGATATAAGGAGGGGCGAGGGGTCCGTTTAGATTTTGTTTTAAATACTTGAAAAAATCGTAATATTATTATCACTCACATTTTCCAAAACCTCCGGATTTCCAGTGTAGGATCTCATTTCAATTATGATAGTGTGGCAATATATTACTAGGAATAAAATGGTAACCCTGGAATACGAGAAAATATTTAAATAAACGCCGTGGTACTCTACTAAACATACCTCTTTTACGTCTAAAAAGTATTATGTATAGAGTCAAAGCGACATAGTCGCAATCCTAGCTACGATATTAACAAATTTTCGGTGACCTCTTTGACCCTTGTAGGAAGGGTATGGGCTGCTCATCCTACAAAGAGTTAACGTGCTTCACAATTTCAATAAGGGTATTATTGTAAAAATGAAGAGACGCGTGTTGGTTTAGACATCAATGATATGACAGTGTGACGAGAGTTTGGCAAAACAAATGCACAATGCGCAAGTAACTGGAAGAAATGGCAGTGGTAGGCCATGTTCTCGCTACCTGGATCAAATCGATTGATCGCTCAAGGTTGGAACGTACGGAGTACATGAACCAGCGAGCAGGTTAGTAAGTTTAAAAGATAACTGGCGCTCTCCTTTCTCTGCCTTCCTGGAAAGGACTCTGCGTACTTATGAATATATGTATGTAGAGGTTGCTAGAAATGTACAGAATTGACAGGACAGAGTTTCCATCGCATAGATAGTTACTTAAAACCTTGCAAGACGTCCAATGACGATATCCTTGGGTCTCTGTGCTGGCATGCGGCTGTCAGGCGCCTCCAGTTCGCGGGGATGGACAATGTGGTAAATAACTTGATTTCTGAAAACAAATTAACAAAAAGAGTAACCATGGAGTTTCTTGCCTGTTCTTCTCCATAGAAACGACCCAAACCGTGCACCTTTTTCGAGGCCTTTATAAGTGCACATAATAAGTGAAATAAAATATTTTGATTTTGGTTTTGAAATTGGCAAATGAAAATGTGTATACTATTTTTACTGAAACTACAATGCAGTGGACGAGTGGTGTCGCAGGCACTCGATAGTTGCCTGCGATACAAAGATGGCGACGATCCCGACTGTACCAATGAATTTTTCTGAACTTTCATACAGTGATTAGTCACACCACTAGCTTTACGATGAAGGAAAACATCGAAAGGAATCCTGCATACGCTTGAGAAGAAATTCAAATGCGTATCTATAGTCGTTCTTGAGTAACGGTGACGGACTCGCCATCTGGCGATCTATCTCTGGCGGAAATTGGGTGTGTGGGTAGTACCTGTACACCTCTGCCTACCTCTTCCGGGACCCTTGTGGAACGTTGTGAAGATAGATATGTTTTTAAAATGGTTCTTGAAATAGTAGTTAGTTAGAGCGGAAAAAGATGAGATAACAGCTGAGGTCACCAAGTACGGTAGCCTGGGACGTTATCTATTTGCTGTGCTCCCTACCCTGAAAAATGGCTGCAGCTCCGAACGATTGGAAACAAGCATTCATCGTGCCTTTTTCTAAAAGAAGGGAACACGAATGTGGAGTGAAAATGAGTAAATGGCCTTTTATAACGCCATTTAACTGGCGTCACCAGAAGACCAATTGTAGGCACCGTCTTATCTTATCTTCTACTATCTTCTATCTTACTAATCTCATCTTACTATCTTACTTCTTACTAACTTAAACTTTCTTTCTTTGCGGTACTTTCACGGCAAAATGGCTGAAAGTTGAAACGGTGATGGCTGATACCTAGGATTAGGACATAGGCTACATTTTAATCTCGAAAAATAAATAAGCTACTCGTTCGAACTCCACGTGAGCGAAGCCGTGGGTAAAAGCTAGTCTATCATAGCAAGAAGAATATGAAACAAGGGACGCAAACTGCCTAAACGCAGACAAGACTAAGGTTTTGGTATTTGAAAGATACAGCACATTCAGTAGGCAAAACCACAGCTGAATTCAACGCCGCCCGAGTCAAATACTTATAAACTTGGCGACGTCATGAGTTCGTTTACTAAGTTTAACCTACTTTTAGTGTCATCGTCGATCATGACGTCATACGCCGTCCCAATGATATTAAGTAATATGATGACGTGGACGACTTCAATGAAGGTATTTTGCTCGGGAGTAGTTGGTTCTTCAACGAGCGTATCTTGGTGCGAGCGGCAGTAGCGCAGGGCGTGTAGCGAGGTGGTGAGGGCGCGTGCGCGGCCCCACTGCGCTGCGCAGCGCTCGAACTGAAGCGAAGCGCAGTCTGCTTCTGTCAACGAAGCGTTGACCTGCGGGCGCTTGCATCGTGCGCTCACGCACCAACCGCGGTGAACAAGTGTGCGGTTGAATTTGTACGGCATTTGTGAATATTCCTGTAAACGCAGAATAATTATTGATCGACACTTATACCAAATGTTTTATTTACTCAAAACGTAATTATAATCAATTTATAGGTATATTGTAAGTAGCCACCACCTTGCTGGATAGCTTTTTTATCCCTTACGTGGTCTAACCCTTTAGATATGTATCTAAATAGTGTGATAGAGAATTGTAGTTCTTCAATAAACCTGCAGACTCATAGTAATATAACCTTTTCATTAAAAAAAAATTGCATACCTATAAATTATTTCCTCTTATTCAGTTGTTATGCAAATAAGTGTGTTGTGTATTTGACCTTGAGTGTTAAATATATATTATAATCATTTTTCGGAAGCACAATATCTGCACACGGACTAGGCATTAATACAAGCTTAGAATGAAATAGTGAAAAACAAGAATGAAACAAGAAATTGGGTTTCTCAAATAAAGCTATGCCTATTTCTTGAGAAACAAGTTAATGATTAATTTAAAATCTGTGTGAAATTATTTATGCGGTGTGCATAAAAAAGAAATCATTCATAATATATGAAATCATGATGGGTACGATGAGATGAGATTTCTGGTGGAAAGTACTGTGGATGGTATAACCTATACACCTCGGCCTACCCCTTCGGGTCCCTTCTGGGAAGGCGTGAGAATATATATCTTACTAATAATATAAATGTGAAAGTTTATAAGTTTGGATGATTGGATGTTTGCGGTTCTTTCACGGCCAAACGGCTGAACCGATTTGGCTGAAAGTTGAAATGGTGATAGCTTATACCTAGGAATAGGACATAGGCTATTTTTTTTAATTAGAACTGAAAAATTCAAAGTTCTTATAATGTATGAAGCTCTTTCACGCCATAGCGGCTGAACCGATTCTAGCAGGAAAATTTCCAAAGCTAGTTTTTCGAACTCCACGCGGGCGAAGCCGCGGGCATAAGCTAGTCTAATATATATGTTGAGCACCTATTTCAACGAGTATAAAACTAGAGGTTTGGGAGATGTTTGTGAGAGAGAAAATAATGATATTTGCATGTTTGTTCAGCCTTGTCAGAACTTGGGTGAAAATACTTATGACGTACGAATTGATTTTCATTTTTTTATCTACATGTATTTGGAAATAGTTGCACGTTGCCAATAGTATAGTTTGTAGCGAATAGCTTTTGTCTTTTTCACGTTTCATACAAGGTGCCTTTTCCATCTTTTTCCCTCAGAGCTGTAGGTAGACCGATTAATATGCCATTTATGAGAGTGCCCTCATACCTTATACGATAGGATCCATAACCTGTAAGGTATAATTCCAACGTAATACGCAAACAAAATAAAATTTTATGTTTGCGTACACACAGAAATAAAACTTTCTGTGTGTCTTCAGGTGGATACGAGAATGGTTTAGATTCACAATTCGTGACGCTGCGATCGTGTTTCAGGAAATTTATGGCGGCGTGTGTGCCGGCGGTGAGTAGACCCTCAATTTAGTGCGAATGAGTGGTCCCATGTAGACGTAGCTACAATGTGTGAACAAATAATCTCTTACTTAGTTCGTGGACGAAACACGATATAATTTATAATGAAACTTCAAAGTTGGGACGGTCTCCCTATGAAAAAATGGCACTGACCTTAATCAACTCGTAGTCAGGGTGAGGCGCCACTGCCGGCTGAATGTGGAAGGTGCCGAGGCAGTAGAGGCCGCCGGGCTGGGCGAGGCACCTCTGGTAGTCGTCCAGGTGGAACAGGGGCGGGAGGCGGTAGTAGGCCGCATCTGGAATTAATGAGGCTATTAGTTAGAGGGGAGCAACATGCAGGAACCTGAAATCAATTGAAAAACCCGACATGCTATTGACCTCTACATAATACGGTTACCTTTAAAACCAAGATAGATGAGTGGTTTAAGTAAAAAGCAAAATAAAGATGCAAATTAGAACCTGGCCTACCTGATCTTAGTGAGTTTAAGTAAATAAATAAATAAATAATAAATTTATTTCACCAAACAGTTACACCAAATAATTATTATGCTAAGGTTAGTAGTATTAGTGCTAGTCGGTTTCCGAATGGAAATGAGAAAGCATTTGCAACTGCTGACATTGCTAGGCTGCAGAACAGCCTGTGTTAATGTTAAGCAGGCCCATGCCTCTGGATACAAAATTGGTTAAAAGTAACTAACAACGAAGAGTAAGATACTTATAAAACATACAAGATCGGGAACAAACTATTTCTTACTATTACTTATTTTAAGTGTGTGCGTGCGTGCGCGTGTGAATGTGCATTAATATGTGTGGATGTGAACATAGATAATAGGTTAAGATTTCAGAAGTATTTCCGTGTCTTCATGAGTGATTAAGGAAAAAGTTCGTGATACTTTGCTTACAATCATAAGATATTTTGGGATATGCAAATAGTGTGTGTATAGTGCAAAATCAAATCAAAATATTTTTATTTCACATGGGCCCAAGTGGGCACTTATAAAACGTCGAATAATAAGCACGGTTCGGGTTGGTCGCTTCCATGGAGAAGAACCGGCAAGAAACTCCATGGTTACTCTTTTCAAATCATTAGGCATATACAATAACAATATTTTTTCGTTACAGCAATAATAGTACCCAAGTATGGGGGAACAACGTAGGCCCGACAATAGGTCGTTGCTTACTATACAAAGCATACATAAAACAAGATAATTATAACAATGTTAGCAAGATCTAAGAATCTAAAAAGCCTACAATGTTCTCACATTCACAAATTAAACAAATTAACTGCTCGAATGCCAGCTATTTTAGAACCCAATGGGCTGGCTCGAGAATATGGCAAGCGGCCCGATGGTCTGACACTGGTGCCCTGGCGGCTGGGACGGCCCTTAGTGTGGGATGCTACCTGCGTCGACACTCTGGCTCCGTCTCACCTCCCGGAGACGTCGGTGGCTGCCGGCGCAGCGGCTGCTCGGCAGGAGTGCCTCAAGCATCGCAAATATGCTACCTTGAGCCAAGACTACGTTTTTGTGGCGTTTGGAGTCGAAACTCTAGGGCCGTGGGGACCGGATGCTCTTCATTTTTATAGGGATGTCTCGAGGAAACTCTTTGAGGCCTCCCGTGACAAGAGGGCTGGCGAATATTTCGCTCAGCGAATCAGCATTGCCATACAACGTGGCAATGCCGCTAGTCTTCTTGGCACCCTTCCGCGTGACACAGAATTGGGTCATTTATTCTATTTATAGTTAGTTTATATTTATTATTACTTTGTACCTACCGTCACATTTATAAATAGTTACTTAACAAATTAAACAAATGACACAAATATTGTCATCAGTACTGTAACTAATTCTGGGCAAGATATGAAATAAATAAAAAGAATGTAAAATAGTAGATTATTATTGTAAAAAAAACCCGAATTGAAAAAAGAGTGCCTCTCCATTTAATGAAGAAGAAGGTCACCATTCCCTGAACCAGCACACTTCCATTTACTGAAGGTTGGCCGTCAGTTCAGAAAATGTATGTCTGTCCTTCGCGAGGCGAAACAGTTCAGCAGCATTGTTAAGGGTCCACTCGCCAATATTGCGCAGCCACGACTTTCTTCTTCGGCCACTGATTTTCTTCTAGCCACTTTGCCCATCATTATAAGTTGAAGCAGTTGGTATCTTTTATGTCGCATACTATGACCCAGATACCCAAATTTTCTCTGCTTGACGGTCATGACCCGCCGTCAACCATCCTTCGTTATTAAAAAACAAAACAAAAAAACTTTTCATAAGTTTAAAAGTCGACTCTAACTGTACTTTACCTTTGAATTCCTTTGCGCAGCAAGTGTTCTCACATAGAATTTTGAGTAGAAGCAATGAGTATAGTAGCAATTTCATTGCTGCTGGTTACAACAAGATACGCCTGCGTTACTCAGAGCACTGGGTATGAATATGGTGTGGTTTTAAATATATACACAATAATTATTCGTATTTAAGCATATAACAATACGCGAATTAAATAACATAGTTCGTTTCCAAAGCAAAATTTCTCACGTGGTGTGATAAATAATAATAAATATTATATGTTCCCCTAAAAGTACAAATACGACTCAGTGAGGCAGAGAGTATAGAGGTGGCCCTCTATAGACTCTTCTCTGTAGACTTACATACCTCTTTCGCTTCGTCCACAAGCATCAATCTTTTCATACATGCTCGCCGGTTTCGAGACCTCTTGTCTCTGAGCGCGCTCAACGCCTTCCTTGTTGCCAACCCTGTATATGATCTGTTTGCATTGCAAAACTCATTGGTACAGTCGGGATTCGAACTTGCGACCTTTGCGTCGCAGGCAACTGCTCGAACCACTCGGCCACCACGGCTTTTTTTAATTGTTATGTAAAGTATTAACTTTTGTAATATTGTGTTAATTATATGTATAAAGCCGTGGTGGCCGAGTGGTTCGAGCAGTTGCCTGCGACGCAAAGGTCGCAAGTTCGAATCCCGACTGTACCAATTAATTTTTCTGAACTTAAGTACAGTGATTAGTCACACCACGAGCTTTAAGGTGAAGGAAAACATCGAGAGGAAACCTGCATACGTCTGAGAAGAAATTCAAAGGCGTATGTATAGTCATGCTGGAGTAACGGCGATGGACTCGCCATCTGTCACGTTGGCACCTAATATACCTCTGGCGGAAAGTGGGTGTGTGGGTATTACCTATACATCTCTGCCTACCCCTTCGGGGACCCTTGTGTGGGGAAGGCGTGAGGATATATATATAATGAATGTTATTGGTGAAAAAAAATACAATCAAATCTACAATAAAAAGTAGATGACACTTGAAGTCGCGAGTTTGAATTCCGCTGAGGGCAGATACTTTTGTGTATTTGTACGTTAGTTGTGGATGACCTATGTATTTATGTATATACATATATATCTTTATATCGTTGTCTAAATACCATAACACAAGCTTTGCTTCATTTGGGACTTGGTCAATTAGTGTGGAATTATCCCTGGATTATTTATTTATTTAACTGTCATAGTTACCATACATACATATCATCACGCCAAGTCCCTAACGGGGAAGGCAGAGAGTATAGAGCGCCAGTTCTCTCTAGACTTACATACCTCTTTCGCTTCGTCCACATTCATCAGTCTCTTCATACATGCTCGTCGGTTTCGAGTACTCTTAACGTTCCCGTCCTTGAGAGTCCGATCTATTAGTTACCAATAATAGTGAAATCACGTTTTATAAGCTGTACTCTGCATTTGTTTGGGTTGCAGTGAATATGGCTGTCAGGGTGAAGGAGTGGACCGAGGCTATGATCCTGACAGGTCGGTGATTAGATTTGGTCTGATATGTAAAGTATCGTGATACGAGACATAGGATGAGGAATTGGTGTGAACACCCTCAACGCGCCTCAAACAAAATAATAAAAAAAAAATACGAGTGAGGTATACGTGGTCTGACTCAGCCGTGGCCAATTTTTTACCAACATTTAAATATTAATGGATCATTGTCGTACGTCTTTCCTCCAGCATATTAATATTTTCCCACAAGATAAGGATTATGTTCTTTTGCGAAGCCCCTTGATATTTGCTATGATAACACTGTACCTATACGAATAATAAATTATAGTAAAAAAACTAAAAAACACGCTTTTCATAGAAAATCCAACTAAACACTAGAACCTAGAACAACTCCTATATTTTTATATAGGAGTTGTTTTGATTCGATTGACAGCGTAAATATGTCATTACTATCATAACTTAAAGCGGACTGCGTTCAGAAACACTACGATGCTACTTTCGATTTAATATTAACACGGTTTTATTTTTATTCTAGCTGTCCCGCCCAGATTCGCATGGGTGAAAATTTACATACATACATACATATCATCACGCCGAGTCCTTAACGGGGTAGACAGAGAGTATAGAGAGCCAGTTCTCTCTAGACTTACATACCTCTTTCGCTTCGTCCACATTCATCAGTCTCTTCCTACATGCTCGTCGGTTTCGAGTACTCTTAACGTTCCCGTCCTTGAGCGGAACGTGGCCTTCCTCTGCCTCTTCTTGCACACACTTTTGCTTTGTATATCTGCTTCGTCAATATTTCTTCACTCATCCTTTCTGTGTCCAAACCAACGTAGCATGCCTTTCTTCATCTTTACAATCACGCCCTCATCCACGCCAGTTGTTTTGCGAATCACTTCATTGCGGATTCGATCTAAGATCGTTACTCCGCACATTTTTCAAAGAGATGGCATCTCAACTGCATTTAAACTATTTTCATACTTCCTCTGAAATATCCAGGATTTGCTGCCATACAATAAAGTAAGCACCAATATCGCATCGTGGTCAGCAACTCGAGCATTCTTGCTGAGACTTTTACTGCCCATCAACGCCGACATGGCTCCATTCACCTTATTTCCGGCAGTTATCCTTCTTTCAATATCTTTTTCATACTTTCCATCTCGTGTGAACATGCTTCCAAGATATACAAATTCATTCACTTGCTCTAGAATTTGCCCATTTACCGATATTACACACTCGGTTGCACTTGTTAATCTCTTTCGGCAGTGAGAGAATGATTGTCATGCCCTTCATAAGTATGCAAAATTTCGATTTAATCCGACGTTTTTAAGGAGGTCAAAATCATGTTCAAAGTTTCCGTTAGATACTAACATACGTATGAAGCTAATAAAAGCGTGTTAAAATCGCCAGGAACGTGTAGGCTACGTTATTCTAAATTAAAAAATCTAAATATAAAATATTTTATTCAACGTAAGGGACACAGGGAACACTTATTGAACGTCACATATTTAATATAAACTAAAGTTACCACCGCTACCAAGAAAAAGAACCTGTCAGGAGAAGAAACGGCGAAACAAACTCCCCGGTTTTCTTTTTACACGCTTTATATTAGCTTCACCTGTATGTATGTATGTATGTATGTAACCGACTTCTTTTAGCTCGATTTTGACCCACTTTAAACGGCCAGATTTCGTTCAAACTTTGTAGACTTATCGAGGACCGATGACAATACACTAATAACTAAAAAGTAGAAAATAAATAATAGTTAAAAAAAACTAAAAAACACGCTTTTTATAGAAAACCGAACTAAAAAATAGAAAATAAATTTCGATAATATCTTAAAAAGCGTGGGGTGCTTTTTAAGATATTACCGAAATGATAATCACTCTACTAATATCTGTCAATAAAATATTTATAACTATTGACACCATGCACCCCACGCTTTTTAAGATATTATCGAAATTTATTTTCTATTTTTTAGTTCGGTTTTCTATAAAAAGCGTGTTTTTTAGTTTTTTTTAACTATTATTTATTTAACATTTGTTCCCTTTTACGTAGAGGGGTAGAAAAAGATTAAATTACATATAAACTCTGTACAAGAGGAGCAATTCATTGCCATGCATGGCCATCATTCAAATAATCTGATGTTTTATAATATTTTTTTGAACTAATTTACTTTTAACGACAGCTTTAAATTCTACAGAAGGTAATTCAAAAATGTTTTATACCTTACGTATACCTTGACAAATGAGTTGCTAGTTTTGTATAATCTAGTTGTAGGAACATGGAGTTCATCTTTATTCTGGTTTGATCAATCGGACCGGATCTGATCAGATCCGGCAGGATTTGAAATTGAAGACGAGGCTGGATTGCTATCGCTAGTTGCAATGCCAAGTAAATTTTATTTTACTTGGCAATGTGTGGGTGTATAGTTGTGTAGTAGTGTGGGTGTGTAGTTAGTACCCACACACCCCATTTTCCGCCAAAAGACCAACCGGATCTGACATTTTGGAACGTGGAATACTTAGTTCCGACAGTAAAAGGCATATTTTTAACAATTATTCTTATACTTTATACAACAACTTCAATTCATCCAATATGGAATTAATTGTCTTTTGAACTTATACAAAATGACACCCCAGGAATACCCTACATCCCATATAATCCACAGTAGGTGGTAACGAGTTAAAACATACATGATATTATTTTTATTACATTACTTCATATCTTACGTTGTACATTATCATGCACAGTCATCAAAACTTCATCAAATTTTATGATAACACAAATATCGATCTGGTTGGATCAAGGGTGTAACAATACGTGTATTGCCAGTTGCCTAAGGCAAATTGTATGTCGTAAGGCGCAGTGAAGGGTGTTTATATGCAAACTGTCATCCCTTGTATTCAATACCTCATCAGGATCCTCTGATGATAGACAGCCACGATCCTAAATTCATTATATAATATAAGACGTGGCTCGTGCTATTGATAACATAGCGAGGCAAGTGTGGAGGCAAAGGCAGAAAAAACTTATTTTGTGACTAAGACATTAAAATAACTATTCGTTTATATAAACTTAAGCATAAAATAAATATCAGGGCATTGAGGAACTTCTGCATAGGAATCTCCACGAGCACTGCGATAGGCACGGCGATGGCGTACGTGATGCAGCCGGTTGCAAGCCAGTCCACTGCCTGGAACAGACCACATGCAGACCGCATATGTATATCATAGTGTGGACAAGACATTCTCATGGTTGTCCTAATTGTCCGACACGGGCACCTTAAACGTCTATATTAATATTTTATTTTTACGTCACACGCTAGGCCAGGGGCCTATCCTTACTATTCTTACCAGATCAATGCCATTTCATCTTCATAGCTTTGTGTACTGTCGGGGTACAACAATTTTGCGAGACTAACGAACTATTGAGTTTACAAACATATTACTCCGAACCTGTTAGTCGCTTCAGATTTGCTTCGAACCTTATGGGAGCTGGAAGACAGAATGAAGGGTTTCACGTTTATATTAGCCAATTGAGTAGGTGTACAGACGAAACAATTTACGTACTACTAAAAAACAGAAGAGAAAAGATGATACCTATACGACATGACGGCTCTTTAAGAATACCTTGGAAGGTTGTAAAGGTTGTTGAAAGTAAAAAAAAATTGATTAATAAATCAAATCAAATAAAAGACGTAGAAGGAGATCAACAATATTACGCTGAACAAAAGCATATGGAAAGAATTGCATCACGAACGTCGACAAGAGCCCAGCCCTTAATTGCATAATGATGAAAGTCTTACGGTATCAAACACAGACACGTAGTAGGCGTACGGTCTAGCGGCGATGGCCATGTTGATGCACCAGTGGAGCAGCATGACCGGGAGGGAGAGGTGGGCGAAGCTATTCCAGCCTGACCACGTGAATAAGCACTTGAGGCCACCTTGAAAATCAGAGACTTTGACAATGTTTTGATTGTAGTACTGTTAACATAAATGGAGTTGAATAAATAATTTAATGTAAGAGGGAAGAGAGAGTGTCGACATAATCTTATCGGGGGGTAGGAGGGTAAAGATCCTTGCGTAATTAATGAGAAACCCCCTTAATCTATCAACGTGTGTTCGATAACGCACGAATGGAACCTCCAGTATTGACGTATAATGGCAGTAACCGCTTATGAAGCGAGCTGTGGTTATAATAGCCCCACAGCGTGGCCTTTGTATATTAAGTTGGTGTATGTTAAGTTGGCGTATATTAAGTTGGTGTATGTTAAGTTGGTGTATATTAAGTTGGTTTCATGTTACAAAACTTACCGTCTTTATTCATAAATGCAAAAATGCCAGCAGCCAAGATAGTGGCGAAAATTGTGCGGTCCATAGCAACGTGCATCGCGCTGATGAAAGGAGATCGGTAGCCGCGGACGTATGACCCAGCCAGGACCCAGATGAGCAACAGAGGTATACAGATATACTAAAAGACCAGCCACTGAAAATAGAAAGTGCTGTGAGGATCATGTTGTTATCAGCGATGTGTGATAGCAGCTTTCGTTTGATAAGAATTACAGTTAAGGTTGTTAAAGTTTCAAACTCTTGGCCACCTGTCCTGTCCATTTGAGAAACCCACTGAGAAAGAAAAGGACAAATTTCCTAGAAATACATAATAATAATAATAAAAAGCCATGGAGTTCGTTTCACCGCATTTCTACTGTCAGGTTGTTTCTTGGTGATAATGTGAGATTCCGAAGATATGCAGGATGCAGTCTGTTCGACCTGCCACCTGCGACACATAGATTAAAATTTCTAATTCTGCCGGTATCCATATTTTTTTCTGAATTTAATTACAGTGCTTAGTCACACCACAAGTTTAATGGTGAAGGAAAACATCGAGAGGAAACCTCCATACGATACTAACACGTTACCAACTTTTTGGTCTTCCTCTTTCAATGTCTTCTTCTGAAGCCTGTAATGGAGATGAGCCAGGAACATCCCGATGAAGCAGGCTGGCATGGCTCCCCACGTCGAGTGGTAGAAGTAAGAGAAGGATGGTATCTCTCGAAACATGCTGCCGAGGTTTCTATATACATACATAATAGGAAATACCTTTAATATGAGTGTTATCCAAGTACCTACATTATAACGTGAAGTTTCCTTTCCTACGTTTTTATACGTTTCCTATACAGAGAACTAAACTACTATCTGTAGCTATCCTGCGAGAAACTCGGCGTAATTTAATACCTTGGGACAGTTCCACACAAATTAACATAGCCCCAAATTAAGCAAAGCTTGTGTTATGGTAACTAGAAAACGATATATTTACTTATATAGAAAGATATACATAAATACATAGGACACCCAAGACTTAGTACAAATACTAGTGTTCATCACACAAATATCTGCCCTCAGCGGGAATCGAAACCGCAGCCTCAAGTTTCACAATCAGGAGCTCTAACCACTAGACCAGACGGCCATCGGATTTATGCACACTAGTTGTCCTGCCCAGGTTCGCGCGGGTGAAAAAGTAAAATTTCCTTACACACGATCGCAGCGCCACCTATCGGGTCCAATTGTGAACCTAAAACATTCTCGAATCCACCTGAGGACCCCAGAAAATTTCATTGAAATCGGTCCAGACTTTTAGGAGTTCAGTGATATAACACGTACAATAAATAGTATTTGTATATAAAGAAGTACGCGTATGTATATTTTAGGTACGTTAATTAGATACCTCTTTCGCTACGTAATTGATTTAATAGCTTTAATAAAAACATACAGGAAACTACTAACTCAGGAGTACTGATGTAGATCATAGAGCTGTAGCTGAAAATGTATGTCAACAATCCGTTGAGGATGGATGAGGCCACGATTAGCGTTGGGTAGACGACCAGAGCATAGTATAAAGAGAGGGGAAGTAGGTTATCTTCATACAAACGCACCGCGCGCGGCTTGTATGTGTGCGCTATTGTATCTATGTGTCTACGCACGCACACTTTAACAAAATCTCGACCCGTTTCTCAGTGCGCCAGTCAGGGCTAATACTGCACAAGGTTCGCGCGCGCGTCACGGCTTTTCGGCACCGCTAAATGATTTATTCATCAATATCATCATCAAAATGTCTGATAATCGCAGAAGAACGTATTGCTGTGTGTTTGGGTGTCTTAATAATTCATCGATTCCAGACCTCTCTGTTCAGATTACCTATTGAAGAGGAAAGGTAAGTTAGTCACTTATTCTAGCATAATATAATTTTACTTGATGATGAGATACCTACGTACTTACATATTTTTTGTTTGTATTAGTTTTCTATCACACAGGAGGTAGGCAGGCCTAATTTCCTACTAAAATGTATTAGGTACTTTTGATCTGGCAATTGGTTAGCCGCTATTTCTTTGTTTACGTTTAGTTATGCCGATTTGTCAGTATTGTAGGTATAGTAACTAAGTACCTACCTACTTACAGAAAATCGTAATTCAAAATAAGTATGTACGAGTACCTAATTGACTAATAGTAAATCAAATACATATAAAACAAAGTTCGAATCATAACAACAAATTCGATTATAGTCTAAGAGACAGTCGTTAGTTTTTAATGTTGTTTTTATTTCTTTTAATGATAATATTTCATTAACTGTATTCATTTTTTATTATAGATACCTAATGTATATTAAATGTGCTTTTGCTAGCGAAGCGCGAACAGCCGCGCCTAATATTTAGCTAAAAGTGACAACCCTAAGACAGTAGGCAATTATATCGCGAATTGGGCCGGAGATAGCCTACTCCCTCTTCTTTATACTATGACCAGAGCGTTCCTCTTGAGCCAACCCTCCGAGAGGGTCAGCACACAGGTAATGATGTAGAGCTGGAAGTCTGCTGCCAGGAACTTGTGACATACAAGAGGTGATAAAATATCATAAAAATGGAAGATATACGAAAAGAAAGGAACTCGAAAAAATCCACACAAATTGACTTATCCCCAAATAAGCAAAGCTTGTGTTATGGTAACTAGGCAACGATATATTTACTTATTTAGATAGATATATACATAAACCATCCAAGACTAAGGTACAAATACTCGTGTTCATCACACAAGTATCTGCCCTCAGAGGGAATCGGACCCGCGACCTCATATTTCACAATCAGGAGCTCTAGCCACTAGAGCAGACGGCCGTAAATAATTGCGTTAAGTATGCCTACCTCCATTGTAAGAGCAACCATATTCAAATTGTATAGTCATATATATTATGGTTGTATTTACCATGTAGGCGCTAGGCAGTTCTCGCCAGGATCCACGATGTTGTTGATGAAGAGCGCTTGAGCCCAGTACTTGTCACGGCACTGGCGGCTCTCGTCGCCTATGACAGGCGCCACTAGGGGCCCCTGGCGGGCGTACGGCCACCACGTGGCTGCGTAGCCCACCACGAGAAGGTTCACCGGGGTCAGCCTGAAATTATTTATATGTTCAAACCTTCCCAAAGGGATCCCGGAAGCAGTACAGTGTAGTTAGACCAATACGCCCACTTTTCGGCGACCCCAGCGGCGTACCTCAACTATTAATATATCAATACTATATCTGCGTGTTTGAATTTGTTCTCAAACGTATTACGGTGTTTTTCTACACCGTAAAGCTCATGGTGTGAATAGTAATTTCAGATAAAGCTGAATTCATTATTTAAAGTTTAAAATCTGAGGTGTGGTAAATAGGAGATATCCCTTAAGACCCACAATGTGGACAGATGGAAGGATACCTCGTGGTTTGGAAGACTTAGTTAATGTAAGAGGACACTGATTTAATAAATACATCGGTCTGTTATAGGTGGTATGAGAGAGAACAGTCAATTTGATTATGACTCTTTCTAGTGCTACAAGACTCACCGAAAGAACCTTTTCAAAATGCACAACGTAAGAAGATTGAGACTGAGTGGCTTCTGTTCTGAGTGCAGGAGGAGTCTGAGGAGGTTGAAAGTGGTCAGGAAGGCTGATATTGTGATGAAAAGGTGCACCAGTGACGTTCCGTTTGATATGATCATGCCGTCCAGCCGGTTGGACAGCTGAAAACATTACAATTTGGTTACAAAAAGTTTTAACTTCAACGATATCTTTTTTTACGCTGCACAGCGCAATCCCACAAAGGATCTAGCGATGTTAACGAATCCAAATCATTTTGAATATAGATTTTCATTTAGCTTTGCTCTTTGCTAGGAGGGATTCCATTTTCCTATAGGCCTTAGCGACCTTGCATTTTACTTATTTTTTTTGGATATTTTGTCTTCCTGGGTACTTTAGAACTCCTTTCCCTTTTCTTGGCCTTCGTGACGTTTGCGCGACACGTTCTGTGGGTCGTATGTGTTGGCATATTTGTTCATTGTTGTCCGTCTGACGTGTGACAAACAAAGCTTCACGACCTTGGCTGGCTATTTGTGGTCGTATGCAGATAATGTAGCTATAAGTACAATCAGATACTTTAATTTCACACTACGCTATATATGTAACTCGATGGCAAAAAATCTGCGCTTTTGACGTTTAAATGCATACTGTTGTCTAATTTAAGTTGTTTGTAATTTCGGCGCTGACGTTAGCGCACAACAAGGTCACAACGGGGCTAATCAGAAAATAATTTCGTACATTTCAATTAAAACTCAAAGAAACTGGGGAATGAGGAATCGAAATAGGTAGGTATGTATGTAAGCCTAGACAAAACTGGCGCTCTAGTCTCTCTGCCTACATCATTAGGGAATCGGTGTAATCTTTATATATATATATATATATATATATATATATATATATATAATATTTAAATTGGTCCAGCCGTGACATGACTGTAATTTTCTGTGTAAATTAATAGGTGTGGCGGCCGAGTGGCTTAAGCAGTTGCCTGAAACAAAGATTTCAAGCTCAAAACCCGACTGTTCCAATTAGTTTTTCTGAACTTAAGTACAGTGATTAGTCACACCACGAGCTTTACGGTGAAGGAAATCTAGAAAAGCCGTGGTGGCTTTTCTATCAAGGGTCGCTTAGCAACCGGCTCTCGCGGTAAATTATCAAAGTAGGCGAAGCTTGTGTTATGGTAACTAGACAACGATATATTTACTTATATAGATAGATATATACATAAATACATAGGACATCCAAGACTAAGGTACAAATACTCGTGTTCATCACACAAATATCTGCCCTCAGCGGGATTCGAACCCGCGACCTCAAGTTTCGCAGTCAGGAGCTCTAACCACTAGACCAGACGGCCGTCAATATTATATTATACATATGTCAATATTATACATATCTATAGGTATTAATACTAGCTGCCTGCCGAGTTTCGCTTGGGTTAAAAAAGTGAAGTTCCTGAAACACGATTGCAGCGCTACCTATCGGGTCTAATTGTCAATCTAAACCATTCTCGGTACCACCTGAAGACACAGAAAATCGGTGCAGCCGTTTAAGATGAGTTCAGTGACATGTGTACGCACACGTACAGACTAAATATACGTGTATATAAAGATGTTTATAAACAGGCGAACTCTGTTAGTTGGTTTGATCGCGTCAGAAACTACTTATCCGCTTTGAAAGAATATGTTTGCCTTACGAAGCCTTATTGAGGGAGGGGGAATGGATAACAAAAATTGACGCGTGTGAAACCGCGAGGCACTGCCAATAAAGATTCAGTCATATGGATAGATTACTTGGCTCCTTGCAGAACGCTCAAAGCCGATATCCTTGGGTCTCCGTGGTCGTAAACTGCAATCAGGCGTCTCCAGTTGGCGGATATGGACCACGCAGTTAGTAACTTGATTTCTTGAAACAAATTGCAGTATATGATGTCATCATAATATAAAAACCAGATGTGTTTATTTATAACCTTGTACATGAGATGTAATTATGGTTAAAACTTACTTTTAATGTCACCGTCAGTCATGACGTCATATGCCGTTCCGATGACATTTAGAAACAGAAGGACGTAGATGATTTCAATGAAAGTACGTTGCCCTGGTGTAGTAGGTTGTTTATGGAACGTATCTTGGTGTGAGCGGCAGTAGCGCAGGGCGTGTAGCGAGGTGGTGAGGGCGCGTGCGCGGCCCCACTGCGCTGCGCAGCGCTCGAACTGAAGCGAAGCGCCGTCTGCTTCTGTCAGCGAAGCGTTGACCTGCGGGCGCTTGCATCGTGCGCTCACGCACCAACCGCGGTGAATGAGCGTGCGGTTGAATTTGTACGGTAATTCGGAATATTCCTGAAAAAATACCCACTTATGTTTTTTTATAGACCGATAATGTGGCAATAGAGCCAATAGAGGCGGTTGCTTGCAATACAATTGGAATCGATCGCGTTCTGGTGACGGCACGAATCTTTACACACCCTTCCTTAAGAACTCTATGCTACAATAAGCGACGATACTTGTTTGCAAAAAATACATACATACATACATATCATCACGCCAAGTCCCTAACGGGGTAGGCAGAGAGTATAGAGCGCCAGTTCTCTCTAGACTTACATACCTCTTTCGCGTGAAACGGTGAGTCCATCACCGATATTATATCACGTGGGTACCTAAATAATCCGCCTGTGCCCCCCCTTCAAAGATCCTCGAAGATCTTCGAAGTAGGTATGGGCATAAAGTTTTTTGGCATTATAATATAATTTTTCAAATATTGGTTTTATGGTTTCTTTCCCTACCCTAATCAACTCATAGTCAGGGTGAGGCACCACTGCCGGCTGAATGTGGAAGGTGCCGAGGCGGTAGAGGCCGCCGGGCTGGGAGAGGCACCTCTGGTAGTCGTCCAGGTGGAACAGGGGCGGGAGGCGGAAGTAGGACGCATCTGGAAAGTGTGTAATATTATATAAGGAATGTTTTTCGGCACCATAGTGTATATCTTACCGTAGTTAAACTCCGACAGTCAATACTATAGCCAGATAGACCTCTACTATTACACATAGATCTATACTAATATTATAAAGAGGAAAGATTTGTATGTAAGTATGTTGGTAACGAAATGGCTCAAAAGTACTGGACGGATTTGGAAAATCCTTTCACCATTGGTAAGCTACATTGACCGTGAGTAACATAGGCTATATTTTAGGAAAGTGGCTCAATTATATATCACAGTGTAAAGAAGCTTAAAAAATATATATTGTAAGTAGATTTTTTACCCTATTTTCACATTAAAATTACAAAACAAAACAAAAAAATTACATAGGTACAATTATTTTTCATTCATGGCTTTTGAATAAAAGCATGTGTCGATGTGAATATTATCCCATTTGATAATGCTGCCATTGCTTGCCATTGTTGCCGTTTTATTACTGTCTTTCTATTATCCGACAAATTCTAGAAGACAAATTGTATTCAGCACAGTGCGGCGATGGGGACCGCCACCCATCACGCGGAGTGCCTCACGGCGGGAAGTGGAGTGTGGAGTGTAGGATGGGTGTATGGAATGTAAGAGGAGGTATGGCTGATAAGATGAACGAATTGATCGATGTTATGACAGAGAGCGAGTTAGATGCTGTGTGCTTGTCTGAAACCAAGCGGAAGGGTAGTGGAGTAGACGAGCTCCCGGGCGGGAGTTTAGTGCTGTGGTCAGGAGTGGCAAACACCGAGCACGCCTGCCAGGGAGTGGGAATTCTACTATCCAGCCGCTTGGCAGAATGTATGATAAGTTATGATGCGGTGAGCCCCAGACTTATTTGGGCTCGCTTTAAAATAGGCCTTACCCGACTATTTTTAGTCGCGGTGTATGCTCCGGTGGCCTCAGCGGACACTTGCGACCTGAATAAGTTCTGGGAATGTGTGAGTAATGTTCTAGAGACGAAAGAAGGGAATGAAAAGCTGATTATTTGTGGTGATCTGAATGGATGGGTCGGGACAGCCCGTAAGGATTACGAGGCAGTACTCGGCAAGTATGGTGATAAGAGAGTGAACGAGGCAGGCAAGCTGATATTAGATGTATGCATGGAGAGAGACCTTTTTGTGGCGAACACCATGTTCGACCACAAGAGGATTCATCAGTATACATGGGAACGGAAAAATGAGCGAAGCATGATAGATCTGTTTCTAATAGATCAGCGACTCAGAACACAGGTGATGGACACCAGGGTGTATAGGGGAGCCGACCTGGGAACGGACCACTTTCTGGTTATAACTAGAATAAGAGGTCTGTTCGCGGGCTGGCGATCCCGTGCTGGGGGTCCCTGTTCTGCAGTCGCAGACCGCATCAAAAGCTGGAGGCTTCAAGATGCGGCTATTAGAGACAGATATCAAGAAAGGGTATCTAAACAGCTAGCCTGTCCCCCGAAAGATGTGTTTGAGAGTGTCGATGTTTGTTGGCAGTTCCTTAAGTCCAGCATTTTATACGCCGCGAAAGAGGTTTGTGGCATTTCGAAAGGGCGGACAACCAAAAATGGCGATGGTTGGTGGGATGATGAAGTGAAAGAAGAAGTTAAAAAGAAGAAGGATGCAAGGCAAGACATTTTGGCTATGTCCAGCTCAAGTGAAAGTATGAAAGAAAAGATGAAAGAAAAATATCGCCTGCAAAAAAATCGTACGAAAGAGATAATAGCTCAGAAGCGTGAGAGGTTCCAAATGACTGTAGACGAAAAACTGTCGCATAATTTCAAGGACAATGCAAAACTTTTTTGGAGAGAAGTTAAGAAGTCCAGAAATTTTGTTACAGCCAGTAGTAGGATGAATGTGATTATTTCGAAGGACAATGACATACTTACTGACAAAACTGACGTCCTCAGGCGATGGAGTGAATTCTACAAAGATATGTATGATGATGATGCCGCTGATCTACTCATAGAGCTGCCTCCAACAGAATCTGTCGAGGATCCTATAGCGGATAAAATAAGTATGGGAGAGATTGTAAGTGCGATAAGAAGTCTGAAATGTGGAAAAGCTGCGGGAATAGATGGGATTACGGCTGAGATGATCAAGTACGGTGGACCAGCGGTCTGGGACGTCATCTATTTGCTATGCAATCTTTGCTGGGAAAAGGGTGATGTTCCGGACGACTGGAGGCGAGCAGTCATCGTGCCTTTCTATAAAGGAAAGGGATCACGATTGGACTGCTCCAACTACAGAGCCATCAGCTTGGTCAGCTTAGCTAGTAAAGTGTACACGAAGATCCTGACGATAAGAATGCAAGAGCGATCCGAAAGGTTTCTCTGGGAATCCCAAGGTGGATTTAGACCAGGAAGAGGATGTATGGATCAAACCTTCTCGCTTCGCGGAATCGCGGAAAAGTTTTTGGATATTAACCAAAGGGTTTTCTGCGCTTTCGTCGACTTAGAGAAGGCATTTGATAGAGTCGTACGAAAGGAACTCTGGGACGTGTTGCCTGGATATGGAGTGAGCAGTTCCCTACTGCATGCCGTGAAATCACTCTATAGTGATAGCGAGGCGTGCGTTAGGGTTAACGGTGAGATGTCACCCTGGTTTGATGTGAAGTCGGGGGTCAAACAAGGGTGTATCATGTCTGCCTGGCTGTTCATTATATATCTAGATAACTGTCTGAGAGCACTAAGAACGAACGGATGTGGAGTGAAAATGGGAAACTTAGTGGTCAACTGCCTACTATACGCCGATGACGCGGTTTTACTGGCGTCATCAGAGGGCGAACTGCAGTCACTAGTTACCATAATGAAAGAAGAATGTGAAAAGAAGGGGCTGCGCCTAAACGCTGGCAAGACTAAGGTTCTGGTATTCGAAAGAGATGAACAAGTGACCGAGTGTGCAATATCGGTAAATGGGCAAATTCTAGAGCAAGTGAATGAATTTGTATATCTTGGAAGCATGTTCACACGAGATGGAAAGTATGAAAAAGATATTGAAAGAAGGATAACTGCCGGAAATAAGGTGAATGGAGCCATGTCGGCGTTGATGGGCAGTAAAAGTCTGAGCAAGAATGCTCGAGTTGCTGTCCACAACGCGATATTGGTACCTACCTTATTGTATGGCAGCGAATCCTGGGTATGTCAGAGGAAGTATGAAAATAGCTTGAATGCAGTCGAGATGCGATCTCTTCGAAAAATGTGCGGCGTAACGATATTAGATCGAATCCGCAATGAAGAGATTCGCAAATCAACTGGCGTGAATGAGGGCGTGATTGTAAAGATGAAGAAAGGCATGTTACGTTGGTTTGGACACATAGAAAGGATGAGTGAAGAAAGATTGACGAAACAGATATACAAAGCAAAAGTGTGTGCAAGAAGAGGCAGAGGAAGGCCACGTTCCAACTACCTGGATCAAATAGATCGGACTCTCAAGGACGGGAACGTTAAGAGTACTCGAAACCGACGAGCATGTATGAAGAGACTGATGAATGTGGACGAAGCGAAAGAGGTATGTAAGTCTAGAGAGAACTGGCGCTCTATACTCTCTGCCTACCCCGTTAGGGACTTGGCGTGATGATATGTATGTATGTACAAATTGTATATTTGGTATTGTGACGGTAGGTACAAAGTAATAATAAATATAAACTAACTATAAATAGAATAAATGACCCATATCTGTGTCACGCGGAAGGGTGCCAAGAAGACTAGCGGCATTGCCACGTTGTATGGCAATGCTGATTCGCTGAGCGAAATATTCGCCAGACCTCTTGTCACGGGAGGCCTCCCTATAAAAATGAAGAGCATCCGGTCCCCACGGCCCTAGAGTTTCGACTCCAAATACCTTTTAACTCCTTCGCATCGCAAACTCTTCCACATACTGCTTCAAGAAGCAACAACACGACTAAATACCAGTTCATTGCAAAAGATAATCGCTAGAATATTGAAATCACTTTTGAATACAAAAATAATCGCGATTTATCACTTAATAACTTTATAACTTCACTGGTCTGTCTAAGCGTTCTAACTAACATACCAAACCAACGAATTGATTATGTAGGTATAATATTATACAATAATAATTATTAAATTATTTTTGTCTGCATTTAAATTAAACATTGCTTTGCATCATTCAGTAAAATTCATCTTATATTTCATTAGCTCAAGGTGAAGGAAAACATCGAGAGGAAACCTGGATTTGTTTTAGAAGAAAATGTATATGTTTAGATATATATATATACTACGATATACATACGATGGGAACGTCAAGAGTACTCCGACGAACATGTATGAAGATACTGATGAATGTGGACGAGGCGAAAGAGATATAAATAATAATAAATAAATACCTGGGACAATTCTACACAAATTGACCTAGACCCAAATTAAGCAAAGCTTGTGTTATGTTTTTTTTTTATTTTATTCGTCGAGGTCCTTATAAAAATGAATGCATCAGGCGCATTGTAATATCACAATCGCGCTAAAGTAGGTATCAACTTTTATTTGTGTTTTGCCAATTACGCGAAGATATGCAATCACGACCTTGACTGAATACGATACGAGCAAAAACGAGGTAGTATTTAAAATTAAACCTTACTAGAAAAAGTCGTGGTGGCCGAGACACAAAGATCGCAAGTTCGAATCCCGAAAGTATCAATGAGTTTTTCGGAACTGAAGGACCTGCAGTAATTAGTCACACCACGAGCTTTACGGTGAAGGATAACATCGGGAGGAAAACTGCATACGCTTGCTAAGAAATTCAAAAGCGTATGTATAGTCGTGCTTCTCGGTCTCGCCACCTGTCACGTTGGCACCTAAACTATATCTCTGGCGGAAAGTGGGTACCTATACACCTCTGCCTTCCCCGACGGGGACCCTCGCACGAGGGTCCCATTACCTTATTATTTACTTTTTATATGAGATACGTTTTAAATTATAGTCCCGATAGATGTCTATCTCCGTGCCATATTTAATCGTTTATGCGTCATAGAGGAATTAATAATCCTCACTAGCTATCGCGTTTATAATATTTTTTATTTTATCTTTACTTTCATTTTATTTTCTATTATTATATTAATAGGCTAATTTTAGAACACGAACAAGCGGATAAGCAAATTTAGTCACGGTCACTGGTTGGCGATTTTTCTACTATTTTCCGAATTTGAGTTGTATATATTGAATAATTAGTTTTTTTGTAAATTTAAGTTTTAAAAATAGTTTTAGATATTGCCGGAATCAAGAAAGACAGAAATAAATAGTCGCATTTACAGATATACGCCTTTTTTACTTTACGATTGTTTTTTATAGTTCCGTAATGTAAGAGTCGCATATTAAACTGTATTTCTAATGCGAAATGAATAGGCGCATGGAACCAAATTTATGCCTAATGCACCGTAAATATATCTCTGGCAGAAAGTGGGTGTGTGGGTTCTACCTGCCGTGGCCGTTACTCAAGTACGACTATAAATACGCATTTGAATTTCTTCCCAAGCGTATGCAGGTTTCCTCTCGATGTTTTCCTTCAACATAAAGCTCGTGGTGTGACTAATCACTGTACGTAAGTTCAGAAAATTCATTGGTACATTTGGGATTCGAACATGTAATCTTTGTGTTGCAGGCAACTATTCGAACCACTAGGCTACATCGAGTTTAACAATTTTAGCTATGTTTATTACCCAGTCATTATTACCCAGACCAAAAGTCATTTATTTGTAACATTTAGTGCAGAAACCAAAAAGGCGTACAAATCTTCATGTGTGGGGTTAGTAGGTAGGTAAGTGGCCTAAGAATTTCTGACGGCAGTAGTGGCCTTGGCGATATGTTTTCCGGTGAGAGAAGGTCAAATGGCAGTATAGCGCTCTGCATTTCCTCCATAAAAATATATAAATACAATTTAATTGTTTTAATATAATTTTGAAATCAATAAACACTCAATGTCAGTCTGTACACTGATATTCGTGTTGTGACCATGTGGTTTTTACGATCCTTTAACAATCGCGGACGCTTGTGGGAAGGCGTGAAGATATATATACCTATACTAGCCGACCTGGCCACGCGTTGCTGTGGCTAAGACTTTTGTTATATTACATAGTCAATTAATAAATAAATACTTACTCAATCCAGTCAACAGATATCTGTTAGAAACGCTTGGAGCTAACAGATAATTGTGACTAAGAAATATTGCAACTATAAATTGAGATGTAAACATCCTATCTTTCAAGTTCAAGTATCAAACTGCACACGGTGTGCAAATCGGTTAAGTAGTTAAGGAGTCCATCGCGGACAAACAACGTGACGCGTAATTTATATATATTAAGATTTTATCAGTGACATGAGTATATCTTATACTCATGTCACTGATAAAATTGACATAGTGCAACTGCAAATAAGCAAAGCTATGGTAACTGGATAACGATATATAATATAATCTATACTAATATTATAAAGAGGAAAAATTTGTTTGTTTGTTTGTTTGTAATGAATAGGCTCCGAAACTACTGGACCGATTTCAAAAATTCTTTCACCTTTGGAAAGCTACATTATCCCCGAGTAACATAGGCTATATTAAATTGGACCTGATAGGTGGCGCTGCGATCGAGTTTCAAGAATTTTACCTTTTTACCCGGGCGAAGCTTTCTGTGTGTTTCTGTGTGTCTTAAGCTAGATTCGAGAATGGTTTAGATTTACAATTGGACCCAATAGGTGGCGCTGCGATCGTGTTACGGGCAATTTAACTTTTTCACCCGAGCGAAGCTGGGCGGGACAGCTAGTCGTTTTATAAAGCTGGTTTGTTTGTCTGTTCGAATTAGCTAATCAGAAACAGCTAACACGATTTGAAAAAAAACATTTTGATTTTGACAGCTTTTGTTTATTGAGAAAAGCTGTGTTATTAAGCTAAGACTACTATTGTATGTATTAAGCTAAAAACGTATTGCAACATTATTCGTTGACGCCCGGCGCCTATGATTTAAATACATTTAATTTAAATAGCCTCCGTAGATAATCATTTAAATTTGAACCTTTAGCTTTCGTTCAAACAAACTTATTTTTTTAAAGTTATCTCGTAACGTGACTTCCGGGAGCTTTTGCTATCTAACCGATCATTGCCGAGAGGATAAGTCAGGCACTTCTCAGGCAGTAAGCAATCACAGCTTAGATCACCTCCGTAGGCTTAGGACCTCGGCTTAGGCCGGTGCTGCGCGAGCTGGGGAGCTGAATCTAGGTGTTATAATTTAAATAATTTAAAAGCAAATACTCTTTAATATTGGTAAGTATAATTATTATTCATATTAATTATTATTAGGCATATATCCAGCAGTGGACGCATATATGCTGAGAAGAAGAAGAAGAAAGAAGAAGATAATTATTATTTACAAAAACAGTATTAGACGTCAGAGAACAGTATTAGAAATATCCTGGCGAACCATAATAATTAAATAAGAGTTTTATTGAAATTATATAAGCGTAGATTTTAAATTTTAATAACTTTTACAGTCAGCTGACCTCATGGTGTGGTAAAGTCGCTAGGCGACAAAACCCCTTAAATAAATCATCATTAATAAATAAAAAAATTCCACACAAATTGACCTAGTCCCAAATTAAGCAAAGCTTGTGATATGGTAACTACGACAACGATATATTTACTTATATAGATAGATATATACTGAAATACATAGGACATCCAACACTAAAGTACAAATATTCGTGTTCATTACACAAATATCTGCCCTCAGCGGGATTCGAACCCGCGACCTCAAGTCTCGCAGTCAGGAGCTCTAACCACTAGACCAGACGGTCGTCATCATTTCATCACGCCAGTGCCTAACGAGGAAGGCAGCGAGTATAGAGCGCCAGTTCTCTCTAGACTTACATACCTCGTTCGCTTCGTCCACATTCATCAGTCTCTTCATACATGCTCGTCGGTTTCGAGTACTCTTGACGTTCCCGTCCTTGAGAGTCCGATCGATTTGATCCAGGTAGTTGGAACGTGGCCTTCCTCTGCCTCTTCTTACACATTTTTGCCTTGTATATCTGTTTCGTCAATCTTTCTTCACTTATCCTTCCTATGTGTCCAAAACAACGAAACATGCCTTTCTTCATTATTACAATCACGCCTTCACTCACGCCATCCTTAAATAGAGAGGGAAAAAAACGAACTTATTACTAACAAAAAATATTGTTGAAATCCCCATGGGTATCCCTTGGCGGGTGCGAAAACAATAGCAATGCAATCTGTCTTCTCTGAGAGTGGTACAATGCACCTACTCAGGTAGGTACTACTACTACTTAGGTTCGAGTAGTTGCCTGCAACACAAAGATTGCAAGTTCGAATCCCGACGACGTCTTTTTCTAAACTTAAGTACCTACAGTGATTAGTCACACACCACGCCACGAGGCTTACGGCGAAGTAAAACATCGAAAGGAAAACTGCATACGTTTTCCACTGTTTCACGATGTTTCTTATAATATAGGTATTGCAGACACTGGCAGTGGTTTAAAACATACTCCAACCAAAGACAGGTGGAAAGCTTAACGTTCCGTACGATGCAAACTAGTTTGGTCGAATGGATTGTCATTTGCGTGTCGTTATATACCTTCTCAATAACATATTACGCGTATTTGATAATACGCAGTGTACTGAGTAACGCGCGACCGTATCTTGTTGCAATTAACTGCAATGAAATTGTTACTGTACGCATTACTCCTGGTAAAGACTCTTTGTGGGAACACTTGCGGTGCGGAGGAATTCAAAGGTAAACTATGAAGTCCAATATTTAACTCTTTTGAATTACATTTTTTTTTTTTTTATACAACAAGAGTGGCAAACAAGCATATGGCCCATCTGATGGGATCAATCTTATAAATGAGATATTTTGTGAGTATGTTTGTTCCTCAACCACGCCGGAGAGGCGGAACCGAATTGATTGATATTTGGCACAGAGATAGATTATTAGCTGGATCTAGTTTAAATTTATATTTACCAAGTCATACGAACGTTTGATCCTGGTATTAGTCGGATCTAATAATTAGTTAGTATTCGGGCGAGTGAAACCCCTGGTGTTGCAAGCGTCCATAGGCGGCGGTAACCGCTTACCATCAAGCGGGCCGCATGCTTGTTGGCCACCCAGTTGGTTTATAAAAAAAAAGTATTTTATGACCAAGCCTGTGTGGAAACGTTTTATGTTCAATCGACTAAACCTGATACGTGGTTTACTTTTGAATATTATTGATTAAGAGTCTCTCATATATATATCCTCACGCCTTTCCACAGGAGTACCCAAAAGGGGAAGGAAGAGGTATATAAGTAGTACACACACACCCTCTTTCCACCAGAGATATATTTAGGTGCGAACGTGACGCCTGACAAACAATCAGTCTTTCAATTGCTTCTCAGACGTATGCAGGTTTCCTCTCGATGTTTTCCTTCACCGTAAAGCTCGTGGTGTGACTAATCACTGTAGTTAGGTTCAGAATAAGGTTTTATTATTATTATAATTTTTTTGGTTTACTGGTTTTGATCTAAAAAAAAGTGGTAATTTAGGAAACGCAGTGCCCAAGCTTACAATATATGCCTAGCTGTGTCCGCAGCTTCGTCCGCGTGGAATTTAACAAAAAAGTTATTGTTTAGTTTTTAAAATTATTTGCTATACCTATGCCTGGGAAAGTCCCGTCACATGAGCCACTCCCTTGGGCACATTCTTGAACAGGTTTCTTTTCGATTTTTTCTCTTCACCGTAAAGCTTTTAGTAGCTTTAGTATGATTCGGTCGGATTCTTACTTTGCATGACATAGGCCTCAAATTCCAGATGAAGACTACTTCCGCCTCCCGCCCCTGTTCCACCTGGACGACTACCAGAGGTGCCTCGCCCAGCCCGGCGGCCTCTACTGCCTCGGCTCCTTCCACATTCAGCCGGCAGTGGAGCCGCATGCTGAATTCGAGTTGATTAAGGTCAGTACTAGAATTACAGGAAATTAAATACCCACCTAGGAATCTTGTTATGGATAATGCTTCTGAAGATATATATACACATCTCCCTGACTTCACAAGATTTCTCTTCGGTTAGGATAACACAATTTTCACCGATGCAAATGCAACGATGATTCTGCCACTGTCATTCAAGGACGATTGATGGACGATGACTGTACTCTCTCTGCATACCCTGTGAGGGATACGGCGTTATGTTTCTTGTCCCATTCGCTCATATTGTAACAATTCCCCAAAATTACATTTTAAGAAATATTCTTTGGTCCATGTGTACTATTTAGAGAGCTAAGCAAAGTATTTTGTACTGTAACTTTTGTATTAAGTCCGAAAGCCAAACAACCACATGCCGTCGCTCATTAAAATTATGAGTAAGTGCCATTAATATTTTCAGGAAATTTCGGAATTGCCGTTCAAATTCAACCGCACGCTTATTCACCGCGGTTGGTGCGTGAGCGCACGATGCAAGCGCCCGCAGGTCAACGCTTCGCTAACAGAAGCAGACGGCGCTTCGCTTCAGTTCGAGCGCTGCGCAGCGCAGTGGGGCCGCGCACGCGCCCTCACCACCTCGCTACACGCCCTGCGCTACTGCCGCTCGCACCAAGACACGCTCATAGAAGAACCAACTACTCCAGAGCAACGTACTTTCATTGAAGTTATCTACGTCATCTTATTGCTTAATGCCATTGGGACGGCGTATGACGTCATGACTGACGATGACACCAAAAGTAAGTTGTATATATCTATATAAACGAGTCTCATAATCATGATATTTCAGATAAAAGTTTTTCTGAACTTAAATGCCTACCCCTTTAGGGATGATGAGGATCGGCGTGATGAAATGTATGTAAGTACATTGAGTGACACCACGAGCTTTACGGTGAAGGAAATCATCGAGAGGAAACCTGCATACGTCTGAGAAGCTATTCAAAGGCCTATAGTCGTGCTTGAGTAACAGCTATGGAATCGCCATCTGTCACTTTTGTATGTAAAATGTATACCTGGTGGAAAGTGCGTGTGTGGGTACTACTTAAACACCTCTACCTACCCCTTCGGGGACCTTGTGGGAAGGCGTGAAGGATTAAGGATGAACTGAATTATTTAATGTTATCTTTTTAGTTAAATGAAGTTTACATCCTCACGCCTTCCCACAGGGGTCCCCGAAGTGTACTCACGCAACCCATTTTCTGCTATTGAAGTTTCATTGTAACGCATCATCGTATTACATTTCTTTCGACTTGTGTGTTTCCAGAAATCAAGTTACTAACTGCGTGGTCCATACCCGCCAACTGGAGACGCCTGACTGCTGTTCACCATCACGGGGACCCAAGGATGTCATCCCTGGACATCTTGCAAGGTCCCAAGTAATTATCAATCCGATTTGAATATATCTCTTATGAAGACTACATGTGGCCGATCTCAATACGTGACTATAGTTCTGAGCTCCCGGTTGCGAAGCGTAAGTCGTAGGTTCGATTCCCGCTTGTTTATTTATGCATTCTGATACAGTTATGTTAGTGTAATCTATGCAAATAAATAAAATAAAAGTGTCTGTTTGTAATATTAAAATAACAGCTTTTTATTAAATGCATACGGATGTATACACGGTACATATAGCGAAATCATTTTTTTTTCAATTTTTGTCTGTTTGTTCCGACTAATCTCTGAAACGGCTAGACCGATTATGACGGGACTTTCACTGGCAGATAGCTGGTGTAATAAGGAGTAGCTTAAGTTTTCATTGTAAGAAATTGAACAATAACTTTTGATGTGAAACATTTATAGCCGCACGTAAAACCGATTGGTGGCGTGGCGACGCATGTCATGGCGACGCGTCGCCACGCTATATGAATATAACTATGTACTACCGAAGCTATTCTAACCAACTTTTAATCAGTGATTAAACTAATTGACTTGTCACAATTTGAAAATTTTTTTTTGTAGTTTATGAAAGTAAATTATTTAATAAACTGTTCTGGAAAAATATCGTTATATTTTATTTTTACATTAAGTCATATTAACTTCCTGTCGTAATCTGTTCCTGTATGCATATTACTTGTACAATATAATTGCGATGTTTCACATCTGTCAGGCGTCCCGTGACGCCACAATATTTTTAGTTAAATTCCACGCAGACCAAGTCACGGGCACAGGTAGTGGATACTATTATTGGTACATATGTATTGAGTATTTGTACATACATTGTCTTTCATCTCAACTACTTCGGTCTCCCCTCGGGCACGAATTCAAACCCAACTCTGATGTCCTTTTCAGATATAGGAAAAGCGGTTTTCCTTTGATGTGCCTCGAAATCATATTTGACTACCTGTGCTAGCGGGTTCATTCATATATATCATCACGCCGAGTTACTCAAGGGGTAGGCAGAGAGGGTAGAACGCCAGTTGTCTCCAGACTTCCAGACTTTTTTCGCTTCGCCCACATTCATATTCATAAATGTCAGTTTCGAGTACTCTTTATGTTTCCGTACTTGAATGGTTTAAGTACCTATGAATGAAATGTTTTGTCGTGTTTCAGGGTGGTTTGTCTACTTCTGATAATGTACGGTCACGCTACCATTCTAGTGTATAGATACTTCACAAGAAATCCGGAGTTTTTGGAAGATGTGAGTGAGAACAATGTTACCCTTTTTTTACACGCTTTATATTAGCTTCACCTGTATGTATGTATGTATGTATGTAACCGACTTCTTTGAGCTCGATTTTGACCCACTTTAAACGGCCAGATTTCGTTCAAACTTTGTAGACTTATCGAGGACCGATGACAATACACTAATAACTAAAAAGTAGAAAATAAATAATAGTTCAAAAAAACTAAAAAACACGCTTTTTATAGAAAACCAAACTAAAAAATAGAAAATAAATTTCGATAATATCTTAAAAAGCGTGGGGTGCTTTTTATGATATTACCGTAATGATAATCACTCTAATATCTGTCAATAAAATATTTATAACTATTGACACCATGCACCCCACGCTTTTTAAGATATTATCGAAATTTATTTTCTATTTTTTAGTTCGGTTTTCTATAAAAAGCGTGTTTTTTAGTTTTTTTTAACTATTATTTTCAAGCTGGTTCTTGCGATAGACAGAACGCCACGACGCAAGAGTTACCTCAGTTTCAGACATATTAATTATGTGCCTCAAGTATAATACTCATTGTATACGTGAAGCAAAAACCAAGTCCCAAGTAATTTTTGTAAAAAAGATTACAAAATATACTCGGAAAAAAAATTTTTGCATAATTTAAGTTAAGTTAATAAACATATAACACAGTAAAAGCTCCAAAATATACACTTCTCATCAGAAAAGTCTAAAACCCTTGCAAGTTTATGTTTTGTAAGGATTATCAGAAAAATGTGTATATTTAGGAATACGTTCTGATGAGAAGTGTATATTTTCTGATCCCTTACTTGTGTAATTTAGATAGTCCATACCATCGATCACTAATTAGAGATCGATGGTCCATACGCATTTTCAGACCAGCTACAAGAAAAAAATTTACAAAGCAGGCTAATGTCGTTTGCGAGGATAATATGAGCTACCTTCGAATTTATTTTTAAATTCAGAACTTACCGAGCCCCGCGGTTTCACCCGCGAAAAATCCCGCTTATCTATCTATATTTGTGCCAAGTTTCATCCAATTCTGTTCGTTTTCAGTTTTTGCGTGAAAGAGGAACTCACAAATCTTCTCAGTTATAACTGAGAAAATATTATAACTAAAATATAATATTATAATGACTATATTATATTATAATGACTATATTATATTATAATAACAATATTATAACATTAGAAGTATGAATTCAAGGAATCGAAGTTTTAAACTAATTAGGTTTTTTTAAAATAGTCAATTGTTATAATTTCAGCAGTCAAACCGTGCCGATGGCATGGTCATATCCAACGGATCGTCCTTGGTGCACATTTTCATCACGATATCAGCCTTCCTGACCACATACAACCTGCTTTTGTACTCGGAACAAAAGCCTCTAAGTCTCAATCTACTTCCGTTGTGCATTTTGAAAAGATTCTTTAGGTGAGTTTTTTCAACAGGCTATGGTAACCGCTTATCATGAGGCGGATCGTATGCGAGGTTGTAACTCGCTAACGAACAAACTATAGCCGTGGTTCGAGTAGTCGCCTGCGATGCAAAGATTTCAGGCGCATTTCTTACACCGACTGTACCATTGTTTTTCGGAGCTTTTGTACGTTGAAAGAAGATGTAGTGACAAAAAT
The DNA here is from genome assembly GCA_945859725.1 of Drepana falcataria. NCBI lineage: Eukaryota > Metazoa > Arthropoda > Insecta > Lepidoptera > Drepanidae > Drepana > Drepana falcataria. The sequence goes on along the minus strand of OX243941.1, from coordinate 7,351,042 downwards.
TTAGAAAGGTATGCTGAGATGGTTTGGCCATGTCGACAGAATGAATGAAGAACGATTGACGAAAAAAGTGCATAAGGCGAGTGTGAATGAAAGTGTTGGAAGGGGTAGGTAGACCTAGGCGGACGTTTCTAGACCAAATTAGGGACGTCTTGAAAAAAGGCCAGGTCAAGAGTATCCTAAGCCGAAGAGCATGTATGAAGAGAATAATGAAAGTGGATGAAGCGAAAGAAGTATGTAAGGATCGTAGCAAGTGGAAAGAAGTGGTCTCTGCCTACCCCTACGGGAAAGAGGCGTGATTATATGTATGTATGTATATTGTACATTGATTATTCACAGGAGAGCTTTAGGGTAGAGGAAAACATCGAGAAGAAATTAAAAACGTATATATAGACGTGCTCGACAGACGGCGACGGACTCGCCGTCTGTCACGTTGGCATCAAAATGTATCTTCGACAAAAACGTGAGTTCTAGAACGCTTGTGGGAATATTTGCAGACTGGCTCCGGTGAACCTCCTGGTGGTGGGCTACGCAGCCACATGGTGGCCGTACGCTCGCCAGGGTCCCCTAGTGGCGCCTGTCATAGGCGACGAGAGCCGCCAGTGCCGCAACAAGTACTGGGCTCAGGCGCTCTTCATAAACAACATCGTGGATCCTGGCGAGAACTGCCTAGCGCCTACATGGTAAATACAACTCTAATAATAACAACTAAAAACAACTAAAATAAAGTAATTATATTACATAAACCTATATTATTTGTTTATCACCTCTTGTATGTCCCAGGTTCCTGGCAGCAGACTTTCAGCTCTACATCATGACCTGCGTGCTGACCCTCTCAGAGGGCTGGCTCAAGAGGAACGCCCTGGTCGTCTACCCAACGCTAGTCGTGGCCTCATCCATCCTCAACGGATTAGTGACATACATTTTCGGCTACACCTCTATGATCTACATCAGTACTCCTGAGTTAGTATTGTGCTGTTTTTTGAAGCTATTAAAACAATCACATAGCGAGCAGACATGTAATGAGCATACCCAAAATATATATACTCGTACATCTATTCAAACGCTCATATCATAGGTATTCCCTGTTATGTATGTAGGAACCTCGGCAGCATGTTCCGAGGGGAACCATCCTTCCCACACTTCTACAACTCGACGTGGGGAGCCATGCCTGCCTGCTTCATTGGGATGTTGCTGGCGCATCTGCATTACAGGCTTCAGAAGAAGTCGTTGAAAGAGGAAGACCATAAAGTTAGTTTCGTGTTAGTAACGTATGCAGGTTTCCTCTCGATGTTTACCTTCACCACTAAACTTACGGTGCGACTAATCACTGTACTTAAGTTCGAACTTGCTATATTTGTGTCGCAGGTTGCAGGTCTAACCACTCGGCCACTACGTCTCTTATGCTCTCAAGACTCTGCATCTGTCACATTTGTACCTACTTACATAATATCTTTGGAAATAATACATATATAGCCAAGAAAAACCTGACAGTAGAAAAACGGTGAAACGAACTCCATGCCTTTTTATTATAATTATTTACTTCTAGGGTATTTTTCTTTGTCTTTCCCAGTGGATTTCTCAAACGACTAGACAGATGGACAAGAGTTTGAAACTTTTAACAAACTTAACTAAAATTCATATCCAACGAAAGCTAGTATCCTATTAACACATCGCTGATCCCAACATGATCCTCACGACACTTTCTATTTTCCAGTGGCTGGTCGTCTATCAGTATATTTGCATACCTCTGTTGCTCATCTGGGTCCTGGCTGGGTCATACGTCCGCGGCTACCGGTCTCCTCTCATCAGCGCGATGCACGTTACTATGGACCGCACAATTTTCGCCACTATCTTGGCCGCCGGCATCTTTGCATTTATGAATAAAGACGGTAAGTTTCTTAACATTAAACCAACTTAATTTATATATATAAATATATATCCTCACGCCTTCCCATAAGGGTCGCCAAATGGATAGGCAAATGTGTATAGGTAATACCCACACACCCACTTTCCACCAGAGATATATATTTTAGGTGCCAACTTAATATACACTAACTTAATATACACCTACTTAATATAAACCAACTTATTATAAACCAACTAAATATACACTAAACATTACAAAACCAAAGGCCACGCTAAGCTCATAAGGGTGGCATTTCAAGCACACAACTTGCCTGATAAGCAGTAACTGCGGTTATACGCGCTATTTATACTGGATTTACGCGCATTACCAAACATACGTTCATTGATTAAGGGGTTTCTCATTAATTACGTAAGGATTAATTGGGCCATTTATACCCCACTACCCCTCCCTTACCGGACACCCCCTTGTTCTTCTTACATTAATGTATTTATTCAACTACATTTAGGTTAACAGTACTACAATCGAAACATTGACAGCAGAGCCAGGTATGACAGGTGTACTTGATTTTGTATTCAAGGTGGCCTCAAGTGCTTATTCACGTGGTCCGGCTGGAATATCTTCGCGCGCCTCTCCCTCCCAGTCATGCTGCTCCACTGGTGTGTCAACATGGCCATCGCCGCCAGACCCTACGCGTACTATGTCTCCGTGTTTGATACCGTAAGGCTTTCATCATCACCAGGACCGGATTTAGGGGAGAGCAACCGGGGCTACAGCCCCGGGGCCTCCACAAAGAGGGGCCCCCACACTAGAGACTTCGGGAAAAAGTAATATTTAGACTAGTGCACCAGTATATTTCGTATGAATATTTTTTTCGTGTTTACGTTGACACTAAAATTTAATATCAGATAATTCTTGTATCCGATTAGGTAAATTTATAAGTTTGTTAAATAATAAAATAATATATAGTTGGTTTAATAATATAATTATTTATTAGAAAACTCTAGTGCAAAAAATTTACCATTTTATTTGGAAAACAATTCGGGGCTAGGGGTCTCCACTCCTTTGTTGCCCCGAGGCCAGACCTCTAAATCCGGCATTGATCATCAGTATGCATTTGAGCTGGGCTTTGTCGGTGTCTGATGAAATTCTTTCCATTTGCTTTTGTCAAGCGCTTCGCTTTTTTTGATTTCCCTCTACGTCATGAAAAAGGGTCTCTTTTATTTGATCTGACTCATATATGTTAATCTTTCTCTCTTTCCTTCAACCTAACCTTCAAAGTTATTCTTTAGGAGCTTTCATGTCGTATAAGTATCATCTTTTCTCTTCTATTCTCGACTGTTTTAGTAGTAAACTTGTTTTGTCTGTACACTTACTCAATTGGCATACGAGACCGATTGGAATACGAGATTCGAACCAAATCTGAAGCGACTAACAGGTTATATGTATCTCACTTTCTCCCTCTACTTCTCATATATAAGATTCAATAGTTCGTTAGTCTCGCAAAAGTTTCGCACCCTGACAGTACACAAAGCTATGAAGAATGGCATTGATCTGGTAAGAATAGTAAGGATAAGCTCCCAGGCCTAGTGTATGACGTAAAATTAAAATATTAATAAAGTTTTTTAACCAGTTTAATAGTTACCAATCAGGACAATCACGAGAACATCTTGTCCACACTACGATATACATAAGCGTTCCGTATATGGTCTGTTCCAGGCGGTGGACTGGCTTGCAACCGGCTGCATCACGTACTCCATCGCCGTGCCCATTGCGGTGCTCGTGGAGATTCCCATGCAGAAGTTCCTCAATGCCCTGATCTTATAGTTATTTGTGCTCAAATTTATATAAACGAATTGTTATTTTAATGTATTGGTCACAAAATAAGTTCCTTCTGCCTTTGGAAGGCACTGGAGCACTGCCTTTGCCGCCACCCTCGCTTCGATTTTCAAGAGTTTAGCCACATCTTATATTATATAATGAATTTAGGATTGTGGCTGTCTGTCATCAGAGGGCCCTGAAGGATTACAAAAGATTTCATTGCGGCATATTGTCTCTCGCAACTGGCGATGTACGACATACACTCACTACTCAAACCAGCTCGATATTTGTGTCATCATGAAAATAAAGTTATGTTTTGATGGCTATGCATGAAAATGTACGACGTAATTTGAAGAAATGTCATAATTTATGAATAACATGTTGCCACCTACAGTGGATTGTATGGGGTCTAGGCTATTGCCGGGTGTATTGTGTAAATCATAAGACAATTCCATGCCACAGCATAGGAATTGATAATGTTGAATAAAGAATAAGAATTATTGTTAAAAATATCCAGCCTTTTACTGTTGGAGATAAGTGTACCAAGTTCCAAAATGTCAGATCAGGTTGGTCACAGGTCTTCTCCATCGTTCCCTTAATGTTCCCTCCATTACATTTAAGGAACATGTGTAGGTAGTTAATAGTGACGTCCCCTCACTCGGCACTCAAATTTGATAGGTTAAAAAACTAGTCTGGACAAGCTTACGTCACTTTTTAATGGAAATTTAAACAATTTATTTCGCGTTAGTAGAATTGAACGCAAGCAAGAGGCTCACAAGAGCTTAGAGCAAACAGAGCTCTATAGAGGGGGGCTCTTAGATATTAGGTTCCGTAGTTTGGGCAGTAGAAGAACAGACTGATTGAGCCATGAATATATGTACAAGGCAGTGTGTAGTAAAGCAGTTAGGCGTTCAAAGAATAAGTACGTAACAGTACGCTGGATGATAGGCGCTTTGTTAAATAATTTTTTTTTTCATAGACCTTATCGCGGTAGGCAGAGAGAGTAGAGCGCCAGTTCACTTAGATGCCCCTTTCGCTTCGTTCAGAATCATCAATATGTATGTAACATTAATAGATTGCCTTTTAAGCCAAGGAGAGTATTATAAATCTGTTGAAGTTGGATGCTTATTCGGAATATGTTCAAGTTAAAATTGAAATAAATAAGATGAAAATAATAAAAAAATATAATTATTTAATATTGTAGATGAAGAAAATATCCGTGTGATTAATAGTTTGAAACCAAATAATATATTTCAACTAAACTGAACGTCAACTAAACGTTAATTGGTTAATGTCAGTCAGCCAGTGTCATTTGTCTATCAGACAGAAAACTTCAAAAGATTAAGTTTGAGTAAATCGCGTTTGGTTTGGGATTTATTTTGTAGTTTGTAGGTATTATGTGGTTTTGAAGTTACTTTATAGCGTATGACGAATACATACATGTATGATTGCTTAAGTTAGATAAACTTGTCTTAGACTTACAATAAACATTTGTCTAGAAATATAACAACACATAACCTGCAAAATGCAAGCAGTAATCAAAGTAATATTATTTCGGAATCCTTACACAATATGTTACATTTCTGAGGATCATTTCGTGCTTCCTGACGAGCAATGTTACCAGGAGATTGGGACAAAAGGCGGGGACAGCTGTGAAATACAAGTGGATGATGATAAAACTGAGAAAAAAGTTCTACAAATAAAAACAAACGCGATGTTTTTGCAACCTTTCGTTAAGGAGTGTGTGAACTCAGATGTCTATAGAAATAACGTTTTGATGAACTTGAATGAACGCAGTGGATATCCTGCTAACGGGACTGTATTTTTGAAAATGATTTTGGAACCACCAGATATGGATATTATTGATTATGCTTGGTGAGTTTTTGTCCCTTGTCCCTGTCAAAAAGTCACAAGTAGGAATGTAGACATCCTGCAGGGTTGGCAACATGCAAGTGATACCCCTTGCGTTGCAACCGGTCATAGGCGGTGGTAACTGCTTACCATCAGGTGTACCATATGCTTGTTTGCCACCCTTGTGGTATAAAAAAGAAGACAAGTACATATACACATACATATACCATCATGCCTCATAGAGTAAGCACTAATAATTTATTATCATTATTATTCATTTATTTCTTACGTAACATAACCCAATGTCTTTCTATTCATAAAATAAATAATAATAAAATAATATCCTCACGCCTTCCCACAAGGGTCCCCGAAGGGGTAGGCAGAGGTGTATAGGTAATACCCACACACCCACTTTCCGCCAGAGGTATATTAGGTGCCAACGTGACAGATGGCGAGTCCATCGCCGTTACTCCAGCACGACTATACATACGCCTTTGAATTTCTTCTCAGACGTATGCAGGTTTCCTCTCGATGTTTTCCTTCACCGTAAAGCTCGTGGTGTGACTAATCACTGTACTTAAGTTCAGAAAAACTCATTGGTACAGTCGGGATTCGAACTTGCGACCTTTGCGTCGCAGGCAACTGCTCGAACCACTCGGCCACCACGGCTCTATTCATGTACATCTTATATATGTGAAATAAAAAAGATTTTCATCTGAACAAGGAAGGTATTAAATATGCCTGTCCTTAGTTATCTTTACCCAGATAATGTTTTTAAAATAGTGTCTTTTTCTTAAACATTTCCACATTCATTCCAATATATTCACACCCACTTGGTTGCAGTTCTGCAGATACATGTCTCATAACAGAAAAGATTAAAAAAGTTGGCATACTACACACCTTTGCCTACCCCTTCGGGAAGCCTTTCAGGAAGGCATAAAGATATATATATTAATCTTATCCTATAAATTTTCTAGGAATGACAGGATACTAAGACTGATATGGACAAGAGTTGAAATAGAGAATGCATTTTCGTGGTTATCAACACTGGGTGGAGCATACTCAGCCTTGGGGGACCACTTCGAGTATTGTGTAAGTAAAGGTTTCCAGTAATGAGCTCCTTCGGGAGGGGGAGGATTGTTACATTGTGCTGGAAGCAGAGGGATTAAACCCATTATGCTGCCAATACACTATAACTCTCCGAACACAGAGTTGCAATGCGCAAGTGATACTTCGGTATTGTAAGCGTAAATAGGCTACGATAACCGTTTCCCATCAGGTGGGCCGTATGCTTGTTTGCCACTCTTGTTGTATAAAAAAAAATCATCCAAGAGAAAAGACCACTATAAATGCACTTGCAGAAGGCATACTATTCATCCCTTCCCAATATAAGCTTGGGTGCCCACTAGTGGTACTTCTAGTACTGCTTACCGTTACGCAAGCTTAGAAAACAAAAGGAAACTCCGTTTGATATTGATCTAACCATCTCTCACCAGCCAAAAGATCCTTGAGTTATTCTTATTGCTGTTTCTGCAATTATTGTTGGGCACCTTGAAAAGCAAAGTTGGCACAAGCAAGACCTATTCCCTGCTGCTAGTCCAGCAATTCTCAAAGCTTATACTGCTAACAGAACATTTGGTATGCCAGATATTCTTATGTATGTATATGTATTTACCGGGATGTTTTACATTCCCAATTAGATCCAATACATGGTGCTGCAACTGTGTTTGATATTAATATTTACACAGAAGCAAAAGCTAGGGGGGACCTAGTATTGAATAAACATTCTGTAACTTTTCCAGGCTGAAGAGGCAGGCAGAATATCCATGAGACAATACAAGCTATCAAAGATGCTTGGAGATGACAGCCTAGCAGCACGCAGCATACTGTACTCAGCCCTGTCTCTCTCTCAGAAAGGGGATTTACATTCTGCTAGAAATATTGTTAGGAAAGTGGCGCGATTTGCCAGAGAGACCCTGGACAAGAGACTGCTACGAATGTGCCAAGGAGTTTGGGCTAAGCTCAAGTACTTGAAGACACTGCAAAGAGCTGTTGACAGAGAATCTTTGGTGCAATGAATCACAGAGTGAACCACTGATTGTTGGTGAGGGTTCGACTAGTATATGAATTAATTTTTTCTTTCTCCATTATTTCATTGAAGTCAGCTACATGTAACATGTGCTTTGTTAAGAGATAACTTAATCAAATCACATCCTAATAACTACCAAGACTTACCATAATGGTTTTCTCCATGCCTTGTAAGGGATCGTCCATTAATCACGTGATGTTCGAAAGCGGGAGGTGCAAAGATACTATATAAACACATACTTAATGGATCAGCCCTATATCCTATTACTCTCTTAAAACTTTTAATTATTTATATTAAAATGATAAGTTCAAGACAAAAGACTTTGATTTAGTATTAGTATTGTGTTGAGGTTAATTCAATTGTCCCTAGAGGAAAGAAATTCGAAGTCAAGTATAAAATTGTAGGTTAATATACAATTTGTCACAAATTTTGGGTAATACCTAATTAGGATTGGGTAATAAATAGGAGTAATAATTTATGACAATTTCTTGAAGTAGAAAATGGCTGTTCCGGCATACGTACGCTCATAACTTTCCCAAAGATAAGCGCGCTGGCGGCAATTAAAATAAAAAGACGAAGAGAAAGAAAAAGAGAAGTTCGTAAATGAAAATAATGTATTAAAAAAAACACAAGAGACATAAATCAACAGTCTCATTGCACACATGTGCAGGTTTCAGTGTCCACAGTTAACAATTTCCACGCAATTACAAAATATAACCGACTTTGAATTGTTACTTCAGAAAACATATTCGAAACGGCAAAATGATACACATGTTGACACTTCACGAAACCTCACTCACGATTATTCAACTACGTTAATTTAAGTACAAATATTAGTTACGCAAATGTTAACACCTTGTTATTTTTAGCGCCAAGTTTTTTTTTTATCTTATATTTTAATCTACTTATGCATTAGACAGTTGAACATATAAAAAACACTTATTTACCGCATCTCATCTAGCTGAAAATAAACTTTAGACAACTTGAAACAAGAGACAACAGACGAAGAAAAATTTTTTTCTACGTATTTTTCCCTCCAAATTTTGAATTTAAGAAACGAACATTATTTTTCTATCTTTATAAGCGCTAGTTGGTTATAAAAAAGATGACATTACACTTACGTGTTTTTTATGTACTAGTTCTGTCGGCTTACGGTCTCACTAATATACTAACAAGTTAAGTAGGCCATTGCACTCTTACACGATGGTAACTCCACGTTGAACACAGTAATTGCATAGTGGTTATCTGACATTTACCGTTACATATCTACTAATAATAAGGTTGTACCAAAGTTATTCAGCTCCAACACAAAATAAGGCAACACGACGGCATATTATTCATTAACAATAAATCAGTTGGCAGGCAGTAGGCACTTTTTATCACATTTGAATGATCTCTACCTACCCTGTAAGGGATTCGGGGGCGTGACAATACATACGTTTATTACACGGAAAAAAAAAATATCCTCACGCCTTCACACAAGGGTCCCCGAAGGGGTAGGCAGAGGTGTATAATAAAGCGACACAACTTATTTAAAACCTGTACTAAGAAATTTATCCTCTCGATCACGCTACACAATAGCAGCAAAGCCGATTGGCTGCGACCTGAAGACCTGTAAGATGGTATTGCCCCATTGGGATAATCCAATTTGAAATTGAGATGAGATTGATCTCCGCAGATTCAGATGACCGAGGGAAAGTCATGGACTTGAGAGGAGATTTGACCTTGGGAGATTCCGTTGCCTCGTCTCTCATCCTGGTTGGAGCTGAGCTAACCAAGCCGTGGGGGTATTATTTAGAGCAAAGCGGGCACGCCAAGGTGCCCATAGGGTCCCACGCTGGCAAAACTTTGGCTTCTTGTTTGAACACTTCCAGCACCTCTTGTGGAACATACTTCTTGTCTACGACCACCTAATTAAAAAAACAATATATATCAATAATAATATCGACGGTCCCTACGTACATAAAGACATGTCCAAAATGTCATTTTTTTTTTATTGCATAATTGGGTTTAGATTTTCCAAATGCACATACCTATATATTTTTTTTTATTTTATATTACGTATTTAACTATATTTACAAATCGTATATGAGAACAAGTATTATATTTACAACGAATAAGTGTAGTAGATGCGGATATCTATACATATCGTTTTGTACGGTGTTTTAAAATGCGCGCCACTCGGTGAGAACGCGGTCTAGTATGACATAACGTCATTTACGGCGGGAGTTCCCCATTAAGACGTGTCCATGAGTTCTGATACAGTTTAGATTTACTGGTGTGTTTTTTAGTTATAAATATTAACAATATTACCTGCGACAATACTGTAAAACAAGAATAATAGTAGATCAATGTTATTGGTGGATATTGCAAACTCCAGAAATGTTATGTTATGCGTTTCTGAAGCATAAGATTTAATTTATTGTATCGATGAAGCTAATGAGGGTAAGTAATAATTCAAATAAGTATATATTAAACGCTCAATGTTATACAAAACCGATATTAATACTTTTATTGTTATTCTAACTTATAGCAGGAGAATATCAGTGTAAAAGCGGTCACATCAGACGTATCCGCTTATACTATGATGTGGTCATTAACGATCATTATTTCACAAATAATTATAATATGTTACATGCTTCTTTAAAAAATAATATTTATAAATAATTATTACAAATAAAATAAAGTTTTTATTTTTATCGAAGTATATGAAGTCATGTCTTACATGTTTGTATATACGTGTCGCTATTAAATGTATTTATGAATTTGTCTTCATTTACGTTTACTCTTATTTAATAAATAATAATATATCTTCACGCCTTCCCGTCAAGGGCACCCGAAGGGGTAGGCAAAGGTGTTACAACACACATTTTCCACCGAAGATAATTTGTGCCAACGTGACAGATGGTGAGTCCATCGCCGTATATTAGGCACTACATACGTCTTTAAAAATCTTCTCAGACATATGCAGGTTCCCTCATGATGTTTTCCTTCACCGTAAAGCTCGTGGTGTATAAATAACTACGCAAGTTATTAGAAAAACTCTTTGGTACAGACCGGTGAGATCCAAACTGGCGTACTTCTAATTAGCAGGTAACGCTCTTAACCACTAGGCCACCACGACTTTAAAAAAATGTATTAATTTTTTTTCTTTTAAGAGACATGACGTGAATGGTTAACCGATAAAGATGTTTCAATGGATCTTGACGATCGGCCGTTGTACGTTCCTAACAACGAAACACATGTTACCAAATCACACAGTGCTGGAGAACAAAATCATACATCAGGTAATTTATCATCGCAAAGTGATTTAAATTATATAATTGACACAGTAGCACAAGGATGTAAAAGTAGTAGGAGAAGGATGGAAAAAATCTGCTGGACGGAATGGGTAACAAGCGAAGACGTGCTCAAAATAGTCAAAGAAACAAGAATTCTGCTGGAAACAGTCGAGAATAGAAGAGGCAAGATGATAGGCCACCTTATTCGACATGAAAGCTTCTTTAGAAACATCTTAGAAGGCAAGATAGAGGGGAAGAGAGGAAGAGGAAGACCAAGATTAACATACATGGGTCAGATCAAAGAAAAAGTGTCTCTCATGTCGTATAAGGAGGTCAAGGTTTTCCATTCGCAAGAAGCAAATGGAGGGCGCTGCATCAGAGACGCCGAGAAGAGCCCAGCTCTTAAATTTGTGATGATGACAATAGTACACATGATGAAATTAGTGTATAACAAAAGAAAATTATTAGTATATGATTTTATCGTTTTCGATGCTGGGTTAATGGAGGCTACGTGTTACATATGGGATGAAACAGTTGCTAAACGTGGCAAACCAATGAAGTGGCTAGTTTTTTGTCTTTTTTCTTTCGTTATAAATAAGGTAAAAGCTGGCATTAAAGATTTTAGATTCTGGTCGGACAACTGTGCCGGACAAAATCGCAATCGCATTGATTTTTTTATATACTTGTATTCAAGCAATACATTTAAGGTAGATATGTGCCATAGATTCTTGGAAAAAGGCAGTAGTAGACTTAAAACGAGGCAGAATATTAACTTATTTACATCCCCATGAATGGCACACACTGGTTCGCTGGGCGAAACAGACTTAGTTCTGGATTTCTTCTGGAGCTCAATTCAAGAAAGAAGAAAACAAATTCAAGAAAATTTCTTGGAATAAGATAAGAGAAGTAAAAGTGAAAAGGAATAATCCAGACATTATTGAATTAAAGTACGATGTTTTTGAAGAAAATTATAGAAAACTGAACTGTGGCAATAATTTGAAACTGACTAGAGGGAAAAAAGAAAGAGAACGAACTAATACTAGAGAAGATGTACAATAATCCTATTCCTATCACTGAAGTAAAATATAGGGTCTTGATTAGCTTATGCAATACGATGATTATCCCAAAAAAGTACCATACGTTCTATTATAGTACGAAGAAGATTGTTTAATTTATTTATACTTAGTTATTTTTCTTTAAATTTTATTTTATTATTTTACTAATAAGAAAGCTTCAATAATGATAATAATGTGAATCAGTCTGAGTAAAGATTTTTTAATTTAATGTTTAGTTCCTGCTTCAATGAGACTACAAGTACCTATGTTTAGATGCTAAGAAGATTGTTAATTAACAATAAATATTTTTTAATAATTAACCTTGTTTAATTCATAAAACATAATCCTGAAAATTTTATTTAAGGACATGTCTTTATTGTCATTACAAGAAATACAGTCCTACCCCGGATGAATGAACCGCGTATAAAGCGATATGTCTTCATTGATGTATTTTTTATACCCATGGGTGGCGATCTTAGGATGTTAACATATGCATTTGAAAACAATAACATAATTCTACAATTTCATAAAAGATTTTATTTAAATTCTACTTTATAAACAGTTTTCATCTTTCCTACGTATAAAAAGCTATCACAGACATGTCTGACATGCTTTTATTTTAATATCAGCGTAGAAACGGTCATCTATCAGTTTTACCATGAAAACATAAAAAAAGAAAATATGTATAAATACCATTATAAACTTCCTAGAGCTAATAAAATATTATAAAAAAGAAATATTAATAATTGTACATAGAATTATTTCTAGAGCGGTTTGAACATTAATTGCGCTCTCCTGTAAACCTCGGTTTTTGACATGTCTTTATGTACGTAGGGACCGTCGATATATCTTCACGACTTCCCACATATTACACCCTACTTAGCTCTACTTTACTTTGATTCATATATATATATATATAGGCATATATACATACATATCCCTCAGCTCTATTCTTTCTCCCTATCGCAGTAGGGAGAAAGAATAGAGCGCCAGTTCTCTTTAGATTTACATGCCCCTTTAGCTTCGCCCACATTGATAATTTTTCTGGCAAATTTCATCCATTTTTGCTCAGTACTTTTTACGTGAAAGGGGGCAAAACATCCTCACAAATTTTCGCATTTTTAATATTAGAATAGTAGATTTTATTTTCACGCATTGAACGCCGAGTGGTTCTATTATTAGCAAAAATAATAAGCTGAAATCCCGACTATAGCAATCAGTTTTTCCGAACTTGCTGAGCTTGTGTTGCGAGGATGTGGAATTACTGTGCTACCATCAAAACATCGACCTGATCGCGCTACTGCTAGCAAATTCAATTCCTACAAAGTAGCCCAAAGCATGGCCACTTGCAATCTTCTGACCACTCTGATACGTGGAGTTGCCTTTGTTAGCACCATAAGTGTCAAACTGATCCACCACTGCCACTAAGTCCATTGCAATGCTCACCTCAAAAACAAACTCCCGGAACCAGGGCTCGGTGAGGAGCAGGTATCCCTTGTCGTAGTCCTTGTCGCTGTACGAGTTCTCTACCCGGAACTTGAGAGGATTGCCTTCCGCCTGTGACAAACATAAAAATGGAATAAAACCTATCCTATATGTTAATCCAGCAAGTAATCTATCTCTGTGCCAAATTTCATTCAATTCTGATCAGTAGTTTTTGCGCGAAAGAGGAACAAACATCCTCGAGCTTTACGGTGAAGGAACACATCGAGAGGAAAACTGCTTATGCTTAAGAAGAATTTCAAAGGCGTATGTAGGTACTGTCGTGCTTGAGTAACGGCGATGGAGTCGCCATCTGTCTGTGGGTACCTAAATTTACGTTGGCACCTAATATATCTGGCAGAAAGTGGGTGTGTGGGTACCTATACACCTCTGCCTACCGCTTCGGGGACCCTTTTGCGAAGCCGTGAGGATAAATATGCAATAACAACTCACGTCAGTGCCCACAGCAGTGAAGACCATAGCATGTGTCATGCAAGAGTCTCCGTACAGCAGGCGGTCGGCCTTCTGCAGCCCGATCTGCACCTCCGTGTTGAACACTAACCTGAAGTCGTGCCTGTCGGGACGATAAGTCATGGTCAGCATCAGGAAAATTACCATACACGTAGATCCACATAGTAGCTGTTCCCTGCTCATAAATCCGCGTAGAGAGGTAGGGCATAACGGGTTTCCTTACAGAAGTCCATAGCCAAATAACACATTTTTTTGTGTTGTGTTCCTACGCGGTGAATAAGGTTTCCAGTAATGAGCTCCTTGGGGAGGGGGGAAGATTGTTACATTGTGTTGGAAGCAGAGGGATTAAACCCATTATGCCAACACACTATAACTCTCCGAACACAGAGTGGCAACGCGCAAGTGATACTTAGGTATCGTGAGCGTAAATAGGCTACGGTAACCGTTTCCCATCAGGTGGGCCATTATGCTGGGTTGCCACTCTTGTTGTATAAAAAAAAAAAAAAAAAGGATTTTACTGGTAGATTTATAATTGTAGTAAAGTTGCTCTGAATAAAGGCTATTATTATGATCGTGCTATATAACTTATGGCCTCCCTAGATAAATGAGTTACAACACTAAAACCGGTGATTCCTGAAGTTAGCGCGGTCAATCAATCAAGCTTTATATATAAGTATGTATATATATTTTGTTTATATACATATATCAAAATTTCATCTATACGACCACGTTCCAACAACCTAGATCGAATCGATCGGACCATCCTTGAGTATCAAGAGTACTCGGAACCAGCAAACATGTAAGAGACTGATGAATGTGGACGAAGCGAAAAAGGTAAGTCAAAATCAAAATCTTTTATTCAACGCAATGGACACAGGGAACACTTATTGGACGTACTTACACATACTAAATAAAAAACTAGATCTACTAAGTCTAGAAAGCACTAGCACTCTACTCTCTCTGCCTACCCCGTTAGTGACTCTTGACCGTGATGATATGCGAAGATACGCGAGAGTATTGCGTTCGGCTCGCTGAACTTATAGTCCTCAATCACATTGTCATGATGACCACATGTCAAGAGCACGCCATGAAACAACAAATAAATAAATTAATAACTGAAGTACTCACGCATCGAGGTCTTCGAGTCCATTCTTGCGTTCGAATCTCTTGGACACCTCGCAGCCGAACCAGACTGCCTCTCCGCCTTGGATGCTGTCCTTCACCACCCTTCAAACAATAATCTTCTTTAGGACAAAAAACTTTATATCTTAACTAGCTGTCCCGCCCAGCTTCGCCCGGGTGAAAAAGTTAAATTTTCTGAAACACAATCGCAGCGCCACCTATCGGTTCCAATTGTTATGTAAGCTATCCTATCTTTTAAGTTGGATCAAACCGCACACGGTGTGCAAATTTGATTGAAATCGGTTAAGTAGTTTAGGAGTCCATCGCGGACAAACAACGTGACACATAATTTATATATATATTAAGAAGATTATCTTAAAAGTATGCACATTTCTATTACACATTTTCCATCACCTTAGAGCTCGTGGTTTGATTAAATAAACCACTTGTAAAAGAGCAGAAACTTTTCGTGGCTTCACCCGCGTACGATTCGGTTAAGCGGTAGATATTTTTTTGTAAACCATATCCCCGTGTTAATCCGGTTAATCTATCTCTGTGCAAAGTTTCATCCAATTCCCTAAAGCCGCTCTGGCGTGATTGTTTGTCAAACCATCTCACAAACTTTCGCATTTGTAATTTGAGTAGGCTTACATGAAAACTAAAGTTATGAAAAATATTCACTATCTTCAGTGGTAATAAGAGTAAAATCGGCTTACTTCATCAGCGTCTCGACAGGTTGGTTGTTGTAAGCGGTCTGCCGTCCGCCGACAACGTTCCCGAGACACTGCAGCGTGTACAGCTGCCCGAACGGGTTCGATTCCCGGGGATCGCTCACTAGGCACACCTGTGGGAGGGATGGTACAATTATTGGTATATTTCATTCTGCTTTATTTATTTTGATATCAAATATATCAAAATAAAAAGTAGTAACTACACACCACTGCCTACCCCTTTTGGGACCTATGTGGGAAGGCGAGAGAGTTAAACACAAGAGTTAAAACATTATGCGGACAGAAAACAATTTAGACTATAAAAATAATATAAAGTAATCATTAATGTTTAAAGAAGAATAATGCAATACAGACTACCAGGGTTCTATTTTTCAAATAGGATAAATATCCTTATCCTATGAATACTTTTTTTTTTATACAACAAGAGTGGCAAACAAGCATAAGGCCCGTCTGATGGGAAACGGTTACCGCCGCCTATTTACGCTCACGATACCGAAGTATCACTTGCGTGTTGCCACTCTGTGTTCGGAGAGTTATAGTGTGTTGGCAGCATAATGTGTTTAATCCCTCTGCTTCCAACACAATGTAACAATCCTCCCCCCACCCCAGGAGCTCATTACTGGAAACGTTATTCACCGCGTAGGAACACAACACAATAAATTGTGTTATTTGGCTACGGACTTTTATAAGGTGGAGGTACTGCCCCAGACGGGCAGCTCCGAATTCGAACGGGAAACCCGTTATGCCTCTCTTATACCTACAGTGGTATCGTTAATGCAAAAGTGTATTCTATTAGTTTACCAGTAACGTTTTCAAATCAATACGGAAGCCAGCCTGCCTCATGGTATGCAATGACAATGCAAAATCTACTAGGACCTAAAATAAACATTACCAACCTAAAGAAAATAAATTTCTGAAAAGACGACTAACCAAGTCCAAGAATATATATAAAAAAATACCTTATCATCGACATTGAAGAGCGGTCGAACATGCGTGTTGTAGAACTCTTGCGGTGACAGCGACCCGAAGCTGTTGTAAGCCTTCTCCTTGTTGTAATATTCGAAGGTGAACTTTGCTGGGGGGGTGCCTGAGGGGGGATATAAAATTATAAAACACATTCTAAATATAAACAAACCGATTTAAACCTTAAATAATGGCAATAAAGTTTA
This sequence comes from Drepana falcataria, assembly GCA_945859725.1. NCBI lineage: Eukaryota > Metazoa > Arthropoda > Insecta > Lepidoptera > Drepanidae > Drepana > Drepana falcataria. Next base: position 7,334,106 of record OX243941.1, on the reverse strand, counting down.
GTTCTATTCATACATTGAATTAAAAACATTATTAGCAAATTAAAGCCGTGGTGGCCGAGTGGTTAGACTAGTTGCCTGCGACACAAATATGGCAAGTTCAAATCCCGACTGTACCAATGAGTTTTTCTTAAGTACAGTGATTAGTCAGTGTTTAGTACTCAATCACGCTAGAACGGCTGAATGGAATTGAATTTTATTACACAAAAAATGTGTTTGGACGTATAGAAAGGATGAGCGAAGAAAGATTGACGAAACAGATATGAAATGTGGAAGTGTGTGGAAGACCACGTTCCAACTACCTAGACCAAACTGATCAGACACTCCACGAAGAGTGTGAGAAACCGGCGAGCATGTACGAGACTGATGAATGTGGACGAAGCGAGAGAGAATGTAAGTCTATAGAGAACTGGCGCTCTGCCTACCCATGAGGGATTCGGCGTGATGATATGATGATGATGATGAAAGCACAGTACACTTTAGTAGAGGAGTAGTTACCCAAGCATGTGGCGACAATGTTATAAATGACAGCAATCTGTTTGTCAATAGTGCTTTGTATTTCTTCGTCCGAAGCATTGTTCTTCACGAGGTCCCTCAGTTCCTTGGCATATTCCCGGAGCTGGAAATGAAAACACTAAGGTTATAGACATCAAAGCAAGACCAAAAGAACAAAATCTTTATCATCTACTGTGCGTGTGATTGCCACTGAACTCCTAAAGGGATGGACCGATTTTAATGAAATTCTGTGTGTCTTTAAGTGGATTCGAGAATGGTTCAGATTCACAATTGGACCCGTTCGGTGGCGCTGCGATCGTGTTCCAGGGTATACTCACTTTTCATCTGGGCGAAGCTTGGCGGAACAGCTAGTAATATTATAACTATTTGGAGTGTGTTTAGATTTAAATATATGTTATTTAAATATAATTGTTCGAAATTTCAAACACCAAACCCCTACTTATGAAGACAATAAAACTTTTAATGGTATTGAATGTATAATGATTACATGTACGAGCATGTTTGAAGAGACTGATGAATGCGGACGAATCGAAAGAGGTATACTGCTCTCTAATCCTACTGAGCGAGGAGCTGTCAATGTTATATGCAGGTATGTATGGATGAATTACCTTGGTTTTGATGAGCGCATTCATGTGTAGACTGCGTCGGGAGCTGAACGATTCTGGGTAGCACTTCTTCGGCATCAATCCATACTTGTTTACCAAATTCACTATCATGTCCCACTGACCGCCGTCGTTTATGGGATCCTGGTGAAAAATTATAATTAATAGTTTAAGCCTTCAAATAGCCTTCCTCAATAAACGACAAACTAATTTAATGCAAAAGTATAATTTCCAATCGAATTAGCAATTTGTTGGATTCAACAAACAGATTTAAAAAAGTATTTAATTGTCTTAATGTCACCAAAAAAATTAACCATGGATAAGCATATACCTAATCTTTTTTAGATGTTAGACTAGACATAGTTCAAAGTCGCATGCAGTATTGTACATACTTTTAGTAAAAAGTTGACCAATCGACCGTCCAGTTGCTCTCCTTGCTTCGCTGTGGCGACTATGTTATTCAACCAGTAGTGGGACCTCTCAATCTTGTCCCAGAAGAATAGGTAGCTGGTAAGCAAATAATAACAATAATAATCTCTACCCATCTCACTCGAATACATTAGGAGTAAGCAAGAGATACATGTTGATGAAAAAACATTTTGTCTCATACCAATTTGTTTGTAAACCTAAGTATATAGCAAAAATTTTAGTACAGTGTTCAATCACAACCACGAGATTAAAGAAGGAAAATATCGATAGGAAAGCTGCATTTATTTCTTCAGCATATTCTGCTTTTAGGATGGCGATGGTGTGGCCATCTGTTGCATTGATCCCTAAATATATTTGGGGCAAAATGAGGGTGTTACCTTTACCTACCCTTTCGGGAACCCTGTGGTAAGGTTTGGACAGGAATATATACTCAAGATCAATATTCTTAGCGTAAGAGCAGACTCTTACAACAAATTAATGAAAATCAATACATTACATAGTACATACCTTTGTGAGAACTCAAACTCTTCGATGGCATATTTTTTCATGAAGGGTAGTCGCATCACATTGAGCGCTGCAAACAACCAGCACCGTCCCGAGCTCTCCTGGTTGGTCACCGGCTTGCCCTCAGATTCAACCTGTTGAATAAATATTAAAACTATAAATTGTAAGATCCTATCTTTCCTCTATAAACCTGAATTAATTACGAGGCAGGTTGTCTGACAATGTTACTGTACTTAAGCTTTGAAAAACAGCTCATTGATACAGAAGGGGCAGTGTTCATGCAGCCTTTACTTTGCCTGTGTCACCCTCCCCAAGGAGCTCAATATTGGAAGCCCTTATTCACCGTGCAGGAACACAACACAAAAGATTTTGTTATTTGGCTACGGACTTCTATAAGGTGGAAGTCCCAGTCGGGCAGCTCCAAATTCGAACGGGAAACCCGTTATGCCCTACCTCTCTTGCCCTACCATATTGACCACTGTGATTCAAATCTGCATTTGGTTGACAATTTACTATGCCACTATGCCATCACATACTCCGGGTATACAGTTTCAGTCAGTTTATTAAATAGTGTTGATGAAAAAGTTGTGTTTACCTTAATGTTGTAGATATGCAAGGAGCTATCAGCCTTCTTTCTGCTGATGGCCACTTCAAATGGGTCAAAACGAGTGCAAACGTTCTGTGCAAGCTCGTTTTTGGGGTCTGCATAGAAGTCATCTCTAAATTTAGACAAAGCTTCCAGGCTCAAAGGCACTGGAAAATAAAGAAGACATTTTAAAGTTACAACTTCAATATGCAGATGAGAGTAGTATTTTCTGGCAATACCTGTGTACAATATCAGTTTTCAGAATTATAGTTGGATGTCACCATCCCTTATTAAAAAAGCCCTACTTCCTACTAATATTATTTATGCAAAATTCAGTATGTTTATTCCCCTTTTACATTTACTGAGATTTAATTGGATAGGCAATTGGAATGTAGAATATGATTAATTCCACAAAAAAAAGAATACATATAAAATTTTTTTTTTTTGCACATGACACCGGGGGACGCAGCTAGCTTATAATATTTTTACTCAATACCAACCAGCCATATGAATCTTTGTCTGATCTCCATCACTAAAAATCTCCAGTTTGTGTTCAGATTTAATTATAGTTGTCATAGAAAACACACTCACATATATGTGTTAACACATCAACATTCGAGCAATTTCTTTTCAAATTTATTATAAAGACTTTTAGTGGAGACTTGGCGATTTTAATCATTTCATGTTGATAGCTTTGTTTTGCTTTACAACTAAAATATTAATGGATTTTAATTCTGACTAGTAACAATAAATGACAATTTGTTTCACAGAATTTTTTCTACTTTTGAAAATTCTTTGACAAAAGGAAAACTGGCCATAGGCAAATATACAACAAAAAAAACAAGATAAAATACTTATACCAAGTGTTCAATAGTAGTCTTTGCTTTGCTTATACCAAACTACCAAACAAATATTAAAAGTAGATATGTAACAAGAGTTAACTTAAATAAAATATTTTCTTTAAAACAAAGATACGACGAAACATGTCTATGCAGTTTCGTTTCTTACAAACCTATATAGCGCCAAAACCATGCAAATCATAAACACAAACATAGGAAACATTTCTGTAAAATACTATTTAAAGTACGTTATCTAGGTTATATACAAAATAATGTTCATTAGTTAACTTACTCGACGACATCGTTGCTACTGCTATTTTCAACACTTGAGACGTTCTACACTTGAAAAGTGCTGAAGAAACTAATGTAACTAGCATTTATTTTTAAAAGAAATAAAAAGACGCCTATCTTAAATGGAATCTTTAACTTTTTAACTTTTAAAAGAGTTCCCTGTTTCGTCCTTCCGTGGTTTTGTCTTGTCACAGAATACCACAGACAGCTGACAGAACAGTAATAACGGGGTTGTTGTATTTCATATCATATTATATTGCCGCGGGCCGGGCAATGCAATGACACCAATGACAAAGCATATTTGTTTTGAAATAGTGAACTTTAATACATTGGAATAACGACTATTTTGTTGGTAAAAAATTACACATGATCTTGAGAGCCAAATACTTGCGTTCGTTCATTCGGTTCGATTCAATAGTTCATTTTAGGTCATTGACCTCATAGGCAGCTGACTAAAGCACGGTCGCGGAGCAGGAAGAATTTCGTACAATGACCTATTATTACCCATCTCTGTCACTCCCGCGTAAATATAATGCGTCTCGCTCGCACAGATGCAAGGTCATTGCATCTGTGCGAGCGAGACGCATTATATTTACGCGGGAGTGACAGAGATGGGTAGAGACAGGTCATTGTACGAAATTCTTCCTGCTCCGCGACCGTGCTTTACCAGCTGTTCCGTAATGCCGTTAGGGAAACCCAAAATACCAAAAATATTATCTGAGTTATAAGATTTTATTTGAGACACGACGCTGTGTGCCTCAAAACTAAAGATCATTAAATTATTCTTAAGATTACCCTGTTTTAATTAGAATAGCTAGCGGTCCGTAATATGTAGAGATATTAATATGAAAGGTTAATTAGTAATAGTAATCATTACCAACTTACTAATAAAAAATTCCCGTTAATATTGTGGTTCCACTGCCTACATCATTAAATTCAGATGGAAAACCTTTACACATTTACTAATCATATTTAAAAGATGTGTAACATTTGACTAAAATACTAGTATCCATGTCATGAGTATAATAAAATTGGCGGAGGCGGTTAATTGAACCTTATTTTTAATAAAACCATATCGCAGTACACTTACATAGTAAAATAACATTACAGGCATATTATTCTAAATTCTCTCTGAAACAAACACTATCTCAGCTGGCTACACTGGAAAAAAGTTACGTTTACGTGAAAAGGCGCGGAAATCAATAAGCCTTCCTTCACGCAATATAATACGGACATTTTAAAAAGTCCATCTTACCAATGTCACCGCCTTAAGGTTTTCGGTTATTAGATTTGTACGCGTTATTATTCCGGCAAATCAGAAACAGACGAAACAGTGAAATTTCCGTAAAGAAAAGGGTTGATTCTATGTGATTAAGTAGTGTTAAGTAATATAATGTCGTTTAAAGCGTACGAGGATGCGTGTACAAGAGCAGAGTTGTTCGGCCAGCCACTGCCTAATAAGGACGAATTTTTGGAAAAACACAAACACTTAGACGTTGTCGAGTTTGAAGAGGTGGAAATAAAGACTGCTGAGGTATTGTCTGCGTACTTTAAATCTGCATAAATATATATATATTCCTCAGTTACAAAAAATATACTTGACATTCTGGTTATGTATAAAGAATTAATAGAGAATTTAATTTTATTGTCGTAGAAATAGCATACATAATAAAATTTTCTTATTTATTCGACGTAAGGGACACTGAGCACGTAATAGAATACTACATTTAAAAATACCATTAGTCCCCGAAAGAGAATTCAGACACCCTCGTTTTACTGGAGAGCTGGAGATTTATATTTAGGTGCCAATATGACCGTGTACTTTTTATTTATTAATTTTATTTATTTATTTACACACACATTAATTACTTGTACCTAACATAAGAAAAGGTCCTGGTGTGATGAACTTTATATATTTAAATTTGGAAAGAGTTAACTACTTACGATGCGCCGTAGTATCGCCCGCGTAAAGATTCATTATTATTTATCATCATATCATACCTATATACATATATATATATATATATATATATATATATATATATATATATATATGTATATATATATGTGCTAAATTTCATACAAATATGTTCAGCCGTTCTAGCGTGATTGAGTTGCAAACATTGCCATTTATAATAATATTATAAAGCCAGTTTCCAAGGCACTAATATAATATTTTTTCTATAGTACGATAATAGTTATTGGGGTTAAATAGGCACATTCATCTTTTATGCATGCTCGAAAAATGCTTATAGCATTATATTCAATTAAAATTATTTTAATGGCATCAATAGGCTTTACACGCCATCATTTACAGATGAATATACATACATACATATTTATAATGACGCCTCTTTCCCGTAGGGGTAGGCAGAGACCACTTCTTTCCACTTGCAACGATCCTTACATACTTCTTTCGCTTCGTCCACGAATATACAAATATAATAATGTAGGTACCTATACCTACCTACCTATGCACAGAATGTTCGAATTTAAATAAAGCTCTTAGATAATCGCAGATCAATTGCTATTTGAGGTCATCCAGATAAGAAAATGTAGGTCATATTATTGCGGACGAGGCCTGAATAAATACTGACCTAATTATGGCAATTGCCTAACTGAAGGACATACATATGAATATACGATTCCTTGCCAGGGTCTTTGCTATGACGAGTTACTACCATCGTTTGTTTAAGATAAATATACGTAATACGTAGTACCCACACACCCACTTTCCGCCGGAGATATATATTTTAGGTGCTAACGTGTCAGATGGCGAGTCCGTCGCCGTTACTCAAGCACGACTATACATACGCCTTTGAATTTCTTCTCAAGCGTAGGTACACCGCTGGGGTAAACGTGTTCTTTAGTGGAGACCTCGACTCGGCAAACGTATTGTAGGACGCCCTCCGACCAGGTGGGATGAAGATCTGCAAAGGGCTACTGGCAGATGCTGGATGCGGCAGGCTGACGACAGGGCGCTATGGCGCTCATTAGGAGAGGCCTATGTCTACTAGACTAATATAGGCTGATTATGATGATGATTTTCTCAGAGGGGACGATATTAATCTAAGAATTTTCTCTCCGGTTATTTCAGAACACAGCAATGCTGGATCACGGTCTGAAGGAAGGCAGTAGTGGCCTCGCTGAACTGAACACAATTTTGAATTCAACACAAACCAAAATAAATAGATTGAAAGTAAGTATAGCCGTATATAGTATAGCCGTGGTGGCCGAGTGGTTCGAGCAGTTGCCTGCGACGCAAAGGTCGCAAGTTCGAATCCCGACTGTACCAATGAGTTTTTCTGAACTTAAGTACAGTGATTAGTCACGCCACGAGCTTTACGGTGAAGGAAAACATCGAGAGGAAACCTGCATACGTCTGAGAAGAAATTCAAAGGCGTATGTATAGTCGTGCTTGAGTAACGGCGATGGACTCGCCATCTGTCACGTTGGCACCTAATATACCTCTGGCGGAAAGTGGGTGTATGGGTATTACCTATACACCTCTGCCTACCCCTTCGGGGACCCTTGTGGGACGGCGTGAGGAAAGTAAGTATCGTCCAAGCTATTAATTACATTTGCTGATCATCCTTTTTAATTATTGAAAATCCAAATAGCCGTGGTGGCCGAGTGGTTCAACACAAAGATTACAAGTTCGAATCCCGACTGTACAAATGTGTTTTTCTGAACTTAATTACAGTGATTAGTCACACCACAAGCTATACGGTGAAAGAAAACACCAAGAGGAAATCTGAATACGTATGAGAAAAATTCAATGGCATATGTATAGTCAGACGTGCTTGAGTAACGGTGATGGACTCGCTAATTGTTGTTAATATTTATTTTTATCTTTAAAATTATATCCCTGGCGGTAAATGGGTGTGTGGGTACTACCTAAACACCTCTGCCTACGTCTTCGGGGATCCTTGTGGGTAGGCCTGAGGATAAAGAACTGCATTGGGACTTAAGACGTTGTGCAATAAAAGCATGGCATTATGCTCTACTGTGATACTTTGCTATAAAAAAATGGAAGGCACTTATCTATGTATATAGCTTCACGCCTTGCTATAAGGGCTTGCAGAGGGGTGTAGATTGAACCCACTCACCCTCCTATCACCGGAGATTTAAGTCGCCAACGTGACAGATGGCGAGTCATACAGTCATTGCCGTTTCTCAAGTAAAGCTTTAAGTTCATACGTCTTCGAATTTCTCCCAAACGTATGTAGGTTTCCTTTATAGCTTATCCTTCACCGTAAAGTTCGTGGTGTGACTAGTCACTGTACTTTAGTGCAGAAAAACTCATTGGTACAAACGTTTGCCATATTTAAGTTGCAGGCGACTGGTCGAACCCCAGGTCACCACGGCACTAACATTTATTTTAATCAAAAGTTCTAAAAGATATAATGTTTTTCTTTAATTTATAAAAATATAACAATTTTCATATAATGCAAACATTTCATCTGTCACGTTGGCACCAAAAAATATCTGGCGGAAAGTGGGTATGTGGGTACTACCTATACACCTCTGCCTTCCCCTTCGGGGACACTTATGGAAACAAACATTTCACTAATAAATATTCAAAACCAAAGGTATTTCAAATTCGATAGGCTTAATGTAGGTATTACATTCATCAATTATTCCCAGGGCGTCTGCGGTAGTTTAACAAACTTTTTCCGCGTAAAATTGTCGGCCAAAGACAATTTGTCATACTCCAGCGAGCCGAGCTACGTCGGTCAAACTAATTACGATAAAGACTATATCGCGCCAAAATGCGAAATAGGCTCAATAAACGAGGGCCTTGGTCCCAACGACAATGGGGTGACGGCGCGCGCGGGAAAACTAAATCAAAATGGCGGCGATATCAACACCGCTTTGAATGATTTACAAGATATGCAGACATTAGAAAATACTCCTTTGGTAAGTAAAGCGACGGTTATTGACATCAAGAAACAGGTGACGTCACAAGTGTCAAAACTGGATCAAATTATCGCTCAAGCAGATAGGGCGCAGGCGTCGATGCAACATCAGAATAAGCAAATGAGATCTATCCTGCGATAATGTGTTTTTGAAATTGGAACCGCATTGTGTGACATATTAAGCTTCGTTCAGAAAACGAATTACTGGCTGAAATAAATTAAAGCTTAGTGTTTATGAGCAGCTTCTTCTAAAAAGGTCAGCAAGATATTCGCGCCAAATTCGTTTCCTGAACGAACATTTCGTTTGGATTTACGTATTATGAGTGACATATTGCTCAAAAGCTAATCGTTGTGGAATTCAAAATACTTAGCTTTTGTATTTAACCGTGCCTGATTGAATATTGTTAAATTTGTATATTTGTATTAATTATATTACTATTTATTTATTATATATAATTAGTATGCAAATATTATGAATGCATATTATTATTATTAGTATGCGAAAAAATTGAACTAGGGAAAAGAGGAATACTTATTAAAATATATATGTATATTCGGTGTTTCACATTAGTAGCTACAAGCACATGTGATAAGCTTTCAGGCTATATTGTCTCCAGTCACTTCTCTTTGAAACGCATAGCCTTATCGGGGATTAACTACATGTAATTACTCTCTTTAATAATAATTAATAACTCTCTGCCTACCCCGTTAGGGGGCGTGATGATATATATATGTATGTATGTACAATGTAATTCTAACTACAGCATTAAATGTCTATATAAAATGTGCACGCGTTATTAATCCAATCGTGAATCTATTAAGTTCTACTATTGTTAAGGATTGATATATAATATACAAGATACTAGCTGACTTGCCCAGCTTCGCTTGGGTGAAAAAAATTAAACTTTCCTGAAACACGATCGCAGCGCCACCTATCGGGTGCAATTGTGAATCTAATCTACACAGAAAATTTCATTAAAATTGGATTAGCCGTTTAGCAGGAGTTCAGTGACACACACACGTACAGAAGTAATATATATATATATAAAGATATAAGAAGGGTATGCTTTTAGTAAAAAGCGGTTATTTTAATATTACAAACAGACACTCCAATTTTATTTACTTGTATAGATAGACAACGATTTTCTCTCACTCGACATGCTCCCTCAACATAAGCAAGTAAGAATATGAAAAGGAATAGACCACTTGGAAGGTAATAAAAAATAACTAAGAACTTTCGATGACATGATGGAAGTGACGTGTAATAGACAATATATATTATATAGGAATAAAATAATGTACACCATGCCGTCAGTAGGTTAGGAAAAATATTTATTATCAAAGGTATTTTGTGTACCTAATAATATTGAGGTACCGATAATGTAGTGGTTTCTTTTAATTCTTTAATAAAAAGTTAGCCCCTTGCCGCCCCAAAATATGATGCCTAAGGTCTTCTTAGCCTATTTCTCTATATAATATACTCTAATCTATGCTTATCTCTAAATCCGCTATTGCAGCTGTAGTCCCTTTTTAGTTCGTGTTTATTGCTTATTGATGACGTTTAGTTGAAACATCAAAAATGAAAAATGAGCCTTATTATTTGGTGCTTCATGGTTACCAAATCTAAGTAATTTTGATGTTTGTCTTTAAGTCGAGTGGCGTTTAATTAAAGCTTACACTGTATATCAAATGTTAAGAAAAATATTCCTAGCTTCCAAGAAATAAAATGTTATATATAACGTGCTTCCAATCGCATTGTGGTTATTTATCATAATTAATGATATGACAATATTAATCCATAGTTAATAAGCGGCATTCCATTATAAACTGTGATTATAATAATAATAATAATAATAAATTTATTTATTCAGACAGTGTCCATTTTGTTAGTAAATGATTTTCTTACATCTATGTTAGTAAATATAATTTAACACATGTGTGCAAAAGTGCTGGTCAGATATATTCAAATAGGATTATCTGACCAGCACTCGAACAAACGCTTTCATGATTGCCGAATCATATTTATCGGCAATCACTTGGAGGATGCTATTGGTACTACCCCGAATTCTGTTGAGTATGGAGGCAGTCCTTTTGCGTATTATAGCATGGAAGCCATCCACTCGCGCTCCTACAAACATGTTAGACGCACTGCAGAATCGGGGTAACCCCATCAGAACCCTAAAGCTGTTATTGTATTGGATACGTAGGTCATTAAACGATCTCTGCGTATATGAGACCCACAGGCTGCTCGTGTAGAAGGTTTGGCAGTATGCCTTAAATAGTGTTATTTTGACTTCCTTACTACAACGAGCAAACCTGCGTGCCAGCATATTGCTTCTGATCGCCAATGCCCTACGTTCCCTTTCAATATCTAATTGATCATCGAGGCACTCGGTTACAATGTGACCCAAATATTTTAAATTGTGTACCCGCTTTATATTTACTCCGTTCAACTGGATAGCGGGCACTAGCAATGGGCATTTACCTCGTGCCTTGAAGACCATGAACTCGCTTTTACTCGTATTGTACAGTAGTCCATGCCCATGCGCATACTCTTCACAGCGGGCTAGCAGACGTCGGAGCGCCCCTACGGTGGGACTCAGCAAGACCATGTCATCTGCGTAACTGATATTGTTCATAAAAACCCCATCAATCACGCAGCCGATACGCTCATTGCTGAGCTCCACCAGAAGCTCATTCACATACAGGTTGAAGAGCTTAGGCGAGCTCAGTCCCCCTTGCCTCACCCCGCACTCCAACCCATATGTTTCAGAGAGTCCACTAGCCCACCTTACATTATTAGTTTGGTTGGCATACCAGTAATGAAAAAGATGTTGCACCTGTGCATGCACCCCCGTTCTTTTTAGCTTATCCCACAGTACATCGTAGGACACAAGATCAAAGGCTTTTGATAAATCGAGGAAGCATGCATACACAGGTGTACGTCTCTCCGTATAATAGTGCACAGTGTTCTTAACAGCTAGTATGGCGCTTTCAGTCGATAGGCCAGGCTTGAACCCAAACTGAGCATCGCTTGTAACTAAATGCTTATCAAGTTCAGAGCTCAGCACACTGTCTAGTACTTTAGCCACCACTGTAGCTAGTGATATTGGGCGGTAGTTACATTTATTTGCCAGGTCCCCAGTTTTGTTTTTCACAACGGGCACAACAATAGTCCTCATTAAATCAGACGGTAAGTGTGAGTGATTGAGACACAACGTGAAGAGCGTAGCAAGCACGCGAGGTAAGTGTTTGCCTGCATATTTAAGGTGCTCAATGCTGAGCCCGTCGTGACCCGGAGACTTACCTTTAGACATATTATTATGAGAACCTTAATTTTTGTATTCGATAAAATCAATTCGAAATTTCAAAAGTACTGTTAACCGCTGAATTTGAAATTCGAACTCAATTTCTTTTTAACCTGAATTGTAAAAAACACTGGCTAGTTGATTCAACATTGAGTTCCAAATATATTTATTTCCGAACGCAGTTTTCGAAATAGGACAAAACACCACACTGACTGTGGCGCTATTTTATTTCAAATTTGGAATGTATTTTTATTCTTAGAAGAGAGAATTAGAAAGGAAGGAATTAGACCTACGTGTGTCATTATCACATATGGTTAAATTTAGTTTTTAATATTTTGTGATGATTTTGTAAAATGATTGGTTTGAATACAATTCTAAATCTTTGATCAACAACTCTATATAATTAAGTACAATGCTGGGTGATCGATGTAATCAAGTTGTTAAGCGCTTTTTCTGTGTCAAAATAGATTGTTATAACATGTTTGTGATATTAGCATCAATACCAAATTACTTAATTAAAGATCTAATAAAAAAAAGTTTTTTTTTCTGGCTAAAGGTGGGTTACACCCTTTTAGCCAGAGATATAATTTAGGTGCTAACGTGACAGATGGCGAGTACATCGCCGTTATTCGAGCACGAGTATACATACCTTTGAATTGCTTCTCAGACGTATGCAGGTTTCCTCTCGTTGTTTTCCTTCACCGTAAAGCTCGTGGTGTGACTAATCACTATACTTAAGTTCAGAAAAACCATTGGTACAGTCGGGATTTGAACTTGAAAATAAGAAAAAAAACCTTAATGTTTTCAAATTGAGCATGTTTTTCGGTGTTTTTCGTGCTACAAGAAGTCGCAAATAAGTATACAGTTGCCGGCTATTCTGCTGTCTTGCGGAAAAAGGACTTACCTAAAATTTTTTTCAACCAAAATATTCGGATTCAGTAAAAAAAGGCGCATCTACCAGTATTTTTTATAGGGATTGAACTACCGCAACCCTATAAACTCGATAAGCAAATAAAACGCTTCTGCTGTGTAATGTTATGGTCACAAAATAGAAAAGACGTTTCTGGCATATACCTAATTAGTTGAAAAGACGCATTGAAGTAGAAGCGTCCTAATAATATATTTTTTTTTATACAACAGGAGTGGCAAACAAGCATACGGCCCACCTGATGGGAAACGGTTACCGTAGCCTATTTACGCTCACGATACCGAAGTATCACTTGCGCGTTGCCACTCTGTGTTCGGAGAGTTACAGTGTGTTGGCAGCATAATGGGTTTAATCCCTCTGCTTCCAACACAATGTAACAATCCTCCCCCCTCCCCAAGGAGCTCATTTCTGGAAACCTTATTTACGTAGGAACACAACACAAAAAAATTTGTTATTTGGCTACGGACTTCTATAAGGTGGAGGAGACCCAATATTTACGTGATTATAAAATGAAAAGACGCTACTGCGCGGATGTGCCTATTCAATTTAGTATCATTGAAAAAAGTGGCAGTAGCGTCTTTTCCACTTAGTTGCGCTAGTAATTGTGCAGGGTGCAGGGGATCGCAATGTATTAATATCTTTTCACTTAAAGGCGGAGACTGACTTGAGTATTTCCTCGATGTGAAATAAATCGACGAATAAAAACAACTGTCAGCTTTTGGCGAATCTCGCCAGAAACGTCTTTTCATTGCAGTAATACGTATTATCTTGGATTTTTTTTTACTACGATTAAAAGGAAAATATCTATTTTAAAATACATTAATTATTTTCTCCGATTTACACTTTTGGTAGAAACGTCCTTTTTCCGACGGCAGTATTACAGAAAATGATGTGTACAATACACCGATAAGTTTCAACTGTTGCTCAGAAGATGGCGTTATATGTATCGAGATACGGTAGAACTGGAATTAATTCCAAACACGGTACAATCAGATAGATAATTAACCTAATCATGGGCAACTATTCCGTATCACCTGAGAAGTCAACCAGACGGCAAAAACAGCTCTTTAAAATGCTTAAGTGAGAGGAGGCAAATGGTCTGGTTGCAACGACGTTTCCGGAAGCTCAAACGAATTAAAGAAAATAATTAATAGAATAAACTTTTCCGGGAGCCGCAACAAATCTTGAAGAGTCATTTGACATTGAATAGAACAGTCGGTCACGCCGCCTATCACGGTCAGACAAAAACGGCGACGTACGAACCGTGAAATGGAATAATATAAGAATCAAATTATTCTACCATGACCTATCAATCGTATTAAGTACTACAGCCGAGATGTTACTCGCTCTTATCATTTGTCAGCTCGCTTTAGTCATAGCGAATCCATTTCACAAGTATCCGTTTGTATTTCTACTCGATATCGGCAATGAAGAGCTACAGAACACCAAAGCAGAACAACTCCGACTGTCAGTACCTGGAGGTTCTGTAGCCCTCAGATATCCCGCCATCGGCGATGGAGACACAATAGCTCACGTCAGAGCTAGCAGCATAGACTTCGGCACAGATTTAAAAGTTAATGTAGTCGACGGAGGACCGGGTTACAAATACGTCGTTTTCGTATTCATTGGTAAACCAGGAGTACCCTATGATGCTGTGATCACAATAAAAACATTAATGAACAACGTTGGTTACGACACAGATGTTCAAGAGAACGAGAATCAATCTCCAGTTCAGGAGAACGACTCTAACGATAGTGCAGAGGATTTAAGTAGTGCTGAAGATAGTAAAGATCAAGGTGCTGACAATGAAAGTGGAGAAGACGTAATAATTAATCAAGCAGAGGAAAGCAAGGAAGAAGTAATGGAATCCAGTGCAAATGTTTACGCTTATGCTGAAAATGAAGTGGCTAGTGATGAGTACGAAGAGGATAGCGAGAGTAACGAAGAAAATGATACGCTCCCTAAATATATAGAAAATAGTGAAATAAACGACCAAAATGCTGAAGTTCAAGATTATGTTGATGATGATGAAGATGATGAAACGGAAGCTGACAATCCCAAAGCAGAAAAGTACAGTGCAGGTGAAGATTACGATTCAGATGATCAACAAGAGCCTGTAAGAGTCGTAGATGACAATCTTTATGAGAAGTATCAAGCGCTAAAAACACATTTGTACGATGGTGTCGAAGTTTACTCTCAGGATCAAGTTCTACAGAAAGCAAAGCCCATTCCTCCAACGTTCTATGACAACGATGATCCAATGGAATTTGGACAGACTTTCAACGACGAAGAAGTGCACAATGACGCCGATCGATTTGGTGATAATAATAATAATAATAATAATGTTTATTATGATAACGGTGATAGCCAATCTGTGGCTTATTGAAGAAAAATGAATGGCATTTTTAATGCTTGGTTATAGAATCCCTACTTGTTAGTTTATAAGTTAGAAGTCGTTACGATAAGGAAAGACATTTAGTTAGATTTACGGGTTGTTGAGTTTATCTCAAACTAGCCACAGGTAGTGCTTTCATTGATAAATTGTATTTCATTCATAGAATTCCTCTAGGATACATCCTGTATATTATTCCATCGAATTAATTTAACTCTGGGACTAATATCTTCCAATATAATAATCTTTTATTTACAATAACAATTTTAACAATATTTGCAAAGAACAGTTGATACTAAGTATGTACTTACAGATAAAAATTTTCGGTTAATATATATATTTATTTTTATATCTGGGACAATTCCACACAAATTGACCTAGTCCCAAATTAAGCAAAGCTTGTGTTATGGTTACTCGACAACGATATATTTACTTATATAGATATATATATACTTAAATACATAGGACATCCAAGACTAAGGTACAAATACTCGTGTTCATCACACAAATATCTGCCCTCAGCGGGATTCGAACCCGCGACCTCAAGTTTCGCAGTCAGGAGCTCTAACCACTAGACCAGACGGTCGTCATATTCACTTTGTTGTCACTTATCTTGAGCTTAGCTTCTGTCCTTTGAGACTGTCAATGATGGAAAGTGGTTACCATCGCCTTTCAAAGCTTACAATATTAAGGGTATCGCCCGCGCTATGCCAACCTTGTACGAGTATGTTTTTTAGTATTCGTACTCTTCTTGAAGACCTTGATGCTGTACTCTGAAGAGAATCCGCAACGGGGAGTTCATTAGCATAGCCTAAGCGTTCGTAAAAAGATGAAGAAGAGAAACTTATTGTAACTTGTCATAGTTTGAGCTTAGAGATGTAAGATATATTTGACGCTTTCATAGAAACTACTGGAAAGTTTTCGTCGATACTCGATTAAACATATTTTCGTCTTCATATTGTTTTTGATTATAAGTCGGAATAACTTTATTATAAGAATTAAAACGTAGACTATTTAGCGATATTAGACATATCTAATATCGCTAAATAGTCCAGGTACCAGGTATAGTAGGTATATGTAGTCCAGGTACATATACCTACCTTCAAATTAGTTTCTTTATTTTTTACTTTCAAACGTATGCTTTCTTCTCGGCGTTTTCTTTACTGCGTACTGCAATTAATTTCAGAAAAAACATTTATTATTATAAAAACACTGGTACAGTCGGGATTCGAACTTGCAATGTTTACGTTGCAGGCTACTTGAATCACTCCGTCACCAAGGCTTCTTCACACGAACTTAAACACGTTGCGTATATAATAGTACGTTTATTTAAATACATATTTATAACGCATTTAAATCCATTAGTCTGCTTAGTAATAAATGCAGAAAATATTTACAATATCAACTAAGCGTAGGCTTACACGTGCTCGCAAATAGTCGATTAAAAGTCAAAAGGATAATCGACTAATTGAGTTAACATAATTTTGTCGTATTCGGATCGTATCCACGTGTAGGCTACATTCGTTCGTCTCAAGGATGAGATGTCGGCCTTTGGCAAATTAGCGCAGTGAGAGGTCTCCCAATCCGTCCGAAGGAAAATTGGTTCGACACTATTTTTTTTTATTTACACGTGTTTTACAATATTATGAAGAAATGGAGTAACCGTCAAAAATTTGTTAAGAATTGGGTAATTTACAAATGGGATCGCAAAGTTAGGTAAATTGTTACGCTAAATATTGAGGTTGTGTTTTATAACGTTAATATAATCTAATTGGCCACTGATTTGATAATTTTGTTATTTATTTGTATATTATATCTTCTCGCCTTCGAAGAAAGTCGCCGTAGGGGTGGGCAGTAGTGTGTAGTACTACCCTCACGCACTTTTTGAAGGATGGCGAGTCCGTCGCCGTCTCAAGCCTGTAGTGTGTGATATATTTCGGTGCCAACGTGACAGATGGCGAGTCCATTGCCGTTTAGTAAGATTAGTATCGAAACCTAATAAATTGCAACAAAATTATGTAATTGCTCCCGGAATCGAAGGGCTGAACTCTCAACATCGATTCACTTATCCCTTAGCTCTAAGCCTGCTTTTGTTTATTAGTCTAGACTGCACGGTATATACTATTCTCGTCTTTGTTCTAGTCAGACAATGAGGTTCTAAAGTAGATTTCTTGAAGGTTCTTGTAACGACAATTTCAAAAATCGAATACGCTTTGTTCCTACTTCCGCCCTCTAGTATATTCACTATGGCGATATATTTCAAAGTGGTCGTGAGGTATGTAAGTCTTATAAGGACTGGCGCATATTTCTTCAGCTTATATGACAAATAAAAAAAAAATTGCTAGTCCTCACGCCTTCCCAAAAGGGTTCCCTAAGGGGTAGCCAGAGGTGTATTACGTAGTACCCACACACCCATCTTCCGTCGTAGTGTCACCGTGACAGATGGCGTGTAACTACTACAAGCACGAATATAGATGAGGTTAACTTAAGCAGGCTTCTTCACGCTAAAGCTCATCTCTTTGAAGTTTGAACTTTGAATTTTTTCTTTGCTAGTACATATCTACTTAAGCCGCGTAACCATTTCTTTCCTTCAGACTTTATACAAGTAGTTACCTGGTAATACATTATACTTTAACCTTTAATCTGGTTCAATAATCTAAATAAAACCTTCAATGAAAACAGGGATGTTTTAAAATTTTTATCGCTCGTAAATAATACTGGCCATCGAAACTTCTCAACGGTTCCCTAATTATGTAAGTCGTTCGCGCTACGGTTCTATAATGTTGTTGATCTGCTTGAATAACGGTCGATTGAAATTCAAATTTCGAATCAAGAGTACGTACTCAAATCCTGAGATTCTATATTCAAAGTCCGTGAAACAGTTTCGACCGTTGTTGCGGCTTTCTCGACCCATTTTGATACGTTCTTGTTACAAATTTGAATTAAGATTGTCGATTGCTGTGTTTTATTTGATTCAAGACCTTTTCTGCCATGGTTTAGAGTTCAAAACTTTTTTACAAGTGCATTGCAGCTTGGAAAATTGCCTTTATATTCAGGTTTTATATGCAACGCTTGCACTGTGCGGCCATTTAATATTTACATTATTTTGTATTGTCATTTCCCGCGACTTTTTTTGTATTCATTTAATTAAAACCTACCTACTACTTACCTACTTAAACCTGTTAAAAAAACTTAATACAATATGATACCTACCTTGGATTGGTACCTACAATAAATATTCTTATTTTGAAATGACGGTAGGTAGGACCTATTCAGTGTAACTGTACCCTGAACAGAGCGTACAGTTAGTAATTATTCGGAAATATCACACGTTCCGGAAGTTCATTGAGCATAACGAAAGCCTTTAACAAATCGTAAACATGTTTATTTCCGCTTGTTACACTTTATCATATCTGATTTATTTGTCTGAAGCTTAAATGAACCCTGATGCGGAGCGGAGACACGTAAACAAATTAGTCGAGAGATAATTTTAATGCTATCATCTCCTCAATAATAATACAATGTAAACCGATTCTGTCACATCCACAGCCTATACATATTTAGCACAAATCCGGTCGCCGCATGCTATTCGAATTTCAAATTTTGTATTTCAAAAATAGAACGTCGCCAACTCGACGGGTAGGGGAGAACCGCTACTCGATTGAATAAAACCTTGTTCTTTAATCGATTTAATTCAGTTACATTCAATTCATACATTTATGAACATTATGTTTGAAGGTTTGTATTTGAATCTGAGACGTTATGCTTAATGTAACAACGTCATTTTGTAAAGATAAACAGACGGCCTTCTGGTCTAGTGGTTAGAGCTCCTAACTGCGAAAGTTGTGGTCGCGTGTTCGATTCGACGTATGAGAGGTCAATTGTCAAAGAAGAAGGGACTGCATCAGAGACGCCGACAGGAGCCCAGCTCTTAAATTCATGTTGGTGATTATATTATGATGCTGCATACAGGACGTTTATCTCTCACGCTACTAGTATATGCTTTTCTCTCAGTCTCAGATTAATTCAATTAATGAACTGACCGCGGTTTGGTTTACAAACAACACATAGCCTGCGTATTATAACTGCGGGCCTAAAATTAACGCCGTTATGACTGACTCACGTTAGTACAGTTCTTGGGTGAATTCACTTTGTTATCCGACTGTGAAGAAAGATGGATGTCTTTTGAGGAACTGAAGTTGCAGCTTCCTACAAGGATCCCCAAAGGGGTAGGCAAAGGTGTGTAGGTAGTAAGCACACATTTTCTACCGGAGATAGATTTCAGGTGCCAACGTGAAAGTTGGCCGCCGTTACTCAATAATAATTGCCGAATAGATCGCAAATTTTTGTCGTTATGATGCTCTCCACGTCTACAATATTTTTCCATTTTTCGTTTGGCCAAAAGCCCGCGATAAATGCAGTCCAACCTCGTACTTCACGACAGGATATTATATAAAATATAAATAAATATATTATTAATAACGACTATATTATATACGCCTTTGAATATCTTCTCAAACGTATGCAGTTTTCCTTTACCGTAAACCGCGTGGTGTCACTAATCACTGTACTGAATTTCAGAAAATCAATTGGTACAGTCTGTACTCGAATTGCAATCTTTGTGTTGCAGGCAATTCGAACCACCCCCCCCCCCCCCTGCCCCTCAATTAAATGAACAGGACATGTTTTACGACATTAAATTTTTTTTTTGCCGTGGTGGCCGAATGCATCGAGCAGTTGCCTGCGACGCAAAGGTCGCAAGTTCGAATCTCGACTGTACCAACGAGTTTTTCTGAACTTAAGTACAGTGATTAGTCACACCGCTAGCTTTACGGTGAAGGAAAACATCGAGAGGTAACCTGCATACGTCTGAGAAGAAATTCAAAAAGGCGTATGTGATAGTCGTGCTTGAGTAACGGCGATGAATTCGCCATCTGTCACGTTGGCACCTAATATACCTCTGGCGGAAAGTGGGAGTGTGGGTATTACCTATACATCTCCGCCCCTTCGGGGACCATTGTGGAAAGGCGTGACGATATATTATTGTATTAATTAATTTAACGCGCTTTCCGCTCGCCTGTACAAAGTTGATTTGCCCCGCCCTTGACATTAGGGATTCATCTGCGTGTTTAACGTCGGTTTTACGATACACTCGTGTTTCTGGAACAATCAACAATGGAAACGGAGTAGGTACGAGGTAATTGGATGCCGTTTCCTATATATACATACATACATATCATCACGCCGAGTCCCTAACGGAGAGTTAGAACGTAGGCAGAGAGTATAGAGCGCCAGTTCTCTCTTGACTTACATACCTCTTTCGCTTTGACCATATTCATCAGTCTCTACATACATGCTCGTCGGTTTCTAGTACCCTTGAGGTTTCCGTCTACCCACAGACCCATTTTTCGCCGGAGATTTATTTTAGGTCCATCGGCGTTACTCAAGCACGACTATACATACGCCTTGGATTTATTATTTTTTTATACCACTAGGGTGGCAAACAAGCGTGCGGCCCGCCTGATGGTAAGCGGTTACCGCCGCCTATGGACGCTTGCAACACCAGGGGTATCACTCGCGAATCTTTTCACACCCTTCTTGAAGAACTCCATGCTGTACTCTCCAGGGAAAACCTCAACGGGGAGCTCATTCCACAGTCTTCTCAAGCATATGCAGGTTTCCTCTTGATGTTTTCTTTCACATATATATTTTTAATTGTAATCAGCCAGTATTTTGTATGACGACGAGGCTAAGGCATTATATCATACAGATTCCCTTCATTGTGTCGATTCCAGTCTTCAAATTTGAATATTAGGAGTTTATTTGTCAAAAGGCATGCTCAAACTGAAACAAATGTTAATGTATTCATCAGTTTTTGCCACGAACAAGCTTCAAAAGCCAGTCTAGACACATTTATTCATACGTCCAAAATTAGGTTCGGGGTTACAAGATACATAAATGTAGCTACGTTATCAAAAGCAAACCGAAACGTCAAACGTTCAAATAATTTGAATGCAATCATATTTGGGACAAGGGTAAATGGCTCTAAATTTGGATGTCATGAAAAGACGCTATGAACATTTATCATAATTTACAATTTCTTTTCCTTGATGTGACAATTACATTACTTTTGCTTTGTATGTGATATGTTCCATCAATTTATCTTAAACCAGATAATTAAGAAGAGGCATTTTAACAATTTAAAAAAGTACAGCTATTAGTCACACCACGAACTTTAGAGTGAAGGAAAACATCGAGAAGAAACCTGCATACGTAATGTATAGTCGTGCTTGAGTTACGGCGACGGTTTCGCCATCTTTCACGATGGTATCTAAAATATATCTCTGGCGGAGTGCGGATACTTCCTATACTATACACCTCTGCCTGCCCTTTCGGGTATCATGTACGAAGGCGATAATCTCCTCTTTTACTCAACTTATAACCACACAAAGACACGTCTCTCTTCACATTGAAATTAATTCCAGAGCAGTTAAAATATCACCACTCGTTCCTTGAACGTAACGAGAGGCAGTTTTAGAACAGGAAAACTTTGTATCGCACCGCCCATCGGGAATTCCTGGCATCAATCCTGCGTTAGACTTTACTAGAGTGTTGTGTGATATTTATAGCCTTGTAAAGGGATTTGTGTGTGTCAGTAGGTTTGCAATGTTTTGGTGCATTGTGTGACCGGAATTGCACTGTCCTGTTCTAATTTTACGGTCTATATTCAATTTGCCAGGTATTTTAGGATGGAATCTGGGTTGAGCGGTGTAATATTGGGATAAAGATCTGTTTTAATGCAACTATGAGCCTGGTAGTTAAGTAGCACAATAACTGCTTGCCATGTTTTGCTGGTTAATATCGGACACTCCAGGATCTTTAGAAGACTACTCGAAACTGGCGAGGTAGTGTGAATAGACTGGATGAAGTGAAAGAGGTACGTGAGTCTATATAAAACTGGCGCTCTACCAGGCCAAGTCTTTTTAAGGCTGATACATTGTAAAATGATTCAGTTGGCATAGTCTTGGGAGCATTAGATGCAAATCTGTTTAAAGTGGACGATCAATTGCTAAGTATATGGCTGTCTGTTTGTTTTAACTTTCATCTTTATTATCACTTAATCTCCCAAGAGCGTTATTGGAACCACAATTCGTATGATGTATAATTTATTTCACGCCAAAACAATTATTTCCCATAAAATCAAGAAAAAAACAGAGCAGCATAAGTGATACGAATAATATTTCGTTCGCAGACATATGTAAGGCAAGATAATTATGTGAAAGTTCAAATTGGTTAAGTGTGGGCTTAAGGAAATGTTATTTGGCTTATAAATATTTATTTTCCACTAAATTACATGTGGTCTATATAAAAGAAATATTTGGCCGGTTTACGCTTAAAATACAAATATCGATTAACATATGTTTTGCCGGTCAACACTTCGGCATTGAAAACATTTTCTTCAGCATGTCAATAATGACTAATTAGTTTATTGAGTAGTACTCGAGACTGCGTGTATGAAGTATCGAATATATAGAAGTAGAATACATACACTTCATACATTAGTCATACAGTAGACTTCATACATTATGAAGAGACGGTTGAATTTGGACCCGTTTATTAAGGAGAGAGAGAGGTAGGGCATAACGGGTTTCCCGTTCGAATTCGGAGCTGCCCGTCTGGGGCAGTACCTCCACCTTATAGAAGTCCGTAGCCAAATAACACAATTTTTGTGTTGTGTTCCTACGCGGTGAATAAGGTTTCCAGTAATGAGCTCCTTGGGGAGGTGGGAGGATTGTTACATTGTGTTGGAAGCAGAGGGATTAAACACATTATGCTGCCAACACACTATAACTCTCCGAACAAGAGTGGCAACACGCAAGTGATACTTCGGTATCGTGAGCGTAAATAGGCTGCAGTAACCGTTTCCTATCAGATGGGCCGTATGCTTGTTTGCCACTCTTGTTGTATAAAAAAAAATATTAAGTCTGTTTAGAACTGTCGCTCTACTCTCTCTGCCTATCTCGTCAGGTTTAGTTCTAATCTCGTCTAGTTTTCGGCGAAAATCAAGCAAAACAGATTGGATTCTATTGTTGTCTCGTAAGTAGTGGTTTTGGTGTCATATTGTACAGTAAAGTTCCACATTTCCAGTTCCGATGAAGGTTGATACCTAGAAATACCAATTTCTGGGTAAATAAGATTACCTATTAATATATACTGATATTGAGAGCCGTGGTGGCCGGACTCGAACACGCTGTGCAAGAAGAGGCAGAGGAAGACGACGATCCAACTACCTGGATCCAATCGATCGGACGCTCAAGGACGGGAACGTCAAGAGTACTCGAAACCGACGAGCATGTATGAAGAGACTGATGAATGTGGACGAAGCGAAAGAGGTATGTAAGTCTAGAGAGAACTGGAACTCTATACTCTCTGCCTACCCCGTTAGGGACCTGGCGTGATGATATGTAGGTATGTATTTAACATAATATGTTTTATCCCAGAAAAAAATTACCAATGAAATCCAATTTTACGCAGAAGAAGCAGTGATGCACAGTAAGTCATTCTAATCTATTATTGTCATTCATTCTAATCATTCATCTAATGTTTGACTAACCACATTTGGATGCTAACGTTACTTTGGATGTGTATTTGGGATTCTAAAATGGGCTATAACGTCCTCAGTAATTCTGGAAGTTTCCCCTCGCTCAGGTCACTGAACCTTTGTCTTACTCCTTCGACATTGCACCTGGATATAGTTTTAACTGTCTTCATGAGTAATGAGCGGATGCGTTCAAAGTAATTGTATTTTAATTTGTGTTCGGCCTTTTCGGCCGTCATTCGGGTTACTTCCGAAATTTGATATTGCATTTTGCAATTCGGAGATAGACTTAGTTGTTGTTATGTTTGTTAGTAAGTGTACAATCGAGGGTGGCATTAATTATATTAAAAACCCTCTATAAACAATAAAGAAAAAAAAAAAAAAAAAAAAAAAATTCATGAACTGAAATTCTTTATTCGGATTCAGGTCATGTTTTAAGGATCAGTTATTGGGATCAATTTATATTGGATCGGTTGATATTTGAAGTGTCTCTTAGTTGGAAAAGTCTTAAAAATCATTGTAAAAAGGTACCAAAGTAAAAAATTCAATATCTTATGAGATAAAAAATTACTTGTTATTGCTATTATTATGTAAATGTATCACTAACAATTGTCTATAATTTTTTGAGATTAGTATTTAGCCAATTACCATCTATAAGTAAGCTCAAAATTAATCCTAAAGGTATGGTCAGTACCAAAACTTGCTAGCATTGAGTGAGTCATGCCGAGTATAAGCTCCAGTGTAAGCAGGCACGGCGCGACTACGCCATCTTGTTGTCCTAATTCGAGAGTTCTTCGAAAGATGGCGCTGTTTGTTTTGGTCGGATTTCTGAAACGCACTATAGAGAGTCTCCGTCGTTTGATGACTACCTCGGGCCGCTGTTTGGTAGTCATACTTACCTGGCGTAGGGGATACCGTGATCAAGAAGGCGGTTCCCCCAGGGCGAGGCCCCTCCATTGCACTGCGGTTGGGTTGACCCTTGCGATTATCCCTAATGTGGATAACTCGGACGCGTTATTTTTGGTAGTGGGGACTGCGTACGCGCCGTCCCCTTCCTAAGTAAATTAAAATCATACATCCTTATTCTGCCAGCTTCAAGGATGTTTGTTTTTCATGTTATGTAATTCATGTCGTCAGTATAATATATAAAGTAGTCATATTCCCGGAATTCATCCTTCGAGTGATTATCATATCCTCTCGCCGAGTCCCTTACGGGGCAGTGGGCACTGTGTAGGCAGACAGTATTGAGCGCGACTCATTTCCATAAAAAAATAATGCACGATAACATGAAAAATTATATGTTACCAGCTGTTCCCTGCCACGTGTATATATATTGGGCACAAATTCAGTACTTATCAATTCCATGACCAGTGATTTTTTTGTTCATAAACTGAAAATCCCTGAAACCGGCAATCTCATGTGAGGAAAGGTATGTTACGAGCAATGCAACAGAATCGGAATTAATGTCAGAAATATTTGCTCTAGTTCATAATATCAAAGCCATTCGACTCTCATCAACAAAATAACGACAGAAATAAATAATTTTAATTATCAACGACAAGCGAGTTCCCAGGTTAGTTGCCAACTCACGGCACCTGCAGTGGCTAACTGCATTTTGTTGGACCTTGGCATATTATGTATTTAGAAACAGTAGCTTTCTGACAAATGCTTTTTGCCTCCATTCAGTGTTGAACGGATGGACTCGCCATCTGTCACGTTGGCACCTAAAATATATCTCTGGCGGAAAGTGTGCGTGTGGGACCCTTGAGGGTAGGCGTGAGAACATTATTTTTATTCTCTTACGAGACGCTAACCTTTTTTCTTTTGCTTTCAACTCATCTTCTCTCTCTCATCAGGCTCCATCCAGGGATTAAACCCATTACGCTGCCAACACACTATAACTCTCCGAACACAGAGTGGCAACGCGCAAGTGATACTTCGGTATCGTGAGCGTAAATAGGCTACGGTAACCGTTTCCCATCAGGTGGGCCGTATGCTTGTTTGCCACTCTTGTTGTATAAAAAAAATATATATATCTTATATCGTAAGTTCCATGAAATGTCATTGAAAATTTCGAATGTCAATCAAATTTGGAATGGTAAGATGACTTGAAACAGACAGTGGGACCATTCTGGTTGAGAGTAGCAAGGGACAGGACCCATTGGAAGGATTTGGAGGAGGCCAGTGCCACAAGGCACACCGAACTTAGACACCTCTTGTAACCCTATGTTTAGAATAAAAGGCTAATAATTATTATAAAGAGCCGTGGTGGCCGAGTGGTTTGAGCAGTTGCCTGCGACGCAAAGGACGCAAGTTCGAACCTCGACTGTACCAATGAGTTTTTCTGAACTTAAGTACAGTGATTAATCACACCACGAGCTTTACGGTGAAGGAAAACATCGAGAGGAAACCTGCATACGTCTGAGAAGAAATTCAAAGGCGTATGTATAGTCGTGCTGGAGTAACGGCGATGGACTCGCCATCTGTCACGTTGGTACCTAATATACCTCTGGCGGAAAGTGGGTGTGTGGGTATTACCTATACACATCTGCCTACCCCTTCGGGGATCCTTGTGGGAAGGCGTGAGGATATATTATATTATTATCTAATACCTTTAAACGAGCAATTCTTGTATATTTGTATATATATATATAATCTGAATCTCGGAAACGGCTCCAACGATTTTCATGAAATTTGCTAGGGGGGGGATTTCGGGGCCAATAAATTGATCTTGCTAGGTTTTATTAAAAAAAAAGTTCTTTTATCCGTGTTTTTAGGCAATGAAAATCTCCTACAATTTCATTAGAATTTGAATACAATAAAGCGTTGCTAAGCAACAAACTTTAAGCCAATGAGTTTTTGGTTTGACGTTACGTTTTCGTAGACGTATTATATATAAAATCAATTGTTTACTTACATGAAAAAATGCCCAAGACTCAAGAACACCTTCAAGAAAATAATGATCGACAAACAAGACTCATTTCTACAAATCAATGAAAATAATCAGCCTTCCGCTCGTCCCACACGTAGTCTTGCAAAACTTGACTAACATTATACGAGCAGAAAGGTCTTATGATTTAGATGTTTCACGAGGGCTTCTTTGTGGACGCTGAATATGACCAACAGCGGGAACTACGTCCACACGATTTGCGGCAGCGAGCAGCATAACGTATAGCTACTGAACATTTCGAACAACGGGAACGACGTCTACAAGATTTCCGGCAGAGAGCAGCACAACGTGTAGCTACTGAACATTACGAACAACGGGAACGATGTCTACAAGATTTGCGGCAGCGTGCAGCACAACGTGTAGTTACTGAAAATAGCGGACAACGAGAGCGATATCTGTAAGATTTCCGGCAGCGTGCAGCACAACGTGTAGCTGCTGAAAATCATGTACAACGGGAGCGATGTCTACAGGATTTGTAGCAGCGAGCAGCACAACGTATAGCTACTGAACATTACAAACAACGGGAACGACGTCTACAAAATTTCTGGCAGAGAGCAGCACAACGTGTAGCTACTGAACATTACGAACAACGGGAACGATGTCTACAAGATTTGCGGCAGCGTGCAGCACAACGTTTAGCTACTGAACATTACGAACAATGGGAGCGAAGTTTACAAGATTTGCGAAAGAGAGCAGCACAACGTGTAGCTTCTGAACATTACGAACAATGGGAGCGATGTCTGCAAGATTTCCGGCAGCGAGCAGCACAACGTGTAGCTACTGAACATTACAAACAACGGAAAAGACGTCTACAAGATTTGCGGCAGCGTGCAGCACAACGTGTAGCTACTGAACATTACGAACAATGGGAGCGATGTCCGCAAGATTTGCGGCAGCGAGCAGCACAACGTGTAGCTACTGAAAATTACGAACAACGAGAGCGAAGTTTACAAGATTTGCGAAAGAGAGCAGCACAACGTGTAGCTTCTGAACATTACGAACAATGGGAGCGATGTCTGCAAGATTTCCGGCAGCGAGCAGCACAACGTGTAGCTACTGAACATTACAAACAACGGAAAAGACGTCTACAAGATTTGCGGCAGCGTGCAGCACAACGTGTAGCTACTGAACATTACGAACAATGGGAGCGATGTCTGCAAGATTTCCGGCAGGGAGCAGCACAACGTGTAGCTACTGAGCATTACGAACGATGGGAGCGATGTCTGCAAGATTTCCGGCAGCGTGAAGCACAGCGTGTAGTTACTGAAAATAGCGGACAACGAGAGCGATATCTGTAAGATTTCCGGCAGCGTGCAGCACAACGTGTAGCTGCTGAAAATCATGTACAACGGGAGCGATGTCTACAGGATTTGTAGCAGCGAGCAGCACAACGTATAGCTACTGAACATTACAAACAACGGGAACGACGTCTACAAAATTTCTGGCAGAGAGCAGCACAACGTGTAGCTACTGAACATTACGAACAACGGGAACGATGTCTACAAGATTTGCGGCAATGAGCAGCACAACGTGTAGCTACTGAACATTACGAACAATGGGAGCGATGTCTGCAAGATTTCCGGCAGCGAGCAGCACAACGTGTAGCTACTGAACATTACAAACAACGGAAAAGACGTCTACAAGATTTGCGGCAGCGTGCAGCACAACGTGTAGCTACTGAACATTACGAACAATGGGAGCGATGTCTGCAAGATTTGCGGCAGCGTGCAGCACAACGTGTAGTTACTGAAAATAGCGGACAACGAGAGCGATATCTGTAAGATTTCCGGCAGCGTGCAGCACAACGTGTAGCTGCTGAAAATCATGTACAACGGGAGCGATGTCTACAGGATTTGTAGCAGCGAGCAGCACAACGTATAGCTACTGAACATTACAAACAACGGGAACGACGTCTACAAAATTTCTGGCAGAGAGCAGCACAACGTGTAGCTACTGAACATTACGAACAACGGGAACGATGTCTACAAGATTTGCGGCAATGAGCAGCACAACGTGTAGCTACTGAACATTACGAACAATGGGAGCGATGTCTGCAAGATTTCCGGCAGCGAGCAGCACAACGTGTAGCTACTGAACATTACAAACAACGGAAAAGACGTCTACAAGATTTGCGGCAGCGTGCAGCACAACGTGTAGCTACTGAACATTACGAACAATGGGAGCGATGTCTGCAAGATTTCCGGCAGGGAGCAGCACAACGTGTAGCTACTGAGCATTACGAACGATGGGAGCGATGTCTGCAAGATTTCCGGCAGCGTGAAGCACAGCGTGTAGTTACTGAAAATAGCGGACAACGAGAGCGATATCTGTAAGATTTCCGGCAGCGTGCAGCACAACGTGTAGCTGCTGAAAATCATGTACAACGGGAGCGATGTCTACAGGATTTGTAGCAGCGAGCAGCACAACGTATAGCTACTGAACATTACAAACAACGGGAACGACGTCTACAAAATTTCTGGCAGAGAGCAGCACAACGTGTAGCTACTGAACATTACGAACAACGGGAACGATGTCTACAAGATTTGCGGCAATGAGCAGCACAACGTGTAGCTACTGAACATTACGAACAATGGGAGCGATGTCTGCAAGATTTCCGGCAGCGAGCAGCACAACGTGTAGCTACTGAACATTACAAACAACGGAAAAGACGTCTACAAGATTTGCGGCAGCGTGCAGCACAACGTGTAGCTACTGAACATTACGAACAATGGGAGCGATGTCTGCAAGATTTCCGGCAGGGAGCAGCACAACGTGTAGCTACTGAGCATTACGAACGATGGGAGCGATGTCTGCAAGATTTCCGGCAGCGTGAAGCACAGCGTGTAGTTACTGAAAATAGCGGACAACGAGAGCGATATCTGTAAGATTTCCGGCAGCGTGCAGCACAACGTGTAGCTGCTGAAAATCATGTACAACGGGAGCGATGTCTACAGGATTTGTAGCAGCGAGCAGCACAACGTATAGCTACTGAACATTACAAACAACGGGAACGACGTCTACAAAATTTCTGGCAGAGAGCAGCACAACGTGTAGCTACTGAACATTACGAACAACGGGAACGATGTCTACAAGATTTGCGGCAATGAGCAGCACAACGTGTAGCTACTGAACATTACGAACAATGGGAGCGATGTCTGCAAGATTTCCGGCAGCGAGCAGCACAACGTGTAGCTACGAAACATTACGAACAACGGCAGCGATGTCCGCAAGATTTGCGGCAGCGAGCAGCACAACGTATAGCTACTGAACATTACGAACAACGGGAGCGAAGTTTATAAGATTTGCGGCACAGAGCAGCACAACGTGTAGCTTCTGAACATTACGAACAATGGGAGCGATGTCTGCAATATTTCCGGCAGCGAGCAGCACAACGTGTAGCTACTGAACATTACAAACAACGGAAAAGACGTCTACAAGATTTGCGGGAGCGTGCAGCACAACGTGTAGCTTCTGAACATTACGAACAATGGGAGCGATGTCTGCAAGATTTCCGGCAGCTAGCAGCACAACGTGTAGCTACTGAACATTACGAACAACGGAAAAGACGTCTACAAGATTTGCGGCAGCGTGCAGCACAACGTGGAGCTACTGAACATTACGAACAATGGGAGCGATGTCTGCAAGATTTCCGGCAGCGAGCAGCACAACGTGTAGCTACTGAACATTACGAACAACGAGAGCGACGTTTACAAGATTTGCGGCAGCGTGCAGCACAACGTGTAGCTACTTCTAATGACGAACAACGGAATCGACGTCTACAAGATTTGTGGCAGAGTATGGCACAACGTGTGTTTGCGCTGATAAAGGTCCCAATCATATTTTTTGCCGTTCAAAAGCCGTGGTGGCCGAGTGGTTCGAGCAGTTGCCTGCGACGCAAAGGTCGCAAGTTCGAATCCCGACTGTACCAATGAGTTTTTCTGAACTTAAGTACAGTGATTAGTCACACCACGAGCTTTACGGTGAAGGAAAACATCGAGAGGAAACCTGCATACGTCTGAGAAGAAATTCAAAGGCGTATGTATATTCATGCTTGAGTAACGGCGATGGACTCGCCATCTGTCACGTTGGCACCTAATATACCTCTGGCGGAAAGTGGGTGTGTAGGTATTGCCTATACGCCTCTGCCTTCCCCTTCGGGGACCCTTGTGGGAAGGCGTGAGGATATATTATTTATTTATATTATTATTATTATCATATTTTTTCTCATACATCTACCATGTACAGACAGTGATCCGTTACAGTTTTACAAACCACATCTAAATCGGATAAGTCGTTTCTGGGGTTAGTGTGCACAAAGCACAGACAAAAATTCTAACAATCAGTGTTTTGGGTGCTGTTTGCGTTGAAAAAGCTCCCAATCATATTTTTTTCTCTTACATCTTCCATGTACAGACAGCAATCTGTCACATTTTTATTATATGTTTAGATAGATGATTCTTTATTTTGGCATATCTTTTTAATTTCTTAACCGATTAACTCGTGATTTCTTATTTAAATAACAAGATCACATTTTTTCATTATTATATTGGTAACTTTTAAAAATATTATTCATATTTCATAAGTCTGTAATTCCTACGAAATAATATTTGATATTATATTTACCGAGCTAAGCTCGGTCATCCAGGTACTTATATAATTATTATAATATCTATTTTGGAACGCGCCAGGTTTATGTCCTTTTATTGTTTACTAGCTTATGTCTGCGGCTTCGCCCGCGTGGAGTTCGAAAAAGTAACTTTGCAAATTTCCTGCTAGAATCGGTTTAGCCGCTAACTTTGAATTTTTCAGGATGAAAAAAAAAAGAAGTAGCCTATGTTCTATTCCTAGGTATAAGCTATTACGATTTCAACTTTCAGCCAAATCGGTTCAGCCGTTTGGCTGTGAAAGAGCCGCAAACAGCCAAACTTACAAACATTCACATTTATAATATTAGTAAGATGGTATCCATAATGTCGCACACGTCGTCTATACAATTACAAATACGTGGCTCAGTTATATTACATCATATAATTGATTTACTATTGCATTACAAGAAATCTTACGTTAGTCCTGTTACAAAGAGGTTCTGTGATGGAACTGCTTAACGTAAACAATATTACGTGGTTACCAATCTATATTAAGTAGGGATTATATTCAAAGGATATTAATTAAATTTTGTGTCAACGGTGAAGGAAAACATCGCTAACCTGCATACGTCTGAGAAGCAATTCAAAGGCGTATGTAGTCGTGCTTGAGTACAGGCGATGGACTCGACATCTATCACGTTGGCACCTAGAATATATCTTTGGCGGAAAGTGGGTGTGTGGGTACTGCCTATACACCTCTGCCTACCCCTTAATTTATAATAAAAAAAATAAAGAAAAATATTTTTGCATTAAATATGTAGTTTAGCCGGGTTAAGAGTAATATGTATGTTGTTGAGTAAGTTACAGGAGACCACAGCCTCAATGCATGCTGTGGTCTGCTGTAACTGTTGGGACACGTTGGTCTAATATTGTAAAGATTATGTTTGTGTACTGTTCGTGTAACCTTTGTTGGAGATCCATAAATAAAGAAATAATAAATTTTTAAAGAATATATAACATATTTTGTCGCTTTCGTAATACCCACACACCCACTTTGCTTTCCTTGAAGGAATTAGATACAATTTTAAAATAATAATAATATTAAAATAATATATCCTCACGCCTTCCCACAAGGGTCCCCGAAGGGGTAGGCAGAGGTGTATAGGTAATAAATACCCACACACCCACTTTCCGCCAGAGGTATATTTGGTGCCAACGTGACAGATGGCGAGTCCATCGCCGTTACTCAAGCACGACTATACATACGCCTTTGAATTTCTTCTCAAACGTATGCAGGTTTCCTCTCGATGTTTTCCTTCACCGTAAAGCTCGTGGTGTGACTAATCACTGTACTTAAGTTCAGAAAAACTCATTGGTACAGTCGGGATTCGAACTTGCGATCTTTGTGTCGCAGGCAACTGCTCGAACCACTCGGCCACCACGGCATTTTTTTTGACAATTTTAAAATTGTCACAATTATCCGATGTTTGATTTGTATCACTTAAATTGATGAGTATCTCGCGTTGCGTGTGAATGATATAAACGTATTATAATTACCAGTTGTGCAAGAGACATTGTTCAGAAAGTTTCTGTTGTCGACATCTAATGACGCAATCAGTTTCAGGAGTGGAAGCACAACATGCCTTTGAATGTCCTATCAAACGTAAGCAGGTTTCCCCTCGATGTTTTCCTTTATCGTAAAGCTCGTGGTGTGACTAATCGCTGTACTTAAGTTCAGAAAACTCATTGGTATAGTCGGGATTCGAATTTACAAATTTTGCGTTGCTTGCAACTGCTCAAACCACCAAGGCTTTCATCAGCAGCGATTTCTAAAGATGTACTTAGACAATTGATTAAACTTCCGGAATTAAGTTTCAACCTTCATTCTGATCAAGACCAAAATAAGTTTTTCAGGCATCAATTCGAAGGACCTATGCCTGTTTCTAAATAAATAAAAAACAATTAAAAACACTGGCCATTAACTAAATGCAATTCCTTGCTTTAAGAAAAACTGTTTACAGCCAGTGTTGTTGAGCGAAAATTGACAATTACCAATCTCTCTTCCGTAATTAACTTTTTTACTGTGTAATCATGTCAAGGGCTTTGTAAAAAGTTGTCAATCAGTGTTTTTCTCTTCTTTAAAGATCATCAATCGGGTAAAGTACCAGTGTTTTTGTATCGTGGTGTTTTCTGAAGCGTGACAGCCTTGCCTGTCTTCCTTGAACGTTGTTTGAGGATGCCATTTTAATGACAAAAGGCACGGTTTCCATTGCTGATACATTTCTTAGAGTCGGCATGGCATGGAAATGGTGGTAACAACTCACCATTAAGCGAATCGCATGCGTGTTTGCCAAATAAAAAAGTCAAGGTAAAATTTTCTTTAAGTAGGGTAGGCAAGGGTAGGCAGATATCTATAGGTAACCAGACATCCTTTTTCCGCCAGAGATATCTTTTAGGTGCCATCTTATTACTACTATCGCTTAATAATTGTAAAAGATTTTTGATTGTATTCTCATTTCAAAATATGTCTGCATTGGAATCTAACGTCAGACATTAAATATGAGTTTGAATTTCGAAACAGCTCATAAAACCTCCATAGACAAGAAAAAAATTTTACAGTTACGTGACGCAGATACAAAAAAATAATATTTAAATGAAGACAGTAAATATATTCAATAAATTGTACTGTCCTAAAGATATGTGTAATGCTAGGAGTCAGTTCAAGATCAGCTCTGAAACGTGATCTCAAGCGAGCTCGGCCTAATTACATAAAAATTAGGACGGTATTATAATATTTATTATTAGGTATTATAAGTATCTCCTTCAAGCGATCCCTTTTGCTGTTAGGGCAGAGGGACACTGTGAGAAAGAGAAAATAAAATAAAATATTACACATAGAAAGGATGAGTGAAGAAAGATTGACGAAACAGATATACAAAGCAAAAGTGTGTGCAAGAAGAGGCAGAGGAAGGCCACGTTTCAACTACCTGGATCAAATCGATCGGACTCTCAAGGACGGGAACGTTAAGAGTACTCGAAACCGACGGTCATGTATGAAGAGACTGATGAATGTGGACGAAGCAAAAGATGTATGAAGTCTAGAGAGAACTGGCGCTCTATACTCTCTGCCTACCCCGTTAGGGACTCGGTGTGATGATATGTATGTATGTAAATTTTCACCCATGCGAAGCTGGGCGGGACAGCTAGTGTATGTATGTATGTATTATTTGTCTTAGAAATAATTACGTGGCCATGATAGCGAAGTGTTTGAATTCCGAATTCAAAATGGACAGTTCAAACCCGGTCAGTAGGATTAGGTAATTTGAACACTTAAAAGACAAATACAATTTTTTTTTTTTTTGTATTGTCTCTCGTAGCGTGAGTTCCGGGAACTTTTGCTAACTAACCGGTCAATGGCGAGACCTAGGCCTCCAGCCAGGCACTTTATTTCTAAGCAACACAGCTAAGGGCACCCCCTGTGGGGTACGAACCTCTGCTTAAGGCGTTGCTGGATCGCGAGCAAGGGAGCTGGGCTGGACTGGTAATTTTATTTAAATATTATTTGGGGGCGGGATTTGCGTGTCAGGCTCGGCGCGGGCCGGCGTTTGCGGCGGGGGTCGGGGGGGAACATTACGGCTTATTCGCGTCGAGCCTCGCCGGCGAGGACGGAACAGTGGTCGCTTTTGTGTAGTGTTGGTATGTTTTTGTCGGGCGTCCTGGAGGACCGTTATGTCGTCATCCGGTTCGATAAGGGAAGGAGTGTATCGGGCGGCCGATACGACGAGGGGGTTGGGGTGATTTACAGCAGAATCGAAATGACGTTTGGACAGTTTTTTCAAAAACTGTTTTATAGTGGGGACTTTGAGGTCAACGTGGAGTTGACTATTACGCATGTACCACGGGGCACCTGTGGCTCTCCGGAGAAACCGGCTTTGGAGCACTTGCAGGGGGTTAAGTGTTGACTTGCTAGTGTGTGCGACCACTACACCCGCATATGTCATGATTGGTCGAATGCACGTCGTGTAAATCCTCACCTTGGATTTCAATGAGAGTTTACTTCGCGCATTCAACATGCTGTGAAGTCTACCGAGCGCGAAGGCGGCTCGCGCGCGTACCGCCTTTACGTGGTGACGGAAAAAAAGGCGTTGATCGAGGATCACACCCAGGTATTTGGCTTTTTCTTCCCATGGAATGGGTTTGCCGAAGAGGGTGATGGGGGCTACCCGTGGGCGTTCGAGGCCTTTCCAGAATAGAATGGCTGCGCTTTTGGTGGGGTTCACTTCAATTCTCCATTTCCGGCACCACCGCCCCAGGGCTGTGACCGCGGATTGGAGGTTGTCGTGAATTCCCTCGGGAGTTCTACCTTTGTAGTAGATAGCCGTATCATCGGCGAATAGAGCGCTTTTAACTCGTCTAAAGGGGGGAATGTCGCTAGTATAAAGTGTGAATAGGAGTGGCGAGAGCACTGAGCCTTGCGGGACTCCTGCTCGTATGGGATGGGGGAAGAGAGGGTGCCCTCGACTCTGTAGCGGAAGGAGCGGTTCGACAAAAAGTCCCGTACTATGCGTACTAGACGGTCCGGCACGCCCAACTGGTACAGCTTGTATATTAAGCCGTTGTGCCAGACCTTGTCAAATGCCTTCGCCACGTCGAAGAGGAGCATACCCGTGGTATAACCGAGTTGGAAGCCGCTACTGACGTCTTCCACTATACGGTGGACTTGTTGGACACAAGAGTGTTTGGTTCGAAAACCGAACTGTTGGTCTGGTTTGACTTTCTTAGAGTCTGCAAAACTCTTTAATCTATTGTAGTTAAGTCTCTCGTAAATCTTGCCAAGGACGTTGAGGAGACTGATGGGGCGATAACTGGAGGCTTCGGTCTTGGGTTTCCCTGGCTTGGGAATACCTATGACCGTTGCACTTTTCCAGGATTGGGGGAAAAAGTTGTTGCTCAGTGCTGCATTGAAGATGGCAGTGAGCAAAACTATGAGATAAGGGGAGAAGAGTTTGATAACTCTATTAGCGATCCCGTCGGGACCTGGGGCTTTCCTGGGGTGAAGATCCTTAATCACTTTCCGGACTTCGTCCACCGTGATTGGGGCGATAGGGTGGTCTGGGTGTTCGGAGGGTGGGTGGGATAGTTTGCTTTCGACCTCGGCGTCCACCTTCTTGAGGTGGCGCTGATCTACTGGCAAGGTGCTGGGCGTACATTGAGCCTCAAGACTGTCGGCCAGGCACTCGGACTTCTCGTCGTCGTCAAAGGCGGGCCCTTGATTTGGACGAGTGAGTGGAGGCATAGACGAGATTTTGTCTGATTTAAGTTTCCGTTGGAGATGCCAAAAGGCCAAGTGACTCGGATCAAGTTCCCCTAGGAACTTGTTCCAGCGAGCGTCTCGCAGGTCTTTCATGCGGTATCTCAGATTGCGCTGGAGTGACCTCAGAAAGGTGCGGTTCGGAGGGCGGCGTTCTTTTCCGTCACCAGTTCACGCACGTCATCGGGAAGTTTCCAGCGATGGTCTTCCATCACCGGAACTTGTCGTGAACAGGCGTCCACGACTGACTGTACGTGAGCTGTGAGGGAATCGACTGCCTTTTGAGTGTCGTAGAGTGCCTCATAGAGTCGGCAGCCTCTATGAGGGGCGGGATACTATCTAACAAATACAATATAACTTTATATATATATATAATATATAATATATATATAAATATATATATATATAATATGTATATATATATATATATATATATATATTTATATATATATATATATATGTATAATACTAGCTTATGCTCGCGGCTTCGCCCGCGTGGAGTTCGAAAAATAGCTTTGGAAATTTCCTGCTAGAATCGTTTCAGCCGCTATGCCGGGAAAGAGCATCATACATTATAATATAAGAAAATTTAATTTTTCTAGGATTAAAAAAAAAGTATCTTTTATGTCCTATTCCTATGTACAAGCTATCGCCGTTTCAACTTTCAGCAAAATCGGAGCCGCAAACATCCAAACATCCAAACTTACAAACTTTCACATTTATAGTATTAGTAACATATACATAAATATATATTCACGCCTCACACCACAATAGTTTTTTAGTACTCACTTCCGCCAGAGATATATTTTAGATGCCAACGAGACAGAGACGAGTCCATCGCCGTTATTCAAACACGACTTTGAATATCTTCTCAAACGTGTGCATATTTCCTCGATGTTTTCCTTTACCTTAAAGAAATGTATAAACCATCCTTATAATCACTATATCTATTGACGAAAACCACATTAAAATTTGTTGCGTGGCTTAAAACAAATACGCGTACAAACGGCGGGAAGGAACTTTGTTTTATTCTCTAAATAGTGACTTAAATCAATTGAAAATATTTTTTGCCACCTAATGTGTACCAGCCTTATTCCCTAGTTATAAAAGCGGCCTTGGAATATTATTTGTTTAATAGGGCTAAGGTAAATATGTCAGATACAATCGTACACGAAGGTTGCTCTCCTCTTTATGTATACACACCACGAGCTTTACAGATAAGGAAACCTAGGGAGGGACCTTTTTTTTTTTTTTTTTTTTTTATACAACAAGAATCGCAAACAAGCAAACGGCCCACCTGATGGGAAACGGTTACCGTAGCCTATTTACGCTCACGATACCGAAGTATCACTTGCGCGTTGCCACTCTGTGTTCGGAGAGTTATAGTGTGATGGCAGCATAATGGGTTTAATCCCTCTGCTTCCAACACAATGTAACAATCCTCCCCCCTCCCCAAGGAGCTCATTACTGGAAACCTTATTCACCGCGTAGGAACACAACACAAAAAATGTGTTATTTGGCTACGGACTTCTATAAGGTGGAGGTACTGCCCCAGTCGGGCAGCTCCAAATTCGAACGGGAAACCCGTTATGCCCTACCTCTCTTAATACCTACATTATCAGTGTAGGTTCCTCCACGAGGACGTACCCCACCAATTTCTAGTCGAGGGGTTCGCGGGATGCGGGTGACCAGAGTGAATATAAAAACTGTATGCTTCTTACTAATATTATATACTAGCTTATGCCCGCGGCTTCGCCCGCGTGGAAAGAGCAACATACATATTTTTGCCTTTATAATATTAGAGCTTTGAATCTTTCGGGATTCAAATGTAGCCTGTGTCTTAATCCTGGGTATAAGCCATCACCATAAAAAATGTCAGTAAACCGGCTTTTTTTCAGTCGTAAAAATGTTTTTTTTTCAATAAAAAGTATAAAATAATATATCCTCACGCCTTCCCACAAGGGTCCCCGAAGGGGTAGGCAGAGGTGTATAGGTAATACCCACACACCCACTTTCCGCCAGAGGTATATTAGGTGCCAACGTGACAGATGGCGAGTCCATCGCCGTTACTCCAGCACGACTATACATACGCCTTTGAATTTCTTCTCAGACGTATGCAGGTTTCCTCTCGATGTTTTCCTTCACCGTAAAGCTCGTGGTGTGACTAATCACTGTACTTAAGTTCAGAAAAACTCATTGGTACAGTCGGGATTCGAACTTGCGACCTTTGCGTCGCAGGCAACTGCTCGAACCACTCGGCCACCACGGCACCAATAAAAAGTATCCTATGTTACTTCTTATACCTCCAGGAATATGTGTACAAACTTTCATGATAATCGGTTATGTAGTTTTTACGTGAAAGCGTAACAAACAAACTTACATTCACATTTATAATATTAGTTAGGATGTGAGAGTTTGTGAGGTTGTTTGTAATTTTTTCACGCAAAAATGTACTGAATAGATTTTAATGAAACTTTCAATAATACTTTAATAGCGTACCTATAACAATCAGAATAACATATCTTAATATATATAAATTACGTGTCACGTTGTTTGTCCGCGATGGACTCCTAAACTACTCAACCGATTTCAATCAAATTTGCACACCGTGCGCAGTTTGATCTAACTTAAGAGATAGGATAGCTTACATTACAATTGGACCCGATAGGTGGCGCTGCGATCGTGTTTCAGGAAGTTTTAACTTTTTCACCCGGCGAAGCTGGGCGGGACAGCTAGAAGGCTATAATTGATAAAGATATTGTTCTACTTGGCTAAAATACAATAAGATCAAATTTCAGGCCGGCAAAACCTTTAGGCATGTATGTATCACATATGCACACAAATGTATCTGCCCGAAATAAGGTTGTTGTTACACATTTGCCTACCCCTACGTGTGCCGACAGGCGTGAAGGCAATACAATAAGTATGTCATACGGCCAACCGATTAACATTAAATACATTTCTTCGACTTGAAACGATTATTATACACAAACGTAACAACGAAGTGTAATTATTCAAAATAAATGTATCCTAAACAGTATTGATGCGATCACGTGTTTGTTATATTATACAATGCAACCATTGGACTAAACGCCGCCGTCAAGAGTACAGTACAGTCGCGAGCTAGAACTCAAATGCTGTGGTGATCGAATTATTTCAGTAGTAGCATGCAACACAAAGGTTGAAAACTCATGTTCCGACTGTACCAATGAGTTTTTCTAAAGTTAAATACAAACCGTAGAAGCGTGGTGGCCGAGTGGTTCGAGCAGTTGCCTGCGACGCAAAGGTCGCAAGTTCGAATCCCGACTGTTTCAATGAGTTTTTTCTGAACTTAAGTACAGTGATTAGTCACACCACGAGCTTTACGGTGAAGGAAAACATCGAGAGGAAACATGCATACGTCTGAGAAGAAATTCAAAGGCGTATGTATAGTCGTGCTTGAGTAACGGCGATGGACTCGCCATCTGTCACGTTGGCACCTAATATACCTCTGGCGGAAAGTGGGTGTGTGGGTATTACCTATACACCTCTGCCTACCCCTTCGGGGACCCTTGCGGGAAGGCGTGAGGATATATTATTTATATTATATTAAAAATACAAACCAACGTTACATGCCTATCTTCGTCTTTCCACACCCTCATGCACGCAATTGCAAAAATTTTCGTTGATAAATATTTAATTCCTGTTAGACTAAAGGTTTGTAAGTAAGACTGATTGCACCAAATAGTGTTTACTTAACCTAGATGCTGTGGTTAATCACACTACAAGCGTATGCAGGTTTCCTCTTGAAGTTTCCCTACACCGTAAAGCTCCTGGTTTGACTAATCATTGTACTTAAGTTCAGAAACACTCATTGGTACAGACAGGATTCGAACTTTAAATCTTTGTGTTGCAGGTAACTTGACCCACTCGGCCACCACGGCTCTCACCAAGTATAGAAATATTAAAGTAATAGAAATAACTGAGATAAAGCTTTTTTACACCAGCGTACACAAATCTAAGGGCATTCACCGATGTGTGTGGCTCGCGATTTGTGTCAATGCTGCTCTATTGTCTTCATCACGTTTTAATATGTACTCAGGTTAACCGATTTCAAAATACTGTGATTATCTATAATTATACTCATATATAATAAAATAAATATAATATATCCTCACGCCTTCCCACAAGGGTCCCCGAAGGGTTAGGCAGAGGTGTATAGGTAATACCCACACACCCACTTTCCGCCAGAGGTATATTAGGTGCCAACGTGACAGATGGCGAGTCCATCGCCGTTACTCAAGCACGACTATACATAAGCATATGAATTTCATCTCAGACGTATGCAGGTTTCCTCTCGATGTTTTCCTTCACCGTAAAGCTCGTGGTGTGACTAAACACTGTTAAGTTCACAAAAACTCATTGGTACAGTCGGGATTCGAACTTGCGAATTTTGTGTCGCAGGCATCCCGAACTACCCGGCCACCATGGCTTTTTTTAGCTCAAAATATATAAATAGTTATATAAATGAACGCATAGGACATCCAAGAGGGTGCGAAAACTCGTGTTTATCACAAAAATATTTGCACCCAGCTGGAAATGACCCTGCGACCTTAAGCTTCGCAGTCAGGAGCTCTGTCCGCTAAACCTTTTTTATTTTTTTTATACAACAACAGTGGCAAACAAGCATACGGCCCATCTGATGGGAAACGGTTACCGTAGCCTATTTACGCTCACGATACCGAAGTATCACTTGCGCGTTGCTACTCTGTGTTCGGAGAGTTAGTGTGTTGGCAGCATAATGGGTTTAATCCCTCTGCTTCCAACACAATGTAACAATCCTCCCCCCTCCCCAAGGAGCTCATTACTGGAAACCTTATTCACCGCGAAGGAACACAACACAAAAAAATGTGTTATTTGGCTACGGACTTCTATAAGGTGGAAATCCAAATTCGAACGGGAAACCCGTTATGCCCTACCTCTCTTAAACCTGAAGCTTAACCACTCACGTCACCTATGAAACTTTTACACGGGTGAAGAGCACAGTTGGTCCTTCATAATTTGACCCTTGTGTAACAAATTACCCGTCAAGAGTACACGGGAACAGACAACAGACACAATACTGGGAACAATGTAGTGACTCACAAACCTTGTTCGCTATCTCGAGTAGAGTGCCAGATTCGGTATAGTGATGTCTAGTGTCGATGAAGATTGTCGATAGTTTTTTGTTCTTAAGATTATTTTATCGACTACCTAAAATTACTACAAGGAGTAGACACGTGAACATGCGAACGTAAAATACATTACTAATATTATAAATGCGAAATTTTGCGAGGTTGTTTCTCTTTCAAGGAAAAGAACTGAACGGAATCAGCTGAAATGTAGCACAAAGAAAGATTATCAGCTGGATAGGTTATGACACATAGGTAATGTTCTATTAAAAATAAATCTGTCGATGAAATCAATTTTCTTTCTAAATAGTTTATAATACATACATATCATCACGAGCCCCTAACGGGGTAGGCAGAGAGTATAGAGCGCCAGTTCTCTTTAGACTTACATACCTCTTTCGCTTCGTCCACATTCATCAGTCTCTTCATACATGCTCATCGGGTTCGAGTACTCTTGACGTTCCCGTCATTGAGCGTCCGATCGACAGTTTATTATAAATCAATGATTTCCTTTACCGTCATAAATTCCGTTACCGCTGGGGTTTGAACTTGCACTTATTTTCGTACTAGCGCAAATGCCAGTTTTGCCGAGTGATATTGTTGCTGCGTTAACAACAATAAATATGAATAATAGCAATTTATCCTTTATATCGATACCTAAAGCCCCAGCCCTTGAAATGCCATTAACAGAGACGGCCCCAAGCGATCAAGTGTAACATGCAGTCGATTCTCGATTGAAATTCTCAACCGATTTATCTTTGTTGTTTTGTTATCGATATTTATTGTGGTCTAGACTACTCGAAGCTGGTACATTTGTTGTAATAAGGGAGCTTAAATAATCGCCACACACGGAGTAGGTATGCACAGTAGGTGTTACAAGCGTCCATAGGCGGGGGTAACCGCTTACCATCAGGCGGACCGCATGCTTGTTAGTCACCGATGAGGTATAAAAAAAAAATAGAGCGCCACTCCATTCTAGACTTACAGATCTATTCGTCACTCCTTTCTAGACTTACAGACCTCTACGCTTCAGGCACATTCATCAATATCTTCATACATGCTCGCCAGTTTCGGGTACTCTAGACGTTCCTATCCCATAGTGTTCGATCGATTTTATGTAAGTTGTTGGAACGTGGTCTTCCTCGGCCTCCAAACTGTAAGCTATATTTTTATTTAAATTTAGATCCAATCAGAACCAATTAATTCTTTCTTCTGCGAGCTCTCAGGCTGTGGAATGAGCTCCCCGTTCAGGTCTTCCCCGGAGAGTACGTCATGGAGTTCTTCAAGAAGGGTGTGAAGAGAGTCCTGCTTTCCGGCACGCGGTAACCGTATTTCTTTTTATACAACAAGAGTGGCAAACAAGCATACGATGCCCATAGCCCACCCGATCTAAAACGGTTACCGCAGCCTATTTACGCTTATAATACCGAAGTATCACTTGCGCGTTGCCACCTTGTGTTCGGAGAGTTATACTGTGTCGGCAGCATAATGGAACTAATCCCTCTTTTGCCAACACAATATAACAATCCTCCCCTCACCGCGTAGGAACACATCACCAAACATTGTGTTATTTGGCTACGGACGTCTATACCGTATACCATCAGACGGGTATCATAAAATAAGGCGGCTTTTGTTAGACGTAATTCTTTCACATAATTTATTCGTAAAATTACAACAGATGCAATTGTTGGTTAAAAGAAATTAACCAACCAATTGAAACCAACATCTGGTTTGATAACCAAACCAAATCTACCGCCCTTATTTTTAGACGCTCGTAACTTCCCCTTGTATCAATCGGTATTAGCCAATGCCCATTGACGGATTCCTTGCTCCGACATTCCGCTAGACATAGGGCTGACTGCTGGCAAAGAACTTTTCAATCTTCTATATCTCGATTTTTTCAATAGCTTAGCTTCTTTTACTGTGTTACAACTATTTGATAGTGGTCACTCCTGGCTGCGAAGCGTGATTTCACGAGTTCAACCCCTGCTACGGGCGAATATTAATGTGCTGGACACTAATATTTCTACCTTAGTCTTGGATGTTCTATTCCTGTGGTTCTAGTAGTTACTTGCAACATAAACATTGCAAGTTC
Source organism: Drepana falcataria (assembly GCA_945859725.1). Classification (NCBI taxonomy): domain Eukaryota; kingdom Metazoa; phylum Arthropoda; class Insecta; order Lepidoptera; family Drepanidae; genus Drepana; species Drepana falcataria. Next base: position 7,290,104 of record OX243941.1, on the reverse strand, counting down.
GAATCCCGACTGTACCAATGAGTTTTTCTGAACTTAAGTACAGTGATTAGTCATACCACGAGCTATACCTGCCTGAAACCTGTTTACGTTTCAGAAGAAATTAAAAAGACGTTTGTATTGTTGTACTTGAGTAACGGCGATGGACTCGCCATCTGTCACGTTGGCACTTATAATATATCTCCGGCGGAATGTGCCTGACTGCCTACCCATTCGGTGACCCCTATGGAAAGACGTGAATGTCAGGTGTCGGACACGAACATATCGAGGGCTTGAAATCAATGTTAAATGATAACTGCTCCGTTTATTACTGAACCGTGTACAACAATGTACGCGGTTCAGTAATAAGCTAAGCATTTACCATATCAGCTAAATCCATTTTAAGCGATTACTGCTCCGCTACCTTAGGTAGTAGCATGATGTTAAATAAGCCTTCCTAGAATAGCCAGACATTTCTAGACAAACCTGATTAAGTTTTATTTTTTCTTTATTTCTTTATTTTATTTTCTATACAAGAAACAGCAACATAATACATATTTAAAGGGTAGTTACATTTTACTCATTATGAAGCCAACTACGTTTTTCAAGGAGTACATAATAGCATTTCTTAAGGTGATAGAGGAACTAAATCTATACGAATATTATAAAGAGGAAAGATTTGTTTGTTTGTTTGTTTGTAATGAATAGGCTCCGAAACTACTGGACCGATTTCAAAAATTCTTTCACCTTTGGAAAGCTACATTATCCCCGAGTAACATAGGCTATATTAAATTGGACCCGATAGGTGGCGCTGCGATCGAGTTTTAGGAATTTTAACTTTTTCACCCGTGCGAAGCTATCCCTTTCTGTGTGTCTTAAGGTGGATTCGAGAATGGTTTAGATTTACAATGGGACCCGATAGGTGGCGCTGCGATCGTGTTAAGGGCAATTTAACTATTTCACCCGAGCAAAGCTGGGCGGGACAGCTAGTAGGTAATATACATATTACAAGTGATTAGTTAATAAAATAAGTTTTATCGAGAGAGCAGAGCATTGAGACCAAAATGAACAAATTGTTTTAAATATTACGTGTGGCAACCCTAGGTCGGACTGACAGTCTGATAACACAGTTGGCTATCAGCCAACGTAGCATGAAGTGCGGGAGTAACCACAGCACCAGTAGGTATATTGACATTAAGAGGCCTAAATTAAGAATACGCGTAAATCTAGTGATTGAGCGCAGTTAGTAGGGAAAGCTGACTTGTACGACGAGAATAGAAGGTGGATTTTGGTGTTAGGTGTTATATTTACATATCATCACGCCAAGTCCCTAACGGGGTAGGCAGAGAGTATAGGGCGCCAGTTCTCTCTAGACTTACATAATAATATATCCTCACGCCTTCCCACAAGGGTCCCCGAAGGGGTAGGCAGAGGTGTATAGGTAATACCCACACACCCACTTTCCGCCAGAGGTATATTAGGCAAGATCGGCCCAAGCGTTCGGCTTCTCATCAATGTTTCCTTATGACGTTATCATGTAAAATTATAGTCCGTAAACCGACTTTACAGACGATAACTTATTTTTGCTTTGCCGTCCAAACCCTAAATTATGATATCCGAGTATTATTGCAAAACGAGTGTTTGTGGATGTTTGTTCCCCTTACACGCAAAAACTCCTAAACGGAATTTTTTAAATTAGGCATATTGATAGATTATAAGCTGTATTAACACATAGAAGATAGATGTTCTTAATAACAAAAAAAAAATATATATATATATATATATATATATAAGGCGAAAAATAAGCATTGCTATCCAGCGTGGCAATGCTGCTAATCTTGGCACGTTGTCTCGGGATACCGATTTGGGTCAAATGTGTTATATATAAGTACTTAGTTATACGCATGGAATATGTTTTATTTCAGAAAAAATCTACTAATAGAATCAAATTTTACCCGTGTGAAACCACGAGGCAGACCTAGTATCTCATTTAAAGATCCACCCTAGCCCTGTCACCTCGCTCGGGAACCGGTAGCGCTCTAAGCCGAGGCCCCAACTTCAGGGATGATGTTGGCTGTGCTTTGCTTAGCGAGTCAAAATTGACAGGTTGAAGGCCTTGGTTCCCGGAGCTCACGTTACGAGACAGTTCAATAAAAGAAAAATATTTCTCATTCATATAGGAGACGAGATACCGACCTTCATGATCAAGGAAGGCCGCTACTTTAATGCACGCATATTTACTTAGCTCAGCTATTGAGTTACAGAGATTTATTCCCGAAGGCCTCTCATATAATTGTTCTTTCTCTTAACGGTCTGACAGCTCGAGGACTCTGGTCTGATCCATGGTCAGGTATATTTTATTTATTGTTTCCCTCGGTCGTTGGTGGCCGAGTGGTTCGAGCAGTTGCCTGCGACGCAAAGTTCGCAAGTTCGAATCCCGACTGTACCAATGAGTTTTCTCTGAACTTAAGTACAGTGATTAGTCACACCACGAGCTTTACGGTGAAGGAAAACATCGAGAGGAAACCTACATACGTCTGAGAAGAAATTCAAAGGCGTATGTATAGTCGTGCTTGAGTAACGGCGATGGACTCGCCATCTGTCACGTTGGCACCTAATATATCTCTGGCGGAAAGTGGGTGTGTGGGTATTACCTATACACCTCTGCCTACCCCTTCGGGGACCCTTGTGGGAAGGCGTGAGGATATATTATTATTATTTATTATTCCCTCTGTCATGACAGTCAGAGTCCCTGTTCATCTAAGATTTTGAGTTTTTCTCCATTATTACTTTATTACTTTAATTTTTATTTTTCTATTTCTTTACTGTTTTAACTTTAAATCTATATTTTCTTTACCGATACCTCTGGTGTCGGAAGCGTATGAAGCAGCGGTAACCGCTTACCATCAGGCGGCTCGCATGCTTTACCACTTAGTTGAATTTTTTTTATTTTTTTTTATACAACAAGAGTGGCATACAAGCATACGGCCCACCTGATGGGAAACGTTTACCGTAGCCTATTTACGCTCACGATACCGAAGTATCACTTGCGCGTTGCCACTCTGTGTTCGGAGAGTTATAGTGTGTTGACAGCATAATGGTTTAATCCCTCTGCTGCCAACACAATATAATAATCTTGCCCCCTCCCCAAGGAGCTCATTACTGGAAACCTTATTCACTGCGTAGGAACACAACAAAATAAATTGTGTTATTTGGCTACGGACTTCTATTAGGTGGAGGTCCTGCCCCAGGCGGGCAGCTCCATATTCGAACGGGAATCCCGTTATGCCCTACCTCTCTCAAAATGAATATAACAAAACCCTTATTTTTGGATGTTCTACTCGTGTACTATCGAAATATTTACTGGTGTAGCAGAGACAGTAGAGCGCTAGTTCGCTCTAGACTTCCTGACCTCTTTCGTTTCATCTAAGTTCGTCCGTCTCTTTATATCATCAACCGGCTCACCAGTATCGTGTACTCTCGACATTCTGATCTTTCGATCGATCGGATCTATAAATAAATAATAAATAAATACCTGGGACAATTGCACACAAATTGACCTAGTCCCAAAGTAAGCAAAGCTTGTGTTATGGTAACTGGACAACTATATTTTTACTTATATAGATATATATATACATAAATACATAGGACATCCAAGACTAAGGTACAATTACTCGTGTTCATCACACAAATATCTGCCCTCAGCGGGATTCGAACCCGCGACCTCAAGTTTCGCAGTCAGGAGCTCTAACCACTAGACCAGACGGTCGTCGATCTATCAAGTCGGATCGTGTTATTCCTCTTTAATCCCAAATTGTATTGGAAATCTGTTTTGTAACCCATCCGGCACTCAACTTTTCCAAATGTTCAAACCAACATAACATGCCTGTCTTCATCTTCACCCATTAACTTAATGCGGATGTTATAGTATGAACAATTGCACTCAATTGTTCCGCACACAACCAATGCTTGGAGTAAAACATAGTACGTACACCTTTGATCCTTCCAGGTGGTTAGTGGTTAGCAACCTGATCGCCTCAACAGCGGACCGCAATAATTGCAAGGACTATCAATAATAAATCCAGCGTGAATAAGACCCGCTGTCGCATAAGGCCGGCACGGTAACGTACAGTGCGTACGCTCAGTCCCGGCGATACGCATAAACGGACCCAGTTTGCATAATTCAGTAACAAACATTGATGTAAAAAAGAATAGATACGTCTTACCGCGCTCGGCTTGGCTAACTCAACACAAGCTAATTGGCTTGAGTCAACTTAGTCCCAGCTTGACTGGCAACGACGTAGCACTTATTCAGCATTTAGGTAAAATGCCTTCTTAGGTGCTTAGAAACTGCAGAACATATACTAGACGAGTGTAAAAACCAAGAAGGATGTGTCTTTTCATTTGTAAGTAATGCAAATTTGTTTTATCTATCAAAAATACGAAAATTTTACATTAAATTTTAATCTGAATTAACTCCTGCGACGAAGCCACTGCGCCACTCGCGCGAACGAGACAAGTAGCGCGTTACGTTTAAGAGCGAAAGAGAGAACGTTTAGAGCTCGACATATTGGCACGTGGCTGTGCTGTTATCCCTTTCTGACAACTAGGATTCATATACTTCGTGCTCTTTTAATGTCATCAGTGTGCTTAATGCCGTTGTGTGAGTTGTGTATTGTAGCTATATGTAGGTATAGCATACAATTTGCCATGTTTATACTTCATATTCAAGGAGTATAACGTCTCTATATATAAAACCTCATTGGTAACAAACTGACCGGACTGGTACAGTCGGTCCACTGATCGTTGCAGCGAACGCGTTCAGGCGTTCATATTTCTATGACGCGTCGGCCGACCGCCGGTTCCCGTACGCAATGCGTTGCAATATATGTATGAACGCGCGTACAGTTGGTTCAGCTCTGGATTTTATTGAATTTTCATATATATTATGACAAGCGCCGACCGAGTGGTTCGAGTCGCCTGCGACACAAACGTCGCAATTTCGAATCCCGACTGTACCAATGAGGAGGTTTTCTGAACAGCATATACATACAATTCCATATAATTTCTAAATTCCAACTATTATATTTCCTGAGATACCCCGTGTTTATACCTCTATATATGGTATCGTCGTTGCGTTTATTATTGTGCCAAAACATATATACATACATACCCCCCTAACGGGGTAGGCAGAGAGTATAGAGCGCCAGTTCTCTCTAGACTCTTTCGCTTCGTCCACATTCATCAGTCTCTTCAGACATGCTCGTGGGTTTCGAGTACTCTTGACGTTCCCGTCTTTGAGCGTCCGATCAATTTGATCTAGGTAGTTGGAACGTGGTCTTCCTCTGCCTCTTCTTGCACACACTGCCAAAACATTATTGCCAAAATATTTTTTTAGACTTGATAACCGGCCTAAGCGTTCGGCTTTTCATCAATGTTGTATATATCCTCACGCCTTCCCACAAGGGTCCCCGAGGGGGTAGGCAGAGGTGTATAGGTAATACCCACACACCCACTTTCCGCCGAGGTTACTCAAACACGACTATACATACGCCTTTAAATTTCTTCTCCGACGTATGCAGGTTTCCTCTCGATGTTTTCCTTCACCGTAGAGCTCGTGGTGTGACTAATCACTGTACTTAAGCTCAGAAAAACTCATTGGTACAGTCGGGATTCGAACTTGCGACCTTTGCGTCGCAGGCAACTGCTCAAACCACTCGGCCACCACGGCTTTTTCATGTTTTCTTATAACGTTATTACGTAAAATTAGCGCTCTTAAACCACCTTTACAGACAGCCATTTTTTTATTATTATTATTATCTACATAGATGTTATAACAGTGGCAAGAGTTCGCATGTAACAAATCAATTATAGATAATTGCCTGCCTTTGTTCAGCTTGGCTTGATTATCACGTGAGTGTTTTTTAACGCCGGATGTGAATATTTTCTTACTAGTTACCTGTAAATAATATATCTACATACCATTTCACAAGGTTCCCCGAAGGGGTAGGCAGAAAAGTGTTGGGAGTACCCACGCAGTACGCACCCACTTTACTCAATCAAGAAGTCCATCGCCGTTACTCAAGCATGACTATACATACCCTTTGAATTGCTTCTCAAACGTATGTAGGTTTCCTCTCGATGTTATCCTTCACCGTATAGCTCGTGGTGTGACTAATCACTGTACTTAAGTTCAGAAAAACCTCATTGGTAGGTACAGTCGAGATTCGAAGTTGCAATCTTTGTGTTGCAGGCCATTCAACCACACCGCTACACGGCCACCACAGCACCTCTGCACGATCTGTAAATATGGGTCTTAATTTAATGATATTAGGGATAATTATTCTTTGCGAATAGTAAGTTATTGCTTAAATGACCAGTGTTCTGCCCGTCGATCATTCAAATGAATAGTCTGTGAACTTGTGGACAATTCTGAGGAATCAATAGTTTCACGTTCATCTCGTGCCTACTCTAAGGCCTGTGCACATCACGTTTTTCAAACGCACCGTCGATGCGCGTTTGTTGCGATACAGACGCGAAACGCACGCGAGTCAGACGCACCCTGTAAACCTTTGCACACCTGTATAAATGCAGACACGCGTTGAATCGATACAGACGCGATGCTATCTCGCGTGTTTATCTGTACAAGCGACAAACAAAGCTCTGTAGGCTAAAAGCGCACCGGCGATCCACGTTTCTGAAAGGCGCAGGGCGTTTAAAAAACGTGGTGTGCACGGGCCTTTAGTAATATTGGTAAAGTATATATCTTCTCTTCAATTACAACGATTTTTCTGAGGAGAAGTGGAGTTTCCTTTCTATTAGTATATTTTTTCAGTGCATTTTTATTATAAGTATGTAAGGATCGTAGCAAGTGGAAAGAAGTGGTCTCTGCCTACCCCTACGGGAAAGAGGCGTGATTATATGGATGTATGTATGTATTTTTATTATTATAGGGAACAATGATCTGACTTTATGTAATGTTAGTAAAAGGTCGATTCACCCCAGCCGTCAATCTGACACTGACAGGTCTAGGATATTTCGGTAGCTGAATACTTGACTCAATGCCAGAGGTGTTGCTTATAATCACCGCCATTATAGCGAAAACCAGAATTAGCAAGTTTGTTGCAAGATAGCTGGATGCTTTGACGACCATTTTGCTATATCTCAAAGTATCTACTATATATATGTACATATATAGAGGATAAAATACTATTTATATAGGTGTTATATATTATATTATTATATAGGTGTTCCGCATCTTACCTTGAGAGAAAAAAAATAAGTTCTTAAAACACGATCGCGGCGCCACCTTTCTGGTTACATAAGGATCGAAACCAATCCGTGAGTCCACCTGAACCTAAGGAGTTGAGTAGAGTGAGAGTAAAGAGAAGAGAGACTACATGTACATTTACTCATATCATCATTACGCGACTCCCCCACGTCGAAGGAGGAGAGAGTTATAGTACGTGTCCTCTTTAGTCACATTGGCTTCATGCTCGCTCATCCTTGATTGTCCGATCAATCTTGGTAACTGCATCTCTATTACTTTCACTTTGTATGCGAGTAGATGAGACGAGAGGAGAATAGAAATGTACATGGAACAGATCCCGTCTGTCTTACTCCACTCATCCTCTCTATATGTCCAAGCCAACGTAGCATGCATTTCTTCATCTTTATAGTCACACCCTCATTTACGCCGGATTCGATCAAGGATCGTTATTTCGTAAATATTTCTCTAAAAGCACTAATTAAGAGACTATTAATTGTGATAACAGAACGTAAGATAATAATGTAATTAATTAAGTGCAAAAGGAGGTCAAGCGTACTCTATTTGTGAGAAAATTGACAATTAATATTTCTTAAGGTTCTGTAAGTGTAAAAGTTAAAAGAAACCTTAGTTTAATGTCTTAAGCGTTTTATCTCCACCCCACAACCCCTAAAAGGTAGAAGAAAGCTGGGTTTTACAACACTCGAGTAGTTGACTGCGACGCAAAGATCGCAAGTTCGAATCCCGTCTGTACCAATGAGTTTTTCTGAACTTAAGTACAGTGATTATTCACACCAAGAGCTTTACGGTGAAGAAAAACATCGAGAGGAAACCTGCATACGTCTGAGAAGCAATTCAAAGGCGTATGTATAGTCGTGCTTGAGTAACGGCGATGGACTCGCCATCTATCACGTTGGCACCTAATATATCTCTGGCGGAAAGTGGGTGTGTGGGTATTACCTATACACCTCTGCCTACCCCTTCTGGGACCCTTATGGGAAGGCGTGAGTATATTATATTTTTTTTATATTTGATATACATATTTTGGTGCCGAGTCCAGCTAGCCTGCTTCCTAGATCATTGATCAGGCGAAATGCTCTTAACTAACAACTTTACAACCCTTGGCCATGGCATCGGTGAGTTATCAAAGTACATTAAATGCAAACTATTTATCGTGCTAGCTTGTTCATTTCGTCTGACATTGATTTGAGGACAAATAATGCGGTTGAATCTCTGCACGCAATCCAATTATTTCAATTCATTTAACAATATAAATCGAATCATGTTTTTTATAGCAAAGCGATTACCGGGTAAGTGGAGACTGCGTAGTTCAAATGCCTGGTAGACATTTCAACCCGCAATTTCAATTGAAAGTGGAAATCTGTATCTAAATAAATCAAATGTGGCTGATTGACATAGTGATCTATCCACGCACAGCCCAAACCACTGGACGGATCGGGCTGAAATTTGGCATGCAGGTAGATGTTATGACGTAGGCATCCGCTAAGAAAGGATTTTGATTAATTCTACTCCCAAGGGGATAAAATAGGGGATGAAAGTTTGTATGAAACATTGTAAATTTTATACCATCGGGCTGAGACTTTGCATGCATAAAGCTACTATGACGTAGGCATCCCCTAAGAAAGGATTTTGATTAATTCTACTCCCAAGGGGATAAAATAGGGGATGAAAGTTTGTATGAAACATTGTAAATTTTATACCATCGGGCTGAGACTTTGCATGCATAAAGCTACTATGACGTAGGCATCCCCTAAGAAAGGATTTTGATTAATTCTACTCCCAAGGTGATAAAATAGGGGATGAAAGTTTGTATGAAACATTGTAAATTTTATACCATCGGGCTGAGACTTTGCATGCATAAAGCTACTATGACGTAGGCATCCCCTAAGAAAGGATTATGATTAATTCTACTCCCAAGGGGATAAAATAGGGGATGAAAGTTTGTATGAAACATTGTAAATTTTATACCAAAGTAAATAAAAAAATACTGCGCAAAGTCACTATCCCACGCGGACGAAGTCGCGGGCACAGCTAGGTAGTGTCTAATTTTGAGTTCTTCTGATTGATATCACGACCTTTACGATGTAGGAAAACATCAAGAGGAAACCTGCATACTATTAAGAGGAACCACATGTTATAGAAATTTTCAAACTTATTTTGTCGTAGTTTTAAAGACGTATGTGTAGGCGTGTGTGAGAAACAGCGATGGACTTGCAATGACACCTAAACACCTAATTAAATCTCCTGTGAAAAATAATATTATTATATTATACTAGCTGTCCCGCCCAGCTTCGCCCGGGTGAAAAAGTTAAGCTTCCTGTAACACGATCGCAGCGCCACCCATCGGGTCCAATTGTGATTTAAGCTATCCTATCTTTTAAGTTGGATCAAACTGCACATGGTGGGCAAATTTGATTGAAATCGGTTTAGTAGTTTCCATCCATCCAGAGTCCATCGCGGACAAACGTGACACGTAATTTATATATATTAAGATTATATATTATATAGTACTCCAATAAATATTCAAACAAGATGTCGCTTGTAGGATAAAAATTGGTATATCTATATATATCCTCTCGCCTTCCCACAAGGGTCCCCGAAGGGGTAGTTAGAGGTGTATAGGCAATACCCACACACCCACTTTCCGCCACAGATATATTTTAAGTGCCAACGTGACAGATGGCGAGTCCATCGCCGTTACTCAAGCACGACTATACAATACATACACCTTTGAATTGCTTCTCAGACATATGCAGATTTCCTCTCGATGTTTTCCGTCACCGTAAAGCTCGTGGTGTTACTAATCTTAAGTTCAGAAAAACTCATTGCTACAGTCGGGATTCGAAGTTGCGATTTTTGTGTCGAAGGCAACTACTCGAACCACTCGGCCACCATGTCTTCTATATATGGTATATCTAAAGTCTTCAAAAGCAGTCACCCAGGCGACACGTGACTCGAACAATTCACGTGCGTGTGCAGGTTGTAAATCATTGTGTTATGATAGGTTCCAAATCGATAGGTGTTTACTCAGGACATTCTTCCCCGTAATCAATTTTGTATTTCAAGATACGTCGAATGGTGCGTTTCGAGTCTATTGTCGATGCTCGTGACGTCACTAATGCACCGATCGTCAACACTGGCTTCCAATAATAACTACACACAACCTTATCTTTCTTTCCTACAAGATCCGTCCACCAAAAAATAAACATAGAACTCTCCTACAGCGTAATTTTGGCGCTATAGACAGGGACGAACTTCTAAGGGACGCACAGGATATTGACTGGGATGTCATCAGGGAGGTGGAGTCAGTCGATGAGAAGATTAATATCTTCAACTCACTGCTCACCAAACTCTATGATGCACATGCTCCGGTCAGACCTGTTAGGGTGAAACATCTTCCAGCGCCTTGGCTCAATGACGAGATAAGGACCTTACAAGCCAGGAAGAATACCATAAAAGCTAAATATAAGGCAAATCCCGAAAAATATCGTGAAAAATATAGGCAGGTTAGGAATCTCTGCAATAGGATGTGTAGGGACGCCCAACGACGCCACATTCATAAATCCATTGAAGACAGTACTCCATCTAACGTCTGGAAGTTCTTGCGGACTCTGGGAGTTGGTAAGCAAAAACAAGTTTCCCCCTCGAATAATTTGGACTTAAATGCCTTAAACCTCAATTTTTCCTCGGTAGCACATTTTGATGCTGCCACTAAAACTAACACGTTAAGTCACGTCTCTGGTTCTGCAACTCCCGTCAGTCCAACTTTTTTATTTAGTCAATTTACTGATTGTGACGTTAAGAAGGAAATATCATCCATCGCCTCTAACGCTGTCGGATGTGACGAAATCAGCCGCAAAATGATCCTTCCTCTTTTAGATTTCCTCACACCTATTATCTCCTATATCTTCAATTCTTCTATCTCCTCCAGCTCCTTTCCAACTCTTTGGAAGGATGCACAAATTATTCCACTTCCTAAAAAAACCAATCCTACATCTTTTTCCGAATATCGTCCTATTTCTATCCTTCCCTTCCTGTCCAAAGTGTTGGAAAAACTAGTCCACAAGCAGTTGAGTACGCACTTGGCAAAACATAACCTTCTCAATCCCTTCCAATCCGGCTTCCAACCAGGTCATAGTACCACCACAGCCTTGGTTAAAGTCACTGACGACATACGTGCTGGCATGGAAAAATCACAGCTGACAATCCTGACGCTGCTTGATTTCAGCAACGCATTTAACACCGTCGATTTCGACATACTGCTTGCCATACTAGGTTCCCTTAACGTATCTCCAACGGTTGTTGACTGGTTTCGAAGTTACTTGTTCGGGCGCAGGCAACGTATACGCTTGGATGATAGATTATCGTCTTGGTGTTTTACTTCTGCAGGCGCTCCACAAGGTGGCGTCTTATCTCCACTTCTTTTCTCAATATTTATTAAATCAATCACTCTCAATCTCACTTCATCTTACCACCTATATGCAGACGATCTCCAGATCTACACACAAGCGTCTCTTTCTTCCCTCCCCTGTGCTATTAGAGCTACCAATATGGATCTAGATGTCATATCAAACTGGAGCAGGAATCATGGGCTCCAAGTAAATCCTGTAAAATCTCAGTCCATAATTATTGGTACCAGTAGACTGATAGCCCAGGTGAGATGGGAACAGATGCCGCCTATTTCTTTTGACGGTATTATAACACCCTTTAGCGATGTTGTCAGGGATCTTGGTATTCTTCTTGACAAATCTCTATCTTGGGCACCTCAGGTTGCAGAGGTAAGTCGGAAGATGTTTGCAGCCGCGGGGTCCCTTAGACGCCTTCGTAATTTCTTGCCTATGGACGCTAAAATTAAGCTATCCCAAGCATTGCTCCTTCCTATCCTTGACTATGCTGACGTCAGCTATCTTGACCTTACCGAGGAGCAACTTAATAAGCTTGAGCGCCTTCAAAATTTCTGCATACGGTTCGTATTTGGACTACGCAAATATGACCACGTTTCTGAATTTCGCCGTAGGCTCAAGTGGCTACCCATCCGACTTCGCCGGAATACTCATATCCTATCACTTCTTTACAAAACTTTGTTTGATCCTAGAGCCCCCAGATATCTTCAGGAACGCTTTGAATTTCTTTTTTCCAACCTGCACCTACTCCGTAAAACCAGAGAACTTGTCCTTAAAACTCCTACCTTCACCTCTTCTTCCTATTCCAAGTCTTTCACTGCGCAAGCTGTCCGTCTTTGGAACTCGTTGCCCCAGAACATCAGGCTTGCACAGACATTAATCTCCTTCAAAAAGCTTTTATTTGAACACTATTTCTCTTTTTAACTTGTTTATATATATGTATACATGTATATATTATTGTATGTATGTTATATAAGTATATGTTTCGTATTTATTTATGTAGAATGCCTATTATTTGTATTTTATAATGATTGTTTCTATTTCATCCTCTTAACTGTCACACCTACCTTTTCTTTCTCTGTTTCTTATCTCTCTCTACACTTGGGTTGCCTGGTAGAAATCGCTTTTGCGATAAGGCCGCCTATTGTGCCTACTATATGTTTTTCTTTGTCATTTCTGTTTGTTTTTGTAAATGTGTGTGTTTGTACAATAAAGGATATATTATTATTATTATTATTATTACACATGAGACACTTGCGACCTGCACCGGATTCGTATCCTCACACGTTCCCACAAGGTGTAAGCAGAGGTGTAGACGTAGTACCCACACACCCACTTTCCGCCAGAGAGATATTTAAGGTGGTTGAAGCGGCTTATACCTAGGAATAGGACATAGGCTACTTTTTTTTTTATCCCGAAAAGTCAAAGTTCTAATATTATAGAGTATGATGCTCTTTCCCGGCATAGCGGCTGAACCGATTCTAGCAGGAAACTATATAAGCTACTTTTTCGAACTCCACGCGGGCGAAGCCGGGGGCATAAGCTAGTATATATATATAGTGCCTGGATGACCGAGCTTAGCTCGGTATTTAACAATTGATTTAATACACATCAAAGCATACACTCACTGGCTTAGTGTGTGTTGCTTAGCAACGCTTTAGTGTTGCTGTGTCGGTAGAGCAGTGGCGGAACTCATATTCTAATGAACTTGTAGCAGTTTTTCATTGCCTAAAAACACGGATAAAACGACGTTTTCTAAAAATGAAACCTAGCTAGATCGATTTATCGCCCTCTAAATCCCCCCTCTACCCAGTTTCATGAAAATCGTTGGAGCCGTTTCCGAGATTCAGATTATATATTTATATACAAGAATTGTTCGTTTAAAGGTATAAGATATATATATATATATACTAGTGGTCCCGCCCAGCTTCGCTTGGGTGAAAAAAGTAAATGCCCTAAAACACGATCACAGCGCCACCTATCGGGTCCAATTGTGAATCTAAACCATTCTCGAATCTCCACGAACACACACAAAAAATTTCATCAAAATCGGTCCAGTCGTTTAGGAGGAGTTCAGTCACATACACACGCACACAAGAAATATATATATTAAGATATATATATATATATATATATTATTTAATAAAATTTCACACTGATGAATTCGCGGGGCAGTAGTTATATAATTAGATAAATTACTCGCCTAATTCTTATCACAAAATTAAGCTCACCTACATATTAACAAGTTCGAAGACCTTAAGCTCAGTGATCTGTGAAGGTAGACTGATTCCCATTTGTACCTACACTGCTTTTCATACTCCACTGAGTAATTAAGGTATTGGAATAAATTGGGCTAAATCACTATATATTGTCTGGGACTGCCTGTATTTCTGAATGCGGGGAACTCAACTGCTTTAGGGTTTCGTACGTTTTTCACCGAATATTCTTCAAAATATTGTTGGAGTGCAAGAAGTTTTGCGAGCGGGATGCGTTACAGTGGCATGTCATTTTGTATATATATTAATAAATAAATCTTTCACCGAGATGTCCATTCTAGAAAGGTTTACTTTAGCCTCTTGAATTTTAATGTACCCGTTCGAAGCTTGGGTGGATCGCTAATTAATAAATAAACAACTTGAGATTTGAGTTAGTCACACCACGAACTTTACGGTGAAGGAAAACATCGAGAGGAAACCTGCATACGTCTGAGAAGAAATTCAATGGCGTATGTATCGTAGTCGTGGGTAACGGCGGTGGACTCGGCATCTGTCACGTTGGCATTTTAAAATATATCTCTGCCTACACCTTAGGGAACCCTTATGGGACATGAAATACATGAATGACTGCTTCTCTGTATGTGTTCTACCCCTTATATAATGCAGTGTTCTGACAAAACAATCGCCATCAACCGGGAATCCCCGATTCTAAAGGCGTTTCCTTCCGCGAATGCTCAGGCTGTGGAATAAACACCACGTTGAGGCTTTTCCTAGACAGTACTTTATCTTTCTTCAAGCGTGGGTGTGCTTACCATCGTACCTATGATGTGCTTTCCATCAGGCTAACTGTACGCTAGCTTTATTGGTGGTATAAAAAATATTCTTGGTATCTTACGCAAGGCGGAGGAATTGGACTGCGCCCGCCATTACAGTCCACTCCTGTATCTTGCGAAGCCACTTCTCTTCGACTTCGACCAACTCGTACTGCAACAAATGCGGCGAATTTTAAATGGAATATTTATGCAGAATAATATTTAACTCAAGGTCAGACTCCACTTTCTAATATTGGAAAGGAGTTACGGATACTTAATATGTTACGTGCCTACGCGGAAATAGGAATAAGTGGAGTTGCCTATACAAGGTGGTAAAGCCGAATGCAACAGGATAAGTGTTTAATTAAAAAAAAAATGAATAACTACTGACCTAAAAATACCAAGAAATATTTTAAATACATTACCGGCTGCATTTAGGTGCATGTAGTTAATGTTGGCTACAAATTAGTCTCTCGATTTTAAATCCTATAATAATATCCACTCATGATGCCCATTGGCTTGGAACCACAAAGGTTTGCACTGCGCGGTTCCAAAGGAGTTTCCGTCCGCGAACGCTCAGGCTGTGGAATGAGCTCCCCGTTGAGGTTTTCCCTGGAGAACACAGCAGGGAGTTCTTCAAGAAGGGTGTGAAGAGATTCCTGCACGGTCGGAAACGCGCGAGTGATACCCCTGGTGTTGCGAGCGTCCATATGCGGCGGTAACCGCTTAACATCAGATGGACCTCATGCTTGTTTGCAATCCGTGTTGTTTAGTCATATATATTTCTCCACTCATCCTTTCTTTATTTCCCACCGTCATTTACGCCAGTTGCTTTACAATTCGATCTAAAATCGTTTCGTCATACATTTTCGCATGCAATTTTTCCATAGTTCCCCAAATATTTTGAGCGCTTCCGTACATTTTGGTTATGTATCTCATATTATGACAGTTGCAAAATTGTGAGGAAGCAGGCGTTAGTAATGTTATTTAGTGCGGTGCCAAGTACGCTTAGCGTGTCTCATAAATTGAGGCAACAATATTGTGTGTCATCTTTTCATACATACACCGTTGGTACGCCATATTGTGTTGTATTTATTTATATAACCCGATAACATACACCTTTCGCCAGAGATATATTTAGGTGCCAACGTGACAGATGGTAAGACCGTCGCTGTTACTCAAACACATCTATCTACACATAGGTACGTCTTTGAATTTCTTATCAAACATATTCCTCAATATATTTTCCTTCACCGAAAGCTCATGATGTGATCAATCACTATACAAAAGTTTTGAATTAACTCATCAATTAGTCGGGTTCGAAACTGCAATTTAGCCGTTCGGAAGTAATATTAAATTATCTTCTAGATATAAATCATGGAGCCGTGGTGGCAGAGAGCTTCGAGCAGTTGCCTGCAACATAAATATTGCAAGTTCTAATCCCGACTGTCTGTAATAATGAGTTTTTATGAACTTAAGTACAGTGAGAACGTAAGTACACCACGAGCTTTACCGTGAAGGAAACATCGGGAGGAAACCTGCGTACGTCTGAGAAGCAATTCAAAGGCGTATGTATATAGTCGTGCTTGAGTAACGGCGATGGACTCGCCATCTGTCACGTTGGCACCTAAAATATATCTCTGGCTGGAATGTGGGTGTGTGGGTACTACATATACTCCTCTGCCTTTCCACCTTGTGGGAAGGCGTGAGGATATATGTATATATTAACCATAATTCTCTAAGGTGTACCAAAGGTCGTTGGCATTTTAAGTACTAATATGTATATTTAGACCACTCGTTGCTCCACCCACACGGAAAAATGGTGCCAAGTTATCGGAATAAAACTTATATGAAGCAAAGGTCGCATAGTGAGTTCATGCTTTAGCCCATGGATCATGGAATCGGAGGATATGCCGACATGCCGAATTTTTCTTTACGTTTCTGTCCTATATGACTACTATAAAGGGTCTCAGAAAATGGAACAGTTGTCTCTTAGAAGTTAAACTCAGGGTGTTGTGACACACTCATGACGATACAATAAAACAAACAGTTCTAGCTACCTTGATCAAAGTGTTCGAACAGTTCCCAAAAAAGTTCCCAACGTCAAGAGTACTCGAAACCTGCAAGCATATGTAAAGGGACTGATGATGGATGAAGGTGTGTTTAGAGAGAACTAGTGCTCTTCTCTATCTCTGCTTACACCGTGTAGGACTTGGCTTAATGCATGTATTTGTTTAGGTGAAAATGTGACGGATGGGGAGTTTTATTAATATCTTATAACTTATTATATCTTATAAATATAAATTTTATTAACTGTCATCTGTCTCGTTGGCATCTAAAATATATCTCTGGCGGAAAGTGTGTGTGTGTGTATACAACTCTGCCCACCCCTTCGGGGATCCTTGTGGGTAGGCGTGAAGATATATTTATAACAGTGATTAACTAACTAAAGGATTTCTCCTTGAACCATGAATTCGCATCCAAACGGCACACCAATTCGCTTCTATGATCCGAGTACAACTTTGCATGATCTCGCGCGTGGCTTTTGAAATGAGATCAAATATGTAGGTACGTATGACGAAACCTGATGTCGCATCTTCTATTTTACTATGTTCCTGATGTTTTTTCAGATGGCGAGTTTTTCAGGAAAATGTAGCTTCTGGTGCAATTGTTCAGTTGTATTCACTGGTAAAATGTATTGTCAGTCATTTGATGGAAATCATCCTTTAGCCTACATAAAAAGTAGTTGCTAGGTTTTAACCGATTTACTCGTGATTTTTTATTTAAATAACAAGTTCATATTTTTTCATTATTATATTGGTAACATTAAAAAATATTATTCATATTTCATAAGTCTGTAATTCGTACGAAATAATATTTTATATTATTTTTACCGAGCTAAGCTCGGTCATCCAGGTACTAATAGTAACACGCGCCACACGACATTATCACCACATACGCATGTATGTAGACGTTTCTCCCACTACAAGGTCTGCTGGCAAATGCTGGATGCGGCAAGCTGAAGACAGGGCGCTATGGCGCTCATTAGGGGAGGCCTATGTCCAGCAGTGGACTAGAGTGGGCTGATGATGATGATGATGATGATGAAGGTCAAAGCTTCTAGGCAAAGGTCTACGCTTTTACGGCGCTCTAAAATTTGTTTGTGTGTGTTTTAACGTTTTAAGCTCTTTTTGAGTAATACGTGCCTTAACGATTTTACATTGAACTCTCCCTTAATCGCTACTAATATTATAAATGCGAAAGTAACTCTGTCTGTCTGTCTGTTACCTTTTCGCGCCTAAACTACTGAACCGATTTAAATGAAATTTGGTACAGATATAGCCTAGAGCTTGAGGAAGGACATAGGCTTTCTAATGCGAATAAGGGCTGTAAGGGGTAGAAATAGGGGATGAAAGTTTGTATGGAAGATTATTAATTTTTTAAGCTAGAAGCTTTAAACTAATTTTTAGGCTCTTGATTACATATATTATACATTACATAACATTTATTTATTTATTTATTAATACTTCCTGCAAAAAATGTTTGCTAAGGCGAACTTAATGCCAAAGGCATTCTCTACCAGTTAACCTTTGGGTGATGCAGAGATAGGCATGGCAGGCTATAAAAGAAATAAATAGTTGGAAAATATAAACATAAATTCTTTATATATTATAATAATGTACTATATATTATAATATGTTACAATATCATACATCTAATTATATAATAGACAATATATAAATACGAATAAATCTACTTATAATACATGTACATATATAATATATATATATACATATATATATATATATATATCATATAATACACATAAATATTATTCAGTTTCTGCATGACGGAAGTAAAGCTGCTTCACTTTCGCTTTAAATGTGTCACGGCTATTACACATCCTGATTTCCGGGGGGAGCGCATTCCATAGTAAGACCGATTGGACAGGGAAAGAAGAATGAACAAGAGTAGAACTATGAGTTGGACAGAGGAGGAGACGATTGTCGGCAGAGCGTAAGTTTATAACATGGTTACAGCAACGATACTGAAAATGTGAAGTAAGATAAGAAGGAGCATTGGGAGAGTGAAGGAGAGTGAAGAGCATAGTCACTGACCGCAAACTACGTCGCTGACGAATAGGTAACCATGTTAGTTGGGAGCGGTAGGAAGAAACGTGATCAAACTTACGCAGATTGAATATGAATCGAATGCAACTGTTGAGAAGTCGGTCCAGTTTATTGAGCAGATCTGCATTCAGGTCGGTATAACAGACATCACCATAGTCGATTATGGGGAAAATTAAAGTCTGCACAAGCATTGTCTTGGTTTTGGTAGGGAGAAGATTCTTTAACCGATAAAGAGATCGTAGTGCACCGGTCACCCTCCGACACACATCGGAGACCTGCACTTGCCACCCAAAAGTAGCATCGATGTACAAGCCGAGATCCTTGACAGTGGGACTAATTGGGATGGTGGCTCCATTAAAAACAATAGGTGTCATTCTTGCCACGTCAATTTTACTCATCATACGGGAACCACCAACCATTATTGCCTGTGTCTTGGCCACATTTACGGCTAATCCGAAGCGATCAGACCACTTTTTTATTAAGTCTAGATCTCGGTTAATATCATCGATGGCTTGTGGCAGATTCTGAATGCTAGCTTGAGAGTAAATTTGCAGGTCATCGGCGTACAAATGATACGCACACTGAAGCTCGGAAGATAAAAGGTTAATGAATAATGAAAATAGAAGTGGAGAGAGAATACCGCCTTGTGGAACACCAGAGCCTATGTCACTCCAACTTGATGATGAATCATCTACGTGGACCGACTGCTGGCGTCCTTGAAGATAAGAACGGAACCATTCCAGTGATTCGGATGAGATCATAAAGTGGGAGAGGATGGATAGTAGGATATCGTGACTGACCATATTAAAGGCGTTTGAAAAATCAACTAGGACAAGCACAGTGATATTTTTGTCCTCAATGCCCGACCTTATATCGCCAGTCACTTTAAGCATAGCGGTGACTGTGCTATGGCCAGGTCGAAATCCCGATTGGTATGGGCTGAGAATATTATTTTGATGAACAAACACAGACAACTGCTTATGAACGCAGCTCTCAAGGACTTTGGATAAGAAAGGGAGAATGGATATGGGACGGAAATGGTTAGGCAGTGAGGGATTGGGTACTTTAGGCAAAGGACGAACAAAAGCTTTGCGCCATAAAGTGGGAAAGGATCCGGACTCGAGGGAAGCATTTATGATATGAGTGATCACGGGAAGAATTTGGTCAAGGATTATAATAATCATGTATCTGCTAATGTTATCGCAGCCTACAGCCTGAGATTTAATAGAGTTGATTATTATTTTAATCTCATCCGGTGTCACTGGAGAAAATTTAAATGAACAAATTTTGGGATGTGGTAAGCCATTTATGTGGTCAACCGTCTGGCTTATGGAAAGACGATCCAATGAAGAAGTAGTAGAGGTAAAATATTTATTGATATCGTCTAAGCCAATCGCCATCGGAAGACCAGGTTTACATGTTTTTCCGACACCTAGAGTTCCAAGGAACTTCCAGATGTCAGCGGGAGATGAAGAAGAAATATTGTTGATAATGTGGCGGCGTTTAGCGTTACGTATCATTTGATTGCACACATTTCTAGCTCTCTTAAAGTTGTCCCAGTTTTCTACACTACGATCTCTTTTGTACTTGCGAAATGCACGATCCCTGCGCCTCATTGCCATTCGAATGCCTGCAGTCAGCCAAGGCGCGGGAGCATGCTTCAGCCTGATTCTCTTCACGGGAGCATGGACATCATAAAGTCTGAGAATCCTGTCGTTGAAGATCTGGACTTTTTGATCAACCGTATGGGCACTATGTAAGGCACTCCAGTCAATATTACAAGCATCCAGACGTAACTTATCAACATCCATACGCCCAAAACAACGCCTGTGCAGAGTTTTAAGTTGCGGCTTAGGAGGTTTTATATTATAGGAAAGGAAAATAAGGTCGTGATGAGAAAATCCCGGAGCGGGATGTTGACCATGAGAAGGGACGAGGGAAGGATTTGAGGTGATGATCAGGTCTAACCAAGTGTCATTCCTGTTAAAATTATTGTGAGTGGCTTGGAGAGGTAAGATATGAAAATTTGTTGAATTAATTAGGCATTGCAGTTTTTGGGTTCGAGGGGAGTTGGGATTAAGGAGATCAGTATTAAAGTCGCCCATGACTATGTGATGTAAATACTCAGACCCTAAAGATTCAAGAACTGATTCGATATCAGTGAAATAGTCAATCGTAGGGGGACAATAGACTACACCTAGAGCGGCTTTGACTCCCTTGACACAAACCTCGAGGAAGAGAAACTCAGCGGAAGCAGAAGTGCTGTCGGGTGAGGTAGAGATGACTTTGTAAGGTAAATCACTGCGGAGGTATATCGCCACCCCACCCCCCCTCCGCACGAGTCGATCGTTCCGGATGAGAATAAAGCCGGGAAGAGCATACGTAGTAGATAGAAGTTGAGGTTTGAGCCAAGTCTCAGAAATCAGGATGGCGTGAACATTGGTATTAGAGAAAGCTTCTAGCAAGTCAGCATAATGACTGGGAATACTCTGGGCATTAATATGACAGACGTTAAACAGGTGATTAGAGTGTATGCAAAAGCTATCTCTTACAAGATCGCCAAGCGTATCTGTAGCAGAGCAGAAACTATCGTTAGAAGATGATGATATAATAGAATTATTAAAAGAAAGAAAAGATGAGTCATCATCGGATGATATCATAATCATGAAACTGATAAATATAATACAAAAAAATAATATATATAATAGAATAAAAAATATATATATATTATATAAAATATATACTAAATTAAAGCCAAATGCGAGTGTATCTACACCACCCGCCAGTCAACACCAACACGCATGTAAAAATCAGACAAAGTATAAAAAATACAATACTAACACATAACAAAATAGAAAAATAAGCTCACGTAAAGTAAAATCGAAAAATAAAAAAAAATATCAAACATATGGAATACATAAAAAATATATGACAAAAGGTAAACAAGCTCCGTTGTGTTTCCGAACGCACCCCAGTTGACAAAAATGACAGGCAAATACAGTTTGACATTGGCCAATAGATCTATTACTAAACTCAAGGATTTCCACCCTATATTCATATTCAATAAGTGTATTTATAACAAATATGTGGGTAATATAACTGAAATAGACGGTTACATATAATAAAAAAAAACATTTAAGAGTTATACTAAGTGCGATCAGAAACACATACAAACCAACAAGAACAAACCGGCTAACTTATGACAATATCTACAGTATCAATACCAAACCATTGTTATTACAATACCATGAAGCACTGCAGCTAATTGCGCCGAGTATTTTTTATGTTCGAACCTGATGTACTAGCACTCACTGGTCTCACTGGTGAAGAAGAAGCGACTCCTTCCTCCTTTGGAAACTTCTCTAATAGGGGCTTGAGATCGTCCATAAATGTGATCTTATATCTTTTACCATCTGGAGCTTTGACAACAATGACCCCCTCCTGAGTCCAACTTGAACGCATCCCGAAGTGAAGACGGGCCTTTGAAAATGCAGCCTGCCGGGTCTTAGTAAGGAACTCCTTTACAGCTATGGGAGACCCCTTCAGTGCCGATTTCGCCTTCCATACTGACAATTTGTTGTCCACGTTAGCAAAGCGGACTAGTATGGGTCGATCACGTCCCCTTCCTTGCTCACCAAGCCGATGACATACCTTGATGGATGAGACTGAAATGTCTTTAAGAGCCATCTTGCTTTTGAGAATACCCAGGACAACATTGACACATTCTTCCTTGTCTGTCTCAGCAACCCCAGTGAAGAGAAGCGCTTTCTTTCGCTGCCTAGTCTCTATGGAGTCCACTAACTTGGAGCACTCGCTTATTTGTCTTCGGAGGATCCCCAACATGTTGAACATGAGTTCTCGGAAGCATCGAAACTCTTCGGCTACCTTTGCAACAGTTTCTTTAGCCGGGCCACTAACCTGGATTTGTGCTTCCAGCTCAGCCATTCTCCTTGTAAAGCATTCCTCTAAGGATTTCTGTGCAGATTCAATATCAGCTAATTGAGACATTATGTGTTGGCTTTTTCAATAATGTTGAACAATAATGTGTTGATGACAAACTGGCAGGTGGTGAATTGACTAGGGACTAAGAAATGTCACATAGATACTCTTGCTAATGTAAGTACACAATAATTGATGGTAAATATACTAAATTATAATAAAACTTTATGAAATATTAAAGTATTTCTATTTTAAATGAATTTTAACTTAACAGACTTGTGTTCACTTATTTAAACCTACCCGCGAAAAAAAAAAAAAAAACATTCATTAATTTGACATTGAAAGTTTGTATAAATTTTACCATTCAGGGGGTAAGATAAAAATAGGGGATGAAAACAATGATTAGATGAAAAATTTAAAGTGCTGCCCAATGTCACTTCCACGCGGACGAAGTCGCGGGCACAGCTAGTAAAATATATTCTCATATATCATAAATTGAGAGAGGTATGCTGAGATGGTTTGGCCATGTCGAGAGAATGAATGAAGAACGATTGACGAAAAAGGGGATAAGGCGAGTGTGGATGAAAGTGTTGGAAGGGGTAGACCTAGGCGGACGTTTCTAGACCAAATTAGGGACGTCTTGAAAAAAGGCCAGGTCAAGAGTACCCTAAACCGAAGAGCATGTATGAAGAGAATAATGAAAGTGGACGAAGCGAAAGAAGTATGTAAGGATCGTAGCAAGTGGAAAGGAGTGGTCTCTGCCTACCCCTACGGGAAAGAGGCGTGATTATATGTATGGTATGTATATATCATCCATGTACAGGCAGCGATCCCCCCCTTTTTTTATTATATGTATAGATAGATGGATTATAAGTAGGATAATCTGAATCGACAGCTAGTTTTTTTTTTACAACATTACTTATTTTTATAGGCATGTAATACCTACTCAATTTGCGTATTTGACGTAAAACATGTCCTAGTATTTGTACAAACCATAAATGTAGCAAACGTATTGCCCACGTCATTAGGCCAGACCGATGTACGACTGTTATTTGTATTGTATTGTTTCAATATTGTCCCCATTGTACGCGCTTTGAATTGATAATAAAAAAAACAGATTTCAGTACTTATTTTATTTATCACGGCGAAGGAAAATAAAAGAGGAAACCTGCATACCTGCATGTTTGAGAAGAAATTCAAAGATGTATGTGAGTGCGTGCTTGAGGAACGGGGATGGACTCGCCATTTTGGAAACTAAAGTATATCTCCGGTGGATAGTGAACGTGTGACCAACATAACTCTGCCTACCCCTTCGGGGATCCTTGTGGGAATAACACATATCCCATGTGTTAATCCGGCTTATGATCTATCGCTGCGCCTAATTTCATCGAATGTAGTCAAATTAGGTTAGCAATAGTATTAGTACATACATACAACATACATATCATCACTAGACTTACATACCTCTTTCGCTTCGTCCACATTCATCAGTTTCTTCATACATGCTCGTCGGTTTCGAGTACTCTTAACGTTCCCGTCCTTGAGAGTCCGATCTATTTGATCCAGGTAGTTGGAACGTGGCCTTCCTCTGCCTCTTCTTGCACACACTTTTGCTTTGTATATCTGTTTCGTCAATCTTTCTTCACTCATCCTTTCTATGTGTCCAAACCAACGTAGCATGCCTTTCTTCATCTTTACAATCACGCCCTCATTCACGCCAGCTGATTTGCGATAGTATTAGTAAGAATATTATCCAGTATTTTATTTCACGCACACAATCTTTAATCATGAATTAAGGACATCGAATGCCTTGTAAACGTCATTGTTTTGTTTGTTTAGTATTCTACACGAGTACTAGAACAAAAACGAAGCCTAAAATATGAGCCTTAGTGTCACTTTGATATCCAATATGGCTTTCCAAGATATTCGAGTCTACAGCGAGCGATACCCATGCTGCCATCAAGCGGGTCGCATGCTTGTATAAAAAAGGGTGGCAAAGGATTCATGTCAGTTCGTCATTTATACTAATATTATAAAGAGGAAAGATTTGTATGTAAGTATGTTAGTAACTCAAAAAGTACTGGACCGATTTTAAAAATTCTTTTACCATTTGAATGCATTATCACTGACTGATATAGGCTATTTTAATTGCAAGAAAAAATAATTTTATCCCAAAATGATAATAAATGTCCACCCATGGAGAATCATAGTAAGTTTGCTGGGAACCTATAGAAATATATATAACAAAATTAATCTAGCATTAATAATTACAAGTAATTTTATTATAGACCGCAGAGAGGGATTCTAATACAGGTTGTTGGACCTTAAAAGAAGAGATTTATTTATGGAGAGTCAGCATTGAAGGTTGCCGTAAGCGGTTACCGTCAACAACACACTTTCTTTTGGCCGAATACGTATGCAGGTGCCAACATGACAGATGACGAGTCTGTCGCCGTTTGTCAAGCACGACTATCAACTACCGACTATCTACGTCTATCTATCTATCTATATATATATCCTCATGCCTTCCTTCAGGTCGCCGAAGCCAGAGGTGTATAGGTAGCACCCACACACCCACCTCCGCCAGAGATATATTTAAGTTGACAGTTCGATTCCATCGCCGTTACGCAAGCACGACTATACTGACTTTGAATTTCTTCACAAACGTATGCAGGTTTTCTTTCGATGTTTTCCTTCACCGTGATGTTGGTGGTGTGATAAATGATTGTACGTAAGTGTAGAAAAAACTATTTGGTACAGACCGCCGGCTTCCGAACTTGCGATCTTTATTACGTAGGTGACTACTCAAACCACTCGGCCAGCACGGCTCTTTTTGCCCTAGAGTGTTGGCTGGCACGTCGTAAGGTTAAAACAATTATACTGACTTTCCTAGAAAATTTCCAGAGAAGTTACCTAATTAAGTAAATTAGCAATTTAATTACTAGTGTCAGAGTGTAACTTAATTCAGTGAAACTTAATTTGTTTCCATTGTGGCTTCATTATTTGAGAGTGAAAGAGGTCCGGGTAGTTTTCCTACTTAACGGAACAACGGCGAAACCAAATGGCCTCCATCCAGACAATTATTAGGCACTAAGCAATACATGTAAGGGTTTCCCCTTTTTTTTTTTTTGTACGGTCTCTCGTAGCGTGAGTTCCGGGAACTTTTGCTACTTAACCGGTCAATGGCGAGACCTAGGCCTCCAGCCAGGCACACGAAAGTATTTTTATATATATACTTACAAAATTTCATCGAAATTGATATATAACGGTTTAGGCGTGAAAGCAGACCGACAGACAGACATTATAAGACAGTATTTCTGTATTTCCAATTAACATTCTTTCGTAAACATATTGTGAAGATAATTAAAACAAAGAACTACACATTTATTGAATGGTGGTCACGTGCGTCCCACTTGAGCATGTTTTGTCCTTGTCCAACACGGAAGGACTGGCATTGGACTGACACGTACAGACATACCTTGAACACTTTCTATCTATGTTTCCAATGGACCTTTAAACTTGGAACATGAGTCTTATCAATACTCTATGCAAATAAATAAAATTTAAGTGTCCGTTTGTAATATTGAAATAACCGCTTTTTAGTAACTGCATATGGATAACCGCTTTTTACTAACTGCATACTAACTGCATAAAATATCATTTTTAGGCCGGCTAAACGGCTAGACCGATTTTGACAGGACTTTCACTGGTAGATAGCTGATATAAAAAGGAGTAACTTAGGCTACTTTTATTTTAGAAACTGAAATTTTTTTTTTACTTTCAAAACTTAAATAACTCGAGCTCTTGTGGGCTCGGCTTTTGTCGGCTTCTCTGATGCTACGTTTCTAACTGCCCATGTCTGTAACATCTGTAAAGTTTGAGGTGTTACTAATCACAGTACTTAAGTAAAAAAATCTAATTGCTACAGTCTGGGGTACGAGTAGATAAGCTTTAGGACAGACATGTTTTAATAAAGGAACATAAATGACAGATTGTTTAAATATATCACGCTAAGGTGTGTGGACTCGATTTGCAAGAGATTTTTCTAGAAATATTGATAAAAAGGTGATATATATGTCCAGTCGAGGTTTTGACGACCGTCTGGTCTAGTGATTAGAGCTCCTGATTGCGAAACTAGAGGTCGCGGGTTCGAATTCCGCTGAGGGGAGATATTTATTTGTGTGATGAACACGAATATTTGTACCTTAGTCTTGGATGTCCTATGTATTTAAGTATATATCTATTAATATAAGTAAATATATCGTTGTCTAGTTACCATAACACAAGCTTTGCTTCATTTGGGACTAGGTCAATTTGTGTGGAATTGTCCCAGGTATTTATTTAGTCTGGGTAACCTTGGATAACGACCCCAACAATATTAAAAACAACGTAAATAAAAATGAACTATGTATTAACTGTAATAAAAGTCAAAATACCATAGAGTAAATAAAATAAAGTGGCCTACTCAGTAAAATATTAAACATCGATTTCTACTATTTTTAATCGACTTGTTCAGAAAGGTTTATTTTTTTTAATTAAAAATAAAAGACTGTATAGTTACTGGAGCAACATTCAATTTGACATATTAACAAAGTAAGATTAAAGAAATATTTTTTAAAAATTCGGCCGTGATGGCAGTGGTTCAAGCAGTCGCTTACAAATTAATAAAGATTGCTAGTTCAAATCCCGACTGTCATTAGTCACACTGTGAGCTTCACAGCGAAGGAGAACATCCTAATGGAAGCTGCATACTCTTGAAAAGAATTTCAAAGGCTTATGATAAACGGCGATGGACTCGCCATCTGTCACGTTGGCACTTAAATATACCTCCGAAGGAAAGTGGGTGTGTTGGCACTACCTACATAACTCTCCTAATCCCTTCTTAGACCCTTGTGGGAAGGCATGAAGATATATTATTATTATTATTTCTAAAGATTGAAATTATGATAATGATTGGAATGGAATGGACAAAGTAAAAACAGTTTTGAAATTCGAACGAGGCGAAAAATCTATATTTTTTTCCACCCATGTAGTTAAGCATGCATGCGTGCTACCAAAATATAGAGACTGCTTTTCGATTCACTGGGAGTTTTTCGTCGCTACACAGGAAACCAGAGTTTTTATAAAGGCTGTATTTATTTGGCTGTGATTTACATGACCCTGTTGCTCGCGACGAAGACTGTTTTACAAATCAATGTGTTTTTTGTAATTTTCGAAGGTCATTTTTTATATTCTCGTACGAATTATTTTGAATTTTATATTCGGCTGACATATGGGTGACATTACATAAATATTTACTCAATAGTTGTGACCCACGATATCGTTCGTGTTAAGTTTAGTTTGTCGCTCCCTTGGGTTGTAAAGGTAGCAAATGCGACCAGCTGAAAACTGATTTAGGTACTTAAGTAACTTTCATATAGGTAATGTACATATCGAATAGTAATAATAATAATATTTCCTCACACCTTTCCATAAAGGTCCCCGAAGGGGTAGACATAGGTGTATATGTAGTCCCCACACACCCATTTTCCGCCAGAGGTATATTAGGTGCCGACGTGATAGATGGCGAGTCCATCTCCGTTACTCAATCACGACTATACATACGCCTTTGAATTTGATTTTCTCAGACGTATGTCGTTTTCCTTCACCATTCGGGATCGAACTTGTAGTATTTGCGTTGCAGGAGGCTATTCGCACCACGGCTCTATATGTGACTTCTATATCAAATTAAAAAGTGATA
This sequence comes from Drepana falcataria, assembly GCA_945859725.1. Classification (NCBI taxonomy): domain Eukaryota; kingdom Metazoa; phylum Arthropoda; class Insecta; order Lepidoptera; family Drepanidae; genus Drepana; species Drepana falcataria. The sequence goes on along the minus strand of OX243941.1, from coordinate 7,261,600 downwards.
ACTTTGAGAACCTCTTATCATCACATCCTCCTTGTTCTGGAAACTCACCACAGGAAAACAACACGTAAATATCTACGATTTTCTAAGGTTCCAGCTTGATCAGCTGATATCGTATTACGCCACTTCTTCAGAAAATGTATGGGAATAGATGTCGATAAGGTAGTTATTCGTGATTAAATATCGTTATTAATCCTCGTGCTGCAACTAAGAGAAAAGCGTAATGGACCATATTGAACTTGACATTGACAGAGTCGAGTCGGTTTAAATTTACAGCTGGCATGAAAAAAAAACGACTGAAGGAAAATGAACTTTAACACAACAGTATAGGATTTACAATTAACTTGGCAGGCGTCGTGCAAACAAATTTACATGTGTTAAATGGAGTAGGCATTAAAATGTAATTAATTTGAGGTTTGTAAGTATTGTTCCATGCAAATATTCGTGACAATAGCGACATTTGTTACTAGCGTACTAGTATCAAATATCACTGTTGCTACGTGACATCCAAACTGATATTATAATGAAAGTGAGTCTGTCTGTCTGTTCATTTTTGTCTTATACCACTAAGGTGGCCAAGAATCGTGCAAACTACCTGTTGGTAAGCGGTTACCGCCGCCTATGAACGCTTACAACAGGCTTGTTTGCATGGGTGTCGCTTGCGTGTTGCCGGCCCTGCAGAAATCTCTTACTCAAAGAGTAAGTTACTCAAGCACGACTATACATACGCCTTTGAATTTCTTCTCAGACGTATGCAGGTTTCCTCTCGATGTTTTCCTTCACCGTAAAGCTTGTGGTGTGACTAATCACTGTACTTAAGTTCTACCATTATTATTCGCAACATTATTAACGCATGATACAACTTTGTAAATTGGTCGAGTTAAATATCTACCGATTTTGCTCGTACACTATTCATTGCAAAATATACTTTAAACCTTTATCATAAGAACGATATTGAGTATTGCCATGTAAGTTTTTCCCACGATCATTTGACAGTTTAAATATTGTGTGTGAAAAGTGACGCAACCGTATTTATTTCCTGTTTGATTCTGAAAGCGTCGTGGTGGCCAAATGTTTTTACTTTACGTCAATATGACAGGTTTAAACATCGGCAATTTGTACATATAAGGTTTTCTGAACTAAGTGCAATGATTCGTCACACTGGAGCTTTACAGTGAAAGAAAACATCGAGATATACATATATAAACTTGCATACATTTGAGAAGAATTTCAAAGACATAATATAAATAGTCAATTCTGATACAGGACTCGCCCTTTGTCCCTATATATATATAAAAAAAACTTGAGAGGTGTCAAGGGACACCCGGATGGAACGAAGTTCAAGAAGCACACGTCACTCACACGGAGGTTGTAAATATACAGCAAAAAAAAAGTGTCGTGACAAAAAGTGTCGTGACAACTTTTCGTAAGATTTTTTTCCGTCTAGCCCCCTTTCACAACGCGCGAAAAAAAAAAGTGTCGTGACAACTTTTCGTAAGATTTTTTTCCGTCTAGCCCCCTTTCACAACGCGCGAAAAAAAAAAGTGTCGTGACAAAAAGTGTCGTGACAACTTTTCGTAAGTTTTTTTCCGTCTAGCCCCCTTTCACAACGCGCGATAAGGAACTTCGTTCCAATATATGTATATATATTGTAACGAAGTAAATAAATACCTTGAGACAATTCCACACAAATTGTCATAGCCCCAAATTATGTTATGCAAAGCTTGTGTCATGGTAACTAGACTACGATATACTTCACTTACTTATGTGGATAGCTATACATATACTTAAATTAGATTGGACATCCAAGACTTATACTCGTGTTCATCACACAAATATATTTTCTCCAAGTTTCGCAGTCTGGAGCTCTAACCACTAGACCAGACGGCTGTTAAAGGTATACAGATATACGCAAATACATAAATCGATACTTCACTGCCGTACTTTTAAAATACTTCATATTATGATACTTCAAAACAGCCGTGGTGGCCGAGTGGTTCGAGCAGTTGCCTGCGACGCAAAGGTCGCAAGTTCGAATCCCGACTGTACCAATGAGTTTTTCTGAACTTAAGTACAGTGATTAGTCACACCACGAGCTTTACGGTGAAGGAAAACATCGAGAGGAAACCTGCATACGTCTGAGAAGAAATTCAAAGGCGTATGTATAGTCGTGCTGGAGTAACGGCGATGGACTCGCCATCTGTCACGTTGGCACCTTATATACCTCTGGCGGAAAGTGGGTGTGTGGGTATTACCTATACACCTCTGCCTACCCCTTCGGGGACCCTTGTGGGAAGGCGTGAGGATACTTCACTTAATGAGAATAGTATTGAACAATGCTTAGATTATACTTATTTTAACATAAACAAATAAAAATATTAACTTCTTATTTATTCGTTATATTATAATACAAAGTAATAACAAAGATAATAGAATAAATTTATAAATAGTATAAATCGATACAGATATTTAATCAGTTTCTGTCAACATCATTGCGTACTGTGTCACGCGATAGAACTACGCCGAATTAATGTAAACTAAACCCTTAGACGCCCATCTACGCCCCTTAAATATACATAATTATGTATTTCAAATATTATGCTCTGATTGCGTATCAACCTATTGCGTATATGAATATCCTCAGCCTTCCCACAAGGGTCCCCGAATTGGTAGGCAGAGGTGTATAGGCGGTATCCACACACACACCCACTTTCCGCCAGAGAACTATTTTAGGTACCCACGTGACAGATGGCGAGTCCATTGCCGTTACTCAAGCACGACCATATGCCTTTGAATATCTTCTCAGAGGTATGCAGGTTTCCTCTCGATGTTTTCCTTCACCGTAAAGCTCGTGGTGTGACTAATCGCTGTGCTTAAGTTTAGAAAAACTCATTGGTACAGTCGGGATTCGAACTTGCAATCTTTGTGTTGAAAGCAACTGCTCGAATCATTCGGCCATCACGGCTCTATATTAATATCCGACTATCGAATTCTCAGGATCGTTATCAGCAAGTTACTAACACTGGCTATGATACTGCAAACGCCCACGTCTGGTCCATTCATCTCTATTAGGTGAGTGTTTGTCTGTGAATGTTTATCTGCTGAGAGCCGTGTTGGGCGAGTGGTTCAAGTATTCGCCTACAACATAAAGATTGCAAGCTCGAATACTGACCGTACCAATGAGTTTTTCTAAACTTAAGTACAGTGATTAGTCACAACACGAACTTTACGGTGAAGAAAAACATCGAGAGAAAGCCTTCATACGTCTGAGAAGAAACTCGTATGAGGGTATAGTCGCGCTAGAGTGACGGCGATTGACAAACCATCTGTCACTACCACTGACACCTAAATAAATCTCCGGGGAAAACTGGGGGTGTGCTACACACCTTTGCATACCCCTTCGGGGAAAATTGTGAGAAGGCGTGAGAAAGGTATATTTTATATTTTTCTCAATTACTGCTTCACACATGCATGCGGTCCGTGAGACTGATGGTAAACGGTTACCAACACTTATGGGTGCGTGCACAGATTCTTACAGGGTCGGTAGCGCGCTAGCGGTACCCCTCGTGTTAACCAAGCCCCCAGACAAATCTCTTTCGTTTCTCGCTCACGCTATGCGACATCTACAATCTGTATGGCAATTCCATTAGTTGCAGACTGAGTTTTCCGCAGATAATGGTCATACGATGCATAGAGTGACCTTAAAGTGAATGGGATTTGGTCTAAGAGGACTGGTGTGTTTAACCTTGTACTATCATCATACTATTCTGAATCTTATATATCTTTTTCTTTTCTCAATTCGGGTTTTTTTTTACAATAATAATTTTCCTTTTTTTTTATTTATTCCATATCTTGCCCAGAATTAGTTACAGTACTGATAATATTTGTGTCACTTGTTTAATTTGTTTAATTTTTCTAATTTGTGAATGTGAGAACATTGTAGGCTTTGTAGACTCTTAGATCTTGCTAACACTGTTATAATTATCTTGTTTTATGTATGCTTTGTATAGTAAGCAACGACCTATTGTCGGGCCTACGTTGTTCCCCCATACTTGGGTACTACTGCTGTAACGAAAAAAATATTGTATATGCCTAATGATTTGAAAAGAGTAACCATGGAGTTTCTTGCCGGTTCTTCTCCATGGAAGCGACCAACCCGAACCGTGCTTCTTTTTCGACGTTTTGTAAGTGCCCACCTGGGCCTATGTGAAATAAAAAGATTTAGATTTTGATTCGGAACGCAGCCTGCTTGTCACACCTTGGTGGTATTAAAAATTCGAATTATTCAATTACGACGTTAAAATGTTTAGACATTACATAGTTTGTGAAGTGCAACTTAGTGAGCCACAACGTGAGTTGACTATGAATGTATATATTTTAAATGACTATTTCCTTTCACGTTTTTTATACAAAATATTCATAATGTTTATTTGCTTAATAACTAGATAAGATAATTACATTTCACTTGCATATACTACCTTATAGAAGTCCGTTGCCAAATAGCACAATTTTTTGTGTTGTGTTCCTACGCGGTGAATAAGGTTTCCAGTAATGAGCTCCTTGGGGAGGGGGGAGGATTGTTATATTGTGTTGGCAGAGGGATTAGTCCCATTGTGAGGCCAACACAGTATAACTCTCCGAACACAGAGTTGCCACTTCGGTATTGCAAGCGTAAATAGGCTGCGGTAACCGTTTTCCATCAGGTGGGCCCGTATGCTTGTTTGCCACTCTAGTTGTATAAAAAAAAAATATCTAGTCACCCTGCAGGGTACAACCAACTGAGAGGGTGCTAAAATCTCAATTATTACCTTTTGTAGAATTTAAAGCTGTCGTTAAAAGTAATTTGATTCAAAAGGCTTATTATAAAACATCTGATTATTTTAATGGCCATGCATGGCAATGAATTGCTCCTCTTGTACAGAGTTTATATATGTAACTTTAATCTTTCCTACCCCTACGTAAAAGGGAACAAATATTAAAAAAGCAAACCGGGGCGTTTGTTTCGCCGTTTCTTCTTCTGGCAGGTATTTTTCTTGGAAACGGTGGTAACTTTAGTTTATATTAAATATGTGACGTTCAATAAGTGTTCCCTGTGTCCCTTACGTTGAATATAATATTATGATTATGTTTTTTTTTATATATATAATTCTTCTGTGTGTTTGTCACTTAACTCCTCCTAAATGGTTGGACAGATTTGGATGAAATATTTGTATGTATATTTTCGTGGGACCCTGGAAGGTTTCAAAATACAAATAAAAAACATCGAGAGGAAACCTGGATACTGATAAGCAATTCGAAGGCGTATGTATAGTCGTGCTTGAGTAACGGCGATTGGCTCGCTATCCGTCACGTTGACACCAAAAATGCATTTCTGGCGGAGAGTAGGTGTGTTGTGTTGGTACTACCTATGCGCCCCTGCCTACCCCTTCGGGGACCCTTATGGGAAGGCGTGAGTGTATATATAAATCATCACAACTCATACTGAAGTAGACAAAGAGAGAAGAGTAGAGTAGTAGACATGCTGGTTTCAAGTAATCGTAACTTTCTTTTATTTATTATTTTCTTAATTAATAGTATTAATTATTTTGAGCTATTTCAGTAACAAAATAAAAATGTTCGCACGTAGCTAATTGAAATCTCTGTGTATTGTACTAATATTACACTGATGCGAATGTTTGTGGGGGTGTTTGTTCCTCTTCACGTGAAAATTACTGAACGTAATTGGATGAAATTTGCCGCAGCGATAGCTTGTTAGCTGGGTCAACACTTTGGATATGTTTGAGACCTTTCGTGATAGACTGGAACATATCTCGCTCAGAGAATCAGCATTGCTATCCAGCGTGGCAATGCTGCTAGTTTTCTTGGCACGTTGCCTCGGGATACCGATTTGGGACAAATATTTTATCTGTAAGCAGTTAGTTTTAACTGTTCTTTGTAAATCTGTAAATCTGTAAATATTGTTAATTGTTGTTATTGTAAATAAAGTTCTAGGTAGTAGAACATATTTCTATTGCAAGGAAGAATAGATAAAACATCGACCAATTCCAAAAAAAACAGTCGACAATCGAAGTCGAAATTTGATCCTTCAGATCCACTTTGACGCAGGTGAAATGGCGGGCCACATCTAGTGAGTAATGTTTTGTATCCGTCGACAAAGAAATAGCAATTACATACCACCATGTTCTCACAGTAATCAAATCAAGCGTAGTCACGGCGCCTAGAGACACATGGCCGTACACGAGGGCTATTGGGCAATTTGCGAGATAGGTATCCGTGTCTGTAATTATGTCGATATAAATTACATCAATTAATAAATACTATGTTGTTATATATGAAGATCTCGAAATAACTCTGTTTCTAAGCATATCTATAATTCCTTATGACAGTTTTTTTTATGACAATTATTTGTGAAGGTTTCTTCATTCTGCTACTAATAACTTTTAGAAGTAAAATGAAGATTCGTATTGTAAATGAATCTATAACTTATAGCTGTCCCGCCCAGCTTCGCTCGGGTGAAAAAGTTAAATTGCCCGTAACACGATCGCAGCGCCACCTATTGGGTCCAATTGTAAATCTAAACCATTCTCAAATCTGGCTTAAGACACAGAAATACACAGAAAGCTTCGCCCGGGTAAAAAGGTAAAATTCTTGAAACTCGATCGCAGCGCCACCTATCGGGTCCTATTTAATATAGCCTATGTTACTCGGGGATAATGTAGCTTTCCAAAGGTGAAAGAATTTTTGAAATCGGTCCAGTAGTTTCGGAGCCTATTCATTACAAACAAATAAATCTTTCCTCTTTATAATATTAGTATAGACTAGCTGTCCCGCCCAGCTTCGCTCGGGTGAAAAAGTTAAATTGCCCGTAACACGATCGCAGCGCCACCTATTGGGTCCAATTGTAAATCTAAACCATTCTCAAATCTGGCTTAAGACACAGAAATACACAGAAAGCTTCGCCCGGGTAAAAAGGTAAAATTCTTGAAACTCGATCGCAGCGCCACCTATCGGGTCCTATTTAATATAGCCTATGTTACTCGGGGATAATGTAGCTTTCCAAAGGTGAAAGAATTTTTGAAATCGGTCCAGTAGTTTCGGAGCCTATTCATTACAAACAAATAAATCTTTCCTCTTTATAATATTAGTATAGACTAGCTGTCCCGCCCAGCTTCGCTCGGGTGAAAAAGTTAAATTGCCCGTAACACGATCGCAGCGCCACCTATTGGGTCCAATTGTAAATCTAAACCATTCTCGAATCTAGCTTAAGACACACAGAAACACACAGAAAGCTTCGCCCGGGTAAAAAGGTAAAATTCTTGAAACTCGATAGCAGCGCCACCTATCGGGTCCAATTTAATATAGCCTATGTTACTCGGGGATAATGTAGCTTTCCAAAGGTGAAGAATTTTTGAAATCGGTCCAGTAGTTTCGGAGCCTATTCATTACAAACAAACAAACAAACAAATCTTTCCTATTTATAATATTAGTATAGATACGGTATTGTAAATATGTCTTCATGACGATGCAATATAAAAAAAAACTCCAAACTTAACAAAATTGTTGAAGGTTTCCATATATTACTATAAACACGCACACACACCACGAAACACGGTTTTAAGTTTTTTTGTGAAAGTGTTAATATGATAAAATAAAAACGACGAAATTTTCGTGTGCCTTATCACAATAATTGAGCATTATTTTGGCTTCTAGAGGTTTCTAGAAGCTTCTAAAACAAGAAACAAACATACATATACTAAGCACGTACTCTCGATAACATTAATTATATTCCATTCATATTGGAACGAATTGCCGCACTTATATATAAATAATTATATTAATCAGTATAATTAATCAACATTTCTATAAGTTGGTAAGCTTAAGTCGTACGGAATTGTCGGTGCTTTTATTATCTAACTTGTGAAGACAAAAGGAGGGTAATGTGTTTGCCAAGGACGAGTTGTATAACAACCATTAGTTGTAGAGAGGAGTTACGTCACCTATTTACATGGCTTGTATTGTCACTTACCCCGGCAAATTAGCTATACAATACAAATATACTCACCTTGCTATTACCTAATCATACAATAACCAACGCAGTGAGCTTGGGCTGAGTGATTTAGTGATCTACGAAGTCAACATTGTAGGTTCGAATCTCATTCTATACCTTTGAGTATTAATGTTACTTGAGCATAGTATAAAGACTTGAGCTCTACGGTAAAAGGAAACCAGTTGACGAATGCAAAAATGTATGCGAACCGTATTTAAAACCTACATGCGGTGAATCGCCATCTGTCACGTTGGCACATAAATATCTCCGACGAAAATTGGGTGTGTGGATACTACCTCACAGCTTCGCCTACCCCTTCCGCGACCAGTTACAGCCATGTATCAATATTTTACATTACATACATACAAGCCGTGATGTCCGAGTGGTTCAAGTAGTTGCCTACAACAGAAAGATTGCAAGTTCGAATACCGACTGCACCAATAAGTTTTTCTCAACTTAAGTACAGTGATTAGTCACACCACGAGCTTTACGGTAAAGGAAAGTATCGAGAGGAAACCTGCATACGCTTGAAATGAAATTCAAGGGCGTAATTATGGTCATACTTGAGTAACGGCGACGGACTCACCATTTGTTATGTTGACACCTAAATATATATCTCTGGCGGAAAGTGGGTGTGTTCTACCTATACACCTCTGCCTTCCACTTCGGAAACCCTTTGTGGGAAGGCGTGAAGTTATCTTATATTTAAAATTCTCGTGTAACAATGTTAGTTACCTACTCCTCCGAAACGGCTTCATTGATTATTGTGAAATTTTATATGCATGATATGGGTTGATAAGTGATAAGGGTTGTCCAACCCAAACATTGTTTTTTCATCCGAGCGAAGCTGGGCGGGACAGCTAGTACAAATATATATACAAGCCGTAGCCGAAGCCGTGGTGGCCGAGCGGTTCGAGCAGTTGCCTGCGACGCAAAGGTCGCAAGTTCGAATCCCGACTGTACCAATGAGTTTTTTTTTAACTTAAGTACAGTGATTAGTCACACCACGAGCTTTACGGTGAAGGAAAACATCGAGAGGAAACCTGCATACGTCTGAGAAGAAATTCAAAGCCGTATGTATAGTCGTGCTTGAGTAACGGCGATGGACTCGCCATCTGTCACGTTGGCACCTAATATACCTCTGGCGGAAAGTGGGTGTGTGGGTATTACCTATACACCTCTGCCTACCCCTTCGGGGACCCTTGTGGTAAGGCGTGAGGATATATTATATACAATGAGTATAAAAATATCTACAACAGTGTTTTTATATGCTATCGATTCTATTGTCTCTGGAGGACGAAGTCACGAGAGCGGCAGAAAGATGATAATTTATCGCCAGGAAGGACTTCCTGTTATAACAATGATTGTTATTACTAAATTGGCAGTAGGCACTCAATCTGCCGGAACGCAAAAAACCTTACTAATGGGTTCTGTGCTAATAGCACATTGCGTGCGGTATAATTTGCGACCACGTGCGCGTGCGCATGTCGCTTGCGAAACGCCTTTGTGTTTAAGGGAATCTTGGCGCAAATATGATTAACCAGCAGATTTTATGAGGGTAGTTATCCCTAGATGTACCTCTTTCTATTCATGCACTTGCATCAGTCCCTTCATACACGCCGGTTTCGAGTACTCTTGACGTTCGTGTACTTGAGTTCGATGGGTTTGGAGCAGGTAGTCCACATCCTCGGCATGTAACATGCCTTTCTTCAACCGTATAACTACACCATCATTCACACTTGGTACTCTACAGTACATTCTCGTCTTTATTTAGGAGTTCCCAAAGTAAAAGGCAGACGTAGACTGGTAACATATGTACATATTTACATACATACATACATATCATCACGACGAGTCCCTAACGGGGTAGGCAGAGAGTATAGAGCGCCAGTTCTCTCTAGACTTACATACTTACATACACTTTCGCTTCGTCCACATTCATCAGTCTCTTCATACATGCTCGTCGGTTTCGAGTACTCTTGACGTTCCCGTCCTTGAGCGTCCGATCGATTGGATCCAGGTAGTTGGATCGTCGTCTTCCTCTGCCTCTTCTTGCACAGCGTGTTCGAGTCCGGCCACAACGGCTCTCAATATCAGTATAAATTAATAGGTAATCTTATTTACCCAGAAATTGGTATAATTTCTAGGTATCAACCTTCAAAAGAAAAGCCTTGGCTCAATCCAGGTACTAGGAGACAATGAATCCGAGAGCCATGACTAACGTGGTAAGTAATCCACCGTAGATCCGGTAGTAAACATTTGAAGTGATGCCAATAAAACTATAGGAGTGTTTACGTCAACATTCTGGCAGAACTACCTGGTGATATTATACCCTATTCCCACTGCATTAGGGCGATAATGAGGTGTACTTATAATAGCTATGAATTTCAATACTAGTCTTATTCCTATGGTATCCAAGCGCTGGCCTGAGCCGATTCAATATCCATCATATTTATTAAGCTAATAATATTTTCTACCAGTCTTGCCCAGCTCTCAACCTTGCAAATTTTGATAAAATAAACAGCTGAGCAACAATTTTATAATGTACCTCCTAATGTACTAAATTATTAGACAAAAAGAACCTAGATATTTAAGCTGTCCTAGGGCAAATCAAATCAAAATATTTTATTTCACATATGCCTACATGGGCACTTATAAAACGTCGAAAAAGGTGCACGGTTCTTGTTGGTCGTTTCTATGGAGAAGAACCTGCAAGAATCTCCGGCAAAAAAAATGTATTATGTTACATCATTAGTACTTAAGTATGGGGGAACAGCGTAGGCCCGACAAAAGGTCGTTGCTTACTTTACAAAAAAACGCGTAAAACAAGATAAGTATAACAAAGTTAGCAAGATCTGAGATTCTACAAGGCAGTGAACACCTACCTGGTGGCCTACCACGTTAACTGCTTTTTGTTATTAATCTTATCTTATGACGACCGTCTGGTCTAGTGGTTAGAGCTCCTGACTGCGAAACTTGAGGTCGCGGGTTCGAATCCCGCTGAGGGCAGATACTTGTGTGATGAACACGAATATTTGTACCTTAGTCTTGGATGTCCTATGTATTTAAGTAGGTATGTATGTATCTATCTATATAAGTAAATATATCGTTGTCTAGTTACCATAACACAAGCTTTGCTTAATTTGGGACTAGGTCAATTTGTGTGGAATTGTCCCAGGTATTTATTTATTATTGTTATCTGGTACTGCTTCTATCTGCTGCTTACTTCCTCACGTGTCCATTTTTCCATCCAAATTAAGAAGATCACTTACACGTGTAAGCTAAAATAAGCACGACTTGATAATTCCAAACATTGCCATATATAAGAATAGACAATCTCGCCATGTTGCCATAGTAAGAGAGTTAATTGACACGTGCCGAGATGGCCCTGTGGTTCGAGTAGCTGACTGCTACACAAGGATTGCAAGTTCGAATGAAGCTACCAATGATTTTTTCTGAACTTAAGTACTGTAATTAGTCATATCACGAGCTTTACGGTGAAGGAAAACATCGAGAGGAAATCGCATACTTGCTAGAGTAACGGCGATGGACCAGCCATCTGTCACGTTGGCACCTAATATATATCTCAGGCGGAAAGTGGATGTATGGGTACTAACTATATGCCTACCCCTTCGGGGACCCTTGTGGGAAGGCGTGACGATATCAAATAATATAATATATCCTCACGCCTTCCCTCAAGGGTCCCCGAAGGGGTAGGCAGAGGTGTATAGGTAATACCCACACACCCACTTTCCGCCAGAGGTATATTAGGTGCCAACGTGACAGATGGCGAGTCCATCGCCGTTACTCCAGCACGACTATACATACGCCTTTGAATTTCTTCTCAGACGTATGCAGGTTTCCTCTCGATGTTTTCCTTCACCGTTCAGCTCGTGGTGTGACTAATCTCTGTACTTAAGTTTAGAAAAACAAATTGGTACAGTCGGGATTCGAACTTGCGACCTTTGCGTCGCAGGCAACTGCTCGAACCACTCGGCCACCACGGCTCTCTCGTATTCATTATACAAATATCTGCCATCGAAGCTGCGGCCTCAAGATTTGCAGTCAGGTCCTCCGACCAGTAGACCAGACGGCCGTTAACTATAGATGATATCTCTGATTATATTGTCGTACTCTATATTACGTCCAGACAGCGCAAGTAGATATGCTTATCATTCGTAGGACTGGATATGTGACCGCGATAAGGACATAAGCCAAAGTGTGTGGATATTACTGAAATCAAAAATCTTTAATCAACGTAGGGGACACTTATTGAACGTCACATCTATTCATCATCATCATCATCATCATCAAATAAATAAAATTAAAGTGTCTGTTTGTAATATTAAAATAACCGCTTTTTACTAAATGCATATGGCGTGTATAAATCATACGCGGCACATATAGCAAAATCACATTTTTAATTATTTTTGTCTGTCTGTTTGTTCCGACTAATCTATGTAACGGCTAGACCGATTTTGATGGGACTTTCACTGGCAGATAGCTGATGTAATAAACAGTAACTTTGGCTTAGTTTTATTGTAAGAAATTGAACAATAACTTTTTAATTAAATTCCACGCGGACGAAGTCGCAGGCACAGCTAGTGGCTAGGCGCCCAACAAACGACACGGCCACCATGGCAAATAATAATTTTGCGGAAATTTATGTCTTACCTTATTGCATAAAAAGATAAAATAAATCGCAATTTAACAATAATGATTGTCTGATAATATATGGATAATAATGCACATAGTTATTAGCCTTTTATAATTGTGTAGATTTATTCGTATTGTAAAATACAAAGACGAAATGACGCCGAGTAAAGGAAAAGATCGAGAGGAAACCTGCATACGTCTGAGAAGAAATTCAAAGGCGTATGTATAGTCGTGCTTGAGTAATGGCGATGGACTCGCCATCTGTCACGTTGGCACCTAATATACCTACGGCGGAAAGTGGGTGTGTGGGTATTACCTATACACCTCTGCCTACCCCTTCATGGCCCTTAGGGAAAGGCGTGAGGAACCAAGACTTAGGTACAAATATTCATGACACAAATATATGTCTTCAAGCTTCGCAGTCTACCGTCTGGTCTAGTGGTTAGAGCTCCTGACTGCGAAACTCGAGGTCGCGGGTTCGAATCCCGCTGAGGGCAAATATTTGTGTGATGAACACGAGTATTTGTACCTTAGTCTTGGATGTCCTATGTATTTGTGTATATATCTATCTATATAAGTAAATATAGCGTTGTCTAGTTACCATAACACAAGCTTTGCTTAATTTGGGACTAGGTCAATTTGTGTGGAATTGTCCCAGGTATTTATTAAAAAAAAAGTCTGGATCTGACCACTAGACCAGTCGGTCGCCTGATCACGATGTTGAATTGTCACTAAGCCGATGCATGCTTGGAATGTTATACATTATTTGTCATGATAATCGTTATCAGTTATCTTAATTACCTCAAGAAATCAATAACGTACTAGTGTGTATTGTAACAAATAACATTAACTGATAGTGTGTTTGTCTGTTTGGCCCTCAATTTGTTATCTATGACTGCATATGACTGATTGTAAAGATGAAGAAAGGCATGTTACATTGGTTCGGACTTAGAGAAAGGATGCGTGAAGTAAGATTGACGAAACAGATATACAAAGCGAAAGTGTGTGCAATCAGGATCAAATCGATCGGACGCTCAAGGATGGGAACGTCAAGAGTACTCGAAACCGACGAGTATGCTTGAAGACTGATGATTGTGGACGAAGCGAAAGAGGTATGTAAGTCTAGAGAGAACTGGCGCTCTATACTCTCTGCCTACCCCGTTAGGGACTAGGTAGGTGATGATATGATGATGATGTCAATGTGACAGATGGCGAGTCCATCGCCGTTACTCAAGCGTGAGTGTACATACGCCTTCTCAGACGTATGCAGGTTTCCTCTCGTTGTTTTCCTTCACCGTAAAGCTCGTGGTGTGACTGTACTTAAGTTCAGAAAAACTCATTACTATAGTCATGCATGCAGAAACCTGCATACGTCTGTCTATATGTATTTAGTACTCTATAGTAACTAACTATTTAGCACGAAACAAATCCTAGCCTACCGTCCTAGACCTAGTTCGTCATGCAAATTACTCATGCTAGATAAGCCGGATTAACTCCTGGCTCCTGCAGATAAAAAGTATGGAAAAACACTTAGGTATTAAATTGGTACCAACTGGCCGTACTGGCCTAAATGAAACCTGCATACGTTTGAGAAGACATTCAAAGGCGTTTGTCAAGGTATTTTAAATATATTTCGGACTAGCTGTAGCCGCGACTAGGTCCACTGGGAATTAAAAAAAAGCTGTTTTTGAAATAATAAGCAGCCGAAGTTACTCCTTTTTACATCAGCTATCTGCTAGTGAAAGTCACGTCAAAATCGGTCCAGCCGTTTCAGAGATTGGCCGGAACAAACAGACAGACAGACAGACAAAAAATTATATTTTGGTATATGTTTGATATATGTATACATCCATATGCAGTTAGTAAAGAGAGAGTATAGAGAGAGTATAGCATAGAGTATAGCAAGAGAGGTAGGGCATAACGGGTTTCCCGTTCGAATTCGGAGCTGCCCGACTGGGGCAGGACCTCCACCTTATAGAAGTCCGTAGCCAAATAACATAATTTATTGTGTTGTGTTCCTACGCGGTGAATAAGGTTTCCAGTAATGAGCTCCTTGGGGAGGGGGGAAGATTGTTACATTGTGTTGGAAGCAGAGGGATTAAACCCATTATGCTGCCAACACACTGTAACTCTCCGAACACAGAGTGGCAACGCGCAAGTGATACTTCGGTATCGTGAGCGTAAATAGGCTTCGGTAACCGTTTCCCATCAGGTGGGCCGTATGCTTGTTTGCCACTCTTGTTGTATAAAAAAAAAAGTAAAAACTTATAATATATATCCTCACGCCTTCCCACAAGGGTCCCCGAAGGGGTAGGCAGAGGTGTATAGGTAATACCTACACACCCACTTTCCGCCAGAGGTATATTAGGTGCCTACGTGACAGATGGCGAGTCCATCGCCGTTACTCAAGCACGACTATACATACGCCTTTTGAATTTCTTCTCAGACGTATGCAGGTTTCCTCTCGATGTTTTCCTTCACCGTAAAGCTCGTGGTGTGACTAATCACTGTACTTAAGTTCAGAAAAACTCATTGGTACAGTCGGGATTCGAACTTGCGACCTTTGCGTCGCAGGCAACTGCTCGAACCACTCGGCCACCACGGCTTCTAACAAGTAAAAAACTTAAAACGTAAACGGCAAGTAAAAACTTGTTATTTTAATATTACAAACAGACACTCCAATTTTATTTATTTGTATGTATGTATGTATGTATGTATAGATATATAGATGAGAAGTGGATGTGTTAGGTTGGGTTACTTTACCTCTTCCTTCTAGTTCTGGGACCGTCGTGGATGGCATGACGATATAAATATCCACTAGTAAGTAGGTACGTGTGCTGTCATCTGATTATTTCTGTGGTGACTTTTATACAACTACTGTTGCTGTTTATGTGAGCCTGGTACATCTAACTGGACAAAAAAATATTGGTAGAACCCCATTGGTTAAGTGGTGTCAAAAGAAGGCAATCCCCTACGTAATAACGTCCCAAGTTAATGATATTACCAAACTAAGAAATACCCTTTCGCCTTTTCCTAACCAAAATAATCTCCTTGGTTTCTTTATTTGGTCCATGCTAAATTAATTTCCCACGATAGTATACGACCCACTAGGAGGATCTCATTTGGAGTAACGAGAACGAATGGCGACCCTATTTGCAGCCATCTGACTACGACTCTCAAACTTTAGCGCCATACATTGCGCGCTCTATACTAACCTAAACTAACCCTAGTGTGTAATTGCTAAGCATAGCCAGCGTTGTATAGAATATTTGCAAATGCAATCGCTACGAGCGTGACATGGTGAAAGGTTCAGAACTTATTTAGACTGGGTTCTTCTCTAACTTAATCTTATGTGTAACCCTCAATGGGGTCGATGAACTCTTCTTTCAACAATATATATTATTGCATGACACCTTATTGCCACAAAGCGGATTACAAATCATACACGTTGGCACCTAAATATAACACAGGCGAAAATAGGGTGTCGTTACACAATTGCCTACACCTTCGAAAATAATTGTGGGCAGGCGTGAGCATAAGAACACGAACCGTAAATCTTAGTTTAAAGAAAAATGCTTCACGAATGTAAAATTAACAAGAGTTCCCTCTTGTCAATTTTACATTCTTAACTAATGACTGTAATTACTTCTCAATATTTAATATTAATAATAGTTTGTTTCACAAATAATAAATAAAGCTTAAATATGCTTAAATATAAAGAAGTTAGTGCCAACATGACGTTACGTCACGACTATACATAAGTCTTAGAATTTCTCTCAAGCGTATGCATGTTTCCTCTCGATGTTTTCCTTTACCGTAAAGCTCGTGGTAAGATTTATCCCTGTAAGTGCTAAGTTCAGGTAAAAACTCATTGGTACTGACAGCCGAGGTTCAAACCTGCAATATATTTGATTCGTAGGCGACTACTCAATGAACTATACTACCGCGGCTAAATTAAAGCAAGATACATCCACGATCGGACGCTCAAGGTTTCGAGTACTCTTGAAGTTCCCGTCTTCAAGAGTACTCGAAACCGACGAGCATGTATGAAGAGACTGATGAATGTGGACGAAGCGAAAGAGGTATGTAAGTCTAGAGAGAACTGGCGCTCTATACTCTCTGCCTACTCCGTTAGGGGCTCGGCGTGATGAACGTATGTATGTACATCAATAATTAAGCATGGCATTACATACAGTTCACGCAGTTCTTCAAGTTGATAGAGGGGAAGCGAGAGGTTTCTCAAGACACAGACCTCGCGTTATCCACATTCATCAGTCTCTTCATACATACGTGGTCGCCGGTGTCGAGAACTCATGACGTACCCACCCTTGAGCTCCATCCTTACCAACCTCGCCCGTGTGTAAACACTTCAAGATATAAGTAGGATTTATAACGCACACATGTAACGAGTGCGTGTTAACGTATCATTTGCGTGCTATAAATCCTATTTAATTCGCCTCAATTCCATATGGGTAATGTTTATCTACGATTTTTGGTATATCAACAAACTGACAAGAATTAATCTCCAACCGTCTCACATCTTGGATTGTATAGATTCTTTTAGAATTAGTAAGCGATTGTAAATGTTCCTTGTTCTTTCTTTTTTTTTTATACAACAAGAGTGGCAAACAAGCATACGGCCCACCTGATGGGAAACGGTTACCGCAGCCTATTTACGCTTACAATACCGAAGTATCACTTGCTCGTCGCCACTCTGTGTTCGGAGAGTTATACTGTGTTTGCAGCATAATGGGATCAATCCCTTTGCTGCCAACACAATATAACAATCCCCCCCCAGGAGCTCTTTACTGGAAACCTTACTCACCGCGTAGGAACACAACACAACAAATTGTGTTATTTGGCTACGGACTTCTATAAGGTGAAGGTCTTGCCCCAGTCGGGCAGCTCCAAATTCGAACAATCTTTGAACTTTTCTTCACAACTGTATGCAAGTTGGAGATGTGATAAAATCTTATTCTACCCACCCACAGTTTGATAACAACTGTAAATAAATAATAAATATCCTCACGCCTTCCCACAAGGGTCCCCGACGGGGTAGACAGAGGTGTATAGGTAATACCTACACACCCACTTTCCGCCAGAGGTATATTAGGTGCCAACGTGACAGATGGCGAGTCCATCGCCGTTACTCAAGCACGACTATACATATGCCTTTGAATTTCTTCTCAGACGTATGCAGGTTTCCTCACGATGTTTTCCTTCACCGTAAAGCTCGTGGTGTGACTAATCACTGTACTTAAGTTCAGAAAAACTCATTGGTTCAGTCGGAATTCGAACTTGCGATCTTTGTTTCGCAGGCAACTGCTCGAACCACTCGGCCACCACGACTTTTATTTTTTTTAACAACTGGGTAAGCATAATTTAGGACTTGCTCTGCTATACCTCGATCGACACCCGGTCTAGCATTAGTCTAGATCTAATTTCCAAGGCATATTTCACGGGTATGTTATTCCACACGTGTTGTGTAATGCCGGCGAATTCAATACCGGTGTTTATTTGTTCCCAGTAAGTAGAGTAATAATGTTGAATCAGTTTTCAGTTTTGGAGGGCACCGATGGGAATATTGTTTAGATGCCATGGTAGTTCATTAAATATATATCTTCAGGTCTCCTCATTTAAGTTCAGAAAAACTCATTGCAATAATCGGGATACGAACATGCCATCTTTGTGTTGCGGGCAACTTGAACCACTCGACCACGTGGCTTTTTGTTAGAGTGTTGTTAGTATAAAAGATAATCATTATTATTTTAATGTATGCTCTCTGGGGGTTTTAGTCAGGTGTCATTGAACGTAGTAGGTTTTGCTACCAGCAATTCTTTTCAGGATACCCCATTACAACTCTGCCTACCAGGGGAAGTGGAAGTAGGGGAGGTGGGAACAAGACGAAGAAGATATTTAAAATCCTGGCCGGATTAAGGCCATGGACAAAACAAGGTCGTTAGTGAATGACCTATTTCGAACGATGAACGAATGTATAGAACAATACGATTGTTTGTAAATATTTCTGCTTTTTATTTTTAAACTTGTCAAACACCGGATATAGTAGATTTACTTTGCGAATAACAAACTCGTTGTTTCGTAACGAAGCGTTAGGGCAGACGTACACTGAACGAATAATCTATACTAATATTAGAAAGAGGAAAGATTTGTATGTAAGTATGTTTGTATTGATTAGGCTCCGAAACTACTGGACCGATTTGAAAAATTCTTTCACCATTGACAAGCTACATTCACCTTTAGTGACATAGGCTATATTTTCTTCTATAAAAAGTCTTATGTCCACCCGTGCGAAGCCGGGACGGACCGCTATTACCTACATTCGGTGTTATATGTATGTATGTATTTAAAATCATCAACACTTCCAAGGGTCCCCGAAGACTTTCCGTCAGACATATATTATAGGTGTAACATACAACATACATGCAAGCCGTGGTGGCCGAGTGGTTCGAGCAGTTGCCTGCGACGCAAAGGTCGCAAGTTCGAATCCCGACTGTACCAATGAGTTTTTCTGAACTTAAGTACAGTGATTAGTCACACCACGAGCTTTACGGTGAAGGAAAACATCGAGAGGAAACCTGCGTACGTCTGAGAAGAAATTCAAAGGCGTATGTATAGTCGTGCTTGAGTAACGGCGGTGGAGTCGCCATCTGTCACGTTGGCACCTAATATACCTCTGGCGGAAAGTGGGTGTGTGGGTATTGCCTATACACCTCTGCCTACCCCTTCGGGGACCCTTGTGGGAAGGCGTGAGGATATATTATGTATAGTCGTGCTTGAGTAACGGCGATGGACTCGCCATCTGTCACGTTGGCACCTAAAATACCTCTGGCGGAAAGTGGGTGTGTGGGTATTACCTATACACCTCTGCCTACCCCTTCGGGGACCCTACCCAACATACATGCGTGTTTGAATCGTCAAACGTATGGTAGGTTCACTTTCGATGTTTTCCTTCTAAATTATCGGTAAGCGTGATCGCTAACAGAAAAATTATTGGCCGTGGGCCCGTCATACTTCGATATTCTTGTATACATCGTGAAATCTTGATTTCATATTATCACGGATTTCCCACGCATTTCTGTGTGTGTAAAAAGTTGCCAAGTCACGCATATGTCTCTAAGCATTGACAATCTGTGGGCGCATAGTTCGATATCCTACAACATACCTCGTTCGTGATATTAGCATATCAATACATAGTGTGCCCGGCGGTAACTTCCACGAAAAATAAAATTACATGTCAAAACGACTCATAATCTATATCTGTGCCAAATGTTATCCAATTCCGCTCCGTCAATAAGTAGGATATATATATATCCTCACCGCCGCCTTCCCACAAGGGTCCCCGAAGGTGTAGGCAGAGGTGTATAGGCAGTACCCACACACCCACTTTCCGCCAGAGATATATTTAGGTGCCAACGTGACAGATGGCGAGTCCATCGCCGTTACTCAAGCACGACTATACATACGCCTTTGAATTGCTTCTCCAACGTATGCAGGTTTCCTCTCGATGTTTTCCTTTACCGTAAAGCTCGTGGTGTGACTAATCACTGTACTTAAGTTCAGAAAAACTCATTGGTACAGTCGGGACTCGAACTTGCGATCTTTGTGTCGCAGGCAACTGCTCGGGCCACTCGGCCACCACGGCTTACTAATTAGTAGGATGTTCCCACTAATTTCTGTACTTGTGAAAACTTGCCAAGTTCTACAGGAGTACTCAAAACTAACCACTGGACTCTCCAAAAGCTCTCTGAGCACCTTGTGAGTGCACCGGGAGTCGTCTTATAAAGTTTCGCAAATCTTATAAAGTTTCACAATGCTATTACTCATGCGTATTATCGCATTAGGTATTTATTAAGGCAACCCCAAGTGAGGGATGTCCCGAAGGTTTCCATTCCATTCCACAAAGCTTACTTAAGGCAGATACAAAGATACTGGTGACTCAGAATCTTTGAATAAATCATGACTACGAACGCATCGTTGCCTTATCTTTAGTAGTCGAGGTTATGATCCCACACACCCACTATTCGCCGGAGATATGAAGTATGTGTCAACGTGACAGATGACGAGTCCATCGCCAAGTTTTTCAAGCAGGACCCTTGGGGTCCTGAGGCTCACCATCTTTTTGAAGAGGTCTCGCGTCGTGTAATCGAGACCTCTCGACAGGCGGGCTGGAACATATCTCGCTCAGAGAATCAGCATTGCTAAGTATGTGTCAACGTGACAGATGACGAGTCCATCGCCAAGTTTTTCAAGCAGGACCCTTGGGGTCCTGAGGCTCACCATCTTTTTGAAGAGGTCTCGCGTCGTGTAATCGAGACCTCTCGACAGGCGGGCTGGAACATATCTCGCTCAGAGAATCAGCATTGCTATCCAGCGTGGCAATGCTGCTAGTCTTCTTGGCACGTTGCCTCGGGATACCGATTTGGGACAAATATTTTATCTGTAAGTAGTTAGTTCTACAACTGTGTTTTGTATTGTATGTGTATTGTGTAAACACACCGAATTTCATCCTAAAAATCGGTTCAGCAGTTTGTTACTGGTTGATATTGTACATAAATATATTAGCAGGACTATATGTACATATTATGTAATTTATTATACTCTATACTCTGTGCCTACCCCGTTAGGGACTTGGCGTGATGAAAAATGTTGCCTTCATAAGCAATTGAAGAATTTTGTCATCAATTAATCATCGTAGAAAAACATGGGCTTACAACACAGCCATTTCGAATTTTGTTATGTGTAATATATAGCATTATGGAATCGCGTTCCAAGAACTTTTTAAAGTTTCAAAACATATTCCAGATTTCGAAAATGGAACACGAATTGAGATAGTAGATCGCGTTCGAAATTTGTTTTAACACTTTTAACCAATCAGAGGCGTAACCGTGATGTTCTATTGTCATAGTAAGCTGTTAGATAAAGTATACAATAATATATTCACGCCTTCCAATAAGAGTCTCCGAAGCAGTAGGCAGAGGTATGCAGTACCCACTTTTCACCGGATTTTTTTTTTGATGCCGCCGTGATGGCAAAGTTTTAGAATTTATCACAAACGTACACAGGTTTCCTCTCGTTGTTTTCCTTCACCGTAAAGCTCGGTGTTACTATTCACTGTACTTAAGTTCAGAAAAACACATTACTACAGTCGTGATTCGAACTTGCTGTCTTTGTGTAGCAGGCGACTATTCGAACTACACGACCACCACAGGCTTCAATCTGTCTCTTTCGCACTCTTGAATAATGACAGCAATAGCAAGTAATGATGAGCTTCCAGTATTCTGTTTCAGTATGCGGATATAAGTTTGGGGCACATTTCTTTGAAATACTCTTAAATCAACGTTGGTTGTAAGTATGTGGTTTTATGAACATATTCCAAGATTGGTGTCAAACTAAATAAGTGATTCGCGTGAGCTCTTCGGATTTTCCTGTTTTGTATTGACGTTATAACAGTGATATTTTAGAGTGAGTTTTTTTTATTGGTCCACTACTCATATTAGTGGGTGCTTAGAACGTAAAAACTATTTTTGTAAATCAATGTATTTTTTACATGTAATTACTATCTACCATGTTTCCAAAACCACATTTCGATGTATTCTTGTTCATTTGGACGTAAAAGTTGCATTAAATTACAACCGCATATAATTAAAAAGTTAATACGTTCCAATTTTGAATTGTCTAACTATGATAATCCGTTAACATAATAAAATGCGTGCGACTCAGTGTGACGTTATAAAGAGCGACAAAAAAAAACAATAACGTAAATTTCAAACGTGGAACTCCGGGATGGTGACCGACATACACGCAGGTTTATTTGAAGTGAAGTACTTCGAGTGGAGGGGAGCCCGTGTGGCGTGTACCAAGTACCAACCGGCCAGACGCTTCGCTTCGCTGGTCGCCACTCGATTCAGTTGTCATTCGACAGCACACCGAGAAAGACGCGGCTACTCGCTCGCGTGTTCTCAGAAAACTTTTCGCGACTAACAGCTGCAGTGCTCTACGGATAAAACTGAGAGTGTTAAGTTGCAAAGTGATATCAAGTGAAGTGATGACTTTTTTATGGAACATTCACCTCTCATGTCTCCTGGACAAGCTCTAATGTCAGGAATGGACGCGAGAGATCGACTTGTGGAGGAGATTGTACTCCTAGCGCTGTTCCTTCTGTCGACTGCAGCTAATTCATTGGCGCTGTTGGTGTTTTGCCGACGACCCGGATTGAGGACTATATCAAATCGGTAAGTTCTTTACGTCCATGCGTGCCTGGTACTTTGTGTGTGTCACTTAAACATAAATCAAATTATAAATCATAACAGGATGAGCGTTTATTTAAGTCCATATGAAGGTCGACATGTTCCAAAATTGATGCAAAAATATTAATTAGCATAAAATGTCGTAGATTGTGTAATTTTAAAAGTTACCTTCAGTAGTCCAACATAAATTAGATTTTATATTAAAGTTATAAAACGTAAGAGAGAAGAAGTCTATAAATCAAATTTGCTTTTGAGTTATAATTATTATTATAACAGTTTGGAGCAAGCGAAAGTAGGTAAGTTTAATAAATTTGGTAGACGAATGATATAAAATACTCTTCTCACCCCTATGTGGACGTTTTTTTATTAGAATCTTTAATATGACTATTTGAAATAAGAATCAAGAAATCAAACACGGAACTGGAACAATGATTTTGAAACGCGTTCAAATTTCGAATTAACGCTTTTTTTTTTTCTGGTCCCCTTGTCGTGGGCTTGCGGCCAAAACGCATAGTATTATTAGACTATTAGTGTCGGTGAAGTCCGTCTACCTGGACTCATTTTGTTTATTTTTCAATAACTGCCGCAACGCTTGATTTACGACTGGCAGTCATATTTTTTATCCGTTGCGAAGAACAATTTATACGTTGTATAAAGTTTGTTTGCCAGTTTATACTTGCATTGGACATAAAAGGTACAATCAAAAATAATAAAATCCAACAATATTTTTTTACATCAAAGTTTAGCGAGCGGCAAGACTGCACTTGACTTGGGCCTTTTTAAATCGCCGAAGACAGTTATAACAGTTGAAAGGTTTTTGGCCAAATGTGCACACTGGCAGCCTCTCGACTCGCGTTTCGTCAGACCGAGAAGGTCACGCCCATCGTCCATTTACAGCCAAAACAAAAAATAAAAATCATAATAACACTTGTACAGTACATAGCAATACGAGATCGAAGCATACTTCCATTGAATAAATGCAGTTTAAAAATTTTGGGATTTTGATATATACTGGCAGCAACAAAACTTTGGAGTAAGAAAGATTAAAATAAAAACAATAAAAGAAAATATGAATAGCCAAAGTCCTTCAATAATTTGCTTGACAGTGAAGGAAAACATCGTGAGGCCAGCCTTATGGAATGGCGTGATGATAGAAGTGTTTAGAGAAACATATCCCCGATAATTTACCGAAGTGATGTAAATCTTAAGAACGCAGCCATGTTTAAAATAAACAATCGTTGAGGCTTTGTAAATACAAGTTGGCAATATAAGCACAAATACATTCCTTTATACAGGAATCATTATGACGAGAAGGACCGGCTGTACAAATTATGGGGTAAAAAAATGTGGAATGAACTCCTTTAATGCTTTGCTTATGCAACGTCCACTTAGAAGATAAACGAGTTTAGCTAATTCCTTTCGAAGTGTTTCTTGGTAAATCATTGGAGATATATTTGTGCAGTTATACGGTGGAAGATAATATCGTGAGGAAACCTACATACGTTAAAGAAGAAATACAAAGACATAGTGTGCCTCCATCCGTCGCATTTGCTCCTACCGAAGAACAGTCGATTTTGCTACGCGTCTACATCTTTTATTAATAGTTTCGACAATCTCGGCTACAAGTTTGACTTAAAATTATCCTAACAAAATTCCAAGTATAATATCGTTATATTTTACGACACACAATAAACGATAATGATACTTAATAAAAACACAATTGTTGGTAATCAGATCGTTTCAAAAACCCCAGTTACCTCATTGATAGGATTTATATTTCGACGTGGCCTTACTTACTAGTTCCGCAAAGGCCAAATACCTAATTCAACCGAAGAAGCATTAGTAAACACCAAATAGGTTATATTTACAAGCGTTTACATTATTTGCGGCTTTAATTGATCACATCGTGAATTAAAAACCATTTTGCTTGGAAAACTTTCCGGACAGCAATTTGGCCAGTGTGAAAATAATTGCGTTCTCAATAAAGCAAAATTTGATCAATATATTTTAGATTTAGATGATTCATGAGACGCCGAAGAAGGAGAATCTTGTTGGATGGCTTTCTAATCTAATCTCGAAGCCAATAATGTCGTCTAAGCATAAGGATATTGCTCTTACTAGTGTATGTAAAAGAGTATGTATAGATTTTTTTTGTAGTTTAAGCTTCGTGGTGGCAATGGAAATCTTTTTGAAAAAGTTCGAACCCAAACCAATGAATTCTTTTTATACAGTCACATCACGGGCTTTATAGTGAAGGAAAACAACGCGAGAAAACCTGTATTTTAAACATGTATTGTAGTCGTGCTTTAGAATCTGTGGTGGACTCGCAATCCGTCTCGTTAGCACCTAAATATATCCGTCAAAAATATGTTATTACCTTTGCCAGCCTCTTCAGCGATCCTTATGGAAGGGGGGATTTATCTACTTTACGGTTGTATTTGGAGATTAAAAAGCTTTTAAAGTGATGTCATCAGATGCATTCCTCCGTTTAACATGAACGTCTTATTGATAAAGCGACACTCATGACTTAATATTGGAAGAGACGATCGACGATAAATAGTTTGTTCAACTAAATACTCCTTTGATCCTAACAATTGTCTGAATTGTTTCTTAAGCAGTTATTAACGATACACACCAATTAATATTTTCGAAAAGCGTTGACAACAATTTTTTGTACTTTTAATCAAGTAATTTGAGCCAAGTGGCCACTAGAGCTCAATGATTCGGAATGAGTCAAAACAAAATTAATTAATGGCGTGTATAAGAGGCCCAAGAAATTATTTTTTCGAACATTCATGAACGATTTGGAACTTATTGTCTGTCAAGATCAAATTGATCGAACACACGAGCACGTTAAAAGTAAAAATAGTAGATGCGAAGTTTTGTAAGTCTACAGAGAACTCTTCCCTTTGCCTACTCCGCGAGAGATTCGGTGTATTTAAATTCAACGAACTTTTCTCCGCAGCATTCATCCAACCATATTAGTCAACAGCGATATAAAGTTACTTAAAAATCTATTGCATTCATTTTAACTGTTGAGTGTTTTAGATAAAACTTACAGTTAGACTAGCTATCGGAGTTTAGTTAGCTATCGGAAATTCCAGTGAATTTCCAGCCTTCAATAAATTTGCTTGGGGAGCTCTGTGTTTCATATCGGTTCACATGTCGTGAGTCATTCAATTCTGACCCCAAACGATTACCCGGCCAATTGTGGAAGCTATGATAGTCGTGGGTAGATACTTTAGACGAGTTTATCTTGCAATTGGTCGGTTGCTGGGCTGTTCAAACGAAGTCGTTTAAAATAATTTTGTAACCTGTTTTTCGAGTTTATTACCTGACTAGGCTACCTACTGAATGTACAAATTCAGATTCAAATTAAAATATATCTAATTAGGTATATTATTAAACTGTTAAAACACAAGTAATTTGGAGTATATTTTATCCACGATGGTTACATACAGTTTGAGTTTAAAATGAAAACCCGTGTGGCGCTCTTAATAAGACCAGATGTGTCACAGTCAAACGGCGAATTCTAAATTTAAATACAAAAATAGAACAGTTTTCAATCATATTCGTATTTTGTTTTGGGGACAATCAGTGAACCTAATTCTTTATTTGAAAATTATGCACGATTCTTTATATTTGCGTCAAACGATTTGTTTCGCTGCTTTATTTTTTTTTCATGTGAGAGATTAATATTTCACCTTTAGACGGTAATCTCTTAAGTATATAATATAAGAAGAATGCTTACAATAATAATACTTCATACATTTTTTTTATTACTATACAATAATTCCTATAGTAATTTTAATCTATTGAAGAAATTGCTTTGAAGAAAGAACAAAAAATAAATTATTAATCTTTTTTTTTTAAACAATCATTATGGTATTGCCATTTACAGAATTGTTATCTACCTAATAATTAATAAAATGCATTTCATCAAACCATCAAAATAATTCACTAATTGCATATATAATTAAATTATTCTGTTACGTTAGCCTGTTCTAATTCTATTGTTAGCAAATGGTGTTACACTATTCATATATATTTCGTTATAATGTCTTCATTACAACAATGTCACGAATAAATGTAATTATTTTGATAACAACGTAACATAATTATTAATTTTATCTAATCTGGCGTGGAAGAGTACCGCTTACATACTTTCATAATCTCTCTCTCAATAGAATTTAAAAATCGAATTAATAAATGACAAAAGTAATAAATCTATGCTTTGTTCGTTATTCAAATTTACATACATACATATCATCACGCCAAGTCCCTAACGGGGTACGCAGAGAGTATAGAGCGCCAGTTCTCTCTAGACTTACATACCTCTTTCGCTTCGTCTACATTCATCAGTCTCTTCATACATGCTCGTCGGTTTCGAGTACTCTTAACGTTCCCGTCCTTGAGAGTCCGATCTATTTGATCCAGGTAGTTGGAACGTGGCCTTCCTCTGCCTCTTCTTGCACACATTTTTGCTTTGTATATCTGTTTCGTCAATCTTTCTTCACTCATCCTTTCTATGTGTCCAAACCAACGTAACATGCCTTTCTTCATCTTTACAATCACGCCCTCATTCACGCCAGTTGATTTGCGAATCTCTTCATTGCGGATTCGATCTAATATCGTTACGCCGCACATTTTTCGAAGAGATCGCATCTCAACTGCACTCAAGCTATTTTCATACTTCCTCTGACATACCCAGGATTCGCTGCCATACAATAAGGTAGGTACCAATATCGCGTTGTGGACAGCAACTCGAGCATTCTTGCTCAGACTTTTACTGCCCATCAACGCCGATATGGCCCCATTCACCTTATTTCCGGCAGTTATCCTTCTTTCAATATCTTTTTCATACTTTCCATCTCGTGTGAACATGCTTCATAGATACCTATACAAATTAAAATTTACAATCTGTAATAATGATCTATTTGTATGTTTCAAAGACTGTGTTATATTGCAAATTCCTTATTAATAATTGCACGTGAGTAAAAAGGTAAATATATTGTCTGTTCCTATCAAGAACAAATCCAGGGCATTTCCACATGTTATTGCAGTCATAATAAAATTGATTGTTATCATTGAGTCATTAAATTATGTATTATGGGATTTATTGTTAACGATGTAAATAAATGTATCCCCTGCACACTATTGGATGAGTTTATATTCGTCCCTTTCTCACAGTAAATAAAGACATACACATGTTAGTTTAACGATTAACAATTTTATAAGTACTTAATAATTATATAAACTTATCAGCTGCAGATGTAATTTATAATAAACCTATGCGTAATAATGGAATAGATCCGTACTGCATAATAAACGTGAATGATATTGTAACCAAATCAATTGAACATCGTTCACTGAGTCTTTTATATTTATTACTGAGTCTTTTATAAAAGACTATTATTCATAGTTCATTTTACTGGTACAAAGTACGAGGTTTTACAATACACTTGATACATTCATAATAACGACTGTGTGTGTTTGTGTTCGTGTGTGCGTGTGTGTGTCTGTGTGTGTATGTGATCGGATGCGGGTGAAAACGGTAACTAGGTACAATTTTTCCACAAACGATTTGGTACCGAATGGAGAGGAAGCCTTAGGGTTCTTAAGTCCTATGTATTTATGTATCTATCTATCTATATAAGTAAATATATCGTTGTCTAGTTACCATAACACAAGCTTTGCTTAATTTGGGGTTATGTCAATTAAATATCGTATAAATAAATCAAATTAGAAATTTATGATGTCTCCATATTTTATTTACAATTACAACAATTAACAATATTTACAAAAGACAGTTCTGTAAATGACTCCTTACCGTTAAAATATCTGACTCAAAACGGCAAAACGTTTAAAAAAGTGTACGTTTCGGGTTTGTCGTTTCCATGGAGAAGAACCGGCAGTAAGCTCCATGGTTACTCTATTCAAATCATTAGGCATATACAATAACAATATTTTTTATATTACAGCATTAGTACTTAAATATGGGGGAAAAGCGTAGGCCCGACAATAGGTCGTTGCTTACTTTGAAAAAAAGCGTAAAACAAGATAAATATAACAAATTTACCAAGATCTGGGAATCTAGACCCGGTCTAGTAAATCTTTCTTAGTCTAGTTCTGTATTCAAAATTGTTATCTAATTAGTCACCTCTCTGCCTACCCGGTCGACTTGCCTGTCTCGTGTCATTACCAAATTTCGTGTTATCCAAATGACTGTTTGGTACATTTGTGAACTTTAAAATCGTATCTTAATGACAATGATTCCGCTGTTTAATCGTGTTAATTAATTCGTTAATTTAATATCAATTTCAAACCTATTTTAAATTCATTTTCGTTATTGTACATGTTCTAAGACATGTATAATATTTGTTAACGACCAGCTGTGGGATGTGGAATGCGCTCACCGTCGCCTAAGACGCTTGCAACTGCTAATAGCTCGCCCGATAAAGTTCTAGAATAGATAGAAATCTAGAAAACATATGTCTCATGTGTTAATAGATTTTTTTATTTTTTTTTTATACGAAAAGAGTGGCAATCAAGCATGCGGCCCATCTGATGGGAAACGGTTACCGCAGCCTATAATTTACGCTCACGATACCGAAGTATCACTTGCGTGTTGCTACTCTGTGTTCGGAGAGTTATAGTGTGTTGGTAGCATAATGGGTTTAATCCCTCTGCTTCCAACACCATGTAACAATCTTCCCCCCTCCCCAAGGAGCTCATTACTGGAAACCTTATTCACCGCGTAGGAACACAACACAATAAATTGTGTTATTTGGCTACGGACTTCTATAAGGTGGAGGTCCTGCCCCAGTCGGGCAGCTCCAAATTCGAACGGGAAACCCGTTATGCCCTACCTCTCGAACCTTGATTATTGCTATAGCCAAATTTCATCCAACTTCTTTGGCGAGATTCAGTTACAATCCTTAAAACTGTCGTATTCATAACCTTTATTAATAGGTATTCTTTAATTTTTTTTATAGCCGTGGTGGCCGATTTGTTCGAGCAGTTGCCTGCGACGCAAAGGTCGCAAGTTCGAATCCCGACTGTACCAATGAGTTTTTCTGAACTTAAGTACAGTGATTAGTCACACCTGAATGAACCTGAAATATAGAAACCTGCATACGTCTGAGAAGAAATTCAAAGGCGTATGTATAGTCGTGCTTGAGTAACGGCGATGGACTCCTGTCACGTTGGCACCATATACCTCTGGCGGAAAGTGGGTGTGTGGGTATTACCTATACACCTCTGCCTACCCCTTCGGGGACCCTTGTGGGAAGGCGTGAAGCTCGCAAGCAACTCTAAGATTATTTATTACAATAGCATTACGAATTTATACAAGAGTAAGTTATAAGAATAATAAATGCCTTGAGACAATTCCACACAAATTGACATAGCCCTAAACAAAGCAAAGCTTGTGTTATTGTAACTAGCCAACGATATATTTACTTATATAGATAGATATATAAATAGGACGTCCAAGACTAAGGTACAAATCTCGTGTTCACCACACAAATATCTGCCCTCAGCGGGAATCGAACCCGCGACCTCATGTTTCGACCAGGCCTAGACCAAAAAGCCATCATCTATGTAAGCGTTATAAGAGTTTAAGAATTCATTTAGACTAAAACTTGTTAGCGGTAAACATTCCAGCTATTCAGGTATCTTTTCACATTGAGCGGAAATGTTTGATCAATACTTTCCGACTTTAACGACTCATTATACAAATACACATCTACACGTAAAGTATATAAGATTTATTATCCCTTGCAACAGACGCTGAAGTCATCGCATTGAGCCAAGCCATTTTAGACCTTATTACAACCAAATGTACTGTTCTTTTCAGTTTAACGGCTTTAAAGTGTGTTTAGTGGAACGCAACAGTTTGGGTTTTTTTTCGGAGCTAATGTTAATAATATTAATCAACTAGGTCCTTTGATTAATTCACAAAATTAGGCAAAAAGTAAAAATAAACGACAGTAAATTGATTTTTCATTCAAATAACAATAAAAAACAATCAATGACGTCATCGCGCTGCACACTTAACAAAACATGTAGACCGTAAGACTCGTCTTATAAATAAATACGATTACTGGAATTCCATAGTGATGTGTGATGGACGTAAAGGGATTTGCCGACAATCGACGGATTCTTTCGAACAATGTTTGTTTTTTATAAATTTCAGCGTAATCCTTGTAAGGCTTAACGTTCTTATCAGAGAAATTACTCAATAGTTCGAACAACATGACATAATTATAATATAAAACCTTTTTCCTTAATAAATACGAGCGAAATTCCACTAACAATATGACAGCTCGCTATAATCAATCCACTGACGCAGAACAAAGGATCGACTAAATTCAAACTAATTCGGTTCACCAATCAAGTGAACGGCATACGACCCCAAATCCATTGTCAGTACACTACACTGTACACACAGGTTAAATCAATTGGGTTATTACAATGAAAACACTTATAAACGTATATATTTCGTACTCCTTGACATTGTACAGACGGACATGTCTTACAGTTTGATATAACTTTACTAGGTCAAGAGCTACGGTAGCCTGTGGAGCACTTGAGTCTAATTGCTGAGCCAAACATTCAATAATGACCTTTATATCTATTGTAATAAGCACGTGTAATTATGAGTGGAAGCAATAATTTGAACGAAGGAGAGATTACACCGCCCGAGGTTGCTTTGGCGTATATGATTACGACATTTAATGGCAGCGTAATTTAATTTTAATTCGTTCTAATTTAAGTCATGTCCGCAAAATGATTCCTTATCCTTGTTGCTTTGTATGTATATTATTTTTAAAATAAATATCTGTAATATAAAATATCGAGTAAATTTCTCAATAGTCGATAATACATGAAAGTATCATAAATCGACTATTCCAATTTCAAATGTTGCCCACATCGTTTTTCTTATCACGGCGTCAATGCAAATGTGTCACTAACCTGTTAAAAAAATGTAAACAATGTAAGTGTAGTAACGTTGGTCAACCAACCAGCACTAATGGCTCGATGAGTTTAAAAAAGTGACTTTCTAAGAGTATTTTCACATAATATATTTTCACTATCTAAATGTGAGTGTCTCGAAACACTGGCCGATATGCCAACAGGCGGGAAATGCCATGTAAACGGTCAATTTAAAAAAAGAAGTAGAACGATTTATGTGCTTCAAAAACAATAGCGCAGGCAAATTTAAAAAGTATATTCTTTCTTTTAAATTGTTTTAATGGCTTTTTCTGCAGTGCAATGGTCAAGTGCTTTAGTATGTTTAGTAGCTCCAAATTCTAATGTTTATCTATACAGCTAGTAATTTGTACAGTCGATCCTCTAGCACCTACGTTCGTTCGTGTTTTATGATCTATTTGGAATCACACGTCATTTTAGCTCGTTAATCAACCCACAATCATTTATAAATAGCACGTGCCCTTTTATGTCGAACTCCCATATTTTCTTGGATCTCTTATTAGCACTCAGTAGAGAATTGATAGATTGATTTATAGCATATACGATAAATACAATTTGGTTTTAATGCTTAAATATAGAGGATGTAGCAAACTAATTTATATAGTGTTTTCTAATCCTATAAAAACACAAAATGTTTTAAGATACTTTTATAAATGTATATAAGTACCAGATAGAAGATTAATATCCATAAATCTAAAGCATAGATACTTAAAAAACAAAGACAAAGAATCAATTTGATTCGCCAACATGAAAATGCTTTTTTTGGTCTTCTATACAATCGACTAAGAACTAGTTGATCTGATATACATTAAAAAAAGAAACCTCGAAAGAATAACACATAGTAAAATCGACAATATTGGTTTTATCGATTTCCAAGAATGGTTTATTCATACATCATTCGGAGAAAAGGTTAGACAAGAAACGAATGTCATCATTAATCACCTGATAGTGGCAGTTAAAGCAACTGGTGATTAATTTGCCACATCTAAAAATAAAATCAAGAACACTATGCCGTTTGACAAATGACCTATGCCATAACTTTCTTTATAGATCACACTCAGTACAACTTTCCATTGCATTCGAACAATAATGATGCCAGACATCATTATTGTTCGAATCGAAATGAACCCGGTGGGCGTAAACACCGATTAATATCTCACATAATTATTACGACAGTTATACAATAGTTAAAAATGTAGGCGGAAACGTATTGCAGTAGATATATTTCTAAACAAATGATAATATAGAAGTACTAAAGGATCAATTTGAAAGTTAGTTCCTGGAACGCAAAACGTGTAGGTGAAAAGCCGTGGTTTCTATTGCTTTGAGTAAGTAGTCTTCTATTTTCTTCGACAGTGATTTAAATTTCGAAAGCATCTTTCAATGATCACTTAGTCGATTCAAATGTTTTATTCGAATAGAGCCACAGATAGCGATCCAATGGACATTTGTAGATAAACATAATAAAAATAATAATATAACGAACATAACCATCGATCAAGATATTTTAGTCGTTCGAGTTCAAGAACCGCTACTCGAACGAATTTAAATTTGTAATTTTGACTTTTGACATTTTCTGGAACACTGTTTTGACATTAGGACGTTACGTTAGTCAATTTTAAACTTAACCGCTACAGAAATAAGAGCTTTTAATTTGTGGCTTCGTACGTTAGCAATGGAATTGTTTGAGATTTTAGCACTATGTTCTAAGAAGTAATTAGTTAGATTCTCTGCCTAGTTCTGGTTAGACCTGGTTTACCTATTGGAAGGAATAACTTAGGCTTCAATAAGTCCGCCGTCCAATCATTACCATTACCTTCCAGTCACCGCCAATATCTTCCATCGGGTTGGCTTTTTCCCAGCGTTCGTTTTACTCTGAACCACCATAAATTGACTTAACTTAAGACTTAGAAAAACAAAACTTAAAACTAAACTCAATGACATTTGGGACAGTCTGGAGATTATATCAACAATAGACATTTAAAATCCTAATCTACATTTTGAAAGAGACTGCGGTTTCCGCTCCGATTCAAATGTAAATTCATCATTTTACAGAAATACCCACCATCCTAACTTCTGTGTGACCTGACAATGCAAAGATCTAAGATAACAGGAGGAAAAGTGTGATGATTATTTATGCTTAACAACCTCTTTATCCACATATGAAACTCTAAATTGTTTATGAATCGTGCTTGTCGATGGATTGCAAGCTAACGTTCTGCTTATCTTAATTATAAGACTTCCTCTCTTATGGTTATGGTGTTCTCACGTATGTCTGCTCATTTCAGTAATCGCGATGAAAGTAATTTTCATCAGAAATCTGACAACCCATTAAACCAGAACCAGAACCTCTCATTAAAAAGTTACAGATAAACCTACATTTATATTTTGACAGTTGACAACTAAGGAGCACAGATCTCTTGACGACACTGACTGTGTATTCAAAAGTGTTGCTCGTCGCTCTTTTGTTTTAAAAGCGCTGCAAAGCGAGTGCTTTATCCACTGTACTATGTTTCTTGGGAGTTTGGGCACACGTGCATTGATTTCAACATTTATTGGGTTTTTGCCAGGTCTGTGTAGGCAAATATTGAGACAGACAGTGGGACGACAGGTTGACATAGTAACAGAGCAAAGATTATGAATCAGACCACTTAATTTGCAAACTTGTCCTAATGGCGAAGGCATAATAGTCAGGATTATTTCTTGTTTGGCTTAACGCGGATGTTGTTCGACGAAAAAACCGATATGTATCTAAACATTTTACTGCCAAGTAAATACAATAATAAAGGTTATGTAATTAAAAAAATTGTGAACACCGAATGGGTTAATAAGGCGCGAGGTCAAAGACAGTCAGTGACTTGTGTTGCAATTGAAATAATCGCAATTCGGTTGGCGGTGTGTTTAAACCGGTTGCTCAAAACGTCATACGCATTCTTTGTCGAAAGCCTAAAAAACTCTGACGAAAGTTGTGACCTATAGAATGAATATTTAAAAATCGAGATATGACGTAGATACTAAAACTAGGAATTGATATTAATTCTGCTGCATTAATAATTGAAGCGTGTAGTCGAAGCATTCATTATGGGTTTCACGGTCACTTGGAGCCGTTACTATGGAACTCGCTGGCGTTGCTCCTAATAAATATTATAAATGACGATTAATTTTGATTGTTGAAGTGGCATTTGTAACAATTTTTTGGGCATACTTATGAATCGTGATAGATTTTAAAAAGAATTTCTTTAAAATTATCTTAATAAAATTTGCAATTATAATTTATTTATTTATTTAAAGTTTATGCACAATTAAGTATATAATTAGTACAATGGTGGACTTAATGCTAAAGCATTTTCTCCCAGTCAACCACACTTGACAGGAGAAACATTGAATAAAAAAATACATACACATATCATCACGCCGAGTCCCTAACGGGGTAGGCAGAGAGTATAGAGCGCCAGTTCTCTCTAGACTTACATACCTCTTTCGCTTCGTCCACATTCATCAGTCTCTTCATACATGCTCGTCGGTTTCGAGTACTCTTAACGTTCCCGTCCTTGAGAGTCCGATCTATTTGGTCTAGGTAGTTGGAACGTGGCCTTCCTCTGCCTCTTCTTGCACACACTTTTGCTTTGTATATCTGTTTCGTCAATCTTTCTTCACTCATCCTTTCTATGTGTCCAAACCAACGTAACATGCCTTTCTTCATCTTTACAATCACGCCCTCATTCACGCCAGTTGATTTGCGAATCTCTTCATTGCGGATTCGATCTAATATCGTTACGCCGCACATTTTTCGAAGAGATCGCATCTCGACTGCATTCAAGCTATTTTCATACTTCCTCTGACATACCCAGGATTCGCTGCCATACAATAAGGTAGGTACCAATATCGCGTTGTGGACAGCAACTCGAGCATTCTTGCTCAGACTTTTACTGCCCATCAACGCCGACATGGCTCCATTCACCTTATTTCCGGCAGTTATCCTTCTTTCAATATCTTTTTCATACTTTCCATCTCGTGTGAACATGCTTCCAAGATATACAAATTCATTCACTTGCTCTAGAATTTGCCCATTTACCGATATTGCACACTCGGTCACTTGTTCATCTCTTTCGAATACCAGAACCTTAGTCTTGCCAGCGTTTAGGCGCAGCCCCTTCTTTTCACATTCTTCTTTCATTATGGTAACTAGTGACTGCAGTTCGCCCTCTGATGACGCCAGTAAAACCGCGTCATCGGCGTATAGTAGGCAGTTGACCACTAAGTTTCCCATTTTCACTCCACATCCGTTCGTTCTTAGTGCTCTCAGACAGTTATCTAGATATATAATGAACAGCCAGGCAGACATGATACACCCTTGTTTGACCCCCGACTTCACATCAAACCAGGGTGACATCTCACCGTTAACCCTAACGCACGCCTCGCTATCACTATAGAGTGATTTCACGGCATGCAGTAGGGAACTGCTCACTCCATATCCAGGCAACACGTCCCAGAGTTCCTTTCGTACGACTCTATCAAATGCCTTCTCTAAGTCGACGAAAGCGCAGAAAACCCTTTGGTTAATATCCAAAAACTTTTCCGCGATTCCGCGAAGCGAGAAGGTTTGATCCATACATCCTCTTCCTGGTCTAAATCCACCTTGGGATTCCCAGAGAAACCTTTCGGATCGCTCTTGCATTCTTATCGTCAGGATCTTCGTGTACACTTTACTAGCTAAGCTGACCAAGCTGATGGCTCTGTAGTTGGAGCATTCCAATCGTGATCCCTTTCCTTTATAGAAAGGCACGATGACTGCTCGCCTCCAGTCGTCCGGAACATCACCCCTTTCCCAGCAAAGATTGCATAGCAAATAGATGACGTCCCAGACCGCTGGTCCACCGTACTTGATCATCTCAGCCGTAATCCCATCTATTCCCGCAGCTTTTCCACATTTCAGACTTCTTATCGCACTTACAATCTCTCCCATACTTATTTTATCCGCTTTAGGATCCTCGACAGATTCTGTTGGAGGCAGCTCTATGAGTAGATCAGCGGCATCATCATCATACATATCTTTGTAGAATTCACTCCATCGCCTGAGGACGTCAGTTTTGTCAGTTAGTATGTCATTGTCCTTCGAAATAATCACATTCATCCTACTACTAGCTGTAACACAATTTCTGGACTTCTTAACTTCCCTCCAAAAAAGTTTTGCATTGTCCTTGAAATTATGCGACAGTTTTTCGTCTACAGTCATTTGGAACCTCTCACGCTTCTGAGCTATTATCTCCTTCGTACGATTTTTTTGCAGGCGATATTTTTCTTTCATCTTTTCTTTCATACTTTCACTTGAGCTGGACATAGCCAAAATGTCTTGCCTTGCATCCTTCTTCTTTTTAACTTCTTCTTTCACTTCATCATCCCACCAACCATCGCCATTTTTGGTTGTCCGCCCTTTCGAAATGCCACAAACCTCTTTCGCGGCGCATAAAATGCTGGACTTCAGGAACTGCCAACAAACATCGACACTCTCAAACACATCTTTCGGGGGACAGGCTAGCTGTTCAGATACCCTTTCTTGATATCTGTCTCTAATAGCCGCATCTTGAAGCCTCCAGCTTTTGATGCGGTCTGCGACTGCAGAACAGGGACCCCCAGCACGGGATCGCCAGCCCGCGAACAGACCCCTTATTCTAGTTATAACTAGAAAGTGGTCCGTTCCCAGGTCGGCTCCCCTATACACCCTGGTGTCCATCACCTGTGTTCTGAGTCGCTGATCTATTAGAAACAGATCTATCATGCTTCGCTCATTTTTCCGTTCCCATGTATACTGATGAATCCTCTTGTGGTCGAACATGGTGTTCGCCACAAAAAGGTCTCTCTCCATGCATACATCTAATATCAGCTTGCCTGCCTCGTTCACTCTCTTATCACCATACTTGCCGAGTACTGCCTCGTAATCCTTACGGGCTGTCCCGACCCATCCATTCAGATCACCACAAATAATCAGCTTTTCATTCCCTTCTTTCGTCTCTAGAACATTACTCACACATTCCCAGAACTTATTCAGGTCGCAAGTGTCCGCTGAGGCCACCGGAGCATACACCGCGACTAAAAATAGTCGGGTAAGGCCTATTTTAAAGCGAGCCCAAATAAGTCTGGGGCTCACCGCATCATAACTTATCATACATTCTGCCAAGCGGCTGGATAGTAGAATTCCCACTCCCTGGCAGGCGTGCTCGGTGTTTGCCACTCCTGACCACAGCACTAAACTCCCGCCCGGGAGCTCGTCTACTCCACTACCCTTCCGCTTGGTTTCAGACAGGCACACAACATCTAACTCGCTCTCTGTCATAACATCGATCAATTCGTTCATCTTATCAGCCATACCTCCTCTTACATTCCATACACCCATCCTACACTCCACACTCCACTCCCCGCCGTGAGGCACTCCGCGTGATGGGTGGCGGTCCCCATCGCCGCACTGTGCTGAATTTTTCGCACCAGCGGGGACGGACTGGTGCGCGTCGCCTCGGGGGCACGCCCTAACAGCCGTCCGGCCAATGCGCATCGAATAAAAAAATAATCACAAAAAATACGGTTAAAGTGGTCTTCTTAAATTTATTTTGGATATTTGAATTATATATCGAATAGACCTGAATGTGAATTCTTTATAATTATATTTATAAAATTTGCAATTATAATAACAAAAAATACGGTTGAAGTGGTCATATATATATTTTGTATTTGAATTGAGAATACAAAAAAAAAACACGTTGGCATTTTAAATTTCGAGAATTATATTGTTATTATTGTTAATAAAATAAAAAAATCCCAATGTAGGTAATACATACACAGTAAACAGTTGGCAAGGTTTAGAAATTACAATATAATCTGTAAGTCTCGCCAAAGTACATAGTTTTATTTTAAATTCGCTAAAAAATTGAAAAAAAAAAAAATTTGTTATTAGTGAAATTCTGCTATCTTATTCCAAATTTAAACACAGAACATCGCGTGCATTCATGTAATTCATGAAACAAAAGCCATAAAGTTCCAAGTCTGAACTG
This sequence comes from Drepana falcataria, assembly GCA_945859725.1. NCBI lineage: Eukaryota > Metazoa > Arthropoda > Insecta > Lepidoptera > Drepanidae > Drepana > Drepana falcataria. The sequence goes on along the minus strand of OX243941.1, from coordinate 7,222,592 downwards.
TAATAATGTATTGAGCTTCTCCTTTTTATGAATCATTCAGCTTATAAATAGCTCCTATACAGCCTTGCTGGTCAAATACCTTAGCAAAAAGAATTTATTTTAAACAATATTTACTCTTACTGCAACAAAGATATCATATTCAAACTCCGATAGTCAACACCGATGAATGCATTGAAAACATAATAATTATTAACCATTATGCCAGTTCTAAGAACAAGACAAGGGATAACTATAAGAACAATTGTGTGGTAGGTATTTATGTAACTCATTCGATTTAATCAGTTCACGCGACTAAGTCAGTTGATTACGTTCGTATTGTTGGCAACTAGTAATTGGCATGGAAAGTCCGGTTCGAAATATGAAAAATAATCCCGCGTAAGTCAAGCAAACCAACAAAAATAATGGTCTTATATTCACTGTAATTAGATACCTGCGTCGGAATTATTATTAGGTACTTAGTTTATATGCTATACGAAGTTATTATAATTTAAAATTAGAACGGACATATTCGGAATTTGAATAATGATACGCTCGTATCAAAAAACTTCTTGTAACCCGGAAAGTATTGTATTTACTTTACCGTTCAATTCGTAGCGACAGACCTAGTTAGATACGTAGATACGAGCATATCGTGAAACGTAAATTTGTTTTCGTTACCCTATTTTATTTACACACTTAGTTCTTAATTAACCTTATTTTGACGTGTGACTACGATATATCTTGATATGAAAAAAAAATACAGGTCGAAGTTTGAATTTAGAGACGAGTATTCTCGTTTCAAATACGGAAGTTGAAGTTGTTTTGATACTTACGTTTTTAGCACTTACTTTAAAATTAAGAATCCTTCGAAGACAATTGTAAGGATATAAATATTACCATTTACATATATTAAAATAATGATGATGATGAATAGCAAAAAATATATATTAAAAAAACGACAAAAAAGCAAAAAAAGGCACAAACTACCAAGCTAGTTGGTCAGAGTTACGTATCTCAATAATAATACCTAGTCGTTATCTATAAGTCTATTAACAACTTACTATAAAAAACTGGCCAATATTAATTTTATTTTTATATATAAATAAATATTTTTAAATACCTTTTCAAGGGCTCACGACCTAACACAAATTGTTTGCTACACAATCGTGGGAATCGAATACAAAAGGATCGATTACGGTAAGAATCGATTTAAATGACAGCAATTATGACATTAGTGGTGTGTTTTTATCAACACACGTGAAGTCCGCTTGTCATTGGCTTATTATTTCCCTTTTCCCGTACGTCAAGCGCACTGCTATGTTTTTTTTAATCCAAGGCTAACGGTCTAACTAGCGTTCCAAACATGAAAAGTGCAGCATTGAAAGCAATCACTTAAAAGTTAACGTCAACGAATGCATGCTTTGCAAATAGAATCGCGGTGCACTAGAGCGAGGCTAGGTCTCAGGTAAAAATCTAGGTTTCGCCTTGATGCGACTGCTTAGCAGCGATGACCTATATTTTAAAAGCTGTGTGGCTGAAGGAACTGGGTTACCATCACCCATATAAATTAATTATTAATTAAAATGAATTAATTAAAGACGACCATATATGAAGACTGATGAATGTAGACGAAGCGAAATAGTTATGTTAGTCTAGAGAGAACTTGCGCTCTTTTCTCTCTGCCTTCCCCGGCGTGATGATACGTATGTATGTATATAAATAGTATATTATCATGTTATGATGAAATGAAAGGGTACCCTTCGCCCAGAAAATACATATAACTACAACCTCAACTGACAGACGAAGCAGCAGACAAAAGCTAGTGCTGGAACAATTCAAACCAAATTTGTTACAATTATGTCAAACTCGTGTATTTAAAATATTTGTAGTAGTTAAAGTCTATATTTGTGCTAGTTAAACAATATAGCTCAACTTCTCGTCCAGCTTTGTACTGTGAGGTCTTTGTCCTGTTTGGCATTATGTATCAATAATAATATGCGAAGTGTAATGATTAAGAAGACATTTTTACAAATGTCAACATTTGAACATGTTCCACTCCACTACTCGTAAAAATTACTTGAGTAAGATTAAGAGCATGAATTCAACACCAAATAATTAAAAAAAATAATGCTTTGTGGCAAAAAGAAAAAAACTGATGTTCTTTATTTAAATGCACGGGTGCTATAGATTTTGACATATTACGGTCTCCAGTAAAAAAGGAGTAACTAGATTTTCGGAATTTTACAATTGCGCTTAAAAAGTGAATAATAAAAAAAAAACCTTTGCAATATAGCACGATACGAGTGTTAACCTCAATGTCGCTAATCGCTAGTTAATGGACTGTTTACCTTTTTATCTAATTGCAAGTTACCAAGTATCCCGCGCCCACAACAACTGAGAATTAGGTCAACTCAGTCATAGAAAGGCGTAGGCACTATATTGCATTGTAGGGATAAAACGTATTTATGCTTTTAGGTGAAGGTGGTGTGCAGTGTTTTTCAAAATATTTGCTTTATGTAATGACAGTTCTAAATGCAATACAATCAATGACGTATTTTCTTGTATTTTAGTAGCTCAATTGATTATGTTTCGTATTGTTTTCTATCATATCAACCCGAAATATATTTTCTTTACTAATTGAGTGTGCTTTGCTATCAAGCTTTGCGTTAATATCCTTTTACAAGTATATTTAGTTACATTTTCCATTCGCGGTCTGCACGCAACTACAGAACAATGGCTATACGCTTCCGCGTAACAATGACCGTCTGTGCATTGTTAATATCACACATCACGATTTCAGCGAATGACTCCTTCAACTGGCCATCTGCATCAATTGCTATATTAACGCTTCGATGTAGGTGAACTAAATCTCAATGCGTTTCCTCCAAGGAAGCTAGATAAAAGTATCATAACACTCGTTTAGTCGGAGATTTAAGTGGTGACATAATTTATAAAGTCACATTTTACTTTTGTATATATGTGTATGTATATATATCCTCACGCCTTCCCACATGGGTCCTTGAAGGGGTAGGTAGATTTCTTTTTAATTTTCATAATATATAATGACTAGCAATTTTTACAAAGCTTGTTTATTTAAACAAAATGCATAAAGGCTTTTGATACCACAAGGTGACAAACAAACAAAAGTGTGAATGATAATATTGATGTTAAAAGCATCCATAGGCTTACCACTTATAGCCAGATGGGGCGGTTGTTTGCCACTTTGTGGTAGAAAATCATCATTGTAACAAACTCCTTTTGACTTGTGTTTAGATCCAAAGGCTCCTTATTTCATTCTTATATATATATTATATCAGAATTTGTTCCCTAGTTCTGTTGTAGTTTACATTCATGGATTATATTATTGTGTACATAAAAACTATGTGCAAGGTTGTATGATTGTAACATCGGACACGCTTTGAATTTTTCAAGCGTAGCTCGGGCTGTTTTGTTACTACAGCTGCTGTTGGTACTACATAAAAAGTTAGGTTGCCATATCGTATTTAAATTAGTCACACGTATTAACGGAGTGTTAGATTTAATTTAATTGTTATCTCGGTGGTTCGGAGTGGTTCGAGCAGTTGCCTGCGACGCAAAGGTCGCAAGTTCGAATCCCGACTGTACCAATGAGTTTTTCTGAACTTAAGTACAGTGATTAGTCACACCACGAGCTTTACGGTGAAGGAAAACATCGTGAGGAAACCTGCATACGTCTGAGAAGAAATTCAAAGGCGTATGTATAGTCGTGCTTGAGTAACGGCGATGGACTCGCCATCTGTCACGTTGGCACCTAATATACCTCTGGCGGAAAGTGGGTGTGTGGGTATTACCCATACACCTCTGCCTACCCCTTCGGGGACCCTTGTGGGAAGGCGTGAGGATATTTATTTATTTTTTATTTTGTTATCTCGGAAAAATATGTTACCTACTTCTTGTTAATGCTCGATACGACTTTTTAAAATTCGAATTTCGAAGTGCAGCTTTAATTGGAATAGCAGCAACGATTTTTATCGCAGCTATAAATATCACTAACGATATAATATAAAGTTTTATTGTGACTTCCTCTCACTGTAGTCACTAGTTCTTTGTTTATTTGCTCAATTCTGTGTACTTTGGATACAGATAAATAAATGCAATGTCAAAATACGTGCTTCCGCCATTCATTTTTCAATACATTAATCGTCAAAATGTACAAAAAAATCATTGTATTATGATTTTTTGTGTATCGAATAAGAAATTTGTCATTTCAATTGTCATATACCGAATTATGGTAGCAAATAAAATGTCACTCGAAATAAACTCTTTTTTAACAAACGTTGAATGAATCAAAATTCCCAAAAGAAGTGAGGAAGACATAGTACCTAAAGCGCAAGTTCTCTCTTTCTCTTACCTCTTTCGCTTAGCCCACAGAAGTCTTCTTCATAAATATACTTAAGTTATTATATCATAATTTCACACGTGGTCACAGATAAATATTTGTACAAATAAATCAGTATTGAGTAATAAAAATACATTATTCAGAGAAGCGTGCAAAAGAAGGTCGCTTGCATTCGGCCGCCATGATTCCTGGGACGCGTCAATTAATATGCTAAGTTCATTCTAACAAAAGATCGTTGACTTTAAAAAATAATTGATCCATTAACGGAATATTTTTGAGAGTCTAATGGTAATTCTTATTTCGTTCGTAGTATTGAGAATAAAAATAACCGTTTTAGTAAAAAAAAATAAGTATGTACTTAAATTTACCAAATTAAGTAATTTCTAAAATTTGTACCTTTCACAGTACACAATGCCGGCTTTGTCTAAGTTTAATACATCTTAAAAAGCTTATCGTTTCGAAATTAGAAACAGGTTACTGAATATAAAATAATAATAACACAATCACAGTAGTAAGCTTGAACTAGACTTAAACATAACGATACTTTTCTATACTATGTGTCACTAGACAGATCGAGTTTTTAAAATGCATACTTGTCTAATTTGACAGATCGAGTTCTTATGATAAGTGTATAATTTGACAAAATAAGTTTTTGTGACATTTTGTGACATTCCAAATTTTTTCAGACTAAGATAAAAGAAGTAATATTTTTATCATATTATAATGTATGAACAGCAAACCTTAGGCATATCCTTACTAATATTATAAATGTGAATGTAAGTTTGTTTGTTACGCTTTCACGTAAAAACTACATAACCCATTATCATGAAAGTTTGTACACATATTACTGGAGGTATAAGAAGTAACATAGGATACTTTTTATTGAAAAAAAAAACATTTTTACGACTGAAAAAAGCCGGTTTACTGATATTTTTTATGGTGATGGCTTATACCCAGGATTAAGACATAGGCTACATTTGAATCCCGAAAGATTCAAAGCTCTAATATTATAAAGGCAAATATGTATGTTGCTCTTTCCACGCGGGCGAAGCCGCGGGCATAAGCTAGTTAATATATAATTGACCACATACACATAATTAGTTTCACTCGCCTTGCGTGCGTTAGTGAGATTTCCTTCTTCCTAGTATCAATAAGTGTAGTACATTATGATATCTTATTATCTTACAAATATATTAATTAATAAAATGCACCAGATAAGTAGATAATTTAACGCAACGGTTTCATTAATTATTATATTTAAATTATTAATAGAAACGATTTTTTTAAAGAGCATTTTTTGGTTATTGAGAGAGCCGTGGTGGCCGAGTGGTTCGAGCAGTTGCCTGCGACGCAAAGGTCGCAAGTTCGAATCCCGACTGTGCCAATGAGTTGCCAAGTGCCATACACCTCTGCCTACCCCTTCGGGGACCCTTGTGGGAAGGCGTGAGGATATATATATATATATATATATATATATTCAAGCTCTTATGATTGAATGGAACTCAAGTAAATTTAAGACTTTTTATATTTATTTTTACTAAATAAGTGTTTATATTGACAAAAAAAGGTAATAATATAATGGGTTTTAAGATGAAAATGCATCTACTGTTACTCATCATTGAAGAGAGAGTATCCAATGACAGGATTTAAACTGGTTTCATTTGCATCAAACTAATTGTTAAATGAATCTATTACTACTTTTCCTGTGACTTTTCTCCTGAACACAGTAATCTAAGTACTTTACTTGTAATTAGCATTTATTATTTCATGGCCTTTCAATCAAAATATTTTCAATTAATTACACGAACTAAGTTTTATCATTGATAGACTCAGTATTTGCTTCTTATAAGTACGTGACAAAATATAATTATTGTCTTAAGTATGTCGTTACTAACAATGCTTTGGCTTAATCACGTATTATTGGCTTATTAGGCTTGAATCGGTAGGAGCATGGCCATAAAATACGCCATATCTAAAAATAAAAAAAAAAGCTATTCAAAAACAATCGAAGTGCTGAGAAAAAACAGCCAATCAGCATTCAAAAGCAAAATTCGAAAATCAAATTGAAATAGGAACATATTTCTGCCACTAACCCAACAATCGACAATTTGAATCAGTTTATTGAACAAGTCTTAACAATAATAACTACCTACTAACTTTTATTCTTATTGTTTTTAATTGATTCATCTCCGTTTATGGAAGGTTGACCTGAAATAACTTCCTGCATCCCATGCAACTCTGGCCTTATTAACAACCAACTTAGCATATGCGTGTGCATATGCTAAGTCATGCTCGTTACATTACTAATTTACTAGCGGAAAACTAACTTGTCCTTTAAACCTCAAGATAAAGCATAAATTAAAGTCGAACTTTAGGTAAGATAAAAAGACAAATAGCGAGAATAAGGACACAGTAAAATTACAAAAAAAAACTGGCCAGTTTTGTTTTATTATTTTATATATTATTATAAATATTTAAATTTCGAACTTCAAATATAACTCATCCTCTTGATCTTTATAAACATAAACGGATTAATTTTCTTATTATTCTCCCCAAACTATTTAAAACATAAGACAACTAAGTCATCCATTTTAATTATGAATTTCTAATATATACTCATCAGCTTGATCTCATATTGGATTCATAAACCAGTTATAATATAATTCTAAATTTGAATTTTAAAGAACATTTTCATACCTCACCAAAGTACGCAAACCAATAATTATTATACGGCTTACTTAGAATGTAGGTTGAGCCAAACAAAACAGTTTGACCTGGGTATCTATTAATTTAGTTGAGTTATAGAAAGCTTTAATTGGCTAGCCAGAGTAGTAAAACTTTGTGGGTAAATTCCGCTTGAACATTTTGAAGGCTTTGGCAATAGTCACACTTATAAGTGTTATGAATACGGTAAGAAGTCTCATTCTCACTCACACATTGTGTGTGAACGAAATTTAAAAATAAGACACTAACTTGAATGGTTTTATAAAAATTAGTCGGATAGTTAATGCCTCTAGCATTAACTATCCGACTAATTCCAAAGGCAAATTAATATGGATCATAAAAATAAGTGACTGGTTCGAATAACAAAAAATTGCATTAACTCCACCACTTATAAAATCACCCAAGTTTGTACGGCGATCACAATGAATACAAAAGAAGTTAATCTTCGCTTAATTCCAATGCAATGTTTTTCTGAATTAATATTAAAAAAGTCTACTCTGAGTTCGATTCTCTTTTCGAAACGTAAAATATATATTTTTTAAAGCTTTCGACCTTTTTTTTTAATATTGTTTGAATGTAATAACTATTGAGACTGTGGTCAACCTTTGAAGCCTGTCAATAGTTTACACGCGTATGCCAAATTGCGACATGTTCAGTCAGGCTCTATTTCACCATTTATCTGTAATAGATGGAGTTTGATAAACCACACTGCTTCACCTTTTATTGGCGAAATTGCAGCTATACAAGCATTAAGATATTTTGTAATGAATCACTTACAATTTACTTTTAAAAATCATCCTCACGCCTTCCCACAAGGGTCCCGGAAGGGGTAGGCAGAGGTGTATAGGTAATACCCACACACCCACTTTCCGCCAGAGGTATATTATGTGCTAACGTGACAGATATGTCTTAATATTTATTTGTAGCAAACCAATGATCTCTCAACGTACAATAAAATACTCTTAATTTTAATAAAGACTGGTTAGATATTACTACCATATAAATAATAATAAATATTTCAAAATGTTCCAATAATTATTTCATATTTATTTACTCATTTGAATTTGGAACACTTTAAACACAAAACTCAGGCTTGACATTAACTTGTCAAAATATCTGTTACCATTTCTGTTAGCCTGGTAGGACATGTCACCTCTAGCAATGGCGGGAAATAGAAGTTTCCTTAAAAGGGGCGTCAATCTTAGCGTTCGAGTTGGTAATACGGTAATTGCGACAAGAGCAAATTGCAAATTGGTCATATGCAACACCCCTTAGGCAATTTTCTCATATACTTCCGTCACTCAATCTATGCATGCAAGGAAGTCGTTGCGGACTATAAGACTGAACTTATTTTTCCACACAATATTATGGCACATTCAACTACATATAAAAGGTTAAAAACCATATTTTTTTACATTTGGTAATCCTATTACATCAGCAACATTTTTCCTTATATATTATAGCTGTCCCGCCCAGCTTCGCTCGGGTGAAAAAGTTAAATTGCCCGTAACACGATCGCAGCGCCACCTATTGGGTCCAATTGTAAATCTAAACCATTCTCGAATCTAGCTTAAGACACACAGAAACACACAGAAAGCTTCGCCCGGGTAAAAAGGTAAAATTCTTGAAACTCGATCGCAGCGCCACCTATCGGGTCCAATTTAATATAGCCTATGTTACTCGGGGATAATGTAGCTTTCCAAAGGTGAAAGAATTTTTGAAATCGGTCCAGTAGTTTCGGAGCCTATTTATTACAAACAAACAAACAAACAAATCTTTCCTCTTTATAATATTAGTATAGATATCTGTGCTTAACGACGGTCTTACTTAATGTCCAAGCAATGCATGCATTTCTGAAAATAATAATAATGTAATTAGCTCTCAAAGTCGTTTGCTTTACCGACCAGTTTGATCACAGCCAATGGCCCGGGATTCCCCGACCTTGCCAACATGTATGTATATTTTAGGTAGACATACAACACTAGATATTAATATACTTCATATCAGTTTGGCGTCATGTTATGTATATAACTCGTTTGGATGCGTTCGATTTTGTGTGTAGTTGGTTCAAGGTTTTAAGCGTGCGTCGAATATTTTGGGTCAGTGTTAACGAATCACTTAAAAAAAGTTGTATTACTTAATTCAATCAGAGATATTACATTTTAAATGTCAAACATGAGTATTTATTTTAATTTAATCTGTGTGTTGTAATACAAATTCAAATGTATTTTCTACATTATTTATGTTTACATTTTATGAATGTTGTTTATTTAAAGATGTTTAATTAAAAATTCATTAATTTTTTAAATTAATATAGAAAATTTTAAAATTGTTTTTTTTTATTAAAATTTTCTTTCAATAACCAAAACTGCAGCGCTGTAATTAAATATCGATACATCTCGATTGTGAAATATTGACTTTTTTTTTATTATCCGATGTTCCTTGCGTACACGGCAAAGGTCGTCTTGCTTAAGCGTTAACATCTTGTTTGAAAATTGTATGTAAATAATTGTAAATATTTACGAATAGATGTTGAAGACCGGAAGGTCAATTTAGACACGAGCAGAGAGGTCTTAGCTTCTAATTTCATTCTCCATATCTAACGGCTGGGATGAATCATCTGCCTATTTTGATCAGGGTTTCCGGGAAGGAAAGACCGGGTTCTGTTAGTAATACTTTATTATGACTAATAATAATAATTCCTTTTGACAATGCTACATACATTTACCTAGTCACAAACTAAACTTATGCTTATACGTACACTGGTCTGCGATATACATACTTATATAGATACATAAATATTTTAAAAACAAAATTAAAAGTTTATTTATTTATTTATTTATTTATTTAAGGCCACTTACATAGTAGACACTAAAAATAGCTTACAACTAGATGCTAAATATTAGTTGAATGCCACTACACTTACAAGCGGCGACAGCATGCACACAAATTAATTAAGAGCATAGAAAAATGTGGATAGATAAAATAATAGTAATAGAAATATATGATAAAAGGAAGCTAAATTAGGCAGTTAACATACACAACATAAAATAATGAAATAATGAATAAGTTATGTCCATATGAGAAAAATATTGCCCTAGTGGGAATTGAACGCACGATCATAAGCTTGTAGGGGCTCAGACGGCCGCCAGTATAGATTTTTTATGATAATATTTTTTTAATCAAATAAAAAATATTATCATAAAAAAGAATTGAATATGCAAAAATATTATTAAATAATAATATAATGTATTGATATAATAATCTAAATATGTAATAAGACAGGTTTTTAATTTTTTTTTCCTAAATAAAAAAATATACTTGTTAGCACATTACTCAGTAGGTAATGAGCGTGTGCTATACTGGTATTGCAAGCGTCCATAGACGGAGGTAACCGCTTATCATCAGGCTGCATGCATGTTTGCCACTTAAGTGGTATACAATTATGAGATAACGCATATCTTATACCACTAAATAAATACCCTTGCTCATATATATAAGTAGCTACATATATATATAAGCAAGAAAGTGCCTCATTAAAATAACAGTGGGTTTCCATGAAACCAGGCAAATAAACCAAGATTTATTATCAATAGTATTGGCATAACAACGAATTACGTCATTGCTATGAAAAATAAATGATTTTTATTGATCGTAAACGGTTCTCATATAATAAATAACAATATATTACTCCCAAGTGCTAACGTATGATACTTGACACACATATTAAATCTGGACGCATTCAATGTGACATTGACATCATCAACATATTATTGGGAATCATATCATCATATTATATTTTACTAGCTGTCCCGCCCAGCTTCGCTCGGGTGAAAAAGTTAAATTGCCCGTAACACGATCGCAGCGCCACCTATCGGGTCCAATTGTAAATCTAAACCATTCTCGAATCCACCTTAAGACACACAGAAAGGGATAGCTTCGTACAGGTGAAAAAGTTAAAATTCCTAAAACTCGATCGCAGCGCCACCTATCGGGTCCAATTTAATATAGCCTATGTTACTCGGGGATAATGTAGCTTTCCAAAGGTGAAAGAATTTTTGAAATCGGTCCAGTAGTTTCGGAGCCTATTCATTACAAACAAACAAACAAATCTTTCCTCTTTATAATATTAGTATAGATATCAGCATCTATAATTATGCCAAAATGACACTTTTTTCGTAGTTTTTATCACCTAAGTTCACGACTGATAGGAATGCAATACAATTTTGCAAGATCTCAACAAATAAAATACTCCTCCATATAGGGATCTGAATATTCAAGCTTTAAGTAAGAAATATGTATAATATAATAATATATCCTCACGCCTTCCCGCAAGGGTCCCCGAAGGGGTAGGCAGAGGTGTATAGGTAATACCCACCCACTTTCCGCCAGAGGTATATTAGGTGCCAACGTGACAGATGGCGAGTCCATCGCCGTTACTCAAGCACGACTATACATACGGCTTTGAATTTCTTCTCAGACGTATGCAGGTTTCCTCTCGATGTTTTCCTTCACCGTATAGCTCGTGGTGTGACTAATCACTGTACTTAAGTTCAGAAAAACTCATTGGTACAGTCGGGATTCGAACTTGCGATCTTTGTGTCGACAACAGGCAACTGCTCGAACCACTCGGCCACCACGGCTCCACCAAGAAATATGTGGTGAAGATTTATTTTGAAATTATGCAATTATTTAGTTATTATCTAAGAAGTCGCGGGCCACACTAGTAATCTTTAAATGCAAAAACCAATTACCGAACGTGAATGTACCTGAATCGTATATTTTTTGTGTGCTTCATGGATGATTAATTCTAACCCGATAGGTGTCGCTGCGATCGAGTTCTAAATTTAAATCAGTCGTTATGTTCAAATATGGTTGGTGGCTTGATTTGGTTTATGGAAATATTTGACAGTTTCTTTTTATATTCTACAATTCAAACTAGCTTTCTTCTTAACTAATTAACAATATATAAATATATATACACACTTACATAGTTTTAATTTGCGGAATTCTCAAATTCGGTGTTATGCGTGGGAACCCAACCTACGGGGATCTAAGGTTATGCATGCAATAATGGTCATTATTAACCTCGACATAGTTTTCATATTGGCATCATGCTTTGTTTCTTAATGGCGTATGTATACGCAAATTAGGAACGAAATGCGTTTTTTTCCTTTATGGTGAACGAGTTTTTATTTACATTACGGTTTCATCATTGCTAAAACCAGACTTACTTATACTATCTCTTTCGGGTTAGTACAGAGTCTATAGCGCTATTTCGCTCTTACACCTCTAATGCGTCTCCCGTCTACTAAAAAATGTCATAGAGAACAAATAATGTATACAGAAAATATGGAAATATCAGGGAAATCAATAAATCGGTAAATATATCCAATACTATATGAAACTATGAAAAACACAGCGCGAATCAGAGCTTACAATAGAAAAAAGCTAGTTTTAAATAGAAAAATAGATAATTCCTTGCGATTACGAATTGAGAGGCAAATTTATACGAATCCTTGGAAATATGAATTAAACTTATACATCGATGCATAGAATTGTAACAACGATTCCGGCTTTGAGGGAAAAATCCTCAACATGCATAAATGCGAGTCTTAAATACACCATTTGATTTTCAAATGAGAGATCCTCGTTCCTGAAGGTCGATAGGGAGTCAATGTCACAGCTTATAAATACAGAAAAAACAATCTGGATGGAAGTGATGAATAAATATGGACCGCTAAGGTCGCCACGGTTTCCATAACGACGGTATTGTTAAGAACAACTATATCATATTATAGCACAAAGGTTTCAAAGAAAATAGGTAATGCGAATGTATTCTAAATACAAAATTAAATACTCTTAAAATAGTTGCAGATTTTTCCAGCCTGATGTAACGTTCATATATTTTTGAGCGTGAACATACGTTCAAAAAAAAAAACGACATTTAAAAAAAAGAAACTCTTTTTTTCTACCTTACAATGTTCTTAATTCAAGTTCCTGTTTGACAATTTAGGAATCAATCAAAAAGTCATCTGTTAATAGTCAAAATAGTAAATTGCGTCTATCATGTGAGTCATACCTTTGTCAGTCAACGGCTGAGTTTGCTTGCTATCAGCGGCAATAACCTTCCCTTGACTAAAATACAGATCGGGATGAAATATTTTTTCAAACTCTATCGGAATGTAAAGGAAAACATGCCGTTTTAAATGCCAATGAGTTAAAAATTTATAAATCGGACACGACCGTGAACGGTCACATATTTCGCGAACGCAAACAAACGGAAAAGCGGAAGTGACGATTCTTTTAATCATGCAAAAAATCTTGACCTCTGATTTTTTAACGGATTAATGTGTTCGCTCGAATTTAGTAACGAATCAATTAGCTTGTATATTTGAGATGTCAAGAACCCGGCGTAAATGGAGCCAGTTCCCATTTCGTGTTGAATCAATCGTTGAACAAAGATCTGAACTAAAGTATACTTGTACTAGAATTCATTATTCGTACATTGGTCCCTTCTAAATTAGCTATAGTCTTGAGCCGAGCAGTCAGAGCCATTGTGGCCGAGTGTGAAATCGATCGCAAGTCCAAACCCAGACAGTCTATGCCAAATTGTTTCTGAACTAACAGTGATTTATCACACCATTAGTGAAGGGAAACATCGTAAATAGATTTAAGAAAAAAAATCAAAGACTTGTTTGGGAAACCGCGTTGGACACGCCATCATTCCCGTTAGCACTTAAATGTATTCAAACGGAAAGAGTATTACTCCTTGGCCTACCCCTTCGAAAGCGAAGACAGTATTTTATTAGTAGCAATAATAAACCATTGTTCATTTTGCAAAAGAATCAGTGAGAGAGGAAATAATCAGAGCAGTGCATTACTTCGAGGACACACGATTATGATCGTGGTATATCAAATAGCACGTGAATAGTAAAACGCGGTCGCATTGCGAAGTTGCGGTGGTTTACGAAAGTACTCTTTCACAGCGAACGCTCAGCACAATCTATGGACACATCTATCGGTTGCGACACCCTCAAATCACCAGGATATATAAAATGGTTGCGCAAGGATCAGATATCTGATGTTGTGGACTATGGTTGAAAATTCCACCAATTCTATTCCCCTCCAAATTTTTTATTTCATTGGTGATTTTTTTCGGAAATCATAAGCTACATGTTAATTCAGCTAATTATCTATTTCGGTGCCAAATTTTATCCAATTCTGTTTTGTCGTTTTTGTGTGAAAGAGGAGCTTATATTGCGAGCAAGCTTGCATTTATAATATTAACAGAATAACCTTCTTCAACAAAAAAAAAAACTTGAGCCATACAACTCCCTTTATAATATCATAATAGGTAGTTCGATTCGGCATATGGGGCAGAAAATCATGTTTGAAAACAAACTTGTGGTAGAGCTGGTACAGTTATTGTTTCCGCTAAACACGTCCAATTATTACCCATTCGAGCGCGTCACTGTGAAGTTCCAACACACATCGAGGGGTTTATTTGCAGCCTTGTATGAGCTCGTGCTTGGCGTTGTTTGCGTACACACCCGAGTAAACATGACCCAGCATAGTCGTATGGCATAGAACACGGCGCTAATAGTACCCTATCCATTGTTACAGGTTCGTCATCAACCTTCTGGCGACGAATTTGCTGACGACCTCTCTGTTGGCGCCCGCGCTGTTTGGCGAGCACTCGGCCAGAGATGGAGCGGTTCAAGACGTGTGGGTCCAGGCAGGCGATGCGGCGGCCGCGGCGTGCAGCCTCGCTGCGCTACTGGCCGTGATGCTTATCGCATTAGACCAGCACCACGCCGTCACGGACCCCCTGCGCTGCCACACGCGACTCTTGCAACGCCGCCCCGCAACGCTCTGCGCCGCTACATGGGTCGCCTCCATCATCACCGCTCTCCTTCGGGCAGCTATCGCCGTCGTTCGCTACTACTGCCCGCTCGAGCCGCTCGACCAAGGAATCGAGCTCGCATACTACGTAGTGTACCTAATGCTGGTCATCACCCCGACGACTGTCGTGTGCGTCATGTACGCGAGGATCTACCGCGCTGCACGCTCTTCTGGGCTACGGGCGCGGGCGCATGGAGCCAGCGCTATGCAGCTGCATGAGCCGTCGACCAATCTTCCGGACCTCATTGAAGAGGGCGAAGGGCTCACTCTTAAAATTGACGGCTCTGAGGACAATACGGTTGAGAGCGATGGGGCAAAGTTCGGCCCCTTCCTGCTGCCGCCAGAGCGACCAATACGCTGCCCTTCAGTTGCCAGTCTTCGCAACTCGCGGAAAGAGGGCAAGTCTAGTGAAGATCTCCGAAAATGCCTGCCGGCTGTGAGTTCAGCACCGTCGTTGGCGGCCCCCCTGCTCGCAGTACAGCCGCGCACGCCGCAGCCTTCGCACAGCGGATCCAGAATAACATCAATCCGATGTAGAATCTCGAACGCCTCGCTATTTAGATATAGGGAAGAATCTCGCGCCGCACGTGTAGGACTACTGACTGGCGCGCTAGTGATGTTACACGTCCCGCACGCCGTGACGGCTCTCCTGTCAGCTGTGCTCCCGGGGCTGGCGGAGAGTGCTCGCACCCCGTCGCTAGCGCTGCTGCTGCTATCGGCGGCAGCCTCGCCATTCCTGTTCGCGCTGCGGTCGCGGCGCGTGCAGCGAGAGGCTCGACGGCTGCTGCTGCCAGAAAAGAGCGCGTGGGAGCGGGCGTCGGGCGCGGCGTCGGCAGCAGCGGCGGACGGTCAGCGGGCGCGAGCTGCGCTGGAGTTGCTGCGCACACTAACCCCGGGCGGGAATGAGTCGGCACCGACGGGCGTGGCGGAGTCGGGCGTCTGCCGCAGCTCGTTCAGCTCGGGCGGCAGCACCCAGCTGTCCTCGGCGTCGGACGAGTGACCCCCGCCCCCGGCGCCCGCCCCGCCGCCCGCCCTGCGGGTCCGCTTCGCCCCGCGGCCCACCGCTCTACTCTACTGTGATACTAGGCTAAGCTGCACCGCGCTCGGCGCGACCGTTAGACTGATATAGTATTAAGATAATTTATTATTGTGTCCATGTACCTTTCCGCTGAGCGGACCACTTTTATTACCTGAATTTAATGTATAAAATATGAGATATTAAAAGTCGTATTGAAGTGATGCCACGATGATTTTATTTCGATCGCCGCTGACCCTGAAACGCAATGAAAGCTGAAAGAGCATAAATGTGAAGTGTTGCCGGTGGGGATTGGCACAACATTTGGCAACAGTTCATTGAATTCTGTACCTACGTAATGATATTGCTTTATGAGTTCTGCAACACACGACAAGACAGATTTATTCCCACCACTTTGCTCTTCCAAATAATTGAAGGAAGGTTTAAAATCATAAATGCTACAACTGAGTTAAATAAAATATTTTATATCAAAACGAAGCGAACCTGGCGATACATAAATACGAATTTTACATTCACAGTGGTTGGTTTGTTGTGCCAAGAGAGAGAATACGGTATTTAGAATATACATATAGAATATATATATATATATATATATACATATAGGATATTAGTTAAAAGGCGCTTTTTGAAAGAGGCATCTCATCTGGAGGCAAGACAACGACTGACGGATCGTAAGTATACGTAAGTATTTCTATTAATCGTATTATGGCAATGCGAAGCTATAAAATTTTTTCTTTTTACCGACTGTAACATTTAGGCTAAGAAAAGCTCTTGTACAGTGTACACATTGATAACTTGACATTTGATACATTGTACGAACGCCACGTTGCCACACGAACCTGTAGGTAAGAATATTCAATCTTTGTCCTATCTTTTTGGGGCAACCTGTAGGTAATGGTCCAACCCTCATGGACACCTGCAAGAAGTAGTACTTAATGAGAGACAATGATATAATAAATAAAAATAATTGGCCAGTTGTTCCAATTATAACGAGAATACAATTTAAAAAAATATAACTAATCTTAATTTTTTCTTAAACCTTGGAACAATTCCACGCAAATTGACATAGTTTCAAAATAAGCAAAGTTTGTAAGGTAAAAAGCTAAGGTAGACTGGACAACTAAGTATGCAGGCTCTCAGATTAAAGGACAGTTGTTCAAATATATGTTATATGTGATGGGCAATAAAAGGCGGCAAAATAAAAATAAAAAAAAATACATTAACATTTTCTTTACTTTATTTTGCATAAAAAAGCTGCTATACTAGTTAAAAAAAAACATAAAACCATGTTACGGAGTAAATATTACTTCACACTTTTATAAAATTGAAATTTTTTTATCTTTGAGGTTTTAGAGTCATGTATTTAATTTGCATAGTCGTATGGCATAGAACACGGCGGCACCCTACAACTTCTAGAAGGCAGCCGTTGTATTTTCTGACACACCTTGCATTAATTATATAGACAGATATATTCATTAAGACAGGAATATAGGACATCCAAAACTCTCTCTGCAGGAATCGAACCTTAAGCTTTGCAGTCAGGAGCGCCGACCACTTAACTAGATGGTCGTCTAGCACTATTGGCAGTAGGGTTAGTGCCTTTAATTTATCCGTCTCTTCGATGGAGAGAGCTGCAGTGGTGGTCTTCAAAGCCTAACTACTAGATAAGATAAGATAAATTTATTTCACAGAATACGGTACATTTCGTTCTTATTGTATTTAATACATACATATCATCTCGCCGAGTCCCTAACCAGGTAGGCAGAGAGTATAGAACGCCAGTTCTGTCCAGACTTACATACCTCTTTCGCTTCGTCCTCATTCATCAGTCCTTCATATCCTTTCTATATGTCCAAGCCAGCGTAACATGCTTTTCTTCATCTTTACAATCACGCCCTCATTCACGCCAGTTGATTTGCGAATCTCTTCATTGCGGATTCGATCTAAGATCGTTACTCCGCACATTTTTCGAAGAGATCGCATCTCAACTACCTTTAAGCTATTTTCATACTTATATCCTCACGCCTTCCCACAAGGGTCCCCGAAGGGGTAGGCAGAGGTGTATAGGTACTACCCACACACCCACTTTCCGCCAGAGGTATATTAGGTGCCAACGTGACAGATGGCGAGTTCATCGCCGTTACTCAAGCACGACTATACATACGCCTTTGAATTTCTTCTTAGACGTATGCAGGTTTCCTCTCGATGTTTTCCTTCACCGTTCAGCTCGTGATGTGACTAATCACTGTACTTTAGTTCAGAAAAACTCATTGGTACAGTCGGGATTCGAACTTGCGAAATTTGTATACTATAACTATTTTCATACTTCCTCTGACTATACTCTGAAATGTGTATCACAAACCCTAGTACCTGCATAACATAACAATTGGGTGAGAGTACCATCTGTGCCACTTTTGAGTTGTTATGTAAACTTTGAACAAACCTAACTACACTGAACAATGAGCATTGTCTTCAAGAACGCGTATTAATTCTATTTTATTCGCTACTAAGCGCATTCGCGCAAACGCAACGCATTTAATTCGAGATGTCTTTCTGTACACTAAGTATATATGTATATCTTCACTCCTTCCCACAAGGACCCTCGACGGGGTAGGCAGAGGTGTGTAAGTTCACACACATCCACTCTTCGCCGGAGATATATTTTAGGTGCCAACGTGACAGAGAGTCCATAGCCGTAACTTAAGCACGACTAAACGTACTTCTTTGAATTCGATGATTTAATCCAGGTTTCCTCTAGATGTTTTCCTTCACTGTAAATCACGTGGTGTGGCTAATCAATGCAGTTCAGTTCAGAAAAACTCATTCGCACAGTCGGAATTCGAACTTGCAATCTTTGTATTTCAGGCAACTACTCGAACCACTCGGCCACTTCTCTCCTAGTATATAAACTGTATAAAAGACCTTAAGCGAAATAAACTCTCGGCTTTCTTTTTCGAGTCTCTTGAGAATTGAAATCCATCTGGCGATAGCTTGTGAATTACCGCGCAGACTTTCTCAGTAATATACCGCAAGTAAAACTTCTAGCTAAGATATTCAAATATGTAATATTCATAGTGCAACGAAGACGCGCCCTAGCAACTACAAGTCGAGGGGGTCGCGGGATTCGGGGAATATGACCCGAGTCTATTAATTGTAGTGCGCGTGTGCACTCATAAGTAATCAGTGTGTACCGATAATACTCAAACATTAGTGGAAGGTGCACACTTACATAAGGAACAATAGTGGGGCGCGTATTCGTGGATGGCACTATCTATAACATACATACATATCATCACGCCGAATCCCTAAGAGGCAGAGAGTATAGAGCGTCAGTTCTCTGTAGACTTACATACCTCTTTCGCTTCGTCCACATTCATCAGTCTCTTCATACATGCTCGTCAGTATCGAGTTCTCTTGACGTTCCCGTCCTTGAGCGTCCGATCGATTTGTTCTAGATAGTTGGAACGTGGTCTTCCTCTGCCTCTTCTTGCACACACTTTTGCTTATCTATAACAAGTAGATATGTATATAACAAGCAATATGATATTGGCAGTAAAATAGTACTCACTGTTATATACCCTCAGCTCAATAACACTAAACGCCACTTGTAATAAATTATAGTTTATGGGGAATACAGAATTTGATGGATACTTTCGATAAAGCAACCTAATGACTTTATGACCTTGCTCAAAGAGGTTTGCATAAACTTGCCTATTTACCTCCAATATTTTTATATTTAAACACATACATACATCACGTCGAGTCCCTCACTGGGTAGGCAAAGATAGTGGCCCGCCAGTTCTATTATACTTACGATTCTTCATACGCAAAGTCATTTGTGGAGCACATGCAATTGGTACTTCTGATATCATAAGCTCTGTTGACCGCTTTCTATCAGGCGGGACGCATGCTTTGTGGATATTATATAGCTCTTCGAACACAGAGTGGCAACGCGCAAGTGATACTTCGGTATCATGAGCGTTTATACGTCACGGTAACCGTTTCTCATCAGGTGGGGAGTATGCTTGTTTGCCACTCTCACAAAAAAAAATGTTATTTGGCTACGGTCTTCTATATGGTTGAGGTCCTGCCCCAGTCGGGCAACTCCAAATTCGAACGGGAAACCCGTAATGCCCTACCTCTCTTGAATATCATTATTAAAGATATAATATGGCATCGAATACCGCAACATAACACTGAAGAATCTTTGAACACGTACGGAGTCACACGATGTTGCCATGATTTAATTCACAGATAACATACCAAAATAAAGATTACACATGAACTAATTCTGTTGGCTACGAATGCCGGCATCCGATCCAAGAAGTATGGTTGGTTACCTGATTTCCATCAAAAATGCTATACTAGCTGCATTCTGCGGTTTCGCTTGCGTTTCTTTAAGTATGTACCTACTGCTCCGCTCACTTAGGAAGTATAATATAAGTATAATTTTGTGATGATGATATGTTTACAAACTCAATCCGAACGATCCGAACTCTAGGCTGAACAAATTTGGATGAAATTTGACACAGATATAGATAATTACTTGTGTTAAACAGATCTGTTTTTCCCGGAATACTCTTGTGAAACAGCTGATAAAAAAATCCTCTTGAATCACTCTATCTATTGACGAAGACCTCATAAAAATCCGTTGAGCAGTTCAAAAGGTCTAAGCGTACAGACGGCGGGAAGACACTTTGTTTTATACAAAGTAGATATTTGGCAGGCCTTTTGGCACGGTGGTGCTGCCACGTGTCAATGGGTTCAATCACAGTCGGTAGTAAACATCTACATGGATATCCTCACTCCTTCCCGCAAGGGTTTCTGAAGTGGTAGGCCGAGGTGTATAGGTCCACACACCCACTTTCCGCCAAAGATATATTTTAGCAAATATTTTGAATGATATTCGCTTCCAAGTCCGTCACAAGAAAGCATGTTGATATTCTACATACGTTTGAGAAGAAATTCCAAGGCGTATGTATAGTCGTGTTTGAGTAGCGGCGATGCACTCGCTATCTGTCACGTTGGCACCTAAAATGTAACCCTGGCGGAAAGGTGAGTGTGGGAGTACTTTCTTTACATTTCGGCCTACCCCTTCAGGGATTGTGGGATACCGTGAAGATATATATATATTTGTTATTTGTAATATTCGAAACCGACGAGCATGTATGAAGAGACTGATGAATGTGGACGAAGCGAAAGAGGTATGTAAGTCTACAGAGAACTGGCGCACTATACTCTCTGCCTACCCCGTTAGGGACTGGCGTGATGATATGTATGTATAAAAATTGTTCTATTCATTCCTCACGCCTTCCCATAAGGTTCCCCGAAGTGGTAGGCAGAGGTGTATAACTAGTACCCACACACCCACTTTCCGGACTTTACACTTTACACTTTAGGGACTTGGCGTGATGATATGTATGTATGTATATATATATATATATATATGTGTATATCTGAAGATACATCTAATAGTGTACGTATCATCTGAAGTCATTAGACGTCCTGTCAACAGTAATGTATTGTGTAACAAATGTATGCAATAATATGCAATATTACGGTTTATTCCACTCAAGTAATGGATGTTTCGTAGTCATTTTGTTAGTACCAACATAAATAATAAGGTAATAATTTGTTATCATTAACGATACGTCACTAGCTAGCGTAGCCTCCGAAGGGATTGAATTACAGAGGTTTGTTGAAAAGATCATTTCATTCGCATCTAGAATGGTCTGATAATAATAAAGTGGTTTGTTATTCGCAACTAGCTGATTCACGTGGTTTCACCTGCATTGCTATAAATCTAACTACCCCTTTAGGTTTAATAAAAACTTTAATCCTTACATGGTATAAAATATAGTCTCTTATGCTGTCTGTTCGCTTAGATCTTTTAAACTATTCAACAGATTTTAATGCTGTTTTGCAGATAGAGTGAGTTGCGTGCTTGAGTAACGGCGATGGACTCGCCATCTGTCACGTTGGCACCTAAAATATACCTCTGGCGGAAAGTGGGTGTGTGGGTACTAGCTATACACCTCTGCCTACCACTTCGGGGAACCTTATGGGAAGGCGTGAGGAATGAATAGAACAATTTTTATACATACATATCATCACGCCAGTCCCAAACGGGGTAGGCAGAGAGTATAGAGCGCCAGTTCTCTCTAGACTTACATACCTCTTTCGCTTCGTCCACATTCATCAGTCTCTTCATACATGTACGTCGGTTTCGAGTACTCTTAACGTTCCCGTCCTTGAGAGCCCGATGTATTTGATCCAGGTAGTTGGAACGTGGCCTTCCTCTGCCTCTTCTTGCACACACTTTTGCTTTGTATATCTGTTTCGAGGCAAAGGCATGTTACGTTGGTTTGGACACATAGAAAGGATGAGTGAAGAAAGATTAACAATTTTTATTTCTGATCATATCCATATGGATGTTAGTAAATACAGGATTTAACTTATTTGACTATGTATAGTAGGAACTATTTGTATCAACAAAATAAACTATAATTAAACATTCATTTCCAACATAGGAATCTCCCTCGATTTCGACAACAGAGTGCACTAATCTCTGTGCCAAATTTAATCTAATTCGTGAATTTTCGTGAAAGAGAAACAAAAATCCTGAGAAACTTTTGCATGTATAATGTCAGTAGGGTTCCATCGTCGTAGCACCAGGCCTATCATGCATCTGTCAGTCGCAGCGACTAAAGCCCCACACATCCCTTGCGAGCACATGTTTCAGCGTTGTGCCCCACGTGGCAGGCAAGGTAGCGGTAGTACCGTACGTTATATAAAGTAAAACAACCCAACTACTCACTGGCGACCTTGTAACTTGGTGTTTCAATACAAGCTTGTTTACTTACCGCAAAATGAAGTTTCATGGTTACAGTTGATATAATCCTTTGTTGAAAACTTTCGAGTTACCATTGATTGTCGCCGAGTTGGAACTAGATACCGTTGGTACCCCAACGGGGTGACTCAACAATTTGAGGTGGGAAATGCATTATGTGTTTTATGCATGATAAGGTTGGGGTTTTCCATAAACACGGTAATTTTTTCCTATACTAACTAGGCCCCGTGGTTTCACCTGAGAGTTTTTTCTCTGGAATTAAACTAAATATCCAGCTAATAATCTATCTCTGTTCCAAATTGCTTCCATTTCGGTTCAGTCGTTCTAGCATTATTGTGTAGCAAAGTTCCTCACTCGCATAAATAATAATTATACATTTTTAATATCTATATAAATTTTAGAAACTCAAAAAATTTGCCGTTGTGGCCGAGTGTTTCGAGTAGTTGCCTGCGACACAAAGATCGCAAGTTCGAATCCCGACAATACTGTACTGTACAGTACAGTGATTAGTCACACC
Source organism: Drepana falcataria (assembly GCA_945859725.1). Classification (NCBI taxonomy): domain Eukaryota; kingdom Metazoa; phylum Arthropoda; class Insecta; order Lepidoptera; family Drepanidae; genus Drepana; species Drepana falcataria. The sequence goes on along the minus strand of OX243941.1, from coordinate 7,199,203 downwards.
ACGAGCTTTACGGTGAAGGAAAACATCGAGGGGAAACCTGCATACGTCTGAGAAGCAATTCAAAGGCGTATGTATAGTCGTGCTTGAGTAACGGCGACGGACTCGCCATCAGTGACGTTGGCACCAAAAATATCTCTGGCGGAAAGTGGGTACTACCTTTACACCTCTGCCTACCCCTTCGGGGACCCTTGTGGGAAGGCGTGAGGATATATTATTTAAAAGTAACCCAATAAACCATATTTCAGAGTGATCACTACGCCCTTTAACATTGGTGGGTTTTTGTTATAGTCATGAGGGTACAATCACTACACCCATTAACTTCACAACACCATATATAGGAGACACCTGTTCTATTTTCCGAGACACCTGTATAATCTCGTCTGGACCAAGCATTTTGTGAGACGGTATCTAGTTGGAGCGAACAACAATCAATATTCTGAAGTTGACAACTAGATTTGTAGAATATGTTAGTTTCTAGCCACTGCTCAAAACATTGGGCTCTACCCAACCATGTGACGAGTTTACGTAATAAATGTACGTAAACATTATTATTGTGTTAGCTGTAGGTATTTATATCGCGGTTTCGCCCGCGTGAAATACCAAATTTCATGGGTAGTGGTAGAGGCTTGAGCAACGGCGATGGACTCGTCATCTGTCACGTTGGTGTGGCGAAAAGTGAGTATGTGGGTACTACTTATACACCTGTGCCTTAGGGGTAGCGACCCTTGTGGGAAGTCATGAAAATCGCTAATAAGCCTAAACTTTCTATACTAATATTATAAAGAGGAAAGATTTGTATCTAAGTATGTTTGTATTGAATAGACTCCGAAAATACTGGACCGATTTTGGAAATTCTTTCACCATTGGAAAGCTTCATTCACCCTGAGTGACATAGGCAATATTACCTTTTATAAAAAAAATCTTATGTCAACCCGTGCGAACCCGGGACCGTTAGTATTAAATAAAAAATAAACACTTTTAACTTGGTAGCCGTAGTCTCCTTTTAAAGTGATAGATGCCCGTATCTATAGCGGGTCTTTGATCAATCGAAAGAAGCAAAAATAAGGACCCCGTGAGAAATTCAGCATGATAATTTATAAGTGTGTATAACAGGCTCTGATGGTGGATGATCGGAGGATAGATGGTAGACGATCGGATGGATGAGATGGTAGGAAGGTATATAATAATAATAAATACCTGGGACAATTCCACACAAATTGACCTAGTCCCAAATTAAGCAAAGCTTGTGTTACGGTAACTAGACAACGATATATTTACTTAAATAGATAGATATGTACATAAATACATCATTCATAAGGTACAAATACTCGTGTTCATCACACAAATATCTGCCCTCAGCGGGATTCGAACCCGCGACCTCAAGTTTCGCAGTCAGGAGCTGTAACCAGACCAGGCGGTCGTCATTTATGGTATATATGGCATATATGGTAATATGGTACCTATATACTAGCTTGGCTGGAATAATTTTTAATATTTTGCAGATTGCTGATTTTTATGGAATAATACGTATATTATCCAATTGGTTACTCAAGCTTTATATCTTATATATTTCAGTGTTCACGAAAAATCCATTGATATATAGGATGTGAAGAAAATACCACAAAAAATCTAAAATATACTGCGGGGCAAAAACACTAAATAAGGTTTCTTTTAATACCACAAGAGTGCCAAACAAGCATACAGCCCACCTGATGGGAAGCGGTTACCGTAGCCTATTTACGCTAACTATACCGAAGTATCAATTGCGCGCTGCCACTCTGTGTTCGGAGAGTTTTATATCGCGATAGGATATAAAACTCTCTAGGTATAACACACAGAAGTCGTACAGAAGTAAAGTTAACAAGGAAGGTAGGTACCCAAAGGCACCACGTTTGTCGCATTGTTGAACTAAACTACGTCGAATCACTACATATGCCTAAACAATGCGAATTGCACAACATTTACCAAACTTGAGTTGTGCCAGAGTAAATAAGTTCAAGGTTATGTTACACTACAATCAACATGTGATATTAAAGTCCCGTATTTACTTTCCGTACATACATTATATAATACATACAATACATATATGTACTTAATGATAGGCTTTTGTGCCGTTACATGCTCTATTAACATTCTTTATAATCAGAAGTAAGATTTTGGAATAATTTGCAAGATAGATAATAAATACATTGTATAATATATTTTTTTACTATTTTTCTTCATTAACTCTTCTTCAATTGTTGTTATTGAAAATTAAGGTGCATACATATTTAAAATTAATACTTTTGTAATTTGTTTTTAAAATTGTATTGAATACCGTAACTGCCTAATGGCACAACTACTGTGAGAATTATGAACGCGCCTTTCATAGGTTAGGTGTACACATCTGATACAAATTGTTATTATTTTAATTATAAGCTTTAATGTGTATACTGTTGGTGTGTCTTTAAATAAATACTAGCGGCCCGTCCCGGCTTCGCACGGGTGGATATTTATTTTTTAAACATTTTGGCACAATATATTTTTTTTCTTGCAATTAAAATAGCCTATATCAATCAGTGATTATTACCCGCACACCCACTTTCAGCTGGAGATATATTTTAGGTGCCAACGAAGAAATTCTAATACATTCGATTAAGATTTTCTTCTTAAACGTATGCAGGTTTCTTTTCGTTGTTTTCTTTCGCCATATAGCTCCTTTTGTGACTAATCACTCTACTTAAAGTTAGAAAAACTCATTGGTATAGTCGCGGGATGCTTCAGGCAACTTGAACCACTCGGAGAACCACAGCTTTTCATTTTACTACTTGTGTGAATTTGAGGACTACAAAAAGCCTATAAGCTTTCGCGAGACCTTCGCGAGAAAAGACCTTGCGTTAGGTAGATGGAGAAGTAAGAACAGCTTTGATTTTCCACTCAAAAAAATGCACATCTCTGGATGTTTCCCTTCACCGTCAAGCTGCTGACGCAATCATGAAATTGTATTTCATTATCACTCCTTGTAACAGGCATCTGTCTCAATCTTTAGCCCGGCCTCGTCTCTTGTATCTGTAGGTATGTCCGTAAATACGTGTGTATGTGTATGTATAAAACTATTTTTATCCAGTGTTTACAAATGTCAACACAATTATCATACTATATCGATAGCGTGGAGGCACGACTCGACGTCACACCATTCACTGCGATAACAAACAGAGATAACTTTATTGCGGAGATAGACTTCAGGTCTCGGGCTGCCAGCGCCCTTGTCTCAGAGTCCTCCAGGGCAGCGACAAAATCCCTCCTGGACAAAATCCCTTTTGCTGCTATCCACGGTATGACCACCCGTGGCTTTCAATTGCTATAATGATGGTGTGGTCACGTGTCCGAAATGTGCGGCAATCTTCCAGAAGATTGGCTACATAATATGTATACGGCATACAAGTGCAGTGCACGTACAACTCAATGATAGATGAAGCGGTCTTCATAACCGAAATCGGTCGGATTCATTCTTCATCGTCATAATCCATTCTGTCGCAATGATATTACTTTTTCCGCACCTGAGTTCATTGCCATACTGGAAAGCGTAAGCGAGGCTGGAATGGGGTTTTGTCTCCCTAGACACATATACATATGACGAGAGAAGGCTTCTAAAGCGTTTATGCAGACACTCTTCAAAGACCCTGTTTTGTTTTGTTCGGAAAGAGATTGTCTGTCTGTATATCCGTCGCAAAAATAAGCTATATTTGTAAAATATGTATATCTATTATTACAAACCTTAGCTGTGCCGGGGTTCTCCCGCGTTGAATTTGGTAGATTATACCTATTTTCAGGAATAAACATTTATATAACTTATTATATATATATATGAGCCGTGGTGGCCGAGTGGTTCGAGCAGTTGCCTGCGACACAAAGATCGCAAGTTCGAATGCCGACTGTACCAATGAGTTTTTCTGAACTTAAGTACAGTGATTAGTCACACCACGAGCTTTACGGTGAAGGAAAACATCGAGAGGAAACCTGCATACGTCTGAGACGAAATTCAAAGGCGTATGTATAGTCGTGCTGGAGTAACGGCGATGGACTCGCCATCTGTCACGTTGGCACCTAATATACCTCTGGCGGAAAGTGGGTGTGTGGGTTTAAGCTAATCATCTGTCTCTGTGCCAAACTTCATTCAATTCCGTTCAGTAGGTTTCGTGCGAAAGAGGAACGAACGTCCTCACCAACTTTCGCATTTAATAATATATATGTGTTGTATACATGTACTAGAAGTTGCATAACTTTTATAACAATAACAGGATAACTATATTTATACGCCAGCAGTAGTGACTGTGTCGCAGATATTAACACTCATCCCGGGTGAGACGTACAGAGCTCAGAGGAATTACCAGTGGTCGTAGAGAGGTGTGTGTGTGTGTGAGTAATTCGTTCAGGAATAGCTAATGTTTAATTATAACTTGAAAGAGGGCGTGATTGTAAAGATGAAGAAAGGCATGTTACGTTGGTTTGGACACATAGAAAGGATGAGTGAAGAAAGATTGACGAAACAGATATACAAAGCAAAAGTGTGTGGCAGGAGGAAGGCCACGTTCCAACTACCTGGATCAAATCGATCGGACTCTCAAGGACGGGAACGTTAAGAGTACTCGAAACCGACGAGCATGTATGAAGAGACTGATGAATGTGGACGAAGCGAAAGAGGTATGTAAGTCTAGAGAGAACTGGCGCTCTATACTCTCTGCCTACTCCGCTAGGGACTTGGCGTGATGATATGTATGTATGTATGTAATTATAACTTTATTGGTGACAACTCATAATTATACATTAATATCAACAGCTCTATTTATCTGCACACTTGTATCGGAAACTTCCGTGAACAGATATAGACACAGTGAGAAATCAACTATCATTGCTTCATTACAAATATACATATCATCAAATTAGAGTGTCTGTTTGTAATATTGAAATAACCGCTTTTTACTAAATTCATATGGATGTATACACGATATATACACCAAAGTAATTGTTTTTTGTTCCTGCTAATCTCTGAAACGGCTGGACCGATTTTTTTGTTGAATTCCACGTGCACAGGGCGACACAGGAAGACACGGGCACAGCTAGTCTTCTATATATATAAAAATGAATGTCTGTATGTCTTTTATAGAATCGTAAGCGGCTGGACCGATTTTAATGAAATTTTTGGTTTGTCTTCAGGTCGATTCTAGAATGGTTTAGGTTCACAATTGGACCCGATAGGTGGGTTATAGTGTGTAGTGTATATATATATTTTTATAAAACAAAGTCCCCCAGTCACGTCTGTCTGTATGTCGTAATGAGATAAACTCGAATGTGGTCCTCGTTGAGGTTTTACCTAAAGAGTACAGCATAGAGTTTTTCAAGGAGGATGTGCAAGGTTGGCAGTTTGCGAGCTATGAAATGAAATGTAAGAATTTATTCTCCAGATCACGGTTAGTTATATATTGTGATGTTTAAATGTACATAGTGATTGAATCGCGCGTTCGGCCACATAATTTTAGTCCTTTACAGAGCTTTTTTCGTGGTGTCATATTTTTTAAGGCTTTTAAATTTCTTTAAAACAACTTAAAAAATATTAATAGTTGCTCTCTGAATTTCATAGTGATTTTATTGTTTTTCTTTATCATAACTACATCATATCACCACAACTCAGGTGCTTTATATTTTATTTCAGATAAGAATCTTTCATTTACGCGGGCGAAAAGGCGGGGCGGGCATGCCTAGTAAATTATTTTTATTACTGCAAATGCAGGTGAACAATCTTGACCAAACGTCATGATTCAAAAAGGTTCGGGCGACAGATGTTTATGACGTCATACCGATGTCGACACATGACGGCATTTTGCTACGCCTTTGGTACTACTGCACCAGGAGGCAACCCTAACCAAAGTATTCGCTTAGATTAAACTAACATTTTGAGTTCCTATTTGAGTGAGTTTTTAGCTCAAATAAGATTGTGTAGGTTAACGTTTCGCGCTCACTCTTCTACAGAGATCATACATACATATATATCATCACGCCAGTCCCTAACGGGGTAGGCAGAGATTATAGAGCGCCAGTTCTCTCTAGACTTACATACCTCTTTCGTTTCGTCCACATTCATCAGTCTCTTCATACATGCTCGTCGGTTTCGAGTACTCTTGACGTTCTCGTCCTTGAGCGTCCGATCGATTTGATTTATGTGGTTGAAACGTGGTCTTACTCTGCCTCTTCTTGCATACACTTTTGCTTTGTATATCTGTTTTGTAAATTTTTTTTCACTAATCCTTTCTATATGTCCAAGCCAGCGTAACATGGCTTTCTTCATCTTTACAATCACGCCCTCATTCACGCCAGTTGATTTGCGAATCTCTTCATTGCGTATTCGATCTAATATCGTGACACCGCACATTTTTCGAAGAGATCGCATCTCAACTGCATTAAAGCTATTTTCACACTCCCTCTGAGATACCCAGGATTTTTACAGAGATGTGGAAGATGTCCTATATCCTGAGTTAGCTCGTACGCTGCCTATTATCCCATTAAACAATCCCGTGAGATCACATCTCCTGTCCTATAACCACGTGTTCACCGCAAATGGCAGTTGTTTAAGGAAGTACACATTGAAATACAGCCTTTACATTTAAGTTATTGCTTTAGGTATGTGGTCTTCTTTTTCTTTAAAACGATTTCCTTAAAATATACAATACTGTCCTTCCTTAATATTTAAAAATTTTATCTTTGTTTAAAATATATCTTATACAGTAAATTTTTAAATATATACGTACTTATATTTATATATAAGTACGTATATATTTAAAAATTTACGAAGCCCGGCGCGGCAGCTAGTGCATAAGCACTAGCTGCCGCGCCGGGCTTCGCCCGGGGAAAAAAGTTTAACTTCCTGAAACACGATCGCAGCGCCACCTACCGGGTCCAATTGTGATATAAGCTATCCTATCTTTAAGTTGGATCAAACTGCACACTGTGGGCAAATTTGATTGAAATCGGTCAAGTAGTTTAGGAGCCCATCGCGGACAAACAACGTGACAAGTAATTTATATAGGTATATTAAGATATATTTAAAAATATAAGATATAGGGGCCCACCGGTATTGGGATCAGGGTCCAAGGCTTATTATTATTATTAATATTTGCCGGGTCCGTCGAATATTGACAAAGGGATGCTTTGGTTTCTTGTGTGTTGTTTGATGTTGTGTGATGCTTTTCCTTCGATGTCCTTCTTCATTATGAGTTGAGAGCCGTTGCGGCCGAGTGATTCCAGTAGTTGCCCGCAACACAAAGTTTGCTAATTCGAATCTCGACTGTACCAATGAGTTTTTCTGAACTAGACACGAAATTCTAACTCAAGTATGTATAGTAGTGCTTGAAAAACGGCGATGGACTTGCCATCTCTCACATTGCTACCTAAAACATATCTCTGGCGGAAGGTACTAACTACAAACCTTTGCCTACCCTTCGGGGACCCTTGTAGGAAGCCGTGTAGAAGATATGTTCCTTCATTATAATTTGGACCTTAGTTATTTTTTTTATGAATCTTGACTGCACCTCATTTCCTCACATCTCAACAGCAAAACAGAATCCGCTTCCGTTGAGATCCCCTTAGGATGTCCGGCGTTTTAAAATGATGTTTAACGGTCACGTGATCATGTTAATCCAAGCACCGCCTGGGGTCCCGGATACTAATCATTTGATCATCCGCAGTTTTTATGTATGTTTTGAATACCTAAAGACTTGATAAGGTGATTAACTGACTTGATAACTTGATAAACTATTTAAAATCGTTTGTTCCGTGTAATGTAACTCCAGATGTGTCGTAGGTAATCCAGATTCGTCGTATAATACAGTCGATTTCATAATGAAATTATAAACCAAATACAAATTGTAACTTATAATATAATATAATATATAATAAAATAATATATCCTCACGCCTTCCCACAAGGGTCCCCGAAGGGGTAGGCAGAGGTGTATAGGTAATACCCACACACCCACTTTCCGCCAGAGGTATATTAGGTGCCAACGTGACAGATGGCGAGTCCATCGCCGTTACTCAAGCACGACTATACATACGCCTTTGAATTTCTTCTCAAACGTATGCAGGTTTCCTCTCGATGTTTTCCTTCACCGTAAAGCTCGTGGTGTGACTAATCACTGTACTTAAGTTCAGAAAAACTCATTGGTACAGTCGGGATTCGAACTTGCGACCTTTGCGTCGCAGGCAACTGCTCGAACCACTCGGCCACCAAGGCCACTTATAATAATGAAAACAACTTATAATAATGAAAAAATTAAACTAGGTTGTCATTATTAAAGTCGCATGGAATCTGGTTTCTTTATATTCCGAATGTGTGAGAACATTTCACTATTCTAATAAAGTTACATCAACAACACACATAATATTATAACATTGCAATAAAAAAGTACTAAAATTAATAATGCGAAACCTATAAAACGGAGTTAGGTAGAATTTGCCACAGACGTAGTTATTACCTGGATTATCACATACGAGAGACATTATATTAAGAGAGGTAGGGCATAACGGATTCTCCGTTCGAATTTGGAGCTGCCCGACTGGGGCAGGACCTCCACCTTATAGAAGTCCGTAGCCAAATAACACAATTTTTTTGTGTTGTGTTCGTACGCGGTGAATAAGGTTTCCAGTGAGCTCCTTGGGGTGGGGGAGGATTGTTATATTGTGTTGGCAACCGAGGGATTAGACCTATTATGTTGCCAACACAGTATAACTCTCTGAACACAGAGTAGCAACGCGCAAGTGATACTTAGGTATCGTGAGCGTAAATAGGCTACGGTAACCGTTTCCCATCAGATGGGCCGTATGCTTGTTTGCCACTCTTGTTTTTAAAAAAGAACGATTTAAGATGAAATCAAATGTTGCTCGCTCCTCTGTTTTTTTTCTGGGACAAAACGTTAATCCAGTCATCTGCCTCTGTGCCAAATTCCATTTTATAATTATTGCGTGAAAGAACAGAAATCCTCACACGCTTTCGCATTTTATAATTTTAATAGGGTTTTGATGCATTGTTTTAATATTATGTGTGCTGTTTATATAACTTTAATATTATCATCCGACCCTGCGAACTTCGTACCGCCAAAGTCAATGAATTTCATATCCTCACGCCTTCCCACAAGGGTCCCCGAAGGGGTAGGCAGAGGTGTATAGGTAATACCCACACACCCACTTTCTGCCAGAGGTATATTAGGTGCAAACGTGACAGATGGCGAGTCCATCGCCGTTACTCAAGCACGACTATACATACGCCTTTGAATTTCTTCCCAGACGTATGCAGGTTTCCTCTCGATGTTTTCCTTCACCGTAAAGCTCGTGGTGTGACTAATCACTGTACTTAAGTTAAGAAAATCTCATTGGTACAGTCGGGATTCGAACTTGCGACCTTTGCGTCGCAGGCAACTGCTCGAACAACTCGGCCACCACGGCTCATGAAATTGTTAATAACTATTCTGCATTCTCGGATTAAGCGAATCCAACAAATCAGAGATAATCAGAAACACTTAGCCGTTTTTGAGTTAGAAGTTTTTGCGTGAAAGAGGAATGCAAACTTTCGCATTATAATATTTCTAGAATACCCTATTCGTAGGATCATCATACGCATGTACCACATCAGCCATTGAAGCAAACAAAAGCTGAAAATCTAGATTGACATGGAGTAGTATTAAAAAGAAAACACGCGAAGTAAAGGTCATTACCCTTGTGAGTCAATGGGAGTGGGCGGGGCTTAGTAATGAGTGCCTTTTAACAAATTTATGGCACAAATATTTTAAAATGCCTACAAGCAAGCGTGCTCACAGAAGAGCCCGGGAACTCACAGCCCCTCCCTGCCTTCTATGCTCATCGCGAGTTCGATTCCTCGTTGCAGCTACCTAAACCGAATCGAACCGCAAGAACGTCAAGAGGACTCAAAACCGGCGAGTAAGTATGAATATAAAAGAAGCGAAAGAGTCTAGCGACGACTGCCTCTACTCCGCGAGGGACTCGACGCGATAATAATAATTATATGTCTAAAAAATATTATAAAAATAGGTACATTGCTGTATTTCATATGAAACAACTGACTATTCTGTATATATTAACGATGAAAGGTAATCACTCTGTGGTAATGATTTAGCGGAACATTACTACCTGCGCATGAGTCGTGACCTTGTCTGGGCATGCATTGTGCGATCGCAGCTGTAGCCCTAACTTTAATTAAGACTGTAGCCTTCGTATAAGGGTCCTTGAAGAGTAAAGCAGAGATGTGATAGCCCTTATTTTCGCCAGAGATGCTTAGGTGCAAACGTGGTAGACAGTGATCGCGGTGTATCAAGCACGACTGTACATACGTCATTGAATGCCTACTCAAATACAGGTTTTCTCTCGATGTTTCCCTCATCGTAAGTCCTGTTGGCGTGAAAAAAACTAAATCAAAATATTTTATTTCACATAGGCCTAGATAAGCATCTATATATAACGTCGAAAAAGGTGCACGGTTCGGGTAGGTCGTTTCCATGGAGAAGAACCGGCAAGATACTCCATGGTTACACTTTTCAAATCATTTGGTATATACCTAATAACAATATTATTATGCTAGTATTTAAGTATGGGGAAATCATAGGCCCGACAAAAAAAAGCTTAAAACAAGATAAAGTATAACAAAGCAAGATCTGGCAATCTACAAAGTCTACAATGTTCATACAATGAAGATATAAATATCGTGAGGTAACCCCTCTAGCCTAGCTCCCTAGCTCGCAAACCAGCAGTGCTCTAATCCAAAGTCAGTATCCCAAAGGGAGTGCCCTTAGCTGTGTTTGCTTAGCACATAGAAACCTCTGGCTTCTGGCCTTGGTCTCGTCATTTTGTTTCCTGAACTTGCGCTACGAGAGACACTACAAAATAGAATTAAAAAGTAGTAACCTATTATATATATCTTAATATATATATTTCTTGTGTGCGTGTGTATGTGACTGAACTCCTCCTAAACGACTGGACCGATTTTGATGAAATTTTCTGTGTGTGTTCAAGGGGATCTGGGAATGGTTTAGATTCACAATTAGACCCGATAGGTGGCGCAACTGGGTCCGTGGCTTTAATTTTTTCTCCGGCGGGACCACTAGTATATATATATATATATATACTAGTGGTCCCGCCCAGCTTCGCTTGGGTGAAAAAAGTAAATGCCCTAAAACACGATCACAGCGCCACCTATCGGGTCCAATTGTAAATCTAAACCATTCTCGAATCTCCACGAACACACACAAAAAATTTCATCAAAATCGGTCCAGTCGTTTAGGAGGAGTTCAGTCACATACACACGCACACAAGAAATATATATATTAAGATATATATATATATATATATATATATATATATATATATATATATATATATATATATATATAGTAGATTGACGTCCTGAGAAGAATATTAAGAATATTTATACGTGCGTCTTTACCTGTTGTCATATGTAATTAGTCAAAATGCCCTGTCATGGCAATATATGTACTTAATTAGTCTTTGATGATGAATGGAGGATAGCAGCCAGCGGTGCCAATTATCTTGGGTGATGATGGACAGAAATGTGTAGGATTTGCGCTTGTTTTATTCTGACTACTCTCTTAGTAATACAACCATTATAGAACTATGGTATAATAGCTATGACTAGCCGTTTCATTGGCGTAAAATTTTATTTATTGGGTATATTTTGTAAACGGTGAAGGAAAACATCGAGAGGAAACCTGCATACGTCTGAGAAGAAATTCAAAGGCGTATGTATAGTCGTGCTGGAGTAACGGCGATGGACTCGCCATCTGTCACGTTGGCACCTAATATACCTCTGGCGGAAAGTGGGTGTGTGGGTATTACCTATACACCTCTGCCTACCCCTTCGGGGACCCTTGTGGGAAGGCGTGAGGATATATTATTATTATTTTGTAAACATAACTATCCTAAGTGGGTTTCATTTAGTGGTTTTTGCGTGAATGAGGAACGAACATCCTTAAAAACTTTCGCTTGTCACCTAAATATCGACATTTTGCTTGCACTATAATTGTAAATATTCAACAGTCATACCATAGTCATAATTTAATTTCAAACGAAACAGAATATCTCTTTGACGTTTGCAAAGTAATTATTGTCGAAACACTTAATTCGAACTTCGTAAGGCCATTCGACTAGGGCGACTAGGCCATTGATATGGTTTGGTGTTATATACATAGGTCATAAGTGTATACTATATTGGCCCTTGTTGTCATGTATAGTAAGTTTAATTTTATATGCACTTGTTGCTCAGTGCTTTAGTTTCAAAAGGGTACTAAGGGTCTAGAATGACTTAATTGAATGAATGACTGAGGTTTTCGAACCCCGACTGTACTAGGCGCACATAAACGACCAGAGGTCGTTGCTCAGAGGCGTACTTCTGGATTTACCTTATTGGAAATATGACAGCTCAGGTATGACGTAGTCTCCCTGGAACCGTGCCAAATCATTATATAAATACATACATTCTTACAAATGATTTAAACCTTTTTGAACGCAATTTTGAAAAATAGTAAAATATACATAGTTTTTATCAGATCTGTTTTTTTGAAAAGTATTTTCAATGAAATTCCTATCATCTTTCTATCAGCTTCACCGGTGTCTTAAACACACTTGGACCGCGGGGTTGCCTGCTATTTAAGGGTATAAGCGTTAGTACGGGAACAGTATCTGTTTCGGAATAAAAGGTATGTTCTTTTCTGTGCCTCTAATATCGTGTATAATAATTTTAGGCTGATCGATTGATTAGTTAGGACGTGAAATCGTAACAAACAAACAGAGTCACTTATGCATATAAGCAGCAAGACAAATAATGTTAAAGATGTGAAAAGATTCTTTTAAACAACCCATAGCAATAAGACAAAAATGCATCACCCAAATATTTACTGCGGGCAAGAATCACACTTTAGCTTAGAAGAACGGTATTGTGCCAAATTGCTAGATGAAATAGTCTGTAGAAAATTCTAGATTCCGTTCTTGACCTCGAACAAATTATCATTAGTAAAGCAAAATAAAAAAGAGCTATTCATTCATTAGCCAGTAAATATTTCAAAATTTTAAAAGGGGACTGACTGATGTTATTATTGACGTCTGATGGATGACGTATCTTGGCATTACGTATCAGGTTCGATGCCAAGCGATTGTACAATTTATTGCTTAGCAATAAAACTAGTTATTGTAATATTTATCGTTCTAATTGCTTCTTGTACGCAAAATGACGGCACAACTGATCTTCCGCTCAAAGATGAGAAATCGAGAGTGCGTTGATACTAATTAGGTTTGCGAATGACCAGTAAGTATGGTCCGTACATATTTAGATAACAATATTCTTTAAGCACTGCCATATCGCGAATAATCTATCTCTGGGCTAAATTTCTTCAAACTCTGTTCAGTTGTTTCTTGCGTGAAAGACAAACAACCATCTTCACATATACCTATTCACATTAATGAAATTAGTATTATAATCAATCGGTCAGTTAGCCTGCTGAACCAGCTTCGATGACAGCTGTCATATGTTCAATGACAGCTGTCAGAAGCAACCGATAGAGCGCCTTTACGAAACCTGCTGCGTTCGTTATTTGTTCATGACAGCGATACTAGTCTTTCGGTCGAATGCGTTTCAATGTATGTATATCATCTAATACAAAAAAACCTTATTAAGGATTTTTAAATATTTACTATAAATCTATCACTCATGTGGCACAATGTGTCGCCGCATTTTTCGAATGCCTTTCCACAAGGACGCCGAAGGGGTAGGCAGAGATGTATAGGTATATTTTAGTTGCCAACGCGCCAGATGGCGATTCAATCGCCGTTACTCAAGCACTACTATATGCCTTTGTATTTCTCCTTAAACGTATACAGGTTTCCTCTCGATTTTCCTTCACCGTTCGTGGTAACTGAACTGGTAAGTTCAGGAGCACTCATTCAAATGTAGCAAAAAAATTCATATGTCTGATTTGACGCGAATGAATAGGGCATAAACTTATAAATCCATATAAACGTGGAAATTGGAAATGGCAAGAAATCTTAAATCCTGTATTAATTGATAAGTCCAAGTGGAATATTTCCGCAGCAACATTGACTTTTATTATAAATGTAACTACAACGCTTCGTGTGTTGCCATAACATCATAAAACGGCCATAAATATGCCACATATCAATATGTAATAACTCAGTCATTTACAGACAGTTCAGTACATTGTTGTGGAAAATACTTCGAAATCAAGGTTGTGCAAGCTTGTGTATTTAATTTAAGTGACAAGCAAGTCTACGGTCGACCTGATGGAAAGCGGTTACCGCCAATAAACGCTTGCAACACCAGGGGTATCGCTCGCGCGTTGACAATTCTTGGTTCGATTGATATTACCAACATCAATCCAATTATCATTGTGTTTTTATTAACTTTTAATTTAATATGTAATCGTTTTAAGTAACAACTGTATATATATCATTAATTAATTATATTAATATAATAAGTAAGGAAGTTTGTGAGAACGTTGGTTGCTTTTCACGCAAAACTTATATACATTTCATCAAGCCGAGTCCGCAACAGGGTAGGCAAACAGAGAAGAGCGCCAGTTCTTACTAGACTTACATATATATCTTCGCGCCGAGTCCCTAAAGGGGTAGGCAGGGAGTATAGTGCGCCAGTTCTCTCTAGACTTACATATCTCTTCCGCTTCGTCCACATTCGTCAGTCTATTCATACATGCTCGCCGGTTTCGAACGCGCAAGACGTTCTTGAGCGTCGGATCGATTTGATCTCGGTAGTACGAGCGTGGTCATTCTCTGCCTCTTCTTGCATACACTTTCGTTTTGTATATCTGTTTAATGTTTTTTACTCATCCTTTCTATATGTCCAAACCAATGTAATTGAATTAGAAGAAATTTGGCATAGGGACAGGGCTTAACTCATCTTTACATAGTATAAAATTAGGTCGCTGCCGTTGACTGTTCGCTAAGATCTTGTAAACTAATCAACGGATTTCAATGCAGTTAGCAACATATAGTGATTCTAGGGCAAAGTTTATATGTATAAAACATACATATTATAGTCCAGAAAAGCTGAAAAATTCAAAGATTTGTAATCTGCTGTCGTAACAAACATTTTTGTGCGGTTAAATCGCAAATGCTGGCTACAACTTTCGAAATAGATCAAATTAATGTTTATATTTATCACTAGGATAAACCACAGTGTCCATTCTTAACTTTAACATGTTAGTAGTATCTACATTGTACCCGTACGACGCCGGGGTAGGTGGCTAGTAGGATATGTTTTAATATAAAAACTACAAATTTACGCGGTTCAGAGATCACGGCTTGTAAATACACAAAATAAGCGTTGTTTAGGAATCTAAGCACAATTTGTATCATGATCCATAATTTAGATTTAACTCCCCGACCTCTTAATTACAGACAGTTAGCGTTGTCGCATCATTTGATATTTCGCAAAGATAAATTTCGGTCTATTCGGTAATTTGTAAGAGATCCAGTAAACATGATGGACGGATTGAAATTAAATTATTATTTAATTCCTTACTGAGAAACCTTTATTCATCAAAGGTACTAATTTCAATGTAAGCTATATATAATACATACAAATAAACCACCTTCAAATAGAATCAATGTCCCAAATCTAGTCTTTTTAAGTCTAGAGAGAACTGGCGCTCTACTCTTTGTGCCTTCCCCGTTAGGGACTCGGCTTGGTGACATATCTGTATACCTGTACCTAGTACCTGTACACGTATACCCAACGTACATACGTATCACCAATTAGGTGGTAAGCAAACATGCTAGAAAGCGGTTACTATGGATGCTTGCCTACTAGGGCTACTACTGCCTCCCCTGCCTCTTCTTTCACACACTTTCGCACTTTTTTTTTTTTTTTTTTTTTTATACCACTTGGTTGGCAAACAAGCATGCGGTCCGCCTGATGGTAAGCGGTTACCGCCGCCTATGGACGCTTGCAACACCAGGGGTATCACTCGCGCGTTGCCGACCCTGCAGGAATCAAAAGCACTGTATATCTTCTGTACATCTTCTTCTATAAACTATCACTGATCCTTTCAAACCAACGTAACATGGTTTCTTTCATCTTAGCAGTCACACTATCGTTGCCAAATGACTCCATTGCGGTGTGGTCATTCGCCATTATTATAACAAATACTCCGTAGCCAATAATATTGGTATCAGTAACTTGAGCTCCTGTTAATGTATCGTGTTATCAGCCATTAACAAACACACGAGCCTTTCGCTGTAAGCAGTGCTCGGTTGTCAAGGAACACAATTAAGGAGCGTTTACACTCCAAATGTGCAGGCGTATACTTTCAAAGTGTTTAGTCAAAAAGGGTGAAGGAAACATCGAGAGGTAACCTGCATAAGAAATTCAAAGGACATGTAGTAGGTGCCAACATGACGGATGGCAAGTCCATCGCCGTTCCTCAACTAAAAGTACATATATAAGCCTTTGAATTGCTTCTCAAACGTATGCAGGTTTCCTCTCGATGTTTTCCTACACCGTAAACTTCGTGTTGGGACTAATATTTTTAATTTATAAATTTACAAACTAACAACCAGAACATGTGCTAAAGAAACAAAAAAATGGCTTGTTGCATTGAATTACAACGATACTGAACAACTACTAACAGTAGTATCCTAAATTTCTTCCAAATCCATCCACGCATTCACACACTCACACACACACACATTCACACTCACACACATTCATAATTAATGCTCAATGTTATCCCTAAACTGCCACCATATACCCACCTGGCTCTCAAGATACAGGTTAGACCTAGTTTGAGAACCAGGGCACATTCATAATGATAGAATTTTGCTTATACTAATAATTATACATTTCTAAAACTCGATAAGTTTACCTAATAAGACTAGATAATAAGTTCCACTGTATACATATTTTTGCTATTGTAAACTTTCCATATAATGTATTTTATCGTTTATGTAATACTCTTTCTGGCATTTGAATAAATTTGAAATTTGAAATCACTGTATAATTGTAACAATGTATTACTTAATAACGGTCCAGTAGATTGTAAACGACAAACAGGGCTCGGTAGCGAACATGGCAACTATATTATCTTATTCTTGGATTACGTCTTCAATTACAAAGATAGTCTGGACAAGAATAGTACATCCATTGTACTGAGTCCTTCACTCAGAACTCCTAGATAGAACCTTCTATCATATCCAACTGATACTATGAATGCGAAATGTTGTGAGGATTTTTGTTCGCTCTTCACGCAAAAACTACAGTCCAGAAGTGGAGGAAATTAGGCACAGAGATAGATTATTAGATAATAGAACTTGTCACATTAAAAACAAGACATTAATAACGCTTCTCGGCTTTGTAAATCCGCCACTCCATTTAATATTTTTTCTTCAGCACTCTCGCATTTCATCGGAAATTTATTTCGGTACCAAAGTGACAGATGGCAAGACCGTCACTGCTTCTCGAGTACGACAAAACAAATGAGTTTTAACGTCTCCTCAATCGTATAGGGTTCATCTTTATTTGCAAAAATCAAATTGTATTCTTCTTATTTTCTATATACATCACACTATTATTTTAATAAAAACGGCGATATTGACAAACGATTCATGACGTCATGTAAATAAAGAAAATGATGCCAGTATCATGAATTCCGTACACATCCATCCCGTATCCCGAGCCAAACCCCTTTCCTAACTGAAAGTACTAGGCGCGCATAAACGTAAGGAGATAAACAAGAGAAACCGGCGCGCGCTTGTCGGGCATCCATGCTTTGTCCGATCATCCTTATCAAACAATAAATAAGGAACATAATTGCTTGTATTATATATTAAATAAATGATAACAATGAATGACAATTAATTTGCCCTCTTACAGAGAATTTTAATCTCTTCTACCGCTACGTAAAAGTGAACCAATGTGAATAAGAGAGGTAGGGCATAATGGGTTTCCCGTTCGAATTCGGAGCTGCCCGATTGGGGCAGGACCTCCACCTTATTAAGTCCGTAGCCAAATTACACAATGTTTTGTGTTGTGTTCCTATGCGGTGAATAAGGTTTCCAGTAATGAGCTCCTTGGGGAGGGGGGAGGATTGTTACATTATGTTGGAAGCAGAGGGATTAAACCCATTATGCTGCCAACACACTATAACTCTCCGAACACAGAGTGGCAACACGCAAGTGATACTTCGGTATCGTGAGCGTAAATAGGCTGCGGTAACCCATCAGATGGGCCGTATGCTTGTTTGCCACTCTTGTTGTATAAAAAAAAAAAAAAAGGAAACTGCAGAGTTTTTTCCGCTGTTTCTTTTATTGAACCAGTTTTTTTTCTTCTCGGAAACGGTGGTAACTGTAGTTTTATATATTAAAGTATGTGACGTTCAAAAAGTGTTATTTGAACGTTGAATAAAAGATTTATGATTTGATTTGATTCACTTGTGTCTTATAGATTTTGAATCAATTAAATGTTCGTATTTATATTTAAATATTGAATACATACATTACACTGTAAGTATACTTTTTTTAAATTAAATACAGTCACGTGCCCATTTTGGTGTCAAATGAGTTTTAATTACCAAGGTAGGCAGAGAGCTGTGACCTAATAAGTTGACGTTAGCAATTTTTGTTATTAACACCTCCTCCTACGTTGTGGGAAGGTGCGAAGAAATCTGTATCTGTACAGACCCTGACCAGTTCCGACCGTGCAATAAGCTAATCACTTCCTCCTTAGAGAATTCTAAGCTGCAGCATCCCCATATTGTAAAAGCGATATGTCTCTTAATACAAGCTTATATAATCATGACGAGAATAGCTCTGTGTATCTGTTTACTTATTTACCTGGTTATCGTGATTTTTTTAAACACATTAGTGGTACACAAAAGGACTTAAACTTCCTTTTATCTCGAAAAAATCCTTCTTTCTGGGATTCTGTGGGATTATAGTCTTTGCTCTTTACCTGAGGGCAAACACCGTGGGAAAAGTTAAATGGAAAACTTTAATCATAAACGGGATTGACGTGGTAGCGAGCTCCTGACCTATAGACAGGTAAGATCGCCAGTTTATTGCAAAAACGTGTACTGAGTTCTACAAAGATGTCGACGTCACGTGTGTCTAACGCATATATGCATAAAAATGGGTTTCTACATGATAATATTTTTAATGCTTTGTTCGATAATTTAAATGCAATATGAATTAAGTCACGTGGCTGCCTTTACTTGCAAATGGAATACCTTTTATTTTGCTAATGTAAGCACTCATTAACAAAAGCACAAATAAAATAATTTATAGCTATCGTCAATAAGGTGAATGCAGCCATGTCAGCGTTGATGCTCAGTAAAAGTCTGAGCAAGAATGCTCGAGTAGCTGTCCTCGATGCGATATTAGTGCCTACTTTATTGTATGGCAGCGAACCTGGGTATGTCAGAGGAAGCATGGAAATGGCATAAATGCAGTTGAGATGCGATCTCTTCGAAGAATGTGCGGAGTAACGATCTCAGATCGAATCCGCAATTAAGAGTTTAATGAAGTTCACTAGCGTGAAAGATTGACGAAACAGATATACAAAGCGAAAGTATGTGCAAGAAGAGGCAGAGTAAGGCCACGTTCCAACTACCTGGATCAAATCGATCGGACTCTCAAGGACGGGAACGTCAATAGTACTCGAAACCGACGAGCATGTATGAAGAGACTGATGAATGTAAATCTAGCGAAAGAGTTATGTATATAAGTCTAGAGAGAGCTGGCGCTATACTCTCTGCCTACCCCTTTAGGGACACGACGTGATGATACGTATAACTATCGACCTTATGCGATTAATACCGGTACATTTATTTATATACATATCATCACTCTGAGTCCCTAACGGGGTAGGCAGAGAGTATAGAGCGCCAGTTCTCCCTAGACTTACATATCTCTTTCGCTTCGTCCGCATTCATCAGTCTCTTAGACAAGCACACAACATCTATTGATTTAAAAATAAATCATGGGTCGTCAGGGTAAGAACTCTACTAATGTGTTGCAGGCTACAGTGGCGGTGTATTTCTTTTCCTCTCAAATGTATGCAGGTTTCCAGTCGACGTGTTCTTTTAACGCTTAGTTCGTGGTGTGTTTAACTGCTCTTAAGTTCAAAACCTCATTGGTACAGTCAGAGTACGATACATATATGTATGTAATAATATTAATTTATCCTCGCGACTTCCCATAAGGATAGGTCCCCGAAGGGGTAGGCAAAGGTGTATAGGTAACCACACATCCACATTCCGCCAGATATATATTTTAGGTGCGAACGTGACAGATGGCTTATATAAATATATATTTATTCATTTTATATACATTTATTATAACTAATCGGCGAAATATTTTACATTAAACTTTTCACAATAGTCAATTTCAGATGTGCACAAATAATAAAATAAATAAGTAGTAAAACTATCGTAAAAATCGGATTATCGATATCGATACTTTATTGACTACACCCTCGCACGAGTAGCGCGAAACTGATGCAATTTTCTAGAAAGTTCTTTAACTATTATTACAGATAAAATTCGATCTGATTGCCCTTACATAAGATTGATTTTTGTATTGCACAATTAAAAAAAATTTTGAAATAAAACAAAATTAACGTAATAAAATAAAATTTAATTAAATAACACTTCCCGATGATAGGAAATGCCACTATTAGCTAGATTTTTGTCCGGCTAGCATTCCTGCACTCAAGAAGGAGCAATACGGCATATCTGCACTTGTTTTTCAAACTTATTGAAAGCGGATTGTACAACTGTCACACACAAGCGGCGGCGGCGTACTGAGCGCGGTTGGTCACAACCAAATTAGAAAGTTGCGCACCATAGGTGCATGCGCACCAAAAACGTAACGAGGTCATTCATCAGTAGATTTTACCTCTCATATTTTTCTCATACCGGGCGCCTTATATATGAAAATCGATTCTTAAGGAGTAAACTCCAAAAAACTCATTGGTACAGTCGGCATTCGAACTTGCGATCATTGTGTCGCAGGCAACTACTCGAACCGCTCGGCCACCACGGCTGTCATATCTCATACATGTATGTTTATATGTATTTGATCAAAATACGCATAGGTAATTTTTTTTTTATACCACATTGGTGACAAACAAGCATGCGGTCCGCCTGATGGTAAGCGGTTACCGCCGCCTATAGACGCTTGCAACACCAGGGGTATCACTCGCGCGCCGACCCTGCAGGAATCTTTTCACACCCTTCTTGAAGAACTCCATGCTGTACTCTCCAGGGAAAACCTCAACGGGGAGCTCATTCCACAGCCTGAGCGTAAATTCGTTAAAGCGTAAATTCCAGCATATTGTTTTCATTGTATATTGTTACGAGCCAGTTGCTCACCGCTGTGGTCAGTAGAGCCACGTGCAAGCCATTCATGCAGAGGAAACGTATAAATATATAAATAAACCATGTTTCCTCAATGGCCTACGGATGCAGTGAGATGTATGCGAACAAATACGTTTACCATAGCGCGTGGTTAAGGTCAAAGGTCAACGTACGCTGCGACCTTGGTATTGCAGTTACTGTAAAAAGATTCGATGCTGAAATATATTTCTTACTAGCTGTGCCCACGACTTCGTCCGCGTGGAATTAAAAAATAAGTTTTTGTTTAGTTTCTAAAATAAATGTAGTCTTAGTTACTTTTTACATCAGCTATCTGCCAGTGAAAGTCCCGCTAAAATCGGTCCAGCTGTTTCAGAGATTAGCCGGAACAAATAGACAGTCAGACTGACAAAATTAAAAAATATATATTTTGGTTTATAAATCTCGTGGTGAAGAGCCGTGGTGGCCAAGTGGTTCGAGCAGTTGCCTGCGATGCAAAGGCCGCAAGTTCGAATCCCGACTGTACCAATGAGTTTTTCTGAACTTAAGTACAGTGATTAGTCACACCACGAGCTTTACGGTGAAGGAAAACATCGAGAGGGAACCTGCATACGTCTGACAAGAAATTCAAAGGCGTATGTATAGTCATGCTTGAGTAACGGCGATGGACTCGCCATCTGTCACGTTGGCACCTAATATACCCCTGGCGGAAAGTGGGTGTGTGGGTATTACCTATACACCTCTGCCTACCCCTTCGGGGACCCTTGTTTATGAATCGTGTAAACATCCATATGCATTTAGTAAGAAGCGGTTATTTTAATATTACAAACAGACACTCCAATTTTATTTATATGTATAGATAAGTAGTTTTATGTGGTTTCGGCAAACGCCCGTTCGTTATGTTTTATGGCTAATTTGCTAAACGTGAGAGCCATCGTCTGTCAATTTATAGCAAATCAGCTGAGGACCTAGGTGTGTATTTTACGAATAGTACATGAAAATACTCGTACTTGGTAATAAACTTTATGCCTCGCGTTAAATCTCCTTTTAAAACTCTTCGGTATTTTTTTTTATGAAACAATATTTATAATGGTTCGTTTGGGTGATAAAATAATAATTTTGCAGTGTTATCTATACGATCCAAAGGTCGAAAAAAGTCGAATATTTTGCGAGACTAACAAACAGCGGTTGCATTATATTTGCATGTGTTTTTAAAGAGAGGTAGGGCATTTTAAGAGAGGTAGGGCATAACGGGATTCCCGTTCGAATTTGGAGCTTCCCGACTGGGGCAGGACCTTATAGAAGTCCGTAGCCAAATAACTAAATTTTTGTGTTGTGTTCCTATGCGGTGAATAAGGTTTCCAGTAATGAGCTCCTTGGGGAGGGGGGAGGATTGTTACATTATGTTGGAAGCAGAGGGATTAAACCCATTATGCTGCCAACACACTATAACTCTCCGAACACAGAGTGGCAACACGCAAGTGATACTTCGGTATCGTGAGCGTAAATAGGCTGCGGTAACCCATCAGATGGGCCGTATGCTTGTTTGCCACTCTTGTTGTATAAAAAAATATAGTTTAAATGCAGAAGATAAATTCTACATTTACTACACGTCTCTTAGTAAAGAAATTGGCCCTGGGAGTCGGGATGTACATATATGGGATCAAAGGTCAAGCCTTTTACGAACGCGAACAGTAGTTAGTACACAGCCTGCGCGTGCGCAGATGGAAACTCGCAAGTCATACGTACGTATGGTACGGCGAAGATACCTAATAAGTTTATGTAATAAATAAGTTATTTATTACATTATAACTCATTCTCTTCACACTGAACTCGTATCGTAATGACTACAATGCGGTTTGGTATTTTCACGTAAATTCATGTTGTTGTGACTTAAATGTGTTTACAGTTTCTGTCGTAAATATTATATCGATAAATATGAATAATAAATTATAAATCGGTTACTCCCCGCTTATTATTTGAAACTGAGCTTTAGATGAGCTATGATCATCGCGCTGAGTCATGGGATAGGCTGAAAGAGAACGCCAGTTTCCTTCAGACTCTAGCTCCGTATAGAGTCTTCATAAATGCTCGCCGATTTCGAGTACTCGTGACGCTCTCATCCTTGAGCGATCGATGGAATTGGTCTTGGAGTAGCCAGAACATAGTATTTTGCCACTTCTTCTACACACTTCGCATTGTATAGTTGTTTCGTCAATATTTCTCCACACTTCTCTATATGTCCAAACCAACTTAACATGCTTGTCTGCGTGTTTCAACCTCATTCATGCAATTGTGAAAAAAATTGTTGTAAAATGTCTAGATCCCTGGTAGACCAATGGTTTGACTACTACTAGTGAGTAGCTAAAGATTGCGAGTTCGAATCCTGACTGCACCAAATAGTGTTGTCTTAACCTAAATGCAGTGATTAATCACACCAAATATATGGAAAATATCTGGATCTATCCTTCCCACAAGGGTCCCCGAAGAGGTAGGCAGAGGTGTATAGGAAATACCCACACACCCACTTTCCGCCAGAGGTATATACCTAAGGTGCCAACACGACAGATGGCGAGTCCATTGCCGTTACTCAAGCACAACTATACATACGCCTTTGAATTTCTTCTCAGACGTATGCAGGTTTCCTCTCGATGTTTTCCTTCACCGTAAAGTTCGTGGTGTGACTAATCACTGTACTTAAGTTCAGAAAAACTCATTGGTGAAATCGGGATTCGAACTTGCGACCTTTACGTCGCAGGCAACTGCTCGAACTACTCGGCTACCAAGGCTCTTATAACTAACTGAGCTAAACTAATACAAAAAGGAATGTATTTTTTGTTTGTTTGTTACGATTAAACTCAAAAGCACCTCGACCGATTTTAAAAATACTTTTATCATTAAATAGCTACAAATTTATCATGTAGCAAAAGCTATATTACACGAATAATTAGACGAACTATCGATTTAATAAAAACGCGGGCGCAACCGTGGTTGACAGCTAGTATTTGATATCAATTGCACAATTCATATTTAATTAAGCCTCTGATTGAAAGAGGTTGGTGCACGATAACATATTATAGTCCAAACAATAACACTACAATCAAAGGTTAGTGCAAACAATATTATTAATTATCATTCTTAATACTATTGTCATTAAGACCTGAATTCGAATATAATAACAAAAGTATGGTATTCATATTGTATATAGTGTTAGCTGAGTAGTTACCCGCAATACATAGATTGCAAGTTTGAATCCCGACGGTACCAATGAGTTTTATCTCATATTTATAATTAGTACTAACTGTGCCCCGCGGTTTCATCCGAACAAAGCATTAGTATTTTTGTAATAAAAACAAAAAGTATCCTTTATCCTTCCCAATACCCTATAAAATATATGTACAATGTTTTATGATGATGAACAGACAAACTTGCATTCACATTTATAATATTAGTAAGGATTAGGTTAGGAATAGAGCCGTGGTGGCCGAGTGGTTCGAGCAGTTGCCTGCGACGCAAAGGTCGCAAGTTCGAATCCCGACTGTACCACTAAGTTTTTCTGAACTTAAGTACAGTGATTAGTCAGACCACGAGCTTTACGGTGAAGGAAAACATCGAGAGGAAACCTGCATACGTCTGAGAAGAATTTCAAAGGCGTATGTATAGTCGTGCTTGAGTAACGGCGATGGACTCGCCATCTGTCACGTTGGCACCTAATATACCTCTGGCGGAAAGTGGGTATGTGGGTACTACCTATACACCTCTGTCTACCCCTTCAGGGACCCTTGTGGGATGGCGTGAGGATATATCATATTATATTATATTATTTTTATATATTATTTATTTACGAAGTAAAAAAAAATGGAGTAACTTCCTACCTAGTATACGTGCCCTAAAACTGAGATACAACATAGTGTTACAAATACAAGCAAAGGGTTCACAAAGAGCGCTTCGACCTTTGACTTGTCCATCAAATGGAGACTGCTTTTACACCGATGACTAGAAACGACTCCCAAGAGGAATCCATATTGTTTATTTTCTATGGCAAAGAGTATGTAGCAAACCTCAATGTTAAAATACAGGATATTCACAGAATCTATGTAATTTCTAAGGTTGTAAAGAATCTTTCGGCATGCCTAATGGTAAGTGCTTATTGAAAAATAGCGCGTTGCCAACCTTTATCCTCACACCCTTGCACTCATGAAACTTTGGACATATACATAAGGTATTGGGAAGGATAAAGGATACTTTTTATTACAAAAATACAATGCTTTGCTCGGATGAACCCGCTGCGCACAGTTTGTACTAGTCTATATATATATAAGAGATCCCATTTGTGAACTCACTCATCACGAAATCTCAGTAACTATAAGGCCGATTGACTTGAAATTTGGTAGTATTCCTTACGCGGTGTAGAGGTCAGCTAAGAACGGATCTTATGAAACTCCTTTTTTTTTTAAACACGTTTTAACCAATTGCCTCCATAGGAGAAGCAATAGTTGAAAACGTGTTCTTTTCTCTCTTCTCTCTTCAGATACTCTTCAGATATTTAATATACGGAGACAAAGCAAAAAAGGTCAAGAGTCAAGTCAAGTAAAAGAGAGTCTGAAGAGAACCGGCGCTCTACTCTCTCTACCTGCCCCGTGAGGACTCGGCGTGATAATATGTATGTATTTTTTTATTTTTTTAGGTTTTAATATATAGATTAGCTACCAGCGATCAGTAAGATCATCTTGAAGACCTAATGGAAAATCTCGTTCCGATCAGTACCCTTACAAAACTATGTTCTTGTGAGGCGAAAATAATTCTTAACTTCGCTATTAACCCGCTTTAATTGAAGTACCTGGATGACCGAGCTTAGCTCGGTAAATATAATATCAAATATTATTTCGTAGGAATTACAGACTTATGAAATATGAATAATATTTTTAAAAGTTACCAATATAATAATGAAAAAATGTGATCTTGTTATTTAAATAAGAAATCACGAGTTAATCGGTTAAGAAATTAAAAAGATATGCCAAAATAAAGAATCATCTATCTAAACATATAATAAAAATGTGACAGATTGCTGTCTGTACATGGAAGATGTAAGAGAAAAAAATATGATTGGGAGCTTTTTCAACGCAAACAGCACCCAAAACACTGATTGTTAGAATTTTTGTCTGTGCTTTGTGCACACTAACCCCAGAAACGACTTATCCGATTTAGATGTGGTTTGTAAAACTGTAACGGATCACTGTCTGTACATGGTAGATGTATGAGAAAATATATGATAATAATAATAATATAAATAAATAATATATCCTCACGCCTTCCCACAAGGGTCCCCGAAGGGGAAGGCAGAGGCGTATAGGCAATACCTACACACCCACTTTCCGCCAGAGGTATATTAGGTGCCAACGTGACAGATGGCGAGTCCATCGCCGTTACTCAAGCATGAATATACATACGCCTTTGAATTTCTTCTCAGACGTATGCAGGTTTCCTCTCGATGTTTTCCTTCACCGTAAAGCTCGTGGTGTGACTAATCACTGTACTTAAGTTCAGAAAAACTCATTGGTACAGTCGGGATTCGAACTTGCGACCTTTGCGTCGCAGGCAACTGCTCGAACCACTCGGCCACCACGGCTTTTGAACGGCAAAAAATATGATTGGGACCTTTATCAGCGCAAACACACGTTGTGCCATACTCTGCCACAAATCTTGTAGACGTCGATTCCGTTGTTCGTCATTAGAAGTAGCTACACGTTGTGCTGCACGCTGCCGCAAATCTTGTAAACGTCGCTCTCGTTGTTCGTAATGTTCAGTAGCTACACGTTGTGCTGCTCGCTGCCGGAAATCTTGCAGACATCGCTCCCATTGTTCGTAATGTTCAGTAGCTCCACGTTGTGCTGCACGCTGCCGCAAATCTTGTAGACGTCTTTTCCGTTGTTCGTAATGTTCAGTAGCTACACGTTGTGCTGCTAGCTGCCGGAAATCTTGCAGACATCGCTCCCATTGTTCGTAATGTTCAGTAGCTACACGTTGTGCTGCTAGCTGCCGCAAATCTTGCAGTCATCGTTCCCGTTGTTCGTAATGTTCAGTAGCTACACGTTGTGCTGCACGCTCCCGCAAATCTTGTAGACGTCTTTTCCGTTGTTCGTAATGTTCAGTAGCTACACGTTGTGCTGCTCGCTGCCGGAAATCTTGCAGACATCGCTCCCATTGTTCGTAATGTTCAGTAGGTACACGTTGTGCTGCTAGCTGCCGCAAATCTTGCAGTCATCGTTCCCGTTGTTCGTAATGTTCAGTAGCTACACGTTGTGCTGCACGCTGCCGCAAATCTTGTAGACGTCTTTTCCGTTGTTCGTAATGTTCAGTAGCTACACGTTGTGCTGCTCTCTTTCGCAAATCTTGTAAACTTCGCTCTCGTTGTTCGTAATTTTCAGTAGCTACACGTTGTGCTGCTCGCTGCCGCAAATCTTGCAGACATCGCTGCCGTTGTTCGTAATGTTTCGTAGCTACACGTTGTGCTGCTCGCTGCCGGAAATCTTGCAGACATCGCTCCCATTGTTCGTAATGTTCAGTAGCTACACGTTGTGCTGCTCGCTGCCGGAAATCTTGCAGACATCGCTCCCATTGTTCGTAATGTTCAGTAGCTACACGTTGTGCTGCTAGCTGCCGCAAATCTTGCAGTCATCGTTCCCGTTGTTCGTAATGTTCAGTAGCTACACGTTGTGCTGCACGCTGCCGCAAATCTTGTAGGCGTCTTTTCCGTTGTTCGTAATGTTCAGTAGCTACACGTTGTGCTGCTCGCTGCCGGAAATCTTGCAGACATCGCTCCCATTGTTCGTAATGTTCAGTAGCTACACGTTGTGCTGCTAGCTGCCGCAAATCTTGCAGTCATCATTCCCGTTGTTCGTAATGTTCAGTAGCTAAACGTTGTGCTGCACGCTGCCGCAGATCTTGTAGACGTCTTTTCCGTTATTCGTAATGTTCAGTAGCTACACGTTGTGCTGCTCGCCGCCGGAAATATTGCAGACATCGCTCCCATTGTTCGTAATGTTCAGAAGCTACACGTTGTGCTGCTCTGTGCCGCAAATCTTATAAACTTCGCTCTCGTTGTTCGTAATTTTCAGTAGCTACACGTTGTGCTGCTCGCTGCCGCAAATCTTGCAGACATCACTCCTGTTGTTCGTAATGTTCAGTAGCTACACGTTGTGCTGCTCGCTGCCGCAAATCTTGTAGACATCGTTCCCGTTGTTCGTAATGTTTCGTAGCTACACGTTGTGCTGCTCGCTGCCGGAAATCTTGCAGACATCGCTCCCATTGTTCGTAATGTTCAGTAGCTACACGTTGTGCTGCTGGCTGCCGCAAATCTTGTAGACATCGTTCCCGTTGTTCGTAATGTTCAGTAGCTACACGTTGTGTTGCTCTCTGCCAGAAATCTTGTAGACGTCGTTCCCGTTGTTTGTAATGTTCAGTAGCTATACTTTGTGCTGCTCGCTGCTACAAATCCTGTAGACATCGCTCCCGTTGTACATGATTTTCAGCAGCTACACGTTGTGCTGCACGCTGCCGGAAATCTTACAGATATCGCTCTCGTTGTCCGCTATTTTCAGTAACTACACGCTGTGCTGCACGCTGCCGGAAATCTTGCAGACATCGCTCCCATCGTTCGTAATGTTCAGTAGCTACACGTTGTGCTGCTCCCTGCCGGAAATCTTGCAGACATCGCTCCCATTGTTCGTAATGTTCAGTAGCTACACGTTGTGCTGCACGCTGCCGCAAATCTTGTAGACGTCTTTTCCGTTGTTTGTAATGTTCAGTAGCTACACGTTGTGCTGCTCGCTGCCGGAAATCTTGCAGACATCGCTCCCATTGTTCGTAATGTTCAGAAGCTACACGTTGTGCTGCTCTCTTTCGCAAATCTTGTAAACTTCGCACTCGTTGTTCGTAATTTTCAGTAGCTACACGTTGTGCTGCTCGCTGCCGCAAATCTTGCGGACATCGCTGCCGTTGTTCGTAATGTTTCGTAGCTACACGTTGTGCTGCTCGCTGCCGGAAATCTTGCAGACATCGCTCCCATTGTTCGTAATGTTCAGTAGCTACACGTTGTGCTGCTCATTGCCGCAAATCTTGTAGACATCGTTCCCGTTGTTCGTAATGTTCAGTAGCTACACGTTGTGCTGCTCTCTGCCAGAAATTTTGTAGACGTCGTTCCCGTTGTTTGTAATGTTCAGTAGCTATACGTTGTGCTGCTCGCTGCTACAAATCCTGTAGACATCGCTCCCGTTGTACATGATTTTCAGCAGCTACACGTTGTGCTGCACGCTGCCGGAAATCTTACAGATATCGCTCTCGTTGTCCGCTATTTTCAGTAACTACACGTTGTGCTGCACGCTGCCGCAAATCTTGTAGACATCGTTCCCGTTGTTCGTAATGTTCAGTAGCTACACGTTGTGCTGCTCTCTGCCGGAAATCTTGTAGACGTCGTTCCCGTTGTTCGAAATGTTCAGTAGCTATACGTTATGCTGCTCGCTGCCGCAAATCGTGTGGACGTAGTTCCCGCTGTTGGTCATATTCAGCGTCCACAAAGAAGCCCTCGTGAAACATCTAAATCATAAGACCTTTCTGCTCGTATAATGTTAGTCAAGTTTTGCAAGACTACGTGTGGGACGAGCGGAAGGCTGATTATTTTCATTGATTTGTTGAAATGAGTCTTGTTTGTCGATCATTATTTTCTTGAAGGTGTTCTTGAGATGAGTCTTCTTCATCTTTTAGGCATTTTTTCATGTAAGTAAACAATTGATTTTATATATAATACGTCTACGAAAACGTAACGTCAAACCAAAAACTCATTGGCTTAAAGTTTGTTGCTTAGCAACGCTTTATTGTATTCAAATTCTAATGAAATTGTAGGAGATTTTCATTGCCTAAAAACACGGATAAAAGAACTTTTTTTTTAATAAAACCTAGCAAGATCAATTTATTGGCCCCGAAATCCCCCCCCTAGCAAATTTCATGAAAATCGTTGGAGCCGTTTCCGAGATTCAGATTATATATATATATACAAATATACAAGAATTGCTCGTTTAAAGGTATTAGATAGATTAAGAAATGAAACAAAAATGTACGTTACTAAAAAAAACACAATAAATATTAAATGTGACGGTGTCACAGGCGGCTATGTTCTACCAACGGTGCATAAAGCTCCGGTTACACCTAATGATTTTTAGAATTAATAAAGTACTTATGTACGTGATATATTACATGACATTTCGCAACATGAAGTTGTGTTCTACTAACTGTACCATGCCACGCTTCACTGTAGCGCGTTGTGGTAGCATAAATGAGAATGACCGTTAAACTAGTTTACAGACGTGAAGAATAGATGAAAATTAAACAATCCTTGAACCTGATTGCATATTGAGTCAGAATTTGAACTCAATCCGTCATGTATAGTGCATTTTTTGAAGCGTACACACACAACCCAAATTATCATTTTTATATAGACTTCGAACTGTCACTTTGTTGTCAAAATATTATTTTGAGTATAAGTTAAGTATGTGAGGGATATTCGACTCTACGTGCTATGTGTCTCAGTAGAACTAGCCTAAAAGTATAAAATAAAAATAAAACCTCTCTAAAACGACTTTACTTGCAAAAATCCATGTAAGTTTAATATAAAGACGGAGGGTGAAAATAGTCGGTTGGGTGTGTTCGTCTCTTTTGTGTAACCTCAGATAACTTCAGGGGGCTTTCAAGGTGACACCGTGGGCACCATGGCGCTGATGAGCTGTGTATTTATGGCTTGCAATATATTGATTGGATTGCTTTTCCAATTATTTAGACGTAAGTTACTATTGTTGAGGGCAATAATAAGACTACATCATCATCATACCATCACGCCGAGTCCCTAACGGGGTAGGTAGAGAGTATAAATTACTGTACCAAAAGCTCATAGCGAAGAATGCCCGGGGTTCGAATCTGTAAAACGGTATCGGAATCGGTACAGCCCCTCCAACGTGGAAGAGCTGTCAATACATTTACACACACACTAATACACACACATTAAAAAAAAACTTATCATTTACATTATTATTCTTATCATACATAGGTACATATCAGGGATAGGCAGAGAGAGTAAAGCGCCAGTTCTCACTAGAATTACATACCTCTAGCTTCTCCCACACTCAACAGTCTGTTCATACATACTCTTCATATTTTTACCATACATACAATAAGTAGACTTGACAATTGCAATCGGTGACTAGTATAAAATACAGTCGAACATAGCACCTCTATTTTACATGTCGGTTAATTAGTTTGTACATATCTTAATAAAGCCGTGGTAGCCGAGTGGTTCGAGTAGTTGCCTGCAACACAAAGATTGCAAGTTCGAATCCTGACTCTACTAATTAGTGTTTCTGAACATAAGTACAGTGATTAGCCACACCACGAGCTTTACGGTGAAGGAAAACATCGAGAGGAAACCTGCATACGTCTGAGAAGAAATTCAATGGCGTATGTCAAAGTGCTAAAGTAACGGCGATGGATTCGCAAACTTTTTTTTTTATACCACACGGTTGTCAAACAAACATACCGTCCGCCTGATGTTAAGCGGTTACCCCCGCCTATGGACGCTTGGACCAGGGATATCGCTCGCACGCTGCCGACCCTGCAGGAATCATTTCATCCGTCACGATGGCACCTAAAATATATCTCTGGCGGAAAGTGGGTACTGCCTATTATACACCTCTGCAAGGAAGGCGTGAGGACATTATTATTATATTAATATTTCCTTTCTTTTTTATATATGTAAACAAAAAATATTTTTATATTTCTATCCAATATTTATAAATGCCGAAGTTCTTGTGGACCAATAAATAAAACTAAATAAAAAAATATTTATAAATCCCAAAATTTTCTGAATATAGTTTTTTCGTATTCGTTAAAAAATTATACATCTCAATTTTTAAGCTACTTTTTATTATTAAACATAAAAGCAATATACTTTTAATAATTTTCGTGAATGAAATACATACGTAAAAAAAATGTTTCATAAAATGGTTTAGAAATTCCCCCACTTAGTGATGAATGAAGTGAGTGAGGAAGAAAATTAATGATTTCTGATGATAACATCAGAAATCATTCATTTTCTTCCTCTGGGAAACAGGATCGATCAGCCACGCAGCGGTTACGGAACGGAATAACGTGACCGTTTGAGTAGGGACGCATAAATTGCAATAACATACTGTCCTCATAAGGCGGATTCTATTAGGACTATGCACTATTATAGACCTTATCTTCCTACGTTTAAGAATGAGTATCTACAAGCGCCAATTTTGTTCCCTTATGTGTCCAGACGCGGTTGCGAAGCAAGCAATAATCTCCCTTATTTTATTGTTTAATAAGGACGATCAAACGAAGCTTGGATGCCTGTCAAGTGCGCGCCTGTTTCTCATGTATGTACATTTGAATATCTCCTTATGTTTATGCGCGCCTGGTACTTTCGAATCGGAAAGGGGCTTGGCTCGGATAGATGGATGAGTAAAAATTTTCTACGGAATTTAATTCGTGCATAATTTTCTTTATTTATAGGACGTCATGGATTGTTTGAGCTGAAATGATTGTATGAATACTCTATCTAAGTTGCATAAATAATTTTATTTTCAAATATTATACCAAACATACCAAAATTCTTAAATTTTTCTTACAATTAATTCTACAATTATATTTTTTATTATTTTACCTCATATCTAATACCTTTAAACGAGCAATTCTTGTATATTTGTATATATATATATATATAATCTGAATCTCGGAAACGGCTCCAACGATTTTCATGAAATTTGCTAGGGGGGGGATTTCGGGGCCAATAAATTGATCTTGCTAGGTTTTATTAAAAAAAAAGTTCTTTTATCCGTGTTTTTAGGCAATGAAAATCTCCTACAATTTCATTAGAATTTGAATACAATAAAGCGTTGCTAAGCAACAAACTTTAAGCCAATGAGTTTTTGGTTTGACGTTACGTTTTCGTAGACGTATTATATATAAAATCAATTGTTTACTTACATGAAAAAATGCCTAAAAGATGAAGAAGACTCATCTCAAGAACACCTTCAAGAAAATAATGATCGACAAACAAGACTCATTTCAACAAATCAATGAAAATAATCAGCCTTCCGCTCGTCCCACACGTAGTCTTGCAAAACTTGACTAACATTATACGAGCAGAAAGGTCTTATGATTTAGATGTTTCACGAGGGCTTCTTTGTGGACGCTGAATATGACCAACAGCGGGAACTACGTCCACACGATTTGCGGCAGCGAGCAGCATAACGTATAGCTACTGAACATTTCGAACAACGGGAACGACGTCTACAAGATTTCCGGCAGAGAGCAGTACAACGTGTAGCTACTGAACATTACGAACAACGGGAACGACGTCTACAAGATTTCCGGCAGAGAGCAGCACAACGTGTAGCTACTGAACATTACGAACAACGGGAACGATGTCTACAAGATTTGCGGCAGCGTGCAGCACAACGTGTAGTTACTGAAAATAGCGGACAACGAGAGCGATATCTGTAAGATTTCCGGCAGCGTGCAGCACAACGTGTAGCTGCTGAAAATCATGTACAACGGGAGCGATGTCTACAGGATTTGTAGCAGCGAGCAGCACAACGTATAGCTACTGAACATTACAAACAACGGGAACGACGTCTACAAAATTTCTGGCAGAGAGCAGCACAACGTGTAGCTACTGAACATTACGAACAACGGGAACGATGTCTACAAGATTTGCGGCAATGAGCAGCACAACGTGTAGCTACTGAACATTACGAACAATGGGAGCGATGTCTGCAAGATTTCCGGCAGCGAGCAGCACAACGTGTAGCTACGAAACATTACGAACAACGGCAGCGATGTCCGCAAGATTTGCGGCAGCGAGCAGCACAACGTGTAGCTACTGAAAATTACGAACAACGAGTGCGAAGTTTACAAGATTTGCGAAAGAGAGCAGCACAACGTGTAGCTTCTGAACATTACGAACAATGGGAGCGATGTCTGCAAGATTTCCGGCAGCGAGCAGCACAACGTGTAGCTACTGAACATTACAAACAACGGAAAAGACGTCTACAAGATTTGCGGCAGCGTGCAGCACAACGTGTAGCTACTGAACATTACGAACAATGGGAGCGATGTCTGCAAGATTTCCGGCAGGGAGCAGCACAACGTGTAGCTACTGAACATTACGAACGATGGGAGCGATGTCTGCAAGATTTCCGGCAGCGTGCAGCACAGCGTGTAGTTACTGAAAATAGCGGACAACGAGAGCGATATCTGTAAGATTTCCGGCAGCGTGCAGCACAACGTGTAGCTGCTGAAAATCATGTACAACGGGAGCGATGTCTACAGGATTTGTAGCAGCGAGCAGCACAAAGTATAGCTACTGAACATTACAAACAACGGGAACGACGTCTACAAGATTTCTGGCAGAGAGCAGCACAACGTGTAGCTACTGAACATTACGAACAACGGGAACGATGTCTACAAGATTTGCGGCAGCCAGCAGCACAACGTGTAGCTACTGAACATTACGAACAATGGGAGCGATGTCTGCAAGATTTCCGGCAGCGAGCAGCACAACGTGTAGCTACGAAACATTACGAACAACGGGAACGATGTCTACAAGATTTGCGGCAGCGAGCAGCACAACGTATAGCTACTGAACATTACGAACAACAGGAGCGATGTCTGCAAGATTTGCGGCAGCGAGCAGCACAACGTGTAGCTACTGAAAATTACGAACAACGAGAGCGAAGTTTATAAGATTTGCGGCACAGAGCAGCACAACGTGTAGCTTCTGAACATTACGAACAATGGGAGCGATGTCTGCAATATTTCCGGCGGCGAGCAGCACAACGTGTAGCTACTGAACATTACGAATAACGGAAAAGACGTCTACAAGATCTGCGGCAGCGTGCAGCACAACGTTTAGCTACTGAACATTACGAACAACGGGAATGATGACTGCAAGATTTGCGGCAGCTAGCAGCACAACGTGTAGCTACTGAACATTACGAACAATGGGAGCGATGTCTGCAAGATTTCCGGCAGCGAGCAGCACAACGTGTAGCTACTGAACATTACGAACAACGGAAAAGACGCCTACAAGATTTGCGGCAGCGTGCAGCACAACGTGTAGCTACTGAACATTACGAACAACGGGAACGATGACTGCAAGATTTGCGGCAGCTAGCAGCACAACGTGTAGCTACTGAACATTACGAACAATGGGAGCGATGTCTGCAAGATTTCCGGCAGCGAGCAGCACAACGTGTAGCTACTGAACATTACGAACAATGGGAGCGATGTCTGCAAGATTTCCGGCAGCGAGCAGCACAACGTGTAGCTACGAAACATTACGAACAACGGCAGCGATGTCTGCAAGATTTGCGGCAGCGAGCAGCACAACGTGTAGCTACTGAAAATTACGAACAACGAGAGCGAAGTTTACAAGATTTGCGAAAGAGAGCAGCACAACGTGTAGCTACTGAACATTACGAACAACGGAAAAGACGTCTACAAGATTTGCGGCAGCGTGCAGCACAACGTGTAGCTACTGAACATTACGAACAACGGGAACGATGACTGCAAGATTTGCGGCAGCTAGCAGCACAACGTGTACCTACTGAACATTACGAACAATGGGAGCGATGTCTGCAAGATTTCCGGCAGCGAGCAGCACAACGTGTAGCTACTGAACATTACGAACAACGGAAAAGACGTCTACAAGATTTGCGGGAGCGTGCAGCACAACGTGTAGCTACTGAACATTACGAACAACGGGAACGATGACTGCAAGATTTGCGGCAGCTAGCAGCACAACGTGTAGCTACTGAACATTACGAACAATGGGAGCGATGTCTGCAAGATTTCCGGCAGCTAGCAGCACAACGTGTAGCTACTGAACATTACGAACAACGGAAAAGACGTCTACAAGATTTGCGGCAGCGTGCAGCACAACGTGGAGCTACTGAACATTACGAACAATGGGAGCGATGTCTGCAAGATTTCCGGCAGCGAGCAGCACAACGTGTAGCTACTGAACATTACGAACAACGAGAGCGACGTTTACAAGATTTGCGGCAGCGTGCAGCACAACGTGTAGCTACTTCTAATGACGAACAACGGAATCGACGTCTACAAGATTTGTGGCAGAGTATGGCACAACGTGTGTTTGCGCTGATAAAGGTCCCAATCATATTTTTTGCCGTTCAAAAGCCGTGGTGGCCGAGTGGTTCGAGCAGTTGCCTGCGACGCAAAGGTCGCAAGTTCGAATCCCGACTGTACCAATGAGTTTTTCTGAACTTAAGTACAGTGATTAGTCACACCACGAGCTTTACGGTGAAGGAAAACATCGAGAGGAAACCTGCATACGTCTGAGAAAAAATTCAAAGGCGTATGTATATTCATGCTTGAGTAACGGCGATGGACTCGCCATCTGTCACGTTGGCACCTAATATACCTCTGGCGGAAAGTGGGTGTGTAGGTATTGCCTATACGCCTCTACCTTCCCCTTCGGGGACCCTTGTGGGAAGGCGTGAGGATATATTATTTATTTATATTATTATTATTATCATATTTTTTCTCATACATCTACCATGTACAGACAGTGATCCGTTACAGTTTTACAAACCACATCTAAATCGGATAAGTCGTTTCTGGGGTTAGTGTGCACAAAGCACAGACAAAAATTCTAACAATCAGTGTTTTGGGTGCTGTTTGCGTTGAAAAAGCTCCCAATCATATTTTTTTCTCTTACATCTTCCATGTACAGACAGCAATCTGTCACATTTTTATTATATGTTTAGATAGATGATTCTTTATTTTGGCATATCTTTTTAATTTCTTAACCGATTAACTCGTGATTTCTTATTTAAATAACAAGATCACATTTTTTCATTATTATATTGGTAACTTTTAAAAATATTAT
The DNA here is from genome assembly GCA_945859725.1 of Drepana falcataria. Lineage (NCBI taxonomy): Eukaryota > Metazoa > Arthropoda > Insecta > Lepidoptera > Drepanidae > Drepana > Drepana falcataria. The sequence goes on along the minus strand of OX243941.1, from coordinate 7,161,779 downwards.
TCATATTTCATAAGTCTGTAATTCCTACGAAATAATATTTGATATTATATTTACCGAGCTAAGCTCGGTCATCCAGGTACTATTTTATAATAAAGGCAGATATTAAATTTAAATCTGCAGATATATAACCGTAATTTTCGTCAAAATATTATGGGTAGTGTTCTGAAGAATTGTTCGACATCATGCCCACTTCTACCTTCTACCACCGCACCTCTAGCCATCGACGGGGAGTTCATCCCATACCTTGGAACCACAAAGATCTCGCACTGCGCGATTCCAAAGGAGTTTCCTTCCCTGAACGCTTAGAACGCATAGAGTTCTTCAAGAAGGGTGTGAAAATTCCTGTTCCTTCCTGCAGGGGCGCGAGTGATACCCCTGGTGTTGGAAGCGTCCATAGGCGGCGGTAACCGCTTACCATCAGGAGGACCGCATGCTTGTTGCCACCCAAGGGGTATAAAAATGAAGTGTGCCTGATAATAATGCTCGTCGTATGTACGGCTGACTGTGAGGAGGCTATCTTCATATTGAACGGGGATCTGTCCTCTCACGGGAGCACGGAAGGAGCTCTGGAAGTGCCCCCTGCGTGAAACCGATGGGCATTTCTAGTTAATAAAACATTGCTCAATCAAGAGTACAGACACATATGTATGAGCAAACATCCATACATCCATCAAAATACTTTGAGTACATTACGATCAAATCTGTATTTTGGAAACAAAAAAAGATATGTACCATTAAATCATGTCACGTGACAGATACCCACTTAAAGGGAGCAGACATCACTAGCTTAAGGGTTAAGTAAACCTGAATAAGCTTAGAAGTGAAAAATTCCCTTGTCTTCCCCTTTTCTCACAAATTTTTACTGTATTCATAGAAAACCTCCTTGGCACAGGCGGGGTGAGCCTACATATTGATTAAACTACTTAAAAATGGACCGCACAGCGGCCTTCTCTTTGAAAATTGGCTTAAGGCTCCTGTAATTGTTGTAATAATGAATATCCTCATGCCTTCCCTCGTTCTGGCATTTATTAATAGATATACAGCTTTTAATATGACTGACGATATCGATGTACTAGGTTATTAAGCAAATAAAAATGTTGCATCTCAATTTTTAAGCTACACTTTATTATTAAACAAAAAATTCACTACTTTTACATTTTTTGTGAATTAAATACATAAACAAACTAAATTTGTTTCATAAAATAGTTTCGAAATTCCCCAAGGGATGTGATATCATCAGATATCATTCATTTTCTTCCTCTGGGAAACAGGATCAGGCACGCAGCGGTTATGGAACGGTATAAACTGACCGTTTGAGTAGGGACGCATAAATTTACTGTCCACATAAGGTGGATTATCCTCCTCCTCCTCCTTCCTCCTCCTCCATCCTCCATCCTCCTACGATAAGAATGTGAAGCTACAGGCGCCAATTGTGTTCCCTTATGTGTCCAGACGCGGTTGCGAAACAAGCAATAATGTTCCTTATCAGTTGCTAGTTAAGGACGACTTTTACTGCCCATCAACGCCGACATGGCCCCATTATTAACGCCAGTAATCCTTCTTTCAATGTCTTTTTCATACTTTCAATCTCGTATGAACGTGCTTCCAAGATAAACATTTTACATCTTAACTGTTAATAATAATAACAATTTATCCTCACGCCTTCCCATAAGGGTCCCCGAAAGGGTAGGCAGATATTTTTCATACGCACAAAACCAGTACTTTTACAAATTTTCGTGTAACATATACATAGATAATATAGCTCCGTTTTATAAAATGAATTCAAAATTCCTCCCTGTTGTGATTAAGATTTCTGATATCATCAGAAATCATTCATTTTCTTCCTCTGGAAAGCAGGATCAGCCACGCAGCGGTTACGGAACGAAATAACGTGACCGTTTGAGGAGGGACGCATGAATTGCAATAATTTATTGTCCACATAAGGCGGATACTGTTAGGACGATGTACTGTTATAGACCTTGTTCTCCTACGTTTAAGAATGACAATCTACACGCGCAAATTTTGTTCCATATGTATCCAGACGCGGTTGCAAAATAAGCAATAATGCACTTTATTTAATGTTTAAATAAGGACGATCAGGATGCCCGACAAGCGTGCGCCGATGTACATCTGAATATCTTTATGCGCGCCTGGTACTTTCCGATCGGAAAGGGGTTTGGCTCGGGATACGGGATGGATGGATGTTCTTTGCCTTTATTATCGTAACGCTCGTGTTGAGGCTAATTTGCCGCGTCCGGTGGTTGCACGCTTTCTACGAGGATTTAAACGAGACGAACTACTCAATGCTGGAAAATCAAGGAGAAACATTATCAGTGGTGGTTGGTTGTTGAGGTTCACCTTAACGAGTCTTCTTCAATGATGGGCTGCAACAAGGGATAAGAGAGTGCTATTTTGTATGACTAAATCCAGAGCCAAACAACTGGAATACTCATATTGCTGGTGTAAGGTATCATCTTCATTAGACAGCAGGAGGGAGTGTGGCTCAGCCGTTCGCATACAGTCCCAAGGGATCTTTACTGTCTTTACCACCACCCTCTAATACCAATAGCCAAGAGTATAGCCGTGGTGGCCGAGTGGTTCGAGTAGTTGCCTGGGACAGAAAGATCGCAAGTTCCCGCACAAAATCCCGAGTGCGCTTATTAGTTTTTCTGAACCTAAGTGCAGTGATTAGTCACACCACGAGCTTTACGGTGAAGGAAAACATCTAGAGGAAACCTGCATACGTCTGAGAAGCAATTCAAAGGCGTATGCATAATCGTGTTTGAGTAACGGCGATGGACTCGCTATCTGTCACGTTGGCACCTTCAATTTATCTCTGGCGGAAAGTAGGTGTGTGGGTGTGTGGGTGACCCCTTCGGGTACCCTTGTGGGAAGGCGTGGGGATATATTATACAATAAGAGATTCGCAAAACAATTGGCGTGAACGAGGGTGTCATTGTAAAGATTAAGAAAGGCATGTTACGTTGGTTGTATATATGTCCAACCAACGTAAGATGCCTTTCTGAACGGCATGTAAAATAATGTAAAACGATTGAAGAAAAAGATATACAAAGCGAAAGTGTGTGCAAGACGAGAAAAGAAGACCACGTTGGAACTACCTAGATCAAATTGATCGGACACTCAAGAACGGGATCGTCAAGAGTAAGAGCATGTCTGAAGAGACTGACTGAATGTTGACGAAGCGAAAGAGGTATGCAAGTCTAGAGAGAACTGGTGCTCTAATCTCTCTTCTCTTTGCCTACCCCTTGCGGGACTCGGCGTGATGATGTGTATGTATGTGTGTGTGTGTAATCTAAGGATTAATTCAACGGTTAAGAACCCAGAAAAATGATCCAATAAAAAAAATATATGCGGGCGAGACTGCTGGACATCCCTAGTTAATAATAACACATTGATAAATCATGAATACAGAATAATGAACGAACAAACATCCATCCTTCCATGAAAATTCCATTCCATTTTTCTTACAATATTTTACTGTACTATAGAATCTTAGAACCACAAAGGTCTCGTACTGCGCGGTTCCAAAGGAGTTTCCGTCCGCGAACGCTCAGGCTGTGGAATGAGCGTCCCATTGAGGTTTTCCCTGGAGAGTACAGCATGGAGTTTACAAGAAGGGTGTGTTCCTGCACGGTCGGCAGCACGCGAGCGATAGCACTGGTGTCGCAAGCGATCGGGCCGCGTGCTTGTTTGCCACCCGTGTGGTATTACAGACAGATAAACATTTTACTTCTCAAGCTTTAAGCTACTTTTTATTCACCCAGAAGCAGTACTTTTTTACTAATTTACGTCAATCAAATACAAAGATAAATAAAATCTGTTTTATAAAATGGTTACAAAATTCCTCTATGATGTCATATATCATCAGAAATCATTAATTTTCTTCCTCTGGGAAACAGGATCAGCCACGCAGGTTACTCAATCGGTTACAGAACGGAATAACGTGACCGTTTGAGTAGGTACGCATAAATTGCAACAATTTACCGTCCCCAGAAGGCGGATTCTATTTAAATTAAGCACTGTTATAGACCTTATCTTCCTACGTTTAAGAATGTGAAGCTACGAGAGCCTATTTTGTTCCCTTATGTGTCCAGACGCGGTTGCGAAACAAGCAATAATGTTCCTTATCAGTTTTCAATAAGGACGATCAGACAAAGCATGGAAGCTTGACAAGCGCGCGCCTGTCTCAGTATGTACATCTGAATATCTCCTAATGATTATGCGCGCCTGGTACTTTGCAATGGGAAAGGGGTTTGGCTCGGGATACGACATGGATGAGTAAAAGTCATAATTTCCGCTATTTTATTCATCCCGGCAACATTAACCCTGACGTCATGGATTGTACGAATAAAGATTCTTCTATGTATGATCAAATACTCGATTTAAGCATAATAATAATAGTACAACATCGGAATAAATTACATATAACTTTTTTACAAACGTCATAAAGAATGTTGTGACAAAACGTAAGTTCAGAAAAACTTATTGGTACAATGGGGATTCAACTGGCAATGTTAGTTTTGCAGGCAACTACTCAAAACACTAGTTCATACATGGTTGTACATATCTTAGGGCATAAATAAGACATGCCTTATGTGAACTCTATACATAACGATAGGTAATACAGCCTTGACCTCACACGTAGCGATAACAATGTATCTTCGCAGTAGATCCCTATCTCATTAGAAGCCCTTGTTTCGTCATATAAGGCTTGGCAATGTCACATACTTTCACCATTATTTATCATCAGTGTCAGTTTGATAACAGTAATTATAATAATAATTCTTTCTTTTTAATGTATATGTAACCATAAAAATTGTAAAATATCAAACTAATATTTATCATTTCCAAAGTTTTGGGGTATGTTTGTTCCCTATTTACACAACAACTATTGAACAGATTATGTCTTATTAAAAAAACAGTTAATAACCCGAAATAAAATTGTATGATGATATTTAAGGACGAGACTGCTGCTTAAACTTTTATTAATTTTCGTGTTATAATTATAATAATAATAATATATCCTCACGCCTTCCCACAAGGGTCCCCGAAGGGGTAGGCAGAGGTGTTTAGGTAATACCCACACACCCACTTTCCGCCAGAGGTATATTAGGTGCCAACGTGACAGATGGCGAGTCCATCGCCGTTACTCAGGCACGACTATACATACGCCTTTGAATTTCTTCTCAGACGTATGTAGGTTTCCTCTCGATGTTTTCCTTCACCGTAAAGCTCGTGGTGTGACTAATCACTGTACTTAAGTTCAGAAAAACTCATTGGTACAGTCGGGATTCGAACTTGCGACCTTTGCGTCGCAGGCAACTGCTCGAACCACTCGGCCACCACGGCTCATTAAATGAAATGATAAATGAAATCTGTTTTATAAAATGGTTTCAAAATTCCTCCTATTTCTGATATATCATCAGAAATCATTCATTTTCTTCCTCTTAGAAATGGCACGCCCGCAGCGGTTACGGAAGGAAATAACGTAACCGTTTGAGTAGGGTTTCATCAAATTGCAACAATTTACTGTCCACATAAGGCGGATTCTTCGGACTATGAACTGTTTTAGATCTTATCTGCCTACGTTTAAGAATTTGAATCTATATGCGTCAATTTTGTTCCCTTAGGTGTCCAGACACGGTTGCGAATCAAGCTATAATGTTCCTTAATTGTTGTTTGATAAGGACGATCAGACAAAGCATGGATGCTTGACAAGCGCGCGCCTGTTTCTCATTATTTACATCTGAATATCTCCTTATGTTTATGCAAGCCTGGTACTTACCGTTAGGAAGGGGGGTTGGCTCGCGATACGTACGGGATGGATGGAGTGGTGGTATATGATGTTTTTCTTTATCGTAATTAATGCTCGTGTTGTGTCTAATCACTGTACCTTCAGAAAAACTCATTGGTGCAGTCGGGATTCAAACTTGCATTCCACCACTACATCGACCACACCACATCACACCATCCCGAACCACTCGGCCAACACGCAAGGAAACAAATTCGACGGGATTCAGATCACGTCGAATGCTGCTCCGTGTAAGCCACTTCTGGCATACTTCAGAGTAAGCCAGCTTACTGAGCAGCTGTGAATATTACTGAGCTCACTTCCGTGAAAACCAATAAAGAGAGTTAGGACATAACGGGTCTCCCATTCGAATTCGCTGCTGCCCGACTGGGGCAGGACCTTCATCTTATTGAAGTTCGTAACCAAATAAATAAATTTTGTGGTGTGTTCCTACGCGGTGAATAAGGTTTCCAATAATGAGCTCCTTTGGGAGGGGGAGGGTATTTATATTGTGTCAGCAGCACAGGGATTAGTCCCAATATGCTGCTAACTCAGGGGAACTCTCCGAACACAGAGTGGCAGCGCGCAAGTGATACTTCAGTATTGTGAGCGTAAATAGGCTACGGTAACAGTTCCCCATCAGGTGGGCCGTATTTTTGTTTGCCACTCTTGTTGTATAAAAAAAAGAGCCAACTGGGAGATCAGACCGTGTCAATTTCATGTACGAATGATAAAATGGAAGACATGGTGCTCAAGCTAAGCTGGCCGCGTCCAATGAGAGGTGAAGTTCTTGGAGAAACGTGAAGTTAAAGTTCAAGCTCTGCAGGCCCCAGTAACTCAGCTGCAACAAGAGCTGAAAACTCAAACACAATATAACCTAAGGAATTAAATAGAAAAAGTTGGCATCCCACAAAACCAGACTGAAAATCTTTATCACATGGTTCGGGTTGTAGCCGGCATATTGGGAGTGGAGTTGGTAGAAGAAGTTGCAGACTGGATAGCCCGCGAAGGACCGCATCAACCACCCGTGACAGCAAGTCTTCCAAAGGATGGAGGCAAATACCGAGTCCGGTGGTTGCACGCTTTCTTGGAAGATTTAAACGACACGAACTACTCAATGCTGGAAAGTCAAGGAGATAATTTACCAGTGCCGATTTGTTGGTGTCAGGTTCAAGCACGAATATGAGCGAGCAAACATCCATATAATCATTAAAATTTCATTCCATTTTCGCACAATATTATACTGTATTAATAGAAAACTCTTTGGCACCGGAGAGTATTCTGCGGAATTATCAGAAATTATGCCCACTTTTACCTTCTATCACCGCACCTGTCACGTTCGACGGGGTATTCTTTTTTCTTTTTTTTTTATACAACAAGAGTGGCAAACATCCATATGGCCCACCTGATGGGAAACGGTTACCGTAGCCTATTTACGCTCACGATACCGAAGTATCACTTGCGCGTTGCCACTCTTTGTTCGGAGAGTGATAGTGTGCTGGCAGCATATTGGGTTTAATCCCTCTGCTTCCAACGCAATGTAACAATCCTCCCCCCTCCCCAAGGAGCTCATTACTGGAAACCTTATTCACCGCGTAGGAACACAACACAAACAATTGAGTTATTTGGCTACGGACTTCTGTAAGGTGGAGGTCCTGCCCCAGTCGGGCAGCTCCGAATTCAATCCAACAAAATCCAAATCAAAACAAGCAATAATGTTCACTATCGGTTGTTTAATAAGGACGATCAGACAACGCATGGATGCTGGACAAGCGCGTGTCTGTTTCTCATGTATGTACATCTGAATATCTCCTTATGTTTATGCGCGCCTGGTACTTTCCAATCGGAAGGGGGCTTGGCTCGGCATACGAGATGGATGATGAGTAAATTCCCGCTATTATTTACTTGAATTCCTTGCATATTTCTTTTTATTTACGTGACGTCATGGATCGTTTGAGCTGAGTATCCTACATTCGAAGAGATCGCATCTCAACTGCATTCAAGCTATTTTCATACTTCCTCTGACATACCCAGGATTCGGTGCCATACTATAATGTGGGACCAATATCGCATTGCATCGAGTATCCTATGTTAATTTAATTTAGTTTCCGACAATTTATGTATATAAAAATATTATTAAGGATGGAAGGAAAATATTACATATTGTTTAATTAGATGAAAAATCGGCTTCGCTCAGGTGAAATGTGACTCATACACATGTAAGTAGATATTTCTATAGTTATCGGTTCTCAAGAAATATTGGAGGCAAAGCATGGCATAGATTCGTATAGCATCGTTCATTGTGTTTAATAAATATAGTGAATTAAAACTGCAAAAGATTTTACATAAATGGTTTTATTTTAAATGAACTTTTGAGTGGCAAGGCCTCTGTGCGCTAGTATGAAACGAAACGTTTAAAAGCAACTGAAGATGTCATCCGGTGTCAGTGACGTTTCGCTATTATGTATATCTAAAATGGCCCATATGGCGAATGCGATTTGTCTGTCTGCACCATTAGAATTTAACAAAATACTCGACAATCCGAATTTTGTGGATATATGTTGTCGACTCGAAATCATAATTTTTTTATGTTTTATAATTCAGGTAAGGTTTCGATCAAGTCTACCGTACCCCTTCACGAAATTATTAATATAGCTATGAACGATTACACAAAGCATGGATGCCTGTCAAGCGCGCGCCTGTTCACATGTATGTAAATCTGAATATCTCCTTAAGTTTATGCGCGCCTGGTGTTCTACGATCGGAAAGGGGTTTGGCTCGGGATACGAGATGTACGGAAATTTAATTTCTGCTTTTTCTTTAATTCCGCCATTATTTTCTTTATTGACATGACATCATGGATCGTTTGAGCTGTATTTATTCTATGGGTAATCTAATACTCGATTTAAGAATGTTAAAAAAAAGACAGCATCGGACCTAAAAAATATTATTTTCAACATCATAACCCATACAAAAAATATTTAATTTAGTTTCTTACAATTCTACAATTATATTTGTTTTCGATTATTTTACCTTATATCTCAGGATCTACTAGTATTTTATAAAGTCAGATATTGAATTTAAAGCTGTCAGATATTGGATATATCCGTTATTTTTTTAAACAGAAAACAAATATTTGTATCTATAATCATTTCACGTGACAGAGGCACACCCACTTAAAGAGAGAAGACATTACACTAGCTTTAGGGTTAAGTAAACCTGAGTAAGCTTAGAAGTGAGTTCCCTTGGCTTCCCTTTTTCTTACAAATATTTAATGTATTTATAGGATATATCTTTGGTCCAGACGGGGCTGGAGCCTACAACAATCTTGACAAAGCCACTTAAATACGCCACGACGGCCGTCTCATTCCAAAAAGTTGGTTAAGGCCTCTGTAATTGTTGTAATAATAATAATATATTCTCATACCTTCCCAGGTTCCCTCTGCCTACCCCTTCAGGGACCGTTCCCGAAGTCTGGCATTTTTTTATATACTGTAATAACTGTTAATAATATCACTGACGCCATTATTGTATTTGATTATTAAGCAGATTGAATTTGTACTTCTTAATTTTTAAGCTAGTTTTTATTATTAATCATACATACATACATACATACATATCATCACGCCAAGTCCCTAACGGGGTAGGCAGAGAGTATAGAGCGCCAGTTCTCTCTAGACTTACATACCTCTTTCGCTTCGTCCACATTCATCAGTCTCTTCATACATGCTCGTCGGTTTCGAGTACTCTCAACGTTCCCGTCCTTGAGAGTCCGATCTATTTGATCCAGGTAGTTGGAACGTGGCCTTCCTCTGCCTCATCTTGCACACACTTTTGCTTTGTATATCTGTTTCGTCAATCTTTCTTCTCTTCTTACTCATCCTTTCTATGTGTCCAAATCAACGTAACATGCCTTTCTTCATCTTTACAATCACGCCCTCATTCACGCCAGTTGATTTGCGAATCTTTTCATTGCGGATTCGATCTAATATCGTTACGCCGCACATTTTTCGAAGAGATCGCATCTCAACTGCATTCAAGCTATTTTCATACTTCCTCTGACATACCCAGGATTTGCTGCCATACAATAAGGTAGGTACCAATATCGCGTTGTGGACAGCAACTCGAGCATTCTTGCTCAGACTTTTACTGCCCATCAACGCCGACATGGCCCCATTCACCTTATTTCCGGCAGTTATCCTTCTTTCAATATCTTTTTCATACTTTCCATCTCGTGTGAACATGCTTCCAAGATATACAAATTCATTCACTTGCTCTAGAATTTGCCCATTTACCGATATAGCACACTCGGTCACTTGTTCATCTCTTTCGAATACCAGAACCTTAGTTTTGCCAGCGTTTAGGCGCAGCCCCTTCTTTTCACATTCTTCTTTCATTATGGTAACTAGTGACTGCAGTTCGCCCTCTGATGACGCCAGTAAAACCGCGTTATTTTTAATCATACAAGCAGTAATTTTTAAAATTAAAAAGAAATCAAAATCTGTTTTATAAAATACACAAATTTTACCGTTTCTATATAATAATATAATATATAATATATCCTCACGCCTTCCCACAAGGGTCCCCGAAGGGGTAGGCAGAGGTGTATAGGTAATACTAACCCGCACACCCACTTTCCGCCGGAGGTATATTAGGTGCCGACGTGACAGATGGCGAGTCCATCGCCGTTACTCAAGCACGACTATACGCCTTTGAATTTCTTCTCAGACGTATGCAGGTTTCCTCTCGATGTTTTCCTTCACCGTAAAGCTCGTGGTGTGACTAATCTATCACTGTATTTCAGTTCAGACTTTGCGTCGCAGGCAACTGCTCGAACCACTCGGCCACCACGGCTCTTTGTATAGGGACGTATAAATTGTAAAAATTAACTGTACACATAAGGCGGATTCTATTCTTTTTTGACTATGCACTGTAATAGACCTTGTCCTCCTACGTTTAGGAATGAGAATCTACGTGCGCCAATTTTGTTCCCTTATGTGTCCAGACGCGCTTGCGAAATAAGCAATGTTCTTTATTCATTGTTAATATAAGGACGAACAGACAAAGCACGGATGCTCGACGACAAGCGTGCGCCGGTTTCTCATGTACATCTAAATATCTCCTGTTTATGTGCGCCTGGTACTTTCAGTTAGGAAAGGGGTTTGGCTCGGGTTACGAGATGGATCTGTAAAAGTTGTTGATAGTCGCATAGGCGGCGGTAACCGCTCACCATTTGCGGGCCGCGTGCTTGTTTGCCACCCCAATGGTATATTTTTTCAGAAACTATTAATAAAATAAAGATAAAAGCGTAGTTAGAGTCTTTACGTTTAACTTTATCGTTACAGTTGTTATATTAAAAATTTGGTAAAAAAATTGACAATTTGTATGTAATTTTACTTAAAAAAAATATTTATAAGCTTCCTTTCATTGTGCCCTATCTTATATTTGAGCAATTGTCCTATGTTGTGCGACTACCTGTATATAATAGTGATGAACCGCGTCAGAAGACCCTTTTCTTTTCGTTTATATTCGTGGGAAAATCCTCATGGATCCCCGAAGCCGCGGGGGCAGCGACAGGGTATGTCAGACTCTTACTGATTAAAAACCCACGGAGCAACATCCAACATCCCCAAGGCCACTGAGTCGATGTGTTATGGGATCGCTCTCTCGCACTCAAAACGCGACACACAGGTAGCTGGCCACCATCACCAACGGCCTCGCCTCGAGGGCGCGCAAGGCCTTCTCCGTGCCATGCGTGCAATGGCGACAAGTTCCCCCGACCTTGCCGCCGACTGGAGGCTCAGACGACAGAGTCAGAGTACGGCTCCCACACCAACCAGTACTCTTCCCCAGCCACCCTAAGTATGCCGCATAGAGTGAAGAGAGCAAACTCTTCATCACCGCCAGGGGCCGGATCGAAGCCTCCAGCCTGCTACCCCGCAGCTCTCCGGTGCACCGACACCCTTGCGAGAGCGACCTCCGCAAACCAGCCCGCACCTAAGTGTCGGCGCCGTCTGCACGTCCCCTCGCCCTTAAAAGGGCGGTGACATCGTACGTTACAATGTGGCAAACAGAGAGAGAGCCCGTCTCAATATCTGCCAGTCTCCTCCCAGCCCACCCTCCATACGCCGCCGCTCTCGGGACCGACGACACCGCCACCGAAGCAACCACACCTCGGAATAGGGTGAGGAATGGAAATTGGGAAGGTGAGATAGTCGAAAGCGCCCAGAGCTTTCTGTTAGGTTTGTTTCTGAGGGAACCAGACCAAAAGCAGGCGGAAACCCCTTGCAGGATAATGCTGAGTCCGGACTTGCCTTGGGGACCTGCGCTACTCCCAAGACCAACGCCAAAATGCTCACTGGAGAAAAAATTAATAAGGTTGGACATGGGCTAGCACCTAGACTAAAATTTAGCATCTCAATTTTTATGCTACTTTAATTTAATAACTTATAATCAAATAAAAAACTGTACCTTCACTAAGTAATTTTCGTGAATCAGATGCCTACTTAGGATAAACAAAATTAGTTTCATAAAATGGTTGATTTGTAGTGCTTTATCAGCAGAAATCATCATACATTTTCTTCCTCTGGAATATGATCGATCAGTCACGCAGCGGTTAGGGAACGGAATAACGTGACCGTTTGAGTAGGGACGCATAAATTTCAACAATTGACCGTCCATATGAGATGGATTCAATTAGGACCATGCTTTGTAGACCTTATTTTCTTACGGTTAAGAATGTGAAGCTAGAAGCGCCAATTTTGTTCCCTTATGTGTCCAGACGCGGTTGCGAAACAAGCAGTAATGTTCCTTATCTGTTGCTTAATAAGGACGATCAGACAAAGCATGAATGCTTGACAAGTGCGCGCCTGTTTCTCATGTATGTACATCTGAATATCTCCTTATGTTAATGAGCGCCTGGTACTTGCCGATCGGAAAGGGGCTTGGCTTAGAATTATAGGGAATTTTAATTCCCGCTATTTCTTTAATTCCGGCAATTTTTTTTTATTAACATGACGTCATGGATCGTTCGAACTAAGACTATTCTATGGATGATCAAATACTGGAATGTATGATAAAAATATACAACACCGGAATCTAAATAATATTTTTCTACAAACATCATACATAATAGAGCATAACTTTGATTCAGATAATTCTAAAATTATAATATAAGTACCATATATACTAGTTGTCTTGCCCAGTCTCGGACAGAAAATAAAATTTCGTGATGTAAAATAAAAATATTATAATTATATATCCTCACGCCTTCCCACAAGGGTCCCCGAAGGGGTAGTCAGAGAGAGAGGTGTCTAGGTAATACTCACACACCCACTTTCCGCCAGAAGTATATTATAATTAAAATAGAAGAATTATCTTTAAGGCCTCGCACTGCGCGGTTTCAAATGGGTTCTTTCCGCGAACGCTTAGGCTGTAGAATTAACTTCCCTTTGAGGTTTTACCGGAGAGTGCAGCATGGAGTTCTTCAAGTAGGGTGTGAAAAGATTCCTGCTGGATCGGCAACGTGCGACTTACGACTCCTGGAACGTCCATAGTAGTCCGAGAGCTGACAGACCATTTTGGTGGGACTTTCTACCTGCCAGGTGATCTAAATATTAGAGGTTGATTTAGCCCCGGTATTTATCAGCCAGGTCTGCAGTTCCATATTGGGGTATAATAGGAGAGGTATATGACAAGCATTCAGCTTGCCTCAAATAACTACCCAAAAATTGGTGCCAGCTCTCCTACTATTGGCGGTGGTTACCCAGCACCAGCCGCGCTCCTAAGTTATGGTTTATGTGTCGGACGTCGCTGGCATAGTTCTTGTGGAGTTATCTGTCTGGCATATCTGTATTTATTAATATACTAGTATTAAGATCACTAACGCCATCTATGTACTAGTATTTTAAGTTACTTTTCATTAATAAACATAAAGCAGTGCTTTTATATCCTTGAATTAATTTCATTAAACAAAATCTGTTTTATAAAATGGGAGTAGTTTTATATTATTGGAGAATAATTAATTTTCTTTCCTAGCCGCGAAGCCAGAAAAAGCCAGCAGCCACGCAGCGGCTAAGAAACGAAATAACGTGACCGTTTGACTAGGGATGCATAAATTGCAACAATTAATTGTCTACATAAGGCGGATTCTATAAGGACTATGCACTGTTATAGACCTTATCCTGCTACGTTTAAGAATGTGAATCTACTACCGCCAAGTTTGTTCCCTTGTGTGTCCAGGCCCGGTTTCGAAACAAGCAATAATGTTCCTTATCTTTTTTTAATAAGGGCGATCAGACAAAGCATGGATGCCCGAAAAGCGCGCCCGGTTTTTCATGTGCATCTGAATATCTCCTTATGTTTATGCGCGCCTGGTACTTTCCGATCGAAAAGGGGTTTGGCTCGGGACATGGATGAGTAGTTTTCAATCTCCTATTTAATTAATTCCGGCGTCACTTTCTTTATTTACATGACGTCATGCATCGCTGGACTCTTCTATCATCAAAAAATTACAACAACGGGACATAGAAATAATATTTTTTTACAAACATCGTAAATAAAGCAGACAAAACGCAATCATATTCTCATCAATTTAGTTTCTGACAATACTACAATTATAATGTAAGTTTGTATATAACGCATAGTGAGACAATGATAAAATGTCTTATCTCTAATTGTGCGTTCTATCTTGGTACTTACAATAGATACATGCGTATATTGTTCTTTGTGTACTAAACACATTCCTAATGTCTGAGTATTCTACTCTGGTAATTTATTTATTTATTATACTTAGCTATATGTCTTCTTCACCTCACGCACATTCTCCGCAACTTCACGCCTTCCCACAACTGTCCCCGATGGGGCCTGAAGGGGTCCCTAAGGTGTGTTGTATCCACATATTACCCAAAATACCCAATTTTCGTCAGAGATATGTTGATGGCGAGTCCATCGCAGTTTCTCAAACACGATTATATGTCTTTAAATTTAATTTCATTTAAAACGTATGCAGGTCTCTTCTCGATGTTTTCCTTTTTCATGGTGTGACTATGAACTGCACTTCAGTGCAGAAAAAACCTCTGCCTACCCGTTCAGTTGTGTGAGGCGTGAAGATATACGAGGATATTATTTTCTCAAACCAATTCTAAGTATACATTTTTGGTTTGTTTTTTCTTACAAAGGGACTTTACCGGTTAATGCAAGTCACAACGAACCTTGGAACAGGATAAAAGAAGCATTAAGTTTAAGCACGAAGTTATTGAGTACCTACTTATACTGATTACTTGAGTAGATGTGGGTTTTTACAAAAGACTAGTTTTTACAAGACACAAATGTCAATGGAGCCGTGGTTGTCTAGTGGTTCGAGTTGCCCGCGACATAAATATTGCAAGTTCTAATAAATCCCGACTGTATATACCAATGATTTTTTCTGAACTAAGTACAGTGATTAGTCACACCACGAGCTTTACGGTGAAGGAAAACATCGAGAGGGAACCTGCATACGTCTGAGAAGAAATTCAAAGGCGTATGTATAGTCGTGCTTGAGTAACGGCGATGGACTCGCCATCTGTCACGTTGGCACCTAAAATATATCTCTGGCGGAAAGTGGGGGGGGTACTACCTATACATCTCTGCCTACCCCATCGGGGACCCTTGTGGGAAGGCGTGAAGATATTATATTATATATATTCTGGATCTTAGAATAATCTGGATAAATGAGATTATCTTTTATTTCAGATAAGAAATATGAACCACGAGGCACTAATACACTACATGAATATTGTTAAGTGAAAAATGCCTACTATTTATTGTATATACTGGTTATGTTTCACTTTGAAAGAAATCGTAATGATTATCGTATTATTATAAATAAGAGAGGTAGGGCATAAAAGAGAGGTAGGGCATAAAAGAGAGGTAGGGCATAATAAGAGAGGTAGGGCATAAAAGAGAGGTAGGGCATAACGGGTTTCCCGTTCGAATTCGGAGCTGCCCGACTGGGGCAGGACCTCCACCTTATAGAAGTCCGTAGCCAAATAACAAAATTTTTTGTGTTGTGTTCCTAAGCGGTGTATAAGGTTTCCAGTAATGAGCTCTTTGGGGAGGGGTTACATTGTGTTGGAAGCAGAGGGATTAAACCCATTATGCTGCCAACACACTATAACTCTCCGAACACAGAGTGGCAACAAGCAAGTGATACTTCGATATCGTGAGCGTAAATAGGCTACGGTAACCGTTTCCCATCAGGTGGGCCGTATACCTATTTGCCACTTTCGTTGTATAAAAAAAAAATTATCATTATTGTTATTATTTGATTGAATAATTAATTGGAATTCATTAAAATGAACAGGAAGTGCTTTCCAATTGTTTCTAGTTCCGGTGTAGGAAGGCCGATATTATTGACTCTGGCAAGAATGTCAACAATTACTTTAACACTACGACACAGTTTTCCGTGTGCGCTGCGTAACACAAAACGTCATTGAATACGCTACATTAGTAATGATCAAGTTAATTGCGTTTGCGGTTGAATACTCTCAAACCTTGACTGGTGCTCACTTTTTAAAGTCGTCTCGCGTCGCCTAGCAGTGACAGGATGGAACATATCTCGCTCAGAGACTCAGCATTGCCAAGCGTGGCAATGTTGCTAGTCTTCTTGGCTCGGTGCGGGGGTATCTGGATATTTTTTATATTCATCTTTAAAAAATCTTATTACACACATCAATTACTTGCAGATCTAGAAAGGGGGTGATGATAAGCATGTATGCAAGTATGGAAAAAACAACTGATCTATTTCATCTGTGGTATCTGAACTGTCAACTGTCACCTTCCAGCCCTGCTTTATCATCCTTAACGGAAACTTTCGACCTTTGATAAAATTGTAGCAGTCGTATTATCGTGTCATCACCTTTTTTTTTCTATAAGTCTTACAAAGTAGTATACATACAAACTCGTTTCGTATAGACATTTGACTAACAATTGGTTCAGTATGTAACTAAATTGAAACCGAGATTTTGAAAAACTGTATATAATTTGATGAATTAGTAATCAACATTTAAACTTACAATTCCATGACGTCGAGGCCCTCTCGTAATACACAGAGAGAGTAGAAGACATTTTTCAGAAACTTACAAACACAGACTCAGCCCTTCTTTATTTCGAACCCCTTTCTGTTCCCTTAATACCCCAAGCGTTATGATAGATAAAACTTTAATGGTCGGTTTTAAGATACGAAAGCGTCGTCACCTTTTTCTAGAGCCAAACCCCTTTCCTAACAGAAAGTACCAGGCGCGCATAAACATGAGGAGATATTCAGATGAACATGAGGAACCGGCACGCGCTTGTCGATGCCTCCGATGCTTATTGTACAGTTAACAAGGAACATTATTGCTTGTTCATTTTATTAATCTCAAATTTAATATTAAAACGGATTTTTTGATATATTTTTCGATACGTATTTTTCGCTAAGACAATAAAAACATTGTTTATTTAATACTGTGAGGCTTATTACATTAGCTTGGCTTAGTACGTAACTAATCCAAGCTTGTCTTTTGTTTGTTTTTCATTAGGGAACCTTGTACGCTTGTATATTGTACCCGACCATCCCAAGGGGACGGACGGGTTATGTGAGATTCCTACTGACTAAAACCCCTCAGCAGGTCTCCTTTATAAATCTACTAGCTGTGCCCGCGACTTCGTCGGCGTGGACAGCTTTTTTATCTTTCGTAAAAAATTTTTTTTTTTCAATAAAAAGTATCCTATGTTACTTCTAATACCTCCAAGAATATGTGTACAAAGTTTTATGATGATCGGTTAAGTAGTTTTTACGTGAAAGCGTAACAAGCAAACTTACATTCACATTTATAATATTAGTAAGGATAAGGTCTCTGGGATATTCTTAGGAACGCACCAGTGCCCTCCTGCACAGTCTCCTGCCATGGGAAGCACGAGGCATCGGAGTCACATCTCCCGCCCTGGGCCCTCGTTGTGCGATAGGCATGAAAACTAAGCTTTAACTTAAATGAAATAAAAAACTATGGTAACTAGACAATGATATACATAAATACGTACATCCAGACAACAAATATTCGTATTCACCATACAAATACTGCCCTTAGTTGAATAAATAATTATAAATACCTTGGGTCAATTCCACACAAATTGACAAAGCCCCAAATTTTGCAAAGCCTGTGGTATGCCTTATGGTAGCTAGACAACGATATATTTACTTGTATAGATAGATAGATACATAAATACATGCGACACCCAAGACGCCAAGCCAATATAATCACGCCATGTCCCTCGAAGGGTAGGCTAGGGTAAGAGAGCTCTCGCTTCATCCACTTTCATCAGTTTCGCCATACATACTTGCCTTCGATTTCGCCTTGGAATGTTCGATCTCCATATTAGTTAAGAATCAATCTTTAAACGTTATATTTTTAACAGTAGGTACTACCTTCAAATACAGGCGATAACAGGAATATTCCTTTGGCCGGGAAACCCTCGGGTTATCAACGAGCCTAGTGACGCAGACTAGGTCAAGCGAATCTTGGAAACGGAATTAAAACAGACCTTGCAGGGATAACAAACCTTTCCTAATGTTTCCTCTTTACGTCACTTTCACATCGATTCCCTCACGGGTAAGCGAAGGGAGTAGAGTGCCAGTTCTCTGACTTTCTTTTCTCAATAAGCATTAATGCTTTATTTAATCTATACAAATATTATAAAGAGGAAAGATTTGTATGTAAGTACGTTTGTAAGGGATTGGCTCAAAAAGTACTGGTCTGATTTTAAAAATTCTTTCTCTATTTGAATGCTACATGATCATTGATTAATATAGGCTAATTTGATTTATTTAATCTTAGGTCGGAAATTCATAAAATATAAAGCATCTAACTGGATCAAATCGATCGGACGCTCAACGTCAAGAGTACTCGAAACCGACGGGCATGTATGAAGAGACTGATGAATGTGGACGAAGCGAAAGAGGTATGTAAGTCTAGAGAGAACTGGCGCTCTATACTCTCTGCCTACCCCGTTAGGGACTCGGCGTGATGATATGATAACTCATCTTATATGCCTACTCAAAAATACATAGAGAAAATGTTGACTTATATTAATTAACCTGTGGTTAGCGGAAAATAAAGATCACAACGTGGTGGAACCTGTTACAGAACGAACTCAAGAATACAAAAGAGAAATATTAGAACAGACTCGATTTGGCCCCGGCCACGTAAAATTAAAAACACGATGATAATAAAAATATTTTTTTAACACTTTGCAAGCCCTGCCCAATAGACAAACAATTGTTCTTAATTTTTCGCGTTTGTTTATCTCTATGTTTGCCCCCCCAGGTTGGTGACATATGAATACATACTTAATGACGTCTATTGATAAAAATATTTACTTCCTAGGAAGGTCGAAAAGCAAATTTTAACTCATTCGCCAAGCAGCTTCACAAATGACGCAAGTCCCATTCATACATCAGTAGTTTTAAAAAGTAGGTAAAGTATCATGTTAATTAAACGGTTTTAAGTTTTAGTCAGATCACATGATATACGTACTAATCAAACTTGAATAATAACGATATAAGTATGAATAAAGTGTTAAAAGAAATAATATAAAAACCGTTTGAAATCAGTGAAAACACGAATCCAAAACACGGTTGTATGACAATTATTGGAGTATCATCCGAGTAAATAGTTATTTTAAATAATTTAGCAGCATTTTATTCAGACAAGACAATTAATGTTTATTTTAAGCCCGTGACTAATAAATGTTCTGTAAGATCTATCACTGAAGCGACGCCATATTTAAAAACGTCAATGACCTTCGTTCAGCCTATGAACTTGGTGTAGAAAATCTCCTCAAATTTCCTGCTATCCTGGTACTTGCGATTGCTATTACTCTCGCACTACTCTTAATAGCAAGGATTCATCAATCTATCTCGCTCGCCTTCAGGTACGTCGTAGTCATGCAGGAAGGAGGCAAAGAGATAGAGAATCTTGTCCATGCAGTCAATACGTTACCCAATCGGAAGCCGTGATCAATGTATGAAGACTTATGTGTCGTATCATTCTTTGGTCCCGCCATTGTTTGGTTAAGTAGCTATAGTTCCTAGATCTTAAGTTGGCGACATCAAACTAAAATATATTATTTAAGGTCAGCTAAGAATGGATTTTGCGAAACTCCACCCGGAAGGTGGAGTGCAGGGAGATCCCATTTGTGAACTTACGCATTAGGATATCTCAGGAACTATAGGGCCGATTGACTTGAAATTTGGTAGGAGTATTCCTTACGCGATGTAGAGGTCAGCTAAGAACGGATTTTGTGAAACTCCATCCGCAAGGTGGAGTGCAGGGAGATCTCATTTGTGAACTAACTTATTAGGATATCTCAGAAACTATAAGGTCGATTGACTTGAAATTTGGTAGGAGTATTCCTTACGCGATGTATAGGTCAGCTGAGAACGGATTTTGTGAAACTCCATCCGCAAGGTGGAGTGCAGGGAGATCTCATTTGTGAACTAACTTATTAGGATATCTCAGAAACTATACAGTCGATTGACTTGAAATTTGGTAGGAGTATTCCTTACGCGATGTATAGGTCAGCTGAGAACGGATTTTGTGAAACTCCATCCGCAAGGTGGAGTGCAGGGAGATCCCATTTGTGAACTCACTCATTAGGATATCTCAGAAACTATAAGATCGATTGACTTGAAATTTGGTAGGAGTATTCCTTACGCGATGTAGAGGTCAGCTAAGAACGGATTTTGTGAAACTCCATCCGAAAGGTGGAGTGCAGGGAGATCTCATTTGTGAACTCACTCATTAGGATATCTCAGAAGCTATAAGGCCGATTGACTTGAAATTTGGTAGAAGTATTCTTTACGCGATGTAGAGGTCAGCTAAGAACGGATTTTGTGAAACTCCATCCGAAAGGTGGAGTGCAGGGAGATCTCATTTGTGAACTCACTCATTAGGATATCTCAGAAGCTATAAGGCCGATTGACTTGAAATTTGGTAGAAGTATTCTTTACGTGGTGTAGAGGTCAGCTAAGAACGGATTTTTTGAAACTCCACCCGCAAGGTGGAGTGCGGGGAAATCCCATTTGTGAGCTCACTCATTAGGATATCTCAGGAACTATAAGGTAGATTGACTTGAAATTTGGTAGGAGTATTCCTTACGCGGTGTAGAGGTCAGCTTAGAACGGATTTTGTGAAACTCCACCCGCAAGGTGGAGTGCGGGGAGATCCCATTTGTGAGCTCACTCATTAGGATATCTCAGGAACTATAAAGCCGATTGACTTGAAATTTAGTAGGAGTATTCCTTACGCGATGTAGAGGTCAGTTAACAACAGATTTTGAAAAACTCCACCCGCAAGGAGGAGTGCGGGGAGATCCCATTTGTGAGCTCACTCATTAGGATATCTCAGGAACTATAAGGCCGATTGACTTGAAATTTGGTAGGAGTCTTCCTTACGCAGTGTAGAGGTCAGTTTAGAACGGATTTTATGAAACTCCACCCACATGGTGGAACGCGGGGGCGTTAAATACAAAAAACACTTATTCTAACTATTGCTTCCATAGGTATGAAACTTGGTCAACATATTATTTTCGGCATGATATTAATAACCAAGAATGGATATAGCGATATTCCATCCTTCTAAGACAATGCGGGGGTGATAAATATAAAAAAAAACCTGAACCTCCTTTTGGTTTGAAACTTAACAATATCTGTTCATTACTATTTTAGGTTTTTAAACATAATATTTTTTTTATTTGATTTTATGAGTAATCGATGATTTATACATTTAACCAAGTGTTATTTGTGACTTTCATTGATGATACTCAAATATCAAACAATATTAATGACAACCATGTATCAGAAACCGAATCGAAAATGTGTTTTAAGTGGAAGGTTTATATTATAGGTTTAATAAAAAAAGAAATATTCAAAGATTTGTAATGTGCTGATAGACACGTATTTTGTGGTGCGCAAGCTTAAATTGCAAACGCTGATAGATCAAATTAATGTACTACGGAGTAGTATATCTTCAAATTATCCATATAAATGTTCACCATGGTATTTAATTATATTATTATATATATATATAGGAGATCCCATTTGCGAACTGACTCATCACGAAATCTCAGGAACTGTAAGGCCGATTGACTTGGAATTTGGTAGGAGTATTCCTTACGCGGTGTAGAGGTCAGCTAAGAACGGATTTTGTGAAACTCCAGCCGCAAGGCGTTAAATAAAAAAAAACAGGTTTTTCATTTCCATTACTTCTATTGCGCGTAATACAAATGTCATCTGGGAAAAACAATTGTCGTTCTTCACTTGCGTTTTAAAAAAAGAATTCGATTCAATGTTAATTATTATTTAGATTTTAATTTTTTTTTTTCTTTTTGAGTAATCGATTATTTATACATATTTTAACCAAGTGTTATTTGTGTGTCTTTTATAATAATTTAAATTTGTTATTAATAAATTTAATTTATTTATTTCAACCCATAAACATCGATGATGCTCAAATATAAAACAATATTAATCGGAAACCAAGAATCGTATTTATTGCATATTGTTATGGGATACCATAGACGATAACAAGTAAAACTGGCACGTACCATAGATTGATTATGGCGCGAAATACAAATGTCATCTGGAAAAAACAATTGCGAGAGTCGTTCTTCACTTACGTTTAGTAGAGTCGGGTCGGGCAATTTTTGTGTTTTTTTTTTCAGTTCGGATACAGTAACTATCTTAGATCGAATCCGCAATAAAGATATTCTCAAATCAACGGGTGTGAACGGGGGTGTGATTAAAAATACGAAGAAAGGCATGTTAGGTTGGTTTGAACATATACAAAGATTGACGAAACAGATATACAAAGCGAAATTGTGTGCAAGAAGAGGCAGAGGAAGACCACGTTCCAACTACCTGGATCAAATCGATCGGACTCTCAAGGACGGGAACGTCAAGAGTACTCGAAACCGACGAGCATGAATTAAGAGACTGATGAATGTGTACGAGACGCAAGAGGTATGGTCATCGTTAGGGACTTGGCGTGATGATATGTATACAATTCTTTACCCTTATGGTAATAAGGCAAGAAATCTGTTGTAACGATATTCACAACACTATAACTTCTAGAAGACAACTGTTGTATTCTCTGTGACACACCGGTCCTATCCTGGGTTAATTCAGCTAATAATCTATCTCTGTGCCTTATTTCATCCAATACCGTTCTGTAATTTTTGCAAGCAATATATATTCTTATACTTTTGTAATGTTCGTAGGTAACACGTGAACGTACTGTGTTTGTCGTTTAATCGCTTTGCTTTGCTAATAATTTAACTATATGTATTGGTTTTTATGTTAACTATTTATTTTTTATACTTATAATATGCATCTATATTATAAGGCTTTTCTTTTATTTAATCTTCTATAAATATAAAAATGAATGTTTGTCCTTTATTATAGAATCGTAAACGGCTGGACCGATTTTAATAAAATTTTCCGTGTGTCTTGAGGTGGTTTCGAGAATGGTTTAGATTCACAATTGGACCCGATAGGTGGCGCCACTGGGTCCATGGCTTTTATTTTTTTCACCCCAGCAAAGCTGGGCGGGACAACTAGACTATATCAATAAATATATAGAAGATCCCATTTGTGAACTCACTCATCACGAAATCTCAGGAACTATAATGCCGATTGACTTGAAATTTGGTAGGAGTATTCCTTACGCGGTGTAGAGCTAAGAACGGATTTTATGAAACATATTTGGCATGATAGAATGAATTTGACGATAGTCCATCGTTCAACGACAATGCGGGAGTGATAAATATTTAAAAAAAAACTTTTCACCTAAAGCTCCTTTTGGTTTGAAACTTAGCAATATCTGTTCATTATTATTTAAAGTTTTTAATGATTTTATGAGTAATCGATTATTGTTTTTTTCAATGTTTCACATTATTTAAACAAAAAATTTGCCAACACAGTATAGCTCTCTGAACACAGAGTGGCAAAGCGCAAGTGATACTTAGGTATCGTGAGTGTAAATAGGCGCTTCCCATCAGGTGACCTATACTGGTTTGCCACTCTTGTTGAATAAAAAAAAATTACGGGTGGAATTAACTTTTTGTTTCTACAGTATGGCGGTCACCCGTATCACAGCACACAAGCTTATCATTGCAAACCGATATACGCAAAACGATCCGGAATCGTCCTTCGATATTGACAAACAAAACTCGAGAACGTTCAACTTACGATCCGATTCCATGCCTTGCATTAATTACCAATTTATCGTCAATTTTAATAAAGATACCACAATGCTTGCTAGATATTAAATTTGCAGTATTTTCTTATTTACTTAGCTTCGTTATTCCATTTAACCATCCAATGTTCAAGACAGTTAGTAATGTTAATTTTTCATCCCCATACAATAATCTTTGCACTTGATAGTATATATAGTGCCATGCACGAAGACGCACCCCACCACTTTCTAGTCGAGGGAGTCCCGGTATTCGGAGAGTATGACCTGACTCTATTAATTGTAGTGTGCGTGTGCACTCATAGGTAATCAGTGTGTACCGACAATACTCAAACATTAGTGGAAGGTTGCACGCTTACACTATAAAGGAAGAATAGTGGGGCGCGTCTTCGTGGATGGCACTATCTATATACCACGTGATATTTTTCTTTAAAAAGTTACAGTAGGACAAGACCATTTTTGTCTGTCGATGGCGAGATGTGCGGTGGTAGAAACGAAGGTAGCACGGTATGCTCCGAGTATTTGACTCTCTCGGTCAACCCGTGAGGGATACCTGCCTCGCATTGGACGTCAAAAGTCTGGTAACCGCTCACCGTAATGCCATCATATGCTTCTTGGTATAATCGAGGAATTGTATAGTTCAGTTCATCTGAAATCACTCTGCAGTTTTACTTCGTACATGTTATAAGAATATATTATCACTAAAAGGTTATCAAAATGACCTGTGCATATTTATTTATTTATAGTTACTAGTATCTTGAATGTTGTAACTAAAAGTAATAAAACGTTAAATAAAACAATTATAATTTCACTCGCAATAGAAATCGGCCGACGATGGCGGCAAATCAATTAATTAAATAATTTATATAAATAAATAAATACCCTGGGACAATTCCACACAAATTGACCTAGTCTCAAATCAGGCAAAGCTTATGTTATGGTAACTAGACCACGATATATTTACTTATATAAATATACATAAATGAAGGACATGCAAGGCTAAGGTACAAAATTACAAATACCCGTGTTCATCACACAAGTGTCTGCCCTCAGCAGGATTCCAAGCCGCGACCTCAAGTTTCGTAGTCAGCGTGGTTCGAGTAGTTGTCTGCGACACAAAGGTCGCAAATTCGAATCCCGGGTGTACCAATGAGTTTTTCTGAGCTTAAGTACGGTGATTAGTCACACCACGAGCTGTATGGTGAGGGTAAACATCGAGAGGAAACCTGCATACGTCTGAGAAGCAATTCAAAGGCGTATGTGTAGTCGTTGAGTAATGGCGATGGACTCGCCATGTGTCACGTTGGCGCTTAAAATATATCTCTGACGAAAACTGGGTGGGTGGGGTACCTATTCATCACTGCCTACCCCTTCGGGGACCCATATGGGAAGGCGTGAGGATATATATGTATGTATAGCTTAGTTTTGAAGGCGTTATGATATGTATGTATGTATGATGTATTGGTACAGACCGCTGTTTCGAACCGGCTTCTTTTTTTGCAGGCGACTGCTGAAAAGACTCGGCTCACGTGGACTACCAAGCCAAGGACGGCTACCAAGTAACCTACAAGATGTTGACAAAAAACTATTTATTTACCTAGAATCGGTTGACTTATACAATCGATTTATAAGTCATAATTAATCGATTTAAATTGTAGTGAGCAAGTACGTTGTCAAGAAAGAGGAAAATTAAACGGAAAATTCATATTCTTTATCAGAAAATTGAATGAAAGAGGCCTGTCGGGGTGAACGGCCTTGACGTAACTCGCAATTTTATGACGTCATGGTTTTAAAGGCATTTATTCTCAACTGTTGACCTATTTCGTCCATTATAGCAGCGACCGTGTGGCCTAATGGATAAGGCGTCGGACTTCGGATCCGAAGATTGCAGGTTCGAGTCCTGTCACGGTCGGAAGATCGCCCTTTCTTTTATATTTTTATCAAACATTATTGTTATTTTTGCTTCATAAATTTAAAAATTGTATAAAATTTGCTTGCAAAATCTGAACGTTAAATTTAAAAACAATAAAATAACTTAAATTTTTTTCCTCAAATTATATATGTATCCTTGTTGCGTAACGATGCTACAACCTTAATTAATTACAATTGTACAAGTATTTTTTATGCACGTGTTTTTTCAGTCAACAAACGTAGAAAAATTGCATAATAACTGCTTATACTTATGTAACATCACATCTTCTCGAAGGAAGACAGGAGCAAAATAAATAATTGATATCTACATACATACGCGTATGTATCATCACGAGTCTCCCACGTGGCAGGCAGAGGGTGTAGGTAGAGTGCCAGTTCTCTCCAGACCTACAGCCTACATCAGTCACATCAAAAATGGCCGTCGATTTCTGAAAGAATTTTCAAAATCGGATGAATCCGATCCCAACTCACAAACTTTACTTCGTTACAGTTAGTATAGGCTAGTAGGATAAGTCTGCAGAGAACTAACATTACTAACTCTGCCTATCCTGTCTGAGTGATTGGGCTGGAAACCGGCGAGCATGTATGGAGAGACTTGGGTACACGGCGTGATGATATGTATAATGTATGTACATACATACATATCATCACGCTTAGTTCCTAACGGGGTAGGCAGTGAGTATAGAGGGCTAGTTCTCTCTAGACTTACATAGCTCTTTCGCTTCGTCCACAATAATCAGTCTCTTCATACATGCTAGTCGGTTTCAAGTACTCTTGACGTTCCCGACCTTGAGCGTCCGGTCGATTTGATCTAGGTAGTTGAAACGTGGTCTTCCTCTGCCTCTTTTTGCATACACTTTTCCTTTGTATATGTTTCGTCAATCTTTCTTCGCTCATCCTTTTTCTTCATCTTTACAATCACGCCCTCATTCACGCCAGTTGATTTGCGAATCTCTTCATTGCATAATAATGTTTGTACGTCATTGAATCTTCTCAAACGTTCCTCGCGACGTTTTACCTGTACAAAAGTTTAGGTATGACACAATTCAATATTGATATTCCGGTGACATAGGTACACCGACGTCAATGTCTTGTTTTCCTTGCTCGTACAATTAGTTCGGACGATCCCAATAATATACGAGTACCATTAATGTAAAGTTTTACTCATTTTCTGTGAATAAATGAATTATTTACTTGTTTAAGGACAAACAATAAATAAAACAAATACCTACGAAAAATTTTAAGACGTATATAGAAGTCGTACCATACCTACTTTTGAAATGGTCCTCACACCTTCCCACAAGGGTCCCCGAAGGGGTAGGCAGAGGTGTATGAGTAATACCCACACACCTACTTTCCGCCAGAGGTATATTAGGTGCCAACGTGACAGATGGCGAGTCCATCGCCGTTACTCAAGCACGACTATACATACGCCTTTGAGTTTCTTCGCAGACGTATGCAGGTTTCCTCACGATGTTTTCCTTCACCGTAAAGCTCGTGGTGTGACTAATCACTGTATTTAAGTTCAGAAAAACTCATTGCTACAGTCGGGATTCGAACTTGCGAACTTTGTGTCGCAGGAACTGCTCGAACCACTCGGCCAACACGGCTTTTGAAATGGTGTAATGGTTTATATATGATAGCGAAAGTGTATGCAAGAAGAGGCAGAGAAAGACCACGTTCCAACTACCTAGATCAAATCGATCGGACGCACAAGGACGGGAACGTCAAGAGTACTCGAAACCGGCGAGCATGTATGAAGAGACTGATGAATGTGGACAAACTAAAAGAGATATGTGTCAGAGAGAACTGGCGCCCTACACTCTGATATATGTATATGAAAGTAAATGATAGCGATTACCTATGTTATTTCAAATGACATGTCGCCGAAATGTCATATCTGTTATCCTTCTAGTATCTTATCTTATCTTACTACTACTAATATTATAAATATGAAAGTTTGAAAAGAAAAAGGCAAAACGGCTGAACCGATTTGGCTGAAACTTGAAATCGTGATGGCTTATTTTTTTCATCTCGAAAATTTAAAGTTCAATTATTATAAAGTATGTCGCTCTTTCACGGCATAGCGGCTGAACTGATTCTAGCAGGAAAATACATAAGCTACTTTTTCGAACTCCACGCGGGCGAAGCCGCGGGCATAAGCTAGTATTATACATAATTGCAAAAGCTTGTAAGAATTGTAGGTAAGCTACCTAATGTTACTCAATCACGTCAGTACGGATGAACGCAATTGAGCATTTGGCATTATATATTATAAATAAATAAAAATAAATATCCTCACGCCTTCCCACAAGGGTCCCCGAAGGGGTAGGCAGAGGTGTATGGGTAATACCCACACACCCACTTTCCGCCAGAGGTATATATTATATATTAGCTGAATAAGCATTATTATATTATGTATTCCAGATAAAATTTTAGAATGACATCTAATTGTACGCAGTTGAAATGAAGGACTCAGTATTTATTTATACTGCATACTACCTGTTGTATCTACAATTAAGTTATATTTAAATATGGTTTTACCAAGAAAATCTTTATAAGGATATCTACGACGTTCTTTCCCACCTAGCAGTTTGGTGGCAACCTTTATGAAAATCACTTAGTTCGGTTTGTCAGTAAACCAGACGTCTCAGGATATACTTGTCTTTTAGAAGTTGTCGAGTGTTATGCATATATCCTCATGACGACATACAAACAGATAGATCCCAAGATAGTAAAATAACAACATTATAAAAGGAAGTCTTAGGTAATATTAATTCCGAAACATGGTTTTATGTTTTAACTTTCAGAAACTATCAATAACATTTAAAATTTAAAAGCAAGATTCAACATGTAAACTTTATCGTTCATTATAGCTTTTTTATATATGTATCTTTCTTTTTTTTTCTTCCTTGCCTTATCTATCATCATATAATATTTAAGCAACTGTCCTATTTTCTGAGTTACCTGTGCTTAAATCTCATACAAGAGATACTCGAAATGTCCCCGTTAAGGAAGGTTGAAGTGTCTTTGTAATAAGTAGTTACTAGGCAAGCATGTATGAAGAGACTGATGAATGTTGTCGAAGCGAAAGAGGTATGTAAGTTTAGAGAGAACTGGCGCTCTATTCTCTCTGCCTACCCCGTTAGGGGACTCGGCGTGATGATATGGATTTATATGTATGTACTAGGCGTGCATGTTTTAAAACACTGACATTGTTATCCTCTCAGTAGGAAAACAAATAGCGCTACTAGCTGCTAGCGCCATCTGTTGGCTCCAACAAAACTTTCAGAGCCAAGGGCGTGCAAGCTATTACTCACGTGTGTACGAATTGTGAATTGCTATTAAAAATTATATATACATACAAACATATCACGTATCCTACTTAATATTATAAATGCGAAAGTTTGTGTGTGTTGCCAGAACGGCTGAACGGAGTTGAATGAAATTTGACAAGAGATAGATTAAAAGCTGGAACACATCTGATGTGTTTTGTTCCGAAAATATGTTTTTTTACGAGGGTGAAAACGCGGGGCTGGTAGGCGAGGAGCCGGGAGCGAGTAGCCGGGGTGCTTTAATCGAAAAAGATATGAAAAAATACACATAGGTACCCGTACGAAGCAGAGGCGGGTCCTTAGTATGTAATATGTCAATTCGTAGGTTGTATCGACCTGGTTTAGAGGCATATATTTTAACGGAGGAATAGATACCAAGCTGATATTTTCCAAGAACTCTCCAACGTACAAAATCGAAAGTACTGAACGCGAACAATGATAGAGAATTTAAATTGTCAACCCACGCTCAACTTTGCAATGGCGTTCTGTAGGTTGATTCGAAAACCTTTCCCACCGCAAAAAGGATAATTAAAGTGCGTAAAGAGAAATCGCAACTGGTGATCGTGTATGAACTGACTGATGAATGTTGATGAAGCGAAAGAAGTATGTAGATCTAGAGATAACTGGCGCTACTCTCTCTGCCTTCTTCGTGAGGGTATTCAACACGTGATAGGATCGGTCCTTATACGGTCGATCGATCGAACGTGGTCTTTCTAATCCAGGGACAGAAGAGAGACATACAATTTAAATGATTTACCTACTATATGTGCCCCGCGGTTTCATACGCGATAAATTTGATTTAATAGATTTTTTTCTGGAATATACCATATAAAAAGCCGTGGTGGCCGTGTGGTTCGAGTTGCCTGCGACATTAAGATCGCAAGTTCGAATCCCGACTGTACCAATGAGTTTTTCTGAACTTAAGTACAGTGATTAGTCACACCACGAGCTGAACGGTGAAGGAAAACATCGAGAGGAAACCTGCATAAGTCTGAGAAGAAATTCAAAGGCGTATGTATAGTCGTGCCGGAGTAAAGGCGATGGACTCGCCATCTGTCACGTTGGCACCTAATATACCTCTGGCGGAAAGTGGGTGTGTGGGTATTACCTATACACCTCTGCCTACCCCTTCGGGGACCCTTGTGGGAAGGCGTGAGGATATATTATATTATTATTATATATATTATATTAAGAAGAAAGTACACAAGTAAATAAAATTACAAGCGAAATCGAATGATCAATTCTAAGAAATGATTGAGTTTAATCTAGTAATCAGAGCTGCCAGTAGGTTCCGTAGTGCACACTTGACCGATTTTTTCATCACGCAATGCGTGACGTGACCTGCTGGCATCATAATGAATAACCAATCGGCATGCAAACCATCCCAAAATATATGATATATCGATTGCCTTACCATTGTACATAGAAAATGATCAATGCTATTTATTTTTAATCATTGACATTAAATTTACATAGATTGAACAACACGATTTTTAACCAACGTAAGAAAAATAAATAAAAATAAGACTTTCTAAATTATTACTTTAGATATGGTGTTTTGTATGTTTGTTATCTCAGAATTTCATCATATAGGTTCATCATACATGCTTCGCGATTGGTCTCAGTTAAATTTGACAAGAAATACCTACTACTCTAAGTAAGCAAAAAGGAATGTCAAAAATTGTATATTCAGCCCATTCAAAGTGCCTCAAAAAATAGAACAGTTCATCAAACATGTAATAGGCCATAATTAAAATCTAATGACAATCCTTATCCCATGAAAATCTACTGTAACGATACAGTTACATGTAGAATTTAGATGCTCTAATATATTCCAACCGCTAGTAAACTATTAAGTAAATAATATATTAACATAGTAACATCAGCCTTTGTCCCTCACTTGGTAGGCAGAGAGTAGTGCCCCAGTTCTCTCTCTCCACCTCTCCCTACACGTTACAAATTTAAAAGTGCATGCGACAAAAATGCTACTATCCATGTCAAAAAAAACATATTTGACAAACGTCAAATTATATTGACAGCGCAATACCCGCGATAAAACAGATACCAACAACTACAGTACCGTTCCTTCATGGAATCTCATTGTTGTCATGATGGCTTAGTCAATAGATCTCACTTAGCACCAATTCCGCGAAGTCAATTAATCCACTTGGATTGGAATTACACCATCCTTGTCTTGGCTGAGGGTGGGTGTAGCTGTCTGCTAAATAGTAATCGATGTCAAACACGTCTCCATTACAGCTTTATACCTTATTGATCGGTGCGACTCCATTGCTTGGTCAGTTACGGGATCGGATGATCAGGAACTGTGTCAAGACCCCTTTAGATTACATATGTACGTATGTATATGTAATCTAAATAAATGTTTTTAATGATAGTTGATATCACTGCATTGCAACAAGTGCACTCTGAAATGGATTGAATACTAAATTAAAACTAAATGTTGCGACAAATAAAAAAAAATATATATAAATAAATTTGGCATAAAGATAAATTATTTGCTGGAATAATAATCCCCCGGCTCCGCGAACAATCACTCGTGCCAGCGCAGGGCATCCAGGCCCTCGCCCTTTATTAGGAAAGAACTTGGGACCTCTGCCAGACCTTGCTTTATAATAACTTAATAATTACGTTGCTCTCCATTCAATGTATTTCATATTGATTACTTAAGGCTTAGGAAAAAGTCAATCAGTCAGACTTTTTTAGTCTTATGCAAGTTTTCCTCAAAACGCAACACGATACCTAAATCACAGTCACCGCAGAACAGGAAAACACATAAGTAATAAGCAGACCGTCAATCTATTAATAGCAGTGTTAAAATATGTTCTCCTAGTCATATTGCGTGGTTCAAACGTATAAAAAATTATCACACCGTTACATTCAAAGAACCAATAAAAAAGTTCTAATGTCGTCAGCTAATAAACATCAACTGTCATGCCCGGGCGAGTCGGTGTGAGTGGAAACCAGCACACGCGTGGGATATTCCACGAAACATTAAATACATTATTTGTTCACTTCATTCATTGACCACTATTCTCCTTAGGGCATTGGATAATAAAATCTTTATTAGACAGGAAATTGGAAAGAGGTTTTTTACTGTACCATACTTCATTATTTGTAAATGAATTATGTCATTTGTTTTGAAGTCTGTAAGTAATTTGGTCAGTTCGTCAGTACATATCGGTCAGTTTATTTTGGGGGCATTTGGCGGACATGAAAAAAAATGCAGCAGTGTTTATATAAGGATCGTCTTCTGATGCCAAAGGATTATTTGAAGAAATTTTCTGCGGAGGAGAACTTTTTTTTCTCTATACGGCCAGAAGAAGCACTGCGTTGTATAGATTGAGAGAGGTGATTAGGTAGGTGTATTGTGGCTATGGATTGGTGAAATTGTGTATAAAATTATTTTTCTTTTGTTAGAAAGTAAATAACCAACCATATAGTACCTACCAAAAAGACTTAGGTATCACTCGTAACATTACTCCTTGCCAACTTTGTGTCAGTTGAGGTGAGTAGTGCTATCAGCATAAAGGCGAACCGTATTCTGATTGTAACCTTACCGCAGGTACACAACACTACCCTGACGCAGTGCCATTCTGTCGATGTACTGAAGGTACTATCCCAGTTGGTCAGCCCCATCTAGTATATTTTCCAAGAAATACTTAAATGTGCAGATATCTCAATCGTAAAATAAATGGGCTACGAATTTCAATAATCTGAATAGTCTACTTTATTTAAAGTAGAATTAATATTACAGCCTTCACCGGGAAAGTAGGACAAAGGGTTAAATGAAAATTGTTTCCTAAAAGCTTTGGTAATAGGGAATTGTAATTTTCGTATTAGAATGGAAGATTCCGTTTGGAATTAAATTTTTTTTTTAGTTTTTTTGTTGTATGTCGTAACTATAATTCATGGCGTTCCAAATTTACGCGCCTACTTACTTCGTTTTCTTAATTGGAGGAAACACTGAGACACTTAAGTGTGTGAGGAAATGGATCCCCGTAATAGTAGTTTATCTTCACGCCATCCCCCAAGAGTTCCCGAAGGGGTAGGCAGAGGCGTAGCAACACCCTCTTTGCGCCAGAGATATATTTAGATGCCGCACGAGTTTGGCTTAAATTACTTCTTAAACATCAGGCATCATACAAACATCCCTTCGCTGTTAATCCAACACCGTACTCGTAATCACAGTACTTAAGATCAGAAAAACTCTTAAATACGATTGAGACTTGCAACTTTTGAGTTGCAGCTATATTGCTTAAACCACCACAACTCGCAAATAAATGTTTAGGGCCGCATAAAACCAATGTTAATCTTTCGTACGTCCTTGAGCAGTTTACGATCAGCTGATGTCGAACCAAGCTTTAAATAAGGCGATAAGGTTATTGTCAGCTCGAGGGGCAAAGTAACCCTTTACCCCAAATATCTCACTAAGCCCTTTGATGAAATAGGTCACTTTTTGGCAATAAACTTTTGTATTTCCAGTGTCAGTGATAAGAGTTGGGTTCTACGTGTCATATTTTAGTGCTTATGATGTTATTACGCTTCGTGTTTATGGCGCCATGATATAGTTACAGATTATATCAGTTTTTTTATGCAAGAGGTCGCCGAACTCTTTTGTATTATTTGTCTGTTTGGTATAATCGTGTTAGAATAGCAGGAAAGGTGTTAGTTTAGAGGTTAATACGAGTGCACGATTATCCTGTCTTACTTCTGTTATACATACATATCATCACGCCGAGTCACTCACGAGCTAGGCAGAGAGAAAAGCGCCAGCTCTCTCTAGACCTCTTTCGCTTCGTCCACGTTAAGCAGTCTTCATACGTGCTCGCCGATTTCAAGTACTCGTTACGTTTCCATACTTGAGTGTCGTAAATCAATATTAATATAAACCTTCGACGTACTACTTACTTGTAGGCAAAGAATAGGCACACCACTGAAAAAAGTCTGCAGATATGAATGCGTTGTGAAATCGCGCAGGCCCTTAACCAGACCAATAAAATATGGCGATGATACAAAAAAATATGGTGGTAGAAGCAAATCAATAAAGCTTGTCAATTCGGTGATGGTACCAGGATCACATAACACATTGGTTTATTTTAAGCAGTTTTATAACTACGTGGTATTTTACTTCTGTTTGATGTACATTACGCGATATAACCGAATTATATTTATATTCTAAGTACCAAAGCGAGGAATGTAACGTATACAATTTTTATCGCAGATGTACAGATTTCCCGTGTCTGTCGCCGAGCCACGCGCCGGTACGTTCGGCCCGAGAATTTGCATGATGTCCTAGTGTTGTATTTTCTTAAATCTTATTCTATGCGTGCCTGGTACACTAGTCCGTGATCTACCGTGATTTGCAACGAATTAATAATGCTTTTACGGCTACAGCCACGGCATTTTACACCTAGACATCTGCGGCGAAAAGAGGATGCTGTTACTTGTGGATGGATGTGGTAGCAAACAAGCATGCGGTCCGCCTGTTGGTAAGCGGTTACCGTCGCCTGTGGACACTTCCTAAGGGTCGCCCTACCGACTCTTTGGTGGTGTAATTGGAAAGGAGTGAAGATCGAATAAACGTTGTCTATTCCCATTGTACAAGATCTGCTTAGTTTGGTTGGTTTGGCTAACCAACTTGGGTTTGAATGTGAGACTTGTAGGATCAATTTAAGTGGATCTTTAATGAGGTATTTTTATTGGGCTTCCTTTTAATATGCGTGAGAAATAAGAATTGAAAGTTTAATTGATAATTACAGACAAACAACTCGACAAAATGCAATTCCCGTCCACTTTCTAATTCTCTGTGTGATGATTGAAAAATATTAAGTTGAAGTTAGGGAAAAATATATTTAGATCGTTAGAGTTTCAGCTACCTACATAGTACACATACATCCCAACTTTTAATCAATACATGTAATTTCGTTTTATCTATGTTTAATTTAAACTTAAAGATGTTAAATGTATACTTACACATGGCAACACCTTCATTAAATTTAAAAGACAGCGTATTTTGAATTTTATTCTGGAATATTAAAATTTTCAGATTATTTTGAATTTTATTCTGGAATATTCGTATCCTCACGCCTTCCCACAAGGGTCCCCGAAGGGGTAGGCAGAGGTGTATAGGTAATACCACTACAATATATACCACTTTCCGCCAGAGGTATATATATTAGGTGCCAACATGACAGATGGCGAGTCCATCGCCGTTACTCCAGCACGACTATACATACGCCTTTGAATTTCTTCTCAGACGTATGCAGGTTTCCTCTCGATGTTTTCCTTCACCGTTAAGCTCGTGGTGTGACTAATCACTGTACTTAAGTTCAGAAAAACTCATTGGTACAGTCGGGATTCGAACTTGCGACCTTTGCGTCGCAGGCAACGCTCGAACCACTCGGCCACCACGGCTTTTTTAATTTTTGAATATTTGGAATATTCAAATTTCAAATATAAATCTTAATTTTCTTGTACATTTTTGCCAATGCTACCAGGTCGTCCAACTCGTACTTCATTTTCCTAACATTTCATGCACGCCTAGTACTCGGGGTCGTGATGAGGTTAGATTTTTCTATCTTGGAAGATGGTAGGGTAAAAAGCAGCCACTTTTTACCCCAACAGATATTGTGGATAATATTTAAAGCCCTCTTATAAAAGTGGTTGGTTAAAGTTTTCTTTATTTACTGAAAGATAATACGGGGTCACTGTCCGCATTTCTAAAAGAAGAAAACTTTATAGCTAAGTAAAATTCTACGTAGAGAACCTTGGTAATAAATTTCCCTGAAAGTTACGACCTTAAAGTACATCAGCTAACATAAAACGCTTATATAGTGAAAGTATTAAACAAACAATAAATTTAAACGTCCCGGCGTCGACAGTACACACCTAGTGTGTCAATATCGGGTAAGTAGATTTTATACTTTTCATACATCATATTATAATCATTCCGAATCCCTCACAGTGAATAATAGACCCTCAGTTCTCTCCAGACATACCTACCTATCTCACTCCTTACGCTCCAATCCTTAAGTGTTGGGTTAAGTGTAAAATACCCGTTGAGGTTTTCCCTGGAGAGTACAGCATGGAGTTCTTCAAGAAGGGTGTGAAAAGATTCCTGCAGGGTCGGCAACGCGCGAGTGATACCCGAGGTGTTGCAAGCGTCCATAGGCGGCGGTAACCGCTTACCATCAGGCGGACCGCATGCTTGTTTGCCAACCAAGGTATAAAAAATAAAATAAAAAAAAAGTGGAGCGATTTGATCTAGGAGTTACAACGTGATCTTCTTCTGCCTCTCCTACACTTTTTCACATTGTATATCTGTTTCGTTTACCATTTCTTAACTCATCCTCTCTTTACATGGCTTACAATTAATAACGTTTTCTCTTCTCAAACGTTTTGCTGCTATTACCTGCGGGTTCGAAAATCTGCAAGAGCAGGTATCCTTAAATCACGGCTCTAATCTAAAAATATTTATAAGCTAGCTAGCCCAGCGGATGTTACTGAATCACACCCTAACATTTCACAAACTCACATTTATTAAAGGACCATTGTTTTCGTACATAAAATGTTTTGTACTAGGGTCGCATAAGATTATACTATCATGAGCAAGCTTAAAAAAAACAACACCATAATTGGGTCAAAATATATCGCCCACTAAAGGGAATATCGGAAAGTAATAGTATCGATACCAGACCCGATTCCAGATAACAATGAATTTAGTCGTGCCCAATGCGTCCTACCTTAATTACCAATTGAGGTCACCTATTCTTTACATCATCCATAGAAATTTCATTTTTTTTTATTTCGACGAGTTGTATGAGAAAACCTGCATATATCTGTGCAGGTATATACAGGTATGTGTCGATTGCTCGAAGTTGCAGGGTCGATTCCCGGTGGCAGCAGAAATTAGTGCTATGAAGACGAATATTTGTTCCTTTGTCCTGTATCCAGGGTCCAATACATCTCTATCTAAGTATACATAACTGTGTATATCATTGTCTTGTTCTAATAGTAAAAGTTTTGATTAGTTTGAGTCTGGTTAAGTTTTGTGTAAAATTTAAAATAATCCGTAGATCAGTCTCATATCAATATATTATGATGAGTATGAAGACATTTGAGTTGGATCTCACAGCTCTCTTTTGCATTTCAGGGAAACCTATCAAAAAGTCTAAGAAATAATAAAAGTTTCTGAAGTTCAGTTCAATTCAGAAGAAATTGAGTCTGAAAATCATCTGATAAAAAGTTTTTTATGCCAAAATATTATATTTCAGCCTTTTTCATAGGTTGATGACCGCTTTTACGCGAATAATACGTATTATATTACAAAAAACATCGTACGGTTTTATAAATTACCTGCAATGTATGACTGTGTATGAGCCGTGGTGGCCGAGTGGTTGGGGGCAGTCGCCTGTTACATTAAGATTGGAAGTTCTAATCCTAACAGTACAGAAATTGTTTCTCTGAACTAAGTACGTGTCAATCACATAATATATTAGTCACACCAAGATCATCATACGTTATAGCGTAATACTTGCATACGTTTAAGAAATTAAAAGATACTAATGTATAGTCGTGCTCGAGAAACAGCGATGGACTCGCCATCTATCACGTTGGCAAGTTGAAGACGTGACGTAACCCTCATATTTTGTAGGGTGAACGACCATTTCAAAGAAAAAAACCCTGCCTGAAGAAGAAACGGCGAAAAATCTTCCCGGTTTTCTTTTTAAACACTGCTTCCCTTTTTACGTATATAAATATCTTACTAATATTGTAAATGTGTACGTTTGTAAGTTTGGATTCTTTCACGGCCAAACGGCTGAACCGATTTGGCTGAAAGTTGAATCGTGATGGCTTATACCTAGGAATAGGACTTTTTATCCCGAAAATGAAAAGTTCCTACAGGAATAAAATTTGCCTTATTATAAGTAGTAATTCGGATTTGCATCAAAATGATATTAATACTCCTTAGTGCTTTTGATTTAATACATTTTATTTTCACACATGTTTGAAAACTCAATCTTGTCATTACAAAGACTCCAAATAATTCGATGTACTAATAATATTATAAAGGCCTAAGTTTGCATGTTGCTCTTTTACGGCATAGCAACTGAACCGATCCTAGCAGGAAACTATTGTAGCTACTTTTTAGAACTCCACGCGAGCGAAGCCGCGGGCATAAGCTAGTTAATTAATATAATTATTTTCTATGATCTAGGTCTAGAAGCCTTCATGAGATAAAAAAACATCTGTTCGTGATTTTGTTATACATATTGTTTTTGTACGTTTATTGTTTTGAGAAATATTATTGTCAAAAGGTATTAATTAATATTTAGAGCCGTGGTGGCCGAGTGGTTCGAGCAGTAGCCTGCGACGCAAAGGTCGCAAGTTCTAATCCCGACTGTACCAATGAGTTTTTCTGAACTTAAGTACAGTGATTAGTCACACCACGAGCTTTACGGTGAAGGAAAACATCGAGAGGAAACCTGCATACGTCTGAGAAGAAATTTAAAGGCGTATGTATAGTCGTGCTTGAGTAACGGCGATGGACTCGCCATCTGTCACGTTGGCACCTAATATACCTCTGGCGGAAAGTGGGTGTGTGGGTATTACCTATACACCTCTGCCTGCCTACCCCTTCGGGGACCCTTGTGGGAAGGCGTGAGGATATATTATTTTATTGTTATGTATATAGTCGTGCTTGAGTAACAGCGACGGACTCGCCATCTGTCACGTTGGCACCTAAAATATATCTCTGCCCACCCCTTCGGGGACCCTTATGGGAAGGCGTGAGTACTAAAATTGATTGCAGTTTCCGGATATAATGTCGTATTCATTGAAACCTTACCGGTCCAATATTTTCTACTCTGTGGCAGTCCATTACGCGCACGAATACATGTACAACGGGAACGTCACGCTACACCTGTTGAATATCTATGTGTGCGTGAAATAGGGAGAGCACGGGATATTGGTTATTGATCGGCTCCGTTCGGAAGAGCTTCTCGCCGAGTATGAGCGCCTAGTACTTTCCAATCGGCTGTCCATTATCGGAAATCGCCGATAGGTCCTCATCAATACTCCATTGATTTGAAGCGTATCGCTATATCGAATTGTAATATCGTATCGATACTTCAACCGTGGCGTCTTTTTAACGTTTATACAAAAAAAATAGTATGTTTACTACACTATTAAGCGCTGAACTGCACCTATTATAATTAATTGTCTGTATAGTCTGGTACCAATTAACCTTTCTGAATGTTCTGAACTGCCTCTCTAGACAAACTCAAATGTATGACAATTACATTATCTGTGGAAACTTTTGTCATTTGCTATGTCATTGCCCTATTATATATGGATATCGGAGAATTCGGAGAGCAGAAATTATATATAGAGATGCTGAAGTCCAGCGATTGACAAATCGCGCGAAAGATAGTGGTGTGATAGCACCACTATCTTTACGGTTGGTATGTGAAAAACTCGCATACAAACATCTACTTAGAATGTTTTTTTTTATTAGCTATTTTAATTGTAGCCTATAATTACATATTTGAGCAAAAGTCCTATTTTCTAAGTTACCTGTCTATGGCTGTTTACACATTGAACAGAATTCATACCTCCATTTGATTGGAATAACATATTTTAAAAATCTATTTTCGTACGTTACGTGTTGTTATTTGATCTGTATCAAATAATTACAGCTAATATTATGCGAATGATGTATTACTAGAGTAATAACATTTACGTAATGCTGATTTCCAATTAACGACATTTATGCGGGTTGGTTACACGGTCCCCGTTCTCGCAACCGCGAATCCACGCAAATGCTGTTGCTATTTTTGTATCGGGCTTAATACATTTTAGAATCGGGATTGATTGACTTTCATACATGTATAAATGTGTGAGTGTAATGGTACTTCCATGGGTAAGAATTATTTCACCAGTTGCTAAGCGCCAACTCCAAATAGTAAAAAAAAAGAAAGTCCACGCTCACACGAAGGAAATACGTTTGTTTGTTTAAGAAAAGGCAAACATATTTTGAATTGACATTTCATTCGCGAGCAAAACCTTTTTTCTACAAACTTTGTACAAATCAGGATCTGTTCACCATTCAAACTTCGTGCACCCACATAGCATCCCCATTTCATTCACCAGAGCTCCAATACTCCACAAGTACCAGGCGCGCATAACCAAGCTGCAGGTAGACGCATTCCAACGACTCCCCTTCCAGACCAATGCGCCGCACTGGGCAATGAACCTCCCACTAGACAAAGACGAAAACGGGACGCCTATCGTTGTTTCGCTCTTACTTATGGACAATAAACTTGATCTTTATTCACTAAAACATAAAGTCTATAATGCTCATGCACTAGGAACAGGATGCAGGTAAAAAAGACATAAGAAAAGCAACAGCTGATTTCCTGCCATTTGTTTATAGAATCCTAACAGTTTCGATATTTTAGAATATTTTGCACCTTATGCGTAGTAGGATTGTGGTATAATATCGTCTATACGTTTAATTTTGGTTTTGTTAAAAATGGGATAGGAGCGTGAGAATTTCGGGAATAAACTTCTTCGGTGTTACTAGGAACCCATCTCGTATAAGGATATCTCTTTCCCACGCTGCTCCCGCTTGAGTTCGCATTTGTGTTCAGAATTTTATAGTCTCTCGGACAACAAAGCTGTTGGTAACATTCAAGTTCTGAGTAATGGAATAAAAAAACTTTTGGTACTAAAAATAGACCAGGCGCGCAACAAAGAATCATTACGCACGCCGCGCCGTTTAGTTTGACACAGTAGGAGTAGCATGATAGCAGTAGCTTTCAATTATACTTCATGAAGACTCTAATTAATATTTCTTATGTATACTAAATCTTATTCAAAACGTTCACCATACACATTTTCCAGCTACTGATCGTAGAGCTATGGGCGAATTATAATCATGACCTTTCAGGCAATTACACAAAAATTAAAAAAAGGACCGAAGATTGAATAGCAATGTAAGCAGACGATCGGTTGCTACAAATAAAATCGAACATTATTGGGTATTGGAAATAATGGACAACCATTTGGAAAGTACCAGGCTACCATAACCTTTTGGGAGTTCTATCGAACCGATCAATACCAACCGATAACTATGCATCTACCGATTCACGCACACTGTTGTGTGTATTCCCTGTTCTGACGCACACAGAGATTTTCCTACAGAGTCAGGAGGAGGGGAATGAATTCTGTGCATTCAAGGTTAGTAACCTGTTAGAACCAAACACCGCAGCGTTTATGAACTCCTTGTGAAACTGGAGCACGTATTTTGGAATATCAATGGAAAAAAACGTACTTTTACAACAATGGAATGGTGTTTGATGTTGGGAATAGGAGGTTTGGTTTGGAGTCCTTTGAAGTCACAGCGGGTGATGCGGGTGGAAAGTTAGGTTTTTTCGCAAACAAGAGGTCAATAGACATTTAAATTCAGCCGTGTTTGAAATATAGTGAAACTTATTTATATCATTGTTTTTACGTATTTCTTTACTAGCTGAGCTGCGCCTATTATTATGATGACGATGATATATATAATATAGCCTTACTGAATAAATGGGCTATGTAATGCGAAATATTTTTGTAATCGTATTAGTATGTAGTTAACTGTTTATAGATAGGTAGGTACTTGATACGAGTGCGGGTTCGGACGGTTGCAATTAAGAAAAAAGCGTAAGAGCGAAGTTACCTTTAAGAATCTATATCTGAATGTGATCGCAAATAATCGCTTAAGACTAAGTTTATTGCATTCAGATGGACAGATGCGGAGGGTTGGGACTTTGTTTTATAGTATTAAATTGGTATGTTAAGATTTAATTGTACGATATTGCTTATCTGTCATAAAAAGAAAAATAGAGATA
Source organism: Drepana falcataria (assembly GCA_945859725.1). Lineage (NCBI taxonomy): Eukaryota > Metazoa > Arthropoda > Insecta > Lepidoptera > Drepanidae > Drepana > Drepana falcataria. The sequence continues at coordinate 7,119,514 of OX243941.1, read as the reverse complement.
TAATTATTTTAACATTTCATACATTAAAATTTTCTTTAGGTATTTATCAACTTTCTTGGGAAGTACCTGGATTAGCTACCGTCTATGAACGGGCATGTAATGAAAACAAATTTTTCAAATCGAATATCTTACAGTATAAATAATGTGTAGGCAACATTAAAATTTTAATTTGCGTCGTCTAATATCTACTTGTAAAAACAAAAGAGTCGCCTTCTTTCAAGGCGATGGATAGTCTCACCCACGTTAGCCCAAGCTCTGTAGGTTTTAGGGCAATTACGTAAGTATTGAATTGCCGCAAACGAAATAGATTAACATAGTAATTTGGGTTACCGTAACAGGACTAATAGCCGCCTTATCGAAGTATCCACGCCCGAGTGGCACCATAAGCGTTATTGCATACTAAATCGATTAGGCGCTTTGAGGGCGTTCCGGCAAATTTGTTTCGTTGAGAATACCGTAGCACTGGTTCATAATACATCAGATCATCGTTATATACGAACGACAGTGTTGAGGGCGGTGTCAAACGTTAATACATAGACGGGTTAGGCAGAGGTAGTAGAGCTCCAGTACTCTCTAAACTTACCTCGTTTTTTACATCTACATCTCTTTCGAATTTCATCAATTCGACGTTCCTATCCTTGAGTGTCCGATCGATTTGATCTAGGTAGTTAAAACGTGGTCGTCCTCTGCCTCTTCTTCCGTACACTTTTGCATTATTTATGTTTCGTCAATAATACTTCACTCATCCTTTCTATATTCAAGCTAAAGTAATGTGACTGTCTTCTTGTTTGCTATTACACCCTCGTTCACACAAGTTTCCTTGCGAAAGTTAACACATCTAACGTAATGCCATTTCATCGCCCAAATTTAACGACTTAGTTATTCGAATTTAAAAATTTTATGTTAAACATATGCAGTATGAAAATAACATTGATAATGTGATCAGACAGGCGTTTATATGCGCTAGCGGTGGGTGGATCCATAAACGGGTCATTTACGTCAATTTTGTGACGTATATTTACGCTACCGTGGTGGCCGAGTGGTTTGAGCAGTTGCTTGCGACGCAAAGGTCGCAAGTTCGAATCCCGACTGTACCAATGAGTTTTTCTGAACTTAAGTACAGCGCTTAACGGTGAAGGAAAACATCGAGAGGAAACCTGCATACGTCTGAGAAGAAATTCAAAGGCGTATGTATAGTCGTGCTGGAGTAACGGCGATGGACTCGCCATCTGTCACGTTGGCACCTAATATACCTCTGGCGGAAAGTGGGTGTGTGGGTATTACCTATACACCTCTGCCTACCCCTTCGGGGACCCTTGTGGGAAGGCGTGAGGATATATTATTATTAATATTATATATTTACGCTAGCATTGGCCTAAACAAGGCATATTATGTCAAAAGGCTAGCGTTTTGCTTTTTTGTAGAGCAAAGCATCTGTAGAGTTCGTGAAACAAGCATTACAGGAATATCGAATATCTATAGAAAAAATTGTTCGTGTTCAACCTACATTTACTATTCGTTGAGCACTTCCCCCATCCCAGCTACATAGCTCGTGAATTAGCCACGTCCTAGACCGAGGACCGAACCTCACGGGTTCATAAATTCCACATAGCAGAGTATGTTCAGCTCATACGTGCCGAGCTGGCGGCCTTTCGGTCTTGCCATTGCTTGTTAAATTATAAAACACAATCGCATAGCGAACCTATGAAAGCGAGGTCGCCAAGATAGAACCTACTTCACAGCACTATTTCCTCTGCACTTTTCTTATTAAAGAGATAAATCTAGTTGTTAATGTACTGAACAAAATGAACGGAGCAACAAATATATACTTACGGTACCTTGTGTGTTTGGTGACTGTTTTACTAATTGAGCTTAACAAAAATTGTCGCAATATGAACTTTGAATTGAAAAGTTAATTGAGAGCTAAAGGATTGGCTTCATGATACCGACTCATGGCGGCTTATTGCTTTTGTCTCAATTATTTATTTATTTTATTTTATATTATTACAGCCAATAATACGAACTTACATTTGTTATGTATGTACTAGTGTTGGCGAAAGAGCGTGAGAACAATAATCAAAAAGAGAGTTCAAACAAAAAGGCTTGTCAAATTATATTTACGCCTTCCCACAAGTAGGTAGAGCAGAGGGTTAAGGAGAGAACAACACCCTTTTTTCACCAGACATATATTTATGATAGTGGTGAGCCTATCGCATTTTCTCAAGCACAATTACACTAACGTCTTTCAGACGGAAACCGGCTTTCAGAAGAAATTCAACTTCTGTAAGTCGGTTTCCTTAACCGTAAACAGTGGGTGCGAATTTCTACTTAATTCTTAAGTTTCTAAACTTATTGGTGCATTCGAAGTTCGAACATGCAACCTTTGCGTTGCTGGCGAATACTCGAACCAATAACAGTATGACAATGAGAATGAAAAGTTAACAGTATCTCATTGATAGACCATTGATTAAAGAACGACAAATCGGTCGCTTTTTCTCCTCAGTAAAACAACAGTTGGCTAATGTCGAGTATATATTTCGTGATTGTTAAATGTTGCATATATATAGGAAAAGTGACAACAATATAAAATAAGTACATTACATTCGATCCATGCTTGCATCGTCGGGGAATCACCCTGAAACAAAACGGGAGATTGAGTGGAAGGAAGGGGAGATAAGGACGAGGCAGAATACACATGACAAAACACAAAAGTTTCGTCGTAATCACAAGGACTTGTGCCCAGGGGTCTGAGGATTAAATAAAAAAAACATTTATTTAATAGATTCTTAAATTAACAAAGTAATCAATTCCTTCAAGTGGAGCTAAGTGTTCCAAACTCGGGTCGGGTTATCGTCAAAGAACTTTACCGTTTGCCCCAAATAAGGTTCAAAGGTGTCGCACTGGAGATCATCAAAGATTAAATTTAATACCATTTAATACTGTCTTTAATAAATATATAGTATTGTGTTGTAAGTCTTATCTTCGTGTCGAAGTCAGTGTGTAACTTTCCTTCCCACACAGAGTATCTAGTCAACTATTAGGTAGAAGAGAGACAGAGTTTGGTTATTTGTTTGAATATAAAAGCTGCTAATCCGATTTGAAAAATATTTTTGTATTGGTTTTGTATTAATCCGTTCATTAAGGAAGGCTACTACCGACTACTACTACTACTACTAAACTAATAATAAATATATACGCGGGCAAATCCGCGGGGCATGCACAACTAAGTAAATAATAAAGCTATATTGGCCGAGTGACTCGTGGGAAAATGTGCTTTGAAGAAAATTATCATACACGTAATGTTGATACATACACCGCTGCCTTAGAGAGCATGACAAACTCGCCTTCTATCATAATGGCATCTAAAACTATGCCGCGAAAGATCGTGTTTTCCACCTCCCACCTGGCGAGAAGAATACTTTTCCAAGATTACCCACCCTTAACCTACATAAGTACTAGAAAAAGCAAATACGAAGAGACTCATGGAAGTTAGTGAAACGAAGGCAGTCGAAACTTTAATAAAAACTGGCCTATCTGAGGTGTTCCCGAGGAGACAATGGGTCATGATATGTATGTATGTAAGAACTAGATAAGTGGTTAATCCAGCGTGAGTATGCAAACATAATCCTAGGGAAATTAGATCAGGCGAGTTCGTTCACGCGGCGTGGGTTTACACCCTTCAATCCCTAACATACAGAGGGGAAGGATTGGCAAAAATTCAAATTCAATCCCCTGTTTTAGGTCACTGACTGACAAGAATGGACGCCTAACAAACGGTTTTAGGGCTTATTGTTGTTTGGGGTTTTTTATTGGGAGTCACGGTTCTCAAGAGCTAATCCTTGGGTTAGCAAAATGTAAATGAGAAAAAGACGCCCAAACAAATGGCTGCTTGGGCTAAACGCCATTTTGAAAAAGGTTAACGTATTCAAAGATTAAAGGCTTATCGAACCCAATATATTAAAGCAGTCATGACATATACATTGATAACAATAGGGACTATTGGTCGATAAGAGTACCTCTGATCAGTGATGACTGAGTGGTTTAAGTAAACACCTGAGCGTCAAGTGTGCGGGTTCATGGTGGTGGTTCACCCCAATGGTGTTTGTTTTTAACTTAGGTACAGTGATTTGACTTACCAAGAGCTTTACAATGAAAGAAAAACCTCAACTGAAATTTACGAAAATTACGGATGTAAAAAACATCCTTCTGAGACAGCTTAGGAAGTCATCGTAATAAGGATACTACATTGCCTAGACGGAAGGAGAGAAGACCTAATAATGATACGTATATGCTACCACAGATTTTAAGCACGTAAGCACTGGACTAAGGTAGAAATATTTAAAGATGTCTTACGCCACGTAATCAATTCCATATGTTATGTTTCTATCATGTTCCAATACGAAGGTCAAATGGCAGTCTGATTTTGCGAATAGAGCTGTAAGCCACTTCGAGGGAGATCGATTGCAAAGCCAACTCTACATATCTTTCTAAGCCTTTCTAAGGCTTTCCTTATTCAGTATTCCGAGATCGTTTCAAGAAGGGAGTGAAGAGATTTTCGTAGAGCTGGTATTGCAAGCGACCATAGATCGTTAAGGTCTTCAGGCTGCGTGTTCGCCAAATTAGTGGCATATAAAGAGCAGCCAAAAAGCGAATCCCAATTATCATGCGGTCAATGCCCATATCACCGTTGAAGTAGATTGAAAACACAAATTTAAAACGGCTTGTCTCGAACAGACCTAGGAGACCATACACAGAGCTTATTTTTTCGTCAAAAGTAATGATCAAAAAGAGTCAACGAACGATATATAGCTCCACGATGAACTCGCAACAGCTAATCTATATGAAACGAGGAGGGTTTAAGTGTGTACTTGAGACTTAGAACTGTGTTTTTAATGGCTATAATTGCAATTAATATTGAAACAAAACCTCATACAAATTGGAATATATATATGTGTGTGTGTGTGTCTTCACGCCTTCCCCCAAGGGTCTCCGAAGGGTGTACTACCTACACAGGTGTGTAGGTAGTACCTACACAGCCACTTTCCATAGATGGCGAGGATCATTGATTCATCAAAAATTTTACTAAGTTACCCTTAAAAGTTTTAATGCATATCGTCACGCCGATTCCTTTTTAGGGTATGCAGAGAGAAGATTGCCAGTTCTCCTTAACTTACTGACCTCTTTCGCTTCATTCACTTTACATTCATCAGTCCCTTCATACATGGTCAGCGGTTTTGAGTTCTCTCGACTTTTCGGACGATTTGATTCAGGTTTTGTAACGTGCTCTTCCTCTGCCTCTTCTTCCAGACATTTTAGTATTTTAGATCTGGTTCGTAAGCCTTTGCCATTCATCCTTTTTATAATATATCCACACCAACGCAACATGACTTTCTTCATCTTTAAAATCACACCCTCATTCACGACTTAAAAGTTTGATGTAGAAAATAATTTCGCGCGAAACGCGAACCATGTCATGTGACACTCGTTATGTAAAGCTAGTCTGCAAATATATGGATGAAAAATTACATGCGCGTTAAGTGTGATTTTAGTAAAAAGGCTCTTTACGACGCGCGGCACAATGAAGTGAAAAATAACGACAAACTTTCCGATGTAGGTTCAATAATCCCTTAGAATGGGGGTGTGTGAACGACTTTGTACGGCGGTAGACTACTTACTGTAGCGTTAAGTTAAGATTAGCGTACACTGGTTCAAATGAAATTGCATTTTAAAAGGTTATATATCTATTAAAGCCGTGGTGGCCGAGTGGTTCGAGCGTTGCCTGCGACGCAAAGGTCGCAAGTTCGAATCCCGATTGTACCAATGAGTTTTTCTGAACTTAAGTACAGTGATTAGTCACACCACGAGCTTAACGGTGAAGAAAAACATCGAGAGGAAACCTGCATACGTCTGAGAAGAAATTCAAAGGCGTATGTATAGTCGTGCTGGAGTAACGGCGATGGACTCGCCATCTGTCACGTTGGCACCTAATATACCTCTGGCGGAAAGTGGGTGTGTGGGCTTCCCACAATGGTCCCCGAAGGGATAGGCAGAGGTGTATAAGTAATACCCACACACCCACTTTCCGCCAGAGATATACTTTAGGTGTCAAAGTGACAGACGGCGAGCCATCGCAACTCAAGCACGACTATACATACCGCCTTTGAATTCCTTCACCGTAAAGCTCATGGTGTGACTAATCACTGTACTTAAGAAAAACTCATTGGTACAGTTGGTATTCGAACTTGCGATCTTTGTGTCGTAGGCAACTACTCAAACCACTCGGCTACCACGGCTACTTTTACTACACCATTTATCTAGATATAAAATAAAATAAGATATGTATAAATATACCCGTATATAATTGTTGTCTAGTTCCCATAGATAGGGCATTTGTGTGGAATCGTTATACCAGGCATTGTTAACATTTTCCAAAGCAATTGCATACAATTATTCAGATCTGCCATGTGCACTCAGCTTAACTATCGCCTGAAGTGAATGAACAAAGTACAATTATACGGTTCATCAAGCATTGGAAAAATTCTGCATAATAATTACGTACACGGTAGATTGTAAAAAAATTCCATTGTGGACGTGAATAGGGAGGTTTATTGAGGGATAGCTAGTCTATGCTTTTTATAAGTCGTGCTTGAGTAACGGCGATGGACTCGCCATCTGTCACGTTGGCACCTAATATACCTCTGGCGGAAAGTGGGTGTGTGGGTATTACCTATACACCTCTGCCTACCCCTTTGGGGACCCTTGTGGGAAGGCGTGAGGATATAATATTTATTTTTATCTATTCTATCTTTACGTCTTACCACAATGATGCCCAAGGCTAAGGCGTTGGTACTGAGGTGTTGGTACTGAGGTGTTGGTACTGAGGTGTTGGTGCTGAGGTGTTGGTACTGAGGTGTAGGTACTGAGGTGTAGGTACCTACTGAGGTGTTGGTACTGACGTGGTTGGTACTGAGGTGTTGGTACTGAGGTGTTGGTACTGAGGTGTTGGTACAGAGGTGTAGGTACTAAGGTGTGGGTACTGAGGTGTAGGTACTGAGGTGTAGGTACTGAGGTGTAGGTACTGAGGTGTAGGTACTGAGGTGTTGGTAATGAGGTAATGGTACTGAGGTGTTGGTACTGAGGTGTAGGTACTGAGGTGTAGGTACTGAGGTGTAGGTACTGAGGTGTAGGTACTGAGGTGTAGGTACTGAGGTGTTGGTAATGAGGTGTTGGTACTGAGGTGTAGGTACTGAGGTGGTTGGTACTGAGGTGTTGGTACTGAGGTGTAGTTACAAAGGTGTAGGTACTGAGGTGTGGGTACTGAGGTGTAGGTACTGAGGTGTAGGTACTGAGGTGTAGGTACTGAGGTGTAGGTACTGAGGTGTAGGTACTGAGGTGTAGGTACTGAGGTGTTGGTAATGAGGTGTTGGTACTGAGGTGTAGGTACTGTGGTGTAGGTACCTACTGAGGTGTTGGTACTGAGGTGTAGGTACTGAGGTGTAGGTACCTACTGAGGTGTTGGTACTGACGTGGTTGGTACTGAGGTGTTGGTACTGAGGTGTTGGTACTGAGGTGTTGGTACAGAGGTGTAGGTACTAAGGTGTGGGTACTGAGGTGTTGGTACTGAGGTGTAGGTACTGAGGTGTAGGTACTGAGGTGTAGGTACTGAGGTGTTGGTAATGAGGTGTAGGTACTGAGGTGTAGGTACTGAGGTGTAGGTACTGAGGTGTAGGTACTGAGGTGTAGGTACTGAGGTGTTGGTAATGAGGTGTTGGTACTGAGGTGTAGGTACTGAGGTGGTTGGTACTGAGGTGTTGGTACTGAGGTGTAGGTACAAAGGTGTAGGTACTGAGGTGTGGGTACTGAGGTGTAGGTACTGAGGTGTAGGTACTGAGGTGTAGGTACTGAGGTGTAGGTACTGAGGTGTAGGTACTGAGGTGTAGGTACTGAGGTGTAGGTACTGAGGTGTTGGTAATGAGGTGTTGGTACTGAGGTGTAGGTACTGTGGTGTAGGTACCTACTGAGGTGTTGGTACTGAGGTGTAGGTACTGAGGTGTAGGTACCTACTGAGGTGTTGGTACTGACGTGGTTGGTACTGAGGTGTTGGTACTGAGGTGTTGGTACTGAGGTGTTGGTACAGAGGTGTAGGTACTAAGGTGTGGGTACTGAGGTGTAGGTACTGAGGTGTAGGTACTGAGGTGTAGGTACTGAGGTGTAGGTACTGAGGTGTTGGTAATGAGGTGTTGGTACTGAGGTGTTGGTACTGAGGTGTAGGTACTGAGGTGTAGGTACTGAGGTGTAGGTACTGAGGTGTAGGTACTGAGGTGTAGGTACTGAGGTGTTGGTAATGAGGTGTTGGTACTGAGGTGTAGGTACTGAGGTGGTTGGTACTGAGGTGTTGGTACTGAGGTGTAGGTACAAAGGTGTAGGTACTGAGGTGTGGGTACTGAGGTGTAGGTACTGAGGTGTAGGTACTGAGGTGTAGGTACTGAGGTGTAGGTACTGAGGTGTAGGTACTGAGGTGTAGGTACTGAGGTGTTGGTAATGAGGTGTTGGTACTGAGGTGTAGGTACTGTGGTGTAGGTACTGAGGTGTAGGTACTGAGGTGTAGGTACTGAGGTGTAGGTACTGAGGTGTAGGTACTGAGGTGTAGGTACTGAGGTGTAGGTACTGAGGTGTAGGTACTGAGGTGTAGGTACTGAGGTGTAGGTACTGAGGTGTAGGTACTGAGGTGTAGGTACTGAGGTGTAGGTACTGAGGTGTAGGTACTGAGGTGTAGGTACTGAGGTGTAGGTACTGAGGTGTAGGTACTGAGGTGTAGGTACTGAGGTGTAGGTACTGAGGTGTAGGTACTGAGGTGTAGGTACTGAGGTGTAGGTACTGAGGTGTAGGTACTGAGGTGTTGGTAAACCCTCTTATCGCTCGCGATATATAAGGACGGTTAGTCACCTTGCCTTCGTTCATGCACGACTCGGCACGCTTGTAAATGAAGATGACCACTTAAACAACTCGGCCATCACGGCATTTTCTCGTAATTCCGCTTAATGGTCGATATATAACAACGCCATTAACAGATTACGAGCTATCCAAGAACTGGCAAAGTAACACTTTTGAATGCAAACGTTTTTAGTTAATGTTTGCTTGTAACTCGTTACTTTACTTTGCTTTATTTCACACAGAGAAACCTGTTATCCCATATGCATAGGGTGTTAGTGTTATATATTAATAAAATGTATGTTTTCTTTAATATATATAATATACTGATATCTTATTATACACATAATAAAATACACAATACGGGTGATGAAAATGAAACAACCTACTGATCAAGATTAATATAATAGGTACCTTAACATATAATTAAAAATCTCACAGTATAATAAATAAGCTAAAATGATAAAAAAGGTGTATATATAAAAATAATATTGCCAACCGTCGCTTCAGCAAAACTTTACAATATTTTGGGTATTAACGATCTTTTCTTGTTTTCAACAACTACAATATTCACTAGACAAATTACTATTACATGAAGCAACTAGATATTACACCGACAGAACATCTACACGTGGATACAATATCAAGAGCTCAAAATACGATACATAGCTTAATTCGAGTTACTCTTAATTGCAACATGATTCAACAACAATACGGTGCCACTTTCATTACTCTGTGGCGTGGGGTCATTGCATAACGATGTGACATAACCTCCTTTTTCGAAATCGGTTATTGAGGCTACTAAGGAATTGGCTACTTTAATGCACGCAGCCTCAAAAGGAAACGGGTTCTAGATTACTAGATCCAACAATTCGATGCTACAAACGATAAGCTTATCGAAAACGTTCGATATTTAAAACGTCGCGTGTTATTCTCGATGTCACCACCGACGCTTAGTCGATCGATTATGAAGTCGACTACAATCGCTGCGCAATGACATTTGGGTAGGTACAAGGACGTTACGCTCGCGGTGAATCTCGATCGATCTTTTTAGATTTTGAGTGGTTTATAAGCACGCCAATTAATCCTTGTACCGCGATGGAAAGCTGTTTAATGGTAGTTTAGTACGCGTGGTTGGCTACGAAAAGACCAGCCTCGGCGCCCACACCTGTAACGGATCCAGCGACGTACTTGCCCACCGAAGCCTGACCGTTAGCCTGAAAAGAAAGTAAAAAAGGTTAGTTAAGTTGCGTGCGCGATATCACATACTGCATGCAATGAGTGACGTTAGACCATATATAGCGGACGGTAATCTTGCTTGTCTTTCTGGCTGGAGGCCTAGGTCTCGCCATTGACCGTTTAAGTACCAAAAGTTCCCGGAACACACGCTACGAGAGACAATAAAAGTACATCACATTCTTAAATGTCTTAATGTGTAAATGTCTTAAACTTATATTCTTCTTATATTCTTAAGTCTACTTAAAAAGCCAAGGCACCTTATATACCTCTGGCGGAAAGTGGGTGTGTGGGTATTACCTATACACCTCTGCCTACCCCTTCGGGGACCCTTACGGGAAGGCGTGAGGATATATTTAAGTAGACTTGGGGACAGCCCTTTTCCTATATGGGTACATATTATGTGTTTAGGTACAAACTCGAAAATGTCTTATTGTTATGCTGTTGCAATCCATAGTAAGTAAGAAGCCTGCAGGGACAAGTGTCATAAGTAATGCCGGCCTGATAGCAAGGTAACCATAGTTACAAGGAACACGTGTGTGTCAATTTCCAGATTTATATTCGAAGGAACAAGCAGGAAGTGGCTGAACAAGGGCCTAAGGTTGATATGCTACTACTATGATAATACCAGAAAGAAATAGACGAAGATACTTTAAAAGAGAAAGAGACGCTGATTTGTATTTCCCTGTAGAGCTTTATAATAATGATCGCAAAAGTTCTGGTCCTCAGTCCAGCCTGCCTGGTAGCGGTTGGCAGAGTGCCTTACAGGAATATACTATTACGCAGGCGCAGTGGACTTTTGCTACAACCTTTTGTAGGGTGGACAATTTATATGCCCGAAATAAAATACTAATATGAGCTTTTAAGCCCTACCTCTCCTTTACTAACATATAAAGCAACCTGACTGAAAATGAGATTTTCTGAGGTCAAGTACAGTGATAAATCACACCACGAGCTTCACGGCGAAGGAAAACATCGAGAGGAAACCTGCATACGTCTGAGAAGAAATTCAAAAGCGTATATAGTTGTGCTTGAGAAACGGCGTTGTACTCGCCATGTCTCGTTGGCACCTAAAATATAGCTCCGGCGAAGCGTGGGTGTGCAGGTCCTACACACCCCATCCCCTTTCGAGGACCCATGTGGTCGGGCGTTACGCTATATATAATATAAATAATGTAATATTGTCTTCTGTAACGGACTGTAAGTAGGGCTATACAGTATTATACTTAATGCACCTGGCCACAAGGGTTTCCAAAGCTGTAGGCAGAAGCCATATTAAGGTGTCAACACTACAGAAGGTGACCGCTTTACATAACATATATTAAGAGGTAGGGCTTAACGGGTTTCCCGTTCCAATTTTGAGCTTTCCGACTGGAGAAGGACCTCCACCTTATAGAATTCCGTAGCCAAATAACATTTTTTTTTGTGTTCCTACGCTACGAATAATGTTTCCAAGAATGAGCTCCTTGGGGAGGGGGCAGGATTGTTATATTGTGTTGGCAGCAGAGGGATTAGTCCCATTATGCTGCCAATAGAGTATAACCGTCCGAACTCAAGAGTGGCAACACGCAAGTGATACTTCGGTATCGTGAGCGTAAATAGGCTACGGTAACAGTTTCCCATCAGGTGGGCCGTGTGCTTGTTTGCCACTCTTGTATAAAAAAAACATGACTTTACGACATACTAAACTTCTTAGATTACGTTAGCTTTGCGGTGAGGTCAAACGCTAGGACCTGTCATGTCCAACAATTCAACATCTGTCACATTGACAACTCAATGTACAAGTAAGGTAATTGTATCCCCGAGATTTACTCTACTAATACTTTGTTTTATCATGTGTGGGTAGATTTTTTTTTTTTAAGGAATCGATTTCTAATAACTACGTGAATTTTCTATTCAATGTCATTAACAAATTAAAAAGCTTGGGAAGGGGGTGAGGATGATAAGCATAGGAATGACAGGTATTAAACAAAGACAAACATATATTTTATTTATTAGTAAACAACCTTTATATAGCAACTACAATAACTACAGTAGCAAAGCACTAACAATGCGTCTACAATGTAACAAACAATTATGGACAATTTAGTTCTTTTTCGTGCCGCTTGGAGCGCTGTGAGTCTTAAATTTTGGAAACACGCTAGCGATTAGACGATGCCATACCAAGCCCGCCTGGTGGTAATCGGTAACCGCAGGGCGCTTGCAGCCCTAGAGGTATCATCATAGACGTACATCTCGGTGTGACAACAGCTTTGAAGTACTATGATGTAACGTATGCTAAGCATGTATCAAGCTAGTTGTAAGGATGTTTAGTAAACGATAATTCCTGAGGAGAGTTCCGGGATCTTTTGCTACTTAACCGATTAATGGCGAGACCAAAGGCACTTGTTAGGTGCTAAGCAAACAGTAAAACAGCATTTATTAAACATCCTTATAGCATCGTTAACAACACAAAAGCGTTAGAAACAGATTATGTAAACTACAAGGAAATACGTACATTATACCTACGTAATTACATGAACGATAAAAATATGGAAGCATTTTAAATCTCACTTTGTAACATCAAGATCAATCTATGGAAGAAATGTGACTATTTACGCTCGAGAGTATCGTGAGATCGTAGTGTAGGCTATCTACTTGCTTTACTGCGATTTTCGACTTGGTTGGAATAATATAGGCATACAATTTTTAAACCTATTGAAAAATATAAGAAAGAGAGATAATGAATTAAGTCTTTAGTACGCATGGGCTTTGACAAAGTTCGATTTTCCAGAGGCCAGGGAGGGAATCGAACCCGCTACATATTGTCCTTTGGCAGCGAGACCGTTGGCCTATGTTATTAGAAGAAAATTAGAAGCCAATGCCGGCAGGTGATAGGCGGAGAGAGACACGCAGGAGTGGTGGTGTTCGTCGTGCGAAGAGTGGATTGGAAAGATGAAAAAAGTACAAATATTAATATCTACTACTAGGTAAGCATAAACACACAACAAATATACAAACAGAGCGTCGATTAAGCCAAAAATTTACAACTAAGTGCAATGCAAATACGGAATACGTATGTTAGAGCGAGATAGACAATTGGTTTCGTGTATAAGTTAATAATGGAAATTAGTGTGCATACAATAAATAAAATAAATAAATACCTTGGGACAATTCCACACAAATTGTCATAGCCCCTAGTTGAGCAAAGCTTGTGTTATGGGAATAAATCAAAGGACATCCAAGACGAAGGTAAAAATATTTGTGTCTATCACACAAATATCTGTCACATACAAGACTAGGTACAAATATTCGTGTTCATCACACAAATATCTGTCCTCAGCGGGAATCGAACCCGCGACTTCAAGTTTCGCAGTCAGGAGCTCTAACCACTAGACCAGGCGGCCGTCTTATCGTGTGTGTGTATGTTTGCGTTATGCAGGGGGTGGTGGTGGTGGTAAGGGGGAGGGGGGGGACGATCGTTACCTTGGCCCGCTTGAGCAGCTCCTGCTGGCCGGCCAGCACGTTCTCGGGCTTGCCGGCCCAGGCGCGCAGCACGGAGGCCTGCAGGGCGCGGCCGTAGCTGAAGGTCAGCGCCCACGGCCTCTTCAGGTCCACGGTGTTGATCGCGTTCAGGTTCACCGAGGCCTCCTCCTCGGACTGACCGCCCGAGAGGAATGTGATGCCTGCGGGGTGACGGCCACATTTAGTAATAATCTATACAATTTTTTTTTTTTATATATACAACAAGAGTGGCAAACAAGCATACGGCGGCCCACCCGATGGAAAACGGTTACCGCAGCCTATTTACGCTTACAATACCGAAGTATCACTTGCGCGTTGCCACTCTGTGTTCAGAGTGTTGTACTGTGTTGGCAGCATAATGAGACTAATCCCTCCGCTGCCAACACAATACAACAATCCTCCCCCCACCCCAGGAGCTCATTACTGGAAACCTTATTCACCGCGTAGGAACACAACACAATAAATTGTGTTATTTGGCTACGGACTTCTATAAGGTGGAGGTCCTGCCCCAGTTCAGTTTGGCAGCTCCAAATTCGAACGGGAAACCCGTTATGCCCTACCTCTCTTAAATAAAATCGGAGTGTCTGTTTGTAATATTAAAATAACCGCTTTTTACAAAATTCATATGGATGTATACACGGTACATATTATTACAACTTCTGTCTGTCTGTCTGTTTATTCCGGCTAATCTCTGAAACGGCTGGACCGATATTGTCAGGATTTTCACTGACAGATAGCTGATGTAATAAGGAGTAACTTAGGCTTCTTTTATTTTGGAAACTGAGCTATAACTTTTTGTTTCATTCCACAGCTAGTAATATAACAACAGCTGACCATTAACTAAACCCTCTATATTATAGCAATCTATATATAAGTATCAGTTACTATAGCAATTGAGTATATAGAGATTTGAATACAGATACTATCACTCCGAGAGCCTTATGGGGAGGTCGGAGACTAGAGTACCGGCTACATACACATTTATCAGATTTTTCATACATGCTCACAAGTCTCGAGTACTCAAAAATCAAACATTTATTAGAATACATATCTAGAAGTAACAAACAAAATATGGTCATTACGAAATATGTATGTGCTTGAATATAGCGTAATGACCATATTATGTTGTTGCGGCGGATAACGAACCCACGACCAAAATCAATAAAAACTGATAATAATACCGGGTACGGCAGCGGGTACAGTCCTGAGAAGAGCGGTGACGGTAGCGCGCCCGATGTCCATGGGGGTGTAGGTCTTCTTGCAGCTCTGGCCGGGGGTGACCTGGAACCAACACATTGTGTCAAGTACCAGTATACTCTTAATACTACTGTCAATACTACCGCGGAGCAATCACAGAGTTTTTTTCAATTTAAGTAGATACAGAGATTAGAGACACTTCAAAGCTTTAAGGCGAAAAAAAACTGTATATATTCGTGCTAAGAAATGGTGATGGACTCGCCATCTGTCACGTAGGTACCAATATATATCTTCGGCGAAATGTAGGTGATGATACACCTCTGCCTGCACCTCATCGAGAACCCTTTTGAAAAGGCAAATAGTAAAAGTACCAGGGCACTAAAGCAGTTAGGAGGTAGCACTAACCATGTTAGGCTTGAGGAGGGTGCCCTCAAGGTACACGTGGTGGTCGCTGAGTGCCTTGTACACGGCAGCGAGGACGATCTCCGTCACCTTCTGGGAACGGTCCAGGTCGTGTTCACCTGGAAGAGCAACCAAAATATAAGAACAAGTTTTATTTCCTGGATTGCCAGTAAGAATTTTTCACGATATGCAAAAATCATTGTGTCTAACCATAATGCAGTAGTATCATTCATTCATCAACATCCATCATCAATCATTTGGTCATCAATACACTCGAAAGTACCAGGCGTCCATAGTTCTGAAGAGTAAGCTCACCGTCGGGCAAAATCTCAGGCTCTACAATGGGCACGATACGCTGGCTCTGGCAGATAGAAGCGTAGCGAGCGAGCACGTTGGCGTTCTCCTGGATGGCCTGGTAGGAAGGCGTGAAGCGACCGATCTTGAGTACGCTGCGCCACTTGGCGAAGTGGCAGCCATCCTTCTTGTACTGTGCGCAACGCTGGGCCAAGTCATCGAGACCTAAAATTTAAAAGAAATACATATATTCGCCACATTATCACGCAGCTAGAAGAATCAAATGTTGATGGGCAACTAATCAAATATGAAACCAAAAATGCTCGTCAGTCAAATATTCTTCTTTCCATCGCGAATATCGTGTTATAAAAACCAGTGCATAGAAAACTAAGTGTGACGAAATAAAATATTCCATCTTTAATCGTCGTACGTGAAACTGGAAACACTTTCACGGGAATTAATGTAAAAAATATGTTACTGCAATTCCAACTCTAGTCTTCATTGTGAAACAGTAAATTATTCTCAATGTTTTGTTCACGAATGCGTATATTATTGCAAAAGTAAAGTAAAAGTTGTTTACATAAAATAGTTGTGCATTTACTTATCCAAGTTGTTATAAATAACTTAAAGAGAAAAGGTCAAACAACAGGACCTACATACATTGATAAGCAAGCAATGTCAAAAACTGATGTCTGCGACTTTGAACGACACCCAATCATACGCTGCTATCACTTGAACTCGAGGTCAAATAAACAAATAACTTCGCGTCTTGACCTCTATATCAGCCGCGATATAGTAGCCGAGCCCCCTTCGGCAGGCAAATGATAAGGTAATTAAACAATACGTAGATAAGACCATATACGAATTGTTTTTGTAAGATTGTACAGAAATGTACCGTCAATCATCTGTTATCTCTGCCTACCCATTCAATGACCCTTCCAAGCCATGTACATTTTGTGCTAGGCAACAAACAGATACCTAAAACACATATACAGCTACTCAAAGTCCGAAATCTGCAACGTGACAGATGGCCAGTATGTTGCAGCCTCTTAGGCACAGTTTTACATAAGTCGGAGTTTTGTTTCAGTCCTGCGGTATATATAAAAAAACTTCATTTATGGTAAAAAAAAAACTCATTTCCCAAAAAATTGCCTTACGTGCTTCTCTAGGGAGAATCTATTATCAAAATGTAGCTTATTCAATATGAGGTTTGCTGGTGAGGCTACAAGAGCCCTTGAGTTTCACAGACTGGTGCAAGTGCTCCGGAAGCTACGCTGTGTAAAAAGACAACTTGCAAATTGCAAAATAAAATACTAAAGAGTAATAAAGACTAAATATAAACACATATGCTCACAATAAATGTGATAAGCATAGAATGTGACTTTCAATAAGGGCATTTAAATATAGCAAATGTTCTTGGAACAGACGGACAGAGGACGAGTGGTGATATTAATACAAGCAATGGATGTGAAAACACCACGTTCCAACAATTTTATTAGTATATATGAGGTAAAAAAATAACATGAAGTGTAGTCATAGTAATAAAAACAGCTGAAGTCACTAATGATAACACCAATCCTTTCAACTGATATAACGGATAAAGTACTCAAAGTTACGCAGTAAATAAGTCAATTTGTAAGCGGCTTCTTTGTCACCATCTTGTCAATATATTCGTTTATTTTCCTTTTCAATATGTTCCCTTTTTTAAACGTCCATAAAATACGTTTTTCCATTTCACAATTCACATCTACCCATAGTGGGTACACTTCATGGTACCATGAACTATATGAACTTTGCCATCACGTTTCTAAAGGTAAGGATATATGCTATCTTATAAGAAGCGAAGCCAAGCTACATGTATTTTGACTAAGGTATGAGTTTGTAAAGCTAGGGGCTTGTAGAATTAGGGCGTGTATAGTAAAAGCTTGGCTCTACACGAGATCTGATAACTTTTTGTCATCGCGAGTTATAAGATCTCGTCTTGGCAACATTTTATATGAAAATGTTTTGTTTATAATGGTATCCTATATTCTACTACACTACAACCTACTAAACACTTTAGTATAATGTCATCATTATACTAAAGCACTGGTTTAGGCAATTTTAAGTGCTAAGGTAGGAAATGAAGAGAAACGTTACAACTTCCGACGAGCAATTGTAATAAGTATGAGTAGGCTGAAGATGGACAGCAGATGGCCTTGGTAGCTGATACCTGATACCACAAATTTGAGAGATTGATCCCGTCCGGGATGGTACCTAAATTGACCTTAAGAGCAGATCACAGCCAAATTACACTGCTCCCTGGTGGTGTTGTATTAATTATTGAATAAGACTGGGCCACTGAGTGGAGAGAGACAGAAGAATAGAGATCTTTAAATATATTTACAGAGTTGACAGAGTAACATTCATTTGCGCGGTTTCTTATATCTCTTTCTTATCTTAATATATATATTTCTTCTGTGCGTGTGTATGTGACTGAACTCCTCCTAAACGACTGGACCGATTTTGATGAAATTTTTTGTGTGAGTTCAAGGGGATCTGGGAATGGTTTAGATTCACAATTGGACCCGATAGGTGGCGCCACCATCTTTTTTTTTCCACCCGAGCGAAGCTGGGCGGGACAACTAGTATCTTATAAATCTTTCGGGTGAACTCAATTTGGGTAAACCTTATTATATATATAAAAAATATATCCTCACGCCTTCCCATAATGGTCCCAAAGGGGTAGGCAGAGGTGTATAGGTAGTACTCACACACCCACTTTCCGCCAGAGATGTATTAGGTGCCAACGTGATAGATGGCGAGTCCATCGCCGTTACTCAAGCACTACTTATACGCCTTTGAATTGCTTCTCAAACGTATGCAGGTTTCCTCTCGATGTTTTCCTTCACCGTAAAGCTCGTGGTGTGACTAATCACTGTACTTAAGTTCAGAAAAACTCATTGGTACAGTCGGGATTCGAACTTGCGATCTTTGTGGCGCAAACTACTCGACCTCACGACCACCACGACTTTACTTAATGTAAACCGGGCCACTTAGTTAATTGTAAATGAATAAAAAAGGTTTTGATTCCCTGCCCTGAAAAGATCATAATGTAGACTAGCAGTCCATTAGACCACATCAAATTACTCACCCTGAGTGGTGCACTCGTCTTCAGAGCCGAAGAGCGGCACGACACCCTTGTCGACCTTGATGCCGGGAATGATGCCTCGCTTCTCCAGGAGCCCGACCAGGGGAGTGCCGTCGTCAGCCTTCTGGTACAGGGTCTCGTGGAACAGGATCACGCCAGAGATGTTCTCCGAAAGGGCCTAGGTGACAGAACAATAATTCCAGTAACTGAGCTATCTCTTGCGAATCGGTTTCCACTAGGGATATCTTAGTACTATCCTATACTACTAATATTGTAAATGTGAAACATATGTGAAAAAAAGAGCCGTGGTGGCCGAGTGGTTCGAGCAGTTGCCTGCGACGCAAAGGTCGCAAGTTCGAATCCCGACTGTACCAATGAGTTTTTCTGAACTTAAGTACAGTGATTAGTCACACCACGAGCTGAACGGTGAAGGAAAACATCGAGAGGAAACCTGCATACGTCTGAGAAGAAATTCAACGGCGTATGTATAGTCGTGCTTGAGTAACGGCGATGGACTCGCCATCTGTCACGTTGGCACCTAATATACCTCTGGCGGAAAGTGGGTGTGTGGGTATTACCTATACACCTCTGCCTACCCCTTCGGGGACCCTTGTGGGAAGGCGTGAGGATATATTATTATTATATTATATTATGTGAATGAATAAATGAAACTTAGCCATGCGACTTTGCAAAGTTATTATTGAATCCGGTGCCAAAAAAACAAATACAAAATCAAACATGTCTAACAATATAGCATATGTTACTCGGTAAAGATGTGGCTTTCAAATAGCGAAAGAATTTATAAATCGGTCGAGTAGTTTTTGAGTTACAACCAATAAAAACAAGAATAAACGTAATCCACCCCCTTTGTAATATAAGAAAATATTTGACATTGACACTGAACTAGAAAATGTAGATTCAAACTTTGCAACGACTAAGCCATTAAAGAGATTGGATGTTGTTATGAGACTATCTAGGTGTATATTATATTGACCTTTGTTATCACATACAGTAAGTATTGTTTTTATTTGCAGTAATAATCTGTCTGCTCAATGCTTTAGTTTCAAAATGTACTAAGAGACAACGACTTAATTCAGGAATTAAATTATAAACTGCCCAAGGTTTTCTTAACCGAACTGTACTTAGTATTTTAGGCTATTCGACAATTGAAACTAGGCCGAAACTATTAATTATCTGAATAAATAAAAAAATACAAATAAAAAAAAGTTAAGATTACGGAAAGAGATTGGCGTTTTTTTTTTAATTCGAATTGGCGTCTTCTGTAAAAACGTTATCAAACGTTATCTAATTTTGTATTTGTGTGTGTGTGTGTGTGTGTGTGTGTGTGTGTGTGTGTGTGTGTGTGTGTGTGTGTGTGCGTGCTTGTTAGAGTGGGAGAAAAAGAGAGCGAGCGAGAGATATGAGTATATGTGTGTTATACTGAGTCATTGGTGGTAAGCGTGTGTTGTGTATGATACCAGGAAAACATAATGCGTTGCAGGTATATCCTTAAGCATCGTTGTTCATAGTCGATTCATAGTCTGTGCACGAATGCCTTATGACGTAGGTAGATGTTATATAAAAATTGTGAGGTGTGAAATTGCGTGTGTCAGTGTGTGTGTGTGTGTGTGTGGATTAAAATGTTAATTAAGGACGCTAATGGGCCGGTTGCATTTAGAGATGTATAATTAACACATTGGCTTAATCATAAATAATGTATTACAATATACATTATCACCACGCCGATTCCCTATAATGGGTTAGGCATAAAGTCTGCACCAGTTTCCTATAGACTTACCTACAGACCTTTTTTGCTTCATCTGCATTCATCAACATAGGTACCTGCCTAGATATACTTACAGAAAAATACTCCTAGCAGAAATATTTGTTAGCCCCCGAGATTGAACTTATCACCATCACATGGAGCTCTTAGGATCCAGAAAGCTAGTCATACATTTTAATAGCAGGTAGAAGCTACTCACAGCATCAGAGTTGAAGAGGAGCTGACGGTATTTACGGCGGTTCTCTTCGGTGTTCTCCACTCCGATGTCCTGGAGACGCTTGCCCATGGTTCCTGGGTGACAACAATCAAAGTTACACTCAAAATATCTATATGAACAAAATAAAGTCAGTTTATTTACACCATTTACAGCTCAGGGGTGGACCGATTCTGATATGGGAATGACTAACGTAAAAAAGTATCACCACATTTATTTACTTCGGCAGTACGAAGTTCGCAGGGTTGGCTAGGAATATAATAAATAGAAACCGACGATCATGTATGATGAATGTGGACGAAGCGAAAGATGCATAACGTCTAGAGAACTGGCGCTGACTAACCCGCGAGGAACTCAGCAGCTTCTTCTCAAACGGCAGGTCTCCTCCATCGTAACACTTGTGATATAATAAAGCACTGCATTTGAATTCACGACAACCTTGAAACGAACCTGCAATTAGTAGGTACTATTACTATGTTACGTACCAGTGGACTCATCGGCAGCGAGAATACCCTTGCCGGGAGCGACGATCGCCTGGGCGATCTTCCTCAGCTCCTCTTGCAGCTCGGGAGTCGGGTATTGGAAGTAGGTGCTCATGGTGGCTGCAAAGGGAATCAGTATTCAGTATAAGGCTAGCTGTCAAACTTGACAGCCGTCTGGTGGTAGTAGGCAGAGGGGGAAGTTGCAAATACTTCGGCCTCGACGCACCAGCGCTTTCTACCTACATAGGTACATATCGAATTATATCGAGCGATAAGAAATATAATCGTAAATACATATACATTTCTTTGTTTCAGTATTAAAAAAATATGGGTGGTTACATTTTAATGGGTAGTCTAAGGTTTTAATACAGTAAACTTAAAATCTTAAAGCAATCCAAGGGCCCTTGACAGAATTTGCTACCGGCCTCGCACTGATTTAATAAGCCACTGCTGGCAAGTGATGATGGTCTGATTGCCACTCACTGGCCGTAGCCTTGGTTGAACCAGGAGGCTCGGACTCCTTGTCCTACTTTTCTGACATTCTCACTATCCTAACCGCTAAATGAAGTACAAATGCAAAAAGAATTTCGATTCTGACTTCCAGACATAAGCTCACAGCACCACTGACTTACCGCGCCTAGTTGAGTATAGGAACCCCTTCGTCTATCTATGCAAATGCTTTCATCAGAATCGGTCCTGCCATTCTGGTTTTTGCGAGATTTGCGAACTGCGTTTGGTTGTTATATACATAGAAGATTTATTTATTTTTATTTATTTATTTACATACTTATATTATCATGACAGGTGGTACCTAACGCGATAAATAAGCTACAGAGGACCTGATAACAGGTTAATAGTTACTTTCGTAAATTCCGCCAATGTACAAGTGAAAATATCAGTGTACTGTGATACCCTGTTCAATAGCTTAACTGCTCTTGTTATTGGAGCAAACTTAGCTATATTGGTGCGAGCCACGGGGACAACAAGATATAACTCTCCCTTTATAAGTATAGCTCTGCTCATAAACACAATGTATTCAGTAAACTAATATAGGTATTTTATTAAGTTACTCACATGACGGGTTGTTGTATCCCAGTTGATCCCACTAGTTTGTTCATTTCGTGAGATGAACAGGATTAATTTATGTTTATAATTACAGAAAATTCCTGTTCGACCCAAAGTTCTTTTATCCATGAGATCACAAACTGTATCCATTTCGACCCTGAAGCGTCCATTCCGTATCAGTTTTGGAAGATAGTGCGTTTTGAAAATACAACGACAAATAAATGAAATAGAAATAGAAATGAAAAAAAAATTGCCCCAGAAAGGAGGCAAAGTAAAAAATACTCATAAAATTAAACTACAAAAAACAAAAAAAAACATACCGTCAAACGCACTGTCTTCTAAGCCTTGTCATAGGAGTACTTGATCAGAATGGCCAACAGGACGATAGCCAGTGGAACAATTACTGGTGGGATGAACAGGAATATGTTAAAACCAAAATCATTAAAACTTCAACCATGTTCATCCCACCAAGCAGAGCCACAGGAATACAGAGAGGATTTAAAGGATAGTTAGTTGGTTAAGGAACGGTCACTGGTGGGATGAACAGGATTTGAAACACTATCACACACTTCAACTAAATCTGTTTGGTCCCACTGAGCTACGAGTAATTAATAACACAGCTTTATAGTGGGAGAGCAAGCAATAAGGAACCTTATGTGGGCAAATATAATGAAATTCTTGTCTGACCCACTCAATATGCATATAAGCTGTATAGTTTTCCAATTAACTGTATATGTCCCACCAGTGGGATAAAGCTTGGTGGGATCACTAGGATACACTAACACCTATATATTATTATTATTATTTTTTTATACCACATGGGTGGCAAACAAGCATACGGCGGTAAGCGGTTACCGCCGCCTATGGATGCTTGCAACACCAAGGGTATCACTCGCGCGTTGCCGACCCTGCAGGAATCTTTTCACACCCTTCTTGAAGAACTCCATGCTGTACTCTCCAGGGAAAACCTCAACGGGGAGCTCATTCCACAGCCTGAGCGTTCGCGGAAGGAAACTCTGCTAAAAGCTATATATATAGTGAACCAGCTTTACTGTCCTACTACATACAATCTTAATATGTTCAATTGAATGAGGAAAAAGTTACCAGGAATTATATTTTATCTAGAATTTCCAGTCAGATACGAAAAATATCCTTACATTTCATATTCCAATCAGAAACCAATCTAATTAAGGTTAATTTTCATATTCTATTGCATTTTCTTTCAGTGCCTTTATTTTCTAGAACTACCAGTAAGAAAAACAAGCCATGGTATCAGTCACCATACACTGAAGACTATTTCATTTCACTTTACACTGCAATTCTTATTAGCCAAGTAGAAATAATGTAAATATATATTTTATATACCATGGTAGAGCACAGAGCATTTCTAATAATCTACAATACAACTTGTATTGTAGACTATTAGAAATGCTCTATTTTTGCATGTAAAAACACCTAATTTATTTGGCTGCTACCTACAAATTCATAGAATATCTACATAGCAATTCATTGTATCATTGAATGTTGTAAGTTACCTAAATACAGTTATATGGCAGAGTAAAATGATGCAATATGTACCTGCTCCTAGAAAAATAAATCTTTTATTAAATCTTGCCCGGTATATATACCTTTAATTTAGTCAAAATACACTCAGGAGGCTTATAATAATGGTCATACCTCGCGTTCCAAATCCTGGCATCCATCCTGACTCGGCTTGTCCCTTTTTGCCCTTCTTTCCTTTTGGTGGCATTGTGATTTATATAAATTGGATATAATTGATATAATAAAGTTATAAAATTACATATTTACTCGACATTATACAATGTTATTTATCAAAAGTCTATAAAAAATAACTCACCGAACGTTTATTGACGTCTGTCCGATTAATCTTTTGTTTTCGAAAATCCTGCTTATTTTAAATTACGAATAACAATACGTCAATTTTGACAGCAATTAATAAAATTTGCAAGTGCAATAGATCGCAGAAGATAACAAAAGTTCAATTATTCGATGTTTTTTTTTATTAATTTTAGCTTAGGCAACCGTTACATGTAAATATACACTATCGATATCCCAACTCGTCTGATATAATATTAAAGAAAATATCCCTAATATTGAGCCAAATTCTTGTAAGAACGAAGTCTTAATTCTTCTTCAAGTTCGTATGTAATGTTCTGTAAATCTTCGAGCAAGCATGTTTAAGTGCTTTCTGCCTATAAGTATACATATTACTTTCCTAAATGAAAAATATGTACTATTATTTATGGTAAAATTACTTAATGATATTCTGTGCGTGTATAATCTACAGAATCCCTAGATAAAAAATAAAATAATAACAAAAAAATACCGAAGCCGAAAATAGCGCTTACAAGTGTTATTTTTAGGTGAAATTATACCTCTTGTAAGAATATGTGCAACTAAGTAGGTATAAGACTTTCACGTCGATAAACCCCAAAGAAAGACTGTAACCTTGAAAGGTCATTCAAAGAAATGTATACCTACTGCGCGTATACATTTCTTTGAGGGGATAATTATAGCTCTTGGTCCTGGAATCAAATCCGTAAATGAAATTGCTGTTAATAACTAATTTAATTTGTCTTTTTTGATTGTTTTTAAGATGAAATTAACGACATAACATAATTAAAGAAAATTCATCATTAAATCTACAAATATTTTAAAGAAATCATGTGTCCCTTCCCTTCGTAATAATTTCACGTTAAACGATAATACTTTTTCATAATAATAATTGTGATTATTAATGTACCTACTTTCGCTATTATTAATAATAATAAATGATAATAACAGTTCAAAAATGTGAAATTCAATGAGGGTAAGAATAAACATAGTTATGTCACCGTAATAATTACATACAATATAAAAAATAGGTTGTTAATGAAATATTTAAGCCCTGAAATTAATTGTCAAACAACAATTAATCAAATATGTATGCGTCACATTATTGTATAGAGCTGTAAAAAAAGCATAAATTGTATTTTTTAAAGATATGATAATACTTACATATTTTAGTTTAGACTGATCCGGTTTTACACAGACACTCCCGTACAGCTACGTAGTTGGTAGTACTGTCAAATTGAAAGAATTCGAAGAGAGGACAACGCAAAAGGTCATTTGAAGGTCTAATGATAGCGCAAGTCTGTTTTATCGTCTGTTTGCAACGCCATCTAGCAATTGTATTGGAATACTGTAAAACGTTATGATGTCCTACATAATTATAACTATTTATGTTAAAGAAGTACGAGGATAATTTGGTAGATGGTGCTGCAACCAATATTTGTGATTAGCCTGCGTATTTAAACAATCAAGCTCTGCTCACATACGAAATAATGGTGGGTAACAAAGTCTACTACTAGCTTTCCCGCCCTACCTCGCTTTAGGGAAAAAAATATAAAATTCCTGACACACGATCACTGCGCCACCTATCGGGTTCAATTGTGAATCTAAACCATTCTCGAATCCAATGCACGTGTGTTCACAAAAAAAACAACATCAAAATCGGTCCAGCCGCTAAGGAGGAGTTTAGTTACAAACACACGTACGATTGATATATAATGAATATATCGGTAGTTAATATAAACTGAACATAACCAGATCGACATTGTACACTTAACATACTTAACAGGGCCCTAACCCTAGGAATAGAAGTATAGGAATGATATCGCATGCTCTAGTGTGAAAGGGACAAAAGTATGCGACGTCATTAAACCTTTCTTTCGCTCTTCTGAATTATGATCCCAATAGCACTTCTTAGTGTATTACTTAGTGTTCTTCGTATGTCTCTAGATTGCTGACTCAAGGGACTTTGAAATGTCAGAGGTTTCGTGAAATTTGTATAATACGGCCGAAGCGAAAGAGGTGTGTCAGTCTAGAGACTGACTCTACTCGTTAACAATCCCGTGAGGGACTCGGCGTACTGCTAAGTATGTGTGAATTTAAACGGATATGCATGTATGTATGTGTAGATTTTAATATAAAAAAACAGACACTTAAATTTAATTTATTACTATAGATAAAAATATATACTTTAACGATGTGATAATACAAAGTTCATACGATCAAACATTCAAGTGTGTATTACAATCGTTATGTTCTTATGCTCGCAACCAAACTCGTGTTTATCACTGATAACAGTATCTCACATTAATGTCATAAGTACTAGTAATGAAATAACATTACAGCGTCCACCACGACACAGTAAACAGGTAAATATATAATTAGTCAATCTCATTTTCAATTCATCATTATGATATTAGCGCGAAAATTTGTAAAGATTTCTTCACGCAAAACCGACTGGGTTGTTTTTAAACCACACGGGTGGCAAACGGTATTGGATATTTGACACAGAGATTATATTAGCTGGATTGTTTATCCAGTTTTTTATCGGAAGCCGTGGTGGTTCGAGGAGTCACACCACGAGCTTTACGGTGAAGGAATACATCGAGAGGAAACTTGCATACGTTTGACAAGTAATTCAAAGGCGTATGTATAGTCGTGCTTGAGTAACGGTGATGGACTCGCCATCTGTCACGCAATATATATCTGGCAGCAAGTGGGTGTGTGGGGGTACTACCTATACACCTTTGCCCAACCCTTCGGGGACCCTTGTGGGAAGGCGTGAGGATAAATATAATAAATAGTATGTCTTATGTCAGCAGTATGACGTACTTCTCCTACCCTGAGCCAGCCCTGCAGGAGGAGCTGAAGAGGACAGCGGAAGCTATCGTAGTCCCAGGGAAGGGCATCTTGGCCGTGGATGAAACCAATGGTAAGTTTGTATTTATCATAATTTGGACATGTTACTTAAACGTTTCTCTAGACTCTAGGAGTAATTGAAAGGACTCTTTGACCTTTTAACCGACTTAAAAACTGCTTGTTTTTTTGTTATGTGATTATTCGCTATTTAATAATGAACAGATTTTCATGTTTTATTTTTGTTTGGTTGATAATGCATTATATTATATTATACATAAATTCAGCGCTTCTTGAAAAGGTTAACTTTTCAAAGTCTGATTCTTTCTTTATCATCGCACATTTTCGCGTTATCCATACATTCGACAAATAATACTTCGACATACATGCGGTTTTCGAGTATTATTTTTATTTTGTATATTATATTTATAAAAGCCGTGGTGGTCGAGTGGTTCGAGCAGTTGCCTGCGATGCAAAGGTCGCAAGTTCGAATCCCGACTGTACCAATGAGTTTTTCTGAACTTAAGTACATTGATTAGTCACACCACGAGCTTTACGGTGAAGGAAAACATCGAGAGGAAACCTGCATACGTCTGAGAAGAAATTCAAAGGCGCATGTATAGTCGTGCTGGAGTAACGGCGATGGACTCGCATCTGTCACGTTGGCACCTAATATACCTCTGGGGGAAACTGGGTGTGTGGGTAATACCTATACACCTCTGCCTACCCCTTCGGGGACCCTTGTGGGAAGGCGTGAGGAAATATTATATTTATACAAAAGGCGTATATATAGAGGTGCTTGAGTAACGGCGGCGGACTGGCACTCTGTTACGTTGGCACCTAAAATATATCTCTGGCGGAAAGTGGATTAAACATACATCTCTGCATATCCTTTCAGGGACCCTTATGGGAAGGCGTGAGGATTAAAAAGTATAATTGCTTGGTAACAGGCGAAAAAAGTTTTATCTATACTAATACTAATCTATACTAATATTATAAAGAGGAAAGATTTGTTTGTTTGTTTGTTTGTTTGTTTGTTTGTTTGTTTGTAATGAATAGGCTCCGAAACTACTGGACCGATTTCAAAAATTCTTTCACCTTTGGAAAGCTACATTATCCCCGAGTTACATAGGCTATATTAAATTGGACCCGATAGGTGGCGCTGCGATCGAGTTTCAAGAATTTTACCTTTTTACCCGGGCGAAGCTTTCTGTGTGTTTCTGTGTGTCTTAAGCTAGATTCGAGAATGGTTTAGATTTACAATTGGACCCAATAGGTGGCGCTGCGATCGTGTTACGGGCAATTTAACTTTTTCACCCGAGCGAAGCTGGGCGGGACAGCTAGTATTTGATAATTCTGGAGCACCATAGATCAACAGTGGGAACGAGAATAACGAATGACTTTTGCAATCTCTAAGGAATGATACTCCATTCGTATTGCTAGCAGCTGACATAAAAAATAATTCAAACGTAGAATCGAAGCCCTCAAGCGTCTTGAGTCTCACAGTCCGAAGTTAAAAAGAAAGAAAATACTTGCTACGTAATCAGCTATCATAGATAGTCATCATAGATAGTATCATAGTCTTCTGTGCCCTGCAGTTTTATCAGCTTTAAATTTGAATATATACATTCTCGTAAATTTTGTGTTTGCGCCCTAACGTCGACTAAAGCGGAAAGATTTAATTATAGTAACGTTGGAAATAGATGAAATAAAAAAAGACAGCCGATTTTAAAGATTCATTCATCATGTGAAAGACATTTAGCAGTAGTAACGACTATATTTTACCATATATTTTGGCTGTAAGAGTCTAGTGATGGCGCTTTTTCTCTGCCTACCCTGTAGGGACTCCAGATGATATATTTCGTTCATTATTCCGGAGTAACATGAGATACATAGATTTTGTTCATACCAAATCAGTTGAGACAATCAATAAGCGTAATGTAGGAGATAATTTAAAGAATATTATTGATTCTTAGAATATTATTGATTCTTAGAATATTATTGATTCTTAGAATATTATTGATTCTTAGAATATTATTGATTCTTAGAATATTATTGATTCTTAGAATATTATTGATTCTTAGAATATTATTGATTCTTAGAATATTATTGATTCTTAAAATATTGTTGCTCCTTAGAATATGGTGTAAACATTGGAAGGCATTAAGTTAGGGTCCCACGGGACGGGACCAGATGTCAGTATCATTATGACGCACTTAAAAATGTACCGCACTTTCGTAGTTCGTTACAATTTCAATTAAACGGAATTCTGTTAATTAAATTGCTCAATTTGAGTTGTCGTACTTGAATGTTCCGAATTGAGTTTGAATGTTTTCCTTCGCCGACAAGCTCGTGGTGTGACTAATTACTTTACGTAAGTTCAGAAAAACTCATTGGTACAGGTGGGATTTTAACTTACGATATTTGTGGCGGCGATTTTTTTCTGATTTGTGTACATAGATTAAGCAAACCACGAGTTTTACGGTGAAAGACAGCTTCGAAGGCAACCTGCAATCGCTTGAGAGAAATTCAAAGACATCTATTAATAGTAGTGCTTGAGTAATGGAACTGTTATACCCTATACATGTAAAGCTAAGTGCTAGCTGATGCTGCTGCATCAGCAGTTCTATGTTAGTGTCTCAGTTTAGTTCTAATGCTCAGATCAGAATGTTAAAAGTAAATCCCCGGTACGTTTCCGAAGTATTTCAAGTTCGCGAATAGTGAAGTGTGAAAATTCGTGAAAACTCTGTGTCTACTATATCCTACTACATCCTGCTAAACCGTTTCCGAGTATGAAAAACTACACGCTTCAAAACTCAGTGATCTAAAACAGTTCAGTGTTCAAAAAAATAATATAAAAGTGGGCAGCGTAGAGCTGTATCATTGAACCCTGAAAAAATAAAACAATAAGAATTATCTTTACAATAAAATCAAGAAAGTGTTACTATTGAACTTGAGAAGAAATTACCAATAAGTTCTTGAAGTCCTTTCTCTGTGTTGTCCCTGTGTTCCTGAAAATAAAAGTGTATAAATTAAACTACGAAATTACAATAAAGTTACTTACCTGAAAACTTTACTTGGAGAAAACTCGCCAAGTCGCTGACCCAAACCAAGGAGTCCTGTAACGTCAAGAATTATTGATCAACCGTCCATCCACTTTTCGGTTACGCGAGGTCAAGGCTACCTTGTGTCATCATCACCGTGTCTACGTGTCGTCGCACCGAGTCCGCTGTGTCATAACACCGTGTCATAACACCGTGTCCACTGTGTCGGAATGCAGCTTATCGCAATCGCCTACGTATTCTCCGTACTGTGAGTCTTTGGTCACAATTTTATTAGGGATCAGTGTTAATTTTATTTTAAATAATTTGTGTTTTACAGTAACATTTCTTAATTTTGAATAATGTCGAAAACCAAGGAAGAGGTCACAAGTGTGACTACATTAGATTTAAACATTCTAATCCAATTTATTCACAAATACGACGGAAGTCGTGAACTACTGAACCCATTTTTAACTAATTGTAAGAATGCAATGAACTTAGCTAGTACGTCACAAAAAGATGTACTCTTCAAACTCATAGTCAGTAAATTAGAAGGCAGAGCTCAAGCCGCGTGTGCAATAAAAGAATTTGACGATTGGCCCCAGTTAGAAGAATTTTTAAAGACTCAATTTGGGGAGCGTAAACACTACACGCACTTGCTTTCTGATTTGCAAGACTGTAAACAGGGACCCGACGAAACAGTCAGTCAGTTTTCATTAAAGGTTGAAACTTGCCTGTCTAAACTTTTAACTGAAATAAATATATCAATTCCAACTAAACGTAAAATGGAACTGGCTGGCCGCGTCGCGGCAATGGAAGATTTAGCACTGCATACCTTTATTACTGGGTTGAACCCCAAGCTCGCTACTATAGTCAGATGTCGTGATCCCGACAATCTCAACTCTGCTATTAACTTTGCTACAGCAGAGGAGAAAATTTTATTTGGCACTTTTAAAAGGGCGTCTCCATCACAAGTATGTAACCATTCAGTAAATCGCCCTCAAAACTCTTCAAATAAGGCTGAGTATTTTAAAGATGGTGCGCGTTCATTTCGCCCTGCACGTTTTAACAATAACAATAATCTCCAAAATCCTGTTATTTGTCGTTATTGCAAATTTCCCGGTCACACAATAGAAAACTGTAGGAAAAGAGAATATAATAACAGAAATTCACGATATGTTGACTCAAACCAACCATCTACTTTCAATTTCAAACCCAAACAATTCCAAAGGGTCCATTATACGGATGATGGTCCTGATCCAAATGAAGGTGATGATTCCCGTGATGAAGTAGATGATATACAAAAAAACTAATTAACATCTCGTCTGGGTGTCGTGCGAGATGTCAATCATTACAAAGCGGCACTTTATCCATTGCTAAATCCACTGTATCCATTGCTAAATCCACTGTATCCAATGCTAAATCCACTGATTCTAATACTAAATCCACTGTATCCATTGCTAAATCCACTGTATCCAATGCTAAATCCACTGATTCCAATACTAAATCCACTGTATCCATTGCTAAATCCACTGTATCCAATGCTAAATCCACTGATTCCAATACTAAATCCACTGTATCCAGTACCAAATCCACTGTATCTATTGCCAAACCCACTAACTCCAATACTAAACCTACTGTTCTCAACACCAAATCCTTTGCAGCCGAAGTAACCACTGAGCATGATATTTGTCCCACTGTATCAAATTCTACGTCCACTGATCTTGATTTTAAAACCAATAATAGTAACTCCGAATCCATCATTGAAGTCTATGAAATATCCAGTGACCCTTCAAAATTACTACTTCCGCATGTCCTGGTTTTATCATCAGTATCTGAAATTCCATTATCAATGTTAGTAGATTCTGGCTCATCAGTAAGTCTTATCAAGCAATCATGCATTCACAAAAACCCCACTCTGATAAAAGAGAAGATTATATTGAAAGGAATAGATCCTGTCCAAGAAACCACAAAAACATCTGGACATTTTAAATTAAAACTTACACTCTCTGATCAGGCACGCGGGTCTATTTTACATAAATTCCATGTCGTAAATAAAATCGATTTACCATATGATGGTATAATAGGCAACGATCTTCTTAAAGAGTTCGGATGCTCCATCGACTACGCCGATGATACCTTGCGTTTAGGAAAACTGAAAATTAAATTGCATTTCAGTGAACCAACTTACATCATACCTCCTAGGACAGAAACTGTTGTTGAGTGCTCTGTATCGAACCCTGAAGTTAAAGAAGGCCTCATACTAGACCAAAGTCTATCTAATCATTTATTGATTGCAAATTGCCTCGTTCGTGTAAAACGTAATAAAAGAATTAACCTTACCGTATTAAATACATCTGAATCTCCTATATCTTTAAAATCTAATCTTAACTTGACTCTTTCACCTACTAATCCCGACTTATTCAATGACTCTGATGATACTAAACCTATTCATTCTATTATACAAAGTAAATCTTCAGTTCAACGTACACGAGAAGTACTGAACCAATTAAGAACATCACATCTTAACAATGAAGAAGTTAACGCACTGTTTCAAGTTTGTTCATCCTTTTCCGATATCTTCCATCTTCCAGGAGAACAACTAACATTTACTAACGCTATTAAACATGACATAAAAACCTCTTCTGACAATCCCATACATACTAAATCCTATCGTTTCCCAGAAATTCATAAAGCTGAAGTTAGTAGTCAAATGAACCAGATGCTCGATCAAGGTATTATAAAACCATCTATCTCTCCCTGGTCCTCTCCCATTTGGGTAGTGCCAAAGAAGGCTGATGCGTCAGGTAAGCAAAAGTGGCGTGTTGTCATTGACTATCGTAAACTCAATGATGTTACGGTAGGAGATACTTACCCAATTCCACAGATAACTGAAATCTTAGACCAGCTGGGCAACAGCAAGTACTTCTCCACCTTAGACCTTGCTTCTGGTTTCCATCAAATCCAAATTAATGAAGCTGATGCAGAAAAAACAGCTTTCAATGTTCCAGAAGGACATTTCGAATTTACCCGTATGCCATTCGGCTTAAAGAATGCACCTTCAACATTCCAAAGATTGATGAATACAGCCCTTTCCGGTCTTCAAGGTATTCGCTGTTTCGTGTACCTTGATGACATTGTAATCTATTCCCACGACCTTGAATCCCAAATCTTGAACCTTACCACCGTATTCCAGAGGTTACGCGAGTTTAACCTCAAACTCCAGCCGGACAAATGTGAATTCTTAAGGCGAGAAGTCGCATACCTCGGTCATATCATATCAGAAGACGGTGTGAAACCTAATCCTGAAAAGATAAAAGCCGTAACCCAATTTCCTTTACCAAAATCACCCAAAGACATTAAATCCTTCCTCGGTCTTGTCTCTTACTATCGCAGATTTATCCC
This sequence comes from Drepana falcataria, assembly GCA_945859725.1. NCBI lineage: Eukaryota > Metazoa > Arthropoda > Insecta > Lepidoptera > Drepanidae > Drepana > Drepana falcataria. The sequence goes on along the minus strand of OX243941.1, from coordinate 7,086,123 downwards.
TGACTTCTCCAAAACTGCTAAGCCCCTAACAAACCTTCTAAAGAAAGAAGTCCCATTTAAATGGGAAAACCAACAGCAATTGGCGTTTGACCTCTTGAAAGAGAAACTTACTACTGCCCCTATTCTCTGTTATCCTGATTTTACTAAGCCTTTTGTCCTTACCTGCGACGCTTCAAATCACGCCATCGGCGTAGTTCTATCTCAAGGTTCCGTCGGTAAAGACAGACCAATTGCCTTTGCTTCTCGTACTTTAAACAAAAGCGAGTGTAATTACAGCACCACGGAAAAGGAACTTTTAGCCATAATATTTGGTTGCAAAACCTTCCGTCCATATCTTTACGGCCGGAAATTTCAAATCATAACTGACCACCGACCGCTTAAGTGGTTGTTTAATCATAAAGACCCGAGCAGTAAAATGCAAAGGTGGCGGTTAAAATTAGAAGAATACGAATACGAAATCCTTTACCGAAAAGGTAAATTAAATGCCGCTGCTGACGCACTTTCTAGGTTCCCAGTAAACCCAATTATAAGCAAAGAACCTTCTACCTCTAACGACGATTTCGATACCATTGACTTAGGTCCATTCGATGACAATCTTAACTGGAACCTTAGTCCATCAAATTTACCATCTCTTCCATCTCCGCCGAACCCTTTCCCAAGTCCTTCCAATCCCGCAGAACATTCAAACATACCAAATCCTACCATTCCTATTCCTGAAACAATACAAAATTCGCTGAGTCCTAACGCTGAATTACAAGAAAATCTTCAAAATCCTCTGACTAACGCTGAAACCTCTTCTCCGAATCCTGAAACGATAGACCCCCTTTCCGACATAGCCTGGAATTCCGACGATTATTCTAATTTCCTGAAACAAATGGCTACGACAAATAAAAACTTCAATACGAACCTTGAAGAACATAACGAAAACTTAACTAAAACATCTTGCAAAGTCATCTTAATTCCCACTTCTTTAGACCTCGACGAATCTAACCCCTATATACAAGAAATCCTTAGTAGCGTAGAAAACCCTGAAGATATTATCAATAGTGAAAGAGAATTATATTCATTTACAAAACTCGATATAAATAATAAAGAATACTACCTTTTGTATACTAAAGTCCATCATTTTGACGAATCCTCATACAAAGAAATATACAACGTTCTAAAATTAATAAGGAACGAATTTACACTTTTAAGCAATATAAATGAAATAGCTATTTCTGATTTCAAAAGCCCCTATGAAAAACACTCATTTATAAAAATCTACAATATTCTTACTTACCTTTTTCACAATACCAATATAACAGTACACATATACCATAACAATATTATATTTCCCACTCCTACTGAAATAAAGAAGATTTTACGAGAAAATCATGACATACCAATCGCAGGTCACCTCGGGACCGTTAGAATGCTGAAAAGAATTAAAGAAAGATATTATTGGAAAGGCATGCGCTCAGATATAGAGTCTTATGTGAAGAAATGTTCATCTTGCCAGGAAAACAAGGCACTGAGGAAAACGAATCGGGCGCCAATGCAAATTACTACCACTTCTACCAGCCCCTTTCAACGCGTAGCCCTTGATGTCGTAGGTCCCCTGCCTGAATCTGGTACCGCAAAGATAAAGTACATTCTTACCATACAGGATGACCTTACAAAATATTCGGTCGCCTATCCAATGCGCAGTGTTTCTTCTGAAGAAACTACTGACTGCCTTGTTCACTTCATTTCCCTATTCGGAATTCCGAAAACCATATTAACCGACCAAGGGACAAATTTTACAGCCGACCTTTTTAGAAAAACTTGCACTTTCCTCAAAATAAAACAATTGTGGTGTACACCTTACCATCCTCAAACACAAGGTGCCTTAGAGCGAAGTCATTCGACACTCAAGGAGTATCTTAAATCCTTTGTCGATTCTAACCAAGACAATTGGCCAAGATACGTGTACACTGCTATGTTAACATACAATACTAACACACACTGTACAACCAATTTCACTCCCTATGAGCTCCTCTTCGGTCATAAACCATTTATACCTGATTCCGTATTCGACTCCACCCCTGACAGCACTTACCCTGAATACGTAAGGATGCTACAGCATAGGATGAGGCACTCGAGAGAGAGAGCCGTCCAGAACATCTTGAATTCTAAAGAAAATTCTAAGACACGTTACGACACCCATACTCGACCAAAATCATATAAAGTTGGTGATTACGTTTATTTAAAGAATCACCTTCGTCTCGGGAAAGCATTATCTCCATTATGGAAAGGACCATATAAAGTGGTCAAAATCCACGGTAATAACACTCTCTCTTTATTAATCAATAGGCGATATGTTAAACATCATTACGATGAGACTAAGTTAGCTGTCCTTGATACTAATTCATAAAATTCGAATAGTCTAGTTCATTTAATAATGATAATGAACTAGATATATATCCTATATATATTAACAAGTTATTTAAGTACTTAAAATTATATAAGACCGGTATTTTAGTTATCTACTATGTTAAAGTATCTATTATTATATATAACATATTGTTACATAAGTAATATGTATATAATATACTGAACCCTTGTATTAATTATACGATAATACTATTAACACATACTTATTAATATTCCAGTATCGCTGTCGAAGCATCTTCCGATTATATCAAGCCTATAACTTCAAGTTCAGGGTTGTACTTCGATTACGTAGGTAAAGTAAAAATTAAAAGTAGTTATCTTAGCGTTATAATCCCTTTGGACATTACTCACATAAACCCACATATTATAAATATAAATTCAACCTTAAGTACAACAAGATACTTATGTAAGCAATCAAGTATTATAGATGACATAGAATGTCACAACATATTAGAACCGCTTACTGTAAGATACCAAGATGTAAAAAGGGAATACGAATCAATATCTCATTTAATACCCAATAGAAATAAGCGAGCCTGGATTGGAGTCGGAGGTACTATTTTGAAACAGATTTTCGGCACGTTGAACGACGACGATGCTTTAAAATACAATAATGCCTTGGATCATTTATATGAAACTGATAAAAAACTGGCATCGTTATTAAAACAAAATGTTCTTATGACAAGATCTACTTTAAATGCATATAATCAAACACTACATCAAATAAAAAATAACGAAGTTAGTTTAAACCATGCTATCGAAGAGCTCTCTAAAAACTTTAAGAATTTAACTATTTTCTCGAATGAACTTTTATTAAGATCAAAGTTTAATTCATTAATAACTAGTTTAGAGACAGCCCTATTAACTTTATCATTCCAATTGAATGATATAACCAATGCAATCGTGTTGAGCAGTAAGAACATTGTACACCCGTCAGTCATAACATCTATGCAACTATACCGAGAACTCTCTGATAGCCACGCACACCTGCCTAACGGTATCCAATTACCTTTAAGTCTAGAGTTAGATTATATGAATATTATTTTAACTATATCTAAAGTATTATGTTATTATTATGACAGGAAAATTGTATTTGTATTGCAAATACCCTTGGTTATACCAATGGAATATACCCTGTACCATAACTTACCGTTGCCTATGCCCTATTATAACAAATCAAATACATATATCACTGTAATCCCTAGCAGTGTATATACAGCCGTGACCAAAGACAAAACTCATTATTGTAATTTACATAGTTTAGAAAAGTGTGATATTTTGTACAACCAAAACTTTATCTGTGAAATTACCGATGTATTCTCTACTACTTTAAATCCTAGTTGCGAAAGTGAATTGTTGACACGTGTTGTAGACACATTACCAAGAACATGTGATACGAAAGTGATTTATGGCAACATTGATATTTGGAAAAGTTTGTCAAACAATAAATGGATTTTTGTTCAGTCTGAAATAACTAAATTAAGTATAGATTGTGAAAACTCAAACTCTCATGATTTCCGAATATCAGGAACAGGTATATTAACCTTGACACCCCGCTGCACAGCATATTGTAAAAGTACAAAATTAATATCAAAATATAATGCAGTTAGCATCAACCTTTCTATATTAAATACAGATTTTAACCTTATTAACGATTCTTGTTGCCCACTTGATAAAATAAATAAGATTATATTTAACAAAACATTAACCCCGCTAAAATCAGCAGACCTAGATAGCTTAAGAATAAATAATATTATGTTCCAATCACTACTAGATAATGTCGATGAAATTACTACTGCTGAACCACACTTTGTTAAATATCAACCACATTACTCTGTCTTAATGTTTATTATGATATTTCTTGTATTAGCCCTAAGTATTGTATCCTTTATAAAATTAATTTACCATTGTAAATCTGGCGGCAGCCTACAGACATATTTCATCCAACCAAATACGCGTAATGAAAACATGAATGAAAAAGATGACGCTATACGACTTCCCCGTCTTCGCGAAATAATCTAGTATTTTAATCTTTTTACATAAACTTTGAAATATCAACCCCAAAGTTTAGTTCACTTCGGGGGGCTGTTATACCCTATACATGTAAAGCTAAGTGCTAGCTGATGCTGCTGCATCAGCAGTTCTATGTTAGTGTCTCAGTTTAGTTCTAATGCTCAGATCAGTCTCGTTCCACCTCTCTTACGCGTCGGCTGCCAAAGGACATAAATAATTAATATTTTTATACTTTTCTATTTCAAATATAATTTTGATTTTTAATTAATTAGTTTTTTTAAAAAGCTAATCGCGAGGCTCATTATAACAGAACGCTAACCGTCACGTTGGCACCTAAATCTCATCATCCTATTTCCTTTAAAGAGAGGGTGCTTTTACACCTCTGCATACCCACCGCTTGGGGAACGGCGTCCCCCAAGTGACGTGGGCGAACGGTACACACCTACTTACAATTCTAAATTTTGTGAAGGCGTGAGGATATAATGTAATACGAATATATAATACGATATATATATATATATATACTAGTTGTCCCGCCCAGCTTCGCTCGGGTGGAAAAAAAAAGATGGTGGCGCCACCTATCGGGTCCAATTGTGAATCTAAACCATTCTCGAATCTCCACGAACACACACAAAAAATTTCATCAAAATCGGTCCAGTCGTTTAGGAGGAGTTCAGTCACATACACACGCACACAAGAAATATATATATTAAGATATATATATACTTTCCGCCAGACATTGTATTTCAGGTGCAAATGTGACAAATGGCAACACCATAATCAAATTTCTAAAATTATGTCCTTATAAATATATTCAAAGTAAGAGACACACGACTGAAGGGTTCACCTTTATTGAACGTCAAGCGTCAACGCTCAATAAGTGTTCATCCTTGAACGTCACATTTTGAATGAAAAATTACCCTTACCACCAACCACCGTTTCCAAGCAAGCAAGTTGAAGCATGTCAGGAGAAGAAACTAGTTCCCATATATCAAGCTTTGGTTAGCAGTGGACTGTCACTAAGTACTAAGACAAATCCTGCTCTTGTTCACACACTTACGAAACATTAAAACTAAACCTATGTCCATAATTGCAGAGGGAATCGGCAAGCTATTGGCTGCGGTTGGTTTGGAGAACACGGAGAACAATAGGAGAAGATACAGGCAGCTTCTCTTCACCACTGACAACGTAAGATGGAAATAACATGCTTTTGTATTAGTGTTACCAATCACGCGAGAGTTTGACGACGTCTCCACCCTTTCATACAATATAGAAATAACAACAAGAATAAAATGATAATGTACCAAACGGGAATAGATACTCTCTTCTGATTAAATACTGTACGGTTGTCTGCCTGAAGACCACTTGTTGGTAAGCGGTTACTGCCGCCTAAAGATACTGGCAACACCAAAGGTATCGTTGTCGACCCTGCAGAAACAATTTAAGACATGCCTTCCGCTATCTTTGAAGTTCTGATCACAATCTCAGATGTATGAAGGATCTAGACGTTTTGCTTCACAGTAAAACTCTTCGAAAAAAAAGCTCAATTATAATATTAGTAGTATATATTTCCATACCATCAGGCCAAGTCCCCACGGGGTAGGCAGAGACAGTGGTGCGCCACCATATGATAAACCTGTCATGTCGATGGCCTTACAGGTAGTAAGTAGAGCGCTAGTCAGAAGCGCTCTTTCTATATATATACTTATGTCTCTTTATATACTTGTAGGTTTCGAGTACGTTTAACTTGATCGAACGTTAAGAAAATTTATAAAATATAATCTCCTTACCAAATACTGGCAGGAAATTCCCCAATTTAATCTATTTAATATCTTAGAACATAAACAGAACCCAAAGTGGAACATTTGTGAGGATAAAACATTACGCTTCTTGAATTACTTTCGTGATATTTTTAGATATGTCTTGCGTAAGGGCACGGCATAAGCCGGGACATTTTCGATGTTCCCTTGGGACATTTTGTGAAAATATAAGATGACTACCTGTACCCTCGGTTTATATACTCGTAATTCTTATAATATTCCCACACAAAGGCAAAAGTAATTTTAATATAATACCGTATTACAATTTCACGTTCAATAACTGTCTCCCGAGTCTCCAATGTATCTTAATTGATCTGGTTTTTATATAATATAATATATATAATATTGTACTCGATTCGAATGAATTCTCAACAAACTCTTAATAATACTAGCCCCTGGTCCCGGCTTCGTTCGGCTACCGTACATGTTTTATTCCGGCATGGGGTCGCATCAGCTCATTTCAACCAATACCTCAACAAACTATACCCTTAAAATCTTCCTGTAAACAGACAGACAGATGCGATGTAAGACTTTCCTTTATAGTATCATGGAGAGAAGATTCCTTCAGGGTAGGCAGTCCGCGAGCGATACCCCTGGTGTTACAAGCGTCCATAGGCGGAGTAGGTACCGCAACTCGCAAGCTTGTTTGTCAACCTTGTGTTACAAATAAAATTGTTGATTTTCTGCAAATTCAATAATATTTAAATAAAATTACCAGTCCAGCCCAGCTCCCTTGCTCGCGATCCAGCAACGCCCTAAGCCGAGGTTCGTACCCCACAGGGGGTGCCCTTAGCTGTGTTGCTTAGAAATAAATTGCCTGGCTGGAGGCCTAGGTCTCGCCATTGACCGGTTAAGTAGCAAAAGTTCCCGGAACTCACGCTACGAGAGACAATACAAAAAAAAAATCTGCAATTTCAAATTGCGATCGCCTTTCAACAAAACCCTCTCAAAATGCATGGTGATATAATTACGTCACCTATAAAGCGTTTATAGTCTTGCCATAAGGCTCCGAGGGCCCAATTTCATTTGGCAATTGACAAAATGTCACCCTTTCAATGAGCGTAATGGAATTCCCCCGAGAGGTACTGTACAGACGGGTATTGAATTTGATTATGCATGAATTCTTTATTGTCAAATAGCTCTGGGCATGCCTGTAGTTTAATGAAAATTTATCGTACGGAGCGGCTTATAAACGGGAATAATGTTTGACGCATACTTCTATACTCATTGCTTTACGCCTTTCCACAAGTGTCCCCGAAGGGGTAGGCAAATGTGTGTAGCAACAATCCCTACTACTTTGGAGTTGTATTTGAGTACCAACGTGACAGATGGCCAGTCCATCGCCGCTTATCAAACAATACCGGATAACAGTAGGTATATACAAACGTCTTTGAATTTCTACTCAAACCTATTCAGGTTACTTCTCGATGTTTTCCTTCACCGTAACGCTAATGATGCGATACTCGTAAATCAATCATATGCCTCAGACAAAACTCATTGGTCCACTTGGGTTCGAACTTGCGTTGCAGACAACTAGTCGAACTTATTACTCGAGTAGTTTGCCTGCAACACAAAGATAGCAAGTTTGAATCCCGACTGTTTCAATCAGTTTTTCTGAACTTAATTTACAGTGTCAATAGTTTACACTACTGGCTTTGCGGTGAAGGAAAACATCGACAGGAAGCCTGCATAGATTTGAGCAAAAATATTAATACATGATGGACTCGCCATCCATCACCTTGGCACCTAAAACATATCTCAGGCGAAATGTGGGTGTGTGGTAGAACCTTCACCCCTCTGCCTGCCTTTACGGGGACCCTTGTGGGAAAGCGAGAAGTGTGTTTAATAAATAAATTCGTAAAACTTTTCAGCTCTCCGAACACGTGTCAGCCGTCATCCTTTTTGATGAGACTGTCTACCAGAAGACTGACGATGGAGTGTCTTTCGTGCAAGTGCTGAACAAACAGAACATAATACCAGGCATCAAGGTGGACATGGATGCAGTACCCTTGTTCTTGACAGAGAATGAGGTTACTACGCAAGGTATATATAACGTATCGTACATGGTCACGAAAAATATTTTTGTACTCGGGCGAAGATTTCTAAGATATAGTACAACTTTGTACTAACTATAGCAAGAAATCACGCGACTCATCCACAATCGTATCAATATTTTAAATATAATAATAATATATCCTCACGCCTTCCCACAAGGGTCCCCGAAGGGGTAGGCAGAGGTGAAGAGGTAATACTGAAATGCCTGTAAAAAAAAAGATTTATTATTATTATTATATAATACCCCACCCACACACCCACACACACCCACTTTCCGCCCGAGTTATATTAGGTGCCGTATCAATACTTTGACAGTTATAATTACGATTCGATCTAGGTAGTTGGTACGTGGTCTTCCTCCCCCTCTTCTTGCACACACTCTTGCTTTATATTTAGACTAGCTGTCCCGCCCAGCCTCGCCCGGGTGAAAAAGTAAAATTTCTTGAAACACGATGGCAGCGCCACCTATCGGGTCCAATTGTGATGTAAGCTATCCTACCTTTTCAGTTGGATCAAACTGCACGCGGTGTGCAAATTTGATTGAAATCGGTAGTTGTTTAAGAGCCCATCGCGGTCTTAATTGCCATGAAAAAGGTTATAGTGAGTCAATCTTTAATGATAGACATATGCTGCCGCGGACTTTTTTTTAGAACTTTTAAAGAAGAACAATTCCATCATACATGATATTTGTGTAACTTAAACCGTTTACGCAGCGCACGCAACGGAAGCTCTCAAAAAGGATAATTTCCCCGTTCTTGCAACATTTTTCATTTATGCTTCGCTCCTATTAGTCGTAGCGTGATGTTATATAGCATATAGCCTTCCTAGAGAAATGGACTACCCAACACAAAAATTATTTTTCAATTCCAACTAGTAGTTCCTGAGATTAGCGCGTTCAAACAAAGAAACAAACTCTTCAGCTTTATAATATTAGTATATTTTTTTTATTTTTATTTTTATATCCAAACGCCTTCCCACAAGGGTCCCCGAAGGCGTAGGCAGAGGTGTATAGGTAATACCCACACACCCACTTTCCGCCAGAGGTATATTAGGTGCCAACGTGACAGATGGCGAGTCCATCGCCGTTACTCAAGCACGACTATACATACGCCTTTGAATTTCTTCTCAGACGTATGCAGGTTTCCTCACGATGTTTTCCTTCACCGTAAAGCTCGTGGTGTGACTAATCACTGTACTTAAGTTCAGAAAAACTCATTGGTACAGTCGGGATTCGAACTTGCGACCTTTGCGTCGCAGGCAACTGCTCGAACCACTCGGCCACCACGGCTCTATTTATTAGTGTAGATTTATATATATACCTATCTTTCATAATATAATCTAGACTGGAATATTCCAATGTAGGTAAGTAGGAAAGGAATGTAATGAAATGGAGGATAATTTTGTTTGTATGGTCCATGAATAACTGACAATAACAAGGATTTGGACGAGCCAATGTTAATAAAATATCTCAATAAAGTATTTTTTGCTCCCTGATTATGTTTGCTATCTGCTCAGAGTTCAAGGTTCGGCGATTAGTCGTCTCACTGTTGACGTCTCAATAAACGCTGGTGACATTTAATAGGATTCTATTCTATTCTACACAGAGTGGCTACGCGCATGTGATGCTTCGGTATCTTGAGCGTGAATAGGCGACGGTAACCGCTTCCCATCAGGTGGGCGATATACTATTGTTGTAAAAGAAATCTATATATAACTTAAAAGTATTTATTATATTTCAAAGGCGTATGTATAGTCGTGCTTGAGTAACGGCGATGGACTCGCCATCTGTCACGTTGGCACCTAATATACCTCTGGCGGAAAGTGGGTGTGTGGGTATTACCTATACACCTGTGCCTACCCCTTCGGGGACCCTTGTGGGAAGGCGTGAGGATATATTATTATACGTATTTATTAAAGCGAAAGAGGCATGTAACTTAAGTAACGGCGATGGACTCGCCATCTGTCACGTTGGCATCTAAAATATATCTCTGGCGGAAAGTGGGCGTGTGGGTACTACCTATACACCTCTGCCTACCCCTTCGGGGACCCTTATGGGAAGGCGTGAGGAAAGAGGTATGTAAGTCTAGAGAGAACTGGCGCTCTATTCTCTCTGCCTACCCCGTTAGGGGACTCGGCGTGATGATATGTATGTATGTTCATTTTTCTATGTAGTCAAAAATAATAATAATTTTCAATGGAACAGTGAAAGCATAATACATGAATTTTCAAACTTAAAAGGCGATATTTCTGATAACAGTTAACTGGTACAAACATATTGTGTGTGTAAACACGCTGTGTCAAAGAAATAAATATTTTTTACTAATTTTCCACTTTCATTTGTTTTTGCAGGTCTCGACGATTTGGCCAAACGATGCGCTGAATACAAGAAGCAGGGTTGTAGATTCGCCAAGTGGCGGGCTCCTTTGAAGATCGGAGAGCACACCCCGTCGGTGCAAGCCATCGAGAGCACTGCCCAGGTGCTGGCGAGGTATGCCTCTATCTGCCAGAGCGAGGGTCTGGTGCCTATTGTGGAGCCTGATGTACTTCTTGATGGTATGTGTTGCGTTCTAATCGCACTTTACAAATATTATACATACACTAGTTGTCCCGCCTAGCTTCGCTCGGGTGAAAAAATATGATTTTGTGAATTTGTTTTACCTATTGTGAATCTAAATCATTCTCGTATCCACCTAAGGACACTCAGAAAACTTCATTAAAACCGGTCCAGCCGTTTAGGAGAAGTTCAGTGGCATACACACGTACAGAAGAAATATATCTTCTTACTAATATTATAAATATGAAAGTTTGTAAGTTTGGATTTTTGCGGTTCTTTCCCGGCCAAACGGCTGAATCGAATTGGCTGAAAGTTGAAATGGTGATAGCTTATACCTAGGAATAGGACATAGGCTACTATTTATTATAAAAAATAATAATAAAAGCCGTGGTGGCCGAGTGGTTCGAGCAGTTGCCTGCGACGCAAAGGTCGCAAGTTCGAATCCCGACTGTACCAATGAGTTTTTCTGAACTTAAGTACAGTGATTAGTCACACCACGAGCTTTACGGTGAAGGAAAACATCGTGAGGAAACCTGCATACGTTTGAGAAGAAATTCAAAGGCGTATGTATAGTCGTGCTTGAGTAACGGCAATGGACTCGCCATCTGTCACGTTGGCACCTAATATACCTCTGGCGGAAAGTGGGTGTGTGGGTATTACCCATACACCTCTGCCTACCCCTTCGGGGACCCTTGTGGGAAGGTGTGAGTTACTTTTTATTCTTTTTTTTAATCCTGAAAAGTTCAAAGTTTTTATATTATAATGTACGATGCTCTTTCACGGCATAGCGGCTGAACCGATTCTAGCAGGAAAATTTCCAAAGCTACTTTTCCGAACTCCACGCGGGCGAATCCGCAGGCATAAGTTAGTGATATATAAAGATAAATATCAACGAGCCGAGTCCCTCACGGTGTAGAGGCGCCAGTTCTCTTTAGACCTTTCCACCTCTGCATTCTTTCTGCACCTCTTTCGCTTCGACCACATTAACCGGTCTCCTTATACACATGCTTGTCAGTTTCGAGAGCTTTAGACGTTCCCTTTTTTGAGTGTCCGATCAATGTCATCTAGGTAGTTGGAAATCTTCCTCTGCCTCTTCTTGCACACACTTTCGCTTTGTATATCTGTTTCGTCAATCTCTCTTTTCTTATCCTTTCTATTTCTCCAAACCAACGTAACATGGTCTTCATCTGTACAATCACAACCTTGTTCACGACTGTTGCTTTGTGAATCTTTTCATTGCGGATTCGATATAAAATCGTTACGCCGAACATTTTAATTGTAAATAAAATAAATAAATAAATTAGTCCCAAATTAAGCAAAGCTTGTGTTATGGTAATTAGACAACGATATGTTTACTTATATAGATAGATATATACTTAAATACATAGGACATCCAAGACAAAGGTACAAATATTCGTGTTCATCACACAAATATCTGCCCTCAGCGGGATACGAACCCGCGACCTCAAGTTTCGCAGTCAGGAGCTCTAACCACTAGACCAGACGGTCGTCAATTCAATGAAAATTCAGTTCATTTTGCAAATGAAACCGGCTAATTCATACAACGTATTTAAAGACATTCGGAGCACCTGTGTTTTATGTATAATGCAGATTTCGTTTCGTTTGAAAATCAATAGAGGGGCATGAATGTACGCTAATTACTAATTGTATTAACGCAAACCTTTTTCGAAACATCAGTATCATTAATGGCTATTGATTGGATAGTTTCATCCTTAATTAACGTATTATCCTTTAGATATTTTTGCCGTGGTGGCTGTGTTGTTTAAAGTAGCCACCGGTTACGCAAACGTTGTCATATCGAATCCTGGTAAATATTATATCCGCATGCCGATTAAATAAAATAAATAACTCCGAAAAAAAAACAAACTGAACAGTATTCAAGGGTTATATTCACATGCAAGAAGAGGCACAGGAAGGCCACGTTCCAACTACCTGGATCAAATCGATCGGACGCTCAAGGACGGGAACGTTAAGAGTACTCGAAAGCGACCAGCATGTATGAAGAGACTGATGAATGTGGACGAAGCGAAAGAGGTATGTAAGTCTAGAGAGAACTGGCGCTCTATACTCTCTGCCTACCCCGTTAGGGACTTGGCGTGGTGTTATGTATGTATGTATTCACATATTTTGATGGCTTTTATCAGAATCTTTTGATAACATCTAAAAATTAAAATGAAGTTAGATTCTATATTTAAAATTTTGACAGCAGAATTTTATGCGAAAGTAAGAGTTTTTTTTTCCATTTCGAATGTTTTTATTTATTTGCTTCCTTTCATTATGCCCTTTCACACGTTTGAGCACCTGTCACATTTTGTGAGACATCATGTATAATGTGAGATATTCAGAAGGATTAATGTTTAATACGACTATAAATTACCAGGCGATCATGACATCGCAAGAGCACAGAAGGTCACTGAAGTAGTCTTAGCTGCAGTTTACAAGGCGCTGAGCGACCACCACGTATACCTCGAAGGAACATTGCTCAAGCCGAACATGGTGAGTGCTAGATCATGCACACACTACATAATGGAGTTTTTTTTTTTTTTTTTATACAACAAGAGTGGCAAACAAGCATACGGCCCACCTGATGGGAAACGGTTACCGTAGCCTATTTACGCTCACGATACCGAAGTATCACTTGCGCGTTGCCACTGTGTTCGGAGAGTTATAATAGTGTGTTGGCAGCATAATGGGCTTAATCCCTCTGCTTCCAACACAATGTAACAATCCACCCCCCTCCCCAAGGAGCTCATTACTGGAAACCTTATTCACCGCGTAGGAACACAACACAAAAAATTGTGTTATTTGGCTACGGACTTCTGTAAGGTGGAGGTCCTGCCCCAGTCGGGCAGCTCCGAATTCGAACGGGAAACCCGTTATGCCCTACCTCTCTTATTTATGGTATTGCAAGTGCCTACAAGGTAACCGATTACCATCGGGAAGGCTAAATGCTAGTTTACCGCTTTTCTAAGTATAAAAAAGGTTGTCAAAAGAAGATTTTTAGCAGACGGATGACTGTATAGTATAAGGAATCTAACTAAATTTTTACCGTTGCGTAGTTTATTAGACAGATACACTACACACCGCGGGAAGCAACTTTGTCAATACATAATAGATATGTTTTAGAGTGTTTGTTCTTTGCTCAGGTCACTCCAGGCCAAGGGTACCTTAAAAATAATACTCCAGAAGAAATCGCTGAAGCCACGGTCATTGCACTGAGGCGTGGTGTACCGGCTGCTGTGCCAGGTACGGTATTGATAGCCGCCTAGTTAAGAGAGAGCTCGCGGGTTAGTTTTGACATATAAAAAAAACACGTTTCAACTACCTAGATCAAATCAATCGGAGATTGAAAGATTTAAACGTGACGTTTGAGTACTCAAAAACGGCAACTAAGACTTACATACCTCTTTCACTTCGTCCACGTTCATCAGTCTCTTCATACATGCTCGTTTGTTTCTACGTACTCTTGATCGTCTTATAACTACTATAATTATAGTTTACATATATAATATGACCTGACCGCATGTCATAAGAGTTGTGGGCCAAACGAACGACACAATGGACCCCACAGAATGTGACGCGCAGACGTAAGGCCAAGAAGAAGATGGCGGGACGAACTGGACATGCACCTGAACAGTTGGTCGGAGGTAGCGCTCGATCGCGGGGAGTGGAAGGACAGGAGGGAAGCCTTTACCCAGCAGTGGAACACAATTGGCTATAAATAAATAAATAATATTACCTCAGGAATGTATTCAGCACGTACTACAATTGTATACTCTCATTCTTACCAGGCATAGCCTTCCTCTCTGGCGGGCAGTCCGAAGAAGACGCCACTTTGAACCTTAATGCTATCAATAAAGTGCAATTTAACAAACCTTGGGCCCTGACCTTCTCGTACGGGAGAGCTCTTCAGGCCTCCGTTTGGAAAATTTGGGCCGGGAAGGACGAGAATGTAGCTAAGGCGCAGGCGGAATTGCTTAAGAGGACTAAGGTATTATATATACATATATATATATATATATATATATATATATATATATATATATATATATATATATATATATATGTGTATTATAGTATAGGTAGTACGCACATACCAATTTTTCTGTCAGACATATATTTTTATGTGCCTACGTGATAGATGGCGCGTCCATCGCCGTTACGATAACGCAGTAAGCACGACTATACATACGTCTTTGAACTTCTTAAACGTATACGGGCTTCCTCTCAATGTTTTCCTTAACCGTAAAGCTTTAAAGACATAACAGTAGAAACTCATTGGTACAGTCGGGATTCGAACTTGCAATCTTTATGTCGCAGGCAAATACCACTTGGCCACGACTAAATAAATAAATAATTTCATTAAATAGTAATGAAATTATTTATTTATTTAGGGTAACTAATAATTTTAATTTTTTATTTAATTAGCGTTGTAGTTTGTTTGTTAAAAACGGAAAAATTACTGAAGTACATATTGTGAAATTACATCCTATTAAGAAGATGAATTTTATAGAAAGATATATAGATTAGCTGGAATACATAAGAATTATTCCAGAAAAAAACCGAATAAAAACAAAATGTACGCGCTATAATCCGCGATGCACAGCTCATTATAAATAATTCTATCATTTCAGGCTAACGGATTAGCAGCTCAAGGGAAGTACGATGGGGCATCCGTTACCACAGCGGCAGCTAACATATCCAATTTTAGTGCTAATCATAAATATTAGACGTTTGAATTGTCACAACATGTTCAACTATAAAGATTTTTCGTTCGAATATTAAAACTTTTTAATTTCTATTTAATCGAGCATTTAACTCCCACTACTTGCTATTAAAATTATAAATTAGAAAGATTGTGAGGCTGTTTATACCATTTTCACGGAAAGTCTACTCAATGGACTTTAATAAGCCTTTACTTTATTACGCTTCGCTGTGGATATGTGACTGATGCAAACATAGATAAAAACAATCCTTGATGCGGATTATATATCATGCTAAAATTTCAGCTCGATCGGTGCAGAACTTTTTGAGTTTTGAAGCGTACACAAACCAACATAACATTTTTATAAATATAGATGACAATCAGAATAGCACGTTGGCTATAATTTATAGAGATACAAACAGTACCCGTATTAATTAGCGAAACAGTGACACGAATTCAAAAGAGAACGATAAGATCAAATTTCACCCGGGAAACCGTTCCGTTGATCTTATATCTGCTATAAAATAATGTCGCTTTTCACGGTCTGCAACAAATCTTTAGAGAATAGAGTTGCATATATCTAGTGCCATCCGCGAAGACGCGCCCCACCCATTTCTAGTCGAGGGGGTCGCGGGATGCGGGGAGTATGACCCGAGTTTAATAAAATTGTAGTGTGCGTGTGCACTCATAATTAACAATGTGTACCGACAATACACCATTAGTGGAAGGTTGCATACTTAGACTATAAGGAAGAATAGTGGGGCGCGTCTTCGTGGAGGGCACTATCTATACGTCCGCGAAGTTCCTAGCAATATAAAATACCTATATCGACTACCGTTCAGCAGAACGCAATGACATTTCCATGATTTACATAAAATAAAAAAAAAATGTGTAAATACCTATACACCTCTGCCTACCCCTTCGGGACCCTTGTGGGAAGGCGTGAGGATATAGGATGTTTATATATATATATATATATATATATATATATATATATAAATCTATTTAGATTTAGTTCAATTTGTAAGTAAGGCAGATTGAACCGGCTTGGTAATTATGCAAAGATAATTTACGACTTACAAATAGATTATATTTTCGTTTAGAAGCACACACCGGGTATCCGCTAGTATTATATATACAATACGATTATCAACTGAAATTTTGTATGCGCAGAAAACCTATCTAGGTTTTTACTATCGTCTTAAAATCCCAGATTCAAATCATAGTTTCGCATATTCACATGTTCTCATGAGTACGAGAGGTTCTAGATAGTTCTAGAGAGAGGGGTCTACTAGAGGTAGGTACATCAGAGTTGTGTTTTCTTTAATATTTTATAAGACGAGAGCGATAACCCCTGCATGCGAACATATGATGCAGCGCCAGTAGCAATTTTAGTACGTAAAATATTTGATACATTCAATATGGCCGGCGTCCTGTTTCGAAATACTCAAAAATAAAGTAAATATCTTCACTACTTTCCACTAAGGTCTCCGAAAGGGTAGGCAGAGGTGTGTGAGTAGTACTCAGACACCTGGTAACATGACAGATGAATAATCCATCGCCGTTACTAAAGGACGACTATATATTCGGTTTTGATCTATTCCACCCACAAAGATATAAAACAAATTGAACTTTACTTACACCTTATTTGGGTATGAAATTCAATACAAACCTTTCTTCTAATCAGTTTACATAATGAAAGGTCAAGAAACGTTATTATTCAACGTTCCCACTACCTAAATGAAGAGATCTACACTAAACCTCATAACCTTATTAAGAAGCTCTCTCATTCGGCGAGCATGTATGAAGTCTGACGAATGTGGCAGAAGCGAAAGAAGTCTGCAAGTCAAGAACATTGGCGGTTATAACTCTCTATGCCTATCCCGTGAGGGACTCTACGATGATTCTGCATGTGAGAATCGTTTCTATGAGATCAATTTGTGGTTCATGGCGAGGTGTTGTACTTCATATTTCATAGAAGTCTAATCCTTATCACGCAGGTATCAAACGCAAATCAATAGAATTGCCAAATTATTGGTCTTATGAGCAGTATATTAAACGAAAATAGGACTAAAACCACAGGCATAAAGATAGTAATACCTTGGCTGCGTTCTAAACTGCTACACATCACTTTGGATATCAAAGGCTCGATCACACTTGATTTAATTTACCTCTCAAAGGCATACGCTACGGTACAGACTAATAGGGAAGATGGCCTTGCTAAGTGGAAACCGCTTATAAAATAGCTATCGATCGAGAAACACGTGGGCTAGAATCCCACGCTTTGTTTTAAAAGGCTAAGCAACGGTCAGAATGTTAAAAGTACTCGAAATCGGCGAGTTTGTATGAAGATATTGATGAAGATAGCCGAGACGAAAGAGGTTCTTATCTTTGAAAAGGTACTTCAAGGGTCGGGGGTCTTTCAGTAGGTGTTCTTACACGAACATTAAATACGCTTGCTGTTGCAAGTGTCCATGGGTTATTTACGATGCTTGTTTGTGACCTCAATAAAATCTAGCTATCGAGCCGTTGCATCGACCCACCCACTCTTCGCGGCAGATGCATACTTTTAGTGCCAACGTGACAGATGGCGAGTCCATCGCCGTTACTCAAGCACGACTATACATACGCCTTTGAATTTCTTCTCAGACGTATGCAGGTTTCCTCTCGATGTTTTCCTTCACCGTAAAGCTCTAGGTGTAACTAATCAGTGTAGGTACTGAAGTTCTGAGTTGAGAAAAACTCGTTGGTACAGTCAGGATTCGAACTTGCAACTACTCAAACCACTCGGACACCAAGGCTCTTTTTGGAAGTGAAATGAAATTGTTATACTCCAATAATGAGACAGGACGGAATGTCAAAAGGATTTAATCCTTTCAAGTCTTGTCTGAAAATCCCGAAAGTTACCAAGTAAGGCTCAAAGTTTTATCTCGCAACAAGCGTCTTCGCTTTAAAAGCAACTCGTCTGAAGATTTCAAAATACTTGTTCAGCTCCAAAAGTTTGACTTTCAGCGCAAGTTTCGGGGTTATTCAAGAATATTTATTTATTATGCATACGAGCCGAGGAGGCCGAGTGGTTCGAGTAGTTGCCCGCGACACAAAGATCGCAAGTTCGAATCCCGACTGTACCAATGAGTTTTTCTGAACTTAAGTACACTGATTAGTTACACCAAGAGCTTTACGGTGAAGGATAACATCGAGAGGAAATCTACTGGGAAGGTCCTTGTAATCAGCATTGGTCGGCTAAGTAGCAAAAGTTCCCGGAACTCACTCTTAGTCCCTCACGGGTTAGGCAGAGAGAGTGAACCGCCAGTGGTCTCTAGACTTTTCATCATGATCACAATAGTGGCAAACAAGCATACGGCCCACTGATAGAAGGCGGTTACCGCAGCCTATTTACGCTCACGATACCGAAGTATCACTTGCGCGTTTCCACTCTGTGTTCGGAAAGTTATACTATGTTGGCAGCATAATGGGACTAATCCATCTGCTGCCAACACATTACAACAATCCTCCCCTGTGTTATTTGGCTATGGACTTCTATAAGGAGGAGGTCCTGCCCCAATCGGGCAGCTCCAAATTTCAACGGGAAACCCGTTATGCCTTCTGTTAGAGTAACATACCTACCTCTTTCGCTTCATCCACATCCGAGAGATAAAAAAAGGAACCGCGTTTTTCTTCATTCTTTATGGAACGCTATCCAATGTTCCTATAAGTTTTTGTCCCCACCTCTCTCATTGAAGGTTAAGGGCAGGAATTAATGGTATGTCGTTTGTATAAGTCAACGTTAAGAAAAACTGAATTGATGGCTCAGCCAGCCAGGAGAATGCTAGTGGAATAGTTATTTATAGCTTTACATTTACGACATATTTACCTTAGATAGATTTATAGACGTCATATATATCTGTTCCTTAAACATAGTCCTTACGATTTCCCCCCAGGGTCCCCGAAGGGGTAGGCTAAAAATGTAAAGGTGGTACCCACTCACCCACTTTCCGCCAGAGATATATTTATTAGATGACAAAGTGACAGATGGCGAGTACATCGCCGTTACTCAAGCACTACTATACATATGTCTGTTATGTTAAACCTACCCTAGTTCTAGTTACTATGTTAAACCTACCTTAATTATTAACCCAAGTATATTAAACCACTATCTTTTCCTGTAATTAATTAATTAAGTTCTTTCATATAGCTATCAGCTATAAATATATCTGTCACTCTATTACTATTCATACTCACTAGCTCTTAAGACATCTGTCGTCAGTAAACAAGCATTAGTTAAGATTAGCTAGGGGCACACTCTTAAGATAAGCTAGGGGTACACTCTTAAGATAAGCTAGGGGCACACTCTTAAGATAAGCTAGGGGTACACTCTTAAGATAAGCTAGGGGTACACTCTTAAGATAAGCTAGGGGCACACTCTTAAGATAAGCTAGGGGTACACTCTTAAGATAAGCTAGGGGTACACTCTTAAGATAAGCTAGGGGTACACTCTTAAGAGAAGTTAAGTGCACACTATGTTCCTTTAGATATAAGTACCACACCCTCCGTTCCTTCGACACTTCCATTCCTGACTCCATCGTGCTCACACTACTAGTTCCCTAAATTTGTAATAAGTCTCTAATAAATTGATCTTAAACAAGTCGTGATTCTCACTGCGTAACACGTCTTTGAATTACTGCTCAAACGTATGCAGGTTTTCTGTAGATGTTTCCTTCACTAGAACTTGTGGTGTAATGAATTACTGTACTTACACTCCGAAAACTTGTTGGTACATTCGAGATTCGAATTTGCAATCTTTGTGTTGCATACAACTACTCGAACCAATCGGCCACCACGGCATTTATACTTACTATGATAAAACCTAGGAAAAGGTGGAACAACATTGTGTCAAATATATTCCGTGTATCTTCAAATACATACATTACGGTAAATGTATTCAAATATTGGATTCCCTGGAGCGTATGAAAGTGTACACACACGTACACTCAGCTAGAAAAACATATAATCACTTAGTGGTATTATACGTAAGCGGTGGGTGGAAAGAGTAGAATCCACTTCGATCTCTTAAGCTTCATTTACATTCATATACCTCTCATACATAATAATAATATCCTCACGCCTTCCCACAAGGGTCCCCGAAGGGGTAGGCAGAGGTGTATAGGTAATACCCACACACCCACTTTCCGCCAGAGGTATATTAGGTGCCAACGTGACAGATGGCGAGTCCATCGCCGTTACTCAAGCACGACTATACATACGCCTTTTGAATTTCTTCTCAGACGTATGCAGGTTTCCTCTCGATGTTTTCCTTCACCGTAAAGCTCGTGGTGTGACTAATCACTGTACTTGAGTTCAGAAAAACTCATTGGTACAGTAGGTATTCGAACTTGCGACCTTTGCGTCGCAGGCAACTGCTCGAACCACTCGGCCACCACGGCTGTTCTCATACATACATAGTGTAATTTTCTTTTACGTGTCATTGGCATTTGCGATGTAATGAAGAAGTTGGATTTGTAAAGAAACATTGCAATTGTAGTTATGTATGTGGTAATAAAATGTCGATGTGATATTTGATAAAAAAAAATGTGAGCCGTCACGGGACGCCTGGCATATGTGAAACATCGACATTATTTTGTAAAAGTAATATGCAGAAAAGAACAGATTGTGATAGGAACTAAATATGTCATAATGATAAAATAAAATATTACGTTTTTTCTAGATGACTATTTATTGAATAAACATTTATTTTCATAAAAACAAAAATTTACGAATTTATTTCAAATCGTTACTACTTAATTCGTAACGTCGTCGACTTCGGTAATAGTTATATTCGATGTTTCCTCTGAGGACGGTATTACTGTGACAATTGGTCGATGGTAACTGAAGTATGGCGACGCGTCGCCACGGCATGCGTCGCCACGCCAGAAATCGGTTTTACGTGCGGCTATAGATGTTTCACATCAAAAATATGATTATTTAAACATTTAAGTACAGTGTTTAGTCCGTGGTGTGACTAAACACTGTACTTAAATGTTTACGGTTTACTTAGCTTTACGGTGAAGGAAAACATCGAGTGGAAACCTGCATACGTCTGAGAAGAAATAAAAAGGCTTATGTCTATACATAAGCCTTTTTATGTTTGCTTGAGTAACGGCGACGGACTCGCCATCTGTCACGTTGGCATCTAAAATATATCTCTGGCGGAAAGTGGGTGTGTGGGTACTATCTATACACCTCTGCCTATCCCATCGGGGACACTAACTATTGGATTGTGTATACCGAGCCTAATATAATATGGTGGGTATTAAAACAATATCCGTATAATATCCATATTTGTTGTAGGTCCAAACATTTATGTTTTTAAATGCTCAAATTGTATTTAGATTTAAATTAAAAATATATAAAATTTAACGTATAAATACTTGAAATTAAATTTGTTGAATATGACGACTTTCGGAACTTACGT
The DNA here is from genome assembly GCA_945859725.1 of Drepana falcataria. NCBI lineage: Eukaryota > Metazoa > Arthropoda > Insecta > Lepidoptera > Drepanidae > Drepana > Drepana falcataria. The sequence goes on along the minus strand of OX243941.1, from coordinate 7,064,068 downwards.
TTACACCTAAATATATCTCAGGTGATAGTAGGTGTTTTTATTACACCCATGTGGGACTCTTAAGGTTACGGCACAAAGTTGTAACAATACGTACAAACATATAATCACACCTCTTTCCCGTAGGGGTAGGCAGAGACCACTTCTTACCACTTGCTACGATCCTTACATACTTGTTTCGCTTCGTCCACTTTCACTATTCCCTTCATACGTGCTCTTCACCTGGATGTAACAATGAAGAAAAATTGTTATAAATATTTATTAACGGCGACTGTACCCACATATCATATTTTTTTTCGTTATGAAAAGTGATGTGGAATTCTATCCTAATTATTATACCTCATGTTTGTAGCTTTCCGCTTACTCATAAGATTTGCTTATAAGAACTTTGGTCTTTTAAGTATACCGCTTTTAGGTGTAATTTTCAAACAGCTTTATTGACCGTTATTACTAATCATAACATCGTCACCCTCAAAGGACAGACATAGACAGAAGAGCGCCAGTCCTTCATCGTCAGTTCTCCCTAAACTTATAAACCTCTTTGGCTTCATTCACATTTATGGAAATCATTCATTCATATTTATATAGCTGCTGGAACAAGCGACCGTCTGGTCTAGTGGTTAGAGCTCCTGACTGCGAAACTTAAGGTCGCGGGTTCGAATCCCGCTGAGGGCAGATATTTTGTGTGATGAACACGGATATTTGTACCTTAGTCTTGGATGTCCTATGTATTTATGTATATATCTATCTATATAAGTAAATATATCGTTGTCTAGTTACAATAACACAAGCTTTGCTTAATTTGGGACTAGGTCAATTTGTGTGGAATTGTCCCAAGTATTTATTATTATTATTATATTACAAGCGCCGCTGACGAGAGCGCTGCGGGTACTCAACACTGTTGCGGCTCAAACCGATGTCTTCTCATGCTCACTGAACGACATTACGAAGGCCACTTACAGCATATTGTGTGTGAAGGAATAACTTAAGTTTTAGGATTAAATAAATAAATAAATTATATATAATAATTTTAGGATTACTTTATTTTTACTACACTATTGTATTAGGTTAACCTGTAAGGATAGTTGTAAGCATAATAATAATAATAAAAAAAATATATTTCATTCTTCATACATGCTCGACGGTTTCGGATTCAAAATCAGTAGAAAGAAATAAGTATATAGATTTTCTCTTAGTATCTTTAAAGTTCAACGGAAACTTGAACAAAATCCTCTGTTTGAAGATAAAAATGTAAATCAAAACGTCATTACCAACTCGTTTCTTCAGTCGCATGCCTACACCTCTTGACAGCAAGATAAAGGTGAATTTATTTCAGCATTTTTCAAGGTACTGAAATATCGACTGCTTTCACTGTATTCCCGTCAATGTCGTAGTATTCAAAGCTTTTAGAATTAATATCTGTAGTAAGAATACATTTTTATTATCTGTTTGTAATATAAAAATAAAGAGAGGTAGGGCATAACGGGTTTCCCGTTCGAATTTTGAGCTGCCCGACTGGGGCAGGACCTCCTTATAGAAGTCCGTAGCCAAATAACACTATTTTTTGTGTTGTGTTCCTACGCGGTGAATAAGGTATCCAGTAATGAGCTCCTTGGGGAGGGGGAAGGATTGTTACATTGTGTTGGAAGCAGAGGGATTAAACCCATTATGCTGCCAACACACTATAACTCTCCGAACACAGAGTGGCAACGCGCAAGTGATACTTCGGTATCGTGAGCGTAAATAGGCTACGGTAACCGTTTCCCATCAGGTGGGCCGTATGCTTGTTTGCCACTCTTGTTGTATAAAATATGAATGGTGAATTGATGCTTGAGTAACGATATATATATTGTCCCAAGGTATTTATTTATTTATTTAAGTAGGTAGTTAAAAGAAGATTTAACACAAGGCGTCGAACGCACCGGCCTTTCATAGAGTATAAAAACGTTTAAGAATTATTAAAAGGCTGGTTGCTTCCAGGACAGGTATTAAATTCCACGTTCGCTCGTTGTGAACGTGACATGCGTGAGCACGCGTGTTGGGCTCACGAGTGAAGAAACGTACAATAGTTACACATCTATACAAATAAATAAAATTTGAGTGTCCGTTGGTAATATTAAAATAACTGCTTTTTACTAAATGCATATATGGAAGTATATTCGATACATATACCAAATTTTCTTTTTTCGATCTTTGTCTGTCTGCCTGTCTGTTTTTCTGTTTGCTCCGGATAATCTCTGAAAGGGCTGGACCGATTTTGACGGGACTTTCACTGACAGATAGTTAGACAAGAAATGCAAAAGCATATAATACTCGTGCTTGAGTAACGGCTATGGAAGTGCCATATGTCATGTTGTAGATACTACCTACACACCTCTGCCCTCTCTCACTGTCTACTCCTTCGGGGAACCTTTTTTGGAAGGCGTAAAGATACTTAAAGAAAAGATTTACACAGTTACCAAGAACAAAAACCTCTAGTCTTCGGTACCGGGGTTCGAACCTGCAAACATCATATGGCAGATAAATTTAGCCCCTCCACCACGGCTTTTGGAATATATACAGACATTATTCACAACTAGAAATATCTCTCAGGGTTAGACAAACATCTCTCAACTAAATAGTTCTCGTTGTACACAAGCCGGGGCGAGATTAGCATATAAATTACAAACCATTGACAATGGTTACAATGCATACCCTTAACTATATATAATAAATATATACAGGATAGTTCAGAAAATGGAATAGTTTACATATTAATCTGATAGATTAAATGAAGCGAAAGAGGTATGTAAGTCTAGAGAGAACTGGCGCTCTATACTCTCTGCCTATCCCGTTAGGGACTTGGCGTGATGATATGTATATATGTATGTATTAATCTGATCTTTACGCCTTCTCAAAAGGGTCCCGGTAGGAAAGGGTAGACGGAGGTGTGTTTCGATAATAGGTAGCAACACACCCACTTTCCGCCGGCGATATATTTTAAGTACCATATGGCGAGTCCGTCGACGTTACTCAAGCACGACTATATACGCCTTTGAATTTGTTCTCAAGCGTAGGCGGGCTACCTCTCGATGTTTTCCTTCGCCGTAAAGCTCGTGGTGTGACTAATCACTGTACTTAAGTTCAGAAAAACCCATTGGTACAATCAGGGATCTTGCAGTCTTTGTGTAGGCAAATACACGAACCACTTGGTAATAACCCTCGTGGGAAATCATGACGACATATAAATAGACTAGTGGTCCCGCCCAGCTTCGCTTGGGTGAAAAAAGTAAATGCCCTAAAACACGATCACAGCGCCACCTATCGGGTCCAATTGTGAATCTAAACCATTCTCGAATCTCCACGAACACACACAAAAAATTTCATCAAAATCGGTCCAGTCGTTTAGGAGGAGTTCAGTCACATACACACGCACACAAGAAATATATATATTAAGATATAAATTTATGTAACAAGCATGGGTATATCTTAATTTAGTATTAAGGGACCCTGAGCGCAATCCCTAATAAAGATACATATTTCCGGAATAAAAGCATTTTGTTGTTACTTCAACCCATCTTTTAAAAATAGACCTTATACATATGACTTTGAGTTCGTTCTCCTTTACAGCCAACTTCGATGGCTCATATTAAGGCAGTATAGTAGAACGAGGCATATCTTAATTAGATAACATATTCCATACATACAGAGCTTATTCAATAGTAGGTACTCTCAAGATTGTAACCAATCAATAAATACGACTCCTTAATTGTACTACGAATTATATTTAATTGCTTACTTAGAACTTGTAAGACGGCAATTTGAATACATAATTATAAATAACTAGCTGTGAGCCGCGGTTCCTCTCGCGTATAATTTCATAATCTTTTCTAGCAATAAATATAGCCTATGTATGTTACTCAGGGTGAATGTAGCTTTCCAATGGTGAAAGATTTTTTAAAATTGGTCCTGTAGTTTCGGAGCCTATTCAATACAAACAAACAATCAAATCTTTCCTTTTTAGAATATTAATAAGTATAGACTAAAAGTCCCACCCAGCTTCGCTTGCATGCAAAAAATATTATTAGTTTTATTGAATATCCAAGGCTGCAAGTTCGAATCGCGACCGTACCACTGAGCTTTTTCGTACCGTGGTAAATCACACGACGAGCTGTGCGGTGAAGGAAAATATCGAGAGGAAACCTGCAAAAGTTTGGGAAGATATTCAAAGGCACATTTATAGGTGTTCTTGAGAAACGACGATGGAATCGTCATTTGTCACCCCAAGGTCAAGAGTCACTCCTTTATAAAGCGCCAGTTCTCTCTAGACTTACATACCTCTTTCGCTTCGTTTACATTTATCAGTCTCTTCATACATGCTCGTCGGTTTCGAGTACTATTGACGTTCCCGTCCTTGAGCGTATGATCGATTTGATTTAGGTAGTTGGAACGTGGTCTTCTTCTGCCTCTTCTTGCACACTTTCGCTTTGTATGTGTTACTATTTATGAGAATAGTTTTTAGAGTTTAAATTTATCGATATAAAATAAATATTACTTTAATAAAATCTGCTGTGAGAGAGCACCTAGATTTATTCGTCTCTACACGCGCAAATTTCCAGTCAATTCGATCTACACTTAAAGAGTCACGTGTCAGTCAGTAGTAATGTTTCTATGTATTATGTATTTGTAATTACAAAGGTTTGACGTAGCACCGTTCAGTATACGTGTACCAATGGAGGCATCACCTATGCCTCATAAAATATTCAAGCTTGATCGATGTATTACGGTTAGTGTTTGATGTAGACAAGGCTTGTTTAGTTATCAGCCCTTAAATATATATATATATATATATATATATACTAGTGGTCCCGCCCAGCTTCGCTTGGGTGAAAGAAGTAAATGCCCTAAAACACGATCACAGCGCCACCTATCGGGTCCAATTGTGAATCTAAACCATTCTCGAATCTCCACGAACACACACAAAAAATTTCATCAAAATCGGTCCAGTCGTTTAGGAGGAGTTCAGTCACATACACACGCACACAAGAAATATATATATTAAGATATATATCTTCGCGCGTTCCCACGAAGGTCCCGTAGGGGTAGGTGGAGGTATTCACTTTTAGAATATGTCAGAGATATATGTTAGGTTAGACTATACATTCTTCTTTGAATTTCTTCTCATATTTAAGCATGTTTCCTCTCGAAGTTTTCCTTCGCTGTTAAGCTCGTGGTATAACAATCAGATGATCCCTAATGGTAAGCGGTTACCCTAGTCAATAGGCGCAACTGATACCAGAGATATTTTTTTTTTGTTTATATTGTCTCTCGTAGCGTGAGTTCCGGGAACTTTTGCTACTTAACCGGTCAATGGCGAGACCTAGGCCTCCAGCCAGGCACTTTATTTCTAAGCAACACAGCTAAGGGCACCCCCTGTGGGGTACGAACCTCGGCTTAGGGCGTTGCTGGATCGCGAGCAAGGGAGCTGGGCTGGACTAGTAATTTTATTTAAATATTATTTGGGGGCGGGATTTGCGCGTCAGGCTCGGCGCGGGCCGGCGTTTGCAGCGGGGGTCGGGGGGGAACATTACGGCTTATTCGCGTCGAGCCTCGTCGGCGAGGACGGAACAGTGGTCGGTTTTGTGTAGTGTTGGTATGTTTTTGTCGGGCGTCCTGGAGGACCGTTATGTCGTCATCCGGTTCGATGACGGCGTGTCTTGGACGCCTTATCTTCGAGATAAGGGAAGGAGTGTATCGGGCGGCCGATACGACGAGGGGGTTGGGGTGATTTACAGCAGAATCGAAATGACGTTTGGACAGTTTTTTCAAAAACTGTTTTATAGTGGGGACTTTGAGGTCAACGTGGAGTTGACTATTACGCATGTACCACGGGGCACCTGTGGCTCTCCGGAGAAACCGGCTTTGGAGCACTTGCAAGGGGTTAAGTGTTGACTTGCTAGTGTGTGCGAACACTACACCCGCGTATGTCATGATTGGTCGAATGCACGTCGTGTAAATCCTCACCTTGGATTTCAATGAGAGTTTACTTCGCGCATTCAACATGCTGTGAAGTCTACCGAGCGCGAAGGCGGCTCGCGCGCGTACCGCCTTTACGTGGTGACGGAAAGAAAGGCGTTGATCGAGGATCACACCCAGGTATTTGGCTTTTTCTTCCCATGGAATGGGTTTGCCGAAGAGGGTGATGGGGGCTACCCGTGGGCGTTCGAGGCCTTTCCAGAATCGAATGGCTGCGCTTTTGGTGGGGTTCACTTCAATTCTCCATTTCCGGAACCACCGCCCCAGGGCTGTGACCGCGGATTGGAGGTTGTCGTGAATTCCCTCGGGAGTTCTACCTTTGTAGTAGATAGCCGTATCATCGGCGAATAGAGCGCTTTTAACTCGTCTATGGAGGGGAATGTCGCTAGTATAAAGCGTGAATAGGAGTGGCGAGAGCACTGAGCCTTGCGGGACTCCTGCTCGTATGGGATGGGGGGAAGAGAGTGTGCCCTCGACTCTGTAGCGGAAGGAGCGGTTCGACAAAAAGTCCCGTACTATGCGTACTAGACGGTCCGGCACGCCCAACTGGTACAGCTTGTATATTAAGCCGTTGTGCCAGACCTTGTCGAATGCCTTCGCCACGTCGAAGAGGAGCATAGCCGCTACTGACGTCTTCCACTATACGGTGGACTTGTTGGACACAAGAGTGTTTGGTTCGAAAACCGAACTGTTGGTCAGGTATGACTTTCTTAGAGTCTGCAAAACTCTTTAATCTATTGTAGATAAGTCTCTCGTAAATCTTGCCAAGGACGTTGAGGAGACTGATGGGGCGATAACTGGAGGCTTCGGTCTTGGGTTTCCCTGGCTTGGGAATACCTATGACCGTTGCACTTTTCCAGGATTGGGGGAAAAAGTTGTTGCTCAGTGCTGCATTGAAGATGGCAGTGAGCAAAACTATGAGACAAGGAGAGAAGAGTTTGATAACTCTATTAGCGATCCCGTCGGGACCTGGGGCTTTCCTGGGGTGAAGATCCTCCAGAGATATTGCAAGTTGCCGACCTTATAATGAGTGAAGTTGCTGTGCCACCAGTATGGAGAATTAATTAATAATCTTCGTTCTTAAAAGAAAGCCACGTGGAATGCTTGCTAAAAGATGGGGGATTAATTACTTACTCACCGAACGACCTATTCCTAACAATGCCTTTTGCATTGGAGATTCCACTTCTGTAAGGTAAAAGGAGTTGGCAGGGGCAATTGAGCCAGGCCAACATTGAATGGGAGATCCAATTGCTCTATCTGTCTTTGTAATTAATAATTCATTAGTCTATTCATACCTGCTCGCTGATTTAAAGTACCTGCCGGAAGTCTACATTCTATAAGTATTTATATAGCGGTATATTTAAATTTAATTTAATTCATATAAAAAAGTTATATCAAGCTTATACAATTGTCAGAAGAACTGTTGTTTGGATGTAGCTAGGACGTGGGTCTGTGTAACAGGATCCTGGCGAAGCCTAGTTCTGACGATATAAAATATTTATTATAAATACATACATACATACATACATATCATCACGCCAAGTCCCTAACGGGGTAGGCAGAGAGTATAGAGCGCCAGTTCTCTCTAGACTTACATACCTCTTTCGCTTCGTCCACATTCATCAGTCTCTTCATACATGCTCGTCGGTTTCGAGTACTCTTAACGTTCCCGTCCTTGAGAGTCCGATCTATTTGATCCAGGTAGTTGGAACGTGGCCTTCCTCTGCCTCTTCTTGCACACACTTTTGCTTTGTATATCTGTTTCGTCAATCTTTCTTCACTCATCCTTTCTATGTGTCCAAACCAACGTAACATGCCTTTCTTCATCTTTACAATCACGCCCTCATTCACGCCAGTTGATTTGCGAATCTCTTCATTGCGGATTCGATCTAATATCGTTACGCCGCACATTTTTCGAAGAGATCGCATCTCGACTGCATTCAAGCTATTTTCATACTTCCTCTGACATACCCAGGATTCGCTGCCATACAATATTATTTATTATAAATAAATAAATAAATACCTGGGACAATTGCACACAAATTGACCTAGTCCCAAAGTAAGCAAAGCTTGTGTTATGGTAACTAGACTACGATATATTTACTTATATAGATAGATATATACATAAATACATAGGACATCCAAGACTAAGATACAAATACTCGTGTTCATCATACAAATATCTGCCCTCAGCGGGATTCGAACCCGCGACCTCAAGTTTCGCAGTCAGGAGCTCTAACCACTAGACCAGACAGACGGTCATCATCAATAATATTTATTAAAATTAAAATTATATATGCGTAGATTTTAAGTACTTTTTTATCCAGGTGTCCTCACGGAGTGACATAGTCGCTGTGCGACAAAACTCCTTTAATAAACAGAAAAAAAACAAATGGATACGTATTTTATTTGCTCAAATTAATGAGCGGACATTTGATGAGTGGCTCTAGAGTACAGTCCTCCCGACCCCTAACAGAACATAGTTCAAGTGGTCAGTAAACCATTTACGTAACAATTTCACACATAATATGCTTGTATTATATATATTATGTGTGAATGTGCTTATGCCATCATTATTCAAGGGCGCGGAAGGGACACATTTATAGAAGTTTCACAAATCTGTCCTCAAAACAGTATTGAAATATGAACCACTTCGAAATCTTGTTAGAATATAATAATAATCATCACGTCTTCCCAAAAGGGTCCCCAAAGGGGTAGGCATGGGGGTTATAGCCACCCACACAACCACTTTCCGCCAGAAAATGGGTTCTCAGAATGTAAATAAAATAATACTCAGATTACTTATAGAGAGAACTGGCGCTCTATACTCTCTGCCTACCCCGCTAGGGACTTGGCGTGATGATATGTATGTATGTATACTTATATTTATTTACAATAACAACAATTAACAATATTTACAAAGAACAGTTGAAACTAACTACTTACAGATAAAATATTTGTCCCAAATCGGTATCCCGAGGCAACGTGCCAAGGAGACTAGCAGCATTGCCACGCTGGATAGTAATGCTGAATTCTCTGAGCGAGATATGTTCCAGCCCGCCTGTCACGAGAGGTCTCGACTAGACGGCGCGAGACCTCTTTAAATAAATACTCAGATTAATTAAATCAAAAGGCAACGGATTAAAATTACTCCATTCTTTAACGTGTTTTATGTATTTAACTGTTCCCTGTTAATATCTTCAATCTATAAAGCTTAGTCGTCTACTGAACCTGTCGTGTTAATTGGGCTGGCACATAAATCGCCCAGAGAATCGGCATCGTTATCCAGGGATATAATGCCAGTCTTCCTGGCACGTTACCGTAAGGAAATAGGGTTATACATACTATCTATGGTTTGTTCTTTCTTCTCTCTTTGTATTTATTTATTAGGGAGGATCTGAGTAATAGTCATAGATTTAAATGTCAGTCGAAGCTGCGGGGTTATTTAATCTACATTGTAATTTTCTTAATAAACTCTACATTTTAATATCTTTTGGTTAGTACTCCCAACAAGTTTAGGACTACTAGTTCAAATAATCGGCTAGCCTGATTTCAAGACCAACTATAGTGGTTGAAAACTAGGCCGCTAATGGATGCATAGCTAATGGATGGACAATAGTTAATATCAATATCGTGTTTCAGTTCGGGTAATTAAATTAAGTTACGCTACTGTATATTTCTTTTTGCTGTTGGGTTGGGTTGCTGTAATGAGGGTTCTCTGAAGTGGTACTTGCAACGACCTCATCGAGTGACCTCCAAGTGTACATCCAGACCTGTGCACTCCTTTAGAGATCTGTAAGATATGACACGAGCTAGGTAGCAAAGGTTGACTCTTAGTGCATTGCGGTTTCAACTGCCTTCTATTTTGATTACGCTCTCTTTTTTCTTTTTATAAAACTAAAGTGGCAAACAGGCCTTTTGAACAGCAGCATTCTTACATTTAGCCTTTATCAATGAACGGGATATCTAATGCATTTTTGCCGTGGAGGCAGAGTGGGCCGAGTAGTAGCCTAACGATTACAAGTTTGAATCCTGACTGTACCAATTATTTTCTGAGCTGAAGTAAGAGATTAGTCACAACATTACTTTTAGTGTGAAGGAAAATATCGAGAGGATGCCTGCATACGTTTGAGAAGAAATTCTAAGACATATCAATCGTAGTCTTTGAGTCGGCCATGGACTCGCCATCTGTCACGTGCGCAACGAAAATATATCTTAGACGAAAAGTTGGTGTGTGAGACTTACACACTTCTATCACCTCTTCGGGGACCATTGTGGGAAGGCGTGAAGATTGGTGGTTCTTGAAATTAGTACGTTCAAACAAACAAAGGAACAATCTTTGCATATTACAAAATAATTTATTCGCCAGAACACTGTTTGTCCCATATTGTGGTGATTAAATGTACATACCGATAGAAGCATAGCAATGTCTGCTTTACACTTTGCCGCGGGACACCGATTTGGCATAAATATTTTATCTGTTCAGAATAAAATAAAGAGTACTCGAAACCGGCACGCATGTATGAAGAGACTGCTGAATGTGGACGAAGCGAAAGACGTATGTAAGTCTAGAGAACTAGCGCTCGGCACTCTCTGCCTACCCCGTTAGGGACTAGGCGTGATGATATGTATGCATTTTATCTGTAAATAGTTTTACAATTGTTTTTTTGTATTTCTTCACGAATAAACTCTATGGACATCGTCACGTGACTGAATAAGTTGTTATTGACCTCTAATGGGGAGATGGGGAGATGGGGGGACCCAGACACAACATCTCATATCGAACACGTCCATAAACATTTCAAGTTTCGAGCAACACATCTAACAATAACATAAGAACAAACTTACAACTGCCAGACAAAGTCATGTTTATCTGCCGACACTAACAACATCAGTATATCCGGTTAAGTAAGTAGAAGACCCTAAGTTAGCTGCTTTGCCAACTTAGTTACGAGTTGTAAAACAGTCCACATCTCTTTAGAGAGGCATCTTACGGGATATTTGTCACGCTTTTATGTAACCATGATCATAGAGAAGAGTAAATATTGACTTAGGATTTAGCGATCGGGTTGTGATCGATATCATCACGTTGAGTTTCTCGGAACTGACGAGTATGTACGAAGATGAATGTGAGCGAGGCGAAAGACGTATGCAGGTAAAGAGAGTACTGGCGCTCTATTCTCTCTGCCTACCGCGTTAGGGACTCGGCGTGATGATATATATGTATGAGTTTCTCACGGGGTAGGCAGAGAGAGTAGAGTTCTAGTTTTCTTTAGGTTTACAGACAATATACAGCAAAGGGTTGTTTTTTCTATATTGATAATAGTTGTTTGACGGTTTCGAAATATAAGCTTAGATGGAGAATGGTGACCGGTAGCACGGGCTTACATTGTTTTCGTGTGAGTTCAGGTGGATTTAATGATGGTTTAGATGTACCATTGGATCGATAGGATGATATGATTGTGATTTTTTTTTTGTATTGTCTCTCGTAGCGTGAGTTCCGGGAACTTTTGCTACTTAACCGGTCAATGGCGAGACCTAGGCCTCCAGCCAGGTATGATTGTGAAACAGCTACGCTTACTCTTATCCCAAACGAACATGGATGGAACAGCTAGTATGAAAAGACGACATAATATCGGTTGTACCAACCTAACGAACCGCCTTAATAAATATAATTTTAGCTGCGAAAAACCACATTAAATGTCGACTCGGCAGAGACGAGGCCATCTTTTTCTTGATTTGACACAAGGACTGGGATAACAGGAAAATGTTTTACTAACGCACAAAAATACACGTGTGTAGAAAAGGATTTCCTCGTGTTCATACGCTTATATATTATATAGTACCTGGATGACCGAGCTTAGCTCGGTAAATATAATATCAAATATTATTTCGTAGGAATTACAGACTTATGAAATATGAATAATTAATATATTTTTAAAAGTTACCAATATAATAATGAAAAAATGTGATCTTGTTATTTAAATAAGAAATCACGAGTTAATCGGTTAAGAAATTAAAAAGATATGCCAAAATAAAGAATCATCTATCTAAACATATAATAAAAATGTGACAGATTGCTGTCTGTACATGGAAGATGTAAGAGAAAAAAATATGATTGGGAGCTTTTTCAACGCAAACAGCACCCAAAACACTGATTGTTAGAATTTTTGTCTGTGCTTTGTGCACACTAACCCCAGAAACGACTTATCCGATTTAGATGTGGTTTGTAAAACTGTAACGGATCACTGTCTGTACATGGTAGATGTATGAGAAAAAATATGATAATAATAATAATATAAATAAATAATATATCCTCACGCCTTCCCACAAGGGTCCCCGAAGGGGAAGGCAGAGGCGTATAGGCAATACCTACACACCCACTTTCCGCCAGAGGTATATTAGGTGCCAACGTGACAGATGGCGAGTCCATCGCCGTTACTCAAGCATGAATATACATACGCCTTTGAATTTCTTCTCAGACGTATGCAGGTTTCCTCTCGATGTTTTCCTTCACCGTAAAGCTCGTGGTGTGACTAATCACTGTACTTAAGTTCAGAAAAACTCATTGGTACAGTCGGGATTCGAACTTGCGACCTTTGCGTCGCAGGCAACTGCTCGAACCACTCGGCCACCACGGCTTTTGAACGGCAAAAAATATGATTGGGACCTTTATCAGCGCAAACACACGTTGTGCCATACTCTGCCACAAATCTTGTAGACGTCGATTCCGTTGTTCGTCATTAGAAGTAGCTACACGTTGTGCTGCACGCTGCCGCAAATCTTGTAAACGTCGCTCTCGTTGTTCGTAATGTTCAGTAGCTACACGTTGTGCTGCTCGCTGCCGGAAATCTTGCAGACATCGCTCCCATTGTTCGTAATGTTCAGTAGCTCCACGTTGTGCTGCACGCTGCCGCAAATCTTGTAGACGTCTTTTCCGTTGTTCGTAATGTTCAGTAGCTACACGTTGTGCTGCTAGCTGCCGGAAATCTTGCAGACATCGCTCCCATTGTTCGTAATGTTCAGTAGCTACACGTTGTGCTGCTAGCTGCCGCAAATCTTGCAGTCATCGTTCCCGTTGTTCGTAATGTTCAGTAGCTACACGTTGTGCTGCACGCTCCCGCAAATCTTGTAGACGTCTTTCCCGTTGTTCGTAATGTTCAGTAGCTACACGTTGTGCTGCTCGCTGCCGGAAATCTTGCAGACATCGCTCCCATTGTTCGTAATGTTCAGTAGCTACACGTTGTGCTGCTAGCTGCCGCAAATCTTGCAGTCATCGTTCCCGTTGTTCGTAATGTTCAGTAGCTACACGTTGTGCTGCACGCTGCCGCAAATCTTGTAGACGTCTTTTCCGTTGTTCGTAATGTTCAGTAGCTACACGTTGTGCTGCTCTCTTTCGCAAATCTTGTAAACTTCGCTCTCGTTGTTCGTAATTTTCAGTAGCTACACGTTGTGCTGCTCGCTGCCGCAAATCTTGCAGACATCGCTGCCGTTGTTCGTAATGTTTCGTAGCTACACGTTGTGCTGCTCGCTGCCGGAAATCTTGCAGACATCGCTCCCATTGTTCGTAATGTTCAGTAGCTACACGTTGTGCTGCTCGCTGCCGGAAATCTTGCAGACATCGCTCCCATTGTTCGTAATGTTCAGTAGCTACACGTTGTGCTGCTAGCTGCCGCAAATCTTGCAGTCATCGTTCCCGTTGTTCGTAATGTTCAGTAGCTACACGTTGTGCTGCACGCTGCCGCAAATCTTGTAGACGTCTTTTCCGTTGTTCGTAATGTTCAGTAGCTACACGTTGTGCTGCTCGCTGCCGGAAATCTTGCAGACATCGCTCCCATTGTTCGTAATGTTCAGTAGCTACACGTTGTGCTGCTAGCTGCCGCAAATCTTGCAGTCATCATTCCCGTTGTTCGTAATGTTCAGTAGCTAAACGTTGTGCTGCACGCTGCCGCAGATCTTGTAGACGTCTTTTCCGTTGTTCGTAATGTTCAGTAGCTACACGTTGTGCTGCTCGCCGCCGGAAATATTGCAGACATCGCTCCCATTGTTCGTAATGTTCAGAAGCTACACGTTGTGCTGCTCTGTGCCGCAAATCTTATAAACTTCGCTCTCGTTGTTCGTAATTTTCAGTAGCTACACGTTGTGCTGCTCGCTGCCGCAAATCTTGCAGACATCGCTCCCGTTGTTCGTAATGTTCAGTAGCTATACGTTGTGCTGCTCGCTGCCGCAAATCTTGTAGACATCGTTCCCGTTGTTCGTAATGTTTCGTAGCTACACGTTGTGCTGCTCGCTGCCGGAAATCTTGCAGACATCGCTCCCATTGTTCGTAATGTTCAGTAGCTACACGTTGTGCTGCTGGCTGCCGCAAATCTTGTAGACATCGTTCCCGTTGTTCGTAATGTTCAGTAGCTACACGTTGTGCTGCTCTCTGCCAGAAATCTTGTAGACGTCGTTCCCGTTGTTTGTAATGTTCAGTAGCTATACTTTGTGCTGCTCGCTGCTACAAATCCTGTAGACATCGCTCCCGTTGTACATGATTTTCAGCAGCTACACGTTGTGCTGCACGCTGCCGGAAATCTTACAGATATCGCTCTCGTTGTCCGCTATTTTCAGTAACTACACGCTGTGCTGCACGCTGCCGGAAATCTTGCAGACATCGCTCCCATCGTTCGTAATGTTCAGTAGCTACACGTTGTGCTGCTCCCTGCCGGAAATCTTGCAGACATCGCTCCCATTGTTCGTAATGTTCAGTAGCTACACGTTGTGCTGCACGCTGCCGCAAATCTTGTAGACGTCTTTTCCGTTGTTTGTAATGTTCAGTAGCTACACGTTGTGCTGCTCGCTGCCGGAAATCTTGCAGACATCGCTCCCATTGTTCGTAATGTTCAGAAGCTACACGTTGTGCTGCTCTCTTTCGCAAATCTTGTAAACTTCGCTCTCGTTGTTCGTAATTTTCAGTAGCTACACGTTGTGCTGCTCGCTGCCGCAAATCTTGCGGACATCGCTGCCGTTGTTCGTAATGTTTCGTAGCTACACGTTGTGCTGCTCGCTGCCGGAAATCTTGCAGACATCGCTCCCATTGTTCGTAATGTTCAGTAGCTACACGTTGTGCTGCTCATTGCCGCAAATCTTGTAGACATCGTTCCCGTTGTTCGTAATGTTCAGTAGCTACACGTTGTGCTGCTCTCTGCCAGAAATTTTGTAGACGTCGTTCCCGTTGTTTGTAATGTTCAGTAGCTATACGTTGTGCTGCTCGCTGCTACAAATCCTGTAGACATCGCTCCCGTTGTACATGATTTTCAGCAGCTACACGTTGTGCTGCACGCTGCCGGAAATCTTACAGATATCGCTCTCGTTGTCCGCTATTTTCAGTAACTACACGTTGTGCTGCACGCTGCCGCAAATCTTGTAGACATCGTTCCCGTTGTTCGTAATGTTCAGTAGCTACACGTTGTGCTGCTCTCTGCCGGAAATCTTGTAGACGTCGTTCCCGTTGTTCGAAATGTTCAGTAGCTATACGTTATGCTGCTCGATGCCGCAAATCGTGTGGACGTAGTTCCCGCTGTTGGTCATATTCAGCGTCCACAAAGAAGCCCTCGTGAAACATCTAAATCATAAGACCTTTCTGCTCGTATAATGTTAGTCAAGTTTTGCAAGACTACGTGTGGGACGAGCGGAAGGCTGATTATTTTCATTGATTTGTTGAAATGAGTCTTGTTTGTCGATCATTATTTTCTTGAAGGTGTTCTTGAGATGAGTCTTCTTCATCTTTTAGGCATTTTTTCATGTAAGTAAACAATTGATTTTATATATAATACGTCTACGAAAACGTAACGTCAAACCAAAAACTCATTGGCTTAAAGTTTGTTGCTTAGCAACGCTTTATTGTATTCAAATTCTAATGAAATTGTAGGAGATTTTCATTGCCTAAAAACACGGATAAAAGAACTTTTTTTTTAATAAAACCTAGCAAGATCAATTTATTGTCCCCGAAATCCCCCCCCCTAGCAAATTTCATGAAAATCGTTGGAGCCGTTTCCGAGATTCAGATTATATATATATATACAAATATACAAGAATTGCTCGTTTAAAGGTATTAGATAGATATATACATATATCTGTATTAATATTACCTGGCATAATGTTAGGGATGGTCCACATACAACGGTAACAAATTCAATATATTCGGTACGAAAAATTAAATTATTCATTACAAACCAACTGACACTTAAAAGGCAGGTTTTGAAAAGTATTGCTTAAGAGAGGTCGACACTACTCGGCATCTGTCACGTTGACAACTAAAATATGTCTGTGGCGAAATGAGTGCTGTAGCCATTTTTATTATTATTACTTCTTAAATTCAAAGACGTATGTATAGGTGTTGTTGAGGAACGGCGATGAACTCGCCATGTGTCATGTCGGCACCTAGAAATTTACCTAAGGTTAAAAATGGTTATGTGATAATTACATATACACCTCGTTTTCGCCGAGGCTATTTAGGCATCAACGTGGCAGACGGTAAGTCCATGGCAACGCGCGAGTGATACCCCTGGTGTTGCAAGCGTCCATAGGCGGCGGTTACCGCTTACCATCAGGCGGGCCGCATGCTTGTGCCACCCTAGTGGTATATAAAAAAAAAACCGTCTCTCAAGTTCGTTATAACATCTTTGAATTTCTCCTTAAACGTATGCAGGTTTCCTTTAGATGTTTTCCTTCACCGTAAAGCTCAGGGTATGATTAATAATTACTAAAGTTCAGATATAATTCAGTTGTACGGAACAGTGCGTATTTTTCTCAAACCGGGCTAACGGCCGGGAGTTCAAAAGAGCAGGATTGTTTCGAAGTGAACTGTCCCCCTGACACGGATTTCAAGAGGGCTTTACTAGGGTTTAGTACAAGATATCGTAAAAGGGGGCGGCTGAGCTGAAGGAGGAAGTACTCATAGCGGGTGCATTTGTGTTAGATCTCGTCTATAATACAAAGCATTTTTTTTTTCTGTTGATCTCGTAGCGTTAGTTCCGGGAACTTTTGCTACTTAACCGGTCAATGGCGAGACCTAGGCCTCCAGCCAGGCACTTTAGTACTAAGCAACACAGCTAAGGGCACCCCCTGTGGGGTACGAACCTCGGCTTAGGGCGTTGCTGGATCGCGAGCAAGGGAGCTGGGCTGGACTGTAAATTTAATTTAAATATTATTTGGGGACAAAGCATCTATATTTTACGGTATGTATACATACATAATGTGAGTGTAGTAGTGGCTACACGTCACACACAGTGTTCACACAATATAACATCAATTTTAAGGATTGTTATTATTATCATCATCATATCATCACGCCGAGTCCCTAACGTGGTAGGCAGGGAGCAGAGCGCCAGTTCTCTCTAGACTTAAATACACCTTTCGCATCGTCCACATTCATCAGTCTCTTCATACAGGCTCGTCGGTTTCAGTTACTCTAGACGTTCCCGTCCTTGAGCGTCCGATCGATTTGATCTAGGTAGTTGGAACATGGTTTATTAATGTTTCGTTTATCATTAAAAGGCCCATATAACCATAAACGCAATACAGCGAAGCGAAGCTAGGGTATAGCTATTATTATTTATTACAACTATACCCAGGTCATTGGGTACAGTCGGGATTCGAACATGAAATTTTTGTGTTGCAGCCAACTTTTTACAAGTTACAACAGACTACAAACAGCCAACAAAAAAGCCAACATATATGCATATACTATGGCGTCTACCTTACAGAGTAATATGAACTTTATCACAGTACATAATAATCGTCGTAAACCGTCCCGGGATGCCGTAATGTCTGATACCCGGACTGATGAAGAATTTACGTCCTACGTCAAGAACATTATGACAAGCCATGTTTGTTAGGTTGGTAGATAGTGGGGGAAATTCGCTACCCGTGTACGTATTAAACTTTGTTGCCTTCGTTCACACTAGCCTTACCTCGTGATGTTACTCGTGCATTTTTAGGATAAAATGTAGCCTGTGTCTTAATCCAGGTTATAGTGTGTAAAAAGCAAGGTATGTAAAAAGCTATTTATGTATATTGTGCGAATTGTCACTCCTGTAGTGTTATAGGGTTGGAAAAAGTTATTTATTTTATTCGGCCCCGGAGTTTTGGGATATTTGCCCATATGTAGAATTATATATATATTTCTATGGAAATAAACATTTAATAAGTGTGTTCTTGTTCTCAGTGTTGTAGCTACGAGTAAAAAAAATGTATGAGTAAAATTTTACCGTTACTTTGTGATTACGATCTTAAATTTTATTTACTAGTTTACTGGTACTAGATACCTAATAGTGTAGAAATTTGTTTATTTTCAAGGCTCGAAAAATACGTGTGTTACATACCCTACCACCATTGTCAAACATGACGTTACGAATACGCCATGATGATACAAATACGCGGTAAATATACAAATACGCCATGATGATACAAATACGCGGTGAATATACAAATACGCCATGATGATACAAAATACGCCATGATGATACAAAATACGCCATGATGATACAAAATACGCCATGATGATACAAAATACGCCATGATGATACAATGTAAGCCAACTTTTTAATAGTGTTTATTAAATAGTCATCAGTAATCTTGTAATTAGATGTGTTTTTGTTCAAATGTTCATATTTTTATAAATGTTGTGTAGTTTTCATTTCCCTTTTTTAATGATAAGAATTATATATCACTTAAGTACAGCGATTAGTCACACCACGAGCTTAACGGTGAAGGAAAACATCGAGAGGAAGCCTGCATATGTCTGAGAAGAAATTCAAAGGCGTATGTATAGTCGTGCTGAAGTAACGGCGATGGACTCGCCATCTGTCACGTTGGCACCTAATATACCTCTGGCGGAAAGTGGGTGTGTGGGTATTACCTATACACCTCTGCCTACCCCTTCGGGGACCCTTGTGAGAAGGCGTGAGGATATATATTTATATATCAACATGTCGAGTCCCTAACGGGGTAGGCAGGAAGAGTAGAGCACCAGTTAGCCCTTGACGTTCCCATGCCGATCATCCCACCCAATCGATTTGATCTAGATAGTTGGAACGCGATCTTCTTCTGCCTCTTTTTGCACAAACATTCGCTTTGTATATCTGTTTCGTCAATCTTTCTTCACTCATCTTTTCCTTTCTTTGAGTCTAAACGAACGTAACATGCCTTTCTTCATATTTACAATTACACCTTCGTTCAAACGGGTAGTTTTGCAATTTTTTATTCAGCTAAGTACTTTTATCATAACTCGAGCGACCCTGACCCATTGGACTCAGCCTGTAATGGGAGCTGTGAGCTGTTAGAAACAATGACATCAAAACTTTAATTGAACGCGCTGTATAATGTCTATCTCTAAAGGGTAAGCAGAGGGATGGGACGAAAATTATGTAATAACAGTTATTTCAAAGTCGTATATCTACGTTAGCACTAAGTATGATTGCAATCCCGAGCCCTCGAAATCAACCCACACCATAGCAGCCAACTAAAAGTGATCTCAGCGTATAATCGAAACCTTGTACGATATTACATCTTCATGCCCTCCCACAAGAGTCCCCGAAGGGGTGGGCGGGGACAGGCGTTTCCTAGTAGGCAATTTTTAGTAGGTTATTTGCAATGTTTTATGAAAATAAAGTTTATTAATTATATCCATGACATGAAATGATTACCTCTTAAATTCAAAGACGTATATATCGTCGTGCTTGAGAAGCGGCGATGGACTCGCCATCTGTTAATCGTACCTAAAAAATATGCCCCTTGGGGATCCCTAAAGGGAGACATGTTACAAAAAATAAATACAAAAGCTGGTACTTGGTCATAATGGTTATTAATCCTACTAATATTATAAATACGAAAGTTTGTGAGTATGGATGTTTGTTACTCCAACGCAAGAACGAAGGTTTCCAGTAATGAGCTCCTTGGGGAGGGGAGAGGATTGTTAGTTTGTGTTGGCAACTGGATTAGTCCCATTATGCTGCCAACATAATATAACTCTACGAACACAGAGTGGCAACGCGCATGTGATACTTCGGTATTGTAAGCGTTTTCCATCGGGTGGGCCGTATGCTTGTTTGCCACTCTTGTTGTATAAAGAAAAACGACTGAATAGCCATACGGAATTGAATGAGATTCGACACAGAGATAACAAATAGGATATACTTGGTTCCGTAAATAAATCTAGATAAAAGTATACCAATGAAGTCGACTTTCACGCGAGTGAAACCGCGGAGCGCAACTACTATTGTATATTTAACATGGTACGAGTTTTAAAATGTAATTGACAACAGTTAAACTTTGTAATGAAGTTCTAAAGTGTGATTACCTAAATTGTCGCTGCTGCTAACTTTATTCAAGCTAATGGACGTCCCTGGGAAGGCTTTTAAGCACGAAATTCAACATAAAGCTTTCAGTAACAATTATTATCTCTTTTAATAATTCATTTTGTTCAAGTGCTTAATCACAGAGCCGTGGTAGCCGAGTGGTTCGTGTGCAGTACAAAAATTGCAAGCTTAAATCCCGACTGTACCAATGAGATTTTGTGAACTTAAGTAAAGTGATTATTCACATCACGAGGCTTACGGTGAAGGGAAACGAATTTCTTCTCAAATGCCTACATACATACATTTGAGAAGAAATTCAATATATATGTATGTATAGTTTGAATAATTGCATCGTCATGTATGTATTTTATGAACACGTTGCTTGTATTTCTGTACTATAAATTTGAAATACCGTTATTTCAAATACGCTACTGCTATTTCTTTCAATAAATTAATATTAACAAAAGTCACATCGGCAAATTGTTAACAGCTCTACAGGGAAGGATGCTGGGCGATCAAGTAGATCTGATGCGACAATAAAGTCGATATAAATGAAGCTCAAGTATAGAAAATTGTGAGCGTATCGGGATGTGAGCTTCAAGATACCCTATCTATTAGAAGTATTGGATTTTGTGAAACATAAAACAATTCATTTTTTATATAGTTATCACCACGCTTTCCTGGATAGGTATGCAGACACACACATCTTGTGTTACTATATACTTAGATGCCAATATATCTTTATATATATAATTCTTCTGTGAGTGTGTATGTCACTGAACTTCTCTCAAACGACTGGACCGATTTTGATGAATTTTTTTGTGTGTGTTCAAGGGGATCTGGGAATGGTTTAGATTCGCAATTGGACCCGATAGGTGGCGCTGCGATCGTGTTTCAGGAAATTTAATTTTTCATCCAAGCGAAGCTGGGCGGGACAACTAGTTTATATATATGTCGGGGAATTTATAAATTATCTATGAAAAATTTCACAAGAATAAGGTGGCAGCACTATAATACTAATAATAATATCCTCACGCCTTCCCACAAGGGTCCCCGAAGGGGTAGGCAGAGGTGTATAGGTAATACCCACACACCCACTTTCCGCCAGAGGTATATTAGGTGCCAACGTGACAGATGGCGAGTCCATCGCCGTTACTCAAGCACTACTATACAAACGCCTTTGAATTGCTTCTCAGACGTTTGCAGGTTTCCTCTCGATGTTTTCCTTCACCGTAAAGCTCGTGGTGTGACTAATCACTGTACTTAAGTTCAGAAAAACTCATTGGTACAGTCGGGATTCGAACTTGCGACCTTTGCGTCGCAGGAAACTGCTCGAACCACTCGGCCACCACGGCAGCACTAGTAAGTCGAGTATAATAATAAAATGGCAACATTGTATGATGTTTGAGGTTTGGAGTTGTGTGAACGAATATCTGTCAGTAGAGCGATTAGTATTGACACTTGTTCTTGTACCGTCGCCTGCGCCGGGTGTGCGCACTGAATGATGCAAAATACAACATGGCGGACACAGAACACGCGAACGCGGATTCTAATCCTTTGGAATCTGCGATATATATATACTAGCTGTCCCGCCCAGCTTTGCTTGGGTGAAAGAATAAAGCTTCTGATACGCGATCGCAACGCCTCCTATCGAGTCCAATTATGAATTTAAAACATTCTCGAATCTACCTGAAGACACACAGAAAATTTACCGTGGACAAGACCGCGACCCACAATTAAGGGGTCCGAGAGGAGGAGGAAGACTAAGACTTCAGATAACATCAGTCTTGATCGAGGGCTGATGCCGACAACCTGCTCAAGATAAACCATGGATGACTTTTGAAGTTCTCTTTAAGACGACGGGGAATTATAAATATACCAACGCAATATAAACAATAGACTTAACTGGAGCGAACAAAATTGATTCAAAGGCATGAGTAAATAAAGTCGATTTTGCCAGTAGTTGTAAAAATCTTTGAGTTAGATTAACCCTCCGTTCGAGGACCTAAGGCACTTAACACCGCTCGTAGATCCTTTGTGCAGGAATGATTTCCTCTACCGGGGCTGTGTAGTTTGTATTTTGATGTCTTTATTGTGTCTGGATTATTAAGAGGGTGTGTACTAGCTGTGTCCCGCAGCTTTACCCGTATGGAAATATGATCGTTAATCATATATCTTACTTCTTACTAATATTATAAATGTGAAAGTTTGTTTGTTTGTTTAAAAATGTGAAAGTGGATGTTTGCGGTTCCTTCACGGCCAAACGGCTGAACCTATTTGGCTGAAAGTTGAAATGGTGAGTAAAAGTATAAGTGATAGCTTATACCTAGGAATAGGACATAGGCAACTTTTTTTTTAAATCGTTTTTAAACTTAAATATTATAATGTATGATGCTCTTTCACGGCATAGGTAGCGGCTGAACCGATTCTAGCAGGAAAATTTCCAAAGCTACTTTTTCGAACTCCACGCGGGCGAAGCCGCAGGCATAAGTTAGTATTATATATAGATCAGTAGTGATGGAGTACGTTCACCGGAAGCTGCAATGCAGGCCCAGAGTGCAGATGCTGGAGTCGCGCCTCAACGTCTAAAAGCAATCAAAGGCATTTATATAGTCGTGCTTGAGTAACGGCGATGGACTCGCCATCTGTCACGTTGGCACCTAAAATATATCTCTGGTGTGGTGGGTAATGTGGTGTGGGTAAGGTGGGTAAAGTGGGTGTGTGGGTAATACCTATAGAGCTCTGCTTACCCCTTAGGGGCCATTGTGGGAAGGCGTTAGAATATATATTCATATCATCATCATCATCATCATCATATCATCACCGCGAGTTCCTAACTGGGTAGGCAGAGAGTATAGAGCGCCAGTTCTTTCACATCCTAATACTATAAATGCGAAAGTTTATAAGGATGTTTGTTCATCTTTTACACAAAAACTGCTGAACGAAATAGAATGAAATTTGACAGAGAGATCGGTTATTAACTGAATTAATATATAGAGTATGTTTTATTCCAGAAAAAAACAAGAAATCAGAGAGTTCCAATGAAATCTAATTTTACTCGGGTGAAACCATGGGGCATGGCTATTCTAACATATAAGTATGGATTAGCTACGTGTCACCCCTGCTCTTAGAAACTCGTGAAGATTCACGCGTGATCTTCCGAACAGCGGAGGCTGGCGACGGCACGTTTCCCTTACACGACGTTCTCTGAAAACTCTGCACACGTGTCTAGCATGCCCAACGAATGACCTGTTTGTAAAGCTTAAGCAAAAGGCGACAGCGATTGTTAAAAAACAAAATAAATCGCCATTTCAGTTTTTTCGGCTAGCACAAATATTAGTGATTAAAACATTAAAAAAAAAATCGTGGCCTTATGAGATTTTTTTTAATGTGTCTCGTAGCGTATGTTATATGACCTTTTGCTACTCAACCGAACAATGGAGAGACCAAAAGGCTTTCAGCCAGGCAGTTCTTAGGTGCTGAGCGAATACAGCTAAGCGTTTTTTTTTCTATTGCCTCTCGTAGCGTAGAGTTCCGGGAACTTTTGCTACTTAACCGGTCAATGGCGAGACCTAGGCTTCCAGCCAGGCACTTTAGTACTAAGCAACACAGCTAAGGCCACCCCCTGTGGGGTACCTCGGCTTAGGGCGTTGCTGGAGCTCGAGCAAGGGAGCTGGGCTGGACTGGTCATTTTATTTAAATATTATTTGGGGGCGGGATTTGCGCGTTTGGCTCGGCGCGGGCCGGAGGTCGGGGGGGAACATTACAGCTTATTCGCGTCGAGCCTCGCCGGCGAGGACGGAACAGTGGTCGGTTGTGTGTAGTGTTGGTATGTATTTGTTGGGCGTCCTGGAGGACCGTTATGTCGTCATCCGGTTCGATGACGGCATGTCTTGGACTCACAGCTAAGCGCACTCCCTGTGGGGATTAAACCTCGGCTTAGGGCGTTGATACATCACGAGAGGAGTGGGACTTGGCATTTGACTTGGAATTGAATTGGCGGCGTTGGCAGCGCCATCTGGTTCGTGTTTCAATGGCACAGCGAGGGTGCTAAGGGCGAAGAAGACGCCCCTAGCACCCTCTTCGCCCCTAGCATGTTCCAAGCTCGTCAGTCTGTGCCAAGTTTTGTCTAAGCTTAAGTACAGTGCTTAGACACACCACGAGCTTTACGGTATTGGAAAGCAACGAGAAGATAAAATACATTTGAGAAGTAATGCAAAGACATGTTTGAGAGATGATCCATAGGTACGCTGTCTGTCTTAACGGCACTAAAATCTTCCGTGAAGATTGGGAATATCAGATAATGTAGTACTAAAACGATGACTCTGAATTACTTTATAATTCAGTGAGTTTCAGCCGCTTGTAAAGTAAGCCCTTTACTTCGACGGCACCTACGTATTGGGAATGTAATCACATTTGCTGGCTCAATGGTCTTTCCCAGCAAATTAAATAATGCGACTGTTTCCGTTATGAACTCTTTTATTTTACACTAGAATTGGCCCGCGGCTTCATTCGCGTAAATATTAAGGAACAAACATATATCTAACTGGATCAAATCGATCGGACGCTCAAGGAGGGGAACGTCAAGAGTACTCGAAACCGACGAGCATGTATGAAGAGACTGATGAATGTGGACGAAGCGAAAGAGTTATGTAAGTCTAGAGAGAACTGACGCTCTATACTCTCTGCCTATCCCGTTAGGGACTCGGCGTGATGATATGACCATTATGATGATGAACAAACATATACTGTGTCTAATAAAAAATCTCGGTGGCAAATTTCATCCAATTTCCTTAAGTATTTCTTTCGTCAAACTGGAACAAATATCCTAAGTGCGCAGAGCAGTTAGAGTACGCATATTATTACAAATAAGAAGTGAAATAAATAACACGACAAAAACAACCACACACATAACGATTACATGATTAAATTGGTAGTATTTTCAAATCATACTAGTATATGTTAAAGTGTGTGCCAGAAGTGGCAGAGGAAGGCCACGTTCCAACTACCTGGATCAAATTGGATCGGACGCTCAAAGACGGGAACGCCAAGAGTACTCGAAACCGACGAGCATGTATGAGGAGACTGATGAATGTGGATGAAGCGAAAGAGGTATGTAAGTCTAGAGAGAACTGACGCTCTACACTCTCTGCCTACCCCGTTAGGGACTAGGCGTGATGATATGTATGTATGTACATGTTAATCGAGCTACATATCTAAAATAAATAATGTGTAAAGAGCCGTGGTATTCAAGTTAAAACATATCCAGCTAATGATCTATCTTGGTGCCAAATTGCTTCTAATTCTGTTCAGTAGTTTTTGCGTAAAAGAGGAACAAACGTCCCAACAAAATTCGAATTATTATAGACTAAGTACGCTTATACCACCGATGTGACCAGATGATAACTGGATACCGCCCGCCTATGGATGCTTGCAACACCAGGCTAGCATAAGCAGGCAACGCAAAAATATCTTTCCCTTCCTTGAACTTCGAATGACGAAGCTTTTTGCATATAGAAACGCACCGGTGACCATATGACTTCTGCCAAATATTCGAGTATACATCTATGAATAAAAAAATCATCAATTTTGTTTAATACATATATACCTACATACATGTCATCACGCCGAGTCCCCAACGGGGTAGGCAGAGATTATAGAGCGCCAGTTCTCTCTAGACTTACATACTTCTTTCGCTTCGTCCACATTCATCAGTCTCTTCATACATGCTCGTCGGTTTCGAGTACTCTTAACGTTCCCGTCCTTGAGCGTCCGATCGATTCGATCCAGGTAGTTGGAACGTGGCCTTCCTCTGCCTCTTCTTGCACACACTTGCTTTGTATATCTGTTTCGTCAATCTTTCTTCAGTCATCCTTTCTATGTGTCCAAACCAACGTAACATGCCTTTCTTCATCTTTACAATCACGCCCTCATTCACGCCAGTTGATTTGCGAATCTCTTCATTGCGGATTCGATCTAATATCGTTACTCCGCACATTTTTCGAAGAGATCGCATCTCAACTGCATTCAAGCTATTTTCATACTTCCTCTGACATACCCAGGATTCGCTGCCATACAATAAGGTAGGTACCAATATCGCGTTGTGGACAGCAACTCGAGCATTCTTGCTCAGACTTTTACTGCCCATCAACGCCGACATGGCTCCATTCACCTTATTTCCGGCAGTTATCCTTCTTTCAATATCTTTTTCATACTTTCCATCTCGTGTGAACATGCTTCCAAGATATACAAATTCATTCACTTGCTCTAGAATTTGCCCATTTACCGATATAGCACACTCGGTCACTTGTTCATCTCTTTCGAATACCAGAACCTTAGTCTTGCCAGCGTTTAGGTTTGAATTTATCTTTTAATTATTCGATTTGATCCTAAATCCGGAATCCGGAACTAAAATATCGTTTCTCGTGGCGAACACGAAACTAAACGACCGAATTAATCTGGCTTCGACCTACCTCGCTATATTTCCTCTGAATATATATCACACGATGAAACGAGCGATTTCTCTAGATCTTCTACGTAAGTCACCATTGTTTCGCATCGATCTTACAACACCCTTGTACTTACTTATAAACAACAACCCTTGAACGTCAAAGGTTTTGGTCTGTATTTCATTGTGTGTAAGGTTGAAAATCGCGTGATATTGTAAGCTGGCGATGACTGTACAAAAGGGAATGGTGAGGCTTAGTCTAACATTTATATTTCATTAGGGGTGCGCAGGGAACGGCTCAAAACGCTGTTATTTATACCAGGGATGACTTGAATTTTAATTAAATTATTTTGACTACGTTGTACAATTTGTTTGGAAAATAAATGACTGCAAAGCACGTATTTGAGCAAGACCTTATGTATAATTTATCATTTCAGATGAATGATCACGCGCACTTTTGGAGACTGACATTTTGATAATATAAGATATAATATATTTACATATTTTATATACATATATGTCTATACTTGTTGTGAGTGGTTCGAGTAGTTTCCTACACTATAACACAAAGAGTTCAAAGAGTTCAGAGTGCAAGTTCGAATCCCGACTGAAGTTTTTCTGAACTTAAGTACTGTGATTAGTCACACCACGAGCTTCACGGTTAAGGAAAACATGAAGAGGAAACCTGCATACGCTTGAGAAGCAATTCAAAGGCGTATGTATAGTCGTGCTTAAGTAGCGGCGATGGATTCGTCACTGTCAACTGTCAACTGTCACGTCGGCACCTGAAATATATCTCTAGCGGAAAGTGGGTGTGTTGGTACTACCTATACACCTCTGCCTACCCCTTCGGGGACCCTTGTGGGAAGGCGTGAGGATATATTATATTTATTATATATATAAATGTTATGTTGGTTTGTGTACGCTTCAAAAACTCAAAAAGTTCTGCACCGATCAAGCTGAAATTTTAGCATGATATATAATCCGCATCAAGGATTGTTTTTATCTATATTTTGCATCAGTCACATATCCACAGCGAAGCGTACATCTAGTATATTATAAATGCTAGCAAACATCCACACACGGATGTTTATCTATTTTTCACACAAAAACGAATTAACGGAATTTAAAGGAATTTCGCACAGAGATAGATTATTATTATTCGCTTAATTAGCACAAAGGATGTGGTGTTACTATAGTACAAAAATTATGAACCCAAAACTTGGGTTGTAATAAATATTACTAAATAATCTGGGCATCATATATTGCATTACAACAGCGCATACTAAGTAATAATCAAATTTCAGATTATGGTTTGGTAAACTAGTTTAGTTGTTTCGGGGAATTCAGGCGTAAAGTTTCATAGTTTTGGTCCCAAAATTCGATTTATCCGTTAGAGCACGAGAAAGTCTGTAATTGGTTTCGAGTCACGTCAAATAAGTTTCAAAGTAACAAATTTAATGGTTTATATTTTAATATTCATTATATAATTTATCTTCACGCCTTCCCACAAGGCTCCCCAAAGGGGTAGGCAGAGGTGTATAGGTAGTACGCATACATCCACTTTCCGCCAGAGATATATTTTAGGTGCCAAAGTGACAGAAAGCGAGTCCATCGCCGTTGCTCAAGCACGACTATACATACGCTTCTCAGACGTATGCAGGTTTCCTCTCGATGTTTTCCTTCACCGTTAAGCTCGTGGTGGGACTGATCACTGTACTTAATTTCAGAAAAACTCATTGGTACAATCGGGATTCGAACTTACTATCATTGTGACGCATGATCCACTCGAACCACTCGGCCACCACTACTTCTAAACATTATAATGAAAATGAAGCACAGAAGCTAGATTAATTTTAAAAAATTTGATCGGGACGAAATTATATAAAAAATAAATCCGTTTCCCACATTATACACAACTGTGCTTTAATACATAGTTGGAGTATCACTTGTAATTAAATGAAATAATTTATAAATGGTACATAGTAATTGAATCGCGAGTTCGACCACTTAATATTGGCATACGATTATTTTCGTAGGTAGGTATTTATATATTTACATACCTCCTAACTAACTATAATTACTATGCAATATTTTTTATGCAAAAAATTTTTTTTTTTATACAACAAGAGTGGCAAACAAGCATACGGCCCATCTGATGGGAAACGGCTACCGCAGCCTATTTACGCTCACGATACCGAAGTATCACTTGCCAATCGTGTTCGGAGAGTTATAGTGTGTTGGCAGCATAATGGGTTTAATCCCTCTGCTTCCAACACAATGTAACAATCCTCCCCCCTCCTCAAGCAGCTCATTACTGGAAACCTTATTCACCGCGTAGGAACACAACACAAAAAATTGTGTTATTTGGCTACGGACTTCTATAAGGTGGAGGTCCTGCCCCAGCAGGGTAGCTCTATTAAATATAATATTTTAAGCAAAATTAACAGTAAACCATTACGTTCTTTTATTTGTCACTAGCTGTGCCCGCGACTTCGTCCGCGCGGAAAACGCACGCCGCCTCGCCTGTTTCCAGGTTGCGACGTCGTAAACCGCGGGGCCGCAGCAGAGGACTCGTTTCCGCCGCTACGAGCCGGTGACCGAAGCCTCCAGCCCGTTTCCCCACAGTCTACCGATAGGGCTCAGAGACCTCGGGCCAGGCCGAAATCCAGCCCTTATCTCTGCAGCCCGCCTCCGCTGAGGCGGAGGTCGCCGAAGCAACCCCACCTCGGAATAGGGAAAGGAATGGGAATTGGGAAGGTGGGAATGTGGAGAGCGCCCGGAGCTTTCAGTTACGTCTGTTTCTGAAGGAACCAGACCAATAGCAGGCGGCAACCTCTAGCAGGATAGTGCTCCGGTCTTGCCTTGGGGATCTACGCGACCTGCGCTACTCCCAAGACCAACGCCAAATTGCTCACTCGGAAGAAGTGAACAAAGTAGGTGATGGGCTAGCACCCTTGTAGAAGGACCCCTGGGGGTCACTCCTAGGGGTTCTAGCTCATCCCCCGCCCAAACTTTCATCTCCTATTGCAACCCCTTACAACCCTTATTCGCATTAAAAGCCTACGTCTTTCCTCAAGCTCTAGGCTATCTAGATCATTATCTATATCATTTAAATCGGTTCATTAGTTTAGGCGTGAAAAGGTAACAGACAGACAGAGTTACTTTCGCATTTCTAATATTAGTAGGGATTAAGATAGTCTGTTACAGAATAGAAGCTTTTATCACTGAGCCATTTTTTAAGTTCTATTTGGATGCTCTATGATTTTCACTTAACTAGACTAAACCAGTTATCAGACATGCTATAAATCTTTTTATAAGATAACGACAAAGGCAATATATATTATAGGATATCGAGGCTTATAGTGGTATCCGAGAAATAAGCTCATCCCATTTTACTGACAGCTATATGAAGTTGCTTGGTCCATTTATACCGAACACCCCAAAATGTACCATATTTTTACACTCTGTATACAATCGCCTTTAAAATATACTGTCGATTGAATTTCCATTTGATTCTAGACGCACATATTCAAATGGATGCGCCATCTATAATTTGCAGAAGACAAACAAACTCTATAAAATCATATGCTGGAAATGTCGAAACGTAAACAGAAAATACAATCATAAACAAATAAGGGACAAAGGTAGCGTAAGCCGAATTAATTGAAAATGTATTGATTTATCGACAACTTTATACTGGAGTAAGTTGATTAAATATGTGTGTACTACACTTAAATACGGTCGGATAATAATCCATAATTAAGAAGAAGAAATTGTTGGGTGTTCCCACCGTCACCTGTCTGTTCCCACAATAACGATACCCACCACCCCATTGGGCGGAATGACTTTGAAAATGATACACGTCAGTGCAAAACTTAGCATGTGACAGTGAAACGGAAAATCGATCACTTTACCTACAGCTTGTGTGTCTAACGCACGTGTGTTACATTAAAAAAAAACAATCTATAATGATAACCGATTTAATAGAGAAAATTTAAAATTCTGTCCATATTCTCTACAAGTTGGGACTAGGGAATTGAAATATCATCAAGGTAGATTGGAAATATATTAGAACGATTCATCGAGACATAATTGTACTTGATACCTCTACTTATTAGTACGACGATTTAGTTTCATTTACACCTGCTTCTTAAATATATTTAATATAATATGGAACGTTTCAATTTAATATCTATATGATGTTGACGCGGAATTAATTGATGATGAAATTCCAGATGATGGCCAAGGTGAAATCCCAGGGCCTCGTGTCCGATTTGATGCCGAATATCAAATTGATGCAGGCTGCTGGACACTTCCTGTTCAATTACCATTCAGGTTAGATATAATTTGTACAGTTATAACATGCTTGTAATATTTTGGTTTTGTTTATTTATTTACTTATTTATATTTAGGATCACCAACAGAAATATCATAGAGTTAATGCATGTAGATATAGTTTTATTCATAATGGGTATTATTGCGATGGTTCTCGTAGAAGTAGGCAGAGGTGTGCAGGTACACACCCACTTTACGCCTAACATATATTTAAGATGTCAATGTGACTGATGGCGAGTCCATTAATGAAACTAAACTTATAAGCCTGAGTGCAATTGTTATCTAATCTGAAGCTAAAGGAAAGATTTCAAAGGATTTACATTATTCTGCTCTGCTGTTATTTCGATTGAGAAACTTACTGCCAGAATTTTATCTGATTTTAGAAATACTTGTTTTCGATTACAAGAAATACCTAAGTGTCATGTAAATATTATATTTAAACATAAAATATTAGTAAATTTTTGTTATTATTTCATTCAATTTAATTATTAAAAAAGCTGCCAATTCATCTAGTAAGACAATTTGTATTACGTACATTAATATCACGACATAGGTAGAGTTGAGAGCGCCAGTTCTGTAACCTTACAGACCTCTTTCGCTTAAGCTACATACTCGGGTACTTTAGTGTCTAATCGATTTGATCTAGGTAATTGGAAGGTGCTCTTCATTTGCCTGTTCTCTCATCACAAGTTAATATATATCTTTGTTACAGAGAATGCCAGCATGTCAATGCTTCTGAGAAAGATCTACGCTAGTGTTCATGTGATTCTTATCAGCACCCATTATTTGTGTTTGGGCATCAACATGGCTCAGTACTCTGATGAGGTCAACGAACTGACTGCTAACACCATCACAGTCCTATTCTTCGCTCATTCCATCATGAAGCTCGTCTTCTTTGCGCTCAACTCCAAGAACTTCTATAGGTAAGGACATTTTGAATTGTGTCTGAGGAATTGCTTGATTAAGTTTACTACAGTCGTTTTGTATTGGGGGTATTCTTGTGAATTTTGTATTAATAATTATAATATTAATCTCCCCACCATCCCCCAAGGCTTAGGCGTTGTAACACCCACTTTTATCTGACGACAATTAGATGCCAACGTGACAGGTGACGAATCCGGCGCCATTTCTAAAACACAAGTATATACACGTTGAGAATTTCTTGTCAAACGTATGCAGGAATGCACTCGATGTTCCACCGTAAAGCTCGTGGTATAATTAATCACTGTAGTTGAGTTCAGAAAGACTCTTTGGTACAGTCAGCATTTGAACTTGCGATCTTTGCGTCGCGTGAAACTACTCGAACCATTCGGGCGCCGCGGCTTTATATATAAATTTTGCTAGTTCGTATATAAATAGATACATTATTGCGTTCCAATTTCCTCCCCGGTAGCCTCGTCCTCGGCACCCCCTCCCCCGCCCCCCTCGCCTCTCGGCTCTCCCCCGTCCCGCGACCCACGCGGCCCTCCTCGACGAAGGAGCGCTCTTGCCCCCCCCGTTTTCGTCCACACTAAGTCCAAGTAGACGGAAATCTCCGGTTGGTGTAAAACCAACCGAATCTCCTTCACCCGTGCCACGGCCACAGCCGAAGGCATTAAGGTGCACCTCCCGAATTCGACCGAATTCCGAGCCTTCACCAAGCTCCTGCAGGCCAGAAGTGTGGAATACCACACTTATGACCTGCCGGGAGACCGTTTACTCCGGGTCGTCATCCGCGGCGTCTCACGCCAAATCGATACCGAGTCGATCAAAGATGATCTGAAGGCTCAGAATGTCGCGGTGGAGGAGGTGCACCGCATGCACCGACAAAATGCCGGAGAGGCATTTAACATGGTTCTCGCCATCTGCGAGAACTCCCCCGATGGCAAAGCCGTCTTTAAGGTTAAAACCCTATGCCACCTGTCTGGCATAAGGGTTGAAACTCCCCACAAGGGCGGCCCTATACGGCAGTGTCACAACTGCCAACTATACGGGCACGCTTCGCGTAACTGCAACGCGAAACCCAGGTGCGTCAAGTACCTGGGTGATCATGGGACGAGCGACTGCTCGCGCCCTAAGGACCGCACACTCGCCGACTCAACCCCCTAGTTGCGTGCTTTGCCGCCAGGAAGGCCACCCGGCCAATTACAAGGGCTGTCCCAAAGCCCCCAAGCCCAGACCGGTCGTGGTCAAGAGGGCGGCGGCCCGCGAATGGCGTAACGCCCCCCCCCGCGCAACCCGCCCCACCTCGACCTTCCCCGTGGAGGGCCCTCCCTCCGAGGGACTTTCCACCCCTTCCACAAGCGTCCCCCCCTGGCCCCTCAGCGGCCCCGAGCCCGCAGATTACACCTCTGCCGTCGCTCACCACCGCCAAACCTCAACAGCCCCAGCCCCAGGCTGCTACTCCCCCGCGTAGACCCCAGGCGGTCCAGCCCACTTCCTCCCCCTCTGAAACCTCGGCCAACATGGCATTCCTGGCGGATCTTTTCTCCACCGTCAACCTCTCAAGGGTTAACGAGATGGCACGAAGCCTCAGGGCCGTCCAGAAGGACCCTCTGGCCCTCCTCATGGTGCCCGCGCGACTACGCCGATGTATCAGAGTCCCTGGCTACCTTCTCGTCCAACCAATAATGGACTCAAACGTAAGCAGCAGAATCAAACCCCGATCACTTTCAATTGGCTACTTTAATGCCAACGGCATTCACAGCCAAAAGGAAGAGATCGCCGCGTTTCTCCGCGACAACAATATCGACGTTTTCTTAGTGCAGGAAACCTTCTTGAAACCATCACACCGAGACCCTAGAATTGCAAACTAACTGCGTAGTTCGCAATGATAGATCTCGATCCGCCCTCGGCGGTACTTTGATCCATTACAAGAGGTCCCTGCACTGTATCCCGATCCAACCGCCAACCCTCTCCCACATAGAGACCTCGGTCTGTCGATTAGGAATGACCGGCCATCAGCCGATCACGATAGTCTCCGCGTACTGTTCCCCTGTTAACTCGACGGCCGATATCAAAGCTGATATCAAAGCCCTCATCAACCTCAGTAGCTCTGTTATTATCGCGGGTGACCTGAATGCCAAGAGCGATGCTTGGAACAGCCACTCACGAAATAACAGAGGACTTCGAGAGGAGAATTCGACGTCATTGCGCCTATGCACCCCACCCACTACCCCGAGAATATCAACCACCGACCGGACGTACTAGACATAGACATAGACACATCAAGAATGTAAACCTCCGTTTGCACTCGTTGAGGTCGCACGACGAATTAGATTCCGACCACCGACCTGTTACCTTAGCGCTCTCCCCCCGACCAGGCCCCCCGGACTCAGGTCAGCCCCCGCCTCAGAAAAAGATAACAGACTGGAGAAAACTGGAGGAACTCCTCAAGTCCTCTTCATCTGTTCACTTAAATAGTATCCCGCCCTCATAGAGCCGGCAGCCGACACTCAAAAGGCGGTCGATTCCCTCACAGCTCACGTACAGTCAGCCGTGGACGCCTGTTTACGACAAGTTCCGGTGATGGAAGACCATCCCTGGAAACTTCCCGATGACGTGCGTGAACTGGTGACGGAAAAGAACGCCGCCCTCCGAGCGTATAGAGCTCACCCGACTGAAGCGAACCGCACCTTTCTGAGGTCATTCCAGCGCAAGCTGAGATATCGCATGAAAGACCTGCGAGACGCTCGCTGGAACAAGTTCCTAGGGGAACTTGAACCGAGTCACTTG
The DNA here is from genome assembly GCA_945859725.1 of Drepana falcataria. Lineage (NCBI taxonomy): Eukaryota > Metazoa > Arthropoda > Insecta > Lepidoptera > Drepanidae > Drepana > Drepana falcataria. The sequence continues at coordinate 7,029,214 of OX243941.1, read as the reverse complement.
GCCTTTTGGCATCTCCAACGGAAACTTAAATCAGACAAAATCTCGTCCATGCCTCCACTCTCTCGTCCAAATCAAGGTCCCGCCTTCGACGACGACGAGAAGTCCGAGTGCCTGGCCGACAGTCTCGAGGTTCAATGTACGCCCAGCACCTTGCCAGTAGATCAGCGCCACCTCAAGAAGGTGGACGCCGAGGTCGAAAGCAAACTATCCCACCCACCCTCCGAACACCCAGACCACCATATCGCCCCAATCACGGTGGACGAAGTCCGGACAGAGATCAAGGATCTTCACCCCAGGAAAGCCCCAGGTCCCGACGGGATCGCTAATAGAGTTATCAAACTCTTCTCCCCTTATCTCATAGTTTTGCTCACTGCCATCTTCAATGCAGCACTGAGCAACAACTTTTTCCCCCAATCCTGGAAAAGTGCAACGGTCATAGGTATTCCCAAGCCAGGGAAACCCAAGACCGAAGCCTCCAGTTATCGCCCCATCAGTCTCCTCAACGTCCTTGGCAAGATTTACGAGAGACTTATTTACAATAGATTATAGAGTTTTGCAGACTCTAAGAAAGTCATACCTGACCAACAGTTCGGTTTTCGAACCAAACACTCCTGTGTCCAACAAGTCCACCGTATAGTGGAAGACGTCAGTAGCGGCTTGCAACCCGGTTATACCACGGGTATGCTCCTCTTCGACGTGGCGAAGGCATTCGACAAGGTCTGGCACAACGGCTTAATATACAAGCTGTACCAGTTGGGCGTGCCGGACCGTCTAGTACGCATAGTACGGGACTTTTTGTCGAACCGCTCCTACAAAGCCGAGGGCACACTCTCTTCCCCCCATCCCATACGAGCAGGAGTCCCACAAGGCTCAGTGCTCTCGCCACTCCTATTCACGCTTTATACTAGCGACATTCTCCCCTTTACACGAGTTAAAAGCGCTCTATTCGCCGATGATACGGCTATCTACTACACAGGTAGAACTCCCGAGGGAATTCACGACAACCTCCAATCCGCGGTCACAGCCCTGGGGCGGTGGTTCCGGAAATGGAGAATTGAAGTGAACCCCACCAAAAGCGCAGCCATCCTATTCTGGAAAGGCCTCGAACGCCCACGGGTAGCCCCCATCACCCTCTTCGGCAAACCCATTCCATGGGAAGAAAAAGCCAAATACCTGGGTGTGATCCTCGATCAACGCCTTTCTTTCCGTCACCACGTAAAGGTGGTACGCGCGCGAGCCGCCTTCGCGCTCGATAGACTTCATAGCATGTTGAATGCACGAAGTAAACTCTCATTGAAATCCAAGGTGAGGATTTACACGACGTGCATTCGACCAATCATGACATATGCGGGTGTAGTGTTCGCACACACTAGCAAGTCAACACTTAACCCCCTGCAAGTGCTCCAAAGCCGGTTTCTCCGGAAAGCCACAGGTGCCCCGTGGTACATGCGTAATAGTCAACTCCACGTTGACCTCAAAGTCCCCACTATAAAACAGTTTTTGAAAAAACAGTCCAAACGTCATTTCGATTCTGCTGTAAATCACCCCAACCCCCTCGTCGTATCGGCCGCCCGATACACTCCTTCCCTTATCTCGAAGATAAGGCGTCCAAGACATGCCGTCATCGAACCGGATGACGACATAACGGTCCTCCAGGACGCCCGACAAAAACATACCAACACTACACAAAACCGACCACTGCTCCGTCCTCGCCGGCGAGGCTCGACGCGAATAAGCCGTAATGTTCCCCCCCGACTCCCGCTGCAAACGCCGGCCCGCGCCGAGCCAGACGCGCAAATCCCGCCCCCAAATAATATTTAAATAAAATGACCAGTCCAGCCCAGCTCCCTTGCTCGCGATCCAGCAACACCCTAAGCCGAGGTTCGTACCCCACAGGGGGTGCCCTTAGCTGTGTTGCTTAGAAATAAAGTGCCTGGCTGGAGGCCTAGGTCTCGCCATTGACCGGTTAAGTAGCAAAAGTTCCCGGAACTCATGCTACGAGAGACAATACAAAAAAAATCCGTTCCAATTTTGAAAGGTACTAGGAAACCGATGAGTTATATTTTTGCTTAGCCTAATTACTAATTTATTTCTATCGCTGGCTTAGTTTTCCAAACACAAGTATCTTTTCGTCTTGAGTACGAACCATATCTATTCTCTGAAATGTTTATACACGAGAGAGACAAGTTATAGCGTAAGAGTGTTCATCGGCTGACAGAAACATTAATATTTCAAGAGTTTGCAGACAATATTGTATTTGAATAAAATTTAATTTTGCTAAGTGCAAACTTATCCAAAGGAATTCTCGCAGTAATAGACTTTTCGTTATATATCCATCAAATAAATCATGATACATTGCTGGGAGAGAATTTTCAAACACTATTAGAATTTATGGGAAATATATTGGCAGAGAGGACTGGCACTCTATACTCGTTGCCTAACGACGTGAGGGACTCAGCGTGATGATATGTTTAGTATATAACCGTATTACATAGCTTGAGTACCTATGTACTGTGGGTAAATTTTATACCTACATATACATGCATATCATCAAGCCTAGTCCCTAACGGGGTAGGCAAAGAGTATAGAGCGCCAGTTCTCTCTAGACTTGCAAACTTCTTTCGCTTCGTCCACATTCATCAGTGTCTTCATACATTCTCGCTCACTTTCGAGTACTCTTGACGTTCCCGTCTTTGAGAGTCCGTTGGATTTGATCTAGGTAATTGGAACGTGATCTTCCTCTGCCTCGTCTTGTACACACTTTCGCTTTATATATGTGTTTCGTCAACCTTTCTTCACTCATCCTTTCTATATTTCCAAACTAACGTAACACGCCTTTCTTTACCTTTACCCACGTTCACGCCAGTTGTTTTGCGAATCTCATTTTTTTCAAAGAGATCGCGTCTCAACTGCATTTATACTATTTCCATGCTTCCTCTGACATACCCAGTATTCCTTTCGGTGTATATATATAGTAACACCAACGAAGAGAAGTGATGACCTAAATATTAAGAGTTCGATTTCTGCACGCAAATAAAAACGTAAGTAGGTTTGTTTAAGCATTCTCGCAAATGAATGTGCGACACTACGATGTACACGTAATTTTTTTATAAAAAAGAGAAAATATAATTAATACAATCAGAAACGTACAAAATACGGCAACAAAGGATCTCGTTAATAACCTTAACAAACGCTATAATGAGGATACATTTTCGCTGTTTTTTTTTCAAAAGAAATCTTAAGATTAATCATGTTTTTTTATGTTTTTCGATCTTGTTTTGTTTATTAAAGTGAAGAGAGAGACGTAACACCTGCGAGAAATATTGAGGGTCATTCAGATTTTCTCTTAATCCTCTCTCAGGTCTTATGTTGACGTGAGGTAGGTGACGTTGAAACAGTGTTGGAAAACATCCAGAACAGCGATGGACTCGCCATCTGTTGCGTTACTAAGCACGCGGGCATGATATTTTTGCATAAGCGTCCTTCTTCTTCACCTTCAGCTTTCATCTTTATAATTTTAATACAAGAATCTAAGATAAGCTTAAGGGTGCAAATCTTCAAGAAACCTTCTAAAACAAAGGCGGAATATGAACAGCGCAGATTGTTTGAGTTTTAAATAAAAATGCTAATGCCAGGGTTGGGTCATCTCTTGAGACACAAAATTATGGAGATTTCAAGTGCTTCCTCTTCTATGCAAATAATGCTGAAATGAATATTATATATAGTCCTTATTGTAATCCAAGTTAAAGTTAAATAAAAGTAAAAAAGTGAGCCGCGTTGAGTACAAACTCAATGCATGGCATAGAATTGCTCCTCTTGCATGTAATTTATATAATTTAAACTTTTTCTACCTCTACGAAAAATGCAGTACCTACAGTGATTAGTCACACCACGAGCTTTACGGTGAAGGAAAACATCGAGAGGAAACCTGCATACGTCTGAGAAGAAATTCAAAGGCGTATGTATAGTCGTGCTTAAGTAACGGCGATGGACTCGCCATCTGTCACGTTGGCACCTAATATACCTCTGGCGGAAAGTGGGTGTGTGGGCAGAGGTGTATAGCTAATACACCTTTGCCTACCCCTTCGGGGACCCTTGTGGGAAGGCGTGAGGATATATTATATATTTATTATAAAATGCAACCAATATCAAAAAAGGAAACCGAACAATTTGCTTCGCCGTTTCTTCTCCTGTTAGGTTTTTTCTTGGAAACATCTACGAGTCTACATCTTTTTAAGTTCGGTAAAATGGTTAGTATACAGCGTAGTGTTAAAATGCAAGTCAAAAACGACTTAAGAGTTAGGATTACGAATGGTTAGAGTGATGGAACTTCATATCAAAGGTAACGGGTTCAAACCGCATCTTAGTTGACTTTTTCCTAAGTACGAGTGTAAAAAAATGTACAATTTCGCCTAAGGCTATACATACATAAATATATATATATACCAACAAGGGAAATGTGTCTCCGTCACAAAATCTAATCGCTACGTGTTTCAAGAAAGAACACGTTAGCAAAAGTTTCCTTGAGCCGTTTGCCTGCGAGACATTTTGAGTCTCAGCGGGATTTTTACGTGTACATTTTCCTGGACCCTACACTGACATAAGCAATAAATTTATCGTCGTAACTAAAAGGAACAACCCCATTTCTATTGTTTATACAAGTAATAATATTAATAAAATAGCTAATACTTTAGGACGATCCCACACAATAATAAAAATATCCTCCTTTATATATTATATATAAAGGCGTAATATAATATAAGTCGCTTTGCCCGCGTGCAAACAAATAAAATATTGTTCAGTTTCTAAAACAAAAGTAGCCTAAGTTACTACTTTTTACATCAGCTATCTGCAGTGAAAATCCCGTCAAAATCGGGCTAGCCGTTTCAGAGATTAACCTGAACAAACAGAGAGGCAACAAAATTTGTAAAAAAAAAAATTATATATACATCCATATGAATTTAGTAAAAATAGGTTAATTTAATATTACAAACAGACACACCAATTTTATTTATTTGTATAGATGACGGTCAATAATTCTTTTTTTTTTTTTGTATTGTCTCTCGTAGCGTGAGTTCCGGGAACTTTTGCTACTTAACCGGTCAATGGCGAGACCTAGGCCTCCAGCCAGGCACTTTATTTCTAAGCAACACAGCTAAGGGCACCCCCTGTGGGGTACGAACCTCGGCTTAGGGCGTTGCTGGATCGCGAGCAAGGGAGCTGGGCTGGACTGGTAATTTTATTTAAATATTATTTGGGGGCGGGATTTGCGCGTCTGGCTCGGCGCGGGCCGGCGTTTGCGGCGGGGGTCGGGGGGGAACATTACGGCTTATTCGCGTCGAGCCTCGCCGGCGAGGACGGAACAGTGGTCGGTTTTGTGTAGTGTTGGTATGTTTTTGTCGGGCGTCCTGGAGGACCGTTATGTCGTCATCCGGTTCGATGACGGCATGTCTTGGGCGCCTTATCTTCGAGATAGGGGAAGGAGTGTATCGGGCGGCCGATACGACGAGGGGGTTGGGGTGATTTACAGCAGAATCGAAATGACGTTTGCGCAGTTTTTTCAAAAACTGTTTTATAGTGGGGACTTTGAGATCAACGTGCAGTTGACTATTACGCATGTACCACGGGGCACCTGTGGCTCTCCGGAGAAACCGGCTTTGGAGCACTTGCAGGGGGTTAAGTGTTGACTTGCTAGTGTGTGCGAACACTACACCCGCATATGTCATGATTGTTCGAATGCACGTCGTGTACATCCTCACCTTGGAACGGTCAATAAGTATTCCCAACGTCTTAAAAAGTTTTTGAATTTTAAACCATTCCCTTCCTCTTCAGAACCCTGGCAGTGTGGAATCAGTCAAATAGCCACCCACTCTTCACGGAGTCCGATGCAAGATACCACCAGCTCGCTCTCACTAAGATGAGGAGGCTTCTGTACTTCGTTTGTGGCATGACTGTGGTGTCTGTAATAAGTAAGCATTTCTTAGTATTTTACAATTTAAAGACTTATTTAAAGTCATGAAAATAACAGGAATGTTATTATATTATAGTAAGAAATGTAAAGTCATGAAACTTTAGGTGCTAACGTGATAAATGGCGAGTCAATCGCCATTTTTCAAGCCCGACTATACCAACCTCTTTTTCTTCTCAAGCGTATGCAGGTTTCCTCTCGATGTTTTCCTTCACCGTAAAGCGCGTGGTGTGACTAATCTGAAAAACTCATTGGTACAGTCGTGATCCCAAATTACAATCATTATGTGCAGGTAATTAATTGCTCAAACAACTCGACCACGCTCCCGTATTATTGCCCCTTAATTTTATCTAGGTCTTCAGTAACCTGGAGGTCTAACACGTCCAAGCCAAGGGGACCCTCCTTGAAATATATGGTCTAGATCTCTCACTCAACACTTACGTAGTTCCGGGGCTTTTAAATACCTAACGTCTTAGACACGTGATGTATTTCAATTTTGTAGGCTGGGTGACTTTAACCTTCTTCGGAGAGTCAGTCCGTCTGATCACCAGCAAGGAAACAAATGAAACACTAACGGAGCCAGCTCCCAGGCTGCCGTTGAAGGCTTGGTATCCTTTCAATGCGATGAGCGGCACGATGTATATCTTTGCTTTCATAATGCAGGTAAGTTACCTAGCTGGTACATAATGCTGGTAAGTTACCTATCTTGTACATAATGCCGGCCCGTTAGTTATCTTGTATATAATGCAGGTAACATACCTATCTTGTACTTATTGGCATCAAGGTAAAACATTAAGCCGTCTTTGGGCACTTGCAACATGAAGGGTGTGGCTCATGCTGCCGAAAAATAACTTGTTTTTAGGTGGTAAGCGACTGGTTCAGTGATAATAAAGTTCAAGTTCAAGTAAGTTTTACCATAGTAAAACTTACTCTTTGTGTTAATCTAGCTAATAATGTATTAGTTGTACCATTCCACGCTCCGCTGTGGCTCATTGTAGTTGCTGATACGGAAAATAGTTTAGAAAAATCCTTCAAGCGGATTGTGTCAAAATTTGAGCTCCGTCAGTGCAGAGTTTCGAGTTTTAAGGCGAACATAAACCAACTTAATATTTATATACCATATTAGGATAAAGAAGTGGATTCATTAAACCATTGTCTTAATCCCATTCAGGTCTACTGGCTTCTTTTCGCCATGTCAGTGGCCAATTTGATGGATGTGATGTTCTGTTCCTGGCTCATCTTCGCCTGTGAGCAGCTCCAGCATCTGAAGGCAATCTTGAAACCTTTGATAGAGCTCAGTGCTTCTTTGGACACGTATAGGCCAAATACCGCTGAGCTATTCAGAGCTTCTTCTACAGGTAGGCATGGAGAGAATTTAAAATCCCACATGCTTTTAATTTTTTTTATATCTTCACGCCTTCCCACAAAGGTCCCCGAAGGGGTAAGCAAAAGTGTATAGGTGGTACCAGCATACCCACTTTCCGCCAGAGATATATATTAGGTGCTAACCTGACGAGTCCATCGCCGTAACTCAAGCATGACTAAACATACGCCTTTGAATTTCTTCTCAAGCGTATGCAGGATTCCTCTCGATTTTTTCTTCTTTTCATCTTTTCCTTCACCATCAAACATCGAACTTAAAATATTTGTGTTGTAGTCAACTATTTGGACCACTAGGTTTCCACGGCTTATACTTTGGGTCTATGTCAATTTGTTTATTTACAGAAAAGTCGGAAAAAGTCCCGGATAGTACGGATCTTGATATCCGGGGCATATATTCGACTCAGCAAGACTTCGGCATGACTCTCCGCGGCGCTGGGGGAAGACTGCAGAACTTTGGTCAGCCCGCTTCTAATAACCCCAACGGATTGTCACAGAAGCAGGAAATTCTGGCTCGATCTGCTATCAAGTACTGGGTGGAGCGCCACAAGCACGTTGTCAGGTCAGTGAAGATTTTATAATCTTCTTAATATATATAAATACGCGTCACGTTGTGTGTCCGCGATGGACTCCTATTAACTACTTAACCGATTTCAATCAAATTTGCACATCGTATGCAGTCTGATCCAACTTGAAAGATAGGATAGTTTACATCACAATTGGACCCGATAGGTGGCGCTGCGATCGTGTTTCAGGAAGTTTAACTTTTTCACCAGGGTGAGGCTGGGACTGCTGTACATGCAAATATTTGTGAGGATGTTTATTCCTCTCACGCAAAAACTGCTGAACGGTATTCGATAGAATTTAGCTCAGAGATAGATGGTTAGCTCGATTAATACATAGGATGTATTTAATTTCAGAAAAATCTATTAATGTTATGAATATCTATAAGCTTAATTAAAAAAAAAACTATGGTAGTGGTAATTTTAGTGGTGGTGTGACAAATCACTTACCTAAGTTCAGAAAAACTCATCGGTGTGGTCGGGATTCGAACTTGCAATCTTTGTGTTCCAGCAATTACGGCCACCATGGCTGTAATGTCTGTTTCGCCTTTGTATTTTACGATCTACGTTTGTGGTCGTGTTTTGTCATGTGCGCCAATAAATTTGTTCGCTAAAATATTCTGCGTTTTATACAAGATAATGATTTTATTGCATACATTCGTTATACGACTTTTATCTGTTGAAGTCAAGACTGTTTTTAACGATGACAACTCAGCGTTACTGTAACAGTAACTTGTCAAACACATAAAAAAACAATGCAATTAGGTTTAGTTTCAATAATCTTTTTTTTTAAACATTTGTGGCAAACTAGGATGCCGTAGAAAAAATGTCGCCTATCGACGTTTGCAACACCAGGGGTACCACTCGCGCGTTGCGGACCCGGTTGGAATCTTTTCACACCCTTCATGAAGAACTCCATGCTGTACTCTCTAGGGAAATCTTCAACGGGGAGTTCATTATTTATCATAAGAAATCACAACTTCACATAGACGACAATTTACAATACACGTGCAAGAAGTGATCTTATCACTACATTATATGTATATATAGAAGTCCCTCGCCGGGTCTGTCTGTCTGTTTGCGATAAACTACTTAGCTACTGTACGCATTTTCATGCGGCTTTCACTAATATAACAAATCATGAGAATGTCGTCTAGGAGCTATCATCAAAAATGCTACTTTGATCTTCGAGATGTACAAGACAATGTATGTGCGGTAGCGAAGTCTTCACAGGTCGCTAGGAATAAACAAATAAACTCTTTTATTGTACTTGTCAAAAGTGTTTAAGTAACTTTTTGAATGTATAAATAAATAGTTTTAGCAGTCTTTTACTGGTTTTGGCATCTTGGTGCATACTTGTCCTTCCTCATACAACATCGTTTTAGTGCCGTATCGACTTCTTGACAAGGTCTTGGTAGGTAAGTGGAGATCGTCACTATCTCTGAGGTGTTTCATTCCAAAGACAAAATTAATAATATTTGGAGAAACGCGTGGATAAACATATTTTAATACGTACATACATCTATTATTTTTTTATATTTGATTGGCCTTCCAAACCGATTAACGGATTTATTAATTAAGTTAGTTTCATATAAAAATAACTTTATTAAGTTCCCACTTAGAAATTGGAATGGGAAATCGTTCTGGGGCTTTCAAAAAGGTTTAATTGTGTTTACAATTATATGGAACTGGTTTTACAGATATTTGACATTATGAATAAAAAAATCAGAATTCCATTTTCAAATTCAGAAGCATGAGTATCATTATCGCTTCTATATACATGTATATAGACGACGAAATAAACATGCTTATTACGCTTCCTCAATTCAAGTTGAGTAAGAGAGGTAGGGCATAACGAGTTTCCCGTTCGAATTTGGAGCTGCCCGACTGGGGCAGGACCTCCACCTTATAGAAGTCCGTAGCCAAATAACACAATTTATTGTGTTGTGTTCCTACGCGGTGAATAAGGTATCCAGTAATGAGCTCCTTGGGGTGGGGGAGGATTGTTGTATTGTGTTGGCAGCAGAGGGATTAGTCCCATTATGCTGCCAACACAGTACAACTCTCCGAACACAGAGTGGCAACGCGCAAGTGATACTTCGGTATTGTAAGTGTAAATAGGCTGCGGTAACCGTTTTCCATCGGGTGGGCCGTATGCTTGTTTGCCACTCTTGTTATACAATAAAAAAAAAAAATCGTTTTGTTCGTTCATGTAATTAAAGGTATTTTGTAGCCTTCAGTTCCCAGTAATTACGTCGTAGTTGTTTTGCCAATGCCAAGCTAACCTTGGCTTAGCCAGTGACCAAGCAGATGTCAACCATCGATCAGTTGTCATGAATATTAATAATATAAGAAATACCTACTATGTTTTATTTACAGTAACAACAATACAAAGCACCGTGGTGGCCGAGTGGCTCGAGTAGTTGCCTGCAACACAAAGATTGCAAGCTCGAATCTTGACTATAGCTTTTATGAACTTAAGTTCAGTTATTAGTCACACCACGACCTTAACGGCAAACGAAAATAATGAGAGGATACTTGCATACGTGTGAGAAGACAATCAAAGACGTCTATATTTATAGTCCTGCTTGAGTAACGGCGATGAACGTCTGAAGAGTGGGTGTGTGGGTACTACCTACACACTTCTGCCTACCTCTTCGAGGACCTTTGTGGGTTGTCATTGAATCTTTGTATTGTAGGCAACTGCTTAAACCACTCGACCACTGAGCCATATTGTTCGTCGTGATCTGACTTAATATTATAAAAGTTTGTCAGTATCTTTGTTCATCTTTCTCACAAAAACAAAAAAAATCTGCCACAGAGATAGATTATAAGATGGAACAAATAGAATATGTTTTCTTATAGAATTCTACCTTTAAGCTTAGAATCAATTTGTAAAATTCTATTTAAAACTGAAACAAATGAATGAAATAAAATAGAAATAGAAGTGCTTAATTTCGCTTCCTCGCTGATTCCATTCCAGTTTTAGTGCTTTTACTACTGCAATATTATGTCTGTAAAGAACTGGAATGGGTTTTATGAAACCGCTTGCTTCCGCTTTCAGCGGTGCAGTGAAGTGAAACATATTTAGTGTCGTGGTTATACGTACGAGAATTTACTACTGAATTTAATACAAAACCATAAAATAAATGGAAAACCAGGTTTGTATTTTGCGCTTTCGCATTCATCGATATAATGTTGTATACACAATGTCTTGGATATAGAAAATAAACATCAAGGGGAAACCTGCATACGCTTGAGAAGAAATTCAAAGCCGTATTTATAGTCGTGCTTGAGTAACGGCGACGGCCTCGCCATTTATAACGTTGGCACCTAAAATATATCTCTGGTGGAAAGTGGGTAGTACACTACTTACACCTCTATCTACCCCTTGTGGAAAGGCGTTAGATGCAGATGTCCAGACTAAATGTATTGCATTTTTATTTGCTTTTTTCCTATTGTCTCTTTATTGTTTAAATTGTATAGTGTGAGTTCCGGGAACATCTGTTACTTAATCGATAGCGACAACGAAAGGCCTCCAGCCAGGCTTTTGTTAGATGCTAAAGAAACACAGGTAACACCCTCTGTGGGCTTAGGTTTGGGGCGTTTCTGTTTCGCAAACGTTTATGGTTTAGTTTTTAATTTGTTGTTTGAACTTATAAACCAAATTGCGGATCTATAAGCGCGATATACGTTAAAATCAAAACAATTCAACGCCATCTTGTTACATAAATGTGATCTTATTTTGTTTTGTATAATGGTAATAAAAACATCATACATTTCGAATTTCGAACGATTGAAAATGGTTTAAGGAACATGAACCTCTTTTAAAAAACTCAAATATTAGAAGTCTTTGTGAAGACTGAATTCAAGAGGCCGGTCTATAATTACGTGACACCCTTGATCACAGCTTTGGAATTTTCTCGGCATTGTTGGTATAAAATTGTATTAATCTCTTTCTTGCTTTGTAATTTTTGGGAACCTATAATTATGATATATTTTTACAATATTGGATGGATTTCATACATCATCATCATCATCAGCCTACTGCTGGAAATAGGCCTCTTCCATGGTGCGCCACCACACTCTGTCTTCGGCCCAATTCATTATTATGAGCCGTGGTGGTTTAAAAATATCGGTCGATATTACAGGCACTGTGGTGCCATAACGGTATCCATCAAAGAGAATTTGAAAGATTCAGTCCATTGATTCATAGCAACATGAGATTTTTAACGGTAAAAGAAAACATCGTTAGGATATGTGTATAATATATTTGAGAGGAGAATGAAAAATGTTTAGTGTGCTTCAAATTGACATCTTATTATATCTGCGACTAAAAAGGAGGATTAAACATCTGATTCTCGTGCAAGAAGTCGTTAAAGTAATATTACATTTATATCTGAACATACTTTATTTTATATATATCATCACGCCGAGTCCCTAACTAGGGGTAGGCAGAGAGTATAGAGCGCCAGTTCTCTCTAGACTTACATACCTCTTTCGCTTCGACCACATTCATCAGTCTCTTCATGCATGCTCGTATACTTTATTTTATGTACAATATATACAAAAAACTGTTCTCAACCTAACTGCTTACATATAAAAAAATTGTGGTAATTTGGTATTCCTCGGCAACTTGCCAAGAAGCCAAGCACGATGCCACGCTGGATAGTAAATGCTGATTCTCTGAGCGAGATATGTCTTAGCCTGCTTATAATATTACAAATACACAAAGATAGCTGAGCTGCTACAGAGAGCTGGCGCTATACTATCTCTGCCTACCCCTTGGGGGCTCGGTGTGGTAATACGTATGTATGTAAGAACACAAATGCGTATTGTAATATAGTCTTATGGTCAATAATTCATGAAGAAAACTTACAATTTCAACGACCGCAGTAGCCAAACTGTTAAGATAACTCCCCGTTAAGTAAAGCTAAGTTAAAGTAGGGAAACAAAGGTCTGCGTTAAGTCTTTACAACTTAGGAGTTAACTTAATGACCGGCGACCATAGGAGCCTAAACTTACGTAATTTGTGTAACTTAACACTTAGTACTTAGTTTATATCGTAGAATTTCGCGACGTTAAGATAATAAATTAGGTACATTAGAATTTCCAGCAGTTCCCATAGACAGAATTGTCGCTTGTAATAAACGTAAATAAACGGAGAAACTTACTTCTGTAAATGAATTACAAGGAGAGTTTGCTTTACGCAAATTTAATAGCGTTAGTATAAATGAGTGACAGTAACAACTTCTCTTATCTGCTGTAGTTATGAGCGTTGAATCAACGAACTAGTTGAATCAACCGTTGATCTCCTGTCAACGTATTAACGTTAACAGTTTATGAATCAACTAGTTGAATTCGTCAACGACGTTTATGAATTTAACTCGTGCGTCTCGTTCAATAAACGAGAACGCAACGAGCAGAGCAATTTAAAAAACTTACGTTGAAAATAATGTCATAGATTGCGAGTGACGGTCATATCATACAATTTGAACTCTTAAGTTTGTAAAATTTGTTTCTAAAATTTAACGCGTAATCGTTGAATAAAAACCGTTCAATGAATGAACGGGTTACGTTGCAAGTTGACATTAGTAGCACGTTAACTCGTTGACGAATTTAACTAGTTGACAAACGTAAATCAACGTTAACGTTTCGTTAACGGAAAAACCGTCAACGACCCATCACTAATCTGCTGCTGTGGCGTGACTGGCGCGCGAGTTTCGTGCCGAGCCGACGCTCCTGTCGAGCGAGGGACGCGGGACTCGGGGGGGGAATACGCAGAACGCGATGTAGCGGTGAACGAGCCGAGCACTTTTCTACCTACATTTCTCGGGTGCGACGTACCTACTAAGTAACTCGCGGCACCCGTGTTACACTTCCCATATTTTTTAACATAATTCACATATACACTTTTATAATGTTTTATTTTATTCCTACATAGAGGATATTTTTATTTACTTACGATTGATAGCGAGAGTAGCAATTTGCAAACTTTTATGGTTTGGTTTTAAATTTGTATGTCGAACGTATAAACCAAACTGCGGATTCATGCAGCGGACTTTAACAAGTCAGCGCCATCTTTTGACATAAATGTAGTCTTTTTTTTTAAATTACAATGTTTTACATGACTATAGTCGTTTTTAATAGTCCTGGAAATTACCCTTTCTGTCTTGTTCTAAATCCATGGAAGAGCATTGTCAGTTGAAACTATGCTACTAAAAACTTTTAATCTATACTCTTTTCTATTAATGAGAGCCGTGGTGGCCGAGTGGTTCGAGCAGTTGCCTGCGACGCAAAGGTCGCAAGTTCGAATCCCGACTGTACCAATGAGTTTTTCTGAACTTAAGTAAGTGATTAGTCAGACCACGAGCTTTACGGTGAAGAAAAACATCGAGAGGAAACCTGCATACGTCTGAGAAGAAATTCAAAGGCGTATGTATAGTCGTGCTTGAGTAACGGCGATGGACTCGCCATCTGTCACGTTGGCGCCTAATATACCTCTGGCGGAAAGTGGGTGTTGGGGATTACCTATACACCTCTGCCTACCCCTTCGGGGACCATTGTGGGATGGCGTGAGGATATATTATATTATATTATATATTCTATTAATATTTTTTAATATATACTTTTGACAACTATATATCCAACTGCTTATGTTATTAAACCCTTATGTTCTATGGCTAATACAGAAAAGATGGCCTTTATACTATAGGGCTAGCGGTTCAGTTGTTTTAAAAAAAGGTCTGTCTATTCTGCTATTCAAAATTCAAAACATCCTTTTTAGTTAATAGTTACATTCATCCTGCATAGTAAGAAGGTGACATTATACAGAAATTTACCCGTGTCAGCACACTATACGTGCATGTTACAAATTAATAGTTACCTCGGTAATAAATACATTACTCCCTTTGAAGAGGAAAATTGCCTGCTTGTAATAATGGCCCGTGGGATATTTTACATGCTTAGCCCGAACTAATTCTTGAAATGGCACTCAACGTCGTTGTTATTAGAGTTGATGATCCCCTGCTGCTATTAATTTAGGGCGTCTATACAGGTTGTTTGAGAAAATAGGACAGTAAAAATAAATAAATATACATTCTAAGTTGACAATTTCCTTGACTTATTTTTACGTGATGCACAGACGTAGAAGGCCAAGAAGAAGATGATGGGACGAACTGGAGATGCATCTGAGTAGTAGGTTGGAGGTAGCACTCGATCGCGGGGAGTGGAAGGACAGGATGGCCTTTGCCCAACAGTGGGACATAGATGGCTAATAAATAAACCATGAAAATGAATAAACCATGTTTTCGAGTGATTATTATTCGCTTTAATAATGTTGTAATTTTGCTATCTTTGGTCTTTTTTTTTTTTTTATACAACAAGAGTGGCAAACAAGCATACGGCTCACCTGATGAGAAACGGTTACCGTAGCCTATTTACGCTCACGATACCGAAGTATCACTTGCGCGTTGCCACTTTGTGTTCGGAGAGTTATAGTGTGTTGGCAGCATAATGGGTTTAATCCCTTTGCTTCCAACACAATGTAACAATCCTCCCCCCCCCCCTTCCCCAAGGAGCATATTACTAGAAACCTTATTCACCTCGTAGGAACACAACACAAAAAAATTAGTTATTTGGCTACGGACTTCTATAAGGTGGTGGTCCTGCCCCAGTCGGTCTGTTTGTTTACTGCGTCGTTATAGTCCAGGATATATTTACAACACCCTTCATCTTCTAGCAGACAACTGTCCTGTATCTGGGACATCCTATATTATATTACGGCTTTCTCTATATTAGGTGGATATAATATTGAACAAGAATGCGATCCTTACCAAATATGCGCGTAATACTCGTAGAAAAGCTTTGGAATTCTTCAAGAAGAGATTTTAGTGAGTAAGCGATAATACCAGCGATGTAGAACTAGTATTTATAGGCGACGGTAACCGTTTACCATCAGGCGGGCCGCATTAGTAGCATAATTATTATATGATATCGAGCCGTGGCGGCCGAGTAGTTCAAGTAGTTGCCTACGACACAAACACCACGAGCTTTACGGTGAAGGAAAGTATCCAGAGGAAACTTGCAAACGTCTGAGAAGCAATTCATAGGCGTATCACGTTGGCATCAAAAATATTTCTCTGGCAGAAAGTGGGTGTGTGGGTACTACCTATAAAACACTGCCTACCCCTTAGGGGAAGGCGTGAGGATATAATTATATGAATATTTGTGGGAATCCATTTTAAGATTTGACAATTCTGAACATTATTCACCCAGGGATCCATGCAACTATACAAAAAAGGGAGACAAGCAAATGGCATTGAATGAGAAGAGATTGATAAAAAGATGAGGTATTTTGAAAACTGTATATTTTATATTTTCAGATTGGTTTCATCTATTGGGGATACATACGGCACCGCCTTACTGTTTCATATGTTGGTATCCACTATCACTCTTACACTCTTGGCGTATCAGGCGACTAAGGTATGTGATCGTTATGTTCTATAGACAAAATAATATAATATAAATATTATATCCTCACGCCTTCCCACGAGGGTCCCCGAAGGGGTAGGCAGAGGTGTATAGGTAATACCCACACACCCACTTTCCGCCAGAGGTATATTAGGTGCCAACGTGACTGATGGCGAGTCCGTCGCCGTTACTCAAGCACGACTATACATACGCCTTTGAATTTCTTCTCAGACGTATGCAGGTTTCCTCTCGATGTTTTTCTTCACCGTAAAGCTCGTGGTGTGACTAATCACTGTACTTAAGTTCAGAAAAACTCATTGGTACAGTCGGGATTCGAACTTGCGATCTTTGTGTCGCAGGCACCTGCTCGAACCACTCGGCCACCACGGTTCTATAGATGTTTCACCTATATGAAGTTTGATGAAGCATTCATATGTTTTTAGAGTTCTGTACCCAAAGGGTAAAACGGGACCCTATTACTAAGAGTCCGCTGTCAGTCTGTCACAAGGCTGTATCGCAACCGATAGTTAGACAGTTGATATCTTCACAGGTGATGTGTGTATGTCTATTGCCGCTATAACGAGAAATATAGTACTTAAAAACAGAATAGAATGGATATTTAAGGAGACTCCTATACAACAAACGTGATTGATTTGCCGTTTTCATAGATAATGGTACGGAACCCTATGTGCGCGAGTCCGACTCGCACTTGGCCGGTTTTATTTATATGACTCATGTTACTTTGAAATGAAGCCTTCTACTGGTGAATTTTTTTTTTAAATAAAGTAGTTTTTAAGGTTTGACCATTACCTACGAACATCAATTGAATCGTTTCTTATGATAATATTATTATAGAATATTTTCTCTCCCACACACTAAGTCATAATTTTCGAATCGATGATTTCCATTTAAAAGGAGATATAGTGATGTCTTTGAGCAGGGTCCTTTATGTGCAAGTAATACTGCCTTTTTTCAGATCGACGGCATAAACGTGTACGCATTCAGTACGATCGGATACCTTAGCTACACTCTGGGACAAGTGTTTCACTTCTGCATCTTTGGGAATAGGCTTATTGAAGAGGTGGGTAATAGTTTCATAAAACAACTAACAATATTTACAAAAAACAGCTGTTTAACTAACTACTTACAGATAAAATATTTGTCCCAAATCGGTATCCCGAGGCAACGTGCCAAGAAGACTAGCAGCATTGCCACGCTGGATAGCAATGCTGATTCTTTGAGCGAGATACGTTCCAGCCCGCTTGTCAGGAGAGGTGTCGATTAGACGTTACATACATATTATCATGATTGCAGAGATTAGCTCTGCCTACCCAATGAAAACCGCCAGTTCTCTTCACGACGAAAATAATAATAACCTTATCAAATATCAGCATTGCTATCCAGCGTGGCAATGCTGCTAGTCTTCTTGGCACGTTGCCTCGGGATACCGATTTGGGACAAATATTTTATCTGTAAGTAGTTAGTTTCAACTGTTCTTTGTAAATATTGTTAATTGTTGTTATTGTAACCTTATCAAATAAAATAAAAAAAATACCATATAACCAATAATTTAGCTTAGATAATATATAGACGTGTCCAACATAATGTGGTTGTGATACGATGAGTTCAACTAAAACATATCTTTGGTCCGTATCCGTCCGTAATCAAACGTATTATACTGGGCTATCATATAGCTCTAGTCCAAGTTTCATACAAATCCGTAAATCACATAGATAGAGTGAAAATCATAAGGACAAAAGTCCAAAGTACCAGGAAACCATAAAATACAGACTATAAGTGCTATTTTTATGTTTAGTGCTAAAATTGGTTGAGTTTTATTTCTTTATATATATATATATATATATATATATATATATATATCCTCACGCCTTCCCACAAGGGTCCCCGAAGGGGTAGGCAGTGTGCCAACGTGACAGATGGCGAGTCCGTCGCCGTTACTCAAGCACGACTATTACATACCTTTGCCTTTTGAATTTCTTCTCAGACGTATGCAGGTTTCCTCTCGATGTTTTCCTTCACCGTAAAGCTCGTGGTGTGTCTAATCACTGTACTTAAGTTCAGAAAAACTCATTGGTACAGTCGGGATTCGAACTTGCGATCTTTGCGTCCAGGCAACTGCTCGAACCACTCGGCCACCACGGCTATTCTTTATTTACCACTGTACAAAGCAATATACCTTACTTAGAACTGTATAATAGAGGTATTAAAGTTTTATAAGCCAGCGCCGCTACGAGCGTAGTACTTTCGTAGCGCTTCATGGGTATCTCGTAGCACTTTTGTTTGTAGCAATATCTTCGTAGTCTGGGCAGTTTAACAAGTTTTTAAAGAGGCTGAATTTACAAGAACAGTTTACTGCGAGCTGACCTACTTTTGTGTACTTCAAACTTCTCTCTACATACCTCTTTCGATTTGCCCCCATTCATGAGTCTCTACCGATTTTATGATTTAAAATTGCATTGCAAATAAAAATATTATCCAGAGCTCTTCGGTGATGGAGGCAGCTTACTCTTGCCAGTGGTATGATGGCTCTGAAGAAGCGAAGACCTTCGTCCAGATCGTATGCCAACAGTGCCAAAAGGCGCTCAGTATCTCCGGAGCTAAGTTCTTTACAGTATCGTTGGATCTGTTTGCTTCGGTGAGATGATATCTGCTTAATACGAGTACATAATAATGTTACGAGCTGGGGTTCGGGATAATTTAATGATAGCCGGTTGATGCACTTTAACGACACTTTATTCTATTACACTGAATAATTCCGGAAACTTGTACGATAAATCAGTACACTATAACTATAGCACTATTCACTATAACACAGTACTAGTAAAACACAGTAAACACTAGACACTGAAACACTTCACTAACACTGTACACTCACTATAGTCACTGATAAAACACTTGTGATCACTCGCACTGAACTCAACGGACTGAACTGACTCTCTCAACTGAACTCCTAACTAACTCTGACTCTGACTGCCCGTGCCCATCGGGTACCGCCTTATATATGGCACCGGCACGATATACTAGAATTCAGTGGAAGGCTCTAGACCGCCATTAAGATGTTCGTTGAATTGCCGTGGGAATGCATCCGCAGAACAATGGCCGGGCGACGTAAACAAGTTGTTTACGTCCTTTCTTAATTGCATCCTTTTGTCTATATTTCCGGCTAAGTGTTGTTGTTTGGCATGGCTTTCACACGGCAAGGCCTCCAGAACCTTCCGTCGTAACACTGCCCCCTCCTTAGACATGCTCGTCCCGAGCATCGTTAAACCCATGGTAGCGCGCCAATCTATCGACGTGGACGACCTTCGGAGCTCCTCGTGGTCCCTTTTGTATCCGGTATATCACATCGATGATCCTAGTGACAACCCGGTAGGGTCCATCCCATCTTGCTCGTAGCTTCGTAGATACTCCTTTCTTCCGTACTGGATGGTGAAGCCACACCAGGGATACCCTGCCGAATCCAGGATTGTTGATGTTTCCGTCATAGCGCGTCTTCATCTTTTCAGACTTCTGTTGACCGAATTGCCTCTTGTGGCCGCAGAAGCCGTTCATTCTCATGCGCCCGTCACCCGCATAATCCGTCACAGAAATTGGAGAGTTCGGTATTGTTGGGGCTCCTCCAAAACCAGCAAGCCTCCTCGTTGTCCTGGCCTCTATCATGGTCCTGTCTAGACTTGCTCTATCTGGACAATTAAACTGCAGGTAGCCCTTTTCTTTGACTGCCGTAATTTCTTTTCCAACATGAACAGTCAGCTCCTTAAAATGATGGGTTTGTTCCTCTTTATCATGCTTCAGTTGCTCCTGAAGCTGTCGTGTCTGCTCTTCCTGACTTTGCACTTGCTCTTCTTGAGGTTGCACTTGCTCTTCCTGACTTTGCACTTGTTCTACCTGACGTCGCACTTGCTCTTCCTGAAGTTGCCCTTGCTCTTCCTGACGTCGCACTTGATCTTCCCGAAGTTGTACTTGCTCTTCCTGAAGTCGCACTTGCTCTTCCTGACGTCGCACTTGCACTTCCTTATCGCACTTCAGCAGCTCTAGAAGCTGTTGTGTCTGCTCTTCCTGACGTCGCCAATACTCTTCCTGACGTCGAGCCATCTTCTGCAGCAAGGCTATGACTGCAGCTACTTCCATGGTAGCCGGAACTTGAGGATTCGTTGGCGGTGCATTCCCAGCATCGCCAGTGGCCGTCGGCTCCGCAGCCTGCTGCTCTTGCTGCATTTCTTGGGTTGGACCCGGAGTGTCGTCTTTTGGTAGAACCGGCATAATTATCCCACTTCTGACACCAATTGTTACGAGCTGGGGTTCGGGATAATTTAATGATAGCCGGTTGATGCACTTTAACGACACTTTATTCTATTACACTGAATAATTCCGGAAACTTGTACGATAAATCAGTACACTATAACTATAGCACTATTCACTATAACACAGTACTAGTAAAACACAGTAAACACTAGACACTGAAACACTTCACTAACACTGTACACTCACTATAGTCACTGATAAAACACTTGTGATCACTCGCACTGAACTCAACGGACTGAACTGACTCTCTCAACTGAACTCCTAACTAACTCTGACTCTGACTGCCCGTGCCCATCGGGTACCGCCTTATATATGGCACCGGCACGATATACTAGAATTCAGTGGAAGGCTCTAGACCGCCATTAAGATGTTCGTTGAATTGCCGTGGGAATGCATCCGCAGAACAATGGCCGGGCGACGTAAACAAGTTGTTTACGTCCTTTCTTAATTGCATCCTTTTGTCTATATTTCCGGCTAAGTGTTGTTGTTTGGCATGGCTTTCACACGGCAAGGCCTCCAGAACCTTCCGTCGTAACAATAATATGATTCCTTCTGAGTGTGTTTGTCACCTAACTCCTTAACGGTTGGACCGATTTCGATGAAGTTTTGTGCGTATATTTGAGTGGGTCCTTGGATGGTTCGGGCTCAATAAATGACGTTGCTGTTACAGTAGGTATTATTTTGAAGCGAATTTGGGGACAGGGATAGTCTTAATATATATAAATTACGTGTCACGTTGTATGTCCGCGATGGACTCCTAAACTACTGAACCGATTTCAATCAAATTTGCATACCCTGTGCAGTTTGATCCAACTTAAAAGATAGGATAGCTTACATCACAATTGGACCCGATAGGTGGCGCTGCGATCGTGTTTCAGGCAGTTTAACCTTTTCACCCGGGCGAGCTGGGCGGGACAGCTAGTTTTCTATATATTTAACTTGAAAATATATTTAGAAGGAAGAACAAACACATTTGAAAAAAATCTTATATGTATAGTTTGCTCGAGAAACCGCAACGGCCTTGCATTATATGTATCTCTAGAGAAATATGAGTACAACCAAAGCAAATAATAAAAAATACACTTTTGCATACCCTTCGCTCTTGTAATAAGAAATAACGAACACGAACCCTCTTTAGGTTAGCTATTAACCCATGTGAACACCATTTCAGGTCCTTGGAGCAGTGGTCACGTACTTCATGGTGCTGGTACAACTAAAGTAAATTGGACGGAACAATATGTTAAGCTTAAAAGTTACATAACGTTTAAATATATTGATAGATGTATTCTGATCTGTATCTGTTATAAAATAGTTTTAATAACCCATATATAACCAAAAGACTAGGAATGTACCCAGCAGTTGGAACAATTTGCGATTTATAATAGTTTAATGGTGAGCAACACACGTAAAATACCGTCCTGTATCCTTATATTATCCTTTGCACTTCTGGTTACGTTTATGCAGAATTTTGCAATGGTTGTCAGAGTTCAAGCACTACGAGACAGACAAATAAACACACTTTCTCATGAATAAGGTTAGTTTGGATCACCAATTAATCACCCTTGCCGTAGATCATATTGTAATAGACTGAAGAGTATTGACTCCCTTTGCCTACCCCGTGAAGGACTCGGCGTGATGATATATAGGTATAATTTTTTATTTGGGAAACATACAATACATATAAATCACACATATATACATCAATAATATATCTTAACTATATTATATACCTTAATATACACACATACATACATATCATCACGCCGAGTCCCTAACGGGGTAGGCAGAGAGTATAATATTATATAACCTTAATATTATACACATAAATAAAATTGAAGAATCTGTATGTACAGTTAAAATAACCGGTTTTTCCTAAATGCACATGATGTATACACGGTAAATATAGCAAAATCCCATTTTAAATTTTTTGTCCGCCTGCCTGTCTGTCTGTTTGTTCCGACTAATCTCTGAAACGGCTGGACCGATTTGACGGGACTTTCACTGGCAGATAGCAGATGTAATAAGGAGTAACTTAGGCTATTTTTATTGTAAGAAATTAAACAATAACTTTTTAGTTAAATTCCACACGGATGAAGTCGCGGACACAGCTAGATTTTTATATTATTATATCTTTTCTTGTGTAATTCCGTACATTGTCACCTTACTTCTGCATTCTGTGGTCTCCAATAGTTGAGAAATCACGAAGTATGTCTTATTTAACGGTTTTATTTGTATAAATATAAACAAATATAACTATGCAAGTAATGTTACTCTCAAGAGATGTAAGGAACGTCAGATCTCTCAAAGATTTCTATACATAGCTTTTAAGCTATTTTACCGTATCAATATTTCCACTTAATAGATGGATTTTATCTACTTGTAACGGAAGGTCAACGATACCTTTTTGTAGTGAGTCTCGTAGCATGACTTCCAGGCTACTGAAATCTACAATGGCAAGTCTGAAAGGCCTCCAGCAAGTTACTTCTCAAGTGTAACGCAAACACAACTGAGGGCAACCCCTGTGGGGCTAAGACCTCGGCTTAGAGCGTAACTAATTCACGAGCTAGGGGACTGGGCTGGCCTGGTAGATATTACATCAATAATTGGCTCGCTTAATCCTACCAGTTTCAGTACTCAGTGTTTTGACAAGTTCATGCTATTTTAGCACCGCCCAGGGGTCACGTGTAAAGTCTTAAGGATCACGTTACCTAAGCAATTTTACGAGTTTTTATTTTGTTATGCAATTTGTAAAGCTAAGGTTTCTTTTTAATCTAAGAAATGTAAGTCTACTTGTCTTAAGGATTTTGAACTCTTCTCTGAATAGAACTCATTTTGTGATACATCTATCGTAAATAATAGTGAAAGAGAAATGTTTAATTATATTTTGATAGAAGTACAATATTACTTCGATTATTGTAGAATATTATTTTGAATATTTCACATTTTGATTGTAGATCTGTGACAAATAAACCACTATTTAAAAACACTTTTCATTTCGAAACGCAATGTTGAATCATCCCTGTTATCACGAGAAGCCTGAAGGCTGAAGGCATGACTCATGACTGCATGAATGTTGATGAAGCGAGAGGGATCTGATGTCCAGAGACTACTGGTATTTTACTCCCTCAAATCGGCGAGACAAAGCAGTTAGATAAATTTGTAATCCAGTTTTTTTTACTCAAAGTCAACAAGTTTGGAATTTCTTCCAAATCGTGTGCAGGTTTCCTCGCGATGTTGTTCTACAATCTCATGCTTGTGAACCATCATCGTGAATAAGGTCAAATATTCATTTTACTTTAAGGTTATTAATTATTATATATTAACCTAAAATCAAATATTATTTTCATACATAAAGCTCGAAAAGTTTGTTTGTTTGTTTGGTTGAACGCGCTGATCTCAGGAACTATATCTGTATTGGTTTGATGTTCGTGGCGGGAGGTCATGTGGGGAGGAAAGGAAGAATACCAATAAAATAAAAATGTATGCAGGCGTAACCACGGGATACGGTAGTAAACCATAAATGTGAATAAATCCTCTCAATTTCGACATTTCCCAGCTGAACGGTGTCTAATACCAATTTACTCAGAAGATTCTTAGAGTCGCAGAAAAGTCTTTACAACTCTTTAAGCCATCCAGTGGGAATTATTAGTTTGAAAGCACTTAAGTGTATGTAGGTTTTGACGAGCTATAGTCACTGAGTGGCTTAAGTAGGGGCCTGCAAAATAAAGATTACAGATTCAATCTACGAAGGTATCAATTAGTTTTTTATTTCCATAAGGGTAACGGTGCATGAAAACTTGGAGAAGAAGCTTACATTTGTTCTTAAAGCAATTCAAATGCGTATGAATAGGTGAGGAACAACAAAGGACACATATGTGTAACTTCGGGGCAAACAGGCTTTTTCATGGAAATTTCATCAAACTTATAACATGAAAAGAAAATTGCCTCTTAATATCAACGGTGCCAATAGAAAGTCATACTTTAAGAGGAATTTCATTTATGCCGTAATAAAAGTAGATAAAAGTGAACGAGGCAATTCCGACCTTATAATATTACCCTCGAGAGAGTTATTTCCGGGGGAGGCATTAAATCTTAGAAATTAGACTGACATTAACTCACTTTCTTAATAACATTTAATTAACGAGTCCGAGAACTGCTTTTCGGCATAATTATACGCAAGTAATTTTCTCGGCTGCAACTTTGCCGGCGTGTAATTCCGCTATTCTCGGGGGATGAAATCTTGTATCCTTCCGCAAGACACTTACTGCTTTCTCATCAAATTTCGTCAGGGATGGTAATGTAGCTTAGCCGTGAAGAGCTTATAAGGGAGTTGTTTAATAGGGCAATAATGCATTCTATTTTGCTATATTTCCACGCCTTCCCACAAGGGACCCGAAGAGGTAGATAGAATTGAGTGCCAGATACCTACTTTTTGTCGGGGATACACTCGTAATATTCCATCGCCGTTTTTCAAGTATGACAAGTCGTGTAGTCTTTGAAGTCAATTTTAAACGTATGTAGGTTATGTCTCGATGTTTTACTTCTTCGTAAGACTCGTGTCACTAATCACTGTACTTAAGAACCGAAAAAGAATTGTTACAGGCGGGATCCGAACTTGCAATTTTTGTGTTGCAGGCTACTCGAACCACTCGGCCACCACGGCTAGTATTTTTTTTTTACAACACCAACTGAAGTATTTTTTTTGTAAATTTACGTCTGCAGAAGAAGGTAATACTTATTCTTAGGGCTATATTTCAAGGCATGTTTTTTTCGTTTCTTATTTAATTAAATATCATTTTCTTCTGCGAAGGTTGGCCGTCTGACAATTAAGTTGTATTTGAAGTAACATATCCACGAGTATGCACGTGCATATTCCATCTACAGCCATAACATAGGCTCTGTAGAAACGACAATCTGTCAACGCAAGTGTTGCTTTTTGAAACGTTCGTATATGGCCAGTCTTATCCCATCGGAATAGAGTTTAAAACGGTAAGTAACGTTTCAAAATACACAAAGCTTTATTAACTAATTCCACAGTCCGTGTTTTAATTAAAACTTGAAAATGGCTTCGCTTGAATAAACCAATGCTTAATGTGATAAATTCATCAGAAAAGGTTGAATTAATTTGCAGCTTAAATAAATTATATCTGTTTTACATATCAGAGTCGTGGTGGGCGAGTGGTTTGAGTAGGCTGCAACACAAATATTGCAAGTTCGAATCCCGAGTATACCAATGAGTTCTTGCGAACTATTTGAGTGCCAAGCTCCAGTTGTAATGCTGGGAGTCTTGGCTAATGAAACCACTAGGCTTCTTGATATAATAAACTATAATTAAAGGCATGTACAAAAGGATCGTCGATGGATGCGCGTGCGATGGTTGTCGATGCGAGAGAGTGAATGCCGCGGAGCGTTGAGGAATGGAGTCCCGATGGAGGACCCGAAGACCGACGATGACGACCGGCAGCGCTGTTCGGTGTGACGTCAGTAACATACTCCCCGGTTTGAAGTAAAATGTTTATGCGATGGGGAGAGGGCATACATTATTATATGCACGTGTGATGGTGCCCTTCTTCGTGAGGATGTCGGTGAATGTATGATGGCCAAGAACCCGACCTGACGGCCATCACTCACACCACGCACTGCCACGAGCTTGACGGTGAAGGAAAACAGAGGTGAGTTCAGGTGTGGAGGAGTAAATTTTGTAACCTGCACGTTTGGGCAGAAATTCAAAGACAGGAATAGCTGTGCTTGAGAAACGGCTCATGTTGATGGACTCCCAGGAGTAATGTCTGCATCTATATATCTCTCGCGGTTAGTCGGTGTATAGGTACCCTTACATTGGATTTTTGAGGATTGAGGATTTTTGTAAATATTCCGTAAACTTGATTGTATTATGATTGCAAGACCCCAGTACCTATCAAATAAATTATTATTATACAATACGCGTCTGAATAAATAACTTTTCTCGCAAACGAACCGCTGATATAATTTGACAAAGGTTTTATCATTGCTAAGTTACGACGCTTCAGCCGTGAAATCGTTTCAATTTTCATATAAAGCTTTGTAATAAGAAAGCTGGAAAATGTACATATGTCTAGACAGACGGTGATTTTAGAAGCTTATATGCGTATAAATGTTACCATTTATAGTAAATATATATATCACGCCCAATCCAATCAGGTTGAACAGAGCCCCAGTCGTCCATACTTACACACTTTATTAATCGTGTCTCGTAGCGTGAGCTCCGGGAACTTGCTTCTTAAACATTTCTTAGATGTTTAGCATAGCTAAGAGCACCCCCGGTGGGGTCGCCACAAAGCAACAGTTGTACAAGGTACCGGTATGTCTGTTAGAACGTTTCACTTTTCTATGGAAATTTTATTTCATACCTATTATAGAGCCGTGCTGCTGAGTGGTTTGAGTAGTCTGCTTTACGGTGAAGGTTAAGGAAAAATTTCGAGAGGAAACCTGCATTCGCTTGAGAAGAAATTCAAAGGTATATTTATAGTAGTCATGTATAAGCGATGGACTCATCGCAGATACTTAAGCAAGCCATTTGTCACGTTTGCATCTAAAATATGTCTCTGGTGGAAAGTGGATGTGTGGGTACTACCACTACCTACCTCTTTGGGGGCCTATGTGGGAAGGGGTAAGGAGGCCTTATCAAAACTTTATTTATTGTATGTAAAAACGTTATTATGTATACAGTTGGCTAGATTTTAGAAGTACACTTTTCAACGACCTTCTTGAGACAGAAGAACTGCGCGTACAACTCTTAACGTATGTAAAAAAGTTTTTATATGGTTGTCTAAATTTTAGAAGTAAACTTTAAAGCGTGCGGTGAGAGACAGAAGAACTGCTCGTGCAACTCCCTACGCGAACCTATACAATGTCTTACACCGATTGTACTAAGACTCCATAACTAGATAGCTGTATAGTTTTGTTTCTTCTTATCTTCCATTTAGTAATAGGAAACGAGTCAACAAAACTATCTTTCGGTACAAATAAGGGTGCTGCATAAAGACATCGAGTGCGTGGGACATGGAATTGTTCTTACGAGATTGTGTGTGACTACGGCAGACAGTCTATGTCTCCTGCATATTGTTTTGTTTAAGACAGATAAACAAATGAATTGCTTATTTTACAGAAATACATGAGACAGTTCTACACAGATTGACTTAGTCTCAATTTGGCAAAGTCTGTACGATGGAAACTGGACAACTTACTTATATAGTTCGATATATACATAGTACATCCAAGAATAACGAAGACCCGTATTCATCACGCCAATATCTGCGGGACTCTAGCGGGAATCGAGCCCGCGACCTCAAGGATCGCAGTCGGAGCTCTGACCAGTAGACCAGGCCGTCAAACAGTACACAGTTATAGTCATACTTTGCTTCGATCTTATAGAAAATTGGGATACCGTCCCATTCGGGTAATTCCAATTTTGAATTAGAGGTCAAGATGAACTTACTCTTCGGATGCTTAACACATTCGAGTGTCGAACAGCATTAATCATTCTTCTTTGACACAGAATTCTATCAATTCAGATAAACCAAACAATTTTACCAATGAAATAGCCGTCAAATAAAACGTTACCTTTATCACACACAATAAATCATCATTAATAATAATGAAAACGCCAGACTAATACCTCATTGGGGACAGAACGTCACCTGCTCTGCTAACACTGAAATTGAACCCTATTTCAAGCTTAATAAGGTTTATAAATAAACCTAAGGGCAGACCGATCCATCAGCCAGTGTTTGCAGCTAAATAAATTGCGGCGTGAGTCCAGATGAACAATAAAAGTGTATTGAGCAAATGGTGTATGAGGGATGAAGGCTTTGCACCTGCTGTATGGTATAAGGGCTACGCGAAGGGCGTATTGAACTCATAGTGTCCTATCTTTAAAGGAAAAATCCCTCTATGATTTCATTATTATATATTACTATAGGTACAGAGTGGTGGATGAGTGTTTCGGGCAGTCGCCTGCAGCATAAAGATTGCAAATTCGAATGTTAACTGTACCAATGAGTTTTTCTGAACTTAAGTACAGTAATTAGACACACCACGAGCTCCACGGCGAAGGAAAATATTGAGGGGAAACCTGCATGCGTTTGAGAAGAAGTTCAAAAAGTATAGTCGTGCTTGAGTTACGGCGATGGACTGGCCATCTGTCACGTTGCTACCTAAAACATATCTCTGGTGGAAATTGGGTGTATGTACTACCTATACACCTCTGCCTTCCCAGTCTACGACCCTTGAAGGCTTCGTGGCACGCCAGGCGGAAACAGTACGACTAACGCGGGTACAAAGGGTACCCTTATCTGCGACCTGGTCTGTGCGGCACCGAAGTGCCCCGTGCTGTGATGTCCAGCCCCAGAAGGGGGAGAGTGGAACTAGAGAAATAGAGAGGGACAAGAAAAAATTGTAGCGAGCGCTCAGAGTGCCAGCGTTTCGGAACCTTAGTTGCGGAACGCTGTCATCCTGAGCGATCGCATTGATTCGCTCCGTATGCCGAAAGGCGGGAAGGAGCATGGGAAGGTTGGTGGGACCCTTGAAGGCGTGATACAAACGTCTTAATCGCGCGTTTCCTTGCCTATCATGCCTCGAAGGTTAAGGACCTGAAAAACACCTAAAATCTCTCAGGCATACTTGTGTAAATGCAACAGGCTCCTAACGCGATCTCCTTAGACATGTAGTCCGACCAACAAGTGGTCCCTAGCTGTATAAAGCAGAAACCTCATTAATTCCTCTCTTGCAGCCGTTACTCGGACATATAAGGCAATGTATATGTAAGTGAAAATTATGCTTTGCTTTTTGCCTTAAGGAAGAGGATGGCAGCAGCAAAGAGATTGCAAGTTTGAATGCCGACTGTACTAATTTGTTTTTCTGTACTCATGTGCAATCAACGTCAAAATCCTTTATTCAACGTAAGGGACATAGGGAACACTTATTTAACGTCATATACTAAATAAATACTAAAGTTACCGCCGTTTCCAAGAAAAGGCCGGTCAGGCAATAGTAATGCCACGAGCTTTATGATGATAAAAATCATTAAGATGAGACCTACATACATTTGAGAAGACACTCAAAGGGATTGAGTATGTGTAGTCGTGCTTGAGTTACGTTGGCACCTAAAATATATTTCTGGTGGAAAGTGTGTGTATGGATACTTTAGATACACCTCTGCCTATCCATTCGGGGACCCTTTTGAGACGTGAGGATAGAAACTATCTAGGTCAAAAGAGTTCCCAGAGGTTATGTGCTCTCCCAAAGGTAAACAATTTTACACAGCCGTAGCGCCAGTACCCACGTTTCTGTCAATTGTATAAACTTTCGTGAGTGTGTTCTCGTGTACCTTTTTATATTTGTAATCAAATCCTGAACTGTGTCCTGTTTTGACGCGCCTATTCGCGCTTTCCTACTCCACCCAAAAAGTCCCAACTTCGTGGAAGACCGCCCACGTGCACCCAGTGCCCAAAAAGGGCGATAGATCAGACCCATCGAATTACAGGCCGATCGCCATCACCTCCCTCCTCTCCAAAATTATGGAGCGAGTGATTAACACGCAACTCCTGCGATATCTAGAGGGTTACGGTTTGTTGAGTGACCAACAGTATGGCTTCCGCCACAGTCGCTCAACGGGTGACCTTCTAGTATATCTCACGCACCGTTGGTCACTCGCCATTGAGAGTCAAGGTGAGGCATTAGCTGTTAGCTTGGATGTGGCGAAAGCGTTCGATCGGGTCTGGCATCGCGGTCTTCTATCGAAGCTTCCATCCTACGGACTGCCAGAGGGATTATGCAAATGGGTCGCCAGCTTTCTGTCCAGCAGATGCATAAGAGCCGTCGTTGACGGTAGCTGCTCCGAAAGCATGGAAATTAATGCTGGCGTCCCGCAAGGCTCTGTGTTGTCCCCGACTCTGTTTCTTCTGCATATTAATGACATGCTTTCTATTGAAGGCATTCATTGCTATGCAGACGACAGCACTGGGGACACTTACTACACGGGCCGTGCTAATCTCCCTCGTTCCACTGTGGAGGAAAGTCGCGAACGACTTGTGTCTGAAATCGAGAGTACACTTCGCAGTGTCTCCGATTGGGGTCGACTAAACCTAGTTCACTTCAACCCCACTAAGACACAAGTTTGCGCGTTCACCGCAAAAAAAACTCCATTCGCTGTGGCTCCACAATTCCAGAACACTCCCCTGAACATCTCGGAGAGCATTAGGATCCTTGGGGTCGATATTTCTAGCGACGTTCAGTTCCGTGGTCATTTAGAGGACAAGGCTAAGCTGGCGTCGAGGAAGCTCGGTGTGCTCAACAGAGCTAAGCAGTACTTCACACCGCAACAAAGGCTGCAACTTTATAAGTCGCAAGTTCGGCCACATATGGAGTACTGCTGCCACCTGTGGGCTGGAGCCCCTGGATACCAGCTTGGGCCTTTTGACGCGGTTCAGAAACGCGCCGCTAGAATTGTCGACGATCCCATGCTCACAAGCGGCTTGGAATCACTAAGTCTGAGGAGAGACTTTGCCTCCCTGTGTGTGTTCTACCGCTTGTATAACGGGGAGTGTTCTGCAGAATTGTTCGATATGATGCCCACTTCCACCTTCTACCACCGCACCTCTCGCCATCGACGGGGAATTCATCCCCATACCTTGGAACCACAAAGGTCTCGCACTGTGCGCTTCCAAAGAAGTTTTCTTCCGCGAACGCTCAGGCTGTGGAATGAGCTCCCCGTTGAGGTTTTCCCTGGAGAGTACAGCATGGAGTTCTTCAAGAAGGGTGTGAAAAGATTCCTGCAGGGTCGGCAACGCGCGAGTGATACCCCTGGTGTTGCAAGCGTCCATAGGCGGCGGTAACCGCTTACCATCAGGCGGACCGCATGCTTGTTTGCCACCCAAGTGGTATAAAAAAAAAAAAAAAAAAAAAAAAAAAAAAAATAAGGAAAATGGACAGAACTACCAATCTTATCTGAAGGAGTGAATTTTTCTTTTGAAAATACAAGTGCGAGTAGGTTTCCATACAAGGTTGTTATAGCAAAATTAACGTGAATATGAAATTTACGAACATAAAGTACGGTGCATAGGTAGTTAGTACCCATACACACATATATTTTTTTTTACCATTCCCCACAAATTTATCTAGTCCCAAATTAAGCAAAATTTGTGTTATGATAACTAGACAACGATATATTTATTTATATAGATAGATATATATACAAAAATACATAGGACATCCAAGTCTAAGGTACAAATAAATAATAAATAAAATAAATAATAAATAAATACCTGGGACAATTCCACACAAATTTACCTAGTCCCAAATTAAGCAAAGCTTGTGTTATGGTAAATGCGATATATTTACTTATATAGATAGATATATACATAAATACATCGCACATCCAAGACTAAGGTACCTACAAATACTCGTGTTCGTCAAATATCTGCCCTTAGCGGGATTTGAACCCGCAACCTCAAGTTTCGCAATCAGGACCTCTAGACGGCCTGGTCTGGTACTTCTGGTACTTCATTATTATTAAGTACGGTGTATATAAGTAAGTTGTAAGACACCAAAGCATAATTTTATTTAACACATCGGAACGTTCTTGGCAACAATTTAAACTGAATTGAAAAGAAAATTGAGTCATACATCTTAGATCGAATCCGCAATGAAGACATTCGCAAATGAAAAGGCGTGATTGTAAAGATAAAAAAAGGCATGTCACGTTGGTTTGGACATATCCAAAGGATGAGTGAAGAAAGATTGACGAAACAGATATACAAAGTAAAGTGTGTGCAAGTAGAGGCAGAGGAAGACCACGTTCCAATTATCATCAAATCGATCGGGCGCTCAAGGACGGTAACGTCAAGAGTACTCGAAATCGACGAGCATGTATGAAGAGACTGGTGAATGTGGGCGAAGCGAAAGAGGTATGTAAGTCTAGTGGCGTGATGATATGTATGTATGTATGTACATATAATAATCATGAAGGTTGAATTACCAGCTTAAAGCCCGCATCTCGCTTGGAACATCAAATCAAGATCCTCAACTCGGACCAAGTTGACGTTTCTGCACTAAACAAAAACGTTTAAATTGTCTGTGGGGAAATCTGATAGTGGCAAAGGAAGAGATATCACGTCGCTACTTACCTATCCAAGCCAAGTTTAAGCTTCAAGTTCGAACTTCAATTCAATTAAATTATCATCGCTCTGTTAGGTTAATAAGTGGTTTTGTTGAAAAGGAACGCCAAAGTCAATTAACTTAAGTTTATTTAACATTTCGCTGGAGTAATATTTAGGTGCCAACATGACAGATGGTGGATCCATTGCCATTTCTCAAGAATGACTTTACATATACATACATAATTATAATCACGCCTCTTTCCCGTAGGGGTAGGCAGATACCACTTCTTACCACTTGCTACGATCCGTACATACTTCTTTCGCTTAGTCCACTTTCATTATTCTCTTCATACATGCTCTTCGGCTTAAGGTACTCTACATTACGTCTTTAAAGCTCTTCCGAAGCGAAAGAAGAAATTCTAAGGTGTATTAATTTCGATTTCAATTTCAAAGGGTGTATTATAGTCGTGCTTGAGTAACGGTGATGGACGCGCAATCTGTCACGTTGGAACCTTAAATCTATCTTCGGTGAAATGAGTGAGTGTAACACACGTCTGCCTACCCGTGCAGGCGTGAAGATTGCCACTATTATTATATTTAAAAAAATACCCGAAATGTATCCTTATTTACCATAGCTATACTTATGTACCAAGAACTGTCTCCCATCCCCTTGTACCAAGTTCCAAGTACCCAATGTACCAAGAACTATCTCTCATCCCAATCTGCTCATCCCCTACCTGGTTCCCCAATCAATTGCCGAGAAGCGTTCCCATGGGAAGTCTTCTTATAGCCGTCACAACTCGCTCACATTTAGGATCGTCAGATATGATTAATAGCCGCTCCGTTCGTGCCATAAAATATTTAATGACGTGAGAGATGAATGAATTACTGTAATAAAATATATTAACTACATGGGCTTGCAGTAATTACTAATACATATTTATTTATAGACGATAGAAGACGAGCAGACAAGAAGTCGGACATAACATATTCTACATAACTTACATCCCTCCTGCGTTTCATCAATCTCTTCATACATTTTACTTACCTAACGAAGTATAAGTACGAATTGAAACATAAAAATATTCGGGGCATCGATTTACAAAACAATTATGACGGCCGTCTGGTCTAGTGGTTAGAGCTCCTGACTGCGAAACTTGAGGTCGCGGGCTCGAGTCCCGCTGAGGGCAGATATTTGTGTGATGAACACGATTATTTGTACCTGAGTCTTGGATGTCCTATGTATTTATGTATACATCTATCTATATAAGTAAATATATCGTTGTCTAGTTACCATAACACAAGCTTTGCTTAATTTGGGACTAAGTCAATTTGTGTGGAATTGTCCCAAGGTATTTAATTATGGACCTTTTTTCCGCAAGTCGGTTAATGAAAGGCGAGAGAGGAATATGTATTACTGATTATTAATCTTACCTGTGACATTTCATTAAATAATTAATCGTATCAACAATTTTACGGTGAAGGAAACATCGAGTGTAAACCTGCATGCTATAAAAAGAAATTCAAACACGTATGTATAGTCGTGCTTGAGTAACGGCGATGGACTCGCCATCTGTCACGTTGGCATCTAAATTATAACTCACGTGAAAGTTTAGTTAAGGCATATTTTAATAAAAACAGATTTTTACTGCTAAAGTAATCTAAGCACAAGATTTATTGCATCATCCGACGGCAGTCGGCTTCTCCTCGTATATTAAAATCTTTTCTGCGGCAACTTGTTTGGCTTCTAAGTCCGCATGTCTAAGGAAAATCTTGGAGTTAGCGTTATTACGAGTTGTAAGGAATTATGACTACAATTCAAGTTTAGATTGGATGGATATTTTAAAGGCACTGATTGTAAAATATTATTTCATGGGTTCTTTTTATTTTACAATAACAAAAATTAACAGTATTTACAAAACACTACTTATAAATAATATATCCTCACGCCCTCCCACAGGGATCCCAGAAGGGGTAGCCAGGGGTGTATAGGTCATGTATGGGTATACATCCTCTTTCCGCCAGAGGTATATTATGTGCCAACGTGACAGATGGCGAGTCCTTTTAGTCCTTTAGCCTTAGAATTGCTTCTCACATATACGTAGGCCCATAGATTTCCTTTTTTTCAATACAAGAATAGAACAGTCTATTGAGTCGCCATAATTTAAGCTTTACGAATTCCAATTATTATGTAGAGCCATAAATATGTCATAGACTGACTTATCGAGTTAGCATCGAGAAGGTCGATACCGGTAGCTGCATTTCGCAATAAATTATACATTGATGTGTCTAACGCCGTCGCTCACGGAACGTTCGTCTGAAATTCAATCAGCTGTCGATTCCAAACCATCGCTCTCAGTATTAACCGCGAGTTCGTTGGATGCAAAGTAAACTTCATTAGTTAGATATTCGATGCAAACCAGGTAATGTAGTGTATAACATGAAATTACAATCCGGCGCTAGTTTAGGGACCGATAAGCCATTTTTTCTTTCATTTGACTTATTAACATTATATATACGAGGTGTTTGACCAACACGACGAATCACAATGCTAGAACGTATCTTGCATAAAGAATCAGCTTTGCTATATAGCACGGCAATGCTGACTTCTTGACCCTCTCCCGGTGGACAACGAGATGGGACAGATGTTTCATTTAGCCTTCATCATTTTGTTCACCATAAAGATAAGAGCTAGGCTCTTGTATGCGTCACTGACATTTACTCCCCTCTAGCGCAACCTCTTTGACCTCCATATACGTCATGAGAGATATAGATAATAACATCCACGAAGACGCGCCCCACCAACTACTAGTCGAGGGGATCGCGGGATGCGGGAAGTATGACCCGACTCTATTAATTATAATATAGATAATCAGCGTGTACCGGTAATACTCAAATGTTAGTGGAAGGCTGCACACTAACACTATAAACTATAGGTAGAATAGTGGGACGCGTCTTCGTGGAAAACACTATCTTTCTTTGATCTGACCAAAAGTTCTGTCACGTAGTTTTATTTTATTTGTATTCGCTTCTTCCTCTAACATAAGCCAACACCCGCTCACTCCGTCCCTTAGGCTACTCCCGGTATTGCCAATATCAGAGTGCTTACATCCGCAGGGAATTACCTGTATGGAGGAATTATTCCCCTATGTATAAATAACATTCCCTGTTTATGACATCTGTAAAAGAAAGGAGTGGATTTTTTTAAGCTTAAATGAGATATATGTACATACAGACGTTATCACGCCGTGTCCCTTACGAGGTACGAGGTAGAGAGAGTACAGCGGCAGTTATCTCTAGACTTCTCTTCCTTTATCCACATCTTCTCAGTCTCTCCGTAGAGTTCCCGAGACCGGTGAGCATTCGCTGGGATATGTATTATTAACTTAAAGCCTTCTTCAATAAACCAACAATCTAATTAAAAATATTTTCTTTTTGGCGTTTTTAAATAAACAAACTCTTTATAGTTGTACGCGCCGCTTAATAGATTATTTATTTTATCTATGCACTACTCACCACACTAACTCATTAGCTCATAACACTCTCCTAATCCGTTCCCAAAATCATTCACCCCGCTCCCTAACACATTCAAAAAGTCGACGCTTTCGCTATACACGCAACGCACGCGCTCCTTCAATAAAACTCCCTAAATTATCCAAAATACCGCGAGAGACTAATAAGTGTGTGGACTCATTAAATCCCAATATAAAGAGTGTGATCGTGCAGTGGAATCAGTGCCAGATGGAAAACTCCACTTCGAAGGACAATTCAAACTAACCCGCCAGGTACCTACCTATTCCTATCACTGCTGAAATACATCACAACTCTTCTCTTGATCCTAATCGCGCCGGATCATTTAACCCTATCTCTCCAGACACTCAAATTCCCTCACAAAACACTCACAAGCTCATTATTTTCGCAAATTAAGTTCGCAATTCGCAATTTGTTCTCGATCATCCGCCATTTAACTACCTACACGGTTCAAATTAGAAAACGCGTCAATTCATAAAACGCATATATATTTAAACGCATTTATATATTTAAACGCATTTATATATTTCATAACGCTTATTTATTGTATACAAAAAGTATTCCTTAACGCATCGTATAATTACCTACATATTTCTATTCTTTCGTTGAATCTAGAAATCACTCGCGGCATTTTGTAGTCGACTCACGCCGAGCAACGCTCGCCCTTATTATCGCACGCATTACGCCTAATTTCCCGTACATATTTTTGAATTCAATTCATCATGGCGGAATTAAAACGTAAAATATCTTTATTAGAATCGAAAAAAGAATCTTTGTTTGCTCGAGTGCAACAATTATTCGACCTTAGTCTAAAGGTTTCCGATCCTATAAATGAGCAACAATTTATGTCTCGCGTCCAGTCGTTGGAAAAGACTAGAACTGATTTCTTGCAAACTATAGACTCGTTGAATATGTGTTATTTGCAACAGAACGAAGAGGTCAAACCATCGTTTAGCGAACTTGATTCATTTGATGATTTATACTGTAATATCATTGCCGTAGAAAAGTCGATCACGCAGCTCAAGGCCAACTCAGAACGTCGCAAATTCGAATTTTCTAAAAAGCTAGCTCCTATTGAATTGATAGGTTTTGATGGATCTCCATATAAGTGGCCAGTCTTTTATCAAAACTTTAAAAGTCTTATTCATGACAACCCCACGCTTTCACCCACCGAAAAGGCTCAATACCTAATTAGTAAACTTTCTAAGAGTGCATTGACCGCTTGCAGTAGTATTCCTAATACGGGAGAAAATTACAACATTTTATGGAATAATTTAGTCGAAAAATATCACGATATTCGAGTGCAAGCATCAATGTACGTTGAACAAATGTTACATTTTAAAACTCAAAACACTGACGCATTTTTGGAACAGTTCTGTACCGCCGAAGCCGCATTACGTCTTTTAGAAATTGATGATATCTCCGATTTTATTATAACTCACATCGCGTTGAGTAAATTAGATAAAGACACATTGAACCTTTTCGAACAAGCGCACCGCAGCGTTAAAATACCTACTTTCAATCAACTTAAGCAATTCATAAAAGAACAGAATAAAATTCATTCACTACGCTCATCATTATCGACGAACTCTAAACCTACCTACGCTAATAAAAATTATAACCCGCAAGTCCCACAACACGCTAAAAACACAAAATCTACACACGCATTTGTTGTCAACAACAACTCCGTTGTAGCCAGCAACGACGACACGAATTCTCACCCGCTTCACACACACAACACATTCACACACGCCTCGCATCGACTACCACAAACGCACCACTCGCTCACGCATCCCTCGCAATCACCCCGCAATTGTAATATTTGTAAAATCTATCCCGAACATGCACTTTTCAAGTGCAGTACTTTCTTATCACACAACGCACACACACGTAACTCGTTAGTGACACAACACGGTTTTTGTCGAAACTGTTTGGGATTCCACAACATAAATAATTGCCAATCTCAAAACCGCTGCGCAATATGTCAAAGAAAACACCATACACTCATTCATGTAGATCAATCTCACAACAACAACCAAAATAACGCATATTATAATTCAAAATCATTCCAAAACGCTCACATTCACTCATCACCGCACACATCTTCACCTCAACGGTATAATACAAATACGAGTAGCCGCGCGAACGCGAACCGCTCGCAGCCGCCGCTATCGCCTACACCGCGCGAAGTAGATTGCAATATCACTCCGTCGCTCGCAACGTAGAAACGCCCGCTTCAGCGCAGTCTCAAGCTAAGCAAACGCAGATGAACTTGTCACTTTCCGCTATTACGCCTGCGCCTGGTAATAATAAAAATACCGTCGTATTACCTACTGCGTCTGTTTATGTTTATGATAATAATAAAAAATGTCACAAGCTCCGCGTATTCTTAGATACTGGTTCTATGAGCCATTTCATTACAAAACAATGTTGTGAAAAACTAAATTTAAATATTAAACCCGCTTCAACTACAATAAAAGGTATAGGCAACTCGGAAAGTATTTCGCTAGGAACCGCTTCTTTCATAATTCATTCCCGCTTTGACGAACGGTGTAATTACACAATAAACGCTCGTGTGATTAATTCTATCACCGATCATTTG
Organism: Drepana falcataria; assembly: GCA_945859725.1. Lineage (NCBI taxonomy): Eukaryota > Metazoa > Arthropoda > Insecta > Lepidoptera > Drepanidae > Drepana > Drepana falcataria. The sequence continues at coordinate 6,990,235 of OX243941.1, read as the reverse complement.
CCGAACGCACCCATAGACTTGTCTCAATTAGATCATCTGCGAAACGTGCCTATGGCAGACGATGATTTCCACACGCCGGCAGACGTTGACTGCCTTATAGGTAATGAACTCTTTGCATTATTGTTGCGCGGGAACAAAGTAACTTCTGCCCGGTCACCTGTTATCGGTGTGGAGACTACGCTCGGATATATCGCTATGGGGCGCGCGGACTGCGACCCGTCTAACACGCGCTCAAATGATAAGACATTTTTTTGTAATGTTGACTCGCCTTCTTTAGACAATTTGACGCAACGCTTTTGGGAACTCGAAAGTGTACCGAATAAAATACATTATAGTCCGGATGATAAGATGTGTGAAAATATTTTCCAGTCTACCTACACGCGTGACGACAGTGGTACCTACACTGTCAGTCTCCCATTTAAGTCCGATCCCTCTGAACTCGGTGATTCTTACACGACCGCTAAACGCCGTTTAATTAATTTAGAAAAAAAGCTAGACGCTATCCCGGAATTACGCAACGATTATAATGCCACAGTGCAAGAATATATTGATCGCGGTTTTTTAACCAAAGTCGGGGTGGACGATCTCCGTCCCACCGATAACGCTTACTACATACCGCATAGGGCCGTTTATCGACCGGAAAAAACAACATCAAAAACTCGGATTATTCTTGACGCATCATGTAAAACTACTTCTGGAAAATCGCTCAACTCATTATTATTTACAGGACCCAATTTACAACGCAACATATTTGATTTATTAATTAACCTACGCATATTCTCCATCGCTCTCACCTCAGATATTGAGAAAATGTACTTTTGTGTCAAACTCGCACCAGGTCATCAACCTTTTCAGCGCATATTATTTCGCTTTAATTCGGAGTCCGCCATTGAAGTCTTTCAGTTCAATCGGGTATCATTCGGGATATCTAGCTCGCCTTACCTCGCCATGCGCGTAGTGCGACAGCTCGCGGCTGACGAACTCGACAAGTTTCCGATCGGCGCGCTAGAAGCCGAGAACCGAATGTTCATGGATGACTATGTTTCGTCCATGGACGGAATAGACGAAGCCGAACGTACTTATCATCAGATGGTGAACATGTTCATGGCCGGGGGCTTCAATTTAGTAAAATGGAATTCAAATAGCTCCGAACTCATGAATAAAATTCCGCACTCGCATAAAAATCCACAACAAATAAACTTTGACGCAGATAGTGAATTAACCACAAAAATTATTGGAATGCAATGGCAACCCCACGATGATATTTTTACCTATAAAATCACCGATGATGATTCTGACGTTTGTACAAAGCGCACTATCCTTTCCGCTACCGCTCGTCTTTTTGACCCTTTAGGTTTTTTAGGCTGTATCACAGCTTTTATGAAATTGTTAGTTCAGGAGTGTTGGCAACGCGAGTTAGACTGGGATCAACCTGTCCCGGATTCCATACGACAAAAATGGACTCAGTTCAGAAGTGAACTCTCGGATCTGTCTAAATTAAGTATACCGCGACATGTAGGTATAACCGCAGGGTCTCACGTGACTATCGTTGGTTTCGCTGACGCTAGTGAAAAATGCTACGGAGCTGTTTTATATGTTCGTGTCGGTACTAACGCGGATTCGCCCGGAGTTGTCAACCTTCTTAGCTCTAAATCACGCGTCGCACCGCTGAAGAAAGTGTCTCTCGCTCGCCTGGAATTATGCGCCGCATTGCTCTTAGCTAATCTCATATCCTGTGTACGTGATATTATAAGTGAACGCTGCCCAATAAATTATATATACGCATTCTCTGATTCAACTGTGGCATTGACGTGGATACATTCACCCGCTTTTAAATTTCACACTTTCGTAGCAAACAGAATTACGGAAGTTAATTCCAAGCTTTCAGCCAACCACTGGTATCACATCAGTGGTGATGAGAACCCAGCAGATATAATATCGCGACCTGTTACACCTAAACACCTATTAAATCAGGAAAAGTGGTTTCACGGACCGCAATGGGTTTCTCACCCTATCAAAGAGTGGCCCATCAAACAATTTCTTCAAAAAATCACCCAATAAAGTCGATAATCTAGAAGAGAAAACTGTTTCTCTCGTCACTGAAATTGACATAACTGAAACTCATTTAATAGATAAATTGATAGAACGCTTTTCATCCTATAAAAAACTATTACGCGCCACAGTATACGTACTGCGTTTCGCAAAAATTATACGCACAACCGGTTTAATCACACCGTTTGACTTAGATAACGCTGAACTCTTTCTCATACGTCACGTACAAAGTAATTGCTTGGCTAAAGATATCCACGCTATTAAAAATAATAAACGCATCAGTAAGTCCCTCATTAAACTCAACCCGTTCATTGACGACGAAAATATAATTCGTGTCGGCGGCCGACTAACGCATTCGCAACTTAACTATGGACAGAAACACCCTATTATTCTTCCATCGAAACATCGCCTTACCCAGCTCATTGTTGACTATTTTCACGTATGTAATCTGCATACTGGTCCTTCCCTATTACTTTCCCTGCTTCGACAGAAGTTTTGGATTCTAGCCGCTAGAAACTTGGTGAGACAAAGAGTACACCAATGTAATACGTGTTTTAGACTTAACCCTAAATCATCTAACCCATTAATGGGTGATCTCCCATGTTTTCGAGTGTCCGAAGCTAAGGCTTTTGTGTACACGGCTGTTGATTATGCCGGTCCCTTTTACATCACACACATTCGTCGTCGTGGTGTTAAAAGCCAAAAGGCTTATATTTGTCTATTTTGCTGTCTTACCACTAAGGCTATTCACCTTGAATTAGTCTCTGACTTAAGCTCAGATCTTTTCCTCGCAGCCTTCAATCGATTTATCTGTAGAAGAGGCCCTGTGGCCATTATATATTCTGATGGAGGCACCAATTTTTTAGGCGCTCAACGCAAGCTCGATTCTATTTATACGCTATTAGAGTCTGACTCTCATAAAAATTACATTGGTCAACAATTAGCTGATCAGCGCATTAAATTTCTGCATAGCCCACCTTATGGCCCGCATTTCAATGGACTTTGCGAGATTAATGTACGCTGTGTTAAAACTCATCTTTTCAAACAAATAAATCTTCAGGTATTAACCTATGAAGAGTTCAACACTGTCTTGGTACAGATAGAAGGCTTATTAAATAGTAGACCTCTGTGTGTATTAAGCTCAGACCCGTCTGATTTATCCGCTCTAACGCCTAATCATTTTTTAAATGTAACACCCTTAAAATTTCTACCAACTGAGGATGTTTCAAACATAGCTGACTGACGCTTATCTCGATATCAATTTTTGGAAAAAATAATTCAAGACTTCTGGCGTCGTTGGAGTCAGGAATATTTATCTTCACTTCAACAACGCGCAAAGTGGAATACGCTAACTAATCCAGTTCAGCTAGGTTCTGTAGTAGTTATCAAAGATAACAATGCGCACCCTCTTTGTTGGCCGTTGGGCATCGTGGAGGAAGTATACCGCGGTAAAGACAATATTATTCGCACATTAAAAGTTCGCACTGCTTCTGGTACTTATATACGTCCAGTTGTAAGAGTCTGTCCTCTTCCTCTGCAATAAGTTTAAAAATAAATATATGTTTAGTTTTAGTTCTTTCAAACGCACCCGCATTTACTCGCTCATTAGTTTAACGCTTTTTCAACTTTCTTCTAGAGGAAACCTCTAGGCCGGGGGAGTTGTACGCGCCGCTTAATAGATTATTTATTTTATCTATGCACTACTCACCACACTAACTCATTAGCTCATAACACTCTCCTAATCCGTTCCCAAAATCATTCACCCCGCTCCCTAACACATTCAAAAAGTCGACGCTTTCGCTATACACGCAACGCACGCGCTCCTTCAATAAAACTCCCTAAATTATCCAAAATACCGCGAGAGACTAATAAGTGTGTGGACTCATTAAATCCCAATATAAAGAGTGTGATCGTGCAGTGGAATCAGTGCCAGATGGAAAACTCCACTTCGAAGGACAATTCAAACTAACCCGCCAGGTACCTACCTATTCCTATCACTGCTGAAATACATCACAATATTAAAAAACGTCGTGGTGGTGAGTAGTTCGAGTAGTTGCCTGGGACACAAAGATTGCAAGTTCGAATCGCGACTGTACCAATGAGTTTTTCTGAACTTAAGTACAGTGATAAGTCACACCACGAGCTTTACCGTGAAGGAAAACATCGAGAGGAAAACTGCATACATCTGTAAAGTAATTCAAAGGCGTATGTATAGTCGTGCCTGAGTAACGGCGATAGACCCGCCATCTATCACGTTGGCACCTAATATATCTCTGGCGGAAAGTGGGTGTGTGGGTATTACTTATACACCTCTGCCTACCCCTTCGGGGACCTTTATGGGAAGGCGTGAGCGATCTTTATCTTTCTTATATTAGTATAAACTATAGATAACTAATCAAGTTAAACAAAAATATTAAGGTAAATAAAAATATCGACTGCCTGAACAGTGAAACCCAAGAGCGGTATTAACATAATTATATTGTGCCCATTTTAGAATTGCTAAATTAATGCCGGCTCTTGGCACTAAATTAACCAACGAACGGTGGATATCGGTACCGGGATTGGAGCATGTCTGCGGTATTCCGGCCTCACAAAGCCGTCCGGCCGGACATTGCAACAAACGGCCGCGGAACATTTTCAATTGCTCTCGATTTTGCTGGCAAAGCCTCATATAAACGGCTTATTTTTAAAATAGACTCTAGTTAACTGGTGAAAGAGTTTATTTTTCCATGTACTGTTTGATGAGTTGTATTTAAATCCAGTTCAGCTTAACGTTTGAGTGGACAAGAAAAGCTGAATCCACGTATGGCATGAGCTGATAGAGATTTCAATCGTATTTATTTGTACAAAAGTAATAATATCGTAATCGTATATAAAGTAATAAATAATAAATAATATATCCTCACGCCTTCCCACAGGGGTCCCCGAAGGGGTAGGCAGAGGTGTATAGATAATACCCAAACACCCACTTTCCGCCAGAGGTATATTAGGTGCCAACGTGACAGATGGCGAGTCCATCGCCGTTACTCAAGCACGACTATACATACGCCTTTGAATTTCTTCTCAGACGTATGCAGGTTTCCTCTAGATGTTTTCCTTCACCTTAATGGTGAAACCTGCATACATTCGAGAAAAAATCCTGAAACGTTTGGATAATTGTACTTGAGAAGTGGATATTAACTCTCCATCTGACACGTTTGCACCTAAATATATCTTGGACAAGCAGTGGACGTTACACCTCTGCATATATCTTCGGAGGCCATTGTGGGAAGGAGTGAAGATGTATAGAACTCATTGCCATGAGACGAAGAGCCATTTATTCTGTAACTTCGAATCGGTGTGTGCGTTTTTCCGGGCCCCAGCACACCACCAGTTTAATGCTATAAGAATCACATCAAATGTGCATACGTATCTCAGGGTCTTCAAGGAGCCAAGTATAAAGGCTTTATGGTGTATAAATTAATATCCTCAAATAATATAGTATATCCTCACTCCTTCCCACAAGGTTCCCCGAAGGGGTAGGCACAGGTGTATAGGTAGTACCCACAAACCACTTTCCGCCAGAGATATATTGTAGGTGCCAACGTGACAGATGGCGAGTCCATCGCTGTAACTCAGCAACGACTGTACATACGCGTTTGTTATGCTTCGTCTCGATGTTCTCCTTTACCGTAAAGCTCGTGGTGTGGCTAATCACTGTACTTAAGTTCAGAAAAACTCATTGGTACAGTCCGGATTCGAACTTGCGATCTTTGTGTCGCAGGCAAAACTGCTCAAACCACTCGGCCGCCACGGCTCGGCTAAATAAATATCCTAACTAAATACAATGTTGCAAGCAGTGTATGGATAATATGACTAATAAATATTGTTGTTATGCTCCTATCGTGGCAAACAAGTTTGCATACATGAAACAGAAGCAATCATTCACGCGCTGCCGACCCTACATTAATCTCTCAGAGTCCTATTATAAGCGAACGAAGTCGCTGACCAAAGCTTGTATACAGTAACGTAAACATTTGGTTAGTTATACGAAGCTCGCTCATGGCGTAGTAAGGATGCTCATTAATTCAACGTCAGTAAAGCGTGGCAATAAATTGTTTGTTAGACACTTTACCACTTGGCTGACACGACAAAACAATCTGAATAAGATTGATTAAGTTATGAAAATATCTAGCCGAAGAGAGCATTGGCTGCTCCGAAAATTTTTACTGAGTTTCTCGTTTTAATGTCAAAATTGTTTTTTTTTTTATCTTTACGCCTTCTCACAGGGGTCCCCGAAGGGGTGGCATAAGCAAGGGTGGGAAAACCACCTCTTTTTCACAGGAGATATATTTCGATGCCAAGGCGACAGAAGGCCAAACCTGCGAGGTTAACGATCCAGCAAAATATCAATACATAACCTCTTGTGCCGTAAGTATATCTCAGGCCAAGTTACATATTTGCGGCGTTTGCGCTTGAAACTCTGGAACCTTGGGGTCCAGATGCTCACCATTTTTTTAAAGAGGTCTCAGATCTCCCGTGACAACTGGTCTAGATACCTGGATATCTCGCTCAGAGAATCAGCATTGCTATCCAGTGTGGCAATGCTGTTAGTCTTCTTGGCACTTGCCGCGGGATACCGATTTGGCACAAATATTTTATTTTTGTAGATATTGTTCAAGCATAACCATACAATGAACGTACTACTCCTAAAACAATAAAGAAAACAGATTAAGATTATTGAACCGGTTTTTTTAGAATAATAAATTTTCTATGTGTTTATCCAGCTAATTAATTATCTATAGTACCAAATATATAATACTATACATTTCACGCCATCCCACAAGAGTCCCCGAAGGGGTATGTAGAGGGATGTAGGCAGTACCCACACACCCACTTTCCGCTAGAGATATATTTTGGATTACATTTCATCCAATTACGTACAACCGTATTCGCTTGATTGGGCAGCAAACAGCCTTACTCATTTTCGGATTTATAATATTAGTAGGATTTGTTTTAGAAAAAAGTTGTGGTAACCTAGTGGTTCGAGTTTTCTGCAACACAAAGGTTGCAAGATCGAATCCCGATTGGACCAATAAGTTTTATTGAACGTAAGTTCACTGATTACTCACACCACGAGCTTTATGGTGAAGGAAACATCGAGAGGTAACCTGCACAGATTCGGGAAGAAATTTTACTTTCTCTGCCTACTCTTTGGACGATTCGGCGTGTTGATATGTATATAGGAAGGATATATCGATGGTTTCATATAAATTTAAGGAAAAATTCCATCTCTGAGAAAGTCGTTTTATTATTGGTTCGTATACATTGTACGTACACAGTGACCCAAGTACCTATCTAGCCATGTTCATACCTACTGTTCACAAATTCAATCAAGAAAAGCTTGCGGGCAGGGCGGGTTCGCTCCAAGCATATTTGACCTTTGAATAAATATTATTTGACGTCGTAATTTTTTTTATGAAATATGTCCTTTTGCTGCCAATATATTGGTAACTGTGTTTTCTTTATCCATGTTCTTGAAACATTTTTTTATTGCAAAAGAAGAATATAGCTAAAATAATGATATTCGTATCTTGGCAACAAGCCGTGGTGACCGAGTGGTTCGGATAGTTGCCTGCAACACAAAGATTGCAAGTTCGAATCCCGACTATACCAATGAGTTTTACTGAACTTAAGTACAGTGATTTAGTCACACCTCGAGGCTTTACAATGAAGGGAAACCTGCACACGTCTGAGAAGCAATTCAAAGTCGTAAGTATATTCGTAATTGAGTAACGGCGATGGACTTGCCATCAGTCACGGCACGTTCACGGCACCTGATATGACGCCTACACCTTTTGGGACCCTTCTCGTGAGGATATACATACATACCCCATCTTGAAGGTTTATATATCTTTATACCTTCCCAGTAGTAACACCCTATTTTCTGCGAAGATAAATTTATTTGGTAACGTGACAGATGGCGAGTCCGTCGCCGTTACTCAAACACGACTGTATACATACATACGTCTATGAATATCTTCTGAAACGTATGCAGGTTTCCTCTCGATGTTTTCCTTCACCGAAAAGCTTACAACGCAATATCTGTTAGCTAATACAAGCCTTACCTTAAGGGCTAGGCCACGATACTGCGGTGCGACAACGCGTAGCTTTTTCAAACAATTTTTTTTTCAAGCAGTTTTGTGGCCACGCCTTTAGTATACCCAAATAATACATACATACATACATATCATCACGCCAAGTCCCTAACGGGGTAGGCAGAGAGTATAGAGCGCCAGTTCTCTCTAGACTTACATACCTATTTCGCTTCGTCCACATTCATCAGTCTCTTCATACATGCTCGTCGGTTACGAGTACTCTTAACGTTCCCGTCCTTGAGATTCCGATCTATTTGATCCAGGTAGTTGGAACGTGGCCTTCCTCTGCCTCTTCTTGCACACACTTTTGCTTTGTATATCTGTTTCGTCAATCTTTCTTCACTCATCCTTTCTATGTGTCCAAACCAACGTAACATGCCTTTCTTCATCTTTACAATGACGCCCTCATTCACGCCAGTTGATTTGCGAATCTCTTCATTGCGCATTCGATCTAATATCGCATCTCAACTAATATCGTAATCAACCCAAATAATATCGTAAGTTATTCGTCTTAACGTCCTCTAGTTATATATATACAAGGCAATATCTCAATATGTTTAGTTTGTTTGTCTAACGATCCGTAGACCCTTCAAACCTTTGACGATTCAAAGTTAAGGTATGTTTAACTTGTTAGATTAATCGGTACCTCAATTGGGAGTACGTGGGTCGTATCTGGGTTCTAACTTGTAGGTATTTATATATTAATCCTTTACCCGTTAGCTTGCCAGAAGGGATAGGCAGTGGTTTAATAGTACCCACATTGAGTGTAAGATATATTGAGATACCATTGTCATGAATAGCAGGACCGTAGATGTCCCCCCAGCGGTACTTCAATGAGACTCAACTGAATACAATAAGATAAATGTTTTATCCTGAACGTATGTACAGTAATTAGTCCCACCACAGACTTTACGGTGAAGGACAATATCAAGAGGAAACCAGCATAAGTTTGAGAAGAAATTAAAAGCCGTGCGGGAGAAACGTCACGTTGACATTTATATCTCCGGCGAAAATTCAATGTTATGTTATTCCTCTGCCTACCCCTTCGAGTACTCTTGTGAGAAGTATCACTTGCACGTTGCCACTCTGTGTTCGGAGAGTTATACTGTGTTTGCAGCATAATGGGACTAATCCTCTGCTGCCAACACAATATAACAATCCTCCCCCCTCCCCAAGGAGCTCATTACTGGAAACCTTATTCACCGCGTAGGAACACAACACAAAAAATTGTGTTATTTGGCTACGGAATTCTACAAGGAAGCCAACGGACGGAGCCAATTGGGCGGCTCCAAATTCAAACGGGAAACCTGTTATGCCCTACCTCTCTTAAATTATACCTTACTTATTACTCGAAAATAAACTTTGTTCTAGGAGGAAAAACCTAAATATTGCTTTCCTCACGAAAGTCTCGCCCCAAAAAATTTAATAGGTAGATTTCAACAACCATTAGTTATGCGTCCACGTCGCACTATTGTTCGCCTTTCTTTGTGAAAATGGTTGGGGAAAAATTAGCTCCTTTGGGCCAAAGCACGTAGCACATTGTGTAAAAAGAACCTTTTCTCCGAGATTTTCTGCGTGTGAATGATGAACTAAAAGTATGGATTGAATTAAATACAGGTAAAAACACGTGATAGATTGTAACCGAATTTATATTCATTAATATGTGAAGCAAACATTTTAAGATTCATCACTAAAGTTATTTTTATTGTGAACCGTATTAAATAGGAGGATATAATATTTACAAAGAATAGTTGAAACTAACTACTTACAGATAAAATATTTGTCCCAAATCGGTATCCCGAGGCAACGTGCCAAGAAGACTAGCAGCATTGCCACGCTGGATAGCAATGCTGCTTCTCTGAGCGAAATATGTAAAAATTACTATAGCTGTTATGATTGAAATCTGAGGTCAAACTGAAAATTATTACTATTTTGTCTATAGTCATACTGAATACTTTCTAATCGCGTTAATAAAGTACTACTACCAGCTAAAATTTTATGAATCGTTGTCGAATTCGGATCAATAGTCCATTGAAATGCTACAATTTAAGGACCGAATTTTGCATTTTTTTTACCAATTTTGTAGATTGTAAAGTTGTACGAATTTAAAAAAAATTGTGAGAATATATTTACAATAAAACAAACGAAAATAATTTAATCATTTCGTTTTGACCGAATTCTCATGAGGATTGTCTATCCCGATCAACTTTGGAACGCAGTAACAGTTTTAAATAAATGAAAAAAATTATAGGGAAAAGTTTTCCTCAAAAAATCATCTACAAGATTGGTCTGAGGTACTTTTTTTGTAAAATGTATAAAATAAATAAGTTATATAGCAAAAAAGTATTTTTTTACAAAAAAAATCTTACTTTTTTGTTTATAACTTCTTTAATTTTTAATTTAGGGCAAAAAGTAATATAAACATATTTGTAGGAAAAATAATGTGCTACAAATTATGATTCAACAAATTTTTTGTAAGACGCATAGTTTCCGAGGTATCGCGAAACTATGCGCGTTTTCACTGCTTTTTCCAAGATGGCAGCCAGGGGACAAGGGTAGAGGGTACTCTTTAAGAGAGATAGGGCATAACGGGCTTCCCGTTCGAATTCGGAGCTGCCCGACTGGGGCAGGACCTCCATCCACCTTACAGAAGTCCGTAGCCAAATAACAAAATTTTTTGTGTTGTGTTCCTACGCGGTGAATAAGGTTTCCAGTAATGAGCTCCTTGGGGAGGGGGGAGGATTGTTACATTGTGTTGGAAGCAGAGGGATTAAACCCATTATGCTGCCAACACACTATAACTCTCCGAACACAGAGTGGCAACGCGCAAGTGATACTTTAGTATCGTGAGCGTAAATAGGCTACATATATATGCTTGTTTGCCATACTTGTTGATTAAAAAAAAAAAAAAGGTTTAAGCTTCTATTGACCCCCCACACGTCCCAAAAATTGCGTCTTCTAAAAAATGCAAAGCTCATGTAACATTTCAATGGACTACACTAGATTAGTAACTGATGATAATGATCGGTAACTGGCAATTTACGTGTGCGTATGCTTAACCCTCGAATTGCACAGCAAATCGCGAGTTTATGTAGCAACAAAATTATTATTAGCAAGGCTGGGCGTTAACTAACCTATTTCGGAATAAATGGGAGCGAAGAGTTTCGCAGCGGCAACCGGATATTGCATTGTCTCTGCGTTCTTATTTCGGAAATTGCGGTATTCTTTGAATACAAAATTCCTTAGCTATGTACATAGTTAATGAGTATTTTCTTTGGTTGTCTGGGTTATGTTTTAAACGTAAGTTTGGTTACATATATACAGACTCAGAAAATAGAACTGTAGCTCAAATGTGTGAAAGCGCAGGATGAAAAAAAATATAAAAATAGTTCTTACATTCTTAGTTGTCAATTTATTAACCTTATTTTTGTTTAAAAAATTACGTAAATATTTTTTCACTGATTCAAAAAAGGAGGATATTATATGTATAATAATATAATATTCTATGTTCCACTAGATTATTTTATGTTATTATTTAGTAAAATAATTTCTGAAAAAAGACCTAACAACCATGTTTCGGATTGAATATTAACCCTTTAAAAATACATATCACCAGGCTGAGTCTCTCACAGGGTAGGCAGAGAGGATAGAGTTTTCTCTAGACTTACATACTTCTCTTGATAATGTTTTCATTTTGTTATATTTGGAGCTATTGGCTTAACTTCTTAGTCTAGATATATTCACAATACCCGACAACTTCAAGAAGAAAGCTGTTCTATTTTCTGAGACTTAAAAGAATATGACTACCCCGCTCCCTTGGCTAGTAGGGTATGTGGATATTGGGTAGTACGTGTAGCATTTCTAAATAAACGGTCTAAAGTATTTTTCAAACCGGTGAGTAGTTCCTGAGAGTCGCGCAATTAACCAAACAAACCAATTATACACCTTTACAATATAAAGGTATAGACTAGCGACCTGATCTGAATTCGCATGTGTATAATGTAGTAATTGAAGACAGACAGACAGACATACATTGCTTAGAGACTGATCAATGTAGATACAGCGAAAGAAGCATATTGGGATAACTCACACTCTATTCGTTCTGCTTGCGTAGGTACCATACGCTACCTTAATAAAAATAAGCATTATTAAACTTAATGAAAAGATCCATTTAATTCCAGCCGTGAGACCAAAGTGCTACTATAATAGCTCAATAAATCGCAATTGTATGTTTCATCTCGCTACTTCTACGTAATTTACAAGGAGTTTATTCCTTTGAAGAGAGAAGAGTTGAGAGAAGGTTCCTTTGCATTTCAGTCTACTGCTTTTATATTTATTACTGTGTTTAAAACGTATAGGTATGTATGTGCTTAAAACGTGTGCTATTATAATTTATAGGTGGTGGCCGAGTGGCTCTAGACTTTGAACGTCGTTTTATACGTTTTATAAGTGCACACCTGGGCCTATTTAAAAAAAAAAGAATCGCCAGCAACGCAAAGATTGCAAGTACGATTAGTTTGAACATATGATATTAATCACAACACGGGCTTTACAGTGAAGGCAAACATCTAGAGGAAATCTGCATATGTTTGACAGTAAATTCAAAGGCCTGTGCATTGGCCTCGCCATCTGTCACGTTGGCGGCTAAATATATCACTTAAGGTTACACCTATCCCTTGTGGGAAGGCGTAAGGTTGTAAAATTAATAAAATATTATGTTGTCAGGGGCTGAATTTGAAGACTCATACAGACAGGGTTAGCAGAGTGAGCGCTAGTTCTCTGTATTGATGATGATGATACCGGAAGAGGATATCTAGCAAAAGCTTATTAAAGCTCGCTTGCTTAATAAAACGCAGCCTTAAAATGATTCACAACTTTTTATTGCACCGTATAACCTTTGTATAACTATAGTTAAAACTAAGTAATTACTTCAACTGTAAGTTTACACTTTTGGCCATTTTAATTAATTTCTGAATTTATATTGAAATACGAAATGTGAAATTAAGCTTCTACGTTCAATTATTTCTGATTTTGTAGGGAATTTGGAAAGTTACTTTAGGGTGCCGTTAGTAGGTAAGTAAATTTATCATTTAAAATATTCCTAGTTTAAATTTAAACTTCATTGTTGTTATGATACTAAAATAAGAATATTGTAATCATGGAAATGTGTTAGAAGATTCAATAATAATCATGATGTAATTAAAATATATCTTACGTACAAAATCTTGAACAATTATTATACAAGCCTACGATTAATTTTAATACATACATTAATTTTTTTATTTATTAATTACAAACGGACTATATAAATGCAACGAAGTATGTTCCTAACATTATAGATGTTACAAATTCTTAAGAGTTTTCATACAACGATCAGGAAGCACAGGGTTTGAAAAGCACAACACAGAGTTTGTCTACAGAGATTCTAATAACAATATATATATAATGCTAACTTTGCCACGCGGTTTCACGCATATTCAATTTGCTTATCCATACTAATAGCCAATCTAGCCAATAAATTATCTCCGTGCCAAATATCATCCAATTCTGTTCAGTCGTTCTGTCATAATTGAGTAACGAACATACATCAGAACTTTCATATCTACAATATTAATACGATAGATATAACTACCTCTCTCAGGCTTTCGGCAAATTTCAAAGAGGGTGAGTAACTATAAACGTCTGCCTAGCCCTTCGGGGCCCTTGCAGGAAGGCAGGAAGACATCAATTTGATTGTCTATAATTAGGTTAGATGCAGATAATCTGGTACATTGCATATACTACGAAGATAAAAAGTCATAAATCTTGTTTAATATCCATTGTGTGTACAAAAAAATAAGATTAAAAGAGTAAAACCTGGACTACAGTACCAGGCTATCATAGGTTGAGCTAGTTGAGCAGGACGTCTCAGAAAATAGAACAGTTGTCTACTAGAAGTTGTAGGATGTTGTGAATTATACCTGATGGCGATACAATGAAGCAAATAGCTACAAAGATAACAAAATGACTTTATTATGAAAGGGCTTAATATTCACTTCGAAACCTTACCTACGCACATACATACCTATACGTTTTAAACTATTCATAACAATAAAAAAAATAAAAACTTGGTCAAATTCTACATAATTATATAGTTGTATAAGTTTTTTTATTATAACGGTTAGCTTCCTGTTTCATATTTCAACCCTATTACATATTTGAGCAACTGTTCCATTTTCTAAGACGTCCTGCGTATGTTTTGATATCAAATATTATTAATCTTAGCAGTTCCCACCAACATTCCAGGTGCGAGAAATCTATATCTAAATCCCAATTGGTGTATGGCGTGCTGTACGCGCACATTGTAGCCGCGTAACAAAACTACGACGCATCGTAGAAGCCCTACGAACATATTGGCTATGTTGCTACCGCATGCTCAGTGTAGTTTTGTTCTCTGTACTGGCAATGAAAGAAATGGGACAAACACGGTGAGCAAGCAATGGAATTAAATTCGAACGATAGTCACTCGCACACGATTCAGTTAAAAAATATAGTATCATATTCGCGTCGGTGCGGTGTCAAGTGACTCGGGTCGATTTTGCAAACTCACATTTAGAACGACAACCAAATGAAGTACATGATCACACCCTCGTTCACGCCAGCTGTGAGAATCTCTTCATTGCGGACTCAACCTAAAATCGTTACGCCACACATTCTACAAAGGAATGCATCTCAAACGAAGCTACTCTAGTTGCGATAACTTTACAACATATTTCATTATAATTATACATATCGTATATGCTAAATAACATGTTAAAAAATTATAGTAATAGTCTAACAAATATATATATATATATGTGTATATAAGAGTTTGATAATATTCCTGAATCAGAAATACAAAACATAGTAGAAATATTCCTGAAAATGTATCTAGCGGGAATCGAATCCACGGCGTTAGCCAGCCGATGAAACTGAGGTATTACAATACTTGTCTGGATGACTTATAGTATATAAAATATAAAACCTGTTTTATAGCATTACTCTAAGCTACAACCATCGTTAAACCATTAACCATTAACATCGTAAAACTCGAAAGTACATGGCGTTCTCAATTAACTGACTATGACGGGGTAGTCTAATTTAACAAGTATAAATTTTATTGCCAAAATTATTTTCCAGCCAAGGGTTGGCTTGGTTTTTGGATATAAAATAATTTGATGATATGACAAAATATAAACAGAAAACTTATTCAGCTTGTATCCACTGCCAATAAACTAGAATAGAGCTTTCAAAACCGACAGACTCTAGGGGCTGCGGTAACCGTTTACCATCAGGCGAGCAGAATCCTCATCACCATAAAACACTTCTTTGTACAGAGAAAGACAAAAAATCTGTACAAATGTCTCCTTATCAAGAAAATCGCCAAAAGTTCACAGTATAAGTTAACTAATGCTAAGCAACTACACATTTATTCTCATGCGAGCCTGGTGCTCCACCTGTCGAGGAGTCGGGAGGAGGCTCTGCACTCCTCCCTCCCCCACTCCACTCTAGCGTATCAATCATTTCCATCAGCTCCTTAAAGACTGCTATCACACGCCAGTTGTACTTCGCTGAACATTCTACATATCCACACTTCCAATGCTTACGGACGAGATTGACAATATTCCGTCGCTTCTCCCTAGAATCCCCGCAAGCGCTTTCAGCTATTGCTAGCTGCTGCAAGCCGCTGGCAGCCGACGGTGCGTTGCTGCAAAGTAGATCCTGTTTATTGCCAACTACTAGAACAGGTACGTTCCGCATATCTCTACTTTCCACCATTTGGTCTCTCAAAGTCCTTATATACTGAAACGTCTCGACATTTGACAGATCAAAGACAAGTATATAAGCGGTAGCGTTCCTGAGACCGTAGAATCGATAGTGGGCCCACTCGTAGTATGAATTGATAGGGAAGTATGGTATCACTGGCACGTCAGTTATTTTGACTTCGTATAAATGTTCGTTGATGATGACCGATGGGTAGAAGGTATGCTTGCGGTCCGTCGGGATGTACTCTTCTGAGAAGTCACTCCAGACGAATTGCTGTGGACAAAGATGGGAAATTTAGTGAATCCATGTATATTTGAGATACAAGGCTCTGGACTTTACGCTGGTGTTATCGTTACGCGGTATATTCGTCACTGTTTCTTTAACACAGCAAATAATACGGAATTTAAATATTAATAAAAATAGATAGGTAAGGAAGAATTACGGACAAATTTTCCTAGTCTTAAACTAAGCAAGACGGGAACTAGATGACGATAATATGTAGTGTCGATTACGATACATGTTTATATATACTAGCTGTCCCGCCCAGCTTCGCTCGGGTGAAAAAATTAGATTGCCTGAAACACGATTGCAACGCCACCTATCCAAGTCCAATTGTGAATCTAAGCTTTTCTCGAATCCACGTGAAGACACTGAAAATTTCATTAAAATCGGTCCAACGGCTTAGGAGAAGCTCAGTGACATACACACGCACAGAAGAAATATATATATATATATATATATATATATATATAGATATATACATATATTATATACATGTATATATTCGTGTTCGTAACACAAATATTTACCCCCAGCGGGACTTCGCAGCGAAGAGCTCTGTAAACAGACTGCCTTTATTTTTTTTTGTATCTGTTGATGGTAATTGGTTACCAAAGCCTACACAGACGCGAGCCCAAAAGTATTACAGGCTCGAGTAATTTAGGCTTTCATTAAGGCTTTGAGACTAATCCTTCAAGCTTCTAGGACTGGGCAATTTACAACGGGATACAATTTTCAATACCAGAGGTGACTAGCTTTAGTTCACGTCAATTCTACGAATAAAAACATTTTCAGCAGTTTTAGAAACATCTCCAGAACGTTTTTTTTTCTCCCAAAAACAAAATTGCATGAGCAGGTTTATTTTCGATGTTGATATATGTATATAAACCTGAATACGTTTGAAAAGAATTCAAAGTCGCGCTTGAGCAACGGCATTGGAGTTGTCTGTCTGTTCAGTTCAACGTCTGTCACGTTGGCAAGCCATATCTTTCACCCTTTATCGTATATCTTTCACACCTTTCCACAAGGGTCCCCTAAGGGTATAGAGAGAGATATGTAGAGCGCTATCTTTTCACTGAAATGAAGATATATTTAGATGCCACCGTAAACCTCGTGGTCTGATAAATCATTTTTGTGTGTAGATTTAGAAAAACTCATTTATACAATAAGTATTCGACTTGCGTTGCATTCTTGAACTACTCGGTTAGCACGTTAAATAAAGTAGTGTCAAGTAGGTTATTTGTCCGTGTATGAAAGTCTCAGCCATAAGTTATTTCTTGGCCGCAAATTTTCATTCCCTTATGTACAGTGGCACTTTTAATATACTTTCAGTAAGTAAATCGATAAAGGTATGTAAGTCTACAGAGAACTGGCACTATACTATTTACATATGCGTGAGGGACTCTATATATAAATATTTCAGATCACTATAGGCTGTATATTTGCCGACCGAAGCCACGGGCAGTTACAAACAAATTCAAAAATAGAACTGTCAATATTTTTTGACATCCCCATTTAATGTTTGCCGCAATATGAAAAAGTACACTGATGAAGGGTCCAATTGGCAACTCGAGCCCAATGTAACGGGAGATGACAATGTACAAATTGCCTAAGGGATGAGGAAAAAATAATCCCACGACGGGTGGAAATAGGCGAGGATAGCGAACTTTTGTAATATCATCATGAAGGAACTTGTATCCTTATTAAGCACTAAGCAAATATATGTTACGGTCGACGATCGTTACCCTAACTTTTTCTGAGGAGTGAGCTTTGGATGTTTATGATTACGGTTACTTTGTTGTTTTGCCGAATCGAAAAACTTTAATAACTTATTTTGTGTACGTTCTGCGTTCTTCGAAGAGGAAGGAGGAGAGTTAGGAATACCCTCTTTTCGCAGGACATATATAATTAAGGTAACGTGACGTCTTTCACCGCTACTCAAGCACGACTATTAAAAGTCTTTGAATTCCTCTTCGTTTGCACGTTTCTCACGAAGTTTTTTCACTATAAAACACTTTTTCTTCTTCTCTGTCATATTTGTATTCATGATTCGAAGTCGCAATCTTTGCGTAGCAAGCGATTACTCGAGCCACTTGCTAACCGTGGCATATTTGTGTGACTTGGAAGTTCAACACCATGAGCTTTACAGTGAAGAAAAACATCGAGAGGAATCCTGCATACATTTGAGATGAAAGTCAAAGACGTATGTATAGTCGTGCTTGAGTAACGGCTATGGACTCGCCATCTGTCATGTGTGCAGGTAAAATATATCTCTGGTGGCGGAATGTGGGGGTGCGGGTACTACCCATACACCTCTGCCTACCCCTTCTTGTGAGAAGGCGTGAATATACACAGTTATTAATTGATAAATATGTTGCATACGTTTGCTATACGAGTCAGTTAATTAAATTCCAAATACAAACATGCAAATTTATGCAGTGGATGCAAGCAAAACTTGGTAAACTCCACGTACAGCCCAACTTTGTGTGCTAACGACATTGTAGCAAAGTTCATTTTAATTTGGCTCAGGTGTGCTTAGTAGACAAATGTAATCCTCCAGCATTCATGAGACAAAGTGTTTGTAGTCCTCTGTATGTTTATAATACATACGTTAACGAAATGTCTTTCTTTTGGTTTTAATTTCCATGTATCGCCGCCGTATATGCCATTTGGCATTGTCTTATTTTTGTAAAACGTCATTTCGGAAGTTATCTAATACACAAAATAACAGTAGAGAACAAACTGCATACGTCTTGAAAGAAATTTAAATTCAAATAGCTATGAAAAGAGAAATACGGGAATCGATATGCAATGGCATTGGCACCTGTGAAAATCTGGCGAAGTCTAGGTCTACTCCTTCGGAGACCCATTTGAGTAGGCGTGAAAATATAAAAATACTACAATATCGAGTAAGATATTCATGGAATATCTGATTCAGGGTCACTTATCAAAAATCCAGTTATCCGAGATTGAGTTTTCGTATACGTTCGTGTGTATGTGGAAACATTTGCCACAATACATTTGATAAAGCAGTACCTCACAGTGTCATAAGCAGCACACATAATTTTATACCCCCAGGGTGGTAAACAAGATTTGATCGCTTCGCTTATCGCTACCCTACGGTTGCAGCACTGGGGTTATCACGCGTTGCCGAACCCGTAGAATTCTCTTTACGAATTTATTGAAGAGCTCTATGTTGTATTGCCTACGGAACCTCAATAAAGAGAAGTTCTTGGTAACAGATATAGTTTTTATTACCAATTACTTAAAATACATACGAGTGGTAGGAAGAGAGGGTAGAGCGCCAGTGCTCTCTAGACTCAACATACAAATGAATATTATAAGTATCACTGAAAACCGCTGACCATTAGGCGGTAAGTTAGTAAACTTTTAGTTAAGCTGTCAACACAGTAGAACTCTCCAAACTCAGAGTGGCAACGCGAAAATGATAATTCGGTATTGTAAGCGTAAATAAGCTGCGGTAACCGTTTTCCATCGGGTGGGCCATATGCTTGCTTGCCACTCTTGTTGTATAAAAAAAACTATTAGTAAACTTTTTGAATACTATAAAATTTCATAATTCTAAACAATTTTCACAATGTCACTTATATTATTTGGTACAGTCGTTAGTAGGTAAAACTTACCTGTATAATACTGGTCTTGCCCACAGCTGGAGCTCCTAACAGCACAACCTTGATCAGGTCCAAGCTGTCAGGACTCGGCTCCACGCTGGGCGCTCCCACCGTCAGGGTACCGCCGCCACCGCGCTCCAAGTAGTCTAAATCCAGCTCTAAACAAAGGAAACGTTGGAAATATGTATGTGTAGAACATTTTCTACTTATCACACCACGAGGTATACAGTACACGAGAAGACAAGTGGTCTATTTAATTTAGTTTAGTAACTTAGTATTTATAACACGATTTATGAAATAATTAAAAAAATAACTGTTCTAAGCCGTGGTCGCGGAGTGGTTCAAGCAGTTGCCTGCAATACTATTGCAAGTTCCATCCCGAGTGTACCAACGAGCTTTACAGTGATGGAAAGCATCGAGAGGAAACCTGAATACACTTGAGAAGAAATTCACAGTCGTATGTATAGTTGTGCTTGAGTAACGGCGATGGACTCGCTATCTGCGCCTAAAATATATATCTGGCAGAAAGTTGGTGTTTGGGTACTACACATACTCTACACCTTCGGGGACTGTCGATCTACATCGCGAATTGTCCCCATAGTTGAACCCGAAAGAAACCAATATTTTATGGATACAAAGAATTATCCCGCAAAAATAGGCAGTCAGGCATAGGCATATATTTTTCCGTTACCAAAACCGTAAAAGGAACAACAGAAAGTAATTTCCATGTGCAAATATAAATGTTTGATTCTGCCAGTATATTACAGCTTGTGACAGTTAACTCGACAGCCCGTGAAAAATGGCCCGACGCTGAATACCTTTGGATAAACAAACTCAAACACACCATGATATATTACCAAATGCAGAAATACATCAGGGTCACCTAGATTTTACTAAAATGCTTCTCGTATTTCACAAATCTATTTAGTTTTTGGAACGTAGTTCCTTATCGTGCGTTGCGAAAGGGGGCTAGACGGAAAAAATTAAGACCAAAAGTTGTAACGACACATTTTTATCGAATTTTAAGTGTTTGAATTTTAAATGATCCATCGCACTTTTTGCTATAGATTTTTACACAACAGACAACAACAATTTTTATAAGTTTTGTAGTTTTTTTATCTATACAACTATTTGTATTATTATGATGTCTTTGATATATGTCCTCACGCCTTCTCATATGGGTCCCCTTATGGGTAGGCAAAGGGTATAGGTAGTACCCACACACCCACTTTCCGCCAGAAATATATTTTAGGTGACAACGTGGCAGATGGCGAGTCCGTCACCGTTGTTAAAGCACAACAATACATACGCCTTTGAATTGCTTCTCAAACGTATGCAGGTTTACGCTCGATGTTTTCCTTTACCGTAAAACTCGTGGTGTGACTAATCACTGTAGTTAAGTTCAGAAAAACTCAATGGTACAGTCGGGATTCGAACTTGCGACCTTTGTGTCGAACCACTCGGCACCACGGCTCTTACGGCCTAAAATATATCTCCACCTAATCATGAGTGTGTGGGTACCTACTACACACCTCTGCCTACCCCATCGAGGACCCTTGTGGAATAGCGTGAAGATATATATTTGATTTAAATCCACGCTAGATTTGATTAAAGAGATCTATGTGAAATGGGATACCTTGAGCTACGATTAGATTACTTAGTGACGTTGGTACAACTCTATTACGTTCATTGCTTGAATATAAAGAGGGTGTAAATGGACTCCTTTGTCCCAAAGGCACTGCAATGTAGGATTACGTTTGTTAAGGGACTTAATAAGAGTTGAGAGATATTATCGAGCCTCATGGTGGGCCTTATGCATAGAGAACATAGAGAAAAGAGATATACATACATATCATCACGCCGAGTCCCTAACGGGGTAGAAAAGAGATAAATAATAATAATGAATTCACAAAGGATTTCTTATACTTAATCTATGACCAGTCTCCTATTAAGCAAGGGTTGCCTGTGGTAGGAGACTCTGCTCTTCTATTATTGCGAGTAAGTTACATTGCTATTAATATGTAAAAATGTATCTGTGTGTGTGGCAAATTTATAGTAAGGTGTGAGTCAAATATTAGCGTTATATATCCTCACGCCTTCCCATAAGGGTCCCCGAAGGGGTAAGCATTGTTTTTTTTTTACTGGAAATAAAACTATCTTCTTCTTCTTCTTCTTCTTCTCAGCATATATGCGTCCACTGCTGGACATATGCCTTGATGCGGTGATCCTACTCCAGGTCGGCCCTGCCGTCTTTTTAATGTCGTCCGACCATCTGGCTTGCGGTCTTCCAACGCTTCTGCCACCCGTTCGCGGCCTCCAGTGAAGCGCTCGCTGGCTCCATCTGTCATCGCCTCTGCGACATATATGACCAGCCCATTGCCACTACAATTGCGCAACTCTTTTTCCGATGTCGGTAAATAAAACTATATTCTGTGTTAATCAAACTATTATTCTATTCCTATGTCCAAATTAATTCAATAGATTGAACCGTCATGGCCAAGCGATAGTCACCTAAAATATATCTTCGGCGAAGTAAACATCTGCCTACCCTTTCGAGAACCCTTGTGGTAGGCGTGAAGACATATGTTTATATTGTTGTGTCTGAGAAACGATGATGGTCACGTTATTGTGTCACGTGACCACCGAAATATTGCGTTGGGCAAAGAGTAGACGTAAATTATATCTATGTATTACTGCATATTTCAACGTACCCCATTTGGGAATTCTTGTGACAAGGAATTAATATTGAATACCTCGTTAAGGCTGTGGTGGCCGAGTGGTTCGAGTAGCTGCCTGTAACACAAAGATCGCAGGCTCGAATCCCGCCTGTACTAATTAGTTTTTATGAACTTAAGTACAGTGATTAGTCACACCGCGAGCTTTACGGTGAAGGTAAACATCGACAGGAAGCCTGCATACGTCTTAGCAATTCAAAGGCGTATGTATAGTCGTTCTTGAGTAACGGCGATGGACTCGCTATCTGTCACGTTGGCACGAAAAATATATCTCTTGCGGAAAGTGCCTATGCCTACCCCTTCGGGGACTCTTGTGGAAAGGCCTGATAATAATAACATACATAACATAATTTACATATTACATAATAATAGTTTAATTAAGTATATATATATATATATACATAATTAAACTAATATTTGTTTCAAATATCCCGAGCGTACCAAATCTACATGTCGGCTTAGACTCACCCAAAATGGTATTCTGTTTCGTACAATTCCCTCTTTGATGATCGTCATCTTTATCCTGTTTCACTGTATTGTCTAGTCTATTCATTTCAACTTCACAAAAGAATTGAAAATTACCAACACATCACTGCAGCACATAATATTTTCATCATATTAGCTATTTTAACTTAAGTTCTTGATCCATTACACTGAATTAACGCCATTTTGTTATTTATTTAAACATCAATTGACAAACGTAAACGAAAATTCGCAAAACAATAAAACGCGCGAGAAAATCAGCGGGAAATTTTCCGAGCATCGACACAACCCTCCCGTACGGATGAAGGTTCAACACTGAAGTAGAAATGGTACATAGATAGACAATATAGCATCTTCGTGCTCCAGACCGCTATCTGAAACCACGCTCGTGCTCTGGAGCGAGATTTTTGCTAATTGACTAGTTTAAGAGGCATAACGCGGTTATTATTTACGTTAGAAAGCATTTTGGATCGTAAGTCATCTTAATAAGGTTTTATTTTCGTCGTTATTTTTCATATAAATTAAATACTAAAAAGAGCCGTGGTGGCCGAATGGTCAACACGAAGATTGTAAGTTTGAGTCCCGGCTGTACCAATAAGTTTTTCTGAACACAAGTACAGTGATTAGTCACAACACGAGCTTTAAGGTGAAGAAAAACATCGAGAGGAAACCTCCACACGTTTAAGAATTTATTTAAGATCGTATGTATTTATTCGTGCTTGAGTAACGGCGACAGACCCGCCATCTGTCACGGTGGCACCGAGAAAAAACCTGCATACGTTTGGGAAGAACTCAAAAGCCGTATGTATAGTCGTGCTTGAACTACGGTGATGGACTCGCCATCTGTCACGTTGGCATCTAAAAGTATATCTCTGACGGAAAGTGGGTGTGGGTACTACCTATACATCTCTACCAACTGCTTCGGGAACCCTTGTGGGAGGGCGAGATAATTTTTGTATTTTTTGTCATTCAGGCGAAGTTGGGCTACAGCTAGTCTCATATAAAACTACCTCGTAAACAAACATTATTTTCTCTTATCCTTGTTTCCTAAAATGCAAAGGAACCGAGTGAATATCTTATTCTTGAATGAACTTACATGTAACATACCGCGATTGCTATGAGATATTGTATTGGACGGGGGCCAAATGGCATTGGAGTGTTCTGCGGAAATGGTGTCCGTGTAGGATTTGGATCGTTTCAAATATATAATAGTTCTGTTGACTGTTGTAGAAATATCTTAGTCAAATAAAAAAAATAAGATAATATTATGGATTTAAATAAAAGGATCTGAAAATCTGTAGACATGTATGCCAGTATGTGTGTACTATTAAGTTTGGATCGAATGTATCGCTGCCCTTTGATCTCGATGCGATAATATCGTCGTCTATGCGTTCTCTTGACGTTCCAATTCTTGATTGTTCGACCGACCAATATACATCCTCAACAATTTTATCTTGTACGCATAATAATACAAAAACAGTTTATGATAAATCAATGACAAGACCACCTTCGTGTCAATCCACCCCGACTCCTCGTAATCCGTGCTTACCCTACAATGTACGAAAGCCAGAAAAAGGAAAATTCAATCATCGAAGGATTTACTAAAGCACTCGAGATTTACTCAAATTTCCTTTCCGAAGTAGTAAAAATATTTGACAGCTATAGACATTAATGGAAGAATTCAAACGAACATATTTTTAGGGGAAGGACATCTTGCAATCTGGACGGTACATAAGTACTTAGCATTTTAACACATTTTTATTGCTAATTGAAGGACTTAGAATCCAGAAAAATACCACACCATTAATCAGCGTCAAAAATGATTTGTGATACTTAACTGTTTACATTTGTATATATATATTTCCTTCACCGTAAGCATGACGGCCTGATCGACATTTCCCCAGTCAAAGCCACCGTCAGGTACTTACTTATTGTCCGAAAGTTAAGTTAGATAAAAAAACAGGGAAGTTAGTTTCGCCGTTTCTTGTAGTCACAGGCTTTTTTCTTGGAAACGTTAGTAACTGTAGTTTTATACTCAGTATGTGACGTTCAATTAGTGTTGCTCGTGTCCCTTACGTTGAATAAATTATTTTTGTTTTACGCATATAATAAGCCCTTCCTACAAGATCAGCCACACGCGATCGATACCCCTGGTGCTGAAAGCCTCTAGGTGATCGCTTACCATCATGCGGGCCTTGTTTACCACATTTTTGGTATAATAAAAAGGAAAACTCATTAAGAAAGAGCATGTCGATATACACAATCTTATTACAAGATTGATATACAAGGGTATAATATATTTATGTCAACCACGTATAGCAACGAATTGCTCATTATGCAAACGATTAGTAAAAAAGGGAATCTTAGTAAAAAAGAAAACCGATGAGTTTGTTTCGTCGTTTCTTCTTTCGATAGTTTTTTCTTAGAAACTGTGCCGTTACCATTAACGGAAATGTTATATTTAATATGTGACGTTCAATATGAACTTTGGTTTGATTCAATTCGATTTGAATAAACCTATAGATAGTGTGTACGTAATGTGTACGGTACGCCTGAAAACCAATTATACACGTAATGCCACCTAAGCTAAAACGTACTCAATTTGTGGCAAACGATGGAATGGACCGTGCCGCCACACACTCCCGCTGAATCGCAAAGGGGAAAATAGGCAGGCAGGTATTACGAAACAAAATGAAATACCCTTTTACAAAGCTTTTCGTACACTTAAATTGAATTTACGTCGCACTTTTAACACTGTTTATGTAGTACTTGACTGTAGCAGTGTCCAGTTGTAATTTGATAAACGTCGTTGTATTGCAATCGTTCTTCCCCTCCCTTCTAATAGATATAAAAGATTTTCACTTACACACCTCTGCGTACCCCTTCGGGGACCCTTATAGGGGAAAATTATTATAAAATAGAAAATCAAACCGTGCATACACTTAAAAAAATACACTTGTGCATAGATACAGATACAATTTTATAGATACATATCATCACGCCGAGTCCCTAACGGGGTAGGCAGAGAGTATAGAGCGCCAGTTCTCTCTAGACTTACATACCTCTTTCGCTTCGTCAACATTCATCAGTCTCTTCATACATGCTCGTCGGTTTCGAGTACTCTTAACGTTCCCGTCCTTGAGAGACCGATCTATTTGATCCAGGTAGTTGGAACGTGGCCTTCCTCTGCCTCTTCTTGCACACACACTTTTGCTTTGTATATCTGTTTCGTCAATCTTTCTTCACTCATCCTTTCTATGTGTCCAAACCAACGTAACATGCCTTTCTTCATCTTTACAATCACGCCCTCATTCACGCCAGCTGATTTGCGAATCTCTTCACAATTTTATATGTTTATGTATGTTAGATCTAAGTGCTTTATTTTTCATCGCTTTAGGTATAAGTTTCTTATTATCTTATCTATTTATTAGTACAGTGATTAGTCACACCACGAGCTTTACGGTGAAGGAAAACATCGAGAGGAAACCTGCATACGTCTGAGAAGAAATTCAAAGGCGTATGTGTAGTCGTGCTTGAGTAACGGCGATGGACTCGCCATCTGTCACGTTGGCAAATAATATACCTCTGGTGGAAAGTGGGTGTGTGGGTATTACCTATACACCTCTGCCTACCCCTTCGGGGACCCTTGTGGGAAGGCGTGAGGATATATATATATATATTTTTATTTATTTATTTTTATTAAAACTTCCTGCAAACATTATTGCAAAGGCGAACTTAATGCCGAAGGCATTCTCTACCAGTTAACCTTTGGGTGGTGCAGAGATATTCATGGCAGGCTAAAAGATACTTACAATAGGGAAATATAAAATTCCTATATGTTTAATTTAATTTACATATATAAAATGCCATATATAACATACAAGAATATCATACATCTAATATAATATATATAATAAATAGAATAAATCTACATACACATATACATATATATATATATATATATATATATATTTAATTATATACATAAATAATTATACATATTATATATTACACATAAATATTACTCTGTTTCTACTTGGCGGTAGTAGTATTGCTTCACTTTTGCTTTAAATGTATCCCTACTATTGCACATCCTGATTTCCGGAGGGTGTGCATTCCAAAGAAGAATAGATTGGACAGGGAAATACTTAATATAAATATAAACTGTTTCTGTAAGGATGAGGAAGAGATAGATCTCTACTCTTTCTATCTATTCTCTTTATATCGGTTCACCGTAAAGCTCTTATTTTATTACAATTATATATATCTCAACACATTCTCACAAAAGTCCCAATGGGATAGGCAGAGGTGTGTTGTCAAGCATAATTATAATTAAGAGTATTAAATTAAATATACGAGGAATAAAATCCCTTAACTCTAAGCTGATAACGCATATAATTGCGGGCATTATAAAAGGAAGGTGGGAAACTTTGCAACACGAGTAAAAAGTATAAATCTCCATTATAGGTATAACATAAATTTATTATCAGTATCCAAAGTTGGTGGAGAGCAATTATTTCAACTTATCGCTCGTAAGTATACCTAAAAGTGAGACAGCGGAACCATCTTTACTGGTTAAGTTTTTTAACTACCCTATTTTTTTACTTATGATGAGTTTCGTCATTTCAAGCCTAGGAGGGTGTTGTAGGAATGGCGGAAATATACCTACATGGCGAATCGTACTTACATCTTCTAATCATAACTCAATGTTATATTTTGCGAGAGTTATGTATGATTAAATAATTAAACATATATTTTTTCCTGTTTCGAACTATTTCTTTATATCTTCTCAGCTTCCCACGCGGATCCCCAAAGCGTTAAACAGAGGCAGAGTACCCACACACATATATATATATATTCTAGGTGTCAACGTGACAGATGGCGAGGCGCCGTTTCTCAACCAAGACTAGCTATACATACACACGTGTTTGAATTTATTTTCATACGTAGGTACTCAGGTTTCCTCTCGATGTTTTCCTGAACTTTAAAACTCGTGGTGTGACTAATCATTGTCCTTAAATTCAGAAAACTCGTTCGGCCGTCGATCTTTGTGTTCATGTCATTCGACTACTTTAACCACTCAGCAACCGTGGTCTATGATAGTTTCATTTCAATAAATATTATCCCACATTTCCAGAGTGAGGTAATCAAATCCCTTTAGACACGTCTTTGAATCGAAACATAAAACATTGCAACGGAAAGAGCGTCTAAACTACAGAACACAAGTTTGGTTTCAAAGTGAAATGTCATTTCATATCGAGGGCGGCACCCAGCGGATACGTGACTTTGTTTCAAGCAGTGCCTATTTAGGGTTGGCGCATAATTTTTCTGTGGAAGACCTAGATAATTCCACTCAAATGACCTAGTTCCAAAGTGAGCAAAGTTGCAGAAACTGGATAATATACTGGAGCAATGTATTTATATTTATATACTCGTAAATAGATTAAGAGTTGTGGTGTCCGAGTGGTTAGTGCAGTTGCCTGCAAAGCCAAGATTACAAGTTCGAAGTCCGATTGTACCGATGAGTTTTTTTTAACTGAAGTACTCACACCAAGAGCTTTACGGTCAACGAACATATCGAGAGGAAACCTGCTACGCTTGAGAAGAAATTCAAAGACTATCTATAATTTTCGTGCTTGAGGAACGGCAATGGACCCGCCATTTGTCACGTTAGCACGTAAAGTATATCTCGAAAAGGAATTGGGTGTGTGGGCCTGATGTTTTCCTTTACCGTAAAGCTCGTGGTGTGACTGATGACAATAATGATATAAAAAAAATAGTTTATTTCTCACCACTTGTTATAGCTATTACATTACGTTTAATGACATCAGAATAACATTGCATACATACATACATACATATCATCACGCCAAGTCCCTAACGGGGTAGGCACAGAGTATAGAGCGCCAGTTCTCTCTAGACTTACATACCTCTTTCGCTTCGTCCACATTCATCATCTTCATACCTGCTCGCCGGTTTCGAGTACTCTTAACGTTCCCGTCCTTGAGAGTCCGATCGATTTGATCCAGGTAGTTGGAACGTGGCCTTCCTCTGCCTCTTCTTGCACACACTTTTGCTTTGTATATCTGTTTCATTAATCTTTCTTCACTCATCCTTTCTATGTGTCCGAACCAACGTAACATGCCTTCATCTTTACAATCACGCCCTCATTCACGCCAGTTGATTTGCGAATCTCTTCATTGCGGATTCGATCTAATATCGTTACGCATAATAACATAACATTGCTCTAGGTATAATACGCTTTACTATATCTGGTATAATATATTAAGTTCTAAATATATAAGTTAAATTTATTCGCTGGGATTGAGGTTTTCCCTGGAGAGTACAGCATGGAGTTCTTCAAGAAGGGTGTGAAAAGATTCCTGCAGGGTCGGCAACGCGCGAGTGATACCCCTGGTGTTGCAAGCGTCCATAGGCGGCGGTAACCGCTTACCATCAGGCGGACCGCATGCTTGTTTGCCAACCAAGTGGTATAAAAAAAAAAAAAAAAAAAAGTTCGGTCGGTACCTCATAACTACATCTACCATGCAACCATATACCATCAGCTCAATCACAATATCAAGATCAGCTGATGAAAAATTGGTAGTGCGCTAACAGCCACTCATCAAGGATATCATGTTTCCTACCAACTACGTAGAATTCAAAAACATTGTGAGACAACCCTATCGTTGCCCTTGTGTATTTTTCCTCCCTCTATAAAGTAAAATATAATATGCACCTTTATCATAAAGCTGAAAACTTTTCCAGTTCAGTCCAAATTCCCTAATTTCACTGTCAACTTGAGATAAACACGCGTTTTGGTTGATTTACTTGGAAACAGAATTGCTTGAGTCGTTTCTGCCTACTACTACCACTTTTCGCCGCGAGATAAGATTAATTACTATTTATATTAATTATTAAAAAAGAAATTACTATGTATTATAAACATACACAGGACTACGAGAGTGGTGGGCAAAACACTTTGTCTCATGAATGCGGGAGGATTACATTTGTCTACACTATTACAGTTGTCTAAGCACACCTGAGCCAAATTAAAATGAACTTTGCTACAATGTCGTTAGCACACAAAGTTGGACTGTACGTGGAGTTTACCAAGTTTGCTTTCATCCACTGCATAAATTTGCATGTTTATATTTTGAATGTAACTAACTGACTCGTATAGCAAACGTATTCAACATATTTATCAATTAATAACTGTATATATTTACGCCTTATCAGAAGAAGGGGTAGAACCCGCACACTCGCTTTCCGCCAGAGATATATTTTACCTGCACACATGACAGATGGCGAGTTAAACGCCGTTTCTAAACCACAGCTACACGTCTTTGAACTTCTTCTCACTCGTATACAGGTTAATTGTCTACATTCGAATCCTGACTGTACCAATGAGTTTTACCTTTTACATAGGTACACCGTGTCCTCACTATAGCACAAAGATTCCTTCAGGGTCGGCAGCGATAACATTAACGAGCGAGCGATACCCCTGGTCTGGCTAGCGTCCATAGGCGGCGGTTACCGCTTACCATCAGACGGACCGCATACATGGCATACAAAAATGGGTAATCTTGTATATCTATACTAATATTATAAAGAGGAAAGATTTGTTTGTTTGTTTGTTTGTTTGTAATGAATAGGCTCCGAAACTACTGGACCGATTTCAAAAATTCTTTCACCTTTGGAAAGCTACATTATCCCCGAGTAACATAGGCTATATTAAATTGGACCCGATAGGTGGCGCTGCGATCGAGTTTTAGGAATTTTAACTTTTTCACCCGTGCGAAGCTATCCCTTTCTGTGTGTCTTAAGGTGGATTCGAGAATGGTTTAGATTTACAATTGGATCCGATAGGTGGCGCTGCGATCGTGTTACGGGCAATTTAACTTTTTCACCCGAGCGAAGCTGGGCGGGACAGCTAGTCTTCAATATTTTCACAATTTCATATTTGATCATATGTCATACATACCAACAATCTACTTATTCTTACTAATGTGAATGTAAGTTTGTTTGTTACGCTTTCACGTATAAACTACATAACCGATTATCATGAAAGTTTGTACACATATTCCTGGAGGTATAAGAAGTAACATAGGATACTTTTTATTGAAAAAAAAAACATTTTTACGACTGAAAAAAAGCCGGTTTACTGATATTTTTTTTATAGTGATGGCTTATATCCAGGATTAAGACATAGGCTACATTTGAATCCCGAAAGATTCAAAGCTCTAATGTTATAAAGGCAAAAATATGTATGTTGCTCTTTCCACGCGGGCGAAGCCGCGGGCATAAGCTAGTAACTTATAATATTAAGTTATTTATTTATCTATAGCCATCTTCATTATATGTCCCATAGCTGGCCAAATACCCTCTCTTCCCAACCCCCGTAATGGAGTACTACTTACGCATAATAAAGTACTTTATTATGTAATAATACTTATACAAAAAGTATTGGATTATGTATAAGTAGTATGCTTAAAAATAAATGCATTATTTATTTATAAGCTTCATTATGAATAAATAGCGCTTTGTGTAAGTCTTCACGCCATCACCAAGGGTCCTCGAAGGGGTAGGCAAACGTGTGCAGGTAGTTACCTCACACCCCCTTTACCAGAGATATATTTTACTTGCCTACGTGACGGATAGTGAGTCCATTGCCCTTTCTCAAACTTACGTAACGCAGGTTTCCCCTCGATGTTTTCCTTCGCGGTAAAGCTTGTGATGTGATCACTGTACGTAAGCTCAGACAAACTTGGTACAGTCGGGTTTGAATCTTGCAATCCTTTGTGTTCAGGCGACTGCTCGAAGCACCCTGCCACTACAGCTCATACATAAAAGCAAACTATTTTAACCTCTCAGCCCTCTAACAAGTGCCTTTCTGTTAGCGTTCCTGCTATGTGATATTTATAATTTATATGTGGTATAAACCTTTTCGCAGCTAATGCCATACAATGCTTAGCGTGAATGCGTACAGAGAAGGCTTTTGTTCAAAGAGGCTGATAGCTTGAACCACTCATCCGGAGCGACGCAGTTCTTTTGATGTGGTGTAACATCTGTTTGCACATGATATTAATTAAGTCGAAATTCCAGTCTTTGCCTAGTTGTTGAACAAGTTGCAAGTATTTATACGAGAAAATAAAAAGCCGTGGTAGCCGAGTGGATGAGTAGTTGCCTGCGACACAAAGATCGCAAGTTCGAATCCCGACTGTACCAATCAGTTTTTCAGAACTTAAGTACAGTGATTAGTCACACCGCGAGCTTTACGGTGAAGGAAAACATTGAGAGGAAACCTGCATACGTCTGAGAAGCAATTCAAAGGCGTATGCATAGTTGTGCTAGAGTAACGGCGATGGACTCGCCATCTGTCACGTTGGCACCTAAAATATATCTCTGGCGGAAAGTGGGTGTATGGGTATTACCTATACACCTCTGCCTACCCCTTCGAGGACCCTTGTGGGAAGACGTGAGGATATATTATAATAAAATAAAACAGCCCACATTAGATGGACAGGTCAACTATGATGAAACTTGATGAGCTGCTCTTACGACATTAATCATGTGTTTCAGTCTGCACAGTAGTCCTTAAAGCGTGATATTATTTATGAGGGACTATTCCCGCGAGGGACTTAGCATCATGGTAATATTTATGTCATTCTATTTGATATCCTAAGTTTTAAGTTTAGTATTAATAATTTGAGACATTACCACATGAATTTACTCGACCCGAATGTTTCTATAAACATCTAAGGTAAATATCCATATGATAAAGAGGCATAGTCTATTTGAGGAATTCATAAAGTTTTCGATTTGAACGAAATCTCTAAGTGCAGTGATTAGTCACACCATGAGCTTTACTATGAAGGAAAACATCATGAGGAAACTGCATACGTTTGAGAAGACATTCAAAGGCGTATGTATAGTCGTGCTTGAGTAATGGCGACGGACTCGCCATCTGTCACGTTGGCACAGGCGTTAAGATAAAAATAAGTTTTTTTTTTAATATTAAGTAGCTGTAGATAGCGTTGAATAATATTACTGTATTAGTAAATTTCGCGATTATTAAAAAAATTAGCCACCTCCGCCTATTTTTTTAATAATCGATAGTGGAAGTGAGTTGGTTTGTTCTATGTTCGATACTTTTTCGCACTTAAACTCTTCAACGGAACATTATACAATTTAGCATTAATGTTGCACAGTGCTTATGTTTATGTGATGTTTAAATGGTACATACTGTTCAGTCACAAAATATTGGCATGCGAATTTTACCTCTTACCTCTATTCTACCTTTAACCCTCCTAGCTAACTGCAACTTTTTACAACAAGGAAATACAATACTTTTTGCAAAAAAAATCTTTCTTTTTTTTATTTATCATTAAGATAGATGAGAGAAGTCTTTTACAAAATAGTAGTTTTTTTTCACTGAGACATTTATAAGTACTTTTTAAAGAAATCCAATGGTTGCCCTCTGTTTTGCATACGGAGTTTGTTGATCATTAATATCATAACTACATTGCAATTTTTGGCTATAGAGCAGTTTTGGAAAAAGAAAGTAGAATTTTTGTGGGATCCCGATCCAAACTCTTTCTGATGAAAAAGGCGATGTTACCAAGGGACAGAAAAAATCTCTCGAGCCGTCGTCCGATATTACAACTTGACTTTGGCATGAATAAATTGCAATATGATGGCTGGAGTTCAAAGACAGGAAAAGGTTTCGGTTAAAGCTAGTACTATATATTATATACTAAAGGACATTCATAACAGCTGGGCCCTCGTCGGCGTCTCTGATGGATTGCCATCCACATGCTTATATCTAGATCAATCATTACCCATACTATTTCTACGCAAATTTTTATGTTCAAACTGATTTCTTTTGATCTAAAGAACCGAACCGATCTAAAGAAAAGTACCTATAGAATTCGGAATTCTGTTTTATTCAGGAATTTCATTACTGTGTTGCCTATTCAGAGCTCTTGACCGCGAAACTTCAGATCACGGGTTCGATTCCAACTTCGCGTGGATTGGTTGAACATACAAGAGTATATATGCTCAATCATGGATACTGTATGTAATATTATCTATATATACTAACTATACATATACGTATGTATATTGATGGCTAATTCCCATAGCTGTGCTTATCTCAAAACTAGGTAATTTTTTTTGGAATAATTTTACGATGTTGTTGCAAAAGAATTCGCTGTAGAATTCTTACGGTACAACGTATCTAACTTGAAGGGTAGAAAGGTGGCGCCTGGTAGTCGGTAACAAGTAGTTTGGACTGTGGCCAGTCAGGCAGTAAGCCAACTAAACTTACGACCCAAGTGATGAGAGCGTGAAGGAACAAAAACAGAACAATAAGGGTCAAGCAATTCTGGATTGCTGGAAATGTATCAACAAATAATTGTGATAAATTCTGACGCTGTCTCAACGCCAAGAAAAATATTCTCCCAATAAGCCTTACCACAAGGGTCCCGAAAGGGTAACAGAGGTGTATATCTGTATACTGACTTGCCTGACAGCTGTCAGTGTGTTTCGGATTTGCGCGGTCACTTACAATAACAGCTGTCAGTGATTTGTTAAGGCGGGCTTTGGTGCATAAGCGCCATTATCAATAAACCAGTGTTCGGAATAATATATTTTATTCCGCTCCATACAGTACAGTAACATTTTTTCCGCGTATTTATATACGTGCCAATGTCTATCACATTGGCACGTATATAAATACGCGGCGGCGAGTCCATTGCAGTATCTCAAGTAGGTACATAGACGCACCAGGACGCTTTCCTTCTCCGTAAAGCATATGGTGTGATAACACTGTACTTCATTTAAGAAAGATTCATCGGTGGTACAGTCAGGATCCACTCGGTCACCAGGGCTCTACCTCTTCACCAATAATAAGATTAATAAATAAAACCGTGATATCTGAGTGGTATAAGTAGTCCAAGATTTCTGGTTGGTTGAACCAGCCCCGCCCAGCTCCCTTTGCGAATCAGTAACGCCCTAAGCTGAGGGCTGAACCCCACAGGAGATGCCTTAGCTGTGTTTGCTTATCATCTAAGAAGTGTCTGTCTAGAAGCTTCGGTCTCGCCATTGTTCGGTTAACTAGAAAAAGTTACTGGAATAATTCCTTGAACTTACGCTTAGAGAGCCAATAAAAAATAACATTTCTTATCCTGAGATCTGCTTACCTGTCGAGAATTTCAGAATTTAGTGTGAATTATCACACCACGAGGTACGGTGAAGGAATGTCGTGTTGAAGCTGCATATATTTGTTAAGGAATTCAATAACGTGAATTCTTGCCCGAAAGATTGGAACAGAGCCTTTGTCATTTCATGGCAAAAAGAGGGTGTCCTCTGCCTATACCTTCGAGTACCCCTGTGAGCGCCAGATACATAATATTAAAAATATGATGGTTTAAATGTCTGCTTACAAATATTTTTTTGGTTATATTTTGTGAATGGAATTCATTTACCAAGTTCCCCTTTTATGTTAAGAACGTAATTTTCGTATTCATAAAATGATTCTCACTTGAAAAGCTAAATGTATTTCTCCCTCTTCAGACGGAATGGTGTAAAGTAATGACATCACTTGTTTCATAATTAAATGCAAATGAGGTGGAAAGAAGTCCGGCCCTGGCCAATGACTTCAAATATACAGTATAATATTCAAATTCTAATCAATCTTCAAATATATAGAACATACAATAAAATAAATATATAAAGAAGCCGTGGTGGCCGAGTGGTTCGATTCTGCAACACATTACATGTTGATTGCAGGTTCGAATCCCGAGTGTACCACACATCCCGTTACATTACGAGCTTTACGGTGAAAGAAAACATCGAGAGGAAACCTGCATACGTTTGGGAAGCGATTCAAAGGTGTATAGTATATTCGTGCTTAAGTAACGGCGACGGACTCGCCATCTATATATATATATATATATATATATAGATGGCGATTGTGTTGTATATGTATTCATATATTTATGTTATTGTCCAGTTACGATATTACAAGCTTTGATTTATTTACGACTATGCCAATTTGTGTGGAATTGTCTCAAGGTATTTTTTATTTATTTAAAAGTTTGCTTTAAGGCTCTGCCTAGTTTAAGGATGTTATTTAATGAGTACTTACGAATGGTATACTTCTTGTCCGAATGCCGAGAGTTTCGGTTAGTTTGTGATGATCTTCTCTTGTACCGCATTATCACGTCTGTGGGACAAATAATAATACATTTTAATACACTTTATATGAAATTATCCTGAGGAAACCTGCATACTTTTAAGAAGAAATCCAAAAACTATTCATAATCCTGCT
Source organism: Drepana falcataria (assembly GCA_945859725.1). Taxonomy (NCBI): domain Eukaryota; kingdom Metazoa; phylum Arthropoda; class Insecta; order Lepidoptera; family Drepanidae; genus Drepana; species Drepana falcataria. Next base: position 6,953,799 of record OX243941.1, on the reverse strand, counting down.
TGAGAAATGGTAACGGACTCGCCGTCTGTCATGTTGAAACCTAAATACTGTTCGAGGGTAAAGAGGGTATTGTTACCTCTGCCCAACTCTTGGATCCTCTTTGTGGTGTGGTATATACAACATAATTGTTTCATATAATATAATAAATAATATAATATATCCGCACGCCTTCTCACAAGGGTCCCCGAAGGGATAGGCAGAGGTGTGTAGGTAATACCCTAAACCCACACACCCACTTTCGCCAGAGGTATATCAGGTGCCAACGTGACAGATGGCGAGTCCATCGCCGTTACTCAAGCACGACTATACATACGCCATTGAATTTCTTCTCAGACGTATGCAGGTTTCCTCTCGATGTTTTCCTTCACCGTAAAGCTCGTGGTGTGACTAATCACTGTACCTACTTAAGTTCAGAAAAACTCATTGGTACAGTCGGGATAATTGTTTCAACTCGTAAAAAATTTAATAGTAATAAAAAAGATGAATAGCAGTCACTTTGTCGGTCACTATGTATTAAAAAACATGTTGCCCCGCTGATTTCTGACAGTTCACGATAAACGACGGAATAAATATGTTATTGGAATGCATTTCCATCCAGTTTGCCCCACATAGATATGATATCATCACGCCAAGTCCCTAACGGGGTAGGCAGAGAGTATAGAGCGCCAGTTCTCTCTAGACTTTTTTTTTTTTTTTTTTTTTTTTCCTTTATTATCGTACAAACCTTAATAATAAATACAATGGTAAAATAGCATGAGAAAACCACCAAGGTTTGTGTTATGCTACACTCTGCATCGAAAGAGAAAATAAGAAATTAACAAAAAATACTACTATTTATATAAAAAGGTAAATAAAAGAAAAATTAAAAAACTAATATGTAAAATATGAACCATCCGTCATACATAAGCTACTTATAAAACTTACATACCTCTTTGTTACATATCTCATACCTTATTGTATGGCAGCGAATCCTGGGTATGTCAGAGGAAGTATGAAAATAGCTTGAATGCAGTCGAGATGCGATCTCTTCGAAAAATGTGCGGCGTAACGATATTAGATCGAATCCGCAATGAAGAGATTCGCAAATCAACTGGCGTGAATGAGGGCGTGATTGTAAAGATGAAGAAAGGCATGTTACGTTGGTTTGGACACATAGAAAGGATGAGTGAAGAAAGATTGACGAAACAGATATACAAAGCAAAAGTGTGTGCAAGAAGAGGCAGAGGAAGGCCACGTTCCAACTACCTGGATCAAATAGATCGGACTCTCAAGGACGGGAACGTTAAGAGTACTCGAAACCGACGAGCATGTATGAAGAGACTGATGAATGTGGACGAAGCGAAAGAGGTATGTAAGTCTAGAGAGAACTGGCGCTCTATACTCTCTGCCTACCCCGTTAGGGACTTGGCGTGATGATATGTATGTATGTATGTGTATGTACATACCTCTTTCGCTTCGTCCACATTCATCAGTCTCTTCATACATGCTCGTCGGTTTCGAGTACTCTTAACGTTCCCGTCCTTGAGAGTCCGATCGATTTGATCCAGGTAGTTGGAACGTGGCCTTCCTCTTGCACACACTTTTGCTTTGTATATCTTTTTCGTCAATCTTTCTTCACTCATTCTTTCTATGTGTCCACACCAACGTAACATTCCTTTCTTCATCTTGACAATCACGCCCTCATTCACGCCAGTTGATGTGCGAATCTCTTCAGTTTGCCCCAAAATACAATATACAGAATGATTCAACACGAAAGTGTATAGAGTAAGATTTATATTTCAATATTTAATTGTTCTACCCGGAAGAGCGGGGCCGTTATCCTATTAGTGTTTGTTGAATTGAAGGGAATTGGATGATATTTGGCACAGAGATAGATTATTTAACTAAATTGAGACAAATGATGTGTTATTTTTCCCGAAAAAACAGTAGTCAGAAGTGTGTAAGTAGTACCCACACACCTATTTTCCGCCGGAGATATAATTTAGGTGCCAACGTCACAGATGGCGAGTGCATCACCGTTACTCACGTTTTACGATCAGATATATTTATCGTAATTTCTTCTCTAACGTATGCAGGTTTCCTCTCGACGTATTCCTTCACCGTAAAGCTTGTGGTGTAACTTATCAATACGCTTTATTCTAATTTGTTAAAAACAATTGTGTGCAAAACAAGTATCTAATTTGTTCTCACTCGTAGTATGAGTTCCGGGAACTTTTCCTACTTAGCCGGGCAATGGTGAGACCAAGGCCAGGCACTTTTAGGGAGTGGGGTACCGACCTCGGCTTCGGGCGTTGGAACGCGTTGGAACGTTGGAGCTAGTGGGCTGGGCTGGACTGGTAATTTAAATTCTTAGGCTTATACAAAAATTGACATATACAATATTAATTAAGAAATGGGGAAGAAAGACTGAGCAGCGTAGTTTTTAGCAGCTAGTTAAACCAGCGCCATAATTTGGGTTAAGTATCTAGGCATTTTCCTCGAGGTGGATGTACGGTGACAGACAGACTCTTACATGTTATCTATGCCTTACTTCTAATCAGCTGATCGCTTAGCAATACCAGGTTACCATCGTGTGTAGATAGCATGTTCACAAGTGAACAATCTTAATGTAACCACATTGAAAAGTCGAGGGAGAACTGGCGCTTTACTCTCTTTACCAACTCGGTTAGAGACTCGTTGGAAGTGGAAAGGGCGGGTTCATTTTTTACTGTCTGTACCTCGTGGTCTTACCCGCGTAAAATTTGACTACCCATTCTATCATGTAGTAACGACGATTGACAAGCCTTCCTCATTTGGCGGGCTATCTAATGCAAGAAATATTTTCTAATCTGGTCAGTAATTCTTGAGACTAGTCTTAAGCGCTGGCTAGCGCTTTAAATAAACACATTTTATAAGTATTTAATAAGGATAAGTCCCGAAACAGATATAAAATGCGAAAGTATTCGGAAGATGACGAAGTTTACGCTCCAAATGTCGAGATCGAACACTCAAGGATGGGAACGTTTGAGCTGAAGAAACTCATCAGTTTCTGCGTGATTGATCACATTGATGAAAGTGGCTGAAGCGAAAGAGATCTCTATGCCTTGAGATAACAAGAACTCTCTTTTACTACTCCTTTTGGCTACCGAAAGCCAAAAGGCGGCGTCATGTAAACATTTAGTACACAAACAGTGAGATTTTGTTATGAAATATGTTTCAAAACACATTTCTACACGCGCAAATGCCTACCTTTCACCTTGCCTGCTTTTGTTATTTCTTCAATATTATGTAGCACAGTCGTTTACTATTATTATTTATTAACAACAACAACACCTCCACAATTCAACAGTTTACCAAGAAGCAACAAATTTAACAACAAAATATACTTTCAACAACACGGAAGACCGTCAACGATCTTACAACAACATTGAACACAGTATTTATTCATATAATATATTATGTATTATTGTCCATTTATTTGCATTTGAAACGGGTTTAAAATTATTAAAGGGTTGGTTAATAATGTCTTTTAATTTATGCTATACGCGATTTCATACATAAATCATAAGAAAATAAATTTTATTTGTAGCAAATTGTTCGCTCCACTTTTCGTGATTTTGACATTTCTTATGGTGTTGCTATAATTTAAATCAAATTATCCGAGTCATACAAAGTATTTATGTTATTTGGATACCTTAAGACAATATGTATATATGTAATAAATACCTATCTAAATGATATCTCAAGCGTAAAGATTTTCTGCCTACCTCTTCGGGGACCCTTGTGGTGAAACCTCGCGATGATAAATACAGTGATTTATCATACGACAAGCTTTAGTGTAAAGGAAATCTTATATCGTGAGCAAGTCTGTGTATATGTTTCAGAAGATATTTTAAGGCTAAGCTTGAAAGGAGGCCACGGTATCGTGTAATAAATATAATAAACATATCTCCGATGGAAAGAGTCTTTCAACCCTTACGTCTTCCCACTAGGGTCCCCGAAGTGGTAGGCAGAGGTGTATAGGTAGTACCCACAAACACCCACTTTCCGCCAGAGATATATTTTAGGAGCTAACGTGACAGATTAAGAAACTTGGCAACTGGTGATTATTATTATTTATATAACTAAAACGGTGATCAATTACATTTATTAAATAAAAGCATATTTATAATACATATTCCAATTAATAAAAATAAACATAAGTAAGTATATAAAATAAAACAAAATCATACATCCCTTTCACAAAATCTGTCACTCGTGATTGATACGAGGTTCCCTAGATATTCGGTAAATTCAGAAATCTCAAACTGGCAACACAGTTCCACGCATGCGCCTTGCTTTTCCGGTTCGCGCCAGATGTTGTCGACTTTTGGTACTTTTATTGATCGGTGCGAGATGTAATATGAGCTTCATTACCCCTGATGGATTGCAAAGGTGTGATCTTGCGAACTGAGACGTATCATTGTCATCCATATATATGATTCTATACAGGATGCCCGATCTAAATATTAAGTATTTAGTATACAGATTACCGTTGGCTAATAGTCTAGTTTTTGTTTATGACAGTAGTACGTCTATTCAAAATCACATGAGATGTCAGAGTATGTCAGAGCATGAAAATATGAAAATGCAGATAAGACGCGAGCTCTTTGAAAAATTTGCGGAGAAATTATCTTAGATCGAATTCGCAATGAAGATGTTTGCAAAACAACTAGTAAACGAGGGTGTGTTGTGACTGTAAAGAAAAAGAAATGGCATTATACGTTGGTTTGGACATATAGAAAGGATGAGTGAAAAAATACTGATGAAACAGATATACAAAGTGAAAGGGTGTGCAAGAAGAGGCAGGAATCACGTTCCAACTACATAGATTAAAACGATCGGACGCTCAAAGACGGGAACGCTTAGAGTACCTACTTGAAACCGACGAGCATGTATTAAGAGACTGATGAATGTGGACGAAGCGAAAGAGGTATGTAAGTCTAGAGAGAACTGGCGATGTATACTCTCTGCCTACCCCGTTAGGGACTCGGCGGATGATGTATATTTATATATGATAAGAGATCTATTTAGATATCTGCCAGCTGTGCCCTGCAGTTACCCTCGCGTACATTTTGATCTATTTGGTAGTTTCTTTTTCTGAAGTACCCTATGAGTTAATTCATTTAATAATCTCCATATTTCTGTGACAAATTTCTTCGATTCTGTTTGGTTCCTTTTTGCGTGAAAGAGAAACAAACATTCGCGTTTATAATATTAGGGACTCGGCTTGATGATAATAATGTATGTATTAGAAAATAGATTTTCTTCACCGTAAATTACACGCTATTCTCTACACATTAGTTCCGTTTTTGTAATCACTGTTACAGCCGGGTCACTTACAATATTTACGTGGTATAGGGCGGTTTGCTACAAATTTATAGAAATAAAAAAAATATTTTTGAGCACTCTGTATAAGGCTAGTCAATAGATAAACGTTTATATTAAGATGGGGGTCCAGTGCGCCTAATATATGACGTCTCGTTAGTAAGTTAACGATACGTGAAGTGCCAATTTGTATACAAAGTTGTAAAGCGACAGTAAAACATTATTGAGAAATTTTGCAGTCTATAAAAATTTCTAGATGTATTATGGTCTGTGTGTATGGGACGGCCCTTAGTGTGGGACCTGCGTCGACACTCTGGCTCCGTCTGACCTCCCGGAGACATCGGTGGCTGCCGGCGCAGCGGCTGCTGCAGGAGTGCCTCAAGCGCCACAAATACCTTGAGCCAAGACTGCGTTTTTGTGGCGTTTGAAGTCGAAACTCTTGGGCCGTGGGGATGGGGATGCACCTCATTTTTATAACGATGCCTCGAGGATGCTTTTTGAGGTCTCCCGTGAAAAAAGGGCTGGTGAATATTTCGCTCAGCGAATCAGTATTGCCACACAAACGTGGTCAACATCACGACATATGATGGATCGTAAATAGGCTACGGTAACCGTTTCACATCAGGTGCACCGTATGCTTGATTGCCACTCTTATTGTATAAAAAAAATAAAAAAGATCATAGTATTTGTACCTTAGTCTTGGATGTCCTATGTATTAATGTATATAAGTAAATATATCGTTGTCTAGTTACCATAACACATTTGCTTAATTTGGAATTAGGTCAATTTGTGTGGAATTGTCCCAAGGTATCTGTCGCATTGAAAGAGGTGCAGGTACTACACACCTCGTTTACCCCTTCGGTTCTTGCGGGCAGGGGTGAAGATTTATATAATTCTTATTTAAATGTAAATTAAATCATATAAAAACAAAACATAAAGCTCTTTATCATAGACTTGGTAAAGTATTCCCCTTAGGTCTACATGCTTTTCAGAGGTACTGGCTTCATATGCAGCCACCCTGTATTTTCCTCATACATAAAAGGCAAAAAGTCGTCGACAATATTAATCTCGTTTACACATAAACAAAAACTTCATTATTGTTAAAGGTTTCCCCAAACACATTTTTTTTTGCAATTGAAATAGCAGTGATACGGATCGTGGGGTCAAGGCGACGGCGATTAGGCGAGTGATGTGATTGTGATGTGAGTCAGTGCGCGGGCGCAGCGCACGGAGGACGTCTGTAAGGTACTGTGGCAGTTCCTTTTCTTATTAACCTTGCGCCAATGTTTTGATCGCGTTGGTTGTTTGTTAAACTTGTTTCTTAAAAGTGAATTATTTTGTAAAACAACCTTATATATATTACATTATAAATACATATATTTATATATATATAATAATGTTATATATATATCAAATCGATCGGATGCTTAAGGACGGGAACGTCAAGAGTACTCGAAACCGACGAGCACGTATGAAGAGACTGATGAATGTGGACGAAGCGAAAGAGGTATGTAAGTCTAGAGAGAACTGGCGCTCTATACTCTTTATGTATCCCGATATACTAGTTGAGTCCCGCGGTATTTCCCGTAGAATTTGCAATTACAGTACACAAAGGGGTTGCTAGCTACAGATCTCCAACCCTTCTTTAAAACTGGAGACAATTCCCACAAATCAAAGACTCAAAATAAGTGATGTACCTAATCCGACTTTGTTTATATACATTATATTGTTGGTGTGCTGGGACGTGAAAAAAAATCGTGTTTTAATTGTAACTACCATAAATAAATTTGATCCGTATCTGTAATCTGTAAACTGTAAGTGTGTAAAGGGTTCGTGGTAATTATGGTTCAGTACGAGGTAGGCATTGGACAAAGACTCACAGTGCAACTATGCGAATAACAGTGAGAACGTTGCTTAAACATGACTCTACTTTTACTATTTACTACAATACTTTTCCTTTTAAGCCATTTATAAAAAAAAATTGTTTCTGTTCAAAAGCACCCAAAATTGCAGCAATTTTGGGTGCTTTTGAACAGAAACTATTTTTTTTTACGCTTTTTTTTTTATACAACAAGAGTGGCAAACAAGCATACGGCCCACCTGATGGAAAACGGTTACCGTAGCCTATTTACGCTCACGATACCGAAGTATCACTTGCGCGTTGCCACTCTGTGTTCGGAGAGTTATATGTGTTGACAGCATAATGGGTTTAATCCCTCTGCTTCCAACACAATGTAACAATCCTCCCCCCCTCCCCAAAGAGCTTATTACTGGAGATCTTATTCACCGCGTAGGAACACAACACAAAAAATTGTGTTATTTGGTTATATTATAGTCGATATGACTTGAAAAATCGTCCTTCGTGGTCAGCTATAACCGCTTAGCATCAGGATGGCCAAGTGCTTGTTTGCTACCCCAGTGTTATAAATTTTTTTTTTTTATAATGAAACCGTCTAGAATATATGAATTCCAAGAGATTATTTGTATTGTAGTGACATTTAAAGCATTTTCAAGTACCTTTACAATTAAGCCTCTTAATGAACACTTACCCATAATCTGCTAAGTACATTGTGGGTCTACAATTACGGTATGTTATTAAATATCGGATCGGATATCCGGCATTGTGACGGCACCCGCCGGCGCTTGCAAAACAAAGCCTAACGGTACGGTTATTCAAACGAAACGACTAAAATTACTTGTTTGCCTGTGAAGCGATTAGTATGGGGTACATAGTGCTAGCAATAGTGGTCTAGTGGCTTAAGAAGTTACTCACAAAGCCACGATTGCTTGGTACGAACCCCGGTAGTCCGTTATTTCTTCTGTATCTAAGAAAGTGTTATCACACGATATACACACACAACAAAAACCTGTGCGTACTCGTGTCATTATTTATTACGATTATTATATATGTATGTATTTCGTACTAGTGAAACGGTGACAGACTCGCCATCTGTCATGTTGATAGCGTCACAAAAGATAGCGTTACATTTTATAGTAGGTATATAATAAAATTAATAAAAGAGTAATAAAAAAAAAATTATAGTGACCACAGTAGTGAGTCTTTTCAATGCGTAAATAATATTAAATAATGAATTATAACATTTTAGGATGTTAATAACCTATATATAGTTATTAATATATATAGGTTATATATATGTATAACTATAATATATAGCCATTAACTCGCATCATGCATACACTGAACCAAGTTGCACAGAATATAGTTTTGTTCTCCTGTTCTTTGAGCCAATTCACAAAGGCTACATTATTTTATTGTGTTAATTGTGCAGCACTATTGTATTGTGACCAACCTGTAAGGATAGATGTATACGTGTAAATAAACAATGTCCCACAAGAAATCCGTGATGGTCGAGTGGCTTGAGTAGTTGCCTGCAATACAAAGATGACAAGTTCGAATCGTGACTGTACCGAAGAGTTTTTCTGAACGAAAGTAGATTACTAAACTAAGATTAGTCATAGCACGAGCTAAGCCTGCATCCGTTTACAAAGAAATACGTAGTGGTTACTAACTTAAATAAAAGGTGGAGCCTTATACACCTTTGGGAAGACGCGAAGATATGTTATATGGTATACAAGGATTCCCGAAGGGGTAGGCAGAAGTGTAACAGTGACCTTTATTCGTTGTAGCTGTATTATGTGTAACTTGTTAATGTTATCATTTAAAATTCTCGTACTGTAATTTAGACAGTTTAGAAAAAGTATTTGGTTCAGAGCTTCGAACCTGCAACTCTTTGCAGCTCACGACTCAAGCAACTGTGCCATCCGGGGATTCAATTACAATTTGCAATATCATAATTATATTTCTATCTGTTGCGGAAGGGCAGCTTTCATGACCTACGCAGCTGCTCACTTTGATAGGATAACCTATTACCTACCTATTATAATTATTATAGAGCCGCGTGGTTCAAGCAAATTGCAATTCCATACATACACATACATACATATCATCACGCCAAGTCCATAGCGGGGTAGGCAGAGAGTATAGAGCGCCAGTTCTCTCTAGACTTACATACCTCTTTCGCTTCGTCCACGTTCATCAGTCTCTTCATACATGCTCGTCGGTTTCGAGTACTCTTAACGTTCCCGTCCTTGAGATTGCAATTCTTGAGCTTAATATATATAAATCTCGTGTCACAATGTTTGTCCTCAATGGACTCCTAAACTACTTAACCGATTCCAATGAAATTTGCGCACCATGTGCAGTTTCATCCAACTTAAAAGATAGGATAGCTTACATCACAATTGGACCCGATAGGTGGCGCTGCGATCATGTTTCAGGCAAACCAGCATGCGGTCCGCCTGATGGTAAGCTGTTACCGCCGCCCTCTCTCGCGCGTTGCCAACCCTGCATACTCCTGTTTCATCATATTTTTTCTTAATAAGATCAACTTATTTTAATATATGACCGATTAAACAAAAAAAACAAACAACTTTTTTTATTAAATACATAGTGCCATGAGGTAATGTTATCATTACAACAAGTGGCGAATTGTATTCCCTTATATCGCCAGAGATACGGTGAAAGGTGTTTGAAATCAAAATTAAGTGTGTGTAGGTACTATATTCCTCTTTCGTGTGTCATTGTGGAAAGGCGTGCAGATATAAAACAAAATAAAAAAAAATACATTGATAGGATTCGCTGTTTTAACTGTAGGTACTACTATAAATAGAAACCCAGTGTTCGTTACACTCACGAGTATCATAAGGTATATACATTGTAATACTTTCTTTAGATAAATGTGCCTTCATAGAAATAGTATCGTTTCTTAAGTGTGTGTAAGTACAGTGATTAGTCACACCACGAGCTTTACGGTGAAGGAAAACATCGAGAGGAAACCTGCATACGTCTGAGAAGAAATTCAAAGGCGTATGTATAGTCGTGCTTGAGTAACGGCGATGGACTCGCCATCTGTCACGTTGGCACCTAATATACCTCTGGCGGAAAGTGGGTGTGTGGGTGTTAACTATACACCTCTGCCTACCCCTTCGGGGACCCTTGTGGGAAGGCGTGAGGATATATTATATATTATTATCTTAAGTGTGAAGGTGATGAATGGAAGGCTCTTTTTACATTTGGATGAAAAAATAAAAACCGAACACGATGTCAGCGATCTATCAGGACCAATTGTGAATTTGCGATCATTGTTTGTTATTTTAGATGTTCAATTAATTATATTTTAACACTGGCTGTGCCCGCGACTTCCTACGCGTGGAATTTGATTTAAAAAAATCAGCTTCTAAAATAAAAGTAGCCTAAGTTACTCCTTTTTACATCAGCTATCTGCCAGTGAAAGTCTCGTCACAATTGGTCCAGCCGTTTCAGAGATTAGCCGTAACACACAGACAGACAGACACAGAGAAAAAATATTTTGGTATATTCACCGTGTATACATCCATAAGCATTTAGTCAAAAGCGGTTATCAATACCACTCCAGTTTTAAATATTTGCATAATATGTCCTTTAAGAATTCTTAAAAATGACAAGAGGTCATAAATTATAAAATGTGTCTTTACAAAGATAAAAAAAGTCAAAACTTGTCTATACATGGCATTTGATGGTATATCGAATTCCCACAGCTTTCAAATATCAATTTATTATTCATATTTCTTGATCGATTTATTATTCAAGCCGGTAATTAGACACAACAAACAGCCTGTACAATACAACAACGCAACTAAGATTCAGTTTCACAACGTTTGTTACTTTTTAAACGATCATAAAAACTTTATTACACTGAAAATGGCTATGTAAAATAAGTATTATAATATAATCTTAAGTATTAAGTATATTTATACCCTCACGCCATCCCACAAAGATCTCCGAAGGAGTAGGCAGAGGTGCAAAGGTGGTACCTACTTCCCGTCAGAGATATATATTTTTTGTGACAAAGTGGCAGATGCCGAGTCCATTGCCGTTAGTCTAGCACGACTGTGTACCTAATACTCCTTTGAATTTCTTCTCAAACGTATGCAGGTTTCCCCTCGATGTTTTGCGACACCGCTAAGCTCCTGGTGTGACTAATCGCTGGTCTTAAGTTCAGAAAGAGTCATTGGTACAGTCGGGATTCGAACTTGCAATATTTGTATTCCAGGTAACTTGTATAATCTATGGCATTATAAATTGATTTATTGGCTTTGGCACGTAGGTACTAAGTAAAACTTTAATACACAAGTGAAGAGTGACAATTAAAAAAGATGTGTATATTAACGGCGTAGATCTGTTTCTATGTATGTATGTGAAAACCTTTTTTGACGCTAACAACATTGGTGCTAAGTAAAACGTTAACTCACTAGTAAATACAGTCTAATTGTTACCGAACGCGAACAATCATAGTTTTATGGAACTGTTGCGTGTGTTACCACATTATAATTAATTGTTGGTGCTGCCGCAAACTGGTTGTTGTTGCTAAATTTTATTAGCATGTAAAAGTGCTAAATTTCAGTCATAATTTTTAATTTTTCGTTTGCTAAACACATTTGAGCAATTTTTTTATGCACGTTTCATGATTTTTATTGTTATTTCAAATACTACTTGTTGTGTATACACATGTGCATAGGTCGTAAATTGCATTTCATGTACAGAGTACAAACAAATCAAATACAACATTTCAAAAAAAATACCTTCTAATGCCATTTGGTATTCAGGACAGAATTAGTAATTTTATCGTTTACAAACATCGATGCATAAAGCTATGCTACTCATAAATTTAAGACTTCCTATCGGCGTCTCTAATGCAGTTCCTTCCATTTGCTTCTGTCCAGTGTACTGTGTAACCTCTCTGACCTGACTGATCTGATTCACGTATGTTTATCTTGGTCTTCCTCCTATAATAATCCTAATCCTCGTCTATAATATGGTATATCATATTTCTTACCTATACTAATAAATAGCTATTAAACTAAAAAAAAGCCGTGGTGGCCGAGTGGTTCGAGCAGGTGCCTGCGACACAAAGATCGCAAGTTCGAATCCCGACTGTACCAATGAGTTTTTCTGAACTTAAGTACAGTGATTAGTCACACCACGAGCTTTACGGTGAAGGAAAACAACGAGAGGAAACCTGCATACGTCTGAGAAGAAATTCAAAGGCGTATGTATAGTCGTGCTTGAGTAACGGCGATGGACTCGCCTTCTGTCACGTTGGCACCTGATATACCTCTGGCGCAAAGTGGGTGTGTGGGTATTACCTACACACCTCTGCCTACCCCTTCGGGGACCCATTTTTGAGATTCCTCCAAAAAAATAGGAAACCCGAAAACGCAATAAAACATTATCGTAAAAAAATTTAAAAAGGTTTCCTCCAATAATGTCTTTACATTCCAATATTAATGGAGTTTAGTTAAGTTTTGTTTAAGTATAAGATAATCACATTTAACCCAGGTAAACCGATATGACGGTGAGGAAATAAAACGGTAGGTAAGCCGAGTGGAACAGCTAGTCTAAATATATTTGAACGCTACTTTAAACCAGATACCAATTCAAGTTTCGCAAGTCAATATCAACGCGCGGTATCGAAGTAGGCAGGGAAGGTCAACACTTGGCAGCGAGGTAATTTCCTGAATCGACAACTGGTAGATTACTCTTATAATTAATCGCTATTTGTGAGTTGTTTCTCCTTTTGTGGTATAGGACCCTCCAGGTTTGATTCTGTCAAGGACACTTCCCATCTCTATTATTATTTTTTATTCACATTGAGACGGCCGGTTGTATGAGTTGCGTAGTTTGTCATGGCGAGTTCGATGGCGGATTATTTTAATTTAATTGTATTATTTTTACTGTCCCGTAATTAAGATTATGCAGTGTGTCCCAGTTAACAGAAAAAATACTTCTAGAATCTAAAAGTTTTCGGGAATTGTAAATATATTCTCAAGGCGAAGAAATAAAACGTATAGATCCAAAAGTATCAACGTTTATATCAAAATTATAACGTTTTATTAACGCAGGTAATATTCACAGCGAAACATGGTATTATGGGTTTTTTTCTGAAACTAGGTATGACTTAAAAATACTAAATGTTAGACTTTATCTATTACAGCAGACTATTGAAACTTCGAAGCCAATTTTTTTTTTTTTTTTTAGGTTCGAAAGGAGCTTAATCGTGCTTGATATATACATATAGCTATACATATTATGATAAATAGATACATATTACAGTAACTGTCTTATTTTCTGAGGCATCTTCTACAAGCTGTGTAGCTATCACTCAAAAAAACCTCGATTTCATTGGTAGATTTTCTGGAGTATAGCATACTAATTGTCCTACGTGTTAATTCAGCTTATAATACATCTCCGTGGCAAATTTTATCAAATTCGAGAGAGGTAGGGCATAACGGTTTTCCCGTTCGAATTGGGAGCTGCCCGACTGGAGCAGGACCTCCACCTTATAGAAGTCCGTAGCCAAATAACACAATTTTTGTGTTGTGTTCCTACGCGTTGAATAAGGTTTCCAGTAATTAGCTCCTTGGGGAGGGGGGAGGATTGTTACATTGTGTTGGAAGCAGAGGGATTAAACCAATTATGCTGCCAACACACTATAACTCTCCGAACACAGAGTGGCAACACGCAAGTGATACTTCGGTATCGTGAGCGTAAATAGGCTGCGGTAACCGTTTCCTATCAGATGAGCCGTATGCTAGTTTGCCACTCTTGTTGTATAAAAAAAATATCGCTTAAGCCGTTCAAGCGTGATTGCGTAACAAACATCCACACAAGTTTACGCATTTATAATATTGTAGGATTTGTCCCCAGCGTGAGGAGAACCCCTGACGTTAAGCTGCACGGCCTCTGGTTAGTAACTAGCTAGAAGGCTGCGACAACACGGCCGTCAGTGATGGCTAAATACATATTAATCCAAGGATTATTAAAGATTACTAGAGCGGTTACCGTCTTGGAATAATCCCACAGTATACGACCTTGAGGTGTGTCCATAAATCTTTGGAGGAGCATCAACTTTATATAGTCATCTACTTCGTAATGGTGTTTCAAGTACAAATCCCATAGCTAGTACAGACAACTAGTAGACACAAATTTTCTAGTAAGAGTTTATTTCTCGCACTGTCATTACAGGTTGAGCCCAATGCACAGTTAGGCTCGTCTTATTATAAAAGTACTTTTATGGATATAACTTATCTATACATACATAGAAATAAATAAAATGTATGTGTCTGTTTGTAATATTAATATAACCGCTTTTTAGTAAATGCATTTGGATGTATTATATACTTATTTTATATATTTTATAGATATTATATAGATATTTAAAAAAATTGGTTTGGACACATAGAAAGGATGAGTGAAGAAAGATTGACGAAACAGATATACAAAGCAAAAGTGTGTGCAAGAAGAGGCAGAGGAAGGCCACGTTCCAACTACCTGGATCAAATAGATCGGACTCTCAAGGACGGGAACGTTAAGAGTACACGAAACCGACGAGCATGTATGAAGAGACTGATGAATGTGGACGAAGCGAAAGAGGTATGTAGGTCTAGAGAGAACTGGCGCTCTATACTCTCTGCCTACCCCGTTGGGGACTCGGCGTGATGATATACATGTATGTATGTATTTAAAAAAATAACTATTTGTCTGTCTGTCTGTTTGTTCCGACTAATCTCTGAAACGGCTAAACCGATTTTGACGGGATTTTCACTGACAGATAGCTGATGTAATAAAGACTTTGGCTAGTTTCATTGTAAGTAATTGAACAATAACTTTTTAGTTAAATTCCACGCGGACGAAGTCGCGGGCACAGTTATTAATAAAACGTGAACAATTGGGAAACTGGAACTGGGTTAATTTGTGTCAAACTGTCAAAATATCCCTACGTATTTATTTATTACATTACACAGACAATTAATCTAGATAGATCGGAGCTGTTTTACGTAAATAAAAATGCTTGGGTGCCCGAGTAGTTGCTTTCAACACAAAGATTGCAAATTCGAATCCCGATTGTACCAACGAGTTTTTCCGAACTTAAGTATAGTGATAAGTGAACCATGAACTTTACGATGAAGTAAAACAACGATAATAAACATGCATGTCAAGAAATTCAAAGGCGTATGTACAGTTTGACTAACGGCGAAGAACGCCATCTGTCACGTTACGCACCTAAAATATATCTTTGGAGGAAAGTGGCTGTGTTGTTACTACCTAACCTACACACCTCTACCTATCCCTTAGGGGACCCTTATGGGAAGGCGTGAGAATATATATACATATAATTAATAGCCGTGGTGGCCAAGTGGTTCGAGCAGTTGCCTGCGACACAAAGCTCGCAAGTTCGAATCCCGACTATACCAATCAGTTTTTCTGAACTTAAGTACAGTGATTAGTCACACCAGGAGCTTTACGGTGAAGGAAAACATCGTGGGGAAACCTGCATACGTCTGAGAAGAAATTCAAAGGCGTATGTATAGTCGTGCTTGAGTAACGGCGATGGACTCGCCATCTGTCACGTTGGCACCTAATATACCTCTGGCGGAATGTGGGTGTGTGTGTATTACCTATACACCTCTGCCTACCCCTTCAGGGACCATTGTGGGAAGGCGTGAGGATATTATTTATATATAAGGTATATACTTTAAGAGAGGTAGGGCATAACGGGTTTCCCGTTCGAATTCGGAGCTGCCCGACTGGTGCAGGACCTCCACCTTATAGAAGTCCGTAGCCAAATAACACAATTTATTGTGTTGTGTTCCTACGGGGTGAATAAGGTTTCCAGTAATAAGCTCCTTGGGGAGGGGGAGGATTGTTACATTGTGTTGGAAGCAGAGGGATTAAACCCATTATGCTGCCAACACACTATAACTCTCCGAACACAGAGTGGCAACGCGCAAGTGATACTTCGGTATCGTGAGCGTAAATAGGCTACGGTAACCATTTCCCATCAGGTGAGCCGTATGCTTGTTTGTCACTCTTGTTGTATAAAAAAAATACATTTGATTAAGAGAGAAACTGAGCACTCAAAGTTGTGATCAGCCTCGTCAAATAAATTCCTACACTGTACATATTTATAAACAGAAAAAACATAATGAAAAAAGGCGAAGAATTAAACATAAATGTAATTTATTATGTATTGTATTATTATTTATCATAAGTACCATAAGTAACAACCATAGAGTTGCGGGGCTTAGGAGCACGCTATGACGTTTTTACATCATTTAAATTCGACCTTAAGTGTAGAATATGGGAAGTTCCGTGACTTGATTAGCAAACACATTGAATGATAATGAAAATATCCTACTAATATTACAAATGCAATTACGACAGAACGACGGAACGTATTTGGATGAAATTTGCCACAGAAATCAATCAATCAAAATATTTTATTTGACTTAGGCCTATATGGGCACGTATAAAACGACAAAAAAGGTGCACGGTTCGGGTTGGTCGTTTCCATAGAGAAGAACCGGCAAGAAAGATAGATTATTACCTAAGAAACATAGGACATATTTTAATCCAGAAATTCTCAGCCCTTGAGGTGTAGGCAGAGAGCAGAATTTTTGTTGCAAGGGTCCATAGGCGGCGGTAACTGCTTACCATCAGGCGGACCACATGCTTGTTTGTCACCCGTGTGGTATAAAAAAAAGAATGCCAGCTCTATACTTTCATACCTCTTACGATTCGATCACATTAATCTCTCTCGATACATGCTCACCAGTTTACGTTTCAATTCTTGAATATTCGGGCTATTTGATCTAGGTAGTTGGAACATAGTCTTCATCTGCCTCTTATTCCACGCACTTTCAAACTGTATATCTGTTTCTCCCATTTTTGTTCACTCGTCCTTTATGTCCCACAAGTGGCCATGTATCTATCCAAATCTTTCTTAAAGTCAGAAATAAAGCTATATATATTTTGACGCCTTCTCATAAGGGCCCCTGAAGGGGTAGGCAGCAGTGTATAGTACTAACACACCCACTTTTCCCTTGAGTGAGTGTCAAAGTGACAGATGGCAAGTCCGTTGCCGTTCGTCAAGCACATCTACACATATGTCTTTGAATTTCTTTTCAAACGTTTGTAGGTGTCCCTTTCAATGTCTTCCTTGACCGTAAAGCTCATGGTATAACTATTTACTTTACTTAAATTCTGAAAAACTTATTGTAACAGTCGGGATTCCAACTTGCAACCTTTGTATTGCAGGCTACTCGAACCACCTTGCCACCATGTGTCAAATAATGTTACATATCGAATATATGCTACTCACATCCGTTCCATACTTCTCTTGACTAATCTGACCTTTTGTCATTGCGACAAGACAATCCGTGCTCAAAGTTTTGAATGTCAAGGGAATACCGTGATAGGATACGCTGGTATTAAGCTATTGTTCTTAGAATTGTTTTTCGATTCGTTGTTAATGTGTCTGTGCAGTTCAATAGTTATTGACCTGGAATTGGCAGTTTCACGTTCAAAATTGGAATTACCTTATACATAATGTAATGGTACATATATATATTTGTCGCCATTTATATTTATATATATATATATATATAAATGGGACAAAAATAGCAGCCTGCCCGAGCAATCAATCAGCTTTTATTACCATTCCATCGATCGTAATCTGATGAAAATGGACGAAGCGAAAGAGGTATGTAAGTCTGGAGAGAACTGGCGCTTTATACTCTCCGCCTACCCCGATAGGGACTCGGCGTGATATATCTGACTGAGTTCCTCCTAGCCGGCTGTGCCAATTTTGATGAATATTTTTTTGTGTGATGAGGTGGATTTAAAAATGACTTGGGCCCGATGCGCGGTGCACCAAGCAAAGCTGGGCGTTCTAGCTAGATATATATATACAGTTTGTCTGATCGAAATTGAAAAATCGTACCTAAATCGAAACGAGCTAACACTCGAGGATGGAAACGCCAAGAGTACCTTCTTGACTATCTGCTGGCTTATTAAAAATTTGGCCACTAGGGTAAAGTTATATTTTTTTTTTTTTTTATAAACTGACAATATACCCGGATGGGTAGCAACACAATAATTATGATATTCCTTAAAATATACCTTATACATACTTGAAATAATAAAATTTACTAAAAATTATGATAATGAATTTATATAGTTAGCCGATTAGTTACCTCAATAAAAGGGCTATAAAATGCAAAAAAAAAATTCAAATCAGTTTGTCTGAACCTGAGACTGTAGATTCCATTCACCCCTAAACAGCTAAGTAAGAATAATTTTGCATCAAACGGGGATAACCCACTTGGAACTGAAACGACCATTCGTCACACAAAGCGCTATGAATCATAGGTTCAATGCTCTGCCATTGAATGTTCATACAAATTCTTAGCAACGGAGTGATGTGGACAGTTATAATAATCGTATGTTTGTTTGAAATAATGACTTGTAGTATTTGTAGGTTAAAAAGAAATCGGCGTTGCACTATCATGAATGGGTGGTCAATGTTAAAATAGGGTTCGAAGGGATTGCCTTTCACGAACGCTCAGGCTATGGAATTAACCCGTTGAGGTTTTCTATATCGACTACGTACAGCATGAAGTTCTTTAAGAAGTTTTCTATACGGACAATTTGTGCTACAAATTTCCATATAAATGGGGGTAATCGCTTACTAAATTTAGATTTAGTAAGCGATTACCCTATTTATAAGATCGATTAGTCGATTAAAATATTCAAGACTAGCGGCCCGTTTCGGCTTCGCACGTGTGGACATTTATTTTTTTAACATTTTGGCATATTTTTTTTTTCTTCTAATTAAAATTGCCTATATAGTTAGTGATAATGTAGCATTCAAATGGTGAAAGATTTTTTAAATCGTTCCAGTACTTTTATGAACCATTTCCTTACATACAAATCTTTCCTCTTTGTAATATTAGTATAGATGGAAACGTCAAGAGTATTACGTACAAATATATATGAAGTGAGAAATTAATGGGTGTGGAAGCGAAAGTGGTCTGTAAGCCTATAAATGGCACTGAACTCTCTGCCTGACTATCACGTGTGGGACTAGGCGTGATGATATTCATTCATTCGTTTAGCTTTGAAGGGGTTGGGAGAGGCCTTTACGCCGAGACTTAGGTGCCGACGTGACAGATGGCAAGTCCATTGCCGTTTTTCAACACAACTCTAGTATATAGGTACTAGCTGTATCCGCGACTTCGGCTGCGAGGAATATAACAAAAAAAATATTGTTTAGTTTCTAAAATAAATGTAGCCTTAGTGACTCCTTTTTTCATCAGCTATCGGCCAGTGAAAGTCCCGAAAAATCGGGCCAGCCGTTTCAGGGCCGCAACAAACAGACAGACAGAACACAAAACAATTTTTTTTTTACACGCTTTTTGTTTTTTTTTATAATGATGCTTTGATATATGTCCCTTGTAGACATCCATATGTATTTAGTAAAAAGTGGTTATTTTAATACTATGAACAGACACACAAATTTTATTTATTTGTATAGACGTTTTTGAATTTCTACTCAAGCATATGCAAGTTCTTCAAGTTTTGCTTCACCGTAAAGCTGGTGGTTTGATTTGTACATACATTCAGAAAAAAGTTATTGGTACAGTCTACTGGCAATCTCTGCATCTGCTTAAACTTCACGGCCCCTACGCCTTTGAAATGATTTACATCTATTAGGCTGGATAGTCATTGAGAGCATTCAGTGAAGTGGAAAGCCTCAAGTAAAGGTTGTGACGTAGTGACGTAGACGTGGTGACGTGGTCACCGCAAAACAAAATTAAACCTTACTTTGACGCCTTCCCACAAGGGTCCCGGTAAGAATAGGCAGTGTATAGGTAGTTTCTAGGTGTTTTTCTAAGTACTTTCCAGGTGAACAATGAGTCATCGCCGAAACTCAAGCATGACGATACAATCGCCTTTTATATATCTTCTCAGACGTATGCAGGTTTCGTCTAGATGTTTTCCTTCACCGTAAAGCTCGTGGTGTGAATAATCTCAGTAATTAAATTCCAGAAGAATTCATTGGTACCGTCGTGATTGGAACTAACAATCGTTGTGCTGCAGGCAACTCGAATCACTAGAAAATATATTAAAAATTTATAAATTTAAAAAAATATATATTTAAATAAAAAATATTATATAAAAAATAATATATTTTATATATTGAAAGGAAAAAAAAAGATGGTGGCGCCACCTATCGGGTCCAATTGTGAATCTAAACCATTCCCAGATCCCATTGAACACACACAAAAAATTTCATTAAAATCGGTCCAGGCTTTTAGGAGGAGTTCAGTGACATACACACTCACAGAAGAATTATATATATAAAGATATTAATAAATTAGAGTACTACAATTCAACAACGTTATTTGAAAGCAAAATGTCCATATTGCAGAATTCAGGATGTTATCGGCAGCGTCGTTCGGTCAACGATGGGCCACAGACAACCTGAGCCACGCGCCCTCAGTTGAGGAGTTAGCCGTGCTTAACCTCTTCCTTATCACATGCGAGGGAGATGAGATCGAGGCCTCGAGGCGGGCGCGAAGGTACTACACTGCAAGAGGCCCTGGAGGCTTAACCGACTTGTGGCACAAGAGGCATCCCGATAATGAAGATATCTTGTCCAGTTGCCAAGATGCGTGAGTATTTGAAATCTGTCTTCGAGGCCCATTAAGAGCCTGTTGTACTATCCTGCTCATATTATACATGTATTTTGCTACTAGTAGTATCCTAGTTATCCTATTATTATTTTAAATGCAAAAGTTTGTTTGGATGTTTCTTGCTCAATCTCGCCAGATCAGCTGTACGGAATTGAATGAAACTCCACACAAATTGACCTAGCCCCAAATTAAGCAAAGCTTGTGTTATGGTTACTAGATAACGATATATTTACTTATATAGATATATATATATATATCCTACAGATACATACAGATATCCGAGACAGCAATTTTTTTTTATACCACATGAGTGGCAATGTGGTATCACGGCTCACCTAGTGGGAAACGGTTACCGTAGCCTATTTACGCTCACGATACCGAAGTATCACTTGCGCGTTGCCATGCTGTGTTCGGAGAGTTATAATGTGTTGGCAGCATAATGGGAGTAATCCCTCTGCTGCGAACACAATATAACAATCCTCCCCCCTCCCCAAGGAGCTTATTACTGGAAACCTTATTCACCGCGTAGGAACACAACACAAAAGATTGTGTTATTTGGCTACGGACTTCTATAAGGTCCTGCCCCAGTCGGGCAGCTCCAAATTCGAACGGAAATCCGTTATGCCCTACCTCTCTTAAAAATACTCGTGTTCATCACACAAATGTCTGCCCTCAGCGGTAAGCAGCGACCTCAGGTTTCGCACCAGACCAGATCGCCCTCCAAATTCGTCAAAGAGATGTATTTAATTATTTCCACGCAGACACTTATAGTAATAAACACACTTTTTCATACTGTCTTTTCTCACAGTTGTCCAGACAAGGTATCCTTCCAGCCATCTGCAAACAGATAACATTCAGTATATTCGTCCATAAGAGCATTAGGAGCGTAGAGGGTGTTTATTACACGCTGGATTACTAGGATAGTTTTATATAGGATGGGTTTTAGTCCACATTAAGCACATAGGATATGTTTTATAGTAGAAAAAAATCTAACATTGAAATCTAATTTTACCATGCCTAAGCCGCGGGCACATCTAGTTAACAACATATAAAAAAAAGGATTTGTTGATTTTTAAGCCCGCATTTGATGGAAGGAAAAAAATTGAGCAAAACTAACTTTACTTTTGGTACATTTTTTCACAGTGACTCAAAATCTCCCAAATCAAGATTATCTTAATATTATTTCAAAGTGCAACACACATTAGGAACTATACCATGTAAATCAATTTACGGTCACGAACTCAATCATTATTGTTAGAGAATCGTGCGCATAATTCAATTGGAACGTTCGCTTTGAGACGGTTCCCAAGGATACTGACCTCGCCATTTGGTGAACAACCTATTTTTTGTTACTTCTAAAGCAGCTTCGAATAAATAACAAACGATGTAAAAACTTCACACAAAGTGAAATAAATGCTCACTTGCTATGTCCCAAGGTATTAACCTCGTTAAATACAAATCGATCCGAAACCATCTGATCTAATTCTCGCCTATTCCTAAAAGAGAAGGGCTTAAAACCACAATTTCTATGACCTTTTATAGTCGTTCATGAGAAACAGCGATGAACCCGCACGGGACGTAGGCGTCTAAAATGAATTGCCTGTGAAACTAGGTGTGTACTACACACCTCTGCTTACCCCCCTCGAGTACCCTTGAGGGAAGGTGTGAAGATGTGTGAAGACCGATATATTAAGGCGTCCATGTCATACGCGGGCACGCTTTTTCAGAATTATACTGGCTCACTCACACGGTTTTCCTTCACTGAAAAGCCTACTTGAGTTCAGTAAAAATCATTGATCCATACCATAGGAATTATAGCTTGTAATCTAGATTTTTACAATTACTATTTACCTTCTACAGTTCTTCTCTTTAACGTCTACATCATAAGATTCCGCGCTTAAAAATAAATGCGTCGGCCTGTACACACACGTACAAGTCATCTATGATTATCTACAAATATCTACGATCTTCCATATTGAATAATTTCAGATACATAGTTCCGCTGCGTGTGCGCAGCGTTGGGGGAAGGAGGCTGACGCTCGTCCGATTGCCGGCGCCTACCACGTTGGACAGGCCGATATCGGCCCGGGCACTGCTGGCGCGATGGTTGATGATCCTGGATATAAGGTAAGAATTTATTTATAACAAAGAGTCCCTGCTCCGGTTGGGTAAAAAATAAAGAATAAAAGCTCCTGAAACACAATTGCAGCGCCATCTACCGAGTTGAATTGTGTTTTGAGCCACTGACACAAATTTACACACAAAATTACATCCAAATCAGGTTACAAACACACATACAGATAAATTACATATATGTATAAAGTTAAGCCATTTCTTATTATACATATGTATGAAGACACTGATGAATGTGGACGATCCGGAAGAGGTATGTAAGTATAGAAAGAACTGGCGCTCTGCTCTCTCTGTCGACCCCGTGTGTATGTATTTTACCGAACTTAGCTATAGGTTCTAGTTATTTAAAAAAATTAACCAAACATACCACGCACCTTTCGATGGAAATATACTGTCGAGGCAGACATAAAGAAAAGATTTTGTTTCGTTTAAAATGGTAAACTGTATTTAAAATCGAATTAAAATGCTAAAAATCTGAGTGAGAGAGAATAATATAAATCGGGTGGTGAAACAAAACAAAAAACGCCTGATCTAAGAATACAGCAAAAATACGGAAGAAACCAACACTTACAATGTATATATTCGGTGCCAATGTGACAGATGGCGAGTTCATCGCCGTTTCTGAAACATAACTATTTCAATTTCATGCCAAACGTTTATAGGTGTCCTCTCTTTGTTTTCCTTCAGCGTATAGCTCGTGGTGTGACTATACTTAAGTTCAGAAACAGAAATCGGTACGGTCTGGATTCGAGCTTGAAATATTTGTTGTAGAGGTGACTAATCGGACCACTCGGCCACCACTAAGTTGATAGTTAAATGCATCTTCAGCAAAGCTTTTTAAGAGTTGTTTTTAAAAATTTTAAGTCGTATACAAAGAAATTGAAACCAGGCTTTGTTTTTAAATCTCTTAGTTGTATTCGATACACAAAGTAATCTTGAAAGCTTTACGGCATCTGTATTTCAGGCAGTCTCTGTAATAATACCGTGAGAGTGAATAAGGCTTCTTTTGCGAAAACAATGGAGACAAAGCCGCTTTGTTTTTGTGTTTGTATTAGATTTTTCACTACAAGTCTTGCTGGGCGTTAAATGTGGATTTTCCTGTTGTCTGTTGTATTAATAGTATTATTTTGAGAAGATTTTTTTAGACGATTAAAATCGCTTTGTACTTAAGGCTTGACCAACTTTCCGAGACTATAAGACCTGTGGTTTTTTTCTGAGCTACTCTTTTTACTTTCTATAGAACTTCAATACGCTGGGCCGATTTCGATGATTTAGACTGTTTAAAGTACATTATAAACATTTTATTTTTTTTGTTTCTTTGGTTTTTTTGGTTTCTTCACGCCTTCCCACAAGGGTTCCCAAATGGGTAGGCAAAGAGGTGTATAAGTACCCACACACCCACTTTCCGCCAGATATATATTTTAGGTGCCAACGTGACAGATGGCGAGTCCGTGCTGTTCGAGACCTGTTTGTTTCCAATTTATGGAGTTGAATTCTCCAGGTGCAGTGGTAGAAGGCAGCCGTGGTTGCTAGTGTAGCTTTCAACTGTTTTAATTATCTGTTGTTCCTCTAGACTCCGCGAAGACCCTACTCCTGGCGAGGATGTTGTGTTTATTGACGTCTCTGACCTCCAGCCATCACACCTCAAGAACCACTTCAAAGGATCCTACTGGAAGGACTTTGTGTGGTGTATGAAGGTACAGTCAGTCGGCCAACAATCTCCATCTTTATACCTAATGGGGGGGGGGATGTGACCTGTAATATTTTTGTTATTTACCTTCTGTGTCATTTCCAGTCAGCCTACCCTCTACGTTTAGCAGAAGTACACGTGATCAACGCACAGCGTCTGAAGACCATGTCGCTCCTGTTGCTCCACATAGGACTACATCCCTGGAGACGCAAGGTGGTGCGCATTCACACAAACGCTGAAGAAATAAACCAAGTCATGGATCTTGACCATTACCCAGTTGAAGGTCTACCTCATGAGTATGGAGGAAAAGCGGGCGCCATGAAGGATCTTAGTGGTAATTTCATTATTCATCTATACTAATATTATAAAGAGGAAAGATTTGTTTGTTTGTTTGTTTGTAATGAATAGGCTCCGAAACTACAGGACCGATTTAAAAAATTCTTTCACCTTTGGAAAGCTACATTATCCTCGAGTAACATAGGCTATATTAAATTGGACCCGATAGGTGGCGCTGCGATCGAGTTTCAAGAATTTTACCTTTTTACCCGGGCGAAGCTTTCTGTGTGTTTCTTTGTGTCTTAAGCTAGATTCGAGAATGGTTTAGATTTACAATTGGACCCAATAGGTGGCGCTGCGATCGTGTTACGGGCAATTTAACTTTTTCACCCGAGCGAAGCTGGGCGGGACAGCTA
Organism: Drepana falcataria; assembly: GCA_945859725.1. Lineage (NCBI taxonomy): Eukaryota > Metazoa > Arthropoda > Insecta > Lepidoptera > Drepanidae > Drepana > Drepana falcataria. The sequence continues at coordinate 6,928,341 of OX243941.1, read as the reverse complement.
GTTTCTAATAAGGAGCTACAGACCGTAAGTCTCAAAAGGACTGGCACTCTACTCCGTCCCGCCTAGCCTCTCATGTAGATATTTCAAAACTTGAACATCTATTCATAAATCTCAGGAGAATAATCCTCTTTTGCTTCGTCTAAATTCATCAGTCACTTATGTATGTCGTCGGCCGATCGTTTAATTGGCCAGATCATGATATGCCCAGGCACATCGTGAAACGCCGGCACATCGTGAATTTGCTACACATATCTCGATGTGCCCAGTTAAAAGTCGGGCGGATCGACGAAAACAACGTATTTGACGGTATTCCCAGCTAAACACTGGGCCGATCATAAAATTAGTTACATAACGCGACGATGGTGGCGCTGTCTCCGCGCCCTTCGCATTGTTTACGCGATTAAAAGATGGCGACTTCAGAAACAAATTAATATTGTGTTGAAAATAACAGTGAAAATTAATCAAGTGTTCATTTTAAGAAAAAAAATTTTATATATTTCATTTATGCTATTCTAACGCTTGTAAGTTCAGGTTCCAATTTTATTTTAAGATTATTGAACTAATCAAGAGAAGTATTCCGAATATGAAGTTCTGACACGGATTTCTTAATATACTGTTAAATAACATAAGCATTTTAATTTTAAATCCTATGTTTATTCGCTAAACCCTTGAACACCCTACACTAACGATATGGCCAGGATGTCCCTGGCCAAATCGCCAAACGTTAAGCATTGAACGATATGGCTGGTCTAAGATGGCCAGATCCCGATGTGCCGGCGTTTCACGAAATGCCCAGGCACATCATGATCTGCCCAATTCAACGATCGGCCCACGACATGTACAAAGTGACTGATGAATTCACTGCTTGCCGGTTTCAAGTACTATTGACGTTCCCATACTTAAATTTCTATATACATATAAACCCATCATCACGCTGATTTTCTCACGGGGTAGGCAGAGACAGTACGGCGCCAGCTCTCTCTAGACTCACAGACTTATTCGCTTCATCCAAATTTATTTGTTTCTTCAACCTGGTTGCCGGTTTTTTTATTTAGTTAGTAGTTAGTTGTACTTGTATGACGAGCATGTGCTGATAACTTTTCTTTTTGTATGACGAGGCCTGTTAGTGAATACGTTTTACTATTCACTACGTTCACTAACATACCTATTATTATAAAATTTTATATCTGTCGTAACTGACGTTTTTTTAGATATATTATAACGTGCTTTTGCTTTTGCGTTAGCATGTTTTCAGTAACGATAAATTTAGCCATTAATTTTCCATCAGGCGCTCAATTAATTAATGCGCCGCTTCAAATTGCGCCCCAGTTGCCGCTGCACCCTATTTCTCATTTAAAAATAGTTACTTTGTTTTAGGAACAGGCTGTGTTTATACTTATTAATATAGGTATGAAAATTTATGGTTAGATGGATGTTAGTTCTTCCATCAAGCGACTTAACAAATCTGAATGAAATCTTGAACAGAGGTCGTTTATACTCTGAGTGAATAAAAGAGGCCAGCTTTTACGCAGAAAACTTTACTTTAAAAACATAAATTTCATCATGCCGTGTCTCTCATGGGATAGCTAGAGATAGTAGATTGCCGGTTCTCTCTAGACTATCCGACTTTCTTCATCCACCTTCGTCAGTCTCTTTCATAACTGTTAACGTTAACAATAAAAGTAGGTATATAGCATGCTGTATGCATGGTGCCCTGGATGGAATAGATTCGCAATTGGCCCCGATATATGTCGCTACGATCGTATTCCTTTTTTTTCCACCCAAACGAAGCTGGTGGGATGCTGATAGTGAATAAAGAGTTCAGTAAAATTTATAACTTTTCAAATCTTTTTTTGTAGACGAATGGACGAAGAAACTTCTGTCAAATTCAAAATGGCTCCAGGCGGAAGAACGCTACTTCTACGAAACGGAATTGAAGCCAGAATTGCGTTCGCGCACTCGCCACCGCAGCGCCGTGCGCAACTTACGAGGAAACAACGGTTCTTACGACATGTTGACACGGACACACTCTTGCAAGTCACTGAATAGGCCTGACGACTTAGATGAAGGCCTCTACGGGGCTTATAGGACATTGAAGATATCCTCTGATAGGTTTTATTCGTGATCAGCGCAATCTCCAGGAATATCATTGTTAAGCTACTAAGTCCATAGGCAGTAACCGTCAGGTGGACGGCATGCTTGTGGTATAAAAAAGCTAGTGATATACGTATGTAGGTACATATTATGTAAAAATTGTAAAAAATATACCTTTTCTACCTACCTAAATTCCTACGCGTGATTCGAAGGAGCTTAGACGTCTTAAGAAGACTAAAAACGTCTTCGAAGTTGTGTTCATGACGTTTTGTGGTTATTTCCACTTATAATTCGTATGTGATTTTGTAATTTGTGAAAATTTTATAGCAATGCGCAAATGGATAATTTAGATAGTGCTATCCACGAAGACGTGCCCCACTATTCTTCCATATAGTTTACAGAGTAAGTGTGCAATCTTCCACTAATGGTTGAGTATTGTCGGTAGACACTGATCACCTATGAGCCATGCACACTACAATTAATAGACTAGAAATTGATTGGGCGCGTCTTCGGGAATGTACTTAAATATTCACTAAGTTATAGTATTAAGTTTCCTTATTTTTGTAAATGTGTTAAAATTTTAATACAAATAAAAAGAATAAAAATAATTCTCACTTTTACAATTTTATTTTATTTTGCAATTTATCCAGCTAATATAAATCTATCTTTGTGCCCAATTGCATCCAATTCTGTTTAGTAATTTTTGCGTGTAAGCGGGACATATACTTTCATAACCTTTACATTTATCTTATCATATCTTTATATATATAATTCTTCTGTGAGTGTGTATGTCACTGAACTCCTCTCGAACGACTGGACCGATTTTGATGAAACTTTTTGTGTGTGTTCAAGGGGATCTGGGAATGGTTTAGATTCACAATTGGACCCGATAGGTGGCGCCACCATCTTTTTTTTCCACCCGAGCGAAGCTGGGCGGGACCACTAGTAATATTATAAAGGCGAAAGTTTGTATGTTTGGATTTTTGGATGTTCGTTGCTCTTTCACTGCAAAACGGCTGAACCGATTTGGCTGAAAGTTGAAATTCTAAGTGCCTACGTGTAAGTACGTAAGTGCTAGTGCATTTGCCTTATTATTATTTCAAACTCCACGCGGGCGAAGCCGCGGGCAAAAGCATTGTGAAAATCTCATTGTAAGTCGGGATTCGTGGTAGTACAAAAAAGAGCCCTGAAATAATTTGGAAATGTAAGTTCATTGAGTGCGTCTCGGTTTTGAGAGCGAGTTAATTTTATAAGTAAACACCTCTCTAATTTCTGCCAGATGATCACAATCTAATACGTATTACCTTATAATGTATATGATGTAATGTAATAAGCAACTAAATACAATGTTTTCCCTCATCATATGATGAGGGAAAACATTGTAAGGAAAAAAGTATACTCTTAAGAAGAAATATTAAGTCATGCTTGAGAGACAGCGACCACGACGACGACTCGTCATCTGTTACGTAAAAAGGCGTTATTTCACTGCATGGGACCCTTGTTGGAGATCACGATCCAGACTCTATTTGAGTTCAGACAAACTCATTGGTGCAGCCCGTGCACTCCACTCTGTCAATTTGCGTTCAGACAAGCCAATGGGACAGACATGCCTTTGCACCTACAACATGTTCACGGTTTTAATTTATTTTAAATAAATTTACGGATTTATCTTATTTAAAGTAATACATAAGAGTAATAAATACAAGTAGTTTTTTGTTTCAACACGTGAACTTACTATACAACATTCCGGTTGGATAATAATTTTTGCATTAAATACCTCGACTATCGAAAAATTTATCGTAACGCAAGTAGATGCTCGTGAAGGAATAGCAGGTGCATTAAAATAAAAACTACTTGCTTCGAAAGTATTCTAACAAGCGTATATATTCTGAATGGTCTAAATTCCAAAGCATAGTTAGTTACATAGATTTCAACAGTCTATTTATTCGCGACTTGAGTGAAAGGTGTTCGGAGACTGCGTGGTGTCGGAGACATCCACTTTACGAGGCACTCATTGAAGTTACCTCTTTCATTTTACAGTGACACCGCCTCACTTCGTTTTATAATGTATTACAATACAATATCTTCACGACTTCCCACTAGGATCCCCGAATAGGTAGGTAGAGGTGTACTACCTAATACACCTCTGCCTCCCAATTTTCGCCGTATATTTCAGGTACGTCGTCGTTACTTGAGCCCGACTTTACATAAGTATGTATGATGTTTCTCGATGTTACCCTTGATGGGAACGTGTACTTAAGCTTGAAAACTCATTCGTACAGTCAATTAACTTGTAATCTATCTATCAAATAAAGAGAGGTAGGGCATAACGGGTTTTCCGTTCGAATTTGGAGCTGCCCGACTGGGGCAGGACCTCCACCTTATAGAAGTCCGTAGCCAAATAACACAATTTTTTGTGTTGTGTTCCTACGCGGTGAATAAGGTTTCCAGTAATGAGCTCCTTGGGGAGGGGGGAGGATTGTTACATTGTGTTGGAAGCAGAGAAATTTAATCCATTATGCTGCCAATACACTATAACTCTCCGAACACAGAGTTGCAACGCGCAAGTGATACTTCGGTATCGTGAGCGTAAATAGGCTACGGTAACCGTTTCCCATCTCAGGTGGGCCGAATGCTTGTTTAAATAAAAAAAAAAACTTTGTGCTGCAGGTAGCTACTCCAACCACTCGACCAACTCGGCTCTGTTAATAATAATAAGAATGAGGGAAAATACGAAAGCAATGTGATATTATCTCTATAGATAATATCACCGTGCATAAAAATTTTATAAATCTTTCACGTTGGCACCTAATATATCTCTGGCGGAAAGTTGGTGTGTGGGTATTACCTATACACCTCTGTCTACCCCTTCGGGGACCCTTATGGGAAGGCGTGAGCAAATATTATTATTATAATATATCATTATTTATTATTATAAAAATTAAATGTAAACATTTTGGACATGAAGTCTGTATCATACAGATTTCAAAACCCAAACGTGGCAAGCAATATATACTCGATCTAGAACCTGCCAAGATACTCGTATATATCTCGGAGATCAGTTTCAGTCAGTGGCTACTTTCTAAACGTCAAAACGTTATACGCATCGTTGATTTACTAACAGTAAAGGTCTTTAATCTGTTTCAAAGCAAAGCTTACTTTGAAAAAAATATGTTTTCAGAATAATAAACCGTATTTCTGAAAAGTATTAAGGCTATACGTGTTCTCTGAAGCAAGCAGAGAACTTGTATGGCGCTGGATATTTTTATTCGGTTACTATATGCTCTTTGAAATACGCACGGAGGTTTATTTCGTTGGCAGTCGGTGAAGTAACTATTACTTCGAATACTATTATCCTCCTAACACATCGATCGATATGCGTAGTAAACAAATTATTACTTAACATAATATGCATATAAAATTACGACTTCCCACATGAGTCCCTGAAGGGGTAGGCAGAGGTGTAATAGCCACTAGTCACCGGAGATTTAGGAGACGTTTAGGTCCCAACGTGAGAGATGGTGAGTCTATCGCGGTTCTTCGGCCACAATTAAACAAACGTTTTAGAATTTAGAATTAAATATTCCTGTTGATGTTTTCCTTAATTTATTTGGATCACCAACAGGTGAAATACCATAAGATTTAAAGATTAGAAGACATTACTGAGTAAAAGTACACATACATACATACATACATATCATCACGCCAAGTCCCTAACGGGGTAGGCAGAGAGTATAGAGCGCCAGTTCCCTCTAGACTTACATACCTCTTTCGCTTCGTCCACATTCATCAGTCTCTTCATACATGCTCGTCGGTTTCGAGTACTCTTAACGTTCCCGTCCTTGAGAGTCCGATCTATTTGATCCAGGTTGGAACGTGGCCTTCCTCTGCCTCTTCTTGCACACACTTTTGCTTTGTATATCTGTTTCGTCAATCTTTCTTCACTCATCCTTTCTATGTGTCCAAACCAACGTAACATGCCTTTCTTCATCTTTAAAATCACGCCCTCATTCACGCCAGTTGATTTGCGAATCTCTTCATTGCGGATTCGATCTAATATCGTTAAGCCGCACATTTTTCGAAGAGATCGCATCTCGACTGCATTCAAGCTATTTTCATACTTCCTCTGACATACCCAAGATTCGCTGCCATTCGCTGCCATTCGCTGAGTAAAAGTACCTATACATAAGTGACCACCTAATTACGGATAACCGCAATTACTACAGAAGCTAGGTAAAATTCAAATGAAACATAAACTAGGGGCATGGAACATATAAACAACGAGTCAATCACGGGGGTTTATATAATCAAATATCAAATATTTGAGATATCAAAAAAGCTAGCACAGCAAATATTTATTCTTGTGCTAGAAACATTGACATATTCCTAAGATAATTTATCGAATTTCGGCACATTAGGCAAACATGTTCCCTAGATGTAAAATAATGTAAAAGGATAGAAGGATATTCATTTAGTATTTAAACACCCCACGTACTTATTTAGGTAAAGTACGCTTTTTTTTTATACCCCTTGGGTGGCAATCACGCCTAATGGTAAGCGGTTACCGCCGCCTATGGACGCTTGCAACACCAGGGGTATCACTCGCGCGTTGCCGACCCTGCAGGAATCTCTTCACACTCTTCTTGAAGAACTCCATGCTGTACTCTCCAGGGAAAACGTCAACGGGGAGCTCATTCCACGCCTGAGCTTTCGTGGAAGGAACTCCTTTGGAAGCGCGCAGTGCGAGACATTGGGAATACGTGGGGAATTACTGTTAATTAATCTTAATTAAAAATTACTCATTGGTTCAGTAGGGATTCGAACTTGCAACCTTTGCATGGCAGGCTACTGGAACTACTCGGCCAACACTGTTATTTATTATTTTAATATACATACATAAATAAACAAATACCTGGGACAATTCCACACAAATTGACCTAGTCCCAAATTAAGCAAAGCTTGTGTTATGGTAACTAGACAACGATATATTTACTTAAATAGATAGATATTTAAATACATAGGACATCCAAGACTAAGATACAAATATTTGGTTTCATCACACAAATATCTGCCCTCTGCGGGATTGGAACTCGCGACCTCAAGTTTCGCAGTCTGGAGCTCTAACCACTAGACCAGACGGTCGTCGTATATACATATCACCATGCAGAGTCCCTCACAGGGAATCAGAGAGTGCAGAGCGCAAGTTCCTCTCTAGACTAACACACCTCTTTTCTAAGGCTGTCTGTTTATACACGCCCGCCGCTTTCAAGTACCCTTAACGTCCCCATCCTTGAGTGTCCGATCGCTTTGATCTAGGTAAATGAAACGAGATCTTGCTCTGCCTCTTCTTGCATACCCTTTCCCATGGTATATCTGTTTCGACAATTTTATTATTACAATTAATATCGTTAATTAAATCGCTAATTTAGAAAAACCGTCTCGGTACAGTCACCATCAAAAGTCGTTGACCACATGCACCACGGTGTGGATCTATTTTGTAAATAATGTTTCGTGAATAATTGTATATACTTAATAAATTTACTCACCTACGTTAGCTGAGATTCTTTTTGCTTAGCGCAGTTTTTTTTTTATTTTGAATATTTATTTGAATTATGTAGATTTTGTTTTTTCGAGGTGGAAACCTTCTTTAAGTACCCGACCGTCCTAGGGGGGACGAACGGGTCATGTGAGATTTCTACTCACTAAAGCCCCCTCGGTGGCCATCCTCTGTGAATATAGGAGGGCTCTGGTATCTCCTGAGGAACGCACCAGTGCCATCCTGCACTTTGCCTGAGCACATCCCAGGGGCGCCTAACGAATACTACACCCTGTCAACTATATATCTCTGTGTCAAATTTCATCCAATTCTGTTCTACTGATCGGAATTTTCGTGTGAAACGAATACCCTAACAAATTTTCTCATTAATAATATGTTGACAATAGAATTGAAGAGAACTCGCTGCTATTAAACCGCAATCCATACCGCATTAGGTATGTGTATGTAGTTATGTGTACCGCAATGGAATAGTGCAATGTAATGTTTAGTAAGTCGTGGGTTCAAACTTTGTCTTGATATATCTCACCTGATACTTAAAAAGTTTTCACCTTCTAACGAAACAATGTCTCAATATCAAACACGATTGTAATTAAGCAAATATCGTTTCACAATTAAAATTAGGTTTGTAGACACTACAATAACTCTGACCATTATTGATCCTTAAATTAAACCTTATTTTAATGGCAGTAAGGACTATCCTTATGATTTCATTACGAACACGAAGACACATCGCTAAACGCAAGCAACATATCGGCAAATGTATTAACACGCAATGCGTCACGCACTAGTAATGATTTGTAAGGCGGCCACAATTTTGTAATATTTGTGAGATATTAATATATCCACACGCCTTCCCACAGGAGTTCCCGATGGGGTAGGCAGAGGTGTAAAGGTACCATTACACTCACTTTCCGCTAGAGATATATTTTAAGTGCCAACGTGACAGATGGCGAGTCCATCGCCGTTACTCAAACACGACTATACATACACGATTTTCAGACGTATGCAGGTAAGCTCTCAGGGGCTACACAGGGCTAAACAGGGGTAACAATTAACAAAATTACATTACATACATAGCTAAAATACATAGACAATTAATTATCAGTTAAAAGACAATTATCTACATAATATCTATATTTATTTATATATGCATATTGTACACTATATTTAATTTAGATAATACATCATATGCAAAAAGTACAATTGGCGGTCTTATCGCACTCGGCGATCTCTTCCAGACAACCATTGGATGGAATACATTAATATCTAGATAATTAATTTGGTAAATATATATCAATATCGATACAAATATATTTATATTAAGTTTAAAGGAATGGGGTGTCTGCTTGCCTTATGGCCAATGGCAGCACGTTCCACAGGCGCACTGCATGAACGGCGAAGGATTGGTCCATATAGCGTGTCGTGTGGATCGGTGTCCTCAGCTTTAAGTTTTCCGATGATCTCAACAAATTATCTATACTTATAGATAATCAAAATATTCCACTCCACTCCTTTGGGCACATATAGTATGACCTTTTTTTTTTATTATGTAATAGCCTTTTTAAATAAACGGACTATGTAATGGAGAAAAATTTGTTCAAAACGTTTTAATAGTTCCTCAGGTGAACACGTCAAAAAAAACCAACAAACCCAGCCAGTTAAAAAAAATTGGTTCAGATAATATTCCTCAGTTAGACCAAATCCATGGTCACCCCAGTGAAAAACTGTGCGCGGTACTATTGCGCCGCCGCCAAATTTTGCAACCATTATGTAACCACGTAGAAAATCCGTCGTGTGCCTAACATGAGCCTCATAAAGCACGCTTGAAATCACAACAATCGTTGTGCAATCGCTTTAATTCATAATAATGTCGCTCGGTAATGTATATCTTTAGTTATACAACTTACTTTATATAATATATCATACATAAGGGTAGTGGACCAGTTAAGTCATATTTTGAAGGCGAAAAAGCAGAAAAGGAAACATGTGCTGATAGCTTTTCTTTTTGTATGAAATCTTAAGTGAATCCATTTTATGTTCAATCAACGAAACATTTGAAGTGGATTCGACATTACAATTTAACATTTTATAGCTATTTAATATATATCAATGATAAGTAAGTAAGTAAGCAGTAAGTAGTAAGTAAGTCTAGATAGAACTGGCGGTCCATTATGTCTGCCTACCCCGCTAGGTACCCGGCATGATTTTTTATGTATGTAAAATATAAATCAAGGAAACGTGCATGTAAGAAGAGAATGATGAATGTGGATGAAACGAAATAAATCAGCCTCATTTCTCCAATAGTGTTAGTCAAATCTATTTACAACTATCTTATAGATGGTTTTCGTTTGATCCAGATTATATATATATATATTTTTTGTTTGTATTGTCTCTCGTAGCGTGAGTTCCGGGAACTTTTGCTACTTAACCGGTCAATGGCGAGACCTAGGCCTCCAGCCAGGCACTTTATTTTTAAGCAACACAGCTAAGGGCACCCCCTGTGGGGTACGAACCTCGGCTTAGGGCGTTGCTGGATCGCGAGCAAGGGAGCTGGGCTGGACTGGTAATTTTATTTAAATATTATTTGGGGGCGCGAATTTTTATATTTTATATCTTATCTTATTACTTATTATCTTATTATCTTACTAGCTGTCCCGCCCAGCTTCGCCCGGGTGAAAAGGTTAAACTTCCTGAAACACGATCGCAGCGCCACCTATCGGGTCCAATTACGATGTAAGCTATCCTATTTTTTAAATTGGATCAAACTGCACACGGTGTGCAAATTTGATTGAAATCGGTTAAGTAGTTTAGGAGCCCATCGCGGACAAACAACGTGACGCGTAATTTATATATATTAAGATATATATCTTATATATATAACCAATGTGACAGATGGCGAGTCCATCGTCGTTACTTATGCACGACCATACATACGCCTTTGAACTGCTTCTGAAACGTATGCAGGTTTACTCTCGATGTTTCCCTTCGCCGTAAAGCTCGTAGTATGACTAATCACTGCACAAGTTCAGAAAAACGGACAGTCGGGATTCGAACGTGCAATCTTTGTGTGTGGAACTCGGCCACCACGGCCACGAGCGTGTAGGTATCCAGCAAATTAATACAATTACTATATAGTTGATGTTTACAGGCGAAACTAACTAATTACAAGAGTAACTGTACACCAACTCTCGCTTCTTACTGTAGCGTGTCGGGTGTTACTAATTATTTATATCTTCCATTTAATGTAGGCTTCGTTTTAATATATTTGAGCTTAATTAAGAATAATTGCCTAGACAGCCGTGGCGTTGAGAGGTTCCAATAGTCACCTACAACGCAAATATACATTTTCGGTGTGGGAATACACCAATGCATACCCGTAGGCTCTATGTGGCTGCGACGTTTTATAAGGTGATCATCATCATATCATAATGCCGACTCGCTCGAGATAGGCAAAGTAAAGTGTTAATGAGGTCTTAATATGAATTTTCAAATTCAAGCTTACTGCTCCCTATCCCAAAATCATAGCAGATAAGTATTAAGATGTCTTTTTAAGCCAATAAAGTAACGAATAAGCTTATGTTTGTAAGCGATTACCGCCTTGCTTGCATCCAGCTTGCTGACCCTGCAGGAATCTTTACACAATCTTCTTGACAGCCTATCAGCCTGCAAACGTACCAAGTGTTAATTACCCATTAATTTTTTTAAGTTTGTAAAGTAAAACATTATTTAAATAAATAGATAATTGGCTGTTTCCGACCAACGGTATCTAGATGTATGCAAGACTTGGTATAATTCGAGTATGTTGTTTTCTCCGCCCTCAATCTTCTTTATTAATTAAATGTAACTTTATCGAAGCATATAAATGTCTAGATTTAGCCGCATTTTTATAACTTTTCAACGTCACACATACATTTAATCACACCGAGTCCCTCATAAAGTAGGTAGAGAGAGTAGAGTTCTTTCTAGTTTTGTATACCTCTTTCGCGTTGTATTTATCAGTCTCATCATACCTGCCGCTGGTTGAATAAATCTAGATTTTATGGTTAGTAATACCACAAGCTTTACTGTGGAAGAGTCTATATGACTAAGATAGGTTTAGGTGGCAACGTGACAAATAATGCCATTTTGGCGAGTCTTTTGCCGTTTCTCAAGCGCAGCATCTTTGTATTCCGTCTGAAACGTACGCATGTTTACTCTAGGGTTTCCTTCACTGTAAAGCTCGTAGAGTTAGAAGAGAGAATATATTTTTGAATTCTTGCAACATTCTTGACGTTATACCTTCATGATAATTTTTTTGTACATCTCGGGCAATCAGAATGGATGCAATCAAAATCTAACGGCGTAACAGAGCTTACAGTATATAGTTGCGAAACTACATACAACCGCCGCGTTTTTCCATTGTATGTTGCGATCTAAATAACCGTGAGTATGACATTGTGTACAAGCAATGGTCATATAATGTTCTAAATGAAAAATACATTAGTGGACGAGCCTTACAGTGGAAAAAAACATCGAAAGAAAACCTGCATATATCTAAGAAGAAATTCAAAGATGTATGTTAAAGTCGTGCTTGACAAACGGCGATGGACACGCCACCTGTCAGGCTGGTACCTAAAATATATGTCTGGCGAGTGGGTACTACACACCTCCGCCTATCTCTACGGGGATTCTGGTTGATACTTATGAATTGAGTTAAACTGTAGTGTAATTTGTAAGTGAGATTAAATAATGTACTGACTTTATGACCTCATGTATTACAAAGCAATAATAATTATTATTATGTGAGGCTCGACCAACACCTTAAGACGATCTCGTTAGATGGTTGGATCAAGGGCCTGGATGCAGAAAGCAGAGCTACTCGATTCAACACGTATTTGTGAGGAAGTTTCATTCTCTGGAATCCTAGCCACCGGTACCGTGGACCCTGATCTTGACACCGGCGGTCCCCTATATTAAATATTTTTAAATATATGCTTTATAAATATATTAAAAAAAAGATAATTTAATAATAATATGAACGCGGACGAAGCGAAAGAGGTATGCAAGTCTAGAGTAAAATTTATTATCTCTGCCCGTTAGGAACTCGGCGTGATGATAGATGTATGTAATAATGGAAACACGCCGTTTTAAAATCGGAGACCACCGCGATGACTCACACGGCGACCACTGGCGGTTTGCTTAACTGCTAAATATGCTGCGATCTTGGCAAATAGGTCTGGTGATTGCTACCGTTGTGTCATCACCAACTATTGAATATCTCTGAGCTGTTATAAATTACACATACATTTAAACTGATATCTTCTAAATATATATATAAATTACGTGTGACGTTGTTTGCCCGCGATGGGCTTCTAAACTACTTAACCGATTTCAATCAAATTTGCAAACCGTGTGTAGTTTGATCCAACTTAAAAGATAGGATAGCTTACATCACAATTGGATCTGGCTCTGCGATCGTGTTTCAGGAAGTTTAACTTTTTCTCCCGGGCGAAGCTGGGCGGGACAGCTAGTACATATACCTGAAATACAGGATCCACCTAGTACAGGTGCCAGTGTCTCTCAAATCATCATTCACACAAAAAAATTGCATACATACTGTACTTACTGGGTACACCATGTCATCTATATAAGTGACTCTTTGCCTTCTTGTCACCAGAGGCCTCTTTATAATAATAATATAATATATCCTCACGCCTTCCCATAAGGGTCCCCGAAGGGGTAGGCAGAGGTGTATAGGTAATACCCACACACCCACTTTCCGCCAGAGGTATATTAGGTGCCAACGTGACAGGTGGCGAGTCCATCGCCGTTACTCAAGCACGACTATACATACTTTGAATTTCTTCTCAGACGTATGCAGGTTTCCTCTAGATGTTTTCCTTCACCGTAAAGCTCGTGGTGTGACTAATCACTGTACTTAAGTTCAGAAAAACTTATTGGTACAGTCGCTCTCTATATAAAATAAATCGAAATATTACTGTAAAAAACCTTAGTGTACTGTACCTTTCAAAACTCTTATCCTGTGCTTCTGTACCAGAGTCTATCAAAAAATCTATATCTGCATACATTATTATTATTTAACATCGAAAGCTTAGATAAAAATACGAGATAAGTTAAGATACTCCTTCAATTTGGTGCAATAGGTTGTGGTTAAAAAGTGCATAGCAAATCGACAGGCTGACGACGTATACTTACATTCAATAAAGCCAACACACTTGTAGCGGTGCGTTGATGTCTTTTCCATTCACTTTTTGTCTACGAATTCCGTACCGGTAAGAACGATTTTCATAATGTAGGCCCATTACATCTTCTGTTCTTTTATAAAGGTCGAATAACGGACGATCTGAAGTCGGCCTAGTTTTTTTTTTCATAAAATCATCAGCCTTTGCATACGTTCGCAATAACAGCAATTGCTAGGTAACCGTTAGACACATTGAAAGGAAAAAGTATAAAAAACGTGAATTACTTTTACTTCAAAGTCGTCACTTTTGGTTTATAGCCTTATTGAATACTTGTTGTGCCTACGGCTTTAGTTTGATTTCTTTAGAAATAAAAATGTTATAATTAAAATACAATAAAAAAACACAAAATTATAACCATAAAAAAAATTGTTCAAACGCTGCGGAGATTATCCAAATCAGATACAGAAACAGAAAACGTACTGTTACATAGCAGCATTGCCATACTGCGTGGCTATGATGCCAGACTTCTTGGCACCCTTGTGCAGGATGAGCTATGGCAGGTGTTTTATATAGCTTAGCTTAGTCACATAGCTTAATTTTAATATTAATATGTTTACTTAATCGTTTACATTTGTTGTCAATTTTATTATAATTGTTGTACAGTCATGATTGAATTGTTTTCTAATAAAACTAAATTATGCAAGTTGAAACCCCGTTGTGTCACACAGTATTGAAGAAAAATAAAGTGAAAATAATGGCATACATCTGAGATGTACTTAAAGTATTCAAACTCGCCTTCACAGAGGGGTGAGTGGACTATTCCTATAGACCTCACCACTTCATCGCACAATAGACGAAATTCCAGCTATCCCTACCATTAGGTCACTAGTAGAGATAAGTGGAATTCTAATGACACATCCCTGTATATTTATGACAGACATGCATATGAAAAGACCTGCAAACAAGAGGTTACTCTCCAGACTTAAAAGTCTGGAGAGTATTGGCGCTTTACTGCCTCTACTTACTCCGTGAGCAACTTAGCGTGATGATACAAATATATGTTCTACAATACTGTCTATAAAAAAGCTTATTTCTATAAACAAGTAAGTGACACGCACGCATCTGGAGTCTAAATACATATCGATAATTTTTTTTATCACGTTTTAAGGGCTACCGCAGTCTATAGACGCAAAACCACGGATAACCATCGCGTCGCCAGCCCTACAACCTAAGTCATAAAGCGACGAGCAATGTCGTCAGCTTGTGAGCTCTCGCGTCTCGACTGCATTTCCTCGAATATCTGTACCGCATGACGCATGCGCACTCCGTTTTCTCGGTCACTTTTAAGGCCGTGCTGTCTGTTGCAGCGGGTATAAAATGGTAATCATTCTACATCGTGTACTTCTTTTTTAGTACCGAAATATTCGCCAGAGAAAGTAGTTTACTTACAATAAACACAATGGACGATAAATGTCGTATAAATAACATTTAAGACTGGTAATGTAAAAGAGCAGCCGTCAGAAAAAACCTATTGCTATAATCGGGATTCGTACCTGCAATATTGATTTTGCAGACGATGAGATGGTTACTATAATGTCTAAGCGATATATTCAAAATACATACATATACATCACGCCGAGTCCCTAATATCATAATCTCTCATAATTTTTAACATATGTATTAATATATTTAAAATTCATAAGTTAAAAGCCTTCGACAAAGTTGTTGCAGACTAGTGGCGTTCTCCAGCCTGACAGACCGAGCGCAGGTAGATAGCCGGGTCACCCAGTTGGTTCGGATCTACACGGATGGCAGTAAGATTGATGGCCGGGTCGGAGCAGCGCTGTCTCTTCGGAACAGCGAGGCCGAGACAAGAGCCATCCAACTCAAGCTGCCACTGCATTGCACGGTTTACCAGGCGGAGCTGCTGGCCATATGCCGGGCCACGAGGGAGGTCCTCAGGTGCGTCGAGGCAAGCTTCGCAATCCTCAGTGACTCGCGCTCGGCCTTGGAAACTGTAGTCGGCAATACCTCCCCCCACCCCCTGGCGGTTGAAACGCGCCATAACATCCGGCGCAGCCGCGCCCAGGGCAAGGAAGTTTCCTTGTTCTGGGTGAAGGCACACGCAGGGCTTGAGGGGAACGAGCGGGCAGACCAGTTGGCCAAGGAGGCTGCTCTGCGCCTCAAGCGGAAGGCGGACTATGAGGGGTGCCCGGTTTCATTCGTCAAGCGAGAGCTCCGGAAAGCGTCGCTTGACGAATGGAACCAGAGGTACAGGTCTGGGTCCACCGCGCGCCATACCAAGGTGTTCCTCCCGGATGCCATTGAGGCGTACAAGGTGGTCCGACAGCTCCGACCGACTGGCATAATGACGCAGATGCTGTCGGGGCACGGTGGGTTCTCGGAATACCTGCACAGGTTTAAGTGCAAAGAGAACCCATCGTGCCAGTGCGAGCCGGGCGTCGAGCAGACCCCCTTGCACGTACTCACGGACTGCCCTATTTTCGGCGTAGATAGGTACGAGGCCGAAAATAGGGTAGAAACCAAGATAGAAGAGGTAACCCTGAACCAACTTTTGGTTGAAAAAGTCAAACGCGAACCATTCTTGGCCTTCTGCACCAGTGTTATCCAGAGGGTCATCGATGGAAACAAGACTTGAGTCGGTTCCATCGATGACACCTCACAGTTTTTAAAAATATGCCTTTAAGTACAAACATGTATTAAGATAAGAAAATGTATTGTAATTATAATATGTAAACATAAAATAAGACTATATAAGAAACTGTAACATAATAAAAGAAACTGTAACTAAGTGTAACTAAGCAAAATAAGAAAATGTAACAAACTATAAACTGTAACCTTGCAAAAGAAAAGAAAGCAAAAAAAAAAAAGAAAAGGAGAAAAAGAAAAATCTCATATGATAAAAAGAAAAGAATGAGAACGATAAAATATAAAACAAAAGGCAAAAAAGTCTCTGACCACCACGTCAGAGGACACAGAAAAAAAAAAAAAACCAAAGTTATCGACATAGCTCAAAGAATTAGCAAGCTGAAGTGGCAGTGGGCCGGCCATATCTCGCGAAGAACCGACAACCGCTGGGGTAAACGTGTTCTTCAGTGGAGACCTCGACTAGGCAAACGTAGTGTAGGACGCCCTCCGACCAGGTGGGATGACGATTTGCGAAGGACTGCTGGAAGATGCGGCAAGCTAAAGACAGGGCGCTATGGCGCTCATTAGGGGAGGCCTATGTCCAGCAGTGGACTAGAGTGGGCTGATGATGATGATGATGATGACATAACATCAATTATTATGCAACATCACACCGACACCCTCGCAAGAAATATCATGCGAGGGACTCTCATGGAGTAAATAGAGGGAATAGAGCGCCAGCCCATCTGGGTTTAAAGATCCCTGTCGCTTAATCACGTTCATCCGTCTCTTATCACGCATGTTTGCCGGTTTCAGGTACTCTTGTCGTTAAAAATGATTAAAATTGTATACTTATAGGCGTTTGTTAATCTAGTATTTATATAAGTCAGCCAGGACAGGTAGACAGAAGATAAATAACAACTTCTTTTGACGGTAGATACCATACAAGGATATGTGACAGATGGCGAGTCTGTTGGTTCCCTATGCCTTGTTACAGCAGCAGACTCGTTATGTTACGTTTTTAAATTTACCAGATATATTTTTACTTTAGACAGATACAATTTGTATACGCATATGCACTTACCTCTGTAAATATTCATAAGCAGACGCTCAAATCCAACCGCTGTCAAACGGTACCCATCTGTACCCGGTGAAATAGTGTCATATACCCCAACCCCCCTGCACGCTTGCAGCGCAAACCGCGTGACGAAATCATAAAAAGACCTGCCGTCGGCGGTGCGACCGCATTCGGCACAGCGCTTCAAGCGCTACAAATCTAAAGGCAACCGATCCAGTGCGTTTTCAATCTACAAACACGTTGCGTCCCAGTGCCAGTGTTTTTATCGTGGAAACTTTGGCTTGTGACTTGATATTCCAATTTAAAGGTTATTATTCTTATTTTAAAATATATTTTAAAGTGTAGTGTTGTGTTTCGGACTTGTAAGGTTTGTTATGTTATGTTAGACTACGGGAATTTCGTTTTCGGAGAAACCAGAGGCTTTCGCAACGGTTGCAAGCCGGTGCAGTTTAACTTTGCAACATAATTATATATTGCGGAGCGAAGTCCCTATTGTGATAGAAAACAATTACTTGAGATTTTCTGAGACCTATAAAAATTTACTAGATCGAAGCAATATGTTTTGAAAATTCGATGATTAATCTTACGAATACTATAAATTGTCTTTTCAAAAATTCTTTAAAAAACTAACAAATCAAAATAAAATCGACCGATTGTTCGAGCGTCAAAAAAGAAATATATAAATAGTATAAGGTGCTCCAATGAGGTGCCATAGACAAATTCATTCAATTAGTTACTCAATTGTTCCGAAAGGAAAGAGCTCGCAAAAAAAATATTTTCCATGTCGATCCAGCCGATCTCAAGTGATATTACAAAGACTAACGATCAGTAAAATTACGTTTTTGCACCTCGTCTGAATACTCAATATAAATATTATCCTATGTAAAGTATGCTAAAATACGTCATTATTATAAACATCGAAATTAGCTTACAACCCAAGAATTCGTTAACGCTAAAATATGTTTTCGTTGAAAACAAATATTTTCGTAAATTTTGTATCACTCCTTTCACAGCGACCTTCCCAGCATTTTGCTGGAATTAAGATTACTTTTTTATACGCAACAAAGGATTAACTAGAAAGCGTACTTTCGCTTATGACTGTATAAATATGTACTCAAAATAAATATTACGATATTTGATCTTGGTATAAGTACGAACGGGTAAAATAATATTCTTACGTAGGTGCATACATACATATCATAACGCCGAGTCCCAAACGGGGTAGGCAGAGAGAATGGAGCGCCATTTTTCTTTAGATTTACAGGCGTCTTTCGCTTCGTCCACATTAATCAGTCTCTTCATACATGCTCGCCGGTTTCTAGTACTTTTGAGGTTATATTTCGTTTCATATTTAAATATAATATCTCTCTACCCCTACGTAAAAAAGGGAACTAATATTAAAGAAACCGAAGAGTTGGTTTTTAGTTGAGTGTTATTTATATATTGATTTAATGCACAAAATAAATTACAATCATAAAAGATAAATATAACAATAAAAGTTGGAAATAAACTGGATCTTAACAGAAAGATAGGATAGAAGCCAAATACCTACTCAAAAAGATTTACCTATACACAGCTAAATTGTATTTTGATCGGAGTTAGACCTATATATATATGTATATACAGTAATTAGTCACACCATTAACTTTACGGTGAAGGAAAACAACGAGAAGAAACGCATGCGTTTGAGAAGAAATTCAAAGGCGTATGTACAGTGTGTAGGTGCACGGCCTAAAATATATCTGGCGGAAATTGGGTGTATGACCTACACACCTCTGCCAACCCTTCGGGGACCCTTGTGGGGAGGCGTGAAAATACATAAATATATATATATATATATATATATATATATATATATATATATATAAATTTATAATATATTTATCTAAATTTATATAAATTTATAAAACTAAATTTATATAAATTTAATATATTTATATAAATGTATAATATATTTATCTAAATCAAGGCAAGAGGTAATCCGTATTCGGCTTCTTCGCAAACTTCGAGTGTCACTTCTAGTTTTACATAATTTAACTCTTTTGCCTTATCGGCTGAGATGAATAACCGGATGGGAGTACTCGACGTCGGCTTTCCATATAATTGCTATGGTTCTAGACAGTGAATGACACTTAGCGGAATCCACGACATTCAGTGATGTTATCGTTCTTATATAAGTAATCTTATCTTAGATAGCTGTGGTGGCCGAGTGGTTCGAATAGTTGCCTGCGACACAAAGATCGCAAGTTCGAATCCCGAATGTACGAATCAGTTTTTCTCAACTTAAGTACAGTGATTGTCACTAAACGAGCTTTGCGGTGAAGGAAATCATCGAGAGGAAACCTGCATACAGAGGAACAAATTAAAAGGCGTATGTATAGGCGATGGCTCGCCATCTGTCCCTTCGGGGACTCTAGTAGGAGGGCGTGAGGATATATTACCAAAATGTTCAGTCTTATTTCCAGTATCATAGGTAAAGGCTTAATATATAAATGACTCATCTTCTTCTCTTATTTTTGCTTATTTCATTGTACTTCCGCTTCGCTCTATATTACGATACTATTACGCAAGTACATAATATCAGCACGCTAAGTCCCTCATGGATTGACCAGAGAGAGTAGAGTGCCAGGTCTCTCTAGACGTACTCTTTCGCTTCATCCACACTCATTGGCCCCTTCAAACATGTTCGCCGGCTTCCATACCAGTCCCGCTATTCATAGTGGCATTTGAAAGTAACCAGTTTAAAACTAACACAAATTTCCGTTAAAAAATTGCGATGTGTAATTTCGGTGGCGAATTTTTGCATTTTAATCGTAAGACGTAAAGAAAGTCGATGTCGCAAGTACGTAGTCGTAGTGTGGCTGATATTTTAACATACTAGATGTGCCTCGCGGTTTCACCCGCGTAAAAATCGATTTAATTTTATCTAGATATACTTTCGGATCAAAACATATCCTATGTGTTAATCCAGCTAATTATCTATATCTGTACCAAAATTCATTCAATTCCGTTCTTTTGTTTTAGCGTTATTGAGTAACAAACATCCATACATACTCACAAGCTTTCGCATTTATAATTTTACTAGCTTATGCCCGCGGCTTCGCCCGCGTGGAGTTCGAAAAAGTCGCTTTGGAAATTTTCCTTCTAGAATCGGTTCAGCCGTTATGCCGTGAAAGAGCATCATATATTACCTATAATATAAGAACTTTGAATTTTTCAGGATAAAAAAGAAAAAAAAGTAGTCTATGTCCTATTTCTAGGTATAAGCTATCACCATTTCAACTTTCAGCCAAATCGGTTCAGCCGTTTGGCCGTGAAAGAACCGCAAACATCCAAACTTACAAACTTTCACATTTATAATATTATTAAGACTAGCGGTGCCCGCGACTTCGTCGGCGTGGACGGCTTTGTTAACATTCGTAAATATATTTTTTTTCAATTAAAAGTATCCTATGTTACTTCTAATACCTCCAAAAGTATGTGTATAAAGTTTAATATTGATCGGTTAAGTAGTTTTTACGTGAAAGCGTAACAAACAAACTTACACTCACATTTGTAATATTAGTAAGGATATAGTAGGATGCTTGTCGCGTGCTAATTGCAGCTATTAACTTTAATGAACTGACCAATAGTGATTTCAAAGTAATAGTGGGTTCTTAAAAGAGTTGGTAAGGTCAGAAGGTAAGAATATTTTACTCAATCCTATAAAGATAAAAATAAAAGACAACAGTTTCTTTCTTCACCATAACATATGTAGGATATTTCATATAAACAGGGCTGATAGAAATTCAGTAATTAAAATTAAGAAAATTCATAATAGTGACATCTACAGATCTAAATTTACATCTCTAGTATCTAGACAAAAATTGCATATTAAACATAGTGTGCTTTTTATGTCGGTCGACAGATGTCGCTGTTCTTAATAACACGAAAAGAAGCCAAATTAAATGGTCGCCTCAAATTAGTCTGTTCATTAAAATTTTCGTGAAAACCACAATTATCTAGCTTGCACGCCATCGTATAAGAAACACGCTAATTATAAAGATGAATCAGAGCGTTGATCGGGCCACGTTCGTGACCGCAAGCATTTGATTGCCCAACGCGGAGAAAGTCGACTTTACGAAATTATGTTTTTTTTTCCTTTTTTTTGCAACACGAAAAGTCGTTCCGCTACATACACATACCTATTCAAAGCAAAGTGAGTGGAGATTTCTCGTTATTCGCGGTAAAAACACGAACTTCATAATAATTCTGAACGCTATAAAAGAGCGAAAGAGGTCGTTTATAGTCAAGCTCCGAATCGAATGTAATCAAAAACCTTTTATACAAACGGACAAAGGGATAACTCATTTAACGTCACATACCTTAAATAAATAGAACAAAGTTGGGTCATCTACACCATCTATAACTAAAAAACGGGTGGACCGATTCTGATGATCCCTGATTTGTTGGATTCGTCTAGTCCGATTAGTAGAATAACTATTAAACCATTAGCTACTTTGTACGACTGATCGGATAATTGTTCGAAATTGTATCCTAATAATTACCTACAAGAAAAAAAAAATTAAAAATAATATAAATTAATAATAGTGAGCATAAAAAAAAAAAATTTAATTAAAAAAAAAGTGGGGTGCTTTTTAAGATATTATAAAATAAAATTATTTTTTTTATTCACACTATTATTAATTTATGTTATTTTTAAAATTTATTTTCTATTTCCTAGTTCGGTTTTCTTTAAAAAGCGTGTTTTTTTGTTTTTTTAACTGTTATTTATTTTCAACTTTTTAGTTTGGTTTATAAAAATGGAATAATTTTATCAATTTTGTGTATTGTCATCGGTCCTCGATAAATCTACAAAGTTTGAACGAAATCTGGCCGTTTAAAGTGGGTCAAAATAGCGCCCAAAGAAGTCGATTACAAACATACAAACATACAGGTGAAACTAATATAAAGCGTGTAATAACCCATTCCGCTTTAATAATAGTAGAACGGCATGTAAATCCCCGTGAGTTTTTGCGAAACCTACCTACCTACTAACACTGCATTCAGGTGTTTATGTCTGATTAGAATTTAGATTTTATTTTCAAACAATAGATGATTGTTGGTTATTCATGGTAGTCAATTATAAATGAAAATGTTATGTTGGTTTGTGTACGCTTCAAAAACTCAAAAAGTTCTGCACCGATCCTGCTGAAATTTTTGCATGATATATAATCCGCATCAAGGATTGTTTTATCTATCTTTTGCATCAGTCACATATCCACAGCGAAGCGTGGCAGGGTACTAGTTATAAATAAAAATGTGGGCACTTGCAGCTTACATCATTATAAATATCCTATAGATTAGAATCCCACCTGCTATCAGTCACGTTAACACGTAAATAAATCTCCGGTGAATCATCGGTCATCTACATTCGTCAGTCTCTTCATACATGCATGGGGACTCCGAGTACTCTTGACAGTGCCGTCCTTGAGTTTTCGATCGTTTTAATCATGGTAGTTGGAACGTATTCTTTGGCCACTTCTTGAAGCTTCTGAAGCAGTTATTATGAAGCATATGGTCAAATTCGCCACTTCATATGCGCACGCGCAAGGTGTTGTGGCGTAACTGTTGTGCTACACAATGGCGCAACTTTATGGTGAATTAAGGTGACACCATAATAATATTATAAATGATTTCTTACCGTACATACTAAATATTTCGAGTGACTTCATTCAATACAACTACATTCGGTCCTGTACCAACGCAACTATTGCATTTCAACCTAAACCACAATATCGTCTGACCTGGCTTTGTCTACACTGAATTCGTTTCGCTTCTGAAGACTACTATTTAATTCTGTCATTGTCTCGGTAATGACAGGAACTGGATCCCGTCATTCTAGTTAGACATATTTAAAATGTGATGGATGCGATGCTGATGATGTTTGTTACTCAATCGCGCCAGATGATTAAAACAGTATTGGATGAAATTTCAGACAAAGATATATTAGCTGGATACACAAATATTCTATTCGAGAACAAAATCTACAAATGACGCTGGTAAAAAAGTTTCAATAAAAATAAAAGAGTTTTATGCCAGTTCTTCTCCATGGAAACGACCAACCCGAGCCGTGCACCTTTTTCGACTTTTTCGACATTTTATAAGTTCCCATCTAGGCTTATGTGAAATAAAAATATTTTTATTTTGATTTAGATTGAGTTCAAACGGATCATAATTATGTTTAAGAATAATTGAACTAATTCAGTGGTCACTTTACAGAACCAGTCCAAGAAACCAAAAAGATGACGTTGGAGCAGCCATCCGGTGAGATGTGGCAGAAGATCCGCGAAGAGCTGAACGAGAAGGCGGACACCAAAGACGCCGACCTGGCTCACATCAAGGAGTGGCTCAAGAAGGAGCCACATCTACCTGATGAATTTGGTAAGAATTTTAAATCTCCAACCTCATCACGAGTTGAAATACAGAAACTTAGGAAATATATCTTGATCTTCCTTTACCAAAACACTACCTCGTACCCCTTCGGGGTCCCTTTGGTAAGAATTTAAAATATCTAACCTTATCACAAGTTGAAATACAGAAACTTAGGAAATATATCTTGATCTTCCTTTACCAAAACACTTCCTCGTACCCCTTCGGGGACCCTTGTCTGGAATGGCGGCCAATGGCGTGAAGATAAAATTATAAATAGAGAATTAGAAATATAGAAAAATACATAATACCTTAACTTTTATTTTAATTCTAGACGACCAGCGTATAATGACCTTCCTGCGCGGTTGCAAATTCTCCTTAGAGAAGACCAAGCGTAAACTGGACATGTACTTCACCATGCGCGCTGCAGTGCCGGAGTTCTTCAACGACCGTGACGTCACACGCCCAGAATTGCAGGAGATTCTCAATATTGTGTGAGTATTTTAGTTCTGTATCATTGAATATTCAATAACGTCTATAAAAGTGTACTTACCTAAATGAATATAATACAAATATGTACGTATCATACTTGTTACCAGTATGAAAAATAATTCTGTACCATAACTTAAGGATACTGCATTACCCCATTGCCCATACTTTTAGCCCCAATTAAACCCACTTCAAGATCTTTTTTTGAGAAAATTGATAAGTATTGTCCTTTTTGAGGGTACAATCTATCCCATTGCCAAACTCCATTACGATTCGTTCAGCCGTTAAGTCGTCAAAAGGTAACAAACAAACAGTAACTTTCGCATTTATAATATTCAGTAAAGATTAAATAACGTTTACCACAGCCTTCATAACAAAAACTGTCAAAGCAACGGCGTAATAAAGCCCCTACCTTCACAGTAATTCCGTTTATTTAGTTGTTCAATTGAATATTTGTATATTTCAGCCAAATGCCTCCTCTGCCAGGTATCACTCCGGAGGGCCGTCGTGTAATTATTATGAGAGGTATGTATACTGGTATAAGTTGTGTTATGTCTCAAATGGATTAAAGTAGCGTTTTCGATGAAAACTCCCACACGACTTGTCTTTTTATATTATCAACCATATTTCAACCAATTTACATAAATCTAAAAAAATAAAAGAGCCGTGGTGGCCGAGTGGTTCGAGCAGTTGCCTGCGACACAAAGATCGCAAGTTCGAATCCCGACTGTACCAATGAGTTTTTCTGAACTTAAGTACAGTGATTAGTCACACCACGAGCTTTACGGTGAAGGAAAACATCGAGAGGAAACCTGCATACGTCTGAGAAGAAATTCAAAGGCGTATGTATAGTCGTGCTTGAGTAACGGCGATGGACTCGCCATCTGTCACGTTGGCACCAAATATACCTCTGGCTGAAAGTGGGTATGTGGGTATTTATTACCTATACACCTCTGCCTACCCCTTCGGGGACCCTTGTGGGAAGGCGTGAGGATACATAAATCTTCGTGACAGACAGGCGTGACGGGGGATTTTGTTAAATAATGTATGTAGCGATGGTGCCAATTTATGCATGGTGCTATTTATCTACCTCATAAGGGTTAACCATAGATATTTAATAAGAATAAATATAGAAAGACTAAAACTATACTATTATACTTATGTAACTAAAACACTATAAACGATGGAATCTAAGGAAACCGTGGTGGCGGAATGGTTTGAGTAGTAATTTGCAACCCAAAAATTGCAGGTTCGAGTGCCGACTGAACCAAAATTTTTATCTAAACCAACAGTGATTTCAGTGCCAGCTTTACGGTAAAGGAAACATGGAGAGTATACGAATTAGACATTTCAAAACGAATGTACATAGTGCTATAGAAACAGCGATAATGCATCTTAAATAAATCTCCAGCGAAAAGTGGGGGACTGGTTATACTTCTTCTTTACTAATTCTACTTCTTACCCCTTTGAAGACCCTTGTATGTAGGTATGAAGATATAACTAAAATACTCACAATGTCATCCCCAGGCTTAGACAAAGACGCGCAGACCCCCAACGTGGCAGATGCGTTCAAGCTTGCCCTCATGCTGGGAGACGTCCGCCTCGCTGAGGAGAAGGAAGGCGTGGCAGGAGACGTGTACATCCTGGACGCTTCCGTGGCCACTCCGACCCACTTCGCCAAGTTCACACCCACTTTGGTCAAGAAGTTCTTAGTCTGTGTACAGGTGAGGTACCTGAATGAATTTACTTATAGAGCCGTGGTGGCCGAGTGGTTCGAGTAGTTACCTGCGACACAAAGATCGCAAGTTCGAATTCCAACTGTTGCAATGAGTTTTTCTGAACTTTAGTACAGTGATAAAGTCGCATCACGAGCATTACTAAAAATATATCTCTGGCGGAAAGTGGGTGTGTGGGTACTACTTAATACACCTCTGCCTACCCCTTCGGGGATCTTGTGGGTATGCGTGAGGATATAGTATTTATATTTATTAGAGCTTTTAAAGACGACGTAGGTACATAGCTGTAGGGAGAGTTTATTTTTAAGATTAATCGCAATGATTGCAAGTTCGAACCCCGAATGTAGCAAAGGGACAGAGAAACTGCGATGGACTCACCATCTTGGCACCTAATTATGTATGTACTATACCAAACTATCAGATATTGCCTATGTACCAACAATCGTTGGTGATATAAGAAATGTGAGAAATCTTACATTAGTTAAGAAATGTATGAAACCAAATTAATTTCTAAATCTTATGTCTTTAACAGGAAGCCTACCCAGTCAAACTAAAGCAAGTCCACGTTATCAACGTATCCCCACTAGTGGACAAAATCGTCAACTTCGTGAAGCCATTCATTAAGGACAAGATCAAAGAGAGGGTAAGTTCAGTCTAAAAAGGTCAATGCCCCATTGACAGTAGAGTTCGCCATTAAAGTAAATTAAAATGGCGTAAATGCGCATGTTTCCCCACGTTTAATGTAGATTTTACCTTAATTTGCCACTTAAAACAGTGTATTTACCATAAAATTAAACTAAATATTGGCAAATAAAACAAACGTCCCAAGTGACGATAATTAACAGGCATTATTACCCAAAAGCTATTTTATTAATTTAGCTACTAAAATAAACAGGCCGTTTCGATAATAACCAATGTCTTCTTCTTATTCTCTTCGCAGATCTTCCTTCACAGCGACACCAATGAGCTTTACAAACACGTACCTAAGGAGATGCTCCCTGCAGAGTACGGTGGCAACGCTGGACCCATGAATGATCTCCACGGTAAGAAACCATTTTCTAGCTACCTATACCCATTGCAAAAGCTATGAAACTCATCAAAGAAGCCGACTTTGTGTCACTAGCCTCTAAGATACTTTAAGATAGAAATCTCTTTTATGGAATCCACTATCTACTGGAATTTTGTTAAGGCTGGTATTTGCAGAGTAAAGATAACCAAAAGCATCGTGAACCATTTGATTGAACACATAAGACACGATGCATTCTTCGTCCTAAAGGCAGCCGATTGGACAGTTCTGTAGAAACATTGGGATTTACCCTTAAATGTTGTGATTTTTACTTGATTATGGCACTCCATCAGCATTATGCTTTAACTTTAATTATTCCTTTTATTTTAATTAAGGTCTTATACCGAATATTTTCATAGGTAATAAAAGAATAAATGCATTAAGATAAATTTGGAGCCCGCCGATTTCGGGGTCAGAAAGAAACTATCAAACAATACGAGCAGTGTTGAGAAGTATGGCATCAGGCCCTTTAATAAGCTCCCATTAAATAGTAACTCTAACCTCTTTGCCATTAAGCTGTTGGACGATTAACAACAAGTATTATTATCTTTGCAGATGCCTGGGTGAAGAAACTGGAGGAATACACAGGCTGGTTCGCAGAACAGGAGAACCTGAAAGCCAACGAAGCCCTCAGACCAGGAAAGCCGACCAACTACGATGAATTGTTCGGGATCGACGGCTCCTTCCGTCAGTTGGTCATAGACTGAACTAGCTTTAGAATTAACCTACAAGAAAAGTCTATTCGTAACGAATTCCTAATTCCACGCGTCGTTCTTAACTTGGTCGGGTTATCTGCTCTCTACTGTCGCTTTCTTTCAGTTACCAATCGTATTACCTATGTTATAAAGTATAATCTCCATTGACTACAAAGTATCATCATAAGATTTTGTTACTCACATTTGTGGAC
Source organism: Drepana falcataria (assembly GCA_945859725.1). Taxonomy (NCBI): domain Eukaryota; kingdom Metazoa; phylum Arthropoda; class Insecta; order Lepidoptera; family Drepanidae; genus Drepana; species Drepana falcataria. The sequence goes on along the minus strand of OX243941.1, from coordinate 6,900,172 downwards.
GATCGTTAAGTTAGCCTATAGTCAATTAAACTTAATTTTGTTAACCAAAGTTTTTGCTCAATTTGATCGTATTTCTTTAATAAACGGAATAAATGACGTGATGCTGCCTATTATTGAATTATTATTTTGTACCTTAAAATTAAGTCTAGTTATACACTACCTACCAATTCATGGCCGTACAAAGTACTTCTATTGCAACCAGAACACAACACTGCGAAAGGGATTCATAGACGTCATTAATTCGTTTTGAGAATCTTCCTTCATAAATATTTAAATGTATAAAACCAAATCAAGGAAAGCGTCAATTCTCTCTAGACTACATACCTCTTTTCCTTCGTCCACATTAATCAGTCTTGAGAGAACTAGCATTCTACTCCCTACACACCCCGTTAGGCACTCGGCGTCATGTTCAAAGTCATATATGTTCATACATTCATAAGTATTTTATCCAACGGTCACAGGGAACACATATTAAGCGTCACATACATTGCTAATGTCAAGGACTACTTTCTACTTCTAAATTCTACCACCACTATATCTCGGAACTAATTATACCTAACTATACCTCGGAACCACAAAGGTCTCCAAAGGAGTTTCCTTCCGCGAACTTATAGGTTGCGGAATAAGCCCCCGTTCCAGTTTTCCCTGGAATGTAGAGCATGGAGCTCTTTAAGAAGGGTGTGAATGGGTGGGAATGTTCCTGCAGGGTCGGCAGCGTGGGAGCGGTACGGCTTGCAAGCATTCATAAGCGGCGCTAACCGCTTACCATCGGGGTAGCGCATGCATTTTGGCCACAAATCTGGTATATAAAAACACTACTAATTCGATCAGAAAATAAATGTAGCTTGAGAAGTTAGTGTGGTGTGTGGGTATTACCTATACACCTCTGCCTACCCCTTCGGGGACCCTTGTGGGAAGGCGTGAGGATTACTTGAGAAGTTTATTGGAGAGCTGTCACTTAAATTTGACAAACATCATTTTATCGCTTACACAATGAACTGTATAATGTATTGTACATAATTCAACTCTACTGGGAATAAATTACTCTTAACTATAGATGTTGACACTGTGATTTGCATTCCATTGTGGCGTGTTCGTCTTATTGTGTGTTGCATCGGTCGTTTGTCACAGTCGGGGGCTTTACTCATCTAAGGATCTCGAGATTAAATCCCGAATTATTTGTTGTATTTAAAAATATGAGTCACACCACGAGCTTTACAGTGAGGGAGAACATCGACCTACATACGTTTGAGAAGAATTTCAAAGGCGTATATTTAGTCGTGCTTGAGTAACGGCGAAGAACTCGCCATCTTTCAAGTTGGTACCTAAAATATCTCTGCAGTGTGGGGACTTACCTACACATCTTCTTTTAATTTCGAGGACTCTTGAGGGATGGGTTACCGTCTGAAAATTGTATAACACATATAGGTATACAGGACATCCAAGACTAACGTATGAACAAACAAACGTCCTTAGCAGGGATCGAACCATCGTATTCAGGACCACTTGCTACTAGACCGTTAATACTAATGGGTTACACGGCGCCGGCGCATCATTAACAAATCGATATAATTGCCGAAGCGCTGTGAAGTTATTGAAGCGTAATCGAGTTTCTGCTCTACTTAACGCTTGTCGCAAGAGAGAACTGGTCGCTTGGTTGCCAATATCAAGCTCAATTATATCACAATGAATTGTGTGTATTTCATGACCGTGTTGTCGATGATATTCAGGCCAAATCGACAGATTTTCAGCACATTTCTAATAAATAAATAATCTTCCAACTACGTAAAAAATATGTCGTAACGCTTCTTGTCTGTTGTTTTAGTACCTAGTCAAAAACTATCTTCGCATAATTCCCTTTAAGTGAGTAAGGTTGGCTTAGGTTAGTTTTAAAGTCTATAAAGAAAATGCGAGAGAATTAATGAAAAACGATTGGCGAAAAAAGTGTATAAGGCGAGTGTAAATGAAAGTGTTGAAAGGGGTAGGCCTAGGCTGACCTTTCAAGACCAAATCAGGGACATTTTTTCGGATTACGATCGCACGCAGCGCTACCTATCGGGTCCAATTGAATTTAATCAAAACCATTCTCGAATCCACCTGAAGACACACTAAAATCGGTCCAGCCGTTTAGGAGAAGTTCAAACTAGCACATGGACTAATAATTATATATAAAAGGTAGAAATAGATGTAATGTGATATAAATATAATATATATTATTATATAGAGAGATGTTTTTTTTATACAATAAGAGTAGCAAACAAGCATACGGCCCACCCGATGGAAAACGGTTAGCGCAGCCTATTTACGCTTACAATACCGAAGTACCACTTGCGCGTTGCCACTCTGTGTTCGGAGAGTTATACTGTATTGGCAGCATAATGGGACTTATCCCTCTGTTGCCAACACAATATAGCAATCCTCCCCCCTCCCCAAGGAGCTCATTACTGGAAACCTTGTTCACCGCGTAGGAACACAACACAAACAAATTGTGTTATTTGGCTTCGGCCTTCTATGAGGTGAAGGTCCTGCCCCAGTCGGGCAGCTCCAAATTCGAACGGGAAATCCGTTATGCCCTACCTCCCTTTTATGCCCTACCCCTTAGGTAGAGAGAGAGAGATGTGAAGGTTTGGATGGGCGTTCGTTACTCAAACACCACAAGGGAACGTTACAGCAAATGTAACGTTCCCTTGTCGTAATTTTTTTAAACTTCTCATAAAACTTAATGCAACTTTACATTTGTTTAATGAGGTCAAGTATATTACATAAAAGTGGTCAGTCTATGGAAAAAACGAACGTATTTACAAATTCGTTCCGTTGCCTCACTATTGTAAAAAACGATCAGAGCATTGTTTCGTGCAACCTATAGATGGACTTTATTTCAATGTGTTTAAAGAGCAATGTCGCTTAAAATGATGTTATGATAAAGGGCTTTTTTGATTTGTCATCGTGCAGTGTTCAGTCTTATTGTGTAACTGGCATATATTTTATACTACAAAAATGGCAACGGCTGTTTGATGGTAAGCGGTTACCAGTGGTGGCATTGGTATCTTTTCAACATCTTGAAGAACCTATCGCTATCTTCATGCTGAATAATTAAGAGAGGCATGCTAGTCCCAAATGGAGGAATTTTTGCCTAAGTCAAGTCTTCCTTTGGATCTTTGCGCTATACTAGGAAGTTTACATTTCGACTTCACGTCACTAGCGACTAAGATCAAGGTCGTCACCATTAACCTGACATCGACTCGAATAATTGAATAAATATGACGTCGGCTCCTTTACGGAGATTCTGCAACGTAACACTCATTGTGTTATAAATCAAAGCCAAGATAATTATGTTTTCGTCGAAACTAGTTGTTGCCCGGGTTTTCGTTCGCGTAATTTTCCGAGATATCAGAATTTGTCCCAGAATATGATAAGTATATACATACATATAATCACGCAGAGCCGTGGTGGCCGAGTGGTTCGAGCAGTTGCCTGCGACACAAAGATCGCAAGTTCGATCCCGACTGTACCAATGAGATTTTCTGAACTTAAGTACAGTGATTAGTCACACCACGAGCTTTACGGTTCACCGTAAAGCTCGTGGTGTGACTAATCGTAATCGTAATCGTGACAGGAAAACATCGTGAGGAAACCTGCATACGTCTGAGAAGAAATTCAAAGGTGTATGTATAGTCGTGCTTGAGTAACGGCGATGGACTCGCCATCTGTCACGTTGGCACCTAATATACCTCTGGCGGAAAGTGGGTGTGTGTGTATTACCCATACACCTCTGCCTACCCCTTCGGGGACCCTTGTGGGAAGGCGTGAGGATATTTATTTTTATTTATTATTTTATAATCACTCAGAGTCCCTAACGGGGTAGGCAGAGAGTATAGGGCGCCAGTTCTCTTTACTTACATACCTCTTTCGCTTCGTCCACACATATGATAAGTAATAATCTTATTATTAATATACGATAAGGTATATGGAAACGACCAACCCGAACCGTGTACCTTTTTCGACGTTTTATAAGTGCCCATCTAGGCCTATGTGAAATAAAAATATTTTGATTTGATTTGAAGTGCAATTATATCATCAAGAGTTGCTATGACGGAGGACAAACGAACAAAAGCAAGCCAATTTTGTTTTGCATACCGAATGCTTGTAGGTACCTATTGAACGAACGATAAGCTGTCATGTATATAAACATGACAGCTTAACGTCAGTTGTACTAAAAGTATAAAGGTGAAGAATGTTGTTGTATGGTGAAACATATTTTTGCATTAGATAGCGTACACTGAGGAAAACTATGTACATATATAGGCTATGCTACTACCCAAGCAAGGGTTGTAGACAAATTTACACAGCAAAAGCAAATTTAAAAGGCAAAGCAATATTGGTATAAAATAAAGGCTTAGAGGTATTTACCAACTGGTAAAATATTTTTCACGTTAACCTTTATCTCTGTGGTATCTCAAATCGATCGTGATAAGCTATCGAACTTCACTAATAACACTTTTTTACCTTATACAGTCCAGAAAACAATAGAAGAGAGTTTTTTTATTAAACCCGTCTGATGACTTCCAAAACCTCTAATGATTGAGTACAATATACATACATACATATACATACATATCATCACGCCAAGTCCCTAACGGGGTAGGCAGAGAGTATAGAGCGCCAGTTCTCTCTAGACTTACATACCTCTTTCGCTTCGTCCACATTCATCAGTCTCTTCATACATGCTCGTCGGTTTCGAGTACTCTTAACGTTCCCGTCCTTGAGAGTCCGATCGATTTGATCCAGGTAGTTGGAACGTGGCCTTCCTCTGCCTCTTCTTGCACACACTTTTGCTTTGTATATCTGTTTCGTCAATCTTTCTTCACTCATCCTTTCTATGTGTCGTATAATATACGCACCAATTGAAATGTTCCTAGAGGGTTAGCGATGTGCGAGCGGACTCGCCATTGATGTAAACCTCATTGGGACTCGCTGACTTTTTTACTCGCTTACGTTACTTGCTTGCGACATTAGTGGTATAAAAAAATACTTGATCATTGACAAGTTAAATTGTGCTAGCTGTGTTAACTGCATACAGGAACAAACAGCTTCCTTACCCACCATGAACTGAGGACTGTATTTTCCTTGAGAATTTGTTGAATTTTTAATCATTAGCGCCTAGGTAGACGCCCATTAATGTGACTTGAAAGGGGAGAATGAGAGAATAAATCAGCACCTGAAATCTAAGAACGCGGGTTGTAGTGATATTTACAAGTAAATTCTTTCGATGAACGTTAGTTAATTATACTCGAAAAAAACATGTTTTTTATTTGGGTTTGTGTTAAACTTCATCGCGTATCTTTGGGTGATTAAATAGCTAGAAAAGTTACGTGATTGTTGAACTGATGCATGTCTAACTCAAATAAATAAATAAATAAATACCTGGGACAATTCCACACAAATTGACCTAGTCCCAAATTAAGCAAAGCTTGCGTTATGGTAACTAGACAACAATATATTTACTTATATAGATAGATATATACATAAATACATAGGACATCCAAGACTAAGGTACAAATATTCGTGTTCATCACCCAAATATCTTACTAATATTATAAAGGCGAAAGTTTGTTAGTTTGGATATTTGGTTGGTTGCTGCTCTTTCACGGCAAGTATTTTTTTTTTTTTATACAACAAGTGGCAAACAAGCATACGGCCCACCTGATGGGAAACGGTTACCGTAGCCTATTTACGCTCACGATACCAAAGTATCACTTGCGCGTTGCTACTCTGTGTTCGGAGAGTTATAGTGTGTTGGCAGCATAAGGTTTAATCCCTCTGCTTCCAACACAATGTAACAATCCTCCCCCCTCCCCAAGGAGCTCATTACTGGAAACCTTATTCACCACGTAGGAACACAACACAATAAATTGTGTTATTTGGCTACGGACTTCTATAAGGTGGAGGTCCTGCCCCAGTCGGGCAGCTCCAAATTCGAACGGGAAACCCGTTATGCCCTACCTCTCTCATTCCCTATACTATATTACTATACTACTATTTATTATTTATTATTATTATTACTTCGAACTCCACGCGGGAAAAGCTAGTAGTATATATATTTGCAATTACATTAGTTACGTAAACAGTTTGCAGCTTAAATGGTTGTCATACATCGGATAGCGTGAGCACTAAAGGAAAAGGATTTAGTATAGAGCCGCTGATGTCACTGTCTACCAGATCCTTATACATATCGATTGCCTTACGCTTATTTTCGCAACTTTCTCGACTGTCCGGATTAAACCAGTTTTCAGCCTTCTTACGGCCGATCAATAAAAGACGTAAGTATGACAAAAGACTTTTTTCCCACCTTTCGCAGCAATAACAAAGTGCAGCCAGTTATGGGAATTGTAATTAGTGCTTTAAGACCAATATACGTTGGCTTTGGCGTGTGTAAAGTGTATTATTTATTTTGTTTTGTTTTTCATTTATTAACTTTTCAAATACAGCCTCGGAAATTGAGTAAGATTTTTTTATTTGTTTAAGTTAAAGCCAAGCAATACGTAATGATAATTCAGGTATATTATATATACATAAGTCAGGTATATTAAATATACATAGGTATATATAATATACCTGACTTCTACTTTGTTCTAATGTTACAGAGACCTCATTTACGAAAATTTCAATCAAATTTCACGCCAAGCACAAAAAGTTCGATTTGGCCGTAAATGCCCAGGTTTCTTCTCCTACCTACGTACACATAACATACCCATGCGACGGACTGAACAAATTGAGTACTGGTTTCATTTCCTTCAGAAATCTGCAAAGCTTGTGATGTAACAAAGATTAAGTTAGGTACTAGATAGCTAGTACTTCTCAGTTGAACCCAATTAAAATTAGATTTTCTTGGTTGATTGTTTTCTTGCTGTAATAAAACATGTTCTATGTAATAATACAGCTAATAAGCAATCTCTGTGCCAAATTTTGTCCAATTCCGTTCGGCGGTTCTGGAGTAGTTAAGAGCAAACATCCTTCTAAGGCCACCCAGGCTTGTAAAGCCTTAAAATATATTATAATACGAGTCTCCACAATTCAAGTGCCTTTTGTGTTAACACAAGTTTTTCTACAAAAATGCGAAGTTATTTAAAAAGTGACGTAAGACTTAAAGGTTCTACATGAGTATTACTCAATATTAATGGTTGATCGCTCTCCGAACGAATCGGTGTATCAGTTTCGTTCGAACCGGCATTGGCAGTGCTTGCCTTCCGTTGTTAATCCGTTAAGATAAGTAAGTGTTCGTGTTCAAGTGTCCTCAAGTACTTGTGAGTATTTTTTAATTAGACTCTAAGTGTTTAAAGAGCCGTAGTTGCTCAGCGAATGAAATTGTCATATGTAAAGTCGAAATTCTAAGTTCGAACCCACGTGATAGGTACGAGTGAATTTTGATGAATTTAAGTACAGCGATTTGTCACAACACGAACTTTATGTTAATGTCGTGGAGAAACCTTCATTCCTAAAAGAGACAAATCAGTAATTTTATAATATAAATAATATAAAATATATAATTATAAATATAAAATATACTTTCGGGGATAAAATATACTACGGTTATTTTAACTGTGGTATATATTATCCCCCGAATGATAGTACTTACTTAATCTTTGAGACTCGATTATTTATATACGTATCACCAATTCTCTATAGATTAAACAGAACTCATTCGTTTTATCTACATTCATCAATCTCTTCATACATTCTCACCGGTTTCGAGTACTAAAAGAGAGGTAGGGCATAACGGGTTTTCCGTCCGAATTAGGATCTGCCCGACTGGGGCCGGACCTCCCTAATAACACAATTTTTTGTGTTTTGTGCATGATAAATAAGGTTCTCAATAATGAGCTACTTGTGGAGGTAAGAGGATTTTTATATTGTACTGGTATTATGCCGCCAACACAGTACAACTCTCCGAACACAGAGTGGCAACGCGCAAAGGATACTTGGTTATTGTGAGCGTAAATTGGCTACGGTAACCGCTTCCCATCAACAATACAACATCCTCTCCCCTCCCCAAGCAGCTCATTATTGGAAATCTTATTCATCGCGTAGGAACACAATACAAAAAAGCTGCCCCAATCGGGCAGCTCCAAATTCGATCGAGAAACCCGTTATGCCTCTGTTAACATAACATTAGTATAACTGTTAAGTTCTTCCCAAACACTGACGAACTGTTAACAATAACGATGATAAATACTGAATATTATTTATAATATACAATACAAACTGTGTTCAATACAAGATAAAGGAAGACATCAAGAGGAGAGATTATATCAAACCAGAAATAAATACTTAAAGAAGGCAGAATCACGTGCAAGATGTTATCTCTATAATGTTGATACGACACCAGACCTTACCGAGATAACAATGAAAACAACAAAAATTATTAACTTTTTGCCTAGCTGCAAACGTAGCACTTAACTTATACCTGCGTAAATTAAAAACATCTTAATTCATAAAAAAAAAGCCGCGGTGGCAGAGTGGTTCGCTTAGTTGCCTGCAACATAAAGAATACGAGTTCGACTGTACCAATGAATTCTTCTGAACTCAAGTACAGTATTATTATTCTATTCTCTCTGCCCACCCCGTTAGGCTCGGCGTGATGATAATATATATGTACAGTGATTAGTCACACCATGAGCTTTACGGTTAAGGAAAACATCGAGAGGAAACCTGCATACGTCTGAGAAGACATTCAAAGGCGTTTGTTAGTCGTGCTTAGATTTCGGATTGCGTTGGATAATCAGTGTGTACCGACAATACGCATCAGTGGAAGATTGCATACTTACACTATTAACTTTAGTGAAGAATAGTGGGGCGCGTCTTCGTGAATGACGCTATCCATACAAGGTTGCTAGTTATCTACAATGAAATAACAAAAGAATAAGGATAAAACGAGTTATCTATTACTTAAGTATTTAACAAATTATACTAGATTTTGCTTGCGGTTTCCTCTGAGTAACTATGGGTCAGCGACGAAGATTGTCTACGATAAATTTACGTTTTATTTAACAAATTCCATTACTTATCCGACCATAAATTCTATTATTATGCCATTGGAGCCGTGGTGGCCGAGTGGTTCGAGCAGTTGCCTGCGACGCAAAGGTCGCAAGTTCGAATCCCGACTGTACCAATGAGTTTTTCTGAACTTAAGTACAGTGATTAGTCACACCACGAGCTTTACGGTGAAGGAAAACATCGAGAGGAAACCTGCATACGTCTGAGAAGAAATTCAAAGGCGTATGTATAGTCGTGCTTGAGTAACGGCGATGGACTCGCCATCTGTCACGTTGGCACCTAATATACCTCTGGCGGAAAGTGGGTGTTGGGTATTACCTATACACCTCTGCCTACCCCTTCGGGGACCCTTGTGGGAAGGCGTGAGGATATATTATATATTATTATTATTATGCCATGTAACGCTCGAGCAACCTAATATTTAATTAAATACATATTTTTATAGTGTTCTGAATGTGTTATTGTGATGCTATTAAACCAACTAATTAAGGCATTTTACAACTTAACGTATAATCTTACAATCAATTTAATCAATGTTATATATCGCGATAATATTACCAGTAAACTCCCGTTTATAAAGAAAGTACCGACTAATGCAGTTAGTATAAAGTTCTCAAATAAGTTAATATACAATTTGTTTGAAAGGACTTGAGGTACAATGAATACAACAATGTTTTTGAGAATGAATTATTCAAACACAAAGGATCTTCATAATATTTTTTCCACACATTTTATCAAGAGACTTATTTGTTTGCTTATAAAAATGTTTGACCAATTTATCGATTTTTCACCTAATTGAAAGCTACACTATTCCTTACTAAAACGCTTGTAATTTTATTTAAAAAAGTCGACCTAACTAATTACAGCTTAACTAAATGTGATCATCCAAATTTCACTGGTTATTTCAATAAAATAAGTGTTTCTGATTTGATTAGATTAACGTAGGTACTTATTCTACAAAATGATCTTTATCCTTACCGCGTATAATTGAAGGTTATTGTAATTTTCTATGTACTCCTCATCACTATTAAATCATTTCCAGTTTCTAACCCTGAATTTGCATTTATATAAATATGAAACATACATAATATATATATATATATATCCTCACACCTTCCCATAAGGGTCCCCGAAAGGATAGGCAGAGGTGTATAGGTAATACCCGCACACCCACTTTCTGCCAGATGTATATTAGGTGCCAACGTGACAGATGGCGAGTCCGTTGCCGTTTCTCAAACGTATGCAGTTTTCCTCTGGATGTTTTCTTTTACCGTAAAGTTCGTTCGTCTAATTACTGTACCTACTGAAGTTCAGAAAAACTCAGTGGTACAGTCGAGATTTGAACTTACAAATCTTTGTCAACAACCTATTTTGTATGAAGGTATTTAGCAAATGACTTTGCCCTCTTCAAACATGTTTTTCATTGTCATCTTTGTGATTGACAGCTTAACTATTGTTTAAAAATAATAATGCGAAAATATATGCTACCTTCCTAACTTGGGATTGTTGAACTTGTCGCTATCACAAATATAAATGTATACAATAAGTCAGCGTTATTTCAGCGAAAGCCGTTGTGGCTGAGTGGTTCGAGCAGTCGCCTGCAACACAAGTTCGATAACTAATTTATTATAAAACTAGCGACCCGCCCCGGCCTCGCACGCGTGTAATGTTGATACTAATAATAATATGTAAAAGATAAAAATGGTTACGTTATCCTTTAGAGATAAAATTACACCATTGCGGACTTTTTATCGTATTTTGAGGATATACAATCCCGCAGTACATTCATTTGATCTATCTCGTAAGGTAGCCCAGCGTTTGCGATTTAAGCGCACATAAATATGTTCGTTACGACATCAGATTACTACAAATCTTTGCATTTTCTGTGCTATAATAATGTATGAAGGTTTTTATGTATACATATAAACCTTCCTCTTGGATCACACTATCTATTGCTGAAAACTGCATTAAAATCCGTTGAACATTTTAAAAGATCTAAGCGAACAGACAGCGGATGCGATTTTGTTTTATTCTATGTAACGATTATTAATAATACTATATTATATGAATACGTATTCAACAAAAGAATAGCGACAACACCTAGCTCTTAACACTTAAGTTTTTATCTGATCGTTGCAAAAACAAACCATTTATATTATTTAGTATATGTTATACCGGAAAAATTACTAGTAACTAAGCACAAGAAATTCTGGCCTTTGTTGCAATAAGGATGTATGATGCCAAAAATCATAATGGTTTGAGATTAACCTATTGAGCCGTGGTGGCCGAGTGGTTCTTGTAGTCACCTTCAACGCAAATATTGTGAGCTCGAGCCCTGAGCCAATGAGTTTTTCTAGTCACTCACGCACTTTACGGTAAACTTAATCCAAAAGCAACCTACCAACCATATGTTTGCGATCAAAGTCAGAGAGTCAGACTCGCCATCTGTCACATCAAACTTTTTCTTGGTTGAAATAGGGTGTTGTTCTCTCTCCTTTGAAACCGTGCAATATCATTGGCTCCAAAGAATGCCGCATATGACACTTACAATACCAAGGGTCTGCTGAACCCATGTTACTACATGGACTATGGAAAAGTCTTATCGTGGTAAAACCCCGTTCATTCAATATCCCAATAGTTAGCAGATGGAAACTCCTTTGAACCTTCCGACCTGTTTGGTTGTAAGCCTTGGTTGGAGTTCCCATTAGAGGTCAAGTCATGATTGTACCTACTTACTACATTGTACAAATATATTTACTTTAAGAGCAGTACCTAATCCCTAAATGGCTTAAGCTAAGATAACTTAGTACTTGACTGGTTTCCTCGGACGTTGTATGGCGCAATATTTAAACTTTAAAACAGTCGTTATTACGAAAGACGGCTTTAGTTTGACTATCTCGACAAAAAAGTTACGATTGAGTAAAGTCAATTTAGCTTGGAGTTAATATTACCTATAATAAAAATAAGTAGCATATGATATAATAGCTATTTAAGTAGTACTTAAATTAAGTACTTAAGTATACATATATAAAACTGGTTTTGTGCTTTGTACTTGTGGCATATTCCTCTCCTACAAGCAGACTACAGGGGACCTGAAAGGAATGTTACCGATTTTATTTAAAACTGACTAGGGTCCGTGGTTTTACCCCAGTTAAATGGAATCTAATAAATAATAATGAATACCTCAGGACAATTCCAATCATATAAAAAAAATACAAATATCTGCCCTCGGCGGGAATCGATCCCGCGACCTCATCAGATCAGAAAGCCATCATCTGTAGGTACTAGAATGGTGATAGGAACGCTAATTATGATAGGAACTAAATTTATGATATATATGTATGTATTATAGCCAGTGTGCCGCCCTCAGCCATTTTACAGCTAGTATCATCTCATCTCATTGTTGATGATTTTTGATCGGTCGTCTAAAGCTGAAATTATGATGATGATGATAGAGATAAAAAGCGCATATAGGCGGGGGAAGCGCCATTTAACATACTATGCATCCTAGTTCTTCTTTTTTGAATTTCAGACAAAATGGTGACCCTTGTCCAACCCTCTGGCGACTTATGGAAGAAGATCAGAGTGGAGCTGAATGAAGATGTGAACACTCGTGACAGAGACCTGGCCATCATCAAGGAATGGCTGAGAAAACAGCCACATCTGCCGGACGAATGGGGTTTGTACTTTTAGTCCATTTGAAACAAACTTCAAGTAGGTATATGTTTTTTTAAGAAAGGGAGGCCATAACGGTTTTCCCGTTCGAATTTCGAGCTGCCCGACTGGGGCAGGACCTCCACCTTATAGAAATCCGTAGCCAAATAACACAATTTATTGTGTTGTGCTCCTACGCGGTGAATAAGGTTTCCAGTAATGAGCGCCTTGGGAAGGGGGGAGAATTATTATATTGTGTTGGCAGCAGAGGATTAGTCCCATTATGCTGCCAACACAGTATAACTCTCCGAACGCAGAGTGGCAACGCGCAAGTGACACTCCGGATTGTAAGCGTAAATAGGCTGCGGTAAAAGTTTCCGGGTGGGCCGTATGCTTGTTTGCCACTCATGTTGTATAAAAAAATAAAAAAGTACCGTTGCCTAGTCAGGCGAGATAAAATCGGAGACGTTTAGGTGCCAGTCCTCTTTCTTCTACATTCATTAAACCTCATCAGTTCCGAGTACTATTGAAGCTCTCATTCTGAAGAGTTCGATCGGTTGCATTTAAATTGGACAGTGGTCCTCCTCTGCTTCTTCCTGACTCTGTGGCATTGCATATATTTGTTTCTTTTATCCTTCTTCACTTATCATTTCTGTTTGTCCAAACCGGCGTGACATTTTTTCTGCATCTTCACACAATTCCTCGCTCTCACTAGTTGCTTTGCGAATACCTTAATTACGGGTTCGATCTAACATCGTTCGAACTTCGAACACTTCTCGAAACCAGTTAACATATTTAAAGAGTTTTTTTTTTTTTATACAATAATAATTTTACTTTTTTTTTATTATTTTAATTTATTCCATATCTTGACCAGAATTAGTTACAGTACTGATGGCAATATTTGTGTCACTTGTTTAATTTGTCTAATTTGTGAATGTGAGAACATTGTAGGCTTAGTAGATTCTTAGATCTTGCTAACATTTTTATAATTATCTTGTTTTATGTATGCTTTGTATAGTAAGCGACGACCTATTGTCGGGCCTACGTTGTTCTCCCATACTTGGGTACTATTGCTGTAACGAAAAAAAAAAAAATATTGTATATGCCTAATGATCTGAAAAGAGTAACCATGGAGTTTCTTGCCGGTTCTTCTCCATGGAAACGACCAACCCGAACCGTGCTTCTTTTTCGACGTTTTATAAGTGCCCACCTGGGCCTATGTGAAATAAAATGATTTTGATTGATTGATTGATTGAAAGATATATTTGTGAATGAAGCGAAAAAGGTCTAAAGTCTTAAGAGAACTAGCAACTCAGCTCTCTACCTTCCCCTTGAGGGGCTTGGTGTGATGTGATGTAGGTGTGTATACCGTCTTAAATGTTAATTACAATGACTTAGTGTCACAGACAATTAGAATCTGCAATAATGGCCAGCTATAGCATCGCAAATGGTGTATAATAATATATAATATATCCTCACGTTTTCTCACAAGGGTCTCCGAAGGTAGGGCAGAGGTGTATAGGTAATACCCGTCAGAGATATATTCAAGGTTTAAGCCGACGTGACAGATGGCGAGTCCTTCGCCGTTACTTAAGCACGACTATACTTTGAATTTCTTCTCAAATGTATGCAGGTTTCCTGTCGCTGTTTTCCTTAAACGCAAATCTCGTGGTGTGACTAATCATTGTACTCAAGTCCAGAAAAACTCAAAGGTACAGTCGGGATTCGAACTTAGAATATTTGCCGATTGCCGTGCCGATTCCCTAACGGGGTAGGCAGAGACGATAGAGCGCCAATTCTCTCTAGACTTGCATACCTCTTTCGCTTCGTACGCATTCATCAGACTCTCCATACATACCCGCCGCTTTCGAGTACTCTTGACGCTCCCGTCTTTGAGTGTCCGATCGATTTGATCTATGTATTTGGAACGGGGTCTTCCAGGTTATTACTTTGTATGCAAAAAAAATATACATATATATATATATATATATATATATATATTTATACAACAAGAGTGGCAAACAAGCATACGGCCCACCTGATGGGAAACGGTTACCGTAGCCTATTTACGCTGACGATACCGAAGTATCACTTGCGCGTTGCCACTGTGTTCGGAGAGTTATAGTGTGTTGGCAGCATAAGGTTTAATCCCTCTGCTTCCAACACAATGTAACAGTCCTCCCCCCTCCCCAAGGAGCTCATTACTGGAAACCTTATTCACCGCGTAGGAACACAACACAACAAATTGTGTTATTTGACTAAGGACTTCAATAAGGTGGAGGCAGGACCTCCACCTTATTGAAGTCTTTAGTTGATTGAGTCCTTAGTCAAATACCCCCAGTCGGGCAGCTCCAAATCGAACGGGAAACCCGTTATGCCCTGCCTGTCTTAAATATGTTTAACCTCTTGCACCACCTAATAATGACGCTCTTAAAGTATAATAGTTTTAAGATACGATTAAATTTCAGATGAAGACGCACTTATGACGTTCTTGAGAGGTTGCAATTTCTCCCTTGAAAAATGCAAGAAGAAACTGGATATGTATTTCACTATGAGGGCTGCTTGCTCCGAGTTCTTCAGCAACCGAGATATCACCAGGCCCGAATTGATGGACTTTATTACAAGAGCGTAAGGCGCATATTACTTCACCCTTTTAGTAGCCGTACCCGTCCCAATCTCAATACACTGTTTGTTTATTAATTATAGCTGTCCCGCCCAGCTTCGCTCGGGTGAAAAAGTTAAATTGCCCGTAACACGATCGCAGCGCCACCTATTGGGTCCAATTGTAAATCTAAACCATTCTCGAATCTAGCTTAAGACACACAGAAAGCTTCTCCCGGGTAAAAAGGTAAAATTCTTGAAACTCGATCGCAGCGCCACCTATCGGGTCCAATTTAATATAGCCTATGTTACTCGGGGATAATGTAGCTTTCCAAAGGTGAAATAATTTTTGAAATCGGTCCAGTAGTTTCGGAGCCTATTCATTACAAACAAACAAACAAACAAACAAACAAAAAAATCTTTCCTCTTTATAATATTAGTATAGATGAACAACACAGTTGTGACTTACAAATAAATGTACGATAATTACTTTCTTTTGCCTGGCCTTTTCCCCATTTTAGTTGGGGTCGGCCCTCCGTATCATGCGTCTCCAGGCAACTCGGTCCTGGGTCATCTCTTTGTTGACTTGGGTATCCCAGGTTCTTATTTACTACGGACATCCATGTGATTCGGGGTCTTCCTCGTCCTCGGGGCTTTGTTTCGATATCCATATCTAGCACTTTTCTGGTCATATGGTCGGATGGTCGAATCATAACATGTACGTACCACCGCAGACGGCTCTCCTGTAGTTTATCTAGGATAGGTCTAAAATAAAATAATATTATAAAACTGTGTCGTAGACATTAATACTAATTCCCAGAAATAGATGTAACAGAGTTCTGGGTTAACAAAATTATAAAAAATACATTTTAACATCGGTAATGTACTTACGACATTATTATATTCGTAGTGTTGACAGATATGTGTATTTCTTATACTACTATATTATATAAAAATACACTTATTTTGTAAACTAAATATAATAATATCCTCACGCCTCCCCATACGGGTCCCCGGGCCAACGGGTCAGGAGTAGGCAGAATATATAGTAAGTACATACATACATATTATCACGCCAAGTCCCTAACGGGGTAGGCAGAGAGTATAGAGCGCCAGTTCTCTCTAGACTTACATACCTCTTTCGCTTCGTCCACATTCATCAGTCTCTTCATACATGCTTCATAAATATTAAGTAACGTCTATTTATTAGTATACAGATAAACTATGTATTGTAAAATGTGTGATACTTGTCAATACGTTCATAATTTTCACGCCTGTTTGAAAAGTATTTACATCGCAGGCTATATGTTTTTTCTTTCGCAGGATCTCATTAGCTGTATGATAGACAGACAGGCGTGACCTGGAGACTTGGTTTTGTAATATACAGTGCTTACGTCACTCGCTAATGCGATCTCTCCGAACTAATAATTTTAATTATTGTATTTCAGACAAGGCCCCACTCTACCTGGCTTGACACCTGAGGGAAGAAGAGTAACCGTGTTCCGAGGTAAACCTTATTAATAAAAATAGTCAGCCCCCCTAATACAACCTCCTTTTCTAGTCACACTCACGCTATCCATTGCATGGCAATAACTTAACTACAAAACTACAATTACCATACAATGTAGCGTGAGCGTTGCAACTAATCACTGTACATACCTCCATAAAACTCATTGGTACAGTCGGGATTCGAACCTGCAATCTTTGTGGTGCAGGCAACTACTCGAACCACTACGCCACTACTAGGGCTTTTGATTATGACCACAAACCAACTTAATGCTATAAATTCCAGGCTTGGATAAGAACCTCGACACGAATCAGCTGAACGATGCCTTCAAGATCGCAATGATGATCGGCGACGTCAGATTGAAAGAGGAGATCGAGGGAGTGGCGGGAGATGTATACGTTTTGGACGCGTCCATCGTGGCGCCCAGTCACCTGGGGAAGATATCTCCCTCTGCGCTGAAGAAGTTCCTCATCTGCGTTCAGGTATGAACTGTATTAAATTGGGTTTGAACGCGACTTCTGAGTTGTTTTAAGAGGTCTATAGCGCCGGTCCCCCTAAAAAGCAATAATGCAAATCCATTATAGAATACTACCCCACGGTTCTAGTTGCGTTAAATTTGATTTCATTCAAGGTTTTTCTCTGGAATAAATCATTAGTAGCCGTGGTGGCCGAGTGGTTCGAGTAGTTGCCTGCGACACAAAGATCGCAAGTTTTTCTTTATAGTCTTATTTGGGTAACGGTGACTTCTTGCCTCGCTCTGACGTCTCGCCATCTGTCACGTTAGCACCTAAAATATATTTTTGGCGGAAAGTGAGTGTGTGGATACTACTAACACACTTCTGCCTGCCTACCCCTTCGGGGAGCCTTGCGGGAAGGCAAGGCAAGGATACATTCCTTGCCTTGAGAATGAATTCAGCAAATAATCTAACTCTGTGCATTGGCTCTGCCCTAGGCATTTGGCCATTGAATTCCGCTGAGCCGTTCTGGCATGTTTGATGTACAAACATTCAAACATTCTCAAAAACTTTCAGGAGGCGTATCCTGTAAAACTGAAGGAAATCCACGTGGTGAATGCTTCATCCCTGATCGATGCCGTCCTATCTATGGTCAAACCATTCCTGAAAGACAAAATCAAGAACAGAGTAAGCTATTTTCTTAAATAATAATAATTATAAATGGTTGTCGTAACGGCCATCGTCCTAATGGACATAATGGCCAAAGGCCTGATATTAAAAGCTGAGATAATCGACACGGCACGTATTGTGAGGAGGTTCTTTTCTAGGGACCTTGGCTTTCGGGCCTGAGGGACCAAATTACTTACTGTTGTATAGGAATTTAATAAAATAATGGAAATACATACTTATATATCATTACGCCGAGTCTCTCGACTTTCCACAAGGGTTTTCAAAGATTTGTTTTAACACCCCGTTTTCAACAGATATATATCTAGGTACCAACGGCAAAGCGAAGTCTTCGATGTTTTTTAATACTACTACAGTACATCTCTTCTTCTTTAATAAGGTGTGTAGTTTTCCTCACGTGTTTCAATCCCCTTCCAGATATTCGTACACAGCGATCACAAAGCCCTACACAAATACATCCCAAAGGAAATACTACCTGAAGAGTACGGTGGAGAAGGGGGATCCTTGGATGATATCAATAGTGAGTTATCCTTGGCGAAAGTGCCTTAACTTACTTGGTCCTACTTGCCTGCATAAGCTTTGAACAGTCACATTGAGGTCATTACTTGAGCGTTTCAGTTTCACAGAATCCTACAAACCTCCTCGCAAGCCAATTTCAAAACTTCTCATCATTCCAGGTCGTAGGACTAACCTCGGTCTCTCCTATATCCAGGATTAGGCTAGGGTATAATTATATGAACTATAAATCTCCCCATATTAACGTATTTATTCCCTTTCGAAATTTAAAAGTTTCACATATAAATGACTACCCCCTACAATCTATGAATTGGCTATATTTTTTTATACGTTTAAAGTGGCAAATACGCAGGTGGTCCAACTGATGACAAGCGGTTACCGCCCCTTGTAACACCAGGGCTATCGCTCGCTTTATACGTGTAGCGCCGACAATAATAACCAGCAACATCGTAACAAACCGGACACTCAAGTGGGGTGTAGAAGGACAGATGCCTTCGGTGCTGCAAACGCTAATAAAGAGGACTGAGAGTTCAATCAATATTGTAGTATGCTCTTAGGTAGTAAAGAGTCAGAAATTTCACAAAAGATACTGTGCTATTCAAAGTTACTCTTTTTATTTAATACCATGAGCTGGTGGTAGATTTATTAGCAGATTGATCGCATAACCTTTCCACTTTAATAAAAAACATAAAAAAGTACGGAACTTTCAAAAGGTGCATAGTGCCTGAAATAGTCCTATTTAGTGGCAATAATGATAGTAAACCTCCTTGAAAGCCCTAAAAATATAACCTTCCTACGCTTTCGACAGCACGAGTCACTTTATTCCGACTGCCCCAAGCCCTTGAATGCGTACTGAATTACTATATGATTATTTTTATTTGTTACAGAAGCGTGGGTTGAGAAACTAAAAGAATACGGGCCTTGGTTCAAGGCGCAGGAGTCCATCAAAGCGAACGAAACTCTCAGACCCGGAGCGCCTACCAATTACGATGAATTATTCGGCATCGACGGATCCTTTAGGCAGCTCTCTATAGATTGAATTATTTGTTTATTAAAATTATTTTATAATGGGTACATAATAATATTAAAATAATCATGCATTCATATCACCACGCCGAGTCCCTCACCGGATAGTCAGAGAGAATGGAGCACCAGTGAGCTTTTTCTAGACTTACATATCTCTTTCGCTTCATGCTCATTTACGAGTCAGCATACTTGCCAATTGCCTAAAATACTTAAAAAAATAAATTACCGCCACTTTTTTCATTACTTATGCAACAAGGGCACCTCCAGTCGGTGTAGGACCTCGGTATAAAGCATTGCTGGTTCATAAGCTAGGGAATTGGGCTACACTAGTAACAGTTAGAAATTCCGTCTTTACATTAAAACTTTGGTGATTACGCCTTGACAATCAACAAACGAATACAATCTGCATTTATTGTTGGTAAGGATTTTTACGTGTATATAAATATATATGTTATAAACGTTATTGGAAAAAAAGTGTTGTTTTTGTTATTTTAGCTTTACGGGAAAGGAAAATATTGAGAGTAAAACCTGCATGGAGATGTTTGAGAAGAAATTCAAGATAAAAAATACTTGTGCTTTAAAATCTTTGCACCCAAGTACATCTCCGGCGTATTTACACTTCTGCCTACCTTCGAAGACCCTTGTGGGATGGCGTGTAGATACATCTATTGAAATAAATAAAGTTTTAATATATATAATACTATAGATAAATTATAATTCACATCACAAGACTAGAACAAACTAAACATTTTCATTGATGGAAATGTCGGTAAAATCTTTGTCATAATCCGAAACATCCAACACTCAAAGGTGGGATAATTAACAGTATTTGCAAGCAATTCAATGTGTTGAGTAAGTCTAGAGAGAACTGGCCATGTACTCAGGGCGAACAGACCCGTGCTGGACTCGGCGAGATGTTAAATCAAGTGTATATCAATCTTTAGCAAGATATCTAAATACGATCACGAATGATGCAAGCTTGAATAAGTTCAGTTTAAAACGATTTTAAACTCCATCTAACGGACTTTCGATTTTGCTTTTAATGTCGTACTAAGGATCAAGTTCCATAATCTTGTAAACATACGGGTGACCTGTACGTCGCACCCAACTTTTGGAGTAGAGAGGAGCGCAAAATCTCTCCAGACGTACATACCTTTTCGATTTATGTGCATTCATAAGTGACTCGGGGGTTGCGGGGGAGCAGTAATGGAATCCTGAAGATAATACCAGGAAGGTTGGACGCAGTAGTGCTCGGCTGAAAATAAAGAAATTTATTATTATTATGTATAAGTCTCTTCATATACATGCTCGCCGACATTGAGTACTTTTGATGTTCCCTCTCTTGAGTGTTCGATCAATACGCAATAAATAAATATGACAGACAGACACGGGAGACCTTAATAGTGGCGCTCTATTCTCATTGCCCACTCTCTCTCATTGTCAAGTAACTGACCCAGTAAATCCTAGTAGTCAGCTCAGTTCTTGAACTATATCCCAGAGTCTGATTTGTCTGCGGATGAATGAACGAAAATACTGTCGGAATTAAGAAAGTTTGTGAACGTGTATTTAGTTTTAATGCCTAGCTTTTGTTTGTCTTATAATTTATAATAATACTAGTGGTCCCGCCCAGCTTCGCTCGGGTGAAAAAAAAAAGATGGTGGCGCCGCCTATCGGGTCCAATTGTGAATCTAAACCATTCCCAGATCCCCTTGAACACACACAAAAAATTTCATCAAAATCGGTCCAGTCGTCTAGGAGGAGTTCAGTCACATACACACGCACACAAGAAATATATATATTAAGATATCCTCACGCCTTCCCACAAGGGTCCCCGAAGGGGTAGGCAGAAGTGTGTAACCCAGGGTAGTACCCAGAAACCCACCCACATTTTTTGTACATTTATCTTTGATAAATAATAATGGTGTATACCGTTTTTAATAAAGTAAAATAATAAAAAAATTGCTCACATGAATACGGTTGCGTGTATTTTCATATCGAGCTCGTTGCAATTTCCCAACAGCGTGCAGAGAGAGGTAGGTGGTCTGCGTCGCGTCGTGTTCATTGCTTTGCAGTGGTCACCGAGCTCTTTGACTCGGTGCACGCGAACCTTAAATAAAAATAATTGATATTTTAAATTGTGTTCTGGATTTGTGAACGACGATACTTCGAACGTAAGCAAATTCATTTTATAATAATATTTATAAATTTACAATAATTATTTTTATTTCTTATTTTTCCGATTTTTTATATAGAATATAAATTTTCAATTATACTTGTTTGATAAATGAAATACAACTTTGTTCGAAAGATACAAAAAATATTCGACATAAAGTGTTTTAAATCTAATTATCAGCTTTAAATAATAATATATATATAATAATAATCATTAGCTGCAGCATTAGCACTCTCAATATCTGAGGTACATCCTTGTATCCTTTTTTGATTTAATTACTAACAAAAATAAATTCTATTTGTTATTTTTATAAAAATATATATATACTGATTTGATGAAAACAATAGTCCTTTGTGTGTCGAAAGATATAGAAACTTGTTCTTACTAGTTGCGATATTACTCCAATACGTTGGGAATAAGGTCGCTTTCTTGCATTAAATTGCAGTTTACTGCAACTGCAATAGAAGTTTAGTGCACTTTCCTTATACCGGAATGCTTAGGCAGTGAACCGGTTGCATCTAACTGCATTTTGCCCTAACAATCTTTACTTATTTTTATCTTTATCTTCTTTTCTTATTATTTAATCTTTACTTATTATTATTATATTTATATCATATTATTATTTTTACTTAGCACTCTCTCTGCCTACCCCGGGTGAGCCCCGTTTTAAGATATGTACATATATCGGCCATGTACCCGTAAATACAGCTGTTAACTACTTATTAATAATCATCCGTGGTTTTTATTAAACTTTGGTTGTGATGACTCTATATAAATAAATAAGGAAATCTCTTGAAACTCAATGCATTAAGCGTCTTCCAGGTCCAATTGTATTCGTCCGAGTCTAACCTTCCACCCTTTGAAATATACAAACAAAATTTGATCCAGGTCGGGTTAGCCATTTAGAAGTTACCACCAAGCACCAAAAAGGGTCTTCAGCAAAATGAGGGTTGCTACTCTGCCTACACCTTTGAGAACCCTTTCTGAAGTAGTAATAATAATGTTATATATCCTCACGCCTTCCCACAAGTGTCCCCGAAGGGTTATGCAGAGGTGTATTGGTAATACCCATACACCCACTTTCCGCCTGAGATATATTCAGACTAAAAAACATTAAAGAAGATAATAATAATAATAATATCCTCACGCCTTCCCGCAAGGGTCCCCGAAGGGGTAGGCAGAGGTGTATAGGTAATACCCCACACACACCCACTTTCCGCCAGAGGTATATTAGGCGCCAACGTGACAGATGGCGAGTCCATCGCCGTTACTCCAGCACAACTATACAAACGCCTTTGAATTTCTTCTCAGACGTATGCAGGTTTCCTCTCGATGTTTTCCTTCACCGTAAAGCTCGTGGTGTGACTAATCACTGTACTTAAGTTTAGAAAAAACTCTTTGGTACGGTCGGGATTCGAGCTTGCGACCTTTGCGTCGCAGGCAACTGCATAAAGAACGATTGACGAAAAAAGTGTATAAGGCCTATAGGGTAGACCTAGGAGGACGTTTTTAGACCAAATTAGGGACGTCTTGAAAAAAGGTTAGGTCAAGAGTACCCTAAACCGAAGAGCATGTATGAAGAGAATAATGAAAGTGGACGAGGCGAAAGAAGTATGTAAGAATCGTAGCAAGTGGAAAGAAGTGGTCTCTGCCTACCCCTACGGGAAAGAGGCGTCATTCTATTATGTATGTATGTATGTATGTAAAAAAAACTCGAGAAGTGTCAAGGGACACCCGGATGGAACGAAGTTCAAGAAGCACACGTCACTCACACGGGGGTTATAAGTATACAGCAAATAATAGGTAATCTGTAAGACAACAACCTATTTGTATTAACGCCGCCATTTCTCACCTAACAGACTACGTGACGACAAGAAACAAAAATAAACAAACAAACCTTTACCTAACCCAACCTACGTACCCAACCTACGTACCCAAACTACGTACCCAACCTACGTACCCAACCTACGTACCCAACCTACGTACCCAACCTACGTACCCAACCTACGTACCCAGCCTACGTACCCAACCTACGTACCCAACCTACGTACCCAACCTACGTACCCAACGGTTGGGTAAGAATGTCGTGACAACTTTTCGTAAGAATGTCGTGACAACTTTTCGTAAGATTTTTTTCCGTCTAGCCCCCTTTCACAACGCGCGATAAGGAACTTCGTTCCAAAAACATTAAATACACCCGGCCGTTCAAAGAAGACAACATAACGTAGCCATTATTCATTAGTACATACATACATATATTCACGTCAAAACTCTCACAGGGTAGCCAGGGAGAGCAAAAGGTGACGTCTCTCTAGACTTACTGGCCTCTTTCGCTTTATACATTCCACAGTCTCTTCCTACATGCTCGCCAGTTTTTTGTACTGTAGTAAAACTAAAAAACGCCTTCTACTTAGCGGTACTGGGATAATTGTTTAATAGTTTTATTAATATAAATATTGATTTTCGGCTCCTTTTTCGATTTCGCAATCAATTAACATTTTGCGCATCAAAGATCTCAATAACTTTGTGTTAACGGACCATCATTTGATTGCGAAAATTGCCAAATAAAAGTGAATCCAATGTTGCGAGAAGCTACATTAATATTTAAATAAACGCTGCGATCGCAGCCGTAGCTCACACCAAGGTCAAATATACCTAAGCAAAGGTCATTGTTGCATCAATACATCAGGAATTAGTGAACATGAGAAGTTGTTGCACATAAGTATATATGTATTACACATCGTTCGTAAGCCTGTTTTTTTGTGCTCACTACAAGGACAGAACGGTTAAATTGCGCCTCCGTGAGTTATTAGGGCGACCAAATTCAAACTCAGAAACCTTTTGTTCAATGTAAGGAACACTGGAAATATAAAATAACACTACCAGCCATTCCTAGAAATCTGTCAAGTGAAGAAACGATATTAAAAATCCCGGTTTTCATCCAGAGAATGAGAAAGCCCAGCGATGAAAATATTGTATACGATCTGTGCCCTGTTGGCAGATCTTTTTCTAGATGTATCATCACGTAGAGCCCCTTACGGGGTAGGCAGAGAGAAGAGCGCCAGTTCTCTCTAACATTACATACCTCTTTCGCTTCTTCCACATTCAACAGTCTCTTCATAAATGCTCGCCGGTTTCCAGTACCTTCTCTTGACGTTCCCGTCCTTGAGTGTCTGATCTATTTGATCTAGATGAACACATACAATGTGTTAATCCAGGTAATAAAATATCTCGGTACCAAATTTAATCCAGTTCAGTTCAGTAGTTTTTGTGTGAAAGAGGTTTTCAAACATTCTCGTAAAGTTTCGCATTTTTAAATGTACTAGCGGCCCGTCCCGGCTTCGCACTTAAAATACCCTATATTAATCAGTGATAATATAGCATTAAAATGGAGAAAGAATTTTTAAAATCGGTCCAGTACTTTTTGAGACAATTCCTTACGAACACACTTACAAATGTACTTATATATACAAATCTATCCTCTTTATAATATTAGTATAGATTAATTAATAGGATGCCAATGTACTACAACACAAATATTTTTTTCACTAAAACGTTGTCTGAAACCTAAAGAGCACATCCTGTACCTACGCATATATTGAAAAAAATGTGTTTAGGTATTTCTCTTGTTATCTGATTGTACTAAACTTGATACGACACGTAGATATCGGCTCTGCTTACGTGAGAGTACTCACAAATAGTTATTATTTCTTAGAACTTAAACGTGTGTTTAACATATTTTTCTTTATTCCTTATTACCCACGTTTATAAAATCTAACTATTATTCTGGTTGTACCTTCATACCTTCGCAAAAAAATTCTAGTTAATTTTAAACGAACTCACCTTGAGATAGACTTGATGAACGAATCCCATAACCAATATTTACATTAAGAGACGTTAACAAGACCCTGCCTGTTCATTCATAATCATATAGAAGTATAGGTAATACCCATATAATACCCACTTTCCGCCAGAGATATATTTTGGTGCATCTATCAGGTGCCAGCCTGTCAGCAGCGAGTCAATCGCCGTTACTCAAGTACGACTATACATACGCTTTTGAATTGCTACTCAGACGTATGCAGGTTTCCTCTCGATGTTTTCCTTCACCGCAAAGCTCGTGGTGTCACTAATCACTGTACTTAAGTTCATAAAAACTCATTGGTACAGTTGGGATTGGAACTTGCGATCTTTATGTCGCAAGCAACTACTCGAACAACAGCCACGGCTCCTATATTATTATTTTTTGTTTCAGTGCGCTATTCACGCGCTCAGCAACTATAAATTTGATTCGATTTGAAAATATATATTTATTAGATAGCCCTTTTATTGAGAACGAGGCTAATCTTCATACTACTACTTAAGGGAGCAGATAATCTAATATAATTTAAAACGAGTGAAACCGTGGGTCACAGCTAGTATGGTGATTATTCCGAGGGGAATAAAAATTAAGTACCTACAAGAGATATGTGTACAAGTTCGTGCTCAAACAGACCCAATGTCACTGCACAAGGACAGATTTCCAAACATTAATCAACGTAGCGAAATGTGTGTGTCGCAAACTGTACATTAGATACCCGGCGATGGTGCAAGTACAACATAATATTAGCTATATAACTTAACTAACCGTACCCCGCAGCTTCACTCGAGCCAAATTCTTATATTGTCTATACAAATATCTGCTGCTTCTAATATTAAAATAACCTCTTTTTACAAAATGGATGTGGATATGGATATAGCGTGTAATATATGGATATATTACACGGTACCTATATCAAAATAAAAAAATTAAGATTTGTGTCTCTATTTGTTCTGGCTAATCCCTGAAACGGCTGGACCGATTTCGACGGGACTTTTACCGGCCAGATAGCTGATGTCAAAAGGAGTAACTTAATAAGGCAACTTTTATTTTGGAAACTTTTTTTTAATTCACGTGGACTTAGCGGGAGAGTGTCGATATAAAAATACTTGATTGATTGTAGCATGTGTGAGTCCGATGAATGTGAGAAGAAAAGCGAAGTAATTAATATAGAAGTTATGACGAAGTTTTCTTGAGAAATCTTAAACATAACGTTAAAAAAACTACCAGGATATAATAAAACAACAAGAGGTAATTTAATATTGTGACTCGTCGTTTAATGCTAATAATATACGTAATAACCATTGTCTTGTTTGTACGTCAAATAGACTGTGATATATGATATGTATTCATTCCGCATCATTCACGTGCGTAATGTATACGAAACAGAGATCCTCGGCAAATTAAAAAATCTTAAGGCTTTCCGCAAATCGACATCGCGAAACGTATTGTTAACATGCCGACTCACTCGAGGGGTGGACAGAGAGACTAAAGACTTACGCTAAAGGGATGCTGTAGTCCTCTTAGTAATTCTCTTTCGCTTCATCCACGTTCATCATGAAATGAAATGTTTTTTTTTAAATAAAGTTCGAATAGTCGCCTGCAGCCTTTAGGCTGTGAACAACTTGTTACAACATTTTATTTCATTTGCGAATTTGAGTCATGAGTTTTCCTGAAATTAAGTACGGTGATCTTCAATTCCCTTTACTCTGTAGGGTTACATCGAGAGGAAACCTATAAACGTTTGAGAAAAATGCAAAGTCGTATGTTTAGTCGTAAGTATGCTTGAAAAATGGTGATGAAGTCGCCATTTGTCTCCGCAAAGCGGGTGTGTGTTATTACTACATACTATCCCTTCAGGGGCCCTTGTGGAAGACGTGAAGATATATTTATTAAACTTGTAAATAAAAATGGTCCCTACTATTAAATTGTTTATTATGACCTTGCCTCTAGACAGAACCCGAAGTCAGTGTGAGATATTTGGTAACACTAACGTTGCTCAATCATTCTTGCCTGACGGATACCATTTCCAAAGAAATAATGTCGTGATCTTTTCTATGCGTCAATGAAACTATATTATATATATTATTTATTAAAAGCTCAGAGTTAATAAGTAACTAGAATTAGGTATATTGGGGACCCAATGAAATTGTAAAATAAACATTGAATTTTCACCTAGGAGTTACTCAATTGTATCTTCAACTACAATGCGTGACTGGGCGACATGTTTTTTACCACCTTAGTTGAATTAAAAAGCATTGTTTTATTGCAAATTTTTGCTACACATTTTTCTAATATGAAAGATTCCCAAGGGATTCGTGATTGTACGGGATGAACATCAGCTATTTAATGGATAACAGCGAACAATTAGTTCAAAAGGTCAACGCATTAACTTCTGTGGTTGATTGTACGCCGTTACGTGTCATAATAACACAATTAAACAGTTTTATTGAATCGATTGTATTGTTATGACGTCACTCGCACGTGCCTACCCGAAGGTTACGGACATAAATTCAATTGACGGTGCTATATAACATCGAGACGTCTACGTGCCATGAGTACTATCATTGGTTATCTCGATTAGAAATCCCATACCATTTTGACTCCTACATCTATTTATTTAAGGTTGAATTAACTCTAGATGGCATCTAACTGGCCTATACGTGTTTGTATTTATTAAATCGTTAATCTTCACGTCCAAAAGGGTCACCGAATGTAACAATACCCTCATTTCGTTGAAGATATCATTACGTGCCAACGTGACAGATGGCGAATCCATCGCCGTTTCTCAAGTACCTACTACTAAGTCTATGAATTACTTCCCAAACGTATGCATTTCCATTCGTTTCTGTTGTAAATGTAGTAACTGCACTATTCTTAAAGGTATAATGTTATAAACAAATAAAATTTTAATCGTCATTATCGCTTTGTAGTATGGCAGGAAATTTGGAAAATCGCGGTGTATAATTTTCGTAAAAGCATTAGATTCAAATTTTACATGCATATTCCCTCATCCATTTCGACCCCAAATATAGATACTACAAAAGCAGATAATGTATAGAACTCAAGAGTCAGTAATAAATAAAACTCTGATGAAGTCACGGACATGATGATAAACCAAAAACCACAGAACGAAGTTGTTGCAATCTCGACCTTGGAGGTGGGAGTTTGAAACCGGTAATGCGGTTTCGTAAACTGTAGGTGCCTTATAACAACACGAGTATACGCAATCTAAGTTATTATCTTCAAGGGTCCCCATTGGGGTAACCAGAGATAGAATATATATTTTTTTGTCTAAGGTATATTTCAATGCCAACACGTCAAATGGCGAGTCTGTTACTATTCAACATACAATCTTTGCGTTGCAGACGACTTCGCGAACCATACGGCAACCATTTTAAATCTTTATCCTGCCTAATGATAAAGTTTGTGAGGATTTAAAGATATTAGTAACTCGATCACGATAGAACGGCTGAATGTAATTGGACCGAAATTACCAAGATATAGATTCCAGAAAACAAAACTACCATTGAAATCAGACTTAACAAGGCTGAAACCTACCTAGTTTTTTTTATGCGATGGATAAGCACTATGATCTTGAGCTTATAAGGTCCTTTTAACTTTAATCTCAGTATAAAATTCTGTCAGGTCAAAGTATTAGGACTTAAGAGACGTTAATATTAACGTTTAAAACTAATGTTACTCAATCGTTCACACTACGTTTTGCAACGGTCAGGTCACACTATTGTTGGCTCAACTTTAGCCTCTTACTTCATCTGTTGAAAACTCAAGATCGTGCAGAAGTTTGCACACCTTCAGTTTAATTTGTTGCGTTTGATTTAAATTTGTTTGTTGTTGTCTTGTCCTCTCTCTTTTGTACAACTCTATAAGGTTAGGATTTTTGGATTCGAAACATCAGATCATTACCCTGACACAAGCTATGCTTAATTTAGGACTATGTCAATCTGTGTGGAATTGTCACAAAGTATTATTATTATTAGATCTTTATTGTGAAGGAAATCATCGAGAGAAAACCTACATGAATTCTCTCCCACGGAACCAGCACTGTCTAGTGTAGGGGCCAGACGTTAATTTATTACACGCTTTTTATTAGCTTCACTTGTATGTCAGTATGTCAGTATGTAACTCTCCGTGGGTAATTAGCGCGCCTGCGGCCTTTCTTGGTTCTCGTAGCCGTTTCTCTGGCTCCCTTTTGAAAAATATCGAACTAAAAAGTTAATAATAAATATAGTTTAAAAAAAAACTAAAAAAACACGCTTTTTACAGAAAACTAAACTAAAAAATAAAAAAGAAATTTTAATAAATTTGAATTAATAATAGTGTAAAAATTCTTAATAAATAATTAAAAAAAAGCGTGGGGTGCTTTTTAAGATATTGTCGAAATAATAAATCTTCTATTCTTATAGATATAAGTATTTTATTGACAGATATCAATAAAATATTTAGAACTATTGACACCATGCACCCCACGCTTTTTTTAAATTATTTATTAAGAATTTTTACACTATTATTAATTCAAATTTATTAAAATTTATTTTTTATTTTTTAGTTTAGTTTTCTGTAAAAAAGCGTGTTTTTTTAGTTTTTTTTAAACTATATTTAATTTTAAAGGGCTGTAAACGCCGATGGACTCGCCGTCTTTTACCTTAATCCTTAAATAAATCGGTGTGATTAATCACTGTATATTACAGTTCAGATTTATTTTTCCCTCGTGATTTAAGCTTGCAATCTTTCCTCTGTAGGCCACGGCAGTAGTTTTTTTTATTAATAACAATTCTTTAATTTAATTCCAGTAAAACATGAAGATAAAACAAGACCTGCTGATCCAGCCTTCTGGCGAGATGTGGAAGGCCATCCGAGTGGAGTTGAAGGAAGATGTCAACACGAGGGACCAAGATGTAGAAGCCATCAGGGACTGGTTGAGGAAACAGCCGCATTTGCCTGACGATTGGGGTATGATTATGAAATTCCTTTGTTATAATAACAAATAATTTTAGACCTAACATCATTGACTAAGGAGGATATTTTATATTAAAAAAACTGTGTGGCACACCGCGTCTTTTTTGATTTTATAGGTGGTGTGTTTTTCTCTGAAATAAAATATATCCTATGTGTGAATCCAGCCTATAATCTAAGTATCTCTGTGCCAAAGTTCAATCCAATTAGTAGTATAAAATTATGTAGTAGTTAACCTGTTTTTTCTAATTCGCACCGAGTTAGCACGAGTCGCAGGTTAATTAGTAATAAAAATGTACAACACATCACGATGTACAAAGATCGAATCACAAAAAACTAATTCTCTCTCAAAGAACTTCAGACACTCCTCTTCTTTCTCTTCTTAATACGGTATTATAGAGTTTAGGCGCAGAAGAATTTGTGCAAGAAGATAGTTTTTCTATAGTATGTATGTATATATAGTTGTTCTTGAGAAAATGAAACGCCGATGGACTCGCCATCTGGCACGTTGGCACCCAAAGATTACTTTGTTGTTGTTAGCCTGGTACATCCCACTGCTGGGATGCCACTGCCTCTCTCTATCCAGGTGTTTCTTATTATTATTATCTATGATCATATTCAAAGATTAAATTTACTTTACTTTCATAAATTTTTATAAACGCATTTTGTGTATTTTTATTTAGAATACCATCCAATAATGACTTACCTGCGCGGCAGTAGCTTCTCCTTAGAGAAGTGTAAGAGGAAGCTGGACATGTACTTCACCATGAGAGCCGCCTGTCCTGAGTTCTTCACCAACAGAGACGCCTCAAAGCCTGAGCTTTTGGATATTATGAAGAAAATGTACGAATTTCATGTATTACTAGCTGTCCCTCCCAGCTTCGTTTGAATGAGAAAATTAAAAAAGTATATGGTCGCAGGTTTATCAGGTCCAATTGTGAATGTAGACTATCCAGGTATTATCAGAGAAAATTTCTCCAAGATCGGCTTGTCTTTGGCTCACTCACTCACGGTGATTGAGTTATCAACTGAGTCGTCGGGCCATCAAAAATTTCCCTATAATTTCACAATAATCATACATACATACATATCATCACGCCAAGTCCCTAGCGGAGTAGGCAGAGAGTATAGAGCGCCAGTTCTCTCTAGACTTACATACCTCTTTCGCTTCGTCCACATTCATCAGTCTTTTCATACATGCTCGTCGGTTTCGAGTACTCTTAACGTTCCCGTCCTTGAGAGTCCGATCGATAATCAAGTGAAGGTACCAAGAATATATACCTACGATTTATAATTATTTTTTAAACAATAATTATATTATGCAGGGATATAGATAAACTTAAATTATTATTATTAGTATTAGGATAAACTAGAAACAAGTTTACGAGCCTCAGAGATTTTAATTAAAAATTAATATGCGAGCGAAGTTTAGCAGCGAAGTTTTAGTTTAGAAGCGAGCGGCCTTTATTCATCGGACACCACAATTAAACCCCAAGTAAAGAAATAAATATCGATCATGTAGGTAATATTTTAATTTGGTATTCCAGCCAAGGACCTCCATTGCCGGGCCTGACCAAGAATGGGAGAAGAGTCACCATTTGTAGAGGTAAGGACTTTTTAGTTTGTTTTCACTTTCATTAGTTCAAAATGTAATAATAATACGTTACCGTCCGACAATGTTACAATTTTGAGACTAATTGCATGGTTAACTACCGTAATCCATCCATCCATCATGAAGATTATGTGTACACATATATATACACATATTCTTCATAACAAGAATAAGCTACAGCTTGGCAGCAATCATCGCACTAACTATGAAAGAAAACTATGCTGTTTGAAGGAGTACAGCTGTACAAACAATTACATAATGATATTAAAAGTTGGAGGATTTTATACATTACAAAATTAATTTAAGCAATATATTTATAACATGTCAATTTATAAGTAGATACCTATTTATTAACGAGATTCAGAGTAAATTTACGCAATTGGAATTAAGAAATTGTCAAACCAAATCACATTGTAAGAGAACTTAAGTAAGTTTTTATGGGAATAAAATTCTATAAACCTAAACCTATGCCTCAAAGTGCTTGATGATTAATCACCTATCATGTTCATTGTAGGAATCGACCCAGACGTGGAAGCTCAAGAAATAATAGACACTCTCAAGTTAGCTCTTATGATTGGCGACGTGCGTCTTACTGAAGAGAAGGAAGGAGTGGCTGGCGACATCTACGTCTTGGACGCGGCTGTACTCGGTGCAAGCATGCTTGCTAAGCTGTCACCGGCAATTGTAAAGAAGTTCATGATCTGTGTACAGGTGAGCAAGGAGTCGGGAAAATATATCATTGCATGTCCTATTTGCTTTGATAATAAAACTGATATGTAACACATAGCTGATGTTAAAAACTCATTGGTACTACTCGAACCACTCGGCCAACACGGCACGTTTTAACTTAAGTAGTATAATAGATTTTAGAGATTTTTATGTCAGGTTAGGTAACAATATCTAATAGCTAAGCTTACAATCGATAGGTTATAAATATGTTGTACATTTCAGGAAGCATACCCTATAAAGCTGAAGGAAGTTCACATCATAAACTCCGCACCGCTAGTGGAGAGATTCATCAACTTCGTGAAGCCATTCCTCAAGGACAAGATAAGGAAAAGAGTGAGTAAATTACTTGAATATTACCTTCGTGTAACACCAAAAATTTTTTTATATACAACAAAAGTGGCAAACCAGCATACGGTCCAACTGATGGGCAACGGTTACCATAGCCTATTTACACTCACGATACGAGGATTATATTCTGTTGGCAGCATAATGGGAATAATCCCTCTGGTGCCAACACAATATAACAATCCTCCCCTCCCCAAGGAGCTCATTACTGGAAACCTTATTCACCGCGTAGGAACACAACACAAAAAATTGTGTTATTTGGCTACGGACGTCTACAAGGTGGAGGTCCTGCCCCAGTCGGGCAGCTCCAAATTCGAGCGGGGAACCCGTTATGCCCTCTCCTCCTCCTTAGCTTTTCCAACTTGTCGCCGGAGATACATTAAGGTCCCAAAGTAACAGATAGCGAGGCCATCCCTTTATCAATCACATAGCATATACGTACGTCTTTGATTTACATGTTACCTCACGCTGTTTTCTTCCACCGTTAAGCTCGTCGTAATCACCGTTATAAAGATCAGTTCATTGGTGCACACGGGATTTGCACTTGTAGTACCTATTTGCATTGTACGTTACTACGCGAACCACTCGGCCACCACAGCGTTGAGGATATACACCATTTTGGATCAATGATGATGATTGATGGATGGCATCAAAACCACGGTACCATATGACCATCGAGTTGGTCTATCCAGAGTTCATTTCACTCCTCTATGAAACCTTTCTGAAACTGTCTCCCGTCATTCCATCTTATTATTATATCCATTTTGAATAGCAAAGTAAAAAGGCTCTCGTATAAATAATAAATATAAAGCAATAAGTTTGTTTTCATTTACTATTACAAATACAATGCTACCTCTTTTCAGATCTACATCCATAAAGACATCAAAGACCTGTACAAGTACGTACCTCAAGAAATACTACCGGTCGAGTATGGTGGAGAGTGCGGCACTATGGCTGACCTTCAAGGTTTGTTTCATTTTTATTAAGAGCATAGACAACGCGGCATATTTGACGGCGGTTAAATAGAAAGCAAAGATTACAATGTATACTGTAACAATAGAAAGCGAACTTCAGTTCACATTGCATCGTCTGTATTTCAGAACAAATATTCTTCGTCGTGCTACCCTTAATCATTGTCATTTCAAAGTAATCTTTATCATCATCATCATCATCATTTTTATAATACTTACAATGGGTGTGATGACGTAATGTATGTAGCATTACGTCATTACACCCATTCCCAAACAGGGCAGAGCACCAATTCTTCCTACATGCAGACCTCTTTCGTTTTATATACAAGTATGATCGTGATCTGTGATCGTGATGAAGATCATGTTTCAATTGTGAATTTTGGCCGTTCCATGGCATCGCCACCCTCGTATTTTTTCACCCGAGCAAAGCTGGGAGCTAGTTATTATTTTATAATAAATATCCTCACGCCTTCCCACAAGGGTCCCCGAAGGGGTAGGCAGAGGTGTATGGGTAATACCCACACACCCACTTTTCGCCAGAGGTATATTAGGTGCCAACGTGACAGATGGCGAGTCCATCGCCGTTACTCAAGCACGACTATACATACGCCTTTGAATTTCTTCTCAGACGTAGGCAGGTTTCCTCACGATGTTTTCCTTCACCGTAAAGCTCGTGGTGTGACTAATCACTGTACTTAAGTTTAGAAAAACTCATTGGTACAGTCGGGATTCGAACTTGCGACCTTTGCGTCGCAGGCAACTGCTCGAACCACTCGGCCACCACGGCTCTTATTTTATATATTTTTATATTGTTTCTTTCCAGACAAATGGGTTAACAAGCTGATTGAATACCGTGACTGGTTCAAGCGGCAAGACTCCATCATTGCCAACGAGTCTCTCCGGCCAGGCAAGCCCACGAACTATGATGAACTGTTCGGCATCGATGGCTCCTTTAGGCAGTTGTCCATCGATTGATACAATTCTCTTTACATATTTTGTATCGCTCTCAAATATAATAGTTTTAAGCTAGAATAAGCATTACGTTATAATTAGATTTAGATGGATTTCCACGGGTTCACCCGATTTAAGTTGATTTCATTTGTTTTCCTTGGGGTTTCTTGGAATTTGGTTTTCTGGAAAAATTATCCTATATCCAACATCTTCCCTCCCTGTAATTAAATTCATCCAAAACCCTTAAGTCTTTCTGGGTTGGTCGAGTAGCAAACACCTTCATTCAAAAAATCAAAGATGCTAATTGAAGTATATGGAGTATTTATTATATATTGTACTATAGAGGATAACTGGTGATACTGGCACCATAGAATAATTATGGCGCGAAAAGACAAATGTCATCGGCGGAAAACAATAGACAGTCATTCATCCAATATACGAGTTATCTTACGGACGCATTCTTGTTTTCTTTTGCTTGCAACTCATAGACTTCTCACTAGTACAGTCGTACCTAACCATAATTTTATAGTGCCAAAAAGACAAATCTATCGACATTTATCCTACATTGAAACAAAATTGAATTGCGATTGCAATAGGACGTGATTGTATGGATTTTCATTCCTCTCTTCTTGCATTCTCATTCTTGTCTGTCTCTGATGCTATTCCTTTCATTTGCCAGCGCTAGTCCTTGTCAAAAATAGTATTAATAAATAATTGTAACTTGTTGCTAATTAAAGATTATAGACGAAGGTACTCATTTATAAAAAAAAGCTTTTCATTGTCTATCATTATTTTCTTCAGTGATTCTTATTGTATTAGGTGATGTACTCGCTGTTCCTTAGTTATGTAATAGTTTGTAAATAATTATTAGATTAACCTATGAGATTATATATTACGATATATGAATATTTGTAAAACTTTTATTTGGTTATTAAAATATCAATATACTTTTTTATTTTTTTCTAACGTTGATGTTTAATTTTAAATGCACATGCATAATATCATCATTATCATCATGAAGCCGTGGTGGCCGAGTGGTTCGAGTAGTTGCCTGCGACACGAAGATCGCGAAGTCGAATCCCGACTATACCAATAAGTTTTTCTGAATTTAGTTAAATTCAGAAAAACTGTACTTATAGTGATTAGTCACACCACGAGCTTTACGGTGAAGGAAAACACCGAGAGCAAACCTGCATACGTCTCAAATCAAATCAAAATACAAAATCTTTTTATTTCACATAGGCCCAGATGGGCACTTATAAAACTTCGAAAAAGAAGAAGCACGGTTCGGGTTGGTCGCTTCCATGGAGAAGAACCGGCAAGAAACTCCATGGTTACTCTTTTCAAATTATTAGGCATATACAATATTTTTTTCGTTACAGCAATAGTACCCAAGTATGGGGGAACAACGTAGGCCCGACAATAGGTCGTTGCTTACTATACAAAGCATACATAAGTCTGAGAAGCAATTCAAAGGCGTATGTATAGTCGGGCTTGAGTAACGTCGGTGGACTCAACATCTATCACGTTGGCGCCTAAAATATATCTTTCCTCCAAACTTAAATTGTCAGTATATGGTCGTGATTGTTTTTTAATTAAACAGTACTTAATGGAAATCAAATTTTATTTAAAATACAGAGCTATTAGAATTGAACTTATTTATGGCCACAATATCCTCGTCTGTCAAACGGAAGTCAAATATATCAATGTTGTGCTTCAGGCGGTCTGCGTTGGTTGTCTTCGGTATTGGTATGAGGTATCGGTCGATCTGTAAATTATCATTATTCATTAACAAGGTCAAAGTCAAGGGTAATAGGCAGGAGTCCTATATCACCGCGAAGGAAGGAAGGTACACACCGCATCTGTCTGTTCGCAAAAATTCAAAAACCACTGAATGGTTTCTCCAATAGTCAGTACGGTTAAGGAGAAAGCTTGTTCAGAGTTATAACGTGTTACGGTTGAAATATGAGGTATAACACAGCTTCCACTACTTGACAATTCATGTCTTACTCGTCGGGACGCCTTCGTGGACATAGGGGGAGACTATAACACAGCTTCCACTACTTGACACTAGATGGCGCTGCCCTTTGTTGACATGATTTCTGCATCGCGCTGTTGAGAGTCTCCAGCAAAACATGACCTTCAGGCGGACCCACCGTATCAATGAGAATTAGGACCTACCATTCCTTTGTTTGTATTGTATGCTTCTGGTTAGCTTCCACTGCGTTGGGACTATTCTGGGACATACATAAACACTATCTCTCTATTCCTCTCGTACGTATTGTGCTTCCACACTGTGGGACTCAATATATATATGTATACTGTAGTGTTGCTATTCGATCGATTATCGTAATAAATTACTTTGAACATATCATATTGTCTCACTGCGACCTCCGCCGTACTTCAGTGGCGCCCAACGCATCGGCCTACGGATACAGCACCTACGCGCAGCGTGACTTCGCATCGGTCTCGGCTTCGGAAGGACTCGATCAACATCAAGGACGGTGGTCGCCGCGGAGATTGTATGAATGAATGAAGAAAAATTGCAAAGAGGAAACAGCCCCGGTCCAACTTTCGTCACACGTGCGGGTCGTATCACTACAGTCAAAACTAAGAGTAATACAACCACAATGCTATCAGTAGAACAATTTGAACGTCTGCTCGCGAAAATACCTACATCTAAGACACCCAAAAAGGGTTCCTTTACTCATTGCCATTACTCATTTGATGGCAGTAAAGACCCGGAAGTTGTGGAAGCCTTTCTGTCAGCCATCAACATTTTCAAGAGGTCTGCTGACATGGGGGAAAGCACTGCACTGGAGGAGCTACCTCTATTGTTAAAAGGCGAAGCTGGAGTGTGGTGGCTCGGCGTGAAAAATGACATCACTACGTGGGACGAATTCGAAAGGCAACTGCGTGATAATTTCCCACCGATTCGAGAACCGTACTTGATCTATAATGACATAACGCAAGAAAAGCAAGGAGCCAACATGACTACGGAAGACTTCTTACGACGCAAGCGCATGCTGTTTTCGCAACTCCCAGCACCGAGACACCCAGAGTCTGTACAAATCGATATTATTTATGGTCTACTACGACTGGATATAAGAGATAAAGTACCACGTTCAGGGTTCAGTGACTTTAAGCAGTTACTAAGGGCGGCCTGCATAACCGAAGAAATCTTGCATGAAAAGGTTCCTGTCAGTAAAACATCGCAAGTTTGTGAGCCTAACCCAAAATTTGCATCAACGAAAAAGCTACGGTGCAAATTCTGTAGAAATCCCGGTCACAGTATCGAAATTTGTAGGAAGTTTATAAGTTCAAGAAAGAACGAACCACAGAAAGATATGAAGTCGGAAGTCTCAGATGGAATAACACAGTTCCCTTCACCTTCGACACCTAAGTTCAGCTGTTATGGTTGTGGTGCTCCTGGGGTGGTTAGGAGCAACTGCTCTACTTGCCATAAAACTAAAGCTCAACCACCAGCTGGCAAGGACATTGCATTTTGTGCCGTAGATACAACTACAGACTCAAGAGACAGACCAGTCATCTACATTGACGTGGATGGTGTGACTGGGGCAGCATTTATTGATAGTTGTGCCAAATCCAGTATAGCGTCTTATAGTCTGTATAAGGCACTTTTGAAGAAAGGGTACACCTTCAATAAAGCAGGAGTTGGTATAACGTTGGCAGATGGAGTACCAAAGAGGCAAGCTGTCCTAATAACGAAGGCACCGGTTAAAGTTAACGACAAAGTGGTACTCACAACTTTTGTGGTACTACCTGAGTCCCGTAACAACCGAACTCTACTCGGCGTTGGATTTATTCAAGATGCCCATATAGTTCTAAATCTACCGCAAAGCACCTGGCACTTCGTAGAAAGGCCCCATGAGGATAATGAACTATACGAGGAAAGCTTTATACAGTTCGGTAACGATGTGGCCTGGAGTTATGTATCTTCGAACGTATCTCTGTCACCTTCTCTGCCTGAAATGAGTCGTACGGAAGATAGCCTGGTGCGACCATATGGTCCTTTGATACCGCTAAATCTTCCTGATGTAACACCGAAGAAGAGACAACGTGTCGAACTGTTTGATGGCTATTCACCGGTCATCGATACACTCTACAAGGACGCCGTAACAAACCTGCAGGACTACGACGAATATGATGACGCTGATTCACCGACAGGAGACTTATTTCCTCGCACTTCTATATCATCAATCGACGTGGAACGATTGGAAAAATTTCTCGATAAAAATAACGATGTCTTCCAACTAAACGGTAAACCTGTGAAAGATTTCGAGCATATTATAGAAACCGGTGATCACAAACCTATATCTGCACCACCATATAGATTATCGCCTGCTAAAACTGAAACCCTGAAGTCCGAAATTAAGAAGATGTTGGCAGAGGGAATCATTGAGCCATGTTTATCCCCATGGGCGGCACCGGTAGTGATGGTCCCCAAGAAAGATGGGACTACCAGAGTTTGTATCGACTACCGACAGCTCAACGCTGTCACGACACCTGATGCATACCCAATGCCAAGGATAGATGATCTCTTGCATAATGCCAAACCTACGCCCTATATGAGCACTATAGATCTTCGTGCTGGGTACTGGCAAATCAGCGTCAAGGAAGAACATCGAGACAAAACTGCTTTCGTCACTCCATTCGGCATGTACAAATTTAAAAGAATGCCATTTGGCTTGCGCAACGCGCCGGCAACATTCCAACGTATGATGGACAGATTTAGAATCTCCCTTAGCCACATTAAGCTCCTGGTGTATCTAGATGACTTAATAGTGATGTCATTAACGTTAGAAGGACACCTTACGGACTTACAGGACGTTTTCGACAAGTTAAGGGAATTTAACTTGACAGCTAATCGAGAAAAATGCTATTTCTGCTGCCCAAGAGTAAAATATTTGGGGCATTATATCACTGCCAACGGCCTGGAAGTTGACCCTGAGAAGGTCAGGGTTATACTTAATATGTTACCTCCACGAAATTTGAAACACCTGATGTCATTCATTCAAATGTGCTCATGGTACAGAAGATTCATGCCTGACTTCGCAAAGATTGCAGAGCCTCTGACTCGTTTGACGAAAAGGAACGCCTCTTGGAAATGGGAAGACGATCAGAAGTGTGCGTTTGAAACTCTTCAGAAACTATTGGCCTCACCTCCTGTTCTGGCTCAAGCTGATGACTCAAAGCCGTACACAATCAAGGCC
The DNA here is from genome assembly GCA_945859725.1 of Drepana falcataria. Classification (NCBI taxonomy): domain Eukaryota; kingdom Metazoa; phylum Arthropoda; class Insecta; order Lepidoptera; family Drepanidae; genus Drepana; species Drepana falcataria. The sequence goes on along the minus strand of OX243941.1, from coordinate 6,859,821 downwards.
GACGCTAGTAGTTATGCCATAGGAGCGGTTTTGGTCCAGGGGGAGGGAGAGAAGGAACACCCTGTCGAGTATGCAAGTCGACTGTTAACTCCACCTGAACGCAACTATTCCACGACCGAGCGAGAAGCGCTTGCCGTTGTGTGGTCTGTTAACAAATTTCGGAGTTACATTGAAGGAACAAAGATAACAGTCATGACTGATCATCAAGCCCTCAGATGGCTTATGTCTTTAAAGTCGCCAACTGGACGCTTAGCGCGATGGGCCCTACAATTACAACCTTATGATATAACTATAAAATACATCACTGGTAGAACTAATGTCGTTGCTGACTCCCTATCACGACCGAGTTGTGAACCCGAAACAGAACAGAAGTGTGGAATTTGTACTGTTATAATAGACATGCCTAGTAAAAGTAAAGAACAAATCAGAGAAGAACAATTCAAGGACGGGGACATTATTAAAATAGTTCAGAGTTTAGAAGGCACTGATGAGGAGCAAGCCAGATATTATAGTAGAAAGGGTTACGTGATCAATAATGATCTGTTGTACCGTTACTGCCCTGACGGGGATTCCGAAGATAGTCAATTAGTCGTACCTAAACAGGAACAGATCAAAGTAATCACTGCTTATCATGATGATGCAACTGCTGGACATAATGGTGTTGAAAAGACGCTCGAGCGGATAACGAAGCGTTACTTCTGGAAAGGCATGAGAGGTCATATAGAAACATACGTTCGTAACTGTCTCAAATGCCAGCGGTACAAGCCTACCAATCAGAAGCCTGCCGGCTTACTTCAAACTACAGCTCAAAATAAACGTTTCGAAGTTGTTGCGTTTGACTTATTTGGGCTTCTACCCAAAACTGCAGAAAACTACAATTGGATCTTTATTGTTGAAGACATGGCCACTCGATGGATAGAGTTGTTTGCGCTAGAACAAGCCACCGCAGAAGAATGTGCCAAGATTTTACTCAATGAAGTAATATTGAGATATGGCACCCCACGACGATTTATAAGTGATAACGGCACACAGTTCGTTAGTAATGTTATGCAGCAACTGACGTTCTGCCTGAACATTCAACATGGTTTCACCCCTGTGTACCATCCTGAGACTAATCCAGTTGAGAGACGAAACCGTGACTTGAAAACTCAGTTAGCTATCCTGGTCGAAGGCAGTCATGTCACCTGGGCAGAAAAGCTATCGAGCATCCGTTTCGCCATGAATACGGCCAAATCATGCTCAACAGGCTACACAACAGCTTACTTGACGTTCGGACGAGAGCTGCGGACTCCAGATGATGTGAACCATGATCTTCGCCAAATAATACATGACGACAACTTCTTAAAGGAAATAACCCCCAGACTGTTGTCAATGGCGAACACTCTTTACAAAGCACGGGAGATCCAAGACATGAGAGAGGAAAAGCGCAAGGAGTATAGCGACCGATCTAGGCAAGCTTGCCCTGATTATCGCCCCGGAGACCTTGTGTTGGTCAATACCCACGTCTTAAGCAGAGCTAACCAAGGATTCAGTTCAAAACTAGCCCCACGGCGCGATGGACCTTATATAATTTCACGGAGACATGGTCCTAGCTCGTTTGTCGTAACGAACCCCAATACCAACATCCCAGCCGGTGTGTATCATGCGTCTGCCCTAGCACGCTACCACACTGCTGAGAGTGATGCCATACCGATGCCATCCTTACCTATCAGGAAGAGAGGTAGGCCCCGAAAACAAGTGGAAATCTAAGCAGCTACCAAGCACCGAGGAAAACAACGATCATAAACAATTCATGTCTTACTCGTCGGGACGCCTTCGTGGACATAGGGGGAGACTATAACACAGCTTCCACTACTTGACAATTCATGTCTTACTCGTCGGGACGCCTTCGTGGACATAGGGGGAGACTATAACACAGCTTCCACTACTTGACACTAGATGGCGCTGCCCTTTGTTGACATGATTTCTGCATCGCGCTGTTGAGAGTCTCCAGCAAAACATGACCTTCAGGCGGACCCACCGTATCAATGAGAATTAGGACCTACCATTCCTTTGTTTGTATTGTATGCTTCTGGTTAGCTTCCACTGCGTTGGGACTATTCTGGGACATACATAAACACTATCTCTCTATTCCTCTCGTACGTATTGTGCTTCCACACTGTGGGACTCAATATATATATGTATACTGTAGTGTTGCTATTCGATCGATTATCGTAATAAATTACTTTGAACATATCATATTGTCTCACTGCGACCTCCGCCGTACTTCAGAGGTTAATTGTTGGTCGCGTGGAAAACAATTCAAAGTTTCCAAGTTCGAACCTGATTGTACCAATAACTTCTTTTTCAAACTGTAAGATTTCATACATCATGAGCTTCACTGTGAAGGAAGCCACTATATGGAAACCTGCATACGTACGTTGGAGAAGAAAATTAAAGTCGTATGTGCTATATGCCACTTAGGCACGTAAATATATATCCAGAAAGAGTATGTTTCTTAAATATATACTAGTAGTACCATCCAGCTTCGGTTCGCGATCGCATCGACACAGGTGTAATTGTAAATTTAAACTATCCTAGAATTCAGTACTTAAGACGAGAATAATTTATTGAAATCGGTCGTGCCATTCTCGAGTTTTTGATGGACTTGCGACTTATTTTTAGCTATTAAAACAAGAGTATATAGTTTAAGGTTGGTAAAAGATCGTAATATCCCACAAATAGTACATTATTAATCAATAAGCCTTACCAAATACCGAAGAACAATTTGCGTTGGACTCTTCTTGTACTTCTTGGCGATATCTACGAGGACTGGATCGTCAATCTTCGGAGCTGGAGCATCGGGTTTGTTTCTGACGAGGAAGCCGAAGGGACTGTAAGCAGTCACTGTGACGCCTCGAGCTTGGCAATTTGCCACTAACTGTTCTTGCGTGTTGGATGGATGGACCTGCATTTACACATATAAATTCAAGGATCTTTTAGCCTTAAGACTATTCAATTAGCTAATTATCTTAGGCATATAATAGACAGTATTTTTGTGGAATACAAATTTGAGTCCAATATTTTACCTCTAGGTAGGTAGATGGAGAGACATCAAATATATACTTTATCAGTACTTAGTTTTATGCTTTTTTCCCAAATATGTACTATTGAAATTGCAAAGGCTCGTATGCGATACCCTTCTTCTTTTCGCGTGTTGTCACCTTACTCGTACAAAGCGGCTGGACCGATTTAGATGAACTTGTACGAATATGTTCGAGTCCCTAGATAAAACACAATTGGACCCGATAGATGACGTAAAGTTACATACGTGTATAAGACGTGGTGGTCGCTTATCATCAAGCGCATGGTCCTATCTAAGACACCGTTGCCTCTCGGACAACAGCAGTAACTACATACTCACCAAATGTTCGGTATGATTAACTTTTTTTCTTTTTATACCACATGGGTGGCAAACAAGCATGCGGTCCGCCTGATGGTAAGCGGTTACCGCCGCCTATGGACGCTTGCAACACCAGGGATATCACTTGCGCGTTGCCGACCCTGCAGGAATCTTTTCACACCCTTCTTCTACTCCTCAGGGAAAACCTCAACGGGGAGCTCATTCCACAGCCTGAGCGTTCGCGGAAAAAAACTCCTTTGGAAGCGCACAGTGCGAGTTCTGGTTCAATCACTCACCTCAATTTGATTCATTGCCGGCTTAACCTTGCCTTTAGCAATGATCTTGTCAATTTGTTCTATATTGAAGTTGGAAACACCGATGGACTTGGCCAAGCCAAGTTCCTTAGCTTCCTCCATGCCTTGCCAAGTCTCCAGGATGTCAATATTTGCCGGAGAGCCATCGGCCTACAAATAAATTTGTATTACATTTTAACGTTACTTGTATTTCTATCCTACAATTGGTCTTAGCTTCGTAACCGCACTGGGAAAACGGTTACTTCAAAATGTAATTTATTCGAAATTCTTGGGTTTTAAAAGACCTAAAGATAGAAATTAATAAGTGTATTTCTTTTGCCTTACTGGTTGAGTGATTCGAATAAAGCCAACATTGTAGTTTGGGTCCTGACAGTATAGATAGAGTCATCCACGAAGACGAACCCCATCAATTTCTAGTCGAAGGGGTTGCGGGATGCGGGGCGTATAACTCGATTCCATTCATTGTAGTATGCGTGTGCACTCATAGGTAATCAGTGTGTACCGACAATGCTCAAACCTTTGTGGAAGGTTGCACACTCACACTATTAACTATGAGGACGAATAGGGCGCGTCTTCGTGTATGGCACTATAGTAGCAGTGAGTATTTTCTGAAATAAGTTACATTGGTTAATTAGATCATGAGCTTTAAGATAAAGCAAAACATCCCTAACAGAAGAACATACCCTAATACCTGTTACAAATTTCACTATCAGTCACCAATTAATTTCATACTCGACAAATTAATCATTATTGTATGTCATTGTTGTATGGCGTTTAGTTTACAACATGGACATGTGCATGTCCATGTTGTAAACTAAACGCCCATAGGCAACGACCGCTTACTATCGTGTGAGCCACATGCTTGCTAGCAACACACGAAAAAAAGAATAATACTTAGATTTTAGTATGACCGAGTCTGAGACAGAGGAATTTGAAGATTATCTACTCTTCGGACTACTGCGGTTAGATTTTATTTCATGGCAACCAAAGTCTTTGTACTACCCAAAAGATTTAAGTGTTTATTTTTTATAGCCCTTTTTATCATAGAATTACTACACATCATAAATGTATCTGGTTCTTTTCATTCTACGTCTGTATCTGGTTCTGGTTTCACTTTTGGACGTGATTCTGGTTTTTAGTTCTGAATTTGGTGTATTATTATGGTCCGGGATTTTAACTACTGTATACTTACTTTTTCAGATTCAGGAGAGTGAATAAGATAGAGGTCAACGTAATCCAGTCCCAACTTCTTCAGAGATTCACGAAGTGCTGGAACTACGTCGTTACGTCCATGTTTGTCATTCCATAGCTAATAAGAAAGATTCATAGAATTAACAATAAATACTTTAAAATCCAAAGAAGTCGAGTTTAAATACTCTCTTGCATCAAAATTATTATAAAATGTTAACCTAAGTCTGTCAAAATTGTTGTTGTATCTAAACTTGTACACACTGCGAGCGTTATTCATTTAAAGTAATTATGATGCATAATCGGGCTTTGCAGAAACGAAATTGTATTAGAATCTATCCCCATTGCAACTAAATGTATGCATATATTTGGAGAAAAATATACCTGTCGCCTCTTTCCTGCCTTGCTCCTTCTGGACCCTTAAAGACGTGAAAACATCCACATTAAAGTATTTTTCGATCAAATTAAAACTAAATCAACTAATTGTTGTTCCCATGTCACGATTTTCTGTGGCGTGAACCAATGCCAATTTTTTCTCCAGAGAATACATCATATTGCAACATGCATTCCTTGAGAAAGGTGTAAGGACATTGCAGTGTTGATAAGGCATGGGCTATTATTTGTCTGTTGGCAACCATACAAAAATGGTGTTGTTGGTAGCCCCTGGTGCTGCAAGCTTCTATGGGCAGGCCAAAGGTACAAAACATCGCCACTTCAAATTATTTGATTATTTTAGTTAGTTTAGTTTAGAAAGATTGTTTTAGTTGTTAAAGATCTCAATTGTTACTTACCTTGGTAGTAATAAAAAGCTCTTCTCTTTTGATAAGACCCTTTGCGATAGCGTCCGCTATACCCAGCCCTATCTGCTCCTCGTTGCGGTATAGAGCGGCTGTGTCTATAAGCCGATATCCCGCTTCCACCGCCAACACGACCACTTCACGCATCTTCGCTATATCTTTGCTCTGTAGATTAAAATAAAATTTAAAATAAAGCAAACCTAGGGTAACTAGACAAGAGTATATATATACTTATATATAGATATATACATAAATACACAGGACACAAGAATATGGTACAAATACTCAATACTCCTCTTCATTACACAAATGCAGATGCTCTGCCGTCAGCGGAATTCGCGACCTTTAGTGTCGCAGTCAGGAGTTCAGACCACTAGACCAGACGGCCGTCAGTAACTATCTATAAGACTTTAACGCGGGGAACAATCGTAGGGTACTTCTTTTTTTAAAAAGGTTTAAATTTAGCGCATTACCGATCCATAGGTACCCAAGCCGAATATGGGAATAACATTCCCGTCGTTCAATGCTACGGTTGGTGCGGCGCCCTCTTCTGCCGTCGTAACCGAGAACTGAAACAAGATTGAATGAATTTAATGAATGAAAATCCCAATATGTAATTCATTCATTCATCACACTAGAGCTCAACCCTGGAGGAAAACATCGAGTTGACAGCTATATATCTGTCAGACTTCTTCATCTAAAAGAGGTACATACCTGAATGGGTATAAACCCCACCCTTATAAATACCATTTGGTAATGGTGTAACTTAATTTGATGATACACAAAGTCATATCGATAAATGATTAAGCGTAAAAAATCTTAGCAAAAGGAGATCTTCGTTTTTTTTAATTTATAACTAATATTGAGTTGTATTTTCCTTACCAGCCCGTTCTAATTATTAAAACAGGTGTTACGGGTTTTAGTTTGTGTTTTATTAAATACTAGCAGACCCGGCCACGCGTTGCTGTGTCTAAGGTTTTTGTTATATTACATTGTAAATAAATAAATATTTACTCAATACAGTCAAATTTACAGATATCGCCATCTATGAGAATCGTTTGGAGCTAACAGATAATTGTGACTGTCAAATAATAGACAAATAATTTGCAGTAAAATAATATTGCGACTATAAATTGAGATGTAAGCTATCCTATCTTTTAAGTTGGATCAAACTGCAATCGGTCAAGTAGTTTAGAAGTCCATCGCGGACAAAAACGTGATGCGTAGTTTATATATATTAAGATGATAGTTACTGTACCGGGAAGTCGTTCCAATTACAATTATACAAAGTTATTAATGTGTGCAATTCTATTGTTATAATTACAATGGTAATTTCTTCTCAAGTAATTATCATCTCAGATATGCCTGAATGTTGTAGTCCATTTATCAGAAGTCAATTAAATTGGTCATTAATAATGCAATCACTGTGTTTTGGCTTGATATGTAATTATGAAAATATATACCTATCTGGACTAATTGTCGAATGCAATATACTGCAATATCTTAGTAAATCTGTGACCTTAAAAATAATATGTTGACTAAAAAATCAATTTGATTTTTATCAAAATAAATCTGCTGATTTTTGTTTAACAAAGGTGACAAGAGTGTCACTCAGACCTTATTTGAAATTCTAAATTGACGAATTTTTAATTATTTGTTACTTAAAAAAAATGCGCTGTTTTAACGATTGCGATGGATACAATATTATATAAATGTCGTTATTATATTAATACCAATTACCATTTTGTAAGTACTTAAATGACAAGATTAAAATGATGTAGTACTTTATACAATAACAACAATTAACAATATTTAGAAAAAAGTTATATAACCAACAATTTACAGAAAATAATAATAATAAAAATGTAATACAACAGTGAGTACTATAACCGATAGTTAAAATCCCGTCGTTAATATGGTCCTATGGTACCTATGGTCCTATTACGATACAATATCATTGACCATAGACCATAGGTCTATCTTCTACGATTACAAATAGTTTAAATTAAAGAAATATGATTGAAATATCAAATACCATTTTCACGTAAAAGTTAAGCGATAACTTTGTGTGTATTTTGACACAGCCTCCTTATTTACCTTCTCCATAAACAAGGATGTTTAAATAAACATACATACATACATACATATCATCACGCCAAGTCCCTAACGGGGTAGGCAGAGAGTATAGAGCGCCAGTTCTCTCTAGACTTACATACCTCTTTCGCATAGTCCACATTCATCAGTCTCTTCATACATGCTCGTCGGTTTCGAGTACTCTTAACGTTCCCGTCCTTGAGCGTCCGATCGATTTGATCGGAACGTAGTTACTTGGAACGTGGCTTTCCTCTGCCTCTTCTTGCACACACTTTAAAATAAAATAATAAAAAAGTACTTACGGTCAAGCCCACACCTAGCAAATACGGAAAAATTACTTTCAACCACATGTTGTAGCCGTGAACTCTACAAACAGACTGGTGCACAAACAATCTGAGCCTCGTTATCATTACCACAGAGCTTTGAGCTTCATGAATACCTTTAGCCCTCACGACACGAGTACGATCCGAGATCCAAACGAATATCGTACTAATATCGATTTTAAGATTTAAAAGAAAAAAAAAACGTGGTGGCCGAGTGGTTCGAGCAGTTGCCTGCGACACAAAGGTCGAATCCCGACTGTACCAATGACTTTTTTCTGAACTTAAGTACAGTGATTAGACACACCACGTGCTTTACGGTGAAGGAAAACATCGTGAGGAAACCTGCATACGTCTGAAAAGAAATTCAAAGGCGTATGTATAGTCGTGCTTGAGTAACGGCGATGGACTCTCCACGTTGTCTCGTTGGCACCTAATATACCTCTGGTGGAAAGTGGGTGTGTGGGTATTACCTATACACCTCTGCGTACCCCTTCGGGGACCCTTGTGAGAAGGCGTGAGGAAAAAAATTTAAAAGCTATGTACATCCGCCAGTGAAGACTGTAAATTCACGGAAGTCAGTGAATAAGTCATTAGGTTACTTTTGTGTTTTGTGAATGGCAGGCTTATTATTTTGAAGCATGAGTTCCGGGAACATTTCCTTCTTAACCGAACAATTGCGAGACGAACTCGACAAAATACGTCGAAAAGGCGCGTCTTAGACGCTGAGCAAACTTAGCCAACATCACGTATGGAGTACAGACTTCGCCTGAAAGTGTTGCCGGTTCGCGTTGCGAGCTAAGGAGCAATGCTGGACTGGTTAATATTATTGAACTACTAGCTATATTTGATTTCATTTATTTCTTCTTCTATTCTTTTTTGGAAAAAAAACAATCTATCAGTTAATCCAGCCAGTACCTTTGTGCCTTATATAATAATATAATATATAAATATAATATTATATTATTATATAAGGCACAACCTTTATGCCTTAATTCGTCCAATTGTGTTCAGCCATTCTGGCGTGATTGAGTGACAGACATACATACTTACAAACTTTATAATATTAGTAGATATTTATAGAAACAGTTGCAAAACTCACTACGTGCAATAAAATATTGACTTAAATCGTTATCCAAACGCGCCAAGAAGACATACAGCATTACTGTATTATACGAAGGGAATAAACTGATACACTTACGATTATTTGTCGGTAGAAGAAGTATAACTTCTATATAGAAGTAATTATAAATAAATAATAAAATAAATAATATCCTCACGCCTTCCCACAAGGGTCCCCGAAGGGGTAGGCAGAGGTGTATAGGTAATACCCACACACCCACTTTCCGCCAGAGGTATATTAGGTGCCAACGTGACAGATGGCGAGTTCATCGCCGTTACTCAAGAACGACTATACATACGCCTTTGAATTTCTTCTCAGACGTATGCAGGTTTCCTGTCGATGTTTTCTTTCACCGTAAATCTCGTGGTGTGACTAATCAATTATAACGAAGTAATTATAAATACTCCTAAATAAAAAAAAGAGCAGTGTCTAGGTTCTTGGTAACCAAATACTGTTCCTTCATAAGTCGTGAAGGCATGCAGTGTCTTAGCTAACCTTATCTTTGTGTAACTTAATGGCGAAAATACATTAAGGCACACGATGTGACCCGAAACCAACCCCTGTTCATAATGACGTAAATGACAACAATCGTGTATTGTAAAACGAACCCTATAACGTTACAGATCGATTTCAATGTTGACCTAGTCAAACTGGTTAGCCATGATTCGCATTCACCGCATGAAGGCAAACTGAAGATGCTGCATTATAACACCGGCTCATGTCATTGGTATCATGTTAGACGCTTTGATTAATAACAATAATAATTATTTTCATTAAAAAAAGACACGATGGTGCAAGAAATATTCACATTTAAATATATTTGAACTAGGCGCCATGCGAAATCTTATCGGCGCGTATTATGTATGTGTCCTCACACCTTCCCACTAAACAAGGGTGTAAAGGTAGTACCCATACACCCACTTTCTGCCATAGATATATTTTAGGTGCCAACGTGGCAGATGGCGAGTCCATCGCCGTTACTCAAGCACGAATATACTGGGCTACTCCAAATTTGAACTGAGATCCTTACGTCCCATTATACTTAAGCTCTTTGTTTTTAACTAATGGGTTACGTTTCGAGTTATGAGGGTCAAACCTACAGGCGCAAGTAGCATCACTACACATGTTTTTAATTGTCCAACCTCGGTTCTGGTGAGCCTGTCCGGTTTGAAGGAAGCTGTTGAATGCAGATCTTGAAAAGATCCCAACGGAAAGAAAAAAAAAAATTTGTTTATTTTGAATTCATAATTTAATCAAGACTAATCAATCTGTACCTGTAGTTGTTTCTATCTTTGCTAGCGAACGGTTAATGCCGTTTATGAAAATTATCAATTTATAACATCAAAGTTACTGCTATGTACACTGTACAATTTCATACGGCTTTTTATTTATGCTTATTATATGTGTGTGTGTGTGTGTGTGTATATACATTAGTGTCGTGTTAGTATCTACATATACTAAATTAGTACATTAGTATTTTCAACCAGCAGGCCATTCAACAATGTAAATCTTTCGGTAATTATTACAATATGATAAACAGTAATAAACTTATCATGCATTTTACATATTTACCTATTTTTATCTACACTATAATTTATAATTGTACTTCATTCCTGCCCCATTATCTCGTTTACCGCTATCTCTGGACGTTATAAGGGTATAAATCGCCTGTAGCCGACCCATCAAAAATCTCTTCACACCAGAATGAACTCCAATTCTGCATTCTCTGGGGAAGCTTCATTCCATAACTTTACCTCTCAAAAGAGCAATGTGATTAGTAGGTGACTCCAATATCTAAAGCTACAACAATTTGTTAATTTCAAACTGGTCTTAGCACAGTGATGTTCATTTACTTAGTTTAGTTCTTACTGAAAGGAAAATAAGGATAATTTTTCCATAAAGACGGGTCCAATATTCTTCTGTTTGAGTTGAATTTGTTGATAGTTTTAATCTCGTAATTTGTGAGTTTGAAATCGAATACATTAATGTTTTCTGCGAGCCGGTGTCTGTTGGTAGACTTCGGAATCGGTATGAGACCCCTGTCAACCTGAAACATAATTGTAAAAGGTTTTGTTGTTTTGTATGGACATTGACAAATCGTATTAATATAATTTTAAGAGAGGTAGTGTATAACAGGGTACTCCGTTCGAATTTAGAGCTGCCCGACTGGGGCAGGACCTCCACCTTATAAAAGTCCGTATTCAAATAACACAATTTATTGTATTGTGTTCCTACGCGTCGAATAAGGTCTCCAGGTCTCTAATAAGCTCTTTGTGGAGGGGGGAGGATATATTGTGTTGGCAGCAGAGAGATTAGTCCTATTATGCTGCCAACACAGTGCCTAAAAAAACATATATATAAACGTGAAAGTTTGTAGGAATATATGAAAACATAGGACATGTTTTATTTTCGAAATAATTCTACCAACTGTAGGGCACAGCTTGTAAAAATTTCAAATAAGGAACACATATGAAGACACTAGTATACGTGAATGGAGCGAAAAAGTTTTGCAAGTATAACGAGAACTGGCATTCTTTCTGGCGCATTTTTTTGCGCCGTTTTTTATTTTATTTAATTTTTTTAACTGCCGTTAAAACTCTTCTAGGTAAGCTTACCAAGTAACGCATGACGACTTGTCCAACAGTCTTTCCATACTTCTTGGCAATAGCCACAAGAGTTGGGTCGTTCATTCTTGGCGGCGGCGCGTGCGTCGTGTTTCTCGAAACCAGAAAACCGAAGGGACTGTACGCCATGACAGTCACCCCTCTCGCTTGACAGCTAGCCACCAGCTGCTCGTTGGTTAACGCTGGATGTACCTTTGGTAATAAAAATAGGAGAAAATAATTCTATGTGCTAAATTTAAGAATATAATCTTGTCGGTGGAACTGATGAAGCTCCTTTCGCCAAAGCCGCGTCTTTGACTCTTAGTATGACCTGATGGTTATTTTCTCTTTCAAATTGCTCAAATTAATTATAGAGGACGACAAAAAAATTGTTTATTAGAATTCTTTTCTGTATTTAAGGACCGTGACTGATCACTCCAAGTGTCAATAAAAAAAAATTGATTTGATTACCGTTAGGACACAGAACGAAGCTACGAAAAGTTCTAGTTAAACAGAATTTGATAAGAGTTAAAAAGGACAAATAAGTACCTCAATTTCATTGACAGCCGGTGTAACTGTACTGTTTGCGATGATCCTGTCGATTTGTTCCGTGTTGAAGTTAGACACTCCAATCGACTTGGCTAGGCCGAGCCTCTGAGCCTTCCATACCCTGCCAGGTTTCTAGATAATCTATGTACTCTGGTGTAAAGTCAGCCTGAAAAAAAAAACTTTGTGAAAGGTTGAACAAATTTGTAATGGTTGTACTGGATGGGGCAACTGTTGGTTTATTAACAACTGCTAAAAAAAACTCCTCTCAGTACAAAACGAGATCATACCTTATGCATACTCACGAGTCACGACTATCACATTAAGGATGGGAACAGGAGTATAAACCGGCGAACATAAAGCGAAAAAGATTTGTAATTCTAGAGAGAACTGACGATCCACACTGCCTATGCCTACTCCGTTAGGGACTTGGATGTGTGAGTAGTAAGGTTACATAAAAGAAGTTTAAAATCTTCACGGCTTCATGAGATTCCCTCAAGGAATTGGCCGAGGTCATCTCGGTTTCAATTGAGATATATTTAGGTATATTAGGTATACACCGCGGATTTTGAAATCTTTGATTCTTTATGTCACTGCTAATCTGACCTTGTTATCTGCTAGTTGACCTTGATCGAACCAGTATTATTTCATAATATGTCACCAAAATTAGAGGTCTTTGCGAAGACCTTGGTCATTATTCGGAATAAGGCATGATAACTAGAATCTTAACTTTAAAATTGTTATTTTTATTATGACAATAAAAACATTTCAGATCAGAATAAAAAAAATAACCACTAATATTTCATAGAGCCTTTGTGGATGAGTGGTTCGAGCAATCGCCTGCATCAGAAAGATTGCAAATTCGATCCCGACTGTACCAATGAGTTTTTCTGTGTTTCTTAATTACAGTGATTAGTCACACTGCATTAGGCACACTGGAAAACTGCATACGTTGGAGAATAAATACAAAGATGTATGTGCTTGAGATATGGTGATGGACTCGCCATCTGTCACGTATCACACGGCATCCAAAATATATCTCCGGCGGAAAGGGGATGCAGCTATTGTATAATACTCTTGCATATCTATTTCGCTACGTCCACATTCATCAGTTCGCCGGCTTCGAGATATTGACTTAAACCTATTTTAACAGACAAAATATGACTCATACTTTCAAAGCAGTCGAGTAGTGAATCAGATAGAGGTCCACGTAATCCATATTGAGTTTGGCCAGGGATTCCCGCAGTGCTGGCACAACTTGATGTCGGCCGTGGCTGGTACTCCAAAGCTGAAAATAGTATTAATTAACGCTAGAAAACGCCACATAAGGCTACATTAGAAATGTTTTATACATAAAGAAGTAAAAGGAATTTATAATCTATTAAACACAAATTTATTATAGACCTTCAACATTATTAGGGTTTGTTATTTATTTAAAACTAGCTGTAACGCCCGCCGGGTATAAAAAAATAATTTCCCGAACTACGATCGCAGCGCCACCTATCGGGTCCAATTGTGAAACTTCTTACGTTTTCAGCCATTCTCAAATACACCTGAAGATACACAGAAAATTTCAATAAAACTGACCTGCTGTTTACGATTCCAGAAAGGTCGGAATACGAACTTTCGATCTTGTGTCGCAGGCAACTACTCGAACCACTCGGCCAACAAGGCTGTTCTAACGTCACCGATATATATACTCAATACCTAGATTAATATACCTATACATAAATACTTAGGACATTAATAACTAAGGGACTATAAAAATCTAAATATTCGTGTTCATCACACAGAAATCCGCTCACATCGGGAATCGAACCCCCGACAATAAGCTTCGCAGTGAGGACCTCTAAGCACTTCTCAACTAAACATCTCTAAGACTTAGCCATCTTCAGAAATTACATGTTGCATGGTCACTTCATTCAACAGTCATATCCTGTTTACAAATAAATTTGTACCTGGAATATTGTTGCTTACCTATATAAAGTGTGCATATTGGAATATCCTTATTACGTCAAACGTTCGCTAAGCTGTCGAAATATACTTAAGTGTTATTTGTCATGAAGGCTACAATATTTATCCTAGTGTTAGGTAATTTCAAAGGCATCGTTTCTTGTTAAAAATAATAATATTCTATATTATTTATTTCTACTTTCATCAATAGAAAATGTATCGCAGCCGCGTGATTGAAACCCTACTAGTCTGTAGGAATATACCATTTTGTTCTAAATTTAAATTTAAAACAAATCACGACTACCAAAAACAAAACACCATGAGAAAACGTGCATACGACGCATAAGGAATTTTATCAGTGGTCTGTTTAGCCGAGCTTGAGAATCGACGACCAACTCGCCATCTGTCACGTGTAAATAAATAAAGTAAAAATGTGTTAGTAATAAAATCTTAAACTATGTTAGTTATAGCTATAGTTAAGGCTCCTGCGAACCTCTGCCTATTCCTTCGCAACTTCTGGTGGTTTACTGGTAACGCTCTTACTCTTTCTAAAGACGCCTGTATTGCTACCCAGCTAATAATTTATCTATAAAAAAAACTCGTTACTTCAATCATAGGGGAAGGCCTTTGCCCAGCAGTGGGATGTACCAGGTTAACAACAAATTCACTCACCTTAGTAGTGACGAACATATCTTCCCTTTTAACAATCCCCTTTTTTATACCATCAGCGATGCCCTGACCTATCTCAGCCTCGTTCTGATGCAGGGATGCCGTATCTATATGCCGGTAGCCAACCTCTATGGCCCACAAGATGATTTGTCGCATTCTCGCCGTCTCAGCTTTCTGAAAATCGAGTCACTTATTTTAAACAACCAGAACATTATACTTTTTCGAATTGTGGCATTTTAGTGCCGCAAGTTATTCTTCAAGTAAGAGGCCTATATACGGGCCACTAAAATGTTACTAGTTAATGTAAAATGTTACTGGCTGCATTATGTCAGGGCTTGTAGCAAATTCTATAAAGGGGCCATTAGTTTGTTGTTCAATAAACCAAAAACTACGATATTGGATTCTTTTTACGGTCAGAAGCGTAAGTATTGGTTCGCTGAGCCCTAAAATTCGCGGAGCCCGTCGATTTACTACTTGTTTGTACTTTGATATTACTACGTGGTTAATAGACCACTGTTTGTCATCTATAGGAATTCACTGTACAAAACTCTTTGGATTTTGTGTCCGATTAATACTTACCGAACCGTATGTTCCCAAGGCTAATGTAGGGATGTCGCGCCCATCGTTCAGTTTAACGGAAGGAGCTTTGCCCGCATCAGCTGCGGTGACCTTGCACTGGAATTAAGGACTGTTTTCAGCTGTAATGCTTCGACGGTAATGGTGGGGAGAGTAGAGCGCCAATACTCTAAAGAGTTGCCTTTTCGCTTCATCCACATTGATCTG
This sequence comes from Drepana falcataria, assembly GCA_945859725.1. Lineage (NCBI taxonomy): Eukaryota > Metazoa > Arthropoda > Insecta > Lepidoptera > Drepanidae > Drepana > Drepana falcataria. The sequence continues at coordinate 6,844,049 of OX243941.1, read as the reverse complement.
TCTCTAGATACATGATCGCCAGTCACCACGTTCCCATCCATGATTAAGGATGGTGTTGGTTTCTCAATCATGGATGTCAGGTCATGTTCACATTATATACGTCTCTATTCTGCCTTCTGCCTACCTTTCGCTAATAACCTCAATTACCAGAGCCGTGGTGGTCGAGTTGTTTGAGTAGATGCCTGCGATACGAAAATTGCAAGTTCGAATCCCGACTGTACCGATGAGTTTTACTGATCTTAAGTACAGTGATTAGTCACACCACTAGCTTTACGGTGAAGGAAAACATCGAGAGGAATGTATGCGTTAGTTGAAATTAATAAATACATCAAGTATACTTCAAATACGTTTAATTCACCTCATTATAAGGTAAGTATCAAGAAAACACAGGAAATTAAATACTTGTTACATAAACGCATAACATTGTCCTTATATGATTAAAGGTCCGACAACAAGTTTATTTGCAACTATTTACTGCCAGCGACATTGACCGCATGCCAATCGGAAAACAAGGATTTTTGTCTGAATCTCTCTCGTAGTTTGAGGTTCGGGGACTATTGCTAATTTGCTACTTCCCTAAGCAATGGTAAAACCGAGCCTCCAGCCAGGCACTTTTAAGGTGCTAATTCTTGTGCTTCTAAGATGTATGCAGGTTTCCTTCACCGTAAAGCACGTGGTGTGACTAATTACTGTACTTAAATTAAAAAAAACTCAGTGGTACAGTCAGGTTTGAACCTTTGATTTTTGTATCGCAGGCAAATTCTCGAACCGCTCGGCCACCACGGCTATATATAATAAATAAGCTTTTTGAATGAGTTAATATTCGATAAAAGTTTTCGTTAGTACTTACATATATACCGAGAAAGGAACACAGCACGTAGCCACAAGTAAAATGACGAGTTGGCCACATGTTGCGGGCGCGAGGTCCTTTGAATAACTAGTCCCAACTCAAGTGATTATACGCCTAGTCATAATATGAATGTCTTAGCTCTGAGAAAATACCTACAGGACAGCAACAGCACACGTCATTGCTGGAATAGGGACAACACGTGGCATCTAGTATTGTTGGTCATATATTTTAGGTTATCGCGCATACTTACGTGGAATAGCTGCGGTGACCGATTGGTTTCGAAGAGCCTGTAAGACAAAGTCAAAAGTTAACAAGTTCGAAACCTGATTAAACCTATGAGTATTTCTGAACTTTAGTGGAGTGACACCGCAAGCTTCGTGGTAAAGAATAAACTTGAAAGAAAACCGGCATTAATTTGAGATGAAATTCAAAGACGTGCTCGAGAAACGGCGATGGCGGAAAGTAGGTGTGTGGGTACTACTACACACCTCTGCCTACCCCTGCGGGTCACTTGTGGGAAGACGTGAAGTAAAGAATATCTTTGTAGTCAAATCAATGTAGAAATGCTAACTAAGTACCTCTGCCTACCCTCCTGCCTACGTACGCCTACGTACACTTCGGGAACCCTAATGGGAAGGCGTGAGGATATACAATAATTATTGTAATGAAGGAAAAATAAAACACCCGTGTAAAATAACTTAAGAACTATTTATTGTTTCTCAAAAGGGTAATTGGGGTAGTCGGCCCATAACAAGGGGTTAATAACCCGGATGTTCCTGTTGAAGCCATTGATAGTGTTCACTTCTTCTGGAGTCAGTTGGAAGTCAAACAAGTCGATGTTCTGTGCAATGCGCTTCTTGTTGACTGACTTCGGGATGGGAGTCAAACCTCTCTCGATCTATAAAGGGTAAAAATGTAGTAACTAGCTGTTCCTGCGGTTCCATCCACTCCCTTGTGGTAGTAAGATGATGATGCCTATAGCCTTCCTCAATAAAAGAACTATCTTTGGTTTAAATAATTCGAAAAATATGTTTTTCGATAGCTCAAATAACGGGCTATTTAATGGAAAAATCGGGTTTCCTGAAATTAGCACGAAATTGCCTCTTTACTATGGGAACTATATGATTTACTCGTATATATATATACACTTAATATTAAGCGCCAGTAGTTTTAGTTTTAAGTTCGAATCCCGCCTGTATTAATGAGTTTTTCTGAACTTAAGTACCTACAGGAAAACACTGAGAGGAAACCTGCATACGTCAGAGAAGAAATTCAAAGACGTATGTATAGTCGTGCTTGAGAAAAGGTGCTACTACACATCTTTGACAACCCTCTCCGAGACATTTGTGGCAAGACGTGAAGTGAATAAGATCTTTGTAGTCAAATCAATGTAGAACTGCTTACCAAGTATCTCAAAACCACCTGCGCCGTACTCTTTCCATACTTGTGGGCGATGGCTACCAGGGTGGGGTCATCGTAGCGCGGTGGGGGGGCGTCTTCCGTACTTCTCGATACCAAGAACCCGAATGGACTGTACGCCATGACAGCGATCGCCAGGTTCTGGCAGTGGGTCACCAGAGGCAGTTGAGTGTTTGTCGGGTTCACCTGAAAGTTATTGGTGTTCAATATCATTATCATAAATAAGAGCTGGACTCTTCTCTCTCTCTCTAGCTCTATACCTCTCTCTGGCTATGTCTCTCTCTAACTCTAACATGCTCTATATATCTCTCTATATGTATCTCCCAATATCTATATATATCTCTAAGATCTATCTCTATCTCTATCTCTCTCTGATAAAATTCATTTCTTTTACTTCTTTCCAGCGCAATCTCTTTGATATCACTGTACGTCATGAGATACACCTTCTTTGATCTCACTTATATAATTATGTTAATCTCGGTCTTCCTCGTCATCCTTTGCCTTCTACCTTGCGTTCAAATATAATATGTTTCAAGAAGGTGCTCTATTAAACCATAAAAAGTCGTACTCTATATATCTTCTTATCTTATCTTTACATACAGCCACAGATAAATCTCCTGTTCAGAATATTGAAGCAAGATCATCAAGACTCATCAAGAAAATCAAGACAGCTCATCAAGGCTGTGCTGGCAGAAATAAATCCGCTGGAGTTTGACGATGCCAGCAAAGCAACCACATTCAAAATGGTCGGCAACACGCTAGTGTTCCAAGTTCCCACCATAAGGTACTTAATAGCATAACTTATAAATTATTAGCTGTTCCGCCCAGCTTCGCCCGGGTGAAAAAGTTAAACTTCCTAAAACACGATCGCAGCGCCACCTATCGGGTCCAATTGAAATGTAAGCTATCCTATCTTTTAAGTTGGATCAAACTGCACACGGTGTGCAAATTTGGTTGAAATAGGTTAAGTAATTTAGGAGCCCATCCCGGACAAACAACGTGACGTAATTTATAAACGTAATTTATATATATATTAAGAATATTTAATGACAGTTGAAATGAAATGAAAATATTATTTATTTATCTTTCACAAAGTTGTATAAGATGTCTATAAGCCTCTTTCACACTTAAATAAATGAAGATGTTAATGAGTGTTGATGAAACAAAAGAGGTCTAGAGAGAGTTTAGGGAGAACTAGCATTCTCCGTACGCCTAAATGAATTGGAAAATGGTAACTGGCGATCATGTATGGAAACACTGATGAATGTAGATGAGGCTAGTTAGCTAGTCTAGCTAGTTAGTCTCTAGACTAACAGCTCTGTTAGTCTAGAGACTAGCACTCCATGTTCTACTGCCATGAGAGGCTCGGCATGATGTGTATGTATGTTTAAGATGGCAAAGCTAGTCATAGGACGTCGCCAAGTATTGCTAGGGTTCTCATATATAGTAAAAAAAAGCACACAGTAGTGGAAGTAAAAATCATACCTCTATTTCGTTGACAACTGGTCTGATTCTGCTGTTCTCCACTACCCTGGTGATCTGTGTGGTGTTGAAATTCGACACCCCAATAGACCTGGTCAAGCCGAGGTCCTTGGCCTCTTCCATTCCTCGCCATGTCTCCACGTAGTCAATGTTATCTGGGGAGCCGTCGCTCTGGAAGACGAAATATATATATATAGAATATATCTTCACGCCTTCGCTCAAGGGTCCCTGAAGGGGTAGGCAGACGTGTGTGCACACCCACATTCCGGCAGAGATATATTTTAGGTGTCAACGTGATAGATGGCGAGACCATAGATACGCTTTTAAATTTCTTCTTATACGTATGCCGGTTTCCCCATTAAACCTTAACTCAGTCAAAATTATGCCTTACCTTGGTAGAAATGGGAAAGTGTATAAGGAACAGGTCGACATACTCCAGGCCAAGTCTGCCCAGAGACTCCTTAAGACTTGGTACAACTTGGTCGCGGGCGTGTTTTTCATTCAGGAGCTAGAAAATATGAAAATAAATGTATCGGCTAGAAAGAGATAGCAACATAAATGTGCCACTTTCGAAATAGGATTGGGATTGCTGGAAATGTGAACAAGAGGCTTTCTTCGACGCGTAAGGATGGGAATATCAAGCTGAACCACTACGACATTCTAGTTACCGATTTTGTAAATCTTAGCTTACTTACTAAACTTAACTAATAATGAAATTATTTGCATAATTTAGATTCACAAATTCACAAATCTAACTGTAACGAGCAAACCTATTTAAATTTCTTTTGTAGTTTAAAGTTTTACTGCATGCTGTGGTTTCCTATAATTGAGGAATCACAATTTTTTTATAACGTATCTCTTAAAAAATGTTTTGTATATTTCTTGTTAGAAACTCTAATAAATAAATAAATAAAGAGTCCTCGAAACCGGCGACCATGTATTAAGACTTAAATGTAAATGAATCGCAAGAGGTCTGTAAATCTAAAGGGAACTGGCGCCCTACTCTGTTAACCTGTCCCTAGATGGACTCGGCATGATGATATATATGTATATGGCTGTTCACATTATATCGGTTGGGTCCCTCCCTGGGTAGACTGAGAAAGCAGAGCGCCAGCTCTCTCGAGACTTACTACTTTCGCTTCACGCATCATAGCCATAAATCATGGATGCACTTTACGACTTTCTTATCAGTTCTTCTCCATGGAAACGACCAACCCGAACCATGCACCTTTTTTGTCGTTTTATAAGTGCCCATCTAGGGCTAAGTGAAATTAATATTTAGATTTTGACTGTACACTCTTTTTTTTTCCACAAATATGTTTTTTTTTATAAATAAATGTGCGTCCTGATGTGAAGCGGATACCGCCGCATAAGGACGCTTGCACTACCAAAGGTCTCGCCCGCTCGTTCGGCAGAAACCTGTTCACACTTCCCAATACCTTACCTCCTCGCGCTTTAAATATGAATGTTTTGCGCTAAAATAATGATGTAAAAATTACCATGCTTCTTCGATTTATATTTTCTCGAGTTATATCATTTTAAAATATTATTTGAATATGAAATTTAAATTCTCTATATAACTGAACTATAAAAGTCAATACTCATAGATAGTATGTATTATCAATGTATAATTAAATAAACTTACCTTGGTGGTGACAAACATCTGATCCCTGGTCACCAACCCCTTGGCTATTGCATCGGCAATGCCCTGTCCGACTTGCTGCTCGTCCCCATAGACAGCAGCTGTGTCTATGTGGCGATAACCAGCCTCTATTGCCCAAAAGACCGCGTCGCGAACTTCGTCTATTGAGTCTGACTGCAATACAACAGATGATGCAACACCAGATAAATGTGAAGTTTCACTATTAAAGCCGTGGTGGCCGAGTGGTTCGAGCAGTTGCCTGCGACGCAAAGGTCGCAAGTTCGAATCCCGACTGTACCAATGAGTTTTTCTGAACTTAAGTACACTGATTAGTCACACTACGAGCTTTACGGTGAAGGAAAACATCGAGAGGAAACCTGCATACGTCTGAGAAGAAATTCAAAGGCGTATGTATAGTCGTGCTGGAGTAACGGCGATGGACTCGCCATCTGTCACGTTGGCACCTAATATACCTCTGGCGGAAAGTGGGTGTGTGAGGACTATTGTAGTACTCGGTATGTTTAATTTGTGTGAACGTAGTATAACATTCCTTGAAGAAGTTAAGAAGCCTAGCCATGGTGGCAGATATATTATATTAGCCTTATAATAGCTTATATTAGGCTTATAATAGCTTATATTAGGGTTATAATAGCTTATATTAGGCTTATAATAGCTTATATTAGGGTTATAATAGCTTATATTAGGGTTATAATAGCTTATATTAGGGTTATATTAGCCTGCAACGCAAAGATTGCAAGATCGAGCCCTGACTCTCCTGTCCAATGATTTGTTTCAAACTTAAAGTACAGTTATCATACCACATCAGTGTAAGAAATCATCGTGAGGTAACCTGAACTAATTTGAGGAGACATTTATAGTAGGTACTTTCCTATGGGAGTGATGACGAGAGACTCGCCATCCATCACATTCAAATCTCTGCAAAAGAGGGCTTTATAATTCCTATCTGGCCTATATGTTGGCCAGCTCAATAATTTACATTATTGTTTCATTAATTCGAACTAAAAGTCACACACCATGAAATGAATTACAACAAAATAGGTACAACCGTGAGGTCGCAGGTTCTATTTCCTGGTTAGACAAAGCACGATTGTCATCATTAACCTGCCATGACTATCATTATTTCAACCAACGAGCTGTTTAATGTAAATTTGACATCATAAGGAAGACACGTTTATTTATATAGATAACTAAACGATGATGAGACTTAAAAAAGTGCGCTTCAATCGCGTAATATTTTACAATACAAAAGTATATTATGTAATAATATATAGCTTTTGTTACCCAAGTAATAACGGAACGTTCTTTTTAATAAAAAGTTTTTAAATTGATGAAGCAGTTTTTGAGATTATCCATTACAAACTTATGAACAATTTGATCTTTCGACTTTATAATGTTAGCGTATATAATATAATAATATATCCTCACGCCTTCCCACAAGGGTCCCCGAAGGGGTAGGCAGAGGTGTATAGGTAATACCCATACACCCACTTTCCGCCAGAGGTATATTAGGTGCCAACGTGACAGATGGCGAGTCAATCGCCGTTACTCCAGCACTACTATACATACGCCTTTGAATTTCTTCTCAGACGTATGCAGGTTTCCTCTCGATGTTTTCCTTCACCGTTAAGCTCGTGGTGTGACTAATCACTGTACTTAAGTTCAGAAAAACTCATTGGTACAGTCGGGATTCGAACTTGCGACCTTTGCGTCGCAGGCAACTGCTCAAACCACTCGGCCACCACGGCTCTTAATATTAATATTAGCGTGAAAATCGAATAAGATGTATGGTTGGCTAGATATGGTTATCCTTTTCTACTGATAACTAATTATACTTATCGGTCCCCGCCAGCAAGTCACTATCTGTGTTACTAACTGTTCTAACTATTTTTGACGCCTTCTCTCAAGAACCTCTTGGTTTTATGTAGATCCATCGAAAGTACGAATATTTTCATTACTATCGTTATTAAAATAACAAAAAGGACACATAATAATTGTATGTAATAATATAATAATATAATAATAATAATTTATTTATTTATCAGATATCTAAATCCTATAAACTAGCCTATACTTTCGCTAGCAATAATAGGTAACATCTTTTTTTGGTATCATGATAAGTACTACTTTGTACACCTACTTGCAAAATTGCATGATGATCGTTCAAGCAGTTGATACATAACAAACAAACAGACACGTTAATAAAAACATGATTACTGTTCTCTCTTGGACAGTACAATATTAACCCATACAATATATAAACCTTCCTCTTGAATCACTCTATCTTATGATAATAACTGCATCGAAATCTGTTGTGTGGTTTAAAATATCTAAGCTTACCGACGTCGGAAAGCTTTCTTTCTTTCTTTGTTTAAGCTGTAAAAGTAACCTCAAGTGATCTAATATTTTCCGAACTCCTTGCCCACTTACAGCTACTGTAGAGAAGCAAGGATCAAGTTACCTCTTTAGCAGTGCCTCTTCCAGTGCCTAACGCGACGACGGGCATAAAATTTCCATCGCTGAGCTCAATGCATGGCGCCTGAGCAGCCGATGCGATCTGCATAACAAATAAATTGGACACGACATGTTAGCGTTACTATATATATATGCTGTCGGTTCACTTCATCCCAGCGTCCTGCTAAGACAGCAATTTTCATATACATTATATATTTTAGGTGCCAACGTGACACATGGCCAGTCGACCGCCGTTACTCAAGCACGACTATACATACGCCTTTGAATTTCTTCTCAGACGTATGCAGGTTTCCTCTCGATGTTTTCCTTAACAGTAAAGCTCGTGGAAAAGAAAAACTAATGGTACAGTAGGGTTAGAATGGTCTCTGTGGAATGTTTTTACGTAGGTATATAATCTCAGCATACATTTAAATGCAGTCTTGAATAGATTATTGATATATTTTCCTGGTAATCACGTTAGCTATGCTATGCCATAGCGAATATTGCTTCCGCCCGAATGAATATTGTGGCTAACAGCCAGAACGGCTGAACGGAATTGGATGAAATTTGGCACAGCCATAGGATCTGGAATGGGACATAGAATATGTTCTATCCCAGAAAAATAAAACACGAATGCTACTGATCATACAGAAACCCAATGGGTAACATTAGCTAATTTAACGCGGATGAGATCACGAGGCAGCTATTATTTATATATTACTAGCTTATGCCCGCGGCTTAGCCCGCGTGGAGTTGGAAAAGTAGTAAAAGCCATCACCATTTCAACTTTCAGCCAAATCGGTTCAGCCGTTTTGCCGTGGCAGAGAAACAAACATCCAAAAATCCAAACTTACCAACTTTCGTCTTTATAAAATTAATAAGTAGTAGCCTATGTCCTATTCCTGGGTATAAGCTATCACCATATCAACTATCAGCCAAATCGGTTCAGCCGTTTGGCTGATAAAAAACCGCAAACATCCAAACTTAGGAACTTTCACATTTATAAAATTAGTAAGAAGTAAGATGTACAAATGATGTGATAGAAAGGATGAGTGAAGAAAGATTGACGAAACAGATATACAAAGCAAAAGTGTGTGCAAGAAGAGGCAGAGGAAGGCCACGTTCCAACTACCTGGATCAAATAGATCGGACGCTCAAGGACGGGAACGTCAAGAGTACTGGAAACCGACGAGCATGTATGAAGAGACTGATGAATGTGGACGAAGCGAAAGAGGTATGTAAGTCTAGAGAGAACTGGCGCTCTTTACTCTCTGCCTACCCCGTTAGGGACTTGGCGTGATGTTATGTATGTATGTATGTAAGATGTACAAAATGTCCGTAGTATCCATTTATGTTAGATTTTTTAATGAGCTTAAAAAAGATATTTGCGCTGGACGTTTTTTACTGTGTTGTTTTTATTATGTGAATATGTCATTCTAATTTCACAATATAGCGCAAACGTCGAAAACTTGTAAATGTCAAATGACAATTGGCGGCCAATTCGGACGATAAGGCCAAGATCGGCGACAAAGGTTGAATCTGTCACGCCTTTATATATGTTTATTTATTTATCATCATCATCATCATATCATCACGCCGAGTCCCTAAATGGGTAGGCAGAGAGTTTAAAGCGCCAGTTCTCTCTAGACTTACATACCTCTTTCGCTTCGTCCACATTCATCAGTCTCATCATACATGCTCGTCGGTTTCGAGTACTCTTGACGTTCCCGTCCTTAAGCGTCCGAAATTTATTTGAATACCAAAAAATACCATATATCATCTCCTTTAAGTTTTATTTTTACGACAAACAGTAGCCATGGCCTCCGAGATCTCATCTTCAAAATTGGTTCAGCTTAGACGCGAAAACAGACGTAAAATACAGTTATATTTCGCATTTATAGTCTTAACGTGGATTACGAAAATGTCAACAGTTGTTGACACTTTACAGTAGATAAACATTTTTATGGCTATTTTGTAACAGAGATCGATTAATATATGCAGAAACGTGCTCCAATTTTGACACCAATGTTTTACAGATACCCTTTTACTTCGAAATGTTTTAGTTATATATAAAAACTAATTACATAATTGGTAATATAACGCTGATTTCATCAGGGCCATGGCAACTTGATATATAAGGCCACTCCCTTATATATCAAGTTCAAATGAAAACTGTATCAAGATTTTTTTTCTGACCTCAAGTGAAAGTAAAAGAGAAACATTTTATTCATCTCACGCTACTTAGACAAAAAAATATTACAAAATTAAAAATGGGCAGTGATTGATCACACCACGAGCTTTACAGCTAAAGGAATTCATCTAGAGGAATTCTGGACGTTTCAGATCACAGTACTTATATTTAAGAGTAGCTGTCCCGCCCAGCTTCGCTCGGGTGAAAAAGTTAAATTGCCCGTAACACGATCGCAGCGCCACCTATTGGGTCCAATTGTAAATCTAAACCATTCTCGAATCTAGCTTAAGACACACAGAAAGCTTCGCCCGGGTAAAAAGGTAAAATTCTTGAAACTCGATCGCAGCGCCACCTATCGGGTCCAATTTAATATAGCCTATGTTACTCGGGGATAATGTAGCTTTCCAAAGGTGAAAGAATTTTTGAAATCGGTCCAGTAGTTTCGGAGCCTATTCATTACAAACAAACAAACAAACAAATCTTTCCTCTTTATAATCTTTATATATATAATTCTTCTGTGAGTGTTATGTCACTGAAATCCTCTCAAACGACTGGACCGATTTTGATGAAATTTTTTGTGTGTGTTCAAGGGGATCTGGGAATGGTTTAGATTCACAATTGGACCCGATAGGTGGCGCCACCATCTTTTTTTTTTCCACCCGAGCGAAACTGGGCGGGACCACTAGTATTAGTATAGATATAGAAAACTTGGTTGCATGGGGCAGAGAACGTAGAGCGTTAGTTGTTACACTTTAGACCTCTTTCGCTTTACCCATATTGAGCAGTATCTTCATACATGTTCGCCGCTCTCTTCTCACTACTTGGTATCACTAGGTGTCAAATCTCTTATCTACTTTTTTACTACCACGAGCTTTACGGTGAAGAAAAACGTCGATAAAAAACCTGCATACGTCCGAGAAGCAATTAAAACTCGTGCTCGAGTAACGGCGTCGGACTCGCCATCTGTCACTTTGGCGCCTAAAATATATCTATGACGGAAAGTGGGTGTGTGGGTACTATCTATACTCCTCTACCTACCCCTTCGGGGACCCTTGTTGGAAGGCGTGAGGGTATATTTATTTATTTTCTTTAACCTCCCGGCTACCGGTTGTATTTTTTATACCACTATATGGGCTGTCTGATGGTAAGCGGTTACCGTCAAATATGGACGCTAGCAACAGCCGGGATATCGCTCGCGATGCCGACGTCCAACAACACATGTTATGATATACGATGGTAACAATTTTATGATACACAAACTCGGTCCTAATGTTCGACATTATGTTGATTTAAAAATTTGCAATTCAATTGCTTTATGCTAAGGTCAATAAGATACTTGGTAAACTTTTTAGGTACATTTTTTATTGCCGATATGTGAAGTCTCGTCAAGAATGGGGCCTTCGACGGGTAGGCAGAGATGCATACTTGACTTAGATAACAGATGTCAGATCCAAATCATCATAATTTCAGGAGCTGGGTTTATGTCGGCGACTCTGATGCAGGCTAGAATCAGACTTAAATACATTTTATATATTATTAATGGTTTTATTGACGTAGTTTTATTTGAATATATTAGCATATGTTTAGTGAGAAGTAAATACTGCACCGGTATGTATAAAGATTTACTTATTAAGGGTTTATTTTTAAATTTTAAGTTTCTTTTGTCTAGGCAAGGCTGACTTAAGAGAGGTAGGGCATAACGGATTCTCCGATCGAATTTGGAGCAGCCCGACTGGGGCAAGACCTCCACTTTATAGAAGTCCGTAGCCAAATAACACAATAACGCGGTGAATAAGGTTTCCAGTAATGAGCTCCTTGGGGAGGGGGGGAGGATTGTTATATTGTGTTGGCAATCGAAGGATTAGACCTATTATGTTGCCAACACAGTATAACTCTCCAAATACAGAGTGGCAACGCAAGTGATACTTAGGTATCGTGAGCGTAAATAGGCTACGGTAACCGTTTCCCATCAGGTGGGCCGTATGCTTGTTAGCCACTCCTGTAGTATAAAAAAAAACTCTCTACTCTTTGCATTCCCCCATGATCTATGAACAATAAGTTTGTATTATAAAAAAAAAGAAATTCGCCAATACGATTTACGCACATTATCAAAATTTACATACATATGACGTAATAATAGTTCGTGCAATAAACATTAATAACTGTCAAAATAACACTTTCTAATGTCACAAGCTTGGCATAGATATAATAAATGACATGACGACTATGATACAGATAATGATTTATAGATTAGGCGTGAAACGTGAGTTGTCTATGAAGCAATTGATCATTACCACGAAGGTATTATTTGTAGAGTAATTTCATGTAAGTATCTACCTACATACATACATGTAAGTATCTACCTACATACATACATGTAAGTATCTACCTACATACATACATGTAAGTAGGTATGTATATAGTTGTCTAGTTCCCGTACAAGCTTTGCATAGTTTGGGCCTTGATCTACTTGTGTGGAATCGTCTCAATGCATTATTTTTATTAATCGTAGAACTATTCTAAGTTAGTTAAGTTAGTTAAGTAGTTAGTAAGAGCCGTGGTGGCCGACTGGTTCGAGCAGTTGCTTGCGACGCAAAGGTCGCAATTTCGAATCCCGACTGTACCAATGAGTTTTTCTGAACTTAAGTACAGTGATTAGTCACACCACGAGCTTTACGGTGAAGGAAAACATCGAGAGGAAACCTGCATACGTCTGAGAAGAAATTCAAAGGCGTATGTATAGTCGTGCTTGAGTAACGGCGCTGGTCTCGCCATCTGTCACGTTGGCACCTAATATACCTCTGGCGGAAAGTGGGTGTGTGGGTATTACCTATACACCTCTGCCTACCCCTTCGGGGACCCTTGTGGGAAGGCGTGAGGATATATTATTTTATTATTATTATTATTATTATTTTAAGTTTGTTTAAGATAACTCATCTAGGTATAATTGCTTTATTTAGGTAATCTACAATGTAAAGAATCCGGGTTCAAACCCCGGCACCTATGAGTTTTATAAACTTAAGTAACTTAACTTTGACAGCCGTCTGATATAATGGTTAGAGCTCCTGACTGCGAAACTTGAGGTCGCGGATTCGATTTCCGCTGAAGGCAGATTTTTGTGTGTATACCTATATTATAAATATATGAATGTGGACGAAACAAAAGAAGTTTATAAGTCCAGAGACAACTGGTGTTCTAATATCTTAGCCTACTACGTAAAAGACTGCGTAGCGCATATTATTCTAAAAATGGTTCGCACACAATATATACATAATAAATTGCTTGCTACAAAGATATAATCTAGCAAAGTTTAGTTTCAAAATAGCCGTTTAATAGATTCGATTCGGTTCGAATAATCGCGTCAGATATTTGTTTCATGAGCACGAAAGTTTGTCTAAGCCCTAAATATCCTTTGTTTAGGTTAGGTTATGTGTGAATATATTTTTTTATTATCAAAACATTAGTGAAATACCAGTAAAAACACACTCCAAATGCAACAATTAGAATGAAAAGGTAATATTGGAAATGACTTACATGAACGAGACAGCACGATACCACGAGAGCAAGCATGTTACCAAACCTAAAGCTCGACACACACTGCCGGTAAAGACATCTGCAAGAGTTAGATAATAGAGAACTTGTACAGTAAGATACTGTTCACATCCAACCATTGTACCAACAGTCGAAGCGAATCGCATTCGTATTTTCAATGAGTTCTAAAGTGATACTCAGATCGTTATTGCTATATTACTCATGATTTGGATTCTAGTCCTTTAGGTGTATATATTTTAAAATAAGTATTTACTTATTTTTATATATTATCTGTATTACTGTGCCCTAATATAGAAGACGCGCCCCACCAAGTCTAGTCGAGTGGGTCGGGAGTTTGACTGTGCTCATGATTTGTGACTCGTAGCCGGTAGTAGGGGAATATCGGTCGTTGACATTTTCCCATTAAATAGCATGATAGATTGCTCAAATAGTGTTTTAATATCGATATGAAAGATAAACTTACTTATGCATACTGACAAAAGACATAACCGACTTTTTTTTTCTTATGGTCTATCTATATTACTTAATAGGTATAGAGCCTAGAGCGTAAAGTTTATAGATTAGCCCCTAAGGTTTGTACGAGTATTTCTGAACTGACTATCAATAGTCTTATTAAGATATGCACTTTGTTGGTAGAGTGGTTTGATTGGGCGCTTGCAACGCAATGTTTGCAAATTCAAACCCCGACTATTCGGTGTTGCTGTCACTAAAAACTCAAGGTGAACCCTTGAGTTTTTAGTGACAGCGACACCACGAGGTTTACAGTTATGGAAAGTATCTTGAGGAAACTTGTATACCTACGTTTCAGAATAAGATTCAAAGATATTTATCGTCGCGCTTAGAAATGGCGTAGAAATGGCGATAGGCTCGAATCATTACCTACAATGGAAAAAAAACAAATAACAATACAATGATAGAGATATTTTAAGGGAGGTAGGGCATAACGGGTTTCCCGTTCAAATTAGGAGCTGCCCGACTGGGGCAGGACTCCACCTTATAGAAGTCCGTAGCCAAATAACACAATTTATTGTGTTATTTGGCCCAAACGCTGGCAAGACTAAGGTCCTGGTATTCGAAAGAGATGAACAAGTGACCGAGTGTGCAATATCGGTAAATGGGCAAATTCTAGAGCAAGTGAATGAATTTGTATATCTTGGAAGCATGTTCACACGAGATGGAAAGTATGAAAAAGATATTGAAAGAAGGATAACTGCCGGAAATAAGGTGAATGGAGCCATGTCGGCGTTGATGGGCAGTAAAAGTCTGAGCAAGAATGCTCGAGTTGCTGTCCACAACGCGATATTGGTACCTACCTTATTGTATGGCAGCGAATCCTGGGTATGTCAGAGGAAGTATGAAAATAGCTTGAATGCAGTCGAGATGCGATCTCTTCGAAAAATGTGCGGCGTAACGATATTAGATCGAATCCGCAATGAAGAGATTCGCAAATCAACTGGCGTGAATGAGGGCGTGATTGTAAAGATGAAGAAAGGCATGTTACGTTGGTTTGGACACATAGAAAGGATGAGTGAAGAAAGATTGACGAAACAGATATACAAAGCAAAAGTGTGTGCAAGAAGAGGCAGAGGAAGGCCACGTTCCAACTACCTGGATCAAATAGATCGGACTCTCAAGGACGGGAACGTTAAGAGTACTCGAAACCGACGAGCATGTATGAAGAGACTGATGAATGTGGACGAAGCGAAAGAGGTATGTAAGTCTAGAGAGAACTGGCGCTCTATACTCTCTGCCTACCCCGTTAGGGACTTGGCGTGATGATATGTATGTATGTATGTACAATTTATTGTGTTGTGTTCCTACGCGGTGAATAAGGTTTCCAGTAATGAGCTCCTCGGGGAGGGGGAGGATTGTTAAATTGTGTTGGCAGCAGAGGGATTAGTCAAATTATGCTGCCAATACAGCATAACTCTCCGAAAACAGAGTGGCAACACGCAAATGATACTTCGGTATTGTATGCGTAAATAGGCTGCGGTAACCGTTTTCCATCGGGTGAGCCGATGCTTGTTTGCCACTCTTGTTGTATAAAAAAAATAGCAAAATGACTATATACTAAAATAGGTTTATTTTTAAGAAAATTAGATTCATATTATGTACTGAGAGTAGTTACTGACTAATGTCTGTAAAAACAATTTGTAGCCATAAATATAATAATAATAATATATATATAATAATATATAATAATATATTTGCCATTCATAGTATTAATGTTATATTTTGTCTGCTAAGTTAGCGTATACTGCATTCGTTAAGTTAGAATTGCACAGTATAGGCGCACACGAAAAAGACCCGAATATATATGATGAGATTCATTACTTTGCCGTAACACAGTTTTAAACTATCACGGGAAGTAAAGTTTTGGTCAGTATACTTACCTACGGACGCTGTATGTTGCCTCGTTAACGATGTGCTATTATTTAAGTACCCACAATTTTGTTCTAAGTTAATGTTATTAGTTAAGTGTACTGCGATGTATCTCTTAAATGGAAATAAAGTTATTATTATTATTATATATAATATATCCTCACGCCTTCCACAAGGGTCCCCGAAGGGGTAGGCAGAGGTGTATAGGTAATACCCACACACCCACTTTCCGCCAGAGGTATATTAGGTGCCAACGTGATAGATGGCGAGTCCATCGCCGTTACTCAAGCACGACTATATATACGCCTTTGAATTTCTTCTCAGATATGTATGTAGGTTTCCTCTCGATGTTTTCCTTCACCGTAAAGCTCGTGGTGTGACTAATCACTGTACTTAAGATCAGAAAAACTCATAGGTACAGTCGGGATTCGAACTTGCGATCTTTGTGTCGCAGGCAACTGCTCGAACCACTCGGCCACCACGGCTTAGCTATAAATAGAAACGTATAAGCCATTATAATATGCCAATTTTTATGTCTTTAAGGTCAGTCGTAAAATAACGATTCAAACTTATTAGTTACACTCCACAATGGAATTGCGACTTTATTGTATGCATGTAAGTTTTGAAATGTTAATTTGAACGAAAGCATTTTAGATGACATTGAGGCTGTGCTAAGGAACCATTAGTTGGTCTGTGGTTTGCGTTTTTATTGGGGCAGGTCATACATACATATCATGACGCAGTCCCTAATGGGGTAGGCAGAGGCAATGGAGCGTCAGTTCTCTCTAGACTTGCATATCTCTTTCGCATCGTCCACATTCATCTGTATTTAAGTTCAGAAAAATGGTACAGTCGAACCACTCGGCCACCACGGCACGGTTCATAAAATTAGTAGAGATTTCATTCTGAATTTAAATGTCTAATTAAGTACTAAAGGTACCCTCAAAAGGTAAGCGAATTCGATTTTCTAATCGAAGCATTCTACTTCTCGATTCGGTATCGAGTGACTGCGGTGAAAGTGCTGAATGTAGACCGTACCCTGGTTCCGATTGGCGGATTTGGTTGACGACGGCCGCTTAAGGACCAATACAAAGACATGTACGGAGGCAGATATTAGCTTTTAAGTACCAATTAGTGACGTGATCCAAACAACTTCGACTGAGTCAACAGTAGTGAAATCCTACTAATATTATAAATGCGAAAGTTTGTGAGTATGTATCTATGTGGTGTGACTAATCACTGTACTTAAGTTGAGAAAAACATATTGGTACAATCGGGATTCGAACTTGCAATCTTTGTGTTGCAGGCAACATCTTGAACTACGCGGCCACCACGGCCCGTAATTTATTTTAAACATGAAATCTAAGTTAGATTTAAAATTATACCTGCAGGGTCGGTATCTTACGGGCAATGCCCTTGGTTTCGTAAGTTTGTATATACGATATATTATATCTGTCACGTTGGCACCTAATATACCTCTAGCGGAAAGTGGGTGTGTGGGTATTACCTATACACCTCTGCCTACCCCTTCGGGGACCCTAGTGGGAAGGCGAGAGGATATATAATTATTATTTATATACGACGAAGATTACATCTGAACCGCAGCTTTGTGATACACTAATTCAAAAAGCTCAATTCGTTGTTATTAAGACCCCTTTATCATAAATGTTATCTTTTTGCTACTGAGTTAAATAGGCTTCAATTATTATATACTGTTTATTTACAATAATAACAATTAACAATATTTACAAATAAACAGTAATATAAATAACTACTTATAGATAAAATACTTGACCCAAATCGCGAGGCAACGTGCCAAGATAGCAATGCTGATTCTCTGAGCGAGATATGTTCCAGCCCGCCTGTCACGAGAGCTCTCGATTAGACGGTACGAGACCTCTTTAAAAAGATGTCTTTAAAGTGTCGTGAGGAAGACTTTTTCTTTTAAAATCACTAACGGTAAACATTGCGTGCAAATATTACTTCCAGCCAGTGCTACGCTGAAATGTTTTTTTAAGCCGTGAAAGTAGGCTGTTTATACTTGACAGTTGAAAACTGTTAATGTATGTTACATACCAATAACTCATAGATTTGCTGTTAGAGAAGTCCGCATGCAAGTAATCCTGGGCAGTGCATTTCCTATTGAGTTTTCGGGTGAATGCATTACCTACGAAACCTATAAACAACACTCAATAACTACTTATTCCTACTATACTACTGTACCAAAAAATAGGTGTAGATAAATTCAATCCAATCGGTCTAGTGGTTAGAGCTCCTGACTGCGAAACTTGAGGTCGCGGGTTCGAATCCCTCTGAGGGCAGATATTTATGTGATGAACACGAGTATGTATGTATGTATCTATCTATGTATATAAGTAAATATATCGTTGTCTAGTTACCATAGTGCAAGCTTTGCTTAATTTGGAACTAGGTCAATTTGTGTAGAATTGTCCCAAAGTATTTATTTATATCATACTTATGTACGTTAACAATTAACTGTGTTCGTGTCGCGTGTATCATTAGCTACAATTGAGTGGTAAAGACTTCTAATTTGGTTTTTGTTTACATTTAGTACTTTCCATCGCTACGCTTCGATTGGCACACTTAGCTCGGTGGTTACCACAACGTTCTATAGCTATCGTTATTCAAGAGTGCGAAAAAGACATGTTTATAGGAATCGTATACGTCTATCTCTTTTATCTATCTATTTTTATTTATTTCGTAGAATACACATTAGAACGGCCAGTAGCCAATTACACTAAATGCCGTACACAATATAAACAGTACACAATACGTAGAATTATACTCGTATACACACACAAAAGAAAATATATAAACATTCATACATTCGCCTCTCAATACACCAGACATGCCGACATTCGGAGTTGGACTCCAAGATAGCGTTGAGCGCAGAGATGCATTGAGTGCGCGGGACAGGAGAGTAGGATCGCGACTTAGTACAAAAAGCCGATATAGAAAAGAACCTGTATTTCCTCTTGAATTTTCTTGAGCTAGAATTGCAATAGCACGTTGTAGTGAGACCGATGTGTTAATCATTTAACGGAGGATTTAACATAGGGTGGACTTGGAATGGCTAAGAACTAAACGATCTATCTAAAGTTATTTGTAGCCTTTGAACTTGATGAACGAAAGCATGCTTAACATCTACTGGAGTTAAAGTTCAAAGCCATGCTTGAAAAATGTCGACGGACTCGTCACCTGTACTATTGTCACATACATAAGCATATCTCCGCCACGCTTCAGCCTATCGCTTCGGGGATCCTTACGGGAAGGCGTAAGGCGTAAGGATATCTTGCTAGTATTAGGCGAAAGTTTGTATTATAGGATGTTTGGATATTTGTTGCTCTTTCACGGCAACACGGCTGAACCGATTTGGCTGAAAGTTGAAATGGTGATTTCAACCCAGAAAATTTCCTGCTTGTTTGCCACCAATTTGGTATAAAAAAAACGGGAATTACATTTGCCTTAATTATTAATTCGAACTACACGCGGGCGAAGCCGCGGGCAAAAGCTGGTTTTATTATAAATGAGATTAGTCAAAATCTACTGAGATAACGCGCAAATAATAAGCGAACAACGAACCTAAATTGCGAAGGATTCCACGATCTCGTCGCAGTTAGAGTACGTTCTAAGCCTACACAATAACGCTTTAAGACGGGATATAACTAGAATGTCCGAACAATACATTCCAAACGATGTTACAAACAGTACTTAACTAAACAGTGTTACAAAAAAAACAGTACATACAGAACGCGATAAACTTAAAAACTACGCAAAGCCGCGAGGCACAGCTATCAAAAGGTATTCCAACAGACCATTTCGCAGAAAAGATAAAAAAAGATCCATAACACCATAGAACACACAATATTGTGTTTACACACGCGCGCGGACGCGAATCCTAAGAATGGTAGACTAGGTTCACTGGTATTGACATAAGAACTGACGCTTCCAAGACCTCATGACCAGAAAATTCTAGAACAAATACATATGTATAAGCAATGGCTTACTTTGTGCGCTTAAACGGAAAGTATTAATTGTGCGTTCGATGGGGCATAATAATTAATAGTAGTATTGCCTGCAACACAGTGATTGCAAGTACACAAAGATTCGAATCCCGACTGTACCAATGAGTTTTTCTGAACAAAAGTACAGTGATAAGTCACACAGCTTTACGGTGAAGGAAAACATCGAAAGAAACCTGCATACCGCGTAACGTCGATGGACTCACCTTGTCACGTTGGCACCTAAAATATATCTCTGGCGAAAATTGGGTGCGTGAGTACTACCTATACCTCTGCATACAACTTCGAAGACCCTTTTGAGATGACGTGAGGATGTAATATACACATCTAATCAGAAAAATCTAAACACCTTGTTTATGTTCTGTAAGGATTATCAGATAAATGTGTTTCTTCAGGACTATAATATGTCAAATTTCGTTTAATAGTGAATAATATGAGGTATTGCAAGGTTTAATCAAACTTCCCGCAGCTGAAACCGACGCATAGCTAGTGACTCATAGAGAATAAATCATTTGCTGGCTTCAATCAAAATAGGTTCTTCCTACTTACACTCAGGCTGTGGTACGGCAACGCGCTAATGATGTCGCCAGCATCCATTGGCGGCAGTAAACGCTTACCGTCAAGCCGTCTGATAAACACATTAGTGATATTAAAAATCATCTAAGCTAAGGAAGGAAAAGGATGCGGCAAGCTGAAGACAGGGCGGTATGGCGCTCATTAGGGGAGGCCTATGTCCAGCAGTGGACTAGAGTGGGCTGATGATGATGAAAAGGAAGGAAAAAGAGAGGTAGGGCGTAACGGGTTTCCCGTTCGAATTTGGAGCTGCCCGACTGGGGCAGGACCTCCACCTTATAGAAGTCAAATAACACAATTTATTGTGTTGTGTTCCTACGCGGTGAATAAGGTTTCCAGTAATGAGCTCCTTGGGGAGGGGAAGTTATTATATTGTGTTGGATGCTGCCAATACAGTATAACTCTCTGAACACAGAGTGGCAACGCGCAAGTGATACATCGGTATTGTAAGCGTAAATAGGCTGCGGTAACCGTTTTCCATCGGGTAAGCCGTATGCTTGTTTGTCATTACAAAAAAAAATAACATTATCCTCACGCCTTCCCACATGGGTCCCCGAAGGGGTAGGCAGAGGTGTATAGGTAATACCCACACACCCACTTACCGCCAGAGGTATATTAGGTGCCAACGTGACAGATGGCGAGTCCATCGCCGTTACTCAAGCACGACTATACATACGCCTTTGAATTTCTTCTCAGACGTATGCAGGTTTTCTCTCGATGTTTTCCTTCACCGTAAAGCTCGTGGTGTGACTAATCACTGTACTTAGGTTCCGAAAAACTCATTGGTACAGTCGGGATTCGAACTTGCGACATTTGCGTCGCAGGCAACTGCTCAAACCACTCGGCCACCACGGCTCTTTTGCACATGTCGGCGAGGACCACTGGAACCTGTGTACCCTATTGGATACCATATAAGGTAACTGGCTGGGGCACTACCTAGCCTCCCACAGGAATGCCATTACCTGTGTCGCTAACATCTAATATCCTCCTAGCTGGAGGGCTTTCACCTCGTTATTAACCGGTTGTGTAGCAAAAGTTCTCTGCACTCAAAATAAAAAAGAAAAAAAACATATACCGGTCATCACGTCATGGACGAGCTTTTACATAAGAATTATCTGCCAGCCATCTTGGTACACTAGAGCTGTGCACCAACCAGAGAGACCTGGAGATACATATACATACAAATCCGAATGGATCATAATAAACGACAGATACTTATAGTTATTTTACCTACTCCACTTCTTTTTACTACTTCCACTCGTGTAGCAAAAATCATTGATTGAAGCCCACACAGGCAGAGCTATAATATATTTTAATATAAATCATAGCAAGGTATATTACGGTATATGCTACTATAGTAATCGGCGGGTGACCACAGACGCAGCTATATATTTTTATTACGACACAAAAGTATGCCGATAGATATAGCAGGATATATTTGTTTAGGGTAAGCCGCAAAGCTAATGAGAGCGAAAGATATGAGTAATGAGTGCAAAAGACTTATTGCCTATAGCATAAATTAAGACATATAATCAGTAGTAATCGTTAGTAATTTAATAACGCAGCCTAAACTTACATGTTTTTTTCCCATGTTTCAAAGTTTCAAACTACATTTGACATTTCAACATGTCAACCATTTAAGCAAGCAATTAAAAAAAGCGACGAAATTTCAAAGTGGTTTAACTGCCGGTAATTACTTTAACTAGACAAATATTTCTCTCGCACTAACTTATTGCAAAATAAAAACGTGTGACTAGGAGTCTTAAACTATAACGTGCAATTGCAATCATTATTAAAGAATGTGAAAAGGACGGGTTCAGATAACGTCTATATATGTCCCTTTCGAACTATTACGTAATGCTGGCAATAAGATGACAGAGCAAGTGATAAACGCCAAATTAACCAACCGCATTATATTTTAGCATTTGTACATTAATATCACTTTAATAATATCGTAAGCTAAGTATTATTTTTTATCATTAAATTGCTGTTGAATTAAGTCATGTCACACCTAGATAATCAAGTTTTCCCCCTAGGTCTATTACATAAATATATAAAATATATCCTCACGCCTTCCCACAAGGGTCCCCGAAGGGGTAGGCAGAGGTGTATAGGTAATAAATACCCACACACCCACTTTCCGCCAGAGGTATATTTGGTGCCAACGAGACAGATGGCGAGTCCATCGCCATTACTCAAGCACGACTATACATACGCCTTTGAATTTCTTCTCAGACGTATGCAGGTTTCCTCTCGATGGTTTCCTTCACCGTAAAGCTCGTGGTGTGACTAATCACTGTACTTAAGTTCAGAAAAACTCATTGGTACAGTCGGGATTCGAACTTGCGATCTTTGTGTCGCAGGCAACTGCTCGAACCACTCGGCCACCACGGCTTTTTTTAGGTCTATAACAATACATTTTATTTATTTTCAGACTTCGTGTCCATAGTGTTCGTAACAAAAATTTTAGTAATAAATCTATAGCTACCTTAAACCAAAAACTCGTACACAAATATTGAAATCCGCAAAATATGCTACTTATAAAACTATAAAAAAGAAAGGTAACCCTAAACGCAGCACT
This sequence comes from Drepana falcataria, assembly GCA_945859725.1. NCBI lineage: Eukaryota > Metazoa > Arthropoda > Insecta > Lepidoptera > Drepanidae > Drepana > Drepana falcataria. The sequence goes on along the minus strand of OX243941.1, from coordinate 6,820,862 downwards.
TTTTACGATCCATTAATTACAGAGTATTGGTATACAACAATGCAATGCATATTTGCAGAGGTGGTTAAATGAGATTCATTTTCACCTCGCCCGTTCGCTGGCTAACTGTAAACGTTTCTTTGCTATCGAAACTCCGTCGCACGTTTACGTACGACAGTTATCCATATACTTATTGGCGTGACATGGCATACAATGCCGACCACAGTCAGCCCCAGTGGCGCACGCGACGCTTACCTGCCTTCATTCACTGCCTGTACGCTGACATTCCGTTATTTGCTTACCGTGTCTTCACTTTTCAAGACGCAGCACCGATGCAATAACATTGATATGCAACTGGTTTAAAAAATATAAAAAAAAATACATTGACATTATATTTTGACATTTCATGTGGCGGGAACGGAACGCGGGAACTTTTGTAAAAATGGCGCGCGTATATTATGTTTTTATCGCGGTGTTTCTCTTCTTATCTCCGTGTGAAATGAGAAGCAAGATCAAGGATTATCCAACTGACAAGCAACTGACTTTGCAGAGGAAGGAAACTACGCCAGTGGACTTTACGAGACTCGTGGTAATGAGATTGGTGTATGGTTTCGCGAAAGTGATGGGTTTTGAAGAACCAGTTAGTGAAGTGTTAAACGGTGTGTTTGTGCCGCCCGGCGCCGATGATGATGATGACTTTGGTGATGACGACGACGACGGTATATTTGATGATTATTAATCTATACAATGAGGTCGCAATATTAATACCAAAATATGGCGTTGCATTTACCCAAACGTTAAGTTATTATTAGCGCAATATTATTATTGATTACTAATATAAGTTTGTAAAATTTCGACTACTGTGGTATCTTATTTACCTTTAATGTGAAACTGCGTTATAATATTGATTTGTGCAACTAGTTTTATTTAAGAATTGTATATAACAATGATTTGACGTAGATATCTAATTTATTATTTATTCAAATGTATAGAAAACTAAGTAATTTAATGGTGAAGTATTTATGGTGAAAGAAAACATCGAGAGGAAACCTGCATACGTCTGAGAAGAAATTCAAAGGCGTATGTATAGTCGTGCTTGAGTAACGGCGATGGACTCGCCATCTGTCACCTTGGCACCTAATATACCTCTGGCGGAAAGTGGGTGTGTGGGTATTACCCATACACCTCTGCCTACCCCTTCGGGGACCCTTACGGAAAGGCGTGAGGATATATATACATATTAAGTAATTTATGTATAGGCTATTTTAATGTTTTGCTTTATCTAAAATATGGCACCATATAGGTAGGTATTGTAAATCACGTAGGTACATAGTAATTTATTTATTTAAAAGTATTTTTACCTGGAAGTTTAGCTTTCATGCTGTTATAATAAAATTCAAATTGTAAATATATTTTTACGACACATTCAACTTTTTAATTTCCAAACAGAAGTTCATCTAAAGCCTACCTACATTCAGACCTTATATTTACATAACTACCTAGTTATTTTACGCTACGTAAGTGGTTCATTATTCATACTAATATAAGTTACGCATCATGGTCTCTAGTTAGTTTACGGTATTTACGTAAAATGTTCAAAGTTTAAATGAAGCCTAGGACTTATACTCAATTATTTATCTGTTTGATAGTGTCTATGTATATAAATTAGTATGTTACATAGTAAAACCTCTTTTTGTATCGCAAATTAGCAATCACGCACGCATACGCCAGACGTACCCACGGTATTACCCGCGTTAATTTTAATCCTAGTAATATTATAAATGCTTGTTCCTCGTTTACACTGAAACTACAACATGGAATTGGATGAAATTTTGCACGGAGATAGATATTAGCTGTATTAACACATAAGATATTCCGATTAAATCACATTTTACTTGCGTGAAATAATGTAGCTGTCCTTAAGCGAAAGAATTTATAAAATCTTTTAAGTGGGTTTTTGATTTTATCTATTACAATCAAACTTAGAAACAATGAAACCTTTCATTGAATAATATTTTTATGATGTTCGTAAATTAAATATGCCCTTCACCGAAAACCGTTAATACCGTTAGTGAAAAATACTACTTTACTCTTTGGTGACAATCATTGCTTTTTGCTGTTTTTAAAGAACACTGATGTGTAGTCCATGAGGTTATAAAAGTAAAAGCTTGGTATCGAATAATTACAATATTTAATAATTTTTCGTCATAAATCATAATTACAATCATCAAACCATAGCGAATTATTATCAACAAATCCTTTATCTTGTGAACAAATTAATTCATCATCACTGTTTGGTTCATCATCAGTTACCATAGCACCCTGCGTACAACCTTTAATTTTTCTAATTAGGTCACCCCATTTAAGATTTGTAGTGCATAAAGGGCAGTTGCCTTGTATGGGCACATATTGACCTGGCAATAAAAATCTATCAGCTAAGCAAGTAATGTGTGCAATTAACCCACAATTCGGGTTAAGGCAGGTTAATTTTCTTTGATTACTAGTGATATAATTTGAACATAATAGACATTCTTCTGTACAGGGGGTGTTGGTTATTTGTTTCTTCTTCAAATTCTTGCTTTTTACTCGGCCATGGCATATAGTCATGTGCTCTGGTGGTTTCCTATCAGCCTGAAAATATACACATTTCCTATTACTGCTATTAATTTTCCAATATTGTAAATTAACTTGATAAATAAAAAATATTTACAGGGAAATCCTGGTAGTATTCCTTCTCGAGCCATCTTATCAATAGTGGAAGCCTAGACCATGGCCCCACTTGAAGCATTTCACTCAAAATTCTTAGCTTAAATTGGAATTCTGACTCCTTCCTAGGAATTTTTTTGAGATTCAGGTGCTGTAGCCTAATTGTCTTTGTAGGGTTTTGCCAGGCCCATTCAAACTGAATTTAAAAAGGTATATATTAGAAAAGGTAAGATAAAAGTAATGGTAAATATTTTTTAGTGCCATGAAATTACACTTTTTTACTCACTCTTAATGCAGAAATGTTATTTGGAAATCCATGTACTATCATCACCATTTTCCTGAAAAATTTCAAAGCCCTCATATTTTTTTCGATATAAAATAATTGTAAGTTGTGAAAACAACTCTTCAATGAGCTTTTTCAAACAGAGTACAGTCTGGGCTCTTCAATCTAGGCTGTGTAGAAATTTTCCAGGGTCCACAATGCAACTATGCTAGTGACATCCCTGTTTGCAAGACGTCTATGTGCTGAGTTTTCAGGCTGCCGAAGGGCTTTTTTGATGTTTAAATAATGTGGTTCTGTCTTGGCTGATAGTCTAATGCTTGGCTGAAGTAACAGTGCATTATAATTTTGGTATACTTATAGATTAACTTTTTAACATAGTTTATAACAACGAAGAAGAATTTACTTATAAGAACAGTAATCACAGGCAAATCAGAGTTTACTTAAGAAATAAATAAAATGACATTACAAGCTTAACTACAAAGGAGAATGCTTAGGATGACTGAATGTATAAAGTATGTGAGTTATGGCTTTGACATGGAGCGAATGTCTAGCCATCTAGTATAGAAATACAGCAGACTAAATAGTCTGCAATTCACCGTAATAATATAGGTGTATTAGGTGACTACATGACGACATACTGGTTGGGTGTCATTACATTGCCCCCTTGTGATAAGATAATAACCATCTAATGAAAGTATTTAAAATAATAGCAAAATTGTGTTTCTCTGTATTCTTAAGTAGATGCATAATTCCAGCTATGGCTAATTCTACGGTTGAAATAAACGCCACACACAATAAGTGCAATTAATTACTTACCAAGGGCCTCTATTGCTAGTCCTGTGTGCCCCACCAGCCCATGTTCCTCTGTTGTGTTGCATTAACCTTCTATTTGGATCCCGAGTGTAGCCGATGTAAGTTCGACCTTTAAATTTAGGATTTAAGCAATACAAGCAGTAAACGCCGAAGAAATCTTCGACTATTTCTAGCTGCTCTGCCATTATACATTACACGGACTATTAATTCAAATAAATTCGTTAAAAACTGTTTGTTTACTTTCAAATGACATATGTGTACTTTGAAACAACAAATTCTATTTATCAGCCAGCTGAGTGTTTAAAACTTCAATCAAAGTATTCAAAGTGTTGTCAAAGTCAAAAAGTCACATTGACATGACATGAAAATATTAGTGCCCGGAATTTGTTTTGTATGATTTGTTTTGCTTCCGTCTTGTGGTTTTCTGCATCGATTTGAAATAATTTTGATAATTAGTAACATAGACTACTATTAATATACTAGAGATAGACCCGCAACTTAGACATTTCCTAAGCAGCGCCATCTCTATTCGAGGACACGTACTAGTCAGCTGATAATATACCTATATACATAGTACATATCTATAGCTTTATTTTATTCCACCTAATGTAGAATGGTTGAAAATTATGTTATGGTAAAACTAAACTAAAAAAATTCAAAACTAGATTAAGTGTATAAATTAGCAGAGTACTTTTATATATGTAGGTAATCTAGTTTAGAATTTTTTTAGGTTTAGTTTTAATATAACATAATTTTCAACCATTCTACAATATTCTACTCGGTATAGCTAATTCAGGACAACGCGAAACAAGTTGTTTCTAGAAGGTAATAATAAACCAAATATATGTATTTTTTTCATGTTTATTGGATAAAACAAAACATTTATAACTTCAATCGTTTAAAATCAAACATTTACTTCAGTACCAGTTTGCCTTAGTCGTTTCCTCCCTCTATTGTTTTTATAGTGCTCATGGGCTTTATTTTTTAATTGGTCTTCCTTATCATACTCTAAAGCCTTGCCAGTGAGGAGGTGGTTGACTTCTTTGCACCAGATATGTATAAAAAAAGTGATGCTTTTATTAATCAAATATTCTGTTAAACCATTTTTATGTGCCTCGCACGTTATAAAAGTAATATCCATATTTATTGATACAACTAATTTTATGTATACAGCTATATTATTTTTTAATGGTGTAGTTTTTAAAACACTAAAAGTTATGTTTTCTACTTGTGCAAAAAAGTCAAACAAACACCTCGTAGGGTAGCACAGCCATCTTTTGCTATCATATTCTTTTATTTTTATGAATCCATGGAAATCTTCTGTATAATCCGTTTCCATACATTTGAGGCAAGTTTGACATTTTTTGTACACTTTACATTTGGCTTGGCGTGCTAACCACCCACTGCAATACCCTATTGCTGCGCATTTTTCTACATTACCTATATCTTTATTGTTTATTAATGTCGTCGTGTTTATGAGCTCTATATTTATGTGCTCATGCTCCACGACATTGATGCCCTCGTAACCAATTTGCTCATCCTCTTCAAATAAAAAAAATTTCAACGAATCTAAACAAAAGTCATTGTCTGCCTCGCAATTTGCACCCACAGAGTGTTTAGATGATAAATTATTTAACAATAATGTCTTATATGAGGCTTCAAAGGACGAGCAATTTGGCATGATATTTGCATAACCATGGGCTCTTATGGCTCCAAAGAAATTTTCAAGGGCATCTTGGTTAAATCTGCGCAACAATACAGTTTTCATACCTTTTTCATGAAGGATTTTGACCAATTTTCTAATATTTTCGACAGTTTTTACCCAGCCCGTCAAAGATGGCACATTTCTATGGGTATCAAATTTCATTGATTTCAACACAGGCAAACTGGCATTCCATAGTTCATGATGACCCGAATTCACCTTGACTGCGGTTCTGTACGGTTTTCCCGGCACAACTTCGTAACTCCCACAATTTAAACTGTCGAATAACTTGTCGAAGAATAAAACCAGATCTGCAGTTTGGGTGCATTCTTTTGGCATTACTCCCAACTCTGAAAATAAATAAATAATTCCATTTATAGCAATTATCAAAACCTTATACCATCATCCCCAAATGATGTCTTTAATTAATTAAATGCTATAGTAACAATATTGATACATACCTGCCATAAAACCTAAAGCTGACCCAACGGAATGGCTGAAGACTTGTGTACAGTGCTTAACCCTCATTTTCGGTATATGATTAGGCATAACATGTTGTGATGTTAATTTAGGCAGTATTTTAGAGCCTTTGTAGTTAGGTGGCCTCTCAAATAATTTTTGGATATGGCTCCATTTCGCTATTTGAGCTTTGCCATCTATAACATAATTTAAGTTTTTGCATAGCATATTATTTCTGATGCACTTTAACAGATGCGGAGGATCAAACAAGAAATAAATTGGTTCTTCATTTACTTCAAAGAATCCTCCTCTGTATTTTTTTTCTTTTCTGTAATATGTCGATGTTGTGTCTGTAACAAGACTGTTAATTGCAGCAATATTTGTTGTGCCTTGATCACAAATAGTGGAAACCACTTTAAGACCAGCTTCTTGTAGTTTTGTGATCACTTCTTTTATTTGTTTTTTTAATGCTAATGTTTTAGTTGTCGCCGCTGAATAGCTGTAATATACAGGTTGCTTGTATGCCTTGACAATCCCTCTTATCATAAACACCAGAACATGGTCGCAAAACTTGTTTTCTTTTTGTTCACCATCATCCACAAAGCCTTCTATTGAGTCTCTTGTTTTGCTGTACGAACATGATGGAGCAATGGCCATTTCATCAAACAATAATGAACAGTATCTATGTATCTGTGGCATCTTTGCAACAGTCTCCTTCAAATGTTTGAAAATCCTTTGATTGTAACCTGGACACAGTTTCACTTTTTGTAATACACTTTGTAAAGTTCTTTGGCTTGGTAAAATGCAAAATTTACTCATAATTCTGTAGGCTTTAGGTGACGGCTTATATAATGACAAAGACAAAATTTTCTCCTCCATGGTAAATCTTCTTCCTCTCACATGTTGTTTCCCAGCTTGCTTAACTTGCATTAGAAAAAATGTTTTTGCATTCTCATTTCTTAGGTTTCTAGAGACAATCTGGAATGCTTTTGTTTTTGAAATCCTTTTGGGAGTCATCCTTATCCTGTTGCAAGGCTGAATCTGTTTTATATTTTTGGACTTTTTCTTGTAGCTAGTAGTTTTAGACTGACTACACTCTGAAATAATAATTATAAACAATTTAGATAAAAATCTCTACAAATAATTAAAATTGAAGTCTGGGTCTGTTAGTAATAATCCACCTCCTACAAAAAGCTGTGATCCTATAATAAATGCTGACTGCTGACAAAATTCTTGCAAACAATACAATCCATTAATCTGCAGGAACACACACATTACAAAATTATTTGTATTAATAACTTTGAATGTAAATATCACAAAATAATAATATCCTGGGACATTATTCACACAGGGCAATCTGGTCCCAAACTATTAATTATAAAATATTTTAAAATGTTGTATGCTATATCCATAAGTAATATGAAATCTTACCCATGCTAGGTGGATGTAACTGTGGTCTGGCTACTGGAACTGAACCAACTCTTACAGGATTGGATTGTACAGTTGATGTTGAAGGAGGATTTTCAGGTATTCCATGTTGTTCCATTAGCATATCTACATCCATTATCAGTTGTGATTCAGCAGATGTTGTTGGAAGGTTTTCAGGTGCTCTTTCTTGTTCTGGAACTGTAAGTAACATTGGGCTGTGTACACCATAATAACTTGTACAGTTGGCTTAGAAGCTCTTATAACTTGTGTTCCAAATAAATAAACTGTGAGTATAAATATAAAAAGATTAGCCAGGATTACATTTGGTCAAGTAGCTAAACAAGGCTCAGGAGCCATGGCCATCAAAATAATTTTGTAGGCACATTTACTTATTATTATGTTCCATTTTATTCAATATTTTTAATTCATATTTTTCAACAATCCTGCTAATATTATAAATGAGAATTTCGTTACTCATTCACACCATAACTACTGAACTGATTGATGAAGTAAGTCAGAGGTGGATTATAGTCTAGAATAGCACAGCTATGCCCACATAATAAGAAGTGTAATGTACATGTAACAAGTAACAAGAATGAAATACTAATTTACCTGAAAGTAGTAGTTCTGGAATTGCTAATCTACAAAGCTGGTGGGATGAGTAGAGGTAATTAGTTTTGAAATGTTTACGACATACTCGCAGATTGTTGTAAACATATGTCTTATCTTGTAGACATAGACTACCAATACTTGAGACCCATGTTATATATCTCTCAGGATTCTTTTTGGGATCTGGAAAGCGATGTAGAGGAATACCTGAAATACAGATGTAAAATGTAGCAGCCATAGGTAGCATGTACATAATATTCTGAGGGTGTTAGTATTTCATATACTGATTACATGAGTCACGTACATGAAATACAGAAAGAGATAGGTTACCAACAGAAAGGAAAGTGATGTTTTAAGTCGAAACGTATAAGAACTGTATATTTACCGGCATCTTTGACAACTTGGCAGCCGGGCACACAACACTTGTTTCGAGGCATTGTTTTCTAAACACAAAATCACTTAAAATATGGTCCAAACTCCAGTTTACGGAGGGCCTAAGCCTATTTAACAGATTTCTGTTAAATAATCACGGAGGAGCACAGGGGGCTCTACTCGACGCGTTGGGAAAGTTTAATAAGTAGTTAAAAGAAGTAAATACGGAGCAGCGAACTGACATCGACGTAAATTACATTCAAAATTGCGAAGCAAACGGAAATATTTTAAAAATATGCGCAACCACAGACTATAAATTCATAGAATCAAAGAAATGTCATTATCGCCATGTGAGGTCATATCATATTTGAAAATTCTACCAATGTGGTCTTTATTTTTTCATAAATTTAATCAAAACAACTATGATCAGCGATCTTATACAAACGCAAGTAAATATGGAGAATGAAGCTTAGCTCACAATAAATCAGAATCTAAAATAATACGCGTACAGTTCTACTAAAATATACTACTCATTGCTTAATAATGTACGCTGGCAACATTGTGCACAATTTAATTGGTGTCCTCGGACATAGATGGCTCTGAAGAGAGTGAAATTAAAATGTATACTAGTTTCTACCCCCTGATTAGTAATACGAACGGATAAAACATGGATGCTATCGATGCCAAAACGACTAAAACGGACAGAATTTGTCACATGTAAGAATCTAACCAATATTATAAGTAAAGGATTTCGATGTATCTTCGGGTTTCCCCTATTTTAATATCTAATATTATATTTATATCATCACACCGGGTCACCCCAGGGCTCCATAGGCAGAGGAATTAGAGTGCTTGTTCTGTTTAGGCTTATAGACTCCGTTTCGAGTAGCTGCTCTTGACTTTCCTGTTGCAGTCACTTGTCATTATATTATTGTTCATTCAGATAATTGTTTACTGTACAAACATCAAAAAGTGATATACCTCACATTTTAGGTGTAATGAAAAGCAAAGTAAGTACTGTTGTCCACGATGCTCAATAATGTACTGCTCTCTAAGCTGTTACAAATCTGAAAAGCATTTGAGTTGCTCAGAGAGTTTCTATAGAGAATGCATCACAGAAGAACTTGCATCAAGTCAAGCTGATGATGAATCTAAGTCCAAAATGCTGGGCATTCTCAAACGCTTACAAAATGACTATGTTGAAAGCTCTGATAAAATAGAGGGTATCTTAGAAGATATTGAAGATTTTGAAGAGAACTTGGATTTAGAAGCTTACAATGGCAACATGGGTGCGGGAGATTATGAAGAGGTTATAGATTCTGATGATGATGCTGCAATAGACCTTGAGGAAAGGATAAAAGATTTAAATTTGGATGATGCTGATGCTATTTGGGAGGCATTGACTGAAGATGAACGAAATGAGTTTGAAGCTATGGTTAACAAAGGTGAGGTTGGGTCCATAATGCCTCAGTGGGAACCCTGGTGGACATTCCGGAAGGAGAAAAGGCTTGTTGAAGATGCTAATAAAAAGGATAAATCAGAGGAAGAGGCACTTAAAAAATGTCCCTTGTTAAAACAAGTCCCTAAGCTAAGTTCCTTGACTGTAAGTTTGGATGATATGATATATACCAGCTGAGCTCGGCAACTTCGCCCTCATAAAAAAAAATTCATTAGTATAATTTTACATGGATTTATTTTTATTTCAACAAAACATCCTATGTAACTAATAATCGATCATTTCTCTCTATTCAATTTGTTCTGGAGTGATTGAGTAACAAATATCCATACCCACAAACTTTTGCATTTATACATACATACATATCATCACGCCAAGTCCCTAATTTTGCATTTATAATATTGTATTAATAGAAGTTTTGTAATGAAATAGTTCCTGCAGAGTCTGTAACATGCCTGGTGTTGCAACTTGCAAGTGTTCATAGGCAGTGGTATCTGCTTACCTGGCATATTGAATGCTTGTTGCCTCTGTAGTAGTATAAAAAAAAATTGCACTGATGGTAATCTGTTGGGTACAAAAATGGTATGGCTGCCATAGCAATAATTCTTTTGCACGAGAGACTTGTTTTTTAAGCTAGTAACATTTTGTATTTTAGACAGTCAAACCCTCGCCAGCAATCAAATTCAATATCACCAATGTGCTGGCATCTTATGCATGTATCATGAGGTATTTCAATGGAGAGTTGGAACCACTTGAAGGTGTTGCCTGCTTACTTGACATTTGTGCCAATTTAGATGCTAACATGAATTTTGAAGATCCTGCTATGGCTATAGAATCAGTTGTGCAGAAATGTCTTCAGGTAAGTTTAAAATGAAATTATTAAAAGCTCTGTAAGCCTAGAGAGCACCTGTACCCTACACCCTACTTACCCTATGAGGGATTGTACACAGTGTACGTAAATAAACAAAAATAAAAAAAATATATCTTCATAAGTTCCAACAAGGGACCCAAAGTGTAGGGCAGAGGTCTAACAACAACCTCATTGCCCGAAAAATATTACGGTGCTAATAAAATAGATGATGTCTTTGAATGTTTTCTTAAACATATGCAGGCATGTTACAATGTTTTTTTTTTAAAGTAAAACTCATTGGTAGAAACAGTTGAGGATTGGATATGCAATCTTAAAGTTTGCAGGGTGCTATGCTAACCACTCTACTAAACCTCTTTTTATTCACTATTATCCTCTTTTCAGAGTAACCTGATCATCACAGACCTAGATAGTCTTGACGTAATGAAACAGGACACATTGCTCATAATTCAAGGCCCCAGTGCAGAGAACAGATCCTACTATTGTAAAGCTGTGCTTTCACATCTGTACCAAATATTCTTTGAAAGCAAATGTATTCAGAAAAAGAATGAGAGAACATCAAAAGATAAGAAATCCTTTTCACAGAAGTTTCCAGAGCATTCTGGAGAACATTTGCCAGTGTTAGACATAAGCAAAGTTAAGAGGTGTATTAAGAAGCTGGATTATTATTTGTCTTTTGTTGAGAGTTTTGGTATGGATTATGAATAAATTGTTCATTATAAAGCTTATTTTGTGTTGTCAGTGTTAATTGTATTCGGCCAACAGGAACGACATTTATTTTACCTCAACGCATTCTCACAAGGGTACGCGTAGGCAGAGCCCTTTTTCGCCGAAGATATACTCGAATGCCTAAGTGACAGATGGTGAGTGCGGCGTTATTTCAAAATAATGTCTTAGAATTTCTTTTGAAAGTATGCATGTTACCTCGAGATGTTTTCCTTCACCGAAAATCACGATCACTTATTCAAGTTCAGAAAAGACTTGGTCTACTCCAACTACTCGGATACCAGAACTGAATTCTTTAATATTGTTTTATTCAAGCTTAAATAAAACTCCAGAGTTACCTTTACCACATACTTTATTCGAATCCAACAAGAATTATTCAGAGGAATGTCCGAAAAATATTGATAATTAGATAACAATAGATATAATTTATATACATCAATAGAATTACATCACCAACACAACACTTATAACAACGCCCATAGGGACTGCTCCAACATTATGACATTAAATCACTTTTATAAAAGGTATATATTTCAATAGCAAACTTTCCTTACCTGCGAAAACTGATGGTTAAATATCAAAATGTTACTTTAATATGCTTGAAATTAGAATGATAGGGCTTGGCATGGAATATATCTTGTTCTTCGGGGAGTATGTACAATAACAACTTTGGTAACATATACTTATATATAAGGAACTGTCTATAGCTATATACAGTGGGCACCGGGTAATCCTCAACTATCGCTGTTAACAAATGTTCATTTTGCTAATGCATTATCAACAGCAGTTGTTACTAATTTGTCGGATTACAAGGTACTCTTATTCACAAATTGCCGGACTATACTGTAATGTATAATCCGACAAATTCAACAAGTCGTCACCACTTTGCAAAGCGTTAGCCAGATTACCTGGCACCCTGTATATGCCCATGTATTATATCAAATGTCATAATTAAATTTGCTATTATACATTACACTATTTAATATGCTGTTGTATATCCAAAAATAACTTGTCATACAAATTAGACACTAGCATAGGTAATTTGCACGTATACAGAGTGTAGACTTAGTTCATTAATCTTGAGTGGTTATTTAAAACGATGTATAACAATTTAATTTACACAAGAAAACCTTCAAAATGTTGTTAATTAAGATTGGTTTCACACAATGCCTGTCACCTATTTAAAAGTTATTATATTAGTTTGAGAAATAGCAAAATACTTTTAACAAAGTTTATTATTATCCCCAAGCCCTGCAAGAATGGGCCTTCATTCAACTCCACAAATTTTACTAATAGAACCTACTAACACTATAAGATTTAACTGGCCTAGAACGGCTAAGTACATATATAGGACAATCTAATTTAAGTTGAATCACAGGTGCTATATTGCAGTTTCAATGTTCGATCTCAAGATTCTCATGTCTCCTATCGTTAAGATCCATATCATAATTTGGATTAATCCATACTATTATTATAAATGTAACTGTCTCTGCCACGTTTTACGCTTAAACTGCTGAAATAATTTTGATGAATTTTGGTTTATGAATAGGTGGGGCCTTGGAGACGGACATAGACAACGTTTTCGCTTAACATTTACATTGTTTATGGCCAACCCATAAAGAATTAATTCTACGCATATGAAGGAGCGATGTTCATACTATGATTTGTTATTGTGAGTCAAGAATCTCGTCACATCCATTAAATACTCTTGAATTAACATTGCAATAGTCCTAGTAACTTGATATATTCAGATGTGTTCTGATTGACAAATCATTTTATTTTTATTTATAGAAATCGACGATGTATAAAGTATTTATCTATAGAGATTTTAATTTCACATTTGTAGACTCGGGTCTATGCCGGCATTATAAGAAAACCTGATTACTAAAACAAGATTTCGTTATTATTTTATTGAATATTTATTCATGACATTGATACTAGTCCTGACACATTGGTTTTTTACGTATTTTATAAACTGTATTATAGGTAATCCGCGGTGTCACGTAATTTAATGCATATCCTTTGAAAGCAATCCTATGCATTAGCAGAACTTAATAGACCTCTACGTGATAACATGATATATTTGGCCAGTTAGATATCATATTACAAAAACACTTCACATACAAAACCTTCTTGAGGCATATTTCAATGTCTCTATAAAAGTGTCACTAAATGGAACCTTACTGCACAATATGATACCCAAATTACAAAATAAAGACCAGAACTACACGACACCAAAAAAAAACAAATCATTGCCACTAAAAACGTTCAAATTTACATTCACATATATTATACTAGCTGTCCCGCCCAGCTTCGCCCGGGTGAAAAAGTAAAAAAAAAACACGTTTTTCAACTATTGCTTCTCCTATGGAGGCAATAGTTAAGTGGAGTGGAGTTTGATAAAATCCATTCTTAGCTGACCTCTACACCGCGTAAGGAATACTCCTACCAAATTTCAAGTCAATCGGCCTTATAGTTCCTGAGATTTCGTGATGAGTGAGTTCACAAATGGGATCTCCTATATATATAGAATGCCAGACAAAAATACACGGACCAGATATTTTTTATTAACAACAACCGTTAGCATGGACTACAAATTCTTAACAATGCAAAGTGAATTGCATTCAACAGGCAAGTAAATGGTTTTAATCAGACTTGATATTCAAAAATCAACCAGAAATTACATAGTGTATAAAGACCTTATTGTTTTCATTAAATTCTGCTTAACAAATAACGCGCCCAACGCCAAGGAACGTGAATACGGGAGAAGTCCGTAATCACACCGGTGTGACCATGCCCGTGGCATAATTATGCCAGATTTAAGTATCAATTTATAAATTATTTAAATAAGTTAAATTAAAACCGAACCATGTGAGTGCTATAGATAGTGCCATCCACGAAGACGCGCCCCACCAATTTCTAGTCGAGGGGTTGCGGGATGCGGGCAGTATGACCCGACTCTATTAGTTGTAGTGTTTGTGTGCACTCATAGGTAATAAGTGTGTATTTACAATACTCAAACATTAGTGAAAGGATGCACACTTACACTATAAACTATGAGGAAGAATAGTGGGGCACGTCTTCGTGGATGCCACTATCTTAACAAGCCTAGTACCATATTTTCCTAAAAAATTCTTCGTCCCCCGTCCTTCCACGGGTTACTACTCAAGCCTTTTATAGTAAGCATATACCTTCGTACCTTGGTCACACAGATGTCTAGCCTCATCGAACACAGGAACATATTTACTTTACATAATACTGGGTTCTCGTCTCTAAATCTGTTAAGAGGTAACTGAAATGCTTATTTTCTGAATACTGACTATGGGTCCCTACTGGGGTAGGCAGAGAGAATAGAGCGTCAGTTGTCTCTAGACTTGCATACCTCTTTAATAAGTATATACATTTACATACAAATAAACGCGACCATATCTACATTGAATCCTGTCTGCGAGAGAGCGATGGGCTCGCCATCTGTCACGTACGTAGGAAAAGATAGATTATCCATACGTACAATTAAAATGTGGACGACATATTTATCGTCTACCTACCTATAAATAACAAATGTGTACCACCATGGCTGAGTGGTTTAAGTAGTCATCTGTTAAGTCAAGAGTGCAAGATGTATGTACGTAGGAGATTAATTTAACTTAGGTGAGATATCACACCAAGCTTAATGTGAAAGAAAATATCTTGATCAAACCTGAATAGCTACTTTTAAGTAGAATTCAAAGACGTATGTATAGTCGTGCTTGAGCCACGGCGACGTACTCGCCATCTGTCACGTTGGCACTTGAATATATCTCCGGTGAAAATAATACCATAACAGATCAGTCTACCCATTTGACAACCCTTAAGGAAAAACTTATCGTGATAATACCACCGGTGTGACCAATGTAGAAGCAACACAACCAATTTTAATAGGGTATCTGGTTCTGATAATACTGGATCATATCGTACGTCCTCGTACGGAAATTGAGGAAGGAGTTCCTTATCACTGAAAGCATGTAAGCGGCCGCTTCCTTTTCAGTGGAGTTGGGCGCGAACCGGGACCTCAAAAGCCTTATAGTCTGCCCTCGGAAACAAGGCAGGCCGGTGTCTAGCATCAAGGACACCATCGATATTATTGCGTCTTGGTACGGCCTGCAAATCAAAATCACTCCGGTTAAAAGATATCGTAGTTTTTTAACTAAGTGTTTAATAAATAAATACCTCGGGACAATTCCACACAAATTGACCTAGTCCCAAATTAAGCAAAGCTTGTGTTATGGTAACTAGACAACGATATATTTACTTATTTAGATATATATATATATACATATATACATAGGACATCCAAGACTGAGGTACAAATACTCGTGTTCATCACACAAATATCTGCCCTCAGTGGGATTCGAACCCGCGACCTTAAGTTTCGCAGTCAGGAGCTCTAACCACTAGACCAGACGGTCGTCTGGTCGTCGTTTGTTAGTATAGATAGATCAGTGTTTCCCAACCTTTTTTAGGACATGCCCCACCTTAACATTCTAAAATGTTATGTCCCTCATTTTTTTTTAATTACCCAAAGCGAAAGGGTTTAAGTCGTGTAGTCTATTTTTTAATTGCCCCTCTTAACTATCAAATTGCCCCCCAGTGGGGCGTGGGCCCCACTTTGGGAAACACTGGTATAGATAGTGCCAGCCACGAAGACGCGCCCCAACAATTTCTAGTCGAGGGTCGCGGGATGCGGGGAGTATGACCCGACTCTATTAATTGTAGTGTGCGTGTGCACACATAGGCAATTAGTGTGTAACGATAATACTCAAACATTTGTGGAAGGTTGCACAATTACACTATAAAGTATAGGGAAGAATAGTGGGACGCGTCTGCGTGGATGGCACTATCTATAGTAGAGCTGGCAAGGCAAACCAGCATGCGTCCCGTCTATGGATGCTTGCAACACCAGGGGAATCACGCATTGTCTTCATATAGAACCTCTTGCTGTAACTCTGTAGGGCAAGCCTTAACGGGGAGGCCAACCACTTGCCATCAGGCGGGTTGTATGCAGTATACAATAACCTATTTTGTTTATATATCTGTTAATAAATATTAGCCTTTGGGAACCGATGTGCACCAACCTGACAGCCAGGAACGCCTGCACGCACAGCTCGCAGAACCACCTGAAGGGCGGGGCCTCCATCTTGCCGCCCATCACCATCACCATCTCATCCGTCAGCTTGATGTCGGGCTCGAATCCTAAATTGCCACCGGGCGATGATTCGAACATAAAACCGAAATCTGAAAAAAATCATATTTTCACACCTCAGGCAAAATGTAGTTACATCCTCAATTCACTGTTGATATAATAATAAATAATATCCTCACGCCTTTCTACAAGGGTCCCCGAAGGGGTAGGCAGAGGTGTATACGTAATACCCATACACCCACACTGATGGCGAGTCCATCGCCGTTACTCCAGCACGACTATACATACGCCTTTGAATTTCTTCTCAGTAGTGTGCAGGTTTCCTCTCGATGTTTTCCTTCACCGTATAGCTCGTGGTGTAACTAATCACTGTACTTAAGTTCAGAAAAATTCATAGGTACTGTCGGGATTCGAACTTGCGATCTTTGTGTCGCAGGAAACTGCTCGAACCACTCGGCCACCACGGCTATTATAATAAATAATAGTTTAAAAAAACTAAAAACACGCTTTTCAGT
This sequence comes from Drepana falcataria, assembly GCA_945859725.1. Lineage (NCBI taxonomy): Eukaryota > Metazoa > Arthropoda > Insecta > Lepidoptera > Drepanidae > Drepana > Drepana falcataria. Next base: position 6,803,764 of record OX243941.1, on the reverse strand, counting down.
TAAATTACTCGAATTATTTTGATTTGATTTACAGCGTAAATATGTTCAAATGTCAATACTGTCATAACTTATAAAGAGGAGTGCGTTCAGAAACACTACGATGCTACTTTCGATTAAATATTAACACGGTTTTATTTTTAAATTAATTTATCTTAGATCGCATCATGATTATCCTAGTATGGATTGTCATCGGCCCTTGATAAGTATGTAAAATTTCGACGAATTTAAACCGACGTTTTTAAGGTCAAAATCATGTTCAAAGATTCCGTTAAATACTAACATAGAAGCGGGTTAAAACATGCCAACGTGACAGATGGCGAGCCTCCGCCTTCTCCAAACACGAATTAACATACTTCTTCGGAACAGATAACTTGCAATTAAAATTAATTATATAAATCTTCACACTATCACTGAAGGCTCTCCGAAGCCGTTGCCAGAGATGTGGAGCAACTCTTTTCTGCAGACATTTATTTAGGAACCAAAGTGACAGATGATAAGTCCATCGCTGTTTCTCAAGCACGTCTGTGAATACGTATGCAGGTTTCATCTTTTCCTCCACCGTAAAGCTCTTAGTAACATCAATCAATGTATTCAATAATAAATTCAGAGAAACTTATAATTAAGCCAAACTAACTCGTATTACCATGCGTTAAGGTAGTTGTACATACCAATGTGTACGAGATGTCCATCGGTGTCCAACATAATGTTACCATTGTGTCTGTCTTTAATCTGCAAGAGGAATCCAATCACGCTGTACGCCGCCATTGAGGTAACGAAGCACCTCCGGGCCGCCTATAGTAAAGAAACGACTTAAAATAGTTAAATAATATTAATATATCCTCACGCCTTCCCCCAAAGGGTCCCCGAAGGGGAAACCCACACCCACTTTCCGCCAGCGATATATTTTAGGTGCCAACGTGACAGATGGCGAGTCCGTCGCCGTTACTCAAGCACGACTATACATACGCCTTTTAATTGCTTCTCAGACGTATGCAGGTTTCCTCTCGATGTGACGGTGAAGGTAGGTCATTAAATAATAATAATTAACTTAATTCGCTCAAGGACACTTAGAATCTTGATTAATCTAAATCTTGATTAATCTAAATCTTGATTAATCTAAATCTTGATTAATCTAAATCTTGATTAATCTAAATCTTGATTAATCTAAATCTTGATTAATCTAAATCTTGATTAATCTAAATCTTGATTAATCTAAATCTTGATTAATCTAAAACTTGATTTATTTAAATGTAATCGGAGTTGGCTCTAATTGGATCTACGTATTTGAAGCATCTTTCTCTGGAAGACCACGTTCCAACTACTTAGATCAAATCGATCGGACACTTAAGGATGGGAGCGTTGAGGGTACTCTGTATGTGGAGAAAGAGGCATGTAAGTCTAGAGAGAGCTGGCGTATACCCTCTCTGCCCCGTTAGAGCCTCCGCCCCGTAACCTACCCCGTTAAGGCCTCGGTGTAATATATGTATGTATATTCCTCATCTCATAGGATTTCTTAAGAATATCAAAAAATAACAATGTGAGATTACTCAAATCAGAATAGCCTTAAATTAAATAGAGACTGCTCACCTGAAACTCTCTGGTCGTCTCGTCGCCATACTTCTTGATGAAGTACTCGTACATTCCAATGTCGGTCTGCCTACCGAGCTGGTCACGTGACTTCGCGTTCGGCACGCACTCTATAACGCCACACTGTCGACAAATAGCACCCTCGTCGTTTACTTCAAAACTTTCACTATACTTTCATTAGTAAATAAACTTTCTGTCTAATGTCTAAACCGACGAGCATGTATGAAGAGACTGATGAATGTGGACGAAGCGACAGAGGTATGTAGGTCTAGAGAGAACTGGCGCTCTTTACTCTCTGCCTACCCCGTTAGGGGCTCGGCGTGATGATATGTATGTATGTATGTATGCCTGTCTAATCTGCATATTCCTGCCAACCTCCGAAACGGCCAGTGCGATTTTGATGGAACTTTCACTGGCAGATAGCTGAAATTATAAGTAGTATTTTTTGCGATAAAATGTGTTTATGTAGCTGGATGGTTTAGATTTACAATGAAACGAAAGAGTAATTTGGCGAGAGCGCTAGTCATTATTGTTGAAATAACAATACTCACCCCTGGAGCAGTGGCGACCACTTTGTACGGGAACAGGTACAAATCTAGCCCGACTTGCTGGAATATATTCTTGAACAGTGATATCACTTGCAGCGCCAGCATATCTTGTCTGACGTCATCGCCCACTTTAAAGATGGCCGCCTGCCACGACTCCGCCACCATGCTTGTGAAACGATCTCTGCCCTCCTCCTAAGAATTCATACAAGTTATTAAACGGCCAAAATAAAAATTCTCTCTTTCAAAAATCTCTTAATATTGGACTGCTCCGACTGGGGACTATATCCTCACACCTTCCCACAAGGGTCCCAGGGTATATAGGAAGTACCCACACACTCACTTTCCGCCAGAGATATATTTGAGGTGCCGTGACAGATCGCGAGTCCATCGCCGCTACTCAAGCACGATTAAACATACGCCTTTGAATGTCTCTGATTGGAATCTTTTAATATTGGACTGTCCCGACTGCGGACTAGGTTTCTACAAACTACAGTTAATGTGGTGAAGAGATTACCGCCGGAGCATCCTCTCCTGAAGCTACAGCCATCGCCACCGACTCCATCTCGGCGATACCGTACTTTCGTACCCTGAACCGGGCCAAGTACGGCGCTTTGGCTGCACTTTGCATGGGAGTACCTGAAAACAAGTGACAATCAAAAAATCTGGCTACGGAAATTACTAGATGGCGCTAGTAACACCACACTCTTTTAAAACTCGCTGTATCTTGTAATTAAATCTCTTTGCGTACAAAACTGTCCATAGTAACTTTGACTAGTAATTACTAGTACAGTTAGTAAGGTATTCTTTATTCCTTTTGATTTCTAACTTATCACGTTCTAAATTTGAATGTTTCGCTCCCTTGAGAAGTAGACTGATGTATATATAGCCTATGAGCCTTCGTCAATAAACGGGCTACGGCAAAAAAAAAAACAATGTTGGTCCCTTAAATTTGCGCGTATGAGAGCTAAATATTGTATAATAAGTATAGATGTTTATAGATTAAAAGCCGTGGTGGCCGAGTGGTTCGAGCAGTTGCCTGCGACGCAGAGGTCGCAAGTTCGAATCCCGACTGTACCAATGAGTTTTTCTGAACTTAAGTACAGTGATTAGTCACACCACGAGCTTAACGGTGAAGGAAAACATCGAGAGGAAACCTGCATACGTCTGAGAAGAAATTCAAAGGCGTATGTATAGTCGTGCTGGAGTAACGGCGATGGACTCGCCATCTGTCACGTTGGCACCTAATATACCTCTGGCGGAAAGTGGGTGTGTGGGTATTACCTATACACCTCTGCCTACCCCTTCGGGGACCCTTGTGGGAAGGCGTGAGGATATATTATATTATATTATTATTATTATTATTTATGTTTATAGATGATGGCCGTCTGTCTGGCCTAGTGGTTAGAGCTCCTGACTGCGAAACTTGAGGTCGCGGGTTCGAATCCCGCTTCAAGCTGTAGCTGAGTAAAAATAAATGCATTAGTTACCACTCTTATAGTCGATGTCAATAACCATTGAATCTGGGTTCGACGGTAAGTAGCAGCCGGGTTGTACCTGTTGGAAATAAACAGACAATTGTGTTTGAAAAAACATTGTGATAATTATACTTTGAGAGCCGTGGTGACCCTGATGTTTGAGAAATCTACACAATCGAAGTTGCGGGTTCGTACTCCGAACTGTACTGTGCACTAAGTGACTTGCCATCGTCATCCAGCGTAAAGAACCCTTGGGGACCCTTGGGGGAGGTATCAAAATATTTGTAAATAAGTAGAAGAAGGCGAGATGAAATGGATATTCATCTGAACAATAGGTCAAAAGTAGCGCTCGATCGCTGGGGTGGAGAAAGAGGAAGGAGGGTATTTGGCCAGTAGTGGGACATAGACTAGATAGAATATCGATCTACCAACCAGACCGAAACCTGTACAACAATTGCTGCATACTATAGATAGTGCCATCGTCGAAGACACGCCCAATATTCTTCCTCATAGTTTATAGTGTAAGTGTGCAACCTTCCACTAATGTTTGAGTATTATCGGTACACATTAATTTCCTATGAGTGCACACGCACACTATAATTAATAGACTCGGCGTCTTACTCCCCGCATCCCGCGACCCCCTCGACAAAAAATTGGTGGGGCGCGTCTTCGTGGACGGCACTGTTTATAACTGCATTTCTTCTCTATGACGTACCTTAACATTCTTTAAAGCCTCCAAGCACGCTCGTTTCCTTTCGGCGCCCTTCGGGAACGGTCGGATGATACCGCTGATGTTCGTGATTTGCCCGAAGAAGTCAAATTCTCTCTCGTAGAAAGCCTTCGCGGGCCCAGAGAGAGAATCCACTATACTCTTGGTAAGGGTTTCTAGGATGTCATACAGAGCTGGGGAAGAAAACAAATATTCATGATTCGGGCTATTAGGCAAATTTCGAATGTTGATAGAAAGATATTAACGGCTATCTATATATATATATATATATAGCCGTAGTGGCCGAGTGGTTCGAGCAGACGCTTGTAGCATAAAAATTAAGAGTTCGAATAAACTCAAATGTACATTACCGACTGTACCAATGACTTTTTCTAAACTTAAGTACAGTGATTAGTCACACCACGAGCTTTACGGTAAAGGAAAACATCTGAGAAAAACGTTTGTGAAGGTAGTAAAAGGCGTATGTATAGTCGTGCTTGAGTAACGGAGATGGACTCGCCATCTGTCACATTGGCATTTGGTAAAATCAAAAATACTTTATTCAACGCTAAGGCCACAGAACGTGACTGTCCCATACTAAATATGAAATTATAGTTTGACGCAGTTTCCGAGAAAGAAACCTAGTCCTAACCTAGAAGTGTATATTTAACAGTAAAATCACCACTAACCATCTTTATTATGCATCTCCTCGTCCGTGTACATGTTCGTGTGCATGTTCCATATCAACTGATGCGCCACCACTTGAGATTTCTTCGCCAGCGACTTTATCAGCTCTGCTACATAGCCCATCTGCAATCAGAACTCGATACAATCATAGCGCATGGGCAATCGAGATAAAATACAAGGCACCATACATTCATTCACTATTTCATTCTTTCATTCGTTCATTCCCTTTTATCCATGCGCATGAATGCAATGAATGAATGGTGACTTGTATTTTATCTCGATTGCGCAATCGAGATAAAAAGTCACTATTCATTCATTCAAACTGGCTGGAGGCCTAGGTCTCGCCATTGACCGGTTAAGTAGCAAAAGTTACCGGAACTCACAAACAACACAAAAATAAAAATTATTGACTATTTTAATCTTTCATTCGTTCATTCACCTTTTTATTTAATCATTCATTCGATTTTGTCGATCGCTTGTATGTCTCTGCGCTTATCTTGTTTGAGTGCCAGACAAGCTGATCCTGTAAATCGACAATTCATTGGGTATAACCGAGTATGCATCTACACCAAAAAAGGTTGGGAGCCTCTGTCTTAAAAACAGTGATTCCTTACCGTATCGTGTCTGAGTGCTTGCACCAGCTGGGGTATGTAGAGTAGCACTGCCGAGGAGGGGTATGAGGTGAGTGTGCTAACAGCCGCCTGCGCGGACAGAGGGTGCGGCGGGTACTGGCGGCTGAAGTACGACAGCGCTTCCACTGGACTCACTCGCTCCCAAGTTATCATGTGGACTAACTGCACGAAGAAATTATGTAATATTAAGAATATTTACAATGCAAGTTCAATTGCGGATAGTACATCTTTAAATGCATCCATAATTATTTTTCTCCTTTACTTAGGAACACAAACAGTCTCGCATAAAAAAGCAAAGACATAAAATTAAAATAAGTATAACAGATAGACAAACAGTGTCCACAGATAACATAATGTTACCTGTGTTAACAACAGTTGATGTTTAACTATACATATTGTAAATGTTAGTGTGTGAGGATTTTTCCTTTTTCACGCAAAAACAACTGATCAGAATTGTGTGGTTTGGCACAGAGGCAAATGGTAGACCTATACGAGATATAAGACCTAACTATAAGCCGTATGCGTATAGAATATGGTTTATTCTAAAACAAAAATCTACCAAATAAAATCAAATTTGCCGCAGGCGAAACATAATCGGAACTACCACCTAATGCATATGTTAAATTCGCTTGGGATAATATAAACATTCCTGAAAGCGTATTTTGTCTAAATTTGAGTTCAATTGGCACAGAACTTTCAGAGTTTTTGAAGCGTATACAAACCAATTTAAGATTTATATATTATATAGAAAGACAGTGATTTATATGGGTATCCAGTGACCTCGTGAGCATCACTGAGCAGCGTCTCCGTAGTGACCAGGTACTTGAGGGCTTGCGGCACGTGGCACACGGCTGTCGGCTGAGCTTGTACCTTCCTTCTGATCTCAGCGACGATACCTTCGTTCTTCAACCTGTTATTAAAAATCGAAAACTAAGATATATTTTTATAGCATTGTACCGTGAGGATATATTATTTATTATTATTATATTATTGAATATCTTCATCCCTTCCCACGCAGGTCACGGAACGGATGAAGTAGTACTGTAGTCCATCGCCGTTTCTTCTTTGAATTTCTTCGCAAGTGTATGCAGGTTTCCTCAACATGTTTTCCTTCACCGTGAAGCTCGTGGTGTGATCAATCAAAATAAATTAAATCTAATTAGCATGTATTTACATCTATACATTTAGTACTGAACTTCTCAACTCTAGGGTAGTATTGTTCTCATAACACAAATGTTTGTCATGGGTTGATAAGATTTTTTACCCTCACGCCTTCCCACAAGAGTCCCCAAAGGGGTAGACAGAGGTGTACAGGTAGTATCCGCACACCCACTTTCCGCCAGAGATATATATTAGATGCCAACCTGACAGATGGCGAGTCCATCGCCGCCGAGGTTAATAACAAAGGACAGGAAACCTGTATGCTCACCTTTCAGGCAGAAAGACCGCCAGCACTGGGCTGATATCCCAGGCCAGCTTGGCGTAGTCCCTCCAGGTGCGGTCAGTGTTGGGCTTAGACCGCCACGTGTTGATGTTGTCCTCACCGGGCACCGCTTGCTCCGGCCGCCCGTGAGGGTTGTGCCACGTCACTAGGAACTCTATCTCCACTGCCTGAAGGTATACAATTCAGATACATTCTTAGCTGTTTATCATGGAACTCAAAAACTGACATTCCGTTCGAAATGTCAATTTTAAAGGACGCCGACAAGAACTTAGCTCTGAAACTTATGATGATCACACGAATCACAAATTTACTATTACCACCTTTTGAGAAAATCTGTTCCATGTGTACACACAAAAACATCAGTCTCGGGGCGAAGGGTGTAAACGCATTGGGATGTGAAGTCCTGGGATTAATCTTGGCTGACATGTTGGAAACGAGTTTACTATATCCAAAAAAATTACTAGTTTTGCGTTACGCCCATTGAAGCGCAACACAAGGATTAAATTCCCAAAACTTTGATTCAACATCAAAAACTCAAAGTGCACTCATTGAACCTATTACCATATTCACGCCGAAATCAACAAGAAAACCCAGCCAGTAGAATAAACAGCCCAACTGACAAACAATTAATTTCGTATATCAAATAGGTGGCTTAACTAACTCACCATAAGTTCCAATATGAGGTTCCTCTTCCTGACATAATCTTTAACAAACGTGTCCTGAGGTTTGGTCGGGGGCTTGACGCTTCGATTCGACCTCTTGCCCGCTATACTGCCCGCGCCGCTACTGAGCGTGGTCGTCGACATTGGCACCTGATCAAATAAATACTTTAATATGTAAGGAATAAGGTAGGAACCAGTGTGAAAGCATTCGCAGACGAGTTTTTTTTACAAATACATACAAATCATCACGCAGAGTGACTTACGGCGTTGGCCGAGGTCTGGTTTTCTCTAGACTTACAGACCTCTCGCTTCATCCACATTCATTTGTCACTTCTTACAGGCTCGCCGATTTTGAGTACCTAACCCTGACATCCTATACAAGTTATAAGTTGGTTTTTCATATAATCAGTAACACTAAGGCTTAAGTCAAACGAAATAATTTAAATTTCAAAGAGATTGTAAAACATTGCGAGGATTCCTGCAGTGTCGGCTACGTGTGAGGGCACCCTTAGTGTTGCAAGCGTCCATAGGCGGCTGTAACCGCTTACCACGGACGCTTGTCCGCCACATTAGGTGTAGGTATATAAAAAAATACTTACCGTGTTGATCCACCCAGTAGTCTGTCGACTGCCTATGTCACTGCTGTTGATTGAAGACCTGTTGTCAGTCGGGGAGTTCGATGTATAGATGCTTTGCTGACTGCTTGGACCCATTAGCTCAAATTCACCTAAAATTAAACTTTTTACTTGAGGTAGTTTTACACCACGGACTTCAAATTATATATTTTACTTGAGGTATTTTTATACCACGAGCTTTACAGTAAATGATAATAGGAATATGTATACCTACGTTTAGGAAATTCTAAGGCGTACATAATATGGTCGGGCTTAAAGAAGAGCGACGGACTCGCCATCTGTCACATTGGCAAATATTACCAGTACCCCGCGGCTTAAGCCGCGTAAAATGTGATATTGTTCATAAATTAATTTGTTAAAATATATATTTCTGGTACAACCTATGCATCTCCCACCCACAAAAGTCCCCGAAGGGCCTACCCCCTTCGGGGACTTTTGTGAGAAGGCGTGTAGATATTTTTTTTTTCTAAGTAAAACAAATATTTTGAGTTAATTCAGCTCATAATCTCTATGCCATGTTTCCATGCAATTCAGTATTTTTCACGTGAAAAAGAAACAGACATCCTTACAAACTTTCACATCCTTCTAATATTATTAATGCGAAGGTTTGTGAGTATATATGTTTGGATGTTGTTACTCAATCACGCCAGAACGGCTGAACGAAATTGAACGAAATTTGGCACATATAGATCAGCTTGAACCGAAAATAAATCTGGATAATATTATACAAATGAAATCGATGTCATTTATAATATACGTAGGATAAGGATGAGACCAAAGACCAAATTTTGCTTGTTTTAAATAAAAAAAATTAAAGCTTCAAACACACCGCCCATGTCGCTGCTCTTAAGATATTTCTTGTCCGAATGCATCAATTGCCAAAACTTGATCAGCGACATAATATCTTCCCTAAACGCTCCGGATATCTTCGCGGGACATTGAAGCCCTCTGCAGAAGTAGTCCAAGCACGCACTGTACACCCGCTCCCGGAGGATATTGCGTGCTAGCGAGCGCGGAAGGATGTCGCCTTGTAGGAGAGACAGGCCGCAGGAAAGTAATCTGTAATACCAGGATGGTAAAGTTCAATTTTGAATGACATTCGTGAGATTAGGTAAGTATAATATTTTTTTTAGAATTTTTAAACTTTACGGTGAACGAAATCGCATACGTCGGAAAAGAAAGTCAAATACTCATGTAAAGTACACTTATTTTTTTTTTATCAGTATATACATTATATACATCTATATATATGTAAAAAAAATATAAACAACATTATTGAGTCTTACCTAAATCTGACTCCAACAGCTTCAACGTGCCGGTTTATATGATCTCTTTCATCGCCTACTGCTATTGGCAGTGATCTGAAAGCATGCTTTGTATAAACGTCACATTATCCATGCCAGTGGTACTTCCAACATAAAAGACGGGAGAAGCAGGGCGAGACAAAGACTCCCTTTTTAGGCTTTTTAAGCTGAAGCGTGGAATAGAGGAAACCTGTTTCTTCTTCGATATATTATTTAATATGCTAAAGATATTCTAATAGAATAGGGGGGGGGGGGGGTTTGCCGGTGGGACATGTACGGCTATAAATAAAATAATAATATCCTCACGCCTTCCCACAAAGGTCCCCGAAGGGGTAGGCAGAGGTGTATGGTATATTAAATGCCAACGTGACAGATGGCGAGTCCATCGCCGTTACTCAACTACTATACATACGCCTTTTAATTTCTTCCCAGACGTATGCAAGTTTCCTCACGATGTTTTCCTTCACCGTAAAGCTCGTGGTGTGACTAATCACTGTACTTAAATTCAGAAAAACTCATTGGTACAGTCGAGATTCGAACTTGCGATCTTTGTGTCGCAGGCAACTGCTCGAACCACTCGGCCACCACGGCTCTAGGGTATATAGGCAATAGGGGTATAAGTATTTATAGGAAGGCGTGACGATTACACAACAGCATGTCACCTGTGAAGAAGACTGGCCAGCATCTCCACTTTCTCCAAGCTGTTGTACTTCGCGGTATCCGCCACTTCGCATAGGTACCGGACCCAAACCGCGTGAGGAGCGACGAAAGGTGGACGGGGTTCTAATTTTGAACCTGAGGCAAGCATATGGGATTTAAACCCTGAACAAATTGAAGTTTGACAGTTATAAATACTTTCAAGTATTAGTTTATTTAATCGAACTACATTTTAAAAGCTGCAACTATGAGGTAGAATATGTCATGCATGATTTATTGCATTGTGAGACATTACGAATTATACAGTAGGTATAGATGTGCCACCACCAATTTCTATTTGTGGGGCGCGTCTTCGTAGATGGCACTATATATACCTTCACTATAACATTAAAATATCTAACATCCTGTAAGGGCGCAGCAATGATATTATTGAATATGATAATGTGGGTTTCTTTACATTTACATTATATTTAAATATTGCTCCTGCATTTATAATGTAACTAATTAAAAAAAAAATATTACTAAATGCTTCAAATATCATATATACCAAATGTTACAAATAAGCTCACTAACAACAACACCGATATGTAGCATGACCATATAATGCCATTACAGCCTTTCACAATAAACGAGCTACCTAAGGCAAAATATTTCTTCAAACGCTGAGATTAGCGTGTTCAAACAGTTTTCAAATAGTCTGATCGCGCGATCGATACCGTTGGTGTTGCAAGGGTCCATGTGCGGCGGTCACCGCTTACCATCGTCATGTAACGGCCTTTGACCACGCCTGATGGGGGAAACTCACCTTCATATGCCGCCAAGGGGCTGGTCTCTTCAGTTTGCTTGGAGAACAGCCCCATCTTGCGGTCCACAGTGCACTGCCACGCGGCGAATATCTCCTGCAGCAGTCGCAGCTCGAGGTCGGGCCGAGCCGTGGTCAGCCATTGCCAGCATTCCACCGCTGTGGTCACGGCGTCCTCGGTGAATATCTCTACTTGAGACCACGCTGAAAGGATATATAATTTTACAATGTATAAATCAAATAAATATCATTGTAAGTATATAATAGAATATATAATATAATAATATATCCTCACGCCTTCCCACAAGGGTCCCCGAAGGGGTAGGCAGGGGTGTATAGGTAATACCCACACACCCACTTTCCGCCAGAGGTATATCAGGTGCCAACGTGACAGATGGAGAGTCCATCGCCGTTACTCAAGCACGACTATACATACGCCTGAGAATTTCTTCTCAGATGTATGCAGGTTTCCTCGCGATGTTTTCCTTCACCGTAAAGCTCGTCTGTACTTAAGTTCAATAAAACTCATTGGTACAGTCGGGATTCGAACTTGCGATCTTTGTGTCGCAGGCAACTACTCGAACCACTCGACCACCACGGCTTTTTTTTTTTGTTTTATTAGATTACGCGAAAATAAGGCAGAACAATTTACAAAATATGTATTTTTTATTTGCTCTCTTTCATTGCCCTATTTGAAGTAGCTGAGGACAAACAGGATATACAGGCTGCCCCGAATAATATAGGAATACTATGCGGGGCATCCCGTATAGTCCTCCGGAGCATCTTGTATAGTACTCCGGAGCATCCTATATATTCCTCCGGGGCATCCTGTATAGTCCTCCAGGGCATCCTGTATAGTACTCCGGGGCAGCCTGCATAGTCCTCCGGGGCATCATGTATAGTACTCCGGGGCAGCCTGCATAGTCCTCCGGGGCATCCTGTATAGTACTCCGGGGCATCCTGTGTAGTCCTACGGGGCATTCTGTATAGTCTATAGCCCCCCGGGGCAACCTGTATAGTACCAGGGTAGCAAAGTCAGTAGCAGCTCACCAACAGAGTAGAGCAGCCCCCTGGCGGTGGTGGCGGTGTGCGCGTGCGCATTGGGCGCGCAGTGCCGCGCGTGCACCAGCAGCGCAGTGGCACGCCACAGCGCCGCGCGGTGGGCGGTCTCGCTGCCGCTACTGCACGCGTCTCTGAGCGCCTGGTACTGGCGCGCGCCCACCCGCCACAATGCCGCCTCGCCTCCGCCTTCAGCACTTACCGCGCCCGCGATCTATCCATACATATTTATTTATTTGTACGTAATTTCACCCAGGTAACATTTTATTTATGAAATAAACATTTGTAATCTTTACAAGTAAATGGAGTGTCTCTATAGGTACCGATACTCGGTACATATATCAAAATATATTTTTTTACAATTTTTGCCTGTCTGTCTGTCCGGCTAATCTCGGAAACGGCTGGACCGATTTTGACGAGACATTTAGTGGCAGATAGCTGAAGTAAGAAGGAGTAACTTAGGCTACTTTTATTTTAGAAACTCAACAGTAACTTTTTCGTTCAATTTCTACATGTTTTATTCCATGTAGAAATCTATCTCTGTGCCAAATTTCATCCAATTTTGTTTGTAGTTTTTGCGTGAAAAGGGAAGAAATAACGTCACATTTTTTTTTGTATTCTATGAGTAATACTAGCGACCCGTCCGAAAAAAAATCATGTGTACCAACCTCACCGGCATACCGACTCCGTTGAGACACGACAGCCAACAACGCGGCCGAGTCCTGTGTGACGCAGGGTGGCCGCTTCTCCAGCGCGGCGCGGGGCAACGGGGCAGACATGCGGTTCAATCCCGCCGCACCAAGCAGAGCGCCCGTCGCTAATGCGAGCCCGCAATGATGCCATAGTGTCGAATTTGGAACCTAACACGACATAACAGTAACTACACAACTTTCTAGGGGTGAGGGTAGGGCATGTACATTTCGCGCAAAAAATATATTGATTCATTCTAAGTCACTAACTTATATAGTACACACAAGTATAGATAGTGCCATCCACGAAAACCCGTCCCACTATTCTTCCCAATAGTTTATAGTGCAAGTATGCAACCTTCCACTAATGTTTGAGTATTGTTGGTACACACTGATTTCCCATGAGTGCACACGCACACTACAATTAATAGAGTCGGGTCATACTCCATCTCGCGATCCCCTCGACTAGGAATTGTTGGGGCGCATCTTCGTGAATGAAATCATGTTTCACACGAGTTAAATGTTACCACCATAAATAGCGACATTATTTGTCGCCGTCTCTCAGGCAAGAATTTACAGACGCCTTCAAATGAATTTCCTGATCCTTCAAGTAAGCATAAATATCATTGATACAAGCCATCGGCGTTCGAACTTGCTACCCTGACTTTACATGTGCTAAAATGACTCGGCCACAACGCATTTACTAAGTGAATAAAGGCAAATGATTTTATGCTTTATGGTGCTTCCGAGGACCTTATTAAAAAAACTAAATTTTATTACGATATGTGTATTCACCTGATTTAGATACTCCTGTAAATGAGACCTAGTCGACTGCGGAGCCCATTTCATAGCTTCTTGTACGATACCGTAGCATCGATCTGCGAAGTCCTTCACAATTCCCTGGGACATTGTAAAATCAAACATTAAACGATGAAGATATTGAAAATTGAACTTATGTTGGAAAGTATAAAGCTTTGTTTCCCGTACCTCCCTGCCTTCTAATGTATCCTGCAACTGCAGTGCGAAATCAGTCCCGGGGACTTTCAGGAGTGGCGTCTCTTGATTAGCGTCCAACTCTAGACTGAAGCTTAGCACTTGTAGTATGTCCAGCATTGACCATAGAACCTGTTTAGGTAAAAATATACCTTATTACAAATCAACTAAAGTCTAAAGTTCAGTAGCTGACAGTAGTATCATTTAGCAGACAAAGTAAATTACACTTTAATTCAGATGCAAAAATGCTTAATTTCCAAAAGCACTCACCCGACAATTCCAAAGCAAATGCGGGAATCTATCAACCAACCCCGCTAGCCACTTGTCGGCTACACGCCTTATTTGCTTATGGATATGGTTGAAATTAACTAGTAAAAATTGCGCGTGACCCTCCAACTCTTTTTCACGAGACTCATCTTTAATCTTCTCTGACATCACATCTAGGAACTTTTGGAATACTTTGTCTCCGACACTGGGAAAAAGGGTATTGGATTTTATGCACTCTATCATTATAATAAAGAATCAAATCTGATTGAAAGTAACAGTTAATTACCACCGCACCTTAAACTTAACTTCACAGCAGGCTAATATAATAGTTGAAACATTTATTTAAAAATCAGTCTTTACTAACATTAGACATGTTTTTATGTGTACGTCCGCAATTCAAAATCGCTTTAGCTTAAGTTAGCTTGAACTTCAGGTAAAGACAAGAAGAGGGGAAGAAGAGGGCACTCTTATAAACAACACCCCATAAGGGTATAAAAAGTCATGAGTTTTCTTGCAGCTAGATACAAATATTATCTATACTAATATTATAAAGAGGACAGATTTGTTTGTAAGTATGTTGGTAATGAATTGGCTCAAAAAGTAATGGACCGATTTAAAAAAATCTTTCACCATTTGAATGCTACATTATCACTGATTAATATAGGCTATTTTAATTGGAAGAAAAAAAAATTTATGCCAATATGTTTAAAAAATAAATGTCCACCCGTGCGAAGCCGGGCCGGGCCGCTAGTATTTAATAATTGTATAAAGTAACTAAAGAAAAGAAATATATTACCTAGAAACACATTGCCACATGCCGATTTTGTCTTTCTGCAATGCGGAATCACCCAAATACTCAAGAATTGGCTGAAGGCTGGGCTCCGGGGAATTGCATACTCTGAAACAATAAAAATAACTGTAGGTACCTACATATTTTTATATAAATGTAATGATGTATAAATGTGGTCCTCGGAAACCATTGATCAAATTATGATTAAACTTTGGTAGGGTGTTCTGGGGAAGCTCGCGGGGATTGCTGGCCCCAAATTAAAACAAAAAACAAATATACAAAGCGAAAGTGTTTGCCAGGAGAGGCAGAGGAAGACCACGTTCCAACTACCTAATACATACATACATAATATATATATATATATATATATATATATATATATATATATTATGAAATTCAAAGGCGTATGTATAGTCGTGCTTGAGTAACGGCGATGGACTCGCCATCTGTCACGTTGGCACCTAATATACCTCTGGCGGAAAGTGGGTGTGTGGGTATTACCCATACACCTCTGCCTACCCCTTCGGGGACCCTTGTGGGAAGGCGTGAGGATATTTATTTATTTATTTATATATATATCTTACTAATATTATAAATGTGAAAGTGTGTAAGTTTGGATGTTTGGATGTTTGCGGTTCTTTCACAACCAAACGGCTGAACCGATTTGGCTGAAAGTTGAAATGGTGATAGCTTATACCTAGGAATAATACAAATAATAAATAAGAATACTAATAGGGTACTTTTTTTTATCCTGATAAATTCAAAGTTCTTATATTGTAATGTATGATGCTCTTTCACGGCATAGCGGCTGGACCTATTCTAGCAGGAAAAAATCCAAAATGCTACTTTTTCGAACTCCACGCGGGCGAATAAGCTAGTATGTAAATAAATAATAGTTATTTTAATCCACGCACCTCAATGTCTCCAGCCAATAGACGCTAAGCAGGTACATGCACGGCGCGAACGTCAGCTTGTTGACGGTAACGGTGACGTCAGGGGCGTGGTCCAAAAGGTTCAAGATCTGCGTCTTCAATTCTTGTAGCTCGTTTATTGATACCGAATCGTTTCTCACGGCCGAAGTGTACTGTAACTCTCTCATTTCCGAACGCATTGACGTCTGCGAGACAAGGAAGGGCGACTTGACTGCTATCTCTTTCACACCCGCGTACCATTCTTGTGGCCATAGTCCTGTGATTGGATGTGAACGTTTTATAGTAGTTTTAAACTCGAAATATATAATTAAGCCTACATGATGTCAGGCAGTTATCTAATCGTTCAAATTGTTTATAGGTATTTTTTTCTTTTTCTTTGGAATATATGTTTACTTTTAAAATACATAATAGCGATTTTAGCGAGTTGTAGGCATATTGAATTTGGTATTTTACAATTTACTAACTAAGTTTCACTCGAAAATCCACTCAAAAAGCCACAATCTATGAACACCTACAAACAAATATATATGTATATCTAATTATAACAACGCATATACCAAACTTGACCAAAGCACACTCTTAGATAAAAATAAATCAGTATGTTCCAATATTACCACACACTACAAACTTTTCCATCTGTTTCCACTCAAATAAGGATAATACATACTTGTTAAAATATAAAATGCAAAATGATGCTATATTAACGGCAGTATAGGTATGTGCTACTGTGTGTATCTACCTACTACGTGTCTTGGAATTATTATTATATCTAGAATAATTTAAAAAAATAAGATTTATGTGTAAGGCAAATCTTTTATTTTAATTTGGGGCTATTTATTAATTGCTTAAGGGCCCTAAAATGGGGGGATATGAAAAAAAACTTCTTCTCCTTATCTTGGGAGAGGGGGGGCTAATAGCAAGCGGTCACCGAAGTCACTGAAGAGTTGAAATGACCTTGACCTTGCATCTTTATAATGCTTCAATATATGTATAGATCTAAGTGTAGCAGTAAATATAGCATCAAATAAATAAAACGTACCAAAACAACATACATCTATATTCTTTCTATAAGCATCTTTACTCACGCTTTCGCATGGCTACAGGCGTCGCCAGAGAAGAAGAGACAACAAGGTGTTTAAATACGGCTATACATAAACAATGTCATTTAAATGTACATAAAAAACCATCGACAAAAGTAGAGGAAGAGAGATTTATTTTTATTTTTTATATCACCACTATCGTCTGAATAAAACCCCTAAATAGAAGTATCAATAATTTTCGTGTCTCCTTGAAATATCAAGAGAACTTCTCTTTCCAAATCTATATACATATATAAAAATGCTAAGTTAAAAAGGTACATTTTAAAATATTCCGTTCTGCATTGATTGAGTTCAAATCTTGACACAAAATACAATTCGCTTCAAGGTTTTTTAACGGGCATCCATGGAACCCGAATGCGCCACAGTGAAGTATGGTAGGGAACAGCTATAAAATATTATAGTGGTACTCATAGCAAACACATATTTATTTATATTTATTTTGTCTGTCTGTATGTTTTTGGCCAATCTCCCAAGCAACAGGATCGATTTGGGCGAGAGTTCTCACTGGCATATGCAGCTGATCAGCTGTTGTTACTGGAAGTAACTTCGACATACTCAGAAAATATATTTCAGAAAAAGTATGTCATTCCCGGGCAAAAAATAAACCCTGCTAAATCTAAACAAATTTAGTATAATTTATAAATTACGATAATATATTGAACATAAGTTGTTACAATTGATCGTATTGACTTCACTGCATGAATTAAAATAAATTGTATGACCAAATTCTGATTTGTTATGTTGGCAGCACTGTGCTCGTGTGTTAAATCAAATATTTTACCATTAATAATGTACACTGTATTTAAGAGAAGTGTAGCACTGCATCGATAGTGGTGATTAGGGTTTAATAAACTCGTTAGAATAAGCATTTTGTCGTGGGAATGTCCAATATTAATTGCTATATAACAGTACATGTTGTTATTTACCTGATTCAGCGGCTGTGAACCCCATGACGACGCAATACAGCCAGAAATCCTTGAACAGTTTGTGCAACCTAGGTTTTGGATTCTTTATCGGCGGCAGTCGTTTCACCAATACCTAAAACATTTATATGTTTATATATATGATGTAAAATGTTGTGTGTGTTAAAGTGGATTCGAGAATGGTTTAAATCCACAATTGAACTCGATAGGTGGCGCTGTGATCGTGTTTCAGAAACTTACATTTTATGGCCCAAGTGAAGCCAGGCGGAACAGCTAATCTAAAAAGCTAAATATAAATATATACAAAATCTTCTGATTTTGTATAATTCTATGAAGTAATAATATTTGTATAAATTTTGAGTTTCTTTTTCATTTTATGAATAATATGTTTTTTACATCAATATGAATGTTATTTTGTGGTTGTGACAATTTGTGAGTGGATAAATAAATAAATAAAAAAAAATTATGTATGTTACTTATTTTAGTTAAAAGAAAACAGAAGAGTAATATGAATCGCATTCCAACAAGGGCCCAAAAGAATACTTATTAAAAAATGCAAATAAAAAACATCACGTGATCAATGGAAGGCTCCTTAGTGTGAAGGCATAAAGATATACATAATGCCTATATACACTAACCGCAATAACAGGTATTAGCACGCCCAAGTTGCCGGCACTGCCAGACGCCTTCAGCACCGGTGCGGGGGACCTGTCCGTCGCCCTCTCCCCTCCCAGGCCAAGTTGCACGAACAACTCCAGCAGACGAGTTAGTAGCTCCAGCCTCGCATTAGTTCCACGCACGTTCGCGGCAATGTTCGCGAGCGCGTTTAGTACTGCGCCTGACACGTGCCTGTTTCCATAACAATATTCTAGATGGAGCCACGCTATCTGTCACGCTGACATTAATATTCTATCTATTTATTTCCTAGCACCTACAATATATCTCTGGCGGAAAATGGGTGTGTGAGTACTACCTATACACCTCTGCCTACCCCTTCGAGGGACCTTAGGGGAAGGCGTGAGGATATATATATATATATATATTTCTTATCCGCGGTTTCAACGGCATTAAATTCGATATAAAAGATATTTTTTATGGAATACAACTTTCTTAAGTTTCAAAGTCAGCTAAATATTCCACCTCTGCTTTAAGTCTACCAAAATTTCATTCAATTCCGTTCAGCCATTCCAGCTTAATTGAGAGCAAATATTTTATTAATCAAAAACTTAACAAACACCCAAATTTTAATACATCCTCTAAATAATATAACACGAACCGACTAAGTGCTCTAGGTATTCTTATACCAGTCTGGATTCGACCGTTTTAGAGACATCTAAATAGGAAGGGATAACCTAACACATGATACTCCTATTGTGAGCCATACAAACGACCGTCTAGCCGAATCGAATGCAAACGGAATATAAGTCGTGACAAACCTGTACTGCTTCCGGTCGTCGGTGTGATGGTAGGCAGCGCTGGCGGCCTCGACGGTGATGACGGTGAACATGCGCATGATCTCGTCGTGAGCTGGACCCGCCGGGCTGGCCAGAGCCATACAGCCCAGCTGGTCCACGATGAGGGTGTCCAGGGACGAAGGCGCACGGCACAGCCTGAACACATATATATATATATATATATATATATATAGAAGCGATTCTAAGTCGTAATAGTGAATAGCTAGAGATCAAAGTTCTAAATTTAAAAAACAACTATTCAACATACGGGTCACTGAGAACACTTTATCTATCGTATATACATATCATTACATTGAGTCCCTTACGGGGAATGCGAAGGAATTAGAGCGCCTAGTCTCTCTAGACTCTCAGATCTCTTTCGCTTCATCCACATTCATCAGTCTCTTCGTTTTGAGTACTCTTGATGTCCATAGTGTTGGATTGATTACGTATTGGCAGTTGGAATGTAGTCTTTCTCTGTCTCTTCTTCCACATATTTATCGTAATACATATACTAAGTAGTATCAGTAGCCTAGCTTCGGTTAAGTAGAAAAATCTACTCTGAATCATAAGGCGGAGGGTACAGTTTCGTGTGCGTTACCTTTGTTGGAAGAACTGCAATATGGTGTCAGTTGTTTTAGGCGTGTCTTTCAGCGCAACGGCTACGTGGCCCAGCATAATCACTATATTGGTGCTGATTAGTGACGATTCACTGCAAATAATATACATAAATAAATATCTTGGGACAACTCCACATTAAATGTCCAATTCCCACACGAATCAAAGCGTACTATGGGAACTCGATAAAGATATCCTCATAGCCATAGCCTAGACTGTCATCTATTTTTCGATTATTCTAAATTGTTAATTTTGCAAAAAATAACATATTCAGTCTTATACAGAAAATTTTAATATATTTAAAAAAATATATAAAATATAGGACCCACGGGTATCAGGATCAGGGTCCACGGTACCGGCAGGGTCGCTGTGAAATATAATTATTATAAAGAAATAACAATTAAATCACCTATCACTAGTCTCAGCTGTGAACAATCTATTACTGACGGAGCCGACGAGCGCTGGAACACAGTACGGGTCCACGGTCAGGGCTGCCTCTAGCGCGACGCACAAGTTCTCTATGGCTGCATCGCGGAGTTTCTCGAACGGTGTCGACTTTACTGGCACCCCTGACTCCGTCAACCCTTGAAGTTCTTTACCTTGAACTGAAGAATTATAAAGAACCTGATAAGAATAATTTCAATCATGCTTATAACTACAATTTTAATAAAATTTTATTTCATTAATAATTAACTATGTGATAATCCAGCCAGTAATTTATCTCTGTGCCAAATTTCATCAAATTCGATGGAGTCGTTTTTGCGTGAAAATGTAACAAAAACCCTCAAAAACATTCATATGAATAATATTAGTAAGATACAACACATTTCACAGAAAGAGACAGATTAATGTGGCCGTAGTTAAAGAGGTATGAAAGTCTAGAGAGAACTGGCGGTCTACTCTCTCTCTGCTTAACCCGTGACGGACTGGGCGTAATATACGATCTCATCTCATCTCATATCCTCACGCCTTCCCACAAGGGTGTATAGGTAATACCCTCACACCCACTTTCCGCCAGAGGTATATTAGGTGCCAACGTGACAGATGGCGAGTCCATCGCCGTAACTCAAGCACGACTATACATACGCCATTGAATTTCTTCTCAGACGTATGCAGGTTTCCTCTCGATGTTTTCCTTCACCGTAAAGCTCGTGGTGTGTAATCACTGTACTTAAGTTCAGAAAAACTCATTGGTACAGTGGGGATTCGAGCTTGCGATCTTTGTGTCGCAGGCAACTTCCTGAACCACTCGGCCACCACCACCTTACTAACTTACGTGTAACTTTCATGTGCTCCTTGCCAGTTTTCTCCAACTCGAGCTTGTGAAGTTTGAACAGTATAGGCGAAGGCGTCACTAGGAAATCTCTTAAGCAATATATCGATGTATTCGCTATCGTCGGGAACTTTGTCGCTAATTTGCCGAGACCCTGCAAAATTAAATCTCATTCATACGAATCGTGGGAATAACCATTAGTATTTCAAATTTAGTAATTAAACTGCTTGAAATTGAACAGCAGGAACGGCCATAGTAATTTTTAATCGACTTCAAAAAAAGAGTATCTATATCAATTCAACTATTTTTTTTTATAGCGTAGCCTTTATTTGCGTCGTACCTAAATAGTGTTATGCTTTTTGCTGTTTAGTTTCAGGCACGTAAAAAAAATATTATTAATTATTATTTTTCTTTCGGTTCAGTTTCTTATTGATATCATAGGTAACGCCACGGTCAGCAACTAGTTTTATTACGTAACATACTTACTTCAAGACAGACCATCAATAGAGGCATATGGGCTAAGATTAACTTGTGATTGTGATTCGAATTAATCTTCTCTGTTAATCGACCGCATAAAGAATCGGCGCCTGAAATCATAGGAAATATATATATTTTTAAATACATAACTGTTTGTTTGTTTGTTGTTCAATTCAAGTCATCTGTCATTGAGATGTTATTCGGATTATAAAAGCCTTTCAATTGGCTATGATTTAAAAATAAAACAAACTATATATATAAGCAATTCAAACAGTAAAATCTTCGAAAAGTGGGTGGCGGTATACCTCTGCTCACCTGCTGTCAATAGGGTGGCGTGGGTAAGGAAATCGTTATACATGTAAACATGTTAATAGGTACATAATAATTAGCTCGTATGTTTGTATACTTTACAGTAGTATACTGCAACCTATCGACTGCAACCGAGGATCTCTATAGCGACATATAGTTTGACGTACAGCGACATCTCGTGACTCAAAAGGATGGTATGATACGATATGATGGACATGACAGTGACCGTAAGTATTAACTACATGTTACACATAAAATCGCCTCATAACACCAAACACACTTAAATATAACGACTAAATTTTATTCTTATTGAACATCCTTCCTACCTCTTTCCTATCCTCCCTAATCTCCCCTCTGCCTTTGCGAAAGCGTGAAGCTCTTTAAGGCATATGATGAAACTGGTGAATGTAGACGATGCGAAAGAGGTACGTAAGTCTAGAGAGGACTGGCGGTATACTCTCTCTGCCTACTCGGCGTGATAATTATGTGTGTGAGAGTGTATGGAGCAGGATTGTTAGATCATCATGCAACAGTCCAAGTTAGTCATATGGGGCCACTCGCAAACCCACAGAAGAGATACCTATTAATATTGTTAGAGCGTTTATAAGCGCTGGCACGTCATAGTCTTCGTTCACTGGAAAATTATATAAAATACACATACTTATACATAATATATGTACCTATATATATGTACCTACACAATAAATAATCACATATTTTAAACGCCTCATCAATTTACATGACCTTACATATATACATAAACAAACTTGGTTGAAGATACTATAGTCACATAGATATACGAAATAAAAATGATATATAAAAGAAATATAATTATGCTGTAACGATAAAGTTATACATTTAGAAAATACACACATAAAACTATGCTTCAGAGTGAATATTATCCTCTTGATGTCATAATTTTGTTTTCTTCGGAGCTATCTGTTTTATTACATAGTCTTGAAGATACATTCACAACACACGAGAACTACTAGGCGGCCTATGTAGTGTATAGCATAAAATTCAATACCTGACAGATATATTATAAGAATCGTTCAGTAGTCCATTGAGTTCATTTTGGCGTATCATAATACCTATGTTGCATTTAATTATAAGAATGCAATGCAAAATATACCTTATGTTAATAGATGATGAAGCCTAAGCTCACCTGTCTCATCGCCAATGGCCCATACGAGCAGGTCCACACACGCCGAATTAGCCATGACATTTACTTTGAATTTATTCACTGTAGCAAAGTTACTTTCCCTATCCTCTCGTTCTGATGCATCGTGGTGACGACTCTGCAGTTCTGTTTGACCACTTAAAAAGAGGCATTTGACAAACTCCTGAAAATAAAATATGATTTTTTAACGTTTAACAAAAAGGATGGTAAGTCAAATACAACTTTATGCAAAGATAAATTTCACAATGTTGTATTTTCATTATCAGCCGCGCCACGTGGTTTCTCCCACGTAATTTTTTTTTCTGGATTATAACATATCCTTTGTGTTAAGCCAGTAATAATCATTCTGTGTGCCAAATTTCATCCAATTTCGATCAGTAGGTAGTTTTTACGTGGAAGAGGAACAAACATAATCAGAAACATCATTTTATAATATAAAGTGGGTGTGTGGGTCCTCTGCCTACCCTTTTGGGGACCCTTAATTAAGTAAGTAAGTAAGTTCTTTATTGTAATAACTGTGTACATTGTAGTGGTTATGAAGTAGGTCTAAGACACAACAGTTAGTCCAATCTGGACGTACAATATTTCATAAAACAATTATACAATTCTTATGGGAAGGCGTGAGGATATATATATACATATATAGTACATAAGACGCTTTATGCTATGATTTTCAGATCATCATTAATCAGACAATATATATATGTATGTATGTATGTACTATAGTAAGTACATACATATCATCACGTCGAGGCTCTCCCGGGATATGCAGAGAGTGTGAGATTCCTCGAAACTGGCGACTAAATTGATGGATGTGGATGTATGTAAAGTTACCCCACTAATCTACCCAATCGAGAACCTGCGTGGGAAGTATGTATTTTACAAACAATAATCAACTATATTCCAAGGTAATGTTTAATACGGTGAGTTTGACACTAAAATGATCAACCTTGACTATAAATGAAGGTCAAATAACATCATTAATAGTTTTTACATTCATTATTCTAAAAATAGTCACAAAGCCGTGGTGGCCGAGTGGTTGGAGTAGTTGCCTGCGACACAAAGATCGCAAATCCGAATCCCGACAATACCAATGAGTTTTTATAAGTACAGTGATTGACTAATCACCGTAAAACTCGTGTTGTGACTACACCACGAGCTAAAGAGGTAAAGGAAAACATCGAGAGGAAACTTGCATAGTCTGAGAAGCAAATCAAAGGCGTATGTATAGTCGTTCTCGAGTGACGGCGATGGACTCGCCATCTGTCACGTTGGCACCTAAAATATATCTCTGGCGGAATGTGGGTGTGTGGGTATTACTTTGGGGGGACACTTGTGGGACGGCGTGAGGTGTTATTCTCGAATTCTCGATATTCGACGACCGACTTTGTTCGTACCAATAGCTTTACACATATATGTATGTCATCACACAGAGTCCCTCTAGGGATAGACAGAGAGGGTAGAACGCCAGTTCCCTCTGCGTCGACCGACCTCTCTAGCTTCATCTACATTCATCAGTATGTTCATACATGCTCGTGGTAGGTACTCTTGCCATTCTTGAGTATTCAATGGATTTTATGTAGGTACTTTGAACGTGGTCCTCCGCTCGCACTGTATATCTGCTTCGTCAATCTTACCTCACTCATTCTTAATACATGTTAAAACTAACTTATCTTTACAATCACAGTAGTTACATACATACATACATATCATCACGCCAAGTCCCTAACGGGGTAGGTAGAGAGTATAGAGCGCCAGTTGTCTCTAGACTTACATACCTCTTTCGCTTCATCCACATTCATCAGTCTCTTCATACATGCTCGTCGGTTTCGAGTACTCTTAACGTTCCCGTCCTTGAGAGTCCGATCGATTTGATCCAGGTAGTTGGAACGTGGCCTTCCTCTGCCTCTTCTTGCACACACTTTTGCTTTGTATATCTGTTTCGTCAATCTTTCTTCACTCATCCTTTCTATGTGTCCAAACCAACGTAACATGCCTTTCTTCATCTTTACAATCACGCCCTCATTCACGCCAGTTGATTTGCGAATCTCTTCATCACTTCATCACAGTAGTTGAATATAAATATTTTCAATGATTCAAATACCTGCACATCTTTGGTGAAGGGTCCAGGGAGGTCTTTCTGGTGCTGCAGCAGCTCACGCAATAATGTTACCATTACCAAATTCAACGTCTCCGAGAAAGACTTGTATGGGAACATCTGAAAGCAACATTAAACATTACGTGTAATATACAGATTTGACGTGGTACACGTGCTAACCTTTCGACAACTGCTTACCTGTATCTGACCTGATGCGTATATATCTTCAGCCTCCTCATCCAAAAACGCCAATAGATCTTTGGTGAGAATTTTCTTCGCTATATACAATATTGACTGAAGATACGTGACGTAAAACTGAACGTTGATGCGTTTCTCTGGGGACTCCGAGAACCTCATGTACGGGAACTGGTTAAAACTAGACCCGAATTTGTTGAAGAAATATGTTGTTGGGTCATACGGAACCGAGCTGTAACTGTGCAGGGAGCCCCGCTTCGAAGTACAGCCGAGGTCAATGGTATCGTGGCCAGATTCTAGAATATTCTCGGATGTCAAGTTCAAATTCGTCGATAAAGACCGAGGGATTATAGGCCGGAACTGGTTAAACTTTCTTTTCTTATCTAACGTAGAGTATTCAAAGGTAGGTTCGGGCTCCTTTGTTTTCACAGGGCTCGGCGGTTGAGGGAACAGTCTACACAGTAAAGGAGGGTCTAAGGTCGAGAATCTGCCCATAGATCTCGCTAAGCCAATGAGCACTGGAATGGTACTCATACACAACTGTAACTTAGACACTGTGTCGTAATCCTTGTTTTGGTGGCAATCGATAATGATCTTTGTTAAGTTGGTCATGAGTTCAATTTGCGCTGATATGATCTCCTCCCGGAGGGAAGGCTGTTTGGTTGCGACGTCCGAGAGGAGGGTGTTGAGACAGAAACTGAACTTCTCTGCCATCGGTATGCCTGGAACAAACACGTACATTTCACTGTATTGTGAGGTGTAGAGCGTAGAGTTCTTGAAGAGGAGTGTGAAAAGACATTGACGGGGTCGGACGCGCGACTACCGATATCCTTGGTGTTTCGGGCACCCAAAGGCGTTAATTTTTGCTTTGCTTACCAAGGAAAAAAAAAATTACAAAAATTATGTAGCGACGAGAGTACCTCAACCTTACAGAAGATAGCAGCTTTTGGGTAGTTTTTCTGTGTTAAATAGTTTCCAGAACTTTACCAGGAATGGCTGCACTATAAGAAGGGGGGACTAAATATATTCTATTTTTAAAGACTAATTCGATAAGCCAGAACCAATTCCAGTTAAAATCTGTTTCGACCATCCCGTTTACATAACACAATTATTTCTAGATGTATAAACATTTGAGGCGACAATAGCAGCATAATAACGACACTTCAACGGTGATTATTTAACCATCATAATTTGGATAAAATCGTTGTGCTCGGAGTCAAATTGCTTTAAAACTATATAAAAGACCGCCCTTATGCTAACTCCATATCATTATTCGCCAGTGAAGAGAGTAATAGAAGTAATAGAAGCAGCCGGGTTATCTATAAAGCAAAATGTTTAACAAAGCTATAATTCTATTCCTGATCGTGTCTCTGATTGGATCCGTAAGTAATTGTAAACTATTAAACAAGATAGCATAAGCTAAGTGGAAATAGACTAGGATTGCATTTAATGAGATACCCTTTTATTTAGTTTTCTATTTGGTTTTTTATATCTTTAATCCTTTCCTCAAGGGTCTTGGAAGGAGTAGGCACATTTGTAACAATAATTTTATGTATGGAGATGTATTCATTAACGAGCTCCAGACTACGAAACTTGAGGTCGTGGGTTCGATGAGTATTTGTAACGTTGTCTTTGATTTCCTTTTTATTTATGTATCTATATAAGTAAATGTATCATTGTCTAGTTATCAAAACACAAATTTTTCTTAATTTGGAGCTGTTTCTGCGGCACAACTAAATACCCAATGACGATCACGATGTTTTGATGACTTCTTTAACCGTGACAATTCACTGTACGTAATTACTACATTCAGAAAAAAATACGATTACTTCAGACCGCTGAGCTTAGAAAATAAACTTGTCGGCCTATTTAACGAAAATATTTTAATATATTTTTTGTTCCAGAGCATGCAGCAGGATCAGAGTGGTGATTATTATTCTTGTATTAAATATAAATACGGCTAGATGTTAACACGTGGATAAATCATACCTGTTCTATTTTATATACGGGAAAGAGGCGTGATTATATGTATGTATGTATGTATATGATATTATTCTATGACAGCGAATCCTGGGTATGTCAGAGGAAGTATGAAGGTAGCTTAAATGCAGTTGAGATGCGATCTCTTCGAAAAATGTGCGGAGAAACGATCTAAGATCGAATACGCGAAGTCAAGAGTACTCGAAACCGACGAGCATATATTAAGAGACTGATGAATATGACTAGACTAGTCTTTTGTTTGACTAGACTAGTTTGGTTGCAACAATAAGTATTCCCCGAGTCGTTAATAATAAAATATTATTATCAAAAAATTTACTAATATTCCGTATTGATTTGTGGATTATTAATTTAGGGTCAGATTTCAAAAATGTTTATTTGTCTCATATAAAACTTTACATGATTGTATAAACGTAAACTTTTCAGCAGGATCTTCGGGCGGTAGCGCCGGCTCCGGAGGTAGGTACTTATGCATACACGTATTCAAGTAACTATTCCACGCATTACTAAAAGAAAGAATAAGAAACATTATAAAATAGAGAATATTACCCCAACTTCTAACCGAATTTACGATTTTCATGTGATAAGCATAGAATAAAATTCAGTATCCACCCAATGGCTTAAAATAATGAATACATAGTTCCTTTATTACTTTTGTGTGTCTTAACAGAAAAAAAAACTGGCCCTCTATTCTCTCTGCCCACATCCTGCCTACTGCCTAAACAAGAACATAAAAAAATACTATGTATTTGAGTTCAAAAAACATCAGAAGCATTTTTTATGAAAATCTTTCTACTAAAATACTCAACTCCCAGTTATATAAATGTACCGTTAATTGCAATGTTCTTGCACATAAAGGTGGGGCTAGCGGCAGCGCGGGTGGTAGTGGTGGAGCATCCGGGGGCGCCGGGTTTGGCTTCAACATGGGCGCAAGTGCCGGAGGCAGCGCCGGCGCAGGAAAATGAGGCATGTATCAAAATTAACTATGTTTTGTCTAAAAGTGTTTCCGGAGACTATTCCTAAGAAATGCATAAAGAAATAATATATTTGGTAGAAATTCTCCGAGTCGACCATATATTGAATACAATTAATGAAATTAATGTAGACTATTTATTTTGTTGCAGGCATTTTACCCACTTACAACCAACAGAACAAGGCAGTTAACTACCACAAGCAATCCTTTCCATACGTATAAAAAAATTATTGCATTAAATTTTTTTCATTACTAACTGATTGTTTGTTTTTGGTTTCACTTCAACGGTGACTAACTAGTATAAGACATGTAACTTTGAATTGTTTGTCTGTCGGTCGGTTTGTTCCGATTAATCTGCAGTCTAGACTTTCACGGACATATAGCTGATGTTGTAAGGAATAAGTTGGGCTATTGAACTGGAAACTTAAAAAAATTAAGCTTATTCTAGTCACCGCAGGACATAGCTACTCATAAAATAAGATTATATGTTTTGAAGTGTAGAGAAACCATATTATAATGGATAGAAACCTTAGGAAAACCCAGTTTGAAGGCCACAGAAGATTTACCAATAGGATATATAGTAGCACAATGACTGCAGTTGCTTTATACACATATTAAGTTAAGTAAAAAAGACAGCATGTATAAACATACATAAAATCATGCCAATTCCCAAATGGGTAGGCATAGAGGATAGAGTGCCAGTTCTGTCTAGTCGTCAGACCTCTTAAGAATCCTGCCGAAAAAGTGAATACTGGTGAGGTCACCAGTTTATTAACTACATTTTGACATGGTGACCAACCTACCACCTTAGGCACCATTCTCTTACAAAGTTTGCATTCTACTATTGCTACAAATGTAATTTATAAAGAACAGCTTTGTGAAGAGAAAAAGTTAAAGCTGATTTAATTTGATAAGTATTAAAAATTTTAAGTACATCATGTGTAGTCCTATTCTAAAATAGAGCTCTGGTGGCTGAGTGGTACAAGTTGTTTCCTACAACACAACAATTGCAAGTTCGAATCTCAATGATTCATAATACAGTGTAATACAATGATAAGTACAATGATTAGGCACCCCACAAGCTCAACCGTGAAGGAAAATAGCAATGGACTCACCATCTGTCATGTCAGAACCTTAAATATGTCTCTGGCATAAGGTGTTTGTGTGGATTCTACACACCCGTGCCTACCCTTTCGGGGACCCTTTTGGGGAGGCGTGAACATATGTTATATTATACATAATTAAATTATCTCATCTTCAAAAGGAGGCATAAAAGAGAGATATAAAAGTTATGATCAAAACTTGTTTGCATCTTTGCTTTTTTTCAGTGATTTATGATTTCACTGTACTTCAGCTAACTTCAGTGTGGGGCATAGCTAGTTAAATATATATGAGTAATCCACTCACGGTCTCCATTCTTAATATGACACAGTGGCTCTTCAAACTGTGCACTGGTGAGACACTTGAGTACTTTCAAGAAGTATGGTAGCAGTTTGTCCTGATGCTGCAGACCACTCTGTAAGAAGTACAGCCCCAGTGCTATGGCCGCTTCTTGGCTCCGAGAAGTCACAACCAGGGTTGAGGTCGCTTGAGGACAGAGCATGAAGAGGGTGTTGACCTGGGTATAAATAAATATTTTTTGTTTAACTTTAAAAGCATCTTACTTTAAGAACAAATCTGAATATTTTTGTATTGTGAACATTCAAATAGTCAAACAACAATCCTTAATGTGTACATTATAGATGGGAGGAGGAAATGAGTTTGTTTATTATGCTTTCAGATCTTAACTACCAACACTCCTATTATTCTATGACAATAGTTTTAATCACATGACTAATGTATAGTTTGTTTTAAAATCACTTTGTCTGAGGTATTGAAAAAGACATGGAGTATGAGTGTACAAACAGAATTGATTTATAAAATCTACCTTAATGAGAGAGAAGCCATGGCAATAGCCTATTTAATATGTTGATACAAATACAATGTTAATATGTTAAACATAGCCATTTACTTAAGAAAATAATACCTGATGCAGGAGGCTTTTTAATTATAATGAAAATTCATATTGGTAGCTAGTTTTACCCTTGCAACTCTATCAAATTAGAGTGATCAGAAGAAAGAAGCTTGTACAGATTGTACAAGCCTCAATGATTTTAGTTATAGCCTAAGAGCTTCAAATGTGGTATATGAATTAATGGTGTAACAATATATTGTACCAGATACTATTACATAGGTGAATTACTAGTGACTCGAGAATAGGTAGATTTTTTTATCATTCTTGGTCAAGGTTTAACAATTTAATATAGATAGACAATCAACTCCCTCAAGAGGATATAACACATGCTGAGATGCTCAACAATTTAATAAACAATGAATCACCTATCGAACTATCGTGTTGTAATGAGATCGAGAAAATCATCTACATAATAATATTATGTTGTGTGCGATGATGTCATGACATGAAAAGTAAGTGAAATTTGTAAACAAACTGTTACCACTTTGTTCTCTCATAGAATAATGGTTCATACAAACAAATACGACATGCTTATAACACACAGGGTTCAATTCTCATGATTTTCTATAAAATAACACAGTTTCCAAATAACAAGATTACAAAATACGCTCAGTGTATCTGACCTTTTCCCATGGTGTCGGATTTATATTGGACAAGCAACGCGCCAAGTGTTGTACTGTTTGCTTAAAGAATTCGTTTTCGTCCATTATTTCGTTTATTTAGATACGACTCGGAACATTTTCTATTAAAACTTAGAAATATGTCCATCAATCAGCCGATCGCTGATTTGACAGTATGTCAATATTACGTTCCGTTCTAAGTATTAGAATTTAACAGCAGATTATTTTCGTCAGAATAATTTAATAAGCTAAAGTGCTATTTGTTCTAGGAATAATAACTGACTAGAAAAAATACGTAAGACTTTAACTTACCATGGATGTGGTTAAGTTTGTAGTTCCATGTATGCTTAATAAATATTTTGGTAGGGAAATGGGCAAAATTTAGGGAAGTTATTTAACTCGGTTTGGTTACGTAGAATGAAACAGATAATTTGAATGCTTCGTTCCGTTTACCATTTTTACTTAGTATTTTTTAGTTTACCATATTTATTAGTATTTACCTTTCGTATTTGTCAACCTCGAACTAACTATTATTGTAAGTATGTAACATTGAATTTTTCGGGATTCAAATGTAGCCTATGTCCTAATCCTAGGTATAGGCCATCTCAAATTCAGCCGTTTTGCCGTGAAAGAGAAACAAACATCCAAACATCCAAACTTACAACTAACCTTAACTTTCGCCTTTATAATATTAGAACATTGAATTTTTCGGAATTTCAACTTTCGGCCAAATCGGCTCAGCCGTTTTGCTTATACAAACTTTCGTCTATAATACTAGTAAGATAAGTAGAATAGTAATAATAAAACGGTCAACAACAAACACAACTAAAATCATCATATATATTTTTTAAGGTTTATACTTTTAGAAGAGACCCTTTCGAATAACTTGGTAAAAGACCCTTAGATTTTTTTCATACAATGCCAATTAAACCAGAGAGACATAAAAACCAATTCAAATAAGGTAGGTATATTCATGATTTAATAACAATATTTTTTTGTTTGATTAATGTATATTTTATTTTTTCTTAACTAGCAACAATATATTTTGCTTATTCCCTGTTAGCATTAAGCACAATTTGCCTTAGCTTGGCTCGTGCTACTTTCCCGGTTGACGTCAGCGGCAACTGGTCCATGAAGACGACGCCACCGCGCAGTTGTTTATTTTCTGATAGCTTTTCTGAAAATATGAAAAAAACCCTGTCACAAACAGTCTCTAAGATTTATAAATATTCCCTATAAAAAAAATCTTATAATTCGATTTATTGAAAGGACATATACAGTCACACATACACATACATCCATACTGGTTACTCAAGCTAGGGGCCTATTTAATACTCTAATCTATGGCAAGGGGTGTGCTATGCCATCATTATTTGAGAATGTGAAAGAGATACAGGGAGCGACGTAAGGTCAGTAAGGCGTCACAGAAATATTATGGAAAGCCATACAAATAACGTTCTGGTGCATTGTACGTCGATACTACTAGCGCCATCTAGTATTTAAATATCATCACGCCTTCCCAGAAGGGTTTTGCAAGGGTTGTTACACAAGACTAACTGCTCGTCAAGTTGTTACACCTTCACCCTCTTATCGTAAGTTAGTAATAGCGTTCAACACCATTACTGAAGCACGACCCTATATATAGGTCTTAGATTGTTTTCCTAAAATCAGTAGACTTTGTCCGATGTTTTGACAATAGCGCGTCGTGTCATGAAAGTTACTTTCATAGCCCTATTTCTTGTGCATAACTAGAAGTCGAATCAGGAAGGAATATAAAATCTATGTGGAAAGTGGAGGTTAGTAGAGGAGGAGGAGGTGGTTCATGGAAGTTGACATACCGGCGACAAGTTCCTTAATTTGGTGGGCAGTGAGCTTAGCGCCGCGCCTGCGCACCACACATGCGACTGGCCACTCGCCATCCTCCAAGTGCGGTATACTAGTGACACTCACGTCCACGACATCCGGATTAGTAAGGATCACATTCTCTAACTCTGGGGGAAGTACCTATCCAGCAAATATGTATACCAGATATTATAATTACAATATTTAAATTAAGTTGTAAATAAAATTGCGTAAAACAGAACGTCATCGAATGTTATTAAAAACGCAATCGTAAACAAAAAAAATATATTGATAGAACATTATGGTAAATCCTTTAGGTCTTGTGAGTTAAAGGATTTAAAGGTGAGAATTAAGAAGACCAGACTCTTTTTAAGATATGAAAAAGCAAAAAAAAAAAAAATTGTCGGCACCGGTAGATGCTTTATTTTGACACGGCTTTTTTTTTCTTACCCTTGACAACAAAAGTAATTTCTTTCCGAAAAAGGTGGCAGCCCTACTGTCAGTCGCCTTTCGTTCCTGCCTCGCTGATCATTGAACAAGCCTGCCGGTTTCGAGTACATTACTATAAAGAAAGATATAATACGTACATGACTATTTCTATACTTGATAAGCATCGAAATTCTCTCGACGAAAAAGTAATTGTTGTTTTCGTCTTTATACAGTAAATCCCCGGTTTTGTACCAGCCACCATCCGTAAATGCCTTCGCTGTCTCCTCTGGATCGTTGTAGTATTCCTGTAATATTTTAGCGCTTAAATTAATTTGGACATATGGAAAGGATGAGTGAAGAAACTGATACACCGTGCGAAAGTGAAAATCATGCCATGGGAAGGTAAAGATAATGCCATCCACGAAGACGTCCTCACTAATTTCAGGACGAGGAATCGCGGTATGCGGTGAGTATGACCCGAGTCTACTAATTGTAGTCTGCGTAAATAGGGTGCGTATTATTAGGTAATCAGCGTGTACCGATAATACTCAAACATTAGCGGAAAGATACATACTTACATCAGGAAGAATAGTGGGGCGCGTCTTCGTGAATGCCACTGTATATAGTAGCACGTAGAAAGAGACAGGTGAAATGCACCCTACTCCCCTTGTCTACCCCGTGACGGACACAGCGCGATGATATGTATGTATGTACATATATATAAAATAAATACATAAATTATACTTCATTATTCATAGAGCCGTGGTGGCCGAGTGGTTCGACTAGTTGCCTGCGACACAAAGATCGCAAGTTCGAATCCCGACTGTACCAATGAGTTTTTCTGAATTTAAGTACAGTGATTAGTCACACCATGAGCTTTACGGTGAAGGAAAACATCGTGAGGAAACCTGCATACGTCTGAGAAGAAAATTCAAAGACGTATGTATAGTCGTGCTTGAGTAACGGCGATAGACTCGCCATCTGTCACGTTGGCACCTAATATACCTCTGGCGGAAAGTGGGTGTGTGGGTATTACCTACACACCTCTGCCTACCCCTTCGGGGACCCTTGTGGGAAGGCGTGAGGATATATTATTATTTATACTTCATTAATCCAATTATGTGAACAACGTACCGAAAAACTTTCCGCTTTTGTCCAAAGTTCACCAGTGACGTGCGGTTCTGTTATTTCCTTACCAGTGTCGGGATTTACGAGCTGAAATTCGATTGATTTATCAGGAAAAGTCTAACAATAAATTTATTAACAGTCTTAGTAATATTAAAAAATGCGATAGTTTCCGGTGGACCTTCCTTGAACAGAACTTTGTCGTCTATGAATGCATCTAGAACTCATTTGATTGCTCAGAAGATTGTACCCAGAACATACCTTTACTTTAAAGTAAGGGGAAGATTTGCCACAGTTGCCAAGCGGTCCGCGAGGATTTGGCATCAGCACTGGTCCCATGTTTTCAGTCTGTCCATATGCTTCTATTATGGTAGCATCACTACGCATGATTTTCTGTAACATTACATTATATTTGAATATATCTGAATTGAGAACCTCCTCCTTCTTTAAATAATGATATAATAAATAATATATCCTCACGCCTTCCCACAAGGGTCCCCGAAGGGGTAGGCAGAGGTGTATAGGTAATAAATACCCACACACCCACTTTCCACCAGAGGTATATTTGGTGCCAACGTGACAGATGGCGAGTCCATCGCCGTTACTCCTTCTTTAAAGGCGGCTTAATAGTGCTCATGGCCAAGACTGAAATAGAGGTTTTGCGATTTATAACTACAATAATGGAGGTTTAAAACCCTGGCGGTTGGCTCCAATGAGTTTACAACTTATCAAAAGTAGTCTTTGGTCATATCTTCAAAATGGCGACAGACTAGTCATCTGTCAAGTAACACCCGTAATGTCAATTACGGGTGTTACTTTCACCCAAAGACTACTATTGAACACTTGAAACTTTCAACGGATGAAGGGTCAACTCTTCCAAACGTTGAAAAATCAATATACAGCATAATTACTTAGAAATCCGTTAAATGTTTTTACCTACCCGCAATTCAAGTATTAGATCTTTATGTACTTTGGCGCCTGTGATGACAACGCCGTCGAAACAAGTGAAGTCGCACTCTAAGCCACTCTTAAGGATTGACGTCATTAACGCTGGACCTATAAGGCCATTTACTGGCTGAAAAAATAGTAAAGAATAATTATCTCAACATGTAGAAGGAAAGGTAGAAAGAAAGAGAGGAAGAGGAAAACATGATTCATGTCACAGAAAAACTTTCTGTCTGCGGAATAAAGTAGAGCCGACAAGAGCCCGTAATAATATATGATGATTTGACTGGCCTAGTACATAAATATGTATACTTAAATAAATACACACAATTTCCAATACAAATTCCAACTTCGAATCGAATACAGTCAGTTTTGAACCCGCCAGGCTCTATTCGGCGTTAAAAATATTATATAGTAAATAATAAGCCCTCACTATAGATATCAAGTTTGTATTTTCATGTCTGTGCTATCTATCAGTCGCGCGTGAGTCCAGGCAATTTTACAAATATAATACATGTATAAATTTATGAGGATGTATGTTCGTCTTTGCAAACACTACTGAACGGAATGGCTGACATTTTGCACGGCATGTTATTAACTGGATTAACACACAGAATGACGTTGAACAAAAATGTGCCAATGAAATAAAATTGTAGGCCGGTGAAACCCGGGACCCAACTAGTTTATAATATTACCTTGTATTTATTGATAATATCTATGACGTGCTCCGTAGTGAGTAGCGCTGAGGTCTGTACCATAATCTGGCGTGATACAGGCATGCCGACTGGATTTGCGAATCCCGACACCCAGTGCACGGGCGAGAGATTCAATGCAGGCTTGTTTAATTGGCTGTTACTGGAAAGACGAAAATACTTATAAACCTGTCTGTTTGTGGGGGTTACTCATAGTAGGTGCAATTATTGTTAACTTCTTTTTTATTTCATATTTTAAGGATAATATATATCCTCCCGCCTTCCCACAAGGGTCTCCAAGGGGGTAGGCAGAGGTATATAGGTAGAGCCCACACACCCACTTTGGGCCAGAGATATATTTGAGGTGTTAACGTTACAGATGGTGAGTCCTACTACTAATGATGAAATTTAATAAAATAATGTAGAAGCTAAACTCTAGATTTCTCCACGACATCTATTTAACCTTTTAAAGTTCTATTGCGCGTATCTAAATACTTATTTATACCTTCAATCATTAAGTAAACTCACCTGTATTTCTTATCAACAACAATAAGTCAATAACCTGTATTAACAAGAAGGTTATCATAATTATAATCTTTATGAACCGTGGTGGCAGCGTGGTATACGTTGATAACAATTTGAAACCCGGGGTCTGT
This sequence comes from Drepana falcataria, assembly GCA_945859725.1. Taxonomy (NCBI): domain Eukaryota; kingdom Metazoa; phylum Arthropoda; class Insecta; order Lepidoptera; family Drepanidae; genus Drepana; species Drepana falcataria. The sequence continues at coordinate 6,766,971 of OX243941.1, read as the reverse complement.
GACATTGAATGTAAAAACATACATAGCATCACGCCGAGTCCCTAACGGGGCAGGCCAGGCGCCAGTTTTCTCTAGTCTTGCATACCTCTTTCGCTTCGTCCACATTCATCAGTCTCTTTATGCTCCTCGAGAGTACCTACTCTTGACGTTCCCGTGTGTTGTGAATATGAATGTAATTAAATTAATTTTACACTGCTTAAATAAGTAAACCCTGAAGGAAAACATCATGAGGAAATCTTACGTTTAAGAATAAACTCACACATGCATAGGTATATGTGAAGTCGTGCTTGTGAAACGGCGCTGGTTCGTCATCTGTCACATGGCACCAAAAATAACAAGATTTACATACATACATACATACATATAGAAAGTGCCATCCACGAAGACGTGGCTCACTAATCTTCCTCATAGTTTATAGTGCATTTGTGTAACCTTCCATTAATGTTTGAGTATTATCCGTACACACTGATTACCTATGAGTGCACACACACACTACAATAAATAGCGTCAGGTTATACTCCCCGCAACCCGCGACCCTCGCGACTAGAAATTGGTGGGGCGCGTCTTTGTGGATGTCACTATCTATCTATATCTTTATAGTGCTTATCAATAATCTTTAGCAATAAATATAGTTGCGCTAACAATTATTTTTCATCTATCAGGCCATTGAATGATAAATAGTGGGGCTTTAATATTCTAATCGCTACGCAGTAAAGCTTGGACTCGTAATTGGTACGTGACCTCCCCCTACAATACGGCTCCAGGCTGAATTGCAACTGAATGCCGATCTTAAGCTTATCAAAAAAGAAAAAATAAATGAATTCTACCCTAACCCAGGCTTAAAAATGTCGATCAAGTTAATGAACTCGTAATATTTCGAGGATCCATCTAAAACAGACAAGGAAACAGGAACACAACGGAAATATAATGTGCTTACTCGTCCTGCTTGCGCTTGAAGATATGTATGATTGAGTGAATTTTCTCGATCCATATCTTGTGTTTAAAGGCAGCTACTTTCAGCTTGCCGGTAGTGCCACCGGTGCAAACCAACCATGAGTAAATCTTCTCCGTATCGAAGCTTGCAATCCTAGAGCGGAAAGTATAATATCATTACGTAAAACATGATCATCACGCCGAGTCCCTAACGGGGTAGGCACAGAGTATAGAGCGCCAGTTCTCTCTAGACTTACATACCTATTTCGCTTCGTCCACAGTCATCAGTCTCTTCATACATGCTCGTCGATATCGACGGTTACGACGCACACACAGCCTGATATACAACGCGAAACGATCACGTTGTATATCAAAGCCCACGGACCTACTACCTTGATCAAATCCCAGTCATGGCTGGAACGTCAAGAGTACTTATTTAAGACCAGCGAACATATATGAAGAGATTGTTGAATGAGGAGCCCCGGGAAAGAATCGGCGTGATAATTATTATGTTTCATTGTCAAATCCAAATTTGGCTAAGTTTGTTTAATATTTAACATACATACATATCATCACGCCATGTACCTCACGCGATAACCATTAGAGTAGAGCGCCAGTCTCTAGACTAGTGTTTCCCAACGTGGAAACGCACCAAAGGGGGGCAATTTGATAGTTAAGGGGAGCAATTAAAAAAATGCACTCGACACGACTTTAACCCTTTCGCTTTGGGATATTAAAAATACGGGATATAATACTTTGGGATATGTACCTATGGGGGGCATCAACATTTTAGAAATGTTAAGGTGGGGCATGGCCTAAATAAGGTTGGGAAACACTGCTTTAGACTTACATACCGCTTTTGCTTCATTATGGTTATTCATAAATGCAAAGATTGGAAGTTCCAATGAGCTTTGTCTGAATGTAAGTGCTGTCGTCTATCACACTACTACTATGCGGTGAAGGATAACATCAAGAGGAACTGCATACGTTTGTGAAAAAATCTACGACGAAAGTAAAAGTGCTTGAGAACCGGCGATAGACTCCCCATCCATCACGTTGGCAGTTTAAATAGGTATATCTGCGGCGAACAGTTTCATTGTCGGTACAACACACCCTGACCTTCCTTTGGGGGACCCTTGCGGGAAGGCATTGATTTTATATAAAGTCATTTAAAAATTGTCTTGCATTGTTATTAAAACTATTTTTCATATTCCTTTTCTCCCGTCAATTCTTCTCTTTTATTATATTTAATTGCTGTACCATGAATCATATTGTTCAGATGATGATAAGCGGTAATCATAGCCAAGATCACTTGCGTCATGTGAAGAATTTCTTTCACGCTCTTAAAGCACTCCTGCAAGGTACCTCTCCATCATCGCTTATAGATTGCAATATACTTACTTAAATTCATCTATAGATCCCCCCACTTCATACGTCTCCTGGAATTTCTTCATGGAGTGATCACCATCCTCGTAAGTGATCACTCTAGTGTCCAATCCAAGAGTTGTGGCAGCTTCCACGTAATCATCGTAATGTTCAACCTGACAGAAAGCCACGCTCGGTTTCGCTATATTGAAAAGCGACTTTATTTCATCTGTAATAAAGATTGTAATTCAGTAGAAGACTCTTAAGTTCTTGATCCTTAAAGAGGTTATTAGCATCACAGAACAAAGAAAACATAGAATCCTAAAGTAGGCGTGGCACGCATGCCAACGATAAGCACTGCAGTGCTCAACCGCGCTCAGTACGCCGCCGCCGCTTGTGTGTGACAGTTGTACAATCCGCTTTCAATAAGTTTGAAAAACAAGTATGCCGTAAATATATGCCGCAAATATGCCGTATTGCTCCATTCTTGAGTGCAGGAATGCTAGCCGGACAAAAAATCTAGCTAAAAGTGGCATTTCCTATCATCTGTAGGTGTTATTTAATTATATTTTATTTTATTACGATAATTCTGTTTTATGTCCAAATTTTTTTAAATTGTACAATACAAAAATCAATCTTATGTAAGGGTAATAAGATCGAATTTTATCTGTAATAATAGTTAAAGAACTTTCTAGAAAATTGCATCAGTTTCGCGCTACTCAACCACTGCGAGGGTGTAGTCAATAAAGTATCGATATCGATCATCCGATTTTTACGATAGTTTCACTACTTACGATTTACGATAGTTTTACTGTAAACTTTATATATATAAAGTATTTTTTTTCATTTTTAGGGTTCCTTACCCGAAGGGGTTAGGAACCCTAAAAATGGGGCCCTATTACTAAAACAACCTCACAACAATAAAATTTACGTTATTGTCTTAATACAATACACTTTACAGATTTCCGCAAGATCCTTTAACAAAAGAAAAATGGATTGATGCAACGAGAAGGCAAAACTGGATGCCAACAAAAAATAGCACCATTTGTTCGGCACATTTTATTCAGAATGATTTGCTCATAACAGAAAAGGGCAGAAGATTTTTAAAGAACAATGCTGTTCCCACGCTAAACATTTATTTTCTGACTAATGTAAGAAAACAAGACAATGTAAATATAATTGACAATGATTGTTGTATAGTGACTAAAAAACGACGATTAGAAGAAAATATCTGTAGCCAAGAAAGTGAAACGGCACCAGGAACATCAACAAAACGAACAGCAGGAGAATATGATGACAACGTGTTACCAATTAAAAACATACAAGATCCTATAAACTTACTAGGTTCGCCAGGTTCTGAAAATGACAAAATTACTTAAGCTTCATCAACTTACTCAACTCCACGAAAACAAAAATTAAAAGCAAAGTTACGATGGGCTGAAGGTAGAAAACAAAAACAAAAACTAAAAATAAAAAGATTACAAGCACAAGGCCGAACATTGAAAAGGAAGCTGAAAAATGTTGAACAGCTTTTAAAGGAATTTAGAGTACGTTCTCTTCCATTAAAAATTTTCACCCTTTTACTTACCTTACTTCTTACTTACACAAAGCATTGTCCACATGCAGCCAGGTCAGTTTTATCGATATCGATGTTATAAGAAAGCATTGCATATCCCTAAATACTTCTTAGTTTGGCCAATCAGCGCTACATGGCGTTAAATAATTTGTCTTGTAATTAGTTTCTCTATTCGACGCCAAGTGACGTAGGTCTCCCAGTCACGTGATAATAATCGAAACCGATAAGTCGTAAGTCCTAAATCTAATGCTCGAATTCGGATATTATCCCATAGACATAAGGTTTTAATTATGTTACCAACTCACGTTACGTTACCAACTCTCACTTTTGTGAGAGTGTGCGTTTTGGCGACATCGGTTCTCTTACTAAACGGGTCATAAGCCGCTTCCACTGTTTTTATTATTCCGTGATTAGCATAGCCTTATCTGGAAAACATCTATCTGTATCCATCTTTCTAGTATGTAAGTGCCAACGTGACATATATAGGTAAACTGTGAAAAATCATCAATCAATAACTACCAAATTTGAACAATGGGTCGACGCCGACTATGGGTAGTCCATTGAAGAGCGCCGCGTAGTAAGGCACGTGCAGATCTAGGTGGTTGCGGCCGCCCAGCGCCAGCACGGCCCCAGGAATCAGGCCACAAGCGCGGAGGCTGCGCGCCAACCGCACTGACCTCTCGAGTACTGATGCGTTGCTCTCCTGCTCTCCTGTCGCGGCGTCTACCTGCAAATATGTGTATGTCTTATTACGAAGCATATTTACAACTATTTAATAAAACTTTTTGGAATTATATCGATCGTACATTACTACTTATGGGTAGAACGAAGAACGTCAAGAGTCGACTCGAGATTACCGGCGAGAAAGCGCGGAAGGACAGATCAAGGTATTTATATTAAATTTAACAATATTATTTATATGTGACTTTGTATATAAATGTTCCCTGTGTCCGTACATTGAATACAATTATTCATTTGATTTGATATATTAATCATATTATAACATTCACCTGATCATACCGGTATTTCTTTAAATACTTGCCAAGAATAACTTGTTTTTCTTTACGTTGCCTACCCTGCATGCCTGGTAATAAGGTGATCTCCCGATATTTTTATACCGTAGAGGTCACATTTGGTTATATCCTAAATTAGATTATGTTTGTTTGAACAGGAACTGGTTAGCGCTCTACTCTCTCTACCTATGCCGTCCCGGGATTCAGCGTGATGTATGAAATGGTAGATCTGTTTGTATGTACATACCTAAGGAACCCTATACAGGAGAAGCTCTCGCACTTGTCCGCTTTTGTTCAAACAGGTATAATTAGTCCAATAAACCGGTCCCAGGGAGCCCAAGGTTAATTTGGAAAAAAACTCAAAACAACATTGCTAATTGGCTGAAGAGCCGACGTCGTGAGTGACTCGTAGAATGTTAAGAAAAGACTAATAAAATTAAAAGGTCGTGGTGGCCAAGTGGTGTAAGTTGCTGCCTACAAAATCGAAATTGCAATTTCAAATTCAGCCGGTGTGTACCTGCCAATGTCTTTTTCCTAACTATAATCTGTCGCATCAAGTTTTACGGAGAAGGGAATTGTCGCGAAGAATCCTGCGAACGTTTGAAAACTAAATGTAGTATTTCCTATAAATGGGTGTTTTTATGCTGAAATACGGGCTTTAAACCTAGTTCGGCAGCAGAAGCTAATAAATAGACGTAATATATTTTTAAGCGGTCGTCTGGTCTAGTGGTTAGAGCTCCTGACTGCGAAACTTGAGGTCGCGGGTTCGAATCCCGCTGGGGGCAGATATTTGTGTGATTAACACGAGTATTTGTACCCTAGTCTTGGATGTCCTATGTATTTATCTATACTAATATTATAAAGCTGAAGAGTTTGTTTGTTTGTTTGTTTGTTTGTTTGTTTGTTTGTTTGAACGCGCTAATCTCAGGAACTACTGGTTGGAATTGAAAAATTCTTTTTGTGTTGGATAGTCCATGATTCTAGGAAGGCTTTAGGCTATATAAAATATAAATAAATAATAGTTAATATTAAAAAAATCTCTGAAAAGTGAGTGTGCGAAAGAGACAGACAACAAGATACTGAGACGCTTTCAATATATTGACAAATACTGTCAGAGTGACGTGTAAATATTGACGGTAAAGGTGCGTTCCACTAAGCGCCCACAACAATGAAAATTCTCCTATACCTAATCGATCCACATAACGACCGCGGTCGTTGTGGTCGCGGCGAAAACGTCAATTATAATGTCACAACTTAGCTCACGATGAACCATCTAAAAAGGTGGGTCGAAGTGATCGTTGAATCGAAGAAAATTTGCGTGATTTTCAAAACTCAAAGCATATAAAATGGCGACTGTACCTCTTACCAAATATCCAAGTGTCGCCGCAAGACATTTTAATTCTATTTGAACGTAAATTAATTTAAAGCACCAATAATATTAAATATACAAAAAAACATTATATTTTTTTTCAATATAAATCTATTTAAATTAATCAAGTTTATTTTCAAGGCTTACAGATTATAAACTAACATCTTAAATCTTTTGCTTTCTTTTTACTAACTCGCCGTTTGTATTATTTACCTGCACGCTCAAAACGCTCTGTAATCCATTCCATTTGAGGTTACGACAGTAACGCTTACAAGCAAACTGTGGTCGTGAGCGTGATCATTGTGAACGCTTAGTGGAACGCACCCTATGTATAGCTAGACTGACATTTCATTCAAGTAGTAGTTTTGACAAACCTCAAATTACAGTTTCTTTCATAACAACAAAAGCAAAAAGATGTTTGTTGTGTTTTAGTGTCAGTTTCATAATTAATCGTCGTATTTTATTAGTAATACCACCCGTAAGGCGTCAAAATATCCGTTGGCGCACACCAGTTCGATCGCAGTGTAACGCAAGTCCTATTCAATCGCAGTGTAACGCAAGCCCAGTTCAATCTTCGAGCCAATGAGACTGAAGAACAGCGTAGGCAATGGTAAATACAAATTTCTCCAGATTTATTTCCTGGGGAATTCTGAAGAAGAAGTAAATGAACGCTGTTCGCAGATATCATTTAGCAGTTACAACAACTTTTGCATGAACATAATCAGTTGATCCAATTGTTCAAAACTGTCTTACAAGTAATGTGATGCCATCGGACAATCAGAAAATAGTGATCACAGCAGACAAGCGACCTGCAGGAGACAACATGTCATGAGAGAGGCATCAATGCACCAATGTTAAATGATGTTGCCTTAATCGTGATTGGGGAGAATATGGAGTCTCGCGATATTGTAATGTAACCAAGAAATGATGCCATCATCCTTCAGCATATTAGGGCAAATTCTCACCTCTTATCAAAATAATCTAATATCCATGTAACAATAAATGAATATAAACTACACCTAAACAATACTTTTAATGCCTAACTTTTTAATATAATAGTAATGTTTCAAACTACTTAACCCTTTCCTTAACAAGTCAGCAGGCATTTCAGTAGTTGGCAAATTGCCTTGGCATTAAAATTTTGACATTGAAAAAATGGCATTGCCATGTACTCGGCCTCAGTACTGGACAATGCCACTGTCGGTTGTTTTCTGCATTCATGATATTACAGTACCAGACAATTTAAAACAGAAACCTGTATAAGATCTCCTGTCAATAGTATTTGATGTCCAATCTGAGTCTACAAATCCTTCTAAGTTTTTATTATCATTTGTAAACATTAAACCATAAGATTTTGTTTTATTTAAATATTCTAACACTCTCTTTGCGTTTTTCCAGTGAACTGCAGTAAAACAATTGTTAAATTGGCTTAAATAGCTGACACTGTAACTGATATCTGGGTGTGTAAGTATAGACAAATACATAAGACTTCCTATCAGTTGCTGATAAGGATATTATTTACAAACATTTTCTGACTTATCCAACTTGAATTTACATTCAATAGGAGTATCAACAACATTACAGTTTGTCATCTTAAACTCATTTAAAATATGTTCGACAAAATGCTCCTGATCTAATGATATACAACCATTTTTATATACTTTTACTCTCATACCTAAGCATTCTTTCACTTGCCCTGAATCTTTAGTTTTGAAATTTGACATTAAACTATGTTTCAGTTCATCTGTCAATGCCTTGCTACTGGAAAATATGAAAAAAATCATCGACAAACACAGTTTTTAAAATTTGTTCATTATTTACCTTTTACTATATAAACATGGTTCCAATTTAGACTTAATATAACCCTGGCTTAACAAACAATCATCTACTCTCTTATTCCACTGCCTTGCTGATTGTTTAAGTCCATAAATTGCATGTTTTAGTTTAAGTACACTGTTACTCTGACATTCTAAATTAGGTGGTACTAGCATGTATACTGTTTCATCAAGGTACCTAGCCATTTAAAAATGCAGTGTTAACATCAAGATGAGTAATTTCTAAATTTAACTTTACACTTAAAGAAAATAACATTCTCAAAGTGTTAATACAGGTGAGTATGTTTCTTTATAGTCCACACCTTCTACTTGGGTAGAGCCCTTAGCGACTAAACGAGCCCTATATCTCACTTTATTATCACTTTCAAACTTTCTTTTGAAAACCCAAATTTTAAATTCTTTTCACAAATTCTAGAGCAAGGGAATGAGTTTGTATATCTAGGAAGCATGTTCACACGAGATGGAAAGTATGAAAAAGATATTGAAAGAAGGCTAACTGCCGGTATTAAGGTGAATGGGGCCATGTCGGTGTTGATGGCCAGCAACGGTTGCTGTCCACAGCGTGATATTTGTGCCTACTTTATTGTATGGCAGCGAGCCCTGGGTATGTCAGAGGAAGTATGAAGATAGCTTAAATGCAGCTGAGATGCGATATCAGCTGCGAAAAACGTGCGGAGTAACGATCTTAGTTCGAGTCCGGAATCAAGAGATTCGCAAATCAACTGGCGTGAATCAGGGCGAGATTGAAAAGATGAAGAAAGGCATGCTACGCTGACTTGGACATATAGTAAGGTTGAGTGAAGAAAGATTGACGATACAGATATACAAAGCAAAAGTGTGTGCAAGAAGACGCAGAGGAAGGCCACGTTCCAACTACCTGGATCAAATCGATCGGACGCTCAAGGACGGGAACGAAAAGAGTACTCGAAACCGACGATCATGTATGAAGAGACTGATGAATGTGGACGAAGCAAAAGAAGTATAAAGTCTAGAGAGAACTGGCGCTCTATACTCCCTGCCTACCCCCTTAGGGACGTCTTGGTGTGATGATATGTATGTATGTATGTAAATTTTCACCCATGCGAAGCTGGGCGGGTCAGCTAGTAATAAATAGCTGACAGATAGTGAGTCAGTCGCCGTCATTCAAGAACAAAATACATATATAATTCCGTAGCTAAATGATATATGTATCTTCCCACAAGGGTCCCCGAAGGGGTAGGCAGAGGTGTATAGGTAATACCCACACACTCACTTTCCGCCAGAGGTATATTAGGTGCCAACGTGTCAGATGGCAAGTCCATCGCCGTTACTCAAGCACGAATTAGGGTAACTAAACAACGATATATTTACTTATATAGATATATATATATATATATATATACACTAGCTGACCCGCCCAGCTTCGCATGGGTGAAAATTTACATACATACATACATATCATCACACCAAGACGTCCCTAAGGGGGTAGGCAGGGAGTATAGAGCGCCAGTTCTCTCTAGACTTTATACTTCTTTTGCTTCGTCCACATTCATCAGTCTCTTCATACATGATCGTCGGTTTCGAGTACTCTTTTCGTTCCCGTCCTTGAGCGTCCGATCGATTTGATCCAGGTAGTTGGAACGTGGCCTTCCTCTGCGTCTTCTTGCACACACTTTTGCTTTGTATATCTGTATCGTCAATCTTTCTTCACTCAACCTTACTATATGTCCAAGTCAGCGTAGCATGCCTTTCTTCATCTTTTCAATCTCGCCCTGATTCACGCCAGTTGATTTGCGAATCTCTTGATTCCGGACTCGAACTAAGATCGTTACTCCGCACGTTTTTCGCAGCTGATATCGCATCTCAGCTGCATTTAAGCTATCTTCATACTTCCTCTGACATACCCAGGGCTCGCTGCCATACAATAAAGTAGGCACAAATATCACGCTGTGGACAGCAACCGTTGCTGGCCATCAACACCGACATGGCCCCATTCACCTTAATACCGGCAGTTAGCCTTCTTTCAATATCTTTTTCATACTTTCCATCTCGTGTGAACATGCTTCCTAGATATACAAACTCATTCCCTTGCTCTAGAATTTGTGAAAAGAATTTAAAATTTGGGTTTTCAAAAGAAAGTTTGAAAGTGATAATAAAGTGAGATATAGGGCTCGTTTAGTCGCTAAGGGCTCTACCCAAGTAGAAGGTGTGGACTATAAAGAAACATACTCACCTGTATTAACACTTTGAGAATGTTATTTTCTTTAAGTGTAAAGTTAAATTTAGAAATTACTCATCTTGATGTTAACACTGCATTTTTAAATGGCTAGGTACCTTGATGAAACAGTATACATGCTAGTACCACCTAATTTAGAATGTCAGAGTAACAGTGTACTTAAACTAAAACATGCAATTTATGGACTTAAACAATCAGCAAGGCAGTGGAATAAGAGAGTAGATGATTGTTTGTTAAGCCAGGGTTATATTAAGTCTAAATTGGAACCATGTTTATATAGTAAAAGGTAAATAATGAACAAATTTTAAAAACTGTGTTTGTCGATGATTTTTTTCATATTTTCCAGTAGCAAGGCATTGACAGATGAACTGAAACATAGTTTAATGTCAAATTTCAAAACTAAAGATTCAGGGCAAGTGAAAGAATGCTTAGGTATGAGAGTAAAAGTATATAAAAATGGTTGTATATCATTAGATCAGGAGCATTTTGTCGAACATATTTTAAATGAGTTTAAGATGACAAACTGTAATGTTGTTGATACTCCTATTGAATGTAAATTCAAGTTGGATAAGTCAGAAAATGTTTGTAAATAATATCCTTATCAGCAACTGATAGGAAGTCTTATGTATTTGTCTATACTTACACACCCAGATATCAGTTACAGTGTCAGCTATTTAAGCCAATTTAACAATTGTTTTACTGCAGTTCACTGGAAAAACGCAAAGAGAGTGTTAGAATATTTAAATAAAACAAAATCTTATGGTTTAATGTTTACAAATGATAATAAAAACTTAGAAGGATTTGTAGACTCAGATTGGACATCAAATACTATTGACAGGAGATCTTATACAGGTTTCTGTTTTAAATTGTCTGGTACTGTAATATCATGAATGCAGAAAACAACCGACAGTGGCATTGTCCAGTACTGAGGCCGAGTACATGGCAATGCCATTTTTTCAATGTCAAAATTTTAATGCCAAGGCAATTTGCCAACTACTGAAATGCCTGCTGACTTGTTAAGGAAAGGGTTAAGTAGTTTGAAACATTACTATTATATTAAAAAGTTAGGCATTAAAAGTATTGTTTAGGTGTAGTTTATATTCATTTATTGTTACATGGATATTAGATTATTTTGATAAGAGGTGAGAATTTGCCCTAATATGCTGAAGGATGATGGCATCATTTCTTGGTTACATTACAATATCGCGAGACTCCATATTCTCCCCAATCACGATTAAGGCAACATCATTTAACATTGGTGCATTGATGCCTCTCTCATGACATGTTGTCTCCTGCAGGTCGCTTGTCTGCTGTGATCACTATTTTCTGATTGTCCGATGGCATCACATTACTTGTAAGACAGTTTTGAACAATTGGATCAACTGATTATGTTCATGCAAAAGTTGTTGTAACTGCTAAATGATATCTGCGAACAGCGTTCATTTACTTCTTCTTCAGAATTCCCCAGGAAATAAATCTGGAGAAATTTGTATTTACCATTGCCTACGCTGTTCTTCAGTCTCATTGGCTCGAAGATTGAACTGGGCTTGCGTTACACTGCGATTGAATAGGACTTGCGTTACACTGCGATCGAACTGGTGTGCGCCAACGGATATTTTGACGCCTTACGGGTGGTATTACTAATAAAATACGACGATTAATTATGAAACTGACACTAAAACACAACAAACATCTTTTTGCTTTTGTTGTTATGAAAGAAACTGTAATTTGAGGTTTGTCAAAACTACTACTTGAATGAAATGTCAGTCTAGCTATACATAGGGTGCGTTCCACTAAGCGTTCACAATGATCACGCTCACGACCACAGTTTGCTTGTAAGCGTTACTGTCGTAACCTCAAATGGAATGGATTACAGAGCGTTTTGAGCGTGCAGGTAAATAATACAAACGGCGAGTTAGTAAAAAGAAAGCAAAAGATTTAAGATGTTAGTTTATAATCTGTAAGCCTTGAAAATAAACTTGATTAATTTAAATAGATTTATATTGAAAAAAAATATAATGTTTTTTTGTATATTTAATATTATTGGTGCTTTAAATTAATTTACGTTCAAATAGAATTAAAATGTCTTGCGGCGACACTTGGATATTTGGTAAGAGGTACAGTCGCCATTTTATATGCTTTGAGTTTTGAAAATCACGCAAATTTTCTTCGATTCAACGATCACTTCGACCCACCTTTTTAGATGGTTCATCGTGAGCTAAGTTGTGACATTATAATTGACGTTTTCGCCGCGACCACAACGACCGCGGTCGTTATGTGGATCGATTAGGTATAGGAGAATTTTCATTGTTGTGGGCGCTTAGTGGAACGCACCTTTACCGTCAATATTTACACGTCACTCTGACAGTATTTGTCAATATATTGAAAGCGTCTCAGTATCTTGTTGTCTGTCTCTTTCGCACACTCACTTTTCAGAGATTTTTTTAATATTAACTATTATTTATTTATATTTAATTTTTATTTTATTTAATTTAGCCTAAAGCCTTCCTAGAATCATGGACTATCCAACACAAAAAGAATTTTTCAATTCCAACCAGTAGTTCCTGAGATTAGCGCGTTCAAACAAACAAACAAACAAACAAACAAACAAACAAACAAACTCTTCAGCTTTATAATATTAGTATAGATTTGTCCCCGTAGAAAAATTCCCATTCTGTTCACGTTCACCCCTTCCATTGTATGGCATGACCTTAGGTGCGGAAAAAATACGTTGTCTTACGAACTAATTGCCGTTCATTGAATACGTGGTCGCGAACAGAAAATGGGCTGGTACACTAGCTCCGGCCAATACAGTAGACATAGCTCGGTAATTTATCAGACGAACTTGAAAATATGTACAAAGGCAAAACATCTGATAATAAATTCCATAGACTACTGTTAATATACTAGATAATAAATTCTAAAATGTATACACCGTCGTGCTTGAAGGACGGCGCGTATTCTACTTGGCATACTAGCTACCTTAATAAGTAGATTTATTGTCTTTGGGGTCCAAACAGAACAATGGAACAAAAAACACGGTTAATAAGGCGATAACTTTTTTTTTTCATATCGCTTGGATAGAAGACTTTTAAGTTAATGGGGATGTTGTTCCTCTTTCACACAAGAATTATCAGCTGGATTAATAAAATATAGGATACATTTATTCACAGAGCAAAAATACAGGAACAATTTTACCAATGAAATTGAAGATTCCGCGAGTGAAACTGCGGGACACAGCTAGTTTAGTAGTAGGTATATCGCTAGTAAAATGTAGCTAAAAACACTAGATACTGATTTACTACAGATCTTGGATTTCAGACCAAATGTTTTCTATCTACGTGCAATAAAAGAATAACAAAAGCAGATCATTAAATAAAGAATTGCCTATAAAATTTTTTAGATACTATGAAATATTAAAAACAAAAGCATACTGCCCAATAAAAACACCATTAACCACAGGCTTATATTGAATTAAATAATAAATACATAGGCAAGACGCAAACATACGCTCGTCCTTGTGAGAGTCGCGTATAAACGAATCTAATTAGCTGACCTACCTGGCACACAGCATCCGGTCTCTCACGCAGACAGTTCATAATGACATGACCCAAATGGAACGTGGAACAGACTTTGGGCGTCTCATTCATGGTGGTAGAACAATCCAAGAGTTGCTTTGCAAAGTAGACGCACGCCGGACCAGTGCTCTACGAACAAGCACAGTATGTATACTATTGGAGTCTTTGTCGGTATGCGATATCATTATATCAACATAAGCGTTCGGTACAAACTTCAATAAGTATGCAGTCAATTGTAGCCTGTAGGTAAAATGATAAACGACGGACGGAGGAACGGCCGGACGATTAATAAACTTGATTATAAATAGGTATCTACATATTCTACCATGCGTCACCATTGTCACAAGTCACAGTCACAAAAACAATGCCGTGCATGTATGTATCAGGGTCGGAGAAGTCAATTTGAATACTTTAAAATAAATAAATTTTAAATAAACTCCATTTAGTAAAATCCTTATTTCCTTAGGGACCTAGGGAAGTTTTGAGACAACTGGAAGGTCTAACGCTCCCTTAGTTTTTTTAATGAACTCAAAGTTGGTTTGGACATATAGAAAGGATGAGTGAAGAAAGATTGACGAAACAGATATACAAAGCAAAAGTGTGTGCAAGAAGAGGCAGAGGAAGGCCACGTTCCACGGACGGGAACGTACTCGAAACGACGAGTATGTATGAATAGACTGATGAATGTGGACGAAGCGGAGACACGCGAAGCGAAGAGGTATGCAAGTCTAGAGAGAACTGGCGCTCTATACTCTCTGCCTACCCCGTTAGGGACTTGGCGTGATGATATGTATGTATGTAACTTAAAGTTTAAGTTATTCTTGTCTCATCTTTTTTTAATGAACTCAAAGTTGAAGTTGTACCTATAGTAGTATTGTCTCATCTCTTGTCAAGATTTTGATTGCTTACAAAAAAAATATTCCTCATTATTTAAAACAAATACTGGTTTTAGTAATAAATACAAGTAAACGTAGAGCGGGACACCCATAAAAAACTAGTTTAACTTTCGGCAAAGAAATTTAATGATAAAATATTTCCAAATTACCGAAAAAAGGTTAGTTGGGCCGGAATACATAGCCAAGGATCCTACTTTCTTTATAAACCTAGATACTCACCCTTACCGTATGGCACCCGCTGTTCCCAACAGCCTGTATATAATAAGGTCAATATACAAAATATATGTGCGGCTAGACCTCACATATATAATATATTTTGTTATGCTATATCATAGATATTAGGCCAAGTGAATACCGGAAACAGTATCAAAATCTTGGGAATCTTAATCGAGCCCTTGGCCTAGTGAGATATAACAGTTCTACCAAAATTATCACATGGCATATAAAATGCATAACAAAATCGTAACCATAGCGTGATGATACAATTAGCGACATCTAGTAGCATACACACGAACTAATTAATATTGCTAACATTGCTTTGTTTGTATTTTTAAATTATGGAATTGGGAGCTTTGAATGTAGTTCCACTTATATAAACGCAGCTAAACCTTAAGACTCGACGTGATGATATGTATGTATATTTTATTCCAGAAAAAGAAGTCAATGCAATCAAATTGTACGGGAGTGAACTGCGAGATGGTAGTTATATATTAAAGGAGAGTGTTTGTTTCGACATCGCCTAATTATCAGTATTTGTAAAATATATGACCCTGGCTACTGAAATCAATCACAACGAAGTAAGTATACGTATACATGTACCTACATAATACACATATCATCACGCAGAGCCATTAAATGGGTAGGCAGAGATAATAGAGCGCCAGTTCTCGGATATACAGATCTCTTTCGCTTCATCCACATTCACCAGTCTCTTCGTACACGCTCGGCAGTATGAAGTGCTCTTGGTTCAATCCTTGAATAGGAAATACAACTTAAAATGAAAGAATTTCAACATTTATTCAATAACATCGACCCATGCCACTTACAACTAAATTATTAAAAACAATAACGAAAAAGGGAAGTTCACCCTGGAAATACCGTATTAGTTTAAAGCTGAAAATTTATAATTATTATTATATATAATATTAGTATTTTTTCATATAGTTTTATTAGGATATACATTAAAATATACTTCTTCATGACTTTACATAAGGGTCTCTGAAGTGCTACACAAAGATATGAAAACACCCTCCTTCCAAGGGCTATATTTTAGTTGCCAACTTGATAGATGGCGAGTCCGTCGCACTCTCAAGTACAACTTATCAATCACCTTTGAATTTCTTCTACGCATGCTTTCTTTCAGAGTAAACTTTGTAGTTTGATATATCGCTATACTTAAGTTCCCAATTAACTCATAAAACAGACCGCCAGGGTTCTTACAATATTAATTTCGCAAGCGACTTCTCAAGCCTCTACCACTAACAATAAAAAAAGTAATCATAGATATTTCTACTAATCTATTTTAACTAAAAATATATAGTACATACATACATACATAGATCTACGTGTCATCACGCCGTGGCCCTCAGATGGGTACAGAGAGCAGGACGCCAGTTCTCTCTTAAGTTACAGACAAAAAATTTGCACTATTTATCCAACAAACTGTCAAACGGCCTAGTGGTAAACGGTTACCGTTACATGCATTTCTCGACTCTTACCGACCTTATATTCCATATAGCAACTGTGCTAGCAGCATAAGGGTTTATTACTGTCCACTTCTGCATACATATTTGCTTGAAATTATTTTGTGGACTGAGATCATTAACCCAGTCCACAAAATAAGCATAAACTTCATAAACGTCAAAGTTACAACGTAATTGTACGTAACCGTAACGTAAATGAAATTGAGATTGCATTTATTCTCGGCACAATTACGTTGTAAGTCTGACCAAGAATCTATCACGTGATACATACTCCTATCCTATCACTATATATATTTAAAAGGTCGCGAGTTCAAAAGCCTGCACTGAAATTGTTCTTTATACAAAGATTTGGAATTAATAAGCATGTCAATTCATGCATTATAAAAAAGTATCATTACGCTTGTGTTAAAAAATTTAACAATACATATTTTTAAGTGACGTTTTAAATGCCGATGTCTTGACGAACGATCAAAACTTCCTTTTGTAGGTTCCCGCTGCCGATTTTGCAGTTGGACATTACTTGCAAACCTTCCATCCTGAAAATAACAGATTTATAATAACACCAGAAGAGACAGAGGAAGACCACGTTCCAAGTACTGAGATCAATTCCATCGAACTCTCAAGGATGGGAACGTCAAGAGTACTCGAAACCGGCGAGCATGAATAAAGACTGATGAATGAGGATGAAGCGAAAGAGGTAAGTATATCTAGAGACCAAGCGCTCTGCTCTCTCTGCCTACCCCTGCTGTGATGGACTCGGCCCGATGGTAAGTACTAGCTGTGTTCGCAGTCTCACCCGTAGTAAATTAGATTTAACTGTAAGTTTTTTTTTATAAAACATATCATTTATGTTAATCAAGCTAATAAGATCTATCATAAGTTCTATCTTTGAGCCTAATTTTATCCAACTCCGTTCAGCCATTCTGGTGTAATTGAGTTACGAACATCCTCACAAATCACATATTCATAATAAACTGGCCGTCTAATGTGCTTTCATTCACAGGATCAGTGTACGGCCTTGAAGAAATGAGATTGATTGATACGATGACATGGTCTTTAAATAAACCAGATTAAAGATCTAAATTGCACGTCGAATGAATACATACTCGGCTTGCTTCCCCGACGTCTCACAATCGACTTCACACCTTATACTCTGCTCAGTACAGTCGGTTATCGTAACGTTATTGAGCTCCACGTGCGATCCAGAGTACATCTGAATACCAACCCCGCATCTCCTTATTATGCAGTTACGGAGCTCCAGCTGGAATCAATTCGCATAGCTTATTTATACGGAAGCGTGGTATTGATATTGAACCTTAATTCAATTCCATTAGCTCTTATATTACATGCAGACACGAGCTTCAAAGTGAAGGAAGAGATCGAGAGGAGACCTGCATATGTTTAAGAAGAAATTCTTAGGCGTATAGTCGTGTTTGAGAAACAGCGATGGACTCGCCATCTGGCACTTAAAATATATCTCTGACAGAAAGTGGGTTTGGGTATTTACATGGATCCCCGGATGGTTCAGATCGGAATTGGACCCGATAGATTTTACGATGAGTAGAGCTAGTAGTCATTATCATATTCACAGTTATATATATATATATACTAGTGGTCCCGCCCAGCTTCGCTTGGGTGAAAAAAGTAAATGCCCTAAAACACGATCACAGCGCCACCTATCGGGTCCAATTGTGAATCTAAACCATTCTCAAATCCATCTGAAGACACACAGAAAATTTCATCAAAATCGGTCCAGTCGTTTAGGAGGAGTTCAGTCACATACACACGCACACAAGAAATATATATATTAAGATATATATATATATATATATAACTTATATATATATATAACTGTGAATATGATATATATATATATGGATGAACGGTACATGTTACGCCATCTATCGATCATTATAATAAAACTAAATCAACTGATAACTCTTAATATTTCAATCAGCTACTCTAATCAGTTTCTCAAACAAATGCTTAAATATTAAAATCTAGAGACGGAAATCATGAAACTCTTAGTACATACATATATTGTGCAAACTTCATAGACACCTCAAAATTACAGTTAATATTATACATAATAAAGTAAAATTTACCTGAGCTCCTTTGTGTACGACAACTCCTGAATAGAAGTTATCGAATGTAGTGTCTTCTATGAGTATCTTAGCTCCTGACATAGCCACGATGCCTTGAGCGAAATCACTCTGTAACAAAAGAAGACCTCACTCATTACATCCCATCATAGACAGAGTAGGCTAGTTTAAGACTCGCAGAACTCTTTCACTTCATTCTCATTCACACACACTCTTTATATATGCTCGCCCAGTTTGAGTAGAAATTCAAAGGCGCGTGTATAGTCGTACTTGAGTAACGGCGATGGTGGACTCGCCATGTGCCACATTGGCACCTAAAATATATCTGGCGGAAAGTGGGTGTGGGTACTACCTATACCCCTCTGCCTACCCCTTGGGAGACCCTTATGGAAAGGCGTGAATTTATATTATATACTATAACTAAGTGTCTCTCATGACGTATAGGGAGGTCAAGCAAATGGAAGGGCCTACATCAGAGACGCCGACAAGAGCCCAGCTCTTAAAATTGTGATGATGGCTATAACTAGCTGTCCCGCTACCGAAATTTATTTTCTATTTTTTAGTTCGGTTTTCTATAAAAAGCGTGTTTTTTAGTTTTTTTTAACTATTATTTATTTTCTACTTTTTAGTTATTAGTGTATAGTCATCGGTCCTCGATAAGTCTACAAAGTTTGAACGAAATCTGGCCGTTTAAAGTGGGTCAAAATCGAGCTCAAAGAAGTCGGTTACATACATACATACATACATACATACAGGTGAAGCTAATATAAAGCGTGTAATAAAAAGATGTCTCAAATCTGTGCCACGCGTAAGGCGGATTAGCTGAGCGAAATATTTGCCACCCCTCATATCACGGGCCTCAAGAACTTTGCTGAAGACTTCCTTATAAAAAGTAATAGCATCTAGTCCCCCTTCTGTTTCTAAATCACCTGTGCACTCTTGGAATCATCAAGCAGCGTGCAGTTCGCTATGTGTAGAGTGCCAGCCCTCGCGACCACCACAGTGTTGACCAGCGCGCAGTGCAGCGTCAGCTCGCGCAGCCGACACTCCTCGGACACCATCAGGAGGCACGATCGCATGTCTGCAGCTTTCAGGGTTGCACCTACAACATTTTTTTATACCAATCAGGTTAACTTTTCTTAGATATGGTGGTGAATAATTCTATTCTACTGTGTAGTGTGTTAGATTATAAATCTAAGTCTTCGGAGTGGTTTCAAATGTTTTTTTTTTCTGAAATAAAACCTATCCAATGCGTAAATCCAGCTGATAATCTACATACTTATATGCTACATGTCATTGAATTTCGTCCAGGCCTTGTGGCGTAATAGAGAATAATCAATGTGTATTAAAACATCCTCACAAACATTATATATCCTCACGCCTTCCCACAAGAGTCCCCGAAGGAGTAGGCAGAGGTGTATAGGTATTACCCACACACCCACTTTCCGCCAGAGGTATATTAGGTGCCAACGTGATAGATGGCGAGTCCGTCGCCGTTACTCAAGCACGACTACATACGCCTTTGAATTTCTTCTCAGACATATGCAGGTTACCTCTCGATGTTTTCCTTCACCGTAAAGCTCGTGGTGTGACTAATCACTGTACTTAAGTTCAGAAAAACTTATTGGTACAGTCGGGATTCGAACTTGCGATCTTTTTGTCGCAGGCAACCACTCGAACCACTCGGCCACCACGGCCTCACAAACATTCGTATTTAAAATATTAGTAGGAAGCTAATGTTACACTCACCATTAAAGCTACAAATAGATATATGCGACAATGGCATCTCTGGTAGCTCATAGTGCTTGCTGCACACCACCACCTCCTGAGGCTCCAGGCACAGGCCTTCTTCAGCAGACACCAAGATGGTGAGGTGATACTCATTGGTCAGCTGCGAGCGCAGGAATTTGGAAATTTCTTCAAAATCAAATATTGATCCGCCTTGCCATAGAGCTACCACCTAGAAACAAAAAAACACTTTCGGTTTGTTATTTCTGACTCTCTAGTCTGTTCAGTCTAGAGATAATTGGCGCTCTACTCCCTCTGCCTACCTATATGTAATATTGTTTAACTGTCCCCAAAAGGGTATTCAAGTGCGTAATATTATCCCCTATTCGACGGGATATGTTAAGGTGCCGGCATGACACCTTCCATATGCCTATATACTATGCCTTTGAATTTTTTCTTAAGCCCCGACAGTTTTTATGAGCTTCTTGGGGAGGGGGGAGGATTGTTATATTGTGTTCGCAGCAGAGGGATCAGTCCCATTATGCTGTCAGCACAGTATGGTACTCCGAACACAGAGTGGCAACGCGCAAGTAATACTTCGGTATTGTAGGCGTAAATATGCTGCGGTAACCGTTTTCTATCGGGTAGGACGTATGCTTGTTTGCCACTCTTGTTGTATAAAAAAAAAGAGTATGTTTTACTTGACCTTAATATTATCCAAATGTAACAGTATGTGGAGTACGAAAATGTAGATTTAAGTTTCAACCATTACCAAATTTAAAACAAAAAACTTTTGATCTCACATTTTTCTTACTCCTATTCTTCTCCCATTTTTTCTTTTCTTTGGCCAGGTACTGCTCTCTAATAAGTGAGTTCTCGTACAGAGTCCATTTCGACATAAGGCAGTCAAGCCGTGCATTCATTTCAGCACACAGAGATATGTAGTTTGCTGGTAGGAGAGAGTCTGGAATATAATAGTGAGAGAGTGAAATAAATATTTCCATTTACGAGCGACAGCTTGTAGGCACCAGTGTCTACCCTGTTTGTACTAGGATTACATATGTGAAAGTTGGTAAGGATGTCTGTAACACAATTACAACAGAATGGGTCAACAGAATTGGATTACATTAGGCACAGATATTATTGATAGTTCAGATACAAATCACATGTCAGTTATGCCATTTTAATATTTTTCTTCTATTAACACATTTAACAAATTAAACTTATCATAATATTAAAACTAATACAGTCCAATTTTAAGCAATAGAAAATTAAAATTATTAAATACAATTTGAAAATATGTTTATGTGGGACTGGAGCAACCCTTGTATTTCAGGACTCCTGGTCCCACTAGCTAGTTACCGACCACCAATTAGTGAGTAATGTTACATTGCAGACTTTACCATCATCATTATCCAAATGGCCTTCACAGAGCGAGGAGTCCAGCTCGGTCAGCTTGTCGTGAGCATTGATAGCGCTGTTCCTGAGTAGCACAATGGATCGTGCCACATGGTTAGATATAGTACCATTGTGCATATCCGACCAAAGCTGCATGCGCTCCTCAATTGTGTTGGGATGGAGAACTTTATCATCTTGATCATCCCATGGCATCCATATATCATTATAGTAAAACCTGAAACACATACATATTTATTTAGATATATTTTTATGCCTTCCCACAAGTATACCCGAAGGGGTAGGCACAGGTGAAATAAAAAATATATTTCAGGAAAAAAGGGGTAAGACACCCCTTTTTTCTAGGTGCTGTGTCACATGGCCAGTCTATTGCAGTTTCTTACATGCATGACCTGCTATTGAGGTAATTTCAACAATGTGTAAGCAACAAAATTTTATGTGATCCATAAATTATATATATCATATAGCCCATAATTATATCATAATGTTTAAAAGGAATTTGATTGAACATTCAAGGCTGGGTGCATCAGGAATAAAACAGCAAACATCTATGAAGAGACACCAAAAGGAACTGGGCTGCAATTGAAAGAAGTCTGGACAGGGATGGTAATAAATTGTTGAAAAGCAGACAAGAGCAACTCTATCAGTTGCCATAAGCTCACCTCAACAAATCAATAAACTCAGCAGTAGTAGCAGCATTAATGCACTGCTCCCGTTGCTTTATAGTTGGCCAGAGTTCAATCAATGGTACATCTACAACAGTCTCCGGCAGTGATACTGCCTCATGTTGCACACTGAGTACCTCCACACAGGCAGACAGATTCTCAAAGTCTACCGAAGACACTGTCACATATGCTATACAGGGGAAGCGAACTTCTGTAACAGATTGGGAATATGCACTATATTTATATTTATTTTCCAAAGGAAAAACCTAAAATTTTGCAGAGCTTGTAATTTGTGTATATAGTATTTTATTATATATGTGTCTGACAAATCTGTCTAGAGCCATGGTGCCAGTGTTAAGTCTTCCAACACAAAGATAGCAAGTTTGAATCCCAACTGTACCAATAAGTTTTTCTGAAGTTAAAGTATAGTGATAAGTCACATAACAAGCTTTACCATGAAGGAAAAGATTGAGAACAACATTTGAGAAGAAATTCAAAGACATATGTATTGTAGTGCTTAGGAACTACACACCTTGGAGGATCCTTGAGTAGAGGCGTGAAGTAAGTCTGACATACCGAATTTTTTACAGAAATCCTTAGATAGTTTCCACAATGCATCCCATCCAACTGGCTCCACTAATAATTCAGCTTGTCCACTCCACTGCTCACGCGCTGTACCTTGGCCTGAGCTGAACACTCTTAGCAGACCTTCTAAAATCTCGCTGTCACTACGTGAGAAAGTGTAAACGGACGGCATCTACAAGTTCAAAGTAACATTTTACAAATAAATCTTTCAGTCATTCTTAGAAAGTACATGTAGATGGAAAAAACGACTTCATAAGCGTCATAGGTCGACCTAAACTTCAAATCTACTTCGTTTAATGGGAATTCTTTAACCATTACTATCCGAATTCCGGTAAGTCTTATTTACACTTGTTATGCGATATTAAAAGTTCTGCCGGGCTTCAAACTGATTAACTAGTTTACAAATTACCTTTTAACGGAATATCTGTTAATAACAGAAACCAAGTATTAAAAGTCACTCACAAACAGTAAAAGTTATAAATTTAAATCTTTTTGCAACCGCTGTTATGAAAACAATTTGAAAATATTTGAATTTGACAATTTGCTTTGAACGATTGATTTGAATGATATTGAATGAACAAGTGTTGAATTGAAATCATGAAAGTAGTCTATGGTTGAAATTTTGTGATTTGGTTGGTCAGTATCAAAGACTACTATTGAACACTTGGTCAGTATTGCGTTCCATTGTGCACGGTCAAAGAATTTACAATAGATTCTGTCCACGGTTATATACATACAACGCGGGCACATTAACTTGACGCATCGCTGGAATGCGAGGCCCCGCCCGCTTCCCCCCGCATTCCCTTAGCTCGCCCGGCAATCGTCAGTATGGTTAGCATCTCTGTTACCGATACGAGCGTCGATATGTTGACTAGTTTTCTGTTGCTATTGTTGTTATTGGATATTTTGTTACGTTTTCGTTATTGTTTAAGTTTGGACTGTTTTGGTTAATTTTGGACTATTTTTGCTACTACTAATTTTTGAAAATGAGGAAATCTATACACAGTGTAGGGAGAAATCTTGTGTTGAAAGTGTTTTAAAACAAACAAAATAGTTTTCAATTATATTGTATAAAAAAATACATGATGCAAGATATTGCAAGATTAACAAATAAAACCTATGCTCAAAAATATAAAATATAGTTTTTATTTAGCTACATGCTTTTTTTTCGCACCATACCTGACCGCCAAAATGACGTCATCAAAGCCATGCGTCAAGTGAAGTCAAGTTGTAGTATCGGCTTTAATACTTACATTAATATTTTTGTTACATAACATACTTAATTAATATAACTTACATAATTATTTTTATATAGAGGCTATGCTAATTAAGTATGCAAAATAAAATTTATTTATCTAGGAATTTTTTGCACAAAGACTAAGCACTGGCCTGTGGGCAGAATCCACATTTGAGTTCGAGTGAGATCTAATTTTAATAACTAAGTACCTTCGGGGCTTCCTGATCCTAGGTGCTTAGATCGGCTACATTTGCCTAAAAGACGAACAGGACAGGACACCTTTATAAAATATTAACATCCATAGCACCTGTAAGGACCTGAATAGCAGAAACAATCGGATCTGTTTCTTAAATGCATTGTGAACAACGGAACTTATTGGTACAACAATTAGTAGGTAGTTAGTAGGTTAGTACCAACCATAAGTCTGTAAAGTTGACCTAGACCTTGCCAATGCAATACACGTAATCACCTGTAGGTATTCAACCGAGAAGAAGAGTTGGTAGTAACACATCAATGGTAGTAACTGGGAATTTTATATTTGAAGTTAGCCAATTAGGGGGCGTCCTTAAATTACGTGAGGTTTTTTTTTTATTTTCTGTCCCTCCCTCCTCCCTGGTGAGATGTCGTGAGATTTTATTGGCCCCCTCCCCCATTCCCCAATCTCACGTGAGATTTTTCAAAATGTGGGTTTCTTACGCAAGCGCTTAGCTCGTACGCTCTCGTTCATCGAGTCGCGCGATCGGCTGACAGTGGCGCAAATACAAAGGACGGGCTACACTGTACCGCAAATTCAGATTAAAGTGAGCTAAATTTTAATTTAAAAAAAATTGCGTGATATTTGCCGAGACCCCCCCTCTCACCAACGTAAGATTAGATGAGATTTGACTCGACCACTTCCCCCCTTAAACATCTCCCGTAATTTATGGACGCCCCCTTAGAATCTTTTCATTACAGTATCTTAAACAATTATAGGTACCTATTAGTTTTCACATCTGCGGTGAGTAAGATTTCCAGAACCAATCCAATCTGACGGCCGTCTGGTGGTCAGAGCTCATGACTGCGAAACTTGAGGTCGCTGCTTCGATTCCCGCTGAGGACAGACATTTGGGTGATGAACACGAGTATTTGTACCTTAGTCTTGGATGTTCTATGTATTTATGTATATAGCTATCTATATATTTATAACTAGCTGTGCCCACGACTTCGTCCGCGTGGGATAGTGACTTTGCGCAGTATTTTTAATTTATTTTGGATGTGTATAGGGGATGCCTTGTCATAGTATCGACTATGGATGACGGAGGCGCCACACCGCCCACTATCCTGCGGTGTGAGAACTCTATGCCGGAGATAAGCATAACCCAACGGGAGGTCCGGCGGGAGATGCTGTCTCTGGACGTCCATAAGTCGAGCGGGCCAGACGGTATTCCGGCAGTGGTGCTTAAGCAGTGTGCTCCTGAACTGTGTCCTGTTTTGACGCGCCTATTCGCGCTTTCCTACTCCACCCAAAAAGTCCCAACTTCGTGGAAGACCGCCCACGTGCACCCAGTGCCCAAAAAGGGCGATAGATCAGACCCATCGAATTACAGGCCGATCGCCATCACCTCCCTCCTCTCCAAAATTATGGAGCGAGTGATTAACACGCAACTCCTGCGATATCTAGAGGGTCACGGTTTGTTGAGTGACCAACAGTATGGCTTCCGCCACAGTCGCTCAACGGGTGACCTTCTAGTATATCTCACGCACCGTTGGTCACTCGCCATTGAGAGTCAAGGTGAGGCATTAGCTGTTAGCTTGGATGTGGCGAAAGCGTTCGATCGGGTCTGGCATCGCGGTCTTCTATCGAAGCTTCCATCCTACGGACTGCCAGAGGGATTATGCAAATGGGTCGCCAGCTTTCTGTCCAGCAGATGCATAAGAGCCGTCGTTGACGGTAGCTGCTCCGAAAGCATGGAAATTAATGCTGGCGTCCCGCAAGGCTCTGTGTTGTCCCCGACTCTGTTTCTTCTGCATATTAATGACATGCTTTCTATTGAAGGCATTCATTGCTATGCAGACGACAGCACTGGGGACACTTACTACACGGGCCGTGCTAATCTCCCTCGTTCCACTGTGGAGGAAAGTCGCGAACGACTTGTGTCTGAAATCGAGAGTACACTTCGCAGTGTCTCCGATTGGGGTCGACTAAACCTAGTTCACTTCAACCCCACTAAGACACAAGTTTGCGCGTTCACCGCAAAAAAAACTCCATTCGCTGTGGCTCCACAATTCCAGAACACTCCCCTGAACATCTCGGAGAGCATTAGGATCCTTGGGGTCGATATTTCTAGCGACGTTCAGTTCCGTGGTCATTTAGAGGACAAGGCTAAGCTGGCGTCGAGGAAGCTCGGTGTGCTCAACAGAGCTAAGCAGTACTTCACACCGCAACAAAGGCTGCAACTTTATAAGTCGCAAGTTCGGCCACATATGGAGTACTGCTGCCACCTGTGGGCTGGAGCCCCTGGATACCAGCTTGGGCCTTTTGACGCGGTTCAGAAACGCGCCGCTAGAATTGTCGACGATCCCATGCTCACAAGCGGCTTGGAATCACTAAGTCTGAGGAGAGACTTTGCCTCCCTGTGTGTGTTCTACCGCTTGTATAACGGGGAGTGTTCTGCAGAATTGTTCGATATGATGCCCACTTCCACCTTCTACCACCGCACCTCTCGCCATCGACGGGGAATTCATCCCCATACCTTGGAACCACAAAGGTCTCGCACTGTGCGCTTCCAAAGAAGTTTTCTTCCGCGAACGCTCAGGCTGTGGAATGAGCTCCCCGTTGAGGTTTTCCCTGGAGAGTACAGCATGGAGTTCTTCAAGAAGGGTGTGAAAAGATTCCTGCAGGGTCGGCAACGCGCGAGTGATACCCCTGGTGTTGCAAGCGTCCATAGGCGGCGGTAACCGCTTACCATCAGGCGGACCGCATGCTTGTTTGCCACCCAAGTGGTATAAAAAAAAAAAAAAAAAAAAAAAAAAAAGTAGCTTGATCCATGCAGTCTCAGCCCGATCGGTTTAAAATTAAGAGAGGTAGGGCATAACGGGATTCCCGTTCGAATTCGGAGCTGCCCGACGGGGGCAGGACCTCCACCTTATAGAAGTCAGTAGCCAAATAACACAATTTTTTGTGTTGTGCTCCTACGCGGTGAATAAGGTTTCCAGTAATGAGCTCCTTGGGGAGGGGGGAGGATTGTTACATTGTGTTAGAAGCAGAGGGATTAAACCCATTATGCTGCGAACACACTATAACTCTCCGAACACAGAGTGGCAACACGCAAGTGATACTTCAGTATCGTGAGCGTAAATAGGCTGCGGTAACCGTTTCCCATCAGATGGGCCGTATGCTTGTTTGCCACTCTTGTTGTATAAAAAAAAAAAAACGAAATCCTTCTTTCTTAGCGGATGCCTACGTCATAACATCTACCTGCCTATCAAATTTCAGCCCGATCCGTCCAGCGGTTTGGGCTGTGCGTTGATAGATCACTATGTCAGTCAGTCACCTTTGAGTTATATACATATAGATATATTGTTGTCTAGTTACCATAACACAAGCTTTGCCTAATTTGGAACTAGGTTAATTTGTGTGGAATTATCCCAAGGTATTTATTTATTTATCTAGTTAATCTCTGAGAGAGAGCTGTGGTGGCCGAGAGGTTCGAGCAGTTGCCTGCGACGCTAAGGTCGCAAGTTCGAATCCCGACTGTACCAATGAGTTTTTCTGAACTTAAGTACAGTGATTAGTCACACCACGAGCTTTACGGTGAAGGAAAACATCGAGAGGAAACCTGCATACGTCTGAGAAGAACGTGTATTACCCACACACCCACTTACCACCAGAGATATATGTTCGACACGTCGGCACCTAATATACCTCTGGCGGAAAGTGGGTGTGTGGGTAAATAATAATAATATAATATATATATATACTAGTTGTCCCGCCCAGCTTCGCTTGGGAGAAAAAATTAAAGCCACGGACCCAGTGGCGCCACCTATCGGGTCTAATTGTGAATCTAAACCATTCCCAGATCCCCTTGAACACACACAAAAAATTTCATCAAAATCGGTCCAGTCGTTTAGGAGGAGTTCAGTCACATACACACGCACACAAGAAATATATATATTAAGATAATAATATAATATATCCTCACGCCTTCCCACAAGGGTCCCCGAAGGGGTAGGCAGAGGTGTATAGGTAATACCCACACACCCACTTTCCGCCAGAGGTATATTAGGTGCCGACGTGTCGAACATATATCTCTGGTGGTAAGTGGGTGTGTGGGTAATACACGTCTGCCTAGTAAGTCCCCGAACGCGTGAGCATATATTATATTATAATGTATTTCTTTCCATAGCAATCTTTTATACACTTAAATCGTATAACTTTACCTACGCCTTCTTACAAAGATTTCCGAAAGGGTAGACAGCAGTGTCTATCTAGTATTTTAGGTCCCAACGTGACAGATGGCGTGTTTATCGTTCAACGAAACCCTGAAATCATAGAGCTTAGATTTATTTTACGATATTGTTTTTCACAGTTTGGTCCAGCATTACTTATGAGTTACAATAAATCTTGCATTATACCTATGCCTATCATATAATATATCGATAAAATCACCTTGTATTTCTAGTATTCATAATAGGTATATATACAAATGTACAATTTGTTGTTTAACTCGCCCTAAGCCGTACCCCACAGGGGGTGCCCTTAGCTGTCATGTGTTGCTTAGAAATAAAGTGCCTGGCCGGAGGCCTAGGTCTCGCCATTGACCGGTTAAGTAGCAAAAGTTCCCGGAACTCAAGCTACGAGAGACAGTACCAAAAAAAAATGTTGTTTAACTACTAAGTTGCAGCTCAAGGAAGAATAATGTATTCATATTTCATGGATCACGGACATAAATAAGAGTCGTTCAACTTGCTCACGCTGCATTGTTCCATAGAACGGCAAACGTGAACAGTGTTTTGAAAAAAAACACCAAATTATAAGACATGGTGTTTGTTATAGTGACAAAAAAGGAGTACTAAAATCGGACAAGGTGAGTTACCTCAAATAATTAATTTTAATTAAATAAGAAAGTGGCAAATAACTATTTTGTTTGGATGTAAATAATAATATCACATTGTAAAATGCTACTTATTTAACTTACTACTACCTACTTAGACGCTTGCAACTCCTGGCATATTACATAGACTCGGGTTTCGTATGATATGATCATTCAAGCAATGAATAAACAGGACTGACCTGGCTCCTTCAAGTCTTTTCTCTTCGTCTTATTAAAAAGAGGTAAGACACAACGGACCTCCCGTTCACAACTGGATTTTCCCGACTGTGACATTACGTTACAGAAGGTCTCAGCGAAATGGTACTGAACTCTGGTAGTGGGTTTCTACAGTGATTAAACACTCTAGAAAGCCACTAGACGCTGGCAGAACAGGGAACCGCCCTTCCCTTCATTTTAGCATAACAGCTCTCTATATATCTACAGTATTCAGGCAAGCGCCTTTAGGCTTCATTAGCATGTACTTTGCACCGTATGCCTAGAGGCAAATTTTCCTCAAGAATAGGGTCAAGCAAGGATATGCATGCTCGTTTGCCACCAAACCGTATAAAACGATTATCCTGCAATTAAATTATTATTAACCCCTGAAGTAGTCAGTTTCCATACTCTACTAGCTTTTGCGCACGGCGTTATTCCCGTCAATGTAGATTGTTTCTGATGTTCTATTTTCTTTCAGTAAGTCCTTAATCATTACCTCTAACATCTGCTGCACGTAATTGCACGATGATCGGCTTAGTAGTGAAAACATGAAAGGTTTAAAATATGATTTGGTAATACATACTATTAGCAGGATAGTATAATTAAAAAACTTTAACTTTCAGCATCTCAGAGATAGCAGGAAAGTTAAAGGAACAGAGGACAAACAATTTGCAATGGTTTGGTTGACTGTATTATTAGCTACGGCATTGCCAACGTTGGCGTATTGGCAATATTGGACATGGACTCACAGAAGAATGCTACAACTGTCTGCCAGTCTACCTGGGCCACCAGCACTGCCAATCATTGGCAATGGTTTATCTTTAGTATCATTTACTAACGGTAAGTCAACTTCCGTCCCCAACTTGTATAGTTCAAGTATGTGTTTTTTTAATAACTCCAAGTCTCTTACGAGGAAGGCATGGAAAGTGGAACGTCAATCTCCAGTGCTACAGACTCTATTGATTGATCCACATTCATCCGCCTCTTATAGTACCTACACATACATATATACATAGATACAGTGCTCATACTCCAGTTCTGACAGTACACCAGCTAAAGGCGTAATTGGCGTCAGAATTTGCAAGAAAGCCGTGGTGGCGGATTGGTTCGAGTAATCGCCTGCAGAACAAATAAATAATAAATAAATAAATAAATACCTGGGACAATTCCACACAAATTGACCTAGTCCCAAATTAAGCAAAGCTTGTGTTATGGTAACTAGACAACGATACATTTACTTATATAGATAGATATATACATAAATACATAGGACATCCAAGACTAAGGTACAAATACTCGTGTTCATCACACAAATATCTGCCCTCAGCGGGATTCGAACCCACGACCTCAAGTTTCGCAGTCAGGAGCTCTAACCACCAGGCCAGACGGTCGTCAACAAAGATTGCAAGTTTGGATTTTGACAGTACCAATGAGTTTTACTGAACTTAGTAGTTACGCCACGGGCTTTACGGTGAAGGAAAACATCGAAAGAAACCTGCATACTTTCGAGAAGAAATTCAAGATTGAATGGACTCGCCATCTGTCACTTTGGCACCTACAACCTTGGTTTCGTAAGCGTCTATACGAGGCGGTAACCGCTTACCATCAGGACAACCGCAGGTTCATCCCCTTTGTAATATCCATATCTGAAAAACGGTTTGCGATCGCTTAAGTACCTAATCGGCAAAAAAACACACGGAATCGGATGTCAATCCACTAACTGCTAACTGTAACATCTTATTGTAATATTTTAAGCATCTTAGGATAATTATATATAATTTGTACATAATTATAGTAGATTTATTTATTTTTCAAATAACATCTATAATTACAGGTCACGCAAAGGATAATTTTGCAAACAACATCAATGCGTTCCTTGTATGCACAGTAGTTTTAACCGCATCTATACATTACATAATATACATGGACAAATATACATATCATCACACCGATTCCCCAAGACGTAGGCAGAGAAAGTGGAGCGCCAGCTCTCTCTAGACTTACCTACCTCTTCCGCTTCGTCCACATTCATCTCTCTTCGTACATGCTCGCTGCTCAAATCTTTAAATCGAATCAAATCAAGAGTTCGAGTAGGTACTCTTTACGTTTCTTTTAGTGTCCAATTGATTTGATGTAGGTAATTGGAACGTGGTCTTCCTCAGCCTCTTCTTGCACGCACTATCGCATTGTATATATAATAATAATAATATATCCTCACGCATTCCCACAAGGGTCCCCGAAGGGGTAGGCAGAGGTGTATAGGTAATACCCACACACCCACTTTCCGCCAGAGGTATATTAGATGCCAACGTGACAGATAGCGAGTCCATCGCCGTTACACAAGCATTATATATTTTTCGAAAATCTTTCTTCATCCTTTCTATATGTCCAAACCAACTTAACATGCCATAAAGAGGATGTAATATACCATGTAATATGAAACACGCAGGTGCCATCGAGATGATCATTAATTGTAAGGGCGACAGACATTTTCTATATTGTTAACTCTCGGTTTCGCAAGGTGATTCTATCATGGAACCCACCCCAGCGAGGAACAGAGACACGGTTCCCAAACTTTTAATTAGCTTACCTATCCAGGAAACAATAAAATCTAATGATTCGATTATTGTAGTATATGTAGATACCTATAATAATAAAATCAAAATCAAAATCAAAATCTTTTTATTTCACATAGGCCCAGATGGGCACTTATAAAACGTCGAAAAAGAAGCACGGTTCGGGTTGGTTGCTTCCATGGAGAAGAACCGGCAAGAAACTCCATGGGTACTCTTTTCAGTTTTAAATTATATATCCTCACGCCTTCCCATAAGGGTCCCCGAAGGAGAAGGCAGAGGTGTATAGGTAACACCCACACACCCACCTACCTACATATAAATGAGCATTTAAACGGAATTATTTAACTAATTAATCATGAGAAGACCTTCTTTGATATTATATTTAATTATTAACATTAAAGAGATTTATTACTTATACCGTCGCTTGCATGCAAATGCCCTTGAAGGTAAAATATATTCAAAGATAGGGGACAAGGAGGCAGTAAGTACTTAGTGCTTATGTCAAAACATTACGTCACGTGACAACACACATGTACAACGCGGTCACATTAACTTGACGCATGGCTTTAATGATGTCATTTTGGCGGTCAGGTACGTTGCGAAAAAAAAGCATGTAGCTAAATAAAAACTATATTTTTTATTTTGGAGCACAGGTTTTATTTGTTAATCTTGCAATATGTTGCATCATGTATTTTTTATACAATATAATTGAAAACTATTTTGTTTGTTTTAAAACACTTTCAATACAAGATTTCTCCCTTCACAATGTATAGATTTCCCCATGTTAAAAAATTTTTAGTAACAAAAATTGTCCAAAATTAACAAAAACAGTCCATACTTAAACAATAACGAAAACGTAACAAAATATCCAATAACAACAATAGCAACAGAAAACTAGTCAACATATCGACGCGCGTATCGGTAACAGAGATGCTAACCATACTGACGATTGCCGGGCGAGCTAAGGGAATGCGGGGGGAAGCGGGCGGGGCCTCGCATTCCAGCGATGCGTCAAGTTAAAGTGACCGCGTTGTATTATCCCCACTATATAAATTTGTGAATGATATTAATAGGCTTGAAAAATTGGGATTTCATTTGACCGGCTGCGCAAGTCCTTATAAAATTTCTTTATTAGGACCTACCTCGTATGTTCCAAACGGCTGAATAAATTTTGACAGTTAAGAACCGGCGGCACCTACCTACCTAACCTAAAATTGTAAACCCCACGAAAATTTATGTTTTCCGCTTGATACTTACCAAACTTAATGCGAGAATTTATCATAGGCTTTCATCTTGTCTTTATCTGGTTTGATGTAGTTTCGAGATTTGGTGCATTGCTTATGTGACAGTTTATTTAGTAGGGTTTTTGATTTTCGAAATAATATTTTTTTATAGATACTCCGCTCTATAACGTTTTCTCTTTGCTATAACGTTTGAGAGAGACGTCTATAAATATATTGCCTTTCTCAATAAAGGGCAGAAATACAAAAAATATATTTCCCGAGGTTAGAGCGTTCAGAAATACAAAAACTTTTTTCTCGAGCGGTCAATCAAACAAACAAGTTGCTTCTTTATAATATTACTAGCTGACCCGCCCAGCTTCGCATGGGTGAAAATTTACATACATACATACATACATATCATCACACCAAGTCCCTAAGGGGGTAGGCAGGGAGTATAGAGCGCCAGTTCTCTCTAGACTTTATACTTCTTTTGCTTCGTCCACATTCATCAGTCTCTTCATACATGATCGTCGGTTTCGAGTACTCTTTTCGTTCCCGTCCTTGAGCGTCCGATCGATTTGATCCAGGTAGTTGGAACGTGGCCTTCCTCTGCGTCTTCTTGCACACACTTTTGCTTTGTATATCTGTATCGTCAATCTTTCTTCACTCAACCTTACTATATGTCCAAGTCAGCGTAGCATGCCTTTCTTCATCTTTTCAATCTCGCCCTGATTCACGCCAGTTGATTTGCGAATCTCTTGATTCCGGACTCGAACTAAGATCGTTACTCCGCACGTTTTTCGCAGCTGATATCGCATCTCAGCTGCATTTAAGCTATTTTCATACTTCCTCTGACATACCCAGGGTTCGCTGCCATACAATAAAGTAGGCACAAATATCACGCTGTGGACAGCAACCGTTGCTGGCCATCAACACCGACATGGCCCCATTCACCTTAATACCGGCAGTTAGCCTTCTTTCAATATCTTTTCCATACTTTCCATCTCGTGTGAACATGCTTCCTAGATATACAAATTCATTCACTTGCTCTAGAATTTGTGAAAAGAATTTAAAATTTGGGTTTTCAAAAGAAAGTTTGAAAGTGATAATAAAGTGAGATATAGGGCTCGTTTAGTCGCTAAGGGCTCTACCCAAGTAGAAGGTGTGGACTATAAAGAAACATACTCACCTGTATTAACACACTCAACTTTGAGAATGTTATTTTCTTTAAGTGTAAAGTTAAATTTAGAAATTACTCATCTTGATGTTAACACTGCATTTTTAAATGGCTAGGTACCTTGATGAAACAGTATACATGCAAGTACCACCTAATTTAGAATGTCAGAGTAACAGTGTACTCAAACTAAAACATGCAATTTATGGACTTAAACAATCAGCAAGTCAGTGGAATAAGAGAGTAGATGATTGTTTGTTAAGCCAGGGTTATATTAAGTCTAAATTGGAACCATGTTTATATAGTAAAAGGTAAATAAGGAACAAATTTTAAAAACTGTGTTTGTCAATGATTTTTTCATATTTTCCAGTAGCAAGGCATTGACAGATGAACTGAAACATAGTTTAATGTCAAATTTCAAAACTAAAGATTCAGGGCAAGTGAAAGAATGCTTAGGTATGAGAGTAAAAGTATATAAAAATGGTTGTATATCATTAGATCAGGAGCATTTTGTCGAACATATTTTAAATAAGTTTAAGATGTCAACCTGTAATGTTGTTGATACTCCTATTGAATGTAATTTGAAGTTGGATAAGTCAGAAAATGTTTGTAAATAATATCCTTATCAGCAACTGATAGGAAGTCTTATGTATTTGTCTATACTTACACACCCAGATATCAGTTACAGTGTCAGCTATTTAAGCCAATTTAACAATTGTTTTACTGCAGTTCACTGAAAAAACGCAAAGAGAGTGTTAGAATATTTAAATAAAACAAAATCTTATGGTTTAATGTTTACAAATGATAATAAAAACTTAGAAGGATTTGTAGACTCAGATTGGACATCAAATACTATTGACAGGAGATCTTATACAGGTTTCTCTTTTAAATTGTCTGGTACTGTAATATCATATGAATGCAGAAAACAACCGACAGTGGCATTGTCCAGTACTGAGGCCGAGTACATGGCAATGCCATTTTTTCAATGTCAAAATATCAATGCCAAGGCAATTTGCCAACTACTGAAATGCCTGCTGACTTGTTAACGAAAGGGTTAAGTAGTTTGAAACATTACTATTATGTTAAAAAGTTAGGCATTAAAAGTATTGTTTAGGTGTAGTTAATATTCATTTATTGTTACATGGATATTAGATTATTTTGATAAGAGGTGAGAATTTGCCCTAATATGCTGAAGGATGATGGCATCATTTCTTGGTTACATTACAATATCGCGAGACTCCATATTCTCCCCAATCACGATTAAGGCAACATCATTTAACATTGGTGCATTGATGCCTCTCTCATGACATGTTGTCTCCTGCAGGTCGCTTGTCTGCTGTGATCACTATTTTCTGATTGTCCGATGGCATCACATTACTTGTAAGACAGTTTTGAACAATTGGATCAACTGATTATGTTCATGCAAAAGTTGTTGTAACTGCTAAATGATATCTGCGAACAGCGTTCATTTACTTCTTCTTCAGAATTCCCCAGGAAATAAATCTGGAGAAATTTGTATTTACCATTGCCTACGCTGTTCTTCAGTCTCATTGGCTCGAAGATTGAACTGGGCTTGCGTTACACTGCGATTGAATAGGACTTGCGTTACACTGCGATCGAGCTGGTGTGCGCCAACGGATATTTTGACGCCTTACGGGTGGTATTACTAATAAAATACGACGATTAATTATGAAACTCACACTAAAACACAACAAACATCTTTTTGCTTTTGTTGTTATGAAAGAAACTGTAATTTGAGGTTTGTCAAAACTACTACTTGAATGAAATGTCAGTCTAGCTATACATAGGGTGCGTTCCACTAAGCGTTCACAATGATCACGCTCACGACCACAGTTTGCTTGTAAGCGTTACTGTCGTAACCTCAAATGGAATGGATTACAGAGCGTTTTGAGCGTGCAGGTAAATAATACAAACGGCGAGTTAGTAAAAAGAAAGCAAAAGATTTAAGATGTTAGTTTATAATCTGTAAGCCTTGAAAATAAACTTGATTAATTTAAATAGATTTATATTGAAAAAAAATATAATGTTTTTTTTATATTTAATATGATTGGTGTTTTAAATTAATTTACGTTCAAATGGAATTAAAATGTCTTGCGGCGACACTTGGATATTTGGTAAGAGGTACAGTCGCCATTTTATATGCTTTGAGTTTTGAAAATGACGCAAATTTTCTTCGATTCAACGATCACTTCGACCCACCTTTTTAGATGGGTCGTCGTGAGCGTAAGTTATGACATTATAATTGACGTTTTCGCCGCGACCACAACGACCGCGGTCGTTATGTGGATCGATTAGGTATAGGAGAATTTTCATTGTTGTGGGCGCTTAGTGGAACGCACCTTTACCGTCAATATTTACACGTCACTCTGACAGAGTATTTGTCAATATATTGAAAACGTCTCAGAATCTTGTTGTCTGTCTCTTTCGCACACTCACTTTTCAGAGATTTTTTTAATATTAACTATTATTTATTTATATTTTATATAGCCTAAAGCCTTCCTAGAATCATGGACTATCCAACACAAAAAGAATTTTTCAATTCCAACCAGTAGTTCCTGAGATTAGCGCGTTCAAACAAACAAACAAACTCTTCAGCTTTATAATATTAGTATAGATTATAGATTTATAGATTTATGTATAATAATAAAAAGCATAATTGGTTTATACTGTATAATTATATACAAGTATATGTATGTAAGTATACTTGTAATTTAATATTTAACGATCCGTCTCATCCTGCTCAATAACCTGTGATCTTAAGTCGTAAAGTAATGCAAATATAATATTGTGAAACTTGCGGAACAAAGCAATTTGTATTGCAATTATAAAACGCGATGAGTATCGTATAGAAGACTGCAAATGGATCTTATCCGTACTTGCAGAAAGGGGACAATACCTACATGCCATAAGCTGTACAGAACTCTATCCAATATAAAGTCGCACAATTTGCTAACGCCTTGGGGCAACTGGCATAGGAAACCGCCTGTATCTATATCTAATTCAGAAAAACTCATTGCTACAGACGAGATTTGAACTTGCTATATTTGTGTTGCAGACTACTCGAACCGCTTGGCCACCACGACTCAGGAAATTTATTATAGGAAAGCTTACAGTACTCAAATACTTAAGTCAAGCTATGCCTTTCCCAGATCACCGATCGACCATCGCTAACATTCTCAACAAGTATGGCCAATACGTGAGGCTTTGGCTGGGTCCAGATCTGAACATATGCGTCAAGAACCCTACGGATGTAAGGGTATGTAAAATCAAATAATATTTACGTTGATACTGAACTAACGTATTCTATTTCAGCTTTGAAGTTATTACCAATGTTATGTACCAATGAGTTCTTCTGAATTTAAGTACAGTTATTAGTCAAACGAAATTTACGGTGAAGGAAAACATCGAGAGGAAACCTATATACGTCTGAAAAGCAATTCAAAGGCGTATGTATAGTCATACCTGAGTGACGGCGATGGACTCGCCATCTTTCACGTTCGCAAATATATCTCGGGCGGAAAGTGGGTGTTTGGGTATTTCCTATACTCTGCCTACACGTTCGGGAACCCTTGTGGGAAGGCGTGAGGATATATTATTATTATATGTTTTTCAGTTATTACTTACAAGCAACAAAGTGAACCAGAAGGGACCTCTTTATGATCTTATGAAATTATTTATTGGCTCAGGATTGCTATCGGGAGGTAAGCTTTTTAGCGTACTTAAAATTTGTATAGAATTTAAGAAGCCTAAGGATTTTTTGGGAGTAGCAGAAGATTGCAGCCAAATGGCACGGCTTTTGGGTAGAGCTTTATGTTTCTGCGTTGAGTAATGCTACCAGAACTCCATTATCATTTACATATACCATTTGCATATTATTCTACTGGCGAGGCAATTCCACACTATAAAGCCGACTATTGTCATCGTCTATCCCATTATGTAACGGTCAACCTGATAACACCATTTGTGTTCCAAATCATACGTATAAAAAAACGTACCCAGTAAGATCATTACACGCCATGGTTAAGATCGTTTGTACCCAATTCATACAGTTTTTTTTCAAACTAAAATTGCTCAAAATTTTATTTATCATGCAACCGCCGCTTGTGGTCATCATTGTCACCTAACATTTACGCCGTGTCTGTAGGTATCTTACCTACCTCAGTGCTTACTATGTTAGCCTTAAATAATTAAATAAACAATAAAAAAAACAGTATCTAATTTCAGGGCCAACGTGGCGGAGTCATCGCAAAATAGCAACACCTTCTTACAACAAGAAAGCCGTCCGACATTACTCGGCAGTTTTTAATAAAGAGGCTTTACAATTACTCAAATGCTTCAGCAATAGAGATGCCAATGAGGTTTACAATGTTTATCGCGACGTGGTTCGGTGCACAACTCAGTGTGTTTGTCGTGAGTTACAGACGATAATATGAACAAATTTTCTTTACGTGGGGAATCCAACGTGGATTTTCGCGTAAGCAGGGGCAGGATTTGCCAGACTTAATCATAATCATCATCATTAGCCTACAGCAGTCCACTGCTGGACATAGGTCTCTTCCATGGCGCAACACGACAATCTGTGTTCGGCCCTTCGCATCCATCTGCCGCCAGTGACCTTAAGATCGTCCGTCCACCGTGCCTAAGGACGCCTACACTACGTCTTCCCGTCCGTGGTCCCCATTCGAAGACTCGTCTGCTCCACCGTTCATCTGTCCTGCGACAGACGCGGCCGGCCCAACACCACTTCATCGAACTAATTCTTTGAGCAACGTCGGTGACTATCTTTGTTGGATAATGTTATTTCGGATTTCATCCTTCAAAGAAAACCCCTAGTCATGTCACCCATGTCAGACTTACGACGTTGAAAAACGTAGGTGTCTCTTCTACTCGCTTGTAAAGATGTTTCTCGGTCTCTCCTCGGTCGTAATAGATATTGTACTACGCGGTTTCGAAGGAGTTTCCTTTCACGAAGGCTTATACTATGGATGAGCTTCCCGTTGAAGTTGTCTCTAGAGACTTCAGATATATTTTTAACAAGAGTGTGAAAAGATTCCTGCAGAATGTACAGCTCGCGAGCGATCTCTGGTGTTCCAAGAGTCCATATGCTGCGGAAACCGCCTACCATCAGGCGGGCCGTATGCTTGTATGATATTCGCTGAGTTCAGTAAAATTATAATTTTGTGCATGTATAACGGAGAGTGATCTGACGAATTATTAGATATGATGCCCACGCGTTACCTTCTACAATAGCACCTCTCGCCATCAGCAGAGATTTTTTTTAATTGGAACTAAGCAACTCACACTGTGGTGTGCGGTTTCGGAGGAAATTCTTTTGGCGTACGGTCAAGTTGTGAAATGAACTTCCCGCCGAGGTATTCCTATAGATTAGCCCCATACTTCTTTAAAGCGAGAGCGATTCAGTTGCAAACATCTATATAATAGGTGGCAGTAATCCCTCCCCAAACCCTAGCTCGATTGCCACCTTTTCGTATAAAAAGTTTCCAGCATAACTTTTTCTATACTGCCATTGTTTGAGAGCAAAGGTTAAGAGTTGGTGAATCTAAGTAGAGAAGGAAATGAAGTCTCTATCTCTCTTTCGCTCTAGTCTCTCAGTCTGCCAGATGATATGTCTATTTGTATCAGTTTGAGAATCATACACCTTAACGAGGTAATTTCAAACATTTTTTATTTTTGCAGAGACGTTATTAGGTCTTTCTAAACAAGATTCTATGAGTCTGAAGAAATTGGACGAAGTTGTTGCATTCACACCGAGGTAAATATTGTTCTGGTACTGGGACCGCTATTAGTACTATTGGGTAAATTATAATATTATTTGATTACCTTACGTTAAATTTTATCTTAAATGTCCTTTCAATTTGGTGATAAAATAGAAAGTTCGTAAAATAATAATATTTTTTTTAATTACCTAAACTTTGATTATTTTCTTGTATTTATTAAAAATGCACTACTATTAGTAGTATTGGGTAAATTATACCATTATTTTAGTAAGCATATGGCTCATACAATTTTCAGCATGTACGACTTAATCTTTCGAAAGATGGCGTTCTGGTGGCTACAAATTCCCTTCGTCAGCTGGTTACTGGGCGAAAATAAAATAGAGAAATACTTTCTGTCGACATTGAATGAAATGACATCAGACATTGTGCATAAAAAGAAGACGGCTTTGAAGAACTTGGATACTCAATCAAACAATCAAACTATGGGAATTATTGAGAAATACCTTTTGTCTGGAGAATTAAGTGAACAGGAACTTAAATGGGAGTGTTTCAGTGTGTTTACCACGGTGAGAAT
Organism: Drepana falcataria; assembly: GCA_945859725.1. Taxonomy (NCBI): domain Eukaryota; kingdom Metazoa; phylum Arthropoda; class Insecta; order Lepidoptera; family Drepanidae; genus Drepana; species Drepana falcataria. The sequence goes on along the minus strand of OX243941.1, from coordinate 6,726,161 downwards.
TTTTTAAATGTATACAATTATATCGCTAATAATCCTCCACGGAGTTTGCAGAGAGAGAAGAACGCCAGTTCTCACTAGACTTCTTTCGCCTTCATCTTTTTCTTCTCATCTCCTCTTCTTTTTTTAAACCTATATCTATACTTGTATACTAATATTATAAAGAGGAAAGATTTGTTTGTTTGTAATGAATAGGCTCCGAAACTACTGGACCGATTTCAAAAATTCTTTCACCTTTGGAAAGCTACATTATCCCGGAGTAACATAGGCTATATTAAATTGGACCCGATAGGTGGCGCTGCGATCGAGTTTCAAGAATTTTACCTTTTTACCCGGGAGAAGCTTTCTGTGTCTTAAGCTAGATTCGAGAATGGTTTAGATTTACAATTGGACCCAATAGGTGGCGCTGCGATCGTGTTACGGGCAATTTAACTTTTTCACCCGAGCGAAGCTGGGCGGGACAACTATATTCTATAAGTGTTCATTATAACAGATAATACTATTTCTTTTTATCATTACGGGTGTACTAAAGGTTTGTTTATTTTAGTTGGAAGTTGCTTTCTGTAGAAGTGACCGTCAGATTTGAATTATTATTTTTAAATATAATAATATTTTTGAATGATTAATTAAAGGACTAATAGGAAACTTATTGAACTTCATACATGTATAACAACTTTTATCGCCCTTTCCCAGAAAAATACCTATCAAAGCTCCACGATTTCCATCTCTTATTTAAGTTTTTAGCCTAATTGCATACCACCGCCACAGTTTTTTCGTTAATTATCGGGTCTCGATCTAAAACTTCTTAGTATGATAACAATTAATAATAAATATAATAAATAAATAATAGTGAGGATATTAGAGCCTTCCCACAAGGGTCCCCGAAGGGTGCCAACGTGACAGATGGCGAGTCCATCGCCGTTACTCAAGCACGACTATACATAGGTACGCCTTTGAATTTCTTCTCAGACGTATGCAGGTTTCCTCACGATGTTTTCCTTCACCGTAAAGCTCGTGGTGTGACTAATCACTGTACTTAAGTTCATTGAAAAACTCATTGGTACAGTCGGGATTCGAACTTGCGATCTTTGTGTCGCAGGCAACTGCTCGAACCACGGCTTTTTATAACTATTAATGTCTTCACTTATTCACTTTTTAACCTTTATTCTGATACTAGCAGTTCTAGTGACTTCGTCCGCTGGGTATTTATCGAAAACATATTATTCAGTTGTACTCCTTGTTACATCAGCTATCTGCCAGTGAAAGTCTCGTCAAAATCGGTCCGACCGTTTCAAAGATTATTCGGAACAAACAGATAGATAGACAGAAAAAAATGTTTTGGTATATGTAGGTACTTGTTATACCTACCATCCATATGCATTTAGTAAAAAGCGGTTATTTTAATATTTCATATAGATAGGTACTCCAATTTTATTTATTTGCATAGATAATATAGTTAGATATTATTTCGGAAATGTCATAAGATAAATAATATATTCTTTTTCAGAGTCAAGAAGCATCTGCGAAGGTCACATCAGCGCTGTTTCTGTTCTTAGCTCATCTTCCTGAATGGCAGGTAAAGGTTTTTTTTATTTGTTTATTACAATGGTGGCAAATGTCCCGCCCGCATACATTTCACCACTTCTACCATTCCAAGTGGATATCCAAAAAGTCACCGTAACACAACGCTATGCTATGCAGAAGCATGTAGTAGGTTTTCGGTCTTTTTGTTATGTCCTCACGCCTTCCCACAAGGGTCCCCGAAAGGGTGGCAGAGGTGTACAGATATTACCCACACACCTACTTTCCGCCAGACATATATTTTAGGTGCCAACGTGGCGAGTCCATCGCCGTAACTCAAGCACGACTACGCCTTTGAATTGCTTCTCAGACATTTGCAGGTTTCTTTCGATGTTTTCCTTCACCGTAAAGCTGTGTGACTTATCACTTTACTTAAGTTCGGAAAAACTCATTGGTACAGTCGGGAGACTCGAACCTCTCGGTCAACACGGCTTTTTCTTCTTTTTGTTATTTTTAGAATACCGGTATATATGATGGAATAAATGGAATCGTAATGATCAAATCCATTCCACTCCAATTATGGAAGATTAGTCATAGATTTGAAGTAGCAATCGTGATAACTTCGGAGGTTGACTTTTTGGTACATTTTAATTTCAATATCAATTTCATTGAAATTGGAAAGTTTGTTAAAATTTAATATTTGAACCCGGTTTTGTTTAGGAAAAAGTCTACCACGAGATAATTGAAGTCTTCGGTCCCGACGATTGTGACGTCACAGCAGAACAGCTGAAGAAGTTGCACCACTTAGACATGGTGTACAAAGAAGTCCTTAGAATATTCTCCATTGCAGCCCTCATTCAGAGGACCGTAGAAGAGGATATTACCATTAAAGGAGGTAGGAAAAAGGAAATTGAGAGTTTCTTTAAGCTTACATTTTATATTTATTCTTGTCTCCTCGAATCATAACACCACTGCCTACTCCTTCGAGTTGTGAATAGGCGTGAAGATATAAATGCATACATACATATCATCACGCCGAGTCCCTAACGGGGTAGGTAGAGAATATAGAGCGCCAGTTCTCTCTAGACTTACACACCTCTTTCGCTTCGTCCACATTCATCAGTCCCTTCATACATGCTCGTCGGTTTCGAGTACTCTTGACGTCCCGTCCTTCAGCTTATAAATAATTATATACAATAAATAGCTTGAGAAGATGTAAATAATAAGTTATAAAAACATATGTTATACATACAGATGCAAATAGTCACGTCAGCCCCAATCAATTTAAGAGAGGTAGGGCATAACGGGTTTCCCGTTCGAATTTGGAGCTGCCCGACTGGGGAGGACCTCCACCTTATAGTAGTCCGTTGCCAAATAACACAATTTATTGTGTTGTGTTCCTACGCGGTGAATAAGGTTTCCAGTAATGAGCTCCTTGGGGAGGGGGAGGATTGTTACATTGTGTTGGAAGCAGAGGGATTAAACCCATTATGCTGCCAACACACTATAACTCTCCGAACACAGAGTGGCAACACGCAAGTAATACTTCGGTATCGTGAGCGTAAATAGGCTACGGTAACCGTTTCCCATCAGGTGGGCCGTATGCTTGTTTGCAACTCCTGTTATATAAAAAAATAACAATTTCACTAATTAATGTTCTATCTCTTGATACAGGAGACATCACCCTACCGGCTGGCACGTCAGTACTGATCCCGATCCATGAAATACATCGAGACCCGCAGTATTGGGACGAGCCGGATAAGGTCAAGCCGGAGAGGTTCCTGCCAGAGAACATGCAAAATCAGGACCCCAATGCGTTTATACCCTTCAGCTTGGGATCCATGGACTGTCTAGGTTAATATTAAAGCTACTTACATAATTGATTAAGTGATTAGTCACACCACGTATAAATATATATACATATACATACATACAGATCATGCCGAATCCCTAACGGGGTAGGCAGAGAGTATAGAGCGCCAGTTCTCTCTAGACTTACATACCTATCTTCATACATGCTCGTCGGTTTCTATATACATATATATATAAATATATATATATATATATATATATATATATATATATATATATATATATAGCTACCCTAGGCGTGAAAATTTCATAATGTACTCTGATACATACAGGGTGCTTACTTTTGGAGCCGCTTGGCAAGGAAATGAAACGTCTATGGCTTGCTGTTAGTAACAACCTGTATTTAGCTTCCAGCTATAGATTGGCATACCACTAGATTCTGGTTTGTCATATTAATCGCGCAACTGGCGGCCCGCCAACATCTGGTGCCTAACCAGAGGTTTTACATAGATAATAATAATATATCCTCACGCCTTCCCACAAGGGGTGTATAGGTAATACCCACACACCCACTTTCCGCCAGAGGTATAGTAGGTGCCAACGTGACAGATGGCGAGTCCATCGCCGTTACTCAAGCGAGACTATACATACGCCTTTGAATTTCTTCTCAGATGTATGCAGGTTTCCTCTCGATGTTTTCCTTCACCGTAAAGCTCGTGGTGTGACTAATTACTGTACTTAAGTTCAGAAAAACTCATTGGTACAGCCGGGATTCGAACTTACGACCTTAGCGTCGCAGGCAACTGCTCGAACCACTAGGCCACCACGGCTAGACTACGGTACATTGATTTAAGATTGAATAAAAACTATATCCAATCAAACACGCTTAAAAAATCAGAGACGTATAGTCGTCACGTTGGCACAATAAGCCTTCGACAAAAACAAGTTCATCATCATCATCATATCATCACGCCAAGTCCCTAACAGGGTAGGCAGAGAGTATAGAGTATAAAAACAAGTTGATGGTTCAATTCTACCTACCCAAGGGACTCTTGTGGAAAGGCGTGAAGATATTGCTTTAACACTTCAAAATTACACCTTTTCGACACGAGGATGCTGTCGCTTCCATATATAACTTGCACAACAAGCTATCCACAATGGGCCTGCCTCTTATTGACAGTCATTATAATTATTATATTCATCATCATCATCATCATATCATCACGCCGAGTAGCAGGGTAGGCTGAGTATATAAAGCGCCAGTTCTCTCTAGACTTACATACCTCTTTCGCTTCGTCCACATTCATCAGTCTCTTCATACATGCTCGTCGTTCGAGTACTCTTAACGTTCCCGTCCTTGAGCGTCCGATCGATTTGATCCAGGTGGTTGGAACGTGGCCTTTCTCTGCCCCCTCTTGCTTTATACATCTGTTTTGTCAATCTTTCTTCACTCATCCTTTCTATTTATATATTTATTATATTCAGTTTTTTAAATGCCTGTTCAATGGGAACGTAACGCTACAGAGTAACTTGTAGTGACTATAATGAAATAATTTATTAAGCCTACCACGCTCATGGAGTTTCAACAAGGAGGAAAAGTCAAGGTATATAATAAAATAAAAATGTAAATGCTGTGATGTTTGGCAATACGTCCTAAAATGTGCACCACTGTTGTTGTTATTACCCAACTGCGTACGTGCTCGGACTATGTACAACTTTGAAGTTACCAAGCAGTAATCTCGACCGCGAACATTGCAGTACATTGTGGGAAAGCAATTTTTGACAAAATTTGATAGGTGGCATTCAAGCCAAGTTTAATAAGAATTTTATAATTAAATAGCTTATGCCCGCGGCTTCGCCCGCGTGGAGTTCAAAAAGTGGCTTATATATTTTCTTGATAGAATCGGTTTTTATATTTTTTTAAATTGGTCCAGCAGTTTCGGAGCCTATTCAATACAAACATACTTACATACAAATCTTTCCTCTTTATAATATTATAAAATACTACCTGTGCCCGCGACTTTGTCGGCGTGGACGGCTTTTTTTATATTTCGTAAAAATGTTTTTTTTTTCAATAAAAAGTATCCTATGTTACTTCTAATACCTCCAAGAATATGTCTACCAAGTTTTATGATGATCGGTCAAATAGTTTTTACGTGAAAGCGTAACAAACAAACATACATTCACATTTATAATATTAAGTAAGTAATGATGATCAAGAACCTATCTTAACTTACCTAGCTAAAGGCATACCTAGGCAAAATTCCACACTTAGTCCCAACCCGCAAAGCTTGTATGTCCTACGTAGTTCAACTTAGAACAAGTTTTTAGTTTAGTTAATTTATTTTTGATTTGTTCTAGTGTTTTCGCAGAAATTTCAGCCCCAGCGGGAATCGAACCAACGATCTCAAGCTTTCCAGTCGATAGGTCTGCCCTAGACTAGGCTGTCTTTGGCGGATGCGTGGTAATTTAATGACTATTTGTTTGTCATCCCTCAGGTCGGGTTTTTGGAACGGCGTTGGTCAAGACACTCGTGGTCCGTGTTCTAAGGCACGTAGAGCTGGTAGGTGTGGGTTCTCTGGACGACTTGAGGCTTCACGTCGCCATCTCTGTCGAGTCCGCTGGAGGGTACCACGTCCGAGTCCGGCCCAGGAGTCAGCTTAAGCACTAAAATAAAGAATTAATATTTCATCAGTATTTAATTGTAAATTACACAGTTTCAAATACAAATTTCAAAATCGAAATAATAATATACTTTACTAACGGTCCGTCCCGGCTTCGCACGGGTGGACATAAGATTTTTTTATAATATAAAATATAACCTATGTCACTCAGGGTGAATGTAACTTTCCAATGGTGAAAGAATTTTTCCAATCGGTCCAGTAGTTTCGGGGCCTATTCAATACAAACATACTTACATAAAAATCTTTCCTCTATAAATATTGTTAGTATAGAGAATAGATATACTAATGCAAAATATACTATAAGACTAAACAAACACTGAACACATTCATAAATGGAATAAAAGTCCCCAATCCGTGTCACCCGGAAGGGTGCAAAGAGGCCTGGCTTTGCCACGTTGTATGGCTATGCTGATTCGCTGAATAGATATGCATTTAAGTGCATTTATTATGATCTTAGAGTAAACTTCAAGTGAATAATTCCTTGGGACATTTTCAAACAACTTGACCTAGTCCCGAACTAAGTAAAGCTTGTACTTGATCTAGATAAGATTAGTCATCGCATTGTCCGGCCTCAGCGGACATCAAACCCTTTCAATACTCACAGTAGAAACATTCGTTAAAAAAGATTGGTCCCCGTTTTACGTGTATCCCAAAAGAATTTTATTTCAAGATGTAATTTTACAACTTTGTCGGCGCTGTTAATATTTATTACCGTACCAAATGATAGCTCTGTAGTACCAAGCGTCTCTGAGCTATTCTGCGGACGGATCGACGGACGGACATGGCGAGTCTAAAAAGTTTACTAAAGTGACCCTACAAACGATCAATGAAATAAAATTGTGCGCGAGTTTTTTTTACGGCTTTTCTTTAACCTCACAAAAACAAAATGCGAAACGAGCCAGTTGGAAACAGCAAAAAAATTCAGTTTAAAATTTGAGTAAAGCAATTCGGTGGCCTAACAAATGCGTTATATGTGTCATAAGGCGAACGTGAAAACATTAACACTTTCCTTATTTTGTTTTTTATTGTTACATACAAGACACATAATGGTACATGTGTCCTTTGAGTGCGGACATTAAGGATATACAATCTTTGTTGTCGTGCTATGGACATACGGGGGGGGGGGGGGGGGGGTATGTACATATGTGATGAATGATCATGATAAATTGCGAGCATTTCATTTAACTTTATTTTCTTTTATGTAAAAACTTTCTGCGCTGTTTCTGCTGACTTAAATTGGACTTTACATACATATACCAAAAGTACTCGAAACCAGCGAGCATGTTTGAAGAGCTGATGAATGAGAACGACACTAAAGAAGTATGTAAGCCTATATCTAGGCCCTCTATTCTATCTGCCTACCTCGTTAGGAACTCCTTAGATATCCTACTAGACTAGATATCCTACTAATATTATAAATGCGAAAGTTTGTGAGGATATTTGTTGAAATTTGGCACACAGATATATTATTAGCCGAATTAACACCTACTCACTCACCTACTAACACTGGATCAAAATGTACCAATTAAATCAAATTCGGAACAGCTAGTGAAAAACAAAAGCCGTAAAGCTCGTGGTGAGACTAATCACTGTACTTAAGTTCAGAAAAACTCATTGAACACAAGCTTCGGTCAATATAAATGACTGTACGTTTATATTACCAAAGCTTGTGCTATGGAAACTAGACAACGATACACATACTTATAAAGATATATACGATGGTACTTATATACATATAGAACATGCAAGACTAATGCAAGACTCTCGTGTTCATCACAAAAATATCCGCTGCCAGCGGGAATCGAACTTGCGACCTTAAGTTTCGCAGTCATGAGCTCTGACCGCTAGTCCCGAAAGCCGTCAAATGAATGTCCAACGATCATACTAATATTATCGAAAATTTTGAAAACGGAAAAGTTTTTGGGGATATTTATTTCTCAATCACGCCAGAACGAGATATAAGCTAGTTTAGATAACACATATGATATTATATTTTATAGCAGAAACATTCTAACAAAGAAATAATTGTACGGGTGGCACCGCGGAACGCAGCTAGTTATAAATATAGCGGACAAGAGCGTGTTAGACCACGCACAGGGTAAGGTTCCGTAGTTCCAAGAACATTTTATAACCTGGCCGACTATTACTCGTTAACTTGTATTGCCAACTTAGCTGTGATAGTTTTCCTTTTAAACTCGTATATATTATTATCGTATCTTTTTTTATAATATATATCCTCACGCCTTCCCACTAGGGTCCCCGAAGGGGTAGGCAGAGGTGTATAGGTAATACCCACACACCCACTTTCCGCCAGAGGTATATTAGGTGCCAACGTGACAGATGGCGAGTCCATCGCCGTTACTCAAGCACGACTATACATACATACGCCTTCGAATTTCTTCTCAGACGTATGTAGGTTTCCACTCGATGCTTTCCTTCACCGTAAAGCTCGTGGTGTAACTAATCACTGTACTAAACTTCAGAAAAACTCATTGGTACAGTCGGGATTCGAACTTGCGATCTTTGTGTCGCAGGCAACTGCTCAAACCACTCGGCCACCATGGCTATTTTTACAAATCTACTGACAATGGTTTAGCTGGTAGAGGGGAGGGGACATGACTAACTAAAATTACAGCTTTAAAGCTTAATATTTCGTAAATGGAGCCCTAAATCAAAAAGCTTGACATACCCCTACAATTTTTTATTAGCTATCTAATGATATGCCAAACAACAGGTGTCAAAAAGATTGTATTATACAGCTCTGTCGGCACTGTTAAAATTTACCTACTACCATACCAAATTACAGCTCTGTCATGCGTCTCCGAGCTAACCCGCGTACGAATGGGCGGATAGACATGGCGAAACTATAAGGGTTCGTAGCTTACCACGGAACCCTTAATACTTTACATAAATACATGTATAGATAAATAGTATGCTCGCAATGTAGGTAATTGCTATCTCGGACCATGATCGTTTATCGTACCTCAACATAATACGTCGCGCGTTTTAAACTGCCGTAATTATTTTATTCACATTATCCCTACGGTTGTGTTGTAACTTGGACGCGAGATTGATTAAGGTTAGTGCTGAGCTTCGTGTCGTTATTATATCATACTAGCTGTCCGTCCCGGCTTCGCACGGGTGGACGTAAGACTTTTTTATAAATGAAAATATAGCCTATGTCACTCAAGGTGAATGTAGCTTTCCAATGGTGAAATAATTTTTCAAATCGGTCCAGCAGTTTCGGAGCCTATTCAATACAAACATAATTACATGCAAATCATTCCTCTTTATAATATTAATATAGGCCATATGGTTGAAGATTCATTAATACCCTTTCACCTTCAGGTATTTCAAAGAAAATCAATCATAAATCTAAAATATTTTATTCAACTTAAGGGACATAGGGAACTCACATACGGCACATACTAAATATAAGACTTCAAGACAGTTTTCAAGAAATAAAACCTGTCAAGAAATAAAAGTTCAAATGTTCTCAATGGGTGCAACACTCATTTTGCACCGGAAAAATTGTAATGTCGGCATGAAAAGATAAAGAGCTATAAAAAGATGATAAAAATTAAGGCTGGTAAATCAACAAATGCTTTGTTTTCTAGAAATATACATACATATCATCACGCCAGGTCCCTCACGGGGTAGGCAGAGAGTATGGAGCGCCAGTTCTCTCTAGACTTACATACCTCTTTCGCTTCGTCCACATTCATCAGTCTCTTCATACATGCTCGTCGGTTTCGAGTACTCTTAACTTTTCCGTCCTTGAGCGTCCGATCGATTTGATCCAGGTAGTTGGAACGTGGCCTTCCTCTGCCTCGTCTTGCACACACTTCTGCTTTGCTAGAAAAATACATTATTAATTAATCCAGCTAATATATCCATAGAGATATCTGTGTCAAATTTGTGACGTGACTGAGTTAGAAATATCCTCACAAGCTTACACATACATACACACATACATACATATCATCACGCCAAGTCCCTAACGGGGTAGGCAGAGAGTATAGAGCGCCAGTTCTCTCTAGACTTACATACCTCTTTCGCTTCGTCCACATTCATCAGTCTCTTCATACATGCTCGTCGGTTTCGAGTACTCTTAACGTTCCCGTCCTTGAGAGTCCGATCTATTTGATCCAGGTAGTTGGAACATGGCCTTCCTCTGCCTCTTCTTGCACACACTTTTGCTTTGTATATCTGTTTCGTCAATCTTTCTTCACTCATCCTTTCTATGTGTCCAAACCAACGTAACATGCCTTTCTTCATCTTTACAATCACGCCCTCATTCACGCCATTAGATTTGCGGATCTCTTCATTGCGGATTCGATCTAATATCGCTACTCCGCACATTTTTCGAAGAGATCGCATCTCAACTGCATTCAAGCTATTTTCATACTTCCTCTGACATACCCAGGATTCGCTGCCATACAATAAGGTAGGTACCAATATTGCGTTGTGGACAGCAACTCGAGCATTATTGCTCAGACTTTTACTGCCCATCAACGCCGACATGGCCCCATTCACCTCATTTCCGGCATCTAAGAATAGGACCTTTATTTTCAGAATGCTCTGGCTCCTCTACCTGGTCGTTGCGCTTTCATCAGCTTTCTGGCTTCATTGGCGGCACAAGAACAGGCGGCTACTGAAGATGGCAGAACAGTTTCCTGGTCCTCCAACATTACCCATCTTGGGGAATGCTGCTCAGTTTATGTGCCAGCCTGAAGGTATGTTTTGGATTAAATTAGTTCACCGCATGACCACCGATATGCGAATTCCTGCAGGGTCGGCAGCGCAAGAGATAACCCTTGGTGTTGCAGGCGTCCATATGCGGTCTTTAAAGCTTACTATCAGGCTAGCCACATTTTTTTATTTTTTTTATTAGCTTATTTGTCACATCAGAGATATAAAAAATAATTGTAATCTGCATAATTTTCTCTAATTTTGTTTTAATGAAATTAAAAACATAATACTAGGAGAGAAGAACCTAAATCACAATCAAATCAAATCAAATTTTTTTATTCAATCGGAGAACACTTATTTTGCATGTTAGTAAGGAAATAGAGTTATAGAAGCCCGTAGCCAGATAACAAATTTTTATGTGTTGTATATATATGGTAAATAAGGTTTCCAATAATTAGCTCCTTAGGGAGGAGGAGGATTGTTATATAGTGTTGACAGTAGAGGTATTAGTCCCATTATGCTGCCAATACAGTGAAACTCTCCGAACACAGAGTGGTAACGCGCAAGTGGGCGTAAATAGGCCACTGTAACCGATTTCCATCATGCGGTCCGTATGCTTGTTTACTCTTGTGGTATTAAAAAAGGAAATTTTGTCGAGAGATAAATGATTGGATGGATTAACACGTAGAATATGTTTTATTCTATAAAACTTCTATGATTAAATTTTATACGAGTGAACCCGCGTCGCACAGCTTGTTAAATATAAGCTTCCCGTTACCACCGTTTCAATAAGCAAACGCTAGTCGTTCGAATTCCTTACAACAGTCAGTCAATTTATAGCTCGAACGATCTTGAAACTCGTTTACGGCATTAATGAATGCACCATAAATGACAGTAATAATTACTCAACAATTATCCTATACTTGCGGTCCTATTATGCTAGGTCAAAGCAAAGGTCCCGGAAAACTGCGCCATTATGAATAATGACGTATAAATTACATAGTGCATCAATGGGTCAGTAGAATTGAGTAATCTAATATTGTATAGGTATGCATAATTTATATTATGAGAGCTTTGCATTTACATGATTTTATACAGTATCTTCACAAACACTTCGATCATAGTTCGATTGAACTATAGAATGTCCCACATTTGTTCGTATATATATCCTCACGCCTCCCCACAAAGGTCCCCGAAGGGGTATGCAGAGGTGTATAGGTAATACCCACACACCCACTTTCCGCCAGAGGTATATTAGGTGCCAACGTGACAGATGGCGAGTCCATCGCCGTTACTCAAGCACGACTATACATACGCCTTTGAATTTCTTCTCACACGTATCGATGTTTTCCTTCACCGTAAAGCTCGTGGTGTGACTAATCACTGTACTTAATTTCAGAAAAGCTCATTGGTACAGTCGGGATTTGAACTTGCGATCTTTGTGTCGCAGGCAACTGCTCGGTCACCACGGCTTCGTTTTGTTCGTAATAAATGTATAATGTACAAAAGACGGCCGTCTTGTCTATTGGTCAGGCATCCTGGCTTGCAAGCTTGAGGTCGCTGGTTTTGTTCACGCTGAGGGCAGATATTTGTTTGATGAACACGAGTATTTGTTCCTTAGTCTATCCAATATGTATGTCCTTTAGCCCGCCGTGCTGGTAGCTATTTTGACTTCCTCTCGCGGTACATCGATTTAAAATAAGCATAGTATGAAATGCTCCAAACAATTGGAAAATATTAACTAGTTTCAATATTACATTTTCATAATTTTCAATTTATAATGTATGAGAATTGTTCCAGGATAGAGCTATAGTCCTGGCCCCCAGCGGTGCCATTTAAATTTCAACCATATCCGTACAGTTATTTCAGCGTTTTTAGCTTTAACCATTTTTTCTACTTTTTAACAGTACATAGTCGTGATCTGTTAACATTTCAAAATTATATATGATTTACTTTCCTTTTTCAGAGTTAGTAAAAACAATTAAAGATCTGATACAAGACTATGGAAGTGTCGTTAGATTTTGGCTGGGACCAGACCTGAACGTGGTCGTCAGCGATCCTGACGAATTGAAGGTATGCATAGCACTATATTTGATTACATCATTGTAATTTTAGTTAATCCTATGCCTCAATTGTTTCCTATCTAACAAGTTCGGATGTCCGCTAGGATGCAAATATTCCTTTTGACGCGTTTTCCTGGTAAATATAAACCAAACAATCTGTCGCCACTAATTTCCTGCTCAAAATTTAAAACGAGTAAGTAAGTAAGTAAGTAAAGTATTACAGTGATTAGACCCATCACGAGCTTTACAACAACGAAGGGAAACAACGAAGGGAAACCTGCATACGTTTGAGAAGAAATTCAAGGAGGTATATATAGTCGTATTATAGTCACGGCGATGGACTCGCCATCTGTCACGTTGACACCTAAAATATATCACACATGTGGGAAGGCGTGAATATATATAAGTAGGTATTACATTCCGTACCTTCCAAGCTCCGGCCCGCGCCTTATCAGGCGCTAGGTATCTATCATTGCCACTAAGCCAGCCTTATACTTATTCAAATTATCTCTACCAGTACAAACCAGATTCCTGGCTATAGAATTAGCAACGACCAAAGCCGAGGTCCCCGTTTTTTTTTTTTTTTGTATTGTCTCTCGTAGCGTGAGTTCCGGGAACTTTTGCTACTTAACCGGTCAATGGCGAGACCTAGGCCTCCAGCCAGGCACTTTATTTTTAAGCAACACAGCTAAGGGCACCCCCTGTGGGGTACGAACCTCGGCTTAGGGCGTTGCTGGATCGCGAGCAAGGGAGCTGGGCTGGACTGGTAATTTTATTTAAATATTGTTTGGGGGCGGGATTTGCGCGTCTGGCTCGGCGCGGGCCGGCGTTTGCGGCGGAGGTCGGGGGGAAACATTACGGCTTATTCGCGTCGAGCCTCGCCGGCGAGGACGGAACAGTGGTCGGTTGTGTGTAGTGTTGGTATGTTTTTGTCGGGCGACCTGGAGGACCGTGATGTCGTCATCCGGTTCGATGACGGCATGTCTTGGACGCCTTATTTTCGAGATAAGGGAAGGAGTGTATCGGGCGGCCGATACGACGAGGGGGTTGGGGTGATTTACAGCAGAATCGAAATGACGTTTGGACAGTTTTTTCAAAAACTGTTTTATAGTGGGGACTTTGAGGTCAACGTGGAGTTGACTATTACGCATGTACCACGGGGCACCTGTGGCTCTCCGGAGAAACCGGCTTTGGAGCACTTGCAGGGGGTTAAGTGTTGACTTGCTAGTGTGTGCGAACACTACACCCGCATATGTCATGATTGGTCGAATGCACGTCGTGTAAATCCTCACCTTGGATTTCAATGAGAGTTTACTTCGTGCATTCAACATGCTGTGAAGTCTACCGAGCGCGAAGGCGGCTCGCGCGCGTACCGCCTTTACGTGGTGACGGAAAGAAAGGCGTTGATCGAGGATCACACCCAGGTATTTGGCTTTTTCTTCCCATGGAATGGGTTTGCCGAAGAGGGTGATGGGGGCTACCCGTGGGCGTTCGAGGCCTTTCCAGAATAGAATGGCTGCGCTTTTGGTGGGGTTCACTTCAATTCTCCACTTCCGGAACCACCGCCCTAGGGCTGTGACTGCGGATTGGAGGTTGTCGTGAATTCCCTCGGGAGTTCTACCCTTGTAGTAGATGGCCGTATCATCGGCGAATAGAGCGCTTTTAACTCGTCTATGGAGGGGAATGTCGCTAGTGTAAAGCGTGAATAGGAGTGGCGAGAGCACTGAGCCTTGCGGGACTCCTGCTCGTATGGGATGGGAGGAAGAGAGTGTGCCCTCGACTCTGTAGCGGAAGGAGCGGTTCGACAAAAAGTCCCGTACTATGCGTACTAGACGGTCCGGCACGCCCAACTGGTACAGCTTGTATATTAAGCCGTTGTGCCAGACCTTGTCGAATGCCTTCGCCACGTCGAAGAGGAGCATACCCGTGGTATAACCGAGTTGAAAGCCGCTACTGACGTCTTCCACTATACGGTGGACTTGTTGGATACAGGAGTGTTTGGTTCGAAAACCGAACTGCTGGTCAGGTATGACTTTCTTAGAGTCTGCAAAACTCTTTAGTCTATTGTAGATAAGTCTCTCGTAAATCTTGCCAAGGACATTGAGGAGACTAATAGGGCGATAACTGGAGGCTTCGGTCTTGGGTTTCCCTGGCTTGGGAATACCTATGACTGTTGCACTTTTCCAGGATTAGGGGAAAAAGTTGTTGCTCAGTGCGGCATTGAAGATGGCAGTGAGCAAAACTATGAGATAAGGTGAGAAGAGTTTGATAACTCTATTAGCGATCCCGTCGGGACCTGGGGCTTTCCTGGGGTGGAGATCCTTGATCACTTTCCGGACTTCGTCGACCGTGATTGGGGCGATGGGGTGGTCTGGGTCTTCGGAGGGTGGGAGAGATAGTTTGCTTTCGACCTCGGCATCCACCTTATCGAGATGGCGCGGATCTACCGGCAAGGTGCTGGGCGTACATTGAGCCTCGAGACTGTCGGCCAGGCACTCGGACTTCTCGTCGTCGTCAAAGGCGGGCCCTTGATTTGGACGAGAGAGTGGAGGCATGGACGAGATTTTGTCTGATTTAAGTTTTCGTTGGAGATGCCAAAAGGCCAAGTGACTCGGTTCAAGTTCCCCTAGGAACTTGTTCCAGCGAGCGTCTCGCAGGTCTTTCATGCGGTATCTCAGCTTGCGCTGGAGTGACCTCAGAAAGGTGCGGTTCGCTTCAGTCGGGTGAGCTCTATGCGCTCGGAGGGCGGCGTTCTTTTCCGTCACCAGTTCACGCACGTCGTCGGGAAGTTTCCAGCGATGGTCTTCCATCACCGGAACTTGTCGAGAACAGGCGTCCACGGCTGACTGTACGTGAGCTGTGAGGGAATCGACCGCCTTTTGAGTGTCGGCTGCCGACTCTATGAGGGGCGGGATACTATCTAAGTGAACAGATGAAGAGGACTTGAGGAGTTCCTCCAGTTTTCTCCAGTCTGTTATCTTTTTTTTTCTGAGGTGGGGACTGACCTGAGTCCGGGGGGCCTAGTCGGGGGGAGAGCGCTAAGGTCACAGGTCGGTGGTCGGAA
Organism: Drepana falcataria; assembly: GCA_945859725.1. Taxonomy (NCBI): domain Eukaryota; kingdom Metazoa; phylum Arthropoda; class Insecta; order Lepidoptera; family Drepanidae; genus Drepana; species Drepana falcataria. Next base: position 6,710,328 of record OX243941.1, on the reverse strand, counting down.
TCTAACTCGTCGTGCGACCTCAACGAGTGCAAACGGAGGTTTACATTCTTGAGGATCGCAATGTCTAGTACGTCCGGTCGGTGGTTGATATTCTCGGGATAGTGGGTGGGGTGCATAGGCGCAATGACGTCGAATTGGAGGAGCCCGCTGAGGTCCTCCAATTGGCGTCCTCTGTTATTTCGTGAGTGGCTGTTCCAAGCATCGCTCTTGGCATTCAGGTCACCCGCGATAATAACTGAGCTACTGAGATTGATGAGAGCTTTGATATCAGCTTTGATATCGGCCGTCGAGTTAACAGGGGAACAGTATGCAGAGATTATCGTGATCGGCTGATGGCCGGTCATTCCTAATCGACAGATCGAGGTCTCTATGTGGGAGAGGGTTGGTGGTTGGATTGGGATACAGTGCAGGGACCTCTTGTAATAGATCAAAGTACCGCCGAGGGCGGATCGAGATCTATCATTGCGAACTACGCAGTAGTTTGCAATTCTAGGGTCTCGGTGTGATGGTTTCAGGAAGGTTTCCTGCACTAAGAAAACGTCGATATTATTGTCGCGGAGGAACGCGGCGATCTCTTCCTTTTGGCTGTGAATGCCGTTGGCATTAAAGTAGCCAATTGAAAGCGATCGGGGTTTGACTCTGCTGTTTACGTTTGAGTCCATTATTGGTTGGACGAGAAGGTAGCCAGGGACTCTGATACATCGGCGTAGTCGCCGAGCACCTTGAGGAGGGCCAGAGGGTCCTTTCGGACGGCCCTGAGGCTTCGTGCCATCTCGTTAACCCTTGTGAGGTTGACGGTGGAGAAAAGGTCCGCCAGGAATGCCATGTTGGCGGAGGTTTCGGAAGGGGAGGAAGTGGGCTGGACCACCTGGGGTCTGCGCGGGGGAGTAGCAGCCTGGGGCTGTTGAGGTTTGGCGGTGGAGAGCGACGGCAGAGGTGTAATCTGCGGGCTCGGGGCCGCTGAGGGGACAGGTGGGGACGCTTGTGGGAGGGGTGGAAAGTCCCTCGGAGGGAGGACCCTCCACGGGGAAGGTCGAGGTGGAGCGGGTTGCGCGGGGGGGGCGTTACGCCATTCGCGGGCCGCTGCCCTCTTTACCACGACTGGTCTGGGTTTGGGGGCTTTAGGGCAGCCCCTGTAATTGGCCGGGTGGCCTTCCTGGCGGCATAGCACGCAGCTCGGAGGTGAGTCGGCGAGAGTGCGGTCCTTAGGGCGAGAGCAATCGCTCGTCCCATGATCACCCAGGCACTTGACGCACCTGGGTTTTGCGTTACAGTTACGCGATGCATGACCGTATAGTTGGCAGTTGTGACACTGCCCTATAGGGCCACCCTTGTGGGGGGTTTCAACCCTTATGCCAGACAGGTGGCATATGGTTTTTATTTTGAAGACGGCTTTACCGTCGGCGGAGTTCTCGCAGATGGCGAGGACCATGTTAAATGCCTCTCCGGCATTTTGTCGGTGCATGCGGTGCACTTCCTTCACTGCGACATTCTGAGCCTTGAGGTCTTCTTTGATCGACTCTGTGTCGATTTCGCAAGGGACGCCGCGGATGACGACCCGGAGTAATCGGTCCTCCGGCAGATCATAAGTGTGGTATTCCACACTTCTGGCCTGCAGGAGCTTCGTGAAGGCTCGGAACTCGGTCGAGTTTGGGAGATGCACCTTAATGCCTTCGGCTGTGGCAGTAGCGCGAGTGAAATTTATGCGGTTGGTTTGGCACCAACCGGAGATTTCCGTCCACTTGGCCTTTGTATGGACGAAAATAGGGGGACACGAGCGCTCCTTCGTCGAGGAGGGCCGCGTGGGTCGCGGGACGGGGGAAAGCCGGCTAGCCTGAGTGGCTTCGGCTTCCGGAGAGGCCTGGGGGGTGGGAGAGGGGGGTGCCGGGGAGGGGGCTACCGTGGAGGACTGTGCGGAGGGCACGGGCACGGTCTTGGGGGCTTTAGTGGGGGGAGAAGGTGAGGTTGAAGCCTCCTTCTTTTTTGCGCGTCTGGCGCGCTTCTTGGAGCCCGTGACGGGCGTAAATTCGTCCGAGGAGCCCTCGGACGACTCGGATTGTAATGACTCCATTTCGGAGTCCACAATGACAGATTCGGGGGACAAGGGGGAGTCTTGAGACTTATTGGCCTCGTTAGTGACGGCTATGATTGCGCTCTTGTCCAGCGCTGCAGTCGCCTCGGCGGTAGGGGTACCCGCGTTTATATCGCGGGTGTACTCGTCATATTGACGTCGGAGGGTGGGCACGGCGTCTAAGAGCCGCGCGAGAAAAGCCAGTGAGGCTTGGGGGTCAACACTTGTGGACATGGTGGATGCAGACGTGGGAGGGCAAGGCGGTAAGGGAAACGTGTTTCGGGGCGCGGTCGCCCAGGGGAAGAAACACGTAAAGAAACCCCTGGTGACTTAAACGTTAGGGACCCGATCCCCGGGGGGTTGACCCGGGGGTGTGTACTGAACCCTCCCTGTCGGGTGTAGACAGGGAGGTGAGTGTGCCTATGGTGTGAGCCCTAAGCTTGTATTCCCGCTGCCAGTCTTATTGTGCAGCGGGTCCCTGACAGTTCCGGTGTAGAGAGCACTAGTCCGTGGACAGTGCCCAAACTAACACCGGAGGGTAGGAGGTAAGGGATAGGTAGGGTGGGTGGTGGGTGATAACCAGGCGCGACTAGGGTAGACCCCAAGGCCGGTGAACCTGGTCCCGTCCGTTTGTAGCCTTACCCTGAAGGGGCAAGGCTAAGAGCGCAACGGGGCGGCGCCCCACTCGGTTTCGTTGGCACCGTTTGGTTTCCACCGAGTCACCACGAAACTGTGGATTTTCCCAGAAGGGGACAAATATTATTGTCGAGAAACAAGAATTGTGATTGTTGTTGCCTTGAAAAAGGCGACCAACAATCACCACGTGCGGTGCGTAGCGGCTATAACTCGTGGCGATTTGCGTAGCGGCGGGTGTGGCTTCTGCCGGTCGTAACGGGCGCAGAGCGCGGGAGCGGTGGGAGCACACGTCTGCTCGGTACGGCGGCCGGAGCGAGAATCTCCCGAGGTCCCCGTCAGGGGGTTCTCAGTTAAGTAGCAAAAGTTGCCGGACGCACGTACGTGGGACAATAAAAAATTCAATATCATTATTAGTTTAGTTTTGTCTCATTTGTCTCCACAAAACTGAAATACTTACATAAGTAAGTAAATGGTTAAGAAAGAAAGAAAGGAAAATTTTATTCATTACACGCGCGAAGCTTTGGAAAATATTACATAAATATTTTGTGCGTTTTATACAAATACATCTTTAATTCTTCTTCTTTGACCTTCCAGAGCCTGCTCACCAACCCAAAGACAAGTTTCAAGGGTACGCAGTATAAATATATGGCAAAGATTCTTGGCGGTGGAATACTATCTGGATCAGGTGACAGTTCATTGATTGAATTATGGTGTCCAATTTACGATCAATTTGTAGGGTATAACGAAATTTTGAAACTGGTTACGAAACCATTTCAGAGGGTTTAGTCTTGTTCTTATACAGCGATGTCCCAAAGTTCATTGCAATGTTGTCTAATCGTCAATAGTATTCGTTCCTTAGCTACCAACAAGATTATTCTATACATAGACAATATTGCAACAAAAAAATATGCGAAAATATAGGAAAACTGTCAATATTTTCTTGTAAGTAGAATACTTCCGGTGCTCTTAGAGCCTTGCAGCTTGGTGCCGGTGCAGCTTCCATAGGTAGCGGTAACCGCTTAAACGCTTAAATGCCTATTGGTTCTTTATATATTGTAAAAGAAGTAAATAAATAAATAAATAAATTAAATAAAATTAAAAAAGGAAATTATAGGGAAATTCCTATGATGTCCAAAAACATAATTATGTACTTATATCTTATTGAAGATTTGTTACAAATCCATGAAATAAATATTATTTCAGTGATACTTAAACTATCGCTAATATATTTATCCAGGTACATATTGAATAATAAATTCCAACTTTTTAAGGGCCTATTTGGAAAAGACACCGCAAAATCGTAATGCCGAATTATGGAATACGGGCAGTTGAAAGCTATGAAGCGATTATCAACGATGAAGTCAGCTCATTGGTTGACAGCCTCAGACCATTTGCGAATGGTAGTCAATTCGATATATATAATAATGTCGTCAACACTACCACCTTGACCGTCTGCCGTAAGTATAAATTGCAGTTAGGTAGTTTTTAGTAGCGCAAGACATAAACGTAACTACAATTATATATCACACCACGAGCTTTACGGAGAAGTAAAACATAGTGATAATGCCTGCAAACTTAAGAAATACATTTTAAGTCGTGCTTAAGTAACGGCGACGCGTGGTCACATCTCCATCGTGGTCATATCTCCAGCGTAAAGAGGTTGCATATATGTATGTATATGGGTAACCAATTGTGGAACCTGAACTGCTTGGTCTTCAATAATATTAAAAAAAAAAATTATCCGCCATCTAATCTCGGCATAGCCGTCTAGACAATTTCCTTAATTTTTCTTTTGCCTGGCTAGATTTTTGAAACAAGAGTTCAAATTTATCATAATAACCATATATAACTAGCTGTACCCTGCCACGCTTCGTTGTGGATATGTGACTGATGCAAAAAATTGGTAAAAACAATCCTTGATGCTGATTATATATCATGCATTATAGATTGAATTTCAGCTCGATCGGTGCAGAACTTTTTGAGTTTTTGAAGCGTACACAAACCATATAGATTAGTAGATAGTCGTTGTTGATTTTCTCTTGTAAATTTCCCGGGTTGTATGACATAATATAATAGATGTCATTTAATTAAATTTGAAAAATGATGGTCAACAATTTGCCTCTGTATTTTTTCAGTACTCATAATGCCTACGAGCTCTATATTTTTTTATCGTGGGATGACTGATTGACATTGTCTTAAAGGTACGCTTAGAGTTTGTATGTATGCATGTACCAAATCCCCGCGCCAATTAATTTAAGTCTGTCTTTTTTAATGTTAGGAAGAGATATAAAAAGGAGAATTAAGAGATCCGCAAAGTAACAGGCGTGAAGGAGGTTGTGGTTGTAAAGATGAAGAACGGCATGCTACGTTGGTTTCGACATATTTATTTATTAAATTCTCCAACAAGATATACACAAAATATTCTTAGATTAGATTATAAAACAGTTTTTTTGTGATTCTTCAATTATAGGAAACCACACCACACATTTTAATAGGTAACTCCAATAAAGTCGGTACATTACAAGATTACAAAAGTTTAATAAAGTTATAAACACCTGATTGATTTCAGAAACACTTATGGGCTTAACTCGAGATCAGACTGAAAAATTACCACATTTCAGAAATGTTATTGAGAGATCACCCAGGTAAGTTCAATATTAACATTAATACATTTTATCAGTCGCTATTAATGAATCCTGTAAAGGAATCTTTACCCTTAAATTCAAGTGTTCGATAGAGGTGACGGGCTTACCGCCGGTTTCTGGTACAATTTTAGCACGATGAATTAGTCAACCGATTGTCACAATAACAATTTGTTAACAATCTGTCATCGAGCTTTGAGTTTCTAGAACGCAAATCATCGAAAAATTAACTAATCTACTGTTGACAGCCGAATTATTTTTTAAAGTATGTCTATTTCCCTCTAGCTTATAGCTTCGTCTTTGTCTTGCAATGTCAAAGTATTCCCGCCGGGAGCTGAAGTTTCGTTAGTTGGACAAAAGTTTGATTTGTTGTTGTTTATCTTGTTTGTTTAGGTACTTCAGTTATCGTGTGATAAACAAGTGTAAAGAATATAAATAAATAAAGTGTAAATGTTAAAATGCCGCCGCTGTCACGTAAAAATTACACAGAATGCGATCTATCTACTTATATTTTATTCTAATACTTATATTATATAATTTATAGTAATTCAACATATAGGTAGGTTCCCGACAGCTGATGATGATGATTTGAAACTTGCCAATTTCTAATATTTTTGCTATTATTAAAAGATTAATTCGATTTCTGTAACTTTACACACTTATGTCTTAGGGTTTGTCTTAAGAGATTCATATTAAAAAAATATCAGATTAAAAATCAAATAAAATTATATGAATAAAAAATAACCAATTCAAAACTAAAAATCAAAGGCAATGTTCTATAAAAATTTCAACGTAAGGAATTAGGAAACCAAATAGCATTATTGATACAAATTAAGTTTTATATTAATTTTGCTATAAAAAACGATAAATAAAAATCTATTATTTTGTAACATCCCTATATCCTATTAAAACCGCTTAGAAATTGGAGTTAAAATCGGAATACTTGCGTTAACACGTCAATAATTCCTCGATAATCTACAATTAAAAATTGTATGTCAACAATCTGTTAACAAAGAGAAAATGCGTTCAGAAACTCAAAATGGCTCCAATCGGCAATTGATTTGGGATTTGACATACCGTTGACAAACTGCCAACAGTTTGTCAGTTGAAGCTTCTAGCAACCCAAACTACGTCTAATTAGAGATTAACAATCTGTCACGTAATTTGATGGATAGAAATGCGTACGAGAAACCGGCTGTTAATCGTAGATTTCGCCAATGTAGCTACGTAGATCGATAATACATCATGGAAATTATTGATTGGTCGGAAATAGTTCATTTCTGGAGTTCAAAAATCAAATTTGTTTTACAATGTATGTTTCTACAAAACTAACTATTAACAGATAAAATATTTGTGCCCGAATTAGTATCCCGCGGCAACGCGCCAAGAAAACTGGCAGTATTGCCACACTGTATATTTTTTTGTTATTGTAAATGAATGCGAAACGGCCGATATTAATGAAATGTTTTGCATAGATCCCGGATGATTTAGACCCAATAGGTGGGGCTTGATGAGACAGTCAGTAATATAATAAATAAATAATATATCCTCACGCCTTCCTACAAGGGTCCCCGAAGGGGTAGGCAGAGGTGTATAGGTAATACCCACACACCCACTATCCGCCAGAGGTATATTAGGTGCCAACGTGACAGATGGCGAGTCCATCGCCGTTACTCCAGCACGACTATACATACGCCTTTGAATTTCTTCTCAGACGTATGCAGATTTCCTCTCGATGTTTTCCTTCACCGTTCAGCTCGTGGTGTGACTAATCACTGTACTTAAGTTCAGAAAAACTCATTGGTACAGTCTGGATTCGAACTTGCGACCTTTGCGTCGCAGGCAACTGCTCGAACCACTCGGCCACCACGGCTCTTAATGGTCACAGTCAGTAATGGAATAGATACTCTTTTTCCGATCTGTAAGCTATCGTCTCATGTAATAACGTAAGTTATGCCTATAATGAACACATAACCATAAAAGTTGTAATGTTTCAGAATGTACAATGTAATCTTCCTGAGAATGACGAAGTGGTACTTACAAATAGATCCAATTTACTGGATGACTAGTTACTATAAAGAACAACAAAGCATAGTTGAAATGATAAGGGAATTCAGTCGAGCCATTGTGGAGATCAGAATCGAGAAGCTGAAAATGTTAGAGGAAAACAGAAAAGTGGATCTGCTAAATACGAAAGAAGATTCTCTCAGTAACACTCAGCTCAGTATTGTGGATAGATTTTATCTGACACAAGAACTGGATGATGATGAAATGTGGAAAGAGACTTTCACTATTTTCACATCTGTAAGTTACTACTTAATATTATAAATAGGTACATTTTTAAAATGTTAATCTCTAAAACTTTCACCGATGTCCAAATGCATGGATCAATATTTTAGGTTCACTTTAGTATTATATTATAAAAGTTTGTTACTCTCGTCTTTGTTTTTAAATGTATATATATAATTATAGATCTCTGCTTTCCAGTCGTCATCCTGAATTATTTTTATATGTAGGTATTTGAAATTAGTATTTCTATTTCACTATTTTTGACAAATGTATTTAACGTGTATATTGTCTTGCAATTTTAATGGTAGCCGAGCGATAGTCGTCCTAATAATGGGTATAGCACACACGAATTATGTTTTTATTACAAACAAAACCTTGCTTGAAATTAACCGGTCGTTATTATTGTCTTGTGATAATAGGTACCATAGACAACAGATACCATTATAACAGTTAACAGATTATCTGCGCATTTTAATGTAAATCATTGTTTCGCTAGGCATGTAGCACTATTCGTATAACGGAAAGCGGAATTCCTGCAACCTATATACTCACTACAGTTGCAAAAAAACTTAATACACGGCCATTATACTGTGGTATTTAAGGTGGGTGGAGGAACTGCCCAAGTTGAATAACTATTCTCGAACAACTCTCAATTCTATATTCTAATATGCTTAACACCTCTCGCCATCGACGGGGAATTCATCCCCATACCCTGGAATCACAAAGGTCTCGCACTGCGCGGTTCATGTATGAAGAGACTGATGAATGTGGATGAAGCGAAAGAGATCTGTAAGTAGAAGTGTAGAGAGAGATGGCGCTCTTCACGATTACCTACCCCGTGAGGGTCTCGTGATGATACGCATATAAATGTTTTTCAGAGCCAGGAAGCCTCTGCAAAGATATCCTCGTTTCTGCTCATGATGATGGCTTATCATCCAAAATGTCAGGTACGTAATACAAAGCTACGAACATTATGCAGACGCATAGATGTAGGGTAGGCTACCTTCACCGAAAAGCTCGTGGTGTGACTAATCACTGTACTGTTCAGAAAAAACTCAGGTGAAAAAAATCAAGCTTGCAATATTTGTGTCACAGGCAACTACTCGCAACACTCGGCCACCACGACTCTGTGTGCTAATGTGTTATTTTAATGTGTTTAAACATATGCTTTTTTGTAAATTGTTAGATGATATATTTTGTGCTCTAAAAACGTGAGCATCGTCATGGCGTCTCAAATGACGTCATGCCGTCGATAACAAATCGGAACGATTTTGTCTGTATATGACAGTTGTTAGTTTATTTAAATTTTTTATGCATCTGTCATCAATTTTAACCAAATTATATACCTAAATACCTTCCCTGTAGTCCCTCCGTCTATTGGTGACGGTGGCATTTAAAATCCGTTCAGTAGTTTTTGAGTATCAAGTAACTAGTTGCCCTATATAATAGTCTAATCTATGGTAACTTAACTAGTTTCTTGTCTATGGAATGGCAGCAACCAACATGAGCCTTTACACCAAAGATTACAAAGCAGTATGCGCTTTACACTAACTGACGTCACACTGCCTGAAGTGATTTTACTACTACGTAACTACCTAGTTTGGCCAAATGGATATTCTAAAAATAACCTATTTAATAACTTATTTATGATTAATTATGTGTGTAAAAAAAAGCCGTAGTGGCCGAGTAGTTCGAGCAGTTGCCTGCGACACAAAGATCGCAAGTTCGAATCCCGACTGTACCAATGAGTTTTTCTGAACTTAAGTACAGTGATTAGTCACACCACGAGCTATACGGTGAAGGAAAACATCGAGAGGAAACCTGCATACGTTTGAGAATGTAAATTCAAAGGCGTATGTATAGTCGTGCTTGAGTAATCTGTCACGTTGGCACCTAATATACCTCAGGCGGAAAGTGGGTGTGTGGGTATTACCTATACACTTCTGCCTACCCCTTCGGGGACCCTTGTGGGAAGGCGTGAGGATATATTATATATTATTATAATTATGTTAATAAATCTAATGTAAATTAAATATTTTTAATTTTTGACTTATAGGCAAAGTTATATGAAGAAATAAGGCGAGTAATTGGTAACACCAGCCGGCCAGTGACAGGCGAAGACCTCAAACAAATGGTCTATCTAGAGATGGTCTTCAAAGAAATAGCACGGCTTTTCCCGACTGGAGCGATGTTGCAGAGGACTTTGCATGAGGATATACCTATAAGTAAGCTTCAGTATCACTTAATCTTCAGTTACGATATAACTGAAGATTAAACCTATATAATAATAATAATCTTATATATCCTCAAGCCTTCCCCCAAGTGTCCCTAACGGGGTAGGCAGAGTGTATAGAGCGCCAGTTCTCTCTAGACTTACATACCTCTTTCGCTTCGTCCACATTCATCAGTCTCTTCATACATGCTCGTCGGTTTCGAGTACTCTTGACGTTCCCGTCCTTGAACGTCCGATCGATGTGATCTAGGTAGTTGGAACGTGGCCTTCCTCTACCTCTGTACCTGTACCTATTCGTATCTGCATTATATACACAAAAACCCAAATTATATTTTAGGTAAAGGAGTACTTCCAGCTGGTTGTTCTCTAGTTGTTCCCATATATCATATGAGTCGAGACCCCAGATTTTGGACTAATCCTGATGATTTCGATCCTGAAAGATTTACGCCTGAAAACATAAAGCTGCGCCATCCAAATTGTTATATTCCTTTCAGCTTGGGCCCTATGGATTGCTTCGGTAAGTTGATTCATGAAAATCAAATGTTATCCTTTATTTCCTTTTGCAGATTTCTTTCAATTATTAATATCCATTATATTTTTTTACAGGGAGATATTACGGTGCAAAACTTATTAAGACACTGTGTGTCAGAGTGCTACAAAGATACGAAATAACCGCACTTGATACTTACAAGGATTTCAAAATAATAATGGCCATATCTGCCACGTCCCTCAATGGATATAAAGTTGTTTTGAAGCCCAGGAAGGAAATAATTTCTCCCAATTCTTGACATTTGTAATCAATAAAGCTATGGCGTACCTAAGTATACAACGTAACAAATAAGGCGATCATGAATCTTAATTATGTACTGAGTAAAAGTCTTAAAAGATTTTCTTTTATTTTTTTATCCCCCACCAAAGCCACCGAAGCTATACGCAAAAGGATTTTTTTTTTCTTTTTTTTCTTTGTATTGTCTCTCGTAGCGTGAGTTCCGGGAACTTTTGCTACTTAACCGGTCAATGGCGAGACCTAGGCCTCCAGCCAGGACGCAAAAGGATAATATAACTTCGTTATATATACCTGCCCATATTTAAGGGTCAAAAGAGCAAACGGCAAAACTCAGTCACTCTCACGCCCTCTCGTATACAAACGTAGTTATGCTTCATCTTGATTTATTTTTAAACGTTAAATGTGTGATGTTGCTATTATAGCAAATACTAGGTAGGTACCTAAGTTTAAAAAACTCGTCATATGATAAATGAGCATGAATATTACTGGTTGCTGGGCTGCTGTGTATCATATGTCAGTGCCTTCAAAAGTCTTCACTTTTGGTCTTCTTCTTCTTATTTGTTAATCTTCATATTAGAACCTACAAACCCTTTCTCTTGATACTTCATTCTGCAACTGTTTGCCATAAACAATGAGAGAAGAAGACGTGCATTAACTGTCAATTTGACATTTGACTAACAGTGGAAATTCGAACAGCAAGTGGCAGCTGTGTGTTGTGTAGGTACTGAGTGTGTGCCGTCTCGTTCGTTCATGCTGAGTGTATGTGCGGAAGTGAATAACCTATGCATGTAGTGCATTTAACTTGAATTTATTCATTCAAACACGCTAAGATTAATAAATAATAACTGCAATATTTCTGTATATAAATGTTGATTATTAAGAACTAAAATAAGTTAATTTTGCTACAATGGCCACCTTTTCAAGATTCCATAAGATTGCGCTTATAAGTTTGGGTGCTTTAGGAGGTGGATTAGCCTACTATCAAATAAACAACGGTAAACATGAAAGAAAATTTGATGTTTACAACTCGTGGACTACGAATTACACGCCTAGTGTGAAGTGGGATAAGAATTGGGACCAGTTAGTATACACAATTAATTGTACTTTTATTGAGGCCAATGGATAAGACGTAACTTAAATGAAATAAAGCAATAATATTCTGCTTGTCAATAACGAGAGACCGAAACAGATAAGATGCTTATACAGCTCACAATAGGATCTATAAATCTGTGATGCACCTACAAAACAATAATTAATAAGTGACCTAATTACGACAAAGTTGAACAACTCAGTATGAGTTAGGCTATTTACGTTACAGACAGAGCTGTTTGCTGATACATATATTACAGTTCATGTATTTGTGAACAATATTTTTTTATGACTGAATTTTGTAAAGTCATTGTACCCTATTGTGTTTTAATTTAAATGATATTCTGCTATTGTGCATCTAGAAAGCAATCAATCAATGACTATTTAAAGATAGAATTGGATGTACATGATTTGGAAATTATTTCAATGTATCAAATGATATAGACATAAACATAATGTAATGCTGGAAGTAACCTCTGCACCCCTAGACTAAATATACCTTTCCGTTAAGCTCACTATCCATTGTATGGCAAAGCTATACCTTTTTCTGCACCTAATACCAATGGATAGTATAAGTGTAAACAGAAAAGGATTTCATCTAGAGAGGCTGGGATGATACCCCTAAAGGTTTATTTTTAATTCTCTTACCAGCCGAGAGCCAGAGTCAATAGTGAGACCAGTGAGATCAAGCACCCCAGAGGAAGAGAACAAGTACAACGAACGGATTGATTCTGCCAAGAGCAAAGCTGTGAGACACATATTTCTAATCAGGCATGGCCAGTACAATATTGAAGGAGCTACTGATAAAGGGAGAGTACTCACAGATTTGGGTAAGTCATTTAGAAAAAAAAAGAGATATTTAATGTCTGTGAGCAATGACAGTATAATATAATCTTTCTTATACCTTCATGTCCTCCCAAGCGTCTCTCCTAATGGGTTTTTAGCCTCTTTTGGCAGAAATCACAGTTTATAATTTTCTTGAATAGGTATTGGTACAGACAGACCCTTCCTTGAACCGTGACTACCATGGCTCTATTATATACAATAGTTCTTTAACACCATGTAAAATAGTAATGAACAGTTAAGTAACAATAGAATTTTATATTTAATGCCAAAGTAGAGCCGTGGTGGCCGAGTGGTTCGAGCAGTTGCCTGCGACGCAAAGGTCGCAAGTTCGAATCCCGACTGTACCAATGAGTTTTTCTGAACTTAAGTACAGCGATTAGTCGCACCACGAGCTTTACGGTGAAGGAAAACATCGAGAGGAAACCTGCATATGTCTGAGAAGAAATTCAAAGGCGTATGTATAGTCGTGCTTGAGTAACGGCGACGGACTCGCCATCTGTCACGTTGGCACCTAATATACCTCTGGCGGAAAGTGGGTGTGTTGGTATTACCTATACACCTCTGCCTACCCCATCGGGGAGCCTTGTGGGAAGGCGTGAGGATATATAATAATAATAATAATAATCGTTTATTTCAGGCAACACATTTAAATAGATGTTACAATTAAAAGGGCCCATATAATATATACCTTATCCTAAAATATATACCTAGCTATATTACATAAATACCTTATAGACTAGCACATATATCATAATAATAATATCACTTCCTTGAGTGTTCGTGTGGCACTTGTCCGCGGAAGCGACGCAACACCACGTCCTGGGGCCAAAAGCCCTCATCCATGGCAAGGTGCAGGTAGCAGGTCGGGAGGCGCACCACAAACGCCTTGAAATTGACATTGCGGCGCGACTCCAGCAACTGCACTCTCGGCCTGTATTTCAGCTTCCGGTGCACATATTCCTCTATGTCCGCCGCCTTACATTAGTAATGCAGGCGGGATATGTACTCTCTCGGGATAGGAACTCTAAAAGAATAAGTTGTAGTTCATATACATTCCTTATTTACATTCATTACGCCAAGTCACTAATGGGATACGCAGAGGGAGCAGAGTGCTGGTTCTCTCTAGACTTATACTACTCTCTCGCTTCATCAATATCATAGTTATGTACAATATACTTCATTGATAAATTCCAGGTAAGCTACAAGCAGACTTTACAGGTAAAAGACTATCTTGCCTGGATATCAAATGGGATTTGCTTGTCCGATCTACCATGACCAGAGCTCAACAAACTGCAGAGATCATTGCCAAACACCTGGACAAAGATATTGAAGTAAAAGACTGTCAATTGATAGAAGAGGGTGCGCCAATTCCACCAGAACCTCCAGTTGGACACTGGAGACCAGAGCCAAGGGTAAGATAAAGTGTTTTTCTTTTGTTAACTAACTACCCAATTGTTATTATTATTGGGTACAGCTAGGTATTGCATCAACTCATCAAATATGTATACATTTATGTATTTCAATAATCTCACTACATACCATTATTGTCTTTGGTGTAATCCCTGTTAATTAAAGTAAAAATAAATAAATAAAAATAAAATAAATATGTGTCTATGTGAGTTCGTATGTTACCTCATACAGTTTATTACAATAAATCCATCAAATGGTGTCATTTGGAATGTCTTAATCCACAATGGAAACATTTGTTTGTGCCTGTATCCTATGGATACACGCTTACCATCAAGCGGTACATATGCTTGTTAATGCTATGATGTTAGGCTAAAATTGGCCTTATAAATACTTTATCATATAAGAATGATGTTTGGTTGGAAAGCAGAAAATGTTCTCGATGAATCACGCCTAATAAATTTGGCTTGTGACCTATGTATGTCTTAATTGTGCATGCATTCATTAGTTTATTGAAAACATATTATTATTTTATGCTATTACCTTCATATTAATATAATTTCATATAATTTATAACACACAATTTTCTTTTTATCACCATAAAACCCTCATAACAATTAACACTTCATTACCTAAATGTCTCTAAGACTACAGGGGACTGTAGTTCTCGGGCTCACGTTACGGGGTAGGTAGATCTTTGCCTCCCCTTAACCATTTTTTTAATTTCTTATGGTATCGGCAACAGTTTCCATTATAAAACTACCATGGCGTGTTTATTTGCCGGGGATAAGTGTTAATGTCTGCGGCTCAGTTTACATCTACTCCATGCAATATCTCATATGTATTCGAGTGCTTTCAATTTTTATTTTTCCTTTTATAACAAAACTTTCCTTAAAAACACTTTTTGTCCATTCATACGTTGCGTTCCGCGTTGTATGACCAAGGAAATTGTGTATTGTGTGCATGTTACTGCATTTACAACCATTGAGAATCATACTGACCAGTTTTGTAAGTTCCATTTTGCTTAACATACCTATAACCATACTAAAATATGTATATCCATCATGCATCATCAGTACACATGAAGTAATGTTTAATTTCATTATATAGCCATTGTAGTTTTGGAATTTGCTCACGTCACATTAATGCCGTGTTGGCCCAGTGTTCGAGTAGTAGCCTGCAACACAAAGATTGCAAGTTCGAATCCCGACTGTACCAATCAGTTTGAACTGAAGTACAGTGATTAGGCTCACCGCAAGCTTTACGGTGAAGGTAAACATCGCGCGGACACCTGCATACTCTTTAGAAGAAATTCAAAGGCATGTGTATAGTCGTGCTTGAGTTAAGGCGATGGACTAGCCATCTGTCACGTTGGCCAATAAAATATATCTATCTATATAAGTGGATGTGTGGGTTAGTACCCACACACCAACTTTCCGCCAGAAGCGGAGAAAAGAGGGCCTCGGTAGGTAGTCCTATACACTTTCGCCTAGCCTTTTGCAAAGGGGTGAGGATATATATTACGTTGATGTCGCCTAAGTTTGCTACCTTAGTGGTAAAAAGAAACTTCTCTCCCTGAGTTTCTTACATGACTGATGGCATAAGTATTTTGCCTAGTCAATTGTTGTCATTGTCAAGCTAATTTGAACCATATGAATTTGTAGCTAATGTTCATATTTGAAACCTATATTTAATTCGTAGTTCATTGTCAATAGAACTATTCTTAAAAAGGTCGGCAACGCGCGAGCGATATCTTTGTTAATTTATCAATCGTCCTTAGGCGGCGGTAACCGTTTACCATCAAGCCGGTCGCATGCTGGCTTGCCATCTTAGTAGTTTAACTCAATTAGACTTAAACAAGATTTGTCAAGCAAATCCCAATATGAACAATCGGTATTCAAATGAAATTAAACATTATTGTAACGACATATTATAAGGAAATTCTAATAAAACTGGCCAGTATAATAACGCTCAGTATGGTTTGGCACGTGTAGCAGTTCTTCCAGGACAGCGCGCGCATCGAGGCTGCGTTCAGGCGTTATTTCCACCGCGCGCCGCCTGAACAGACCCAGGACACGTACACGCTGCTCGTATGTCACGCTAACGTCATCAGGTTCTTCGTTTGCAAGTAAGTCTGCTTTAGAAAGGTAACCTGCATAAGTTTGAGAAGAAAAAAATGTTGTGTTTGAGTAACGGTGAATTGTCACGTTGGCACCTAAAATATATTTATTATATCCGGCGAAAAGGGGGTTGTGGAACCTAAACAGAGACAGAAGGCCTATCCCTTCGGGGACCCGGGTATGTTAATCTTGTTCTTCCTCGTGTTCTCTTCCCCTCTATCTTTCCTCCTAAGATATTCCTAAAGAGATCATCTATACTTCTATACTAATATTATAAAGTGGAAAGATTTGTATGTATGTATGTTTGTAACGAATTGGCTCAAAAAGTAATGGACCGTATTTAAATTTTATTCACCATTTGAATGCTATTCACATTACATTATCACTGATTAATATAGGCTATTTTAATTGCAAGAAAAAAATTAATGTCCACCCGTGCGAAGCCGGGACGGGCGGCTAGTCTCGTATAAGGTGGTATCATCTTGCCTCTTATATTCTAAAATGTCTTCGACTTTTACATTTATAATATGCTAGCTGTGCCCGCGACTTCGTCGGCGTGGACGGCTTTTTATCTTTCGTAAAAATGTTTTTTTTTTTCAATAAAAGTATCCTATGTTACTTCTAATACCTCCAAGAATATGTGTACAAAGTTTTATGATGATCGGCTAAGTAGTTTTTATGTGAAAGGGTAACAAACAAACTTACATTAACATTTATAATATTATAGTAAGGATTAGTAAGATTGTGTTCACGTTTCAGAGCGCTCCAGTTCCCCCCGGAAGGTTGGCTGCGGATATCCCTGAACCATGCGTCCATCACGTGGATCTCGATCATGCCCAATGGGAACGTGGTGCTACGTGCGCTCAGCGACACGGGCCACATGGAACCAAAGTATATCACCAGCCGGTAAACACAGGTGCCTCTCTATACAGTTTCGTAGATAGCCAGTGGCGGGCAATCGATGTGACCACACAGCGACATCGTGCGGACGATTTAGGAACTTTTGTGATACATTGCACATGTTTTCCGCTACAGGCTTTTTGAAAATGCATTTGATGCGGCTGTTAAGACAGTTGAATAAAATATATATTTACTACTAACATAATTCATGACGCAGTGTTCCGTACGCCGCAGGCAGAGAGTAAATGCCTTCTCTGCCTGCGGCGTAGACCTAGACTACCTCTAGACTTACAGAATTCTTTCCCTTCGCATTCATCAGTCTCATCATTCTCGCCGGTTTTGAGTATTCGTAGACGTTCCCATACTCCTATCGTTTTATATTTAAATACTAATTATATTTACTTACTTAGTACATATTTCTTGCCCGCCTCTGTACTTAGGACAATTTTATATAACACTTGTACAGAGACAAATATCTGCATGTAAACCCATATTGGCGATCAAAAACCTAAATGTGCTTCATCAAAATGAACCCATGAGAAATCCTTTATTAGATTGATATAATATTGTTATTCGTTACTTTAAGTAACTGAATTGAAAGTGTATTCGTGGGAATACTTTTATCATTGGTTCATTTACGAGTTCGTAAATTATTGAATAAGAGCAGGGAGGCCTTTGCAAAGCAGTGGGACACAGGTTATAAATTAAAAAAAATTGTGCATGTCAGAACAACCGATATTGTAAGACGACTTTTCCAATACTATACTTACCGACTTCCATAACTAAGGATGTGCTATAACTTACATACATACATATCATACCGAGTCCCTAACAGGGTAGGCAAAGATTTCGTCCACTTAAATTAGTCTCTTCATACTTGATTATTATAACTTACACGTGTTTTTATATACCCGACAAAGCGCCATCTATTGGACGTGGGAACAAGTACAACATTTATTTCCTATAGTTGGGACGTGATAGCCTACGTCTTAATAGGTGAAAGCTTGTGTGATTGATTTAATGATATATATATCTGTACGACCCCCCCCCCCCCCCCCCAATTGCCCCCAAACGAGTGTTGTTACAACCACATCCCCTATTTGGAGAAATATTATTAGGTGCCATCGCCATTTCTCAAGCACGACTATACATACTTACATCTTTGAATTATCACACAAATCCACGCTCATGAAAAATTATTGCTTTGAGTTCACTGCCTACAATAAATGTATAAACATACTTGATTGTCAATTGGATTGAGTAAAACTAACTGTCAACAGGAATTACGCACCTCAATCAGATTTGAATGTAACAAGATCCTGCAACAAAGAAGATTAGTGAAGGGATGCCAATTCCGATGGAATTTAATTAATAGTAACTTCAATTGCATGCCTTTTAATGCTAGGCTCATCATTTGAAAGGTACTCGTATGTTCTTACAAATGTTGAGCTTTTTATCACTAGATGGCGCTAGTGCTGATTTATAACACGCTATTGTTTCGATCTACTGTTTATCGAGGTTACTTGTACGTTTCATTTACATACTTCGTGTAACTGTCGATCAATTAACTGCGGAGTTATTATCTACCTTTAGGAATTTAAAATAAGCATCGCATTTTCTATCGTTCATATTTCTATAGGTGTTCAAAGTACAATTTAATATAATAGTTATTACATTTTATTAGTGGCAGGAACCGCTTTCCATCAGCAAGCCGCAATCCTGATTTAGTTAGAACCATTGTGGTGTCAAATTGTCCTGAGAAAGTTAGTACACACTATCCAATTATCCTTCCTTCCCTTAGGACATGTACCTATTCAAATGTGCTAATGCCATTTTAACCAGACTGATTTTGTAATACATATTGACACATTACCTAGCATAATCGTTGCTTGCTATAGCTAGTGTCATCCACGAAGACACGCCCCACAATTCTTCAAATAGTTAATAGTGTAAGTGCGCAACCTTCCACTAATGTTTGAGTATTATCGGTACACACTGATTACCTATGAGTGCACACGCACACTACAATTAATAGATATGGGTTATACCAACCTCATCCCGCGACCCCCTCGACTAGAAATTGGTGGGGCGCGTCTTCGTCGATGGCACTATCTGTATGATATTGTTACTGTAGTTTATTTATTACTAGAATTATATAACGGAACTATAAGTGTTTGAGAGACTGCAAAACGAAAGCTGTATACATACAAACATATATTTCTCCTTTTATATAATAGACAATAGTTTAAAGTTGATACTAATTAACATGATGCCTTTAACACTTTAATATTATATCACATACATATATACATATACAGACATACAGAGCTATATAATAAAAAATATTATAACCAACTAATGTTATAAGTGTGAAAGTTTGTGAGGGTGTTTGACCCCTAACGCCTTCCCACAAGGGTCCCTAAAGGGGTAGGCAGCGTGTATAGGTATTACCCACACATGTTTATTCCCTTTTCAAGTTACAACTAATGAATAGAGTGGGGTGACAATTTGCACAGAGATATATGTTTAAAGCCAGACAAGAAGACCCGGGTGAAGCCGCGGGGCATTTCTACTACTCAACTCTATCTTCGCCAATTTAACAACGACCTTACTAACATTATAGTTTTGTCAATGTACGTCTGATGTTACGACTTATAATTTTAACTTGTGCCATTGGTTCGTCATCCCTGCTCTACGTATTGGAATAAAATAGATGTACATTACATTATTATTATAGTCAAATAAGGCATTATTTTGGTCGTATTGCGACTTGTACGGTGCTTGCGAATATTGTCATAATTATTAATTTAGCACTGCCTTCGTGAAGCACGTCATGGACGTAATATACAAACATAAACGATTAGTCATAGCTAAAAAACCAGCCGACCGAGAGAGATAGCATATATGCCTTGTGTCCCTTTCTAACAGGGTGACAATAAGTTTTTTTTATGGGACAATAATTCAATCTTTCATCAGCAATAGAAAACGTCTGTGGGATTGGAGATGGTTTAATAAAAACATAATACAAAGTTTTGATTTATTCATTGAACTTTGCTATTATGAATGCTATATTAGTTACAATTGACAAGTACATACAGTTACTAAAAAACGTGGGTATGTAGGTACTCCCTCTGCCTACCCCTTTGGGGACCCTGTTGGGAAGGAGTGACGATATGCTATTATTAAAATATATTACCTACACTTATTAAACTTTGCAAAATAATATCGTTTTATGAAGTTTCTTTCATATGCCGATTCATTTGATGTAATGTTTTAATTCAAATAGGAAATAACAAAAGCTTTATCCAATTTTAATTCGTGTGGCTCTTCATAATTATATGTAGTAGACTGTACAAGATGGGCCGGAGAAAAGAAATGCTTCAAATTTGTTAACAAAAAGTTGTTCTAATGTTTTCAAAGTAATATACATACATATCATCACGCCGAGTCCCTAACGGGGTAGGCAGAGAGTGTAGAGCGCCAGTTATCTCTAGACTTGCATACCTCTTTCGCTTCGTCCACATTCATACATACATACATATCATCACGCCAGGTCCCTAACGGGGTAGGCAGGGAGTATAGAGCGCCAGTTCTCTCTAGACTTACATACCTCTTTCGCTTCGTCCACATTCATCAGTCTCTTCACACATTCAAACTACGTCCACATTCAAAGTAATATATATAATAACATTTTTGCTTGTTTGTCGGTATGTCTTCTTGGCTATTTCCTACATAAATAACTGTTCGCTCCAGCCTATGACCCCGAAATTTAGCTTAATTATAAGCTTCCAAGCTCGTAGCGTGAGTTCCGGGAACGTTTGCTACTTAACCGGGCAATGGCGAGACCTAGGCCTCCAGCCAGACACTTTAGTGCTAAGCAACACAGCTAAGGGCACCCCTTGTGGGGTACGGACCTCAGCTTAGAGCGTTGCTGGATCGTGATCAAGAGAGCTGGGCTTGTTAATTTCATTTACCCAAATATTAAGGGGCGGGATTTGCGCGTCTGGCTCGGCGCGGGCCGGCGTTTGCAGGGGTCGGGGGGGAACAAATCATTATCTTAAGTATTAACTCATTTAAATTAAGTAAAATAGCTTCTTATTGATATTCTTAAATTTTCAGCGTTATCGGTCCCGTTAGTTAGTTTATTACGTGCATGTGGAAGTACCAACTGTAGCCTGTCGATCAAATAGTATCACCATAAAGTATGGTTTCCACCAAACGGCTCGCATCGCATCGGATAGGAACGGGCACGAACGGATGCGGCTTCAGCCGATCGTAATAGAGAGTATACAATATTTAATACCGAGTACACGAATTAACATCGTTTGTAAAATTGGTTGCATGTTTGATCCTATGCGATGCAAGACGTTTGGTGTAAATTATCCCTAATTCGCCAAATTAAGTGTATAATTGTGTTACTATAAACGAAGTTGTATCAATATGTATTATAGTGACGATATAAATAAAATGTACATAATTTGATACGTTAATAAAAATTTCCACAATATTTTGTCGTTTCTTTTCTCAACTTCTCGCCTTCATACAAGGAACCCCGAAGAGATAGGCAGACGTGTACACCCACTTTTCGCCGGAGATATAGGTATATCTACTCGCCATCTATCACCGCCATCATCAACGTGTCAGATGGAGAGTCCATCGCCGTTTCTCGAGCATAGCTGTATGTACATACGGCTTTGAATTTCTTCCTAAACTACCTATGCAGGTTTCTTCACGATGTTTTCCTGCACCTTAAAACACATGTGATTAATCAATCACTATACTTTAGTGCTGAAAACTAACATCGATATGCTATAGTCGGGGTTCGACCGTGCGCTCTTTGCGTTGCGGGTGGTTGAAATTAATTACTACTCGAACCACTGTGCCACAGCGGCTTTTCTCAACGGTCTTGCAACTTCCAGATGTAGTATAAAGTTATGCAATATTATTAACGGTACTACATACATATATATAATAATTTGACGGCCCTCTGGTCTAGTGGTTGGAGCTCCTAACTGCGAAACTTGAGGTCGCGGGTTCGAATCCAGCTGAGGGCAGATATTTGTGTGATGAACACGAATATTTGTACCTTAGTCTTGGATGTCATATGTATTTAAGTATATATATCTATCTATATAAGTAAATATATCGTTGTCTAGTTACCATAACACAAGCTTTGCTTAATTTGGGACTAGGTCAATTTGTGTGGAATTGTCCCAACGTATTTTATTAATCACGCCCCTTTCCCATAGGGGTAGGCAGAGACCACTTCTTTCCACTTGCTACGATCCTTACATACTTGTTTCGCTTCGTTTATTTAGGGTACTGTTTATTTAAGAGTTTCCTTCTTTCCTACAATATCTATCAAATGTTGACGTATAACGCCGAGTCCTCACGAAGTAGGCAGAGATAGTTAAGCGCCAGTTTTCTCGAGACACACCTCTTTTGCTTCCTTCACAGCCACCAGTCTGCGTACATGCTCACCGGTTGGACGTTCCAATGTTGGTTTGATCGATTTGATCCAGGCAGGTAAATATCTATACTAATCTATACGAATATTATAAAGCTGAAGAGTTTGTTTGTTTGTTTGAACGCGCTAATCTCAGGAACTAGTGGTTGGAATTGAAAAAAATATTTTTGTGTTAGATGGTCCATTTCTCTAGGAAGGCTTTAGGCTATATAACACCACGCTACGACCAATAGGAGCGAAGCATATATTAATAATGTTGCAAGATCGGAAAAATATTAATTTTTGAGAGCTTCCGTTGCGTGCGCTGCGTAAACGGTTTAAGTTACGCAAATATCATGTTTATGGGAAATGTACCTTTAAAAGTTCTAAAAAAAGTCCGCGACTGAAGTGACGCGAGAAAAGGTTATAGTGAGTCAATCTCAATTTGTCAATAAGCATATGTCTATCTTTTAAGATTGACTATATATTTAAGATTGATATGTAACCTTTTTTATGGCAATTACCTAAGTCCGCGATGGGCTCCTGAACCACTTAACCGATTTCAATCAAATTTGCACACCGTGTGCAGTTTGATTCAACTGAAAAGAAAAGATAGCTTACATCACAATTGGACCCGATATGTGGCGGTGCCATCGTGTTTCAGGAAATTTTACTTTTTCATCCGGGTGAAGCTGGGCGGGACAGCTAGTATAATATAAATGCGGACGAATTACCTAACCTCCACTTTTGAAGTCGGTTAAAAAGTAGTCTTGACGATTGTATGTAATATAAATTCCGTGACGTGCCGTAATAGTACATCGTAGTGCGTAGCATAGAAAGTATTAATTTCATTTACAATTACAAGGCTTTCGTTGTCAGTTTAATTGCAAATTAGTTTCAGTGGATTACTTCCAATTGGCTCCATAGCTTGTTCACATCTACGTGTTGCGCCATGACGCTCGCTTGGTATACAATACGTGAGTTATTAATTGGGGTATTTTTATGTGGGCTTTTTGATAGTTCTACTAATAGCTAGTGCCATCCACGAAAACGCGCCCCACTATTCTGCCCTATAGTTTAATGTGTAAGTGTGCAGCCTTCCACTAATGTTTGAGTATTGTCGGTACACACTGATTACCTATGAGTGCACACGCACACTACAATCAATAGACTCGGGTCATACTCCCCGCATCGCGTGACCCCCTCGACGACAATTTGTTGGGGCGCGTCTTCGTAGATGGCTCTCTATCTATACAGACTAATAACAATAATAATAATTTCTTTATTTTCTCACACAAAAGTAAGTAAGTTTAACACTTAATAATGTGTGAGACTGGTGCCTGAGATAGGTATACAATACCTGTAGTACAGGTCACCAGTGCCCCACAGTGCTTTAGATGATTAATTTTACTTACATTTAACTTAAGGTAAATATAATAATTATGTGCATGTGTGCGTGCGTGTATGTGTATGTGAAAGTGTGTGTGTGCGTGTATGGAGATGGGTGTGTGTAGTGGAAGTTTAGTGTGGGGAGATATAATGAGTGTGTTGGGTACGTGTGTAAATTGAGTGTGTAAGATGATAAATTTGTGTATTGCGATTGTGCATGATTGAGTTATAATGTGTGTGGGATGCGAATGCGACATGCTCCAGTGGGAGTGAGACTAAGTTTGAGAGTTTAATAAGTTTTCCGTCGCTAGATAGTCGAGCGTTTTTAACCATTTCTTGATAGTTTGCTTACATTCATATTTAGATAGTGAGTATATATTAAGGGATTTATTCAATTTATTGTAAAGATTATCCCCCAGGTAGCAAAAGAACTTGTGGGCAAGGCATGTTTGGAAGGTTTTCGTTTGGCAGACGGTACCTTTCCTACGTTTACCCGTCATCAGTTCAGGATCGTATATAAGCTGCGAATGTTTTTTTTCAATGATGCTAGCTATGAAAGTCTGTCTAACGGTAAGGACATTCCAGAGACGGTAAAGATCTGTCGTCGGGTACCTATATGGCAGTTTGGCAGACACTTTGAGTATTGCACGCTGTGCTTTTTCGGCTTCAATCAAGTGAGTTTTGGCCGCACCACCCCAGGAACCTATACAATATTCAATCAATGATTGGCACAGAGCACTATAAACCATGCCTATAACACCGCGGTCGGCTATGTGTCTGAGCGATTTAAATATATATATCAATTTCCGTAGACGAGTAACCAATGCATCGATATGCGGTTTGAAAGTCATTCTATGGTCGATAATGATTCCAAGGTATTTAATAGTTTCAGTTCGTTCCAGAAACGGACAGTGGCATGTGAGTGATGCGCTGTTACATGAATGAGCGTTAATAACAAAGTTGCTTGATGGAGGAGAGTTGGTGTTATTCGAATGAAACGTCATGTATTTCGTCTTGGAGACATTTAGTGAAAGAAGATTGGCTCTTAGCCAACAACACACGGCATTGAATCCACACTGTGCACTCCGGAATACATCCTCCCAACTGGTGCCGCTAAAGAAGAGAGCCGTATCGTCGGCGAAGGTAAAAGTTTTACCATTTGGTAAGCTTAATTGACACAGGTCATTAATATATACCAGGAACAGACTAGGTCCAAGAATGCTGCCTTGCGGTACACCGCAATTTACAGGGAGGTCTTTGCTCAGCCATTTACCAACCATCACTCTTTGAGTCCTGTTTTGCAGGTAGTTCTGAAATAATTTCAGGGGAATGCCTCGGATACCAATATTTTCCAGTTTCTCAAGAAGGTGGGAGACTGAGACAGTGTCGAAAGCCTTGGCCAAATCAAGGAAAATAGTGAGGCATTTCCTTTTTTTATCCATATTATTAACGATAGCGTCTGTGAGGTTATGAACCGCATCATTTGTGGATTTACCAGATCGAAAACCGAATTGAGCGGGTGAAATCAGGTTATTCGTCTCAAGAAAGTGAACCAACCGTTTGTTCATGAGTCGTTCTAAAATTTTGGATAGTGTAGATAGTATGGAGATTGGTCTGTAGTTATCGAAACACTCTCTGTCGCCCCCTTTATGTATAGGTTTAACAACAGCTGTTTTAAAAGCTCTTGGAAATACGCCAGTTGATAGGGCTAGGTTGCATATATGAGTAATGACAGGAATTAGTAAATTTGCGTAGCGTTTTAATATCTTGCCTGAAATTTGGTCAATCCCTACAGCACATTTATCTTTCAGACTCATAATGATTGAAAAAATTTCGTTTTCGTCTGTAGGTAGATTAACCAATGAGCATCTCGAACTGTTTTGCAATCTGGTATTTTTATAGTCTGTCCTTGGCAGCTGTTGCTTAATAATTTCATTCACAATATCTGTGCCGATATTTGTAAAATAGCGGTTTATATCATCAACACTCTTTTGTGGGTTATTCGATTTTATTAGACAATTAGAATGATCAACCACCTGAGATGTGTTTGTTATATTTTTAATGGTATCCCAAAGGTTTTTCTTGTTATGTTTTGCCTCGGCTATTAATTGTTTTTCGTAATTACGTTTGACTTTTTTTAGTATAGCTGAACAGAAATTCCGGTATCTCTTATAAGTTGAGATATGAATTATATTATCAGGATCCTTTTTTAACTTTTTATGCAAGCTATCTCTGTTCCTGAGACAACGTAGCAGGCCATTGGTGATCCAGGGCTTATGTATGAGTTTCCTATTTGATACTCTTCGTGTCCCAGAATTTGAAGTGATAGCGGAACTTATGGAGTCAACTAACATATTACTAGCGGCGTCCACATCACAATTTTCCAGAATTGGTTGGAAGTTAATCTCGTTCATTGAGATATCGAGGCCTGCATAGTCAAGTGTTTGTGCTTGTTTCCTGTTGTATTCTAATGTGTTATGTAGTCCCATACTCATTGCAACACACTCATGGTCGGTAATTGAAGATTCAATTACCACACAGGTGACGTCTGATGTAGTTTTGATCATCATGTGGTCAAGACAAGTACGCCCGCGAGTGGGTATTGTATGAGCTGGGAGGATTCCGTGACTAGCCAGCATATTTAAGTACTCATTCGATCTTTTGTCAGATGTATTAGACACGATGTCAATGTTGATATCACCACAGAAGACAATGTTCTTGAAATAAGAATATTTGGTTAGGAGAAGGTCAATCGAATGTACAAAATTGGTGATGTTGCGTTGACTAGGGGGACGATAAATTCCTATTATGCAGGTTTCTGGATTAACCTTTATCATAAGACAATTTGCGTCTATGACTACAGGTTCTTCAGATGAGATATTAAGTTTTTTATTATAGTAAATCAATACTCCCTCGTTTTGGGTTTGATGAGTGGTTGATGCGTAGTGTTTATAGTCATCGAGGTGTGGTACATGATTTGCCGAGTGTAGCCAACATTCCGTCAACACAAGTACATCCCAGGAGGTATTTGATCTGGCAAGTAAAGTTTTAAAATTATCTATGTTACAATTTACGCTTCTGATGTTTTGAGTTAATATTTTCAAGGTTCGGAATGTATTTGGGAGTAGCGAGTTTACGTCTTCTATGGCACATCTTAGTGGTTTAGCCTCCAAGAAAAAGTCTAGATCCTTGATAATAGTATTCTGCGCATTACCGTCGAATTTTGTGGTTAGGTTTATTGTGAAAAAATCTCATTGTTTTAGTGTAGTTAGTAAAGCGATTTACAAGAAATTGAAATATTTCTGTGCAGACTTTAGAGATAGTTGCATGTATGGAGGTATAGATTGATTCGAAGTGATAAAATGTTGATTCTCCCACTGTTGTATTGTTGTTTTGCTGTTTTAGGTGTAATTTGCTTATTGAGTCTGTACCCAATGATTGTTTGTCGAATTTAGTGTAATATATTGTGTTTGTGTGTAGTGGATTATAAGTATAAATAACGACTTGTAGTGAATTGTGTGTGTGAGTAAGTAAGAGATTATGAGCGAGAAAGTGTATGATCACTAATAACATAAGTATTAAAAAAAGTACAAAAATGGCCTGAGTATTAAAGTAGACATATAGAAAATAAATCTCTAATAAGAGTGATATATCCTGGAAAATAATAAACAAAGCATATAAAAGATATAAAAGGTGCGCACGTTCGGCAATCAATAGTCATATTAGTTTATTAAGATCCGCTTCTTCATTAATGCGTACAGGTGCAAGTCCCTCTTCCTTTTTCACATACACCTTTCCATACAGCGTCCACGCTGCGACAAATTTTTTAATTTTAACATTTTCTCGTGCGACATAAAATAGGTGCTTAGATTTGCTTGTCAAATACTCAGACATATAAATTGTCCTACGGGCTCCAGGTAATTTAATATGTTCCGTGTTTAATTGGTCTTTCGTCATTGAACGCTTTGTTTTGTTGTAGTTTCTATACTCAGATAACAAAGCCTCTTTCCTAGTGATGGTCGTGAAGTCAACTACTATGGCATCTGATTTCGTTCGGTACACATCCCGTATTTCGAAATCCAAAATAGGAGAAACATTATTTATTACCGATCCAATGCTCTTGATCATACCAGTTAATGTATGCTTGTTTTCGATTGTTGATTTTGGGATATTCCGAATTTCGAGAGTGGAGTTTCGGGAGTTTCTTTCGAGCATATCTATTTTATTTTCCAGCGACTGAATTCTGTTTTTATAAGCGCCATTTTCTTTCTCCAAACTTTCCATCCTAAGGATTAACTCATCATATTGGTTCGTCATGAAATCAACAGATTTCTGTATATCTAAGTTTTGATTAACTACGACATTTATAGCGCTGTTAAGAGAGTTGAATCGTTGCACCTGCTGGTCTCTTATTTCCTTAAACATCGATTTTATCTCTGCAAGGGATGTCGGAGAGTTATCTGCGAATTCGCTAAAGGTGCGTTTTTGTCGCTTTGTGACATTCATCAATGTGTTGTCTTCCTGGTCAAAATTTGACTTATTTAGCGTCGGCTCCGATCCATACAGCGAAGGCGAATGCGATTTTAATAGTGGCTGGGATGCAGGCGGAGAACGTTGCACCGACATTTTTAATTTGCGCTGGCTGCAACCGCAGTGACTAAATTCTCTCGGCGGCAATTATTTGTTTTAGTTGTGTAGTCTTGAACTAACCTAAAATCGGCTTTTTTAATATTTTCTGTTCACGACGGAGCGATGAGATAATATTTAAAATTTATTTGTGTATCCGTGAGATTTGAACTCGGACCAAAATATTTGCACGACCTTTTGTTTACAGCCAACAGACCAAACGGCCGTTCAACTAGACGGCGAAAATTATTAACATTTAACAACTATGTGAATGTAGTTTAAGTAGCTTTAGTCGTTGTTGACCTTTGGAATCACAGCACTAATGACTTGCATGGAACGAATTCACTTAAGTACTTGGCACTTCAACTGATTTTTATTAAAATAACTGCTTGAAGTTTGTGATTTGAAGCAATTTATACTGTAGTTATATGGAGGGTTGACTTATTTCGTTGTTATAGTATCACTCAGACTAAAATATAAGATTTAGACCACTTTATGGAAATTTAAATACAGTAGCGCTAAGTAACACGTCTGCTCGCAACAAAGGCTCGCGGGGGGGGGAGACTACTGACGGCTGATTACGAAAATTTTCGATTATTCTTGTATATAGCGAAGTCACGTCTCAGAGACATATACCTACCTACATCATCCGACCTTCTCGCTGTAGGTCAAGAAAGGAGAGCGCGTCCTAATGATAGTCTCACGTGAACTTACTGTCTTTGATGATAACTTTTGATGAACCATGAGAAAGCTCAGTGACTAGTCATCATCAATCAATAAAAATGTTAAGGATCGCTGTGTGTGACCTACATGAAAGATATATGAGAAAAAAGAATATTGGCATCTTTATCAATAGCACCCAAAACAATGATTGTTGCACGCTAATCTTACAAACGGCTTATACGATTTAGATGTTTTCACTAATATATTGAGGTAAGCTTCACTTAACATATCCAATTTAAACCAAAAGACATATCCAAAAAATGCTGCCCAAAGTTATTCTATTCCACGCGGACGAAGTCACGGACATAGCTAGTTATTATTAATATATAAACTATAATAGAGCGCCAGTTTGTTTCCGCGTCCGCGTTTAATCTCTAAATTTTTTTTTTTTATTGTTATTTTAATTATAAAAATTATACTATTAAATTTATTTTTAAATTTACTATTAAATTTATAAATTTATAAAATTATATTATTTAAAAAAAAAGCCGTGGTGGCCGAGTGGTTCGAGCAGTTGCCTGCGACGCAAAGGTCGCAAGTTCGAATCCCGACTGTACCAATGAGTTTTTCTGAACTTAAGTACAGTGATTAGTCACACCACGAGCTTTACGGTGAAGGAAAACATCGTGAGGAAACCTGCATACGTCTGAGAAGAAATTCAAAGGCGTATGTATAGTCGTGCTTGAGTAACGGCGATGGACTCGCCATCTGTCACGTTGGCACCTAATATACCTCTGGCGGAAAGTGGGTGTGTGGGTATTACCCATACACCTCTGCCTACCCCTTCGGGGACCCTTGTGGGAAGGCGTGAGGATATTTATTTTTATTTATAAAAATTATACAATAAAGATGAAGAAAGGCATGTTACGTTATTTTGGACATATCTATAGAAAGGATGAGTGAAGAAAGATTGACGAAACAGATATACAACGCGAAAGTGTGTGCAAGAAGAGGCAGAGGAAGGCCACGTCCCAACTACCTAGACAAATCGATCAGACGCTCAAGTACGGAAACCTCAAGAGTACTCGAAAGCGACGGGCATGTATGAAGAGACCGATGAATGTGGACGAAGCGAAAGAGGTATGTAAGTCTAGAGAGAACTGGCGTTCTATACTCTCTGCCTACCTCGTTAAGGACTCGGCGTGATAATATGTATGTATGTATGTATGTACAAATAAAAGATAAAGTATATATAGTAAAGAATAACTAATGCATATTATTTTCAAATCTGTTTAATCTAGCGCGTTCAAACAAACATACAAATTTCCTCTTTATAATATTAATAGGTAGACTAGTTGAGCTCTGAGGGTTCATCTCGGAGTTTAGCCGGAGAAAAACAGACGAATATTAAGTTATATTGTGTTTTTTATCAGTATCATATGTACCTACTTTCATATAGCATTTAGAAAAAACCGTCCCTCACGTTATACAAACAGACTCGTCATTTTTATTTATTTAGGTATTAGTATAGATCAGTAATTTATCTTCGTCGTTTTGTATTTTTCCAACTTCAATTGACGTATGCAAGTATCTTTTAATTATACCACTCATGAGGTGATTGTGCTTGCAGCCATCATACTTTCCACGACGTGGCCATCAGATGGAACCAGACAACTTTGTTCGGACCTGCCGTCAGAGCCTGTGTGTGGAACCAATGGAGTGACATACCGTCATATTTGCGAACTTGGATCTTTGCGAATATCATATCCTGAAGTAGATATTCTTCACAGAGGCGCTTGCGTTCCGGATGCATTTGATATCGTGCACAGGCAGACTAAGCCAGTATCGACCAATAAAAGAATACTAAGAAATCGAGCTACGAACAATAATATAAAAACGGAAAATCCAACAGAAGCAAGGAAGGCTAAGCGTTTGCCAATGTTTTGTGTCATATGTAATAATACCAATGTCGGGTCAATATCAAATTTTACCATTGATATCGTAGATCATCGGCCAACGAAACCAACTACCGAAGCCCCAAGAAGCAGTTGCAAACAATCGTTTCATCCGATTCCGCACTACTCACCCTGCATCTCGTACGTTGTTCCTGTCTACTACCCCATGTGGTGGGGTTAGCCCATGGGCTATGGTCTATTGACTTGCTTTATAGACCGCATGCTCGTTGTTTACCTTTGTGGTATAGGCCAAAAGCTTCGGGACGATATCGCCCCTATTTCCTGGAGTCCTTTTTCGAGCAGCATCGTAAAACAAGGCAAACTTTGTCATGAAAATAACTTGACTTTAAAACTATGGATAATTTTTCATTTAAAATGCTTAGTATGTAAGTGCTTTTGTTTATAATGCTGTTAACTTACATATGTTTTGATTAATAAATATAAATAAATAAACACACACGAAGTATCATCGAACACACACGAAGTCTCCGTACATGTACCTACATGATCGCAGTGGAATAGGTAATGTTGAAATATGGAATTGTTATTAATTTGTTAACTTGTAATAACTATTATTTTGCAAAGTTGGTATCCATTTATTCCTTATTAGTTTTCTTGCTTGTTATATTCTGTAAGGGTTACATAATTGTTAATTATTAATTAAAATAAGTATAAATTAAGGTCCTATCAATGTTATACGCCTACGAAACCGATTGCTCGGTTTGACTGTGGTAATAATTGTTAAATATTATATTATAAACAGCGTATAGAAACATACGTCACCGTTGTATGTTTTTATCTCTGCTAGACTACTGCGTGGTGTATTGAAAGTGTTAAATAAAACGAAAGATAATAACAGATAATAGTTTTCATTTCTAAAAAAAATTACAGGTATGTCGGAAGTAACCACACAACCACTTTCCGCCGGAGATATAATAATAATAATAATAATAATAATAATAATAATAATAATAATAATAATATATCCTTTATTGTACAAACACACACATTTACAAAAACAAACAGAAATGACAAAGAAAAACATATAGTAGGCACAATAGGCGGCCTTATCGCAAAAGCGATTTCTACCAGGCAACCCAAGTGTAGAGAGAGATAAGAAACAGAGAAAGAAAAGGTAGGTGTGACAGTTGAGAGGATGAAATAGAAACAATTATTATAATATACAAATAGAGATATATTAGTTTAGGTGCCAAAGAGACAGATAGCGAGTCTATCGCCTTTACCCAAGCACGACTATACATACGCTATTGAATTTCTTCTTAAGCCTATGCAGGTTTCCTCTAGATGTTCCCTTCACCGTAAAGCTCGTGGTGTGACTAATAAAAAATAAGTACCAATTTTTTTTCAATACAGGTATTACCAATAAATAAAATAATACTTTGCGACCATCCCACTCAAGAAAAAATCCTAGGCTCAAACTTGTATAGCTACTCGAGCATTCTTGCTCAGACTTTTACTGCCCATATATTCACTTTATAGGCAGTTATCCGTGTTTTTGAATGTCTTTTACATTCGCCCCATCTCGTGTGAACATGATGTAAAACTTCTGTCACTTGCTCTAGAATATAACGCGACAACGGTGCCCTCTTTATTGAACTAGTAGCCTAGTTTGAGCATATATATATATATATAAGTATGAGTGCAAAACGTGCAGAGAGCAGTATGATACAAAGCGAAACAAAGTGCAAGGAGAGGCAGGGGAAGACCACATTCCTACTACCTAGATCAAATCGATCGGATACAAAAGGACGGGAACGTCAACAGTACTCGAAACTAATGAATGTGGTCGAAGCGAAAGAGGAATGTGAGTCTAGATGAAAGTCTGGCGGAAAGTGGGTGTGTGGGTACTACCTATACACCTCTGCCTTGTGGGAAGGCGTGAGGATATTAGTATATCTAAAATAAATAAAAAATACAGAAAACTTAAAGTTCAGACAAAAATAGCGTAAAATTAACGATTGTCAAAAATATATTCAAAATGTTAAAGTTTTTATCATTTTAGCGTCTGGTTTTTGCTTAAGTTGGTGTAAAAACAAGTTTTGTTTAAAATTGTTAGTTCTCAGTACATTGGTACTCTTTAGTTTAAGAAAATGTGATGAAAACGCAGGTGGGACGATTTTGGTGAACCAACCAGTGTATATAAAGCCACGCCCCTAAACTTCACTTTCGTTTGAGGCAGTACTATTACCACCAATTAAATCAGCTTCACCAATAATTACTTCCATAAAAGCAACAAGGCCTTCAATATGAGTTTAATTGCAAATTAGTTTCAGTGGATTACTTCCAATTGGCTCCATAGCTTGTTCACATCTACGTGTCGCGCCATGACGCTCGCTTGGTATACAATACGTGAGTAATTAATTGGGGCATTTGCAGCCGGCATCAGACAAAGCTAGACAATTCCACGGAATTCTTAGAATACTACTCATAAGGTTTCTAACTGTGTTTGCAGCCATCATACTTTCCACCACTTGGCCATCAGATGGAACCAGAATAGTATGTTCGGACCTGCCGTCAGAGCCTGTGTGTGGAACCAATGGAGTGACATACCGTCATATTTGCGAACTTGGAACTTTGCGAATATCATATCCCGAAGTGGATTTTCTCCACAGAGGCCCTTGCATTCAAGATGCATTTGTTATAATGCATAGAAAGGCTTTGCCTGTGTCGACTAATGGAAGAACGCTGAGACCGCAACTAAGAACAGCTGGAGGCTTAGAGGATTTACGAATAACGTACAGACCTAACCGCTTACCAATGTTTTGCATCAAGTGTAATAACGATAAGATTGACGCCATAAACATTCCTGCAATCAGAATTGTAAGCCAGCCTGACGCTAATGGTTTTTTGAACTTTGGAGGATAAAATGGTGATGCAATTATGTAAATAAAACTCCGCATTTGGCTTCATATATGATAGTCTGATGACCGTCCTAAGTGATACAATATATTAATATATTTTTTAAGGAAAAACTTATTTAGGCGCGTTGGGCATTTTTGAGATGGAAAAACTATTGAGTTCGCGACGTAGTTGCCGTAACCGCCACCTCTGTATATAAGTGTGTACATGTATTGTGTTTGTACGTACATAGGAACACATGCAAGTTAGCATTTTTGAGATGGGAAAAACAATTGAACTTGCGATATTGTTACCATTACCAATCACCTCCGTATATAAGTAATACTTGATATATCCTCACGCCTTCCCACAAGTTAACCTGAAGGGATATGCAGAGGTGTATATATACCTACTTGCACGGAAAGTATTTCCCGCTTAATAAAATTATCCCGACGATTAAAAAATTCAAACGTAATTGTTCAATTTTCACTTCTATCGGCACTCATTGATGTTTTAGCGACGTTTAAACATATATGTAATTTATTTCAGATATTAAACCCATAAATTAATAAATTAATGACTAATCAATTAATTGCGTTATATATTTACATGCAATATGGCAATGCTATTCGTGCCTACACTTAACTGTTGCTACTTATTGTGTTTAACTTGTCCTCGCCGGCGAGGCTCGACGCGAATAAGCCGTAATGTTCCCCCCCGACCCCCGCCGCAAACGCCGGCCCGCGCCGAGCCAGACGCGTAAATCCCGCCCCCAAATAATATTTAAATAAAATTACCAGTCCAGCCCAGCTCCCTTGCTCGCGATCCAGCAACGCCCTAAGCCGAGGTTCGTACCCCACAGGGGGTGCCCTTAGCTGTGTTGCTTAGAAATAAAGTAGCAAAAGTTCCCGGAACTCACGCTACGAGAGACAATACAAAAAAAAAATGTGTTTAACTTAGGAGGCGACTTCAAACAACAATGTCCCGCGATCGTTTTATGCTTAAGCTGCATTAGACTATTAACAATATTGTACCAAAGTTTAACTTAAAAAGTATATGAATATCCGGCGAGTTTGTTTGGCCGAAGTTTTGTTTGTGGTACCTAATATACCTCTGGCGGAAAGTGGGTGTGTGGGTATTACCTATACACCTCTGCCTACCCCTTCGGGGACCCTTGTGGGAAGGCGTGAGGATATATTATATTATATTATATTGTTTCGCCGACTCTTCTCCAGACAGGATTTTTCTTGGAAAGGGTCATTTAATTTGATACTAATTTTATTTTGTTAAATTTGTGTTACCAATACATTATATGTTGAAAAAAAGGTTTTTGGTTGTTATTTTTTATCTTTCTCCATCCATTCATTGTCTGTCCAAACCGTAGCAAATCACAAGAAATGTTGAAGGGTGGGCGATGCGGTAAGTAAAGATGAACTCATTCAGTATAGATGGATATTATCTATACAAATAAATAAAATTGGAGTGTCTGTTTGTAATATTAAAATAACCGCTTCTCACTAAATGCATATGGATGTATACACGGTACAAATAGCAAAATATTTTTTTTAATTATTTTGTCTGTCTGTCTGTATATAATAAAAGCTATTTGTTAATATTCACGCGGACGAAGTCGCGGACACAGCTAGTCTATACATATATACAAATAAATAAAATTGGTGTGTCTGATGTAATATTAAAATAACCGCTTTTTACTAAATGCATACACGGTACATATATCAAAATATTTTGTTTTACAATTTTTGTCCGTCTGTCTGTCTGTCTGTTTGTTCCGGCTAATTTCTGAAACGGCTGGCCCGATTTTGTCGGGACTTTCACTGGCTTTACAGATAGCTGATGTAAAACTTTTATTTTAGAAACTGAACGATATTTTTTTGTCTAATTCCACGCGAATGAAGTCGGGGGCACAGCTAGTATAATATAAAATGTAAAGAAACTCACAATAACAAAATGATTACATATTAAGATATAGTAAGAAAGAGTAAGTACCTACTGTATAATTTTTAATGTCTAACAATGCAATTAATGGATATCTAAGTATATATATATATATATATATATATATATATATATATATATATCCTCACGCCTTCCCACAAGGGTCCCCGAAAGGGTAGGTAGAGGTGTATAGGTAGTACCCACACACCCACTTTCCACCAGATATATATTTTAGGTGCCAACGTGACAGATGGCGAGTCCATCGCCGATACTCAAGCACGACTATACATACGCCTCTGCATTGCTTCTCAAACGTATGCAGGTTTCCTCTCGATGTTTTCCTTCACCGTAAAGCTCGTGGTATTAGCACCGTAAAGAATTAGCTAGCTGAAGTGGCAGTGGGCCGGCCATATCTCGCGAAGAACCGACAACCGCTGGGGTAAGCGTGATCTTCAGTGGAGACCTCGATTAGGCAAACGTAGTGTAGGACGCCCTCCGACCAGGTGGGATGACGATTTGCAAAGGACTGCTGGCAGATGCTGGATGCGGCAAGCTGAAGACAGGGCGCTAAGGCGATCATTAGGGGAGGCCTATGTCCAGCAGTGGACTAGAGCGGGCTGATGATGATGATGATGAAAGCTCGTGGTGTGACTAATCACTGCATCTTTAGCTAAGTACATATATATTATACACGGCATCAGACTTCGCTTCGGGGAGAAGCAGCGCTCTAATTAATTTAAAAAAATATAATTAAACAAGCGTCACTAATGAAAATTACTTTCATAAAAGTAACAAGGCCTTCAATATGAGTTTAATTGCAAATTAGTTTCAGTGGATTACTTCCAATTGGCTCCATAGCTTGTTCACATTTTTACGTGTCGCGCCATGACGCTCGCTTGGTATACAATACGTGAGTAATTAATTTGGGTATTTGCAGCCGGCATCAGACAAAGCTAGACAATTCAACGGAATTCTTTTAATATGCTAATGATACCGATAAAGAGCCGTGGTGGCCGAGTGGTTCGAGCAGTTGCCTGCGACACAAAGAGTTCAAATCGCGACTGTACCAATGAGTTTTTCTGAACTTAAGTACAGTAATTAGTCACCCCACGAGCCTTACGGTGAAGGAAAACATCGAGAGGAAACCTGCATGTCTGAGAAGAAAATCAAAGGCGTATGTATAGTCGTGCTTGAATAACGGCGATGGACTCGCCATCTGTCACGTTGGCACCTAATATACCTCTGGCGGAAATTAGGTGTGTGGGTAATACCTATACACCTCTGCCTACCCCATCGGGGACCCTTGTGGGAAGGCGTGAGGATACTATTGCTTATATAGTGATTATTCTTGTACTTAGGATACTACTCATAAGGTTTCTAACTGTGTTTGCAGCAATCATACTTTCCACCATATGGCTATCAGATGGAACCAGACAACTTTGTTCGGACCTGCCGTCAGAGCCTGTGTGTGGAACCAATGGAGTGACATACCGTCATATTTGCGAACTTGGAACTTTGCAAATATCATATCCTGAAGTGGATATTCTTCACAGAGGCCCTTGCGTCTCTGGTGCATTTATAGTGTTTCATAGAAAGGATCTACATTTGTCGACGGATGGAAGAATACTAAGACCGCAACTGAGAAAAACTGGAAGAATTATGAATCCACGCGTAAGAGCTATGAAGCGCTTACCAATGTTCTGCATCATTTGTAACAATCATCACGTAGGTGAAATAAAACACTTTATTGTCAACAGAAAAAACCATCCTGGCCGTAGTGGCCAGGTAATAATGTCTATAACTTAGGATTTTTTTCACACACCATTAGGATAAGGTAAGGTAAGTGCGTCGCCATTTTATCCTCCTGGTTAATGTGGTGATCTACTATTCCAATAAAATTTCGCATTTGACTTAGCATATGACAGCCTGTTGACAGTTATTCAATATATAAAATTATATACAGTTCATTATTTGTTATTTATTTTTGAGGTAAAATAAAACAAGTTGATTTCACTAACCAATACACCTAATTATATTATACTCTACTATGCTAGATACATACATACATACATACATATCATCACGCCGAGTCCCTAACGGGGTAGGCAGAGAGTATAGTTCCCCAGTTCTCTCTAGACTTACTCTTACTCTCGGTCTCTTCATACATGCTCGTCGGTTTCGAGTACTCTTGACGTTCCCGTCTTTGAGCGTCCGATCGATTATGATACTAGATATCTTATATAATACTAACTGTCCCGCCCAGCTTCGCTCGGGTGAAAAAGTTAAATTGCCCGTAACACGATCGCAGCGCCACCTATTGGCTCCAATTGTAAATCTAAACCATTCTCGAATCTAGCTTAAGACACACAGACACACAGAAAGCTTCGCCCGGGTAAAAAGGTAAAATTCTTGAAACTCGATCGCAGCGCCACCTATCGGGTCCAATTTAATATAGCCTATGTTACTCGGGGATAATGTAGCTTTCCAAAGGTGAAAGAATTTTTGAAATCGGTCCAGTAGTTTCGGAGCCTATTCATTACAAACAAACAAACAAACAAACCAACAAATCTTTCCTCTTTATAATATTAGTATAGACTAGTGGTCCCGCCCAGCTTCGCTCGGGTGGAAAAAAAAAGATGGTGGCGCCACCTATCGGGTCCAATTGTGAATCTAAACCATTCCCAGATCCCCTTGAACACACACAAATAATTTCATCAAAATCGGTGCAGTCGTTTGAGAGGAGTTCAGTGACATACACACTCACAGAAGAATTATATATATAAAGATAATTATTCGGTACATAGAACCACTTCATATCTTCTTAATATATATAAACTAGTGGTCCCGCCCAGCTTCGCTTGGGTGAAAAAAGTAAATGCCCTAAAACACGATCACAGCGCCACCTATCGGGTCCAATTGTGAATCCAAACCATTCTCGAATCTCCACGAACACACACAAAAAATTTCATCAAAATCGGTCCTGTCGTTTAGGAGGAGTTCAGTCACATACACACGCAAACAAGAAATATATATATTAAGATTACGCGTCACGTTGTTTGTCCGCGATGGACTCCCAAACTACTTAACCGATTTTAATACAATTTGCACACCGTGTGCAATTTGATCCAACTTGAAAGATAGTAGCTTACATCTCAACGTATAGTCGCAATATTATTTTATTGCAAATTAATTGTCTATTATTTGAGTCACAATTATCTGTTAGCTCCAAACGATTCCAACAGATGGAGTCGAGAATGGTTTAGATTTCACAATTGGACCCGTGCTAAGGGCAATGAAGACAGATACGCTCGTGTTTAAAGAATGCAGTAGAATGTATTAATAGTTTGGCATTGCAATGAATTGCCAATATTGCAGATAAATCACACTTACTCAGTTCAAATTAATGTAAACCTAATACCGAACTTTTGTTTCTCAGCTGAATCATGAATGAATCATTATTAATAAATGTACCTAGGTACATTTATTAATAATAACTGATGGGAAGCCGGGGTGGCCGAGTGGTTCGAGCAGTTGCCTGCGACGCAAAGGTCGCAAGTTCGAATCCCGACTGTACCAATGACTTTTTCTGAACTTAAGTACAGTGATTAGTCACACCACGAGCTTTACGGTGAAGGAAAACATCGAGAGGAAACCTCATAAGTCTGAGAAGAAATTCAAAGGCGTATGTATAGTCGTGCTTGAGTAACGGCGATGGACTCGCCATCTGTCACGTTGGCACCTAATATACCTCTGGCGGAAAGTGGGTGTGTGGGTATTAACTATACACCTCTGCCTACCCCTTCGGGGACCCTTGTGGGAAGGCGTGAGGATATATTATTATTATTATTATATTATTATTATTATTATTATTATATAACTGATGGGAAATAAAATGGAAGAAAATGTAATCACACTATAAGACTCGTGGTTCCGCAGTAGGGTACCAAGAAGGCTAGCAGCAATGCCACGTTGTATGCCAATGCTGTTTCTTTGTGCTGGATATGTATATTCCACCCTTCTTGTGACTAGAAACCTCAATGAATTGACGCAAGACCTATTTGTTGGGCAGGCGAGCATCTAGGCAAGTTCTTCCGAACCATACAAATATGTGGCGTTTGAGGTTTTCTTGCGGTACCTACAGCAGCAGTGCCAGCCGCTGTTAAGGTGCCAGGCAGATGGGTCGGTGCCGGCAGGTGCCAAACTCCAACGTACCAACGTGACGGCATCCGGCCTCTTGCCATCATATCGGGCGTGGCCAGAAACCCAGCCGTGGTTAGCGCCCGGCTGATGATGACATTATGGCCGAATTTCGCGACTGGCGACCGGTCTTTAGACGACTTCTAAAAAGGAGGTTTCTCAATTCGACCGTATAATGTTTTTTTTTTTACTTTTATCTTTATATATATAATTCTTCTGTGAGTGTGTATGTCACTGAACTCCTCCTAAACGGCTGGACCGATTTTAATGAAATTTTCTGTGTGTGTTCAAGGGGATCTGGGAATGGTTTAGATTCACAATTGGACCCGATAGGTGGCGCCACCATCTTTTTTTTTCCACCCGAGCGAAGCTGGGGGGGACCACTAGTAATAAATAAATGTACTCAGTAAAAAATACCCGGGCGTTTGTTTCTTCTCTTCTCTTCTTAAAAATATATCTCTGGCGGAAAGTGGGTGTGTACTACTTATACACCCCTGCTTACCACTTCGGGGACCCTTGCGGGAAGGCGTGAGGATACTTATTGGGCATGGAATTAATACCTGTGTTGCACACACATAAAAACATATAAGTAAAGCTGAAAGCAAGTTAAACTACAAATAACAGTAACAGAAATTATATTCTGAATTTTAAAATAGTTTATCTTTTCACTTTTCTTTTGAGTAATTGTTTAATAATAATTTGTGGAGGCAGTAAAAGCGCTCCAATTAAATCAGCGTCACTAATAAAATTACTTCCATAAAAGCAACAAGGCCTTCAATATGAGTTAATTGCAAATTAGTTTCAGTGGATTACTTCCAATTGGCTCCATAGCTTGTTCACATCTACGTGTCGCGCCATGACGCTCGCTTGGTATACAATTAATTAATTAATTAATTAAGTAATTAATTGGGGTATTTGCAGCCGGCATCAGACAAAGCTAGGGGATTCAATTCCAACGGAATCCGTTTTATATATATGCGATTATTCTTTATAGGGAGCCGTGGTGGCTGAGTGGTTCGGGCAGTTCCTAAAAGATTGCAAGTTCAAATCCCGACTGTACCAATAAGTTTGTCTAAACTTAAATACCGTGATTAGTCACACCACGAGCTTTGCGATGAAGGGAAATATCGAGAGGAAACCTGCATAAATCGTATGTGTCGTCGTGCTTGAGTAACGGGGAGGTACTCGCCACCTGTCACGTTGGCACCTAAAATACCTATATCTCTGGCGGAAAGTGAGTGTGTGGGTACTAACTACACATCTCTGCTTACCCCTTCGGGGACTCTTGTGGGAACACTTGAGGACTATTCTTTATACTGTGTTTGCAGCCATCCTACTCTCCATGACTTGGCAAACAGATGGAATCAGCCTATTTTGTTCTGAATGGGCGCCCGTGTGTGGAACCAATGGAGTAACCTACCGAAATCAGTGTGAACTTTTAACTTGGCGAAAATCACACCCTGAAGTGGATATTCATTCCAAAGGCCCTTGTGTTCCAGATACTTTTGATATTGACATTAGACTAGAGAATCTTGGGATACAAGGACAGAATAAAATAAATAAAACCGGTATTTCTAATGCAAAGGCTAAGCGGTTGCCAATGTTTTGCATCATGTGCGATAAAAGTAGATTCGGTTCAATATCAGATTTAAAAATCAATATAGTAAGTAACATCATACATACATAAATACATATCATTACCCCGAGTCCCCAACGGGGTAGGCAGATAGTATATATATACATATAGTAAATAACAGTACCTCCAAACCCTCACAAACCCAAAAACACCACTACTACTAGCGCTCTATAATGTAGATGTTGCGGACGCTTAACGAAATGGTTTAATAAAAGTATGAATACAAACACCAACCAAACCTTTATTTATTGTTTACTAGCCCTGCTGGGTCCTGTGCCCTGTGCTTACACATGCATTTTTTTTCTGGAATAAACCAATAATTTTTCCCATTATTGCAATATTTTTGTATTTAAACCCAAATAATATTTAAATAAAATTACCAGTCCAGCCCAGTTCCCTTGCTCGCGATCCAGCAACGCCCTAAGCCGAGGTTCGTACTCCACAGGTGGTGCCCTTAACTGTGTTGCTTAGAAATAAAGTGCCTGGCTGGAGGCCTAGGTCTCGCCATTGATCGGTTAAGTAGCAAAAGTTCCCGGAACTCACAATACGAGAGACAATACAAAAAAAAAAAAAAAAACATTTTTGTATGTCGTAATTCGTAACTCACAAGCATTTTTTTACATTACCCATCACCTGTGTTCATATTCCACACATCAGGTTATCGATCCATTTTTTTTCTTCAAGATGTCTCAAATTCAAAATCAAAATATTGTATTTCACAAAGGCACGGTTCGGTTTGGTCGTTTCCATGGAGAAGAACTTGTTAGGGCTCCCACACATAAACACGATACGACGTCGCGTCGTACAACGATGCGGCGTCGTTTCACGATACGACGTCGCGTCGTGGAAATCTACGATGAGCATCGTAAAAAAACACGACATCGTAACGTAATGTGCCACGCACGATATACGGCACGATGCCATGATGTTTTAGTTCATTCCGAAAAATGGACTGCACTAGACGCATTCTGCTTCTGCTGTTAATAAGAAGACGAAGAAAGAAAAGACAGATACTCAGAAGATATTGGATCCACCCATTTCTTTCAAACATGAATAACGGGAGTCACTTTATAAAGAAGTACAATGCCTTAAAAATAGACCACAACAAGTTTTTTGATTACTTTAGAATGAGTGTATCAAGTTTCGAAGAGTTACTTCATCGAATAACGCCACATATAGCAGGAAAATATGGCAGAGGCAGACCACCCATCGAACCTCTCGAGATGCTAGGATTAACTGTAAGGTAAATGAAACAACAACTTTCTCATATTTTTTCATTTCACTAATCAGATATATATGTGGCGTTATTCGATGAAGTAACGAAGAACAAATATCCTCACAAACTTTCGCATATTTGCTGCTTAGTTACGACACTGGTTGTTAAGCGTTTTAGGCGACGGTAACCGCTTACTGTCTACCTTAACCACCTTGTTGTCGTCACCTTGGTGGTAAGTACATAAAAACAGAGGGTTATGCAGAAAAAAAAAACTCATAATCAAGAACATTATATTTGTATATTGGTCTGTACTAATAATATGTAATTAATATACAACATTGATATTTGAGAAAAATTTTAAACAACTGTATGTTACTGTTTATATATATCTTATATTTAGGCAAAAAACATCCCAAGATATCCATTTACAAAGGTTTAAGGGTAAATATATATAAATTCTCAGTAGACATGTTGGAAGAAGTACAAGGTTTGTTTGAGTTTTTCGTCATATCAGCTTTTCTTGATGAAGTCATATTCGTTGGTTCTATGGTGGTCAATTAGCCATATAGATTTATGGATGGGAATGCCAAAAGTTCCCAAATTATGCATTTATGAAGACATAAATTAATGTGGATGAAACTGTAGATATGTTGATTTACAATTGAACGTTTTGAATGGTGTTTTTATATCATATAAATATTTATTCATAATTAAAATTTTAAATACTAATACTTTTAATTAATGTATGAGAGTCGCTACTTTAGAAGCGTTATTTAAAATGCGTGAATATTATTTTCGTTTTAAAGTT
Source organism: Drepana falcataria (assembly GCA_945859725.1). Taxonomy (NCBI): domain Eukaryota; kingdom Metazoa; phylum Arthropoda; class Insecta; order Lepidoptera; family Drepanidae; genus Drepana; species Drepana falcataria. The sequence continues at coordinate 6,666,557 of OX243941.1, read as the reverse complement.
AATTACGCTAAAGAGGGGATTTATCACACCCATCATCACAAATTTAATGATTGATAATTATTGAAATATTACTTTTTCTGGTCACCAGTCTGTATAGAATTTTACACAATCGCAATACAAACAGTATTAGCTAAGTCAATAACGCCGGGTATATTTATTTCATATTGCTTTTTTGGCATAAAAGCTAATCGCAAATTCATCGTGCATCAATTTGAAAGGCGAGCTATATCGTCATCTCATGAACGGTCTTCTTTATTTGTGCAATTGCCTTATGCAAAGAGTACCTATCTAACTATATAATACGACAATACTTTTAATAAATTTATTTGAAAATCGAACATCGATGTTAATCTTAGGTATTATATTAAAATTCGTTGTTTCAACATGTAAACAACAGTTATTGCGTAAGTATTAGTCGTTTTAAATACATTAAGACTATTGCTGCAAGTGCATATTTGATTAGTTTAAAAATATAAGCGCATAAACAGCGGAAGCGACTTCATTTTATACTTTGTAGACCAGTGCTGGATGTACACACTTGCCGCCATTAAGTTTTTTATGAGAAAATGTAGACACCCGATCTTTTTTATTAAATTGAAATTGCTGTTTAATGAAATTGAAATTGCTTTTCTTGAACTCTGCCCCGCGGTTTTAAAAATTATTCCCATTCTTAATTTTTCACTGATAATAAACATATCCTATGTTTATACACAAATTATTACAGGGCTTATTAAAGCCCAGCTATAAATGATCTATAGCTGTGTGACGACACAGTATGTTAGTTAACTAGATGTTATTTTTATTGTTAGCCTGGTACATTCAACTGCTGGGCAAAAGCCCAGAAACACCTGAAAATCTGGAAAACTCTCCTCAGGAAGGTATTTCTGTCCAATTCTAGTTTGGCCAGTCTACGGATATGTTGTCCAAGCCTTGTCGCAACTAGATGAAAATGATTACTTATTTTGTTTTTACAAAATATTTAAACACACTATCAGATTATTTTTGTGATTATAAGTGACGGTGACATCGCCATTTCGCGTAATATTAATACATAAAATTGGTGCCTCGAGTTTATATTTAAAGCAAAATCAAGCAATCAGGTGTATAAATAAGCTTAATTTGATTCAGTTAGCTGGCACGGGTCTCGGCATCGGCAAATCGGTTCCCTCCGTGGGGTCCTCGTCATCTTCATCGTCGCAAGCATCTTCCGGCTCTCCAAGGGCACGGACGAATTCTGAAATATTGCATTTTTAATACATTATGTTTGCCATGAGGGCCGAGTGGTTCAAGTAGTTACCTGCAACAGAAAGATCACAAGTTTGAATCCAGACTGTACCAATGAGTGTTTCTGAACTTAAGTACAGTGATAAGTCAGACCACGAGCTTTACGGTGAAGGAAAACAACGAGAGGAAACCTGCATACGTTTGAGGAGCAATTCATAGGCGTATGTATAGTCGTGCTTGAGTAACGGCGATGGACTCGCCATCTGTCACATTGGCACCTTAAAATATATCTCTGGTGAAAATTGGGTGTATGGGTACTATCTTTACACCTCTGCCTACCCCTTCGGGGTCCCTTGTGGGTAGACGTGAGGATATATATATTTAGATATATACAATATATATTCAAAAAAATTTAACTCACCCAAGAAATCAATACGACCATCTCCATCTGAATCGACTTCCTTAATCATGTCCTCAACTGTAAAAGAAAATGTTTGTAAATCAGAAAACTCCCAACATCCGTCATGTTATATGGTTGGTGGTAACTGTAGTTTTTTATTTAGTAGTGCTGCGACTTCGTTCGCGTGGAATTTAACTGAAAAAATATTGTTCAGTTTCGAAAATAAAAGTAGTCTATGTTATTCCTTTTATCATCAGCTATCAGCCAGTGAAAGTCCCGTCAAAATCGGTCCAGCCGCTTCCAAGATTAGCCGGAACAAACAGACAGACAGACAAAAATTGTAAAAAAATATATTTTGGTGTATGTACCGTGTAGGTATACTTGTACATACATATGCATTTAATAAAAAGCGGTTATTTTAAAATTACAAACAGACACACAAATTTTATTTATTTGTATAGATGTGTCGTTCAATAAGTGTACCTTGTGTCCCCTATTGAATAAAATATTTTTGATTTGAGTTGACACGTCTCACGATGATGCCAGCCTTTAAGTCCCTCCTGTCTCTAGACATGTAGCCTTAGAAAATTTAAAGATTTAAACTCACTCTCTTCCTCCGAAAGATCTTCTCCCAGACACTGCAAGACAGCCCTGAGGTCCGAGGCGCAAATGTACCCGCGATTATGTTTGTCGAATACTCTGAAAGCATCCCTCAACTCCCTCTCCTCCTGTTCAGCAGAGCTGGTGCCGCCACCCCCACTGTGCATCGACTTTGAGAGAATGCTCACAAACTCCTCGAAGCTCACGTTTCCGTCGCCTGAAGTGTTAAATCATGTATGATTACTATAGAGAATTAGTCCTTTGAAAGCAAAAATTATGAATCGATCTTTAACCTAAAGTCTATTGCCTTCATCAAACATCGAAATACATACCTACATTAATTACATCAAAAAATTTTATAGTGACATCGATGCTTGAAGGCCCTGGATTTATGGCTTACCACAAATGTCCCCGTAGAGATGTGGAGTGCAACATCAATCACTTTTTGCTTAACGTATACAGAAAAATCCATTGGCGATAATATCGGTATTTTGTTCGTGTTACTTAAAAGACACTGAAGGAATATTTGTCTGGTCTGTGCAAACGTAACGGCCAGGGCGCAGAAGTTCGGGTGTATGTATGATGCCCATATAAAAGTGTGGTGTAGGCAAGACCTCAATGAGACTCGCACAGGATCGCTATGGCTGGTGAAACAGAGCATTAGCAGTCTGTTCAATAAATCTGAAATGATGACAATGATGTAGTAAATTTGTGGTCACAGTACCATCGCTGTCGACCTCTTGCAGCATGTCATGAAGCTCCTCAACCCTCGCGAATTGGCCCAGACTGCGCATGACACGGCCCAGCTCTTCCTTCGTTATAGTGCCGTCGCCATCCTTGTCAAACAGCCTGAAGGCTTCGCGGAACTCTGCAGGTTTGTAAGAGTTGCAAACTGTCAGATGATCTAATTATAAAATTTCGCAAATATAAATTTTATATGATAACTGGTTTTTGTTTAGCTTGTCGACATTAGATGTTCTATGTTCTTCGTTGATTACTCTTCCTCTGCACCAAAAGTCATCGAAATCCATTTAGCGGTAATTGAAAACGGACGAAATAACTTTCACAATTATGATATATTCCTAATCAAATAAATTATGTATATATAAATTATGCAGTATGAATACTGAACAACAACATTTTGTTCTAGTGGATTTGCTCATTCGTAAATAATTAAACTATGTACGTGGAGTTAAAGAATTCTAGTTCAGTTTACACGGAGTTGTTGTGTTTGCTTCGACCACTTGGCATGTACATAAATACACTGTAACTTTTATTGAGTTGATTCTACGGAGTGTTATTGTGCACAGGCATGTAACGTTTATAAATATGCACGTATAGAAAAATGTGTTACGAATGGTTTACTAAAACTATATTATTACTAAAACTAATATTCAATGCGAAAGCATCTGGAAGAGGCTAGTTTTACTTTCCAATTACGGATTTAGATGTCAAATGTAAGTTTTATCATAATGTAGGTATGGATCGAATTGATGAAACACTCAAGGTTGGAAACGCTCAAGTTTCGCAGCCAAAGTCGAGCTCTAACCACTAGACCAGAAGCCATTATTTAATAACCTTTCATCTGAGTCCTGGTGATGCCGGTGTTTTCGTCAACGATAGAGGCTTTTCTGTCCAGGTTGGTGTCGGCTGCTGGCTTCAGGAAGGTCACCTGGCGCTGGGGGCGCTCCGCCACCGCACGCTCCGAAAGCTGGCTGGGGAGATAAGATTTGTAAATAACATCTATAGGTACGAGTAAAGTTGATTGTTGGCGTGGCGATACAGGCCGTAGCATCGCCAGTAGTGTGAGAGACATACCGCCGGTTTCTGGTACAATTTTAGCACGATGAATTAGTCAACCGATTGTCACAATAACAATTTGTTAACAATCTGTCATCGAGCTTTGAGTTTCTAGAACGCAAATCATCGAAAAATTAACTAATCTACTGTTGACAGCCGAATTATTTTTTAAAGTATGTCTATTTCCCTCTAGCTTATAGCTTCGTCTTTGTCTTGCAATGTCAAAGTATTCCCGCCGGGAGCTGAAATTTCGTTAGTTGGACAAAAGTTTGATTTGTTGTTGTTTATCTTGTTTGTTTAGGTACTACAGTTTTCGTGTGATAAACAAGTGTAAAGAATATAAATAAATAAAGTGTAAATGTTAAAATGCCGCCGCTGTCGCGTAAAAATTACACAGAACGCGATCTATCTACTTATATTTTATTCTAATACTTATATTATATAATTTATAGTAATTCAACATATAGGTAGGTTCCCGACAGGGCTGATGATGATGATTTGAAACTTGCCAATTTCTAATATTTTTGCTATTATTAAAAGATTATTTCGATTTCTGTAACTTTACACACTTATGTCTTAGGGATTGTCTTAAGAGATTCATATTAAAAAAATATCAGATTAAAAATCAAATAAAATTATATGAATAAAAAAATAACCAATTCAAAACTAAAAATCAAAGGCAATGTTCTATTAAAATTTTAACGTAAGGAATTAGGAAACCAAATAGCATTATTGATACAAATTAAGTTTTATATTAATTTTGCTATAAAAAACGATAAATAAAAATCGATTATTTTGTAACATCCCTATATCCTATTAAATCCGCTTAGAAATTGGAGTTAAAATCGGAATACTTGCGTTAACACGTCGATAATTCCTCGATAATCTACAATTAAAAATTGTATGTCAACAATCTGTTAACAAAGAGAAAATGCTTTCAGAAACTCAAAATGGCTCCAATCGGCAATTGATTTGGGATTTGACATACCGTTGACAAACTGCCAATAGTTTGTCAGTTGAAGCTTCTAGCAACCCAAACTACGTCTAATTAGAGATTAACAATCTGTCACGTAATTTCATGGATAGAAATGCGTACGAGAAACCGGCTGTATCAGCCGGTTTCTCGTACGCATTTCGGTATGTTTCGGTTCGCAACGGTATGTCAAATCCCAAATCAATTGCCGATTGGAGCCATTTTGAGTTTCTGAACGCATTTTCTCTTTGTTAACAGATTGTTGACATACAATTTTTTATTGTAGATTATCGAGGAATTATCGACATGTTAACGCAAGTATTCCGATTTTAACTCCAATTTCTAAGCGGATTTAATAGGATATAGGGATGTTACAAAATAATCGATTTTTATTTATCGTTTTTATAGCAATTTTAATTTAAAACTTAATTTGTATCAATAATGCTATTTGGTTTCCTAATTCCTTACGTTAAAATTTTAATAGAACATTGCCTTTGATTTTTAGTTTTGAATTGGTTATTTTTTTATTCATATAATTTTATTTGATTTTTAATCTGTTATTTTTTTAATATGAATCTCTTAAGACAAACCCTAAGACATAAGTGTGTAAAGTTACAGAAATCGAAATAATCTTTTAATAATAGCAAAAATATTAGAAATTGGCAAGTTTCAAATCATCATCATCAGCCCTGTCGGGAACCTACCTATATGTTGAATTACTATAAATTATATAATATAAGTATTAGAATAAAATATAAGTAGATAGATCGCGTTCTGTGTAATTTTTACGCGACAGCGGCGGCATTTTAACATTTACACTTTATTTATTTATATTCTTTACACTTGTTTATCACACGAAAACTGAAGTACCTAAACAAACAAGATAAACAACAACAAATCAAACTTTTGTCCAACTAACGAAACTTCAGCTCCCGGCGGGAATACTTTGACATTGCAAGACAAAGACGAAGCTATAAGCTAGAGGGAAATAGACATACTTTAAAAAATTATTCGTCTGTCAACAGTAGATTAGTTAAATTTTCGATGATTTGCGTTCTAGAAACTCAAAGCTCGATGACAGATTGTTAACAGATTGTTATTGCGACAATCTGTTGACTAATTCATCGTGCTAAAATTGTACCAGAAACCGGCTCCTATTAATATACTAGGTGATAGACGTGGCGACGCACGATGCCATATCTCTTGCCGCACTGAAGTAGCATATAACTATTACCGAAGTCACTGATGAAAATAATCGAGTTGTCCTAATTTCAAATACATTTTTAAAGTTTGAGTTTTGTATTTTATATAAATGAATATTTATATAGATAATAAACAGTAATTATTTATGGAACAAATTTGTAATGCTTTAGCTTTTCATTATGTCATATCTGATTCCATAATCTGTTCTGTATGCATATCATTTTTATAGGTATAAAAAAACATAGTAACTATACTACGCACAACACACAAGATTGTCTGAGTCAAGCATACGAAATAGAAATGCCTTATCTAATACCACATTCAAGCTATATCCATTTATTTAGCAAACCCCACGCATAGGAAATCGCGGGTGCTCAATATCTTTCATGCCCAATCAACCGTATATATTCCCCGCAATAAATTCACAGAGCTGACCGCAAAATTACTTAGAACGATGAGTCTGCAGTGATCCCGGGGTATAGTCGTGGGCGTAGACACAGATTGCCAGTATTTTCTGTCCGAGTCAATATAAACAGCAAATATTTGGATAGAATTGTCTATGATTTTTGTACAGCACTTTATCGGTATTTTTACGAAATGGTTTTATTTTATTTTTATTTATAATTGTTTATTTATAAAGAAGTATTTATAAAGAAGTTTCATCAAAAACTTAAACCTCAAACCAATCGTCCGACACAAATTTTGTATATAAAACAAATTTGACCTACTCCCAAATTAGGCAAAGCTTCCATTAAGTCAACGTGATAGCGATATACATGGTGGTGTAAATGTATAGATAGAAATATACTTGAACAGTCAGTTACAAATATTCATCAGAGTGTCAATATGAATATCCGTGCTCATCACAGAAATATCTGCCTTAAGCGAGAATCACACAAGCACTCTCTCGGTTCGATGCCAAGAGCTGTGGCCACTAGGCTAGAGGGGGTCTTTTGATTGTGAGATTGAAATAAATTTGAAGCTGAATTTCCTAATACAAGAAAAGCTTAAAAGGAGACTCAAAACCCTGAACTGTAAACCTAATTATAAGTTACTGAAATATAGTTATTATAGTTAAATAAGTTATTATTATTATTATAAATTTTCGAGGATAAGGAGCAAAGCTTGGAACTATGTAAGCAGGCATAACCACCCGTGGGATCTATCGATTTGCACATCCTTTTGAGAGCGAATCTCAGGAATTTAGAATGGATTTTATTATGCTGTCTGTCGAGTCAACCTTCGTTTGTAATATACGTACAAGGCGTTTCAGAAAATAGAACAACTGTCTTCTAGAAGATATGGGAATATATCCTCATGACGGTGCAATAAATCAAGTAGCTCCACAGAAACGGTATTATGTTTTTTTTATTCTTAAATACTGATGCCACTTTTTATCCTATAAAAAGTTTGAAAAATAGCAACGTAAAAAAAAATTTAATTGCATATCTATTATTCTACAAATTGTAATAATTAATTAAATTAATTCGTTATTGTATTACAAGCTATGTACATTACATGGTTTGGGACCTTTTAAGGTACAATAACCTGTTTCAGAATAGTTCTCTATTTTCTTTGAGAATGCCACTCGTAATACAAAGTTAAATAGTTTAGTTGTGAATTTAAATGAAAATGATGATGAAATACTACTCAAAGTTGTCAAATAAATGAAGTAGAGTTTTGAGACAAGCTCTTTCGTTATCCTATCACAACAGTCCTATTAAGGAGAATTAGGTCCCCAAAGTTCTAGGTTTCCATGGTAACGAAGGTAAAACCTTGACCCCGTCAACCTTGGTCGAATGATTAATCAAAGCATACGCTTCTATTGTGCCCAACTTTATTAAAGTTAATGTATCTATAGAAATTACTGTTAATACATCTATATACAGGATGTCCCAGAAAATATGACAGTTGTTAAGGCTGCTTAGGTTGCTTATATATGGGCACAATAGCGGGATTCGAATAAAAAAAGGAGAATAAAAAAAAACTTCATACTAAAGTTGTACATATTTTTTACGTTATTTACGCATAAAAATACTGTAATGATTAAATTACACGCTTAAAACCGAACTTTTTTAAGTCAAAAATATCCACTTTCAGCAAAAAAAAAAAGCATAAAACCATGTTTTAGAGGATATCACACCCTTTTATAACGTTGGGATTTTATTATTTTTGAAGCTATTTGTTTTATTTCTTCGTCTTCTCTACCTACCTACATATATACTAGATCTAGATCCTTATCTATGATATATGTAGGTACATATATAGAATGCCCAACAACTTCTGGAAGACAACTGTTCTATTTCCTGAGACTCTCTGTATAAGATTCAATTTCCATTGTCATCAAACAATGAGAAATGATTGTAAGTGAAGCTTTCAATCGAGTGTGGCTCACAATGAGGTCGTAGCAGAACTCCAGATCTCTAGATAGATAAATATATAATATAACTAGCTGTCTCGCCCAGCTTCGCCCGGGTGAAAAAGTAAAAAAAAATAGTTTCTAAAAATCCGTTCTTAGCTGACCTGTACTGCGTAAGGAATACTCCTACCAAATTTCAAGTCAATCGGCCTTATAGTTCCTGAGATTTCGTGATGAGTGAGTTCACAAATGGGATATAGATAATACATAAATTGTGGAATTTTCTGCATTGCCATAACGCAGTCATTCTTTTTCATTTCATTCATCATCATTTTCTTCCAATTGAGGTACTTTTCTTAAGTACTGAAACTGAACACAAAACAAATGTTTGGTCAATAATTTGTTATTTCATAATATTGAGATGTAAGATGTAATTAAATAATAATAATAATCTTCATTTTCAAGTACCTAACTAAGACTCATGTGTTAGTAACATTAATACTTGTAAGTTTATTATTGTTACTAACATTTTAAAATTACAATTAAAATATAATGAATTATTGCTTCCGAATTCCAGTTGCAATTGTGTAGCAGCGATTCACAACGACTTAAATCTATCGATAAACTTACCAATGTTCTTAATAAGGTTTTATCAAACGAATTATACCTCCCATTCCTAGGGAACTACAATCCAGCTAGTCAGGAATATACTCACGTAGAGAGAGACTATTCTACTTTAATGTGTCCATTAAAACACCGCAAGGTTCTCAATATACCTATACATGAGCGATCTGATAAACTATGATGTATGGAAATTGGAGTACTTCTAACATCACTCGACCTTTTTCCAGCTGATTAGATCTCGGGTCTGCTTGTATCGAGCAAACATCGTATCCCCTTGATTAGATTGGAATTGATGTACGTTACAATATCAACATACATACATACATATAATCACGCCTCTTTCCGTAGATGTGGGCAAAGACCACTTCTTTCCACTTGCTAGGATCATTACACACTTTCATTTTTCCCTTCATACATGCTCTTCGGTTTAGGGTACTCTTGACCTGGCCTTTTTTCAAGATTCTATCGACATAGTTAGATACCCACACCCATACCCACACACCCACTTTCCGCCAAAGATATATTTTAGCTGCCAACGTGACAGATGAAGAGTCCATCGCCGTTTCTTAAGCATGACTATACATGCCTTTGCATTTCTTCTCAAACATATGCTGGTTTCCTTTCGATGTTTAACCGTAAAGCTCGTGATGTGATTAATCACTGTACTTAAGTTCAGAAAACGGTACAGTCGGGATTCTTGCAATCTTTGTGTTGCAGGCAACTACTCGAATCACTCGGCTACCACGGCTCTTTGCAACATATTTATTACTGGTGATATCACGATATAGATAATAATATATCCTCACGCCTTCCCATAAGGGTCCCCTAAGGGCTAGGCAGAGGTGTATATGTAATACCCACACACCCACTTTCCGCCAGAGGTATATTAGGTGCCAACGTGACAGATGGCGAGTCCATCGCCGTTACTCCAGCACGACTATACATACGCCTTTGAATTTCTTCTCAGACGTATGCAGGTTTCCTCTCGATGTCTTCCTTCACCGTTCAGCTCGTGGTGTGACTAATCACTGTAGTTAAGTTCAGAAAAACTCATTGGTACAGTCGGGATTCGAACTTGCGACCTTTGCGTCGCAGGCAACTGCTCGAACCACTCGGCCACCACGGCTATATATAACATTAAATAACACCCACTTAATGTCGCTGTAACGAACCGAAGTCTTTGGGTGAATGGAATTTGGTTTGGTGTTAGTGTTGGAATGATATGTGTTGCGGCACAAACATATTGTGCATTAATGTGGAGCTGTGATGTAAGTCAAGAGCTGAGAATCTCACCTGTCGGTAGGGCTGATCGCTAGAGCGGGCGGCTCGCGACTCGTTGGGCGCGATCCTTCGTCCGGCGGGTCAGGTTCGCCGCCGCTACTACTTGTTTGTCGCGTCTACACAAAATGCACACTTTAGACATTTTTAAAGTGAGTAATTAATTTGGTATGTTAGGCATGTTTGTATTGAGGAATTAATTCTTAAGACCGTCACACTCACACACTCTTAGATATAGATATGTGTGTGTATATGTGCGTATACATATAGAACTTAGCATCATCAGATTTACATATACATATTTTTCATTTTTTAGCAGTCCTACGCCTCAATATTTTTTTTAAACAGATTTTCAAATTTGACTTAGTACAAATACACTCAGTCAGAGTTGTAAAACGATTGTAAAACCATGTATAAACTATAAAAACATGTGTATACTCCTTAACCCCAAACAAGGAGTGTTTACAAAGAGCTCATGTAGATAATAAAAGCTATATCAAAGCTAATACTGAATAACTGAAACCACTTTGAGACACTAGTAGAGCACTGCTTAGTACTGAAAAGCGTGAGAACATAAATTACCAAAGCACCTCATGTTTATAATAAGTTCTTGCGCAAACTTCTTGGGCCCTCCCGCTGGCGAGGGCTGGCGAATAAATCGCTCAGCGATTGCATACATTGCTGACAATGGACAATGCTGGTTCACTGAATCCGATCAGCATTGCCATACTATATTGACACACCCTTCATGACACAGATTATGGACATTTATTGTATTTAAGTGGGTGTGTGGGTACTACCTATAAACCTCTGCCTACCCCTTCAGGGACCCTTGTGGGAAGGCATGACGATATACATATATTATTATTATTATTGTATTTAAAAGTAATTCTAGTTAGTAGCTATTTTTACTATAGTAGTTATTTTATAACATTAATTAAATATTTACCATAATCCCTTTGAGCTGATTCACCAATGGCGAATCAGCGAAAAAGTTATTCACTGCGGAGAATATTTTTCTGCGTTTGTTCGTCGCGAAGAGCAGGCGTTCTCACGCCCGCCAAGTCCTGCAAAAATAAACACATATTGAACAAAATACATTTAATACACTAACAAGAAGCCGCTCTGTTTATGCTAGACAATTAATCGGATTGCCTCAGCTACGTACGTGGTGGCATCTGGCGCAAAGAGGTTTGTTTTTCCAAGAATCGTTCGATTGCAAGGTGTATAATCACTTCGTTTCTGATACAAGGATACGTTCCATGTTTGTTAGACTTTAATAGCGGTACTATCCTTGCGAATTACCCCGCATGCATTTTTGGGTATTTTTGTACACTTCCGATGTTGTTCATTACAGCGCAAAATGTGCCGACTTGAAATAAAATTATTCAAGGCTTGATAAAAAAATTACAGAAAGAATATTGGTGCTCACTTTGTTGTATGGCAGCGAATACTGTGTATGTCAGAAGAAGCATGAAAATAGCATAAATGCAGTTGAGATGCAATCTCTTCGAAAAATGTGCGGAGTAACGATCTCAGATCGAATGCGCAATGAAAAGATTTGCAAAACAATTGGCGTGAACGAGGGTGTGATTGAAAAGATGAAGAAAGGCATGTTACGATGGTTTGGACATAGAGAAAGGATGAATGAACAAAGATTGATAAAATAGATAAACAAAGCGAAAATGTGTGCAAGAAGAGGCAGAGGAAGACTGCGTTCTAAGTACCTAGATCAAATCGATCGCACACTCAAGGACGGGAACGTTAAGAGTACTCGAAAGTGACGAGCATGTATGAAGAGACTGATGAATGTGGACAATGCGAAAGAAGTATGTAAGTCAAAACCGACGTAACATACCTTTCTTCATGATTACATACAATGTACCATAAAAATGTCTTGAAATCGTTAGTTTTTTGCTAATAATAAAACTGGAACTCGTCATGTATGATTGGCTTATTCATATAATTATTACAACGACATGCAATAGCAATTATAGTAAGACAATGATAATCTAACACAGATCATAGGATTCCTCTCTATATTATCCTTCATAGGAAACTTGTGGAGTGTAAAATCGGCGTTCGAAAATGAAATCTTTGTATTGTATTGTAACTTTGTAGTTTGTACCGTTCGGCCCCAACGCCTCTTTTTTATGCTGTTATGCCCTTGTATGTAAATATTTATTTAATTTCCGCCTCATCACGTCGAAATACGAATAATAATAATAATAATAATAAATTTATTTCACCAAACAGTTAGAACCGAATAGATACCGAATAGATTACGGCTTTTAAATAAGGAGCTATGAGTCATAGCCGTGTGTTTATAATATGTAAACATACATATAATCACGCCTCTGTCCCATTGGGGTAGGCAGATACCGCTTCTTTCCACTTGCTACGAGCCTTACATACTTGTTTCGCTTCGTCCACTTTCATTATTCTCTTCATACATGCTCTTCGGTTTAGGGTACTCTTGACCTGGCCAAGCCAATGAGGATTTAGGTACTTAGGTACTATCTTACTTACTTACTATATACTACATAGGATTTTTCACGCGTGTAATCCATTAGCCGATTAGATTAGCCGGGACAAACAGACAGACAGTATAAAATATATCATCACGCCAAGTCCCTAGCGGGGTAGGCAGAGAGTATAGAGCGCCAGTTCTCTCTAGACTTACATACCTCTTTCGCTTCGTCCACGTTCATCAGTCTCTTCATACATGCTCGTCGGTTTCGAGTACTCTTAACGTTCCCGTCCTTGAGAGTCCGATCGATTTGATCCGATTTGATCCGATTTGATGAGTATAAAAATATATAAAATAGTCTTTTAGTTATCTGTACCGTATATAGTACTACGACGTATACTGGTAGAGAATGCCTTCGGCATTAAGTTCGCCTTTGCAATAATGTTTGCAGGAAGTTTTAATAAAATAAAATAAATAAAAATATAGGTACTATATACTTATATACTTATTACTGTATACTTGCACTTTAGTTAAATACTGTCATTTTAGTATTACATATAGGTACTACAATTTTATTTATAGTTAAGATAAAAAACGCAAAAGCTTTGCTGTAATGCCCTAAGATTATAACTTTTCAAGAAGAGACATTTCGGTAAAACCCATCTTGCCTCGTTTCGATCCCGCCTCTCCGGATTTCTGGTCCGGATAAGTGGTATTTTATTGGCAAAATGTACACAAGTCATGTATTGATAATATTCAGTTCATTAATTGGCATCCATGTTGTATTAGGTTACGCAAATCCATGTATACAATTCCATTATCAATTTCAAAGATTTGATGTACCTATGTTGCTTAGGATAACTCTATTCCTACTAAATATCCTACTAATAATATAAACTTTAAAATAATAATTAAAAAATTATGTGAAGCTCTTAGATGCCAGCCATTGATAGGCATTTGAATTTTATTTACATAATTCAGGTATTAATATCGATAAGTAAGAGAACCTTTAGTATAATATAATAATATCCACACGCCTTCCCACGAGAGTCTCCGAAGGGGTAGGCAAAGGTGTATAGGTAATATACTTACCCATACACCCACTTTCCGTCAGAGATATATTTTAGGTACCAACGTGACAGATGGCGAGTCCATCGCCATTACTTAAGCACGACTAAACATACGCCTTTGAATTTCTTCTCAGACGTATGCAGGTTTCCTCTTGATGTTTTCCTTCTCATTAAAGGTCGTGGTGTGACTAATCACTGTACTTAAGTCCAGAAAAAATCATTGGTACAGTCGGGGTTCGAACTTGCAATCTTTGTGTTGCAGGCCACTCGGCCACCACAACTCATTGAACCTTTTATTGTATTTTACATATTCACCTATTTTTATAGTTACAAAACCGCGGCAGCAAAGGAAATTTTAATTTCGATAATGCACTCTTTAAAAATAAAAACCACCCAATACACATATAGCCTCCATGTACCAGATTTTAAAGACGAGTCAAGTCAAAATGCAACCTATATTTTTTTTTTATTTCCCACGATGTATTCTTTTATCTAAATATATTTCCTTGTATTTTATTATAACGTGCCTGTCAATAAAAGTAGAATATTGTATTCTTACCTTGATGGAGAAATTCGTGGTTAGTGGGTCACCGTGTGCGTTGCGGCAGTACGGGAACGTAGTCACTAGTGCGTGAGAAGGCCGGGCTCAGACTACTGGAACCGATGCTGGCAGCGCTGGACCAACTAAGCTGGTTCGCGCATGCGGGGTAGGATTGCCAGTTAAGGTACGGTTTCATTGCGACGACTTTATGCACTATTTGCGGATTTAAATGAAATTACGGACAGCTTCTTATCCTGGATGAAGGGCAAGCTCGTATACTGACCAGATAGTGGTTAGAGCTCCTGACTGCGAAACTTGAGGTAGCGGGTTCGAATCCCGCTGATGGCAGATATTTGTGTGATGAACACGAGTGTATGTACCTTATAGATGTCCTATGTATTTATGTATATATTTATCTACATAAGTAAATATATCGTTGTCTAAAGCACGGTCGCGGAGCAGGAAGAATTTCGTACAATGACCTATTATTACCCATCTCTGTCACTCCCGCGTAAATATAATGCGTCTCGCTCGCACAGATGCAATGACCGCTGTCGCCAGGGATTGAAAACCGTTTAATTGAGACCGTAAGGTTTGTTCTTGCTTGCGTCTGGTGTTTTGGTCGCAATTAAAAGTATTTGACATGATTCATAATTTTTGAATAACTAACGACATTCCATCTTGGGATGCGTTAGTGCTCGTTCAATTTTGAAACACATTTATCTTAGTTTGTTGTTATTTGTTAGTTTTTGTTGTCTTGTTTTAATTGTTAAGTGGTTTCGTTGATTTGTTAAGTTTAATTTACTGTTTTAAAATGGAACCAGTGCCGTCTACCTCGCGTCCATTCAAGAAGTTTGTTTCTCCGCGGAAGAAAAGAAAAATGTCACACTTTAGTGAATCTGAGAAGGTTATGATTATTAACGTGTTTAAATACATTAAGGAATCCTGGCCTGCCGATAAATATCCTTCAAAAAAAGAAATGAAGGACAAAACAGCCGATATCTTGGGCATTTCAAAATCGGCCATATATCGTATTTTAAAAGAATATACCGAATATATAGAATAATTTATTTAATAAGCTAGTTTTTTTCTATCCTTCAAATATTTCATGCAAACCACACATATAAAAATGTTTGTGACCACTGTCAGTAGGTAAAGAGGTCATTGTACGAAATTCTTCCTGCTCCGCGACCGTGCTTTAGTTACCATAACACAAGCTTTGCTTAATTTACGACTTAATTTGGGTGGAATTGTCCCAGATATTTGTTTACTGACTGTGGGAATGAGAGTAAATATTGAAAAGAAACCTGCATACGTTTGAGAAGAAATTCACAGACGTATCTCAAGTTCTGCTAGAGAAACCTCGATGGCCTCACCATCTGTCACGTTGGCAACTGTTACAGTATACATTTTCATCTTTTTGGCAACTAAATATATCACCGGCGAAAAGAGGTGTGACACTCCACACAAATATTATAGGTACTATTGAACATTGACTACACACATGTGCCTACACCGTCGTAGCCAGACACGTGAAATATTATCCATATAATGTCCATATAAGATATAAGGACACATTACCGTTTGGTGGTTATGTAACATTTTAGTCTATAAGATTTCAGATAGATGGCGCTATAGTACTCGAGACACAGCGCACTGGTTTCAAAATTTTTAAACTTACCTGCGACTAAACGCTACAAGGAAACCAACCGTTAACCCTCGGCTAAATACAACATGCTAGCAATGTGTACAGAGTGTACCTCTGGCTATAAGATATACCCGGCCGGAAATATTGTACTCAGTCACAGCATGTTCCCTTCTTTGCGATTTACTCCTACTAACAACTTGGTTCGCACTTGTACTGGTTTACAGGATGTAGATTAAAATGGCGATAAAGCCTACACTCGAGCATTAAATGCGAAGTCCGGCCCTGCGGCCGTATGCCAAATAGGCTTTAGCGAAATCCTTTTCTGCTAGCGATCACGCTATACGATATCATTAATTTGTGTTGTATAGACAATTAACAATCATAATTTATATAAGAGCTGGGCTCTTTTCAGCGTCTCTGACGCAATTCCTTCCATTTGATTTTGTCCAGCGCAATCTCTTTGCGCCTCCCCTATACGTCGTGACAAAGTGACTTTTCACTTTGACAAAAAGCAGCCGCTGTTTGAAAAGGAGTTGCAGACTCTCTACGTACCTAATAGTTACTTATATGAAACGAGGTACCCATAATTACAAACTTGCTATAGAGGTCAGCCTTTTTTTGCTTTTATACCACGGGTGGCAAACCAGCATGCTGTCCAACTGATGGTAAGCGGTTACCGCCGCATATACCTACACTTGCAAAACCAGGGGTATAACTCGCGCGTGGCCAACCCTGCAGGAATCTTTTCACACCCTTCTTGAAGAACTCCATGCTGTACTCTCCAGGGAAAACCTCAACGGGGAGCTCATTCCATAGCCTGAGCGTTCGCGGAAGGTAACTCCTTTGGAACCGCGCAAGGTATGGGGATGAATTTCCCGTCGATGGCGAGAGGTGTGGTTGTAGAAGGTGGAAGTGGGCATCATGTCGAACAAATCTTCAGAAAACTCCTTGTTATACAAGCGGTAGAACACACACAGGGAGGCAAAGTCTCTCCTCAGACTTAGTAGTTCCAAGCCGCTTGTGAGCATGGGATCATCGATAATTCTAGCGACGCTATTCTGAACCGCGTCAAAAGGCCCTAGCTGGTATCCAGGGGCTCCAGCCCACAGGTGGCAGCAGTACTCCATATGTGGCCGAACTTGCGACTTATAAAGTTGCAGCCTATAATATTGCCTGATATCAGCTCATTCAAACGAACAAACAATATGCCCCTTTGTTATATAGACCCCATAGATAACTGTCTACCGACAGCGGTCAAGAATGAATGATTGATAAAAGTGGGAATGCCTCAATTGCATTCAATCATTTTACAATAACTCTCATTCAGTCACTATTCGTGAGATTTTTTTTCCATAGATATGTAATCAATCTAGATCTATGTGACAATTGGAAGTGGTAAGAGAACCCTATTTTAGGTATATTTCGAGGTCGATTGAAGACAGGTCAAAATAGTTGCTTTGAGATCTGAGGCCGATGTATGTTTTTCTATTACCGACATTATTCAAGTGCGTAAGAGGCATATTTATATTGTAATTGTAATAATGCGAAAGAGGTATGTAAGTCTAGAGAGAACTGGCGCTCTATACTCTCTGCCTACCCCGATAGGGACTCGACGTGATGATAATAATAATAATATATCCTCACGCCTTCCCACAAGGGTCCCCGAAGGGGTAGGCAGAGGTGTATAGGTAATACCCACACACCCACTTTCCGCCCGAGGTATATTAGGTGCCAACGTGACAGATGGCGAGTCCATCGCCGTTACTCAAGCACGACTATACATACGCCTTTGAATTTCTTCTCAGACGTATGCAGGTTTCCTCTCGATGTTTTCCTTCACCGTAAAGCTCGTGGTGTGACTAATCACTGTACTTAAGTTTAGAAAAACTAATTGGTTCAGTCGGGATTCGAACTTGCGACCTTTGCGTCGCAGGCAACTGCTCGAACCACTCTATCCTACCTATATTGAAATCATTCCTGACTTATGACTACAATAACACGTAATTCTAGAGAGAACTGGTATTCTACTCTCTCAGCCTAACCCGTTAAGGACTCGGGGTGATCGTATCTATGTATGTATTTTATTTTTTATTTTATTTTATTTGGGGTAAAAACAGATACATAATGACCTTATAGACTATAGATTATTCTAGAATAAAAAAAAAGTTACATATTATGTACCCAACACCATTACCCACGAATTTAAGTTATAAAGATATGCTGCTATTTACTACTGTAGGGTTGTATTCCAAATAACATAATAATAAAGACGAATAGTATTTCAAATTAGCCTACTGCTTTCGAGTCGAGGTCAGTGAAGAACTCGTTATAGGATTGCATTATACGCCGCAAAGGCGCGCGCTCGCTTGCAGTAGTACGACAAAGTTTGGGTGCAAAGTAACAGTGAGTGTGGTTTACTCGTAGCCGTTTAGGGCGATAAGGTACACAGAGGTATATATTATTAGTAATTTCATTACAATCGAATTTATTATGGCAAATGTTGTGCAAAGTAGTCTGATCCAAGAGCAATCTTCTCGCATGCAGTGTCGGGAGAGAATATTTCTTAAGAAGAAAATTATATGAAGACCTGGCGCGGTAGCATCTGTAATGTACTGACCGAAGGAATTTACGCTGTATCATTTCAATAGAGTCTTTATATTTAGCAAAGAAAGGACTCCAAATTACGGATGCATATTCTAAATGATATCTTAGCAGAACTTTATAGAGCAACATGTATGACGAGGGCTTTCTAAAGGAAATGCATGTGCGCATGATGAAGCCGTATAATTGATAAGATTTATTAATTATTTGACGAACATGAGCATCAAAATGCAATTTGGAGTCAATAAGTATTCCTAGATTTTTAATTAAATTTACCTTTTCAAGGGGTGTATTACAAAGAGAATAAGTAAAATCGTTATTATTAAGCTTTTTGGTGATACTGATGGACTTGCATTTCGGCAAGCTAAGATAAAGTTTAATGTATGTATGTATGTATAACACGTAAGGCCTTTGTTTTATTCGCCCGCAGCTTAGAGCTATGCAAAACGAACGAATGCATATTGCTCTAAAATGTGTAGCAGGCGCTTAGATAGGATTGTTTAACTTTGAGATAATCTTTTTATCCTATTTTTTTCTTAAACAAAAACAGCAATAAAGCATACTGCCCGACAGTTGATAAGTGGTGTGAGCTCTATGCATTCTCAATACCAAAGATATCACTCGGGCGTTGGCCCTTACCTTAAAAAACAACCATTTTGAGTACACGTTTTGATTCCACTCAGATGTAGAATCAGCGATTTATAAATATTTCCACATCTGCCATTAGCATTACTTATGAAGATCTGAAACCCTTATTCATGACATGGTCAGCCGACTATAATTCTTCACGAAAGGCCAGCTGTCGTGTGGCTAAATTGTCAATAGTTAATAGTTAATAATATTATAAAATACAATATTTACCTTTACATAGTATAAAATGAAGTCGCTTCCGCTGTCTGTGCGCTTAGATCTTTTAAACTATTCAGCAATAGATAGAATGTTTCAAAAGGAAGATTCATATGTATAAAACATACATATTCTATACATCATTGCATATTATATGTAATACAGAATAGCCGAAAAATTCAAATATTTACATAAGTATAATAACATCGATCCACATTCATCTGTCTTTTCAAACATACTCGCCGTTTTAGAGTAGGCTTTGTGAGTGTAATATATCTTAATCTAGAATATATATTAATGCCATTTCTACTTATCAATAGCTCGATATTCGCCACATTTTGGTCGCACCTATAACGAATCGTCCGTCATTTTCGCACGCATATTCTTTCCGTTCATTCGTCGTTCCCTTGAATAATATCATTTATACTATGATAATATTCTCGTTCAGTTAGCGCAAGCGCGGTTGCCGGTTACATTCTATCGACTCTATCGTATGCGTTCTATACCGAACGACGCGACCGACATTGTTCGACGTCATTCCTTCATTCAACCAAGCGAAATAGCTCTTGCTTTGATCGCTCTGCTCTCTCTACAATCATTCAGGCTTTAGCCGGTAGAAGAGACGGTCATAATTTTTACTTTACCTTGAGGTATTATATTAATAGCAGCAAATATGGAATTCGTCGGCAAGAAATACAAGATGACCTCTTCAGAGAACTTCGACGAGTTCATGAAGACCATTGGTGAGTGATAATGTTTTGTATGTACCGCTTATTTTCAGAAAAAAATCGATGCCGGCCGGCTTAACACTGTAGTAAGCTTGGTAGGAATGCAATATCGCGCCACCACGATACCGGCTTTTTCTTTTTGCTGTAAAGTTTAAGCGTTTTTGTACTGGAATGTTCTAATTACCGTACCTCCCTAAAACGTGGTTTATGATTGAAATTCTCTGTATGTAAGTAAATTAATTTATTTACTTACATACAGGGAACACAGAGTACGCATTTTAATTTTCTTGTTAACCGAAATATTCGTGCCTCTTTATCTGCATTCTGAGGGTAGGTAATATAATAGAAGCCTTGACTCGAGAATGTCTCATTTTTTTTACTTTATAAATTTATAATTTATCGAAAACATATGTGGCGTTTAGGTGACCTCACAATTATTCCATCCTACCTGCATTGTTTGAACTGCTGCTTATTTTACGGTAAATTATGTAGCTACTTCGATAACAGATTTGCTACGACATAGCCGTATGCGTTGAGTATCCATCGAGAATTATTGGTAGGGAGCTAGGGAGGTAGGTTTGCCAAGATAATATTTATATATACTGTCAAAACCTACTAAAGTAGTTTTTTGATATACCTACCTATATAAGTATTTCTTTGTCATTTCTTGCAAAGACGTTAAGTGATACCTTTCCTACTACTACTACGGAAAGGTAGTAAATTTGGTTAACAATATGAGGGTTTTCGACCTTACAACATAAGTACGTGTTCTATTTATTCGATTTTATACGAATAATTTAACTACAAAAGTTCAAAGTATTTCTATTTGAAAGAAGCGTGTATCAATTCGTTACATATTATGTATGTAGATGCCCACTTAAAGTGGGCGATTGCAATTCGCTAATTACCTTCAAAGTAACTGCTTAGTGCAAAAAAATATTAACGTCGATAAAAAGTATGTATACTTACTTTTAATAGGTTTCCCGAACTACTTACATTGCCACGAGTCTTGTTAATTTACTTTACTGTGAGCTTCATAAGAACCTGATGAGTGTTACCCACTTTTCGGCGGAGCTAAATATTATAGCTGCCAACGTGACAGATCGGACGGATCGGACGCGGGTCCATCAGCGTTTCTCGAGCACGACTATAGGAATAGAGTGAGTTCTGTTATTTTTCCTACTGATTTCCTCACTGCACTTAAATTCAGAAATAGTCTTTGGTTAGTTATAGCTCGATCTTGCAATCTATGCGTTACACTCGACTATTGATATATTAAATAAGCTATCAAATTTTGACGACCGTCTGGTCTAGTGGTTAGAGCTCCTGACTGCGAAACTTGAGGTCGCGGGTTCGAATCCCGCTGAGGGCAGATATTTGTGTGATGAACACGAATGTTTGTACCTTAGTCTTGGATGTCCTATGTATTTAAGTATATATATATCTATATAAGTAAACATATCGTTGTCTAGTTACCAAAACACAAGCTTTGCTTAATTTGGGACTAGGTAAATTTGTGTGGAATTGTCCCAGGTATTTATTAAATTAACACCCATTCAAACTGCAGATTACCAACATAGTACTTTTAAATATTAAATACAAAGTACGAAAGAGTACTCGAAACCGACGATCATGTATGAGTCTGATGAATGTGGACGAAGTGAAAGAGGTATGTAAGTTTAGAGAGAACTGGCGCTCTATTCTCTCTGCCTACCTCGTTAGGGACTGGGCGTGATGCTATGAGAGGTAGGGCATAACGGGTTTCCCGTTCGAATTTGGAGCTGCCCGACTGAGGCAGGACCTCCACCTTATAGAAGTCAAATAACACATTTTTGTGTTGTGTTCCTACGCGATGAATAAGGTTTCCAGTAATGAGCTCCTTGGGGAGGGGGAAGGATTGTTACATTGTGTTGGAAGCAGAGGGATTAAACCCATTATGCTGCCAACACACTATAACTCTCCGAACACTGAGTGGCAACGCGCAAGTGATACTTCGGTATCGTGAGCGTAAATAGGCTACGGTAACCGTTTCCCATTCCCAGGTGGGCCGTATGCTTGTTTGCCACTCTAGTTGTATAAAAAATACAAATGTATCTATAAATACAAAGTTAATTCTACTAAGTCTTGCCATAACCCATACTTACCACTACGAATTATGGTGATTCTCGAAGTATACATATGTATGTTAATATAGAAACTAAATCGCATCATTACTTGGCTTTGAGTATCCAAGATACGACAGATATACCTACTTATTTATATACATTTTATATGTAAATATATTTAACTGGAATAAAAACATGAAGTAATTCCTAATATATCCTAAGCAACAGGAAACAAAGTCCAATAGCATTACATTAGAATGAATATTCAATGGTTTGTTATCTTTACTAAATGTGTAACAGATAAGCACTTTGTGCACTTGATAGTAAGCGGTTACCAAAGCCATATTAACGTCCTATTTATCGGCACAAGTTTTTCCAACGAGATCTACCACTCTCGATATGCGTAATCAGTCTGAATAGACTGTTTCTTTCAACACGTATGCTTGTTAGTTGTATGAAAAAAAAACAATAATGCTGCCCATACATACGACCACTCCAGCGGATAAAAAAAGTCGTTAGCGTATGTACGTCAAAGTCAAAAGCCAAAGACCCCTTGATATGACATTTACGATCTTGACCTTATAATTCGAGCAATAAAGATAAGAAATTTCCAATAAACTGAATGAGTGTTTATTTGTAACAGTGGTGTGTTATGCAAACTTGTTTGAACTAGATAAATATGAGAGTCACCTTGTGTGATGACTAATTGAGATAAGGAAGTCAATTGCCTTTTATCTCTACGCTCAAATCATTTCAACTTTCACTGTGCATAATTCTTGCAAATTATAGAAACTGCAGTTCCAAAACGTTTCTAAGCACAGATTGCTTGAGTTTCTTGCCTGTTCTTTTCGTAACGACATTTATCCGAATCTATGAAATAAATCTACTTATAACAACATGCATATACATATCATGGTCCCTAACTGAGTAGGCATAGAGAATAGAGCGCCAGTTCTCTCTAGACTTGCATACCTCTTTCGCTTTGTCCACATTCATCAGTCTTTTCATACATGATCGCCGGTTTTGAGTACTCTTGACTTTCCCTTCTTATTTATATAACTATTAACTTATAATTATAGAGGCAGAGTTTTAATTTTAATCGATGTAATATTGTAATTTTATATGTAAATGGATCATATTATATGAGAGAAATTAATAATAATAATAAATAGCTTTTTTTGACGCACTAATCTCGGGAACTACTTCATGGTTATTTAGGTTTTAAGGTCTTCTTTTCATTAATATTGTATTTTCTGTAGATAATCCAATAAATAAATAAATATACGACCTACCCTGGGGAGCGATATATTTGAATTTAAACGGGAAAAATATTAGTATGTACCTAATACACATAAAATGATCAGATGTTAAACTATTCCCTACCTTAAATTGCGTCAATTTTTTTTACAGCATAGGTCTGTTGTTAGTAGATGGTTTTACTTGTCTCCAAGTTTCCTTCCTAAAAACTAGCCACGTTGAGTCATCCAAGTTGACTCACACGAGTTCATTGAACTTACAAGTCTTAGTTTTTGCTACTCATTAGCTTACCCACTGTGTGTTACATGGCACTATTATTGCAACTTATATAATAGTTGCTTTGCTTAGGTGTTCTACTCTTTTTCTATACCACAAAGGTGGCAACTAAGCATGCGGTCCGCCTGAAGGTAAGCGGTTACCTCGGCCTATGGACACTTACAACACCAAGGCGTGTTCGGGGATAACTTTGTCGTTTATGAACCGATTTCGATGATCCTTTTTTTATTGGAAATGAGATATACCAAGAATGGAACCATGATAAGGAAATTTGAAGGATCTGATGATGGCATCCCAGAGAAATCGAGGAGAACCTTCGAAAATCGTAGTGGCGACTAGTGCGTTTGTTAATTTTTACTTACTGACACCCACTTGGGTAATCCTTCGTGCATGTAGGTGGACATCGGAATCCCCAGAGGAACGCACCGGTACTCACTAGTTCTTCAGGAGGGTATAATATTTCTGCATGGTTACAATGCTAAGCGACGATAGGTGGTGGTATATTAGCTGTATCCGCGACTATTTCCGCGTGGAATTTTGCAAAAAAGTTAGTTTAGTTTCTCGAATAAAAGTTGCCTATATTACTTCTTTTTACATTAGGTATCTACCAGTGAAAGTCCCCGTCAGTATCGGTTCAGCCGTTACAGAGATTAGTCGGAACAAACAGACGTACAGACAACCAACATTTAAAATATATTTTGGTATATATGTAACGTGTATACATCCATAAGCGGTTATTTTAATATTACAAACAGTCACCCCAATTTTATTTATTTGTATAGATAATTGAAATATTAAACAGAGGTCTTCCTCTGCTTCCTCTATGACAAATTGTCATTATAGATACCAGTTTTGAAATGCTCGCATCTGTTTTGTGGATCCAGACAAACTTGTTTCTCTTCTAAGCTTCATCTGAATTGCATGAGACTTGTGTATGTGTGAACACATGGATACACAATTCGATATCTCTGTTATTAGAATTACAAAAACCGTCGCGGTGGCAATGGTTTTTGCTCGATTTAATCTTAGCCTTGGACTTGCGGACTTTGACATTGAAGTCTGGACTCGGAATGATGCCAGTTGCACGAGACACTCTTGTAGCATGCTTGCACTAAAGTACCTATTTTTACTATTGTTTTGATCGACTATCTACTTATTTTTAACCGACTTAAAAAAAAGGAGGTTTCTCAATTCGACCGCATATATATTTTTTTGTTTCTTCGCGGATAACTTCGTTGTTTGTGAACCGATTTTGATAATTATTTTTTTGTTGGAAAGAAGATATTTCAAAGGTGGTCCCATGATAAGGAAATCAGGGTTTGATGGTGGCAGGCCGGAGAAATCGAGGGGAACTTTCAAAAATCGTAAGGGTGACTAATGCGTTCGTTAAGATTTTTTTTTTATTATCTTATAGGTACTTATAAAGGCTGCCGTGGCCGCGGGATTAGAGTAGCCACCTGCAACAACAATATAACATAATAAAGTTCGAGTCAACTGTACCAATGAGTTTTGCTAAGTACAGTGATACAGCATGAGATTTACCGTAAAGGAAAAAGTCTAGAGGGAACCTGCATACATTTGAGAAGATATTCAAAGGGGTTTTTATAGTTGTGCTTGGTAACGGCGATGGACTCGCTATCTGTCACGCTGGCACCTAAAATATGTGTGTGGTGTTGTGGGTATCATTCACATTCCGCCAGATATACACCTACCTCTCCGATACATACCTATGCCTACCTCTTCGGGGACCCTTGCAGGAAGACGTGAAGGATTTAAGTCTTATTAATTATACATAAATAAATTTAAAAAATACTGCCAGTCGCTATAATAATTTCGCTTACTATCCGAATTCTCGATATACCGTCTTTGCGGCAAACTCAAATAGTGATAAGCAACAAGGTAGCAAATTTTTATTCCTACATCTTTAGTTTTCCGTGTATTATATTCTAATGTCTAGAATATATTGAACTATGAACCTACTTACGTAACTATAACATGGAACGGTTTATGTAACCACCTGGCGCTATCAGTAATTTTATTGCACCTAAATGAATCACTATCAGAAAATCCTACTTGCAATAAACTTTTAATGCCGTAAGCAGATATTAAATTATAAAAAAGGCATGAAATTTGGTTCCTTAATCCGTATTAGATATCAATAAACCCGATGCTAAAATCGTAATACATATTTTCAAAGTGTAGGTACATACTTGCATGTCATCACGGCGAGTCTTGCGGAATATGCTCGATGATACATTCGTGTTATATTTGCAATCAATATTGAATGTACAAGTGGTGTTTGTGGTTGTAGATTATGTTACATTGCCTACCAACTTCAATCGATACTTTGTATTGATAGGTGGTAAGATGTATCACTTGACAGGCATTACGAACCTGTGGTAGCAGTCGCGCCTTCTCTGCTAAGTTGCGAGATGGCAATAATTTGTTTGAAGAGTTGCCTATTCGTCACACAAATTGTTCCAACAGGATATTTGTAGGCTGGATAATATTATTTATTTATTATGTATTTGTAATGTAAGTGCTAGCTACAAATAAACAGCAATAGATATGAACTCATGGGAATTTTATTTCTCGGGATAAAACGTAATCTTTGTCCTATTCTGTACTCTGGCAACGTGTGTGTTAATAGCAAACCCCAACTTCTGTGGACTTCATGATGAACCGATCATCATGAACTTCAGAGTATTTTAGGCGTTAAAGCGTAACAAACGAACAATGTTTTTTTTTTGTATTGTCTCTCGTAGCGTGAGTTCCGGGAACTTTTGCTACTTAACCGGTCAATGGCGAGACCTAGGCCTCCAGCCAGGCACTTTATTTCTAAGCAACACAGCTAAGGGCACCCCCTGTGGGGTACGAACCTCGGCTTAGGGCGTTGCTGGATCGCGAGCAAGGGAGCTGGGCTGGACTGGTAATTTTATTTAAATATTATTTGGGGGCGGGATTTGCGCGTCAGGCTCGGCGCGAGTCGGCGTTTGCGGCGGGGGTCGGGGGGGAACATTACGGCTTATTCGCGTCGAGCCTCGCCGGCGAGGGCGGAACAGTGGTCGGTTCTGTGTAGTGTTGGTATGTTTTTGTCGGGCGTCCTGGAGGACCGTTATGTCGTCATCCGGTTCGATGACGGCGTGTCTTGGACGCCTTATCTTCGAGATAAGGGAAGGAGTGTATCGGGCGGCCGATACGACGAGGGGGTTGGGGTGATTTACAGCAGAATCGAAATGACGTTTGGACAGTTTTTTCAAAAACTGTTTTATAGTCGGGACTTTGAGGTCAACGTGGAGTTGACTATTACGCATGTACCACGGGGCACCTGTGGCTCTCCGGAGAAACCGGCTTTGGAGCACTTGCAGGGGGTTAAGTGTTGACTTGCTAGTGTGTGCGAACACTACACCCGCATATGTCATGATTGGTCGAATGCACGTCGTGTAAATCCTCACCTTGGATTTCAATGAGAGTTTACTTCGCGCATTCAACTTGCTGAGAAGTCTACCGAGCGCGAAGGCGGCTCGCCCGCGTACCGCCTTTACGTGGTGACGGAAAGAAAGGCGTTGATCGAGGATCACACCCAGGTATTTGGCTTTTTCTTCCCATGGAATGGGTTTGCCGAAGAGGGTGATGGAGGCTACCCGTGGGCGTTCGAGGCCTTTCCAGAATAGAATGGCTGCGCTTTTGGTGGGGTTCACTTCAATTCTCCATTTCCGGAACCACCGCCTCAGGGCTGTGACCGCGGATTGGAGGTTGTCGTGAATTCCCTCGGGAGTTCTACCTTTGTAGTAGATAGCCGTATCATCGGCGAATAGAGCGCTTTTAACTCGTCTTAAGGGGGGAATGTCGCTAGTATAAAGTGTGAATAGGAGTGGCGAGAGCACTGAGCCTTGCGGGATTCCTGCTCGTATGGGATAGGGGGAAGAGAGTGTGCCCTCGACTCTGTAGCGGAAGGAGCGGTTCGACAAAAAGTCCCGTACAATGCGTACTAGACGGTCCGGCACGCCCAACTGGTACAGCTTGTATATTAACCACAAACGAACAAACTCGAAAGAGCGTTTGTAATATCAGTAAGACCTTTATACATGAATTGTAAAAGAATGTATTAATTGTTGATAGTCTAGTCGTTGAGTTTGTGACTTTAAACATTTTATTTCCTGTCTACATGTAAATGTTCTTCATTTTATCATCACCGCTCAAGTTTAGTTCAGGAGCTGCGAGCTTGGTTACATTTTAAAATGTTTCTTATCTTTTGAATTATTTGCTATTCACAGGTGCAATATTTTGATGGAGACAGCTATTTAGATCCAATCACAAACTACCAAATGCTTCTTACCAACTACAATAACAATTTCTTGTACGATTAAGGTCATATGTTGTCTAGAGAGAACTGCCACTCTACTCTTTCAGTATGCCCCGTGATATAACGTTGACTTTGCGTAATTCAAACAAAACAAACCATGTCTAACGTATAATATCCTGTTTGTAAAGCTTTGTTATGCACAATGGGCTCGATGTCATTGTATTAAATCTACGAAATACTGCGGGCACATGGGGGCCGTGCAACAGACTGGGAATCTTTTCAATTAATAATGTAGATAGCATGTGAATATCCCGCCATCGATTAGGCTCGTATTGGATGGGGCCGACGGCAATTGTCGTAAAATGGACTACAATCGACTCCAATTGACGTCAATAAGATGAGAGACGATGCTTCAGATCTGACCATATTCTATTATTCACTGCAAGATCCGTTTTCTATCACTATTTATAGCTCTAGAACAAGTTTACTTTGATATACTTTTGTATAGTAGCGTATAATATTTATTTAATAATATTTATTTGGCAAAAAACATACAACAGGAACAAAGTGGCAAAAGAACGATGATACACCTGCAGAAGTATAAACTGTGTCGCTGGGTATCAACGCCCACCTCCGGAGACAGATCCAAAAGTTAATTTATTACATAAATTTGAGTTAGTACTTAATGTAATATGAAAATAATTTAAATATGAAAGTGAGAGTGTGTATATCTTTAATACTAGGTGATAAACGTTATCTATTTGATCATTGAGGCAATAAAATACAAATAGATATCTATTTGTTAACAATCAACTTTTAGGTTATGAAGGACACTTCGGGTATTTTACATATATGTATGTATGTAGATACACGTAGCTAAATAAGAATGTAAGTCTAGAGAATTGGCGCTCTACTCTCTCTCTCTGCCTACCCCGTTCATCATCATCAATCAAGTTACTGAATTATAAGACAGGGTAAATAAAGACTAAGAACTTTAGACTAAGTGAACAGCAAAAGGGGTTCGCTCCACTCTACTCAAACATGTTCCCCGGTTTAGAGTTCTCTTGATGGTCTCATTCTTGATTATGATATCTATATTGTTGAAAATGATATCTATATTGTTGAAAATGATATCTATATTGTTGAAACTTTTTTTACGGTAAAAAATATTTAGCCAGGTTATTCTATTCTAACAATTATATATGCCAAAGATAGCCCGTTCTCTCTAGACTTACCTCTTTCTACATATCGCATTAATTTTATTTATACACGCTCGAAAACTCTTAACTTTGGTTGGAACTTGGACTTTGCTGATACTTTTGCATTATAAATCTGTTTCGTCAACCTTTCATTTATGCACATTGGATATTAATGTAGATGCTAGGCGTTGGAAACGCGTTGCTGTTGGACTCTGGAACCAATCCCAAAATAATGTGACTGAAATAAGCTGACCCGAACGATGGCACGCTATCCGTCATGCTGAAGGCTTCCTAATGACCGTAGCTCTTCGTCATTCACAACTAGCTAGTTTGTTTTTTTTATATCAAAATCAAAACCAAAATATTTTATTCAACGTAAGGGACACAGCGAACACTTATTGAACGTCACATATTTAATATAAACTAAAGTTACCACCGTTTCCATGAAAAAAATACCTGCCAGGAGAAGAAACGGCAAAACAAACTCCCCGGTTTTATTTTTTAACATTTGTTCCCTTTTACGTAGGGGTAGAAAAGATTAAACTTACATATATAAACTCTGTACAAGACGAGCAATTCCTTGCCACATCTCGGCCTAACTTAGATCCCACTTAATTATGCCTATCAACGAACTAGTCTACATATACATTAATTTAATCGCAGATTTTATCAGTCGATCCATTGTTATACTTCGAAGTTAAACTCCATTAGTGGAGTTACGAATGGTGCCATGCGAGTGTAAAATCAATAAAATTCTATTGAAACCTACATGTTAAATGAAAGCGTTCCAGCTCCGCAACATTCCATCTCCCTGGGTTGGTAAAGAAAGCATGACTATCAATCAATATCAATTATGGCCAATAACTTGGTGAGACGCTTCCTTCTAGTCGGGCAGGATGCGGAGCGGATGCCGTAAGCGATGACTCTTCGCAGTCTGTAATTGCCCTTCTATTTTACAAATTTGATTTAAAAGAAGACCACTTTCCAGCTACGATTATCTAATCGATCGGAGACTCACGGACGTTAAAACCAGCGAGTATGTATGATGAGAGTGATGAAAGTAGATAGAGCAAAGGAGGTCTGTACGTTTGTCTAGAGAGAATAACCCGGGAGGGTTTTAGCGTGATGATACGTATGAAATAAATTCTGAGTTCATTTGTTTAGAGTTCATTCGTTCAGAGTGTTAGGCTACGAAGGTACCGATCTTGATAGTGTTACTTTGGCAGTCCGAACGGATGAAAGCTGACTTGTTTCTATGATACGACAGCTATTTTCTCTTTTACTTGTGTTCGGTCTTGCCCA
Source organism: Drepana falcataria (assembly GCA_945859725.1). NCBI lineage: Eukaryota > Metazoa > Arthropoda > Insecta > Lepidoptera > Drepanidae > Drepana > Drepana falcataria. The sequence goes on along the minus strand of OX243941.1, from coordinate 6,635,747 downwards.
CTTTTTCCAGAGGAAAGTACATTTCTATACATTTTATTTATGGTATTATGGTATTCACATGACCTCCTTTTGGCCGGATGAGACAGACCGACAAACATATCTAAGAGAAATGTTCAAAATTCAATAAATATAAATCTGGGCTCTATTACAAGCTGTCAAATTAAAACAATGTGCAATTTCCGGATTATGCAGTCGCATTGCATAAGTACCTATCTATTTATGAACTTGGCTGAGACACCGCCGAGCGTCTTTATTTAGATTATATATTTGGAATTTATTTCTAACTGAAGAAAGATTGACGAAACAGATATACAAAGCAAAAGTGTGTGCAAGAAGAGGCAGAGGAAGGCCACGTTCCAACTACCTGGATCAAATAGATCGGACTCTTAAGGACGGGAACGTTAAGAGTACTCGAAACCGACGAGCATGTATGAAGAGACTGATGAATGTGGACGAAGCGAAAGAGGTATGTAAGTCTAGAGAGAACTGGCGCTCTCTACTCTCTGCCTACCCCGTTAGGGACTTGGCGTGATGATATGTATGTATGTATGTATTATTTCTAACTAGATTTGGCCCGCGGTTTCATCCGCGTAAAATATGATTTAATTGGTAGCTTTTTCTGGGTATTTATCCAATTCCGTTTTATAGCTTTTGCCTTAGAGGTTCAACATCCTCACAAACTTTCGCATTTTTTATCGTATATATAGGATACGTGCGAACCGTCTTAGTCTAATTCGCGTTCCTATTTTCCTATGAAAGTAGAAAAGTCTACAAAATATTAAGCTGTAACTAGTAAAGTATTCAATACATAGAGTACGGAGTTTCTAAGTGAAAACAATTTCTCAAATATCCACGCAAACATTTGATTTCCACCAAATCAAAAACATACCTACAATTTGTCGCGGTAACAACTTTGCAATGCAAATTTCTGACTTACTAGACTAACAGGCCATAAATTGCAAACCAATTAATTTTAAACTAAAGCCCTCTAAATCTAATTTTAAACTCGCCGTTGACAACTTTCCTTAAGCAAGCAACAGATTCTAAATTGAAAAATTGCGCCAATTCAAAGGTCGATAGCCTTGACGTCACACCACATCAGGAACAACCAATGGCAAGGCGCCGCGCCCTCCATCCGACCAATCACATGCAGCCATTCTTTATCGATTCATCTTTGCGTGCCAGTAATAATTGCTCGCTTGGGAGGGAAGGCGTGGTCCAGCTGCTGTTTTATTATAAAAATATTTATTTCAAAACTTTGTTACCCATAAACTGGCGCTCTATGCTCTCTGCCTACCCCGTTAGGGGCTCTAAACGACCATAAACGCGTCGACTCTGGCCACGATACTATAATTGCATGTTCGAACCTAACAATATGATATATGCCCAAGTTAGTGAGGATGTTTGTTCCTCATGTAAAAAATAGTAGACAAAATTTTATGAAATTTGGCACAGAGATTAGCTGGATTAACACACACATCTACAAAACAAATAGTATGACAGAAAACAGAGAACAAACATGTAAGTGGCACAATAGGCTGCCTTATCGCCAAAACGATAACTATATACCAGGCAACCCAACCGAAGAGAGAAGAAATAGATAAAAATGAGATGTTGATGTTTAATTCAGAAAATAAATAAAGATCAACTATTTTGAAGTAGTAAGTATTCACAGAGAGCTACTTTTGCCTATATCTTCCTGTTTCTAGGAATTTAATACAATGGTAACACCACAGTACTGCGAACATAGAAGGCCTAGAGCGGTACATTTAATGTACTGAATTAATCTAAATCGTGGTGCAGTGGTTCCGGTCGGCTACTGCAACGGTATCATAATGACAGCATTTATAAATAATAATGAGGATTTACTGTGCATAAATAATGCGGTCCCCATAGACATGCCCGTTGTTCCATCGCGCGGGAATGCGGAGCGGGTGGGTGGCAAGGAAGTGCATTAGCAAGGATTGTAAAGTATGATTTAGGTGTATTTATCACGTGGGATGCATACATCCTATTATTAAAAAGCTGAGTTTGTTTGTTTCAACGAGCTAAAGTTAGAAATTAGTAACCCAAATAGCATAAATAGTTTTGCATCAGTCAGTTGTATGTATATCAAGGATTGTGTATATTTAGATTAACTAATATTATAAAGAGGCAGTGTTTTGATTGACGCTAAAGTCGGGAATTATTAATCCTATTAGTTTTTTTTTCATTGATAGTTCATTTATTGAGAAAGGCTATATATCTATCTAGATATCATCATGTACGTGTGCAAAGTACAAAGACAAAAAGTTTGTAAGTGTTATCTATTTGCTATTTTATTTAAAAAAAAAAATCTAGTTATATTAAACTCGGACATCTTCATGCTTTATCATTAGGTATCACTTAGCAAGTCTAGCATCTAGGTGCGAATTGAGAGGATGACTTTCATTGCGTTTAAAGTACATTTTTTAAAATTGTATGTCGACACCGATACTCAAAAGTAGGTACATAGGTTTTTATTTATTACACTTTACGTAAAGCGTGAAGGATTGAATGTAAATTTGAATTAAAGCTAACATGCCTATATTAAAATTTACAGTCAATAAAGTTGGATTTATTTACTAGGTAGGTCAATTCTTCCTTAAGTTAATCTCTGTTTTTCCTCTTACTCACCCGGTGTGTAGGACGATGACGTTTTGCAATTATTGCATGGGTAGTAGATTAAATTAAGCCTATCTGTATAGACCTACTAGCTGTGCCGCCCAGCTTCGCTTGGGTGAAAAAATTAAATTGCCCGTGACACGATCGCAGCGCCACCTATCGGGTCCAATTTTGAGATATTAGCTATCCTATATTTTAAGTTGGATCAAACTGCACACTATGTGAAAATTGGATTGAAATCGGTTAAGTAGTTTATTTATGAGTCCATCGCGGACAAACAACGTGACACGTGATTTATATATATTAAGATTTCACCATACATTGATTTGTCATGTCTCACAGGGGTCGGCAGTGATTTCAATGAACGCTGCCATGCGGCATTTCCGATATATTTAACAAGTTATCGTCATATATTTTTTTTTTCATAAAACCTTTACGGTTTTGCGTCGTGGCGGCCGAGTGATTCGAGAAGTGCCCAAAGATTGCAAGTTTAAATCCCGACTGTACTAATGAGTTTTTCTGAACTTAAGTTTAGTGATTAGGTAAACCACGAGCTTTGCGGTGAAGTAAAATATCAAGGGGAAACCTGCATACCTTTGTGAAGATATTCAAAGGCGTATGTAGGCTCTCCATCTATCACGTTGTCACCTAATATATATCTCTGGAGGAAAGTATGTGTTGATACTACCTACACAGCTCTGCCTACCCCTTGGGGGACCCTTATAGGAAGGCGTGAAGTCAAACCTGAGGGATTCCTCATGAATCCTTACCTTATTTATATTTAATAGTGAAAGCTGCATGAAATTCCATTCAGTTTGCGAAGTTTTCTTTATAATGTATTTATATAACCTCCTTTCTTCGAACCGTATATTTTTTTGACATTCTTTGTCATTAGTCAAATATAACTTGACAAATTATTGAATACGTGAGCAAAGACTACTATTGAACCAATTATTGAACACTGTGAGGGTCAGCTGTCGACAGCATGCATCCGTGGGAAGGCAAGAAGTATACATTGGTATCATCTGACAAATTCAATGAATTTATGAAATCTCTAGGTATGGTATGGTCCGCATGACTTTGCGTCCTTTAAGTATTTGCTATATACATTCATACATATTATAATGCGGAGCAAGGTAGGCAGAAAGTCGAGCGTAGTCTCTGGGCACTCTAAAAGCAAACTCGTCTATATGTGTTGTTCTTTGTACGCCAGGCGTGGGCCTCATCACCCGCAAAGCTGCCAATGCAGTGACCCCGACAGTGGAGCTGCGCAAGGATGGAGACAACTTCGTGCTGGTCACCTCGTCCACCTTCAAGACCACTGAGATGAAGTTCCAGCCGGGAGTAGAGTTCGAAGAGGACCGCGCTGACGGCGCTAAGGTAAGGGGCCAAATTTATACTTTAAAACTTTTTTTCTTAAATCGCATACATGATTGAAAACATAATTTGGTACACGGTCGCAGTGCCATCTATCGGTTCCAATTGAGAATCCATATCAAAATAAAATTTAATCATAAATACATAGATATCCGTCAAGCTGTTTAGGATTTTTGTCTATATGAGACACTACTACATGTACAGAAAAATTGTTTATTAAGATGTATGAGGTCTTAAATTGAAGAGTGAGACTTCTTAAAATGCAGTCTCAGTATGTAATGAAGCTTTCTCCATTTGTCTCTCCAGCGCTGTCTCTAGCGCCCCCTTCCTTTCCCCACAGTAGATGGATTTGGTATAAAATTATAGCTTATAAAAATGATTCTAGGTGAAGAGTGTATGCAAATTCGAAGGCAACACCCTGAAGCAGGTGCAGACTGCCTCCGACGGCACCGAGGTCACCTACGTCAGAGAATTCGGCCCCGAGGAGATGAAGGCCGTATGTATACACGGTTTATCTTGTTATTTTCTGTACTTTGATAGTGGAGGTAGTCTAAATTTCTGCCAGCTACAAAAAAATGCTTGCCGAGTAGATTTTTGTTACATCATGAATTAGCTCATATTCATTTTTACAGGTATATTTTCGGAAATATAACTAAAAAGAAATGACTTTAGCCTTTCCAAAAAGAAAGAAGAAAATTCCTTCCCCGAAGCAACGCAAATTTTATTGCGATCAGTTGAACGGTACAGAAGTTCATATTCTGCAGCGCGTTTGATGTAAATTTTTCGGAACCTTCGCGGGTTTATAGCTTGCACTTGCTTAGCACATAAGTGTCTGGTACAAAAGACTCAGCTTTCGGTTTTGTCATTATTCGGTTAAGTAGCGGAAGTTCCCGGAACCCAAGCTACCAGAGACAATAAAAACCAACCCAAGTTCAAATAAAAACTGGTTTCAGACCTAAGTCCAAACATTAAACGTGTCTTAAGGTCACGTTGGGACGGAATTTCTGTCATCTTTTTATTTCATTACTGCGAACGATCTTTGAAAAAAGCCTTCGATTTCTTCGCAGAATTCTTCGTTATTGTTTTATAGCTTACCTTTAATAAGATTTCCAACAAATATTAATTATGTTAAAATTTTTATGTGCATTAAAATTTAAGACAAAATGCTTGTTTGCGTAAAGAGGGCAACAAAATTATAAACATTTTTCAATGTTTAATTGTTTGTAAATAAATAAACTTGTGTACATCACGCGTACATATGCACATTATGCGCATATCATCAAGGATAGTCAGTCATTTACATGGTAGACAGACAGAGAGTAGACGGCGAGTTCTCTAACCTAACAAACCTCTTACACTCCATCCCATCCACATTCATCAGTCTCTTCATACATGCTCGCGGGCTTCCAGTGTACCTTCTACAAAATATTTATAATTTAACGTGTTTGTTTAGTTGCTAACGAATGCATTCATTATCAAGCCGGCGCGCCACACCCGTATTGTTGATAAGGCACGGAGGTGACCCCAGCCAGTTATTGACCTCCAGGAGGTCATATTTATGAGTAAAAATCATTTAGTTGCCGTAGTGACAGAGTGGTTCGATACGTCGCTTGCAACGTAAAGATTGCAAGTTTGTATCTCAACTGTACCAATAGGTTTTTTCTGAACGTACGTGCGTTCAGAAATCTTTAATATGAATGAGGATATTTATTTCCATAACGAACTAAATAATAATTGTTCTCACCAAATAAGGGTAAACGGTTACCATCATGCGGCCCGTGTCTATGCCTGTTTGCCATATTTGTTGTAATATTGTAGAAAATTTAGGTATGTCTTTGTGTTTCAGGTAATGACAGCTAAGGATGTGACCTGCACCCGAGTTTACAAAGTACAGTAATCCCGAACCAAAGAGACTGGAGGGCCTGATTGTACGCCCTATAATTATAGCACAACTATTTCTAAATTATGTTAATCTATTTTGGACTCTATAAAAGTCCACTTAAGCTCCAAAATATTATTTTTATAAGCGAACTGTTGCCCCATGTTAGAAATAACTTTTAAGCCATTGCTATTGTAACGTGCCTTCGCTGCGTTAGTTTCAGTAAAAGCCATACATTTGGTATGCAATTAAAACTACTATTAGTTCAGGGAATCAGTACCAGAATTGTCTACGCCATTTGAATAGATGTGCGTTAATTTGTAGCTACATGTGAGATCAATAAATAGTTTCTGAATGTTTTCTGTGCAAATTTAAATAAAAACGTTTTCATATATATTGGGTTGTTTTTGTTTATATTAAAGAAAGTCCCGCGTCTGTCTGTCTATGTTCGCGATAAGCTCAGCAACTACTGATTTCCATACAGTTTTCACCAATGGATCGTGATTCCACGATGAAGGTTTAAGTGTGTAGTTGGTCAAGGTTTGAGGGTTTTGGTTGAGATAGTTGACACGGCCCTACGACAATAAAATATGTACACATAATAATTATGCTCTTCTACCAGTGCGAACACGGGGTACGGGTGGTTGGTTCTGTATATATGAAAAAAAATAACAGACTGACAAAAAAGTTTTGTTTTTGCTATATGTACATATATAATATAGTGTGTGTAATACTATACTATATACCTATACAGCTCTGCCTACCCCTTCGGGGACCCTATGGGAAGGCGTACTTAGGTGCCAACGTGACAGATGGCGAGTCCGTCGCCGTTACTCAGCACGACTATACATTCGCCTTTGAATTGCTTCTCAGACGTTTGCAGTTAACATATGTAATAACAATTAAAGAGGTCCCTTGAAGAAGTATAACCTAGAAGGATCAGCATGTTGTTCTTCAAGAATGGTGTTAAGAGACCTTTACTGGGATCACTAGGCGCGAGTGTTACCCCTAGTGTTACAAGCGACATTATACTAGGCTAGGCGCGTTGCATGTATGTTTTTTTTTTTTTTTTTTATACAACAAGAGTGGCAAACAAGCATATTTACCCTCACGATACCGAAGTATCACTTTGCGTGTTGCCTCTCTGTGCTTGGAGAGTTATAGTGTGTTGGCAGCATAATGGGTTTAATCCCTCTGCTACCAACACAATGTAACAATCCTCCCCCCTCCCCAAGGAGCTCATTACTGGAAACCTTATTCACCGCGTAGGAACACAACACAAAAAATTGTGTTATTTGGCTACGGACTTCTATAAGGTGGAGGTCCTGCCCCAGTCGGGCAGCTCCGAATTCGAACGGGAAACCCGTTATGCCCTACCTCTCTTAATTGTTATCAACCATAGTAATATTTACAACTAGCTGTACCGCTTAAGAGGAGTCAAAGTAAAAGTCCGAAAAAGTGCATAAAAAAAGGCGATCGCAGCGCAGCCTATCGAGGCCAATTTCTCCTGCTGTAAAATGAAAACCCCCTAGCAATACATTGGTGTAACCTGCACGCTATAATATTTTATGCAGTAAATTATGCTTGCTGCGTAAAGAAAATTGGTTTGGCTTCCATGTTCTAATAGTGAGTCCCGTATTAGTTGTTCAATATATTATTACAATTTTTATGACATATAAATGATATTTCATTTAGGAAGAGCATACATACCTACCTACATAAGCGCATACTTCCACGTGGTGTACAGCCTGTTTTTTTTTTTTTTTTTTGTATTGTCTCTCGTAGCGTGAGTTCCGGGAACTTTTGCTACTTAACCGGTCAATGGCGAGACCTAGGCCTCCAGCCAGGGACATGTACAGCCTGCCTGTCAGCGAGCTATATATACATCCACTAGCTGTCCCACCCAGGTTCGCTTGACTAAAAAAAATATCATGAGACACGATCGCAGCGCCACCTATCGGGTCCAATTGCGAACCTAAACTATTATCGAATCCACCCAAAGATTACAATGTATACTTGAATCCACCTGAAGACACACAGATAATTTAATTACACATTGACATACACACGTAGAGAAGAAATCTATATATGTATTAAGATGTCGAAAGACTTGCATACCAGTCTAAAGAGAACTGGCGCTCTATACCTTCTGCCTAGCCCGTTAGGGACTTGGCGTGATGATGTATGTGTATGTATGTCATCACGCCTAATCCCTAACAGGGTAGGCAGAGAGAACTATTATACCTAATATTATATATCATATCCCATAAAGAGATTGCAACTTCAAATTCAATAATACGTCAGGCAGACAAAATACTGTTTGAGCTACTACTCTCATAACACTCGCGGGTGGTAACTTTAAGCTGAAAAGGTTTTTGTTCGCTATAAAGCTCGTTGTTAGACAACATTTAAGAACTCTTTGGTTACCTATCCGAATCCCTTAAATAATAATAATTTGTTTGATTATATAACTTCAGTGCTATTATAGTACCATCTGTTGGAATTTTATTGTCACTTAAGTACGTTACGTTAAGGGGCTATGTTTAGGGCCCAGCCTTAATTTCAAATTGAACGGTAGATGCCGCGCTTGTATTAAAAATATGGACTACTCGCCACTAGATGGCACAATATAGCATTATACTTCAGCTTTACAAACTTAAGATTTATATAATTTTAAATAAGATGAGTAACTTTTAGGACTTCCTTAAAAATATAAAATTATAATATAGTTTTGCAGCATTTTTTTTATATATTATAGTTTGTTATCTGCAAAGTTGAAAAAATATACACTGACGTTTCTAGTGACATCTAAAACACTACAAAATTAAATAAGGCTCATAAGTTCATGGGATTTCATTTTATAACGCTACTTGCAATTTATTTGGATTATATCTGATCTTGCGGGCGTTGTTCGTTGCGTCTTGTTGGTGTTGGTAGTAGATAGTGTTTAGTTTATCCGAATCTTGATTAAAGTTGATACGTTACGCGTGTACCGAACGCGATTTCAATTTTATCGATATTATAAATTCAACATCTGTCAAACATTTTTGGAATTCTGTGCGTGTAGACGATGAATTTCGTGTAAAATTTTGTTTTATTTATGAATTAAATATCCTAATCCGGTGTGATAAGTGTCTTTTTGATGGATTGAATAGAACTATGTGGATATAATGCTTGGAATTTGTGTTGTGTATCGTGAGTAGCCAAATATTTGGCGTGTGAGGATTAAACACTTGCTTTACTGGATTAAATATACAGACCTGTAAGTAAATATTTATAATATTATTCGATTACGAACGTTATTTTATTTATTGATCGTTGGTATGTATTATTATTAAGTATTATTAAGTAGCGTAGTCCCGTAGTTTACCTGTCCTGGATCAAGAAAAAAATCTTTACTTTAAACGTACCTACATTGAATCTACAATTTTTTGATAAAAACAATATATAATTTACATACAACACACATCATCACAAAATTTTCAAAAGCAAACCTTTATTGAATGCGAAAAGTTCATACTGAATATTTGTTTTTTATATTTTGTAATAAATATCTAAGTAAATACATAGCTCTAAATTGTAAATATATGTAAAATCTGCATAGCTACTTAAGTATTCACTTCATTATAAGTAATAAGTCAATAATAACAGCATTACCTATACACCTCTGCCCACCCCTTCGGAGACACTTAGGGGAAGGCATCAGGATATATTATATATTATTATAATAGCTTAAACCAATCAAATAAATGCTGTTAATAAAACAACTTTTTTATCCTTCCTCATTGTCCTAGGTAATAAATATTGGTATCATAAAATAGTCCATATTGCTTAGGAATAACTACTGAGGACAGCTATATGAATATAAATATTTTTATATTTTACCCCAATGTGCTTAGCAAAAGTAGTTCACTATATTTTAACAATTTGAGCCACCCTAATTCAATTAACTTTGATGGTATATGTAATTATATAAATAAAGTGCATTATTATTAGTACTTACAGTACTTTGAAATATCTTGATGCTCTGCCACAAGAGTTTCCGAAAGCCACAACACTATTTAGTAAGGGATAAGTTTTTGCTTTTAATGTAATTTTAAAAGTATTAAAGTATCCACACAATATTTTCCCTCGCAATACTTTTACCTTTTACTACTTACCATACAAGCTTTTTAAGCACTCCATATTATTTTGAAGATATGATAAGGGCAAATTTTTTTCCCTCCTCATGAGCTATGAAATTGCACCTGTCCATATCTAATGTCTCTAACAAATATTTTCTAACATATATGTATATACATTATATTCATGTGGAGTGCCTCTCTGGATAGGAAAAGAGAGTTGAGTGCCAGTTCTGTCTAGAGTTACATACATACATATATATCCTCACGCCTTCCCACAAGGGTCCCCGAAGGGGTAGGCAGAGGTGTCTAGGTAGTACCCACACACCCACTTTCCGCCAGAGGTATATTAGGTGCCAACGCAAGTTCGAATCCCAACTGTACCAATGAGTTTTTCTGAACTTAAGTACAGTGATTAGTCACACCACGAGCTTTACGGTGAAGGAAAACATCGAGAGGAAACCTGCATACGTCTGAGAAGAAATTCAAAGGCATATGTATAGTCGTGCTTGAGTAACGGCGATGGACTCGCCATCTGTCACGTTGGCACCTAATATACCTCTGGCGGAAAGTGGGTGTGTGGGTACATACATACTTACATTTATATCTATATATACACCCAGTTCCTCAGGGGGTAGGTAGAGCTCAAGTTCTCACTAGACCTAAAGTCGTTTTTTGATTCATCCATATTCGACAGACTCCCCATAAGTACATATTTGCATACATATACATTAGTCCATTTATAAGTCCATGATTGTACTGTAATTGCGCATATACTTTTAATAAATAAAATACACACTATTTAAATACTTTCATAATTTTCAATGGATTGGATTAATAAGGCAATCCAGAATATTTTTATACTTGATTTAGAATGAACTGGAGTGTTTCTAGATGATTCCACCTAACAGATCACAGCCAAATGGCACAGCTCTCAACTAGTGCTGATCTATAGATAGCTGCAAGATTGTTATGTTAATATGATAACAAAGGGATGAACCATAATTTACTATCACACAGGCTATACGCATTACATAAACCACTATTCCCTGAAAGAAAAAAATACATCATGCATCTATGTATTAAAATGTCAACTTTGTTTATTTATTAATATTGTTTTGACTTTAGTACCCATTAGTATTCAATCAATACAATCATTGTAACATCAGACATGTAAATAAGTTATCACTTACCCTTTATAACTTTTAACTTCAAAGTCAAGCAGACTTCAGGATTAGTCATCTGATCTTATGATAAAAAAATATGAGGGATGTGACAACATGAACACTGCATAAAATATATTAATCTGATTTCATTTGTGGTTTTATACACCCAGTGTGTTATTCCAGCTAATCAAAATCAAAATATTTTTATTTCACATAGTCCTAGGTGGGCACTTATAAAACGTCGAAAAAGGTGCACTGTTCGGGTTGGTCGTTTCCATGGAGAAGAACTGGCAAGAAACTCCATAGTTACTCTTTTCAAATCATTAGGCATATACAGTAACAATATTTTTACGTTACAGTAATAGTACCCAAGTATGGGGGAACAACGTAGGCCCGACATAAGGTCGTTGCTTACTATACAAAACTTACTTATACTTATACTTTGTCATTTCTGTTTGTTTTTGTAAATGTGTGTTTGTACAATAAAGGATATATTATAATTATTATTATTACAAAACATACATAAAACAAGATAATTATAACAATGTTAGCAAGATCTAAGAATCTAGAAATATAATAATCTATCTTTGTGCCGAATTTCATTCAAATCCGTTTAGCCGGTCAGGCGTGATTGTCTGTCTTAAAATTTTCGCATTTATGATATAGGTGCGAACCTAAATTCGCATATATAATGCGAATCATATATCTTCACGCCCTCCACACACACCAGTTTTCGCCGGAGATATATTAAAGGTGCCAACGTGGCCAATCGATCGCCATTTCTCAAGCATAACTGAACATTCGTCTTTTCTTCTTTCACAGTTTTCTTCTTTCGATGTTTAACCGTAAAGCTCGTAGTAAGACTTAATTACTGTACTTATGTTAAAATAATCTCATTGGTCTGCAATCGAACTTGCAATCTTTGTGTTGCAGGCGACTGCTCGAACCGCTCTGCCACCACGGCTATTTATTAATTAGGATTTACGTATATATACATCTATACACATTCAAAAGTACTAAGTATTCGAGTAAGTTATAGTAAGGGAAAAATCTTTAACATGGAATGAGTATAAATTACACATTGACAGATTTTAATTCGGTCCCTGTACATTTAAGCTATAAACGTAAACCATTTAGAATAATTTATTCAATCAATCAATTTCGTCAAATAATTTTTTAATTTATATGCAAAAATTTATACTACCTACGAAAAGGTTGCTACTTTCTCATGGACTGAATATGGTGGATCCATTTCAAGACAGCCATCTGGTCTAGCGGTCAGAACTCCTGACTGAAGCTTGAGGTCGCGGGTTTGTCTCCCGCTAAGGCCAGATATTTGAGTGATGAACACGAGTGTTTGTACCTTAGACTTGGGTGTTCTATGTATTTATGTAGGTATATAGCTTTCTAAATAAGTATGTATGTCGTTGTCTAATTCCCATAGTACAAGCTTTGCTTAGTTTGGGACTAGGTTAATTTGAGTGATAATGTCCCAAAGTATTATTATTATAAAAAGAAATCTCCGCTTCAAGTACACGATCACATACTGTATGAATATAATTTTACTAACGTAGGTAATAGATATATGAAGCTATTTAAAGATACATCAATGGGAACGCCCTTTCTGCTATGTATTGCCCGGCTGAAGGGGAGCTTCGAGTACTGGGCTCAATCGATATTTTTGCGTCAGCTGTAAAACGTGAGACGGTAGATATAGAGAAACCTGTGCGGAGCATCTCTAAGACATCATTCTTCACCTTCGCCATTTCCATACTTACTGTCCAACTCAGTCTAAAGTAAGAAGATGTTACAGTTCTGCCTAGTTGCATCCACCGCGGCTGAGTCGTTTTCGAGCGACGTGATCGCGCTATCACTGATGCGCGAATTCGATCAGCGATGAATTGAAATTTACTTAAGGCGTTTTCATGAGGGTTTCACTAATATAGGCAGGTGATTCCCGAGGAAGCTTCAGATGTATTTGTTAAGATTTTGTGTGAATCTTTGAGGTTAGAGTTAGATAGTTACTTTGTTTTTGTTCTGGCTGTTCTTCTGGAGGTAGGAGACAAGAGGTAGGAGGAAGTAGTCATATAAGCTAAGCTAAGCAATTTATAGAGAAAATAACGATTGAATGGTAAATCTTGTACAAATATTAATTTGATGTACCACGGGACGGGAATTGTGTCCGTGCCGATGTTTCTTAAGCATTCATTATTAATCTTTGTATTACGTCTCAAAGGTGTGCAAGAGAAAAGACAGTGTTGTGTTAAACATCTGCATCCGACTTCCCCATCGTGGACCCTTGTGGGAAAGCATGTAGGTACAAGATACGTATGTAGGTTCCTCTCGATGTTTTCCTTCACCGTAAAGCTCGTGGTGTCATTAATCACTGTACATTTATTTCACATTTCCTTTCAGTATAAGGATACAGATACACCCATCTCCCGCACTGTGGGCGCTTCGGCATCAAAGATTTATGACTCGTTCATGTTATAATAACAGAGTTGAGACGCAAAGTCAGGTAAGGAGGCGACGACAAATTTTACTAATATTATAGACTAGCTGTGCCTGCGACTTCGTCCGCGTGGAATTTAACATAAAAATATTGTTCAGTTTCCAAAATAAAAGTAGTCTAAGTTATTCCTTTTAACATCAGCTATCTGCTAGTGAAAGTCCCGTTAAAGTCGGTCCAGCCGTTTCTGAGATTACCCGAAACAATCAGACAGACAGACAGTATGTACCGTGTATACATCCATATGCATTTAATGAAAAGCGGTTATTTTAATATTACAAACAGACACTCCAATTTTATTTATTTGTATAGATATGAAACATTCATCAAAACGGCTGAATGGAATTGGATGAAATTTGGAAAATTGAATGAAAAAAGTTGTCGAACTGAACAAGCACCGTTAAGTACAAAAGTGTTATTGAATAATTGACAAACTCAGGTAGTATGGTCTAAATCTAGTTGAGAGCTATTTAGTTACGGCTTTTTACAGCCAAGGCGATGTAATAACCTTGTAAGGTTTTAAATAGCTTGATTACATTCAAAGTCACGCCGCCACCGTGATTGACAATTAACATTATGACTGTTCACGTAACAGAAGTTTTAATTATGTGCTATTAACACTCATGTGTTCATTGTTACATTAATGCAGAGACGTAGTGGCCGACTGGTTCGTGTAGTCGCCTGCAACACACACATTTCATGTTCGAAACGCAATTGTACCTACTACTGATTTTTCTGAAATAGAGTACAATGATTTATCGCACCACGAGCTGCCCAATCCCGAGAGATTTGAAGAAATCCAAAGAAGTTCTAATCTTTATATATATAATTCTTCTGTGAGTGTGTATGTCACTGAACTCCTCTCAAACGACTGGATCGATTTTGATGAAATTTTTTGTGTGTGTTCAAGGGGATCTGGGAATGGTTTAGATTCACAATTGGACCCGATAGGTGGCGCCACCATCTTTTTTTTCCACCCGAGCGATGCTGGGCGGGACAACTAGTATATATATATAGTCGTGCTTCAACTTCAATTGACCTGCCACATTGAAGTGGCATTGGCTTCTAAATATATCTCTGGCGAAAAGTCGGTCGTATTACACCTCTGTCTACACCTTCGGAGATCCTCAGGTTCCTATATCTTTAAGAGCACTTACGCCCCGTATTCTTCGTCATCATGATTATAAGTGTATTACAAACTTTTGGTTTCCGCATGGAACCAAAAATTATAACCTAATTTGTACGAATTTTCCGATTCCAATACCAAATTCTTCCTCTGAATTAACTTCTATTAAAGACTCTATTAAAGCGAATCGAATCAAAAGTCAAACCACTGTACATTCACACAAGAAAGTGTGCGATATCCCAATGTCGTCCAGTATATACCAAGACATGTGCCCTGCATATTGCATGCTCGTGTGCAGACCGGATTACTTGCATTGACGTCATTATGTGGCAATGCAATAATTCGTTGACAAGGATCGACTGTGCCGCCGCTTAAAGGTTCTATGTCCTAGACTACGTACACATATGATGAGTAGTTGGTGTTTGCCTTGTGTAGTATTTTCATCAGAAAATTACTCAAAAATAACGTAAATAAGTGGACTCGCTATCTGTCACGCTGGCACCTAAAATATATATCTGGCGGAAAGTGGGTGTGTAGGTACTATCTATACAACTCTACTCTGCCTATCTGTTCGGGTATATAAGAGAGGTAGGGCATAAGGGGTTTCCCGTTCGAATTCGGAGCTGCCCGACTGGGGCAGGACCTCCACCTTATAGAAGTCCGTAGCCAAATAACACTTTTTTTTGTGTTGTGTTCCTACGCGGTGAATAAGGTTTCCAGTAATGAGCTCCTTGGGGAGGGGGAGGATTGTTAAATTGTGTTGGAAGCAGAGGGATTAAACCCATTATGCTGCCAACACACTATAACTCTCCGAACACAGAGTGGCAACACGCAAGTGATACTTCGGTATCGTGATAACCGTTTCCCATCAGATGGGCCGTATGCTTATTTGCCACTCTCGTTGTATAAAAAAAAAACCCTTTGTGGGAAGGCGTAAAGGCGTAAGGATTTGTGTTAAACAACTCTTAAAGTGTGATCATTATTTTTATCTAAATGCTGACATAACGTTGGTGGTTTAACAATGTGAAAATTACAAATATTTTAAAATAGTTGTTAGTTGATTGAATTCGTGCGCTTTATATAGTATTTACGTGTTTTTAACAGGTTTAATAGCTATACTAAAATCGACTTGTCCCACAATACCGCCGTTTAGTATCACGCTCCGTTTTCCATAGTTGCACACAGGTTGCACAACTGGCGAAGTCACGCAGTGGTTAACTGCATTGTTTTCTTATGTCATTGTTTTCAACGTACTGGAACTGATGTCACATGACAACTATGCGACGGAAATCGGCACATTTTGGCAACAACAACCGGTGTTCCATCAATTGTCAACAGGATTATTGGACATAACAAATTTATGCTGGTTTTATGTTATCAGGCAAAATCTGATCTGATTCATCAATATAAATACTTCGTTCTAAATATTTCGGTGAATCGAAAAGTCAAATTGATCGGAACTTGTTGGACAATTGGCTGCTCCCCATAATCCCTATATTTGGCTGCTACGTATTTTAGTTTTTTAGATATTAAATAGTATAGTTTCATTAAGTATGAGTAAGTATAGTAGTAAGTATTAGGTAGGTATTAAAAATGAACGTTTTTGACCATGTGCTGTTAGTTTTTTAGTTTCATAAAATATTATATTAAATTTTATGAATAAATATTAAACTTAATGGCAACGTGAAGTGAAATTGAAACTGCACGTTTCAAGTTCACTTCACTTTGCGGTCTTTCCGCAGAAATTGATAAATATGGATGCAGCAAAAGAGGTATGAAACTCGAGAGAACTGTCGCAATGCTCTCTTAGAAAAAAATCGTCTGCTAAATACTTATATTAATGTATGTTTAAAAATCTCATTAACACAGTACACATTCTATTTAAATATGTTGGTAACTAAACACGGTATCTTTGTCATCAGTAGCATCCACATTGCGCTTACTTCCTGGCGTATAATCAACCAAATAGGTACGTTACAGCAACAAATTGTAAGGAAACGAGCTGATGGGACTGAAATATTCCCACATTGGCGTTTGCGGCGGACGTTGCACTTCGGTATGGCAAATTGTATTGAAAACACGGGCTTATTCTATTTCAATCATAACCTACTGATTGTTATATATAAAACAGCTGCTTTTGACAGGTGTCCCTGCTGGCGTATTCTTGTTTTATTTACTTTGGACTTAATTAATAATATATCTTTGATAGCCAAGTAGGTCATTCGACCTTTTATATTTCAGTAGCATGTATTTATAGACGCAGTCGTCGTCAATCGTCAAAATATGTAGGTATGACTTTTACGCAGGTTTTCGCATATTTCAGCTTTACGTGTCAATCCTATCTGCACTGTGAAGTTCGATTGAGTAATGGCATCGGATTTCTTAATTGACGATACATTCTGTAGTTGCATATGTACTTAGTACGTTTGGCAAAATAATAATTAATACAAACAATATAAATACACATTGTCCTACTTTGTCAGGATGTTCTAATTAGAACTGGCTTGGTTCCATTTCGACTCGCGATGCGTTCCATAATGCCAGTTGTCTAGCTCCCTAACGTAAACACAACCCAATGTGTCACTGTGATGATTATTATTGCAACCACACCGGAAAATTGAGGTATTAATACCAGAATGCATGTAACATAATGCACTTGTACGTAGTTAAGTCGAAGGTATAGTGAGTTATTATGACATAATAATATATATAATAATAATATAATATATCCTCACGCCTTCCCACAAGGGTCCCCGAAGGGGTAGGCAGAGGTGTATAGGTAATACCCACACACCCACTTTCCGCCAGAGGTATATTAGGTGCCAACGTGACAGATGGCGAGTCCATCGCCGTTACTCCAGCACGACTATACATACGCCTTTGAATTTCTTCTTAGACGTATGCAGGTTTCCTCTCGATGTTTTCCTTCACCGTTCAGCTCGTGGTGTGACTAATCACTGTACTTAAGTTCAGAAAAAACTCATTGGTACAGTCGGGATTCGAACTTGCGATTTTTGTGTCGCAAACAACAGCTTTTTTTTTTTTTTTATACCACTTTGGTGGCAAACAAGCATGCGGTCCGCCTGATGGTAAGCGGTTACCGCCGCCTATGGACGCTTGCAACACCAGGGGTATCACTCGCGCGTTGCCGACCCTGCAGGAATCTTTTCACACCCTTCTGCTGCTGCTGTACTCTCCAGGGAAAACCTCAACGGGGAGCTCATTCCACAGCCTGAGCGTTCGCGGAAGAGCTCGAACCACTCGGCCACCACGGCTTTTTGTTTTTATTATGACATCAAAACTAAATATAAGCCTATCTTAGATTATCGACGTGTTTGTATGTAATACAATTTACCAGTTATATTGATAAGTAATGAAGATCAAAGATCCATCTAGCAAATCTAAAATGTCCATTCGCTCTCAAATTAGCGTAATGTTACTTACATTACGCTTAATCTTAAAAAAATACATATAAAAGTTTGTACTACAAGCAGCTCGTTATTTGGTTAATTAAAAATCAAATATTGAAGGAAGGCTTGGACAGAGGTGTAAAAACACCCTTTTTTGCCGCAGAGCTTAAAATATATTTTTTTAATTATATTAAATAAACGCTGTTTTATATATTCCGTTATTGAAATTATAAGCACGCTCAAAGCTCGGCTACAAAACTTCATAGCCGCTTTAAAACGTTTTACAACGGTTTTAATACTAGCATTTTCTAATTATAATCTAGACCACCGTTATAGTTACCATATGTGATTCATAGTAATCATAAAGCATGCACGTTTTACGATCAGAAATGATTCCGCATGTGGTCATAACTGCAGACATTGACCTTCCAGGCTCAAAATAACATTCACTATCTGTTACATTGGTTGTGCAACTTGTGAGACCCACTGAACGTGTTTAGAGACTTGTAACAGTTTAATTTAAAGGACATGTCATTTGAGACAAAGTTGACCGACTCTAGTTTGATGTAATACACCAAAGACAGGGAGCGACAAGTTAAAATTATTTTTTATTTGTTTAACTTACCTAGTACTGATTTGCATCCTTATGCACTGATGAGCGACCACAATTAGGCAGGTAGAGGCAGAGGTACAGTAGCCGGCAAACAACTTGACCCAGAGTTGGCATGGTGGGGGAAAGTTTGCGCATCGTACAGTTACGTGCAAAAAAAAATGGTTAACTTTATATTCAGTGCAAATTATATAATTTACACAATTGTGCTCTGTTTTCTTGTTTTACGTACTGTGGTGAATTAAAAAGTGAACTAAATATTTTCAATATCATAAATATCATTATGTGGAAAAATTAGGAAAGGTTTTGTAGCTTCGGCGGTATTTTTAAATGTTTCCAAATCGGTCTTTCCATGACTTTTCATAAAACAATACACATCGTACACCATTTTTCTAGCTTGTCTCTTTAGCACAGTATTGCTTCTCTTCGGCATGGTTCGACTTTTATATTGTATTTATGAATTATTCAACAACAATAAAATATTACATATAAACGATAACACGATTATAACAAAAAAACTTAACAATAAAGTCAACAATATTTTGTAATTACTAATGAGTCACTTTTTAATGCACGCAAGTGTATTCTCGAGACAGCGGGGCATGAAAGCGGCGCGGGGCACAAACTTCAACTGAATGACCAATAGCGTGAGCGCCGCGGTCGCCCCTGCCGTCGCGCCCCGACCCGCACCACCAAACGCGCCTAAAATTCGGTTCTGCGCATGCAAGGTCATTGGTTCAAGTTGATTGCCGGCTACTGTAGGGCATAAAGGATTTCCCGTTCGAATTTGAACTTACAGAAACTCACTAGACTTTGTTTATGAAGTCTAATACCTAGCAGTTTTGACCCTTAACAAGCCGACCTTTGATAAACGTAGCCATATCTTGAAACCTTGAGCTGAAAATCAAACATATATAGTGGCCAATGAAATTGTATGGATTTTTGCCGCTTTAGATGCTCAATAAGCTTTTTAGACTAAAGTAAAATTTTAAAGACAAATCGGGTGTTTCGGACCATTTAAAGATGTGAACAATTTAGGTCACCGATACATATCATATCCTGTTAATAACTGCATGCTCGCTACACTACGACAAAAACTAGCTACGACTCTACACTTTGCCATACTATCTCATAGGCACTAAACTTAAGCTAGCTTCTAGTTTTTGCCGAGATTCTAATGGCGTTGCTTGAAGTACAAAACTATTCGCGTTTAAGTTTGCTTCTCAATCTCAATACTCACAATGTGGTTGAAATAGGTGTGTAGCCTAGAAAGACTGGCTCTAATTTTACTCTGCCTACCCCATAAGCCACAGGGCTGTGATGATAATGTAAGTTTCTGTTACAATAGTTTCAATAAATAAGAAAAAATTGCCACCAATGTTTATTCAGGTATTCGAATAATTATGACATTAATCTTGAACAAGATACTGTCTCAAAAATACAGTTACCTAATTACCTATTCGGTTGGTCTAGATTTTTTTTATCTAGGAATTTAATCAAATGCGCCTGCCCATACGCATAGAATTCTAATATATACAAGCTCTTGGTTGATGGATACGATCTAGAGATCTAGCGCTCTTCGTTGCGTAGTTGTTTACGAGATGTAGGTTTTCACCTTACATCAGAAAACGGAACGAATTCGGAACGTCTGGTAACTGTTATTTCAAGTCTTATGTTTCAGTGTTCCGTTATACTAAATGCAAAGGGTAATTTGGCTGTTTTATGAAATCCACTTGTTCTTATAAAAGAATAAGCATATTAAGTACTGTGGAACTAACTTGAGATTAGTCATTGCGCATTAGTTTGCATCGAGGTCATTATGCGATGATACTGTTTAAGCAACGATATTTGATTGACACGCTTTTAATATAGGCCTATTAAATTAGATTACCTACTTTGATAAAATATATGGCATTTTATTTATAATCATCGGTACATTTTAGCATTTTCCGATGAATATCTTGCAAAATTTTCTACTTTTAATGTTACGTATTTAAATGCCTGCAAAGCAAAATTGCCACTGCCACTTTGACACTTGAATATATACCGAGCGAACAGAGATTAATTACTCCTCTTTCTACCTGTTATGGGAAGACGATACTTATATAATAATATGTAATAATAAAAAACATTTAAGTCCTTACCAGCTCAGTTATCTACTAATCACAGTCATGTAAATATTACTCAAATTTAAATCC
Organism: Drepana falcataria; assembly: GCA_945859725.1. Classification (NCBI taxonomy): domain Eukaryota; kingdom Metazoa; phylum Arthropoda; class Insecta; order Lepidoptera; family Drepanidae; genus Drepana; species Drepana falcataria. Next base: position 6,614,708 of record OX243941.1, on the reverse strand, counting down.
GTCTTGAATATAAACAGCCGCATCGGTCCGAATAAAGCATAACACCAGTTTCCTCCTCACTTCCTTTCTTCCGAAACAGGCGAGAACAACGACCCAGGTCCGAGCTGATTTGATGCGCGGATGTGCCGCAACGCAGATATCTAACGGGGTGTCCGTGTCCGCTTGACAGGGCCTATGGTTACGAAATGTCAAACTTTTGTTTAATCTGTGGCTCTGGTTTCTTCAGTGTAAACATTTGTTGAAGTTTTAGCGCGAATTACTAGTAGTATCTTCTTAGATATTTGTCCGTTCATTTTGTTAAATGCATAACACTGATTATTTTATTTTTAAGGCAATAATACAAGGTATGCTTTGGAAGGACTTGTGTCGATGTAATTACAAAAAGTAAGCCTCCGGTTTTTTTTATTTTGAGACAGATGCATTATGTTAGCAGCTCTTTTAGGCTCAGCTAATATATTAAACAAGAGACGCCCAGAACTGGGAAGATCGTCTGAAACTAAAGTTAGCACGTAAAATCTTGAATATAGAGAATATCGATGAAAAAAAATTGCTAATTGGGTTAGCTAATTTAAATAAGTACGTGGTTGTATGTACATAATGTACTTACTTCGTATCTAGTATGCGAACAAGTCTATGAAAGTGGTTTGAACAAATTTACGCTTACGGTAGTCAAGCACAACTATTCATATGTTCATACGTTGTTGAATTACTTCTCAAACTTATGAAGATTTCTCCACTATGTTTGTCTTCATAGTATAGCTCTTGGGGCGATAAATTGCCATGACATGCCTAACCACCGGGGTGTTGAACTCCTGGTTCAACTTGACCTCGCAAATTACTACTTAACTAATTTACTTCATCCAATACTTTATTTATACAATAAATAGACAAAAGGACAAGTATACGTGGCCTTCAAATTGAAGATATAGTTCTGACTACCCATCTGGCCTCTTTACCATATCTTCTAGATATGATGTAACAATGGAAGTAAATATTCACCTGGTCAAATATTGATCGTATTAATTTGTTACGTTAAAGACGTTAAGCGCGAGTCCAATGGTTAACTTAGCGTTTTAACCGATTCGTCCTCGTACTCTATGAATGATGTCAATGCTGAGGGTAGTACACACATACATATCATCATGCTGAGTTCTAAACGGGCGGTAGGCAGAGACAGTAGAGCGTTAGTTCTCTCTAGACATTCATATTCTAAATGAAATATAAAATCCCCACGCCTTCCCACAAGGGTCTCCGAAGGGGTGGGGTGCAAAGGTAATAGGTACGTCCACACCCACTTTCCGCCGTTACTCAAGCACGACTATACATACGCCTTTGAATTTCCTCTCAAACGTATGCAGGTTTCCTCTCGATGTTCTCCTTCACTGTAAAGCTCGTAGTGTGACTAATCACAGTTCAGAAAAACTCATTGGTACAGTCGGGATTCGAACTTGCAATCATTGTGTTGCTGGCAACTAGTCTAATCACTCGGCCACCACGGCTCTCATGTATCTCTTTATAACTATGTAAAGCGTAATTTTGTATGGTCCTTCGAACACTATTCAGTTCTGGCTGCTGTGTATTGGTGAGACATATAATCTCTTCCAAGTTGTTATTTATTGGTCTAACTGCGTATCTTTTCTTACATAGAAAAAAAGTTACGTGTTCCCCATAAGGCAATGAAGCTATAAGCAAACAAGTACAAATCAAGATGTAAGAGTGACTACCATTTTAGTGCGTTGTTTACATTTGCTGCCTGCTCGAGTTTACGCTCACTTCGAGTCGTTACTCTCATTATTTGGAATAGTTGCAGATGAAAAGCTACGAGGCTCTATGATTGCGTAATGGGGTGACTGAACCCTACACGTTGCGTAGGTACCTGTAGCCACAGCACGCCATAGTGAGACGCTGTGCGTGCGAATCGAATTGTATCTCGGCTACAGCGTGTATGAGATAACAGGAAAAGGTCGCAGCTATCGAATTGGAAACAAAAATCGATTATTAATGTCGATTCGAATCGATTGTTCTTGATAATCGATTTTGCAAGGAAATCAATTTTGATGTGCAAGTGTTTTGTCGATGTAATGAGAAAGTACAGGTATTTGCATGATATGACCTGTTAATACGAACATGTGGGGTAAGTATAAAAAAATCTATAGTGAAATAATACGTTCGTTCACGCCAAGCCCCTCACGACGTAGGTTCTCTCATATTTCAGTTGAATGTGAACTGTGTTAATATAGTTTTTAAATATACTTACATGTAGATATTTAGCCGATGAATTCTGCAGAGATAGTAGAGCGTCTCTTGAATCAAAGACCTCTTTCGCTTCATCTACATCCATATATCTTGACGTCCTAATAGTGCTCGACAGATTTCGTTGAGTTAGTCGGAACGAGGTCTTCCTCTGCCTCTTCTACCAAACACTTTCGCATTACACCTATATCTGTTTCGTCAATATTATTATCAAGGTGTCGGTTGAGTATTTGAGACGTGAAAGCTTATGTAAAAACAAACGAACACACTTTTGCGTTTATAATACTAGTTAGGATACTCAAGTCATTGTAGCCCATATCTTTAATCTAGATTCTTTGCCGTGGAGAACGATTACTAAGAAGTGATAGTGCTTTCAAACAAACGTTATGTGTAATGCTGCCATTAGAAAGCTTACATTTCGTTCTGGATTATTATTTATCGATTAGTGTTATCAAATTATCGTCTATCAGACAAGCTGACATGCCAAATACGAACTATCTGGCGTTTAACTATTTGGCAGCTATCTTGTGACAAGATTTAAACCTATTCTATAATTTAAGGCTATTCATACATAAACTGCTTGTAAAATTCTACGTTTCATCCGCGTAAAATTCGACCTTATTGGCAGATTTTTTCGGGCCCTTTCTCCTGGAATAAAACATATCCTCTGTAACACGGAGGCTAATAAACTGCCAAATGTCAGTATAGTAGTTTTTAAGCTTCCTCAAAGAGGCAGAAACGTCTTTTCAAACTCTCGCATTTGTTATTCTATCTCTATTCAGGACTATTAAATAGGTGTGTAGCTAAGCCAATGTCAATGAATTGGCCCTTTTGCAAACATTTAACTATTGGAAAAGCTTTACTGGCATCTAAATAAAAAAGTAATATAAATAAAAAAGAATTAATGGTTGAACGAAGAAAGAAATAAACTCCCCGGGTTATTTCACCGTTTCTTCTCCTGACTATTTGTTTTTGAAACGTTGGTAACGCTAACTGTGACTTGCTAGATAGGCTAAAAATCGGATTGGTGATCGATGATCAATTTGAGAATAGAAGCAGATATCTATCAACTTTTTCTCTTTACTATAAAAAAAACTATCGCTGTTCGTTAGTCTCACAAACTCGAGAAAGGTCCGATTTATTTTGTTTTTTTTTGTATGAATTTGCATGTCATGGATTCCTGGATGGCTTACATTCACAATTGAACCCGGTAGGTGGCGCTGCAATCGAATGTTAGTTATTGAGGCAAGGGAAGATGAGCGGACCAGCTAGCTCGGTTTTAAATGTCTGTACTCTGTACTGTTGAAGCAAACTACCCTACCATTACAGGTAGGTATAAATATGTATAAACAAGCTATAGGCATCGACACAGGATTGCTATTCCCTACAATGAACCTGCATATCTTACGTACATACATAATATCTTAGGTACGTCTTGTAAGAGACAAGTTTCTTTATGTTTTTCTGATGAACTACGCTTTGTGTTGTTGTAAAATAACACTTCCAGCGTCATTATTGATCACAATGGTATTTTACGCTTTAGTGGAGTCTATTTTGTACTTTTTTGTACCAAAGCTGTGGAGTTTTTGACTGTTATAGAGTACTTATATTATTACCTTTTGCTGATTGCTTTTGAAACCGGCATCTTCGTACTTTATGAAGAGACTAATGAATGTGGATGAACCGGAAAAGAAAGCGCTCTCTATGTATACCTCTTGCCAAACTCCGCGAGTTACTATATACGAAAAAATATTGTTATTGTATATGCCTAATGATTTGAAAAGAGTAACCATGGAGTTTCTTGCCGGTTCTTCTCCATGGAAGCGACCAACCCGAACCGTGCTTATTTTTCGACGTTTTATAAGTTTCCATCTGGGCCTATGTGAAATAAAAAGATTTTGATGATTTTTAATGTATCTATGCATATTTTTTGTCAATATCGTGATAATGTATAACCTATTTACGCCCTGTAGGGTATGTTCTAAATATTAGTGAAAGAATTGTTAGTTACAAGCTATAATCAATATGTAAAATATAGCTTCAAGCAATACTAGTGTGTTCAACGTTTTCATTTGCGTCCCATATGTGTAAAGTTTCATTTAATTGTTTTTTTTTTAATAAATGTTACCCCATTCGCTAATTCAGCTAATGGATCTATTTGTAAAAAATTATCAAATTCACTTCTGTGCTTTTTGCGGTAATGGGGAACAAACACTTTCACAAACTTTTGCAGACTGTACCAATGAGTTTTTCGGAACTTAAGTACAGTGATTAGTCACACCACGACCTTTACGGTGAAGGAAAACATCGAGAGGAAACCTGCATACGTCTGAGAAGAAATTCAAAGGCGTATGTATAGTCGTGCTTGAGTAGCGATGGACTCGCCATCTGTCACGTTGGCACCTAATATACCTCTGGCGGAAAGTGGGTGTGTGGGTATTACCTATACACCTCTGCCTACCCCTTCGGGGACCCTTGTGGGAAGGCGTGAGGATATATTATTATTATTACTATTATTATATTGGTATCATCTCACTGCGAAACTTGAGGTCGCGGGTTCCAATCCCGCTGAGGGCAGATATTTGTGTGTCGAATACGAGTATTTGTACCTTAGTCTTGAATGTCTTATGTATTTATGTATATATCTATCTATATAAGTAAATATATCGTTGTCTAGTTACCATAACACAAGCTTTGCTCAATTTGGGACTAGGTCAATTTGTGTGGAATTGTCCCAGGTATTTATTATTTATTATTTATTATATCAATTTTATCTATTTCCATGCTTCCTCTGCCATACCCAGGATGCTTTTATTATTTATCTTATACCTTTAATCTTATCTTATACCTTTAAACGAACAATTCTTGTATATAAATATATAATCTGAATCTCGGAAACGGCTCCAACGATTTTCATAAAACTGGGTGACGGGGGGATTTCGGGGGCGATAAATCGATCTAGCTAGGTATCATTTTTAGAAAACGTCGTTTTATCCGTGTTTTTAGGCAATGAAAAACTGCTACAAGTTTATTAGAATATGAGTTCCGCCACTGCTCTACCGACACAGCAACAATAAAGCGTTGCTAAGCAACAAACACTAAGCCAGTGTGTGTTTGCTTTGACGTGTATTAAATACATTGTTAAATACCGAGCTAAGCTCGGTCATCCAGGTACTTTATTATTAACTACTCAAAAGTTTAGTATTGATATTATTCACTTAAGAATTTTGCATATTTTGTTCAGTTAAGTCATATACACGACGGACCTGTATTCCCCATAAAAGTACAATAGTCCCTCATTACACGGGCTCCGACGCACAATAAAAAGTTTCAAACTAATTGAATGGAACGCTCAATGAGTCACAATCGCTATTTATATCTCAATGTGTAGCTATCGATGTAAACGTTATAGCGACGCGATGCCATAGTTTTTGCCTCGCCTTATGAGTATTGTTTATTTTTTTCGCGTAGTGGGCGGAAACGGTACGTCAGTCATTACGCAGTTTCATTCAGTGCTCAATTACAATGTCATTGACTTGAAGACAAATCGATTAAGCGTGTAACTCGTTCATTTAACGATACGCTCAGGCTGTGGAATGAGCTCCATGAGGTTTTCCCTAGAGAGGAATGCTATAGCATGGATTTCTTCAAGAAGGGTGTGAAAAGATCCCTTCAGGGTCGGCAACGCACGAGCAATACCCCTGGTGTTGCAAGCGTCCATAGGCGGCCTTACCATCAGGCGGACCGCATGCTTGTTTTCCACCCGTGTGGTATAAAAAATATGCTATAAATCGAATCAACGTATGTATCTTCTTGCTTTCCCAAAGGTTCGAAGGCTTAGGCAGCATCATTTATATCACTCAAGTGGTGCCACCTTAAGATTGGTGCAGGAACATGTACATGTAAGGAACGAACTGGTCCTCTTTCTGCCAGCGCAGCCATTCTATGTGGAAACATTTCTCACCGCAGTAATACAACTACCAAATAGCAGTGTCATTTGCAGGCTGCGATCTTCTGGAATTTGGTAATACTGTCGAAATAGTAAAAAAATATCGGGGATCCCGTTGTGCCCTATTTTTCTTATTACATGTTAGATTTCTTACCGCAACACGCTGTAAATATTGATATAATGTGTTGATTCCTTTATCCTGCCTCGGTCATCATGTATTATAACAGTCAGAAAGGAATACACGATGATTTAAGACTGATATTGTGGTCGCATGGTGCTTGCTGCTAACAATATTATCTTCATAAATTGTGGGAGTGATTACTGGGGCTTTTAATTCTTCTAACACAGTAATTAACAAATCTGTTACATATATTTAGAGATATTTGTAGAATACAGAGTTAAGTACATCTTTTGGATGTATATGTATGTATATAGATATGATGTCGAAATAAAATGCGTGCCTGGCAGGAAAGAAGATGATGGAGTACCCATTGATGGGAAGTCAAAAGTACTCTAAACCGGCAAGCTTATATAAACAGAACGTTGGATGTTGATGAAGCGGGGTCTACAAGTGTACGGGAGACTGGCGCCGTAAGCTTTGCCTACCCCAGATAAACGGCTTGATTTGTAACTATATATTGTGACGTCATCAAACTCTCATAGCCGGACATCTATTTAAGTGTCCACGTGACAGATGGCGTGTGGAGTCTCTCAGTATTTAAGTACTCATTACAAACGTCAAGGCTTAATTCACGTTGAAATTGTGTGAGTTAGTTAACTACGGTACTGCGTACACCGGGCAAGGCCATAAGAAAGAAATCAATAATAGAGCCCCTTTGATTAGAAATCGTGCACGAAAAGTCCCAATGGATTATAGCGCATGCACGTGGCGTCCTCAAGTCTGGTACGCGTGCTATTCAGGTCAATGTCCAGTGACCGTAATATATTCCACACTTTTATTATCCGATGCACGTCTGATGAGAGCCATTCTCTCTCTGGAATTTATTATGTTCCCCTTCGTTTATACCATGTTTGGGCAAAACTTTGTTTTGTTTTTGTAAATATACTACCAGTGACTCAGCTTTGTACGCTGTGTTGCGAGCTCTGATCGCATCTGGGATCGTCTACTTACATATACGAAACACTTATATCTTATATATTCACGTCTTCCCTTAACATAACACCTCTGCAGCAGATGTGTTAGCTTTGCTTAGTTTGGGACTAGATCAATATATATGGATGGATGGAAGTATAGTGATTAGTTACACCACGAGCTTTACGGTGAAGGAAAACATCGAGAGGAAACCTGCATACGTCTGAGAAGAAATTCAAAGGCGTATGTATAGTCGTGCTGGAGTAACGGCGATGGACTCGCCATTTGTCACGTTGGCACCTAATATACCTTTGGCGGAAAGTGGGTGTGTGGGTATTACCTATACACCTCTGCCTACCATTTCGGGGACCTCTTTTTTCAAACATGTATACGTTTGGAGGAGGAAGAGAGGAAAAAATTGAGAAAGCTGCTCTCTAAATTTTTTCCTTCACTGTTAAGTTCGCGGTTCGACTTATCACTGTACATAAGTTCAGAACAAGCCATTGGAACAGTTGGTACTCGAACTTGCAATATCTGCGCTGTAGCCAAGTACTCGGACCACTCGGCCACCACGGCTCTTGTAATGAAAAATTCAGTTGCCTCAAAACCGAAGTGTTGATGTTTTAAATGTCTCCCAAAGCCTTGCCAACTGTTTCTGATTCATAGATACTGTACTCCTTTCATTTATAGACAAATATTCAACTGTACAGGGTTGCCAACAAAATAGCGACACTTGTTTTTTTTACTTTCAATCCGACGATTGATGTTACGCACGAAGGCTTTGCCATTATGTACCAAAGCAATCGTAATTCAAGAATATTTTAAGCGACAGGTGTATATCACGCCTATACAAGGATACCTTTAACACTCTTGGCTAGCACTTCACGGTGAAAATTACGTCTTGGTTGTGTCTTATATGTATATAAACTCATCCATTCATGCATATCATCACGCTGAGTCCCTCACGTAGGTAGATCGACAGAGAAATTAAGAGCGACAGTTCTCTCATGATAGATATCTTTTGCTTCGTCCATAATCATGGCTCTTCATACATGGCCGTTCGAATGAACTTTACATTCTCCATTGTATCTGGTGCTACATACTTAATTCTAATTTCCGTCAAAACTTTGGTAAAATATGTATTCATATTTATTTACCTACTTATATAGGCCTTATTTAAGTGGTGTACCAACCCTACAGTCACTGTACGAGTGAGAAAGGCCCCTTAATGGTAAGCGTGGATGGTAACGTACGATACCCATTGTGCGACAGTGACTCGGCTCACAATTCACAATTTGTATGCAGCATTACGGCGTATGAATTCACAGCATATATGCACCATAGATGCACGTACTATGAGGACAGTTACTTCAGAGTCGCTATCGATGGTATTAACATACTTATAACGGTAACTTTGTCAACGTTTGCTCACCTAAAAGACGTTAAGTCACCTAGAGAAAACAGTATGGAGGTCTTCAAGATGGATGTGAAAATATTCCTGACTACCCACACACCCACTTTCCGCCAGAGATATATTTTAGGTGCCAAGTTAGTCTTTACTTTATATTATAAAAATGTTGAGTTTGTTTGAACGCGCTAATCTCAGGAACCAGGTACTTACTAATCCTATTCTTAGCCTCTCTAGACTGACATACCTACCTATTTCGCTTCGTCAACATTCATAAGTCTCTTCATACATGCTCGCTGGTTTCGAGTACTCTTGACGTACCGTCCCTTTATATTTGTATTAAATAGCTCGTTTATTGAGGAAAGCTAAAGCGGGTTAGAATTCGCAGGACACAGCGAGGGCTTGATACATTTTAAAACAAAACACGCCAGCTAAACGTGTAAACTAATTTGAAGAGTAATCGTATTATCTAAGTGTTGTTTCTTTCAGTCAAGATTCTGTCTTGAGATATATATATCCCCACAACTTTGAAAAACACACGACGTTACTATACTTTCCAGAGCACTGGTGGTTCTATAAACAGAAAGCATTTACAATTTATGTTAAGTTTAAGTACTGACCTTAAAGAAGATTGTGCTCAAAATAATAACGACAAGAGTTGCGTCCATCAGTTTTATGGGAGCGGCGCGGCGGCCTCCACAAAGCAAATTTTGCACTCACGAGATAACAGTTAATCAGAGATACGTGTGGGTCTCTCGTGGACCACGGTGTGAGTTGCCAAGTTTTGTTATGTCTACGACTGATGGCATTACGAGTAATAAATACGATATTACGATAATCAATGAATATTCGAAATTCTTTATAAGTACCCACATTTATTCGGAAATATTTACTTTATACTGTTCAATCACATTAAGTATTTATAGAAATTATTAATACAATATTTCACATTTAGCCGTGGTTCAAGACGACGCCTGTAGCACAAATATAAATGTTCGAATTCCGTCTATACCAATGAGTTTTTCTGAACACATATCACTCGGCCACCACGGCTCTTTAATGACGGCTGATTAAAGATGATCTAACAAATATTAAATCTTGTGTGTACCAAGTAGTAATGAAAATCCTAAATAACTATTACCTACAAAATATAGTATAAAGCTCTCATCTTAATCAAGATGCATGTATCTAGTTTTCTCATAAGGAAAGACGACAACGTACGCAACATCTGTGGAGTCTATCTACGTTGAAGCACGTGGAAGTCTATGTAACTGTGCTATCGTGTCGCGATGGTCACGATCGTCGCAGCTGTTCCCTGAATCGTGTTCATACGGGAATTGAGCAGAGTTCGTTTGTTTTTTCGTATAAATAGTTTTGGGTGTAACTTTATGCAATAGGGTTTTATTGGATGCTAGTTGAAGTATTCATAAGCAGACCTCTGACGTCGGAGTCTATTATGCACTTCTGCCACAAATATATTAATAAGTAACTTTTTATATGCCATTAAAATACTAGTGGACAAGTAAAAAAAAAATTACAGAAAAATCATCGTGCCTGCTTGTGTGTCTAAAGATGTCTGATGGTTTAGTTGCTTCTAAAGAAAAATTTACACAATATTCAATTATTTTCCAAGTAAGTAATCAGACGAAATATTTTTTTGTTTGAACTGAATAAAACTGCAATTGACTTTTCAGCCTGAGACGCTTATTTTAGCGTAACTAATTTTAACCTACTTAGCTAAGTAATGTTTAAGACTTGTAAAACTTAGTTCACGAACTATGTCACCTATGCTAAATTACTTAGTAAGTAAGCAGAATAAGCAGTACTTCAGTGTGCTTACTTTTAAATGTGTTAAATTAGATAAAGAAAAAAAAATCGAAATGGAATACGATAATGCTATTATCTTGAAGTCAAAGTGTGAATTAATAATTCAATATTCTTTAGGAGCGTTATATTGAACTGCAGAAGGGAGCCAGTTTGTGGCTTATACCTACTGCTAGCACATCAACTTCCGCCTTCATTAATTTAATTCACAATCAACTGCATATTACTATGGGTATTACTAGGGCCTATATTTATTTTAAATCCGTATGCTTATGTTATAATTCCCGAAAATTTTAGTTCCAAAAATACAATTTAGTAATCAATGCCAAAATGCGCAATATAAATTGCTGACCGATTAACTTTGATCGCCATGCCTGTCAGCGATCCGGTAAATGTTGGTCGTATTATCAAAAACACGTTTTACAATACGATTATACTTTCATCGATTTTAATTTACATATTAATCGGTATAATTTAACCGCCTATCGATAGATAATTTAGTATCGAATAATTTTTACTACTATCTTTCATAGATCGCGTGGGATCTTAAACGGTATCTATAAGTATTCATTAATGTATTAAAAAGTGTTTAATGTTGGATTATCTGATATAATTGGCATTGGAATGAATGGAATTTTATTCGATAGTATATTTCTTGTTTATCATAGGAATGTACCTATCCCAAGCTTGTAGAATCGACTACTCGTTTCGACTCGGCTCATTCACAATTTTGTCGTCTTACGGCTTTCATTGGCTTCAAAGTCCTTTAATAGGGAACACAGTTATGATAGTTAAGTATGGCATTGAATCGCATTACATCATTTATAGATGCAGTTTCTTTACGGCTTCCCACAGGGTTCTCCAAAGGGGTAGATGGCGTGAAGATATATAAAGTTTAATAAGGCTACAGGGTCCTCATACATTTGTATTTTTTTGCAGTATTCAGTGATTTTTCACCTTGCTTGTTTCAGCACCCAGCCATGTTTAACTTCATGAAAAAGTCCACCGTTCTGGCGGGTGGAGACGCTGGCAACTGTGAGGAAAGGGATGGTGAGAAAGAGAGACGGAAGAAGGAGAAAAAAGAACGGAAAGAGAGAGAGAAACGCGAAAGGATTGCAGCTGGCCTGGAGGAACCATTGAGGCTTGAAGAGGTAAGAGGCTCATTTACTTTTGGAAGTACATATACATGATGTATGAAGAAGCTGATAAATATCAGTTGGTCTAAAGAGAACTGGCGCTTTCTTTTTCATATAGGTAGATTGAAGTAAGTCATTACTTAACAATTTGCTCAATCCTAATAGTAATACATACGCGAAGGTTTAATGCTTGTTCAAAAAATACTGCACGAAATTACTTGGATGACATTTGGCACAGAGATAGATTATTAGCTGGAGTAAATCCATCTTCTTAATAATCGTTATATATAGGTTTTGTTTTATTTTATTTGAGGACCGTCTAGTGGTTAGAGCTTCTGACTGCGAAACTTGTGGTCGCGGGTTCGAATCCCGCTGAGGGCAGATAATTGTGTGATGAACACGAATATTTGTACCTTAGTCTTGGATGTCCTATGTATTTAAGTATATATCTATCTATATAAGTAAATATATCGTTGTCTAGTTACCATAACACATGCTTTGCTTAATTTGGGACTAGGTCAATTTGTGTAGAATTGTCCCAGGTATTTATTATTTATTTGTTTATTATTATTGGAAAAATAAAATAGAAGACAATTATCACTATCAGATTTTACCCGGGTGAAACTACCGGGGATAGCGAATTTATAATAAATATGAGAATTTACAGCAGAGAAATATATCACAAATCTAAGAAAGATATTAATATATTAGAACCGTTGTTTGAAGAAGCACTTGAAATGTAAAGGAAACGGATTCCTAAGTTCATGGTCATAACGGTCATGGCATTTGACGAACGAGCGACGTTTGTCCAGTCATGTAATATTAACATTTATATTCGACTAGCTGTACCCTGCGGTTTTAACCGCGTAAAATTTAATTTATTGTTAGAATTTTCTGGAATAAAAGACATATTAATGTGACCTATGAACATATTAATTGGTCTAACCATACATCCAAATTTCTTCTGCAATCTTAGTGTTGCACGCAACTCGTCGAACCGCTCGGCCACCACGGCTTTTTTTAATATCTCTATATTTCATACTAGCTGTCCCGCCCAGCTTCGCATGGGTGAAAATTAACATAGGTACATACATACATACATATCATCACACCGAGTCCCTAACGGGGTAGGCAGGGAGTATAGAGCGCCAGTTCTCTCTAGACTTCATACCTCTTTTGCTTCGTCCACATTCATCAGTCTCTTCATACATGATCGTCGGTTTCGAGTACTCTTTTCGTTCCCGTCCTTGAGCGTCCGATCTATTTGATCCAGGTAGTTGGAACGTGGCCTTCCTCTGCCTCTTCTTGCACACACTTTTGCTTTGTATATCTGTATCGTCAATCTTTCTTCACTCCTATATGACCTACCTTACCTTACTTATACCTTTCTATATGTCCAAGCCAGCTTAGCATGCCTTTCTTCATCTTTTCAATCACGCCCTGATTCACGCCAGTTGATTTGCGAATCTCTAGATTCCGGATTCGATCTAAGATCGTTACTCCGCACGTTTTTCGCAGCTGATATCGCATCTCAGCTGCATTTAATCTATTTTCATACTTCCTCTGACATACCCAGGGTTCGCTGCCATACAATAAAGTAGGCACAAATATCACGCTGTGGACAGCAACCGTTGCTGGCCATCAACACCGACATGGCCCCATTCACCTTAATACCGGCAGTTATCCTTCTTTCAATATCTTTTTCATATCTCTATATTTCATATTATTGACCTCAGTTTAACTTTAAAAAAAAAATTATCAACCACTAACTGCCATACTCCAATTCACAATTCGCGGTATTCCTCCTTATCGCCTTTCGGGCGGGACATGCGACCGTCTTTGCACCTTTGACCCCTAATAAGGGCGGGTCGGAATCCGAAATGAGTCCTGCAATGTCGAGGTCATGTGATGCACAGGTAAAGGACTCCGTGGCTTAACACACTGGAAACTTAGCTGGACATAAGCCGAGTCTCAGCTGAGCTTCTAGTATTATCTCTCAAACTTGTCCTTACTAATATTAACATTCGTAAAATGTGTTTGATTGTTATTTAAGCTTGGGCTTAACTGCTCAACCGATCAATATAACCTTACACGTCAAGGGTACAAAAAGACATAGGTTACCTACCTTTTATGCTGAAAAATGCTGCCGTGAGATCCAAATGCAGTTTCGTTCATTTCATACTTCATAGTCTACATATACATGACTCATCAGTTAAAGTTGAATAGACTAAGGAGCCTCAATTAATTACGTGAGGGAATTTTGGCGATTTATCGACCGCTCCTCCCGAGATTTTTGAAAATGCATATTTTATTCGCAATACTCCAACGTCTCTTGCAGAAAAACAAAGATATAGTTTTCGAGACCTCCCTGTCTCCCATGTGAGGGTTGGTTTGATCCCCCCCTCCCCTAAATGTTTCATGTAATGTGTGGACGCTCCCTTATTCAAATAGAACTTCATACACCACAACATTCAACTCTCTTCATAAAATTAAGACTAACAATATTCGCTTTACGAAGTTTATCAGCCCAATGTCAATTTATAACAGTTACTTTTGTGTAGTTGTCCATGGTTATGGACAAGCTGGTTTTCAATTATAATGTCCAAAACAAGATCCTGTTTCTCACGAGGCCACACGTGCTCTTCGGTAGCGGTATTTTTTTAATGAATCCTTTTAAAATTTTAATCCATTAGCATTTCATAACAATGTGTATCTTAATTAATTACTTGGAACACACATCAATGAAAGGACATCGATGCACAAGTTTTTTAGAAATATGTGCACTAAATTCCATACATGCATACACAATAATCATAACGCCGAGTCTCTCATCGGGTAGACAGAGAAAGAAAAACGCCAGTACTCTCAAGACTTTACAAACGTCTTCACTCAATTCCAGTTTCGGAAAATGTATTTCACGGAGGCTTCATTATTATAAAGTCTACAACGTGCTCTGTAATATTATATGCTATTGTATATGCTATACAAATAAAGCTATGGACACAAAGCTAGCTAGATCACACACAATGTCTCAATTCCGGTAGAGATGTTCAGAAATTGTATTTCCGAACGTAAACCGACGTCTGAATGAAAACTGTTTTATTGATCGCTTCCACTGTTATTGATCATCTCTCTGAATGTTTGCTTTGCAGTGTTGTGTTTGTGAGTCAGCCTGCTCGTGACTTGTTTAATCTGAAATAACTGTTTTATGAGTTTTATGAAAGCAGGTACCATAAAAAAGTCTTATAATGAAAATCCGTGCGATTTATGTCTGAAAATATTTGCTCTTAAGTGTTTTGAGCTTAATAGTCCCACGTGTAGTCGTATGATTTATGACTACTTTGAATCTTAAACGATTTCCCCGAGTGATTCAGAGCGAGAGATATGTTTGGCTACACATACATACATCTAACATTCCGTCGAGTTCCTTACGGAGTAGGCAGAGCGCCGCTTCTCTCTATCCTTACAGACCGCTTTCGCTTTATCCATGTAAGCTTATCTCTTAATATATGCTCGCTGGTTTCGAGTACATCTGTATTTTGTCCCTCATATATATTTATTTCCACCTGTGGTTTGTAATGATTGATTTAATTACAGCACATGCTACCTCAAGGTCAAAATTCACTTGCCTGCCGAATACAGGCGCAATGAAGCCAAACAAATGTATTTATATTGATGTTAGCTTTGCTAGTTAGTGTTGCAATAGGTCAGAAGTAAGAGGTTGCCACATCGGCATTCGGTATACCATTTGTATAAAGTGCAATACGCTTCAAATGTTGGTTGGGATTTATAGGATTGTTCTAATGTTATTTAGTGATTCATTTAAAGTTGTAACCTGACCTTTGAATGAGAAGGTCAAGGAGGTTTATATGTCAGCTGTTTATCAAGACGATGTGTATCTTTGCATCTGGACAAAACATTGGTATTTTGATACCTTTCTAGTAAGAACCACCTTGGCTTTGTGAGTTTGCTATGTAGTTGCGATCTTCTGTCCACCTGACAGCAACGAATAAGCTATGTTAGACTACTTCGATTCAACATCGTAGCTATTATTTGTATCGATGGACTCGCCATCTGTCACGTCAGCACCTAAAACAGGTTTCCGGCGAAGAGTAGATGTGACTACTTACTACTACATACCTCTGCCGACCCCTTTGTGGGAAGGTGTGATGATCATGAAGGTGAAGTGTATACATACAAGTATGCTTACATGATACAATTGAAATGTACTACAATTTAATGTGTCTTTCTTGGTTCATTAATTCAAAGAAATATTCTTAAAGTCGTAATACATATAATTCGTAATCAGGTGACTCATTGCATCAATAAGTGCAGGAGGTACATGTTGTATTGCGTCCTGCTTATCTAGTAGTGTTTGTGCATGATTACTCACTTTATGTATCTTTGACTGCAAGCCAGTAATAGCCCGTTTGTTTTATAAATTTACTGGCTGCTCTCGGAATACGTTGCGACTGAGAACCCTCGCGCTCGTCCCTGGAACACCTTACCAAAGTTTCATCACAATCTGATCTATGGCCCGGAACGCATAGTGAACAAACATAAAAATAATGATGATTGATTCATCATTATTTACGCCATATTCACGGTGTCTCCGAAAGGGTAGACAGATTTAGCAACACCTCGTTTGCAAGAGGTCACCTAAATAAGGGTGCAATCGTGATAGACTGTGAGTACGCCGCCGTTCTTCTTAAACTTAAAATATTACTATCTGTGCCCCGAGCATCGATCTCTTATAAATGGCCCCGAGGTCTCACCCGCTTAAATTTGGTACAATTTTGCGTGAAAATGAAAGTTTTAAGTTTAGTAGCAAAAGTTCCCGGAACTCGTGAAAAACATAACTGTACGAACTGTACAAGAATTTTAAGTTGTTTTTTTTTGTATGTATTCATATATACTTCATAAAAGCTTCTTATTAAAGACTAGAGGGATTAAATCTCATTGAAATTGCGTCGAAGTAATGGAATATAAACTATACCTATGTTCTAATAATAACTATGACATCGATAATTATGGTACAAAAGAAATTTCCCACGGGATCGGAAAGTCATGTCCAATGATGCGTACCCGATGTGGTCGGGGATTACTATCACTGCTCTGATCGACATCGGATCGTTTGTAGGCTATTTATTCCAGAAAAAACTCACCGCAGTAGTCTAGAATAACTAATATCTATACTGCATGAGAGGTCTTGAAGGTATATAAATCTAGAGATACCTGGCGCTACTTATTTCTTGAGGAACTTGGCGTGATGACATGGATGTATGTATATTTATGTATGTGAATAGGTGTATTTTTTTATTTAATAAAAAAAGAAACACCGAAATGATTACTTACATACATACATAACGCCGAGTCCCTAACGGGGTTTGCAGAGAGAATAGAGCCAGCTCTCCCTAGACTTGCATGCATATCTCTTTCGCTTCATCCACATTCATCAGTCTCTTCATACAAGCTCGCCGGTTTCGAGTAACCGTGACGTGACCGGAATTAAGTGTCCAAATGATTACTTACTTACTTACAACTATTTATCAGTATTATCCGTCCCACTGATGTATTTGTCTTTTTCATTAAAGTAACGGTAAATCAATTGTTCGGAGGGTCAGTCGCCACAACCTGTATGTCACGGTCAGTGCACAGCATCAAAATGGGGAGGTACTAACGTCATGATGTGATTTGATGCCTTTCCATTGGATGAAAAAAATACCCAAATACTGGTGTTTTTTGTAATTATTTAATATGAAGCAGACTAAAGGCCTGTTCGAAAAGATTATAACAATAATAACATATAACATGGAACAGTTCCATACAAATTGACAAAGTACCCAACTAAGTAAAGATTGCACCATGGTCGCTAGACAACCGTAGATTTATACATAGCCATAGGACATCTAAGAATAAGGTAAGGACACAAATACTCGTGTTCGTCACACAAATATCAGCCTACAGTGGGAATCGAAAACGCGACCTGAAGCTTCTTAGTCAGGAGCTCTGTAGTCTAGCTAGATCAAACGGCCGTAAGAAGATGTGAATGGGGTTAGCTCAAGAACGATAGGAGTGGTGTAAAGGGATACACTTAGTAGGAACTAACTACTTACAGATAAATATTTAACCCAAATCGGTATCCCGAGGCAACATGCCAAGAAGACTAGCAGCATTGCCAAGCTGGATAGCAATGCTGCTAGTCAATTCTGCATTAAATTTAAAAAATCCTTGCAGATCTTAGTAACAACAATCTGCCAAGCATAATGCTTAAACTATTCAAAGTACTTTGACCTGACATGTAGGCAGATTATATCCCCAAATGTTTGATTATCAGAACAATGTTTATGTTTTCATCAATATGGCTGGTTGCTAGTTTTGTTTATTGTTACCATGTAAAACACAATAGAACAATGTTTGTTAGTTTAGCTATTGTGGTCAGGTCACATTTGGCCCCAGTCAGCCGCTGAGTTAACATGAATAGAATCAATTCGGAAGCTAAGGGATTCAAGATATTCGGCTTCGCATTTAGTGCTTTGGTAATACGGTTTATATTGATACTAGCTGTGCCCGCGACTTCATCCGCGTGGGATAGTGACTTTGCGTAGTGATTTACTTTGGATGTGTGTGTGTATAGAGGATGCCTACGTCATAGTAGCTTTATGCATGCAAAGTCTCAGCCCGATCGGTTTAAAATTGACAAAGTCTCATACAAACTTTCATCCCCTATTTTATCCCCTTGGGGGTAGAATTAATCAAAATCCTTTCTTAGCGGATGCCTTCGTCATGACATGTACCTGCACGCCAAATTTCAGCCCGATCCGTCCAGCGGTTTGGGCTGTGCGTTAATAGATAACTATGTCAGTCAATCACCTTTGAGTTATTTAGATATAGATTGGTGGACCTTGCGATAATGACTAAGATATTGTTTTTGGGTTGCATACATAGATAGCATCACGTGGTAGGTAGAGAGTCATCAGATCTCTCAAGACTTATATACTTCTTTCGCTTTTCTCCCATTCATGAACTAATGTTTTAATTCTGGGTGCAAGCTTTATTTTTTATTTGTGGAATAGAATTAAAAACTACCGTAAAACATTAAGAATAATGCTTACTTAATTGTTTCGTTTACTTAGTGAACTAAAGTTATAATTAAAATACTATATGATGTTTCTAATTTAATGGCATTTATAGGCTCCTTTGATTGGTCTTTTAAGATTTGATCCAATTGTGTGTTGTCAACTAACTGATGGAAATGTCGAATATAAATTGTATCTCCTTGGAATTTTTGAAGAAAAAAAAATTTACTTTAAAATGATTTGGTTGCAGCAATCTTTCGTGCTAAACTACTACTACTTCTAACGTTTAGTTAAATCGTATAATTAATACGTATTTAATAGACTTATTTGTGTCAAACGAGTGTTAAATAGTAGTCTTTCGTTCTGTCAGTTCTAGGTAAAAACATATCATTAAAAACAGATCTAGTTATTTGGGCCCTCGATTTTATACGACGTTTAATTTTAACCGTTTTTGTTTTTGCTCGACTCCTAGGAATCATAGTGTGAAGTTAAAATTGCGCATCAAATACAGAAAATCTTAAATAAATACTAGCTGTCCGGCCCAGCTTCGCTCGTGTAAAAGAAAAACTTAAAATACGATCGCAGAGCTACCTATCGGGTCTAATTGTGAATCTAAACCATTCTTAAATCCACCTAAAGACAGAAAAATACATTAAAAGCGGTCCAGCTATGTTCGATTCTATAAAGGACAAGTACATGACAAACATTCATTTTTATATATATTATATAGAAGAGGTACCTATAGGTCCAAAGACGAAGTTCGCACGCATATCTAAAATCTCTTTATGTCCTTTATACGATTTGTTATTAAATTCAATATATTCCAGTTTTTAAACAAAACAAATAGCAGTACTTATTATTTCCTTATAGTGACATTTAAATATTTCTGTGTTTATTTTTGTCTCGGTAGTGTCATGTGGATCTTACTTACTGATTGCAAATAAATTTTCAACCGTATTAAGTATCGAACTTGCACATAATACGAACGGGAAGGGAACCAGTTTTTCTCACTTTCATTAGCTCCATTAGCGCGCGCTCATCGCCCGGAATGCTGTCCTTGCAATTGCTGGAACTTGCCGGGTTTCATCACGCACTACTGTTATTTTGTCCCGACTGTGTGACGCGAAATCGAGAGTCATTATTTCTTATAATACCCAAACCAATTTAGCGCCTTCTCTAATCAATTTGGCATGTGCTTTGGTTGGAATTTGCGTTCATTTTGACAATAATATGACATATGTGTGACAAGTTGCCATGATCATTTGATTTGTGTTGTTGTTTCTTCTCGGTACTTGTATAACGTTAAATCATTAAATATGGACTAATCTTATAAAGGGTCAGGGTTTATTTGTTTAAGCGTCTTTATGTCAGTAACTACTAATCCGATTTTTTTTTAAACTGATTATTTATTTAATGTATTCCTTAGGTTATACATATACCAATCCGATATGAAAAAATAATTATGTTTCCGATAGATTTCCGATCGATGGAGAAACCGCACGGCACAGATAGTCAAAATATAAACAACATACGTTGTTATAATATAATGCCAATGAGACTATAACCTTTTACTACCGTTCGACCGAGCTATGACCTTCATGCTCAATGAGCTGTGTCTCTTGCTACAATTTACTCAATATGGATTTTGTCCGCAGGTTCGACGATCACTGAAATTGCGGGGCCGCCGTAAAGAAAAGGAGAAACTACCCTCCGGCATAACTGCCGACTACACAGCCTCGTTGTTCGCTCATCTGGAGCAAGACTCCAATTACAGTAACTATCCACTCATACCTACCTCGGGCTCTAACTCTAATCTGAGTGATGAGAACAACCACGTGTCACCCAGCTACCCAGCTACTCATACCTGGAACAAAAGAGACGGAGTTCTGCAATCTGATAGCTCAGAAACATCTTTGAATTCATTGAATAATCCGAACAACAGCCCTCGACAGCCGCCAAATCTACCTCCAATACCACCGCGACCCCCAAAACGAGGGATCCTTAAAGGACCTCGTCTAAGCAATACTAGTTCTAATTCTCTAGAGAGCAACGTCCAAAGTAATCATGATACAGTTGACAACGTGAATGGCCAAGAAACAAATCTATTGGCCAGAAACACTCAGCAAAATGAACTCATTTCATACGGCATTCCACCTTCGAAGAGCACGTCTTCCAGTGACGACATGCATCATGTGCAAAATTTTACCAAAAAAGTTATACATAGCCCCGTTGAGACTCAATATAAGAATTATAAAAATAATGCCAATAATCCCTCAATCACCACACAAGATGTGGACGAAGGACCGAAAACAAATGGTAACAGCTATCTGGGGGTTACATCTACGTCTCCAAGTGCAGATTCCTTGACCGACACAACCACCAACTCTTCATTCGCTACACCTCCATTTTCAACCTCACCGGTGGGAGAGTCTCAAGGATTCCACCGATGGTCCAGAACCAGCAACTTCGAGGACGTGTATTTACCACTACCTGGGTTGACTCCCCTAATTTTACCAAAGCCAAGACTCTTAACTATACAAAGACAGAAAGCTCCTAGAAATGATTTCGGCTTCAGCCTCCGGCGAGCCATTATACAGGAGAGAATTTTCATAGGAGGCATGAATGGACATGAAAATAACGCGCTAATTAACGGTGATAACAAATGCAACAATTACGCAAATCTCGTCAGTAAGTTAACGTACAAAGCGGTCATATTGGCTGAGCCAGGATCGTACCCCGGAGCAAGTGAGGCAGGGTTATTACCGGGCGATAGACTGATAGAAGTGAACGGAGTCAACGTTGAAGAGAAAAGCCGGGAGGAGGTTATAGATCTTATCAAAGGAAGCTCAGAATTTGTAACTATTAAGGTGAGTCATTGTTATCCCCAGTAATATTATAAATATTTCTCAGTCACTTTGTGTGCTACGCGTGAACTGCACACAGACAATTTATGAAGTGTTTGTCTGTTTTGTTGTTTTGGCTGTTCTCTGCAGCGACAGGACCGATTGTGACGCATATTTACTGTCAGAACTTGGGTAACTTTTTATTTTTATATTAATATTCATATCTTAATATGAATTTAACGCTGATGTCGCGCGAGTCGCGGAAAACAGTGTATATCCTCACGTTCTTCCACAAGGTTCCCCGACGGGGTACGCAGAGGTGTATAGATAGTACCCGGTTGTGCCGATTTGCCATCTGTCACGTCTCAAGCACGACTAAAGGTATGCAGGTTTCCTCTAGATCGGACAGTAGACAGACAGTCGGGATTCGAGCTTGCGATCTTTGAAGTGCAGGGAACTACTCGAACCACTCGTATATATAAAACAATATGACAGAAAAACAAAGTAGCGGGTTAGTTGTTAAATGGAAACTTGAATTCATGGATAGGAGTCGTTAAAGTTAATTAACGCATAATTAAATGGTATTGAAACTTGATGCGACCGTTATAAGCCGTGACCCGGTAAGGTTCGTTTGTAGGTTGCAAATTTAGCAGGTTCTTGTGCCTCTTGCCGGTAAATAACAAACGTTTTACGGCTTCGTTTGAAGTGTGGAAATATCAATCTGTCATTAACGGATACTTGATGTCGCGATGATTTATGGTGTTATAACGTTAACATTGGCGTGTCTACATATTTTAGTTACGTTTTGACGTTTTACGGGCTGAATTATGAAAGGCCTATCGAATTGTTTTATAAAATTAAGGCGCCTTTCCACATTGGTCCCCGAAGGGGTAGGCAGAGGTATAATAGTACCCACACACCCACTCTCCCCAGGTATATATTGTAGCTGCCAACGTGGCAGATGGCGAGTCCATCGCCGTTACTCAAGCACGGCTATACATAGGCGTTTGAATTGCTTGTTAGACGTATGCAGGTTTCCTCTCGATGTCTGTGCTTAGGTTCAGAATAACTCATTGGTACAGTCGAGATTCGAACTTGCGATCTTTGTGTCGCAGGCAACTACTAGAACCACTCGGTCATCAGTGCTCTTCATTTCGAGTAATAAAAAAATACGATTTTATAATTCAAAACGGGGGGGGGGGGGGGGGGGTATTAAATGAAAACCCGCGAAGATAATGTCGTAAAAAGCCCTCGCATAATATATGTTTCGTTTTGTAACCGTAATGTGAAGGAACGTGTGCTTTAGACTTAACTTTCTCCTATCATTGAGTTTACGAGAAAAACCACTTTCGTGTTCGAAACGACTTTATATAGGTTTGAGTAATATTATGTCGTTTTAATGGAAATCTGAGGTAATTTAAGCTGTTTTTAAAAGTGTAAGTAGCCGCGCTGGACGAACTAAAGATCGCGGGTTCCAATCCCGGCCGTCTGTAAAAATAAGTTTTTATTAATTTGTTAAGTACAGTGATTTATCATGCCCGTAGCTTTACGGTGAAGGAAAACATCGTGCTGAGAGGGTGCTGTTTATGTCTGAGAAGAAATTCGAAGATGTATGTAATTCGTTTGAAAGACGGCGACTGATTCGCTGTCTGACACTTCTGTCAAACCCATAAGGGATCGTTGTAAAAGGCGTGAAGATTTACATATGAATAGAATTATTTATTTGTAATTTTGATTGGCGGCTACTACTAGGGGCTGTCAATTTGACTTAAGCGAAGGGTTGCGAATTGCGAGTACCTACCTACGCTCTAAGTTATAAAGATGGCTGAGTGGTTTAAGTAGTTCGATGCATTTTTTTAATTGTTTTGTAGCTTTGAATCCCGGAGGTCTAAACCTGAGATTTTTTTCTGATTTTTAGTGAGTTATCAAACTGCGAACTTTACAGAGACGGAAAGCGTTTTGGGGAGTAACGATCAGGTTTGAGTTGTAATTCAAATGCTAATACGCTAAGACTCGCCATGTGTCTACGTTTGCCTCTGGCAAGAGGGTTCACCTCTGCTTACCCGTTTGGGGACCCTTGTCCGTTGTGAAGGTATGAAGATAGTAGTCTCGCAGTCAAAGGAAAATCAAAATTCCCTGATAAATTGGTTGAAATGTATGTTGCCTTGAGTTTGGAATGTTTAGAAACATAGTTCTATTCATAAACCCAAAGATTTATCAGTTGACCACCATACGAACTAATGGCGCAATTTGGCTTATGGACTAAGCCATTAGGTGAATAGCTTAAGCTGGGTAGTTGGCTTTGACATTTAAATATTTTCTAGATATTATACCTATAGTTGTTCAGCGCAGCTTCGCTTGAAATCACCGCCGTTTTCCAAGTAAGACACATGATCACGTCTTTTTACCTATATACATATTTGTTATCATAATTGGTTCTCAACGGAATCGTGATCCAATTCAAAGTCAATATGTGGATTTATAAAGCGTAATTAAATTATATCGAAGACGCGATTACAAATTGTAATGTTTAATATGTTAATAACATTTCTTAAATTGATAAAGTATTGCATAATTAAAACGGTTCTTATTGAACTGTTAACTGACTCAATACCGTGGTGTATACTACAAATGTATGTACATTATATGTGTACGCGGACATCCTGTTACTTATTTAATAGAGAATGAGGACAAACAGACAGGACAGTAACCAGGAAGTGCAAACAGGGCAATTCTTCCCATTACCCTCGCGATAACAGCAATAAATCAACCTGACAATATAATTTTAGCAACTTAAGTCGTGGTGGCCGAGTGGTTCTAGCGCAAATTCGAATCCCGACTGTACCAATGAGTTTTTCTGAACTTAAGTACAGTGATTAGCCACACCACGAGCTTTACGGTGAAGGAAAACATCGAGAGGAAACCTGCATACGTCTGAGAAGAAATTCAAAGGCGTATGTATAGTCGTGCTTGAGTAACGGCGATGGACTCGCCATCTATCACGTTGGCACCTGATATACCTCTGGCGGAAATTGGGTTTGGGGTATTACCTATACACCTCTGCCTACCCCTTCGGGGACCCTTGTGGGAAAGCGTGAGGATATATTATTATTTAATTCGTAACATTTCTCTTGTTGTATGTTCACTAACATGTTTTGTTTGTAGGTACTTACATAACATTGTGGCACATACCGCACTGCCAATAATTAGATAAATGAATTAAAAAAATAACGAATTTTCTTATTAGAGATAGCTTAATGAATAGAATAAATGGAGTCACGCGTATTTTTTTAATCATAATCAGTCATATAATATTTACTACTTGTACTTGTACCGGCTGATAATAAATACCTTGTCTATATACACTAGGCACTATAAGAAAATGTTTACGAATTCTCCAACCAAACTGGATCTTATTACCTAATTCAAAATAAGGAAGCAACAAGGGTACTAGCGTAAAGCCAGAAGTATAAACCTGGATTAAAAAACAGGCAACTTAAAAAAAAACAAATGCTCATTAAATTTTTGGCAGGTGTTCTAAATTTGAATTTGGTCATACAGGTGCAACCGATAGCAGAGCTGTGCGAGCTGTCACGCAGGCGCGCCGCGGACGGTGGCGGCGACGTGGAGTTGTCTGACAGCAACGTGCGCGGTGGGACTTTGAGCCGTTCAGGCAGTCGCCGGTTTACCAACACTCAGGTAAATCCTACTTCGGATAAAGGTCGCGGGTACGAGCGATACTACTGGTCTTGCAAGCGTTTCTAGGCGGCAGTAACAGCTTAAAATAATAATACTTCTCCCGAAATTTTAAAGCACTGATGAAGCTCTCTCGATTTTCTTCTCACCTGCTCCCTTGAAAAATTCCCATTCTGTTAATGCTCACGCTATATGGCAATTTTTGCGCACCTAATATCATGCCATTCAATGACCTCTTTGTACGACCCGAGAGCCAATATTTTCTATTTCACATCTCATATTTCACATATCTATCATAAATAAATCCTACTAACTTGATAAATGCGAAGGTTTGTGAGGATATTTGTTGCTAAATGACATCAGAACATAGAAAATAGCGGGTTTCAACTAGTATATAGCTTACAATAAGTTACCCATTCATATCTTGTCTAAAGGTAAACATTTGTCAGCATGTATGAGATTGTCGGGTGTGGAGCTGGACTTGTGTAGAAGTGCATTTTAATCGCCCTCATTTCCACGTATCGTAAATGGAATATCAGCTTCTAATACTCTAGACATATGAGCCATAATTGGCTATCGGGATATGCATATATGCTGTATGAGCTTATGGTGTGGTTAGGACAGCGGAGCTTCGACCACAATAACAGTCGTCACAATTTACATAGCGGCAACTTAAGCAAAGCTTGTGCTAAGGTAATTAGACAATGATATATTTACCTGTTAAATCACAATATACATTTTTTCACATAGTCTTCTAATATTTTTTGTTTTTTTTGCATATTACACATCTTACGCCAAATATTGATGTTAGTTGTAACCAATAGATAGATATATATGTACATAAATAATGGAGCCATGTCGGCGTTGATGGGCAGTAAAAGTCTGAGCAAGAATGCTCGAGTTTCTGTTAACAACGCGATATTGGTACCTACCTTATTGTATGGCAGCGAATCCTGGGTATGTCAGAGGAAGTATGAAAATAGCTTGAATGCAGTTGAGATGCGATCTCTTCGAAAAATGTGCGGCGTAACGATATTAGATCGAATCCGCAATGAAGAGATTCGCAAATCAACTGGCGTGAATGAGGGCGTGATTGTAAAGATGAAAGAAGAAAGGCATGTTACGTTGGTTTGGACACATAGAAAGGATGAGTGAAGAAAGATTGATTTTGTGCGGGGTCAGTCGGTAAAGTTCGGGGCGAATTTTATCATGTGTGTGTTCAAAATTAATTTCAGTTTACCCATCAGTGAATAATAAGAGCCGTCGTGGCCGAGTGGTTCGAGTAGTTGCTTGCGACACAAAGATCGCAAGTTCGAATCCCGACTGTACCAATGAGTTTTTCGGAACTTAAGTACAGTGATTAGTCACACCACGAGCTTTACGGTGATGGAAAACCTACATACGTTTGAGAAGCAATTCAAAGGCGTATGTATGTATAGCCGTGCTTGAGGAACGGCGACGGACTCGCCATCTGTCACGTTGGCACCTAAAATATATCTCTGGCGGAAAGTGGGTGTGTGGGTGCTGCCTATACACCTTTGCCTTCCCCTTCGGGGACCCTTGTGGGAAGGCGTGAGGATAAAGCAACAATGAAGATAATATCTTGGAATATTCCACACTAATTGGTTACTGACTGTACTGTTACTGACTGACGCGTACTAACTAGACTACGATATAAATACCTAAGAATAGGGAACAAATACTTGTGTTCATCATACAAATACCCGCTCTCAGCTTCGCAGCTAGGCCGTACGGTCGTCGAATGCTTCCAGCTAAGCGAGTCCGTAAACTCTCAACGACGCAAAGTCAGCAACGCACATTAAAATTGACACCAAACTTAGCTTTGGTTTTTCCACAACCAACAGTAACGTATAAAATCTTGGATTTATATTATTCTTACCATTCCTATGGTTAAACAAGCGAGAAATTTGTAAAAACAAATCTGTTAATATGACAGTAAACACCGTATTACTTTTATAATATTTGTCTACACGTTAATCTGTTTATACTAATATCACACACATACATATCACCACACCAAGTCCTTTACGGGGTAGGCAACATTAAAATATGTATACTAATATTTTAAAGAGGCACAGTTCGCAAATTTGTGCGTTAGTTTGTACGCGCTTATCTCGGCAACGAATAATTCGATTTAAATTGTTCGTTTTATTGGGGAATACCCTAGGCTCTGCTACCCAAGGGAGCGAATAATCAAATTTAACACGGGTGCAACCACAGGGCATAGTTAGGTTTCTATTAAGAGGGCTGGCTGCACTGAGCTGTGTTTTATACAACTTGCAGACATGGTAAAGGGTTAGCTTTAGGCACGTAATTCTGCGGTTTGCATTCAATCCAAGCACTTGAGCGGATGGCTTATTGTGACTAGAGGGACTCGCTCCTTGAAGCTTGTTTGACTAACGAGTTCAGGTACCTATGTAGGTAACTATACCTACATACATAGGTACTCGCACTAGCGAGGGGTGAGGAATTCTATAGAATCTTACATAATACATAGTTCTTTGCACGAAAGCTCTTTAAGTAGGTAGGTTCGTTAGTCGTAATATAGATATGCTAACGAACTTAATACTAACTTGCATGCTATAATATATTTATTTTAGGTAAACGACCTGGCGACCATGTGTGAAGAGACTGATTGAAGTGGAGAAGCGTTGTTTGTCTTGAGAGATATGAGGCCTTTCTCGTGTGGGACTCTGCATCATGATGTATATGTAAATTATCTATATTGTTGTTGTAACAAGAAAAATAGTTATTTGGCTACATACTTCTATAAGGTGGGAGGTCCTGCCCCAGTCGGGCAGCTCGAGCGGGAAGCCCTTTATGCCCTATCACTCTTATATTATATACCCTGCCACGCTTCGCTGTGGATATGTAAAAATAGATAAAAACAATCCTTGATGCGGATTATATATCATGCTAAAATTTCAGCTCGATTGGTGCAGGACTTTGAAGCGTACACAAACCAACATAACATTTTTATATATATAGATTAGGATATAAAATCTGCCCTGTGGGGCATTTTGGAGCGTGCTACTAATTGTTACTATAACTGTATTATGTCAAAGAAAAAAAAAATCTTCTAGTTTTCCTACAAGGGAGCCTTGCCAAGGAAGACAAACAAACTAACTTTAATATATTTCAAAACAAAAACGAATTTAATTTCTTCGTCTCGACCATAGTCCACCATAACTTCGGCTACAGATAAAAAAAATGGTTAACCCAATCGATCAAAGAATTGAAGCAATCCCTTTAAAATAAATCATGGCCTACGTAATTAAGTTTTGCTACAATGCAACCAACAGAGATCCAATACCATGCGAGCTATTTTATTCTCGCGATATTTTGGTACTCACTTGGTAGCCTTAGCATAAAATAAACTGCAAACATGAAAGTCATTGCAGATAAAGCTTGGTAAACGAACAATTCGGTAAAGTCAATGAACGAGGAGGGTAGGTGCCTCACGTAACGGCAAGAGTCTAGACACACCACGCCCCACACCACGTACATACCGAAATATACATTGACGTTACGCTAACGATTAAGGGGTGAATCGCTAAACAGAATCGTTGGAATATTAGGGGTAGGCAAAGGCTTAATGAAACCCACATTCCGCCTGGATAGCACCTTGTTGTTATCGTAAGATATGGCGAGACTGGTAGACATTTCTATATATATAGTTAGAAGTATACAAGTAACCTTCTCCGCAACTGGTGGCAAGTCCAATATCATAGTCTAATGATTTAAGGTCCTTTATTGATAATGGTTAGGCGTCGTGAACTACACATTAAGGTAGATTTTATCGTGAAAGAAACCTACGAAGTAATTATATCTTCACGCCTTTCCGAAGTGGTCGGCAGTGTTGTACCTTCTTTTCGCATAAGATATCTTTAGGTGCCATTTTGACAGATGGCGAGTCCAAGACCGTTTCTCACGACGAATAGACAGGTGTTCCCCTAGGTTTCATACATACATATAATCACGCCAAGTCCTTAACGGGGTAGGTAGAGAGTATAGAGCGCCAGTTCTCTCTAGAATTACATACCTCTTTCGCTTCGTCCACATTCATCAGTCTCTTCCTTCATACGTGCTCGTCGGTTTCGAGTACTCTTAACGTTCCCGTCCTTGAGCGTCCGATCGACGTCCCCTAGGTTTCCTCTCGATATTTGTGGTATTATCACTGTATCTAAGTTCAGATAAAACTCATTGGATGGTAGTTGGTCGGTATTCGAGCTTGCAGTCTTTCCGTGGTAGTTGACAACTTGAACCACTCGTCCTCCATAGCACTACGCCTCGTCAGGGCAGTTATAGGGTATCATTTAAATGTCTCGCAAAGTATACGTATTTTCGCGAGCAGTAAATTGTTTCCGTCAACCAAAATGGCCACTTGGTTAGCAATTTATGAGCAGTAAATATAATTTAGCCGACAATTAATGTCATACTACTGGACAAACTAATCATCATTCAAATATCAATACACACACAAAATAAAATACATACATATCTTTATATATATAATTCTTCTGTGAGTGTGTATGTCACTGAACTCCTCTCAAACGACTGGACCGATTTTGATGAAATTTTTTGTGTGTGTTCAAGGGGATCTGGGAATGGTTTAGATTCACAATTGGACCCGATAGGTGGCGCCACCATCTTTTTTTTCCACCCGAGCGAAGCTGGACCACTAGTATATATTTAAATATATTCGAGACCCATATGCTTTCAGATATGCAGATAATAAATATGATTCTACAATTACATATTTACCCTATTTTCGCATAGTTTGGCTGTAACGTTAAGTCTAAATATGGAGAAACTACGTGTATTTTTTTATCTCATTAATACTTTCCGGAAAAAACCCATATAACTATGTTTCGGAGTGAGTATTACTTACTTTAATAATGTGGTAATTTGTTATCTTTGCAGCTATTTGTTTTATTGCATCGTTGTGAGGACTTCCTATCCTATAACTTCTAGTTACTGTTTTTTTTTCTGAACTACTCTGTCTATATTGTTAATCCCTCAGATATGAAATGCACAAAACTATTTTATAAATATTTAAATTTACCTCAGTTAACAATGAATTAAAAACTAACAGTAAGCACCCTTTAGGGCCTAGCAAAACATTAATTAGGGGATGGGATCGGATATGTTATCATTGGTTAAGTTTTCCATTTTTAATACGGACGTACGGAACTCGGAGATTGAATGTTACGGCTAGATCTCCGCTTCGCTGGTTTTTATTAATTGCAAGCAAAATCGTGATGCTTTAACGGCACTTTTGTTGCTAACCAAATTAAATAACGGCAGACATATAATTACTTCTCATTAAGGATCTGAACAGATGTTAAATTCACGCATTTAAATGCCAAAATCAAAACAAAATAAAATGCACAAAATGACACGACCAAATGAATATGCCAATTTATTTGGGCTTGCTTCTAATAAGGGGACACAATTTTTATTAGCAGTATTATAGAAAAGCGTGTCTTGTAATACCTATTGGAAGCTTTGTTTACATACTTACATATCATCCCGCCGAGCCGTTAACGGGGCAGAGTTTACAAGCTGGCAATATCTAATAGACATCTTTGGAATTACCAGATTTAAAAAAAACTAACCTAACGAACAGATCCTTAGTTGAGTAAAAGAGGTAGCTTTTTAAATAAATTGCGGGTATCCGAACCACAGGGCATAGCTAGTGATGTGTATGTAACCTTTAACTTGTGCATAAAATAAATTCAAACCCAAATCTTTTTTGTTTAAATTAATAGCTCTTCAACCTACATATAATTCAACAGTTTATAATATATACCTAGTAATTAACAATATATATATTGTACAGGTATTTAGTATTATTAAAACATTATTTTAAGCCTACAGTCTCTCTCACTTGTAACTTGTTTTACACTATCATATCACTGAACACTTATCTTTTAGAAGTTCAAGTTTTTCTCAAAACTCTGCATTTCATACTTGGCTATGACATTACATACTTCCATTTTCACTTTAGGGATAAGGTTCGGTTGTAATTTCTTGACACTGGCTGCCATACTTCGGAAGAAAACATCAATTTCATTAGTATTTTCTTTTAGCATTTTCTCAATGAGCTTGTCTATGGTTTGTGATCTCTGCTCGGGAAGCTTCGCATCATCTACATATTTCACTATCTTTGGTCCATTCACTATAATAGGCTTGGGAAGTATTTTTATTGGTGGCACATTTTTAGGCACAGGTATAGCTTTCTTTCTGCCTCCGTTTCTGCGGACTATTTTCTTTTGTGGTTCGTTTTTCGACTCCGCTTTGGGGAGTATTTTAATGAACTGCTTAATGGGCTCCTGAGGTCCTTCCACAACTGTGATCTGAAAGGTATATTATACCTATTAGGAGAATTGCTTGTTGGCCCACCTTGGTGGTATGAAAAAAAGGGTTGTATTTCATAGTAGCTTGAACAGATTGAGGGAATCTTGTGAATTAAACTGATAATTCCGTATGACATAGGAATTCATTCGATTTTGGAAATAAATAACACACTCAATGACATTTGTGTAATGTGGCCATTGCATAAATGTCATTGAGTGATTTCAACTACCTCAGTCAAATATGTTGTATGGGAATGTAATTATCAAAACCCACATGACACATTGAGAGTGATCACATT
This sequence comes from Drepana falcataria, assembly GCA_945859725.1. NCBI lineage: Eukaryota > Metazoa > Arthropoda > Insecta > Lepidoptera > Drepanidae > Drepana > Drepana falcataria. Next base: position 6,582,748 of record OX243941.1, on the reverse strand, counting down.
AAGAGTGATCAATGTGGATGATGCAAAACAGGCCTATGGATCTGGAGAAGACTAGTGCCAATAATACAAAAAAAGGGGCTCTGCAAGATTATATTGTATGTATACTTGTTTATAGTAAGTAGGTCAGCAAGTGTAGTGTTGTGTCATGTTTAGTGTTTTCTTCACGGAGTTGTGTAGTACCCATATATAACTTTTCACCAGAGATGTGTTATAGGAGCCAATGTGACAGATGACAAGTCTATCGCCATTACTCAAGCACAATCAAAAGTATAACATAGAGGAAACCTGCATATGTTTATATACCTCATAATACTCCTGGTTGTCGGTGATGACTTGCTGCTCCTCCTTCTTTTCTCCCAGGTCTTCATCTAACTGGTCGCTAGTGTCCATGACTATTTCCTCATGCTCCTGGGTTTCATCTAGGAACTGAAGTTTCTCGAACACCCCAAACTTGGTCTTGTGGATGGTACCTAATCGTTTGCTCCTCATATAACCATCTCGGAGACCACGCCAGCGTTTCTTGCATTCTTCAACTGAAAGTTTATGATACATGCATTAACTAATGTACATACATATAATATCACCCAGATTCCCCAGAGGGTAGACAAAGATAGTAGGGCATTAACTCTCTTTACCCTTACTGATGTAAGCAAATTTATTTTATACATAAAATTTTTTCATTATGAATTTCAGTTTTGATTAAAATGGTATTTATTCATTTAAGGTAATTAACACCAATGCATTAGAATGTTAATGTAAATGGAAAGAATTCAAATTGAAAGCCTTGTTTCATCTAACATTTTTAATCCATTCCAAAATAAATATAGTATTATAATTTTGTTGTTCAGTCAGATAGTAACACCATCAGCTGATTTAAAAATGTATCACTGAAAGTTTGAGGTCAATGACACACATTTGACTGGCAGCTACCGTGGCATTGGTTCTGCAAATTTCGAAATGTCGAGGAATTCAATTTTAGATTTTTTTATAGATTCTTGATGATAGTACTGAATAACATAAAATTGTTGTGTTTGTTCAGCTGCCAAGTAACAAACTATAAATAAAATTAGCGCATTTACCTGGTTTTGTTAGTTCTTGTGCTATTTCCTGCCATGTAGACTCCCGTGCCAGTATATTGTGTCTGGATGGGTCAAGAACGTTATACAAATAGCAGTGGGGCTCTACTAATTCAGCTAGCTTTTCGTCTTCTTCTGTAGACCAGCCAACGGCGTTCAAAGGCATTTCCAAAGCACAATTTTCGCCTGCGCTGCGTCACAGCGTTAGCACAAAATGTCCGCCGCCTATCAGGAACGAAAACGGTCGCGCTGCGCAGCACAACGTCACAGCCGATTGACGTTGCGTTGCTCTTTTGTTTATACCGTGCTTCTGATTGGCTATTCGTGAGATTGCCAAGTCGCCTGTAGCGACCTCTCACGTCGAATAGTCGCACTGTATTTACAAAATTTTATAAATGTGTTATGTCGTCTAATCTACCCGACGATAGATGGCGCTTATATCTTTTAATATTAGTTACACCGTTTTTAACCAGTTCCCAGATACATCAAGCAGATGCCGCTAGTGTGCTTTTATTATTGATTTCGCTCTTTCGTTTCGTTCAGCCGCTGATCAGTAAGTAGTCTTTGGGCGGGATTGAGGATGAAATCTTAATTGACGAATACAGGACCCTACATATACACAGCCTAGGTTGTTCATTCCTTCAAATAAGGTAGCTCCTCAGGTACCAATTGAAATTATTAACATGTTGTTTCCCGTACTTACCAATCAAGTTTTTGATATTCTAGTCCTATTGCAACTGTAACTAACTTACCATTTAGCTATATACTTTTACGTCCCTTATTGCCATAGACTTAAGATATAAGACATTCTATACGGGTCGCTTAAGTCCATTAAACATTAATATGCAATAAATAGTCAATACGTATCTACAAACAGTAATCACCGCATCAGATTCCATTCAGACATACCTACCTTTATACGGGTAGATAGATTGTAAATTCCTCGCATACATTAATTCCTAAATCTTAAACCATACATTACTACAGAGCCGTGATAACCGAGTAGAGCGAGTAGTCCGCCTGCAACGCAAGGATTGCAAGTTTGTTGCCCGACTGTTCTAATGAGTTTCCATAACTTAAAATACAGTAATCGCACCACGAAATATACGGTGAAGGAATCTCCATATAAATAAATATATGTCATTTATTATATGTAATAATCCATATAATAAATGCCTTGGGACAATTCCACAATTGACATAGCCCCAAAAATTAAGCAAAGCTTGTGTTATCTTAACTAGACAATGATATATAGGTAGGTATACTTATAAAGATAGATATATACATAAATAAGTACAAAGGTCATCCAAGAGTAAGGTACAAATACTCGTGTTCATCACACAAATATCTGCCCTCAGCGGGAATCGAACCCGGGACCTCAAGTTTCACAGTCATCCTGACTGTGAACTCTATTTTCATCTGCACCTTGGCACTTAAATATATATCTGTAAAAAGAGGTTGTTGTACCCTAGGCAGGTGTGAAGACAAATTATATCAAAACTAGCTGTGGCCGCGACTCCGTCCGCGCGGAAAAGTGATATTAAGCAGCACATTTTTTTTTTCTAAATAAAGTGTAATTTTTTTACAAACTTAGAATGTAACATTAATTTATATGTATAATAATACTAAAAAATAAGTTTCAAGCTTCTAGCTTCAAAAATGACGTAACTTCCATACAAACTTACATCCCCTATTACAACCCCTTACAACCCTTATTCGCATTAAAAAGTAGCCTATGTCCTTCCTCAAGCTCTAGGCTATCTCTGTACCAATTTCATTTAAATCGGTTCAGTAGTTTAGGCGTGAAAAGGTAACAGACAGACAGAGTTACTTTCGCATTTATAATATTAGTAGGGATAAATACTTTTGTAACACAACTGAGCGCCGCCATGCATATATTTATTCCTAAATCTTTTACGTATATTACTGCACCGAACTATTTATAATTAAAATGTTGCCCATTAAAATAATGCATTTCATCCAATTAGTTGGAGATGCGGCATCGCTCTTTGCACCGCCCCTTTGAAGTTACAATCAAATGGAACTTGTGATAAAGTTGCTTTGTGTTCAAAGAAATGCGTAATTTGTTTGCCATATTTTAATGCTTGTAAATGATGGATTTACGATACGAGGTAGACCAGTAAAGATACTCTGATGGATTGTGTGAAGGGCTCCTATAGGTAAATATGTCTATAATAATTTTTGCGCCGGTTGGAGAGATTATAGTGTACGTAAAGCATGGAGTTCTTCAAGAAGCGTGTGAAAAGATTCCTGCAGGGTCGGCAACGCGCGAGTGATACCACTGGTGTTGCAAGCGTCCATACGCGGCGGTAACCGCTTACCATCAGGCGGACCGCATGCTTCTTTGCCACCCATGTGGTTTAAAAAAAAATATCGGGGCGGGCGAGTGTTTCAAGTAGTTGCCTGCGCCACAAAGATCGCAAGTTCGAATCCCGACTGTACCAATAAGTTTTTCTTAACTTAAGTACAGTGATACGTCATGAAGGCACGCACGTAAAGGACTTTATTTTTATTTTATTTATAAACGGATCATAAAAATAATAAGGCTATAAAATATAAGCGATAAAGCCTGAAGTAGTTGTAAACATGTCCTAGACATTAACACTCAAGAGGGTAAGGTTAACCCTCTTAGTCGGAGATAATTTTAAGTGCCAACGTGGCAAACAGCAAATCCATCGCCGGTTTTCAAGCACTTTTTTACATACGTCTTTGTTCCCAATTTCACAAACGTATGTAGCCGTAAAGCTCGATTGTTGAGATCAATAACTGTACTTGAGTTCAAATTTTCTTTTCGTAGCATTCGAACTTGCAATATTTATGGTGCAAGCGACTTACGCGAACAGTCGGCCGCCACTGCTGTTTTTTGTTTAAATTACAGGCATTTTTATATTTTTTTAATCGCCATTTTGGACCATAGAAAACGTTTAGATATAACTTTTCTTATTTATTCTCCGTACTTGTAAGATAGATTACATCCATCGCTTAAAACTGTTGTTTTTTCAATATTTGCCTTGCCTTTGACCTACTCAGTCTCGTCAATCAATCACTTCACCATGGTGATTTTAAATATCACCGTAATAATTACTGAATTTGGCATTAGGATCCTTGGGGTCGACATTTCTGGCGACGTTCAGTTCCGTGGTCATTTACTGGACAAGACTAAGCTGGCGTCGAGGAAGCTCGGTGTGCTCAACAGAGCTAAGCAGTACTTCACATCGCAACAAAGGCTGCAACTTTATAAGTCGCAAGTTCGGCCACATATGGAGTACTGCTGCCACCTGTGGGCTGGAGCCCCTGGATACCAGCTAGGGCCTTTTGACGCGGTTCAGAAACGCGCCGCTAGAATTGTCGATGATCCCATGCTCACAAGCGGCTTGGAACTACTAAGTCTTAGGAGAGACTTTGCCTCCCCGTGTGTGTTCTACCGCTTGTATAACGGGGAGTGTTCTGCAGAATTGTTCGACATGATGCCCACTTCCACCTTCTACCACCGCACCTCTCGCCATCGACGGGGAATTCATCCCCATACCTTGGAACCACAAAGGTTTCGCACTGTGCGCTTCCAAAAGAGTTTTCTTCCGCGAACGCTCAGGCTGTGGAATGAGGTTTTCCCTGGAGAGTACAGCATGGAGTTCTTCAAGAAGGTTGCGAAAAGATTCCTGCAGGGTCGGCAACGCGCGAGTGATACCCCTGGTGTTGCAAGCGTCCATAGGCGGCGGTAAACGCTTACCATCAGGCGGACCGCATGCTTGTTTGCCATACTTGTGGTATAAAAAAAAAATAGCATCCTGTAGAAATTGGTTCCAAATTTAACTATTCGTACGGAATGATATTGCCCGGTGTAGTGTAGTGGTAACCCCTTTTTCGGCTAAAGTATAGTCAAAGATAACATACTAAATCTCTCTAAATCTGCCAGATTATATATACAAATCTGTATCTGTAATCACCTGTCACGTTGACACGTAAATTTAAGACTACCGAAGCGAGGGCTTATAACACTGCCTTTCCTTTCAGTAACCGTTGTGAAGAGGCGTGAAGATATATGTATGTCTATCCTTCAAGTCAAAATATTATATTAAAGTTCTAAGTGCGTGTTAAGCCACAATGTTGACCCAAATGCCACTCTTGTTCCCTTTCACAGCTGAAGTTAACCAAAATTGATCCAATCAGTAGATGCAGCGGTTTATGTTTTTTTTTTTTTTTTTTTTTTTTTTTTTTTTTTATTTATTTAGGATAACAAACAGTTACACTATGGCTTAATATAACAATACAATAAATATTAGAGTTAACAACAGTGCAACCAGCTGCGTTATCCACAGTTGATCTAGTAAGTATTTCGGTTGGTGCAAAAGTGCCTCATCTTGGACACCTCAGAGAAGTGTATTATATTATAGGTTAAGAAAATTTTAGCAAAGCATGGTGAGAATAAATATTTAACATGACATAGTTAGAGTAATTAACTTTTACAAAGCTTTATGATACAAAATAACAAAATACTAGCTTAATTACAAGATCGCGTATCTATGTGTTCGCATTTATGTGTATTTTAGTATAAGCGAGCCTACTCAGCCCTACGCCGCTAGGCTCGGGATCGGTCTATTCTGAATAGCCACTGAGGTATGTATTAATAAAAGAAAAAAGAAAAAAAAGATTGCATAACACATAATTGCGTACATTGACAAAATTTTATTATATGATAAAGCTTAAGTAAAGAAGTAGTTACTATCTAGTGCTGAAGTGTCGCAATAATTTTATTAATATTGTTTTTAAAAGATGCGGGTGAGCATTCGAAAAGTTCAACATCAGTGAAGTGATCATTATACAATGTCACTATTCTATACAAGGGAGAACGTTCTCCCGCGTGTGTTTTACAGGTTTTTGTAGCAAATAAATATCGTTTGCGAGTATTACGAATAGTAATTGAATTATTAGGTATGTGTATGTATAACTGATTGGCAAGGGCATTACAGTCAAATTTGTTATGGGAAATATTGTACAACAACATAAGATCTAAATAGATTCTTCTCATTTCCAGTTTAGGAAGCGAATATTTATCTAAAAGCGTGTGGTAAGAGGCCTTCGATCGAAAGCAACGATAGTTCATCGAGCGCAAGAACTTTCTTTGAACCAGTTCTATTTGATCTTTATATTTAGTATAAAATGGGCTCCAAACGAACGTGGCATATTCCAGCTGACTTCTAATTAAGGATTTATAGAGAAGAAGATAGGACGAAGGTCGCTTGAAACAGATACAGGTCCGCATAACAAAGCCATACAGCTGAAAGGCTTTGCTAACTATTTGATTTATATGCGCATCAAAGTGCAGTTTATTGTCCATCAGTACGCCCAAGTCCCTTATAAAAGTAACTTTTTCCAATGTCGTGTCGTTTAAGGTGTAGGTTACGTTGAAATTATTTTTCTTCTTAGAAAAAGTTATTGATTTACACTTACTAAGACTCAGGTGTAACTTATTACGGTCACAATATATAGAAAAACGATCTAAGTCTTCCTGTAATTTCTGGCAGTCACTAAAAGTGGTAATTTCTCTGTAAATTTTCACATCGTCAGCATATAGCAAAAACCGTGTATGTTTGAAGCATTCATTTATGTCGTTTATATACAGTACGAACAGCAAGGGACCCAATATTGACCCTTGAGGTACCCCAGAGGTTACCTTTATTGTATTAGAAATAAACCCATGAATATAAACTCTTTGCGTTCTATTTCTTACATATGAAGAGAACCATCTTAATAAGTTACCACGAATCCCATTAAATGCTAGTTTCTGCAGAAGTATGCCGTGGTCGACCTTATCGAAAGCCTTACAGAAATCTGTGTAGACAGAGTCTACTTGTATACGTCGATCCATGCATTCGAACAAAAAGTTAGTGTAAAGTACAAGATTACTGGTGGTTGAGCGCATTTTAACAAAACCGTGTTGCTCTTCAATTATAATTTTATGTAAGGTGGGATATATATAGTTATGAACTAGTCTTTCAAGGACTTTTGATAATGTAGATAGCAGTGATATAGGGCGATAATTTGAGACGTCCATCTTACTTCCAGTTTTATAGACAGGAGTTATGTTAGCTAGTTTCCATATTTCAGGAACCGTGCCTTCATGTAAGCTTTTATTATATAATATGTGTAATGGAACCGCTATGGTTTCAGAAGTACACTTGAGAAAGAACGGAGGTAAGCTATCCGGTCCAGGTCCTTTGTTAACATCTAACGACTTAAGTTCCTTAATAATTTGATTTATCGAAACGCACACATTAGACAGAATGGAGTCACAATTACTATTGACTGATACCTCATCAGGATCAATAGCATCATCACTAGGTTCATAAACAGATGCAAAGAAATTAGAGAAAAGTTCACATATATGTTCAGGGTTGTCTGATTTTACGTCATTGTACTTCATTGAAGATGGGATCCCGGATTTTTTATTAATGTTTTTTTGGTAGGACCAAAATTTCTTAACATCATTTTGTAAGCCTTCTTCTATAGAGTCGATATATTTGTTAAAACATGCCTTACTTAATGATTTATACCTTTCACGAAACATTGAGAACTCCTCATAGTTGGATTTAGAATTATATTTCTTCCACTTGACCCATGCCTTTTGTTTATTTTTAAATATATGAATAAGGGGACGGGTAAACCATACAGGATAACTATGAGATGTAGTTAGACGCAAGGGGACGTGATTTTTTATAATTTCGTAGATTCTTTCATAAAAAACATCGACGGCTTTCTCAACAGGTAAGTCTTGAAGGATCATGTCCCAGTCAATATTTTTTATGTCTTTATTAATTGCAGAATAGTTGCCTTCTAAATAGCAATAGTTAGCTGCAGTGGCAGAGTTCATAGATTTGTAAGGAAGCTCACAAGAAACTATTGCAAAAAACGGAGGGTGAAAAGCGTCTAAGGGTACTAATGGTTTAAGTGGTGATTCGCACGTAACGTTTTCATCATTAGTTATGAACAAATCTAAGATTCGGCCCATATTGTTTCTTATATTATTATATTGTTTACTATGTGTGGATTGTAAAAATGTATTTAGATAATTTCCAATTAAAGAATGGTTTCCGTCGAAGGGTGTTGAGAAAGTGAGGTCATTTTGCCAATTTAGGCAGGGAATGTTAAAGTCACCAGCAATGTAGAATTTATCTAGTTGAATACTGGTTAACTGATATTGAAGCGCATTTAAAAATGTTGAGTACGTGGTAAAATTTTGATTGGGAGGTATATATACGCCGCCTATTAAATAATGGGTCCCCCGTAAGCTGATTCGTAACAACACGTCATCAATAGACGATGACAGGGGAGTATCAACATCGCAGGATTCGAGCAAGCAGTGCTCGACTTGCAGGCCGCGGCGAACCGCCACCAACAGGCCACCACCGTCGCGCTTGCCGGTCGCAACACGGTCCCGGTCGGATCGGTATAAGGAATAACGGGAATCAATGATTTCACTATCTGCAATAGCAGGTATTAGCCATGTTTCAGTGAGAATTATTACGTCATAGCAATCAGCCAGTATATTCATAAATAAAGTATTTAGTTTAGTCCGAAGTCCTCTGCAATTTTGATAATATATTGATATGTTGTCATCCATTGCTATAATGTATAACGTTAAAGATATTACTGTAAAATGTTACTTGGAAATGAGAAGAGTTGTAAAAGAAATAATAACAATACGCGTGGGGCTTGCCTCTTAATGCACAAATAAAGAATGCTTCAATAAATGTTATCATACACAAGATATTTTTAACACTACAACACAAGAATAATAATATTACTATAACAAAGATTACTTCCATCTTTTGATATTTATATATGTGGGTATGCCACGAGTAAATCGAGACATCTAACAGCAGTGGAGTGCGGAAACAATGCACAGATTGATGCGATTTTGAGAGGTTGCATCTATTTAGCAGGTAGAATATTATTATGTACTCACACAATTTGAGAATATAACATAAAAACCGCAAGAAAATATACCTCAATTGATTGTCACAGGTAGCTTTAACCTTTGGATTTAATTTTTGACAAATCTTTTTCACCTCGAATTGCGATGACTGGGGTGGTTTCGTTAGCTCTGGTGAGGATGGTACCATGCTTGATCCATACAAATTTGAAATCATTTGCAGCCGCTGCCTCACGAGTTGCACGAAATAAGGTTTTGTTCTTTAAGGTGAGATGTTCGTTCACATAAATCTTTTGGAGTGTACCGGATATACCAATCTGCTCGGTTGTGACACCTTTATTTAGTCGTACGGCCGATATAAAATTATCTCGCATCAATCTGGTTGAAAATTTCACAATAATGTTTTTTGGGCGTGAGCTATGGGCCTTGGCTTGTGGTACCCGGTGGATCGAGATGACATCTTGTTTATTGATTGGCACTTTAATCAGAGTGGCAATATTTGCTAGTATAGCGGGCAGGTTCTCACCCCGTTTTTCTGGCAGATTGCTGATTTCAATATTAGTCATCCGTGCTTGCTGTTCCATAGTGTCGATTTTGTTTTCTAATTCTGTTCACGTGAACAGATGATATCGCGCCGACGAAAGCTCCTCCATTATGACCGACGTGTGCGTAATATTTTGTCACTTGCGCTCACCCGCGACTATGCCCGAATGACATTCCTAGGTCGTTTCTTCACTCGGTGGTTCTCTCACTAACTTAACGCTTCAATAAACTGAGATGAAACAAAAAGCTGACAGTTTAAGGCCCTTTCGGAAGAGTAGAACGCCATATTGCAGAAAAAAGTAAATCAATGATATCAAATATTACGCGGATGAAACGGTACAGTGTAGTATAAATTCGTGTCGGTAATAATATAGGGCTTAAGAATTTGGGTGTGTTATCCCCTGCCTGTCGTAACAGGCGACTAAATGGAGGCTGATAGGGTTGCGATAGTCAGACCCTGGCTCTCGGATAACGCGTGCCCCGGATTGGCGGTAGCGCGATGTGGCTCGTGATCCCGATGGTACAGAGAGTACTAGGGGCGATGTACCTTTATGGATATAGGATATGGGCGAGGCGACCCAGGATATGATCAGGCATTGGGCACTGCCTTAGACGGGCAAGTCTCAGCTCTGAACAGAAGATGCGTTGTGCCCTACCTCTGTTTAATATAAACTATGATCCTACGAATTTAGAATATAGACTTCGCATTTAGAATATATATTATATTCTAAATGCGAAGGTTTGCGAGGATAATCATTACTCAATCACGCCGAAACAGAATTGTATGAAATTTGCCATGGAGATAGTTTATTAGCTATGATTAACATAGGAAATATTTCATTCAACAAAAAACGATTACAATAAGAAAATTTTACGCGGGTAAAACCGCGGGCCTCAGCTAGTATAGCATCTACAAATTACACCATACCATGTTAGTTATCGTGCGCAAGCTCAGCGGCGCGATATATGTAGTTAAGTCAATACAATAATATCTTTAAAGCCAAAGCCCTATATTATCTGGATTTCTCATGTTTGTCGTAGATAGTGACGGCGTGCGTCTAAGCGCGTTCTAAGTATAAACAGTTAAAATCTGCGCCGCGTACCTTGCGCACGCGCCGCTCGTGTCTCCAATAGCGCGCGAGCGAGATAAATCCATTTTCAAAATATTTAAAAATCTTCTATAATACGCTGTATAAAAATCATTTATGTGTTTTGATTTCGTGTGCTGTTAACAGACAAGGTTTTTATTACAAGTTTTCTTCAGTCCTTCAGTGTTTGTTATAGTGAAGTGTGTACAGCTTTTTCGGTGCAGATTCGTCATGTTATTATCATAACCGATGTATAAAGATGTCAAAATTCAAAAGTTGTCAGGCTTGCGACGAGGTCTGTGACAACCTACCGTGACAGTTGTCACGATGACAGTTTTAAATTTCACGCATTCGATTGTTGCAGATCGGTATTACACAAATGCTATATGACATTGTGATCTAATATATTCTCTTGGCTAATTGATTAGGTAATGAACGGGTTTATTATCTATGGAGATTAGGGTTGTGCTTGAAATATTGGTACACTCCAAGCAGGCTCGTCTCGGTAGGGCGTAATTTGAAATGATAATAAAGAAGCAATTTGTACGTCAGTTAGTCGTGAATTTATCTGCATGAAATTGAGAGCAGTTGGTCGTAAAATAGAGTGTTGACTAGAATATGGCTGTAATATTAAAAATTACGCCATATTTAAAATAGCCGTCATAAATATGCGTATCTATTTAATTTTGTAGTGTAATCTTAAAAACCTCATACTTTTGCAGTATTAATTATTTCCCGTTTTCAGAAAAGGTTTTTGCCTCTGGTGAAAGTTTGTATTTTATGAGTTACAGCAAATACGTTTTGTTGCATGGATACATAGCTTTTATTAGCGAAATGTGATACAAAGAGACGGATTCCAACTGTCTGGGATACATTGGTATGCTCACAACATAACTACGTCTATATTAGGAACTGGGATTAACTGCACTCATTCGCGGTATATTTTGAGTGCTCGTCTACATAAGGAATGTGTAATCTTTCTGGATGAATATTTATATCGAATAGTTGAGTTGTATAAGATACTTAAGACAAAAAGGATAAAAAAACACGCATGGACAAAAATAACTAAGTAGAAAATGACAAAGATATGCCATAGACATTTGATGAATTTCATATGTTCAAAAAGCCAATAGGGTCGAAGCCAGGATCAATCTCTATCCTGTACCTCGTAGATTGAATTGCTTTAAAGATTTTTGTTATTAATTACGTCAAACTTTGCTGGGTCTAAGCGATAAGCTAATATATAATATTTTATATTATATAAATAATATTTTTGAATACTCAATTATCTTTGAGAGGAACGTATAGTATATATTTATGTAGACTTATTACTCTTTAATCTGCCAAATGTTGATGTGTTTAAGGAAACCTATATGTATTGCAATATTTTTATCTTGCCGAAGCTTTTAGTCCTGTTATTGAGAACCTTTACACAATGCCTTAAAACAAAAAAATATATTCGAACATCTCGAACTGAATAAACAAATAATTTAGTATCTCGATTAAGTATTATTAGATGATATTTAGAGCTTTAAAAATGGTAGTGTTCTAGTGGGAAAGAGGAGAAGATAATTGCGAATGTTTGTTCAAAAATTTCACTGCTCTTGAGATCTGTTCAAGCCACCCACGCGTTTGCCTTCTGAATGCATCGAACGACTACTAAGTTCAACTCCATAATAATATTAGCTCGTAACGGTTATATTTAAATAAATGCATTGTGAAATGGCTTCAACATACATAACATACTTAAGTCGAGTTATTCAGTGTTAACCTATAGGTACGCCATTGGCCAACTAGAATTTTGAGCGAAAATTCTTCATGTTTGATTTTAAACAAATGCCAGAAATACGCTGTGGTATTTGATTCATTGAGTCTTAATTTCCAGTATTTCAAACTAATTTAGAGTTCATCATTTTTAATTTGCTAAATTGAGTTAGTTTAATAAAGTGCAATTCACAACGAAATAATTGCATGAGTGACGTGCAGTTGACTCTGTTGAGTTGTCAAGAAAATTGACCAATTTAATTCAATTTGCTGCTGGCTACTGTGCTACCGGCTTCAATGGATCGTTTTGCAAATCTTTCTATGTGAACCCCCATTGTTCCTTATAGTATTGTCTTTCATTCTTAACCGGAATATTATGAATTTTCTTAGTTATTTACGTATCACCACACGACTCGCAGGGTAGCGGTTTCTTCGGTTTTGAATACTCTTCGCGTTCTCATCCTTGAGTACTCGGCCTAATTTTATCTAGGTAATCGGAACGCAATCTTCGTCAGAACGTCAGTTGATTTTTTTATCCTAAGACTTCTAAGGATTTTGCAGATAATGTTATTACTATATATAGCAAGTTTGTGTCATTGGATATTACTGATCGCGTACTATAAATTACAACAGCTTCGTTTTCTAATATAATATTAGCTATTCGCGTCACAACACCAATAGAGACGACACTACCTTCAAGCAGAACAATTAAATTTTCACGGTAATTAGGCAAAGTATGTTGAGTGAAATCTAAGTGACACGTCCACGTGGTTTGGTTTCAGTAAGTGGATGTTAGCCACCGTGAAACTAAATAATTGACGCTCGGGTGACATTGGATATGCAGTGGGACCCCTTTTTTTCTCACATTTCAGTCATTTTGGATTCTGTTTCGAATCTTATAGCATTTTAGAGGATTAAAAATGCTTATTCAAAAATTTTTTTTTCTAATTTTATTATTATTTATTTATTTATTTATTTAATATTTTGCAACAGCTTACAATTTTTATAAACTGTCAATATACCCTGATGGGCGTAGCTATTATATGTAATGTCGGTGATTTCTGAGATGTTTTAAACTTGTGACTGCGTTTTTTTAATTAAGCTGACTCACTTTCTACAAACAGCCAAATGTATGTCGTGAAAGTTTCACGTTTCAGAGAATTTAAAGAAGTTCCCTGAATAAGAATACAATTAACATATTAGGACCATTATTATAATTATTACTCTTATCTCGTTTATAACCAGCTATTTCAGTAAATTCCGTTGCAGTATAAAGCTGCAGTACGTCCGTGTTAGGACGGACAGTTAAGACCATTAGCACTGTGCATGTATTGGAATGTCACAAGACCCATAAGTAGTTGCAAAACAAATTGAGAACAGAGTACCGATTTTCATGCAAATCCAACAGTCAGGCTGCACATTTATGTATTGATATTGTAAATATCTTGATATTGTTAATAATGTGCACAACGTAACGTCTGTCTCAGTGTTTATTTTGCATCTTAATCATATGCATTCATTATTGAGCATGGATTGTGTTTATGTATTAAGTTCTGCGACTTTATGTGTGGGATTTGTTTATGTTTTAAATATGGGAATTTGACGAGGTAATAAATTACTAGCTTGCTGGTATTTTTAATATACATGCATATCAACGATTACATATTTTCTATTATGACGCAGATATAATATATAATAGATTTTTATGTGGATAATGTGTGTATGTAATAGGTTACCATTTGATCATTGAAGCGAGTACTATTTTTTTAATTATAAAAAACTTAACAGTACTTTTATAGGCCGTCCTAAAGTATAAAGGTGAAGTATGATTATGTGTATTAGATGATAATAATAATAATAATAATAATAATATATCCTCACGCCTTCCCACAAGGGTCCCCGAAGGGGTAGGCAGAGGTGTATAGGTAATACCCACACACCCACTTTCCGCCAGAGGTATATTAGGTGCCAACGTGACAGATAGCGAGTCGATCGCCGTTACTCAAGCACGACTATACATACGCCTTTGAATTTCTTCTCAGACGTATGCAGGTTTCCTCTCGATGTTTTCCTTCACCGTAAAGCTCGTGGTGTGACTAATCACTGTACGTAAGTTCAGAAAAAACTCATTGGTACAGTCGGGATTCGAACTTGCGACCTTTGCGTCGCAGGCAACTGCTCGAACCACTCGGCCACCACGGCTTTTATTTATTTTAATGCGACATTATCGTCGTGGGTGGTTTGGCTCTGTTATAGACTCTCCGCTACATAAATTATTAGTTTAAAATTAAGCAATTTAGAAACATATTATTTGTTCAAATGGATCGTAGCGTGTAATATAGAGTTTCGTCGATTTACATGGCATCATAGAAATGAGCAGTGTACAACACTATCTGTAGCATCATATATATTATATGTAGCGCAGGTATATATTGATGATACTTTGAAACTGATGTCAGATCGGCCAATCCTAATAATTTTCATGTAAAACACGATCGGACACTCAGGTTTGAAAAAGAACTCGAAACCAGCGAATATATGAATAGACTGATAAAGCAAAAGAGTTCTGTATGTTGAGAGAATGGACGTTCTACTATATCTGCCTATCCCGTGAGAGTCAGTGAATGGGAGTGTTGGAAGGGGTAGACCAAGGCGGACGTTCCAAGACCAAATCAGGGACGTTTTGAAAAGGCCAGGTCAAGAGTACCCTAAACCGAAGAGCATGTATGAAGGGATTAATGAAAGTGGACGAAGCGAAACAATTATGTAAGGATCGTAGCAAGTGGAAAGAAGTGGTCTCTGCCTACCCCTGATGAAAGAGGAGTGATTATATGTAATAATAATAATATATCCTCTCGCTTTCCCACAAGGGTTCCCGAAGGGGTAGGCAGAGGTGTATAGGTAATACCCACACACCCACTTTCCGCCAGAGGTATATTAGGTGCCAACGTGACAGATGGCGAGTCCATCGCCGTTACTCAAGCACGACTATACATACGCCTTTGAATTTCTTCTCAGACGTATGCAGGTTTCCTCACGACGTTTTCCTTCACCGTAAAGCTGGTGTGACTAATCACTGTACTTAGTTCAGAAAAACTGATTGGTACAGTTGGGATTCGAACTTGCGACCTTTGCGTCGCAGGCAACTGCTCGAACCACTCGGCCACCTCGGCTATTATGATTATATGTATGTATGTATATCTATTGAGACTATTATCAAATATCTTTAATTTGTTGTTACTCATCTCAATTGTGAAGTTAGCACATGCATATAAAAACAGTGAGCACATAACAATAGCATACATGACATTTGCCCCCGGGATTGCTGTGAAGGACAACCAGTTGGAAACGATTACCTTCTATTATTATTTTTATATTAGCTATACCTAGATGATGTGCTATTAATGTCTTTAAAACTGCTATCAAATCACTTGAGATACATATTTTGCTGTTATTATTTACATACAGAGAGCAAAGGTTCTACTTCACTTCCCACCGGAGATATATTTAAATGTCAACGTGTCTGTTAGTCTGTCACCGTATATTAGGTATTACTATACATCGACACAAAGAGTTCGAATCCCGACTGTACCAATGAGTTTTTCCACGAGCCACACACCATGAGCTTTACGGTGAAGGAAAACATCGAGAGGAAACCTGCAAGCTGATAAGCAATTCAAAGGCGTATGTATAGTCGTGCTTGAGTAAAGGCGATGGATTCGCCATCTGTCCCGTTTGCACCTAAACACCTCTGCCTACACCTTCGGGGATTTTATTGCAGCCTTTTGTATTTCTTCAGATATCTTATTAGCATTTTCCTTCACTTTAAACCTCCCTGTTGTTTATGTTCGTGTCAGGGTATAATTCGTTTGATACCTTCAATACTAGTATGTGTAACATTATATAGTTATTATGTGCAAGTTTATCCGTGCTATGTATGTAAATGCAACAGGTGTTGCCATAAACAATTTGCATGAACCGTGTGTGTCTAATTGCTCGGCAAACTTTGTCGTACATTTTGGATGTACCAGTTTCGAAATGTTTTGACATTTGCAATCTAGAATGTTATTGCTTCTCTTATTTATATGTTATGTAAAATGTATTGCAAGATGCCCCAATGATTACGGTTAATTAAGACTTTTCAAGTATGCCAATAGATATTTTAGATGTATGTAAGTAGTTGAATACTTGTTCAGATTATATAAACTAAAAATGTACTCCGGACATATACGTAACTAATATGAAAAGGGCATATGTTTAGTTCGCTGATCAGACTGATGAATGTGGACGAAGCGAAAGAGGTATGTAAGTCTAGTGAGAACTGGCGCTCTATACTCTCTGCCTACCCCGTTAGGGACTCGACGTGATGATATGTATGTATGTATGTATGCTGATCAGAACACTGCGCTTACATCTCAAGATTTTTAAAGTGTATTATGACAACTGCTCTACTTTAGTTGCAACAAAAATAATACAAGGACTTATTACTTAAGTATCTCAAAGTCATGCAAGATATTTCAATTTACATACTAACCCTTAATGGTAATGGCAAATCAAGGCAGATGAGCAAGGTGGACCGGTCCAGCAGGCAATTTTATCTAAGACCTTGCGATAACTTTTTAATTGCAAAAGGGTTGGCACTTAGATATTTTCGTGATTTGCATTATCAACACTTGTGGTTTAAATTAACTTTTTGCTGATAACCATTTTCAGTATTGAATTTATTATTATTGAGGTAGCTATGTTTTGCTTTTTTTGTCATTTTGTTTTCCACAAGGTTTTCCTTAAGCTTGTAATTTTCAACTGTACCAATAATATTTCGGTCAATTGTATACGACAGCAGGCCAGTCTACTCGATCTCTATCTTATCTATCAACTTGAGAATATGGTATGTTATTTTTGTTGAGGACTTCCCAGGTTAGGGCTACTTTCCTTGCTCTGTCGGTGCGAATTCAAAAAGAAGTCTGTAAACATTGATGGGGTCTTATACATTTCTGCAAGATTTTTATATTTTTAAACGAAAAAAAATTATTGGGATAATATTGACGGAAGAGGCGTGCATGCTGCGTGAGCTCTTTTGCATGGTTTCTTACTAATTTAACATCTCACAGACATAAAAGGAATAGTGGAAGTAATTATAATGTAGCAAATAAAAAAGTCCCTTCGTCCTTCCATTCCGTGCATTTCCAAGTACTATTCCGAATCGGTCGGGTGTCTGGCGTCCGTTTATAAATCTCTGCACGTCGACACTTCAGGTTTTTTTTGGGCCCTCCCAACTTAGCCCGTTAATTGAGTTGTGTTTGATTATTTGGATATTATGGTTACAACTCTGCGGGACGTTAACGACACGGGATATATTTTGAATCTCCTATGCAGCTTTAAATGGCGTATATAGATACCAAATTTTATTGCTGTTACGTTGGAGGTCAATTTGTTTTGGGCTATTAACCGTTGACAGAGTAAATATCTTAAAGTATGGTTTTTTGGATACTTTTTACCCGATACCTTGGTTATTGAGGTTTTTAAAAAAAAAATTATCGCACCTTGAGCTTGGCTAAAGGAAACATCATGACGTAACTTACGATCAATGACGTATCTACGTACAGCCGTGTGTGTGAGACTTTTATTTGAGACGGTCTCTCAGACCCGACTGTACGTAGACAGGCTCTCTATGTGATACTTAAATGTATCGCAGGCGAAAATTGGATTTTTTATACTCCGCCTATCTCTTCAGGGGCAGGTTTTGTGAGGCGTAAGCATTGATAAAATAACCCAAAGAATAGGTCATACGTAGATAATATTAGAAAGATTCTTGCAGGGTCGGCAACTTGTTTTTATACCCTTGGTGTTGCAAGCGTCCATAGGCGGCGGTAACCGCTCTCCATTAGACGGGCCGTATGCTCTTTAACATCTAGTTAGAGACCAACTCTTATTTTTGTACCAAAAAATAAAAAGATAAAATTGTATTTTTAAATGTGTAGATACATTTAAAAATACAATTCCGTATTTAGATGATTAATTTCTTATAATTCTAGGAAGTATGTTTTCGTATAAGCAAATGTTTAATACATAATTAATCTTAACCTTTAAGTCTTAATTAAATAGGTAAATTATGACATTATATCATTCAACTAGTCTCGTTTGAATTCAAGAAAGCTGTTACAGACAGGACATCTATATAAAGACAAAAGCAAATAGGCGATTCATTTATGCTTCCTGTATACCGATCCGTTGATACCGAATTATATCCCCGTTTGGAGAGCACAGGGGCTGAATAAAGCTGCAAGTTGTTAGATATAGTTTTGTGGCAGAGATGTCGTGGTGGCCGAGAGAGAGGACACCCGCATACGTTTTAAAATTAATTCAAAGAAGTATGTATAATCTTGCTTGAGAAATAGCGATGGACTCTTCGTTATGTCTGTATTTGAAACTATTGTGGAATTCATCTAATATAAATGTTATTGTTTAGTTTTTAAAATAAAAGTAGCCCAAGTTACTCCTTTTTACATAAGCTATCTGCCAGTAAAAGTCCCATCAAAATCGGTTTAGCCGTTTAATTATGCATTTAGTATAAAGCGGTTATTTTAATACATATTACAAGCAGACACTCCAATATATTTTATTTGTATAGATTGCAAAGCGTTGAACTAACAGCAGATATGTAATATCCATAACGTTATTAAATATTCATATTGTTGTAAGATATATATATATATATATATATATATTGAATAATATTAATGTCATATGAACGACAGGTTTATTTATTTATTTATTTATTTATTTATTTTATTTATTTTTATTGAGGTACACCAACAATATACATATTCGGACACTGTAAAATACAAAAATCTAAAATTATAAACTTAATATGTACATCAATAACAGGTATACACAACACTTTTACAATATATGTTACTTAAAAAAAAAATTTGTAATGTATGTTTTGCTTACTGAACACTGCTTTGCTTTGCTTATCTTGTTTTTAAAATTCTTAATAGATAGGTGAAAGATGTCTACACCTTCTAGGCTTCCGCAGATGGAATTATATTCCGAGCAAATTCGTGTTAATGGCGAGTTTTTACCTACATTTGTTTTACTAAAGGGTATGTGAAATAATTTTTGTACTGTACGACGGGGGAGCTTCCTTGGTACTGAAATGAGTATTTTAGAGAGAATGTTGCTGCAGTCGACTTTATTGTTGACTACTTTATGCAAAAATACTAGATCGTGAAGTAATCTACGGTTGCGGAGAGAATGCAATTTGAAAAAAGACAGTCGTTGATCGTAAGTGTTTCTATGAAAAATTCCAGAAGATTTGTAAGCCAGATGCCTAGTGAAAGCGCGTTGGATACTCTCAATTCTTTGAGAATGCGATGCATAAGTCGGATTCCAAACTACACTGGCATATTCTAGCTGACTACGCACTAACGCGTTGTATAGTAATACTTTTGTTTGGGTGCGCTGAAAAGCACGAGTATTACGCT
Organism: Drepana falcataria; assembly: GCA_945859725.1. Lineage (NCBI taxonomy): Eukaryota > Metazoa > Arthropoda > Insecta > Lepidoptera > Drepanidae > Drepana > Drepana falcataria. The sequence goes on along the minus strand of OX243941.1, from coordinate 6,562,836 downwards.
TCAGAAACCCAAGCATTTGAGCAGCCCTATTGACAACTGAATTAGTATGTGGTATAAAGCTTAGTTTACTGTCAATTAAAATGCCAAGATCTTTTATTTCATTAACTTCTGCTAGAATTGTTCCATTTATATTATATGTTGTGGGGGTGAGATTTTTTTTCTTACTATATTTAATATGATAGCATTTTCTGGCATTTAACAACATACCGTTATTCTTACACCAGCTTTCTATATTATCGAGATCTTTTTGGATAAAAATGCTATCTGAGAGAGAGTTGACAGGTTTGTAAATCTTGAGGTCATCCGCAAAAATGGAAAACTTACAATATTTAATTTCCTCCGCAAGATCATTTATAAAAAGGGAAAATAGAACTGGGCCTTTTGGAATCATATCCTTTTACACTTACTGTTTGAGGTCTTTCAGAAAGATATGATTGAAACCAGTCCAATAGAGATCCTAACACACCATGCATTTTTAATTTCATGAGCAACAAGGAATGGTTTACCTTATCAAATGCATTTGAGAAATCCGTATAGATGGCATCAACTTGACGACCGCCGTCTATTTCTTCAGCTAATACGGTTACAAATGAAACCAAGTTAGTGTGTACGGAACGATCCTTTTTAAAACCGTGCTGGTGTAAGGTAATATTTTTATCCAAATAACTTGTTATAAAAGGGCATATTAGCGATTCAAATAATTTAGAAAAACAGGAGAGGATAGAAATTGGGCGATAATTTTTTATGTTGCTTTTATCACCCTTTTTGTAAACCGGTACAATTCTAGCTAATTTCCAGACATCCGGAAACAATCCATCCTGTAGAGAACGATTCATTATAAGAGCCAGAGGTAACGCAAGAGCTGAACCACAACGTTTGACAAATATAGGATGTATTTTGTCAGGCCCACAGCCTTTCGTTGTATCCAATTGTTTTATCTTTTTAAGAACTTCGGTTTCACTAAGCTTAATTTTATTGAGAGAGTCCTGAGAATATTTCGACGTATTAAAGTTTTTGTTCAAATTACAGTTGTTATTACTATATACTGAGGAAAAGTGATCAGCGAAAAGATTGGCTATGCCCAGGCCAGTTTCTTGATGTGAGTTATCTGAATACATAATAGCAGGTAGGGATAGGTCACCTTTACGTTTGTGATTGATAAAATTCCAAAAATGTTTTGGATGTTTTGCTACATTGCATTCCACACGAGTCATGTATTTTGCATAACATTCGTGATACAGTTTGTGGCATCGGCTGCGAAGAATATCGTATTCCAGTTTGTCCCTAGGATTACTAAATTTACGATATTTTAATCTAATTTTGTTTTTTTCCGAGAGGAGCCTAATTAAGGTAGAATCAAACCACGGCGGATACTTAGGCGACCTTATTTTACGTTTTGGTACATAACGTCCTATTACATTTCCTAATAGTTTATAGAAGGAAGTAACCATATCATTAACATCCTTACACTTAGTAATAACATTTTGCCAATCAATGTTTTTCAATCCTGATACAATATTAATATAGTCGGCCTTAAAGAAGTTGTAGTCATCTCTCATGTTGGGCTTAAGATAGCTAGTTGATATATCTAGGGGTACATTGACTAATAGGGCTGGATGTTTCTGGTCTAATTTTGTTAATATGCTTGAGGGACTTATGACTGATACATTGACCATATTTGTTAGTACAATATCTAGACACCTATGATCTATGTTTTTTATATTATTGACTTGTTTATAGTTATTTAGTGAGATAAAGTCCACAAAGGAATAGCCTAATGAACAATTATAATTCGAAGGCGTTAACCAGTTATTGTCAGTTTTTGACCATTGAATAAAATTTAAATTGAAATCACCCAAAAGTATTGTGTCATCAACTTGGCTAAGAATATCAGAGGTATTATCTAAAAACATATTTAGTGAGTCTAATTTTACAGGTGGTGGCAAATATACAACGCATATGGCAATTTTTTTCGTAACACCATTTTCACTAACCTGCAGTGTCACCCAAACATCCTCACAGTCGCTTTCCCATGATTCCATGCGAACTGATAGTAACTTACGTGATACAGCAATAAGAACTCCACCACCATCCTTTTTAGAACTTACAGAGGTACATCTATCTCTACGGTACACAATATATCTACTGTCTATAAATTCACTATTTCCAATATTTGGATTCAGCCATGTTTCTGTTAAAGCTATAATATCATAATTATTTTGTAATATATTATTTAATATATCATTGGTTTTTGTTCGAATACCTCGAACGTTCTGATAATATATTTCAAGCTCTGTTAATATCAGTATTACCAAACCACTCTTAACAGAAGAGATAAACAGTTAGATCATAAGTTTTAAGCTGTCCAGACTACGAATGAAAATCAGTTGACTTTTTTCATCCTTACGGACATAAATTCTTCCGTTCCGTACCCAGACAAATTTATAAGAAAGTTCTTTGGCCCTTTTACGCGCCGCTCCATGAAGATATTTGTTTGCTGGTGTTAAGTGCTCACCAACAAATACTGGGACTTGTGGACAACTTAGGCCCAGATGTTTTGAGCTCAACTTATCTTGCGGGTTTTTTTTATTGAACAATTGAACGGCTGCCAGTAGTTCATCTCGTGTCCTAGTGCTTCGCAATTTCACCACCACTGAGCGAGGTTTTCCGCTTTCCTTATCCAATTTCGCAATACGAGTAGTGTGAGTGATATCTTCATCAACTAAGGAGCTATTAACAGACTTAGCGAGCTGCAGTACGGTGGTCGGTAGGTTTTCGGAAGAGAACTCTGGGATTCCAACAATCTCCACGTTGCTATCGCGCATATGCTGTTCCACGGAACAAAGCCTGCTTGTAAGGTCTTTTACGGTTATTTTAAGTTCGTCATTTTCCTTCTGCAAATTGGCAACGACTGATGCTTTTTCATCTAGTTTATTTTTCAAGTCTTCAAATTGTTCATTAAAAAATTTCATTGAATCTTGAAACCCTTCTATCTGCTCATTCAGATGTGTGAATCTATGCAAAACCATTTCTTCAAGTGTCGTCTTCAATATACTACGGAACTTGTCCTCAGTAATGTACTTACTGCCGCTATCTAGTTCAACTACGGTGGAGTTGAAGCATATGGCAGGGGAAGAACCAGTAGAACTACAAGGAGAAGCCGAAGGCCGTATAGGTGTATCTGTATTGTCAGCGCATTTAGGTTTCTTACAGCGACATTCGGGGCACTCCCATGTATTTTTTAGCTTATTATCCATCGAAATGAACTTTTTATTAGTGACATTGGCGCATTTTAAGTCGTATTTGCAAGCGCAGTTACAACACTTCAGCCAGTACTTAACTTTTAAGGCATTAGTACAACCAGCACAAACATTTGTAACAGGCGTCATTATGCAGTATGCTGAGGTTATACGGTCGAATAAACAGGGTAGTCTAGTGAGCAATAGAATAAAGCGCAAAAGTTCGTAACAACTGTCCGTTAAATTTAAAATAAGCGTAAGCGATGACAGCAGTATCCATGCGATAACTCGGCGAGAAAAAGGTCATAAGCGCCGTGCATTTTGTGTCACTTACGCGTTCTCACCAAACAGTCAACACTTTTCGATACAATAGTCGAACATTAATTATTATTTGGATTTAAACATAAATTTACCATACTATTTCTCATTTAATTACCGCACTTTGTTGACAATGAGTTTATTACAGCTTTTTACACTTCGATCACTATATAAGGGGTATGTTTTACTAGTAATTATTAATTATTTATACGGAGCAAACGAAAACAGTATTAACTTGGGTCGCGTTGTTGGTTGTTGAATGATTTACTATAAATGTTCTGCTACATTCTTTAGTTTGGAGAATGTGGTACAATAAATGGTTGTTATTCAAATAACATTTGGTGTTATATAATATTCTTGTTGCCCTTTCGTCATATTATTACGTATTTTCTTAAGATTTCCCTTCAGAAGCCTAGGTGTAAGCGCCGAGGAAGTGTAGCACCAACATTTTGCTAGGGACGAAGAACGGCCGGCCTGATAGAAAACGGTAATATTCGGTGCTGGCAGTCTAAGACGTGAACGGTTCCCACTTTAACTAGTTCCGCTATTTTATGTAATACTCTAGAGAGAACTGGCGCTCTATACTCTCTGTCTACCCCGTTAGGGATTCGGCGTGATGATATGATGATGATGTATTACTCTGGGAATGTGAATTCCTTGGTGTACCAAGCCTCCATAGTGGACGGAAGCCGTTTACCTAAAGACGGGCTTCCCGTTCGTTTGCCACATTCGTGGTACATATTTATTAACTTGGATTTCCCATCTTATCTCATATCCTCGCGCCTTGTATAGGTAATACCCACAGACCCACTTTCCGCCAGAGATATATCAGGTGCAAACGTGATAGATGGCGAGTCCACCGCCGGTACTCAAGCACGTCTATACATACGCCTTTGAATTGCTTCTCAGACGTATGCAGGTTTCCTCTCGATGTTTTCCTTCACCGTAAAGCTCGTGGTATGACTTATCACTGTACTTAAGTTCCGAAAACTCATTGGTACAGTCGGGATTCGAATTTGCGATCTTTGTGTCGCAGGCAACTACTCGAACCACTCGCCACCACGGCTCCTATTAACTTGGATTTCTAACAAGGATATAATAACCAATAATTATGAAACAACTATATATGAGTGAATTGAAGCTCTCTGCCTCTCTGCCTCATTCGCCCCAAGGCACGAACGAGGACATAAGTGGGTACGTAATACGGAAAAGTGTAGAAGAATAGCTTAGTAGGAAATCCCGCCTACATATTTCCCCGAATATGATATTAGTTCCACATTCATTGCCACTCGCTACTGATAGACACATTTGTATTCTGTGATGAAACTCTTAGTAACGACACAAGCAGTGGTTCTACTGGTATATGTAGCTTAAGTGCTCAATAAAAGTTTAAATTAGGTAGTGTAATATTATAAAGTTTTATTATTTAAATCTCTTCACGTCTTCTCATAGTTTAGCCGGGGGTCCTGTTAGAACTTTGGGAGTTTGGTTGAAGCGATTGTTTGAGGTAAAAAGCACCGAATTTGCCGGCGACATATTGATATTAACGTGGCACATGGCATGTCTAACACCGTCTTTCAAGCTCAATCGCGTCTCTAGAGTAATTTGAATATATATTTGTTTGTTGTGCGTATAATACGTATATGCCCTGTGGACTGAGTACTGCTGGATGCAGTATTTAAATTTGGAATTAAATTAACATCTAATTCTCCCCTAGTATATCTAAGAGTAAAAGATAACGGCTGTCTGGATTCGGATGAGACTTATTTAACGAACATAGTTCTCATGGGATCATAGTCTATGCAGCGACTGTTATTAAGTATTACTACATGTAATAGAAATACATTTGTTTTATTCTTATTTAAATACTCTTTGTGCTAAAATAATATTTCAGTTGGTGATTTAAAAAATATAAATAAATCACTACACAATTACACTCCAATAGAAACTGTCCCGAACAAATCTTTGAACCGCTCTCGAGAAGTTTTCCACGAAGATGATTCGTTGTCTTTAAGTACTGTCATAAGTTAGTTCGGCAGGTCTCGCACAGCGCGGTTTCAAAGAAGGAGACAGAAAATCTCTCTGTTAAGGTTTCTCTTGGTCAGCATGGAGTTCTTCAAGACGGAGCTGAAAAGATTACTCTAGGGTTGGCAGCGTTGATATAGATAGTGCCATCCACGAAGACGAGCCCCACCAATTTCTAGTCGATGGGGTCGCGGCATGCGGCGAGTGTGACCTGACCCGAGTCTATTAATTGTAGTGTGCGTATGCACTCATAGGTAATCAGAGTGGACCGACAATACTCAAACATTAGTGGAAGGTTGCATACTTACACTAAAAACTACAAGTAGGAATTGTGGGGCGCGTCTTCGTGGTCGGCACTAGCTATAACGGCTGAACGCATGTTCGTTTGCCGACTTAGAAGTGTAATAAATAATACTTAAGCTCCAAACCGCTTCGTGAAACCGCTGTGTGTGTAAAGTCCTTAATATAAGGTAAAGTCCGGCAGTTGGCGCCGCCGCCGTCTCAGCCGTTGAATACATTAAAGATCGCAGCTCAAGGACCTTTGATTTTACGCGAACTTTGCCTCTAACTTTAATTAGATATCACGATTTTTTAAAACGCTCATATGAAATGACGAATATTTTATTCAACGTAAAGGGTTACACGAACATTTATTGAACGTCTTGTATAAAAATATTAAATTACTGTTACTACCGTTTCCATGAGAATATACACTGTCTGAAGGAACGGTATAAGGAACTCCTTGGTTTTTCAACATTACTTTCCTTTTTACATACGGGTGGAAAATTATTTAATTTCCACGTAAGTGTTTGATTGCAAAAGTAGCTATTCATTGCCATGATTGGCCACCATGTAAATATTCTACTGTTGTATAATTAAGCTTTAGTAGCAAATTATGTTAGAAGGAAGCCCTGGAAAAACACTTGTGCTGTTATTACATACATACATATCATCACGCCGAGTCCCTAACGGGGCAGGCAGAGAGTATAGAGCGCCAGTTCTCTCTAGACTTACATACCTCCTTCGCTTCGGCCACATTCATCAGTCTCTTTATACATGTTGTTATTAGACATTTAGAATTCGTTTGAAAGTGTAATTTTAAACTAAAAAGTCGTTTATTGCTATTATTAACGGACGAGCAGCTTGTGAATGAACATTAAAAGAAAGTTCAGATCCTTATCTGACCCAGTCAACATTCTTATCAGTCTCTTGAATCGTCTTCAGGTGAAAATATTATTTTAATTGCCTATAGGCAATGTCCAATAAATCTGTGCTTCTAACCTGATTATTGGACGTGCCTTCCATCATCATCACGTACGCTATGATCTCGGAATACCTGTAGCCACCATTTAAATTTTTTTAATACTTTTAGCGTGCTTTCACGGTTGTTTCAAAATTTAAATTAGGAAAGGTATTAAGGTATGTCATTTGTTTTATTTCATGCGAATTATTTGGAAAAGCTATTTGCGCCACGGTTTTAAATTCGTTAAATACATTTATGTATGCCCTCTGCTCCCGTGAGTAATCCTATATTGAACTGTACAAGTAAACCAATCCCTTGATTTAGGTTGATGAGATGAGATGAGGTGAGATGAGATGAACCGCGTTAAAATCAATTGAGTGGATTAAAATATCTAAGGTTATGGGTTGTCTATATATACATAATACGTATGTAGATATATATACCTCTACCTATTTAAATCTCATTGATTGATAGTTTATCACAGCCCACTATTGGGATAAACCTTATTCGCCGCTAAGTATGCACGCGGTGGGTATGTTATATATGAGGATGGAGTGTTGAGGAAACGATGCTAGAGGTGTGTAGGAGAAGAATAATACGACCCTGAACACTCTGCCTACCTCCAAAGACACGGCTCGTTAGAATATGAATGAGCTTAATTATTCATCAGTACATTTTAAACGCATATCCGAACGTCAAAGTCGATCGCCGGCCTGGGGCGATATTTAACGACATTTCGACTTGATGCAAGCTTTCATGGGCTTACCATTGCTTTCAAACTTCAATTTATATAACTAAACTAGTTGTCCCGCCCAGCTTCGCTCGGGGTAACGACGGCGGCGCCACCTATCGGGTCCAATTGTGAATCTAAACCATTCCCAGATCCCCTTGAACACACACAAAAAATTTCATCAAAATCGGTCCAGTCATTTGAGAGAAGTTCAGTGACATACACACTCACAGAAGAATTATATATATAAAGATAAAGATGGTATTTCAGAATAAACAAAACATGATCTGTAAAGTATCTAGTATGCACTAGCTGAGCTTCGCGGTTTTACTCGCTTAAAATTTAATTTCATTAGTAGATTTTTTCTAGAACGAATCTTATCCTAGTGTTATATAATATATTAGCTGTCCCCGCGACTTCGTCCGCGTGGGATAGTGACTTTGCGCAGTATTTTTTTTATTTATTTTGTATGTGTGTGTGTGTGTGTGTGTGTATAGGGGATGCCTATGTCATAGTAGCTTTATGTATGCAAAATCTCATAGTAGCGGTTTAATAATGACAAAGTTTCATAAAAACTTTCATCCCCTTGGGGGTAGAATAAATCTAAATCCTTTCTTAGCGGATGCCTACGTCATAACATCTACCTGCATGCCGAATTTCAGCCCGATCGTCCTGTGGTTTGGGCTGTGCGTTGATAGATCACTATGTCAGTCAGTCACCTTTGAGTTATATACATATAGATAAATAAAATAAAATTTATCTAATAATGTATCTCTGTGACAAATGTCATCTGATTCCTTTCTGTAGTATTTAGTAGCTAGAAAGAGGAGAATCCTGACAAACTTTCGTATTTATAATATTAGGGTATAGCCGGAGAAAGTAATGTTGAATCAGTCGATAGATTGTGTCGGCAAGCTCTCCGCCCACGCCGTAATATCATAGCTAAATGTTCACGATTTGTATGAATACGTTACCATTTCAAATCGTATATCTATTGATACAAGCCAATGGATATGGAAATCGACCGCACGTAGTCAATAACCAGTCTTTAAACTGTCACTCTTTTCTTACTATAAAGATTTATTCAAGTGTCCTTAAAGATGATGAAGAGATTGAGTTTTCGACATCGATACACAATTTTGTTTTTATGCCACAAAGCTTATGGTTTAGCGAATACAGCCTATGGACGCTTGTAATCAAGAGTAACACTCATGCGCTGCCGACCCAGCAGGAATCTTCTCACACACTTCTTAAGGCATTTTCCTATCCTACTCTCTTCGCACTATTCGCACTCTACCTTTTTCTAGATATGCACTATGCACCCCGAGTGAGATTTGTTTGCGGGTCAATGTATAGATATCGAGTTCGTAAATTTGAATCTCTGTGAGAAAATTGCGTGAGAGTGTTCTAGTTGAAAGTATTTCGCGTTTATCCTTTCTGGTTAAGGTAAATAAATAATAATATATATTATACCTGCCCGTCACGAGGATCCCCGAGGGGGTAGGTAGAGGTGTATAGGTATTACCTCAACACCTAAATTCCACCAGAGATATATTTTTATTTTTAAATTCACTCTGTCTATGTATGTAGGTCCCATATACACGATGTGCTCAGTATTTAAACAACTATATATTGTAAGCAATTTGCTTATTGCCATATTATACGGTAAATATCGTACACTATTTATACCTACGTTATTTCGGGGATCAATAGTTGCGGAAAAAAAACCCATTTGTGTAGGAAACAGTAATAAAAATATAATTTGTATCCGATTTCATTGAATAATGTATGAACAATTAATTTGCCTAATTCGTTTGATAAGCTGATTTTAACGTATTTAACTTACGACTCGTGGGAAGTGGTGCCTGACGATAAAACGGAAACTGAGATTGTGGTGAACGTTCAAGAAGCTTCCCAGCATTACGGTATTACAAGGAGAGGTACATTCTGCACGATGGAAAGGTCTATTACACAACGACTCAATATGATTGCGCATACGGGATCAGCACCGATAATTTGCATGACGAGTTGACCAATGGTTGTCGTCTGTGTGTTTAGGATGTTTGTCTAACACGCTACTTATCGGACCCTGAGTGCATTTACTTGTTATCGTTAAAAAATAAACGAATAGAACGGTTATTCTATGTCAATATTTTGGTACAAAGCTTTAGTTAAGTGAGCTATGAGAGTTGATTGAAAATTGCATGTGACGTAGAGCTATACGGAATCACGCATTATTGAATCCTATGCTCAAGCTGAGTAAGATTACGAAAATGGAAAGTAGGCCTCGTTCCCACGTTCAGGTGCGCTGTAGATAGTTCGGCAAATATTGACAGAAAAAGATAATAATATACTTTAATGAATCACCGGAGACCGCGCTCCGGCGCAGATAATAGTTACTATCACAAACTATTTTATTCTATCCACGGTGAATTTAATAATGTGTGCCATTGTTTAATAAAAATGAATACCTCGGGACAGTTCCACATAAATTTACATAGGTATTAATAGAAATATTTACGTCTATTTATTGCAACCTTAAAGGATAATCCACACCACAGTAACCATTTTTATCCTTAGCATATTCTAAGTATCTACATTGCACCCGTGCGAAGCCGGGGCGGGCGCTAGTAAATGAATAAAAACACACTGATCATGCTAACATTGTCTGTGTCAATAAAATACAATACTCCAATAGGTATAATACTCGCGTATCGAGTTATTTACTGAGAAGTCAAGCGTAGGTGTCCTTAGTCATTCAGAAATAGTTTGACACACATTGGATTGTTATTACATGTCATACAAACACACACCCATACATATTGCCCATGCTTACACACGTTTACTTTTACTTTTAAAGGGAAAATTTATCGCTTTGATGTATGGTTGATAATGTACTATTACATCAATACAATTTCGTAATATGTCTGTGAACTACACAGCTGTGTCTATTATAATTGATACGTATTGGTCAATATTCCGTTTAATTGCAGTACAATATGTGGTATTTAGGAATTGTGTCATATCGCCACGGAACACTAATCGAAAGCGATTTTCCAGAACAAGCCCCGAAAGTCTATGCGTGCAGATATACCACGCTTGGTCTGCAATTTACTGAGCCATTATCCGCGGGGTCATAGTGAAATAACCCCGGGACCAATCAAAAATTACCTGTCATAACGTAATCATACAATTACTTAATAATCCAACTTTGATCTATTTACTAAGCATGAGATGTATGCACATATACTTTTAGAAGTCTGATAGCGATCTGGGGCCTTACAGTGACGTGCTATTGGGGGCCACTAATTCGTCACGTAAGGACGAATATGGCCATAAGCCATCCACCGTGTAACAGCTCATTAGATTTTTTATAATAGGATCAATTGCACGAAAACATTATACGACGTAATTTACCATACGTATTTTACCATCTCTCTATGTTTGAACCTATAAAATATTACGTTGGAATCGCATTAAACCCCCTCGCCCGAGATAAGGACGAGTAGGGATTGGGAACCACCTCCTCGTTACCCGCGTATTTAATTAATGCCCCCCTTGAACTTAAGAATGCTTAAGAGACAGGCGTATATGACTTCATACAAATCTGTCCCTTTCGCGTTCTTGTATTATGATCACAATGGCTTGGCTTGGTCACACTAATGAATAGTTACGGTTATAATCATAGTTACCATGAAAACCCTAATCATTCAAATCAACAGTTTATTCGCAATATCTTACAGAAGCATGAATTTGGTTTATGCTTAGTTCATGATAATTGTAATCTCCAATCTGCACCGTGAAGCTCATAACTTAAGTAACTGCGTTCATTGTCTATTGATACTCGGTATGATTCGATCGACAGAACTCTGACCCCTGAAAATGCCAAACGTGTCAGACATCGGCCCGCGTGAGAACGTTGTCAATTGAGAATTTGTGAAGAATGTTCCACGTGCAAGGGTCGTTCGAGCAGTCGCTGCGGGGCGGCGATGAGATATCGCCCAGTGGAAACAAGACCTTGGCCGCATTGGCCAAAATACACAAACATTGTACAGGCAAAGCGCATGCCCATGGATGCACTGACAACAAACACAACCCACTGGTGAAGTCTGATTCGAACACTAGTTTGCAGTCGAGAAAATCATTCCGAAATGAGTGCATTATAGAAATCAAAGAAGCAGAAAAGAATCTTTCAACTAAGAATAACGATGGATCTTTAATTAAAAGCTTTAGTAACAGCACTAGCTCCTACGAGGGCCACAGTGACACTGATTCTGAAAGCATAAAGTCTAAATCAGATCAAAGTAAAATCACTGATCCGTGCGAGAGACTGTTTACGCAGAATACTAAAGCTTCTTTGATGAAGACTGCTCGCATGCGTTATGCCGACGACAGTGTTATTACTTCTGTTCACGATGAGGTTGACGGCGAAAGAAGCAAACATACCTTCAATAGAACTCCTTTGAGATCGAGTTATAGAGAGCGGAAATCAGGTGTAGTTACTATCGAGGAGGTTAAATCTGATGGATCCAATAACGACGAGGAATTGGCCAATGCGGTGCTTTTTGACGAGAAAAGAAAACCTCCTTTGCAATCAAAACCTAGTCTTCAAAGGAAGGGTTCTTCTGGTAGTTCGATAACGAATGGCAAAACCAATAATGTCAATGGTACTAAGCCTCCGTGGCGGGGGGCAAGTAAGAACGGCAAGCCGACCGAGCCGTTTGTGAGGTCACCGTCCATTCGAGGCAGCATCAGGAAGAAAACTGCGAAGGGTGATGGCGTGCCATGGCGGAGGCTCTACGAACTTTCGTTATGGAGAAAGTGTGGAGTGAGCTTCGCCGCTGTAGGAGCCGACACGGAGCGAGCGTTACTGCGATCGTGGACTGAGTTGTCTTCGCAACCGCACCCGCCACCGATCACGGTAAGTTGCAATCTAACAAACCCAAAAGCGCTACGGGCTACGATTCAACTTCCATATCTCTGTGTTTGGTCATATTTGATTGCCGAATTGCCGCGCTATCGATCGAGCGCAGGCTTTTGAACTTTATTTATTACCTTTGGCAGGCACACGACAATATCTTATAGCATATCTATCTAATCTTTTTCAAACTTATTTAACTTTACAAATATCTTATAATGCAGCGTTTTTGTTCACACAGAAATAGTGTTTTAAACGTTAATCTTATCTCGACCGCGCGACTCGAGGTTTTGCGTGTTTGCGTTAAAGTGACGCTGAGTAGTAAGCACGTTGTAATATTTACCAATTGATAAAAATATTTCCTTAAAACTATAACTGTGTTGGTAAACACCGTAGTAACTTTCGAATGGTGCATTTCGATGATTATATTATCGCTTTCAATTTCTATAGATCACGATATTTCACTTAGGCTGCGGATTATGTCGTATTAGATCGTATGGAGTAACACGACCAATGGCTAGATATTGCCGGCGGCAGGTCGGTGATGGGCGGCCGGGCGAGATCACAGAAATATGTAACCGCAATTTCACCGTAGGATTGTGTAGCTTTATCTCCTTTGGCCATAAACTGCGCGAATTCTCTTTTTAAAATTAAGGTACTAGCGTTACAAATGAAAATGTCAAACAAAGACTGCAAATGCAAATAGTCAATGTCACTGATTCGTTACAAGGCGTGCTTACATAATGGAGTCGGGAGATCGACGTGAATACGAATGAAGCATAGATCAAATGTATGTTAAGAACACAGCCGAGCGTGGGTAACGATTTGCAGGAGAACAATCGCGTTAGTGTAACGAGATGTTATTCCAAATGCTAAGGATTATAAATGCGTCATTCATTAGTTACAGTAAATAACTTAGTCGTCAGCTAGCTTCCTTGTTTCTTTACAATTATGCGAGTACGCCTCCGATTACTGATTTATTTAACGCCGCCAAGGCTAGATCTGAATGATTATGTAGCAAAAATTTGTATTGAATACTAATAATGAGTACTTTTTGGCGTAGGCTTACAATCTGCTTGTATTTATTTTCCCATTGTAAATATTTATGACATTTACAGCAGTGTCGATTCATCATAGGTATGCGAAAGCGGTATGATAATTGAATAGTGCGGTGATATATGTATCGGCAAACAATGGGAATTGCGTAACGTCTTCAATTCATTGTTGATCTCTGGTATAATTTGTCTCCTACACTCGTAACATAGTTGCGAAATATTGCTACCGCGCCGGGGCATTTGATTTTTGTTTCTTCACTTAACTGTGGAAGATTTGGACTCGTTTTTAATATCTACCTAATCTGGTCATCCCACACAAAGCTAACTGACCTTTGGTTAAGCAGAGTCTGTACAATCGGGGACTGATTTATTTTGACAAATCAATCACTCAAAATACAACTGATTCAACCGGTGACAACCGGTGTACAGAAACGCAGGACCTATGGCAACTATCGTTCTTTAGTTTAACATCTACATGTTACATCGAATTCATCACGGAGTGGGTAGAAAGAGTACAACGCCAGCACTTTTTAAACTTACTGATATTTTTGCTTCATCAAAATTCTTATGCCTGTTCATACATGCTCCTCGGTTTCGAGTATTCTGGACGTCCCTATTCTGGGTTTGACTGATTTTATTTATTTAATTCGAACGTGATCTTTTTCTGCCTTATCGTCCAGACATGTTATCACGATTACCGAAGGTACTTTAAGTTAATTCCCTCATTCTGTCCTTGTTCAAAGTTGCGAAGCTACTACCAAAGAAATTCTTATGAGGTTAATTAGAAGGGAGGCACAGATCAATTCAAGGATACAATTAATGTCAGGCATAATTTGTCTCCTACACAATAAACATTGCAAAACACCCGTTGAGAGATGTAAATTGTAATTACAATGCCTGTCCAAAACCATGTACCGAATATATTTGCATCGACTATACGATTTATGATTTGAAGTTTGCTGTTAAAATTAGATGTTAATAAAATTATAAATAAGTATACATACATACATACCATCACGCCAAGTCCCTAACGGGGTAGGCAGAGAGTACAGAGCGCCAGTTCTCTCTAGACTTACATACCTCTTTCGCTTCGTCCACATTCATCAGTCTCTTCATACATGCTCGTCGGTTTCGATTACTCTTAACGTTCCCGTCCTTGAGAGTCCGATCGATTTGATCCAGGTAGTTGGAACGTGGCCTTCCTCTGCCTCTTCTTGCACACACTTTTGCTTTGTATATCTGTTTCGTCAAATATAAATAAGTATAATACTTAAAATATTATACTGATATTATTAAAACGTGAGACGTTCTCATATATTATGTTGTTGTTTTGTTTTTCTGGACATTTCCTTCACTATAATGTTCACTGTACTTAAGTTCAGAAAAACTCATTGGTACAGTCGTGATTCGAACTTGCGATCTTTGAACTATTCGAGCGATTCGGCCACCATGGCTCTGTCTTCATACATTGAAGTATTACATTGTTTTATTAATTTCGAATTTAACAGATTTCGTTAAGTTGATACATATCATCACGCCGAGTCCCTAACGGAGTAGGCAGACAGAGTAGAGTGCCAGCTCTCTCTAGACTTAAATACCTATTTCTCTTCGTCCACATTTAACAGTCTCTTTAATTTCGTTAATTAAGATTCTCATACTCTCTCCACCCACATTTCAACCATTCATATCACTTTCCTTAATCTTAGATTTTTTAACGTTAATTTGTCGTAAGTCTGTGATGATTTACGCATAGAAGCCCTCGTAGACGTTATCGCGTCCTCCTTACACAGTCGGCTTGTTTGTTCTAGATATGGACCTTCTGATAAGGTAGAAAGTTCGTGTTGCTCAATTACGCAATATGGAATTAGTGATAGTGTACGTTTTGGATACTGTCAACAGGAAGCACCGAGAACTATTCCATATATGAAATAATAAACTAAATTAATAAAATAAAGTCATCTATCGCACAACTGAATACACGAAAATCTTCTTCAAGATAGGTCAAGCCGTTTAGGAGCTCAGTCACATACAACTTGTACACAAAACTTACGTATGTATTGTATATATAGACTAGCTGACCCGCCCAGCTTCGCATGGGTGAAAATTTACATACATACATACATACATATCATCACACCAAGTCCCTAAGGGGGTAGGCAGGGAGTATAGAGCGCCAGTTCTCTCTAGACTTTATACTTCTTTTGCTTCGTCCACATTCATCAGTCTCTTCATACATGATCGTCGGTTTCGAGTACTCTTTTTGTTCCCGTCCTTGAGCGTCCGATCGATTTGAGCCAGGTAGTTGGAACGTGGCCTTCCTCTGCGTCTTCTTGCACACACTTTTGCTTTGTATATCTGTATCGTCAATCTTTCTTCACTCAACCTTACTATATGTCCAAGTCAGCGTAGCATGCCTTTCTTCATCTTTTCAATCTCGCCCTGATTCACGCCAGTTGATTTGCGAATCTCTTGATTCCGGACTCGAACTAAGATCGTTACTCCGCACGTTTTTCGCAGCTGATATCGCATCTCAGCTGCATTTAAGCTATCTTCATACTTCCTCTGACATACCCAGGGTTCGCTGCCATACAATAAAGTAGGCACAAATATCACGCTGTGGACAGCAACCGTTGCTGGCCATCAACACCGACATGGCCCCATTCACCTTAATACCGGCAGTTAGCCTTCTTTCAATATCTTTTTCATACTTTCCATCTCGTGTGAACATGCTTCCTAGATATACAAATTCATTCACTTGCTCTAGAATTTGTGAAAAGAATTTAAAATTTGGGTTTTCAAAAGAAAGTTTAAAAGTGATAATAAAGTGAGATATTGGGCTTGTTTAGTCGCTAAGGGCTCTACCCAAGTAGAAGGTGTGGACTATAAAGAAACATACTCACCTGTATTAACACTTTGAGAATGTTATTTTCTTTAAGTGTAAAGTTAAATTTAGAAATTACTCATCTTGATGTTAACACTGCATTTTTAAATGGCTAGGTACCTTGATGAAACAGTATACATGCTAGTACCACCTAATTTAGAATGTCAGAGTAACAGTGTACTCAAACTAAAACGTGCAATTTATGGACTTAAACAATCAGCAAGGCAGTGGAATAAGAGAGTAGATGATTGTTTGTTAAGCCAGGGTTATATTAAGTCTAAATTGGAACCATGTTCATATAGTAAAAGGTAAATAATGAACAAATTTTAAAAACTGTGTTTGTCGATGATTTTTTCATATTTTCCAGTAGCAAGGCATTGACAGATGAACTGAAACATAGTTTAATGTCAAATTTCAAAACTAAAGATTCAGGGCAAGTGAAAGAATGCTTAGGTATGAGAGTAAAAGTATATAAAAATGGTTGTATATCATTAGATCAGGAGCATTTTATCGAACATATTTTAAATAAGTTTAAGATGTCAAACTGTAATGTTGTTGATACTCCTATTGAATGTAAATTGAAGTTGGATAAGTCAGAAAATGTTTGTAAATAATATCCTTATCAGCAACTGATAGGAAGTCTTATGTATTTGTCTATACTTACACACCCAGATATCAGTTACAGTGTCAGCTATTTAAGCCAATTTAACAATTGTTTTACTGCAGTTCACTGGAAAAACGCAAAGAGAGTGTTAGAATATTTAAATAAAACAAAATCTTATGGTTTAATGTTTACAAATGATAATAAAAACTTAGAAGGATTTGTAGACTCAGATTGGACATCAAATACTATTGACAGGAGATCTTATACAGGTTTCTGTTTTAAATTGTCTGGTACTGTAATATCACATGAATGCAGAAAACAACCGACAGTGTCCAGTACTGAGGCCGAGTACATGGCAATGCCATTTTTTCAATGCCAAGGCAATTTGCCAACTACTGAAATGCCTGCTGACTTGTTAACGAAAGGGTTAAGTAGTTTGAAACATTACTATTATATTAAAAAGTTAGGCATTAAAAGTATTGTTTAGGTGTAGTTTATATTCATTTATTGTTACATGGATATTAGATTATTTTGATAAGAGGTGAGAATTTGCCCTAATATGCTGATGGCATAATTTTTTGGTTACATTACAATATCGCGAGACTCCATATTCTCCCCAATCACGATTAAGGCAACATCATTTAAACTTGGTGCATTGATGCCTCTCTCATGACATGTTTATTTATTTATTTATTTATTTATTTACAATTAGCACGACAACGTGGTCATTTACGCTAATGTGGTGGTATAAGTAAAAAAAAAATATATATGAGTAATAATAAATAAAGTTAATATACATGTATTACCAAGAAGAAGATGGCCTTCTTTCTGCGTATGCCAGACACTCATTCAAAATTACCTTCCATTCACCTGCCAGCACATCACATTCAGGGTCTACACTTGAGTCCAGGAGGGCATTGAGTGCTGTCAGTGACCTCGGGATCGGAGACTGAGCGTGCGCCACTGTTCGGCAATATGGCACCGCGAACAGTTTGTGCTTTCTATTTCGGCAATAGTTTTTGGGCACAAAGAAACGCGATAGTCCGCTGTGTAGGTCGGACGCATCAGTTTTCCCATGTAGGATTTTGCACATCGTTACAAGTTGGTCGTTAGTGCGTCTTACCTCCAAAGAATTGTAACCTAGGTGGCCCAGGAGAAAGTTAGTGGGGTACAGGTATGGATAATAGCCATACATATGCTTATAGAGGTATCGAAGAAAAGCCTTTTGCACCTTCTCCAGTAACAACGCATACTTGCTCTCGTGCGGATGCCATACACACGAGCTAGTCTCAAGTTTACAGCGAACTAAAGCACCAAAAATAAGCTTTACCACGTGTCCGCCTCTGAAGTCACGGGAATTCCTCAAGACAAAGCCAAGACGCCTGAAAGATTCTTTGGCGAGCAAGGCGATATGGTCATGGAACGTTAATTTTCTGTCGAAAGTTACTCCTAAGTCCTTAATATTAGTTTGTTTCATCAAAATTTTGCCTTCCAGTTTATACTGGTATTCGATAGGTATGTTGTCTCCTGCAGGTCGCTTGTCTGCTGTGATCACTATTTTCTGATTGTCCGATGGCATCACATTACTTGTAAGACAGTTTTGAACAATTGGATCAACTGATTATGTTCATGCAAAAGTTGTTGTAACTGCTAAATGATATCTGCGAACAGCGTTCATTTACTTCTTCTTCAGAATTCCCCAGGAAATAAATCTGGAGAAATTTGTATTTACCATTGCCTACGCTGTTCTTCAGTCTCATTGGCTCGAAGATTGAACTGGGCTTGCGTTACACTGCGATTGAATAGGACTTGCGTTACACTGCGATCGAACTGGTGTGCGCCAACGGATATTTTGACGCCTTACGGGTGGTATTACTAATAAAATACGACGATTAATTATGAAACTCACACTAAAACACAACAAACATCTTTTTGCTTTTGTTGTTATGAAAGAAACTGTAATTTGAGGTTTGTCAAAACTACTACTTGAATGAAATGTCAGTCTAGCTATACATAGGGTGCGTTCCACTAAGCGTTCACAATGATCACGCTCACGACCACAGTTTGCTTGTAAGCGTTACTGTCGTAACCTCAAATGGAATGGATTACAGAGCGTTTTGAGCGTGCAGGTAAATAATACAAACGGCGAGTTAGTAAAAAGAAAGCAAAAGATTTAAGATGTTAGTTTATAATCTGTAAGCCTTGAAAATAAACTTGATTAATTTAAATACATTTATATTGAAAAAAAATATAATGTTTTTTTTATATTTAATATTATTGGTATTTTAAATTAATTTACGTTCAAATAGAATTAAAATGTCTTGCGGCGACACTTGGATTTTTGGTAAGAGGTACAGTCGCCATTTTATATGCTTTGAGTTTTGAAAATCACGCAAATTTTCTTCGATTCAACGATCACTTCGACCCACCTTTTTAGATGGGTCGTCGTGAGCGTAAGTTATGACATTATAATTGACGTTTTCGCCGCGACCACAACGACCGCGGTCGTTATGTGGATCGATTAGGTATAGGAGAATTTTCATTGTTGTGGGCGCTTAGTGAAACGCACCTTTACCGTCAATATTTACACGTCACTCTGACAGAGTATTTGTCAATATATTGAAAACGTCTCAGAATCTTGTTATCTGTCTCTTTCGCACACTCACTTTTCAGAGATTTTTTTTTAATATTAACTATTATTTATTTATATTTTATATAGCCTAAAGCCTTCCTAGAATCATGGACTATCCAACACAAAAATAATTTTTCAATTCCAACCAGTAGTTCCTGAGATTAGCGCGTTCAAACAAACAAACAAACAAACTCTTCAGCTTTTATAATATTAGTATAGATGTATATCATCATGGCGAGTCACTCATGAGGTAGGTAGGCGGACAGAGTAGAGCGCCAATCCTCCCTAAACTTATAGACATTTTTCGCTTAATCCACATCCATATTATCGAGTGCAAGTATGTTGTGTTTTTAAACCAATTGTGCATTATTTTAAAAACAAACATGCGGTTCGTCTGCAGACAAGCAGTTAACGCCGTTTATGAACGGTCACAACACCAAGGCTATTGCGCGCTTCCTACCGTACTCTTTGTTACTTACAGATAGTGCTATCCACGAAGACGCGCCCCACCAATTTCTAGTCGAGGGGGCCGCGGGGTCACAATTTGTTTTATTCTGAAAGAAGTACCTATTTTATATTCATGTTTTTGTTTCAGGTAAGCGTGTTTGCCGACGACATAGGACATCAAGATTTGAAGGATTTCAAGGTAATGCTAATACACAAACGTCTGCAGGTACACAGTTATTGATGCCCGTCTTGCCTAAGGAGCAGTTGCCCACGTGGTCGAGTAGGTAAATTATCATCTGAACATTTAAAATTCGAGCGTCGGTAGCCTCTACTTTTACTCTTACTTTTTCTGATCTTATGTAGGTACATAAATAGTGCCGTGGTTGCCGAGGGGTTCGAGTAGTGGCGTGCAACACAAAGATTGCAAGATCGAATCCCGACTGTACCAATTAGTATTTCTAAACTAGTACAGAAGGAGTCTATCGCCGTTTCTCAAACAACAAAACAACGTAAAGAATAGTTTTTAATTTAGAAATTCGATGATTAAATGGCGGAACATAAGAAAAAATATGACGAATGCAAATATATGAAATACATTTCTCTATGTATAAAATATACATACATACATACATATCATCACGCCAAGTCCCTAACGGGGTAGGCAGAGAGTATAGAGCGCCATTTCTCTCTAGACTTACATATCTCTTTCGCTTCGTCCACATTCATCAGTCTCTTCATACATGCTCGTCGGTTTCGAGTACTCTTAACGTTCCCGTCCTTGAGAGTCCGATCTATTTGATGCAGGTAGTTGGAACATGGCCTTCCTCTGCCTCTTCTTGCACACACTTTTGCTTTGTATATCTGTTTTGTCAATCTTTCTTCACTCATCCTTTCTATGTGTCCAAACAAACGTAACATGCCTTTCTTCATCTTTACAATCACGCCCTCATTCACGCCAGTTGATTTGCGAATCTCTTCATTGCGGATTCGATCTAATATCGTTACGCCGCACATTTTTCGAAGAGATCGCATCTCGACTGCATTCAAGCTATTTTCATACTTCCTCTGACATACCCAGGATTCGCTGCCATACAATAAGGTAGGTACCAATATCGCGTTGTGGACAGCAACTCGAGCATTCTTGCTCAGACTTTTACTGCCCATCAACGCCGACATGGCTCCATTCACCTTATTTCCGGCAGTATAAAATATATCTTCTACATAAAAAGATAGAAATAAGTTATTTCTAAATACAATATCTACGTTCAGCAGCATCTTGAACCCATTGCAATACAGCAGTGTAAAGTGAAATCCCATTCCAATTAAACAAGTTACGATCGCATCAATCAAAAGTCCAAGTATTTATCCCACAAGTCGATCCCCGAGTTAGTATTCATCGATCGCTATCATGACATCACAGGGACCTGCCGGATGCCAACGGCACCCCATATAAGGGCAAGTGCCAGTTATAATTGCTCATCAACAGCTCCAGCGTGCTTTGATCCAATTTGATGTTTCTATGCGCATTGATGGACGTCGGTTTATTTAATTTGTGCCTTTTATCGTTCGCTCTTCTTATTTATCTTTTTTTTCACCACAAATGTGGTGAAAAGCTGTCACGTCACTGTAATATGTCACTATAATTATAATTAATTTGGTCAGATATAAAATCCATAAAATTATTTAATGAAATACATTGTTTTGTTATGATATGTCATGCATCAATATTATTGAAGGGCAATAGTCACTTATAAACATGGTCCTAAAGGGTTTTTATCTACACCTCTCATCTCTACAAAAAAAATCTACACGTATAACTTTAAGTCGCAGAAGATTTATATGCGATAATAAGGTACAGAAAACTGTCAGCATGGAACATAAATATATACTTCTATATACTAGTTGTCCCGCCCAGCTTCGCTCGGGTGAAAATACTTAATTTCAGTGCAGCGCCACTTATGGAGGTGGCGCTGAGATCGTGTTTCAGGACCCGATGGTCCAATTGTGAATCTAAACCATTCTCGAATCCACCTGAAGACACACAGAATATTTCATTAAAATCGGTCCAGCCGCTTAGGAGTTCAGTGACACACACACGCACAGAAGAAATATGTATATTGTATATGTTTATGTCAAGATATGTATTATATTTGCTTCTTTATTGTGTGCCCTATCTCATATTTTAGGAACTGTCCCATTTTCTGCGATGTATTAATAAATACATAAATACCTGGGACAATTCCACACAAATTGACCTAGTCCCAAATTAAGCAAAGCTTGTGTTATGGTAACTAGACAACGATATATTTACTTATATAGATAGATATATATACTTAAATACATATGACATCCAAGACTAAGGTACAAATATTCGTGTTCATCACACAAATATCTGCCCTCAGCGGGATTCGAACCCGCGACCTCAAGTTTCGCAGTCAGGAGCTCTAACCACTAGACCAGACGGTCGTTAACGGTCGGCAGATAAGTAATAGCCGAATCCCTCACGGGGTAGGTACCTGTAGTAGAGCGTTAGTTTTCTCTAAAGTTACGGACTCTCTCGCTTTATCCCTATTAATCAGACTGATGCCGATATCATGCGTTGGTATGGTTTGTTTTAGAACTTGTCTACAACTATACAGATGGTGTGTGGCCCACCCACACTATTTTCATCTGTCAGTAACATACTTGAAGCTATTAATTGATTTATTATCGGTGGGCAATGATTGGAGAAAAGCATATGAAATCGTTTTAATGAATTCGATAGTTTTCACTGTCGTGCTTTCGCTTTCAACGAGTGTTTTAGAAATAGATTATTATGTATTTGCGTTGGCGCCACCTTTGACCGCGAGTGTAGGCATTTAACATTGATCCATTCCTTTTGTGTTTCTTATATCTGTACTGGTTGTGTTCCGCGGTTTCACCAGCTTTAAACTTGATTTCACTTGTAGTTTTCTCCTGGAATAAAACATATCCTTAGGTGGTGTGCATGGCGTGACAGATGGCGAGTCCATCACCGTTACTCAAGCATGACTATACACACGCCTTTGTAGTGTAGTGTGACGTATCACTGTATTTAAGTTCAGAAAACCTCATTGCTACTGTCGGGATTCGAATTTACAATCTTTGTGTGGCAGGTTTGGACCACTCGGCCACCACGGCTTTTATGCGTCAATCCATCTAATTTTTGTGGCATGAAAGAGGAATGGACGTCTTTCTTCTTTCTTTTGCATTTATAACATACTAGCTGTCCCGCCCAGCTTCGCCCGGGTGAAAAAGTAAAATTTCCTGAAACACGATCGCAGCGCCACCTTTCAGGTCCAATTGTGATGTAAGCTATCCTTTCTTTTAAGTTGGATCAAACTGCATACGGTGTGCAAATTTGATTTAAATCGGTTAAGTAGTTCAGAAGCCCATCGTGGACTTGATTGCCATAAAAAAGGTTATAGTGAGTCAATCTTAAAAGATAGACATATGCTGTCACGGACTTTTTTTTTGAACTTTTAAAGAGGAACAATTCCCTCCTACATGATATTTCTGTAACTTAAACCGTTTACGCAGCGCACGCAACGGAACCTCTCAAAAAGGAATATTTTTTCCCGTTCTGGCAACATTATTAATTTATGCTTCGCTCCTATTGGTCGTAGCGTGATGTTATATAGCCTAAAGCCTTCCTAGAGAAATGGACTATCCAACACAAAAATAATTTTTCAATTCCAACCAGTAGTTCCTGAGATTAGCGCGTTCAAACAAACAAACAAACAAACAAACTCTTCAGCTTTATAATATTAGTATAGATATGTATATATAATAATTATAATAATGCTTAAACATTGTGTTAATCGTAATCGTTTCATTCCCGTTTCACCAACATTAATTTAAGAGTACCAATTTTAACGTGACCTACCGTGGGTGTTCCCACGTTTTTGTGAAATACATATTAATATACATAATTGGTTATGTATATCAGCGACTGTCATACATAACTTTCTGGTTTCCTAGTCAGTATTCCGTCACCATTTTTCATTTGTCTAATATGGATTAATTAAATGATGTTATGTGTGACAGAAATGTTAATTCACAAAAAAATCGACCGTTTTGCCAAGTTTAGTAGTGGCTACTTAATAAACAAAACCTGTTTGGAATTCTCTACATGTCTAAGGTCAATTTCTACATTCCAATTTTTGATTGGACATCTCTATTGGATCATTGATTTATTGTTTACATACATACCATCAAGTAAATACCCTAAATGGGTAGGCAGAGAGTAGAGCGCCAGTCCTCTCTACATATATCGACCTTTCGCTCACATTCATTAATCTCTTATTCGAGCATATATGCAGTAGTATGCAATGCGCAGTTATGTATTTTTGATGTTTCGATTCTTGAGTGTTTAATCGATTTGATCTTAGAGGCATGTCTTGCGCTGCATTTTTGCCAGTTACATACATGTGTATCTATACGCAAGACCAATAACAGAATAAGGATGCCTGCGTACATATTTACGAACATTGTTTCTATTTTTTTTGTTGTACCGCGGCAAAGACATGACTCAGATAATTCTTTGAGACGAATATATTTATGTAGCATGAGGCCATACATTTAGATTTTTTAATTATTTTTATCGATATTACCACGAGTGGCTGAAGGCTATGACTCGGCGTGATGATATGTACACACATATAATACTTGATAGAGAACTTGCTCTCCACTATGTAGACAGGGAGTAGAGCGCCAGTTCTCTCTAGACTTCCAGACCTCATTCATGCTCGCCTGTCTCGAGTACTCTTGACTGGACGCGGTTTATATACGTATGAGTAGCGTTAGATTATTTTTACTGATCCGAGCTCATGGTGAGATGAAAGGCTATCGCTTATGTTCCTTGCTAGCGATTTATTATTTATAAGTTATTTTGCAATTTAGTAAAAGCTCCTTTTAAAGCTCGGTCGGCCAGCTTACTGTAAGTACCTAACTGTCGCTACGAGCCCACGCACGCGACTCGTTTCGTAATGAATAGAGTCGACAAATAAATAATAGATTATCGATTCAAATAGATCGTACACTCAAGGATGGGAATGTCATGAGTACTCAAAGCCGGCGAGCATGTATAAAGAGGTTTGATTAATGTGGATGACACGAAAGAGGTTTGTAAGTCTAAAGATAGCCACACGGGGAATGCAAGTAGAGTAGAGCACTGCTCTCCCTTGTGGTAGAACTCTGATATGTATCAACCATTTTCGTAGTACAAATATTGCGGACAATTCAGTATATATAATGAATTGCGGTTGAGTCATATGAATGTTCGTAATATCTGTCGTAAAGATATAGGATATCGTATATATCGTATATAGGAGCAAGTCATTGCGAGTATTGTTTGCAAAGCTGTACTCACAGCATGTTGATCACACTCGTCACTATTTTTTATTTTTATACCACAAAATGTGCTCTCGTATACTACGAGCTACTACAGCTACTTACTTAAGGCGGTAAAGTTTTATTGATTCGTATCAGATACGATCAGACTTTAGAGTTAGAGTTCACATCCAGAATCCAATCGCACTACTGTAGGTGATGTGAAGTGATATAATGTTAAGGAGCACTGGTGGCCGAGTTGTTGGAGTAGTTGCAAAAATTGAATGTTGTCATTACTACTGGACCAATGAGTTTCTTAGGAACTTACGTACAGTGATTAATCTCACCACGACCTTTACGTCGAAGAAATTTACTATTGTGCGTGAGCAACCAACGTATGAGTCGCCAATTGATGTCAGGTAAAAACAACTACCCTTGCCTACCCTGCCTACCCTTGTAAGAAGGCATGAAAATGCATACATATGATGCATACAGAAGAGGTTTGATTATATAGTATTTGATTACTGATCAAGTATCGTATCACAGCAATATCTTTGATCTACTATAATTTATTTCATGCCCCAATATGTTATCGATACGGTGGTATCCACACCACTACATTTTCAATCCCCACCGGATTTGTCGTTGATCAGCCGTCGGTCACGATGGCAAGTTACGTTACGTCGCACGACCGAATCCACTCGGTTCCTCGAAACTGTCCAGCCATCCTAGACACAATCTTTCACGAGCTTGTTATCCACTTTAAACCAATTAATATTTATTTATTTATGTAGGAGCAGAAGACACAGTTGTAATTTACAAATAAATTTGCGATAATGCCTGCAGTAGTATAAAAATGTATCGCCGACATTGACGCTCATCCCCAGTATGGACGTAATACCATTTTTTATACTCCACTGGTGGCAAACAAGCACGAGGAACCACGCGGCCATCACGGCTCTTTGCAATGTCTTCTCAAATATATGCAGGCAGTTCTGTCACTACTAACTTTACTGTAGAGGACTACAGTAAAGTTAGTAGTGACAGAACTCACTGTTCCTATTCTATAATATCTTAGAAGTACCTAAAAAATTTTAACCACCGCGGCCCTCATAATACTTTGGCTGTAAATATATCCCGTACATAATCAGCCATTATAAATCATTAAAGTCTACATTAAATTTGGATAACGTTTCAATACACGCAACTCAATTAGTTCGTTCCAATATTCATTGAGTTTCTCATGTTTATGAATGAACGACTATCTTAACTATAGCATTGATATAAATTTATCCAATTATATGCTCTATTGAGCTTTACGCACGGGAATCTAATTGGAGAGCTACAAATGTCGCTTGTACATTACATTGAAAGTTACAATGAGAGATTAAGTGTTATACGCACTGCGCAATGGACGAGTAAATATCGCATTTCATTGTTTGCAACCTTTTTGAGTCCCATTGCTGGGCAAAAGCATGCTTTTTGCACCCACCCCGATTGAGCAACTTTTGGCCAGTTCTTCAGGGCTTCAAGCCGCCTGATTGTAAGCGGTTCACGCCGGCTACGGTGAAAAATATACTGTTCCAGTGGACGCACAGAAACTACCGTTTAATCGCTAGCTTCACATCATGGTTGCTTGCTGTGTCTCTATAAGCGCGTTTTAAGGAAACAGTAAAGAGTTTGTAAAGATGAAGCCAGGTACATTTCCTTGGTTGACCATGTGAAAAAGATGAGGCACGAAAGGTGGTTAAAACAGATACTAAAACTAAAGTTTCCAACAAAATAAACCTGCCTTTCCGATGGATTCGCTTGAATCAAATCTCTGGGATCAAATACTCAAGGATGGATCGCCAGGAGTAGTGAATCTTTTGTACAGACTTGTAGGGTACACTTACTAGACTTTGCCTATCAAAACTCAAAGCTTTGATTATATGAGTTGTAATTCCTATTGAGCTTAATCTTTTATCTCGGTGTGTTAGAGAATTGTATCTTTGAAACTACATAAACAAGAAGCTTTAGCTACTCCATCAATATAGGCTGGATTATGATATGAATTTCATAATGCAGTGTTTATAACCAACTATTTTAGTCAAGTGGCTCTTCTGATCGTCCGAGGATATTTGTAAACATTGTCTTATGGGCTCCGCTTGTTTGCGTTCACCACGTGTATCGCTTCGGGCAACCTAAGTAGCTATGAACATATTTATTCTACTAGGATGTTTGTTCCCCTTTCACGCGAAATCTTCTGAACGGATGAAATTTGGCACAGAGATAATTTATTAGTTGGATTAACACATGTCTTATTTGATAGATGGCGTGTCCATCGCCGTTTCTCAAGCACGGCTATGCGTACGCCATAGGATTTCTTCTAAAACTAATACAGGTTTCCTCTCGAAGTTTTCCTTCACCCTAAAGCTAGCACTAATCACTGTATTTAAGGTCAGAAAAACTCATTGCTTCTGATTCAAACTTGCTTTTTGTGTTCCAAGCCAACTACAAGGATTGCATGTTACCGGCAATCACATCTCTCCTATTTATCATATTATTGTACATAACCTCAAAAGAAACAAAACAATTGTCACCTTAGCAGGGATGGTGTCTAGATTATTAATACGTATCTGTGTAACTATTGTGTGTCTGCCATGAAATGGCTAGAGTCATTGTGAAATATTATGCGCATTAGATCCCGGGCCTGATACGACAGACGATCTGGCTCCTTTATATGCGGTCTCTATGCAATTCGCTGAAGTGTGTTTAAATACAATACGAGCGGACTATTGATCATAAGGCTGCCTCTTGTGAGAAATTTGCAATGACTTTGTTCGTTTATGTACGTTTATGTGTTGTAATATTTTTCTATGCGAGAGAGAGACATTTTAGCATGAAGGGGTTGAATAAAGTTCTTCTGGTAAAGGTTTGAATAAAAATAAAAGCGCATTGGCTTGGTGATTTAAATCGCCTAAAAGATAAATATTTCAAGTTTGATCCCCGGGAATTTGTACCAGTTTGTTTTTCTCATATGCAATGATGTATCTTATCAGAGCTTTTGCGGTGAAGCAGTGAAGGATTGTTTTTAGAAATAGAGAGACCAAAGCCTCCAGCCATGCACTCTTAAGGTGTTTAATCCCCGCTAAGCCCAGCTAAACTTCCTGTGGGGTATCGCGATTAAGCGTATTCCTCGTATGCGCCTAAATGTATCTCTTACGAAAGGCTGTTATTTCCCTCGTCGGTAAAGGTAGAGATAGAAATCTTTATTGGAATGACAAAGGATTTTAAAGAAAAGGTATATATTTATTACTGGATGTTGTTTTTAGAATTAGAATTTTAGAATAGAATTCTACATAGTCTTTTAACGTGTTGATTATTTTAATTCAAATTTTTATATTTTATTATTACTAATCTTATCTTTAGGCATTATCATAATTTTCCACATACAACCTTTCATAACAAGTGTTAATCTACGTGTTACACGATAAGGGAAGTTCTTGCCAAGGAAATCTCAATAAGTTCCACTATAAATAACAACACCCTTATTTGTCGAAACCACAGTATTAAGAGATGTCCATTCACTGTTTTGAAATTCAAATCGCATTGAATAATTCAAAATGCAACAAAAATTTCCGGAGCGCAAGCTCGCTTTTATAACCGACCTATTTGAAATGTTCCTCGCTTATGGGGTATATATTTATACGAGAATAGTTCTAAAAATGGTCGGGTATGCCGTTGTGGAATGCTAGCACGTATTTGCTTCCTGCCTTTGCCTAATACGTATTCGACACTCGACGCCGCGTAGGGGATTAAAAAGCATTAATATATAATAGCGCATTGTTTGTTTTTCCCTTTGTTATGTCATTTGTATTCCACACAATTATTTCTTTGAAATTTTCTATGTATATTTCGATTCCTAGGATTATTATTTTGAAATGCTGGAATGTAATATGCGAAGCTTGGAAGTCTATTTGTGAAATTAATAATAATAAACACCTTGGGATTATTCTACACAAATTGAGTTAGCCCCAAATGATACAATGATTGTGTTATGGTAACTAGAAAACGATATATTTACATATATATATATATATCCTCACGCCTTCCCACAAGGGTCCCCGAAAGGGTAGGCAGAGGTGTATAGGTAATACCCACACACCCACTTTCCGCCAGAGGTATATTAGGTGCCAACGTGACAGATGGCGAGTCCATCGCCGTTACTCAAGCACGACTATACATACGCCTTTGAATTTCTTCTCAGACGTATGCAGGTTTCCTCTCGATGTTTTCCTTCACCGTAAAGCTCGTGGTGTGACTAATCACTGTACTTAAGTTCAGAAAAACTCATTGGTACAGTCGGGATTCGAACTTGCGACCTTTGCGTCGCAGGCAACTGCTCGAACCACTTGGCCACCACGGCTCTAAATACAAAGATGCACAAGGCATCCAAGACTAAGATAGAAATACTAGTGTTCATCACACAAATAAGCGCTAATCGAACCCGCGACCTCAAGTTGCACAGTCAGGAGCTCTAACTACTACTAATACGGTAACAATTAAGATAGAAAAAAATATATAAATACAGAATTCCATGTAGCCAAGTTAATATTTCCTCTAATTTAAGCGTACATTTTAATAACTTTTACATTAAGATGACCTCAGGGAATGAGAGACAAAAGACAGAGAGACAGAGAGACAAAACTCCTTAAATAAAGAAAAAAAAAGGTTGGCCATAATTACAAATATGATAAGTCAACCTACAGCTATATAGTTTAATCCTGTTGTCTGTATCCAAATGCCAGCACATTGGACACTTGACGTAACCGGTGAGTCAGCCCTCCATTTTGGTGTATCCAGCTTCAAGTTTCCTTTCTAAGTGTAGCATGAGGTTTCTAAGCCAACGACCTTGCACTCGGACGGAGTGAAATTCTATAATTACTTTACGGACGCCGGTAATGCACAAGGTACTAATTTTAGAATTAGTTCCGGTCTAGTTCTACCAAATTAAGTGTTTGTCTTGATGAACTGCTCGCAAAGATTGTATTAACTGCTCTGTTTATTTACTTATTTATTAATTTAATAGCATTTCATTTTAAGACACAAGGGGTGTTCGTGATATCTATATTAAGTCCTTCTATAAAGAAGCAGAGTTTGTTTGTTTGAAAGCGCTAATCTGAGGAACTTTTCTGTGATTTTTATTATGATTAAATAACCCGTTTATTGAGGATTGCTTTAGGCTTTTAATCATCATGCCAACACCCAAGGAAGCGGAACGGTAACTATGTATAATTAATTGCTTACCGATAAATATTTTCTCATATGTGTATAATGGTATAACATATGATTCTTATAACACAGACAGAATGTATAAAAGTTGTGTCTCTCCGTCTGTTTGTTAGTTTCCGAAACGGTCGGATTGATTTTGATGGGGTTTTCACTGGCGTACAGCTATTGTTATAGGGCCTTATATGGGCTATATGTATATGTAGCTGTTTATATATAAAAGTGAATATTTTCATATACATGGTTACTCCGCGGGTGTAACCGCGTGTTTATCACACTACAAGCTTCAAGCTACAGGACGCCAGACAGCCATCAGCTCTCTTGACACTCCGCATTGAGATGGCATCGATGTACGATCTATTGGTCCATCGACATTGTTTGCCACAAACAGATGTGGCGGTCATCCGCACGCAGAGCGATCCATCAATCGTTGTCTTTCGGAACAGTCACAACAATATTACTGGTTTGTTGCATAAGATTCGTGATATATTTTCTGTTGCAGAATTGGATGGTTTACGTTAACAGCGGTTTGTTAGTAATTATATTTATTTTTGTAGTATAAAAATCTGTGCCCCTGTGTGTGTGTAAAATGTACTGTTTTTGTTTCCTGGAGCGAAACATCGTATGTGTTAATGCAGCTAATAGTTTAGGACTGTGCCAAACTTCATGCAATTTCGTTCTACCGTTCCAGCGTGAGAGTCCTCACGAGTTGTCACCTCAATATTTTCTCGGTGAAAGATAATGTTTTAAGGGACCTATGTGGGATGGCGTGAAGATTAATATAATTTTATAGATAAATATACAAACTTGTGACAAGCGATTGTGTATTGATTTAGAATGACTATTCCAGGCATTCTAAATCAATATACATTGCATATAATAAACATGGAACAGATCGCTGTCTGCACATAGAAGATATAGGAGAAAAATATTATTGGCACCTTTATCAACGTAAATAGCACCCAAAACAATGATTGTTAGATTTTTTGTTTGTTATTCGCTTTAGATGTGGTTTTCACTTATAATTAAATTGTGGTAAGCACCACTTAACATATCCAAAATAAACCATAAAATATATCCCAAAAATGCTGCCCAAAGTCACTATTCCACGCGGACACGAAGTCGCGGGCACAGCTAGTAGAATATTAAAAAGTTACTTTACCATAGCATATTATTAGACTCAAGGCAGTTTAATAAAGTGCTCAAGGAATAATATGATTACGATCCACATTCATCATACATGCTCACTGGTTTCGAGTACCTATTCTAGACGCTTCCAGCCTGGAAGGAGATTGAAGATATGATATACGTGAAGACATAAATATTCATAAATAATTGTTACAAAGTAATAATTTACAATAGCGCACTAAGTGAACGTTTGTTTTGGCCTGGAAGTAAATATTCGCGTTTCTTTCATTAAAATTCCAACTGTTTATATCACGTTTAACATAAGGTTGTGAATGTCCAGTTATATTCAGTGGCAATAAACGCATTTGCACTTGTGACACGACCACTATTCCGAATAGCTGGGATTGTTATGTCACGTCACGCAGGTAATTTGTGGTATTCCAACAATAGATTTGTGACCGCCCAGTGCCAGATGGTCGAACTGTACTTAAATGGAGTAGGCTTGATTGGGGTAATTGATTTCACTTTGCGACGCAATCAATTCCAAATTTAAACTTGGGATGTTCCGGTTGCGTTTGTTTGAAAATTATGCTTCGATCTGTATCCTGAGATCGAGAGAGAGATTAAACATATGAGTTGCGATATGTAATCGCCTTTAGATAAGAGAAGTATGACTCCTGGAAGGTCAGCCAAGCGCATAACAGCTAACCGGAAATAGGACTTACCACGCTATTGCGTTTCGTACAAAATCCTACATCAGTCTGTTTTAGTCGTAGTCTTTTGATGCTACGCAAATATAAATATAAAATATAAAAGCCAAATGATTCCAGATCCGAAGCTTCCAGTAAAGCGTCTTTCATATTAATAGTACCTACGAAGTTCTTACTAATATCATAAACGCGAAAGTAAATTTGTTTGTTTCTTACGCTTTAGACAAATGATAATAGGAATAACATTTCGTATATTGTAGGGGTATAGAAAATCAGAGAATTTAGTTTAAATATCAACCTATTTCCTTATTTAATCATATTGCCGTTAAACTGTAAGTAGCACTGCCAGGCGCATCTAGTGAGGAATAATTGTGCTAATCGATATTCTACTCCCAATAGGGACTGTGAAGGAAGATGAAATCTTGCTACCATGCCGGTTAAAAGGGCGACGGCGTCTTTGATTAAATTTAATTAACTTTCCGTACTAGGAGATCTAACGATGAGTCTACACTCTCCTATCATTACCATCCGACAATGATGATAGTGCGGTTGACAGTAATGGTGCATCTAATCGCACTCCAACAGGAAGCGGCCGACCCAATGCACACTGGTTTACGATGCCAATACTACTACCTCCAATTATATTCATTTGACAAGTGTTACAAAGATTATTGAATGTGGATGCGAAAGAGGTATGAAGTTTGGAGAAAACTGGCGCTCTATTCTCCCTACCTACCCCGCCGAGTCGGCGTAAAGATCCGATGGTTATCGTCATTATGCTAACAGATTTTGTGATTAAAAACCTACGAGTTTGTATTTGTGTTTTTTTGTGACTTTTTGTGATTTGTTTGTGATTAGAGACCTAATTGGTTAAAATTGGCAGTTGTGTTTATGCCGGATATGGATATATGTACATACATAAAGGACGCAATTGGGATTATGTCTAATGTAATTAATATATTCTTAGTGGATACACAATACAGATATACTAATCAAAAGTGTGTACTAGAAGAGGTAGAGGAAGACCACATTCCAATTAGGTAATTGGAAGATTGATCTAGGTAGATCAAATCGATCGGACGCTCAAGGACGGTGAACGTCAAGAGTAGGTACTCGAAACCGACGAGCATGTATGAAGAGACTTATGCATGTGTAGTTGTGTACAAAGCGAAAGAGGTATGTAAGTCTAGAGAGAACTGGCGCTCTATACTCTTTGCCTACCCCGTTAGGGACTCGGCGTGATTATATGATGATGATATTCTTCTTAGTAGGATACACTCTTTCCAGCTTATGCAGGAATCAGATAAAAGGAAGTAAATTAAACTCCAACAATGAAGGTCTTAACGAGTATTAAAGTCTTGATCATGAAAACGATAAAAAGAATTATCCACTCTAATTGCCTTCAGCGCAGCGCAATCGAAATGTTTTACCCCCTGTTGCGTCTGTTTAACATAATCAGGGAGTAAATTGTCCGGTACAATTTATAGTTACAATAAATTGCTATCTTTTATCTTGCTCTTATTGTCCAGAGCGAAGGGGCGAATAAACTAGTTCAGTTGTCAAGATTGGCGATTGTTACAGCGGTGTTAAAACGCAGCTGACATGACTTATGTTAACATTAGTTAATACGAACATTTCTGTGTCCCAAGCTGCTGTAAATAGTGAATTAGGCAACTATTTAAGCTGGCCTATTGAGGTCGAATTCCACACATTCTTTGACAACAGCAAATACCAATTTATTACGATAATTGACGTTTTTGGTGCCTACTCCTGACTGATTTCTGGATTTAATAAGATTCTATGATTATTTAAGGCTTATTTAGGTTGCCCTTTTTGGGGAGCCTTGTGGGAAGGCGTGAGAATATATATACCCTAACTTGTGACAAACTCGGCGTGATTATATGTATGGTACGTAGTATTAATTGCATCAGGCCATGTCGATGAGTGGTTTAAGTTGACATCAGCAAAATTAAGATTGCCAGTGCAGCTTCAGTGTGTACCAATGAGTTTTCTTCGTGTGAGTGATTTATAATCTCAAGAGTTTCACGGTGAAGGAAAACATTTACTTGCACACGACACGTCTTACTACTCTCACAAATAGAGATTACAAAAACTACAATGTGTAAGTAGGTTCGTTCTTTTCTTTTATTGTCGTCAAGTTCGTCTTAGTATTATGTTAAAAGCCAGTTTAATTAGTATGCAAAATAACATATTCAATAGGTACATTATTACAATTTCTGTAGGTTTACTGAAATTCAAGGTTAGTGTAACTAGATACACATGCATCTAGATATTGGTACTAATATTTCGTTATTTCATATGCTAATGGGCTTTAGGATCTACACACAGTCAGGGACTGTTAACAATAGATGCTAATTTAAGCCACAAACAATTATTCGATGTTATGTTTGAACTCGCACGGGCGAGACATTACAATTAATTTTATGACTTAACCACAGCTTAAGATTAGTACATTGTAATGTTTTTGAGTTCAAACGTGATTTCGAATACAATTTGAGTACCTCAGAGCTATGTTTGAGAAGACATTTGATGTTCCAAAGGAATTTATTTGCGCAAAGGTTAGGCTGTGGATTTAACTCCTCTTTAGGTTCTCCCTAGAGAGTAGAGAATGGTTCTACAAGAAAGGGGATAGGATTTCTGCTGTTGGCAGCACGCGACCCCCCAGATTTTGCAGGAGTATATAGGCGGTAGTATATTGTGACTTGTGTACCACCTCATTATTATGAGAAAAAAAACTTGGGCCCTTACCTTGAAGTATAAGGGTGGTGTCGCCATCTTTATGTAAGAATGCTTAAGACGTTTATAAATCTATATTTTTCGCACTCTTGAGTAATGACTGCAATATGTTTGTCACCGGGATTATGCACTTCTGATTTTTTCTACAAGGCGTGAATGTTTCTATAAACAGATTTCCTTTCTACGTTTTGTGCAAGAATAACAAGGAACTACGCTTCGGCCTACTTAGCCCAGATTCATATGTACCTTTTAGAACTATTCCTGGTATAAAATATATATTACATGTACATTAAACAATCAATGTAAGCCACATTGAATACAAAAGCAAATCGCATAAAAAATAAAGGCATTTTTTTTGCAGTGAAATCGTAACTCAAAATATATATATCTTGGTTTTTCACTAAATGCGCTAACATAGACGTGATATCTTATCTGGTTCGAAAAAATTTTTTTATGCCGGTTTAATTGCCAGTTAAAAATGGCAAAATATCGATGTCTTTTTTCATTGTAAAGCTAATAAGCGTGTCTAATCACTATACTTAAGTCCAGAAAAACCCATTGGTACAGTCTGGATTTCAACATGCAATCTTTGTGTTTCAGACAATTTAGCTGACCACCACTCATTGTAAATATTATTTAGCCAATTTATTACCATGGCAATTTCTAAGTATCCATCTGTATGCTTGTAGGTCGCCCTGCAATGTAAAAGTCACCCAGCGACACCTGTGAAGTAATAAAACGAACGTAAAACCAAATGCGTGGGTGTGCTAATGCATCATTTTGTAATCAGTCAGTGTACAGTTTCCGGGGACTATTTGTATACAAGCTTATTTAGTTCACGTACGGCACAAGTCTGAGTTTTTGTGCAAACATTATCTTGCTATTGACTTGGACGTGATGAGAATTAGGTGTGTGTTTTCCAACTAATAAGACTTTTACTACCTTCCCACAAGAGCTTCGAAGGGGTAGGCAGAGGTGTGTGGTAACACACTCTGTTTTGCTAGCAATAAATCTAGGTGCTACCGTGGCAGATGGCGAGTCCATCGCCGTTTTAAAAGCACCTCCACGTCTGGTGTGATTATTCACATAACATTGACGCGTTATTATATATATATATATATAAGCCGTGGTGGCCGAGTGGTTCGAGCAGTTGCCTGCGACGCAAAGGTCGCAAGTTCGAATCCCGACTGTACCAATGAGTTTTTCTGAACTTAAGTACAGTTATTAGTCACACCACGAGCTTTACGGTGAAGGAAAACATCGTGAGGAAACCTGCATACGTCTGAGAAGAAATTCAAAGGCGTATGTATAGTCGTGCTTGAGTAACGGCGATGGACTCGCCATCTGTCACGTTGGCACCTAATATACCTCTGGCGGAAAGTGGGTGTGTGGGTATTACCCATACACCTCTGCCTACCCCTTCGGGGACCCTTGTGGGAAGGCGTGAGGATATTTATTTATTTATATATATAACATAATTAAGAGAATACATCCATTTTAATTCGGAATTCCTTAACTGTGGTTGCATCTCTACCTCACAAAAGTCCTCAGCCAAAGAGCAAGGCATCGTGCACTGAGAAGTGTCTCGCTCCTGCGTTGAGTAAGGTTTCCAGAAATTCATAAGGAATGGCTGGCTGGAAGTGAGACTCTTTCGTTCACTATAATAATAATAATAAAAAAAAAGTGTGTGTCAGCTCCGACGCACGACTGGAGTTTACTCCTTACGAACGATTATAAAATAAATAGATTAGTTAATAAGGGTAAATGAATGTATTTCTTATATTACTTAGAGTATGCTTGACACATCTATAGATTGATTTTTATTCATTGAGTAATTTTCTCAATTTTGAAATAAATATCAATTGATATAAATTTATATTTATATCAATTATAAATAAAATATAAAATTTACGATAAAATTTCCGCA
Organism: Drepana falcataria; assembly: GCA_945859725.1. Taxonomy (NCBI): domain Eukaryota; kingdom Metazoa; phylum Arthropoda; class Insecta; order Lepidoptera; family Drepanidae; genus Drepana; species Drepana falcataria. The sequence goes on along the minus strand of OX243941.1, from coordinate 6,525,602 downwards.
AGTTGACAGTTGTTGTAGGTTAATATCAGGTTAATAGAATATGCAATTGAAAGTAAATATTAACATTAATTACATCGCCATTCTGTTATTCTCGTTGCCATGGAGAGTACGAGAGCACCAAAAACGTTATACTGTAGAACAAAAAAGCAACAAAGATAAGGTCAGCAACGTGCGATACTTCGCTTAATATACCTATAAGATAAATATGCATATACCTATAGTACACGTGGGAATCGAACTCACAATCCCAGAGGCAAAGCGCACTAATAGTTTCAAGCTATCAACTATCGGTAATATCATGATATTTCAATATAATTATACATTAAATTACACTTTGCAAGATGCTATAAATAACATTCAAAGGTACCATTACAACTACAGATGGTAGTAACTGGCAATCACATACATGCATATTTACGAAACTTTGCAAGCAAATCACCTGTTTCTGTTGATTTAAGAAATACGTGTTTTGATGAAGTAACTGCCACTCCCTTTCACATCTTCGATCATGACCCCGAAGCAAGCAAAAACCTGCATTTAAATAAATCCAAAAATCGGATCATGTACTCTTTCATTCATCATTACAAACCGGGTCGTGAAGATTAGCGAAACGGTCTGTCATCTCGCGTCGTGTCTTTACGATTCTCAATTCATTTGCTTCCGTCACGGCAGCGTTGTCCACTTCTATCATTTTGACACTGACGTTTCTTGCGTCATAATTGTCAATTCACTATTCGATTGCGTAGATAGTGTATCTTTACGCCTACCCACTAGGTTTCCCAAAGCGGCAAAGGGGGTGACAACACCCTCTGTTTACAGATATATTTATGTGTCAATGTGACAAATGGCGAGCTCATCGCTGTTAAGAAGTACGACTTTGTAGGCGTTTGTGAATTGCTTCTTAAACGTATGAAGGTTTCTTCTGGATGGTTTCCTTCATCGTACCTAAAGCTAATGGTCTAATTAATAACTCTACTTCGGTACAGTCAGAGTTGAGACTTGCAATTATTGCGTTGTAAATGAATAATCTAAACTGGCCACCGTGGCTCTATGCATATTCGGGCTTATTCGATATAATTGTGTGAAAATGAGTCACGAAAATTCTTTTACATATAGTGAAGAGATTGATGGAAACATTGTACTCTTGCCTACCTATGAAGCTCTTGTACCTTGTTTCAATAGTGTAATTGTTTAAATAGCTAATTTCGTAACACTTGCAAATTTAATAGATGTCAGTCGAGCGACCTTCGTGTGTATGTGTACTGTCATTTGTATGCAAAGTTCCATCCAACTAGAGACGTTTTAGCGAACGTAAAACCAATACCTTTTCATATTTCTATTCAATATGTTAACTTATTTATTACGTTGTTCAGTTTCGCCGACGTCGGTTGTTCTGCAAGCTTGGATATTTTCAAGGCTATGTCAAGTTCTCATCATTGTTTCCAAGATAATAACTAAGTTTTTAAAAGTACATTGGTTCCAAATGACCCCTTTGATTAATCACGTGGTGTCGAATGTTGAAATGAAAGTAAAAAAGAATGAATGTTGCTCAAGCAACTAAGTAATGTATTTTTTTCTGGAATAAAAGTAATATCTCCAGTATCCCATTCCAGACTAAAATCTCCGCGGAAATTCCGACGTGACTGCGTAACAAACATCTTTTTCAAACAATCTATCCATCCAAATTTTTACATTTATAATATTAGGACAGACATACTTCTGTACTAATGTTGTAAATGTGAATCTTTCTATTTTACTCAATATTATAAGCGTGAATGTAATACCGATATATTGTTAATATAAACAATATTTTACTTACTATAAAGTACGTTCAGCTACCGTGGTCCTTGCCGTGTCTTGGACGATACGGCCCTAGATAAGGCACTGTACGGTGCTTGTTTATCGACGTTTCGCGTTGTTTGGTTTCTGTTCGTGATCCACGGCACATTTTGAAGTAGCATTAATAAAATATAATTGGAAATGCATCTAAATCAAAATATTTTATTCAACGTAAGGGACACAGGGAACACTCATTGAACGTTTCCAAGAAAAAATACCTGCCAGGAGAAGAAACGGCGAAACAAACTCCCCGGTTTGCTTTTTTAACATTTGTTCCCTTTTACGTAGGGGTAGAAAAGATTAAAGTTACATATATAAACTCTGTGCAAGAGGAGCAATTCATTGCCATGCATGGCCATCATTAAAATAATCTGATGTTTTATAATAAGCCTTTTGAATTAATTTACTTTTAACGACAGCTTTAAATTCTACAAATGGTAATTCAATTATTCCTCCCCATCCTAATTTATAATCAGAGTGCAAAGCGAATGTCTGGAATATGAGAGCACTTAATGATGGGACCGTTAGTGGGAGCATATACGAAGAGACTGATGAATGTCGATCAAGCGAGAGAGGTGTGCCTCTGTAGAGAGAACTGGCGCTCTACTATCTTTACTTACCCCAGTGGGAAATCAGTGTGATGCTGTGTAAGTACATATATTAAAATACAGGAAGCAACACCGACTAAAATTACATTTTTAACTTAAAAAAAGAAGGAAGGTTATCAATTCGTCGGAATATTTTTATGTTAGTTAAAGAACTATCTTTCAACTAGTTTTAACTCACTTCCAAAACAATATTTAGTTATGAAACAGTACTTGAAGCCGTGTTGGCCGAGTGGTTCGAGCAGTTGCCTGCGACGTAAAGGTCGCAAGTTCGAATCCCGCCTGTACCAATGAGTTTTTCTGTACTTAAGTACAGTGATTAGTCACACCACGAGCTTTACGGTGAAGGAAAACATCGAGCGGAAACCTGCATACGTCTGAGAAGAAATTCAAAGGCGTATGTATAGTCGTGCTGGAGTAACGGCGATGGACTCGCCATCTGTCACGTTGGCACCTAATATACCTCTGGCGGAAAGTGGTTGTGTGGGTATTACCTATTCACCTCTGCCTACCCCTTCGGGGACCCTTGTGGGAAGGCCTGTGGATATATTATATTATTATATATGAAACAGTACTCTTCTCAATTGAAAGACTTTCTACGCTCGCAAAGGTTACTTTCGCGATTAGCAAGGTTATGCAATAGTATCAGATAATGTCGGAAATAGCGGTGTATAAGTAGATATTCCGGTGTACAGCGTAGGCAGGACTGCCGGCTTCCTAGTCGGCTGCGTGTGGGTGACACTCGAAATCTTTCGGTGATTTCTTGCGCATTCGTCCCACGAGTAGTGACTTTGAATCAATACAAAAGATTTCATATTATCTGTAAATATAATACATATATCTTTACGACTCTTTCCGCCAGAGATATATTTTAGGTGCCAAAGTAACAGATGGCGAGTCCAACGCCGTTACTCATGCACGACTATACTTATGCCTTTGAATTTCTTCTCAAACGTATGCAGGTTTCATCAAGATGTTTTCCTTCATTGTAAAGCTTGTGGTGTGACTAATCACTGTACTAAAGGTCAGAAAAACTCATTAGTACAGTCGGGATTCGAATTGCAATCTTTTTTTTGCAGGCAGCTAGCTACTCGAACCACTCGGCCACCACGGCTCTTTATTATCTGCTACACTTATTATTTGACGTATTTAATAACTACTCTACGCTCACTTCTTTAATGCGCCGGTAACCGCATCACGATATAACCCTTTCATCAATTGATGAAAACTTTTAAGTCGATCGACGGCTTGAAACAATCATATTTAACATAGCAATATTATTCTAATGCTTTTAAGTGTCTTTTTGGTACATCGACAGAAAACATTTATCAAAAATACCTAGCTGCCTTTTAGGTATGAGTGTAGGTCCACATACATCTTTGATTTTGAATGCAGGTTGCAGGTTAACGGGGAAGGAAACATTGCCAATGTTTCCTTCCCCGTTAAGTCCTTAGTATGGGGAACCGAACCTGCATTCTGCATTTTGCATGTGACCACTCATTCAACACAATACAACAAGACTATTATTATTATATTATATATTCATCTTTACTTCAATGTTTCCAAGAACACTTGACGTATGCAACTATGCAAGTGAATAGAACATTAGCAGGCATTTAACTGACGGCGCGGCGGTTAGTTTCATGATAGAGCGCGCGTGACCCGTCGCCGACCACAATAGGTTCGCAGGATTTCTCGACCACTTGAGGTAATTGCGTACTTGCTAAGCCACCATGCAGCTTATTTACTAGTACCACAACATATGAAGTGTGCTTGTACCAATGGGCAGGTGGTTTCCTAATACATGAGCGTCCGTTTGATAAAGCCGTATCTATGTAATTGTCTCATGATTATTTACTTTTGTGTTATACACCAAATTACAATATTCAAGAATTATACACACACATTATTTGGCGTACTTTTCCAGAAAACATTGGGATGAAATCGGTGGACATACCAATTCATAAATAATAATATTTCCTAGTTTACGGCATATTTCTAAACGTATGCAGGTAAGGAGCCGGGTGGCCCAGTGGTGGCCCAGTGGTTCGAGTAACGACTGTATCAATGAGTTTTTCTGAACTTAAGTAAAGCGATTAGTCACACCACGAGCTATACGGTGAAGGTAAACATCGAGAGGAAACCTGCATACATCTGAGGAACTTAAAAAAATATTTGTGAACCAATATATATCAAACGTGCGTATTGTTGGGGCTCGAGGCTCATCAAAAAACAACTTTTAAAGTACATTTACCAAAATACCTTAGATACTTTTTTTACCCATCTGGAGTTATGTAAGTCATTGTATTTTCTGTCTTCTCAGGCCAGATCCGAAGAGCACCTAGCGTGCGAGAAGGAATGGCTGCAGACTGGTCACATGTGGCTGGCGCACCGCGGCGGGTTCACGGCGGTGGTGCGAGAGGGCGACGCCGACGCTGGCCGTGCGAGAGTACGCGTGCTGCAAACAGGCGAACAGTTGACTGTCGATGAGGATGACTTGGAGAAGGTGAGATTTATTAATGCCGTGATGACCGAATGTTTCGGATAGTTGCCTACAACACAAAGATTGCAAGTTAGAATCCTGACTGTACTGTAATGAGTTTTTCTGTACTTAATTACAGTGATTATTCACACCACGAGCTTTACAGTGAAGGAAAACATCCAGAAGAAACCTGCATACGTTTGAGAGGAAATTCAAAGGTAGTCGTGCTTGAGTATCGGGGATGGACTCACTATCTGTCACGTTAGTCCCTAAAATATATCTGGAAGAAAGTGGGTGTGTGGGTAGGTAGTACCTACACACCTCTGCCTACCTCTCTCGGAGACCCTTAGAAATGCGTGAGGTTGTTGTAAATGGAATTGTCAACCAATAGTTTAAGCTTTTGTTTCTACTTTCTTGTTATTTTGGAAGTATATCTATTTTTCGTATTTTTCGCCTTTGCTGAATATTCAATGCTAATTAATGTATTGTCCTCCAGGCAAACCCACCCCAGCTTGAACGGTGTGAAGACATAGCCTCTCTCCGCTGCCTGAACGAATGCGGAGCCCTGAATGTTCTTCGCTCCCGCTTCGCCACAGGTCTGCCGCACGCCCGCGCCGGCCATGCGCTCCTGGTACTCGGTCCACCAAAACGCACCGCGCCTGTTTATACTGATAAGGTAATATCTAGTTACTTATCTGGTCGAACACACTATTATTACCTTTTTATGTTCGCCTGGTACTATATTCTAATTGAAACCGGTAAGAATGTATGAAGAGTGAGAAAGTGGATGACGCGAAAGAAGTATGTAAGTCTACAGACTGAACGTGCGCTCTACCCTCTTTGCTACACGATGAGGGATTAAGAGTGTATGTATTATGTTTGCTTTGCGCATATGTATGAACTATACTTATGGATAAATAAACAATATGAAGGACAAGGCTGGTCGTTAAAAAGAAAAGATAAACATCCTTTACCTATCCATTAACTGTTGTCTTGAATGTCCTATGTATTTATGTATATATCTAACTATACAAGTAAATCGATGTCTAGTTATCATAACACAAGCTATGATTGAATTGGGACTATGTAAATTTGTGTGGAATTGTCCCAAGGTATTATATCAAGGTGTTACTTCTTCTTTATTTAGGTGGCTGCAATGTTCAGAGGATGCCGCGCAGACGATATGCCCCCACATGTGTTCGCTGCAGCGCAGTCTGCCCACCGCTGCATGCTGGCATCCAGGCGAGATCGAGCTATAGTCTTCCTTGGGAGGTATGCTCCGTATTGTTCATTCCTAGCTTTGGAACATACCTCGTGCTCAAAGCTAGTCGTTGCGGTCTTATCGTTCTCAGCTTCTCTTTTCCACTGGAGCTTTGGAACTTTTAAACACGAAATTATTGGCTACCTAGTTGCAGTAAAACTTTATACTGATTTCTAGACGAACGGCGAATTTAACGGGACTTAGTTTAAGTTGAGGATTGAATCCCTTACGATACTTTTATTATAGAAATAATCCGTGCTTGATCGTTCCTACATTTCTGATACATAATAAACGTACATCATTGCAAGGTAATTGGGATTGCGACAAATAAACTAGATATGCAAATTGTGAAGCTATATAAAGCGAAAAAGGTCTGTCAATGCATTGGTCGCTCTTTATTCGTAATGGAATTACCTTATTAAGATTTGTTTGTAAGGAAATATATATATTTATCGCTTAATCCCTTAAGTATCATAGCATAAAATTGTATAAATTAATTAGTTACTTTGTTATTGTGTTTTTCTTATTCATTTTACTAACTCACTCAGAAAAGAGGGTACTATTTCACCTTTGTCTATTGGTCGGAGGGTAATTTTTATATATATATATACTCGTGCTGTTCCACACAGGTCAGCAAAAAGGTAGTCAGAGGTTTAATAAAACACCTTTACGCCGGAGATTTATTAAGGTGCCAACGTGAGAGATGGCTTACTGCGATAGACTTATCGTCGTTTCTCAAGCACAATTAAACGTTTGTCTTTGAATTTCTTCTCAAACATATAAAGGTATCCTTCTTTCACGCAAAAACTACTCAACGGAATTGGGTGAAATTTGGCACAGAGATAGATAATAAGCTGGATTACCTTATAGGATTTCCATACATACATACCATTACGTCGAGTCCCTAACGAGGTAGGCAGAGAATATAGTGCGCTAGTTCTCTCTAGACTTAGATACCTCGTTCGCTTCGTCCACATTCGTCTTTTTTTTTTTATACTACAAGAGTGGCAAACAAGCATACGGCCCACCTGATAGGAATCGGTTACCGTAGCCTATTTACGCTCAAGATACCGATCGTCTCTTCATACATACTCGTCGGTTTCGAGTACTCTTGACGTTCCCGATCAATGAAATGAAATTCTACGCGGCTGAAAATCGCGGAGCACTTCTAGTACTAGTTTAAGCTAGCGGCCCAACCCGGCTTCGCACGGGCGGACATTTATTATGAAAACATTCATGCATATTTTTTTTTCTTGCAATTAAATTTAAAATTTGCCTTTATTAATCAGTGATAATGTAGGATTCAAATGGAGAAACAATTTTTAAAATCGGTTCAGCACTTATTGAGCCAATTCGTTACACACATACTTACATACAAATCTTTCCTCATTATAATATTAGTATAGATTACATAGTATTCCTACGGAATGTATCTTTGTTTCAGGTCTGGATCAGGCAAGACGTCCGCAATGCGCCACTGCGTCTGGTACCTAGCGAGCGCCTACCCCGCCCAGGGGTCGAAACTCACCCCCGAGCGCTTTGATGCAGCTTTCGAGGTCCTCCACGCGTTCGGATCTAGTCGGTAAGTTTCTTTGATAACATATAAGCCTTATAAAATTTTGGAGTTATCCAAGAAGGGTGTGAAGAGACTCCCGTAGTCTCGGCAACGCGCGAACGATGCCATTGCTTTTGAAGCGTCCATTGGCGTACCGCATAGTTGTTTGTCATTTTAGTATAACAATAATGGTATAGTCTTTAAGGGATGAGATTTAATAATTATTGTTGATAGAAAACCGACAGAAACATATTGCCATACACGAAGACGCGCCCCACGAATTTCTAGTCGAGGGGGTCGCGGGATGCGGCGAGTATGACCCGAGTCTATTAATTGTAGTGTGCGTGTGCACTCATAGGTAATCAGTGTACCGATAATACTTACACGTTAGTGGAAGTGGCACACTTACACTGTAAACTATAGGGAATAATAGTGGGGCGGGTCTTCGTGGATGGCACTATCTATAATATAGGTAAGTCTCAGCAACGTCAAGATAAAATTTTGCTCACGCGACCAATTATGTTGTTTTTTTTTAAAGTATCATTCATATTGTTTCTTAGGACTGGTTCGAACCCGCATGCATCCCGTTTCGTGTCGCTCACGTCGCTGGACTTTGACGGCGGCGGCGCGCTGGTCTCCGCGTCGGTGCAGATCCTGCTGCCAGACCTCCGGCCCGGGCAGACGCCGCTCAGGGCTCTGCATTCGTAAGTACTACAAATTATACCTACCTTGTCAAAATGTTAATATTCTGGACATCTCATACAAGACCATTTGATCAACGACTAAGAAATCTAAGTATAAGGTACTGCATATGCTCTGCGGCTTCACCCGCGTAATATTTGAATTCTCTGGGATACATTTTGTTGTTTCCAAGGTTTCCTCCACTTCTATTGGTCGAAGTGTAATGCTATATAGTATCCTTCCCCGCTCGATATGCTATCTACTGTAAAATAAGGAGTACATAAAGCGCATTCTACCCGGATTCGTTTTTCAAATTATTTATTTTCTCCTCTAGCCTCTACCACGGCTGCGACGGACGCTTACGTCGAGAGCTGTTATTCGACCAATCGCCGGTCAACGTACCCAACCCTTTCATCACGAGCAGCGAAAAAGCCGACGCTCCTACTGAGTTCGTTGCGCTGAAAGAAGCGCTACAGCTGCTGAATGTGAACGATCAGGAACAAATGGCTGTGTGGAAAATCATGGCTGCCGTATGCCATTTGGGGTGGGCGGGAGCTGTAAAGGGTCAGTGGTTTAAATTATATTCACAAATATATATGTAATTGTATGACTGAGTACCTATAGTATGGATGGAATGAATAAAAATAGAGAAATAATATTATGATGTATAGTCGCTTGCAGCGAAAAGATTGACAGCTCGAACTTGTTTACATCAACAAGTTATTCAGAACTAAAATAAAGGGATTAGTCAAACTACGAGCTTCACGCTGAAGGAAAGTATCGAGAGGAAACGTGCATATCAAATTCAAAATAGGTACATGTAAAATTTATAGATATTAAATATTGTATGTATAGTCATGCTTGAGAAACAGCGACGGACCCGCCATCTAGCACGTTGAACAGAGTGTGAGATTTTCCACAATTAGCGTGATGATAGTGTGAATAAAAAATGTTTGCTCAAATTACAGGTCAGAATACCTATCGTCTTTTTACTATGTGGAATAATTCCAATAAAAATACAGTTCATAGAAATTCGTAACAATTTGTCTTATATATAATTACATATGCTTATAAACTTTAACCAAAAGATGTAATTGATGGAATTCCAGCCAGCACTGGGCCGGGAGTCAAATACCAGTTCGCAAGCACTGGATGCGGCCAGCGAGCGGCCAAGCTGTTGGGCGTCGCTGCCGAGGAATTAGCCAGGGCCGTGTTCGCTACTGTCCCCACATCGCCTCAATCTAACAATAACTTGAGGTATTTACATTAGTATTTTATTATTTCTCATGTCTATGTTATTCCCCATAGCTCCTGAAAGGCTATGAAACCCTAGTATAATATTTCTGGTAATCCACATAATATCATGTGACGATGTCTATTTTCCTCTACCAGTCTAGGCTCTAGGCTTTAGATATAGCGCCCTAGCTCGCGAATGAACAAAGCCCTTAAAAGAAAACCGACCTTTACAGGCTTCCATAGTTGTATCTGCAGTGCCCGACTAGAGGTCTTTCCGTCTCGACTTTGCTCGGTTAAGTAGCAAAAGTTCCCGGAACTCGAGCAACGAGACACAAGTCATTTATGTGTATTTACTTTACCCGTTAGACGGTCGTTTGGTGGTAGTAGTCATAGCTTCTAAGTGCGAAGCTGGGTTGGATTGTCTCTGGTGGTAGATATTTGTGTGTTGAACACGAATATTTGTACCTTTCTCAATATAAGTGTGCATTTTTTTCTCCAGTTCTCATAGTACAAGCTTTACTTAGTTTGTATAGGATCGTTAAAACCCTTACCCTTTCCCTAAAGTTTATAGCGAGTGACCTCTCATTTTATATGAAATGAAATAATTTAGTTATAGCCAGAACACGGTTTGTTAAATAATGTGATGTTAAATTGGTACGGGATTGAAACGCGCATTCGGCCTCATAATATTGGCATGCGATTTTTTTCCGTACCACCTAGGTACGGAATATACCTCCTAACTCCAACCACGATGCAATATTTTACTACGAATACAATTTATTTAGTAGAAATTACAATTAAAAAATCAAACTTTTTTTATTTATCATTTATAGATATAATCATCATCATATCATCACGCCGAGTCCCTAACTATATAGATATAATCACCATCATATCATCACGCCGAGTCCCTAACTATATAGATATAATCATCATCATATCATCACGCCGAGTCCCTAACTATATAGATATAATCACCATCATATCATCACGCCGAGTCCCTAACTATATAGATATAATCACCATCATATCATCACGCCGAGTCCCTAACTATATAGATATAATCACCATCATATCATCACGCCGAGTCCCTAACTATATAGATATAATCACCATCATATCATCACGCCGAGTCCCTAACTATATAGATATAATCACCATCATATCATCACGCCGAGTCCCTAACTATATAGATATAATCACCATCATATCATCACGCCGAGTCCCTAACTATATAGATATAATCATCATCATATCATCACGCCGAGTCCCTAACTATATAGATATAATCACCATCATATCATCACGCCGAGTCCCTAACTATATAGATATAATCATCATCATATCATCACGCCGAGTCCCTAACTATATAGATATAATCACCATCATATCATCACGCCGAGTCCCTAACTATATAGATATAATCACCATCATATCATCACGCCGAGTCCCTAACTATATAGATATAATCACCATCATATCATCACGCCGAGTCCCTAACTATATAGATATAATCACCATCATATCATCACGCCGAGTCCCTAACTATATAGATATAATCACCATCATATCATCACGCCGAGTCCCTAACTATATAGATATAATCACCATCATATCATCACGCCGAGTCCCTAACTATATAGATATAATCACCATCATATCATCACGCCGAGTCCCTAACTATATAGATATAATCATCATCATATCATCACGCCGAGTCCCTAACTATATAGATATAATCACCATCATATCATCACGCCGAGTCCCTAACTATATAGATATAATCACCATCATATCATCACGCCGAGTCCCTAACTATATAGATATAATCACCATCATATCATCACGCCGAGTCCCTAACTATATAGATATAATCACCATCATATCATCACGCCGAGTCCCTAACTATATAGATATAATCATCATCATATCATCACGCCGAGTCCCTAACTATATAGATATAATCATCATCATATCATCACGCCGAGTCCCTAACTATATAGATATAATCATCATCATATCATCACGCCGAGTCCCTAACTATATAGATATAATCACCATCATATCATCACGCCGAGTCCCTAACTATATAGATATAATCACCATCATATCATCACGCCGAGTCCCTAACTATATAGATATAATCACCATCATATCATCACGCCGAGTCCCTAACTATATAGATATAATCACCATCATATCATCACGCCGAGTCCCTAACTATATAGATATAATCACCATCATATCATCACGCCGAGTCCCTAACTATATAGATATAATCACCATCATATCATCACGCCGAGTCCCTAACTATATAGATATAATCACCATCATATCATCACGCCGAGTCCCTAACTATATAGATATAATCACCATCATATCATCACGCCGAGTCCCTAACTATATAGATATAATCACCATCATATCATCACGCCGAGTCCCTAACTATATAGATATAATCACCATCATATCATCACGCCGAGTCCCTAACTATATAGATATAATCACCATCATATCATCACGCCGAGTCCCTAACTATATAGATATAATCACCATCATATCATCACGCCGAGTCCCTAACTATATAGATATAATCATCATCATATCATCACGCCGAGTCCCTAACTATATAGATATAATCACCATCATATCATCACGCCGAGTCCCTAACTATATAGATATAATCACCATCATATCATCACGCCGAGTCCCTAACTATATAGATATAATCACCATCATATCATCACGCCGAGTCCCTAACTATATAGATATAATCACCATCATATCATCACGCCGAGTCCCTAACTATATAGATATAATCATCATCATATCATCACGCCGAGTCCCTAACTATATAGATATAATCACCATCATATCATCACGCCGAGTCCCTAACTATATAGATATAATCACCATCATATCATCACGCCGAGTCCCTAACTATATAGATATAATCACCATCATATCATCACGCCGAGTCCCTAACTATATAGATATAATCACCATCATATCATCACGCCGAGTCCCTAACTATATAGATATAATCACCATCATATCATCACGCCGAGTCCCTAACTATATAGATATAATCATCATCATATCATCACGCCGAGTCCCTAACTATATAGATATAATCACCATCATATCATCACGCCGAGTCCCTAACTATATAGATATAATCACCATCATATCATCACGCCGAGTCCCTAACTATATAGATATAATCACCATCATATCATCACGCCGAGTCCCTAACTATATAGATATAATCACCATCATATCATCACGCCGAGTCCCTAACTATATAGATATAATCATCATCATATCATCACGCCGAGTCCCTAACTATATAGATATAATCATCATCATATCATCACGCCGAGTCCCTAACTATATAGATATAATCATCATCATATCATCACGCCGAGTCCCTAACTATATAGATATAATCACCATCATATCATCACGCCGAGTCCCTAACTATATAGATATAATCACCATCATATCATCACGCCGAGTCCCTAACTATATAGATATAATCACCATCATATCATCACGCCGAGTCCCTAACTATATAGATATAATCACCATCATATCATCACGCCGAGTCCCTAACTATATAGATATAATCACCATCATATCATCACGCCGAGTCCCTAACTATATAGATATAATCACCATCATATCATCACGCCGAGTCCCTAACTATATAGATATAATCACCATCATATCATCACGCCGAGTCCCTAACTATATAGATATAATCATCATCATATCATCACGCCGAGTCCCTAACTATATAGATATAATCACCATCATATCATCACGCCGAGTCCCTAACTATATAGATATAATCACCATCATATCATCACGCCGAGTCCCTAACTATATAGATATAATCACCATCATATCATCACGCCGAGTCCCTAACTATATAGATATAATCACCATCATATCATCACGCCGAGTCCCTAACTATATAGATATAATCATCATCATATCATCACGCCGAGTCCCTAACTATATAGATATAATCACCATCATATCATCACGCCGAGTCCCTAACTATATAGATATAATCACCATCATATCATCACGCCGAGTCCCTAACTATATAGATATAATCATCATCATATCATCACGCCGAGTCCCTAACTATATAGATATAATCACCATCATATCATCACGCCGAGTCCCTAACTATATAGATATAATCACCATCATATCATCACGCCGAGTCCCTAACTATATAGATATAATCACCATCATATCATCACGCCGAGTCCCTAACTATATAGATATAATCATCATCATATCATCACGCCGAGTCCCTAACTACTTAGATATAATCAACCATCGATATTATTTCCAGAACACCATCGCCGTCCAATGAAAGAGAGCTGTCCGGAACAGAGGCACTGGACGCCTTCGCCACTGGCCTCTACAACGAAGCATTCAATATTATCGCTGCACTTGTCAATAGGTACATATATATCATATCATAAAAGAGATTTTTTGTAAATAACTAGGACATTGTGACATATTATGGTTGGGTGGAAGAAAATGCCGTTGAAAAATATTTTCTCGAAAACAACGATCCTTGACATTCTGTCAAAAATGTTGCTCAATCATGCAGATACACCGGGTTTTTGAAACGTACACAAATTCGTTTATTCTACAAATTACGATAAAATTACAGTCGTTCTGAATATGCAGGATCAGCCTAAAAGTTTATTTTTAAGAAGGAAAATTTATTGGTACATATTAATAATGAACGCATGGTAGAAAGGCATCGGCTGTTTATCCTGACGGGGAAGGCATAGAGAGTTGAACGCCAGCCATGTAGACTCACAGGTCTTACATACATATCATCACGCCAAGTCCCCAACGGGGTAGGCAGAGAGTATAGAGCGCCAGTTCTCTCTAGACTTACATACCTCTTTCGCTTCGTCCACATTCATCAGTCTCTTCATACATGCTCGTCGGTTTCGAGTACTGTTAACGTTCCCGTCCTTGAGAGTCCGATCTATTTGATCCAGGTAGTTGGAACGTGGCCTTCCTCTGCCTCTTCTTGCACACACTTTTGCTTTGTATATCTGTTTCGTCAATCTTTCTTCACTCATCCTTTCTATGTGTCCAAACCAACGTAACATGCCTTTCTTCATCTTTACAATCACGCCCTCATTCACGCCAGTTGATTTGCGAATCTCTTCATTGCGGATTCGATCTAATATCGTTACGCCGCACATTTTTCGAAGTGATCGGATCTCGACTGCATTCAAGCTATTTTCATACTTCCTCTGACATACCCAGGATTCGCTGCCATACAATAAGGTAGGTACCAATATCGCGTTGTGGACAGCAACTCGAGCATTCTTGCTCAGACTTTTACTGCCCATCAACGCCGACATGGCTCCATTCACCTTATTCACAATACTAAACACGATTGCATGGCTACCCCCAGGAGTGTATCAAGCGCGGCCAGGACGGCGGCGTCTATACTACTGTTAGACTCGCCGGGCGCTGACAACCCCATGTGCGCCGGCCAGCAGAGTGGCGCGCCATTGTCCAAGCTGCTATCCAACTACCTGCAGGTAGGTACATGAGGGTGGGAAAGGTAGGAGAGGGGGGGGGGGGAGATGGACGTCCTTAGAGGCGGCGTGCTAGATTGTGTGAGCTTTACGATCGAAATGCTAACTTGTAGTAGGGCATATCGGGCTTCCCGTTCGAATATTGTTGTGTTGCTACGTAAGGTTTCCAATAATGAGCCCCTTGGGGAGGGGAAGGATTGTTATATTGTGGTGGCAGCAGAAGGTTTAGTCCCAATATACTGCCAACACAGTATAACACGGTATAAATCCGAACACCGAGTGCCAATGCGCAAGTGATACTTCGGTATCGTGGGCGTTAATAGGCTACGGTAACCGTTTCTCATCAGGTGTGCTGTATGCTTGTTTGCCACTCTTGTTGTATAAAAAACCCCTCTAATTCTACTTTCGCATTTAAGAGCTATAACCACTAAACCAGAAGTGTAGTTGGATATAAGGAGATACCTACATCGTTAGTAATTATTATTTGGCAATGATTTAAAATGTCCTCGTAACAGGAACGCCTTCAAGCAGTGTTCCACGAGGCTACGCTGGTGGCGCCGCGGGAGCGGTATGCGCAGGAGGGGATCGTGCTCGACGACGGCGCTGAAGACGGTACGCTCTCTAACTCTTTATCAATGACGGCGTTGAAAGCGCTTGCAGGCTATAGAGCCCTAGTACCACTACTGGCCATGGGGACTGGGAACTAGGTATAGATAGTGCCATCCACGAAGACGCGCCCCACCAATTTCAGGTCGAGGGGGTCGCGATGCGGGGAGTATGACCCGATTGTATTAATTGTAGTGTGCGAGTGCACTCATAGGTAATCAGTGTGTACAGATAATACTCAAACATTAGTGGAAGGTTGCACTTTTACACTATTAAGTATAAGAAAGAATAGTGGGGCGCGTCTTCGTAGATGGCACTATCTATAGTAGGCATGTTATTGTCGCCCAAATCTACGTAGGTACGTACATACGTACACTACATGAATTATTCTTCTATGAACTTAGTTTCCCGTCTTTCCTCAGTATGTTCCTGCATTGTATCAAATTACATTGGGATATGATGTTTATTAAGCTAGTGATCGCGTGAGATCATGTACATGATTTTGTTTTTTATAGGAACTAAGGTTAACAACGTGGTAAGGTTAACGGTTAACAACGTGAAACAACGTTCTGTGCCTCATTTCTAAGTGTAATTAATCAAAAGTACTTTTAAAAGGGTGGTTATGAATTTCGAGTACGATGTTTGAATGTTTAAATATTTATTCTATCAGTATAAAGATTGTCATTTGCAATATCAGGATTGGTTTAAAATAAAAATATTCCTTGCCGTAACAACTTTATTATTATTAGAGATAGAGCGAGAGAACATTAATTATTATATTTTCTTATTGAATGAAAGTAGATAGTTGGTGTTAATATTTTGGTCTTTTTTATTACATTCCAAATATTGCAAGGTCTGAAAGAAGATGTAGTGACAAAAATTGAGAAAGGTATGCTAAGCTGGTTTGGCCATGTCGAGAGAATGAATGAAGAACGATTGACGAAGAAAGTGTATAAGGCGAGTGTGAATGAAAGTGTTGGAAGGGGTAGACCTAGACGGACGTTTCTAGACCAAATTAGGGACGTCTTGAAAAAAGGTCAGGTCAAGAGTACCCTAAACCGAAGAGCATGTATGAAGAGAATAATGAAAGTTGACGAAGCGAAAGAAGTATGCAAGGATCGTAGCAAGTGGAAAGAAGTGGTCTCTGCCTACCCCTACGGGAAAGAGGCGTGAATATATGTATGTATGTAATATTAATGTATCTATTTATTTGGTGGCAATGTATAGACTGGCTGTCAGAGACCGTGAACCCAGGCCCGATGGTGGAACTCCTGGACAAGTCACCGCAGAACTCGATCGTGCGGAGCTCTCAGGCTGACCTGCGCGAGTGTGACCGACGAGGTCTACTGTGGTATGCTGATTTATTTGAACTTAATTTGTTATGATACGTCTGAGAAGCAATTCAAAGGCGTATGTATAGTCGTACTTGAGTAACGGCTATAGACTCGCCATCTGTCGAGTTGGCACCTAAATATATCTCTGGTGGAAAGTGGTTGTGTGGGTATTACCTATACACTTCTGCCTACCCCTTCGGGGACCCTTGTGGGAAGGCGTGAGGATATATATATATAATTTGTTATGAGTGTTGGTTCAGTTCTTTTAAAAGTTATCATGAGTGTTGATTTTCTCGTATTAATTATTAACAGTTGAGACGTAAGGAAATCTATCCTATCAATATTGGTGTATCCCAACTTTGCAGTACCTTTAACTTTCAGAAGTAAAGGAAACTTGAGGTTGCGGGTTTGATTCCCGCTGTGGGCAGATATTTGTTTGATGAACACGAGTATTTGTACCTTATTCTTGGATATCCTATTTATTTATGTATATATCTATCTATATCGTTGTCTAGTTACCATAACACAAGTTTCGCTTAATTTCGGACTATGTCAATTTGTGTCGAATTGTCCCAAAGTATTTATTTACTTTATTTCTACCTTATAAGTATATGGAGGGATGATAATTAAAGCTTTGTTCAGGTTGTTGGATGAGGAGTCCATGTACCCCGGCTCATCTGACGATACGTTCCTTGAGCGCGCCATGGCTCACTACGGCGCGCCAGGACACACACAACACCTCATCAAAAAGGCACCGCATGCGAGGCAATTTGTTCTGCAACACTTACAGGTATTACGTTAGCAAGTATCATAGTGTTCTTTAGAAATTACAGGTATTTATTATAGTACGTTTTCTGGTACCGTTTTATTTCGTATAGTAACAGGTACTACATTAGCAACTTTACATTATCAAGTATCATATTGTTGTTACGCAGTTATGTACATATAACTGCGTAACAACAATATGATACTTGATATACTTTAACATGTATCATTATGTGCTGTAGTACTTTTGACGCCCGTCTGGTCTAGTGGTTAGAGCTCCTGACTGCGAAGCTTGAGGTCGCGGGCTCGATTCCCGCTGAGGGCAGATATTTGTGTGATGAGCACGAGTATTTGTACCTTAGTCTTGGATGTCCTATGTATTTATGTATATATCTATATATATATAAGTAAATATATCGTTGTCTAGTTACCATAAGACAAGCTTTGCTTAATTTGGGACTATGTCAAGTTGTGTGGAATTGTCCCAGGTATTTATTTATTATTTATTTATAAACAGTTTGTTCTTTAGTGTCATGTAGAGAGTTTGTTAAGGTTGTACTTGACATGCTGTACATTTGTTCCAGGGCACAAACCCAGTGTTGTATGACGTCACAGGGTGGGTGAAAGCGAGCCGGGAAAACCCAGTCACCAAAAAGCCGCTAACTTTGCTTCAAGAGAGCCAAAAGTAAGCACATACTAATATTACCCATCAAGAGGGAGTGTGCTTGTTTGTAAGGACGCGCTAATACTGATCAATGTTTTCCTTTACTGTTAAGCTCTTGGTGTGACTAATCTGGGTACTTAAGCTTGGAAAAACTAATTGGTAACAGGATTCGAAATTGCAATCTTCTTTGTTGCAGGCAAGTACTTCAACCACTCGGCCTTTTCTCGGACTCGGACTCTTAAATATATACAATAAGAAATAACTATTATTATTATGTTGTGTAGTGAGGAGATCGGTCGTGTGTCGTCGTGGGCGCGCGGTGCGAGCGGACCCAGTGCGTGGCCTTCTTCCGGGGACGCGGCCACCCTGCGACGCGCATCCTCCATCCGCCGGACGCTTACCTCGGGTAACCCTCTACTAATATAGTGTTTACATACATACATACATATTTATATACATCGTTCCCGTAGGGGTAGGCAGGGACCACTTCTTTCCACTTGATACGATCCTTACATGTTTCGCTTCGTCCACTTTCATTATTCCCTTCATACATGATTTCGGTTTAGGGTGCTATTGACCTGGCCTTTTTTCAAGACGTCCCTGATTTGGTCTTGGTACGTCCGCCTTGGTCTACCCCTTCCAACATTTTCATTGACACTCGCCTTATACACTTTAGTTTTAACTAATATTTAAAAACTTTATGATTGAAAATACTGCACCGTCTTCCATAGCTCTAACTTATAAAAAAACACTGCTGGACTTGTTGCTAAGCTGTCTACTGCTATGTTTAGCAGAGTTTAAGATAAATGCGACCAGCCCTAAATTGAAACTCTCTTCTTTTATGTCGGTTTTGATGCATATTACTATTGTTGCCTTGATATAGGCACGGCGGGCATGAAGCGCCGCTCGACCGCCCTGCAAGCGAAGTTCGTAGCGGACGGCGTAGTGGACACATTGCGGCGTTGCGGGGCTGGCGGCGTGCAGTTCGTGTGCTGCCTGCTCACTAACCAGCCCAACGAATCGCTCGACGATGTGAACGTGCCCTTACTGCGCTCGCAGGTGACTCTTTGCACTTACATTAACATTTGATGGCATTTGTGTGTTCCTTACCTTATACTGAGTTATAGATCATCAATCTTCTATAAGGAGTACTGCCTCAGTTATCTGACTGCATTTTACCTACTGCCTTAGGACCTACTGCCTCAATACCTACTGCCTCAGTACCTACTGCCTCTGGCTGTTCTAAAATTATCGGGACTACGCATAGTGCTCTACCTCTCTTGATTTCTATGATGATGATTTTACTATTCAATGATAATAAACATCCACGGCCTGTCTGTCCAACAGTTCCGCGGATTCCAGCTACTGGACGCGGCGAGACTGTACAAACAAGGCTTCCCGGAACACATGCCGCTCTCGGAATTCGCCAGGAGGTAAGGGATACATACATAGTTTGCATACATATATAGTTTAGGCATGTTTATGAAGATGGGTGTGTGCTGCGGCTGACGCGTTGGTTGCGTACGCTTAGCTTTGTTGTACAACAGTTGGACATGTTTTCATGCTCGTCGTGTGAGCTCACATAAGCTACGTATTGTGTACTGTGTATAGATTATGCTTAGGATATTTAATGCTATCAGAGCCAAGCATGTAAAAAAGTATGTAAAAAAAAAATATTTTTGTTACTCAATTAAGCGTAATAAAGCGCTATAGTTGACCTCAAATGCTCATCGATATTGAGTACGCTAACACTTAGCGCTAAGGTTCCCATCCTTGAGTGATGCTGATGCATTAGTTATGTTATTGTAAAGTTTCATTAAAATCCATTGTGTAGTTTTTTGGAAAGAGTTACTATACTATCCCCACAATCTTTCACATTTATAGTGTTAATAGTTAATGGCGACAAGAACAAGACTTTTTGGTCCTTCGATCTGAATTTTAGCTAAGCTACCTAACTACATTCTTCAAACTCAATTTTCTGTAAACCAGATACCGCCTCCTTGCGACATCAGAGAGTGAGAATGAGGAGCCTCCTCAGCCGACCGCCTCGTCCGACAGGCAGATTGTGGACGACATGCTCCTAGTGCTGGACCTGGACGTGACCAGCTACAGATTGGGGCTCACTCAGGTAAGTCATAGACAAGTAGTTTCATAAAGAATGTATGTTCTTCTATTTAATATCTAGGATTACCTAGAAGTAGATGCAAACGGGCGGCGAAGTAGAGTGGGATCCAGCGTTAAACCTACATTTAAGCAGCGGCTGTATAAATTTTTTTTGGTCATCCTTCTTGCTATTCGATATATCGCGATGACATTAGCTACGGTAAAAAAGATTCCCAATGTAAACTTTTTTAGGAAACTTTTTTTTTTTACGTGAACGTTAACGGAAGAGGATTTAATCTATTCCAGACCCTTTTCGACCCTTTGCGTATTTTCGAGGTGTCTCTCGAAGCGTGAGTTTCGGTAACTTTTTCTTACAAAGGTGTCTTTTTTTATCAGATATTACTTATCTGGAGCAAAATTTGACCTCCCATAAGCATCTACAGCGATCAAGTTGCGCTTTTATTTGGATGTTTTTTTTTTGTAATAGCTGAATTCTGGTTTTCGACATCAGTGTATCAATACTTTTTCATAGGTATATACGGTCTGTATAAACCGTGGTTTGAACCTGTAATTAGCAGGCGACATCTTGTATCACATTATGAATTACGTAGCTTTGTGTAAATGGTTTAGTATGTCATGCTATTCGCGACTGAAAATAGAATTAGTATTAAGGACTGTATGATACCGTGACACGATTCAAGAGCAATGAGTATTTATGTAACAAATATATTCCCATAAGGTTCCCCGAAGGAGTAGGCAGAGTTATATAGGTAGTGCCCACGCACCCACTTTTCGCCAGAGATATATTTAAACTGGCAACGTGACTTCTAATTGAACAATTAACCAGTAACTCCAAATCAATATGATCTTAATATAACCATTAGAGATTGGTCATTATCTACTATTAATTTTAGGCTTCCTTTACAATTAAAATGCCATTAAACTCTGTACATAGCTCGTCGCAAGTTTTGTTCGGAACTAACATTAAGCCTTTATTAGCCAAATGTCATGGGTCAGTACAATTGAGGCTTGTAATCATGAATCATGATTAGGTGTCGGCTTTAATGAAAGGCAATCAACACGTCTAGATGTACCGTCGAGCGTTTAAACATACGATTAGAACTTGCCAATCGCTTTGTGAACGCAAAAAGCTCACATAAGCATTTTTCATACGGAAATTAGGTCGTTTGGTGAAATGTGTAATTGCTTAATGACTAATCGCCTTTAAGGAGTGGCAGTGTTTTAATTGTAGATAAGAATATTTTTTCTTCTACAAATATTTTTTATGCTTAATTTTGCCATTCACAATTTAAGGTCAATGTTTTAAAAACCAGTTATACAATTAACAAATATACTTATTTATATAAACCTACAATAGCGGAACGTCGCGGTTTTACCCGTGTTAAATTAGCTTTTATTGTTAGATATTTTTTTTATAAGAACACAGTCCGAAGGATAAGATAGAGATGCCCACTTTCCGCGATAGATATATTTTAGGTGCCAATGTGCCATCCACGTTACTGAAGCACGACTAAACATACGTCTTTGAATTACTTCTCGAACGTATGCAGATTTCTTCTCGATTTTCCTTCACCGTTAAGCTGGTGGAGGTAACCTACAGTACAGTGATAAGTCACAACTTATCACTGTACTGTAGTTTAGAAAAAGTTATTGACACATTCGGGATTCAGAACTTGCAATCTTTTTGCTACAGGCAACTACTCGAACCACTTAACGATCACAGCTTTATTAATTAATATTAATACATACATACATATCATCACGCCGAGTCCCTAACGGGGTAGGCAGAGAGTATAGAGCGCCAGTTCTCTCTAGATTTACATACCTCTTTCGCTTCGTCCACATTCATCAGTCTCTTCATACATGCTCGTCGGTTTCGAGTACTCTTAACGTTCCCGTCCTTGAGAGTCCGATCTATTTGATCCAGGTAGTTGGAACGTGGCCTTCCTCTGCCTCTTCTTGCACACACTTTTGCTTTGTATATCTGTTTCGTCAATCTTTCTTCACTCATCCTTTCTATGTGTCCAAACCAACGTAACATGCCTTTCTTCATCTTTACAATCACGCCCTCATTCACGCCAGTTGATTTGCGTATCTCTTCATTGCGGATTCGATCTAATATCGTTACGCCGCACATTTTTCGAAGAGATCGCATCTCGACTGCATTCAAGCTATTTTCATACTTCCTCTGACATACCCAGGATTCGCTGCCATACAATAAGGTAGGTACCAATATCGCGTTGTGGACAGCAACTCGAGCATTCTTGCTCAGACTTTTACTGCCCATCAACGCCGACATGGCTCCATTCACCTTATTTCCGGCAGTTATCCTTCTTTCAATATCTTTTTCATACTTTCCATCTCGTGTGAACATGCTTCCAAGATATACAAATTCATTCACTTATTAATATTAATTATATATATATATATATATATATATATATATATATATATATATATATATTTATATATATATATACCAACCGCGGTTTAAAGAGATTCCAATGCATGTAACTTCTAAAAATTCTGTCAGTTGACCTTCTTGCGTACCAAATTGTAAATAAACGAATACGCAAGATTTATAAAAATTCTTGTTTTCAGCAAACTTAGGTAATATTCCCTGTCTACTAATGTTTATGTCAATATGACTATGTATTTACCAAACACTTTAAACACGATCATTAACGTAATACTAATATTTAAAGCCTTCACATGACTATGCCATTATTTGAACACGCCTTGTATCGATGCGATGGGCGGCAAGGTACTGACTGCCCTTCGGCTTCGTACGGTACCGATTTTGACGATACTTTATATACGCATATAGCTAATGTAATGAGTACTTTTATTTTAGAAACCGAACAATATATTTTTTATTAAATTCCACGCGGATGGAGTTGCAGGCACAGCTAGTACATAATAAGAAACAAAGTCGCTTCCAGTACGCGTAGATCTTTTAAATTCCGCAGTGGATTTGATGCGGTTTTTCTGAATAGATAGAGTGATTCAAGAGGAAGGTTTATATGTATAGTAGTTTACTTGTACATACATACATACATATAATCACGACTCTTTCCCGTAGGGGTAGGCAGAGACCACTTCTTTCCACTTGCTACGATCCTTACATACTTCTTTCGCTTCGTCCACTTTCATTTTTCTCTTCATACATGCTCTTCGGAGTGCAAAGCCCCATTCACAATGTTTCCTGCATTCACTCTTCTTTCAATATCACTCTCACACTTTCCATCTCTTGTAAACTTTGAACCCAGATACACAAACTCGTTCACCTGTTCAATTTTTTCCTCTCCAATCACGATTTTTATTAGTTTACTAGTGGTCCCGCCCAGCTTCGCTTGGGTGAAAAAAGTAAATGCCCTAAAACACGATCACAGCGCCACCTTTCGGGTCCAATTGTGAATCTAAACCATTCTCAAATCCATCTGAAGACAAAGAAAATTTCATTAAAATCGGTCCAGCCGTTTAGGAGGAGTTAAGTGACATACACACTCACAGAATAATTATATATATAAAGATTTGTAGTATCATATATTATACCTCCATATAAATATATGAATTTAAACCGGATGAAACCGCGTGGTGACGCTAGCTTTAGATGAAGCACATTTTACATTATACAGTACAGATGATAATAATTTTGCATATTTTGTCCTTTTTAAGTCTCCCTATACTGTTGTTCTAAGCTCTGTGTTGTACAGTATGTCCAGGAGACAACACAGAGTTTTAGAAGACACAGTTTCATATATACATACGTATATACGAAACCAGGTCGGCTAGACTTAAATCTGTCCGACCATCTCATAGATGATCGTAAGATATACACATACTGTAGATAGAACTTGAGCTTATCAATTTTAGAGGTCAGCGCACGATACAACCCAAGGCGGCCTACTGTGCCATCTGACCTTAGTAATCTTTTCACTCCACTGGGAGTACCGGTTGCCTAGGTCATACTTTCTAAGGCTTATGTCAGGCGTGTCACGGATAAAGATCAAATGCCTATGTGCATAAAGTTACTGAAAACATGCGCCGGCTATGAAATTTACAGTCACAATACGCCGCAATTATATAATAATAAAAGCCGATCTCACCGCTACCATTTGCGCGTAATGAGCACTAAGCCGACAGTTTTTTTTTTTTATACAACAAGAGTGGCAAACAAGCATACGGCCCATCTGATGGGAAGCGGTTACCGCAGCCTATTTACGCTCACGATACTGAAGTATCACTTGCGTGTTGCCACTCTGTGTTCGGAGAGTTATAGTGTGTTGGCGGCATAATGGGTTTAATCCCTCTGCTTCCAACACAATGTAACAATTCTCCCCCCTCCCCAAGGAGCTCATTACTGGAAACCTTATTCACCGCGTAGGAACACAACACAAAAAATTGTGTTAGTTGGCTACGGACTTCTATAAGGTGGAGGTCCTGCCCCAGTCGGGCAGCTCCGAATTCGAACGGGAAACCCGTTATGCCCTACCTCTCTTGAGAATATGCGAGTCAGCTGTAATTTCTCGTAGCCGTGTGCACACTCCGCGCGAACACTCTCAATAATTACTTACTCTATGCACTCTTTTTTTGTCTAATGTGCAACTCACGAACGCTTACTTCTATTTTGAATGCTAATTTACTGCCGTGATTTTGTCCGCGGAAGTTTTTGAAACGATTTTCCTTCTTTTGGGACTTCAAAAGCCCTTATCGTCCTACTATAAAAAGTCGTAAATCGTCGAAAAAAGGCCAGGTCAAGAGTAACCTAAACTGAAGAGCATGTACATACATAAATATCATCACGCCAAGTCCCTAACGGGGTAGGCAGAGAGTATAGAGCGCCAGTTCTCTCTAGACTTACATACCTCTTTCGCTTCGTCCACATTCATCAGTCTCTTCATACATGCTCGTCGGTTTCGAGTACTCTTAACGTTCCCGTCCTTGAGAGTCCGATCTATTTGATCCAGGTAGTTGGAACGTGGCCTTCCTCTGCCTCTTCTTGCACACACTTTTGCTTTGTATATCTGTTTCGTCAATCTTTCTTCACTCATCCTTTCTATGTGTCCAAACCAACGTAACATGCCTTTCTTCATCTTTACAATCACGCCCTCATTCACGCCAGTTGATTTGCGAATCTCTTCATTGCGGATTCGATCTAATATCGTTACGCCGCACATTTTTCGAAGAGATCGCATCTCGACTGCATTCAAGCTATTTTCATACTTCCTCTGACATACCCAGGATTCGCTGCCATACAATAAGGTAGGTACCAATATCGCGTTGTGGACAGCAACTCGAGCATTCTTGCTCAGACTTTTACTGCCCATCAACGCCGACATGGCTCCATTCACCTTATTTCCGGCAGTTATCCTTCTTTCAATATCTTTTTCATACTTTCCATCTCGTGTGAACATGCTTCCAAGATATACAAATTCATTCACTTGCTCTAGAATTTGCCCATTTACCGATATTGCACACTCGGTCACTTGTTCATCTCTTTCGAATACCAGAACCTTAGTCTTGCCAGCGTTTAGGCGCAGCCCCTTCTTTTCACATTCTTCTTTCATTATTGTAACTAGTGACTGCAGTTCGCCCTCTGATGACGCCAGTAAAACCGCGTCATTTTTTATTTTATTTTTATTTTATTTATTTAGGTCTACCAACATATGCTTACAATAATACTTAAATACTATTACATTTGAAAACTTAAAACTAAAAGTAGCATACAATTATAGGTAAACACGACTTGCACCAATAATAAGAGTAGGCTTAAATGTAATTAAAAATTCTACATGCTGGTTACGGTTTGGCGGAGCTGGTGAGGAGAAACATGCCAAATGTCAATAAGGTCACTGTATTCGTTTAATAAT
Source organism: Drepana falcataria (assembly GCA_945859725.1). NCBI lineage: Eukaryota > Metazoa > Arthropoda > Insecta > Lepidoptera > Drepanidae > Drepana > Drepana falcataria. The sequence goes on along the minus strand of OX243941.1, from coordinate 6,498,986 downwards.
TTAGAAAGCCTAGAAATGGGTGAATTTGCACCAAAAACAGTTTTACGGAGCGGAGCACAGAAAGGGGTTAATCTATGTCGAGGATACTTTGCCGGAACACGAAATTTAAACTTTTGTATCAGTTGGGGGCAATCAATTTTATTATTAAATAATTTATATGCAAATGTTATATCCAGTAATATTCTACGTCTATCTAAAGATATAATTTTGAAGTACTTAAGCCGCTTTACATAAGAGTTTAGTGTTTTTTTAGGAATACCCGATGAAAACGCCAAGTGGCTAACAAATCTTTTTTGTACTCTTTCTATCTGTAAAATGTGTGTAGCAAAGTGAGGTCTCCATACAACAGAGCAATACTCCAGACCACTTCTTACTAAGCTATTGTACAGTAATAGCTTTGTTTTTGTATTCCGTAATCCTTTAACATTTCTCAAAACAAAACCTAGCATCCTTGACGCGCGTTTTGTTATATCCTGAATATGTGGAATAAAGGTTAGTTTTGTATCATATATTATTCCCAAGTCTCGAATTTGTTTTAGTTCTTGAACTGCATTGTCGCCAATTGTGTATCTGTATGACATTAAATTATGTTTACGACCGAATTTTAAAAAGAAACATTTTTTTGTGTTCAGCTCCATTCTATTTTCATTGCACCACTGAGTTAGATAGTTGAGATCTTGTTGAAGAGTAACTGAGTCTTGGATTGTATTTATTTCTTTACAAAATTTTAAGTCGTCTGCGTACATAAAAGTATTAGAAGATTTCAAATAATTTGGCAAATCATTAATAAATAAATTAAATAAAACTGGACCTAAATGGGAACCTTGTGGTACTCCAGACGTTATTGGGTGAGTATCAGAGTTAAATCCATTGACCACAACAAAGAAAGAACGCTGACTTAGATAAGATTTTATCCATTCTAATGTTGTACCAGTAATTCCATATGCAGATAGCTTTTGTAACAAAATGTGGTGTGAGACTCGATCAAATGCTTTACTAAAGTCAACGTACATTACGTCTATTTGCTTATTATTATCCAAAGCCTCAGTTAGAGTCTCTGTAAAGTTAATTAAATTTGTGTTTGTCGATCTTGATTGGACAAACCCATGTTGATTACAGCTCAATAATTGTTTTACGTGGTTTTGTATCAGAGGGCAGATTAATGATTCTAATACTTTAGCGAAACAAGATAAAATGGAGATGGGCCTGTAATTCAGGATAAGATCCTCACTACCTGATTTATGTATGGGGACTACCTTAGCTTTCTTCCATTCTAGCGGAAAAACACCAGTTTCTAGAGATTTATTATAAATTAGTAGTAGAGGAGTAACTAACTCCCCAGCACAACGTACTATAAATACCGGTGGTATCCCGTCTGGTCCAGCACCCTTGCTTTCATCGAGATTCTTCAGTGTCTTGAGCAGAGTGTCGTGGTCTATTCTAAAAAGTGGACATTTTTGACTATAGTTTTCTAGATTATTAAAATACTCAGTATGAGTGTATTCATTAGTAGTGTTATCGTCTGCACTGTAAACTGACGCAAAATATGTAGAAAATAACTCACAAATGTCTTCACCATCCGACGCAGTAACCGAACCATCAGTCATGGTTCTGGGATAAGAACTGGTTCCTCCACGCTTTGCTTTGATATACGACCAAAAGAGCTTAGGATTTTTTTTTATCTCTGTTTCTATTGATGTTATATACCGGTTGTAACATGCGGTCGCCATTCTGGTACAACGAGAGCTCAATAACATAAATTCCACCTCATCCATAGGATTTTTATACTTTTTAAAGCGTACCCTGATTTTATACTTTTCCTTTAATGCCTTTATTAGATTGCGGTCAAACCAAGGCGGGTACGTTGTTTTACGTATTTTTTTTTGTGGTGTGAATTTTTGTATTATATTACGAATATTACTATAGAAAGTTTGTAGCATATCGTCAACATTATCAAGACTCTCAAATAGTTCCCCCCAGTTACATTCGCTTAGTTTTTCTTTGATTTTAGTGTAATCGGCTTTGCAATAATTATATTTATACGTTTCGGTATTAAAATCTAGTTTGGCTCTGCTGTTTAAAGAAATATTAATGTCTAACGGGGGATGTAATTTATCAGTTATGCTCAGTATATTCTGGGAATGAGTGACCGAACAAGATGGAACATCAGATAGCACCAAATCCAACGTTCTATTGGAAATGTTAACTGTATGATTATATTGTTGGAGTCCATTTACGTACATAAAGTCAATTAGAGGTTGGCAGATACCCGGGACTACCTGAGTACTTGTAACATCACCATGTAAGCTCCAGTCAATAGCACCCAAATTAAAATCACCTAAAATACAATAAGATGTTGACTGTCCAAAATGAACATTACAATTTTCTATAAAACTAACTAGCACAGACCGAGTTACTGGAGGTGGTAAATAGATGGCACAAAGAGCTATCTGACGAATGGCGCGTGAAATTGGTACATCAATTACGATCCATAGATCTTCTAGTGTAGTTTCCCAATTATACATTCTTTTCGAATGTATATTTCTGGATACTGCAATCAAAACTCCGCCTCCATCTTTTTTATTATTGTTTTCAGTGTCAGCCCTATCCCTTCTATACACAACATACCTTTGGTCAAATAACTCGTTGCTCATAACAGAACTATTTAACCACGTCTCCGTGAGAACTACTACATCATAATCATTGCATAATATCTGATTGTAAAAGTTATGGGTTTTCGTTCGTAAGCCACGGGTATTTTGATAATACAATTTTAAGGGGTTGAATTTTATATTTTAATTATTGCGTACTAGTATGTAATGTAGAATAAAACTATTCATATAATTTTCTTTAACGAATCCAAATTTTTTACCATCACAAATTCGCTATCATCATTTTTTCTGACAAAAATTCTACCATTTCGAACCCAGACATACTTGTAACCGAACTCTTTCCCTTTCTTTCTCGCTGCTGCATGTAATGCTTTATTGAAAGGAGAAAGATGTTCCATTACAAATACGGGAGTACTTTGCCCAGCAATACCTAATGAGTTACTATTCAATTTATTATTCGGATTGGATTTATTGTACTTGATTACTGAGGCTAGCAGCTGGTCCCGAAGTCTAGGAGATCCTAGTTGCGCTATTATTGAACGTGGCCGTGTGCTGGCCTTATCCAGCTTAGCAGTTCGGGTACAGTGCACGATGTCAGTCTCTCTCAGAACGCAACCAGCTACCTTACCAACTGCAATAATGGTTTGTATTAAGTTTTCATTCTTATCTTCCGGTACGCATTGTAGCTCTATATTGTTTTGGCGTGTTTGCTGTTCCAATTGATTTACACGGTGACTGAGGTCAAGTACAGTATTAGTTAAATCTCCGTTGCTTTTTTCAAGTTCCTTTATCTTCAGTTTCGAGGATTCATTATCATGTTTTAAATCTTCATACTGACTATTTATGAAATTCATAGACTCCTTTATTTGTCCTAGCTCGTCCTTTAATGGCTTAAGTTGCTTATTAAGGAAAGAAATGATCTTGTCTTGCATTTCCGCAAACTTGTCATTCATATTTTTGTTAATCACCTCAAGAACAGCATCTCGAACATCATCACGGGTAATGCATCCCTTTATAATATCCATAGGGGGCGAGTTGAGAGCCTGCCTTTTTTTTCCTCTTGTGACCGTCACATTGCGGACTGGTGTATTATCTGTTTTCGAAGATTTGGGGTGATTACGGGTGCAATCAGGACAGCTCCAATCAAGTTTAAATTCAGGCCCAATTAAGGTATCATCGATTGTCATACATGCATAATGATATTTTTTGCTACATTTTACGCAAAGTATATAATTCTCATCGTTTTCATTCTCAGGAACACAGCAGCCCCACTCCGAGTTTTCCATTTCCAAAATAAAATTTAACCAAAAACTCAACTATAATAATAATTAACATTCAACAGAATAGAAAAATAATTTATAATATGTATATATTGGCAGATTATTTTACGTTTTATGGTAACACCAGTAACAAACTAGTGAATGTCAATATGTAAACACTCCTAAGAATGGCTCGAAAAAAATAGTAAAAAGAGGGTAGTCGAAAAAAAATATCGATGCTAACTGTCACTCATCAAAGATATTTTAAGATTTGTTTTGCAACTATATTGTCTTTATTGGAGTTTATTTGTGTTCCACTAAGCTCCGTCACTGCACAACACTTTAAAACCAATATAAAGTCACGTATGTATCAACAGTAACATATAAAAATACAAAAATAGTACGAGTGCTTTTCTCTTATGTTTACGGCTGGGTCGTCATCGGCGTATAGTAGGCAGTTGACCACTAAGTTTCCCATTTTCACTCCACATCCGTTCATTCTTAGTGCTCTCAGACAGTTATCTAGATATATAATGAACAGCCAGGCAGACATGATACACCCTTGTTTGACCCCCGACTTCACATCAAACCAGGGTGACATCTCACCGTTAACCCTAACGCACGCCTCGCTATCACTATAGAGTGATTTCACGGCATGCAGTAGGGAACTGCTCACTCCATATCCAGGCAACACGTCCCAGAGTTCCTTTCGTACGACTCTATCAAATGCCTTCTCTAAGTCGACGAAAGCGCAGAAAACCCTTTGGTTAATATCCAAAAACTTTTCCGCGATTCCGCGAAGCGAGAAGGTTTGATCCATACATCCTCTTCCTGGTCTAAATCCACCTTGGGATTCCCAGAGAAACCTTTCGGATCGCTCTTGCATTCTTATCGTCAGGATCTTCGTGTACACTTTACTAGCTAAGCTGACCAAGCTGATGGCTCTGTAGTTGGAGCAGTCCAATCGTGATCCCTTTCCTTTATAGAAAGGCACGATGACTGCTCGCCTCCAGTCGTCCGGAACATCACCCTTTTCCCAGCAAAGATTGCATAGCAAATAGATGACGTCCCAGACCGCTGGTCCACCGTACTTGATCATCTCAGCCGTAATCCCATCTATTCCCGCAGCTTTTCCACATTTCAGACTTCTTATCGCACTTACAATCTCTCCCATACTTATTTTATCCGCTATAGGATCCTCGACAGATTCTGTTGGAGGCAGCTCTATGAGTAGATCAGCGGCATCATCATCATACATATCTTTGTAGAATTCACTCCATCGCCTGAGGACGTCAGTTTTGTCAGTAAGTATGTCATTGTCCTTCGAAATAATCACATTCATCCTACTACTGGCTGTAACACAATTTCTGGACTTCTTAACTTCTCTCCAAAAAAGTTTTGCATTGTCCTTGAAATTATGCGACAGTTTTTCGTCTACAGTCATTTGGAACCTCTCACGCTTCTGAGCTATTATCTCTTTCGTACGATTTTTTTGCAGGCGATATTTTTCTTTCATCTTTTCTTTCATACTTTCACTTGAGCTGGACATAGCCAAAATGTCTTGCCTGGCATCCTTCTTCTTTTTAACTTCTTCTTTCACTTCATCATCCCACCAACCATCGCCATTTTTGGTTGTCCGACCTTTCGAAATGCCACAAACCTCTTTCGCGGCGCATAAAATGCTGGACTTAAGGAACTGCCAACAAACATCGACACTCTCAAACACATCTTTCGGGGGACAGGCTAGCTGTTCAGATACCCTTTCTTGATATCTGTCTCTAATAGCCGCATCTTGAAGCCTCCAGCTTTTGATGCGGTCTGCGACTGCAGAACAGGGACCCCCAGCACGGGATCGCCAGCCCGCGAACAGACCTCCTATTCTAGTTATAACCAGAAAGTGGTCCGTTCCCAGGTCGGCCCCCCTATACACCCTGGTGTCCATCACCTGTGTTCTGAGTCGCTGATCTATTAGAAACAGATCTATCATGCTTCGCTCATTTTTCCGTTCCCATGTATACTGATGAATCCTCTTGTGGTCGAACATGGTGTTCGCCACAAAAAGGTCTCTCTCCATGCATACATCTAATATCAGCTTGCCTGCCTCGTTCACTCTCTTATCACCATACTTGCCGAGTACTGCCTCGTAATCCTTACGGGCTGTCCCGACCCATCCATTCAGATCACCACAAATAATCAGCTTTTCATTCCCTTCTTTCGTCTCTAGAACATTACTCACACATTCCCAGAGCATGTATGAAGAGAATAATGAAAGTGGACGAAGCGAATGAAGTATGTAAGGATCGTTGCAAGTGGAAAGAAGTGGTTTCTGCCTACCCCTACGGGAAAAAGGCATGATTATATGTATCGTCCTACTGATGATAATAAATGCGAAAGTTTGTGATAATGTTACTCAATGAAACCAAATTATGTTTTAAATTTAACCTTTTATCAGTATGTAACAGTCAGGGGACTGTTTATCAAACAAAACTTAGGTACACTTTATGTGCGGACAAAATCTGGTATCATTTATATTGAAAATAGATACAATAGCTATGTTAAAAGGTACATACGTACATGTAAAAAAGGGAAGATGAGCCACACGGACATACACTATAATTTTGTTAGTATGTATCGCTGATTTAGTTAGATAAATCATTCTTTGGTGCTTTTATCTCAGATTTCAATCCACATTCTAATGTGAATGGAAATCACGGAAGTCCATTAAGCTAACATTATAGTTAGATGCATTAATCATAATCGTCGAGCAACTTTTGTTGTTATCCCTCTGAGGTAATGGTCTGGGATCTGGGGCGTGACGTGCTGTTGCAATAAATGTAGGGGTACGCAGAGGTGTATAGTGATATATTTTAGGTGGCAATGTGTCAGATGGGCGAGCCCATCGCCTTGTCAAACGTATGTTTCTTCTTAAACGTAAAGCTCGAGGTGTGTCTAATCACTATGCTTAAGTTCAGAAAAACTCATTGATACAGTTGGGATTCGAACTTGCAATCTTTGTGTTGCAGGCACCAGCACGCTTTTTTATGTAAAAAATAAATGCTAACTCCGAAGTCCTTAATCACTTTCCCGTGTACAAGTGTACGTCAAAAGTGACAGTCAGTGGTAATTGACGTAAGTAGTAGTGGTCACACACTTTTACTTGACGTCAGTTCCCTGTGATAATTGACTTGCTCAGCAGTATTTTTAGTTGCCTAATGGACTCTAAACACACTGTTTGCTGTCCTATAAATGGTTGTAGGGAGATCTCGAGATGGGCGTAGCGGCGTGCTTATCAAACAAACGAGCCGCTTTGTGAAAGTATTACATCCACAACCTCCAGGTTGTTCGATTGGTGTACAATGCCCTCGTACGATCTAAGCTCGAAACCAGTGCATGCGTATGGAATACGCATGAAGCAACATACGCCCTCTTACTTGAAAAAGTACAAAAAGCCTTCTTGAGGGCCTTATACAAGCGATGTTGTGGGTATTACCCTTACCTATATCCCACTCAATTTCTTTTGGGATATTTAGGCTACAACTCTTTGGAAGTTCGCCGAGACTATAGCCAGTTGATAATAGCGTGTAAGATATTACGCGGGAAAATAGATGCACCGAACTTGAGCGATGAGTTGTGTCGATTTTTTGTCCCCGATAATTACCTTCGAGGCCGAAGGCACAGACTGTTCGCCGTGCCACCGTCTCGCACCTCGGCGCGCGCCCAATCTCCCATCCCGCGAGTCCTGGCCTCGCTCAACGCTCTCCTGAACCAGAACCCTGATTGCGATGTGTTTGCGGATGCGTGGCTCAAAATATTGTTGGAGTGCAAGAAGTTTTGCGAGCGGGGTGCATGACAGTGACGTAATTGTGTATATTTTTATTTTATTTTTGTAGTATAATATGATTGTGTTGTTGAATAATTTTATCTTAATTAATGTAATTGGTATGTTGATGCCGTTTTAATTATGTAAATAAATAAATAAATAAATAAAATCTTAGCCTAATGTCGCTAAATGGTAAAAAAAATAGGCAAGCCGCAGCATTAACTTTTACTTGGAATCACGTCATCTATTAAATTGTTATGAACTATAAGGAGGTCACATAAGGTTCACATACGAAGCTCAAACTTAACTTACTTTCAAATCTGGGTTTTGGCACCAAGCCACTAAGGGTAAGGTGGCAAACAAATATGCACCCCTTCAGATGGTAAGCGGGTACCGATTGAAAATTCCAATGATTTTCCCGTTGTGGTTTTTATTTAATTTTCATTTAATTTAATGTTGCTAATTTTCTTTTGATTATCTGTTATATAACTAGATATATCTGTAGATAAAATCTATTTGCTTCACCTCAGCACCCACAGATTAGCACATAACTAACCATCTAAATCACCGTGCTTTAATTTTTAATAACGGAATTCTAGTCATATCGCTGATGATATGTGTATTTTTTTTTCGGGTAAATTCCGTTATTATAAAAGTCGGTAGCGCGCTAGCGATATCCCCAGTATTGTATATATCATCTGGCAGACCGCATGCTTACTGCAACCTTTGTGGTATAAACACAAAATAACTCTGCCACGAGGCAGGCAGAGAGAGTAGAGCGCCAGTTCTCTCTAAACTTACAGACATCTTCCACTTCATTCACATTCATCAGTCTTCGCTCCATGGTTTCGAGTACTCTTGACGTTTCCATATACCTACTGTTCGATCTGAATTACTGTACTGATCGATCGAAATTTGGTAGTAACGAGGGTTTCTACTTCTTGTTCGACTCACTTTCGCATTGTATATCTGTCTCATCGATCTTTATTCACAGATCCTTTCTAAATGTCCAAACCAACGTAACGTGCTGTCCGTGTTTACAATCATACATGCGCAAGCCAGTTGCTTCATACTGACACACTGGTGACATATATACTAGGCCACGTTGACAGTAATTAAGGTCGTAAAATGTTCATCCTAGTTCCGACGATGACAGCGCAGTGTCCCTCGTAACACAAACCTTAGTGAAAGTAATTCTGTTATGCAACTGTTATCTTTAAGAATAGTTGCCTCCACAACTGTTGGTACTTTAGCGTTAAATTACGATGAGCTCACTTAATATCGTTAACGTTTGTAATTCTACATATTTATAGCTAAATAAAAGGCGCTTATTTTTTTTTATTATGTAAATAATGAAAATGTAATTACATTTTAGTTGTGTTAGTTGAGCAATATGATTAGGTGTTTCGTAATAGGAAAAGTGTTTACAAATGTTATTTTAATGATACAAGGAGTTCTGATTTCTCTCTGTGTGTATCGTTTCGGAACAATGCGCGTCATCGCCGTTCATTATGAAATTTAACACTAACTGCTTTTACTTATGATATTAGCCATAATTTTTTATTGCTTAGGCCTATTGCTAGGTAGAATGAAGTATGTATTACGTTCGAGGCTCTTTATTACTGGCTTGTACGCGTTTTTGATGACCTATAAATCTTTTATATATACATACATACACACATCACGCCGATTCCCCCACGGTGTAGACAGAGAGAGTAGAGCGCCAGTTCTCTTTATACTTTAACTCAGAATTCTATAAGACCTTTCACACTATGAAGCTAAAGGATCAAAGCGGTTTGTTCGCCGTGTAATATAGCTTGAATTTCATACTTGAATGTTTAAGCGTCCAAAAAATTATATAATCGCACGTAACGAGTAATTGCGTCAGCGATGGGCGGTGGGTCAAGTTGTATTGTGGAAACTGGCGCTGTGTGCCAGGCTTCGGCCTTCGCCCCAACCTTTCCGAGGCTGAGTCATAGGCAGGGTTACCGCTAAAACAAATATTAAGTCATTTATCCTCTGGAGATGAAAATAATTTGTTTTTCGATGGACTCGCCATCTTTCACGTTGGCACCTAAAACATATCTGGCGGAAAGTGGGTGTGTAGTTACTACCTGTACGCTTCTGCCTACCCCTTCGAGGTCCCTTGTGGGAAGGCGTGAGGTTATATCATATATATTGTTCCCCATTAATACCCCTAGCCGACATATTTATACTTGGTCTTGTTTGGGTGCGTCGTTTGGGAACAATAATCCAACTTATTTTAAAATATCTAAACTGTATGGCAAGTCTCTGAAGGGTATGCTGGAGGTAACGACACTAACTCTTCGAGGGAGATATATTTAAGGTGCTACATGGCGGGTCAGTCACTCTGTCTCAAGCACGGGTTTTTCAGGATTCCTGTCACTGCGTTCTTCTTTGCCGTAAAGCTAAGAGATCTCTCTTAGTTGATCACTGTACTTTAGTCCTTTTGGTACAAAACGGCCGCGGCGCTTCATAATTACCATACACAGCGAACATTGTTCACGTGAATGTACCCAACAAAAGTGTCGACCTCAATTTACTGATGATGTCCTCCTTTCAATAGTATTCACAGGGGAAGTGGTGTTATGTCATAGCCTTTAAATGTTATTGTATATATATTTTTAACTTGTGTGCCAATATTACGTAAGTGACTACACTGAGAAGGTTTGGTTATGGCGATGAGTGGAAGGCATCGCGCCTGGATCATTTCAGTTTCTCTCGAGCAGTACTGAAGTTGCCTAACTTGTAACTCGCCTGTGCTGTGAAAGGGGTTCAATTGACACTTACGCTATTTGTACAGCGAATTCACCCAACATAAGGTCGGCATTGCTGGCTGTATAGGCTACGGATATCGCTAACTATAACCGTCGAATGGCGGTTTGAGCATCCGTGCTAGAACCAGGAGACTAAAACGGTCCCGTCCCTCCCAACACAGACATTCCTTGTCGAATTCTGGAAACATTACAATACCACCCAGTAGCTGGAGCAGGCAAAGAGAGTAGAGCGCTAGTTCACTCTAGACTTAGAGAATTCTTTCGCTTCATCCACATTGAAATATAATTAATTATACAAGGTATACAATTAGCGTTTGACTTCAATTGCCTGAAACGTATCTAGAGATCGTGTCAGCTTTCTCCCATGGTATGCAATCATGGGATACAATACCTTTTATTTTGATTACGCTGAGTGTATGCATTTTACCTCATCGTAACTCATTTTACTGTGTATATGTTACATTGAGAAATAAATTTCTACACAAATTTATTTCCGGTTGAAATTTAATCAGCAACATTGCAGCGACAATACACATAAAGATTAACAGAAAAAGCTACTTTCAGTGTTATATTATCGTCGATGACTTTGACGATTTGCGTAGTTTTCCTTTTCCTACCGCAGTTTTAGTTTAGTTAGTAGTTTTTATTAGTTTTTAAATTCCTATATAACCTAGTTTATACTCTTTAGGAGATGATCTCATGGAGCTCCTCAAGAACGGCTTGAAAATATTTTATGATTCTTTTTATATCTTGTTTTATTTTTTTCTACCTACATTAACTTCCAAACTACTTATATTATAATTGCTGATAATGCGTACATACATACATATCATCACGCCGAGTCCCTAACGGAGTAGGCAGAGAGTATAGAGCGCCAGTTATCTTTAGACTTAGATACATCTTTCGCTTCGTCGACATTCATCAGTCTCTTCTTCTGCTGGTAATGCAGATATATTTATTTTGCATACTTTCGCCGCTTGTTACTGTGGCAACATTTTACTTTTAGATCATACATGTTTTAATGTTAACTACGTTAGTGGCCTTTAATAAATCAATACAAAAATAAAATAAAATTATACATTGCAGTTTATGTGTGCGAGTGTAATATCCGAATGGCCAATTTGTTTGAAGGTATTTAGAATGTACGTCTTATTACCTGTGCTGTATAATTGCCGCGTTATAAAAATATGATAAATATGCAAAATACTAGTATCATTGCCATCGTAATCTTTAGGAAAGTTTTCTCAATTTAAATGTGTTGTTTGTTGTGTTCGGACTGGCTGTTGAAAATAGTTCTTCAGTTAAAAATAGACATTGAATATATTAAAAAGGTTAAATCAAACTGTATGATAATTTGTCTGGCACGTTGAACTTGTAACGTTTGAAAGTTGTCTTCGTTCCATTTATAAAATAGTTTTGAATATGTTTTTGTTCACGGAGAGTAGGTATATATTGACGTGTTCATACGAATCAATCTTCTACTACTGGTGTCAATGCTTGAAACTATTGCCTGCAGTTGTTACAGTTGGCACCTAATATACCTCTGGCGGAAAGTGGGTGTGTGGGTATTACCTATACACCTCTGCCTACCCCTTCGGGGACCCTTGTGGGAAGGCGTGAGGATATATATATATATATATATATATATATATATATATGTTACAGTTGTAATCTTTGCATATTAAAAATCTTTAGACTTGTCATGCCTGTACACTAATCGTATCCTACCAATACTATAAATGCGAAAGCTTGTGAGGATTTTTGTTCCATTTTCACGTAAAAACTACAAATCGGATTAAGCTTGGCGCAGATATAGATTAGTAGCTGGGTAAACATGTGGAATATGTTTTATTCTAGAAAAAAACCAGAAGGATGAAATACTAAATGGATGGGAATCTAGATTCATAACGCTAATGATGTTTTCTTTCACCTTAAAGCTCGTGGTGTGCCTAATCACTGTACTTAAGTTCAGAAAAACTCATTGGTACTGACGGGATTCGAACTTGCGATCTTTGCGTCGCAGACAACTACCGAACCACTCGTCCTCCACGGCTTTCAAATATATCTTGTAATTGAATTATTTTCATCTAAATGTAAATGTACCCGTTTGATATTTCGAGAGTAATCCTCGTCGTAAAAAGAAAGGGCATTACTAACATTGAGGTCTCACGTCGAGATCTAAGATTTAAAATATCACTTCCGATAAGTGAGTGGCATGTGTCGCTTGTATTTATATAAAAAATAACTAGTTTAGTACAGTGGCTTTGCCATTATAGTTTTTGCAAAGCCGTAGTAGCATGAAGTTCGAGTAGTTGCCTGCAACGCAAAGGTTGAACGTGTGAGTTCCTACTGTGTCATTATTATATTATGATAACATTAACTGGGTATTTCAGAGAAAGCATGAAAATAGCAAAAATGCAGTAGTTATTTTAAATCCAAGCAACAATGAAGAGATTCGCAAAACAACTGGCGTGAACGAGGGTGTGATTGTAAAAATTAAGAAAGGCTTTTACGTTGGCTTGGACATATAGAAAGGGTGAGTGAAGAAAGGTTGACGAAACAGATATAGGTACAAAGCGAAAGTGTATGCAAGAAGAGGCAGAGGAAGACCACGTTCCAACTACTTAGATCTAATCGATCGGACATTTAAGGATGGGACCGCCAAGAGTACTCGAAACCGACGAGCATGTATAAGCAGACTGATGAATGTAAGAGCATGTATAAACAGACTGATGAATGTAAAAGAAGCGAAAGCGTAGGCAGAGAGAGTAGCTATCTCTGGCCTCAGAGATAGCTACTCTCTCTGTCTACCCGGTTAGGGAATCGGCTTAATAATTTGAATGCATGTACTAACATTACAATTATGCGAACTAAGCTATGCTTAATGTAGGGTCAGTTATATAGACTTGATTGATTATTATTACTAACATGACAATTATGCTGGATGCTGATTGGTAATCTCCTGAATATCAGCTTTAAGATAACAAAGGTGTGACACGCCTCGGCCCAGCAGGGTCATTAGCTGTGAACAATAACTTGAGATTAGATCGTAGTTATTTGATACGCGTTAATCTTGTAATTTGTAACTTATTGTTGTAACCCAGTGGTGAGATTGTGTGAAAGTTTGGTGTAAAAATTGAGATTACATTAAAGAATTAATTATTTTGCTTTCTCATGGCATAATTACACGTAGTGTTCTACTAGATGCTGAGCTTTTGAACAGATTCGCACCTTCGTAATTTTAAAAATGTTTTGCTATCACCTTATAATGGATGGTGAGCTATGCTTGGTGCATATGACATATTCCAATCGCCTTCTACCATCCCAGTCCAGTCCACTTATTCACTCGCAAGTCAACAACGCCCTAAGCCAAAGTGCGAATTCCATAGAGAACTTTATCTACTTAATACTTAAAAAGAGATATGTTATGTTGTGTTCCCACGCGGTGAATAAGGTTTCCAATAACGTGCTCTTTGGGGAGGGGGGAGGGTTGTTATATTGTGTTGGCAGCAGAGGCATTAGTCCCATTATGCTGCCAACACAGTATAACTATCCGAACACAGATTGGCAACGCGCAAGTGATACTTCGGTATGGGGAGCGTAAAGAGGCTACGGTAACCGTTTCCATCAGGTAAGCCGTATGCTAGTTTGCCACTCCCGCTCCGCCTCTGGAGGTTCATCACATACCGGGAGCAGTGATAGTTAGATAGTCTGGTTGTTATTTTGAACGAGGGATTGTGTTTTGTGGCTTCTTTCTTAAGTTACTCGCTGAAATCACGTCTGTCTGTATAGAGGGGTACAGAGGGTCAAGCTTTAAGCGCGACTTCGTCCGCGCGGAAAAGTGATATTAAGCAGCATTTTTTTACCCCCTTAAGGGTAACATTTTTACAAACTTTGAATGTAATATTAATTTATATGTAATTACGAGCCTAAAAAATAAGTTTCAAGCTTCTAGCTTCAAAAATGACGAAACTTCCATACAAACTTTAATCCCCTATTTCAATCCCTTACAACCCTTTTTCGCATTAAAAAGTAGCCTATGTCCTTCCTCAAGCTCTAGGCTATATCTGTACCAAATTTCATTTAAATCTGTTCAGTAGTTTAGGCGTGAATAGGTAACAGACAGACAGACAGAGTTACTTTCGCATTTATAATATTATTAGGGATTAGTTTTGAAAGTGTTACAAATCCAACAAGCCTATAAAGTTCCGAGTCACATTTATAAATTTATCGTCATAAAATATTATAAGTGTGTGGGAGGAGACCTACTCCATAACACTAAAGTAGGCACTTTTATACTTTCACCAAACCACAAAAACGCAAATTTCTGAACGCATCGTGCAAGGGATTTTAAATGGCTCACTTTATTTCATAATTGCAATAATTAAAACAAATAAAGATTTTTAAAAGTGTTTTTGATCAACTTAATAACGTTAAATCAAGAATCATCATTTAAAGAAAAGCAATATTGAGGTAACTTTCTTTTAACAAAGAAAAATGCTCTGTTATTTTTGTTTGGTTTATAGAATTTATTGTCATAAACAACTTACATAAGTCCACTTACAATGAGATTTGGTTTAACAATTTCTTAATTCTAATTACATATATTTTCTTTGACTATCGTTAATAAATCCTTATACGTATACATAGCAGAGGTAGGGCATAACGGGTTTCCCGTTCGAATATGGAGCTGCCCAACTGGGGCAGGCCCTCCACCTTATAGAAGTCCGTAGCCAAATAACATAGCCTTGGGATGGGGGGAGGATTGTTATATTGTGTTGGCACCAGAGGGATTAGTGTCATTATGCTGCCAATATACAACTCTCCGAACACAGAGTAGCAACGCGCATGTGATACTTCGGTATTGTATGCGTAAATAGGCAGCGGTAACGGTTTTCCATCGGATGGGCCGTATGCTTGTTTGCCACTCTTGTTGTATAAAAAAAATAACTAATAAATACTAACGTATGTATACATATCTACTAGCTATCCCGCCCAGCTTTGCTTGGGTGAAAGAATAAAAGCTTCATTAAAATCGAAAAACAGAAAATTTAATTAAAATCGGGGTCCAGGTACAGAAGGAATATATACTTAAAGATTTTTATATGTACATATATATATATCGTTCCCTAGTTAGTTCTACCATAGTACAAGCTTGTTATTACGCTGTTAATTTATGTGGAATTGTCCCAAGGTATTTTATTATCATGATTAACTTATAGTATATGTTTTATTTCAGAAAATAGAACCACCAAATAAATCAAATATTACGCGCATGAAACCGAGGGATACAGCTAGTACTATAATTCGTAGACTATTTGCTATCAGTATGCATTATGTGCACGCAAATGTACGTGTATCATTCCATTGCCTTTCGCTTATTAAGGGCTAGAGAGCAGGAGCCTTCCTCAGTGAAAGGAACCGACATAGACACTTGGTAATTTGATATCTTCAATACATAGACACGCAATGTTGTAAAAACGCATAGAATAATGAGTGTCATTACGTTATAGTTTTCAACGCATCCTAAAGTGGCCTAACATAATAACTTAATATAAATCTTGGTAGGCAGAGAGAGTGGAGCGTCAGTTGTTTCTAGAATTACAAACGTCTCTCGCTTCATTCACAGTCTGCCTGCACTGCCTCGGCGTGTTGATATGAATGTACCCGGATTCCCAGAGAGCTAACATCCCTTCTGTAATGGTTCTTCTATCTGTGTAGGCAAAGGTCGAAATCTCTTCTTGCTGAAGATGATGATATTTTTTTTACTTTAGTTTAAAACTAGCTTTATATAAATATCTGTATATGAAGTCCAGAAAACTTCCATACCTCCGACGTATGCAAGCTAATAAGTAAAGTCAGAATTGCTTCTGAGTTCACTCAGATCGTTACTTAAACCACTCGAATACCACCGTAATATAAGTACATACATACATATCATCACGCCAAGTCCCTAAAGGGTAGGCAGAGAGTATAGATCGCCAGTTCTCTCTAGACTTGCATACCTCTTTCGCTTCGTCCACATTCATCAGTCTCTTCATACATGCTCGTCGGTTTCGAGTACTCTTGACGTTCCCGTCCTTGAGCGTCCGATCGATTTGATCCAGGTAGTTGGAACGTGGTCTTCCTCTGCCTCTTCTTGAACACAGATAGATACTTACATACATATGTACGTATGTATGTATAAGTGTCATCGGAATACTACTACGTCTAACTACCGAGCCTATTGCATTCCTGCTCACCTTTGGCCGCGGAAGATATGCCTCGTTTTATCTCGACTGGTTCTCATCGAGGTGAATTCACAGAGGCTTTGCAATTGGAAAGGCTGTGTCTAGAGTTCATTGTTTTAAGCGAACGAAATATATTACATTACAAAATAGAATAGAATATTTGATTCATATCAAAGTTGTTTTATTTTGTAGAAGCGAAATATTCTTACATTTGAATTCGTAATTAATGGATGTAAAATTTTGCACAGAATTTTAAAACTGATCTAATTAAAAGATAACTGTAGCGGTATATTACGGAATATGAGCATCGTTTTTATAATCGGATCAATGTACACGGACATATTATGTGATGCAAATTTAATACGGGCTAGGGCAGCTCGAGTAGCCATGTTTGTTAATTCAAATGTATAT
The DNA here is from genome assembly GCA_945859725.1 of Drepana falcataria. Classification (NCBI taxonomy): domain Eukaryota; kingdom Metazoa; phylum Arthropoda; class Insecta; order Lepidoptera; family Drepanidae; genus Drepana; species Drepana falcataria. The sequence goes on along the minus strand of OX243941.1, from coordinate 6,481,856 downwards.
TCAAACACTAATGTACAGTCGTGTGAAACACGGCGCTGGTATCACTCTTCATATATCACACCACGAGCTTAACATCGAAAGAAAACATCGCGAGGGATCTTGCATACATTTGAGGAGTAAAGCAAACACGTATGTATAGTCGGGCTTGAGAAACGGCGATGGGCTGGTCGTCAGTAACGTTGGCACCAAAAATATGAATTTTTCCAATGAAAAGTGGGTACCCTTTCGGGGACCCTAGCGAAAAGGCATTGCTATATAATCTTAATATATATAAATAACGTGTCACGTTGTTTGTCCGTGATGGACTCGTAAACTACTTAACCGATTTCAATAAAATTTGCCGTGTGCAGTTTGATCCAACTTAAAAGATAGGATAGCTTACATCACAATTGGACCCGATAGGTGGCGCTACGATCGTGTTTCAGGATTTTTTACTTTTTCACCCGGGCGAAGCTGGGCGGGACAGCTAGTATATATATAAAACAATGTGGTTATAAACAGACATTTTGTAATATTTCTGTCCCTGATACAGCTAACTAGTTGAAAACTCCATCAGATTACTATCGACTATAAACACTCGTGACCCGAGAATAAGCGCACGGTGAACTTTCCAAGTCATGACTCTATAGTTAATAGGCAAGTAAAACAATATGATTACAGATTGTAAGCTTACCCCGTGAAAGACTCGAAGTAAGACTTCGACTTAAGACAATTTTCGTGATGATATTGTAAATTTTCCTAGTCTACCACTGAATGAATTTTGGTGCGGTTTTTCATTCAGTTTGATATGATCGGTTGAGTGGTTGAGATGTGAAAGCGTAACAAACAAACTCACTTTCGCATTTGTAGTATAGGTGAGGATACAAATATCGCTATATAAGCACAGTTGTCTAAAAGGAAATCGACGAAATTTCATATCAATTTCATGTTTGCGATTAAAATTGTACGACGAGATGAATAAACAATATTTGTAATTCACTGTCAATGACAGCTAGTGAGTTATATATGTGTTGGTTAAGTAATATTCGTAAAACCTCTTTTGTTTATTAAAGCGGGAACGTGCCATTAAGTGAAATTTTAAATTTTGGTAATATTGTACTGACAGTGATGATAAAAGCTGATATTTCCAGTTTTAGGTTAGTTGGAGTGTAACGATTTCCGGTTTACTGGATAGTTGGGTTGACTTTTCCAATTACCGTCTGTGGTGAAGTGTGGTATAGTACCTATATAATGTAGATTATTAAAGTTATTTTCTCTAAAACGAAAGAAATACCTACTTCCCTACTCAAAAGAATAAATCGAAGTTTGTGATTCTGTTTGTTATTCAATCACATCATAATTGCGGCTGATTTTATTATGCTGCATGTGGTGATTAAATTTTCTTTTTATTACCTGTTATTTATATGTTGATCATTATCATCTAAGCGTAGATCTCTTTTCTGCAATATGATAATATCGGAGAAACTACATTTCCTCGTGTAAATATAACGCGTAGTCGTTCTCATAGGCCCGATCGTCCGGTCCATCACACCGGTTTTGGCCTTTATGGGAAATTCATGCTGTTTATATATGTGTCAGTACTAGAAACCGCTTCTAGTAATATTTTGTTCTTGGATCGTATCCAGAAGTTGATTGAAAGCATGTATGTTCCGAACAAGTGTTTTTAATACTCTTAAGTTTGTATGTAATTAGCTTAGAAGACTAATTAGTCTGATATTAGTTGTTCCCCCATACTTGGGTACTATTGCTGTAACGTAAAAATTGTTATTGTATATGCCTAATGATTTGAAAAGAGTAACCATGGAGTTTCTTGCCGGTTCTTCTCCATGGAAGCGACTAACCCGAACCGTGATCCTTTTTCGACGTTTTATAAGTGCCCACCTGGGCTTATGTGAAATAAAAAGATTTTGATTTTGATGTTACCGATTGATACCTACTAGGGTTAGATATTTGTGTGTTGACCATGATTATCAGTATCCTAGTCTAGAATTTTAAAGTATATATGCGACTATGTATATCTTGTCTAGTTCCCACAGTACAAGGTTAGGACTAGGGAAATATAGTTTGTAGAATTGTTCCAAGGTTTTTATTTATATTCAATTTCTAAAGTATACGTTTTGTATGGGTACTTGACAATCAGTGACTTGATCATTATCTATTGATTGACGTTACTTAGACCTGTATGCATTCCACACAAATACCTATAAAAAGCTTCGAACTAATCGGTACATAATATGTACATATGTATGGGATGCGCATACGCATTGCAGCGCACTTCGTACAGATCGCCACACAAAAGTGTGTTTGTTATTTACGTTAAATAATATGGTTTTATTACAATCATTACTGTTTTTCTGTAGTAGTATACGCTCAGTGCTTTGAGATTTGAGATTTTCTATATAAATATTGAGTTAAAATGAACAGGAATTAGTGTGACAGTTTAAACGTTTAAAGATTACTTATTTTAAACATTTTATTTATTAGTTCTTCAAGAAGGATATCCAATATTTTCCAGTCGGTATTTATTTTTTTTTTTTTTTTTTTTATACAACTAGAGTGGCAAACAAGCATACGGGCCAGCCTGATGGAAAACGGTTACCGCAGCCTATTTACGCTAACAATACCGAAGTATCACTTGCGCGTTGCCACTCTGTGTTCGGAGAGCTATACTGTGTTGGCCGCACAATGGGACTAATCCCTCTGCTGCCAACACAATATAACAATCCTCCCCCCTCCCAAGGAGCTCATTACTGGAAACCTTATTCACCGCGTAGGAACACAACACAATAAATTGTGTTATTTGGCTACGGACTTCTATAAGGTGGAGGTCCTGCCCCAGTCGGGCAGCTCCAAATTCGAACGGGAAACCCGTTATGCCCTACCTCTCTTTATATAGCGCGAATAGACAATTTCATGAGGTAGATTTAAATGTAGGTATTATTTGAAAAAATAATACGATATAGTTGAAAATGTCGGAGAAATTTAAGCTGCCCATTCGTCGAAAACGCTGCCTTATCCCTTCGACATATAACAAAACAAAGTATGTATGTACCGTAGTTAACTAGTTCATTATAACCAAACGTCACGAATGCTATTATAGTATATTGATAATAAGTAGGTGTATCAATCTACAATCGACGTTCTATCTGACAATCATATTTATACTAATCGTATTTTTTTATCACACTTCCCTTCAATAAAAAAGTGACCGCAGTATTAGAAAAGATGAAATTACCTTTCGATTGGTTGATTACTTTTTGATTCTTTTTTTTTCTTTTCATCAGATTGACACCTCGATGTGTTGAAATTGTTCGGTTGATGGTTTTGTTTATGTCTTTCTAAGTACAGTCGAGTAGGTTTAAGCATACTCATTGTTATTAACCATCTTAAACAAATGAGGTTATTATTTTAATAATTTTTATGTGCCAGTGATTAAAATTTTAATTTTTTCTTATTTATTGACAATTTCAAGCGCATAATGTGATTTTTTTAGGGATGTAAGATTTTAGTTTTTTATTATATAAGTTGCTTGAAGTAAATGGGACATCGTTCCAAGTTTACATTGCACCGGAGTTAACTGGATGATGAAAGAACGGTTTCCGTTCTGCATAGCATTCCGTAAGGTCTTCTGGAAACTTTACTTAGAGAAACAACATGTACTATCCCCTAGCGGTTGCATTTGCTACGCAATGTTCAATAAGGTGAGGGCACTCGACTAGTCGGACAACTTTTATTTCGAACAAGAGATACGTTGTGCCAGCCATAGGTAGGATGCATTTTGTTAAAATAATATTTTTATCGTCACGTTTATCCCTTTTGTATCACTTATTCCCCCAAGATGTGTATGCAAGAATAGGTACCTGCTTTTCGCCTAAACAAAAATGTATTTTGTAAATGTAAATGTAAATGTATGTCCTTGAATTATGATGTTCATGGTGCACTCGATTGTCTCCAACTTATAAATACATAAATATAAATAAAGATCCGTGGTGACCGAGTGGTTCGAGTAGTTGCCTGCGACACAGAGATCACAAGTTCGAATCCCGACGGTACCAATGAGTTTTTCTGAACTTAAGTTCCTACAATGATAAGTCACACCACGAGCTTTGCGGTGAAGGAAAACATTGAGAGGAAACCTGCATACATCTGAGAAGAAATTCAAAGGCATATGTATAGTAGTGCTTGAGGCTTATATATATAACTCTGGCGGAAAGTGGGAGTGTGGGTGGGTACTACCTATACACCTCTGCCTACCCCTTTGGGGATCCTTGTGGCACGGCATGAGGATTAATAAATCATTTATAATCTCCTCACAAAGCTTTAAAGCTACATCGGTGACCTTATTAGTATGTAGGTAATAGTAAAATGCAAACTTTGTGAGAGAATGGTAGAGTACGTAGAGCTCGACGTGTGATTAATCAGTGCCCGAGCTCAAATAAAATATGGACTTAAATCTATTCGGCCACCGCTTTGTGGTCAAACAAACATCTATAACTCAATGCATTAAAATCCAATAACCGCCTAAATACTTATACATAGATATTATTTAGGGTAATGGCCAAACGATGACTTCAGTTACGTTGATTTATGACGATCGACTTGGAATTAATCGGTGAAATCGAAATACTCTTACGCGCACTAATATTATATCACTAACAAAGCATACAGACTTTTGTTTCATATTTACATTGATTAATTGCTCACAAACTAGATACCATTATTTTTCATCGCTGCCACCACTATGATATGAATATCAAATCGATAAATCATTTTTATTGATATCGAATAATTATAACAGGAATAAAAAATAAAAGCAGACACGTTCTTCTTTCTTCTCTATCTTCTCCGGTCAAACTAAGAGTTTGAGTGGTTGTAAATTTAAGTGACGGGTATTTGTGATACCTGGATCAAATCGATCGGACGCTCAAGGACGGGAACGTTAAGAGTACTCGAAACCGACGAGCCTGTATGAAGAGACTGATGAATGTGGACGAAGCGAAAGAGGTAGGAATGTAAGTCTACAGAGAATTGGCGCTCTGTACTCTCTGCCTACCCCGTTAGGGATCTGGCGTGATGATATGTATGTATTTGTGATGATGCTACTCCGTGTCTTTTTTATTTTAAGACTTTGTCCGCGTAGAATTAAACAAAAAATATATTGTTTAGTTTCTAAAATAAAAGTAGCCCAAGTTACTCCTTTTTACGTCAACTATCTGCCAGTTAAAGTCCCGTCAAAAAAAAAATATATTGACTGGCTGGTGAGAATACGATACGTAAACTGCGTGCACGAAACGTGCGGTTCCACCGAGGTTCGCTTGGATGAATAAAACAAAACCTGCTACACGATTCAATTGTATTTCGAAACCTAACTTGAAACTCATTTAAATAAATACACAGATACAAAATTATCAAAAATTTGAATATACATATTGTCGGTAACTACACTCAAAACAAGCTCCAGAGCTCTAAGAGCTTGTTATTTGCTCATTTATTTATAACTAGCGGCCCGTCCCGGCTTCGCACGAGTGGATTTTTTTTTATATATCAAAATATAGCCTATGTCACTCAGGGTGAATGCAGCTTTCAGCAGTAATTTTTGAGCCAATTCTGTACAAACATACTTACATACAAATCTTTCCTCTTTATAATATAAAAAGTAAAAGTATAGATACTAAAATTATGCAAGACTGTTGTACTGCATCTAATATTTATATATTGTATACAAGTACTGTCATCGAAAGTATCAAGAACATTGAAGGCTACAACGTATGTATGAATAGATTCTTCTGAAATGTGCGAACGCATATGACCACGACATCTTCAGAAGACCGTGACTAACAAGATTAACGAGCTATACGAATGATTCATGTAGGTTGACCAGTTTTTATCAATAAATTTAAGGTCTACACTTTAAGTTGGCCTTTGTGTACAACATATACTTACATACAGATATTAAAGCTTAAATATAGAATATTATATTCTCTTGCCGAAACAGGTATACGTTGTAAAAATTACTGCAAGACGGTGCAGAAGAAACCCACGCTTAAACTACCTAATCGATCGATCACTCACGGATGGGAACATCAGCTCAGTCTAGGAACTTTACTTTTACAAGCATTATTCGCAATGTATTTTGGGGTCAGTATCTCTTTTTCTTCGTGTAATGAATACAGAATGACGTGAGCTTAATACCACATTCAGACGTACCGGAAGTGATTGCTGAAAACTGACGACGCATGTACCCGACGTATGTAATTTACTCGTAAAGTATTAAAATTTAAATATTATTTATATTTGCTCATTTTAAGGTTTTATTTTCCATCGGAATAATTTTAGGTGTTATTATATACTGTACCATAACGAAAATGTTTTTTTATTATTTTGATTCGCTAATGATACATAATATACCATGAGGTATAATTCGATATTGCCAACTTGATAGTATGTTAAATTTGATATTACAAGTTAACCTTTATAACGGTCCAATTAAGCAGTGGTAAAACATAGTAAGCCGCGTTAGGTAATATACTACCGTGTTGATAATGCTGGTTACGTGAACGAAAGGCGGTGTGCTCGCCAGTCTCAGACTGCACCGCAGAGCGCTCGCTCGTACTTTCGCTCTCAAACGACGCTTCCGCGACAACACTTCCGTACTCACCTGTACCTAATCATTGTCCGCCGAACTTGCAATACAAGGGACAATATTGACCTATTGATTGTCAGTTGAGTGAGCTATTGTTTTTGTTGAACTCGACACCTAAATGGACTAGTGAACTTTTAATTGTATGTCGCGACTGGCTAAACAAAAGACTCATTCTGAAAATTGTATCGTGTTCTGTTTCTTTAGTTTTAATTTAACGTGATAATTATTGTAAATTGAGTTTACAGTAAATTATTGTATAAAGAATTTTGAGCGCCAAATGGATTTCGAAATAAACATTGAGCAGGACACTTAACAGTGCATGACGTTTTGAAGTATAAAATAAATACCGCCTTAATTTTAATTTGAGTCTGTTAATGCAATCAGAACTTGTGAGTGCGAACAGTTTGACTTGAAGAAGACGGTGAAACGGTGAAGGTGTTCGATCAGTGTTAAGGGGAAACAGTCGGGAGTATGCTGGTGATACTTGCGTTCATTGGAGTGCGATTCGCCCTCCATGTGTCGAGGCAAAGCGGCAGAGCACTCGCTGACGAGTGCTATACAAGAAAGTAAATACAATATTTTATTAGCTTTGTTACATGTGGTATGATGTACTTAGACTGTGTTTCAATTAAACTTGTGCCCTAATCTTATTTCATGTATCTCTATATCCCATTCATAATATAATCAATTCTGGTATACAATGTAGTCTTAACTGCTAATTTTAATTAGCAGTTAAGACTACCAATGTTTTAACATTGGTTATTAAACTTAAAACTGTGTAATTACATTCATCCGTTGAAACTTATAAAGGTCAAAGGAATATTTGTTTATTCCTCTGGTCCGGACAAGGATAACACAAAATGTGATTGAAACATGGTTTATGTATCGACATTAACAACATTTCACACAATCACGTTAGCTAGTCCACAAATAAAATAAGAATCCTTTTAATATAATTAAAACAGGACAGCGAGCGAGTGACTCGCACATCTGAACTCTGACTAGCGTTGATATCAAAATACGTTGACAATTTTCTTGAATATTTGTATTATATACATAACAGGTTTCAGGCCGCATACATAATTTTCTTTGTATATAACGATAAAAAAGCAACAAAATTAATCAACTCCTTTTTTTTAATGTATTTTTATTTGCAAGAACAAGAACGATTTCAGAAGGTAATCATGAGATATCTTTTAATTTTTAATTTAATTTAAACGTTTTAAAAGCCTAGTTGAATAAAACACTGTTGAAAACACTTAAGCAGTGTTGTCGTTATGTTTTTTTAATAATATTAACAAAATCACATTATTAGAGAGAACTGGCGCTCTACTCACTTTGCCTATCCCGTTAGGGACTCGGCGTGATGATATGCGCGTATGTATACAACATTACAATCAAATGTCACTAGATCTATCATGGTGGAATTCCTTGACACTAGTAATGTGTGACAGTTGGCGACAAGTTGTCAAAAAAAAATCTAATATCAACTAGCCGAATGGATTTTTTTTTTTTCGTAATATTATTAAGTACGGGGAACGACTAATTCTAATTTAAAACATACATTGTTATATAAGCTTTGACCTAAATCGCCCTTCGTAAAATTTGCTTTTTCATTGGTAGATAGGTACTTTTTCCTAGGCTAATAAGGAATTTTTCCCAGTTTATGGACACTTTTCCTTGATTCTCCGCTACTTTTGTTCCTAGCGTGATGTCTTATAGCAAATAGCCTTCGTTCGTACACTGGCCATCGGTTCCTGAGATTAACGCGTGCAGCTAAACGAACTGATCTACATCAAAGTGTAGCTGTGCCAAATGTCAAATAGAATTCTGATTCCATTTGAATTTTAGGAGACACCTACATGTACTTTCCATTATGGAATACTTTTCTGAGCATCCAATAATCTTATTATTATTATACTGTATGTTGAATTATTATTATTATTACGGTATATTTTAAATAAAACAAGCTTTTATGGGTTTTGGATAAGCATAATAAGGTAACTTCCGAATGCTTACAATAGCAATCGTTTCGCATGTCCCATAACTTAACACTACGTTTAACCAACCATAGAGCTATGATAATTAAATTCAATATATACTTGTATTTTGGCCTCGAGTCAGGACCGAGGACCCCGAGGCCGATATATAAATTATTTATTGTGTAATCCTTAGGTAATCTAATTGATGAGGAAGTTGTTTATGCCAAGGTCAAGGTATGCGTTTATGTGAGTCTAATTTATCAGTATCAGTTTCCATTCAACACATTTTATTGTTAATTTCATATCTTTTCATTGAATATGTGACAAAGATACTTCGTCACAAGAAAATTTTGTTTTTTTTACTATATACACTATCGACCCGCCCCGGCGTCCCTCGGGTAATTACATTGTTTTGTTATATCTCCCAAAAGCTCCCGGACGATTTGATTTTTCCGAAATTTTCAATAACTAGCACCATATTCAACCAATTTACACAATATCTTAACAAATTATACACCTAAACCTTTCTCTTTAATTTATTTTATCTTTTGGTGTAAACCGCATGAAAATCCAGTTTAGGAGTTTGTCGTAAACAGACGGACAGACAAACACGGCGAGGCCTCTGTTGTGTGTAGTATGATTGTAATAACTAGGTTTAAAAAAGGTTCCGTTACATTCAACAATGTTTGTATATATTGGCCCATATTTTAGATATGAATAATAAATAATAATAATATATCCTCACGCCTTCCCACAAGGGTCCCCGAAGGGGTAGGCAGAGGTGTATAGGTAATACCCACACAACGTGACAAATGGCGAGTCCATCGCCATGAATGCATGCAAAAATAATGTTTGGTATGGTGTACACTTCTATCAATCATTGGCCAATCCTGTGAATATAAATGCATGGAAGATCTTATTATTTAGGCTAACTATGTTTGTAATGGTGCTCACTTCGCCAAGATCATTGGCCAAACTTGCAAATAGGCATACACATTATAAAGTAAATGCTAATAAACTCTATTAAGGTCAATCCCGGAACGTGAATGTACACGGATCGACCTTGTGCCTCAAATACATTCATATACCGATTCCAAAGAGGTCGACTGATTTTGCAATTTTCAAGGTCTTGAAATTATAATTTACATGTTTGTTATATAGAGAGCCGTGATGGCGGAGTTGTTCGAGTAGTTGCCTACAACACAAAATTTGCAAGTTTGAATCCCGACTGTACTAATGAGTTTTTCTGCACCAAGTGCAGTAAGCAGAGAGGGAACCTGCATGCGTTTGAGAAGAAATTCAAAGGTATTAGAAGTGATTGAGATACGCCGTTACTCGACCACGACTATACATACGCCTTTGAATTGCTTCTCAGACGTATGCAGGGTTCGTCTCGATGTTTTCCTTCACCGTAAAGCTCGTGGTGTGACTAATCACTGTACTTAATTTAAAAAAAAAATGGCACAGTCGGGATTTTAACTTGCGATTTTTGTGTCGCAGGCAGCTATTCGAACCACTGGGCCCCCACGGTTGTTGCTTGTAGGCTTTTTATAGCACTACTAGCTGTATCCCGCGGTTACCCTCGCGTAAAATTTAATGGAATGAAACATTTCCCATACGTTAGTACATATATACATATAATCAAGCCTCTTTCCCGTAGGGGTAGGCAGAGACCACTTCTTTCCACTTGCTACGATCCTTACATACTTGTTTCGCCTCGTCCACTTTAATTATTCCCTTCATACATGCTCTTCGGTTTAGGGTACTCTTGACCTGGCCTTTTTTCAAAACTTCCCCGATTTGGTCTCAAAACGTACGCCTAGGTCTAACTCACTTCCAACACTTACATTCACACTCGCCTTATACATCGCCTTATATTCTCTCGACATGGCCAAACTATGGCCATACAATAGTTCAGCTAATACTTAAGATCTGTTCAAAATTTCATCCAATTCTGTTGTGTAGTACCTATGTTAAGTCTCAAAGAGTTTACACTATTAAAAACTAAAGAATGTATTGTCGTGGAGAGTACCTACAATTAATCATAATAATTATGTGTTTGTTGGTCACCAAGACACTTAACCAAAACACAAACTGTAGTGTGGTAATTAAGATGACACTTTTAGACAATAAAGAAGATAATTTATGAAATATTTCTCACAGTTTTCCATATAATGGACGGGTCTCTTGTCGCTCTCTCTAATAATAAGACTGAGTTAATGTTGTAAGAACAGTTAGGTTTGAAGTAGTGCCCTAAAGTGACCCTGATTCATGTGTCAAATATATACATGCGAATGTTTAATTATATTATCTCGACGAATTCCTACAAATGCAGTTGTTTAAAAACTTTCCCATACTTAAACATTATCTCTCTCTAACTCTCTCTCTTGTCGCTGGAGATATATGTTAGCTGCCAACGTGACAGATGGCGAGTCCATTGCCTATTTTCAAACTCGACGATCCATACATCTTAATATTTCTTCTCAATATGCATAAATTGCTCACAATGTTTTCCTTCACCTTAAAGCTCGTAGTGTGACAAAGTACTGTAATTAAGTTCAGAAAACCTCATTGGTATAGTCGCGGTTAGAACTTGCAATATTTGTGTTGCAGGCGACTGCTGGAACCACTCGGCCACCACGGCTATTCTTATCTTTATGATTTACTAGCGACCATGTAAACCTAACATGTAAAACATATGACTGAGATAAACCACCCCGGATTTTGGAATGATCTTTTTATAATATACATATTATTATCGTCATATTATTATTATAATATACAATTCCGTAGTATATAAAATAGATCTATCTCGTCAGGTTAAGCCAGCGTTTGCAATTTAAGCGCACAAAAATATGTTAGTTACGACATCATATTACTTATCTTTTAATCTTTGATTTTTTTACTTTCCTGTACTATGATGATACGTATGTATTATACATATAAATTTTCCTCTTCACTCTATCTATTGCTAAAAACATAAATACAAATAAAAAAACAAGATATACTCAATTAATTAAGTGTTGTGTTTACCTATAATTGGTTCATATATTAGACCTATTTGTTAGTGGAAGGTTGCACACTTACACTAAAAACAATAGAGTATAATAGTGGGACGTGTTCGTGGATGGCACGATCAATACAGTTGCAGTACCTTAATAGATAATATAAAAATTGCAGAATTTTTTATTTTTTATTTTATACAACTAGAGTGGCAAACAAGCATACGGGCCAGCCTGATGGAAAACGGTTACCGCAGCCTATTTACGCTTACAATACCGAAGTATCACTTGCGCGTTGCCACTCTGTGTTCGGAGAGTTATACTGTGTTGGCCGCACAATTGGACTAATCCCTCTGCTGCCAACACAATATAACAATCCTCCCCCCTCCCAAGGAGCTCATTACTGGAAACCTTATTCACCGCGTAGGAACACAACACAATAAATTGTGTTATTTGGCTACGGACTTCTATAAGGTGGAGGTCCTGCCCCAGTCGGGCAGCTCCAAATTCGAACGGGTAACCCGTTATGCCCTACCTCTCTTATGAATAGAATAGTTTCAAAGATCAAAGCGAACAGACAGCGGAAGCGACTTCATTTTATACTTTGTAAAGCAATATCTCACGAGGCGACAATAACAATCACCTCGCGAGATTAATTCCATCGTACTTTCACACATTCTGAGCACTGCGACGAATATTTTAATACCTATAGCTACATTCGTTTAATTTACCCGATCCAACCATGATGCGTTTATAACCGACTTTATTGTTGGAAATTGAATTTGATTTCGTGTATGGAGACATTATATTCTGCGCGAACCGTTTCGCTTTACGATCGGGAACCCGAAGCTCTGACATTATTTAGGTGTGCGAACGGGACAAATTTCTAGACTTCGTATATATATCTCTCGCCGTCGAAACAATACTTCAGGCTATTTAAAGAAATAGCAAAAAGGTTAGTCGACATCACAGGAGACTGAAGAGCTGGCAGCTACCTCGTATACTTCAGGTTACAACCATGTTGACAGTACTAGAAACAGAAGTTTAAAGAGAATAAGTCTAGACAATACTGATAGATAGTAGACCAGTCACTGCCTACGTATGTATGTATCATTTAAAATATTTTATCTCATGGTGGTATTTTAAGGTATATACAAATTGATAAATAATAACAATCGTGGTGGCCGTGTGGTTCAAGTAGTTGCCTGCGACACAAAGATGCCAGGTTCGAATCCCGACTGTACCAATGAGTCTTTCTAAACTTAAGTACAGTGATTAGTCACACCACGAGCTGTACGGTGAAGGAAAATATTGAGAGGAAACCTGCATACGTTTGAGAAGTAATTCAAAGGCATCAGGCAAGGCAAAGACTCGTCATCTGTCACGTTGGCACCTAAAATATATCTCTGGTGGAAAGTGGGTGTGAGGGTACCACCTATAATACATCTCTGCCTACCCCTTCAGAGATCCTTGTGGGAAGGCGTGAGGATAAATAATAAAAATTTAAATTATTTCAGGTACTTGATCCATAATAAAATGATATAACACAATTAAATTAGAACAGACCAAATTTAATGATTATTAATACTAATTACTGTATCGTTTGTACCAGATTTCTTATCTAATGCAGTTGAGTTGCGGTTCGCTGCGGAGAATACGAATAATAATAACATCGACACGCGTTACTTAAAATGGGGTGAAAATGAAAGGATATGTTCCGTAAATGTACTGCCCCGGATATTACGCGAAATGTTCATAAAAATACTTTTACCGCAACATGCATCTGTGCTGAATGTACATCAGAAATGCGAAATGAACATTATTTATTTAATTAATAATTAGCTGGGGCTTATCACCCAACAACTGAGTATTGCACTCAGAATTCTGTCTTTGGCGTTAAAATTTTACTTTTACTTTGTCATTGTTTTTTATATATGACCTCACCTACCCTCTAGGTCCCCTAAGAAGAAGGTGGAGTTGATTGGTACCCACACACTCACATTTCGCCAGATCTATATATTTAGATGCCAACGTGACAAATGATGAGTTCATCTTCGTGTTTCGAGCACTGACGTCTTTAAATTTCTTCTCAAACATATGCAGGTTAATAATACAATTTGAGTGCATACTAACTATATTAAGACACGATATCGTACGTAATACTGGTAATTGAATAAATTTATCTTATTACTAACCCTTGAACCACATCAGTTGCATAACTATACGGTGAGCCGATTCATATCAAGCTATATTAGACTTTAAGTTTTCAACATTGAAGTTCATTATAGAGTGTTGTTGCGATGGTAACGACTTTGTTGTCGTAATGTTAGGAATTAACCCAGATATCGGCTTTCTACGGTTTGATGTTGGGCTTAAAATTGCTGGCTTATGTTTGAAAATGGCAAAGTACCTTATCTTTTGATAAGGCAGCTAATTCCTGGCAGCACAATACCTAGGCCTTCCCTTGTAACAAGCTACATTATTATTATATCTTCACGCCTTACGAAGGGACCTGATGGGGTAGGCAAAGGCGTATAAACCTGTTGCCGTTGTTCCATTAAGTAGCAAAAGTTCCCGAATGGATTTCTCGAATTTCAATACGAGAAATCCATATTGAGCATTTACAAGTACACGAAATCGGCGGGTGACCGCACTCATTAGCCACCGCGTATCGTGGTAGCAACTTCAACATTTAAGCCAACAGTCATCTATATCCTCACGCTTTCCTTGGAGTTTTTAAACCGTATATCCGTTGGGTTCATCATAGACTAGGCAGAGAGTCAAGGCAATACTGGAGCAAGACCTCCACTTTAAAAAATTCCGTAGCCTAATAACACAATTTTTCGTTTTGTGTTTCTGTGCGATGATTAAGGTTTCCAATAATGAGCTCCTTGGGAAGGGGGGTGGATTGTTGTATTGTGTAAGCGGCAGAGGGGGTCCCATTATGCTACAACACAATATAACTCTCCAAACACAGAGTAGCAACGCTCAGGTGATAATTCGGTATCGTGAGCGTAAATAGGCTATGGTAACCGCTTCCCCTCAGGTGGGCCATATGCTTATTGGCCACTCTTGATATGTATATAGGGTCCTCTTTAGTTTAATTCACACTCAGTAGCCTATTTATGTATGAAGAGAAAGCCGGTTCCATGTACTTTTGACGTAGGTATATGGATATTTCATGAGTGCGCCTTTGCTATTAAAATCGTTGTGTTATTGCTATAACGTTACGAGTTGATGAGTACATATTATCGACTTGTTATTACTAAACAAGTCAGGTAAACGGTTATCGCTGCTTTTAAACGATAGTAGTAGTGACTCCCACGAACCTTTAATAATTTTTTACACTTTTCTTGAATGGTTCCATGCTGTACTCTCATGTGGAATACACATGATATCACTATTTGATAGGTAACCTCGATCCTACTTTTTTTTCGTATAATTTTGTAGCAATTTTGTTTAGAATAACAAAATAACTACCCTAAAACTAAGTAATACAAGGTTTACTTTTCATTATCTAGTTCGCACGAATGTCTGTTAATGTCTTCCGGAAGAAGCAAGGACCATAATGATGATGACAAAAATTGGTAAATTTGTGATTTGAGATTATATCAAAACGCCTTCCAAATTATGGGTACTTATTTCCCCTAACAAAAACAGATAATGGCCGAGTGTGAAAATTTAATATTTGATGTCTCATTTGAACTGTAATTTGACACGAACATTTCTTTGTATTGGGTGTACTTGATTTAAATAAATAATAAATGATGGCTAACTACCGTTCGCTATGATGTATGTGCTAGAAAGGCTTAAAAATATATGACTTAGTTATATAATTGTGTAAAAAAATATACTAATAAATTTGGTGGTAAGTATTTGGTTTATTGCAGACGAAATCTGCATATATGATATATATATACCTAAAATATATTGAAAGTATAATATACTAAATATATTACTTATAATGTTTTGGGGACGTGAAGTTACAAACGATCGTGTTATTTATTGCTAAAAACAATTTAGAATTTTGTCTAGATAATGTTGTAAGCTTAGTTACCGCAGTAAATCTACATTAGTAATGTAAATTTACTGCTGTTCTGACTGCGTGAATGAACATACTACTTTCTGTGTATTACATGAGAGGTCAAAATTATTAACACAGGGAACACATATTGAACGTCACATACTAGTTAAAAACTAAAGTGACCTGACACCTTTCAGGATCTGTCAGGAGAAGAAACGGCAAACAAACCGGTTTCTGTTTTTAACATTTGTACCCTTTTACGTATTAAAAGATTAAACTTACATATAAACTCTCTACAAGATACTCACTCCAAATATTTGGCCACTGGCCGATCAAATAATGTGATGTTGTATTATTATGTAAATAGCTACTTGAGCGGCAGGCATAGATTAAAAATTATCTTACGTGACTCTCGCCCACGTCCAAATAAGTAAAAGGCGATTCTTTTCGTTAATGTATTTTTTTAGCCATATTAGTTCCAGTACATGGAGTTCGCATTTCTAGAATTTGCTGTATAAATTCTAAAATGATACAGAACCTAATAATATGACAATGTGCTGAATTTAATTAAAGTAATTAAAAAATGTTTTGGAATAACTAAGTCTAGCTGTTAACTAGTCTACTTTCGCAACGGGTTACTGAATTGCGAGTTTTTTTGTCTCGTATTTATTTAGATAATATATATGTACTAGATGTCCCGCCCAGCTTCGCCCGGGCGAAAAAGTAAAATTTCCTGAAACACGATCGCAGCGCCACGTATCGGGTCCAATTGTGATGTGATCTTTTAAGTTGGATCAAACTGCACACGATGTGTAAATTTGATTGAAATCGGTTAGTTAGTTTGGGAGCCCATCGCGGACAAACAACGTGACACGTAATTTATATATATGATATAATCACGTCGAGCCCCTCACCGAGGAAGCAGTGCTCTCTAAACTTAGGGACCTCTTTCACATCACCCACATTCACCCGTCTCTTCACACATACTCGCCGGTTTCGGGTTCTCTTGACGTTCTAATCGTGTTCGTGTGTGTGTTCGATCGATTATTTAAAATTGTCATAAAAAATGCGGAGGCGGAGTGATTTAAGTAGTCACAAGCAAAGAATATGAGACCCGTAGCCTGGCTGTCTGTATTACTTAGTTTATCGTTCTACTTAGTACATGCGGCCTCTGTCACATTGGTACCTATATTTAGGTGTATCGGGCGACCTATTAAGATAAAACAAACATACTATTGACAAGACGAATATGTACGCATCAAATCAAATGGCAAAATAAATAGCCACCGCTGCAACTTTAAGCACTAAAACACACTCACATACCTACTACCTAAATGATATATCAAATCTAGCTCGCAGCACACTCTAACCCCGCCTACCTCTTTTGAAAATGATTTATTGTTTTTAGATGTTTCCGCTTTTATTTATGAAGCTGTCATTATATTTATAGGATATATAGTATAATGATATACGCGAGATAATTATTGTAACACTTCTTTTGATGATGACATTAAAAATATATATGACTGTAATTGCTTTTAGTTAGTATAGTAATATATAAGAAAAGCCTAGTGGCCGAGTGGTTCGAGTAGTTGCCTGCAACACAAATATTGCAAGTTCAAATCCTGACTGTACCAATGAGTTTTTCTGAACTTGTGTAGGTGATTAGTCACACAAATATCGCTCTATACACAGAAAATATCGCCAGGAAACCTGCATACGTTTCAGAAGAAGCATAGTAGTGCTTGAGTAACGGCGTTGGACCCGACATCTGTCACGTTGGCACCTAAAATATACCTATGTCTGGCGGAAAGTGGGTGTGTGGCTACTACCTCAACACTTTTGGGAAGGCGTGGAGTGTGCCTTGTGTGAGCTTAATTAATGTTTGAATACACGTATGAAGTACGTATAATAGCATGTCCGAAAAGACTGGGACTTTCGATATGTATGTGAATAGTAGTTGAAGTAACTTGACCTTTTATTCATCCTTTAATGTATTCAAATATCTTGCCCCGGAAGTACTTCATCCGCCGTTTAAAGTGCGCAATTAAATCATAACGTTAAATGCAAATAATAATGATATGCGTATTGAGATTAAGTTTGCTTTGATCTCATTATATTTTGAATACTATATTACTTCCCGTATGTACGTAACTACCAACTTAGTTAATATAATAACGCACTATAGGGTATATTTTAAGTTTACAATTCATTCTTTAAAAAAAGCAAATTGAAATGAATTAATAAAATTAAATATTTCTTCTAAAAAAGTTATTGAAGTACTCAAATAAAGTAAAGTCGTGGTGGCCGAGTGGACGCAAAGGTCGCAAGTTCGAATCCCGACTGTACCAATGAGTTTTTCTGAACTTAAGTACAGTGATTAGTCACACCACGAGCTTTACAGTGAAGGAAAACATCGAGAGGAAACCTGCATACGTCTGACTAGAAATTCAAAGGTATAGTCGTGCTGGAGTAACGGCGATGGACTCGCCATCTGTCACGTTGGCACCTAATATACCTCTGGCGGAAAGTGGGTGTGTGGGTATTACCTATACACCTCTGCCTACCCCTTCGGGGACCCTTGTGGGAAGGCGTGAGGATATATTATATATTATTATAAAAATAAAGTATGAATTAAAGTTTTCCCTTTACTCAGAGCAACATATATACATATATATATATCACGCCGAGTTCCTAACGGCGGGGTAGACAGAGAGAGTAAAGCGCCAGTTCCTTCAGGACTTACATATATCCTTCTCGTCGTCAACATTCGTTCGCATTGATGTGATGTTATCATTAATTTACTAAGAATCATGTTGCATGCAATACACCCTGCAAAAGTTCTCCTGCAGTATCATAGAATGGGGTTTAACATCTACAAAGCCAACAGAAGGACTGAGATACGATGACCGTAACGCCATATGTCGCGTGAACCTTTAACCGTAACGGCGAAAGTTTGTAGACTTACCCTTGTGGGTGACCAAAAGTTAACTCAAATAACTTTAAAATACCTTTATAAGAGACTGATGAATTTCGGTAAAGTGAAAGTCTGTTAGTATAAAGAGAACTGGCATTTTACTCCCTCTCTCTTCCTGCCTAGTGAGGGACTCGGGACTCGTAATGACATGTATACTTAGTTTCCCGGGTCTTATCAAAATCAATCGCTCTCTATCTACGCAGCTTGATATTTATATTACAAGCAAGCGCCATCAATCAAACAATATTACTTGACGTTTATTAATTTATCTGTAAGCTTCTAAGCCGTATAAACGACGCTCGCGTCGTGTCCATCCGACATGTTTGATAAATTGCACAGTTATTAAATGCTACGTATAATCTCATGATTTGGGTCTAGGTATTGTTGCTGTTCTTTAATTTACTCTCATAAGCCGGTGTCAGTGTTAAAGGTATAGGTGAATATTTATTTACTGTCAGGATTCCCCGGAGCTGTAGTACCCACATTTATCTGGTGTTGACAGTTGGCGACGTCCGTCACGTTGGTTCATTGGATCAAGGGATTGTATTGCATATAGCCTTTATAAAGAGCCAGCCTGAAGATAAAAAACTCGAGAGGTGTCAAGGGACACCCGGATGGAACGAAGTTCAAGAAGCACACGTCACTCACACGGGGGTTATAAATATACAGCAAATAATAGGTAATCTGTAAGACAACAACCTATTTGTATTAACGCCGCCATTTCTCACCTAACAGACTACGTGACGACAAGAAACAAAAATAAACAAACAAACCTTTACCTAACCCAACCTACGTACCCAACCTACGTACCCAACCTACGTACCCAACCTACGTACCCAACCTACGTACCCAACCTACGTACCCAACCTACGTACCCAACCTACGTACCTAACCTACGTAGCCAACGGTTGGGTAAGAATGTCGTGACAACTTTTCGTAAGAATGTCGTGACAACTTTTCGTAAGAATTTTTTCCGTCTAGCCCCCTTTCACAACGCGCGATAAGGAACTTCGTTCCAAAATTATATGTATAAGTGAAACTGCGTGTATAACTAGACCCGCATAAAATGTCGGTTAATTCCAAATATATTACGTAATGAAGAGGGCGGATAATTATTTTTGTTTATTATTGTTTACTAGCTGTGCCCCGCGGTTTCATTTCATTGGTAGATTTTTTCTTCAATAAAACATATCCTATATATAATCCAACAAATTGTCTCTCTCCGTGCCGAATTTTATCCAATTCCGTTCTGTAGTTTTTGCGTGAAAGGGGATCAAAAATCCTTACAAATTTATAATATTAATATACATGTCCTACTGCTGGTCTTCCTTTCTCTTCCTCCATTCCCCGCGATCGTGAGAAAATTTTATTTTCCAAAGTTGTTTATCAAAATAATTTTAGTTCATTCCTATTGGAAATGACACTGTTATGTCTTGAGTAGAACATAACATTTATTGATCCGACATACTTTTGAAAAGTGCGTGCATATAAGTTCTTCGACCTGTGCGTGTCACTTGAAATTTGGTCATAGATTTGCTTTAACACTTGAGTAAAAAAAAACTTTTTTACATGATTGAAAGTACGCTTATTTTAAATCGTGACTCGGGAGTGTAATTGTGGGAAGGTGTAGAGATATGTATATACATACATTAATTATAACTATTGCTTCGGTAAAGGTGTCTTATAAACCGTATAAATATTAAATACTGAGTTACTGCTCAAGTTAATACCCTCGCCACTAAAATCACGGCCAATGCACATTTTCTTAGCTTCGGTAAAATGCATTTTTTTTTTGCATAATATCGGCGTTTCAGCTACGTTGTAAAATATACCTAGGAGGTATAGACTTTAATGCAATTCTCCATAATGCATTTTCAGATTATTCTGACCAAAAGAGTAAAACACGTATTCACCTACCGTAAATAATCTGCGAATACATATGCTTTCTGAGTTCCAAGAATAGATTTCAACTAACCAAATAAATGTTTAATTGCCGTAACCGACACACAAATATCTCCAGTTATCCACGCAGTTGTTTGAATGCCGCGCAAATAATCATCTAAAAAAGTGGAAAAGTTTGAGAAAGTTACGTCAAAACTACATCTTAAAGAAGTAGAGTGTTCAAACCCCGACTGTACCAATGAGTTATTCTGAACTTAAGTTCAGTGATTAGTCACACTACGAGCTTTAAGGTAAATGAAAACATCGAGAGGAAACCCATATAACAAGCAGAGTTTCACGTTTGAGAAGAAATTCTAAAGCTTATGTATGTATCGCCATCTGTCAAGTTGACAAGTTGTGTCCCAAAATATATCTCTGGCGTAAAGTGGCTGTGTGCGTTCTGCCTATACACCTCCTACCTGCCCTTCGGGGACTCTTGTGGAAGGCGTGGGGATATATTATTATTAGTATAGTCATAAATAGATTTTACTACAGATGGCTCTCAGGGAAGAAAGCTTTGACTAACTTTGGTTGTTCTGCTTGTTATTTGGGCACGATTACTATTGTACACTGAAATTCTGTGCTACATGGTATGCGGGAATCGAACACTATGCTAGCAGCAGACACGGTTCTTTGATCCGATCATTCACTCCACTGTCAAGCATCACTTCAACAAAACAGCATTCGCTGTGCGTTTTGAATTAGAAATTTGACCGCAGTGATTAACCTTTTTAATTGTAGGCCTGTGTGTCGTGTGGTGGAATGGGCCGGTTTTGGTCGCGGTCCTACGTAGGCTCGGACTTAAACATATATGTAGTTTTCTTAAATAACATTTACATAGTAACGCCTTATCATTTATATCATCACGCAGAGTCCCTCACGGGCTAAGCAAAGAGTTTATTTAAATTTTGTCATACATAATGATGCGGTCCCGGTATAAGCGATTCCCGTGAACACTTCAAACTCCAATTGTCAATCGCGCATTGGATAGCCTTAGAAAGCTTTTCACACCCTACTTGAAGTCATCGTTTATTCACTTCTAATATTGTACTGTAATGTACTAGTCAATTGTATTGTAAAGTACTCTGACGGCGAAATAAATCTGAAATTACCATATGGAATCGTAGTTTTCGACAGAGTCTATTTTACCACTAAGGTGACAAACAAACATGAATAGCGATTGAAGATAAGCGGTTATCGCTGTCGCTTGTACCAAGAATAGCCACCTCGCGCGTGATCGAATTTTTGAAAATACTTTCATAACTCTTCTTGAACAATTCCACTCTATACTCTCTATACAAGTATGCAAAATACAGTGTAGTAGTTGCGCTTTCAATGTCAAGTTTGCCATATTTACTCTGAATTAGGTGCAGCAGTGGTCATGTTTACTTGCCTTCTCCAAACTGGAGTGTCAATATTTGAGCATGTGCCACATTGCTCTCGTCAAGCCTGTGTACATTATATGCGAACTTTTTGGTACACTTAGCCTTAAGCCAACCTTAGCTCATAGTACTAGGGTTGGCAACTCGCGAGCTATGCCACTAATATGGTAGACAAGAACTTAACTACGTTAGGCGTTGACAGACATGTCAGGAAGAATATCGCTTTATTTTTTTGATAAATACTTATACTGTGTGGGTATTACCTATACACCTCTGCCCACCCCTTCGGGGACCCTTGTGGGTAGGCGTGAGGATATATTATATTTTATTATTATTACTTATACTGGCCTATCAAAAGATAGGTATAGTCTTTCTTTCGTTTTTCAATCCAATTACTATTCCATTAATAATTATCGACACTCGGTCATTAACTCTCACGCTTTCCCACAAGGGTCCCCGAACGGGTAGGCAGAGGTGTCTAGGTAGTACACACCCACTTTCCGCCGGAGATAATGAATTAATTCGTACCCGTGTTTTCTTGATTTTTTGTTTTGTGCTTTCGATAATCTTTTGTCAAATATATACAAATTATTATTTAAGCAATATATGCCATTATAAATGTATTTTTTTTTCAATTCGTACAATAAATAAGCTGTGTTCCGCGATTTCACGCGTAAAATTAGGTATTATTGGTAATTTTTTTTTGGTGACATTATTTTTCTGCAATAAATCATAACGTAAGTGTTAATCCAGCTTATAATATATCTCTGTGCCAAATGTCATATTATGTTCCGTCCAGTAGGTTCTTGCGTAAAAGGGGATAAAACAAACAACCTCTTTGTTTGATCCTATTTTACGCACGACAAACGTTCGCATTTATAATGCTAGTAAGAAAATTTCGAAGATTGAAGAAACAGATACATAATGCGAAAGTGTGTCGAAGAAAAGGCAGAGGAAGACCACGTTCCAAATACCTAGATCAAATCGATCGGACAGTCAAGGATGGGAATGTCGAGAGCCGGCGAGCATATACCTATATAAAAAATACCTATATAAAAAGACCGAGGAATGTAGATGAAGCGAAAGAGGCATTTAAGTCTAGAGAGTACTGGCGCTTTACTTTCTCTGCCTACCCCTGCGATGGACTGGTGTGGTTATATGTATGTCTGTAATTTTGTACGATTTCCTCCACCTCCTGTACACCAATGAATCTATGTTTGAATGGCAAACATTTTTCTCGCGCATTTATAATAGCCCGACCTCGTCCGCGCAATCGACCATTGGCAGCAGTGCAAATAATATTAAAAAGTTCAAATAAAGCTCAATAGAGGGCGTTACTTTTCATTATTTGTAGAGAGTCACCCAAGTGTGGAGCGTGACTAGTACCACCACAGTTATCTCTATTAGTCCAATACTAATACTAATATTATATATTTTGGTATTCAATTTGCGAAGAAGTTTATCTAGTTGTACAGACAGCGGGCTAGGCAACAGCCATGGTAAGTTGTGGTATCAAAATCCCAATGTCGTGGTCATCGTGAATATTCGAAACCGGAATGCAAAGAGAACTGGCTCTCTACCTCTACGCTTACCTCTTATCTATGTATATATATATGTATATCATCATTTCATCTTCCTTGACTCTAATGTTGGGTATCCTTTCTAAAGAGCCTCCTGTCTTTTGCGTTAACCGCAGCGATCCTGTGAGGGTCACACCCAGGACCTGCACACTTTCTTACATTGGGCCACCAAGCTGCTGGTTGTCCTGCGGCCCAACATGTAATAATTTTCTATTCGCGTTAACGCTATCTGATATCTATAATTTAGGTATAGGGATTATGAGGTTCATCTACGGTTTTTTTTTTGAAAAAAAATTCGCCTGGAGTCGCTTGTGGACACAATCTTACTATAATGATGTTGATGCGAATGTTTTTGACTGTCTGAGTTTACATATATGTTTGATGTGCCTTCACGCTAAAACGGATGGACGAACAATTGCAGTTATCTTCGATCCCCTGTAAAGCTCGTGGTGTGGTAAATCATTCTACCTGAGTTCAGAATACAATGGTGAAACTTGCAATCTCTCCGGGTGTTTGCTGTCACCACTCGGCCACTGCGGCCGAAATCCATATTATATACCCATTAATTGTAAATACCAACATTACGACAGAAATTAACTAATTATCAATACAACCATTTATAATAATATTTACTGTCAATAGTTTATCAATCAGAATTGGTTAACGATTCGGTCCGGTCGAATAAAAACTAGTTTATCACGTTTGCTAAGAAACCGGATAGGACGGATAGGCATCAAAGTACTATTATAAATGCGAAAGTATGTTTGCTTGCCCCACTTTTCAATAAAAAATGGATAACATATCACCGAGAAAGGTTTTAAGAGATAGTCAAAAAAGAAGGGTCAAAAAGGAAAATACAACTACAGACGAGATTTGTTCTGTATGTTATCCAGAAGACCTAGACCTAGGCGGACGTTTCTAGACCAAATTAGGAATGTCTTGAAAAAAGGTCAGGTTAAGAGTACCCTAAGCCGAAGAGCATGAATGAAGAGAATAATGAAAGTGGACGAAGCGAAAGAAGTATGTAAGGATCGTAGCAAGTGGAAAGAAGTGGTCTCTGCCTACCCCTACGGGAAAGAGGCGTGATTATATGTATGTATTTATGTTATCCAGTGGATCCAGTTTCCGCTTGTAAAGACCGAACATACAGAATAGCTGTAATGATCCTTTACAATTTCAAAACTGAAATTTCAATTTTGAATCCTATAAAGTTGATTTCTTTGGTCTGGAGATAGAGCGCTACTGAGTTTCAAGTCTTTACTTCCGAATATCTTAATCTTATGAACAGAGCTTTTAAAGTATTCTATTAGCCTATTATTTTTTGGGTTGATTTGGGCATGGACTACTGCGTAAAGAAGAATAACATCCTCTTAAATTTACGAAACAAACGAGGCTTATTCATGGCAAGATAATCTTGTATTTATTCCGTAGTAATAAAATAATCCACTATTTTTCACAGGTTGTCGCTATAAATTTTGATGGCAGTTATAAATTGTTAGCTTTCGCAGGATCATTAATTCAGTAAATGTATACTGATGAGCTGTAGGTGTGGCCCCAGAAGTAACGGCCGCGATTATATTAGCTATAAATAATAGAGCCTTGGTGGCCGAGTGGTTCGAGTACTCTCCTGCAACACAAAGATTGCAAATTCGAATCCCGACTGTACCAATGAGTTTTTCTGAACAGTGATTAGTCACACCACGAGCTTTAAGGTGAAGAAAAACATCGAGAGCTAACCTGGATAAGTTTTAGCAGAAATTCAAAGGCGTTTGTATAGTTGTTCTTGAGCCGTGCTTGGCGATGGACTCGGGTAGTGTGTAGGTAGTAACCTCCACACCTCTGCCTACGCCTTCGGGGACCCTCGTGGAAAGGCGTAAAGGTATATAAATTCGGCATAGGCCTTCTAGTATGCAATGTGTTGCACCTATCAAAGTCATGGCAATGTTTTCTAGAGGTCATAGTTAATACGCCTTTCGGTTGCGTGTTGTTTGTAGATGTATTTTTTACTCATCTGATGGATGACCAATATATCGTCTTTTTTTTTTTTTTTTTTATACCACTTGGTTGGCAAACCAGCATGCGGTCCGCCTGATGGTAAGCGGTTACCGCCGCCTATGGACGCTTGCAACACCAGGGGTATCACTCGCGCGTTGCCGACCCTGCAGGAATCTTTTCACACCCTTCTTGAAGAACTCCATGCTGTACTCTCCAGGGAAAACCTCAACGGGGAGCTCATTCCACAGCCTGAGCGTTCGCGGAAGGAAACTCCTTTGGAACCGCGCAGTGCGAGACCTTTGTGGTTCCAAGGTATGGGGATGAATTCCCCGTCGATGGCGAGAGGTGCGGTGGTAGAAGGTGGAAGTGGGCATCATATCGTACAATTCTATTTCCCCATTCCCCATTATACAAGCGGTAGAACACACACAGGGAGGCAAAGTCTCTCCTCAAACTTAGTGATTCCAAGCCGCCTGTGAGCATGGGATCATCGACTATTCTAGCGGCGCGTTTCTGAACCGCGTCAAAAGGCCCAAGCTGGTATCCAGGGGCTCCAGCCCACAGGTGGCAGCAGTACTCCATATGTGGCCGAACTTGCGACTTATAAAGTTGCAGCCTTTGTTGCGGTGTGAAGTACTGCTTAGCTCTGTTGAGCACACCGAGCTTCCTCGACGCCAGCTTAGCCTTGTCCTCTAAATGACCACGGAACTGAACGTCGCTAGAAATATCAACCCCAAGGATCCTAATGCTTTCCGAGATGTTCAGGGGAGTGTTCTGGAATTGTGGAGCCACAGCGAATGGAGTTTTTTTAGCGGTGAACGCGCATACTTGTGTCTTAGTGGGGTTGAAGTGGACTAGGTTTAGTCGACCCCAATCGGAGACACTGCGAAGTGTACTCTCGATTTCAGACACAAGTCGTTCGCGACTTTCCTCCACAGTGGAACGAGGGAGATTAGCACGGCCCGTGTAGTAAGTGTCCCCAGTGCTGTCGTCTGCATAACAATGAATGCCTTCAATAGAAAGCATGTCATTAATATGCAGAAGAAACAGAGTCGGGGACAACACAGAGCCTTGCGGGACGCCAGCATTAATGTCCATGCTTTCGGAGCAGCTACCGTCAACGACGGCTCTTATGCGTCTGCTGGACAGAAAGCTGGCGACCCACTTGCATAATCCCTCTGGCAGTCCGTAGGATGGAAGCTTCGATAGAAGACCGCGATGCCAGACCCGATCGAACGCTTTCGCCACATCCAAGCTAACAGCTAATGCCTCACCTTGACTCTCAATGGCGAGTGACCAACGGTGCGTGAGATATACTAGAAGGTCACCCGTTGAGCGACTGTGGCGAAAGCCATACTGTTGGTCACTCAACAAAACCGTCTTTAAAAAAAAGCTTTCACGTAGGTATTCAATTATTTTTAAGTTAAGCATTTATGGTTGTCTAGAATAATTTCAATCACAGCTCTATAAATATTATGTTTAATCATTTGGAATTAGGTTTTCGCAATACAGAAGCCTCTCTATGACATTGCAATCATAATTCACGAATGATTAATTGTTAAAAACTATTGAATAATGATGGCAATAGCTTGTCCTGGTGCAGTCCAGCAGTAATAAGTGACCGAGAAACATCAGCTTATCTTCAAACTGGTTGGTCTAGGAGTAGTTTAAGTGAAACTAAGTTTAAATTTATTAATTGTAATGCAAGCCATACCCTGACAGTTTGACAGACCATAGCAGTTATTTCAGATTACAAACTGGATAATAAATACTACAAGCAGTTAGTTCAACTTCCACGAGAGAGTCGTGAGATGAATAAGATAAAGAGTCATATAATTCTTTAGGTAAAAGTGCACAGAACATGTGCACATTCCACCCTACGTGACAAACTTTTTGAACATATTGGGAAAGTTTACATGTCTTTTGATTAATGAACTCAAAACTGAGGCTATCTTAGCGTATTAAACATAGCTCGTTCGCAGTAGTGGGAATAAAAACATACAAATATCAGCTTTAAAACAATGCGACAAAGTCAGAAATGTTTTATCAAAGACATTTATCAACAAATCTACGTTCTCTCGCTAACACAGATAAGGTTTGTTTACGTGACAGAGCGTGGACATCCGACGGCAGTGTTGTGTTTACGGAAACCAGTGTAGCAACTATGTAACAACTGATAGTCTACTCCCACTCCGTAAACAGTGAGTGTAAGCCCCCTCTCTATCTCCGTGACTCAACAGCTTCTACAGGTTGATGTTTTTCCGACTAGCTCGTGTCATCCGACCAAATTGTGATGGTCGTTTAGATTTTGTTTATGCATATCATGACACTAATTCCCTCACGGAATGGGCAGTATTTTTTAACAATGGTTGTTATTAATCTCTTAGCTATAATTAAACAATACCTAAACATTTAATGATTCTTCGAATAAAATGCAAAGTGGTGCAAAGTAACATGATTTCATAGTTTCAAAATTCCTCGATAGTGATCTAATAGGATTTTCTTGTGTATAACAAGATTAACCCTAATATTACGGTTAGGCAATAATTACAAATACAACTAAAACATACATTTCATACACAAGGCACACAAAATCCATACCACATGTAACACCTAGCCTGAGGCGTCGACCACCCCGCCAATGTCCACCCATTGCACAGATGTACAACCGCAGCCGTGGAGTTGTCGATACCAGAGTGGGCGCACTATCTGGCCGCAGCACTATTCCTGCTCTGGATCGTCTTCGGTCGACGGAGGAGCAGCATGCAATCACAGTCAACATGAGCAACATGTATGTAACATTCGTAATAATGAACGTATTAACGTCAAGAGTACTCGACACCGGCGAGTATGTTTGAAGAGACTGATGAATGTGTAATTAGTAAGTTTAGAGAGATCTGCCGCTCTGCTGCCTGGCAACTCACATAACTCACATGTGTGAATTAAGAGTCAAAGTCAATACGAATCGCTATCTAAAACTCCTCGAATATCCTTAATTTCTTTTTGTACTAATTGTCTGTCGTAGTGAGAGTTCCGGGAACTTCTGCTACTTAAACGAACAAAGGCAAGACCAAGGTCTCTAGCCAGGTGCGTTTTAGGTGCACCTGTGGTGTAGGAACCTAGGCTTAGATAGTTGCTGTTTCGCGAGCTCGAGAGCCGGGAGGGACCCAAAATTAACAAGTAATCCATGAACGTCGGTCACAAGACCTTTCTCATCTAGTCGGATTATACCCACCGACTCAAATAAAAGAACATGCTGTAGATACAAGCGGTGAGGTGAGTGGCCGTTCAACTACAACCAAAGTAATGTTTGTTATTTATTTCTTCAGTAGCTCGCTAACTCTAGACGAGTTATGTTGTCTCTCACTGTTTTGAAACACATTGCTTTACGCTTGCGGCAATGAGAATTTACAGAATAATTTTTACGTCATTTATGCTTGTATTTATTAATAGTTTTCTGCCCCTAAATTTGCCTGCGTAGAATCGATATGTATTCGAGGGATCAAAATGATCTATTTGATGCTAGGGGTATGTTTTGTTAATGAACGTTAGACATAAATCTTATATGCTCTTTGGTACATCGCCTACATTTATGCCATTCATCAGAGGTGTTATGTGGTACAAGTATGAAGTAACCTATTATAATATTAGGGTAACTACGATTTGTCATATAAGTAGCCTTTGTCATAGCTTGGAACTAATTTCTTGGATGTATATTATTTTAGGTGTGATGTAGGTGGGCTGAAGGGAGAAGAGGCTTGAACAAGCAAATCATCATTCATATACCAAACACGATTGGTTTATGAATGATGATTTGATGGTATGGTATGAAGGTTAAAGGAAAACCTAGAGAGGCCTAAACACTTAGTTGACTGGGCGAAAGATGGCAACGAAGAAAATTTAATACAGTGATTGCGTTAATTAGGAAATACTGGAGAGAATTGGAGAGATACAGAGTGGGGCATAACTATCGCCCTGTTATGTAGTGGGCGAACATCTGTCTGGTCTCTTGGTGAGAGTCTGACTGCGACACTTGAAATAGCGGGTTTGAATTTTGCTGGGGGTGGATCTTTGTGCGATAAACAGGAATAATAGTGTGTACTTGTCCAGTTCCCATGGTCAAAACTTAGCTTAGTTGGGAGGATCCTAGGTCAATTTGTGTGGAAATGTCCCAAGGTAATTTATTTTGTATCCTTGTATAATAATATAAAAATTCCATGAAGGGGTAGGCAGGCGTAGGTAATACTCATATACACACTTTCCGCCAAAGATATACTTTTTGACTTACGACTTTACGACTATACATACGCCTTTGAATTGCTTCTCAGACGCATACAGGTTTACTCTCGATGTTTCCTTCACCGTAAAGCTCGTGGTGTGACTAATCATTGTACCTACTTAAGTTCAGAAAAACTCATTGATACAGTCGGGATCCGAATTATTATTTATTTTTTATATCCTCTGTCTTGCATCCCTAGTCTCCGCTGTAATCAGTTCATCCGCGTGTAAATGCGAGCTACTTTACGAGACATATTTATGACTACCGGTCAATAAAAGTAAATGGACTAGAACTGACCGTGTCACAGAATAAATAATAGTACTTCGTAGCCGTGTGTTTTCTGCTTGTAAAGTTAGTCGCTCCTTATAAGACAACTTGTCTGTATTTTAAATAGGTGCCATCACGGAACCACGTAGATTTATTTGGCGAAGCGGTAAAACCTATTGGATATTAGGAATGGTATTCATGTTGATGGAAAGAAAAAGCCGTGATGATCAAGTGGCTTTAGTAGCCGACTGCTAGTCAATCTACCGATTCGACCCTTTCGTATGAAACAATAAGTTTTCTGATCTTAAGTTTTGAGCGAAAAGTGGGAGTTTGAGGATGTTGCATGCGTTTTTGAATAAAAATATTTTATTTCATTTTTTAATTTAAAAATGCTTTTGTAATGGCGCGCCTAAGATATGGTTGTCTAGATGGTGAAGTTCGCTTGCAGACCCTTGTGGGAGAGCATAATTATTTGCTAAAAGTCCTCGTCTTACAACTACTAACTGTGGCCATGACAAACGCCAAGGTTCCTCAGTTCCTACAGAGTATAATGGCGTAACGCCAGTATACGTCCGCACCGGAAGTCCTAACGATGTGCCTTTGTCTTAATTCCTAGCACACAATTTTTATTTTTTACATGTATCAGCCAGCAACTATGTCTGCGCGATGGCTCGTTCTCGATCAAGAAGTATTATTGTGCCATAGGTTATTCATTGATAATATACACAAATTTCTGAAATGCTAACAGCATTGCTAATGAGAAGATTTCCTATTTGTTAAATAAAGATGTCTCAAACAAACTGTGCATTTTAAAATGTTACACTTAAAGTACTTTCAAGTTTCAACCACTCAGCTTACTTAATTCTTCGATAGATGCCGTTACTTGCGCAACTGCTGTTGGCAATTTGATCTCTTGATTCCATTACGTAATAATTATTTGTTAAATCGTATTATTCATTGATTACGTATTTTTTTATATTATTATCATTTATTATACTAAAATGTCTTCACTCAAAAAACTAGTTTAAGCAATATCATAACAGGATCAACGTAGTTGTTACGGTGATCAATAGATGGCGCGCGAAACATCATGAATAGCTTAGTACCATGAGCTGATGGCATCTGAACAATAATAATAATAATAATAATATATCCTCACGCCTTCCCACAAGGGTCCCCGAAGGGGTAGGCAGAGGTGTATAGGTAATACCCACACACCCACTTTCCGCCAGAGGTATATTAGGTGCCAACGTGACAGATGGCGAGTCCATCGCCGTTACTCCAGCACGACTATACATACGCCTTTGAATTTCTTCTCAGACGTATGCAGGTTTCCTCTCGATGTTTTCCTTCACCGTAAAGCTCGTGGTGTGACTAGTCACTGTACTTAAGTTCAGAAAAACTCATTGGTACAGTCGGGTTTCGAACTTGCGACCTTTGCGTCGCAGGCAACTGCTCGAACCACTCGGCCACCACGGCGTCTCACGGGTTCCTCGACTATTGTAAGCGCCGGCCCAAGCAGAGCCAGTAGCACAAAACTAGACCATAAATCCTACAGGGAGTGCCCCTACCCGTGATTGCTTAGCCCGCAAGAAGTGTGTGGCACTGGTGGTAGGTTAAGTAGCTAACGTTCCCGGATCTTACGCCACGACATACAATATTAAAAAAGACAAATAAAAAATACCTTGTATGTTGTAGGCGTTTCAAGATAAAGAACGCCGAAATATAATCTACCAGAAAAGTTATCGTAATAAAATATAGTTGGTAGATAAAAATTAAATTTATATATTTTGAATTTTTTAATCAAGAAACGGACATTTAGATTTAAACCATAAATTCTTAAAATTATATATTTTTATTTGGATAAATTTGCCTTTTATGTATGGTATTTTTGTGGTGTGTAAACATATTGTTAAACATAAAATAATACATGTACATTACCATCATATTCCGGTCGTTAGTGATAGTAGTGAGCACAGTAAGTACATTGCGTCTCACGGGAACGTATCGTCGGTGTAAATGCCCTTGCATTTGTCAACTGCACCTGCTCTCGAGAGGAAGAGATGCTCGTAACGAATAAGATAAATCTATCCTTAGCTTTCGCAACGCAGTCTTATGACTTAATATTTTTCTAACTTTTAAGTTTCGAACTATCCTCTTTTACGATAATTTAAGGTCCATCATAAATGCCAATAAATCAAGAAAGAAAGAGTGTTCCCGAATCTTTGAAAAAAGCTTATGTCTTCACCACAAGCGTTCCCGAAGGGGTAGGCAGAGGTATATATGTAGTAAGTAATATACCCACTTTTCGCCGGGGATAAATATATATATGTATATATATATATATAGATACCAACGTTAAGAGAGGTAGGGCATAACGGGTTTCCCGTTCGAATTCGCTGCCCGACTGGGGCAGGACCTCCACCTTATAGAAGTCCGCAACCAAATAACACAATTTTTTGTGTTGTGTTCCTACGCGGTGAATAAGGTTTCCAGTAATGAGCTCCTTGGGGAGGGGGGAGGATTGTTACATTGTGTTGGAAGCAGAGGGATTAAACCCATTATGCTGCCAACACACTATAACTCTCCGAACACAGAGTGGCAACACGCAAGTGATACTTCAGTATCGTGAGCGTAAATAGGCTGCGGTAACCGTTTCCCATCAGATGGGCCGTATGCTTGTTTGCCACTCTTGTTGTATAAAAAAAAAAAACGTGACGAAGACGTGAAGGCGTATGTATAAGTAGTGTTTGAGTAACGTCGACGGACTTGCCATCTGTCACTTTACACTCCTGCATAAAGACGCGCGAGTGATACCCCTGGTGCTGCGTGCGTCCATAGGCGGCGGTAACCGCTTACCATCAGGCGGACCGCATGCTTGTTTGCCACCCAAGTGGTATAAAAAAAATAATATATATATATATATATATATATATATATATATATATATATATATATATATATATATAGATACCAACGTCCGGGTCAACAACGACGATACAACAACGGGTCCCTGTACCCCAAATACCCCTTCAGGGACCCTTGTGGGAAGGCGTAAGGATATATTATATTATATTACCAACGTGACAGATTGCGACTCCAAAGCCGTTATATAGCCAAATATAGGATAGCCTAGGATAGCATAACATCGAAAGGAAACTTACTCAAGTTTCCTTTCGATGTTCTCCTACACCGTAAAGCTTGTTATGTTATTTATCTTCATTCTTGATCTTGCATATGAACACATAAGCCTCTTGGCTAGTCTGTTATACATTATCCCTTCAGCTTCTGACGCATAACTTTGGTAGTTCTGTAGTGTCACGACTGTCATGCCTTGATGGAACAAATCGCCTTCACGTTGGGACGTAGCCATTAGGCATGGTCGAGCTCGTTAAGGTTAGGCTCGGATGGTTAGTGATGCGCACACATCCAACTTATCTTTACTAGAGTTATAAAGAAGCAGATTTTGTTTAGAACGCAATAATCTCATGAACTTATAATCAGGTTTAAAACAATTGCATTAGGTAGCCCATTTCTTGGGGAAGGCTGCCTATGAATGTATGAAGAGTCTTAACGTGGACGAAGCGAAAGAGGTGTGTAAGTCCCTCCCATCAGGGTATATTGTCAGTTGTATAAATTGTAAACTGTTGCAAAATATTAAATAATAAAAAAAAAAAAGTCTAGAGAGCAGTGATGCGGTAGTCTATTTACCTACCCCTTATTTAGGGACCCAAGGAAGTGGATAATCAAATTGAGTCGCGACCGAAACCGCAGTGCTTTCCAAGTAGATAACGTATATGTATTAGTAAATTAGGTGGTAAATTAGAGCCGTGGTGGCCGAGTGGTTCGAGCAGTTGCCTGCGACGCAAAGGTCGCAAGTTCGAATCCCGACTGTACCAATGAGTTTTTCTGAACTTAAGTACAGTGATTAGTCACACCACGAGCTTTACGGTGAAGGAGAACATCGAGAGGAAACCTGCATACGTCTGAGAAGAAATTCAAAGGCGTATGTATAGTCGTGCTTGAGTAACGGCGATGGACTCGCCATCTGTCACGTTGGCACCTAATATACCTCTGGCGGAAAGTGGGTGTTGGGTATTACCTATACACCTCTGCCTACCCCTTCGGGGACCCTTGTGGGAAGGCGTGAGGATATATTATTATATTTATTATAAATTAGGTTGTTTTTTTACGATTTAACTTCTGGAATACTTATCAGGGGTACATATAAGGGGTAATACTATTCACGCAGATAAAGTACTTTCAAATCCTGTGTATGTGTTGTTGGATGATTGGTTTCGGCTGATGGCACTGCAGTCGTGTTTCAGAACTTTTTAAATATTTTGACAGTTATTGATATCAACTATACCTTAGTTGGAATAAATGTTGTTAAAGTATTGTAATATGTAACTTAGTGGATTATATGTTTACGTTATCCTTATAATAACTTAGTTACTAAGTAACTAACTAACTAAGTTATAGTAACTACAAAGGTTAATATCCTTACTGAACAAGTTCACTGACCCATAACTATTATCTTTACCATTCTTAGTAAACATGCCTAGAAACTTGTTTAATTATCAAAGTCTATGAAATCAATACACCTACCTAGCTCGTTTTTTCTGCAATTATGATTATCATCCTCAGTTACCTCATGTTGAAAAACAGGTTTCTGTTATAATAATTACCTCAGAATAGACGCTTTTATGAAAGTACCAGGGCGCCATGTTTTCAAGAGGACGCCATTCAATTTTACTTACCCACAGTTAAAATGTAAATAACTATTGTTAGGGTTAAAATTTTATGTACATTTTAAATATGTTTTACTGGCTGTGTCTCGGGGTTTCACTCGCGTTGTTATTGATTTCATTGGTAGTTTTTTTAAATAAACGTATCCTATGTGTTAATCCAGCGAATAATTTATCTCTCTGCCCAATGTCATCCATTTCAGTAAAGTATTTTTTGCGTTAAAGAGGAACAAACATCTTCACAAACTTTCGCATTTATAATTTTAGAAGGATTTAGGATTGGAAGCGCGCGAGCGATACCCCCTGGTGTCGCAAGCGTATATAGACGGCGGTAACTACTTACCATCAGGCAGGCCGCATGCTTGATTGTCAATTGTCATTTGTTTAGTTTTGGATGGGAATTTAACTACCAGTAAACCTGGAGAATTGTTTTGCAAGAGTAAGCGGATAAGAAACTAGGAAATATAAATAAAAATCTGCAAGCCGGTATGGGCAGACGAGTTACGAAGGCGGAACAGGCCCCGTATAGACACGCGAGTACTTTCTACGATGCCTTCCTGTCTTTAGTCACATATCGCGATACAGTGCTCGATGGAGCGGGGAGCCGGGGACATATAGTTTTATAGCTCTAGCTGATATGAACGCCTTCCGAGTGGTTGGCTTATTTATGAATCCTCACACGCCTTTCCATTAGGCTTCCTGAACAGGTAGGCAGTGAAAAAACCTGCATACGTTTGAGCAGAACTTACTTACTAAGAGAGTTATAAAGTTGCAGCCTTTGTTGTGATGTGAAGTACTGCTTAGCTCTGTTGAGCACACCGAGCTTCCTGGACGCCAGCTTAGCCTTGTCCTCTAAATGACCACGGAACTGAACGTCGCTAGAAATATCAACCCCAAGGATCCTAATGCTCTCCGAGATGTTAAGGGGAGTGTTCTGGAATTGTGGAGCCACAGCGAATGGAGTTTTTTTAGCGGTGAACGCGCAAACTTGTGTCTTAGTGGGGTTGAAGTGGACTAGGTTTAGTCGACCCCAATCGGAGACACTGCGAAGAGTACTCTCGATTTCAGACACAAGTATAGACACATATAGGTACTTAAGTGTCTTCTTGACATAGTATAAATTGAAGTCGCTTCCGTGGTCTATTCGCTTAGATCTTTTAAACTATTAAACGGTAATTAATGCAGTTTTCAGCAATAGATAGACTGATTCAAGAGGAAAGTTTATATCTATAATACATATGTACATAGTCTTCTGTGCGCAAACGCTGGCTAAACCTTACGAGATAGATCAGATTAATGTACTGCGGAATTGTATACATCTTAAAAAGATCGATAAAAAGTCCGCGATGGTATATATTTATCTCTAAAGGATAACCCACAGTAATTTTATCTTTTTCATATTAAATATTACTTATTAGTATCTACATTGCACCCGTGCGAAGCCGGGCGGTTCGCTAGTATATATATGAATTTGACACAGGAGAAACCGCAGAGCGTAGTTAGTGAAATTTAATTCTCGCAATGTCCTTAAAAATATCAATCTTTAGCAATCAAAGGATAAACATCGTACTGAATCGTAAAAGAGGTACATAAATCGAGCGCACGTCGCTTGAATACGAACCGTCTGTGGGAACCATTGTGCCATACAATCGGACGCTATTCAGGACTTCAATGCACTTGTTAGTGTCCATAGTGATGATCAAGCTAAGACAGATCGCACACACGGTTTGTTCAAATACATCAGACCTGTTTTCAAAAGGGGCTTAGTAAAGCGGTGCCCCGCGAATTCGCCTGGGTAAACTTGTCATGTCGTTGGTAATTGTTTTCCTGGTAACAAACATATATGTATACATATCCTCACACCTTCCGTGTAGGTAGTACCTGGTAGTACCTGGGTAGTACCCAGAGGTCGTAGCCATCGCCGTTACTCAAGCACGACATATTGAAGTACTTATAGAAGGCCGTAGCCAAATAAAACAATTTTTTTGTGTTGTGTTCCTACGTGGTGAATAAGGTTTCCAGTAATGAGCTCTTTGGGGAGTTATATTGTGTTGGCAACCGAGGGATTAGACCTATTAGGTTGCCAACACAGTATAACTCTCTGAACACTGAGTGGCAACGCGCAAGTGATACTTAGGTATCGGGAGCGTAAATAAGCTATGGTAACCGTTTCCCATCAGGTGGGCCATATGCTTATTTGCCACTCTGGTTGTATAAAAAAAAAATATTGCCTTTGAATGTATCCTCAAAAATTGCATACGTTGGAATTCACTTAAAAAGGCGTGATGTTACAATATTTCTACTCCTGTTTGATTCGAATGATTTCCAAATAACATTCGTTGGGGCGAAACCCTAGATTAGACTAGACTTTATTCTAAGGTCTAGACTATGCAACGCAACCGAGGTATTTAATACACATTTATACTAGTCCTTTTATTTGTTAATTAATTTCAGCTCTATGAACATATTAGGTTCGTTTTTTAATGTTTGAGCCCGCATAATATTTTTTCGATCAAGATGAACAAAACTTTTAAATCCAACATAATTGTGAGAAATATCCAATAGGTACCTTGTAGAAGTCAAATGCACAATAAAAAAAAACAAAACCAGTATATGTGTACAGACGGTGTCAAAAGTAATAATACACTTAGCCATAAAACCTGATGCGATAAGCTCACGAAACAGGCTTGTCTGCTATTGGTGAACTTGAATTGCATGTGTCATTAAAGCTATTAAGTTAATTAAAGAAACTAAATAATTTTTCCGAAGACTATAATTGTTATGAGCGATTAAATTCATAGCTCCGAAGAATATAAGATATAAAATAACTGTAATTACTCAAGTATTCTTTGGTAAAAATTATATTATTATAACTTTGCCTTCCCATTGAGTCCTAAACGCTAGGCAGGGTATAAAGATGGCATTTATAGGTGCTAGCGAGACAGTTTTCGAACCCCAATTGCTTGCCCAGGTTTTTTAATGCATCTTCGAATTACCACCTTAAAAGGCACGACAGGTTGCATAACAATATTTTTTTTCACCAAAAATATTTCTTATTTTTAACATACAAATATATAATCATACCGAGTGCCTAACAGGGTGGTAGAAAGAGTAGCAGCTAGTTCTCTTCTAAACTTATATACCTTATTCGCTCCGTCCTCATTCATCAGTCTCTTGATATACCCGCCTGAAAAAAAGACTGGATTCTGTTTTATTTTCAAAAACTACTGTTCAAATTAAATGA
Organism: Drepana falcataria; assembly: GCA_945859725.1. NCBI lineage: Eukaryota > Metazoa > Arthropoda > Insecta > Lepidoptera > Drepanidae > Drepana > Drepana falcataria. Next base: position 6,443,792 of record OX243941.1, on the reverse strand, counting down.
TGTCCGTTTCGTCTTATTTTAGTAATTTAAGTTATATGAAACGACTAGTATATGTTCATCGTCACAGTTCTTACAATCGATTTGCGATCACTTTCTTCTTGTAGAAACCGTGAGAGAAAACAAACAATAGTTACTGCTAATATACTACAAAAAGATAATTATTGTACATCCCTTGCATACCGCCTTACACATCCACAATGAAGATATGTGAGCAACGCCTATCATTACTTATATCGTAGTAAAAATTATTTACATAGAGGTAGGGTATATTTAAAAAAAATTACGAATATAATCACCCCGAGAGAGAGACAAAAATATATGGTCTACTGACCATATTACGCCTTTGATGCGACTTCAGTTAATATGTAGTGATGCTCGCCGATTTAGAATACTATTTACGTTTCGAATAGAATACTCTAGAACTCTACTACTCGTTTTGAATGTTCTTACTTGAGCGTTCGATCGATTAGAGTTTGGTGGTGTTTCGCAGCCTTTTCTACGCATACACATTGGCATTCAATCCGCATCTAAAATTACTTTCATCAAAGTACTTCTGTGCTGTAAGCTGAATCATAGTTGGATCTTCTTTGAGAAATATGTTTTGAATCTGTCCATGGTGTTGTCAAACAAGCCAATGTAGTTGAGTAGTGTCGGTGACCGCTTAACTCCGGCCAGAGTAATGTGTGGAACGAAGTAGTCGTCAAATGTTTGCTCGTCACTTCCTCTCCTTTCCCGAGGCATACCACTCGAGTTAAGAGCTCCGGTGATTTTTGTTGATCTAATTCGATTGTGGTTTCGTTGACAAATGCTTGAAGTAAGCACCATATATATGCATACGCGGAGATGTTTTGTGAACGGCAAGGTTTTGTATTCTAGCGACATTTGTCAGTGTGACTGGGATGTAGCTATTTTAAGTTTGTTGAAATGAGTTTTGTTCATCTTACCTAACGCAGTGGTTACATGCTACCTCAACATATCATTAAGCAGAATATAATGCCATTCCAGTTTAGACTTGGCATCCCACCTGTACAATTATATGTATCGGCGATGGACACGCCATCTGTCACGTTGGCACCTAAAATATATCTCTGGCGGAAAGTGGGTGTGTGGGTACTACCTCTGCCTATATCTTCGGGAACCCTTGAGGGAAGGCGTGAGGATTAGACATACAGGACGACCATAGATTTTATAACGTTATACTTTATTTTGACGGGAGCAGACGAAGCCACGGGCACTTGTAGTTCATTTAAAAAATAACACTAGCGGCGAAAGCGGGGGCGCACAGGATGTGCAAGCAAGTGCTATCAAGTGTGTATATTTGTTCATCGCGTCTGCTCATTACTACTTATTCGAATTTCCTCCTCCAAACAAACATACATACGTACTTGACTCGTAATGTTATCGTAACGATTCAATTCAGGATGGATTAAAGCACCTTTGTTGTAAGTTACACATGTAACAAACAGACGGTTCTCATCTTAAACAATTTTTTGTTTTGTGTCTCGGTGAAGAACCTCATTGGCGGTGATGTACAAAACGTTAATGTCGGAGGACAATTGAACAAATAATGTATTCCAGCTAATAAGTGCAGTGTCACATACAAATACATATCATCATGCCGAGTCCGTCACAGGGTAGGCAGGGAGTAGAGTGTTAATTCTCTCTTGATAAGTCAAGGCAGATCCTTCCGCTTCATGCACATTCATCGATCTCAATCCTAATCCGGTTAATATCCGGCGGGGCACAGCTGGTGCGTCAATATAATCTACAATTCACGCTTCCATAGCTCTACATATCCGTATGATTCGATTCTGGCCAATTAGTGACCACAAGTGAGATCAAATTAAGACGTCTAACGTCTTAATTGGATCTTGTTAAGGAAAGGACACAAGTGTGATCCTTAAGTCTTTAGCTATCAAAATTACCGTAAAATTTACTGTTTGATAAAAATTATCAACAATTTGTACTAGTACAAGTACAAGTACTTAAGGGATACTTAGCCGTTTCTCAAGCACGACTACACATCCGTTTTTGAATTTTTTCTCAAACGTGTACACGTTTTCTCTCAACGTTTTTCTTTACTGTCTAGCTCTTGTGTCTAATCACTATACATATATTCAGAAAAAACTCATTGCAAGGTACTATCGGGATCCAAACTTGCAATCTTTGCGTTATAGGCGGCTTCTAGAAATCTCTCGGCGACCATGGCTCTCAACATAAAAGTTACTATGAGATAACAAGTACAAGTACTTACCATCTTGAGTTATGTAATGGTGTACAAGCGACTTGATAATCTTATTTATTTTAAAACCACGTCTTGTCAACAAGTGTGGCGGATGAAGCGAAAGAGGTCTGTAAGTAAAGGGAACTGTCGTTCTACTCTCTCTGCCTATCCCGTCGGGGACTCGGCGTGATATGATGAAGTCCAATACATCCTTATATCATCACGCTGAGTCCCCTTTCCTAGAGTATTTAAAGGCCTAGCGGGGCTTTGTGCAGTCTACGTCCTGTACGTACTCATAGAATGCGATCCTCTACCGTTGAACAGATATTTATGCAAGTCACATATTATTCAAGTTACAATGTGTTGGGATGCTACTATATTTTCCTTCCAAAACTCATAAAAGAAAGTGTGAGTCTTATACTTACTGAACTATTCAGCGTATTACATAAAATTCATTAACATTTTTATGTCATTATTGCACAGACGTAGGTAATACAGCGAACGTCAATCATTTTAATGGTTTTGCAATATCGAAATGATATTGGCGGTGAGAATCATTGAGTCGACCAATGCGCGATCATTGACAGCCATTATAACTCATTGATACGTGTGCAGTTTGCTTATACGCTTTCCTTTGAGCCTTAAAACAGAGAGTCGCCACTTTAGACACTTTTTCTTTTAAATCTTAATTCAACACTTGTACGAGAGAAATCTCATGTGTAATAAGCACTAGGATGGTCTGACCACGCGCTGCCAAGGCTGGCTAATTGAGCTTTCTGAATCATTTTTATTCTTCACGCCACTCGTCCACAGTGTTCGTGCGATATTTATGCAAGTATGTTATCTTCTTACCTGTGTATATAAATACATACATATCAGGGTGAAGGAAAACATCGAGAGGAAACATGCATACGTCTGAGAAGCAATTCAAAGGCGTATGTATAGTCATGATTGAGTAACGGCGATGGACTCGCCATCTGTCACGTTGGCACCTAAATTATATCTCTGGCGGAAAGTGGGTGTATGGTTATTACGTATACACTTCTGCCTACCCCTTCGGGGACCCTTGCGGGAAGGCTTGATGGTCACTTTATCGTTCCCATCCTTGAGTGTTCGATCGATTTGATGTAGGTTAGGTAGGATACGTTCGCATTGTATATGTTTCGTCAATCTTTCTTCACTCGTCTTCTATGTGTCTAAACTATTACACCATATTAGTATATGTAGGTATTTTTAGTCCACATGAATGTTTAATGAACCTCTATCTTTGAGCGGAAGTGTCTCAGATTACAGTGACATAACTTTCTATGTCAATGAATTAGTTAATGCGCTTCGAACAACTTTTATGGACATTCATTTGAACTGTTATAATTTTGTTTTGGCGTGAGTTTTATTATCCTTTCAATTTCACTCCGCTGTAATGTGACCGAGCCGAAATGTGGGTAACTTTTACTTTTGTTAAAACATGTGCAACTGTGAATTTAAGTATTTTCTCGCCTATGAGAGTTTTATATCGCCGTATTGTGTCTGACAATACGATCATAGTTATAATATATTGTGTGTGACCGTTTGTCTGCGTTTTGTACTGTTATGTCACCGATGTTAATTTTGTCGTACTTTTGCATAGCTATGTCGCAGTGTACCTGTTGTTTGTTGAAATTACTTGTTCCCTATAGGCCAATTTTACTTCGTTCATTTAAATGGCAATTGGAATGACTTCAGGCCGATCCATACTTCACAAAAAAATACTGAATGTTAAAGGGAGATATCAACGTACTAACAAGCTTTACCTCTATATAATATTATAAACAGAAGCCGTGTGGGCCGGGTGGTTCGAGTAGTTGCCAGTTCGTATCCCGACTGTACCAATAAGTTTCTGAACTTATGTACAGGAGAAGTAAAAAGTCAAAAGGAAACCTGCCGTGTACGCCTCCCGACGTTTGAGAATAAATTCAAAGGCGTATATATGTTCGTGCTTGAGTAATAGCGCTGGACTCGCTATCTGTCACTTTTGCACTTAAATATGTCTCTGGTGGAAAGTTGGTGGGCTAACTACACATCTCTGCCTACCCCTTCAGGAACCCTTCTGTGATGGCGTGTATATATATATACCTAAAGTAGGTAGCAGTATTTACGTTTATTACTCAACAAAGACATTCGATACAATAATTCTCGTTCGTTTTTAGACTGACAGTAGTTAATAACTGAAATAATAATGAAATGACCTGAAAACAGATCCATTTGTGGTTTCGTGTTTCATAAATTAGCGCATTAAAGTCACTCTCGTGTATCAGCTTTCGGAAAAAGCTGAAGATAAACAAAAACCTATTTTACATCACAGGCCACATGTTTGTTTGAATAGTTTAACCGTATTCCGCGTGTTATTGGGTCGCGTTTCTCAGTAACATTTCGAATGTTATTGCAGCCCAGTTACGGGATACATCACACGGATAGTTTATAGGTTGATCACGTAATTATTTGGTCACAACCCAATTTCACTAGAATTTACAGCCATGACAGGTTAGGCCCAAGATTTCTTTGTAAATATTTACATACAAGCTGTAATAATTACAAAGCAATGTCGTTCAACTGAAGATTAAGTAATCAATTGCCTCTCATAATAGCAATAGACTTTTCTCCTGTGTCATAAAAGTAATTTATTGAGCAAATAAATGATGGCAATAATAGCGGCAAATGATCTCGTTGAACTCGCGTGCGATCATTCATTACGGATGATTTGTCACGTCTGCCGTTGGGTGACATTGACTTTCTTATTGTGCTGCGGCTGTGCCGGTACGCGGTGCGGCGTGCGGTGATAGCGCGGTGGTGAGTCGCGCACATGCTCGCCGTACGCCGAGACGCGCGCGCGCTTCCACGCCTCGCGACCGCGACCGCCCGTGCGGTGTCCGCGATATGCCCGCAGTGAAAGTATTCAACATATTCGGTGGGCAGAAGCACACCGATAAACACCCGCCCGCACCCCTCGCGCAAACCGCCGTCCAAAAGTTCTACAGGACTTTTTCAGTCGCTCCTGAACCGGCGACCGAACACAAGGGGACTAAAGTGACCGCGATCGCCGCTTGTCTTGAAAAAAGAATTAGTGATCCTAATAGTGATAACGTGCAAAAGGTTACAACTAAAAACAATAGCGCGCTTATGAACGATACATTGAAAGATAGTAATACGCATCATGTTTACGAGAATGTAAACATAGCCAGCGTTGATAAGAATGCAATACAACAAGAGAAATTGCTTGAAGAAACTAAAGGGTATTCATCCATTTACGAAAACATCACTATTGTTGGTGAGACGACGAATTCCACTTTGTTGAAAGACAACATTAATGCTGAAACAAAATTGAATAGAGCCCTGAAGTCCTTCGATAAATTATTATTCGAGTTTTCTTCTACTTCATTGACATCTGATTTAAAAACTAATAACAATAATTTTATTCCACCTAAATTACAAAAATCTAAGACTTGTAGTATTATAGAATCTCGCTGTATCTTAAAGAAGTCTATGTCAGATCCGGAAAATAATACTCAATCTCGCAGTAAACTGACACGTAATAATTCTATCGATAAGACAACCAGCTTGTGGAATCTCGACGACATGAAAGGCAAAGAGCTGACCGCCCCGCTGATACCCTTGGTTTCCACGCCAAACGACAAAATCAACTCCGATAAGTATGCTACCTATAAAATATCATCAAAAAACTCGCCTCGCCCAAACTGTTACAAAAACGAAGATCTGAAAAAACTGGATGTTAAAACAAGAATATTAAAGAAAACTTTATCAAACCCACCGTCGACACCGGTTCCGGTTATTAGTAAAACTAAACCGGTGACCAAAAAAGTTGAAAAAAAAGTGAATGACCTAAAGAAAATAAAACCTAAAACATGTACAGATAATGGATTGTTAAACATAAAGGTGAGTTTAGAAAGTAAAGAGCCCCAAAAATCGCAAATGCAAAAGGCAAAGAGCGTGTGGGAAATTGGTAATGAATCTATGATTATACCCAACTTGGAAAGAACAAAGTCCACAACTTCTATCGCGGGCTCTACCAGCAAGATCCCGGTGATTAGGAGTCAAATGTCGCAAAGTAAGTTCAGTAGCACAAGAGCGCTTTTTTCTCCCACTCCGGTTGATCTACGTAATATAGACCAGGCCAGAGAGTGTGCTCAGAAAAAGAAAACACCTTCCCCACGAAAAAACACCGAAAGATCCGATGTAAATAAGTTGATAAAACAAAAATCCCAACTAAATCTCAAAGCGAGCATAAAACTACAAAATGACAAACTGAAAAAAGAATCCCTCGAGAGTAAAAAAGTTGTTTCGTCACCCAAATCATTAATGAAAGATTATTCGGAGGAAATCAACGCTATGCGCGCAAAGCTACAGCAACAGAGAAAAATAAAAACCAACAAAAGGGATCTTGTGTTAACGTCTGAGATTAAACGTGACCACAGTGGAGTGGATGAAATTGATTCGACTCTGTCACCTGTTAAGTTTATAGTAAAAAAACTGGAGCTTCAAACTGCTCTGGAATCGAAGGCGGAACAAGCGCAGTTCGTGAGCTGTAAAGTGATTCCAGCGGTGCACAAGGAGATGTGCGTGGCTAACACCACGTTCCACAATCACTTGAGCACACTCGTCGGCCGACAAATAAAGTACGTTGAATCTCGAGATGATGTCAAAACTTGTTCACAAATCGAAAAGATACGCCTACGAAAACACTCAGATTCGAAGATTTCCGATACACACTCGGATTGTAGCGACGACTCGGGTCATGTTTCCAATGACACTGTGAATGATCAAGACCACGTGTTTGATACCGTGCACGATCTAAGCCCAGTAGTCAGCAGCGTAGCTTGCAAAGCGTTCGATGCTCCTAAAGAGTTTGGGATAGATTTGCCTGATAATGCAAAGAGCGTGTGTCCCGTGCGACCCGCAAGGCGCAGCGGGCGCGGCATCGAGGTCGCTAGCGGTACCCGAGCCACCGACGCTCCGAAAGTGGACGAACAGGTATGCGACACTGTTAACATATCGATAACAACAAATTGCAGGTGCTGGTTATCTGCCCTCCCCCAGTGCTGTAGCTAGTAATTTAGATCAGAATCGATAATAATCTAGCATGGACTGACTAGTCCAGCCAGATATACGACTTGAAACTCGAAAGCTGTCCGTTGACCACAGTCGATGTCAATAATAACGTTGCAAGGAGGTCGCAGACCTCTTTACCATTTATCGACAATGCCACTATATTTGTTGTATAACTCACGATGAATCACTCGTACCTATGAGCTAGGTAGTAGTCGATACATAATTGCATATAATATCATTACTGGGGCCACATTGGTGTTTACCTGCTTACGGTCTGTAAAGAAACTCATAGATCTATGTAGTGTCAAGCTTAAGAGTAGCCTAACAGACTAGACTAGTCATATCTTATGATGTCATTTGATACATTAATATATCATCGGTGTAATGCGAGTGTAGTTACACTTGTTACTATTCCTTCGGGAACTAGCAACGCGTGAAGAAAAAGCATACAATTCATGCTAATCTTTTATTCTCATTCATCAATGATACATGTAACGATAAAATTATTTGTATTTTGGCCTAACGATAACTGCCGTTTATAGTGAGGTCCGTCATTAACAGGAGATAATTATAGCTGTCACAAGTTTGTTTAATAATATAACCCATTTCCTTAATTATTATTTGGTGTCAGGTAGTGTAAGTATTGCCTAAGCACACTTTTTGATTTGCATAAAGCGTCAACTTGTGAGGTTACCTTCATTCATATTGCATAATTTATATACGTTTAACAACCGCATTCCTTTTCCTGCCAAATAAATATACGTAATGGCGTTAATAAAGCTTATATGTATGTGTATACAAGTTATATAATGCGTCGTTTCACCCGAAAATATTACACCAGATGGAATGTGTACCTTAAATGGTGAACGAAAATTACGTTCCGAGTACTGTAGCGGCGTCGTCTGAATGTTTGTTCGTAAATAGTCAACAGGTGCCCCGCAGGGGTCATATCTGGGGCCTGATTTATGTACGCTTTTACTTTCAACGAATTCTCTTGGCCGTGTAATTTGTTACTTTACGCCTAAAGTGCCTAAAAGCCTAGTAGAATATTTTTCCCAAAAACTTCAAATAAGAGTTTCGTTTGATGATTGCGCAAGAGCATGTGATCTGTTCTTGATTAATAGGAAGTACTGCTAACTGTTGTTTTCATTGCATAAGTATGGAGATTATTCCGTTGGTGATTTGTATATGTAATCGGAGCCGAATTTATGGTGAGACTGTTGAATGTGGATGAAGCAAAGAGTCTAGAACTGGCGCTCTACTTTCTCTCTGCAAATATTGTGAAGGTCTGGACGAAAGGGTCCCCGAAGGTATAGGTGTATAGGTAGTACCCACTCACCCACTTTCCGCGAGAGATATATTGTAGGTGCCAACGTAGCCAGATAGCGAGTCCATCGCCGTTACTCCAGCACGACTTACCATACGCCTTTGAATTGCTTCTCAGACGTATGCAGGTTTCCTCTTGATGTTTTCCTCCACCGTAAAGCTCGTGGCGTGACTGTACTTAAGTTCAGCAAAACTCATTGGTACAGTCGGTATTCGAACTTGCGATCTTAGTGTCGCAGGTAACTACTCGAACCACTCGGCCACCACGGCTCTCTCTAATATCAATCATAATACGTATGTGTTCGGATTTTTGCGGTTAGAGCAAACATATCTTCGAAAGTATTCCAAGATTTATATGCGCAGCTCACCCTCGATGTGATGTGGTGTAAATAAAAAAGTTGTCACTTTCGGTTTCGACTTTCTCACTTGTAATGTGGTCGCAAATGTTACGTGCGGCAGGTTTCAAATTCATCCAATCCACCCCTCCCATAACGCATTGTTCTTTGGATGTTTATTAATAATCGTGAATATATATATATATATATATATATGACCCGTTGTTTTACTGTACTCAATTCTGGACATAACATGACTTTAAGTTTTAAATATTATGCGCTTTTTATAGGCTCTTTAGCAATACCATAACCAAAATCGCATGCTTCTATATAAACTTATTGTTTTTCTTAGTAGAAATAATCGTACCTTCTAACATTCCCACCCTTACGCATTTTACAGATGTTTAACAAATAACCTTTCTCAACTCTGTGATTGCGCGTTTCCTTATAATGCGCTTTCTTCAGTCATGTTTGTATCTTACGGATTGGCTAGTAAATAAGAAATTTGTATTGTATCTGGTTCCTCAGTACATGCTTATCACGTACCCACAACTTTCGCTAGCTCGGGCGAAAGCGGGGTCCTTCCATCAAGACAGCTGTGACTTGTGATCCGTACTTAGCCATGATTTGTGTAATACATATGTATAAACACATAATTATTTGCAATCCTTAGTAATAAATTGCATAGTAGTTGGTCTGGGGTTAGGAATGGGCATATAATCCTACGCTTTTGTAACACGATTCAATTTGTTAATAAAAAATACTCTGTTCATACTTTAAAGTTCATTTAAGAGGCAGGCCTCTATTAAAAATAGCTTTTCCAAATTTTAAATTTATAAAACTTTAGGGCTATATTTTTTGTGTCTGTGTGGCAGCTTTAAAAGTAGGTATTATATATAGTTTATGAAGCAAAACGAACATACAGTTAGATTTTTTTCCGCTAATTTCTTATTTCTCGTAAATATAGTATCTTAATTATCTTTTTTTATCACCGTTCTCTTGTCTCCCTATTGTCATAAGACAATTATCGTTGCAGTGTCTCTATCACCCACAGTAATTGCTTCATTAAAATTGTCTATGCAAACTGTAATTACATGCGTTTATTTGTTCGCCAAAGTACAAAGCGAACAATTTCGTTGCAATGAATCTCTATTTAGGTACGTTTTATTGTGCTGTCCGTCTGTACGCGTCCGGCGAAAGTCTATCATTGATATAATACACCTACCAAAGGAAATGATTGCTTGTGTATTGTATAACTCTTTGAAACGTGTCGCTATTTGCCGTTTTTTGTATGTAGAGCAATCTGTAAGGTATCGCTGTCATATTTTTAATTCGGCTGTACAAGTTCTTTTTGTATATCATTAAAATGCCTAACTATAAAAAAAACACCTCAATACTTACTCAATTCGCTAAGTTACACACAAGTCCGCAGAAAAACTGTCCTCTGTCATCGCACAGTGAAGTAAAATTTCAATTAAATAAATTTATCATTAATACAGGCGGTGTTGTGCTACACCCCTGTCTACCAATTCGGGGAAGGCGTGAAAGTACATAAATATTAATCGACCGTCTTGCTATTTGTTTTTAAACGATTTGGACCTAAATTGTTACCTCAAAAATTATTGTACATACGTAGCATATACTTGCAAGGAAACAGGGTTGCCAATTTTTTTTTGTAGTGTACAATGAAAATATTAACGACGTCGTGGGTACTTTAAGGGACGTTGGCAGCCCTGGTGGAGATAGCAATGCCGCAGGTGGCAGTGCATGTAATAAGCAGTCGACTACCCGTCATTCAGTTCGCAAGTCTTTTAAATGGCACGCATTAAAATAAAGTCAGACACACACCATTAGCATGCCATGCAACTTGCATGGTAAAGAGAAATTGACATAATGCCTATTGTTATTATTCAACGACTGATTTGAATTGCATGAACCGTCTATTTGTCACTTATTAGTGGAAGTGCTTGAAATGTACCTTTATGGAAATGATAGTGTATAATTTAATACGTTTGTGATAACAGAAACCTTGAAGAGACTTGCCATAGTAGTATGTGTTAAACGATTAAGATATAGATGTTGTTAGGGTAAAATATTAGTACCTGCAACACAAAGGTTGCAAGTACGATGTCCGACTGGACCAATTTTTTCCGAACTCGAATACAGTACATACTACAGATTGGTCACACCGCGAGCTTTACGTTGAAGGAAAATATCGAGAGGAAACCTGCAGAAGAGTGAAGGTCGTGCTTGAGTAACGGCGACAGCGCCTTTAAATTCTTCTCAAGTCTATGCAGGTGTCGATGTTTTTCTTCACGGTAAAGCTCGAGGTGTGACTAATCACATTACTTAAGTTCAGAAAACTCATTGGCCACCACGGCTCTAATTTGTGATTTAATTTAATATTGTCCTTCCAACGTGACCGAGAACGAGTCCAAAGCTGTTTCTCAAGAACTATACTTTTTTTTATTTCTTCGCAAACGTACGTTGGTTGCTTCGATTTCCTTCACTTCTATTGTTTTACACTGACTTGATCGTATGAATTACTTTCGTATGTAAAAGAATATCAATCGAGTTACTTTAATATACCTAGCATTTGCATAGTACGGTCATTCGATCTATACATAATTGTTGATGATAGTATTTTAAGATTACGAAATTGCCTAGTTTTTTATATTCGTTAAATAATTATTTAAATGTGTATTTAGGATATGCATCGGAGTCAAAGATTTGATGCTGGCGTGTTGTGCTGCTTTCATAACATTTCATACATAACAAATTAATGTTGGATTCTCGATACATAAGATTTTGTTATAATGTGTCTCAAATCGTGTCATACTTGGTACATTATGTATATCGCCGGGTCTGTCTAGCCTAATGGGGTAGTCTAGACTTACAGACTTCTTTCGCTTCATCCACAGTCATCAGTCTCTTTGCACATGCTCGCCGGTTTCGAGTACTCCTAACGTTCCCGTCCTTGTGTGCTCAACCAATTTAGTCTAGGTAGTTGCAACGTGGTCTTCCTCTGCCTCTTCTCAAAGACACTTTCGCATTTTATTATCTCTTTCATTAATAATTCTTCACTTATCCTTTCTATATGTCCGCACTAATGATTAATATTAAAGGAGTTCAGATTTAATATATTTATTAAACATTTACATCAAGCTGCATGGTATTATAAAGATCGGTTTCTCAAACCATGTCTCATCTTCCGCGGATTGACAATACCAAAGCCACTTGTAGTCACACGAGACGTGTTTGTGTGATTGGCCGATGGCCGTGATCATTAACGTAAAATCTGTCATTGCTTCGAGCTATTCGAGGACATGTCGGCATGTCGCTACGTCACCGTCTCTTCACCGGCGCGTACGTGTGTTAATGCAGGTTGTGTCCAAATACTTTCTTTATGACATACTACCGTGAGTGCCCTGCGATTTCACCTGCGTACAATTTTATTTAATTTATGGTATTTTCAACAATCATAAAATTGCATCTTTCCCATACTCGGTAAAGAAGATCGGCTAGTACTATCGGAACTAGGTAGAGTTAAGCATACTTATATGTATAAAGAGACACAAATACCTGCCCTCACTGGGAATCGATCCTCAACCTTGAGCTACGCAGTCAGGCGCTCTGACCACTAGCCCACTTTAGCAGTAGTCCATCGTATTTAGTACAGATGTCTCCGAATTTTTTCCGTATCTCAGAATTACTGCAACGACACTCGAGCATGCTACACTGAGCCATTTTAGCTTTTGTAAGTGTTGTTTTAGTTTTTGTACCACAGTGTTAAAAGTTATAATATTAAAGTGTTAAATTAAATATGTTTCGTCTACGTGCATTTTGTACATGTTCTGAATAACTTTCTATGGATAACACCAAATATATAATAGCTAATATAATGAAAGTAAAGGAAAATAACATCTGTGTCCCTCAACTTAAGCTTTCTATCTGGAAAGCTTAATTCGAGTGCACGGAGGGCAACTAGAATTTATAATCAGCACTCACCTATCAAGCTTTCTGAGAATACATACGATATCCGATAACTTAACGCTCGCAAGCAGCGTTACGAGGGGCTCAGTTACGAACGCAGTAGTGAAGAGATATATGTACGTTATGACAGATTCAATGATTTATAATTATTGTTTTTGATATTACTCACAAGATGTCGCTGCCTTAATTTAAAACAAGCTGTTATAATGGTCTTTGTATGTATTATATTATAAATTTATCAATTCTCCAATATAAGCCCGGCCCTTTGAAAAGCGACTCGGTGTCAAACCAGTAGCACAAAACTAGTTCAAAATCATTTAAATAAAATATCTTACCTCTTCAGCTTCAGCCTAGCTACCTGACTCCCGAACTAGTTACGCTCTAAGATCCTCACTCCACCGGGGTAGCCCTGAGCTGTGTTTGCTTAGCACCTAAGAAGTAGCTGGCTGGAGGCCATTTTAGGATTGCCATTGTGCGGCTAAGTAGCAAACGTTCCCAGAACTCGACACTACGCTAAGAGAGACAATAAAAAAATACAAATAAACTTTTTCCTTTTATGTTCTCGTTCGTTTATTTTTACCAACATATATACATATCATCACGGCGAGTGCCTAACGGGGTAGGCATAGAGCATAGTAGGCATAGCGCCAGTTCTCTCTAGACTTACACACCTCTTTCGCTTCGTCAACATTCATCAGCCTCTTCATAGATGCTCGTCGGTGTCGAGTACTCTTGACGTTCCCGTCCTTTATGATTTCATTATATGATATCTATGATACCATAGCTTTATATGATTTCATTATGATAGATATATTTAAAATAGACATGCGTTTCAAAGGCTATTTGACCAATTGTCATAGGAACTAATATGATGGCCCACTTTGCGCAATGGAAATAGGTCGAATCAATGCATTACAAATCAAAACCATTTTCCACTTGAGGCGCAATAAATTGTCTATTTATCGTGTGTAACGAGACTCCGCATCTAGCAATGTGTAACTGTAAATATAACAAGATAATATATGCCTTTGACAATAAACATTTAAGAGGCCATGTTTGTACTGAGCTAGATAGAGTGTGCAAATATAATAAGAGCTATTTATATAACTTATCTTCATTATTATATATTTACCTACCAATAGATCGAACACTTGATCGAACTCGCCAACTGTCACGTTGGCACCTAAAATATAATTATCTCTGGCGGAAAGTGGGTGTGTTGGTACTACTCATATACCTCTGCATACTCCTTCGTTGACCCTTGTGGGTAGGCGTGAGGATATATACTTAAAGTTAGGATGGTCGGTAGTTCTTAAATCTGGCGGGCATATATGTATGAAGAGGTTGATGAATGAAGATGAAGCGAAATAGTTAGTTAAGTAGAGAGAGCTGGCGATCTGCTTTTTCTGCCTATCCCCTGAGGTACTTGACCCGATGGTGTGTATGTAGAACCTACCTACTGTAAGGGTCTTCTAAGAGTCAGGCACAAGTGTTTTCATATGAATGTGACATGGCGTGTCCATAATACATGTCTTGGGCATCTATACACACATTCGTCTTTGAATTTCATCTCAAACGTATGTGAGATTACGATGGGTTCGTTCACGGTAAACCTTGTGTGATAAACCACTTTGCAAGTTCAGTAAAACTCACATGCAAAGACTGCCGGGGTTTGAACATTTAAGAACTTTATTGGTACAAAGTGCCGGGATTTCAATTTGCAATCTTAACTCTCCAGACACTCGTCCCACTCCTACGAGATATTGTTTTTTTTTCTTCATACCTCTTAAGGTTTCCATATTACAACTGTATCAAATTTTATAGTTTTATTTGTAAACTTTTGAATGGACTATGTTCTGCTAAGCAAAACACCTTTGTCAAATCATTCAAAGCAAACTTGACTACTGTGTACGTTTTCATATTATGTACACAATATCTATGCAAGAGCTACAAACTGTAACACTAGCGGTGCCAGTGTATGCATCAGGTGCATATAACCCGGCCAAAGTAACTGGGTCGCCTGCATAAATGATGCGTCGCTCAAATGGGTATTCGCGTGTCATGGTGGTTTATAAACGCATGAACGGGTAACGATTGCAAAAAATATATATTGTACGATACATCTTTGCAACAAGTCGTGTCCCAGGCGGGCAGATCCAATACTGAACGGAACACCCGTTGTGCCCTATTTCCTTCTCACTTCCTCAAGTCAATTTGCTATAGTACCTAAATACTAGAGAAAACTTTTAGATAAATTATTGTACCTGTTACACCTATCTTGCGACTTTTCTCTCCTGTTGACCTTAAGATCAATCTATTGAGGAAAATGTGGCTATATAGTTTTTCATTGCCGGCATCAGTTTTTTTCGAAATACATAAAAAAATATTTAGGTCCAAATAAATCTATTATTCTCTGTATACTTCCTGATAGTCGCGTTCGATCGCTAATGGGAGCAGATTATTTGTATTTATACCACAAGGTATGTTTAGGTTATCTATCGCCCATAGAATATCAGGTTTTGCCTATTTACCAGGACCAGGTCGATTCGTGTGAAATTGCCCCATGAAAAATGTATAGTACATCGACGCTATTTGCTTCCATACATACATATCATAACGCCAAGTCTCTCAGGGAGAGAGAGAGAGCGTCAACTCTCTTTAGAGTTACTAACCTCTTTCGCTTCGTCCACATTCATCAGTTTCTTCGTACATGTTTCGAGTACTTACTCTTGACGTTCCCATCCTTGAGTTTCCGTCCGATCGGTTAGTTCTAGATAGTTATTTTTCCGTTAACACCATTCCAGTGCACCTTGTAAGCCTTATGCTTTTATTCTTCAATACTCAAAAAGTGCTTAAAAGGTACTAATTTTCAGAACTCGTATTGGGGATAATAATGTATTCAATGGATCCAGCCATGTTTGTTCACAATTCCGTGAAATTACATATTTTATCCGTATAAGTGCGATGTAGAGGCGCGTTGTAATTATAGTCATACAGTATACATAATTTTGGACTGTTCACTCAGTGTGTTAGTGTGTGAAAACTGAAAGTAATGCCTCAGTTTATAACATTGGATAAAAAATAACTTTCATTTTGTTACGCGGTCAGCGTAACATATAATAATATGCAATTATATTGGCAATCTGCTGATGGCTATGGCGATGATTGGGTTGTTGAGCGCTGATGTCGTGTCCCGTGTTGATGTGTTGTCTCACCACTGGATTTAACTTGATAAAACATCAATAAACTTCGATGTGATTTTTTCTGATGTTTTAATACGAAATCTTTAAGTGATACTCGCTTGCCCCATATAAGTCGCTCGACATACCCGAAAACTTATAAAATATTAGCGTTTTCAAAATTGTTTCTGTAATTTCGCTGTTACATGTTAGCTAAAAAATATTTCACTGCGTCTTAAAGTGGTTATATATAATCCCAGAACATTAATTAAACATTTAAATCCCGTAATGACCTAACTTTCTCCGCAACTAATGTCATTGCCATATAATGGATAGCGTGAGCGTGGACAGAAAGGAATATTGTCGTCTTTAGGGGTGAGCTTGACCTAATTGTAATTCTTTGATTAACAACATAAAATTCTATTGACAGATTATGTTCCGCGGCGGCGTGGTGGGCGGATTGGACGCACGCCGCGACGCCGCTCTCGCGCGCGTTCTCGTACGCTTGCAAGCACGCGCGCGTGGTCTGCTCGCGCGCCGTCGTGCTCAGAAGTTGCGCACGCAACACACCGCTGCGCGCTGTGTGCAACGCAATGTCCGCGCGTTCCTGGCCGTGCGCGACTGGCCCTGGTGGCGACTGCTCGTGCGCGTCACGCCGCTGCTTGCCGTGCACCGGACTGAACACCGACTTAAACAGGCTCAGGTAGGCCATATGATATGATATTGTTTTATATATACCATTTGGGTGGCAAACATGTGGCCCGCATGTGGCCCGCCTGATGGTAAGCGGTTACCGCCGCATATGGACGCTTGCAACACCAGGGGTATCACTCGCGTGTTGCCGATCCTGCAGGAATCTTTTCACAATGAACCCTTATGACTCCTAGGCAAAAGTCTACCATTTTTTTTTTATTATTTTCAAGTAATGTAATAATTTATCGGTATAGGGTATACAACTATCATATCAGGATGCAATTATTGATAAGAACCATCGCATGTCTATAGTAGATGTTGCTTCTATTGTTACTACGGGTTTCAAATAGCCGCCCCGGGTCATATCTATTAACCTTACTATCACAAAATATCAACTTTGCCTTGATAGAGCAGGATAGGCATAGAAAGCTTCATTCAGCATAAATCAAAAAATCAAAATCAAAATATTTTATTCAACGTAAGGGACACAGGGAACACTTATTGAACGGCTCCCGGCGGCGGAACGGCGGCGGCCATACGGCTCGCTAGTTTCCTAGGCGAACGTTAAATGATTTAGTCAGGCTTTGGAATTTATATTGAAGAAGGGCATTGTGCGTCGGTTTTGGAGCTAGATAAATAGTAAACGTAGGTACGTTTAGTATTCCAAGAAAGATCTGATCTGACCATTATGGGCTTTTGCGATCATTATTCAATAGAGTGAAAACTACAGTTTTACCTATCTACATTTATAACATCATTGATCGATTTGATTTGGGTAGTTGGAATGTGTTCTATCTCTTCTTTCACCAAGTTTCCATGTAAATATATTTGCTTGGCCGATATTTTTTCACTCACTCTTTGTTTTGTGTGCAAACCATATAAACATGTATTTCCTTCCCGGGATGGGAATTTTTACAATTTCACCGTCTTTGAAGTAGGTTACTTTGCGAATATCTCCATACTACATATTTAGACATTGATTTTACGATAGCCCAATTAAAAGTAAATGAAAAACCTGGTAATTGCATATCATATTACAATTATACAACAATTTTAACGAGCTGTACCTACTTAACACATTAAACAACATCAGTGTAAGCCAATCGTTACGAAACGTGCGGTAGTCGTAATGATGCACGATGTTATGTTTGATACCATGCCCATGCGCAGGTTATCAACAATAGCTCAGATACTTCCTGCGCAGTTGTAAGATGAAGTAGGCCACTGACCTGCCTAGTAAAATACCTAGGGCTGTCACATAACAGAGTTAATATTGATTATGGTATTTATATGATAGAATACCGGTCTGCATTTGATATTTTTTCTAGATTATCTTTGTTTATATATTTTTTGCGGTTTGTAGGTTCATACTTCATAAATACATATTATGCGCACAGAATAATTGCATTCTCCTACATATGCAATAACGCGAGACATCTTTCCCTCTTTACCTTCATCCACATACATCAGTATTTTTGCTCACTTGAATTACTGTTAACATTCCCATCCTTGATTTTCGGATCGTGATCTTACTTCAGAGCTTCTTCCAGGCACATTTGCCAAATATGTCTGTTACGTTTGCTATTCCTATCTATTAATTTAACTAATTGGAATATATGCTCAAGGAACCTTACTAACTGGCTATGCTAACAAAATATTATAACAAGGTGACGGTTTAGCTAGAATAACAAGTAAAAGTCTGGATAGAGCGTCCGTCGGTCATCCGTTGGCATCAGTCATAGCATGGACGGACAACCTTGAAACCTTCTACAGTGTTTTTACAGAATTGATGAAGAAAGCATGAAATAAATGCTCATAATGTTTAAAATAAGTTTACAATAAGTTAACTAGAAGTGACCCGAGTTTTAGTGATTTGCTCATGATTTGAAAGAATTTTTGAAATATGGTTTTACTACATTTCGAGTGTATCCATTTTTTTCCATCCATCCAGTTTTACAAACTTAATATCAATCTTGCCTCTTGATAATATTAGTGTAGAGGGAATATGTATGGTTACTAAATATTTCTTTCAATATCGCAAGCAAAGCCACGGGTGGGGCAACGGTAATTATGTATATGAACTACTAGAACACTACACTTTCCCTTTTACGGTCGATAACACTCTTAATGAATGAAGGGAAAGGGTTTTCGATGGGATCGTAACTATTCCATATTAATGTTACAATCATTACGCAGTGATTATTTTGTAATGAAAAAGTGAAATCAGTCTCAAAAAACACGTAGGCTTCGCTTTATGAATGTGTAATTTGCATACAGACATTATATTAAGTATTATATGCTGTTATTGAAAGTGTTTAAATATAAACGGGTAAAACTAAAACTGTTTATTTTTAACCTCTTGAAATTTGACTGGATATGGCTATCTTTGGGAAGGTCCATGATAACACTTCGCATGTAGACAGCCTCAACAATGTATAATTAAATTACTAATTGGCTATTAGTCAATGCTTGTTTGCCACCTTAAAATAATAAAAAATATAAGGCATATTTTTTATTTCAGATATAAAAAATATTAGCTTATATATTATTAAAAAATATAAGAGTCGTGGTGGCCGAGTGGTTCGAGTAGTTGCCTGCGACACAAAGATCGCAAGTTCGAATCCCCACTGTACCAATGAGTTTTTTCTGAGCTTAAGTACAATGATTAGTCACAAAACGAGCTTTACGGTGAAGGAAAACATCGAGAGGAAACCTGCATACGTCGAAGAAATTCAAAGGCGTATGTATAGTCGTGCTTGAGTAACGGCGATGAACTCGCCATCTGTCACGTTGGCACCTAATATACCTCCGAGGGAAAGTGGGTGTGTGGGTATTACCCATACACCTCTGCCCACCCCTTCGGGGACCCTTGTGGGAAGGCGTGAGGATATATTATATTATATTATTTATATAAAAAATATTTCTTATATGGTCTTAAAAGCTTTTTTCGCTTCAATTGTTTTATGAAATAGACATATTAATAATATATTTCCTTATAAAAATATAAGAACATCTCTTATACAGTATTAAAATCTTGAAATTAGAAAATTCTTTTGTAGCAACCCTACCAAATAATGAATAATCGCTCCTATAGAAGGAACCGACTATAACGATAGCTTCAGTAGGCTAATAGTGGTTGTGCAACCTACATTGTTGTTCTATCAATGGGCTTCACTGTTATACCTACTGACCTGCGATAAACCCTTTACCTAGTTACTCAATCATTCATGACAACCACATCTTAAATGCAGTACTTAATAATATGGTAGGTACCTACCAAACAATTACTCTACACATTAGAAAAGAGGGTAGGTTGTGAGTGATGGTTGGTTAACTGTAGATGGGTCGGCAACGTACGAGCGATAACCCTGGAGTTGCAAGCGTCCATAGGCGTATAAAGGCATTCATTAAACATGCAAAAAAAACGGCCATCATCTTTAGGAACGGTGTGTTTTGAGGTCACGCTACCTTGAACATGGAGACGCTTCGCTTGAGCCGTCTGAAAGCACAAAAAAATTCGACAGGAAGGTATCATACCCAGGCAGGTCTAAATCTGAAGAACTTTATAACTAGTTGTGTAGCAATTCAAGGTATAAGGATAAAGCACATCTTTTTTTTTTTTTTTTTTTTATACAACAAGAGTGGCAAACAAGCATACGGCCCACCTGATGGGAAACGGTTACCGTAGCCTATTTACGCTCACGATACCAAAGTATCACTTGCGCGTTGCTACTCTGTGTTCGGAGAGTTATAGTGTGTTGGCAGCATAATGGGTTTAATCCCTCTGCTTCCAACACAATGTAACAATCCTCCCCCCTCCCCAAGGAGCTCATTACTGGAAACCTTATTCACCGCGTAGGAACACAACACAAAAAATTTGGCTACATCTTCGACGAAGCCTTCAAAATTCGTCGGGCAGTACTTTTTCGACGAGAAATTATTATGCAAATTGACATTTCAAGCAATTGGAATAAAATAAGGGTTTCATGCCTTCTGAATACTACTACGATCTCGCTATTAGCATATTTACTCAAATGATAATTACTTTATCGTAATGTCAATGTCTTATAATGTCATACTGTATAATCAAACGTCTTACAGCACCCACTCATCTTACAGTGCCAACATGACGTTGGCGTTTCTAAAGCACGACTATACATACGTCTTTAAGTTTCTTGTGAAGCGCATGCAGATTACATAACTATATTCAACTACACCTTAAGCTCGTAGTGTAATAAATCACTACTCAAAATCAAAACATCTCATTTTTACAGACCGCCAGCGTTCAATCCTGCGATCTTTGTTACGTAGGCGACTACTCGGCACCAACAGTTCTCTAACAATATATAAAAATTCCTAACCGTTAAAACGATACCCATTTTGAACGTTCTACGCAGCTATTGATTCATGTACAAATGCCGCTGTCGAATGAAACAAGAGAAAGCCCATTTTGTTTTCTCCAGCAAGTGTTTAGAATTCCTAAGAACAAGTTAACCTACATTAAACTTAATAGCTCAAGAGTGTCGAGCGAAATTATCTACAAGCCGGGATGTAATGAGGCATTTCCTTTGAAAACAGGGATAGGAGTGCGCCGCTAAACATAATTTTAGCCTTGAAAGATACAGATAATTATTCTTACACAGATGCTACTAGGGTATTTATGTATGTCGAATACTCAGGGTTGGTATCTTCAAGAGTACTCACGACAGGATAGCGTGTATAAAGAGACTGATGAACGTGGCTGAAACGAAGGCGATTGTTGGTCCGGAGAGAATTGGCACTCTACATCTATATATATAAAAATGTTATGTTGGTTTGTGTTCGCTTCAAAAACTCAAAAAGTTCTGCACCGATCGAGCTGAAATTTTAGCATGATATATAATCCGCATCAAGGATTGTTTTTATAATTTTTTTGCATCAGTCGCATATCCACAGCGAAGCGTATAGGCAGGGTACAGCTAGTTATCTAATAAGAATAGCAAGAGTTTGCGCTGCAACCTCTCTTTGAACTATTTTCACCGTCAAAGTACAAATGCAGTCGAGTACTGGTAGTATTTTAAAAGGAGCAGCTAAACTACAAATGAGATCAATCGCAAAGTACCACAAACCAGAGCGTTTCCCGTGTACTTATTGCCCAACAGCGACCAGGCATACTCGCCGGTCGTTTAGGCCCCGACCGCTAATCGCCGTGATTTCCGCTCGATTGCATTGCACTTGCCAGATTGATTAGGGACTGGCGCACCTTGCACGTTTATGTACTCAAATCTTAGTTTGATTTGCTACTGCTAATATTCTTTTATTGTTAGAATATTCTTGGACTTTGGTCCAAATTCCACTTGACACAAGACCTCCCTTACCGGACATGTACGAGTATCTCTTTCGAGGACGAAGTACTGATATTTAAATACTTAACATAATATCAACTTGTATGGTGAAAAATACGAACAGAACTCTGGATTGAAGGCACAAGAGTAGAACATCGTAGCAACCCTGATACTGTATCACTAACTAGACCAAGAAGAGCGATTGATAGGCAAAGCTTTAAGTAATAGCTTTGCGTATAACATAGCTATATATAATCGTAGTTGTGGAATCGGTGTTTTATAGGTGCAACCTTAGTTTTACGAGATTTAATAACTCCTGTCAAAGAAATACTTCTGATGTATACTGATGCTGCATACGCCACATTATGCCTTACAAAATGCATACAACATGCTTGAATATCATCACTATTTACCCATAGTAGTTGCTACATTGAAGAACTACAGTTGTAATATTATATATCTTCACGCCTTCTCACAACGGTCTCCGAAGGGTGCCGGAAATATATTTTAGGTGCCAACGTGATACCATAGCCAATCGCCGCTTCTTAAGCACGACTATACATACGCCTTTGAATTTCTTCTCAGACGTATGCAGGTTCCCTCTCGATGTTTTCCTTCATCCTAAACCTCGTGGTGTGGCTAATCACTGTAACTGTACTTAAATTCACAAAAACTCATTGGAAAGTTGGGATTCGAGCTCGCAATCTTTGTGTTGCAGGCGAATTACTCGGCCACCACGGCTCTATTTATTAGTTTTAATATTAATAGTTAAATGATAATGAGTTTACAATTATAATATTTGCTCATTAACATGTACACAATGCTCATATGATACATTACAACGAGCATGTGAAAGATATCGTATAAAATTTTAATAGACCTGTGACTGTTAGTCACATATAGTATAATTAGGTCGGAGAGTTTGTCTATATTGTTATTTGAACGCGTTAATATCTGGAACCTGCAGTTTTTTCGAAAGATGTTTGTATCTCTTATATAATTTTCATTTTTAATAAAATCCCGTAAATGCGACTTCAACTTGCAAATAAGATTATATTTCTACACCGATTTAGTTTATAATGCAATGAAAGAAACGATATTGCGTTTTCGTCTTTACATTCAGTGGGCTATCGAGTTCATTGATATTAAAAAGCCATATTCAAGATGTCGCAGCTTCGTTGCCAGAGTGTAAATGAATAAGACCAAATATCGTCTGTATATGGCTTGGAACAGAGTTTAAAGTTACCTACATCAACACTAGTAACGAAGCCGTTCAATTAGTTTTAATATTTGCTGAGGACACTCTTGGCCGCCAGGTTAATATAGAACTTTCTCCGTATGATCGTACAGGCTTCAATTACGTTTGCTTATCAATAATTTCCAGCGGTTGCGAGGTGCAGGCCCCATCTGGTGGGTCGATACATCGTTAACTAGTTGTAATTGGAGATCACGCGCAAGTACTTATTACGTGTCGATGCTAATAACAGCAGATTGCGATCGGTTGGTAAATAATTTGTTCAGAACTCTATTCGCTTGGTGAATTAATGGTACGAGATAGAAAGGCCCAGGTTGATAGAACTGAATACTCCACACAACAAAAAGTTATGTTGTTTCTGTAGGTGCTTGCAAAGTGGGAATTGTAAGTTTATTTCGGCGTGTTTTGGGTGAAAGGAGATTTTCTTCGGAAAGTGGATGCTATTACACACGACGAAGCGGGAGTTGTCAATATTTGTTTCCTGTTCAAATTTGAATGCTAAGTCAAAGTCAACCCAAACTCAAATGATGATAATAAATACTTGATTGAAGAGCCGCGGTGGCCGAGTGGTTCAAATCCCAACTGTGCCAATTATTATTTCTGAACTTAAGTGCATGACTAGACACATCATGTGATTTACGGTGAAGGAAAACATCCATAGGAAACCTGCACACCTCTGAGAAGAAATTCAAAGAAGTATGTATAGGCTTGCTTGAGAAAGGACTCACCATCTATCACTTGGCATCTAAAATATATCTCTGGCGAAATGTGAATGTGTGGGTACTACTACACATCTCTACCTACCACTTCCCTTGCCCTTGGACCCTTGTGGGAAGGCGTAAAGATTATAAATACTTAATGACCGTAACATTTAAATGTAGATACATGTGTATTATGTATAGGCCGGAAATCCCTACGACGAGTCCGTCCGACGTAATCTGTACCACGAAGTCTAACTAGTTAATTAAATTAGTCTACATAGTACACCGAGCTACGGAGTGTGTTGCCATTGAAAAAACAACTCAGTTGATGCCACTACCGGTTGTGCTAACGGAACGCGCTGTTCCCACCGCTTACCGACTTTTTACACAAATAAAACGTTTCGATTCAATCGCTGTTGTATTGTAATCGAGAAGTTTCTTGACTACTTTTATTATGATAATAAGCGGTTACTGGGCTTTAAGGGAGAGCAGAGCGTTGTCTCTTACTCGGGTTTAGAAGGTAATCTTATGTTGTATTCATCAATAAAACTGTATGTTAGTAATTTCGTAAAATTTTATATTTCGCCAATTATAATGAAATCATGTGCATTTATTGTCAAATATTAAATGCCTTCATTGATAGCTTAGCTTTAGGTGTTTAGCTTATCTTTATAAAGCGAGCTTGTCCACAGTTGGCTAGTTAACAACTCAGCTACCGCGACACTTACATACATACAAACATATATATATATAATAGTGCCGAGTCCCTCACGGGATAGGCAAACAGGGTAGACCGCCAGTTCCCTCTAGACAGACAGACAAGATCTCTTTCCCCTTGTCCACGTATAATGCTTTACGGGTTCTCCCAAGAATATCAGTAGATTTAAACGTTGACGTGATAGAGGGCGAGTCTGTCGATCTTTCAGATATATATATATACTAGTGGTCCCGCCCAGCTTCGCTTGGGTGAAAAAAGTAAATGCCCTAAAACCCGATCACAGCGCCACCTATCGGGTCCAATTGTGAATCTAAACCATTCTCAAATCCATCTGAAGACACACAAAAAATGTCATCAAAATCGGTCCAGTCGTTTAGGAGGAGTTCAGTCACATACACACGCACACAAGAAATATATATATTAAGATAGATATATAGATAGATCACGACTGTATATTTACAAATTAGATTTCCTTTCTTAAGCTTATGCGCTTTTTCGTGCTTTCTTTTATGAAGCTTGACAGGTCTATATGATAACCATAGATCTGTTTTACTCTTCAATTATAAATTGCAATAGCGCGTCATGATGAAGCCCCGGGATTGTGGTTACTGTTAGACCACAAATTGTGCATTAATGACGTAATTGCATACCACATCTGTGGCCGCTATTTATTCTCCACATTACAACAGATAATCAGCTCAGTTTACTCTACGGTATCTTTTAATTTCTGATTCGATTATTTTTATATTTCGATCAGTTAAATTTGAATAAGAGGCGCAAAGGCCTGGCAGCACTGTGTTAAGTGAAAAGTATTTTTTCTTTATTTAAATTAATATAGAATACCTGCCTCGTACTAAATAATGTTTAGGATTCTTGCATCGCACACTACGGTTGGTTCTCTTCAATTTGTTTTCATTTGGCACTTTAATTATTTTATATAGTTGTATTGTTCACCAAATTTATTATAGAACTACAGAAAAATGTGAATCCATTTCCTTCGATGTTTTTATAGATTTGATGCTGCTTAGGTTCGACACTTGGCTATCACGGCATTCATAGTATTTTCTCTATTGATTGACAGCCCTATCATCAATCCGTATCATTATCTTTAGCAGAATATGAGGTCTTAAAAATACGTGATTGACTTACTATGCGAATATATATTATTTTATTAATTATTTATTTTATTAATGATTACATAATATATTCGATGCTCTTATATGGTATATGGTAATTAGCCTTGACAGCCGGCTACTTCGGCTCATGTTATTCTTAGTGCTTTCTGTATTAGTTGACAGCCCTATCACCGCCCCGTATCTCCAACAGAAATAACGTGTGTAATGTTAAAAATATACTGTTTGCCGACTACCGTACCGACTGTTTCACTTGTATAGTCTTATATGGTCAATGTTGCATTGCCAGTGTCGTGGCTACCGTGGCTCTCTGCATTCCTGGTATTTTCTCTATTGATTGACAGCCCTACCTATCAATCTTCGCGTTTATAAACAAGCGGCACTGTCTGATGACTGGCCACAGATGCGAAAGTTTTTTCTTTTTCTACATAATTGTAGCCCTAGTTCGTCTAACAACCGGTATGACTACAACTTCAGTGTTAGATTCCTGAGTACTGGCTATTAACTGCCAGTTAATTTGTGGTTTGCTTTAATAAGCGTGCAATTTGACTTAATCTGTCACTTTATGCAATCAATATGCAGTGTAGAGTGGGCGTTTCGTACGTGTAGGTGTTTTTTGTGTACAAATGGTGAGTTTTTTTTAGTCAACGCCATATGCTTTTAAGCGACTTTGATAAAGGAGGTTTTACAATACGGTTGGGAAACTATACGACGTACTTAGTTTCTCTCCTTGTCCATACATACAGATAGATGACAGGCAATGTTTCACACCACATGCCACGTATGTCTGTTCGCGATAACCTCCTAACTACAGAACGAATTTTCATTCAGTTTTCGCCAAAAGGTATAATAATTCACGAGGCAAGTTTAGGTTTATTATTTGTTACGAATTTGTGTAAATTGGTTGAAATATGGTGCAATTATTGATAAAGATAAGTCGTGTGGGAGCTTCCGTCGTAAAACGCTACGTTAATCCATTTGAGACCTGTATAAATAACCGTACTCAACCTCCTCTTCAATATAGTTTAAAAATTCTTGCATGTCAAGACCTAAATGATACAATCTGTAATTGTCCTGTGATTGAGAGAGTGACACAAATTAAATACCTAGGAGTGAAGATTGACAATAGAATGTCTTGGTATCCGCATCTGGAACTAGTGTGTAGCAGAATTAGGAAATTGATTTGGATATTCAGCGCCTTGAGACATGTTGTGCCAAGAAATAATTCTAAATGTACTAGAAATCTTCTCAATGAAGTTTACGTCGCGTTGGCTCAATCCATATTAACTTACTGTATTCCTGTTTGGGGTGGAGCGGCTAAGTCCAAATTTATTAAGGTAGAGCGAGCTCAACGTTCGCTTATAAAAGTTATGTATTTCAAAAATAGAAGATACTGTACCGAAAGCCTATATAAAATAAGTAACTTATTATCAGTTAGAAAACTATATGTACTATATTTAATTCTTAAAAAACATAAAACATTACCTTATACCAGTAGTCATAAATTAAAAAGGAAGAAACATAACGTTGCATTGATACCCACTTGTAAAACAAAATTTGCCGCCAAACAATATAGTACACGCTCTGCAAAAATTTATAATATCTTAAACAAACAACTAAATATATATGAAAAACAAAATTATGAAGTAAAAAAATGCATACTTAAATGGATCCCAAACCTTAGCTTTGATAATACTGAGAACCTTTTGCAATAATATCAACATAACGCTAATGTTTAACTTAACCTTACTATTGGTTTGCCACACTCTCACACGTACACACTCACACCTACACACACACAAACACACACTCACTCACACACACACTCACACACACACTCACACACACACACACACACACACACACACAGAGACATTCACGCACAGTCTCTCCACACACACACCACACACATATAATGTTACTCGTAGTTATAGAAGAGCGGAGTCTCCTAACACAGGCATCCTTGCTTAAAAGGAGACTCTGGTCACTAGATTAAGTATAAGAAATGCCTTGTGAGTAAATAAAGATTATTATTATTATTATGCTATTTATGTTATGCCTGGTGCATAACAATGTACCTACCCGACGATGCCGGGGCGGGTCGTTAGTATGTTTCTATAATAGAATTAAGATTTATCAAGATTTCATCATATACATGTTTTATCTACTAACTATAGGCTTAATCGATCCCGCGTTCAATAATCCGAATGACAGGGCCTTTGATAAGGTGACAGGCGTCCGACATTTACTTTACATCTTCTTGTCACTTTACTTCCCATCAGAAAAATCGAAACACCTTGCAAGTTTATGTTTTGTAAGGATTATCAGAAAAATGCTTATATTTAGGAATATATGTCAAATGTCGTTTAATAGTGAATTATATGAGGTATTATCCACTATTAAACGACATTTTATATACTGATATACCATGCGAGATCTTATTGCATTTGTACACTTGCACGGTAGCTGATAAAGATGAAAATTTTCTTACAAATTGAGATGAAAGCCGACTCGGTCTGACGAGTATTACGAACATACATACCTACATACACACTCGTTCATACGTAAGCATTGCACGCTTTCATTGGACACGAACTATGCATGCAATGTACCTAACTGTTACGATTACCTATACAAGCTGTTCGTACTAGAATACAGATGATACAATATAATGAATAATTTTTGCCACAGATTTCTATTGATTCTTATTATACTACTAACTGTTTCCCGCGGTCTCACCCGCGTTAATGTCGATTTCATTACTATAATTTTATCTAGATTTATTCTTTAAACTAAACATATCCTATGTTATCCAGCAAATAATTTATTTCTGTGCTAAATTTATTATTATATTTAATTCTGTGAGCCTTCCTAGCGTGATTGAAGATCTGAGATATAGTCTCATTCAGTACATAACTATAAAAAATTACTATATACGTAAATATACATGACATTCCTATAAATGTAACTGACCTTTATACCACAAAGCTGTATTGTGTTCATAAGCATGAGATCTATTACAGGTTCAGATGGTCAAAATCAAATAACAAGTGAACGCAGCGCCTACTACAGATATCACAGCAAATCTCACCGGGTTAGCTTTGCTGCAAGGTTCTGCAGCATACTGAATATCTTTCTATATTTATATGAAGCATATTCTAGGTAGTCATTTATGGTCATTTATGGCTATATATAGGGTGTACTTTTATTATTTGTGTACGAAAAACTTCTAAAATTTTGAGAACAATTAATAATTTTAGTTGTTATAGTTGGTATAGGTCATTTATTGGTATCAGGTTATATTTAAATATTCGAAACGATTACGAAACCACTATGCAAAATAAAATCATAATGATTTATTTGTTTTGTTTTAATCATTAGCCTGTGTAGTGATTGACACGAAAGAATTGGAAATAATATTGTTTGAAACTTAGACGTATAGGTGTATCTGTTAATAGGTAGGTATTTTATTGTTTGGAACATATTCTGTCGTTTTACTGTCTATTATTTTTAGATTAAATAAGAATTACTTTATTACTTACTTACTTACTTCTTAATGAAATTCTTATTGAATATACCTGTTACGATCAACCAGTCATAGTTATGAATTAAGTATCTTAACGACACTGAAAAACCGTCAATGAACCTTGCGCTGCTTAGTCCATTTTTAGATACAATAGTATTTAAGTCAAACTCCATATTGGAATAACAAAAGATGTTTTTGTTCTTTAAACAGGAGGAGTTGGAAACCCTGCGAAACAAACTCGACAAAGTTGAGACGGAACGAACGCACTTCAAAAATGAAACAGAAAAGCTCGAGACGAAGGTGAGTGACCCCAACTTATTATTCAGTCAACGTAGTGCGAGCTTATTATTGGAAAACCTGATTGAAATTAAACGTAGGTATATCATGGCTATAAGCCAAGCCAACTGCTGACAACGTGTCTCTGGCCAATACCATACTTAAATTTATGTACAATGCCACTTTACTATTCAACACGAGGACCTTACTTATCTAGTTCAGTTTAACGATTGTAGATTTTAGGGCTTATCGAAAGGTTCTTTTCACATTTGGAACGTTTTACAATACTTTTTGCTGCGATTGGCTAGATCTTGACCAATTGCAGCGCCGAACACATTTGAAGCTCGACTGTTACAAGTATTTATATAAAATGAACATAAGGTGTGTGTTTTTTATATAATATTTACTTCAGATATAAAAAATTGACCATTTAATAGAGTATGTAATTTCAATAGTAATTTATTTTTGGGAATGAAGCGATTGAGGTCTGTTAGTTTAGAGAGAAGGCGCCCTATTCTCTCCGTCTATCCCGCAAGGGACACAGCGTGATGGTATGTAAGTATTTATTCAACAATACGAGTTTTGAAACGATCGATCGACAGCTAGAACCGTGAGAATCAAACGGACTAACTGGTCTTCCCTTAATGTGCGACCTAGATGGTGACTACAAAGCTGGATAACATGCATGCACCAAAATAGAACGCTTATAATGGGTATACATGTTTTTATAACGAAAATAGTTCGACATGCTGCAAAAAATTCATGTGAACCGATGTACGAACAAATTGTATATATCTTTTTTATTAATAATGCAGAATTTAGTCGTCCAAGCCGTACCGGGAACAGAATACCTTTCGTGTCTGAAGGAAAGTCTGCCAAAAGCCTGTGACAAAGGGTTTATAAGGGGCGCACTGCTTTAGGGATATATGTATGGGACGTTTAGCCTTTAGGACGTTTTTTTAGTTTAGTATTTGTACCTTAGTCTTGGATGTCCTATGCATTTATGTATACATATATCTTTCTATATACCATAACACAAGCTTTGCTTAATTTGGGGCTATGTCAACTTGTATGGAAATATGACCACTATAATTCTGCCCCCGAATAATTATAATTTCACATTCTTGAATAATGATGGCAATGTCATGTTATTTAGTTAGCCTCTGTTGCAGTCGATTTTGTTAATTCCTAATGACCTCGAACTACGATGGAAATCGTTAGCCTTAAACCAAAACGTGTAGTTTACACGTTTATTTTTATATAAAAATGTTTCAAATAATATTTTAGGCGATTCTTTAGTAAAAGCATACGTGGTATTATGTAGAAAAGGTATGTCATGGCGTATAGGGAGATCAAAGATATAATGCTGGACAGTGGCAAATAGAAGGTGCTGCATCAGAGACGCCAAGAGCTTAATACACCTACGAATGTATTAACAGGGAGGTTACTGGTATATCCTAGCGTTAATTGGATATGCTTATCGGGGAAGGATGGTATGTACCTCCAACGTACGGAAGAAGAGAAAATAAAATTTTTGGTTTGAGTGTTTAGAAAGGCAGCTCGAAATACTGAAATTGTGTAGATGCTATTCTCGTCAACTAACTTATATGCTTCCAAAAACCGTTCGACAAAGGCATATATAATTTAAATACCGTACGAACGAACATTGCTACCTAAATAGCAGGATCGTTAGCAAAGAGGTTTGATACAATAAAACCTTAATTGCTCCCGGTGTAGACTCGTCTGGCTCGACCGGACGGCTTTTTGTTCCCACTCGGTTAATAAGTAAACTCATTACATATCACAATACTAGCTTTTGCGCGTGACTTCGCTCGCACATAAAAACATGTTTTTTTTCGGTATCTATTGTCTATTCCGTTACTCCGGTGTCTTGTTGAAATTTACTTACGCGTGTGAGTTGGCGAAGTGAAAGAGGTCTGTAAGTCTACAGAGAACCGGTGCTCTGCTCCCTCTGCCCACCCAGGGAGGGGCTCGGCGTTATGATATAAGTATGAGTAGACCGGCTTGTTAGGTCGGCAGAAAGTCTACAGATATATTTTCTATCCCTCAGGATCGCTCCTTTTTGGATGAATGCTGTTTTATGTTATTTCTGTATCCATGACAACGTATCTTTTTTATAATGACTAGTAGTAAAACGAGGTGCTTAAGAAACGAGCAACCTTACTTTGTATTTATATTATTAGTTTCGACGACGAGTTTGCTGTAAGGTAATTAGTTATCGTGTACATTCCTTTCGTTGTGCAAGAATATCTTTTGATTACGGATATTGTATAGGATTTGGTTTAGCAGGCCTCTGACGTGTACGTGACTGTAGAGTCCATCGCCGTTTCTAAAGTACGATAACACTTGCTTAAGTCTGAATTTCTTCTCAAACGTATGCAGATACGACACATGTTTTCCTTCAACCGCCAGCTCTTGGTGTGATTAATCACTATAGTAGGTACTGATGTACAGAAAAACATCGTCGGGGTTATAACATGCAATATTCTAATTCGAGTGCCTGCCCTTCTAGACAAAAACCCTTTCTATTAACGTTCAAGTTTGTACTGCAATGACTAGCAGCCAGTTTGTCGCAGCTTATGTAATTGCAATACAAATTTTAGATGTTGTGAACGCTAATAGAAAAGCATTTTCTAGCGGAGCTGTTCGGCCAACATCTTTATCAAAAGCAATCGGTAGTATGAGCGTGTCGATATCATTTGTAACAATAGACTTTAATTATGGTTACGCCAGTCGAAGCATTGGTGAGGAACGGCTAACAAAAGGTGTACTTACAAGGGACTGCCATCTAGACAAAAAAAACTTCTTCATTAATATCGTATGTCTATATATATATATATATATATATATATATATATATATATATATATATATATATATTGTATATCTATATATACATATATATATATATTGTTTGTTTATATGTCTCTAAACTATAGGTACTGATGACGAAAATTTTTCTCCTTCTGTCTGATATCTGTTTATTTTTGACCAGACTTTCACTGACAGATAGCTAATGTTTTAACAAGTATTTTTTCATATATACATACATACATATAATCACGCCTCTTTCCCGTAGGGGTAGGCAGAGACCACTTCTTTCCACTTGCTACGATCCTTACATACTTCTTTCGCTTCGTCCACTTTCATTATTCTCTTCATACATGCTCTTCGGTTTAGTCTCCGAAGGGATATGCAGAGGTGTATCGGTAGTACCCACACAACCATATTCCGGCTGGGATATGTATCAGGTGCCAACGTTACAGATGGCGAGGCCAACACCGTTACTCAAGCACGACTGTAAATACACCTTTGAATGTCTTCTCAAAAGTATGCAGGTTGCCTCTCGAACAAACTTAACGCTAGTAAGACCGAGAGGAACTGGTAGTTGGCTAATTAAATGGTTTCAATAGCACGTTATGACACGGCCTTAGGTATTCTAGCTCTCCTTGATTCGAAGGATGCAAACGCACTTACCATGTCAGTACTTTGGCGACTTTTCGCAGAACTAGTTGGAGACGTGAAGGTTTTGAAGAATTGTATGTCAAAAGAAAATCTTGTTGTGTTATGTGGTTATTTCATGTTTCTTAAATCAAATTATGTAAGTAATTGCGATTTTATTATTTACTTGCTATACCCGTGGCTTCGCCTGTTCGCGATTAGATAACAGCATGGGTAATAAAAAAACGGGGTGAAGACCTGAACATCTCGTTCCAGTGTCATGAGGCGCGCGAATAGCGCGCGGTAAGCAATGGTAACCGCTTACCGTCAACCACCCGCGATTTGTTTTCCTTTGTAGTATAGACCAAGAAACTGTTACATAACGACAACATACATATTAATCAACTGTTATATATAGTTTAAAAACATAGGCGAAGAACATTCGCACACATACCTGACCTAGAGTGAAAAAAGCTGTGAATAATTAATTTCGTGCGCTGGTTCCTTGACCGCGACCAAAATAAAAAAAACTCGTTGGCTTGTTACATCGCACTTCGTTACATAATGAGTGGCATGGAACGAATAATATCGTCATTCTGCCTTGTGCTTCATTCACCTACTAAAAACTTTTTACTTCCTTCCTATCATTTGTTTTATGAAAATTTTACACCACGTTTCAACTACTAAGATCATCGATCTCAAGGATGGGAGCGTGAAGGGTTCTCGGGCATGTATGAAGAGATCGGTCAATGTGGACGAAGCGATAGAGGTCTTAGAGGAGATTGATTGGTCCTCTACTCCGTCTCTTCTCCCCTATGCTACGTATAGCTAAGTATATCTCCTCACGCCTTCCCACAAGGGTCCCCAATGGTAAGGCAGATGTGCATAGGTAGTACCCACACACCCACTTTCTGCCCGATATATATTTTAGGTGCCAACGTGTCAGATGGCGAGTCCATCGCCACCAGACAGGGTTACCCAAGCAGTACTATATATACGCCTTTGAGTTTCTTCTCAAACGCATGCAGGTTTCTTCTTGATGTTTTCCTTCACCGTAAGGGTCGTGGTATTGATTACTTTCATTCATAAGTTCCAAAGTACAGTTGGGATTCGAACTTTTCATCTTTGCGTTGCTGGTGACTACTCTAACCAACCGGCCACTGCGGCTGAATTATTATATGAATTCTAAATTTACTTTTTAATTTTCCATTGAACGCACCAATACCGTGTTTACAACGGCTTCTAACGCTGAGTTTGCGAACTAGACGGCCTAATTTCAATGATTTACTCCTCCAGAAATAAGCTTGGTGTTGGTGAATTAAACCTATTCTTGTACGAAACGTCAGAATAATTGAGCACGCAATCACTTCTAAGCGAAACAAATATTATTGTTGGTTTCATAATAACACTGTCTGTAGTTAATATTTCACTGTAAGACGCTCTGACCGAGATTCTCGTACATTAAACCTATAATTAAGTCAGGTTTCCGAAGTGAATATATATATTGTGTCCGAAAGATACTTGCGAATTGTGATATTTTATGTTTGTCATCATCGGTGTCTATGGTGTATTTCTACTTGGGTTGGGAGTTCGATTTGGTCGCATAACAGACTGATGAATATAAATAGTGCCATCCTCGAAGACGCGCCCCACTATTCTCCCTCATAGTTTATAGTGTAAGTGTGCAACCTTCCACTAATGTGTAATGAGTATTATTGGTACACACTGATTACCTATGAGTGCATACGCACACAACAATTAACACGCTCGGGTCATACTCCTCGCATCGCGCGACACCTCGACTAGAAATTGATGGGGCGCGTCTACATAGATATATACTATCTTTATACATGGATGAAGCGAAAGTGGTATGTACTCCAGAGAAATCTGGCGCTATCCCTATTTATCCTATCCTATCCTATATCCTATCAGATATTTGCAGATCAGTCAATATGTGCAGTAGGAATTATTTATGCCCCCGAGATGTATAAAAGATGCATGTATATTTGACAATATGTACCTACTTCGATTTTGAAGGCCGCAATATATAAATAATATATAATATTTGTATTGTTATACATTACATTATTGTTATACATTATTGTTTATACATCGGTGTAGGTCATCAGAGATTCATGTTTGTGTTTTCGAAACGTTAATTGGCAATACACACTGTTCGTTTTAGTTTTAATGTGGCCATATATTATAGATACTGCAATAAATATTTAGATCAGTGCATATTCGGTTATATGTATTTTATTTGGACGATCTATCTTTCTAATGTAATTTAAACACGAAAAAACTGAAAAAAATTTAGGTTGTGCTGAATAATGCACTTTCAATAAACCACTATTACCTATAGATACTAATATTATAAATGTGAAAGTTTGTTTGGATGGCTGGATATTTGATACTCACACTAGAACGTAATGGGATGAAATTTGACACCGAGACAGATTTTAGTAGCAGTGTAGTCATGAAGAAGACATACTCGTAGGATATGAGTTATTCGAGAAAAAACATAAATGCATTGAAATATTTGTATATATACATATACAAAGCAAAAGCTTGTGCAAGAGGCAGAGGAAGACCACGTTCTAACTACCTGGATCAAATCAATCGGACGCTCAAGGACGGGGACGTCAAGAGTACTCGAAACCGACGAGCATGCATGAAGAGACTGATGAACGTGGACGAAGCGAAAGAGGTATGTAAGTCTTGAGAGGATTGGCGCTAATTACTCTCTGCCTACCCCGTTAGGGACTGGGCGTGATGATAAATACACTAAATTTAGCGCGGGTAAAACAGCGGGGCACATCTAGTTATCTCTAAAGCTACAGCACAAAAAACGTAATGAGACATTAAGGAAGTTGATGGAAATCTTTTAATAACAGCTCATTACAGTTTCCCTGTAGGCGAGAAACCGTGTGAAACACTCCATTCTTCCTTAATTCTTACACTATTATCACGTATGTCTTTGATTGATGTTCAGTGTTACTATAATAATTGTATCACAGTTAAAAACACAAAGCAACAATGTTACGTTGGTTTGGATGTACAGAAAGATTGACCAAAACTATATATACAACGCGGTCACATTAACTTGACGCTTTGATGACGTCATTTTGGCGGTCAGGTACGGTGCGAAACGAAAGCGTAACAAAATATCCAATAACAACAATAGCAACAGAAAACTAGTCAACATATCGACGCGCGTATCGGTAACAGAGATGCTAACCATACTGACGATTGCCGGGCGAGCTAAGGGAATGCGGGGGGAAGCGGGCGGGGCCTCGCATTCCAGCGATGCGTCAAGTTAATGTGACCGCGTTGTACAATACAATGTCTGCAAATGTGTGAGAAAAACGGTCTATAAGTCTAGAGAGAACCAGTGATCTATTCTCTCTGTCTACCCCATTATTATCAGATAAGAGAAGACAGTTCAGTTAAGCAAGATTTATCATCGTATCCAAAATCTATATTTTAAATTCAAAATTTAGAATACTAAACATATTCATTTATTTGCGTCTCTTTTTTCATGTTAAAATTTTTCATTATTTATATTTGTATCCCGGAATGGAATGGGAAAGTGACCCCTCTCTTGGACACTCTCCCAATCCATTAGTACCGTTGCGCAATTGCCTACGAGCATTGTATTACTAAATTCGCCAGCAAAATGTGTCGTGTCGATTTCGCTTCATCAAGTGGACACCGTATTGGCAGACGTTCGGCGTCCTTGTTTATTTCTTATTGGACCATTGTATTATTCGCGTATTAACGTCCCGCTTCGATCACTGGGATTAGCCCTTTAGTTTTATGTCTGACATGGAAAGCGTGCTGCTCAGTATTGCAACACTTGCTCTTAATCCGTGTAAAGATATGTTTCCAGATTAATTTAGCGTATCGCTATGTATTTAGATACTGGAATCTTCCACTAAAAAATGTGTAAAATGCCGAATTCGTTTTTGCATGCTTCGTTTAAGCTCCCACCATTATCAATCTCATAAATATCGTTCTATCGTTCGTATCTTAAAAAATATTTAAAGTATTTTGTGAATTCTTTAACATAATATTTGTCAAATCAACATAGGGCATATAAACTTTATAGAGCTTGATGTCAGAATAGAAATCGGGACACGAGCTTGCTGTGGAATAAATATTGACCAGCGTCGGCCATCATGCCTGGAATCTGGATTGGCGTGGGTTTTTTTTTTGTTTCATGATACAATTTTTTAGTCTTAACACCATTTATTTTAATTCAGAGTGACGTAAGTAGGCCATTCGCTTAGCATCAATCTCCTTGAATTATTCCAGTGCGTTCTTTCTCGTCGTAAGATAATTGCAAGCTGCTAAAGTTTTGCTTTTTGGGCTTCAGCGAATTAACTCCAGTTAAACCATAGAATCTTTTATCCTATTTTATACGATATTTTGCAGTATTCGTTGTTTTTGCCAAAACTCTCAAGCAGGCTTAATTTAATATACTATTTGCGTTATTTATAATGTTCGCTTGCCAAAATAGTGGTTTTTACGTCAAGTAAACTGAGCAGTAGCTGTTATGTACGTCAAAACAACCGGCATTCTGTGTACTTCTGATGACGTTTCACCGAAGCTTATAATAAACCATGGATATTTCCAGATACAATCTTACGAAATTACAAATTGTTATGTACTGATCTTAACAAATTTTGTATTATAAAGATATTTGGCAAGAGTTCCTCAGATTCATGTGTATCTATCAAAAGTAGTAAAGGCGGCCTATAAAAGTAATCAGAATAATTTTTTATAGGTTTGACGTAAAGTTTCCGGTATAGGCTGTAACGGCCTTCACAGTTTCCGCTAATTCCGGACACTGTTGCACGGGTGTTCTACATTTGAGTCTCTAGCTTTATATACATATAAAGGGGAATATTAAGGTGAGGTGACTCTAGTGGGCATCTAATTATCTGAAGGTCTAACTCGTGCTTGCACTTCGACATCTAAGTAAACTAAAATAGTCGAGCTTGCACGTCGGCCCGGCGACCGAGATAGCCGCAGTGCGTCCGCGGAGCCCTCGCGCGCCGGTTCTATTTCCAACATGTCCCGACGCATCCCGACACGCTCGCGACAATAATACAACACGCACCACGGTGAAATGGCACTGGACTTTCACCGAGGCAGAAACTTCCGCTACAGGAAACGTCAAGCAGCGACACCCTAAACCAACATGCCAGCGACATCCAACTGTGGCATCAACGGGACGAGTTCCAATCAACTCAAGATTCAAATACCACAGCTAAATAGAACAACGAACAATGGTACTCTCTCACCTCCGCCCAATGGAGCGCTGTCGCCTAATTCCAATGGGCCATTATCACCGCCTATGGATACGACGCCGAAGAAACCGCCTAAAGCGCCTCCAAGTCGACCGATTCTACCAATAAAGAAAACCCAAACTCTACCCATTAACTTCGAAGAAAAAGCACCACAAACTACACCCACGGTTTTGAACGGTAGAAAGCTCGTCGTAACAAAACAGTTGAAGGAAGTGCACACGATCCATACGCAGAACCATTCAGATAATGGACGATCGCTAGTCAATCGGGCCCCTAGCCCATCTTATAGACGAAGCATCTCTTCAGCTTCAGTCGAGACAGGGTCAATAGCAGAACTGGCCAGACGACATGTACCGAACAGCAGTATGCTTGTGTCACGATCACCAAGTCCATCATCATACAGTAGCATGAGAAGCTCTGGCAGCCATTACTCAACATGTAGCAGCAATGGAACCTACGTACCGCTGTCCCGGTCATCGAGCATGAACTCCACCTTGTATAACAGAAGCCCAACGCCCAGAAGAATGTATCCACAGACGTGTGACACCTCCGACAGTATGAATTTACGAGAATTGAAATCTAAAGAACAGGCTCCTGTAGTTTTCGACGCCAACTTGACATTTGTCCTTGGTTGCAATAAACAACCATTTAGGCAGAATTTCAAACCAGTGGCAGCCCATCTCGAGGAGGGGACCTCTTCGAACTATCTGAGCAGTAAGATCGATAACTTTCTGAAGAGAACTGACCACGTTATGGACGAATGGCGACGTCTTGGCCATAAAGATGAACCTGATCTTGCAATGTATTACGGCGGGAAGAAGAAAGGGCTCGGGAGATCTAAATCGGCTACAAACATCATGATCAAAGGGTTCACCATGTTCAGTCGTAATGGCAGTAGGGCGAGCAGCGTGTGCAGGTCATCGCGAGGAATCTCGGAGGATCGGACTACTGTGTCCGAGATGGATGAGGTTGGTGGCTTGATGAGGTTTTTCATGGTTCTGTTTGTTTTGATAGTAACGAAAAGTTGATACACAAGTCATAAGCTCTTATAAATTATCGCCTGATGTTTTGGTTGGGTGGTTACGCGCAGCGGCGCTTGATCTGGCTCGTTTGCATTCAGCGTGTACGCGACGGTTGCCAAACTACTATTCATTTTTCATTGTAAGCTTTCAACGTTTCTAACGAATGTGATAGATTTTTCTCGGTCTGTCATTAAGTCTTTTCCAATGTCACTCAAATCAAGCAGGAAGTGTGCGTTTTTGTGAGTTTGAAAGAATATTAAAATTTTCACTCTGTTTGTGTGAGCGTCTACGCGTTAGTTTCTAGTGTTGTAAAATTAACCTAACTGTTGGTAGCACATTTGCTTCGTTCAGTATTAATTACGATACTATGTTTATGAGGGCTTTTCAAGGAAACAGCGTATGCATTGCTTATTCAGATGATTCCGATTCGCTCTCGGTTTCAACTATACAAAATAAGTATAATTGAAGTTTCAGAATATTAATTCTCTGTGTGCTCCGAATTGGCTAAACCGATTTTGACGGCACTTTGGCTCTCAGGCAGATGACTATTGTTATAAGGAGAACCTTCAGCTACTTTTATTTTAATTATATGTAATGCGAGTGAAACCGTGTGGCATTGTAGGTTGGTAAATATAAATAAAGTACCACTTCTATTAACCTTTAGCTTACATACGAGTTGTCGCTGTTAATTCACACCCTATGCCTTAATCTAAGGTCGCTAATCACACCATGTATGGAGATTATTTGCTGTAGTGCGCTAATTATAACATTACTGTTCCTACAATTAATTGAAATACAATTATCAACTGCCATAACCTAGGCGTATGTTCAATTAACCGCATTCTCTGACGTCCAGGGTCGTAAATATAAGTTTTATTATTTGATCGTGGCATAATTTATGATTTTATCGTTTAGATATGTACAAATAAACTTTTATGTAAATAAAATTATATCTTCACAATATATCTTCCGGAAGTTTCGCTGAGTAAGAGCCGAGACATAGGTACCTATGTCTGCAACATTTATTATAATTATAAAACAAATCAGCGTAAATCGGTCCCTTGGGTAATTTATTTCCATTCTCGTACACTTTCGTATAATAAATTTTTCAATATGCGCATTGTTGGTGTACCTTATAAACCCTATTATTCAAGAAATTAGAAAATATTTCATGCATTTAAGTAAAGAAGTCACACACATATCATCACCTGAGCCGAGTCCCTAACGGGGTAGGCAGAGATAATAGAGCATCAGTTCTCTCTAGACTTGCATACCACTTTCGCTTCGTCGAAATTCATTAGTCTCTTCATACATGCCCGCCGGTTTCGAGTGATCTTGACGTTCCCGTCTTTGAGTGTTCGATCGATTTGATCTGCCTCGTAAAGAAAACACGTAGCTCTCAATCTATCGAATCCTTTATTTGCTATAATACAGTGTATATGGATTATTGCAAGACTTAGACGTTAAGAGTACTCGAAACCGACGAGCATGTGTGAAGAGACTGATGAATGTGGACGAAGCGAAAGTGGTATGTAAGTATAGAGAGAACTGGCGCTCTATAGTCTCTGCCTACCCCGTTAGGGACTTGGCGTGGTGATATGTATGTATGTATGCAAGACTTAGGTGACTTAAGGTATATTTTAAGTTTTTTACAGACGATTGCAGGTCTTCTCATTGTTAAGCTCGCAGACAAATTTTAGACTTAGAATGATCATAATATTTGCTCCACAGCTCTTCTTAATCATTGTTATTTATTTAAACAGTTATCGGAGGTGGCTGGTGAGCTGACGGAGGAGCGCGCTGCAGCCGGCCTGGCGACGGAGAGAGCTGATGCCGAGGCTGCGGAGAGACTGCGGGTTGAGAGGGACAACAGAGACTTACTAGCTAACAACCAGAGGCTTCAACAGGTTGGTAGTCCTCTATCTTTACTTATACATGTATCCACTAATATTAATATTATTCCTATTCAAGCAAAAAAATAATTAGCTGAAATTTGGGACAGAGATAGAATATTAGCTGGATTTACGCATAGGAAATGTTTTTTTCCGGAAAAAATACGAAATCTATCAATGACATAGCTTTACCTACTTAAAAACTTCAAAAATAAAAAAAAATATTGTTATCTGCTTCTATAATTCGCTAAAAATATTATTTGGAATTGTAATTTTTAATATAAAATAATAAATATAATATAATAAAATTATTTATTTCTATATAAAAAATGCATACACAATACAAATAAAATGTCGTAGTAATGCAAACACACCCTGTTTTATGACTAGCTAGGCATATAGAAATTTGAAAATGTAACAAAATAGCACGCTGTCCGCGTGATCTGGATTGTTCAAAAATATATGTATATACGCTGATGGTCGAAAATAAAACTCGTCGATTGAATGTTGTTTCCAGTCAAAATACTGAGCGCACTGTTAAAAAAACGTATTGCGTTTACACTTACGCCTGTGTGTGCTAAAAGCAAAATCCTGTATCTGAATTGAAACTGGATTAAACGAGAATTTTCCCTGAAAATTACGTCTTTAACAAAATGTTGAGTAGCGATTGTACGTATGTAAGGCGTGTGTATCAATATAGCATTCATTTATTTGTTTTCTATGCATGCAATATTATTATGAAATTTTCTCCGCACTTCGCTAAGTTTATAACACTGTTGAGTTAATCACATTAGTGAGTTCATAGGATTATTGAGTTCATAACAAAATATAGCAAAATTGATTTAAAAGTAAAATTGAGTTCATAGCGATATTGAGTTCGTAGCGATATTGAGCTCATAGCGATATTGAGTTCATAGCGATATTAAATTCATAGCAATATTGAGTTCATAACAAAATATAGTTACACCAATATTAATTTCATAGTAATATTTTATAATTTGTCTGCAGGCATCTGAACGACTTGAGCTAGAACTGCTCCACTGGCGTTCGGCTGACAGTGGTGGGGCCGAACCCTCGGACTCCGAAGGGTCCGAAGCGGACGCGAGCGCCTCCGGTGACAAGTATAAGCGAAGGTTCGAGCGAGCACACCGAGAACTGCAACTCCTCAGAGCTCAACTGCGCAGGCAGCATGAAGACGATCTGGAACAACTGGTCACCGTCAAGAAACAACTTGAAAAGAAGGTAAGGGGACTGAGGAAATTATGGAGTTTATAATTAAAATTGGGATTAGCAAAGTAAAAAAACAGCCTATTACGAACCCAACCTAGGAAAGATACTAACTAATTTATATACCTACATATCAGAGCAGAGTCCCAAACGTCCCAAAAGTTGGCAGAATAGAAGAGCACCAATTCTCTATACTAATAGGCCTCTTTCGTTTCATCCACGTTCCCGTCCTTGACCGTTCGATATATTTGATCTAGCTAGTCGGAAAGACAGCGAAATATACAGACGGATAGACAGAAAGACGGACATATCGTCAGGAGAGTTCGTATTCCGAAACTACAGATATTGTGGTCGTCCACGACCGATTTTACGTAAATGTGTGGGAGTGAGTTGCAGTTTCAGCAGCTATACTTCCGCAGAAAGATCTAATAATACGCATGCACTCTTATACAACGCCGAGAGACGAACGTCCGTAATGATGTGGCGACTGATTTGTGAATTGCCCGCGCACACCGCGACTTGGTCAATCCAGTAATTCATATTGCATAGGAACCACATCCTACTACTGTGCGTATCCGTATCCGTGCGTCGTAAACGCGAAAGTATGTAAGGGTGTGTGTTCCTACTTTCACGCAAATACTACCAACTGAATTGGATTAAATTTAGCAAATCAGATTATTAGGATTAACATATAGACTATGCTATATTACAGATGAAAGAACAAAAAATCAACCAATTTAATAACATTTCACGCGGATTAAACTGCACGGCACTGCTGGTTTCAACATTTTTAAAATTACAATTGATTATGCAATTATTATTTGCATTTCTTCTCATACATTGTTCTCGCATTAGTTGTGAGATGTTTTCCTTCACCGTAAAGCAA
The DNA here is from genome assembly GCA_945859725.1 of Drepana falcataria. Classification (NCBI taxonomy): domain Eukaryota; kingdom Metazoa; phylum Arthropoda; class Insecta; order Lepidoptera; family Drepanidae; genus Drepana; species Drepana falcataria. The sequence continues at coordinate 6,400,205 of OX243941.1, read as the reverse complement.
GTTGATAAATAACTATATACGTAAGTTCAAGTAAAATTTATTGGTGCCATGATGAGTTCAACCCAATCTTGACATAGCGGGAGAATACTTCAATTTTACTTATCAGTTGTGCAACTGGTAAGGTGAATTTTGTATACTTCGAATTTACTTATCTCATTATTATCAAAGTTTTGAAAGAAAACGGTCGGTGACGAGAAACTGAAATTAAAGAAAAATGCACGCAATATGTCTAAAGGTGTCTAATGTGTCGTATAGAAATGTCAAATGTCAAAGAGATTGCGTTGGACAGAAAAATTAGAGGGATCGCAGCCGACTAGAGTCCAGCTCTTCATATTTATGACGATAATGATTTCATCGTTTCAAAGTTTTCACCGAATGATCTACAAACTTGAATGACTTCAACGGTCATTGCAAACGTCGAATTGGTCCTAAACGTCACAAGATAGTTCTACTTTCAAAATAAATTGGCGCCATCGATCGGAACTAGGTCACGACTCACGACAGCGCGTTTTATCTATGTAGTCCTCTATCTCTGATCATCCTTGGTGATGGCTTGTCTTGATACCAATGACGCGATACCAACAAAATATTTTCCCGATATCATCTGTCATGTTATATCGAATCTATGGTCATATCGGATATATGTACACGCATTATCACACTACAATGCGATTTTAAGCGTTCCAATTTTAAATTTCAACATCTTTTTTTCATTGAAAGAATGACTGACGATTCAGAAGAGGTTAGTGCACTAACGACATAAAGTTTATTAAATTATTACAATTATTTTTGGCTCGTTTGGCAAGTGTCCAAATTGCGGATTAGTGATGTGCCTTAACCAAAGTGGAGTTTTTGTGCGGTGTAGTGAGAGAATTGTGACGGTTTGTTAATTTTATTCGATAGATATTGAAGTGTCATATTTTGTGCCAACAGTCAGTAGGTAGTATTTTGTTTTATGGTTTAACTATCTGCTACCCACGACTTTGTCTGCGTAGAATCAGTAATTGTGAGTAACCTTATCATTACTCCCGTAATCTTTATATTATTTTTTATATTCTCGCCTTGAGAAATGAGTTCCCCATTCAAAGTTTCGTCCTAATTTACGCTCTTTCTACTTACAAAAGTAAACCTATATTTTTTTGAAGACTTCATTCAAAATTGGCGGCTTAGGCATGATTATAGCAGACAGTATTTCGCTTTTATAGTAACTATTACTATAAATGCGAAATACTATCTGCTATTATTCAGGTACATTTTACTAATACTAGCATTGGATTAATCTCAGTTTCATTATATTCAGCTTATTACGAGATTTATAAAGATATTATCTTCAAGATTTACTCAAAAATGTCTAACAACATTTATTACGTTTTTAATTCTCACTCACACTAAAAATAAAATTAAAAAAGATGTCGTTTTACGCGTTTTCTTGATGTCAAACAACTGTAAACATTATTATTTTCAAACGACACCATCGAAAATTACGTGCGAACACAGACATTTCAATGTCGGAATTTTGCGCTCGAGATACCTACTGCCTACTTACATACTCAAGGTCAATATCATACCTACACAATTATTGTAGTTGTTCCATTCGAGTAACAATTAGTTTCATTTTAAATCTTCTGCTCAAACTAGAGTACAAAAAGAAGTAGCTGATCCGAGTATCCAGGAGATAGGTGCCAACGTGACAGATGGCGAGTCCATCGCCGTTACTCAAGCACGACTATACATACGCCTTTGAATTTCTTCTCAGACGTATGCAGGCTTCCTCTCGATGTTTTCCTTCACCGTAAAGCTCGTGGTGTGACTAATCACTGTACTTAAGTTCAGAAAAACTCATTGGTACAGTCGGGATTCGAACTTGCGACCTTTGCGTCGCAGGCAAGTGTTCGAACCACTCGGCCACCACGGCCGTAGTTATGTTATTGACATACAAATTATACATCTCGGATAGCTTGAATCCTGCCAGAAAATGATTTTGTCCGGAGCCGCAGATCTCCAGTCTGCAAGCGTTTCCGATCATAGCTTAGATGAGTACTACTACTAGCTAAACTTATATGTTTTTACTAGCTGCCCGCCCCGGCTTCGCACGGGTGCAACATTGATACTAATAATAATGTAAAAGATAAAAATGGTTATGGTGGTTTATCCTTTAGAGATAGTTAAATACAATCGCGGACTTTTATATCGATCATTTGAAGATATACTACTCCGTAGTACATTCATTTGATCTATCTCGTAAGGTTTACCCAGCGTTTTTTATATAAGCGCACAAAATATGTGCCTATGATCACATTACAAATCTTTGAATATTTCGTTATTTATTAAATAATAGAAAAAGAGGCGAATTTGGAATAGTCTTGGTTTCCGATTTTCATTAATATTGTTTGATATTTGAGCGTTTTTAGCTGACCTCTACATGGTGTAAGGAATACTCCTACCAAATTTCAAGGCAATCGGCCTTAATTCCTGAGATTTCGTGATGAGTGAGTTCACAAATAGAATCTCCCCGCGTTCCACCTTGCGGGTGGAGTTTCATAAAATCCGTTCTAAGCTAACCTCTACACTGCGTAAGGAATACTCCTACCAAATTTCAAGTCTATCGGCCTTATAGTTCCTGAGATATCCTAATGAGTGAGCTCACAAATGGGATCTCCCCGCACCGCACCTTGCGGGTGAGTTTCACAAAATCCGTTCTTAGCTGACCTCTACACCGCGTAAGGAATACTCCTACCAAATTTCAAGTCAATCGGCCTTATAGTTCCTGAGATATCCTAATGAGTAAGTTCACAAATGGGATCTCCCTGCACTCCACCTTCCGGGTGGAGTTTCACACAATCCGTTCTTAGCTGACCTCTACACCGCTTAAGGAATACTCCTACCAAATTTCAAGTCAATCAGCCTTACAGTTCCTGAGATTTCGTGATGAGTCAGTTCAAAAATGGGATCTCCTATATATATATAGATTAAATTAAAAAGCCGTGGTGGCCGAGTGATTCGAGTAGTTGCCTGCGACACAAAAGTTCGAATCCCGACTGTACCAATGAGTTTTTCTGAACTGAAATATAGCTGCTGCTAATAGAGCTGAAGGAAAACATCGAGAGGAAGCCTGCATACGTCTGAGAAGCAATTTAAAGGCGTATGTTTAGTACTGCTTGAGTAACGGAGAAGGACTCGCCATCTGTTACGCTGGCATCTAAAAGATTTCGCTGGCGGAAAGTGTGTGTATGGGTATTACCTATACACCTACCCCTTCGGGGACCCTTGCGGGAAGGCGTGAGCATATTAAGAGGAAAGATTGGATTTTTTGTCTGTATGTTTGTTTGATACGATTTAACTCAAAAATTACTAGACTGATTTTAAAAATCTATTAATTTAGTTCTTAGTATGTAAGTGCTTTGATTGTACTGTACTGCTAATAAACACGTTGTTGAATAAATTAATAAAATATCAAATCAATTAATAAGGTATCAAATTGCCTCTATCCCGCGCAATTTCTTTGAACTCCCATCACGTCAAGACGGACATTTCTGCCTTTGCTCTGAATCGTGCATATTTATCTTCCTCTTCCACTCCTTCCCTTTACCATTCTTTCTAGAATTCGAAATAAATAAATAAATTATAGAATTTGAAAAGAAATGTAAAGATTGGTATATTTATTTATTAAACTTACAACTTACAACTATGATATTTAAAAAAAGCTACTATGTCGTATAAGGTGGCCTATTGTCTAATAACTAATGAATCGTTGTTGTGCAGGTACAAGATGCGTACGAAGAGGTTGAGGAGCAGCGTGTCGTGGCAGCGCAGTGGAAACGCAAGCTGCAGAAACTCAACAACGACATGGCTGACCTGCGCTCGTTGCTTGATGAACAGGTACCTAGTGCACGCTAAGATATTCCCTCATCACAATTGCCATGCGGTAGTTTAACCGACTTCAAAAAAGTAGGTATTATGTTCGACTGTTGGTATTTTTTTTTATGTATGTTCATCGATTTCTTCCCCATTAGTGAACCGATTATAATTTTTTTTTCTGTTTTTATGCCAGTGGTAAACATATTTAAGATCCGTGTCAATAGATATTAGGAAGACCTATCCTTACCTACCTCAGTCTTGGATGCCTATGTATGTATTGAGTTATATATCTATCTATATAAGTAAATATATCGTCGTCCAGTTACCATAACACAAGCTTTGCTTAATTTGGGGCTATGCCAATTTGTGTGGAATTGTCCCGAGGTATTTATTTATTATTTAATTAATCTCCTCTAAAAGGATCAATGGGCATCGGACATCTGTCAAAACTAGGATTATATCAATACAGATGACTCCACACAAGCATACATCCTGTTAATGAGCCTTAGTTAACTACTAGTAATATAGAAGTAATGCGTAATTTATTGAAATGACATCGTATTTCTGAATGGCTTTAACCGAATGCTTGATTTATAATGATTTATAAATTTCTAGTTACTCTTGTTTCTAGTCATGATTTATGATGAATTGTCCATCCTGTGCACAGACATGCCGTAACAATTTACTGGAGAAGCGACAACGCAAGTTCGATAGCGAGCTGCAAGGTGCGCAGGAAGAGTTGAAGCGCGAGCGGAGCGCCAAGGAGCGGCTGGCGCGTGAACGGGACCAGGCCCTCGCCGACAAATACGCACTCGAGCAGAGCCTCTCGGTGAGCATGAGTTGTTTTTTTTTACTATAAAATAAAGCACGTGGAAACTAGGATTTTGGTTTTATACTGTTTGTAATTTTAACCCGAGTAGTTACTTGAAAATAAAAATGCTGTCATATTATCTCAATTACCTACATAAAAACGCCGTACATCAAACCATGAATGCGCTGTGGCCGAGTGGTTCAACAACATAAATCTGTCACGTTGGCACCTAAAATATGTCTCCGGCAGATTACTTTCTACACACCTCTGACTACCTCTTCGGAGATTCTTGTAGGTAATGCCTTGCCTTGCAAGAGTTGCCTACAACACAAAGATTGCAGCTTGAATCTTGACCGTACCTATGAGAACTTAAGTACAGTGATTAGTCACACCTCGAGCTTTACGGTGAAGAAAAACATCGAGAGGAAACCTGCGTACGTTCGAGAAGAAATTCAAAGTCGTACGTATAGTCGTGCTTGAGTAACGGCAATGGATTCGTCATCTGTCACGTTGGCACTTGTAATATATCTCCGGCGAAAAGTGGGTATGTCGGTACAACATGCTTCGAAGACCCTTGTGGGAAGTCGTGAAGAAATATATAATAAACAATATATCAATCACAGGAAGCTCGTATGGAAGTAGAGATGAAGGAAGAGCGATTGGCGGCAGCGACGAGAGAGCTCGAAGAGCGCGGCGGCGGCGGGGACGAGGTGACCTCCTTGCGCCGCGCTAAAGCCGACCTCGAGCGGCGCGTGCGTGACCAGGAGGAGGAGCTCGATGACCTCGCTGGCCAGATACAGGTATACAAGATCACATATTGTAATACACACACGCACTTACACACACGCACTCACATACACACACCACTTAAACTATAGGTTAAGCAAAAATCTACTTTTATAATACATATTGCTAAACTAATGTTAAAAACTGTAAATTTGCTACGGAAGAGCGGTCTCTTAATACAGGCATTGCATGCCTAAAAAGAGATTCCAGTAAATAATTATTGTAACCAAAAAGTTAAAGAAATAAATAATTTTATTATTATTATAATAAGTGGAGTTTAACAGGTATACAGCTCCAGACATGTTAGATAACATAAAAGTGATATACACCCATTCATATTCTTGCATTTAAAGAAGAAAGTTAATTTGTTGTCTGTTAGAAAAGAAACCTGTTCGTCCCTTATGTTGCTAGTACTGTGATAACAGCTTTCTATAAATGCTAATGTATTTCTGTTTATCTTTACATACTTTACATACCTTTATCATAAGCATAAGAAATGAGCGAATAAAAAAGGCCGATCAATTTAAGAGAAATATGGTTACATCCTGCCAAAAAATATTAATATAGTATATATATATATTGTAGATATATATATATACATATATAGTATATATAAAATATATTCGTTAGTTTACTGACATTAGTAGTTTAATATATGTTGAATTTTACACTCAATCCTGGGGAATTATTGCTTTTTGATAGTTGTTGGAGAGTTCAAAGTTGCGCGTGGAAATGTTGCTGGAACAACAACGGAAGGAGGCTCGACTCGAAGCAGCGGCGAGAGACGACGAGATGGAGGAGACCAGGGCCAACGCGTCTAAGAAACTTAAGAGTAAGTACAATCTACTGTAATTGAAGAGCCATTGCGGTCGAATAGGTTTTATAGTCACCTGTCACAATAGAGATTGCTCTAATCCTGACGGTCTCTGCTAAAGAGTTATTTATTGTAAACGCTAAAGATATGCGGCACAGAGACCTGTACGATGAAAAAAAAATTACAGTCGAATCGAGAACTTCCTCCTATTTTAAAGTCGGTTTCATTTTGGATTCATAAGCGTAAGGTTAATGAAGAAGGGATGACTGGCGTTATACTCGTTCCCCGTGCCCCGTGAGCGTATCTATGCGTGATGTTACAGATATATAAGTATCTGTAAGTCGCATTGTTTGAAAAACAATTGAATTCTCACTTTCCCACACAGTGCTGGAGAGTCAGCTGGAGAGTGAGCACGCCGAGCGCAGCCTCTTGCTAAGAGAGAGGCATGAACTTGAGCGGCGCCTCGCCTCGTTGGAGGAGACGGCGCGCGCAGAGACACACGAACAAGCACAAGTTGTACAAAGGCTTAAGAGGTAGGTAACTATAAAGTTCATATTCACGCCTTCCAATAGAGGTCGCAGAAGGGCAAAGGAATAATATCACTTTCATTGTACTGTTTGTATCATGTTTGATAAGAATAAGGCAGTGGTTCTCAACCACCGAGTCGTGTCGCAAACCCTTGTCATGTTTGTGGCGAGATTTACAAATATATTTTACCTGAAGGAATTGCTCATCAGTGTTGCATGTAAGAATTTAAGGGTGTAACGATTTATAAAGATTATGTTAGTGCGTCGCTGAGTAAAAAAGGTTGAGAACTGCTGGGCTACAGTACTTCACCGATAAAATATCATTCAACTTACGTCTAACATAGTCCGTCGGTATGTTACCATCGCGTACCTAACTTCGGTAATTATGATGATGATGCTAAGTTATACGCTTGTTATCAGGGACCTGAAGAGATACAGGGCGCTACTCCGCGACGCTCAGACGATGCTTGAGCAAAAGGAGAAGGAAGGCGGCGGCAAGGCGCAGATAAGGCATTTGAAGAATCAGGTATATTTAGTTTTATTATTTGCTAATAATTATTTAAGTAAGCCGTGGTGGCCGAGTGGTTCGAGCAGTTGCCTGCGACACAAAGATCGCAAGTTCGAATCCCGACTGTACCAATGAGTTTTTCTGAACTTAAGTACAGTGATTAGTCACACCACGAGCTATACGGCGATGGACTCGCCATCTGTCACGTTGGCACCTAATATACCTCTGGTGGAAAGTGGGTGTGTGGGTATTACCTATACACCTCTGCCTACCCCTTCGGGGATATCCTCAGGATATATTATATTATTTTATTATTTGGTTTTAAACTAAATGTTTGGTTTTCAGCAAAAATATTGGTCCCCTTCTACGTAGCAGTAACAATGATTATATATACCTAGTACATAGTAGTAAATGATTGATTTACAATAATTATTAAATGTAATTTTTAGTTGCGTCTTGTAGCGCTTACGCTGGCCATTGATATATAGCCTGGAACTTATTCCAGGCTGATATTTATCTGGAACTTATTCCAGGCTGATATTTATCTGGAACTTATTCCAGGCTGATATTTATCTGGAACTTTTCCAGGTTGATATTTATCAATGGCCAGGCGAAGGCCTCTAAGCAAACACACATAAGGGACTGCAGTGTGGGTCAACGTCCACCGACCTCGGCATAGAACATTGCTGGTCCGCGAGTTAGAGATGGGTTGGACTATGTACAGGTGGAAGATTTGGAGCTGGCAGTCCGCGCAGCGACGAAGGCGAAGCAAGCTGCGGAATCTGAGGCGGCCGAAGTGAGTGCGGCGCTGGAGGAGGCCACGCGCGCCAGGAACGATGCGGCCGAGCGCGCCGTGGTCGCCACCAGGGACGCCGCCGCCGCGCGCGCTCAGCTCGACGACGCAGAGGAGGAGGCCGCCGAGGTACGCACACAAATACAACACTTTATACAACTTTGCGTCTCCCATAGGCGAAGGGTTGTGCAGAGGTGCGTACTAACTCAAACTAACTTATGGCGATTCCATCCATTCCATTTCAAAAATTACTCAGTCTTGTTTAGAACTCAGAGTTAAAACTTTAAAAATGTATGTTGAAATTATGTTATTGAAACAAATAGTTTAGTTAAGTAACGTAGTAAAGTTAATTAGATATATTTTGATTTTATTTCGTTTCAAATTATACATCATACTATTTAAAAGTACATGGGAATTATGGTTGAAAAATAAATACGTATATATGCATCTTAATATATATAAATTACGCGTCACGTTGTTTGTCCGCGATGGACTCCTAAACTACTTAACTGATTTGAATTTGCACACCGTGTGCAGTTTGATCCAACTTGAAAGATGGATAGCTTAAATCTCAATTTATAGTGGCAATATTATTTTATTGCAAATTATTTGTCTAGTTATTCGACAATCACAATTATCTGTTAGCTCCAAACGATTCTAACGAATGCCGATATCTGTTGACTGGATTGAGTAAGTATTTATTTACAATGTAATATAACAAAAACCTTAGCCACAGCAACGCGTGGCCGGGTCTGCTAGTAATTATATAAAACGTAATCGTTCGTTCTGGTATATGCGCAGTTGCTGAAGAAGTACCGTGCGAGCGCGAGCGCAGTGTGCGCGGCGCAGGGCGAGGCGCGCGAGGCAGCGGCGCGCGCGGACGCGGCCGCGGACGAGGCACGCGCCGCGCGCGAGAGGCTGGCCGAGCTGGCCGCGCGCCTCGCCCGCGCCGAGGCCGGCCACGACCTGGGCCACGCCGAGGCCGAGCGCCGCCTCGAGCTGAGGAACAAGGTAACACAGCCCCGACATCCCTATCGTCCTTCGAACCGAATTTATTTCCTGGTAGGTACCCGCGGAGAGTACATTATGGTGCTCTTCAAGAAGGTTATCAAAAGATCCCTGCGGAGTCGGCAACGCGCTAGCGATACCCCTGGTATTGCAAACGTCCATAGGCGGCGGTGACCGCTTACCTGCACCCCAGACTAAAATCCCTTTTGTTCAAGCTCTTTCTATTCTATTGTAGGCCAATGACATTACTTGCATTACTTTGACATTACTTTTTTAAATTTATTGTAGAAAAGAGATTTTGTCTATGGCCTGATCTTTCCTGAAGCTGGATCTATTTCTTAGTTAGTACCTTCAGACAAACTTACTTTCTAGTAATATCATCTACCGGTAGAGGTATCTCCTCTCGACACAATTAATTATCACCTGATTTGTTCTTGGACGCTATTCGCGTCTGAAGAGGCTTGACCCCATATGTCAAGCGATTGATATTTATCACATCCATAGGCCGCACGCAAAAGTAGCCCTTACTAGAGTAGTGCGAATGATGAATTTGGTCTGCATAGGAGTTGGAGTCGAGCCTGGAGCTAGAGGCGACGGCGCGCGCTCGGCTAGAAGGCCAGCTGGCGCGCCTGCGCGAGGCTCACGACGCTTTGGCAGCCGAGCGGGCCGCGGCACGCGCGAGAGACCAGCTCGCTGCAGACGACAGCAGGAAACTGGCTCGCCAATTGCGGTACGTGCCACTATTAGACTTTCCACACGAGAGGTGTACGACCCGGGGCCAACTTCGGGGCCTAGAAATATTGTAAAACGATTCGCCAAGGCACTTTTCAAGCTTATTAGTACCCATGGGTTCTATACATTCATTTTTATTGAACTTGCATACTTAAAGAGTTATAGTTACAGAATATCTTTAAATCTAGTCAATTATAGAAAATAACGATAATTTTTTATATTAGTTAGTTTAAAGGGCTGGTTAGTTATTTAATGCTGGCAATTATATTATCATCTTTTTGAGAATTCGTGAACGTAATTGTGTGAATGTTAACAACATTGCTATGCATATATATTAATATGCATCTCAGTATAACTTGTATTCTTGTACAGTGAACTTAAGGAAGAAAACTCCGTACTGAGTGCGAAGCTGAGCGAAGCGGGACGGGCGAAGGTAGCAGCGGAGACAGCCGCAGCTGCAGCAGCCGCCGAAGCCGCTTCGGCCAGAGACGAAGCCAGGCTGGCTGCCCGGCGAGTCACTGCCCTTCAAGAGGCCATTGCTGGGGACCTCTCCAGCCCTGGAGATTCTAGGGATACTGACAGGTGAATTGCTGTGCTAAATTGTGCCTTTTAATATAGTAAAAAGAGTCGTAATAAAAAATTCATTAAAAATATACGAGACAAAAAAGTACCATTCTATTCTTGACCTAGACAATTGTCATTTTGTCTAAATTCATCAATAACTTGATCATTCGATCGGTAGAAATTAAGTTATCAGATCAGGTTTTTGCTTCAAAAAAATATTACTTAATATAATAAATGTGAAAATTTGTCAGTGTTTGTTACTTTTTCACGCAAAAACTACTGAACGGAATACGAAGAAATTCGGCACAGAGATAAATTAGTAGCTGGATTAGCAACATAGGTTATGTATTATATAAAATCTACCATTAAAACCTAATATAAGTTTACGTGAGTGAAGCCGTGGGGCACAGCTAGTTATATAAAAAAAGGAGTCCTAATAATAATTATGTATTGTTTGATTCCAGCGATAACGATAGTTACAGCTCGGACGAGTCCATAGGCACGTTCCTAGCGAACCACAAGCTGAGCCCTTGTGCTCCCTCACGCAACAGCATGCAACTGGATTCACACAAGTAAGTTTGATTATAAAAGAAAAAAATACTCCTTTACACTGACCATTATCTTATTTGAATTCATCTACACTTGGTATTTAACCAAACTGTGGAATGAAACAACGATTCATGTTGGCAAATATGTATTGTACATATATACACCAGTTCCCACAAGGGTCCCCGGATGGGGACACACCCACTTTTCGCCATTTTATATGACAGATGACGAGTCCCACGCCGTTTCTGAAGCGCGTCTATGTATATGTCTTTGAAATTCTTCACGAACGTATACAGGTTTCCGCTCAATGTTTTCCTTCACTGCGGCGCTACTGAAAGGGGGTAGTATGACTATCACTGTTACTGCTACTAGTCACTAAGTTCATAAAAACTCACTGGTACAGTTGGGATTCGAACTTGCAAATTTTGGATTTCAGGCCACCACGGCTCTGTATTGTGAGTTGCTTAAATACATACAGATATATCAAAATTGTATAGGTAAAGTTGTTCCAAGAACCGCTCGATATAATGGAATGGTTTGATAGTGCTCGCAAAGTCGATAGATACATAGAGTAAGGACATATGCGCCGCTTTTATTCAAGTATTTTTGACGTAATTATCAATGTGAAAGTGTTATGTATTTTGTATACTTCTGTGCCCAGGTCGAATAGCCCAGAAGGTCGCCAGAGCCGTTCGAGCGTGGGCTCGGGTCCGAAGCAAGCAAGCCCCACGAAGGAGTCGTTCGCATAACAGCCAGCCGCGGGGCTGCTCGCAGGAGCCCTGCCCGTGCTCTGTGCCGTCTTCTGCACGCGCCAGCGACACGACTCTGCTCACGTCGTCGTCGAGTAAATGCAAACAGCTGTCAATCTGACAGATGCCATAAATGTTTGACGGCTCTGTTTACTTTTAGAGGCCCAGCAGTGCTGTAGCAATAATGTATTAAATAACCAATGAATTAAGCAATAGCAACGTTTATAGAGTGTATCGTTATTAGAAATTGTAATCGACGCTTTGAATTATAACTACGGCTCCTGAATCCAGACTGCTCAATGAAATTAAATCTTATACTTTTCATATTGTACTCTCGATACTTTTTGAAATTATAAAGAGTAGATAAAGCTTTTGATATAACATTTACTAGCTATCGCAATCAATACATTTAGGATTTGATATTGGATACGTAACTAGTTGAACCGTTGTTGGCATGGACAGATGGCGCTAGTGTCTCGTGGCCGGAATTAGTATTTGTGAAAGAGAATGCATTCCAGAATTTATAACTCTGAAGGTACTTCGGCCCACCTGAGTATCAAGTTTAAATGGCAATCACTAGCACCATTTTAAACAAGGCTTCGACATTATTTATTTATCGTAGATTTTTCTTAGGAAATTAATTGTCTATGATTTTATGGTTTAAAAGCGCGGCGTGTTGCCTGCCAGTCAGTATTTAGATGGCCTAGTGGCATAACTTACAAAGTAATATTAGGTTCTTTGTTATTTAGTTAGCTAACTTTTGTAAATAACTAGATGGCATATACATTTTTATTATTATTTAATTTGTAATATTTGTGTGATCAGACTGTTAATCTATGATTTATTTGTTACAAGTGAGTTGTTGCTTTATAGGAAACATAAAACATATCTGTTAGGTAAATAGTTTTTTTTTTACCGTTTCCCTCTCGACTGGTCTATTTATCGTAAGGTTAATATTAGCGGATCTGTATTCATTATTACACTATAATTTGTAATCAAACAACTGTAACTGTGTATCTCCATTATCTTTAGAATTTTCATGATATTATTATCTATACTATTTATATGTGTCTGTAACCACAATTTGATTATGAAATTTATTATTGTATAACGCGTAATGTACGATAATGTGATGTAATGTTACTGCATTAAATACTGGTTGTAAAATGAAATTATTTAATAAAGTAACTAAAATATATTTTGGTTTTTTATACTTACCCTGGAATGTTGCAATAGAATTTTAAAATAGACGTGTAGGTATTAGCTTTACAAAGGTGGATAATAGTCAGGTTCAAATCCTGTCTACAACAATACCGTTTGCCTCCTTTGGAGAATATTGTACTGGCACTATGGCAATGAAATCAACTTTCACAATATTAGAAAATCATGAACGTCATACAAATTACTCCCTGGAATTTACTAGGATTCGTAATTCAATCATATTCAAGCATGTACTGTATTAAAATGCTTTGATATTTTTTTAAGTTTTATACTAATTTCAGATATCGAATATTTTAACAAAATTACATATCAAACTATAGTCAAATCTGTCATGATCAGGTTTCTCAGAATTTATAGACAGTTCCTCCGTTATTATTAATTAAATCAGAAATCATTGCATTATTATAAATACAAAAAAATGCTAATTTTTAATTACATCCTATACCTTACATTGTTGGTATTTTTGTCAAGAGTAAAATTTTGAATTTTCTTCAAAATAATGTAGCTTTCTATAAAGGAAAGAATTTTAAAAATCAGTTAAATAATAATAATAATAATTTATTTGCCATAGTAGAATGTACATACACAAATTAACACATGACATGTAGGATGAAGAGTTTGGTTTATCCATTAAGGTACCACATAAGGTAACCACAAGGTAGTTCAGCTTTATAAATAAGACATTTAAAAAGCAAGTCATTGCCATATAAAAAAGATAAAAGCCCTTGGTTTCCAGTCTCGTAAATTTCAGAAAAAAAGCAAATACGCCCCTTTCGTCGTGTCAAATTGAGGGACTACAAAATCGAATTTCTGTTTACTCTTTTCTAAAATTCTTTTTGATGTGGCACAATTAAAACATCGTGCAGTTATTTCCTGTGCATTTTCAAGTAACTACTTGAAAGTATCTTCTTTACCGAATTCATAGAATACTTGCGGCTGTGAGTAATGAAATGAACTGTCAACTACATACTTATTGATCGATTTTTAGGAAGGCCGCATTAAATAATCAATAATATTAAATTAAAGAAGTAAATAACAACATAGGTCTCCTAGACCACCAAAGAAGCATAAAAATGACTGATTCAAAGTACTTTACGACGACGAAAAAAGGGGAGATTTTCGAACTGAAATCTGAGTTAAACAGTGATAAAAAGGAAAAAAAGAAGGAGGCCGTGAAAAAGGTAAATCGCATCACCTCTGACCTATTTTACATACCAGGTAGGCAGTTAAATGATCTACCTATTATATAGTATGAAGCAGTCACTTGTTAATACTTTTCTACACTTTGCTAGGTCATAGCATCCATGACAGTAGGCAAGGATGTCTCAGCTCTATTCCCGGATGTAGTGAACTGCATGCAGACTGATAACTTGGAGCTGAAGAAGCTGGTGTATTTGTACTTGATGAATTATGCTAAATCTCAGCCTGACATGGCTATTATGGCAGTCAACACATTTGTCAAGGTATGTATGTGTATTGTTACTTTGTTGATTCTGTTTTGGGCAAACTTACAAGTGAAGGAGCTATTGGAAAATCTTACTTTGTTAGGTTAGTTAAATTTGTTAGAGTTAAATATGAGTGTCATAATGTATTACAATAGTAGGTCATACTGGTAATTTTCCATCTGACACAAAAAAGCAGTTTAGATAACATATAAATATCTATTTATATGTTATCTAAACTGCTTTTTGTTGTGTGATGTGATGATATACATATAAATATCTATTTATATGTATATCATCACACCAAATTCTTCATTAGTCAATATTTTTGAGTATTTGTTAAAGATTTTCTAATAACTCTTAACAAAATAGTAGTTGACAGTATTGAGATATCATCTGGAATGTTACTGCTGATATCTGCTGGAGTTTTACTTTACAAATAACAAAACTGGGATATTGATACTATCAAAAAACTCTGTATATATATTACTGTATTGTAAATGAAATGTTTGAGCATTGGGTTGTAAATATCACAACATTTAACAAAATTGTGCCATAAATGATATAAATATTATTTTTTGTGAATAACTACAAATAGTGTAGTTATTTGTGAGTGTGACTTGTATTTTTTTATCATTTTAATGTCTACTATACCATCTATATGATGGGTGGAAGGATCTACCAACCTACCAGCTTGTTAAGGTAAACAATGATCCCAAAAAATCAATTAAACTCATCTGTATTACAGTAGATTTACACACCTTGTCAATAAAGTATTACTCTAAAACCTTAAGAACCTATACATCTTCAAACCTATATTGAGAGTCTTGCATGCATATTGCATGTGACACACTAACGATGCAGTCCCGTCACTAGCACAGGAATGTGTAAATCTACGACACATATAATTATATATGCCGACAATTGCATTACTAAGAAATTATTAATTATCTATGGTGTGTAAATGCTGATATTTTATAAGATTGTGTATTCACTAAACAAAATCCATAGCATCTTTATTCAGAATAGTAGCACATCAGCTATTGTTTTTCAACATATTTTGTTGTTTGTTGTATGAAGGAGATCACTATTCTATCAAAAGCTGTATTCTAGTTATTCTAGTCTAACCAATATGTATGTTGCTTTTTAATAATATGTATATCAAGTATCATGGGAGTTCATTATACTTTTGGACCAATGTTTTGGAATAATATGGACCAAGAAACAATTTTAGTGAGGGCCAGACACTTATGATATATTTTTTTTTATAATTGATATTATTCTGTTTATTTAACAAAGTTCAGCTATGATTATATTTTTATTTATATTGATTTATGCTGCTTTTAGAATGAAGCTTCTTGTGATATTCTCGATCAAACTGACATTCTATGTTTCTTTACATACAAATATGATCAAAATAGGTATAACCTATACACACTTAAATTGAAGTAGGTTACTTAACTTTTTAGTTAACATTAAGATATAATTTCTCCTTAACATTTTTTTGTTTAATTAATTATTATGGATAATGCTCAAAGTAAATATAATACATTCTAAAGGCCACAGATGTATGGATTTAGAGAGTTTTTTTATTCAACATTTTGTTTAATTTTTAGATAGAAACATTATATTAGAAGTGCTGTGTTTTTAGAGATTTATTGAATGTTGCAGAACCTTTATATGGTCAAAGAATAGACCGAACAGAATAGTGATTTCATGCCATACACGCTTATAGTGGAATAGCTTCAGTATTATTGATGTATTGCTTGTCTTTCCTTTTATATAAACCAATACCCACACTGCGTTGCAACTCCAGGACTGCGAGGACTCAAACCCACTGATACGAGCACTCGCCGTGAGGACCATGGGGTGTATCCGTGTGGACAAGATCACTGAGTACCTCTGTGAGCCACTGCGGAAGTGTTTGAAAGATGAGGATCCATATGTGAGGAAGACTGCGGCTGTGTGCGTTGCCAAGTTGTATGATATATCCTCCAGCATGGTTGAGGATCAGGTATGATAATGTTCTTTCTATATGTTTGACAATTTAGTCTAGATTGTTCTACCATAATCTATGGATGCTTGCATAAAAAAATTACTACTATCAGCATGGCCAATAGTAGCCACACGCCTTCCCAGATAATGTCACTAAAGAGTTGCGCCTCTTAACCTCTTTTCGCATAAGGGCGAGTTTGTCGCTCTGCCATGACCTTTGTCTTTGATTTTCTACACAAATATCACTACTTTAGACTATCTACTGATAACCTCATCGAACTTTGTCGTAGATACCAACATAAGCTAATGATCTGAGGTGATATAAAAATATATATTTACTAGCTGTCCCGCCCAGCTTCGGCCGGGTGAAAAAGTTAAACTTCCTGTAACACGATCGCAGCGCCACCTATCGGTAGCCGGCCAGTTGTGATGTAAGCTATCCTATCTTCTAAGTTGGGTCAAACTGTACACGGTGTGCAAATTTTATTAAAATCGGTTAAGTAGTTTAGGAGCCCATCGTGGACAAACAACGCGACACGTAATTTATGTATATTAAGATTTATATTTATATACCTACAGGGCTTCCTTGACCAACTGAAGGATCTGTTGAGCGACTCCAACCCAATGGTGGTGGCAAATGCAGTTGCAGCGCTGTCGGAGATCAACGAGGCTAGTGTCTCCGGTCATCCTCTCGTTGGTGAGTGGATATATTTGACTTGACGGCCGTCTGATCTAGTGGTTAGAGCTCCTGACTGCGAAACTTGAGGTCGCGGGTTCGAATCCGGCTGAGGGCAGATATTTGTGTGATGAACACGAATATTTATTTATTTATTTAGGTATTTATAAATATATCGTTGACTAGTTACTATAACAAAAGCTTTGCTTAATTTCGGACTAGGTCAATTTGTGTGGAATTGTCCCAGGTATTTATTATTATTATTATACTATTGGGGAGTGGCTTAAAGCTTTACGGACTGCCTCAACCAGACTGGCGCTCTACTCTCTGAGTATCTGAGGGACACGGCTTGATGTAAGTATTAAAAAATATATATATCCTCACGCCTTCCCACAAGGGTCTCCGAAGAGGTAGAGAGAGGTGTATAGGCAGAGATATATTTTAGGTGCCGTGACAGATGGTGACTCCATCACCGTTACCCAAGCATGTTAGTTTAGTAATTAACTCTTATTTGTGCAACATTTCCAAACGGAAACCTTATAACCAATTTAGATACATTTTCGTAGATGGGAAGATGTTGCGGGCAATGGATAGTATTAGTGTACGTCTCAATAAACAATGAGATGCGATGAGGTATTACACGATCAAGGGCGGCAAAGACTGCTGTTTCTCATAGCCAGTTGGTTTAACAAGCTGTGTTATGTTCAGAGATGAACGCGCCGACGATCAATAAGCTCCTGACGGCTTTGAACGAGTGCACGGAATGGGGCCAAGTGTTCATACTGGACGCGCTCTCCAACTACTCCCCACGCGACGCCCGGGAAGCGCACTCCATCTGCGAGCGCATCACGCCCCGCCTCGCGCACGCTAACGCCGCCGTCGTGCTCTCCGCTGTCAAGGTAAATCATACCTTCGTTAGGATCTTTTAAGGTGTAAAATATAATGATGACACGTGCCACGAACAAAGTACTATCTTAATATATATATTTCTTGTGTGCGTGTGTATGTGACTGAACTCCTCCTAAACGACTGGACCGATTTTATAATAAGACTTCTGAATATAAGTGCAGTGATTAGTCACACCACGAGCTTTACTGTGAAGGAAAGTGCATCTAGAGGGATCTAGTACTACATCTAGAGGAAATCAGCATACGTTTGAGGAGGACTTCAGCGATGTAGGTGTGTGCAGTCGCGCTTGAGATGGACTCGCCATCTGTCACGTTGGTACCGAAATATATCTATGTCGAGACGTGTGCACTGGTTTCATCCATCACGGAATACGAAGGTAAACCGGTTTTCACCCTATCTCGCGCTCTCCCTGGATGACCAAAGCAGGCAATATATTTCTCTTAATTCTTTTGGGTCCCCAAAGGCCCCAGACCTTTATATATAAAATGTTTAGTATCTCAGTGTTTTGGTTTATAATGCTGTCAACTTACATATGTTTTGATTAATAAATAAATAATAATATATCCTCACGCCTTCCCATAAGGGTCCCCGAAGGGGTAGGCAGTGGTGTATAGGTGATACCCACCCCATACACCCACTTTCCGCCAGAGATATATTAGGTGCCAACGTGACAGATGGCGAGTCCATCGCCGTTACTCAAGCACGACTATACTTCCTCCTTTAAATTGCTTCTCAGACGTATGCAGGTTTCCTCTTGATGTTTTCCTTCACCGCAAAGCTTGTGGTGTGACTAATCACTAATAAATAAATAGTAGAGTCATTATTTTTATTATTATTGGCGTCAGGTGTTGATGAAGCTGATGGAGATGGTGTCCGAGGACACGGAGCTGGTGAGCACCCTCTCCCGCAAGCTGGCCCCGCCGCTGGTGACGCTGCTCAGCGCCGAGCCCGAGGTGCAGTACGTCGCGCTCAGGAACATCAACCTCGTCGTGCAGAAGAGGCCCGAAATACTCAAGCATGAGATGAAAGTGAGAACGACTGGGTTGATATTTTTTCATATTCAACACCATTAAATGTTCCAGGATGTATATTATTTATTTAACAGTGAATCGACAGTTTGAGATTTTAGACATTTTGCGGACGTTGACTGTTTGGGAAAGTAGACAGCGTGGAAATAAACACTGTTCGAGAAATGTGGCAGAAAGTAGCTAGGAAATAGACAGTTGGAAAAAGTTGACAGTTTCGGTAAAATAGATAGTTTGAGTAGAGAGCAGGCTAGACAATCAAATGCCTACTAGTTTGTAGTAGCCAAGACAATTGAGAAATGAATCTCAACTACTTACTAGTTTGTAATAGCCTACTAGGTTGGAGAAATAGACAGGTTAAGAAAATATACAGTTTGAAAGTGTAGACAGGGTGGAACAGTGGTTAGTTTAGGAAAGTTGACGGAATCATTAAGGTTCAAACATTTTATTACTGGCCTTATGTAAGTCACATATGCTTGTACATCTCCTTAGGTGTTCTTCGTGAAGTACAACGACCCTATCTACGTGAAGCTC
The DNA here is from genome assembly GCA_945859725.1 of Drepana falcataria. NCBI lineage: Eukaryota > Metazoa > Arthropoda > Insecta > Lepidoptera > Drepanidae > Drepana > Drepana falcataria. The sequence goes on along the minus strand of OX243941.1, from coordinate 6,380,704 downwards.
GAGAAGCTGGACATCATGATTCGGCTCGCGTCGCAGGCCAACATCGCCCAGGTGTTGGGTGAACTGAAGGAGTACGCCACAGAGGTGGACGTGGACTTTGTCAGGAAGGCAGTCAGGGCCATCGGCAGATGTGCCATTAAGGTCAGTAGCTCCGGCAGAGTTGGTCTCAATTTTAATATTAGATCGTACAAATGCTCACACCTCCCCGTGGTGTCCTCCACTACTGGTGTTGCAAGACTCGATACCTCCAAATCGATGTTTACGCGGGTTAAACCGCGGGGCAAATCTCTATTGATGGCGCTGTATTTGAATTGAACTGGATCAAAATTGTTTATTTAGCCATTTGATTGAGTTTAGCGATCATAGATCGTGCTTACGTTTTTTCGATTTTGATCGTTTTTACGTGCATGTCAGGTGGAACCCTCAGCGGAACGTTGCGTGTCCACCCTGCTGGAGTTGATCCAGACGAAGGTGAACTACGTGGTGCAGGAGGCCATAGTCGTGATCAAGGACATCTTCCGCAAGTACCCCAACAAGTACGAGAGCATCATCAGCACCCTGTGTGAGAACCTCGACACGCTGGACGAGCCAGAGGCCAGGGCTTCCATGGTGAGGGGGCATTTTTTTTATAAATTATTTAGTGGACTAAGCCGTGCCTTTTATGTAGGTAAAAATGACGTAAAAAGGATTTGCAATATATGTATTGGGATGATTAAAGATAAACCTGTTTTGGGACCAGTTGGTATTGAGACGACGGTCAGTGGCTGAATGGTACGTCTGGTGCCATGCAGGAAGGGTCGGCCTTTTGATGTAAGACCACCCCCTAGCTCTGTCCCATCTTGCTGACTTATGAAATAAACTTGTCCCGGTTCAGGTTACTGGGTTGGAGTTCAGACAGCCTTGTTATCGAACGGTGCAATACTGCCAGTCTTCTTCGACATTTTGTCAAATAGTATTTCAGTAGAAAATTAAAAAAAAAATCCTGTCAATATTGTTAATAAATATAATACAATTGCAGGTATGGATAGTGGGAGAGTACGCCGAGCGCATTGACAACGCGGATGAACTACTCGATTCGTTCCTGGAAGGGTTCCACGACGAGAATGCTCAGGTATACACCATTCCTGTTAGGGTTATGTAATATAGGGACCCTATTGGTGGCACACAGTCACCAGTCTCTTCAAGCACCGGTTTCGAGTTGCCGCTTCCATTCTTGACTGTTCATATTTTATATATACCTATAGATTATCCGGACTGAACCAATGAGTAGGTAAATCCGTGGTGGCCTAGTGGTTCGAATAGTTGCCTGCAACACAAGGATTGCAAGCTTTAATCCCGACTTTACTGATAATGAGTTTTCCTGAACTTAAGTACAGTGATTAGTCGCACCTCGAGCCTTACGGTGAAGGAAAACATCGAGAGGAAACTTGCATACGTTTTAGAAGAAATTCAATGGCGTATGTATAGTCGTGCTTGAGTGTTACATAGCACCTAAATATATCTCTGACGGGAAGTGGGTGCGTGGCTACTGCCTGTACACCTCTGCCTACGCCTTCGGGCAGCCTTGTGGGAAGGCGTGAGGATATACATATTCTATACTCCGGTTGCGGAGCAGGAAGAAATTCATACAATATATGGACATAATATTGGCGCTCTATACTCTCTGCCTACCTCGTTAGGGACTCGGCGTGATGATATGATGATGATGATATTGACCGAGAATACCCGATGCTATGTCCAGGTGCAACTGCAACTGCTGACGGCGGTGGTGAAGCTGTTCTTGAAGCGGCCCGCCGACACCCAGGAGCTGGTCCAACACGTGCTCAGCCTCGCCACGCAGGACTCCGACAACCCGGACCTCAGGTATGAGCAACCCTCCCCCATGCGGTAGGCAGAAGCTTTAGCTACTTCGTGTCTTATCTGTCATCATTGTACGCATCTGCTTAGTATGATTTTGTTTTTAGACGATTATTTCTCATATGAATATTATTTATTTAAATTGCGATATGATTTTACAACTACTTTTGGCTTGATAGGATTTAACGTACGTAACGTTAGGTTTTTGAATATTTAAAGCTTACCTACACTTATGTATCGCTTTCAGCATTCGTTTAAACATCCTCGTGAACTTTCACATTTGTAATTATACTATACCTTAACCAGATAAATAATTACACATATGTTATTATACATACATAGACTTTGTGTACAAAGTCCTATTCTTTTCACTATCGCGCTATCCATTGTATGGACAATGACATGAGCTGCAGAAAACTTTCAGCAAATCGGGAAACTTTTTCCGCAGCTAATTTCATTGGCGAACTATAGGTATTTATAGGATAGCGTGAGCGTGAATAGACAGGGAGTTTGTTCGGTTTAAGAGTATAGTTAAATGGGATATTTAATTGACGTCATATATATGTGTGTGTGTGTGTGTGTGTGCAGAGACCGCGGCTTCATCTACTGGCGACTGCTGTCCACGGACCCTGGCGCGGCCAAGGAGGTGGTGCTGGCCGACAAGCCGCTCATCTCCGAGGAGACGGACCTGCTCGAGCCCACGCTGCTCGACGAGCTCATCTGCCACATCTCCTCGCTCGCCTCCGTCTATCACAAGCCGCCCACCGCCTTTGTCGAAGGTAAACTCCATCTCACTACTCCCATACATTCACTCACACAAAAACTGTCTTTACATACTTTACACACACACACACAGTCATAGCAATGTGACTTACTCGTAGTTATAGAAGAGCGAGGTCTCCTAACACAGGCATACCTTGCTTAAGGAGACTGACACTGTATAATGAAGTATAAGAAATCGTTTATACTCTTATCGCCGGAGATATATATATGTGTCAACGTGACAAATGGCGAGTCCATCGACGTTTTTAAGCGCGACTATACATAGATTTTTGAATATATTCTTAAATATATGCTGGTTTCCTCACGTTTCACCGTAAATCTTCTTCAAATCTTCAAATGGTGTGATTCATCAGTGTACATAAGTACTGACTTCAGTTGAAGAGAACCCATGGGCTCTTTAGTTCTTTTTTTCAAACATTATCTATCTATCCAGCCTCTTGCCAAAATGTATGATCAGTTATGACGAGCATCTATGAAGAGACTGATGAATGTTGACGAAGCGAAAGAGGTATGTAAGTCTAGAGAGAACTGAGAACTAGAGAGAACTACTCTCTACCCACCCAGTTAGGAAGTTGGCGTGATGATATGTATGTATGTATGTATCTATCTACTTTGTTAAGCTATTAAATAGTATATTGTGTGTCTAGGGCGTGGAGCGGGCGTGCGCAAGTCTCTGCCGGCGAGGGGGGCGGCGGCCGACGACAGCGTCGCTCAACCCGCCGTCATACCAAACCAGGTGAGCACTAGGGCTTACATACATACACACACACACACACACACACACACACACACACACACACACACACACACACACACACACACACACACACACACACACACACACACACACACACTTAGTATGTCTAGTCGTTGTGTATAGCTAGTCGCTGCCCGCCATCTTTATTTTCATACACTTAACACCAGTGAAGTCATAGAGATGGTGCTGGACAGAGGTAAATGAAAGGAATTGCATCAGAGTCGCCAATAAGACTTGGGCTTTTGTCGGCGTCGCTTAAATGTATGATGAACAGTTTGTTATTTTAACATTGCATTGCACACGGTCTGGAATTTGAGGTCGCGGGTTCGATTCCTCTGAGGTGTGAGGAGGCTGATATTTGTGTGATGAGCTCGAGTATTTATACCTTTGTCTTGGCTTTCGTATGTATTTATGTATATATATCGTTGTCTAGATATTATATCACAAGCTTTGCTTAATTTGTGGCCATGTCAATTTGTGTGGAATACTATTGCCATATAGGTCTTTATTTATTTATTGCAAACACATTTTCTAAACGAAAACTGGAATACAAAAATGTGTCTAACGTCCTCAGGAGTCTATAATTGGAGATTTGTTGTCTATGGACATCGGGGGCCCGCCGCCCGCGGCCGCGCCCACCTCCAACATCGACCTTTTGGCTGGAGGACTCGACGTACTTGTAAGGATCACATACACTATATTATATTACTATACACCTAATATACCTCTGGTGGAAAGTGGGTGTGTGGGTATCACCTATACACCTCTGCCTACCCCTTCGGGGACCCTTGTGAGAAGGCGTGAGGATATATTATTACTATACTAGTCATGACTCGCGGTCTCACCCGCGTCAAATTTGATTTCATTCGTTATTTTAAATATACAACGAATAAAACATACAAATATCCTATGTGCTTATATCCAGTGCAAATCCTGCTTATAATCAATCTCCGTGTAAAATTTTATACAAATCATACAATTCAAACAAAAATGTCACAATTACATTCGATAGTGTTTGCGAGTAAAAGAAAATTTTAAACAAATCTTCAGATTTATAATATTAGCAGGATAGTTCCGCCTACTGCACGTTGTCAATGTTTTGATCGTTTACAGTATTAAAAGAAATACCATGGTATCGAAATGTTATAAGTACCTTTTCTTCCCCGACTTTATCTTCTTACTTCCCGATATCCCGATCATATTATCAACATTCATACTTTTCCATGAGGGCGTCTCAATTTCAAAAGTCTTAATGTACATTCTACATACACACCTATAAACATATCATCCGAATCCCTCACGGGGTAGGCGGAGAGAGTCGTGTGCCAGTTCACTCTAGACTCACAGACCTCTTATAGAAGTATTAATTTCGAATGAGAAGGATTTGAAGATTTCTTTGAAGGAGTCTGGGCGAGTACCTAGATCCCTTGTACATTGGTCCCTTTGTCAAGTGCGGTGTGTCCCCAGTTGGGAGGGCCTGAGCCAGCGGCGAGCAGCTCTGGTCTGTTGGGAGACATCTTCGGGGTGGCAGCCACGCCCGCCTCCTACGTCCCGCCGCGACAGTGCTGGCTGCCAGCTGACAAAGGAAAAGGTAAGATACTCCTAATGCTGCAACCGTCCAGACAGCGGCCACCGCTATACATCAGGCGCATCACTTAAGTGGTATAACTATGAGAGTTTGAATTCTTAATTTGATGCAAATCATCACGTCGTCAAAGCTAAAGTGAATGGAAAGGAAGACAAAAGTTGTTAAGGGTAATGGACCATGTAAGAAGGGACTGAGGAATATGGAAGAGACGACAGAGGGACATGTCGTAAAGGGACTTTTTATAAACATGTGTTTCCAGAAGACATTCGAATAATACTACTAATCAAACCATGCTAATTTAATCGATAGTAATAGCAATAATACGTACATATATACGTATACCTATACACACACCCACTTTTCGTTGGAGAAATAATTTAGATGCCAACGTGACAGACGGCGAGTCCACTGCCGTTGTTAATGTTCTCGATGTTTTCCTTGACCGTAAAGCTCGTGGTGTGACTAATCACTGTACTTAAGTTTAACAAACTCATTGGTACAGCCGGGATTTGAATTTGCAATCTTTGTGTTGCAGGCAGGGTATTCAAACTACTCGGTCACCACGACAAGTATAATTACCCGTAGATTTCCAGAATCAGTCTTACTTAGCTAAGTGGGTGAAATTTTGTTACGCTAAAATAGCTTGAAATTATTGGAACAATATTTTTTTTTAAAGTTAGAAGTACCAAAACTCAATTGCTGTTTTAATGTAATAGTGACATAGTGGGTATGCAGATATTTGTTTTTAGTTTAAGACATCTACAGGTTGATCAAAAAATATTCTTATACATACAATGTGGCAGGTCTGGAGATCTGGGGCACGTTCAGTCGCCAAAATGGGCAGCCGCGGATGGAGATGACGTTCACGAACAAGGCCATGCAGACCATGAGCGGGTTCGCCATACAACTGAACAAGAACAGGTGCGGCTTGTATACTACTAACTATAGTTTGTGCCATCCACAATGACGCGCCCCACTATTCTTCCCTATAGTTTATAGTGAAATGTGAAACCTTTTACTAATGTTTGAGTATTATCGGTGCACACTGATTAACTATGAGCACACGCACGCTACAATTTATAGACTCGGGTCGTACTTCCCGCTTCCCGCAGTCAAGAGCTTTAGGCGAGACGGGCGTCTTATAACAATATGGTCGTGTTATTGCAATGTTCATGTATCCGTCCTTGGGATCGAACCCGTGATCGACAGCTAGGTGTTAATAATAAAAACTAAAAATCACGCTTTTTATAGCAAACCGAACTAAAAAATAGAAAATAAATTTTAATAAATTTAAATTAAGAATAGTGTTAAAAATTTCAATAAATATAAATGAATAATAGTGGGAATGAAAAAAAAAATGTTTTTATTTTAAAAATAGTGTGGGGTGCATGTTGTCAATAGTTATAAATATTTTATTGACAGATATGAGTAGAGTGATTATAATTTCGATAATATCTTAAAAAGCAAAGCATCCTTTAATTAATTTTTTTTTTATTTGCACTATTTTTAATTTAAATTTATTAAAATTGTTTATCTATTTTTTAGTTCGGTTTTCTATAAAAAGCGTGTTTTTTAGTTTTTTTAAACTATTATTTATTTTCTACTTTTTAGTTATTAGTGTATTGTCATCGGTCCTCGATAAATCTACAAAGTTTGAACGAAATCTGGCCGTTTAAAGTGTGTCAAAATAGCGCCCAAAGAAGTCGATTACAAACATACAAACATACAGGTGAAGCTAATATAAAGCGTATAAAAATAAATACCTTGGGACAATTCCACACAAATTGACCTAGTCCCAAATTAAGCAAAGCTCGTGTTATGGTAACTAGACAACGATATATTTACTTATATAGATATATGCATGAGTACCATAGGCCAACTAAGACTAAGATACAAATACTCGTGCTCATCACACAAATATCTGCCCTCAGCGGGATCCCATGATCTCAAATTTCGCAGTCAGGAGCTCTAATCACTAGACCAGACGGCCGTGCTATAATATGTGGCCGTGCTATAATATATATATATATATATACAACAAGAGTGGCAAACAAGCATACGGTTCACCCGATGGAAAACAGTTACCGCAGCCTATTTATGTGACTATTGTGTGATGGCAGCTTCGGCGTGTTCCCCGTGGGTGCGCTGAGCGTGGGCGCCGTGGCTGCGGGCGCCAGCGCAGACGCGCCGCTCGCACTCGCCACGTCGGGGCCCGTGCAGAGGATGGACCCGCTCAACAACCTGCAGGTACTCCTTCACACGAAAGCCCCGTCAACCCACAAAGACAAGGCAATAACGTAATTTTTTCCCCGACACGGGTCCTAAAGTCTAAGTCTACGCTAGCCATGTGCTAAGGTTATACGTTGGCTCGGTTCCACATTGTATCCAAATCCATTCAGATATCGAATTTTTTTTACTTTATGTTTGACGTTTATAATATTAGAGATGGTTTGATTTATGAATCTTCTTTTTTATTTCTGAACATCAGAATCCGTTTAGACGTGAGAACTTAACAGACGTTCAACTATTAAGCCTTTCATTCATAATGTTAGTATGCATTAGTAATAACAATAGTTCTCGATCAATCCATTAAAAAAAAAATTAATCACTTCAACAATCACTACAACTTTTTAAACAATCAACATTAGATGCTTTATTGGGCTCTTCAGTATAACGTTAAGCATGTGATGCCTGTGTTAGATCATTTTTAATACTTAAATATTGTGTACAGGTGGCCATAAAGAACAACGTGGACGTATTCTACTTCGCGTGCCTGATGCCGGCGCACATCCTGTTCACGGAAGACGGCCAACTGGACAAGCGCGTGTTCCTCACCACGTGGAAGGAAATCCCCGCCGCCAACGAGCTGCAGCACACGCTCTCCAACATCTCCGGGAACGCGGACACCATCGCCCAGAAGATGACCCTCAACAACATCTTCACCATCGCCAAGCGCAATGTGGAAGGCCAAGACATGCTCTATCAGTCCCTCAAACTCACTAACAATATCTGGGTTCTGTTGGAATTGAAGCTGCAACCAGGCAATCCCGAGGCTACCCTGAGCCTCAAATCCAGGACCGTAGAAGTAGCCAACTGCATATTCCAAGCGTACGAGGCGATCATCAAATCGTAAATTCACTCGTGTCTATCTGTATATGTTGGTCTAAGTAATGTATTCCTTAAGTTACTGTTAATTCCATTCAAGTGGTGTGCGAATGAACGTTTTGTGTAGATTTTGAGCTTTTGCAGGAAAATATGAATGTTGAAGCGAATGTAATCAATTCCAACAAGTGATTTCCAATAATATATGATTTAAGTGGACTATAAATACATACAAGGTGTATTAATAGTCTTGCATTATGTTATGTGCATCGTTGCATAGATAGCTGTGAGAGCATCCAATCGCAGGTTATGAATATTTAACGTTTAATATAATTATGTTTACGAATAGCGGAGTTTTATTTAATTTTTGTTTTATAATATTATTAAGTAGTAGCCTTTCTAAATCTAGGTTTGCCCATCACCATTTCAACTTTCGGCCAAATCGGTTCAGTTGCCGTGAAAGAGCAGCAAACATCCAAACTTCACCTTTTTAATGTTAGTAAGATTTTCTTGTTTGGAACATACAAACAACTTGTTGGGTGTTGATCATATACGTGCTCAATATACAAATTAGTCTAGACGTACTTACCTGTGTGACGTCAGAGCGGACGCCATGACACCTACGAGCTGTTTTCGCGAACTATTGAGAAAATAATAGAAAATCGGCTATAAAGTGCGCTAAACCTTAATTTATTACGATAATATATCTTTTTTTAGTAAATGTGTACAATCAAAGTCATATCATAAATTCTGAAAACATATACTCTTCATTTCATGGTCGACCTCATAACATACATCTATAATTTTATTTTATTTATATACATACAAAAGATATCATTTAAAATACTCTCACTTAAAACACTTCTGCTTAGACACTTGTTACTCCGAAGAAAACGAGAAAAATAAAAGTTAAAAAGAATAATTATAAAACATAGAACATCCACAAGACTCCGTGCATAAAAAATATATTACAAAATTAATAAAAGAACAGATAAACATCATAAAGTGTCTCCTTTCGCAACCCACCTGCATTCAGCGTATACGTGCATATAAAACCCCAGCTCAATCAATTTTCACGAGAAACTCGTCCACTTCCACCTTCTGGCGCATGATCGCCGAGAGGACGACCTCTGTACTGCACACAACATTCAAAGTCTTCTCCGACTGAAGCAGGTAGTAAACTAAATGCAGGTCGTTTGGGACAGTCAACACGAGATAACTATAGGGTCGTTGGCTGTGCATTTCCTGTATGGACACGAATGAGCGCCGGTTCTTCTCAACTTTACCGCCACATATCTCTATCATCTCAGTCAAGGCACCTTTGGAAGGCTTCACACACGGTGTCAAGAAGAATGTGACACCCTCAAATAACCTCTTCCTCTGCTCGCCGCAGAGTAGCACCTCAGATATGTCGCATTTGAACATTTTATTGAACGCATCGTCCCTAAGGCCGTATTTGGCTTCGTCCGCGAACTTGTTGCTCCGCTGGCTCTCCAGCACCCACTCGGGAGTGAGAAGGTGTTTGACGGTCACCAGGCAGCTGACCAGCTTGCACGTGCGCACCAGTTTCTCCATCACTAAGTGGGTCGCTTCAGTCGGTGACGTCACCACGAGCCCGCCCAGTTGTCTGCAAATAATTTGTGAGATAACAGTAAAAAAAGCAAACAAAATACATTGATTTTGGACGACACACATTCAATTATATTATTAACTTTTCTATCGGCAATAAGGTACAATTGTCACCGATCTGATGCCATGTTACGGCGTGTTAGTATCAGTGCAGTAGGCAGTAGAAATACGAAGTCTTCAAGGGTAGTCCTATCACACTATTGAAATAAGATTGCAACAGCGTAATACTGGTTGTCAAGCCCTCTGTAATATCACTTTACTGGAACAGGACGACCAAAACATATGGTATGCAGAAACTACGATTTAAATAGTCAAGCGTTAATTGACATAAAAAATGGTTTCTGTAACTCAACAGACGTTAAAAGTAATCAAAAATAATATCGGGCTTATACAGACTACACTATATCAGAATTTTATAAAAAAAATAGTATTTTGCCAGATACTAAACAAAATGATAACTTAAAAAAATATCCAGATACATTTTGCTAATAATTTGGACATCCCAGTTAGCAAAAAAAACCCTACTTATACACGTATGTCTGTTTGTTTAACAACATAACATTTATAATATGTTTAAATAAAACACAATATCTACACTCTTTACCCAACATGGATGGTTAATTTTCAGTTGCACGCCACAAATCTACTCAAAGTTATGATAGCACTGCTCAAGATACCTTTACCATGAATGCTCTAACTAAATTATGAATATACGAATAAATTGAGAAGTAACCTGCATTGAAAGACAACCAATAAGGTACAGTTACTTGGTCACTTCCGCATCATGTCAAATATGGTTTGCATTTTCGTCTGGTTCATTGCATTTTTCACTGTAACAGAATGTGTTTTCAGGCCCTATTTCTGTCTAAGTATATAAGCATAGATGCCCAAAGGTTTCACAAGCATAACATTTTATATAATTGTTTTTTTTTATAACTTTTCCATATTTTATCTGGCTATAATCTATCTCTGTCCCAAAATTTCATCCACTTCAGTCGAGTAATCAGCAACAAACGTCCTCACAAACCTATGCGTTCATAATATAATAGGCTAGGTGTAAGTCTGTCTTGGATAAAAATTATCAACGATCCAGTTCGAAAACAATGGAGTGACAACCCGACAAACCGACAAAAAAAAATATAAATAAGTATGTGATGTCTTACCTAACGATAGTGGCGAGTTTGTTCTGTTCATTTGGTGGTACTGCGGAGAAGAGCACCCGGGGCGCGAGATGCAGCGGCGGGGGCTGCGGTGGCGGCGCGGGGGGCCCCGGGGGGCCGGGGGGCTCCGCCCTCGCCGAGGGGGACAGGCGGGGCCTCTTAGCGCGCCGGGGGGCCGCCGCGGCACTTCGCTTGGCACGCTCGTGGGAGTCCTGCGTTATGTTGATGGGCATCTTCCACGCATCTGGGGAGCATTCATCATTTAGATCCTAATACAGGATATCTCAATAAACACGGCCCTTCAATAAGTAAAAAGCACTCCCTGTTGTCCCTGCACTCTCAGTCCGCATTTATAGGGTACTAGCTGTGCCCGCGACTTCGTCCGCGCGGAAATTAACAAAAACAATATTGTTCTGTTTCTGAAATAAAAGTAGCCTAAGTTACTCCTTTTTATATCAGCTATCTGCCAGTGAAAGTCCCGTCAAAATCGGCCCAGCCGTTTCAGAGAATTTTTTCAGGGAACAAACAAAGTAAAAGCCGGTACAAAAATTTATTTTGGTATTTGTACCGTGTATACATCCATACGCAGTTAGTAAAAAGCGGTTATTGTAATATTACAAACAGACTCCAATTTTATTTATTTGTAAAGAGTATGGATGATAATTTTGTAGCAAATAATTGCGGGAATATAAATGATAAGTCGTTTGTCTACTAAATCACAAAGTCTATTTGTTATTAAACATCAAAATGTGAACAGTTGTGAAGCGACATGGATACCAGTAACATACTTTACAAAGCGAGCAGTGGAATACAAGTCATTATTACTTACAAAATATTTAAAAAAATACGTTTGGACGTAATTAGAAACATATATGTTTTTGAGTCTGCAGCAGAATTAAGTACCGAGTTAAGTGCGCGAGTACCGTGTGATACTCAATTAAATTAAACATGCAATAGTAACCAGAACTCACTCATCAGATGCACCACCAGATTGTAATCCATCCGGAACGGACTGGGGAGGTTGAATTGTTGGTATTTGGTGTTCTCTATCTGCAATCAATCATTACTCTATCAGTTATTTAACATATATTTATAGCACAAGACAATCGAGAATAGAAGAAGAAAGATAAGCCAAGTTATAGGACATGACAGCTTCTTTAAGAATATCTTAGAAGGAAGGGTAGAGGATGAGTCAAATCAATGATAAAGTGTCTCATATAGTGCGGTCAAAGAGACTGCGTTGAAGTAAATGGAAGGAATTCCATCAGAGTTGCCGACAAGAGCCCAGCTCTAAAAGTTACGATGATAAGCAACTGTATGAAATGTAGCGAATCAAGAATGAGCAACTTACAAGTAATGCATAATAATTGACCCTTTACGTCCTGAACAAATGCTTTGAACGAATGATGAAAGCTTCGACTGAAAGCGCTAATTAAAGTCTCCTGGTCTTAAGGTCCCAGTCGTCTGATTTATTACCATTTTTAAGATTGTTTTCTTTAGCAAGAGCTTTACGGTGAAGGAAAACGCTGCGAGGAAACCAGCGTACGTTTAAGATGAAGTTCAAAGGGATGTTATAGTATCGTGCTTGAGAAACTGCGATGAACATGCCCTCTGGCACGTTGATCGTTCGTTATTTCGATCTGATCGTTCGTTATTTCGATCTGATCGTTCGTTATTTCGATCTGATCGTTACCTTAGCTCATCTCTTCCGAGATCCTTGTAAAAGGACGTAAAGTATGCAAACTGGTCCTTGATGGGCGACAACGACCATCCTATGCCTGTCACATTGCTATTTGATCATACTAATCATGATGAGTTTAAGTTAGAAGCCAGATTAAGTGTACCTGACTGAGAGCGCTCATATTCCCCAAGAGCAGGTCAGTGAGCCAGGCCGCAGTGACCACGGGGATGCCCCACTCGCGCGCCCGCCTGTACTTGTTGCCCTCCGCACGCTTGCAGATCAGCACCGTGTTGTCACGTGTCATGTACGGCGTCAGCTGTTTGAAGAGAATACAATAAAGCATCGACCATAGACCGATACCAATATCTCTTATCTCGGAGGAAGGGACAGCGAGCAGTCTTATTCAAAAGTATATTCAACTCGAAATATATTTTTACATTCTGGTAAGATCCACTATAAGAATAAATCAAATACTAAGTAGATGTATTGAATTCATTGACCTGCAATGCCGGTATGCATAATCATATTTATTGCATTGTTAGACATTACAAATTAGACAGTAGATACACTATGACATTAAGATATCTACCATCCTGTAAGGACACAGCATTGGGAGGTACCTTACAACTACCTTGGCGCCGGTGTGGTGCGTGCAGTGGCGTACCTTGGCGCCGGTGTGGTGCTTGTGGCGCGTGTAGTGCTGTACCTTGGCGTCGATGTGGCGCGTGTGTTGCGTGTGGTGGCGTACCTTGGCACCGGTGTGGTGCGTGTGGCGCGTGTAGTGCTGTACCTTGGCGTCGATGTGGCGCGTGTGTTGCGTGTGGTGGCGTACCTTGGCACCGGTGTGGTGCGTGTGGCGCGTGTAGTGCTGTACCTTGGCGACGATGTGGCGCGTGTGTTGCGTGTGGTGGCGTACCTTGGCACCGGTGTGGTGCGTGTGGCGCGTGTAGTGCTGTACCTTGGCGTCGATGTGGCGCGTGTGTTGCGTGTGGTGGCGTACCTTGGCACCGGTGTGGTGCGTGTGGCGCGTGTAGTGCTGTACCTTGGCGTCGATGTGGCGCGTGTGTTGCGTGTGGTGGCGTACCTTGGCGCCGGTATTGTGCGTGTGGCGCGTGTAGTGCTGTACCTTGGCGTCGATGTGGCGCGTGTGTTGCGTGTGGTGGCGTACCTTGGCGCCGGTGTGGTGCGTGTGGCGCGTGTAGTGCTGTATCTTGGCGTCGGTGTGGTGCGTGTGTTGCGTGTGGCGGCGTACCTTGGCGTCGGTGTGGTGCGTGTGTTGCGTGTGGTGCGTGTGTTGCGTGTGGCGGCGTACCTTGGCGCCGGTGTGTCGCGTGTGTCGCGTGTGGCGGCGTACCTTGGCGCCGGTGTGTCGCGTGTGTCGCGTGTGGCGGCGTACCTTGGCGCCGGTGTGGTGCACGCAGGCGGCGAGGCGGTGGCGCTCGTCGGCCCGCCAGCCCGAGGTGGCGGCCCGGTGGTGCCTGGCGGGCCGCTCGCGCGCCGCGTGCATGGTGGGCAGGTGCAGCGCCTGGCAGGGCGGGGACACGCCGCGCCGCACCATGGCGTCCGACAGCCAGTACGCCGTCACGCAGCGCTTGGCGTCGCGCAGGGCCTGACCAACACACGATTACATTACACACAACATTACAATTGTCACCCGGCGAGGGACGCGGGTTGATATTAATGTATGTTTTTATGTGTGTCTGTTATTACATTTACACACTCTTTTATTGTTCCTAGCCGTGCAAGTACATATATCGGCATACTCATTTTATTAATGTATTACCCCGCGGTTTCACCCGCCTACAAAACGATTATCTAATTAATATCTTGCATGCTTGAGGCATTCTGACATGATTGAGAAACAAAGATTCTTACAAAATTTCACATTTGTTATACATTTGTCATCAGGAAAATCATCATCATCAAAAAAGTTTATGTTTTGTATCAATTTATCTGATAATCCATAAAAATTGCTATATTTAGGAAAATAATGCTAAATTTCGTTTAATAGTAGAATAATATGAAGTATTCACCTTTCTGATAATCCTTACAAAACATAAACTTGCAAAGTGTTTAGATTTTCAGATCAGAAAAATCTAAATAATAATAAAGATAAATTTCCAATCCTAATAATATAATTCATTCATACAAATACGAGCTTTTAACAAAGAGTCTTATATATATATATGTTAGAACCCTCCCATATCGGAGGGTTAGTGAGTAGTGTGCGGCTGGTGGTGTATGTGTCACCTGCATGACGACGCCGTGCTTCTGCGTCTCGCAGAGCACGTGCGTGACCCTCGCGCAGTAGCCGTGCTCCACCTCGCCGCCGCGCCGCTGTATGGCTTCGACCCACCGCGACACGCGCTCGGCCCCACACGACTGCTGGTACTCCACCTGACAGACACATCGCAGCATGAAGCAGCTCTCTTCCTCGAGGAGGCCAAGAGAGGCCGAGGGAGGGAGAGGGAGGAAGAGAAAGGTGAAGAGGTAGATCAATAGAGAGATAGGGAAGGAGTAAGATTGAGGTTAAATATCGCAGAGATACAATGCGTCTGTTAATAACTAATCTAATAATAAGGATAAAAATATATTCTATATTGTAAAATAATACCGTGTCTATTATGTTGTTGTATTAGTACTGCCAAATCGCATCCAACTCAGTTCAGCCGTTTTGATGTGATTGAACAACAAACATGCTCATAAACTCTCGCATTTGCAGGAAAGTAATATAGTGTTATCTACCATAGGAACTACCTACGCACTTCTGCCTACCCGTTCGGAGAATCCACGCGGGGAAGTGCCTCCTACGGGAGGCCTCAGGAGATGAACAAAAGTGGTGAACGAAAAAATGGTCATACGATGTGGAAGACGCAGCCGAGCAGGAACAGGTCCGGCGGCAGCTTGAGGTTGGGGTTGTGTCCGTAGAACTGCGCGCGCGCAGGCGCCGGGCGCACGGCGCTGGCGTACACCTTGCTGGCCGCCGCGCCCGCCGCCGCGCCCGCCACCTGCGCTTAGTCGGACTCGTAAGGCGCAGCGAGCGATACAAATTAAGTAAAGGAGAGATTTACAGCTTCTAAAATGTCTATCACCTCTCTCAGGCTATTCTGTTTATAATGCAACTCTGTCCGGTGCAATCTCTTAACATTCCTATACGCCCTGTCAGACATCCCATCGATCTGCTGAGCGGATGTTATCTATACCAATGTTATAAAGAGGAAAGATTTGATTGTTTGTTTGTTTGTATTGAATAGGCTCCGAAGCTACTGGACCGATTAGAAAAATTATTTCACGATTGGAAAGCTACATTCACCCTGAGTGAAATAGGTCATATTTTCTTTTATAAAAAATCTTATGTTCACCAGTGCGAAGCCGGGACATACCGCTAGTCATATATATTTTTGCGATCAGAACGTCGCTCTGACATGATGGTCAGTCTTTTTGGAATGTGGTACGCAAGTCGAGAGAGAACTGGCGCACTATTCTCCCTGCGACCCCGTTAGGGACTCGGCGTCATGATATGCATGTATGTTTGTTGGTGTAGCCGACGTATGAGCTGTGAAGGCCCCAGCACGGGGCCGTACCTGGTGCGGATGGTGCGTGGGCCCCAGCAGCAGGCGCGCCGGCGCTCGCACGGCGCCGCCCGCCGCGTGCGCCGCCGTCATCAGCCTGACAACAACACATGCCCTCATATACGTAGCTCTATACATATGTGTGCACTTACACCACTCACACATATTTATTTATTAAAACTTCCTGCAAACATTATTACAAAGGCGAACTTAATGCCAAAGGCATTCTCTACCAGTTAACCTTTGGGTGGTGCAGAGATAGTCATGGCAGGCTAAAAGATATATACAATAGGGAAATATAAAATTTATTCCTATATGTTTTATATTTTTATATTTTACATATGCGTGTTCCGCGCGGTTTCACCCGTGTAATATTTGATTTTATTGCTATTTTTTCTGGTATAAATATCATATGCGTTAATACAGCTTATAATCTATCTCTGTTCCTAATTCCATTCAATTACTATCAGCCGTTCTGGTGTGATTAAGTAACAGACATCCATGCATACTCACAAATGATCGCATTCATAATATTAATATAGTGGGTAAAGATAGTACCATCCACGAAGACGCGCCCCAATTTCTAGTCGACGGTGTCGCGGGATGCGGAGAATATGACCCGAGTATATTAATTGTAGTATGCGTGTGCACTCATAAGTAATCAGTGTGTACCGATAATACACAAACATTAGTGGAAGTTGCACTTACAGTATAAACAGAGAAAAATAGTGGGGCGCGTCTTCGTAGATGGCGCTATCTATAGTAGGACGTTGCTATGTATGTTTGTATACATCAATTTTATAAAGCAAATTCTGGCTCAAGATTTTAGTACTGTGTATGTGGTCAAAGGAAGTTAAGAAGGAGGTCTAACCTGAGGGTGCCAGCCGCGGAGGGCTCGTGCTCCGAGGGCGGCGCAGCGCCCTGCAGCCGTATGCTCAGCATGTTGGCCAGCGCTGTCTTGGTCTTGGGGTTCACTAGCAGCGGGTTGCCTGCACAAAGCGACGGCTATCACTCACACTCACCACTGAGGATGGAGAGTCAACAGCAAGGATCTCGCGCAAATACTGCAACTTAATAACCAGTTCACTGTTTATATGTTCCATCACGCAAGAGAGGTAGGGCATAACCGGTTTCCCGTTCGAATTTGGAGCTGCCCGACTGGGGCAGGACCTCCTAGAAGGACTTCCTAGGACTAGAAGTCCGTAGCCAAATAACACAATTTTTAATATATGTTTTGTTGTATGCTTGTTGGCCATACTTGTTGTATAAAATAATATTAAAATAGGTAAATAGCTTATAAACTTTTTTATACTATAGACAAAACATATTTAGGTATCTATCTCTACTAGAGTGTATATCTTCACGCCTTCCCACAAGGGTCTCCAAAGGGGTAGGCGGAGCTGTATGTAGTTCGGTAGAGTAGGTAGTATCCACACAATCACTTTCCGCCAGAGATATATTTTAGGTCCCAACGCGACAGATGGTGAGTCACTCATCACTGAGAGACTTTTTTTTTTAAATATATATAGACTATATACACACCCTTGAATTTCTTCTAATCGTATACAGGTTTACATTATTAATTACTACAAGATTAGCCGTGCATGAAGTGTATCCCCAAGACCACCACAGAATTAAATAGGTACAAAAATATTGCAATATTAAGCGAGATCAAGGAAGCATATGTAATAAAAAATGCGTCCGTACTAAATACGTCACCTTGCTGCGGGTCGGGCGTGGCGGGCGCGAGCAAAGCGTCCGGCTCAGCCGCGGGGCCCACGCTTGGGGACACCTGCTTACACAAAGACACAATCACTAAACAGACACAACACTAGCTAGTTTCTTGCCGGTTCTTCTCCATGGAAACCGACCAACCCGAACCTTGCACCTTTTTCGACGTTTTATAAGTGCCCCTAGGCCTATGTGAAATAAAAATATTGTTATTTAGAGCTAAGGCGTATACAGATAGTGTATCCATCCACGAACACGCGCACCACCAATATCTAGTCGAGGGGGTCGCGGGATGCGGGGAGTATGACCCGATTCTATTAACTGTAGTGTGTGTGTGCACTCATAGGTAACCAGTGTGTACCGTAGTATTACATAGCGTGTAATACTCAAACATTAGTGGAAGGTTACACTATAAACTATAGGGAATAATAGTGGGGCGCGTCTTCGTTGATGGCACTATTTACAAAGAACACATTACTCACTAGTTAAGCTCTCTAGTGCATACATTGTACATATCAGTCCCTCACGGGGACGCCAGCTCTCTCTTCTCTAACCTTATGAGTATTTCGATTCAACCACGTTCATTAATATCCTCATTCCGGATTCTCAAAACGAGACAGAGCACAACTGTTCATGAAAAAAAAAAAATATATACAATATTTTATATATATATATACTAGCTGCCCGGAATACTCCTACCAAATTTCAAGTCAATCGGCCTTATAGTTACTGAGATTTCGTGATGAGTGAGTTCACAAATGGAATTTCATAAAATCCGTTCTTAGCTGGCTAATACACCGCGTAAGGAATACTCCTACCAAATTTCAAGTCAATCGGCCTTATAGTTACTGAGATTTCGTGATGAGTGAGTTCACAAATGGAATTTCATAAAATCCGTTCTTAGCTGGCTAATACACCGCGTAAGGAATACTCCTACCAAATTTCAAGTCAATCGGCCTTATAGTTACTGAGATTTCGTGATGAGTGAGTTCACAAATGGAATTTCATAAAATCCGTTCTTAGCTGGCTAATACACCGCGTAAGGAATACTCCTACCAAATTTCAAGTCAATCGGCCTTATAGTCACTGAGATTTCGTGATGAGTGAGTTCACAAATGTAATTTCATAAAATCCGTTCTTAGCTGGCTAATACACCGCGTAAGGAATACTCCTACCAAATTTCAAGTCAATCGGCCTTATAGTTACTGAGATTTCGTGATGAGTGAGTTCACAAATGGAATTTCATAAAATCCGTTCTTAGCTGGCTAATACACCGCGTAAGGAATACTCCTACCAAATTTCAAGTCAATCAGCCTTATAGTTATTGAGATTTCGTGATGAGTGAGTTCACAAATGGGATCTCCTATTTACATATATATATATATATATATATATATATATATCATTAAGACATGTTATATGACATGAGAACAGAAAAATAAGGCACTTGTTCTAATAGTCTGTAAATCACAAAAAAACTAAATCTTTTAGATATAAACCCGACGCGCGTTCGGACCTCAAAACTCCTTATCGTTTAAAGAAAGCCGCATCCAGTACTATCTATGGAAAGTCTTAGCACTTAAACTAAAGAGGACCTTGTTTTTAAGTGATGATATTGAACAAACAATTCCACAAATCCACATCTACATATTTCGGCCGCTTGTAGTAGGAATGTAGGCCATGTTTTGTTAGTCAAGTACTTGATAAGCAATGAATTGATTATACTATTAACATCATCTCGAAGTTATTTGAATGCACACAAATGATTACGCAGAGTCCCTTTAAGGGGTACCCCTAGGGAAGGGGGACAGTAGAGCGCCAGTTTTTCCTACATAAAACAGACTTCTTTCACTTCATCCACATTCATCAGTCTCTTTATCCTTGAGTACTGGATCGTTTCGATATAGGTATTGTGAACGTGATCTTCATCTGCATCTTGCAGACACTTTTGCATTGTGTATCTGTTACGTCAAACTTTTGCAACTAAAGTCACTCATTCTTCAACATTTAAAATATGTTTCATTTGTTTGTGAAAACTTGAATATTGATAAATAAAGGTGATGCAGGCAATTTTACAACAATGCTCATATCTTGTTAGGTTTAAGAAATTGTATGGTCTTTCGTGTGAAAAAAATAATGAATATAAATTATACATACATATCATCACGCCGAGTCCCTAACGGGGTAGGCAGAGAGTATAGAGCGCCAGTTCTATCTAGACTTACATACCTCTTTCGCTTCAACCGACGAGCATGTATGAAGAGACTGACGAATGTGGTCTGAGCGAAAGAGGTATGTATGTATATAAATAAATATATACATTGATCTGCACAGCCTCTAGTTAGCTGATGTATAGTGGTGGAGGGTGGTCTCATCAACCTGCTTGACAGCGGCGTGGTGGTGCGCCACGTGGTCGCGCTGCGCCTGCAGCTGTTGCAGCCGCTGGTACTGCTGCTGGCGCATCTGCTGCAGCTGCGCCTCCACCGCGCCGCCCGCCCCCGCCGCGCCCGCCCCGCCCGCGCCGCCCACTGCTCACGTAACGCATTGCACACATTACAAACTATAAATAAGATAAATACATTCTCTATATCTTACTAATATTATAAATGTGAAAGTTTGTAAGTTTGGATGTTTGCGGTTCTTTCACGTCCAAACGGCTGAACCGATTTGGCTGAAAGTTTTAATGGTGATAGCTTAAACCTAGGAATAAGATATAGGCTACTTTTTTTTCTTAAAAAATTCAAAGTTCTTATATTATAATGTAGGATGCTCTTTCATAGCGGCTGAACCGATTCTAGCAGGAAATTTTCCAAAGCTACTTTTCGAACTCCACGCGGGCGAAGCCGCGGGCATAAGCTAGTATACCATATAATGGACATCATATATACATACATACCTAAATCTAATATCTAAAGTGTATGTTAAATTTGTCATATAATTTTGATATACAATTTGACAAATATATGTGCTCTAACATTAAGTGAAATACATAGTTGTTTAAACTGTTTTCACGTACCCAGGTATACAATATGTATTACTCATGTATATATGTTGGGATTGTACGTACTTAATGTTATATGTATGTATACACAGAAGTGCTTGAGCAATGGCGGTCGGCGAAACGGCGCCATCTGTTATGGTGGCACCTAAAATATATCTTTGGCGAAAAGTGGGTGACCCATACACTTTTCGCTACAACCTGCCTACCCCTAAAGACAATTGAGAGGGGGCGTAAAGATAGTAATAATAGATTTCTTACATTTAGAATACGATAGATCCATTCCAATGATAATTTTATCGAACAATACATGCACTGCCTTAACAAAACTTGGTCACAACTTGAACGGCACTCTCTATGAGCACCGATGCAATATAACTAAAGATTTATTGATCGTCGAATAGAATGATGCTAGATAAACCCATTGAAATTGTAATATGCGATCAAAACGCTCCGACATAACTATGTATGAGCCATTATCTAAATAACAAAACGCCTAGCTATAAACATTCCGTGAACATCTTTCAACATATCAATGACATTATTTCTTGTATTTACGGCGTTATTATTACTATGGATAAATATTATATTATAATATAATTGACGCCATTATTTATTATTAAAATCATACAAATTTCATCTTCAATTATATTATACTAGCTGTCCCGCCCAGCTTCGCTCGGGTGAAAAAGTTAAATTGCCCGTAACACGATCGCAGCGCCACCTATTGGGTCCAATTGTAAATCTAAACCATTCTCGAATCTAGCTTAAGACACACAGAAACACACAGAAAGCTTCGCCCGGGTAAAAAGGTAAAATTCTTGAAACTCGATCGCAGCGCCACCTATCGGGTCCAATTTAATATAGCCTATGTTACTCGGGGATAATGTAGCTTTCCAAAGGTGAAAGAATTTTTGAAATCGGTCCAGTAGTTTCGGAGCCTATTCATTACAAACAAACAAATCTTTCCTCTTTATAATATTAGTATAGATCTATAAAAAATTACTAATACATCATTTATCCTCACGCCTTCATCCAAGCATCGACAGAGTGCCTACAAGGAGGTATAACTCCACTTTTTGTCAAAGATATATTTAGGGTGCCAACGTGACGGATGGTAAACCCATCAAATGTATACCTAACCTACTAAGGTTTCTTTATTATGTTTTCCTTTACAGTAAAGCTCGTGATGTGAAAAATCTGTTATCACAAGAAGGTCTGTCTGTCTGTCTGAAGATGTGGTAAAGGTCATGATATCATTTAAACAGATCAATATACGAAACAATTAATATTCAATTTATTTATATCAAATCTATTCAGGGGCCATTGTACGGAATGTGATTTAAAGTCATCCGTCATTCAAAGTGACTAGAAGAGGAACACCGTTATAAATTTGCAAATAGAGTTCAAAATTGCGTAACAGTGAAAGGTACGTACCGGGAGACTGAGGCGGCGCGGGCGCAGCTGTCGGGATTGTCGCTCTGGCGCCTTGTTGTTGGAGCCACTGTACCTGTACGCATTAAGCAGTTTTAAAGGAATATAAACCTTAACGATAACAAAATTAAGCTACTTTTTTGAAGCCAGGGTTATGATCTAGTTCAAACAAGAGCTAGGGGTCAAAACTTCCCCCTAATCACATTTAATTATATTAATAAAATAACAAATTTGCATGGACAAACAAACATACATGCGAATGCCGTGAAGATAAGTGAGAAAATATCATAAAAAAGTTTCGAATATAACAAAAAAACGGTTTTAAACCAAATTTATAATCGCAAACGAATTAAGGCCTGTTCTGCCAACACCACGACTATATGACTATTATAGACAGGTGGTAGAGACCTGAATCTTGACTATGTTATATCCCAACTATGTTAAAAGCTGAATTCGCTCCTGAGCCTAGAGACTAATATACATATAATAAAATATATATAACTGGTGGGTGGGTGTGTGGGTATTACCTATACACCTCGGCCTACCACTTCGGGGACGCTTATGGGAAGGCGTGAGGATACATTATTATTATATTATTATATAACTTTTGCAGGAAAACATCTAGAACTATATAAATGGTTTGTTAAGTGAATAACATTTCTATGCATGAGAAACTTTTCCAAGGTCTACACAACAAGGTTGGCAACGCTGAGTGATAATGCGTAGTTTGGAAACACTGCTAGTACAGATACAAATACACCTACACATATTACATACACATCACATATACATTTTTAACACACAGGCAGATCAAAAAAGGTGGTACCTGCTGCTGCTGCGTGAGTCCTGGCGGCAGCTGGCTGCGTATGAAGGTGACGCTCTGCGCTCCGGCTGGGGGTGCGCCTGGTGAGCCTGCCACTACGCCTGCCTGCTGTAACACCATGCATACATCACACCGAGACAGGAGGTAGGCAGAGAGTAGAGTGCCAGTCCTCTCTAGACATGGACCAACATTTCATCCACATCATCCGTCTCTCGTACCGTTGGAGTGTTTGTCATAGCAATACCACAACCACTCTAATGTCACCGGAACATCATATCAGAAAAGCTGAAACAACTGGACTCCATACAAAAATGATATGAGCGTTAATATTGGGAAATTTGTTTCTTAGGCTAAATAACTTAGTACAGTGAACAAACATTAAACGAACGTACAAACTTTGCAGGGCGGTGTCAACTACTACGGTGTACTATTATAGTACTCTGGATCACCATAAATAGTCGTAATTTTGTGAAGAGGTGTAGCTTCAAATCCATGATATGCATGTCGATTACCTGTGGTCCACTGCATTTAGTTGTGTATATAGTAAATTATACATGTGTATCATTAATTAATGTATGATCATGGTTATGGTTCTCATCAGTATTTTTATACCTGGTGCTGCGCAAGAGCAGCGGCACGCTGCAGTGATAGCTGGCGCCGTTTCTGCAGCTGCGCTACGAACATGGCGCGTTGCTGCGGGTCCATCTGCTGCAGCTGCGCGTGGGTCTGAGCGTCGAGGTGGATTAGCTGCCGACCGCTGCCTCCCGCCGTCCACGACACCTGCACACGCCATCATTAGAACATATTTTGCTCAACAGATGTTAATTTTGTAGTACTCCTGTCGTAAGATGTGAAGAGATGATCGCAGAGACAATATAGGTACATCTTATAAATAAAATTCTCGTGTCACAATATTAGTTACCATACATCTCCGAGACAGCTTGACCATTTTATATGCGTATTCAGTGGGTTTGAGTTTCGGCTATTATCTATTTTTTATACCCCTAAGTAACATTTTTTTTTTCACCTGAACGAAGCTTGACGGGACATCTAGTATAATATACAAATTCAGCCTGCATGTTTTTGTGGTTACAAAGTCGTAAGGTAGTTGATTGATTTTCTTTTAAACACAAAACAGCACCATATTTGGACAGCCAACAAAGTGTAATTTAATTAAAATCTCAATTTTTTCTTTTATTTGCCAAAGATGTAAATATAATACTTACCCTTGGTCCCACAGCACCGGGCTGTCCGATCTGTTGTCTCTGTTGCAAGTACTGCTGCTGTTGCCAGGACACATTCTGCCCTTGCACTATTTGCTGGCCACCCGGGGACACTATCTGTTGCCCCCCACCGTGAGTGATGATCTGCTGAATGCCACCGGTGGTCAGCTGCGAACCGGCTTGCGGAGACTGTGGTAGTTGTGACAATACTTGTTGTGTTTGTCCAACAGTTTGGCCAATAATCTGCTGGCCAGACTGTGATACTATCTGCTGAGAAGACTGGGCTATCACAACTTGGTGTTGCTGCCCTTGCTGTGTGATCACATGTTGGCCCTGAGACAGTACCTGCTGACCCCCCTGGGTGATAATTTGCTGTCCACTCTGGTTAACTAATTGCCCACCCTGATGCACAATTTGACTCTGAGACACAATCTGCTGCCCGCCTTGCAAGGTCACCTGTTGGTTACCATGCACCAATATTTGTTGCTGGCCTGTGTGTTGGTTTATCAACACTTGTTGTGGGGCTTGGACGAGTTGTTGCTGTCCAGAGCTGTTCAACAGTTGCTGCTTCTGAACCAATATTTGATGATGTGTTTGTCCCTGAGATCCTATTGACTGCTGGAGTATTTGCTGCTGCGTCTGCTGGATTGAGTGCTGGGGGCTCAATTGTGCCTGTTGGTTGTTTATTAAGGCTTGTTGTTGCGTCTGCATTATTTGCTGTTGAAGGATGACTTGGCTGCGATTTTGAGATTGTAACAGAGGGCCTCTGATTATCTGATGCTGTCCTTGGACATTTTGCACCATTTGAATATTCTGCTGCCTCCACGCTCCTTGTACCGGTAAATTCGTACCTTGTTGTGTTTGTATTGTTTGCTGGACTGATTGTATCTGCTGGCCAAGCACAGATTGCTGGGCGGAGTTCCCAACCAGCTGACTGAGCTGCACCCCCTGCCCTTGCTGCGCCTGAGAGGTCACCAGCCCCTGATTAACTACACCCATGTTTATATTCTGCTGTTGGTTTGCCAATGACTGGACATTTTGTTGTTGAATTATACTCTGATTCTGGGCTGACATCTGTTGCCCAGTATTAATCATCTGTTGAGTAATCACTTGCGGCTGACCTAAGCTCTGGCTTAGTTTCGCATTCTGTAGATTCTGCGTAGACTGTGCTAGCTGCTGAGCAATATTTTGTACGGCCTGGGAAGCACTCTGTTGACTGAGACTCAAGCTTTGCTTCATTGCCAAGTTCTGCTGGTTCAGCTGGGCTTGCTGCAAGTTGTTAGCACTCTGACTCAGCATCTGACTTATATTCTCTATCTGCTGTTGGGCCGATGTCATGGATGTGTTTGGTGATTGATTCATAGATTGTTGCAAATGATGTTGGTTACTTTGGATATGTTGTAGTTGACTGGGCAAATTCTGATTCATCTGTGACACGGATACATTGGGCTGGAAGCCCTGATTCTGTTGGTTACTGAGCTTGTTCTGTTGCTGTAACATTTGCATCTTGAGCTGGTGTTGCTGTAGCAGCTTTTGTTGTTGTATCTGTATGGCAGATAGACCATGCGGCTGTTGTTGTTGGCTTTGGACATACTGTTGCTGTTGTAAGTTCACTTGCTGGTTCTGGAGATTATTCATAGTTGCTTGCGAGACCACTGTGTTCTGACCAAACTTCTGCATAAGCTGAGTGTTCCCTTGACTAGCCTGTATTTGCATATTCTGTGTTACGATACCCTGTGGTATTGATTTACTCATAATACTTGATGTGGGCAATGGTGTAGTAGTGTAGCCCATGGAGCTGTTGGTTGAAGTTGCCACTCCTGATGTGTTGGAGCTGGATGGTGGGTGGTTCCAAGGCATTCTCTGCTTTAATTTATCTAATAAAGCCTGTGTGCTGTCATCCTTGCTTTCAGCCATGTTCTGTGTGGGCACCTCGTTCTTAGCTATACCTTCCTCAAAATCAAATCCTGTAATGGCACTAATACGGTCCATTGATTTGGGAGGAGGCTGGGGCACTATTAACAACTTTGGGTGGAAGATATCAGTGACTGCTTGAATCCTAGACCTCAAGCTCTCAAGTACCCAATCTGGGGTGACGATTTTGATTCTGGATTGGGATAAAGTAAGGGCTGCACTGTACTTCCTGCCTGAAGCTGAACCACAGATTAAATGTGTACACTGAGTGTCAAAGTTCAAGTTTAGTTGCCCACCATAGTAAGTTATGAGCGCAAACAACGCTTTAGCGTCGGCGGCACTAACTTTGGTCACGCAGGCTACGACATTAGTAAATATCTTGCTTCGAATGGGGTTATAAGGCTTAGGATTGGCCAATCTCTTCAGTCGCGCGCACGCCAGCACCCAGTGCTCGGTCACTGCGGGGATCTGGTAGATGTCCTGGGCCTCATCCACGTCTGTGTCAGCTGCATTCTCGCCACAAATTAGATGTGTGACATAGTCCGAAAAATACTTTGTACTTTCCGCGCCGCCGGACTGGAGAAGCAGTAGGATCTGAATCAATCAACCAGTTTATTGGTAAGCAAAAGTGAACACACAATGCGTTACATTCAAACCACCTTGCAAAACACAAATAAGACAAAATAAAGTATACAAAAACAAACCTTCTCAGAGACATCCCCAGACAGGTAATATTTAACATCCTTGAATATTGGCTCTTGCAAAGTCAAAGAATCCAAGTCGTCAACAATCGTTACCATTTTCTATTATACCGTAAAGTAAAAAAAACTTCTGAGTTATAAATTTTGTCAACACATTTTAATGTATTTTGCAACAAAACGCCGAAACATCAAGACAAATGCGACGTCCATGATTAGTGTTGCTCTGTAAAAATAAAATAAAAATACGTATGTGCTCAGTGTTGTTTAGCTTTTTCATTCATGTAGTGGAGCATACAAAAGATATGAATGTTTGAGAAATGTCACACCTAGGTCAATACTTTTGAAGATTCGTTAACTATTTTATTTTTGAAACTTGTAATGAAATAGGTCCAATGTTGAGTGAATTCCTAGTTTATTGTATAAGACATAACATTTGATATTGAAGATTTGAGATTGAAGTCATGCTATAAGCTAAAATTAATTAAATGGACCGCAACAAAATTGGCAGAATGTTGCAAGCTAAGAAAAAATACGTTCAGAAACAAGAATGGTATAGTACAAAATGTTATTCGTCATTCAGTAGGTATTGAGTAGTTTGACTGACTGTATAAATTAAAAAAGACTGATGGGCACATACTATTTACATTTTACATAACACCTATCGCGTTACGGATGTAACACTGACTTGACAAGTTGACTTAGTTACAATAAAACAACACTATATCTCATATCACAGTAAGCAGGTTCGAGGCTATTAGGCGCTGTTCTACTATACGCAATAGGTAAACTTACTCACGAAACTTAATATGTTGAATGAATCAGAATCTAATTTAGGTTAAAACAGGAATTTTTAAGTCGGATTGTATTCATTTCCTTTTTCAAGTTCCTTTTTATCGAAGTATACGTTCCACTCTAAACGATGCAATGAATTTTACATCTCTGACTAATACCTACCCTATATTACTCATAATTAGAATTAACGTACTTAATTTGAAACTATAGGTACATATAACTAAATAAATGGATAATATGATTTTGCAATTGAGATGCGATCTCTTCGAAAAATGTGTGGAGTAACGATATTAGATCGTATCCGCAATGAAGAGATTCGCAAATCAACTGGTGTGAATGAGGGCGTGATTGTAAAAATGAAGAAAGGCATGTTACGTTGGTTTGGACACATAGAAAGGATGCGTGAATAACGATTGACAAAACAGATATACAAAGCAAAAGTGTGTGCAAGAAGAAGCAGAGGAAGGCCACGTTCCAACTACCTGGATCAAATCGATCGGACGCTCAAGGACTGGAACGTTAAGAGTAACCGACGAGCATGTATGAAGAGACTGATGAATGTGGACGAAGCGAAAGAGGTATGTAAGTCTAGAGAGAACTGGCGCTCTATACTCTCTGCCTACCCCGTTAGGGACTTGGCGTGATGATATGTATGTATGTATGTAAATGAATAAAATATAAATCCATTTTAAAATAATTTAGTAATATAATTAAATCCTTTTTCATTATATTTTTTATTATTACCGTGGTACAATTCCATACAAATTGACAAGGCATCAAATTAAACAAAGCCTGAGTTACACTTTGTGTACAAATACTCGTGTTAATCACACAAATATGTGCCCGTAGCGGGAATCGAACCCGCGACCTAAAGTTTCGCAGTCAGGAGCTCAGAAAGAACAGCCTGACGAGGTTCAATTCTGAATCTAAGCCATCCATCGATCGAACTAGGTACCCAAACAAGCGCAAATGTCTAAAAATATGTTTAAATGTCTATCTTCGAGGATTGACTCACTATAACCTTTTATATGGCAATCAAGTCCACGATGGGCTCCTGAACTACTTAACCTTTTAATTATTAACAAAAAAGTTAATGTTCAGTTTGTAAAATAAAAGTAGCCTCTGTGACTCCTTATCACATCAACTATCTGCCAGTAAAAATCCCATCAAAATCAGTCCAGCCGTTTTATAGATTAACCGTAATATACAGACAAACAGACAGTTAGTGCCGCCCAGTTATTTCGGTACCTACCTACATCTAAGCATAATTAATCATGATCACACTGACGATCCTACTTCATACTGTACGATTCCAAACACGTTTTGGAAAACAATTTAATCGCCCCACACAGAGAATGATCACGTGTGTGAGCGTAACAAAAAAACCGGAAAAGTGCTAGAAACTTGCGTGTCAGACAAGGGTTCCGATTGGAGTTATTGTTACTCTTTAACTCTAAAACTCTCTCTATCGTTACCTTATAGTAAAAAAAAAACAAAAAAGGTAGATTAATATTTAATCACAGCACGAGCTTTTCGGTGATGGGAAACGACGAGTCGAGAGGAAACCTGCATACGTTTGAGAAGAACTTCAAAGATTTCACTGTATAGTCGTGTTTGAGAAACGGCGGTGATCTCGCCATTTGTATAATAATATAGAATATAATAATAATATATATATATATATATCCTCACGCCTTCCCACAAGGGTCCCCGAAGGGGTAGGCAGAGGTGTATAGGTAATACCCACACACCCACTTTCCGCCAGAGGTATATTAGGTGCCAACGTGACAGATGGCGAGTCCATCGCCGTTACTCAAGCACGACTATACATACGCCTTTAAATTTCTTCTCAGACGTATGCAGATTTCCTCTCGATGTTTTCCTTCACCGTAAAGCTCGTGACTAATCACTGTTCAGAAAAACTCATTGATTCGAACTTGCGACCTTTGCGTCGCAGGCAACAGCTCGAACCACTTGGCCACCACGGCTCTTGCCATGCCAATTCCTAGTTTAGGAATTTAGTAGGTCATCCCAAAATGTGCACCACAGATATAAGACGAGATTGAGTAGAATCTTTTCGCCTCTAGGCCAGAATAGATGACGACTATGTTGCCATTCAAGTAATCATTTCGTCTTTGCCTTCGTTCTCAGCCGAGTGGTTTCCTCGTGACCTTTCCTTCAGCGTATAAATCTCACGATGCGACAATTTACTCATTGACAAATAAGTCCGAGTCTGAATATGCAATCTTGAATTATAATGACTACATAAACCGGTGGCATTATTTTCTGAGCAACATGCCTCGGGTTCAATCCCTCAAAGTTCAAAACTTTTATTGCACATGCCATATTAAATATAAAATTACCGTAAACTGCCCAGTTTTCAGGAGGCCAGAAATAGAGTATGTTCGCAGTGCCACCGATCCACCAGTGGGTCCAATTGTGAATCTAGAGCATCCAGAGATCCATGCATGTACATACACATTAAAACCATCAAAATCGGTCGTGCCATTCTCGTGATTTACGAGGCTAACGAACGATTATAAAAAAGGTAGAAGTAGATAATTGTTTGTTCTGCCACAGAAGCTGCCTAAGGTCCATAGATGTAAAAAAACAAAAGTCAACATATTTTATTCACATATTGAACACTTATTGAACGTCACATACTTTATATAAACAAAAGTTACCACCGTTTCCAAGAAAAAACCTTCCAGGATAAGAAACGGCGAAATATACTCCCCGGTTTTCTTGTTTAACATTTTGTTCCATTTTACGCATGTTGATGTTATGTGATACCTATGTCCAAAATATAATTAGGGATGTGGCAGCACCCGCAAAACTTTCAGCCAAATGTAGCTATGCGAATAGGAACACTTATATCTTCACCCCTTCCAAAGAGTAAAGTAATATAGACTACCCCTTCCCACAAGGGTATCCGAAGGGGTAGGCAGAGGTTTGTAAGTAGTACCTACCCACACACTCACTTTTCACGGGAGATATATTTTTAGGTGCCAACGTGACCGATTGTGAGTCGCTGCTCATACATACATACATAGGTACGGCTTTGAATTTCTTCTCAAACGTATGCAGGTTTCCTCTCGACTAATCACAGTAGGTACTTAAGTTACGAATAATTAATTAGTACAGTCGGGATTCGAACTAGTAATCTTTGTGTTGTAGGCAACTACGAATCGCAATACGCACTTTCAAAATCAAAATTGCGATGTTTACATTCCAACAGCACACATACGCTTCGCTAGATATTATGATGCCAGTCGGGTATTCCCAAAACGAGTCGGTATCAATTTTCCTAAGACTTTACAAATACAACACATTTGCGAAAAAGAGACAGATGTACATAGGTATATGACATTAATCAACGTGTTTCTTTCGCACTCTTGAACAAGTTATGGTTATACCGCATCATGTTAAGGTCCTAGATGTTGCGTTTCATTTATAAATTTAAATAAACCGTGATGGGGATTACATAAAATTAATTCTGCCAATGTATCGTTTGAATCAGCGTAGAATTAGGTACGTAGATTAAATTAACAATAAAACATAGCTTCTGTTGAAGGCCATCCATTTTGAAGTTGTTGATGGCCGTTACTACGTCACTAATATCCATATATGTATTTTATCATTCCCATTAGGGACCCTGAAAAAGTACGCAATGGCAAACAGTTTAATATAATTAAACTGTGGAATCAAGATCACCAGAAAATCACTCTAAACATTATTTTTCCAGCAGATATTGAAAAACCGTTACGCCTGACCAAGGCTCCTCGAAGGGATATGCAGTGTGTTACTGCTCACAAAACATATAATTTAGTTGCCAACGTGACAGATTTGACAACGTGGCAAAGTTTCTCAAGCACGAATATACATACATACTTCTTTAAATTCCTTCGAGTCACAGGTTCGATTCCCGTTGAGGGCAGATATTTGTGTGATGAACACGAGTTGTGTACCTTAGTCTTGGATTTTCTATGTATTTTTGTATTTATGTATATAGCTATCTATGTAAGTATGTATATCGTTGTCTAGTTTCCATAGTACAAGCTTTGCTTAATTTGGGACTAATTCAATTTGAGTGGAATTGTCCCAAGGTATTAATTTATTTATTTATCTTGACAAACTCGGAATTTTCTTTCAGACACAATTTCTTTCCAATGAGTTTTCTCACGATGTTTTCCTACGCAGTAAAAGCTTTTAATGGGACAGAAAAACTGTACTTTCATTATTTAGTTCACAATCCAGTCCATCTCTCTACAATAAAAATGAAATAAGTTTACCGGTTAATGTGGAAACGTGGAAACCTTACAGATAGCCAGTGTCCAATTTTCAAATTATCATCATATAAGTAAATATATCGTTGTCTAGTTACCATAACACAAGCTTTGCTTACTTTGGGACTAGGTCAATTTGTGTGGAATTGTCCCAGGTATTTATTTACTTCCATAACTCTAGGTATTGTTTTTTAGAACTAGTGAAGTCGGTACTAGTTATTGCAGTTAGATTAGATCTGTCGGCAGAAGAATAAGCTTTTTCTTCAAACAGCCATAAATCATTTTGACACCTGCCCAAAAGTAATAATTTGGAATTTCATCATCGTACACTTCTTCGCTATGTTATTGACGTTTTCCTTGTATTTTAAGCTACACGAATAATTTCACGCAAGAACTAAGCAACGCGCGTAAAAAAAGTTGTGTTCAAACAAAGCTTCAAATGAGTCGAAGCGTATTCGACGGATCTCTTCTCGCTAGCCAGTAATCAGCCATTCGAAGGCGCGGCAACACGCTATTGAAAAAAAAAACAAAATGCTAATTTCAAATCGTGAGAATTTACAGCAATAATGGGACGAATATGGTTAAGTGTTACTTTGTTAGTAGTTAATTTATTTATAGTATATAGTCAATATTCACAATCGCCATGCCCCGGGGTGTTCGACTACCAAAGTGACGGGCTGGGGGTATACGGACAGATCCGAATTCAGCCCAATGGTCCAATTTCCTCTGTGATAACGAGGGTTAATTTTACTATTGCTGCAAGACTATTATCTGTAAGTATCCGCTTTGTTTTGGTATTATTATCAACTACTAGCTATGTTCTGCGGTTTCACTCACGTGAAATTTTAATTTTGAATTTGAAAATACAAATCATAGAAGGATTTATGGATTTGAAAACTTACGGAAAGTTTCTTTACCATACATATTTATGGCAAGCCCAAAGCTAGGTAATATAACACCATTCACATGCATGTACTAAAATATGCTAAAAGTTCGTAGGTATTTGATTTTAAGAAATAGTATACACATATTAACACACCGAGTACAGACCGCCATTTCTCTCTAGACTTACAGAGCTCTTTAGCTCATGAACTTTTATGAGATTTCAGATTGATATTGCGTGGGTTATCGCCACTACGGATTAGTTAGTAGTCGAATTCCCTTCATGTCAATGATACGTACTTGGATTTTCAAAAGAGGTAGGGTATAACAGGTTTCCCGTTCGAATATGGAGCCTTTGAATTTCTTCCCAAATGTATGCAGGTTTCCTCTGGATAATTTTCTTCACCGTAAAGAAACGACAACGTAAAGCTCGCGGTGAGACTAATCATTGTACTTAAATTTAGAAAAACTCATCGTACAGTCGGGATTCGAACTTACAATCTTTGTGTTGCAGAGAACTACTCGAACCACTCGGGTACCACTTATGTAATTAATAAATCTATACATATACCTAATAAAAATGTAACGGATCGCTGTCTGTACATGGAAGATATATAAGAAAAAATGTGATAGGGACCTTTTTCAACGCAAATAGCACCCAAAACACTGATTGTTAGAATTTTGTCTGTTTATCTGTTTGTCTGTGCGTTTGTGCACGCTTATCTCAGAAACGGCTTATCCGATTTAGATGTGGTTTTTCAATACTATAATGTGGTAAGCTTTTCGTAATATGAACAAAGTAAATTAAAATGTATATCCAAAAATGCTGCCCAAAGTCACTTTTCCACGCGGACGACGTCGCGGGCACAGCTAGTATGTTAATAAATTAAATAAGTAACCATATTCATGTAAGACAACTTACGCTACAAATAGAGCTAGATGCACTATTTTTTATTAAAAAGTATACATTTATTTGATCCTTGACAGATTACTACCTAAACGATGAGCTTGACATTGAATTTGTCAATGTTTAAAACATTGTCAAATTCCATGTCATTTGCTAAATAACCTTATATTATTTTCCTAATGCCGGGACAGCTTCTTATAACAAGGGTTCCATTTGGTAGAGAACCCTAAAATATGAATGAAAAATGTGTCAAAATATAACGGTCCTTTTTATTGAACTCAAGCAAAATACCAGTTGCGTAACGGATGTAAAGTACTTGGGCAAGACTTGGGAATACCCTGTCAAGTGTCCTTTTGGAGCCGTTAGTCTCAAGAGAAAGTCATTCATCTTTAGGGGCTGACCATAAATCACGTGTTTTTTTTTTTAAATAACCTGTATTTTTTAGTACCTACAAAGAATTTTATTTTTAAATACCGGTATAAAGGTATAATCTTATCCTATTTCTATAAAATTAAGGACCATGATAAAAATGTTTAGACAGAAAGGTTATACACGCCGCTTTTCGGTTTAGAAATCACGCGTTTGACGAAAAATAAGTACATGATATATTTTAACAATACTCCGCCCCCCCTCCCCCCTTGTGATATTTCGCGATTTTTGTCGAACCCCCCCCCTCTTTCGAACTTCACGTGATTAATGGTCAGTCCCTTAGCAGTAGCAGCTAAGGCGTGTACATTGCCCACTAAAGCGGAATTCACTCAATTCCTTGAATTACACAAGTCTTATATTTTATCCATTGCGTTGTTTATGACGTCATTAATAGTGGTGATGTTGAAACACGTTTTGTAAGATTTAAATTTGGAAGGTTAAAGTTTATTGATTCCGTAATTTGAGATTGGAGATCCACCTGTATACGTTAATCTGACGAAAGATCCAAACCAGGATCGAAAATCTGAGAGATTATACATATATACATACTATATACATATATACATACACAACATATGATCACGCCTAGAACATGGGGTAGGCAGAGAGAGTAGAGCCAGTAGTAGCCAGTAGCCAGTTCTCTCTTGACTTATATTGACGGCTGTCAGGTCTAGTAGTTACAAATTCTGACTGCGCTATTTTAGATCACGGGTTCGTTTCCCGCTGAAGGCATTTACCTTAGACTTGGATGTCCTATATATTTATATATAATTTAATATCTATCTATATAAGTAAATATATCATTGCCTAGGTACCATAACACAAGCTTTGCTTAATTTGGGGCTGGCTTAGCCCCAAATTAAGCAAAGCTTATGTGGAATTGTCCCAACCAAGGTATTTATTAAAGTACAAATAATCGTGTATATATATATTAAACGAATGTCCGTCATTAGCGGGTATTCAACCCGTCACCTGAAGCTGAGTCAGGAGTTGAGACCGCTACGCCAGACGACCGTGCAAAAGGTTGCCGACAAATATCTTAAGTGTTAGTATTGCCGCCAGAATTTTTTTCATATTAACTATCTATTCTTCTTATAAATGTATTTCATCTTCTACTTTAGGTACCTATTTCATCTCCTATCTCAATGTATTGAATTCCTGTCTGATGACCTATATAGCCCCTAATTTTGCTATATTATAACCAAATTCAATAACGAATGAATTGTCTATTCATTCGTCCCTATTGTGCTCTCGTGGCATTCTTTTGACGCAACTCCAATGTATAAATATACTTATATATATATAAATATATATTTTAGACGATTTCTATTATTTTAATATGTATAGTCGTGCTTGAGTAACGCCGATGGACTCGTCATCTGTCACGTTGGCACCTAAAATATATCTCTGGCGGAAAGTGAGTGTAATACCCACAGGTATTACCTATACACCTCTGCCTACCCCATCGGGGACCCTTGTGGGAAAGCGTGAGGATATATTATTATTATTTATAGAATATCATACCGCTGGGAATGTCCATATAATTCGCTCAGAACTTTTCGCAAATTCGTGTAGATAAGTATTTTAGTGTGTTAGAGGAGAATCACATTCTGATTGGAGTTTGTGAAAATAAAAGAGTGTCAATCGCAAGACATTTTTGCGGCTCTTCATCCTAACGAGGCGTGCATTCATAATTAACCGCTTACCACACAACTCAGGTTATTTATTATATTATGAGAAGTCAGTTTATCGGTTATCAGAGGGTAAGTAGATATTATGTTGAACACGAAGGAACAAGTGAATGCTAATTTCAATGGTTAACTATGCGTGACCGTGGCGCGATGGCTCCGTCGTAATGTAGCAACCCGAAGTACCCCAGTTCGAATCCAAGCGAAGTATGATGTTGTTTTGTATTTTTTAAGTTTATTTTATTGTGGTAGGAGGACACGACGGTAGTCGACAGAAGCTATTAAGAAATCTTGTGAGCAACACATGTTTTAACTTTGTTCCCGTAATATTTATATTTTGCTCGTTCAAGTAACGAATTTTGTGTTTGTGATTGTGCAATAAGGGGTGAGTTGCATGTTTTACATATGAACTAGTTTCTGCTGCTTATGTATAGTCGAGGGATAAACTTATGTACCTCGTGTTCCTCATTGTTGTAGCCTACCGGAATGCCCTTTTGGATTTGACTGTAAGACGAATTGTAAGAAGTTGATAACTTTCCTTGAAACGAAGGATCTAGCCGTGGCTTGGTTTTGGCAGAGTTCCACGAGTCAAACAAAACTCTCCTGGCGCCCACACCTACTTATTATAAGTTAGATTAAGTATACAGATAATTTCAGTTAATATAGTTTGTTATGATATTTCTTGTTGAATTTCAATTATATCAAAAGAACCCGTAACAAATGGCGCCCAACGTTAAATTTTAAGGGTTCATCATAAAAATTATAATAATTTTGTTACTAGAACCAATACTAGATACCTCGTACTTTTTCTTAAGTACCCTCTTTTTGATTAATATTTTGAACGGGATCTGTGTACTCTTAGTAAATATAGTGACTAACATACTACTTATGAATTAATGTTAAACGTATGTTAATATGCATTAACTTTGTACACTATACTTTGATTTAGAAAACCATTTGCACTGATACATTTCCGATATACTAAATTTGATTGTAAGCTTAGAAAGTCGAAATGGATCCACAGTTTCTTTTAAAAGATGAAGTTGAATTTGAACTTGCGTGTCGCGGGTATGTACAACCGGGGGCCTTAGTATCCGCACTAAAGCGTTTACTCAAGAAAATGTTACATGTTGAAAATTTACAACAAGTATCTTATGAAATTCGAGCTCCACAGTCATGCATCGCTAGTCCAACGAAAGAGTTAAATATCTGCTCAGATAAATTAAATACGATTCAATGTTATATTTCCGAGTTAAATGAAAAACCCGATAGACAGCTTCACAAACGTTTAATTTCCCGGCTATGCCACATAGTGAATCGGTTGAAGCTTGTTATTGCCATTGATGAATTAGATAAAGAAAAAAAGGTAGTTCTCTTGGATAAAGCGTCATTACTGATAAATGATTTAGAAAACAAGAATGACATAGAAGATGCGGACGAAATAACTCCAGAAATGAAGGAAATTTTGCAAAATTCTTTGAGAGAGGATGGCAATACAATCTTGGATCATATTGAAGATAATGCCTTTGCTACTTCGATGAGCGCGTCTACTTCAAAACAAATAAAAAGTAGTACTAGCGAAACCGATATTCCTCCTCAAAACTCATATAAGAAAAGAATTAGTTTTGTTCAAGAAGAAATAGACTTACCTACTTCTCACCGAGAAAAGGCATTAGAGGCGAAATTTTTCAATTCCACATCTTTTGATGACACCCAATCAGAGCGAAAACATAAATTAGTACCAATTAGTCAATGGGGTGTTCAATTCGCAGGTGATAACAGATTTAGTGTTAATGCGTTCATTGAGCGAGTTGAGGAGCTTAAAGATGCTAGAAATGCAACATATGAGGATTTATGGAGACATGCCATAGACTTCTTTAAAGGTGATGCTTTAATTTGGTTCCGTGCTAATAGAGAATATGTAGACACTTGGCAGGAATTAGTTATCTTATTGAAGCGTACTTTCCAATCTCCTTATTATCAAGAAGAATTATTAGCTGAAGCCAAGTCAAGATCTCAGGGTAAGCAAGAGTCAGTACTAATTTTTATTTCAGTAATGCAGAATTTGTTTAATCGGCTCCCAAACAAAATATCAGAGAATGACAAAATCCTAATTATTTTGAAGAACTTACAACCATATTACCAAAGAGCAGTATGTAGGGACACTTTTTTCTCAATAGGAGATTTGGTCAATGTTTTAAGGATTATTGAAAGAACTAAAATCAGCTGTGATAATTTCCAAGAACCTAGAACTATTGTCAACTCCTTGGAACCTGATTTAGCATATAAATTGAATCCTACATCCAACGAAAGTAACGACATTTATGAAATAAGAAACTTGAATTCTACTCGTAGTACCAACATTCAAATGAAATGTTGGAATTGTCGCAAAATTGGTCATCTATTCAGATCATGCTCCATGCCAAAACAACGTTTATTCTGTTATAAATGCGGTCGGTTTGGAGTCACATCAAAAGATTGCCCCTGTAAGGAAAACGCGTTAGGGGAAATTCAAAAACCTGCAAAATGAACTTTCCCCTAAGAACAACTGATACAGAATGGCAGGATTGGTTAAAATATGTGCGCTCCTTTATGCATAATGAGATAGCATCGCCATTGACTTTTAAAAAAGAATTTGATAACAGACCGTACATTCACATAAATATCTTAAATCACCCATATAGTGGACTTTTAGATTCTGGAGCGACACGTTCGGTAGTAAATACAGAATTTTCCAAAACATTGAAACAAATAGGGGTAAAAAACCAAAAACTAAAGTGGATACATTTATCTACTGCTGACGGAACCAAACATTGTATTAAGGAAATATTTGACGTTCCGGTTCAGTTTAATAATCAATTTCACATAATATCTATGTTAGTAATGCCCAACTTATCTCAATCGCTAATTTTAGGTAAAGATTTCTTTGATCAATTTGGTATTTCATTTAAATTTAATGATTCATTACAAAGCACTCCCGTTATCAACATGATTTCTGACCAAACTACAGCAATAATTGGTAAAGAAAATCTTAGTGTAGATCAACAACAAACTCTAGCACACCTTATTGAAATGATAAGAGCCGACATAGGAAATGGCTTAGGTAGAACAACTATCATTAAACATAGTATAGACACGGGAGATAGTAAGCCGATTTATCAAAAACAATATAATTTTTCTCCAGTTATCAGAAAGCAAATAGAATTAGAATTAGATGATATGCTAGCTAAAGATGTAGTGGAACCTTCACATAGTCCGTGGTGCTCACCTATAGTCCTAGTAAAAAAACCGAATGGTAGTAATAGACTTTGCCTAGATAGTAGACAACTAAATAAAGTCACAAAAAGAGATACTTACCCTTTACCAAGAGTCTCCTACATCATTGACAACTTACGCAATGCAAAGTTCCTCAGCACAATAGATCTGAAATCAGCGTTCTGGCAAATTGAGTTAGAAGAAAATAGTAAAGAAAAAACCGCGTTTGCAGTACCTGGAAGAGGTTTGTTTCATTTTAAAGTCATGCCTTTTGGCTTGGTCAATGCATCTCAATCTCAACAGAGATTGATGGATATGTTATTTCATGCATTGGAAGGAAAAGTATGGGCATATTTAGATGACATAGTGGTATGTTCGGAAACATTTGAAGAGCATTTGGAAATTTTAAAAAGCGTTACAGAAATCCTTAAAGGTGCAGGTCTAACAATCAATATTGAAAAATGTAAATTTGCGAGAGCCAGTTTACGTTTTCTCGGATACATAATTGATGAAAATGGATTACGCACTGATCCGGAGAAAGTGTCAGCCATAGTAAATTTCGCAAGACCAAGAAATATTACAGAATTGAAGAGGTTTATAGGAATAGCCAGTTGGTATAGAAGATTTGTTAAAAATTTCTCTCTTATAGCGGCACCTCTTCACAATTTGACAAAAGGAAAACGCAACAAGAAATTCGTATGGAATGAAGAAGCTGATAAAGCATTCATAAAACTTAAATCATTGCTTATCACCACTCCCATTATCTCATGCCCAGACTTCAACAAACAGTTCATCATTCAATGCGATGCCTCAAACAAAGGTATTGGTGCGGTATTATGTCAGAAAGTTAATAATGTTGAACAACCAGTGTCATACTTGAGTAGAAAACTAAATGATCGTGAACAGTTATATTCGACATCGGAAAGAGAATTACTGAGTATTGTATATGCCATTGAGAAATTTAGACCTTA
This sequence comes from Drepana falcataria, assembly GCA_945859725.1. Lineage (NCBI taxonomy): Eukaryota > Metazoa > Arthropoda > Insecta > Lepidoptera > Drepanidae > Drepana > Drepana falcataria. The sequence continues at coordinate 6,340,541 of OX243941.1, read as the reverse complement.
CATAGATGGTACTCACTTTTCTGTTGTCACGGACCACAGTGCTCTTAAAATGCTTCACAAAATGAAGGACCCACATGGCAGGTTGGCCAGATGGGCCATGAAACTTCAACAGTTTAGTTTCGACATAGTGCACAGGCCTGGAAAATGTAATGTAGTGCCAGATGCCTTATCAAGATCAATAAATGCATTAACCGATCATTACACCAGTATACAAATTTCGGAGGAACACAAAGATAACTGGTATAGAAATAAAATTGCTAAGATTACCAAAGGACAACAAAATGATTCGGGTTGGTTAGTAAAAAATGGTCTTCTTTATAAAAAAAATCACTTAAAACAATATCCTGACAGGCAATATGATTGGAAATTGTTTATTCCAAAACCATTAAGGGAACAAGTTTTAAAACGATATCATGATGACATTGCGGCTGGCCACTTGGGAGTACGTAAAACATTATTCAGAATAAAGCAGTTTTTTTTTTGGCCGGATATGTCGACAGACATTAAGCAACATATTGGGAAGTGTGAAACATGTGCCAAAGTTAAAGTATCTCAGAAGGCGCCTTTGGGTCTAATGGGTAATCAAAGAAGAGTAACAAAGCCATGGCAAATAATAGCTTTAGATCTTATGGGCCCATTTCCTAAAAGTAAAAATTGTAACACCATGCTACTAGTTATAACTTGTCTGTTCAGTAAATTTACCTTATTATTTCCATTAAGAACGGGCAAGGCTGATAAAATATGTGATATCTTAGAAAACCAGTTTCTATTATTTGGAGCACCACAGGCAGTAATCAGTGACAATGGTAGACAATTTGAGTCGCACATTTTTAAAGAGCTTTTACAGAAATACAATAGTGAAATTTGGTTTACTCCGAGCTACCATCCGCAGAGTAATCCTACTGAACGGGTAAATAGAGTTATAGGTACCATGATATCATCCTTCATAAGTTCAAAAAAACACAATGAGTGGGATATGCATCTACAGAAATTTGCCTATGCCATTCGTACTTCGGTTCATGAAACCACAGGATATACGCCATCCTTTTTGTTTTTTGGTCGGGAGACATCTATACCACCCTTTCATATGGACATATGCAAGAATACAATCCGGGATTGCAATGAATCGATTGCCATCGATACTCGTGAATACTTATCCAACCTTAAACGTACACCTTCACTTTTTAAAGAAATACAAGACAAGTTGCAAGCATCACACGATAAGAGTGTAATACCATACAATACAAAAAGGAGATTGGCTAGTTTTCAGGAAGGAGATGTGGTATGGAAAAGAACAAAATATCTCTCTAGCGCAGGAAACAAATTCATGGCAAAATTAGCACCAAAATTTGAAAGAGCTATCATAATAAAAAAATTGTCAGACAATGTTTTTAAGTTAAATAACAGTCAAGGCAAAGCGATAGGTACTTGGCATGCAAAGGATTTAAAGCCTCAATGGCACGGATAGGTGAAACAGTTTACTAAGAAATAAAATATGTGTCTTCTAGTGACATATTTTATTTCTTTACTGTGGTTGAGGGAATATTATGAGAAGTCAGTTTATCGGTTATCAGAGGGTAAGTAGATATTATGTTGAACACGAAGGAACAAGTGAATGCTAATTTCAATGGTTAACTATGCGTGACCGTGGCGCGATGGCTCCGTCGTAATGTAGCAACCCGAAGTACCCCAGTTCGAATCCAAGCGAAGTATGATGTTGTTTTGTATTTTTTAAGTTTATTTTATTGTGGTAGGAGGACACGACGGTAGTCGACAGAAGCTATTAAGAAATCTTGTGAGCAACACATGTTTTAACTTTGTTCCCGTAATATTTATATTTTGCTCGTTCAAGTAACGAATTTTGTGTTTGTGATTGTGCAATAAGGGGTGAGTTGCATGTTTTACATATGAACTAGTTTCTGCTGCTTATGTATAGTCGAGGGATAAACTTATGTACCTCGTGTTCCTCATTGTTGTAGCCTACCGGAATGCCCTTTTGGATTTGACTGTAAGACGAATTGTAAGAAGTTGATAACTTTCCTTGAAACGAAGGATCTAGCCGTGGCTTGGTTTTGGCAGAGTTCCACGAGTCAAACAAAACTCTCCTGGCGCCCACACCTACTTATTATAAGTTAGATTAAGTATACAGATAATTTCAGTTAATATAGTTTGTTATGATATTTCTTGTTGAATTTCAATTATATCAAAAGAACCCGTAACAATTACTAGGATTCGCGTGTTTCATATGTTGCGAATTTCGGTCAGGCGTGCAAGAAATCGCCGTAACGGGTTTTCACACATAATAAAAAGCATTCAAAATAATGATTGACACATCATTCGTCAATCCAAATTTGTATAGATTTAGCCTCGAGGGGACGCCCGGAAACCGAGTTTAATGATGAGAGTGATAAATCACGGAATCTACACAAGTACCTAAATAAAATTGGAGGATTTTAACGGGACTTTCACTGGCAGATAGCTGATGTAAAAAAGAGTAACTTAGACTACTTTACTGTCGCGACCTCTCATGACAGGCGGGCTGGAACACGGGACACCGATTCGGGTCAATTATTTTATCTGTCCTAACATAATCAGTATTTAGAGAAAGAACCCATGAATATACTGCAATAATTACATGGTGATTGTATACGTATGTATGTATTTAGTGTTTAAAAAACGCGACTGTTTTACATGGTCTGCAATAAAGTACTGTTACGCGCTGGGGTTCGGGATAATTATAAATAGCCGGTTGATGCACTTTAGCGTCACTTTATTCTATTACACTGAATAATTCCGGAAACTTGTACGATAAATCAGTACACTATCACTATATCACTATTCACTATAACACAGTACTAGTAAAACACAGTAAACCCTAGGTACTGAAACACTTCTACTCTGTGTACACTACAACACAGTAACAGTAGAACACAGTAAACACTAGACACTGAAACACTTCACTAACACTGTACACTCACTATAGTCACTGATAAAACACTTGTGATCACTCGCACTGAACTCAACTGACTGACTGACTAGACTTCTCACTGGACTAACTCTCTAAACTAACTCTAACTGACTCTCTAAACTGACTCACTTAACTAACTCACTAACTAACTCTCTAACTAATTCTGACTGTCCGTGCCCATCGGGTACCGCCTTATATATGGCACCGGCACGATATACTAGAAATCAGTGGAAGGCTCTAGACCGCCATTAAGATGTTCGTTGAATTGCCGTGTGAATGCATCCGCAGAACAATGGCCGGGCGACGTAAACAAGTTGTTTACGTCCTTTCTTAATTGCATCCTTTTGTCTATATTTCCGGCTAAGTGTTGTTGTTTGGCATGGCTTTCACACGGCAAGCCCTCCAGAACCAGTAACAGTACGTTTTGATACAATGACTCCAAGGAATATTAAGCTACGCAACATTTTATTTTGATACTTTTTGCGCATCTATTCACGCCCACGCAAAATCCAGTATTGGATTGAGACTTTTTGTTCGGACTTGATATAAACTATGATAAGCAAATTACGCACCTATACATGTAAGGACTAGTAGATAAATTACTGAAAAATAGGTAATTAATGAGTGTGCATTAATCACTGAATGTCATGAAAACATTTACTCTAGGGTGCAGTTCCGTCGCGCCAGTTTGACAAGTGAGCTTAGCACCAGATCACAATGATTAAGGGCTATGCTTTGCGATTTTAGAAAATTATGACATCAAAATGCCTCCCCTATGTCTCTCTGAACCTCTTTTTTAAATTGATTGTATGAAAGCCGTGGTTTGCGAATGATTCGGGTGGACTGCAATGCAAACAATGTATGTTCGAATTCCGACTACACCGACGTGTTTTTCTGAACTTAAGTACAGAGATTAATCGCACCCCGAGCTTGACGGTGAAGGATAATATCGAGATGTAACCTGTACCTATACGTTTGAGAAAAAAAATCAAGTAACTACTTTCGCGGCAGGAAGCACAAATCCACAAACTGTTCGCCGTGCTTGAGAGTTGGACCGTGGCACGAACCCGCTGTAACCCCAATGGGATTTCATGTTGATAAGTATATGGATATTTGGTCTGTATATTTTGAGCTCTGTGAGATGACCTAAGGGAGCGTGTCCAAATTACGTGACCGATTAAAGAGGGTCTTCAAAGTAACACGGGTAAAAAATTTAAAAAAATTAGACACGTAATATAGGTGCGTTCCCTAAGTGGCGTGTACCCGTTCTGATTACGGTTTATACTGCCTCTGACTAAACTAGGGACCAGAGGTAACACACGCGGCTATGAATAAGTAATATTACCATTACCAATACTACAACCTGCCTTTTAATTGGTATTCAAACGGTTCCTTCTCGGGTAATTTATCTTTGCCGTTGCCGTTAAAAGGTGCGTGTCCAATTTTATACACACATATGTAATATACCAACTTATTATTTTTTATTTATTTATTTACTTAACTGTCAGTATAACACTCATTTACTTAACTGTCAGTATAACACTCATTTACTTAACTGTCAGTATAACACTCATTTACTTAACTGTCAGTATAACACTCATTTACTTAACTGTCAGTATAACACTCATTTACTTAACTGTCAGTATAACACTCATTTATATGAATACCTACATTGTTTGTATCTTGAAGCGTATGTGTGGATATACGGATGTATATACGGCAAAATCACTTTTTTGTCTGTTGGCACCTAATATACCTCTGGCGGAAAGTGGGTGTGTGGGTATTACCTCTACACCTCTGCCTACCCCTTCGGGGACCCTTGTGGGAAGCCGTGAGGATATCTTTATATATATAATTCTTCTGTGAGTGTGTATGTCACTGAACTCCTCTCAAACGACTGGACCGATTTTGATGAAATTTTTTGTGTGTGTTCAAGGGGATCTGGGAATGGTTTATATTCACAATTGGACCCGATAGGTGGCGCCACCATTTTTTTTTCCACCCGAGCGAAGCTGGGCGGGACCACTAGTAATATATATTTTGTCTGTCTGTCTATCTGTTTGTTCCGGGTAATCTCTGAAACGGCTGGACCGATTTTAGCGGGACTTTCACTGGCAGATAGCTGATGTTAAAAGGAATAACTAAGACTACTTTTATTTTGGAAACAGAACTATTTTTTTGTTAAATTCTACGCGGACGAAGTCGCGGGCAAAGCTAGTGTGTAAATAAAAGAAAAAAGCGGTCAAGAACGAGTGCAACCCGCGTGGAGGTCTAGGGGAGGTTTAAAAGGCGAGAAAAAATCGAATAATTTCCGGGAAAACCCTAAAAACAGCCCTTTTCTATTTCCCATACAAACGTTTTCTAGAGTCAATTTGAACTTTATTGCTATTCAATAAAGTTCATATTAAATTATAATCACTCACTGTTGTCTAAGCAATTGAGGTGTGTTGCTAACGTCAAAGTGTCAAGATTTGATAACCAACTAATATGTCAATCATTCTGTCGCACTTCAGAACACGGAGATTTATGGCTTAAAAGAACACGGAAAAAATTATTACGATTGACGATATTGTGTTACGATCATGGTTTCGATATTCTATGAATGCATCCTTCTATCTTTGTGAGTGACGATTACTGCTACGTGCGCGAGAACTTTCTTTACTTTTGTGATCCTTTGTGATAGTGACATTCCAAGTAGTGTGCTCTTTTTTTGTTCATATTTTGTGATAGTGACACTTTACTGTTAAGTGAGCGAGAAATTTTCTCATTTTGATTAATTACGTTACGATGCCGAGGAGAAGACGACCTGACTTAGGTCGTCGCAGTCAATCAAATGTGCGAAGAGCTACCTCACGTGCTAGCCGCACTGATGACCAGAGAGAGACAGATCAAGAAAATAGTCGTATTGCTATGTCAGAATTGCGTTATTTAGTGATTGACAATGAAGTGGATAGGCTTAGAATGCAACGAGTTCGTGCACATCAAACACAACAACAGCGAGCCCGACATAATGAAATTGACCGAATCCGCAGACGCAGTGCTCCTGTGATTCTTGAACGAGCTGCATTCCACTATGATCCGGCAATTGATTATTGTGCCGACAAATCGGTAACAATTGGGGAAATGAAAATAATTTGTAAATATTGTAAGGCGTTAAAGTACACTGGTGAATCTACTGGATTATGTTGTGCTGGAGGCAAAGTAAAATTGCTACAATTGGTCCCACCACCAGATCCTTTACGCTCTTTAGTTTCTGGGATTGGAAATGATTCTAAGCACTTCTTGGCCAACATTCAGAAATATAACAACTGTTTCCAGATAACATCATTTGGCGCTACACATATTATACAGGACAATTTCATGCTCACTTTCAAGGTATTATACCAGAATATTTTTTAATGATATTCAAGTTTGTACTAAAATATATACACAGCGTGTAACGGAAGGGTTCTGTACGATCAATTTCAGTAGACTTCAAATAAAATCAACACACTACCTACTCAACTAGAGAAAGAAAATAAGCTATTGAATGATTTTTATTCAAAAATTTTAACATAGTAGGTAATTCCGATGATTCATTTTTAATTTGACTTATGAAATCTATTTTCAAGTCTATATCACTCGTATATATCAGTTTGGTAAATTCCGAGTAATTTGGGTGTGACAAATGGACAGACAGGCAAGAGTCATCCTACAAGGACTCCATTTTTAAATTCAGATTTATGGAAGCTAAAAATATAGTTTTAATTTGCTATTTTACAAATTCCTTATGACTAAGCAGCGGTTATACCGAATAGGGTCAGCTGCCTTCCAAAATACAATAGAAGGCCTATCAATTTCTCAAAATATCTTCCGTAAAAGTTCAAAATACGTTCTAAATATATACACACACCAAAGGTGCTTCCTTCCCACAAGGGTCCCTGAAAGGACAGGCAGAGTTGTATAGGTAGTACCCACACACCCACATTCAGATGGCGAATGCATCGGCGATGATGACAGATGGCGAGTCCATCGCCGTAACTCAACCGCGACTGAACAAACTGCTTACCCTTGAATTTCTTCTCAAACGTATGCAGGTTTTCTTTCTATGTTTTCCTTCGCCGTGAAGCTCGTGGTGTGACTAATCACTGTAGGTACTTAAGTTCAGAAAAATTCATTGATTCCAACCACTCGGCTACCACGGTTTATTCTAAATTGTATGTGAAAAGCCAGTGTTGTATTACAGCTCTGTCTACCCCTTCGGGGACCTTTGGGCAAGGCAAGATTAGTTTTGCAATCACAATACACCTCACCTACGATCAATGCGTATTATATGGCGCGTACGCACGAATTTACGCCTTTAAGATCTGCTCAAAAGTACTTGAAGTTTTAATAAAAGAATATGTTAACTGACTGCTTATACAAGCGAATCGATGTAAATATTTTAGTCAAATTTGGAAACATTTATGCAATTAATTTAGCTCTTTTTGTAACATAATTTTTTAACTGCAACACCTTTTGTTTTATTTCTAATGGCAATTAATTCTCATAAAGACATATTATTGTTATCTTGAGATCAAGAAACTTTTTACTGAGATTTTTTAACAAAATTATACACGTGTCCTTGGAAACTCGTTTTAATTTAAGAAAACGATATGAGTATAATTTGATTAATGTTTGCAATCAAATATTTATTCAATGAAGTATGCGTCACAAAAAAATATGGATTCCGTATTTTTTTGCAATATTTTTTCCTATTTTTTTATTTCTGCTTTATTTGAGGTTTATAACCAGAAATGTACACATCCCAATTGATAGTAAATGGCTACTTTCACCACCCAAAAACTTTTTTTTTTGTATTAATCGCTTGATATGTTGATTATCAAGGTCGAACCCACCTTGCTTTTTTCAACCGACTTAAAAACGAAGCTTCCTGTTATTCCTACGTTTGTATCGGCGCTAATAAGAACACGCAAATAATAAGAAATATTACCAATCCCAAAAATAAAATTAGCAAGTCTGTAAATGTAGGCAGAACTGGCGCCCTACTCTTTCTGTTTACACCGTTAGGGACTCAAATGTAGGCAGAACTGGCGCCCTACTCTTTCTGTTTACACCGTTAGGGACTCGGCATGATGAAATGTATATATCTGTACATATGTATGTAGGTATATATTATATCTTTATACGGGCTGATCTAAAAAAACTGATTTTTGCATTATTTTTTACAAATAGACCTTCATAGCTCACGAGGAAGATTGGGATGAATTATATTTATGAATACTTTGTGCAAATTAACTATTTATGGTGATATTTTTCGATTAAGTCCAATTGAAATGTGGCTTTTCTTTAGAAGCGTTAGAGGCGTCTCGTGAATATAATAATTTGGAAAATGGATAGGTATTCATGAAAAGCAATAGGTGGCTACTAAACATCTTCAAGCTTGCGATATAACCAGCGCGACAGATATTAAGTTGCGTCATTTATAAAGCACGACATCTCTGAATTTCTTCCCAAACGGATTCAAGTTTTCCACTCCATGTTTTTCTTCACCGTAAAGCTCGTGTATAAAATAACAGTACCTTCTTTTTTAAAATACTATTACTAGCAAACTAGTAACAACTACAAGAAATTAATAATAGATTGAAACTGCGCCAAATTTTAAGTTGAGATATTTTCTATTGCCAACTCCAGGCGTTTTCTATGTGAGCCTTGCTTCACTAATATTTCGTTGTTCGATGGTGGTCGGTTGTTCCAGAGCTACGTAGGCCGTATCCAGCCAATGGGCCAAAGCACCGAGCTGCTACTGCAGCAGTTCAACAAAGGCGCTCCCATCACGTACCGGGTAGACTTCCCCGTAACGTCACCGTTGCCAAAGCTAACAGCACTTACCGTCAATGATAATGTTCTATGCTACGGACCCGGAGGTATGCAATCTATACATGTGTCCAAGTAATTTAATTTTAATTTTAATTATTTATTTTTTATTTTTTATTATTAAGTTCTTGGAGAAATGTGTGATTTTTGCAGGGTGCGATCCATGTCTTCGGTGTTGCGTTTTGATTTTTATTATCGTATTATGTAGGTATTGTTATCAAACAACTGTCTTAAATACATAATTGTTTGCCTACTACTAGTAAAGGTTCGAGGAATCTTAGCTTTTCCTAACTTTGCAGGTTGAAGCTGTCACCTCTGGGAAATCACTGAAATAATTCACAATAATATAAAAATGGTTCTCGACCAATGATGTTGCAAGTCTTATTATCTAAAAAAACAATAATTTTATTCAACTTTACTAGTGTCATCCAAAATTACATTTGAAGTAATAATATATCCTCACGCCTTCCCACAAGGGTCCCCGAAGGGGTAGGCAGAGGTGTATAGGTAATACCCACATACCTACTTTCCGCCAGAGGTATATTAGGTGCCAACGTGACAGATGGCGAGTCCATCGCCGTTACTCCAGCACAATTATACATACGCCTTTGAATTTCTTCTCAGACGTATGCAGGTTTCCTCTCGATGTTTTCTTTCACCGTAAAGCTCGTGGCGTGACTAATCACTGTACTTAAGTTCAGAAAAACTCATTAGTACAGTCGGGATTCGAACTTGCGACCTTTGCGTCGCAGGCAACTGCTCGAACCACTCGGCCACCACGGCTTTAAGTAATAAAACATAAAATTAATTTCACTTCCAGATATCCCCGGCCCCAACGAATACGTGAGCACAATAAGCCTGCAGCACATGCTCTTCCTCAAGACTTCAGGGTCCTCATTCAACCAATACCAAGCTCAATCAAAGCCGTCTCTAGTCTTCGACCAATACCCGCAAGTCAAACCTGGATCTACGTTCAACTTCCAGCAGTCCAAGCCGGGCACAGTCGTATACAATGAGTTCCAAATGCAAGAAAACTCAGACCTGTTGAATCATATTGGGCAACTTGGAGGCGAAACACAAGTGTTCACTTTTAGTGGAAATAGAGATATACCTAATTCAAGTAAGTATCATCATCATCATATCATCACGCCAAGTCCCTAACGGGGTAGGCAGAGAGTATAGAGCGCCAGTTCTCTCTAGACTTACATACTTCTTTCGCTTCGTCCACATTCATCAGTCTCTTCATACATGCTCGTCGAATTCGAGTACTCTTGACGTTCCCGTCCTTGAGCGTCCGATCGGTTTGAGGTAGTTGGAACGTGGCCTTCCTCTGCTTCTTCTGGCACACACTTTTGCTTTTTATATCTGTTTCGTCAATCTTTCTTCACTCATCCTTTCTATTTGTCCAAACCATTGTCAATGTTCTATATGTTCAAGTAAGTAGCTATGAAAAAACTATGATTCTACATCTAAGTATTCGTGTGTTATAAATAATGATAACGAATAAGAAATGGTAACGAAGATACGAACAGCTTCACCCCTTGCCAATGGCGGATTTACCACGCAGCAAGGTTAGCAAATGCTACGGCTCCACGCATTTGAGGGCCCCGAGCACCAACTTTACTATATAATTGAAATATCTATATATATGGAAGTTTTTTGGATTATTTAATACCATAAATTTGATAACTTAATGCATTTCAAGGGCTCCTTGATAGAATTTGCAACATTCTTGTGCCTCTTGCACAATATTTTCGTGCCTATACCCAATCTATTTCACACTCATGAGAAATCCCCGCAAGAAAATCCGAATCTTAGTTTCAAAATTGTATGAGCTTAATGATATATGTTTTTTACTTTTACTTTTTTTTATACCACTAATGTGGTATACAAGAATGGAGTCTGCTCGATGGATGCGGTAACTATTGACACTTTCAACAACCAAAGGTATTGATAGTGCGTTGCAAACCGTGCAGGAATCTTTTCACATCCTTCTTAAAGAATCCAAGCTGTGATCTAAAGGGAATATTCTCGATTCCAGATTACGACCCATTCATGGTAGTGAATTACACACGGCCAGTGTATGATCAGCCAACTCCAACCCATACGCAGCCCGCCCGCCCATTCGTCCAGCCAGTCCCAGTCTACTACCCAGAGACAACACAAAGGCCACAGACGACACAGCCGACCAGACGTCCGCAGCCCGTTCGCCCGTTCAACCAACCGAACCCTCCTTACTATCCGGAGCAGACGACACAACGGCAACTACCGAATCCGCCACCAGCGACCACGCCACCAAACTAGTGGGTCACTTTATATTATAACCTTCGATGGAAAACTTTTGTTCCAATATGTAGGAATTAAATCTTGGGGTTCTTCTGAAGAAGGGAACAGATAGGCTACTTTCACGTTTGCAAAGCTGATTAAGTTTTAAATGCATGAGATAAGAGAGCATGAGATTTGTATACTTGCCTATCCACTGGCAGAAAAAATTACCAAAAACAATGTGATATCTTTTGTTTTTTCTGTCATACTTTAATTTATAATATAACGAACTACTAGCTTAATACCTCCTTGTAAATATAAATACTCCAGTACCTCCTAGTTCTATGACTTTTTATCCTTAGCTCCTAGTTCTCGTAAATCAAGTTCGATAAAATTATTTCCAGTCCATCAACCAATTCTCGCACACCCTTCAACCCGCAAGGCCCTAGTGGTTGTGGGGTGGTTGCGGGCGGTAATGAGGGTATACCACTTATATACAATGGGCAGTCGTATGCACGCGGCGAGTGGCCTTGGTTGGTCGCCATTTACAGAAGGAAGCAGGGTGGACTCACATTCAACTGCGGTGGTACTCTTGTATCGGATAAACATATTGTTACTGGTGGGTATTTCATCTGTTATCTTTACGAGTAAGAAGGTTATGTTTACATGACGATTTGATGTAAGGTGCAGGCCAAGTGTTAAATAGTAGTCTTTGATGCAGGCTACACTCAGACCATTCCAATTTTAAACAGGAAAATCATTGTGACCGATTTCACTTTAAGAAACTACCTGTCCTTCCCGCTTATACTAGCACTCCTGGGGATTTCGTAGCATAATATGGTTGTGACAGCTATCGTTCCCCAAAATTAACATTATAATGATGTTTACTTTTTTACAGCTGCCCATTGTATGCAACAGAAAAATTCGCATTCATCATGACAGCTATCGTTCCCCAAAATTAACATTATAATGATGTTTACTTTTTTACAGCTGCCCATTGTATGCAACAGAAAAATTCGCATTCATCATTACAAGATATAGTCGTGAAGGTGGGGGTGTATAATTTGGAAGACTGGGGTGATGATGCAACAGTCACCAGGACCCTAGCATCGGCATCAATTCACGAGTTCTACAATGCTTCGACACTACAAAGTAAACCAAATAGGTTACACATAAAACCATACGTGAAAAAAGAAACATATTTTATTATTTTTATTTCTTTACAGATGACATTCTCGTCTTCACGTTGGATAGATCAGTAGAATTCAATTCTAATATCAGACCTGCATGTCTGTGGAGTGGTAATGCTGATCAAAGTAGGATTATTGGTGCTTCAGGTGTTGTGAGTTTTTCTAATTTTCATTAATACCTACGTTGAATGTTTTTTAATGTTTTATTGGGCAATTTTTTTTATACCACATCGGCATGGGTTTTATTGGGCAATTTTCTAGGGAAAGACAAATATTCCAAATTTATTGATGATAATTTTTACGAAGGATGTTTTATGATTCAATCTAGGTGGCAGGTTGGGGAAAAAATGAGTTGGGTAGTGGAGGCCTAGGAGAACCACGTATGGTACGAATTCCAGTGGTCAGTACAGCGACCTGCAGGGCCAGTAACGCCAAGCTTCATTCATTAACGTCATCCAAAACTTTATGTGCCGGTAAGTTAATAATAGTTGGGCTCTACTAAGATTTGTTGTTATATCCTCAGGCCCTGCCATAAGGGTCCCCGAAGGGGAAGGCAGATGTGAATAGGTAGTACCCACACACCCACTTTCCGCCAGATATATATTTTAGGTGCCACCGTGACAGATGGCGAGTCCATCGCCGTTACTCAAGCACAACTTTACATACGCCTTTAAATGTTTCTCAGACGTATTGCAGGTTTCAAAGCTCGTGGTGTGACTAAAAAGGGTACAGTCGGGATTCGAACTCGCTTTCTTTGTGTCGCAGGCTTTTTTCGTTGCTTGTGATTTTTTGTTTATGGATAAAATATCATTTCGTCATGTTTCAGGAGATCGAAATGGCTCCGGCCCTTGCTTGGGAGATTCTGGCGGAGGTCTATACATTTTAGAAGGCGGTAAATGGAGAATTCGAGGCGTAGTATCGATATCCTTGCGGCCAACGAGTGGGGAGACTACTTGTGACCTTAACGAGTACATAGTCTTCACGGACACAGCTCAATACATTAGTTGGATTAAAGGCATTATGGCTGCAACCGTGTACACTTGATTAGTTCTATGATTCTATCAACGGAACCACGAATTACCAATATGTAGACTAAGATAAAAGTTAAAAAAAACTTCACCAAACGTTTAATGTGACGATGCAATCGTCTCGTGGTTTTGAAGCGAAATAAATCTGAGATGACAAGAAGATGGGGGAGCACATACTTAAGATGGATACATAATTTTTAATACTCAATAGACAGGATTATATAATGTATACTAAGTAATAACAGATATAACTTATGTTGTTGTATTGTGCCTGAATAAATTATCTTAATTTTATTCATCTTTATGAATGGTCGTAATAATTTTCCCTTACCATTATTTCATATGTAAGAAACTTAAGCAAGTCTAATAAAATAGTTTTGGTCAAAGAAAGCGATACCGCAATAATAATTATATATTGTAGGTACTTATAGCAGAGCAATTCGAAAAGTTGCCTGCAACACAAACATTTCAAGTTCGAATCCCGACTGTACCAATGAGTTTTCGGAACTAAAGCACAGTGATTGGTCACACCACAAGCTTTATGGTAAAAAAACGTCGAGAGGAAACTTGTATACGTTTGATAAGAAATTTATTTTTATTTTTTATACCTATTAAGGTATTGATAATTAACTACCTAGATAACTAAATATTAATTTAGAATGGCAAACAAGCATATGACCCACCTGGTGCGAAGCGGTTACCGTAGCCTATTTACGCTGACGATGCCGAAGTAGCAATTGCGCGTTGCCATTCTGTGCTCGGAGAGTTATACTGTATTGGCCCTTGCGGGAGGCCTAAAGAAGATAAAGACCTAAACTGCTTGCAAAATAGAGGTATAAAGAAACATTCATCACACAAATGACATAGGACGACACTTAGAGTAAAAAATAACAAGTGATCCCTATTAACCTAGTTCGAATCCCGACTGTACCAATGAGTTTTTCGGAACTTAAGTACAGTGATTAGTCACACCACGAGCTTTACGGTGAAGGAAAACATCGAGAGTAAACCTGCATACGTCTGAGAAGAAATTCAAAGGCGTATGTATAGTCGTGCTTGAGTAACGGCGATGGACTCGCCATCTGTCACGTTGGCACCTAATATACCTCTGCCGGAAAGTGGATGTGTGGGTATTAGGTACCTATACACCTCTGCCTACCCCTTCGGGGACCCTTGTGGGAAGGCGTGAGGATATATTATTATTATTATTAGCTCGTAGTTGTAATTTATATATTACATTAACACATTCCTTTTCAATAAATAAAATTATTTGAAATTAATAAACATTGGACAAATTGGTGAGAATTGTACAAATATCGAGAATAGCACAACTTTTTCTGAACGTCAACTAAAATGTCAAATAAAAGTAATCAAAACAAATAACAAAAACTTTAGTTTTCGCGCGTTACGAATAACATGAAAAACTTAATTAATATTAAAATTTAATTAAATATTAATAATTGTTTGCACTAAATTGAATTTAAAATATGTCTTGGAATCAGCTATTATTTAACCACCGAGAAGTTCAATTACTTGGGACCCTATCCGGCGGTCAAAGTTTTAGGTACAGTCTTAAATCGATGTGATTTTCTTTATTTAACAACATTTGGTAGCAAAAAAATATATCTTGATTATATAAATTGACAGGTGGACACAAAACACAGACACTAAAGAATGGACGGGAATATTTTCAAGAACAGTGTGGAAATTACGACAAAAAGATGACTGCTTACAATACCAAGTTTTAGGGTCCTTGCTGAAATCAGAGTCGCCTTCAAAGACACTTAATCATGAAGACACATATAAGAAAATACTCGAGAATTATTTTAGACTAAACATCAACATAAATGAATACTACGAGGAATGGTCAGAAAAGGATAAATTATTTAAAAGTGTATGTCAGCAGTTCTATGGTATCAGAATGCTAAACCAGGAGCCTGTGGAAAACTTGTTTTCATTCATTTGCAGCCAGAATAACCACATATCAAGGTAACTGAACTGCCTAGCCCAGTAACTGAAAGGATAGGTCCTGCATGTCTGCTGGCCGAATATATATAGCCACTAAGGCCCTTACAATAACTACTGAATTATGGCCTGCAATCCAGTTATACCCTTGCTGTTGCAGTGCAGTGGTAATGACTGACCATGCAGCCACATTCTTGTTTGCCAACATATGGGTAAATTTTTTTCTAAAAATTACTTAACATTTCCAGAATATCATCAATGGTAGAGAAGTTGTGCACACACTATGGCGAAGAGATATGCATACATGAAGGGGTTACATACTATGCATTTCCTCAAGTGGAGAAGTTGTCCCAGGGAAAGGTGAGGAGACTTTTAAGAATAATTTACTTAATATTGCCATCTGACAACCTACATATGTTTAAGAATTTCAAAAGGCATGTATAGTTGTGCTTGAGGCAAAGCAATGGACTCTCCTTCCATCACACTGGCATCTAAAATATACCTTCCGGCAATATGTGGGTGTGTGGGTTCTATCTACACACTTCTGCCTACCTTTTCCCTTGTGGGAAGATGTGAAATTTATATTACTTAATAAATAACACTAAAGAAGACAAGCACTGCCACAAAAGGTAGAGGCAACAGATACCATAGGTCTTCAAATTATACTATGATACAAATCAATTTAAGAATGTTTATGGTATGGGTGTAGGTACATATTGTATTTATATTTTTCATTTATAGGCCTTTCACACTATTGAATAATGGCAAGAAATTACTTATTATTCAGTGTGTTTGGGGTATCACAAACTACCCAATAGAACAGAACAGCCAGGTCCTTGTGGAGTTCTGGAAACATTTTATTTATTAATTAATGGGCTTACGAACAACTTTAACACGGGGCCTGGAGCAAATTCTTTCAAGGGATCCTTGGATTGTTTGAAGAAATCAAGTTTATGGTATTAAATATCATATAAAGTTTTTTGTTCATTAAGCATCAGTGTGAGTGGGGCCCGTGGCATTTGTTGCTCTTGCTATCATGTGGCTTATCCGCCACTGCCAGCAATCCCATGATACATTCCAGGATTTCTACAAATGTTAGCCAATCATCAAACTTCACTGCAGTCTTGTGTCACAGCTAAAGGATGTAAGATGAATCATTAATGAATAGTTGTTCAGGTAGAATCACAACTAAGAGAGCTAGGCTTTGGATACAGAGCTAAGTTCATACAGAAGTCAGCTGAGCAGATAGTGCAATGGGGCGGTTTGGAGTGGTTCCAGACCCTTCAGGATATGGAGTACAAGGACGCCCGCAGAGAGCTCATGAAGCTGCACGGCATCGGACCCAAGGTCAGATTATTGCATCAACAAATATGTAACAACTTTTATGCTTTTAAAACGAACAACAATATCTGATAAATATTACATTATAATTTTACTATTTTACTTACTATTCAACAATTATCAACAATAAAACATACATATTCTATTCAGTTTTTTAACTTAAATACATAAATTTTAACCACGATTTTAGATATTTTATTTTTTACAGCCACAGGCCATTTTCAATGAGAATAACAGTTCCATGTAGGTATACAATAGTATAATGCGTTTTGAATCAAGAATGAAACTGTAACTGAAACTATATTTTTAACGAAATAATTTTAATATAGAATGCTTACGCTGCAACGCCATCTAGGTTATAGCGCAAATAATAATGGTGCAATTTCCTCAGGTTGCAGACTGCATCTGCCTAATGTCCTTGAACATTCTAGAAGCTCTACCCGTGGACACCCACGTGTATCAAATAGCTGCACAGAACTACTTACCACATCTGCGCGGCAAGAAAAATGTCACAGAAAAGATGTATGCCGAGATAGGAGACCACTTTAGAAGTTTATATGGTGGTATGGCGGGATGGGCTCATACGGTAACTATTATTTGTGTACTGGTAAATCTTGACAGGGTGGAGTGCAATAGCACCTTTTTGAATACCTCAAAACATTAATACCCAAGTTCCAGACAAAGATGTCAGATGGCAAGCAGTCCGTAGTCAAATAACACAATTTTTTGTGTTGTGTTCCTATATGAATAAGGTTTCCAGTAATGAGCTCCTTGGGGAGGGGGGGGGGAGGATTGTTACATTGTGTTGGAAGCAGAGGGATTAAACCCATTATGCTGCCAACACACTATAACTCTCCGAACACAGAGTGGCAACACGCAAGTGATACTTCGGTATCGTGAGCGTAAATAGGCTGCGGTAACCGTTTCCCATCAGATGGGCCGTATGCTTGTTTGCCACTCCTGTTGTATAAAAAAAAATAAAAAAAGCAGTATTTGATGTGACTCTATTTATACGATAGTAGATGTACCCTGCGGTTTTACTCATTCAAAATTCGATTTTATTGGTACTTTTCTTTCTGGAACAAAACATATCCTGTATATAGGTAAATCTCCATGCCAAATTTTCGGTTCAGTAGTTTTTGAGTGAAAGCGTAACAAACTTTAGCATTTATAATGTTATTTGGATGGTATTATTTATAATCTAATATTTATTGCATTATTGGGAAAAATCTCGTTATCGCGTCGTGTTATCTTTACAGGTGCTATTCTGTGCGGATTTGAAGAAATTTCAAAACACAAACCAGCAAGTATCCGAAAACGAGCCAAAAATTAAAAGAAAAAAAAATTAAACCGTGGAAGTGGAAGGAAATAAAATGTTGCACTTAAGATTATCTTTTTATTTATGTATATAAAGTATACAAAAGTGCAGTATAAATCTAAATATAATAAATTCCCTTTAAAAATCTTAATAATAATTTGGTGACAAATACTTAGCTTACACAACCTGGAATGGTTAAAATGTTACAATATATATATAATACCTTTCTTTTAGAAATACAGATTATCCGAATATCACATAAAAAAAATAAAAAAAGTAAGTCCTATATTGCACTAAATTTAATTTACATCTTGTGAGATTTTGAGACTTAACTAAGTATTAAATGCAATATATTGTTTAGTTTCGCTAAAAAACTTACTCCTATGTGCCTAGCAGATCGAGTAACAAATTTTATCTTAGGAACGTCATATTAAATTTTGATACATTAACCTAGCAGCCAGTATGGAGGAAAATCTGCAATGTAAAATGTTATAGGTATAAAAGTACTTAATTTTATTTCACATCACGGGATGTACCCCTTCCCCGAAGGGTTAGGTAGAGGTGCAATACCGCCTACTTGTTCTCCTAGCCTTATTTTGACGACAGTGCTTGTCATATTCGCTTTTACGCGGTTTTGCTTTGTCGCATTTATTCTATTCCTCCATCTTGGAATCTTGCAATTACTTCACCACACGGTCACAACACTTGTTATCCAAAATTTTTGTAAAAATATAAAGATAATGTCCGGCATTATATCAATTCATCATAATATATCTAATGCAACTCCGTCCATTTTCTCTTATCCAGCGCAATCTCTTTGACCTATACGCCGTGAAAGACATTTTTCCTTTACTCTGCTCCTTATGCAATATGGAATTATAGACTATGGAAAAATATTATAGAAACCAAGAACACTAAGTTTACACTTCATAAGTCTCTTAAGAATAATACTTCACTGACATTAGTTACAATTTGCACGGGCAGCATTATTTCTATAATTAAGTATATCTATGACCACTGTTCGAAACTCGCACCATAAAGCTATACAAATGCCGGCTAGAACTTTCCTTCGAAACCGTTTATGAATTCAAACTGTGTATTATATAATACGACCAAGGTAAAACCCATTACAAACATTATACTACGCAAATCAGTCGAGTTATTGTAAAATGAGCCAGCTCGCTGATTTACACTTTTGAGACAGATTGTTGAGACTGTACAAGGCAAGTTAAGCGACTATTTGTAAATTAAACAGGATGTCTCCGAAAATATAACAGTTGTTACGAATTTATGAATGTCGTTAATATATCCTCATGACTATGCAATTATACAAATAGCTTAAAAACAACAAAATTATTATATCCTCACGCCTTCCCACAAGGGTCCCCGAAGGGGTAGGCAGAGGTGTATAGGTAATACCCACACACCCACTTTCCGCCAGAGGTATATTGGTGCCAACGTGACAGATGGCGAGTCCATCGACGTTACTCCTACTATACATACGCCTTTGAATTGCTTCTCAGACGTATGCAGGTTTCCTCGCGATGTTTTCCTTCACCGTTCAGCTCGTGGTGTGACTAATCACTGTACTTAAGTTTAAAATTTAAACACATAAATATCTTTTATTCTTTTCAAAATTATTAATGATATAAAGAAAACAACAACGTAGATTCTACATGTATTCTATGTTGTATCTTGTTTATAGTTACAGCAGATTTCCATGCGATGATTAATTTAAAAATTGTCAATTAAGAATTTATTTTATTTGCTTCTTTTCATAGTGCCCAATCATATATTTGAACAACTGTCCTATTTTTTAAGACACCTTTATATCTACCGTTTAATCAGTCATAGAATTATGAATAGTGTAGGAACAGTCCCACATATTGATGTAGATGTGTTATTGTTATACATACGCACTTAACATATTGTTCGGTTCCGTAGCAAACTCCCCAGAACTCGCTATGACGGGCACGGTTAAGTAGTAAAAGTTAAGAACTCACTATACCAGAGACAAACAAAAATAAAACAGAAAGACTAAGGTCTATAAATACTCGAGTTCCACACAGTAATATACGGGTATCGGATCCGCGAAATGTACATTTAGACAGATTCTCCGCACACTAATCGTAAAATATGTTGGTAGACTAACCTACCTAAATATAAATATCAGCATCTTAATTGTCTTTAAACAGGGGTTGGGCTAGACAGAATGCCCGTTCAAATTAGGAATTGACCAAATTACATCGACTTTACAGAAAACCATTGGCAATTTAATCGTAAAATGAGTAGACACGTTTAGATTCAATATAAAAATAAAAATGTGCCACGCAACATGATCATAATAATTATTTAAGAGAAGGGGCACCACAGGTATCGTATTTCAAACTTGGGTCATTCAAATGAGGCTGTACCTTCTTTGGAGAAAACAGCGGTAGGAACTAATAAACAAATTTGCTACAGCTTTTTAAAAATAATAAGTAGATATTTTGTATCTAGTCAACTTTTATGTTCTGTGTTCGAAATATGAAAGATTGAGAGATGTAGCTTTATTTGTTGCCATAGTATATCTGCGGACAGTACTCGATGAGCGCCTGCAATGCCCGGATTTCGAAGGCGAGGTCGGTGATGGCGGGCGGCGTGGCCACAAGCGTAGGCGCGAACACCGTGCTTAGGTTGTGGGCACTCATCTTGTTTAGCTCCGCTTGTTGAGACACTCTGAATACACGAATTGGAACATTGAATACTAATCCTGGCTGGATGCCTAGGTCTCGCCATTGACCGGTTTAATAACAAAAGTTCCCGGATCTCACTCTACGAGAGCGAGAAAACACAAAAAAATATATTTAATATTTAATAGTTGAATACTCACTATGGAACAGGTACGGAGGCTTAACTTCCTATTAATATTACAAATGCAAAAATCTGTGAGAATGTTTGTTTCTCTTTCACGCAAAAACAGCTGGACAGAATTGGATGACATTTTGTACAGAGATAGATTATTAGCTGGATTAACAGATATTATATGTTACATTCTAAATTAAACGCGTGGCACAGCTAATATTATATCAATTAATAACGACCCGTCCCGGCTTCATACACGTAGCATTAGTGTCGTCATCACATTTCAATGAATTCATACAAAACCCTTACAAATTATATACCTAAACGATTCTCATGAAACACCCAGCCTATTGGTGAAAATAGCATGAAAACCCGTTCAGCTTTTCGCGAACAGACAGACATACGCGTTGGGGGACTTTGTTTTATATTATGTAGTGATGGCACTAAGTCCAAAAATGTACTGGACGGTGTTCTAAACCTGGATATTTTTATGTTCAGAACAGACATCGATTCTACTTTATGTAGCTATTTCCTTATTGACTATAAACCCTAGCGCGGCATTAATATTCAAGGGAGCGAAATGGGCGGACTTACGTACGTTGAATGTGGATAAAGCGAGAGGTCTGCCTAGAAAAAACTGGCGTTCTACCTTCTGCCTACCTCGTGAGGGAGCCGACGTGATGAGATGTATGTATCTCGTCAGAGGTACTTTTAGTGTATCCAAATACATAGTAAAAATTGAGTCCCAAGATCAGTGCCAAAGAGGTATATGGCGTGTATAAATGTATCCCTCTCGCACACTTGAATAATGATGGTAATGTAACAATTAACATGGTATCTACGTTTACGGTTTATATAAATGATGAGGAACTTTACTCACCTATATAAATGCTGAACCATATACTGAAGGCAATTGAAATGAGCCGGAGGTAACGAGTCAAGACATTCCCGAAGCGCACCTATTTGGTTGGCAGTTGTTTTTGATTCTGAAATTTGTATTAATACAAAAATATGAACAACTCGCGGATACTCGGCGTGTACTAGAGAGTACCTAAGTACTCTCAGTTACTACACAAAATGTATACATTTTAGCTATTGTTTTATTGGTCTTTAACGATCTTCGCATGATTGCCTTTCAAATCAAACCAGGGGCACATTGGTTGGAAAGTATATAAGTATAGTAAATATAGTATAAGTTAGTAATATAAGTATGTAAGTTTCAAAGTACATAAAGGATAGACCGATAATTAATCGAACCCTCTAGGACGGGGAAGTGAAGAGTACTCGAGCATGTATGAAGAGGCTAGTCAATGTCCATGAAGATAGACGTCTGTAAGTCTAGAGGGAACCGGAGTCCTACTCTCTTCTTACTTCGTGAGACCTGATGTACTTAACAATGCCAATACGGGAAGTAGACAGTAATATACAAAAATATAAATACATAGGACATCCAAAACTAAGGTAGAAATACATGTTGATCACACAAATATGCGACACTCGCGGAAGTAGAACGCAAGACCACACGCTTCGCAGTTAGGAACTCTGGCTACTAGACCATCCAGACGTCTTAATAAAATATTTAAATTTCACAATAAAGGATTGCAAGTAGCAGTATCGGACGCTCAAGGGCAGGAACGAACAGAGTACTCGAAACCGACGAGCATGTATGAAGAAACCGATGAATGTGGACGAAGCGAAAGAGGTATGTAAGTCTAGAGAGAACTGGCGCTCTACACTTTCTGCCTACCCCGTTAGGGACTTGGCGTGATGATATGTATGTATGTAAGTAGCATCAACGATTTCTTAGGAATAGGCCTTTTAGCAGGTTGTTTAAAAACCAATGCTATGGTTATGAAATAAGGTATAAACTGCATAGATAAATATTAAACTTGGACTTACGGATAGCTTCCACAAACTTAGGGTGCACTTCGTATGTCACCAGCGGCACTGGCAGTAAGCGTAAATAGAGTTTTAGTGTACCAGCAACCACATTTATATTGCTAAATACACTCAGGTCGGTCGCTTCACCATCTGCAACCATTTAAAATTTTCCACCATCACCATCATCATCATTGTGGCTTCTTCGAGCCCACTTCTGGTTAAGGCTTGAACCTAGAAGTGGGCTTAAAGACATAGCGACGGCGAATCTCATTCAGTCGTAACAAGTTCGCCAAGTAATAGTTCGAATTATGGAGGGGAATGGGGGTCGTAATTACATATTGGATTGGATTTCCTTTCTCATTTATATTATATTCACTAATATAACAACACATATTTTTAACTAATATAATAGCAAACAGTTAATCCAGCTAATAATCTAAATCAATCTCAAATTTAAAAAATGCATTTCTGAACTTAAGTGCACAGATTAGTTACACCACGGGCTTGACGGTTAAAGAAAACATCGAGACGAAACCTGCATACGTTTGAGAAGAAATTCAAAGGCGTACGTATAGTCGTGCTTAAGTAACTGAGATGAACTCGCCAACTGTCACGTTAGCACCTAACAGGTACATCTGGCGGAAAATGAGTGTGTGGGTTACTTACAACCTATACACCTCTGCCTGTGGGAAAAAGCGTGAGGGTGTTGGGTCTCAAACTTCATCCGATTCTGTTCAGTAGTTTTTGCGTGAAAGAGGAACATCCTCAAACACTTGCATCTTAAAGAACTGTTGCGTACCTTTATCAAAGGCAGTTTTCAATGCCTCGATTTCATCAGCGAATCCTGACACCCTGTAAATACCCTCGGCGTCCATTCCTCTCGCCTCTATCTCATTCACACACTTCCTCACCACGAACGGAAGGGTACTCGAGTGAGCATTGAGCAACGTAGTAAGATCTATGCCAAACACACCGCGCAGTTTCTTCAAGTCTGGAATGCAGTGGTTCGGCACTCGCTCCGAACATTTGGAATGTGCTATGAAACCGCAGTCTGCAAACAAGACAGTAATGAAAATACTATGCTATTTAAATTGAAAACTGCGCAAGTTTGTACAGATGTTCGTTCCTCTTTCACGCAAAAACTACTGAGCTGATTTGGATAAAATTCGGCATTTTAATTTCAGAATTATTCGGAATTAACACATAGGATATGTTTTATTTCAGAAAAAACAACCGGAGGCATAAAAATACGCGAGTGTATACGCGCGGCACAGTTATTAACATTTATAAATATTAGTTAAGCTGCTGTCGCACAGATTCTGGTATGACCCTAACTAACTAAATCATGAATAATCTGAGCCATATTAAAGTTATTTTGAACCTAAGTAATGAGTTTAACGATGAAGCAAAATATCGAGAAGAAACCTGCAGTATGAGAATAAATACAAAGGCGTATGTATAGCATGCTTGAGAAATGGTGACAAACCATCTTTCAGAATAGCATCTAGATCCTCTTTCTGGAACTCTTTTCTCCTCTGGCAAGGTTTTATCACCTTTGCCGTGTAGGCAGGGTTCAGTGGTCATTGTAAAGGGTGAAAATGTTGAATATTTAAGCGAATGTGGAATCAAAGCCAGATACTTACCCTCACACTTGACACCCTGTGCGGTGAATCCCCAAAGAAAGTTAGCACACAGTTCACACCAGTTCAGACCCTTGAATGTGTGGACCTTGAAGCTGTGTGTTTTGGAGTACTTCATCAGCAAGGGATTTTCCTCTAGTGTGGGTGTCAGGTCAAACACTGGTTTCTTTGCTGAGTCTAATTCGAGAGCTAGCTTTTGGATCCTGTTTATAATTGGGCTTGATTTGTTTGATGCCCTGTAAATTTAAGCATAAATAATAAAAAACATATGAACAGTAACATCTATTCAAAAGTCGAGTTATAATTCGAAATAATTTATTCCTTGCGATGGATACAGGGAACACTTATTAATCCTAAAAAATTGGCATGAAATTATGTTACCATTTCCAAGCAAAAGACTTGTGTGCTAAATAATTTCTAGAAAATGTATGCCAGGTGATATGTCAAATATTAACATTTTTTTTTTGTCCTTTTACATACCACATTGAGCCCATTCCTTTTAAATATACATAATATACTACAAAGTTTATGGCAGCGTTCCCACTACGCCGGACCGGCAGATCTGCCGGAAACCGGACACCGGACAGAGTGTTCACATTACATCGGATCCCGGAAGAAATTCAGACAGTCGAAAATCGAAGTTTGGTTTCAGTATTAAACATACTTCACGCCATGCTGCTAACTTTAAGTTTTTGTCTTTATAGACGTCTTCGGTCTTATCCCACAGAACAGGTCTCTCTTGGACAAGCGTAATTAAAGTTTCTGCTTGAATATCCATGCTAAACGTCTACTTTTACCAGAAAATGCGAGCCGAATGACGTGAGTGGAACACGGGCGGGGCGAGGGGAGCACGAGCGGGGGACAGATACTATTATATACAGATTACTCCGGGCCCGGTCGTTCTACCGGCAATTCGTAGTGACAAAACGCTCGGTAAAAATGCCGGGCTCGGCAAAAATGCCGAACCCGGGATAATGTGAATAGCTTCATATAAATTGTACAGCCACTAGCCCTTCCGGCAGATTTACCGGCGCGGCAGATCTGCCGGTCCGGCGTAGTGGGAACCTGGCCTATCACTGAACAACTTTATTTGGATTTAGACATTTCAAATATTTATTATGTTTTTATGGTATATATGTATATAATATATATTTTATTTCCTTATTAATTGTAATTTAACTAGTAAGATTAAAATACTTACTGATGCATTTGTGACAAGGTATTTAATTTCCTCCTGTTTAAAGTCACATAAGGGCTATCGGTGTAGTTAGTGCGAGAGTTGATCATCTCCAAGATATGATGGGCTTTCAACTCCATGTGACATGTGATAAGACCATCAGCCACCAAGTCGTATATTGTTTCATATCTCTTATCTTTAATGTAATGTGTGCCATCATAGTACAACTTATAGTGATGGATCTTGTCATTAAATCTAGAGTAAAATGAGGTATAGAGAATATTTTTCAGAAAGACACATGACATACCATAATGTTTTTGTAGGAAATAAAATTATTACAATGACTCTACAGAAAGCTGTAGTGGCCGAGTGGTTAAAGTAGTTGCCTGCAACACAAATATTGCAAGCTCAAATCCCAACTGTACCAAACAGTTTTGAAAAAGTGAAAATCCATCACTTACAACTAGGGCATAGGGCGTACAGGATTACTGAAGCGGTGGATTTATGAGACTACTGTAATAAAATATTTTTAATAAATTTGTATAAAAGCATGTTTCCTAGTGGAATATTATTTAAAACAAAACTTATAGCCTACCTCCAAGTCAGGGTATAGAAGTCATTGTACTGATTGCCTCTCCTAATAAGAAACGCCCCGTTGGGCTCACTTTCCAAAAGCGATGTAGCTTCTTTGTGGCCCATAATTCCATGATATTCTTTCCCGTAAAATGCAGGTCTATCACTACAATTCTCGCACGGAATTCTCTTTGGTACAGGAGCTTCCAATTGTATACGATAAACTGAAACAAATATTTTTCATAACATCGAAATCTTTTAAATTATAATTAATAATACTTGCGTTAAAATCTTACGCTCAGGTTTCCAAATATTCTTGAGATTTTCCATAATAGGTATACAAATATTTAATAGTTTGTAGTTTACTTTACGTGTTTATCGTCTAGTTAGTGTGTCAAGGTGTATGCAATGAACTTTATTTTTACGTTATCGAGGAATTGAATTAGTTAAAAAGCCTGTAAATCCATAACGTAAACAAATCTTCCTGAGAATGACATTTTATGTCAATCAGAGACTGTCAATGGGACTCCAGGGAGGGCACAGACTTAAATGGTCTGATGGCAGACTATATACCGAATACCCATTCTCGTAAAAAAAGATAAAGTTAAGCATGATTTATAAATCTGGATTAAGGTCTTGAGCCCGGATTGTCTGTGTAACAATTCCGAAATTGCGGTAATCGAAAGACGTATAAAGTACTTACATAGAGAAATAGGTAGAATCATGCTTCTTTGCTCTTGACAAAGCCATACCCCGTACGTATTAGTGCAAAAACCTAGAATGTGACCAATGTGTTAGCCCCGTAGCCTGTAGCTGCATTATAAATATACAAAAGTGTTTGCCATCTTTCACTCTACAATAACGCCAAAGGTAGGTAATTATTATTTTAGGTAGGAATATCTGGTATATCATAGTTGCTTTTAATCATAATCTATACTAATATTATAAAGAGGAAAGATTTGTTTGTTTGTTTGTAATGAATAGGCTCCGAAACTACTGGACTGATTTCAAAAATTCTTTCACCTTTGGAAAGCTACATTATCCCCGAGTAACATAGGCTATATTAAATTGGACCCGATAGGTGGCGCTGCGATCGAGTTTCAAGAATTTTACCTTTTTACCCGGGCGAAGCTTTCTGTGTGTTTCTGTGTGTCTTAAGCTAGATTCGAGAATGGTTTAGATTTACAATTGGACCCAATAGGTGGCGCTGCGATCGTGTTACGGGCAATTTAACTTTTTCACCCGAGCGAAGCTGGGCGGGACAGCTAGTTTATAAATGAATAGGTACTGTATTATAGTATTTATTTAAATAGACACTAAATCGCGCGCGTGCTGGTTGGAACAATAAATAAACCTTAACATTGCCATAGTCCTCGCCTCTGATAAAGTGATAAAAGTAATTAAGGTAACATATAAAATTGGTAATGACCTACTATTTTAATTTAATTAGTGAGGTAACCTAATATTAGATGCGGGCCCATTTTATCATCAGGATATACTCTTTAGTACACGATCGATCGATAGATCGAACTGTTTTCTGTAACTTATACATTTTTATGAGTATAAATAATATACCTACTGGACTTGAATCAAGTGGGGTCAATTTATTTAAGGATAGATAATTATTTTAAGTATCTTAATCAGTCAAAGTACCTGTCCCGGCTTCGCACGAGAATGCCTACCAATGAAGAAAATGAGACCGACATTTTAAATTAAAAATGTAAGATTGAACAACTGAACGATATCACCCGCTCACTCGATTTTATTAAGGAGGTTTACCATTCCCTAATCCACATGTTGACGTAATTTCAGAACCCCCGTTCACGCGATTTTGCATTCGGGTTGCGATTACACAATGATAATTGTGATATGATAATAAATTGTGAAATGATGAAATATGATAATAAGTACTATTGCATATGTAAGCGAATGCTTTAATAAATAGCTTGGGACAATTCCACACAAATTCATCTAGCCCCAAATTAAGCAAACTTTGTGTTAGGGCAAGAAGACATATTTAGTTATTTAGATATATACATAAATACATAGGCCATCCAAGACTACGGTACAAATGCTCGTGCTCGCACACAAATATCTGCCCTCGGCGGGAATCGAACTCGCCAACTCAAGTTTCGCAGTCAGAAGCTCTAACGTCTAAAATGCAAACGAGCAGTAACATATCTGATGTAGAAAAGTCTAGGTGCCATTATTTATGCATTTCAAGATAACGGTCGATACAGGCGTCTCGGTGGGTGTCCATTGTATTGTCAAAAAGTAGAGTAAGGCTTTATGCTAATATGACAAAGCATTCCAAGTTAAAAAGAAATAAACTGAGGCATAATTGCATATAGGTTCATAGTATTGCAGAAGACCTCTTTTACTTACAGATCTCGTATCTCGTACGATTTATCCACATTCATCAGTCTCTCTCTTCTCCTCTCATATGACGTTAAATTCGAGTATAAATTATTGCAAAGAAATTACTTTTATTTGCCTACTTTTTTTTCTTTTTTTTTTTGTACCACTTGTGAAGCAAACTAGCATGCGGCCCATCTGATGGTAGGTAAGCAGCTACCACCGCTTTAGACGCTTGCAATACCAGGGATATCACACGCACGTTGCCGACTCTACAGAAATCTTTTCACACCCTTCTTGAAGAACTCCATGCTGCACTCTCAACGGGCAGTTCATTCCACAGACATGGAAGGTACGTTCGCGGAATGAAACCTCTTTGAAACCGCGCAGTACGAGTCCTTTGCGGTTCCAAAGTAGGGGAATTCCCCGTCGATGGTGAGAGGTGCGGTGATAGAAGGTAGGCGTAGGCGTAGAAGAGGGAGTTTCCAATTATAGAACTCGATATTCTCATTTCTTATTACATTATTACTACCTCTATGAATATACGTTAAGGCCTCGATGCAGATGAAGACGAAGTTCTAGCTAGATCAACTCTAAGGAATACTGAAAAATGGGAGCTATAAGAGCACTCGAATCCTGCGAGCTTGTATAAATAGACTGATGAATGTGGATAAAGAGCAAGAGGTATGCTGTAAGTCCAGAGGGAACTGCTCTACTCTCTCTGCCTACAATGAGGGACTCTTCTTCCGTTTGGTATAGCTCCTGACTGCGGAACTTGAGGTCGCGGTTGCGGTTCAATTCCCGCTGAAGGCAGATATTTGGCTGATGAACACGAGTATTTTCACCTTAGTCTTGGATGGCCTGTGTATTTATGTATATATCAATATATAGGTATATGTGTAAATATACGACTTGACTTGATTTGACGACCGTCTGGTCTAGTGGTTAGAGCTCCTGACTGCGAAACTTGAGGTCACGGGTTCGAATCCCGCTAAGGACAGATATTTGTGTGATGAACACGAGTATTTGCACTTTAGTCTTGGATGTCCTATGTATGTATGTATATATCTATCTATATAAGTAAAGATATCGTTGTCTAGTTACCATAACACAAGCTTTGCTTAATTTGGGACTAGTTCAATTTGTGTGGAATTGTCCCAAGGTATTTATTTATTTACCAAAAGTAGCTCTGATCAGCACTCCCTGAAAAGGCAGGATGTTGGTTGGACCAGGCAACACATTTGTCTCAAAACGCACCAGGTCCCCGTTTAATGTCACCAATTAATTAATGACATCATAAGTACATGCATAGTCAACAACCTCAATGTAAAAAAAGTAAATGATTACACATAAATAAATGTATGTTACCTTCGGTTTGTTATCCAGGCAGCAGTTACTCGTATCTGTCTTAGGTTGCAGCGTCAGTGACGGCAGTAGCGGACATTAGTATAACTTATAATATTATAATATATCCTTACGCCTTCCCATAAGGGTCCCTGAGGGGGTAGGCAGAGGTGTATAGGTAATACCCACACACCTACTTTCCGCCAGAGATATATTTAAGGTGCCAACGTGACAGATGGCGAGTCCATCGCCGTTACTCAAGCACGATTTGCTTTGGTTTCCCCTCGATGTTTTCCTTGACCGTAACTAATAAGTAAGTAGTATAACTTGAACACACCTAATAATATTTGAGTTGTTTAAATAACCGTTAGACAAAAACGTATCTATGCTTTATTACGGCATTTCTTATGTTTGCTTGAAAATATGAATCATGGGTACGTGAATTTTAATTTATTATATTATTATATAACCTACTTTATTGACGTTTGACCTATTATAAAAGCTTTTAAGACTACAATGGAAAGGCGCTGTAGACTTTCCTCCTTGAAGGACTCTACGTGGTGATAGTGTGTATGAAAGTCGCTCACGCTTACTCTCAGCTCGTGAAGTAACCACACCTTTACGCAAATAAACTACATGCTGCATGTACAAGGAACAACATATAAATAACGCTTTCCGAAATGTAATGTTTAGTGAATCAGCAAGGCACGTGTAGGGGTAGTTAATTAAAACAGTAAAAAATGACAAGCTTGATTTTACCCGTTGTTCTAATCATTAGTGTGCTATTTCAAAATAGCAACGGTTGGATATTTAACAACGTTAATTTTGAAATGATCGATCCTGAAGCTGTTATTAAAAATCACTATAGAGATATTTTGAATAACGATATTGATGTTGACGATGTTGCTCTACAAAGGTTTAGTTTAATATATCCAGGTAAAATTTCTGATTATTTCTAAGTACTGGTTCTGTGTTCTAATAAAAATGCTTAGTAGGAAGCTACTAAGCAATTAATGTCAAACAAACAATGAATTAAAACTCAAAACCAAATGCAGTTCTGCAAATGCAGAATTTAAGTCTATTAATACAATTATCCTGACTACTGATTGGCTGATTAGTCAAAGTGAGACTCATCAAAAACAACGTAGTCTGCCATTTGGCCAATCAGTGTTTTTAAATTTCTTATGAATGAATCTTCGTTGCAGTGTGTATCTACTCATCATGTCATAAGAAGCCAATGGCTAATTTCTCAAGAAGCAAAAGGCGTGACGTTGCTAATTCAATTTCCATAGTCTAAAATACGTGTGTGTTACCTTAGGCTAATACTTAAATCGATTAAAGACAGAATTCATATTAGTTACTGGTAAACTACAAGACCAGTTGGCACGTGGACTTTGTACGCTCCACACCCGTATTGTTGAGCCACTACATCTATGTCATTCCTACAAAAAAAAATAGTTATATAAATATTTCTTTTCAGGCACAAAGTGGTGTGGAGCTGGAAACGTAGCCGATGATTATGACGATCTGGGCCCAGCAAAAGACACAGATACATGCTGCCGGGATCATGACAATTGTGCGGACGTAATCGAAGCTGGCGAAACCAAACACAACTTGACCAATAATGCTTTTTACTCAAGGTAGATAGTTGTGGCGTTTTTTATAGATAACAAACATAGGCGATGGATCTTCTTTTTTCAGAAATATATTTCTATGTATATGTGGCCCCATGTTGGGCGCCCATATTTTAACAAGTAGTAAGTATATCCACAATTTTTTCTGAAAGGGTAAGCTATTATTGCGTAAGTTTTTTGTCAGAGATACATTTATACGCCTCCGTGACAGATGATATATAATCATGCTTGCATGATTCCATAAACGTTTTTTAACCTTATCTGAGTGTTCCTCCACTCAATGTATTTTATAAGTGACACATTATGATGTTTTTCTAATTTCAAACTATATTTAGACTGAGCTGCAACTGCGACGATGCTTTCCGCCAGTGCCTGCGTGCAGTAAACGGAACCATTTCAAAACAGATCGGCGTCATATATTTCAACGCTCTGGGAACGAAATGTTATAGAAAGGACTACCCCATTGTGAAGTGCAAAAAGCATGGAGGGTGAGTTCTTATGTTAAGTTGTTGGTGGTTTTAACACACGTACAATCGTGTTGATATCACAAGCTACAATTGCTGGCATGTGTGCAAACTCTATTGCAGAATAGACACATATGTAAGTGTAGGCAAACAAACATACGCCTTTAACCACTGACTACCACGATAGCGGTTACTGTGGACTATCGGCAGAAACGATACCAGAGCAATTTCACTCAGGCCTTTCTTACTCGCCTATTATAGGTGGAGTTCCTGTAGAAGCAGTTTAAGAAACTAATTAATCCCGCTTCCAGCTAGTATCTTCCAATACAGCCATTCCATGGGGTGTGGTGCCAATGCCAACTGTAGAGACGGCACTTAGCAATGCAGATCAATTTGCAAATCTAATTTAGAAACTATTAAGTAAATTTAAATTACTCACCGACAAATCGCAAATTTTAACATAGAAGAACCGTTAAGGAACTCCTATACAAACTCCTAAAGAAATTTATCTAAAATACTACTGCGATAACATACCTACTTCAATCCACATTGGATGTTACTATCCTCATTGTTAATAACTTTTCCAGATGGTTCAATAGAAAATGTCTCGATTACGAACTGGACACGAGCGGGGATCAAAGCTACCAATGGTTTGACGTCAGCAACTTTTAATACTCGAAACGTTCGCAATTTTTTTATCAAACTTTCTGGACTGATATAATCGAACTCAAACCAGTATACTTACTTGTAATTGCGAGCATTTGCAAAAATACAAGAAATAAAGAAGCGGCATTTGTATTATTTATTTTGTCTCAGCATATTTCATTGGTACATTGTAAGAGTAATTTATCCATTATAGTATTTGCCATAAATTCATCATTAAGTATAAGTAATATACAACTGGTTTATATTAAATCTTGCACATATATATATGCACGATCCATATACATAATTTATATTATTTCGTATAAACAAGCATACACGTAGATATAGATACCTACATGCAGTTATACAGATTCGTAACAATGCATAAACGAGTGAACAACTTCGAACGGTGTATGAAATAACGCTAGAATATCCTTTAATGATAGAAAAACTTCAAATAGAGATTACATATATATATATAGATAGATATATACATATATATGTAGATATGTAGCACAGTGCTTAGCTAAAATATTATACGTCAGGCGCACGCATGATTATGTACAACCAATATTCAATATACATACATTGCTATACATAGTGGACTAAACAGTGGGATTATACACGCTATGTTATATCGTTTATTAAAGTACGGATATAATTAGGAATCGCAAGCTACATTGGATTTTATTTTGTGAAAAGATTTAAATACACGAGAAGGAGATTGTGGTTGGATAGATACGAAGCATTATTAAGGACTTAATGAAGAATGCCTTGTACGAAGTGAGCAATCTCGAAATAGCCTACAGTCGAAGCGACCTTATCGATCAATAGTATGTACAACAACATTAGAACATCAATTAATTATTAAATTCAATTATTAAACCAACGTCCCTTTGCAGGTTTTCTTTTGCTCTTACGTGTAAAGATTATAGTAGCCGTTTTTATAATTAATTGTAGGCAAATTTCTTGATAATTATGTTTATTAAAAACAATCGAATAATATATTTTTGATCACCCTCAACCATATATATATATACACGTTAGTGTTTCGTGAAGTATACTTTTATAAATAGTCATAGCTATTACCTTAAAGTAACGATAACTTCATGCAAGCAGTCTTTCGTCGGTTCGAGACGACTAGTAAGTCTGTCGTTTTATGTACCTTGATATTTCGTAGAAACAGTGGCATTATTACTCATTTTAAATGCTGAAATAAATTAAAAAAATAGTCTGCAACGGAACATATTTCGTAGTGAGACCTTTGTAATGACCTTTAGTTTATACTTATAAAAAAAATATATAAGGTTCTTATCAGCAGTGAAAAAATACAAGTTACACGAATTGTTACAAAAACTTTGGGTTACATATGAATAGTTTACTTAGTGCCAGGTAAATTCTGACAGCGCAACACAATCAGAGGAGAGGTGCTGAATAATATGAGGATGTGATAAATGACGTTGCGTCCGTACAATATAAGAATGATGAGATAGTATCACGTCTACTATCACAGAATATTATTATTTCAAGTTTTCAAAGGATCAGCGACCTTACCGTGACTTGTAATTGTTATCAATAATCAATACTGCGAAAGGGACATACGTATATCACGTCGATAAATACGTCTCTTTCACACTGTTGAATAAAAATAGAAATAGCACGTCCGGATAAAGCCATTAGTTAATTAAAGAATGCACATATTTCTTATGTTATTATTGTTTTTTTTATTTTCTTGCAGCTGAATATTTGAATTGGTTATTGGTAAATTCAGTAGGCATCTTATGATATTTCAAAAATGTACTTATATTATTAGATTTTAACTGGTACATTAACGAAGGTGAACGTTGTTCGATTATAATTACAAAGTGTCATATATGTTACATATAGTTAATGTGTGGTGGAATTATATGTACATTTGAATATTCGGATGATTCAGTATTCATTTCCACGGCAGTTATAGAGAAGTAACAATTATTTGTCATATTCATTAACCCACACCTCGTTTTCCATTAGAAAATCCCAGGTTCCAGAATCAATAAAAAAATCAATAGCATTTTGAATCTTCTACGACTCGTTAGGTACTTGATAAAACAATACTATAGACTTTGAAAGGGACAGAAGTATTTGATGTATATAATAGAATATGAATTTGTACCTTCTTCACTCTTTAACAATGATAGCAATAACGTGTTACTATGATACAGTCGTTGTTTCGCGTTGGATCTCAAGGAAAGGAAAGATCAGTTGATATAAATCCAAAGCTTAAAAATTGTACCAAGTAACATAGTTCTAACTCTTTTGAAGAACATTGATTTGAAGGTAACTTGGTGTTGTGTAAATGGTGATTCCGATTCTTAGTGATTATGGTGGCAATACCACACATGTATAAAGGGTCCATAGAATGTCAAAAATGTTCAAACAGCTTAATACCAAGGTTTTAAACAATTTATAGTATTACACAATCTCTCTGTACTAGCAATCGATAACTTAATGAAGAATACTACTATAATAGTTATATGCATAAAGAAACAAGTGGGTAACTTTAGATTTCATATCTATTGATATATAATATACGAAACAATGCAGTACCATCGTTATTATGTGTTAACAATTCACTCGATGAATGCCCCTAACAATCTAACAGACTGGCAAGTCCGTAAGAGAAAAGCATCGGTTATATCTTTAAACTCCAACCGTGGTTACTATCGAGACAGCACTAATACTTGAATATTCACTAGACTGTGCGTTTATTGAATTTAACTATTTACAAAATGTCTTAGGGCCTATACAATGACCTAAGATAGACGAGCTTGGCTGAGCTCCATTGACAGGCGCAGCAGGACCAGTTTATAGACAGCCGCCAGGAAAGACTCACACCGACGACGCGGGCGCAGCGGCTGGGGCACGGCTTCCTGCGGTGGCGATGGGGGGCACAGCCGAAGGGGCCACCGACCCCTTTCTGCCGACATTATTTGCCGCCAAGTCCAAACTTCATAAAAATTAGCTCCTTGCCTTTGCTCAGTATGTCGCCACCTGGAGCCGTCATTTCGGTAAACTTCTGCATGAGGTTAGGTTGCGCGGCGGTTGGGGGTTGGGGCTGGTTCAATGGCTGCGCAGTGGGGGCTGGAACGACGGCGGGGCCGGCGCGGCGCGCGGGCGACGGAGCAGCGGGCCCGAGGGGGGTGCCTGCGGGCCCGCCGGTCCCCGTTGTTTGGGCGCCCGGAGACTGCACCGTGGGTGTACCCGCGTTACCAGCGCTCGTGCGCGCGATCGTGTTCGGAGGCAGAGCGATCGCCACGCCTCTCGCCCTCGCCTGTCGCACGAACCGATAATGTACAACACTCATTTTCTAATAAATAAATTAGTTGAACAATGACTGTCATGATTTTTATGTTTTACAATTACACGTGTTTGAAAAGGAGAGAGTATTTATTCAATAACAAGATTTATATTTTTTGCAACATGACTACATTTTTCAAAAGTATAATTAAATTAATGTTCTAAATTAGTAAAAGCAATGCTCATGATTATTTTGTGGCTATATAACAGATATATAATTTTTTTTTCTTATCTAGAACTTGTGATATTAGAACTAACTTATGTATAGTTGTTAATATATCTTAAAGTAAATAAAGTAACCATATAAAATACTACACATCATACTATCCGGGTAACATGCATTGCCATACACCAAAGCCTGACGAGTTAAGAATAAAAAGTTGCGTATCCAAAACCACAAAACTTAAAAAAACGTCAAATAAAAATGATATACAGATCCGATACGATGCATTCCTCATGCTCATTATATACGACAAAAGCAGTCGAATGAATACCATTCGATTACAGAATGCGAAACGTGAGTAGTCAATATGCCTCTATGGTCGCCAACAGTCAAGACATTGGCGGACGTAGACTCCACAATCCAATCCATGTAATCGTCAAGTATCGGGTTGAATTTTCACAGGCCTCAGAGAGGTTGTAGTTGCAATATAGTGAATGGGTTATGGTATATAACTGATGTGAGTGAAGTATACGTCAGTGTTTGTTCTGTTCTAGTATCTGTATGATCCGATTCAGGGTATGAAATGAGATCTAATGAAGTGTACAGTGACATGAGTTCGTCCGCAACCAATGTTCTAGTGGACCATAGGTGAGCGCAGACTAACGGCAGTCGTACAAATTGCCGAGTGCCTTCCGTACACTGAGCGTGGTAATGAAACACAAGGTATAGAATATATAGACAAATTATAAATAAACAAATGTATAAAAGGAAATAGTGAAAAAACAATAAATAGATCTAGATATATATGATAGTGAAAGTTCAAATTAAAACGACTAGTTTCGTTGCATAGTATTTTTGAAACAGTATTGTTGTGGGTCGATTATAAACGGTATTTTTACCTGAGAATTCGCATTCGCCTGTTCTGGATTACTGGCGCATGTGTTGTGGTCTAACTGAGAAGGGGGAAGAGGGCAGGCATCTAGCAAACAGACAATACACACAACATATATAGTGACCACAGACAACCACTTGAATCTTGGACCACACCTCACGCGCATCGTGGGCTCTGTGCAAAACTATGTTGCGTGTATTTGTACATATCAGCCTACCCACTCTTGTGGCACAAACGTCACTACTGCTGTCAAACTAAACTCAGGTTGTAACGTGAACAAAAAAAAACAGGAGAGAAAGGAGGATAGATAAAAAAAAATAGGTGTTCTGAATTTAAACACGGGTTACCTACATCCTAACGATTGCTGCCGGGGTAAAGCACTGTTTAGGTAGTTGTGTAGCTTAATTCAGGAGTATTTGGGGATCTCTTTCAGATCCTTGTAACGATGTTTGTGACTGTGTAATCCAAGATAGTGTTTATTAGCAAAGTGTACACCAAGAGTCTTTGTGCTCCGTAGATTGCAACCGGACTCGCATTTAAGGTCCGTTTTAGCGTTGACAAAACTGAACGTCAATACGTATTTATGGGACGTCAAGCGCTTATGGAGAGAGCGTCATCACTATCAGGAATGGATTATTTTATGGGACAGCAGGTGATATTTAGATTACCATCTGGTTTTAAGAGCTAGTGTCAAGATACATCGTCCATCCAACGAGCGCTGTTTTTTGATACTCGCTAAAAAACGGACGCTTATATACTTTTTCTTTCACCAGATGTTTGTCTAGAGCCAAGAAATCATCTTGGAGGCGACTGGTCAAGCGAGTCCTGTCGCAATCGTAAGTGTACAGGAAAGATGATAGAGGGTTCCAGAGCGAAATAGCTAGCGTCTCATAGTCACATAGCAAGTCCAAGGTGCAAACATGAAACACTCAAAGCTCTCGGTGATCGTGAGCGACTCTCGTCGTCACCGAACTTACCTAAGGCTCTCGAGGATGTGGCCGGCTCATGGATTTTGTCTAAACGACAGAGGGACGCTAATAATGCATAAATAAAAGGCTAGAGTTCACACCGTCTATAATAGTCATATATATTTACGGCTTTAAAGGAA
Organism: Drepana falcataria; assembly: GCA_945859725.1. Classification (NCBI taxonomy): domain Eukaryota; kingdom Metazoa; phylum Arthropoda; class Insecta; order Lepidoptera; family Drepanidae; genus Drepana; species Drepana falcataria. The sequence goes on along the minus strand of OX243941.1, from coordinate 6,302,551 downwards.
CAACAAGATCTTGACGGTGATTCAATTATCATTTTTATTCACAGTCTTTGCAATACATGAACCGGCCATCCCTTTTAATTAAGATCGCTCAGTAAGATTAGATGCTGAACGGTACCCGAGGCAGTTGGAAGGAGAAGGGTCGGGGCTCACCTGGCTTCCTGTGGTGGTTGCGGGGCGCGGGGGCCACGTTGTCTCGCGGCGGGGGCGGCGGGCCGCGCGCCCCCGGGCCAGGCGCCGGCCCCCCGACCGCCCCCCGCCCGCGGCCCGCACCCCCACTCGCTCCTGCGCCAGTACCGCGAGCCCCCGCCACGCCAACTGCACCCACACAAGACCCTGACGAAACTATTTTTATACCTCTGAGGCTAACAAGCTCGCGGCTCGATTGATGGTAAGTGGTTACCGCCTTCTTTTAGCAGGAGTCTTTTAAAGCTCTCCTTGATGAACTCCATGTACAGCCTAACGCAAACTTTGTCATGTTGCTTATACTCATAATTTCGTCCTCTCCCAGTGAGTAATTATCAACTGTCTTTATTTATTTCATATTCTAATCCTGATCCGTCCATCCAATAAAAAAGTTTTAAACAGAAATATAAGTCTATCGTATAAATATATCGTTCGTATTTTGTCTGAAATATTGGTACATCTGGAGTTTCTGGAGTGTGATACGCAACGCTTCGGTAACCCGCGAGGTCTTGACATCTTGACACAGCTATCAAGACCTTCTTACTTCTATTTCTATTTCTAAGAATCTTTCACTTTAAAACCAACCTTGGCTACTCTGCCCGGGTCCAGCATACTGATCGTTGGCATCTGTAAGGAAGTTGCTCGGCACCAACCCACGGACGCCGTCGATCTCCGCCATGAAGAACCCGTCGTCGTCCATATCCCCATACACATGAATGATCTGACCCGTCTGGAAACTCAGCTCCGCCTGAAATGACCGTAACATAACTATTAGATAACTCACTGATGACTAGGCTGAGGTTAGAATCGGCTGAATTGAGTTCATTTGACTAAGTTCAATAGTAGCACCGTCATGGTGGAATGCCATGTTGGCACTGGCTATCACACAACGCGGGCCAAGGGCGCGGGTCAAGGGTGGGAGCGCGTTGTGGTTCGATGGCACAGCGAGAGAACTAGAGGCGAAGTTGGGCGTGCTCAGGCAAAGTGCAAGAGGGCACTGGTGCGTTCCTCAAGAGATCCTAAAGCCTTCCTATATTCACAGAGGACGGCTGCCGAGAGGGTTTTAGTGAGTAGAAATCTCATATAATTTTTGTTTGTAATAAACAAAAATATATAAAAATGCATCGTCAACTTACGTCAGCGTCAACATTGGGGCTCAGTTCTTGCGGATCGTAGTCATACAAAGCTACCATGCGGCGAACTGGGTGTGTGGCGTACGCATCAGTCCAGCGGTCACGTGGCTTGGCGACCGGCCCCGGGTCCTGCTCGACCTCCATCACCATGTTGTGGGGGACGTACCCGCGCCGCCCCCGGCACTCGCCCCAATAGAAGCCGTCTGCGTCTTTGTCACCCCAAACCTGTAGCAATTAGTTTAACTACATCAAAACCGTGGTGGCCAAAAGGTTCGCCGTCACTTGTACAAGGATTACAAGTTCGAAACCAGACTATACTAATGAGTTTTCTGACATTAATTACAGCGATTAGTTACGCCACGAGTTTTACAGGGAAGGAAAACACCGAGGGGACCTTTTCGGTGAAAAGTTTTAAACAGGAGTTAGATATGTTCTAGAGTTAAGCTGGGCTCTAGGACTATATGGCCAGTCAAACACTGCAATAATTACCTGTAAGTAATTACCAATAAGTACCTACATAAGAGCTATAAAGATGTACAGAATATTTTTTACCATAAATATATGTGTACCTACGCGAAAAGGACTGTTATACTAAATATAATAAATAATAATATAATATATCCTCACGCCTTCCCACAAGGGTCCCCGAATATAATACCCACACACCCACTTTCCGCCAGAGGTATATTAGGTGCCAACGTGACAGATGGCGAGTCCATCGCCGTTACTCAAGCACGACTATACATACGCCTTTTGAATTTCTTCTCAGACGTATGCAGGTTTCCTCACGATGTTTTCCTTCACCGTAAAGCTCGACTAATCACTGTACTTAAGTTTAGAAGAACTCATTGGTACAGTCGGGATTCGAACTTGCGACCTTTGCGTCGCAGGCAACTGCTCGAACCACTCGGCCACCACGGCTCATACTATATGTACTACTTATACTAAATGTGGTTGAAAAAGGTCAAAAGGTGTGTAAGACTAGAGAGAACACTACTCTCTTTACTTAAATATGTACATTCGTATGAAAAAGGCAATCGAAACGCCTTACTAAAGATGGTTCTGAGGTCGTCACAAAAGTTGATTAAATATCTTTATAGACAGTTGTAGTTTGCGTGAGACCCTGATAAGACTATCGAAGGTAGATAGCAACAGAATGACCTTGATGGTATCTCCTTCACTGAAAGGCAGCTCTTCGTCACAGCTTTCCGGGTTGGGACTCATAGTGGCCGGGTTGTAGTCGAAGAGGGCGATGAAGAAGCGGCTTCGCTTGGAGGGCGGGTGGCCGGGCGGCGCGTGGCGCACGGGCGGTTGAGGGCCGCGAGGGCCCGCCGCGCCACGACCCGCGGGCATGCCCGTTTGCTGTGCTTGTTGCTGGATTTTACAACACCCGAAATGTATTTAATCACTCTCAATCACAACATTTTATTGCAAAAACTTTAAGAGTATGTTGTATTATAACTAATGACATTATGCCCGGTTGTGGTGCGGCGGGCCCGTAATGCATAAATTCACGTTCATATTAAAATATTAACCTGATGTGGGTTTGGCGGGCGGCCTCTCTCGTGGTGGTTCCTGGGCGGCGGGTTCTGGTACTGCTGCGGCTGTGGTGCGAAGGGCGCCGGCTGGTTACTTGGGAACTGGCCGGCTGGTGGAAACGGGGGTTGCTGCGTGCCATGGAAGGGTTGTGTACTCGGGAACGGCTGACCCGAGGGCTGCTGCGACGCTTGCGTTGGTTGGGACGGTTGCTGCTGACGTCCGTACGAACCAACACATTAATAAGGTTAGATTTTCCGTAACAAAGCAACTAGCAATTCTTTAAGCTCATAGCCATTAAAATTTTCTTGGCGTTGCGGTTCAAAGCGAATAAAATATTACCTTTTCTCCAACCATATTATGAAAACGAGACATTCCTTCGTAGCTCTAGTCAACCCCATGCACAAAGAAAGCTAGCGTGCAGCGCTTACACTTGAAACCGCATTATTCACAGATGATATAATCAAAACAGTAGTCGGTTCCAAGGACGCTTGTCGGAATCGAAAAAAGAACAATAATAAACCAAATAGTTGAACATCAATACCTCGTCAATGAAACTGTTCCCATTTAACTGTTCAATAACCCTCGACTGGTTACACTGAGACATTGCAGTGTAGGAGGTGTATGAGGAGTTGTGGTGAGTGTCATTACACGTCGAAGCCAAGACAACATGCAGGAACAACCATACAATACTCGCAACACATGCTCGTGATATGATTCTGTATCGAGTGCTCTGTAGGGCCTACACTGGTTCTCCTAGATATCGGACCGAACTGGAGTTATCCACGTGATCAATAGTGCTCTTGTTCAGACGCGGAAGTGTCGCATGTCGGGTCGCGTGTGGAGTGTGTAGCATCGAACAACGAGGACGGTACAGTGAGTGAAGATGACAACACAGAAACACTGAGAAGTCGAAACCGTGAACGGGAGACTGCAAGAATTGAGAGAGAGCAGAGTGAGTAGAGCACATCGATGACAGTAGAAGATCGCAGACCTGCGGGCGGCGGCGCGGTGCCTCCTCGTCCTCGCTACCCAGCTCCGCGGCGCCTTCTTTAGTGATTTCGATGGCCGGTATCCCCGTTTGCTAATACCACACGGTTATTCAATATTTTTGCATAGAAATAAATTTCAAACGAGACAAAACAAAGTGGAAGAATGACTGTGCTGAAAATATGGTAGATGCTCATGACAGATGGTGCTAGAGATAAACGCTGGTGAAGTGATCGACTCTCACTTTCGTGACAGATTACGCTTGTCATCAATTCATCCCGTGAAAGTGAACGGAAGACGTAACGAAGCAGACAAGTAGAAATAGAAGCGTAGTCAGTGGGCGACATTTTACACAATCAATAATTTTATTTACATATAAGTATATATAGGCAGTTAGAACAAATGAAGCCTCGTACAAGAAAGCCGAAGTGGAAAACGGAAAGTTCTGTGCCGCGTAAGCGATCGCCGTTTTCAGTACCAAAAGGTGTTTGGCTTCTCTATTTTTATGTTTGAATTTTCCTGAGCTAGCGAGTTTTTCTGAGTGTTAAATATACGTTGATGTGTTTAGGGTTTGTCTATGGATGATGTGTTCATGGGCAATGTCTGAGTGGATGAGCGATGACAGTAACTATACTATCCTCGGATTTCGAGAAAGGTTTTCAAATCACCTCACAGACCCTTATTTGTATCAGAAACTATACAAAGATAATTATCTAATTCATATTAATCTGTATACATACTAATTATACCTATATTTCAAATACATAATATTGTCTTTATAATAAAATATAATAATGCATTTAGCTAACATAATACTTGTTTTCTACAAATTGTCTCGGCTACTTCCAGATAAAAGCATACTTAAAGTAATATTGTTTTCATATGCTGATTTTAAGTCTACGTTTTTTTATTATGATGCTATACAATACGGGCACACTGTGTAAGTAGAATAATTCAAAACAAAACAAATAAAAACCTTTACATAACTAATAATAACAAATAAAAAACACTCGAATATAAACAAATTGCTAAAGAAAATAGGTGTGTACAAAAACTCCAGAATTAAATAAAATTTATATGAAAAGACGTGTTAAAATTCCTTACCGAAGGGGTTATTTTGTCGAATATACTCTTTAGGAGACCTGTGCCGAATCCACTCGTAGGCTATGGAAAGGTGTATAACAGTTATGTGAGAGAGCGAGGTAAGGTTAGACTAAGTGGCATGATCATAGCTCATGGGCTCAGGAATTGTCTGTGTCACAAAGTACAGGCTCTTTATATGTTCTAGGTAGTATATCTGTAGGTGTCGTGCGTTGTTCGGGTATCGGCCAATAGCTCTAGAGACTACTCATCTAGTCGCAAGCAGTATGCATTTAATTTTGAACGATCGAGCCGAGTGCATAGCTAGAGTCGATGGCGCGCGTGGTCATGTCGTGATACCGTTCGGCGGAGACTACGTACTGGACATTAAGAGGATGCCAGCGACAGAACCACAGGAGATAGTATAAAGAGTGCAGTTTGCAACACCGATGTCACATGACCAACAATCTGCATCGGTATAAACCATTAATTTGAAAATAATGTTCAACAAACACGACTGACTGCCGCAGATAGTTGGCCACGTGAGAAAAGAGCATATGACACTGATCTTAATAATGATAGCTAAGAAGACACAGACGAAGGTAAAATTATCGGAGATGAAACCAAAACATGAAGCTCGTATTAAATACGTTATCAACATCAGAAAATAAATATATACTGGCGAAATGAAATCTGAAGTTACACACATAATGTACAACACTGAATTGCAATACAATGGATACAAAATGCTGTGCCGACCAACGATTAGGTTATAATCACTTGACAATGGGAAAATGTATAAACTTTATATATTATTGTTAAAAGAGGTAAAATAATGTTTTCGTCTGACACAGCAAAAATTTACAGAATTAATGTTGAACAAGTAATACTCAAACAAACTGAAAACAAAAAGAGTGTCACCTGAGCAGCGTGTTGGTCATGGCGGTTGTTAGACGGAAATATTTCTTTATCAGACAAGTTTTCGTCGTGTTCTATAACTTGTTGGTGTTGCTGGTATGGTTGGGGCCGCTGTAATGGCCCTCTAAACGAGCCTGGCTGTATGGGCCCCGGCATTGGGCCTCGAGGCATCCGCGATACCACACCACGCAAAACAGCTGGCGGAATTGGCGTTGGGGCACTATCGCTAGACTGACTGTCTCGAGACTTAGTACGAACCTGCGAATAATAAATAGGTATTATGTTTCCGTTTTAGATTTGAGTGCTTTAAGTCTACATAAAGACCTGAAGTTCCATTGACCGGCTTCTGGTATTTTATAGATTCAGAACAGATCAAAGTTTTTGGGATTCTCAACACAGAAGCCAGCCGAATGTCACTGGAGTAAAATATTGCCAAAACGTAGCTTTCACATAGGCAAATCAAGCTCCATATAGCTATACTTACGGTAACGCATTTGGGATTAAGGCCGATCAGCTTGGCAATATCGATGAGAGCATGGTCGCCAGTGGGAGAGTCGACGTCGGTGACTTTCTTGCCATCAGCGTACACTGCATACCCAGTAACGGGCCCAGAAGCAGGGGGGCGAAGCACCGGCTGCCAAGTCACCAGTAGAGTGCCATCCTGAGGCCCCGCTTCCACCTGCGACACCGCACCAATCACCACCAACAATCCAGCCAAACTTCATGATGCTAGCCAATTGGGTTTTGACAATATTTTGTATGTTGTGACCAAATTCCGTAACACAAAAGCCACAGTGAGGGAGGTACACCTACACACAGGATTGCTAAGCTTACACAGGGTTGAGCGCTGGGATTGGTCATCATAACTTATATTTTTTCCTGGAGCTGGATTTATGGTTGCGATTGACGCGACTTCCTCGAAATCGTCGGACGTGCTGTGTGCTTTGAGGTTGTGATTATAAAGGCTGTATCAGTAGTGTGGGTGTGGAGCGGGGGTATTGTATACATTTGGAGTGTAGGATGTGCCTCGTGCTGAAATATTCCTTTTCAGCAATGTCCAAAGTAAAGCATTATTTACCTATAATAGTGAAACTCACATATTACCCCCAATGTGATTTATACTGTTTACTGGAAAGTATGGATTGTGACTGTAAGTGTTACATGTAATATCAAGAAGCATGCTTGTTTCCACTTCATGCTTAACGCATAGAATTAATAAACGCACCATAATTTCGTTTGGCGGGTCTGGGAGACCTTTCGGCAGAGTCCTAAAGTCTGTGTACGCGCCCGGTGCTTCTTCAATTGGTATTCCTGAAGGCGGGCCTGCCCTCAAATGTTTAGCTCTTACGGTCACTCGGTACTGTGTACTTGGTGAAAGTCCCGTGATGGTATGACGATAAACACCTGGCTTTACCGTTCGTACCTTTGAAAGAAATAAAATTTAATGCCTTAATCAAACCACTCAAATACTGAAGCAAGGAACAAGTAGAGTACTCAAAATCAGAGGGAAATTTGAAGTCACTAAGGTCTAGAAAATACTGGCCCTCTTCTCTTTCTGCTTGCTTGGCGTGACGATATGGCACCTTTAAGTAATCATTCAGCAATCATACATACACAAGTAGGTAAAATCACCAAAGGAGCAGCTATAAATCGCCGCTGGATTAATACATAGGCTGTATTCTATTCCAGAAAAGAAAAACAATATAAAAGTTTCCACAAAACAAATTTCACAGGTGTGACAAAGCGATACGGTTACTTACTTCAACATTATTAACGCAAACGATATGCTGATGATTAGAATTGGCTGGCAGCCACGATATGATAGCCTGGGAGCATGTAACCCCACTAGCTCTAACGCAGGTAGGTCCCATATTGGCGGTGTCTCTTCCGATCACCATCGTGCATGCTGCGTCCCTGGATGTTCGTCGCGACGCTGTCACAGAACGCACACTAATACGGTGCGGCTAAAATAAAAAGTCAAACTTTCATATTCTCTTCGTTCAAACCAGTACCTATGTAACTTGGAAGTATTTAAATCTTACCTAAGCCCATGCAATCTATAGCCGTGGTAGGCACAATCACAATTACGAGTGTCAGAAAACACAATGAAATCATCATCTTTATAATCATCTATAAATTTGAAAGGTTTTACAAAGACATATGTGAAGTTGGAAAGCTGTAGATCCGTCACACCAATACATATTTGATGGTTGATGCATCTGAACGGAGACAGGGCACAAGGCGTTGCCCGACTGGGGCATCGCATAGAGATCACATCTCAAGGCCGTCTTTAATCAATTGGTGGATCTGAACACATTAGCACAATAGGGCCTCTGTGACCTAGTCACAGCAGTGTTTTGTTAGGATAGACAAAGAAAGTAGATAAACTGTTAAAACAGTAGGTACTTATTTTTGGTACCTATATATATTTACCTACCGCTGGTGATCTGGAAGGAATTAAGGAGGGGACTATCGATCTCAGAGCTCTGAGCTCGGGACCAGTGAGATAAAGAGGCCAGATTGCAAGCAAATGGTCAAAACCTTACCCGATTTGAATCAACGCCCTCCACTAAAGCCCGTGTTCTTTCGGAGGCCTTAACAGTGGTTTTGAGCACGCCATCAACATATACGTGGTAGCTCTCGATATTCGCTTGCTGGACGCCCTCCGGCGCCGTCCACCCGATGAGCACCGACTTGTTCAGCTGCCTTTCCAGGGTCAACTGCCGCGGCGCCGGCACTAGTGATGAGATAAACAGCTCGGCTATTCAGGTCCGAAGGGAGATCGTGAGTGAGTGCAGTCGGCCAGGCGATGTGCGAGGGTATGCAGGGAAGGGTGCAGTGAAGTCCGACGTGGGATGGTAAGCAGATGGGGATTTGTCACAATGAGTGGACACTGATTCTACTTCATAGTTTTCTAAGGTAATATTAAAAAGAGGTACGATTGGATTCTTTGGTAGTCAGTTTGAAATAGATACTCTCAGAAGCTATAGGAATAATGTGGCTATATATATATATATATATATATTTCATGTATGTACATATATATGCATAATTAAATTTAACGTAATCGCGGGACATGTCCTAAATAAATGAATTAGAAATGTAGTTGACATAGTAGTAATAAAAAAAAATCTTCAACTACCATTAAAAACATGCAGATAAAATTTATGATACTTGGGGTTTTTGGTTGGTGATACTTCAGAGTATTTTAAAAGCCTTGAGAGGAATCACTATCGTAAATGGTCTAAAGGTGTTTCAAAGTCAGCATACTCACCATTGTCATCATCTTCAGGCCCTTCGCTGAGGTCTGCGACCTCGCTGAGGCGCGCCACGTCACGACTGAGCGATAAGTCACTGATAGCCGTGGTGGCAGTCTCGTCTGCGTCCCGAAGAGTAGCTACTACCGCCTGCTGGCATTAGTAGTATATTAATTAACTTTGAAAAAACATCATCACTTCTTTTTATACCACAAGGATGGTAGACAAGCACGCAGTCTGCCTGATGGTAAGCGGTTACCGTCACCAGGGTTATCGTTCGCTGCCGACCCGAAAAGGAATTTTCACACCCTTCTTGAAGAACTTTATGCTTTACACTCCAGGGAAACCCTCAACGGGGAGCTCCTTCCACAGCCGGAGCGTTCGCAGAAGTGAACTCAGTATCATACAAGGGTCCCCGAAGGGGTAGGCAGAGGTATAGTTATTACTCACACAACCACTTTGACAGATGTGGCAAACCTGACAGATGGCGAGCTCATCACCGTTACTCAATCAAGACTATACATACGCCATTTAATGGCTTCTCAGACGTATGCAGGTTTCCTCTCGATGTTTTCCTTCACTATAGTCACACCACGAGCTTTACGGTGAAGGAAAACATCGAGAGGAAACCTGCATACGTCTGAGAAGAAATTCAAAGGCGTATGTATAGTCGTGCTGGAGTAACGGCGATGGACTCGCCATCTGTCACGTTGGCACCTAATATACCTGCGGAAAGTGGGTGTGTGGGTATTACCTATACACCTCTGCCTACCCCTTCGGGGACCCTTGTGGGAAGGCGTGAGGATATATTATTTATTATTACTATTATACAGCTCGTGGTGTTTATCACTGTACTTAAGTTCAGAAAAACTCATTGGTACAGTCGGGATTCGATCTTGCCAGCTTTGTATCGCAGGCAACTACTCGAAAGAGAATACAATTATTATTATTATGTAAGAAACAAATGAAATACCTGATGGAACTCCAAAAGATCGTCTCCAACCAGCCTCTGTACGAAGTTAGCAGGGACCAATCCCCGTCGCCCGTCGAGCAGTTCGGCATCCAACATAGCTATGTTTGGATCTGGAGGCCCCCACACGAGTAGGTAATCTCCAGCACATATTGACAGTTCCCCTTCTGCACTTTCAATCCTGGAAAAAAACTTAATATACTCTAGATGCCTCGAACATCCAACACAATCGCAGCTCCACTTATCGGGTCACCACGGGTAATTTTGAATCAAAACCATCCAGGGTTCGATCGCCGATGTTAAAAAAAATCATCAAAATCGGTCGTGTCTTTCTCTATTTGTTGCGATCTTAACGAACGGCGATTCATTTGGGTAACAAGGGAAGGAAATAGACTAGCGGTGCCCCACGGTTTGACCGGCCTAACATTTTAATTTAGTGGCCGATTTCATCCGATTTTTTATCCAGCTTATGATTTATGAATTTCTGTGTCAAGTTATATCCAATTCCATTCAGCCGTTCAAAAACATTCTCAAAAACTTTTGTATTTATAATATTCATAGGTTTTTTTACTGTTATACCACAACGTTGAGTAAAGTTTTACTTCACTTTAAACTTACTCGGGTGGGTCATAGGAAAACCGGGCAATGTAAACGCAACAACGACCCTTTCCGGGTATATCCAGCATATCCACTTGTCCTTCCACCTGCGCTCCTCCGTTCATATAGTGTGTGTTCCGTACTGAAAATTATTTTACAGGTTATTTATTCTCCTACTTAATTTCGCCGTTACTCAAGCACGACTATACAAACGCCTTTGAATTTCTTCTCATATGTGTGTAGGTTTCCTCTCGATGTTTTCCTTCACCGTAAAGCTCGTGGTGTGACTAATCACTGTACTCAAGTTTAGAAAACACTCATCGCAGGCAACTGCTCGAACCACTCGGCCACCACGGCTTAATTAATATTTTTATAGTGCACGATTTGCTTGGTTTGGGAATCGATTCAAGGTCCGGGTAAGAATCGGGTACAAGCCAAATACCACAAAAACTTTAATGCGATACAAAACCGAATCTGGATTCAGTGTAAATAATATTACTCACCGTCCATATCCAATGCTGGATTAGGCAAGTTCCTGGACAAAGCTCTTTGATTCCGATCTATATTGAACCCCGTATCAATCCCTCCTAGTCTATCAGTTCCAAATTGGCTATCTAATCCTAAGTTCCACGTTGGTTGGTGCGGTGTGACCGGAGTAGCCACTCTACCTAACGACGCTCCATATCTACTTATGCCCAGGTCCATATCTTCCAGAGCCTTTAGTTTTATGCTCATAGCACTAGGTCCCATGCCACTAGAGAGGAGAGGGTTCGTGTACGTCCCTGTGCCGGTTCCATACGTGTTAGTTCCAGAAAAATTCGTACTGAGAGTTCCTAGTTGCGGCCCACTGTTGAAGTTCGTCAGGGGATTACCAAGTCCACCTGTTAGAGTGGACGATATTCCACCGAGGTTACTCGTGAGCCCACCAGAGAGACTAGTCTGCACATTGTTGAAGCAAGATGTGAGTCCGCTGCCCGCTATTGTGCCTGTCATTCCCGGAAGGCCACTCGTCAGATTCATTCCGGACACGTTGCCAGTAATATTTTGAAGGTTGCTCTGCAGTCCCGCTAAGGTACTAGATATTTGCCCTATGTTATTGACGAGGGGTGCGGTTACAGGATTGGTGAAGGTGACCTGGTGTGTGTTAGAGAGTCCGTAAGAGTTAGTGGAGTAAGCGGAGACTGGGTTTGAGTAGGAGGTGGGATTATGAGCACTCATGGAGTAGGCGACGGAGTTAGAGCTGGGAGCGTTGAAGCCGCCTGTGGCGTGGAGTGAGGAGAGGGTGGGCATGGTGCTGCTCTGGCAGATGGCGGTGTGTCCTGCCGAGTTTGTGTACAAGTGCGGCAGTGGTGACGGCGTCGGCGAGTGGAATTCTCCCAAAGCCTGGGTTGACCCACTCGTCTGAATACCTGCAAAAAATAAGTATCTAATGTAAATTTTACCTGTTACGCGTCTCTGTAGGTTGCTTAACGAATTTAGCGACGTTACTGATGTCCATTTCGACTCCCCCAAATTGTTTTCTAAAAATATTCGTACCCTCCTCGAGGCAAGCAAATGAAACTCGCTTGATATTAATTATATACAATTAATTATACACACACAGAATAACACTCACGCACTTGCATATATACTCACTCACACTTAAACTGTCTCACACACCTAAGCATACATACACAAATATTTTTAAGTAGGATACAACAAATAACAAGATACAATAAATATTAAGCAGGCTGTGTTCACCTATAAGTAATTTGTGCATTATATCTATAATACAATCAAATGTAACTCTTAAATGTGTAATGTAACAAATTGTTGGTGAACCTAAAGAAATAAAAAAAAAATAAAAAAAAAATTCAATTCCTAAAACTTTGATGTTTTAGATAGGACATATTCATGTTTAATCTGTTAAATGTTGCGAAACGCATAGAAACATCCTCGCATATCATTTCCCTTAATTCAACGGCATCTCTTTTCACTATAACACAACTCAGAAACTTCGAAACAAAGATCATATTTGTTGAAACAAATCCATCGTATCCTTACGCTTTGAAACATCTGTCAAAGCGTAAGGAATAGACTTTGGGTTGTTAACAAATATGCCTTATGCCCTTACCATGGGTAGTGGATCTGGTGTGCTCAAGTTCGGCGAGTATGCGATTGTCCTGTTCGATCTTGGCCATTATGCGTTCGATCTCGGTGGCGGGCTGCGCTTGCTGCGCGGACCACGTGATACCGGTAGAGGCGCCGCGGCTGCGCAGTGTGGACGACAATTCCAGCTGGAGCTCTTCGCAACGAACAGTTTCTAATGCAGCCTAAACAGAAAATTGTGATGCTATAGAATTAAATTATTCATCTTTACGCCTTCCCACAGTGGCCTCTATTAGAGGCAGAGGTACATATACGGTAACACAACCTCTGTTCGCGATATATTATTTAGGTGCCAACGTGACAGATGGAGAGTCCATCGCCGTTACTCAAGCACGACTATACATACGCCTTTGAATTTCTTCTCAGACGTATGCAGATTTCCTCTCGATGTTTTCTAATCACTGTACTTAAGTTCAGAAAAACTCATTGGTACAGTCGGGATTCGAACTTGCGACCTTTGCGTCGCAGGTAACTGCTCGAACCACTCGGCCACCACGGCTTTATGGCATTAAAATCTCCAGATATATCACCAGCTATAATTTCGCACAATAAGTATTAGTTCTTACTTTTTTTTCAAGCTCCCTAGCCCTAGACTGTAGCTGCTCGACATTGTGTGCGTCGAGAGGCGACCGCTGTGCGGCGCGCAATTGCGCAAGCGCATCTGCGTGAGCTCGCTCGGCGTCCGCACGCGCTCGCTCTGCGTCCCGCAGGCGCCGTGACAAGGCGTCCGTGTCGATCATACTCGTCATCCCGCCCACGTGGTATCCACTCATGTCCTGCGGGAAAACATTAACAATCTATAATCATTACCATGGATGTTTGCCTCGACATACCTAACGTAGTTGTGTAGAGCTATTATATTGGTGTTCTTAATCACTGTACTTAAGTTCATAAATTCGAACCATTCGGCCACCAAAGCTCGATGCGGCTACGACTACAATATGTAAATTTTTCAGATCTATTTTTCATGATTGTACGGCGTTCCGATCCCAAAACATCGTCTGCATAAGCACAGTATGGATCCCGCGCGCCGCGTCGCCGCGCGCCGCCCGGTCTCGCACCCCCATAAGTCGAGTGCGCTGACCTGATTTCCCACCCCTCTAAGGATAAACTGAGCCAGACTCCTTGGCGTCTCGTCTCGGTAACTACGGCGCACTGACCACACTAGACTACGCGTCTAAGAAAAATTCTGTTCAATGACATCAGCTGGAATAGGGTTGATATTCTTATTTTACTGCATACTAGCTTTGCCAAGACAAACCGCGTAAATTTTTATGATTTGACTCAATGTGGCAAATTTCATCCAATTCCATTAAGATTTATTTATTACCTTCGTGAAAAAGGAACAAACTTTCACATTTATAATATTACTAGCTTTTGTCCGCGGCTTTGCCCGCGTGGAGTTCGAAAAATTTGTATATGTATTTTCTTGCTAGAATCGGTTCCGCCGCTATGCCGTGAAAGAGCAACATACTTTATAATATTAGAACTTTGAATTTTCAAGAAAAAAAAAAAGTAGCCTATGTCCTATTCCTAGGTATAAGCCATCACGATTTAAAATTCGGTTCAGCCGTTTTGATGATTTGATATAAAGATGAAAAAAACCAATCCAGACAAAATACCATTACTAAGATGCATTTTTGAGCTGGTGAAACAGCGTATATATAATTTTTTTGCGTTGTATTTATCTTCATCGTTATCTTCATACTAAATCTCTTCATAAGATTAGCGATCAAAGGTACGAAGAGAGTGTGATATTCTTCATAAGTATGTAAAATTATACCAGCCTTTGTGTTCAGGATTATGGATATGTGGAGCATCCTTACGTGGCTTTGTATCGGTCCGACAATGCCATTTTCCATTCTAGTGGAAGGCCCTTTGAAGTGCAAAGGTTAGAGGTGATGCTGGAGTGAGGTGAGACGCTTTAAGCGCAGTACACAATGGGGTCCGCTCAATTGTGATGATGAGTTTGAATTAAAATATCTTACTACAACCTCGATAATATTTCTAACTGCGATAGTTAGAACATTAAGAGCATTCGTCATGATACTTGGACTAGTAGCCAGGGCTCTTGGGTGTAAAGTGAGGTCGCAAGCTGTATACCAGGACGAATATTTTACTCAATCACGCCAGAACGGCTGAACGAAATTGAATGGCACAGATATTATTAGCTGGATTAAAATCCAGATCATTTATCTATTGAAAAAGGAATAAAACAAAAATACGTATTCATATTATTAATAGGACGTTTGACTGGTGTTATAATCGGGTGTTTAATCAAACGTATAAAATTTGGCATCCGGCCTCCATTTTTAAAGGAATTCGAATCGAATTCGCTTCCAAACAGTTGCATTACGTATTGGTTCTTGTAACTTATAATGCGCCAAACGTTTGCTATAGTAATGTACACGACATGCCCCATTTGTTCGCAATCACGCCATGCTCGTAACTTGCAAAAATTCCTATTGGCTTAAGGAAATATTACTTCTACGTGCCAAGTAGGTAATAGCGTGGCGAGCCTTAAAAATATACGGATTTTATGATAAAAAACCGAAGATAAGGATTTTATAAAGTTAGCTTAGTTTCAAGGGGCACATTCCCACACTATTTCCTCTCGCCATCCCACAAGGGTCCCCGAAGGGGTTGGCAGAACTTTCCGCCAGAAATATATTTCAGGTGCCAACGTGACAGATGGCGAGTCCATCGCCGTTACTCAAGCACGACTATACATACGCCTTTGAATTTCTTCTCAGACGTATGCAGGTTTCCGCTCGATGTTTTCCTTCACTTTAAACCTCGTGGTGTGACTATTCAATTCACTTAAGTCCAGAAAAACTCATTGGTCCAGTCTGGATTTGAACTGTTTTTGTGTCACAGGAAACTACTCGAACCACTGGGCCACCACAGAAAGGCCAAGACAGAGGCACGGCTTTCCAATTATGTCACTTGTGAAAGCTAATGACAAATTTTAGGCTCTCGGGTACATTTAAATCAAAGTATATGAAGGCATGCTTATGACAGCATCTCAAATAAATATAAATGCGATTTTGATTTTTTTGTATATTTGTTAGTAACGCTCAGTTTATCGCTAATCGCAGTTAGTCGCTAATCTTCGTAATCTCCATAGTATTTTGGATAATTGTTGTCTGAAGTATATAAAAGGAAAAAACTAGTTTATAAATGCGATTATATACATAAACATATTGATGAATTTTGAATGCTTAGCGACAGCCTTTTAAATGCAGGTGAGTACGCGGAGAGTTACTAGTAATATAACAAGCCCGAGTTTACGCCGATAACCGTTTCAAGAGGCTTGCGGCTCAGCGCTCGTCAATTGCCAATTGAATTGTAAGAAAACCTCCTCGATTTCTTTTGCCAGTGATATTCTCGAATTAATAATACAGGAAATTTTCCTTAAACATGCAAAATTTTCAGTTCAAAGGAATTTCCACCTTCAATGAAAAAATACTTACGTCAACTTACTTTTATGGAACGAAATGAGTGTAATTAAGCCCTCTGACTAGCCTCGACTCTTTCAAGTTTTCATGCAAATTGTTAGACGCAATCTTTTTTGTTACTCCCTAGGTATCTATTATCTAGGTCCTCGAGGTAGGCAAAGAGACTAGAAGCCCAAATTATCTCTAGATTCACTTCGCTTACTAAGCGAAAGAGTATGTGAGAGTAATCTCACATACTCATTCGCTTCACCAGCCTCGATTAACAATGTGTTAAATACAACTGAGTAAGTACAGCAGTGCAAGGAGTGTTTATTAGCCCAGTAAAATTATAATCTTAGATGCTAATCTATACTGATATCCATTCCATATCTTATCCATATAGTCCACCCGTGCGAGGCCGGGACGGACCGCTAGTGAATGTAAATAATCTAGGCTCCTTTTTATTTTTTATTCATGACACAGAAACCAGTCCTTCAGTCTCATCCTATTTAAATTATATGATATTTTAATACTCACAGAGTTAATATACCACTCCACATACAAAACATTTTTACGGCATTTACTTATGTATATCAGTCACTCAAAGGAACCTTACTGCACTATATGATACCAAACGCAATCAATACGATGATAACTCAATTTAAGAGTCACCGAAAAGTTATTTAAAATGCCATGCTTAACTCCCGCTAAAACCCACTGCAGCAAACTACGAGATGACTTTTCGACATTGGCGGAATAGCTAAGATCAAGCTCGTCAACATTGAATCGTACAATGTGTACAGTGTCCGACTAGCCATATGGCGAGATGGCGACCATTTGGTAGCTAGGCATTTACCCACTTTCGCGGGTACTGCCCCTCAAAATTTCTGGATATTATGACAATGGCTTGTAGACCAACCGGGCCCAATCTTCGCAGTCGGTGCAATCTTAGCAGGTAAAAGTTCCTACAATCTCTACTAATATTATAAAGAGAAATGGTAAGTAACGAATTGGCTCAAAAAGTACTAGACCGATTTAAAAAATTAGGCTATTTGAATTGCAAGAGAAAAATTAATTTTATGCCAAAATGTTTAAAAAAATAAATGTCCACCCGTTCGAAGCCGGGACGGGCCGCTAGTATCAAATGAAACCAAAAGTCCTCCATTTATACAAACTCAATAACTGCACCAATCTCTCACCTGGTACAGATAAAATCATGTACTTCGATAACTAGAAAACTTAATAACGTCTAGACGTGACGTCGTCGATCCGACAAGAAATTTTAATGTTACTTAAGCACCAACTCTCGACTATCGTAAGTAGTTCAACTGATATGATAATATAGCTAGTTTGGGCTCAAAGTGAAGGATTATCTACTTATATATCTATGCCCCGAGGTGTTACACGCTGTAATTTTTCGCATGATGCCGTGGTGGCCCGGTTGTTTCTTGCGAAGCAAAGGTCGCAAGTTCGAATCCCGACTGTACCACTGAGTTTTTCTGAACTTAAGTACAGTGATTAGTCACACCACGAGCTTGACGGTGAAGGAAAACATCGAGAGGAAACCTGCATACGTCTGAGAAGAAATTCAATGGCGTATGTATAGTCGTGCTTGAGTAACGGCGATGGACTCGCCATCTGTCACGTTGGCACCTAATATACCTCTGGCGGAAAGTGGGTGTGTGGATATTACCTATACACCTCTGCTTACCCCTTCGGGGACCCTTGTGGGAAGGCGTGAGGATATTATTATTACTATGCACCCTACATCTTATCCCCCTAGTAAGCTACACTTTTTTTGTACATGATTACCCCTATTGTACATGCCAAAGTACGTAATAATCGGTTTAATAGTTATGACGTGAAAACACACAAATAAATTATAGCATTTCAATCATAGTTAACACTTTTTGTCCTAACTGACCTGGAAAAGTCATGAATTATTATGATCGAAATAAATACTTACAACCCATGAAATAGCCTGAAGTGAGGAATGATACGAAATCGAAAACCAATAGTTGAAGTTGAAGAGATTATTCGGTCTCGTTTATTACCGCGAATATCTTTTAAGACATCTCCGCTACAATCCATCAATATTCTGACGGATGTAAAGCGAACGTAAATGTAAATGTAAGTTAATGGCTTCGGCCCGATGGTGATCATAATACTCGTTCCTGCATTCAGTATGATCTATCATTGGGTTTTTTCCGTACTCTTTCATTTAATAAATAAATAGGTACTGAGTTATAGATAGGTTGCCCTGTGAAGGAATAACCTATAATTAAGATGTAGTGACAAAAACTGAGAAAGGTATGCTGAGATGCTTTGGCCATGTCGAGAGAATGAATGAAGAACGATTGACGAAAAAAGTGTATAAGGCGAGTTAATGAAAGTGTTAGGTAAGAGTAAAGGTAAGGAAAGGGGTAGACCTAGGCGGACGTTTCTAGACCAAATTAGGGACGTCTTGAAAAAAGGCCAGGTCAAGAGTACCCTAAGCCGCAGAGCATGTATGAAGAGAATAATGATGTATAATGATGAAGTGGACGAAGCGGAAGAAGTATGTAAGTATCGTAGCAAGTGGAAAAAAGTGATCTCTGCCTACCCCTACGGGAAAGAGGCGTGATTATATGTATGTTCAAAACACCGCTCTAAAATGTATATAATATATGTGGTTATTAATTGTAAAGTATGGCAAATAAAATACCATTACCTTTATACCTTTGCACTTATTTTTTCACCCAAATTTTCTAAAAACAAAGTTCAATTTCTTTTGGTTAGGAAATACCTACATGAATGATAAATACTTTGGATAATTCCACATAGATGGCAAGCAAGACTTCGAAAGCATGACAAATAGTACGATGGGAACTAGACAGCAATATAGATACCAACTTCTATCCATAATAAAATACATAAATACGTCACATCCATAACTAAACTGACAGATATTGACAGATACAATTACCCGCCCGCCTCCAGCGTGTCGGATTCGGGACTTCAAGCTTCGCAGTCATGAGTTCTGACCACTAGACCAGGTGGCTCTTCTCAATCTTCATTGAAACCAGGCACACATTTTAAAAGACACTAAAATTGTATGCTGTCACTTTATGGCTTGCCACAAGAACCTATGAATTCCTTATAAAGGGGTGGGTAATTAACTCGCGAGGCGGAATTGAGTACTTAAACAAATGGCGGCTTAGGAAGCGCTAGTTAAGCTTCGTACGGTACAACTGAAGAGCTTTCAAACGCGTCCTTGCTACTGGCTCCCTGCACTAAGTAAGTCAGCAATGATTGATTGAAAAGCATGCCAATAATAAAGAATTAATGTCCTGAATGAGACTGATGAATTTAGATGAAGCGAAAGATATTTATAAGTCTAGACAGAACTGGTGCGCTACTCTCTGCATACAACTTTTTTATGTGTTTTCAAATACAAAATCTTCTAGAGACATAAATGTTTTTTAGAAATAATGAAGAAATTTTCGATTCCAAACTTCTGTGGAAACAATTTCCACATCCTTACAACAAGTTATTTGTCCACACCCCGAGTGGCTAAGACCGGAGAAGATTAGCTTGAATATATACCTCTGAACTTTCACGAGAAAACTGGGTCGAACAATATAGGTAGATATCTTATTTGTAACATAGATAAAGAAAATAAGATTTATATTAAACGTGGACGTTTAATATTTCATTTTAATTTCATTTTATTTTTTGCTTTCATTTTATTGAATCAAAGGTTCAAGGATCCGTAACTCTATTTTGGGTACTGGTGTTATCCAAGCATGTATCCATTAGGGGAAAAGTATTGCGAAAGTTTTCTGATAGATAAAACTATCGTCGAACTTACCCATTTAGGAGTGGAGATAAGTTTGTGAAGTTATTAAAGGATTATTGGTCGATTTAGATAAAGTAGGGTTTGCTGGTCATCATTTTCCGTTCTACTATGTATATGGAATTTACACATCAAAATTAGTTCACCATTCACTGAAGTGAAAAGAAAGAAGCTGTACTAAAACACATATGTATAATTGTGCCTAAGATCTGTCAAGTTGGCAGCTCAATATATCTGCGACGAGAAAAGGGTCTGATAGACCTCTGCCTATCCGTGTGGCAGGCCGTATAGAATAGAATATAACAACTGCGCAACGATTAGCACACCTTATTGGTATAACAATAGTCTAAGAAATATTGTCCCCAATTCGCGTGCCTAGTTGTTGTATGACCGTTTTTATTCAAAACTGTCATAGACTATTATAGCTCGGATTCTCATGTAACAGAAACTGTGGGAATCGTGTATGATGATTCATATCTGATGTTTCCCTTAAAAAAGGATAGTTGGTACGCAAATGCGCAAGCCAAGCTTATGCAAATTTTTGTGATATTTGATTATTTTGATCTTTCTTTCGTTAATCCTATTGTTATAGAGTTTCATGGACCATTTTAGTATTTCAGGTTTTCAACTTGAAATATTTCACTATTTGAAGTTGAAGCCACTTTCACTTAAATGTGCAAAAACCCGCCAGCATTACGTGCGATAATGATAACGTTAATATTTGAGTAACATGGATGGAGCAGCCATATTTAGGTCCAGTGATCTCGTTTTGAATATTAAGACCTAATTCAGTTTGTTGCTCAACAACTACAGAAGTAAATAAAGCAGTAAATTCATTCGAAAAATGCTTAAACGGTTTAATAAAAAGCAATTATATGAGTAAACTTCTAAAGACAAACCTTTGATACCAACGCGGAGTCCTCATCACTGTTCTTCGAGCGCATTTTTTAAATCCGAATGATGGAGAGAAGAGTTAGTGGTTCAAATACGGCTATTTCGCACTCGAAGACTTAAAAGCAGAGGGCCAAAAGCAGCCTTATCATAATCGTCATCTAATGTAAGTATTATTAATATGGATTGTGGCTTCATTAAATGTGACTGCAGTGGGATGAGGTCAAAGGTTAAAGTCTCAGCAAAAACTCCACGGGCACAAAAAACGTTATACTGGCGACTGGCGTCAGATGCCAAGTTCAGAGTATACGGACCACGCCTCTTATTTACCAAAGCTCATGTAAATGAGCTTTGCTACGTCTACAAAACATGTTGGGACGAAAAGTTATTACAAGTATATAACTTTTCGTCTACTTACCTAAAACATATGGATACCGTTGTTCTATAAATAAGTACCAACTTTAGATATGTATATGTGTGTGACTCATGGCAATAGTATCGCCGCTTTCTGCGTTAACACAGCAAGTAAGTTTTCCCTAGTGTAAAAATTAGGAACTTTTTCAAAATGGTTAAATTTTATATTTTATATAGGCCCTAATTTATATAGGCCCTAATTGAAAAAATAGGCAATTGTTATCCTTGGTTTGACAAATGTAATAGACTAAGGGTCCGCATGCGTTTTTGCCATTGTAGTGGTTTAAGTAACTTGAGATCAAATCCCGGCGGCCTGTTTCTCATCAGTTTTTCAGTCAAAGACAACATCGTGATAAAAACACTGCTTACGATTGAGAAGTATCTGTAATAAGCCCTGTCTGAAGTATGGCAATCAACTTGCCATAAAACAAATGAACTTATCACTTAGAACCCTTTTAGAAAGTCATGAAATAATAAAATATATAATAGAATTTTCAATATTCCTAAATGGAAACACGTAAATCGAAGCATTAATATAACAGCATCTTTTTTTCCGTTTTTTTTAAACTATACTTAATAGACCAATTAGACTTTTTGTTGCTCGTCAATGAATATTGTTTTAGTACGAAATTTTACTATTCATCAGAATCCGTAGCGCGTTTCCTGGAATTTCCTCATTTTATAATGACACCAGCTTTTTCTCTCGGTTGTACTCGCGTTAAATTTGACTTATCATCGTTGCGTATGATATATAGCCTTAGTTTTCCTCAATTATCATGTTATTGGATATCCTGCTAATTGAGGATTTGAAATTTTATCAATCAAACCAAACAAACAAGCTATTCAGCAGTAAAATATTAGTACTTTATATTACAACTAGCGGTCCGTCCCGGCTTCCCACGGGTGGATATAAGATTTTTTTTATAAAAGGAAATATAGCCTATGTCACTCAAGGTGAATGTAGCTTGCCAATGGTGAAAGAGTTTTAGTTTTAGGCACAGTAGTTTTTGAGTTTATTCATTACAAACATACACACAAAAATACAAATCTTTCTTCTTTATAATATTATAAAGATAAGTATAGATACTTTTAAGATAATTTACTTATATACAAGTTAATGTATCTATATTAATATATACCAAGCAAACAATTAACATTTCGCTCAGTGAATCAGCATTGGTATCTAGAAAAACTTGATTGCTTTTCGCGTGTATACTAATGCTGCTAGTCTTCTTGGCACGCTCACGCAGGATAGTAGACTAATTTGGGTCAGATAATCTGTATGTATTTAAATGCTATTAATACACAGAGGTCTATCTATTTATTTATTTTATTTAATAGCCGTGGTGGTCCAGTGGTTCGAGCAGTTGCCTGCGACGTAAAGGTCGCAAGTTCGAATCCCGACTGTACCAATGAGTTTTTCTGAACTTAAGTACAGTGATTAGTCACACCACGAGCTTTACGGTGAAGGAAAACATCGAGAGGAAACCTGCATACGTCTGAGAAGAAATTCAAAGGCGTATGTATAGTCGTGCTGGAGTAACGGCGATGGACTCGCCATCTGTCACGTTGGCACAATATACCTCTGGCGGAAAGTGGGTGTGTGGGTATTACCTGTACACCTCTGCCTACCCTTTCGGGGACCCTTGTGGGAAGGCGTGATGATATATTATTATATATATTATATTATTATTATTATTTTATTTATTTAATATTTATGCACAATTAAAGTACAGTGGTGGACTTAATGCTAAAGCATTTTCTACCAGTCAACCACCCTTGACAGGAGAAACATTGAAGCGGGTGTGCACAAAAGGATTAGCTTATGGACATGAAAATTATACAATAAATACAAAATAAATAGGCAAACATACAATATATAAACGTACACAAACAAGCTCCAAACACATTACACATATATATTAAAGGAACATACAATATTTATACATATAGGAGACTAGTGAATATTTGAGTTCTAAGATGCTTTCAAGTAATGATCTTTTACTAGGCGCTTGAAAATTATTTTGGTGGGAGCTATCCTAATTTTGGAAGGAAGCTGATTCCATAAGCGCACCGCAGCAATACATGACAATGACATGCTCAATGTTTTGTGGATAGGAGTGCAGAGACGGAGGGAGTCTGAGGATCTGAGGTGAAGGTCGTGGGAGACGGATATAAATTGAAAACGCTCTCTTAGATGGGAGATTTGGGATCGTTTAGTATTGAATAAAGCAAGCTGAGTATTCTGACATTTCTTCTCTCGCGGATTATTATATAAATATTTACGGTTTTCATAGGAAAAGTAAAGGTAACAAACAAACCCCTCTTTTTTAGCAGAGATATATTAATGTATGTGACATCATTTTATATAACATTAATTATCTTACCAAACTTTAAATTGAAATATTTACATGGATTACGTAAGATTAACATTATCTATGTAATTAGCATAGATCACTGGCTTATTAATTACCAGTAGAAACTGTACTGTCTTTTTAAAAAAAATATCAAATAATAATACTCACACACCCACTTTCCGCCAGAGGTATATTAGGTGCCAACGTGACAGATGGCGAGTCCATCGCCGTTATCATATAATATCCAAATTATTTTCTGGAAGTGAATGTTTTTTAGGTGAAAGTTTGTTCAAATCTATTTTTTTCAGGTCAAATATGTAAGAGATTGGTTCATCGTGTATTCAGTTGCAGGTTGAGCTCATAAAGCTTTTAATGAACTTTTATAAAATTACTTTAAATCTACTGTATGAGTTTCATATACACGTCACTTATTAATAGGGTAGTAACTAATGAGCGGATTGTACTCATAGTTAAAATCTCAATAAAATAATCAAACATTCATTTTATCACGGAGTAGGCTGAGAGGTTGAAACTACACAACATAATCCGTTCTGCGTACTAATTTTTAGCTTAGTAACAAACATTTAAATTCAAATGCAAGTGAAGGTAAGATCTTAATATAATAATAATAAATTATATATATCCGCACGCCTTCCTACAAGGGTTCCCAAAGGGGTAGGTAGAGGTGTAAGTAATACCCACATACCCACTTAATATATGTAATTCAATTCGATTCAACTGGTGCTCTAGTCTCTCTGCCTGCAAGGAAAGGGACTCGTCGTGAGCCGAGTTTGATTATAGCAAATAAAATAATAAAAAATAACAAAAAGAATATACTAAATACCAAACTTCAATAATAATCATTATAATTATGTGTATACATAATTCGATATTACTCCGTAACCAAATTTTACTCATTGGAACAATATTTTAATTGATAAAGATGTTTTTTATTCAGTTGAGTTTTGTGTAAGCACAGCAAGCGTTAATTTAAAAATATAGTAAAGTCACGTCTCAAAAGTTATCACCTAGTTCATATTACATACATACATACATATTAACCATAGTATAACAGTTTAGACATTATAAATTCATCTGCGGATCAATATATTTCGTTGCTCTCGGGTGTCTATCGTATCGTTATAATATACGAGCCGAGAGTAACTGTCGTTGATTAAGTGTACACATACCTGGCTGGCTGGTATATCGCTTTGAGGTCGATTGTCACGGATGTCAAGTTCAACAATAGTTGGCTTTCGAAAACAATAAGCTTGATCGATACAATAGCTACAGGCGAAGGAGCAGCCAGTACTGTTGACAGGCGCGAAACCGTTCCAACAACGATGTCTATCGATACTGCCTGGCCGATACTAGCGATAACTGTGTCCGTCGGTACCACATACTATCTAACACTATTTTTATATCAACCCATTCTCCCCTTACCCCGCTTGTTGCAACGAGACAGTTTTTCCAACATAATGGTTTACGACCGATCGATAAAAGAAAACTTCAATAATATGAACATCGTTCATCGTACTACGTTCTAAAAACTATAATAATTAGTCTTTAGATGCATAACATTGTATAATGATATCTGATTTTATTATTGTATTTGGATAGGATACTTACAGTAGGCTGAGGCGGAGTCACGGGTTACATGGGCCCGACGACTATTCAACCCGATAGCGGGGTGTTGTTTCGTCCCGGGGGCAGCAGTAGCACCTTGACGAGGCCGCCTGGTCCACGGTGGGAGGAACATTTATACGAGACACATCCCGACACAGCGCTAGAGGCGGGCCAAGACACGGGCCCGGGGTCCATGTCCTGCCATCTTGGAATCGACCAGACGACACCCGTACGACAAATACGAGACGAACAACGTCTGTCGACGGAGCTGTCGGTTCGCCTTCACCTCACCACAACGCTTTGTGTTAAAATATAGATGCGAACCAACTCGATTGGAAATTAAAAAAAGTGTGAATAGTTCGGGCGGAGCGGTCTGCCGGCTGCGAGAGGCACATGCCGCTCGATAGTCGGGCGCGTGCGCGAGGGCGGGCGCGCGTGACGTCACGGCCGGCGCCCCGCGCCGCCGCCGTACTGCGCCGCCCTCAATGGCCTGACTCCAGAACTACTCTACTTTACCGCCACTACTACAAACAAACGCTCGTTATTTGCTTGTCACACACTCAGGAGGTTTTACTTTCAAAACTCATTGTACTCAAAACCTGCAAGCATTTGTGCAAAGACTAGCGAATGTGGATGCAGCGAATGACTGATGAAGTGTATGTCTGCTAAGCTATGCAAACTTAACGCGATTCGTATTCACACGGACGACCGACCGTTAATGCCATAGGTACTGGGACTGAGTTCCGGGATGCCCGTTATGCCATTACAGTCTCAGTTGCAAAATTAACAGTATCAGCTATAAACCCTGTAACCTTTCTTCCCTGCTCAAAGTAAAGATTAGGTGCAACCAAGGACTTAGAATTAATTCTAGAGATAATTTTAGCGCTCTACTCTCTCTCTCTACCCCGTGAGGAACTCGACATGAAGTCTATGTACGAAAATATATTTTTTAACAGTCTATTTGTACTCTTGCGCTGATCATTATGAATTATTGGACATATTTTCATAGATAATTAATCAACCGTAGTTTTCATACAAACACTATGGTAACGTGACCAACTAGCATTCAAAATCTGTGGCTCCAATTTGACGAATTGATGTCTTGTCAAAAACAAGCAAATACAACACAAACATCACTACATATTATAAAATAAAGACCCCGCCCGTCTGTCTGTTCGAGATTTAACTCCTAAATTAACGGATTATTTTAATCCGGTTTTCACCAAAAAACAGAATAATTCATTCAATAAACCTTCCATGCCGTGGTGACCGAGTGGTTTGAGTAGTTGCCTGCGACCCAACGCTCGCAAGTTCGAATCCCGACTATACCAATGAGTTTTTCTGAACTTAAGTTCAGTGATTAGTCACACCACGAGCTTTACGGTGAAGGAAACATCGAGAGGAAACCTGCAAACGTCTGAGAAGCAATTTAATGGAGTATGTATAGTCGTGCTTGAGTAACGGCGATAGACTCGCCATATGTCACGTTGGCACCTAATATATCTCTGGCGGAAAGTGGGTGTGTTGGTATTCCCTATACACCTCTGCCTTGTGCCTCTGCCATTCCCGGTCCCCGAAAGGGTTTTCGGGGACCGGGAATGAATATGGGGATGCGTGAGGATATTATATAAACCTTCCTAATTTAAATGTATAATTTATTGAGTTTGTGTATAAATTTGTTGAAATAGGGTGCTAGTTATTGAAAAGGCGGAAAATGCCAAGTCGTGTGGAAAAATTAACCAAAAACGCTACCTTAATCCATTTGATATATGACAAAACAATCTATGTACCCATGTAAAGCCGAGCGGGTCGCTAGTTCTATATAATATCAAGCTAAGATTATGCGACAAGCTTGATGTGTCATTTACTCGCCTCATCATCATGCTCTGCAGATGTTGTATTAATTCCTTCCTCGTTTACATTTGCAACATAAACGACTTTTCCACTTTCTGTTTCAACATTTTCACTTTTATTTACGCTAACGTAATTCTCAGAATAACTCAAAGGCTTATTCAGTTCGTCAGTAGAATTCTTCGAAATGCTAGTAGCCTGTAGTTGTATGTCTGTTTGAACACAAACCGTTCTATGACCTTCAGTTTCGCTGGTCCTACCAGGAATTGTGTCTATGACTGGATTGTTTCTACCACTGCTTCGTCTACACATTTTAGTAACACTACAGAAATTGTACCAACAACAATAGAAGCAATTCATCACTTTTTAGGAGCAGATACGTAAATGCAATATGTGGATTGAAGTGTGATAATTTATTTGCATCTTATCTTTCTAATGATAGCTCACGGCAATAAATCGATAACGATACAGATTGTCACTAGTATTTAATGAAAGCTGTGCCACCGCAGTTTCACCCAATCAATAAATTTAATTTCATTGTTAGATTTATTTTATTGATTTTTGATTGCTGTCCACAACGCGATATTGGTACCTACCTTATTGTATGGCAGCGAATCCTGGGTATGTCAGAGGAAGTATGAAAATAGCTTGAATGCAGTCGAGATGCGATCTCTTCGAAAAATGTGCGGCGTAACGATATTAGATCGAATCCGCAATGAAGAGATTCGCAAATCAACTGGCGTGAATGAGGGCGTGATTGTAAAGATGAAGAAAGGCATGTTACGTTGGTTTGGACACATAGAAAGGATGAGTGAAGAAAGATTGACGAAACAGATATACAAAGCAAAAGTGTGTGCAAGAAGAGGCAGAGGAAGGCCACGTTCCAACTACCTGGATCAAATAGATCGGACTCTCAAGGACGGGAACGTTAAGAGTACTCGAAACCGACGAGCATGTATGAAGAGACTGATGAATGTGGACGAAGCGAAAGAGGTATGTAAGTCTAGAGAGAACTGGCGCTCTATACTCTCTGCCTACCCCGTTAGGGACTTGGCGTGATGATATGTATGTATTTTTGTCTAAATAAAACAACTATCCTATGAAAAAAACCTATACGTTAAATATGAAACACATGAGATGTTTTGTGCCAAATTTCATCCAATCATCTCCTGCAATTTTTACGTGAAAGAGGTAGGACATAACGGGTTTCCCATTCGAATTCGGAGCTACCCGACTGGGGCAGGATCTCCTTCATATAGAAGTCCATAGGCAAATAACACTGTTTTGTGTTGTGTTCCTGTGCGATCAATATTGTTTCCAAAAATAAGCTCATTTTGGGGAGGGGGAGGATTGTTATATGAGTTGGCAGCAGAGGGATTAGTTTCATTATGTTGCCAACACAACGTCTCCGAACATAGAGTGGCAACGCGCAAGTGATGCTTCGGCATCATGAGCCATATAATATGTACTTTGTCATTTACTTTTGGTAAAAAAATACACTGTCACAAACTTTCGCATTTATAATAATAGTAGGATTTTAAAGAATTAATAACAACACTTACCATACAATTAAAAATTTTATTTATTTATTTATATATTTACAAAAATAATTATTTGGTATTAGTATACGAACATTTGCTTCTATGTAATATAATAATAATAATGATACAAACACTTTGAGCTCGATGATACAGTGATGCAGTTTAATATCACTAATATATTAGAAGAAAACTTATATATTGCTTTTTACCCAATTTAATATTATTTAGTAGTAAATACCCTTAATTACATCTTATGCCAAAGCATATCTAAAAGTGATTTTTTTTCCAATGGTAACTTTTTGGTATCACAAACCGTAAATAGATAATCTACACATATTTGACAGATTAACAAAAAGGAAACTTAAATCATAAGATAGACTCAGCTCAGTAGGAAGTCAAGCCTTAATACGTAAAACATTACCTACTTATAAAATATTCAAGTAACATATTGTCCTTTATAATCAATAAAGTTTAAGCAAATAGCCACATAGAGATAACAATCCATAAATTCTAACAATAGGCGTCAATGAAACAGTACCTTACCCTTCGAGCATAGTATTATTCGATTGAAGGTAATTTAATAATGTGCACTAAACCCTGTCGCAGCCATATCCATAAGTGAAACTAGACAACTATTAAGAACGCTATATATATATATAAACTGTAAATATGTAGATATATTAACTGGTATAAAATAAAAAAATCGTTATTTGGCGAGAGATTCATTAAAATACTTTAATAATTTACCACTTTTGTAGAAAACTACAGACTGTACATCCAATAATAGTACAAGATGGGGGGGCACTAGAAACTATGAAGGTGCTATCCTCGGGGTATTACGACCCTCAACCTCGCACTCACGAACCTCTTACTTAACTGTTCTTATTGCACGACGCAAGAGGTTAATGAAAGTTGAATATACCAACTTTTAAGAGTACTCGAAACCGACGAGCATGTATGAAGAGACTGATGAATGTGGACGAAGCGAAAGAGGTATGTAAGTCTAGAGAGAACTGGCGCTCTACACTCTCTGCCTACCCCGTTAGGGACTGGGCGTGATGATATGTATGTATGTATGAATATACCAACGAAATTTCCCAAAAATGAATGACGGATAGAAAGCAAGCTTGTTAAATGAAATATATCTAACCGGTAAAAAAAACGTATAATATCAAGTTGTCAGGTCCCTTGAGCTTCTGAATCTGTACCTATTAACCTTACGAATCATTCAGTCAATGTCCAGGCTCTTGAAGCTGCTAGTGAAGCTCGCGAACATGCCTTTGCTTGGCTTCTTTATCCGCTTCTTCTCATCAGCCTTGAATATTTCTGTCTCGATCAACCAGTCCCTGTAATTTTCCTCCATGTTCTTCCTCTGCTCTTCGTGCAGTTGCTTAACTGAAACGACTGGCCCGCCAAAGTCTTCGGGCAGGAGCTCTTTGTCGACTATCGACTCTGGACCTTCCGACGTGAAGTTGAGGAGGTTCAGCAAGTTGGAGTGTATCAGTGGTTTGACTAGGCACATGACTTGGTTGATGAATGACACCGTATGGACCACGTGGATCTTCTTGAGCCGGCAAGGGTGCGCGTTCTGGAAAAACATGGCCTACAATTGTAACGACACCCTTATTAGGGTACAGAACTAATCAACAATCGAAAAATGTTTTAAAAAAGAAAGTCAGATTTGTCTTTGGTATATAAAAACAAGCAAGCAGTCCGCTTTATGGTAAGCAGTTACCGCCGTTTTTGGACCCTTGCAACCGCTACAGGTTACAACGCTTGTAGGAAAAGATGCCAAAATGAATGTGTTGAAAAGCGTTAGTATGGTGTCTAAGGTATTACCATGACGAGCTATTATCATAATTAATCTATAATAAGATACGGACTTTTAGCTGTCCCTTTTGCAACCTTTATTATGATGGATTCACCGCCCCCGATAAAAAATAAGTGTTAATTGTGATAAGACGAAAATAGTTATAATGACAGTTCCTACAGACCTGGATATAATGCATGAACGCTCTGAGTGCGGGAAGGGTAACCCTGGTGAGGTGTCCGAGACTGCAGCCCTTCATGTCAAAGATGACGATGTAGCCTTCAGACAGGCGATCCTCGGAGAGTTTGATGTCGTTGAACATGCAGAACACCCGAACTGCGTCCGCGAAGTTCAACTTGCTATAGTCGAACTCTGATAGCCTGTAGAGCAGCACGTGGTATCCTTCCGAAGTCGTGTTGGGGAGCGCTACCATGTGGCTGTGAAAGGTGTTATTTTTAAGGATCTTACTCTTGAAATTGAATATATAAATATATAGACTCAGACGCTGGCCAGAGGATAATCGTTCCAAATTTTAATAATCTTTTTGTCAGCGTTTGAACTACATATAATATTATTTAAAAAAATGGTTACGACGTCTAGGTTTAGGCGCTAGACACTAGCTTTGTAAAATTTCATACAATTCTTTCTGTAGTTTTTGTGTGAGCGAGGAACAAACATCTTCACTAACTTTCATATTGATAATGTTAGTAGGATCTGACTCCGTATGTTTGCGTTCGCTAAACTCAAAAAATAATCAATCAATTAAGTTTAAATTAATACATTGCTATCAAATGCGTGCTTGGTTCTTTACAAAAAAAACAGCGCCATCTGTGGGACGTACAAGAAAACAATACACGTTTACAGAGTATATATATATATATATATATTAAAAGTTAAAATTTCGATAGTATATTGCATGTGCTATGGCTGACATCTGTCTTGCTTAGCCTAATCTATCTAAAATCTTCGTGTGCTTTTTACTCTGTTGACTCGGGTTCTTTGGAAATTCCAATGAATAGGTAACTCAGACTCCGTACTCGGCAATTATCTTTGCAGGAGTACTAAATCATTGTTTTAAAGCGATTGTTTTTAAAAGCTAGTGATTATTTTTAAAGCTAGTGATCATTATTTTTAAAGCTAGTGTTTATTTTTTAATCTAGAGTTTATTTTTAAAGGTAGTGCTTATTTTTAAATCTAGTGATTAAAAATTTATGACCGCGAGTACGGCGTATAGACTTCCAGCTTTACGTGATACTGGCTAAATTAGGCATTGTGGTATTACATCGAACCCACAATGGATATTACTTTCGAACTTATACAGAGGGAATTCATGTGTTCAGAAACCGATAACGACAGAAGAACAGTGTTTACCTACACTGCATGAATTCATGCTCGGTGTGGCGTATGGGCGCACCTTGATCTCAAGCTCGTCACGATTACCTACCATTGAAATGAACCGACTGCTTACGATCTATTAAAATTGGCATTGAATTGTCATAAAGTTCCATGCACATAATGCCAATTATCCATCACGTAGAGAGATACGATTGTACACTTAGAGTGTAATGGCGTAATTATCCGTTTGCGTGTGTAGCAGGTAATTAGGATTCGCTCCATGATTCGGAGCATACCTCATATTATTCACTATTAACGAAATTTTTCATGATTATCCTTACGAAACATAAACTCGCAAGGTGTTTCGATTTTTCTGATGAGAAGTATACCTATATAATTTTATAGTGCAGAAGCTTCTTAGGCTAGTCAAACCAATTTAAGCCAGTTTAAAAGCAAACTAGGTAGATAAATATTATGGACCCCTTACAGGAAAATACAAATAGATTTAACTCGACAAAAACATATCGCATAAAACAATTAACTTGCACCTTACGCTCCCAGCATTGTGTGTAAATTGTTTATTTCATACGTCGACGCCTGACCCCTATTGTCATCCAATTGATTGAAGGTAGAATCGACAAAACATGTTATTTTTTTCAATCTATAAAGTTGTAAAGTCACTAACATAATTGCCCTTTTTGATCTTTCCGTTAACTAAAACATAAATAAAGACAATTGATTAGGGCCCGGAGGCCGAGGCCGAACAGGAGGCCCCTCGGACTCTGACTTACAAACTATATATTGAACTAGTGAAAATTTATCCTACATTCGGAATATAAAGAAACCTGATTCCATGCGACTTTAATAATGGCAACTTAGTTTTAATTTGTTAATTAAAATAAGTTACAATTTGTATTTGGTTTTGGAACGAAGTTCCTTATCTCGCGTTGTGAAAGGGGGCTAGACGGAAAAATTTCTTACGAAAAGTTGTCACGACACTTTTTTTTTTCGCGCGTTGTGAAAGGGGGCTAGACGGAAAAAAATCTTACGAAAATTGTCACGACACTTTTTTTTTTGCTGTATATTTATAACCCCCGTGTGAGTGACGTGTGCTTCTTGAACTTCGTTCCATCCGGGTGTCCCTTGACACCTCTCAAGTTTTTTTTCATTTTATTATGGAGTATTACGACGTTCTAGAGTACCATTGATATGACACATCTGGAGTACTTCGAATACGGAACAAACGATATTAAGTAGTATGGTTGGGTCTTTGGTTACCTAGCTACGTCACTGTATGCATGTATGTAAATACTAACGTGATATCCATGATAGTCTTGTTCCTCTGCGTGAGCGGGTCTCTGTTGGTGAAGAGGTCTGGCGTGTTGGCCCGGAGCGTGAAGTAACACTCGATGGTGTCCTTGGTCTCCTTCACCTTGTAGTAGTTGGAGTGCAGGAACAGCATCAGGTAGTCATCAGATATGTGCGGGAGGTGCGGCTGACTCTTCATCCTGGAATTCATGATACATCATGATTACAGGTCCAGTATCGGATAAAGGCCGTGGTGGCCGAGTGGTTCGAGTTGCCTGCGACATAAGATCGCAAGTTTGAATCACGACTGTACCAATGGGTTTTACTGAACTTAAGTACAGTGATTAGTCACACCACGAGCTTCACGGTGAAGGTAAATATTGAGAGGAAACCTGCATATATACGAGAAGCAAATCAAAGAAAAAAAAAGTAGGCGTACTTGAGTAACTGCGATGGACTCGCCATCAGTCACGTTGACACCTAAAATATGACCTGAAACCTAGCGGAAGAAGTGGTTGTAACACTTGTGCCTACACCTTCGGGTTCCCTTCTGGGAAGACGTGAATATATTTATATACGTATTCACATATATGGACATGTATTAACATTTAAAAAAATTGCCGGCATCGTACAAGCCGCTTATAAATTTGAAACGAAAGTTTCTAAATAAAGCAGTTGTAATTAAGTTTTCTATTTGATGTACCTACTACAGTCAAAAGAAACCGCAATTGCCGAGTGCTTTAATTGGTCATAATATGCCAAGCCTAGAAAATCTACAATTTTACGTCGATTAGACCTAACACATCAACAGACAAACTTACGTTCGTGTAAAGTTCTAAACATTACGTTGGGCTAAAAAATACAAAACAAAGAAAATACAGAGGAAGGCCACCTTTCAATTATCTGGATCAAATTGATCAAACTAGTATGGATGAGCATATACATATCATCACGCCAAGTCCCTAACGGAGTAGGCAGAGAGTATAGAGCGCCAGTTCTCTCAAGACTTGCATACCTCTTTCGCTTCGTCCACATTCATCAGTATCTTCATACATGCTTGCTATGCTTCATACATGAGGATATCAAGAGTAATAAAATCTGGTCGCCAGTAGAGCGACTCTTGCAACAATTTTGAATGCGGCAGAAGCGAAAAAGGTCTGTAGGTAAGCTTAGAGAGTACTGGCAGTCTCTCTCATACTCTCATACTCTCTACATCACAAGGTACTAGCGATGTTAGGTATGTACTACTTTGGGTTAGGTTTAAATTTAAAGCAAGAGAAAAAGCCCATATCTGTTAAATAACTGGGTTACATGTCCAACGTAAATAGGCTGGTATCGTTTTTTTTATTCACGCATCATTTCACCGAGTTGCATGCGAGACATGCGATGTAATGCAACTAACTGGATGTATCCTTTATGCAATCTACGCAGCATAATGCATCAATAATAGAGGCCTATGCGTATGGAAGCGTTAATACAAAAAATAATAATATAGCTTCACGCCTTCCCGCAAGGGTAGGGTAGGTGTGGGCGGATATTTAAGGTGTAAACGTCACAGATGGCTTCCGTCGCCGTTACTCAAGCACGACTACACATACATACGCCTTTGAATTTCTTCTCAAGCGTATGCAGGTTTCCTCTCGATGTATTCCTTCACGATAAAGGTGGTAGTGTGACTAATCACTGTACTTAAGTTCAGAAAAACTCCTTGTTCTATTCGAGATTGGAATCGCGGGCCAATGCGAGCAATAAATATTTTCTTAAATATATAAGGCATCAAAGGCAGAAAGTGTGGGTACTACCTATTATACACCTCAGCCTACCCCTTCGGGATCCCTTTTGGGAACAAAGACTAAGGTAAAAATAATAATCATCAAACAAATACAGGGGCCACATCTTCAAGGTTCGCGATCAGGAGCTCTAACCACCAAGCTTGGCGGACGTCTAAAGATTTAACTGTTAAAAATAGGATATTGTTGGTTAAGTAGTTTAAGTAGGATAGGGATGTAACCGGAAAGAGAATCCTTTTGCTCTAAAGTTTTCGTAAATGAATGAAACCTCTTAACTATGTAATATATGTAATGTAAAAGATACCAACCATTCCCTTATTTGTTGTATTTCATCTTCATGGGATTCGGGCAGTGCCTTCAGTCCTCGCATAAAAGGGTGCATGTATTTAGTCGCCGCCATTGCTGCGCTTGCGCAACCGCTCTTTGGATCTGTAATAAAGGCAGATTATTATTTAGCATTATCTTTAATATCCGAGCCATGGTGGCTGAGTTCGAGCAACAGCAAGATTATCGACAAGTTCGATTCCCGACTGTACCAATGAGAATAGAGGAAACGTATGCAACGTTTGAGGAAAAACCCAAAGGTCTATTATGAATAGCCCTGCTTGATGGACGGACTCCAATCAGTCACGTTGGCACCTAAAATATATCTCCGGTGAAAAGTGGGTGTAAGTGTACTACCTTCACACCTCTGGACTACCCCTTCGAGGACGCTTATGGGACGGCGTGAGGATATATTATTTTATTTATCATCGCCAGTGTTATTACACATCTGCCTATCCTTTCGAGACCCTTATGACGTAGTGATTGTTTACTCAACCTCGCACTGAAGTTTAAGGTCAAAGCTTTCAGGTTCACACATACCTTCACATTTAGCGACCAGATTAAAGGCCACACAACACTGAAGTTTATGGCTTTTTTACAGATTAAAAAATAAAACTATATCTCTTTAACCGGAAGAATATTGCCGTTAATTACGCATGTACGTATATAAGTAATTTACGGAGTGGTATTTGGAAAGTATCTTAATAGCGGTAGTGGCTTATTACCTCACAGGGCACTGTTCCTGTGACCTTCGCACGTCCTGCCGTATCTCCTCTAAACAATATATGAACGATAAATTCCAGCTAAATACAATAACAAAACTCGTACGAATCGTACGGTTTTGATTTAAACAGATTGCAACTTAACAATTATTTTTTGGAGTGTGTTAAGATAATGAGACGATGTGATAGCCTAGCTGTGCTACCGTGGCTTCACCCGCGTAATTTTTGATTTCATATTATTTCTCAGATAAATTTGATAATCATCGGAATTTAATCCCATTCCATAGTGAGGGTATATATATATATATATTTAAATGTATATACCCTCACGCCATCCCAATAGGGTCCCTAAAGGGGAGGTGTATAGGTAATACCCACTTTCCGCCAGAGATATATTTTAGATGTCAACGTGACAGATGGCGAGTCCATCGCCGTTACTCAAACACGATTAAACATACGTCTTTGAAATGCTTCTCAGGAGTATGCAGGTTTCCTCTCGATGTTTTCCTTCACCGCAAAGCTCGTGGTGTAATCACTGTACTTAAGTTCAGAAAAACTCATTGGTACAGTTGGGATTCGAACTTGATATCTTTGTGTCGCAGGCTCGAATCACTCGGCCACCACGGCTTAATATAGGTAAAACAAATAATAGATAAGCATTCGGATAGAGCACTAAGTATGTACAATATCTATATTTTATTTTTTAATTTCAAATTATTTTGAAAGACAGATCCTAATAACCCACTAGTGTTGCAAGATTTATTGCGTTGCAAATTGTGCGGCATTGACTCTTATACTGAGATTCTAATTTCCAGGCCTTAAATAATGAATTTGGTGAGTCTAGACCCGGCCTAGGCCACCAAATTTCGCACCGTGAAACGATATTACTTGAAAAGCGATTAGCTAGTTAGGTATTAGTGACTTTATTTGCGTAAAATAGGTAGTACATGACATACAAGATGGATGCCGAACCGAACGTGATTTTTTTCAAATCAGCAAATCAGCATGCAGGGTGGTAAATGGATCAAATGCGAATCTAACACAATAAAAACTAGTTGTTGCTTATTTCGGCAAGTTTATTGGAATCGGGTGAATCGTACGGTGTTACGCCATCGCCAGCCAAGCGGACCATAAGCGGTCCGTGCATGTAACATGACATGCGGTCACGGAATGAATTTCACTGTTAATTGTCTTGTAATTAGGTGAAATTGGGCTACTGGAATTAAGTGTATTTTCGAAACATTCTAAAAGAATGTAAGCCTAATAACGATAGTACCAACGCCTTTTATTATTTAAATTAAATTAATTTTTTGTTCAAGTGTCAATTGTTGACAGTGACGCACTTCAGTGACAACCAGCAACTTTGACAGCTGGTTATATTTAATATCTTCGCGAATGCAGAATCGTAAGATCAAGGTTTCCGCTAATAATCCATGAAGTTCTCCGTTTTGAATTGTCTTGTAGCAACATGTTTGTATTATGCATAAAAAGTCGCTTTATAAGAATATTATATACCCAATAATAATATATTTTAATCGTCCAAAAAAATGCCACTTTCGAATAAATATACCATACTTTCTGGCGTAGGTACTACCTATACACCTCTGCCTACCCCTTCGGGGACCCTTGTGGGGAGGCGTGAGGATATACATAGATATATATACATATGGGAATGTCAAGGGTACTCACAAACAGCAAGCGTGTATGAAGAGATAAATGAAAGTAGGAAGTATGTACCGAAGTCTAGAGATAATTGGCGCTATATTCTCTCTGCCTACTCCGTAAGGGACTCGGCGTGATGATATGTTTGTATATATATTTCCACAAGGGTTTAATATTCTCCCCAGACATATTTAGGCACCAGCCTGTCAGATAATGTTAACATGTTCTCTTTAAATACATTTTCAGATACTTACGCAGAATTCTTCAATACGTTATTTTTTACCATAAAGCGGTTTATTTGTTGTGACATATTTTAACGACTGTTCTGTTATGCGACTGTGCCAAAGGTCAGTGGTGAGTTTTATTAAATATTAGTTGTTTTTAAACTTAAGTACCATAATGAACAGCGTCAGTTGTGCTATAAAATGAGCATGTGTTTGTTATATTTTTATTCCTAAGAAACCGATGCTAATTCGTTAACTGTTTTTTAAAGTAAGTGTAGGTATATACTAATTTTATTCGTTTAACTGATTAGAACAAAACGGTATTTCATTGAAAAGCACGTTAAAATTTAGCAATACATACAAAAATGTAAAGATTATAACAACAGATAAAAAAACATAGCTGCAAAAATACGATACATCATATAGGTTGTATATGTGAGGCTAGCGTTCGTTTCATGCCAATAAAGAGGTGAAATGATACCCACTTATCAACAGACATTTAATATTTTGTAATATTATTTAGCAAGCATACAGTCCGTCTGTGGTAAGCGGGTACCGTATCCTCTAGCAATACCAGATCTTCCGCGCGATCTCGACATAATCTAGGGTGGAGTTGCTCGGGCTTCACCAGTATATTCAATATTATTATAGTATATTTATAGAACAGAACGATGTTTGAATTTAAATTCAAAACAACTGTTAATATCTACATATTTTATTCTTATTGGCTGTAAGCTTAATGAACAAAGAACGGTAATTTTATGACATGACCATTCCTCTATAGTTAGTAGTTACCTACCCATGTCGCTTAACAGCCTTAGATTGGTCAAATGCGGTAGAGCCCTTAGGAGAAAAGGGTCTCCTTATCATCGGATATATCAGATATTTCCAAGACTACATTTTCTTAAGACCTAGCCCTGGAGATTTAATAAAAAAAAAGAACCTTTAATTTAAAAGAATAAGTATTTATCTCCATGCTTTCCCACAAGAGTGACCGAAAGGGCAGGCAGTGGTGTTATTTATTATAGGGTGTAAATATAACTTCGATACGATAATTATAAAAAGTATTAAATTCTTAAAAACTTCAGAGATTTAATTAATTTTCTCATTGTGAAGGGTGTTTATCCATCCAAACAAATAAAATTGGAGTGTCTATTTCTAATATTCAGAATACCGCTTTTTTACTTAATACATATGGATGTATACACGCTAGATACATACCCAGTCGGGCAGCTCCAAATTCGAACGGGAAGCCCGTTACGCCCTACCTCTCTTGTCTTGTCTGTCTGTCTGTCTGTTTGTTCCTGTTAATTGCTGAAACGGCTGGACTGATTGTGACGGGGCTTCACGGGCTTCACGGGCAGATAGCTGATGTAATAAAAAGTAACTTAGGCTACTTCTATTGAAGTTTTTTTTATTGGGACAAATAAAAGTATTACTTTAAGGCCTACATATTAAAAAAAATATATAATGGAAAATGTTAAACCGCAACATTGTCCGCGAAATAGGACACAGGAAGAAAAAACAAAAGTGCGCAAATTGAAACATTTGACCAGATTGTATTAATGGTATATAAAGGTATTAAAAAAATCAAACAGTATTAATATAAATAAATAATAAAAAGGTAACTATTCCGCGCGGACGAAGAAATGTATTTATACGATGCTACGATGATTACGCTACGCTAAAGCTGAAAATAAATAATTATTAGGTATAATAAAATGCAACAACGAAAAAATGTGAACAAAACCAAAATATCGATTCGCAAATAGAAGAATTTCATTAAAATTAGCATCGGTACATATATTTCTATACGCGAAATACAGAATTACAATTAATACAGAT
The DNA here is from genome assembly GCA_945859725.1 of Drepana falcataria. Classification (NCBI taxonomy): domain Eukaryota; kingdom Metazoa; phylum Arthropoda; class Insecta; order Lepidoptera; family Drepanidae; genus Drepana; species Drepana falcataria. The sequence goes on along the minus strand of OX243941.1, from coordinate 6,262,767 downwards.
ATATGATAAGTGTACTGTGAGACTGTAACTTCAATAAATTACTCTTAGCATTTTTTATTTATAATAATAATATATCCTCACGCCTTCCCACAAAGGTCCCCAAAGGGGTAGGCAGAGAGGTATAGGTAATACCCATACACTATCCGCCAGAGATATATTTTAGGTGCCAACGTGACAGATGGCGAGTCCATCGCCGTTACTTAAGCATGACTATACGATAGACTATACATACGCCTTTGAAATGCTTCTCAGACTCATTTTTTATTTATATAGTCTCGTAATGTTGACATGGTCAAAACTCGCTTTCACGGCGCGGCGAGCCCACGAGAAAGTTTCGCTGCGGCCTGCATCGGAAACGTTGCTCTTACTCACGGATATCGCCTACTACGAGAATTACTATGTTGTCTATAGTATTTCATTGACACAACTCTATTAGATGACATTATGTTTTAACATTATGAGCTTTCTGCGCGTCTGTCAATAATTGCACTAGTATCTATAGCTACCATGGTGGCCGAGTGGTTCAAGTAACCTGCAACTCGAAGATTACATCGCAATTGTACCAAAGAGGTTTAATTAACTTAACTACACCACGCACGGTAAGAAAAATAACGTGAAAAGGCAGTGTTGTGTCACACCTCTGTACCCATTCCCTACTAGAAACACGTGAATATACATATATCTTCGCATCGGTTTAATGACAGCCCAACAACGATCAACAATGATCGCTTAGCTATGAATGATTTCATACTATGGTTTGACTTAAAATCACGTGACTTCCGGTTTCCATAAAATATCAGCCAATGAATGGCAACCTGGATAAATCCTAAGAGCTAGCAAACGAGGCAGCTAGAACTCTTATGATGCTAGAATTTATTCTCAGACGTATGCAGGTTTCCTCTCGATGTTTTCCTTCACCGTAAAGCTCGTGGTGTGACTAATCACTGTACTTAAGTTCAGAAAAAACTCATTGGTACAGTCGGGATTCGAACTTGCGACCTTTGCGTCGCAGGCAACTGCTCGAACCACTCGGCCACCATGGCTTCAATATCTATACTAATATTATAAAGAGGAAAGATTTGTTTGTTTGTTTGTTTGTAATGAATAGGCTCCGAAACTACTGGACCGATTTCAAAAATTATTTCACCTTTGGAAAGCTACATTATCCCCGAGTAACATAGGCTATATTAAATTGGACCCGATAGGTGGCGCTGCGATCGAGTTTTAGGAATTTTAACTTTTTCACCCGTGCGAAGCTATCCCTTTCTGTGTGTCTTAAGGTGGATTCGAGAATGGTTTAGATTTACAATTGGACCCGATAGGTGGCGCTGCGATCGTGTTACGGGCAATTTAACTTTTTCACCCGAGCAAAGCTGGGCGGGACAGCTAGTTATATATATATATTGAACGAGCTATCAAAATATGACTCATACACGAAACACTCACCGAATTCACACGCAGTTTTATCATGTTTAGAAACTATAAAGTTCAACGTCTCCTATAATTTACAATGATGTACAATATACATACATTATATACAATAATTTTGAGTGAATTCACACGCATTCCCACTAAGGTCCCCGTAGAGATAGGTAGTTAGATTATTTTTGGTAAAAATATTGGTAAATCCCTATTTCCCTACTATCCCTACTAATATTATAAATGCGAAAGTTGCTCTGTCTGTCTGTTTGTCTATTACCATTTCAAGCCTAAGCTACTCAGCCGATTTAAATGAAATTTAGTACAAGAAGAACAAAAAGGACATAGGCTACTTTTAAATGTAAAAAAGGGTTGTAATAGGGGATGAAAGTTGGTATGGAAGTTTCGTAATTTTTGAAGCTAGAAGCTTGTAACTATTATTATATTTTTAGACTTGATTACATATAAATTAATATTACATTCAAAGTTTGTAAAAAGTTTACCTTAAAATAAAAATTTTATGCTGCTTAATATCAATTTTCCGCGCGGACGAAGTCGCGGGCACAGCTAGTAATATATATTGGTAAAAAGTATAATATTCTTCTTCGTAATAATATTATAAATGCAAAAGTTGATGATGATGTACATTTATTTACATATTTCGGTTTCGTACTCGATCACTCCGGAACGGTTGGACAGAATTTGATGCAATTTGGCATAGAGATAGATCATTGGCTGGATTAACACATAGATAACTGATAATATTTTTGCTGCAGAGTTATGCTAACACAGTTTTATTTTAACTTATAGCTATTTAATGAATATTCATTGAAATTTAAATTTAAATTTACATTTTATGTAAGAGCAACTTTATTCAAAATTTAATACTCGTGATGAATAATGTATTTTTTCGGATGAGAATAAATACCGAGTTTGAAAGACACCTTCGCATTAATTACTTTAAAAAAATATGCATGTGTATAAAAATATTTGCGAAGCAGCAATTATATAATATATTTTGATTATTATTAAAAATGTTAGTCAGCTAACTTTAAAAGATAGACAAAGATGCTATAGATATCTGTTTCTTAGAACTTTTAAAGAGGAACAATTCCATAGTCGTGGTCAAAATCCATATCCTTACACGAGATTATTGCGTAACTTTAACCGTTCTTGGAACATATTTCATTGGTGCTCCGCTCCTATTAGTCGTAGCGTTTTTTATAAATTAAGAGAGTTTTAAGAGAGGTAGGGCATAACGGATTCTCCGTTCGAATTTGGAGCTGCCCGACTGGGGCAGGACCTTGTAGAAGTCCGTAGCCAAATAACACAATTTTTTTGTGTTGTGTTCCTACGTGGTGAATAAGGTTTCCAGTAATGGGCTCCTTGGGGAGGGGGGAGGATTGTTATATTGTGTTGGCAACCGAGGGATTAGACCTATTATGTTGCCACCACAGTATAACTCTCTGAACACAGAGTGGCAACGCGCAAGTGATACTTAGGTATCGTGAGCGTAAATAGGCTACGGTAACCGTTTCCCATCAGGTGGGCCGTATGCTTGTTTGCCACTCTTGTTGTATAAAAAAAATATATTATAAAGCTTTCCTAGATAAATGAGCTACCCCTCATTAAAACTATTACAATTCGAATCAGTAGTCCCTGAAATTAGCGCGTTTAACAAAACAAACAGGCTTACAAACTCATTAGCATTTTATAATTATGAATTAAGCAAAATTGTGCGAATTTGTACACCATCGTTATCATTTCTAAACATTATATTTATTATTAATTTATTATATTATATTATTATTTTGGTACCTACCTTATTGTATGGCAGCGAATCCTGGGTATGTCAGAGGAAGTATGAAAATAGCTTGAATGCAGTCGAGATGCGATCTCTTCGAAAAATGTGCGGCGTAACGATATTAGATCGAATCCGCAATGAAGAGATTCGCAAATCAACTGGCGTGAATGAGGGCGTGATTGTAAAGATGAAGAAAGGCATGTTACGTTGGTTTGGACACATAGAAAGGATGAGTGAAGAAAGATTGACGAAACAGATATACAAAGCAAAAGTGTGTGCAAGAAGAGGCAGAGGAGGAAGGCCACGTTCCAACTACCTGGATCAAATAGATCGTACTCTCAAGGACGGGAACGTTAAGAGTACTCGAAACCGACGAGCATGTATGAAGAGACTGATGAATGTGGACGAAGCGAAAGAGGTATGTAAGTCTAGAGAGAACTGGCGCTCTATACTCTCTGCCTACCCCGTTAGGGACTCGGCGTGATGATATGTATGTATGTATGTATGTATTATATTAATATTTTATTTCGGCTTTTATTCTAAAGCCAAAATAACAACTTCAAGGCTTGCTCGGAGCCGACCTTATACAGAAGCTTAAGAGTATATTAGCCTACGGAATAAATGGTTCCCCCTTCAACTAAGATACCACGTTACGTCACGTAAGATACGTCTTTGAATTGCTTCTCAGACGTATGCAGGTAGGATATTTTTCAGAAACGAAACGTTTCCTTTATGCCAGCCAATAATCTACATCTGTTCAAGATTTCATCCAATTCTGTTCAGCCGTTCCGGCGTGCCTGAACGCCGATAACGTGCCTGACAAGCATCTTTTCACATTCATAATATCTTAATATATATATTTCTTGTGTGCGTGTGTATGTGACTGAACTCCTCCTAAACGACTGGACCGATTTTGATGAAATTTTTTGTGTGTGTTCGTGGAGATTCGAGAATGGTTTAGATTCACAATTGGACCCGATAGGTGGCGCGGTGATCGTGTTTTAGGGCATTTACTTTTTTCACCCAAGCGAAGCTGGGCGGGACCACTAGTATCTATATATATTTTTTGTTGATTCGGAAATCGTTCGCTGGGAAACGGTATACAGGCTCCTTGTCGACTTTTCCAGAGTTTACCTCTAACATGGTGGTCAGAGACTTTTTGTATCGTGTTTGTTTTGTTTGCTACTCTGTTATTATTTCTATTTGCATGAAGTTCCTGTGCACAGGAGACTTCTATTGTTGTTCTGTTTTGCCGCGATTTTTATTTTCCCGTATATTTTTTATGTTATTATTGCTTTTACATTCATAATATTAGTTCGGATCAGAAATACCGAAATTCATTACATAATATAAATTTCGTACTGAATTTCGGAATAGATATAAATGCGACCTTAGAAAAGGACATAGGCTACTTTTTATGTAGATTGTGTGTAGATAAAAATATGAGTGTCCCGAATGACACGGAAATGAAATCTTAACATGCATCCGTAAATTAGCCAGTCGCTTTAAAACTTAAAACTTAAACAAACTTTAAAACTTAAACATAAAAGACGTGCGAAGCCCGACCTTGGCGGGACCAGGTAATATATGATTTTATCAGCGGCTATACCTACTCATAGAATATATAAAAAATCTACGGCTATGAACGCAACCTGAAAAACTGAACCGGAATCACAAAACAGAACATCACAATTATCCGACCAACTATTCATTATATAAAATGAGTCAATGCACGTACAATTTAAACATATTCCAAAATGTTAAAATATTACATATCATCACGCCGAGTCCCTAACGGGGTAGGCAGAGATTGTAGAGCGCCAGTTCTCTCTAGACTTACATACCTCTTTCGCTTCGTCCACATTCATCAGTCTCTTCATACTTGCTTGTCGGTTTCGAGTACTCTTAACGTTCCCGTCCTTCAGCGTCCGATCGATTTGATCCAGGTAGTTGAAACGTGGTCTTTTTCTGCCATGTTTAAATTGAAGCTGGATTCTTAATTGTTCTCATTAAATATATCTACATCGAAAAGAGGGTCACCTACCAGTAACTACTCCTCGGGCGAGTTTTGTAAGAAAGGTTACCGAATTTACATTCAATAGAATTATATCCTTTCAATAATTACAAATAATGCCAAAGTTTGTCCTCATGTTTATTGCTCCTTAAGGCAAAAACTACTCGGAATTTTGTGGTCCTTGACACAGATATCTTAATTCCCTCTATTCAAAAGTGTTGTACACTTGAGTTATGGCGACGGACTTGCCATCTTTGGCACCTAAAATACATCTCTGGCACCTTGTACATATATATGTATTTATAATATTATAAATTAGGTACACTTTTAAAGATATTTTTAGAAAATATTAAATTTTGGAGCCCACCCGTAGCGGGATCAGGGCCCTAAGTACGGTTAAGGTCCCAAAGAAAGAAACCTTACAAAACGTGCCGTGTCGAAGAGCACATCAGGCCTTTGATCCAACCATCTAACGAGATCTTATTAGCTGGATTAAGACATTGCATATGTATTTTCAGAAAATATCCACCAATGAAATCAAACTTTATGCGGGTGAGCCCTCAAAGCTCATCTAGTATAGGTACTTTTATACACGTTGAAGTTGATATTGAACATAAATTGCCAAGCGCCGCTAATGGTGACTTCTTAAACGTGAGCCGTGGTGGCCGAGTGGTTCGAGCAGTTGCCTGCGACACAAAGATCGCAAGTTCGATCCCGACTGTACCAATGAGATTTTCTGAACTTAAGTACAGTGATTAGTCACACCACGAGCTTTACGGTGAAGGAAAACATCGTGAGGAAACCTGCATACGTCTGAGAAGAAATTCAAAGGCGTATGTATAGTCGTGCTTGAGTAACGGCGATGGACTCGCCATCTGTCACGTTGGCACCTAATATACCTCTGGCGGAAAGTGGGTGTGTGGGTATTACCCATACACCTCTGCCTACCCCTTCGGGGACCCTTGTGGGAAGGCGTGAGGATATTTATTAATTTATTTTATTTAAACGTTCACAAACTTAAGATAAAAATCAAATAAATATTTTATATATTTAGGAACAAACAACGCAGTTATAATTTACAAATAAATGCGCGATAATGCATGCAGTAGTATAAACCTGTATTGCTGACACTCATCCCTAGAAGAAGATGTTACAGAGTTCCTGGTTGACAAAATTTTAATAAAATGAATATGGAAAATACATTACACATATAAAAGCTTGTCACAATTGCATTATATTCTGTGTGTGCATTCGTAATGTCAATACAAAAAGATCACAACCTGTGGAGAAAGCTGTACGTTACGGCACCGTGGAACAGTGCTTACGGACTATTCGCAAGCCACCAGGCTCGGATTCTAACTGCATCAAATCTATACATATAAATAAAATTGGAGTGTCTGTTTGTAATATTGAAATAGCCGCTTTTTACTACGTGCATTTGAATATATATACGGTACATACACCAAAATACATATTTTTTAATTTTGTCTGTCTGTCTGTCTGTTTGTTCCGGCTAATCTCTGAAACAGCTGGACCGATTTTGACGGGACTTTCACTGGCAGATAGCAGATGTAGAAAGGAGTAACTTAGGATACGTTTATTTTAGAAACTAAATAATTTTTTTTTTGTTAAATTCTACGCGAACGAAGTCGCGGGCACAGCTAGTATAGTAAATATATTTAGGCAACTAGCAACGTCCCGCTGTTACGCCCGCGTTAAGTATTATATTATAAATACATATGTATGAGCAGCTGTGCTTAAAATATTATTTTATTGTTACATTTTTTTAATACAATAAAACTCACAGGTTAAAAATCCATATCTGTCCCAAATAACATCCAATTCCCTTCAGGTGTTTCGGTGTGATTGAATTACAAACTTTCATATTTATGCTTTACTTTTTTATGATTATGGCTACCTTGGAATAAAAGATATAAAGCCTTCCTAAATAAAGGGCTAACAAACTCAAAAGGTTTTTTCCAAATCAGTTCAGTACTTCAAGAGATTCCGACAAGCAAACTCGCGAACTTTACCTCTTTATAATATTAGCATAGATATAACCAAAATGATTTGTCAGCATTATGGTGATGATCCTATAACTGCATCTTAAGCTAAAGTACTTTCTGGCCATGATATTTAAATAACAAATGTCTAAACGAACGTCAAAATTACTTCTTGCGAATTCATCAGTCGCTCACGAGGGCAAGCGCCAGTTTTCCCTAGACTAATAAACGTATTTCATTTCCTGCATATTCCCTTCATATATACTCGCCGGTTTTAAGGACTATTACTCAAAACTGTTTTTTCAAGACAGTTTTGTATGCAAAACCAATACCACCAATAGCACCAATACTACAATATACAATACAACTAAAGGAATCTAACAAAAAGTCAAACTAAGCAAAAATTCGAAACGCGACGCCCGCAAAATGTTTCGATTGAGGTAAGTACATAATATACAATAACGTGAACTCTGAATTAATGAATAAAAATATTAACAAAAATATTGTTACTTACTCACAATGGTCCTGTAAAGGGTATGAATATAATCGGCGAAGCACGTAACGTGGTCAACGAATTGTTGTGGTTGAATAGTGTTCGGCAGGTTGTTCGCGACACGTGCTCGATCACAGACACACAAACGACGACTGTTCACTTCCAACTCACGGCGGGCCGACGCATCTAACCTAACCTTCTTCAATTTGAGTCCGAGTAAAAAGTTACTTTCTAAATTCGAATTTGCGAATCCATTGAACTAGCGAGGCCGGTGCAACGAGCATTGCACGCGTACTATTTTTCAATCTACTTGCAATTAGCTTGTAACGTTTTGCATAGAATTGATAACAAACAGTACGAAAAGGCATAGATAAATGTTTGTCCGTGATAAGGGGTCATGTAAACATTATATAGTCTATTCAAACGTGCATACAATTCCAGGTCGGGATCCCGAGTTGCCTTGGTACCTTGTTTTGTTAGCAACATTGTTGTACTTATACTTATTATACAATTCTTAATTGCGTAAGGATCACTTTGGACTGGTAGTGTCACTTAAGTGGTTACCCTAAGATTATCATTATTGCTTATCTGATCCCGGTGGTTAATACACACCACAAGCTTTGCGATGAACAAAATAATTGCGAGGAAGCATAGACATAAGAAGAAATAAATTGTATGGAGTCGTGCTTCAAACACGGGATCAGATTTGTGGTACCTAAGTATAAAACTGGTTCTTATATCACCTTCACGTGTCCCTCGAGTACCTTTGTTCGAAAGCGTGACTAGCGGTAACCTAGTCTTAAACTTTCGTAATACTGTAGAAGTTCCAAAATTGTTGCCAAAACTAACAAGTGATTTTAACGCATTCCCGGGCTTTGAAAATGAATTCCCACCAATGAAATCCTCAAGTACCAAATACCGAATCCTGATTTTATTATAAGGATTGTTTCAAAGGCGTATGGATAGTCGTGCTTGAGTAAAGGCGATGGACTCGCTATCTGTCACGTTGGCACATAAAAAATATCTCTGGCGGAAAGGCCTTCGGGTATCCTTGTGGGATGGCGTGAGGATATATTATTATTAATATTATTTAATTATCCGATTTTTAGAGATTTACAGAATTCATCACAGAGCCATCCTTAAATAATTACGATTTGTTCATAAAACTTAAGAATATCAAAATTATTTTATGTTATTATCGTTTATGAGTTTATATTTGTAGATAGTTAAGCATTGTTAACATTCAACTATTTAAGTCCAACTGAAATTATCGATAGAAAGTGAAACGACAAAATGAAGAAGCTGACATTGAGACTTAGGGAATTAAATCAGACGAAAAATAACATATAATAAAACAAGCAATAAGACATAAACAAATAGAAAATAAGCCGATAAAGTTTTATAGTCATTGTAAAATGGCGCAACTTGGATTTTCCCTTCAGTTTTTGCATCTAAAATGTTGAAATGCGTGGAACTGTTCATTCTGCTACAATTTCAAAACAATTTTGTAAAATCTATTATACCAGAGCTTAATTTTCATCGACGTAAGTTATTTTTAATTAATATCTAAATTTACTAATGTAAATATGGGAGTAGGACCAATCAAAGCATTATACTAATTGTGAAAGTTGAGAGTTAATGTAACTTACTCCTTCGCGCTGAAACGACTGGACGGATTTAGGTGAAATTTGGAATTCCTTACCATGACGAGAAATTCCAATTATACATTAAGAAACGTAGGTTGTATGTGGATCCAGATAATAAGCTAGGTATTTTTCGAATTTCGTCCGTTTACATTATGTTGGGTAAGGTTAGGCATAAGGTTGTCTAATAAAATTTCGCATCAAATACGATGATAATGCTAAAGACTTGAACACTTCGTAGATTTGGTATCGCGTCATTAAAGCAAATGTAATTCTTCATATAGCGAATACTTTCTAATCGATTTTTTGCAAATGTCAGATCGTACATGCCTCTTAATTCCATCCCAATACTATTATCTATTACTAGACGACTTCGTTTGGGATATCCAAGTGTTTTTTCCAAGGCTTTTATCTTTTTTCTGTACAGGCATCATCAGTAGGCTGAGTTATGCTATCCCTCGTTCTTTTAGGGCGCTACGTCTTTTTCAATATCACGTCGATGTAAATGCATAACCTATAAACTACCCAATATACATACATACCCACTATAATCTCAAACCTAACTTTGCAACAAATTCAGTCGACAGAAATGAAATTGAACAAAAACGGCAGGAAAACTTAGAAATGTGTCGGTTATTTAATGAAGAGAATCAGAAGATGAAATACTATTCTGAAAGTAAAAGTCGCGTGCCACAACATGGAAGAACTAAAAGAAGTCTCTCTGTTAACCCAGCACTGAATACAGAAGAGAAAAAACGTGTTGATGCAATTATAGACCGGTTTTATGATGATGTTGAGTTGAAGACGACGACTGATATAATTGCGCCTATTGAGGTATCGTTGCAATCAAAACGAATGAAACATTCATTTATTCATAAGGTAGCACAGTTTCATAGCGGAAGGTAAAGAGTAACTTAAGAAGAACCTAATTTGTTACAGTCGTCATTCAATAACACCTACTCGTAACATTTCAACCCCTAACTGGCTGTCCACCAATATATGCTAGCTTAGTAGATTTAAAATACTTTTTTCTGTATAAACAATATTTACAAAGAACAGTTGAAACTAACTACTTTCAGATAAAATATTTGACCCAAATCGGTGTGCCGAGGCAGCGTGCCAAGAAGACTAGCAGCATTACCACCCTGGATAGCCAGATATTCTCTGTATAAACTAAGTTGTACTATGCAATGTTATTTTTCTAAACGAAATGTCAACATTTGCGTACTTTCTAGGGAAGTATAAATGATAATACCTCGAGGAGATTCAATTTCGCACCCGCTGAATTACTGGGTCCATCGACTCCAGAGGAAGAAGAACAAGAACCTTCTAGGATTGAAGAAATCGACGACGGCACTGACACGACGGTGTCTCGCTTTCCAATGGGAATTGTACCTTTCTACATTGATCTTAAAACTTACGGTGAGAAATTATTAACCTTCCTGAAATATTGGACGAGATATTAACGCATCGTATCCTAATGAGTAGGAATTTAAAGATCTTCTTTTGTCCTTTTCTAAACGTGGGAACTCTGTCATGCATAAAAACGAGCGCAGCGTCTGGGTATAACAGACTTTCCATACATATATATCATCACAGGGCAGAGAGAGTGTGTGAGCACTTGGTGTGTCAGATTTAATAGTACTAAACCCACGGTCCATGTGTTTATGCTTCATGATGCACCGGGCATCTCAGCAGCGTTATAATGGTTGCTTAATCGAATCCGTAGATTAGGTTCCTAATTAATATACTTATAAAACCCTACAGATTCCCAACTAGCCCAAATAATACTGGACGCCTTCGATTACTTCGAGAAGAAGACGTGTGTACGTCTCCAAAAACTCCGTGAAAGACCTACTGATTCGGAATCATTGAAAAAAGTTATCTGGCTTTATATAACCAATCCTTCGGGCATACGCCAATGTGTGCACAGCAATGAAAGGCATCAACAAAATGGAGTTCAAGTAATTACATATTTGCAAACTTTACCATGGATTGAAATTAAAAACATTCACTTACCCCTTAATGGATCCTTGTGGCATAACGAGAAGACATATATATAACAATTTTCTTATAAACCCTTTATAGGCTTTAAAGATTGAAGATTTAACCCTGGTGGTCTAACACCATCGTTTTTAAATATGTATACAAGAAAAATGAAAATATATAGCGCAGACCTGCTAACGTTTGAAATACATTTTAACACGTCTGAACTATCGAGACTGAGGGCGACGGACGATTGTCGATCCTCCTTTGGTTTGTGTGGTTATGAATAGTATCAAATATGACAAGTCGGCAAAGTAACCAGTAATTAAATATTTCTTTCAGATGATCGTATTCGGCTATGACTGCATGTCATTGGGCGATATAACACACGAGATAATGCATGTGTTAGGGTTCTCACACGAGCACACTCGTAATGACAGGGACCAATTCGTGACTATAATGTGGGATAATATCAAACCCGGTAAGTATTGTTGCATACTTACGCACAATGATTAAAATAAGCACAATAGTATTATAAAAAAGTCCTACTACTGAACTGGCTCTTTATGCGAATTTCATAGACAGAATGATTTATGAGGATAGTTTAAGTGTATTATTTGTTAAAGCTTTATTTAAATCTGTTGAATATAACGGATCAGTAGTGAAAATGTCGGAAAAGTCAAGCCGTCTGGGAGCTTTAATCGGAAACGCTGCCTAATCCCTTCAGATATAAGAAAATAATATTTCTATATGTACGAATACGGGGCGGGTTGCTAATAGATACGATATAATCATAAAATGGATCATTTCAGGATACAAGAAGTACTTCGAAATATATGACAAAAACATAATGGAGAATCTACGTTATGACTACGCGAGTGTACTACATTACCCTTCTCGGGCTTTCTCCAAAAATGGGAAAATCACCATTAAGACGCCGGTATGCTATTTCAAATCTACTTGTAATAAGAGTTTTAAGTGGTCACGCAAATCATATCCCTTACGACACTCACAAACTTAAGTTAAAAATTTCAAAATAATTATGAAAATAGACGCAACGAAACGAAACAGCATTAATACTATTATTTCCGACAGCCTGGAGCAAAGATTGGACAACGCGAAGGGCTGAGTGATACAGACGTGGAAAAAATTGATGGAATGTATTCTAGAGAATGTTTGAAACGCAATAAGGATTATCTCTTAAAAACTTGCCCGAGTGTTGTTAAAGCCGATAGGACGAAAGTTGATGTAACTAAATCAGACATAGATGCCTATTTCAAGAACCGTCTTTGGCCCTACGGAATAGTAAACTATAAAATTGATAAAAAGGAGTTTTGTAAGATACATTTTATTTTTATACAGAAAAGAAGTTGTCAGAATGGTGTCCCAATTCTTGTAACTAGAGCGATGTTTTACTTAAACGCTTTTAGCGTGATGGTAAGCGGTTTCCTTAATCTTAAGGGCACTGGCGTTACTATTTTTTGTTTTGAAATGAAAAGATTTCATTGCTTTACTTATAACAGCAGAAAGTAGTACACTGCGGCGTTCCCTTGGGAAGATTTGTTGAAAATATTTCTCACCTTAGGAGCCCAATTCTGTCTAGATATAGAATATTAGCCTCCAATAATCTGTGAGATAAATAAGAACTGCAGTAGTCAAGCACATGCATTTAGTAGTACCTACTCCTAAGTTCCTTAAACACATGACTGATGACCGATTGTTTCGATTCATTCAGGAATTCATTCATACATTCAGGAATTCATTAATTCATTGAGAAATTCATTCATTTTTGATGAACATTATGAAATTAATGCCACCTTTCGACTTTTGAATAATCCAAGGTTCTTAACGCTTACATAAAATAATATAATTACCACAAAGGTTGAAGTTACATACCGTGTAAAATTTAATTTGTTGATCTGACCACTGATTTATATTTATAATTACAGCTGTTGAAGAAAGGGACAATTTGAACACAGTAATTCGTGTTATAGAAAAGGAGACGTGTATAAAGTTTAGAGATGTAACAACTGCTATTGCTGAGGGATACAGAGAGGAACATGAACCTTCCGAAAGTATACAGACTGACAATGTTGAAGCTCAGAATACTGAAACTACCTCCGTAGTACCGAGTACACAAGAGGAAAATAAAAATAACCCATTACCGGCCGAGCGTTCTCCAGATACTGGTGCAAGGTCCCTAAATAACGATAACACATCTCCAGATATCACAACAGCATCTTTCGATATATTGGATACTCTCGAAAAAAATATATCTAATCTTAATAACGACATATCGTATGAAGAAAACAGATTAAATCATGCAAGTCAATTCTCTACGACACCTCTAGACACAGAAGCTTTAAGTAAGTAGATGATTTTCAGATAAAGAATCGTTTCGAATTGTTTGTTATAGACAAATCATATCTTAGTGGCCTGAATATAGTCGAGCTTTCTGTTTGCAATTTTCCGACATTATTTAATTATATTATATATATTAATTATATATAAATTATATTACATAGTATAAATGCGAGTATATCAGGACGTTTGTTACTCAATCATGCCAGAAAGGCTTAACAGAATTAGATGATATTTGGCACAGAGGTAGATTTTTAGCAGCATAGCACTCTTAATATGTTTTATTCCAGAATAATATGAGTGCTATGCTGCTTAAACACATGCACATGCACATTGTTTAAAATACTTTATATATTATTTTACATGCATCTATCGCCTCATGCAGGAACTCGTGAAAAAATAAGAACGAAACAGATTCGTCGAGCCACTCGATTATCACAGACTCGAAGACATGCTGCAAATATAGTGGTACTAAAAAGCTCTCCGATGCCAGGTTGCGCCTGCCCCGAGCCGGGTAGGCCAAATGGCGATAAGGTAACCATCCCTCATGTAACTACCCTACGTCATTATATACCATATTTACATAATCGGTACTGTAGGAACAATTGTAACTGCAGTAGAAAAAGTACATTTTACCAAAAACGCAAAATTTTACCAATTCAATTTCTATGGTAATTATAGTAAGTATATTAATCCGACTCATAATCTATCTCTGTACCAAATTTGAGCCAAATCCGTTCAGCCATTCGGGCGTGATTGAGTAATAAACATCCTCACAAACTTTAGCATTTACATTAACTGTACCAATGAGTTTTTATGAACTTAAGTACAGTGATAAGTCACACCACGAGCTTTACGGTAAAGAAAAACGACGAGAAGAAACCTTTATACGCTTGAGAAGTATACAATTCAGACTAGCATTCTTAATCCGGCATTAGTGACAGATAGCATTGACCTAACTAAAGTGGATCTATTTTTTACCTTACTACTTAGCAATATAAACATATTTCTCGAAACAGTAATCTATAATGATGTAAAATTTTAATTAGTAGGTAGGTAAATGAATCTGCAGCAAGTTTAGGGTCGGCAGCAAGCGCTTGATACTGCAGTCTGGTGCTGCAATCGTCCATAGGTGACGGTAACGGGTCGCCATTAGGCGGACCAAAAGATTTGCAACCAACCTTTGTGGTATAAAAAGAAGATTCTTCAAGTTAAAGCGGAATGGAGATCATTCCTTATTCCCACAGGAGCTTACAATAAACGCGGATTGCTTCAACTCAGTGAACGATCTGCTACATCTGTTCGTTCACGTATTGGGCCTTGACCACCAACACAACATGCACGACCGGGATTCCTTCCTTCACATCGTTTGGAATAAACTCAGTCACGGTAATATGATCTAATACTGGCTTTCATCACGTTTTTCACGACATCTTTGTAGACCTGGACAGAGACAGACATGAACTTCCCCATTCAGAGAGATGTAAAATATCACTTATACCAATAATTGCACAATGCAACTTAAGATATACATACCTATCTCTATCTATCATATATAGTTAATCTATCTAGACCCAAAGATTGTAGAACGAACCATTCTCCTGATCGGGAAGAATGGAGTTTTATACTATCTTTTCCTACTGACACAGTTATTGTTAACTGATACCGCTCTCATATGCTTAAATGTACAATCCAACGTTTAAGCAACGTCTTTGTTTACTCAGCAGCACCGAATTTGAACATGATAAAGAGACAGTAAAAACCGTCAGTTCTAAATGCCATTCATGATCGAATCTAATAGCTAACAGACACGAACAGTATCAACCCCTCTAATGATTTAATTCCAAATTGAGTGTAGATGTTAAGAAGGAGATGAGAAAGAAATATCCACCCGCTGCGTCCGTCGGCTTCGCTTACGACTACCAGAGTGTCATGCACTACCCTTGGCTGCAGATCAAGAACGGCACAACCAATATCATGTATCCCATTTGGGTAAGAACATTCTTACTACGAGATAAAGCTAAACCACAAACAATAGTATATAAATATAATGTTTTCTTATTAGGCCTTTATTCATTCGAGGTTCTTCGAGGTGAGGTACTCGTACGTAATCGGAAGTAAATGTTTGTTCAATTAACAGTAATTACAAGAAACAGCTGTAAAACTAACTACTTACAGATACAATTTTGATCTGTGCTTGTTTGGGCTCCGTAATCATAGAGCACAGTACCTTACTAACTTTACATGTACACATGATAAGGTTGGTATCCCTGTCAGCAACTTCGCTATGCTCTGTTGCCTGGTTCTACTTTCCCAAATGGCAAAAGAGTTTCGACTGTCCGTAACTACATAAATAGAACAATTTTGAACTGAAATGAAGTTTTCTAGGTGCCCTCAATTCTCATGAAGTGTTTTCTTTTAGAACGACGGATGGGAGATGGGCCATTGGCATGGATTGAGTTCGACTGATATCAAGAAACTGAATATTTTGTACAAAAAAGAATGCGACGAAAGAAAAAATCTAGCGTATAATTGAATGCAATAAAGCTCTTTAAAAATGATCTACAGATGTTTCTTTGGTTAACAAACTACTCCTGCGATGTTTTTTTACCACTAATGTGGGAAAAGAAAAAATCTAGCGTATAATTGAATGCAATAAAGCTCTTTAAAAATGATCTACAGATGTTTCTTTGGTTAACAAACTACTCCTGCGATGTTTTTTTACCACTAATGTGGGAAAGAACTATGCGGTTCGCCTGATGGTGAGCGGTTACCGATGACTATGCTTGTAACACCAGGGGTATCGCTCGCGTTGTCCAATAAATGACATAACAAATAAACCACTCTCAATTTTATACTTATATTCACGCCTTCCCTTATAACCCAAGAATTGGATGCTATCACACCCTGTGAGAACGGGCCATGACAAAACGTTAAATAAATAAAAAAAAACAACAATCGGTTACGGTCGAGTTTCCAACTTGCAGTCTTTGTGTTGCAGGCAACTACTGCAACCTCTCGGCCACCACGGCTTTTTTTAATAAGGTACCTTAAATTGCATAGTATTTTTACCTCAAATATTAATTTAGGTAATGTTTCTTCTTTATTTGGAACATTTACACAATTTATTATTTATCTTCGTTATCTTCATGTGTTTGGTTTTTCGATGCATTTTCATGGAAAACATTTTTACAAATTTCAAGTAAGTTTCCAATTTTTCGTTTATTGCATTCGTGCCCGAACGCAATTCGTAACTTCATCTTATCGAGCAGTGACATGGTTTCCGTTGGTTTTATTACTAAGCCGGGAATCTAAAACAAAGCGAACAGATAAAAAAAGGTTAGGATTTATTCTGAGACGAGCTGAGACACGTGACACCGCCACCTATCTGGTCCATTTGAGAATCTTAACCATTAAGGATCCACAAATTAAAAACATCAATATCGGTCTATTGATTTTGGACGAGTTCGGTGACACGCGTTGAGATGAATAATATTTGTATAAAGTTTTCCAAATAATTCCAACGAGAATCCCGTCATGCCGTCACCTTCCTTTAATCTCTAATGTGATAAGTATCTGTTAAATTACCAATGGTTCAATAGTAGCACCTCCATTGGAACTGAAGGCTCTGTCATGGAAGTGCATCACGCTTAAAGGATCATACTCCACCATCACAATACTGTCTGTCTTTATGTTGAAGAGCTTCCAATACTCTGTAAAGCAAAGCAATATTCATGTCACACTCACTGAAAAAAGTAATGGCCACATATAAGTAAGACGCATTGATACGTAAAAAAACCTGTAAGTAACCTTAAACAATAATTTATTTGATCATTCTCGCGCTGATAATAACAGAAAATATACGATCGCCTCTTTACTTTCCACACAAGCAAAATACAGTTTACATACAAGCAGAATATTCCCGTTACCTAATATCAGCAACGAGATTATCACATCAATTATTGTATTATCAATGGTCAATATAGGTATTGGTCCCATGTCAATGCTTAACATCTTTTGCTAATATTCCCGCACTTTTTTCTCTGACAGTTCGCTGAGCTACTCAATTGCCGTCCGTGTCGTGTGCTATTTGTATCTTGGACTGTATATCATTCCAAAAGAAAATCCAGTTCAATTCGGTCAACTTTCACCTACATCAACTATACAAGTGATAACTTACGTGGCTGTATGTTTTCCCAGACAATCCTGACAAAAGAGTTTCTCTGCGGGTGTGTCACCTCATTATTGAACCCGATTGCATGCAGAATAGCCCGCAAAATGTCCACATGTTGCATACAGTCGAAGCCCAACGTCACAACCTAAGAACACACATCATATTCAGATATACAGACGTGGCGATGAGGGTTTTGTTTTATAATACGTAGTGAATAACACGTGAAGAAGTGAAGAGACCATACGTTGGTTTGGACACATAGAAAGGATGAGTGAAGAAAGATTGACGAAACAGATATACAAAGCAAAAGTGTGTGCAAGAACCTCTTCTTCTCTGCCTCCAGAGGAAGACCATGTTCCAACTACCTTGATCAAATCGATCGGACGCTCAAGTACGGGAACGTCAAGAGTACTTGAAACCGACGAGCATGTATGAAGAGACTGATGAATGTGGTCGAAGCGAAAGAGGTATGTAAGTCTAGAGAGAACTGGAGCTCTATACTCTCTGCCTACTCCGTTAGGGACTCGGCGTGATGATATGTATGCGAATAACAACAAACTCACAACTTCAAGGGTCGAAAACCGACCACGTGTCTCGTCATAAGACATGTGGTTGCACTCCCGCGTACGATCAGGGTTGTTAAAGTGGAGCCAGAAGGTACGGTAGCGCGGCCGCATCAGCTTCTTGAATTGGATGCACGAAGAAGTCGAGATCAGATTCATTGCGGATTCTATACGGCTTTCTATTATCGAATCTGTTGAATTCAAGCCAACATTAGAAATAACGTCTTAACGTCTCTCTTTGGC
This sequence comes from Drepana falcataria, assembly GCA_945859725.1. Taxonomy (NCBI): domain Eukaryota; kingdom Metazoa; phylum Arthropoda; class Insecta; order Lepidoptera; family Drepanidae; genus Drepana; species Drepana falcataria. The sequence continues at coordinate 6,244,064 of OX243941.1, read as the reverse complement.
ACCTAATATGTAATCATATCCGGCGAAAAAAGGTATGTTACACACACATCCACCTACTGCTTCAGGGACCCTTGCAGGCGTGAGAATATTCTCTCCAACCGTTCAGATTTTAAAATTGCCGGATCGGAACTGGGGTATTTCCCTCAATTGTTTTTTGTAGAACAAATACTAGGTACTTGACCAATTGGTCGGATATGGCACTCGACCGCGAGGCGTGGAAAAATAGGAGGGAGACCTTCGGCCAGTAGTGAGACATAGATAACTGCATATATAATAAATACTACTTACTAGTTATTTTTCGTGTAAATAAAGATTCATGTTCATCTTAAAATAAGAACATACACAAAGCAGAGTTCAAGCACTACAAGCAAAGTCAAGATTGCAGGTGATAACTTCGGTGGTCATGACAATGTTTTTTCTGAATTGTAGTACAATGACGGCCGTCTGGTCTAGTGGTTAAAGCTCCTGACTGCGAAACTCGAGGTCGCGGGTTCGAATCCCGCTGAGGGCAGATATTTGTGTCTTGGATTTCCTATGTATTTATGTATATATATATATTTATAAGTAAATATATAATTGTCTAGTTACCATAACACAAGCTTTGCTTAATTTGGGACTAGGTGTATTTGTTTCGAATTGTTCCAAGGTATTTATTTATTTATTTTATTTAATGATTTATCTCACCACTATATTTAATGTGGAAAACACAGTAGGGAAATCCGCAAACTTTTATGGAGGAATTCAATGACGCATGTAATAAAATTGACTTTCAAAATATTTATACCTAAATAAATACTTATGTCAGCGACAAGAACAGTATGAACATGAAAATAATTTAATAATCAATGAATTTTACTCATGTTTGGAAAGGTTAAAATTCTTCCCAACTTATTAAACCATTAATTATTTTAGTAATATAAAAATTACCGTAAACTTCAGTGTTGACGAAGTATGGGATTATACCCAAAGGCCAAGCCGATTCTGCTTGGCTTTCGGCGCCCTTCAATGCAACAGTCTCTGAAAGTGACTTTCTTATCATATAATCACGCCAAGTCCCTAGCGGGGTAGGCAGAGAGTATAGAGCACCAGTTCTCTCTAGACTTACATACCTCTTTCGCTTCGTCCACATTCATCAGTCTTTTCATACATGCTCGTCGGTTTCGAGTACTCTTAACGTTCCCGTCCTTGAGAGTCCGATCTATTTGATCCAGGTAGTTGGAACGTGGCCTTCCTCTGCCTCTTCTTGCACACACTTTTGCTTTGTATATCTGTTTCGTCAATCTTTCTTCACTCATCCTTTCTATGTGTCCAAACCAACGTAACATGCCTTTCTTCATCTTTACAATTACGCCCTCATTCACGCCAGTTGATTTGCGAATCTCTTCATTGCGGATTCGATCTAAAATCGTTACTCCGCACATTTTTTGAAGCGATCGCATCTCAACTGCATTCAAGCTATTTTCATACTTCCTCCGACATACCCAGGATTCGCTGCCATACAATAAGGCAGGTACCAATATCGCGTTGTGGACAGCAACTCGAGCTATCTTGCTCAGACTTTTACTGCCCATCAACGCCGACATGGCTCCATTCACCTTATTTCCGGCAGTTATCCTTCTTTCAATATCTTTTTCATACTTTCCATCTCGTGTGAACATGCTTCCAAGATATACAAATTCATTCACTTGCTCTAGAATTTGCCCATTTACCGACTTTCTTTATTGACTAAAAGCACTAACCCTTGGAAAATGGTACTACTTCTGGTTAATGTTGTGTTCCTGATGTGAGTAAGATTCCCAGAACTTCCAAGGAGCGGTTCTACTGGGCCGCCGACCCTTTCGTTCCTCGACAACGCGTGAGTGACATCTAATATTGCCAACCTGTATGAGCAACGGTATCCGCTTGCTTTTGGGCACAATTTTTCATATTAAGAACAATATCTACATAGATTTTTGTATCACTGGGGTGGCAAAAACAAGCGGCCCGACTTATGGTAAGCGCTTACCGCCGCCTATGATCGTTTGCAATAGTTGCCAACCCTAATTGAAAATGAGTTCGTAAAATATGAAACGGTCAGATGCCTGCAAATGTCAAACATAGGAGTACCCTTCTCATTTCCACAGTGAACGGTGAGCCGCTACGACCCGAAGGAGCCGGAAGCCGTGTCTATATAACCATAATGCTTTTTAACAGTATCAGCTGCCACTAGTCATTATACTTCAATTACCATGTCGTAATCGATTTCCCCAGTAGAAACCTTAACTTACCGTTATCCAAGTCGGCTTGTTCTGGAAAATTAAGACGTGCAAACGAAATAAAACAAGCCTTAACAATTTAGCAATGTCTCTTAAAGATAAACAAATTAAACATAGTTGCAACCAAGGCGACAAGAGCCGGTAAACTCATGGAACAAAAAACAAGATAGGAGTGTATTGGTACTCAGTAAATATAAATGTAAAGACTACTATTGTATAAATGCTCTGCAGAGCTGTCTGTTACACTTACAAGATACTTACATACATACATATCATCACCCCGAGTCCCTGACAGGCAGGCGTTAGCTACTAGTTACAAGATACTTAATCCAACTAATATTATAGGTATCGACATAGGAAAGTTTCTGAGGTTGCTCGTTCCTCTTTCAAAACCACTGAATGATGTGGATGAAAATTCGCAAAGAGATAGATTATTATTATTATAAGTTTTACATAGATGAATCAGCGGGGCCAGCCACTGTAGATGTTCCGTGTATTGTAACCGAACACCTCAATGACACGCACCGGTCTAAGTAATCGCCAAGCATTTTAATATCAGTGCAATTAACGCAACCACGGCGATTGCATGCATTCATCAACATTCTACTAACATTTAAAATTAAAATATAACATACTGTGTAACATTAATAAACATTTATAAGAAAATTCCTTTGACTTCTCCTAAACTGCAACCTCATTCATAGCCCCCCAACAGTAGACATATTTCTAAAATGTTGTTTACCCACATTGTGACGTGGATTGAGTACCTATCGTAAGTGATATTACGGTGAAGAAAGCACCTAAAGGAAATCTCACACGTTTGAGAGGAATTTCAAGGATATAGAAGAGACTAGACGGGCTATTGAGGTTAAGTTAGATCTTAAATATATGTATATCCAGGGAAGGATGGTTATTTTAAACTTATGACTCACTTCAAGGACCCATAGGGAAAGGCGTGAAGATATAAAATTGTTGTTTAAGTACGTAGACTACCTAGTCTAATAGTCTAAGCCTAATCTACCTAGGGAAGTAATAAGTAACTATATGTTTTTTCTTTCTTATTATTGTTTAGAAAGCTCGAAACCAACGAGCATGTATGAAGAGACTGATGAATGTGGACGAAGCGAAAGAGGTATGTAAGACTAGAGAGAACTGGGGCTTTATACTCTCTGCCTACCCTACGTGCTACTACTCCCTGCCTGCCTGCCTACGGCGTGATGATATGTATGTATGTTTAATTGTTTGATTTATCCTATTAATGATGAATCCACAAATAACCAACGATACCCGGTATTACTAGGCGGTCACCCATCGATGGACTAACCGTCGGCCGAGGGCCATTATTATATATGAGCTTTATTTACAAACCTTCCACGCTTTCCTTTCCCAAAACACTTCTACAACAAAATATTATATTTATGAAGTTAATAATGCATTTTTTTTGCATTTCTACAAATTTTAGGTAACTTTTTTGTGGAAAAGCAATATATAAAATAGGTACATATAACTACTCCAAAGATACTCTCAAGAGTTTTGCAAGATTCAAATTTTCAAGTGAAATTTTATCGATCGTAAATATGTTATAAAACTTAAATCAATTTAAACACATATCGGTATTTGGTTTTGAAATAAAAATTTTTGATCTTTTTCATGTATTATAATAGGTACCTTCTTAATTTTCTATTGAAACCATATAAAATACGAAATTATTGTCTGTCCGTTTGCTACTTAAGCTGTTGGACCGGTTTTAATACATTTTGGTATAGGTGCAGATGGAAAGTCTATATGATGCGTCTACAGTATAGTATAAAGGAAGCCAAATGTGCTTTGTATTTGTTTGAAATAATCAATCACAAATGCACACATTTTCAAAACAAACACAGTTGACATATCAATGTGTCGGGCCAATCACAGGAGCACACGGTCGTCGCTACGTCAACAATAACGTCAAAATATAGATAGGCTATATGGCACTTTCAGGAACTGAGGAACATTCCTATTAACGCAATACTACATCTTATGTATCGTCGAAAAATTTAATTGTATACAAAAATACAATCAAGCTTCCCTAAGTACTTAGGCTTTTATAATAAGATCTAATTCTATAATAAAATATTTATTTTATCTTATTGTATAATATCGAAAGTGTTTCGTTTTTTTTATTGTCAACCTAGTTCGACTTTGCCTTAGCGTAGAACGAAACTACTGCCATTCATTTCATTATTCGTTGATTTCGTTGTCAATAAAAGCGCCGTTCGTAAGCGAGGTGGTAATTTTTCACTGTTCAGTACAACGAGCAACGATTGATAAATTGGACATTATCATATTGATTTGAATTTAGTTTTATACAATCCAACATCAATCCGCAGCCGACCATGCGGGGCCTAGTACTTCTGTTATGTTTAGTTTTGGTTGCGCCGGCATATCAAGCAACTACTTCAAGTGGATCTGTAGAATTAGATGAATTCTCTTTTGATAAAATCATCAAAAAGTTCGAAGTATCCCTCGTTAAATTCGACGTTGCTTTCCCTTACGGTGATAAACATGACGCTTTCGTGGCTCTAGCAAAAGACGCTAAAGATGTAGATGAATTTCTAGTCGCAGAAGTTGGGGTAAAAGACTATGGTGAAAAGGAAAACGAAGTGCTGGCGAAGAAGTACGGCGCCAGTAAGGATAACTTTCCAGTGGTTAAGCTATTCGTCAAGGGTAAAAATGAGCCTTTAACATTTGACGACTCGAAGGGGTTCACTAGTGATGAGCTGCGTCGGTTCGTGCGTGAGCACTCGGGCCTGTACCTGAGCTTGCCCGGATGCGTCCGAGAACTAGACAAACTCGCCATCAAGTTTATGAAAGAGAAAAAAGAGGGCAGAAAGAGAATCCAAGAAGACTTTGAGAATATCCAAAAGAAGTTGAGTACCAAGGTAAGTACTTAACTTTTACTATCTTATGCAATCCTAAAATAGTAGGTATGAATAGAAGACAGCACCTTATTTCACTAAAGACAATTAGGTGCCAAGTGGCAAGTTTTCGCATGCACAACTGTATAGTTATTATGCACAATAATTTGATTTGCAGGTTTCATAAAAACCTATGTACTTGGAGATAAATCGAAGTACATTAAAAACTCATTGGTACAGCCTGAAATCTCATTTGAAACTAATTCCTGATTTGGTCTATAATGACTGCTTTACAGATTATATTAATTCACTAAGATTCATTGTCATTGTTGCAGGACATACCTTCCAGAAAGATATACAAAACAATAATGGAAAAAATTATTGAGAAAGGAGACGACTTTGTCAACACAGAATATGAAAGAGTCAAAAAACTTTTGAGTGGAAAGGTATCTGAGGACAAGAAAAAGGAACTTGGCAATAGAATTAACATTTTGCAAACATTCCAGTTGTATGACAAGCAGACTAAGGGTGACAAGCTAGAGCTGTGATGCCATCCATAATAGAATTCTATAGCCAATGAATAGATAGACAGCACCAACATTCCTATATTTATAAGTTAGCATGGCTTTTTTTTCACATGAGAGTCCAGAGGCTCTATGACATATATGAAATTACAAATTTATTGTTTTGTTATGGAACATTCAAGTTAATTTAATTTATAATAAAATTTAGGATTATTGACAATGTGTGTTGTGAGCACTGGAGTGGTATAAGAAACAACTTAATAAAAAGCTAAATACCATTTATAGATTTACTTTTTTGGGTAAAAAAACAAAATCACATTTTATGAAATGCATATTTTTAATTTTGAAAAATATTGAAAAGTTACCTAATCTTAGAAGAAATACTTGTCACAAAACTTTCTTATTAAAAACCGGAATGTAAAAGTGACATTAGATTTCTTGATTTGTAGCACATTCACAAACAATAAAGCATTAACAATAAAATATCATAGCTGAGTGACAGAATCTCCTTGATTTTTACAAACGAGAGAGATGGCTGGCTGTCCACCAGAGATGTGTAGTGAGTGAGGTAAATCAAGAGGTACTATTAGTACACTTTTCCTCATGCACTACTCATAATCCTTGCACATCTGTGGTGGAAAGGTAGCTTAAGTATGGGACAAAACTCCAATGAAAACCAGCACTACTCTTCTATTTAGTACATACTTCATTGTAAAAATACTAAATCTAATTATTTTAACAGCTATGCCTTTAATATTTAGGCATACTTCAACCCTCAACATAAAAGGACAAGAAATGAACAAGATTTGCAAACTAAGATACTTATTATTTTTAAGCAATGATATGTTGAATACATAACAATTAATTCTGAAAATAAAAACTTAAATCACATATTCGAGAAATAGAATAGAATGTTATAGATACAAAATAGTTATTTTAAAAGTAGACCTCTCAAGTGTTCTTTTAAAAACAATTTTCCTATTCCATAAATTGCTTGCATATTGTTGTCAACAGAATAGAATCAAAATAAAAGGCTTAGTATTATTTAAAGTAATTAAAAATACAACTGGATCAACATGCTAGTGTTGCTTGTTATCTGATGCAATAAAATACTATTGGTATAGTTTCAAAAACACATACAAAGGTAAAAATATTGTGGTACAATTATGAAACCTCTTTTCGAATTATGTATATTTTACTAGACATTATCAATTGGCCTCTTGCTAATCAATCACTTGTAGCAATTAGATGTATTATTCCAATGTGCTTTCCACTTTGAGTTCCTTAAGTTTTAAGACAACACCATCAGAGTCAGCCTCATCAGATTTTTTAGGTTCATTGTCCAGCGTTTTGGGTTCTGGGGTATCTGTATCTTCACTTCGAGTGATGCTGCTTTCATCATCAGATGACAGATCTTGAGTATACAAACTACATTTGGTTCTAACAATGTCTTGTGCTTCAGCAAACTTTGTTTTCCACAATTCTGCATCTGTTAAGATTTAATTTCATAATTACATACACTTTACCTTGGCACTCTACACTGTCTGCCTACCTCATTAGGGACTCAGTGTGATGATATGTATATATATTGTGTTGTCATAGATATTACATCCAAGTGTCCTGATCCATCCACATGGTCCCATGGCTTTTGTGACCGAAAATTGTATAATATATACAGTGGATAAAGCAATTTTGATAACTTCTTGGAGGTAATAATTGTTGTTCAGCACTAGCATAGAAAATAAAATTTTGTCATCCCAATACATACATAATATGTATGGCTTCTTACATACACACCTATCATGAAGTTACTCCTGCATTAGGCAGAGATTATATCATGATATTAATCAAGTAAATTCATAATAGAAAGCCATTTAACATTGCTACTTTTAATATTGCCATATGCATTTGTAGTTATATTAATTCAGTAAGATGCATGCAAGATAAGCATTTATGAAAATAATTTTGATAGATTCAGTAAGTACTTACTTTGGGGATTTCCAAACTTTATAGCAAGTAGTTCCTGCTTACAGGTCTCATCTGCATAGTCAGCAAACACAGACCAATTGAAAGCCTTGTCTGAACCACAGTGCACATTCATCCTGATGTCTGGTGTGATGAAATGGTTGGCACATACTTTAAGGGTCTTATCACGTCTCATCACGGCCCGCACAGTATTATTAAGCTTGTGACGAAGAAGTTTGATGTCACCTGTACCTCGCTCCTTGAAAGTGAGGGAATATAAATGATAAAAAAAAAGAGATAGAAGCATGAGTCAAAGTGATCTGTACTTAACACTAGAGTGCATTGGCAGTTGACTCTGTGGCTACCCTACGAAAGACTTGGTGGGATAAAAAGTGTAAGTAAAAAATTTTTTTTATCTGTTTTTGCAGATATACTGACAAGAGGCTATTTCATAGTAAAACAATACATTGTACATGAACATTATTTATGTTCACTTTAAACTCATAGCCTCAATATCCACAGCCATAGAACTTGAGATATACAAATAAAATTAAGGTTGTCTGTAGTCAAAGCGATCACACCTCAACCATTAGTGGTAACAGAATGCTCATCATGTAAAAAAGTGTTCTTTATATTGTTCTGCCATAGAGGTTGGTATAAAAAGTATGGTTAGCTGATTATTTACCTTCCACTCATGGTCGCTTGTGTCGTATCTATACAGCCTAGCGCGAATTTTGACGAGCTCTTCCTCTTCTTCTTCATTGGTCTGAATGTCTACCAGCGGCAGCGACACGATCGGATCAAACTGTGGATCGTGTTCCGGTGATTCTCCATCACCATTTTCACTCTCACTATTGCGCCGCACACTTTCTTCCGTCTAAAATAAAAAATATGTACACCAACAAATAACGGCAACAATGTAGAACAAAGCACGATTTCAAAAAATATTCATGAAATTGATATCATTAAATTGCTTACTGGTGATGACATTCTTCACTGTTTACCCGAACGGTGGAGTACCTATATTATATGGCGTTGAAGTAATTAGGCCAAAATCAAGTAAAATACAAACAAACACAAGAAAGAAGTTTAAGTTAAATTCGTTCAGTAACTGAATCTGAACTGAACTGTACTGTAAAACAAATCGACTGTCTGAATGAAATCATAGAGCAATATTTGTGGAATAATAAACTTAATTATTTAATCAAAGATTTAAGCTTCATTAAAGCTAAAAGAAAGAATTTCGTTTAATATTCAGTTAGCTTTTCATAACTTGTAGCATTGTCTATGGCCAAACTAAAGACTACTTGGCCAAACTAAATTCAAAAAAGATTTACCGGTACACGGTACCGTTAGGACAAGTACCTACCTAGTTTGGTATACCATAGACTTTACTACATACTGACAGGTTCAGTTTTATTAAAACCGGTATTTTATTAAAACTGAGCTTAGTCTGAATCTACAGAGAATTTTTGTTTTTATTTTGCATGCTTGTTTGCCACCATATGGTATATAATATGGGTGGCATACACGCATGCGGTTCACCTGATGGTAAGCGGTTACCGCCGCCTATCGACGCTTGTAACACCAGGGGTATAGCTCGCGTGCTGCCAAACCTGCAGGAATCTTCTCGCATCCTTCTTTAAGAAGTCCATGCGTCAATCTGCTAAATAACTGGTACCATCAAGTGGGATTTTATATTCCTCACTTGCTCACTTCAAGCTTTAGAAATATATGTATGTATGTATGTACTCGTTATAGCAGTGTATCTGAAGAGTGACAGCAAAATGACACTAGTGACACAGGTGACACTGACACTACCTGACAACAAGAATCTATAGGCCGGTAGGTGGATAGAGTAGTCAGATAGTAGGTAGGTAGGGGTTGTATTGCAATGTATATAGGAATAGGAGTTGTTTTCGATTTCGGGTCATCTTTACTACTGCCAAATTTAATAAACGTCCGTTTCGAAAGACATGGTTAATAAATTCAAGAATCGTTGGAAGAAAAAATAATAATGCCCCTTTGATCTGAATGTTGTGTACTCATTCCTATTCATTAAGGTAGGAAACAAAGTCAATGACTTTATGTTTGTGGGACTTGCCGACCTATTTACGCGCAGTTTATTTTGAGTGTTCCTCCAAATATAGTGGGATTATAAGACAACGTGGATATTGCAGCCTTCTTATTTTAAATTATATAGTATTGTTTTCGCAATTTGTTTGTCAAGTCAGCAACAGGTACGAAAAATCAATATAAAATATTTTTGATTAAATTAAATTTGCACCCTTAGGTCTACTTCTGCAAATGTGACCTTTGCACAGATACCCAAGCCATAATAGTATCCTAGCTTGTCTTCTGTTTCTAGTATTGTACTTACTGAGAATGAATAAAAACATAGTATGTACATAAAATTTGTTAGAAAAGGGAATAAATAATTTTTTTTCGAATTGAAGTCGCATGACCAGAGCAGTGCCTCCTTACAGAAAATCACAGCCAAATGTCAATGTTGCGACCCAAAATTTTCTGCTTGCACATACTTAGACCTACTATGGTTTGGAATGAATAAGTTCTATTGAGGTATTGCATGCATCTGCAAGGATATATATCTTGCTACCTTTAATGCATGCAGATTTTTGTTACATAAATTTACTTTAAAAGAAAAATATTTATTTCTGTTTCAGCTTATGGATTCTGAATGCTGAGTATAGGGAAGATGATAACAGAGCAGCTCAGGAATCCTAACGAGCTGGACATCAGCCTGAGGATGGAGTTTGGACCATTTGAGACTGTACATAAATGGAAACGGATGTCAGAATGTTACGAGTTTGTTGGTGCCAAGTACATATCATTTTATCTTCATAGCTGTTATTTACATTGCTTGATAATGCCTAAAAATTGTTTGGTAACTCCACACAACTACCACTAAATTCTAGAACTATTGGGACTATACATACCAGGGATGTTGCGAATATTCGCATCCGCATCCGCAAATGCGGAGCTTCCGCATCAATTTTGACATCCGCATCCGCATCCGCAATAATCAATGCGGATTTTCATGCGAATGCGGATGTTATACAAGTTGCGAAAATAAAGAAATTGGGCGGGGCCGGCGAATGGCGCGCGCCGTTCGCATGTGAAAATTACCAATAGGAGTGTTAAAAATGGTTGACGAGATCCGACGCGTTTTGTTTGTTTGCGCTGTGGATTACTTATCGTATAGACATATATTTTGAGTGTTATTGTGATAAACCGAAGAGCATGTATGAAGAGAATAATGAAAGTGGACGAAGCGAAAGAAGTATGTAAGAATCGTAGCAAGTGGAAAGAAGTGGTCTCTGCCTACCCCTACGGGAAAGAGGCGTGATTATATGTATGTATGTATGTATGTATTGTGATACAGTGATCATGGAGTGTAAATAATTGTTTATTGGGAAATCTTTATGTTAGCTCAGCTTATTACTTTAAAATCGCCAGGTAAATGCCATTATGTTACACCGGTAATACGTTTTATTGTAGGTAAACTTTATTGTTTTATAACAATATCCTTTATTTTTTCAGCAAATTCCCCGTTATTGATTATGTAACAAGTTTATTAACAATGTCACCACCGACACAAAGTAAGATATGGAATAGGCATGACGAAAGATTTTGAACCTATAATGAAGTAATACACATTCATTACTATTTACGATAAAAATTATAATTTATTATTTATATATTTTTCCGTACCTTTAACATTTTACCTATTTTTCCGTAATAAATGGTTGAAGGTTTAGCGTACTTTAAAGCCGTTTTTAATTACTTTTTCAATAGTGCGTGAAAGCAGCTCGTAGGTATGACGCCATGCGCTGTGATTGGTGTTTCAGTCAAAAAGGCTGATTATGTTATTATTTTTTTAAATCATTGCAAAGCTTATTAATATCAACATTTAAATGAAAAAGAAATTATTTTTTAAATTCTTTTAATACGCATTTTTCGGTTAAAAATTTTACGTTTTGTCACGTCCATTGTAATGTAACCGCCTTGAATTAGAAAAGGCGGCAATATTACTGTTTATTTAGTATAATGCGCCTATTTTTTACTTCACTTACTAATATGAAACTTAGTAAGTGAAGTTAAAAAAATAGGAGCACTTTTCATTACTATTTGTTTAATAACAATTTTAATTATCATTGTTATAATTCTTCATTCATATGTAATACTATATGTGCCCGATACTTCGACCTCGTGGAATTTAACAAAAAATTCTTTGTTTGATTTCTGAAATAAAATTAGGCTAAGTTTACTCCTTTTTACATCAGCTACCAGCCAGTGAAAGTCCCATCAAAATCGGTCCAGCCGTTTCAGAGATTAGCCGGAAAAACAGACAGACCGACAAAAAGACAAATATAAAAAAAATTATAGGTACCGAGTTACATCCATATCTATTAAGTAAAATTGTATTTATTTGTATAGATTTATATCAGATCTTAAACATCCGCATCCGCGGATGTGAGCCTTCATATATCCGCATCCGCGTCCGCGGATGTGAAAAAATCGGCATCCGCAACATCCCTGATACATACACCTTAATTTATAAACTTTTTTTTTTTATACAACAAAACAAACAAGCATATGGCCCACCCAATAGAAAATGGTTACTGCAGCCTATTTACGCTTACAATACCAAGGTATCACTTGCGCATTGCCACTCTGTGTTCAGAGAGTTATACTGTGTTGGCAGCATAATGGGACTCATTCTGCTCTATTCATTCATATGTTCACTATATTAGGATCAAAATATTCCCCACAAAAAAATTGCAAAAAAAACTGCTATATATATAGACATGTTGTCCCTCATGGGGTAGGCTGAGAGAGTATTTGGGTAAGGTAAATAAATATGGATTTCCCACAAAGAAGTGCCTTATTTTATTCAACCTGCTTCAGTACACCTATAGGTTATTAAGGAACTTCAACAAAGCATTAAAATGACTTTACTTTCAGACGCAGCAAACACACTGCAGTAGCATACAAAGATGCAATATATGTCTTTGGGGGTGACAATGGCAAGTCTATGCTGAATGATCTCATCAGGTTTGACATCAGGGAGAAGTCCTGGACTAAGACTGGCTGCATGGGTATACCTCCTGCGCCGCGGTACCACCATTCTGCAGTTGTGAGTGTTAATAGCAAGTTTGAAATCAAAAGGGGGAAAACTTCCCCTGTCTGTCTAAATGTGATAAGCACAAATTACTGAACAGTTTTTTTTTTTATTATTTCACAAAATTAGGCAGCAGAGGGATTAGTCCTATGACGCCGTCAACACAGTATAACTCTCCGAACATAGAGTGGCAACGCGCAGGTGATACTTCGGTATCGTTAGCGTAAATAGGCTACGGTAACCGTCAGATGGGCCGTATGCTTGTTTGGCACTCTTGTAGTATTATAAAAAAAAAAACTCAGATTAATAAATCTAAGAAAAATGTATATACATATCATCACACCAAATCCCTCACTGGAGTTAGACAGAGATAGGAAAGTGCAAGCTCTCTGTAATTACATATCTCTTTCATTTCTTCCACATTCATTACATACTCACAGGTTTCGGTTTTTGTTTTTACTAAATTATTACTTTACTAGCTGCCCGCCCCGGCTTCGCACGGGTGCAATATTAATACTAATACTATGTAAAAGATAAAAATGGTTATGGTGGTTTATCCTTTAGAGATAATTAAATATTATCGCGGACATTTTTATCGATCATTTTAAGATATACTATTCCGTAGTACATTTAATTGATCTATCTCTCTAACCAGTTTAACCGGTTTACCCAGCGTTTGCGATTTAAGTGCACAAAAATATGTTTCTATCATCACACTACAAATCTTTGAATATTTATTTATTCATTAAACATATAATATAAACCTTCCTCTCTAATCACTTTATGTATTGCTGATAACCGCATTGAAATCCGCGGAATAGCTTAAAAGATCTGAGCGAACAGACAGTGGAAGGGAATTTATTTCAATCGAATTCTTGCAACAAATTAAACGCAACTGAAGTACGACTCTCTCGCAATTGTTTTCCCAGATGAAATTTGTATTTCGCGTCATAATCAATCTATGGTATGCGCTAGTTTTACTTGTTATCAATTACTTGTAACAATCCTTACTAATGTGAATGTAAGTTTATTTGTTACGCTTTCACGTAAAAACTACTAAACCGATCATCATATAAAATTGTACACATATTCTTGGAGGTATGAGAAGTAACATAGGATACTTTTTATTGAAAAAACAAACAATTTTAACGAAAGATAAAAATGCCGTCCACGCCGACGAAGTCGCGGGCACAGCTAGTATGCAATAAATATTCTATACGAAGCTAATTGATAAATAGGCGAATTTCGAATAATCTTGGTTTCCGTTACATGATTGTTATTAATATTGTTTAATATTTGAGCATCATCGATGTTTATGGGTTGAAACAATTTAAATTATCATGAAAGTCACAAATAACACCTGGTTAAATGTATAAATAATCGATTACTCATAAAATCATTAAAAACTTTGAATAATAATGAACAGATATTGCTAAGTTTCAAACCAAAAGGAGCTTTAGGTCAAAAGTTTTTATTTTAATATTTATCACCTTATCACATTGTCGTTGAAGGATGGACTATCGTCAAATCCATTCTATCATGTCAAAAATAATATTTTAACCAAGTTTCATACCTATGTTAGCAATAGTTGAAAAACGTATATTTTTTATATTATAAAGGTCACAAATAACACTTGGTTAAATGTATAATAATCGATTACAAAAAAAAAATAAAAAAAATATGTTTAAAATCTTTAAATAATAGTGAACATTGAATCGAATTCTTCTTTTAAAACGCAAGTGAAGAACGACTCTCTTGCAATTGTTTTTCCCAGATGACATTGGTACTTCGCGCCATAAAAAGCAATGGTTGAAAAACGTGTTTTTTTTTTATTTAAGACCTTGCGGGTGGTGTTTCATAAAATCCGTTCTTAGCTGACCTCTACATCGCGTAAGAAATACTTTTTCAAGTAATTAAATACCAAATTTCAAGTCAATCGGCCTTATAGTTCCTGAGATTTCGTGATGAGTCAGTTCAAAAATGGGATCTCCTATATATATATATAGAAGATTGGAAAGCTACATTCACCCTGAGTGTCATGGCTATATTTTGTGTTATAAAAAAATATATTATTCAAACTATAGATAGTTGTACCTAAAAATATATCTAAAGACTTGTAGCGGTAGGTTTGGTTTTATCTAACTTACTTAAAAAAAGAAATTATATATTCACAACTATATTTTCAAAGCCAACAGAAAAACAGTACAATCTTGACAGTCAAAGTAAATAGGTAACGAACAATTTCATTAAAGCAATTCGAGAGTAAGGAGGTTTCATCGCTCGCTACAGACAGAGTCAATAAAGGATAAGGATTGTTTCTGTTCTTGTGTTATAATAATACAATATATTTTTGCCCCTTCTAGGTGCACCGTTCGTCAATGTTCGTGTTTGGCGGATACACTGGTGACATTCTAGCCAACTCAAACTTGACAAATAAGAATGATTTGTTTGAATATAAATTCCAAAGTGCACAGTGGGTGCAATGGAAATTTACTGGACAGTAAGAATGCATCTGTATATTTTTTAATACTTTATATTTTTTTTATATTTTGGTTGAACTTTCTGTACTAGTAGCATCAGGGCAATCGGTCACCCTTCTGCCTTCTACCACAGGAACTCAACACTACCCAAAAGAAGTGCGTTTTGGCTTCGATATTATGTTAGGTATTGATTATATCAGGCTACTCCAATTCTGAATCGGAGACCCGTTGTGCCCTTTCTGATTGCGTTTTTAGTGAGAAAATGTTTCCTTAGGGAGCCAGTGCCGCGGTCGGCACACGGCGCAGCTATATATGACGACAAACTCTGGATATTCGCCGGGTATGACGGAAATGCTCGGCTGAATGATATGTGGACTATCAATTTAACGGTAGGAATCCATCTATATATACGTATGTTAAGCTGTATGGCTTCAAACCTTAGCCTCTTACACACAAAAAAATCCATTCATATCGCCCGCCTGATTGTCAATGACATAGTTGGTCCCATTGAGATATATAGTTTGAAACTAACAAGCATTTACTTGATGTTTGGTGATACCAGCTGTGCGATTTCTTCCGCGTATATTTCTATTCTAAGGTTTTTTTCTGGAATTAAATATATATCATTATCAATAATATCATTATTAAATTAACGTTATCTTAGGTGTTAATCTAGCTAATAACTATCTTTGTGCCAAATTTTAATTTAATAGCGTTCAGTAAAATTGCCATTACATAAACTTTCGTATTTTTAATGTTAGTAGGATACTCCTTCTGGTCAGTGTTTATGTCATTTATTTTAACGATTTAAACCCGTTTTTCGTAACTTAGGGCGAGAATCACCAGTGGGAGCGCGTGGAGCAGAAGGGGCAGTGTCCCCCGACGTGCTGCAACTTCCCCGTCGCTGTGGCCCGCGACAAGATGTACGTGTTCAGCGGACAAAGTGGCGCCAAGATCACCAACGCCCTCTTCCAGTTCGACTTCGAAACGCACACGTAAGTCAAATAGAACTTATTTATTTATTATCATACACAGGTCACGTGCCAAGTTGTCAACTTGAAATGTATTTTTTAGCATGAGGGGGGGCAAGAATGCTGAAGCGGTCACGTGCCAAGTTGTCAACTTGAAATGTATTTTTTTAGCATGAGGGGGAGGCAAGCATGCTGAAGCGGTCATGTGCCAAGTTGTCAACTTGATATGTATTGTATAAGTGTAGCTGTCACTTCCCGCACGCTCGGCGGCAGGTGGAGCCGCGTGTGCACGGAGCACCTGCTGCGCTGCGCGGGCCCGGCGCCGGCGCGGCGCTACGGGCACGTGATGGTGGCGCACGCCAGGCACCTGTACGTGTTCGGCGGCGCCGCTGACAACACGCTGCCCGCCGACCTGCACTGCTACGACCTCGACACGCAGATGTGGTCACTACACACTTATTACCTACACGTACTCTTAACTATACATAGTGCAGCGCCATCCACGAAAACGCGCCCCACTATTATCCTTACTAATAATATTATAGACGTGAATGTAAGTTTGTTTGTTACGCTTTCACGTAAAAACTACTTAACCGTTCGTCATAAAACTTTGTACACATACTCTTGGAGGTATTTGAAGTAACATAGGATACTTCTTATTGAAAAAAAAACAATTTTTACAAAAGTTTAAAAAGCTGTCCATGCCGGCGAAGTTGCGGGCACAGCTTGTCTTAATATATATAAATTACGCGTCACGTTGTTTGCCCGCGATGGACTCCTAAACTACTTAACCGATTTCGATTAAATTTGCACACCGTGTGCAGTTTGATCCAACTTGAAAGATAAGATAGCTCACAACACAATTGGACCCGATAGGTGGCGCTGCGATCGTGTTTCAGGAAGTTCAACTTTTTCACCAGGGTGAAGCTGGGCGGGACAGCTAGTTCTCTATAGTTTATAGTGTAAACCTACGATAAGCGTTTTATTATGAATAAGACCGTAAGTGAATAGCTTAATAACGCTCTGTAAATAGGTTTCGTAGTTTTTAAGTGATTTTTAAATGAAATATTATCTGTATTTACTGCTTTGCTTGAAATAAATTGTTTATCTATCTATCAAATATAGGTCCGTGGTGAACATATCACCGGACTCCCAGATCCCGTCGGGGCGCCTGTTCCACGCGGGCGCCGTGGTGGGCGACGCCCTCTACATCTTCGGCGGCACCGTCGACAACAACGTACGCAGCGGAGACTTATATAGATTTCAGGTACATTTGCCGCTAGTGATCTAGACCTTTGTGCGATAGAGAGAGATATATATCTCACACAAAACATAATAGCAGTGCATCTCTATCGCACAGCGGTCAATATATGTGCCGAGTGATTTTCAGTTGTGGTTTTTATATACGCCTTTGAATTGCGTCTCAGACGTATGCAGGTTTCCTCTCTATTGCGCGTTGCCACTCTGTGCTCGGAGAATAATACTGTTTGTTTTTTTTTTTCTTTTTTTGTATTGTCTCTCGTAGCGTGAGTTCCGGGAACTTTTGCTACTTAACCGGTCAATGGCGAGCCCTAGGCCTCCAGCCAGGCACTTTATTTTTAAGCAACACAGCTAAGGGCACCCCCTGTGGGGTACGAACCTCGGCTTAGGGCGTTGCTGAATCGCGAGCAAGGGAGCTGGGCTGGACTGGTAATTTTATTTAAATATTATTTGGGGGCGGGATTAGCGCGTCTGGCTCGGCGCGGGCCGGCGTTTGCGGCGGAGGTCGGGGGGAACATTACGGCTTATTCGCGTCGAGCCTCGCCGGCGAGGACGGAACAGTGGTCGGTTGTGTGTAGTGTTGGTATGTTTTTGTCGGGCGTCCTGGAGGACCGTTATGTCGTCATCCGGTTCGATGACGGCATGTCTTGGACGCCTTATTTTCGAGATAAGGGAAGGAGATAATACTGTGTTGGCAGCTTAATGGGACTAATCCCTCTGCTGCCAACACTCCTTCCCCCCTCCCCAAGGAGCTCTGTACTGAAAACCTTATAATATTAATTGGTGGAGTCGGGATTAGAACTTGTCGTTGCAGGCATCTACTTCAGCTAATCGGCCACCGCAGCTCAAAAAAAAAAAAAAAAAATATTATACTTACCGTAAACAACGCATTAATCTAAAGCCTAGACTAAAGCATATTTGTAAAATTTTCTGCACAGCTATCGAACTACCCGCGTTGTACTCTACACGAAGATTTCGGACGCATCCTGAAATCGCAGCAGTTCTGTGACATCACCCTGTTGGTGGGCGCCGAGCAGACCCCGGTACTGGCGCACCAAGCCATGCTGGCGGCCAGGTCGCAATACCTCAGGGCGAAGATCAAGTGAGGTTTATTCCTACAAATATCTACACTAATGAATAAGGTCTTTCTATCTGTTTGTAACGGCTAATCTATGAAACGTCTTGGACGATTTTCAATAGGAATTACACTTTCTGATAGTCAATGTTATGAGAATGAACTTAGGACTTTATTTTAGATCCCATTAAAATTATAAATGTGAAATATTGTGAGGATTTTGGTTCCTCCTTCACGGAAAAAGTACAGAACAGAATTGGATGAAATTTGACACAGAGATAGATTGTTATCTGGAGTAACACTTATTACTTTCGATTCCAGAAAAAACTGTATAGTTAAATAAAATTTTGGGCACGAGTAACATAAGAGAGGTAGGGCATAACGGGTATCCCGTTCGAATTCGGAGCTGCCCAACTGGGGCAGGACCTCCACCTTACAGAAGTCCGTAGCCAAATAACACAATTTTTATGTGTTGTGTTCCTACGCGGTGAATAAGGTTTCCAGTAATGAGCTTCTTGGGGAGGGGGGAGGATTGTTACATTGTGTTGGATGCAGAGGGATTAAACCCATTATGCTGCCAACACACTATAACTCTCCGAACACAGAGTGGCAACGAGCAAGTGATACTTCGGTATCGTGAGCGTAAATAGGCTACGGTAACCGTTTCCCATCAGGTGGGACGTATGCTTGTTTGCCACTCTTGTTGTATAAAAAAAACCATAGCTAGCACGACTTACCTATGATATTAGCTCTGTTAATGCGCTTGTGCAGCGCAGTACAACTAATAGACTCGAGTCATACACCCTGCATCCCGCGACCCCCTCGACTAGAAATTGGTGAGGCGCGTCTTCGTGGATGGCACTATCTATACCTAGAGTACTCGAAACTTGCGAGCATGTATGAAATGACATGATCAGTTACATAACCGTACTTGTTTTTTTTTTTATCACTGTAGAACTCTGTTTTTATTTTTAATAGAAACTCGTTCTTTAATCGTACCTACTGGAGTTGAATTTGAATTGAAAAATAATGAACGGGCAATTTGTATTCACATTTATGGTTGCGATAATATTTGCAGAGAAGCTCGCGATGAGTTAGCGAAGCGAATCGCATCAGGCGAAGAGGAGGCTTCCGATGTGCACTCGTACAACGCGCCGCCGCAGCTGAGCCTCGCGCTGCCCGAAGCCACCCCCGAGGCGTTCTCCATGGTGCTCAACTACATATACACCGATAGAATTGATCCCACTGAGAAAGGTTCACCTTGTTTTTGTGTAATAATAATTTATTTCACCAGATACGTATGCTTAAATGGTACACAATATATTTGACGACCGTCTGGTCTAGTGGTTAGAACTCCTGACTGCGAAACTTGAGGTCGCGGGTTCGAATCCCGCTGAGAACAGATATTTGTGTGATGAACACGAATATTTGTACCTTAGTCTTGGATGTCCTATGTATTTCAGTATATATCTATCACTACATAACACAAGCTTTGCTTAATTTGGGACTAGGTCAATATGTGTGGAATTGTCAAAAAAAATAAAATATATATAAATAATAATAATATATCCTCACGCCTTCCCACAAGGGTCCCCGGAGGGGTAGGCAGAGGTATATAGGTAATACCCACACACCCACTTTCCGCCAGAGGTATATTAGGTGCCAACGTGACAGAGATATATATATATGTCGGAACGCAGGAGAGCGCGTCGACATCGATTCGATTGGCGGCACGCTCGACATCAGTGGGAGAGGTTCTGGTACTGGGTACTGGTGTTAGGTTCTGGGCGTAGGTCTCAGGCAATTAAACCACGAAGATACAGTACGAGAATTGTATGTAGGTAATTATTAGCAATCACAAATTCACATTACGATGTTACAAAGTAGGTACTTAATTATCAACAGAGTCGTGTGAACCAACGGTCCCGTTTGGAAGGACCGAACTGTATCGCTCACTGTAATCAACTGTGTCTAGATTTTTTTTTTTTTTTTTTTTTTTTTGTATTGTCTCTCGTAGCGTGAGTTCCGGGAACTTTTGCTACTTAACCGGTCAATGGCGAGACCTAGGCCTCCAGCCAGGCACTTTATTTCTAAGCAACACAGCTAAGGGCACCCCCTGTGGGGTACGAACCTCGGCTTAGGGCGTTGCTGGATCGCGAGCAAGGGAGCTGGGCTGGACTGGTAATTTTATTTAAATATTATTTGGGGGCGGGATTTGCGCGTCAGGCTCGGCGCGGGCCGGCGTTTGCGGCGGGGGTCGGGGGGGAACAATACGGCTTATTCGCGTCGAGCCTCGTCGGCGAGGACGGAACAGTGGTCGGTTTTGTGTAGTGTTGGTATGTTTTTGTCGGGCGTCCTGGAGGACCGTTATGTCGTCATCCGGTTCGATGACGGCGTGTCTTGGACGCCTTATCTTCGAGATAAGGGAAGGAGTGTATCGGGCGGCCGATACGACGAGGGGGTTGGGGTGATTTACAGCAGAATCGAAATGACGTTTGGACAGTTTTTTCAAAAACTGTTTTATAGTGGGGACTTTGAGGTCAACGTGGAGTTGACTATTACGCATGTACCACGGGGCACCTGTGGCTCTCCGGAGAAACCGGCTTTGGAGCACTTGCAAGGGGTTAAGTGTTGACTTGCTAGTGTGTGCGAACACTACACCCGCGTATGTCATGATTGGTCGAATGCACGTCGTGTAAATCCTCACCTTGGATTTCAATGAGAGTTTACTTCGCGCATTCAACATGCTGTGAAGTCTACCGAGCGCGAAGGCGGCTCGCGCGCGTACCGCCTTTACGTGGTGACGGAAAGAAAGGCGTTGATCGAGGATCACACCCAGGTATTTGGCTTTTTCTTCCCATGGTATGGGTTTGCCGAAGAGGGTGATGGGGGCTACCCGTGGGCGTTCGAGGCCTTTCCAGAATAGAATGGCTGCGCTTTTGGTGGGGTTCACTTCAATTCTCCATTTCCGGAACCACCGCCCCAGGGCTGTGACCGCGGATTGGAGATTGTCGTGAATTCCCTCGGGAGTTCTACCTTTGTAGTAGATAGCCGTATCATCGGCGAATAGAGCGCTTTTAACTCGTCTATGGAGGGGAATGTCGCTAGTATAAAGCGTGAATAGGAGTGGCGAGAGCACTGAGCCTTGCGGGACTCCTGCTCGTATGGGATGGGGGGAAGAGAGTGTGCCCTCGACTCTGTAGCGGAAGGAGCGGTTCGACAAAAAGTCCCGTACTATGCGTACTAGACGGTCCGGCACGCCCAACTGGTACAGCTTGTATATTAAGCCGTTGTGCCAGACCTTGTCGAATGCCTTCGCCACGTCGAAGAGGAGCATACCCGTGGTATAACCGAGTTGGAAGCCGCTACTGACGTCTTCCACTATACGGTGGACTTGTTGGACACAAGAGTGTTTGGTTCGAAAACCGAACTGTTGGTCAGGTATGACTTTCTTAGAGTCTGCAAAACTCTTTAATCTATTGTAGATAAGTCTCTCGTAAATCTTGCCAAGGACGTTGAGGAGACTGATGGGGCGATAACTGGAGGCTTCGGTCTTGGGTTTCCCTGGCTTGGGAATACCTATGACCGTTGCACTTTTCCAGGATTGGGGGAAAAAGTTATTGCTCAGTGCTGCATTGAAGATGGCAGTGAGCAAAACTATGAGATAAGGAGAGAAGAGTTTGATAACTATATTAGCGATCCCGTCGGGACCTGGGGCTTTCCTGGGGTGAAGATCCTTGATCACTTTCCGGACTTCGTCCACCGTGATTGGGGCGATAGGGTAGTCTGGATGTTCGGAGGGTGGGTGGGATAGTTTGGTTTCGACCTCGGCGTCCACCTTCTTGAGGTGGCGCTGGTCTACTGGCAAGGTGCTGGGCGTACATTGAGCCTCGAGACTGTCGGCCAGGCACTCGGACTTCTCGTCGTCGTCAAAGGCGGGCCCTTGATTTGGACGAGTGAGTGGAGGCATAGACGAGATTTTGTCTGATTTAAGTTTCCGTTGGAGATGCCAAAAGGCCAAGTGACTCGGTTCAAGTTCCCCTAGGAACTTGTTCCAGCGAGCGTCTCGCAGGTCTTTCATGCGGTATCTCAGATTGCGCTGGAGTGACCTTAGAAAGGTGCGGTTCGCTTCAGTCGGGTGAGCTCTATGCGCTCGGAGGGCGGCGTTCTTTTCCGTCACCAGTTCACGCACGTCATCGGGAAGTTTCCAGCGATGGTCTTCCATCACCGGAACTTGTCGTGAACAGGCGTCCACGGCTGACTGTACGTGAGCTGTGAGGGAATCGACCGCCTTTTGAGTGTCGGCTGCCGACTCTATGAGGGGCGGGATACTATCTAAGTGAACAGATGAAGAGGACTTGAGGAGTTCCTCCAGTTTTCTCCAGTCTGTTATCTTTTTCTGAGGTGGGGGCTGACCTGAGTCCGGGGGGCCTAGTCGGGGGGAGAGCGCTAAGGTAACAGGTCGGTGGTCAGAATCTAATTCGTCGTGCGACCTCAACGAGTGCAAACGGAGGTTTACATTCTTGATGATCACAATGTCTAGTACGTCCGGTCGGTGGTTGATATTCTCGGGGTAGTGGGTGGGGTGCATAGGGTGTCTAGAATCATCGCTCTCCAACATTTATAGTGTTACAGTTCTCCCTCCAAGCGATTCCGAACACCTGACTCGTTACGTCACGGCGTTCACACTCCACTGTTATAACAATATCAATTGAGTGACTATTTAGTATTCAATTATTGTAACAGACTACAGACTACAAATATCAATTGAGTTACTAATTATTGAAATCAACACAAATATCAACTGAGTGACTTATTATTGTTAAATTATCGTAATCTACGACAAATATCAAAAGAGTTACTAATTATTGTTAAATTATCGTAATATCTCCGACATATATAAATGTAATTGATTTTTACAAGGAATAGTGCATTTGCAACTGCTCTCATTGCTACCCTGCAGGACAGCCTAGCAGTGTTTTTATGATAAACTTTGAATTCAATACATTCACATTAGAGCTTTCGTGGCAGAGTGGTGTGAGTGCCTGCGGCTCAGCTTTACGGTGTAGAAAAGCATCGAGAGGTAACCCGTTTGAGAAGAAACTCATAGGGATATGTATAGTCGTGCTTGAGTTACGGCGATGGACTCACCATTTGTCACGTTAGCACCTAAAATATATCTCTTGTGGAATGTGGGTGTGTGGGTATTACCTATACACCTCTGCCTACCCCTTCGGGGACCCTTGTGGGAAGCCGTGAGTATATATTATTATTATTATAAATATTTAGATGAGGACCCAGCATCGCCGGCCACGATCCTGGTGGTGATGGAAGTTCTGCGGCTGGCGCTCCGCCTGAACATCCCTCGGCTTCGAGGTCTTTGTGCACGCTTCCTGCGCGCCAACCTGTGCTACAGCAACGTGCTGCCTGCACTGCATGCTGCACACCACGCTAAGCTGCTATGCATCAAGGAGTACTGCCTGAGGTACTCCATCATCCATAGCTGATCTATCATACATGGCATACTGATGCCTATTTATTTATTTACATAATTAAAACGGCATAAACATACCAATTACATTAATTACGATAACAATTATTCAACATTAATGTATAACATGAAGAACACAAAAGCCATGGTGGCCGAGTGGTTCGAGCAGTTGCCTGCGACACAAAGATCGCAAGTTCGAATCCCGACTGTACCAATGAGTTTTTCTGAACTTAAGTACAGTGATTAGTCACACCACGAGCTTTACGATGAAGGAAAACATCGAGAGGAAACCTACATACGTCTGAGAAGAAATTCAAAGGCGTATGTATAGTCGTGCTTGAGTAACGGCGATTGACTCGCCATCTGTCACGTTGGCACCTGATATACCTCTGGCGGAAAGTGGGTGTGTGGGTATTACCTTTTTTTTTTTTTTTTTTTATTTTTTTTTTTTTATACCACTTGGGTGGCAAACAAGCATGCGGTCCGCCTGATGGTAAGCGGTTACCGCCGCCTATGGACGCTTGCAACACCAGGGGTATCACTCGCGCGTTGCCGACCCTACACACCTGCCTACCCCTTCGGGGACCCTTGTGGGAAGGCGTGAGGATATATTATTATTATTATGTTATACATAAATAATATATACACTGTAATTAAGTTTAACTTTATGTAGAACATAATTCGACATAAATGTATCCAGCCTGAATGGGTTTGTTTACGGGTGAATGGACGGATATTTTCTCTGTACGTTTGGAGTTTTGCGAGATTACTGTACGAACTTTACCTGAGAAGTGGCTTGTAGCCGTGCTAAGCTATGAAAAGTGAAGCAAGATAGAGATAATGACTTTTCAATTTCGTGCCGTAATCAATTTATGGTACTTGTAATTAAGTCTATGGCATCCATTAAAAGTAGATAGACATCATATACATACTGATGCGTCGTAACTCACTGCACTTTAACAATAATACAACTATATAATAGATGACGCTCAAGGACGGGAACGTCAAGAGAACTCGAAACCGACGAGCATGTATGAAGAGACTGATGAATGTGGACGAAGCGAAAGAGGTATGTAAGTCTAGAGAGAACTGGCGCTCTATAATCTCTGCCTACCTCGTTAGGGACTCGGCGTGATGATATGTATGTATGTATAATAGGTATATAGTCACCTCAAAACCTACTATGTTTCATTCAGTGAAATATTTTTGAAGAGACCTCTCGCTGGTACATTTTCGGCTCCAAGGACCAGAATTTGTAATTTGATATTAAGATATGTATATATTATGATATATTTTAAGATTTATTATTTTTATGATATATATTAAGATAGATGAAAGAAATTGCCTCGCATGCTGGGGAAAAAATCCTTCGCCGTAATTCTGTCCCTAAGTAAATAAATGTCATTGGAATGGTTCGCGTATTGCATAGGTTTGTGGTAAAGGAGTACAACTTCACACCAATTGTGATGTCGGAGGAGTTTGAGCAAATGGAGCAGAGCCTGATGGTGGAGATCATTCGGCGGCGGCAGCAGCCCCCGCTCAAGCAGCCCGCCGCGCAGCCTCACGAGTGCGACGAGGAGATCTGCGGTATGGAACACTATGGCACTTGAGAACACACACTAATCTAAATACGAAAGTTATTGAAAAACAGAGCTTCATATTATACCATTGTATACAATTATAAGATTATCTGTACAATTCTATATCTATACATATCTATAGAATTGTAAGATATCTATACAATTGTAAGATTATGTTTAATTTAATTAGGTATTCAATTTAAAATTCAACGGTTTAACTTACTGGTTTGTAATAACAAAATAATAGTTTTTTTATAAATACATATTACCATGATTCATATATCTGCCTGGTTATAATATGTATGTTTAACCCGAGTAAATCGCTAGAATTATTCAAAGCCGTAGTGGCGCTAGTTGACGCCAGGCACCACACGCATTATATAAAGCGATAGTCACAATGGCGCACCGGCCAGGGACGGCGCTAGGCACGACGCTAGGGCATTGTGTAAAGCTGTAGTCACGATGGCGCACCGGCCAGGGACGGCGCTAGGCACGACACTAGGGCATTGTGTAAAGCTGTAGTCACAATGGCGCACCGGCCAGGGACGGCGCCAGGCACGACACTAGGGCATTGTGTAAAGCTGTAGTCACAATGGCGCACCGGCCAGGGACGGCGCTAGGCACGACACTAGGGCATTGTGTAAAGCTGTAGTCACAATGGCGCACCGGCCAGGGACGGCGCTAGGCACGACGCTAGGGCATTGTGTAAAGCTGTAGTCACAATGGCGCACCGGCCAGGGACGGCGCTAGGCACGACACTAGGGCATTGTGTAAAGCTGTAGTCACAATGGCGCACCGGCCAGGGACGGCGCTAGGCACGACACTAGGGCATTGTGTAAAGCTGTAGTCACAATGGCGCACCGGCCAGGGACGGCGCTAGGCACGACGCTAGGGCATTGTGTAAAGCTGTAGTCACAATGGCGCACCGGCCAGGGACGGCGCTAGGCACGACACTAGGGCATTGTGTAAAGCTGTAGTCACAATGGCGCACCGGCCAGGGACGGCGCTAGGCACGACACTAGGGCATTGTGTAAAGCTGTAGTCACAATGGCGCACCGGCCAGGGACGGCGCTAGGCACGACGCTAGGGCATTGTGTAAAGCTGTAGTCACAATGGCGCACCGGCCAGGGACGGCGCTAGGCACGACGCTAGGGCATTGTGTAAAGCTGTAGTCACAATGGCGCACCGGCCAGGGACGGCGCTAGGCACGACACTAGGGCATTGTGTAAAGCTGTAGTCACAATGGCGCACCGGCCAGGGACGGCGCTAGGCACGACACTAGGGCATTGTGTAAAGCTGTAGTCACAATGGCGCACCGGCCAGGGACGGCGCTAGGCACGACACTAGGGCATTGTGTAAAGCTGTAGTCACAATGGCGCACCGGCCAGGGACGGCGCTAGGCACGACGCTAGGGCATTGTGTAAAGCTGTAGTCACAATGGCGCACCGGCCAGGGACGGCGCTAGGCACGACGCTAGGGCATTGTGTAAAGCTGTAGTCACAATGGCGCACCGGCCAGGGACGGCGCTAGGCACGACACTAGGGCATTGTGTAAAGCTGTAGTCACAATGGCGCACCGGCCAGGGACGGCGCTAGGCACGACACTAGGGCATTGTGTAAAGCTATAGTCACAATGGCGCACCGGCCAGGGACGGCGCTAGGCACGACGCTAGGGCATTGTGTAAAGCTGTAGTCACGATGGCGCACCGGCCAGGGACGGCGCTAGGCACGACACTAGGGCATTGTGTAAAGCTGTAGTCACAATGGCGCACCGGCCAGGGACGCAAGGGCATTGAGTAAAGCTAAGGTGCTACTGGTGCTGGGCAGGCACGACGCTGGAGCAGGACATGTGCGCGCTGGCGGGCGGCGGCGCGGCGCCGGGCGACGTGCGCCTGCGCGCCGGGCCCGCCTCCCGCGCCGCGCACCGCTCCGTGCTCGCTGCCCGAGCCGCCTACTTCGAGGCCATGTTCCGCTCCTTCTCGCCCAAGGACAACACCGTCAACGTCAGTACCACCATCTATATCTATAACGTACCATTTCGCATCATCGTCGACATAAGTTTAACTGGGCTCTTGTCGGCACCTTTCTATCATGCTTGAAATAGCGAGTATTATTATTGTTCCTATTTGTATTGTGTTTAGATCCCCCCCCCCCCCTCTGAACAAACGCTACTTCTGACTAATTGTTTTGCAAGTAGCATTATATTATATAATAATAATATATCCTCACGCCTTCCCACAAGGGTCCCCGAAGGAGTAGGCAGAGGTGTATAGGTAATACCCACACACCCACTTTCCGCCAGAGGTATATCAGGTGCCAACGTGACAGATGGCGAGTCCATCGTTAGCAGCAGCATTAAATTATTTAAATAATATCCCAGCCGAGGACACTGCATTTCGCGATTCGGTGACTCGCCTAAGCCTAGGTCCTTACCCCACATGGCCAGCCCATGGTTTTCATTTAGTACCTCACAAATGCCTGGCTGGAAGACTTTTGGTCTCGCTATAGTACGGTTAAGCGAAATAATAAAAAAAAATGCCACAACTCATGTACCGGAACCCCTGTAGTCCGCTGTTTGGTGCGGCAATACTCTTCTCTTGTGACTCTTACTACTGCTACTCTTTCCGAACCTTTCTTACAGAACGAAACTCTTGCTCTTTGAGTTATAATGTAATGCTCTTTGAAATTGTTTTCGTCAATTAGTCTCCCATTACCAGATCCAAATCTGCGACACAGTCCCGTCGGAAGAAGCCCTCGACTCGTTACTGCGGTACATATACTATGGAGACACCAACATGCCCACTGAAGACTCCTTGTACTTGTTCCAAGCGCCCATTTATTATGGTACGTACACGGTGCATTACTAGCCATACATATTGTTTCATACTTATTATTATTATTCTACTAGAGCCGTGGTGGCCGTGTGGTTCGAGCAGTTGCCTGCGACACAAAGATCACTGAGTGGCGCTGCGATCGTGTTTCAGGAAATTATTTTTTTTCACTCGAGCGAAGCCGGGCCGGACAACTTGTATTATATAAAGTTCATGAAGATGTTTACTCAAATGAAATCAAAATTTACGCAGGCGTAATAGCGGGACGCAGCTGGTACGTAATGTATTGCGCAGGGTTCACGAACAACCGGCTGCAGGTGTTCTGCAAGCACAAGCTACAGAGCGACGTGTCTGTGGACAACGTGCTGGCCACGCTGCAGGCCGCAGACCGCATGCGCGCCGCAGACATCAAGGACTACGCGCTCAAGATGCTCGTTCACCACTTCCCACTGGTATACATGCATATCATCACACCTAGTCCCTCCCAGCATAGGCAGAGAGACTCTTGACCTTACACTTCATCCACATTCATCAATCTCTTCATATATGCTCGTCTCGCTCGCTTATGACAGTAGCTTATCCACCGAATGGAGTAGGAATGGAATAGATGTAGGACACCTAGATGAGGAATACTCCCGCTTGATAGGGTATACCCGTGGGTTGGTTAGGTTTAAAAAATATTTACGCCTGTCCTTTCCTCTGAAATTTGCATCGTCACAGGCGCATTTACGCCAAGTAACCTGTCAGAAATCTCATCGCCTTAACTACCTTTAATCTCCCTAACCACCACAATTCCAGATGACTACATACCTAGAAAGTAGACCGCTACTTCTCTCTAGACTTGCAACCATATTTCGCCTTGATGTTTTTATCATATGTATGTATGTTGCTATTTACTCGTTTACACTCAAGTGTGGTATGTTATACAGGTGGCCCGACAAGAGG
The DNA here is from genome assembly GCA_945859725.1 of Drepana falcataria. NCBI lineage: Eukaryota > Metazoa > Arthropoda > Insecta > Lepidoptera > Drepanidae > Drepana > Drepana falcataria. The sequence goes on along the minus strand of OX243941.1, from coordinate 6,214,648 downwards.
CCATCAAGAACCTGCCGCAGCCTCTACTGGTTGACATTATCTGCGCACTTGCCGACGGCCCCGGGGACTGTGCGCCGACCGACACGCCCTCTGACGAAGCGAGTCGCTGTCCCAAGCCTTAGCTGCGCACGCGCACATTACCCAACTTAGTTAGTCCTGTCAAACATACTACCCAAGATTTTTCTATGATAGATAATCATCAAATTGGATATGAATCTATAGTGGCTAGAGGTTAATTGTGAAGAGATTTATGTACATACAGATCGACATGTATAATTATGGTGAGATCAAAAAGGTCATATTAAATTACCTCATGTTTTTTCTGAATATAGAAGTTAGAATCATGAACAGGGACAATAAAGTGCTATTATAAATGGCATTTCATCGCTCCCTAATTAAGTCTCACCTAATGTTTCGATTATGTTGTCTCAATGTATGCATTATTACCTAATAACGGGTAAATGTAGGTGTTTGCATTGGTCAGACACATGGATGTAGGCACTAGAGTTACATAATTATGTAGATTAGTCATGTTCTTGATCGTACTAAGGCGGGTAAATAAAATTCACCCATTCCTTATCGTGAACGGAGAGACATCCTGAAGCATTTATTATTGTCATGTTATTAAGCGGAATGAATATACAGGAAGCGATGTAGAGACGAGATTGTGCAAACAAGAGAGAGAGAGAGAGAGAGGTAGGTCATAACGGGTTTCCCGTTCAAATTCGGAGCTGCCCGACTGGGACAGGACCTCCACCTTATAGAAGTCCGTAGCCAAATAACACAATTTCTTGTGTTGTGTTCCTACACGGTGAATAAGGTTTCCAGTTATGAGCTCCTTGGGGAGGGGGAGGATTGTTACATCGTGTTGGAAGCAGAGGGATTAAACCCATTATGCTGCCAACACACTATAACTCTCCGAACACAGAGTGGCAACACGCAAGTGATACTTCGGTATCGTGAGCGTAAATAGGCTACGGTAACCGCTTCCCATCAGGTGGGCCGTATGCTTGTTTGCTACTCTTGTTGTATAAAAAAAAAAAAAATGAGTAAAATATGCCTACCTAGTACCCCTATTCTTGTGATATGTGTGTATTTTGAAACAGCTGAGCAGTGCTAGAAAAATATTTCATCTATTAAACCTACCCTGGTTTAATTCTGCAAATAACATAAAGTTTATTCTTTATCATGTAGTTTATTCTTCCAAAATTGTAGTTAAATAGTTTTGTTACACAATCTATATTGATTTATCATGTACAAATGGTAGGCCCTTTGTTCCTAAGCCAGTGTAATATTTACTTTATTTTACTACCTAATGAGGTTTTCCTTAGAAATTACAGTTGTTCAAGGCGTAAAAGATTCCTGCAGGGTCGGCAACGCAACAACATGTTTCACGTGTTCTGTTGTCACCCCAGTGGTATAAAAAAACATTTAATAACATTGCCACAATTTTTATATATATAACTTTTGCTACAATCTAATGCATGGTAAAGGATGATAACACCAGTTACCAAAAATATTGGTCCTGGGGGTAAGGCTGCCATGACATGCTGCATTCGCTATAGAGTGAAAGGGATAAATAGCTGCAGACATCTATAACTGTTGCTTCAACATTTATGCAATAACATTATTGGTGGTTGTGATATTTGAAGGTACAAAACAATACAGAAGCAAAAGATTTTGAAACTATTTAAAGGTCAGGTGGCATCTGCTCTGCATGCCAGCTATATCTGAGATATCTAGTATATGATGTTATGGCATGTTTGGAGTAAAGGCAAACCATGTCTCATGATATTATCTCAACTCAGACACAAGCCAACTTTCACCCAGTTTGTCAGCTAATGTTTTAATAGTTAATTCAATAATTAATAATATATCTAGTCATTAAATGAATCTATTCTTGGACATATTGTATTATATGAAATAAGAACATAAGTGGATATATTAAGATAATTTTATCATATTTTAATAACAGTTTCACTAATAAATTATTCCATTTCAGCTAACAGCTTTCATTTTTCATACTTGTGTTTGATGTCCTTCCAGAGTTTCTGAAAAAAAAACAAATTTTTAATATTGATATTGGTAGAACTGCCATGGTGGCAGAGTGGTTTGAGTAGTTGCCTGCGACACAAAGATAGCATGTTTGAATCCCAACTGTACCAATGAGTTTTTGTTAACTTAGTACAGTGATTAGTCACACCATGAGCTTTACGGCAAAGGAAAACACTGTGAGGAAACCTGCATATGTTTGAGAAGCAATTCAAAGATGTATGTATAGTTGTGCTTGAGTAACAGCAATGAACTCAGCATCTGTCACATTGGCATCTAAAATATATCTCTTAGCTGGGGCAGGAAACCCTTAATGCCCTGCCTCTCTGATGTCTGCATTATAATATGTACATTCTAATTAGTGCTAGTTAAGAATGTTGTTTATTGATGATATTAAATACATCATTTAATAAAATTTGGAATTAAACCATGGTGGCCAAGTGGTTGGTGGTGAATATGTACCTACTTAGTTCCCTGCAACACAAAGATTGCAAGTTTGAGTCCGAACTGTACCAATGAGTTTTTCTAAAACTTAAGTACACTGATTAGTCACCACAAGCTTTACGGTGAAAGAAAACGTTAACGAAGAAATTCTTAGGCGTATCTATAGCCGTGCTTGAGAAACGGCAATGCACTTGCCATCTATCACGTTGGCACCTAAAATATATATCCGGCGAAAAGTGGGTGTATAGATACAACACACCTCTGCCTACCCCTTCGGGGACCCTTTTGGGAAGGCGTGTAGGAATGGAAAAGTACGAAAAAAATTTTTGTCGTCGAGGGCAGGACATATTCTCTGGGTAAAAGAATTCCTTACGAAGATAGACGTAATTGGACGGTTTTAATACTAACGAAAGAAAAGCCATTATATAACAATACTCACTCCCTTGTTTACATTCTCGAATATCGCGACGGATATCACCTCGAAAGTTCTTTCGAAGAAGAATGTTCCACTTGCTACTGCAAGCGCAAATGTTGATGTGCGCTTGAAAACGGAACGATTGAGAGTCGTCCAGACAGACATTTTGCAAAATTTCTATATCAGAAATCTAAAATGTTCGCCGTTCGCGATCTGTCATCTAAGAAATCTCAGGCAGGGAAAAATGTGTTGTCTAGGCTCGTAAATACATCGATAATTATAGTGATCGATTTAAATTCAAATCTATTTGATTGGTGTTCGGTTTTGAGTTACAGTTTGCATATTAAAAAAGTTAAAAGAAAGATTGACCAAGAAGATATACAAAGCAAAAGTGTGTGCAAGAAGAGGCAGAGGAAGGCCACGTTCCAACTACCTGGATCAAATCGATCGGACGCTCTAGGACGGGAACGTCAAGAGTACTCGAAACCGACGAGCATGTATGAAGAGACTGATGAATGTAGACAAAGCGAAAGAGATATGCAAGTCTATAGAGAACTGGCGCTCTATACTCTCTAACGATATTTTTATCGATATTTGTGTTTCTTTGCTCATCCCTAGTGACCATAGAAATAGTCTATGGTATATATGTAGAACCACTTAAGAGACAATTCAACGGAGACATAGATGATGCTGTTTTTTTTTTTATATATTATTAAGATATAGATACAAATTCCTCCGATGCCATTCCGATTTTGTGAAATATTACAATCTATTGCAGTGTCACGCTTTTTAACACATTTCTTTCTGGAGATAATCCAACCCTTATCAATACAGATTACACTAGCGTAATTAAAGTGACACCTAAAAACTCGAAACATCTCTAAGTATATAATGGAAATGGATAACCAAAATGTAGAAGCCGCTTCGAGATTCAATCTATTATTATAACTGGTTATACATCCGTACTCGTCAAATATGGATTATCTATACTAATATTATAAAGAGGAAAGATTTGTTTGTTTGTTTGTAATGAATAGGCTCCGAAACTACTGGACCGATTTCAAAAATTCTTTCACCTTTGGAAAGCTACATTATCCCCGAGTAACATAGGCTATATTAAATTGGACCCGATAGGTGGCGCTGCGATCGAGTTTCAAGAATTTTACCTTTTTACCCGGGCGAAGCTTTCTGTGTGTTTCTGTGTGTCTTAAGCTAGATTCGAGAATGGGTTAGATTTACAATTGGACCCAATAGGTGGCGCTGCGATCGTGTTACGGGCAATTTAACTTTTTCACCCGAGCGAAGCTGGGCGGGACAGCTAGTTCACAATAAAAAAAAATACATCACTGCATATTACTTAGTATAGTTTTTATGCAGTACTGTAAAACCACGATAAATAAAGGGTTTTATAAGTAGAAAATTGCTCTTACAGCTTACTAGCGTAGACACTAAGCTATCTCTTGTTAGTGAGGGACTCGATGTGTTAATGTGTAAGTGTGTAACAAAACTTCCTTCGTTCTATGCGACTGGTATTTCATAATGAAGGTTATACTCAAAGACTACTATTTAATACTTGTTATACTGCCTCAACTTACGACCTCAACACTGTTTATGAACCTTTGGAAATAAAAATACATAGTTATTATGGGCAAAATATATCATCTATTTACATTAAAATAAAAACAAATAAAATGCTGGTACCTATGAAAAGTATTTCTTACAAATTATAATGAGTACCGAAATGAGACAAAACATGCATATTAAAATTATATCGCCATAATATTGTACGAGCTTTGTGTACGGAATGATAGCATGATATTAAGCAAAATTAATATAATTGTGGCTTGGGAGATTTGAATAACATATGAATATCCACCGAATTTAATATCAATGTGCAGTGATAGTGCGTTTATATCGTTTGTTTATGTTTAAATTAAAACATTTCCCAGATGAAAACAGAACAAAATATTTTAAGACAACATTACATATGTTCGGTAGTGTCGTAGACACTCCAGAGATTCTCCAAAGTAATCTCATAATTGTTTGCTCTTTGAAACATCTCCCGTCAAGGACCTTTGCACTGTAGGAATATGTTGACATTAACAGGCCTTTGGTTGTTATCAATTGTATTATTCTATGCCTAAGTTATAAAAAATAAATAAATTTGGAATTTTGAAATGCAGGACTGCAATGTTTTCTCTTCCAATTTTAAACTAATAAAAAAAATATAAATATGATCTCACTATTTTAAATAACACTGGATTCCATTTGACAAAATCATGGTTGAATTTCCAATGCAAGATTTACATTGCTCACTCCATAATAAAAGGAACCACCCACTCTTCTTATTTTAAAGAAATAAATGGTTATCTAGATTATTTAGTTATAATACTTTTTCAAAGACAATCCATTTATAACAATTGAATTGTGATTCATATGTTCAGTTGTCACTTGACATCATAGTAAGTCTAGTTCAGTGATAACATTAGGATAAAAAAAAGTTAAATACACATTAATATGCTACGATGCACAATACATCTCATATTGTACATGACACTCCATCACATAAATTTTGATAATTAGATTACAATCATACACTGCATTCACAATAACCTAGGATAATTTTTGGAGTCAATATTTCCATACAATGTACATTGCTCTAAGAGACGAGACTATTGAACCCAGGTTTGTGTAACTATAATAAGGCAACAGCCTTATGCGATACATTTAGGCAGTTTTCAGGATTAAATTAATAGTTACTTGCCCAGCAGATGGACATACAGACATCAACGATTTCTCACAAAATGTATATGTACTGTTTTAACAAGAATTTAGCACTTGATAGAAGTTTGTAAGGTTACAAGTGTCCCTTTTGGTTGTGCAACTCTCCTGATATTTGAGCATTGTATAAGCAACGTCCATAGCACTAAGGCCTTGATTGCAATCACTAGCAACATTTCTTCTTGGTTTTGTGACTCTTCTTTAAGTTAACTGTGTCGTTAGATGTAACATTTTGCCGCTCCTTCATTTCCAATTTTGATCTTAGAACCTGAAAATATTTATACAAAAACGATTATATAAAAAACAAAGGTTGACAAAACAAAACAAAAATATGAAGATGCAAGTGTCTGGAAGAGACAGTGAAAGGCATTGTAGGTACCTAAATCAACTCAAAACAGTGTGCATGTTTCAAGAGACTCATGAATATGGATGAAGCGAAAGTAAAGAAAGAGAATTGGAACTTGATTCTCTCTGCCTACCCTGATACATATGAATGTAGAATACACATGGAAGCCCAAGGTTGTTATGTTGTTACATCAATTTGAAACCAAATGTGTTATTGTACAAAACATCCAAGGTTAAACATTTTATATTTCTTCATTATTATGACAGGCACTTGATTTGAAATAAACAAAGTAATTGTATACATTTATGCATTGCAAGAATTGCAGACTTGAGTTGCCAAATGTTTCACAAGACTATTTAACAGAGTAATTAAATCATGAGTCATGGTGGCTGGGTGGTTTGTGTAGTTACCTACAACACAAAGATTGCAAGTTTGAATCCCAATTGTACCAATGAGCTGTTAATACTCCAGTAGAGATTTATCACACCACAAGCTTTATGAAGTAGGAAAACATTGAGAAAATTCTTGCATTTATTAAAAAAAAAAAAAATGTTCCCGTGAGGTCTCTGGGTGTTCCCTGTTGGTAGATGTTCCCAGGAGTGTGTAGTAGTATCCACAACACCTACCAGTAGTATCCACCTACTTTCCACCAGATATGTATTTTAGGTGCCAACATAACAGATGTTTTGGATATAGTCATGGTCTCTTCATCCACACTCCTGGGAACGCTTAAATAGATAATTCAATCATGTTACCATTTTAGTGATGGTAAGGAACATTTCTTCGACATTGATGTTCTCTTTAGCGCTGGTCTCAAACAGTGGGATGTTCATTTGGTTGGCAAACCTTTGGGCATCCTCCGTTACCACCACTTTTCTTGATGGACAGTCATTCTTGTTACCAACTGTAATAATAGAACAATTACACAACTATTCATAGAAATTCGAACTCAAACATTTAATGGTTATCCTCAAGTACAAATTTTGCTATATCATAACTGACACTAGGGATGGGCAGCCCATTTATAGTAATGTTGTTGCAGCAATACTTGCAGCAGCAGTGCTTCAACAACGCAAATGCAAATTGTGTTCTTGCATAAAACACTGATATCTAAGGGAATCATATTAGAATATAATTTCTAATTATTATACATTCCAAAGTGACAGGGGGAAGGAAAATAACAAATTTTCATTTATCTTTTTAACCCATTATTAATGCTATTCACTTGATTCATAAAAAGTCCTAGGTCATACAATGTAACATACAACAATTTGATCAGTTAGAAACTATATTGTTTTTACTCTGGTGACTGCATTAACATACATGTAAATATTGACTAGTCAGTCATAACTAGTACAAACAAAAAGAAGAATTTAGAGACAGAAGTATAATCGTAGATCGATTAGTACTCACCTAGGACTTTGTTGACAACATCGCAGTTCTGCTCGATCTCATGCAGCCACCGCTTTACATTGGCGAAGGATTCGCCGTTGGTGACATCGTACACCACGATGACGCCGTGCGTGCCACGGTAGTACGTGCTAGTGATCGTTCTGAACCTCTCCTGACCTGCCGTGTCCCATATCTGTAGCTTCACTCGTTCACCATTGATATCTAAAGTTCTTATTTTGAAATCGACACCTATTGTCGTAATGTAACTACCGGAGAACGTGTTGTCGGCAAAGCGCAGGAGAAGACAGCTCTTACCCACACCTGCAAAATACGACCGTTATTCCCGTGGTTACAGATGGGGATTATTGAAGATATCAGTTGTGAAGTTACAGGCCTCGCCCACTCACCACTGTCACCGATAATCAGCAGTTTAAAAAGATGATCAAACTCGCGTGCCATAGCTTAAGATTGATACGACTATACCGCTAATTGGTCATGTGTCCACTAAGTATGTTTTAAATAAGTTTAACGCTACTTTTACCATAGAAATATTGATAAAACGCATGCCGTAAAACGTTACACTTGCGTCATTAAACTATACGTCCGCCATCATTGTTTTCTATTACTAGCAACAAAAATTTTTAAAAATATACATATTCAGATTACATGTATTTTGGACTTTATTTAAGAAGGTTGATGAAAACTTTTCTATTAGATTTTTTTTTTTTATACTTAGTAGATTTTTTTATACTTTATGCTTAGTAATTGGCTGCATAAACTAACGTCTTAATCTCATCTCATTTGTATGACTTGTTCCAGTTGAACACTGTATTTTTAGAATGTGTTGAAAATAGGTTCTAAAAAGTAGTATAGTAGTCTCAGTAAGTACCTACTTTAAGACTATAAAATAAAAATACAATATGGCATTTGAAACAAGTCAGTTGTACTTAAATGACGTAATTTGATAAGTCATCCGCCAAGACCCCACTAGCCATAGACTACTATTAATATACTAGCCACTAGCTGTCAAAAGTGTGTCAAACATCTATATAGGTGTGGTATAGTAATTTAATAAAGTAAAATTGCAAACTAAAGTAAAATGTCGGCGACCTTAAAACCATATCTAACAGCAGTTCGTCATACGTTGACGGCAGCAATGTGCTTAGAACACTTCTCATCTCAAGTAGTGGAAAGGTACAATAAGCCAGAGGTGGAAGTGAGAACAAGTAAGGAGCTACTTCTCAACCCGGTGATAATATCGCGGAATGCAAACGAGAAAGTTTTGATTGAGTCTTCCATAAACTCTATAAGAGTTAGTATTATGATCAAACAAGCTGACGAGATCGAGAAAATTCTCTGCAAAAAGTTTATGCGTTTTATGATGATGAGGGCAGAGAACTTTATCGTTTTGAGGCGGAAACCGGTCGACGGATATCATATCAGTTTCCTGATTACGAATTTCCACACCGAGCAAATGTTTAAGCATAAGCTAGTTGATTTTGTTATATATTTCATGGAAGAGATTGATAAAGAGATCAGCGAAATGAAATTAGCCGTGAACGCGCGCGCCAGAATTTGTTCAGAGGAGTTCCTAAAGAGATTTTAAAACCAAATTATTACTTAACCCATTTAATCATTGTTTAAATCAAATTCATCTTTTCATTAGCAATTAATATATTTTAACTATGAGTCAAGTTATAATATAAAATAGCAATAATTTTGTGAGGTATGTTTTAGTGAAACAGCCGAGTGTTTGAAAGTGATAGACATAACTGCAATCTAGTTTATCTTTACTTTAATGTTTTCCTTATTAAGTTATTTACTTTGATATTCTAAGAACTTTCATTCCTGTTTATTGGTAATAAGTTAGCCAACAACATCATTGAAGTGTATTAGCCATGTTATTAAATTAAGATTAAATTTTAATTGCATATTTAAAACAACAGTATTTTCAGAGGTCACATGTCAAAATCTAATTGTTTATGATCTAATTTATCATCATTTGAAAGTTAACTTTGTAATTATACACAGTATGAAGCATTTAAAATTAAATATATTCTTTAATAACCATGATTTTTAAATATTCATTCATTAACAACACCCTGTAAATTAAGCACTATAACAACCATGACAGTGACATTATTGTCTCAAGCTCTAGTTCTAAAACCTGCATATGGAAAAAAGTATTTTTTTATACACTAGTTGTTCCTACTGATTTTACTGCTTGCAGCACTAGGGGTATCTGTTGCATGCTGCAGACTCTGCTGGAGATGTGGCAATATACTTGGTGAATGGCACATCAAGTGGGAACAGTGTGTTATTATGCTGCAAACTGCATTACAAGGGGACCCCCTTGTGCAAATCATCATATTATGATAGTATATAAGGTATCATTAATGACTATATCAGATATATTGTATACTGTGACTTGTGAATGATTCATGTATAATAATCTTTATACCTATTACAATATAGTTTGTAATTTACTAATTCATAACTTGTAATTGTTTGAGCATAACTAATGGGTTATGGAATGTTACAAACATTTATATCAGTCAATCTGTATCAATAACACACATATAAAAGTTATATGTATGTAGACACATTGATGAGTCATCCAGTGTCACAGTTTCAGTGGTTATTTCAACTTCTGATCGGATCCATGAAAATCACATTAATACATACATACATATACATATAATCACGCCTCTTTCCCGTAGGGGTAGGCAGAGACTTCTTTCCACTTGCTACAATCCTTACATACTTCTTTCGCTTCGTCCACGTTCATTATTCCCATTAATGATTGAGTCATAAGTGATTGGAATTGATTACAGTACTTTTGGTCTAATACCTTTTTAGGATTGAAATAAAATTCTCAAAGGGAATTGGGGTAACCATTTTATTCTTTTATAAATACAGGGCCATAGAAGATTCATACATTTAACCTTTTGAAAGTATACAGAAATATTACTAAAATTCATGTGCTATGCATTTACAGTAATTTTATATGCGAATAATCTGTACTGAATTAAGAATTGCAATGAAAATAAAGTTTATTGATGTTAAAAATTTAAACTATAGTATATATCTATGTATTTACATCATAATATTTTACAGAAATATAAGTAAAAAATCTAACTTAGGTATGATATAAGCTTAGTTCTTGGATTTTGCAGTTCTTAAAGTAAAGCCCTCGCCTTTGAAGGCTTGGAATGGCTCTGATGGTGCTTCTTCTTTAGTACTTGGGGGTCTGGAGTTTCTGATGAACCTCAGTGTACCAATAACATAGTCATAGTCTGGAATTCCACGTACATATGGCTGTGGGACAAGAAAAAGTTATTAGTAATAAAAAGTCCAGTAGTTTGAGTGGTCAGGCATCAGTCATATTATAAAGTAATGACAAGATGCGTTCCCTTCGAAAAATGTGAGAAGTTATGATATTACAAACAATTCAGAAATAAACAGATTGGAAAGCAACTAGCGTTTATCATGGTTATGATTGTAGAGAAGAAAGGCATGCTATGTTGGTTAACACATACATTACATATATAAAGGGCTGAAAGATGAGTAAAGAAAGTTTGATGAAATTGATATTGTATGTATAAGTAAAAGTGTGTGCAATAAGAGAAACAGCAAGGTTCAACTACCTAGATCAAATCTATAGAACACTCAAAGATGGTAAACTTATGAGTAATCGAAACCAGCAAGCTTTTATGAAGACACTGATGAATGTGGATAAGGCACAGTTCTGTAAGTCAAGAGCTAGAGAGTACTCTCCCGGCCTACCCTGTAAAAGACGGCGCGATAAATGTATTTTTTATATTAAGCATACTGACCTGTCTTGACTGTGAGGCCTGAGGTTCAGACTCGCTTTCACTAATGAGTTTCTTCTTTTTTCCGTCGAGCCGATTGCCTTCACCGCTGAAGGCAACAAACCCACTGGGTTCGGGCATCATCGTTGAGGGATCCTCATCCATGTCCGTGCCTGCGCCTTCGCTATCTCGATATACGCGCTCTTCTTCTTTGTACCCCACAGGCGGAGCAAATTCTACCTACAATTATGGTATTTTACAGTTTATAAAGTTCAATTTAAGTGGAATAATAATTATGGACATCGAGTAAACTTACATTCATATCACACTCAATAATTATAACTGCATTCCCAGGCTTAGTCTCCAAAACACATAGCTCATATACTTTGGAATTGTACTTGATAGCAATCACATCTCCAGTGGTCAGGCAGGAGAAGTTTCTCAGGCAGTTCTCCAATACTGCAAGTTACATTTAGGAAAATATTAGGTTTAAAATATATATTACAGTATAAGCAGATTAACTGCTTTGAACAAGTTTTTTTAATTAGTAGTAGTTATTATTGCAAATTATCATTACAGTTCTCATGACAGTACCTGCTTTTGGATTACTTATATCTAGAAAGTCTTCAGATAGTGGCTGGAATTTGGAGAATGTTGCTACAGGCAGTGAAACACTTTCAATTTGGATTAGGGCACCTTCTTCCAACACCAAGTTGGCCATCATCTGGAAAGGGTTATAAGAATACTGTTTACTAGGAAATAAATACTTTACTAACAATAAAAACAGCTAAGAAAATTTACTAGACATTATTCAGTAAAATGAAGAGACTGATTAATGTAGATAATACAAATGAAGTCCGTAAGTATAGAGTATTTAACCCTATCTTTGCATGTTGCGTGGGACTTGTTATTATGATATCATGTATGTATGAACTAGAAAAGTGGAAATCAAACTACAGAATATTTAAACCAAATAAATAAATATCTTATCCACACAAATTGATACAGTCCCAATTTAAGTAAACCTTGTGTTATGGTAACTAGACAACAATATATTTACTTATATAGATAGATATATACATAAATATATAGTACATCAAAGACTAGGGTACAAATACTTGTGTTCATGAAACAAATGTCTGCCCCCAATGGGAATCAAACCAGGGACTTCCAGTTTCGCAGTAAGAAGCATTAACCACTAGACCAGAGGGCTATCATATAGGAACATGGCAGTTGCAGGATTTAAAGAGTTAATTGAGATTAAGAGCAGTAATGGATAGTAATGTAGATAATTCCGGAGGAGTGTCCTAGACAATGTCTTAAAGAGCTTAGAATGTGTTAATCTGAGGAACTAATAATCTGATTTGCAAAATTAGCCAAAATATTGAGGAAGAATATTATATAGGCGGAAAGTGGGTGTATGGATTCTACCTCTACACCTCTGCCTATGCCTCTTGGGGACCCTTGTGGGAAGGCGTGAGGATATGCTACTACCTAAGGGAGCAATGTAGAAATTATATTAATTTACCCTAGGTAAAAACACTGACCACAGCTACTTAAATATTGTTTTTCAGGATGAGAGTTTTAAGGTGCAGCATGCTAATTTAGAGTAATAGTTATGTCAATTTTTCATCCATATTCCATATCCATACATGAAAGTGTGATGAAGTAAAAATAATCTGAAGAAGTTTGTATGTATGTAACATCTTCATATCTTCCTACAACCACATAACCTGAAGTACAGTCACCAAAGACGTGCAATAACAACCTCATCCTATAATATCCTATCCTATAGTGTAAATGTATTCAGCTCATGAGTTTTTCAACTCAATTTAATTAATTAATATTTGGAATATTTGAATTACCCAATGAGGTAAGTACACTTTCCCTTCATCTGCAACAAATTCCAACACACCACAGTGTGTAAGCCTCTTGGTCTTTTTGTTAGTCAATTTGAATATCATTGGATATTCGATGTTCAGTCTTGTGAGCTGCTCTAGAGCCGAAGGAGGCATTATAACTGTAAAAATAAGTCAATTATTTTAGGCCATCTTAGACAATGAAAACAAGGAAAATGGAGAAAATGTTTGCCTATTACTTTTGCCTCCTCTTTCAACATCCTGCCTCTCGTTACCAGGCAGCATTGACACGGAGAAGCATCTATAGGTCATGTTGAAAGGTCTGGTGATCTCGTGAAACATGTTGAAACCAAACTGAAACTAACATAGTGTACGTTAAACGAATGCTTGGTAATATAAAAAAAAATTATGGCAATCGTGTTGTATTTACCATTTTGAACTTTTTTTATATATCTTTGATGGATAACAAAATGCAAATCATCCAATACAGGAGCAGGTAGGCAGAATAGACAAAATATTTACAATTTTTTTTCACGATCGTCACGATCATTGACACTGACTGACATATAAATGACCACAGAAAACTGTTACACACACATAACCAATAATTGCCACAGAACGCAATGTCATTTAATCTTGCCATACGTATGTATATGTAAATCACTTGGATGCAACTGCCGACATCCTAGGTAATTTTACATGCAATAAATTTATTTGATTTGATCTTTGGATGAATGCTCAACTCCCTTGCTCACGAATCAGCAACGCTCTAAGCCGATGTCTTAAGCTCATAGTGGTACCGTTTGCTGTTTCATTTCATGGATGGTCTCTTTTGGTCTCACCTTTTAGACGACCCTAGACTGAAATTTATAAGCAATGTTTTTCTTGATTTTCTAAACTTTTCAAATATTGGTACTTTTAATTATCGGTCATGGCATAGAGTTATATTATAACATTATTAAGGGTAAGACCATACTAGTACTCTGTAAAGAAATTTGTCACTGCATTGTATCGTATTGCAGTGAGCAGGATGGGTAGCAAAGAACTAAAAACTAATTTATAAATACATTGGTGTAGCTCTAATGTCTAGCTAATAATGCAATTTATTAATGAAACATAAGTATGAAATATTTTGGATATACTATGGATAAAATTCATGAACGAACTCTTAATAGTTAATTTTATTTTTATCTACTCTCACTTGAACCAGAATGTCTTCCACTTCATTTCATTCATTCCATTCTATTCTATCCATTCATTTCAATTGTGTATGTGGCAGCCGAGGGTGTAGTAGATTGTTCAAATATTTTTGGGAACAGTTAAATTAATTTTTTTTTTCTTCATGTAGAAATAAATTATATGTGAGTAAATGATATTAGATGCTTTTCGGGCGGATTAGAATTTTTTACGGCATTAGCGTACAAAATTTCCTAGAACGCCATATTGATTGTCAAGTGTTTCGGATGAGAGAAGACAATTTTGATTATGTGAATTCTTTTCAGAGACCGCGATTTAGAAGGATCGCTTTTTATTCAGTTTGGTCATCTAAGAGCGAACGAACTCGCAAATATGGCGCAAATATTACCGATACGCTTTCAAGAGCATTTACAGGTGAGTTTACGCCCATCGTTCGGCATAACCATTTCGCCGACAGCTTTCCTTACGAGGAAATAGACTGTCAGTACGTACAGTAGGTCCAATATAAATGAATGCATCTCTTTGTTATGTGAGCATTCGTGAATTGCTAGTTAAGCGTGAAAAGGCATTGCGCAATTAGGAGAATGACAGCTTCCACCCCCTTCACGCCGAGCCTACGGGAGGCTTGTATTGATTTATTTTATTTCTTTACGTTCCGGATCATATGATTACTCATCACTGTCTTACGTTGGGGTTATTCAATTTACAGCAATGGTTTTTATTAGTAAAGAAATGATAGTTACACTATTGTAGAGATTTCTAAACTATTCAAATAAATAAAATGGTAACATAAAAAACTTGTCTAAAGTGATCTTTTAGATCTGCTAATCTCTAAAATCATGAAAAGAAAATGATTATTCATGAAGTATCACTAAGATGTTTTATTGACAAAACCCAATTTAAAGCTGCCAACAATATAATATAATTAAACTTTTACTTCCAATGATGAAGTAAGTCTGAGTATATATGATATAACATTTTTATATAAATTATTTACTATATTGTGGCTTTATCTTATTTGAAGTATAAGAAAAATATTTTCTTTTCAATAAAATAAAATCAAGATGCACACATAATAATTTGCATATAACATTGTGATGCTGAATTATATGGGATTGTATGACAAAAAATTGCTATATAAAAGGCTTACATGAGGAATATCTGAACCCATAGGATACAAAGAGTCTGTTGAAGAACTCTGGAAAACTTGAGCTCATCAACACAGTCAACCTTACACACATATCAGCAAACCCTTTTTTGGTAGGAAGAGAATGCAAGGGGAAGCTTTCTCTACAAATACACACATTTTGGCTTCTTGGAATATAGATCAGTCTCTTCATATAATATTTTAGCTTCATGGCTACAATATTCTGAGGATGTACCACTTTTTTACCCATAAGAGAACAAAAAGAATATGGCTATTTGATAAAACAGCTTGAAACATTTTAAAATTTTTGGAGTAGTTTTTATTGTTAAAATTGTTTACATGCTTAGAGAGCTTGCTAGCTAGTAAAGGTGTGACCCCATTTTATTAATTAGTATTGAGACATCAGAAGGTTAATGTCATTAGGATTACTTACCATTAGGGTACATGACTATGAATAGCAATCCATTGTTAAAGTATTAATGCTTGAGCTTACCATAATCAACCTAGGTCCATTGATAAGGCTTGCCAAATTCTCATTATTTTGATGAAAGAAAAAAATAATTATAAGTCGGTTTAGTCAGAATATTCACACCTTCCCTTGGGGTTGACAGAGGTGTAAAAACACCCTCTTTTCCCCTGCACATATGTTTAGGTGCTAACATGACAGATGGTGAGTATGTTGCCATTTTTCAAGCATGACTATTCTTCTTTGAGGATTGCAAATATATAAAACAAAGAGTTTCCTCACAATATTTTCATTCAGTTGTGAGATGAAAGAACTCATTGGCACAGTTGGGGTTCGAACTTGTAATCTTTGTGTTGCAGGCAAGTAGTCAATCGCTTGACCACCATATGTCTTTTCGCTATCATATCTTTAATGCAAAAAAAAATTGTTTCAGCTCACCAATGTGGGCATCAATCCAGCATCTATATCATTCAACACACTTACGATGGAGTCAGACAAGTTCATATGCGTGCGCGAGAAGGTGGGCGAGACTGCGGAGGTGGTGATCATCGACATGGCGGACCCCACCAACCCCATCCGGCGGCCCATCAGTGCCGATTCAGCCATCATGAACCCCGCCAGCAAAGTCATCGCGCTCAAGGGGAAGGCTGGTGTTGAAGGTATTAAAATATTCACAAAAAGGTTACATACTGAATAATATCATTTTAAAAATACATTTTGAAATCTTTCCTTTACTTACATAATAGGTAACTTTGATAATTGCACTGAGCAGATCAGTTACAAAATTGATTCCATAACTCATAGACAATGACCTGAATGACATAATTTACATTGCTGACATTTAGTGGTAATTAGTATCCTGTCCTAAGAGTTGAAAAAAAACTGAGTGCTTAAATTTAATAAAATGAGGTTTTTTTTCATGGGGCATTTGTAAATTACGAATTTGTAAGTATAATTTTTTTTTAATAAAACGATGGTTTTCCATTGTTATTATGTAGAATAGACTTATTAAATGCAAAATTGTGTCCATTTTATTTTATGTTATACACACATGTAGTAAAGCGACTAGCATTCATTTAGGTATTTAATTGGGGTATGTGGGCGTTTCCTTCCGTCTATGGAATGAATGACGTCAGTTATACTTTTAAATACATGATTTTATTCACCATTTATCATCCCACCTGTTTCAACTTTTTTCACGCAGATTCCCTAACGGGGTAGGCAGAAAGAATGGAGCGTCATTTTTCTCTAGACTTGCATACCTCTTTTGCATTCATTAGTCTCTTCATACATGCTCGCCGGTTTCGAGTACTCTTGACATTCCCGTCCTTAAGTCCCGTCCGTTCGATTTGATGTAGGTTCGTAATAATATTTTGTTTATTTAAATTTACTTAATATGTTACAACCACCACTAGCTTCGTTGCTGTAACTAGATATGGCCTTTTATCCTTCTCGCTATACGCGCCGGGTAATGAGCCGCACATGGAAGCCTGAGATAATATCGCCCCATAGTTCATTGTGCGTGTAGGTACATACATTAAGAGTTTTTATAGTCATGAGTCACTATCATAATTGACATTTGCTCATATGCAGGAATTTTCTAAAAATGCTGGTGTTATGTGTTTGTTATCGACCATAATGGGGACCTATTAATGTGAAAGTGATTAGAATTGTCCATTCATATTATAACTAGATAACATACATACATATCATGACGCCGAGTCCCTAACGGGGTCGGCAGAGAGTAACTAGATAACGTGGTACTATCAATTATGTAATTGGATGTTTGAGATGACGATACTACATTCGTCTCCTTTTACGTTTGTCTCGCGTTGACGTCGATTACTATGACAGACATGATGATTTCATGAAAGACACCTGTATTCTTCGTGTTTCAAAGAGAAGAGAAAAAGATTCTTAAGTGGGGGAAACCGCGGGCCACAACTATTAACTCACGCCTGCCCACAAGGGTCCCCGAAAGGGTAGGCAGAGGTGTATAGGTAATACCCACACACCCACTTTTCCGCCAGAGGTATATTAGGTGCTAACGTGACAGATGGCGAGTCCATCGCCGTTACTCAAGCACGACTATACATACGCCTTTGAATTTCTTCTCAGACGTATGCAGGTGTCCTCTCGATGTTTTCCTTCACCACTAATCATGCTTATAAATTTTCCTTTGATTTAGCACAAAAGACGCTGCAGATCTTCAACATAGAAATGAAATCTAAGATGAAGGCGCACACGATGACGGAGGACGTAGTGTTCTGGAAGTGGATCTCGCTGAACACGCTGGCGCTAGTCACCAAGCTGTCCGTCTACCACTGGTCCATGGAGGGGGACTCCACACCTGTCAAGATGTTCGATAGGCATTCCTCCCTTGCTGATTGCCAGATCATCAACTATAGGACAGACCCTAAGCAGCAATGGCTGCTCCTGGTTGGTAGGTATTAAAAAAAAAGTTTAAACACCCTCTTTGCCACGTTTTCTTGTTGGATGAATAGCTTGACTTGACTTGTAACTTGACTGATAACTCGACTACTTCAACCCCTCGGCCGCCACGGCTCCCATGGTTAATTTATTTTATGTTATGTTACAATAAGGGTCCGCCCACAATTACATAACAATTATTGCTTATGTTGTGCAGACCACATACACTGGAACAACCACTTTTATCAGTTTCCATGTGTGTCTTTCCTTCCATTCCTAATGGGTATAAACCCAATGGTGGGTGCAATAGATTTTGTTTTATCCTTTTTTCATCTGGATATATGGATATGCTATATGTGTTGGGGCAGTCTCCTTGATCATCATATTATACTCATTTCATCAGTATGAAAATACATATTTATATCTATATACATACTTTAATTTTCACAGTTTTTACTTAGTTGTAGCTATTAATGTTGAAATGCAAACTAAATCCAAATCTATTTATATGTAGGTATATCAGCTGCGCAAAACCGCGTGGTGGGTGCCATGCAGCTGTACTCGGTGGAGCGCAAGTGCTCGCAGCCCATCGAGGGCCACGCCGCCTCCTTCGCCACGTTCAAGGCGGAGGGCAACGCCGAGCCCTCCACGCTGTTCTGCTTCGCCGTGCGCACCGCGCAGGGCGGCAAGCTGCACGTGATCGGTAGGCCGCCTGCCTCCAGCGCACTGCATGGTCCTAGACTAGGCTAGACTAGAGCAGTGGTCCATGTGTGTCCCCGTGTGCGCAGAGGTGGGCCAGACGCCGGCCGGCAACCAGCCGTTCCCCAAGAAGGCGGTGGACGTGTTCTTCCCGGCGGAGGCGCAGAACGACTTCCCGGTGGCGATGCAGGTGTCGCCCAAGTACGACGTGATCTACCTGATCACCAAGTACGGCTACATCCACATGTACGACATCGAGACGGGCACCTGCATCTACATGAACCGCATCTCGTCGGACACGATCTTCGTGACGGCGCCGCACGAGGCCACGGGCGGCATCATCGGTGAGTGAGGCGTGGCTGCCACCACTGGTGTGCGTGTGTGTGTGTGTGTGTGTGTGTGTATGTGTGTGAGAGCGCGTGTGTGTGTGCAGGCGTGAACCGCAAGGGGCAGGTGCTGTCGGTGTCGGTGGAGGAGGAGTCGGTGGTGCCGTACGTGAACTCGGTGCTGCAGAACCCCGAGCTGGCGCTGCGCATGGCGGTGCGCAACAACCTGGGCGGCGCCGAGGAGCTGTTCGTGCGCAAGTTCAACCTGGTGTTCGGCAACGGGCAGTACGGGGAGGCCGCCAAGGTGGCCGCCATGGCGCCGCGCGGCATCCTGCGCACGCCGCAGACCATCCAGCGCTTCCAGCAGGTGCCCACGCAGCCGGGACAGACCTCGCCGCTGCTGCAGTACTTCGGCATCCTGCTCGACCAGGCGCAGCTCAACAAGTTCGAGTCGCTTGAGCTCTGCCGCCCGGTACTGCTGCAAGGTACGCCTACTTACACAGTCTGCAATATTACTCATATTTATCCTTACTTGCATCACATATATAAATATGCCATATACAAGCCAATCAGAGGAATAATATTTTCATGAAACTGCAAAACTACATAAACCTCTAAAAAATCATTTTGCTTATTCTTTAATCTCTAGCTGACGCTGTGTAGTAAATGCAATAATTGTAACGAAATGTAGGTCGGAAACAACTGCTGGAAAAGTGGCTGAAGGAGGAAAAGCTCGAGTGTTCAGAAGAACTGGGAGATCTTGTGAAGCAAGTGGATCCAACACTCGCGCTTTCCGTGTACTTGCGTGCGAATGTCGCCAGCAAGGTCATCCAGTGCTTTGCTGAAACAGGACAGTTCCAAAAAATTGTCCTGTACGCCAAGAAGGTATACACTAGTTGAATAACAGTTATTTAGTAATGCTTAAAAAATTACAGTTTTAACCCAATTCTTTTGTTGGATAGGTTGGATACACGCCTGATTACATCTACTTATTGCGTTCTGTAATGAGAACGAATCCGGAGCAAGGCGCCGGGTTCGCGGGCATGCTGGTGGCGGAGGACCCGCCGCTGGCGGACATTAGCCAGATTGTGGACGTGTTCATGGAGCAGAACATGGTGCAGCAGTGCACCGCCTTCCTGCTCGACGCGCTCAAGAACAACCGCGCCGAGGAGGGCCCCCTGCAAACGCGGTGCGTAGCCCCACTCTTGGCCACCGCCCTTACGCCCGGCCTCTGTCCTCACGCCAAGCTTTACCCGCAGGCTGCTCGAGATGAACCTGATGTCGGCGCCGCAGGTGGCGGATGCGATCCTGGGCAACGCCATGTTCACGCACTACGACCGCGCCCACGTGGCGCAGCTTTGCGAGAAGGCGGGCCTGCTTCAACGGGCGCTCGAGCACTACACCGACCTGTACGACATCAAGCGCGCCGTGGTGCGTCCCGAGCAGTACCATACTCCCCCCTCTCCCCCTCCTCAGCCTCCAGCCCCTCGTCACTGATCGCCCTCTGGCCCTCCGCAGGTGCACACCCACCTGCTGCCCGCCGACTGGCTCGTCACCTACTTCGGCAGCCTCTCGGTGGAGGACTCGCTGGAGTGCCTCAAAGCGATGCTGCAGGCTAATATGCGCCAGAACCTGCAGATCTGCGTGCAGATCGCCACCAAGTACCACGAGCAGCTGACCACCAAGGCGCTCATCGAGCTCTTCGAGAGCTTCAAGACCTACGAGGGGCTCTTCTACTTCCTCGGCTCCATTGTCAACTTCAGCCAGGATCCTGAAGTGCACTTCAAGTATATACAGGTGAGTGCTATTACACATAGACATAAAGTAAACCCCCAAGCGTTCTTTTACTTTTGGATATAGCAATGACGACACAATTGCTGCGCTGAGTAGTTTGGCTGTAATGTATATCGGGTGGTGTCGCAGGCGGCGTGCAAGACCGGCCAGATCAAGGAGGTGGAGCGCATCTGCCGCGAGTCCAACTGCTACAACGCGGAGCGCGTCAAGAACTTCCTCAAGGAGGCCAAGCTGCCCGACCAGCTGCCGCTGATCATCGTGTGCGACCGCTTCGACTTCGTGCACGACCTGGTGCTCTACCTGTACCGCAACAGCCTGCAGAAGTACATCGAGATCTACGTGCAGAAGGTGCGAGCATACCGCAGCGAGCTCATGGGGGAGTGTGGGCGTGGGCGGACTGTACAACGGGTGTGTCGCAGGTCAACCCGTCGCGGCTCCCGGTGGTAGTGGGTGGGCTGCTGGACGTGGACTGCACGGAGGACATCATCAAGAACTTGATCCTGGTGGTGCGCGGGCAGTTCTCCACGGACGAGCTGGTGGCCGAGGTGGAGAAGCGCAACAGGTGAGTGGCCGTAGCGGACTGTACCGCAGTGGATGGCTCTGGGTGTGGTGCGGGGTGCACTGTACTAGTGCTAGTGGTGTGAGTGTGGTGGGCGCGTCGCAGGCTGAAGCTGCTGCTACCGTGGCTGGAGACGCGCGTGCACGAGGGCAGCACGGAGCCGGCCACGCACAACGCGCTCGCTAAGATCTACATCGACTCGAACAACAACCCCGAGCGGTTCCTGAAGGAGAACCAGTGGTACGACTCGCGCGTGGTGGGCCGCTACTGCGAGAAGCGCGACCCTCACCTGGCGTGCGTGGCGTACGAGCGCGGCCAGTGTGACCGCGAGCTGATCGCCGTGTGCAACGACAACTCGCTGTTCAAGACGCAGGCGCGCTACCTCGTGCGCCGCCGCGACCAGGACCTCTGGCTCGAGGTGCTCGCCGAGTCCAACCCCTTCAAGCGGCAGCTCATCGACCAGGTAAAGCACACTAACACACACACACAGTACGCACACTACATGTCATAAGTAATATGTTACCTGCAATAAATTGCACATTGTTTTAATTCACCAATTTTTTATAATTATGGTTACAGGTGGTACAAACAGCCCTCTCCGAAACACAGGACCCGGAGGACATATCTGTTACAGTGAAAGCATTCATGACAGCCGACCTGCCCAATGAGCTCATCGAATTGCTAGAAAAAATTGTCCTCGATAATTCTGTCTTCTCAGATCACAGGAACTTGCAAAATCTTCTTATTCTTACGGGTGAGTTGAAATTCATAAAACGATAAAGTTTATATATCATTCAGATCACTTGTGTTTTAGCTGGATGCTTAGAGTCGCCATACATAATAATATTAATGAATGTATACCAACTTTTTTCGCGCTCATCCTAATAAATCTTTCGGAGCCACAATGGCAGTGCTAATTATTGTGTGGGCGTGATTAGGTGCCACACCCTATAGTACTCCAGTCGGAGTTAATAGGTGTTTGTATGATAACAATTAACCTACAGCTATAAAGGCGGACCGCACCCGCGTGATGGAGTACATCAACCGGCTGGACAACTACGACGCGCCCGACATCGCCAACATCGCTATAAACAATGAACTCTATGAAGAGGCCTTTGCAATATTCAAGAAGTTTGATGTCAACACTTCTGCTATCCAGGTATTTTATACCAACATATTGATACCAGAAGATCGCCTAGATCCAGAACTCCCCAATGAATGTCAATGTTACGTCAGCCTACCCCATATATATATATATACATATATTAATGTTTATGTTTATATTTATATTTAATGTTTATTGATAATCTCGCGCTTACTGTTATTACGGTAATGTGAGCTTTAATAGGCATACTTTATCCACATTTCTAAAATATGCATATTTATTACAAAAAGCTTAGTACATATAACATTCAAAACTTTTACACAAATACCCGTTTTTACGCCGTAACAGCATTGATCGTGTCTCTATGTCATATATTCTGACACACTGTATAGCCTGCATTATAACTTACTAATATTATAAAGGCAAGTTTATATGTTTGCTGCTCTTTCACTGCAAAACGGCTGAACCGATTAGGCTAAAGTTGAAATAGTTGATGGCTTATACCTAGAATTTGGACATAGGCTACCTTTGAATCCCGAAAAATTCAAAGCTCTAATATTATTATCGGCTGAACCTATTCTAGCAGGGAAATACATAAGTTACTTTTTCAAATATATATTCTCTTTTAATATTTTTGTATATTATATTATACTAACCTGTCCGGCAGTATAAAACTTGATTGTATGCTCCACCAGGTATTGATAGAACAAGTGAAAGACCTTGAGCGAGCATACGAGTTCGCTGAGCGATGTAACGAGCCCGGCGTATGGTCTCAACTCGCCAAGGCTCAACTTCAGCAGGGACTCGTTAAAGAGGCCATTGACTCGTACATCAAGGCCGACGACCCCTCTGCCTACATGGATGTGGTCGCCACCGCTACCAAGCAGCATTCGTGGGAAGATCTCGTTAGGTATTTGCAAGTGAGTATTTTACGTTTCAGATAATGTTGCAGAGTATCTCAACTGATTTAGAATGAAATACATCATCAATATTATGTTTGACAGATGGCCCGCAAAAAGGCTCGAGAATCGTACATAGAGTCGGAACTCATTTATGCGTACGCTCGCACTGGTCGTCTCGCCGACCTCGAGGAGTTCATCTCTGGACCGAACCACGCTGACATACAGAAAATTGGAGACCGCTGTTTCGAAGACCAGATGTACAACGCCGCAAAACTGCTGTACAATAATGTTAGCAACTTCGCCAGGCTCGCTATCACCTTGGTGTATCTTAAGGAATTCCAAGGTAAGCATATTCATGGTAATCCGGAAAATGTTTAATTAAAAGAGAACATTCTGATTAGCAGCATGTGTTGTGCGTTAGGTGCCGTGGAGAGCGCGCGCAAGGCGAACTCGACGCGCACGTGGAAGGAGGTGTGCTTCGCGTGCGTGTCGGCGGGCGAGTTCCGGCTGGCGCAGATGTGTGGGCTGCACATCGTGGTGCACGCCGACGAGCTGGAGGAGCTCATCAACCACTACCAGGAGCGCGGCCACTTCGACGAGCTGATCGGCCTGCTCGAGGCCGCCCTGGGGCTGGAGCGCGCGCACATGGGCATGTTCACCGAGCTCGCCATCCTCTACTCCAAGTACAAGCCGGGCAAGATGCGCGAGCACCTCGAGCTGTTCTGGTCGCGCGTCAACATCCCCAAGGTGCTGCGCGCCGCCGAGCACGCGCACCTGTGGCCCGAGCTGGTGTTCCTGTACGACAAGTACGAGGAGTACGACAACGCCGCGCTCACCATGATGCAGCACCCCACGGAGGCGTGGCGCGAGGGCCACTTCAAGGACATCGTCACCAAGGTGGCCAACATGGAGCTCTACTACAAGGCGATCCAGTTCTACCTGGACTACAAGCCGCTGCTGCTCAACGACCTGCTGCTGGTGCTGGCGCCGCGCATGGACCACACGCGCGCTGTGGCCTTCTTCACCAGGGCGGCCCACCTGCAGCTGGTCAAGGCCTACCTGCGCTCCGTGCAGAGCCTCAACAACAAGGCCGTCAACGAGGCCCTCAACTCGCTGCTCATCGACGAGGAGGACTATCAGGTATGCATACACACCCTACCATGTACTACGGCTCTATGCTGACACAAATTCCCACGCGCATTATCAACGCTCGTAACCAGGCGTAAACATAGTACCGTCTTACGTCACATTTTTACCTGTTTAACCGTATCTTTAACTGTGTGAACAGGGATTACGGACTTCAATAGACGCATTCGACAATTTCGACACCATTGCGCTGGCACAACAGTTAGAAAAACACGAGCTTACCGAATTCAGAAGGATTGCTGCTTATCTTTATAAAGGTAAACACCGACAATGTGACTGCTTATTTGCTTGAGAAGTTTTCACGGCATGTGTTAATACATTACGTGTGCAGGTAACAACAGATGGAAGCAGAGCGTGGAGTTGTGCAAGAAAGACGCGCTGTACGCAGACGCAATGGAATACGCCGCCGAGTCTCGGCAGCCCGAGGTTGCGGAAGAATTGCTCAATTGGTTCCTCGAGCGCGATAACTTTGAATGTTTCTCCGCGTGCCTTTATCAGGTAACTTAACTATAACAAATATCTATGAATCTACTTAATATTATTAATGCGAAGATTTGTCAGGACGTTTGTTACTCAATCACGCCAGAACGGGGGAACAGAATTGGATGAATTTGAATGAACTCACACCCACATTCCGCCAGAGATATATTTTAGGTGCCAACGTGACAGATGGCGAGTCCATCGCCGTTACTCAAGCACGACTATACATACGCCTTTGAATTTCTTCTCAGACGTATGCAGGTTTCCTCTCGATGTTTTCCTTCACCGTAAAGCTCGTGGTGTGACTAATCACTGTAATTAAGTTCAGAAAAACTCATTGTACAGTCGGGATTCGAATTTGCGATCTTTGGGTCGTTGGGCCACCACGGCTTTCGGCATGGTCGGCATCACATGTTTTATTCTAAACCAATTAAATCCAATTTTACGAGGCGAAACCGCTGGGGTTTAGCGTAGCCAATGTTTTAAACGTCGTGCGATATAATAGCACGATCGGAACTAGTTGGCCGGGCCTTAGGTGGGGACGGGGTTGAGGCGGCCTTCTAGTACACATGAGATTATTGACGGTGACTTATCTTGAGACATCCATGATCCCACCTATACCTATAGAACTGTTTGTTTCAGTGTTATGATTTACTGAAGCCCGATGTGGTGATTGAACTTGCTTGGAGACATAACATCATGGACTTTGCTATGCCGTACCTTATACAGGTAATCAATATACCGATACCATACTGATGGAACATGCTATCCTTGAAATTGGTTTGTACGTTATTTTGGTTGTTTAGACTGTACGGGAATTGACGACGAAAGTGGAAAAACTCGAAGAAGCTGACGCCAAACGTAGCACCGAGAGTGCTGAGCACGAGGCCAAGCCGGCCATGATCATGGAACCACAACTTATGCTTACAGCAGGTAATTTCTATCGTATTGGGACATTACATATATCTTCACGTCTACCCACAAGGGTCTTCGAAAGTGCCTATTGCACTGGTGTAACCCCACTTATCGCTGGAGATATATTTGGGCGCTATGTGTCAAGTACTATTGATCAAACACAATATTACACGCATTTTTTTCCGTCTCAATAATATGCTGGTTTTATGGACGGTTGGTTGGTTACCATGGTTGGTTAGGTTACCTTCGATGGTTACCTTCACAAAAACGCTCGTGGTTTGATAAGATATCACTGTACTTAGGTGCTGTAAATACTCACTGGTACAGACAATTTTGAACCTGCAATCTTAAATTCGTAAGCTACTCAAATAAACCTGCCACCTGCCACATGGCATTTGATAATACAACAGTCGACATGAATTGAGCTGAACTTTTTTCCAGGACCGTCTATGGCTTACCCTGGTGTGGCGGCGCAGGCGTCCCCGTATGCGTACGCGGCGCAGGCGCCGTCCCCCGCGCCGTACCACGGGTACGGCATGTAGGGCTCCGTGTCCCCTCGCTGGGGGGCGCCACTGACCTGCGAGCGCGGACACCCGGCCTAGCGCGCTGGGGCGGTCCGGCCAACGTAGTTAGTTGCTACTTATCTGCAGTAGTGTAGTGTCTATTTACTAGCTGTGTTTAGGAATGTGGACTCGTGCGGTACGGTCCCGTTCTATTTACGCCGCAGAGGTTTCAACTCTCTTTGCACTTGCGACCCACGCAGCCGTCACTCACTTACACGACCGCTGCCTTGTATTCTAAGTGGACTGATACATTGAAGTAACTTTAGTTTTATATAGGAGGGTTCATTACTCAATTTACGTAGTCTGGGCCTAAATTTCGATCTCGGGTTTTGTTTGTCGTACTCCATTGCATAAAAGTATTAGTATATTAGTATGTTGATTATAAGTCGGAAGTGCATAGAGATATGTTTATAGTTACGCATGTGTTTCGTAGATTGGGCTGATATGATATGAAAGACTAAAAATATCTTATAATATTAGCCTGTACAAAAATGATAATATATTTGATTGCTGCACAGCTCTCATAAATTAAAGTGCTTTATTTTTGTCGATAATGAAAGTTTAATATAGATCATCACTTTAGGCTTTGCGTCGATAATTATTTTAGTATTAGAGAGATGCATGTTTTTTCGAATTGAAAAATATACCATGATTTAATAAAACAAAGTTATATCGTCGTTTCCATCACATATTCGTGTTATTGAAAATGTATTGGACCTATTGGAAATGCTTATGTATAGGAATATCCGTATTCTACCGAAACTTATCGTCAATGATTTCAGAGATTCCATTTGCTTCAGGCGTAAATACTCTAACAACAACAAACAAATCGCATATAGCTAGCTTACAGCGATATCTTCTCATTGGAAGTTCTAATTAAGTTGTGCAATAAATGTCGATTAATACCCCTTATTACAAAAGATGTGCAAATGAAAGATATTGGCACCGAAATTTTCGAAAGGGAGAGATAGGTATATGACCTTTATAAATCTGTCCCTTTCGCACTTTTGATCACTCATCAAGACTAAGGTATGTTCAGATTAAAAATATACCTGTTTTTTTTAGTTGCATAAAATTGTTATTTTAATAACTGGATAACTTTGCATCAGATAGATTTTTAACTTCAGTTCGAATCACATAGTAGGTTTCCTTTCTATTATTTGTATTTCATTGTATGTATTAAACGTATTTAATCGTATCCCAAAAAAATATATATGAAATATAAATAATATTATAAAATTCCTTAAATTGCGAATAAAAAAAATCTTAAACAGGTGTTTTGTAATAAGAGGGAACGACATGTGAAGTATGAGGAGGAAATTCATCGTAAAGGGTTTATTTTTATGTATATAATGCATTTACGTCGACACAGTAATGTTGATATTGTTGATGACACTAATCAAAATATGAAATTCTAGGTATTTTAGGTATAGTTTTTTAGTCTGAATAAGATTATGATGTTATTTTTATTGATGTTTGCGAATGTGTACGAGATTCGAATCTCAAGTCAAGTCACGCGTGTTGTTTTAATTTGCGTTTGTAATCTCACTTTGATGAATGCCTTCACTAGATCTAAATGATGTCTTAACTAGTTTGCTGTTCTAGGGTCATACGTTTCCGTATTCTGTTATTTGGTAGAGAATATTAACTATAATTATTATTTGTATTATGGCACCCTGGGGCTAGTGATTAGTTTACAAGTAGTCGTTCTTGCTGTCTTGAATATGCCCAAGCTTGGCATTAGTCGCTGGTTTATTATTATTAATGTTGAAACAAAATGTTCATTCAAATCATTCCAATCATCTATATAAATTATGATAAATTATTATTGTTATAGTTGGTTTATACGCCTTCCTTTCTTATTGTCGTACATTTTATTAAGAACTTATAAAATACAGAAAATATTTACGGTTTATTAACATTGTATTTATTCCTGTATAATACTGTTTCCCTGAATTATTATTGTAAGATTGTAATAAATGAATAAACCATTGTTACTTCTTTGATTGCTCATAATTTTGTTGTGTATTAATAATTTACACATTTATTAAGATGAAGATTCAGAAGCCGATGAACTAGAACTGATTGCCGCATATTATTTGGATACTAAACTACTATACCGTTACTACTCTCCGTTCTGTCTAGTTCGGGACCGCGCGCAACTGACGTGTAGTGGAGAGTTCGGCCATTGTGATGGCCAACTCCGCCCACTCCGCCCAGTTCCGCGTAAGTTATATTTTTTTTTATATCACTTGGTTGGCAAACAAGCATGCGGCCCGCCTGATGGAAAGCGGTTACCGCCGCCTATGGACGCTTGCAATACAACCTTGATTTAATTCCGTATTTTGTCCATTCTATGATCTAACTTTATTGGTCTATTATATAATTCTATGACTAAACATAATTTATCGGATTGAGATGATCTAAGTGCTTATTTTACGGTGACATATATATACATTTCGGCATTTATTATTATTATCATCTTAAAAGCCGTGACACAAAGATCGCAAGTTCGAATCCCGACTGTACCAATGAGTTTATTATTACTATTTTATACTGTTGGCACTTAAAATATATCTCTGGCGGAAAATGGGTGTGTGAGAACTATGGTTAGACATTGACACAAATTGAAGCAATCTAAGAACAAATATTTTTTAGAAATATTTGTTCTTTTTTTTGTAATTGTATTTAGACTTCACAGGCAAGAGACCAAAGCGATTGTAAACATTGTAAAAAAAGGTTTTCCAGGTGAATACCATAGACAACGAAATATTCCATATTATTTTCTAATAAGTTTGATCAATTGTGTTCAATGACGGAGGATGGGTAAGCCGACCTTAGTGCAATACAATAGCAAATCCTTTAAAAACACTGTGATTCCAGTTTACAAGTGCGCACTATAATGTTTTTTAGGAGCAATGAAATTAACTGAGTTGCAGTATTACAGTGAATATCTCGGAGGTAAAGAAGTGAAAACAATTTGCACTGTATAGTTGCAAGGTGAAGGTTAAACATCAAATATTTGTAGTTATGGCATCGCAAGCTAGAATAAAAAAGTAAAACTAACTTTATGAGGTTTGTCAGTTTTTAGTCTATGGTGGGAGTTGCCGTGTTGACTGGACTTGACTGACTCTTGCTTGTCTAAGTTGTGTTGTCTATCATTTACGCTTTTTGTTTGTCCATCTTGATGTTCATCTGGTTTGCTGGGAATCATATCAGATGAAGTAAATGTGCCGTTTTATTATTCACGTTAATAACTGTTAGTATTTTCATAACGCCAAAATATACCGAGAAAGTGAACAAAAGAAAAGTAGTGTTGCAATGAATGTGTGATCGTTTCAGATAAAGCAGATTTCAGTGTTCCCATTGAATATTCTACCTAAATAATTGTACAAGAGTGAAGGAGAGAAATCCGCAGACATGGCGCAAGTATTACCAATACGTTTTCAAGAGCACTTGCAGGTGAGTTCGTGTGGAATATGCTGGCTTATTAACTCTAAGTATTGGTAGTTGGCACTGGTCTCTCAATATTAGTCTAGCTAGAAAGCAATCAGTAATTTTAAATCCCAATAAGATGCTCAGGAGGCCGGTCAGTGGGCAACTTTGTGTATGCCAAGCGGCGGCGGCGCGTCTGAGGTCATTGCGCAATTATCAGCTTGTTAGTCACGTCACCACGACAAATCATAGATATCTATACCTACACTTAGATAAATGATAAAACCTGATAATGCACCACTCACTTTAAATTGTAGAAAACAACAAGTGTTAGGAGAACTTTAAAAATTATTACATTTAACAATTAACCAATGCATTATTTATGCAGAAAACAAGGTAGTTTGAACTTGACTGCCAATAAAGTTAGAGAAAGTTTTTGACATTTCCAACATAAACATCATGTATTAAGTACTAAATAGTTCATATATATATTATTATTGTCATTAAAGTTTTAGCATATGTATAGGCCAATTAGTAATACTTCCAACTCTTGAAGTGATCTTTAATAAGGTGAAGGGCTTCCTAAACCGGTGGAAATATGAAGTTGATTTTAAACTGAAATTAGCACAATATTTTATTGCTAATAATTTTCTTATATTTACATAAGAGATCAGGTGTAACAACACATCTATATTCCAACTGATATTATGTGCCAATTTATGACATGCATCTGTCACTTAGATGCTACTTTATGAATTTCTTCTCAGATTATCTCAGGGTCCCTTCAGATGATTTTGTTCATTGTGAAACTTGTAATATTACAAACAACTGTTTGTGTCTGTCTTGCCATGTGTACCTAAGTCTAGAGAGAACTGGAGCTCTTTACAGAGAGCCTACCCCATTAGAGACTTAGGTGTGATGATATGTATGTATGCCATGCCATATATACAAAATATATATTAAGACTATTAGAATTTAATTGTGATTTATATATGACTTATAAAATATTCATCAATGTTTTGGCATTATATTTAATTGTAGTCACTGCTCCAAACAGGATCTTAGCTAGAGTTAGGTTTTTAAAGTCACTTGATACCAATAAACATACAACTTTTTTTTTCTGTAGGTATTGCATTTTGTTAACTGAATGCATTTCTTAAGACTAATTGCATTATAACTTATTAAATGAACTGCAATGTGATAACAAATAACAAATTATAACTTACTGTATCTATGAATATGTCTAGTGGCACTAACTTCTTTATTAGTGGCAAATTGGCTAATACTGTTATCATATTTGTAGGCAAGTCTGCCCTTTGCAGAAATAAAATATAATGGTAATCAAATTACATATCCCTACTTCTATTTGTCCTTTAATACTTTATAATAACCTATTTAATGCTACTGCAAAAGGGTAATGGTGCCTTCCCACAAGGGGAGGCCTCCTTTTGCAAGATTATCATTCCATTACTGTTTCTCAAGCACAAAAATACTTACCTCATTGAATTTTTCAAACATATGTAGGTTTCCTTTTTATATTGCCCTTCACTGTAAAGCTAAGTAATTTATTTATTTATAATATATCCTCACGCCTTCCCACAAGGGTCCCCGAAGGGGTAGGCAGAGGTGTATAGGTAATAAATACACACACACCCACTTTCCGCCAGAGGTATATTTGGTGCGAACGTGACAGATGGCGAGTCCATCGCCGTTACTCAAGCACGACTATACATACTTTGAATTTCTTCTCAAACGTATGCAGGTTTCCTCTCGATGTTTTCCTTCACCGTAAAGCTCGTGGTGTGACTAATCACTGTACTTAAGTTCAGAAAAACTCATTGGTACAGTCGGGATTCGAACTTGCGATCTTTGTGTCGCAGGCAACTGCTCGAACCACTCGGCCACCACGGCTTTTTTTTATTTATTTATATATTTACACACACCTTAACATCCTTACAGTAGATATACCATTGACATTACCATTCACACAACTCATTGGTAAAGTCAGTATGGAGCTTGCCACCTTTACATTGAAGGCAACTTCTCGAATCAGACCACCATGACTCAAATATATTTTGTCTATTTCTGTCTTACTTGAACAAAAGAGAAGTTTCGAAGTTAAGTAAGCTTTCAACTCCTAATGCATATCTAAGATTTGCAGAAAACCTAGGAGTTTAACTTACATAATTAGCTGATCATAAGAGATGCATGTATGCCCATGAAGAGCAGTCCAGGTTCATGACATTAATTATACCTAATAGGTTTACATTCTGTATACAACATTTGTTCTGTAGTTATTTCTACATGATCAGCAATGCATGTATGGTAAGCTTATACAATTGGCAGTAACTGCCTACCGTCAGCCAGGCTGCATGTTCTGGTATTAAGAAAAAAAATCTTGTTCCAGCTTACCAATGTGGGCATCAATCCAGCCTCTATATCGTTCAACACACTTACGATGGAGTCAGACAAGTTCATATGCGTGCGCGAGAAGGTGGGTGAGACTGCGGAGGTGGTGATCATCGACATGGCGGACCCCACCAACCCCATCCGGCGGCCCATCAGTGCCGACTCCGCCATCATGAACCCCGCCAGCAAAGTCATCGCGCTCAAGGGGAAGGCTGGTGTTGAAGGTATCATTTTAATGATTTAAGACTGGATGTGAATGTCCTTGCAAACATTTATAAGGAGCTTATTTTTATCATAATGTTTTATGAGTTTATTGACACAGTAAAACTGAGGGTAGTTTTAAGAATAGCATAATATCATGAAGTGATGTAATTTATTTGTTCAGGAACTAATAGAAAAACCTGTAGCTATGAGCTTATGCCCAGCTGGAGACAATGTCTATGCAGAGGAAACAATTTTGATAGGAATATCTTTAACTATGATGAAAAGAAGATGAAAATTTTTTTTACATGCTCTCTCATATTTGAGAGATAGAGTGCTGTTTTATTAAACCTGAAAATTATATTTACAATTTCAAATAAGCTTAGTTAAATGTATTTTTAAATGTACTTTTCTTTAGTGACATGGTTACATAGAGTTATAAAAAACGAATTACACAAGAAGGTTTACAGCTAGTCTTAAATCAGGTAGGTTGATTGTTCCTAGCGCTTTGAGGTGATAGAAGTGTATGACAGATTACTGCCACCAACTCAAACATACATAAAGATAGAGAATTTCACTTAAGTACAAAGCTTGTGTATGTTTTGTGTTGAAAATAACAAAATATAACCTTTTAAGAGCAACAAACTTGAAATGATAGTGTTCCTATGACTCATGCGCTTATCTGTGTGACATTGTGTGATGTTATTGTTTCTGACATTGATTTTTATTCATATTATTATGATAATGATTGTCAAGAGTGTTTAATGAGAGAGAATGAGAAAATAAACAAGGAAGCCTGTCTGATGGTAAGTGGGACCATATTACTGAAAGGATCTTTTCGTAGAATAAGTACCAAATGGTTAGAGCTTTGAAATCTTAGCACAGGAACCTAACAGCAGAAACGTTCGCCTGCACGTTTTCGTTGGTAATGTCCTATTTGGGAAATAATTTTGGAAAAGATGTACCCTGTAACATACCCAACTAGGGTACTTATCACTAAGGCTGCAAAAAGGTTGAGACTTGTCTAATAATACGCGATTACCATCATCTATGGAACGCTTTCAGCACTAGGCCCCCTAGACAAAGTCCTTTACATTAGTTACGGAAAAAGTTATGCCATTGCCATACAATCGATAGCGTGAGCAGAAACCGATATTTAGTCTTGGGGCTGACACTTATTCTGTACTGGAGATCTGTCGAACTCTCTTGAATTCATTTAAAATACTTTTAAATATCAAACCAAACTCTATGACTGTAACTGTTTGCTCAATGTAGGTAAACAATGACGTCAGGCCAGATGGCCAGGAGGCGTATATTTTTAAGTTCCGTTATCTAAAATGAAGAAAATAATCACAATAAACAAATGAAAATCGAGAGTTACGAGTATAAGGTGAATAACTGGAATGTCATTCCCCACATCTCAATGAGTCAATCAAAATAAAAATAAAAATATTTCACATAGGCCTAGATGTGCACTTATAAAACGTCGAAAAAGGTGCAAGGTTCGGGTTGGTCTTTTCGTGTGTTACAATGTGTTTATCCAGGTTAGAAGCTATTTCTATTCCAAATTTAATCAAAATCTGTTCAGCTATATACTTGCAAACTTCTGCCTTTTTTCAGTAGTTAGGTCGCATTTGCTAATTTCAATAAATTTACATCTATTGGTGAAAACCGCATGAAAGTCGACTCGGTAGTTGTTGTCTTGTTGACCTTAGTACAAATAGACAGACATACGCAGCGTGGGATGCACCAGAACCTGTGTTGCAGGCAATTTTCACTTAACTGGATTTTTGTTATACATGAAAAGGGTCCACTTTTGATAGATAATGTAGAAGAAATATTAGATCAAGCTTATATTTTCAGCAGCACAAAAGACGCTGCAGATCTTTAACATAGAGATGAAGGCCAAGATGAAGGCGCACACGATGACGGAGGACGTAGTGTTCTGGAAGTGGATCTCGCTGAACACGCTGGCGCTGGTCACCAAGCTGTCCGTCTACCACTGGTCCATGGAGGGGGACTCTACACCTGTCAAGATGTTCGATAGGCATGCGTCGCTTACTGACTGTCAGATCATCAACTATCGGACAGATCCCAAGCAACAGTGGCTGTTATTGGTCGGTAAGAAATTTTTTGCTTTTACTTGGAGATCTATGTTGGTGTCACTTTGTATAAGAACATGTATTATATAAATAGTATAAGTAATATCTATCATAGTTGAATATAAGTTTCTTCGTCGTAGGTATATCAGCTGCGCAAAACCGCGTGGTGGGTGCCATGCAGCTGTACTCGGTGGAGCGCAAGTGCTCGCAGCCCATCGAGGGCCACGCCGCCTCCTTCGCCACGTTCAAGGCGGAGGGCAACGCCGAGCCCTCCACGCTGTTCTGCTTCGCCGTGCGCACCGCGCAGGGCGGCAAGCTGCACGTGATCGGTAGGCCGCCTGCCTCCAGCGCACTGCATGGTCCTAGACTAGGCTAGACTAGAGCAGTGGTCCATGTGTGTCCCCGTGTGCGCAGAGGTGGGCCAGACGCCGGCCGGCAACCAGCCGTTCCCCAAGAAGGCGGTGGACGTGTTCTTCCCGGCGGAGGCGCAGAACGACTTCCCGGTGGCGATGCAGGTGTCGCCCAAGTACGACGTGATCTACCTGATCACCAAGTACGGCTACATCCACATGTACGACATCGAGACGGGCACCTGCATCTACATGAACCGCATCTCGTCGGACACGATCTTCGTGACGGCGCCGCACGAGGCCACGGGCGGCATCATCGGTGAGTGAGGCGTGGCTGCCACCACTGGTGTGCGTGTGTGTGTGTGTGTGTGTGTGTATGTGTGTGAGAGCGCGTGTGTGTGTGCAGGCGTGAACCGCAAGGGGCAGGTGCTGTCGGTGTCGGTGGAGGAGGAGTCGGTGGTGCCGTACGTGAACTCGGTGCTGCAGAACCCCGAGCTGGCGCTGCGCATGGCGGTGCGCAACAACCTGGGCGGCGCCGAGGAGCTGTTCGTGCGCAAGTTCAACCTGGTGTTCGGCAACGGGCAGTACGGGGAGGCCGCCAAGGTGGCCGCCATGGCGCCGCGCGGCATCCTGCGCACGCCGCAGACCATCCAGCGCTTCCAGCAGGTGCCCACGCAGCCGGGACAGACCTCGCCGCTGCTGCAGTACTTCGGCATCCTGCTCGACCAGGCGCAGCTCAACAAGTTCGAGTCGCTTGAGCTCTGCCGCCCGGTACTGCTGCAAGGTACGAGCCCTTCATGTATACTGCAATATTTGATAGTAATTACGTATACGTTATATAAAATTACCATGTCCATGGTTATACAGGCCGCAAGCAACTCATAGAGAAGTGGTTGAAGGAAGAAAAGCTGGAATGTTCCGAGGAACTGGGCGATCTTGTCAAGCAGGTCGACCCAACATTGGCGCTGTCGGTGTACTTACGCGCGAACGTGGCCAATAAAGTCATACAGTGCTTCGCAGAGACCGGACAATTCCAGAAAATAGTGCTGTATGCCAAGAAGGTATATCCTATGTTATCATCATACTACATAATTATGTATATCATTGCCAGCCCCGTGAGGGACTTGACGCAATGCATTTGTGTTACTATTTGTATGAACAAATTGAACTTGTAATAAGTTAAAAACATGTTACAAAGGTACCTACTTAAATGTAAACATCATAACCATATAACTCACAAATACACATAATGTGAATTTAAGTTTGTTTGTCTCTCTCTTATTCACTGCAATGTGATACCAATCAAATTATATTGATTTGTGCTACACAAGTTGATGACACCTTCATGCTCCATTATGATTAAGATTCGTGATGGATTTTCAGGTTTCAAGTAATGTTTTATATATTCCAGGTGGGATATACCCCGGACTTCGTGTTCCTGTTGCGTTCTGTAATGAGAACGAATCCTGAGCAAGGCGCCGGGTTCGCGGGCATGCTGGTGGCGGAGGACCCGCCGCTGGCCGACATCAGCCAGATTGTGGACGTGTTCATGGAGCAGAACATGGTGCAGCAGTGCACCGCCTTCCTGCTCGACGCGCTCAAGAACAACCGTGCCGAGGAGGGCCCCCTGCAAACGCGGTGCGTAGCCCCACTCTTGGCCACCGCCCTTACGTCCGGCCTCTGTCCTCACGCCAAGCTTTACCCGCAGGCTGCTCGAGATGAACCTGATGTCGGCGCCGCAGGTGGCGGATGCGATCCTGGGCAACGCCATGTTCACGCACTACGACCGCGCCCACGTGGCGCAGCTTTGCGAGAAGGCGGGCCTGCTGCAGCGGGCGCTCGAGCACTATACTGACCTGTACGACATCAAGCGCGCCGTGGTTCGTCCCGAGCAGTACTATACTCCCCCCTCTCCCACTCCCCAGCCTCCAGCCCCTCGTCACTGATCGCCCTCTGGCCCTCCGCAGGTGCACACCCACCTGCTGCCCGCCGACTGGCTCGTCACCTACTTCGGCAGCCTCTCGGTGGAGGACTCGCTGGAGTGCCTCAAAGCGATGCTGCAGGCTAATATGCGCCAGAACCTGCAGATCTGCGTGCAGATCGCCACCAAGTACCACGAGCAGCTGACCACCAAGGCGCTCATCGAACTCTTCGAGAGCTTCAAGACCTACGAGGGGCTCTTCTACTTCCTCGGCTCCATCGTCAACTTCAGCCAGGACCCCGATGTACACTTCAAGTATATACAGGCAAGTGCTATTACACATAGACATAAAGTAAGCCCCCCAAGCGTTCTTTTACTTTTGGATATAGCAATGACGACACAATTGCTGCGCTGAGTAGTTTGGCTGTAATGTATATCGGGTGGTGTCGCAGGCGGCGTGCAAGACCGGCCAGATCAAGGAGGTGGAGCGCATCTGCCGCGAGTCCAACTGCTACAACGCGGAGCGCGTCAAGAACTTCCTCAAGGAGGCCAAGCTGCCCGACCAGCTGCCGCTGATCATCGTGTGCGACCGCTTCGACTTCGTGCACGACCTGGTGCTCTACCTGTACCGCAACAGCCTGCAGAAGTACATCGAGATCTACGTGCAGAAGGTGCGAGCATACCGCAGCGAGCTCATGGGGGAGTGTGGGCGTGGGCGGACTGTACAACGGGTGTGTCGCAGGTCAACCCGTCGCGGCTCCCGGTGGTAGTGGGTGGGCTGTTGGACGTGGACTGCACGGAGGACATCATCAAGAACTTGATCCTGGTGGTGCGCGGGCAGTTCTCCACGGACGAGCTGGTGGCCGAGGTGGAGAAGCGCAACAGGTGAGTGGCCGCAGCGGACTGTACCGCAGTGGATGGCTCTGGGTGTGGTGCGGGGTGCACTGTACTAGTGCTAGTGGTGTGAGTGTGGTGGGCGCGTCGCAGGCTGAAGCTGCTGCTGCCGTGGCTGGAGACGCGCGTGCACGAGGGCAGCACGGAGCCGGCCACGCACAACGCGCTCGCTAAGATCTACATCGACTCGAACAACAACCCCGAGCGGTTCCTGAAGGAGAACCAGTGGTACGACTCGCGCGTGGTGGGCCGCTACTGCGAGAAGCGCGACCCTCACCTGGCGTGCGTGGCGTACGAGCGCGGCCAGTGTGACCGCGAGCTGATCGCCGTGTGCAACGACAACTCGCTGTTCAAGACGCAGGCGCGCTACCTCGTGCGCCGCCGCGACCAGGACCTCTGGCTCGAGGTGCTCGCCGAGTCCAACCCCTTCAAGCGGCAGCTCATCGACCAGGTAAAGCACACTAACACACACGCGCACAGTACGCACACTACATGTCATAAGTAACCATACTAAATATAATTACTCGCTGTTCAAGAAGGAGAGGACATTCAGTAGCGATGCATTTGCCTGTATCCCATTTGTTTTTATGTTCCATAGGTCGTACAAACGGCTCTTTCCGAGACGAAGGACCCATCAGAAATTTCAGTGACCGTGAAATCGTTTATGGCTGCCGACTTACCCAATGAGTTGATTGAACTGCTAGAGAAGATCGTTCTCGACAACTCTGCCTTCTCTGACCACAGGGACCTGCAGAACCTTCTTATACTTACAGGTACGTTTCCTAATTATTTCTTTACTTTAAGCTTCGCCATCAATTGGTTTCTCTAATGTTATAGTTATAGACTCTTAGTACTTAGTCTGACAAATGCATATAAAAAATACTAGGAACACAATATCCTGTATACAATTCAATTGAAGTGTTGGCATCACTGGTAATTATCCTCGTGCAAGCAAATGCCGACCTTAAGGGGTCGAACCTTTTCTTGTATCACAACTGTACTTTACGGATCAAAGCGAAGAAACTTTACCAACATAAACTATTCAACTGATATTGATAGTTAAATAGTACCCTATGTTATATAGATATTGAATTCAAATTTCCTTGTTACAGCTATAAAGGCGGACCGCACCCGCGTGATGGAGTACATCAACCGTTTGGACAACTACGACGCGCCCGACATCGCCAATATCGCTATAAACAATGGCCAATACGAGGAGGCGTTTGCCATATTCAAGAAGTTTGATGTCAATGCTTCAGCTATTCAGGTTCTCATTTAAAACTTTTCACGAGTCACGTGATATCTGTGATAAGCCCGCAGCTGAAAAGAGGCTGGTCACCAAATTTGGTCATAATAAATAAATAAATAATAATTGGAATTGACTGGTGTTAGGTCAGTGAATAATCACACTACGAGTTTTACGGTGATAGAAAACATCGAGGGGAAAGGCGTTTGAGAAGAAATTCAAAGACGTATATATATAGTTGTGCTTGAGAAACGGCGATGGACTCACCATCTGTCACGTTGGCACCTAAAATATATCTTTGGCGGAAAGTGGGTGTGTGGGTACTACACACCACTGACTTTTCCTCTTCGGGCCCCCTGGTGGGATGGCTTGAACGTATAAGATAATTCAGAAAAAAAACTATTTTTGCGCGGTTGAAATCTAGTAGCATATTTATTGTTTGTTATTCTTTCTAAAACAATACTTTCATGTAACAACAATAACTACCTTTGCCCAGGATACACCACTCTTCTATATTATTCGCTTTTGAACGTATATGTAGGAATCTATGTGTTTGTATTTGCGTATGTGTGTGTCGGTGTGTATAATAATATAAGCAATGTTCGGTGCAGGTGTTGATATCGCAAGTGAAGGATCTGGCCCGCGCCCACGAGTTCGCGGAGCGCTGCGACGAGCCCGAGGTGTGGGCGCAGCTGGGCGCGGCGCAGCTGCAGCAGGGCCGCGTGGCCGAGGCCATCGACTCCTACATCAAGGCCGACGACCCCGAGGCCTACCGCGAGGTCGTCGCCGCCGCCGCCGACCAGCACCAGTGGGAGGACCTCGTCAGATACTTGCAGGTACCTACATACTTAGGCCATTCTTTCATTACGTAAACGCCCCCACGGGTAGGGGGGCAACAAGGAGGTAAAAGCTATTATTTTGCGATTTATATACTATACTATAGTACTATATATTTTGGAAAACTCTTTACTTAACGTAAAATACTGAGTTTCAGTGCAATTGATGCTTTTAAACCAAGCAAAATTATGTCAAGAAGTAAGCGAAATCTTATGTACATTTAGGGGGTACGGAGGGTAAAATTCAAATTCCTTACGTAATTAACGAAAGTCAAAGAAAGTTTTAATTTAATATTTTATATTATTATATATACATTCAAATGCCCAACATAAATTTGTATAGATGGCACGCAAGAAGTCTCGAGAGCCGTACATTGAGTCTGAGTTGATCTACGCGTTTGCCCGCACTGGACGGCTCGCCGACCTCGAGGAGTTCATCTCGGGACCGAACCATGCTGACATACTGAAGATCGGAGACCGCTGCTTTGAGGACCAGATGTATGATGCAGCTAAACTGCTGTACAACAGCGTCAGTAACTTCGCTAAACTGGCTATCACTTTGGTCTATCTTCAAGAATTCCAAGGTAAGAATGGATTACTACGAACATATAATAAAAAAAAACGAAATTTAAGAGCATGACTTGTCGGTGTAGCTGATGAAGCTCCGTCCAAAGCCGCCTGCTTGACCTCTTTGAATGACCCAGCAGTCATTCTATAACACTTGTTGATGTTTGTAAATGCGTTAGGTGCCGTGGAGAGCGCGCGCAAGGCGAACTCGACGCGCACGTGGAAGGAGGTGTGCTTCGCGTGCGTGTCGGCGGGCGAGTTCCGGCTGGCGCAGATGTGTGGGCTGCACATCGTGGTGCACGCCGACGAGCTGGAGGAGCTCATCAACCACTACCAGGAGCGCGGCCACTTCGACGAGCTGATCGGCCTGCTCGAGGCCGCCCTGGGGCTGGAGCGCGCGCACATGGGCATGTTCACCGAGCTCGCCATCCTCTACTCCAAGTACAAGCCGGGCAAGATGCGCGAGCACCTCGAGCTGTTCTGGTCGCGCGTCAACATCCCCAAGGTGCTGCGCGCCGCCGAGCACGCGCACCTGTGGCCCGAGCTGGTGTTCCTGTACGACAAGTACGAGGAGTACGACAACGCCGCGCTCACCATGATGCAGCACCCCACGGAGGCGTGGCGCGAGGGCCACTTCAAGGACATCGTCACCAAGGTGGCCAACATGGAGCTCTACTACAAGGCGATCCAGTTCTACCTGGACTACAAGCCGCTGCTGCTCAACGACCTGCTGCTGGTGCTGGCGCCGCGCATGGACCACACGCGCGCTGTGGCCTTCTTCACCAGGGCGGCCCACCTGCAGCTGGTCAAGGCCTACCTGCGCTCCGTGCAGAGCCTCAACAACAAGGCCGTCAACGAGGCCCTCAACTCGCTGCTCATCGACGAGGAGGACTACCAGGTATGCATACACACCCTACCATGTTCGTCTTCATTACACCGAATTGTTGCTCCCAAAATTATACATAGTATTTAGTGTGCATATGCTTGATTGCAAATGATACTTCACAGGGCTTGCGGACGTCTATAGATGCCTTCGACAACTTCGACAACATCGCGCTCGCACAACAGCTGGAGAAACATGAGCTCACAGAATTCCGAAGAATTTCTGCCTACCTCTACAAAGGTATGACCCTTACAGACTTATCAAATGTTATAGTACACAGAGCCTAATGCTCAATGAGCTAGTTTAATTTCAATTTCTAATTGCAGGCAACAACAGATGGAAACAGAGCGTGGAGTTGTGCAAGAAAGACGCACTGTACAGGGACGCGATGGAATACGCCGCTGAGTCTCGGCAGCCCGAGGTGGCGGAGGAGTTGCTGCACTGGTTCCTCGAGCGCGAGAACTATGAGTGCTTCGCCGCTTGCCTTTACCATGTACGTATTTGCCTGTCAATGAATTTTACATTACATGTTCATTCATGTTACATTCATGACGAGTTGTGTCGTATCTTCGTACCCAATAGTTATACGCGTGGTAGAAAGCACAAGCTTTTCTGTGAGCCAGTGTCGCGCACAGTAGCACGGCCCGCTCTCCTATCCCGCGCACTCTCGCCGCATTCAACGCCTTACTGGATAATTACCCTGAATGTGATTTGTTTGCGGATGAATGGAAGAATATCTTGTCGGTATGTTTGAAGTTCTGTGAGAAGACAGAATGAATGCGTTTACCTATTAGTATAAGTGGCTTCTGGCCGTTCTAATATGGATACAATAAATATAGAAATGTTAATATTTCTTAAACATACTTCATAAAAAAAAAAAAAACAATTGTCGAAAAAGAAAGTGTACATATTGCACCTATCTAGAATGGAAACTAATTTGAAAAAATGTCAACCCTGGAAGTGTGTTCTATTATCACTTTAAAAAATTTGAGTAATCTATGCTGGCTTCAATGCTGTTTTTAATGATAACATAATATCATCACTCCAAGTGTCTCACTGGATAGGCAGAGATCGAAGTTTACACGAGACTCACAGACCATCTTTGGCGTTATGTTCAGTCATAAATCTCATACATGTATTTTCATGATGTATATATCCTCACACCTTCCCACAAGGGTTCCCAAAGGGGTAGGCAGAGGTACCCACATCCTCACTTTCCGTCAGAGATATATTTTAGGTGCTAACGTGACCGATGGCGACTCCGTTTTATGTTTGCTTAATATATTTTAAATCCGAATTATGATTGCGTGTTCCAGTGCTACGATCTCCTAAGACCCGATGTAGTCCTGGAGCTTGCGTGGAGGCACGATATTATGGACTTCGCGATGCCTTACCAGATACAGGTATAAAAAAAACTATATTTCATCTACAAAATCTACCAAACTGTATAGTTTATAGGTAGCAGCCCTTGTAAACCCTAATGAAATCCATTGTTGTGTCTGTGCTTGTAATTATAGATAATATATTGTTTGCCTAGTTGTTTGTGTGTGTTAATAATATGTATATTAGCACCATGTCTAGTATTGGTATCTTGATGCTGTTCTGTCACTGTGTGTGTGTGAACAATATCTGCTTTCTTTATGGGCAGATTAAACAATCGCGTGTATTAAGTCTCACGATTAATTCACGGAGTACAGAATAAATATTAAATGTACTATTGCAGACGCTACGAGAGTTGTCAGACAAAGTAGAAAAATTGGAAGCCGCTGATGCCAAACGAAGTACCGAAACCGAAGAGCAAGAAGCCAAACCGGCCATGATAATGGAACCGCAGCTGATGCTCACAGCCGGTGTGTACACATATATAATTACAATTACGTTAATAAATTGACGCGTACAATTAGGGCCGATATACCTATGTTGTTATAGACCAAAAAATTACTAAGATAACAGGAAAATAAAAAATATATACATTTAAGAATTGGACGAACCGCTATTTTCTTTATTTCGTGTCAAATTTCTTAATGGTTCTTATACATACCAGATGTAGAAACATCGCCTGTATTCTCATATAACTTCTCATTATATTTCATCACTTGGTAAAGATAAAAAGTATGCCTATTCTATTTTGTATATTCTTTACGGGGTAGGCCTTAGTTCTTTCTGAACTTTGCAAATTCATCAATATGCTCGGTAATAATGTCTAATGTGAGGGTATGCTTTAC
Organism: Drepana falcataria; assembly: GCA_945859725.1. Taxonomy (NCBI): domain Eukaryota; kingdom Metazoa; phylum Arthropoda; class Insecta; order Lepidoptera; family Drepanidae; genus Drepana; species Drepana falcataria. Next base: position 6,170,749 of record OX243941.1, on the reverse strand, counting down.
TACATGACGTTTCGTTCCAGGTCCGTCCATGGTGTACCCGGGCGTGCCTCCCCAGGCCTTCCCCGGCGCGCCGCCCCCGGCCTCACCGTACGCATACGCCGCACAGGCGCCTTCCCCCGCGCCCTACCACGGCTACGGCATGTAGGTCTGAAATACATTTGCCGCTAGCCAGTGTCGGCGACATACCTCACACATTCAAACAAATCGAAATAAAAATTTAATTAAATCCATAAAAATGTTACCTAATACAGAAAATATTAGTACCCACTTGTGAATTTGGTTTGCAAGCAATGTAATAAAACTTGATAGATAAATAATCATATAAGCCTAAAAAGTTAAAATGTGTTTAATCTGTAAGGCGAATGATTAGCTCGTTACGTATTGGTACTAAAACAAACGAGGGTGCAGTTTTTCACTGTTCGCCCACTGCTACCATAATAAGGTGTTACATTAGCTAAATTTGAATATATCTTGTTTAAATTAGAAGTGTATTTCGAAATTGCGTCGCATGCGTAGTAATCAATTGGGTAGCCGATTTGTATACTGTAAGCGTAATAATAATAATGATGTAATTTTTAAAGGTGCATAAGTTATTTAGTTTTACGTAACAAGTTTCTGGGTGCCTTAAAAAAATACAAATAGCTGGTGAAAATTGAGTACCGTTAGTAGCCACTCAATTATAGAATGTCTCTTTGTCCGCAAGATATAGGTACAAGTACATATTAATATAGAAGTTATATTCCATAGTTCTCTATTATTGCTGTTCTAAAGTTTATATATAAAGTTACAAAATGTTGCCAGAACTTATATTATGAAAAGTTATACATCACTGATGAGTTTTAATTGATGCTGATGAAATGATTATAGACCAGTCACCCTAGAAAAAAATATTTCTGCTCACACTATCCATTTTATGACAATTCATTAGTTGCGGATAGAATATGTCAGCTGTATCAGGTATAATATCATGTTTCCCCGACTGGTTTCTAGAATAAATATAGTCGACAGGTACAATTATGTATAATATAATAAACGAATGAAAGCAGTCGTAAGTGTATTTTAGTTAAAATAATTGAGATTTTTTTATGTCCTTATGTCATATGTTTATATAAATTTGTTTGTATAATTAGTTGTTCTAAATATAAAATTTTGATTATGTAAGAATATTGTATATTTATTCATAGACTAAATAGAGGAGCAAGAAATTAATCATCGATAATTTTGTCAAAAATAACCTTATAAATTGTTAACTTTGCACTGGTATATTACTACGATGTTAGTACTTACTTTCCGTGTCAAATGCTTTGGTTAAAACCATACCGGTCTTCAAGTTTAATTTCGGCCGCAGGTATGTTTAGTAAAAAGTACAAATATGGCAAAATTATGTTTTATTCTCGTAAAATTAAATATTTATTATTAAATAAGACAATTTTAAACCCATCAACCAATATATTGTTCTTTATGTTTATCTATTTAAGTAATTATTGTTATGTATATTAATAGGTTAACTAAAGAGGGTGAATTAACAAAAGGTTAATAAATTATTTACGCGTATTTCGCAAGCTCGGCATCTTCGAGTATTTTATGTGTAGAAATAAAACTAAATAGCCCTATAACCAAAATAAACATCTTAATTGATCCGTGTTTTTTTTTATTGTTACTATAAATATTTTCTCCAGATACATTAGTTCGCTCGCCGCATAGCTCAATTTTAATTTGTTGTTGTTTCGTTATTATCGCATTGTTGGGGCGAAATAACAGCAAATAAAACATGTTTTGCTACCTAATATGGTTAAGTTGTCTCTGGACTTATCCTTAGAAGATTTGAACACATCTGAAATTTTAATTCGAAACAAAATAATCAAGTATAAATCCGACTGAAGGACTGCTATCGTAAATATGTTTTCTTTTATTTTTTTCCACAGAATACATGCATATTCCCATTAGGGTAATAATAGTTAATCAGTCTGTAGACCTAAGTCTATGTCTATGGAGATTGTCTTGCTGCTGTTTTATGTTTTGATTTTAAGTTTTTCGATACGATAACAATGACATATAAACGTAAGAAGTATCATCATGGCGATACTCATTTGAAAAGGCGGTGGAGAGTTCGCAGCAGGAAAAGGGATCTCGACGAAATAGATGAGGACATTAAGGAAGGTTAGTGAGAGTGTAAAGCGAAGCTGTCAAAATCACATGGTTGAATTAGGTTAACAAATCAAAACCGCGTTGAATCTTTGCAACAATAAATAATGCTCTAATTGGTTACCATTTAAGTGAAGTTGCTGTTTATTTAATTTTCAGAGAATGCAGAAAAGTTGCTGAACCAAAATGTCGATCTAGATTTACCTGGCGCCGCGCAACATTACTGCCTGCATTGCGCGCGATACTTTATCGATGACCAGGCCCTTAAAGAGCATTTCAAAACAAAAGTACATAAGCGCAGGCTAAAAGCTCTAGAACTAGAGCCCTACAGTATCGAGGAATCCGAGAGAGCGGCAGGTTTCGGCAACTTTAAGTTACCCAATAAGAGGAAGATCACCACTCAAAACACCGATAAAGCAGACATAACAGATGCTGATGGTGACGTGGTTCTAGAAGATATAAGCCCGAACAAAAAACAGAAAGTTGACGAAAATGTATAAGTGTATGTACAATATTGTTGTTAGCCAAGTGAGGTGCTGTTACATAAATCCTGTTAGACATTCTGCTCTATTCATTAATGGTGCTCGGGCAACAGAAAACTTTGTGTTTGTCACACCATCTGTCGATTTTCCCAACATATGTGAACACAAAGAACATATTACAAAACAACTTGCAAGAAGGAAATCAAAGTTTGATTTAGACAAACTGAATGATCTCTGGGAAGTGTATGAAGTATTGAAGGCTAAGAAATCTGAATATGTTGATCGTAAAAGTGAGTTGTCTAGGGAACTAAGTAAGCTTGTCAAAAGTGAACCAGACGGTGAGGCAACTAATAAGCTCAAGCTGCAAGCAAGTCTCATTAAAGACAACATCAAAAAGTTGAAAGCACCTCTGTGGTCAGCTGAAGAAGCTGCTATGGTGGAGTTCTTGAAACTGCCCAATAACCTGCACCATTTAACTCCAGATGGAGCTAATGATGTCTTATATACCTACCTAGACCCACCCCAAAGTAAAAAGGACCATCTTGAAATTGGCATAGAAAAGAACCTGATAAATTTCAAAAAGAATGAAAACTATTATCTTCTTGGAGATGCAGCCATTTTTGAGTTGGGTGCCAAGTTTTATTTTAGCAATGTAATGAAGCAACACAATTTTGTACAATTCTCAAATCCAGATTTTGTAAAGAGTGTGATAGTCGAAGGATGTGGAGGTGATCATACAAGTCCAGAGTCCAGCTTCATTCTGCACCACAATGAAGACACCAAACCCAATGTGGATAGTCGTCTACATCTTACTGGTGGTGGCTCTCTGTGTTCCTACCTCGCTTATCATGCCAAGAATGTATTGTATGAAAAAGTGTTGCCATTGAAATATTTCTCAATGGGCCGCCAATATATACCTTCAACATCAGATGAAGATAGTCTGTTCCATGTCAGTCAGTCTTCAGTCCTTGAAGTTTTTGGAGTGACAAAAACAGACCAAGAGCTAGACATTTTGCTCCAAGATTTGATTGCTATTATGAAAGAGTCCTATACAAACTTGGGGTATCACTTTCGTCTGAGCTTAGTTCCAGCTGACAAATTAGCTTCATGGGAGTCATTGAGAGTAATTACAGAAATGTATTCAACATCTTTGGACAAGTATGTACAGGTCGGTAATGTCTCATTGAGTGGAGACTACATTAGCAAGAGGCTTATGTTTACATACCTCAAAAATAAAGAGAACAAATTCCCACATATCCTCTCTGGTACCTTAGTGAATGTACCTAAATTCTTAGCGTGTGTTTTAGAGCAAGATGGAGATTTTTATTTACCACAGTTATTTAATGTTCAGAACTGGGCTGTCTAATAAAGTGGTGACAATTGTTTTATTGGTTAAGCACTATTTAAAATAAATAAATAGAAAGACAAAGATGAAAATGCGATTTTATTACAAATGTTTCTAACAATTAAGATAGTAATATCATAATATGATATGCTTAAAAAATCATATAACAAATTGTAATTTTGTTGTATTCCATTTTGGATTAAAGGCATCTATAGGAGGCTGCATAGTGACCTCTATCAGGTCAACAAGACCTGTCTTTGTTACCAATACTATAGTATGTGTTCTGTAAAAGAGACAAACAAATACAAATAATTTATATAATAATAATAATAAAATAACACCAAAAGGAATATTGCCTTTAGGATAATGTTCAATTAGTTTTACCAATAGGTAGCTATCTCCGGCCTGAAATGTATATCCATATGATCCTACTAATGGAGTTATCACTTAAATTAAAATTATATGATATTTAAACTAAAGCTTAAGTTTAATAATTGTAAATGTAATTTTTTTTTCCAAATTTGTTGGTTACCTGGTGCCATATCTTCCCTCTGGTATGCTGACATATATAGAGCTAAGCTGTTCAAATTGATTGGGTTTTCGCATTTCTAGTAGTGGATCTGGCAAGTGTCTGAAATTGATCATAATAGGATATATCACTGTATGATTGGGGTTGAGTAGCATAACTTATTTGTCATTTAAGTAAAAATGGCAAGCAAACCTTTCCTCGGACTTTAACAATCCCAATAACGCATTGATAAGTTCATGCTTGTGAGTGACTCTATTAAGTCTACTGCAGATATCTTTCATTTTGATTTTGCCAGCTTCTACCTTAGTCAGAGGCTGGTCTGGTAAAGAGTTGCTAAAGCCTGTGTATGTGTCTGTATGTAACACCAGTTGATCAGTACAATTGTTGTATGAATATAGGTCTGCTGATGAATTCCTAAAACAGACAAACAAAAATATTCACTCTAAGGGTGAGCAAAGTTCAGCTCATATTTTTCGACCTCTGCTGAAACTTACTAATAAATAAAAATTACTGGACACTATGTTTTGAAAGTTTGAACCAAGTTTTAACTTTTTATCTGTTTGTTTGTTTCACTTCAGCAGTAAGAAATATTAAGCTACTATTTTATTTTTCGTATTTTTTCTGATATACATACCTAAGCTCGATTGTTACGAAGATAAACCCATTGCATTCTTTGGAGTATTTCTCTGTATCTGTTATGTACTGTTCTGTACTTTTCCCACATTTCATATAATCAGTTATGATTCTTCCTCGACCTGAAATTAGCCAATTAAATTTTACAGAATAATTACTTAACATTTTCTAGAGGCTATCAATATAGAGCTGTGCTGGCTGAGTGGTTTGGAGTGTAAGTTAACACTGGCAGTCCATACTATTGAGTTAATGTTAAGTCTAAGTTTAGGTACAGTGATAACATACCACAAAATTTGGAAAAAAGGGATAAAGGGGAAATATGCACATGGACACTAAACACAAATATTATATAAATATGTATAGTCGTGTTTGAAGAATGGCAATTGATTACCAATTCTTCACATCTACATAAAGCCAAAATAACTCACTTTTAGCTTTCTCTCTCATAAGCTCAGGAAGATTTAGTAAAATACCGCATTTCTTATACTGAGCAGACCATGCTAGCCAGGTTCCTCCACTACAATTAGCTTGTAAGTCACGCCCTGTAAACAATAAAACATATTTTATCTGTAACAATAAGCTAAAACTCATTTAGTTTGATAGTCAAAATATTGGCCAGTGCCATATTGCAAGTTTTATTGGAAAAAATATTGCGACAACAATGAAATAGAGGGAAACCTTTATAATGGGACCATATGCACCACACATCATATAATGTAGGAAACACCCATTACTATGATATGACTAGAAAAAATTAAGAAGAAACCATTATATAATAATATATAGCTTGTATCCATGCATTAGGGTAAACAAAATATATAATTTGTATAGAAATGACACATTATAATTAAAGTAGAATAAAGTGGCATTAATGGCATTTCATCTCCTATGAGGGATGTTTTTAACCATTTTACAATTTTCATATAAGAAAAACTGCAGGAATTTCTTTAATTATGAACAAAAAAAGCATTAGAAACAAAAAAATATGGACATATTTGTATTCCAATGAATTAAATGATATATTTAATAGTCCATTGCATTTTCACTATTATGCTTCCAAATTCATCAATTTCTACATACTTATCTCCTAGTTTTATAATAATATAAAAATGGCATAGTTGTTATTCAACTGGGTTTTTAAGTCAGGGCTTTCACTCTCTCCATATCACTTAAATATAATATATCTCCAATCAAGAGGTGATTATTGCACCTTTGCCTATCCCTTTGGGAAGCCTTTTAAGCAGGCATTAACATATTTTATTAGATAGCTATCAACATTGATTACTTACAGTTTTCTACATACAACCCACAATAAACAAATCCCATTACAACATAAGCGCTGGAGAGGAATTAATAGGATATTGGCCCAACAGTGAGACAGTACAGGTTGATAGCAACATTAATGAACCTCCAATAATACGGGGATCCTCATTCCAAGGAGCCATGGTCGAGGAAGGGCGGTCATAGAATTCATCCCTATTACTTGCGACTATTAAGCTATAATCCGTATCTGCTTCTGCGCTGCCATTGTAAATGAACAGAATGCACATATCTGCTCAGCGCCTGCAATCAAATATCGACAAAAAGGTCTGATAAAATTTCGTATTTAAAGGAAAGTAAGATCAGTCGTAGCAGGAGTTCAGAAATCTAGCCTAATCAGAAACCTTAACCAAATTAAAACTAATCAAAAGAGAGTCAAATAAATTAAGTTAATTTTATAAACATTCTGTACAATAGCATTGTTTTAATATGTGTATTATTCTGAACGAACAAAAAGAAGATTACCTACCTTGCGACCTACGTCACCAACATTCGCCTATTAACTGACAAGTAAGTGATACAAAGCACCTTTGCTGAGCACTCCGGCAGATTACTATTGAACATAGATTAGAGTATTATATAGGGCTACTATTGAACGAACACTACTTGATTGAAAATACTGAGTACTAACTGACAGTGACGGATAGCCTCTGGTGACGGACAGTCGACATAACAGACCGAAGATTACAACAGACACAGCATACATTGTAATCATAGACTACTATTTATATATTGTAATCTTTGCAACAGACTGTTACAGTATTACATTGTAATCTTTGAGACTGACTGTTTGGGATTGTTGACACGTTAGAAAATTTTTGATCAAAACCAATGATCATAGATAAGTAGGTACTTATCGATGTTTCTTTACTTGATTTTAAGTAAGTAAGAGAGTAGCCGATATTTTATTTTACTACTCCAGTAATATATCCATGCGTGGATAGTCTAGCTAGAATCTAGATAGTCGCTCAGTCGCATATTTTTTATAAATAAGCCTCTACATCAGTGGAGCTTGTAAAAGAAAATTTATTTTACGTAGGGTTCATATCGCCGAAAATATATGAAATTTTCGATGTCAAGTGGTTCAACGGACACGAATGAAAAAAATAACTCATATCACTCACTTCACTATTCATTCAAATCGGTCAAATACACAAGAAATGTCAACTTGACATTGAGTTGAATGGAAATCATCTGATTGATATTTATTATTTTATATTTTATACGCTTCTAAATTAATTAAGCAAAACTCTAATATTCTAACGTCTTCATTTATCATCTTGAAGAAACTTCTATTTTAATGTAACGCATACAGTGTTTTTGTGTTTAGAAAATGGAGTCAAGTGTGTCATTCTTTAGTCTTCCAGTACGTTGTGCTCCATTGGCTATATATTCTATTATTGAATTATCCAAAGTAACAAGTTCGTTCTTAATTGCAGTTTGTAGACTCGGAGGCATCAGAATTAGAATTCAGAAATAAATTGCAAGAGTGCGTGTATGGCGATTTACATCCTCTCACTTCCCACGGTGGGTTGTTAGGCGCCGATGATGTATTGGCGCAATTATTGCCTGGGGATGAGCCTCTGGAAGAGCCCGACTTGAATGCCACCACACTGCATTGTGAAATATGTAGCAGAAAGTTTGACAATGCTAAGAAATACTATGGTCATCTCAGAGTACACTCAAAAGATAACTCATGGATTTGCGGTAAGTTCTATTAGTTGAGAGAGCCACGAAATGAAAAACATTTATATGATGGGATAGATGCAAGGAATGGTAGCTTAACTAGCATGTAGGCCATGTGCCAGTAAACTGTTTTTTCTTTGAATAGTGATTAAGGTGTACTTACTCCATGAATGAAACTTGTCTTTAAAAGAAAGGGATTAAAGTTGATAATGTGTCTTCTTTCTTATTTTGTGCTACAATCTCTCAATCTTATATACAGATCAGTGTCCAGATACAAAGTTCTCAACCAAACAACAACTGATGAAGCATATGCTAGTGCATAAGCCCCTGGAGAGGGTGTGGCGCTGCCCACAGTGTGACCTTGCCTTTGAAGCCTTATGGAGGCTGCAACAGCATTTATTTGCCAAACATTTGAACTATAGGTATAACTCACATTGTATCATGTCATTGTTCATAATTGTATTAACATTAAATAACTATAGGATATGCACTTTAAACTATCCATCTTATATGTATTAATATGCTTTCAGGCCACACAAATGTGATCAGTGTGAGAAAGCATTCCAAAAACTATCAGATTTGCAGAAACACAAATTGATTCATAGTGGTGAGTTATATATTACACTATATATTTATACAGGATGAACATATTGGCAACATATTCTGCTTTTATAATTAATAATAAACTTGATTGTACAAGAATGATACGTAATTATCAAAAAAATATGTATAGAAATAATTTAGTTTAAATTATCTTACAACTAAACTTTATAGCATAATTCAGACTTTACTGGATACTAGCCTACCCTTATGGTTAACCACCTTTGAATTATAAAAAGTATGATATACAATTGCAAAAACTTTGAACTGCTATTTTAGAAAAGCCTTAATGCCTTAAGTATTCATTGTCTAGTATCTGCTCATATCCAGCAATACTTTTCAGAATTGTCAGTTAATGCATTCTTCTTACCTTTTCAGGCGAAAGGAAGCATGCCTGTCAAACTTGCCAGATGCAGTTCCGTGACAAGTCCAACTTGAAGCGGCACCAGCTGACGCACACCAAGGATAAGCCTTTCTCTTGTCTCGCTGTTGACTGCAGGGCCAGGTTTACACAGGTAATGGTAGGGCTCTAGTTGTCTGTCCTTTATATAGTTTCAAAGTAAATAAGGCTATAGTTACATATATTATACAGACCGCGGTTTTACCTGTGTAAAATTTTATTTAATAGTTAGTTTATTCCTGGGATAAAATATACCCTATGTGCTAGGCCAACTAATAATCTATCTCTGTGCCAAATTTCATCCAATTGTGTTCAGTAGTTTTTGGGTGAAAGGGAGTCCCCCTTTCACCTTCACAATATCCTCACAAACTTTCGCATTCAGTCAATATTCAGTTCTTATACTTGAATTATTTTCAGGTTTCATCAATGAGAAGGCATTTGCAGGGATGTGCAAAGTATGCAGCAAGTAAAGATAATGCGCTAGACTCTGGGGACAAAACAACAAAGAGTTATTATAGGAGTGGCAGCCCCCAGAATAAAAGTGCCAGTGTGAGGTGGGTCTTCATTCATTCAATTATTTATTTTTCTCTTAGGTAAAGAGGTGTGTAAGTCTAGAGAGAACTGGCGCTCTATACTCTCTGCCTACCCCGTTAAGGATTCGGCGTGATGATATGATGATGATCTTCATGCCTTCCATCAAGGGTCCCAGATACTGCTTATTTTGGCCAGAGCTAGGTTTAGGTGCCAACTTGATAATGGCGAGTCCGTCGCCGTTTGAAGTTTGTATACATATATTAATTATGCAACAGTAACATGGGTCTATTTGTAAGATGAAGCTGATATACACACTGCAGTATTATTTTGTATGTATTATTTGCAGACAACATATAGAAGTTGCACCCGCGTTACCTGTGATCAGTGAAGAAGATATTGCCTTATCTTCTTCAGATCAGATCCACATGGACACCAACAGAACTGTGGATAACATTGTTGATGACATCCTGTCGGCTGAGGACGACTACCTAACGATGTCCGCTCAGAATGACATGCTGAATATTTACAACCAGAACCCAGACACTGACAGCAACGCGGAGAACTTGCTGCAAATTGACATGCTCAAGGCCATGAACCAACTCCACGTGTTGGACGACGAGCTATTCTACAACGATATCGATTTTGATAGCTTTCAAACCAATATTAACGACATAGAATACGCGTGTAGCGATAGAAACGGCGAGATACTATTCGACTTCACCGATGGCCGCATCGACCAGGAGTTCATGAACGCCCTGTGCCACGGCCGACCGGACCACCTCCCAGACGACCTACTCAACGTCCCCGAGGTCATTCACCCTCCCGATAAACCTGCCGAGTTGCAGAACACACCGGTCAATGATTGCGCGACTATTTTCGAGAGCGACGTCGACTTGGAAGCTAGCACAAATTTAGCGGCCAATTTGAATCAGCTCATTGGCGAGAATAGCGTCCAGTACATCTCTACAGAGCACGATGATACGTTTATAATTAGTTTGAATAGCGATATTGACGCTGAACAGCTGACGGACATGTTAAACATTGATATGGAACTGGTGGATGATAGGAACAGACTCCAGGACTCCACTTGTGATGTTGAAGATGCCGACGCGCCCGCCGCGAGCACTGTACCTATAATACTGCAAATAGAAGAACCTAAATTAACTGAACACGTTGAAAACGCCGTTGTTGATGTTAAAGACAAGACTGAAGTTACCAAGGCGAAGAGTAAAAAGAGCAAGCTTTTTGTGTGCCGCACGTGCTACAAGGTGTTTAAGAAGAAGGATAATTATATGTCGCATATGGGTATGTTGTTTATCTTATTTTATTTATTATATTATTTAGTGCCTTTTCAAGGACTATACAGATGCCTCAGAAAATTAAACAGTTGTTCAAATGTGTAAAATGATAATTAAGTTAATAAATAAAAAAAGTAAATACATACCTAAGGATAATTCCCCACAAATTGAACTTGTCCCAAAGTAAACCCGATAGGAAACCTGCATGCGTTTGAGAAGAACTTCAAAAGCGGATGCTTTTCAATGGAGTTAATGTTTGATGACAGCACTTAACTCTCGAATTTCTTGATCGGGATCCTATACAAATACTAGCTTGAATCCCTCGCGTATCCAACTAGGGGGATTTCATATATATTGAGGGTATATGTAGGATTAGTCTTGTGACAATGAAGGCCACTGAGTGCGCCCGTGTGACAGGCAGCCACTCGGCGGCGATGCGGCGGCACGCGTGCGGCGTGTGCGGGCAACGCTTCGGGTACCGCTCGTCGCTCAACAAGCACACGCGCGCGCAGCACACGCCGCGGGTCTCGCCCGCACACCCCTGCCACCAGTGCGGGAACGTCTACCCCGCCGCCTGGATGGTGAGCTCACCGTACACACGCGCACGCATGCACACACGCACACGCACGCTCACACGCACACGCACGCACATTTGCACGCACACATAAGCACCATCACGTGACCTATATAGTGACTTCATCCCCTCACCTACAAGAAACCAACCTGTCTGACGTCTTTGTGCGGCCCACGCCGCCTCTATGGTGAGACGGGAAGTGGTCCTTACCATGCCATACTTTTGCTGTCACTATTTAAGAGTGCGAAAGGGACAGATGGTTATGACGCCCGTAAATTTCCTTTGGAGCCGAACAAACGGCATCAGGCATGAAAACTCTGATTCATGAGCGGAAGATATTTAGAGTAGTAAATTTTTAGATAGTTGTTTTGTGCAGTTGCAGCAGCACGTGAAGCGTGACCACGAGCGGCTGGCGCCACACGCCTGCGACCACGAAGGTTGCGGGAAGAAGTTCTTCAAGAAATGCGATCTAGTTGTTCACACGAGGTTCGTTCATAACTGACGGTTGCCGATTACATTAGCATTAAAGGTGCATGAACAATAATTGTTGTCAACCTTAATGCAAACCAAAATGTTAACTTCATAAATGTTTTATTATACGTATCACGAATCCTGGCATAAAAAGTATTCATAAACGTATATATATCGCATACTGTATGTTTCTACGGTGCTAATCAACATAATTGAAAACCGGGCAATAGTTTAACGACAGAGAAAAAAAAAACGTTCTCAATCAAAAAAAGTACTAAAATCTGAAAACTAAGTGGTCTGCCTGGCCTGGGACCCTGGCCTCGATACTACCAACAAATTTTTGAATGTTTTTCTTAGGCTACATTTGTAGCCCATGCACAAGGGGACCCAGTGTGGAGTTGTGAGCGTAACTCCCATATTTAGACGGCCCGTGGTTAGAGCTGCTGATTGCGAGACTTGAGGTCGAGGGTTCTATTCCCGGTGAGGGCAGATTTTTGTGTGATGAACGCGAGTATTTGTACCTTGGTCTTGGATGTCTTATATACTTATGTATATGAGCCTGTTTTATGGTATTACTTATATATCTATCTACATAAGTAGTACCATACCACAGGCTCTGCTTAATTTGGCACTATGTCAATTTGTGTGGAACTGTCCCAAATTAGGTAATGTATTTATCCTGCATGAACAGATACCATACGGGCGAGCGGCCCTACTCGTGCGACATCTGTGGGCAATCCTTCCCGCATCCATCGCACCTCAAGCGCCACGAGCGGCGCGTCGACTGCACTAAACTGTGAGTTTTTTAACGTTTGCTCCCTACTGGTTACAGGTTTCCCTCAATTCGTACGATCGTACCATTTTTTCAAGTATATTTATTATTTATATACAAACATACATCACGCCGAGTCCCTAATGGGGTAGGCAGAGAATATCTGGACGCATATATCTTTTTAGCTTCGTCTACATTCATCAATCTTTTCATACATGCTCGCTGGTTTCGAGTACTCTAGACGTTCCCGTCTTTGTATCTGATAGATAGTTTGAACGTCGTCTTCTCCTGTCTCTCCTTTCACACACTTTGGCATTGAATATCTGTTTCTTCAATCATCCTTTCTATATGTCACCCCAACGCAACATACCTTTCTTCGTCTTTACAATCACACCTTCGTTCAGGCCATATGCTTTGAGAGTCTCTTCATTACGAATTCGATCAAAACATTCCATATTTAACTGTAATTTTGTATTTTGTTTCAGAGCTCAAAAGAATAAAGTCACGAAGAATGTTAATATCGTGCAGAAAACGGGAGTAACAGTCGTCGATTAAACATACTGGATTATATTTATAAGTATGTTTGAGGTATTTAAGAATATTAAGGCATTTACTAAATTAAATGTATCATGCGTTGCGTTACATACTAAATGTTTTTATAACTTCGCTCTTTAGTTTCTCTGCCTACCCTGTGGAAACAGCGTAATAGTATGTATGTTATAAAAATGTGTAAAAATAATATTAACGGTGTTGTCCGGTATCAAGATTGAAGAACCACCCTTTAATGCTGCTGTTTTTTTCACAGCTAAGAAATCACTTTGGTAGCCTAATAATTATAATTTGATAGCTTGATAATTATAATTTGGTAGCTTAATTTTTTAAGGCGCGATATTTTTGACTTGCAAATTTTATTAATTGTTTTAAATTGTTTGCATCACGTAAATTGCACAGAAGGCGGTGTCTCTGCTCTACTGTACACAAATCATACGTAATTTGTTCTGTAGGTGCACTTTTAATTTTTGTTCAGGTTCAGCTCTCCTCGATTGAACTCAAAGAAAATGGGACAGAATTAATAAAAACAAAACGAGAGGAGTTTTGAAATACCACTTTCTTGTTCACACCGTTTTTATTCTGGAGACAATTAAAGCGTAGGAAGTTTTTATTTTAAAGCATTATTTAAATATATTTACTGATCAATCCCTAAATTACTGTACATAATTTACCTGGATAATTACCCTGGATAAAATTCTTACATTTATATAATTTCCGCTTCTTTACATATCACTTTGGCAAACGAGGATGCGGCCCGCCTGATGGTAAGCGGTTACCGATTACTTTAATTGATGACTCCCTTAAAATGGAGGTGGGGTGAGACGGCTAGTTGGCGTCTTCCTCGGCGTCTTTCGCTTTCATTTTGTTCATAAACGCCTCGAGGCAGTTGGGCCCGCTCTCGAGGCTCTCGTACGTGTGGTGGTTGTGGCCCAGCTGGAAATAGCAGTGGATAATGTAGGTGCCTACTGCGATGTTATCCGTACATCTTGATATATATAAATTACGTGTCACGTTGTTTGTCGCACGTAAACTACTTGAGCGATTTTAATCAAATTTGAACACCGTATGCAGCTTGATCCAACTTAAAAGATAGGATAGCTTACATCACAATTGGACCCGATAGGTGGCCCTGCGATCGTGCTTCAGGAAGTTTAACTTTTTCACCCGGGCGAAGTTGGGCGGGACAGCCTTATTATTTAAAATATGAAAAAGTACATAATTTAAGAACAGTTTTACAAACTCCCTTTACAGACAGGTGTTAGTGTTTTACAGGTGCTTCGCGGGAAGAGGTGGGCAGATGTGCGTAGTCCATATCCGTTGCTCGAACACGACTATGCAAACAAACACACCTCTTTGAAAATCTTCTAACAGGTTTCATCTGGATGTCTTTCTTCAGCGCAAAGTGTGTGTGGCTCAACACTAAGTTAAGAAATACTCATTGGCACGGTTGGGATTTGAACTTTCACACTTTGCGTTGCAAACTAGGTACTCGAAACAGTCCGCCTCGGTTTCTATTCGTAAAGGAATAGTTGTCACTTACGAAGTTCTTGAGCCAGGTGGGCAAGTGTTCCCGGTAGTAGTCGGAGGAGGCGAAGCGCTCGTCTATCAACAGCACGGCGCCCCAGTCGCGTTTGTGGCGCACACACCGCCCCACGGCTTGGTTCAGCGCCCTGCACAACACATTCACTAATCACATCGAACAAAAAACACTAAAACAATATTATTATTTATCAACTACTAAGTATGTAAAATATTCGCTTGCGAAGTGCCACCAATTGTAAGACCATCCAGGCACTTATAGTAGGGGAGCCCAAGCGGGGATTTCGGGATTCACTAAAGCGCGGCAGATTAATATACAGGGGGATACCTTGTACCCGGTTAACTACCTCCACCAAACTTGAGCCCCATATATAAGGCCGCCCGTGAAGGATACAGGATCAGAACTTTGCGGCCCTCCCCTTTCTTTACGTCACTCTCAAATTGTTAGATTAGTAGGCTTTTTAGGATGTAGGTAACTAACTCACCCTACCTTAATCTGACACGCTTGAGTATGTCAAAATGGCGAATTTTTTTTGCACATTATAAAATGGCCACGTGTTTGCGTCACATCGAAATCGTCAGATTAGTGAATGAAACTTTTTTTTTTGGTGTACTTAACACTCCCTTAGAAAATCTGACGCGCTCGATTAATAGATTTTTTGCATATTTAAAAATCTATAGCCGCTTTCCCCACCGATGAAAAGGTATATATCATATATGTAACATCTTTTTCTTCTTATTATCTAAGTTTTGCAACTCAATAGGTCTCTATGACGCTCGAGTAAATCCCTATTTAGCATCGTGGGCTCCCCTACTATTATAGAAATATACACAGAATTTCTTTCATCGGGCCAGCCGGTTAGGCGTTAGGTGACAAATAAGTACAACAAAATATTCCTAAAATGTGTCGTCAAATTTTGTAACATCAGGGTGGCGAACTATGATAATATAATAATAATGATAATATATAATTTAATAATATAATTTATTCAGTAACAAAGTTTGACATTAATGATGGCGTGATGGTAAGTAAGCAGCTTCGTAGCCTATGGACAAGTGGATTACGAGTCCACAAACTCAATCGTAGTTGATTTCATTGTTTTGACGTAGGTAGATAAAGTTTCTGTATGATGATAGTTACTCACCATAGACAACATAAATAAGTGGAATAATATTGCTTACCTGTAGGCCTGCACCCGCAGCCACTCCTTGCCGGAGAGCAAGCTCTTGGCCTCTGTGTATTTGTCGTTGTATTTCAGCTTCTCACGCACAGCCAGCTCGAATGTGTTCGGGTACGGAATCCCTACCTATATATAATAATAATACCATGAGACAGATGCACACATACGCCATACCTAAACTAAGCTGAGCTTGACTATGGGAACTAGTAACGTATTTATATACACGTGGCACACGAACCCGTTGTGACATGATGACGGGCTTATATATTTTTTGTCTACACTAACGCTTTGGTTCATACTGTAAATATGTAAGAGGGAAATAAATAAATCTATATACCTATAGGAGATGCCATTTGTGAACTCACTCATCACGAAATCTCAGCAACTATAAGGCCGATTAACTTGAAATTTGGTAGTAGTATTCCTTACGCGGTGTAGAGGTCAGCTAAGAACGGATTTTAGGATTTTACTTTTTTCTTTTTCACACGGGCGAAGCTGGGCTGGACAGCTAGTAAATAATATATATCGGTACGTAGGACTTTCAAACCCTTTTTTTTCGAGGGGGAAGCCTATAAGTACCCCACCGTCCCAGGGAGGGACGAATGGGTTTGTGAGATTTCTACTCACTAAAACCCCCTTGACGGCCGTCCTCTGTGAATATAAGAGGGCTCTGGGATCTCCTGAGAAACGCACCAGTGGAAATTGACTGTCTAGGGAGGAACGAATGGGTTATTGTAGATTTCTACTCTCTAAAACCCCCTTGAAGGCCGTCCACTGTGAATAAAGTAGGGCTCTGGCAGCTCCTGAGGAACGCACCAGTGCAAATTCTTAAGCCCTGGCTTTTGGGCGGACAGGACTTCCAAGCCCAATGCAAGGAAACTAAAGGTGAGGAGATCGTTATACATAACATGTAAAGTATTTAAAAGAAATTACATATCTTCGTCTTTGTCTCGCTCTTCAGGCCTTTCATTTGATGTCACTAGAAATACTATGTGTATTTTATGGCCTATTCATATTAAACCTCATATGTATGTGAATTTCCTTAATCGGTTCATTAAATTCGGAGTATTTTGACATTGGCAACAGACAGACAGACGCGATAGTGATACTACAAAGTTCCATACTTTCATTCGGACGTACGTAACACTAAAAAGTGTGTAGTCAAGTGTGGGTACAGACGGCAAAAAGTGTAAAGTCAAGTGTGGGTACAGACGGCAAAAAGTGTGGAGTCAAGTGTGGGTACAGACGGCAAAAAGTGTGGAGTCAAGTGTGGGTACAACCGGCAAAAAGTGTGGAGTCAAGTGTGGGTACAGACGGCAAAAAGTGTGTAGTCAAGTGTGGGTACAGACGGCAAAAAGTGTGGAGTCAAGTGTGGGTACAGACGGCAAAAAGTGTGGGTACAGACGGCGAGTACAGCCCGAGCCTGGTGATCCCGGAAGTCCATGCCCTCAGCCACCTTCCCGCGGTACACTGCCAGCAGCAGTGCTCCCTTTTGGCTCGCTGAGCACTTGTAGTACTCCTGGGGAGACAATTGATTATAGGTACATAGGTAATCATCCTACTATGTCTGTTGCAAAAACTACTGATCGGAATTGGATGGAATTCGATACAGATATGGAGATATTAGCTGGATTAACACTTAAAATATGTACTACTTAAAAATTCCGAAGTCGAGTCAAATCTCATCTAATCTTACGTTGGAGAGAGGGGGGGGGTCTCGGCAAATATCACGCAATTCTTTTTCTGATTAAACAAAAAAATATATACAATTTTGGTTAATTTAATCCAGATTGAACATGCGTAAGATTTAATCTTATAATTAAACTCTCAGCAATATTGATTACTAGTCTTAGCTAGTCGTAAATAAAAGCACGAAGCAATTTTTTTTTTATTTTTGCAATAAAAATCCAATGCGTTTACGTAAGAAACCCACATTTTGAAGAATTTCACGTGAGGTTAGGGGTTGGGGGAGGGGGTTGAATAAAATCTCACGATATCTCACCAGGGGGGAGGGAGGGGCAGAAAATTAAATATTACTCCTCACGTAATTTATGGACGCCCCTTACTGGAAACCTTATTCACCGCGTAGGAACACAACACAAGAAATTGGGTCATATGGCTACGGACTTCTATAAGGTGGAGGTCCTGGCCCCAGTCGGGCAGCTCCAAATTCGAACGGGAAACCCGTTATGCCCTACCTTTCTTAAATATTTTTTTGTGTGATGGTCATATTTTCTAAGACTTAGAGGTGTTATATTCTCATTATCTATATCTATATATATAGGAGATCCCATTTGTGAACTCACTCATCACGAAATCTCAGCAACTATATGGCCGATTAGACTTGAAATTTGGTAGGAGTATTCCTTACGCGGTGTAGAGGTCAGCTAAGAACAGATTTTATGAAACTCAACTTTTTTTTAAAAACACGTTTTAACTCAGGCCTCCATAGTGGAAGCAATACTTGAAAAACATGTTTTTTTTTTAATTTTTCACTCGAGCGAAGCTGCTCGGGACAGCTAGTTATTAATATACCTCCATAGTCTCGTTGTGATCTTGGACGTTTCTTTGTTCTTGGAACACGTGTTTCAAGCTTTTCAGTTCATCCCAGAGGCCCGTTTCGGTCCACCTGCGTGAGCGCATCAATTAAACATCAATAATCAATTACATAAAACAAGACATATTATCGAACACAATTTACATATTCTAGCGTCCATGGGATTCGATTACAGCATACTATTAGGCGGGCTACTGAGGTGCCAAGCATGCCGTCCGTCTGGTTTAAAAGTGATCGTTGGGACATTGTTAAGAGCGTTCCATTCGCCAGCGTGTGTCAGACTTTACGAGAGATTTTCACGCCTCCATAAGGGTCCCCGAAGGGGCAGGCAGAGGTGTATAAGTAGTACCCACACACCCACTTTCCGCCAGAGATATATTTTAGGTGCCAACGTGACAGAACGGCCCATCGCCGTTACTCAAGCACTACTATACATACGCGTTTGAAATGCCTCTCAGACGTATGCAGGCTTCTTTTCGATGTTTTCCTTCACCGTAAAGCTCGCTACAAAAGTAGGTAAATGTAAAGGAGGGTAACGGAGCGTTACCGTTCGGTAAGCGCGGCGAGCAGCGTGTAGGAGGGCAGGAAGGCGAGCACGCCGTGCGGCGTGACGCGGCAGGCCAGGCGCAGCGCGGCGCCCAGCCCGTCGCGCGCCCCCGCCCGCGCCGCGCCCGCGCGCCCCAGCTGCAGCGGCGCGCCGCCCGCGCACGAGCGCAGCGACCCCACCCACACCTGCACGCACACACACACATACACACACAGTCACACACACTAGCAGACAACTCACCTCTCCCGGTCCTCTTCGCGTCTACTGAATATTAATATTCATGCGGTTTTGACCGATAGTAAAACCGAGCGGGGTAGGTTTGCTTGTATATTATTTAAGCTAAGGTGTATGTATATACCAAAATCAAAATCCATTTAGCATAGGCTTAGATATACATAGATATTTTAGGGAGTTCATCGTTTATGCACGCATGTGGAATTTTTTTCTTTATTAAGAAGAGTTTACTTCCCGGTCCAATTTTAAATATTTTTAAAAGTATTCGAGTAGTACATATCTATATCGTGAAAATAAAAATTTAAAATAACATTCGGCATTGGTTTGTTGCATTTGAAATGAAATCTAAAACTAAAAAAATAGGATCCATGTCATGAAGGAAATAGCGTTCGTAAACAATATCTTTATATCGGGAGCACACTAGTGGCACAAAGGGAGGCGGGGAGGTGTACCTTACCCTGTCGGCGTCGACGACGTGGTTGGGGCTGACGCGCAGCGGGAAGGGCGCGGCCAGCTCGGAGGGCAGGCTGGTTAGCGGCGCCAGCGTGCCCGAGGCCAGCAGCCGGCAGCGCGCGCCGCCCAGCGCCGCCCACACCGCGCCGCCGTGCAGGCACACCAGCCGCAGCGCCTCGCACCACACGCTCTGCACACGCAACGCGCTGCACTCATCATCATGCGCCCACACTATGCACCTCGCCCCACCCCCCGCGCCGCCGTGCAAGCACACCAGCCGCAGCGCCTCGCACCACACGCTCTGCACACGCAACGCGCTGCACTCATCATCATGCGCCCACACTATGCACCTCGCCCTACCCCCCGCGCCGCCGTGCAGGCACACCAGCCGCAGCGCCTCGCACCACACGCTCTGCACACGCAACGCGCTGCACTCATCATCATGCGCCCACACTATGCACCTCGCCCTACCCCCCGCGCCGCCGTGCAGGCACACCAGCCGCAGCGCCTCGCACCACACGCTCTGCACACGCAACGCGCTGCACTCATACATCACACACAGATACATCTATATCCTTGTTATAACAGGAGACGATCGTCTCCTATTTGGATCACAATATGTAAATCTTATATCAAACTACAGAGAACCGTGTATTCGGCCAAGTAGTATCTTGTAACACAATAATTGCAAGTTCGAATCCCGACTGTACCAATGAGTTTTATGAACTGAACAACTGAAGGACAATGATAAGCCACACCACAATTTTCAGGCTGAAGGAAAACACGAGATGAAACCTGTATACGTCGTGCTTGAGTAACGGCGATGGACTCGCCATCTGTCACGTTGGCACCTAAAATATATCCCTGGCGGGAAGTGGATTTGTTGGTGTTTATTACTTATACACCAGTGAGTTTAATGTCCATGTCGGACGGACAGTTCAGGACGGGTGAAGTACATTTCCTTCTTGGATTTTCTTCTAATTTGCAATCGGCTCGTGCTCGAATTTGTTCAATGTGTGCGTGCGCGTGCGCGTTTGAGTGCGTGCGTGCTTATAATTACGTGTAGGTACATATGTTTTTCGAAAATAGTTAAGTCCTCATATTTACCTCGTCGGCCCAGACTGTCTGCATTGGCAAGTAAATAAACAGTTATTAAACGACAAAAATAAACATGACACACATCTGAATGAAAATAATGGCCGAAAAGATTTTAGATCGAGTTCGCATTTAAGAGAGTCGCAAAGCCCCTACTAAGGATGAGGGCGGGTTTGTAAAGACGAAGAAATGCAACATATCCTGTGTTAATCTCGACAGTAGATAATATATTTTAGTGCCAAATTTCATCCAATTCAGTTCAGCCGTTCTGGCGTGATTCAGTACCAAACATCCTCAGATATTCGCTTTAAAATATTTATAGCATAATGAATGAATATTAATAATATATAATAAAAGGGAGGTCTCGGTGAGGTATTTTAGCATCAATCTCACCTTGTCGAACTGTGATTTCCTCCAGGCGTTGTGCGAGCCTCGCAACACGATTGCTGGCTTGAAGTCGTCCATGTGTTTACATTCTTCGCGGAAGAGGTACCCTGCAATACACAAGAGTGTTACTATAAATCAATAACGTCCAATATTTTTCGTATTTGGGGTAAAAATTGCGTTGCAAAATAAAAAGCCGTGCTGGCCGAGTGGTAGAGCTTCACAGTGATGGAAAAAAATCGAGAGGAAACTTGCATTCGTTTGAGAATAAATTCAAAGATGTATACATCCGTGTTTGAATTTCTTCTCCAACGTTCAAAAATATTGTAGTATAGCACAATTACAGATGTATTAGAGAAACGTCGATGGACTCACGTTGCCATCTGTCACGTTGATGCCTTAAAAATATCTCAGACGAATTGTGGGTGTGTTGGCACTACCTATACACGTCTGCTTACCCCTTCGGGGACCCTTATGGGAAGGCGTGAGGATGTACTATTATTTATATAACATCTTGAGTTTGGTGCTTAACACATACACACACATACTCGAGATCTGTCATATTGTTAGCTAAATGACCTAAAGAGGGCTACGTGTCCCCTATCAATGGGAACGTCGAACGAGGAACGTTGGGTATCAAGAAAGGTTAAATATGTAGCTCTTATCAATATGGAAGCTCACCTAGCGCGGTGTCCAGTGACTCCAGAAGAGTTCCAGTAGCTTGCGTGGCCCCCAGCAGGGACCTGGGCTCGTCGCGGAGTCTTTGGCAGAACCGAGACGAGTTCAACTTGAACTCTGTGATTGGAGTAATGTTCAATATGTAAATCCATAGACAATAAATAAAACTGTCATTTCGAATAGGGTGGCGTTTTATGTATACATATATATATATATATATATCTAAAAGATCATCATAGACAATTAACGTAACAGACAATTTGTCAAGAGTTACCGTTGTAATGTTCGTAGCCAATATTGTGGTTGGTTAGTGTCTGTGCGAAGTGTCCCACGTCCCATTCGTAGGTGACTTCGTTATTGTTCACAGCCTGCTGGGACAACAGCGGCCGCTGGTTCTGGAACCTGGATATCATCACGTAGGGAATACATGTACATTATTATAGCGTTGTGTACACCACAAGTAATGCACAAATCAGATATTACCTAACCTAACTCTTCTACCTATCCTCACGCTTCCCCAAGGGTCCGCGAAGTGGTGGCAGATGTGTATAGGTAGTACCCACACACCCACTTTCCGCCGGAGATATATTTTAAGTGCCAACGTGACAGATGGCGAGTCCATCGCCGTTACTCAAGCACGGTTATACATACGCCTTTGAATTGCTGTCTTCTACCTATGTTCTTATTATGTAAATAATATATGTATTGTTTTTGTCTATAAATAGATAAAAGAAAACATCAAGAGGAAACATGCAAACGTTTGAGAAGACATTCGAAGACGTAAGTATAGTCGTGATTGAGTTACGACGGCCTGAAATATATCTCCGGCGAAAAAGTGGGAGTGTTATCATTACTATACACCTATGCCTACCCCTTTGTGGTCCTTTGTGAGAGGGCGTGATATACTATTTGGTGTTATTGTTAGCCTGGTACATCCCACAGCTGTGCAAAGCCCGCCCCTGCCATGAATTCCATGAGTTTCTGTCCAATGCAAAATAATGATGAGCGGTCAACGAATGTGTTATCCGGGCCTGCCTCCATACTCTCAGTACCCGCCTTTACACAGAGTTATTTTTAATAAGAATAATGTAGAAAATCACTGAACTATTGCAATGAAATATTCTAAATTGCCCCACTCTAATGACATGTCTTGGCCAGCGAATACCGTACCGTAACCGTATACCAGCCTTGGCTATGAGTAAAAAAAGAAATTGTTATATTGATTGATTGTTTCTTACAGCTACATATCTTCCCGCCTTCCCATAAGGGTCTCCGAAGGCATAGGCAGAGGTGTAACAATACCTTCTAACCTTCTATTCTCCAGACATATATTTAGGTGCATGGCGAGTCCAAACTTGTTATAGGACCCCGCTCTTTTATATCTATTTATAACAACCGAGGTGATAAACAAGTCGGTCCATTTGATGCCAAGCGGTTACCGTATCACATAGCGCTTGCAACAAATAGCGAACCAATCGATGGGGGTCTCAATTTCATTTTAAAATACATATGTATATGGCATACGTACCTACGTACGCGGACGTACACTATACCGACTGCCAACTTATTTGTTAATGTATCGATCAATTACATCCAATGGTAGCTTGTGAGTGATTGCCGAGTGCGATGAGACCCTCAAGTGTCCTATGTGTCTATTTAGTTCTGTATTTTTTTTATATATACAATATTATAAATAAAAAATGATAAATAAAAATATATAGCCTATATAAGCAAGCCTAAGAATTGTCAAGGCGGTAAGTGTTAAATGTCACCGAAGCCTGTAGGCACTTCCGTACCAATTCGTGTACGTACGTACTTAGCAAATAATGAAAAAAACATTACTAATAATATATTTACCAATAGTCCCAACTCTTGAGCGTTTTTATCAAATTGCCGACGTAGTCTTGGTCTTCTCGGGTGATAGAGTATCTGTATTGTTGTACTATCTCCAATTCCTGAAAGAATATCATATTTTAGGCTGAGCGGCGATGGCCTACCATCTATGCGGTCGCAAGTTCTAGTTTAGCATAATTTGGCTATGTGCACAGCGTCATAATTTTAATGTCCGAAAAAGATATAGCAAGCGAAAGTGTGTGCAAGAAGAGGCAGGAGAAGACCACATTCCAAGAACCTGGATCAAATCGATCGGACACACACACATATTAGCGGAGAAAGGGGAGTTCCGTCGTATGATGATTGACTATGACTTATAGTCACCTTGAGTGCGTCTTGTATTTGTTGCCTGGTGAAGGAGAATGTGGCCGAATCCCGGCAGATGTTCTCAATGTTGTGCGCTTCGTCTATTATTAATATATTGTTGTTCAGGTCTATCTGCATCTGTTGACAAATGCAGGCAAGGGTAACTAATGCTAAGATTAGGCAGACCGTATGCTTATTTGCCACCATTCGTATAAAAAATGCCACTCACGCTGCGTCTGATAATAGGGTCGATGAGATAGTTATAGGGGCAGAAGATGATGTGCGCCCCCGAGGCCATGCTCTTGGCGGCGAAGTAGGGACAAGAGCCGCGACTGTGCCCCGTCGCTACGAGCTCCTCTAGGTCGAACGCCGGGGGCAGGTTGCCATGGTGCATCGCCGCGCGATTGTCGTAGAACTCGCAGTTGCTTTCATTCTTATTCTTATTTGGCTTGAAAAAGAAAAAACAAAACATCGTCAGCCATTAACAAATCGATACACATTAATCAACCACAAGTTCTGCATTGTCACTATCATACATACATTCATACATATCATCACGCCAAGTCCCTTACGGGGTAGGCAGAGGGTATAGAGTGCCAGTTCTCTCTAGACTTGCATACCTCCTTCGCTCAATTCGATCAATAATGTATATATAATATTTTATTTATTTCATTTTTCACCCCCTTTCCACAAGAAGATATTTTAGGTGCTAACGTGAAAAATGGCGAGTCCGTCGCCGTTATTAAAGCACGATTATACATACCTACGTACATGTAACATCTCTTTCTGGGGATGAGTGTTAATGTCTGCGACACAGTTTTATACTACTGCAGTCAATTAAAAATGAGATTTCAGGCGCGTTAATACACTAACTACTAACCTTAATACACCCCCTGCACATATCGTTCTTGCTGGCCCACTGGCTCCTGTCAAAGTCGCGTATACAGCTGTAGTCGCGACTCGAGAGCACCGTCATCTTCGCAAGCCCGCAGTAAGCAGTCCTTTTGAACTCCTTGATAACTTGCTCCAGTTGCTTGTGGGTTCGGGCGCCGTAGAATACAGTGGGCACGCTGCAACCAACAACCATTGAGGTCTGCAGTTGCAGGCTGTCCACCAGCCTGTAAAGGGATCTGGAACACCATTGCCCTGTCACCCATCACCGCATTCCATGCTGTACATGCCATTAACTACTTATAGCAGGTGTAATAAATATCATAGGTATATAATATGCATATATAAAACTACTAGAAAGGCACAAAACAAACTTGCTCAACCATGATATAATATATCTACAACATATATACAAAACTTGATCGCCTTTCGTTAGTCTCGCTAAAACTGAGTATCAAGATTTCGATGAAAATTTTTATGTGGATGATTGTTCAATTTCGTGGAAATTATTCAATTTTTTTTCACCCAAAAACAAAGCTATTCGAGTCAGCTAGTATTAATTAAATACTATATAGAGAATAAACATAAAGTCTTAAGTAAAACTAATTAACAATCCAGTCAAGGTATCAATGTAAAAACCCGTTCAAATATTTTTGCGGTGATACTTGTCTGTTAGTCTAAAATATTTAGATAATTTAATAGTAAATTTTGAACATCTTCAGTTGCATTGGTACTATTACAAATCATGTCCTAGTCGCAGCATATCTGAACTTAAATTCATTCACTAAGGTTAAGGAAACACCTTGAAGAAACGTTCATACGTCTGAAAATTATTTCAAAGACACGGTCTTCAATATTTACTTTAGGAAAGTGAGAAGATACAAGATACAAAATAAAAGATGTCTATACTTCATGCATCGGCAACATAATTTATTTCACATAATTAATACATACATACATAATATCATCAAGCCGAGTCCTAATGGGGTATGCAGAGATTATAGAGTATAATGAATAAAAAATGAAATAAGATTGAATAAACTTTACGACTACATATACAAATAACACTACCTCAATTCATAGATGAATAGCAAAAACACTCACAGACAGAACACCTTCGTCACCAAAATCTAGTCAAGGCCAACCAATCACCAGCCGACCGTGCATATCGTGCTATATCTCAGTAAAGAGGTAATACTTATGTAATTTCCAATAAAACTCGTACGTCCGGATAAAAAATACCGCACTTTATATACCAAGTTGTAGAACAATGGCAGCAACAAATAATTTATTAAGGTGTCTTCAGATATGTTTATCAGGCTTTCAGCCTGATGAAACAACAAAAGACAAGTTTGTTATAAGAAAACAGCGGAGTGGCGTCGTAGGGTCTATCATATCATGTCAAACTATCTTACTGTACAATGTTTTTGTAAAACTTAAGTGCGTGAATCAAGCATGTGCAATAATAGCCCCTTAGCCACCATTGTTTATATAAGCCCAGTCTCTCATATAGGGATAGTCAGAGAGTTCAGTACCCTGTACCAATCCTCTGTACTGTCAACACTTATAAACCGCTTTCATTGATATGTTGTATACATGTCAAT
Source organism: Drepana falcataria (assembly GCA_945859725.1). NCBI lineage: Eukaryota > Metazoa > Arthropoda > Insecta > Lepidoptera > Drepanidae > Drepana > Drepana falcataria. Next base: position 6,144,046 of record OX243941.1, on the reverse strand, counting down.
AAAAATTTGTAACCATTGTGGCTAATACATTGCAAATATTGCAATCTATTGCAATGGAAATTTAGTTAAAAGAAATATAGGTAGGTACTTACGACATTGGTGAGGTTTGCTCCTGTTCGGTTTTGGACGGTTTCTTTGGCGTAGAATCAGGAGTGTAAAGCTCGCCATTGTTCAAGCGACGTTTCTTGTGAATTTGCACTAAGCCCTCAGATGTAGAATCTAAACCAATATGACATGGAGTATTTAACATATAGGATAAAATAGCTTTCTAAAAGCATATATGCCTTAGTTAAATTTGAGTTACTAATGCTATGTATCAAACCATGATCATCTTTGGGAACGAAGTCGCGAACAGACTGTTTGATGTAAATAGCCAGTTTCACATGCTTTAGGATCTGTGCAACATAAACCTGAGCCCTTGATTAGTAATAGGGCTGATACAAGATGGCGTCGGCTGGTAGGGGACAATGACGCCATTACTGTGATTGCGCGAGACAAGCCCGGAGCAGCCGGGATGTGCACACGCCCTAATGAAACCATTCAAACGCACCCCTTGCAACGTCAGCTAGACATTTGTAAGGACTTGTCGTCAAGTGCAAGGATCATTGTCAACCCTTTATTACCTACATACTCCACCGACATGAATTGCATCTGCATATTGGAGTGGTGCTCTTATAACGTACATAGTACATACTTTGTTTATAGATTGTATGATGAACGAACAAGCGTAAGCAGTTATTGACGCTTGTAACACTTGTAATTACGTTACGCTTGTAAAATACCTAACAGTATCGCTCTATGCAGTTTCAAAAAGGTGTTTCCTTCTGCGAACGTTCAGGTTGACGTATGAAGTAAACGCTAAGGTTTTCCCTAGAGAGTACCTACAGCATGGAGTTCTTCCATAAGGGTGTTCGCACATTCGCAGTGTCGGTAACGTGCGAGTGATAGATACCCTTTGTGTTGGCAGTATCCATAATCGACGGTAAGCGCTCGTAAATCGAGCTCGCTTACTTTACAATCTCATGTCCGTCTTGAAAATCTTCAAGAATGGACTCATTTGCGACAGTTATCTCTGCGTACACATATTAATCACCACATTAGCAAATGTGTTTTTTTTGTTCAACATCTTTGACAATGTAATGATCTCTGGCCTCCCAAACAATCAATGTGCCTGCGCAATTGAATCGCTTTGAGGAAAACAATTGCATCAAAAAAACTCCTACAATGTAAAATAAAAGTAAAAGCTGGTTAAGAAATAAAAACAAAGGTTCGTTTAGCTGTGCCCCGTGGTTCCACCTGAGTAAAATTTGATTTCATTGGTAGTTTTTCTCTGAAATGGAACGCGTTTATCCAGCTAAGAATCTATCCCTGTTTCAAAATTCATTTATTTCCGTTCAGCCGTTCTAGCTTGATTGACAATAAATCGTCACAAATTCTTGTGTTTATAATATTAATAGGATGATAAAGGATATTTTTGTAACACATTCGATCACTGAACGTTGTTACATAGGTATTTTAAATGAATATTTGTAGCTTACTTTGAGTATCGTTTCCTAACGATTCCTGACGCTTAGCTGCGAGGCAATCGCTACTTTCACTCCCTGGTTTATAGTATATGGTCTTCTCACCTGAAGCAAAAAATACTTTTATAATGACTATCTAAAGATAACTGAAATAAATATAATTGACTCCTATATTACCAGAATTAATTATCTTGAACATGTTATGGAGTTATAGTAATATATATCCTCACGCGTTCCCACTAGGGTCCCCGAAGGGGTAGGCAGAGGTGTGTAGGTAATACCCAAACACCCACTTTCCGCCAGAGGTATATTAGGTGTCAACGTGACAGATGGCGAGTCCATCGCCGTTACTCAAGCACGACTATACATACGCCTTTGAATTTCTTCTCAGACGTATGCAGGATTCCTCTCGATGTTTTCCTTCACCTTAAAGCTCGCGGTGTGACTAATCACTGTACTTAAGTTCAGAAAAACTCATTGGTACAGTCGGGATTCGAACTTGCGATCTTTGTGTCGCAGGCAACTGCTCGAACCACTCGGCCACCACGGCTCTTATCTATCTATATAAGTTATATCCTTGCCAAGTTATATATATATAACTAGACTAGATAACTGGCTGGCTATAATATATATATATATATTATAGCCAGCCAGCTTTGCTTAATTTGGGCCTTTCAATATGTGTGGAATTGTCTCAAGGTATTTAATGTTATTTATTATGATTATCATTCATCAAGAATTACTGATAAGTAATCATTGATGTGACGCGTCCATAAAAATGTTAATGACTTAACAGCCACACCGCGAACAGCAACTCCCGCGATAAAAAATATTAATAATATTATAAATGTGTAAATTTGCGCGATTGTTTGTATCTTTTTACGAAAAAACTCCTAAATGGATACTAGCTGTCCCGCCTAGGATCGCACGAATGAAAGAAAAAAATCTTGATACACGATCGGAGCGCCACCTATCGGGTGCAATTGTTAATCTAAGACATTTTCGAATCCACCTGAAGACACAGAAAATGTAATTAAAATCGGTACAGCCGTTTAAGAGGAGTTCAGTGACAAACACACGCACAGAACAAATATAAAAATTGTGTAATTTGGCTATAATATGTATTACAAATTTCAAATATTTACGCGGGCGAAACAGCGGTGCGCTACTAGTATAATATAATCTACCTACCTACCTATTGTTACAGCGTAACCTATTAGTGTGTTTTTGTGACCGCCGCAGATAATACGTACAGCGATCATGGAGGAGTTTTTGGGGAAAAAGTACACGCAAGTCAGTCAAGAGTATTTTGACGAATTCCTCGCATTTTTGGGTAAGTGCAACGTTATTGGTCTCAGCTTTTGTAGCATGTGCGTGTGTGAGTGCTCCCATACTATACCATCATCTTTTATATTTTATGACATATGGCCAATACATGTTCTTGCAATTCGTAATTCGTGAATAGCGAATAGAGCAAATTATATTATATGTCTAACATGAACAGCTCTCGGCTTGCCACAGGAACCGTAGTTGATAGCAGAGTAGTAATTGAGAGAAGGGATTAGTGGAGGTAAATTCATGATTGCATCTACTAAAGAGTACAAAAGGGACAAATCTATAGACACCCTATAAATAAGTTCTTTAGTGATAGCCTTAGCACATCATGGTAAGGCCCTAGGTACCTAGTGCTTACACAACTTTATCGACTTGCTTTCTTAACTCATATTCTAAGAAAGGGGTCGCGAATAGAAACTCAAGGCGGATTTACTACTTACTGCAAATTTTACTTTAATAATAATATATCCTAAGTGATACTGAATGGGTGGGAACCTCAAGAGAACTCGAAAGCGACTTGCGACTTATGTATGAGAAGACTGATGAATGTGGATGAAGAGATAGAGTTCTGTAAGTCTAGAGCGAACTGGGGCTGTAGTCTGTGAACATGTCCTGTGAGTGACTCGGTCAGTGATATGTAAGTATTTATGTATGTAGTATGTACCTACTTCAAAAGTGTAAAAAACCTCTTCTTTATTTCAGACTACGGATATCTCACACGGAAAACGGCCTTGGCACTTAAACCAACATATATTCTGATTATGAACGACGATAGCACGTACACCATGAAGAGCATCTCTCTGGTCATCACCTGGTCCTTCACGTTTACACCTGGGGTCGAATTCACGCAAACCAGACCAGATGGCGTGAAGGTATTTAAAAGAAAATTAATTTTATTTAACTACTAGCTTATTCCCGCGGCTTCGCCCGCGTGGATTTCGAAAAAGTAGCTTTTAAAATTTTCCTGCTAGAATCGGTTCAGCCGCTATGCCGTGAAAGAGCATCATACATTATAATAAAATAACTTTGAATTTTTCAGGATAAAAAAATGTGCCTATGTCCTATTCCTAGGTATAAGCTATCACCATTTCAACGGTTCAAAACGGTTCAGCCGTTAGGCCGTGAAAGAACCGCAAACATTTGAACATCCAAACTTACAAACTTTCACATTTATAATCTTAGTAAGATAATCACAACATATTTTAAAAGAAAATGTCTCCCAGCGCTACCTGTTTTTCGCGATAAACTCAAAAGGTAGATACTGATCGGATTATTCAATACTTACGTTTAATTTAAATTGTATGTCAAATTTCCATCCGGATTTATAAATTACAAGGATTACAAAAACTGTAAGTACCATGAGACGAAAATCGACTCGCCACCATGGACATATCCCGTCAATGTCGTAATGATATAATTCTCTATATAATTACATATATACATTTAAATTTTTTGTTGTGGAATAAAACATTTGCCTACTTTTTAATCCCTTTTAATCTTAAGTGGTAACCTTCTAACATAAAATCCTAATTAAAGATTCTCCTGTTTTTTTTCCAACCACCATATTTCATAAATGTACCTACCTCGCTCTATATGCCTTATATAGACGAGGAGAGACGACAGTGTTTGTATGGAAGAAAGAGCCGCTGAAGCGATATTGATATAGCATGTAGTGCAGGTCGTGGGCTTATACTTTAACAATAAAGGCACATCGGTAGTTCACAATATTTGAATACCTAGAAAGTTGGTTATGTTTTAGGTAAGGTGTCAAAAAACTCATTATGGCTTGCTCAAATCCCTAGACCACCAGCTGGCTGGTCATCCATGTACACTAATATTTATATTCTAGTAAACATTGTATTAAATTTCCAGGTACAATCTATAGTGACAATAGAAGGCAACAAATTGACACAGGTGCAAATAGAGAAATGTGGTCGGGAGTGTACACACGTTCACGAATTTTTCCCCGACAAAATGATAGCGGTTAGTTATAAAGAGTTTTCTATCTGTCTGTGATTTGTTTTGCTTATTGTATATCCTTAAGAGACAATAAACAAGTGTTAACATATGTATATACATATCAACACGCCGATTCCACAAGGTAGGCAGAGAGAGAAGAACGCCAGTTCTCTCTATACTTACAGAGCTCTATCGCTTCGTTTACATTCGTCTGCCGCTTCTCCTACTTCTCCTGCAGAATATCCGTAAAACCATCTCGGATATACAAGAATGTAAGCAACTAAACACGAAGAAGGAAAGCGGTTACCGTAGCTGAGAGAATATTGAGAGGCGTGGGTACAAGTAGCATCGAAAGAGATTTTCATTAGAGACTAGAAAAAAAATACTTGAAGCAGAATCTAATTCTAATTAAATACGAAAAAACTTGACTGTTAAAGTATTTTCGTATAAGGCGTTGATACTTCATTGAAATAAATTATAATAAAGTAATACGCTCGTGTGAACGTAACCGTTACAGAAGAAATATAAATTGTTAGAAGCACTATTCATGGCTAATAATATATCTTGTGACGATTCACACAAATTTTGTCCCAAGTCTGTCTGATATTGTCCAAATCTTCACGCCTTCCCACAAGGGAACTAACAGGAGAAAAAAGGGAAATGACTTATTGGTACTACAGTCAACACACAGTTGTACACATATTTTTGGAGGTATTAGAAATAACATAGGATACTTTTTATTGAAAAAAAAAACATGTTTACGTAAGAGAAGATAAGAGAAAAGCCGTCCAAGCCGACGAAGTCGCGGGCACAGTTAGTCTTGTATGGTATATATCTTCAATGAAAAGGGTCTCGTTACATCTCTGCTAACCCCTTTGCCATGCCTCGTTGGATTCATACAGTAGTTTTTCCCTAATAGAGGACAAATATCCACACAAACATTAATAATATTAGCAGGCTTTATTGAAGTACCTAGCTAATTATAATTATATTTTTGCTCACAGACTACCACAGCGAAGGGTTTCGACAAAGTAATGACAAGGACATTTGCACTAGTGAACTGAGAAACATCTGGATCAGTGCGCTTTAATTATAATTTTCTTATTGATGATATTATGGATAGATACTATTCAAACGTTACTTCGAGGAAGTTTCGTTCCACCTTAATTTATAAAGAGATTAATTTATATTTTGTATTTCATTTATACTTGGTAAAGCCCGAACTTCAATAAGACTTCAGCTTCAACTTCAATTAAGTGTTTTATCAATGGAATGAATAGGAATACCTACACTTATAACATTGCACTGAGATCTTACGATGACGTGTCGCCATCACTAATTCATGATAGAAGTAAATAACACCTATAAATATTAGCCGTGGTGGCCGAGTTCAAGTAGTCGCCTGCAACGTAAAGATGGCAAGCTTGTTCCAGACTGCACCAATGACTTTTTCGGTGCTATAAAGTGAACGAATACATCGAAAGGAAACCTGAATACGTAATAAAGAAGGAATTCAAAGTCATATGTATGCGTTTGAGAAACGGCAACGGACTCACCAGCTCTCACCTAAGTATATATCGCGAAAAGAGGGTTTTGCTACACCTCTCTCTAACCGTCAAGAAGCCTAGGGCAAGCTAAGGAAAGGGCAGAAGTTGGCAGATTTATATTTTGTATTTCGCACTCATGAATTATGATAGTCCCTCGAGCTTGGGTGGCGTTTCATTTTAGAACCTTTCGTTCCTAATGCACAACTGTGCCTTAGTGTAAGATCTTCAACGTGTTTTGCAAGCCCCACCTCTTAACCGATATCATCTATGCTATGCTAGTTTTAAAATTAAAAGAGAAAATACGGGTGGAAAAGACTATATCGTTCTTAATGCAACTAATGTTTTTTGTGGCTTTGTATTTAATAGTATAAATAATATAATAATATATCCACACGCCTTCCCACAAGGGTCCCCGAAGGGGTAGGCAGAGGTGTATAGGTAATACCCACACACCCACTTTCCGCCAGAGGTATATTAGGTGCCAACGTGACAGATGGCGAGTCCATCGCCGTTACTCAAGCACGACTATACCTACATACGCCTTTGAATTTCTTCTCAGACGTATGCAGGTTTCCTCTCGATGTTTTCCTTCACCGTAAAGCTCGTGGTGTGACTAATCACTGTACATAAGTTCAGAAAAACTCATTGGTACAGTCGGGATTCGAACTTGCGATCTTAGGGTCGCAGGCTTTGTATTTAACCTACTTAAATCTATGTTTACTGTAACATTTAACTTAGCTTAATGTCACACTTTGGATGGATATTTGTTACTCTATCACACCAGAATGGGTGCTCGGAATAGGATGAAATTTGGCACACAGCTAGTTTCTTAAAAGCGCCATGCCCTGCTAGAACTAAATAAAATACATTTATCAGCTAAACATATTTATACTTGAACAATAACCGTGGCTACCCAGGCGGCGTCGATTAAATGGAATCTAATATATTTACACACAATTAAATTATTTGCTACATATGATAGTAAAAAATACATTTTATATTAAAAAAATAATTAGTTCTCTTTTTGGCCTGTCAACATGCAAAGCTAAAATTGGGGGCTTATTTGAGCTACCGCTTGTTATAAATCAAATTCGGCCGCATTAATCCCAATCCCGAGTTTCGCTAAACATGGCAGCCGGGCCCTTATCGTAGGCTAACAAGCGAGAACATTCTCTCCGGGGCACTTTCCAAAACACGATTCCCTATTCCATTAGACCCTCTCGAAGTTATCTCGCGTTATTTACATCGCCTGACCGTACCGTCTTATGTAGTCGACCCCTTATGTGTCGAGGGGCTGGATGGTATATAAGTGAGCATCGTGGTGCTTATGTGTGCTGTTTATAAGGGTGATTTTGGCTTGGCAGTGTGGTGAGGTTGGGTGAGGGTGGTAACGGGTGTCACGGTGTCGTCGCCATGGCAACGCGGCGCCCGGACGCCGGATCCCAACGCCCGCAGTGTCGGTCGCCGCGCCCGCGCCCCGCCGCACAAGTGACACGCGTTGCGAAAAAGCACAACCACCCTGACAGTAGGGTAACTGCGTCTCATATGAGTCTCAAGAAATGTATTTATATTGGCCCATATAACCGTCGAATTTTGTAACAAGGACCTGCGTTATACGATGCTCAATGTGGCTGTACCCAATCATCTTAACGACTATAGCCGACTTATGATTAAGCCAAGAAGACGTTGCCAACGAGAAGATTGTGTAAAGATACGACACTAGATGCTGTCATTGTCATGTTTTCGTTGCGTAATAATATTAGGTACCTACATTCAGTGGGTACGAACTCAAGGTGGAGCTATAAATTAGGTCAGTAGGTACCTAATCTATAGAATCTGTAGATAGCGTCCTCTGTCCAGAAATTCCAATAGCTTAAGTAAATAGCTTAATGTTTCATATCAATCCAAGTTAATTCATTGTAAGTATAATGTGTTTGTGTTATGAAAGTTATCGGGGTGGGACAGCTATGAATCATATTACGTTGTATTATATGTTCTATATATTATATGTACCACCTTACGATGATACCATCGTCATAGTACTCTAATACCATCTTAGAAAGTAATTATCGATATCAGCTCTTACCTGGAGGATACTGTAATATTTGCTCGATAATAACTTGTACCTATGTAATATATATGTATGTTTTTTTTATAAATCGATATTTACCTACAGGTCAATTTAAAACGCTGTTCATCTGGATGAAGCGTGGTTATCAAATCAAATCAAATCAAATAATTTAATTCAGACATGAGTCCATAGTGTTAGCATACAAGATAACTTAATAAATAGTGTTAGTAATAAGGCTACCTACATTACAAAAGGTATGGATCCTTATCCAGTGACGCAGCAGAGGGCCGTCCCACCGATCTGAGAACATCTTATATCTTAGTTATCAATGCAATATATCTAATACCTGTTACATATATCTTATATTATATTTGAATCATTATATATATCTTCTGTACGTGTTCTTCTTTATATTTCTTCTGTACGTGTGTATGTCACTGAACACCTCCCATACGGCTGGACCGATTTTCAAGAAATTATTTGTGTGTCTTCAGGTGGATTCCAGAATGGTTTAGATGCACAATTGGGTGCCACTGGGTCCGTGGCTTTAATTTTTTCACCCGAGCGAAGCTGGGCGGGACAGCTAGTACCTACATATATATACTTTAAATCGATATTAATAAATCAATATCAAACGCTTTAGAGATAAAGAGTTTTTGAAACTACATTCTAAAACTTGTCCTTAAAAACCTTTTATCATGTTCACCTCTGGACTCACCCTGCGGGTGGGGCCGGTGCGGCTTGAGGGTGGGGGCTCGCACCTTTTGTTTAGGACCCCCCTCTCCCCCCCGTTCATTTACTCGCGTCCCGCTCTCAATGTTGTTTGCAATCGGTTTAGGTGCCTAAATGTACCGGGAAATGTCACGTTTTAATTTTTGTGGAAGCAGCCATTTCCTCGAACAACTAGCTACATATAATGTATAAAGCACTGTGGATGCTAACACTCATGCTACTATGTCATGATGTTGGCATGGAGCCTAAGACAGACTCCATGCCAACTGACCCGAGCAGACACTATCCACTTACTTTAATTTCCATTACTTTACTTGAAAAATAATAATATATCCTCACGCCTTCCCACAAGGGTCCCCGAAGGGGTAGGCAGAGGTGTATAGGAAATACCCACACACCCACTGACAAAAATAATAAGTATTTTGGTCATGAACTAGAAAATGTATAATATACGATATTATACGATAGTTACATAATCTATTATCGATAACCTAATTACGAAAGCCATTTCAGCTTATCTATATTAATTAAAATAAACAGACAAGAAATAAACTTCGCCATCAATACCGTACACCTAAATATAAGTCGGCCTGTCTGGTCTAGTGGTTAGAGCTCCTGATTGCGAAACTTGAGGTCGCGGGTTCGATTCCCGCTGAGGACAGATATTTGTGTTATGACTACGAGTATTTGTACCTTAGTGTTGGATGTCCTATGCATTTATGTATATATATTAATATAAGTAAACATATCGTTGTCTAGTTACCATAAAACTAGGTTTGCTTAAATATACGCACTATGCGTAAAACAAATATTAGATTTCTAGTAGATATCAACCTATAAATCTATGAAAAAGGTCCCTTTCACGTACGTATTACGTAAAGTGTACACAAGTTTTTTAAAGTTCCGTATCTCCAAGAGAGTGAAAAGTAACTTTTACCGTTTTCATACTTTAAATAAATCATTACTCTGAACCTTTCATGATTTTAACTTTTTTAGTTAACTATGACACAAGTAATGTTGAAGTAAATAAATAAATAAATAATATCCTCACGCCTTCCCACAAGGGTCCCCGAAGGGGTAGGCAGAGGTGTATAGGTACTACCAACACACCCACTTTCCGCCAGAGGTATATTAGGTGCATATATTATATATATATGTTGAAGTAAACAGTGTTAATCTCAGAAGATCTATATTATCAAATAGCTTTGCCACCTAAACCCAACTAAACAATGGCCCTTGAAGGGGAGGCAGAGGTGAACATGCTCTTTTGGTCGCAGATATGTTCACGCGCTAACATGACATAGCCTAGAGAATATATATATAAAAAAAAAAATATGTTGTAAAAATTAAGAATGCACAGACACCTACTTAGACCCTCTGCTCTAGTGGTTAGACTCCTGACTGCGAAACTTGAATCTATATGAGAAACTATGTCAATAACAATTCTATATTGTCACAAGCTATTTATTTATTATACTTGTACACTTGATTAAGTAATAATACCTATAATGTACCTTCTAGGATGTAGGTAGGTACTAGCGTTAGACCCAGTAGTTTTTCGTTCTAAAAATGTGGCAATTATACGGCCTTATGCCTCATAGTAAGCACTACAAATATACATATTCCACAAGACTTTATTGATCTAGGTACGTATTTACTCGCTGCGTTATTACCCATGGCTAAGCGGCAATAGCTATTGATCCCACGGGACCAGTGATATTTTCCGTTTTAAGGGTAGCTCAAGTAATTTAACTATTAAGCTACCTCTGCTCCAAATTACATCCAAATCCGATTGGTTACGTAATAGAGCAAAAATATATGTTTCTAAAAATCGTATGTATGAGGTTTTAAAATTTTTCACCAAAAAGGTTGTACACAATAGTATTTAAGTACCTTAAAGAAAACTTCCGCTGCAAGATAAGTATTGTGTTTATATATTTTTAGGAACTCACGTGTAAATATAGTAATTTAAAATAAAACACTTGCGGTTCGCAATATAGTAGGGCACAGGCGTACGGATATATTGAAAGCTCAACTTAACGAGAGCATCAGTTGAACTATTATAATAATTGTATGATACATAGATATATATATTTTTATACCAAACGGGGGACAAACAAGCATGCGGTCCGCCTGATGGTAAGCGGTTACCGCCGCCTATGGACATTTGCATATATATATAAAGTACATATATAATTAGTCAACCATAAAAGGCCTGTGGGTGTGTGGGTATTACCTATACACCTCTGCCTACCCCTTCGGGGACCCTTGTGGGAAGGCTTGAGGATATATATATATATATATATAAAAGGCCTACCTATGTTTTTATGGAAAAAAACGAAAGCGCGAGTGAATATCGATCGCGCCCTTGTCGCCCTGGGTGTGAAGCTCCGCCCACTATTCGCACGAAAGGTGACGATTGGAGGATATATAAGTACACGCAGGCACGCGCACCACACCACGGGATCACAGGGTTTATGCTCTGGACTTCGGTGCAGTCCAGATCAAATCCTAATTATATTATAAATGCGAAATTTTGCGAGGATCTTTTACATAAACTTACGGGATTGGATACAATATGGTACAGTGAAAAATTATAGGCTGGATTACCACATAGAATATGTTTTATTACAGAGGAAAAACTACCAAACGAATAAAATTGTTTGCGTGTAGAATGTCACAGACATCTATAATAAGACAACGTGTGATAATTATTCATAGATATGCTCGTTATCTAATGATAAACCATACCTAAATAATCTAATTTCTATCTATGATAAATCATTCATTTTGACATATCCAATTTAGTCCTATCTACTAAAATTATAAATACAAAAGTTTGTGAGGATTAAAATTATTTAAAAATACTGATCAGAATTGGATGACATTTGACACAGATAGAGTTCAGAAATGAGGCTAGTACGAAATTACTATGGAACTATGGCGCGACAATTGGCACTACGCCGTCCCTAATGGAGTAGGCAGGGAGAGTAGCTCCCTGCCTACTCCATTAGGGACGGCGTGATGATATGCGATAATAGAAAATCGTCCATGGAATTCGAAATTTCCGCGGATGAACTATTATCTTTTTTTATACCACTAAGTTGGTAAGGAAGTCTGAGGTTCGATATAAGCGGTTACCGCCGCCTATGGACGCTTACAAAAAACGCCCTGCCGACCCTGCAGGAATCTTCTCACACTTCTCTGTAAGAACTTCGCGCTGAACTCTCACAACTCTTTGATATTAACTCAATCGTAAGGGTGTGTGGGTATTACCTATACACCTCTACCCACCCCTTCGGGGACCCTTGTGGGAAGGCATGAGGATATATTATATATATGTATATATATGTATTACGAGAGGTAGGGCATAACAGGTTTCCCGTTCTAATTTGGAGCTGCCCGACTGGGGCAGGACCTCCACCTTATAGAAGTCCGTAGCCAAATGACACAATTTATTGTGTTGTGTTCCTATGCGGTGAAAAAGGTTTCCAGTAATGAGCTCCTTGGGGAGGGGGGAGTATTGTTATATTGTGTTGGCAGTAGAAGGATTAGTCCCATTATGCTGCCAACACAGTATAACTGTCCAAACAGAGTGGCAACGCGCAAGTCACTCGGCCACCACGGCTCTATAATTGTAAAGCAACTTAATACACGCAATAATAATAAGCCGCAGAGATACCGTTAACACCGTTCCACAAACAAAGGGCATATCCCGATGAAATCTAATTCCGATTCCATACAATCGAGCACCATAAGAGGGCAGATGCGCAGGCACCACGCACAAAAGCTTACATTTATTTGTACACTCGTAATATGTGTAATTTTACATGGGTGGGCAAAAACTCGGGCATAATGCTTGTAGTGTGTTTTGTTCGCGCCCTGATCGACAGAATTGATAATTTGAATATGGTGAGGCATTCAAGCGCGCTCGACTGTGCGCCGGCGCCGCTGCCTTGCATCATGACGTCACTACGTGCGTCCGCTAGCGAATGCATACTTTGGCTCTCAACTAACAGAATGGCTTTCTTTCCTACGAGCAGTTTTAGTGTTATGTTTACAAATATAATAATTTTGTTATTGTAACGGTTACAGTAACAATTGTCAACTATAGGAGTTTTCTAAGCCTGGATTTTGTACTTTTCAATATCTGGGCATCGTTTTAGTTATTTGGACCAATCGGATGTTTTATGAGTGATAAAATTTATAAAGTAACAGGCTGCCTATTAAGTGTACGTACCTACTTAAATCACTTTCATATCCTTACGCCTTCCCACAAAACTTTCCCGAATGGGTAGGCAGAGGCGTATAGGTAGTACCCACGCACTCACTTTCCGCCAGAGATATATTTTAGGTGCTAACGTGACAGATGGCCAGTCCTTCTCCGTTACTTTCATGTATGTAAATATATCTTCAGGTCTTCATTTAATTATGTGAGTCTTCGTTGGGACGCAAGGTGTGGAGAAAATTGTAATAATACCCATATTTCTGTATAAAGCTGAGAACGTGATTCACATACCATCGGCAACGAACTCGATTTTTTTTTATCACACGTGTGGTGTTACCTTTTTTTTTAACACCTAAGTGTGTTTTATGTTGGCAAGAATAAGGCTATAGGCTTTAGATATTATACAAAATATGTATGTATTTGCCTAACAACATATTAATTAACACTATCAACTCCGAACACTAAGCTCATTCAACATTAATAATGGTAGTTAATTAATTAAACTGTATAATAATAGAAAAGCATATAGTGTTACTTAAAATAGGTAAGGCTAAATTAATTAAGAGTGAGGTTTCTCTTGCCACTTAAGCAGGCGCTACTGCACGTTGTGGAGAGCTGATCTGTCTATGCTCACACAAGACATGATCAAAAGGCAGTCAAATAACATTGATTATGGGTAGTGTTATGTTACGAAATCCGGAAATGGCTGTGCAAGTGTCTAGTAGCAACTCTATTCATTATAAGGAAGGCAACGCGCGTGTGATATCTCAGGTATTGCTACACGGTTACTGTAACCGCTTACCAACAGGCCACTTTCGTAGTAGGTACCTATAGGACAAAAAGATCGGCAAAACGTACTCTTTCTTGGGTACTCCGGGCGCCACCTACATTTGATAAACTTTTTAGAATTAAGTTTTAGTAGTAACTTAGGCTACTTTTATGTTAGCAATAAAACAGTAACTTTTGTTAAATTCAACGCGGACGTAGTCGCGGGCACAGCTAGTGTAAAATAAAATATCGGGATATTATGATTTTTCTAACGTAATCCGGCGGGGCGCTTAATTCTTGTTCAACGGCCGGTGAGCCTATAATAATGGTCCATCATGAACATTCTACAAGCAACAAAAATATACAATTCTAAATATGAAAAACTTACCAAAAGTGGGTTTGCTGAAGAGTTTTTCTGGTGTGTCTCCATCTTTTTTTGGTGTGGCGATGTAGTCAACAACACCCGCAACGTCTTGCAGCTCAGGATGTTTTGAAACTAGCCCCTGGGCCTCGGTCTGGCCCAACCGATCTGCAACAACAAACATTAGAACAAATGAGCCGTGGGGTCTGCCGTCGCTCTCCACCGCCAAACCTCAACAGCCCCAGCCCCAGGCTGCTACTCCCCCGCGTAGACCCCAGGCGGTCCAGCCCACTTCCTCCCCCTCTGAAACCTCCGCCAACATGGCATTCCTGGCGGATCTTTTCTCCACCGTCAACCTCTCAAGGGTTAACGAGATGGCACGAAGCCTCAGGGCCGTCCGGAAGGACCCTCTGGCCCTCCTCAAGGTGCTCGGCAACTACGCCGATGTATCAGAGTCCCTGGCTACCTTCTCGTCCAACCAATAATGGACTCAAACGTAAGCAGCAGAATCAAACCCCGATCACTTTCAATTGGCTACTTTAATGCCAACGGCATTCACAGCCAAAAGGAAGAGATCGCCGCGTTCCTCCGCGACAACAATATCGACGTTTTCTTAGTGCAGGAAACCTTCTTGAAACCATCACACCGAGACCCTAGAATTGCAAACTACTGCGTAGTTCGCAATGATAGATCTCGATCCGCCCTCGGCGGTACTTTGATCTATTACAAGAGATCCCTGCACTGTATCCCGATCCAACCACCAACTCTCTCCCACATTGAGACCTCGATCTGTCGATTAGGAATGACCGGCCATCAGCCGATCACGATAGTCTCTGCATACTGTTCCCCAGTTAACTCGACGGCCGATATCAAAGCTGATATCAAAGCCCTCATTAACCTCAGTAGCTCGGTTATTATCGACCTGACTGACCTGAATGCCAAGAGCGATGCTTGGAACAGCCACTCACGAAATAACAGAGGTCGCCAATTGGAGGACCTCAGCGGGCTCCTCCAATTCGACGTCATTGCGCCTATGCACCCCACCCACTACCCCGAGAATATCAACCACCGACCGGAAGTACTAGACATAGCGATCCTCAAGAATGTAAACCTCCGTTTGCACTCGTTGAGGTCGCACGACGAATTAGATTCCGACCACCGACCTGTGAACTTAGCGCTCTCCCCCCGACTAGGCCCCCCGGACTCAGGTCAGCCCCTGCCTCAGAAAAAGATAACAGACGAGAGCATACGTTTGAGAAGAAATTCTAATGCGTATGTATAGCATATAGTACAACAACGCGTTCAGGATGTTGATGGGGCTGCCTCGATTTTGTAGCGCATCGGGGATGTTTGCCGAGTCGCGAGTCGACAGCTTCAGTGCAACTATGCGGAAACGGTGCACATCTCTGGGGCGCAGGGTCCGGGATGGCTCCAGCTGCATACTGAGCATGTTTGCTGAGAGGTTTGATTGTCAGTACCTGAACCATTGTGCAATGGTGCATGTACTGACATAATCAAAGTCTAATATTTAAGATGTGTATGTAATTACTAACTCTAGGCTAAGTTCATACATGTAATCTACTAACCCATGGCCCCTGATGGTCGAAATAAAGAATTTATTATTATTATAGTCTAGCTTGAGTAACGGCGATGGTCTCACCATCTGTAAAATATATGTTTGGCGAAATGTGGGTGTGTGGGTACTACTATACCCCTCTGCCTACAACTTCGGGGACCCTTGTGGGAAGGCGTGAGGATATATTATTATTATTATTACATACATCCAAATCGGCATGCCGAGGCAGGTAGAGCGTAGAGGCAGTATTTATACACAAGATAATTAATAATAGAAGCCGTGGTGGCCGAGTGGTTCGAGCAGTTGCCTGCGACGCAAAGTTCGCAAGTTCGAATCCCGACTGTACCAATGAGTTTTTTCTGAACTTAAGTACAGTGATTAGTCACACCACGAGCTTTACGGTGAAGGAAAACATCGAGAGGAAACCTGCATACGTCTGAGAAGAAATTCAAAGGCGTATGTATAGTCGTGCTTGAGTAACGGCGATGGACTCGCCATCTGTCACGTTGGCACCTAATATACCTCTGGCGGAAAGTGGGTGTGTGGGTTGGGTATTACCTATACACCTCTGCCTACCCCTTCGGGGACCCTTGTGGGAAGGCGTGAGGATATATTATATATTATATTATTTATTAATAATAATAGAGAGTAACAATTTTGGGACACATTCCACACAAATGTAACTGGTTTCAAACTTAGCAATAGTAATCTGCTTCTAAAGCTCCTACAATGTGAATTCTCATTATTGCAAAGAAGTGACGAAGTCTGATATATTTTCAATGTCAATTTTAATTCCTTGATCACAATTTCTTTGCGACTTCTAAATATCATTCGTTGTGCTCCATCTGTTAGCTACTTATGTTATAACCATATTTGCTAATGAGTGGCATTATTTTGGGGATCAATGGAGCTTTAAACGGGTCTTTAAGTGATGCTAAGTAAGTAGCAATTTGAGTCTGCTTGACTCGAGAGCACTATGATAATGTTAATAATTGTTTCTCGGTAATCCATATGCTGAGACGCCACCATAGGTAAGATACCTCGACCTTATAAGTTAGACAGAGAGAGTAGAGCGCCAGTTCTGGCTATATTTACAGGATCTTTGACTACATAAAAAACATAGGTATTTATAGGTAAACTTCATCGTTATTCGACTTGTCTGATGAAGGCAGAACATTTCCACCAAAACGCTTAAAGCCTCTCTCTTGGCATGTTCCCACAAAGAACTGTAAAATCCGTGCAATTTCTACTCTGTGCTCTTGGCGTGTATATACTTATCGATTTATCGCAAACACCGCTCCGTGTTTTAAAAGTCAAGCTCAAGCCGAGCGCGCTATTGTGGCCCTTGGTGACACGCGTCACGGTTCAGTTTGTGTTGATCCCAAATTGGTGTATAGGATTTTGTCGGTTCAGCAGCGGTGTGTAAAAATGCCGTCTTGTCGTAGGCATTTCGCCCCTCCCCGACGACATTTTTACAAGAGGGAGGAGGGGGCCACCCGCGGACGCTCCCGTCATTTCGTTGTCATCCAGGGTCTCCTTTTTGTGAGATCACGGCGCGAGCGTTGGCGTCTACAATACTGTTCAGTATTTTTATTCTTTTCGAGAGGAAAATGCGAAAAAATAAAAATCCGCAGAGAAAATCACGAACAATGCGCCCTTCGGCGAGATTACCGCCATCAGAAAATGAATGCTTTGTTAGGTCCGTCCAACGGCATGTTTTTAGTTGTTACATTACTCCTGTCATTTCCATTATACGGGGACTCGGCTAGGCATGAAAAGTTGCCGAATACAAAGTCTACGTCATCACAATAATACGTATGTACAAGGCGTAGGCATGTTTAACGGTTTATTTACTTTTCATTCAATAAATGTTAGGTATGTTACGTTAGCAGTTTAGGTATAAAATAGCCACAGTAAAACACTATAAAAGAAGCTGACCTACGCTTAATTTAGGGCTAACAATTATTGTATACATAGAAGTTAAACAGCTAAATCAAGTTAGGTTCATAGCCTTTTCGGTTTGCAATGGTCTGAAATTATTTTCCTGCAGAATACGTATATAAATATTACTCTATGTTTAATTCTATACTTCTAAGTTTAAATATATAAGATATTGTTTGCTTATGAAGTTTTTGTATGAAGTACTTGCATGCTGTCGCCGCTTATAATTGTGGTAGCATGTATCTTGTGTCAAACACGAATGTATTTTACTTGTGTTTAGCGTTTACTACATTAGTGGCCTTAAATTCATAAATAAACACTGTAGAATTTATTTATTAGCTTTTATCACAATGTCGGTTGACAATCATTATCGGACCAGTAATTCTTAACTTATATTTTAAGCACAGTTATGCTAACACTATCTAAGATTGTATAGATATAGGCACTTCATCTTAAAAATAAAACCTAATTTTCATCTTTTTATGACAAAATCTTTTTCATATAGGTAGATGTCAGTAATAATAAATCACATTATTCCTTTTTAATTCTTCTTTCGTTTTGTCTCGGCTTTTTTTTCGATATCAAAGTTTATTAAAGATAACCATTGAGCGGTCTCAAAGGTTTTAAGTTTTATTAATCTGAAAAGGAGTGCGAATCAAAGCGAAGCGGTGTAACGTGATAGGCATAGAAATCGGTACGGCCACAAAGCTTTGTCTTCTGCCGCTCTTCGCCTCCAATCACATCAAGAACAGGTGAGACCTAATCCGCACGCACGTTATCTTGTTAATACTCAGGTGCCATAGACTATGAAATATGAATAAAATTCCGACTATCAAGAGTCGCTTGTAATGCTATAGTCCTAGGAAGATAACTTTCTGAATCAAGATCAAATCCGGAAGTTACAAGTCTGTGGTATAATGAGGCCAAGGCAGTTTTGAGTAGAAACAAACTTTATCAGTTCTATACAGAAGATTCATACTTACACATTCAAGAAAAATTTAGTTCAAGAGTGCGAAAGGTACAGGTTTATTGCAGCCGTCGTCTATCAACGTCATTCCTTAACCTGTTTTGAGTAATGATTTTCATAGGACGCCATGTAAAAGTGCCAGGCAGGACAAGCACATATTAGTCACGTAATATTTGGCCGAAAATAATATTGAGGCGTTATAGGCGATTAAAGTGACAGTGTAAAGGATTCTGACGCCATTTCTCAGGACTTCTGGACATCTTTGAAGTTCCTACAACATACAATTTGCTAGTTTTATGTAGGAAGAGTGTAGCGGAACGACTCACTCCTTTAAATCTAATTATATTATGATTATACGGATCACCGTAAAGCACACCTTTTGAATTGCAGCAACTCTAAGTTGAGTGTAATTTAGGTATCTAATTTTGTCCTGTGTGCTATTAACACGTCTGAAAGCAATTACTGGTAAGTATTCGGACACAAATATAATTTGTTGGAATTATTATATCCTATCAAGATCATTATCAATATTGGATCGTATCACAAAAACACCGCTACAAGTGTCAAGGAGACTTTACATTCTTTTACAACAGTTATGCTGTAATGCATATAATAATGTACCAAGATAATGTCTGTACATTGTGCATATTGAAGAAAAACGAATGGTCTCTCCATTGATAGACCCGAATTGGAGCCAACAGCCAACAGCATCATAAAACAACGCTTTTAATATATATACCGGCCGTGGTGGTCGTGTGGTTCGAGTAGTTGCCTGCGACACAAATATCGCAAGTTTGAATCCCGGCTGTACCAATGAGTTTTTCTGAATTTAAGTACAGTGATTAGTCACACCACGAGCTGTACGGCGAAGGAAAACATTGAGAGGAAACCTACGTCTGAGATGTAATTCAAAGGCGTGTTTGTATTTAAAATATATCTCTGGCGGAAAGTGGGTGTGTGGGTACTACCTATACACCTCTGCCTACTCCTTCGGGGACCCTTATGGGAAGGCGTGAGGATATATATACTGAAAATATAGGCTCTGTTTAGCAGCAGAATTGATCCGATAGGCGGCGCTGTAACGGTGTTCCGAATTTAAATTTGTGTCTTTGTGTGTGATCTAAGTATCCAATAAAGTGTAACGAGAGTTCGTGATGTTTTTTTATTTAAAAAAATTTATCCACAGTTTCCGTGCTTGAGGAACGTTATCGAAAAGCGATCGTTCCGCTAGTTGTCGTGCCGAGCGCGATACTACCAACCCTTTATCTAGATCGGGATAGCGAGTGACGTCGCCGCTCCTTGGCGCACTCCGCATTTCATTACCACAAAAAATATTCAATTATTCATCACGAGGCTCAGCTCGGTATATCACCGCGGCCTCTACGGGTCCTCTGTCTAAAACCTATTCTATGACATTCAACCTACGCTGCGATATCAAAAAGCCTACGTCGACAACTTTTTATTGACGTCAATAGTAAGCGTCATAAAATGTATCCTTCGACTAACGGAATAATTTCGACATCGCCAAAAGAAAAGCAGTAAAATTATCTTGCCTAGAAGCCTCTTCTGCGATTAATCTATAATCAATTCACTGTGACCCACGCGTAAACTTTGATCTTTTCTGAAATAAAACATATGTAATAATCTATTTCTGTGCCAAATTTCATCCAATTCTGTTCAGTCGATCGGTTGTGATTGAGTGACAAACATCCTTACAAACTTTTGCATTTATGATGTTATTAGGATATTAGTTATAGGGATATAATACCCATATCCATCAAAATACGTATTTGTGTAAATCAAAACCGACGAGCATGTATGAAGAGACTGATGAATGTGAACGAAGCGAAAGAGGTATGTAAGTCTACGGAGAACCGGCGCTCTACACTCTCTGCCTACCCCGTTAGAGACACGGCGGGATGATATGTATGTATCATAATATGTATAAGTATAATTGCGTCGCTGCAGCGTGTTCTTCAGACGAGCTACTGCTACTACTACGTCTGAAGAACACCTACTAACGCAACCCCTATACTTCAGTTCTCAATGTTGGTCATAAATGAATGGGAACATTGATAACCAATAATTTTAGAACAATAATTGAAATCAAACAAAAGCCCACCTACCTTCGAAATTGGTACAAAGGTAAGGAAATAGCCATTTACAGAGCAGTGAACACAAAAGGAATAATATTAGGCGACCACAATGGCGCTTTGATGCAGGGAGCCGAATAAAAAACGGATGTGTCAATAATTAACTGTGTGATTCGGGAGCTCGTCGCCGGCGGCCATCGATTTTGTGATTTACCGAGCCAGTTTATTAATAAAAAAAAAATAACGAACATGTATTGTACTTGAACAAAAGGGGCGAAATTCTCGCTCGGAGCGAGAGTTCCACTCCGTCCGGTCTGTTTTTGTTTGCTGCAGCGCTAGGGTGAAAAATATTACACCCCCGGGCGCGTGTGAATGTGCCTTATGTACCTCGTACATGATCGTCTAATTACACTCCTTTTTTGATCCTAATCGTAATAGCAATCGTAATTTGGGAATTCTTCAATGAGAATTTTAACATTTAGTACCTACTTAGAGTTTTTTTTTATATACCACATGGGTGACAATTAAGCATGCGGTCCGCCTGATGGTAAGCGGTTACCGCCGCCTATGGACGCTTGTAACACCAGGGGTATCACTCGCGCGCTGCCAACCCTGCAGGAATCTTTTCAAACCCTTCTTGAAGAACTCCATGCTGTACTCTCCAGGGAAAACCTCAACGGGGAGCTCATTCCACAGCCTGAGCGTTCGCGGAAGGAAACTCCTTTGGAACCGCGCAGTGCGAGACCTTTGTGGTTTTAAGGTATGGGGATGAATTCCCCGTCGATGGCGAGAGGTGCGGTGGTAGAGTACATCGTAAGATGCCACAGAGAGAGAAGATTGAGTTTCATGATAAATGGTGGTCTAGATAAGTCACGATCTTTCTGAATTCTATTAATAATATGCTGTTGCACCAATAGTCTTCCCCAAAACATCGAAAATGCATTTACCATCAAGTATCACATTTATAAACATAGTATAATTTCGATCGGTACCAGGAAAATGGCGTGCTAACTTAGCAGTTTAAATAAAAATCCCCGATCATTGAACGATCGCTGAGTAATCGCGACGCAATCGCACCAAATCCGCATCGATAGGGGCGCACGCACAATTTCAACCCCTGGAGGATCAGGAAATTCATCTCGCTAATCCAGCGAGCCGCCGTGAATAGTAAAAGTGATGGGTCTATTCATCCTGTGGGGGACGGGTGGGGGAGAGTGCCGAGGAGGCGGCCGGAGAGCGCTAAAATTTAATAAAGCGGGCCCGGCGTCGGCTGTATGGACAACCCTCGCGATTAATTACGCACAAGAGCCTAGTAATGATACCCACGTAAATGGGGCCCGGATACCATAGTCTGTCGCATCATCTATTATTCAAATGGAGGATCTGTTACATATATATTGTTGATATAGCTACACGCCGCGCAGCGCGCTATAATTTGGTGAATTTATAATGATATACGAGTATTAAGAAGATCAAACCGTATATGAATTTGCATTTGTGTGTTTGGAGAATCAGCTCTGTTTGGAGAATCAGCTCTGTTTGAACTCAGTCTCAACCAATGCATAGATTTTCAGCTTCCAATATGATACATTTATAATCAAAGTAATGTATAAGTTAGCCATCATAGTTAAATAAAAATCCCAAGTCCTTTTGAGGAAAATAGTAGAGTGGCAGCTACCAAGTAAGGCTATGTACACAGCGAGCACTTGGCACATAACGACATCTTTTGTTGGCATCACTCGAGTCGTACGTGTACCGATGAGTGCTCGGCTCACGAGTCACGAGTCACGACCCGTAATCCGCGCTTGGCTCAAGTGTTTCACATTCGCTCGCTCTTCATTCGCCATGACTACGGGGGGACGTCACACTTCATGTTTAGCGTATGAGCTTAGTGCTTGCAATTAGCGATGTATATTGTTTAACATTGAAGAGCACTGTGGTCTTTTTGCCTTTGACGTGGTCATGGATATGATTCTCAAATTGGTTAAAAAAATTGATGTCAAGTAGTCGCTAGCTACGCAAATTTCGAATTCCGACTCATTAGTACAATGAGTTTACAAGAAATCTCAATGTAACGTCTAGCTCTACGAAAGTTACTACCAATTCTAAGTTCCACCAAAGACGACACTACAAGAATATTGGATGCTAAAGGCACAATTTGAAACTGACAGCACATTATAATTCGAAATTTGAAGCGGAGAACACATGTACTTTGTGTATTTGAAATGGTTCCTGTCAAAACTGAGCGCCAGTAAACATCGCACTAAGGCCTCACCGCGATCCGCCGAGTATCTACGCCGTAATTGGCGCTCAAGTGGCAATTAGCGTACTCTCGGCTATGTCGCCGCTCGGCCCGGCTTCTGAACGCCCTTACTTCTCTTGTTGTACAAATTCACCTCTTACTACAACTGTTTCAAATATAGCTAAGAGTTTGGCATTCTACCCAAATGCCGGTTCTAACGTAGATATTTACAAGTCCTGTTTTTTTAAGGAATCAGTGTCTCGAATAATTTTAAGTTGAGTTTATGTTAAGGTGGGTTAGGTATTTAGAAAATATATCAAACATATGCAGGTTTCTTACGATGTTAACTTTCAGCGTAAAGCTAGCAGTGTGCCTTAACTGAAAGTTCGTCGGGATTTGAGCATGCAAAAATTGCGTTACCAGCGACTGTTGCAGCGAATTTGTGTCTTAGTTTAGTAATTTGAAATAAAAAGTTTAATATAATATGTGTGCCTTTACTTTTTCATTATATTTCAACAGGATGGAAGTTCGATTTGGCTTTCTCTAAGAAACCAAAGTAAAAAAAATCTGCAGTCTCTAGCAAAATTGATCAAAGTCAGCCTTGCCTTTAGCATAAAAGATAAGTGACTTTAATGGGTTCTTTCGCGGCAAGGTAATTAAAGCATTATATTTACATTACTTGCTATAAATGAAGGCTCTATATTTATAAAGAACCTTCCCTAAAGCTAATATTTGAATCGGCGGTGTCGGGCTTCACGCCAACGCACGCGTACAAGGCAACGAGTTAGTGTGGGCGACTGAAAATGGCATGGCTCCATCGATTTCTGAGCAAATTACATAAACACGGCGATGCGTTACTGTTATTTATGTCTTGAAAAAAATGTATCTCCACTGACTACTGTATTCAATTCTAGATTTCCTATTATAAATACGAAAGTTCCTGAGGGACCGTTCCACACCAATTTGATCTAGTCCCAAACTAAGCTCGTACTATGGTATGATTTACATTAGTATACAGATCGGAAGATTATACCTGAAATCTAGATTTTGCACAGCTAATAGTGCTCTCATCTCAGTAGGTCACATATTTTAATGACTTTTAAGATAAATCGGTTAATAATGAACATGGTTTAATGTGTAATGGTTTGAATATTTGAACTGTCAAAATTGTAATCACTCCTTTTGTTAGTCCGCTGCACAAAGCTTAGCAATAATTGAATTTTCCCTATAGGGGAGGCTTACTTCGGGGTTTCGACCCTAAGCCGTATATTAATTGCAAGAATTAATTCGTCCCCTCACCGCTAAAGACAACTGGACAGAGAGGCAGAATGAGTTTTTCAAACTTTCTATTTAGGTACGAAGATGTCTTCTTTTTATTTGTAGTGTTTGAACTGAACAAAACGGTAGGACCTTCAATTTTTGTGTGGACGATGCGTGAATTACCTTAGATTTAAATTGGGTCTGGATAGGTGGCGCAACAATCGTACTCCAGGTATACATTTTACAGCTAGTAACGAAATAAATTATAAACGAATATATCTAGTAAGTGATTATTATTATTCGAAAGTATGTACCCATATATATTATTATTATGTACCAAAGCTATTCTTAGAATAAGGAAGTCAGCATCAATATTGAATACGCCCGTATCCAAATTCGACGTAAATTCAGGAAAATTCCAGGAAATTTCTAAGTGTTTTCATTCAATTCAATTAAATTATTTAGGAATTAACACGCTCTTTATCGGATTATATGTAGTAAAGCTAATATATTGTATTCGATCGCTTTGTACCTATATATCTTCCCAACACTCGTGTTTATATACCTATATATCCTGACAGCACTAGTGGTAACCGGTGTCCGTACCCGCGAGGGAGGCAAGAGGCTAATCGCAATCGATACGGGGTGCCTGATGGTGTTGGCTGCGGGCAAGGAGAGCCCTGTGGGTATATACTTCACAAGGAATATTCTCGCTACAGATTTTTGAATATTTACCTGTTTTTAGCTAATACAGGCTTAGTTTGGGTGAAACAATAATCTACATATAATTATAGATCATAGAAAAACATAGAAGGTATCGTGAAACTTGATTAGGGAATTTAAGACGTTTGTTCCAAATACACAATTTGTACAAAGGGTTAAAAAATCCAGTACTTCATATCGCTCTATATTGATCGCTGTAATTAAAGTATCCAAGCTTTAGAAGTAATTACTTAGTAGACTAAAATGATATATACATATATATACAATACATTTGGTTTTGGTAAATGTAATCAATGAATCAAAAGTGTGTGCAAGAAGAGGCAGAGGAAGGCCACGTTCCAACTACCTGGATCAAATCGATCGGACGCTCTAGGACGGGAACGTTAAGAGTACTCGAAACCGACGAGCATGTATGAAGAGACTGATGAATGTGGATGTGGATGATATACATACAATATATAATGTATATAACCTGACATTTTTTTCTCCTAAAAAAACGCGTCACACAAGCGTGCATGTGAGCATCGCTTCCCTAACATATCGCATTGCATATCCATTTCACATGTGAGCTATTGCGTCGCACAACGCGACACCGGAGGGTGTTACCCACACCCCGGTGGTAGCTACATACCCCATGCCACGACACATGTGCGCTTGGAACACCTTTGACGTCTAAATCTGAGCTTTATTTCAACGGGGTAGAATATGCGATTTGCTTCACTGGGGGAAAAATGTAAGATGGTCATTGTGTACATAGAGGGCGCGCCCCTCGCTGTCGCCGAACAAACATGGCGGGTTGGCGGCGACTAACGAGGTTTTTGCGAGAGGCTCTCGTGAACGATTTCGCGCCTAATTTGGACGTTGTACGCTGCACGATGGAGTGCTTTACTTTATTTAGATTTCCACGTATACCACGTGGGCTAATTTAGCGGTTAATTCAGTGTTCTGTATTGAGAAAGTTGCCGGCAACTTTGCTTTAAAATTAAGGGCTCTTCGTTTTAGCTGAAGGCAAAGTAATGAAACAAGTTTAGAAAAACAAAGATTTAACAAAGATAAAATTATTTAGAATTTGATTTGAAAAGCATAGGTTTTTTATGTATCTTCACGCCTTCCACAATGGAATCCTGAAAGGGTAGGCAGAGAGGTAACATCCTCACTCGCGACATTTTCCTTTATCATAAAGCTCTTGGTGTGATAAATCACTATGTATACATTAGTTAAGAAAAAACCCTCGACCAGCTCGGTTTGAATATACGATTTTTGCTTTGTACGTTACTACGCAAACAACTCGGCCACTATATACCTACACAATTCTAAAATAAGTAATCTCATACCTGCCCAAAGTTCCCACAAGTTCATTCTGTAGTATATAAGGCAATACATAAGTATTATTCGATGGCGTTATACCTATTGCCAATGAACATTAGGTAGTAAGGACAGGGCGGTACATAAGTTTGGGCAGAGACAATATTGATGCGGCCACGGGCGGCGTTCGGCAGTTCAACCGCAGACCTTCTCAAATATACGAGCACATAATGACGAAACGTATCTGCAAAGGATTATATAATATATCCTCACGCCTTCCCACAAGGGTCCCCGAAGGGGTAGGCAGATGTGTATAGGTAAGACCCACACACCCACTTTCCGCCAGAGGTATATTAGGTGCGAACGTGACAGATGGCGAGTCCATCGCCGTTACTCCAGCACGACTATACATACGCCTTTGAATTTCTTCTCAGACGTATGCAGGTTTCCTCTCGATGTTTTCCTTCACCGTACAGCTCGTGGTGTGACTAATTACTGTACTTAAGTTCAGAAAAACTAATTGGTACAGTTGGGATTCGAACTTGCGACCTTTGCGTCGCAGGCAACTGCTCGAACCACTCGGCCACCACGGCTCTTAGGATTCTCTGCAAAGGATTCAATTCTAGTTATTCTTCTTATCTACAGTTTCTAAAGGTTTGCGGACCAAGTAGTTTAACAGTATCCACATAATAGGCGTGACGACAGTTTAAAAAAATCAAAGGTATAATTTGAGGGGAAAACACATGAAAAGGATATTAAAAAATGATTAAGATTAAAATTAAGATATGTAATGATAAAAGTATAAAATACTACCATCGGCCATTTTGACGGAAACACCAATCACAGCGAATGACGTCACGCCTGTGTAAGCTTCCTGTGTAAGATTTTTGCATCGAATTTTCAGTTCAATTGTGATCCTTCGACTCTAACGATGGAACCAGGCTTAAGCTTTTTTTAAGGCAACATCTCTAATTTGCCCAGAATTGACTTATTGATATTGGGAGATTTCCTCACATCAAATAAAGAAATTTGCTCGTATGAGTTAAGGAATGTGAAAATAATTTTGAATTGAAATTTATCTTTAGCACTAGATGAACCTGAGATAAAATCGAACTGTTCTTGAATTCGTTGGAGTGTATTTTATATTATTTTCATAGGTTATTTTTACAATAAACTTGTCATAGTTTATGTTTGAGGTTAACTCACTCGTAGTTTAAAAGTTGCTACTTTACGTAGTCACAACCAAATTTTTACCATTACGAAAAGAAAGAGTAAAATTGTCATCAATTAAAATATATAATAAGAATGAAAGCCAAAATCGAAACCTAATTAAATTAGTCGTCGCATAGCTTCAATATTTCAATTACTTATTTCACGTCAAAAAAAGATTTTAAGTTTAATGCCTATCAATATATTACAACATACTCTCATCAAAGTGGTCTTTGTAGAATTAAATTGGCCAATTCGTGACTCCGTCTCCTACATCGCTTATTATTTTGTTGATTGGAACATATACAAAGAACTTTTTGGGTGTTAATATTGATGTACACAGAGGGACCACACACCGCTTATACATGTTTGGAATACATTTTTATCACACGTAATATGTAATGTTTTGTTTGCATTCCTCTCACGCATAGATACAGTGTTTATCCATGCGTGACGTCAGAGCGGACACCTACGAGCTGCTTTCGCGCACTATTGAAAAAGTAATACAAACATAGCTTTACAGTGCGTAAAAACTTAGTTTATTACTAAAATAATGGTACTTATAAATTATAGGATAGGATATCAAATTTTTACGTCAAGCCTATTACGTAGGTACTAATTCGGTATGAAAGTTCTTGTTACGAAGTTTTTACAGCAGAAAAGTTACATACCACCAGGATAATGCATCTCTAGAAGAATGGTAAGACATAAAACTTAGAATCTGTTTAGTCACCGCTGATGTTGCAAAAATCACTAACTATAACAGCATGAGGCTTGGCTCTTTGCTATCTTTAGAACAAAACAATTACCCACTTCGAAAGATGTACTAAATCAATTTGAAATTTAATATAAAAGAAGGAGCGTTAAGAACCCGAGCACCACTTTTATAAAGCACCCAATTCCTGCGCAATTGTATTGTACAAATATTTTTAATAACAAAAACCAACTTAGCAAACGGAAGGAGTGGATGAGCGTTGTTCGGCTACAGCAAAATGAACCCACCCTTTGAATCAAATTGCATAAAGCTGACGTAGAAGCAGATCAAGCATAAATGGTCGAAGCAACTAATAATATCGACCAAAAGATTTCTTAAAAAGAGCATTGGGTTCCAAACAAAAAATAGTAATCTCAAATGTGAGAGACATGTTGAACTCTTTTATACGCTGAGTGGATGGATGTTTAGGAACCTTTCATAGGCTCGCAAATAGACATATTCAATAAATTTAAAAAACAAATTTCACGCTTCCTAATCTTTGGATAGTGTTATGATTTGTAGGGGTTGCTACATAATATTGGCTCGTCGATATTGTTATTCAATTCACTTTCAATGTAACAGGCGTATAAACGAAACTTCATTGTAATCGAATAGTTTCGTATTAACATCAAAATAAAATGTCGGTCAGAATATAAGTATATCTTTATATCTATGAAATACCTAAATATATAATCCTAATAAAAATATCGGGTAACATTAAATGGAATATAAAAAAAGTACTTCAATAGAACGCTTGGGCACATGACAAAAACAGTATTCAATCGACAATCGGTGGTATTGTCGCATCATTTCAAACGATTAGCCGTTTAGCCTCAAGCGTTCACAATGCAGCAAAATAGGATGAAAATGTCAAAATACAATCTCTGGTGACAATCTAAACAGAAGCAGTGCCGGTGTATATTGCAAAATAAGCCTTAGCGCATTGTGTTAAGGATATAATAAGCTTGATATTATAAATTGGTTTGCAGCTATTTAGGACGAACACAATGAGCTTTATCTCAAATAACACTAGAACTTGTACTGATATCAATTGCCATTTTTTATCAAATGAATGCGACAAAGAATGCGACGAATTACATGTCTCTTTGACAAACGTCTTGGGAAGAAAGCAGGAAGACTTTAGTAAAGTTTCAAAATGTATTGTTGGTATCTGTGGTATATGGTTTCGTAAAAAACAGTTTCTAATGAAACATTTCGATATTAGCGTCAAGTTAGAAATGCAATCATAAATCAATAATACGAAATAAACAGATTCATAGACGTCATATAAGTACATTTGTCGAGCTAACATTCTGAGATTGTCAACGAAATAGCACGTCGTGTTACGGGCCACACATTCGAGCAATTTTTCACGGCTCTCGAATACAAAATCAACAGATCAGAAAAAAGAGAAAGAGAGAAAAATTTATAAACATAATATTGTATGATGTAAAAGCAAATTGGGATTACCCAGAAGAGTAAGTAGACTTTATTGTAGTTTTAAAATCAACTAATCTTATTGCAGCTAGAAATATAAATTGTGCGTCTCTAATGTTTTCAAAGGCATGTCATTCCTTAGAAGCGTCCCTGCCCGCAAATAATTGGCCTACAACCTCTTGCCTGAGGGATTTTCGGATTTAACTTTATTACAACCGAAAAAAGCCATTCGAGTACCTTTTGTAGCAGTGTGGACGCATTGTGCGCGTAACAATTCAATATTTGTGCTGGAAATTGCGATATCCCATGGTACGTGAGGATTTATTTACAATCCTTCTACGAATAGAACGCCTTTGGGAATAGCCAAACTTATCCCAGTTTGATTGACACTATTGTTTGTATTATCGTAAGAGGGCATTTATATTGTGTTGCCCAATTAAAATATTGAAATTGAGAAGGAAAATCATCATTAAGTTTAGATCTTAATTAAACTCTTAAGAAGGTTCCAGATGCGCAACTATACAGTTCAAAATACAATGACCGGTATACATATAGGTATTATATCAACATCCGTTGCCAACATTATATGCTCGTTGATTACAGGATATTATATCTTTGCGTACCCCATGGCAGAGCCTTGCAGAAGGTTTTTTCATTTTCTAATGCCTCACCTACTATGAAGGTTAGCCACCAATTTCTGTTTGTCTCACTTAAGGCGAATGGATTGCGCTGGCCCTTCAAGTCCAGATTCGTATGTGACGTAACCCCGACTTCTTTCTGCGATCAACTCATCTCTTGCCGGCGCCTTAGCTCATCATAATCAGTTGCAGTACCTGTTACATGCCTGAGCACACTGCTGAGATATGCCATTTTCCGTCATTGTATAATGGACAAATGTTCTCGTTTCTGCTTGGCTTATCGCAGGACAATTAGTGCGTTCGTTCAACATACGCAAGCTCGCAAGTTTAAGGTACATCATTATAGTAGTAGGTAAAGGTACTTGATACCAAAGAACATTCTGTTTATGTCGCTTAGAGCCTGACACCTCGCCAAATATGCATTATATATATACTTATGGAGCTATGCTTATCATCTTGATATCACCAAAGACACCGATTAATCAAAATTAAGGCGAGAAAAACCGCACAATTATTAAATACAAGAAATAATCTATACATCTATACATGCATATAAATAAAACAGGAGTGTCTGTTTGTAATATTGAAATAACCACTTTTTTCTACATGCATATGAATATGTATACGGTACATACACCAAAATAGCATTTTTTTTTATTTTTGTCTGCCTGTCTGTCTATTTGTTCCGGCTAATCTCTGAAACGGCTGGATCAATTTTAACGGGACTTTCACTGGCAGATAGCTGATTTAAAAAGGAGTAACTTAAACTATCTCAAGCTACTTTTATTTTAGAATCTAAAAAAATTTTTTTTGGTTAAATTTCACGCGGACGAAGTCGCGGGCACAGCTAGTCTATATATATATATAAATGTTATGTTGGTTTGTGTACGCTTCAAAAACTCAAAAAGTTCTGCACCGATCGAGCTGAAATTTTAGCATGATATATAATCCGCATCAAGGATTGTTTTTATCTATTTTTTGCATCAGTCACATATCCACAGCGAACAGTTACACGGGTACAGCTAGTATTATATAAAAACAAACGTGTTGTAAGAGGCACGACAGAGAACATGCGTATTGCGTACCTACCAACAGGAAATTGATTCGCTTGTCAGCCTCTCCTCTCCACGTCAGTCGCACTCGAAGGGGCCCATGGGATTTGGGATAAGTGCTGAGATGGATAGGGGCTTCCTATGTATGTACCTACTAACTGATATCTGTACCGTTTTATATACTCCATTCTAATAAGTTTATTTATGCAAAAAGATTATAAAGATTTTAGACGACATTTTCAATGTGTGGAAGATGCGAAAAACGTCTGTAGGTCTAGTGAAAAATAGCGCTCTAATCGAGATAGAGATCTGACTAAGTATGATGTTATGTATGTTAGACCGTCTGGTCTAGTGGTCAGAGCTCCTGACTGCGAAACTTGAGGTCGCGGGTTCGTATCCCGCTGAGGGCAAATATTTGTGTGATGAACACGAGTATTTGTACCTTAGTCTTGGATGTCCTATGTATTTTTGTATATATCTATCTATATAAGTAAATCTATCGTTGTCTAGTTACTATAACACAAGCTTTGCTTAATTTAGGACTAGGTCAATTTGTGTGGAATTGTCCTAGGTATTTATTATTATTTATTTGCTTTTATTCACTCACAATTTTGCAATTCGAAACCAACCAAAATATAAGGGCCGTGAGGGCTAAATGGTGTTGATTGGTGTTGAAGTCGCAGAAACGGCGATTCTCGCCTCGCATTCATTACTCGCCGTTTCAAATAAATAGGGATATATCCAGGGAAAGGAGGTTGTTGTTACACCTTAGCCTACCCCTTCGCGGATCTTTGTAGGAAGGCGTGTAAATACACTAATTTGGTGCTCAACAATGAATGGCAGATAAATCATATAATTTCCTTTGGCTTGCATACGAGCGTAATATCACTACGAGGACAAACCTTTAGTTAGAATACAACAACTGAATATAACGAAGCCACCAAACATTTGATATACTCTGAAAAAACCCCCTATTCATGTCGGATAAATCCACTCGAGTGTCATAGCTATGTGACAGTTATTAAAGCTTAACAGAACGCGCCTTTATAACACTGTAGAATTAAACAGACCCTTTACCCGTAACGACAAAGGCTTATTTATACAATCCCAAGCTCTCTATGTCCTTGTAAAGTGACGTGTATCACAACAGGCGACAACGCCCCTGCAGTTTGTTCTCCTAAATAAATAGCCTGTTCTCTATTTTACATACAACTTCAAAGACATATGATGTTGACACTAAGCGCTTTTCGTGCCACATTCCCCTCTTTTGAATCCCTTTTAAAATATCTTAATTCACACCCCTAAGCCGACCGGAGTAAGGTAAAAAATACGTTCATACACTACAATAAGGATCGTTTTCCATCGTTTGTCTCTTCATACGTAGCTGCTTTCATATGCTAATTCATTTATACCGTTATTATAATTTCAACTCAAGTGTGTAGACATTAAAGCTGAATGCGCTTCGATGTTTAGTCATTTATTAGGGGTGTGTGCTGTTAGAAACGGTTTTAGGCGCAGGCTTGTCGGTTCGCTTTGTAATTAATATATACGATAGCGCCATTAGTACTACAAATTGCCAATTGTGGCCTGACAAAGAATTGTTGGAAGGGTGCTTGGTTATTTCCATCAATTGTGCTTGGTACCTATGGGGTATCAGTTTTAATTTGACGTTGCCTGCGGTGTTGCTAGATACAGGTTTAATTGATTTTTGTAAATGTAAAAAGGTAAGGTATGATGAGATGGCGAGTCCATCGGTTTTACGGTTTTATTATTCGACAACTAATCAAGACGTCAACGTCAGAGGGAGCATAGATTAAATGTCAGCGGAGATGAGGTCCCTTCGGAAAATGAGCAGAAATGTATTTAAGACAGACTGGGCAATTAAGAAAAAACATTGATTAGAGTATGTTTGTGAATATGAATGAAGAAAGGCACATACAGAGAGCTAGAGACTAACAAGCTTTTCAAAAGGGGCAAAAGGGGCTTCCTATTGCCTTATTAAAGTGTCCCACTTTAATAAGGCAATAGGAATATTTTTTGTATCTACTATCCTGAAATTATATCTTTTCTAGATTGTTCATCAAGCACCTTATCAGTAGAGGATACCAGTAGGTAACTAGGATGTGCGCCGCGTGAAAATTTTAATTTTCATTGTGCAATATGCATTCCTGACGAAAAGGGTATTTATAAGTATTTCTTACAATTTCTTAATAATATATAATAACATATTATTATCAAATATCGCTAGATATAATAAAACCAAGTCTTCCTCCGAGTGTCTGTCTGTGATAAACTCAAAAAGTAATGAACAAATATGCATGCGGTTTTAATGTTAAGCATTGATGAGAAAGGTATTTAAATTAAGATGTGTAAATATGACGATAATTGTTGAAATGTCGGAAAATGTCCAGCCGTCTGGGAGGTTCTATCGAAAACGCGGTATATAAAAAATGCTACATTTCAATGTAATCCACATATTGACGCTCAAGATGAGGCGGGTCGCGTGCACTAAATAATTATTAATAATATGTCATCACGTCCTCCCCGAAGGAACAGGCAGAGGTGTCTAGGTAACCACACACCACTTTCCGCCAGAGATATATTTTTAGTGCCAACGTGACAGCCGAGTCCATTGCCGATACTCAAGCACGACTATACGTAGGCTTTTTGAATTTATTTTCAACCGTATGCAGGTTTTCCTTCACAGTAAAGCTCTAGGTGTGACTAATCAAGTTAAGTTTGGAAAAACTCATTGGTACGGTCGGGATTCGAACTTGCAATAATTTAACGTGTAGATATGACAGGCATAATAAAATAAGTGTAAAATAATTCACTTTATAACTACGTTTTTAGGAAACGATCGCAACTGGGGTGGTGGAGATCTGAATGTTTGCTCCTTCCAACAGATGGCGTAATTGGCGACGGCGCGCTATACTTGGGGAGAATAATAAGTGTTTGCGTTTAGTTGGTAGTTCTCGAAAAATTTCAAAGATGGCGCATTTTACAATATGCAGTCGATTTAAAAATATAACGAACTATGCCCCACAGTTTCACCCGCGTAATTTTTTTTTTACGTTGGTAATTTTTTTTTATATACGTTGAAACATATTCTAAGTGTAAATCCAATTTAATCCATCTCTGTACCAAATTTCATCCAATTACTTTATGCGGCCATTTTGGCGTGATTGATTTTAAGTGACTATATAAAAACAATCATGCTCACATTTTTTTCCTTTTGCAATATTAGTAGATTAGACAGATACATTTTCCGATTAATAAGAAAAAATATATATTATTGAGTAACATAGTAGTACCCTAAATAATTATGCATGTTGGGAATATAATTCGCCAAGAAAACCACGTTTTCTTTATAGGTTGCAATGAATTTTTATTAGACCGTTAGCGCGTCGTTGTTCCGTTGACATCTTGTTGACAGATTGAATTTGAATGAAGTCAGCGTTGCTAGCCATAGAGCGATGCGGCGTAGACATCCTCCCGGGGGTTGAAAGCTCTCAAGTAGCAGCTTTCAACAATCTTCTTTCTCTGTTGTAGGTAGTAGGCATAGGCGATTGATGGCTCGTCTAACTGAGCCTCCGGCTGTAGTTACATCGGCTACACGCGGAATCCCGTCGCAGCCAGGAAAGATTTTGTTGACTGGTCCGAGTCGCCAGCAGAGTGGAGGTGTATTAGGTTCCTTGATTAGGACTAAATCATCGAGCTTCAGATCTCTACATTTTACTCGCCACTTTGTCCTTTGTTGGAGCTCAGCTACATATTCGGACGCCCACCGACTCCAGAAGTGCTGCTTCACTTGTTCAAGGCGCTGGAACCGATCCAGGCGGTGCTTGCTGCAGTCCACATAGCTCGTTGTTGGCAGTGATGTCAATGGCCTCCCAATCAAAAAGTGAGCGGGGGTAAGAGGCTGGAAATCGTTGGGTGAGGGGCTCAAAGGACAAAGGGGTCGGCTATTTAGGATAGCTTCTATTTGTGTAAACACAGAGGTGAGTTCCTCAAATGTTAGGTGAGACTGCCCTAATATTCGGTGCATATGGAACTTTGCTGATTTGACGCCGGCCTCTGCCAGACCGTTAAAATGAGGAGCGTACGCGGGGGAGAAGCGAAATTCAATGCCCCGGCGAGCAGCAAAGTCACAGATAGGGCCACTATTAGACTGTAGAAATGTACCGATATCTTTGGCGGCAGCTACAAAATTGCGACCATTATCACAATATATAGTTTTAGGCATTCCTCTTCGTGAAATAAATCTTTTTAAAGTTAGTAAAAATGCATCTTTGCTTAATTCACTTACCAGTTCTAGATGTAGGCGACTGATGCGCTCGACGTGTAGGTAGTTCAAATTAGAAGGATAGGCAAAGCGAAGCGAAGCAAACTGCGTTCTGGGCACTCCTGGGTTGATGTGGCACGGCTCTGGAACGATGATCACGCTGCTTTGTTCCCGATTATGTGGTGAGATGACGTATAACCTCTTGATCCACGTTGCTATTTCCACGTTGCTTTTCGACGATTTGATTTGGGGTTTGAGACCAGCACGGAACTTGTTCTCCAATTAGTGTGCAGGTCCTGTCACGGTCGCCATTTTTTGTTGGGAATATAATTCGCCAAGAAAACCACGTTTTCTTTATAGGTTGCAATGAATTTTTATTAGACCGTTAGCGCGTCGTTGTTCCGTTGACATCTTGTTGACAGATTGAATTTGAATGAAGTCAGCGTTGCTAGCCATAGAGCGATGCGGCGTAGACAATGCATATATTAATATATTTATACATCTGTAGATTTGCATTAACTTCGGGTAACCCTTATTTCCCAGGGTACGAAAGAAATATCAAATATTTAATTTAAGGTTATAATAAACTCTGACATAGTTAATAACAAGAGAAATCTCTGTACTTACAGACCTTCTTCGCTTCATCCACATTCATCAGTCACTTCTCACTTGTTCGCCGGTTTCGAGTATTATTTACTTCCATACGTGTTCGATCGATGTGTTCTAGGTAGTTGGAACGTGGGTCTTCCTCTGCTTAGTTAATTCTCTTAACTTAAGTTTGTGTCTACACACCTCTGCCTACCCCTTCGGGAAACCCCCTTGTGGGAAGGTGTGAGGATATGTTTGTTCCAAATGAAAAGGTTCATCGTTCAGTTCAGATAATGATATTGTTACCAACTTTATATTCATCTCTCGGGCGTCTCGCTACTTGGCGACAGATGGCGATAGGATATACGAAAGCGTGTTCAAACCTCAAGTCTATATCTATTTATTTATTTATTTATTTGGATCACCAACAGGTAAGAACACCTTAATATTAACAGAATATTCCATAATAAAACTTACATAAGTGTCCACCCAATTACAGGTAACCACAACTACTACAAGAATTAAGTAAAAAAGCTTAAAAATATAAAAAAAGAAATAAAAACTAAGAAACTAGGAACATATTATAAAGAATATAAAAAAAATTTTAAGTGTACACACACACACATATATACACATACACAGATATATCGATAACTTATAAAAGTATCTCAAGTATAATGATAATACTATTTCGTCAATTAATTTCAAATTCGCCTCGGTTTTTAGGAATATTAAGATTAATACACCTATATGAGATATATATAGCGTAAATCGTTCGGCAAATATAAGGTGCTTCTTTCTTAAATTTATAATAATACATGGCCTATGATGAACCTACCAATTCGGTCAGCCAATTTTAATCCTTATAAATAGTTGAATTACAGCCATATATTAAATAATCGAACAGCGAGATGGTTTCAACAAAACCACCATGGCGCATTTACATTAACGACCGATCCGAGAACAATTTAAAGGAAAAATATCGCAGACAAATACTAATTCGTAAACAAACCGCCCGAAACGAGTCACGAAACAAGCAATGCCGAACGCCCATCATATTAATAGATTGACGTGCTCAAAACTGTAAAATTACCATTTCGAATATGATTCGAGAAAAGAGCTTTAAAAAAAAAAGACAAATAGCTTCGTTGCAGCGAGCGATTAGGGGCGTAAGCGTCGTCGCGCACGAAACACGCGGTTATAAACATAATTTTAATGACTTGTAAATGGGAACAAAAAATATACATCGAACAGCAAACGGAAGGGGACAAGCGCCTATTTGTATGAAACATGTGCTACATGCCATATCCAGTCACAAAAACTGTGAATTTTAACAATAAGATGAACATGTCGACTACGAACATTAGACACACAAGATCTCTCAATTGTTGAAAAAAATTCAATTTATTAAAAAATCTTCGATGGAGATACTTAGATTTTCTGTTTTGTTATCACCACTTTGAAGGGTCTTCTCGTTATATCTGATGCATTGTGTTTCATTAACTTTGTTCAGAGGACCAAAAGAGACTCACCTTTTACGAGCTGTAGTATAACGCACTGCTGTGCCTGCCCAGTTAAATTGTAAGAAAAGAAATGATACAGCACACGTCTCCTATACTCAAACTAGCGTTGATGTAATGTGCAATAGATGGCGCTGTTCTTTTTTTATATCCTCACGCGTTCCCGCAAGGGTCCCCGAAGGGTAGGCAGAGGTGTATAGGTAGTACCCACACACCCACTATATATATAGGTAATAAATGGAGAGTAGAAGATATTTTAAACAAGTCAAATGTAATATGTATGTATAAAACTGAAACCGGCGGCGCGCATGTATGAAGTCTGATAAATGTGAATGAGCTGTCTGTAGAACTGTATGTCTGTAGGAAGAGACAATCTAGCGCTTTACTCTTGCTGCCTACCCGATGACTGAGCGTGATAATTTATGTACATCAAATTATTATTCTAGTTTTCCAATGAGTTTCTTAAAGTACCAGTGAAAAGTGAAGCCAAACTGTATATTAATAACTGTCTAAATAAGATTCAAGACAGTATGAAAATTAAATGGACGGCTTAAATTTAAACAAAGTTAACGATCACGCAACAGCGTCGATGTATTTATAGAACAATCCACAACTTTTAACCAGATTCAACTGTTCAATCTGACTAACTAATCTTTCGATTAATATATATTTAACATGCGATTACCAGGAGAGCGTATTCAGACATATATAACAGGCACAGAGAGCTCATGGCATACATTCCCTTCCAAGGCAGACATAGACCAGAGACTTGCTTCTTTCATCCTAAATTATCAAGCTTGACGGTTGCGAGCAACAAAGGCATATAATAAGATTTACTATTTATACTTGTTAATGTAAAACTTAACTAACAACAGGTTATAAGTAGTAATTACTAACACATAATATGGAATCTGTTTCTGAAATTAATTAAATAGCTATGGTTAGCCATCGTATGATAGCTGTCGGAAAGGTATGTAATAAAGTGACTTTAGTGATTTATCATAGTATAGGGCTAAGTGGTACCTTTACGTTTAGCGTTAACAGATACTAGCAAGTTTTACGTGCGTTACGTTATCTGTCAAAAAGTTAGGAATAATTGACTTTTCCCTTGGTGAGGCTTATAGGGTTTTCAGTGTAATTGTGGTGGCCAGTATCAATGAGTTTTTCTGAACTTAAGTCACCCTCAGTGGTTTATTATGGTGAAGGGAAACGTCAAGATTTGTGTCATCTTATGAATCTAATAAAATAAGTCAACATTTTAATTATCTTACAAAATAAATTATAATGTACTTATTGCACGCGTCGATGATACAAGGGTGTACATCCTCATACATATACCTATACTTCTTCTAGGTATATGTGACTGAAATCCTTCAAAGCGGCTGGACCGAATTTGATTTTTTCTTGTGTTTTCAGATGTATTTAAGAAAAGTTCAGATTCACAAAATGGCACAGTAAAATAAACACAGGGTGGATGTGTGTACACTAAGATGTGACATAAAGACACAGACGACCGTCAAATCACTTTTGTATGCTGCAACTATAATGGAGTATCAAAATAAAAACATTGTCCTTTCATTCATGCTTTATGTGTTACATTATTTTTATTTCACGATTGTTAAAGTTTTATCTCTATCGTTTAAACAATGCATTAGAGGACTTTTAAACTAAAGTCTCGTGACACAAGAAAAAGTTAAAACAAATGTAGATTTTGAGATAAAAATCAAATTAAACCGATAACATTTTATAGCTATCGATAAAGTGTATGAAGAAATTGGGACGCCACGCGGCTCCGTAGGAATATTTATAACGGGAGTCGGGTAAACGACTATCGAATGATCGCATCGGGTTGTAATCGGACTATTTTTATGTTTATTTGTATGGTTCACAAAGTCTGTTAAAATATTCAAAATTTGGCTACCCCTTTTATTGTCACGGCACGGCGGCACTTCCGCGTTGTAGCCTTCAACCCAACAGTTCCAACGAACACAAATGTTGCACTACGACCATAATTACATCAAAAAGACGGAACTGGTGACGGAAAATTACCTACGATAAAAATACTAGAAAAAAAGTATACTTTTCTTCTACACTACTGTTAACGTACATATAGATAGATAGGTCTCTCAATTGAACATTCCATGTAACTTTCTTGCCTTATAAATGACTGGTAAATTAAATTACGTTTTGCATTTGATTTTAATCACTTTCGATATAGAATAAAAGAAAAAGCGTATTTAATGTGACGAGTAAATATTTGTGTGTATAAGTGCAATATCGGTAAATGGGCAAATTCTAGAGCAAGTGAATGAATTTGTATATCTTGGAAGCATGTTCACACGAGATGGAAAGTATGAAAAATATATTGAAAGAAGGATAACTGCCGGAAATAAGGTGAATGGAGCCATGTCGGCGTTGATGGGCAGTAAAAGTCTGAGCAAGAATGCTCGAGTTGCTGTCCACAACGCGATATTGGTACCTACCTTATTGTATGGCAGCGAATCCTGGGTATGTCAGAGGAAGTATGAAAATAGCTTGAATGCAGTCGAGATGCGATCTCTTCGAAAAATGTGCGGCGTAACGATATTAGATTGAATTCGCAATGAAGAGATTCGCAAATCAACTGGCGTGAATGAGGGCGTGATTGTAAAGATGAAGAAAGGCATGTTACGTTGGTTTGGACACATAGAAAGGATGAGTGAAGAAAGATTGACGAAACAGATATACAAAGCAAAAGTGTGTGCAAGAAGAGGCAGAGGAAGGCCATGTTCCAACTACCTGGATCAAATAGATCGGACTCTCAAGGACGGGAACGTTAAGAGTACTCGAAACCGACGAGCATGTATGAAGAGACTGATGAATGTGGACGAAGCGAAAGAGGTATGTAAGTCTAGAGAGAACTGGCGCTCTCTGCCTACCCCGTTAGGGACTTGGCGTGATGATATGTATGTATGTATGTATGTATGAGTAAATATTTATGAATAAAATAACTAAGAAAATAATCTAAAACATGCATTACTACCACGTACTTCCGTTTTGTTGAGAGGAACTGTTGACGTTCATTAGGTTTTCATAACGACATAGACAACCAACAAATAATTTGGCCCTTCGAGAAGAAAATGTATAGTACGAAATTAGCTATTAAAATTAGCACAAACGTTTAGTCGCAAAGGGTCTATTTGTCGAACACAAGTATTGTTCAAACCTAACTTAAATTGATACTTCAGTACACATCAATCACATCAATCGTACTCATAAAGCGGGTAACACACTGTATCCAGTTGGGAGTGGAACATACCGTTCG
The DNA here is from genome assembly GCA_945859725.1 of Drepana falcataria. Taxonomy (NCBI): domain Eukaryota; kingdom Metazoa; phylum Arthropoda; class Insecta; order Lepidoptera; family Drepanidae; genus Drepana; species Drepana falcataria. The sequence goes on along the minus strand of OX243941.1, from coordinate 6,102,628 downwards.
ACATGTTTCGGAAAAACGGCCCGCGATTATATTAGCATGCGAGGTCCACGTAATGGGATGTTTTACCATACCATTCGGTGTCCCTTTTAACATACGGCAGCGAACAAAGCGGGGAAACTGCAGGTTTTCACCACGACAGGGCATTAAGCGAGGCTGGTTTGTCGATGTTGTTGATAAAATTATATACGATTGCTTAAAGAAACACCATACCTATGAGTGATCATTTGCTATTTAGCTTCAATACTCCAATTATCACTGAATTTATATATGAAAATAGCACAAATGCAGTTGAGATGCGATCTCTTCGAAAAATGTGCGACGTAACAATCTGAGATGGAATCCGCAATGAAGAGAATCGTAAAACAGCTGGTGTGAACGAGGGTGTGATTGTAAAGATGAAGAAAGACATGGTACGTTGATTTGGACATATAGAAAGGATGAGTGAAAAAAATATTGACGAAACAGATATACATACAAAGCGAAATTGTTTGCAAGAAGAGGCATAGGAAGACCACGTTCCAACTACCTAGATCAAATCGATCGGAGCGTCAAGAGTACTCGAAACCGTCGAGCATGTATGAAGAGACTGATGAGTGTTGCCGAAGCGAAAGAAGTATGTAAATCTACTACTCCACTCACTGCCTACCCCGTTAGGGACTCGGAGTCATTATATGTATATATGTCTGTGTCTCAATCAGCTTATTTTTTAAGATCTGTCGTTATGTATCTATCCAATTATGGTTTCATTTGCAGATTATGTTTTCTTCAAAAAACAAAATCTATACTTCTATACTAATATTATAACGAGGAAAGATTTGTATGTAAGTATGTTTGTAAGAAATTGGCTCAAAAATTACTGGACCGATTTTAAAAATTCTTTCACCATTTGAATGCTACAGTATCACTGTATTAATATTAATATAGGCTATTTTAATTGCAAGAGAAAAATAAATTCAAATATAATATAAAAATAAAATGTCCACCCGTGCGAAGCCGGGACGGGCCGCTAGTCAAATCTAAGCCGCCATTGGTGTACATTTTATCATAGACACGCGATTCCAACTTGAAATTATTGATTATCAATCGTAATGGTCTGAAAATCGAATCTCCCTAGCTAGAGTGTAACAGCCGGAAGCGAACGGCGAAGGGTATGATCACCGGCGCTACTGCCGGGTATAAATTTCTATGCAAATGAACCGGTGAAGAGCGACGTCGTGGCAATAATCGCTGGCAGCGTCGTAAATAACGTTTACGAGGCTACGACATCGGCGGCAACCCTTGCCGGGCGAATTAACGCGACGCGGGAGGTACCGATGCTACAATGATAAACTCGCCTTGAACCCGCCAACAGCGCTCGACGCTCAAACAACACTCATTCAATTACCGCCGCTTTCAGTTCTTACACATAAATATATATGTAAAGAAAAATTATATTGATACTCCCTGGCCGGTCGATGGTCGATTGAATAAATGTTTTTTTTTTAATATCAGATAATTTAGAAACAACAATAATAAAACAAAAGTTGATGAAAAAGATTGCCGTATATGGATAGTAAGGAATCGACATAGACTATTACTAATATTATAAATATGAAATTTTGTAAGTTTGGATGTTTGCGGTTCCATCACGGCAAAACGGCTGAACCGATTTGGCTGAAAGTTGAAATTGTTACTTTTAGGTACTTTTTTTTTAATTCGAAAATTCAAAGTTTTTCACGGGATAGCGGCTGAACCAAGCAGGAAAATCTATAGGGACAGGGAAAATACATAAGCTACTTTTTCGAACTCCACGCGGGCGAAGCCGCGGGCATAAGCTAGTATTACAATATAATTACATTATAAGTCGTTCCTCCTTTCAGAGAAACCCAATTGTGTTTATTTACTATGTAATAATATATTCTCACGCCTCCTCGTCCTTCGACAAGAGTCCCCTAAGGGGTAGGCAGAGGTGTATAGGTAGTACCCACACGCCCACTTTCCGCCAGAGATATATTTTAGGTGCCAACGTGACATGGCGAGTCCGTCGCCGTTACTAAAGCACGACAATATACGTCTATATGTATAATATAATAATACATACGCCTTTGTATTGCTTCTTAAACGTATGCCGGTTTCATATCGATAATCACGCTTAGATTACCTATCCCAAAATCATGGATTCGCGCCTGGAGGGAATATTACGTATGCAATGAAAACATTCCCAGCAATTCCAATACAGCATTGAACTTTAAGTGCTATGCAAATTAGTATAATTGTCGCTGAGGATCCGATTTATGGTAGTGACGGGTGGGAGGGGGAGGTGTGCCATAATAGAGCGACTGATACAACTTTTCCAGGATCCATTAAGATGGAGATTAAGCAAAAATGCACCTGCAGCGCTAACATTAATTAGATTCACTAGCTTATGGGCGGGATGGTATTTGTAACGACGGAACCTTTAGCTGAGGAGACATTAGCTGCTTAGCTTTCATATTGCAGCCACCCAGTACAGTACGAGCACTTCTTGCTAATAGACTTCGTTGCTTAATAAAGAAATTCGTATTGGCCTTTTTTTATACCATAAGAGTGCCAAACAAGCATTTGGCCCACCTGATAGGAAACGGTAACCGTAGCCTATTTACGATAACGCTACCGAAGTATCAGTTGCGCGCTGCCACTCTATGTTCGGAGAGTTATACTGTGCTGGTAGCATAATGGGACTAATCCCTCTGCTGCCATCACAATATAACAATCCTCCCCCTCGCCAAAGCTCATTACTGGATACCTTATTCACCGCGTATGAACACAACACAATAAATTATGTTATTTTACTACTGACTTCTATAAGGTGGACGTCCTGCCCCAGTCGGGCAGCTCTAAAATAGACCGGAAAACCCCGTTATGTCCTACCTCTCTTAAAATGGCCTGATTTATAGCCTCATTTATTTATCGGTAGATTGTTAATTTCATCCTTTCCCAATTTTCTACGTAGGTACATATATCGGACGGCGCACATACCTACTATACATGTAAAAAAATATGAACTACGACGTGCTGCCATTATTACTCAAGAGTGTGAAAGACACAGATATAGACGACGTCTATAACTCTATCCTTTTCGCATCCTTGAATAATGATAGCAATAGCGTGTCATGGTGAGACCATTGGCAAGCAACGCTTGAGCATTAATCACGAATACCCCGCCATAATATCATAACATTCTTCTTGTTAAAAATCAACGTTATACTTATTTGGGAAAGCCACACCGGGTAGAAGAACAGGCAGAGGAAGGCCACGTTTCAACTACCTGGATCAAATAGATCGGACTCTGAAGGACGGGAACGTTAAGAGTACTCGAAACCGACGAGCATGTATGAAGAGACTGATGAATGTGGACGAAGCGAAAGAGGTATGTAAGTCTAGAGAGAACTGGCGCTCTATACTCTCTGCCTACCCCGTTAGGGACTTGGCGTGTTGGTCCACAATCTAAACGGTTTGATGAATAGCTGGAACGACAGTAGAGCCTCTGTTTTTTAAACATTAGTTCCCTCTTTAATGTGGAAGTGAGCTGTAACATAGTCATTCTGTCTGCAGGTGTTTCATGTTTACTCTGCTGTAATTCATACATACATATCATCACGCCAAGTCCCTAACGGGGTAGGCAGAGAGTATAGAGCGCCAGTTCTCTGCTGTAATTCGTTTTTATAATTATATTATCCCTATACCTTTAAACGAGCAATTCTTGTATATATATAATCCGAATCTCGGAAACGGCTCCAACGATTTTCATGAAATTTGCTAGGGGGGGGATTTCGAGGGCGATAAATCGATCTGGCTAGGTTTCATTTAAAAAAAATTTTGTTATATCCATGTTTTTAGGCAATGAAAATCTCCTACAATTTCATTAGAATTTGAATTTCGATACTGCTTTACCGACACAGCATACTTCAGTAGATTGCGTTGCTAAGTAACAAACAATAGGGTTTGGTTTGACATTAGGCCAAGAAAATAAATTGTCTACTTACATGTGTTCACTTAAAATGCCTAAAAGATCTTTAAAAAAAACGCTTATGAACAATCTAACTCCACGAAACCGCGACTGGTCTCAAGAACACCTTCAGGAAAATCGTGATCAGACACAAACAGGTCAAGTTTCTCAAACTTCATTTCAAGAAAACCTTTATGAAAACAATCAGGTTTCCGCCCGTCCCACACGTGCTGCTAAAGAAAGATGCTTACAAAACTTGACCAACATTATACGAGCAGAAAGGTCTTATGATTTAGATATTTCACGAGAGCGTGCGTCACAACGTGTGGCCGCTGAAAATCACGAACAACGGGAACGACGTCTACAAGTTTTGCGGCAGCGTGCGGTACAACGTGTAGCTACTGAAAACCACGAACAACGGGAGCGACGTCTACATGATTCACGGCAGCGAGCAGCACAACGTTTGACCTTTGAAAATATTGAACAACGAGAATACCGATTAGAAGAACAAAGACGTCGAGACGGAAGACGTCGGAGGGCTTTAGAACTTTATAATCATTTACCGACATATAAATGTGCCGTTACTGCAGCTGTGCAATATCACGCCTTAGGACTATTTGAAATTTTGTGTGTTCATTGTGGTGCATTACATTTCCCTGAAGAACGCGTTTCAAATCATATAAATAGAAATTCTTTTGGTGATTGTTGTTTACATGGACGAATTTTAATGGAACAACCGAGATTTACAAATGAATTAGTACGCCTCTTTTTAAACCGTCATCCAAACTCAGAAGAATTTCATAAAAAAATAAGGAACATAAACGCATCTTTTGCTCTAGCATCCTTCAATGTAGAAGATGACAGAACAATAAATAGCCATGGCGTTTATAGTTTTATCGTTGCCGGACAAGTATATCACAAAATGAATATGACAGCTCACCCGACACAAAATGATGTTGGTGTCTTTGATCGGCCACTATACGGGCAACTATACTTTTTAGATCCTGATGAAGCCGTTAGTGAAAGAGTTAACCATCCACTTAATTTTGGAATTACTACCTCAACGATGAAGTTATTGGAGTTCATCATTCGAGCGCAAAATCGCTATGTACAGGGATACATAATGATGCGAGAAGTAGAGGATGAAATGAACCGGTTAACTTCTGCCCAAGGGTTACCCCCACCATACGTAAAGCTTTTATTTAGACTTCCAGATCAAGCTGATCGGAGAAGGTTTAATATACCGGCGTGTAATGAGGTTTGTGCAGTTTTTACACTAAATGCTGATCAAAGCTTCCCAGAAAATGAAATGATTGTTCACCAACGCAATAAAAACATTGTCTTTTTAAAGAATGTTGATAAGCGAGTCGAGCCGTTTACTTACCCATTATTTTACCCAGCTGGCACGGATGGTTTTAGCCCAGATTTGCAATTACAAACGCCTTATGCCAGTCGCACTCATTTAACTCGCCTTGAACTGGCACAATACAGACTTTCGTTTCGACCAGAGTTTGCAAATTTTTTAACAGAATCTCCTTCAACAGAAGGACCCGATGTACGGGAACTTCCATTTAATGCACTGCATTTTGGAGGCCGATTATTTCAACAATATTTAGTGGATACATACATTCGTGTAGAGCGTGACCGTATTCAATGGATAAAATATAACCAAAATAAGATTTTAGCTGAACAATATACAGGAGTAACCAGTTTTATAAATCAACTTGCCGAAAAAAAAAAAGCTACAGTTGGTGAAAAGATTATTTTACCTTCCTCTTTTCCTGGTTCGACGAGGTATTACATGGAACATTTTGAAGATGCAATGGCTATTGTTCGACGGCTTGGATCACCAGATTTCTTCATCACTATGACATCGAACCCTAACTGGCCAGAAATAAAACAAGCATTGCAAATAAATTTAGAAGATGGAACAATCTTGCAACAGCTTCCACAGGATCGTCCTGATATCGTGGCTCGAGCTGCTAAGTTAAAATTTGAACAATTAATAGAAGATTTAGATAAAAAACAAGTCTTTGGAAAGGTATCAGCTTTTGTATATACTATAGAGTTTCAGAAACGAGGATTACCACATATGCATCTGCTTATAGTTATGACATCTGATGACAAGATTCATCAACCAGACGAACTCGATGACTTGATTTCATCAGAAATACCCGGAAATTGTGACTTAGAGTTAAGAGAATTAGTACTAAAATGGATGATTCACAACCCATGTGGCCATTTAAATCCCAATGCAACGTGTATGGTTCATAGAAACGGAAGAACAAAATGTCGATTCGATTTTCCAAAATCGTACCAGGAAGTTACATCTTTAGTAGACGATGGTAAACCAAATTACCGTCGACGCTACAATCCGCAGTTGGACCCTCACAGTCCCCAATTTTCACACGAACATGCGGTTTATCGCAAAGACATAAACGGTCGTCGTATAACACGAGATAATCGTCATGTAGCCCCCTACAACGCATATTTATTGAAAAAATATAATTGTCATATTAACGTTGAGTACGTAGGAAGTATTTTGGCTGTAAAATATCTTTATAAATACATTTATAAAGGACACGATTGCGCATCGATCAAAGTTTTAGAAGAACAAAGGACACTGATTTATAATGAAGCAAACACATTCATTGAAGGACGTTGTATCACCCCACCAGAAGCATGCTGGCGATTATTTGCTTTTGAAATTCAAAAAAAAAGTCATAGTGTCCAACGACTAGATATCCACTTACCAGGGCAGTATCGGATTGCAAACTTAGATCAAATCCACGAAGATTTAGCCGACATTGGCCAAAGAGGGTCTACTCTGGAGGCTTATTTTCAGTATAATGCAGAAATTAAAAGACATAATCAGTCAAACGATAATGTCTCCCGTCAATATCATTTTTATTGGCAGATGCCTGAAAACTTTAAATGGATCGGAAGGTCTAGCAAATGGGAGGCACGAGTTCGCCGTTTGCGAGTCATTGGTAGGATTCACAATGTGAATTTCGTTGCTCAACCCGAACTTTACTACTTGAGATTGTTACTATTTCATGTAAAAGATGCAACAAGTTTTGAAGACCTTCGAACCGTAACAGACATTCAATATAGGACGTATAAACAAGCCTGCTTAGCACGGGGCTTGACTTACGACGATCAACAATGGATAGAAGGATTACGAGAATCTGCCTTATCTAAAATGCCTGTAGCAATGAGAAGCCTTTTTGTTCAAATTTTAATTTATGGATGTCCTGAAAATCCAAAGGGTCTGTGGGAAACATTTAAAATAAATTTGTCAGAAGATTTTATACATGCAGCCCGGCAAAATGATCAGTATATAGATATTGCAATTAATCGCGCTTATAGAATTATTGCAAAAAAATTGAACACTGAAGCAACAGAAGGCCGAAATTTCCAATACTGGGTACAAACTTTTGGCTTTGAGGACATTGATAATTACGATCTTGAAAATAATGAAGAGCATTTGAATACGGATGAATCAGCAGTATTAGGAGAGCAAATGTACCAGTTACTAAAGGGAAAACAGATTCAAGTCGTTAATTCCATTCTTCAAGCTGTAAATAATACAGCTTTTGAAACGAAATGCTTTTTCATTGATGGTCCGGGGGGCACTGGAAAGACATTCATATATAAAACTTTATACTACATGCTGACTGGAAAACGATACAAAGTAAAATGTATGGCTTTTACCGGTATTGCTTCCATATTATTGCCTAATGGACGTACTTCTCATAAAACTTTTGGCCTAAAAGTACCACTGACACCAGATGCAGTCTCAAGTATTAAACCTAATTCTTCTAAAGCAAGACAATTAGCAGAAATAGATATTTTTCTTATGGATGAAGCACCAATGCTTCCAAAATATGGTTTGCAGAACATTGATCAACTTTTGCGCTCCATTGGAAATGCAGATCTCCCTTTCGGTGGTAAAGTAATTGTACTGGGAGGAGATTTTCGCCAATGTCTGCCTGTACAGCCACGTGCTAATAAAACAGAGTTATTAGATCTTTCTATTAAGCGATGCCCCTTATGGTCCGTTTTTAAGACTTTTAAACTAGAAGAAAATATGCGCGTTGAAATAGAGGAACGACAGTTTTCTGATTATTTACTAACATTAGGCAACGGCGAATTGACCCTTAATACTATGGAAGAAATTGAACTGCCACAGAATATCATTTCAAGCAACAATCTTATTGATGAAGTATTTGGTAACTGCTTAGCATATGGAAATTATGAGGGGATGAAGGACAGAGCAATACTCGCGCCTCTTAACAAAGATGTTGAAAAAATTAATGATGATATAGTTGCCAAACTTCCCGGAGAGTACAAAATCTACTATAGCCATGACTCAATGAAAGATCAACCAGAAGGAGGAGTCGAATTTACAACTGAATTTCTCAATAGTGTCAACATTTCAGACTTGCCACCACACGAACTAAAATTGAAACAAAACGCGTTAATTATGTTGTTGCGTAATTTAGACGTATCAGAAGGACTATGCAATGGTGTAAGACTCATTGTAACAAGTCTGTGCAATCACATAATAAAGGCAAAAATTGTTACTGGTGAACAATCCGGCAAAGAAGTACATATACCAAGGATAACCCTTGACTCATCGAAAGGACAACTGGGATGCACCATGCAGCGTCACCAATTTCCCGTTAGATCTGCATTTGCCATGACTATCCACAAATCCCAAGGGCAAACATTCGAATCTGTTGGGGTTGACTTAAAGTCCAGTCCGGTCTTCATGCATGGCATGTTATATGTTGCATTTACTAGAGTTAAGCGACCAACTGCGCTAAAAATCCTTCTTCCAAATGAAAATCCTCGACATACTCGCAATATAGTATGGAAGGAACTATTAGGTTAAGATCCAATTTCATGATGATAAATATATACCTAATTTATTTATACATACGATAAATATTTATACGATTGATAAACTGTAATACTTGTTTTTAGTAAAATATTAAGCGAAATTGTGATTTTTTATTTAAATAACCAGTTCATATTTTTTATTATTATGTCGATAAGATTGAAAAATATTATTCATATTTCATAAGTATGTAATTCATTCGAAATATAATTTCCAAAAAACACGACTAAAAAAAATACCGAGCTAAGCTCGGTCATCCAGGTACTATCTTTAAAGTAAAGAATATGGTATGTAATTGCTTCAATAAATCTTGTAATGATGGCATTTATTTTATTAACTAACTAGCGGCCCGTCCCGGCTTCGCACGGATGGACATTTATTTTTTAAACATTTTGGCATAAAGTTATCTTTTTTTCTTGCAATTAATCTAGCCTATATTCATCAGTGATAATGTAAAATTCAAATGGTGAAAGAATTTTTAAAATCGGTCCAGTACTTTTTGAGCGATTTCCTCACATAATCAAAAATTTTTTCTCTTTATAATATTAGTATAGATAAAAAAAAGAAATTTAAAATGATATGCCACACATCAGCACCAGACCATTCGCTCGTAGCAACAACACGAACGCAGCGAACGCGTCGCAGAATCTGAATCGTAATTCAATTTGGCAAAGGGTTGTCAGCTACGCGGAACGAAAAACGGGAAAACAGCAAAGGGAGAGAAAGGAAATTCAAAGGCATGTCTAGGGGCGGTGACGTCACGTCGCGGTTAAGGAAGCCTGGTAATTGATGCGTTTTGAATTAAGACAGCTTTTTAGGTGTCGTGAGGAGTACATGGGGTTGAGTTATTTTTATTTTGATTCTAAACTTTTTTCAAGGTATATTGTTCACACCTTATAGGTTTTAAAGCAATTTTTTTTAAATATAACAAAAAAAATAAATGAAACAGCATGCAAATCAAAACAATCAAAGACAAGAAACAAATCCATTTAAAAAACAGCGGTAAAGTTAGGGGTTAATTGTAAAAAAAAAGAAATGGCTTGCATTTGCTTACAATTTGCATCATTTCGGTTGACTTTTTAAAAGCACGATGTTCAATGAGAAACCCCGACCGCGGGCCATATGGTCTTGGCGGGTGACAGCTATTTGCTTGAAACATTTTTGGTCACGAAAATTTCGCGCCCAATTTTCTTCGTGTCATGGAATTTGACGGCTCTATCGTGAGCCGTTACTTCTAAAACAGAGTCGCGGAGCTTTGCAGAATACTTTTTCATGACATTACCATTAAAGTGGCTTGAAATCAAACATGATGATTATTATTATTTTTTAACGTTTCGACAGTTTATTCATAAACGGACTTATTATAGGGACTGTAAGGTCAACGTGTACGTGACTGTTTCTCGTATACTCGGGGCACCTGTGGCTCGGAGAAACCGGCTTTGGAGCACTTGTAGGGGGTTGAGGATTGACTTGTAAGAGTGTGCAAACACTACACATGCATACGTCACGATTGGACATGAACATTAGCGATCCCATTGCATTTAACTATTTTGGATGTTTTAATGTTACAATTACACCGTTATAAGAGATTAATTACACCGGAGATAAGAGTGAAGCAAGGTTGCAGCCCCGTCAATTTAAGTAATAATATTACAATACCATAGGACCTTACTAATTGTGGTTCCAAACTAAGCAACGTATGTATACCATGGTAACTAGACGAGTTGATAAAAATCACTAATTACTGAACACGCGTTATTTCACCGAGTTTTCTTGTTAGGTTAGCGTATCTAGCTCCAATTTGGGACAGGTGATCTCGTTGCGTCTCCACAAGCAATTAAAACCTGCATACAACTTATTTTAAAGCTAGGACGACGGCGATCAGCCTTAAGATAGTGTAAAAATTACATACTTATCATAATTTCATTCGTTATTAAATACTTATTTATAATACAGATAGCTTTTTAGGGTCTCCGTTGGAACATAATTGCAATGGAATAACGTATAATTATCTTTTTGTGTGTTGTGTACAAGTGTTAACAAAGCTTGTCGAAGTTAACATGCGTGCAATGTGCATAATGGGTGTCCGCCAGACGATAGATACCAGCGCGAAACGTACAAAAAGTTGAAACACGACGGGTGCGAAATAATTAAAACCACTTAATAAGCAATAACATTGTACAGCATAAATATTGCATTTTCACTTGCACAGAATGTATTATTGTACTCAAGTACCTTTTAGTGGTTTTAAACATGTATTATATTGTGTACTAAAGTGTATTCACTTTTTAATTTTCGCGCGACACGCGAGATAAGAATTTGCCGTGGCGACACAAAGATCGCAAGTTCGAATCCCGATTGTACCAATGAGTTTTTCTGAACCTAAGTAACTGTAATGCTCTTAGCATTACAGTGAAGGAATACATCGAGAGGAAGCCTGCATACGTCTAAGAGGCAATTCAAAGACGTATGCATAATCGTACTTGAGTAACGGCGATGGACTCGTCATCTGTCACGATGGCACCTAAAATAAATCTCTGGCGGAAAGTGGGTGTATGGTTACTACCCTCAAGTAGGTCAGACAAGAATAAAAGTGTGATCAATTTCTGCTCTAAGCTAATCAGTTTATCAGAAATCGAGGGAGGGTGCTTTACCAGCAAAGCAATTCTTGGTGCTATCGAAAGCTCACCGCAGGAACTAGTTACAGTGCATTTTCGCTGCCTCAGTCACTCCAAATCCAGATCTAGAGATGCCGTTTCGATCTGCTTCTCGTTAAACTGCTGCTCATTCAGCAAACCAGCGGACAGATCTATAATTTTCTTAGCTCCAAAAGAAGTTTTCCGCAAGAAACGAATGTCATTGCATTAATATCACTAAATACTTACAAACATTACGCCATCTAACAATGTCGCAATTGTATCGAAAGAAACAAACAAAGTGCTTTTATAACAAAAATTTTAAACTTTGTTAAAACAAATGATGTAATACTTCTGACATTTCGCCACAAGTTTTCTTATCGGAAACCTTTGGAGTTTCGATACCCCCGAATTACCAAGTTTGTTCCAGTCCCGTTGCGAAATTCGTCAGCCATGGAGTTTTACGTAATTTATCGAGTTGGCGAACTAGTTGCCGTGGCGAAATGTTATGCCGTTCGCGAGGACGCTTGAGTGTGCACAACTTTCGGTGTAAAACTGCATTAAGCTGACAGAAATTGCTAATATCAACAACGGTGTATGTGAAAAATTTGTATTTACATTTGTAGGAGGGCGAATGTAGTACACACATTAAAGACGCAAGAACTTCTTGGACGAATAGATTCTTAATTCTTAATGAGGCTATACCAAATAAATATCAATCAATCACGGTCGTGAATACATGGTACTCATTGCGTATCTTGGTTAATAGGAGGACTACAATGACAACGTAAAACTTTTCAAGGTTGCACACTTACACTATTAACTATAGGGAAGAATAGAGGGGCGAGTCTTCGTGGATGGCACTATCTATCTACCTTCGTAGTATAAAATATTGTATTCGTAGATAGATTCATCCTCTAGGATGTATCACATCACACTATAATCACGGCATGTTAGAATGAAAATCAAATTTAATTAAAGCTAATACTACTAAAAACCAATAAAACCTTTTTTACAACAACCGAAACTGAATAAAAGTCAGCTACGTCCTGATCCGTAGCGAATAAGGTTGCATGCAATAAATGCATTCAGAATTGGTGAAGCGCAATTTTCGTGTTAGGCTGTTGGCGATTGTCGTGCGACAGTCTGTTTGATTTATAGGTAACTGTTTGTCAGCACCACACGCGAACACTTGTCATGTATTGACACGTTAACTGACTTATATTATAATTTCTAAGGCTTCATTTGCACGAGGTGTTTACACACACGCTAGCAGTTATGTTATGTACATTACTGCCTTATCTATAGCTCCCTGAGAAGCTCTGTCTGCGTACCCAATGAGGGACTCGTATTGATGATATCTACATGTGGGTTGTAGCAATTGCTATGATCAAATGGGAATTATAGGGTAGAAATTAGATAAAGTAATGATGAGATTATAAGTAACTCCTGTTTTAAATTTAATCCAAATCTGTTCAGCTGTTGGTGCGCGATTGAGTCACAAACATTACTGACACTTATAATTACACACACACACATTACAATAAGTGTTAAAGAGGATATATATATTCATCCAGTTTCTGTGGCGCTATATATTATTTGGCAAGTAATGAAATTTGTAGTAATCTATTAATAAAATTTTAATCATATCAGTGTACAAAAAATATTTGTTTAAGGCATATTTAGCTTATTGTAGCACATAGTCATTAACATCAGTCAAATAAAGCCTACATAGTTGTACTAGACACGAGAAACTGAATCCAGTTCATCTCTATCCACCTCTGAATTACTTCCTGACTGATAATAATAACTGTATATACAATGCTGAGTTCAAACTTGATTGGACAAAACAACACCTTAGGAGATATTGAAATGTGTTGAGGGAGACTTCTTAAAATCATCTCTAGATATAAAAAATGGGCCTGAATGCTTAAAGGATGTAAAACTACTTGGGTTGTTAAGTTTTATCCATATTTATAGCGCAAAGATATACATGACTAAGGGTATCCAATGTTATAAATGTACAGCAAAGGCTTGATGCAATTGTATATCAGCATGTAATGAATTTACATATGTTACGAGACAGTGTACATTTGTAACTTATACTATCTAGCCTTATTCCTGCGATCTAGTATGGTGTTGTAATACACTGACACGAGATTCTGTTAACTATGTTGTCTTAATGCAAGTCACTTACTGTATTCATGCTGCTGCCAGGCCAGGGCTCCGCACAGCAGAGCCAATGTTTTGCCCGATCCTGTTGGACTCTCCAGCAGGCAATTTTTACCTTGTTTGATTGCTGTTATCACCTGGGAATGATTTACTGAAGTTAGACATTTTATTTTTCATCATGTCCCCAAAGTTGTAGGCAGAGGTGTATAGGCAGTAACTACACACCCACTTTCAGCCAGAGATGTAGTTTTGGTGCCAATGTGACAGATGGCACCTATTTCATCCTTATATATATATAATAACATGGTAGGCAGAGATGTATGAAATAAAAAAATAAACAACTTTAATTACATGGATTCATTCCATCATTCCAGACACATAATTATATCTTAGGAATAATATATACATAGATGTGTAAATAAAATGAACTAGAGTACTACCAACCTTGAACATTATTGCTAGTTGACACCCATAAGGCTTTACTGGCAACAGAACCTTCACACCTCCAATCATTTCTTCGAATACAGGCCCCTTTGGCGCCAGTTCTTTGAAAGTTGATTCACGTTTAATCTCTTTAGGGAATAAGCTCCTCACTGCAGCACTTTTCATACTACTTAGAACTACTTTCGGCATTGCATTATCATCGCTAGATTCATCGTCACTTATCAGTATTGCTGCTGTCTTTCCTTGATGGCAATTCAACGTGAAAGATTGGTCACTGCTATCACTATCGTCCGAAATAAGAGCAGAAGCCATTCTTATAGGTTTAAATATAAATAAGAAGTTTCCCACGTAAACATTTATTAAGCAGGTTCACGTAAGTTAATTACGACACTAAAGATATAGCAGAAATATTACAGTATTTGTATTTTTCACTATAAATATCTCAGTTTATCACATTACATGTAGTTTTTGTTTTGGGGTTTAATTCTGGTGTTTTGACACTTTTCATTCTACTTTCGACAATATTTCAAAATATATTGTTGACATGCCGGTTATCAATGTTATTTTAGTTAATTTATGACATGGATACTTGTCTTTCAGTCGAATACATTTTCAGTTATAATGTACATTATATTGCTATATTGTATTAAATAGCACGGTGTTACGTATTTCAATTCATCTCGGAGTGTTTTTAGTAAAAATCCTAGTCGTGGTCGGCGGCGGTCGTCAGCGGTCGTCAGCGGTCGTCAGCGGTCATGCCTATGCCTAATAATATGTTGTGGTACTTATGTCATTAAGCATATCACTTTACATAAAAACAAAAGTAAGAATTTTCATTAAAAATCGTTTCAATATCGGGTATTTAATGGAACTTTAATTTAATAGGACACCAATATCACACACTTAAGATCAATATAACACAATTTAAGAGATACAAAGCTGTTCTGCTTGATTCACGTCAAAAACTCTGTCAAAGGCAAAGCTATTAGTGTATGTGATCCAAAGAGAAACACTGATTAGAAGATATGCATTTAGCTGTAATAAATACTGAAGCGGAAGTGGTATGCAAGTCTAGAGAGAACTGGCGCTGAGAACTCTCTGCCTACCCTATTAGGGGCTCTGCTTAATGATTTGTATGTATGTAAATACCTAACTCAGTACCGACTTATTATTTACTTCAAGTATGTCAAGACGGCCTGTCCCAACAAAAAAACTAGCTGTCGAAATTTGTTTTTAAATCTATTAAGAATTTTCCTATTCCATTTATTGTCGGTGTTATGTAATACATATAATGAAGAGGATAAATAATTAATATTTTTTTTTACTTTTTGGTTACATTGGAAAGTTACAAATTCATATTTTTACTCATTCACTTCAATTTAACATCACAGAAATATTACAGAGCTATACTGGTTGCCATTGACCATACCTGAAAAAATAAAAAAAATATATAATTATTTTATCGGTTAGAAAAAAACTGTAAATACCTATATCTAAGTAAAAAGTAATATGCTAAGATAATAATTTGTATTGTATTATAATGTTGGAAAACAAGCATTCAGCTCGCCTGATGGGGGAAGCATATGGGGCGTGAGTTTGAGCTATTTCTCGCTGCTGGACGCGCAGTTACAGTACTAGCAGTTATTGGACGATTTGGTACCAGCACAGCCATTTTATGACTCCGATATCCAGGAGCTAATATGAAGCATTACTGAGTGGGCGCAGGTGATATTCTACTCGCTTCGCCGTTGCTTCCCCTGGCAAAATTTCTCTTGGCAACAATGGTAACGATAACTTCTAAATTAAACACTCGTTAGCCTCTTCATTATTATCAATAACATGCCTCTAGTTTTTCGTACAATTCCTAACATTATGTATGTACAAATGTGTAGTTACAAATAAGTCACACCAAGAGCTTTAGGGTGAAGGAAAACTTCCAAAGAAGCCTGCATACATTTTAAGAGAAATTCCAAGATATATTTATAGTCGTGCTTGAGAAACGGTGTGACTAAGTCTGTTACGTTGGCATCTAAAATAATATCTCCGGCGAAAAGTGGGCGTGTGGGTACTAGCTATAAGCCTACCCCTTCGGGACCCTTGTGGGAATGCGAGAGTTATAAATATTGCGATCTTTTATAATAACTCTCGTGTTTCGTGCAAAGAGCACGGAATATTCTGGAAGCAGTGGTATCCAGTATCCCAGTATCCCAGTCAACCCCATTAATACCAAAGCTCGTTTGGAAAAGCAATCTTACACTATTCCTAACGGTGTCCTGTTACTTGCAAATATTATTATTAGCATTGTTCAGTTTTCTTATGACTACAAAACGTGTGTAAAGGTTTGCTCACCTCGTAACCAAAAGCTATTTGTGATGTGGACGTGGGGTCATGAACATATACGAGAGTAATGAAAGCGCAACTGCCCAACCTACCCAACACATTTTAAATTATTATTTGGATTTTTTTGTATATTTAATTGATTTATATAAAATTGAACATAACTTTAGATTGACAAATTTGAGTGATTGACAGATAGAAAAAATCTTATATTTTATTTTTCGTTTAATGTCATTAGTACGTATATTAAATGGAATAAGGTCTTAATTACAACATATTTTGCAATAGACTGCCGAACTATGTGAAAGGTCTGCGAATGAACGAGCAAGCAAAAACTAATAATTTTACAAAATGCATAAATGTATTTTATCGTTCACCCGCCATTAACGCCTAGGCATTAGTCGAAATGTTCGGCTGTATGGAGTGTTGCTCTTGCTATCGTCCCAAAGTACAAACTCCCGCCAAAATGCGACGCCATTACACGAGTGAGTTGTCAACGGGCGTTATGGCGCGTTATAATTTGGTTTATAACCCGACACCAAGCTGTTTATATGATACAATTAGCGAGAATATTGGAATGGGTAAATAAAATATAATCTTGTTTAGGGCTCCGAATAGTACCGCCTGGAAGTTTTTTTTTTTAATATGTATGTTCGAAATTTCATGTAGGCAATTATACATATACAAAGTGAATCACGTATTTCGATTTATGATTGAGAACATGGTTCAGTAAAATACGAATGCATGATTACTTTCAATAAAATAATGGTGATAGCTTATTTTAATCGGTAGGTAGGTAATAAATTTTTTTGTTAGATAAAATTTAATATGAATTATAAGACATTATGTAGATATACATTATAACTTCACGTTAGTACGTGTTGAGAAAGCTAAGTAAGAGCGTTGTGGTATTTAATTGTCATGCACGTACAGGGCTACAAGCAGTCCAGTTTGTACGTGGTCAAAGTTACAGAGATTGAATCCTTTAGTAAGGGTCCCAAGTATATGATATACTCTAGCTAGGTAGGAGCAACTACCTACATGATTAACTCCAAGAAGCCAAAGCTACACTGGCGTGGATAAATCTTAATATTTCAATTAGGAACGTGAGTTTATTTGCCTTAAGTACCTAGTCAACTAATCATCATAAAGATTTACATTCTTACGCGTGATTTTTGGTACCTAATTTAGAAAAAAGTGTTGTATATATTTAGTATACCTGAAAAAATTTAATAAAAACAAATATTTATAAAGATAGACAAATAAATCAATATACATATATAATGTATGTATAAAAAACGAAGCGAAGAGATATGTAATGCACTCTCTCTCTGACTACCACGATGTCTATGAGGGACTCGACGTGATGATATGTATGTGAATATGTGATATTTTTTTTATTAATCGCCAAACGTCAAACTTCCTATATTTACTGACGACATAATCGATCGGACATGGACTTAATCTGAATTAATTAGCAGTCGCAAGCGAAAGCTAGTAAAACATATTGTTTTAAAGCAATTGTAAAAAGTGAATATGACGAATAATAAATGCACAATAGTGTTTAGTTAATCAGCATGCGTCGGCACCCCATTTTTCGGGCCATTCAACAGTTTACGTCCGCCTTTTAATACGATTCCAACAAATTGGTATACGTCATAAATTACAGTGTGAAGACAGAGACCCTGCTCCCCCTGTCTCGGCGACTTAGTTGTTCACTGCAGCAAGTTTCACTAAAACTGTGGAATACTACTTGTGCCCCGCGATTTCTCCGGCGCTTAACTTGATTGCTTGACTTGATTAACGCTGCCTTGGGTAGCAGAATGGTATACATATCATCACGCCATGTCCCTAATGGGGTAGGCAGGGAGAGTAGAGTGCCAGTTCTCTCTCAACCACACACCCACTTTCCGTCAGAGATATATTTTAAGCGCCAACGTGGCAAATGGCGAGTCCATCGCTTTTATATTTGAAGCAAGTACGAAGAGACTTATAAATGGCGATGAAGCAATGTACATTTGCAATACTACTTCACCTATGTATGATTTAACTTTAAAGGTAAAAAGTACCTACATATTAGGCTGTGATAGGAAGTATTTGTAATAAAAAGCTTGACAAGTTAAAAAAAACGTATTTCGAAAACTCCCTATTTTTTCCGGATGAATAACCCAAACAGTGGCGCGTCCCTGCCAATTATGGCTATGCTTTATTGCGCTCACTATCTAAAGGCGCGCTTCTATCAACGTATGTCGCCTACATGTCCCTCAACTAAATAAATAATTTGAACTTTAAACCAACGGCATAAGGCCCCAATCACAAGCCAGTTATTGTATTGCTACTTAATTTGATGGTAAAACTTTTCGTATTGAGCTCATTTATATATCGGACATTATCAGTTGAGGTTCACGCGGGTCCAAAGAGCAGTAGAACTTTCAGATAAGTATCTAAGGAACAAACACAGGGAACGGTAGAAACTATTTATAGTTTAATATGAGTTCGCTGCAGCAACGTTGGATAATCTCTGGAGAAAAATGTTAACTCTGTCATTAATCTACTACTGCGGGGGAGCGACTACATCTAACAAAATACAGGCGATAAGAAAGCAATTAATAGTGAAACTTTACTATTGGCAGTCATAAAAGTTTTCGGGCATCGTCTACATCGCAAGGACTCGTACGGTATTACAAACGATTCTATACTTCGTATTCTATTTAATATTTTTTTCAAACGAACCAGTAACTTGTAGAAACGTAACTTAACGTATTATATCTTCACCCATATAAGCGTTTGTAAGAAAAAGTACCTAAACGGCAGACTGAATGACAGAATTTCTCAGATCAGGTTTCGTGGTATCTGCAGTTAAATACTGCAGATACCACGTAAATACTCATAAATAAAATAGGCACCTTCACGCCTTGCACAAGAGTAGGTAGGCATACAAAATATTTTCTATGTATCGTTAGGTTAGGTTAGTTGTTGATCGTTTTCGGCATAGTATATAGTGCATTAGTGGTGATAATAATATGGATTTAGTTTCAGGTTAATTTTAATAATTATTACCAAGGTATCCAAGTGGGTAGGTATTTACTTACATAGGTATCCGTATAATAACATTATTATTTCATACATACATATCACCACACCGAGTCCCTAACGGGGTAGCGTGGGTGTTAGTCATAGCGAGTATTTCTCCTCAATTATGTCATGTGCGGAGTTGAGACATAGAGTCACGTCAAGTCGGGTGACCGCAACACTCGTCGCCGCGAACCCACCAATCACTCGATTCAGTTTGGGCGGCCGTGCGTTATAACTCGCTCAATTCCGTCTCCCCATAGCATGCCCATCCCTAGTCCGGTCGACTCTGGCGTGAAACAACCACATTGTTGTTAATTAGCTATTTGTTGTTCCGTTTTTTGAGGACATTTTTTATTTACACGTACTAAAATACCACTTTTACATACTAAACTTTTTAGGTTCATACGTATTTCACGCTAGCAAAAGCACGCAATTTTACTGGCTCCTGTCATCTAGAACAAGAGATAAATTTAATAACTTCAAAATTTCAGTATGTAAATGTTTTACTCATAACATCAGCGGCTTAATTCTTTTCTAATGAAACCTACAGAAGTAACTCTCGTCATAGCATAGCATTCTCTGTAACCTATCACATTGAGATAAAACTGTCATATTTAGTTACCTTCGGACCTTCCTCACTGAGTGAATTCATCTGTAGGTAGTCTAGGGAGACTGGTGCTCTACGCTCCCTGCTATCACGCGAGGGCATGATGAAAATATGGTACTTTAAGAACACCCTGCTATAAATCCAGTAATGTCACTCGCATCCTTCGACTAAACAGACACATTACCCAGAATTACTCACATTCGGTCAAACGATCATTGCTCACGACGCATGTCGGCTACAGACGCACAATATAGCAAGGAATTTGGAACGTTTAAGTTAATCTCTACTCTTTCTTGCATCTTATTTTCTATTATATCATTCCTTGTACGATGTCCTCTGATACTAATAAAGTGTGTCTGACTATAATAATGATACCGATATAGGTATCACGCCGAGTTACTTATGGGGTGAGCAAAGGGAGTAGAGCGTCACTCCACACTAGACCTACGAAACTCTTTCGTTTCAAGTTCATTAATGTATCTTCATAATATAGCATTCAAGTTTTTAGATTGAAATTAGTACTTTTTCCCCGGACATTATATAAGTCACTATTAATAATGGAATGACAATTTATTTGGTGGTAAAATATCATGACATGGCTTCCTATATTTTCTTTTTTATTAGCACTTAAAGACAAGGTCGGTACAACTGCCGCTCTTGGTACAAGAAATAAGAATTCATGTGCATTCAACCAAATGGTTGGGGTTTTAATGGTTGCATGAACACCACTGGGAATCTTGTGTTTATTATAAACGGTTACTTGTATCTACTAATGAATGATAACAGTAATGTGTTGGTTAGTGAAACAAATATTATTATTTTCCTTTATCGTGTTATGTCCATCATTAAACACATTAAGTTTTCGAGGATAAAATAAGACGTTAATTCAGTATTGAGATCTCGCTCCTAAGCAATCTGTTTGTGATCCAGTAAATTGCATTTAGAAGCATTTATAATTTGAGAGGGCGCCTATTTATAATAAAGTATCCCAGTCATCAGGGTCTGGTTAACTTTTTCTTACATAAATGTAAATATACACTTAGATAAAAAATACACGCAGACGGACGATGCTCATTACAGAAAACTCTGACGCTGGCTTAGGGCTCCCACACGTAAACACGATACGACGTCGCGTCGTACAACGATGCGGCGTCGTAACGTGTCGATGCACGATACGACGTCGTGACGTTAGAAACTCACGATGCAATCCTGCGCAGTTGTTATTCAAAATTCATCTTTAGGTCTTTCCTAAAAGGCATCTTTAATCATTTAGTTATATGCCAAAAAGTAATGCATCACAGTTAAAAATGAATGTAATTATATATCTAACGCCTGTTACTTGAAAATCAGTTTGGCGATCAAATACGTAGGTACCATGTTTCTCAACTTCATCAATCAACTGTACGTAAAGATGAATTTTGAATAACAACTGCGCAGGATTGCATCGTGAGTTTCTAACGTCACGACGTCGTATCGTGCATCGACACGTTACGACGCCGCATCGTTGTACGACGCGACGTCGTATCGTGTTTATGTGTGGGAGCCCTTAGGACAAACCCGCGAAGATTAGAAATTTGGGTCCTTGATAGGGTCGTGCCAGATGCCTTGTAATTTTTTTGATGCTATAGTCTATGACGCATCAATTCAATTTCTTTTGTATTCGTCATGACCATTGACAAGTCACGCTCTAGAGCTACTTTAATTAATGAGGATCCTATTTACACACATGTCACTAATTAGTAAAAACAAACATTCTTAAAAGTCTATCGACATTTTTCTTAGCGGGTTCCGATAAACAAAACTGGGTGGGATACGCGAGGTCCCTCGCGGCACAACACTAGTGACGGAATAAAAAGCAGTAATTCATGCAGAATGTTGTAATGACAGTTCCCAGTAGTGCTAATGTAATGGAGCTATGCTAGTCGAGGCTCGAAATATGCTGTACTCCGACATATTTATGGTAACGCCAAGCATGCTACACCTGCCCGCGGCCCTGTAGGTCGACCCAACGCTCGATGCCAAGGCATACGCAAGAATTACTTGAGATATAATTACCTATCCCTATTTGGTCACTCCATCGCAGCTCACGGCTAGTTTCTAGTTCAATACGTGTCAGTTTTGTATAAATATTATGAGGGTGGGCCTACGACACTACCATCACTATGATGTAATATGACAACGTACCTAAAGAGTGCGAAAGAAACATATGCACACATGCTACATACCTGTCTCTCTTGCACACGTAATTAAAGATGACAGTAGCGACTCATGGCCACTGGTCATTCTAGTTTCCTAATCAACAGTTTTTGCTTTTTTTAAAGGGCATGTTTATTAGAATTACAAAGGATTCTTACAATTAATAAGTATGTTTCCGTACATGCCTTCGCAGAAGTTAGAAGAGGTGTTATAACGACCAGTTACTCCACACCTCTTTCGCTTCTTCTAGGTAGGTGCATTTCTTCATACACTTCCGTTAGTTATTTAAAGATGCTTTAAACCTTTGAAACTTGTAGAAGCATGACGGCTATTAATACGTATAATAATAATAATAATAATTTAATTTATCGCAGATATCATACAATCCATTAATTAATTAAATAAATAAATTACATTTACATATAGATCATTATTTATAGGCCCTCCTTTGGGCCCTTTCTAGAGACTTTCATATATATTTTTTAAATAACATCACTTTTGTTCGGGTTGATATTCCACTTAATACAGAAGGATTATTTCCAAGAAACATTCTAACCGGTCTAGGGCTTGGCTTGAGCTCTCTTCACGACGTGGTTAACTTTTTGATAAGGTCCTCCGCATTCGATTATTTAACAAAGCCCTAGGAAAAATTGCGTATTGTGTTTTTTGATCAATAGTCGACGTGTGGGGAGGGCGATTTCGGGCTTTTTCCAAACTCCATAGTGCATATCGATTCATTTTCTAATAAATAGGGCTCAATTTGCTAGGCATTTGTGTCTCATGTATATAATAATAAAAAATACCTTGGAACGATTCCACACAAATTGACATAGTCCCAAATTAAGCAAAGCTTGTGTTATGGTAACTACACAACGCCATTTTTACTTATGTAGATAGATTCATACATATATAAATAGGACATCCAAGACTAAAGTACAAATACTGGTATTCTTCACACAAATATCTGCCCTCAGCGGGAATCAAACGTGCGACCTCAAGTTTCGCACTTAGGAGCTCTAACCACTAGACCAGACGGCCGGCAATGTGTGCATATGTCTGTGTAATAACAAATATGTATCCGATTAATATTACAAATATTGAAGTCATCAAGTCACATCCTCACAAATGTTTCTTGTTCTTTCACGTAATAATTGATAAACTAAATGGAATTTGGCACAAACACATTGAACTAGCAAGGATTATATTTCGAAGTAGAAAAGTATTTTTCCCTATCTTCACGCCTCAACATAAAGTTCCTTTTACATTCCTAGATATACATATCTTCACGCCGAGATTTATTTGCCAGCCCTCTTGTCACAGGAGGCCTCAAAGAGTTTTCTCGAGACATCCCTATAAAAATGAAGAGCATATAATAATAAACTTCTTGCTATCGGAGTTCCTTGTAAGTCAATCGATAAGCATATTCATTGATTACCAATCAAATTAAAAGGTAGTATCGTGCGGAACGGGTGATAGCACCGCGGGGCACGCATTAGCCTTAATAGTGGATGCGTTTTCGCTTCATTTAAAACTAAAGAAAAAACAAAACTTGGCGACACTGACAGACAAGGCTCGTTAACCACTGACACGAATTTTTCAGCCACGCTACCATTTTTCACCAAGTTTCCCCTGTTTGAATGATCGCTGTAATTTTTTAGGAAAATATCTCGAATAAACCGCCCCCGATACGCGTGGAAATAGGTAAAACAATCACAATCTCATTATACTAAACGTGTCATCACACGCAACTGTTTAGTTTGATGCTTTCTGCCGTGACGACCGCCCTGTCAGGCTAGTTTGAGGAACCAACTTTTTATTATGTGTTTTTATATTGGTAGATACTACTTATACTATTAGTTCAAACAAAATGAACACTATTGATGCGGAAGCAACACTGAACTGTGCGACTCGTTACCATCTCTTTCATCTGTGCTTCATACATCTTACTAAAACATATTAAATATGTGAAAGTTTGTAAGTTTGAAAGTGGTGTGTTTGCGGTTCTTTCACGGCCAAACGGCTGAACCGATTTGGCTGAAAGTTGAAATGTTGATAGCTTATACCTATGAACAGGACATCGCATTTCAAAATTTTGCAAAGAGATTTGACTACCATTCTGGTCTATGGAGGTTAACACATATCTTCTTTTTCTTCATTTTCATGTATCGGCAAAATATCGATAATAGTCAGCAGAGCAATATTTTAAGACACCTTACATACACTTACTTATAATAAGCGATAAATTGAAAGACTATAATGTACTTTCGAAACCACCCAAAAGCTAAGTATCCGAACTACATTTTATTATTATTGGCTCTATTATGTTGGCAACAAAGACAGTTGGATTCCATTTACAAACGTCTATTTACAAACAACAAGCGCCGTAGGAGTGCGACGGACATAAATTATTCGGTAATCGCTCCGAGTTGGACACATAATCGAACATATCGAATCGTTTCCATTATTGCGCCCACCGACTCATTATTGCGGACAATTGCTCGGCCAACAATACTGGTCGCTGCCACTCTACAATTTGATTTAAAAGTTTAAAGTCAAACAATAGGCACAGGTCACCCTAGATAGGTGTGGAGGCTTAAATACTTTTAAAGATGATAGCTGGCTTTCGATAACAAATTTTTAATGCTGAGATTTGTTTTCAGTATAGTTTTGCCACCAATGTGGAATAAAAAAATATATGCAACGGGTTTTTGAAATCCGATTTTACAAATCAGAATAAGATTTGAGAAAACTGTCATCAAAGCCTTTGACTTTGCGATCTTTGTTTCACTTTACACATTTACTTAAAGTAATAAAAAAAAGTAATTAACCACTACTTGCTTGCTTGCATTGCACTTACCTATAATTGAATAACAAAGGGAACTGTCAATCAACCAATATATGGTTGAAGTAGCGTACACGTTACCCTGCAGAGGTCACAACGGGCCCACAATCGGAAACCCATTACCGTGGCGGGTGACGCCCGGTTATGGTGGCCAGACACGGAAGGTTCACGCGTCTTGCATTGCATTGCATGTCGTCCGCACTTACGATAATACCTTTGTTTGTGTGTTTAGATGAGTGGGCAAAAGTGACGGGTCATTTTATACAGATACATAAGAGCGCATTGATTTTTTATTTATAGATCTGTATTATGAAGGTATGTATCTATACTAGTTGTCACGCCCAGCTTCGCTTGGATGAAAAAATAAAAGCCACGGATCTAGTGGCGCCCAATATCGAGTTCAATCAGGTGAATCTGAACCATTCTCGAATCCACCTGAAGAAACAGAAAATTTCATCAAAGTCGGTTCAGCCGTTTACGATTCCACTAAGGACATATAGACAAACAATAATTTTTATATATATAAATATAGATAATGTATATAAAGTACGCTATGATTCTGATGGAAATATTCGGTAACGGTTACTTATTATGGTCCTTCGAGCTGGATTTGGCTGAACAACTTATGGTTGAGTCACCCGCAGATGGTAATAAAACGAAATGCTTATCTACAGGCGTTATTTTTACCTTACAAGTGATGATGGTTGGTTGGTGATGATTACATATGATGGTAGTCCGAGCTGGATCCGAGTGATTTAGAAATTCATTATAAGTAATGTTGAAAATCCTGTAATGTGTTCTTTATATCATTATCATCATCATCATCATATCATCACGCCGTGTCCCTAACGGGGTAGGCAGCGAGTATAGAGCGCCAGTTCTCTCTAGACTTACATACCTCTTACGCTTCGTCCACATTTATCAGTCTCTTCATACATGCTCCTCGGTTTCGAGTACTCTTGACGTTCCCGTCCCGTTAATTTAAATCGGCTGGTATATTATATCTCCTCGGCCAGAAATGTCCCCGAATGGGTACCCAGAGGTGTAATAACCAAGCTGATATTACGGCGATAAATAACCAGTTTTTAGTTCAGTAAAAAAATAGTACAGTCAATGTAGATTAACTTGTTACAAGTATCAGGTGCCAAAGGAGATGTTAACGCTGTTATTGCCGTCAGAGTTACAGTAATCACTATGTAGCACCTTATAAGGGCAGGCTTACATAGGGACGTTTAGCTTATTCATGCGCATTACGCCTTTTTTGTTTATTCTATCCCATTTTTTCTGCTCTCTAGCTGTGCCCGCGACTTCGTCCGCATGGATATTAACAAAATAGTTATTATTGAGTTTCTAAAATAAAAGTAGCCTAAGTCACTCATTTTTCATCAGCTATCTGCCAGTGAAAGTCCCGTCAAAATCGGTCTAGCCATTTCCGAGATTAGCCGGAACAAACAGGCAGGTAGACAGACAAAACAAATATATATTTTTTTAAAATATACATTTAAAAAATAAATATTTGCTATATGTGTCGTGTATACATTCAAATGCATTTAGTAAAAAGCGGTTATTTTAATATTACAAACAGACACTTCCATTTTATTTATTTGTTTAGATAGAAGATCTGAGGTGTGAAAGTAGCTTCTAAAGTTTAATATCGCTCTAGAGCTACTTTCTCAAGGTGCCATGGTGCTTTAGGTAATACTCGTGGTGTTGCTAGCGTGAAAAATGCTATGGACATTGTTTACTGTGTTTTTTTTTAATGGTACTTTTTAGTCCTTGCGTTATTTTTACTGGTCCAGGCGAAAGCTCTTCTGTTCTTTGGGTTATTCCAACCACACCGAAGTTGTCATTTATAGCATATAATTCCTGCAAACGTATCGTAAAACGTAAGCGGTTAACGCCACCTATGAAAATGTTTCTTGGCTATCTTGGAATATCGGTGCGAATGTAACCCATGTAAGCCTTCCAAAGACCCGTGCTAGTGACCAGGTGTCGTACTGCCATTAATATCAATTGTACATTGACCGTCTGCCATTCGCATGACCATCGTAACATGATCCCCCTCCGCGAGTTATACTTTTAATGGTCATATAGAGGGGGCGGCTATCGGACAGGGGTCAAGATAATTTGGAAAAGTAACATTTTATGAGTCGGCCTCTGTCACAGGAAGAGTAATGCGATTTGCAGCTAATGCCTTGCCGTTTCGGGCCTGTCAATGTTATTTTAAATTGTAAGCTGTTTAGTTGTTCTTTCGCTTACTTAGGTTCAAATACCTGGCCAAAATATATAATACAAAATAATACGACGCTCAAGGACGGGAACGTCAAGAGTACTCGAAATGGACGAGCATGTATGAAGAGACTGATGAATGTGGACGAAGCGAAAGATGTATGTAAGTCTAGAAAGAACTGGCGCTCTATACTTACTCTCTGCCTACCCCGTTAGGAACTCTGCGTGATGATATTTACTTAGTAGGTTGGGGCTATTGATACAACGGTAAAAAATGCGTCTGACAGAAATATAGGTGTGTCTGAGGGACGGAGACAGATCCACCATGTCATGTTGGCACTTAAATACAACACTCTGGGAAATTTGGGTGCTCGTTCACCTCTGCCTCCTGCCGGAGGCACTTCCAAGAAACACACATGTGTAAGACTAGAGAGAGCTGGCGCTATCACCGTCCACCACGTGAGGAACTTGGCATGATGGTATATACATTTATGTGTATTATTCTTAGCATCTTATCTTTTAATTTTTAAAGCTTTTAATTTTTTCCTTCAGACGTCAAAGTAAAATGTATCCAAAACATCCCCAAGACACCCCACAGTCAATTAACAGGCCGCATCCGCATCGCCAGTCACAGTGGTCCGTCCCATCAGGTCTCGGCCACATGCGCGCCATCCGACCGGCAGAGTCAATAAGGGCTGGGAATGAACGAGTGTTTGTGGAGGCCGATCTGTTTGCCGAGACGCAATTATATTAAGATTACATATTTATCTCCCGAGACGGACCGGCTTCTTATAGGGGCTGCGTTCGATCTGTATATTTATAGAGTTGATGATACAGTAATTGAGTTGAATTACAGAAATATTGTCTTTTCATGGGTCACCATAAAATCTTTACTTTAGAACTTTCTGCTTCACTGTATGCCTCTAAGACTATGGGGTATTGGGTGAGGCAATCAGAAAGTTGTATTAGAGAATACGGTTGTAAGAATTAATAACTTCACAAGACGTACTCAACTAGTTATATCGAATGCTGGAGCTGTAAATAGCAACCAGAACTAAGAGTCACGTGCTTTATAAATTTGGATTAACCAACCAATAAGTACATACTGATGGACTGAAACCTAGATAAATAAATTTTGATTTGCTTAGTTTTGGACAACATCAATTTAATTTATTTATTATTAATTTTGGATCATCATTTAAAATGGCAACGGTTTTTTTCAGCGGAATTAATTTAATGTTTCATCATCTCTATGTAGGGGTCGGTGCTCCCCTGACCAACCATTTGATCCCCAATATTGATTCCCCGACTCAGTGGCTGTCCGGCGTCTAGATCTTATCATTGTTTTAAATGTACCGGCCTTTCGATACGGAACTAAACGAGATTTGTATAGCTGACAATTTGATTTAGAGGTTTATCTTGGATTTGCGTCCTTGGGGAGAGAAAAAGATAAATATATGTGCAAATTCTTTAACATCGCAATATCTGGTTTAAATGTATTGTTCAAGCCAATTTAAATACGAATGTTACTTTTATATTATTATAGTTGAAGGCAAATAAATATTTTACAAAATAAACATTTATAATAAAACCACAACTTAAAAAATCGGCCTACAAAGGTTTTATCTGTATCGATATTTCCTTTGGTGAATAAATAGCGTAGTAAGTCAATATAAGTGTATTCATTCAGTTAAGATTTAGTAAGCAACGAAAGTCGAGCGTTTAAAGTAGGCAAATAAAAAAACAATATTGCAGGTTGGTGGTCCGTGAAGTTATTCGAATTCGAAATATCAGTGGGGGTGTGGGTACCACCTCTCTGCCTACCCCTTCGAGGACCCTTCTGGGAAGGCGTGAGGATATTTTATTATAACATTATGGAGAGGTAGGGCATAACGGGTGTCCCGTTCGAATTTGGAGCTGCCCGACTGGGGCAGGCTCCACCTTATAGAAGTCCGTAGCCAAATAACACATTTTTTGTGTTGTGTTCCTACGCGGTGAATAAGGTTTCCAATAATGAGCTCCTTGGGGAGGGGGGAGGATTTTGTTGGAAGCGGAGGGATTAAACCCATATGCTGCCAACACACTATAACTCTCCGAACATAGAGTGGCAACGCGCAAGTGATACTTCGGTATCGTGAGCGTAAATAGGCTACGGTAACCGTTTCCCATCAGGTGGGCCGTATGTTTGTTTGCCACTCTTGTTGTAAAAAAAAAAAAAATTATGTTAAAAATCCTAATAAATAGTAATTTGACTTACACATGTAAATATGAAATTATTGCAAGTAGCTTTACGCTACCATTACAATTCCAATACGTTTATTTACTTGAGAGAAAAGGCGAATAAATAACGATATGCAAATGTTGACACAAGACAAATTGTAAAACGGAACGTTTCCTTTAACACATTTCATAAAGCATTCAATTCTAAGCCGTTGATACTCGAGCCGGTCACAGCTGATCGCGTAATTTAAATTCATATTATATGTAGCCCCATTCAACACCTCATGTCAGGGGAATGGAATCGATTGCTATCAAAAGTCACTATAAATTCTCTAATGATTATTGTCATGTTCAGTTTTTATAATATCATATTTATTGGTATCCAATTATCCTGCGTTTTATTAGACTTGTTACTGGAACGTAATGTAAGCTGTTGTCTACAGGTTTTACTAGTAACTGCTTTTACTAGTAGTAGGTAGTGCTACTTTCAACCCAAATTCTGTCTTCGATTTAACCCTTATATATTTATCTTTCACAGTGCACGGGGTAGCGGCGGTCTCCGACTTTATGTGGTCATTGTTGAATTTAAGATTGTGTGTCTTGTGAAAGACATTATATTTTTTACTTCAATGTACGCAAACAATTAGAAACTCAGACTTGTTGTCTACGACCATTTGTTTTTTTCTGGGTTTTCGATGGCTTGAATATTTGACCTTACACTATCGTATACATACCTAATATTAAAAAAAACAGGTAATATTATTTGGAAATGTTACAATTCAAGGCTGCTTATCAAAAATATAAAAAGATTTTATATTGAATTGAATGAGTTTTTCTGAACTTATGTACCTACAGTGAGTCACACCGCGAGATTTGCTATGAAGGAAAAAATTAAATGAAACCTGCATACGTCTGATAAGCAATTCAAAGGCGTATGTATAGTTGCGCTTAACTGCGATAGACTCGCCATCTGTCACGTTAGCACCTAAAGTATATCTCTGGCAACTTTGGGACCCTTGTGGGAAGGCGTGAGAAGATTAAACATTGTTGGTTCGGGCACTTGATCACGGTTAATTTGCGTTGGGCTTGCCAGCAAGGAAAGAGGAGCCTTTCCTATGGACATATTGGTCAGAAATTGCTATCAATTCGCCATTTTAAATATCATGTGTAAAGCGTTTTATACACGGTCCATCACGGCTGTACGTCCGCTCAAGGCCACTGTGCTGGACGTAGCATTTTGCTGGATGAAAAATGGGTCCGGCGAGTCCAGCAAGCAGTTAATAATAATTATCGACGTACGTCAAGACTATTCTCTGTCGTTTTGCATCGGGCATCGTGTATGACCTTGGCGGGCTGTACAGCAGGATGGGCCGTGAATAAGGCGCTTAACTCTTCCCACCTTAGTATTATTTAAAAGACTGATCCTCCATGTAACATACTGCTGTTTCCTGTAGGCATACACTGTGATCGCATCCAGTCTTGTATTTGATATGGCATTCCATTCTGTTAACATTTATAAGTCCCTTTTAAAAGGCACCTCAGTAACTTAGTAATTACTTACGTGGAAGGCTTGGGCTATCGTGGGCTGCAGTGGCGTCGAGCCCATCAATCCAACGGTTATTTACGACCCCAATCAATGCCACACAACCGTGACACCGCTTAATTTTATTGCCTGGGAAAGGCATCGCTTGAAAAAGCGCTTCAATAACTTAAAATGTTGCGATTTAGCGCGGTATATCATTACATATTATGAACAACAGGATGTCACTAGACACGAGGGTCAAGGAGTAACTTGTTAGGCCTGCGGTGTTTCCCGCAGTTAAAGTGCAAAAGCTATGGTCCTTTAGGAACGGTAAGTCTAAATGTAATCATAAAATATGTATATCTTTACGCCATTCCACAAGGGGTAGGCAGGGGTGTGTAGATAGTAGCCACACAGCCAGAGATACATTTTAGTTGCCAATGTCTGATGTTCGATAAAGTAGTTAACAAAAGTGTTATAAAAATAGGATAGCATGATGGTCTGGTAGTCAGAGCTCCGATGACGGTGATGCTTGGAGTTGCGCGTTCGATTCCCGTTGAATATGGGATATTTTTTATATTATTGAATATTTTGAGGGCGGATATTCATGTGATGAATAGGAATATTGGATTTTTAGTCTTTGGTATCTTGTGGAAAGAAAAGTCTATACTAGTACAAGTCCTACTAATATAATGTTGATGATGATGTGAGTTTGTATATCGTTGCCTGCTTGGCCAACTGGTCAAAGCTCCTAGTTTGAAGTCACGGGTTCAATTCCCGCTATGGCCGGATATTTGTGATAAGAGAGGTAGGGCATAACGATTTTCCCGTTCGAATTTGGAGCTGCCCGCCTGGGGCAGGACCTCCACCTGTAGAAGTCCGTAGCCAAATAACACGATTTTTTGTGTTGTGTTAATAAGGTTTCCAAAATTTGTTATATTGTGTTGGCAGAGGGATTAGTCCCATCATGCTGCCAATACATAGCTCTCCGAACACAGGGTAGCAACGCGCAAGGGATACTTCAGTATCGTGAGCGCAAATACGGTAACCAAACAAGTTACCGTAGCCATATGCTTTGTTCACCACACTTGTTGTATAAAAAAAAACAGATATAAAATAGCGAACGAAAGGCGGTATTTTATAATAAAATTATGTAATAACGACGACATAGTTAACTGTGTTCTCGGCAATAACATATCTCCGTTAAATACCAACTAGATTACGTCTAAAAACTCATCTTCCCATACTGACGTACGATTTATGGTTTGACTCGTCAAACGTCGCGTGAATTCTAGTTGGAATTATTCTTATTATTCATGAAGCAATGAATGCAATTCCTTATTAATTAATAGACATACGTTCTGCGTTCAGTAGATCTAGACACGTTTTTGCGTGTAGTACAGTGTTGAACGCAACTCCAGTTCAGTTGTTGATTGCGCTAACGTGGCAAATTGCCGAACAATCTATCGCCGATCACTTGATTTCACATGGTTTTGTGCAAATAATCTAGATTCCGACAGTTTTACGAATGTTATTAGAGATCTGTGGAGTGCTTCTAAGCATCTAAAAATCTAAACTCTTTTGTTCAACTTACGTGACACTGTAAACAATGAACGTGCCATTTTATCTTAACACAGTATCTTAATGTGTGTCACCTTACTCCTCCTGAATAGCTAGACCGATTTGAATGAAATCGCGTATAAATGTATTTGAGTAGCTCTCTGGATGGTTTCAAAATACAATTGGACCCGGAAGGACCTTTCCTTTCATCTGAGACACGTTAATCTGCCTTCTTCGTTAATTCCTTCCCTCTATTTTCTTTCCAAGATATTTAAAGAGAAGTTGTCATGTCGTATATAGGCCTATCATGTTTTCACTTCTATTCTCTTCTGCATTTGGCAGTATTAGTACCTATTCTTGGTTCGTCAAATAATATGAACAGTGACACAACGGATCCGTTTTCCAAACGAAATCGACCACAATTAAGAGAATAACTTTAATGTGACAATTGTATAATTTGTGTCTTCACGG
Organism: Drepana falcataria; assembly: GCA_945859725.1. Classification (NCBI taxonomy): domain Eukaryota; kingdom Metazoa; phylum Arthropoda; class Insecta; order Lepidoptera; family Drepanidae; genus Drepana; species Drepana falcataria. Next base: position 6,069,447 of record OX243941.1, on the reverse strand, counting down.
ATCTGCAAAAAGGGTCCCGAAAAGGTAGAGTCTAATGACACAGTCTTGAGAGAGGGGACATATTTAAGAGCCTTTGAGATTGATGGCGCCTATCCGTAAATTTTTTACTTACTTATAATATATCCTCACGCCTTCCCACAAGGGTCCCCGAAGGGGTAGGCAGAGGTGTATAGGTAATACCCACACACCCACCTTCCGCCAGAGGTATATCGGTGGCAACGTGACAGATGGCGAGTCCATCGCCGTTACTCAAGCACGACTATACATACGCCTTTAAATTTCTTCTCAGACGTATGCAGGTTTCCTCTCGATGTTTCCTTCACCGTAAAGCTCGTGGTGTGACTAATCACCGTACTTAAGTTCAGAAAAACTCATTGGTACAGTCGGGATTCGAATTTGCGATCTTTGCGTCGCAACTGTGTTTGTGTGGCAACTGCTCGATCCACTCGGCCACCACGGCTATTTACTTATTAATTCAAATATGTTGTATTGTAATATCATCATCATCATCATCATCATATCATCACGCCAAGTCCCTAACGGGGTAGACAGAGAGTATAGAGCGCCAGTTCTCTCTAGATCGTAATAGAATTAATTATATTATAATTAATTTCCCACAAAGAATTCAATAAACCAGCAGTAAAACTGTACATAATTATAATCTAAAAGGTTTGTTTTTAAAATTAGCGCGAAGAGATATTAAATTTTCTTAGATGTAAGCGATAACAACTCACGTACATACATACATCTATATTTACACATACATAGCCCTGCCTGAAGGTATAGGGTTAAAAAAGTGCATTCGCCAACATACCATGGAAAATCCATAAAGGTAAAATAATAAAGATCGTCGACTCCATGCCATCGGGAGCCTATGCAATAAATACAGTACAATTAGAGGTTATAAAACGATCTCTCCGCCGGTTAGCGTTAAATGCGATCGACAAAAAGCCCCTCGCTACTACCATTGTACAAATACAACGGACTCGAACCTCGCGTGTAAGTAGCTTGAGCGCTAGTCTGCCGCTGCAAATTAGGTTCTAAACACTCGGAGTCTGTGGTTTGGGTGTCTTTTGAATAAGCGTACTAGCTATGCTGGTTGGCTGTTTATGAGGGTCGCGGGTTCGATTTTCGCTCCCATTATTTTTTTATTTATTAATTAGACACTGCAGCTATTTGCTTCTGATTCAAGTGGTTGCCAGTCTTTTCACGTTTTCATACATGGATTTCTTTTGACGAAGCCCCGACGTGCTCAAATCATAACACCACACAAGATTATTTTACTTTATTTTTAATTTTAAACTAAAGGGTTAGGTGGCGTAACAACACCCTCTTTTTTAGCCGGAGACATAATTAGGTGCCAACGTGACAGATGACGGCAGGTCTGTATCTCAAGCATAAGGATAGGTGTGCTTACGATTATTTCCTTAGTCTAGCGGTGTGATAAATCATTGCATTTATCGTCAGAAAAACTCGGCTCGAACTGCACTCTTGACTTTGCAGAGGACTCCTTTAATCACTGCCATTATAAATAAACCAAACAAATGAATATATAGCAAGGCTATATGTACATGGTGAATGGTGAATAGTATTTTTTCCACATTGCGTAGTGGTGCGGTCACACTTACCCACGAAGCGGACAGATCGCACCAATTTGAATATTAATAGCTGCAGCGGCGCGTGAAAACTGACGCCACGGGCTTCACATACCAACGAATTGCTGGATGAGGCATATCTTTACAAATTTACTATTGAATTTAGAATCGAGAGGTAGTTATAAAAACTCCATGTAGTTTTTCGAGAAGAATTCCAAAGATTTGTACAGGCAATGCGGGAGCGATATATCTAGTGTTGCAAGCGTCCATAGGCGGTAAACGCTTACCAGAACCTAAAGTGAAGTAACATCGAGAGGAAACAAAAATAAATTCAAAGGCGTATGTACAGTCGTGCATGAGTTACAGCATCTGTCACGTTTGCATCCAAAATATATCTCTGGCGGAAAGTGGGTATGTGGGAGCTACCTTTTGCACCTTTACACCTTTGCCTACCCCTTTGGGGACCGTTGTGGGAAGGTGTGGGGATATATTATTATAAATTGGTACAGAGTTTATGATGGCATTCCATTAGCATAACTTGTGTTCATCACAAAAATATCCACCATTGGCCGGAATCAAACCTTACGCTGCGCAGCCACGAGCTCTGACTAGCCATCTGTCAATCGTTCCTTTGTTCGAGTATCTCTGTATTATTGTATTACTTATCTCTTTAGGTACAAACACACAAACGTCGTTGCCACCTCCAGCCATGAGTACGGTTTGTATAACCGTCGGAGCGCGACGCGGCAGTGCGACCGCGCCCTTAGACCATTGACGGCCGATGCATAAATCAAACGCCAATAAATGAATATCATTGTTGCCCGCTTCCTGTCCTCACCAACGTATGACGTGGCTATTATGATTACGTTATAGATAACAGAATTGAGCTACGGTGGCCGAGTGGTTCGATCTCAAATAATGCGAATACCGACTGTATCAATGAGGTTCTTCTGAATTTATGTACAGTGAGTGATTTATCATACCACGAGCTTTGAACCGGGTTCAACCAAGTCCTGGTTGAGTGAAAACCTGTGCTACCAAGTTTCCGGGTGACACATATCGACTATTAGTCTATAATACTAACTACTAATAGATACTAACTAAAACTTACTTACTGTGGACGAAGCGAAAGAGGTATGTAAGTCTATACCCGCGCTCTATACTCTCTGCCTACCCCGTTATGGACTCGGCGTGATGATATGTATATACTTACTAAAAGACGAATCGAAGAGAAAGAGTGCATAAGTTTAGAGAGTACTGCCACTCTCTGGTTTACATGTGAGAGACACGTCGTGATGATATGAAGGTACCCAAAAGACGTAAGCATATATGCTCGGCATTTAGATGTGTGACGATGACACTCAATTTACTGTGAGCAATTTGACATCTGTCACGATGACACTTAAAACATATGAGTATTATCTCGGATGAAAACAATAGTAGTACACCTCTGCCTATTCCGTCATGGATACCCTTGTGGAAAGGTTAGATAGGTTATAGATATGTAGGTAGGTACTGCCCCTCTCTGCCTTCCATGCGAGAGACTCGTCGTAATGATGTGTACTCAAAAGACGTAAGCATATATGCTCGTACTTTATGGTCAGCATTTAGATGTCACGATGACACTCAATTTACTGTCAGCAATTTGACATCTGTCACGATGACACTTAAAACATATGAGTATTATCTCGGATGAAAACAATAGTAGTACACCTCTGCCTATTCCGTCATGGATACCCTTGTGGAAAGGTTAGATAGGTTATAGATATGTAGGTAGGTACTGCCCCTCTCTGCCTTCCATGCGAGAGACTCGTCGTAATGATGTGTACTCAAAAGACGTAAGCATATATGCTCGTACTTTATGGTCAGCATTTAGATGTCACGATGACACTCAATTTACTGTCAGCAATTTGACATCTGTCACGATGACACTTAAAACATATGAGTATTATCTCGGATGATAACAATAGTAAGTAGTACACCTCTGCCTTTCCGTCATGGATACCCTTGTGGAAAGGTTAGATAGGTTACAGATATGTAGGTACTTTTAGCCGATGGATTGGCCGTATAATGTCACTGAGGGCATACAAGCGAAGTGTTCGGGTCGCCGCGTTCAGCATCATTACCGACCGCCGACTGTAGGGCTGTCAGCTTTTAACAATCTACGAACTGAAATATTTATTTTATTTTTAAGCAATTATGAATAAAGTAGATATTAAAACTGACATATTTTGCAAGCGTACCGCGGTTTTTGTAGGCAATCAATATGCCATTGGTATTAAACCAAGGGAGTAGTCGGATAACAGGTATATGTGTGTAACATGGAATAAACGAGGACACATATTTTTTTTTATACAACAAGAGTGGCAAACAAGCATACGGCCCACCTGATGGGAAACGGTTACCGTAGCCTATTTACGCTCACGATACCGAAGTATCACTTGCGCGTTGCCACTCTGTGTTCAGAGAGTTACAGTGTGTTGGCAGCATAATGGGTTTAATCCCTCTGCTTCCAACACAATGTAACAATCCTCCCCCACCCCAAGGAGCTCATTACTGGAAACCTTATTCACCGCGTAGGAACACAACACAAAAAATTGTGTTATTTGGCTACGGATTTCTATAAGGTGGAGGTCAACATAACAATGTTTCCTCGTTTATTCCATGTTCCAAATTTGTATTTTCAAATGTTTAATTTGTATTCCAAATTGCTACAATCCGTATTGTAGGTAACGTCTACGCGGAGTAGTCTACTACGTACCTAAATATATTCCGGGTGAAAGGATGGTGTTGTTACGCTCTTCCTACACCTTCTGGGATCCATGGGATGGCGAGAAGGTGAAATTAGAAATTTTAACACTATTTAATTAATGTGACAGCTTTTCTGTAAGCATCAGCCCTACACTTGAAAGTCGTGCGGCGCGTCGCTGGATGTCGCCGACGACGCGTGAAAATCGCCGTATTGTCGCGCGGCGCCCGCCGTGACGGTGTAGCCGCGCCTGGCGCACCATCAGCCAGGCGCTACTAGGTGCCACTACTATACACTATACACTATACGGGGTGTTAGTATACACTATACTGTTGTTACACAGGCTGTTACTATACAGGTTGTGTTTCAGGAAGTTGCATAGAATCCTGTTTCCGGATCTTTACCACGACAGGATTTACTGGCAAAAGAGAAATATGCCTTAGGGTGCATGGCTCGCGAGCATCATGCTGTGGTCACATGCCTCTTCGCGATCAGGAGGAACCGTGAGGTTTAGTAGGAGTCTGACATACCCCGTCTCTGCCTGAAATAAGTGATGCATGAGACATACAAGTGATGTTCCAGGAATTGCCTATATATAGGCGACGATGACCACTTGCCACGAGCGGGGTGTTTTTTTTTTGTTGTCAAATTTGTCGATTTAATGCGTCATAATGAGATATTTTTCTTTACGTATAGCGTTGGGAAGTTATATACTGAGCTCAAGTAACGTACATTTGTTTCTTAGCCGGGATTTGTATTTGCAATCTTGTATTGTAGGAGACTCGAACCACTTGGCCACCACGGCTTTTATCATAAACAATCATAGCATAACGTATCCTTCTATGAATCCCCCTGATATTTCATTTTGATACAAAACCACCGTGACGGCAAACTCCGTATACATTTTATCCGCCATCTATCTACTCAATATTACCCAAAAATATTAGCCGTTGCGAATCCTAAATCTTAAGGACTTCTCCACGTTTACTATCATAAGCAAATACAATCGATTTTATACTCTGCACTTAAAGGTGTAGGCTCAGTTTCGAATGCCCGGTCGTTTTATATCTATGAACACTATAGTAATGAAATCTATGTCTTTGGATTTCTTTAGATAAGTTCCAAATTGGAACATCAAGGCCCGGCATAGTATCCGACGAGGTATTTGAGCAAATGCTGAAGGAAAATGTGTTCTAAATCGTAGTGGGTAAGGTACAAACGGTTAGGGAGTTGCAGAGCTTGACCAATCTCCAGGGATTCAGTAGGACATTTAGTCACGGTTTTATTTGAATTCGCCAAATACGTTGTGACAAATATTTGGACATTTATTGTTGTTGGGATTGGTGTCGAATATTAAGCGGTGCTTTTATTTGATGTATCTTGTGGTGGATTGGACACGCTTGGATTTGTGGCAAACTGCCTGGGACGATACTGCCATATACCTACTAGAGGGGAGGCCGTCTGCTTAAATTGTTATATTTATAGCTGCGCGTCGCGTTTATTAGTTTTATTTATACGTGATTATATATGCTTTTTCTTATTAATTAAAATATTTATTGGAATATTGTAGCTTTCCATAAATGAAAGTTTTTTAAATCAGTAGTAAAAAAATTGAGGTAGTTCCCACACACGTTTCTCATTCCACCAGAGATATATTTTAGGTGCCAACGTGGCGACAGATGGCGAGTCCATCGCCGTTACTCAAGCACGACTATACATACGCCTTCGAATTGCTTCTCAGACGTATGCAGGTTACCGATTCTCGATGTTTTCCTTCACCGTAAAGCTCGTGACTGTACTTAAGTTAATAAAAAAATCATTGCTACAGTCGGCATTCGAACTTGCGATCCTTGTGTCGTAGGCAACAACTCGAACCACTCGGCCACCACGGCTCTCTATCTCTATATTTTTTTCATATTTAATTGAGTGTTAGATTAAACCAAACCTACATAGCAAAGTCAGACAGAGACAGAGAGCTGTCATCAAACCGGACTGACATAACAGCTTATAATTAATGTCACATTGAGTTACGTTCAACATAAACGTTTTATCAATCAAAGAAATAGTCAAGACCACATCAACATGGTAACGTAAGGGTTAATTAGCTCACCTCAGATGCAATTACGCATCATTAGTCTAGCAACTGTGAACATGTTTCTTTTAAACGAAACTATAAATATATGTAAATGTCGCTGTGAGGTAGTAAAAACCGTAATATGGATAAATGTCTAGTTATCTTAACTATTTATGTACCTGTATATAAGCTACACGCAGAAAGTTCATATTATTGTGACTATGTGTGATAAAGTTGTGTGCCACTTAAGAAGAGCAATATGCATTGTTACACTATAGTGTAATTCAATTTGCATACTTCCAAACTAGTGTACGAAACATCTATTAGCTAATCACAAAAAAATTTTAATTAAATCTAATCTTTGGATTTCATACATTAGTTCCAAATTACAATACATATCAGCATATCCAACGATCGTTCAACCAACTACTTACCGATAAAATATTTGTTCAAAATTTCTAGAAGGCTAGCTGGATAGCAATGCTGATTATCCAATGATATATTTGACCTCCTGAAGGAAAACAAGTATAGAGGCAATAAAATATTGGTACACCATCAAGCGGCAATCCAGCAAGCATGTATGAAGGGACTGATAAAAATGGATATACCAAAAGAGGTGTGCATATCTGGAGAGAACCAGCGCCCTACTCTCTGCCTCTGCGTGATGGTATGTATGAATGCACCTACATGTACTAAAGCACCTAACCTGTGGAAAGTCTAGCTGCGAATGGTGATTGCGTCCTGTCATCTGAACTCCATAAAGAGATTGTCATTATCACGGAGTTGTAATGGGGTCCGGTGGCGTGACAATGTGATCACAATAGCGCGGCGACGTGCCGCCTTCCCAGGCTTTGTCACAGACGCCGCAAAAGGAGCAAAACAGTGGCAATTGGTGCATATCCCCGACGAATTATCCCTCTTCGGCGCCTTTGTCCAATTGAAGCTTCCTTTATTTAACCATTTTTGCCGTTTTTCCATTCTCATTTGGTTATTTATCTCGTCTTTTTTGGTCCGGACAATGAGCGGCGGTGCTCATTATATCGTCCGCGAGTGGCACGCGACCCGCCACTAAATCTCCGCTGGAATTCTAGCGAATTATCCGACGAACAAGCCCAGTTTTTTCTGGTGATTGATTGGAGTAAAAATTACTTTCTGTTTTTCGTTGGACACCGCGGTTGAGCTGTCAGTCCGCTTTACTTTATATTGAGCCGTGATGCGACAGATAAATTGAGTTTTAAAACTCTGTCCCCAATTGCTTGCTTACCGTGTGAACTTTTGGCGTTAATATGTATAGTTTATTAGAACGCTTTTCTATGGCCTTACCATAACGAGCTATTGCAATCATAATCCGAGAATATTATCTTATAATTTAAGAAATAAAAGAGCAAGTTTGTAATTTTGGATGTTTGGATATTTGTTGCTCTTTCACGGCAAAACGGATGAACTGCTTTGGCTGAAATGGTGATTGCTTGTAACTAAGATTAAAACATAGGCTACATTTTAATCCCGAAAAACTCGATGTTCCTACGGGAATTACATTTGCCTTATTATTATTTCGAATTTCACGCCGGCGAAACCGCAGGCAAAAGCTAGTATTGTTTGTACCTTTCACACCCTGGTTTAAATAAGTCATGGGCATTATCTTAGAAATGATCGCTCGTCAAGACTATCATTAGAAGAACGACCGGAGGAAGTATTTAAAGTGACCCGTTGCAACAGCCGCCTACAGAGCGATCTGCATCCAGTGGATGTAGCAGGAACACATAATGTAGATACGACGTTAAGATCGTGTTCTGCTGTGTATCGTGTGGTGAGAGTCATTAATAAGCTAATCGTGGCAGGTAATCTTGTTTCTGGGAGGTGTCGGAAATAGACCGGCCACCGAAGTCGCTACTGCTCTTACGCGCATGCATGCACTAACAGCCAAATTTTCATGAATAATATTCCTTTCAACTACTTTGAAGTGTTTGTTCCATTTTTTCGAAAGCTATTTTGCTAAAGAATCTCAGGAAAGTAAGGTATTTATGTCTTTGATTTTGCTTCGACGGGTCTCCAATCGATTTTTTTCTTGCACTAGTTAGTAGATTGCACAGAAAATCTAATCTAAGATGTTTACGATCACTAAAGTTACCACCCACGCCTCCAACTTTAACCAAATTATCTATGATGAGGCGATATATAATGGTAAATATTGTATAGTCACAGTGATTAGTCACACCACGAGCTTTACGGTGAAGGAAAACATCGAGAGGAAACCTGCATACGTCTGAGAAGAAATTCAAAGGCGTATGTATAGTCGTGCTTGAGTAACGGCGATGGACTCGCCATCTGTCACGTTGGCACCTAATATACCTCTGGCGGAAAGTGGGTGTGTGGGTATTACCTATACACCTCTGCCTACCCCTTCGGGGACCCTTGTGGGAAGGCGTGAGGATATATTTATTATTATTATAAATATTGTATATGGGCGAAAAAGGTAAGATCTCGCGTTCAATCAATACACAAAGATTGATTGAGATGCCAATGAGTTTTTCTGAACTTAAGTACCTACAGTGATTAGTCACACCACGAGCTTTACGGAGACGAAAAATATCATGGATACCTCCATACTTTTGAAAGGAAATTCAAAAGCGTATGTATAGTCGTGCTTGAGTAACGGCGATGGACTCGCCATCTATTACGTTGGCACCTAAAATATGTCTCTGCTAGGTGTGTGGGTACTACCTATACACCTCTGCATACCCTTTCAGGGACCCTTGTGGAAAGGCGTTAGGTTAATTTATATAAAGCAATTCAAGGTATAATTTTAACAATGATTTGTAGTTATTATAGTATGACGTAGATAGATGACTGCATTATTTATTACACTAAAGAATGAGAATTTCCGTTTTTTATATATATATCCTCACGCCTTCCCACAAGGGTCCCCGAAGGGGTAGGCAGAGGTGTATAGGTAATACCCACACACCCACTTTCCGCCAGAGGTATATTAGGTGCCAACGTGACAGATGGCGAGTCCATCGCCGTTACTCCAGCACGACTATACATACGCCTTTGAATTTCTTCTCAGACGTATGCAGGTTTCCTCTCGATGTTTTCCTTCACCGTTCAGCTCGTGGTGTGACTAATCACTGTACTTAAGTTCAGAAAAACTCATTGGTACAGTCGGGATTCGAACTTGCGATCTTTGCGTCGCAGGCAACTGCTCGAACCACTCGGCCACCACGGCTTATAATTTCCGTTTTTTGAGGTAAAAATTAGTGGTATTCTCAAAATTGGTATCCATTATTTATGTGCGATTGCTTCTATTGTCTCCACGAGTTGACAGGATGTCTATCTAAATTGGCCGACGATTAGTTTCCAAGTAAAAGCGATTCGTATTCAGATACTGCGGTGGGCAAAAACTGAATTGAAATCGTCGGAACACATCACCTACCTTAGACTACCTAATACAGTATAATGATTACAATAATGTCGTCAATGTTTGAAATACCATTCCTATTGTTTCCGCTCTGAGACATTCGATAGTACCTTAACGTAGGGTTCGGGCAAATAATACGTATACAAATAAGTAATAATATACTGCCAGCAGGAATGACGTGTAATATTCATATGCTCTAGAGTTCGGTTAGTACTATTCCTCACGCCTTCCTACAAGGCTCCCCGAAAGAGTAGGCAGTGTATAGGTTACAACCAATACGCACACACCCACATTCCGCCGCATTTAAGGTGCCAACATGACAGATGGCGAGTCCATCGCCGTAACTCAAGCATGACTATACAGACGCCTTTGAATTGCTTCTCAGACATTCAGCATGAGGTTTCCTCTCGATATTTTCCTTCTCCGCAAAGCTCGTGGTGTGACTAATCACTGTAATCTAATGTTCAGAAAAACTAAATTCGGGATTCGAACTCGCGAACTTTGTGTCGAAGGCAATTACTCGAACCACTCGGCTACCACGGCTCTAGACTATAGGTAGGTAGTACAATTAATGAAGTATGTAAATGCTGCAGTAGGTATCAAGTACCTTTGTACTCCCACATTTTGGTCGGTAACTGAAGGTGACGGTGACATCCAACTATTTTTAACCACTAAGATTAAAAATACCAGGAGTCTATCATAATTTTCAAGCTCAATTTTCCAAAACCTTCCTAAATGGTTATTAAAGGTGTATGATTTGGTAAATTAAGTTCGGTAAAGTTTGTCATCGAACTCATAGCAGATCGATGCCAAACTTTACCAAACTGAAAACTACACAACTAATAATTTTAAGCATAATGATATGTATGTTTTAATGTATGGATTTTGGTATCTAAAATAAATGAATTATTATTATAACCCTTTAGCTGAAGCTGAAAAGAACTCTATTATTTGAATCACTTTGTTACTGAAAATTTTGTGCAAGAAGGCTTCATGTCATGACGTGTGTTGCGGGTATGTAGGAAAAGTACTTACCTACACGATGGTACAAGCAGCAGCCGATAGATCGCCGCCGTCACGCCCGCATCTGTCGTGATACTCCACTACATCACGATCCCTTGCGACACGAACGTGAGCTGTGTAAACGCCACCCATTTACCATATCGGCCGCGCCACCACATCTCCCACTTCACGACCCATTACATCTACCCACAGACACACGACTTACCTAAATAAACCCCGATATGTTTAAAAATGCAACAATCAAACTTGTCCTCGACGAACATTCGTTAAAATTCTATGGCGCCCCGCGTGTCCCACCACCGGCGGCGAAAACGTCCAAAAATTCATAAGTTTTTGTTATAACGCAATTCGTCGCGGCGAAAACGGGCGAATAACTGTCATTTTTTGCCGGCGAACAATTGGACCGGGCGCGTACAGGACGCAAAGAATGGTAACATACGAGAGGCCTCCTGATATATTTGATTTGAGATTGGTACCTAACATTCCATTCTTTACGTATCATTTCAATTTGCCAATTGGACTACGAATGAGGGTTTGTCAAGCATGTGACAGCGCTGCTCCTTCTCGTACATACCAAATAGTAGAGAGCCGTGGTGTCTGGGTGCTTTCAGTAATCGCCTGCGAAGCTTAACTTCCCGGCGATTGTAGATTCAAACGTGGGAGATTGTACTAATGAGTTATTTTTTAATTACGTACAGTTTATCACAAAGTGAGCATTTCAGTGAAGGATTACCTTAAAAGTAATCCTATATAATTTTGAGTAGAAATTCAAAGACATGTGTTTGGAACACATTAAATATCACCAGCGAAAATAGGGTGTTGTTAGCCTGCCACTTCGGCGACGCTTGTGGGAACGTGTTGCGGTAAATAGCAATTTCAAATTTACCTACGTGTTATTATTTGACATCACCAGAATGTAGACATGCCCTTGTCTTCAAGTACGTGGCATACGTAACTCACGTTCCTTGTCGCTGTCGTAAGGTGTAATGGCGTGCATTGGTCGATTCCCATCATCAATTATGAATAAATAGGGAATCGTCAGTTACGGTAATTACCTCGCCTACAGATAAATGCCGATAATTGGATCTCCTCATTGGACAATTAATTATAATTGGAACTAAGAACAATGTACAAGTAATAAGGTTAATATCGAGTTAGTTCAGTTATGTGTCGTAAAGAAACGTTCGTGATTGATTGGTGAAGTAAATCGTTTCAAATACCGCTGCCTAATTTGGTAGCGTTTACATAAGTTATTACTCAAATGCTGAAACTATGATTTATACCACGATATAAAAAGTAAATCCATTGAAGCACATGCACACTGCAATGCTTCGATGCAGCTGTTTTTTTATTCAAAAACTCTTTTAAATGGAAAAAAAACTCACCTGAGAAAATATAGAGGGATAGGTTTCGCCGTTTATCTCATGTCAGATTTGAATTTCGAAACTGTAGTACGTATGTATTGTATGTATGTACCCACCTTTTACAACGGATAGATTTTCATACTATTTTGAGCCGTGATAAAAATGTCGAGTAAATTTGACGTTTTATGCCGTTCCTAAGATACGCGAATAGGCTTTTTTTTTGGGTGGATTGCTTAAACCTTTTCCATGTGCGCCTTATGTTGATCCAAGCATTTTTGGGCTCAATTTTGATTCCCGTCCCAACTTTCACACCAATTTGCGGTCCTTCCAAAGGTTTTCCATTTTTGCGAAAGCTCTCGGTCTCTGTCTCCTCATTGTCTCCCGTGATTTGTAGCGGCAATTCAATTTTGTATATGCGAAAGGGACAGAAATATATCTGGCCAACCACTTAGAAGAGGACAGAGAACTAAAGCGTTTTCAATTAATTATAATGGCCCATCTAGCTCGTTAGTCGATTCTTTTTCGATTTATTCCGGCGTGCGAACTTCAGATTCCGTAAATTTCACTTCACGCCGAATTTAAAGTTGACAACTTAAGTTTTGGAAACTATTTTCGATGTTTCGTGATGCAATAAATCAGTCGGACACAAGCCTACTGAGGTCGTATACCTATATTGTCGGGAGAGAAATGTCGTCTGTCTGTTGTTGTTGTCCAATAAAATTGTCCCTAACGGACAAACCCATCTCAAGTATTTATGATGATTTGCATTCTGTACGATTTAATTAAAATAGTTTTGTATTTGGAAATACTTTTCCTTATTTACTAAAAAAGTTCTCTCTTTGCTGGTTTTTCTGTTTGCATTGCTCACTTTTCGCTGCATACACGGTAGGAGCCAATTCGACCGAAGGGGAGTCCGTCGTCGTCTTCTGTTTCTAAAGGAGAAGAATACGACTGTAGTACCTACATGTAAACGTCGTAAGAATTTTCGCACAGTAGGTACAGTACCTACTTCGTCCCTACGATTCCTCACGATGAGTTTCTTCACCGAATCATTTTTTTTACATTGCATCTTCCATGTTGCGTTCAACTTTACAACATTACGACTATATCTCATTATGTATATGTTATTTATACTTGTCTATTTTAATATATTTATACTTATCCTGTGTGGAATTGTCCCATTGGGTCAATTAAATTTACATAGTCACAAATTATATAAAATTATTATTTTATTATATTTTTATTATAGTCACAAATTAATCAAAGCTTGCACTATGGTAACTAGACAACGATAAATATGCTTATATGCATAGGACATCCAAGACTAAGGTACAAATACTAGTTCTACTACTAATACTTGTTCATCACACATATATCTGCCACGAATCTCAGCGGGAATCGAACCCGGGACCACAACCAGAAGCTCTGGCTACTAGACCAGACGTCGGTCGTATAATATTTATCATACGACAATTGTAACCTTGATGCCAAGCGTCCATATTCTGCGGTTACCATTAGGAAGGACTGCTTGCTTATTTACCTCCTTAGTGGTATTATAAAAACAGGGCATTATTATCTGTATTTACTACAGTATTATATAATAAGTAATCTGTATTTATAAGCGTTCTGTGTCCCCACGAAGTGAAATTAACCTCGGCGCACACCGCACCGGCTCGCAGGTCGCGCCTCGTGCAAGCGATAAGTTAGGTGTTATCTTCACGATCATCACGCTCGGACGCTGGAAACACTGCCTCTACTAGGAACCCATTCGTGTATGATGAGAATAAAATAACGTGATTCGCGACCAGATATTTGACGAGGGCAATAACTTCAGGAAGTTTAGAAATTTAATTTACCAAGTGTTGATCTAGGAAGAAATGTACCCCATGACAATGATGTATTATATGCCCCATGACGAATTCCCCGTCGATGGCAAGAAGTGCGTGGTAGAAGGTTTTCTCCGACCACTGCTTATTCCTATAGGAACACTGTACAACTCTTTCCGGGGATGAGTGTTAATGTATGCGACACAGTTTACAACAACTGCAGGCAATGAGGCATATATTTCGTAGTCTTTCTATTTATAATTATCCTTTTACAAATAATAATAAATAATGTAAATGCTTGCGTTATGGCGACGGAATCACCATGTGGGACGATAGCGCTTTAATATCTCTGGAAAAAAGAGGTTGTTATTACCTACACCTTATCCTATTTTTATATATTTAAGACTCGACCCATAATAGAGCACATCATATATTTTTTTATTCTACTAATGTGGCATTCGTCCTACTTAATGGGAAGCAGTTTGTGTTCAAGCTATTTGCTAAATATATATAGCTGAATAACAGTCGATATTATTTTTGATCTTCACTTCTATACAATCACCTACAACGAGCGACTCCAGTGGACATGTTTATGTACGTAGGTATGTAGGTACGTAATATTCATAGCCAAACTCGTTCGGGTATGAATGGACTTCTGTAAACCAGCTGGCTATCGCGCTCGTTAATCAATCTAACACCACGACGTATGTGTCACTGGCCCTTACTTTTCGCTTATCATAAGTACATCTGTAGAGCGTTTCGCGCTGCACCTCATTCAGCCAAGCTATCGCTCGCCCAGTCATCACAAAAACTAGTTTAGCATACAAAATTCTCTAAGTGGGCGAATAGCATTGCGACGCGATCTGATAGCTCGGCGAGCAATTACGTACGTGACACCTCGCGTAGCGCAGATCGCATCAGTGTGCCGCAGCCTTAGTGTTGGGAGCGTCTCCAATTATTGTCGAGTTAGATTACGATGCTTGTTAAGATGCGATTGCGGAAAAAGGCTTTTATGACGGCCTGTATGCCGTAGATGTAAGATTCCTATGTTTTTGTCAAGCGGCCTTACTAGTCGACGACCTATCCTAGGGCTTCAGTGCAGAAACGGTAACATTCCGGTGCGCAGAAGTGGGTATTAAAGTATAACCGTTTAATTTGTGTATCAAGTTTAAAGACAGTGATGGTTGTTCACGATTCGGTCATCTGCAAAATCATTGCGAGGAAATCTGCATAGACTTGAGCAGAAATAAAAACTACGCTGGTACCTATGTAGTCGTACTTGACTGATGACGACAGACTTTGATCTGTCAGGTTACATTTTTAAATATATCTCCGACAAAAATATGTTATATTAGGCTGCAACTTTATAAGTCGCAAGTTCGGCCACATATGGAGTACTGCTGCCACCTGTGGGCTGGAGCCCCTGGATACCAGCTTGGGCCTTTTGACGCGGTTCAGAAACGCGCCGCTAGAATAGTCGATGATCCCATGCTCACAGGCGGCTTGGAATCACTAACTTTGAGGAGAGACTTTGCCTCCCTGTGTGTGTTCTACCGCTTGTATAATGGGGAGTGTTCTGCAGAATTGTTCGACATGATGCCCACTTCCACCTTCTACCACCGCACCTCTCGCCATCGACGGGGAATTCATCCCCATACCTTGGAACCACAAAGGTCTCGCACTGCGCGGTTCCAAAGGAGTTTCCTTCCGCGAACGCTCAGGCTGTGGAATGAGCTCCCCGTTGAGGTTTTCCCTGGAGAGTACAGCATGGAGTTCTTCAAGAAGGGTGTGAAAAGATTCCTGCAGGGTCGGCAACGCGCGAGTGATACCCCTGGTGTTGCAAGCGTCCATAGGCGGCGGTAACCGCTTACCATCAGGCGGACCGCATGCTTGTTTGCCAACCAATTGGTATAAAAAAAATATATATATATATATATATGCACCGCCCATCGAGGTTCTTTATGTGAAAGCCTGAAGGTATAATTAATAAACAGCTATATTATGTAACTTAGTATTAATTTGTTCATTAAAATAAGTTACTATTTGTTTCTTAATTTTATTATGGAGTCGACTGTATGACGAATCTAGAGTAAGACGAATCTGGATTACGACAAACTGGAGTACCTACGTCGACTACGTAAAACGACGAGTACGCAACAAACGATTTTAAATAGTTTAGTTGGGGCTCTAGTATATTTTTTTACCTCAGGGCCTTTGGTTACCTAGCAACGCCACTGCGGGGCAGGCAGTGAAAGTAGAGCGCCAGATCTCCTTAGACATAGGGACCTCTTTCGATTCATCCTTCACCTATGCTACGTATGTAAGAGGTGTCAAGGTATGGAAACAAGTATTTTTGTCAATAGATTTATCTATATATTTTAATGAATAATTTTCAATTACAGCTGTTGCACAATTACAGTCTCGCTTTCATTTCACTGTGTCCTTACATTTTCGTAAAAAATGGCAAATAAACAAGTCTTATTGCAATTCAAATCACTGGTAATGTTAACATTTTGTATTGAATTGTTTATATAAAAAAAATTACACGTTTGTAATAATCTATGTCCGAATCAATATTTTATGCGCTTAAGTTTAATGAATTCCATGGAAAATTATATTCATTTATAATTAATATATTTTGTATTTTTAACTACAATATTTATCAACTATATATTACAAACTTTTAACTTACAGTTAGATTTTTATCAATCGTTTATATTGGCGCGCAGTTAACTGTTGGTTCCTTATTACATTGACTTTGTCTGAAATATTCATTCAGTAAATTAATATAGATTTTAAATTTTCCATTAAGAAAAAACATAAATAATATTTCGGATTCACACCAATTAGTATTATTTTGCCTTAGGGCTCTCGACAATTTAATTAAGTATGTGTTATGACTACGCCATTTTTTAGTTATAATTTGACAGCTGTCAAAAGATCAGTGACACGCGAATGCAACAGTCAAAAGCGCGCTTTTCTCACAGTACAATTGACAAAACATATTTTCAAAATATGTCTATTAGTAAACACGTAAATATACCTTAATTTTTAATGTATTTACAAAATAAAGCGATATTTATTTTAAATTGTTAGACTGGGAAACATAGGTTTTTGTTCATCAACTTATTAGCTCTGACATCTACATATATAAGATAATGTATTTTTATTACATAATTCAAACCAATATGATATTCAAAATCTGTTAAGATGTCAAAGCTACTAAATTTGACTTGATTCATTTGAATTTGAATCAGTTTGTCTATGGCAGAGTAAAAACTATATTATGATGATAATTTATAAGTATGAGTTTCGTGCCCTTTGCCGTCACAGAACGATGCTCATGACTTAAGTAATTTATTACGCAATTTTAGTCGCAATCAGTTTGCCAAACAGCGTTTCAATAGGGTGCAATTAGAAAAAACGAAAATTTCTAATCAAATTAAAAAAAATATATCTTATTCGTTAATTGCTTAAGCCGATTGGAACAAAATTACGTAATTCAGGCTCCGATACAGGTTAGTGTGATTATTAAAATCTGGAGATAATGCAATTTCCTCCTTAACTATAGTCACAAAGAATAAATGTATGTTCTTGGTACCGCGACTACGATAAGTATAGCATGTATGACACAAATTTTTATATTTTACTCAATAACTCCTACACAATTTTAGACTATTACTGTTTAAATGTATAGATATCGATATATAGTTGTACCTTATTTCACTTTAGATCAGGCACATACTCGTAAGTCGCAATGCTATATTTACCGCAGCAGCTCGCCCTGCGCGCCACCAGTGGTCGGACATACTTGAGTACCTACATTGCACACATCACGCCATGTGACATCGAACCGCCGCACTGCGAGCCCTAACTGTAAGCTTAACTATTTACAATCAGTACACGAATATCGACCCGAATAGAACTCGAAAGGAAAACAAAATAGGAACGATACAAAACGATGCCCCAGCGCCGTCTCCGCGATGACTCGTTTGGAAGCGGCGCGGGGCGTCCACGATATAAATACACGCTATGTACACGGCGGGCGGGGCGCGAGTCAGTCCTGCGGCTCCACGTCGAGCCCGTTCACCATGCGCTCGATGCTCTTGAGGTCCGAGGCGGGCGGCGTGGCGGCGGGCGGCGCGTCCGGCGGCGGGTCGGCCGAGGCGGCGCGCGCCGGCGGGGACCCGCCGCGGCCCCGCGCCGGCGACGAGCTCAGGCTGCGCGCGCGCGGGGCCACCTGCTCGAACGCGGACCCTAGCCCCGGCAGCGCGTACGGGGAGAACCGGTGCGCCTTGCCGAGCGAAGGCGAAGGCGCTGGCAACGCAGGCGGCGGAGGTAGCGAGTACTGCTGCAGGAGCGGGTGCAGGTTGAACAGCAGCCCCGGGGGCATCTGGTGCGGGGGGAAGAAGGGTATCTGGTGCGGGTACAGTGAGGGTGGATACAGGTAGGGCAGCAGCGGCGGCTGCACGGGCGGGCCTAGGGACACGTCGGGGGCGGGCGAGGGCCGCGAGGGCCCGGCGGGGGGCGAGCTGGCGCGCGCGCCGCCCGAGCACGAGGAGTCCGAGCCCGCCTCGTTGCCTTCCTCGGCGCCCGAGTCGCCACCGCCACCGCCGCTCGAGCTGAACCAGGCTGTAACAATGGATTGGATGAATAAGTATTCGTTACCTATACTACTTGATAACATTTAAAGTGTCTGTTCGTAATATCAAAATGAGTTGGTTTTCCAAATTCATGTGTCATAAGGACAGATAAAAATTAAAAAAAAATTATATATCAATGGTATTTTTCCGGCATATTTCCGAAACGGCTAGATTTCGAGATTTTCATTAGCACATAGCTAATGTAATAAGTAACTTGGGATAACTATATTTATCATGTGATGAAGTTAGTGTAGTGAAGCCGTATTAGCGCTGGTATACTTACAGGTGGAGGTGTGGTGCGAGGCGGGCGGCGGCGGGCTGGACGGGCCGCCCACGTCCAGGGGCCGCTCGTCGTCGTCGTCGCGCGCGTCCGGCCGCGCCGTCAGCAGCGCCTGCCTGCGGTACACGGACAAACTGCTCGTGTTATCATCATGAATTACATTTTAACATTAAACTTTGACACCCCCCCCAGGGCTAAGCTTCAATCATTGAACTTAAATTCAATATTTCTTTGATGTTATTTTTATCTATATATATATAGGAGATCTCAGGAACTGTAAGGCCGATTGACTTGAAATTTGGTAGGAGTATTCCTTACGCGGTGTAGAGGTCAGCTAAGAACGGATTTTGTGAAACTCCACCCGGAAGGTGGAGTGCAGGGAGATCCCATTTGTGAACTTACTCATTAGGATATCTCAGGAACTGTAAGGCCGATTGACTTGAAATTTGGCAGGAGTATTCCTTACGCGGTGTTGAGGTCAGCTAAGAAGGGATTTTGTGAAACTCTACCCGGACGGTGGAGTGCAGGGAGATCCCATTTGTGAGCTCATTCATTAGGATATCTCAGGAACTATAAGGCCGATTGACTTGAAATTTGGTAGGAGTATTCCTTACACGGTGCAGAGGTCAGGTAAGAACGGATTTTGTGAAACTCCACTCGCAAGGTGGAGTGCGGGGAGATCGCATTTGTGAACTCACTCATTAGAATATCTCAGAAACTATAAGGCCGATTGACTTGAAATTTGGTAGGAGTATTCCTTACGCGATGTAGAGGTCAGCTAAGAACGGATTTTGTGAAACTCCACCCGGAAGGTGGAGTGCAGGGAGATCCCATTTTTGAACTGACTCATCACGAAATCTCAGGAACTGTAAAGCCGATTGACTTGAAATTTGGTAGGAGTATTCCTTACGCGGTGTAGAGGTCAGCTAAGAACGGATTTTGTGAAACTCCACCCGGAAGGTGGAGTGCAGGGAGATCCCATTTGTGAACTTACTCATTAGGATATCTCAGAACTGTAAGGCCGATTGACTTGAAATTTGGCAGGAGTATTCCTTACGCGGTGTTGAGGTCAGCTAAGAAGGGATTTTGTGAAACTCTACCCGGACGGTGGAGTGCAGGGAGATCCCATTTGTGAGCTCATTCATTAGGATATCTCAGGAACTGTAAGGCCGATTGACTTGAAATTTGGTAGGAGTATTCCTTACACGGTGCAGAGGTCAGGTAAGAACGGATTTTGTGAAACTCCATCCGCAAGGTGGAGTGCGGGGAGATCCCATTTGTGAGCTCCCTCATTAGGATAACTCAGGAATTAAGGCCGATTGCCTTGAAATTTGGTAGGAGTATTCCGCTCTAAAAACGCTCAAATATCAAACAATATTAATGAAAATAGGAAACCAAGACTATTCCAAATTCGCCTCTTTTTCTCTTATTTAATAAATAACGAAATATTCAAAGATTTGTAATGTGATCATAGGCACATATTTTTGTGCGTTTAAATCGCAAACGCTGGGTAAACCTTACGAGATAGATCAAATGAATGTACTACGGAGTAGTATATCTTCAAACGATCGATATTAAAGTCCGCGATTGTATTTAATTATCTCTAAAGGATATAACACCATAAAAATTTTTATCTTTTACATTATTATTAGTATCAATATTGCACCCGTGCGAAGCCGGGGCGGGCAGCTAGTTACTTATATTTTGTTGGGTACACACCCAACAAAATATAAGGGTATTACCTATACACCTCTGCCTACCCTTTCTGGGATCCTTGTGGGTATGCGTTTTGCATACCATATTTTGCGATGATTTCAGAATGTATAAAACATAGAATTTTGTAGGTCACTCCATAACCCAAACCCAAATATACCTAATATGCTACTAATTATAAATACGAAAGTCTGTGAGTATGTATGGATCAATCACGCCAGACCAGCTGAACGGAATTGGTTCAAATTTTTGCCATAGAGATAGATTATTAGCTGTTATGTTCCGAAAATAAATCTGGATGGTGTAATTTAACACAAATGAAATCGATTTCGCCACTTATATTACAACCAGAGCTCCGTTTTTCCATAAATTGTTTTCGAACAACTGCGTGTCTATGCAAACTAGAATGTAATCTTGTAGCTTTAAATAAAAAATATTTTAATTTCGTTTATATAATGTTACCTGACAAAAATATTATACCCTAATAAATTACGAGCAATGTTTGCGTTTAAAATTGAGCATTCTACCACTCGGTACCTACAATTTTCCAGCGTGGGGTGTCAAACGGTTGACATTTGGGTAATGGGTCGCCGCGACCCCCGACCGCCGAGAAAGGTTAATCATCTCCTAATGATAGTGGCGAAATTCGAACCTGCCACCACACCGCCAACACGCCTGGATGCGTGGCAGGCGACCTTTAGCATATTGGGCAATAAAAAACAAAAGATGAAACTTTTGAATATAGAATTCTATGTTCAATTGTTTATTTTTAAAGATTTATAGGCAGTGTAGGTATAGGTAAAACCTATACACCAATTTTCCGCCAGACATTTTAAGTGCCAACGTGACAGATGTGTGACGCGAGTCCATCGCCGTTACTCCAGCACGACTATACATACGCCTTTGAATTTCATCTCAGACGTATGCAGGTTTCCTCACGGTGTTTTCCTTCACTGTAAAGCTCGTGGTGTGACTAATCTAATGATCACTGTATTTAAGTTCAGGGAAAGTCATTGGTACAGTCGGGTTTCGAACTTACAATCATTGTGTTGCAGTCAACTGCTCGATCCACCACGGCTTTTAAATATCTACTCCTACTTAATATTCCATCACCTCCTAATGCGCAATCAATATAGGCTCGTCAAAATGATATGTATTTATGTTACAATGGTATTAATTTCATAATACAGTTTCATTAAGTTTACGTTCTAATACAGAATAAAAGAATACAACACCTAATAAGAACGCAATAAGCTCGAATGAGTCACTTTCCTACAAAAAACCACATTAGCAGGTATAAAACAAAGCTTTAATGTATCCGCTGGGAACAAAAAGATCTACATCAAAACGTTTTATCTGTCGCCCCAAAAAAAGAAAAGGCGACCAATTATTTGCCTTCTGTCGCCGTAGAACAAACAACTCTTTATCATCGCATTGTTTTACGGAACCCTAAATGCGGTCGCATCATCAACAGTGGGACCCCTGATTACGGGGTTCCGTATTAAATTTATTTTATTAACTCATCTCATCGCCATGCGCCAGCGGATAGAATTTAATTTGTGGCACCCTTTAAAATTAAAGGTTGGCACCTTCAATGCGCGTGTTGAGCCGTTTTTATTATACTTTTTATCATGATATATTTTAATTTGTTTATTAAAAAAAAAGTACATAAAAAATCTTGGAATTTCTACTCATAATAAATTTACTTTTATAACTATTCCACAAGGTCCCCCGAAAGGGTAAGCGAAGGTGTAACATCACGATATTTCGTTAAAGACTATGGTGGAAGACTTTAAAAACAAAATTCGAAATGATCTTTATCCTCGTCAATAAAACCTAAAAACTGTCATCATGATAAAAAAAATTAAAGAGCTATAAAAGATTTTGAAATGTGAGTAGTGACAACCCTAGAGTTAACTGTCGCGTTAGGGTGTTCACGTTACAATGTAAACTGTTCGCAGGGGTGGTGTTGGCGTTCCTTGTAATTTTGCCAAATTTTTATCCCGAACGGTTAGTTGCACCCTGCGGGACCCCTCTCGGCCGCCCTTTTATCGTTCCAATTTTACCAGAGACAAGCGTGTTATATCAAGTAAGTGTTTCGATTCTTGTATTTTACGATTGTCATGCGGTTTTTATAAGAATGATGCGATCTGCGAACAGTTTCACAAATCTTCATGATATCAATTATCGATCATACACTCAAGGATGGAAACGTCAAGATTACTGGAAGCTGGCGAGCATTTATGAAGCGATTGATGAATTTAGATGACGCGGAAGAGGTTTGTAGTTCGAGAAGAACTGGCCCTAAATTCTCTCTGCCTATTCCGTGAGGGACTCTGCATGTTGAAATGTATGTATGCATGAATAGTTATGCCTTAATAAGAGTTGTTAAGCATTTGATTGAAGACAGAGCCGTGGTGGGCGAGTGGTTCGAGCAGTTGCTTGTGACGCAAAGATCGCAACTTCGAATTCCGACTGTACCAATGAGTTTTTCTGAACTTAAGTACAATGATTAGTCACATCACGCCTTTGAATTTCTTCTCAGACGTATGCAGGTTTCCTCTGGACGTTTTCCTTCACCGTAAAGCTCGTGGTGTGACTAATCACTAGTTATAATAAATCCTATCCTTTCTCACTATCTGATAAATAGCACGTCGTTGTAACTGTGATAACTCATATCTTCTAGGTATTAGGTAGTTTCCCAATCGTTATGAGTAAAATTGTCTAAATTCTATCATAAAATTAGGTAAATCTATCTCTTTCGCACACTATGACAATACTGGCAGCATTGCAAGGCCCTTCGTGATTTTAAGTTCTGCAAGTCCTCCGTTTTTTCATTTACTTTTAATTTGAAAATATGGCGCATTCCTAGGTTTGAATAAAGAACACCACATGATTTTGAGAAAAACATTATTCCCATCGCGTGAGACGCAGATAGCGGTGCTGCAGTAGTACAACTGCGCATGAAGAATGCATGGGAGAATCCACAGAACAGGGCTGCTGGCTACGTGATAGTTTAATCAATACAAGTAATTTCTTACTAATTAAATAACTCACTTATTTAAGTAACACACATTACTATTAACTACGTAACTGGAAACATTTAAGTAGGTACCTATACTTTTTCAGACTAAAATTTATTATCGTTTTATTTTTAAGTCCCACTAGAGTTTCCAAAAGTGCTAGAGAGGTATCAAAATCCTCTTCCCGCCGGAAATATTTAATATTAAAGAGCTTTCGTGTCAGTCGCCATCTGTCGCAGGTTCTCAATCAATATCTGCATAAGTGTTTGAATTAATTTTTAAATATGCATACGACCATTTCCTTTGCGGTAAAGCGTGTAGTGTGATTTATCACTATACCTTCGTTCAGAAAAACTCATTAGGCTAGACCGGTTATCATTGGGTTCAAACTTAGCCACCATCCTAAATAAAAAGATATTTCAAGAGATTTTACATCAGAATTTTTTTTTTTATTCATCACGCTGATGCATAATACAAATAAAAATAATGCAGTTAAAATATAAAGCAAAAGATAGTTCAGGCAAACGGAATGATTTTCCTAACAACGCCAGATACATATTACGCCAGCCCTACGCCGGGCCGTGAGATATGCGCGGCATGTGTCCAACTTGCCGCGTCGTTCCGAGCGTGGCGTTTGTCAAAACACTCACGTTTCCCGCGCTTCCGGCCGCCATTTTGTGAAGATGAACCAGCGTCCGGTCGCGCCATTTTGTGATGACCCGTCTGCTCTAATTCGGACACGACCGCTTCCGGAGCAAAATGTTGTGTAAGCGAATTAAAGATTCTTCTTACCGGACCGTACGGAATTATGGGTTAGTTCCGGATGGATCCGGTTTGTGTTATGATACAACGAAGTGTAGAGTGGAATGTATTATTTGTACAACGTGTTCATTATAAAAGACGATGTTTTGCCATCTTAGTTAAGGGAAACCGCTTCGGATGATGGACGTTATGGTAGGAAAGTTGCACCGAGTATTCAGGGATGGATTCCACGTAAGATATCATCACGCCAAGTCCCTAACGGGGTAGGCAGAGAGTATAGAGCGCCAGTTCTCTCTAGACTTACATACCTCTTTCGCTTCGTCCACATTCATCAGTCTCTTCATACATGCTCGTCGGTTTCGAGTACTCTTAACGTTCCCGTCCTTGAGAGTCCGATCTATTTGATCCAGGTAGTTGGAACGTGGCCTTCCTCTGCCTCTTCTTGCACACACTTTTGCTTTGTATATCTGTTTCGTCAATCTTTCTTCACTCATCTACGTAACATGCCTTTCTTCATCTTTACAATCACGCCCTCATTCACGCCAGTTGATTTGCGAATCTCTTCATTGCGGATTCGATCTAATATCGTTACGCCGCACATTTTTCGAAGAGATCGCATCTCGACTGCATTCAAGCTATTTTCATACTTCCTCTGACATACCCAGGATTCGCTGCCATACAATAAGGTAGGTACCAATATCGCGTTGTGGACAGCAACTCGAGCATTCTTGCTCAGACTTTTACTGCCCATCAACGCCGACATGGCTCCATTCACCTTATTTCCGGCAGTTATCCTTCTTTCAATATCTTTTTCATACTTTCCATCTCGTGTGAACATGCTTCCAAGATATACAAATTAATTCACTTGCTCTAGAATTTGCCCATTTACCGATATTGCACACTCGGTCACTTGTTCATCTCTTTCGAATACCAGAACTAAGGTTCTGGTATTCGAAAGAGGAACTGGATTCCACGTGCATACATATATTATTTCTCACACGAAAGGATTTTCTTGAAATTTCTAATACTTGGCTAACTTTCGACTTCAAGCTTTAGAGACGGCCTGAAAGGCAATGTACTAGTTTTAGTACTAACAGTGCACATACCTAGAATTTATTGAAGATGGGTATCGCCCACGACGCCCACTAATTGAGTTCTCGTTCGAATTTCAAATAAGCTCGCGGAACCGAATACAGTCTATCCTGCCAACGAGCGAGTGCTAGCAAATTATGCAGTGAAAAAATAAACTAAAGCTGATTTTATCGCGGAAATCCAATTTTCTCCCTCGCACGCTAAAGACGCTGGAAAAAAGCGCCAAGTCGTATGACTCCACCATTTTGAGCCGTTACCCGCCATGTTTAAACTGGGAACACGAATAAGGAGGCGCCGGATTGGTTTAATTTGAATTTTGAACGGCGTCGAGCGTGTCGAGCGCGCGGTGCGCTCTCAACGACGTCCGTGTTCTAATTAATTTGGTAGAGATTCACAGATACGACGCTAATTTGGTTAGCTTTTAACTTTACTTAAATAGTCGACAGTTTTATCGTCATTAATCTTTCACTCGCCTCTTAGTTATGAGTGCCATCTAGAGGGATCGTTTTGTAATTTAATATACTCTTTATTTGAATGAAACAAATCTGTTTGTCAACTGTGTAACGTAACTAAGGAGTAATGATATCAAAAGGGTTGTTTCAATTTTGATATGTGTAATATTTAATAAGTACTTAGTAATAATTACGTGGAATTTTAACGAAGCGCGCATTAAGGTTAATTCGAATTGCGTAGTAGTTTTCACAACCAACACCTTATTACCGAACACGTAGCTAATTTGTATAGTAATAAATACGAATGAGAATGTCTGTCTACACAGCTACACTAATTTTGAAAAAAGTTTGTTAAAGTAGATAGCTTGAACCTTAGGACCGAAAATAAGGTCCTAAATTTGCATCCGTTTAGTTGAGCAGTCAAGTCAAGTATTTATTAACATTTTGCCCCTGAACAATCGATCATTTTGTTGCAATTGAGTTCTATCATAAAGATACTAGCGACCCGGCCCGGCTTTGCCTCGGTAGTAGTAGTAGTTAGGTAGTATAACATATGGATTAGCTAATTTCAACCAAATTATACTAGGAATGTATAAACCTTCCTCGTGAATCACTGTCTGTTGGTGAAAACCTCATGAAAATTCGTTCTGTAGTTTATCAGTTTATCGCAACAGACATACAGACACGGCGGAGGACTCTAGTTTTATAATATGTAATGTCTGATACAATTAAATTAAATTTGAAATTCGAATCAAATTTGGCACCCTTTCCGGGAAATATTAAAATAAAACATTTTCATTTCGTAGCAGTTAGTTTCAACCGGCTAAAACAGATTTCATGAAGTTTCGAGGGCTTGATACTTACTTCTTTTCCCGTTTCCCGGCGCCGGTATCCCGGAAGCCTTTCGCAAAGGGATTGTTGTCGATCTTTAGCTGAGTAATCTGAAAGGGAAAGTTGAGTTACTAACTTTTAAGAGACATTAGTGGCTACTCTCATACTGATATTTGGTGATACGATTAAAATTTTTACCAAAAGAATACCACTAGGATATCATAAATCAGTAAATTTTATCCTTAATATATGTACCTACTGAAATCTTCATGATCGGATCAAACCAAAAAGTACTATACACTAGGCTCACAGATAACAGAAGAGTTCACTCACCTTCTCATTCTGATACGCGGTGACCGCGATGAACTCCGTTTCCTTGAAGACGTACGTTCTGAACGTTGAGTACGGCAGCTTCAGGATGTCGTTGGCTCGCACCAGGTGGAACCTCGGCTGGTACTTGTGCATAGAGTTCAGGATCGTCTGCGTGACACACTTTAGACAGCTTAGGATTTCGATCAGAGGACTAACTATTTAAAGAAAGTGTAGTCGAGGTGGAATGGAAGATGGCTTTAGGAGAATGGCTTCATATATTCCTTGTCCTATAGTGTGAAAGAAATCGTTTTATGTTCCAAAGAATAGCCTGAATTAGAAGAAAGCTCAGATACTTTTAACACTGGCCGGTTGGTTAAGTATTATGTTTTTGTTTAATATTTATTTAATTTCATTACAGGGATTGTCACACCACGAGCTGTACGGAAAATATCGTGAAAACTACGTTTGAGAAAACTTTCCTATCGTATTGAGATACGGCGACATGTTCGGCTATTCGACTATCGTCTATCAAATTTGTATCAAAAAACATTGCCAATTGAAATAGAATGTCATTACTTGCAGCAAAGGTACTTATAATGTTGGAAGGCGTGAAAATATAATACAAAGATATTGAAGTCAGTTTTATCGCGACAATTGAAATACAGGTGACACTAATTCCACTGATAGTCTAGCATTACAGGCATAAAAACGTACGTTACGTAAAAACTACGGAGGGCGACCATCGTTCGATAAATCACCCCATATGTCATTAAAGTTCATTATTGCGTGTTGCTCCTGAATGATACATGAGCTGATCGCGATCTTACATCGAGGTGGTAGTTAAAGGAAATAAAGTCTAAATTGCAACTATAAATTGAGCATAATGAGAGACCTAATGCCGCTTCCAAGTACTAGGGTAGTGACTTAGCTACGCGAGGTTTCTACAAATAGCTACTTGTTTCGTAGTTAACTTCACACTGTTCCTTATAGCATAGGTTAGGGCAAGAGCCTTGGTGGTCGAAAGATTTCTGCAGTTAAGATTACAGGTTCTAATACCGGCGGCATTAAAAAAAAGTTTTTCACTTTAAATCAAACACTTATCACACCAGGTTTAAAGTGACGGAAAATTTTGGGAGAAAACCTGTCGTTAACGTTTTTATATAATACTAATAATTATAATATATCCTCACGCCTTCCCACAAGGGTCCCCGAAGGGGTAGGCAGAGGTGTATAGGTAATACCCACACACCCACTTTCCGCCAGAGGTATATTTGGTGCCAACGTGACAGATGGCGAGTCCATCGCCGTTACTCCAGCACGACTATACATACGCCTTTGAATTTCTTCTCAGACGTATGCAGGTTTCCTCGCGATGTTTTCCTTCACCGTTAAGCTCGTGGTTGACTAATCATATAAAATAATCGATAAACGTTTTTATATCTCAAATTTAAATGTGCTTATTGCAGCAATGTTTTTTTACACACAATTATGTAATCATGCAACATCACACCTGTATTAGAGCATAGCAGTACAAAGCAAGGCTTGATACTCTTTGGACATGAAAATTATTATTTAAAGGAAAACATCGAGAGGAAACTTGCATTGCATACGTTTGATAAGTAATTCAAAGGCGTATAGTCGTGCTTGATTAACGGCAATGAACTCGCCGTCTGTCCGTTGACACCTAAAATATATATTTAGCGGACAGTGGGTGTATCGGTACTACCTATACACCTCTGCCTACCCCTTATATATCCTATTTAAGTATTTAAAAATAAACATGCTATTTATTTTATTTATTGTATCCATATTAGAACGGCCAGAAGCCACTCATACTAATAGGTAAACGCATTCATTCTGTCTTCTCACAGAACTCCAAACATACCGACAAGATATTCTTCCATTCATCCGCAAACAAATCACATTCAGGGAAATTATCAAGTAAGGCGTTGAATGCGGCGAGAGTGCGCGGGATAGGAGAGCGGGCTCGTGCGCGACACTGGCTCACAGAAAAGCTTGTGCTTTCTACCACGCGTATAACTATTGGGTACGAAGATACGACACAACTCGTCATGAAGAACAGGAGCGTTAATGTGACCACGAATTGTCTTCAGACCAGTTACCATCTGGACATGTTTCCTCCTGGCTTGCAGAGAGTTATACCCTAGGCTACCAAGGAGAAACTGAGTGGGATATAGGTATGGGTAGTAACCATACACTCGCTTGTACAAGTATCTAAGGAATGCCTTCTGTACCTTTTTAAGCTGAATAGAGTATTTGCTCCCGCGTGGGTTCCACACAGAAGCACTTGACTCTAGCTTGCTACGGACTAAAGCAGAGAAAAGCATCCTCAGAGCCTGCACACTGGTGAAATCACGTGTGATTCTTAGAACAAATCCCAGACGCCTATAGGAATCCTTGGCAACAGTGTTCATATGTTCATGGAAAGTGAGCTTGCGATCGAATAAAACACCCATATGTAAACGTATCTTATGCGTTGATATAGTCACGTTGGCGCTTAAAAATATCGGTGCTTTCCCCTTGGGGTCCCTTAAGGGGGGAGGCATGACGATAAAAAAAATCTAGGTATGCTTTTCGATTGCGGACTAATGTGTACCAACATTCGTAGGTTGGTTATTTTTAAACTTACAGAGGGACCAAAAAACTTGACGGATACACCATCTGGCCGAATTCCGAGTGAACTTTCGAAGCTAAGTGAACCCGAAGTTCCTGGTCACACCCTCGCATTACGCGTTAAAATATTCTTTAAGAGTTTTTTACGTAATGACAAGGTAGTGTGACCCTCGCTTACCAAATTACGGTACATTACATTTAATTCGATATGTCTCCCCTAATAGTAATTTTGTGACTCGTTACACATCAGTTTTGTTTCATTGTTTCGTTTTTTTACGGATAGTGTTGAGATTTGACTTTTATAATTTAGAAATCTTCATAAGTTTTAATAATTTATTTATTTAATATTTACCATGTGCGGTAGATTATTCCAACGATATTGAATTTTTCAAGATGTTTTATGTCTGTAATGGCACGTAAAATACCCAGATCTAAACTAAGGTCAAAAGAACTTCTTTTTGAGGAAATTTTTGTTTAGTTTTACGCTCGTAGCAACTAGGAGATTCAAAATCATATTCGGAAACTCCTTAAAATGTGATTTATCACTGTACTTAAGTTCAGAAAAACTCATTGGTACAGTCGGTATTCGAATTTGCGATCTTTGTGCTGCAGGCATCTACTCATACCACTGGGCCACCACGGCTTCTTAATGAATTAATGTAAATGTATATAAATACAAATTAATCTCCGTTCTTTTAAAGAGCACCACTCGAATAGTCGAGAGCAGCTAAAATTGCCATTAATAAAAAATCTTGATAATTCTCCCGTAAATTGGGGAATACTAGTTCACGACAGTTGTCAGGTTTGTAATTAAATAAATACAGGCTCATCATTTAAGTCGAGTCGCAGATGTTTCGCATTACGATCGCATACAATCGTCATCTGATAATGTGAATCCATTGTTGCGGCCAGGGTGGGCCTGTATTGCAAAAATATGTGTTTGTATGCAAAACCATGTTTAATATTCCACGGTAGCTCTTGCACATACTGTATGCTTGATAAATCAATATTCATGACATTGTATGTTGTGTTTTGTTCGTATGTACTGGCTAGTTTCAGTCCGCCGGCATTCTGTACGACTATTTACACTCATGTTTTAAAGATTAAATTGTTTACTTTTATTTTGTTCAATGGGAATGTTGGAATGACGTTTGCTTGCGATTGAGGCAGTGACTATTGTACGATTTCTATTGTTATCTTTTTCTTAACTTAAATATTCTTTACACAAGGGCCCCTAATGGGTAGGCAGAGTTTTAATACCATCTTTTCGGGGCAGATATACGTATTTAGGTGCCAACGTGATAAATGTAGAGTCCAGCGCTGTATTTCGGATTCGAAGTTGTAATCTTAAAATCACAATGGTTCTTCTATGCTATTTATGATGGTAATTTATAAGAAGCCTGGAGCATAACGTGCTAGGAAAGGGACGGGTGTATACAACTTCTATAAAGCCATCCCTTTCGCACTCATCAATAATTGCGGCAATAGGTACGTCATGGTCTAAGCCGTGTGCCAACGTATGTGCCTAGCTCTGATTGGTCCGTTTATGTTTATTATTGTTAATAAAGCAAAGTACCTTCAAATGGGCAGATGTATAGTTTTATTGTAGTAATAGTTTCTATCGCCGGCGCCCCTCACCCACTGATTACTCCAAATTGGTTATAATTCGATTAAATCAATTGATTATGGCGGCTTCCGTTGAAACATTGATTTTATAGACATCATCAGATGACGTATGGCGGCAGATAGAATTTCGTTTATGAGAAAATTTTGAGCCATGGTGGGTGCAAGTTCCAATTCTGATGGCATCAAAAAGATTTTATATCCTCACGCCTTCCCACAAGGGTCCCTGAAGGGGTAGGCAGAGGTGTATAGGTAATACCCACACACCCACTTTCCGCCAGAGGTATATTAGGTGCCAACGTGACAGATGGCGAGTCCATCGCCGTTACTCAAGCACGACTATACATACGCCTTTGAATTTCTTCTCAGACGTATGCAGGTTTCCTCTCGATGTTTTCCTTCACCGTAAAGCTCGTGGTGTGACTAATCACTGTACTTAAGTTCAGAAAAACTCATTGGTACAGTCGGGATTCGAACTTGCGACCTTTGCGTCGCAGGCAACTGCTCGAACCACTCGGCCACCACGGCTCTTTTATATCGTAGTGATTAAATCCAAAAACGCCAAAAATTAAGATAACATAACGGGTTTCCCGTTCGAATTTGGAGCTGCCCGACTGGGGCAGGACCTCCACCTTATAGAAGCCTGTAGCCAAATATTTTTTTGCCTTAAGGTTATGGTTTCCAATAATGAGCTCCTTGGGGAGGTGGAGGATTGTTATATTGGGTACAGCAGAGGGATTAGTCCCATTATGCTGCCAACACAGTATAACTCTCCCAACACAGAGTAGCAACGCGCAAGACACTTCGATAGGTATCGTGAGCGTAAATAGGCTACGGTAACCGTTTCCCATCAGGTGGGCCGCGTATGCTTGCCACTCTTGTTGTATAAAAAACAATGAATATATGTGTGTATTTATTTATATATGCGTATTTGTATGTCATAAGCTATTGAAAGCTCATGTTACGAGGATACAATGACACGTCATGCCGAGATGAGATCCTCAAATGCCTCATTTACAGTTTGGGCTAATGAAGCCGACGATATAGAAACATTAAAAATAAATATTTGAGACTTATCCCTGTATTGAACTTAATTATCGACCTTTATTTCTCTGTCCAATTTCTTTATTTTACGACGGGACAACAAATTTGTATGTAAATTGAGTGGCCGGTGGTCTCTGGCGCCCATAGAGCTTCCAAACACGATTAAAATATAATTGCCTCGGGTTGAGCATAGAGATAATGTATCTATTCCGGCGGCTGTTTGGTCCCACGAGATTTTGGGATAAGCCAAGACCTGTTTTTATACCACAAAGCTGGATAACAAGCAGGCCCGCCTGATGGTAAGCGGTTACCGCCGTCTATAGATACAAGGGGTACCTATCGGTCGAACTTTGTCGATTTTAGAAAGTTTTTTTCCAAATGTTATTGACAAATTTACTACCTAGATCAAATCGATCGAATACTAGAGGATGGACACGTTAGGAGTATGGCCAACATTTATGAAGATACTGATGAATGTGGATGAAGTGAAGATATGTAAGTCTAGAGAGAATAGGCGAACTACCCCTCTGCTTAACTATTCTGGCTACTCCGTGGTGATCCTTACTAATATTATAAATGTGAATGTAAGTTTGTTTGTTACGCTTTCACGTAAAAACTACATAACCGATTAGCATGAAAGTTTGTACACATATTCCTGGAGGTATAAGAAGTAACATAGGATACTTTTTATAAAAAAAAAAAACATTTTTACGACTGAAAAAAAGCCGGTTTACTGATATTTTTTTATGGTGATGGCTTATACCCAGAATTAAGACATAGGCTACATTTGAATCCCGAAAGATTGAAAGCTCTAATATTATAAAGGCAAATATGTATGTTGCTCTTTCCACGCGGGCGAAGCCGCGGGCATAAGCTAGTATGTATATAATTATGAACCTTTTTAATGTCGTTACAGAAATGTTAAGAGAGATTCAAGTAGGTAGCGAAGCTGTGATCGCAATTTAGTTTAGTTTTTTAAGAAGAAAAGCAATTTACTTTTTCATCATCCTTGATTGATCATTCCGTCGATATCCATAAAATCGTCTACCGGTAATTCTCAATCAATCGTTCTAAACTAACTAGAGATGGCGCCACCAGTCACCGAGCGTCTAATCGCTTCGACACAGACAAGGATCATAAAGCGATTCTGGATATTAACCAATTAACGTTTTTTTAAAGTAACAAGACATGCCTTAGAGTTTAATTTGAATGATTAGAGGAAGAAATACCTCCCATTGTCGGCATTACAATTTTGAATTGAACATAGCCTATATACCTAACATCATTGCCTAATGCGAAAGTTTGTGAGGACGTTGGTTACTCAATAGTCAACTCAACGCTAGAGCGGCTGAACCGAATTGGATGGAATTGGTCAAAGAGATAGATTATTAGCCGGATTAATATATGTATATTAATATATGTATGCATAGTATATGTTATATCTAACGGGGCTAGATATTATTTGTATATATATAAATAGCTGTAAGAGGTATATGACATATTCACGCCTTCCCATAAGAGATTACGACGGGGTAGGCAGAAGTGTAATACGCTCTCTTTTCGCCGGAGGTATATAGCGAGGCACAGGTCTCAAACAAGACTGACTTGATACGATAAGTCTTTTCTCTCTCTTAGGTTATATCATAAGGCTTTCCAGGGTTCTTAATTCACATCTCGTGCTGCGGGTATAGTCGCGATCAAAATTACATTCTCGTAATGCTATCTCATGCTACCCGACCATAGATGGCGCTGTATGTCTTATAAATTATTTATCTTTAGTCGTCGTTCTACTGCTGGGCAAAGATCTCCCTTCTCTATATCTAATCCACCCGATCAAGCAGTAATTCCGAAATATTCAGGTGCAATCCAACTGGACTGCCATCTGCCGTGGCCTTAGAAATAATGAGTCTAATTCCTATTCAGTCCGTTTCCTTGATATCTATTTTCCTAGTCATCATAAAACATTATTTTTATAATTACGTATGCTTATAAGAATGTGCCTACTTAGTTATTAAATTGTATTTATTATATATATTATATTACTGATGAATGTGGACGAAGCGAAAAAGGTATGTAAGTAGAGAGAACTGGCGCTCTATACTCTCTGCCTACCCCGTTAGGGACTTGGCGTGATGATATGTATGTATGTATGTTACTATTTGCTTATTACTCAAGATGAGAGGTTGTTATTCGTGACATGGAGGTAACTCGGTGTTCATTACACACATGACCTATCCCAATAAAGTGGAATTTAATTTATCGACTTGAGCGAGCGACGCTACTCTCACGGGCGTCGCCCCACACATTCGCGCCAAATGGCTAATTCGCGCGGTAAACATACGCGCCATAACTCATATCAACTAACCAATACGGCCGGTGCCAACGGAAATACGGCTGTCTCGCTCTAACGAACTAGAGAAACCCCAACCGACTGTTTGTTTTCCTTTAACTTCCTTTCAATTCTTATTTTGAATTTTATTCCTACGGGGCGTGGATGCGGCGATGTTGCATATTCTACAGCTCGCTCACACGTTCGCGGTTTTATACCCGTCTCTGTTTAGCTTTTTGTAATTTTAATTCGCAGAACGACATCGGAACGTGATTCGAGTCTATAGAACTTTTTTATTGCAAATATTCGACATTCGACGGGACGAGACGGCCGGGATTTCGACAACGGTCTTTTAATGCAGTTTCCATTAACTTTTAACATGACTCATGTGACAATTCTCCTGTGTACTTGACGCGAAGCAAACTCGCTGAAACCTAATTGTATCCACAAATTCCACTGGAGTGGGATTAATCACAAAAAGATCTTTACAGTAGGTATAGGATAACATCAAGAAGAAGCTTGCAAACGTTTATAAATACATTCAAAGACGTATGTAAAGTCTTGCTTGTGAAACGGCGATGGAATTGCTGTCACATTGCCTAAATATATATCCGGCGAATTGAGGCTGTTAGCGCCTACCTACTTGTTGCCAACCTTGTAATTGTTGAATACCGATGGTAACTATCGGTATTGAATGCCGGAATTGAACCTCCAATCTTCTCTGTTTTCGTTGTTATTATACCTTTATCTTAGACCTGAACAATGGCATGACTGGAAAGTCCCTCAGCACCGCAGCAGGGTACAATGTGGGGTCAGGACCTCGGCGATTAACCAGCTAGGGAACTGGACTGGACTGGGCCTCGAGGCCAGTCCTTTCTTGACATTGCGAGTGACCTAAACCACTCGGGCAAATTATTATATCAGCTCAAGTTCCATTTTCAAGTTAGCCAATTAAACATGGAAGGCGATCCGTTAGCCTACTTCAGTAAAGTGTAAAGGAACAAAACACGGTCCCGCGGCGGATTATGTTAGCCAGACGAGCCGCCGATGCACCAATATTTGCTTCCAATGTTGACACGCAAACCGTCTTAGCGCTGCGCAAACAAAAGGGTTCACTAATGCCCTTTTTACCACAAAAAGCTTGGACAAATATTGGGGCAAACACGCCGCACAGATGCGCGGCTGTCTCACTTCATCTTAAGTTACCAAGGTGTTTGCAACATTATTTTTTAAATATTCGTTATAGCAACACACCGACTCCCTCGAGGTAGACAGGGAGTATAGCGCCAGTTCTCTCTAGACTTACAGAGTTTTGCTTATTCCACATAATTCTGGGTTAATTCTTTATAATTGAATTAATCTACGGAACATCTAGTTTATTGGTTATTAAAGGACCTTAAAACAAACGAGCATGAAGAAACTGATAGAACTAAAGAAATGTGTAAGTTAAGAGAGAACTGGTGCTCTACTTACTCTGCCCACCTGGTGAGGAATTCATATATCTTTATATGTATATATATATATATTTCTTGTCGCGTGTTTGTCAGTGAACTCCCCCAAACGTTGGACCGATTTTAATGAAGTTTTCTTTGTGTCTTCAGGTGGATTTGAAAATTGTATAGATTCACAGTTGGATTTGGGGTGATCGTGTTTTAGGATTCTTTTACTTACCCGAGTGAAACTGAGTTGGTCAACTAGTATATATATATATATATGTATATGTATCTAATTAAAAAACACATAAAATATGTTATTCAATTAAAATGAACATCTCAATTTGTAATTTCATTCATATTTTTAAATAAATCAATGATAGCGTTTCTAATTCTTTGCGTTTCGGCGCCAGCCATTAAGGCAAGGCAACCATCATTCCGAACTGGTTCCATTGAAATATATTTACATCTAGTATTAGCCCGCGGTTTGATCCGCATTAAATTCAGGTATATGGTAACTGCTCCGCGCAAAACGTCAATATCTCCTCACGCCTTCCCACAAGGGTCCCCGAAGAAGTAGGCAGAGGTGTATAGGTAGTACCCTAACACAGACTTTCCGCCAGAGATATATTTTAGGTGCCAACGTGACAGATGGCAAGTCCTTCACCAATACTAAAGCACGGCTAGATGTGTTTGAATTTCTTCTCAAACATACATACGCAGGTTTCCTCTCAATGTTTTTCTTCACCGTAAAGCTCGTGGTGTGACTAATCACTGTACTTAAGTTCAGAAAAACACATTGATACAGTCGGGATTCGAACTTGCAATTGTGTTGCACCACGGGTCTATTAGTCAATTGCCTATCTTATGAAATAAATACATTTCAAACGAATAAACTGCTCGTTTATAGTATTAGTACTGCTTAACAATTGATTGATAAGAATCGTAAGAAAAATGCAATTGGAAATATTCTTTAACAGAGATCGTTCGCGAGAGCCTGTGCGCGTCGCGGGAGCAAATCCATTAGCGATTAACGAGCGATCGGCGGGCGGGCACTAAATTAAAATAAATATTTGCCGGCAGCGCCTGCGCACAAAGCGAGGCTGCTTTCAAGTACGCCGACACAGGTGCCGCCAGGTTCGGAGTACAGTCGCGCGCGTACGTGTCAGTCATTACTATGTTAGCAGAATAATAGATAGCTTGGATACATTGCGAACGTGGACGTAATCTATGAAGGAGCATTGGATTCTAAGATGTTACAATTCTGAGTATGTAATATATAAATAAATTTATATTGATTTAATATGATTATAATCTACATTCATCATACATGCTCGCTGGTTCCGAGTACCTATTCTAGACGCTTCCAGCCTAGAAGGAGATTGAAGATATGATATGCGTGAAGACATAAATATTCATAAATAATTGTTACAAGTAATAATTAACAATAGCACACTAAGGGAACGTTTGTTTTGACCACGAAGTAAATATTCGCGTGTGCATTTTGTGGTTACTTTGTCGCAGCATAACATTGAAATAAGTAATTTAATACCATTTTAATGTAGCCTTTTTGAACCACCCTTGTGTCAAGTTTTGTAGGAAGACAAGAAGTGGGTCTATCGCTTGTAAGCTTTTTGCTGCAAAATTTTTACTTTAATGTTGCTTAGAACTGTTCCTTTTAATGGAATGAATGTGTAATTTTATCTCTGGTATTGAAAGCATATAAAGGTAACCGCTTATCATCAAGAGAGCCGTATGCTTGTTTGTTATGGACGAGGACTTACCCAACTAAGCCCAGTGACAAGTATAGCCGGTGAGTCTACAAGATTATTGACCTACGAATGAATGAACTTAGTTCCTTAAAACAACTGATTTTCTATCAGGGATTAAGAGCTTTATATATATGGCAGTAACGTTGAGATTTCTATAAAAGCTAAGACAACAGGAAGCAGCAAATAGTAAAGATACCCCGAAAGCAAAGACCGGTGTTCAAATAGAACCAGTTGAGACGGTCATTTCTAAGTCAGGTGACACTGTGGTTATATATAATAGGTACTAGGTACTAGGCTAGAGCAAATGATCTAGACAATTCTCGCATTAAAGTTAAGGAAAAGCTACAGGCTATTTTTCATCCTATTAATATTATAGCCGTGGAGGACGACTGGTTTGAGTAGTTGCCTGCAACACAAAGATTGCAAGATCGTATCCCGACTGTAGCAACGAGTTTTTCTTCAGTACAGTGATTAGTCAAACGGTGAAGGAAAATATCGAGAGAAAACCTGTATACGTTTGAGAGAAGAAATTCCAAGATTTGTGTGCAATCGTGCTTGCTAAACTTTTTAATGGCCAGATTAACTCCAACTAGCTCTTTTTATACCTTTATGGTGGCCAATAAGTTTGTGGTTTATCTGATGGTAAGCGGTTAGCTTTGATGAAGTAATTTCACTCCTTTAAGATCTCCACGTTGAGCTCTTCCCCATCTGTATCGACATTGTACCCCTAAAAGTGAACTTCCATTGCGCCATGCTACCAGAAGCCAAGGAGCTGGGCTGGACCGGCATTAAGTTTGTATAGAAGCTGGTATATGTATCTCATTTAATAAAAACCTTTTTAGTAGCAGCGCCATCTGTTGAACGTTCAACCGAACTTTATTTTTCTGTCATGACACTAGGATTGCGTTACAACCAGCTATGTATGGAAGCACCTGGTTACCGGGCCCAAGTAACCTGATGTTTTAAATCAGCTCTGTTTGGTAGCAGACCGACCCGAAGGTAAATTAAAACAGGAGTATTTGTGTTTTTCTAGTCTGAGTAAACAAGGGAGGCAAACAAGAGCATCTTTTAACGACGTTTGAAATCGATATCGTATTGAACTGGGAACTGCGAGACAGTACTTTTAAGTTTTTAAATGCGTGCGTTTCTATTCTCTTATAATGTTTGGTTGTGTGACGTTTATCATCCAAGTATGTGTTAAGACATTGATAAATGTGGCTGAAGCAACGAGTTCCAAGGAGTTCCTCCACCTTACAAAAGATCGCAGCCAAACGGTTCTTGCTGTAAGGTTTCCAGAACTCCCCAAATTTAAATTACTGGGATCTATGAGAGACTGCATAAAGATTTTTATTAT
Organism: Drepana falcataria; assembly: GCA_945859725.1. Lineage (NCBI taxonomy): Eukaryota > Metazoa > Arthropoda > Insecta > Lepidoptera > Drepanidae > Drepana > Drepana falcataria. The sequence goes on along the minus strand of OX243941.1, from coordinate 6,030,098 downwards.
TTTGAATTTTTTTCTCATTCCTTTCCAAAAACCACAAAGTTTTGTATACCACAAAGGGGTAGGCAGAGGTGTATAGGTAGTACACAACCACTTTCCGCCAGAGATATAGGCGCCATCGTGACAGATGGCGAGTCCATCGCCGTAACACAAGCACGGCGATAAGTTGTAAGTTGATTCAATGCGCATAATTAACCTAATTATTTGTATATAGTATATGTTTTTTACTATAAAATGTACATATATAAGTGCTTTGGTTATGGCTGTTAGCTTATATATATCCTTTTGTAATAAATAAATGAATTGCGACTACTGTTCCATCATTATAAATACCTACATATATAAATGAGGGTATTAGCAGTTATTATATAATTACGCTATCGTTTGAAATTAAAAGCTTTGAGAGTGCCGGCTGGGGCTACACCATCGAGTTCATTAATGGAACGATAGCTCCGAGTAGTCACGTAAACAAGCCTTACACTTTATACGATGAAGGCATAAAACTATAAAAACCTTTCATGTGAGCCGCAAGCTCCGTGCTTTAAGCATCATAGCTTAAGTATAAAATCGCCGGGGCTTTAAATCAGAACTATTTTCATAGATCCCTCTGCACATACCCTTAGTGCACACGTGGGGATCTCTAAGCGTGGTTTGATTGTAATTACGGATGGTGACGCCAATGTCGTTTACCTCGCATGTTCCACATTTAAATGTGCACTGTATTTAATAGAAGACGTGCAAATGGATTGTTGTTATCTCAAACATTTTTATTCCTTTGACGAGTGCACCATCGTACTTCATTTGTTTTCAAGCGTCTGCTCTCCGGTTTTATCTCGGTACCTAAGTTCTATGTGCAGGAAACTTTATACACTGCCAGTGTCAACAGATAGAATGAGTTTTTACAGCAGTATGTTCAGAATAAAAGGCATTTGATACAAGTCTTTCCGTCAATCGGTGTTTTAAAACTTTATGGAAGATTGACCTACCAGCTGCAAGTCGGATTTACCTCATTAATTGTTAACAACAGAATTGTGTTACAACAGAATGTTTATTTGTTTCAAAAGTTGTTATTTTATTTTGTGCCATAATTGAATAAAATAAAAATTATACAAATTTCTGACGCACTTTGGCAAGTTCTAAAGTCCACTAAGCGAGACTATGTCCCAAAAATAAACACAATTTATGGCCGTTATAAATAGGCCCTGGTCCATAAAATTATATGATCAATGTTATAACGCCACCTGCCGGTGCGAACGCGCAACTACGTTCCGGCGCGGGCGCACGCCGTTATTCTTACCACCCAAATTCACCACACAATCTTAATATAAGCTCTATTATCAGCCGCATAGAATGTAGTTTCGTTTGTTACATATTGTATGGCGCTAGCTATTTGTAAGGTCATAATGAAAATTACGAGGTATCTAAACATTTATCAGGTTCCGAAATCTATCTTTTGTGTCCATCTTTTAATTAAAGCAAATAAATCAATTAAATCGTATAATTATTCGTTGGCAAAGGTGATGGCGTCTGAATATAATAATTATTTTATCAAACGTGTTGAATTTTAACCTAGAACTAATTAGAATTCCGTCAATTATAAACTCCTTGGAGTTATTCTCGTATTGTTATTTTAGTTTTTATTTAAACATTGTCAAATTTTGTTACTTTTTTACTGTGCTCGTTCTAGTGGCATTGACTTCTGATGAGAATTGTACCTAAATTTACGTTTTTACAACTCGTTCTTGCTATATTATATTTCTATACGCGTCTGTATACGGTGTAACATGTCACTTTTTTATTATGTATGACAGCAAGAGATTGATTGAATTAAAACGAGCTTTCTTAATACACTGAAACACTGGCCGTTTGTAAATTGGATAGTTTTAGAAAAAGGTTTTATACGGTCCCAAGACAATATGCCTCCCGTTACAATGTAAAAAAAAATTACAGAACGATTTTATGAGAGCGAATGAAGACCATAGATAAGCAAGTGCACTCAACTGTGGTAAAAACTATGATTTTGTGCTATACTTTGTTGTAGAGTCGATTACAATGCAAATCAGGGTACTGTTGTGGGTAAAAATATATGGATAAGCTCAAGCAGAATTTGTATAGATAGTACCTACCTATACAACGTTTTAACTCCCTTTACTATATAAATATTCGGATTATGAAATAGTTTCGTATAAAGGGAGGTTCCGAATAAGAAGCTGTAACCTGAAACCCACTTTCCGCCAGAAGTATATTAGGTGCCAACGTGACAGATGGCGAGTCCATCGCCATTACTCAAGCACGACTATTACATACGCCTGTTGAATTGCTTCTCAGACGTATGCATTTACGGTGAAGGAAAACATCGAGAGGATTTGATAAGCTAGGTTTTATGTTCGTAAATAGTAACAATTCTTATTTTGAATAAGGATTGCTAACCTTATCTTTTCGAGACACCATTGACATACTCACATACTAGTTCAAACCGGATTAAACTGACATAGGTAAGTAGTAGTTAACCGTAGGTTTGAGTTTCAGGCCAAGCCATACAAGTCCCACGGGGTAACTACGACACGGGGAGGGGACTGGGAGGGGGGAGGGGTAATTGATTGCTCCTGTGATTGATGGATGCGTACCACACGAACGGCTTGTTTTGTGGAAAATTGGACGGGGAAAATATTTTCGATGCTTTTTCAGTTTTGTTTCAAACCAGTATAGTGATACTCACACACACATACAAAAGTTCTTATGTAAGCGGAATAACGTAGGTATAGAAGAGCGGTGTGTTCTAACCAAAGCATTACTAAAAACGAGGCTTAGGTTACAAGGTATTATCAAATCAATTCTAATTATTTATTTCAGACATGAGTCCATAGTGTTAGTATACATTATATAATATAGTAGTATTAATTAGATAAGGTAGGTAATTATAATTTGAAATTATTCACCTACTTTCACCTGTATACAATTTTCTGCTGAACTTGATGAATCGGTTCACAATGCTCTAGTTATTATATAAGTCTATATTTAACCGATTTAAAAAAGAGGTTATGTGCAACTTAAAGCTGTTCCATCTTTAAGCAGACTTAAAATATTATAAATAAATTAATAGCGCCTTCCCACAATGACAGATGGCGAGTCCATCACCGTTACTCAAACACGTACTATACAAACGCCTTTGAATTTCGTCTCAAACGTGGTGTAACTAATCACTGTACTTATAATAATATAATAATAATATATCCTCACGCCTTCCCACAAGGGTCCCCGAAGGGGAAGGCAGAGGTGTATAGGTAATACCCACACACCCACTTTCCGCCAGAGGTATATTAGGTGCCAACGTGACAGATGGCGAGTCCATCGCCGTTACTCAAGCACGACTATACATACGCCTTTTAATTTCTTCTCAGACGTATGCAGGTTTCCTCTCGATGTTTCACTGTACTTAAGTTCAGAAAAACTCAGTACAGTCGGGATTTGAACTTGCAATCTTTGTGGCCCTCGGCACTTTTAATGAGCGCGGTGGTGGCCGAGTGGTTCGAGCTGCCTGCAAGTTCGTTCGACTTTAAATATAATTTCCGACAATTCTAACAGATGATAATTACATCAACGGCATATGTCAAAACGAAACAAAACAAACAGTTCGATGTAAATCTATTAACTACCTGCCATCTGCCCGCGGCATTATACTATTTATTGCCTCCATTCCCCGCTTGTTAGCATTGTCAATACCTAACCCCTAATCATATTGTAATTAAGCTCTTTTTACGCCAATTCTCAACATCCACAACCTTTTTTTTTCTAATACATCATCTCTATAACGAGCTTTAGTTACCTCGAGCCAATTCCCACCTTAAAACTATTGCAATTGAGTGTTAAGTTGTACGAAAGGTGTGGTTAACAAATATTTGAGTTTGTGAGGTGTTTTTCATACATATAATTAGGCTGCAGACACCTTGGTGTGATGGCCGCTGGTGCCTCCGGCTGCTTAGTTTTAGGGTGGCCTTAGTGCAGGTATCATTGAGACTTCTCTCAAAGGAAGGTCTATCAGAAATTTCGTATTAATTAGACTTTAAATTAACATTCTAAATCTGTTTCCGGTTAGTGTTTTCTAGAACTCTTCTATAGATTATATTTTTTTTTATTTAGATATAAATAAACAGATTACTCACACCACGAGCTTTACGGTGAAGGAAAACATCGAGAGGAAATCTGCATACGTCTGAGAAGAAATTTGAAGGCGTATTAGTTAAATCAATAACTACTTAACCGATTTTAAAATTCTTTCACAATTAGAAAGCTACATTTTTATCGAGTAACTTGTGACATAAATTATGGGAAAAAATATAGGTTTTTTGTTTGTTTTTGGTGGCAAAACGATCACAGATATACAATTGTACGGGGCTTAAACGAGGCAGATCTAGTATTAGAGCTATTTAATAAAGGTAAATAGTGTGTCGAGGAAACTGAACAGCCTCGAATTAAGCTAATAAGGAAACGCATCGAGTTGCAATGATTTGTTGCAGTTTAATTAATGAAGTCTTCGCAATGACATGTGTCATTAGAACACACCTTATGTGTGTAGGAATCATAAATAATGATCAGTGCTTACATAAGTGTGTTTGACTCTTTGTAAAAGAAATAAACGTTACGTAATGTTGCATATATAGTAATTTTTTTATGATGACTTGCTTGATGGTAATCCGTCACTAGGGATACTCGCCCCCTGAAAACTCTATCCCCCTCCTTATTGAAGAATCCCACCCTATTCTAGCTTTCTGCCGAGACGGCCTCTGGTCTAGTGGTTAGAGCTCCTGACTGCGAAACTTGAGGTCGCGGGTTCGATTCCCGCTGAGGGCAGATATTTGTGTGATCAACACGAGTATTTGTACCTTAGTCTTGGATGTCCTATGTATTTACGTATATATCTGTCTATATTAGAAAATATATATTGCCTAGTTACCAAAGTACAAGCTTGCTTAATTTGGAGCTATGTCGATTTATGTGGAAATGTCCCAAGGTATTTCTAGGGCAACTTCAGCAGCGAGTTCATTTCACAGTTTAAATATAATAATTGAGAACAATACGACTTATTGTGAAGGAAATATGTTAATTATACTAACTATGGAAAATACTTTAAAAAATAAACTAACTCCCATACAAATTTCGTCACATATTTCTCCTTTTACATTTTGAAGGATAGTTTTTACATCACATAAATATCTGCCCTTGGCAAAGAACAACATCCTTTAGCTTAGCCGACAGGAACACATCGAAATAGGATCTGATGGAATAGGAAGACAATCCTCATATAATAATAATAATATATCCTCACGCCTTCCCACAAGGGTCCCCGAAGGGGTAGGCAGAGGTGTATAGGTAATACCCACACACCCACTTTCCGCCAGAGGTATATTAGGTGCCGACGTGACAGATGGCGAGTCCATCGCCGTTACTCCAGCACGACTATACATACGCCTTTGAATTTCTTCTCAGACGTATGCAGGTTTCCTCTCGATGTTTTCCTTCACCGTTCAGCTCGTGGTGTGACTAATCACTGTACTTAAGTTCAGAAAAACTCATTGGTACAGTCGGGATTCGAACTTGCGACCTTTGCGTCGCAGGCAACTGCTCTAACCACTCTGCCACCACGGCTCAGTACAAAACAATCCATAACAATTAAAACATATAGTCACCCTACATGCCAACTGGTGTATTATCACTTTAGGAGTAAATAATAATTTAACATTAAGAAAATTACACCTAATATTAGCCGAGAGCTATGCGCTAAAAAACGCTTTATAGTCACCCTACATTAGGTACAAGAACCTATTTATGGCTTGCCAATTACATGTATCTGTCTGTATGTGATTCATAGAGATATTATGCGTATACCTAACACTATACTAGCCGTGGCGCGCGGTTTCATCTTCACAGAATTGAATTAAATTAGCCGTGGTGGCCGAATGGTTCGAGTAGTTGCCAGCAACACAAAGATTGCAATTTCGAATCCCGACTGTACCAATGAGTTTTTCTGAACTTAAGTACTGTGATACGTCACCACGAGATTTACGGTGAAGGAAAGAATCCAGAGGAAACCTGCATACGTCTGAGAAGAAATTCAAAGGCGTATGTATAGTCGTGCTTGACTAATGGCGATGGACTCGCCATCTGTCACGTCGGCACCTAATATACCTCTGGCGGAAAGTGGGTGTGTGGGTATTACCTATATTTAATATGATGTGAATTCAATACCACTACTCTCCTAAAGCTACACTTGTAGTGCGCTCAAACAAACAAACACTCTGTAGGTAAATACATATTGTAGGTAATTATTTGGACTCCATTGGTAATAATAACACAAACTCTGTAGATTTATACATATAGTAGGTATATATTTGGACTCCATTGGTAATAATATACTCGCCTGTAATTGAGATCACTTCCGTTAATTAGTTTCGTTATAACCATGGTTCATGTGACCTGTATAGCAAATATACGAAGATACTCAAGGATGAGAATGTTAAGAAGACTCGCAACTAGCGAGCATGTATGTAGAGAATAATTAATGTGGATGAAGCAAAATAAGTTTGTAAGCCTAAATACAGCTAGCGCTGTACTCTCTCTGCCAACCTGTGAGGAACTCGGTATGATATATTTTTTCAAGCTTATGAGTAAATTGTTAAGTATTTAAAACACAAGGAAGGAATTGCCGCAGCTCTTGGAGAGGCCTAGTCCAGCAGGCCACTCATGGTGGTCACGACCCTCAGACATGAGGAATCGATGAAGAAGAAGAAGAAGGAGTTGAACCCAAGTCCTTCGATTTCGTGCCAAATAGCAAGGTCAGATAGCAAAGGAATAACAAGAGTAACCGCACTGCTTGCATATTTGACGTCTACATTCTGCGCCGCATGAGACGTTGGTATGTGACTCCTATTGGTATGGGTGTTTCCCTGCCTACCGCGTCGGAAGGCTTGAAGCAAGTAAATTACTTAAACTGCTCATACAACACACGACATAGTGCAAACATTGGAGGTTCTTCAAACCAAATGATATTCACTAAGCAAATAGTTACACGGCCAAATAAACATTCGTTTAGAAAAGCAATCGGTAAGCATTAACTTGAATTAAAAAAACTAAAGGCATAATAGAGCAGGCTCGACCATAAATAATAGAATCATTAACATCTGCCGCTATGATTCGGGCCATCAATTTTTTCTCCTCGGAAAAAATGTACAAACGATGGTCTGTTCTAGCTAAGGGCGGCGACGGAACTCGGCGTGTTACGACGGTTATTTTTTTTATAGGTCCTCTTCTTTTTGGTAATTTAATCAAGTTATGAATCTTGTATGGTTATGATCACTCAAAAATGGGAGCGTCAAGAATACTCGAAACCGGTGAGCATGTATGAAGAGGCTGAATGTCGATAAAGCGAAAGAGATATGTAAATGTAGAGACAACTGACGTTCTTTCTGCTATCTATCCTGAGATGGTATCGATGATTCGTATACAATCTAAATTAACTAAAGAAAAACAATATATAAATGATATACATATATATATATCTATATAAGTAAATATATCGTTGTCTAGTAACCATAACACAAGCTTTGCTTACTTTGGGACTAGGTCAATTTGTGTGCAATTGTCCCAGGTATTTATTTATTATTTATTACATATATATATCTTCAAAACTTCACGCCACACATTTTTCGAAGAGATCGCATCTCATCTGCTTTCAAGCTATTTTCATACTTCCTCTGACATACCCAGGATTCGCTGCCATACAATAAAGCTCTCTGCCTACCCCGTTAGGGACTCGGCGTGATGATATGTATGTATGTAACTTCACGCCGTCCCAAGAAGGGGTGCACAAGAGGTGTATTGGTATACAATTTTCTTTTTTATGAATGGCAACGTAACAGATGGCGAGTCCGTCACTGTTTCTCAAGTACAACTATACATACGTCTCAGAATGTATCTTAAAAGTATGCAGGTTCCCTCTCGATGTTTTCCTTCACAGTAAAGCTCGTGGTGTGATTGCTAAATGTACTTAAGTTCAGAAAAAAAAACAAGAAACTTTAGTAAAATCAAAATGTCTACTAACCAAATGATCAGAGTGGGGGTCTCGGGGAGCACTAGGTGCCGGGTTGGGCCACAGCAACTTTGACAACATCCGTTGACTTTGGCTATAGATGAGCTCCTACGAAGGAGAAAAACGTACTTTAGTATGCTTAGAATCAGGCCATACGCCATTATCGAGAAGCTAACCTAATATAGATAAACGAATGTAATAAAGCTTGAAAATTTGTATTATTGTTCGCGTTAATCTTTGAAACTTCAGGTCGAATTGAAAAAAAATATTTTAGATTTTCATAGCCTCATTCTTGATTAAGGTTATAGATAGGTTAAAAACACGCTACAACTTTTAAAAACTGAGCAAACTGATGTTATTCAAATTAAATGGTTGATTAAACCACTAATGGATTTCTGAGGGCTGCATGTCTTCATTCTGACCTATAGCGGACCTTACACGATTCCACACAAATTAACTTAGTCCCAACCTAAACAAAGCTAGTGCTATGGGAAATAGAAAACGACATGTTTATAAAGATAGATGTTATTAAGATTAATAGACATAGAAATTCCAACACCACACAGTAAAATTATTTGACCACAGCGGGAATCGAACCCACGACCTCAAGCTACGCACTCAGAAGCTCTGACCACGAAAACGGTCGTCAAAAGTAAGAAATAAGGTTTTGAATATCGAATGTTGAATGAGTGAGATTATTAATAATAATAATACGTTTTTTATAAACTCTGCGCCCGCGCCTCCGGCATGAATCGAGTTATGTTGCCAACATTGGCGGCCAACTTTTGGGTAAGTTCGAAAAATAATAATTATTTTATTTATTTAATGTTGTGGTTTATGTATAAAACATTGCTAGTTTAATAATTAACTTGAGCTATGCTTTAAGGTTTCAGAAGTGTATGAATTTTCGACCTTTAGTTAAAACATAATTAAAGGAAAACAATATATACTATGAACATTTTCATTACGCTGAATCTGCATAGGCAGAGAGAATATAGCGCCAATCTTCTAGGCCTTTTTGGCGTATAACATAGAGGTAACAATTGTAGATGGACCTGGCGTTCTACTCTACCCCGTGAGGGATTCGGTGTGATGATATGTATATATTTTGTATATATTTTAAATACCTATATATTCATTTTTAAGTTTGTTCTCAGACATCCAACTAGTTGAAGAAATACGTACATACGTATAGATAGTGCCATCCACGAAGACGCGCCCCACCGTGTCCAGTCGAGGGGGTTGCGGGATGCGGGGAGCATGACCCGAGTCTATTAATAGTAGCGTGCGTGTGCACTCATAGGTAATCACCGTGTACCGACAATACTCAAAAATTAGTGGAAGGATGCACACTTACACTATAAACTATAGCGAAGAAAAGTAGGGCGCGTCTTCGTGGATGGCACTAAATACACACAAATTTAATTACGCTGAATCAGAAAAGACATAAAGATTAGACAGCCTCTCTAGACAAACCTCTTTGGCATAAATAAATATGTTAATATAATAAATAAATGTCTATTTCAGTACCTCGATGACATACAATCTACAAAATGTTTAATAATTCGACATTCTCTGAAGTAAAACCCAAGTGTTGGCCACTCCTGGTTCGTAAAAAGTATAACGAGAGCGTAATGATAGGTTGTGCAAAGTTCTCGCCTGCAAAACAAACATAGTGGACAGAGCAGCCGAACTCAGAGGCCGCTAAATTACTTTAATAACGCTGGCGTCGACGGTTCCAACTCATTTTCTTACTCACTCTTGATTTATTGTTTTTGGATACTTTAAACGTTCGCTTGAATGATTTTATTAAGCTGCAGGAATTTTGGTCTCGAGCAGGTTCTCACACACAGTGTAGAGCAGTGTACGTGGGTATAGATAGTGCCATCCACGAACACGCGCCCCACTATTCTTCCTCATAGTTTATTATAGTGTAAGTGTGCAACCTTCCACTAATGTTTTAGTATTATCGGTACACACTTATTACTTATCAGCGCTCACGCACACTACAATTAATAGACTTGGGTGATACTCCCCGCATCCCGCGACCCCCTTGACTAGCAATTGGTGGGGTGCGTCTTCGTGAATGGCACTATCTGTACAGTGCGAGTGTTCATTATATCTATCAAAAAGCTGGACTCAATTTATTGTAAGAAAAGTAATTATTGCAATTAAATTAAAATAGTATTGTTAATGTCGAAGTCATTTTCAATATTTCCCACGAGAAAACAGCAATGTGATTAAATACTAAGAGTAAATTAACTACACTGTATATATTTACAAATTACTGTGGTCTCATCTGCGATTCACGAAGGCGCCCCGTTAAACGGCTGATGATACAAAAATGCAGGACAATGCAACTTACAATATACATTCTATAATATCTTCACGAGGGTTCTGTTAGGGGTAGGCAGATGTGTGTGTGTGTGTGTGTGTATAGACAGATGGCAGATTGGTATAGGCAGTGGGTGTATAGAGGACTACCTACTCTTTCAGGGATGACATAAGGCGTGATGATACAATCTCGCACAACTTGGAGTTATTCGATATATTTCCGCCTTGATTGTGGAATCCTTATTGAGGTTTCCCAAGATAGAACGGCATGGAGTGAAAGGTATTTTGAGGTTGTGATACAAGCGGCCGTAAACGGTTTCGCTTACCTTCAAGCTTACAGGGTGTTTATTTACCACATTTTCTAGATACGAAGTAAATAAATGAAATAGCATCAAGCAGAGCCACGCAGAGAAGAGCAGAGAGAGAAGAGCGTGCGTTCTCTCATGAGTTGCAGATTTCTTCTACATTCATCAGTCTCTTCATACATACATACATATAATCACGCCTCTTTCCCGTAGGGGTAGGCAGAGACCACTTCTTTCCACTTGCTACGATCCTTGCATACTTCTTTCGCTTCGTCCACTTTCATTATTCTCTTCATACATGCTCTTCGGTTTAGGGTAGGTACTCTTGACCTGACCTTTTATCAAGACGTCCCTAATTTGGTCTAGAAACGTCCGTCTAGGTCTACCCCTTCCAACACTTTCATTCACACGCCTTATACACTTTCTTCGTCAATCGTTCTTCATTCATTCTTTCGACATGGCCAAACCATCTCAGCATACCTTTCCAAATTTTTGTCACTACATCTTCTTTCAGACCACAACGTTTCCTTATCTCACTATTTCTTATCCTGTCACTCATGTTCTCTCTTCATGCTCATGGTATTGAGTTCTCTTATCGTCCCTAAACTTAAGCGTTCGATCAAATTGATCTAGGTAGATCGAACGTGGTCTTCCTCTGTCTCTTCTGTCAGAAACGTTGCCACTTTAGTAAGATAAAATGCCCAGCAAATTATGTAATATGTTTAATGAAAGGTATTTCTCAAGACTACATTAACGTGCACTTACAATTCATGATCAGACCTCAAGCAATAAGTGGAAACCGCATAACCAGCTCTCGCCACGTCTAATTCTTACCGGGAGACTTTTACAACTTAATACTACAACATCAGAATTTAATTTACTACCCGAGGAGCTGTGTTTATGGAAAATTGACCAGTGCACTTTCCGAGGTAATGCTTACTTACTGTGTATACAATGAACGTAAAGATTATTTTATTTTCTCTCATAGCGTGAGTTACGGGAACCTGCTACCTAACCGAACAATGGCGAGACCGATCACTTCTAAGCTAAGCAAACACAGCTTAAGGCACTCCCCGTGAGGCTCGTTTCTAGGCTTAGAGCGTTGCTGGTTCGCGAGCTAGGGACCTGGGCTGGACTGGTCATGTAAAGGGAGCGTCTTATACTTCCACCCACCTATCTGGATTCAGTTATCTATACTAATATTATAAAGAGGAAAGATTTGTTTGTTTGTAACGAATTGGCTCAAAAAGTACCGGACCGATTTAAAAAAATTCTTTCACCATTGGAAAGCTACATTCATCCTGATTGATCCCTGATAGGCTATATTTTTTTTTATAAAAGAAAAAATATATCCACCCGTGCGAAGCCAACTCTATTTTAGCAAACTTAAATTGCTAGCCTAAAATAACTCATTAGCCTCTAGGGCTAGATCGTTATTCCAATGCCGTGCTTATCACTAGTGTAAGCACAGTATTGCAAAAAAAAACCCGTGCGAAGCCGGGACGGACAGCTAGTTTATAATAATAATTGACCCGTGTTAGCCGTTCGAGTTGTAGCAATGCTAAGATTCCAAGTTTGAACCCCGATTGTAAAAAAACTACCTTACCTGAACTCAATTACCCACTTGCACTGAATAATCACATTACATAGAATGAAAACATCGAGAAGATACATACTGCATACATCCCAAGTTGGATGCTACATCTATATATGGCTATTACAAAATTACACTAGGTCGTTATTTTTTACTTAATATGTTATACAGACATATCGTTGACAAATCTCCATACCCGATCTAGAAGAACGTATAATTATCGAGAATGATATAACACAATGTCAAGAACTTAATCAGTTGAGTATCGGTGCGAGGGACCAGTCTGTCCGTAAGCTGTAATTAGCGCCAGTTGTGGAAATGAATGGAGGCTGGCGCGGCGCCCGCGCAGCCGGCACGCCTCGGAGACGCCGCAGGGCGGGCCGGACGACTCCTATAAAACCCAGCAACGATGAACTCAACGCATACAACAAATCTAATAGCAATACGAACCTATACCTGAGTTACGTCTGTCAATTGTAGTGACAAAGCTTTTTTATAGACATGGCGATCTCCCGTCGTAGCGTGACATCTAGTTGAAGTATCTACGATCCGAGCCAGAGATATTGGCCAATAAAGGCGAACCAGAGACTTATATGGGTAGGCCTCCGCGGCGAGGAGACGCCGACAGAGCGAAAGATCAACGCTAATTAAGCGCCATAAAACCAAATATCGCCCCGGCATCGTTACCTCTCACCGCGCCGCCAACAAATTCTATCCGAGACGGTGAAATAAAAAACAAAAATTACCTCACGTGTACGCGAGCCCACCATACGATGCTCGTAATAGATTAATGATATAGCCTGCCAGGTCTGTGTTTAACGAAGAGGCTGTGTGCGCTCGCGGTGCCACCCGCGCCGAGGCGGACGCCCGCGCCGCGACAGAGGGCGCATAATCGATAGAGGCGCCACCGAGCGCGTGGGGCGGCGCCCGTGTCTGCCACGTCTTATTGAGAAATTCCCCAAGCATAATTCTCCTTTTCGTTTCCTGTCTTGTTTCACTAACAATATTACCAATTCAGTGACCGGCTCGCAGACGCATATTTTATCGGACCCAGCGTCTCGCGTATACTTAGTGGGCTTTGTTTAAGCTTGTTTGAATATTCCCTGATTTATTGCGTCGAGTCGGCCACAGGCTCTGGATTGGCAGCTACGACCAGTATGGAGATTTGGTAGTTCTGCGTTAAGTACAAATTGGAAGAAAGTTTTCGATGATGCTGTTTTAATGCCGTAGTAGCCGAGAGGCTCGACTAGTTGGCAACGTAAAGATTACAAGTTCGAATCTCGATTGTGCCAATCAATTTATTCTGAACTTAAAACACGAGCTTTATGCTGTTACGAAAAAGATCGATAAGAAACCGGAAAGTGTTTAGCACCCCTGCCTACCTTTTCGGGGACCCTTGTGGGAAGGCGTGAAGATATATATATATATATATATATATATATATATATGTATATTTTATTTTTAATATGATTCCTTATAACGGCTCCACTTCATGTCAAACTACAATAAAATTACGAATCATTACAAGTCTCCACAAACTTAGCATATCAGCCGGTCAGGCCCTGCGCCCGCGAGCTGTTAAAACAGCAATCACGCCTAATCAGATAGCAATGCTAATAAGACATGCTAATTCCCAAAATCAACAAGGGAGCAAAAAGTCGCGGAACGATCGTCCGCGGCCGAAAAAGGAACAGAGTGGCATCAGACGGGCGCCACAGACCAATTACGCAGGGCAGAGGCTTAGCCCCAACTCATGGCTCCGAGCGATCTCTGGAATGCATGCAGCGCTCTCTAGCCAAGGACTTTTTGTCATCTACATTGTTGGAATGCGTCCGTTACTTGGACTTCTGCGAATGACATGTCTGTGCCAAAAGTGGACGGAAAAACTGAATTTTAATAAGTTGTAAAATGCTTTGTAGCCTGGTCGTGCAGGGGTATCGTTCTCACTGTTATACGAGATTCATCTACGGTATCTATAACTACATACACATTTATATACAGGGAGTATAGAGCTGGCGCTCTATACTCCCTGCCTACCCCGTTAGGGACTCGGCGTGATGATATGTATGTATGAAAAAAATAATTTAAATGTGTTCTGCATGCACATTTCATGTAGGTATGCAGTTGCGACTTCTATATGCGCTTCGCAATACAAATCCAATTTCATCGAATCGTTATTTTAATACGTTACCTTGTTTCTCAAATTATGTATTTAATTACTTCGTTGTTCATTAAAAGTGATGAATGTTGATGAGCAGACGTGTATCAATTTTTTTTTTTCACTTTTACAAAACATTCGTACGGCAATCAGCACTCATTACAATTGAGTGTAATTAACAACACGAATTATTTTTTTAGCACAATTCATTGACCAGGCCAGGTTTTGGTGGTAATAGTCAGTTGCCGTTTCATTGTATCTTAGCTGTGGTGGCCGAGTGATTCGAACTGTCCCATTGCTAATTCGAACCCCGACTATGTTTCCGAACTTGAGTAGGCATGTTTGAGAATTCAAAGGCGTATGTAATAGTCGTGCTTGAGTAGCGATGGTCGCCATCTTGGCACCTAAAATATATCTCAGACGGAAAGTGGCTGTATGGCTACGACCTACACACCTCTGCATACCCCTTCAGCTACCCTTGTGGGAAGACGTGAAGTATTTCTGCGTAGCTTTGGCGTCGTTTATAAGACTTATAGGTATCGCAATTTCTTGTTTTAAAATAATGTATTACCATTCTAATATTTCTAATCGAATAGTGCTATAGACTAGTTATCTAAGTACGTACGTAGTATCGGTAGATGTTTGTCGGTAACTGCTCTACCTATCCATCGACAGACCGCAAGACCGGACATTCTAATCCGGTACTAGTGGCATGGCAGGGCGTGACTTGATCGTGACGTCACGGGCGCGAGCCAATCACCGGCGAGCTCTAGTCTCATTGTCACCCTCAGTCGATACCATGGTACACCTCAGGATACCGACGGCGCTTCAAATTGTACCTACGAAGGCATATTCATGGGATCACGAATAATAAATGGTATGAGAGCCGGCGGATTGTGCCCTAACTTGTTGTAATTAATTGATTATGAATGGTCGACGAGAGAAGTGAATGAGAGTCGATGCTATAACGATAGGTATTTGAATATAGAACTGTCATTTTTTACCTTGATGCTTCGTTCGGAAATCGAAGGTTACTGTGTAAAAAGGTTTCACTTATCATTAGTTATACAATATATTGATAACATACAGGAAAATAATACGTGTATTAGATAGATACTAGATTGCACGCTTCATTTTCTAAATACATTCAGAGATTTTATTAAATAAAATATTTGTTTGTTTATTCACGACGCATTCGGCTATTTGTATTACGTTCCATTTTTGAATTATCTAGTCAGCCAGATCGATATATACTCTGTCATATATTATTATTATTTTTAGCAATCCATGACCCTACTTTCGTGTATGACTCTTTTCCCAGTTGCGTTAGCGATATCCGTCTATTTTGAATTCTATCAGTTTGTTAATAAGGTGTGTTTAGATCGTTTTTGTAGTGAAAAACTAGGGTGACATAGGTAGGGTGATGTCACAAAAGGCCGGATTAGTTGCAATGCCGCAGTGGCGGTGTGCAAGCAGCTTAAGTTATTACGTCACGCCTTTTAATGGCTGATGTCATTATTAGTAATATTAATAATAGTCGCAACATTTAAAATATCGAATAAGCTTCTTTTTGTTATTTTTATTCATGACATGAATACTGGTCTATTAATCGCAAACCTTCATATTTAAAATACACTACTGCTTTTAATATATTATAACTGCACAATATTCACAAGACACTAAAAAAAACTTTTTCTTTATAATTCCTCAAAGTTTATACTATAAGTGTGCACCTTCCACTAATGTTTGAGTATTATCGGTACACACTGATTACCTATGAGTGCACACGCACACTACAATTAATAGACTCGGCTCATACTCCCCGCATCTCGCGACCCACGACTAGAAATTGGTGGGGCGTGTCTTCGTGGATGTTACTATCTATAGACACTGTTACACCTTTAGGGGTCCTATGTAGGACCCGTGTGTCGTGAAGATATACTTATAGGTAGGTACCTATAGGTAGGTACGTACATAGATGAACAGTAAATTGCGGCGGTTGTCTACCCGTTAGTCGTAAATCTCTTATCCCCGCCACTAATCTCGGCAGAAGCCACAATTAACGAGCGACGTGTTCACAGTCCGGCAATTAAATAGATAACACACTCGCTTCTGGTGGTCCGCACTTCTGAGCTAATGTCTGAAGGTTTTAGTGATAAAATAAGACGCCCAGGTGACATTCGACTCCACACATTAGTATTGGACACAGTGTAAGGTCTCCGGGTACAGAAGTAAATTTCTTCAAATATGCGGTGCAGAAAGCAGGGGGAAATTACTCCACTAAGTTCCCTCCTCATGTCACTCATGCAAATAAGCCACCTTATACGACATGATAGCTTCTTTAAAAACATCTTAGAAGGAAAGGTAGAGGGGAAGAGAGGAAGAGGAAGACCAAGATTAACATACATGGGTCAGATCAAAGAAAAAGTGTCTCTCATGACGTATAGGGAGGTCAACGAGGTTGCGCTGGACAGAAGCAAATGGAAGGGACTGCATCAGAGACGCCGACGAGAGTCCAGCTCTTAAATTTGTGAAGATCTCGTAGTAAGTCAGAGTAATAATTATTGCTAGTTGAAAGTAATGTGTCTAATAGGACATTATTTAATAAACCCACACAAAAAAATGCATTGGTCCAGCCGTTTGCCGGCCCTATCTTTGAATGTGAGTCTAAGCTTAGCAGAGTTCAGTCATAGATACAAGTACATAGGTATAGAAATTTGTTATATACCTACATGCATATTGTTTCAGCTCATGCTTGTTATATAATTATATTAAAACCAATCGCCGTTGGTTAGTCTCGCAAAAACTAGAGTGTAGCGCGACCGATTTCGATAAGTTTTTGAAGTGCTAATGCTAGGAAGCAGGCGAGACAGCAAGTAGATTTGTAAAAATAGCTGATATTTATTCCATTGACAAGCACCGTCACAACGTACCAACCTTTAAGTTCAATTTATACCATAAATAAATAAAGGATATTATTATTATTCTTTATTTGAAATACATCTGATATATTAAATTTTTAAATATATATATATATATAAACATATTTAAAAATATAAAATACTAGTTGTCCCGCCCAGCTTCGCTCGGGTGGAAAAAAAAAGATGGTGGCGCCACCTATCGGGTCCAATTGTGAATCTAAACCATTCCCAG
Organism: Drepana falcataria; assembly: GCA_945859725.1. NCBI lineage: Eukaryota > Metazoa > Arthropoda > Insecta > Lepidoptera > Drepanidae > Drepana > Drepana falcataria. The sequence continues at coordinate 6,012,471 of OX243941.1, read as the reverse complement.
ATCCCCTTGAACACACACAAAAAATTTCATAATAATAATTATTATTATTAAATATAAACAGCAATGAATAATTTATGCGGGCGAATCCTTGATTGTCTATCGATTATGCGGGCTCTATCAAATCAATGCCAGGGACAGGGACTTGAAAAGGCGTTCAAGGGCCTATTATTGAAGTGCGAAAGAGACATATGTACCAAGTTTATATAAACCTGTCTCTTTTGAGCTCGTGGAGCACAAAGTCATGGTAAAGTCACAAGATTACATGTGGCTTTACGGATTTGTATGAATATTAAAAGAGAGGTAGCTAATAATCTAAAGTAACTTCTCCTAAGAAGATCATTATTGTAATGGCTCCAATAATTATACCGATTGATGATATATTTCGCCAGAACTCTCTATGTAATGTTAAAATTTGGCGACAACTTTTCACTTGATTATCGTTTCGACGTTCATAGAGTAAAGAAACGAAGCCACCAAACATGCCAGACGTCTGTAGTCCTCACAAAAGCACATGATAAAGGCATATTGTTTAAATTTTTTTATATAGATTTGAATGAAAATAGATTAATAGTATTAAATTACATGTTATTATAACAAAAATTGTATACATTTCACAACATCAAATAATAATTCAAGATATTAATTTGATACATATTTTTCATCTTTCATCTCCAAGCGTCTGAGTAGGTACGTAATGCCCGTATTGCCGTGTGTGGGAGATGATGTGACACTCGCCATATGTCACATGACCTAAATATCCCAAGCTGGATGTGGGAGTTATTATAATTTAGAGTATATCATCCAGGAGGCTCAAGCAAAAGCTTATTTTAATTTACGTTTAAGAACATTATTAGTTTTGTATAAAGATTCTAGAATCCTTCACTTATATCTTTGTAGGCAACCCAACCAAAACTTTGAAGCTAACCCTCTGCGGATAACTACTCATTGCAATAAACAAAATAACGACAAATAAAATAAGTGCGATTCGAGAGCGGCGCATTTGTGCCTCTCAAAGGAGGCCGATTTGTTTGGTATAAAGAGCTCTTTACAGACCCTGTATATCGGTCTCATACGAATTTATTCTCCGCGTTATTATTGCAATTCAATTAATCGCGAACAATGTTCGGTCAGGTTTCGCCTTTTAACATGCCGATGCCAAGTAACTGCAGTACATGACGTTTTACATACATTACGATAATAATTAGAAGCCGTGGTGGCTGAGTGGTCGAGTCGCCTACAACACAAAGATTGAATCCCGACTGTGGATACCAATGAGTTTTTCAGAACTGATGTACAGTAATTAGTAACACCACGAGCTTTTGCGGTGAAGGAAACATCGAGAGGAAGCCTGCATACGTTTGAGAAGAAATTCAAAGACTTGAGAAAGTCTGCACAGGTTAAAAAGAAAACCAGTTTTTGAATCCTCACTATGTAGGTGACACCCACGGCTTATTATTACCTAGTAATGGCAAAATATTATTATTCCCATTGCCTGTTTAAGCGAATACTTAATTAAAACTGTTAAAACACAAATGAGTACTGGCTGGAAATTATGCGGATGGGCATAAACCTTTTAGACGTTAAATTTGGGTTTTTAAATCGATTTTTCGCTCCATCAGGCTACCGATCCCAGCGCATCATTCAATGATACCGTTATAATCTGTCCTTTACTTAAAGTGCTTTATCTCTTCATCGCACAGAAGCTGAATGCGGGATTGACGTGGTTTACAATGAGATTCGCTGTTTGAAATTACTGGCTGATAAGACTCGTTTGAAAATGGAAGGCTGTTGAAAATCTTTGTCCTAATATTATAGATGCGAAAGTGTGTGAGGATGTTCGTTCTTTCACGCAAAAACAGCCGAATGGCATTAGTGGATGCTAGACTAACAGCTGCTTTATTACTTAACCAATAGGGTATGTTTTATTCCTGAAAAAAATCCACCGATGAAATAAAATTTACGCGGGTGAAGTCGCGTGGCAATACAAGTATTTTATAAATTTTATTTGAATTAATATTATATATTTAAAGGGCATAAGTACGGAGTACGGTATGTTGAATTGTTCCCAAGGTGCGGCGTTCTATTTCTAGTTCTAGGTGTTCGTACGTTATTCACAATTTGTCAGTCTTTTGTTTTAGGCGTCAATTAATGTCAAAAGATCAAAACTCGACTAACGTCATGTAATGATTTACATATATGTACCTATAACAAAATACAGTAGGTAGAAATACATTTTTAAGCAGCTTTTTTGTATATATTTTATTATGATTTTTTAGCTACTTTGTTCTCTAAATAAAAATACAATAAACTCTGTTAAATAAAATTCAGAAGATCTAACCGAGAGTAAAGAAAGAAAAAAATTGGATGAGGCATCGAATTTCATTTTTAGCACTTTATAGAGACAACGCCGTGTTGAAAAGCTGCAATGGATTGATACTGACTGATTTAATTGGAAATACAGTAAGAATATATCATTATTTCAAAGGTATTTATATATTTCAGAAACAACAACTTCCTCAATATTTTATCTGTCTCTCTCCAATACAATGCACTACATTGTAGTATTTTTTACTTTAAATATGAACTAAATCTTAATAATCATCATCCAAGCCACATAGTTTAAAACATCAAGAAAACTATCTATTAGATTCGACAAATGAAACTTTAAAACCGAAATTGCCGCATCCACAATCTCCACTGTCACATGCGCGGACGCAGCAAGCAAGGGACATTAGCCGGTGGTCGGATGACAAAACAAATGAGTGTTTTAACGCTATCTACCGGCGGCTTTCATCTCGCCGCCCGGTAGCCACGGCTATGGCCCATTATTGTTGCTACTTAAGTGGATATGATACCATTGAATACAATATTGAGGAGAATCGTTAAGCACTTGTTGGTTTTAAAATAATGAGCTTTGAGATTTGAGTAGAGTTTATAAGAATATTATAAATTTCTAAATACTTCTGAGCCGTGGTTGCTGAGTGATTCGAGCAGTCGCCAGCAACACAAAGATTACATCTTCTAATCCGGACTGTGCTTCCAATGACTGTTTCTGAACTTAAATTCAGAGATGTGCTTTACGGTTTGAAGGAAAACATCGAGAGAAAACCTACATACAAATTTGGGAAGACATTCCAAGACGTAAAGTTGTGCTAGAGTAATGGCACTGGACTCGCCATCTGTCGCGTTGGCACCTAAAATATACCTCTGGTGAAGAGTGGTGTGTGGGGCCCTACAAACCTCTGCCTGTCTAAGATTATTATATTTAAAATTGCGATACGAGTGGCTTCTCTACACCTTCTATGCTCTGAGGCCGACCACCAATAGCCGGCGATACTGCGATAAGGTGTTTAAATCCAACTTTTTATTGAGCCTTATCAACGAGAAGCTCATTCACCCACACACTGGAATTCGCTTTTATTTTTCCCATCTATTAGTAAGTCCCGAACCCACACTAACACGTATCACTTTCCGTCAACCTACTTTACTGTTCGTCAAACGTTTTGCAATACAATTTTGAACTTTAATATGTGGGAACAAGAACGGTTACTTTAATTGAGGAAATTTTCGAGATAATTCTCAAAAGTGAACTTGGATATCAGCCGTTTTGTTTTGTTTTTAGCGTAGGTGTTGGAATTATGCATTTTGATCAAACCATTTTGCGATAATGTTCCTTTGACTTTAGCATGCAAATTGCGAAGGTATAAAGGTCCATAAAGCTTGTCTTTTTATAGGTTCTAAATTTAAAATTGTATGTTTAATTGTAAATGATGAAACATTTACCATTATCATCATCATATAGCCTTAATAAGTCACAATGATATCAATCAATAAATAGCTCTTTACGGGGACACAATATTCTCAGGCCATTCATCTTTGATTAGACATTTACGGGGCAATAAAATTACCTCTCTTTGGCGCTAAAATTCTTTTACTTTTTAATTGATTACTAGGACCACCGGGGCAGCGGCATTCAGACATTCGGCCACAATATTTTCAATCACTTTAGTGTATGTGTCGAAACATGGAATGTCACTCGGGTTAATACGCTTTTTATAAGCGCGTTTAATATAACGCATCCAGTTTTATCATAACGGGATTAAAGAGCTACCGGTCTTTGAGATCTCTGCCGCGTTAACTAATCTATACTATAGGTTTTAATGTTCCGGACCTCATGAGAAGATAATTGCCGTATTGTATACTTAACGTGTATTGATGGAATCATTAATTGATTCCATGGGTATTATTGAAATATCATCATCCTGCTCTTTACGAGGCACAGAGTAGAGAACACCTATCGCATTAAGATCACTACTATTGTTTATTGAATATGCAGCATAATCAATAATGCAAGTTAAAACAAAATCCCTAGTTGTTCTCCTGCAGAAAGGTGACACGAAGGTCGATAGCTACTAACATACTGTGTGGAAAAATCTGGAAAAGTTATTGATTTTTCTAGCATTCTTTCTTCCTCAACCCTCAACGGTGACGTGAGACCTTTTATAAAACCAATATCACTAACGCATTTTCAGATGAGTCGTTCAAAGGCACCACACAAATCTTATTGAATGGGATCTTATTCTGGCCAACATTATCGTTAGGCGGCGGCTGGGGCGGCGCCCAACGTGACAAATGGTGTCACCGCCCGTGGGCGGGCGGGATAAGATGGATGTTGGATTTACGGATTGAATTGTGTTTAGACCTATTGTCTTAATAAAGGGGTCAAAATGTATTTTCACTTTTGTGGGGATTATATTACTTGCGAATAAATAAAATAATTGCTTGTGCCTTTGCTATGTGTTTTAAATATGGTATAGAGCCATGGTGGCTGAGTGGTTCGTGTAGTTGCCTGAAACACAAAGATAGCTAATTTGAATCCCGAATGTACCAATGAGGTTTTCTGAACTAAAATACAGTGATGCTGTACGGTGAAGGAAAACATCGAGAGGAAACTTGTATACGTTTGTGAAGAAATTCAAAATGAAAATGGACTCTCCATTATTGTTACTTACTGTATAATGTTAATAAAACCTTACATATGTAAATATTATCACGCCGAGCCTCACGGGGTATGCAGAGATAGTAGAGCACTAGTCCTCTCACAGACATCTTTCGAGTACATTTAAAGTAAAATCTTAATAACAGTAATACCTAGAGACAGTTCCACACAAGTTGCTTTAAACTCAAAACCAAGCAAAGGTTGTACTATGGGAACATATTTGTAATGTTCGAAGAGAAAGTTTATATACTGCCAGGGCCTAGTATCAACTTAACAATAAATAGCATGGCTAGGTCATATATAAATATATATATTTTTTATACAACAAGAATGGCAAACAAGCATACGGCCCACCTGATGGGAAACGGTTACCGTAGCCTATTCACGCTCACGATAACTAATTATCACCTGCGCGTTGCCACTCTGTGTTCAGAGAGTTATGCTGTGTTGGCAACATAATAGGTCTAATCCTTCGGTTGCCAACACAATATAACAATCCTCCCCCTCCCCAAGGAGCTCATTACTGGAAACCTTATTCACCACGTAGGAACACAACACAAAATAATTGTGTTATTTGGCTACGGCCTTCTATAAGGTGGAGGTCCTGCCCCAGAATCCGTTATGCCCTACTTCTCTTAAAATTTATATATAAGTATGACTATACATACACATACTATACAAAATCTATGTTTATAAAAATGAATATTTGTCTGTATGGAAGAATCGTAAACGGCTAGATTCTCAACTGGACCTGATAGGTGGCGCCACTGGGTCTTTGGCTTTAATTTTTTCACCCAAGCCATGCTGGGTGGGACAACTAGTTTAAAACAAAATACAAACGTGCCACAGAAATTGACCTAGTCCTTAACTAAGCAATACATATTAATATTGGCAGTGACAAACTTAAATACATAGGATACCACCTTAGTATCCTATGTATACATTTTTTATTTTATCCTATGTATAAAGTTAGTATTTAAGTTAAACATACAAATATCCGCCCAGCAAGAATGGAACCCTCGACCCAAGTTCCGCAGTCAAGAGCTTTACCTTTAGACCGGACGGGTGTCGGATGTATGTATTTCTCGTCGAGAATAGTTCAAGCACTGCCTCGTTTAAATTGTATTTGCGTGAGGTATGCGAAAAACTTTTTATATCTACCTTATTACGTAATACAGAGATAGAATAAGGGTGCGTAAGATGGTCACATATAAATAAATAAATACCTGGGACCATTCCACACAAATTGACCTAGTCCCAAATTAAGCAAAGCTTGTGTTATGGTAACTAGACAACGATATATTTACTTATATAGATAGATATATACTTAAATACATAGGACATCCAAGACTAAGGTACAAATATTCGTGTTCATCACACAAATATCTGCCCTCAGCGGGATTCGAACCCGCGACCTCAAGTTTCGCAGTCAGGACCTCTAACCACTAGACCAGACGGTCGTCAAATATGGTTGAGACAAAACAAGTATTTGTACATTTCCACTTTATGATTCGTACTCTCACACGTCTAAATATTTCCTTTGAAATTTTGTTATAGGGCTGTCCCATCATACCTATGAAGAAAAATTTATTTTATAAAAACAAGTTATAAATTAAAATTACGTGTACATAATACACACATAAATGCAAAAGAATCGAAACATATTTGCGATCAACATAATTGTTTATATATCTCGTTGCTTGAAATTTTGGTTACGCTAAAAATATCATTACACACTGGATAGGTGAAGAGTTTAGAGCGCCAGTTCTCTTTAGACCTATAAATCTTACACTAAAAACACTCGTCATAAAAACTATGTTTAATTCTATTTATTCATAAAAATAGTGTTAAATCTATTTTTAATTATAAATGTGAAAGTTTCTAAGTTTGGATGTTTGCGGTTCTTTCACGGCCAAACCGCTGAACCGATTTGGCTGAAAGTTGAAATGGTGATAGCTTACACCTAGGAATAGGACATAGGCAACTTTTTTTAGTCCTGAAAAATTCAAAGTTCGTATATTATAATGTATGATGCTCTTTCACGTCATAGCGGCTGAACCGATTCTAGCAGGAGAATTTCAAAGCTACTTTTTCGAACTCCAGTAACTAAGCTAGTTTTTAATAAAGCCTATCTATTTTATTGCACGCTATGTTAATTCATTCAGACATAATGACAACATGTATATAATATATGGTTCATAACCGAGAATACATAGTCACTTATTAGAAACGAAATAACTTTGGAAATAACTTAAAAACATTTTGTTCAGCCCTAGGGAAGAACAACTGAGAATATCAAATACACTTGGAAGTAACAGTAAGTATGCGGAAAATGTAAAATTGTCGTTTTCACGACTCACAGAGCAGGTGTGAGGGCGCGCAGATATAATAATAAAAATTGAAGGTAGGATGCCGCGCGAGCCTTACAATTGCCGGGAAAGGGAAATTGAGGAAATGTTGGCATATGCCAGAGTCAGAATACAAGTCTCATTCATTATCACTCATTTAATCATTCATTCGACGCGTTTTATCATTCATCAGTACACCTGTGACCTAAATAGTTTTTATTATGATTTGAAACAGATGTTTTTTAATAAGGAAAAAAAAAATTTATTAAGGAAATAAATACTTTAGACTAATTTATTTGTCTTTTTAAACAATGAAACGTAAATGTAATTACGGAACAAATATTCAGGAAAACAAATGGACATGTGGCTGGGTGCCTTAAAGCTATCTAAAATGACAAGATTACAGATTCAAATCCCTTTAGGCTGTACTAAGAACTTTTTCAGTACTTGAGTACCGCTATTTGTCATACGATGCAACCGCTAACATTTGCGAAGACGAATGTATAGTCCTCATTCTGTCACGTTGGCATATCTCTCGCGAAATATGAGTTACTCTTCTACCTACCCCTTCGGCGAGGGTCCCCATAGGAATGATTACCTATATAATTCATTACTGGGCAGAAGCGAGATAATCCCTTAGAAACCGTTGTGGGAAGTCGTGATTATAAAACATTATGCATAAATTTTATTTATCATTGTTATAATAACAAATGCTATTAAAGTTTAGTTTGAACAAAGTTACCCATAGCTGCACGGAATGCCACGATTGTGACACGACAAAATAAAAGTGTAAAATGACGAGCGTTTACCGACAATGCAATGCGGCGAGTTATGTCGTAAATATTCCATTACAGACGTCAAAAGAATAATAAATAACCATAAATTCATATGATTTCTCAAGTGTTGACGCCCAAATTGAAATTCTTCGCAATGTTCCGTGGGGTGTTTAGGTGATCAGTGTCACTAGTCAGGGTAACCTTTGACTTGAAGCTTTAAGCGGTGGGGTTAAGCCAAAACTTTCTGTATTTTAATACATAATAAATTCACTTTTTAACTGCCTACCATGGATAGTTTATTTTGAAAGTTGTTCGCGCGAATTTCATTGTTTTAGGGTTGCGAGGAATGAGTTTCCAAGGATTAGTAATGCTAGGGTTGAACAGATCATCACTGTTATTGAGATCACGGACTTCTAGAACGTGTTCTAAAAACAATTATATAAAATAAACAAGTACGGTACGTAAGGTTTTACGTTACAAGATTATAAAAAAAAAATTGTAACGTAATAATTTTTCAAAATTGGAACGTTATTGTTATTTGAATACAGATTACGAAGTCCATTTTATAACAAAAATACACATTTATATTTTGTTACCTAGTAACCTAATCCGTCGGTCACTACAGACAAGAATCTGAATATTTATTAACCTATTGAAATTATCAAATTAAATCTTTATAGCCTGTCCAGGGGTCAAACCCCTTCGTGCTATTTCAAGAATACTTCATGAATGTCCAAGCGACTGATGCGTATGACGCCACCACTAATCATGAACGGCTCCTGTCCACTAATACACGATATGTATTTCAGGTGTCATGGTGACAGATGGCGAAGCAATGTCATAGATATGTCTTTGGATTTCCGAACAAGATTATGGTTATATGTAAGTATATTTAAAAACGTGTGGGTAGTTCTTAATTCAACACGCAGTACGTGCTCTGACCATAAAATGCAAAGTGACAAATGTCAAACGCAGTTACACTAATTGATTTAAAAAAATAATTACCGTTTCGCCCGCCAACACCCACGTACAACCTTTTTCAATTAATGACTCTTAAATAAAAGAGGTATGCGTGAGCGTGCACCCTAATATCCACCATTTATAACTAACAAGAGCTGTGTCATGACATTGTCATATCGACGAGACTGCTGTGTGTCATCTCTGACAGCTTTACAGCTTTTCTATGCAAATGGCCACTGAAATGGATGGACTGACGCCTCCTGTCATATTTCAAACTTCGAATGACGTAAGGGACGGTTTCATTCGCCAATAGTTTGTCGGAACGACATTTTGTCGATATTGTACCGATATCAAAACTTTTCTTGTCCTAATTTAACCGAACTATTTATTATCTATTACCTAAATTGTAGTATTAAGCCATCACAATAATATAACACAGGGACAGCTTTGGAGTGAAAATTGTGTTGTTAATAATCGGTGGCAAGTGAATTTATTAAATTCAGCATTAAGTGCAACAGTTCTTGAAATTAATACGAATGACATATATATAAAAATCGTCTTCATATCGATATTCCGAATAGGCGCTGTAACTGTCGTGAGTGATATCGTAACAGCATCAACACAGCTTTGACACACGAATATATCTTGTATGTATATTTATGAGCGTTTCTATCTATAGAGCGTACTCACAAAGATCTAAAGTATGTCACCTTTTGTTGGTAGTATATTATGGTATAATACAGCCAGGGACCTTACATGAGGAGTCTGAGAAATTTCGATGAGAAGAAAGAGGTTTGTAAGTCTAAAAATAAGGCTTTACTCTCTATGACTACCACGTGAGAGTCCCGGCGTGATATGTAGGTACATACCAACGAAAATTACAAAAATATTAGTTTCTTAGGATGTTTGTCACTCAACGAAATTTAATACATAGATAGATTAGCTGGACATATAGAATAGATACATACATACATTTTCTTAAAAAACAAAAGATAATTAATGAAGTCAAATTTAACGCGACTGAAAACACGGGATACATCTTTTGAATTAAAACAGGTTAAGATCGAGCTATAGTGGTCAGGTGATCAAAGAACTTATAACGTAAAAGGTCGACCCTCGGTCTCTACCAGGAAGTACGAAACAAAGCACGGTGATTTGTCACATCACGAGCTTTACTAGGAATAAAAAAAACAACCTCTATGTCCGTGGTCTATTTCCTGCCAAATACAAAATTCTGGCAAGGAGCCGCCAGTTTCTGCACCGAAATTACACCATCGAGGGTTTTATTCAAAGGAAACACATAAAAAGGTACAACACGTGAAGCCGTTAGTTCAACACCCCCTTAATAATGGGTGATTTGCCCCCTCCCGCCCGCATATAGACACAAAGTGGATGATCTCGGCCAACTTACATAGAGCTACAAGCGAATGTTGATGCTCCTGAATTCGTTTAGAACGTGAGGGGTTTAAGACCGGTGCCGGGTTCAACGATTTCTGGCAATTTGGGCTAGATGCGTGCCTTTCGCCAATGCTAGATGTTTCAGTCTAATGCCACTTGTATAGGGGATTTTATAGTCACACGCCCGTAGTTCCTCTTGAGTTGGGAACCTCGAATTTTCGAAGTATGTTCTCCATGACGTTTTTATTGGCACTAAAGGTAGAATAAAAGTGAACTTGGAGTGTTTCTAAGTTTCGCGGTTATTTAATAGGAATTCTACGGTGTTTGTAAATGTATTTTTATGGTCATAAATAATACTTTCCTTTTTTAAATTTAGTTTTGAAAAGTTTGTTCGTAAAATATTTTTTTATATCACATGAAGTTCGTGGTGGTATTCTGAACTAGGATAGCTGTTCCTTTTTTAAAATTACTGAATCTGCACGAAGTTTTACAATATCGTTTTATATAATTCAAATTGTTAGCCAACCTTGGCTTAACACGTACCGTTAAATGTAATTGTCGTTATTTTAAGACATTTAAAACTTTAATTCCGTCAGTTTAAATATCCTATACCTACCTCATTAGACTACACGTGTTTGCTTTAATTGATATATTAATTGTAGTCTATTAATTATATTGAATCAAATAATTTTTAAGCAAACGTCAACGTTTGTGCAAACGACAAACTTTATAGGCCAGTTCCGAGCCCAGCAAAAAAGTGTTGTTTTCTCAATTTCCCTGTCATTCCGGGCCCAAAATGGCGGTGGTGGGCACGCACGCCTAACACGCAATGTTGCCGGATTTTCCCCCGAGTTTCCTTCAAATATTTATGTCTTTTCAATAATACCCGTGAATGTAATAAAAAATGTTAGCAACTTTCTCTGTTCAAATTGCATGTTGGTAACGTGTCTTTTGGTTCATGTGTCAAACGATATTATTCATCGTTTTATGTTTATTGTAACAGCTTCTAAATTCAAAAATGCCTTTTAAACGAAGCATACATTGTTTCTGAGTAATGTGGAAAAGTTATGTTGTTTAGAATAGTGTCAATTTATTTTCAATGTTTAGATACAAGTGAATTTGAAATAGATACTTACTTAAATAGATACTTACTTACCACTTGGGTTTAAAATAAGATAAAATTTACTTCCAACGTTATCTATAGGTAAAGAGTTATTAATCCGATTAGAATATCAGCGAAGGATTAAATATTATACTTAAGGCGGTGCGGTTCAAGAGTCTAGTAGTAAAATTAACGTAAGACCTGAGATTACAAACCCGTGCTTTATAAAACATCGGTAATATTTAATGATTGCGGTTAAATCCGATTTGCAATTAAGCTCCATAGCTAAGTTTCAGACCTTGGATCCACAAAGGCCTCGTAATGCCTATGCTGTGGAATGAGGCCTCGTAGAGGTTTTCCCTGGAGAGTAGGAGAGAAGGGAGGTCAAGAAGGGTGTGAAAAGCAGGAATTCTTTGACGACCGTCTGGTCTAGTGGTTAGAGCTCCTGACTGCGAAACTTGAGGTCGCGGGTTCGAATCCCGCTGAGGGCAGATATTTGTGTGAAGAACACGAATATTTGTACCTTAGTCTTAGATGTCCTATGTATTTAAGTATATATCTATCTATATAAGTACATATATCGTTGTCTAGTTACCATAACACAAGCTTTGCTTAATTTGGGACGAGGTCAATTTGTGTGGAATTGTCCCAGGTATTTATTATTATTATTTATTATTATTATTCCTGCAGGGTCGGCAGCGCGCGAGATATTGCCCTGGTGTTGCAAACGTCCACTGGCAGCGGTAACCGTTTACTATCAGGCGGACCGCATGTTTGTTTGTCACCCGTGTGGTTTAATAAAGGTTTAGGTATATCCCTTAAGTGTCAACAGAGAATTTTTCCGGATCGAATTCTGAAGTACATATATAAGGTATCCAGCAGTATTATCTATCGAGGGATAGACAGAGTAAAGCGCCAGTTCTTCTTTTATTAACAAGACCTCTTTCGCTTCAGTCTCCTTCAGCAGTCTCTCCATACATACTTTTCATTCTCGAGTGTTTGATCGATTTGTTTTAGGTAGTTGTAACGTGCTCTACTACTGCCTCTTTTTCAACATTTTTTTTTTATTTTTTTTTTTATTCCACTTGGTTGGCAAACAAGCATGCGGTCCGCCTGATGGTAAGCGGTTACCGCCGCCTATGGACGCTTGCAACACCAGGGGTATCACTCGCGCGTTGCCGACCCTGCAGGAATCTTTTCACACCCTTCTTGAAGAACTCCATGCTGTACTCTCCAGGGAAAACCTCAACGGGGAGCTCATTCCACAGCCTGAGCGTTCGCGGAAGGAAACTCCTTTGGAACCGCGCAGTGCGAGACCTTTGTGGTTCCAAGGTATGGGGATGAATTCCCCGTCGATGGCGAGAGGTGCGGTGGTAGAAGGTGGAAGTGGGCATCATGTCGAACAATTCTGCAGAACACTCCCCACTATACAAGCGGTAGAACACACACAGGGAGGCAAAGTCTCTCCTCAAACTTAGTGATTCCAAGCCGCCTGTGAGCATGGGATCATCGACTATTCTAGCGGCGCGTTTCTGAACCGCGTCAAAAGGCCCAAGCTGGTATCCACATACTTTCGCATTGTATTTGTATATATATATCTCGTAAATATTTCTTCGCTAATCTTTTCTAAATGTCCAAGCCAATGAAAACAACCTTTCTTAATCTTTACAATGATATCCTAGTTCACACTAGTCGCTTTGCGAAACTTCTAATTCCGTATCCGGTCTAATATCATTACGTCGCAAAATAATTATCATAACGCCGCACGACTAATCACAATTAATAATAATAAGGAATAATATTTAAAAGTAAATTTTTCGAGAAGTTATTTATCGAATGCAAAGCCCGCCATTGTCGGCGGATCAAACATACTTGTGTCAAGTGCGAATGTCAAATATTGACGTTGTAAGTTTGGTCAAAACAGCACTCGGCTCGTATCAATTGACACTTTTTGAGTAGCAAGGCCGGGCCGGTACAAATAGTGGCCGGCAAATAGATTAAAAAGGAATTACCCCTGGTTTACGATTGTATGCAAACTGATATCGAGAGCAAGATGAGTTCGAGATTGAAGTCGCAAATGTAAATATTTAATACATGAAAGAATACTGGCATTAAATTTATGCAGCGAATTGTTAATCGCATTTAAATTTTAATATATAACTATAATTGTATTTTAATGGAGTTTGTGTCTGACAGTTGGACAAAAACCTTCTTTTAACCATTCGTGATCTGGCTCTTGATTAAATTATTGTAGAGTAGAACAGTAAAAAATAACATTAATAAAATATCTATTAAGGTACGACCATAACGAAACAATCACATTGATAACAATAATATTAACGCGAATCGAGTTCGTGATCGAGTTGCAAGAGTACTGGCAAAGTGCTACGGGAGCGCATTTGATCTCGCCTGATCCGTTGCAAATATTTGTCGTCGGCGTCCCGTGGGAACCGCGTGCATCGCTGGAGCATGAATATATCTAGTTTTAACATATCTCGCAACCAGAAAGGTACCATTTCGTACACACTGAACGTTTTGCACGAATTTTACATAAATGAGCTTCAGCGAACCAAAGATTTCGTATCGTATTTCGTACTAACTAATCAACCCTGGGATAGATAAATTGTAATTGAAAGTTGATACTTAATTATCTAAGTATATAAGTCTTCTATACGTGAATTTGTTAACTAACTCTTCCCAAATAGATCGAACGATTTCGATTAAATTTTGTGTGTATATTTTGAATGGGTCCCTGGTTTGAAAATACCATTGGACCCAGTGGGTGGCGCAACTGTGTTTCAGTAGTTTTTGTTTTTTAACCCAAGCGAAGCTGGGCGGACAACAAACTACTATGCATATATTAATGTAACCTGTGGTGGCCGAGCGATTTAAGTTGTCTTCACAACGAAGTCAATGCAGTTGCTAATCCTGGCTAAAAGAAAAAAAAATTGCAATATTTTTATCGTAGAGAAAAATTGACAGAACACACAAAAAAAAGTCTGAGGTGTGTGCAAATTAATATGCATACCTACACATATACCCATATAATATTATCACGAGTCCCTCACGCGGTAGGCAGAGATCCTAGTTCTCTCTAGGCTTAAGTACAGACCTATTATATTACGCTTCATGTACCTACTTTCATCAGTCTCTACATCCGAGGTCTTCGATACAAAGAACATTTATATATTATACAGTTCAAGTTGCTCCAGTAATGTAGCTTTCCAAAGATAAATCATTTTCTTTTAAATCGGTTGAGTACTTTTTGAGTTTATCAATTACAAACAATTAAGTTATTATTATCCTCTTTATAATTATACTAGTGTAGATAGTTAAAGACTTAACAAGGTCCTAGTTGTAGATTGTATGCCTTTCAATCAATCATTCAGTCAATAAGACTTGGAATATCGAAAGGATTCAACAAGTAAATCAGTTTCTTATCTAAAGTACGGCGCCAAGACGCAATTACTTTTCTGCCGACTGCACAAAAAAGTGCAAAAGGATTAATGTTTACACCTCAAGTGGGTTGTATAAGCCCTTTCATGTTTGAAAAAAGTCTTTTGTTACGCCTTGCTCAGTCGGCGACTTATAGGCAGTTTTTAGATAGAAAAAAAATGGACAGTATGTATTACATAGTGAATTCATATCGCGCCTACAACTGCTGTTTGACAGGCAGGCCTAAATAAAATTATAATTATGTAGGTATGAATACACCTAAGGGCCTTCAAAGGGGTAGATGTAAATCAACCCCTTTCTCTTCGCTAGAGATGTATTTAGGTGCCAATGGGAGATAGCAAGGTCATCGCTGTTTTGTCGAACAACGGACAATGGACTTGCCATACGCTTTTCTTCCCTCGTGAGAGACTCGAATTATTATTAATGATATTGAGAATAACCAACATCGAGACGAATGCCCACATCGTAGAGGCGCCCCAGTCGGTAAACCGCACCGCATCGGTTGGTAATTAACGCTCAACCCTTCTTCAACCACACCTAAGACACGGGTACAGTTATCGGCAAGATTTTATCACCCCTGCTTAACAGAGAACAATTTGAAGGGCTCACCGATCGGCAGAACGCCTCGATGCCTCCCAAAGGACATCTTTTGATCAATAACTGTATATAAATTACGACGCATATGCCCTTTCCTGCTCAAGGAAGCGCACCGGTTCGCCGGCCTTTGTATCCCCGCCTATTTGTATTTATTTATCGACAGCCCGTGCGAATGTTCGGCGATACAGTCGTAAGGAATAAATAAGGTAGCATAGTCCAAAAATTGTTTCAAGAGATACAATGGATCTCCCTGTACTCTATCCCATATCGTATGTACGGCCCACCTGATGGGAAACGGTTACCGTAGCCTATTTACGCTCACGATACTAAAGTATCACTTACGCGTTGCCACTCTGTGTTCGGAGAGTTATAGTGTGTTGGCAGCATAATGGGTTTAATCCCTCTGCTTCCAACACAATGTAACAATCCTCCCCCTCCCCAAGGAGCTCATTACTGGAAACCTTATTCACCGCGTAGGAACACAACACAAAAATTGTGTTATTTGGCTACGGACTTCTGTAAGGTGGAGGTCCTGCCCCAGTCGGGCAGCTCCGAATTCGAACGGGAAACCCGTTATGCCCTACCTCTCTTAAAGTCTCGAGTAAAGGGAGTGGATCGTATGTGCAGCTGATAACCGATTATCAATTGGACTTTTTACTTTGCCATCAAACATATAAAGTGTAAGAAGCTTTTAATGCCAATATCGTTAGGTCGATACTTTAGTATTACTAAAATTTGCTATTGCAATTCATTAATGTTTAGGAGGCAGATATATCGACCAATTTTTTTTTGTTTACATATCCTTGAGACTGCTAAACACTACACAGTAAAAAACAAGGCAGGATTCGAACTCGCGATCTTTGCAACTACTCGATCGCAGGCAACTACTCAAACCACTCGGCCACCACGGTTTTTATTATATACGTATATGTTTAATCAAATTAACGCGAGCGAAACCGAAAGAAATAACCAGTGTTCATATATTTCCAAAGAAACCTGGCTCAAGTTTAGAACTGAAAGAAAGAACAACAGCTTGTAAACTGGCGTGATTAATAATCATTTTGGTGTCCACAAAAAGCAGCCATTTTTTCTGCCAGCAGCTGTATTCACGTTTGGCAAGATACTCCTGCGGCCCACAATACGCTACTTGAAGTGAATTTGACGCTCGAAGAAGCCCGGCTGCGGATTAGCCCTCCACAATTAAAACGGGTAGACGTCGCTTTTCGCCATGTTTGGCGTTAATACGCGCCAGAATGCTACCCCGTCGGTAGTGGGCCGCATTGTGATCTCAAGATGTTTTGATTCACAAAGGCGCTTGCAAAATAGCCTCCGATTAGCGTGTAGCGAGAATATGAAAGGGATTTCACGGTTGTCTGTTTAGTAATTGGTCATGTCAATAGGATGGACTAGTTGAACGCCGTTGTTTCACCCGCCGATTAATTTAATTAATCGATACTAGGTATCCATAATAAAATAAATCCTTACTATTAGTAAAGAATAACTTTTTACTTATGGAGAAAGTATACTATACAATACAGATGAATACCTAGTTGATAAATTATATAAAATAATTGTAAGGAATAAGTTAAAAATGTATTGCCGTCATATAAGGAAACGTTTTAACTTTGTTTATTTAGATAGCCTTTGATATAAGTTATTTGAGTAGTACTATATGATTTCGTATAGGTACTATTATAATGTCAGCTTAAGTAATGTTTAAATTTAAAAAAAAATATAGGTCCAGGTATTGTCGAGTTTTTGCGAGATTAAAATACATATGTATATATATATATATATATATATATATATGTATATATATATATATATATATATATATATATATATATAAATTATGCAGATATATAATGATAGTACGAACTAGTACGAACTGATGTTTTGAGGTCAATAATGCAACAAAACCGACAAGAAGATGAGATGTGTGGTTCGGTATCTTCAATTGAAATTATTGAGAGCAAGATTCATAGATATTGTTACAAACTTGATTGCAATAGAACGTTCGTCAGTTTTGCGTCTATTGCGTAGAACGTTCGTTAGTTTCGCGTCTATTGCGTAATTTCTTGCAATAAGAACCAATTACTGTAGTGGCATACCGGCGTTGTACTCTAAGATTATATACAAAGAGGCGAGTATGAAGTGGCTGATGAATGTAGGTGAAGCGAAGGCAGTCTGTAAGTCCAGAGAGAACTTTTTTTTTTTGTATACAACAAGAGTTGCAAACAAGCATACGGCCCACCCGATGGAAAACGGTTACCGCAGCCTATTTACGCATACAATAACGAAGTATCACTTGCGCGTTGCCACTCTGTTTTCGGAGAGTTATACTGTGTTGGCAGCATAATGGGACTAATCCCTCTGCTGCCAACACAATATAACAATCCTCCCCCCTCCCCGAGGAGCTCATTACTGGTAACCTTATTCACCGCGTAGGAACACAACACAATAAATTGTGATATTTGGCTACGGACTTCTATAAGGTGGAGGTCCTGCCCCAGTCGGGCAGCTCCAAATTCGAACGGAAAACCCGTTATGCCCTACCTCTCTTAAACTGAACTGGAGATATACTCTCTCTGACTTCTCCGTCAGGAACTTGACGTGATGATTGACGTCGTGTACCTATTGTTCAAAATTGGAACTGTTCGAATGGAGTATTAGAAGATCGCAGTTAAACATCCAACATAATAATTATTACTAAGCCTACGTGAGTAGAAGTATTTTTTACTCTTCACGGCTTACTTTAGCTTAATTCACATACAGATAGCGTTTTATTTAACGCACAGAATTCGTCACACCCACCTGTAACACTACTCGAGGTCGGTTTAATAAGGCTCGTCTATGGCACTGAGAGTCGGTGTTTCTTTAATTTTTAAAAATAATCAAAGATTCGCTGATGGATTTGTGTATCAACGTGACAGATTGTCAACTGTCAACGTCTCAATACTTGTACATACGTGTATGAATTTGTTCTAAAAAATACGATGTTTGGAGAAATATGGCGGTTTACGTACGATGCTTTCTTTAAGGAAAATTTTATCTGATAAGATTCATAAGCATTTGCAATAGATAATTTAATTTATTTGTATATTTGTAAAAATCTACAAACAACGCTAGTAGTTTATATAAAGAATTTGATAAGAACACGAGTAATAGTTAACAAGTTGCCAAAAAAAGCCGTGGTGGCCGAGTGGTTCGAGCAGTTACCTGCGACGCAAAGGTCGCAAGTTCGAATCCCGACTGTACCAATGAGTTTTTCTGAACTTAAGTACAGTGATTAGTCACACCACGTGCTTTACGGTGAAGGAAAACATCGAGAGGAAACCTGCATACATCTGAGAAGAAATTCAAATATGCGTATGTATAGTCGTGCTTGAGTAACGGCGATGGACTCGCTATCTGTCACATTGGCACCTAATATACCTCTGGCGGAAAGTGGGTGTGTGGGTATTACCTATACACCTCTGCCTACCCCTTCGGGGACCCTTGTGGGAAGGCGTGAGGATATAGTTAACAAGTTATAAAATTTATTTGTATCTACGGAACCCTACACTGCGCGTGGCCTGACACTCTCTTGGCGGGTTTTTTCCATCGTTACAGTCACACCTTATATCACATTGAGTGTCTTTAAATCAACAGATGTATTTCACGGATTGTTATTTAGCTTTTAACTGTAACAGTAAGTCCCAAGGTGGTTAAGAAAATAAAACTGCGTTTGTTTTTAAGTCCACAATAATAAAATTCAACATTAGCCCGCGTCGCCAATCAAACGGAGACCTGATTGTATTGGCCACGTTATTTATAACATCAAACTTTATGGCACTTTTTATATATTTGTTAGCCTTATAATACTGTTAACGGCGCCTCAAATTAGTGTCATCAATTATAATGACGTATCAAAACTGTTTAGTGTCGCCGGAAAGGTTTTAATAACCTCTTTACATACCTTTACCCTTGACTTGACTGCGGGGCTAATCCACAAAATCAGGGTCGCTCAGCGAGCTATGGAGAGAGCAATGCTAGGGGTTTCTTTGAAGGATAAAATCCGAAATAACATTATCCGACAAAGAACGAGAGTCACCGACGTTGCTCAAAGAATTAGCTCGCTGAAGTGGCGTTGGGCTGGCCACGTCTGTCGCAGGGCAGATGAACGGTGGAGCAGACGAGTCCTCGAATGGAGACCATGGACGGGAAAACTTAGTGTAGGGCGTCCAGAGGCACGGTGGACGGACGACCTTAAGAGGGTCGCTGGCGGCGGATGGATGAGAAGGGCCGAAGACAGAGTATGGTGGCGCGCCATGGAAGAGGCCTATGTCCAGCAGTGGACTGCTGTAGGCTGATGATGATACCTATACCCAGTAAACGTTCAAGTACTAACATTTTCGTACGTTTCTGCCTATATTATCCCTATTATTTAAATGACTCGATTGCATGGTTGATTGGACTGTAGATATACATACATATCTATTATGGGCCGTGGTGCCGAGTAGTGGCTGTATTGACACAAAGATTGCAAGCTCGAATCCCGACTGCACCAAGGAGATTTTCTGAAGTACAGCGAAACTTTACGGAGAAGGAAAACATCGAGAAACCTGTATACGTACAGAGAGAGTAGAGCGACAGATCTCTCCAGAATTATAGACCTCTTTCTTTTCATCCACATTAATTTCTCTTTACACACCCTCGCCAATTTAGAGTCCTCTTGACAATATCACCAACCGTGAAACTTGCTTCAAGCGAATACAAACAACCCCTTCGAACTTTGAAAAAAAACCATAGACAACCAAAAAAAAATATTAACGAACATCGATAATATCGATATGAAAAATTGACACGCGTCCGAAAATCGGCGTCTCGGACAGAATGTGTAGAGGACAAAAAACTTTACAAAACGCACCTCTGCCGTCCGGTTACTACCTGTTACTGTGTCAAATACATGCTGATATTATTTCAACCTATTGCAACTTTTACATACATACGTATCCTCACACTTTGATCAAGTTTGTTACATCGTGGTCTTCCTCTGCCTCTTGTTCAACACGCTTTCGCATTGTATATCTGTTTTGTCAATCTTTCTTTACTAATCTTTTATCTTTTGTATGTTCAAACCAACGTAACATGCCCTTCTTCATCTTAACTTTCACACCCTTCGTACCCGCCAGTACGCTTCACTCATTCTGTCTGCTTTGTGGATCTCTTCAGGGCAGACAAGGTGAGCAGAGAGTCATCTCAGATACTTACAGACCACTTATGCTTCATCCACATTTATCGGTCTCTTAATACATACTATAGGGTAGGGTATAATATTCTATCCGTTTTCAGTAATGACGTTTATGCTACAGACGACTGTATACCTTATGGCCTTAATAATAAGGTTGTCGGAATAATGAGTTCATTTCAGCATTGCTTACTAGGGAAATATAAGTTACTAGTACTAGTCAGGTATAAACTACATATTTAAAAAAGATTCTTCCTTTCACGGTATGGTTAGAACGGAATCGAAATAAGTTAATTTAAATTCCGGTTACGTTCGATATAATACAAATACAAAAATATTAGAGTTATAAAATTCTTGAGCGAAGATAAAGGAACATCACACTGTATCAAAGTCAGCTGTTGTCGAAATTCTACGCATACCGAGCCGAGACCGTCGTTATTTCAATTACCAAACTCCCTCGTCAAAGACAAAAGAGCTGACACGAAAAAAACAACACTCATCGACCGAATTAAGAAAAAAACAATTGCCTTATCTAAGAAAATACAACGCCTTATCTATGATTGGATCTCGGTCATGTAAGCTGTCCGTTTCTTTCAAGCCGGCTAGTTTCGGTAGCTTTTTGAAAGAGATACATTTTTTGAGTATTCTTTTCTTTACTATGTACCTGAAATTGATTCTTGGGTGGCGATTGACTTGATGTCGCTAGACGCTTAATTAAAATTTAGAAAAATACTGGCAATAAATTATGCTCGTTAACTTTATTGGTTTCCGTAATAAATGAATTAAAAATATTTCCGAGACTTTAAAGCCTAAACATATTACA
Organism: Drepana falcataria; assembly: GCA_945859725.1. Lineage (NCBI taxonomy): Eukaryota > Metazoa > Arthropoda > Insecta > Lepidoptera > Drepanidae > Drepana > Drepana falcataria. Next base: position 5,990,782 of record OX243941.1, on the reverse strand, counting down.
TTAAGGGCCGTGGTAGCCGAGTGGCTCAAAAAACTCGCTTGCAGCACAAAGATTACAAAGCTCAAATCCCATTCACCGTAAAGCTCGTGGTGTGACTAATCGCAGTACTTAAGTTCAGAAAAACTCATTGTTACAGGCGGGATTCGAATTTGCAATCTTAATAGCATTTGTAATTTCATTAAACTAAATAAAATTTCCTTCTGTCAGTCGGCTAAAAACTGCATTGGTAAATAAGTTTTTCACAAAGTTAAAATAACCGTGCTTTCCCCTGAATATGTATTATGTATTTCAAAGCTTCCGAAATTCATGGATTACAATAAACACAACATAAAAGTGAGCATTTGAATTTCTTTTCCTTATTTAAAAGTTGAGGAAAAAAAGTTTCTACCGGTGTTGCCTTAATCAAAATGTAGGACGGTACGATAAATCTATTGTGGAACTACTAAACGGCGTAAGATGATGGGTGCTCAATGTAAATAGCTTTAATAATCGTAACGGGCACAAAGGGCCCCCGCCGGCCGACGACAGGGGGCCTACCCACGATCCGCTTGTTAATTATAATATCATACATTTTTAACTTTTTGCCTTCACGAAAAAAAACAGGGCATCGATGCTACCTTTTCTTCGATAAACATGAGGCAAACGAATATATAATACGAATCTCAATAACAGAAAATAGAAAAGAGGAAGTTATATAGACCTTAAATAATTAAAATTGAGCAATTGGAACTGGTGAAGATAGAAGAATCCAAGATGGCGATCGGAAATCTGATTGAACTACACACTCGCTGACAGCTGCATCTCAACAAATATTATGGATGCTTAAATTGAATTCGTGTGTGTAAGACATTCACGCTTAGCTAAGACGATACACAAAGCCGATAGTCGTGAAATTATACATTAAGGTTGTCGGCGGCACGGAAAAGGATTTAATTCTTTAAGCCTTTGGATCACAGCAATTACCGTCTTACTTCGAGTAACAACACGAGGCGTAGCTAGTCTTTTATTCTGATATATGAATTCCGTAGCTATCATCAATTTTCCTGAGGATTTTTATCACACACACAAATTACTGAACGGAAATCAATTATTGGCATATATATAGATTTTATCTGTCTGTCTGTAAAAATCAACCAAAGAAATCAAATTTTGAGTGGTTGAAACCGCGGGGACAGCTAGTCTAGTCATATTTCAAATTCAAATGAAAGCAGCTGTCAGCTAAAAAAAAGTATTTAGTAATACGATCTTCACCAGTTCCAAGTTTAAAAAAGTCGGTACTCACGAAACCGTGCTTGTCGCTGATGTTGTTTGTCAACTTGAGTTTGTGGAAGGACACCACCTTCTGCATCCACTGCTCACCCGTCGAAGGGGAGTCGGGGTGGATGTACATCCGCTTCGGCATTTCTGGGTCTGCCTTTCCAGCAACCATCCATCGGCTCCGGGAAATAAAGCACAGATGTAGTTTGACGCAGTGGAAAAAAGTTACCATAAACAATAAATTCTAACAAATCGTTGTTGCGTTCAATTAATAATTTAAAGTCACTGCTAGGTATCAAAAATTTTAAGGAACTATACAAAGTGAATTCAAATCTGTTAAAAGTACGGAGAGAAATCATCTAGGGGAATATTGTAATCTTTATTCTGTACCAATAACTTTTGAATATAATTTAACATTTTGAATACATATTATAAATTCAAAAGCGTGTCCAAGACCCATGCAATAATTACAATAAGACGATCATGCTTTCAACCTTAACGACATCGTGCAATGAAACAAAGCTTAAAAATGTGCAAAAACGATGTGAATGAGAAGAAATCTGCGTGCAGTCCAAGATTAATGTATCCTTATCGTGGAAATGTACCCTAAAAATCATAAAAATATGTTATTTTGATGGGTTTGGTCATAAAAATTATTTAAAGAATTTGCCTCCTTGACATCAATGACAGAAACCTCAGTAAAGGAGACTCTCCACGCAGATACCCGATCAGTCACATCCGAACAATACGCATGCTTCTTGCCTCACTTTAATTGAAATCACGAATTACATTAAAATAAGATCAACTATAACGGACAATTAATTTCTACGGATCTTCTTATTTTAATTTAATTCCATCATCATTTCTTTTATTTATACCTGTTGTGGAATTTGTATCTGCAATCGTCGGCAGCTACGATGTCCATTAGCAAAATGTACTTTGCTTTTTTATCAAGACCAGAAACGCGAACTTTGTAGGCAGGAAACATACGTCTGCAAGCAATACGAGAGAAAAACATGGGTTGGGACTCGTTCTTTGCGACAACGATTTGACATTACGTCGATTGTGAGACATGTTGTTGGACTAGTTTCACTTTTTACGTCCGTTTAGTACCGAGAAGCGACTGTTTTAGCTTGTGATCTTACATCGCGTTAATTAGATTTGCTTTTATGCGCTCGATTGAACCATTGACAAGGTGGCAGAAGGCAAGAGGACAATGCACACTAATTCACGCTGTATTTGGTAGTTTCCTGCACCGAGAGTGGCAAGAATCAGTTCCCCATCTAATGAGTGGCACGGCGATCGACGAAGTGTTATAAAGTATTTGCGAGGAGCAAAAAGGCTGTGTTTCCGCCACAGACGACCAAAAATGGCGAGGTACGATCCCATTGTGCGGTTTTGCAATGTCGCGAAACATCGTGACAGACGCACGTGATCAAATGCAGTGCTACACGAATATACTTCCAAAACATCCCGATGATACACCAAGGACTATAAAAACAACCCAAACGGATCCAGTTTAGAAGATAACCAAGAAGCAATTGGTAAGTAATTTATGTACGAAAGGTTTGTAATAATTAATTACCATATTAACGGCGCTAGGCGGCCGGGGTCTTTGTCGGCGCCTGTATCGGTGTACAGTTGAGTCACAGTCGCATTTTCGACCGGAATGCTCGGGTCGTATTAATTAACAGATATTAAATCGAAGTTTATCGGTCGCATCTTGATGTTGCCAAACCTGCGCGTCGGCGGTTTTGATATTTCACGTCGAGAGACGGGCAGACATAAAGCGGAGGAATGAATCTTATCGCTGGTTGTCATCGGGAATCAAACAATGTACACGATCAAATATGATGATTATCGATTTGAGATGAGCCCCCGAGGGACTGATCCGCGGCGACACCGACACCCGGAAGGCCGTCGTTTGCTTTTTGTAGGTTGCCGAGAGAGAATCGAGATCTCCCAACCTGATTACCGCGGCGATTTTAGTCCCAATTTAGGTTAATTTGGGAGAACAGTACGAGTCGCGTCGGTATTTCTCACCTCTGGTGTCGGCCCGGCTTTTTACATTACGGCTGCGGCCTTTGAGACAAAGATATTTTAATGATATTACCCATTGGAAGCGAGTTGAATCCTTAATCGGCGGCGATTCCAGGCGGTGCTTACTTGTCGTGCGATGTCGTTGCCCTTAAATTAAGCGTGTTTCGTACAAATTGTTTAGACGCAATTAAGGAACGCATCGAAATTGTATTGTGATGGGAACTAGTGCATTGCGTGGGGAGAATCACAAGCTAAATGAAAACAAGCGTGTAACGGAACGCAGTTAAAATGAAATGAGTATCTCCAATCAACGGTGATATCTATTAACGATGGACCGACAATCTGGCGCCTTGTTCGACGCCAAATCCTCGGTTGAGGTACACTGACAGTCCAAAATGTATGAGGCATGAACGGTCTCAGTTCCCAGCAGGCAATGAATACAGTCTACCTGTTGTGGAACTTATATCTGTAGTCGTCTGCGGCGACGATGTCCAGTAGGAGGATGTACTTGGCCTTGGCGTCCAAGCCGGACACTCGGAACTTCATTTGTGGGAACATTTGTCTGCAAATCGAATGTTCTATTTGAAGATTTTGGTGATGCGCTTCGAAGATGGATGGATTCCAAGTTACGGCAAAAAGCGTACACAGAACACACTGAAAGCTTATGTCTAAACTTTAATTACTATCGTTGCTCGTTACATTTCTACAATCGAAATACACGTAAATCTAAGTTAGAAAAACTCCACATGACCTCGTGGTATCCTGGTTGTCATTGGAACTAGGACAACACAGAATGTACAAATAAAGTTAATCGCACGTAAAAGTAAGATGGAATCACTTTTTGCGAGTATAAGTGTTGTCGCCATGTCGATAGATAAACGGGACTTTGTTGATATCGCAATATATTTTGAACTTCTGCCCAAAGTTATCGAACACTATCTAGCGTACAGCTTGAAACATACATGAAGGTGCTGTATAGAAGTAAATATTAATAATAAATATATATTTTTTATATTTCTAAATCGCGTTCTTGGCTTCTTGCTTAATGGTATGGTTATGGAGACTTCTTAACTGTGCAGCCAATAGCTTTATGGTTTCGGTTTTTTCCAGATTTTTTAGAACAAATTGGATGTGTTTTATGTCACATAAATTTTATATTATCCATGAATAAGTTATAACACAAAAAGCTGGTATGTTTGCAGAAATCCGCCCGAGAAATGGTGTGCTTCATCTTAGGTCGGACGGACTAAAACTTTTATCAACTTTTGTCAAAATATCTATGACTTTTAAAACCCGGTCCATGTAAATAATTATAGGAAAATTCCTTTATCTATGTGAATTGCTGTAGATCTATCGATATTTCCACGCCAACTCTAGCAAACAATCATTAGGCCCATAATTTATGACTTATACGTGAAACCTACACGGAGTGAACCCGACAGGCTGATGAATGTCGTGCCGTGTCAGGACATCTCGAGAATACCAAATTATGCTTTTGTGCAAATGCCTTAGATCGCAACATAGATTGTTTCCTTGTCGAGTCCTATCGCGATGCATTTTCAACTCTCGTAAGGCTTTGGCCTCGTGTGTAAGTATGACGAGGTAACGCTTTCATACGGTCGGTTAAATGTGAATGTTGAAAGGCCGTTTGATTTGGTCCTTCGAGCCATCTTCGTGTAATTTTAAAACCGTTATAAGTATAATAAAAAATCACTCTCGAAAAAACTCGAAAACTTTGTGTCATTTTTTAAGTGCATTTGCGTGGGTTCCTAGATTCAGATTGAAGCCGGTAGATGGCGGTGCGATAGTATATTATTTTAATTTTTTCAAATTAAGCTGGGCGGGACCACTGGAATTGAAATAAATTAGGAAAATCATGTCACTCATACATAACGTAATTATTTTTTGCTTTAAATTAACTATCTCTATGGAAATAGGTTGGTTAATGTAGCTTGATAAGTTAAATAAAGAGATTAATTAGCCACTGTATTTGAATAAGCGTATTAAATTACATAATAAGCATCAGCATAAGTTATCGGTTCTATCAGAAACAGTTTAATCATTCGATACAGTTTTAAATTATTCACAAAATTCCTAGATTATATCACGAATCTCTTAATTATGATAATAAATCTCAAATTGATGAATAACTTAATTGTGTGTTGATAGTTTTTTTTATAGCGCCGTGGTGGCCAAGAGGTTGCCTGCAACATTTAAATTTGTAGGTTCGAACTCGGATTTGTACCAGTGAGTTTTAAAACGATGTCAATGGTGAATTAAAACGTCGTGAGAAAACCTGCATAGGTATGACTGAAATGCGATGCACTAAAACAGAGTAACCGTGACGTCATCGTTGATGGCGAACTTTTAGAAGCACTCAACTATCGACTTTATACCATTACAGTTAAGGTGTAAAATTGCTTATTTACGACATGGTACGAGACATGACGCCGACTTTATTTGAAGTCACTGCAGTGCGTTTCTCTATTGGATTCATTTATCAGGCATCGTCCCAAAGATATACTTTTACGGTAAATAAATCTTAGTACGACATAAAAGCTTTAGGAATATCTTAGAAGGAAAGGTACATAAAAAGACCTAGGAAGACAAATAATATATATATACTATTATTATATATTAAATGTATCCTCACGCCTTCCCACAAGGGTCTCCGAAGGGGTAGGCAGAGGTGTATAGATAATACCCACACACCCACTTTCCGCCAGAGATACATTTCAGGTGCCAATGTGTCTGATGGCGAACCCATCACCGTTACTCAAGCACAACTATATATTCGCCTTTGAATTGCTTCACAGACGTATGCAGGTTTCCTCTCGATGTTTTCCTTCACCGTAAAGCTCGTGGTGTGACTAATCACTGCACTTAAGTTCAGAAAAACCTATTGATACAGTCTGGATTCGAACTCTCAATCTTTGTGTCGCAGGCAACTACTCGAACCACCAGTAAGTATATAAATATAATATGAATCCACCATATTAGGCCCGAGATATGCGCCTGCAATATTAATTAAGAATTTTTACAATGTCCTCAATATGCAATGCGATCCCATATTAGGTGAGTGCGAATGGAAATCTCGTTGGCGAGACATGCTTTACAATTTAGTCGACTTATATCTACTTAAACGACGCGTTTGAATAAACATTAGTGACAGAATTATTGCAAAAAAAAATAATTATCAGTAATAGAAGCTGTGGAAGGCTTTGCTTTAAAGATGGTATGCCTTCGTACGAGAATGGAGGAAAAAATGTAGCGAGCATAGGCCCGGGTGGCAATGAGAGATTGGAAGTGCTCCAATGAAAAGTGAGCTGTCTTAGTGCTATTGATAAGGTTTAATATGCTGTAACATTTAAGTATTTCGTTAATTAATTGATGGTTGGGCATTATCGTTGGGGTCGAGTAGTTGCCAACAACACAAAGAGTGCAAGTTCGAATCCCGGCTGTACCACTGAGTTTTTCTGAACTCAAGTACAAGGATTGGTCACATCACGAACTTTACGAGCAATCTGGGGACACAAAGCCTGAAAATAAAGAAATATATTTTTTATGAGACTGATGAATGTGGACGAAGCGAAAGATATGTAAGTATAGAGATAGAGAGCACTGGCGCTCTATACTCTCTGCCTACCCCGTTAGGGACTCGGCGTGATGATATGTATGTATGTATTTATATATATATTTTTTTATGTTTATTTATTTTTATGTAGCTTACACCTATAGCTTTCCAATAAGGGCTTCGAAAGGCGTAACAACACCCAATTTTGACTGGAGGTACGTTTGCCAACGTGGCGAGTCCGTCGTCGTATCTAAGTAACCTTTCCTCACATAGGCATTCCGTGTGTACTTTACGCTGTTTTCTTTTAAATACAATTCGTGTCATCGCTTAATGAATAAGACGGGCATTTAAAATAGTTTGATTTTATGTGAATAAGCATTCAATATTGAAACAAGGATACCTTCTACATGTATACAAAGATGAATGAATAGTACTGAGCTTGAGATTGTCAATCACTTGCCAACAACGGTACCTCAGTTCGCACATCAAAGAGCTCTCTTGTGCACTATCTATAAATTAAACGAACAGGCGGGGTATTCTTGACAATGTTTATAATTACCTAACAGTTCATAATATTATCAATGGGGTTTTTTTGGATTGACCATTTATTACGAGTAATAATTAATATTCGTAATTGGAAAAACACAACTACCTCGATTTTAACGGCATATTAGTTGAATCGGGCTGAATGGCACGCTCCCCAATAGGGTCCGCGAAGGGGTAGGCAGATAGGATCATGAATGTCTTTGAAACGTATGCATTTGGGATTGTTTTACCTCAAAGCTCCTGGCAAGTGTACTACATAAATTATTTTTTTAAATATCATAAATTATTTATATATATATATATAAAATAAATAAAATTTGTGTGTCTGTTTATATTATTAACATAACCGCTTTTTACATAATGCATATGGATATTATACACAGTACATATACCAAAATAAAAAAAAAATTTTTTTCTTTCTGTTTGCTCCGGCTAATCTCTGAAACGGTTCCAGCCGTTATTGACAATGACGATTTTTTTATTTTTAAGGAGTAATAACTTAGGCTACTTTTATTTTACAAACTGAACCATTTTTCTTTTTATTTCCACTCGGGTGAAGCCGCGGGCACAACTAGTTTGTAAAAGCTCTATACCGAGGCGGCTGTCTAAGTCATAGATTAATTGTCAAGCATGTAGGCCGCCTGATGGTAAGCGGTTACCGTCGCCTAAGAGTATCGTTGCCGACCCAGATTGGTTATTAACCTTTGGTGTAATAGCACATTTTCTGCAATTGGGTACTCATTGTGGGAGTTCACTTTAAAACTGTTGCCAGAGGGTGTGGGGGGGGGGGGCGCATCTGCTCACACGTTCGTGCATTCTTGCGGCTTCAGTTCAGCCTGGCTCCACCGAAGTAGGTGAACGTCAAATGCTCCTGCGTTTACATTTCCTTATATAGTATTAAAAATGTTAAAATTAATGAGGATGGTTGTTAATCAATCACGCCAGAGGAATGGAATTAGATGAATTTGTCACAGAGATAATATTTTATATACCTATATAAAATACATACATATCATCACGCCAAGTTCGCGCCGGTGCGCGAGCGCCAGTTCTCTCTAGACTTACATACCTCTTTCGCTTCGTCCACATTCATCAGACTCTTCATACATGCTCGTCGGTTTCGAGTACTCTTAACGTTCCCATCCTTGAGCGTCCGATCTATTTGATCCAGGTAGTTGGAACGTGGCCTTCCTCTGCCTCTTCTTGCACACACTTTTGCTTTTTATATCAGTTTCGTCAATCTTTCTTCACTCATCCTTTCTATGTGTGCAAACCAACGTAACATGCCTTACTTCATCTTTACAATCACGCCCTCATTCACGCCAGTTGATTTGCGAATCTATATAAGATAATGTGATATCTCATATAAAATGTAATATTGGTACATATACCTAAGCATATCGTTATTATACATTTCAGTATTACTACGCATAACATTTTATTACGCGGGCGAAACCGCGGGGTATACTTGTCCCTATATTATGCATTTTATATGAACATGCATTTATTCCGAGCCTCACAAGCCGTGTCAATTTGACTTTGAGGTCAATAGAGTCTTTAACCGAATTAAAAGTAATTGTTATTGTGATTACTTATCACCTTGAGTAAGTAGTGTTTAAATATTATATCGGCTCTTACGCTCTACTTTCTCTGCCTACCCCGTAACGGGCTATCGATATAAAATTACCAATATATTATATGGGCCGGAAGATCCGACGTTGAAGCAGAAAGCGGTTTGAAGCTTGTCAGCTCGCGGCCTTCGCAATGCCTTACCTTATGAGCTAATCGTACTAATTGTAGGCCGGCCCACACAATCCTTAGCAATAGTAATAATAATTTGATTCCAAATTAATTAAGGCCTCAAGCGCCGCAAGTATGCCTGTCTCGGGTAAGGTTACATTTTGCGGCATTTGCGATTGAAATTTTGGGGCCTTGGGGTCCTGAGGCTCACAATCTTTAGAGGTCTCGCGCCGTCTAGTCGAGACCTCTCGTGACAGGGGCGGGCTGGAACATATCTCGCTCAGAGAATCAGCATTGCTATCCAGCGTGGCAATGCTGCTAGTATTTTTGGCACGTTGCCTCGGGATACCGATTTGGGAATATTTTATCTGTAAGTAGTTAGTTTCAACTGTTCTTTGTAAATATTGTTAATTGTTGTTATTTTTAATTAAGGCTATATTGTGGAGTAATTTATAAATTAATCTAGGGATATCAATCATTATCTACCTATAAGTTAACTGGAGCAAACCTTCGATTAGTTAATGCGTGGTTTGTGTAACTGGTCGCGTAGCATTACCTTTCTCGCCTTTCGCGACTCAGACGACACTGCCTCGAACTGCAGTTTTCACACCCTATCCTATATCGTGGCTATTTTTAAAATCAATGTTTTCCTTCACTATTATGCTGCGACCTAAAAGGGTTTTCGTAAGATTTTACTAGAAACGCAGTAAAAATAAGTTTAAACTGGACTGTATAATTATTTTTCCGTTCCTCGTTGAGATTCTGGAAACCATATCTACAGTACGAATACAATACTAAACTCCCGAGATCTTTGCCTCGTATAACCTAACAATCCTACCTCCTAGTAATATTACGGATAAATGTGCAAATTTGTGAGGAGGTTTGTCTCTTAATCACGCCAATCACGATTGATTATTAGATAAGATATTATGTTCTATAACAGAAAAATAACTAGCATTATGATCAAATTTTACGCGGAGTAGCTGCGGTTCACACCTATGTAAAAAAAGTATATGAAGATATTTAATAAATAATAAAAAGCGACGAGCATGTATGAAGATATTGATGTCTGTGGACGAAGCGAAGGAGGCATGTAAGTCTAGAGAGAACTGGCGCTCTATACTCTCTGCCTACCCCGTTAGTGACTCGGCGTGATGATATGTGTGCAGGTAGATATGTAATAAATAATATTTTGCTATTATACTCTTTTAATTAGTGTTTAAGGAATGATAGATAACTTACGAACCTTCAAAGAATAACTTGCATTTCTACATACTTCAACACAATCCCTATCCCGCCGTGTGTACACTTTGTTCCCAAAACAGAGGCGTGGAAAAAAATCTAGTAATTATTTTGTTGTACACGTTGTAACAGGAATAATTCCTGGTAGGTGAGTGCAATGGAATTGTCACGCCTGGCTTTAAACTGATGTTTGAATGGTTCAAGTCCGGTGATATGGGCGAATTAAAATTCCTGGACAAGAATATTTAGATATGGCGCATGGACATAGCTTTAAATTGATCGTGAAATATAGAGGTGGTATTAGGATGTAGGCAAAGCTAACATATATTTTAAACTTTATTTTAAAATTTATACCTAAAGAACAAACAAACTCATCAACTTTATTATATGAGTATATTTATTATATCCTTACTAATATTATAAATGTGAATGTAAGTTTGTTTGTTACGCTTTCACGTAAAAACTACTTAACCGATCATCATAAAACTTTGTACACATATTCTTGGAGGTATTAGAAGTAACATAGGCTAATTTTCTTTGAAAAAAAAATATTTTTTTTAAACTCAAAAAAGCCGTCCACCCCGACGAAGTCGCGGGCACAGCTAGTTTATAATAAAAACAATATGAACATATATGACATCATATAAAAATATATGACCCCTAAATATCCGTTGAAAAGAGTGTTACTTAACCTATCCCTTCGGAGACCCTTGCGGGACCCTTGTTGGATGGCATGAAGATTTATATAAAAATAAAAAATAATTTAATGGTTCAACATTGTAAATAAAGCTCATGGTGTGACTGATCACTGTTCGTTTAGACAAACTAATTCGTACAGTCGGGATTCGAGCTTGCGATCTTTGTGTCGCAGGCAACTACGAACCACTCGGCCACCACCGCCATTTACATTATGTTTGTCAAATTAACGAATGTAACCCACAAGGTGCCACTTCCAGCCCTCTACAGCCATGTAACGTCATGTGGGGTAGGTACATCCTTTGCGACGTAATATAGAGCCATGATCGACCATAAAGATAATAAAATCCCGCTACCGAACACCATCTAGCTAATTAATAAAAATAATTAAATGTTTTTTTTTAAACAGTCGCGTGTTTTGGTATATATACCTTTTGTTACTGGCAGCTTTAGTTGTGGCCTTTGTAGAAAAGTTCTTTTTTATAAATAATTTCAAGTGTATCAATTGGCTACTTTCAGGAACTACGAATAACATACATACATATCATCACGACGAGTCCCTAATGGGGTAGGCAGAGAGAATAGAGCGCCAGTTCTCTCTAGACTTGCTCGCCGGTTTGGAGTACTCTTGACTTTGTCTTTGAGCGTCTGATCGATTTGATCTAGGTAGTTGGAACGTGGTCTTCCTGTGTCTCGTCTTGCACACACTTTCGCTTTGTATATCTGTTTCGGCAATATTTTACGCACCGTCTTGACTGCTAAGTTTAAGGTCGCGGGTTCGATACTGATGGCAGATATTTGTGTAATGGACACGAATTTGTAAGTGGCTTGGATGTTCATTTTATACACCCATTTACAATTAATTTATTTTATTTATATTTTTAGGTCAGTCGAATCAGGTTTTCGTTAATCGCTCTTTCAACGCATAAGACTTTACACTCGTCTTTGAATCATCGTCGTCTCACGTATGCATAAATCAATAAAAAAAATCCTGAACTGAATCACTAACCATAAAATCGATCATTTGTTGAATAATGAAGCTGTCGCATTAGCAAATACAACAAACTACCCCTTACGAAATCAATAAAATTAATGATATTTTATTTACAATACCAACGCACTCGTTAATTTTTACGACGTAACCTAGCCCTTTAAACGACTCTATCCATTACTGCAACCTAAGAAAAAATATAAGTAAAGTATTATTGTACTAAAATATGATGACCTATTGACTGTTGAAAACAGTATTATCCTTTGGTATAGCACCGCCCGCTGTAGAGTTCATGATTTAAGTCCAAACATCAAAACAAAAGTCGGGTCTGTGCCTTCGTAAGGCATTATAAATAACGATTAACAAAAAGCGATGTCATCTCGTTTCTCTTATCGGTGGGCCCGGCGGTAGCTGGACAGGGGAGGGGCAGAGTCGCATTAAATGTTTGTTGTAAAGTTTTTCTTTTACTAGACTTTGCTTTTTGAAATTCAATGTTTAAAGAGCGATCGGTAGAGTTCATAATTTTCTTCTTCGTGCCTCATCCCATTTATTTTCGGATGGCCTTTCTAAAGTTGCTAAGACAATCTACTCTGTAAGGTGGACTGGTTCTAAAACTTTAGACACGGTTGTCTACCACGGGCTTGAGAGCATCCTCTGCTCCTCATCCTCATTACATGTCCATAAGTCCATAATAAGTTATGCTATATATGTACAGATACTGCCATCCACGAAGACGCGCCCCACCAACTTCTAGTCGAGCAGGTCTCGGGGAGTATGACCCGACTGTATTAACTGTAGTTTCCGTACTCATAGGTAATCAGTGTGTACCGATAATACTTAGTGACATTAGTGAAAGGTTGCACACTAAACACTAAACTATACCAAAGGAAGAACAGTGGGGCGAGTCTTCGTCGCTGGCACTAGCTATACCTCCCTGTATCTAGTTATTAATGAAGAAAGTTCGTCTCCACTTCACTTGTAGCCAGATGGAGATAGCAATGACGTGTGTAGCAGCTCTTAACTCGGCGCCACATCGAGCGGGTGCCCGCTATCTGCCGATTACCGCGTACGGATCACTTGTGAGCGATGGTTCACTGTGTGCTTTAGAGTTAAGTATGTATTGTTCTAGAAATTACCTTCGATGAGATATATATTATGTTTGAGGATGATTCTAATTATTAACATGAGTAAGCATTGGCGGCCGAGTAGTTCGAGCCAATGTACCAGAGTTTATCGGAACTTTAATTATTAAAGAGCGAGGCAAACACCGAGAGGAAACCTGCATACGGTTGAGAAGACATTCAAAGACGTATGTGTGTTTGAGAAACGGCGAAGAAGTCGCCAGCGTCACAGAGGTTGCTCAAAACGGAGAAAAGAGAGTATTGTACCTTAGGAACGCTTGTGGGTCTGCGTGAACATACATACGTCATGCTAATATACAAATTCCTCCTTACGGGATAGGCAGAAAGAGGAGCGCCAGTTCTCTCTAAATACAGACCTCTTTCGTTTCATACTTGTGTATAAAGTTTAGTACAATTTCCAACGTGCCTTTATCAAAATGATGCATCTTGTAAACCAAGCAGATCAAGCTCTCCAAAAAGATTGCTGTTATCATATTCTCTGAATCCGTAGTAACAAATTAAGTACAACGCGAAAAAGCGGATTCCTTAAACGGCGTCACCGATAGCCTGCCTTTTAATTACGAGACGTAATTAATTTCTTCGGCACAACGAGTTCCACCCGCTCTGACAAGCTTAGTGCGTACAAAAAACATCATGTTCCGTTCGACCCACCTGCCGATTGTGGTTTTTGTACCGCTGACCTTGGTTTGTCTGATGTCCTAGTATATGGGGCGCGTTGTTCATCTATCTTTGTATCACATTTTAAGGGCCTTGCGCTAAATTTGATTTGCTGACATTTATGTAGTAAATTCAAATAAAAAAATAATATCCATACGAGTATATATAGCTCATGTTGTTCAAAGTAGCTTTAAAAAGCCTGAATCAATTTGTAAAAGTAGTTTTATCCTTAAGGTTTCATATTGGACTCCTGAACACCTTTTGTGCACCTTTTTCGACGTTTTATAAGTTCCCACCTAGGCCTATATGGAATAAAATATTTTGATTTTGTAGTCTGAGTAACAATGACACGATATACAGATGGTTATAACTATAAAAAACATCCTACGAATAAAGAATTTCTAACATTTACTAGAAAAAAAAACATAGATTTACAACAAAATAGATTACAGGTATAGGGTATTAGTAGCTATTTTCAAATCGCACCAATGAGCGAAAGGGACAGAGGTATAGCCGTAATATATCTGTCGCTTAACTATTTTAAACAGATGATTACAATATGACGTCTCAGTAAGTCCCGTGTTCTGGCAGATAACATTTATATGGTACTATTACGGCAACATTGTTCAACGAACAGTTCTAGGAGCGTAGTACCCACTTACAAAATAACAAGTCCTAAATCTTTGACGGAGGATTTATTCCTATGCATTTGAAACCAGCCAAGTCTCGTATTGCCCGGGAAAAAAAAAATTTTGAACGTTTTTTTTATCATAACGAAGCTCTTATTTTGATAGAGGCAGGTGAACTCGCAAACGTCTGACTCGAGCCTACTATAATATATGTTACACAAACTTTCTATAATGCGAAAATGTTAAAGTTCCGTGATGTTAATCGCGTTATTTGAAGAACCATCAATAACTACACATTGTCATCCGTCATTGTATTTGTTATAAAAAATAGTTCGTAAAATCCGTTTAAACATACGCGGGACGTTTGATCGAGCGGTGGCAGGACTTCGACAAGTGTCGATTAGCGCGACCACGACAAAAAGTCTACATCTTGTCGCTGTCATGTCGCATGTCGCCTCCACGCTGGAGCGGAGGCGTTTTCAGAAATAGATCGGGCGATAACAGATGAATAATTGTTCCAATGTCCTCTTACTAGAAGCCGAGTGGTTTGATGCAAAGTTATGGTTGCAGGTTCACACTCTTGTCTTTGCTAACGAGTTCTTCTTTAATATCATGCCACTAGCTTAACGGTTATGGAAAATATAGTGCGGAAAGCTACTGTTTTATAAACAATAAAGTAACGTATAGTTGTGTCCGAGACAACCACACACTCGCCAACTGCCATGCGCCTGCCGGAGGGATTCTTTTCGACCTTTGGGTCATATATAAACATACATTTGTAATGACTTACATTTTTACTCGTTCCTGTAATCGAGATTTACAATCGAATCGTTTTGAGTACAAAAAATACCGTACGCGTTATACGAATTTCGATCGAGCGCAATAGCGAATGCAACGCGCGTCGCGGAGCTAAGCAGAAGTGAGCGGTTTCTAATAGTTGTTGATCGAAAGGGGCCAATTAGGTAACAACGGTTAATTACAAAAGGAAAGCAAACAATTAGCCAAAATACGGTGATACACATTCAGCGGTAGAACGCTCCATATACGTGACGTGGGTCTGGGATGCACGGTGAGAATACAGTCCGTAGTACGTGACGGAGATGGAAAACGATATATCGTCTTGATTGACAGATGTCACGGAAAAAGAAGGTACACAATCGAGAAGTACTATATATACTATAATCGAGAAGTACTATATATACTATTGCGTGGAGTTCCTCTGTCTCTTTTTAGGCACTTTCGCTTCTTATATCTGTTATAGGATCGTGAAAAGGATCTACTTGAAAATGGCGGGACAGATGAAAGTGGATGAATTGAATGAGGTCTGTAAGCCTAGAACTGGCGCTGTACTCTATCTGCATACCCCGTGATGAATCTAAATCTTAATACATTCACACCTCTCCCCGGGATGATGTTAATGTCTGCGACACAGTTTTATACTACTGCCGTTTAAACAGATTTATTTGTAAATTGTAATTAAATTTTCTGTTCCTAAATCAATAAATCATTTTCGATAAAACAGTGAATCGTATTAATTTTTCTTATTATTAGTAGGTACGGCTTCTTTAACAAGTTTAGTCTTCCCAGAAGACAAAAAGAACGAAGTCCGAAGTCGCGAGCCAAAAATAAGAAAAATCAAGATGGCCGCCGTTTGGTGCGACACGCGGGGAATGTAGCCACGTGGAGTCAGGGCCATGCAAAGGGTCCTGTGCTTTATTTTGGATGTCTCCCATTTGTTATACATAATACATGTAGGGTCGGTATCGCGGCATCGCGGCCGTCAGAATTTCGGGACGGCGCCATCGAAGCCTACGCCGTATACAGGCTGAGGCCGTTTGTGAATAATTTTATATGCTCTCGGAGTTCTTTGAAAGCGATTTAGTTGAGAAATATTGTACGAGATATCAGTAAGAAATCGGGAATTTATTTTTACTTGAAGCAAGCATTTTTTGTTACAGCGGTGACTTGTTTTCAAATATGATTATTAGATAATTCTATTAACCACATAAGTTTTACCAAGACAATCAAAATATAAATCTTTTATTCAACGCAAAGGGACACAGGGAACACATATTGAACGTCACATACTAAATAGAAAACGTAAGCTACCACTGTTTCCAAGAAAAAAACCTGTAACCATAAAATGTTGGGGATGTCATTACGTTCGTATTTACAACTAGTTGCGTACCCCCTAATTCACCCGTCAAATTTAAAGCAATCGAACGATAGGTCCGTTACAAATTTATCCGTCACGCCATCTATTTACACTAATCAGAAGTGATATTCTAAAGGCAAAATACAATTTATATATGTAAATGCCGCCTTCCCACAAGGATCTCCGAAGGGGTAGGCAGAGGTGTATAGGCAGTACTCAAATACCCACTTTCCACCAGAGATATATTTTAGGTGCCAACCTGACACATGGCGAGTCCATCGCCGTTACTCAAGCTCGACTATACATACGCCTTTGAATTGCTTCTCAGACGTATGCAGGTTTCCTCTCGATGTTTTCTTTCACCGTAAAGCTCGTGGTGTGACTAATCACTGTACTTAAGTTCAGAAACACTAATTGGTAAAGTCGGCATTCGAACTTGTGATCTTTGTGTCGCAGGCCACTACTCGAACCATTCGGCCACAACGGCTCGATAAATCGATAAAATTTGTATACAATTTTAATTCACAGTGTAAACCACCCTAATTTGAGGCGAATATAACAAAAGAGATACAAATCGGCCGAGTGCCATTGTCGAGTATTTGCGAGACTAACGCACGTCGATTGATTATCTTTGGCGAAAAGAGGGTATGTAGGTACATACTATACACCTCTCCCTTTGGGAACCCTTGCGGGAAAATGTGAAGATATCTTCAGTTCTCTCCAGACATACACACCTTCGTTCATTAGCCTCTTCATACATGATCATCGGTTTCAAATAGTCTTGCCATTCGATCAATTTGATTGAGATTTTTGGGCACGTGGTCTGATACAATTCCTTGGATACTTATGAAGAGCTTTTCTTATATAGTTTAATAAACTTGACTCAAGTAGAGCTTCCGTTAAAATATTGTCAACAGGTGTTTCTAGAATAACGTAAGCCCCGAACAATATATATCTTAATAATGTTTGATAATATCTAAAATGTCCATCAAAATGTTCGTGGAAGTCGTTAATAGAGTCAGTACAATATATAAGTCTTGCAAAAAAACAATTAAATCAATCTATTTACAAGAAGTCCTTGGGCCTATAGATGTTCGTCTAATTTGGTTAAAAACCCGGGTTCCGCTTCTTGAAATTTGGTTGTAATCATTCCACGTACAGAGCCGAGATGTGGAACTGACCGGCGTCGAGGTGCATATCAAGTGCCCAGATAGTGTGAGAAAAACACGAAAAAAGCTAATTCATTTTGCTGATCACGCGCACCTCGCAAAGCGCGGATAAAGGGAAAATTAGCGGTAGATTATTGCACCAAACAATACAAACGCAGCAGGCAGTCGGAATCAGGTAGTTTTTCAACAATATTGTGGTTTATAAAAAATTACGCTTACTTCGAGCTCTTTAATCTAACCCCGAGCTCTTTAGTGAAGGAAAAACTTCGTCTGGAAACCGGCTTACGGTTAAGAAGAAACAGAGATTCAAGAGAAACTTAGGTATACTTAGGTACTAACGGAACTGTTGATGAGTCCGTCGCTGTTTTACGTACGTCTTTGAATTTCTCTTCAAAAGCATGCTGATGTTACTCTTGGAAATTTCCTTCACCTTGATCTGACTGCTCTTAACGATCCTAAATTGTCCAAGCGATTTGTTCTAGGCGTTTGCAACATGATCTTCCTTTGCTTTCACATCCACTTTTCCTTCTGCCGCCAGTAACACTTGTCCGAAGTAACGTAACATGAGATGCTCATATAAATGCAAATTTGATTGTATAAAGTCTTCATCGCGTAAAGTGATATCGGACAGAGTATTGGCACTTGCAATTGGCGTGTTGATTACATTTATTTGTGGCTCCGTTTAAGTGCACGCGATCCGAAATGATTTGTTTGAATGCCGACGCGAACTGGGTACCTACAGATGCGGACTTTAATAAAGCCGGTTCAATTAATAGTAGATATCTTGTTGGATTTGTAATATGACAACTTAGAGATGTGGTGGCCGAGTGGTTCGAGTAGTTGCCTGCACACAAATATTGAGAGTTCGAATCCCGACTGTACTTATTAGTTTTACTGAACTTAAGTACCGTGATCAGTCACACCACGAGCTTTTCGATGAAGGAAAACATCGAGGAAACCTTCATACGTTTAAGAAGAAAATCAAAAAGTATGTATGTATTGTCTGCTCGAGCTGGCACCTAGAATATATCTGTGGCGGAAAATGGGTGTGAGGGTACTTACTACCCTCACACCCATTTTCCGCCCACTCTGCCTTACCCATCTCTGCCTGCCCCTTCGGAGACCCTTATGGGAAGGCATGAAGATGCTTTTATTACAAGTAGCTTTACGGTGAAGGAAACTGTCGAGAGGAAACCTGCATACGTTTGGGAAGATATTTAAAGACTCCTCGAGCTCGAACCACTCGTCCAACGTTTTTTTAATTTTGCAAATAGGACCTTCGGTGTAGACAATGATTAGTCAATATTAAGGCGTTATGGCCATATTTGCATGATCGATTGTAGTTTTTGCAGGCGTTTCAGGGCTATGCCCATTACTTCTTGACCTATTCATGTTCTTTTTACTTTCACGGAGTGTTTTGCATGCCAATTATTGAAAGAAGGTGATCTTTAACAATAGACCTTAATGATACTTATGCAGATTCACTTTTAAACGATCCACTTCGCAAGAGACCTCGTGAAAATTAGTCTGCACGGCTTTTCCTAAGGCTGGTAGTATAATTGGTTGAAATGGTATGCAGAGTTTTCGTTTTACATTTAGTTAAAGTAATGTACAGTCGCCTTGCAATCATCATCCTTAAAGAGTTTTAAGAATTCTTTTATCTACCTACGTTGTTTCTAATGATTATAAAATCAATAATGTGTATAATCAAATCTACCGGAACAGTTAGTAGTATAAAATCTTAAGACACTATCGCATATATATTGTACCATCACTATATTTTGTGTTCCTTTTATAATCAAAAAATTATATAAATGTTGTTGTAACATAGTCTTTTTGCCAAATAACAATAAAGCTCACATAGGGTTAGACGTTAGTTAGCATCCGTATTGTGTAATCCGAAGACCTTGCATCCATCACCGAAACGGCAGACGGTCCGTCTCCAAGAACTAATAACAATTGCAAATGTACCACAAGGAAACTTCATATTAGAATACCACCAAATTATATATTCACTGCGCGTATTGAGTGTTCGTTACCGATTAGACTGGTCAAAATAGTTGTATAAGATGTACGAGGCGACGATTGAGAGACATTAGGCGAGCGTGGTTAGAATGCCGCGGACTACAAAGAGCCGACCAAACCCGGACCTAGGTCCAACCAGCGGTACCTGCCAGCACTAAGCCGAGACCCAAACCTTACAGCGAGTGCCCTTACCTGTTGCTTAACGTTAAAGGAACAGCTGTGTTAGTAGCAGAAGTAACCGGTTCAATCTGCTGCCAGCAAAAGTATTTCTTGTCGAAAGGTAACTCACCGTATGACAAGGCAACATTATATAATAATAATAATAATAATTACTGATCTCGCGTCGTCGAGACCTCTCGTGACAAGCGGGCTGGAACATATCTCGCTCAGAGAATCAGCATTGCTATCCAGGGTGGCAATGCTGCTAATCTTCTTGGCACGGTGCCTCGGGATACCGATTTGGGACAAATATTTTATCTGTAAGTAGTTAGTTTCAACTGTTCTTTTTTTAATAATTTATTTACTCACACAATTATTTATTTTACTTTATTTAGTGACGAGTCTTCCTTTTTTAATATTCCTCGAGAGTAGTGCCATTAGGTTGCGGTCTTCGAACTAGTTGCGAAGGTAGTAGGTTCTGCCCCAGTGGAGCGAATGCGATTCCAAGTCGTATCGGTAGATGATCCGAACCTCAACCTTTCAAACCCAGCGGTTTAACTTTAAAATTAGATTTCCAATGCAGATTTTTTTACAGAACTAGCTATGTCAGTTCCACGTTTTATCTAATTCGTTCATTAGTGTTTGCGTGACGGAGGAACAAACATTTTCGCAAGCTTTCACGTTTCTAACATAGGTGGGACCTCTCATATCATGGCTCTTTATCTACAACGCATTTCCGGTCAGGTTTCCAGGTTTGATTGCTTAGTCGCAAGCGCAGCACCTGCTACATTCCCATTCGTAATAATGCCCATGCAAACTGCAGCAAAATCAATTTGAATGTAAAAATAATCACACGGAAAATTACTGCCTAAAAACTAAACACATAAGTCACAAATTAGAATGAAAAAAGTTACCTTTGTTTTTGCCGAAGCTACAAAAATACCGATGGGTCGAACCCTCATAACGCCGAATGATTAAAGTTATCATTTATGTATAAATCATGCAAGTTTATTACTGTTTAAAGGGGACATTATCTGAGCTGATTATGATAAAGAGCATAAGGATTCACAGCGCGAGGTCTGTGAGTGAGCCTTCTTTACTGACCTCCGGTTCATCTGATAATGCAACTGAGAGCCATTGTTGATAAATACATTTGGTTTGGAATCATAAGAGACAAGCGTGGCTTCACATCCAAATTTCTATGTTCGTTGTTGCTAATATCTCTATATACGTAACGAGCAATGTAGTCTTAAGGTCACGGGTTCGAACTCCAGTAAATGAAAACTAAATTGTCTTGAATCCTCTAAAAATCACTGTACCCACTTAAGTTCAGAACAGGCATTGGTACAGACTACAGACTACCGGGGTTGAACCCACAGCTTTGACATCGCAAGTGATTGCTTAAACTCTACTCGGTCACGATGGATCTTATTCATCTCCTACATATCGTGTAGTCTACAGAGAAACTAACTAGATCAAAGAGATAGAACGCTCAAGGATGGGATCATCAAGAATACTCGAACGGGAGAGCAAGTAGAAAAGACTGTTGAACATAGATGAAGAGAAAGAGATGGGTAATACGGTGGGTCTATAGAGAACTGACTCTATACTCTCTCTGCCTACTCGTTAGGAGTGATATGCATGTACAGAGCTGACGTGATCTTTTGCATACAAACAGCCTTGCTTTTCACAATTCGTTCGATGAGCTTTTTGAACTTGCAAGCTCTACCAGTAATTGTCACAAGTTTATAAAAGAGTCCTTACAATGTCAATCACCTTAAGGGTAATTGAAAAGTTTTGGGTGGGTACTCAACATTTCGGCGCTTCACAAAAAAGGTGTATACAGTTACACGCTTCGTTATGACTCGCATCCGAATGGTAATTGAGTAATGTCTTTAATATTACCAACAATAATATTATATTTACTATAAATAATAATAATTAAGAGCAGCAAGTTCGAATCCCGATGAGTTTTTCTGAACCTAAGTACAGTAATTAGTCACACCACGAGCTTTACGGTGAAGGAAAACATTTTTTTTTATTTTTTTATTTTATTTATTGTATCCATATTAGAACGGCCAGAAGCCACTTATACTAATAGGTAAACACATTCATTCTGTCTTCCCACAGAACTCCAAACATACCGACAAGATATTCTTCCATTCATCCGCAAACAAATCACATTCAGGATAATTATCCAGTAAGGCGTTGAATGCGGCGAGAGTGCGCGGGGTAGGAGAGCGGGCTCGTGCTACTGTGCGCGACACTGGCTCACAGAAAAGCTTGTGCTTTCTACCACGCGTATAACTATTGGGTACGAAGATACGACACAACTCGTCATGAAGAACAGGAGCGTTAATGTGACCACGAATTGTCTTCAGACCAGTTACCATCTGGACATGTTTCCTCCTGGCTTGCAGAGAGTTATACCCTAGGCTACCAAGGAGAAACTGAGTGGGATATAGGTATGGGTAGTAACCATACACTCGCTTGTACAAGTATCTAAGGAATGCCTTCTGTACCTTTTCAAGCTGAATGGAGTATTTGCTCTCATGTGGGTTCCACACAGAAGCTCTCGACTCTAGCTTGCTACGGACTAAAGCAGAGAAAAGCATCCTCAGAGCCTGCACACTGGTGAAATCACGTGTGTTTCTTAGAACAAATCCTATCTAGAGGAAACCTGCATACGCTTTAGAAGAAAATTTAAAGCACAAGTATAGTCGTGTTTAAGTAACGGCGAAAGACTCGCGATCTGTCACGTTAGCACCTAAAATATATCTTCAGCGAAAAGTGGATGTGTGAATGCTAAGCATCTGCCTACAGCCTACCCCTTCGAGACCATTTTGGGAAAGCGTGGCGATATATAATGATTAGTGCATTATCTGGAATTTAGTTAGGTTTAACCCACCCCCCAATTTTATTGATTTTATACTATTTTATTACAATCTGCTTGCATTTACAGAAACTGAGTGAAAATACACAATCGTAGAATAAAAAAAAACGTTTGTTCTTGGTTTTTACTGCAGGATCCTGTCACTAATTAAGGCCCTCGTAAAATGGAAGGGGTCGTCAATCAGTGGACGAGTTATTGCGACGAGCGTGCGTCGACCGATTTCAAAGTGGACGTCTTTGTTTTAAGTATTTTTAATTCTATGGATCCTTTGCAAGTTAAATATTCGCTTTTTATGGCAACGAATAACTCACAATCTTATTGGAGAACTTCGAACACATTGGATTTGCAATGATGTCAGCTGCGCAGGCGCAGGTAATGTTAAAGCTGTCAAATTGGAAATCTGATCAGAAATTACGCAACATTTGAACGATCGATATAAGTAAAGAAACAGTCATAAAAGCTATATCCGGTCTCCGAAGGGGTAGGCAGAGGTGTGTAGGTAGTGCCCACACACCCACTTTCCGCCAGAGATATATTTTAGGTGCCAACGTGACAGATGGCGAGTCCTATATTTAAAATAGCCTCTATTTTAGTTATATAATTATATTATTAAGAATTAAATAACCTATACCATATGCACATGCCCTTGCGAAACCGCTGATACCTACCACTAAGATCGAATGGAACACAAGCGATATTCTACCCTATTTTAACATCAGCTGGGTTGATATTTGTTAAAAAATTATATATTGAACACCGCATCTGGTGATATCTTCAGGGAATCCTTTGTTACTTGAACACTCATTATCGACTTAATGTTATTAGACATAAGGTGTTATTTTTTATTGGCGCGTGCGTTTGTACAGATAACTAGGATCCAGTCTTATAGAAACAATTGAAACCGTCTGATTTTTATATTCACTCTGGGGTCAGTGACTTGTCTGGGAGGTCAAATGTATTGTCATAATAGTGACGAATGAATGTGCACCGATGGTGCTAATAAAAGCTGATTGTAGAAAAAAATCAGTCCGTCGATAGATATAACACTACAAAGTTATGTAAGATTATTTGCGTCGGTTAGTCCGAATTGGTGGTATGCAATTTAGCTGGTTAAAAGACAATATTTAAGTTGTGAAATTTCAAAATTCGCTGAACGATATTATCCAGGGTTTTGAGCAAACAGGGGTTACAAATCAAGAATGCTTAAACAATATATGTATGGCGTGTATGAATTTGTCCTTTTCACACTATTTATTGATAAAACAAATACTTCATACTTGTGCCTAAACCAAATTATAGAGACAGCATTTCAAATGAATTATTCTAAGGATGTTAAACTGTTTACAAGCAATTGAAGTAAATTTGTCTTGTCTTGTGTCAACTTTACGTATTACAGTGAACAGTTTGACAAAGTTTGGAGATAATATTGAATATCGTTCGCATGTAGGTAGGTTCATTTCATAGATAATCAACGGAGCGGTAGAGTTGGTTTGCTAAGATCTACACACTGTATGTAAATAGGTTTTAGGTAATTTATATTTATTCTATTGCTTCATGAAGGAATAGACATTTTTATAAGTTTTTGACCCGTTTGTTCTGAAAACTTTTTGACTTGACCTTTGCAAGACTGTCAAGCAAAAATTTTAAAATGTTATTTGGTGCAAGCAGACACAGTTAAGGAAAGCTGGCGGGTCTTATAATAGATCCACATAGGTCTTATCCATCCACGAAGACGCGCCCCACCAATTTCTAGTCGAGGGATCGCGGGATGCGGGGAGTATGACCCGACACACATCAGGTAATCAGTGTGTACCGATAATACTCAAACATTAGTGGAAGGTTGTACACTTACACTATAATCTATGAGGAAGAAGTGGGGCGCGTCTTCGTGGACTATCTATATCTTATCTAGCTAGTGCGATCGCTAGCTAACTAGCGACATCTTGTGATAACCAATCAAACTATATAATAATTGATAATGCATGTTATATATATCGTGTATGTAGGTATATTAAATTATCCAATTGAGATTCTAGTGCGGTAAAATGTGTACTTTTTATAAACCTACTCCAACTATCAATAAATACTTAAATTACTGTCACAAAAACTCGTTTGTCTCCCAAGGTAATTATAAAAAAAAAATTAAAATGAGGCTTGCGCTAGTGTAGTTAGGGTTGAAAGTTGTAAAGAACGTCAGTGGTGACTAAGGGAGGTTCCAATCAATATTGGACCGACGTCGCGACGTGGATGGGATACCGATGCTTAAAGGCGAGATCTAGTCTTTGGTTAGTCATCGAATGATAACGGATTTTCTCATACGACATTAACAGCAGATCAAAGAAAAAGTGTCTCTCATGAGGTATACGGAGGTCAAAGTGGTTGCGCTCGACAGAATCAAATGGAAGGGGCTGCAGAGATGCCGACGAGAACCAAGCTCTTAAACTTGGGATGATGACTAGTAAACAGGATAGAAAATAGATTTCCCCACAGAAGTCCTCCTAGGGAGAGAGATTTAACAACAACCGCTTTTCGCCGGAGGAATTTAAGTGCCAACGTTACAGATGACGAATCCATCGCCGTTTCTAAGCCACAGCTGTGTTTTTGAATTTCATCTCAAACAGCACGTTTCCTGTCGATGTTTTCCTTAACCGTAAACCTCGTGGTGTTATTATTCACTATTGTAACACTAGTGTTCGAATGCTATTTAGCCATTTTTATTAGCACCAAGCATGCGGTCCACCTTAATATAGCAACTATTAGTATATAAATATAGACTACTATGTTTTTTTTTTTTTTTTTATACAACAAGAGTGGCAAACAAGCATACGGCCCGCCTGATGGGAAACGGTTACCGTAGCCTATTTACGCTCACGATACCAAAGTATCACATGCGCGTTGCCACTCTGTGTTCGGAGAGTTATAGTGTGTTGGCAGCATAAGGTTTAATCCCTCTGCTTCCAACACAATGTAACAATCCTCCCCCCTCCCCAAGGAGCTCATTACTGGAAACCTTATTCACCACGTAGGAACACAACACAATAAATTGTGTTATTTGGCTACGGACTTCTATAAGGTGGAGGTCCTGCCCCAGTCGGGCAGCTCCAAATTCGAACGGGAAACCCGTTATGCCCTACCTCTCTTAAAACTAGCGGCTTAAAACTAACTACTAGCGGCCCGTCCCGGCTTAGCACGGGAAGACATTCATTTTTTAAACATTTTGACGTATTTTTTTTTTCTTGCAGTTAAAAATAGCCTATATTTATTAGTGATAATGTAGCATTCAATGGTGAAATCGGTCCAGTACTTTTTGAGCCAATTCGTTACAAACATACTTACATACAAATCTTTCCTCTATATAATATTAGTATAGAATATAGATTAGTGAACAAATGCCTTAAAAAAGAAGTGATATTTTGGGTTAAGAGCAAATTGTCAAGATCATTAAGCGCGGATAGAAACGAGTCTGTAATTAATCAAAGCGATCGATCAGTTACCGGATTGTACGTCCCCTAAATTCGCGGTTGCCTATCCCTCTGGAGTTCGGAGGGTTGGACTGAAACTCTGAGCGTTTCACTTATCTCTGCATTGGGGAATGTTAATTCGGATTAAGTTATTAAATATAATTAATGTGGAGGACTAAGTGAGGATGTAATAGATTCTGTGTTTTGATAACACACAATTTTAGTATAAGTACAATTTGCGCCTCTCGGTTGCACCCTGCCCCAACCCTTAACTTGACTGCATTGCTCCCTTGGGTAAAAGCATAAGCACAGAAGAAATATACCTAAGATACCTCTGGCGGAAAGTGGGTGTATGGGTATTACCTATACACCTCTGCCTACCCCTTCGGGGACCCTTGTGAGAAGGCGTGAGGATACAGAATAAATATATATATATAAATATTATGACTATGATTATGACGAAATCTTCGTGGGCAGAGCTACCGAGTCCGAGGAGGACCCGAGTCCCCAACGGATAGAGGTTTTTTTTTTTTTTTTTTTTTTGTATTGTCGCTCGTAGCGTGAGTTCCGGGAACTTTTGCTACTTAACCGGGCAAAGGCGAGACCTAGGCCTCCAGCCAGGCACTTTAGTGCTAAGCAACACAGCTAAGGGCACCCCCTGTGGGGTACGGACCTCGGCTTAGGGCGTTGCTGGATCGCGAGCAAGGGAGCTGGGCTGGTCTGGTATTTTATTAACGGATAGAGGCTAAAGCTTGTCTCTTTGGCTACCCCGTGCGTGATGTTATAGTAGTAGGGAGTAACAAAAGTACCAGTCAGATGAAAAATAATGCATTTGATATACCGAAAGCTACTGGAACCCTATATGCTACGATCATTTATAAAATACTAATTGTAATTAGTGCCCCTGTTCTGGAATAAAATATATCCTAGGTATTAATCCAGCCCACAATCTGTGCTATAATTTCATCAAATCTCGTGTAAGTACTTATTTACGTGAAAGAGGAATTAAAATCCTCACAATCTTCAATTTCTATCACATTGAGAAGGATTTTCAAATTTTTTTTTTAGCTTGATTGACGTAGTATATTGCTAGCGTTACGTTCAATATTTCAATGTCTGATACCTAACACCAGGAAAACAGAACATAACAGAAATTGCTTGCGGTAGACCTGCATACAATTTAAACATATCACAGACAAGTAATGTCATTATTGATTGTCGTCGTTCTAAGAAATTAGGTTACCAAAGACGAAAAATGTTTACCTGATAAGAACGAAAAATTAAGAAATACCTACATCATCTCTTCACAAAGCTGTTCTGTTTAAATTACAATGGTAACCCTGTTAGCAGCAGTCCCAGAGGTGGGCTTAGTGAATAGAGCTCCTGACTGCGAAACTTGAGGTCGCGGGTTCGATTCCCGCTGAGGGCGGATATTTGTGTGATTAACACGAGTACCACCTTAGTCCTATGACCTATGTATTTTTGTACATATCTATATAAGTAAATATCGTCCTCAGTTACCATAACACAAGCTTTGCTTAATCTAGGCTGTGTCAATATGTGTGAAATTGTTCCAAGATATTTATTATTATTTTTATTTACGTATAAGCATGTGAAAATCTACGATTCACTATAATTATTAAGTTCAACATCTTCCGTACACATTGGGAAAAAACGTTCGGCGAACAAAAAGTTCCTCTACGTAGTATTAAGTGAAGCGTGACTTGCAAAAACAATTGCAAGGATCTTCGCACCTTATAAAGATTGTGTGGCAACCCATCATTATAACTGTCATAATTTGTTACAACCGTTGAACTTGAGTGATCATGGTGGTACGCTTTTTTAGCCATAGAGCTCTGCCTGTGCTATGCTTTTTAATTTTTCTAGAGAGAACTGGCGCTCTACTCTCTCTGCCTACTCCGTTTGGGACTCGGAGTGATGTACGTACGTGATGATATGTGTGTACTTATGTTTGCTATTATCTGTAAGTCGTTTCCGTCTCATCGTAGTTTATATTGCCCTTTTATTACCATTATTTGTAACTCATGAAGATTATTGAGGAATATAATATTTTGCTCAGAATTAATTACAGCAATGTGAATGTGTGAGCACGTAGACTTTGTAGATTCCCAGATCTTGCTGACTTTGTTATACTTATCTTGTTTTACGCTTGTTCTGTATAGTAAGCAACGACCTTTTGTCGGGCCTACGCTGTTCCCCCATACATTAGTAATAATAATAAAATATATCCTCACGCCTTCCCACAAGGGTCCCCAAAGGGGTAGGCAGAGGTGTATAGGTAATACCCACACACCCACTTTCCGCCAGAGGTATATTAGGTGCCAACGTGACAGATGGCGAGTCCATCGCCGTTACTCCAGCACGACTATACATACGCCTTTGAATTTCTTCTCAAACGTATAAAGGTTTCCTCTCGATGTTTTCCTTCACCTTAAAGCTCGAGGCTAGTCACTGTGCTTACGTCCAGAAAAACTCATTGGTACAGTCGGGACTCAACTTGTAATCTTGAGTTGCAACTTTAACTAATCACTCGGTCATTTCGGCTTCGGCTAATTTATCAAGGTTTAAATAGAAAAAAATTTATTATGACTACTAAATTTTGCCCGCTGACAAATATTTTTTATTATTTACCAGCGACGCCTCGAGGAGACTACCTCCACAAATGCGTCGCGGTTGCTTACCTATTCCCCTTGACTTGGCCACAGGGATTGCGTTCACGAAGCGAGCTCTACTTAATTCGCATTTGCAATTTTTTTGGCGACCACTTTGCTCCGCTTTAATGGACCCGGGAGGATTGAAAGTAGCAATAATAATGTATTTATGTGTATATTATTTTGGTTAATTAAGTGTCAGCTGAATTCCTCTCCGGTAACAACCTTTGCGAGGGTTTAATGGCAGTGCAGAGCTTTTTAATGAAATATAAGTACGTAATATTCAACATTTCAATATCTTTTTACCTATCGTGTCAACGGGTAAATTTTAATCTAATAATAAATAGTTTGTCTCCCTTCTTTCAATTGTTTTATTAAAGTTTACTAGCCTTCGCGCCCAGTTCCAAAAAAAAAAACTTTAACACGACCACAACGCTTGAACTCAAACCATCCTGGGACCAAAAATACAAACAAAATTTCATTGAAACCACGTCAGTTGTTTAGGAGGGTTCGGTGACAAACACTATATAAACTAGCAGGCGCCCGCGAATTTGTCCGCATATATATTTGTTTCTCATTGAAAGTATTTTTCTCTGCCAGCTAATAATCTACGTCTGTGCCAAATTCTATACAACTCCGCTCAACAGCCCTGACGTGATTGACTTACTAAAACATACATACATATAATCTCGCCCGTAGGGGTAGGCAGAGACCACTTCTTTCCATGATATCAATATTTGCACGATAAAAATTGTATTTACACTCAAGCCAACACTAGGCCTGCGTGTCTTCGCGTGGTCAAACCACCCTTGAGTGGTACGAATTCTTTGTGATACTTACACACGAACTAAATCAGAATTGTACGCATCAATTGATTTATTGCTATCGCGTGCACAAATTGCATACATGCGCCCGCTAATGGATAGTACTTGAAAGTGATGTGTAAAAAGTACACGTTGCTCAGGTTTAGTTAGAACCAGTCATACAAGTGATTTTATTGGCCATCGAGAGAGAAAATATTCCTTTAAATTAACCGACTTGACAGAAGTTCAATAGGATTTAAGTAGGTAATATTTTGGAGCTAGCGACCGGCCCTGGTGTCGCAGACGTAGGTCCTTACATATATTGAACTATATATCCTCACGCCTTTCCACAAGGTTCCCCGAAGGGTAGGCAGAGGTGAATAGATTGTACCCACACACCTACATTCCGCCAGAGACATATTTTAGGTGCCAATGTGACAGATGGCGAGACCATAAGCACGACTATACATACGCCTTTGAATTGCTTCTCAGACGTATGCGGGTTTCCTCACGATGTTTTCCTTGTCTAGTTCTCATAGTACAAGGTCAATCTGACCTAATCCCAAACTAAGCAAAGCTTAGCAAAAAAGTGTGGAACTCTCCCAAAGTGTTAATTAATTAATTGTCATAAAAGTCTTAAGTCACTTTCAGAGCCATAATCAGTAATATTGTACTACTAATTACGATACTATATGGACAATTAATTATCCATATATTATCTTGTACGCTGACGGCCATTTCACGCGTTGTGCGCCTTTCTACACCTACTCCTAGTATCGTGATAAACCACGTCATCTACGCTATTATTTGTAGGAATGTAGACCAAGGATTTTTTTCCAAATTGGATTTTTTTTTTAACTGAAACCGCGCCATATTTTTGAAGTATTTTTCCCAGCGTTGTTTACCTCGATATCAAGATAATTTCAGTGGGCGCTTATCAGAAAGTATCCCTTGTCGTCCTCTTTAATTTACAAAAAAGTTTTTTTGAAATGCATGTCTGTTCTTGTTCAATGACAATTCGGAACAGACTATACCCGCCCGTTTTTTTTAATTTGCATACATTTGATGTGATGAAAACGAAAGCGTATTAGGTATATAAAAAGATTCCGACGAATTAATACATACCCTTCTAGTATTTTTTATTTTTTAAGTCGTTTAAAAAAGAAATACCATTTTATTTGTCACTTTTTACCGAATAATTTTGAATATGGAACTCATTTTGTTTGTCATTCAGTTAACAACTATTAGAAACCAATTTTGAAAAAAGAACACGTTTTTTTATGTCGCTCTTCTTCAGCCAGTATCTTCATGACGCAACTGTCACTATTGTTTTCCTAGTAGGTACGTAACTACGTGCGTAATACGTGATCGATTAAAAAGGCAAAATACATTAAAAAATCGAACAGGTTAAGTAGGAGTCACTGACTTTAGTAATGAACGGTGAGGTCGCCTAGATACTTTTATTTCAAGACAATGTGTTAACAGCTCACTATTGTAGGTAAATTAAAATATGTATTTGCTTACATATCGCTTCACTGTTCTGCCTTATAATTCCATTGACATTCGTACTTTGCGCTTCGTTACGTCTTGAAATAGCATGAAATGATTATCGCCGTTCTATTAACGTACTATATTTTTAAATACCTTTTTTTCCTTTCATAAGTATCCACTTTATTCAGTCTACCATTAAAGCCACGGAAATCGCTTATAAGAATTTGTAGACAATTAGCACTTTGTTACTGAGTAAATACAGTAAGTACCTAGCGATAAACTTAGCATACTTTACAGTGTTTCACGTTTGTTTATTGATAGGTGTCGTCGACCTAGAGTATATTTTTTATTTATTTTAGAGGGAGTACGGCGCCAATTTCCTACAATTACAGTTCTCTTTCGTTTCATTGACCTTCATCATTCACCATCAATATTAAACTTCCGTCCTATTTCTTAGACGTATCATTAGTGACCGTCGCTCGACGAAAAAAAAAACAAATTTAACAATCCAAATTCAAAATATTCCAAATTTGAATATCAACTTACGCGCCCTCAAGTTCCTTTCCAAGGAGATCTGCCCTCAATATTGTTATCAACAACGCAATTTAGTAGCTCATTATAATAATGAAAATATTACAAAGTACGTGATAAGTAGGCGACATTATCGTCTGTTTACATATCGAGTTACAGGAGTAGGCGCGCCTACGAAATGGCCGAATGCAGTGCAGGCGAGAACACTTAGTAGTCGACTATTAATTTTATTAGTTGTATATAGTTTTTTATTCATTCCTATAACATAGGTATAATTTATCAAGCTTTTTTTATTTCACTATCATATTATAGTATGTAGATTGTCTAGTTCGCTTTCGGTAATTCTATTAGCTATTTACATACATGTCATCGCGGGATAGGCAGAGACTCGCTGGTTAGCGATGTTGACATTTCTATCATTGAGTGTTCTGTCAACTTGGTTTAGCTTGGAGTAGTTTTCCTTAACCACTTCTCAATTCCCAATAGGGGAGGCCTATGTCCAGCAGTGGACTATTATAGGCGGATGATGATGATGATGATGAATGAACTACTGTATACTAATTGAACACATATTACCAGCCTGAAAAGACAGTATCACCGCAAATTGACGCTTGCCACATCAACAGCGACTTTTGAAGAGTTCTACAATGTACTCTAATACCTCAATGGGTAGTTCATTGCCACCCTGAGCGTCCGCCATATTGGGTCCCATAGAGTACATTCAACTGGGCCAATAAGATGAACAGATAAGACACGATATATAAGCTATGCCAAAAGCACAGTTGATATAAACCTGTATGACACTTCCACACTTGCGTGACAAATTGCTCGTGATAATGGAGTATAATTAACAGCTGATAACGACAGGACAAGTGTTAGCTGAGCACACCCTTCACGCTACTATCAATACTAATATTATACAGTATGTTTGCCATCTGTCACGTTGGCACCTAAAATATTTCACTGGCGGAAAGTGGGTGTGTGGGTACTACCTATAGGTACACCTCTGCGTACCCTTTCAGGGGCCCTTATGGGAAGGCGTGAGGATATATGATTTTTATTATTAGTTTGTTTGAATGTTATCTTAGGAACTACATTTTTTATTATCTAGAGCAGTGTTGAAAAAATTGCATTTTCTGAACTTAAGTAACAGTGTTTAGTCACACCACGAGCTTTACGGTGCAGGAAAACATCGAGAGGAAACCTGCATAAGTTTGAGAAGACATTCGAAGGCGTATGTATCGTGCTATACACAGCGATGGACTCGCCATCTGTCATGTTGGCACCAAAATATAGCTGTGTGGGTACTAAATACGTCTGTTTAACCCTTGTGGGGAGGCAGGCAGATATATAATAATAATAATAATAATCATTTATTTCAGGCAACACATTTAAATAGATGTTAGAATTTAAAGGGCCCATATAATATATACCTTATCCTAAAATATATAGCTATATTACATAAATACCTTATAGACTAACATATATATCATAACAATATCACTTCCTTGAGTGTTCGTGTGGCACTTGTCCGCGGAAGCGACGGAACACCACGCCCTGGGGCCAAAAGCCCTCGTCCATGGCGACGCTCAGGTAGCAGGTCGGGACGCGGACGATATATATAAATATTTTTGCATTAGATAGCATGCTCATAATATTGGGGAAGGCCATTAGGCTATACGCCATACCCAAGGGACAGTGTTCATATAAGAACCCATAGCTATACTTACGTAATCTCACCTAACGAGAATAAACGCTCTACATCCTAGTCTTTACATAAAATTTAATATTTATTAACGGTTTGTTTATATCGAGGGCATGAACTGGGTGCTTGTAAAGGAGACCATTTGCAGAGTATCTAGGTAAGTAATGTTTTTTTGTTAAATAATGTTGGTATGAATATAGGTCCGTGGTACCTGCTAAGCTTATAGTAGGCTTCTAGTCTGAGAGACGGCGATAATCCATCTGTTATATTGACGTCTTATTGTGTCTTGAAGAGGAAAGAGATTATTAAAATTTAAATATTAAAGACAACGTTCCCGCACCGCATCTTTTATATTATAATTATGAAGATATCCATAAAACAAATCAAGCCTTTTTTTATTTCCATGTACCTAATCACCTCTGCCTAGCCTACCGATACCGATAAGGCAAGGAAGGCAAATAAACGAAAATGCAAATTTATAACAATTAAAAAAATATACATAGAAATAGACGTATACATATTTTCACGGCTATAATGTCAATTACTAGATTTTATCTTGTTCACAGATAACATAATTTCACGTATGGTCTTTTTATCTGGTTTAGACCACAGATTAGAAACATAAATACTATCTTTATAGCCTGGCTTTACGTTTATTTATTCCTTTTATCATTTATCCTTCATGTAATAAAGCGTAAATTATTTTTAATTGTTTTTTGTGTCCTAAAAGCAGTTCTTGCAAGACTTTTCACCATATTCAGGTGTCAACGTGACAGATGGCGAGTTCATTGCCGTTTCTCAAGCACGACTATACATACGTCTTTGGATTCCTCCTTAAATATGCAAATTATCTTTGGATGTGTACATACTATGGTCCCATTCTCAAGATCTTTAGCGATGCCCCATTCACGCCATGTTGGTCTAACGGGTGGTATGCCTTTTACTGCCACCAGTTCTGGATCATACCTTATTAAGATACAATTAACACGGAGCTGTGTGACTTGCAACTCACTAGTTCCAATCCTAAATACTTATTAGCCAATGGGATGAATGGATAACTTTTCTTACATACCCTTTGTTAGGCAGAGAGCGGAGCGCCAGTTCTCTCTAGATTAACAGACGAATTAGTAGATGTCTTCTGCTCACATGTATTATTCAATTTAGGTCGCAAGCTCTTTGTTTGGTAACAAGCATTCAGACAATCCAATGGTTAGCGATTACCGCCACCTATGATTGCCGGCCTATAGCTAACACATACCCAAAACCTACTGTCACTGCGGCATATTAAACGGTTTATTAATATTTTTTAATAGCTAACTATATTAAAAGCCATGGTGGCCAAAGGTTCGAGTAGACGACAACACAATGATAGCAAGTTCGAATCCCAACTGTACCAATGACTTTTTCTGAACTAGGCATAGTGATTAGTCACACCACGAGCTTTACGGTGAAGGAAAACATCAAGAGGAAACCTGCCACCAGGTTTTAGAAGATTTTCTATGAGCGTTACTCTGAGTGACGCTGATGGACTCGCCATCTGTCACGTTGGCACCTAAATTTATATATCTGGCGGAAAGTGTGTGTGTGTGGGTACTAACTATAAATCTCTTCCTACCCCTTTAAGACACGGAGGAAGGCAATGACGTCATGAATACGGTTACAAATACATTTAATGTTAATAATAGCACATAGAACATAAGCTATGTAATCACTTAGCGAAAGAGGTATGTAAGTCTAGAGGGAGCTGGTGCTCTACTCTCTCTGTCTACTGAATGAGGGCTACTGCGTGCTAATGGTATGATAAATTTAAGTAAATTCAATAGTTTCAAGTATGTATTAGTTTAAGGAATAAGATAATTATTGTGTCGCTACGCCCCTCAGGGTATATTGTCAGTTATAATATCCTCACGCCTTCCCACAAGGGTCCCCGAAGGGGTAGGCAGAGGTGTATAGGTAATACCCACACACCCACTTTCCGCCAGAGGTATATTAGGTGCCAACGTGACAGATGGCGAGTCCATCGCCGTTACTCAAGCACTACTATACATACGCCTTTGAATTTCTTCTCAGACGTATGCAGATTTCCTATCGATGTTTTCTTTCACCGTAAAGCTCGTGGTGTGACTAATCACTGTACTTGAGTTAAGAAAAACACATTGGTACAGTCGGGATTCGAACTTGCGACCTTTGCGTCGCAGGCAACTGCTCGAACCACTCGGCCACCACGGCTTTTTATGTATAGTCCTGCTTGAGTAACAGCGATGGGCTCGCCATCTGTCTCGTTGGCACCTAATATACCTCTGGCGGAAAGTGGGTGTGTGGGTATTACCTATACACCTCTGCCTACCCCTTCGGGGACCCTTGTGGGAAGGCGTGAGGATATATAAACAATTGTAAGCTGTTGCAAAAATATTAAATAAACAAATAGGTATGTAAGAATACTCCTTTTTCGTCAGATATTCATGCCAACGTGACAGATAACGGGTCCGTAGCCGTTTGTCAAGGGCGACTATTAGTACTTCTTTGAAGTTCTCTCTTAAAGTATGCAGGTTTCCTCTCCAAAATTTCCTTCACCATATACCTATCCATATATCCAATATGCCATCAACGAATTCTCTCGTATTTTGGCCACATAATGCGAAGGGGTAATGAGAGCCTGGAGAAATTGATCGTGGTTGGGAACACAAATGGAAAGCGAGCCCGAGGCCGATCTCCTACCAGATGGACCGATCAAATAAAAGACTCCAGGTCCCCGAGGTTTAGCTCCGTCGTCAGGGCCGCGATGGACAGAAGCCGATGGAAGCAAATAATTCACTCCAAGTGTGGACCACTTTTTGATGACCACGATCCTCAGTCATGAGGGAACGACAAGAGAGAGAGAGAGAGAGAGAGAGAGAGAGATACCTATCCATATATAAATATACAAAAGATATCATGCATATGATAACACAATGTAGCTTCCTGCCGTCTGCTCCTACACAACGGATTTCGTCAATATATAGATTCAAGAGGATGGTTTAAATGTATAATTTATACGTATTATAGTAGCTACCAGAGCAGTAATAATTATGAATAAAAGGAGGGTGGAACCGAATAGCACCGCCAGTGTTATATAAAACAGTTGTTCAGGACATATAAATTACCTAAATTGATAAATCAATCGTAACCGCTTATCAAAGTGTTTGCGTTAAAGCACACGACACATGGACACTAACTAATTCATGGAACAATACCATGCGAGTCTGTAATTTTCTCGTACGTTTAATAAGGCGTATTTACCTCGATGTCGCCCTTTATTTGAAATCCACTTCAAGTCGAATCCACATAACCTATAATATCGTATAATGCAATGATGGACGGATAACCAAGTAGCCAATTGATTAATATTTGTACGAGACAAGTAAATGTTCGGTAAATTATGCCTTAGGGGTAAATATACTCCCCGTTGAGGTTTTCCACAGAGAGTACAGCATGGAGTTATTGAAGAAGGGTGTGAAAATATTTCTGCAGGGTCGGCATTACGTGAGCAATGTTCTTGGTGCTGCAAGCAGACAGAAGCGGCCATAACTGCTTGCTATCAGGCGAGCCGCTTGTTGGCCACTGTAGTGGTATAAAAAAAACTATTTAAAACTCTTGCGCAACCCGTGTAGCGCATTAATTTAGTGAAATTCTCCAAAGAAAGAAAACACTTAATTGTGCATTGTTGATTATTGTGAAGGAAGCGAAAGATTGCGAGCTTAGAAAGAACTGGCGCGGTAATCTTTCTATCTTAAACCTGCATTCAAGTTTACGAAGTCAAAATTATGTACCTACATCAAAATAATAAAAAATTATACTCCTCACAAAAATTGCCGTCGGAAATCCCACCTAAGACCTAATTAGAATCATAAATGTATGAGAAATTTTTAGATAACATTTAGTAGCTTTTGTCAGTTAGCAAAAGTTTTCTTTGATAAAAGCAGTAGATACCTAGACTCAACCATAAGCAGACTTAAGACAAATGTCAAATTCTTCTGCGATAAGATTCGCTAATTCCAGAGATGTTCGTCAAACGAGCTACTAATAATGGATTTGTTTTCGCTTAGGGGCTACCATAACCGCTTACCGAAAAGCTTATTAGCCACCTATTTAGTTAAAAACGCATAGATGGAGTTTAATTTCCATCATAGCTTTTAGGTATCTAGGGCCTGTCGTAAGTGATCTGACTGTGATAAATTGTAAGACAGATTTACAGCCAATAAGTTAATGATACACAGAGAATGCAAACTCATCAGAACTTGTCAATAGTTGCACGTGCAGTCACAATGACAAGGGTTGATTTAATGATACCAAAGACATTGTACTTATCTAGAGTACAGTGTCTATTAACGAATCTGACGCAATAGTTATATTATTAATTTGTTTCCAAATGATTGATTCGACGCCACGTCGGGAGCAACATTGTTATGTGACTGGATAAATAGAAGCATCATTGAAATTATCAATAAGGAACCTTATTAATATTTTAATTGTAAAAGGTTGCAAGGAGGTTTATTATGCAATGTGTGACAACGACTGGAGCGAATTGCATGAAATTCGGCAAATATATAGATTAACACCACATAGAATCTAATATTTATTTATTTATCAACTTAAAACTAACTAAATATGTTTTGTTCTGGAAAATAATGAATGGAATCGAATTTTATGCGAGTAAAACCCCCAATGCATAGCTCTTCCTCATTATACTGTGTAAGTAAAGTGATTAATAGCACCACAAGAATTAGGGTGAACGTCGAGAGGTAATCTGCAAACGTTTGAGTAGAAATTAAAATACTATTTATGTCAAAGTATATATGTATTGTCATGCGATGAAAAAGATGTGATAATACCTACATAAATACATTAATAATAACAATAATCTCCCTATTAGAATGAGTAAAATCCAGACACTATCTACAAATTTTTCTTAACCCAATTTAGATTAGATTCTGTCTTATTATGAACG
Organism: Drepana falcataria; assembly: GCA_945859725.1. Classification (NCBI taxonomy): domain Eukaryota; kingdom Metazoa; phylum Arthropoda; class Insecta; order Lepidoptera; family Drepanidae; genus Drepana; species Drepana falcataria. Next base: position 5,952,217 of record OX243941.1, on the reverse strand, counting down.
GGTCTTAACATTCTTAATTACATAATTGATTTATCTATGTATTTATCTTTTTCTTAGAAACTAAAATTATGTAGGCCTAAGTTAGACAAGTACGGAATTGATTGAAAAGGCCAAAGAAGAGTAGAAACACAGAACAATTCAAAAGAAAATTTCAACTTCAACTATAGTGATTCAAGGAAAAGCTGACTCAAAGTCAGTTGCGGTTTGATCTTAATGAATCAAATTGCTTAAAAACAACAATTGGAGACCCAAAAGAACATAATCGCAAAACTTTCTTAACATTAAACCTAATTAAGTCCAGTTTCATCCAACTTACGAGGCCCGTTGTTTTATTGCGTCCTCTAAATTTATTAAAACACTGAAGTAACAAATTTATCGAGTTGCACTCTTAAATGCTTTAATCTTCGTACTCAATTCCAATTCCTCGTTATGTTTGCGTGTCCTTTGGCTCAATTTAACAAACAATTTAATGAAATCCCGCGCAAATGAACTTGATTAATTTGACACAACACTATATCGAAACCACCGCTGTTTATTTCGAAACATGTTCCCATCAAACAAGAAAAAACTTAAGGAGGAAACTTTCTGCGGTTTTTTTTTATTTTCTTGCAAAGGTTTCGAAACCCGACGCCTCGCATAAAATGCCGTCCGTCACTTCGGTGCCTTCTTTTTTTTTTTTCTACAAATTCGGAGGCACAGCTTTGATGTCATCGGGGTTACCCTCCCGAATGAGGTGTTTGGCTCCTTGAAGAGTTTTATGGATTTCAAGTGCCGGTAAAATTAGATTATCACGGTTTATTCCTGTCTAGGTCGTTATTTCATTTTTAATATTACGTTATGTGACAAGTGACAAATGGTGCGAATTGTTTTTAGTGAACATTAGGTACTAGCAGGTATGATTGTTAATATACTCCTGCCAGTTTATTTCGTAGGTATTTTTGAAATATTAACAAGAAGGCTTTAACGATGAATGTGGTTAAAGCGAAAGAGGTTTTTTAATTTAGATAGCACTTGCGGTTTACTCTCTCTGCCTTCCCCAGTTTTCCCAGACGGAGTTTGCGTGTTGATATGTATAAAAATAAAAGTTTTAATATGCGATTTTTCAATTTCGACACTACAAATAGATGTAGCAACTGGTACATGCCACATACAAGCAGTTTTTTAACGTTTTTTAGGATCTATTTGACCATTAATAGCATATTATATCTTAACTAGCTGTGCCCGCGACTTCCCCAGCGTGGAAATTGATAAATAAAAAAAAAAAATTCTAAATTAAAAGAAGCCTAAGTTACTCCTGTTTACATCAGCTATCTGCCAGTGAAAGTCCCGCCGTCAAAATCGGTCCAGCCGTTTCAGAGATTAACCGGAATAATCAGACAGACAGACAGAGTGATAGACAAAAATTGTAAAAAAAATATTTTGGTGTATGTACCATATATATCGATATGCATGTAGTAAAGAGCGGTTATTTCAATATTACAAACAGACACTCCAATTTTATTATATGTATAGATTAGACCCTTGGATATTTGTCAAAGCTGACAACTCCATCATACATAAAGGTTTTATTTGTGTTTTTGGTTTTAAGTATAATAGGAGAAATTTACAACCTTTCTTTAGGCCTGAGCCTCAATCCGTGTAATTTAATAGACTCAGTATAAAGTAAAGGAAACAACTCATTAGTTTGCCTAATGCCGATGATGAAATGAATGCTATAAATCAGTACGTTTGCAAGGCCCGAGCAATAAATTATAAATGAAATGTTTCCCTTTTTAATATTTTACAGGCAATAAAGGAAATATTTTGCGTGTTTTATTTACACGTCTAATAAATTTGTCAGCGGGCGTGCGTGGGTACAGTATTGTTTTATTACACTATGGGTAAAATGGAGAGGTACCCAACTCCATAAAATGTTTTACATATCACCATAGTCGTAAATAGGTTGGTTATAATTCACCAAAAATCGACGTAACTTTACAAATACGATTTTACGTGTTTGAACTAGCGGAGTGGTTATTACCAAATAAAGAACTGTGATGGTTCGTTCTGTTTTAGGTTTATGAAGTTGGTAGCCCTGCTTTTGATTTGGATGAGCTGTTTGTAGGCACTACTTGAACGTCTTTATAAATTGTGCACTTTTATTGTACATTTATATACGCCAGGCCGCCATTGTTTATATTATCGCGGTTTCACCTGCGTAAAAATGTATTTCATACAAAGAATTTTTTAATTATTTCTGCTGATAATCTATAGGTATTTGTGCACAGTTTCTTCTTATTAAGTTCAGCCGTTCTAGTGTGCTTGAGTATGAATCATCCTCAAAAACTTTCACATTTATAATATTAGTAGATAAATTTATAGATTCAAGTTTTAGGTCTGGCTCGACGCCTGAATACAAGTTTAAAAACTAATTAAATTTATTTGACGGTGAAGAAAAACATCGAGAGGAAACCTGCACACGTCTGAGAAGCAATTCAATTGCGAATGTTTATTGATTAAGGGCGATGGACTCGCCATCTGTCACGTTGGCATCTAAAATATATCTCAGGCGGAAAGTGGGTGTATTACGTTTACACCACTGCCTACCCTTTCGGGGACCCTTATGAAGGCGTGAGGATATATAAATCTTTCGTTTAAAGAAGTTTAGTACATATTAATTTATATTTTTATCTGTTTCTAAGTGTATACCCACGTGTGAGTATCGATGTTTTTCTTTGTTTTACATACAAGTAAATTTTAGAGCCTGTATGGAGGAAATTAACATTGAGAATATTTATTCATTACTAAGATTTAAATTACACGTCACACAATTTGAAATAAATATATTCAAATAATGCATAATTATCACGCAAATCGATGAAAAGGAATCCGATTATTTGATATTTTGAGTTGTGTTAAAATGAATGTTTATGTTGAATACTTATGTATTTGTTTATTGTTATTGGTCCAGTTACAATTATCTGATATATATCTCAAGGTTTACAATAAATTGGTACCATTTTGACAATTATTCTATTATCTCTATGACAATTTTCAATTGGTACCTACTAGTCGCAAGCAAGGGCCAAATGGACTTGAATTCGCCGACGGAAAAGAATGGGCGAAAAAATACGCCTATGGTTATACAAGGCATGTATTTCTGTGCACCTATAGATATACTTGTCAAGTTATGGGTTTAAAATGGTAATATAATATATATATATATATATAAATTAGTAAGGAATGTTGTAATTACCTATTGGATAATTTATTTCTATTTTCTAATTTTGAAATGCTACTGTTCATTTTTCTTTCCTGTACTATCCAGCACATAATTATATTGCCTAAGAACATTATTATGTACAAAGTAAATAGAAAATGTTTTAAGAAGTCACGACGTAGTTTTGTCATCAGGTTTGATGTATTTTATTAGATTTTTCAATTTTCTCGATAAATTTTATACCATTTTACTTTTGCTAATGATTAATTTCTGTTTTCCAGAGTTTAGTGAAGTATACCTACGTCTACTTATTGATACATTGTTATGGCATTTTGTCTGCAACAACTCCATGTAAGTGTACAACAACAGTTGTTTTGGTAAACGGTTACATGCGGTGTCTATTTTCCAGTTGGAACCGACTGCTGTAGAGGCAGCTCTACAGTGTATAGGTACCTATTTCATGGACGGTACTCACCCCGAGGTACACTAGTAACGCTATCAATCGTGACCCGCCACACACAACACTGAGCATCACCTCCGAGGTCCTGAACTACGCGACACGATCACACAAGATTGTAACGAGCAACGATAGCGTGCGCCGGGGCCGTACTGACCTGCCACTCTTGGTGATCACCATCTCGGTGCCCAGCTTGTGGAACTTCTCCCAGAGGTCCTTGCCTTCGAGGGTGACCTTGGGGTCATCTACGACACCGTCGTCATCAGGCGGCAGCGGCGCGTACGGTGGCGGCGGCGGCTTGAGCAGCGGACAGGGTGCGGACAGCGCGGCTGCAGCGGCCAGTGCAGCCGGGAGGTACGGCGGCGGCGGCAGCGCTCCCGCCGTCAGCAGCGCCGACACGGAGAAGTCACTTGGCCGCGGCGCCAGCAGCGGGTGGAACGCGACGGCGTCGCGCCGTTCCGCGCCCTCGAAGCGCATGCCCGCGCCGCCCGGGACCCACGGCGCGCGCTCCACGACCGGCGTGCCCGTCGGCTCCAGCGGTCGCGCTCGCGCCCGCTCATGCAACGTCCATAACGCGCCGGCCGGCGGCTCTCTCGCGACACTCGTTCTTCCCGTGACGACACCCGCTCGCGCGGCAGGCGTCAAACGACTGGCCGCCGGCGGCGCCGCGTCCGACACCCCTCCCGCGCGCGCCGCCCAATGGCGCGCCGAGCGGCGCCCCGCGCGCGCCCGCCCGCACGGCAGGCGGGGCCGGCGCCGCGGCGCGTTGTTTTTTCGTCGCGGGCGAGGTGTCCGCCGCCGCCACACCTCGCGCCGCGCGGGGCTGGCGGGGCTGGCGGGGCGCTCCGCTAATCTGGTTAATGCGGCGCGCGGGGGCGACACTCGCGCCCGCACCCGCGCCCGCCGCCTCCTTCTAATTGGACACGTTTCCGTTCGTTCATCAATTGAGCTCGTTACGTCCTCGCAATATCTTTTGTGCGGCTCCGCTGGAGCTGGCCCTTGCGGAGAGCTCATCAGGGCATCCGTTGTCTCGACTTGCGGACCCACCTCGTCACTCTCGCCGCGATAAGAAACTTTTTGTAAGTCCGTGAGAAAAGTTCTTTACCTAGTTACGTGGGTCGAGAAAAGTTGTTTGTAAGTTTGTTGGGAGTTGGTCAATTAAAAGTCAATCAAATGCGATCCGAAGTAGAACTCCGCGGTATCCGTGGGATTATTAGGAGCCTGGTCATACTTACCTACTTCGCTTGTTGAGTTGTATGGTTTCGACACTTTCGAGTCTTTTGACATAGTTTGTCGCGGGCTTCAAACGGGCGGAAAATTGTTATTTACTTGAAATAAAGAAAGTCTGCTTCCTCTTTTATGTAGGCGCCTACTCATCTTAAACTTTAATTAGTAACTACTAAAACGGTATGTTTCGTTTTACGCTGACATCTGTTAAACAATGTTTTAATGTTTTTTTCTAAACAATCGATATTTAGTTACATATTACATGTACCTACTATAAGGATGTTAATGTGTGTGTAAATAAATAAATAAATAAATATTAGGTAATAAGTATAATATTATGTACCTATTCGTCATACCTTCTTGGTAGGAAAAGTTATCCTTAGATAAGGTGTATGTTACGAAGTTCAAACTTCTAACATATGGCTTAACAAACGTAGTTTGACGTAACTCGCGGCACACCTATCTACACGTGCTCGCTCAAGTAACATACCATATGTCGACAATACCTACGAATAAGTAGGAAGATAGGGGAGGTACCTACGAGAATAAATTCAAAGTCGTTGATAGGGTGGTATAAATTATTTCGAATTTCGATAATTCGAAATTTCTTTACGGTGAAGTAAAACATCGAGAGGAAACCTGCATACGTCTGAGAAGCAATTCAAAGGCATATGTATAGTCGTGCTTAAGTAACGGCGATGGACTCGCCATCTGTCACGTTGGCACCTCAATATATGGGTACCTATATGGTGTGTACCTATGGGTACTACACACCTCTGCCTACCCCTTCTGGGACCCTTGTGGAAGTAGGATATATTTTATTATATTATTCGAATTTCGTTAATTTAAACTTAGTTTCGAACTTTCGCGTTATAGACGTTCAAAGAAGGAAGGTACTTTTTGACACTAGGTATTTGTGGTAGGTACCGTAAAAGTATCGCTACGATTTGCATCGGTACATATCATGACGCCTCCCTCACGGGGTAGGCAGAGAGTAGAGCGTCTGTTCTCCCTACACTTAGTCCTCTTTCGCTTCCTCCATATTCATCAGTCTTTTCATAGAGTGTCTATGAATGTCTATGTCTATTTCGAGATGTCTTGACTTTCCCATCACATGAATGTTCGTTCAATATGATCTAGGTAGTAAGAAGTGGTCTTCTTCTGTCTCTTCCATACTATTTCGTATTGTAGATTTGAGTATGTACTTTGAAAAAAATAGCAAGTTCTAATTCCGACTGTACCAATGAGTATTTTCGGATTTAAGTACATTTAATTACTTAGTGCCGTAAAAAAGCCGTGGTGGCCGAGTGGTTCGAGCAGTTGCCTGCGACACAAAGATCGCAAGTTTGAATCCCGACTGCACCAATGAGTTTTTCTGAACTTAAGTACAGTGATTAGTCACACCATGAGCTTTACGGTGAAGGAAAACATCGAGAGGAAACCTGCATACGTCTGAGAAGAAATTCAAAGGCGTATTTATAGTCGTGTTTGAGTAACGGCGATGGACTCGCCATCTGTCACGTTGGCACCTGATATACCTCTGGCGGAAAGTGGGTGTGTGGGTATTACCTACACACCTCTGCCTACCCCTTCGGGGACCCTTGTGGGAAGGCGTGAGGATATATTATACTATTATATAATTACTTAGTTAGGTACGCCACGAGCTTTACGGTGAAGGAAAATACGTTTAAGAAATATTCAGTCGTACGTGCTCGAGTTACGGCCATGGACTCGCAATCTGGCACGTTGGCACCTAAAAGCCATGGGTCTTAAATGGGGATCGGAATGGATCTCTTCTGAATTCTTAAGTAGGACCACATTTACCTAATTTTTTTTGTTTTTTTATTAAATTTTTGTTGTAGTTGTTACCTGTAATTGGGTGGACATTATGTAGGTACCTATATTCTGTTACTATTAACATGTTCTTACCTGTTGGTTATCCAAATAAATAAAGCAATAAATACAGTATCTATGACTGACACAGGTAATACTCTTATTTATCATGAAAATATATGTAAGTGTATATAAAAAGCCGTGGTGGCCGAGTGGTTCGAGCAGTTGCCTGCGACGCAAAGGTCGCAAGTTCGAATCCCGACTGTACCAATGAGTTTTTCTGAACTTAGTTACAGTGATTAGTCACACCACGAGCTTAACGGTGAAGGAAAACATCGAGAGGAAACCTGCATACGTCTGAGAAGAAATTCAAAGGCGTAAGTATAGTCGTACTGGAGTAACGGCGATGGACTCGCCATCTGTCACGTTGGCACCTAATATACCTCTGGCGGAAAGTGGGTGTGTGGGTATTACCTATACACCTCTGCCTACCCCTTCGGGGACCCTTGTGGGAAGGCGTGAGGATATATTATATATATGTAACTTCACTGTCGTGTGTCGTGACCGAACCCACGTCTAAGCTTCTCAGCCGGAACCAATGATCCTGGCAATGGCCATATTATACCTGTGTAATATAGTTCAGTCATACACACTGGTGACTCGCTCGGCGGGACGATATTTAAGTACCTAGGTACATAATATGTTGAAATTCATTCCTGAAATGTATATATTTTTTAAACAACAGTGGCAAGCAAGTATACGGCCCACCTGATGGGAAACGGGTACCGCAGCCTATTTACGCTCAAGATACCGATTTATGCGCGTTGTCGCTCTGTGTTCGGAGCAGTATATTGTATTGGCAGCGTGTTCAATTGAGAGCCGTGATGGCATAGTGATCTGAGTTGTTGTTGAATTTTTCTAATTCCAACCCTGGCGGTCTGTACCAATGACTTTATTCTGGACTTGTTTTTTTCCTCATGGTTGGCAAACAAGCATGCGGCCCGCCTATGGACGCTTGCCAACCCAGGGGCATCACTCGCGCGTTGCCGACCCTGCAGGAATCTTACCTGTCAATAGCACCTGAGGATAGGTACCTGACCTATTGCGGTACCTCAACAACCACTGAGGTAATTTCAAAGATGGAATGATGATGAAACTTCGAAAAGAAGATATAAGAGTATGTAATAATATCCTCACGCCTTCCCACAAGGGTCCCCGAAGGGGTAGGCAGAGGTGTATAGGTAATACCCACACACCCACTTTCCGCCAGAGGTATATTAGGTGCCAACGTGACAGATGGCGAGTCCATCGCCGTTACTCAAGCACGACTATACATACATACGCCTTTGAATTTCTTCTCAGACGTATGCCGGGTTTCCTCTCGATGTTTTCCTTCACCGTAAAGCTCGTGGTGTGACTAATCACTGTACTTAAGTTTTAGAAAAACTCATTGGTACAGTCGGAATTCGAACTTGCGACCTTTGCGTCGCAGGCCACTGCTCGAACCACTCGGCCACCACGGCTCTCATAAGAGTATGTACCTTCATATAAAGTGTTTGAGAAATGGCGACGGACTATCTGACACCAATGTGACAATTTCACGCGTTGCCGAGGTAACCACATCCAAGGGAGTTTACCGGCGACCATTCGTTCGGCTCTGCCCACTTCTACCAGAAGAATAACCACAAGAAACGAGGATGTTGAAGAACTCATGTCTTCAACGGGGGAGTTTATGTCTACGCCTCACTACTCATCATTCGTTCCCATTCGGTCAATCTGAGGCCGGCGCCCTCTCTCTCTCTCTTCAACGAACCAACGACGCGTGAGCATGTCGTGTCGATTTTAATTAATATACCTACATTTTTGAAGAAATACAATACTTGAGTTTTAGTCAATTTAAAGCTCCATAATGTCCCTACGAGACATAAATTGGTATTGGTAATTGGGAATATAAAAATAGGTACTATCTCCCACACATAGGATCATGAAGGGTTGAATCGAAATGTAACACCCTGTTTTCGTTTGTGATATAGGTGTTTAGAAGCCAACATGACATGTGGCGAGACAGTCTACGTTTCTCTCTAACGTATCTTCAAGATGTCTTCCTTCTGTAAAGATCAGTAGGTAAGTGAAGAGGCATTGGTATGAGCTGCACTAATGAGTTTTGAACTCTAAAGGGGTAAGTAAGGGTTTTGAAGATACACTCTTGAATTTGTAGTTGACTATATTTTTTTTATAGATAGTGCCGTCCACGAAGACGCGCCTCACCAACTTCTAATCGAGGGGGTCGGGATGCGGGGAGTATGACCCGAGTCTATTAATTGTAGTGTGCGTGTCCACTCATAGGTAATCAGTGTGTACCGATAATACTCAAAGATTAGTGGAAGGTTGCACACTTACACTATAAACACTACATATACCTTAATCTTACTTTTCAACAAAATTAAATATTTGTTCGCAACATATTGATAAAAAACCACGTACTAGGTCTATCATCTTAGAGCGCCATCTATCGGCGAATAGCTTTTAAGTTTTCCTCAACATTTGAATACGAGACAATATTCGTTAACGATTATGTCTTTTTTTATGATTTACTTTTGCCTCAAATAACGTATAAAAAGACCAAATTGGTAGGTTATAAAATAATACAAGTAGATAGATCTTATTGTTAATATTTTTTTTAATTTCATAGTTTTAATGCAGTTGACATGCGTTCCCTAAAAAAAGGAGAGCTCTCTAGGATTTCATATTAAGCCCGGGTCGAGTTGTTGCCTGCGACACAAGCTTGCAAGTTCGAACCTCGACTGTACCAATGAGTTTTTCTGAACTTAAGTACAGTGATTAGTCACCACGAGCTTTACGGTGAAGGAAAACATCGAGAGGAAACCTGCATAAGAAATAGAAAGGCGTAGGTATGTATAGTCTTGAGGAACAGCGATAAGCTCGCCAAATGTCTCGTTGGCACCTAAAATATATCTCTGGCGGAAAGTGGGTGTGATCTCGGGATCCTTGTGGGAAGGCGTGAGGATAAATACCTATCAGGTAAATCCATTTCATTTCTACGGCGATATTTTTACAAGGAAAAATGTGTCGGCCATTTTGTTTTCTTTCTTTAATAATGTCATTAGGAACAAGAACTAGTTCCATTAATGAGATGCATGTCGTTTATTAAAACCACACTGATTTGACTTTAGTGGCTTTACGGTCGTCAAATATTGACGAAGCTTTACGTGATAAGTTACATAGATATCATACACGTTTGTGAATTGAGCAAATGAAGACATTAAGGGAACATTTATATATAATATAATAATAATATAATATATCCTCACGCCTTCCGACAAGGGTCCCCGAAGGGGTAGGCAGAGGTGTATAGGTAATACCCACACACCCACTTTCCGCCAGAGGTATTTTAGGTGCCAACGTGACAGATGGCGAGTCCATCGCCGTTACTCAAGCACGACTATACATACGCCTTTGAATTTCTTCTCAGACGTATGCAGGTTTCCTCTCGATGTTTTCCTTCACCGTAAAGCTCGTGGTGTGACTAATCACTGTACTTAAGTTCAGAAAAACTCATTGGTACAGTCGGGATTCAAACTTGTGACCTTTGCGTCGCAGGCAACTGCTCGAACCGCTCCGCCACCACGGCTCTTCATCAACATTTAAACCTTCTTAACATCAGTATGTTTCGTTAACATGTTTCTAAGAAGAAGAACCTATAGGTATTAATAATAAAAAAAACTTGGGACAATTCCACACAAATTGACCTAGTCCCAAATTAAGCAAAGCTTGTGTTATGGTAACTAGACAACGATATATTTACTTATATAGATAGATATATACATAAATACACAGGACATCCAAGACTAAGATACAAATACTCGTGTTCTTCAAATATCTGCCCTCAGCGGGATTCGAAAACGCGACGTCAAGTTTCGTAGTCAGGAGCTCTAACCACTAGACCAGATGGTCGTCTAAATCTGTAGCATGTACTTCGGTAGGTACATATAAACAAAATACAAAATAATCTTCAGTATTTTACAAAGAGGTCAAGAAGACGGTTCTGAACAGAGAAAATTGGAGGGAGATGATCATTAGCTACAGCTATTTGACGGCCTGCTAATGCCTGCTGGTCTACTGGCCAGAGCTCTTGCCTGCTAGGTTTAAGGTCGCGGGTTAGATAACCGCCGAGTGCTATTAATTGTGTGAAGAACACTAATATTTGCACCTTGGATGTTATATGTAGGTATTTGTGGGAAGCGAACCCGCGATCTTAAGCTTAGTAGTCAGGAGCTCTGACCAGAAGGCCATCGTAAATGGATACTATTATGTAATTGAAGCCCACAATTTTCTAAAGCTAACTTTATTTAATTGGGTATTAGTAGTGTTTGAACCTACCTAGCTAACCTGGTAAGCCCTCTAATGAAAATGCGATGTTACATTGGGTAGGCTACTTTTAATATGGTCAGCATATCTAACCAAAAGGTTGTAAAGATCAAAAGCTTTGAAAAGATCGCTTATTAAATCGAATGACGTTCGTTCCTCAAAGCTGTCAGTTTAAAACCCGAAGTAACTTTCAAAAGCTTTCAAAACGAATAATTCGTATGTATAAACACCTACCCTACGGAGGATTCGCTCGATCTCGTCATAACCGAGTTTTCCCCAATCCACTCTTTGATACCCACTTATTATCCTCGCCCTACCCTCTTCCACCCCGATACGGCCGTGTCACGTTGGATAAATTGAAAGCATTCTGTGACAATGCTTGCAAAATTTTCCGTCATTATTCCGACAAGATACACACCGATTTTTAAAGATTACTTATTTCCTTATGTTATCAGTACGCTTTGATCTGCGGTTGTCGAACATTTTTCTTATTAATAAATTGCTTTCATATGAATATTTTGTGGCGCATTGTGGAGGTATGTTTGAGTAAATCGTTCTTTATCTATTGACGATAATGTGTTGTGAACTGAATCTCATAAAAACGTCGTTCATGTGGTGAAGTTATTGAATGATCACTTTGGGAATAAAAAAGCCGTAGTGGCCGAGCGGTTCGAGTAGTTGCCTGCGACACAAAGATCGCAAGTTCGATTCTCGACTGTATCAATGAGTTTTTCTGAACTTAAGTATAGTGATTAGTCACACCACAAGCTTTACGGTGAAGGAAAACATCAAGAGGAAACGCATACGTTTGAGAAGCAATTCAAAAGGCGTATATATAGTCGTGCTTGAGTAAAGGCGACGGACTCGCCATTTGTCACGTTGGCACCTAAAATACATCTCTGGCGGAAATTGGGTGTGTGGGTATTACCTATACACCTCTGCTTCCTACTTTCGGGACCCTTGCGGGAAGGCGTGAGTATATTATTGTAAAATAACTGTTCTTATAGGTACTATTTAAAAAATCTTTTTATTATATTTTTAATTAATTTATAAAACATAATATAAATAAACTGCGATATTCAACAACTAAATAAATAAATCAAATAAATACTGTTGTTTGCTTTTCGCCTTTTTCTAAATTGATGTAATTGAAGGAACTACCTATGTAGGGGTACCTACAGGGCTGGAACTCTCACGGGGTGTGCTGAGAAAATGTAACGTAGTCCTCTCTAGACTTACCTACAGGCTTCTTTCGCTTCATCCACATTTAACAGCCTCTATATGCTCGTCGGCTTTGATTTCTCCATGTTTCGGGTCGGCTGTCTGGTCTAGTGGTTAGAGCTCCTAACTACGAAACTTGAGGTCGCGGGTTCGAATCCCGCTGAGGGCAGATATTTGTGTGATGAACACGTGTATTTGTACTTTAGTCTTGGATGTCCTATGTATTTATGTATATATATATCTATATAAGTAAATATATCGCTATCTAGTTACCATAACACAAGCTTTGCTTAATTTGGGACTAGGTCAATTTGTGTGGAATTATCCCAAGGTATTTATTATTATTATTTCCTGTATACCTCCCTAAGCGTTCTATCAATTCAATGTAGGTAGTCCGTGATCTCTTCTTCTCGACACTTTTGCGTAAAAGCGTGGAAGGGGCCAGTTGGTAAAAGAAGGATAGGAAGACGGGAAGATGGGAGGATGTAATAAAATGCACAGTGGGTCCGAATTGGACGATCTCAGCAAAATCCAGAGAAGACTGGCTGCAGAGAGATTCTAGCAGAATAAAAAAAAGAAAAGCTATGTAACCTCGTTACAAATCAACAAAAACCTAGATTCTGTAAGAAATATATAGGTAGGCTTTTTATTTTCATCGTTCATATATATATATATATATATATAGTAGGTATTTGTATAAAGTAAGTATAGTACTTGTATAAAGACCCAATTATAATTTCCTAAAGAAAAAAAGGTATTTTAACACACTAATAAAATGCTTACAATACTTAGCGAGCGCATACATTTGGACTTTACAACACAATTTACAAATTCACGCAATCAATTTTCGATTCTAATACTAACGTGATAGGGTCCAACGTAACTGTACAACATATTGGTAATCTATAGGCCACCCAAGCAGTTTTCTTCGAACATGTACTATAAAAATTACTCGCTCTTTGATAAGTGACCGCGGGCCGTACTGTCCCGCACAACTCAATCATTGATAAACTTTCTTATCACTCATGGCACACGAACGAGTTTACATATAACTTATTTAAAGGGCCGTGGTGGCCGAGTGGTTCGAGCAGTTGCCTGCTACACAAAGATCGCAAGTTCGAATCCCGACTGTGCCAATGAGTTTTTCTGAACTTAAGTACAATCACACCACGAGCTTTACGGTGAAAGAAAACATCGAGAGGAAACCTGCATACGTCTGAGAAGAAATTCAAAGGCGTATGTATAGTCGTGCTTGAGTAACGGCGATGGACTCGCCATCTGTCACGTTGGCACCTGATATACCTCTGGCGGAAAGTGGGTGTGTGGATATATTATTATTATATTTAAAAGGCGGTTTGGTAATACATATCATCACGCCAGGTCCCTAACGGGGTAGGCAGGGATTATAGAGCATGGAGTTCTTCAAGAAGGGTGTGAAAAAATTCCTGCAGGGTCGGCAACGCGCGAGTGATGCCCCTGGTGTTGCAAGCGTCCATAGGCGGCGGTAACCGCTTACCATCAGGCGGACCGCATGCTTGTTTGCCAACCAAGTGGTATAAAAAAAAAAAAAAAAAAAATAGAGCGCGAGTTCTCTCTAGACTTACATACCTCTTTCACTTCGTCCACATTCATCAGTCTCTACATACATGCTCGTCGGTTTCGAATACTCTTGGCGTTCCCGTCCTTGAGCGTCCGATAGGTATATACCTATATTATACAGTGGCAACAAGCATACGGCCCACCTGATGGGAAACGGTTACCGTGGCCTATTTACGCTCACGATACCTAAGTATCATTTGCGCGTTGCCACTTTGTGTTCGGAGAGTTATACTGTATTGGCAGCATAATGGGACTAATACCTCTGCTGCCGACACAATATAGCAATCCTCCCCCTTCCCCAAGGACCTCATTATGGGAAACCTTTTTCACCGCGTAGGAACACAACACAAAAAAAAATTTCATTTGGCTACGGACTTCTATAAGGTGAAGTTCCTGCCCCAGTCGGGCAGCTCCAAATTCGAACGGGAAACCCATTATACCCTACCTCTCTTGATAAATTTCTTCTACGTGAACCGCAATGAACCTACTTGTCGTCTTTTTCATATATTCATGCGGATTTTACGCATCGCCGAACGTGTGTAGGCCTCTCGAGTCTTGGGGAGACCTAACTTCTTACGGAGCCTTGAGTAGGGTCCTATAGGCTGTATAGTTGCTTTTAGACTTACCTAAAGCAAGCTGATGAGATGTATGAGTTTTAAACCAACCAAGGAGAGCCTGTTCAGATTAGATAGACATTTCAATTCAATATCCGAAAGTAAATAGCCCTACAAAAATATTTTACGGGAAGCATTTTTTCTGATGCTGTATTTATAAATTATATGGTGTTGTTTGAATACATTTTACCTAAGAATTTGACCTATTGAAAACCGGTGAGCAACTAGGCGAGACTGATGCATGTAGCTCAAGCGAGAGAGTAGGTAAGTCTAGAGAGAACTCTCTCTGTTTACTTCGTGAAAGAAGCGGCGAGATGGTAATAATATGTAGGCGCTAGGTCGTGGGTAAGTCGATAATTTTTCATTATAAATGAATTGTATTTCATGCTGATAAAAAGTGTTGTTAGGTGAATTTAACTTCCAAGGTAACGAATTATGGTTTTCTTCGGAAGGTGGCGCCATCTGTTGGCGAGTAGAGTCGAACTTATACATTACCTCCAGATAGATACTAATTACTGTTATCGATTTTCAAATTTATCCAGTCTATGAAGACAGACATTTGCTGTAAATTTAAGACGCGCTGAAAACCAATAATACGCGGTTATTAGTTTCCAACGCGTTAAATATTGAGTAACCGTTAAGAAACTATATCATTCCGTCAATATCGTCAAACCGAGTACATATATCCACACCAAGAGGCCCTACTCTACCTTCTTATCATAGCTTCGTCATTAGTGAACGAATTAGCTTCTTGGAGATTCAATTTCTGAATTGAATTGAGTTGAAACAGCTGGACCCTGGTGCTCGGAGGCAAAACAATTTGTGAAGGCTGTGGGCAGACGGTTGCGCGAAAGGGGATGCGACCCAAGATCGGGCTCGTACCTGGTTCAGCGTATTTCTTTAGCGATACAACGCGGAAATGCGGCGGGCATCATGGGTACGTTTGAGCCGGGTACGTGTCCGATCTAATATTTAGTTAGTAGATAGTAGTTTTTATGACAAAGCATGTGCGGATAACTTTTTGTATGACGAAGCCTGTGGTGAATACGTTTTATGTTCAATCGACGAAACCTGCGACGTGGATAACAACTATAAATTAATGTGCTGGAATAAATTATTGTGTTAAATTTCTGAATGCCCGCTTAAATGTTGTGTGTGCAAATAATTTTCCCTGGACCTACAGCATGGAGTTCTTCAAGAAGGGTGTGAAAATTCCCCTTGCAATACCTGGTCTTGCAAGCGTACATAGGCGGCGGTAACCGCCTACCATCAGGACAGTATGCTTGTTTTTCACCCATGTGGTATAAAAAAATATCGCCGCGCCTTTCCATCAGGTGCCCCTTCTGTCTACCCCTTGGGGTAACAACACTCATTTCACCAGAGATACTCTATCAGAGATTTTAATATATTGGTGCTGGCGTGAAAAATTGCGTATCGTCGACTTTTCCAAAGCTACGACTACAAAGCCTTTGAATGTCTTCCCAATCTTTATCCTCTTTATCCACTTCATCTCTTTCATACCTTACGTTTGAGCAAAAGATATATGTGCTTAAAGCAGTGCTTGGGAGATGTCGAGTCCATTGCCGTCTCTGGTCACTATTTGTCATTTTGGTGCATCAATGAATCTTATTACACCTTCGCTCATCTCGTGAATCTCAGGAAGACGTGAAATTCTATAATTGCAGTGTGCATCGCACATGAGACTCATGATGATACCATTGGATTCATATAGTTAGTGCCATCCACGAAGAAGCGCCACACTATTCTTTCTTATAATGTACCTACTAGCTGTACCCTGCCACGCTTCGCTGTGGATATGTGACTGATGCAAAAATAGATAAATATGTACAATCCTTGATACATACATACATATAATCACGCCTCTTTCCCGTAGGGGTAGGCAGAGACCACTTCTTTCCACTTGCTACGATCCTTGCATACTTCTTTCGCTTCGTCCACTTTCATTATTCTCTTCATACATGCTCTTCGGTTTAGGGTACTCTTGACCTGACCTTTTTTCAAGACGTCCCTAATTTGGTCTAGAAACGTCCATCTAGGTCTACCCCTTCCAACACTTTCATTCACACTCGCCTTATACACTTTCTTCGTCAATCGTTCTTCATTCAGTTTCAGGATAAGAAATAGTGAGATAAGGAAACGTTGTGGTCTGAAAGAAGATGTAGTGACAAAAATTGAAAAAGGTATGCTGAGATGGTTTGGCCATGTCGAGAGAATCCTTGATGCGGATTATATATCATGCTAAAATTTCAGCTCGATCGGTGCAGAGCTTTTTGAGTTTTTGAAGCGTACACAAACCAACATAACATTTTTATATGTATAGATAGTGTCAGTGTGCAATTTTCCACTAATGTTTGGGTATTATACACACACTTTTTACCTATGACACGGGTCATACTTTCCGCATCCCGCGATCCGCTTGGCTAGAAATTGGTGGGATGCGTCTTTGTGGATGGCACTATCTGTACATCACAATTTACCTATATACTTATCATGTGTGTGTATTCTACGATGGAATTTTTACGATCTCTTTCAGCTGTGTGATATTTTAATTTAAAACGTATCTACGTAGTTTTTGTCCCCAACGACTTGCATATTTATTCGTTCAATTGAATTTTATCACCATTAGTATTAAATACCCTTTTGTGATAAACATAGGTAATGAATTTATGTAAAATTTGCCTGTTATTTACCTTTTTATGTAATTTTTGTATGACTTCTTAAACGTATGCAGGTTTCCTCAGAAAATGATCCTATAGACAGGTATGTTTTGTAGTAATATCCTCACGCCTTCCTACAAGGGTCCCCGAATGGGTAGGCAGAGGTTAATAGGTAGTACCCACACACCCACTTGCCGCCAGATATATACTTTAGGTCCAAATGTGACAGATGGCGAATCTATCGGCGTAACTCAAGCACTATACATACGCTTTTGAATTGCTTCTTAGACTTATGAATCGCCATCTGTCACGTTGGTCCCATAGGACATCCAAGACTGAGGTACAGATACACGTGTTCATCACACAAATATCTGCCCGTACACAAATCCTGCCAGCAGGAATCGAGTCCGCGATCTGAAGCTTCGCAGTCCAGACTGACCGCTAGACCAGGCCGTCAATCTAATCGAAGGGTATCTAAGTGTAATTGGTACAGCAATATCTTTTTACGAAGTTGGGTTATGACCTCAATATTCCTAGATACTAATCTATAATTTTAAAACACAGCTATATTCAGGTAGGTAGATAAGCTATTTGACCTATAAATAATAGTATATCAAAACACACGATGTTCCTAGGTAATTTAATTCCGAATAGCTTTAAGAGTGTGTGTAAGCAACAAGGTTTAAACAGTAAAAAAAAATTTAAATTGGTCACAATTCTTTTTCCTATGCATGTCTTGACGACTATTGTGTTTTGAAAGAAGAGATATGTAGGTATCTGAATTGAGAAGAAAAGATTATTCAAAAAATCCCAAAGAGAAAATGTACTTAAGAAAAAGAAATGCTCTAGTAATTTAAACAATTTACCACAGACAAGACAGGCCACCAATAAAAAAAAAAGATTCTGTTGTCAAAAATGTTTGCTCTTTTAGCCTGCCGATGCTAACTCACTTCCAAATTAGACGTCTAAAACGTAAGGAAAAAACTATCTATTCGATACAAATATTGTACACGCCGGCGCGGCGGCGGCCGGCGAGACGAGCCAAATAAAAGAACATCTTTTCTTTGGAAGGAGCGAACTAAGCGGCGCGCGCGCAGAACACGCACCGCTCGCACTTGATGACTAGCCAGAACGAGACAGGTGCATCATTAAGTATGTAGCAAAAAGAGAAAGACATATCCTGGGCGGTATTCTCGCATCCAATTAAAGCTCAGTGGGCTTCCAAGTGGGCGGGACTTTATCGATCCAAGCTAATAGCGACCGAGGTAAAATGATCTATAGATCTGCGCTGGCGCAGCGCACGCTGTATTGTTATCGTCAATATCGTGGATTTATTTGTTTTATATCTACGTTTGATGGCTGAATACATTAATACATGAGGTTTTATAAATTTTAAATCGATTTTTGTATTAGGGAGGTCTTCAGGTAGGCATGCGTTGTAAGGTTTTTTTTGTTTTTATTTACACTTTGTAACTTTGCACTTTGGGTCTTTGACTAAAGCTATCGATTTATTTGTTACACATTGAAAAAGTTTCATTAAATATTATCATTTAATAAAATCGTAAAACGGTTGATCCAAATCTTAGGATTCTTCTTAATCTAGAGAAAGAGGAGAAAAAGAAAGGCCCACTCATAAATAAGAACTAAAATTGCTAGCAAAATGATTTTGTGAATCGGCCTAACGAACTCTTAGAAAATATTTTTGGTAAGTAAACTGATCGAGGTCATGATTAACATGTAGCCTATTCTCGCTGAATTAGCTGAATTCCCGCGAAAATGTCATCACAATTAGTTATTTTGTACCTCCCTCGTTAGCTCCTGGTTCGAATTGAACCATAATTTTAGGGTTGGATAGCCCATTTATTAGCCCAGGATATAACAGGGTACGACCAATACGAGCGCAGCATCAATGAGAAATAAAAAAATTTTAACATGATTTAAAAATTATTACACGAGCTGTTTCGCTATAAATACAAACAACAAAATAATTAAAAAATAATCCAGTTCTAAATCCCAATTTCAATGCTGTCCAATTATGACAATCAGCCAGAGCTCAATCATTTAAGTCTATACAGAAAATGTATCAGTGACGTCACTGGAAACATGGAGGTCCATAATGGACTCGGTATCATCGGCTATATATCTCCGGCAGAAAATAGGTGCCACACACCTCGGCCTACCATTTTGGGGACCTTTGTGGGAAGGCGTGATGATATTATATTATATTTTATTTAACAAAACGTAATGTAAAAGCTGGCAATAAAAAATATGTCTAGATTCTTTCGTAAATACAATTGTCTGTATAATTTAATTGCGTGTAATGTGTTTAAAATTTTATGTTGGTAAAAATATTTGTATATTTTTCTCTGAGCGGACAGACGTTTCACATAAAAAATAACAGATAGATAAATACTAGACGGTATATTTTCTCTGACAAGTCTGGATCGTACCGGCTTAGGCAAGGCTTAGGCATCAACTTATTCGGTTTAAGTATATATTTATGTAGGTAATTGAATACATCAGAATTAGTTCTCACAGACAAAGCTATATCTTATCGAGTACAGACATAAAGCTTTTTAAAAAGACCTCTAGGTATCCATCTTTATCTCGACCTTGAACTATTCCCTGTACAATATCTTCAAGCAGTTTAACTGCGACTTATAATTTAAATAATGAAAAACTGTTATATTGTACAATATAAGTACCTAATTGAAAAACAACATACCTACCTGTAGATATCATTGATGAATGTGGATGAAGCGAAAGAGTTCTGATTTGAAGGAGATCTGTGTTTTTCGTTCGTTAAGATTGTTTCCAGGCGCAGGGAGTTGTCTTGTGTGGAGATAATCTCTATAATCCCTATCTTAAGACATATGTTTCTTGGCCACCTTAGTGGTACATATACTTTTGTTATGGATAATTTATTGAGACGAGGTGGCCGAGTGGTTCGAGTAGCCTCACAAAGATTGCATTTTGGAATCTCGACTCTACCAATGCGTTATTCAGAATTACACCTTACCTTACCTATACAGCTTTGCCTACTTCTTCGAAGCCCCTTGTGGAAGCGTGAGAACAAATAGCCACTCCGCCGCCGCTCTAAGGCACTAAATATCTATTCTAGTGGTAGACCTAGATACATTTTTCTTCTTAATATTTTCTCAACAGTAACAATCGCACGGCGGATGGGGCAAAAAGATTGTAGCGTGGAGACTCAGTTCTCTTTCAGCAAGCGTATCGTGTTCTCTCAAGCATTCATATATCATACAAATATTCGCTTTTGCGATAAGGCCGCCTATTGTGCCTACTATATGTTTATCTTTGTCATTTCTGTTTGTTTTTGTAAATGTGTGTGTTTATACAATAAAGGATATATTATTATTATTATTCTTTATTTGAAATAAATCTCATATATTACATTTTTAAATATATATATATATATAAAAAACATATTTAAAAATAAAAAAATATAGGGGCCCACCGGTATCGGGATCAGGGTCCAAGGTACCGGTGGCTAGGGTCCCAGAGAAAGAAATCTCCTCACAATACGTGCCGTTTCGAGCAGTACTGCTTTCTGCATCAGGCACTTGATCCAACCGTCTAACGAGAGCCTCTTGAGGTGTTGGTCGAGGCTCTTTGCCATTAGGCCATTGGCCGTTATTACTATCGGCACAATGATTGCAGAGTCCACATCCCACATGCTGACAATCTCGTGAGCCAAGTCCAAATATTTTATTTATATTATTATTATTATTATATTCAGACAATAAATCAGTGTTCAGTTAACCCTCGTTTCATTATCAGTCAGTGTCCTAATCCGTACAGAGACGACGAATTGGCAAGCGCAGTGTAGGACGGCCACCGACCTGATGGCCCGAAAATACTGAGCCTCTACTCGAACTAAGTACCAACACGAACTACTCTGCCACCACGGTTCTATTTGGCTATAAATATTTGTCACAACGACTAAATAAGAAATAGTGAGATAAGGAAACGTTGTGGTCTGAAAGAAGATGTAGTGACAAAAATTGAGAAAGGTATGCTGAGATGGTTTGGCCATGTCGAGAGAATGAATGAAGAACGATTGACGAAGAAAGTGTATAAGGCGTGTGAATGAAAGTGTTGGAAGGGGTAGACCTAGACGGACGTTTCTAGACCAAATTAGGGACGTCTTGAAAAAAGGTCAGGTCAAGAGTACCCTAAACCGAAGAGCATGTATGAAGAGAATAATGAAAGTTGACGAAGCGAAAGAAGTATGCAAGGATCGTAGCAAGTGGAAAGAAGTGGTTTTTGCCTACCCCTACGGGAAAGAGGCGTGATTATATGTATGTATGTATGTACTAAATACTACAAGGCTGAAAGAGGGTGCTTTTTCGGTGGCTAAAAGAGGGTGTTGTTTCGTCTTCTTACCCTTGACGGGACCCTTGTGGGTAGGCGTGAAGATATGAAAGAAGTAAGAATGAATGGTCCTTAACCATAGCTTCACATCTACCTTCTAGACACTAATACGAAATATATTTTCTTTTTATTTAAACCAATTTACATTTCCGCCGTAACGTAACACACAATAGTCAGAGAAGTGTCGAATTACCCTAATTATCCGGCAGCTAGGGACCGGAACGATCGCCGGCTGTACCATAGACAATTGAAATTGGAATCCCGCCTCTATGGAAATAGAATCTTCGTTACAAACGTCTTTGTGCGTTTGTGTCAGTGGTTGGGGAAAACATTGAGTATTACCTACTCTTAAAATAAATAGCGATGCATTAGGGCAAATAATGTTTACCTATTAGATATTTTTTAACGTATGTTCTCTGATTGAGTGAAAAACTTAGGCGCATTTGGTATCTTAATTTTTTTAAGGGGTAACCACGACTATCTTACTAATAAGTATTAGGTATTAATAAGTGGGTATTACCTATACACCTCGGCCTACCCCTTCGGGGACCCTTGTGGAAGGCGTGAGGATATTTATTTAGGTTACGCTTTTACGCAAAAAATACTTAACGGAATTGAATGAAACTGAGATAGATAATTAGCTGGATTAACACATAGAATATGTTTTATTACAGAAAAATATCTTCCAATGAAAAAACATTATATGGACACTTGCAACACCGTGAGGTACGTCTTTGAATTTCTTCACGACCATGTGTAGGTTTCTAGATATTCTCCTTCACCGTAAAGCTTTTGGCATTAATCACTGTTACATAATTAAAAAAACAACGGATAGCTTCAGTCGGGATTCGAACATGCAATATTAACGTTGCAGGTAACTCCAGCCACTACGGCTCTGGTAGCTATAGAGTTATAAATAAACAGAGCAGTTTAATTACTCATCGTAAAAGGTAAAGTTTTACAAGAACCATTTATATTGTAATTATTCTCCGGACGTTTTGCAGAAATATGGTCGTCATGGATCATTGGCAGCTAAATATGTTATACGTTTTTACTCCCATATGTCATGTCAATATATTTTTTATGCCGACCATTTACAACAAAAAAACGTGTATGAATTTTCTCCCACAAATATAGGTTACCTTGTCTATAAGTATCACCAATGTGGTTTGTCACATCGCATCGACAATACACATTGTAAATAACAAAATAACAGTTATTATATGGTTTTGTTGGCAGTTACGACATATAAAACTCCCCCGCCATTTTACCAAAATGCCGTGTTTTTTTCTCGACGCCAGCACGGATTTTGAAAATCGAATATAAACATCTGTCGTCACTCAATAGCCATGCATTGTCACCGTTCCTTTTACAAATTTTCAAGTTTCAATAGCGTTCAGAAACGTGTAGTCAACTTTGCAATAGAACGCAATCAATGCGTTTAATTTAATTTGAACCTTACAGCTGGAGAATACAGCAGTTTTTAAATGTAAAGTTAGATTAGTAAGTGTAGTTGGATTACCCATGTTTACGGCTTCAATGGGTGTGGGGCGGTATTTCTAATCCAGTGTTGGATTTCGGAGGTTACATCGGGCGGCATAAGCGGACGGTTTCCGAACGTATCGAATATCTGATTCGAACACCATGTTCTCTTTTTAAAAATGCTGTAATGATATTTAAAACTTGACAGAAAGATCTAGTGGAGATAAATAATTGTGGCTTCCGTCGTTCGGACGTGGTTTTTGAACGTGTAGTCCAATTAATTTATAACGATTAAAGTTCAGATAAATATAATTACGATCTAGAAGGCATGTTAAGCTGCTTAACAAGAGTATCTGTATCTAAAAACCACAATTCATATGTTCAGTAATGCATATTGTGACGTTGTATAAAATAAAGTGAATATAATTTAAATGTGGACGAAGCGAAGGAGGTGTTGTTTAGAGGGAACTGGCGCTCTGCTCCCTCTGCCTACCCCGTTAGGGACTCGGTATAATTTTGTATAAGAAAAGACAAAATCCAAATTGATTTTGTAGTAAAATTATAGGTAGGTAAGTATCTAAAATGTTACAACTTCGCGGTGTTAATATAATTAATGTACCTACCTACGTACTTTGAGAATAAAAAACCTTGAAAATTCGTTTGGAACTTTAATTTATTATACAATTTATAATACAAGCCCATAAGTAATGCATTTCAACCAATAAGAACAATAGGACATATTTTTTATAGCAGATAGGTACCTACCTACTTATCAATGCCAAAGCATTGTCATAAATTGTCGTGAATGTACAGTGGTTTCATAGTAATATGTGAAGCAAAGATTCACATATTACTTATTCAATCCGTGACGTTTTGTGGAAATAAACATTAAATAAATAAATAAACATTAAAACGGGAACGGGAACGGGAACGTCAAGAGTACTCGAAACCGACGAGCATGTATGAAGAGACTGATGAATGTGGACGAAGCGAAAGAGGTATGTAAGTCTAGAGAGAACTGGCGCTCTATACTCTCTGCCTACCCCGTTAGGGACTGGCGTCATGATATGTATGTATGTAAAATTAGAAGATTGCAGGTTCGAGTCTCAGAAGTAGTTCTTCGGAACATCAGAAATACCGCACTCCAAAGCGTTAGAACCCGCAGCTTTGCAGACATTACCACTTAGGTAATGTTTAAAAACTAGGTGTGACAACGTCTTTTCAATACCTACTTATAAAAAAATAACTCTACTAAGTTACTACTAAGTTATACCCACGGGAATAGCCGCCTACGTCAAAAAAACTATTGCATAAAAAGCGACGAACATCGCTCACCAAACCGCAACTGTCAAAACATGCTCAAATCGATTAATAGGCAGAATTGTTCGTTACCTATACCATCCTTCACATGCTTTTTAAAAAGTTTTATACTTAAAAATCGAACAATAGAAAGGAAGTGGCGACCGCAAGGAACAGAAATTACCCGGCACATCCCTAATTATACGATTTTACTAGTAATTTTGTGGTGACCGTCGCCTCTTTAGGGCCCAGTGGAATCACCACCTCCATTGTAGCGGCCGGGAACTACAAATCAAACAATATTAGCATCCTACTTATGCCTTTTGTGAGAAAACGGACGTTCTACTCGTAATTGAGAGAAATTAAAAGGATAATATTATTGTTCAAGTAATTGGCCATTTTGTGACCACTTGTGGTTGAGACGAGTTCGGCAGAATAACGGTACAAATTTGGTGAAATAACCGGTTTTATTATAGTGCAAAAAGACTGAAGTCGGTAATCGATTTGGGGTTAAACGATTCAGGATAAATTTAATATTACGGGGAGATGTAATTGTATTGACGTTTTGTTAATTTTAATTTACAGGTAAGGAAATGGCGAGGAAACCTGTATACCTTTGTTAAGAGCTTCAACAACGTGTGTATTGCGGGCTTGACAGCTGTCACGTAAGCAACTAAATACATATTTTATATATGCAGCGAAAACTGGATGGTGTTACTCTGTTCAGCACATCGGGGTCACCTATAGGAAAGCGCGAAGGTGTGACTTATGTAAAAAAAAAATTACTGGCACATACAATTGACATACGAGTACACATTCTTGATACTTGATACTATGGTAGGTCTAGGTACCATAAAGTAATGCGTTGTTAATTTGAACCTAAAATAAAACCAAACTCGACACCGACGAGCACGTATGAAGAGACTGATGAATGTGGACGAAACGAAAGAGGTATGTAAGTCTAGAGAGAACTGACGCTCTACACTCTCTGCCTACCCGTCAGGGACTCGGCGTGATGATATGATGATGATGATAAAACCAAATCGTTTGAGGTTGCAAGGTTCGTGTACAATGAGTGTACAGGAGCAAAACTGACTCTAAGAGCGTAAGTAGTGTTAATGTATGGACACATTATTTCATGTACATATATTTTTTTTTTTATACAACTAGAGTGGCAAACAAGCATACGGGCCCACCTGATGGAAAACGGCTACCGCAGCCTATTTACGCTTGCAATACCGAAGTATCACTTGCGCGTTGCCACTCTGTGTTCGGAGAGTTATATTGTGTTGGCCGCACAATGGGACTAATCCCTCTGCTGCCAACACAATATAACAATCCTCCCCCCTCCCCAAGGAGCTCATTACTGGAAACCTTATTCACCGCGTAGGAACACAACACAATAAATTGTGTTATTTGGCTACGGACTTCTATAAGGTGGAGGCCCCAGTCGGGCAGCGCCAAATTCGAACGGGAAACCCGTTATGCCCTACCTCTCTTATATGCCCTACCTCTCTTATTATGCCCTACCTCTCTTATATGCCCTACCTCTCTTAATGTATGCATGGTATGCATAATGTATGGTTTGCAAAGTTATATCGATTATTATAATATAAGAAATTCCATCTGCGGAAGCCTAGAAGGTGTAGACATCTTTCACATATCAATTAAGAATTTTAAAAGCAAGATAAAAAATTAATTTTAGACAGTGTTCATATGTAAGCAAAACATACATTACAAATTTTTTATGTAACATATATTGTAAAAGTGTTGTGTATACCTATTATTGATGTACATATTAGATTAGGTCTTAATACAATAGCTATGTATTAAGAGTACTCGAAACCGACGAGCATGTATGAAGAGACTGATGAATGTGGACGAAGCGAAAGAGGTATGTAAGTCTAGAGAGACCTGGCGCTCTACACTCTCTGCCTACCCCGTTAGGGACTTGGCGTGATGATATGTATGTACGTATGTATGTATTAAGAGACATTATTATTTGTAAGAACATTGTTCTTGTTAACCTGGTAGATAGGTACTACTCTTGAGCAACCACCATGATTTCTAGGTCTACCAAAGCTAATGCTGGCCAGTGACATGCAATGAAAAAAAAAAGATTCTTAATTTAAAAACACGGATTTCAATTCTAGTGTGGTTACTCAAAACAAAGAAGTAAATCACCAAATAGATACATATCTTATTCATAACGCGGCCGTTAAGTATCATTTGAATTTGTTAACGGAATATTTCCCATGTCCAGTGTGTGGGCGCGAGGGGGGCTTAAGGCGGCGTACGGGGAGATGGCCGATCGACAATTAATATTAAGTTGGAATCTGTGGGATTCCGCGCCGCTGTCCGAATTTTATAGCGGCGGGCGCCACCCAAGCCGAGGACTAAGGGAAGCTATAGAGTAGATGTTTGTTTTTATAATATTGTTTTGACAATCTGAAGGCTTACGAATAGTATTTTGAATCGTCTAGCAACTTTAATGATTGCACGCCAAGCTTAAATGTTTATTCCTTCTCCTTCTGAAATTCGGTGCTCAAAATAACGTGAATTATATTAATAAATGTAAGTACAAGTTTATGAAATCTTAACGAAAGGAAATAGATATGAAAGTTCTTAAATCAATGTTCCCTTAAACAAAAATAAGGTCGTCTTATGTTAAAAGGGAACCAAAGGTACAAAAGAAAACCGGGGAGTTTGTTTAGACGTTTCTTCTCAGGCAGATATTTTCTTGGAAACTGTGGTAACGGTAATTCTATATTCGTCTTGCGGTCACGCCCTGCTTCGCTCGGGTGAAAAAATACGATGGTGGAGCCACCTATCGGGTCCAATTGTGAACCTAAATCATTCTCGTATCCACTTGAAGACACACAGAAAGTTACATTAACATCGGTCCAGTCGATTAGGAGGAGTTCAGTGTCGTACACACCTACAGAATAAATATTGTTATTCTGTATGTGTGTATGCCACTATACGTTACTTACTTACGTTATATGTATAACTACCTGGATCAAATAGATCGGACTCTCAAGGACGGGAACGTTAAGAGTACTCGAAACCGACGAGCATGTATGAAGAGACTGATGAATGTGGACGAAGCGAAAGAGGTATGTAAGTCTAGAGAGAACTGGCGCTCTATACTCTCTGCCTACCCCGTGAGGGACTTGGAGTGATGATATGTATGTATGTATGTATAACGTTACATATAAAGATATGTAACGTTTAATAAGCGATCCCAGCATCCCTTACGTCGACTTACTTTTGATTATATTTGATTTACATATGATTCAAACGACGTAAAAAACGCAATAAATCAGCTATGTAAGTATTCCTTTTTCAAATGTCATAAAAATTTAAATTAAATAAAAAATACAGCCAAATCATCTCCACAGTTGTGCCGTCCAGTCCGCGGCGCCTAGGCCGCAGCGAGCGGCGCGCTATTCCGACCAACCTTCATTATTTATACGCGACTCGTGCAGCACAATACAACAGGCTTACTCATAACCGCCTTAACCAGCTCACATATAATTTGTATAGATAGTGTCATCCACCAAGACGCGCCCCACCAACTTCTAGGGGGTCGGGATGCGGGGAGTATGACCCGAGTCTATTAATTGCACTCAGCTAATCAGTGTGTACCGATAATACTCAAACATTAGTGGAAGGTTGCACACTTACACTAAAAGCTATAGGGAAAAATTGTGGGGCTCGTCTTCGTGGATGGCACTATCTATATGTTAGTATTCCTCAGTTCACTTTGAGGAAGCTCTATCGCTAATAAGATCATAGTCCCATTGATAAGGAAATATAAGTGAAGGTTTACTTAGAGAGTTTGGAGTTCTGCAATGAGCTCCTTGGGGAGCTCATTGAGCAGAGAGATTATACTGCCAACACAGTATGAAAAATTCAAAGAGAGTGGAAACGCGTGTATGATACTTCGGTATCTACTTCGGTATAACTTATTCCCACAAAACATTGTGTGGACAAATTTAAAACCAACCTGACATTAAAATATACACCAAAAAATAAGTTAAAAAAAAAAAACACCAAAAAACATTATGGCTAATGTCAAATTTGATAGAAGAACATTGAGGACGGTAATTTTTTTCCACGGTGTCATGGGCTTATCGTGTAGATGGCCAATGATATGGTCACGTAACTTTTTAACCCAAATTGTAACCTGAGAAGTGAGAACTGGCTGGAAATAGTCATTAGACACCGAGAGAATCGAGAGCGCGGGATGAGAAAAATTAAAAACATATTGACTGATGGCGCGTGAATATGACAGCTGTTGTGGCGGCAAAAAACAAAAGAGGTAGATATCAAAAGGGGCTGTATCATAGTATACTTATGTTTAACAGAATTAAGAATGTCGTTCTTTTTTTTATTTTTTAATGCGTCTAGTCAACTGTTCTAAATAGGTATATATTTTATAGCGAATAAAAAATAGCGAATTAAATAAATTTAAAAGTCGTTCAGAATAAAGCGACTTTTCAACAAGTATCTATATCTATATCTACATTAAAATTCTATTATAATTGTACCTGTAAGAAATAAATACTGAAGAATATGTTTTTGGCCAATTTTAAAATTTCAAACGAAACAAATACGCCTATAGAAAGGAGGTCTCAATCTATGATCCATAAAAAACATAATTGTGTATTTGAGCCAACCAATAGCAAAGCCAAGCTGACGCCAACTAACACTCCTAGGTGTTAAATTTAACACCTGTAGCAAACAACTTATTTTCAACCGTACTAGATAGAAACAAGTCTCAAAATCCAACAAAATACTACATTTTGATATCACAATCAATAACCAACCTTAGGCCCACCGCATACGACCGCTACTGTCCGCAAAGGATATAAGCGTGAATTTTCACACCTCTATCCACATTTCAATTTCATCCTTATTACTATTGTGTTAAATCACATTTTAGAATGGTAAAATTGAGAATTATGCGTCAATTCAATATGCAGCTTGTGAAGGTGTTGGGTTTCTCGCCTCGTGGTGTGAAGGGTCGCTATCCTGTCCTGTGATTGGTGGACTGTCCCTCCTTCCGATAGCTAGGTGTTGATTACGGAAGATAACATGTTCAAAGCCTATCCGATAGCTAGGTATATATAATATATAGTTAGGCTTAAACTTATACTAGGATGTATCAATATAAAGGATAACGAGATACATTTATAAGTGGTAAAATGGCAAGTAGGCATGAAGGGTCCCCGAAGGGGTAGGCAGAGGCTTAGAGATACCCACATACCCACTTTCCGCCGTTTCGCCTTTCCACCCACCCATTTTTGGTGATTTCAGATGGCGAGTCCATCGCCGAAGTTTAGGTATTGATTGACTTCCAATTTCAAATGCATACGACTCAAGGCCTTTTATCCATGCCATTAATATTTATACGTATAAACGGACTTGTATCCACGTCATTAACATGCTTTCAAAACTGTTACGTTATCACCCCATTCCTCCCAAACCTAGAAATATCTACAATACTCCAATATCTGGTGGGCTAGTAACTAAACTATTTCAACCTTATTTCAACCTACTGTGAAAGTATAACCAAAGACTATCTATCTTTCCACAGAGAGTACAACTCTAAAAAAAATGCACCTACCGATAACTTTGGTAGATACTATTTTGATCTGGGGACAGATAAACTTTGGACTCGGTGCTATTAAAGCTTTCGATTCGAAATGTAGGCGTGCAACGACCTTATTGATCTCATTTGCATCTGTCATTCTAAACATAACTCAGTTTTAGCTAAATAAAGCAAATTGCTATGCTTTTTTTGGTTAATTTATTGCAAAGGTGCAGTGCTGTTCGTGGAAGTGTGGCTATTAATTTGAGTTGCACTATCTGTCTGTCATTCTATATATATATATAAGTATAGGGATAGACTAGAAATAGCACAGACGGCTTTATACGAAACAGATTCAAAATTGGCTGAATTTTGTCGAAAATATTATTTCTCTTATTATTATCTCTTAATTTATTAAGGCCGTCGTGGCCGAGTAGTTCTTGTTGTCTGCAAGTTCGAAACCCGACTGTACCAATGAGGTTTTTTTCTGAATTTCAGTACAGTGACTAGTCACACCACGAGCTTTACGGTGAAGGATAACATCGAGAATAATACAGCATTCGATTGAGAAAAAAATATGACGTAGGTACCTATTTATATACCTAGATGTAGCTTTGTACCTATTTAAACAGATGTATAGATAGATATAGTCCTTTGAGACGGCGATAACGCGCCGACTATCTTCTAGACACTAGGTTAACATATTTGAGAAGAAAATATGGTGTAATGTTACACCTCTTTTCTTTGTGGGAAGACAAGATAAAAAAGTCTTAATATATATTTGAACAACCATAAGTAGATACTGAATTGTCCGACTGCTGAACGAAGATGCCCTTAATTAAGGACCTATATTTTTGAAGTCGGTTTAAATTGCAACTGCGAGCTACCATGTGACACCAAATCGGAGTTATCCTGATGATACTGTACTTCTAGACAGTTAACTCTTTACCGAAATATAACCCTTATATCCAAGTGCTTAAGACACGTGTTTCGTGTGTCCTTAGCAGCCAATCTATACAAATACAAACAGAATCGTGGTTGAGCCTTTGTAATGAAATCTAATTTATAACTTAACGCTTTAATAAGATATAAGACCCTATCGTCTTCACCATATGGTAGAAAATTGCATGTTCCAGGAAAACCTTTCACAGCGGAGGTTTATTCTAAGTGCGTCGTTTACTTCGCCTATTTTCTTTGTCGTGCTAATATTGACAGTAGCGCGTGTCGTTTTCAGATTATACAAATACACTTTACGATTGCTCTGATTCGTAATCACATAAGGATAAGGTTTATTTTTCAATGTGACATATGCATAGGAATACTTGTAGAAAATTATTCCTCGGTTTTGTGTGCAGATAACAGATAAAACGCTTATAGATTTCGAGGAAGTGTCAGCTGCGGAAAATTAATAGGATACATACTTCTTACTTGTAGGTATCTGTTTATTTGTATGTCTGCAGTTGATATTCGTGGCCATCGCTCTGTTCGAAGGAGTTATTATTGAGAAGGGATTCCAAATTCGAATTTCGATTTACAACGAAGTATTGAGTATGAAATTTAAAATTGGAATCCTTTTTTCAGCGGCCTGGAAAAAGAGTCTTTTACTTACTTACTAGGTTTTCTAAAAAGGCAGCAACCGAATAAAATGGCTTGAAATTTAATCAACATACCTATTATTATAATTAATTATATGAACCGTTACAATTTCCATCACCAATATTTCTAACCAAACATATCACCGAAATACAAAGCTTTCTAAAATTCCACTGCTGGCGTAAGTCACTGGTCCCCAGATAAAGGGCAACAAAGGAAGGAGCCCACCCCCACTAGGAGAGAGGGAGGGAGTCCCCCAGGGATCAATTTCAGCGGGTGCCTTCTCAGCTCGCGTGTAGTAATCGCCTTACCGGACCTTAGTGTCGTTATGTGGCTAGTTTGGTAGGCTTAACGTACCCTCTATACCCAATATACGTACACTACCCACAACTAGCAGGAATGGCTGCTTGAATGTAGAACATCGAACAAAGGTTTCGTGTTTGTGTTTAGCAGTGTTAACTATTAGATAGAAAGTAGGTACGTTGATATTGCACGCCCCAAGGTTGGCGGATGTGATTCCCTCGCTGTTGTAGTCTATAACTGGTAACCGCTTACCTTAGGTGCCGCGAGCTTGGCTACGTACAGGGGGGTCACTTACCGTGAAATGGCAATACCTACTTGATCATAAGGTTTTTGTACCTACTTGCCTCCGAAATCTGTTCAGTTGCGATTGAGATTGACACATTCACACCATACTATTAGGTACCTATATTTTAAAATCAAGGAGTATTGATTAAGGTAATTTATATTGAGTCTATAAATACTTCACGTGCAATAACTTCAAATTCAAAATTCAAATTAATTAATTTTTTTAAACAATTCCAATTATGAACTGTCAGAATTTGAATTCTACAAACTCACTATATCATATACTCAATACTTTTGTTCTAAGCTCTAGTATTTAGCCTCTAAGAAAAGGTCATTTATAATACGCAAGTGTAATTTAAGAGCGCGTCCACACGAGTACAGTCGCATGCACAAGCCGCAGTGGCGGAATGTGGGGAGGGCGGCCGGGCGCCCCCTATACGACGTCCTGTCACTGACAAATGGCCCGGAGGAGAGCTCGACCCCAACACCCCCTGGCACGGGGACCGGTAGAGGAGTTACTTCGCTTGTTTTGATTCACGTCTATTGTCTATGAATTGGAATACCCAAGAGATTCGTGAATAACGAAGAGACGGGACTGTTTATAGGACACATAAAGACATACATAGTTATATGTAGGACGAATATTCTAAATATTGAAATATAAACACAAACGGACGCTTCAAGCTCTACGCGAAAATATACCTAATGAAATGTCTATCATTCATACATATGTATATATTTAGATATAGGTAGTATTCAAATGTCTTTGAATTACAAATCAGTAATTACCTTTAAAAATAAAAATATATACCTATTTTTCAGTTGAAGGTAATATACCCTCGCACTGTTATGTCTGCAATGATATTGTATACGTATTGGTATTCGTGATTTAAAGAGATAAAGAGCGTTGGGTCTGTAAAGAATATTTAACTGAAACTCCTTCACCATACCGCGAGGCACATCCAGGGGCGCTATAATTTCATAGGACGGGCGTCGGGCGTCGCTTATCTCGGGCGCTGGCTGCAGGCGCCGCGAGCAGCGCCTCTCCCCGAGCCACTTGTGTGCGCGACTGTACGACACGCCAAATTCTCGATAAACTACGCGCTTTTTCTTCGTGATTTTTATTATATTCGATGTTATTTGGGGGATGATTTGTTGCATCGTATATTTACCTTCGTATACCTACGCTGAGATTTTGGCTCAAGAATTGAGGTATCTGCTTGTTCTGGCAAATTTTTTGATTAGTGGAATTTTGCAACAAATAATTGTTCGGATTGGCACCTAATCCAAACTATCAGACAAAATCATAGCAACTATTTTATGAGATAACATGTAATTTTCTTACGCAAGCAATTTAATTCAAGTACAATCTTCTGTTTCTCTGTTTCTCTCTGTCAAGTCTCAATCTGTTTAAAGGTTTGTTTTTCAAACTTATTTTCAACTGTACCTAACAACACCGGTGTATACAGAATCATTTTTCATCTCTACCCCGTGATACATATATACATCACGCCGTCCCTAACGGCATAGGCAGAGACGCTAGAGTGTCAGTTCTCTCTAGACTGACCTCTTTCTCTTCGTCCACATTCATCAGCTTCTTCATACACGCCGGTTTCGAGTGATAAAGTTAATCAATAACAGTTTACACATTTCAAGATATAGGTATCTATCTACTATCATGAAATATCAACCCGAAATATCTGCTAAGGTTTACCGATCAAAATCATCTATTTAAGGGACTCTTGAAAATTCTCCGGAGATTTAGGTAAAAAGCCTTATTTTTCATGTTTGCGCTTTTGGTTGGCGTTCCGTATTTTGCCAGCGTCTGTACTTAGGTACACACTGCGCGAGACATTGAGTAATGTGACAGCACATTACCAATCTGAAACACTGTAGTGAGGACTCGGTTTCAGATTTAATCTATGTAGCTAAGAAAAGACTTTCTAATAAATTGGGTGGAAAATAACTCTGTTATATAGAGTTCTAAATGTATAGTGTCATCCACGAAGACGCGCCCCACTATTCTCCCATATAGTACTATACTATAAGTAACTGTGAATTCACAAATATTTTAGTATTGTCGGTACACACTGATTACCTATGAGTGCTCACGTACACTACAAATAATACAGTCAGGTCATAATCCCCACATCCTAGGACCCCTCGACTAGAAATTGGTGGGGCGCGTCTTCGTGGATGGCACTGTTTTCTATAGATATATGAAGATATTGATTAATGTAGTTGAAGCGAAAGAGTAAGCCGAGACAGAACTAGCATTCTACGCTCCCTACCCTATACCTTGAGGGACTCTGCGTGATGCTGAAGTTAGTTATTTTCTCAATACATCATCACGCCTTACCCCAAGCGAAGGCAGGCAGAGATAGTAGAGCCCAACTTTTCTCTAGACATCTTTCATCTACATTCATCAGAACTTAATATTTTGAGCATATTACTCGGAACCAACGAGCACGTATGCAGAGACTGATGACTGTGGACGAAGCGAAAGAGATATGTAAGTCTGGGGCGAACTGGCGCTCTATTCTCTCTGCCTACTCCGTTAGGCACTCGGCGTGATGATATGTAAGTATGGACTGTGTATCACGTGTGTTAAAAGTGGTTTAAAGTTGGGCTTGATTCCAATGCACGTCATGGTAAGGATGACGTGCTATTGCAAGCATAGTTCAAGAATGCTAATGGAACCGATGTATATTATGACGTAGGTATTTAAATCTGTTTCTTTGCCTCTTGAAGACTAGACAACTATAACACATCCATAGTACAGGCCACAAATACACATCCATCTTTCTTTGGGCTGTCCGTTTATATATTTCACTACGTCTCTCTAAAAAATATATCTTTCCACGAAGCCATCCTATTTGTTTTGGAAATATTATCTATAGTGGGATTCAGGAACGTTGACATCCCTTCTGCCCCGAGCAAGGTTCGTTGTTGTGATACGTGATTACTTCGTCCAATTGATATGTCTTCTGTGATATCAGTGATTGGGGCAATATTACTGCTTATAATAAGATTGTTGTCTGTTCGTTGCGTTTTCTATTTACCTTAGGCGCATGGAGCTGTCATGATCATCCCAAGAGTTTATTGTTATATCTTTGGATAGTATAGTTGAAGCTATTTTTTTTATACCACTTGGGTAGCAAACAATCATGCGCCCCCCTGACGCTTATACGCTTGCAACACCAGGGGTGTGATACCCCTGGTGTTGCAAGCGTCGCGCGTTTCCCTGCAGGAATCTTTAGCATATAGTATAGTTAGCTCTTAATCAAAATTGTAAGTGCTTACGTCTCTTTCGCTTCGTCCACATTCATCAGTCTCTTCATACATGCTCGCGTCGGTTTCGAGTACTTTTCACTCTCCCGTCCTTGAGCGTCCGATCGATTTGATCTAGGTAGTTGGAACGTGGTTTTCCTCTGCCTCTGCTTATAAATAAATAATCGACAAAAATCATAACGAGACGAACGCTGTGTACGCTACCATGGTGTGATGATATGAATAAATTAACGAATAATTTATTTATTTTTATGTCTCTGTCACAACTATCATCACATTGAAGTTGAATGCGAAATTGTAGATAAAAAGTCCATTTCACAACAGGCTCGCGCGGCACTTGTCCGCGGAAGCGACGGAACGCTACGTTCTGCGACCAGAAGTTCTCGTTCATGACGATTTATTTAAATATTTATTTACTAGATTATAATATAGGATTAACTAGATTACTATATACTAATACTTTGCTATATAATATACTAATAACTTGGTTACTAATACTAAATACCTATGCTAAGGCCCTGTAAAATAGGACTAAGTTCGCAAAATTTGCAAAATATTAGTAAAATCCGCTCTAAAATCAAGATTAAAACCAGAAATGAGATGTCAGGAAATTCTGACGAGCACTACTTACGTTGTTTACGAAATAATTATTTGATTGCTGTGTCCTGATTTAAATAGATAAAGTAACCATTAAACTAAGTGAATAAATAAACCAAAGCGAAGAAAACTAATCCAGATGTTACAAAACTATGGGGTAGGCAGAAGTGTATAGGTACCCAATTATACCCACACAACAACTTTCCGCTAGAGATATACTTTAGGTGCCAACGAGACAGATGGCGAGTCCATCGCTGTTACTCAAGCACGACTATTGATAAATCTATCAATTTCTTCTAAAACGTATGCAGGTTTTCTCTTGACGTTTTCCTTCATTGTGGTGTGACTAATCACTGTACTAAAGTTCAGAAAAACTCAATGATACAGTCGAACTTGCAATCTTTGTGTTGCAGACAACTACTCGAACCACTCGGTCACCACGGCCTTAAGATATTAAATTGTAGCCGGAATAAGCAATTTGTTGTGAATATCTACATAATGACTGAGGTAAATATGGGAATTCGTAACGCAGTAATTTCCTTATCGATTTCGAATCGATTATTTGCATAATCGATTGCGATTATGGATTTGCATACCTCTTCCCTTTAGAGAGAAAATGTATGTTCAAGGCCGAATCGCATACGTAGAATGGGTTTTGCGTGATTCTGTAAAATTAAATCACAAGTTTCTAATTGCGCTGTTTTACAGGATTCAATTTGCGAACACTGACTGGAGACAAAACTTCAGTTCACCTTTTTATCTTGAGAGGACATGCATAGTTCTGCAAAGGAGTGAAAAGATTGTTGGGCGGTTTGCAACACGCGATTGTTGAGTCTGTTGTAAGAGGATACCATAAGTACCTACATATGTAACTCATCCTCACGCCTTCCCACAAGGGTACCCGAAAGGGTAGGCAGAGGTGTCTAGGTAATACCTACACACACCCACTTTCCGCCAGAGGTATATTAGGTGCCAACGTGACAGATGGCGAGTCCATCGCCGTTACTCAAGCACGACTATACATACGCCTTTTGAATTTCTTCTCAGACGTATGCAGGTTTCCTCTCGATGTTTTCCTTCACCGTAAAGCTCGTGGTGTGACTAATCACTGTACTTAAGTTCAGAAAAACTCATTGGTACAGTCGGGATTCGAACTTGCGACCTTTGCGTCGCAGGCAACTGCTCGAACCACTCGCCCACCACGGCTTATCTATATCTACATAATGTATCACTAGAAAAGCCGCAGCCTTTTTATCCGACACTAAAATATTTAAACGAAATAAGAGTAAGAGCGCTTCTTATTTATTTTTTCGAATTTCATTATATACCTACTTACGCAAATACGTTACGTTTAATTAAGTTTAAACTTTTCAAGTAGCAAAAGCTTCGCACGTATGACGACCGTCTGGTCTAGTGGTTAGAGCTCCTGACTGCGAAACTTGAGGTCGCGGGTTCGAATCCCGCTGAGGGCAGATATTTGTGTGATAACCATGAATATTTGTACCTTAGTCTTGGATGTCCTATGTATTTAAGTATATATCTATCTATATAAGTAAATATATCGTTGTCTAGTTACCGTAACACAAGCTTTGCTTAATTTGGGACTAGGTCAATTTGTGTGGAATTGTCCCAGGTATTTATTTATTTTAGGTATTATTTACGTTTATACATAGTTTATAGCCAGTTAGTGAAAATTAATAGAAAATTCGTAAATTTCCCTTTGTCGGCGAAAACAAAGAGAACCATCATAGCAGTGAACACTCAGCATTATCCGTATAATATGAAGTGGTCACTTGTCCTAAAGTCGTATCATTTGGAAACGCTGATGCGAGCCGAAACGTGGACGAACGTACATAAAAAGCGGGCGTATCTAGCAGGGACCCTGTAAAAATACGACAATGGACAAATAAAAATATAAAATAAAATATGAAATGAAAGTGGCGCAGGACGCAAGAAACTCACGATCTTTCTGAATGTGTTGTGTGCGGGACAGAAAAACTATGGAGAGGTAGAAATACCCGAGAAAATGGTGTCAAAATTCGCCATCTGTCATGTTGGCACCTGAATTTCCGAAGGAACCTCTTCATCCATCTGAAGAAGATATTTGTGGTGGTTGATAGGTGGTCAGCTCATGATGCGCTGTCTGGCTCGATGACACCCTTCTGTGCATATGACCAAGGGATGAGCTACAATATTTATTTGTTATACCTACCTTTCCACAAGGCATGAGATGGAAATTCAGGTGCCAATATGACAGATGGAAAACATTGTCGCTATTTTATTGTCTCATGAAAATCGGTTGCAAAATCTTTTGGAAGAGTGCGATTTCTTACGGTCGACATCAATTCGTCAACGTATAACGATCTTATGTTAGTGCTATATACTGCTGTTTCTCATTAATAAGTTCATACTCATTAATAATTATGGCATATGGATATCGCGAGCGGGTCTGGCGGATTTGTTTTCCAATTTCTTCATATGAATAGAAGTGACAGCGCTATGGATTCCTTAGCCCACAAGGAGTGTTTCTTTGGCCGTAACAATCTGAAGGCGGCGCCACGGGTCAGCGGAGAGCCCCCTCTCGCAAGGGTGTGTGCTACAAGGCTTTGCATGTGTGCGTGTGTTGAATGTGAAAGCGAAGGATACGTGTGAGGTAGAAAATTCATTCGCGTGGAAACACTATAGCAGTTGGAGTTACGTAAAGGCAGGTTGATAAAGGAATTTCTAGTACACTGAAGTGGAAACAACTCTACGCTATCTGGATATTGGAAATGTTTGTGAATTAATATTCAAAATTGAATACCTTGTTGTTCTATATACCTACTAGATTTGTGGGAAAATGTTATGTTGGTATTACTTGAAATCAATAGGTAACTATATTTTTGGGCAAAGGTGGTCTGGCGCTATACTCTCTGCCTTCTCCGTAACAACGATATAAGTAGATATATTTAATATTGTTGTTTAACGCACAGTTGAATTAGTTCTAGACAGAGCTAATTATACATACACATATAATAACATCAGGATAAGTCCTTGAGTAGGCAGTCAGAGTAGAGCGCCAGTTCTCTAGACTTACCATTAATATCTTATATTCATCTCATACTCTATTCTCTCTGCCTACCCCGTTAGGGACTCGGCGTGATGATATGAATGTATGTATAAATAAATAAATAAATAAATAAATAAATAAATAAATAAATAAATAAATAAATAAATAAATAAATAAATAAATAAATAAATAAATAAATAAATAAATAAATAAATAAATAAATAAATAAATAAATAAATAAATAAATAAATAAATAAATAAATAAATAAATAAATAAATAAATAAATAAATAAATAAATAAATAAATAAATAAATTGAATTGCTATCGAGACAGATGACAAGTCTGTGGCCACAATAGGTACTTTGTTTTTTTTTACACAGTATTTTCCTTCACCGTAAAGCACTTAGTACAGTCGGGATTCGAACTTATAACATTTGTGTAGGCCACTACACCATTGGGCCACCTTACAAGGCATGTGGCGGCCTGTTTTATTATATATACTATTAAAAACCAGAAGTGGATTTATTAAAAATAGTAATGAACTATCAATACATTTATTATAGTCAGGACAAAATGATTAGGCACTTAGTTATTATTACAAAACTAATCTTAGAGAACGACCGACTCTTCAGAACCGCCAAAACCCATCTGTCAGAGCTTGCTTTTTAACTCTTGTCTATGGCATTCTGCTTGTACTCGGACCACAGATAATAATTGGTAACATAATTGGTAACACGGCCGTTCCTGCTTGCGTGTTGTCCTCGACCGCTTCCTTGGCTTCCAGCGGTGTGCTGTCATCAACCTCGTCCGTCACGAATCCTTCTGCGACACATACACACAACAAGAAATGTTTTTATAACGTGTCGCACAAACAGGTTTGATGACTGAAACCTTTTTAAGTCAATTGTTATTTTGCATAGTTCTAAACAATTTACTTGTAAGCAACTTTAAAGGCAAAAAGGGTAACTATGCTAGAAGTACAAGCGTGCACTCTTTACCAGAAGTTACTTTTATAAATAGAAATGGTAATGGTTTTAAGTCCATTCATTTAAGTGATACTTTTAAAATAAAATGTAATGTAGGTATCACAAATCAAAGAATTCCTGACTTCTAAAATTAATAAAAATACAAATAAATGGTAACTGTGCGATATAGTACTCACAAACTACATTGCACATAGCTAAAGCGACATCTATTTGGAAAAATTATACACAGTAAATTAATCAGTAATTAGAATAAAAATAAATACAATTGGCAACTGTGCGATTTATAGTACACACAAACTACACAGCACATTGCAAATATTGCATCTGTATGGAAAAATTACACATTGTTAAGTATTTAATTAATAACAATAAAAATTAATATAATTGGCAACTGTGCGTTATAGTACTCACAAACTATATTGCACATTGCAAAAATTGCATCTGTATGGGAAAAATGACACATTGTTAAGAATTTAATTAATAACAATAAAATTAATATAATTGGCAACTGTGCGTTATAGTACTCATAAACTTTATTGCACATTGCAAAAATTGCATCTGTATGGAAAAATTACACATTGTTCAGTATTTAATTAATCACAATAAAAATTAATATAATTGGCAACTGTGCGTTATAGTACTCACAAACTATATTGCACATTGCAAAAATTGCATTTGT
Source organism: Drepana falcataria (assembly GCA_945859725.1). NCBI lineage: Eukaryota > Metazoa > Arthropoda > Insecta > Lepidoptera > Drepanidae > Drepana > Drepana falcataria. The sequence continues at coordinate 5,911,444 of OX243941.1, read as the reverse complement.
ATGGAAAAATTACACATTGATAAGTATTTAATTAATAACAATAAAATATTAATATAATTGGCAACTGTGCGTTATAGTACTCACAAACTATATTGCACATTGCATATTCGGCAACTATATGGAGGATCACATATTGCAAACGGCAACTGTATGAAATACATTGCTAAAGCAACTGTATGCATGGGCTATACATTGCATTTATGGCAACTGTGCCATGTAGTACTCACAAACTACATTACACATTGCATATTCGGCAACTATATGGAGGACCACATATTGCAAACGGCAACTGTATGAAAGGATCATACATTGCTAAAGCAACTGTATGCATGGGCTATACATTGCATTTATGGAAACTGTGCCTTGTATTACTCACAAGCTACATTACACATTGCATATTCGGCAACTATATGGAGGACCACATATTGCAAACGGCAACTGTATGAAAGGATCATACATTGCTAAAGCAACTGTATGCATGGGCTATACATTGCATTTATGGCAACTGTGCCTTGTATTACTCACAAGCTACATTACACATTGCGTATTCGGCAACTATATGGAGGACCACATATTGCAAACGGCAACTGTATGAAAGTATCATACATTGCAAACACACAACATCTAAGGTACATCGTTAAGTGTGAATGACAGGATGTCTGTGTGTTGTTGCTCACCATTCTCGAAGAAAGCTGAACGAGCGTTCTTTGTCCTCTCTCCGCGCCACAAAGTTATGCGCTTTGCAGCAGTTGAGTAGTCTTGCCATAGGAGCCACCAAGGAGTTCCAGGCTGTAGCGGTTGTGCAGCAGCACGCACAAGGCCTTGTAAGGTCCCCGCATACCGGAGTCCAGCTTTCCCGTAGACTGCAATGACTCGTTTACAAGCACGAAGTCACCGATGGCAAAGGTTCGTCGCTGTCGACGATTCTCGTTGACATAGGCATCTTAACGTCAACTAGTGCGGACGCTCGTTGTCTCCTGGGAAACATAAGAGCTACGCGGCTCGGATTATTGACCAGCAAGGTAACATCTCTTACCAAGAACCGGTAGGCACCATTTTATAAGCTAGACACGCAAGATAAAATAACAAAGTGTCTTGAGACTCAGGAACCAAAAATGGCTTAGTATTAAGTCTGTAGTTCTATCTACACAGATATGACATGCTCATAGTGAAAAACTCACAAAATTAACCTATGACGCTTCGGAATAAAGCAAAGCATGCGGGATGCTTCGCCGGTCGGTGTATATTTGCAATATAACAAATCATTTCTGATTTTATATTTAGTTAGGCTTAAGTTACCGCGTTAGCAGTCTGAACAATTTTCACACTTCTTAAGTAACTTAGCTGTGCAAGCTAAAATAACCCGGACTTCAGTAGGTTTTGTGTACTTAATTAGAGCCTCGACTTTACCAGGGCTCGGCCGTACCTGACCATGATAATTAGACGCCCTAGGTATTCTACTTCAGTATCCATGAATGACGACGCATTTCTTTGTTTAATTTACAGAAATATCCGCGTCTGTGAGGTTACGTAGAATTTGGGCCAGTGTTTCCAGGCCTTCATCTATGCTATTGGCATAATTAGTACGTCGTGTATATACGTAAGGACTCTACACGTGTCAATAAGGGCTTTAATGCAAAAATATGACACAACATATAAATCAACCTCCAATGAAATATCTGGAAATAATATGATTGCAGTAACGTATGACGTAGATTCAACGTCTTGACTTTCAGGTTTTAAATAGTAGTCTTTGATCTTGACTCCGTATCCCTCGCATTAGGCGATAAGTGGGAACGCGATCGAAATTATCAATCATCAAATAAAATTCTAGATATCAGTGAAATATCCACTATGTATTAAAATATCAACGGATACCTTTTGCAAGACCGCTGGCATTACGTTATGACGTTTGAACTCGATTTTAAAATTTACGCTGTCAACATTTTTATCGTTTGGATCCTGAGATCGTTTGCAGAACGTGCAAAATTTTGACAGCCTATTGCGCAAATAATATTATTGTTCGGACTAGGTGTCTCGCGCTTCCGCGAGTTGAATGGTCTTACGTTGGTGGACGAACGGACAGCATCATATGAAGACGCAGTATAGATTTACAAGCGTATTCCACGTCAAATATTAATTCGAATTGGTGGACATAACTACTTAAAGCACTGCAGCAGTATCAACACTGCAAGGGCACAATGACCGAAATTCAGTCTTAAAATTAGACCATGTCCTATCGTTCTTGGAACAGTCATTCAACCAAGAATTCACCTCGCATGTAAACAAATACTTATACGGCCTAGGCATTCATGATCACCCTTGTTATTTAATTGTTGACCACGATCAACCTCCGCGCAACACCAGTCAAAATCAAGCACACTAGGATCGAATGTCGAAATATAAAATTGTTGCGACCTTACTTGAAATAGCATACAATGTTCGAATAATCCTGCTCGCTGCGTCCACCTTCCGTGTCGTCCAGGTGAAACAATTTCTGAAGAAAGCCTATGTAAATGGCGTCGTTCTCTCAAACACAAAAACATAACTCGAAACTGTAATTTCAAATAATTTAACTTGCACGATAATTACAACTTTAAAACGGTTATGATAATTTGAACTGATTCGAACAACAAACTTTATCTGCTTGTTTATTTACAAATAACGTGAGCGTATATAAGTTCCTATCCCACTTCTGATATTAAAAACCAGAAGTGGATTTATTAAAAATAGTAATGAACTATCAATACATTTATTATAGTCAGGACAAAATGATTAGGCACTTAGTTATTATTACAAAACTAATCTTAGAGAACGACCGACTCTTCAGAACCGCCAAAACCCATCTGTCAGAGCTTGCTTTTTAACTCTTGTCTATGGCATTCTGCTTGTACTCGGACCACAGATAATAATTGGTAACATAATTGGTAACAATACTATTATATACTAGCTGTCCCGGCAGACCCTGCCCTTATTTATCAGCCAATGTTTAACAGCTGGGGACAGAGTGGCTTGTGTGGGAAAAGAAAATTGTGGTTTTTCTGTAAGAACCTTCCCCAGACTCCATCAAACACAACAAAAAAGAACAGCCAAATCGATTCCGCCGTTCTCGAGTTTTGCGCTTAGCAACTCATTTAGTGATAAATTTTTATTATATAATAATAAATAATATATCCTCACGCCTTCCCACAAGGGTCCCCGAAGGGGTAGGCAGAGGTGTTATGGATAAATATAATAGAATGTTTTATTACACGAATATTATAATAACAATACGCAAACGCGAATATAGATCTCCAGAAATGGTATAGAGCTATTGAAACACTGCTCGAGGGGGCTACAAACTTTGGGGTCGACACAATAGCATTCAGACAAACGTTTGGTTTTGATATGTCTATCTTGTACCTGTAATTTCAACGTTCCGATTGTTATCAAACTTGCTAATTATGATTAGAACATGCTTTTTGTTCGCTCGAAGTGTTTGCAAGTGAGTACAAAACGACATCCCTTTAATATAGACTATAAGAGTTGATCATAAGAGTTGGTATTGAATACTACCTAATAAATTTAGTTTTTGTCAAAAGTACTCGAAACGGATAAGCGTGGTATGATGATGGGACAAAGCTTCAGACGGAATGGTAATATACTCTCTCTGCCTACACCTTTGGGGATCTTTGTGGGAAGGCGAAGTTGTATAATAATAGAGATAAAAGCGTATTTAGTGTATACTAATATGGAGAGCCTTAAATAGAGCCGTGGTGGCCGAGTGGTTCGAGCAGTTGTCTGCGACGCAAAGGTCGCATGTTCGAATCCCGACTGTACCAATGACTTTTTCTGAACTTAAGTACAGTGATTAGTCACACCACGAGCTGAACGGTGAAGGAAAACATCGAGAGGAAACCTGCATACGTCTGAGAAGAAATTCAAAGGCGTATGTATAGTCGTGCTTGAGTAACGGCGATGGACTCGCCATCTGTCACGTTGGCACCTAATATACCTCTGGCGGAAAGTGGGTGTGTGGGTATTACCTATACACCTCTGCCTACCCCTTCGGGGACCCTTGTGGGAAGGCTTGAAGATATATATATATGAAGATATATATATATATATATATCTAGAGCCTATCTATCTAGCCAGAGTGGAGAGTAAAGGAAATAATGTTTAATGCCCTTACGATCATCACACTCCCAATTTTTCACCAAACATTGAAACCATGGGCCTAGGCAACGGGAACTGTGAGCTCTTCCCTTAATTTTTTTTCTAGTATAGAATGATCTGTTCAAATAAGGCTGTGAAGAAACTTTTGCATCACGAGGACCTACGTCCTTGTTGGCGTCTTCGAAATCAAATTAATTTATAAGTTTGAGGTGATTGTCAAATGTAGACACCTATATACGTACCTATATAAAAAAAAATATTCACTTACGTAGAATTTAAAACACAAAGCTACTAAAACCCCGGAGATCCGGTCAGAAAGTCCCAAATCCGTGCAACCCCGTGGAGGAAGTTGCCGCACCCGGCTTAAGTTAAGTGAACAGTTAAACCTGTTATGCGGGAACTCACCCTCTTAATTACCCTTTCTTAAGTTGCCTCCACGTCTTGCTAACTGTTTCCCTACTTACTTTTCATAAGATTGTTTCATGAACATATTAAATATCTTCAACATGTCTGTTTATTCGAATAAAATAAATATGGGTTCGAATCCCGCTGAGGGCAGATATTTATATATAACACGAATATTTGTACCTTAGTCTGATGACTTTTTCTGAACTTAAGTACAGTGATTAGTCACACCACGAGCTACGGTGAAGGAAAACATCGAGAGGAAACCTACATACGCCTGAGAAGAAATTCAAAGGCGTATGTATAGTCGTGCTTGAGTAACGGCGATGGACTCGCCATCTGTCACGTTGGCACCTAATATACCTCTGGCGGAAAGTGGGTGTGTGGGTTATTACCTATACACCTCTGCCTACCCCTTCGGGGACCCTTGTGGGAAGGCATGAGGATGAGGACTGATGAATGTGGTTGAAGTGAAAGAGGTCTGTTAAGTCTACAGAGAACTGGCGCCCTGCTCTCTCTGCTTATTCCGCGGGGCATTCGGCGTAAATTATGTACTTTCCTATATTATCCGCTTTATCCAAAATAATGTAACAATTATGTATCTTCTTATATGCATGTATGTATGTATCTTTAAAATAAACATTTATATCACCACATGCAAAATGTCTAGCTGGCCCGACTCAAAACAGGGCGGGGAGGGGGGGCATTATTACACCTACGGGGTGTGCATACGGGCTATTTTCCGGATAATTGCCCCCAGACTCGGCCGGGTCAAGAGAGCGTGGTAAAGACCGGGTTTAAACCCGGCTCTGTATGACGTCACGGGATAATGCACACGTTGGGATTTGGAACAAAAATAAATGAAATCCAATAAATATGCGATCTTCTGTATAATGTAGGTACCTAGTTAGATAATTGCTTCAGGTGGGTAGTACCGATTTTAGAAGTTGCTATTATCTTATCACTTAAAATCTATCTTCGGCGAAAGTGGGACTGTGGGTACGACACACCTCTGTCTACCTTCGGGGACCCTTGTGGGAAGGCGTGAAGATATAGCTAGAAATACACTGAACTAATATCAAACCTGACAGAAACTGTACTACCAAATTCGCCTCACTAGAAACAACAATTAAAAGGGAGCATACAGACCGTTGCGGCAAACTATTAACTAGCGATTTTTTTCACCAACTCGAATGCGATTTACAAAACAAGTTTCCTTCCAAATGACAAATTAATCTCTTGAAAGTTGAGGACCGATTTTTTTGGGAACGGTTTCAGATGCAACGAGCCGAGTCGAATTGAAGTGACATTTCGGTAGTTCATAAAGGTGTGTTCACAGACGATATTGTTTGTATTTAACTTACTATGACAAGGGACAAGGTGGGTTAGGATAATTCTATTTGACAGGACAAAATAAAACTCGAAGGTACTTCAATAGACCATCTTTCAAGAGACTTAATAGTTCAAGGGTAATTCCGTGACGTGCAATTGCCATCATTATCCAAGAGTGCGAAAGAGACAGACTTATAGACGTCATATACGTACTTCTGTCGCTGAAACATTCTTGAATTATGATACTATGTTAAGGCGCCAGGGGTAAGTTCACTGTATCCATAGGTTATCAAGCTGCAAGTATGCATTACCCCAGCAGAAGACAGATTGGCATATTTCCCAATATTTAGAAGGGAATATACAAATATTTGTAGCACGCTAACATTTGAACTGCGTGGTAAAAAGCAGACTGCATGGTCCAACTTCCTCAGTCAAAATAGATATTACAGTCTTTGATACAATATCATTAATAATCAACATAATAAAATAATATCAGGAATAATCGTACACGTATAACGTTGTACTCCTCTTAAATCGTTGAAGCAATCTCTTCGTGTGATCAATCACCGATTAAAAACTAAGGTGGAGAAAGGTTAGGTTAGAGTAGAGAAGAGAAAGGAGGAAAAGGAAGGAAGGAGAAACCTGTAAATCTACACGTTGCAAAACTTAAAAAAAATATAGGTTAACGACCTACCTGCAGAATGTGGGAGTTATTCCTGTGTTCACAGTAACTGCGTTAGTCGCGCATTTTAATGATTACAAGTAACATCTGATTAATATTTAATCAATTTACTAGGAAGTGTAATTTATAAATAAAATTAAATGGTCATGTGAACGCAGCTTTAGTCATTAGGTAGGTATAGATATGGTATTCGAGCAATTATGTTCAATTTGTACCAAATTCGGTAGCAATAAGTCCTTTATGGGAAAACTTTTTACTGTTTCAGCGGAGGGCGAGTCCCTATTTCTAGTGTCTTTAAAATATTATGGTTAACTACGAAATCCATTAAATTTCTACAAGGCAATTGTTTTAGTTGGTTTAAATTCAAAGACGTTTAATATTTTATAATGTATTATATGTATATAGCACAGGGCCAAAACACTGAATTCAAAATACTATATTCTTAATGCAAAATTTGTAAAAAAGCAACAACAAAGTAAATAATTTGACATTACCTCACAAACATATCAGCGAACATGTAGGATAAGACTGATAAAAGATGATACAGCGAAAGAGGCATGTAAGGCATGATGATAAGTACCTACGTATAGAGTCGTACTTAAAACAAATTCTCCTCGCTCCTAAATATCCAACGAAAAGTGGGTATTGATAAACCTCTTCCTAAGCCTTCGGATCCCCGAATCTTCCTTCTAGTGCATATATACGTAAAGTTAATTACCTATACTTAAGTCTCTTCATACATGCTCGCCAGTTTCGAGTACTCTTCGAACACTCTTGATCTCCTCCGATCCTCCGAGACTCCGATCGATTTGACCCAATTGTGGACGAAGCGAAAGACGTGTGTAAGTCTTGAGAATACTGGCTCTCCGATCATGATGGTGATGATGTTGACATTTAGTAATGGAAATAGGTAAACATGTTTATTATTTTTAATATAATCCCCCTCAAGCGCAATACATTTATCAGATCTTGAAAATAATGGCGAAGAAATATTCTTTAGATTTCTCTTCAAAATGACTTTCTACGGCCATTTTGACATAAAAGGAAATAAAAGCAACAGCAATTATCACTCGCTTGGCTATGAGCAACGCGACACAACCTCTGGAAGGAATATTGGATCATACCCCGGATTATATACCTGAAAATGTTCAATACAAATGCGTACACCAAAATTATATCTCACTGAATCCTTGACATCCTTGCACCCAACTAAACGGCACTTTAAGGGTATTTAACTTTAATCGCAGGCTAACCAAATCTCGTCATATTTTTTGCGAAGATAATCCAATCCTTGCAAAGCGCCGGTCTCATCCCAAAGACATTTTGCGCGCCGCTGCCTAATGCAATCATACAGTCCGTATTGCGTATTGAATGCAACCGTTCAATTGTTCAGTTGCAAGTGGCCATGGATTAAAATTTAACTATACTTATTAAAGCTCTTTGTTGAATTCCTCCTTTGTGTGCTAAAACTGATATATTTTAAAAATAAATTATACAAAGTAGTAAATTTACAAATATAAATTAAATCTATTTATTAACCTAGTTATGTCTCATTACACTGGGCTCTTGTCGGTATCTCTCCTGCAACCCATTTCAATTGCTTCGCTCCAGCGCAATTTCTTTGAGCTTGAAGCCACCTCACCATGACAGACGTTTCTTTGATCTGACTAATTTATGTCAATCTAGACCTTTTTTTCCAATATCTCTCATCATCAATGTGGAATTCATACCCATACTTTGGAATCACAAAGAGTTTCCGTCTACCATCAGTCTATGGAATGTTCTCCCCGTGAAGGTTTTCCCTGGAGTGTACAGCATGGAGTTCTTCAAGAAGGGTATGAAAAGATTCCCCTGGTGATGCAAGGTGATCCATAGGCTGTGGTAGCTTGTTCTCTGCTCTTCCTTCTCACAAATATTGTAAGCAAAACGTTATGTGAGGCGGCTATTATATTTGGGCGGTTATTATATTCATTTAGCAAACCGGTTTACGTTCTAAGTTTGATTGTCTTTAGCAGTCTGCTGATTTCGTCGGTTCTTGCCTAGGTATAGTATTATTTTAGCTTTTGGGAAAGAAAGTATTTGGTTAGTAAAGTATCTAAGTGAGTTGTCCGTACCATCTTTACCTGTACCGTCTTTACCGCCTATGCCGTCTTTAATCTACAAAAATCTTAGAAAACACTCAGATATGTATCGGAAATTACGTTTTTGTGTATTTGCTATGTTAATACCTATGTGTGATTTTGAAATATATAAACTGGAAAACCTCGATATTCGCCATCTGTCACTTTGACACTTTAAATTTGACGATAGTAAGTTTAACCTTTTTGGCACCCTTGTCTTATATTTATTGAGCTCCACAACTGATTGAAGTGATAAATATTCAAACGTTTACTTTTTTAGGTGTAAGACGGAACCATGAAGCCAAAAGGTCGCGCTACTTACTAGAAATTGATTGGTTTACAATAATTAATCGTTTTGCCTGGAAATCGATTCGATTCTACATAATCGACTCAAGTTCTTTAGTCGTAGTTACGGACTAAGGCTCATGGTACATTCATTCATTAGCAAAGAGAATACTTCAAACGTGACCTCCGTCAACGTTGATCCACAGCGAATTGAATCGTGGTCCGTTTTGAAAAAAGTAAAGTTAAAACGTTGGCGCCAACGCGCCCGCGATGTTCTTTATTTGAATGTCTGCTGGCGTTCCTTTAACTTTTTTACTATACTTTTTAATGTTCTCGCGTGGATTCCGAATGTTTAGGCCCCGTTTCCTCTTTCGTCCTATTTTTTCCGCTTTCATCTTGATATTTTAAATAAGTCAGATCGATGACAGGATATAGGCAAGTATTATGAGATATTTTATTGTATTGAGACAGGTCGGTATGTGATGGTCGCAGCAGGGCGCGCCGCGGCATGTCAGTACCGGACCACCCGCCCTCTATTGTAGGTATTCTAAATTTAAAAATTCGAATTAAGTATCTATCTTGTAGGTATGTAGGGAGATGAACAGATAAAATATTAATTAAATAGTTTTTAGTCAATAAATGTTATTAGAAGGTAGCTACGAAAAGTAGGTGATGATATAGCCTTTTTTATCTTAAAATGTTACATCGATGCAATTTTATATTATCGACTAAGGAGGTACTTCTTGTTTTTTTATCACAAATCTTACGAAAATTATTCGACCTACTGTCTGGGTACGCGTTTAGTAAGTCACCAGGCCTCGGGCTATAACTTAACTGCCTCTAGCTTACCCGTGTAGCATGCACCTTAAGGTACATTTATAGATAATGCGGACACCCATCCATAAACTGATAGCAACTAAGGTTGCTTAAACTAACAGATTTATCGATTGGGCAATGGCAACTTGTCGAGCAAGCTCTAAATTTTGAGCAAAGCCAAGTATTGTACCTAAAGCATAAAAATATTTGGGTTCATATCATTTAGATAATAACTATAATTATCTACATTCTTATTAACAAGAGTAATTGAAGATGATAAGATTTTACATTAACAGTATGTACTTACTTTAAAAATGTCCTCAAAATATTGACGATCAATATAGTTACGTTCGAGGAACGCTAGAATTTACAAAGCTTCGCTCACCCGCGCGAGATGACAGTACATTCTGATTCCAAGAATGAAGAGATATTTGGCCCAAGATGTAGATGCCAGCGGGATGAAGAACCCTGCAGACTGTTAGATATATGTATGATACATACATACATACATATCATCACGCCGAGTCCCTAACGGGGTAGGCAGAGAGTATAGAGCGCCAGTTCTCTTTAGACTTACATACCTCTTTCGCTTCGTCCGCATTCATCAGTCTCTTCATACATGCTCGTCGGTTTCGAGTACTCTATGTATTATTGACGATATATTATGTAAGTCTAGAGAGAACTGGCGCTCTATACTCTCTGCCTACCCCGTTAGGGACTCGGCGTGAGGATATGTATGTATAACCAATCCGCCTTTTAAATATAATAATAATAATATATCCTCACGCCTTCCCACAAGGGTCCCCGAAGGGGTAGGCATGGGTGTATAGGTCGTACCCACACACCCACATTCCAGAAATATATTTTTGGTGCCAACGTGACATGGTTGACGATGGACTCACCATCGCCGTTACTAAAGCACGACTATACATACGCCTTTGAATTTCTCAAACGTTTGCAGGTTTCCTCTCGATGTTATCCTTCGCTATAAAGCTCGTGGTGTGATTAATCACTGCACTTAAGTTTGGAAACACTCATTGGTACAGTCAGGTTAAGGCAATCTTTAGCAAATAATCAATCAACATATTTATACATTTTAACGCTTTCCTTGCGAGAAAGCGTAGTCATAGGTGTAAAAAAACACCTTCAGATGGCCACGTGGCATATGGAGCATGTGAAATGGTTTGCTGTGCAAAAGTACAGAGATAAATCTCATTGGTACAAGCGGCGAAATAGGTACAGATCTCCTCACAAACATTTCGCATTTATATTAATACGGTTTCTTTCCTACTATACATTAAGTTTGCTTAGGTCATTATCTCAACTAAAAGCAAAAGTCCGTAACTCGCAAACGGCGCAGGCGCAGGTCGGATAGCAAGCGACGGTGAGCGGCGACGCGTGTCGTTTGAGACGCCGACAAAGATGCCGCCGTGGGAGACCACGTGGTCGTGTGCTGGAGATCAAGTCATAGCTAATGCAGCGAGTGTTCCTGTTTGTTAGAATTTGAGGTATTTGCATATTCACGTCAAGTATGGCATCTACATAATGAGGCGTTAGTGGATGTTTGGTGTGGTATACATTCCATAACAATGCCACTATCACTATCATATCATCACTATTATCATTAACAATGATCACAAGTATAGCAGGTATACAGCGATACGTAAGCAGTGTAATACAAGTAATGTGATAATGGAGTGTTGTAATGAAGGGAAATTGTACTGATGGAGACTTAGTTGAGGAGATCCTCATTAAAATTTTTTTGGATGCTCATTCGTTTGTTTGTTTAGGTTTAGCCCCCAAATGGCTGGATCAATTAATGAAGGGATTTGCGCGGACTGATAGATAATTTTGTAACGATTAACTTATGCTTACTTACATTTTCTATTTATATCTTTACTAATTTCTTCATAAAAATCTAATCTTTCATATAGGTAATTTTTGCGCAGGTAAAATCGCAATATATTTGAAATCATTGTGATCCGGTGATTACTGGCCCTAACAGCATACCGGCACGCTCAATTAGCCAGGATCTACAGATGCATATCGTAACGCCATCAGCTGCGCTTGCGCATACCGCCCGGTAATGCGCGTAAATGCGTGCGGTTTTTATATAAGGATACGCAGAAACCTTATTTGAAGGTTGATTTCTGAGGATTGTACTTTTCTTAAACATTATTAATTCGCAGTTTCTTTGACTATTTTTGTCATGAGAATCAGAATCCATTGATTTTTCATAAAGAAGAACATCGTAAGATAACCTTTTTGAGAAGAAATTCGACACAAAAGTCTTGTGAGTATTCTAGCTTTAGAAACGGCTACGTACTCTCTATATGTCACGTTGACAGCTGACAGCTGACAGCTGCCAACTATGAATTTTGGGACAATTGTGGGACGGCTTAACTATATGGATCAATTCCGACCTCACAAGAAACACTTAGCAACAAAGCAAGAGTCAGCTCATCGATACTTAGCGTCGGTCGGTGTAATACAGATGGGCATTACAAAAATGAATAAATACATAAATAAGGGCAGACAAGGTATAAATAAATAAATACAAATGGAAGCTACTGGCGCCACGGACGCCGCCGCGCGCGCTCGTCTTATTGCCCAATATGTGGACAGCGACATCCTTGGAGACGCTTTTGGAACTAAAAATGTTCCTGTACCATTTAAATAAATAACCTACCTGTGAAGATTGAAAAGGCTCTGGGTTTTAAAATATTCTTCTCTGAAGAACGGCGAGAAACTTGTGAATAATTTATGCTGTCCGCTAGTTCTGAATGGAATTCAAAAAAGTCGGTAAATAGTAATTCAATTAAGTTTTTACAAGTTTCGTTGGTCAATTTTAGCTTGTTTACTTAAATATATATCCTCATTGATTTATCCATACTTTACAGCGATAAAAAAATCTAAATCTACTGTTAGAAAATAATTTGAAATTATCAATCTAAGGTATTTCTTGTAGACACTCGAACATTTTGATCATAACTTTTAATTGGATACTATTTTAACTGGCTACCTTTCAATGACATAATTTTATAACGTACTTATCTACACGACCCTAGGCCAATCACGCCGACAAACAGACATACAGATTTGCTTAAATAGTGGGCTACAGGTTTAAGAAAGATTCTTCCTCGTGTCATACCTATTTAAAAAGAAACAAAATTAGTGAAACTTATTTCAGACCAACTCGACTGCACTCCATTCGCTGTTACTTATAGGCTTATCCGATTTATAAACGTAATATTGTATTTGTATAAAAACAATGGGCTTATTATAGGTGGTTCCAAGTCGTGTATGCTCGTTTTATTTTATTTTGCTGGCAACACTCGCCAAAAAGTACATTTTGCCCTACAATGCCTCTCGTTATTAATATTTAATGTTCGGACTGTGCCTTAGCTGTTTCTCATTGTAACAATGATTTGTGCTGGTGATGTGAAAGATACATTGTTGGTGGTGGCAACAAAGCATGATGACATTTCTGCAGGGACGAAAGCCCGCGGGCAATACCCCTGTTGTTGCAAGCGTCCATAGGCGGCGGTAACCGCTTACCATCAGCCGGACCGCAGGTTTGTTTGCCACCCGTGTGGTATAAAAAAATACTTACATAAACACCGAGTATCTTACGAGGTAGGCGTAGAGGGTAGACGATTCTTTCTAGGCTTACAGACCCCATTTATCAGTGTTTTCTTTCATCAGATTCTTCATACATTCTAGCTATTATGAGAACTCTCGACGTTCCTATCCTTGAATTTACTAGTCGATCTAGGTCGAGACGTGGTCTTCCTCTGCCTCTTCTGGCACTGGCAACGAAACAGATATATATTATTTACTAGTGGTCCCGCCCAGCTTCGCTCGGGTGGAAAAAAAAAGATGGTGGCGCCACCTATCGGGTCCAATTGTGAATCTAAACCATTCCCAGATCCCCTTGAACACACACAAAAAATTTCATCAAAATCGGTCCAGTCGTTTGAGAGGAGTTCAGTGACATACACACTCACAGAAGAATTATATATATAAAGACTAGTTGTCCCGCCCAGCTTCGCCCGGGTGAAAAATTTAATATTTCCTGAAACACGATCGCAGCGCCACCTATCGGGTCCAATTGTGAATCTAAACCATTCCCAGACCCCTTGAACACACACAAAAAATTTCATCAAAATCAGCCCAGTCGTTTGAGAGAAGTTCAGTGACATACACACTCACAGAAGAATTATATATATAAAGTTATCTGTTTCGTTATTCTTTCTTGAGTCTTAAATGACCTGTAATTATCTAAGTCCAAATCAACTTAACAAGCCTTTTTGACGTTTACGCCACTTAACACCAACGTTGCAGATGGCGAGTTTGTCTTCCTCTAAGAATGAGAGAAAAAGTTTGACCAACATTAACATATATGATTCAAATCGAAGACATTGCGTGAGGAAAATTTACAAATTAACGGTATAAGTCGACCCTAGTGGTTTCAACCTGCTGTCATGACTTTGCAACAGTCTACTTTAACCACTAGGCCGTAGACCACACACACTTACAATCTCTTAAAGTATGTTACAGAAGAGAAATATTTTTCTTGCTGAGCAAAGGGAACTGCGCGTACGCAATAATTTCTCTACGCCACCCGTGCAACATGAGTTGCAAAGAATTTATAATACCCTTACGCACAATAAATATGAATCAAACAGCTCCGTTCACATCTTGGGCTTGGAAAGTATAGAGATTCCAGATTTTATTTTTAATAATGTACTCTTTTTAAACAACTGGCGTGAACGAGGTTGCCCGAGAGTAGTCGTAAAGATGAAGAAAGGCCATAAATAAAGGATGAGTGAAAAGAGTGACGAAAGAGATATACAATATGAAAGTGAGTGCAAGAAGAGATGAATCGAAAGAATCAGAGAACGAGAATAGATGTTTCGAAAGAGGTATGTTAGTCTAGCAAACACTGGCGATATATTTTCTCTGCATACACCGTTAAGGACTCGGCATGATGATATGTGTGTATGTAAGTATAAAAATAAATTTTATGCGGATGGAACTACGAGGCACCACTAGTATAGAATAAGATGTAAATAATTGTCTTTTTTAATATAGATATGATAAATAGGCGCCACATTTTTTTGTGTGTTGCTAAATGGTTGTTTCTCATGAATGAATATAGACATATCCGCAACATAGATACGCACAAATTAATTGTACATGATTCCAGCATCAAGGCTATAGTTTGTTAAGTTAATGTCTATTCCTTTTAATAAGAAGTCTGTAGAAGATGCGCACGCGTCAACAAGAATTCGTTTGGCTCGCCGCGCCGCCTGTGATTGGTCGATCTTAAATCGATACAAATGGTATTGGACGTTTTAAATATGGAATGATCATCGTAACAAATTAACGATTATTTTTTTATTGGTGTCCGACGTCATCGATGGAAATAGAAGCTTGATTTTCTGTAATTGAAACAGTTTATTAAAGACTTTGAAGCCACCACATACATGTATTGCTTAGAAAATGGCGCTAATTTAAAATGTTATTCCATGGTTTGACTAGTTGCATGCAACACAAAGTTTGCGAGTTTGAATTCCGACTATACCAATGAGTTATTCCTAACAGTACAGTGATTAGTCACACCGCGAGTTTTACGGTAAAGGAAAACACCGAGAGAAAACCTGCACTCGCTTGAGGAGAAATTTAAACCCGTATGTATAGTCGTGCTCGAGTAACGGTGATGGACTCGCCATCTGTCACCTGAATTATATCTCTGGCGGAAAGTGGTTGTGTGGGTAGTACCTACATACCTCTGCACCTCGAAGAGACCCCTGTGGGGTGGCGGAAAGTTACACACACACACATATATACACAAAAGAGTTTTAGCTTTTTCTCAAGCACGACTAAATATACGCCTTTGAACAACATTTCTTCTTAAACGTATGCCCTACAATCCTTATTTTGCAGTCCACTGCTCGAACCACCCGACCAGCACAGCTACAGTCATACACCAAAAAGTTGAATAAGCGATTACTTTTATTAAAGAACATTCTATACTTATTTGAGGTTATAACTGTATATGTTAGCCAGCCGGCCATATTCCATTAATAATAAATATAACACCCTAGAAAAAAATACACTATTTAACCCACCGCGACAACCCTTCATCTATAATTCTACAAGCCCCACGGGCGTTAATGTCACGCCTCTACCTACTTAGAACAACAAAACTAACAATCTAATATGCATGATATCAAATGTTAACCTTATCCCACACCGTATAAGGATGAAATTTCCTTATCGCGAAACATGAGTAGAACGGGGTGATATCGCACACGCGGTTAAGAATAAGTCTTCAGGTGCTTAGCAAACGGCTACGACATGTATGTAAACGCTCTTTTAGCCAAAGCTATAAGGTTCAATTTGCATTGCTTGCGGCGTAAAGTGAAGTGGAGTACACGTAGGTGACAATCGTGACGCCATGTTGGTTTAGTGGGGAAGTGGGGGGAACTATGGGGTGCCTAATAAGAGCTTTATGGTAGTTTAATTGGCTCGGTACGATGGAAATTGATAGGATAAACGCCGCGGAATCGATATGGCGTGTTTTATTCAAGAAACCAACTTTTGACGACGGCTAGTTTTGTCAATTCTAAGTTGGAAAGTAGTAATGTATAATTATGGAAGGCGAATGAGTTTTACAAGTCGAACGGTGAATTATTTACACGAAAATTGTTAGGAATAGTCAACTGTGAAGCTAGTTGGGGCTACCAGTTATATTTAAAAAAAATTTTTTTTATACAACAGGAGTGGCAACAAGCATACGGCCACCCGATCGAAAACGGTTACCGCAGCCTATTTACGCTTACAATTCCGAAGTATCACTTGCGCGTTGCCACTCTGTGTTTGGAGAGTATACTGTGTTGGCAGCATAATGGGATTAATCCCTCTGCTCTCAACACAATATAACAATCCTCCCCCCTCCCCCCATGTGCTATTTACGGACTTAATACGGGTAACTATAAGGTGGAGGTCCTGCCCAAGTCGGGCAGGTCCAAATTCGAACGGGTAACCCGTTATGCCCTATCTCTCTAAATTTTTATTTAAAAAAAATTAGTACAAGAATTCCTTCCTAATTAATTTCTCCCGTGCGAAAATATTTGCAGGAACAAATAAATAAAAAGAAATTTCCTTTATTGATACTGTGTCACTTAGTCTAAATAGATTCTTCACGCCTTCCCCTTCCTTCTTATTGGGGTCCCCGAAGGGGTAGGCAGAGTTGTAACACCCACATTACACCGAAGATATATTTAGATGTTAATGTGACAGATGGCAAGTTCCGTTTTTCTAACTCAACTATACATACGTGTTTGAATTAAGTCTCATGTAGGCATGCAGGTTTCTTCTCAACGATTTTCATCGCCATAAAGGTAGTGGTGTGATTAACCATTGTCATCTATCAAGGGAGAAGAAGTCCAAAAAGGATGTATAAAATAAATGCGAGTTTGTTCGCTGAACGGAATTGGATGTGGCACAGACTAGATTGTAAGAGGTAGGTAGGGTGTAAGAAAACCTTCTTGCGATATATTCAGATGCCAACGAGACAGATGGCGAAATGTAGGTACGTACACGCGAGTAAATAAGAAAATAAAACCACAATTTATAAGAAAATATGACGACTTTGTAGTACCTACAAAGAAAGAGTACAAAGAAAGTCAAGTTGAAGTACACATAAAATACCTTGATATTGACTTAGAGCTCTGCCTCGAGTGCTAATTCCGAGTACTCGAGCTCAAGGCTCTTGCTAAGGAGGCTGTATGGGGCTATATTGGCCTCGAGTCCACCTCCGGCCGCTTGAGTGAGCCGTCTCCATGACACCTTGCGAAGTCCGGTGAGCTACCCAGTGTTCTCGAACGTAACCCTAAATTAAGAAAGAAGGGTATTTTTTTAATGAGCCGATGTGGCAGAGTTTATTATAATCTGTCCCATTCAACTTCATTTGGGTGAGAAAATAAAAATATTGTAAGATTGCTGTGCCATTTATCGGGTCCAATGGTGAATCTAAATCACCCTGGAATGCAAAAATACACACAAAAACTTTAATGTTGGTTTCCTTTCTATTTGACCTCTATACCGTAAAGCTCGTAGTGTGACTAATCATTGTATTTAAGTTCTGGAAAACTCATTGGTACAGGGATTCGAATTTGCAATCTTTATGTTGCAGGTAACTAACTACTCGAACTACTCGGCTACCACGTCTATTTAATGATGGTGATTCACATAATACAATACTAAAACATGTACACATACACTATTTTAGACACGTATTGCGATTCTTTACAAAATGCATATTGACAAATTGCTTGATGTCCGAAACTGTCCAAGTATTAAGTTGGCATACCCAAAAAGCGTATTTTTTGTTACGGCAACTTGATCGTCGAAGAAAACTGCTTGCTGGCAGAATACTATCGCATTCGAATTTTGAATTTAACTAGTGAGATTGTCACTGTTCGACATCCAATAGTAGTGAGTTAAAAGGTCATCGGGGGAGGTGGGGTGTGGGTCGACGAGGGGTCGAGTGGATCGGACACTTGAGGGGTGAACCGGAGAGCCCCACATTGGCTTTTGACAGTCCGCATTGCTAGCCGCGGCATCGGTATGTCGGTATTACATTGCTTGGATTGTAGGTTTGAATATCAGAGGTTGGGGATAGTTCATTTATCGGTTGTAATTATATAATGAGCGATGGTACGGTATGTATTCGCTACGTTCTATGTTTTAAAATAAATATTGTGTACTTTTTAAGAAAATAATACCGGCCTATTACTATTTCAGAAATGCTCTATCGCTTGAACATGTCTGAAATGATAACAGGCTGGTTATAAAGTGGGCGAACTTTAAAAAAAATATATGTACTGTATATTATATGTACTTATCTATCGCTAATAAAGATACATAGAGAAGCCGAGACGACCAAGTAGCAAAGCTTCCAAAATCAAAATTGCTGAATAAAATCTCATTACTATCAAGATGTGTTGGTCCTCTTTTTTCTTAACTTAAGTTTCAAATCACATCAGGAATGTTTCGATGGAGGAAACCTGTGAAGCTCTGCTTGAAGAACGGACATGGACTTGTCATCTGTCATGTTAGCACCCAAATATCCCTGAGGCAAAAACTGGGCGTTGTGCTGTAACCTCTGACTTATCCTTAGGTGAAGGCGCGTAGATGTAAGAATTATTAGCTGATCTTACAACGATCCTATAGTGACTTCCCCGACCAATGCTGCAGAAGTTGAAGCCTATTAACTCTCGCTCTATGCAAGCATGTACAGCCGTTCACACAGTTGACAATATCTTAGTTGATCGTTAATTGGTTCAGTCAACTAGCAATTGACCCATCGTTTCCTATTTAGCGAGACCACCCAAGTACCCGTTGCGAGGATGCAAATAAGTCCTTAATATTTGCATCCTCTTAAGCGCACTTAATTTGTATATTCTTGTCAATGTGACAATATAATGTTTTGGCTTAAGGCTATTGTCAGGGCAATTATGGAAAGTCAAATTGTTCGTTTTTTTATAACACTATTTACGACATTTACTACATTTATATGTAGTAAATGTCTTACATAACTAACTAACATTTACTATATTTACACTTTTAGATTTTTTCGAACCAGTGGTAATTCGTGCGATATTTATGATGTACGACATTAGAAGGTACCTAATCAGTACCTTGTGGATCTTAATAGAGTTAACTATCTCTAAATATTCTACACTCTCTGGCTATTTCGTGAGGGACTCGGCGTATACATATTATGTATGTAAATGTTAAACTTTTTATCCTGGGAATTAGTAAGCTAGTATTTATTAATAGTAAGTTTGTATCTACCATAAAATCTTGAGATGCCTTATGAAAACACTTAGAACTGAATTGCGCCAAACATGAAAAACAAAACGGTCCTACAATTTTTTTTTAAATTTGTAATGAAAACTCAAGCTATTTTACTTGTACCATTTCTTCGAATCATATTTCGAACAAACTGTGTAAGAACACTAGTTTGTCAATAGATGGCGCCAAGCATCCCTCGAAGGCGGAAGGAAGAAAAAAGGTTTTAATAAACTTTTTAAACAGTTGGGTATAATAACAAACGTCAATCACATGTCAACACGAGCGACAGCAGGCGGCACAGTCGTCGTGTTCTCAAAAGACAAGTGACTCTGAGTTTCAGTGGCCGTATCTATTACAGCCCTTCACATCGTATAAGTTACTAGATGAGTGTATTTGGTTAAGATAGAAAAAAGATATCAAAACATGTTTGTAAAGAAAAAAATACAAATGTTCTTTTGGTGATTTTTTTGTGGAATAAACATATCATATGCATTATTCAGCTATATCCAGCTAGTTATGTAATTCATTCAAGGTTATTTGTCACACCACGAGATTTACGGTCAAGGAAAACATCGACAGCCTGCCTGCATACGTTTGATAGGAAATTCAAAGGCGTTTGTATATGGACTTTCTCTGGCGTAATACCTGCAAACCTCTGCTTACCCCTTCGGGAACCCTTGTAAGAAGGCATGAAGATATATGATATAATTATTACTATCTATCTCTGCGGTAAACTTCAATCAATTACTGGCTTAAAAACACCCTCGCAAACTTTCGCATGTATAGGTAGGTAATATATTAACTAAGTAGGATTCCGATATTTAAACCGAGCGGCCACAGAATCCCTTAATATATATTTTTTATGTGTTCCACCTTTGTTCAATCCAATTTACGGTTCTGTTATTTTTTTCCACTCTTGTCCCAAAGTCAACGAGCGTAAATGTAATGGTAGCACGGATCTGTTCGTTAACAGTTGACTAGCTAATCAGATAATCTACAAGATGGCGGCTAGTGATTTATACATGAAGCGCAGGCGCCGCCGATTCCTGGCAGTCCGGTCGCGGCGAGTGATTCTCAAAGTTTGACGATTTCTAAAATATGTTTTAATCAATTTTTTTTTTCTTTTTAAGCGTTTCGTTTATAATATCTTATATAATTTTAGATTAAAGTGGCAGTAGATATATAAATAAACCTAACGATAGTGTCTAGTCTAGCGGTCCTTCTGTATGCTATGGACGCTTCAATACTAGTGGTACCGCTGGGACAACTACATATTTTGATATTGTACCCAGTTCCTCGAGCAATTTTTTTTTATACCACTTGGGTGGCAAACAAGCATGCGGTCCGCCTGATGGTAAGCGGTTACCGCCGCCTATGGACGCTTGCAACACCAGGGGTATCACTCGCGCGTGGCCGACCCTGCAGGAATCTTTTCACACCCTTCTTGAAGAACTCCATGCTGTACTCTCCAGGGAAAACATCAACGGGGAGGTCATTCCACAGCCTGAGCGTTCGCGGAAGAAAACTCCTTTGGAAGCGCACAATGCGAGACCTTTGTGGTTCCATTATAATACTTGCGAAGTGTTCTATTACGTACAGTTCAAAAGTTTGTACATATATGAATACTTTTAAAGTATAACTTTATTAAAAATAAACGTCATTAAATACTTAAATAAAAGAAAACTGCCATTCATTAAAGTTTGAGCACCGCAGTTGAATTAAACAAGATCAAAGCGGCGAGATGGCCGCGACATCAATTCTACCGAACGATTTAGGGTTCAAAATAAAATTAAAAAAACGAAATGTTCGACCACCAGAAATTCCTAACAAAATAAGAATTAATGTTGAACAAATTCATTAGAAAACATCGAATGGGCGAATGCCGTATTTGTCAACGATGTTTAGACTGCATTCTTGCTCAGGCGTTTAATGGGTTGATCTGGAGAAACCAGCTAGTTTTAAACTCTGTCAGAATTAGACATATTCATTAATAAATATTTAGCGTCTTTCCTAATAAGTTTACACAAACATTAATTATAGTTTACACAAACATTATTTACTTTTGACAGAACATATCACGTATTTTATGTATACACAAGATTTTCTGAACGTAAGTACAGTGATTAGTCACACCGCGAGCTTTATGGTGAAAGAAAACATCGAGAGGAAACTTGCATACGTTGGAGAATAAATAATTCAAAGATGTATAATGGTGCTTGAGTAACGGTGATGGATCGCCATCTGTCACGCTGTTACTTAAATATATCCCTGGCAAAAAGTGGATGCGTGGGATATAAGTACCTACACTTTCGGGGTCCCTAGTGAGAAGGCATGATAATAATAATCGGCTTTATGGGTCAAATTTAGCAAATCCTGGCAATCTAACATTTAGAACCAATATGAATTTTTATCCATCAAGCCTTCCCTTTCCGAAGGAGTAGGGAGATATTATAACGCCCTCTTTTCGCCAGAGATGATGGGTGACGGCGTGACAGTTTCTTTTTTTATACAACAAGAGTGGCAAACAAGCATACGGCCCACCTGATGGGAAACGGTTACCGTAGCCTATTTACGCTCATGATACCGAAGTATCACTTGCGCGTTGCCACTCTGTGTTCGCAGAGTTACAGTGTTGGCAGCATAATGGGTTTAATCCCTCTGCTTCCAACACAATGTAACAATCCTCCCCCCTCCCCAAGGAGCTCATTTCTGGGAACCTTATTCACCGCGTAGGAACACAACACAAAAAATTGTGATATTTGGCTACGGACTTCTATAAGGTGGAGGTCCTGCCCCAGTCGGGCAGCTCCAAATTCGAACGGGAAACCCGTTATGCCCTACCTCTCTTTATGATGAAGTCTTTGGGTGTTGCATGAACAAAATAATCAGCTATTTTTTTATACTTTTACCGCAGGAGCATAAACATATGATATCGTAACATCTGTCAACTTTAATTCCATTAACCGCCTTAAGAGTGTTTCCGATACTAAACGGTCTTACACAGCAACTAAAGAGTAACTTTCTTCACCCATAATCAAGTTCAATTGCATGAGACCTAAGATACACAAAGCAAATAAGATGAAGAAGGACAGATGTATCTGTAACTGTTCAAGTAAAAGTAGACGAAGATAAGCTTATGCCAGAGACTCCAAGTGAGAAAGGAAGGGAAGACAGTATGGGTGGGCACCCCCCACGGTTGGTCGATGACCATAAAAATGAGTATAAAATTGAAACATCAATATAATAAGCAATCAACGTGGCTCAGACCAGACCTAATTATACAGGGCGAACTACGTTATAAATTACTTCAAGACCGGCGATACAGATTGCTCCAAAATCGAATCGAATCATTCGACTATTTCGCATCGATTATACTCCTTCTGTATCTCGATTAAAAGTGCGTAACAGAAGGTACTTTGGCATACAAATCAGTATTCAATACTACTTAGACATATATCCATCATTGGTATATATTACTAGCTTTGTATTGTCCAAGTGAATTAGTTCACGTTTACCGATTATGTCAAAATTAAAATCGATTTGAATTAATCGAATCATTCCACAACCCTGCAAATTCTATTCAATGAGTTAATTTACCAAGTTGTTCCAAATCGAATGTAATTTTCTATAGTCCCAATTTGTATCACATACTTTTTTACGATTGCATTTTTTGAACACACTATAGGCGCCTTGTACGCCAGCTGTCATAACCGGATAATGTGTATGATTAAATTTTGACTCCCTCAGGCAGAGGTGCCGTGATATTCGGTTTGTTTGTTTTTCAACCTTTGTTTTTTACTCTCAAGCCAATTTCGAACGAGGAACGCGTTCGCTTAAAGTGGATACATACTTGTGAATATTTAAATGACTTTTTTTTTGTTTTTGAACACTCAAATCAAGCATTAATCAAAAGAGTTTATGCTTGCCTACTGCAATTGACTCTTTGCCAATAAACAGTTGTACATACATACATATCATCACGCCAAGTCCCTAACGGGGTAGGCAGAGAGTATAGAGCGCCAGTTCTCTCTAGCCTTACATACCTCTTTCGCTTCGTCCACATTCATCAGTCTCTTCATACATGCTCGTCGGTTTCGAGTACTCTTAACGTTCCCTTTCCTTGAGCGAAGATAAACAGTTGTGATACACAATTAAATCGCTTCTGCTTTTTTTTAAATAACAATGGCTCTAAACACGCAAAATTAAGCTAAGTATATAAGTAGGGTTTTTCTGTACTGAGGGAAGCTATTGTGCATAAGAACTAACGGTTCCATCTACTGCCAGGAATCACTCCTATAGACTTATGGAAAAGTCACTAAAGAAATAATTTCTGTGAGCAATTTATTTATATACTATAATTTAACACAGCTTACAATTAATTATAAGCTACTATCTATCCCCCGCGGTTTCGTTCGGGCAAAAATATTTTTTCAGGAATATATTACATATATTGAATAATCCAGCTAATAAGTAATCTATCTCTGCGCCAAATTTCATCAAATTCCGTTCAGTTTTGTCTGAAAGAAGAACAGATTCGGCAGCGATACAACCGCATGCTTGTGTGCGAGCCGTGTAATATTTTAAAAAACACATCGTTACAAATTTCGCTTTTATCATTTTAGTTGCGATTTTCTGTTTAATATACCAAGTTTTAACTCTTTTGAAATACCCTTAATACTTCTTTTGAAAGTGTAATTTTATTCTAGAATAAACGGCAACTATTATAAAGCGAGTCAAATTTCTTATCAGGCAATAATGACTGTTGAATTTTATTACCACTCAGAACTATAGCCATCAGACCAGACCATCCGGTGTGCAAAATATTCCGATGTTAATTTATTCCAAACAATTGTGTCTTTTAAAATAAAATAAAGCGATGTAATTGAGGAATTCATAATTAATTTTATCGATAACAACTACTCACTCATTCACGCCATTTTGAATTCTTATACTGATATCGTTATTCAGTTTAAATATAAATTTTCATCAATTAATACAGACAAGTGTTAACAACGTGACATTTATGTGTAGCCATGACTTTTTACTCTGTGACATTTCATTTTCTGGTTATTATTTTTATGGCTCTATATCATAGACACAAGAAAGAACCCTTGTTACCTTCCGATGACTATCTGTCACATTAGTTTATAAATAATAATAATAATATATCCTCACGCCTTCCCACAAGGGTTCCCGAAGGGGTAGGCAGAGGTGTATAGATAATACCCACACACCCACTTTCCGCCAGAGGTATATTAGGTGCCAACGTGACAGATGGCGAGTCCATCGCTGTTACTCAAGCACGACTATGCATACGCCTTTGAATTTCTTCTCAGACGTATGCAGGGTTCCTCTCGATGTTTTTCTTCACCGTAATGCTCGTGGTGTGACACTGTACTTAAGTTCAGAAAAACTCATTGGTACAGTCGGGATTCGAACTTGTGACCTTTGCGTCGCAGGCAACTGCTCGAACCACTCACATTAGTTAATCAAGGAGAATATACATAAGGTCGATTAGAAATCTGCCTCAGAAGTACAGATGCATCTTAGCTCTTCTTTTAAAATTAAAAAAAGATTACTTACTATTTTATCAATGTTTATTATACATTACAGAAAGAGGCTACTGTTCAAGTGCTTTTGGGTTTTTTTATCTAATGAAAAAGAAAGCAAGTGTTAATCCAGCTAATAGTTTACTTCTGTACCAAATTTTATTCATAACCCATCAGTAGCTTATTCGCAAAAAGTAAATAAACATCCTCATGATTTTTAGATTTAATTTTATACCTTGGGACAATTCCACACAAACTAATATTAACGTCCCAAATTAAGCAAAGATTGTACTATGGAAATTGGACGACGATATATATAGATACTTATATATATCCTTACGCCTTCCCACAATTGTCGGCATACATATCAGTAATTTTACCACTCTTGCAGTGAGATACAACATAATCCTTGTTTCACAATTAACTTAACAAGCAGATCCACAACAGTCTTTCCTAAGCTGTAGGCCAACAAATTTAGCAGTCGCCACGATCTGCCCAATTCCCATAATTTACGGGCACATTGGTGATAATTACGTGCTTAGACCACCACCAAGACGGAGCCAGCGGACCGTGGGTGGCGTGATCGGTCCCTATCGGAGCTATGATGCCATGTATTGATTGCCATCAAATTGCCCGCTCGTGACTGCCTTTCGAATGGATAATGTCTTTCTTTACGTAAGTCATAGAGATTTTAGTGTCGTTTGTAATTGGGGCCTCTTGTTACGGTAACTATGTTGTCATGAATGTATGTAGTTTGTTGGTTTTTGATGGTATATGCCCAGGCTCAATTCGTTAGGGCAGTTACTAACTTACTATAACCTGAGAAGCTGGTCCGAGACGTTAATGTAACTATTGATACGATCATCATTTTAAATTTGATCACTACCAACTTCATCTATAAGTAGGTACTACCTAATATTATTAAAAGAGGATCTTTTTTATTGTTTGCACGCGTTAATTTATGGAACTACTAATCTGATAAGAATATTTTTTCATTAGATAGCCCGTTTTGTTGACGAAGCCTATATAGGTAGGTATGGTGACCTTTAACACGGGGTTACGTTGTAGACCTACCTCAGGCACCATTCTCTCACAAAGTTTGCATATTACTTTTACTTACTATAAGCCCACCACTGTAACTACTGCTTTGTGAAGAGAAAAATAAATATTTTTTTTATCGTAGGTATATATATATAATGATGTTCCTACACAAAAGAGTAGATAAACGAATTCACCACAGGTCTTATTTATGGGCAGTTAAAGAAGAAATTGTATTTTCTTTTGTAAATGTTACTTTGAAATCTTTCGCGATTGTCAAAACTCAAAACTGATAAAGGCATCCATGCAATTGATGAAACTCGCCTAGACATAACAGATACAAACTTTTATAGTGCAAAGGTTTCTTTCGCAACATATAACGATGGCATCCTTAAAAGGTGGTTGGAAATGACCAATCATCGTTGGGTAATCTGTCAGTAATTTGACGTGGTAGTCATTACGTTGCGTTGCTCAAGCCGGTGTCACACGAGGCCTATATTATAACACATAAATCATGGATAATCGGATGTGCGCCGGCGCTGCGAGGCCGCCGGCGGTGGCTGGCTCCTCGATCAGCATATTATCACTTGCGCCTCTCGAATAAAGGATACTGTGGAATAGTTGTTACGACTATTAAAATAGCCGTGGTAGCCGAGTGGTTGCCTGCGAAATAAAGGTCGCAAGTTCGAATCCCAACTGTATCAATGAGTTTTTCTGAACTTATAGTACCTATTAGTCACACCACAAGTTTTACGGTGAAGGAAAATATCGATAGGAAACTTGCATACGTTACAAAGTGCTTCAAATTCAAAGAGTTTAGGCAAATCCGGTATCAGTATTGACTTGTTTTTATTGGAACTACGAAATTTCTAAAGAACTTTTAACTTCTAATTATAAATTAGACGCTAGCTATTACCCGCGATTTTTTCTGGAATATAGCATGTCTATGTATAATCCAGGATTCTAGCTCTCTGGTAAATTACACATAATTACGTTCAGCCTTTCCGGCGTGAATAAGTAACGAACATCATCGCAAACTTTCGCAATGTTCAATATTAGTAGATTTCTCAGGCACATACCCTTAATCTCAAACCTAGCTCATACTTTAAGAATTCAGAACAAATGATTTCGACTCCACGCCTTTTGTAGCCTCTAAAACAAACCTCTGGTTCGTGATTCCAAGCCCATCTCATTATCGAGTTTGGTGCGCGTTTAAAAATGTAAATAATATGAGAGACGCGGCAAATTGACGTATAATCATAGCGCTCCGGTGATTTGTAATAAATATAGATATTATGTGGACGCCATGGGTGGCTGGATTAGTTTGATGACACGGCATTTGGGAACTAACCTGAAGTAGATTTATTGGACCTTCATCTTTTAGGAGCATTTATGTAGGGTTGATATTATGAAAAGAAAACCGTGGTGGCCGAGTGGTTTGAGTACTCCCATGCCCACTTCTACCTTCTACCACCGCACCCCTCGCCATCGACAGGGAATTCACCCCCATACCTTGGAACCACAAAGGTCTCGCACTGCGCTGTTTCAAAGGAGATTCCTTCCGCGAACGCACAGGCTGTGGAATGCTCTCTGTTGAGGTTTTTCCCTAGAGGAGTTCTTCAGGAAGGGTGTGAAAAGATTCCTGCAGGGTCGGCAGCCCGCGAACGATACCCCTAGTATTGCAAGCGCCCATAGGCAGTGATAATACCATTAGGCGGGTCGCGTGCTTGTTTGCCACTCTGGAAAAAAATATATTTCTAGTATATAGTAGTAGATAGTATATCTTCATGCCTTCCAACAAGGGTTCCCGAATGGGTAGGCAATTAGGCATAGGTGTGCAGTAGCCCAGTTTTCACCCAGACCCGCCCAGTTTTCACCGGATATATATTTTAAGTGCCAACGTGTCAAATGGCGAGTCCATTGCCGTTACTCGAGCACGACTTTCCAAAAAAGAAGGTTTCCAGTAATGAGCTCCTTGGGGAGGGGAGGTTGTTATATTTAGTAACAACACAGTATTACTCTTCGAACACAGAGTGGCAACACGCATGTGATATTTCGGTATTGTAAGCATAAATGGGCTGCGGTAGCCGTTTCCCATCGGATGGGCCGTGTACTTTTTACCACACTTGTTCTATAAAAAAAAGGTAGATATCAGTGCTAAATTAATACAATGGGATTCCATCAAGATGTCTAACTTTCTCACTCTTAATTCGAAACCCGGTGCAAGTATATAGAAGAACTAGCTGTCCCGCCCAGCTTCGCCCGGGTGAAAAAGTAAAGTTTCCTGAAACAGAATCGCAGCGCCATCTATCGGGTCCAATTGTTATGGAAGCTATCCTATCTTTTAAGTCGGATCAAACTGCACACGGTGTGCAAATTTGATTGAAATCGGTTAAGTTGTTTAGGCGCTCATAGCGGACTTAATTGCCATAAAAAAGGTTATTGTGAGTCAATCTTAAAAGATAGACATATATGCTGTCGCGGACTTTTGTTTAGAATTTTTAAAGAGGAACAATTCCCTCATACACGATATTTGCGTAACTTAAACCGTTTACGCAGCGCACGCAACGGAAGCTCTCGAAAAGGAATATTATTTTCGGTTCCTGCAACCTTTTTCATGTACGCTTCGCTCCTATTGGTCGTAGCGTGATGTTTTATAGCCTAAAGCCTTCCTAGAGAAATGGACTATCCAACACAAAATTATTTTTCAATTCCAATCAGTAGTTCCTGAGATTGGCGCGTTCAAACAAACAAACAAACAAACTCTTCAGCTTTATAATATTAGTATAGATATACATATTGAATCTATAGCCGCTAGTTACATAGTCTATTTTCATTGTTCCCTGTTCAAAGTCAAGGTGCGCAGAAATTAAAAGAATTATACAATTTATTTCTTGTTCGGACCACCCGGAACTGACATTTACAATAACCTGTGCTATTAAAAAGATACCGTTGTCTTTTTATTTCTTACTTCATAACATTCTGAAGATTCTTTATATCCTTTATATTCTTTACATCAAATTGATGGATTCCTTGGAATAAGTAGTTGTAACGACACCATATTTTGAGGCCAACGCGACAAATGGCGAGTCCGTCACCGTACTCAAGCTCCGTCAAGTACCATTCTCCGTCCTTGAATTTCTTCTTAGAAACAAATGCAGGTGTTATTCTTAACCGTAAATCTCACGGTGACAATAACCTCTGTATACATTTATTTCAGTTCAGAAAAAACGAATTCAGAGTTAAATCTGAAATCTTCGTTTTCAGACAACTACTATCTACGATTATAATTTGTGTTACCTTCTTAATCACCTAATATTACATAATACATTGAGATACATTTTCGCAATATCCGTGCCTAAAAACCTTCTAACCCGTATTAAGAAGAGCAATACTTGGACCTAACATCGTGGTATTCAAGAATGTACTTTACAAGCACTGTGTATATCAGATGGCATTGGAGTGAGTTAGAACGAGATGTAGGCAATATATTGCGGAGATGGTAGTGTCGTGGCTCGCGCCGGCAGGGGCGGCGTGCATTGTTTGTCGGCCGCGCGCCGTGACCGAACCATTACGATACTGTCGGCAGAAATCGACTTATGACATTCTATATATCTTCACGTGTTACCACAAGGGTCTTCGAAGGTATTGTCGCACCAACCCACTATTCGCCATAGATATATTTTAGGTGCCAGCGTGACAGACGGCGCGTCCACTGTTCACAAGCATGACTATACAGAGTTACACATATAATAAGAGTTACACATACAGAGTTATACAGAGAGAGATATCTGTGTGATGAAGCAAGTATTTGTGACTGTATTTCATGGTGTATGTATAACTTAGGTAACGATTGGAACGTCAAGAGTACTCGTGACAGGCGAGCATGTATGAAGAGACTGATGAATGTAGGATGCAGCGTGTAAAAGTCTATAGATCTCCGGAGCTCTACCATCTCAGCCTACCGCGTGAGAGACTCGGCGTGATGATATGTATGTACGTAGATTTCTGACTGCTAGATGATCTGCATTGCTTTGTTAGGGACTAGGTACATTTGTGGCAGTATCTCAAGTTCGATTTGAAATATTTATTAGTTTTTTTTTCATTTCACGAAACATTCGTATTCTCTCTCAAACTTTGTATATCTTCAGAGAAAATAAAGTCGTAAAGACAAACGGCGAAACTTTCCTGCTGACTGTACAACAATCACCGCTTATTTTCACTTACATTAGTTTAGTGAAGGATGGTATCAATGAAATATGTGCACATATCGCGTGACGCATCCTCCCTCAAAACCAGCCCCCTACTTTAAGTGATTAGTTTTTTTTTTTATAATAATACTCTTCACTCGCGCTCCTTTGATGTCGAATAAGCATATGTTTAGTATCTCGTCCTCGGTACATAAGAGCAAAACTAAACGGGAAGATTAAAATGTTCAGACGAGAGAGCGTTTGACGTTCGTGGAAGAGAACTCTTTGGTAGTAAAATTTGTGTTTATGTCATATTACTCCGCTTAATGGCAATTAAGTAAATGGTCCGTGGTTCGAGTCGTGTTGGTGGCTTATCAAGTCACCTGTGTAGGATATTGGGTTCAAGCCCTTCTGTAACAACGTTTATGATTAATCTAATCCCTTTGTGCATGAACTCAATGAGGTGTGTTAAGTCGTATCTGTGAGTCGCGACAGACTCACTATC
Source organism: Drepana falcataria (assembly GCA_945859725.1). Lineage (NCBI taxonomy): Eukaryota > Metazoa > Arthropoda > Insecta > Lepidoptera > Drepanidae > Drepana > Drepana falcataria. Next base: position 5,880,500 of record OX243941.1, on the reverse strand, counting down.
TATTACGTTTGCACCAAAATTTGTATACATCCGGATCAGCTAATTAATTCAATTTAGTACAGCGTTTAATCACACCTCGAGCTGTACGGTGACACATCAAAGATAACCAGTCTAAGTTTGATAAGAAATTCAAAGACATTGAGAAACGCGCGATGGACTGGCTATTTGACACGTTAGCACCGAAATATTTCCGTCGAAAATAGGGTTAATACACACGTTCTATCCGTTAGAGGGCTCTTGAAAAGGCGGGAAGATATATTTAAGATAAGGATAGGAGGGTGTACTGGTTTAGGGATATCTGGCAAATAAAATTAAGTTCTTTAATTTTTAGGTCAGTGAAGAAACATTCGTTTTATCACAGGCTTATCATAGGTGATTGTGGACAGGTCACATTGATAAGAGTTAAAAAAAATACATTTACCTTATTCTAGGTACTATATGTTAAATGTTTATCTTAGTATAAAATGGTTTGAGAAAGTGAGATGGCAGTTGATTACTTCTAGATTTAGAAGGAATGCTTACCCAGAGAGGATTCCTGTAAGGAGGTAATTTTAATACATTTTTTTTTCACCTCGAGTTGCTTGAAAACTTCACGAAAATACTATAATTTCATAATGTCCAATCTCGCGGTAGGCCGAGAGGCGAATATTAATTAGGTATCTAATTACAAACCTATTTCACTTCAAGTGAACACATCGTTACGTATTTATTTGACGTTATATAAAATGTGTAATTTCTGCAAAACATGGTATCAATTTGCCATAAATCTTCCCAACTTTTACTATACAGGGACCTACCTATGTCGTCCAAAAGGGTGGCTCAGACACGTGTCGTCAGTACTAGGGGTTGAAAACGACCAAGTAACATTGACACTTCATTCTCTTTGAACACTAATACAATCTAGAACACAAGGAAAAACGCAGAGATCAATTTAAAACGGTCGTATAATGAGATTGGGATTTTATTTAATACATTTAAAATTTATCGCTTTGCTTGTTTGTCGAATTGTGACTTGTATTATGAAGTGGTTTTTTATTACCAATAAAGTTTATGATGTTCGGTTATTAGATTATCTTTGGGACTAAGGATTAAAGGGAAAATAATGATGTGTGGGAATATGCTGAGGACATAAACTTGCCCATAATGTCGATGAGTGAATTAAACCAAATAATTCGTGCTAATTGGCGGTTTATTATTTTAAAAGCTTTTTACGGATGTCTGGTCGAGCTAGTTATGGCTTCGGTTTGTTATTTTCTGTTTTGATTTATTGTACCGGGCAACATTTCCTCAACGTATTAGGTATTTATTGACCACACGGGAAGTTAACTAATGGTTGATGTCGACCTTGAAATTAGTGCAAGAGCTCGTGGTCATATGGGACCGTTCAAGCAAAGCTTATGTTAGCGGTCAGTTCAAGCAAAATAAAGACTAAAGTTCCGAATTCTCACTGGTGTTTCCGTAAAGTGAGAACACCACGAGCTTTATGGTGAAGAAAAAAATCGAATAATATCGAACCTGTATACTGTTGAGAAGAAATTCAAAGACGTATGTGTAGTTTGACCGCTGTCTCCTAAAATATATCTTCGGCGGAATTTGGGTGTGTGGACTATCTACGAAGCTCAGCCTTGTGGGAAGGCTATGTGCGCATATATAGGAAGCAAAACACAAAAAAAAATTCTAAATAAATTCTCACGAAAAACCAAACACGAAACTATTAACGTCCCCCCAAACGCCGCCGCTACTCCCGGGGGAAGACGAGACAAATTATTATTTTCCATAATAATATCATAGCGGCATTACTCGACGCAACGCATGCGTGACCAAAGCCAAGCTCTAGCCGAGATTTTTTGCACCCCATTGTGAATTACGTACTGGCAGGAAGTTGTAAAAGTAGTGATTTGTAACGCACGCGCCGCGACGCCGACGTCACTTCCGAGACGCCGTAATGATGCGCCAAACGCGTGATGCAATGAATATCTTTTTATGACAATAGATGTGTAGATTAAGTCGTGTGAATTTTGTTTTTACGTATTAACGTTCATGGCTGATTGGTTTGAATCAATTCAACATTTCAGGTTCTATAATTAAAGACCAACAATATGATCAACGAAGCGCGAACTTCGCGACGATCCTATATGCGTTTGCAAAGGGATTCATAGACTGTCACCCAAGCATTGAAATATATCGCCGGTATAAATATGGTATTCTTACCACTATACCTTCGAGCCTACCATCCGATACATTTCTCCCAAATAAACAAAACAATTGTTGCTTACTAATTTTGACCAAAAACACAGTACTTAAGTCTTATACATATTTATTCCCCAGAAGTCTTACAAATATCCACTATTACTATCGCGATACACGAGTGCGTAAGAGATAGATTTACAGACGACATATACGTCTGTCTCATTCGCACTCTTGAATAATGATAGCAGAAGCACGTCGTGGTAGGGCCACTGAAGTTCGTTCGTGTCTCCGTATCTCCATATCTCACCCTCGGGTTATGTCGGAATGGTTTTTACTTTTATGCTCTGTTTAGTTTTCTCTCTCCATTTAATTACGGCTGTAATGCGTTTGGCAGATGACGGTGGGCTTAATGACGCGCGTGAACTGTGCCGATACCAAATGTATGGTGCTAATGGTGATTGAGCTCCAGCCCGATCGATATAAGGAGATAGCCGTGTAGATAAACACAAACATCTTATGAATAACTAAGCCTAATAAATATACCTACTTAATATCGAGTGATTACGAACTCTTTCTCCGTCACATTCGCGCTCTCTGTCACGTTGGCGTCTCGGCATATCTCTGACAATATGTTTATCTTGGAGTAGGCGCATCTAGATATATTTAATATATTATACATATATAATATATGTATATTATATTATAATATTTAAGAATTAAAGTTTGTAAGTTTGCCTGTTCAAACTCAACTCAAAAACCTTCTTCTAAAATTTCGTAAAATATACCTACACTCAGAGGCACAATTAATCGCCCACTTTTCTTCTCTACTTATGATTTTTATGCAAATTAAATAATATCAATATTTTTATCATTATCTTTTAACCAAAAATATTGTGAGCAAACAACGAATCATTGCGAAGCGACAAATTTGAATTAAATGGGAAAATTGAGGTGGGCGGTTAATTTTGCCTCTGAGTGTATATAAATTTCCTGCGTAATTTCTTGCCTATAGACGCTAAAATTGCGCTATCCCAAGCATTACTCCTTCCTATCCTTGACTATGACCAACTTAATAAACTTGAGCGCCTTCAAAATTTTTGCATACGGTTCGTATTTGGGTTACGCAAATATGACCACATTACTGAATTTCGCCGTAAGCTCAAGTGGCTACCCATCCGACTTCGCCGGAGTACACATATCCTATCACTTCTTTACAAAACTTTGTTTGATCCTAGAGCCTTCAGGAACGCTTTGAATTTTTTTTTTCCAACCTGCACCTACTCCGTAAAACCAGGGAACTTATCCTTAAAACTCCTACCTTTACCTCTTCTTCCTATTCCAAGTCCTTCACTGTGCAAGCTGTCCGTCTATGCAACTCGCTGCCCCAGAACATCAGACTGGCAGAATCATTGAACTCCTTCAAGAAACTTTTATTCGAATACTATTTTTCTTTATAACTTATACATATGTAAGTATATTTATGTATATGTTATGTTATTGTATGTGTATAAAATAGGTATATGTTTCGTATTTATTTATTTAGATTGCTTAGTATATGTATATTATAGTAAATATGTATATTTCATCCGCTCAACTATCACACCTACCTTTTTTTTCTCTATTTCTTTTCTCTCTTCACTTGGTTGCCTGGAAGAGATCGCTTTGGCGATAAGGCCGCCTATTGTGCCTATTACATGTTATTCTCTGTCTTTTTGTCATCCTATTTGTTTGTATGTGTGTGTGTACAATAAAGAATATTATTATTATTATTATTATATATTATATAGAGCCGTGGTGGCCGAGTGGTTCGAGCAGTTGCCTGCGACACAAAGATCGCAAGTTCGAATCCCGACTGTACCAATGAGTTTTTCTGAATTTAAGTAGAGTGATTAGTCACACCACGAGCTTTACGGTGAAGGAAAACATCGTGAGGAAACCTGCATACGTCTGGGAAGAAATTCAAAGGCGTATGTATAGTCGTGCTTGAGTAACGGCGATGGACTCGCCATCTGTCACGTTGGCACTTAATATACCTCTGGCGGAAAGTGGGTGTGTGGGTATTACCCATACACCTCTGCCTACCCCTTCGGGGACCCTTGTGGGAAGACGTGAGGATATTATTATTTATTATTATTATATATATATATTTTTTATACCACATGGGTGACAAACAAGCATGCGGTCCGCCTGATGGTAAGCGGCTACCGCATTGCAAATGGTATATTGCATTAAATGGCTCATTTATTGAGCAAAACGAGGTTGCTACTACCCAAGGGGGCGGATACAATTGCATGCTCCAGATACTTAGATATATATATTAAGCCGTTCTTTTTTAAATGAGTACCAAAGGTCGTCGTCAGCTATAAGAAACTAAAACTTCCCTTAATATCTATCACTACAATAATGTAAAGCAAAATATTGGCGAACCCTTTCGTGTTGTCCACCACTTCCGTTACAATCAATAAATTATTCTTAATACTCACCATATTTACCCCATATGATTGCTACACACACAAACAAATTACTTACAAGTATGCGTGCTAGGGCTGCCCCACGGTTGTTTGCCCACGAAATAGATCTGTTGTCTCAGTTGATTGCAGATCGAAACTTTAGAGACCTGACCACTTGGAATCGGATTACGGGTTCGTTACTCGCCGACCATTTTTGCTGTTTGCCTGACCGCTAACAAATCAAACAAATACTGGGTCAGTTTGCGAGGGGAACGTTTTGTTATCCGATGTTTGCCAACCCTAGCTAACTTTCGAAACTACTTGCGCCAAACATAATATTGACAATGTTGCATTGCAGACAAGATATTAAAAAATCTTACGTAAACTTAAACCTTTTATATATAAACGCCTTAACACAGCTTAGGAATAGCACACTCGGCTCAGAGTGATAGATTAATTTATCGCCGCATCTCACACACATCTGCCTCACGTACAGCTGTACTTTTTGGGGTTCTTCTTAAGCGTAAGCGGACTTCCTCACGAAGTTTTTCTTCAGGGAAAAGCTCGTGGTGTCATCGTCAACATCTCGAGTTAAAAAAACTCGCTGACCGTTTGCAATATTAGTAATATTAGTATTAGTTTTATTATATTAATACAATATTAGTAATATTAATATTACTTTGAGAAAAAAACAAATATATTAATATATATATTTTTTTTATACTACAAGAGTGGCAAACAAGCATACGGCCCATCTAATAGGAAACGGTTAACGTAGCCTATTTACGCTCAAGATACCGAAGTATCACTTGCGCGTTGCCACTCTGTGTTCGGAGAGTTATAGTGTGTTGGCAGCATAAAGTTTAATCCCTCTGCTTCCAACACAATGTAACAATCCTCCCCCCTCCCCAAGGAGCTCATTACTGGAAACCTTATTCACCACGTAGAAACACAACACAATAAATTGTGTCATTTGGCTACGGACTTCTATAAGGTGGAGGTCCTGCCCCAGTCGGGCAGCTCCAAATCGAACGGGAAACCCGTTATGCCCTACCTCTCTCATAATCTCTCATATAATAATAATATATACTCACGCCTTCCCACAAGGGTCCCCGAAGGGGTAGCCAGAGGTGTATAAGTAATACCCACACACCCACTCTCCGCCAGAGGTATATTAGGTGCCAACGTGACTGATGGCGAGTCCATTGCCGTTACTCCAGCACGACTACGACACGACACGAATTTCTTCTTAGACGTATGCAGGTCTCCTCTCGATGTTTTCCTTCACCGTTCAGCTCGTGGTGTGACTGATCACTGTACTTAAGTTCAGAAAAACTCATTGGTACAGTCGGGATTCGAACTTGCGACCTTTGCGTCGCAGGCAACTGCTCGAACCACTCGGCCACCACGGCTCTAACAAATATATTAGTCGCGTATTAGTCGTGCTTGAGTAACGGTGATGAACTCGCCACCAGTCACGTTGGCAAATAAAATATATCTCAGGCGGAAAGTGGCTGGGTGCTAGCTATAAACCTCTGCCGATCCCTGTGGTGACCCTTATGGGAAGGCGTGAGGGATGTATTATTTGTAAGATTTGTTTTTAATCGATTTTAAACATTATATATTATATATTTCACATTTAGAAAGCTACGTACATTAGTTCTGGAGTACCAAGAACAATATTTTGTTTACAATAAAATATATTTTTGTAACCATTATCAAATTTACCGCATCTAGTATTTATCAACTTGGTACAATATCCGCACAAATCGATCGTCTAATAGCTTTCTTCTATTAGATTAGCTATTTCTTAGGAAAAGAACCAGTTTTCGACTCAGAATGCACAAAAACGGGAGGTTGCTGTACCGGCGTTTAAAATCAAGTCATGGCGGAGTCTTTAATCAGTTCCATTGCCACTCGATTCAGAGATTCCTGCGTTTGCGCACATCAATATAGTCCAATTACGGAGAATAGAGGGCTGGGCAAACGTCATCAATTATGCATTCTACTATTTATTTACTCAGGCGATGCAATCTCCGTAAATTGATTATATACTACCAAATATATAAATAAAATGGGACGATTCCACTCAAATTGACCTAGTGCCAAATTAAGCAAAGCTTGTATTATGGTAACAAAACAACGATATATTTACTTATTTAAATACATAGGACATCCAAGACTAAGGTACAAATACTCGTGTTCGTCACACAAATATCTGCCCTCAGTGAGATTCGAACCCGCATCCTCAAATTTCGCAGTCAGGAGCTATAACCACTAGACCAGGCGGTTGTCATGTATTTTTTTTTATATTGATTATGATATCACTATACTTACTGTCATTTTAAATATTTAAAAGCAAAGTTAGCCCTTATTCTATATTGTTGTGCTCTAATACAGGATCTGAGTTGGTTTTTATATGCCAAATCTATCCCTTGCGATCTACCTATTGCACATCGCAATAGGTAGGTCGCAAGGCATAGATTTATCAGCTGAAAAACAAAGTAAATCAAATTTTAGGCGAGTGTCACCGCGAGGAATTTTAACCTGCTATATTCTAAGCTACTTTAATCCAGGGCAGGTAACGAGCATAAACTTTTACTGAACGCCTAGGCATGCGCAAGCGCACATTTTACTGCGACAAACCAGCTCTAAGGTAGCGGTCATAAAGTACACACGGACGACGGCGACGGATAAATTCGACCTATAACATATCGATTTTGTATTCGGAATTGTGTGCCGACAGTTTATAGTGCGTTCGCAACGATGTATGGGTAGCATTGGTAAAACGAATCTGTAGGTAGATTAGATTCTTTAGGACGTTGATTTTGTGTCAGTGTTTGGTACAATTTGTCAGTGTTTGGTACAATTTGTCAGTGTTTTGTACAATTTAATGTCTTGTACGAAAATATTATGTAAATTTAATTCAATAAATGTGAGGGCCTAGTATAATAACTACCTCAAATCAAACAATGAGAAAAAGTAGTGGATCGACGAACGTTTTAGATTTTTTTTTTCAGTTATGAACCAAACTTTAAAAACTAAATCTGAAAAAGCTTAGACCATTTTTAAAATGCCTCTTATTTTAAGAGCACTAACCCTACAGATAATTTGACTTTTACTACAACAATCAGATCTGTCATTGCTCAACATTTTTTGTTGAGAATGTTTTGTCGAACGTTTCCTTTAAAGTACTTACACTAAGTAAAAACTGACACACACATCCTACCATGATTCCTAATTATATGCAAAAACAATGACAGACACGGAATTCATTTATTAGTATTCATTGGAGCGGCACAACCAAAGGGATGCCAACAAAAACCGGTACAAAGCAAGATTGATATATCCTGCTAATTTGCCTATACAGATCTGAACGGCAATAAAATAATGTCATATCATATGCCCTATTTAAATGCAAGCGAGCCTAAAAACAACCTTTTGAGCCAACGATGTATTTCCTGTCTGGATTCATTGGAGAACAAAAAGAGGGAAATTCAAGTTTTAAGATCCTCCCAATTAAGGAGAAAGGCCTGAGTGATGTGGGCTTCGAGTGGTCGTAACTCAATTTGGTAGATTTTAATTATTGGAATCAGGATGTCCTTTTCAATTCACTGGTTAATAGTTCTTTTGTGAGCGAATCTTGGCAGAGCTTTATTAACCGAGCTATTTTGATATGCAGCTCTTTAAATTCATTACAATAGAATATTAATATTGCAGGTTTGTTTTGCGATTTAATGCGTGGAGTGCTGATTTAATTGATCTGGCTCGAGAAGGTGGCCTGGCTTCTGTGCTCATTTACTTGGGATTGGTTCTATAGGTATCTATTAAAATGTATGTCCACAAATTTGTTTAGGTTTTAAAAAATGGGGAGTTGGGGTAGGCAGAAGTGAAAGCACACCGTGTCTAACGGCGAGGATGCCGCCTTTTAATTCCTTTCTAGGCTTCTTAGGGTTCCTCATGTTGACCCACAAGTGTCCCCGAAGTAGGGTTAAGCAAGCAAGCAAAGAAGCAGGGTAGGCAGAGGTGTATAGGTAGTACCTACACACCCACCTTGAGCCAGAGAGATATTTTTAGCTGTCAACGTGACAGGTGTCGAGTCCATCGACGCTACTCTAGCACGACTATACATATGCCTTTGAATGTATTCTCAAATGTAACGTAACCCTAAAGCTCGTGGTGTGAATAATCACTATAGGTACTTAAGTTTATAAAAACTCATTGGTACAGTCCAGATTTGCTTGCTGTAGGCACTCGGACCGCTCGGCCATCACGACTTTTACTCGGCCACCACGGCTCTTGCATGTTTTGCTCACGATGTTTTCCTTCACCTTGAAGCTTGTGATGTGATCAATCATTGTAATTGTATATTTTCACGCCTGCCCACAATTGGTAGGCGGAGGTGTATAGTAACACATCATCTTTTCTTGCGGAGACATACATATATTTAGGTTCCAAAATGGCGAATAAATAATATATATATATAATATATCCTCACGCCTTCCCACAAGGGTCCCCGAAGGGGTAGGCAGAGGTGTGTAGGTGATACCCACACACCCACTTTCCGCCAGAGGTATATCAGGTGCCAACGTGACAGATGGCGAGTCCATCGCCGTTACTCAAGCACGACTATACATACGCCTTTGAATTTCTTCTCAGACGTATGCAGGTTTCCTCTCGATGTTTTCCTTCACCGTAAAGCTCGTGGTGTGACTAATCTATATTATATATTATATATATTTTTATTTAAAATGGCGAATATCGCCGTTTCCTCAAGATACGTTCGTCACCTTAGAAAATCACTATAGTAAAACGCATTGTAACAGTCGGGGCTCCAAGTTGCCATCTTTGCTTTGCATGTGACTCCAACCACATAGCCGCAACGACTCTATGATATATGCAAAGTTATACAAAGCATACCGTAACGATAATGACAGGTATCATTATCGAGAACTGTAATTATCAGCAAATTTGTACTAACGTAATCTATTTAAGTATTATTATAACACAATTATGTATAATTTGATGTATTTTTTTTACTTGTTCGAACTTATTCGCCTCCCGGCCATGCGCAATTGTGCACCGTTCGGAACTAATATTGTATTTAAGTGATAGTCAAGCCATTTCTGAGTAATTGCATCAAACAACAAGGGTTAAATTAATTATCGCTTTTTTGTTAACAACGACGCTTATGGGCACCTTCTCGTATAAAATACATATCATCACGCCGAGTCCCTAACGGAGTAGGCAGAGAATAAAGAGCGCCAGTTCTCCCTAGACTTACATACCTATTTCGGTTCGTCCACATTCATCAGTCTCTTCATACATGCTGTCGGCTTCGAGTACTCTTGACGTTCCCGTCCTTGAGCGTCCGATCGATTTGATCTAGGTAATTGGAACGTGGTCTTCCTCAAATAACAAATAGGTGTATTTTCACGCCTAGCCACAAGGGTCCTCAAAGTAGGCAGAGGTGTGCGGAGATATATATTAGGTGCCAACGTGTGAGTCCATCGCCGTCATTTCTTCTCAAACGTAACGTATGCAGGTTTCCTCTCGATGTTTTCCTTCACCGTAAAATACGTGGTGTGACTAATCACTGTACTGAAGTTGAGAAAATCTCCAGCCAAGCCAAGTCTGAATTCAAACCTGTAATCTTTATATTTCAAACAATCGGAATCGAACCACTCGACCACCACCGCTCTAATATATAACAATAAATAAACATATGTACCTTATTCCCTAATTTTCCAGCCGTTCATTCGGCGATTGCTTACTCACCGGCAACACTTATATTTGTGTACCTATATGTAAGAGCTGTGAGTAGCAAAGAAATCTTGCGACAACGATAGAGCAAGCTCCTACAATGAGACTCGCAGCATCCCTAATCATAATTTATTCCGCGGCACCCTCTAACGTCAACTTCCTGCTCCGGCCGGAAGCAGGCAGCCGCCATTTTGGCTGCACGCGGCCGGATGTGCGACGCACGCGCATCACAGTTGTCACTTCCGTATTTAATACCATGACTTTGGACTTTTGAGAAAATATTTAGTTGGATTTGTGAAAATACTCTTCCTCATAGCAGTTTAGTTTAATGGCTTGGATGTTGGACGGAATAAAAGTTTAAGTGATGAAATCTTGAACGACTCAGAGGCAATGCGTTCGTTTTAAAACATTAAAGTTATGTGTTTGTTTTCGAGAGCCAGGAAATTAATATTATTTTAAGCTTATTTCCTGTATACGAGATAGACAGAGGTTATAGGGAGATATAAACACACATCCGTCTTTTCCGCATAAGTATACCTACATAACGTCTTTGAATTTCTTAGCAGAGGTATACCTACTATCTGCCTACCCCTTTGGGGATCCTTGTGGGACAGCGTGAGGTATAACTGCAGGTCTCGTCGCAAAGCTGTGATAAACAGTACACAAGTTGAGATAAGCTAATTGATAGATATCACCGCACCTCTCGCTATCCACGGGGTATTCATCCCCATACCTTGGAACCACAAAGGTAATGTACTATGCAGTTTCAAAAGAGTTTCTGGATGATATGAACTGTAATTTAAGGCAACTATGTACAAAGGATCGTCGATGCGTGCGCGTGCGGTCGTTGTCGCTGCGAAGGAGTTAATGATGACGCGGAGCGTTGAGAAGTGAGAAGAAGAAGACCGACAAAGTTGAACGGCCGCGCAGCTCGATTTGACGTCAATAACATTTAGCTCTTTAGGAAGGGATCCCCATGAATCTACTTTCAAGCTAATGCGCATGGTAGATACCTAAAGATTTTTTTAAAGAACTTTGTTGTTAATATTATGATAAGATTTTGTCTTATGCCATTTTAAATATGTGTTTTTATATTGCACTATATTGAATGCTCTCTCTCTCAGATTATGTCTCCGAGAGCTACTACTGACAAACTGTCATACAGTTTGCCAGAACAAAAAATATTATTAAGCTTGTGATTGTGGAATTAAATTAAATAAAAAAAATCATTATGGCAGGTCTATCCAAACGAAAGCGGATGGGTCAGTAAAGAAAATACCCAGTCATCTACAGAACGGCACATATATTATATATTATATTTCATCTTGACCCTAATTACGGAGCCAATCACTCATTCATTCATTCAGTAGTATCCTAATGAAATAAAACTCCATTCATAGAACATTTCTATATCATTATGAAGATTGACGTCGGATCAGATGATGGCACTTCATCAATTCAGGGTCCTATTATTGAAGCGTTCGAAATAATTTTGAAAATACTCGTGATGTATTTAATATTTTTGTTATTGTCTATTTAATTTTCTGTACATATTATTTGTTCTTATAAATGAGAGGTTTGGGAGCAGAAAGATTCGATTAGTGGCCAAGAACTCATAGATTGCAAGTTTGAACCCCGAAAATATAATAATAATTAGAATAAATTAAATACGTAATCTGTTTATGTAAACTCATATTGCGAATAAAGAGAACACAGCAAAAATAGATCCATTAGTACATAAGTTAGCTGACTTACCTCTCCAGGGCCCACGCCGGCCACAGAGACAATGTAATACACAAGTAGGCAAATACATTTTATTCTGATTCTGATTTGAACCTCGATTGAACCATTTTATTTCATACATAAAATATGAATTTATTGCATCATCATGCCGAGTAGGCAAGAGAGTAGAGCGCCAGTTTTTTTTAGGAAGAGTGTGTGTGTGAGGAGAACTGTGCTAGCAGCAAATACGAGGACGGAGTCTCTCTTCTGTTAGCCTATGCCCTACAAAATTCTGCAACTTTTGTTCAGTTAATAGCTGGTTTTATATAATTGAAATAATTCGAACATGGGTAAGAGTCATAATTGGACCCGGTAAGTGGCGTTACAATAACTTAAATATTGCCATCCAAGTGGACCAGCTGTTATGTGTTAACACATATTCATATGTAACTAATACTGCTTTAGGTATATCAGGTGCTGAAGGTAGGAGAGGTAGAGGAAGTCCTAGATTTACATACATGAGAATCATGATGATGATGATGAGATCAATAAAAAATCTCTCATGACGTAAATCGAGGTCAAAGAGACTGCGTTGCTCAGAAGCAAATGGAAGGAATTGAAAAAAAAACAGAGATGCAGTGCAATGTAAGACAAGAGCTCTTAAATTTATGATGATAATAACTTTACCGAATTCTATCTAGCATAGGATGACGTAATTTTTAACTCATCGATATGCGATAGAGAATTAGAAATATTGTCGAATGGTTTGATAATCTACCGCCCTGTCCACTATAAGAGATAATTCACATATACTGGCGTATCCGATTACGGAACAAATTGAATATTTATTCTCAATATAACCATGGCGGGTTGTTTAAAGTACTTCTTCCGACCAACATGAAGTGGGCTTGCCTTACACGATCGTAACTTTTTACTAGCGGCCTGTACTTTAAATTCCTATTGAATGGTATCGTGTCATTCATTTAACTTGATTTATTTGGAATACATTATTAGGAAACTGCTTACGAATTTGGTTTGTTCAATGTAAAAAGAAGAGGTAGGTTCTATGAAGGTTTTATACATCTTATTTTTTATCAAACAGCTTCTTTCCTCTCACCTTCCCACAAGGGTCCCCGTAGGGGTAAGCAGAGGTGTATAGTATATATTTTAGGTGCCAACGTGACAAATGGCGAGTCAATCGCCGTTACTCAAGCACGTCTATACATACGCTTTGGAATTGCTTCTCAGACGTATGTTGGTTGATGTTTTCCTTCACCGTAAAGCTTGTTCAAAAAAACTCATTGGTACAGTCGGGATTCGTAGATCTTTTTCGTAGATTGCGACTCTAGTTATAGTCTAGTGGTCACGGCTTATGTAGCTTAAGGTCGCGTGTTCGATTCCCGCTAAGGCCGAAAATTTATATGATAATCATTAGTATGTTGTAGCTTAGATGTCTATCTATGAATGTATGGATACCTTCTTATGAGATCTCTCTTCTCAAGATTTAACAGAGATTTCTTCTCAAACGTGTACAGACAATACTTTCCTTCAATGTAAAACGTGGTGTGAATCACTGTACATAAGTTAAAGAAAACTCATTACTCAGATCAGGATTCGAACTAGCAATGCTTGCAATGCAGGCGACTACTTGAACCACTTGGCTCACCTTCCATTAAAAAAAGTGTATGATACCAAAAAAATCACGTAATAGAAACAAAAAACTATGAATCCAAAACATTTAATCATTGCATAACGATGCCATCGGGTGTCATATAAGCGTACAATTTATATAATGTTGCCATAAAACGGTTACCTTGGGTGGGATATTCCAGATCGCATGTTGTAATCCTCTTTGTTAGACCCAAGTACCTTTATAAGCCTCTTTGTTGTTAAACTAACCTTCATGTTACCGTTTACAACCGCTTACCATCAGGCGGTCCGCATGCTTGTTTGCCATCCGTGTGGTATAAAAAAAAATGTAGCTATCTCCTATAAATAAGGCATAGAATAGTCTATAGAATCTAAGAGTTCTAAGAAGCCGTGAGGGTCGAGTGGTCGAGTAGTTGCAACACAAAGATTGCAAGTTTCAATCCCGACTGTACCAATGAGTTATTCTGAACATAAGAACAGTGATTAGTCATGACGTCACTAGTCACCACGAGCTTTATGGTGAAGGAAAACACCGACAGTATCAAAGGAAACCTCTGTTATATAGGCGTCTAAAATATATCTCTGGTGGAGAGTGGGTGTGTGGGTTGCAGCTCACCTCTGCCTACCCCTTCAGGGACCCTTGTGGAAAGGCGTGAGGATATATATATATATAATAGCCGTGGTGGCCGAGTGGTTCGAGCGTTGCCTGCGACGCAAAGGTCGCAAGTTCGAATCCCGACTGTACCAATGAGTTTTTCTGAACTTAAGTACAGTGATTAATCACACCACGAGCTTTACGGTGAAGGAATACATCGAGAGGAAACCTGCATACGTCTGAGAAGAAATTCAAAGGCGTATGTATAGTCGTGCTGGAGTAACGGCGATGGACTCGCCATCTGTCACGTTGGCACCTAATATACCTCTGGCGGAAAGTGGGTGTGTGGGTATTACCTATACACCTCTGCCTACCCCTTCGGGGACCCTTGTGGGAAGGCGTGAGGATATATTATATTATTATTATATATATATATATATATATATATATATATATACATTTCCTCAGCGTTGTTTCTCCATATTGCTCGTGCTGTGATCAAAATCACTTTATTATTTCATACGTATTTATTCATCATATTAATGTCAACGTGACGTTGAGAGAGCTTCCCCTCAACTGCAGTCTAAGAAAAATAAAAGTGATGTATACGTCATCCCCAGTCCCGAACGAGCATTCAGCCACGCTCCCGTTTATCAAAGTATCTACGATCCACAAATTGCCACGCTATAGTCAAGAAGGTACTGTACCGATATAAATCTCCTATTGAAAGAGTCGCCATCCTTCGCCTTTCACGGGGTTCCTTTCAACTGTTGGTAGACAAACAGACAGACGGAGCTTGGCAAACACTCCTACGGGGCCGAGATCAAAGCGCGATATGATACAGCGCCCGTTTAATTTGGCGCCAACTGACAGGACGCCATTTTGTAAACTCGCGTGGTTCGTGCCGTTGCGTTGTGAATTTTCAGATTAAATTACCCAATTTGGAAATAGGACTTATAAATAAATACCTTGGGACCCTTCCACACAAATTGACCTAGCCCCAAATTAAGCAAAGATTGTGTTATGGTAACTAGACAGCGATATACATACATGCATAGCACATCCAAGACTAAGGTACAAATACTCGTGTTCATCACACAATAATCTGCCCTGAGCGGCAATGAAACCCGCGACCTCAAGTTTCGCAGTCAGGAGCTCTAACCACTAGACCAGGCGGTCGTCATATCATCAAAGTTTAAGGTATTTGTATAAATACACACATAGATATCATCACACTGAGTTCTTCATGCGGTTGGTAGGTGTTTTTTTCACTTTCATGCAATAACTTGAACGAAACTGGTTGAAATTTGGCACAGCGATTGATACTCTGCCTAACCATTCGGGGACCCTTGTGGGAAGGCGTGAGGATACCTAATATGTTTTATACTAGAAAAGAATAGCCTACCAATCTAAACAATTTCGCGGGGGTAACCGAAGGCCTCTGCCATCCTACATGTTAATCCAGCTAAATTTCTATCTCGTATTTGTATTCTGTGTCCAACTCCATTACTAAATGAAATTGAATAAAAACTGGTATAAGTTTTTATAATAATAATAATAATAATAATAATCATTTATTTGCAAAAAACATGGTATAAATTGGGTGTTAATAAATAAATAATGTACATACATGTTTTGCCGAGTTTTCAGCATGCAAATCCAGGTTAGTGTTCAAAAAATTCTTTAACACTATAAAAATTATTCTCATTCAACCACTTATACAGTTGAACTTTAAACCGCCTATGGTTTAATAACTTAAATTTGCGTGAAAGAC
This sequence comes from Drepana falcataria, assembly GCA_945859725.1. NCBI lineage: Eukaryota > Metazoa > Arthropoda > Insecta > Lepidoptera > Drepanidae > Drepana > Drepana falcataria. The sequence continues at coordinate 5,864,356 of OX243941.1, read as the reverse complement.
GAACAAACTTACGCATTTATGATATTTGCAAGATGCCTACAATGTGCAGCCACTGTTGCACTGTTTGCAGTGACTAGTGTCTGGTGTTCAGAAGTGAAGTGTTGATGGGTTTTGCTTATTCATAGGCGAGGGGTAAGGAGGAGGTGACGAGTGCTTCACTGGAGGCTGGGGTAAACATTGAAATTGTCTGTACATACCCCTTTTACTACTAATGCCGATGAATGCAGAGCAGGAAAGATCTTTCGCTAAATATCCATAGAAATTTAGACTCAACTCAGAATGCTATCAGGCGTGGCAAAGCTGATCATCTACGCACTTTATCGCGGGAATCACAAGAATTATCGGTTTAGAAGAATCCGATAAGATAAAGCTGGTATTTTTTATATTAATAAATAATAAATAAATCGCCCGCGCGGTAGTTTATCGTTAGTTAGTCTTAGGTAGATACTACTGTAATAATATCTTCACGCCTTCCGACCACCACAAGAGTCCCCGAAGGGGTCGGCAGAGGTGCATTGGTAATACCCAAACACCCGCTTTCCGCCAGATATATTTTAAGTGCCAACGTGACGGATGGCAAGTCCATCGCCGTTACTCAAGCACGACTATACATACGCCTTGGAATTTCTTCTAAAAATATTAATATGATTGTTGTACTTCTTCTTCCTCTTTAACTTCTACTGTAACAATATTAAATATAACTGTTGTAATAATAAATAAACATCCAGAATTCTAGCATCAAATTAGGTAAATAGTTTTCGCCTTCCCACCTGCGTCTCGGAAACTGTAGCCAAGTGTTGGCACAAACATACCTACATATTTATGGCGAAGGCATTTATTAATTACATTGGGGCCAACGTAATAGAAGGCCAATCGAAAGGTAACCTTCAAATACTATCTACATATTCGACCACCACGGTTCTGAAATACTAGAGTCAGGTTTGGATTTTTTGGTACGAAGAACACAGTCACATAAAGACGGCCGTGTGGTAACACTAACTGCGACGATTGAGTTCGCGGGTTTCAGGAGAGGATAACAATCGTGTATCACGCGAAAATTTGAACCGTACTCCTGGATGGAAAGGAAGGTAGGTTGCACATGTACCATACACCTAGAAAATAGTTATCATTAGGTTGGACTGAATCAAAGGCAGCAGAACAAAGGGAGGGAAAGATTTTTAGAAGAGGCGTATCATGAACAGATACACCAAAATCGCCACAGTCATCGTCGCCACAATAAATACGTCTTAGATTATCGTATTTGAATGTACATATGTGATAGGCATGAGCATGTATATTGCTGCCACGTTTCCATAGTACAAGCTTTGCTTTGTTTGAGAGCAGGTCAATTTGTAAGGAATAGTTCCAATGTCCTGTGATATCATATTGGTACTAAGCGTGCATAGATGTAGAACTCTATGGAATTAGGTAAGACCATAGACAACAAAAGGTGCAATAATGAGCCAGGTCTAACCACGACCCGCCGTGTCACCCCAAGTCATGAATAATTCAACAACTAGGCAATGTTTTATGTATCAGCTTTGGGACGTTGCATGGAATTTTCGACATAACGTTTATTGTTTCTTTGGGCTTGGTGGGAAACTGGTGGGAAAATTAACACATTTTCCTTACTATAAGGCTTCCCAATCAGTATGAGACTTCACTAATCAGATTTTCTTTGCTGTAAGATGGGTAAGCCGTAGTGGCCGAGCAACTTGAGTTGTCGCTTGCGACGCACAGGTTAAAATTGCCGAATCCTGTCTACCAATTGATTTGTTCTTCGGTATTCGAACCTGCGATCTTTGTGTCGCAGACCACTCGGCCACCACAGCTCTTATATTAAAATTATTATAAGTATTAAGTCTGGTGGCGCCCACTTAGCTATGTCTGCGTCTAGCTAAGGCTTTAAAATACCTACTCAGTCACGTAGTCACCCGCAAGAACCGCACAGAAACGAACATGTTTTCACGACGACTTCACCATGCTTATTTGCTTTTATTAAATGCATATCGCTGTACATAAAAAGCCACAAACTATATCCCGCAATTTGAGTTCTAACCCCTTGGCTATAAGGTGTAGTTTTAAGTGGATCGTCGGTTAGTTTTTACGATTCAAGTCCCGCCTATAGCCAGACGAGTAAGTTCCAGGAAGCTTAGTTTTTGCATCGTACGTGACAATGCGAATGTTTGAATGGATGAAAATTTGCACTACAGTGTTGTATGACGATATTAAATTGTATTTTCTAGTTGCCAAGTAAGACGTGGCAGGACGAAGTCTGCTTCCTGCCACTAGGTACTAATATTATAAATGCGAAGATATTTAGGTGTTTGTTCGGAATCTGATGAAATTTGGCACCTATGTACATAACATTATTAACTGGATTAAGTTGAAATCCACAAATATCTACGCTATCTAAATGAAATTAAATTCTACGCGGTTGACGCCGCGGGACACAGCTAGTAATGTTATTAATGCGAAATAAGTTCAGTGGTAAGTCACACCAATAACTTTACTTTTCTACTTCGAGAGAGATGACGTGAAGTAACCTACATAATATATCAATAAATTGATATATTATTATTCAATTACCTATTTGATGTAGTTATATGTTTAATTCATTTCTGTATTTATTTACGGAGAATTATATTTATAAAAAGAAAATATACGCAATAGTAGGTACGTCTTTTTATTGCAAAGTATTAATTTAATTAATTATTCCATTTAGACACTTGTAACCAATCTTTAAACAAAAAAGTTTTATATCTCGGTATCCAAATATTGATACTTAACTATTTATGCTGTTACAACTGTACCTGCTCAAGAGTGTGCGGAAGAAGAGACTGATGAGTGTGGACGAAGCGAAAGAGGTATGTAAGTCTCTCTGCCTACCCTGATATGGACTCGGCGTGATGATATGTCTGTATTTTTGTAAATATTGTTAATTGTTGTGTAAATAAATAATTAAGCTTCATTGCCACAGAATTATTCGAATTTGTCCTTTACTCATAATTCGATAACATAATTAGGAGCGCCACGATTTTCGAATCGATTCTTTTTCGAATCACGTATCGATATGTGATACAAACAGGGGCTGATTGCAATCAACCGAATCAACCCTTATTGGGTTTGGGAGCGAATACGTACTGTTTGTTTGTGTGTTAACCGAACTGTTTGCGCGGGCTATTATCTCTTGACAGAGATGTACAAGGAACGGGGATAGACAAGAAGCGGCATCTAAAATGCTGAATGCTGAGTTTCGTGGCAATATGCATAGTGAAGAGCTAGATGTGTGGGTATTACCTATACACCTCTGCCTACCCCTTCGGGGACCCTTGTGGGAAGGCGTGAGGATAAGAGCTACCTGTAATACTGTAACACTTAACAGCTTCGTTGATGTAGTTATAGATAGTAGCCCATAGGCTTTCTCAGTAAACAGGCTATCGAATGCAACATATTTTCCAAATAATATTTGTAGTTCCTGAGATTAGCTCGTTCAAACAAACACCTTAAACCAATACCGATGTATATAGATAAAGAGGCGTGGTGGCTGAGCTGTTCGAGTACTGTTGCCTGCAACACAAAGATAAACTGATTAGTCAAACCACGTGCTTTACCGTGAACGGAAACATCGAGAGGAAACCCGCATACGCTTGAGATGAAATTCAAAGGTTCATTAGGATCTAGTCCTTTTGGGGATTAGCCGGAACAGTCAGTGGTAAACTTTTATTTATACCACTGGGATGGCAAATAAGCACGCGGCCCGCCTGATGGTAAGCGGTTACCGCCGTCTATGGAGGCTTGCAATACCAGGCGCTCACTATTAGCTCCATTCGTTTAAAAAAAAAAACTATGATTTTACATTACCAACATACACTTTGATTTGATTATGGTATTACTATTAAAAAAGCCGCATCCAGCATCGCGTAGCTACAGATACGATAGATGCGTGTTACGGGGACGTATATTATATTTATCAGTCGATTTATCAACTTTTATTTGGTCTGAGTAACAGTCCACCATTGTAGCATCGCCTTGATTTTCCGTTGATATTATGTGGTGAGTGGCAGTTTCTTGTTATTGTCCACAATCATATAGCTCTATAAATACCTTCTTAATCTTCACGCCTTTCTATAAGGGTCCCAGAAGGGGTAGAGGTAATGGTATGTTGTACTTATTTTAGGTGCCAACGTGACAAATGGCGAGTCCATCGCCGTTTCTCTAGCTCGACTTTACATACGTCTTTGAATTTCTTTTAAAACGTATGCAGTTTTCCTCGCGATAAGTTCCTTCCCTGTAAACTCGAATTGCTACTAATCGTTGTACTTAAGTACAGAAAAACTCATCGGTTCAGTCGGGATTCGGAGTTGCGTCTATTCTATGTGTCACAAGCCACTTGGCCACCACCGCTTTTTCCACCTGAAAATAACAATAAAAATGTAATATTCTACATCCAAATCAGTATAAATCCGAATTAATCCCAATCACAGAATGATCTTTCTGAACACGTACCCACAAATGAAGTTACCCCCAGTAACGAGCGTATCGGTTACCGCGGTAATTCGGTTTGTACAAATCAGCGCCTATTTAATAAAAACCAGCAAATGGTTTACAGGACAAGTACGTCTAAGTCAAACCATTTTGAACCTTACCGTTCAGGTATTAAATGTTGTGAAGCTCGCATAAACGTCTCCATTGGTTTTTATGCCTTGCCGTCGATCCGGATTGATTCCTCTTCATTACTGGAAAAGAACATGATTTACTGGTTTTGTTTAATATTATATCTAAGTCACGACTAGCCAACTTAATAATATACCTTATGTCTGATTGAAATTAAGGCTAGTTTTAAAGGTAAAATTTAATCTATAATTTCTCTGGAAACATAATGTATGGTGAGAATAGTTATAGGTATAGACACAAATATGAACCATGTCTTTATGGGTATATGGCTCAGTCTTGCTTGTTAATACACCGTCTACTGTTGCTCATGAGATATAAACTATTATCGAAAAAGAGTTAAGTTACCACAAGCTTTTCACATTGCAAATAATAAAGCGACATATTGCAGACGGAGTCATGTGATTAATTTCTTTCAGCAAACCCACTTTACTTGTAAAGTTTTACGAGTTACCCAAAGGACCTTGTTGCATATACATTTAAGGCACAAATTAGCGTAATCTTTGGTACAATAAAACATTTATGGTCCCGAGATGCGGTTACAAATCAGGGCACAAAAGTTTTTAAGTAGCTTTTAAGGTTAGAGCTGTTTTGTTTGCGGTACATTATTAGGTAATTATTTGTAGGAAGTGGTGAGATCACGTGATCATTGTACAATCATTTTGTAAGGAAGGACTCATTGACGTGTCTTCACACGCGATCTTAAATATGAGTCAGCTGGTGTGTGCTCGTCAAGTAGGGGCTTGTAGAACGGTAGCTACATCGCAAACTTTAAGTGCGGGGTAGTTTCCGCTCGCTTGCTTAGAGCCTAGGAATGTACTATTGTACTTCACTGTCTCTAACGGGGTAGGCAGAGAGAACCGTGTGCCAGTTCTCTCCAGAATTATATGCCTATTTCGCTTCATCCACATTCATCAGTCTCATCATACGCGCTTGCCGGCTTCGAGCACTCTTGATGTTCCCATCCTGTGTGTCTGATTGATTTGACGACCAGGTTCCTAGTAGTTGGAAGTGGTCTTCCTCTGCCTCTTCTTGCACACACGTTCGCATTGTATTTTATAATTTATAAATAACACTGTCGCATTATATTATTACTAAGTAATGCATATATTAACACTCGGGTCACCCTCACTTGGTACGAGAGAGAAGAGCGCCAGTCCTCTCTAGGCTTAGAGATCTTTTTTGCTTCCGCATTTATCAACCTCTTCTTACATGCAAATTTATTAATGTTTAAATAATGTGTTGATAGTGTCATTGATGTGTTAGCAGCTCCTTGCTACATATCTAGAAATCGCGAACCAAACAGAAATAGTTGTACGTGCGCCTTGGATGTCTTATTTTTATATATCTATGTAAGTTTACAATAGTTTCTAAATTAATATTAATCCATAATAGATATTAGGCATTGCTTAGCTAGGGATTAGATTAGTTCTTTTAGCCCCAAGATATTATTAAGAGTTACATTTAGGTGCCATCGTGACAGATGGCTATTATCGCCGTCGCTCAGACATCAATGACTACATACGTTTTTGCTTTATACCTAGTCGTATATTATATCCTTGCGACGTTACTTTAATTGAAAATCTTATGATGTGACAAATCACTATACTTAAGTGAAGAAATGACATGCCTTCAAACCACCAGTGTGTCGCCTTAGAGTTCGTGGTGTCACAAATTAGTGTCAAGCACAGGTTCGAGGCAATAATATGAACTTTTCTAACTCTCTCCTTCCTTAAAATCCGAAAAGTTTCAGTTTCAGTTTGAGTAATAAACATAAACTGTTTGGTTTGAAGTTTTTGGATTGAAACTTTTTTTTCATCAATAATTATTTATATTCGACCAGTCATAAAACTGTATATTTTGCGTAGCAAGTCGACAGCCGCCCCTATTATTATCAACTGATTCCACAGAATATCAATTACTAACGACAATTTTCCTTAAGGAGTACTATTCGGGTCGCCGCAGCTATTCAAGCGACCTATTAGTTGCATCAAAGAGGGACCTTTTTCTATAAGACAATGATAATTATTTTCGCAACTGGCTTTGTCGTCTGGCAGACAATATGTCGAACGCCATGTCTTATTGTAACAAGGTGTAATTTTCTAGATGACAAAAAGAGTATTAATTAGCGTGAAGCGTGCAGTGAGGAATGGCCGTTTTTTAATAAAAAGTTTGATGTCACTCAAATAAATTTACAGGATAAACATCAGTGAATCTATATCTTATCTTCGTCCTGGTTCTAAGATTTTTTAAACGGATAGACAAAGGAGTTATTGCATCCACATTTCACCGGATGAATATATAGGTATAACTTTACAGAGGGCGACTAGATCGCCCTTTCTCAGTTGCATACGTCTTAAAAATTCTCAAGAAATAACCGTTCATAAAACTCATTGATATCAATCTCTGGTTTGAACCTGAAGGTATATGGAATACTCAGTCACCTTGGCTCTATTATGAGCTTAAAATACAGTATCAAATATAACAAAAACGAAGCAATATTGAATCATACATCCGAAGACACGAAACTATCAATCAATTCGTTGTTTACCATCAAAAAACCATTTAAAAAAGTCCGTATACAGACACGCGATGTTATGGCGGAAAAAACGATACTAATGTGGGGTGAATTGTTTTTTTACACAAAAGAAGTAATTATTATTATTTGGCACACATTTGCGGCGAACGATGCGCGCGCAGGCTCACCCGACGTGCCCGCACAAATTGCGGTTTCCAAAACCATTTGTGGCATGCCATATGCCGTCTAACGGAACTTCACTTCCTATTCACCCCATTGTAAAAAAAAACTATTTAAATATATCGAAGGCAGCCTGCTAGACAAGTGACTGAGTATTTCTTCTCACCTTAGCACCGAGCACCCTGGAAGATTAAGAAGTGTTACGACACCTGTCTCGTCCCAAACTAAGAAAAGCATACATACTAAGGAAATATATACAAATAGGAAGCCGTGGTGGCCAACGACACAAAGATCGCAAGTTCGAATCCCGACTGTACCAATAAGTTTTTCTGAACTTAACTACAGTGATAAGTCGCACCACGAGCTTTGCGGTGAAGGAAAACATCGAGAGGAAACCTATATACGTCTGAGAAGCAATTCAAAGGTGTAGGTATGTATAACAGTGCTTGAGTCACGGCGACGGACTCGCCATCTGTCATGTTGGCACCTAAAATATTTATCTGGTGAAAAGTGGGTACTACCTCTATGGGTACACCTCTGCCTACCCCTCCGGTGAACCTTGTGGGAAGGCGTGAGCATATATTATTAACATATCTACATAGGACATCCAAGCTGATGTATGAATTTCAAGTTCATCATACTAATATAAGCGTCAGAGGGAATCGAACTAGTTGGTTCGATTGAGCTTAGATCACTCCACAAGAGCTGTGACCACTACACTAAGTCATCATCAAATAAATGCTCTTTTAAAATAGTCAATTTTAAGGACACTATAATACCTGCTAAAACAACAATTCAATCACCACAATTTGGACCTTTTTAGTTGTGTATACCTTTTTAGTATGCCAATATTGACAGGTGGGGGGGTAAGATACCCGCCGGCTGCGGGGAGGGGGACAAAGGAAGCCGCCGCCTTTCATCTCGCCGCACCGTGACATCGGCACCTGTGGGCTACCGTGGCATTGATGTAAGTTGGTATGTGTGGAACAAGATATCAAGGGCTAGAAACCTTCAATTGTTCCAAACAATGAATTGAAGAGTTCTTAAGATTACGAATTAGAATGCTGAATGTCATTATCAATTATCTTAATATATATAAATTACGCGTCACGTTGTTTGTCCGCGATGGGCTCCTAAACTACTTAACCGATTTCAATCAAATTTGCACACCGTGTGCAGTCTGATCCAACTTGAAAGATAGAATAGCTTACATCTCAATTTATAGTCGCAACATTATTTTATTGCAAATTATTTGTCTATTATTTGATAGTCACAATCATCTGTTTAGCTTAGCTACAAACTATTCTAACAGATCGTGTTACAGGAAATTTAACTTTTTCACCCAAGCGAAGCTGGGCGGGACAGCTAGTTTTTTCTAAATTTTAGTAGGGTTATAATTTTTTTTTTATATTGTAAAGAAACGTGCAGAAACTCGAGAAGAAATTCAAAGACATTTGTTCAGTCGGCGTCTTAACATTTCAGAATACATAGCTTCATCTCCTTCTCTGTTCTTATTCTAAGTCGAGTTGGTATTAACGACAAGAGATTCTCTAATTTCTTATTAACGAGGAACTATTGAATAAATACCTAAATAATAAATAAATACTAGGGACAATTCCACACAAATTGACCTAGTCCCAAATTAAGCAAAGCTTGTGTTATGGTAACTAGACAACGATATATTTACTTATATAGATAGATATATACTTAAATACATAGGACATCCAAGACTAAGGTACAAATATTCGTGTTCATCACACAAATATCTGCCCTCAGTGGGATTCGAACCCGCGACCTCAAGTTTTGCAGTCCGGAGCTCTAACCACTAGACGGTCGTCGAATACTTAACTATTTCAGATTTAATAACTGCAATACCAGCTTCAGTAGTATTATTAATGTCATTTTCAAATTTGGAACGTTGATGTATCGGTATCTAGTTTTTAAATAGTTTGTCAATGTCCAAGTTTGAATTTATTAAGGCATGTGCATCGCAATGTATTGTCTTATTGAGATAAGGTTTGTCTTTATTAAGGGCAAAAACAACTGATGTATGTTCTTAAAGACATCCGGTTCTTCATGCTCTTTGGTTTTATATTACCTCCTGTTATGTTTTAACTAAACCATTTCGAATTAAGTAATTATAATAATAATAGTATCCTCACTCCTATCCTTCTACCATAACAGTCCCCGAAGGGGTAGACAGAGGTGTATAGGTAATAACCCACATTCCGCCAGAGATATATGGCCAACGTGACAGATGGCGAGTCCATCGCCGTTACTCAAGCACGACTATACATACCCCTTCGAATTGCTTCTAAAACGTATGCAAATTTCCTCTCGATGTTTTCCTTCACCGTAAAGCTCGTGGTGTGACTAATCACTGTAGGTACTTAAGTTCAGAAAAACTCATTGGTACAGTCAGGATTCGAACTTGCGATCTTTGTGTCGCAGGCAACTGCTCGATCCAATCGGCCACCACGGCTCTTAGAAAATATCAATTGAACTAAATATTCTGTACGATTAATTCGTTCCCCTTACAATCATTCGGTCAATTTGACAATGGCCGAGTGGCCCCCTGTTTTGAAAATATTTGCCGGCCGGACCAAACAATTCCATAAGTGGACCCCAAAATAATGACAATTGGATAATGGATCCTGTGTTGCGTTCCATTATTTCCGATATTGAATGATATGTTAGCGTTGTCTGTGATATTTCGAGTACTTCAGGCGTTCAATGCCTGCCTTAATTGCATAGTAAGAAAATATTCTTAATTTTTATTTTATTTTAAAATGTCCCAAAGAGGATAGATATTTAACTTAGGCAGTACCTACTTTCCGCCAGAGATATATGCTAGGTGCCAACGTGACAGATGTCGAGTCCATCGCTGCAACTCAAGCACTATACATACGCCTTTCATATTTTTCTCAAACGTTACAGCCTGTTTACGCATGCGGTACCAAAGAATGACTTGGGCGTTGTCACTGGTCACGTTGCCACCTAAATGTATCTCCAACAAAGATAAGGTGTTATACTTTTGCCTTTCCTTTCTCAAAACCTAATTTCATGCGAGAAGATTCGCAGTCATTACGAAGGACGCAAAGAAGACGAGTAGGTAAAGTTATCTAGTGGAGCAATTGTTAGCAATGCGGGTTACTATATCAGCCAAACTAGAAAGTAAGTTACAATATATTTAGAGGTATAGAAGAGATGTACTAGTTATGAAAAATTTTCTGGTGATCTAGGACGTAGATCTCACCATCTTTGTTCATGTCGTGCGTAATGGTATCACCATAACGGCGCGCCTCATCTCTGTCACGATCGCATAATTATACCATTCTTAAACACACTCGCTTAAAACCTTATTTTCTACTCAACAAGTATCAAAATTGCTTGGATAAACCGCTTAGTGTTTGCCAAATATGACGCACTTCGGCGTATCATCATCACGATTTTGCCCCGAGGTTAATGTGAAACGAGATTATGATCCTTATTATAATGGAATAAATGTAGTATTTGAATGTATTTTTTTACTAGCACCATCGTGATATTCGTGATAGACCGTTGGGTGAAAGGGCGTTGACTTTACAAGATTTCCTCGCGATAGTGTCATTGTAAGCGTAGCTGGTTTTAATAATAGTAAATCTATATACATCCTCACGCCTTCCCACAAGGGTCCCCGAAGGGGTAGGCAGAGGTGTCTAGGTAATACCCACACACCCACTTTCCGCCAGAGGTCTTACTGGGGCTAAGGCGACGGTGTAATAACTCCCACTTCGCCAGGTATATTCATATCCATATATTCAGGTGCCAACGTGACCGAGGGCTCTCAAACATAACTATTCATACATGCTTAACTATGTCTTTAATCCTCTCGATTTTTCCTTCATCGTAAAGCCCAAATAAATAACTAAAAAATTAAAGATAAATAACTGCACTTTTGTTCAGAAAACTCATTGGATCACCCGCCGATCGTAATCATTGGATTCGAGGTTGAATCTTAACATTGTTGGTGAATATTTTAGCCACTCGGACATCACTGCTCTTAAAATACGTATAGGTCTTTACGCTGTAAGGAGGGGAATGATAGCTGAATGAGATCAATGAGTTAGAGGAACAGCAGCTCTTGACAAAACCCTTGTCTGGTAGCGTTCTTTAGAAGTCGAAATATTTACAAGTTTTGTTTCGAAATTTATTCGAAATTATAGTTCTGTAGGCCTATAAAGTTTGCAGGCAACTATTAGACCACAGATGGCGCAAATGCCTAAAATACATGGACGATGAAGTAAATGTACGGACTCGTAACGCCATCTGTCGCTCAGTAGTGTAACTAATTCACAATAAAATATCCAATAACCATATTACTTGTAAATGCCACTAGTAACAGTTTGAAAGCCGTAGTGATCTTAGAGATTAATTAAGTAATTAGCTAACTATGAAATTACTATGTATGAACATATCATCACGCCGAGTCCCAAACGGGGTAGGCGTAACGGGGTAGAGAGTATACAACGCCTGTTATCTCAATTTCGGCTTAGCGCGAGACACCCCTGATGTTGCCAGCCGCTTACTATCAAACTGTTATAATAAAAGGCTACTTCAATGCTAAAATACTTTTTATAGCTCATATCTTGTTCTACAAGCTTTACAGCGAAGGAAAACACTGAGTAAACCGGCATAAACCAACTTCTCATACGAAGCTGTGCTTGCAAAATAGATTCAAAATATTTATACGCTGTTTGTTTCCAATAACTATAAACAGACTAAAAACATATTTTGTTGATCAAAATAATGACGATGTCAATTGACGTATCTTACATAAACTATTTTCTGAGAATCAGCCTGTGTGATAAACTCCTGACTTCAATCACAGTATATATAATCCCTATACCTTTAAACGAGCAATTCTTGTATATATAATCCGAATCTCGGAAACGGCTCCAACGATTTTCATGAAATTTGCTAGGGGGGGGATTTCGGGGGCAATAAATCGATATGGCTAGGTTTCATTTAAAAAAAAAGTAGTTATATCTGTGTTTTTAGGCAATAAAAATCTCCTACAATTTCATTAGAATATGAATTTCCCCACTGCTTTACCGACACAGCAATAATAAAGCGTTGCTAAGCAACAAACTTTAAGCCAATGAGTTTTTGGTTTGACGTTATTTGACGTTATCGTAGACGTTTTATATATAAAATCAATTGTTTACTTACATGACAAAATGCCTAAAAGAAGAAAAAAATAAACGCTTATACACAATCTAAATCCACGCAGCCGCGACTCGTCTCAAGAATACCTTGAAGAAAATAGTGATCGACAAGCAAGACTCATTTCAAGAAAACCATGAAAATAATCAGCTTTCCGCTCGTCCCACACGTAGTGCTAAAGTAAGAGTCTTGCAAAACTTGACTAACATACATACATACATACATACATATCATCACGCCAAGTCCCTAACGGGGTAGGCAGAGAGTATAGAGCGCCAGTTCTCTCTAGACTTACATACCTAACTAACATTATACGAGCAGAAAGGTTTTGTGATTTAGATGTTCACGAGAGGTTGCCTATGGCCGCTGAAGACGAACAGCGGGAACGACGACTACAAGATTTGCGGCAGCGTGCGGCACAATGTGTAGCTATTGAAAATTACGAACAACGAGAGCAACGTCTGTAAGATTTCCGGCAGCGTGCAGCGCAACGTGTAGCTACTGAAAATGACGAACAGCGGGAATGACGTCTACAAGATTTGCGGCAGCGTGCGGCACAACGTGTAGCTACTGAAAATGATGAACAACAGGAGCGATGTCTATAAGGTTTGCGGCAGCGTGCGGCACAACGTGTAGCTCTTGTAAATTACGAATATCGAGAGCAACGTCTGTATGATTTCCGGCAGCGTGCAGCACAAAGTGTAGCTTCTGCAAAATTACGAACAGCGGGAACGACGTCTACAAGATTTGCGGCAGCGTACGGCACAACGTGTAGCTACTGAAAATGACGAACAACAGGAGCGATGTCTACAAGATTTGAGGCAGCGTACGGCACAACGTGCAGCTACTGAAAATGACGAACAACAGGAGCGATGTCTACAAGATTTGCGGCAGCGTACCTCACAACGTGTAGCTACTGAAAATGACGAACAACGGAAGCGACGTCTACAAGATTTGTGGCAGCGTGCATCACAAAGTGTAGCTACTAAAAATGACGAACAACAGGAGCGTTGTCTACAAGATTTGTGGCAGCGTGCGACACAACGTGTAGCTACTGAAAATGACAAACAACTGGAGCGATGTCTACAAGATTTGCAGCAGCGTGCGGCACAACGTGTAGCTACTAAAAATTACGAACCACGAGAGCAACGTCTGTAAGATTTCCGGCAGCGGGCAGCACAACGTGTAGGTACTGAAAATGACGAACAAAAGGAGCGATGTCTACAAGATTTGCGGCAGCGTACGGCACAACGTGTAGCTACTGAAAATGACGAACAACAGGAGCGATGTCTACAAGATTTGAGGCAGCGAACGGCACAACGTGTAGCTACTGAAAATGACGAACAACAGGAGCGATGTCTACAAGATTTGCGGCAGCGTACCTCACAACGTGTAGCTACTGAAAATTACGAACAACGGAAGCGACGTCTACAAGATTTGTGGCAGCGTGCATCACAAAGTGTAGCTACTAAAAATGACGAACAACAGGAGCGATGTCTACAAGATTTGCAGCAGCGTGCGGCACAACGTGTAGGTACTGAAAATGACGAACAACAGGAGCGATGTCTACAAGATTTGCGGCAGCGTACGGCACAACGTGTAGCTACTGAAAATGACGAACAACAGGAGCGATGTCTACAAGATTTGCGGCAGCGTACGGCTCAACGTGTGTTTGCGTTGATAAAGGTCCCAAAGTCCCAATCATATTTTTTTCACATATATCTACCATGTTCAGATGGTATTTCGTTACAGTTTTACAAACCACATCTATAAGCCGGTTCTGAGGTTAGCGAGCACAAACGCACAGACAAACATTCTAACAATCCGTGTTTTGGGTGCTGTTTGCGTTGATAAAGGTCCCAATCATATTTTTTTCTTATACATCTTCCATGCACAGACAGGGATCCGTTACATTTTTATTATATGTTTAGATAGATGATTCTTTAAATTGGCATACCTTTTTCGTTTCTTAACATGAAATAAACACTAAATGTTAGGTGAAGTATACCATGATACATTAGTGACAACCACAACTGTAAAAAAGTTAATACCTACTTTTTTCAATAAATATTTTATTGACTAAACTTAAACTAATTGCACACGTGATTTTTTATTTAAATAACAAGTTCATCTTTTTTCTTTATTATGTTGGTAAGATTAAAAAATATTATTAATATTTCATAAGTATGTAATTCGTACGAAATAATATTTTATATTATATTTACCGAGCTAAGCTCGGTCATCCAGGTACTACTAGCTGTCCCGCCCAGCTTCGAACGGGGGAAAAAGTTATACTTCCTGAAACACGATCGCAGCGCCAGCTATCGGGTCCAATTGCGATGTAAGCTATCCTTTAAGTTGGATCAAACTGCACACGGTGTGCAAATTTTATTGAAATCGGTTAAGTAGTTTAGGAGCCCATCGCGGACAAACAACGTGACACGTAATTTATATATATTAAGATAAGATGTTGATTAGATGCTTTGTTTATTTTTCAACATTTCAATGACGTACAGATTTGTCTGACGCAGTAAGCGGAGATGTAGGTACCTATTTCGCCTGCATAGCGCCTGCTCAATGAATGAGGCAATCGAACCAGAATAAGTCCGTACATTCGCACATTTTTTTAACGAACATATAGACTTCTTATGAGACAGACGGAGATATGGACAATGACAAAAATAGATGAGAGAGAGAAGACATGAGAGGTGTTTTAATGGGGTGCGGGAGAAGGATGGAGAACATCAGTTGGATGGAAAGGGTAACAAACAGAGAGAGACGCTTCGTGGATGGCACTCTGGATCTGTACCTATGTACGAAATGAATTTGTTTGTTTGTCGAGTGGTTTAAGTAGTCTTCCTATAGGTAGGTAAGTACTAACATGTGCAGCGTCAGATATTTTAGTTAGCTGAAACTTATTACCTGCCTATACTCCTGTTTCACCAATAAAACGAGACGACAAACTATATATAGTATATAATATATAAATATGGCAGCCTACTACAACGTCAAGATTGCAGACTCAAAGCGCCAAGAAGCCAGATAAAACGCAAAAAATAATAGAGCAGAGGGCCTGGCTGGAGGCCTAAGTCTCGCCATTGCCCGGTTAAGTAGCAAAAGTTCCCAAAATTCACGCTACGAGAGACAACACAAAAAAATATTGAGCAAAGGGCATTTAGCTGACCACTGGATAACAAGTGATAAAAGTACATAATATTATCGATAGATGGCAGTGGGCGTAATGTAAATTTGCGCGCAAAACCATCTCTTAATCATGAGATCAATATAAATTAATGATATCAATAATGTGATTGACGTAAACATGATTTTATTCAATTAACTATAACATCATGCCAACATAATACCGAGAATCAGTAGTCAACTCAAATCAACATATTGGTTAGTTAGATTAAAATAAGAGGATACATGACAGTCAAGTGGCTTAAGTAGGTATACCTTAAAAACTGTAATTGTTTTTGATGGGAACTTAGGTTACTTACCGTGTGTCCAGACCAAAAGGCCTCCAACGAGGCACTTCTTTAGTACTAATCAAACAATGCTAAGAGCACCCCTGTAAGTTAGGACCCGCTGCCGTACTTAAGCTAGAAAAGGGTTAACCCTCATATGGTAGTTTTTTAGGTAATGATGCAGATTTTACCACCGCAAAATTCTCTACATTTTGATCTAGGAACCAAAGCTCTATTATTGTTCATAAAAGATATACAGATACTCAGTAAACAGTTAAGTGACACATTTTTTATAATTTTCTTAACTAAAAACCAGCTAACCCACGAGACTAGTCTAAAAGAGGGCAAAAGTATCCTAACCCTAGGAAGACCAAACATTTTTTGATATAATTTGCTTAGTAAAAATAAAGTTATCTATTTATGCTTAACTTAATCAAAGTTAAGGTTTATTAACTCTGATAAAAGTAAGTAAAGTGTGAGCAAATTGGCGTACAATACTAAACTATAAATAAGTTAAAATAAAAAACGTAACTATAAATAGGTTAAGATCGTTTAACCCTTTTTAAATCAAGTAATACAATTTAATTTTATACAGAATGAAAACCTTATATAACCAAACACTATCTTTTAAAACAAAAAATACAATATATTTCGGAAGAACCCTTAGTTAAAGGAGGGTTAAGCCTCATTCCTAGGCTAGAACAAAGTTAATTGCAGTAAAATGCAACGCACGAGTTATGTATGTCAGATCTCTTCGGCTTTTATTCCTCTTTATTTAAAACAAACACCGGTGCTAGTGGAACCTCCCTTTAAATTCATGTACTTGTATTTTCAAAAGGAGTGTATGCCAGTTCCACTAAACCGGTATTTTTTTAAAATAATAATTGATAAATTATTTTAACCCATCATAGTCATGAAAAGAGATAAGAAAAGAATCATCTCTTTCAATGACGACATAAAAAAACGATGGGCGCCTCAGATCTTCCAGTTGTCCAAAGAAGTTATGATTCTCTAGGTCATGCTAATTCTGGCGGTATGCATGGAAAATATAAAAACCTCAAACGTGGTGAGAGAGAGAGAGATAATTTGAAGTTTTTAATTTTAATTTAACTTTTGTTATACTATTTTGTTACATTAATTAAAATCGTTATTTCCCGGAGTAATTTCGGGATTTTACATGCTAATTGTATACTTTTAGAATGAACATGACCTAGTGAAGTTTTGAGACAACTGGCAGGTCTGAGGCTCCCTTCATTTTTTTTTATCGACAAAGTTGAAGTTGAATGGGTAGCCAACCTTTTGTCCAGTTGATGCATAAGAGCCGTCGTTGACGATGACGATCTCTGCTTCGATAGCATGGACATTAATGCTGGCGTCCCGGCGTAAAGGCTCTGTGTTGTCCCTAAACTGTTTCTTCTTCATATCAAAGACATGCTTTCTATTGAAGAAATGCATTGCTATGCAGACGAAAATACACTTACTACATGGGCTATGCTAATCTCCCTCGTTCCACTATACAGGAAATTCGCGAACAACTTTTCTCCGAAATCGAGAGTACACTTTGTAGTGTCTTAGATTGGGGTCGGTATCTGTCATGTCTCCGATTAAACCTAGTCTACTTCAACCTCACTAAGAAACAAGTTGCGAGGTCACCCCAAAAAAAACCTCCACTTACTGTGGTATTACAATTCCAGAACACTCCCCTGAACATCTAGGAGAGCATTGGGATCTTTATTGACATTTCTAGTGATGTTCAGTTCCGTTGTCATTTAGGTGACAAGAATAAGCAGCCGTCCAGGAAGCTAGGTGGCTCAACAGAGCTAAGCAGCACTTTACAACGCAGCAAAGGTTACAACATTATTTGTCGCAAGTTTGGCCACATATGGAGTACTGCTGCCACCTGTGAGCTGGAGCCTCAGGATTTAGGGGCTAGGGCCTTTTGACGCGGTTCAGAATCCCGCAGCTAGGATTGTTGATGATCCCATGCTGACAAGCGGCTTGGAACCACTAAGTTTGAGGGGAGACTTTGCCTCCTTGTGTGTTTTCTACCACTTGTATAACAAAGTGTTCTGAAGACATTCGAAATTTTCGACATGTTATGATGCCCACTTCTTACCTCCTACCTCATACCTTCTACCACCACACCTCTCGCCATCGACGGATAATTCATCCACATACCTTGGAACCATAAAGGTCTCGTACTGCGTGGTTCCAAATGAGC
Source organism: Drepana falcataria (assembly GCA_945859725.1). Classification (NCBI taxonomy): domain Eukaryota; kingdom Metazoa; phylum Arthropoda; class Insecta; order Lepidoptera; family Drepanidae; genus Drepana; species Drepana falcataria. Next base: position 5,846,091 of record OX243941.1, on the reverse strand, counting down.
TTCCGTTGAGGTTTTCCCTATAGAGTATAGCATGGAGTTCTTCATGAAAAGTGTAAATGCATAAGTGGCCGCTAACCATCAGGCGGACCGCATGCTTTTACATACACGGGTGTCACCGTATGGGATAAAAAAAATATTTTGAAACATTGCCTCGGCCAGATAACTATATCAGAGTAAAAACCTTTAAACTACTAAAAAACAAAAACTTTAAATAGTTAGCTTAACGAGGGAATTTTTATTTCATTTTATAAGTACTTATTTTATTTCCAATTTTTCAGGTATAGACTTTTATTTTAATTACCTACTTACATGTTTCTTTAACAGACTTACTTTTAAAGATACGAAGTTAGCTTGATCTGTGCATATGGATAAGTAAATTTTGTACTAAAAAAAAAAATATTGCCTTTACTTAAGTAAATAAAGGTTAAAATACTTTTGTCGTTATCCTATTCTGTATTATGATGCCATTTTTCATATAATTTTCTTAGTTATAAATGAGTTATCCACCTTAGCTTATTTTTAACTAAGCATTGTTGAATAACTTTGCAGTAAATTATTGATAGTGACATTTCCATCAAAATACTACGCTAAAAGTGGGTTAAGGTATGGTTTATCCTGTTTTAGAGTCATAATAAGTTTAACATTACGAATGAAATGCTTAGTTAAATTAGAAAAAATTGGTTTTAGGTATTATAAAGACAATATTTTAGGATGGAAATTATTCTATAAGGTCGAGTTAAATATTAGCAAACTTTGTCTCTAAGAAAGTTTACTCCATCTTGAATTTTTAAAGACATAAATTCCCACGTTTTTTGACGATATCTCAAAATCGACTATTCGGGCTTAACCCTTATCTAGCTAAAGCACGGCAGCCCGTACGACCTCGACTTAGGGCGTTGCTGATTCACTAATTAAAGCTGGGGAGGAAGTCTATTATTTAACCAGTGGGCTGGCTTAATGTTTTTAACTAAAGCTTTAACGTTACTTTAAGTCGTATCACGTTATTTCTGCACTTAAAAACCTTGAGTTATTTGTCAGACCACGTCATTATGGTGAAGAAAAACTTAAAAAACATAAAACCTCATTAGGTGCACAGTACACACTTAACGAAATCGATACGAGTGAAAACGAAACCGCTTGAAATCGACACCCGTGAAAAAATGCAAACAAACCTTGAGTGATTTGTCAGAACACGTCATTATGGTGAAGAAAAACTTAAAAAACATAAAACGTGTGTGCTGTCTGATACGAAGCCAAACTCAACATATTATAAGGTTGATTAGTCACACCACGAGCAGGAAAACATCTAGAGGAAGCCTGCATACGTCTGAGATGCAATTCAAAGGCGTATGTATAGTCGTGCTTGAGTGACGGCGATGGACTCTGTCTGACACGTTGGCACCTGAAACATATCTCTGGCGGAAAGTGGGTGCGTGGGTACTACCTATACACCTCTGCCTTACCCTTCGGGGACCCTTGCGGGCAGGCGTGAGGGTATATCTATACTTCTATACTAATATTATAAAGAGGAAAGGTTTGCATGTAAGTATGTTTCTATTAATAGGCTCCGAAACTACTGAACCGATTTGAAAAATCCATTCACCATTGGAAAGCTACATTCACCCTGAGTAACGTATAGTAGGCTCTAACGGATCGCTAGTTATATATACTTTACCTACGCTGTCAGACTCTCGTGGGACAGTGTAGAGACTATACTATATTGTAAATAATGTAGGTACACAGTACAGTACACACTTAACGACATCGATACGAGTGAAAACGAAACCGCTTGAAATCGACACCCGTGAAAAAATGCAGTTACGCAAAGTTCATTCAACAGTAAGTAGGTAATTTAGAAAAGACATATTAAATAGATAGTTATTGTTAAAACCTTGACCCACGCCGTTGATAGTAAGTTCAGTTCAGTGGTCAGTACTCCTGGATGCGAAGCTTTGAGCTACGGGCCTCCATCTTGCTGCGATAGCTATATGATTTAATTATCCTGCTTTTATATCTATGTGAAAGTGTTGGAAGGGGTAGACCTAGGCGGACGTTTCTAGAACAAATTAGGGACGTCTTGAAAAAAGGCCAGGTCAAGAGTACCTTAAACCGAAGAGCATGTATGAAGAGAATAATGAAAGTGGACGAAGCGAAAGAAGTATGTAAGGACCGTAGCAAGTGGAAAGAAGTGGTCTCTGCCTACCCCTACGGGAAAGAGGCGTGATTGTATGTATGTATGTATGTATATATATCTATATGAGTATTAATGTAATTTATATTTTCCTTTGTATTTTTATGAAACTTGTTGCCTGAGTTAAAAAAATATAAATAAAGAAAATAGTTCCCATTTTGGGTATATATAGTGCCATCCACGTAAACGAGCCCCACTATTCTTTCTCATAGTTTATAGTGTAAGTGTGCAACCTTGACTGATGTTTGAGTATTATCGGTACACGTTGATCACCTATGCACACGCACACTACAATTAATAGACTCGAGTCATACTCCCCGCATCCCGCGATCCCCTCGACTAGAATTTGGTGGGGCGCGTCTTCGTAGAGGGCACTACCTATACCTACAAGGTTTGTGTAAATGTATTTTTTTATTTGAGTGGGATCGGCCAAACATATTATTTTTATGTAGATATTCTACAACCGCGAGGAACTCACTTAGTGTGATGGTGTATTAACATGTGTATGTAAATTAGCCTACTATATTATAGTCTTCGTATGTAATCTGACATACTTACTAATGTAACATTATTCACAAAGCGCAAACAAGCGCGTTCGATGATTTGGACTGATTAAAACGTGAAACTACATCTCGTTCCTGTGGTCCCTCGATAGAATAATAATAATAATAATAATATAATAATTATTATATAGCCCTCGATAGATATACTGATAATTATTTTTTTTATACAACTAGAGTGGCAAACAAGCATACGGGCCCACCTGATGGAAAACGGTTACCGCAGCCTATTTACGCTTACAATACCGAAGTATCACTTGCGCGTTGCCACTCTGTGTTCGGAGAGTTATACTGTGTTGGCCGCACAATGGGACTAATCCCTCTGCTGCCAACGCAATATAACAATCCTCCCCCCTCCCCAAGGAGCTCATTACTGGAAACCTTATTCACCGCGTAGGAACACAACACAAAAAATTGTGGCTACGGACTTCTATGAGGTGGAGGTCCTGCTCCAGTCGGGCAGCTCCAAATAAGAAAGAACCTGTTATGCCCTACCACTCTTAAATTCTCTTTATGATAAATAAAAGAAGGTCAGATAAAGAGTACCCTAAACCGAAGAGCATGTATGAAGAGAATAATGAAAGTGGACGAAGCGAAAGAAGTATGTAAGGATCGTTGCAAGTGGAAAGAAATGGTCTCTTCCTACCCCTTCGGGAAAGTGGCGTGATTATATGTATGCATGTATGTATAAATAAATGTGATTTGAAGTAATTTATTTGCCAAAGTTAAATGGATAATAGCAGCGAGGACCTCATCTCGTCCTCTAAATAAAAGCCTATCAAAATATACCATTAAAAGCATAACAAGGAAGAGCGATAGAGACAGAGTATAGACACCTAGGTATCCATATTTATCTAATAGTAGGTCAAGTAATTATGATTAATTAGCACGGTTTATATTATCATCTCATACAAATATTGTTCTGACAGTTAGTAATATATTGACATAACGGAATTATACCTAATCACAATATTGACAATTCGTTCATACCTTTGACATGTTATAGTAAATCTAAGTAGGAGGTTGTAATCCATTTTAAGAATTAGAATTTATATAAAAAGGAATATATTCAAATCGACTTTAATTAAAAGCGTTTAAGGAGATCTTATGGTTAAACTACCCTGATTTGACCAAATGAACGTTCGTTCAAAAGATGATAAGACAAGAAAAAACTATTTAGGTACTTGGAAGAAAACAAAAGAGAGACTATGGTGTCGGATAAAATACATATATACATACATACATATCATCACGCCGAGTCCCTTACGGGGTAGGCAGAGAGTATAGAACGCCAGTTCTCTCTAGACTTACATACCTCTTTCGCTTCGTCCACATTCATCAGTCTCTTCATACATGCGCGTCGGTTTCGAGTAATCCTATCGTTCCCGTCCTTGAGCGCCCGATCGGTTTGAACTAGGATCTGATAAAATAAGTGGATGAATTTAATATAATTAACATACAATTAACAGAATTGATGCCGATATCACTCCACGAACTTTACGAGGAAGGTAAACATCGACAAGTTAAAAAAGTATGGGATAATACGTAGACGTATGGGGTAAATATAATGCCCGGCAAAAGTAGGGTGACCTTACACGTCTCTCCCGACAGCTACGTTTTCTTAACGCTATTCTTTCATCCGTCAAGTCTAAAGATGGTATGACAAGTAACGCTAGCTTTGAAAGCATCTAACATAACATTTTAAACATCAACAGTAGATACGTACTCCATAACGCGAATAATAATCTAAAAATGGGTTCTAATATTTAACGACAGTTTAAAATTAAAGTCATAAATTGGGTCGCAAATCCGATGTAAAACTGGGTAATAATTTCCCTTATCATTTGTAAAGGCTTATATATACGCATGGTATGTCTGGTCTGGCGGAGTGTTGGTCGCGACAGCAATAACGTCAGTTGGCTTAACGACACGACCGCTCTAACCATCCAAGTGTAAGGAATGTATCGAAACGACAACATGAACACGATACTAACATACAGTGTAGTGTTCGCAGTGCTTAAACTAACCTGCGGCAGGAATCTTCTACAAGATTACAGTAAATTACGGCAAATACTCCTCGAAAACGAAATCGAATCAGCATTAGGAGGAACGCTCGCCTTAAGCGAAGAAGAAATTCTCGCGAACAAAGTGCTGATGTACTGGAAACATAAGGAAACAGAGGAGTTCTTCGAGAATCCGCATTTGTTCAATTATTCAACGCACTTCTTTGCGTATAAGAATCACATTGCACGGTCAAAGGTGTACGAGATTATAAGGAGCATGCCCAAAGGCGGAGCGCTTCACGTGCACAGTACGTTTATGTTGGACGAAGATTCAATATTGAAATTGACGTATGAAGATCACTTGTTCGCATGTGTGACAGGCGACGATTTAAAATTTAGATTCTCCAGTAGTGTGCCCACATTACCGTGTCAAAGTAATTGGACTCTTCTGAGTGAACTGAGAGCTACTTCCCGTGACGTCAGCGCATTCGACGCGGAGCTAAAGAAGAACTTCACAATGTACACAACAGACCCGTTAATTTTTAACGACAACATAAATAGAATATGGGAGCGTTTCAATAAAGTTCACAGAGTTATCAAGCCATTAATATCATATAGGCCGGTGAGAGAAAAGTTTTTCTACGAGTCACTGAGACAATTTTATGACGATAACATAATGTATGTTGAAATTCGAAGTGGTTTACACAAATTACACGAATTGAACGGTACGGTACATGACAGTACTTACCTAGCGAATCTATATCAAGACGTGACAAATAAATTCAAGGATGACCATCCAGGATTTATCGGGGTCAAGTTAATATTTACAAGTGGACGGTTGCATGACATGAATAAGATAGAGAGCAGCTTAGACCTGGCTCGCTATTTGAAAAGGGAAATGCCGGATTTCTTTGCTGGCTTCGACTTGGTGGGCCAAGAAGACCTAGGGAAACCCTTGTCGGAGTTTCTGCCTGCATTGTTGGAAGCCAAATCTGAGATAGATTACTATTTCCACGCTGGTGAAACCAATTGGTACGGGAAATCAACAGACGAGAATTTGTACGATGCGATTCTCTTGGGCTCGAAGCGGATAGGGCATGGGTACGCCCTCTTCAAGCACCCTAGCCTTCTGTCAATCGTTAAAGAAAAGGATATTGCTGTGGAAGTTAACGTGATATCAAACGTAGTATTGGCTCTCGTGCGTGACGTAAGAAACCACCCACTTGCGACGTATCTCGCTCAGAACGTGCCTATTGTACTATCCAGTGACGATCCAGGAGTTTGGCGAGCCGACCCTTTATCCGAAGACTTTTACGTTGCGTTCCTCATCATAGCCAGTGATCACGCTGACTTGAGAATGCTCAAACAACTAGCTTTAAACTCTATCAAGTACAGCAGCTTAGATGAGAAGGGAAAGGATTATTTTTATTCAGTATTCAATGAGAGATGGGATCGGTTTATTAAAGATGTGATAGCTTTAGAATAAGTCTCTGTGGTTTTTTGTATATATTGTTATTTATTTAATTACCACAAGATAATGGTGAGAGCGTGTGGGTGTGACTATTTCAGTAAGAATGAGTTTTTGATGTACATATTATTTAATCGCTGCAGATGCATTACTTAGTTATAGATTGTTGCATTATATTAAAAACGGATTTAATAAACAAAAACGACGTTAACTTTTTTCCTTACGCTTGCACTTTTATCAACAGTAAAATTTCGCATTGCCTCTATCGTTGCCGCCAGAAAAACAGACGATGCTCTGATTTATAATAATTCATAAATGGATTTATACTGTTTGCGTCAATGGCTGAGTGGCTCGAGTAGGCGCCGTCAGTGCCGTCACAAAAATAGAACGCACGCGTTCGAATTGCGGGATTCGAGTAGTAGCGAGAGAGTACCAATGAGTAGGTACCACTGACCAAACAGTAGTACCACTGACCTAAGTGCAGTGATTTATCTCACGTGGTGTTGTACGAGCTCTACAAGTCTTTCCCATCAGTAATCAATCTAAAAAGGCGTGAAGATATCATGGATAATAATAATAAAATATTAATCTGATAGAGTCTCATCAACAAACGTCAATTATATATATTAATAGATATATAATTGACGTTTGTTGATCAGACTCCATCTGATTACATTAAGTCTCCCAGAACTGTATGATGACGTCAGACTCATAAATCCAAGTTGAAATACCTACTGAATTGCACTTCATAATCTAGGTACATATATAGATATAGTAGTTCATTCGATAACCCTAGTATTTTTTGTCCTATATAAAGTGACCTAGTTCAAGGAATATAGATCAACCAATCAGCGAGATTCAGACCAGAGTCAATGACATTGGTGCCATTTTGTGTGTAGCGCTATAATTTCGTAGACACTGGCTTACTTTAACGATGATTTGGGATTGTGACTCTATTAATATCATGCGGACAATGGGTTCCTGCACCGAAATTTTGCGAGAACAGATATTTATGGAGTGTAGACGTGTATATTGGTAAACATTGGTATACTTTTATATATTGTGTAGTTTACTTACTCTGGATTTAGGTCTGTTTGTCACGAGGTAAAAGATGACAAGTCCATCGCCATTTCTCAAGCACAGCTATAGATAAATACGTCTGTGAATTTCTTCTCAACTAAGGCAAGATTTATTTCGATGATTTATTGCTGCACTCAGAAAAATGGCGGCTACTCGATCCGCAAAATCATCACGACTTAATAGTTATACATTTTATTTAGATTTTTTGGAGTTTACTGCTTAAGAATCGATTTTCATATATAAGGCGCCCGGTATGAGAAAAATATGAGAGGTAAAATCTACTGATGAATGACCTCGTTACGTTTTTGGTGCGCACCTGTGGTGCGCAACTTTCTAATTTGCACTCAGTACGCCGCCGCCGCTTGTGTGTGACAGTTGTACAATCCGCTTTCAATAAGTTTGAAAAACAAGTGCAGATATGCCGTATTGCTCCATTCTTGAGTGCAGGAATGCTAGCCGGACAAAAATCTAGCTAATAGTGGCATTTCCTATCATCGGGAAGTGTTATTTAATTAAATTTTATTTTATTACGTTAATTTTGTTTTGTCCAATTTTTTTTAATTGTACAATACAAAAATCAATCTTATGTAAGGGCAATAAGATCGAATTTTATCTGTAATAATAGTTAAAGAACTTTCTAGAAAATTGCATCAGTTTCGCGCTACTCAACCAGTGCGAGGGTGTAGTCAATAAAGTATCGATATCGATAATCCGATTTTTACGATAGTTTTACTACTTATTTATCAACATTCCTAATGAAATATTTGTGCACATCTGAAATTGACTATTGTGAAAAGTTTAATGTAAAATATTTCGCCGATTAGTTATAATAAATGTTTATAAAATAAATAAATATATATTTATATATGTATATTATTTTCATTAATTTGTTAATTTATCCTTTCGTTTGGTATTAATCTTATTTTCAGTTGGATAAACTCTTTTTGCGTATGTTTAGACAATCGTACTTAAGGAGTAATTTTTCATTAATTACTCAATATTATTGTGCTAATTACGGTTTGCCAATCCTCTAAGCACTATTTAAAAAACAAACACAGAACGGTTCCCTATAATTGTCGCTCATTTAGAAAAGTCACGGGTGGAGATACAAATTCTCACTTACTGCTCTTCCGTCACGGCCGAGACGTGTTGCTAGCGTAAATGTTCAGCTACGCATCATTTATCACATCTGCCCAAAGTTGCAGTGAGACATTGTGTAAGATCTTAAATCTACACATTTTTTTTAAATTAATTTTAATTATTTAATTTAATTGTTACATTAATACATGCATAACAGAACAATTACATAAATTATAGACTAAATGTACAATCACTTATAGGTGACCACCGCATGCAAAAATATATTTGTACAGTTTGTAATTTGTTTTTTCGCCCTTTATCGTTATCTTAATTACGAAGACAAAATATTATTTGATAATTATTACAGGAAAGAGAGTGCTGAAAAGAACAGAGTAATGATGATACATCTAACTTAATAAATATTATTTAACCTAATATTACAAAAGGGGTGGTTCGATTGTTTGTATGTTTGTAATGATGTAATAAAAAACCTAACTCATTAAAAAAAGTAACAAAAGCGATTTTTTTTTATGACCGAAAATTTTTTAGTAAATCTGATTAAACGCGGTGCACATCTAGTTCTTTATAGTTGGCAATAAAATTACCTAATGTCAAACGTCATTAATGTCACGAATGTATTTTTCTGTCACCTACTCATCTTCTTAATATATATCAAAGATTACAATGTATACTGTAACAATATATATAAATTACGTGTCACGTTGTTTGTCCGCGATGGGCTCCTAAACTACTTAACTGATTTCAATTAAATTTGTACAACGTGTGCAGTTTGATCCAACTTAAAAGATTGGATAGCTTACTTCACAATTGGACCCGATAGGTGGCGCTGCGATCACGTTACGGGCAATTTAACTTTTTCACCCGGGCGAAGCTGGGCGGGACAGCTAGTTGGATATAAGTGATAAGCGATATAACGTTGGAGATCGGAGATTACTTTATTACCATTGTTATCAGGTATTGTATCAGGCGCCGCTGTTGCTCAGCAGGAGTGCATCAAGCGCCGCAAGTATGCCTGTCTCGGGTCAGGTTACATATTTGCTGCATTTGCGGTTGAAACTCTGGGGCCTTGGGGTCCTGAGGCTCACCATCTTTTTAAAGAGGTCTCGCGCCGTCTAGTCGAGGCCTCTCGTGACAGGCGGGCTGGAACATATCTCGCTCAGAGAATCAGCATTGCGATCCAGCGTGGCAATGCTGCTAGTCTTCTTGGCACGTTGCCTCGGGATACCGATTCGGGACAAATATTTTATCTGTAAGTAGTTAGTTTCAACTGCCCTTATGAGGGAGTAAATATAGAACTGAAGTATTATAAACTGTGTTTTTTATCGATCGATCAGCACAATCTATTCGTGATAGATTATTATTTACGCATGAAAGAACGAAGCTGACTTCATTACGAAGTATTACAATTAGTAGGGGAGATATGCACCAAAAACTGAATGTCTGAAAAAAGTGATGATAACGAAATTCAAATTCCATTGACCCGTTTACGAGCTATCAGAAGAAATAAGTCCTCGTTAAGTATTTTCTAAAGATGAACAAACGTGTGATCATTTTATAAAGCACACTACACGTTAAGGAAATTGCCGTTTTTGTGTAAACAACTGGGATACAATGATAAAAACCTGTGTATCTCGGGCCGCCCGACAGAAGCGATAACTTATACTCATCTAATTTGAACTATTTATTGAATTTGTTAAAAGTTTCTTGTTTCAATTTTAGCCCTATCTAGTATAAATCGGCAGAACTAGTCAAGCTATCTAGTAGTGTTTATAGACAAGTACAGATGGCGCTTTTTCCGTAACGCGTTACGTAACGATGCGGTTTGCCGTTCAAAAAAGTTATCACTTCAAAAAAAAATTTACAAAATGGTGTCTTATTGATTTGTGCCAGTGTGTCACCCGCGTAGTGTCGGCTACTAATTAAGCCGCATCCATATATAACGCAGATACGCACCGTTTGTCTCCAGCACATACATAACGCACCCCTCTAATTGGTGGCAGTCGGGTGAATCGGTTCACCGAATTGTTCACACAGCTTTAATGAAAATGTGCTGTGAAGAATTACTTATTCCTGTAGTTCCTCAGACCTTTATACGTTACGTTAAAAAAATTATAACTTACAAATTAAATTAAATCATGTAGAATCCTATTTCATTGTAATTTTATGAATGAACGGATTTGAATGAAATAACACATACGTACATATATGTACCAAAATAACATCTTTTACAATTTTTGTCTGTCTGTCCGTTTGTCCCGGCTAATCTCTAAAAAGACGGGATCAATTTTGACGTAACTTTCACTGGCAGATAGCTGACGTAAAAAGGAGTAACTTTATTTTAGAAACTTACCAATTTTTTTTTGTTAATACCACGCCGACGAAGTCGCGGGCATAGTGTTATATAAATATAAATTACTAAAAAAATAATTAAATCCATAAATAAATGTTGGCGTGGGTTGTGGTGGGGAGTCCCAGGCACAAGGGTCGCATCCGCGTGCGCATGCGCGTCATATGTTCACAATACCTAGTCGTGGAAAGTTAGTGATAATGTAAAATGAGATTCGACGATAATTACCATTATGTAAAAATCACGATAATCTATCTCCCGTACTTGCTTATCAAAACGTGGAAATCCGGCAGGTATTCATATGTCCAACATGTAGAGATAATAATTATTAATAATCAATATAAACTTCATAATATATTTAGGGTTCCGTATCACAAATTATTGTATATATACACAAAACCAAAACGATCCATTAGTACTTAGAAATAATATAAAATCCCTAATTCCTAAATTAACCGCCTAAACGCGATAAACTCCAAAACTATTGGCTGAATTGAAACATCGGAGTATGTATTCAATTAGGGTTTCTACAAATAGCGGATAGGTGGCGCTGTAAGCATGTTCTAAGATTTATTTATTTATTTATTTATTTATTTATTTATTTACACGTATACATCTATCATTACAGGTTGGTCCCAATACAATAGTGCAGCACAATTAACACATCTTATGACATAATACAAATAATGTAGCCTTTGTGAATTGGCTCAAAGAACAAGAGAACAAATCTATATTCTCTGCAACTTGGTTCAGTGTATGCATGGTGCGCGTTAATGGTGTTTTTTCCAACAAGTTAGTGCGACCACGAGGCACAGCAAACAAGCGAGGTCTCCGCCGGCGGTGCACGTACTCGTTTGGTACGTTCAAGCCTACCCACTCTAATATAGCCGGGTTCGATAGCGATCCTCTATAAACCCTCCATATATAGGATGCCAGTGCCAGGTCCCTCCGAGTTTCCAGTTTGTTGTATCCGACCATGCCCAGTACGAACAAAGTTGGATACATCAGCGGATAATTAAAGATATATAATAATAAAATATATAAATGAATAATTTAAGTTTATTTATTTCATTGAAAATCAACGGCGATGGACTCGCCATCTGTCTCGTTGGCACCTAAAATGTATCTCTGGCGGAAAGTGGGTGTATTGGTATTACCTTTACACCTCTGCCTACCCCTTCGGGACCCTTATGGGAATGCGTGAGGATATATTATATATAGAACTGTATCGGTAATTATTTGCAAGATACGGAACCATATGTCAAATATGACATCCGTCAAGAGATAGATACCAAAGCTAAGATCCTTTTTTTTATTGTCATTATCAATTAACCATAAATACTAATAGAAGAGCCGTGGTGGCCGAGTGGTTCGAGCAGTTGCCTGCGACACAAAGATCGCAAGTTCGAATCCCGACTGTACCAATGAGTTTTTCTGAACTTAAGTACAGTGATTAGTCACACCACTTGCTTTACGGTGAAGGAAAACATCGTGAGGAAACCGGCATACGTCTGAGAAGAAATTCAAAGGCGTATGTATAGTCGTGCTTAAGTAGCGGCGATGGACTCGCCATCTGTCACGTTGGCCTACCTTATATACCTCGGCGGAAAGTGGGTGTGTGGGTATTACCCATACACCTCTTCCTACCCCTTCGGGGACCCTTGTGGGAAGGCGTGAGGATATCCACATTGTCCGAATAGCAACGAGCAGTATATTATCCTATATCACTTATATTATCACTTAGGTATACTATCTTAGCCTGTGGGTACAGAATAATGTCGTTTACGAGTTATCTTATTAATTTACAATAAAGATAAGCTAATGTACCTACACACTGTGTAGGCTCTTTATAATCGCGTAATAGAGCAATAATCCCTTGAACGATTTCACAAAAGATATTCCAATTACTTTTGGCAATGGTTACAATTAATTGCAACGGTACGTTTACATGTGATATAATTTATACCAATGCCTTTGGAAGTCTTGAAACACCATGGTTATCAGTTATCACCCTACAGATAGTGCCATACCCCTAACCTGCCCTACAGATAATCCACTAAGACGCGCCCCACCAATTTCTAGTCGAGGGGGTCTCGGGACGCGGGGAGTATGACCCGAGTTTATTTATTGTAGTGTGCGTGTGCACTCATAGGTAATCAGTGTGTACCGATAATACTCAATGTTTGAGTATTATCGGAGTGGAAGGTTGAACACTTACACTATAAACTATAAGGAATAATAGTGGGGCGCGTCTTCGTGGATGGCACTATCTATAAATGGGATTTGATTGTGGATGACTGGATGAATATTTTGTGTGTAGGTATGCCTGTTGTAGTTCTGCGAGAAGACCGTATGAAATTTTTTGTTACATAAGACTGGTAGTCTGGTAGTAAAAAAATAATGGTATGTATAGTACACACCCTTCCCACAATCCTTTTGGGAAGGCGTAAAGATATTATTTAGTAAAAAAAATCTCTCGAGCGTTTCTGACGTCTATGATTCCATGCTCACAAGCAGTATGGAAATCTAAAAAGAGACTGATTCGAAACATGGGTATCACTACTGTGTGACCTACCGCTTGTACGACGCAGAGTGTACTAACGAATTGTTCGATACGTTGGGAACAAAACGGGTCTCGCTACCCGGTTTCAATGGAGTTTCAGAGTGGAATGCAATGAACTTGTTGAGAACACCAGAGAGAGAGTCGTTAAAATACTGCAGTGTCGAAAACACGCAATACTGCGATAAAAGCTTATCATCCGGCGCCCTAATGTAGTAGTTTAATAATGATTTAACTTGTCAATGGTTCTTAAAATATATGAAAATATTGTGTTCTCATAGAGCCGTGGTGGCAGAGTGCCTTAGGTGGAATCTATCAATATCAAGACGGATTCAGATCACGACATTGAACTATACGCTTCCGCAAGTTAACGAAAGCGTCGCGAAGAAATCGACATACGTTTGTTAACAAGAGAAGGAGGAGAAGAAGGAAGAAGAACCTGAAGAGTCCGATGATGACATGTGTTTCGGTCTCTTTGACTAAAGAGCTTTATTTCAAAGCTGTATTCCACATGAGCTTTATAAAGCTTGAAAATATAAAAAAAAATGTCGTAACTGATGGACGGCGATAGATTTACCATTCGCGAAAAGTCGGTCCTGTTACATTTCTGACTACAGAAGAAAAGTGAAAGGTTAGAGAGTTGCCGCAGCAGTGTGAGGAGTTCAGGAGAGGGAGAGAGAGAGAGAGAGAGAGAGAGAGTAAGAGATGAGAGACAGAGTGTAGGAGAGGAGAATAAATTCTCTCTTCTCATCGTATAGTATGTGTTTATTGAAATTATAGTCACATCCAAAAGAGGTCTACAAATGCGTTAGACTAATGTATTACCTACATACATACATACATATCATCACGCCGAGTCCCTAATGGGGCAGGTAGACAGAATAGAGCGCCAGTTCTCTCTAGACTTATATATGCATGCATACTTTACTTTGTTTTGTCTTGTTTTATTTTAGTTGTTTTATTTTTGTTTTATTTTATTTTTTAGTGTTTCATTATTTTATGTTGTTAGACTGCCTAATTTAGCTTCCTTTTAATATATTTCTAGATATAAACCTATGTTATTATTATTATTATTATCTATCTACACTTTTCTGTGCTCCTTATTAATTTGAGTGCATGCTGTCGCCGCTTGTAAATGTAGTGGCATTCGGCTAATATTAAACATCTAGTTGTACGTTATTTTTAGTGTCTTCTATGTAAGTGGCCTTAAATAAATAAATAAATATCTCTTTCGCTTCGCCCACATTCATACATGCTCGTCGGTTTCGACTACTTTACGGTTTCGAGTACTCTTGATGTACCCGATTTTCGAATCTCTTCATTGCGGATTCGGTCTGAGATCGTTACTCCGCACATATTTGGAAGAGATCGCACCTCAACTTCATTTATACTATTTTCGTGCTTCCTCTGACATACCCAGGATTCGCTGCCGTGCAATTATGTATTTAATTAAGTCGGTGGTGTTAAACTAATTTATATACCAATTTGAGCTTACTCAACAAAAGGTATTCGTATGTTGCAGTGAATAGCGACACGTTGTGGTAATATGCTAATTCAGTAAATATGTAGCGCTACAAAAGCAATGTCAGATGTGTAACTCAATAACCGTAGATACCTAATTATAGATAGATTATTTTTGTTGATTAGAGTAAGACATGGTACCATTTTCCTCTAATTGGTTTCTGCGCGGTTACAAAACTCGCAACGGTCAAACTGCTGTTTTTGATTTAGATTTTCTCTAGACCTTTTTCGCCCTTTCTACATTCATCTGATCATTCATGCTCATCCGAGAGCTCTTGAAGTTCCCACACTTACGTGTTTGATCAATTATTATCTATCCTACACAAAGACTTCTACATGGCAAACATTATTTCACATCACACACATAAAGGCCCCGAAGCGCCCATATGTCCCTGAGAACGACATAAACATAAAAGTGATGAACTAATCTGAATAGGGTTATATCTGTCAATCAGATATGTTGGGGGTAGGAACTGAAACTAACTATAACGTATCAGAGGCCACCGCATTTCACTTCGATTCTTAGTGGATGTTTCTGGGATACAGAATAATATACAACAACAACCTTTTATTGGAAAAGAAATTCAGTGTATTAGAACTTCATACAATAAAGTATACTTGGCATGATTTATTTAAAAATAAACATAAAATACTTTGATGACCCACGCGTTATCCTCGTTGGTCCTTTAGCCCTTACATTATTTTGAGATTCACTATAATATTCACCACTTATCCCGAACCACATGGTCGATGAATTTAGTCCAGCGAATTTCGAACTCATGGACAATTCTGTCTTTATTCGCCACGGTACTAAAGTACAACGAATTCAACGCCAACTTTTTCAAAAGCCTCAAATCGGCGTGACGACTCCCGACTCCTACGAACGCGACGTAAAAATCATGAGAAAGTGGATCAGCTTCCCAAATTCCAGGATCATCACTCGACAACACCACTGGTAGGTCCTGGGCAAAGAACGCCGCCAAAGGATGGTTCCTCACGTCGTCAACCAACTTCAAAATTGAATTCGATATCACATTTACTTCCAAAGCTATTCCTCTCTTTTTGATTTCCTCTATCAGCAATGGATGTTTGATTAATGCAAATGCGTGGCCTATGCGCTTACTGCCCAATACAATGGCATCAACTAAATTCTCGTCAGAGGAAGTTCCGTACCAGTTAGTTTCACCTGCATGGAAGAAATAATCCAGATCTTTGCTTGCATTTATAAGTTCAGGAAAGAAATCTTTAATTGGAGCTCCCATGTCCTCTTGACCAACTAAATCGAATCCAGCCATAAATGTAGGCATTCTTCTCTTTATTTCTTTAGCAATGTTTATATATGATTTTACAGTGTTGTTGTCTGTCATTCTCAATGGAGCATAAATAAGTTTTGCTCCAAAGAAATCTGGATATTCTTGAACAAAAAGATCTACAATTTTTTTATAGCTTTCCGCTGTTGCTACAGAGTCATATGTGTTACCTTCCAAGTCATATAGTTCAGGTAAAACGCTTCTTATTTCTAGGTACATCACGTTATCATCCCTAAAGGCCTTCAGCGTATCGTAGAAATATTTTTCCCATACCGGCTTGTAGCACATTATGGACGATGTAGTTATGAAGTACTGTTGAAACTTGTTCCAAACCGCATTAACGTCTGTGTAAACATCTTTAGGGTTAGCGATAACGATTGTAAAATGTTTCCTCAGGTCTGCATCAAAACTTTCCACACTATGTGAAGATTCTCTAGCATCTTTCAAAAGCTGCCATTTTGTTTCGCACGAACTCTTGGGTAACTTTTTGGAAAACATAAAATTCACATTATCTCCATCAAAGCATACGTATAAATCGTCCCAGTAAGTCAGTTCTAGCACGTAATCTGGACTCAAAAGTCCGGTATCGTGGGCATGAAGAACAGCTCCCTTAGGCATTTGCTGAATAAGTTTAAATAGCTCAGTTTCCTTAACAGCATCCTTGTATTCAAAAAAGTGTTTTGATAGATTAAACGAACGAGGATTCTGAAAGCCATGGTCTAGTTCGTTCAGCTTCAGGTTCATTATGATTTCATTGGCTTTGATTTCACTATCACTAAGTATTATATCATTGCCGAGCATCACGTCCAGTTCCCTTTGCAGTAGCTCGTTTCGTTCATCGATCACTGATTCTAATGTGTAATTCGACACGGAGGCAAAAGTGAATATTAAATAGAACAGTACAGTCCACATTGTCGCTGTTCGAAAGCTGAACGTATACTATATTAAAATCTATTATTTGGTGCAAGGCTGCTCTGTCAACAATGACACATGACAAAAAAATTACTTACGATAGATAAAGCAATCTGAGGGCACGTATCGCCGATAATGATTGTACTGCATACTGACTTTCTACTGCGGCTTTGTTTGATTGTAAATTACCTAATAGTAACAATGGGTTCAGCTACAGAACTTTATTTATTTGAATGAATAGGGAACGATATTTACAAATGGAGGATATGTGTAACCGAAATCTCTCGATGAATTTTGCTTGACAACTTTTACTTGATACTTGCAACCTGAATTAAGCCTTCTTCTGCTTTCTGATTTTTCTTCTTAACCGACTTCGGAGGTGGAGTTTCTTAATTCTTCGGAATATTTCCTATCTGAATTGACACCCGAAATATTTAATATTAATAAGATCCAATTAGTGACTTAGTTTTTTATATTTTTTACCATTAACAAAAAAGGTAAACAAGCACGTGGCCCGCGTTATGGAAAGCGGTTACCGCCCCCTATGGATCTGGAACACCAGGGGTACCTATAGATCACACATTGCTGACCCTGCAGGAATCTTTTCTCAAAATATTGAAAATAGATACCCAAAGTGTACCACAGAACATGTTGTACACTTTGGGTAAAACCTCTACGGTGAGTTCATTCCACAGCCTGGACATTCTCGGAAGGATTCTCGAAAATTTGAAACCGTGAATTGCAATGCGCTTGGGTACTTCGTTTTTATTTAAACGCAATACAGTATTTATATGTATACATACCTAAATGTGTGAATATAGTTTATTCACATAATTATTATATAAGTATTTATTTATATTGGAAACCGACGAGCATGTATGAAGAGACTGATGAATGTGGACGAAGCGAAAGAGATATGTAAGTCTATAGAGAACTGGCGCTCTATACTCTCTGCCTACCCCGTTAGGGACTCGGCCTATTATTTCTGACAAATACTTACCTAGATAAGAATATTAGATACATTACATTCATGTGGACGTGCTGTAAACATAGTTATAGAAATAGTCGGATCGGGAACCTTATCTTTGATCTTATCACTACGGCCGTGAAATTAACTTGGAGAGGAGTGCTGTTAGTCGAACTCATTCGACGGGGTTAGGAACTATTCTCATTATAGTTCGGCAAGCTGTGGTAAACATATAATATGGCCTACCTGATGGTAAGCGGTTGCCGTTACTTATAGCCTATAGATGAAAGCAATACCTAACGTATCATACCCACGTCGCCAAACTTATTCCATGCGGTGTTGCTGTACTAGCATTATAAGAGACAAAGTAATAAAAATAAATACATAAATGCCTTGGACTTATTCTACACAAATTGACCTAGCCCCAAATTAAGCAACTTTGGTAAGTATATATCCTCACCCACAAGGGTCCCCGAAGGGGTAAGCAGAGGTTTCAAGTAATACCCATACACCCACTTTCCGCCAAAGATATATTTGAGGTATCAACGTGACAGATGGCGAGTCCATCGCCGTTACTCAAGCACGACTATACATACGCCTTTAAATTGCTTCTCAAACGTATGCAGGTTCCCACTCGATGTTTTCTTTCACCGTTAAGCTCGTGGTGTGACTAATCACTGTAGGTACTTAAGTTCAGAAAAACTCAATCGTACAGTCGGTTTTCCATCTTGAAATCTTTGTGTTGCAGCCATCTACTTGAAACGTACCACGACATAGATATGTATTTATTTAATATTCTCTCTGCCTACCCCGTTAGGGACTCGACGTGATGATGTGTAATACATAGATTTTATCTAATATAAGGGATTTATAGAAAAGTAAGTAAAATAAAGGAAGAAGACGCAGTCTTTGATACCTACTTTGTAACATCAAAATAACGCCCGCTTTGCCGTAGAAAAGTTGAAAGATACGACGGCACTTGAATCTACAAAACGTCAAGTAGTTAAGTGAAGTACTGCGGGGAGTCGTAATTAGAAGATTAAAAGCGAAGGTGACAACACTCGTGCATCACAATCTCGCAAAGATCCATCTCTATAACGTACGTGATGCTGTGTCGATATGTATATAGGTATTACCCTTTTATTAACGAACGCACGCGGGGCGGTACTGCAAAGTGGTGCTCAATCCTTCCCCAACCCTCTAGGTGCATTAAATCAGCATGGCGGATGGCGGTCTTTCTAATTCTTTTGATTTTTTTTTAGCTTCTCCGCCTTTGAAAGCGAACCCTTTCGATAGACGCCGTGGGCTGTAATTCACACCGCTCTGGTTTTTGGATCGTTTGCGACGTTTTTTATGCTTTAAACGTTTTGCATACTCGTTTTATTATAGTTCGTAAACTTCTGCAGTAACTTAGTCGGTTTTTTCGAGGATACGTTTTTTTACAAGTTTTACTCTATGAAATTCCCCGAGCGATGTGTATTTCATAAAGGCGGGGGAGTTATTCCAACTTCAACCTTATGGCTCTTCTAGATTAGAGTAGGTTCCTATTTCAAATAGAAGTTCTATTTGAAATACTCTTTTCTTTATTTTGAAATATAGGCAGGTACTTACTGGCCCAAACGTACGATATTTTCTAATATAAAAAAACTACAAAAATCAAATCAAATCTTACGCTCATGAAACCGCGGGCACAGTTAGTAAATTATATTTTTAAATAAATACCTTGGGACAATACCACACAAATTGTTATAGCCCCAAATTAAGCAAAGCTTGTTTTATGATAGCTGCATAACGATATATTTACTTATACAGATTTATATATACACAAATACATAAATAATACATAGGATATCCAAGACTCAAGTACAAATACTCGTGTTCATCACACAAATATCTGCCATCAGCAGGAATCGAACCCGTGACCTCTTTTCGTAGTCAGGAGCTCTAACCACTGGACCGGATGGCCGTCGTATTACATAATATACGTAATATATTGTTTAAATTTGTGCTTAATGTAACATTATCATTATCGACTTTGGGGTCAGGGCATACAACTATACCATATAAATCAACCGCAGTTCACAGCCGGCAACGCGTCGCGTACGTCGCGAGAGCGCAATCATGCGTTATATTATTGCCATACAAGCGTGGCTTCTCGCCTACGCCCTATGTAATATAAAAGACTACACAGAACAGCGAGCCAGAATACTCAAAACCGAAAACCGATTGACCCTCGGCGGCAACATAGCACTCACAGACAAGGAGAGCATCGTAAACGTCTGCCTGATGCAACACAAGTTCAACGAAATCGATTATGGATTCGACAACCCGCAGTATTTTAACTTTTCGCACCACTACTTCACGTACAAGGACAAAATTAAGAAATCCAAAGTGTTTAAAATTATAAAGGCCATGCCTAAGGGAGCAGTGCTCCACGTTCACGACATGTCTCTATTGGGATCCGACTATCATATGAAGCTGACATACTTGGATAAATTGTACGTATGCTTCGACAAGCAAAACGTGCTTTTGAAATTCGCCAACGTAACTCCCACCGATATTTGTAGTGATAAGTGGAAGTTAATGAGTGAAGCCCGAAATTCTTCTTCGAACATCACGAAGTTTGATGCGGATTTAAGAAAACACTTTACGATGGTTGTTGATAACCCAGACATTGTATACCCGACTATCAAAGATACATGGACTACATTCATGAATTATTTTCGTAATGTATACCAAATGCTGACTTACAGACCCATATGGGAGCAGTACTTTTACGACGCGCTAACCAAATATAAAGAAGATAACATTATGTATGTGGAAGTGAGGAGTGTTTTGCCCAAACTTTACGACTTAGACGGGACAGTTTACGAACAACTAATTACTGCACTGGCTTACAAGAAGGTGATCAAAAGATTTCTTAAAGAAAATCCAGACTTCATTGGAGTTAAATTGATATTTGCACCCTCAAGGAAAGTGAATAGGGCTGAACTTGCAGAATATCTGCTTTTGGCTAAGAAAATTAAAGACAATATAGCGGATATCTTTGCTGGCTTTGATCTCGTTGGTCAAGAAGATTTGGGCAATCCACTGGTCGAATTCGTGCCAGAATTGATCGATGCAGCTCCGAATTTAAACTACTTTTTCCATGCAGGCGAAACAGATTGGTATGGAACTCTGACAGACGAGAATTTACTCGACGCAATTTTATTAGGAGCTAAGCGATTAGGCCATGCATACGCTTTACCGAAACATCCATACCTGATGCAGGAAGTGCTGAAGCGGGACATTGGCTTGGAAGTGAATATTCTTTCAAATACTGTCCTATCTTTAGTACGCGACGTGAGGAATCATCCACTTAGTGCATTCCTAGCAAATGGACTGCCTGTTGTATTATCCAGTGATGATCCAGGTGCATGGGACGCGGAACCTTTGTCCGAAGACTTTTATGTAGCATTTGTGGGAGCAGCCAGTAAATTATCAGACTTGAGAGTGTTAAAGGCCTTAGCTATGAACTCTTTGAAGTACAGCGCCCTCGAACCTAGAAAGAAGACCCACGCCTTAAAGAGGTTTAATGATAAGTGGAATGAGTTTATAAATAACTTTGACTGTTCTTTGTATTAAATGGGATTAATACATATGGTTTTTTTATAATCGTGTGTTTGGACTTGAGAAGTTTCGGTTATATTATGAGCGTCTTTATTCATTAATTAAGTCTAATTTAGACCGTCCTATACTTGATATTGTAAAAGTATAGATTTATTTTTATTTTACACGCAAAACTACTGCTTTTAAAATGGATACAATTTTGGCACAGCGATAGATTTTTAGCTGAAATCTAATTTCACGCGGGGCGCATAGTATAGTATTATTATAAATTAATAATATTATTATAAAATATAAATAAGTTGTACCTGGATAAAGACTCTATAGATCCTTTTCATTATTATTAAAACATAAGCAGGCTACACATTAGTTTAGTACATAACAGTTACTCCTATACTACACTAACCGTAACTAAGCAGTAACAGCTTGCCATCAGGCGTGCCGCCTGCTTGTTTGACACCCAAGTGGTATAAAAAAACATTAAAACCTATTTAATAATAATAATAAAATACCCCTTCTCCAAGCGTTTACACCGACAAACACACACAAAGGTGAGCGCTGTAATCCACGACTCAGTTTTTAGCTTCAATGGATAGGTACCAAAAACAATGTTAAATACAATGAGGTTAGTTAAATACAAACAATTAAAAAACAATAAGATTACATTTAACATTTCAAGTTGTCGGCGTTGATGGGCATCATTTGACAATCAAGTTCCCTCAGACGAGAGCCTTTTCTTTATTAACTTACAATGCTATATTTTGCTAGCATATTGCAGATAGGTCTCTACTATTTCTGTTAGCCTAGTACATGCACTGTATTCAACAGACAAGTAGTAGGTATTCGCTCAAAACACAAGCTGCAAACAGCAATAACGCGTTGTACAAACAGAATACCATTCGATTTTATTTCTTATTCACTTGTAATAAGGGAAGCTGTGTGCAGTAAAAGTTGGATAAATCAAAGTTGCCATAGCCTCAGCCGCGAACTCGTGGATGACACCCTTGAAAGGAGGGTTCTCTTCACTAACGAACTCATTGTCTGTTCTATTCCATCTGCGCTTTGAACTACTCACGCGTTCAACTACCCTGGTAGATACCTGCCTTTTACAATATTGTTTTGGCATAACCACGTAATTTATGGCCAAATATATAGTATAAAATAATATTTTATAAATAAGAGGAATAGCTGTCGTTCCAGTAGTTCGAGTAGTCGCCTGCAACACAAATATTGCAAGTTCGAATCCCGAATATTACCAATGTGTTTCTGAACTTAAGTACAGTGATTAGCTGAGGAATAAGGAAATAAAATCAGTTTAAGTAAGTTTCCGGAGAAATTTTAGGACGTTTGTATAGCCGCGTGAGATACGGTGCTGCACTCGCCGTCTGTCACGTTAACACCTAAATATATCTTCGGCGAAAGTGGATGTTCCATTTATGTTTACCCTCTTAGTGACCCATATGGTTTAGATGCCTATTTTCATTGCAAAATCCCTCACTTTTATAAAAAAAACATTAATCATTGACAAAGTTAGTAGATTAATGAGCGCCGCAAAGCACTCGCAATATTTTCTTTCATTTACAATAAAAAAAAAACATTTTTTTTTTATATTCTAAATAATATGAAAATCAGCCAGTATTGAGTTAGGAAAAGAGGTTAACGTTCGAACGTTATAACGCCAATTGAAGTGTCTAGTGATGTACAACACATAAGCGAGATTCTCTCGTCTATTGTTCAAATTTGGAGTTCTATTCAACTTTGATCAACTCCATTCAATGAACAGTTATGAATAGGGAACAATGTGGAGTGACGTGCAATGCCAGAGATAACATAGTAGTTGTACTGTTACCACGCACTGATAAGTGCCTACATAATACAGTAAAGTACAGTAGTATAAGTACATATTACACGCTACTAATTAGTACCTGCTGTAAAATTCGTAACTTCGAATGAGTCATAATAAAAACGTAATAAAAATCTACCCGTGTAAAATCGACATGTCACTGACATTATGTTTTTTTATAACTTTATAACTTGTCTCTGCTAGTAAATGTTGAATATACAAGTGGATATATAACTCCTTGCTCTCTCCGTTATTTGCGTCACCCTGCGTTTTTTTTACTATAATTTTGATATAACATATAAATTATTATTTTAAAATGATATTGAATACCTATAAAATACAAATTTATAAACATAAGAAAATTGCGAAAAACAATACACACTCAATTAAACTTCTAAGACAAACTACTACCTACTTAATTATCTATATCAAACAAAAAAAAACTATTATTGTACACAACAAATCAAACACAGATATTTTTCAAATTATACACATTTACAAAGTAAATAAAATTGGCGTATCTGTTTGTAATAACCGCCTTTTCCTAAATACATATGGATGTATACCTACACGGTACATAATATATTTTTATTTTTTACCACTAGGGTGGCAAACAAGCATGCAGTCCGCCTGACGGCAAGCGGTTACCACCGCCTATGAACGTTTGAAATACTAGGGGTAAATAAAAAAAATATATCTTTTTACTATTTATGTCTGTTTGTTTGTTCCAACTAAACTCTAAAAGGCTTGACCGATTTTGTAAAAAGCTGATGTAAAAAGGAGTAACCTAGGCTACTTTTATTAAAAAAACTGAATCTTTTTTTTTCTGTTGAATTCCACGCGGACGAATTCGCGGTCATAGGTAATTAAAACAAAAAATATATATTATATCTACACTAACAAATGAAAATAATCTTATTTAATTATTATAACAACAAATGAAAAACTAATTAAATTAACTACACTCAAAACATTCAAATGAAATAGATAGTTAAAATTTCCTTCCAAACAAATTACACTGCGATCGCAAATATTCGCAAAGTAGGTAGGTATTCTAAGTGATTTCCAAGGAATTTTCTGAGGAAAATCAAGGTTTAAGGCAAGTTTTACATGAAACAAATATCCAACTAGATATAAAATTTAAATTTTGAATTCCCATCCTATTTAATATAATAAAATAATATAATATATGCTCACGTGTATAGGTAATACCCACACACCCACTTTCCGCCAGAGGTATATTAGGTGCAAACGTGACAGATGGCGAGTCCATCGCCGTTACTCAAGCACGACTATACATACGCCTTTGAATTTCTTCTCAGACGTATGCAGGTTTCCTCTCGATGTTTTCCTTCACCGTAAAGCTCATGGTGTGACTAATCACTGTACTTAAGTTTAGAAAAACTCGTTGGTACAGTCGGGATTCGAACTTGCGACCTTTGCGTCGCAGGCAACTGCTCGAACCACTCGGCCACCACGGCTCTAATCCTATTTAAATATTATTATATATTCTTATTCATGTATATTAAGTTCGTATCGGCGTTTCCGCCGGAGATATGTGATACAGATGGCTACTCTAATTGTCGTCTATCAAACACGAATGTATAGATAGTGCCATCCACGAAGACGCGCCCCACCAATTTCTAGTCGAGGGGGTCGCGGGGTGCTTGGAGCTTGACGCGAGCGTTTTTGACGAGTGCGTGTGCACTCATAGGTAATCAGTGTGTAATACTCACACATTAGTGGAAGGTTGCACACTTACACTATTAACTTTATGGAAGAAATTTGGGGCGCGTCTTCGTGGATGGCACTATCTATATGTTACTTTTTTTTTTTTATTTCTTCTTACTTGGCTGATACCAATAACAATAGTTACCCTTAGTGTAACATGCGTCATGCTATAGATAGGCCGTAGTAACCGCTTATCATTAAGCTAACCGTATTCTTATTTGTCACATTAATGCTATAAAAATAATAGAAGTATGGAAACTAGTGAACGATACATGTGTATCGTTATACGTAAATAAACAAAGGTATATACCTTAATTTATTTACGTATAATCATTAGGAGACGACCGTCTGGTCTAGTGGTTAGAGGTCCTGACTGCGAAACTTGAGGTCGCGGGTTCGAATCCCGCTGAGGGCAGATATTTGTGTGATGAACACGAATATTTGTACCTTAGTCTTGGATGTCCTATGTATTTAAGTATATATCTATCTATATAAGTAAATATATCGTTGTCTAGTTACCATAACACAAGCTTTGCTTTATTTGGGACTAGGTCAATTTGTGTGGAATCGTCCCAGGTATTTATGTATATATCTATCTATATAAGTAAATATATCATTGTCTAGTTACCATAACACAAGCTTTGCTTTATTTGGGACTAGGTCAATTGGTGTGGAATTGTCCCAGGTATTTATTATTATTAGCAATCCATGAGTGTTCTTTTGTTTTGCGAGTTTCAAGTTTTGCGAGCGGGATGCGTGACAGAAAATCACATGCGCAGCATGTGATTTTTTATATTTCTTTATTTTTGAATTATTATATGATTTAATGTTGAATAATTTTTGTCGTAATTAATGTAATTGTAATTTTTATGCTGTTTTAATTATGTAAAATAAATAAATAAATGAGTAAAGTACACTTACTTATGGATTCCCAATGCTTGTACCTACTGCAATGTGTGTAATGCATCACAGAATTGCTACGTCAAGCAGGAACCGAACTCGCGAATATATCTCAAACTTAACAGCCAGGAGAGATCCCGGATCTCGCCATGAGCCTCAAAGCTAGGACCGTACCATGATGCGGTCTTATGCATTGTAAGGTACTGCGTCATAGGCGGCGGTCCTCAATGTCGCTACGTGCCGAATTTTCGCACCAGCGGGGACTGACTGGTGCGCGTCGCCTCGGGGACACGCCGTAACAGCCGTCCGGCCTATGCGCATAGAGCAAGGAAGTTCAATCCCAGAGCAAGTGAATGAATTTATATATTTTGGAATCATATTCACGCAAGATAGAAAGTAATAATAATATAATATATATCCTCACGCCTTCCCACAAGGGTCCCCGAAGGGGTAGGCAGAGGTGTATAGGTAATACCCACACACCCACTTTCCGCCAGAGGTATATTAGGTGCCAACGTGACAGATGGCGAGTCCATCGCCGTTACTCAAGCACGACTATACATACGCCTTTGAATTTCTTCTCAGACGTATGCAGGTTTCCTCTCGATGTTTTCCTTCACCGTAATCGCTAATATATTTATTTATTTATTCAAGGCCACTTACGTAGTTGGCAAGATAATCTAACAACTAGATGTTAAATGTTCGTTAAATGTCATTATATTTACAAGCGTCGACAGCATGCACACAAATTAATTAAAAGCACAGAAAAATGTGGATGGATTTTAAGAATATTGAAAGAAGGATAACTGACGGTAATAAAAAACGGTAAAGTGAATGGGGCCATGTCGACGTTGATGGGCAGTAAAAGTCTGACCAAGAATGCTCGCGTAAATGTACCTACACAAGGCAATATTGATGCCCACTTTATCGGCAGCATATCCTGGGTGTTTTATAAGCATTAAACAGCCTAAATGCAATTAAAATTGAAAAATTGGCCTCGCGATTTTAGATAGTATCCGCAAATCACCTTGCGTGAATTAGGGTGTGATTGTAAGGATGAAGAAGGCCATATAACCAACATAACAATGTTGGTTTGGACATATAGAACAGATGTGTGAAGAAAGATTGGTGAAACAGATACACAATGCGAAAGAGTATCGAAGAATATACCATAGAAAGCCATAGAAAGCGCCATAGAAAGACCATGTTCCAACCACCTAGATCTAAACGATCGGATACCTACTCAAGGACTAGTCTTTGGTGTGAACGGTGTGAACAAGAACTCGGTGTGATGATATGTATGTAATACATCTTTATTCAAATCACCAGAGATTTGCATACGTCTTATTAGTACTCTTTTTTACTTCTACATCTCTAATACTTCTTTCAAATCAAATCAAATCAAATCAAAATCTTTTTATTTCACATAGGCCCAGATGGGCACTTATAAAACGTCGAAAAAGAAGCACGGTTCGGGTTGGTCGTTTCCATGGAGAAGAACCGGCAAGAAACTCCATGGTTACTCTTTTCAAATCATTAGGCATATACAATATTTTTTTCGTTACAGCAATAGTACCCAAGTATGGGGTATGGCTTTGGTATAACACTCTCAGGCAAAAACCAGACAGCTGTCAAAAATAATATACCGAAGTATACTATAATCATAGGTAAAATAAAACGTAGAACACAGTAAAGGTTCTTTATTTAACACAATATCGACGAATAGTTAAATGATTGACATAACATACCTACCTCTGGTTTATTAAAGTCTTCTGAATTTAATATATAATTTTTTCTTAATAAAATAATCATTTATACCCTTTTGAATCAGTGGCTTAGCGATGGAATTGCACATCTACTCTATGGTCACGAGTTCGACTTTAGGTATCATCTATCTACCTACAGATGATATCGTATTAAGACAGGTGCAAGATCGTTAACTTCGATCGTTAACCTGTCGGTAAAAACACTGTACATATAATATGTATCATTTACATCTATACTTATATCAGTAGCAATGAAATTAAGTAAAGGGCTCTTCATAGTTGTCCAGTACAAAAGTCTTTCTTATTGCGGAGGGCCACATCTAGTTACAGCAGTAGAACTCTATCAACATTTATACACTGGAGTAAATAAAGCATAGCCATTGAATAAAAATAATATTTACTTAAAATAACTACATTAAAGATAAAAATAACGCATGAACTAATCTTCGCCGGCTGGCACAGCATCTTCTAATCTCTTTATGTACTTCACTCTCAGCTCGGTTACTGGATCACCTTTTAGTTGGTCCTGGAAATAGGAACAGTACTCTCATATATAGTCTGCATTCACAGAACAGACACCATATATATCTTTGTGTCATTCCAAGATGGGGTAGTGACACACACTTATCACAGGCAATATATTTAGGTGCCATCATTACAGATGGCGATTCATCGTAATTTTGTAATCACAGCTATATTTGCATCTTTAAAATTCTTCCAACATATGTAGGTTTCCTTTTCCTTTGGCATGAAGTCGAATTGGAGAAGGTAAATGAAGCTGATGAATAAGGACTAAGCGAAATAGTTATGTAGGTCTAGAGAGAATGGCACTCTATACCCTCCGCGTAGCCTACCGCGTTAGGGACTCTGCGTGATGATATTTATGTATGAATGAAGCTGTGTTGTGATTAATCTATTTCGAAATAAAAATTATACATAGTGTTACCTGGGCAAACCAACACTGAACTTCAAGCTGCACCATCTGCAAAGCGCCTCTTATGGCACCCGGTATTAGAGCACAGTACTTCAGGCCGTTGCTGGGCATTTCCACCCACTCACTTAGTGGACACTGATCCCAAACTAAAGAGAACTCATCTCCCCCGCTGCTCCAACTTGTAACTGTAGGCTGCATGTTAAGATATAATCTGGGGGAAGAAGAATAGAAGGTTAGTATTTTTGCATCATGCAATTCTATTATTATTATAAACATGAACTTTTGTGAGGATGTTTGTTCCTCTTCCTTGCAGATATTTCACACAAGGTTGATTATGCTGCTTTCAACTAGATTAACCAATAAAATATGTTACATACCCAAAAAATATATTACCAATTAAATTACATTTTACATAGCTGAAACTGCTGGGCACAGCTAGCAAAATAAATACACCCTATCAGAAGAATACAACACCTTGCAAGTTTATAAGAATTATCAGAATAATCAGAATAATACCTCATATTTCAGTAGTTGGTTGGGTATAGTCATACTCATGGTTGAGTAGTTATGGGATGAAATTGTTACAGACAAACATGGTTTCATCATCCCTCTTATTATATTAATTACTATTTGATTAGAACTACAATACTTTACCTAAATGCCTGTTGAATCTTATCTGCCGTCTCCCGCATTTCCAGACATCGCGTTGAGGTAGTTCTTGCCAGAAAGTCTTCAATGAGCCTCACGCCCATATTATAACCGATTCTTTCTAACTGCTTGTTCACATCATCTGTGTTTTCAATTTCTTTGAGCATCTGAGATACTAGAGCACCATATGTAAGTGTTAAGAGCTCAGAATTCTGGAAAATACAAGTAAAATAATAGGCGTAAACTTTGACGGATAATTTTTATTTGTTGTTGCTTCTCTTTTTATAACTTACAACTTTCTTGGCGTCGAGCCTGGATGTTTGTCTAGACATTTTGACCTGCTTTTTGTTGAGCAAGTTTATCCGTGGTAATCTGAAATGTTTTGTTCTTTAGAAAATAATCGATATTACACTCGCAAATTAATTCTGCTTCAAGTTCGTGGCTAGCTGTCACTTGTCAGTCAGTCTGTCGCTAGGGACACGAAAAAAGTATCGATACTTTGTGGTATCGACACTTTTCCTTTCGATACCGATACTTTTGTACTCGATACTTTTTATTCGATTCTTTTACTCAATGAGTACTTTGTGACTGGTATCGTATTGAATAAATTGTAGAAATTACTACTTACCTATTTCAAACGTTCAGTATCCTCTTTCATTCACTTTACTAATCAAAAAACTTAAAAAATCGTGAATGATCGCGATTTCTTTAAGTTTTTCTCTTTAATTAATGCGGTTGATAACTATTATGCATGAGTATTATTTGATTTAGTAAAGTGTAATTAAAAAGTACTCACTATTATTCTGTGATTTAAATGTTATAATTGCGTCATTATAAGAATGCCCTCATCTAAGGGAGAACTTTGGCAGGATTTTGTTAAGATTAACAACAACAAAATGTAATGCACGACATGTTGCAAATCCCTAATGCGTCAAGTAATTTTTATTCTATACTTTTTTGGTAAAAATAGCCCAAATATTTTTTTTTAATTATTAAGTATTCCTACAAAGGAAGGCTGCGTTCTAAAACATGAACAGATTTGAATGAAATTAGATTAGCCGATAGAAACTTTTTTTATCTTAAATCAATATTTTCAATTACAGTTGTCTTTTTTTATTTTTCTTTAAAAGTATGTACCTATACCACTTGTTTTTTTTTTATATGTTCTACTGAAGCTGAACTGACTTTACTTACTGACCGACATTGACCTGACGTATATCAAGTACTTTCCTGAGAAAAGTACTATTATCGAGTTCTTTCCTAAGGAAACTACTATACCAAGTACTTTTTCTAGGAAAGTACTCGATACTTCGAAGTATCGATACTTTTGTTCCGATACTTTTATGAGTACGATATTTTTTTTTCGATACTACTCATGAGTACAGTATCGATACTTTCTGTTCGATACCGTGTCCCTATCTGTCGCTATGCTATCAAGTAGTCTATGGTCGCTATCCTGCCTGAGCCAGTTCAGTTGCCTCTGTCTGTCAACCAATCATTAACTGTCAGTCAAGTAAAAAAATATTTTTATTCCTTGTGTCGATCAGTATAGATCAAAAATGATACTGCCTTTTCATTTGGGTCGTAAATGATTTCGTTAATGAGGATAAAACTAGCATAAACTGATATCAAATATATGTTTATGAATAGATAGAAATGTAGTGTTGTTAACATTATTATAATTATGTAGTATTTTCCGATACATCTTTTCTAATAATTAATGCTCTTTATTGTGACGGTAGGTACAAAGTAATAATAAATATAAACTAACTATAAATAGAATAAATGACCCAAATCAGTGTCACGCGGAAGGGTGCCAAGAAGACTAGCGGCATTGCCACGTTGTATGGCAATGCTGATTCGCTGAGCGAAATATTCGCCAGCCCTCTTGTCACGGGAGACCTCAAAGAGTTTCCTCGAGACATCCCTATGATACTACCTAATAATAATTATTCTAGGCACTAGCACACTAGCTTTATTAATTCATCTGAAATATAAATAGCGAAATAGCTCATGATACGATTCGCATTGCCTTCTTACTGAAAGAAGTGGCTTATTTTTATTGTTCTTTATATGTATTAAATTTTCAAGTTAAATGTTTATTTTATTTTAACGTTGTATTGGTTGTTCAACTGAAAGGATGTCAATATGATTGTTAAATAAATAAATACTAAAATTTCAAGTCAATTATTGCCATAGAATTAAGTTTATTGAATGTACATGTAAGATGATTTTATGATTGCTTTTTTTAAATATTGAACTGATAATTGATATCGATGATAATAATTTTGATGTTCGTCTTCAATATGGCCTAGGTAAAAAAAAAAAAAGTTAAGCTATTGTTTTGTTTACAATCAAGAGAAAACGAACGAATGTCAAGTCAACGTCGTCAACTATTTCAAAAATTTTACTAGCGGTTTTTTAACAAAAATTGTATTGTTTATATCAATCAATATCAGTTATTTGTTATAACTATGAAATTATGGATTGTGATGAAGCGGAAACTTCGGGTACTGTGAACATTGTGGACGAAGTCGAATCTCGGAGTCTTCCTCGGACCGCAGTGAATTCAGTAATACTGGATTACTATAAAAACTTTGGTAGGAAGAGAGATCTGGAGCAGTATTTCTCACTGTCCACAGCTCAGGGTGAAATTGCAGATCCGTCGGGTGTGTTTTGGAGGAAAATGAAAAGTCAGACTGATTCCTCAGAATCTGCAGAAGGCAAGAGTGAGTCTTCTCAGGAAGTTTGTCGAATATCTATCAAGTGTTCAGCTCCACAACCATCTAGCTCGCAGGTAAAAAGACATTCCCATTCTTGATTTACAACTCAAGAATATCTATTAAGTTAAAGGAGGAATAAAGAATTTATTGCAACAATTGTTGCACACCATACGCTTTACGATAGACGAAAACATTGAGAATGTATGAATGAATGAGGAAACCTGGATATGTTAGAGACACAGTTCCAATCTGTGCTTGGGTAATGCCAATGGGCTCACCATCTGTCATGTTGGCAGCTAAAATATAATGGTGAAAAGTGGATGTGTGGGTACTATGTACACACCCCTACCTAACCCTTTTGAGAATCTTATTGTAGTAAAGTGAATTAGGACAGGATTTGGCTTTTATTAGTTTTTTATATACAGCCCCTTGTGCTGGTAATGAACAACAGGGGCTGTATTTATGATTATACATCCTGTCATGCAATCAATATTTTCATTTGTTTTTTCAGGATGATGAGCCTCAGTCTAAGACTGAATCAGATTCTCCACCCATTATCACCGAAGACCTGGCCCCAGTTGCAAGACACAGTGACAATGAATCTGTGACATCTGTGAAATCTGATGACAATAACTCGCAAAGATGTAAGTAATATTTATGACATTTAGACTGAATTTCATTATATCTATTAATAGTCAAATATGCAGAAGGATCCCGATTATCCAAGCATCTTGACATCTGAACTCCATTTTTCATATTAAAAAATACATCAAGTCCTTATTAACTTGTCATACTGCCAGTTGCACCTCGCAGTGCTATCTACTGATGAAAAGTAAAAGTTATGATCCCAAAGAAGCCGATTTTCTTGGCTTAAATATAAAGATAACCCTATAGATAGATAGATAGCACTTTTACCCAAAACTGATGCTCATGCAAAATTTCATATTGATCCCTTTAAAAGTACCGTAGTGTAACAAAGAAACAAACTCACTTTTGCAATTTACATACATACATATCATCACGCCAAGTCCCTAGTGGGGTAGGCAGAGATTATAGAGCGCCAGTTCTCTCTAGACTTACATACGTCTTTTGCTTCTTCCACATTCATCAGTCTTTTCATGTATGAAAAGACTGATGAATGTGGAAGACTCGTCGGTTTTGAGTACTCTTAACGTTCCCGTCCTTGAGAGTCCGATCGATTTGATCCAGGTAGTTGGAACGTGGCCTTCCTCTGCCTCTTCTTGCACACACTTTTGCTTTGTATATCTGTTTCGTCAATCTTTCTTCACTCATCCTTTCTATGTGTCCAAACCAACATAACATGCCTTTCTTCATTTTTACAATCACGCCCTCATTCACGCCAGTTGATTCGCAGTTGATCCGCCGAGATCCGCAATGAAGAGATTGCGAATCTCTTCATTGCGGATTCGATCTAAAATCGTTACTCCGCACATTTTTCGAAGCGATCGCATCTCAACTGCATTCAAGCTATTTTCATACTTCCTCTGACATACCCAGGATTTGCAATTTACATACATATAATGATGAAAATAGTCTAAACTTTCAGAACTAAAACTTTATTATAATTTGGATTTGTTCCAGCACTTGATGTTCTATTGGATACTTCACTGAATAAGCTGCATTCGCCATCAAGCAGTATTACTTCGCAGCGAAAGTTAGAGTGGGATTCCCTTGCTGATGTTGGCTATGGTAACGAGAGTGACCGCAAGACTTCAGCTTCGAGCCTCAGTACTTTAGAGCGCCTCGCTTTAAACCAACAGTATTCAAATAATGATACCAAACAGGCTTTAGGACCACCTACAGCTCATTCAACTCCTTTAGATGAGAATGATAACAAATCGAAAGGAAAAAAGTCCACAAAGAAAACTACAAAGATTTATCAGAAAGATGTGGATTTTGTTGAGGTCAATGTTCCTCATAGTTCAGACCTACAAACTTCTCAAGCAATCAATGTTAACTTAACGAAACACATATCATTCAATGTAGACAGGGATGGAGCTTTTCTGCAAAACATTAAAAAGGATCTTAGTGTGTCACCAGAGAAGTCAGTTGAAATCATTCCACAAGTTCATCAGGATAAAGAAATACAGACTTCCCTAACTAAATCCAAAGAATTTGTCAGTACATCTGCCGAGGGGCCATCCATAGCGCCAGTTGATATTCGGAGAGTTCCAATACTGATAAACGTGAACACATTAAAGAAGAAGAATAGGAGAAGAAAATTGAGAGCAGCTAAAAGAACTCTAAGAAACAAAAGAAAGATAGATGTCCAGAGAGGAACAAACCAACCTGAAAAACATATTGAACAGGTATCTGAAGCTGAAAGCTTTGAATATATGCCGGGACATATCTACAACCAAACACAAATGAAGGCTAATCAATCTAGATCGAACAACACTGCCGGGAATAAATCTAGCTTGGAATCTAGTGGGGCCCTTACTACAGAATCTAGTAAAGATTCTAAGCACTCATTCACCAAAGATTTGGAGAAAAGCATAAAGATACTGACTCACGCTCTGCAACAACGTGTTGATGACTCCAATTTGCGTAGAAAGCTAGTTAAAGAATTGGTGCATAAATTACTGCAGTCACGGTACAGAGACGATGATAGTACCACAGATTTTCTGTCCAACCTAAGTTATAGTAGCAAGAAGTTAGGTTTGGCTGAAGGTAATCATACAACAAGTAGCACCTCGGATGGCAATACTGATAAACTATTGACTAAACCAAAAAAGTCAATACTCCGAGGTAATAGATTTAACCCAAGCGTCATCGCATCTACTTCACAAAGTGCACCAAACCTACCATCGGCAACATGTAGTGAGAAACCAGTTATTTCTCTCCTTGCTAAAAATTTTACATCATCCAATACTGAATCAGATTCCAGTAAAGAAAAATCATCTTCAGATAATGTACCAATCAAAGTATCTTCAGAGGAGTTATATCAGAAATACTTAGAAGCTCTCAAAAGAGAAGATGCATACAAAAGACATTTGAAAGACAAAGAAATATTTCTCAAGCAGAAATTAGTGAGTTCTGACTCTGTTGTGGCTCCAAGACCTGTTAAAAGTGTTAATAGACTGAAAGATTTGATGAAGGATTTGACAAGGAATAATTATGATGATGGATCAGGCGATGCAAGTAAACTAGAGGGTGGTTCGAGCTCTAATTTAAATATGGAACGATACAGTGCTATGAAGAGCCAAAGAAGTCACTCTGTGTTTACATTTTCTTCAGGACAATCAGAATCTCAAGCAAAAAAGCCCAATTTGAAGAAAAGACTCCAAAGTGATATTAAAGATATGGCTGGTTCCAGTAAAGATGGAGCCTACCATTATTGCTGTTGCCCCTACCACTCGTCGAATGCTAAGGTAGGTGTCTCTGATAGTTCAGTGCAAGTGAACTTAAAATCCTATGACCCTCGAAACACACAAGAAAGAGACGTAGAGCTGGCGAACGCTGGTCCTTATCAAGCTAGTAATACAGAGTGTAGACGGAATTTCCCCCAGATTGTACCAGATAACTTGACGGGTGACATTAAATATGTCTGCTTGTGTAATAACAAATCTACTGTTTCACGAGATCAACAAGATAGTTTTTTGATTTACAAATGCTCTCGTCTCACTAACAGGGGTGTCCAACTTGAAGACCGAGATGTTGAAGATGACAAATTGCGTACTCAAAATCAGAGTAATAATCCGTCTACTTCCAAAGGCCAAGCGCTACCAAAGCCTATAGTAAAAAAAGACAGCTTTAGTTCTATCAATACACACGAATTGAAAAGATCATCCAAGTCTTCACAAACAAATTTGGCAATAAAAATGTTGTGCCAAAAGTACAGCAACAAAAGCATCACCACATCTTCATCCTCGGAAGGGAATAAAAACATTGGTATAAGGCGAAATGGCCCAGCGAACTCAGGTAATGGGCTCCAAATCATAATTTGTGAAGGAACAAGATGTGTGCAAACAGAAATTAGCATCAATCCTAGGATATCTGATCCCTGTTTGTCCGATATAACTATTATCAGTGATATTGACTGCGTGCAGCTGATTAGCGAACAGTACAAAAAGGTATTTTCTAAGCCAAACATTGAGGCTGCTGACTCGCGTAGTATTCACACGCAAAGCGATGACGATGTTTACTCAGGAACAGGTTTTGATGTTAACTTCAATGAGCCGACAGACGATTTTAATACACGCGTTGTCAACAAAAATATCCAACCAGATTTTGGCGAAAACAATCCTACTGATGTCAATTCGGATAATGTACCTTATTATAATGATAATGAAGTTGACAATTATAAAATTCCTATCCAGGGTACTAACATGATGCTACTTGTAAGCCTCGGCGCACAGGAAAGCAAGCCTGAAAATAAGAATGGCAAGGTCGTTTCTCAAAATGTTATAACCGATAAACCCGCACTTGCCAATCAAAGTACTAGTTTGACTGAGGAGTGTTCTAAAGGAGTTCAATCTCAAAGCACTGATATTTTTCCTATAATTAGCAAAATATCCGGATCTATGGACAAGGTTGGGAGAAGTAGAAATAGTTCGATAAAAGATAGTCATTTGGTGATTGATAAAAAGATTACACCATATTTTGAAAGTCCCAGAATAGCTACATCGCTTAAACAAGACGACCAAAATTTGGTGCCTGAAAAAAAATCATCACCGCCTTTTAAAAGTTCTCGATTGGTTACTACATGCCTTGTACAAGACGAGCCTAAATTCAGTACATATCCAAAGCCTGACGACGGGAAACTATTACGAACCAATACAGACATAGGCAGATATGAAGATAAGAATTGCTGTGTTCAGACTGATGACATCAATAAAAAGGAAGTAGAAACTCAATTGAATCAGTTTTCGCAACCATCTAGTACTATTACTGCGTCTGACATAAGTAAACAATCGAAATGCGACTGTGAAAAGAATGCCGAGTGCAATAATATATGCCAGCATGCGTGCTCTAAGCGCGGAGAACGCATAGAGAGCATTACTAAAGAGACAGACGTCGTGAGTAAGAGAGAGTGTGGAGTGCAGAAAGATTTTACTGATGAAGAATTGCCACAAAATATACTCACTGCAAAAGGTGACTTAGGGAAAACATCGGGCAGTGTAATGCAGGGTCCCTATAAAGGGTCCTGTCACACAAAAGACACAGATTATGAAAAGCTTCAGCATCTGACAAGAAAACCTTTACTGAGACAGAATGCTCTTGAAACGAAGGATATGACGGAGAAAAGTAGTTCTGACAACCAAAGCAATGTTGCTTACGTTGAACATTTGCAAGCAAAAATAATTCCTGAGACAAGTACAGATAGTATGAAAGACAATGTATTGATCAAAGATCCGATTCTAACCATGATACACGACATAACTAAGAGATATTCAAAGAATGAGGTCGAAAAGAACAAAAGGAAGAAATGCTTCAAAGAAATAATGACCGTTTTGAATTATCTATTAGATACAGATGAATCTACAGACCCAGAGGAGAAAGCAAAGAATTCTGGGAGTGTTGATACACTCACTGAAAATAAAAATGCTGCTGAAAAGAAACTGGAATCACCACAACCGAAAAAGCTTGTTGATAAAGGGGTTCAACTGTCTTCGAAGAAATATAGGCTCGACTCTAAGACCTCTACGGATCTTCCTATTTCTACCGATATCCCGAGCACTTCATCCGATTCAGCCACATGTAAAGTGCTGAATAAAATTAAAAGAGAATGTGAAAAGTACCACCAGAAGCGTTGTAAATCTAAAAACTACGACAACTCGAGCAGCACCTCAGTGCACTGCGAGAAGTGCAAGCGAGTGCACGCGTGCCCCTGCAAAAGCCATCGATGCAAAAGCCACAAATCGAGGTCTGCAGAGAAGATTCAGAAGAAATGTGTAGCCTACAACTTGATCATTCAGACGTCCGAAAGTATGGTTAGTTTAGAAAAGACGTCGGACAAAAAACACCGTCCTTTGCAAAACATTATCGTCAAAGTCCCGTCCAAGCGTAAACCAGAAAATATACCTTTTAAAGAGATGTCGGCGAAAATAGAGAAGTGTCAACCTACCTGCAGTCCGCGCAGTACCAAGTCGCACAGATCCAAGAGTTGTCCCAACGAGAGCGAGGCGTCGAGCATAGACGGCGGTAAAAACACACAAGTTTATACTGTAAGAGATTACTTGGAGAAGAACCGTCCAGACTTTGTGGAGAAGTGCTCGAATCGCCAAAACTGTTTGAAGTTCATCAGTGAAGTAAGGTGAGGAATGATTTCAAATTTCCAAGCACCTAATCATTTCCTTCGCTGTAAAGCTTGTGGTGAGATAACTGGCTGTACTTCAGATACTAGGATATTCATTGACACTACATAATGACTGCATATAATCCTATAAACTTTAGTATTCTCTTAATGTGATTTTCCTGTCACTGTTTAAATAGTGTTTAGTTACTAACTTCACTCTAAAGTGCAAAGTCCTGTCTGTAGAAATCATGGCATATGTGATCGTATCACAATTCCAGTACAATTCCTGAATAATTCTGAAGCATGGGACTTGGTCTATGTAGAATTTGCACTGCGAGCAGCCTTTTTCCCCCATATAAGTTTGATGATTATAAAAATCCCTAACTTGAGAAATTATTGGTTTCTCATACAAAGGTTAACTCTTACTTCACCTCCTTGAAGTCTATAAAATCCCATTTGTCTCTCCAAGTGATTCGTCTAGAAAATCATCTAGATTGGTTCTGCATTGTAGGCGTAAAACCGTAGATGATAGGCAAGTTACAGACAGACAGAGTTTCCTGCTGTGGATAATTAGCTCACCAATTTTTCTTACTTCAGAAATGACGACCCTAGTGCTACACCGCATTTGAAAATGGTTGTCGTTCACACCCCAACTTGTATGGGAAATATGGGCGCGTGCAATATGTACTGCGGAGGTACTATTCTAATATCATAGTTTGCTAATTGGCACCTACATACCATAGAATTAAGTTTAAAGTTGCTTGAGTTTTTGTAGGTGTACCAATGTGTTACAATTCGTGTATTGACCCGTGTGATCCTTATATGCAATCTGTTCCGAATGAAGTAAGAAGACTTGGTGAGTTTACATTATATTTTTTTGTAGGAACGTCATTTAGAAAGCCATTTTAAGGGCCGGTTGACTCACATAGTTGCGACTGGGCGTTTGTTAAATTTGAAGCGTTGTTTATCGCCTGTCAAATGGGATGTCAAAGCTTTACTTACTTAATTACTTCATTACGTCTGAGGAATGTGAGCAACAGGGACGGTCCCATTGCTGCGTTCTTAATTCAAGAATGTGAAAGAGACAGATTTACAGACGATATCCATATGTCGCTGTTAAATTATTGAATAGTGATTGCAATAGGACGTCATAGCAGTCAATGAGTACAATGACGCCATTGTGTGATGTTACAGTTAATGTCCAAATTTGACGCTAAAGTTTAGTGAAACAAGTCAATTTGGAGCGTAACGGCTAGTTAGCGCGATTTCGTACGGGATTGGTCTAATGGCCTTGAGATAACCGGCTCTTATATAATATTAAAGGTGTAAAGGTGTAAAGTAATGAGTAAAGGTGTAATGATGTTGTAGCACTTGTAATGAGCGAACAGAATAGTTATGCCATACATTTTAATATTACGATTTGAAGAGTTAATACACAAATATAATGCTACGTACGTTTCCTGTAGGTACTGCTATCATGTGCGCCGTGAGATACGTTTGTGTACTCGAATCTTTCAACTCATAGTGAGATGCAGTCCTGTGGTATTATGCGAGGACCGTCGAAATAAAATAACACATTTTCCATTACGTCATTTGTTTTCCTTTTTCAGTTTTCATAGCATTTAGTAAAAGCCTTTTTGGTGATGCTTTCAGAACCAATGAACGTGCCGCCCAACGCGACCTGTTGTCGGTATACGTGGACAGGAAACAGTTGCGCGAACTCACATCAGATGAACTGCGCCAATTCGCCCAGGAGGTAGGCCACCAGCTTCGACATAATAGAGGTATGTTGTCATCATCGTATAATAAAAAGTTTGTGATGATGATATTACACGCTTTATATTAGCTTCACCTGTATGTATGTATGTATGTATGTATGTAATAAAAAGTTATGTTAAGCATGCCACAGCTCTTTGTGACTATGTCAATTTCATGGCATGGAAAATATCAGTTGCCTGAGACACAAAGATTGCAAGTTCGAATACCGACTGAACCAATGAGCTTTTCTGAACTTAAGTACATTGATTAGTTATTGCGGTGAAGGAAAACATTGAGAGGAAACCTGAATACGTTTGAGAAGTAATTCAAAGGCGTGTGTCATCGTAGTCGTGTTTGAGTATCGTTGATGGACTCGCCATCTGTCACGTTGGCATCTAAAATATATCTCTGGCGGGAAGTGGGTGTGTTGGTACTACCTATACACCTCTGCCTACCATTTCGGGGACCCTAGTGGGAACGCGTGAGGATATTATAACACAATGTTCCTATTTGCAGTGGCGTCAAAATTCATTAGTGAGCGTGAAATGAAAAAGCATTCGGAAAAAATATATAAATCATTGCCTGAAGTTGTTAAGAAGAAAGAAGATATTAGGAAGGAGAATATAAAAAAGACTAATTTGTTGATGGCCAGTATCTTCAAGCGGGTGAGATTTTTTTTTTACTTAATAACGCCAATCTTTTGGAGCAAACCGAACATTGGGTAGGCAGATACAGTGTACTGTATACTGGCGGGCATTTCTCTCTGTACTTCTTTTTCTTCATCCACAAAATAATGTTACTGAGAGTATAGAGCGCCAGTTCTCTCTTGACTTACATACCTCTTTCGCTTCGTCCACGTTCATCAGTCTCTTCATGCGTGCTCGTTGGTTTCGAGTACTCTTGACGTTCCCGTCCTTGAGCGTCCGATCGATTTGATCTAGACAA
Organism: Drepana falcataria; assembly: GCA_945859725.1. Classification (NCBI taxonomy): domain Eukaryota; kingdom Metazoa; phylum Arthropoda; class Insecta; order Lepidoptera; family Drepanidae; genus Drepana; species Drepana falcataria. The sequence continues at coordinate 5,804,958 of OX243941.1, read as the reverse complement.
GTTATTATATCTCAAGATAATTATAATAATAATGTTCTTTTGTTATAGAATCTTCAAAGAAAAACTCTGCGAGGAGCTGTGAATATCTCGAATTACAGTGATATCATTAAGATTTGACATTCGTATACAAGCACTGTTGATATTTAAACATGAATTGTTATGACTGGCTGGTGATTGTTGTTAAATCGGCCTTATTTTTGTATCGAGAGTCTTTGACCTCATTTTTTATTGTTTGAAATTACATTTGACATTGATTCAATAAAGTTTTAATTGTCTTATAATAAAGAAGATGAGTATAATTCTTTATAAACAAAAATATTTTATTTTTAAATTAATGATGTACACACGTCGCGTCTCGCAAGACGGGGTATGATAACCTTCGCCAGGTTTCAAATTTATTCCTTGAGTCTTAGAACCTTATGAAACTAAAGCATGAATTAACACAGCATATACATTCGTACATATCATCACGCCGAGTCTCATGGGCGGAGAGAGTAGAGCGCCAGCTCTACATAGAGTGCGTATAAAATTATGCTTTGACGTAGGTGGGTTCTCTACTGTTCTCCAAGTCTAAATGCACGACGAAAGTTACAAAAAAATTCTTATCCCCACGTCTTATCTTATCCCGTCAAACCTTAACACACCTAGGGTTATCTACAGTTCTCCAAGTCTAAATGTATGCAACTTTCTAGAAATGTTATGGAAGGAATACAACACGAGAATGTTTTAAATAACTTGGTTTATGATAGCTAATGACGGTATCAATTGTCAAAATTTTGTAGGCATACAATGCGTATAGGTATAAATGTTTTATTTTTATTTTAAATTGTAGGCGGTACTTTTTGTAGACTCATTTTCATATAAATCCTCACGTATAGCCAGATAATAACACATAGATAAGTTATCTGCTCTTTATCAGAGCATTGAAAAGTTTTTAGATAATTATTGTTTCATTGTATGTTAAAGGAAAACATCAAGAGGAAACTAGCATACGTTTGAGAAGAAATTTAAAGACTAGCAGTAGTATTGTTTGAGTAAACTCATTGTTACAGTCGGGATTCGAGCTTGCTATCTTTGTGTTGCTAGCAACAACTCGAAATAGCTATCGGTGATATTCGTCGGACGATTGTAAATTGACACATAGTTAAGAAAAGATAAAACTGTTGCTAACCTAACCTAAATAGTATGCAATCAACTGTACCTACATAACCGTTTTTACAACTCCGGCTATTACGGGTTCGTCACAGTAAACTGGATGGGACTATCTGTACGTCTCATGTCACACATTAAACTCTAACTTACAAAACTTGGTATCTCACCGTGACGTGCATTCGCCAATGTTATTCAAGAGTGCGAATCCGAGGATTCGCACTCAATGGGCCACATATTTTCGCACAAGAATTGTACTTTATAACTGTTAGGGCACAAAAGGGTTCCTGTTGGATATTGTCCTAGCCCCTGTGGGGTAGTACCTCCAGCTTACAGAAAATCTCAGCTAAATAGCGCTGATTCCGGATAGTGTTTGTTTTTACGGGGACTAATGTTGACAGACACATGGATTAGTTACTTCCGTTATAACTCTGGTATTGCTTGGGACTATAGGCACAGGATACATAATAGTACTACGTACTATAGGCTACGGGAATGGCTTATCATCATGTGGACTCACTGCTTGTATGTGGTAAACAAAACTAGATTTATGACAATATTAATGAAATATATAAATAAATACTTGACACTTTGAGTTTAAATATGTTTACACTAAGTCGCAGGGACACATTAATAATAATAATTTCTTTATTTTCTCACACAAAAGTAAGTTCAACACTTAATCATGTGTGAGACTGATACCTGAGATAGGTATACATACAATACCTGTAGTACAGGTCACCAGTGCCCTACTCTGCTATATAGAGGATTAATTTTACTTACATTAAATGTGTAACTTACGGTAAATATAATACTTATTGTGTAAGTGTTTGTGGATGGGTGTGTGTAGTGAAAGTTATGTGTGGGGAGATATTATGACTGTATTGGGTACGTGTTGTTAATTGGGAGTGTGTAAGATGCGTTCATTTGTGTATTGTGTATATGTATTGTGCATGATTGAGTTATAATGTGTGCGGGATGCGAATGCGACATTACTTCTCTTTCATATCAAATACGTCACGCTACGATTCAGCCATCTACACGTGTTTAGTTTTGTATCTACTGTCGTGCATCGTGGTGGATTTTGCTGATGTGAGTACATTAAGTTTAAAAGGTAGGTACATTCTTGTAAAAATATACATATATATATATATATACCTACGGTCTAATTGAGAAACCTCCTGTTTTCTGTTCTTCTGTAGTCTGTTAAAAAGTGCTTAATATCAGATTTGTAAATAACTCTAGTACAAGTGAAATATATTTAATGTATTAAAATATGTATTTAAGAAATTAAAAACAGTATTAATTACCAAGTAATTTTTCGTCTCCAACAGAAATATGGTAGAAATTAATTGCTATGATTCCGTGCACTGGCACTTGGAGGACTTAGGAGCGAGGATAGTCGCCAAGACGGGGATCCCATCAGATCGCTACCATTTTGGCAAATTGATACTGCAGAGCTTTCAAGACGCTCCAGAATTTATTTTGCATGTGAGTAGTATTTTAATGGTGATTTGTTTATTTATTTGTGCGTCGTGGTGGCAGACTGGTTTTATTTGTTACTACACAGTTGTATCTGTATCCATGAGTTTTTCTGAATTTAAGTACCTACCTACAATTATCAGACCACAAAACTTGCATAAATCTGAGATGAAATCTTCTCTGGGTCGATCACTATGGAGAACCTTGTCAGAAAGAATATTAAGATATATATGTATTTATATTTCGTCTTCCCACGAGGGTCCCGGAAGAGGTAGGCAGATCAAATCAAATGAAATCAAAATAATTTTATTTCACATAGGCCTAGGTGGGCACTTATAAAACGTCGAAAAAGGTACACGGTTCGGATTGGTCGCTTCCATGGAGAAGAACCGGCAAGAAACTCCATGGTTACTCTTTGATAGGCAGAGGTGTGTAATAGTATCGACACCCTTTTATCGGAGATGTTTATCGTGCCAGCGTACAGATTGCGAGGCCATCGCCTCATACACGACTATACTATTTTTAAGATGCATATCTTCGAAATTCTTCTCAACCGTATGCATTGTTTCATCTCGACGTATTCCAGCAACGTAGAGCTCGTCCTGTCGCTAATCATTGTATATAATTAAAAACCTTATGGGATTCGAAATTGCTATATTTGTGCTGCAGGCGACTACTCGAAACAATCGGCCTCCACGGGCTATTAATCTTATCTACATTTATATTATAGAGAGGTTATCTCAGGAACTATTATTATAGCCCGTTAATTGAGTAATAATATATATCACCTTGTTATTACCAAAGGGTAAGTAGGTATATGTATTATTAAAGTTAAAGGCGAGTGAAACCGAGTGAATTGACAAATTAATTGTGTTGTATGTGCAACAAATGTGGCGAAACTATGCAGCCTTTAGCCTATAAATGCTTGCGAACGAAGCATGATCGTATTGCAGACTTTTTGCCCTCAGAAATGTTGCACCTTATTTGGGGATGAAAACGCGCTACATTTAACTTGCATTATTATTGCTTAAAAAAAAATTTCATTGGTTGATATTCCGTCCTCTCCACGTAGACTTGGGGGGGGGGGGGAGCAAGTCGTGATTAAGTACGAGATGTTGATACTACCTCAACACCTCTCCCTTCCTCTTTGGGGACCCTTATGGGCAGGCGTGAGGATATATTATTATTTATTTATTATTGTACATTATAACCTTTTATGCAGCGCACAAAACTTTCAAAAGGAATATTTTTCCCCGTTTTTGCAAAAATGGGCTATCCAACACCAGTAGCTTCTGAGATTAACGCGTTCATCCTAACAAACACTACAGCTAAATATATTAGTACTGATTTTCTCACTCCTCAGATAGACGGTGCAATAGATAAATCAGAAACATTTAATGAGGCATTAAGAAGAACAATCCAATGTGCTGTCAGCCTTAGGAAAATCGGAGTGGATCGGGGAGATGTCATAGCATTACTGGCACCCAATCATTTGCATTTGACGATACCTTACTATTCTGCTTTTTATCTAGGAGCTGCAATTTCTCCAGTGGATCCCAGTCTGGGCGTTCGTAAGTTTAATTCCATAATTCCATTGGGAATCTTCTTAAATACCTTTATGGAAAGTTGCCGGGTGGTCTTGTAAAGGGTTCGGGATCTTCTCCCATAACGCAGTTTATAATACCCCCCAGGGGGAGGGGGGGGGGGTGCAGGAGACGAAGAGAATCTCACTACAAGCATGATGATTTAAAGCTACTTTTAACGTCCCCTTAAGGGATACGTGGCAAGATTTTAAAATAACCTTTGCTTCTTTTGAGTTGAGACTTAGTCATCCTCTACCTGTTCTTCCAGACTTTCGAATTTGATATCTTCTTGATAAGTTACGTTATTTCACTTATTCTTTCTATATGAACGAAAGACTTGAACTTTGGTTCATTGTCGATTACATTAAAATGATGAGTATGTATTTAAAATATTTCAGGCGAGCTGGAAGGAATGTTTCTAATCACAAGACCAAAAGTTATATTTTGTCAAAACGAGAAACTCAAGCAGGTACAACAGGCTTTGAAACAGGCTGCGTTGGAGACAATTATTGTGACTTTCGATGAAGGCAGCGATGTATGCAACTTTTCAGAATTCATGAAAATGGGTGATGATAAGGCATTGGAGAATTTCAAGTAATAACTAAACCAAGTTTTTATTCATAATCAAACATAATGCACGCACTCACAGGCACACACACAGAAACAGTTAAGAAGTATAATACACAAAAAACGTATTAGTCTCTTGCAGGCATTTCATATTTTAGGAATTGAGAACTAATCGAAACTAAAATCTATTATGTTGAGCATTAACTTAAGTTAAAAAGGTAACTGATGTTTGAACCTGCAATATTTGCTTTTAGGCGTCGATCCCTTAGCTTTGACTCAGTTTTTAAGGAGTCAGTACTTAGCCAAATTCCTCACTTCATGGGCAAACAATAAATTCTTAAGGGTTTATTTCATTGCAGACCATCGGAATTTGACCCTGAAGATACTCTTGCGCTCATCACGTTCACTAGTGGTACCACTGGACTACCTAAGGCCGCTGCTCTCTCACATAAAAACATTTTTTTTTCGCTACCTACCTTGTGGTATGTTATTTTATATTTATTATCTTCACGCCTTGCGTCTATAATATGGAGATATATTTAAGAGTCCGATGGCAGATGGTAAGCATTGTCTGTGTCTGAATGACGAGTATATATACGCCTTTGAATTACTTCTCAAACTTATGCAGGACTCCTTCTCGATATTTTCCTTTACCGTTAAGCATATGGTGTGATTAATCCCTGTACGTACGTAAGTACGTAAGTTCCGAAAAACTCATTGGTACAGTCGGGATTCGAACTTGCGATCTTTGCGTCGCAGGCAACTCGAACCACTCGGCCACCGCGGCTCATTAATCCATAACCATAATTAAAACCAAAATAGCATTTAATGTCGGACATACTAAGTAAATTAGATATGTATGTGTTGATCTGTTTTGTTCAGGTTGTCGTTCGAGAAGTTCCCAACGCCTACTGAATTAGTTATCGTATTGTCCCCTTTACAATGGATGTCGGCTAGTTTACATTTCCTATTTTCTCCCATTCTACGATACTCACGCTTACAGTCGTCGAAAGCGCTTTCACCAGACCACATTTGGTTTCTTATTGAGAAATACAAGGTAAGTGCTTGCGTATTCATTTGTTGCTTCTTTTTCTCTCGCGCGTCTCTTTTACCCTCGATGCGATGCACTGCTCGCATCTCGCTCACTCCCATCTAGAGGCCATTGTCTATACTGAACCGGTGGTGCTGAAGAAGCAGCTGAAAAGAAGTTCACAAAAACATTAGCATATTATTTGTCATCTGTGCTACGGACATGCTCTATATTGTATCTGTTTCATAAACTTATTGATGTAAATATTGTGACCAAATAGAAAGGCAAACAAAGGTGTCCTCACGGAGTGACATAGTCGCTGTGCGACAAAACTCCTTAAACAAAGAGAAAAAAAAGGTGAAAAAAGATTAAATAGGCATTATATAAACATAAGCGCAATTGCATATTTTCATTACTGAAATATGGATCTCCGCAATTGTTTCCTTAACTGGCTGTAGAATGTAGGCAAACGGCACAGCCTTCGGGCAGCGCTCAGTGTTCGGGCAATGGGTCGCTGGGGAGTAAAATTCACGAAATCTACAAGGAATGCGATTTCTGGCAGAAGGAATATTTTTTACTTTACCGGCAGCTTAAGGGATACACAGTGTCACATCTTCTAGGACTAAGCAAGCACCTGTATCTAGCCTGCATATTGTAACTCCTTATATCACGCGGGTTCGTCACTTTGTAAAGTAAAGTAAACCGAACCGGAACTCTATATTCCTAGGGCCTATATTTACCTGTGTATGTGTTTTTCAGCCCACTTACAAAGCAATCAGTCCCACACTGATGAACACAATTTTGATGAGTCGAGGTCAACGCGATCTGTCGTGTTTCAAATACATTTTATTGGGCGGAAGCTGTGTTGCACAAACGCTCATAGATGATGTCAAGGTAGGCTGAATAACCTCACGCCTTCCCACAAGGGTCCCCAAAGGGTTAGGCAGAGGTGTATTGGTAATACCCACAAACCCACCTTCCACCAGAGATATATTTTATGTGCCAACGTGATAGATGGCGAGTCCATCGCCGTTACTCAAGCACAATTATACATACGCCTTTGAATTGCTTCTCAGACGTATGCAGGTTTCCTCTCGATGTTTTCCTTCACCGTAAAGCTCGTGGTGTGACTAATCACTGTACTTAAGTTTAAAAAACTCATTGGTGCAGTCGGGATTCGAACTTGCGATCTTTGTGTCGCAGGCAACTACTTGAACCACTCGGCTACCACTGCTTGAATGAACCACAAATGTATAATATATATTAATCACACGACAAGATTTGCGCTGAAGGAAATCGTCGAGAAGTAATTTAAAAACGTATGTACAGTCGTGCTTGATAAAGACCATGAACTCGGCATATATCACGTTGGCAGCTAAATGCTTCTCTGGCAAATAGAGGGCGTGCTACTACACATCCGTGCCTACCCCTTTAGGGAACCCTGGCATAAGTTTTCGAGCCTTCGCAATCAGCCTCAGCCAAGTTAATTTTAAGTGCTAAGCAAACACACCTAAATGCTCCCTCAGTGGGGTTCAGACTTTGGCTTAGAGTGTTGCTGATTCGCATCCATTAGAAAATGAGAAAATGTATGTATATACTAATATTATAAAGAGGATTTGTATGTAAGTATGTTTGTAACGAATTGGCTCAAAAAGTACTGGGCAGATTTGAAAAACTCCTTTTTTCCTCCCAACTTTTTTCACCATTGGAAAGCTGCATTCACCCTTAGTGACATAGGCTATATTTTCTGTTATAAAAAAAATATGTCCACCCGTGCGAAGCCGGGACGGACCGCTAGTCTATACTAATATTATAAAGAGGAAAGATTTGTTTGTTTGTTTGTTTGTTTGTAATGAATAGGCTCCGAAACTACTGAACCGATTTCAAAAATTCTTTCACCTTTGGAAAGCTACATTATCCCCGAGTAACATAGGCTATATTAAATTGGACCCGATAGGTGGCGCTGCGATCGAGTTTCAAGAATTTTACCTTTTTACCCGGGCGAAGCTTTCTGTGTGTCTTAAGCTAGATTCGAGAATGGTTTAGATTTACAATTGGACCCAATAGGTGGCGCTGCGATCGTGTTACGGGCAATTTAACTTTTTCACCCGAGCGAAGCTGGGCGGGACAGCCAGTAATAAATACACCGAAATAAAATCCACTGCACCTTGTACACAATCTTGTGCAAGATCTAGTTTATTTCATCTCACACATTTATTGCATTCGTGTTGTAAAAATGTAATATTATTTACGACTTTCAGCGAATAACACCAGGCACGACAGTTTGTGTTATCTACGGAATTAGTGAAATTGGTGGGCTGGCGTTCAATATCGTTGCCCCTGTAGCAGGATCGGTGGGATACCCGACAGGCAACCTACATTATAGGGTAAGCCTTGGTCTATAGTGTATCAGAAAACCTAACAGTTGTTTTCTACAAGTGATAGTTTCTACAAGATTATATTCGCATGACGACGATGCAAAAAAATAATGGCTCGTAATGATAATATTTTAAAAAGGAGTAATACTTACACCGTTGGATGGTTTAATGGGATTTTTCAAAAAGAAGGAAAACGATTCAACGTGTATAACCTTATCGTAACTGCTGTTGCGTAAAATGCTGCATAAAAAAGTTATATCTTGTTTTTTTATATTCTTTATTTTTTTTTAATAATTTTTGCTTCTTATCATAATGGTTCCCATTACGTATTTGTCAAGTTACTTTTTATCATGTATATTACATATATACGAGGACGTATTACAAGTACTTTCTGATTTTGATTTTAGTTGGTGGACATAGATACCAATAAAGTAATAGACAAACCAAATGTGCCTGGTGAATTGTGGCTGAAAGGACCTGGCGTTATTAAGGTGAGGCGACACTAAGATTCCTTTGCTACCTAGCAGTAAACCATATTGTTACGACTTTTTTGACCGACTACACACACACACACACACACTCACAAACTCACACATGAAAGAAGGAGTCCTTATAACACTCATTACATGCTTAAAAGGAGAATCCAATCACCTTATTATTGTTTTTGAAAATCCGTGGTGGCCGATAGGTCGCCTATAACGCAAAGTTGAATTTGGTCGGTCTGTATCACTGAAAGATCATGAGAAATATATACACATTTGAGAAGAGAATCATAGATGAGAGTGAAGAAACAGCGCACTTTTATATGCGAAAGTTTGTGAGGATGCTTGACACTCACGCCAGAATGGCTGAACAGATTTGGATGAAATTGGAGGGATAGATATATGAATTAGCATATAGGGTATGTTAAGTAGAGAGGTTGGAAATTAAATAACATTTTACGTGGGTGGACACAAAACCGCGAGACAAAAATAGTCTACTTTAAAGATTCTGTATAAAGTCATTACAATCATGCCGTGATGATACTTACAGTCATGCGCTATATTTGTAGTTGATAAGCAACATCAGGTCGTATGACCTGATGTTGCTTATCAACTTATTTTATTATCAACGTTATAGTCTTTGGTACACGTTTATCTCTACACCTGTGAAATTTCCATATTATTTAGATAACACGTGTCATAAGATTGTTTGTCGGTACTTCGGCTCAAATCCTACTAACATTATATTCCTTACTAACATAATAAATGTTACTGTAAATTTGTTTGTTTGCTACGCTTTCAAGTAAAACTTACTTACCGTACTTATCCGTGGGTTGGTTAGGTTTCTGATTGGCATGCTCGGTATACGATCTGTGTCGTATCCTACTTTACTTCACGGTTGCAATTTAGTGTGTCTTGGGGCATCTTTCGTTTCAATCTGCGAGTTATACTGCTGTCTTCCATCAAGACGTTGGCCAGGCTGTTCGGATGGTCTCTAATTCTTTCCTTGTAGGTGTTTGTATGGAAGATAATTTCCTGTTTGACTGCTGTCATATTCAGGTCGTGATGTAGCTGCTCATTTGTGACGAACCAGGGAGCACCGCTTATCATCCTCAAGATTTTGTTTTGAAATCTTTGTACGATTTCGATATTGGAATGGGGAGCTGTATACCGTATACCCCGTAACCCAGAGTTGTATACCGTATGTCCACATTGGTTTAAGGATCGTTTTGTAGAGCAGTAGCTTGCTGCTCAGCGAGAGCTGTGATCGGCGACCTATTAACCAATACAGCTACATAATAATATTATAAATGTGAATTTAAGTATGTTTGTTGGTTACGCTTTCACGCAAAAACTGCTTAGCCGATCATCATGAAACTTTGTACACATATTCTCTAAGGTATTGAGAAGGATATTTTTATATAATTCTCTACTTTTCTCCTCCCCTACTTCTACTTTTTATTTAATTTTTTTATGTACCTGTTAATTTTCTTATACAGGAATATTACAACAACCCTAAAGCCACAGCGGATGCGTTTACAGAAGATGGCTGGTACAAAACCGGCGACATTTTTTACAGAGACGAATATTCGTATTATTATTTTGCAGATCGTCTTAAATCGCTGCTTAAATATAGGAATTATCAGGTGAGAAAAAGATAACCCTAATATCATTGTAGAGTTCGTCTCTATCTTCTTATTAAGTTTCTTTGTGATGGATAAACTCAAGAACTACCTTTCTTTTTTTTATAAAAACTTTTCATCCATCGAAATTTACGTTATTACGAAAACGAGCTATAGTTTTTTACAATTCTCTTCGTACATTCTCGCCATTTTGAGTAGGTTCTCTTGATGTTCCTGTCCTTGAGTTTTTTTTTGTACCACTTGGGTGGCAAACAAGCATGCGGTCCGCCTGATGGTAAGCGGTTACCGCCGCCTATGGACGCTTGCAACATCAGGTGTACGAGCGATATCGGTACGATATCTTCACTTTTGTTTTCTTTATGTCCAAATCAATGTAACATGCCTTTATTCTTCTTTACAATGACACCCACGTTCACGCCAGTTGTATTCATTGCGGATTTGATCTTTAATCGATTTTCGAAGTGATCGCATCTCAACTGCATTTATGCTATTTTCCCCGTGTCAGGTATCCCCTCAAGAGCTGGAGGCTGTGATCCGGCAGCATCCAGGTGTGATAGATGTTGCGGTGACCGGTATCTCGGATCCGGTATGTGGTGAACTGCCGGCTGCCTGCGTTGTGCGGCGACCGGGAACCGCGGTCACTGCGCAAGAGATCAAAGACTTGGTTAAAGGTAACCGACAATGTCATATATATAGATGCATAGGGCGCCTTGCTATTAGGGGCCATAGTTAGGTACATAATTAGGTACACTTTATGGCATAATAATTATGAGTTTGTGCAGTCCTCATGGTGCTGGTGCATGCTGAGATGCTTTGGCCATGTCGAGAGAATGAATGAAGAACGATTGACGAAAAAAGTGTATAAGGCGAGTGTGAATGAAAGTGTTGGAAGGGGTAGACCTAGACGGACGTTTCTAGACCAAATTAGGGACGTCTTGAAAAAAGGTCAGGTCAAGAGTACCCTAAACCGAAGAGCATGTATGAAGAGAATAATGAAAGTGGACGAAGCGAAAGAAGTATGTAAGAATCGTAGCAAGTGGAAAGAAGTGGTCTCTGCCTACCCCTACGGGAAAGAGGCGTGATTATATGTATGTATGTATGTATTCTTCAATTTCGATGAATTTCGAAAGCATTTCTTTAAGTGCTTGCTTAGTACGAAACACTGTTCTTTTTAAATGTCGACATAGTCACATTCCGTTATGGTTTGCTTAAAAGGTTTTTGTTTGTAAGTAAAGACATTAATATTACATAAGAAACCCATTGATTATTACTAATATGAAAGATTCGTAAGTTTGTAAGGATGTTTGTTAGTCAATCAAATTTGGCAAAGACAGTAGTGTGTGTGTGTGAGAGAGAGAGAGATAACACCGTTTATATTACTTACAGAGTCTCTCTCGGATGCCAAGCAGCTGCGAGGTGGTGTGGTGTTTATGTCAGAGCTCCCCACTACGATCAGCACTAAAGTGCATAGAATTAAACTGAAGGAGATGGTCCTTGCGATGGAAAGGGAATGAATAACAATAGGGCTCTACTCTCTCTGCCTTTTCAGGTGGCTTGGTTTGATCTCTCAAGATCAAATAGCATATACATATATAAACATACTATCAAGTGTCAAGTAGCATTAATCACCCTGTGAGTGTAGGCTATAGACTAGAGAGCTAGTCACCCTAAAATCATGTTTTGACATTATAATTCAATAAATATTTGAGGTGTTTTATTCTGATCGTCTCAAGGGATTTTTCCTCGTAAACGCTGCATGCTTCATATGATCAACATTAACCTGTTATCAGGTCCTCTGTAGCTTATTTATCGCATTAGGTACCACCTGTCATGATAATATAAGTATGATAATAAATAAATAAACATTTGATTTTTGAATGTTAACCAAATTTATAATTATATCTCATCTTAACATCGACCACTGCCTCCATAATGGGAACAGCGACATCTAGTGTCAAATATGTTAAAACGGTTAACAGCAGTGATTCACAATAAGAGTCGTTGTGACCGAGTGATTCAAATCCCGACTGTACTAATAAGTTTTTTTTAACTTAAGTAAAGTCATATTTAGTTAAAAGATGTTTGTATATTCGTCTAGTAATACAACACGAGATTGTTTTAAATAACTTGGTTTATGATAGCTAATGAAGTGGTATAAATTGTCTAAATTTTGTAGGCATACAATGCGTATATAAATGTCACTCCTAATTTGTAGGCGGTACTATTTGTAGACTCATTTTCATTTCAAAACGGAGGACCGACCTCACGTAAAGCCAGATAATAACACATAGATAAGTTATCTGCTCTTTATCAGAGCATTGAACATTTGTAGGTAATTTAATTGTATGTTAAAGGAAAACATCGAGATGAAACCAACATACGTTCACGTCACCTAAATAGTATGCAATCAACTGTACCTACATAACCGTTTTTACAACTCCGGCTATTACAGGTACGTCACAGTAAACGGGATAGTGCCATCCACGAAGACGCGCCCCACCAATTTGTAGTTGATGAGGTCGCGGGATGCGGGGAGTATGACCAAGTCTATTTAATTGTAGTGTGCGTGTGCATTCATAAGTAGTCAGCGTGTAGATAATCAAACATTAGTTGAAGGTGACAAAACTATAAGGAATAATAGTGAGGCGCGTCTTCGTGGAGACTAGGTATCTGTACCAATAAGTCTCATGTCACACATCAAACTCTTACTTACATAACTTGGTACCTCACTGTGACGTGCATTTGCCAACGTTATTCAAGAGTGCGAATCCACGGATTTACATCTCCAATGCGCCACATATTTTCGCCTAAGAATTGTACTTTATAACTGTTAGGGCACAAAAGGGTTCCAATTGGATATTGTCCTAGCCCCTGTGGGAGGTAACGGGGAGTATTCTGCAGGATTGTTTGACATGGTGCCCACTTTCACCTTCTACCACCACACCTCTCACCATCGACGGGGAATTCATCCCCATACCTTGGAACCACAAAGGTCTCGCACTGCGCGGTTCCAAAGGAGTTTCCTTCCGCGATCGCTCGGGCTGTGGAATGAGCTCCCCGTTGAGGTTTTCCCTGGAGAGTACAGCATGGAGTTCTTTACCACTTCCAAATCAAAATTAGGTTTGAAACTTGGCAATATCTGTTCATTATTATTTTAAACTTTTAAACATAATACTTTTATTATTTGATTTTTTGAGCAATCGATATTTCTACATTTAACCAAGTGTTATTTGTGACTTTCATAATACTTATAGTCATACAATCCAAGCGCGGAACACAAAACGAAGAAAAAGATTTTCCGGCACGATAAGAACTAAACAACTGAGAGAAACTTCTTCAAAATATGCGAAAAGTCATAGAGAATTTAATAGAGAGGCTGTTAGAAGATACGCCAAAAGTCATCCTAAATTTAACTAAGACGCAGGGACATATTACTTCTGTTTCATATCAAATACGTCACGCTACGATTCAGTCATCTACACGTGTTTAGTGTTGTATCTACTGTCGTGCATCGTGGTGGATTTTGCTGATGTGAGTACATTAAGTTTAAAAGGTAGGTACATTCTATATATATGCCTACGGTCGAATTGAGAAACCTCCTGTTTTAAAGTCGGTTAAAAAGTGCAGATTTGCAAATAACTATAAATATAAAATTGATTATATATATTTTATAAATTAAAAAGAGTATTATTTTTTTGCTATTTAACAATATTTTTTGTCTCCAACAGAAATATGGTAGAAATTAATTGCTATGATTCCGTGCACTGGCACTTGGAGGACTTAGGCGCGAGGATAGTCGCCAAGACGGGGATCCCATCAGATCGCTACCATTTTGGCAAATTGATACTGCAGAGCTTTCAAGACGCTCCAGAATTTATTTTGCATGTAAGTAGTAATTTAATGAAGTTTTGTTTATTTATTCGTTTTATTTATCACTACACACTTGCGAATTCAAACCCCGGTGGTCTGTATCCATGAGTGTTTCTGAATTTAACTACCTACGGCGATTTATCAGCCCACAAAACTTGCATAAATATGAGATGAAGTCTCCTTCTCGGAGAGGACACTACGGAAAACCTTGTCAGAAATAATATTATGAATGTTTATTATATATATAATATATCCTCACGCCTTCCCACAAGGGTCCCCGAAGGAGTAGGCAGAGGTGTATAGGTAATACCCACACACCCACTTTCCGCGATATATTAGGTGCCAACGTGACAGATGACGAGTCCATCGCCGTTACTCAAGCACGACTATACATACGCCTTTGAATTTCTTCTCAGACGTATGCAGGTTTCCTCTCGATGTTTTCCTTCACCGTGTTTGTTATATTATTTATATTTCGTCTTTCCACGAGGGTCTCTAAAGACTCAGTCAAACAATACATGCATTTCTTTTCAAACGTATGCATTTTTCCTCTCGACGTTTGTCAGTTGGTACCGTAGAGCTAGTCATGTGAATCATTGTATTTAAATTAAGAAAAACTTATGGGATTCCATATTCTCTTCTCATCTCTCTCTCATCTTTTTGCTGCAGGCGACTCGAACCACTTGGCCACCACGGGTATGGCTAATCTTATCTAAATTGATATTATAGAGAGGTAGAGTAGAGCGGTAATCTAATGAACTAAAAATCCTATTTGAAAAATGTTTACCTTGCCCGTTAATTCAGTGATAATATATTATATCACCATGTTATATAATATATGTAAAGATGAAGAAAGGCATGTTACGTTGGTTTGGACACATAGAAAGGATGAGTGAAGAAAGATTGACGAAACAGATATACAAAGCAAAAGTGTGTGCAAGAAGAGGCAGAGGAAGGCCACGTTCCAACTACCTGGATCAAATCGATCTGACTCTCAAGGAGTACTCGAAACCGACGAGCATGTATGAAGAGACTGATGAATGTGGATGAAGCGAAAGAGGTATGTAAGTCTAGAGAGAACTGGCGCTCTATACTCTCTGCCTACCCCGTTAGGGACTTGGCGTGATGATATGTATGTATGTATGTACCATGTTATTGCCAAAGGGAACTGGCAGTAGTCCTATATGTATATGTACTGTTTCATTTGCCTACCCCGTTAGGGACTCGGCATGATTATGTATGTAAGTTAAAGGCGAGTGAAACCGCGTGATTTTGATAATTATTTGTGTTGTTTATCCAACAAATGTGGCGAAACTATGCAGCCTTTAGCCTATAAATGCTTGCGAACGAAGCATGATCGTATTGCAGACTTTTTGCCCTCAGAAATGTTACACCTTATTTGGGGATGAAAACGCGCTACATTTACAATTATCTTGCACCCGCTTAGAAAAATATTTCATTGGTTGATTTTCCCTCCTCCCCCATAAAGCCCCCCCAAGTCGTGCTTAAGTATCGGCGATGGACTCGCCATCTGTTACGTTGGCACCTAAAATATATATCGGGAAATTGAGTGTGTGGGTACATCTACACCCCTCCCTTTCACCTTTGGGGAAGGCGAGGATATATTATTATTATTATATTATATAGGATTATTCCTACTCCTCAGATAGACGGTGCAATAGATAAATCAGAAACATTTAATGAGGCATTAAGAAGAACAATCCAATGTGCTGTCAGCCTTAGGAAAATCGGAGTGGATCGGGGAGATGTCATAGCATTACTGGCACCCAATCATTTGCATTTGACGATACCTTACTATTCGGCTTTTTACCTAGGAGCTGCAATTTCTCCAGTGGATCCCAGTCTGGGTGTTCGTAAGTTTAATTCCATAATACCATTGGGAATCTTCTTGAATACCTTTATGGCATTTTTGGAGCAGGGCTACTTAAGGGACGTCCAATCAATCACGTGTAATCCTGGAAGGGTGTGACCCTCATAGTAATATGAGATGTTGTTCTATGAAGGGTTCGGGGGTCTTCTCCCACAACCCAGTATATAATACCCTCAGGGAAAGGGGGCCTTGTGGGAGACGAGTGGAGTGGGCTTCATTAGAGAAAGTACATATGTTTGTTTGTCTGTCTTGAATCTTGTTTGAATGTCTCAGTTATGTATATTATACTAATATGCGGTTACTTAGGAATACACCTCCCCTGAAAGTTTGCTGTACAAACCTGCTGATTTTAAGCTACTTTTATCGGCCCCCTAAGTGATACGTAGTAAGATTTTAGACTAACGTCTGCTAGTTTGATCCTCTACCTGTTCTTCCAGACTTTCGCATTTGATATATTTTTGATTAATGACGTTATTTCACTTATTCTTTCTATATGAACCAAAGGCTTGAACTTTGGTTCATTATGGATTACATTAAAATAATAAGTTTGTATTTAAAATATTTCAGGCGAGCTGGAAGGAATGTTTCTTATCACAAGACCAAAAGTTATATTTTGTCAAAACGAGAAACTCAAGCAAGTACAACAGGCTTTGAAACAGGCTGCGTTGGAGACAATTATTGTGACTTTCGATGAAGGCAGCGATGTATGCAACTTTTCAGAATTCATGAAAATGGGTGATGATAAGGCATTGGAGAATTTCAAGTAATAACTAAACCAAGTTTTTTTTCATAATCAAACATAATGCACGCACTCACAGGCACACACACAGAAACAGTTAAGAAGTATAATACACAAAAAACGTATTAGTCTCTTGCAGGCATTTCATATTTTAGGAATTTTTTTTTTTTTTTTTATACCACCTGGGTGGCAAACAAGCATGCGGTCCGCCTGATGGTAAGCGGTTACCGCCGCCTATGGACGCTTGCAACACCAGGGGCATCACTCGCGCGTTGCCGACCCTGCAGGAATCTTTTCACACCCTTCTTGAAGAACTCCATGCTGTACTCTCCAGGGAAAACCTCAACGGGGAGCTCATTCCACAGCCTGAGCGTTCGCGGAAGAAAACTTCTTTGGAAGCGCACAGTGCGAGACCTTTGTGGTTCCAAGGTATGGGGATGAATTCCCCGTCGATGGCGAGAGGTGCGGTGGTAGAAGGTGGAAGTGGGCATCATATCGAACAATTCTGCAGAACACTCCCCGTTATACAAGCGGTAGAACACACACAGGGAGGCAAAGTCTCTCCTCAGACTTAGTGATTCCAAGCCGCTTGTGAGCATGGGATCGTCGACAATTCTAGCGGCGCGTTTCTGAACCGCGTCAAAAGGCCCAAGCTGGTATCCAGGGGCTCCAGCCCACAGGTGGCAGCAGTACTCCATATGTGGCCGAACTTGCGACTTATAAAGTTGCAGCCTTTGTTGCGGTGTGAAGTACTGCTTAGCTCTGTTGAGCACACCGAGCTTCCTCGACGCCAGCTTAGCCTTGTCCTCTAAATGACCACGGAACTGAACGTCGCTAGAAATATCGACCCCAAGGATCCTAATGCTCTCCGAGATGTTCAGGGGAGTGTTCTGGAATTGTGGAGCCACAGCGAATGGAGTTTTTTTTGCGGTGAACGCGCAAACTTGTGTCTTAGTGGGGTTGAAGTGGACTAGGTTTAGTCGACCCCAATCGGAGACACTGCGAAGTGTACTCTCGATTTCAGACACAAGTCGTTCGCGACTTTCCTCCACAGTGGAACGAGGGAGATTAGCACGGCCCGTGTAGTAAGTGTCCCCAGTGCTGTCGTCTGCATAGCAATGAATGCCTTCAATAGAAAGCATGTCATTAATATGCAGAAGAAACAGAGTCGGGGACAACACAGAGCCTTGCGGGACGCCAGCATTAATTTCCATGCTTTCGGAGCAGCTACCGTCAACGACGGCTCTTATGCATCTGCTGGACAGAAAGCTGGCGACCCATTTGCATAATCCCTCTGGCAGTCCGTAGGATGGAAGCTTCGATAGAAGACCGCGATGCCAGACCCGATCGAACGCTTTCGCCACATCCAAGCTAACAGCTAATGCCTCACCTTGACTCTCAATGGCGAGTGACCAACGGTGCGTGAGATATACTAGAAGGTCACCCGTTGAGCGACTGTGGCGGAAGCCATACTGTTGGTCACTCAACAAACCGTGACCCTCTAGATATCGCAGGAGTTGCGTGTTAATCACTCGCTCCATAATTTTGGAGAGGAGGGAGGTGATGGCGATCGGCCTGTAATTCGATGGGTCTGATCTATCGCCCTTTTTGGGCACTGGGTGCACGTGGGCGGTCTTCCACGAAGTTGGGACTTTTTGGGTGGAGTAGGAAAGCGCGAATAGGCGCGTCAAAACAGGACACAGTTCAGGAGCACACTGCTTAAGCACCACTGCCGGAATACCGTCTGGCCCGCTCGACTTATGGACGTCCAGAGACAGCATCTCCCGCCGGACCTCCCGTTGGGTTATGCTTATCTCCGGCATAGAGTTCTCACACCGCAGGATAGTGGGCGGTGTGGCGCCTCCGTCATCCATAGTCGAGTTCGAGGCAAAGAGAGAGCCCAATAGATCCGCTTTCTCTTTGGCACTGTGGGCCAAGTTACCATCCGGCTTACGGAGTGGTGGAAGGGACGACTGGCAAAAGTTTCCCTCAGCAGCCTTGGCAAGGGACCAAAAAGCACGGCTGCCAGAAGGGTAGCTAGCGAGTCTCTTACCAATTCTGCCGACGAAATCGAATTTCGCCCTGGCAATCGCTCGCTTACAGTGCCTCGAGGCAGCATTAAGTTTCCGCTTTGCATCAGATATGTTGGGGTCCAGATTGGATCGAGCCGTGGTCCACGCCTCATACAAGGCTTGCTTGGATAATTTAGCTTCCTTGCAGGGCTTATTAAACCACGGCTGTTTCTTTACCCCTGTAGCTACTAGCGAGTTTGGGATGTAGCATTCCATTCCCGCCAGTATCGTCTCAGCGACGGCTGCTGCACAGGGGTCTGGATCTTCTGATGCAAAGCAGATCTGCCTCCACGGGTACGATGCGTAAAACTCACGCAATCCATCCCAGTCTGCTGCCTTGTAGTGCCACATGCGCCGCCGCCCCGGGGGTCGGGGCACTTCGGCCTTTGCGCACGGCACTTGCGTCCGGACCAGACAGTGGTCGGATGTGCCAAGCGGCGCACCCACCGAGATGGAATAGCTGTCCGGTCGCGTGGTCAGCAGAAGGTCCAGTAAAGAGCTTGTATGGCCCTCGATATCAGGTATTCTGGTTGGTTCGTGTACCAGCTGCGAGAAGCCATAAGCCAGGGCAAGCTCGTAAGCAGCCCTCCCCGCGCAGTCAGTGGACCGAGAGCCAAGCCACTCAACATGGTGAGCGTTAAAGTCTCCTAAAACCACCAACTCCGCGGAGGGGTACTGCTCAAGTACTTTGTCCGTTGTCGATTGCAGGTGCTCAAATAGGCGAACTGTGTCTGTGTCACCGCTATGGGACCTGTAAAGGCACGCGTAGATTCGGGTGTTGCCACCATAGTCTACGCGCACCCACAAAATTGACAGGTCTCTGTCTTCAAGGCCGTGGAGACGTCGACAGCAAATATCCTCCCGGAAGTACATACATACCCCGGCGCGGCGCACAAAATTGTGTTCCATCTTGTACCCGGGGTAGTTCAGGTACGATGTATCATCAGGGCAGGATATCTGCGTCTCCGTCAGAAATAGCAGAGTCGGCTGTGTCGTCTCAAGGTGTTGGTGGACTGCATTTAGATTAGAATGAAGTCCCCTGATGTTGCAAAAGTCCATTTTTAATATGGAAGGGGAGGCCGCTGGGAAACTTCTACTATTTTTAAATTTGGCCATTTTAGATTTCTAAGGGTGCTGAAAAGGAAGAAGAGGAATCGTTGTGTCGGCATCAAAGAGGACAAAGCGCAGTCTCAATCCGCCGCAGTGATGTACAGGTAGTGCGGTTTGCCGGAGCGGAAGTCGGAAGGGCCCCCGATCCCCCCCTGATGCAGCGGCCGGGTCCACTCCGGTCTCCTCCTCCGGCACGACCACTACACCAAGGACTTTACACACATGTGCGGGTCAGCCTCCCAGGGCGGAGATTAGGTGATCCCTGGGTTCGGGACCCCTACTATATGCGGGCGGCCAGCGGACAGCCGTTTCACCGGGTCTCCCTAACAACCGCACCGACATGCCGCGCCTGGTCACCACCACGGCGGAATTGCACCACTGGTCCTGTGCTGCCGACACACCGCTTCCTCTTGGAGCCTGGCGACCTTACTCACCACAGGAACACGACACACCCGAGGGTAATGCCATTTAGCTGCGATCTTCTGTAAGGTGGAGGTAATGGTACCAGTCGGGCTGCTCCGAATTCGAACGGCAATTAACCGTTGTGCCCTCCCTCCCTTAAATTGAGAACTAATCGAAACTAAAATCTATTATGTTGAGCATTAACTTAAGTTAAAAAGGTAACTGATGTTTGAACCTGCAATATTTGCTTTTAGGCGTCTATCCCTTAGCTTTGACTCAGTTTTTAAGGAGTCAGTACTTAGCCAAATTCCTCACTTCATTTCGTTTCTTTCGTTACAGACCATCGGAATTTGACCCTGAAGATACTCTTGCACTCATCACGTTCACTAGTGGTACCACTGGACTACCTAAGGCCGCTGCTCTCTCACATAAAAACATTTTTTTTTCGCTACCTACCTTGTGGTATGTTATTTTATATTTATTATCTTCACGCCTTGCGTCTATAATATGGAGATATATTTAAGAGTCCGATGGCAGATGGAAAGCATTGTCTGTGTCTCAAGGACGAGTATAGGTACGTATTTGAATTACTTCTCTAACGTATGCAGGACTCCTCGATGTTTTCTATTGCCATAAAGCACATGGTGTGATTAATCCCTGTACGTACGTAAGTACGTATGTTCAGGAAAAGTCATTGGTACAGTCGGGATTCGAACTTGCGAACTTTGTTTCGCAGGCAACTCGAACCACTCGGCCACCGCGGCTCATTAATCCATAACCATAATTATAGCCAAAATAGCTTTTAATGTCGGACATATTAAGTAAATTAGATATGTACCTATGTGTTGATCTGTTTTGTTCAGGTTGTCGTTCGAGAAGTTTCCAACGCCTACAGAATTAGTTATCGTATTGTCCCCTTTACAATGGTTGTCGGCTAGTTTACATTTCCTATTTTCTCCCATTCTACGATACTCACGCTTACAGTCGTCGAAAGCGCTTTCACCAGAGCATATTTGGTTTCTTATTGAGAAATACAAGGTAAGTGCTTGTGTATTCATTTATTGATTCTTTTTCTCTCTCGCGTCTCTTTTACCCTCGATGCGATGCACTGCTCGCATCTCGCACACTCCCATTGAGAGGCCATTCGTTCTCCGGAGGTGCTGAAGGAGCAGCTGATGTTCACAAAAACATTAGCATATTATTTGTCATCTGTGCTTCGGACATGCTCTTTAATGTATCTGCTTCATAAACTTATTGATGTAAATATTGTGACCAAAAAGAAAGGCAACAGCGAATAAATATCAAATAGGCATTATAAAAATAAGTGCAAGTGCATGAATTACAGTTCTAAGGAAACTATTGTCAATCACGAGAAATACTAGTAATTTTGATTACTGAAATAGATATCACATCTTATACAATTAATCTCCCCAATTGTTTCTTTAACTGACAGCAGAATGTAGGCAAACGGCACAGCCTTCGGGCAACGCTCAGTGTTCGGGCAATGGGTCGCTGGGGAGTCAAAATTCACGATATCTACAAGGAATGCGATTTCTGGTGGAAGGAATATTATTTTCATTACCGGCAGCTTAAGGGTTACACAGTTTCTCATCTTCTAGGACTAAGCAAGCACCTGTATCTAGCCTGCATATTGTAGCTCCTTATATCACGCGGGTTCGTCACTTTGATTGTAAAGTAAATAGAATCGAAACTCTATACTCCTAGAGCCCATATTAAGCTGTGTATGTGTTTTTCAGCCCACTTACAAAGTGATCAGTCCCACACTGATGAACACAATTTTGATGAGTCAAGCTCAACGCGATTTGTCGTGTTTCAAATACATTTTCGTGGGTGGTAGCTTTGTTGCACAAACGCTAGTAGATGATGTCAAGGTAGGTTGAATACCAACTATTTATTAATAACACCACAAGATTTGCGATGAAGGAAATCGCCGAGAGGAAACCTGCATACGTTTGAGAAGTAGTTTAAAGACGTATGTACATTCGTGCATGATAAAGGCCATGAACTCGGCATATCTCCTCCGGAGAACCTCGGGAACTATCTCCGGGGTGCCCAGTAGCCATGGGCGTTCCACAGGCTTAATTCAAAAGGCTTATTATAAAACATCAGATTTTAATGATGGCCATTCATGGCAATGAATTGCTCCTCTTGTACAGAGTTTATATATGTAACGTTAATCTTTTCTACCCCTACGTAAAAGGGAA
Source organism: Drepana falcataria (assembly GCA_945859725.1). Lineage (NCBI taxonomy): Eukaryota > Metazoa > Arthropoda > Insecta > Lepidoptera > Drepanidae > Drepana > Drepana falcataria. The sequence goes on along the minus strand of OX243941.1, from coordinate 5,782,335 downwards.
CAAGGAGTTTGTTTCGCCGTTTCTTCTCCTGGTAGGTATTTTTTCTTGAAAACGGTGGTAACTTTAGTTTATATTAAATATGTGACGTTCAATAAGTGTTCCCTGTGTCCCTTACATTGAATAAAATATTTTGATTTAGATATATCACGTTGGCACCTAAATGATTCTCAAATAGAGGGCGTGCTACTACTACACATCACTGGCTACCCCTTCAGGGAGCCTTGGCCTAACTTTTCGAGCCTTTGCAATAGGCCTCAGCCTGGTAAATTTTAGGTGCTAAGCAAACACAGCTAAGTGCACCCTCTGTAGGGTTCAGACCTCGGCTTAGAGTGTTGCTGATTCCTGATTCGCATCCATAAGAATATGCTTTTCGGTGTATACCGAATACCGAAATAAAATCCACTGCACCTTGTACACAATCTTGTGCAAGATCTAGTTCATTTCACACATTTATTGCATTCGTGTTGTAAAAATGTAATATCATTTAGGGGCGTCCATAAATTACGTGAGGTGTTTTTTTTTCTGGTCCTCCCTCCGCCCCTGGTGAGATGTCGTGAGATTTTATTCAACCCCCTACCCCATCCCCCAATCTCACGTGAGATTTTTCAAAATGTGGGTGTCTTACATGTACAATCTGGATTAAATGGACCAAAATAGTATAATATTTTTGTTGTTTCAGTCAGAAAACAAATTGCGTGATATTTTCCGAGACACCCCCTTTCTCCAACGTAAGATTAGATGAGATTTGGCTCGACCTCCTCCCCCCCTTAAACATCTCACTTAATTTATGGACGCCTCCTTACCACTTTCAGCGAATAACACCAGGGACGACAGTTTGTGTTATCTACGGAATGAGTGAAATTGGTGGGATGGCGTTCAATATCGTTGCTCCTGTAGCAGGATCGGTGGGATACCCGACAGGCAACCTACATTATAGGGTAAGCTTTGTCTCAGAAGACCGAACAGTTGTCTTCTACAATTGTTCATAGTGTGTTGTGATTATATTCCCATGACGACGATTTTTTTTTTTTTTATACAACAAGAGTGGCAAATAAGCATACGGCCCACTTGATGTGAAACGTTTACCGTAGCCTATTTACGCTCGCGATACCTAAGTGTCACTTGCGCGTTGCCACTCTGTGTTCAGAGAGTTATACTGTGTTGGCAACATAATAGGTGTAATCCCTCGGTTGCCCAAGGAGCTCATTACTGGAAATCTTATTCACCACGTAGGAACACAACACAAAAAAAATGTGTTATTTGGCTACGGACTATAAGGTGGAGGTCCTGCCCTAGTCGGGCAGCTCCAAATTCGAACGGGAAACCCGTTATGCCCTACCTCTCTTAAAACGATGCAAAAATAAGCGAAATAAATCATAATATTTATAACATTATAAAGGAGTAATACTTACAGCGATATATGGTTCAACGGGATTTTTCAAAAGTAAGATTAAAAAGTACGAAAACATGGTAGATTCAACGTGTATAACCTTGTCGTAACAGCGGATTCTTATACGAAAATAATTATATCTTGGATGTTTTTAGATTTTTATTTTATTATAATTTTTTACTTACTTTTAAAGGCTTTTCCTGTTAAAGGTCTCTATCACGTATTTGTCAACTTACTTTTTTTATTATATATGTATAGAATAGATACTTTTTATTATATACATGCTGTCCCAACCAGCTTCGCCTGGGTGAAAAAGTGAAATCCCTGAAACACGATCGCTGCGCCACTTATCGGGTCCAATTGTGAATCTAAACCAACCTAAAAATCCACCTGAAAGCAAACTGAAAATATCATTAAAATCAGTCCAGCCGTTTACGATTCTATAAAGGGCATACAGATAAACATTCATGTTTATATATAGATGTCTAGAATATGTACTTTTAATGATATCTATACAAATAAATAAAATTGGAGTGTCTGTTAGTAATATTAATATAGCCGCTTTTTACTAACTGCATATGGATGTATACACGGTACATATACCAAAATATAATTTTTTGTCTGTCTGTCTGTCTGTTTGTTCCGGCTAATCTCTAAAACGACGGGACCAATTTTGACGGGACTTTCCTGGCAGATAGCTGATATAACAAGGAGTAGCTTAGGCTACTTTTATTTTAGAAACTGAACTTGAAATATTTTTTTTGTTAAATTCCACGCGGATGACTATATATGTCGTATAATAGTAATAATATATAATATCCTGGTTTTGATTTTAGTTGGTGGACATAGATACCAATAAAGTAATAGACAAACCCAATGTGCCTGGTGAATTGTGGCTGAAAGGACCTGGCCTTATGAAGGTGAGACGACACTGAGATTCCTTTGCAACAGTATCACTACTTGCGTACCCTAACATTGAACCATATTCTCACGACTTTTTGACCGGCTACACACACACACGCACGCTCAAACTCACACATCAAAGAACGAGGCCTTATAACACTACATACATACTTAAAAGGAGTATTACTACTTGCGTACCCTAACATTACACTAAACCATATTTTTACGACTTTCTTGTCCGACTACACATACAAGCACGCACAAACTCACACATTGAAGAACGAGGCCTTATAACACTAGCATTATTTACTTAAAAGGAGTCTCCGATAACCTTATTATTATTATTGAAAATCCGTGGTGACCGAAAGGTCTACGCAAACACCTGTAACGTTAAACTTTACGTGTGTAAAGTTGAAATTGGTCGGTCTGAATCAATGAGCTATTTCTGAATTTAGTTAACACAACATGACCCTTACGGTGAAGGAAACATCGTGAGGGAATCTGCATACATTTTAGATTCATGGATCTACACATGTGAAGAAACAACGGCTTTATATGCGAAAGTTTAGTTAATGCTTGGCTAGAATGGCTGAACAGATTTAAATGAAATTTGGCATGTAGATGGATTATTAACTGAATTAGCAGATAGGGTCTGTTAGGAAGTTAGTGTAGGAATTAAATAAAGTTTTATGCGGGTGAAACCGCGAGGCAAAAATTGTCTCTACTTATATATATATCCTCACGCCTTCCCACAAGGGTCCCCGAAGGGGTAGGTAGAGGTGTATAGGTAATACCGTAATTATACTTACAGTGTTGCGTATATATACGAGCTGATGTTGCTTATCAACTTTCAACTTATATTATCTTTGGCACCCTTTATCTCTACACCTGCGAAATTTCCATAGTATTTAGATAACACGTGTCATAAGATTGTTTGTCGGTACATTACTCAAATCCTACTAATATTATAAATGTAAGTAATTAATGTAAGTTAGCAAAACTCATTGGTTCAGTCCGAATTCGAACTTACGATCTTTGTGTCGTAGGCAACTACTGGAACCACTCGGCCACCGTATTATTTCGTATGTTTATCCTAATGATTTAATATATCTTTAGACCTGTTAATTTTCTATTACAGGAATATTACAACAACCCTAAAGCCACAGCGGATGCGTTTACAGAAGATGGCTGGTACAAAACCGGCGACATTTTTTACAGAGACGAATATTCGTATTATTATTTTGCAGATCGTCTTAAATCGCTGCTTAAATATAGGAATTATCAGGTGAGAATTGTTTTCGCACAACATTAGCTACACTGATATTATTATAGAGACGAAACCTTGTTAGCAAGTTTCTTTGCTATGGATAAACTCGAGAACTACCTAACCGTTTTTACACGCTTTTTATTAGCTTCACCTGTATGTTTGTATGTTTTTACTTTAAACGGCCAGATTTCGTTCAAACTTTGTAGATTTATCGAGGACCGATGACAATACACTAATTTGATAAAATTATTGTATTAATAACTAAATAGAAAATAAATAAAAGTTAAAAAAAACTAAAAAACACGCTTTTTATAGAAAACCGAACTAAAAAATAGAAAATAAATTTTAATAAATTTAAATAAAAGAATAGTGTTAAAAATTTCAATAAATATAAATTAATAATAGTTACGGTTTTCTATAAAAAGCGTGTTTTTTAGTTTTTTTTAAACTATTATTTATTTATAATACCTCTCATTCATTCCTTTATCTATACTTCTATACTAATATTATAAAGAGGAAAGATTTGTTTGTTTGTTTGTAATGAATAGGCTCCGAAACTACTGGACCGATTTCAAAAATTCTTTCACCTTTGGAAAGCTACATTATCCCCGAGTAACATAGGCTATATTAAATTGGACCCGATAGGTGGCGCTGCGATCGAGTTTCAAGAATTTTACCTTTTTACCCGGGCGAAGCTTTCTGTGTGTTTCTGTGTGTCTTAAGCTAGATTCGAGAATGGTTTAGATTTACAATTGGACCCAATAGGTGGCGCTGCGATCGTGTTACGGGCAATTTAACTTTTTCACCCGAGCGAAGCTGGGCGGGACAGCTAGTAATAATAATAATAATAATAATAAAGCCGAAATGTATTACCGAAAATATTTTTATTTTACATTTTGTGTCTTAAATGAATTTTTAAGATAAAAATATAAAAATAAAAAGTAGTTTAAAAGTGAAAGTTAAAACATTCTAAAGACTAAAACCCAAAACTGCACTAATATTTCAAAATATCTTTAGATCGGTTTGCCTTACGGCGAAGGCATTAATTCCTATAATATGATTCAAATTATCTAAGATCTTCATATGCGTCAGGTATCCCCTCAAGAGCTAGAAGTTGTGATCCGGCAACATCCAGGTGTGATAGATGTTGCGGTGACCGGTATCCCGGATCCGGTGTGTGGTGAACTACCTGCTGCCTGCGTTGTGCGGCGACCGGGAACCTCGGTCACTGCGCAAGAGATCAAAGACTTGGTTAAAGGTAACCGACGATTTGACATATACGAATACGGCGCCTTGCTTTTAGGCTTGCTTTATGGAATAATAAGTATGCGTTATGAGCAGTCCTTATTCTTCAATTCCTATAAGCGAAAGCATTTCTTTAAGTTTTCTTCCGAAAAAGGAACCTAAAAATAATGAGAGTACAAAGTTGTATGCAATAATGCCTGCAGTAGTTGTAAGTTGTGTCGCAGACATTAACACTCATCCTCGGATAGTTCTTATAGATACAGGAAATAACAGTGTGTGTGTGTGTGTGTTTGTGTGTGTGTGTGAGAGAGAGATAACACCGTTTATATTACTTACAGAGTCTCTCTCGGATGCCAAGCAGCTGCGAGGTGGTGTGGTGTTTATGTCAGAGCTCCCCACTACGATCAGCACTAAAGTGCATAGAACTAAACTGAAGGAGATGGTCCTTGCGATGGAAAGGGAATGAATAACAAGATTACATTGGGCTCTGCTCTCTCTACCTTTTCAGGTGGCTTGGTATGATCTTTCAAGATCACCCTGTGAGGGTAGGCTACAGACTAGAGAGCCAGTCATTCATGTTTTAATATTAGAATTCAATAAATATTTGAGGTGTTTTATTCTGATCTTCAACAAGGGTTTTTTTCTCGTAAACACTATATGCTTCATAATTATGATCAACATTTGTTTTTTGACTGTTAACAACGACATCTAGCGTCATATATGTTAAAACAGTCAACAACAGGGATTCACAATAAGAGTCGATGTGACCCAGTGGTTCGAGCAGTCGCCTACAAGCAAAGATTGCAAGTACAAATCCCGACTGTACTGATAAGTTATTCTGAACTTAAGTGAAGTGATTAGTCACCCCACTAGCTTTACGATGAAGAAAACATCGATGGAAAGCTGCATAGGTTACGTATGCACTAGCTAGACTAGACTAGCCATATGTTACGTTGGCATTTTAAATATATCTCCGGTGCGTGTCTGGGTACACATCTCTGTCTTTCGGAGATACTTCTGGGAAGTCATGAAGATATATACTTATAGATATATAGTGATATAAGGAAACGATATGCTCTGAAAGAAAATGTAGTGACAAAAATTGAGATAGGTATGCTGAGATGGTTTGGCCGTGTCGAGAGAATGTATGAAGAACGATTGACGAAAAAAGTGTATAAGGCGAGTGTGAATGAAAGTGTTGGAAGGGGTAGACCTAGACGGACGTTTCTAGACCAAATTAGGGACGTCTTGAAAAAGGCCAGTCCAAGAGTACCCTAAACCGAAGAGCATGTATGAAGAGAATAATAAAAGTGGACGAAGCGAGAGGAGTATGTAAGGACCGTAGCAAGTGGAAAGAAGTCGTATCTGCCTACCCCTAAGGGAAAGAGGCGTGATTATATGTACGTATGTATGTAGATATATATATATATGTTTGCTAAACACTATATATATATATATCCTGAAAAACATGGGACCTATGAAGCTTTAAAAAGTAAGCGGTCAAACACAAAGGCGCAGGTACAAGTCAGGTAAAAGTCTCGAGAGAACTGGCGCTGTACTCTGCCCGTCCCGCTTGGGACTCGGCGTGATGATATGCAGTGTTTAGCAAACACAGCTAAGGTTACCCATCCGTGGGGCAGGACATCGGCTAAGGGCGTTGTCGAGCAAATTATGGACCTGATCTGGACTGGGCGATGTAATTTAAATATGATGGCGGGCTGAATGATGCTGGCTCAGCGCAGTACACATTAAAATATATGTATATGCTTTTACTATTAACCGATTTAATATCACCGTCTGCGTGACATCGCTTCAATCTGTTTTTAAGCGTAAAGTCTTCCATCACTGTAAACTTGGAATAAGTCACTATACTTCGAATCATGAAATACGCACTGGACAGACCTCCGGGGCTTAAACCTACAATCCTTATGTGGTAGTCATCATTGCGAATAGCCTTCATACGGAAACGGTATTAAGTAATGCATGCCTATATAGTTTGTAATAATACATTATTGATATTTAATTTGTGTAATTTTTCAAATCATCATTAATGTAATTTTGAAGATTACACGCAATTTTCAACGTATAGTAGTTTTGGCATATACCAAGGTATGGCAACGTAGCTATATTGGAAAACGCACCGTCATTTTAAACTATAAAGGAGTATATCCACTCTACTAAATCCGCTCAACTCTATATATTTTCTAGCCGATTGCATGTTCGAATCCCGACTGTAACAATGAGTTTTTCTGTACAGTGATGAGTCACACCACGAGTTTTATGGTGAACCAAAAACATCGCGAGAAAACCTGCATACGTTTGAAAAGTAATTCAACGACGTATCTACTCAAGCACGACTCGCTTGAGCAACGGCGATGGACTCGTCATCTGTCACGTTGGCACCTAAAATTCAAAATATGTGTAGGTACCACTACGCACCTCTGTCTACCCCTTTTATAACCATGGCTGATGGTGAGTACGTCGCTGTTTCTTGAGCACGACTACGCATATACTCAACCCAAGTGCTTCCAAACCTATCACCACGCCAGTTGATTTGAAGACACATTCTTAGTTCTCAAATTTCATAATGCGATAGGTATTCCCTAAGAAATACCCTCATTAATATTTAACAAGCAAACCGACCTTGCAAAGAGGACAACTGATACCCTATAATTTGACCACTTGTGCCCACGACGCTATTATCATGTGAATAATGTAAACCTACTTTATATTTCACTATAACTGACCCCCAAGGCTCTTGTAAAGCCAATATCACACAAAGGAACGGACAGTGATAATTCAACAAGAGAGGGAGGGCTCAACGTGATTTCCCGTTCGAAATTGGACGCGTATGACAATACCTTCACCGAACAGCAGATTGCAGCCAAATGACACTGCTACCGAGTAGTGTAGTAATAAGGCTTCCATAAAACCACATGAAATGCCTCACGCCATCCCATAAGGGTCCCTGAAGGGGTAGGCAGAGGTGTATAGATATTACCCACACACCCATTTTCCGCCGGAGATATATATTTAGGTGCAACCGTGGCAGATGGCGAGCACCAGAAGATGAAATGCCTGTGCTGCCAAAACGGGATCAGTTCGTTCCTTATACATGTAATATCTTATATATCATCACGCACACCCTCTTTTCGCGGGATATATATTTAGGTGCTATTGCGACACATGGCGAGTCCGATGTCAATTTCAAAGTACGACTATACCTATATAAGTAGGTACGTCTTCCAATTTCTTCTTAATCATATGCAAGATCGATGTTTCTCGACGTCGATCTTTTCCTTCACAGTAAAGCTTGTCATTAATTAGAATTATTGCCTGCGTCTGTTGGCTACGGCTTGCCACTAGCCGGTATGCCTGTCAAACCTTTGTAGTTTAAAAACGAAGCATATAACATGATATCACGAACAGTGTTGCCAGTAAATCTATTATCGTACAGCAAGACCAATAGGTTAATATTTATAATCTATACAATCTAGTGAACCCGCTTCTTTATCATAATAGCTCGAACGTAGTTCAGTTCAAATAACTAGATGTAATCATTTGTCAATGCAGAACTACACAGACCTTTATAAATAGCACTTTAAGATTGACCGTTGATGTGTATGCAGTACCTACAAGCGATCAGAGTGTAAAGGGCAGTAATTTATTAAGAGCTCTGGTACATACAGATTATAGTGAACGACTTGAAAGGATAATCAAGTGATTTCAAGATTAAAGTAAGTACCTAATAAGTTAATATTAACGTATTTTATTTAGAGACAATTAAAAAGCAGTAGAAACGTGCATATTTTGAGAAGTTCCTAAATGAATTACTGTTGTAAACTGGATGGAATCCCAGACTGGGGAGAGGACATAATTATTTATTCGCGTTAAATATGCTTTCTGTGCAACAATTTCATTTTACTTAATGTTCAAAGAGATTTTAGTTTGCACTACAATTAGTATCTTAAATTCATTTATTTATTAATATATATAAGCCGTGGTGGCCGAGTGGTTTGAGCAGTTGCCTGCGACGCAAAGGTCGCAAGTTCGAATCCCGACTGTACCAATGAGTTTTTTCTGAACTTAAGTACAGTGATTAGTCACACCACGAGCTTTACGGTGAAGGAAAACATCGAGAGGAAACCTGCATACGTCTGAGAAGTAATTCAAAGGCGTATGTATAGTCGTGCTGGAGTTACGGCGATGGACTCGCCATCTGTCACGTTGGCACCTAATATACCTCTGGCGGAAAGTGGGTGTGTGGGTATTACCTATACACCTCTGCCTACCCCTTCGGGGACCCTTGTGGGAAGGCGTGAGGATATTATTTATATAATATATATCAATTAGTATATCTTCACGCCGTCCCACAAGGATTCCCGAAGGTATTTTAGGCGCCAACGTTAGGTAGAAAATATTTTTAAATATTATTTAAAGGTATATCTTCACGCCTTATCACAAGGATCCCTGAAGGTGTAGGTAGTGATGTACACCCCATCACACCCAGTACTGTACATCCACATCCACTTACCGCTGGAGATATATTTTAGGTGCTAATATGACAGATGGCGAAACCCTCGTCGTTACTCAAGCACAACTATACATGGCCTTTGAATTTATTCTCAAACTTATGCAGGTTTCCTTCACCGTAAAGATCGGGTTGTGAAAAAAAAATGGTATAGTCGGGATTCGAACTTGCAATTTATGTGTTGCAGGTAAGTTGTTGTACAACTCGGCCACCACGGCTCTATTTTTAAATATTTTCAATATATTTTCTTGATTGATAAAGATATACTTATTATTATTATTACTATATAGAAGTTGCCTGCGACGCAAAGGTCGCAAGTTCGAATCCCGACTGTACCAATGAGTTTTTCTGAACTTAAGTACAGTGATTAGTCTCACCACGAGCTATACGGTGATGGAAAATATCGAGAGGAAACCTGCATACGTCTGAGAATAAATTCAAAAGGCGTATGTAATAGTCGTGCTTGAGTAACGGCGATGGACTCGCCAACTGTCACGTTGGCATATACCTCTGACGGAAAGTGGGTGTGTGGGTATTACCTATACACCTCTGCCTACCCCTTCAGGGACCCTTATGGGAAGGCGTGAGGTTATATAATATTATTTATTATTAGTACTATATAGAAGTTTACAATTACTCCAGCTATTCTATTATTCTATTCATACTGTCAGAAATTTCTCATACAAACAGGATAAAGGAAGTACCTGTGCTAGGCCACGATGAAGGTCCATTCGTCTCATTAGGTATAGTAACTAAGAAGAAGGTTGATAATGCGCGTACCTATTAGTCAGAACGTATGCTTAAAAACATAACCTCTTTTAAGTTTCAACTGTTCTTTGTAAATATAAAAAAAAAAAATTATACCTCTTTTAGAAAGAGCTAAATATAATTACATCATCATATCATCACGCCCAGTCCCTAACGGGGTAGGCAGAGAGTATATAGGCTGGTGGTCTAGCCTGTGTTCGTTTCATTGCCTTAACTCTTTAGACCAATAAAAACTACGCTACTACTACGGTAGGGCATAACGGGTTTCCCGTTCGAATTTGGAGCTGCCCGACTGGGGCAGGACCTCCACCTTATAGAAGTCCGTAGCCAAATAACACAATTTTTGATGTTGTCCTAAGCGGTGAATAAGGTTTCCAGTAATGAGCTCCTTGGGTAGGGGGGAGGATTGTAGGCTGCGGGAACCGATTTCACGCAGATTGATTGCCAAAAAATTTACATTTCGACATTTCCACAGGAATATGGCTCAAAAGAAACGTGGCAATGATTCCGTTCACTGGTACATGAATGAGGTGACATCGCGGGTCATCGCTGACAGTGAGATACCTACAGACAGATTTCACATTGGCAAAATTATTCTGCAAAGTCTTAAGGATGATCCGGAATTTATTGTTCAGGTAAATTATGACATAGCCGAGCATGGGGCCTTGCCATATCGTTGTAACTTATTTTAGAATATTACAATGATACATGTGTCTATTTCGCACTGTTTTTTAAGACATCATGGTTCTGTCCTAGGTTCTAGTAATGGATAAATTGATACAGCGCATATATATTATATAAGTGCATGTATATAATACACACTATCGTATGCTTACATTAGATACATATCAATGTAGAGATTGTCTATATAAATACCATTGTTTATATACCACGGCTAGTAAGTTTAATTCTTATTATTTTATATTTACTATTCCCAATGCAATTATGTAATAGTTATATTTACTCATTAACTAACCCTTTACCGATGTATAGCTATTAAGTAATGATATACTAACACATTAGGATAACTATGTACCTTCTAATTGTAATAACCCTGTTCCGATATATAAACGAACTCTTAGGCACATTCTACATTCTACATTCGACGTTCTACAGTCTACATTTCCACAAACTAAAGTCCAATTCTTTTACCTCATAATAATAATACATCCTCACGCCTTCCCATAAGGGTCCCCGAAGAGGTAGGCAGAGGTGTATAGGTACTAGGTAGTAGTACCCAACCCACTCACCGACTTTCCGCCAGAGATATATTTTAGGTACCAACGTGACAGATGGCGAGTCCATCGCCGTTACTCAAGCACGACTATACATACGCCTTTGAATTGCTTCTCAGACGTATGCAGGTAAAGCTCGTGGTGTGACTAATAACTACTTAAATTTAGAAAAACTCATTGGTACAGTCGGGTACTATTTCATTGTTAAAAGTATAATAAGTGTAAATTTGTAATAAATATAATTAACACGCTTTTATAAGCTTGTTTTTAAACTCAAGTTGTTTCCCGTCACGTAACAGTTGGTTATAATCCAAAAAGCAATCGGTTGGGGAGTAAAGACATGAAAAATTAATAGACAAACAAACTGACTTCCGAATTAAAAATGTGAATAATATATCTTCACGCCTTCCCACAAGAAGTAGGCAGAGTTGTGTAAGTAACCACGTTCCGCCAGAGATATTTTTAGGAGCCATCGTGGCAGGTGGCGAATCCATCGCCGTTAATCAAGCACGACTATATTTTGCCTTTTAATTTCTTCTCAAACGTATGCAGCTTTCCTCTCTATATTTTCCTTCACCGTATAGCTCGTGGTGTGACGAATCATTGTATTCAGACGAGTTTCGACGTAGCAATATTTGTATTGCAGACAACTGCTCGAACCATTCGGCCTCCACGGTTGTAACTAAAAATGTTAAAGATATCTTGACCTTGAACCCTTGGTCCCCAGATTGACGGAGGCGCTGATGAATTTGAAACTAGTAAATCAGTATTAAAAAGATCAGTACAGTGTGCGATTGGAATGAAAAATCTCGGCTTGAAAACTGGGGACGTAATGGTATTGATGGCCCCAAATCATTTACACTCATCCATACCATTCTACGCTGCTCTGTACCTGGGAGTGGTTATAGCATCTATGGACCGGACATTGGGAGTAAGTGAGTAGAAAATTCTACATCAGCTAATTTGCTCTGTTTTTAGTGCTATTACAGCGTTTATAGACAGATTTTTGGGCGTAAGTTGGAAGTTGATTTTGATGATTTCATTTACACTGTATCCAGGTGTTGTCAAAATATTATGGACGTAATATTTGGCTTAAGATATATCTCGTAAGAGGATATTGGGTAAGCAGGTACGATGTTTTTGGACAGAACAAAAATGTTGTAGGTAATTACTTATACCTAGTAAGTCAAGTCGAGGCTAAAGTACAGATACCTGTGTAGTAAGTAAAAAAAGTTAATTAGTATAAAAACGGCAATGAGTATTTCCTGTACTATAAGTGTGAGATTTTAAATTTAATGCAAGAATTGATTATTTTTTAGATGAGCTACAGGGAACATTCAGCATTATAAAACCAAAGATAGTATTTTGTCAAAGTGAGAAAGCACCAGACGTACAAGTAGCACTAAATGAGCTTGACTTCGATGCAAATATAGTAACGTTTGATAAAGGAGATTACCTATGTGATTTTGTGGATTTCCTAGAGAAATATGGAGATAGTTCACCTGTTGAAGATTTCAAGTACGTGGTCATACTTTTTTTATTGAAATATTTGCAATGAAATAGTTTTTGATTATCTGCACACCTTTTGACTTAAAGATCTTAAAGGACTTAAAGGTAATATAATTTAAAGGAATTATCCTAATAATATATCCTCACGCCTTCCCACAAGGGTCCCCGAAGGGGTAGGCAGAGGTGTATAGGTATTATAGGTAATACCCAAAGGAATTACAAAACGTTTAAAATACTATATTAAAAAATATTTATATACTTATAATATTTATCTACTAGAGAGTGACTAGGTGCGTAAGTGCGTCGTGTGTCTGTAATTTCTAAGGCATGACGTAACACAGGCCAAATAAATATTTATAATGTATTTTTTTATAGTTCACACACATACACACGCACACTCATTTACATAAACACAATTTTAATAAAATAATTTTTGTTTAAATTTGGCATCCCAGGAACTCTGTAACACTCTTTCTGGGGATGTCTATTAATGTCGGAGACACTGTTTTATACTATTGCATTAATTCTTTTACAAAGAAAATCTTCTATTTTTATCAATATTACAGGGCTACAAATTTCAATCCGGAAGATACGATTGCATTTCTGATTGCAACAAGTGGAACAACGGGTTTTCCAAAGTCTGCTGCGGGTTTCTCATAAAAATTTGACAATTACGCTCCCATATTTATGGTAGGTGACTTCTTTGCCTGACTTGGTTGATTAGTATTTTCTCAATGTAAGTGTTTTAACAAAATAATGATGATCTTCGAACAGGTCGAGGTATTTCAAATTCCCCGTACCGACTGAGATGGCAATGATTGGTTCTCCATTACAATGGCTGACCGCTATTATGCATTATACTATCTCGCCAATTTTGCGTTACACAAGATTAACAACATCGGAAATATTGACCCAAGAACATGCATATTATCTGATTAATAAATATAGAGTAAGTACATATGTTTCAGCAACATAGTTATAGTTTTACCAGATGTATCCTGTGGTGTTACCCGCGTAAAGTTTTACTAAATTGGTAGATTTCTGCTCTTCTGGAATGGAACTTTCTGGAATTAAACATATGTTATGCTCCAGCTAAATCTATCTCTGTGCCAACAGAATTGGATGAACTTTGGCACGGATATAGACTAGATATAGTCTGGGTTAACACATAGGATATGTTAGCACATAGGATATGCTTATTAAAGAAAAAAGCTACGAATGTTAATCTGCGAGCATTTTTAGTACCAGTACCTATATCTAATGAAATTGAACGCGGGCTAAAAATCTCGGGTCATAGAGTACTATGTTCCCAAAGATAACATCAACTTTTTGTTCCTGCCAGCCCACCTACACACTCTTCAGTCCTACAATGATGACTTCGATGATGAAGTCTGATGACCGCGATCAATGTGATTTTACCTGCTTCGATTTGATAATGCTTGGGGGGAGCGCTGTTCCTCCGGAATTACTGGATGAGATAAAGGTATGGTTATTACAACAGAAACAACACTTACGCAGAAGTGTAATCACCACATTCGCTTTTCATCTGAGATATGTTAAGGTGCCCACGTATCTTTATGGGAAGGCGTGAAGAAGACCATCAGGCTAGTCGGGTGTGTAAATGTTTTTCGTGTCAAATTCTTTACTTGAAGAACGTCGTGTCAGACAAGGCCAAATTCCTTGGGGCGGTTTCTTCGTATAAGATTTTGACAACACTTGCGGGCATTTTTATTGTACAGAATTGCAACGGAATTGAACTGGAATATAAAAATAATAATATATCCTCACGCCTTCCCACAAGGGTCCCCGAAGGGTAAGCAGATATAATAATAAAAAAAAACTCACACAACAGTAACTTAGGTTTAACACTCAATAATGTGCGAGACTGGTGCCTGAAATAGATATATAATACCTGTAGTAAAGGTCACCAGTACTCTCCCAGTACCCACTCTGCTTTAAAGGTTTAACCTACATGAATACTTAACTTATAAGACTGGCAAATTATTGGTGAAGCGAGATGTCTGTAAGTTTAGATGTAGGTAGCTCTACTCACTTGAGTATCCCATGAGAGACCTGGCGTTATAATATGGAAGTTGGATAAAATACTAGTGCTAACGAATCGTGGGCAACACAATGAGGTTTCTTTATTATATCATTGGGGTAACAGCTATTTGCGTGTTAATGATCAGTCCATTCGGTTATAGGAGAATCATGGGCATTTACGAATGCCTATGATGATGAGACCACAATTGAACTCGTCCTTTATGATGAGTCTTATTTATCAGCAAGACCCACAGTATGACAAAATTTCGCTTCATTAGGTATTCGTGTTGTAAGATTTTTATAAAACTTCAATGCTTTTTGTGATAAGAAAAAAGCATAATGGTCTTATACAATTGCAAAAACTCCCCGGATGCTTTATCTTTATAGAAAAAAATAATTACGCCTCAGTGTATACAAATCTTTTTAGTTCTAGATAATAACATTGACCTTATGATAATCAAAATACATAAATCAATAATTATAAACCTTATGAGCGAGGCATGCGTTAGGGTTAACGGTGAGATGTCACCCTAGTTTAATGTGAAGTCGGGGGTCAAACAAGGGTGTATCATGTCTGCCTGGCTGTTCATTATATGTCTAGATAACTGTCTGAGAGCACTAAGAACGAACGGATGTGGAGTGGAAATGGGAAACTTAGGGGTCAACTGCCTACTATACGCCGATGACGCGGTTGTACTGGCGTCATCAGAGGGCGAACTGCATTCACTAATTACCATAATGAAAGAAGAATGTGAAAAGAAGGGGCTGCGCCTAAACGTTGGCAAGACTAAGGTTCTGGTATTCGAAAGAGATGAACAAGTGACCGAGTGTGCTATATCGGTAAATGGGCAAATTCTAGAGCAAGTGAATGAATTTGTATATCTAGGAAGCATGTTCACACGAGATGGAAAGTATGAAAAAGATATTGAAAGAAGGTGAATGGAGCCATGTCGGCGTTGATGGGCAGTAAAAGCCTGAGCAAGAATGCTCGAGTTGCTGTCCACAACGCGATATTGGTACCTACCTTGTTGTATGGCAGCGAATCCTGGGTATGTCAGAGGAATTATGAAAATAGCTTGAATGCAGTTGAAATGCGATCTCTTCGAAAAATGTGCGGAGTAACGATATTAGATCGAATCCGCAATGAAGAGATTCGCAAATCAACTGGCGTGAATGAGGGCGTGATTGTAAAGATGAAGAAAGACATGTTACGTTGGTTTGGATACATAGAAAGGATGAGTGAAGAAAGATTGACGAAACAGATATACAAAGCAAAAGTGAGTGCAAGAAGAGGCAGAGGAAGGCCACGTTCCAACTACCTGGATCAAATCGATCGGACTCTCAAGGACGGGAACGTTAAAAGTACTCGAAACCGACGAGCATGTATGAAGAGACTGATGAATGTGGATGAAGTGAAAGAGGTATGTAAGTCTAGAGAGAACTGGCGCTCTATACTCTCTGCCTACCCCGTTAGGGACTTGGCGTGATGATATGTATGTTTGTATGTAAAGCTTATAATTTACTTCCATGACAGAACATATAAAAAGTCGGGCGCACAACTACATCGTTAGATCAATACTGTGTTAAAATGTTATAAAGCTACTGTTAATGTGAGACTTTTTATTACTAGATGTCACTAGTACTGAATATGAACGCACAATGTTTTCGTTGTCTCTCATAAGTGTACTTTAGCTTTGATCCCCCACAGGGCGTGCCCTTAGTTGTGTTTAGCAATTCAACCTAAGTACTTCTAATTGACGTATCGACATTATAACTTGTATATAATGAAGACAAAACTATAATTTGGAAATCTATAGCTGATTGATGATGGAGACAGGAGGTGGCTAGTGGAACTCTTACCTCCGTAGAGGTTCATTTATTTTGGTTTGACAAGTTATACCCGACTCTGTGGTCCTTGGGTATATATTGCACGTTGCCGACTTTTAAGAAAATTCTCCACTCGTAAGGAATCGCATTGTTTGCAATATTGAACTAACGTAATTCTGGTATGGAGAGAGCTGGAACTTCAAGAAAAGACTTCTGGCCTTAATGGACATAGCTTTTGAATTTTTTTTATTTGGTCATATAGAAAGAATGAGAGAAGACAGATTTACGAAACAGAACTAGAATGCGAAAGTGTGTGGAAGAGGTAGAGAGGTAGAGGAAGAGCTACCAACTACGTTGATAAAACATCGAGTTAAGGAAAACATCGAGAGGAGAACATTGAGAAGAAATTCAAAGATATAATAGTCATGCTTGGGTAATGGGATGGGCTCACCATCTGTCACGTTGGCACCTAAAATATATTTCTGGCGGAAAGTGCGTATGTGTGTACCTATTACACACCTCTCCGGGGACCCTTGTGGGGAGTTGTTCTGCATTAAAGGGATGAAACTCCACTACTCATAGGATCGGCTGGAGTAATCTTAATATCTTAGGCAACACTGCGAGCTAGACGCCATATTATTATAATTGTTTATTCCACAGAGCATCACGCCAAACACAGAAGTTATCAACGTGTATGGGATGAGTGAACTGACAGGAGTTGCATTCCTGTCCGACAACCCTCCACCAGGTTCCTGTGGTAAACCTTTGGGGTGCTTTCAATATCGAGTAAGTGTCACATGGCCTTCTAATATCTGGGGTCCTCTCATATACCTACAGATTGTCTCAGAAAATGGGACTGTCACTCAATTATGTTATAGGGCACATTATAGAAGGAACCATATAAAAAAAAATTAAGTTATTAAAAATTAATTTGTATTTTTTTTGTCATATTTACGCATGTTTATAGTAGATTCTAACAATTTTTTTATTTATTTTCTTATAAATTGTTTCTGAAAAGACCCTTAAAATCATGCTTCGGAGCCAATATTAACTTATTCCCTTCAATAATATTGTAATTTTATTATCTTTAGAGCTATTTGTTTTATTGTATAGCCATGAGGATATATCCACAATATCGTATAACCTCTAGAAGACATCTAATAAAATATATGAAAATCAATAATTTCTATATTTATTATAATTATATCTATTAATATTCTAGTTAAAATAATATCTCGTTCTGTAGAAAATTAATGTAATAATCAGTAACATGGGTTCAACAGCAAAGATCGTGGGTTCGGCGGCCGTAGCAAGTAATTTAGTTGTCTGACATTAAGTACAGTAATTCTCAAACCACGAGCTTTTTGGTGAAGGAAAATTACATACATTTCGGAAAATCAACCTTAGTGGTATAAAGAAAAGCCTTCGGGCGAACAAAATAGATTCGAAGTCTATAATTAACAATACACTTAGTATAATTAGTAGCGAGCAGTACTTTAATTAAGTACAGGCTTAATTATGCTTAAACGCAAATACTTCGTGTATATGAGCGTAAATATAATGCATGTATTAATTGAGGATATACTGGTATGAAATAAATATACAGAAAGTATTTAGCTGAGGTGTTAACCACATCTTTGATTAGCAGCTAAGAAGTGCCTAGCATGATGGCCTTACAGTTTCGCCATTGGTCGGTTATACTTAACTTAACTTAGCGAATGTTACTGTACTGTTACTGTACCGGAACTCCAATACGAGAGGGAAAAAAAAAGTTTGAATGAAGGATACTGTTGATGACTAATTCGATTTCGTTCCAGCTCATAGATGTGGAAAAAAATGAAGATATAACTGAACCCAACATACCTGGAGAACTGTGGATGAAGGGCCCTGGAATTTTCATGGTAAGGTTTTAAATATGCCTTGGTTGATTTTGCGAAGAGTATGTAGCAGCATTTCACAGATGAAGAAGATGAGACTAGATCTTCAAAAAAATTTTCTATATAATTATAACTAGATACTTAATAAGGGTTGTAAGCGTCTATAGGCGGTGGCAACCGCTTACCATTCGGCGTTTCCTGCCCGTTTGTCAATTAAGATTTTTTTATTTATGTTTTCGGACATTCTTCCACTTCTAGGGCTACTACAATAATCCAGAGGCCACCGAGGACACATTTGCCGAAGACCGCTGGTTCAAAACTGGTGATATCTTCTACAGAGACGAGAATTGGAACTTCTTCTTTGTGGACCGGTTCAAACTACTGCTCAAATATAAGAGCAATCACGTAAGGGAAATTGTTGCTATAGGTATTAAAGTAATATATTGTTGGACTAGCTTTCTGGTATTAGCCGAGCTAATGTTATGAACGAAAATGCTATGTGTATGCTAAAAGATCGCAGGCTCGAACAACCGATAATAACAATTAAACCTTTTGAGCTTTGGTGACTGAGTATTTTGAGTAGTCAGTCGCGTGCAACACAAAGTTTTCGAGCTTTGCAAGTTCGAATTCCGACTGTACCAATGAGCCTTGCTTAACTTAAGTACAGTGATTAGTCAGTCCATGAGCTTCATGGTGAACGCAATCTCTCGCGGATTCGCTTATCTGTACTATAATTGTACACTTCATTTATCATCCAGGTATCCCCAGTGGAAGTGGAAGCAGTTATCCGGCAACACCCAGGTGTATTAGACGTTGCGGTGACTGGTATCCCGGATCCGGAGTGTGGTGATCTGCCTGTGGCATGCGTCGTGCGCCGAGCAGGGAGCGCGGTGACGGCGGAACAGATCAAAGACTTGGTCAAAGGTTACTCCGAAATTTACTTTCTCTCTTGGGTCTAGAGCCCCTAGAGTCTAGATCCCGATTCTTCTACAGTTTAGGGTCTAGGGTCTAGGGTCTAGAGTTTAGGGTCCACAGTCTAGGGACGAGGGTCTCAGAGTCCAAGGACTAGAGCCTAGACTCTAGGGTCTAGAATATAGAGTCTAGGGTCTAGAGTATTGAGTCTAGGGTCTAGAGTATTGAGTCTAGGGTCTGGAGTATAGAGTCTAGGGTCTGGGAACTAGGGTCTTGGAGTCCAGTGACTAGAGTCTGGGGACTATGGTCTGGTAGTCTAGACCTTAGGGTCTAGAGGGTTGTCTGTGGCTTAAGACCAGCATTTATTAGCTGCATACCAGCAGCCAGTTTGTTTCTGAGCCGCGTTTTAAGGTAGTCTCAGAAACTACTATGTACCATAATATATATAACCCATAATCTACGACCAATGTAATCTAGCGCAGCTAATACCCAATTCTTAGTCACAGGATAACCAGTTCGATTTTAAAACCATGTTACCATGTAAATTGGACTGACACTAATTAACTCGATTTGATGACGATAGTAACACTGTTTTTTTGTTCTAGAATCCCTGTCTGACTCGAAGCAATTGAGAGGCGGAGTTATTTTCATTGAATCCATACCATTAACAGCATCCACCAAGGTCCATAGGCGAAAGCTGAAGGAGATGGCCATGGAGATGGCAAAGGAGTAATAATAATATGGAAATGGAAATATTCTTTGGAAAAATACAGCACTTATTGGAATACCTACATCTGATCACATTTTTGTTAATTCATGTATAAATAAATAAAATGCGAGGTAACTTAACTATATGTATATGAGTATATGTATATATTTATATACATATACTCTCACACCCTTACAGGGGTCCCCGAAGGCGTAGGCAGAGGTGTGGCGTAGAGGAGGCCTACTTTCCGCCAGATATTTATTTAGAGATATATTTTAGGCTATAACGTGACAGATGGTGAGTCCATCGTCGTTACCCAAGCACAAAATATCAACGTTATACATAACTTAACTAATAAATAACTACTAATGAACGTGAATGAATTTGTATATCTTGGAAGCATGTTCACACGAGATGGAAAGTATGAAAAAGATATTGAAAGAAGGATAACTGCCGGAAATAAGGTGAATGGAGCCATGTCGGCGTTGATGGGCAGTAAAAGTCTGAGCAAGAATGCTCGAGTTGCTGTCCACAACGCGATATTGGTACCTACCTTATTGTATGGCAGCGAATCCTGGGTATGTCAGAGGAAGTATGAAAATAGCTTGAATGCAGTCGAGATGAGATCTCTTCGAAAAATGTGCGGCGTAACGATATTAGATCGAATCCGCAATGAAGAGATTCGCAAATCAACTGGCGTGAATGAGGGCGTGATTGTAAAGATGAAGAAAGGCATGTTACGTTGGTTTGGACACATAGAAAGGATGAGTGAAGAAAGATTGACGAAACAGATATACAAAGCAAAAGTGTGTGCAAGAAGAGGCAGAGGAAGGCCACGTTCCAACTACCTGGACCAAATAGATCGGACTCTCAAGGACGGGAACGTTAAGAGTACTCGAAACCGACGAGCATGTATGAAGAGACTGATGAATGTGGACGAAGCGAAAGAGGTATGTAAGTCTAGAGAGAACTGGCGCTCTATACTCTCTGCCTACCCCGTTAGGGACTCGGCGTGATGATATGTATGTACTAATGAACGTTTGCTGAAGGTTTCATGTGACGGAAGGCACCTAGGCACACCACTTTGTACGCCCACCATTCTGTATATCTGATCCCTAAGATATTGTAGTACTAACAATGTGCAATTTATTTTCTGAACTGAAAGATGAATTGATCTGTTAATAACTGAAAATCAAAGAAACGACACGTAAAGTATTTTAACCTCCATTACTAAAGTATTACAATTTAACTTTATCAGTTCGTCCGTCTGTCAGTATGTATCTTTACAGCCTTTATTCACGGCGACATAGAGTATATTATCAAAATAGTATCTTAAAAATACAAAGAGCCGTGGTGGCCGAGTGGTTCGAGCAGTTGCCTGCGACGCAAAGGTCACAAGTTCGAATCCCGACTGTATCAATGAGTTTTTCTGAACTTAGTACAGTGATTAGTCACACCACGAGCTGAGCGGTGAAGGAAAACATCGAGAGGAAACCTGCATACGTCTGAGAAGAAATTCAAAGGCGTATGTATAGTCGTGCTGGGGTAACGGCGATGGACTCGCCATCTGTCACGTTGGCACCTAATATACCTCTGGCGGAAAGTGGGTGTGTGGGTATTACATATACACCTCTGCCTACCCCTTCGGGGACCCTTGTGGGAAGGCGTGAGGATATATTATTATTATTATATAAAAATACAAAGAAGAAATATAATTTAATTTCTAAACATCATCACGCCGCGTCCCTAACGGGGTAGGCAGAGAGTATAGTGCACCAGTTCTCTCTAGTTATTTCTAAACATGTATGTAAAGACGTTGGTTTTATTTGCAGAATATATATACTAATATATGATTACCCAGCCTAATATATGGGCCTAGGACCCAGGACCATAGGACCCCATAGGACCCAGCAGTGGGTGCATGTGGGCTGAAAATGATGATATGATTACTACTCCGCTCCTTCCGTATCTATCTCCGTATATAGTAGCATGAACCCCATAAGCCTTCTTTAATAACAGGGCTATATAATACAAAAATATAATTATTTTCCAATCGGTTTGGTTGTCCACTTGTTGTTGTTGATATGCTCGTACAAATCTCTGCCTCATAATACGAGTATCAGTATGGATTTATGTGTAGTTACATTGTAAATACAGGAATGTTGTAATGTTACATGATTTAGTAAGTGAAAATAGACCCACGAATAATTTTCCGCTCCGCAAGCCACAAAGTAACAATTTTGCAATAAGTATTAACGTGAATGTAGGCAAAGATTACTAAGTAATGTTTGTAGTTAACTAACAATAATGGAAATATGAGTTTTATCATAACAATGTGCTAGCTGTGCCCGTGACTTCGTCCGCGTGGAAATTAAAAAATAAAATATTTTTCAGTTTAAAAAAAAAGTAGTATAAGTTACTCCTCTTCACATTTACTTAAAAATCGAACAAAAAAATACATACGTACATTGTATACAACCATATGCATAATAAAAAGCGGATATTTTAATATTACAAACAGACACTCCCATTTTATTTATTTCGGTCGCGTGGTTGATTTGAAGCTCGATCGATTTTTTCCCAGCTTATGTACAGTGATACAATTGCTTAACGGCGAAGGAAAATATCGAGAGAAAACTGCTTGAATACCCTTGGGTAAAAAGTTATATTTTACTTTACAGTTAATTTTATGCAAAAATAAGGCTAAAATAATTCAGTCCATGACCAATTTTCTGAGACACCCTGCATACATATATACATATCCTTGCGCCTTCCCACAACGGTCCCCGAAGGGGTAGGCTAGGTCAGGTGTAATCCACTAATACAAAAGTACCCACACACCCACTTTCCGCCAGAGATGTATTTTAGGTGCCGCCTGCGATATATTTTACGTGCGTATATCGCCGTTACTCAAGCACGACTATACGTACGCATTTGAATGTCTTCTCAGACGTATGCAGGTTTCCCCTCGATGTTGTCCTTCACCGTAAAGCTCGCGGTGTGACTAATCACTATTCTTAAGTTCAGAAAAACTCATTGGTACAGACGGGATTCGAACGTGCAATGGTTGTGTTGCAAGCAACTACTCGAACCTTTCGGTCTCTCTAAGGAAACCTCAACAGGGAGTTCGTTAAACAAACTCCTTTGAAACCACGCATTGCGAGATCTATTAAGGTTAGGTTCCAAGGGATGAAGAGAATGAACCTGAACCCACACTGTAGGTCAACAAACAACAATACCGTTACTTTTAATATGTTTCAATTAACGTAAATAAAACCAGAATAATGTAATTCACACGCTTCCTATAAAATAAAATCGATCCGGTATGACAACAACAAAAGTTGCTTTGGAAGTAAAATAGCTCTTAAGTCACGTGCACTAAGGTCGACGGGTTGTTCTTTTACATTATTTATATGGATAATAGTTGGCTAAATAGCATATATTATACACAGCATAGCGTAAGCCATTCACTACACTAGCCTGCCTTGAAGTACCGGCGTGTCGCGTCAGAGATACTCTGTTTCTTTTAATTATGGAACAATTCTTGGGAAAAAAATACAAGTTGAAATCTTCGGAAAATTTCGAGGATTATTTGAAATTTATTGGTAAGTACCATTTAAAATATGCTCTCTGAAATCCTACTATCACTTCTAAAAGCATTATTAATATAATCATAGTCGTAATTCCGAAACAAGAAGTCCTTAGAAATAATCTGAGTGACCAGTTTAAGTTCATATTTGAGCACGGAATTTGAACTCTATTGCTATAATCATAATGATAACGAAATTTTCGATAAAGGCTAGTTTTATTTTTGAAAGTGGAACTCAATACATCGTATTAAGACTAGAGTAACAACTATTACGAAGCAGTAATTACTAGTAAAGTATTCATACTGATCGACATTAATTAATACTTGTACTACGACACTACATACAAGTTTTATTCGCGCAGTTTGGTCTGTTCTATGCTCTAGTTCAAATAAAGAAAAAGGGAAACTTTGTAAAATTTATTTATTACCATTGAGTAATCATTGAGTGAGTTTAGACCTTGAACGGCACATGGTTGTCAACGTAGCCGCGATCACAGGACTAGAGAAACGATTATTTAGAAATATCATAAAAAGCTAACTATCATATGTATATATATTAACACTAGCTGACCCAGCAAACGTTGTTTTGCCATTTAAATTATTTCTTGGGATTTTCTAGTGTAGAAAATAAATAACTAACTTATTGTAAGTGTGTAAGGATATGGTGAACGATGAGGGAATATAAAAACAACAAAACACCAAACATTGTTAACTGGTAACACTAAGTATAGCAGTTTTATTATTATTATTATATATATATATAATAGTTTTCCTCTCGATGTTTTCCTTCACCGTAAAGCTCGTGGTGTGACTAATCACTGTACTTAAGTTAAGAAAAACTCATAGGTACAGTCGGGATTCGAACTTGCGACCTTTGCGTCGCAGGCAACTGCTCGAACCACTCGATATATATATATATATATATTATATTATATTAAGAGCCGTGGTGGCCGAGTGGTTCGAGCAGTTGCCTGCGACGCAAAGGTCGCAAGTTCGAATCCCGACTGTACCTATGAGTTTTTCTTAACTTAAGTACAGTGACGGCTCTTAATATAATATAATATATATATATATATATATATATTATATTATATTAAGAGCCGTGGTGGCCGAGTGGTTCGAGCAGTTGCCTGCGACGCAAAGGTCGCAAGTTCGAATCCCGACTGTACCTATGAGTTTTTCTTTACTTAAGTACAGTGATTAGTCACACCACGAGCTTTACGGTGAAGGAAAACATCGAGAGGAAAACTGCATACGTCTGAGAAGAAATTCAATGGCGTATGTATAGTAGTGCTTGAGTAACGGCGATGGACTCGCCATCTGTCACGTTGGCACCTAATATACCTCTGGCGGAAAGTGGGTGTGTGGGTGTTACCTATACACCTCTGCCTACCCCTTCGGGGACCCTTGTGGGATGGCGTGAGGATATTATTATTATTTATTATTTACAATTGTGTCCCACTGCTGGGCAAAGGCCTCCCTCCTGTCCTTCCACCCTCCACGATCGAGCGCTACCTCCGACCAATTGCTCAGGTGCATGTCCAGTTTGTCCTGCCATCTTCTTCTTGGCCTTCCACGTCTACGCGTCACATTCTGTAGGGTCCATTGTGTAGTTCGTTTGGCACACAACTCATCTGACATGCGATAGACGTGTCCAGCCCAATCCCATTTGAGTCGGCCCCGCATCGGCTATCAATGTTTTGATGCGTATGATGTTGTTACGGATGCGATCCATTAATCTAACTCCCAGTAGACTTCGCTCCATAGCTCGCTGGCAGAACCCCGAGTCTGGACTTCTGAGGCTCTGTGAAAGACAAAGTTTGTGAACGGTAGGTGAGGATGGGAAGAATGCACGTATCCATCACCTTCTTTTTTAGCATCAAAGGAAGTTTTCCTTTCATTAGCTCTTTCATGGCCCAAAAGCTTTTCCATGCGGTTCTTCCTGAAATTTTCCTGCCTTGTCTCGTCTGGAAAAATACTAATTGGCCCAGATAGATGAAGTCCTGGACGTATGCAATGACTCTGCCCTCTACTTCGAATTTTTTCCTTATATTATTAGTCATAACCTTGGTCTTCGACATATTCATTTCCAGTCCAACATTGAGGCTTGCCTTGCTTAGGGTCTTGGATCATCAAACCTAGCTCCGTTGCTGAAGAACAGAATAGAACAATATCGTCGGCAAACCGGAGATTTGTGAGTCTACTCCTTCCGACGACTATTCCTTTCTCTTCCCACCTACTGTTTATCTCACGGTAGATGTGCTCCAATGTAGCTGTAAATAATTTAGGGGATAAAGGATCGCCTTCTTTGACACCTCTTCTGATGGGAAAAGATTCGCTTACGGTTTGGAGTTAGTATAGACGTGGTACTATTTTCATACATGTTTTTGAGCAGATGAATGTAACTATTTTCGATGCCCTGTTTCTGTAATGCATCAAATATGGAAGTGTTTCAAACTGTCAAAAAGCTTTAGTATAGTCTATAAATGCCAGATACAAAGGGAGTTGAAATTCGGAAAATTTCTCAATGACTTGGTTAAGGTAGTGTAGGTGATCTGTTGTAAAAATCCCGCGATGGAATCCTGCTTGTTCCATGAGCCAGTTTGTAGGATAGTGTATGTGGTAAAAGTGTTGATTCTTCGCATCTCACTGCATCGGTGGTAATCCCATCAGCACCAGGAGGACACTTGCTTTATTTCATACTCCGAAGGGCTGTGTGTATTTCGTATTCTGTGATATGTGGAATATCTTTAGAACATGAATAGGCTTCAGTAGTCAGTTCGGGTATTGATGCTGGTTTATCACGACGTGAGTACAGATTCTGGTAATATTCGGTACATATCGCAAGCACCTTGTCTCTATCGCTTTGTTTCTCCCCATTACTATCCTTCAAGTTGTTAATGCAGGATTTGCCTGTGTCAGCGCCCCCGATGACCGTTCTTAAGGGGCTGTTTTTTCTAATGCCTCTTGGAGGAGTATGGATGATTAATGTCTGCCTTTTTTCTATAAGCTGGCAAGAGCGGTCACTTAGCTTTTTCATTCTATTCTTTGTTGTTTTCATCCTATGGCTGGCATTCTTAATGCTGTCTCTGATAATATTGTATTTGACTTGGATGTCGTCCGGTTGTTCTTGTTTTGTTAGGTCAGGTTGAGTTAATTGTGTTAATTGAGCGAAACTTACAAATACTTTAGCTTTGCCATAAGCTCAGGGAAAAATAATATAAATATAAATAAGTCTATGTGGTAAAAGTGTTGATTCTTCGCATCTCACTACATCGGTGGTAATCCCATCAGCACCAGGACACTTGTTTTATTTCATACTCCGAAGGGCTGTGTGTACTTCGTATACTGTGAAAGGTGGATTATCTTTAGAACATGAATAGGCTACCGTAGTCGGTTCGGGTATTGAGGCTGGTGTATCACCACCTAATTACAGATTCTGGTAAAATTCCGTACATATGGCAAGCGCCTTGTCTCTATCGCTTTGTTTCTCCCCAATTACTATCCTTCAAGTTTTTAATGCAGGATTTGCCTGTGTCAGCACCCCTGATGGCCGTTCTTAAGGAGCTGTTTTTTTTCTAATGCCTCTTGGATTACGCACATAATTATTATAACGGCGATAATATTTTGCGGATACTTCTTTTCACTTGTCTATCTATTGCACTGTATTCAGGAGTATGGATTTTTCTATAAGCTGGCAAAAGCGGTCACTTAGCTTCTTCATTCTATTCTTTGTTGTTTTCATTCTATGGCTGGCATCCTTAATGCTGTCTCTGATAATACTGTATTTGACTTGGATGTCGTCCGGTTGTTCTTGTGTTAGGTCAGGTTGTGTTAATTGTATTAATTGAGCGAAACTATTATTTAGCTCTAGATTTATTAATTTTGGTTTGCTAGAATCTTGGTTTTACTAATTATCTTGATATTTTTGTGGATATTATGAAAACGACGTATTTTGTGGTCAAATGTAGTACAAAAACTTTAGCTTTGCGATAAGCTCGGGGAAATTTTAATCGAAATAGAATGAAAAAAAAATCACAAAAAAGACGACGAATGGGTTTTAATTAGCTCTTTCTCTTCTCAACTGGCAGGGATAACCCACCAAGTGATAATTTATCAGTTATCGAGCGGGATGAAAAATGATTGAATTACTAAAATTACTATTAAAAAGTAGGGGTTGGTGACAGAAGGGTGAAAATTTTGCGTTGTATGTATTTTTTAATGCCACATTATAAAAAAAATAAAAGAACAAAATTTGTCCAAAAAATAAAAAAAAAAATTAAGATTGGACACCCTTATGACTTAGGGGTATGAACAATAGATGTTGGCCGATTCTCAGACCTACCGAATATACATATAAAATTACATACAAATCGGTCCAGCCGTTTCGGAGGAGTATGGTAACAAACACTGTGACACGAGAATTTTATATATAAGAAGAAGAAAAATCGATCGATCGGACGCACAAGGACGGGAACGTCAAGAGTACTCGAAACCGACGAGCATGTATGAAGAGACTGATGAATGTGGACGAAGCGAAAGAGGTATGTAAGTCTAGGGAGCACTGGCGCTCTATACTCTCTGCCTACCCCGTTAGGGACTCGGCATGATGATATACATGTATATTAACTTGGTAAGACATATAATTTGGTAATGGTGGCCAGCAGTGTAACAATATTTTTTCTCACGTTCACTCGTAGTACTCAAGTTCAGAATAACTCATGGTTACAGTTGGGATTCAAACTTGCAATTTTACTGTTACAGTCGAGTCCACCCTGCCACTACGACTTAAACGTTTATGTATGAAAACATATTTTCTGTTTACCTTACAGGCATTGGCCTAATCTCCCGAAAGACAGCCATCTCTGTCAGTCCTGTGTGCGTCATCGCAAAGAATGAAGATGGTATATATTCCTACACCATGTCTACCACGTTCAAAACTATGAAATGCACCTTCAGAATGGGAGAGGAGTTCACTGAAGAGAGGGCAGATGGAATTAAAGTGAGTTCATAAGAGTTCACAAGGCGACGTGGTGTCCGAGTGGTTAGAATAGTTGCCTACGTCACAAAGATCGCAAGTTCGAATGCCGACTATACCAATGAGTTTTTCTGAACTTAAGTACAGTGAATGTGGATACTACACATACACCTCCGCCTACCCCTTCCGGGACCCTGTGGGAAGGCGTGAGGAGTTCATTGGAAGCCGAGGTAGCCGAGTGGTTCGAGTACTCGCCTGCAACACAAATGTACCGACCCAAGCTTGCAGCTTGAATCCTGACTGTGCCAATGAGTATTGAACTTAAGTAAAGTGATAAGTCAATAAGATCGTTTTAGCTTAAACATTCTGAGCCTGGTACTAGCGCGTGTTGCCTTCCGGTTCATGTACCGTGTGAAAATAAATACCGTCGAAAATAAACCACGCGTATTGCGCATGAACATGAGGCCAGTCAAGGCCGAAGGGTAAAATCGCTCGTACAATTTTGCAAGCATTCAGAGACATCGGTTTGGTTTTCTCATCAGCTTGTTTGAAAGCTACATATCATTTCCTGAGGTTGAATTCCGTCATAATTCGAACCAATATAGTTTTTGAGGATATATTATGATATAATTGACGTTTTATGTGGAAATATGTATAACTGTTGACTCATTCGCCGTAAGGACTAAGTAGTATCCATGAAATGCATATATTATGGCAAAACAAAATAAATTGTCGGTGCTATGAATAATGTAGTATGGTTTTGTAACTTCAGGTGAAGTCGGTGATAACGGTGGAAGGCAATAAGTTAATACAGATACAGACTGAGGACAGTGGGAAAACTTCCAAACACGTGCGAGAATTCACACCCGAAATATTAACTGTGGTGAGTATATCAATAGTTTTGACAACGGTCTGACGTGCTAGTGTCACTGCGTTCTGTGACGTCATAGGTCGCAGTAGGTTAATTTAACCTTCTTTTATTACTAACTAGCTGTCCCGCCCAGCTTCGCCCGGGTGAAAAAGTAAAATTTCCTGATACAGGATCGCAGCGCCACCTATCGGGTCTAATTGAGATGTAAGCTATCCTATCTTTTAAGTTGGATCAAACTGCACATGGTGTGCAAATTTGATTGAAATCGGTTAAGTTGCTTAGGAGCCCATCGCGGATTTAACTGAATTTTTTAGAACTTTTATAGAGGAACAATTCCCTCATACATGATATTTTCGTAACTTAAACCGTTAACGCAGCGCACGCAACGGAAGCTCTCAAAAAGGAATAATTTTTCCCGTTCTTGCAACATTTTTCATTTATGCTTCGCTCCTATTAGTCGTAGCGTGATGTTATATAGCCTAAAACCTTCCTAGAGAAATCGATTATCCAACAAAAAAAATTCTTCAATTATATTTTTTCAATTCCAACCAGTAGTTCCTGAGATTAGCGCGTTCAAACAAACTCTTCAGCTTTATAATATTATAAAGACAATGGTTTTTAATAAATCATTATGCAATGGTCAAATGGTAAACAGCTCGTCATTAATAATATTATCATAGAATAATTAAATTACGTAACACCTAATTTAACTGCCAAAAAAGAAGTATAACTTGTTGTGTTAAGAGTAAAAATTTATAATATTTACATCTATTGTTAATAAATGATTGGTCCATCGTTATGGTGTTTTTGGCGAGAGTCAAGCTTGAAATTTATTTTCGGTTCTTTAAATTGTGTTATTGTGATCTATTCCATTCAGTGACAGCTTTGTGGGGATATTGAAATGTCCTTTAGGTCAAGTGCATCAGAATTTTGTTACATGCTAGCAGTACAGTATACATTATGATTTCATGTGTAGTTTTTTTTCTGCTCTGTAATAAATGCGAAAGTTTATGAGGAATGAACGGAATTTGATGAAATTTGGCAAAGAGATTATTGATTGATTATTAGCTGGATTAACACATCAAAAAAACATCATAGGTTTGATTTTAATTATAGGTGTAAGCAATACTCTTACTGAGTTTCTGGCGGGTAGAGAGAATATAATGCATTTTAAACTTTGTACTTCGTTCATTCAGTCACATTATTTTTACATAATTATATCGATTTACACATAACCTTCTAATTTTTTTTCAGATAACGACCGCCGACGGCTGGAATGGACAATGCATTCGTATATACGAAGCTATATAACAATGATGCAAAATAATATATAAATAATAATATATAAAATAATATAATAATATATTAATTAAGGAATAGCTGTATACTTAAGAAAGAGGGCTCTAGAATATGAAATAATATAACAAAAAATTATTAAAATGTATCTATACTAATATTATAAAGAGGAAAGATTTGTTTGCTTGTTTGTTTGTAATGAATAGGCTCCGAAACTACTGGACCGATTTCAAAAATTCTTTCACCTTTGGAAAGCTACATTATCCCCGAGTAACATAGGCTATATTAAATTGGACCCGATAGGTGGCGCTGCGATCGAGTTTCAAGAATTTTACCTTTTTACCCGGGCGAAGCTTTCTGTGTGTTTCTGTGTGTCTTAAGCTAGATTCGAGCATGGTTTAGATTTACAATTGGACCCAATAGGTGGCGCTGCGATCGTGTTACGGGCAATTTAACTTTTTCACCCGAGCGAAGCTGGGCGGGACAGCTAGTATTACATAATTGTCGTTTAAAGATTTATAATAAAATACCCTTTAAGCGTATTTAGGTGGCGGTAGCCGCTTAACATCAGGATCACCGCACGATTGTTTGCCATATTTGTGGCCTATAAAAAGACGAATGTTGGATGTAACTATGTAGGTGAAGTGGTTATGTAGGTATGCTGTTTTTGTAAGAATCACGTATGGATGTAGGATGTATGTAGAGAAAGGAGAAGTGTTTATGTAGGAATTGTGTAGGAATTGTATATATAGGTTGGCATAATTATATGCGGGTCGTACTTAGAGATAAACTTGAGTGCAGTATCTCTACGTTTAATCCGTAGTAATCAAAGACAATCAGCAGCGCGCTAGTGATATCCCATGGTGTTGCAAGCGTCGTCGGTACACGCTTATCATCAGGCGGACCGCATACGTGTTTGCCACCTTTATGGTACCTAAAGAAAAAATTTACTTCATCACAGTCAAGACAGCCCGGGTTATGTTGCGATTCAACGACGAGCTAGGTCTCTCTTATGAAGGTATATTAAGGTGGCTGAGTATTTCGAGCAGACGCCTGGAACACAAAGATTACCAGTTGGTATCCCGATTGCACCAATGAGTTTTCCTGATATCATATTGAAGTTAACTACAAGAAATTTGCATATTTATGAGAAATACAATTCAAAGATATGAATATGAATGTGAACGTGAACGGCTATGGACTTTCCATCACTCTGCCTACCCGTTCGGGGACCGTACTGACCGACCGTTGTAGGAAGCCGTAAAGCATGGTAAGACATGAAGAATCGTATGCTTGAATATGCTTGAATTGAACTGATAAATGAATACAAGTAATAAATGTGAGTTCAACTTGTAATGTAATTTAATGTAAATTTCAAGAAGGCAATAATGCTAAAGCATATATATCGCGGTATATTCACATAGAAAAATATTTATTTAACAACCCAAATGGATGGGAACAAAGTTAAGATATCGCGTTCAACATACAGCTATCCATTCTCAGCGAGAATCGAACTCGCGACCTTCAGTTTCGCAACCATGCCCTTAGAACAGAAGGCCATCTATATTTCTTAAGAAGAGTTATTAATAAAATTACCATTTTAATAACTTTTCAAGGTGACTTAGAATTGACCACGAATCAGAATTCACGTTACGTGCACATCACATATCAGGCAGACAAATAACAGAAAACAGCGCAGAAAGACTACAGACAGTCTATATTCGAACCTGTAATCTTGAATTGGCGATTAATGTAGTTTATAAAAAAATAAGAGGCCAAGGAAGACCACGTTCCAACTAACTACTACGTCAAGAGTACTTGAAACCGACTCGAACGACGAATCTATGTGGACGAAGCCAGGCTTAAAAGTCTGGAGAGAACTGGCGGACTCTGCCTACGTTAGGGACTCGTATGTATCTATATAAAAATAAAGTACTTTACCACTCGGTTTCCATGACTAGCGTTAGATGACAAGTCAAACATGGGCGTGACCATCCAACGACATGTAATGTTGATAAAAACACTCCAACTGATAAACTCCCACGAACATTCGCACATATATTATCAGAGTGGACTTTGCCTCACACAAAATATCTGTTTAAATTAAGGGAACTTACACAATGGTTATTATTCGAATGACTAAACAGCTATTCATTTTAAAGTGGGTAGCAAGTATGATGATGGTGATTGAAAAACCTACCCAAATGCCTTACTTATTCATTACATATGTATTCACAAAATTCTAAACAGATATGGCTACCATTCTCTATTTCTTTACATGAAGTAAACTGTCGTCTGAACATTTAGAAAAATGGGTTACTATTGCCCAAACTATTCAGAATTTACTACGACAGACAGATTAAACCTTTGCTAAACATTTGATTGTCAACCGAGACTGTAAATTGTTATTTCACATATTGATACATTTGCGGTGATGATTGTTAATGTCTGAGCCTATACCATTGCAAAGCCTTGTAGCATATATTTGTAGTTACACTGTTTCGGTGTTCATTTTATAAATAAATCTTCTTTGCTTACTCTTTACTACGCAAGTCTGGAATCTGCTTTTAAAAAAAAGTATCAAATGAGTTTTTAACTATCAATTTGTTTTCATATTTTATATGATTGTGTATTTAGATACTCGTATGATAAAATCTTTTGAACTTTTAATGATAAGATAAATGTATGCCTTTGCTTTCGTGGCGCCTGGTAAGACCTGTTATGTGATCAAACGAAATTGTCACCAAGCCGGCATTGTCGTATTATATTTGCATAGCCGAAAGACCGGTCTGTCCTAATTTTGCTGTACCTATGTTCAGTAATTTTGTCACACCGCGGACTTTAGAATGACAGAAAACCGCCGACAGAGAAAGTACGACTTTATTTGGGGAACTGAATAGGAGCGAGATCCGTTGCGCTTCTTAAGATAATTATATATTTTTCGGTTTCATTTTCAGGCCCATAGTTCTAGAAACATCCATATTCTAGTGATTGCCTTTCCTTTAATCATTAACATAATTATCAGTCATTAACATGATATCTGAAATATTCAAGCGGTACGTTGTGTAAAGATATACCTATACATACACATTTCCACTCTTAAAAACGAGATATTTACATATGAATGTAACTAGAAAATATCTTTTAACTGCTACTCCATCATCATCGTCATCCAGAAAAGTCCACTGCTGGGCCTCCCATTTAGGATACCTACAACTACAATTTGATTTTTGCCGTATGCAACCAACCATTTGCGGCGACTCTATCAGGTTTTCGGTCCAATTCGTGGTCTTGCCCATCGTCATACAGTATGTGGCCACCTACAGAATCTTTCACATCCAGTCCAGCGAAACAGCGTTTTCGGCGTCAGGTTTTTCAGAGCCTCGTGATTGCCATCAATTCCCAAAGTGAGAACAAAAAATAGCCACTTCTCTGCCGCATAGCTACAGCTTATATATCTACGGTTGGTGTTTCATATCTGTAATCTACAAAAAAACTGATGGACCGAAATTGATATCGTAAGGTAACCTAATTCTTTTTAGGGCACCATGATAACACTATTACATTTCGCGTTTATTTTCTGTAGTGGTTATTATAGAGATTACGCTTTACGGTACGCCTAAGGAGAAGTTCCCTAACCGATGGACGTTTGGAATATCTAGGCTATCTGTAATATTGTCGCCCAAATATTGAGTACTCCAACTAGAACAGACGATTAAAGTAGCTTCTTTCTCTACGACCATCAACTTTATAGTGGACATCATCTGTGGATATATGTCTCCAGGCTCTTAGCTCGAAGGCATCAGTACCCGCTTTGCACTCTACCTGAGCAAATCTACTCGGTAGTCAGAGCTACTTCAATCAAAACTATCAGTGAATCTGAGAGGTGTATAGGTTAGTACCTACATACCTACACCCACACACCCACATTTCGCCTGAGGTATATTAGGTGCCAACGTGACAGATGGCGAGTCCTTCGCCGTTACTCAAGCACAGCTATACATACGCCTTTGAATTTCTTCTCAGACGTATGTAGGTTTCCTCTCGATGTTTTCTTCACCGTAAAGCTCGTGGTGTGACTAATCACTGTACTTAAGATCAGAAAAACTCATTGGTACAGTCGGGATTCAAACTTGCGAGGTAACAAGGTAACTCGCATTTGGCTGACATCATAGGCTGCCATAAATTGCATTTGAAATTATGTCATGCCTCAGGTTTTACAGCTAATACCTAAGTCAACAATGCATCAGTTGTCTAAGACGGTGCTAAATCTGTTTGAACAGAAGCTGGTATAAAAGCAGTGATGCTACCTGATATAGAAAGTAAATGTCTAAAAGCCATAGAGCTACTAAGCTAGTTAATATGACTTATCTTGGGAAAGAATACAAATTTGAAAGGGAAGAGAACTATGAAGAGTATGTGAAATCTCTAGGTAAGTTTTTGACGTATTTTAGAGAAACCACTCTTTTCCAAGTTCGTAATACCTATACGTTTTTTCAAGGTTCATTGTTTCACCTGTACCTTATATATGCTAAAACTGATGCTTCCTATTTTATTTGACGTTCAGACATCTTGAAGTTATGTGGTATAACCAAAATTTACTACATTGACGTTTTACTCCGCTGTTGACAAGTTTTCGACAAAAAAAAAATATATATATATATCCTCACGCCTTCCCACAAGGGTCCCCGAAGGGGTAGGCAGAGGTGTATAAGTAATACCCACACACCCACTTTCCGCCAGAGGTATATTAGGTGCCAACGTGACAGATGGCGAGTCCATCGCCGTTACTCAAGCACGACTATACATACGCGTTTGAATTTCTTCTCAGACGTATGCAGGTTCCCTCTCGATGTTTTTCTTCACCGTAAAGCTCGTGGTGTGACTAATCACTGTACTTAAGTTCAGAAAAACTCATTGGTA
This sequence comes from Drepana falcataria, assembly GCA_945859725.1. Taxonomy (NCBI): domain Eukaryota; kingdom Metazoa; phylum Arthropoda; class Insecta; order Lepidoptera; family Drepanidae; genus Drepana; species Drepana falcataria. The sequence goes on along the minus strand of OX243941.1, from coordinate 5,746,462 downwards.
CAGTCGGGATTCGAACTTGCGACCTTTGCGTCGCAGGAAACTGCTCGAACCACTCGGCCACCACGGCTCTCAAAAAAAATGTTGATAAATTATAACTAATATCTAACTCAATCCATGAATATTGGACAAAAATTTTGTAATTGGGAATGTCTGTCTGTGCGTTTTCACTTCTAAGTCACATATTGAATTTCAAAGAAATTTGATATGGACTTACTTGAACTTCTAAAGAGGACAAAGACTAATTCTATTCATCAAACTTCAACTCTTAAGACGACTGTAGACGAAAAGGGATGACAAAGTTTATGTACGAAATGAAACTCGTACCGTTCTCGTACGCGGCCTTAATATCACGTGTAACGGGGGAACAGGAGGAGCATCCGTAATTTATACAAAAGCCTTTATTTAATAAGTTGTCGTTTTCAGAATTGCCAGAATCCGAAGAGAATAAGTACCTGAAGTACAGGCCAACATTGAAATTAATTAAAACGGGCGACACTTACACTTTCTTATCAATCACCGAAGACCCGGAGACCAGCAAAAAATACACCTTCAAGTCCGGCGTGGGATTTTACGAAAACGATAATGAATCTAACGTAAGTCAGAACTCAAAAGTATCAGACCAATTGCATCGTTATAAAACTTTATACCTAAGTATACTTAATTACTGAATGTTTGTTAAGGATAAAGAATAAACATTTTCCATTTTCAAATTCGGAATAAATTTTTCAACTTCTTAAGTCAAATGTGGCTGGCTGATCGTAAACGATTCCTTTAACCTATCAGCGCTTGAGAAATCAGTGTATATTACTCGTACGTACATCTCAAGCCAGGTAATGTGTACGTACACTTTTTTTTTATTTCGTTATTGTATTTTTAATTTTGTTCACGATATAAGTATGTGATGTGCTGGCTGGTGAATGGAAGGTGATTTTGAATGAGTGTCTGGCATACGCAGAAAGAAGGCCATCTTCTTCTCGGTAATACATTTATATTAACCTGATTTATTATTACTCATATGTATTTTTTTAACTTATACCTCCACATTAGCGTAAATGACCACGTTGTCGTGCTAATTGTAAATAAATAAATGACAACTTAAAATGTTTGATTTGTTTGAACTCTAACCGAACGTGAATCAAACTTGCTGATACGTGTCAAGCAGTACTAAGATAGATTTTATTTTTCAGGCAAAGATAACATTTACCATTGTCGACAATACCGTATCCCAAATTCAGCAGTACGATAACGGTAATGTCTTTACATTCAAATGGGAATATTCCGGAGACACGCTGGTTGAGGTGAGCATAATACCATTAAATATGCTATTGCTATATACCATTAAATATACTTAATTAAATATCAGAAACGTTTATTTAACTTTACGAGCTTAATGGTAAAGGAAATCCCCAAGACTCGTATTTTTAGACATTTGATAATGATGAGAATGTGAAAGACATATGTATTGTCGCGCTTGACAGCGGCAATGGGCTCGCCATTTGTCACGTTGGGATCGAAATATTATATCCTGTGAAAACACGGGGCTGCCACACCGCTGCTTACACCTAATAGGTAAAGACATAATATTTATATGCCTACTAGCTGTGCCAGCGACTTCGTCCGCGTGGAATTTAACAAAAAAAATGTGTTCAGTTTCTAAAATAAAAGTAGCCTAAGTTACTCCTTGTTATATCAGCTATCTGCCAGTGAAAGTCCCGTCAAAATCGGTCCAGCCGTTTCAGAGATTAGCCAGAACAAACAGACAGACAGACAAAAATTGTAAAATAATATATTTCAATATTACAAACAGACACTCCAATTTTATTATATGTATAGATGTAACAGGTTTCGTCTGTAGCAGTCATCCTTAAAGATTGTATTTATGCCCTTGAATTTCTTCTCACTCGTATCATATTGTACTTAAGTTCCGGAAAACTCATAAACTTGTAGGAAATTTGACAATAAAATATGCAAATGCGAGGAAAATGCTATTTCTTTATCGGAATCAATTTAATTTGTCGATTAATCGTATAGATGTGGAAACTGCATTATCGACAATAAACAATTGTATGATTCTTATATTTTCAACACAAATAAGATTAGAATTCTAGAATTAAAAGAAAAAGTTAAATCGAGACATATTTTCCAAAAAATTTCTTAATTGACTATGTTCCTGTTAATTAAAAAGTAACCTTAATACCAAGCAATTTATTTGTTTTCAGCTTATCACCAAGAACAAATGGGACGGCGTAGCTCGCAGATACTACAAGACAAAGATCTAATCGTTATATCGTATAATAAATCAATTTAATAAAACATACGTTATGGATACCCTTTAATAATCTATATTAGTTTATGCGTATCACTTTACTCGAGCTCAGAAAGACTCATTGGTACAGTCGGAATTTGAACATGCATTTTTTTGTTGCTACAGCGACTACAACCACTCGGCCACCACGGCTTTAATATTAGAGTAAGATGGTATTTATAATATTGAGTCGAGATAATAATATCCTCACGCCTTCCCACAAGGGTCCCCGAAGGGGTAGGCAGAGGTGTATAGGTACTACCCACACACTCACTTTCCGCCAGAGGTATATTAGGTGCCAACGAGACAGATGGCGAGTCCATCGCCGTTACTCAAGCACGACTATTCATACGCCTTTGAATTTCTTCTAAGACGTATGCAGGTTTCCTCTCGGGGTTTTCCTTCACCGTAAAGCTCGTGGTGTGACTAATCACTGTACTTAAGTTCAGAAAAACTAATTGGTACAGTCGGGATTCGAACTTGCGACCTTTGAGTCGCAGGCAACTGCTCGAACCACTCGGCCACCACGGCTCTTAGATTACGGCTCGAGATTAAATTCGGCGGTGTTGACACATCTGAAACATTGTCAAGTACATATTCCACACTACAAATTGACCTGATAACTTTGCGCACTTTTACAACTTGCAATAAAACGGAGCTGGATATGTTTGCGGTAGGTAGGCAACGTTTGATATGCTATCAAAATATGGTATTAAGGGATCAAATGTTTCAATATATTTAGAGTACCTTCGCCTTTCCATAAGCTGTGGCTAGAACCATATATATGTATATTTATATTTATATATAGTATACCATACCAAGAGCCGTGGTGGCCGAGTGATTCAAGTCTGCGACGCAAAGGTCGCAAGTTCGAATCCCCCAATGAGTTTTTCTGAACTTAAGTACAGTGATTAGTCACACCACGAGCTTAACGGTGAAGGAAAACATCGAGAGGAAACCTGCATACGTCTGAGAAGAAATTCAAAGGGGCGTTTGTATAGTCGTGCTGGACTAACGGCGATGGACTCGCCATCTGTGACGTTGGCACCTAATATACCTCTGGCGGGAAGTGGGTGTGTGGGTATTACCTAGACACCTCTGCCTACCCCTTCGGGGACCCTTGTGGGAAGGCGTGAGGATATATTATATTATATTATTATAGTATACCAACGTCCTCACGCCTTCCTACAAGAGCCAAGCTTGCAATCTTTGTAATGCAAGCAAATACCGGAACTACTCAACGAAGACTATTATATATAATACTAGCGGCCCGTCCCGGCTTCGCACTTCGGACGTAATATTTTAATTAAAAAAAATATAGCCTATATCACTCAAGGTGAATCGGCACAGTCGTTTTTGAGTTTATTCTTTAAAAACATTCACACAACAATACAAATCTTTCCTCTTTATAATATGTTAAGTTACCGGTAAGAGTTTGAGGCCCATTCCTGTTTCTCAAGCTGCTGCCTCCTTCACCGAACCTGCACCCTCATTTCGCCGGAAATATCACTGTTTAAGTGCAAATATGAGACCAACAAGTCCGTCGCTGTTTCTCAACCAAGACCTACGTTTTTTAATTTCTGACTTGTGCTGGCGTCCTCACGATGTTGTCATTTACTTTATTTACTTTGATTAATCACTGGACTTAAATTTAGAACAATAACAAATTTATATATATATTGCCTTAAAGGGCACATGAACCTACAGTCTTGACCTTGCAGATGGCTTCTTAGCCACTCGGGAACCACGGTTTATAGGTTGTTCAATTGTTGTTCATCTGCGGAAGCCAGTATACATTGTAATCTTTGGCGGAAGCCTAGAAGGTCTTTCACCTCTCTTTAAAGAATTTTAAAAGCCAGGTAAAAAGTAAATTTTAGACAGTGTTGCAAGCAAAATATATATTACTAAATTTTTATGTAACAGATTGTAAAAGTGTTGTGTATACCTATTATTGTTGATGTACATATTAGGTTTTTAATTTTAGATTTTTGTATTACAGTACGAAATATGTATATTGTTGGTGTACCTTAATAAAATAAATAGGTTGTAAAACAAGGAACCACAATGATTACTTCATGTTGAAGATACGGATCACTCTTGAGCTGTACTTACTCGCGTTTATCTATTATTTGATATACATGTTATAAACTAAAGCAATAACCTTTGTCGAATTGTGTACAATTAATATAGATTATGCGGTCAATATAAAGGCATCTAGGTGCCACGATGTACATTTTTGTTAGTGATCAAAGCAACAAAAACCACACACAATGTCTTTCTTTGGTAAAGTTTACACCCAATACAAACAGGAGAACTTTGACGCTTTCCTGAAAGCTGCTGGTATGTTGTTTATATTCTTGGTTTTGTAATGAAAACTTATATTAAAAGATGCTTGAAAGGTATATGAGGTTAAAAGATGCTTCTTAAAAGATAGCTTAATGATACTACTATGCGTCTAATGAGAATTTTAAATTGATAGTCGTTAGTCAGTTATCGCTACGTACCCAAACATAGATACGTTTGGAGAACATGCCTGTTTAACTGTATTCATGTTTAGTATACGAACGTTTGTGATGATTATCTGTCTCACGCAAAAACTGCTGAATAAAAAAATTGAGGTTTTCCCTGAAGAGAACAGCATGGAGTTTTTCAAGAAGGGTGTGAAAAGATTCCTGCAGGTTCGGCAACGCGTGAGTGATACCCCTGGTGGTGCAAGCGTCCATAGGCGGCGGTAACCGCTTACCATCAGGCGGATCGCATGCTTGTTTGCCACCCAAGTGGTATATAAAAAAAAACATTAACCATACTAATATTATAAGAACATAAGAAAAGAAATCATGGCTGAACAGAATTGAAGGAAATATGACAAAGAGATTATTAAGAGCTGGATTATTATCACGTAGACATATTTTATGCAAGAAAATTTACTATTGAATCAAATTTTACGCGGGCAGAACCGCGACACACTAGTATGTAATATATCCTCACGCCTTCCCACAAGGGTCCCCGAAGGGGTAGGCATAGGTGTATAGGCAACACCCACACACCCACTTTCTGCCAGAGGTATATTAGGTGCCAACGTGACAGATGGCAAGTCCATCGCCGTTACTCAAGCACGACTATACATACTTGCCTTTGAATTTCTTCTAAGACGTATGCAGGTTTCCTCTCAATGTTTTCCTTCACCGTAAAGCTCGTGGTGTGACTAATCACTGTACTTAAGTTCAGAAAAACTCATTGGTACAGTCGGGATTCGAACTTGCGATCTTTGCGTCGCAGGCAACTGCTCGAACCACTCGGCCACCACGGCCACTTGTATGTACGTAAATATATCGTAATTACGTATGTATGTCACACACATACACATAGGTAACTATGTTGTAACAGGACGCTTAATCGGTATAATAAAAAAGTGATAAGTGCTATCTACAATTTCTTTATCAATAAATATGTTGGTATTTCTATGGGCAGGTAACTTTTTATCTAGATAGGCACTTAAACACTCATGACAGGTTTCTTTTATTATTATTTTTAGCAAACGTTTATGTGATGATATATAGGTGTCAAACTGACAACGATTTCATCACTGTTTCTCCAGCATGACTTAATGTAATTTATGTATATTTATATATATATATATATATATATATATATATCTTCTTAATATACCACACACCCACTTTCCGCCAGAGGTATATTAGGTGCCAACGTGACAGATGGCGAGTCCATCGCCGTCCTTAGTATATATAAATTACGTGTCACGATGTTTGTCCGCGATGTGCGATTTCAATCAAATTTGCACACCGTGTGCAGTTTGATCTAACTTAAAAGATAGGATAGCTTACATCACAATTGGACCCGTTAGGTGGCGCTACGATCGTGTTTCAGGAAGTTTTTCAACCGGGCGAAGCTGGGCGGGGCAGCTAGTATATATATATATATATATATATATAGGTATAGGTAGGAGTAGTGGTGGCCGGGTGGTACGAGTAACAGTTACCTGGTACACAAAGATTGCAAGTTCGACTCCCGACTATACCAATGAGTTTTTCTGTATACATAATATATATGCGTCTTTGGATTTCTTCCTAATTGGTTTCTCCACAGTGTGTTAGCTTTACTGTAGACCAGGCCATTGCACTTAGCAACAAGAACCGCTATCCAATTTTAACACTCATGCTAAAAAATTCCCTATATTAAAATTTTCAGGTTTATCTGACGAAAAAGTCCAGGCCTACCTGACCGTCCCCGCCACCATCAAGGTAGCCCTGAACGGAGATACGTACACCATCAGCCAGACCGGTCCCGATGGCAACAAGGACACAACCTTCAAATCTGGGGTTGAGTTCAATTACTCGATCGGTGGCAATGGCAGCGTAAGTGACGTGACCCTGCCTAGATACTAGATAAGAAGGGTGCCATCTATTGGCCGTTACTGGACACAATTTTACTACACCGAAATGGCAAACAAGTATACGGCCCGCTGGTAAGCGGTTACCGCCGCCTAGGGTCGCTTAGAATACTAGGTGTATTCTCGTGAGTTGCCGACCCTGCAGGAATATGAACTGCCTCCTTGAAGAAACTCGATTCTGGCATCTTTAGGGAAAATCTTGATAGAGCGACCATTCAATAGTTGCTTGCGACGGGAAACTCCTATGAAATTTAATAGTGCAAGATCTGTTTAGAATTTTTAGGTACTATTTTTACCCACGTACCAAGAGTAGCAAATGCTACGGGCCCCGCGCATTTGGGGGCTTCAAGCACTAAAAAGTAAAAACTAAGTAAAAAGTATATTTTTATATTGAATGTTTTTTATTTTTTATTCCACAAATTTGATAACTTCAAGCAATCCCTAGGGGATCTTTGATAGATGAGCCCGCGTTGACTTAATCCACTATACTTTACGCGGATAAATAGCAGTACTCCTGCCATACAACCACTTAAAAATGTCTAGGACGTTTGGTCGGATTTATAACATGTGTTTTTTTTTCAGAGCACCACCTTCACCGTAGTTGGCAACACAATCACCCAAGAACTTAAAACCGATCGTGGTATTGCCATCTTCAAGAGGGAGTTCAACGGAGATGAACTTCTTGTGGTAAGATACACAATTGACGGCATGCCAGAACCATGATGGTTGTTAGGGTTGATAAAGTTTAGTAAAGTTTAAAAAATTAAGTAGTAAATCTATACTAATATTATAATTAAAGATTTGTAATTAAGTATATTTGTAAGGAATTGGCTTAAAAGTACTGGACCGGTTTTAAAAATTATGTCATCATTTGAATTCTACATTATCACTTATTAATTATAGGCTATTTTAATTGCAAGAAAAATAAATTATGCCAAAATGTTTGCCAAAAATTATTGTCCACCCGTGCAAAGCCGGGACTGGTCGCTAGTTATATTATAAAGCCGTGGTGGCCGAGTGGATCTAAAAAATTCCTGCAACACAAAGATTGCAAGCTCGAATCCCCACTGTACCAATTATTTTTCTGAACTTAAGGACAGTGATGATTCTAAGGCTATATATTCTTCTATGTATAGTCGTGCTTGAGTAACGGCGACGGACTCGCCATCTGTCACATTAGCATCTGAAATATACCTCTGGTAGAAAATGGGTGTGTGGGCACTACCCATACACCTCTGCCTACCCCTTCGGGGACCCTGGGCCCACTGACCACTGGGCCGCCACAGCTAAGTTTTGTAGATAATGTATACCTACGTATGAAAATTCACACTGAATAAAAATACACAATTTTATTTTAATGTTAACTTTATTATATTGCATTTACTTTACTTTATTATATTGTTAAACAATTGTACATATACTTTACTTGTACTTTCTTTCAGACTATCACCTCTGACAGCTTCGACGGAGTTGCTCGCAGATACTACAAAGCTTAAGAAAACATGTTGTTACATTTTGTAATTATTTATTTATGTACAAATAAGATGCAATTTTCTACAAAAAAGTGTATTTGTTATTTCTGCTCATGTTAATCTTACTAATGTTATACTTAATAATGTTAAAGTTTGTAAGTTTGGATGTTTACATGTTTGCTGCTCTTTCACGGCAAAACGGCTGAACTGATTTGTCTGAAAGTTGAAATGGTGATGGCCAGGGTTAGGACATAGGCTTCATTTGAGAACCGAAAAATTCTAAGTATCTAATACTATAAAGTATGTTGCCCTTTCACGGCATAGCGGCTGAATCGATTCTAGCAGGGAAATACATAAGCTACTTTTTCGAACTCCACGTAGGCGAAGCCGCGGGCAAAAGCTAGTTAATTTATACATTTTCCTATAAACAAATTTTGCAGAGAGACACAAAATCCACCATAAAAATATGCAGTTCTGACAATTGATTATTAAGAAGAAACCTCCATACGTTTCAGAATAAAAGTCCTTGAGGTACCTACCGTGATGAACTTTCCGTCCGGTGTCTTTTGAAAAGATGGTGTACCTTTTGGGACTCTGATGGGAAGGCGTCAAGATTACAAACATAATAAGCCTTGCTGGCCGAGTGGATCGAGTAGCCTGCAACACAAAGATTGGACGTTCGAATCCCGATTGTACCATAGTTTTTCTGAACATACGTACATTGATTAGTCACACCACGAGCTTTAGGTACAGTGAAGGAAAACATAGAGGATGCGTTTGAGAAGAAATTTAAAGGCTTATCTATAGCTGTGCTTGAGTAACGGCGATGGACTCACCATCTGTCATGTTGGCACCTAAAATATATCTAGGGCGGAAAGTGGGTACCACCTATACACTGCTGCCTACCCCTTCGGAGATTATAAAATATGTTAAAGACCCCTCATTATATACGAAAAATCTAGTTTTCGTTTGCATTGTTATATATACATACATATATCGATGTTTTCTGGACGATCAACGTTTTAAAGTTAATCGTGAAAAAATTTGTCCTTAAAAATAACAGCAGCTTTGTTTCGTAATATGTCGTCGCAACCTTTCATAATATGTAATCATGAAATGAAAATTAAAGGATAGACACACTTGCGTATCCAAATTAAGCAACATTATAATTATAACAGATAATAATATTTCTTTACTTTTTTTTATACATACATACATGTCATCACACTGAGTCCCTAACGGGGTAGGCAGAGAGTATAGAGCGCCAGTTCTCTCTAGACTTACATACCTCTTTCGCTTCGTCCACATTCATGAGTCTCTTCATACATGCTCGTCAGTTTCGAGTACTTACTCTTGGTGTTCCTTCCCGTCCTTGAGCGCCCGATCGATTTGATCCAGGTAGCTGGAACGTGGTCTCCCTCTGCCTCTTCTTGCACACACTTTCGCCTTGTATATCTGTTTCGTTTATTATGTGCCTAATTAGTTCTTAGCTTCAATGGCTACATGTTATTATTTTGATTATAGCTGTCCTGTCATAAAAACAACGCTATTGATCTACACAACGTTTTTGGTCGATCAAAAGTCAAGTTTTCAATATGCTGAGGTGTTTCTTAGGTTATTTATATTACTCATTGTAGCATACATATACTTTTAATTAACAAGATGTATGTATATTTATCTCATTAATTTTAATAGACCCTTGTGGGAATGTGTGAGGATATAGTATTATTTTTTATAATTTTGGGAGCAATCGACTTTAAATTCGTTGACTAGTCCACTACAAGATCTATATATTTGCTTTGGCACAGCGAGATCTAGCGGTTCTCGGTCTCGGTTTATCACATTTAACTTAGGGTTTATTCACAGACGTCTATAAGTATCTTTAAAATGATTTTTTCATAGTCTAGGTTTTCAGAAACTAACTATTAATAGGGTAAAAAGGAGCTAGATTCCTAATGTATAAATTTAATTCAGAGCAAATTTTATGAAAAAATAAGGTCATGATGTTGAACATTATCGTATTTTTTTATTAAATGCACACTCAATAACTCCTTATTATACTTACTGCTCTTGAATAACGGATATTGAAACTTCATTAATTTAAAATTAAATTCCGATTCACACTGAGGCGTCCGCGTTGTGTATTTTGTAAGAATCAAAACTAAGATCCAATGATATCATAAGAACTCAGTCATAGGACCAACGGATTACCAAGATATATATCATGAAACATATCCAATCATACATGTGATTTCGTTGTCGTATCAGGTCGATTGACTCATTCGCCGTCAAAGATTAGGCACTAAGGCAGAATGTTCACACAAAATTTGCTAATGTAGGACATTAGCTAATTTGGTTTGAATATTAGAAAACAGTTTGTCGATATAATATTACTGTATCCGGAATCGCAAATGGCCGTCAAAGGTTAGGTACATAAACCGAAGATTCACGCGAAGAAGGTAGTTTATTACTAGTAGGTATGTTTAAGAATAAGGTTCTTGTATATCGACCACACCACCTTACCTTGCTGAAAAGAAGTTACATTAAAGTACGTACAGGCTTTTTTTTATACAACAGGAGTGGCAAACAAGCATACAGCCCACCTGATCGAAAACGGTTACCGCAGCCTATTTACGCTTACAATACCGAAGTATCACTAGTATCAATAATCCCTCTGCTCTCAGCACAATATAACAACCCTCCCCCCTCCCCAAGGAGCTCATTACTGGAAACCTTATTCACCGCGTAGTAACACAACACAAAAATTGTGTTATTTGGCTAAGGACTTCTATAAGGTGGAGGTCCACGGGAAACCCGTGTTGCCCTACCTCTCGTTGCCCTACCTCTCTTACTGGGCTTAGGCTGAACATTATCTCGATTATCATATTGGACGTCAGAGACTACTAAGCTAAAAGGTCCAAGGAAAGTACCTACGATAGGAATGGTATATCTATAGAGATAGATATGAAGTTTGACATAACTACTGTGAAAGGTTGTTAAAAAAAGGGATTTTTACCTTACCTCACCCACCGACGGTGCCAACAATTTGTCGATTGCTCATTGGCGGTCAAACCTTCAAGACGATTTTTCATTGATTATATGTAATATCAGATCAAATGACTCATTTGCCGAAGATCTTACTTGCGCTTGGTGTTAGTCATAAATATTAGTATAAAATAGTCATAAATATAAATATATGCTACTGAGAAACCACCAAAAAAATCGAATCATGGTGACACATGACATGGGAAAACCAATAATTTCACCAATATGAACCTTAAAGCTATAAGCACAGAACACTTAAACGTATGAAAAAATGGTATCGTAAGTTAAAGATATTTAGTCATATCAGTTAAGATAAGAAGCCGAATAAATGTGGGTTGACTAGGGACAGATTGTGATTCGAAGTCCTCCCTTGTATTCGACAACTACACCTAAGATCTCAACATGTCTTTCATCGGAAAGGAATACGTTTTCGACAGCCAGGATAACTTCGATGGATTCCTCAGAGCCGTAGGTGAGTAAACGAACGTAGAATTAACAAGAGAATATCTATATTTATATGTATATAGTTAACTAACGGTCCGTCCCAGTTTCGCACGGGTAGATATAAGAATTATAAAATTTATTATAGCTTATGTCACAAAGGGTGAATGTAGCTTTCCAATTTTTCAAATCGGTCCAGTTGTTTCGGATCCTATTCAATACAAACATACTTACATACAAATCTTTCCTCTTTATAATATTAGTATAGATTACAATGGCGTATCAATTACAGTAATTAACATTAACAAGAAATTTGTGTGAAAAGATATGGATTTGTAGTGTAGTACCTATCTCAAAAAACAATTTTTTTTATGGGTCCTACACCTTTTGAAGACTTATTTGTATTTTGATAATTTATTTCGAGAATGGATGGACTTGAATGGACTCGCCATCTGTCTTGTGGGAAGGCGTGAGGATATATTATTATTATAGATACATTTACCAGTTTTAATAGAAGGCTGTGTTAAATATTACAATTTAATATCATGCAATAAAGCCATATATATAAGTAATAGTTGTGATTCGCGTAATTATCCACTATATGTTATCATGAACTGGGCACCTTATCGGGGATTAAAGATAGGAATACATTTTCATTTACTACAATCTTTTAAAACGTTTTAATCTTTAGAATTATCGACTACGGCATCGATGGTTACGTTTCATTCTTTATCTGCTTGTATACTCAGTAATTATTGTCTCTTCTACCCTCCCCTATCTCTTCTACCCTAGGCGTGACCCTACAGCTTATATATACATTTATATATGTTCTTATATAAGATCATCGAAAAAAACATTGCTTTGACTTTTAAATGCTTTTCCTTAACTTTGAATAATGTAAAACAATAATACATTCACTTAGGTATGACAAACAAAATTTACAGCTTTTTTTAAACCGAGATTCTGAAGAAAAGCTAACAATTCCGTTTTTCTAGTTTTCAGCTTAAATAAGTTTTTTAGGGACGTTCTTTTCTATCGCGTCTAGAAATCGCGATAGATTTAGTGGGACAAAAAGCTCCAATTTAGGATTACAAAATTTGCGAGGCTTATAAGATCGCAAGATTTGTACGTAAATTCAATTCCTACATCGAAATACACATAACGAGCATTTTTAATTGACCTGAAATTAGATCTTTTGTTATTCCTAAACTAAATGGTTATTTTCTTTTTTAATTTACAGGTTTACCCGAGGAAGGCATCGAAAAAATTCTGCAGTTCAACCCTTCAACCAGGTTGGAGAAGGACGGAGACAACTACACATACATCACCACCACCGACGCAGGAGCCAAGGAGAGCACCTTCGAATCTGGTGTGGAGTTCGACGACACCATTGGAGAGAACGTTCCTGTAAGTTCGGTTATGAAATTTTTTTACGAGCGCACACCCCTGAATCTGTAAAAAATGGAATGGAAAATATCCTATGTATATGTTAATCCAGTTGATAATCTATCTCTGTGCTCAACTACATCCAAATCTGTTCAGCCGTCCTGGTGTCTTAGATCAATCATAAACTCAGAAACTTTCATATTTATAATACCTATTCGTAGGATATTTTCAGTAGAGTGTTGCAGGGGTGAGTAGGTAACAATATTATTTTAAGCCGGAGATATAAATATGTTCTAAAGAGACTAAACATACGAATTTTAGATCTTCTCTAACCATGTAATACCACATAAGTACCATGTTTCTTACAGATCAAGAGCTTATACACCGTGGATGGTAACACAGTGACTCAGGTAATCAGGGGTGCTGACGACAGCGGCAAAAGCGCTACCTTTGCCAGGGAATACAATGACGATGAGCTCGTTGTGGTAAGGAAACAAAATAACTCTACTTTAATTTAATATTTTACATACTAAACTTAAGGATTTACCTGTAGGCTGAGTTCTACTCACTGTCTGTAAAGAAATCAAAAAAAGCAAATCTATAAAATACTAAATAATAATATCTCTATATATTTTATAGTTCACACCAAGGTAACTAATTGTGAAGGTCGGTAGGGGAGGCAACATTTGGCAAAATTTGTAAATCCGCCACTGTCTGAACTCCTAACCTGCTTGCAGAATCTGGAGAATAGTAGTTTAGGTGCCAACATAAGAAATGGCGACACCATCGCCGTTTTGAGTTTGAACCTAAGTGTTTTGAATTCATCCTTAAACAGATATAGAGAGAGAGGGATAGATAGCCACCCTTAATAACTGTCCGCTGTAAGCTGGCGTCTTTAGGGAGTGAGTAATTAGAGTGCCCTTCGAGATACATTGTTTGCCTCCCCTGACGCCAAACGAGATAGACAATTCTATGCTAGAATAGATAGCTATATGGATATGATGCGTCTTGTAGTATTATTTTTATTTATTTGAAATACAGATTAGAACGGCCAGTAGCCAATGATACAGTTTCCAAAAGTGTTTGTCTTATTGTTTTCAGACCATCACAGCTACCGGCTGGGACGGTGTTGCCCGCAGATACTACAAAGCAGCTTAGATTATAACATACTTAAAATATTATATTAATGTAACTTATTTTAATTATATATCATTTTTTAATTTCATATGATCTTTTCATTCTAGCCGATTCTATTAGAGCCATTCTCTTTATATTTGTGTTTTTAGATAAGTTTTGCCCTTAAGTTATTTATTAAGGTATTTCCTATTAAATAAATATATCTCCGGCAAGAAAAGATTGTAAAACCCCTCTGCCTCTGAGGTAACCCCTACAGATAAAGGTTAAGGATCCCCGAAGGGTTAGGCAGAGGTGTGTAGGTGTGTACTCACCCACTTTCTGCCTGAGATATATTTTAGGTGCCAACGTGGCAAATGGCGAGCCGATCGCCGTTACTCAAGCGCAACTATACATACGCCTTTGAATTTATTCTTAAACGTTTGCAGGTTTCCTCTCGATGTTTTCCTTTGCCGTAAAGCTCGTGGTGTAGCTAAGTTCAGAAAAGTTTCAGTCGGGATTCGAACGTGCAATGTTTGTGTTGCAGACAACTATTGTTTGATACCCACCAGTGGGAAGATATAAACATAGAGAGAAACACGGGAAGATATAATGATATATTCTTAGTTTTAACCTTAAATTTAACCTCGTCCCTTTACTTTGAATCCCTTAACTTCCCTTAACTTGGGAGTCACAGTTTGGATAAGAAATAAAGAAAATATTTCATTACTTAAAGTCTATGAAAATTCAACACTCTGCGTACGCTCATCTTATTTAACCCTCAAACCTTAAGAGGGTATCACAACGGCATTGTCGACTAAGAGGAGAAGCATTAAAAACTAACCATTTATCTTCCTGCCAGTGGCGTAATTTAAGATTTAGCTCCTTGGGGCTTTATATGTATGTCAAGTATGACAGTAACACATTACCAACTTTTCATGAAGCACTTTATTTCGAAATTGAAAATTATTTTTACGTTTTATTTCGGTTAACTATTAACTATAATTTAACTTTTTAAACTATATTTTTAAAGATTTTGTGCGTCATCTTATCCGATTTAAATTTAAAACCGTGTAATTTAACCGATTTGTTTTTACCAATTACCTAAACAGCAACTTCTTGGGAATTAAAAAATTTGCGAGTTAGATAAAACGATATGCTTTAGTCTCCGACTATGCAAGGGGGTTCCCATCAAACAATACCTTAAGGTGGTTTATAAACATTTTCCTCATTTGACAATGGCGGCCATCCTAGCCATCGATAAGATATCGTAACAACCAAAAGCACCACAGTGCTAGCTGCAAAAGGGATTTAGTGAAGAGCTCTGGAACCACCCTCAGCGCGGGAACGCTAATCAGAATCCCAGCTATATGGCTGCTATAAATTCTGCTCTCATCTCTTCAGCTACTCAATTAACATCGCCCGATATCCAGTTTTGCGAATTGAGTGTCAATCTATCCTAAGGACGAAAACACCAATCAATAAAATCAAAACATTATAACCTTACTTTTTTTTTATATATACCACAAGTTATAGTGTATTGGCAGCATTATGGGACTAATCCCTCTGCTTCTAACATAATGTAACAATTCTCCCCCCTCCCCAAGGAGCTCATTATTGGAAACATTATTTACCGCGTAGGAACACAAAAAAATGTGTTATTTGGCTACGGACTTCTATAAGGTGGAGGTCCTGCCCCAGTCGGGCAGCGCCAAATATGAACGGGAAACCCGTTATGCTCTACCTCTCTTGAAACATATTTACTTACATACTCGCCGTAGGAACTACGAACACGACACAACAAAATTCAAAAATTACCAGTCCAGCCCGGTACCTAGCTCGCGATCCACAAACGCTCAAGCCGAAGTCTGTACCCCACAGGAGATGCTTTTAGCTGTTTTCGCCTTAGTTTTGCCATTGTTCGGTTAAGTAACAATATTCTCGTAACTCACAATATGAGAGAAAACACAAAATAAAGAGTATGGATATTGAAAATTCAAATTACGTTTAGAATTGAACCAACCAGCATGACTGCGACCGAACGAGTAACTCTACAGCTACCAAAGATTTATATAAGCATGGTGCTTTTGCATTGTCATTAAGATAATTATGAACTTGCAATTGGGAAATTAACAAAACTCTTATCTGTCATCATGGTGACACTACATTACCAATTTAAACACTTTTCAAATGAAAGTGAACTTTATAACAATGATCACAGAATAGTAATTAAATTGACAAAGAAACAGAAATCGTACGCTTAAGACGTTGATCAGTATCAGAAACTATAGAGATTAGGAGTTAAATATATGCTCGTTGTATACCAGTAGTGAATAGCAGTACTCTTTCGTTTCGACAACAAGTCTTTTAACGACATCCTTTTGGAAAAATCAACATGTCTTTCGTCGGAAAGGAATACAAGTTTGTGAAGCAGGAGAACTTTGACGGGTTCCTCAGGGCCGTGAGTGAGTATACGAATTAATATCCTTCCCTGTTTTAAATAATATTTTATGACCCGTGATTTCTAACTCCGGTCGTCCGCCAATTAATTATAATAATTATATTAATAAGGTATATTAATACCTAAACGAGATCAATGGTATTTGAGCAGTAATTCAGACACAGGTCAAGTTGTCTTCTAAATACCTGTATCTATGACGAAAAGTGATAACTCCTCCTATACCCATACCCTAATACCCATTCGGGGATATAGAAACGAAACGAAACCCTTTTCGCTCTAAATTTATTTCTCTCTCTCTCTCTCGTAAATCCGATCCATGGTCTCGGTTATCTTCTAAAACACTGTTTGTTGTTAACGTCGAGAAGGATGTTAGTGAGTATTATAACGCCATGTAGGTGGCATATTTATAGGTAATTACAATCAAAAGTACTTCATTTGAAAATTCCAGAGATTCCCGAGGACGCTATCCCCAAACACCTACAGTTCAACCCTTCCACGAAGCTGGTAAAGAACGGTGACAAATATACACACATCACCGCGTCTCCTCAGGGCACCAAGGAGGTCTCCTTCCAATCCGGGGTGGAGTTTGTGGACACCGCTGGGGGCGAAATTCCCGTAAGTTAATCATTATGATCACAAATTAAAGAGCTGGGCTCTTGTCAGCGTCACTGATTCAGTTCCTTCCACTCGCTTCTGTCCAGCGCAACCTCCTTGACCTCCCTATACGTCATGAGAGACACTTTTTCTTTGATCTGACCCATGTATGTTAATCTTGGTCTTCCTCTTCCTCTCTTCCGTAAGTTAATACCTACCTTATTTTCATTCTGTTGTCGGTAAGTTGGTTAAATAACATTGCGAGGCGCGTATGCGGTAAACACATTTTAAAACCCGTTAAAACAAAAAACATAACGACTATGTTTTTAATTGAATCATTCTTACAGACCCAGAGTACATTCACCGTAAATGGCAACACTGTGATCGAGCTAATGAGGACTGGCGATAATGTAGCCACCTTCAAAAGGGAATACTCCGGCGATGATCTTGTTGTGGTAAGTCAGCCACGCCTTTAATATCGAATGAAATTGTACTAAAATAAGACACTCCTTGTAATACTTGGACATAATAGCTACTCATTATAAACGTACTCGAAACCGACGAGCGTGTATGATGAGACTGATGTATGTGGACGAAGCGAAAGAGGTATGCAAGTCTAGAGAGAACTGGTGCTCTATACTCTCTGCCTACCCCGTTAGGGTCTTGGCGTGATGATATAATGATGATGATTATAAAAGTTTGCAAAACAATTAAGCGTAGGTACCTAGATGAGTGTCCTGTAGCAGGGAAAGAGTCCTGTGTTTCATATTAAGTCACCTTATGAGGCGTTGGATGCACGTCACGCCCGTAACTACATACCCTTGATTCCATGAACACAAAATCCGTCGTTGAACTAAAAGAGTAGCTGAAGATCAGAAGGTAACGGAGCCACTGTTTAGAGCTGGCGACTGGGACATGAACTTACACTTTACAGAAGGTCGCAGTCAAATGGGTCTGCTCACTGGTATTTTATAGGTTTACTAAGAATCCACATGTAATGTCTGTGGTTGCACTCGTTTGCCCTTTTAGGTAGGCACAGCAAGTACCTTTACTATTGAAAGCGCTTATAAGCTACGCTAATCGCTTACCATCAGACAAGTAATAATATTTTTTGTTGCAGACAATCACCGCTACCGGTTGGGACGGCACTGCGCGCAAATACTACAAAGCATGAATCGATTGATTGATACCTGCCTAGAATATAATATTTTTAATTATTATTACCTACCTTATATAAACATTTTTATAAATTACTATACTCTTTGATTTATTACTATATGTGCCTATTTCATATACCTAAATAGGTAAAATCTTAGGCCCCCACCTAAACATTTATTAATAGATAAATATTAAATGTAGGTATTAGTTAATATTTCTTATATATTAGATCCTACTCAATTAAAAATACATGTAAGGAAAATATTCATACCCAATAGGAAATTATGAAAGTTAAGAAACCATATTTAAACGAAATCCATGTGATATGTATGTCTATGAACCTATTTATACAATATGCAATCTAGTACAGGAATGTATATTTTGATATAAACATTAAGTATAATAATATAGGTACCTAATAATAAAGCGTACTTTTTGCCTATGATGTACTATCTAAATTAAATATAGTGTACAATAAAGCATATACATAAATAAATAAATAAAAGCGGAATAGGTATGTAAGTCTAGCGAACTGGCGCTCTATACTCTCTGCCTACCCCGTTAGGGGCGTGATGATATGTTTGTTCTTATGTGTTATAATGGAGAGCATAGTGACCTACTCCGAAAGGGAATCGGCGTGATATGTACCTTTAGGAAGGTACCTAAATAATAATAATAATAATATAATATATCCTCACGCCTTCCCACAAGGGTCCCCGAAGGGGTAGGCAGAGGTGTATAGGTAATACCCACACACCCACTTTCCGCCAGAGGTATATTAGGTGCCAACGTGACAGATGGCGAGTCCATCGCCGTTACTCAAGCACGACTATACATACGCCTTTGAATTTCTTCTCAGACGTATGCAGGTTTCCTCTCGATGTTTTCCTTCACCGTAAAGCTCGTGGTGTGACTAATCACTGTACTTAAGTTCAGAAAAACTCATTGGTACAGTCGGGATTCGAACTTGCGACCTTTGCGTCGCAGGCAACTGCTCGAACCACTCGCCCACCACGGCTCTTATACCTAAATAACATTATATTTTATCTCAATTCATTAAAGATTATTTATTGTTAATTTGTTGTAGGTACCTTCTGATGTGTCTTCTCATGCAGATACTGAACGATTTGATTGAAAGTGTGACAGTGCATTTCATATGTCTTATGTCATTCTTATGTAGGTAACTATCCTAATATTATCGCAAATATTCGCCATAAAGTAGGTAGGTAATCTAAGAGATTTCCTAAGAATTTTCGAAAGAAAATGAAGGTATAGTGCATTGGGGTGATTCCGACAGAAATTTCTATGAGATGACTAGAGGTCTATGTGACGGTTAATTATTCAGTTATGTTTTATTTACTGTCATTATTGTTTAACCTCTATCATCGATCACTAATAGTTCTTTATTAAAGATCGATGACCTCTATGCACTCAATAAGATGGTGTATTACTAATTAAAATTAGAATCTTAAACATGTTATTAGGTTCTTTAAATTAAGCATTTAAAATGTTAAGTCATATTTTTTTTTGTATTGGGGTAATTACAAGCTATCTTGGGGTTATTTCGAAGTCATTCAAAAGTGATCCTTACTGCAAAACGACGTATAGTTGAAAAATATGTTTGGGTTATTACGAATCAACGAAAATCACTTGCTTCAGAAAACTTGATGCTACGCAAGTGTTGTTTGTTGACAATTTATAATGACTCACGACAACTGACGCGGCCAGGACAATCAAGACGGCGGCTAGATTAGTAGATTGCCAACAAGAAAACATCACTCAGAACGGTAGAAACTCTCCGTAACAAGAATTATATACAAATTCACTTGCGTGAGATTATTACAAAGTATATTTTTTTTGTCTAATGAGCGTGCAACAATTAAAATATAAAATAATTGGAAGTTAGATAAATAATATACAAAGAACACAACCTCCCAAGTTTAACGTCTGATCAGATAATCAGCAGTTTAGGCTGTGAGTTGATCTATAAGTCATTCAGTACATACAAAGTATGTATGTATGTATATAAATTCTACTATGGAGGGAGCTCTTACTTGTCTAGGAAGGTATTTTTTTTTTATAATACATTAGGGAAAGGCATAATGTATTATAAATGATTTCTTAAGTAGGCATTAAAGGTACCTAAATTAGACAACCATTGGTAATTTTTTTATTTATTACTTCTTAAATTAAGTTCAGATATAGATCACAGTATACACACATTGGTTTGTCAGTGTACAACTCTACCCTTGCAGTGGCATTGCAACTTTTACATACAAGATAGTCTAGACATTGAATTGGTGTAAATGTAAGTGAACAAAACATGTTCCTATGATCATTTTTGCAGGAAAACCCATCTAGAACTTCATTGCAACTTTGACAGACATATTCAAACTTGCACTTTGCAGGTAAAAGTTCAATTGCTATAAGGTTTACATGTGACTTATGCTTTTTATTGAAGTATTCCAAGTACTTTCTGACTCCAAACAGAGATTCTTTTTCGAAATCACATAACATTCCATTATTTTTGAAGTTGTCAGCTATGGTTGTAGAACACTTTGAAGCTTGATGGGCAAGAATTTGCTCTCTTACAATCTCTTCTGATAAAACTGTGGGCTCTTGAGTAGACATTTTAAACCGCTGTCTAAGATTATTGAACAGAATTATAAATATTAAGTACAATTTAAGTTTATATACATCTTTTTGTACATCTGTATTTTCATTTTCATGTAAGTATAAACTATTATAATCAAATGTAGGCATATTACACAATTTCATAGCTCTACATCTCAATGTTTCTAAGCAATCCCAAAAGTCTGTTAATTTTTCTGATGGATTTTTTAACAGAGTAGGTATTATTGAATCAATTTTTCTATCTGAGGATAGAAACACAACCTCTATTAAGACAGTCTTCTTTCTGCTACAAATTTTTGTATCAATAAGGCCTAAAGCACACAGCATGCCATTGGGTGAAAAACTGATCCCATACAACTCATATGTAGGATATATATCCTTTGTCTCAAATAAATCCAGACTGACTGTGATGCTTATATCTTTCACATCCATATTCACTTTATAAATTCTAGTGTTAATGGTGGACAAGTAAATCCCATCTGTGGTTTTACAAATATCTGTTATTCTATAATCATTAACATTATCTAGATATTGTGATAGTTTATTTAATTTTTTGTCAAACATTAGAACTAATAAGTGTCTATATTTGTTACATATCAATATGATCCTATCATTGATAATAGCATATTGTAAATGGTTTGCAACCATTTTGTCTTTGTGTGGCCATAAACTATGATATTGTACACAAGAGATCCCATTATTTTCCTTTTGACATTCCAATGCAACTATTTGTCCTAGCATATCTGAACAAATTAGCCAGAATCCTGCATCTGATCTAGGTATCCATATCATTGAGATTATTTCAGAGATATTACATTGCGTTTCACCCACTACCTGAGCGCTGACATCACTTTCTTTGGAATTTAAGCACCAAAACAATATTTTGCTATTCTTTTGAGCAGTGACAAAATAGCTTGTGTTGTCAATCATATCTGATGCCCAACAAATTGCACAAGGTTCTATTGTATATACAGCTTCTCTAAGTTGTTGAAAATTTTGTATTGGTTTCGTTTGTTCTGCAAAATATTGTTGTAAGAATGGTGAAAAATCAAATATGCTGGTCCATACACTTCTTTGAGGAGCAAAGAGCTCAATGCCACCTATATCGTTTAAAATGGCTAATGTAGTCTCACTGTTACCAAAAAATCCTTTTGGTGCCCATTTCATTGACCGAACATTGACCATTTCTTGGGTCAATCGATCATTGTGCGGCCACAATGAGGGATCCAGTATCATTTCAGTTGTCTCAATATTGCTTTTGTTTCGTCTAAAATAATCACTGGTGAATAAACTCTTTGCAGGACTGGACTTCGGGCATATTATTGCAGTCTCCAAAAAGTCCATACATTTTTCTGTACAGTGAATATTAAACGAAAATTGATAGAAATAAATACCTTTGTCACTGCGCACCGCTAGAGGAGAGCTATCCCAAGATAATGATGTTTCCTCATTTTTTGAAATATTTATTGAGCGTCTTGCTAGCTCATAATGTGTATCTCGTCCCATTTGGCTGATAGGTTATCAACTTGCCAAAAAGTAAACACGAAATTGAAACAGTTAGATCCGACCACTAATTTCACGTGGCTATTTAATTTATTGAAGTGTTCATTTCTATAATTTTCAGTGCAAGTTTTAGACTTAGCGACCTGACCTGACTAACGTAGATTGATGATAAACATTAGGCAGACAGAGATTTTTTGAGAATTGGCAGTAGCATTCTAACACCGTACGTAAAATAATTATCTCAAAGCATCATTTATGCAGCATCTGGTAAAACTACACTTTAATTGATATACATTTAATACAGTTTGTATTATTAAATTAGTATCTCAAGAATGTCGTGTCGTGTCGTAAGGTTATTATTATGACATTCATTGGTTTGATTGATTATATAGGGTTGATAGCTATGAATATTACGAGTATAAAAAAATTGGACCTATCTATTATAATCTGTGCACTCAAATGATTCCGTCAGAATCAGTCAAAGACCTTATACCTAATCAGTATACATTGTAATTTATGACTCGGCGTGATGATATGTATGTATGTATGAATAAGACACCTTTAGGGTTCTAGTTCTAACTGACTTTCTGAGTCACTTTGTTTTTTTTTATACGAGAGTGGCAAACAAGCATACGGGCCACTCGATGGAATCGCATTTTCATGCAGAAGCAAACATATTTGCAATATCTTAGTATCTAAATTGCATCGGGAAACATCATTCATCGTTGAAATTCGCGATACTAAGTATTTCTATTCAATTTATCTAAATGAGTTGACAAAGAGGTATGTAAGTCTAGAGAGAACTGGCGCTCTATACTCTCTGCCTACCCCGTACAAATTTTAACCATATACGATCCAAATACAAGTATCCACGTCTTTAAAATACTTTAACATGAAAAAAAAAGAATTGGTCTGTCTGTCATTCTGTCAAAACAAAAGCACGTGTCCTATCGTTTTCCTTAGTCCTTACCCATAGATTTATTCTCGGCTGGTATCGCTTATAGTGTTGTTCGTATGCTTTGTTATGAGTTTCGTTAATGTAGAATAATTCTAATCACGATGGGTAAGAATCGGTATAATGCTAAAGCTCGACAAGTGGTTAAAACAAACATAGATGATTCTCAAACTAATGAGGTAAGTAAACATTTTTCGCTTTAATTGAACGATTAAATATTATATACACTTTATTTAAGTATAAATGTGCCTTTTAACAAAAACCTGTATGTATGTACCTGTACATAAATAATTACTTGGGTTTATGCTAGATATAATATATAGTAATAGGTAGTAATTTTTTAAGTTTCATTTATATACAACAAAACAACAACATTAAGTTCTAGCTTCTATAGTGTTCCTGGTGCTTGATTCATGAATCCTGTTTTAGATCAAACTAGAATTTACTGCTCATGAATATGGATCCTCCGACACCAGTAATCTTTTAGCATTGCCATCAAAAAAGAGAAGTACTAAGATTCTTAGTGAGAAGAAAGAGAAAACAAGATTTCTGTCAAAAGCCCAGAGGAAGAAATTTGAAAAGATAGTAGACAAGAAGAAAAAGAAAGAAAATGTATGTATATTATTACTTTTAAATGAGAATTAAGGGCTTTCCATTGATGTTTGTTGAGTTGGGGATTGAGTTTTTTTTTCCAAAAAGTTACATTATTATATGCATACACACAAAGTTTCAACATGAGGAGTATACATATTATGTAAGTGTACATCTTTGAATTTCTTCTCGTACATATGCAATTTCCTCTCAATGTTTTCCTTTACCATAAAGCTTGTAAAAGCTCTGTGGTGTGACTAATCACTGTGTTCTTCACACTTATGTTCAGAAAAACTCATTGTAATTAATATTAATTGTAATAAAGATGGTATTGAATATTTTCCTCAAAACAAGTATGAGCTGGAGCTCTATTCTCTCTGCCTATGAGAGACTCAGCATGATGATAAAATGATGATGATGAATATTTGTATTATTGTTTTTTTTTATTTTCATATTTGTTATATATTTTATTATATCTATAGAGAGCAGCTCTCCTAGAGTCACTTGCCCAAGTGCAAGCAACCCCTGATGAAGTTAAACAGATGACTACAATATCGGCTGTGCAAACAATAGGTCTTAGGAAACTCAATGAGTATAATTTTGAGGCACCAACACTTGAAGCTGCACAGAACACAGAAAATAAAAAGTACAGCAGTATTGCAGGTGAGTTCCCAAACTATGTATTAGCGGATGTGGACTAAACAAGAATATAGTCTGCTTGACGGTGATCAGGGCTAACTCATCTATGGACTAAACAAGGGGTGTGACATCCGCTTTGCCAACCCTGTAAAAGTCTCTTCACAACCCTTGAAGACCCCATACTATAGTCTCTCTCTCCTAATGAGAGCATAGCTCTTAAACAAGACTAGAAAGCGAGCTCTTAAAGAGACTATGTAATCAGGAGAGATATATGTTTTAATATGAAATTTATTTACCTCAGATCTATGTATATAGTTTACATGACTGCCATATTTCTAAACACACAAAAGAGGTTTGTAGTGTAAAGTATATTGGAGCTCAATTTTATTCTCTTTTTCACTTCATCTCTACCTACTAGTGTAGGTAATGTTTGCGATGCTATTAAGAAAAATCTGAGCTAGCTTTGGATTATTTCACATAGTGGAATATTTGTAAAGTATAAATTTTTGATAGTATTTTGTAATAATAAATATATATTAAATTATCTTTTTAGGGGCTAAAAAGCGTTTGAGGCTATTGAAACTAGATATGGCAGGAAGTAATAAAAGAAGTAAATATGATCCAAATGTAGTTGGCCTTGATGAGTCCACTGATGACGAGACTTCAGAATCAGAGGAAGACGATGATGATGATAATAATCCTGAAATAATAGAGGGTAAAGTGATTAAAGAAGACACAGAGAACAAAGAACTAGAAATTGGAGATAAAAGTAAAAGCCCAATAGAAGAAATAAATAAAGAAGTTAAAGATGTCAACAATATGGACTGTAAAGAAAATGAAAATGTTGCCACAAATGCAAAAATAGAACCAAGTAAAGTTACTCTGAAATTAGTAAAGACAGAGGCATCAAAACCTCTACTGGAGCACCCTACAACTCATGTTGAGGTCAGGAGAGATCCAAAAATACAAGTGGCTAGGTTAAAACTACCAATATTGGGAGAAGAACAGAGAATCATGGAGTTGGTGAATGAAAATGAGTTTCTTATAGTGGCTGGTGAAACTGGTGAGTAAATATGAGTAAATAATGATACTTTCTTGAGATAATATATTGATGATAATTTCATACAGATTTACCTGGTCTCTATATTCACTTCTTAGTGGTCATTTGAGTCATTTTGGAGATATTGAAGACCCAGTAAAAATTAAGGGGCTTAAAGATAGCGAAAAGGGAGTGTTGGCAGACTAAAAAAATATATATTTATATATTTATTTATAGAAAAATGTAATACACAAAATGAGGCTTAATTTCTTCCATTGAAGATTCTTGTTAAGGGCTCTAGATAATAATATATTCTTAAAGCAGGCAGTGGGCAAAATATCGTTGAGAAAATATAGATACTAGCTGTGCACACAGGTTTCACCCACATAAAATTTAATTATACTGTTATATCCTTTTCATGGTATTTTTCTGGAATAAAACATATTTTATGTGTTAAGTAATCCAGCCTATAATATATCTTTCAAATTTAATCCATAAACTAAGTAATTATAACGTGAATAGATATAAAGGACCAAAAGTTCTAACATCTATAAAATCAATAGGATATATACACAGTTCATATAAGGTTCAACAATCGAACCTACTCAACCAGTTCGCTCTCTCCAGTGGTCGTGATATATGTATATGTAGAAACTGAGCCACATGTGGAATAGGGTCCTATATTTGAACCTATTTTTCCAGGTAGTGGTAAGACCACTCAAATACCCCAATTTCTTTACGAAGCCGGCTATGCAGAGAAGAGTATGATAGCTGTCACAGAGCCGCGCCGTGTCGCCACAGTCGCAATGTCGGTTCGGGTTGGACATGAGCTAAATTTGACAAGCAAAGAGGTGTCGTACTTGATGCGGTTTGAGGGTAACGCCACTAAGGACACCAAGATCAAATTCATGACTGATGGTGAGCAATTAATTCATTGTAATAATAATAAAAATCCGAATAACTTGACAAGGCATACCAATCACAGTCTACCAGTTGAATACAATAATAAGTTTGGACATTTTCGTATTCCTAGTCTCAAATTTAGCAACGAGAGTGAATAAAACAGGGCTCGTTAAAGTGTTTCTTAATACGACTAAGGTTGCATAGTAAGTGGACCGCCTCACGGTAAGCGGTTACCGCCGCCTATGGACGTTTGCAACACACAGCGGTATTCCTCTCGTGTTGACCCGAAATTAGGCCTACAGAGCAATAAAAAGTAAGGGTAAAATTGCTTGTTATCGCACTTGCAGGTCTTGAAGACAGTGTTGTAGCAGTCTCTTATCAATGTTGATACTTTAGAGAGACGTACGATAGACTGGTTATCGTCTGGCAAGGCCCACCGCCTTTCCCTAGTGCACTTATTCTCCTATACGTAGGTCACATATTGGTTTTTACCGCTTTTATTTCTCCAGTACAATTATATAGATAGTGCCATCCACGAAGACGCGCCCCACCAATTTGTAGTCGAGAGGGTCGCGGGATGCGGGGAGTGTGACACGAGTCTATTAATTGTAGTGTGCGTGTGCACTCAGAGGTAATCAGTGTGTACCGATAATACTCAAACATTAGTGTACAACACACTTAAACCGTGAGAAGGAATAGTGGGGCGCGTCTTCGTGGATGGCACTATCTATATGTACATAAATGTTTTCTTAGGTGTCCTTCTAAAGGAGATTCAATCAGACTTTCTTCTGAGCAAATATTCAGTGGTGATCATTGACGAAGCCCACGAGAGGAGCGTGTACACAGATATACTGCTAGGCTTGTTGTCTAGAATAGTCCCGTTGAGAAGGAAGCGCGGTAAGCCATTGAGACTAATCATCATGTCTGCTACTCTGCGGGTAGAAGATTTTACTGAGAATACAAGGCTGTTTAAGGAACCTCCGCCTGTTATTAAGGTATGTCTGTGTAACTTTAAATATAACTTTTCTTTTTGTAGCGAAAATTAATTTTCAAGGGAGTTAAATGGGTAAGTTAAGGGTACCAGCTATATCTTTCTAAAACTATGTACATAGAATACTGCGAAAGTATCAGAGGATGTTTGTTTCTTAAATCGCGGCAGAACGGCTGAACGGAATTGAATGAAATTTGGCACAGTGACAGATTATGAGCTGGGCATGATGTTTTAGTCTAGTAAAAAAGCACGATGGAGTCACTATCTATCACGCATTCGCAGAAGTGTTCCCAAAGCGGTAGGCAGACGTGTGTAGGTAGTATCCACACATCCACTCCATCGCGGAGATATCTTTTATGTACTTACGTGACAGATGGCGCGAGCCATCACCGTCACTCAAGTACGACTATTTATGTACATATTTCTTTGAATTTCTTCTCAAACGTATGCAGGTATCCTCTCGATGTTTGAAGTGTGATGTGATGAAGGTCGTAGTGTGGCTAATTACTGTACATAAGTTCAGAATAACTCATTGGTAAAGTCAGGCTTCGAACTTGTAATCTTTGTGTTGCAGGCAACTACTTGTACCACTTGGCCACCTTGGCTCTGTTTTTTTTATCTAAAACAAAATTACCTTGCAGATAGAGTCCAGACAGTTCCCAGTGACAGTCCACTTCAATAAGAACACTTATAGTGATTATTTAAAAGAGGCTTATAAGAAAACAGTCAAGATACATACACGGCTGGCCGAAGGAGGGATACTCATCTTTGTTACCGGGCAACAAGAGGTAATTTCCGTTGCACAGCTTGCTCATTACAACTATAATGGATGATTGAAATAATTTATTGAATTGCCTTACAAATACATCATCTCGTCGACCTACGCGAGTTGGGCAAATAGCACTCTTTGCGTAACTCGCGTAAGTCTGTAAGCTAGTACAGTGTTGTTGAAGCGTAACACTACTAGTTTTTATCCCTTATTTTACAAAAAATATTTTATGCTATTATGTACTCCTTGTTGGAAATCCAAGTTATATATTAATATACTAGCTGTCCCGCCCAGCTTCGCCCGGGGAAAAAGTAAAGAAAAACTATTTGCTGACTAATTTCAACTATTGCTTCCCCTATTGAAGGAAACGTGTTTTTTTTATTTCTTAAAAGGTGAGTTTCTTAATATCCGTTCTTAGCTGACCTCTACACCGCGTAAGGAATACTCCTACCAAATTTCAAGTCTTAATAAAAATAAAAATTACCTATAGGTGAATTACTTAGTACGCAAATTGAGAACATCTTTCCCCTACCGCAAAGATATTGACTACTCCAAACTCATTACCAAGAAGAAGACTGTGAATGATGCAGACGCAGCCTTGGATTCCGAACCCGATGACATCGAGTCTGATGATGACGAGGTAAGCGAATTTAAACCTTAAAAGCTAATTCAATAAAGAAAATATAGTGTGTAAAGAAGGTGGCCAAAGTCCATTGTCCGCTGATGGTGGTATCCGCCGCTTGCAATTCCATGGTTCAAGTTTCCAGTTAAGGTTTCGAGTACTCTTGAGCTTTTCATACCACTGGGGTGGCAAACAAGCACACCGTTTGCAATACCAGGAGTATCACTCACGAGTTGCTGACCCTGCTTCACACCCTTCTTGAAGAGCTCCATGCTGTACTCCCTAGGAAAAACTTCAACGGGGAGTTCGTTTCATAGTCTGAGCGTTCGCGGAAAGAAACTCCTCCGCACAGTATGATACCTTTGTGGTTGGGAATGGGGATGAATACCCCGTCGATGCCGAGAGGTGCGGTGGTAGAAGGTCGTCAGAAAACTACCCGTTATACAGCGGTAGAACACACACAGTAAGGCAAAAAATATAACGAAAGTCGTCTGTAAGTCTAAAGATAACTTATGGTAAACTCTCACTGCCTACCCTGTGAGGAACTGGGCGTGGAGATTTGTATGTATGTAATTTAAAAGATTTTCTTCATCAGGTGGAGAAGGAGATGAAACGCGCTCGCAAAGCAAGAAGGAAAGCAAAGTTGAAGTCCAAGAGTTTGCCCAAGATCAACTTGGACGATTATGACATGCCCGAGGACGATGGGCAGGCGGATCTGGTTGGGAATGATGATGAAAGCGAAGGGCATCTCAGCGACTCAGGTAGAGTATCATTACGTATTATAAACGTAAAACAATTCTACCTTCTACCATCGCACCTCTCGCAATCGACGGGGAATTCATCTCCATATCTTGGAACCACAAAACTCTCGCACTGCGCGGTTCCAAAGGAGTTTCCTGCCGCGAACGCTCAGGCTGTGGAATGAGCTCCCCGTTGAGGTTTTCCCTGGAGAGTACAGCATGGAGTTCTTAAAGAAGGGTGTGAAAAGATTCCTGCAGGGTCGGCAACGCGCGAGTGATACCCCTGGTGTTGCAAGCGTCCATAGGCGGCGGTAACCGCTTACCATCAGGCGGGCCGCCTGCGCGAAGACTAGCCCACTATCCTTCCCCATAGTTTATAGTGTAAGTGTGCAACCTTCCACTAATGTTTGAGTATTATCGGTACACACTGATTACCTATGAGTGCACACGCACACTAAAATTTCTATGCTCTGGTCATACTCCCCGCAACCCGCGACCCCCTCGACTAGAAATTGGTGGGGCTCGTCTTCTTGGATGGCACTATCTATACATATGTATTTGAATTTTTTTCCCAAAAGTATACAGATTCCCTCACGATGTCTTTCAGGTAAAGATCGTGGTGTGACCAATCCCTGTCCTTAAATTTAGAAGAATCGTTGGACAATCGGGATTCGAACTGGCAATCTTAGTGTTCTGGCGAATACTCAAACCATTTGGCAATCACGCCTGTACATATCTTTACTATTACTTAAGAACTTAATTGTAGGTAAACATTTTTAGATATTAACGTTTCTGTGATAATATGAACTCATATGAATTTCTTTTTTTTTTCTTTTTTTTAAAGGGAATTTCTTTTTTTTTTCTTTTTTTTTAAGGGAATTTCTTTTTTTTTTCTTTTTTTTTAAAGGACTGGATTACTTTTATTTATATATATGAATAATTGTATTGCTTCAGATATGGAAGACAACATTTTAACACCGGAAATAAAGTCCTGCCGTCAACCTCTATGGGTCCTGCCTCTGTACTCTATGTTGAGTTCAGCGGAGCAGGCGAAGGTGTTCCAGCCAGCTCCCGTGGGGGCTCGGCTCTGCGTGGTGAGCACGGATGTGGCGGAGACATCTCTAACTATCCCGGCTATCAAGTATATTGTTGACACTGGCAAGAAAAAGATGAAGTAAGTGTTATTTGTGTTATTGTTGTTAAAGTGACAAAGAACTGTGGAACTAATTCCACACTTATTTTTTTCACAGATTTCTTAGGACCAAAGACCTCTTATCGAAAAGAAACTGCATTCTGAAGGTCACTGTTACTCCTTTCGCTGTACGAAATAAAAAAAATTCCTTAACCCTGAAACTGTGTGAATGGTGAATAATATGTGTTTTTTTGAAGAAATATATATACTATGTTCATCACACATATGCTTGCTGCGATCGATTACTGAACCCCCCATCATTAGCACAGAAATTGGACCTTGTAGTACAGTTCACCAGTATATATCACTTTAATATGATTACGTATAACAACGCGTGGTTTCAAAGATTTCAATGGGACATAAACGAAATTAGGTCACTACGAGTGAGTTTATGGCCAATATTTGACGAAACCAATATTGCTAATGAAATAATCTGTTTAAGATACAAGAAAAGGTCAAATACCAAAATGCCGTTACGTCGTAAACCAGCTGATGTATGTCGAATTCCTTCATTTAGATGCGACTCAGTTGTGCCCTGCTCTTTAACAGGGTGTACGATCACTTAACGGGCGCAAGCGCATGGCGGGTAGTATGGACATCGCAAGCGAGCGCTGAGCAACGCTCCGGACGAGCGGGTCGTGTGGGAGCCGGGCACACTTATCGCCTGTACAGCAGTGCCGTGTTCCAGCACGACTGTCCATCGCATCACGCCCCAGACCTCTGCCGCCGCCCGGTCGACGACTTGCTGCTCATGATGAAGTGCATGGCCATCGATAAGGTTGGTTGGCTGAGACACTGGTGTCATACTAGCGGTGGCTCGAACAACTCTATGACAAGGTCCTATGCGGTGCTTGATTAGCTGAGATGCAGGTGTTACAGCAGTGGTTGTACGAGCAACTTCAAGTACTTAGCCAGCAATTATGCTTATACTTTACTAAGGTACAGGTTTTGAGCAATTTCATGATGAAGTACGGGTTTATTAAATAGGTGCATGGTCGGCTGAGACACTGATGATATTCCAGCGCTGGCCCAAGCACCTTCATGATAAAGTAATATAATATATAATATATATAATATGAATAATATATCCTCACGCCTTCCCACAAGGGTCCCCGAAGGGGTAGGCAGAGGTGTATAGGTAATACCCACACACCCACTTTCCGCCAGAGTTGTATTAGGTGCCAACGTGACAGATGGCGAGTCCATCGCCGTTACTCCAGCACGACTATACATACGCCTTTGAATTTCTTCTCGGACGTATGCAGGTTTCCTCTCGATGTTTTCCTTCACCGTTAAGCTCGTGGTGTGACTAATCACTGTACTTAAGTTCAGAAAAACTCATTGGTACAGTCGGGATTCGAACTTGCGACCTTTGCGTCGCAGGCAACTGCTCGAACCACTCGGCCACCACGGCTCTACAAAGTACGAAGTTATCAATAATGTATGTATGTACTTGGCTAATATACAGGTTCTACGCCAGCAATGGCTTGAGCAATTTCATGATGAAGTGTGGGGTCATCATTAAAGTACTTAATATTGCCCCACAAATAGCCATATAAATACAACACTTAATTAATTAAGTATATCTTGTTTTATTTTTTAATTTGTTATTATCCTTTCCATATATGGTTTAAATTGTATGTTTAAGGGTGAAAAGATTTAAGTACCTTAATATGATATATAATAATAATATCCTCACGCCTTCCCACAAGGGTCCCCGAAGGGGTAGGCAGAGGTGTAAAGGTAATACCCACACACCCACTTTCCGCCAGAGGTATATTAGGTGCCAACGTGACAGATGGCGAGTCCATCGCCGTTACTCAAGCACGACTATACATACGCCTTTGAATTTCTTCTCAGACGTATGCAGGTTTCCTCTCGATGTTTTCCTTCACCGTAAAGCTCGTGGTGTGACTAATCACTGTACTTAAGTTCAGAAAAAACTCATTGGTACAGTCGGGATTCGAACTTGCGACCTTTGCGTCGCAGGCAACTGCTCGAACCACTCGGCCACTACGGCTCTTGATGATATAGATCATATAAATACATGTTTTATGTATATGTAACCTACAGAACCGTTTTAGTCTAGTTTAGGCTCAGTTGGCTGGGAGTATAAGCTAGTGTTATTATTATTTTATTTGTAAGCTAATAATACTGTTCTTTGCAGGTGGTCAATTTCCCGTTTCCTACAGCACCGGACAGAATGCAGTTGCGTTTAGCTGAGAAACGGCTTGAAGTTCTCGGCATATTGGAGAAACACGAATCTAGGCAAAACCGGAAAAACGACGAAGAGGTAAGACTTTACAATTAATTTGCAAAGGTATTTGTGCATCACATATACAAGTATATGATTTGTCGTAACTGTCATTAAATTACCAAAAGTATTGTAGATTTTATTTATTTATTTATTTAAAGGTCAGCAACATAGAAAACACTTAAACAACTATCAATTAACATGGTACATGTATACATGGTGAGTGCCACTACAATTATAGGTGGCGACGGCATGCAATAAACGAACAAGAGCATAATTGTTATTTAGTTTACACAGCACAAGATAAATTATAACTTGTTTTGAATGTTAAAATTACAGTTTAACTGAACATATAAGAGAATGTAACCTAGTATAATGTACACCCTAGTGAGTATTGAACATGATAGAAAAGAATTGAACTATAATAAAATTAAAATTTGCTATAAACGTTAAATACTGATTTTAAAGGAATTAGGGTTGCGTGCGAAGATATCGACTGGTTTCGTTTTAGATGTTACATTGACACTTCTAATAATTCTATTTAATGGTGAATTTAAGCCTAGGTTCGACTTGTTGGAACAAATTTGAAATAAGTTGTACCTGGAGGCTCTAGGTAATATTAATGGGACATTAATTCTTAATTGTTTCAAAATATTAGGTGCATCCAGTATACTATTAGCAAGCTTGAAGAAGAACACTAGGTCGGCTATACGTCTACGATCAGCGATTTCCGACTATAGGTATCTTACTAATGTTATAAATGTGAAAGTTTGTAAGTTTGTATGTTTGCGGTTTTATCACGGCAAAACGGCAGAACCGATTTGGCTGAAAGTTGAAATCGTGATAGCTTATACCTAAGAATAGGACATAGGCTACTTTATTTTTTTTTACTCGAAAATTTAAAGTTCTTTTATTATAAAGGATGCTCTTTCATGGCATAGCGGCTGAACCGATTCTAGCGGGAAAATACATAAGCTACTTTTTGGAACTCCACGCGGGCGAAGCCGCGGGCACAAGCTAGTATATATATAAAAAAAAATTACATTTATTTAATTCGATCAATGAGAATGGCCTTAAGATTATTTATATACAATTATTATTATACAATTATATATAATCATATATGATAATGTTACGTCATTTCTTACATCACCTCAGACATTCCGACGCTAACATCTTCAATCCATCCACAAACACACACGGCTTGTAATCCTGTACAATGCTTATCTTGTTCCTATGTAACTTCACATCAAGATATATTAAGGCGCCATCGTGGCAAAAGACAAGTGAAATAGCCGTGGCCGTGGCCGAGTGGTTCGAGCAGTTGTCTGCGACACAAAGATCGCAAGTTTGAAACCCAACTGTACCAATGAGTTTTTCTAAACTTAAGTACAGTGATTAGTCACACCACGAGCTTTACGGTGAAGGAAAACATCGAGAGGAAACCTGCATGCGTTTGAGAAGTAATTCAAAGGCGTATTTATAGTCGTGCTTGAGTAACGGCGATGGACTCGCCATCTGTCACGTTGGCACCTAAAATATAACTGGCGGAAAGTGGGTGTGTGGGTATTACCTATAATACACCTCTGCCTACCCCTTCGGGGACCCTTGTGGGAAGGCATGATGATTAAGGATTTGTCTATAACTTGATACGTACTTTTTTTCAGGTGTTAAAAGTAACGCCCCTGGGTAAGGCAGTATCAGCATTCCCGTTGCTGCCGCGGTACGGGAAAATGCTAGCTCTCAGTCATCAGCAGAACTTGCTGTCTTATACTATAGCGTTGGTGTCAGCTCTCACGGTGCCTGAGGTAAGCTATGATAGATTTTTATTCTTTAGAATTTATTTTCATGGCTTCCACATAGGTGACCTTACGAGTAGGCAGTGTGTAATAATATACTCATTTCTCAAAGGGAACTGGCGTATACTTCCGAAAGAAACAACCGTGAACGAGGCTTTGATTGTAAAGATGAAGAAAGGAATGCTACGTTGGTTTAGACATATAGAAAGGATGAGTAAAGAAATATTGACGAAACCGATATACAATGCGCACTTTCGCATATGTAAGCAGAGTAAGACCACGTCAAACTACCTAGGTCAAATTAACCGAGCACTGAAGGGTGGTAACATCAAGAGTACTCGCTACCGTCGAGCATGTAGTAAGAGATAGATTAATTTGGATGAAGCGAAAGAGGTCTGCAAGTCTAGCAGTTATTTCGTTGCCTGTGAGACACAATTATCAGTACTTATGTGTGGAAACAACTGTGGGTCTGACATTAAGGGAAAGGTTTAAATTTAGAGGTTAATTTGACATGCCGTGAAATCACTCTATAGTGATAGCGAGGCGTGCGTTAGGGTTAACGACGAGATGTCACCCTGGTTTGATGTGAAGTCGGGGGTCAAACAAGGGTGTATCATGTCTGCCTGGCTGTTCATTATATATCTAGATAACTGTCTGAGAGCACTAAGAACGCACGGATCTGGAGTGAAAATGGGAAACTTAGTGGTCAACTGCCTACTATACGCCGATGAAGCGGTTTTACTGGCGTCATCAGAGGGCGAACTGCAGTCACTAGTTACCATAATGAAAGAAGAATGTGAAAAAAAGGGGCTACGCCTAAACGCTGGCAAGACTAAGGTTCTGGTATTCGAAAGAGATGAACAAGTGACCGAGTGTGCTATATCGGTAAATGGGCAAATTCTAGAGCAAGTGAATGAATTTGTATATCTAGGAAGCATGTTCACACGAGATGGAAAGTATGAAAAAGATATTGAAAGAAGGATAACTGCCGGAAATAAGGTGAATGGAGCCATGTCACCGTTGATGGGCAGTAAAAGTCTGAGCAAGAATGCCCGAGCTGCTGTCCATAACGTGATATTGGTACCTGCCTTGTTGTATGGCAGCGAATCCTGGGTATGTTAGAGGAAGTATGAAAATAGCTTGAATGCAGTTGAGATGCGATCTCTTCGAAAAATGTGCGGAGTAACAATATTAGATCGAATCCGCAAATCAACTGGCGTGAATGAGGGCGTGATTGTAAAGATGAAGAAAGGCATGTTACGTTGGTTTGGACACATAGAAAGGATGAGTGAAGAAAGATTGACGAAACAGATATACAAAGCAAAAGTGTGTGCAAGAAGAGGCAGAGGAAGGCCACGTTCCAACTACCTGGATCAAATAAATCGGACTCTCAAGGACTGGAACGTTAAGAGTACTCGAAACCGACGAGCATGTATGAAGAGACTGATTAATGTGGACGAAGCGAAAGAGGTATGTAAGTCTAGAGAGAACTGGCGCTCTATACTCTCTGCCTACCCCGTGAGGGACTTGGCGTGATTTTATGTATGTATGTATGTATGATGTATGTATGTAATTTGACAGGTAATGTCAGGCAAACCTGACAGTTGGCCAGCGACAGGCCATACACTGTTGCTAGGTGACCCGGGAGTGTTGCTGCGCGCAATTGGCGCAGCTGAATATGCGGACGTGAAAGGAGAGCAGGAGTTGTTCTGTGCCAAATATGGACTCAGAGAAAAGGTACTGTAAATGCAATATATTTTTCGTTGCTTTAATCAAGAAACAGACTAAGAGTTTACATAGAAATAGTATTACATAATTTGGACACCTTTTATCTGGCAGAATGTGAAATTTAGATAAATAGAAATTATGCCACGTTTGCCACATTATAATATTTAGCTCCCTGATCGAAAGATGGCGTCTGTTGTACGAACAAAATGTATCACTGCCGCTTATTGTAATTGGTCCAGAGTATTGGTCTAATAAATCTGAGCGTAACAAAATTGGACGAGTTAAGTTCTATACACAATGGTTGATTGTAATTAGTTCGCAAAGTCATAGTTCTAGTAATGTTCATGCCATATATCGCATTAATTATAATCATTTTCCCCAATCGATATTTACTTTCGGTGTAGGCAGTAAAAGAAATCCGCAGACTCCGCAAGCAGCTAACTTCCGAGATCAATCTAAGCGTGGCTGGTGTTAATGTCACTATCGACCCTGAGATGAAGCCCCCGGACGACAACCAGGCGCGGCTACTCCGGCAGCTGGTCCTCAGTGGCTTGGGAGACCAAGTTGGCAGGAAGATCGGGTTGGATGAGGTTAAAGAAGGTACATACGTTAAGATCATTATTGCCAAAGCTTCAGGTAGGTTCAGAGAGTAAAGTAGCCAGTGCTCTCTATACTTTCAGACTATTCGCTTATCCACGTGAATAATTAATTGATTATTTCATACATACATTCATGTCCATTTAAATAAGGGACAGAGTGATTCAGAGAGAATAGGTTTCCCGTAAAATGTTTCTTGCACTATTTCCCCGTACAAGTTTTATTCCGCGATAGTAATATTTTTCTTCCAAGGTCCCGTCTATATTTGCAAAATTCACCAAAGTAGGTTCAGATGTGAAAGCATAGTGCAGACGCATAGCCAAACAGTATTTTTCATATAAACAATTTTTTTTATATTACTAAGGACACGTATTATACTGCAAATTATTTTATTAAATTTTAAAGTAACGAGGTTTTTAGATATTATTATTCACAATAACATCAGTTAACAGGTTAGCAGGTAGTGCCCACACACCCACTTTCAGCCAGAGATATATTTTAGGTGCCAACGTGACATTTGGCGAGTCCATCGCCGTTACACAAGCACTATACATACGTCTTTGAATGTTTTCTCAAACATGTGCAGGTTTCCTGTCGATATTAAAAAAAAAATATTTTGGGACAATTCCACACATATTGACCTAGTCCCAAATTAAGCTAGACAACGATAAATTTACTTATATAGATAGATACATAGGACAGATATATAGATACATAGATATATACATAAATACATAGGACATCCAAGGCTGAGGTACAAAGACTCGAGTTCATCACACAAATATCTGCCCTCAGCGGGAATCGAACGCAAGTTTCTCGACCTCAAGCTTCGCAGTCAGGAACTCTAACCACTAGATCAGACGGCCGTCATTTTCCTAAAATTTAATAGATAAATAAAATATTTTTCATACTATCTTCGTTGTACCAATCATCAGGAGAGGACAAGAGAAAGTTCAAGTATGCGTACCACTGCGGTAACTTGGAGGAGCCGGTCCACTTGCACTCAGAGTCAATATTGCGCAAGACAATACCGGAATGGGTGGTGTACCAGGAGCTGTACGAGACCGGGGGCGAGAACAATCGGAAGATGGTGATGAAGAACGTCACGGCCATCGAAGCCGAGTGGCTGCCCGTTTATGTACCTCAGCTTTGTAATTTGGGTGAGTTTAAAAATACATTTGTTCTTTTTTCAAACTAGACGTTACTTCTTGTTAAATGTTTTGTATAATGATTAATCAAATGAGGTTTTATCAATTTCCTATTCATCTTTGTTTAAATGTGTATATCCACCGCAGGTTTTGTCTATATTTAAAATCACGCTTTTATCTATAACCTTTTAACGTAAGTACTAAAGCATGTTTTAAAAATATCCAAATTGAAACAGAAAATATGTGCCGCTGAGTTAAATCTTAACAAACAAATCAAATCCTTCTATTTCTCTCTATAATATTTGTTTATATGTATGTACATAATGTAAGTAAAGAGAGAGAGGTAGGGCATAACGGATTCTCCGTTCGAATTTGGAGCTGCCCGACTGGGGCAGGACCTCCACCTTATAGAAGTCCGTAGCCAAATAACACAATTTTTTTGTGTTGTGTTCCTACGTGGTGAATAAGGTTTCCAGTAATGAGCTCCTTGGGGAGGGGGGAGGATTGTTATATTGTGTTGGCAACCGAGGGATTAGACCTATTATGTTGCCAACACAATATAACTCTCTGAACACAGAGTGGCAACGCGCAAGTGATACTTAGGTATCGTGAGCGTAAATAGGCTACGGTAACCGTTTCCCATCAGGTGGGCCGTATGCATGTTTGCCACTCTTGTTGTATAAAAAAAAAAGTACAGTGACAAAATGCCAAACACATAAAGAGCTATCTTATTTAACATATTTGTCATCAGGTGATCCACTAAGTGACCCCGAACCAAGATACGATGAGAAATCAGGGCGAGTGAGGTGCCACTTCAAAGGGTCATTCGGCAAATCCGGCTGGGAGCTGCCCACTGTTGAAATAGACTTCCCGGATAAAATAGAGCGGTATAGGTGAGTATAGTTTTGCATAATAACCATGACCTTTATACTGCAGGTTATAAAGTTCATTTTCGTATATAATTATATCTTCACAACGATCCGAACGGTACGCAGAGGAGAGTAGGTAAGTAGTAGTAGAGGTATTTTTTTGTGCCAACGTGACAGATGGCGATTCCGTCGACGTCAAACACGACTTACGTTGATTTTTTCGGTAACAAACACGCTATTTTTTAATATAGCTGATAATCTCTGTGCCAAATTTGATCCAATCTGTCCTGTAGTATTTGCGTTGAAGAGGAACGAACATCCTTTCGAAAAACGTTCGCACTTATATCTTACTAATATTATAAGTGTGAAAGTTTGTAAGTTTGGATGTTTGCGGTTCTTTCACGGCCAAACGGCTTAACCGATTTAGCTGAAAGTTGAAATGGTGATTTGCTTATACCTAGGAATAGGACATAGGGCACTGAAAAATTCAAGTTTCATATATAATAATGTATGATGCTCTTACACGGCATAGCGGCTGAACCGATTCTAGCAGGAAAATTTTCAAAGCTGCTTTTTCGAACTCCACGCGGGCGAAGCCGCTGGCATAAGCTAGTTTATCATAATCGCAGCTTACTATTGGATCAGGACAGTGGTCAGGGAATCGTATTTAATAACGTTTTTGCTTCCTTTTAATGAATGTATATGTAGTAACGAATAGTTTGCAATTGTGTTACAAACGACATGCAGACCTCTTTTAATGTTGCAAAGACAATATGTATATCTGATGAGTCCGCCGGAGTCGGCGACCCTTAACGCCGAGCCCATAGCGCACATGATAAATGGCGCTCGAATAATCGCCAAAACGTTTTGTTAACCGTGATGTGGTCATTGTCTAGATGGTTCGGCCGCTTCCTCCTCGAAGGTGCTGTGTTTCCAAAGCTGAAGAAGTATGCTAGTTCCCTGATGTCTCCTCCGTCTACGATGGTCAAGAGCTGGGCTAAGCTCCAGCCCAGAACGGAGGTGCTACTCAAGGCGCTGATAGCCATGCGTGCAGGAAGCAAGGACGCCCTGATCGCAATTTGGAAGGAGAGGAGCGATTGTGAGTACTTTTTTTTATACAAATAGCTGTCCTAAAAATCCCTCTCTGTTCACGCTCATGTAATCAATTGTATGGCATTGACGGTTGACGGAGATTAGGTGCGGAAAGTGTTATGTCATTATGTCATCGGGGTCTGTACTTATACTGTCTGCACTGATGAGTAACTTTAAAATGTACCTAAGTATGTATGCGGCGAGGGTGCTACTAAGTCTACCTGTTGTTTCAGATCTGTTGGATGAATACCTAAAATGGCTACCGGAGTCTGCTCAAAACGAAGCGACGCTGTACTGGCCACCAATTTAATTTAAAATGTATAATACTTGTAAATAATGTAAATATGATAATTATAAAATTATAAGCCCATTTTATATTTTATTTGTGACCGTAGTGATTAAGTCTAAGTTGAGTACATAACGCAACGCATAAACTCCACCATGTACATGGAGTTTCGCTTACATAACGCAGCTGACAGCTCACATTTCACGATGAGTCTAGGATAACGACGGTAATCCATACACCTACAGGTGTATCTTTACTTCCCGGTCAACATGGCAGCTTAACAACGATAATGGAACGAATTTCCTTATCGCGCGTTGCGAAAGGGGCTAGACGGAGAAAATTAAGACCAAAAGTTGTAACGACACTTTTTTTCGAATTTTAAAGAGCTATCGCACTTTTTGCTATGATCTCGGTGATCTCTGTCTGTCCTATATATATATATATATATATATATATATATATATATATATATATAATATATATATATATATATATATATATATATATATTATATGTGTGTAACTAAAACATTTTTTTGTTGCGGCTTATCTCTTAACTCAATTTTCACGGGATTTTCGCTGGCAGAGAGCTACTTACAGTTATAAGTAGTAACTAAGAGTACTTTTATTTTCCTTAAAAATGTTAAATGATCTTTAACGCGGGTGAAACCGCGGGGCACTTCTGGTATATATCTGTACATATACCTAAATTAAATTGGAGTGTCTGCTTGTAATACTGAAATAACCGCATTTTACTACATGCATTGAATATATATACGGTACATACGACAAAATATCAATTCACGTCTACTTAGCTTTGAAATGAGTTCCTACCACGGGTGGTTTTACCATAGGACCAAGGAGGCCATGGCACCGGGCGGTTGGCTGAGAAGGGCGCCAGCTACACCATCTCGCGCTCAGTTTAATATTGAGTTAAGCCTTAAGTAAAAATAAAAAAAATCCAACTGAATTAACAAACCTCGTTTGGTTGTAAGATTTATAGACATCAAACCATCTATCGTAGTAATGACTGGAATTTATATATCATATCATCACGCCGAGTCCCTAATGGGTAGGCAGAGAGTATAGACCGCCAGTTCTCTCTAGACTTACATACCTCTTTCGCTTCGTCTACATTCATCAGTCCCTTGTCCCTTCATATGTTATGAAGAGAATTATGTTAATGTTTTTTTTCCCTTGTATTTATTGTGCGGCCAACCTTATAGGCCAAGGGCGCTATATTTAAATACTCCACTGGCACCTACCTACTTAAATACCAACCACTAGTACTTACCAGTCCCTATCTACTTATTCATTTATCAGTTCCGCAACGACTACGTGGTTTATCTGCTTGCTTACTCTGAAACATCTTATGTATTAACTACATGTCTCTCACGATCTTTTGGCTGGTAAATTACACATACTTACTTAATTACCAGTAGCTACTTACCAGTCGTGTCAATGTTAACATTATCTGGTATTTTTTTGCAGTATTTTACACCATATATATCTAATATATATAATAAAAAAAGCCGTGGTGGTCGAGTGGTTCGAGCAGTTGCCTGCGACGCAAAGGTCGCAAGTTCTAATCCCGACTGTACCAATTAGTTTTTCTGAACTTAAGTACAGTGATTAGTCACACCACGAGCTTTACGGTGAAGGAAAACATCGAGAGGAAACCTGCATACGTCTGAGAAGAAATTCGAAGGCGTATGTATAGTCGTGCTGGAGTAACGGCGATGGACTAGCCATCTGTCACGTTGGCACCTAATATACCTCTGGTGGAAATTGGGTGTGTGGGTATTACCTATACACCTCCTCCTACCCCTTCGGGGACCCTTGTGGGAAGGCGTGAGGATATATTATATATATTTTTTTATGTTTCTACTTCCACACTTCTAACGTACTATGTATGTACTACCTACTATTGAAGTGTGCGAAAAGGGCAAATGTATATGCCGTCTGTTAATTTGACCTATTCATACTTCTTCACTGAGATACGTCAACAAAAAAGAGCGCTACAGTATAATAAATATAGAATAAAGATTCTCTAAAACAAAAGCATGTTTATGTGTGTTTATTTTGAAATCACCGCATAGTATGTATATATTTAAGAATGAAGCTATTACTTTCCGGTTTTTCTGATATCAAAGATACTTACCCAACTTTTTATACGTACAAGAATTGAACACAACACAGTTCCACGAACAAAATTATTCCATTTAACGCAACGAATTGCGTAGCTGACTGTACACTAAACAGCGTTCGCTATCACAGGTCCCCAGTAAAGAGGTATCCGTCGGCCTGAAGATGATGAGTGTACATCTGACATAGTGTGTAAACAAAATTATCTAGACACGAAACTCGCATTCAAAACAAGGTTTTTGCCAGTATATTTAGTTATACATACTATTGAAGAACAGTAAGATGTTGGCGAAAATATTAGCCTTGTTATTTTTTACTTTCACTTTCGTGCGTTGTTTTGCTTTGCCTTATGAAGGATTATACAAATTAAACATTATTCATTATAATGATTTTCATGCGAGGTAAGTGGTCGTGTTTATGTTTATTTTATTTTATAAGTTTTTAAATACCTATTTGTAAACATATAAAATCCCTATTTTAAGTGATCGGTGTCTTCCCTCATAGCCAACACGTAGGTAAACCCAGTATTCAATAGTAGTTTTTGACGTAAACAATTGCATAATATTTACGAGCACATGCTATCTGTCAACGGATAGTGATGTTCTGTTATCTCTGATTGGATTTCATAGAGTTTTTCATTAAATTCACTTCTACGTTATAGCTGTAAAATAATGTGAATACCTACCGACAGTTTAAAATTAATTTAAATGTTTATCCCAAATTAAGTATGCGTACTGAATTCTTCTTTAATTTAAGAGTATGACTCTCGTAGCTTGAACTGATGAAGCTCCCTTCATTCTTTTTACGACTCGGCTTTTTTTCTATTCATATTAAAAATGGTTACAAAAGTACCTTGTAATAAATAAACTAATTTACAAAACTAAACTAATCTGAATCTACAGTCTACCTTTTATGCCAAAAATCACTATTCTCGCGGGAATATATTTCCGTGTACGCGGTTATCTAGTTATGATTAC
This sequence comes from Drepana falcataria, assembly GCA_945859725.1. NCBI lineage: Eukaryota > Metazoa > Arthropoda > Insecta > Lepidoptera > Drepanidae > Drepana > Drepana falcataria. The sequence continues at coordinate 5,702,604 of OX243941.1, read as the reverse complement.
TCAATGTCATGCAATAGGTAGTATGGAGTAACATTCATTTAAACACATCAGTACACTTTTATCGATAAAAATATCAAATAAGATGAATGAAGTAAGCATGGTGTAGTGGTACATGAAGTTCCACTGTAGACGAAGCAACACGTCGAAGCTGATATGTTATTACGAAACGAATGCGTATGTATTCATCCTCGAAGCACATGACTGCCAAGGGTTGCAAACAAAACACTTCACCGATGTGGTTTTGGGGGTTCCCAGAGAACTCCGAGAGCCGAGAGCAGATGATAATTGTACAATATAATGGTCTCTACTAACTCTAGGTAAATAATAATGTCAGATATGTCAAGTAAAAAAAATACCCCCAATCATGCCTTCCTTCATTACGGGTTAGATAATATCGTCAAGCCAGTCAATAAAGTAAATTTTTTTCGAGGGACAAATTTGACGGTCAATAACAATGTATTTATATTTATAAGTATTGAGTACTGACATAATAAGGAAATTGATTTCCTATAAATTTGAATAATTTGTTCCACTGAATATTAATTTTTCAACTTACTAGCTGTGCCCCGTAGCTTACCCGCGTTCAACTTTTAATATCGGCTCGGGCTTACGGGGTATGTAATGAAAAATAATCGGTTTTGTAGTTCAAGGGATAATTTACAAACAAACCTATGCTTTTACATATATGATGACATTACAAACTGGTATATGTATCTAAAATTCCTAATCGTCATCGCCAACGTCCATACCACGTTGAAAACACCGGTTCTCGTCCGATCACCGAAGTTAAGCAACGTCGGGCGCGGTCAGTACTTGGATGGGTGACCGCCTGGGAACACCGCGTGCCGTTGGCTTTTTGCTAGTTTTTTGTATGATATGCGCGTTATAAATTTGAAATAACTATGATATTGGACATTAAATTTATTAATATTTGTTTTTCTATATTTTGTATAGAATTAATTATGATATTTGTTTTTCTGAAGTGTGACTGAATAATTTGACCCGATAGGTGGCGCTGCTATCGAGTTTGAATCTTTCATTTTCTCACCCAAGAACAACTGTGTTTTTTAAATATACTAGTTGTTCCAGCCAGCTTCGCTTAAGGTAAAAAAAAAACCACGGACCTAGTGGCGCCTCCTATCGGGGCCAATTGTGAATCTAACCCATACTCGAATCCACCTGAAGAAACTAGTTAAAAAAGTTACTACAACTGAAGATGTTATCAAAATGGGTATAATCACTTATGTTATAAGATAATAGCCCTCGAGGCTTAGTGGTCTTAGAAAACGGCATAATAAAATTAACAGGTTCTAACCCATAGTAAATTTTAACTTCGGTAGTTACGCAGGTAATACCCACCTACATATTACATATAAATATACAACACTATTATTTTAAGAGTAGGTAATACTCAATTAATGATATTATCGTATAGTTACATTAATGAAACTACAATCAGTTCAACCGCGTTCAACCGCGTTCAACCTCGATACAGATATATTGCAACTCAATAGTTTGCACAATCGGTCATGAAATATTGTCTGCGTCAGATGACACTGATAAGAACTTTAACATTGTAAATTGACATTTAGATCTTATGTGCCAAAGTTTGTTTCACGATGTCACTTAGATGGCAAAGTGGGATGTAAAGATCGTGGGATGACCGGCTTTGACCTCACGGGAATAGTGTATGTTATAAACGCGAAATTTCATGAGTACTTTCGTTCCTCTGTCACGTTAAAACTGCTGAACGGAATTGGAGGAAATTTGGCATAGAGATAGATCAATAGCTAGGTTAGCACATATATTTATACCACTTGGGTGGCAAATATTAGTCATGTAGTCCGCCTGATGGTAAGCGGTTACCGCCGCCAATGGACGTTTGCAATACCAGGGGTATCACTCGCGCGTTGCCGACCCTGCAGGAATCTTTTCACACCCTTCCTGAAGAACTCCATGCTGTACTCTCCAGGGAAAACCTCAACGGGGAGCTCATTCCACAGCCTGAGCTTTCGCGGAAGGAAATTCCTTTGGAACCGCGCAGTGCAAGAAAAAAAACCAATGAAATAAATTTCTAAGCGGTGGAAACCGCGGCCATAGCTAGTCAAGATTTAAGAGAGGTAGAGGATTTTCCGTTCCAATTTAGAGCTGCCCGATGGGGCAGGACCTCCACCTTATAGAAGTCCGTAGCCAAATAACACAATTTATTGTGTTGTGTTCCTACGAGGTGAATAAGGTTTCCAGTATTTAGCTCCTTGGGGAGGGGGGATGATTGTTATATTGTGTTGGCAGCAGAGGGATTAGTCCCATTATGCTGCCAACACAGTATAGCTCTCCGAACACAGAGTGGCAACGCGCAAGTGATACTTTGGTATCGTGAGCGTAAATAGGCTACGGTAACCGTTTCCCATCAAGTGGGCCGTATGCTTGTTTGCCACTCTTGTCGTATAAAAAAAAAAGCCACCTCCAGCGTACTTGGTTCAGCCCTTCCCACGTAAATGAGTACTAAACATCCATAAATACCTAGAAAAAAAATTTTTGATTTGAGAAGTTGATAAGAATAAAAAAAAAATTTATTCTTATCAACTTCTTAAAAAAAATTCATTCACAAAATGAAATTCACAAAAATTCTTATCTACTAGTTTAGTGCAAATATTCATATGATATGGTAATGGTTATAATAACGGTCGCGTTCTTTTTTATCATCGAACTAGCTGTCCCGCCCAGCTTCGCTCGGGTGAAAAAGTTAAATTGCCCGTAACACGATCGCAGCGCCACCTATTGGGTCCAATTGTAAATCTAAACCATTCTCGAATCTAGCTTTCTGTGTCTGTGTCTGTGTCTGTGTTTCTGTGTCTTACACACAGAAACACACAGAAAGCTTTGCTCGGGTAAAAAGGTAAAATTCTTGAAACTCTATCGCAGCGCCACCTATCGGGTCCAATTTAATATAGCCTATGTTACTCGGGGATAAAGTAGCTTTTCAAAGGTGAAAGAATTTTTGAAATCGGTCCAGTAGTTTCGGAGCCTATTCATTACAAACAAACAAACAAACAAACAAATCTTTCCTCTTTATAATATTAGTATAGATATTTGAATGATAGTCCCTTAAAATCTATATGTCATTCATATTTTGAGTACTCATTTAAGACAGACGTGCGACGGACCGGAAATTTTATTCGAGATCAAAATGTCTGCTTTGATATGATATATTGATCTGTTAATTCACAGCTTATGTGACTGAGAGCATTGACAAATATCTAACTGTTTATCTAATCTAACACGCCACGCCTATGAAGTTCATGTCTACAACTTACATCATGCAGGATATATACAACTAGACATACGCCTTTGAATTGCTTCTCAGACGTATGCAGGTTTGCTCTCGATGTTTTCCTTCACCGCAAAGCTCGTGGTGTGGCTGTCCCTGTCACTGTTCTTAAGTTGAAAAACTCATTGGTACAGTCGGGACTCCAACTTGCAATCTTTGTTATGTAAGCAACTACTCGAACCACTCGGCCACCCCGGCTCTGTACATGCTTGAATAACGGCGACGGCCTCGCCATCTGTCACGTTAGCACCTAAAATATATTCTGGCGGAAAGTGGGTGTGTGTGTACTACCCTTGTGGGTAGGTGTGAGGATATATATTCAGGAAACGGTTCTTTCTTCCATTCAACTGCCAGCACAGACAGGAGTTGCACTCGAGTTTATTGAGTATCCAACAAATAATGAAAAGCGTCTAAAAGTTCAGTGTTCAAAAGTTCAATGAGTTTACCGCATCTACGACACAACGCAGCGGGGGAGACATTGCTTTAAAATATGTACTGACTGATCATGATGTTAAGTTAATTGACTTGCAGATTTGAAGAAACGTCAGTTGCAACACCGACGTGTAGATATAACAACAACTCCTGCTTGGGCGGGTTCCCGCGGCTGTATCGGGAGATACAGACCTTGTTGGATGAGAAACCTGACGCCATACTCTTGAACGCTGGCGACAGTTTCCAAGGCACTTATTGGTACACTCTGCTCAAATGGAACATCACTCAGAGGTTCATGAACATGTTGCCGCATGATGCTCATGTAAGCTTAACATTTTTTCGTTAGTTTTATAGTACCCAATTTATTTAAGTATCTATCCATCCATGCAGTCGCTTTGAATATCTTCGATCCTTGAAGGTTGCAGAAACTACTAAGTGCTTAAATCATTTTGAAAACTTCAACTTTTTAACTCCATTATTTGATGTATCATCTCATCACGCATTTATACCGTGTATGGTATTTAAATAGAATCTTCTTTCGTATATGATATTTTCATACATTCCCTTTCTGCACTTTGACCATCCATTAGATTGACACAAGTGATTATGCAAATTTGACCATCGATGAGATTTTGAAACCACCTTATTTCCGTCCAGGAATTTTCAATATTCTTCTTCGGTAGCACTTGTTTGAACCTATTTACAAATATTTGTAAGCGTCGCACTGTGCCATAGTGCCATCCACGAAGACGCGCCCCACAAATTACTAGTCGAGGGGGTCGCAGGATGCGGGGAGTATGATCCGACTGTATAATTGAAGTGTGCGTGTGCACTCATAGGTAATCAGTGAGTAAAAACAATACTCAAATATTAGTCGTAGGCTGCACATTTACACAATAAACTATAGGGCGGAAGAATAGTGGGGCGCGTCTTTGTGGATGGCACTATGTATACATTTTAAAGTACTTGAATTTTACTTATAAGGCCATAGGTAATCATGAGTTCGACGACGGCCCAGACGGTCTAGCGCCGTACCTCTCAGCCCTCAAGGCACCAGTGCTTGTCGCAAACATGAACACGTCGCTGGAACCATCTCTTGAAGGGTTGTACAAGTCGCATACTGTTGTGGAGAGAAATGGAAGAAAGATTGGGATCATAGGACTGATAACTCCCGATACAAAGGTAAGCATGCTTGTCTATCTAAGCTGATAATGATAGTGATGCCGATGATAATGGTGATGATGATGATGGTGGAGATGATGATGATGTTGAAGATTATGGTGATGGCGAAGATTATGACAATGGTGCTGATCATGATGGGAGGTGGCCGAGTCGATTCAGTAGTCAAATGTTTATTAAAGATTGCAGGTTTAAGCTGTGATGGTCTGTACTAATAAGTTTTCAGAACTTACGAACCAAGAGTAATTTATCACGGTTCTTTTACCACAAGCTTAACAGTGTCGACGACAGACTTGTCATTTGATGTCACTTTGGCTCTTATATAGATAAATATAATCGGGCCGAACGTGGGTGCTATTTCATTCGTACCTGCACCTTCGCAATTTATTTTAGGAAAAGTTAAGTAAAGTTGGAAAGGAATATGAAAAGGATGATCTTTATACCTTTCCATTACGCCTAAAGTGGCGGTATCATATACAGATTTATGAGGGATTCTCTTGAGCTCAGCCTCTCATTTCAAAGTACTTGTTACAATCATCATTGGCGTTTTTGTAGACACTATCGTCACCCGGTAACGTGGAGTTTACTGATCCCAGCGAAGCCACGAAGAGGGAAGCTGAGGCTTTAACGGAAAAAGGGGTGGATATTATCATTCTGCTTTCTCACTGTGGACTTGACGTTGACAAGTAAGTGTCCACCCACACCACGCCTCACTGTCAACAGCTTTACGGTGAAGACGACATAATCTTTAAAACAATAGATAATATGTGAGTTCAGAACGGAAATAGTGTATATTTATAATAATATATTTTCACGCCTTCCCATAAGGGTCCCAGAAGGGGAAGGCAGAGGTGTACCTATAGGTAGTACCTACCCACGCACCTACTTTCCGCCAGAGATATTAATATACATAATATTATCCTTCTTCAATTTGTTTACACATTTATACAAAATCCCCGAAAAGCTTATTAATATATTTTATTAACTCACATACTATGTTTTTTTTGGGGAAAACAAATTCAATTTAACGCTTCAAATATATTAATAATAATAAACATTTGAGTGTCATCATAAAAAATATACTTCAATTATAAAGCACTTGAACAAACATATAATATATACATATATTGTCCCGATTCGATATCGTTGAAAATTCATATAAATTTAAGCAATTTTAAGTTTTATTTTAAGGTTTAAAAACATGCTCGACTTCTTAAATCGCTCTGATAGTGGGAGTCTTAGATCGCAGTAATTTATCGGGATAAGAGTAACCTGGAATTGGCATAGCTAGATGAAAGTACAGTGATTAATCACACCACGAGCTTTACGGTGAAGGAAAACATCGAAAGGAAACCTGCGGACGCTTGGGAAGAATTTAAAGACGTTTGATTAGTAAAATGGTGCTCACTCTCTTTTCGCAAGGGGTACATACTCCTTGCGAAAAAGAGTGAGTGTGTACAACTCACCTCTACCTACCCCTTTGGGGACCCTTCTGGGAACGCGTGGAGAAAAAGGAAATACTCGTTTTAGGGCGACGCATCTGTGTAGAATCTGGTGGCATGTTGCTAACGTATAAACACGATAAGATCGTTTTATGACCAAGGCAAGTGCAGTAACAAGGGCAGGATGTCAATGCTTATACTGCAATTTGTATCATATTAAACAATTGCTGACAATACAACGCGGTCTGGGATGTTGACGAATAGACGTTCCCGAGATTAGATAGCGGAAGATCAAAATCAATGGATCAAGATCTAACCAAGAATTAAAAGAATATACCTTTTGGTTTAATCTGACTTCTACCACATATATCTTGGCTATCAACAAATGGCGATTTTTCTCTTTTTTCTCAAATTTATTGGTTTTCTTATCAATGGTTTACATCACCGTAAGCTCGTGGTGTATATCACGGCACTTAAGTTCCGAAGAACTCATTGGTAAAGACCGGGGTTCGAACTTGAACACTAGAATTTGTAAGTCACCACGGCTCAATATAAAGGAGCAATGAGCCTTTTAATATTTACAGACAACTGGCTCGAGACTACGGCGAATATATCGACATCATTGTGGGGGGTCACAGCCATTCGCTATTGTGGGATGGTCCTGCCCCTAGCGGGGAACAAGTGGCCGGACCCTATCCCGTGTTCATCGAAACTACGTCTGATAGCAAGCACCAGGTAGGTACATGAACGTGCTAGTATAATTGAAAAGTCATTGACTCATACATTTGTTCCTATAGTATTCAACTGTTTTATGTTAAGTTACGATTGGACAACAAGTGACAAGTGACCGAGTGTGCTATATTGGTAAATGGGCAAATTCTTGAGCAAGTGAATGAATTTGTATATCTAGGAAGCATGTTCACACGAGATGGAAAGTATGAAAATGATATTGAAAGAAGGATAACTGCCGGAAATAAGGTGAATGGAGCCATGTCGGCGTTGATGGGCAGTAAAAGTCTGAGCAAGTATGCTCGAGTTGCTGTCCACAACGCGATATTGGTACCTACCTTATTGTACGGCAGCGAATCCTGGGTATGTCAGAGGAAGTATGAAAATAGCTTGAATGCAGTTGAGATGCGATCTCTTCGAAAAATGTGCGGAGTAAAGATATTATCCGCAATCGCAAGATCGAATCCGCAATTAAGAGATTCGCAAATCAATTGGCGTGAATGAGGGTGTGATTGTAAAGATGAAGAAAGGCATGTTACGTTGGTTTGGACACAGGAGTGAAGAAAGATTGACGAAACAGATATACAAAGCAAAAGTGTGTGCAAGAAGATGCAGAGGAAGGCCACGTTCCAACTACCTGGATCAAATCGATCGGACGCTCAAGGATGGGAACGTTAAGAGTACTCGAAACCGACGAGCATGTATGAAGAGACTGATGAATATGGACGAAGCGAAAGAGGTATGTAAGCCTAGAGAGAACTGGCGCTCTATACTCTCTGCCTACCCCGTTAGAGACTTGTATGTATGTATGTACGATTGGACAAGTTTCGTAATCTCTCAAATTCAGTTAAGTACCTATCGACTTTTAGCTGAATTTGGCAATGACAATACGCAAAGAGACCTATGTCCTTTCTTAAATGAGGTCGCACCAGACGTTTAATAACACTTTATTACCTAATTTTAAATTTCATGATTATGATCTTATTTTGTTTCGAAAGGACACGAAAAGATTCATTGAATAATATTCAAGTTATTTAATCAAAAAATCAAGGCTTAGAGGACACAAGACGATAGAAGAGTCAGTAGGTTATATTTACTGGTTTCCAGGTAATCATAGTTCAAGCGTCCGCATTCACGAAGTACATGGGGAATCTTTCAGTCTATTTCGACTACAAAGGTGATTACGTGAACTGGGATGGAGGCCCAATATTCCTCAACAGATCCATTCCTGAAGGTATGTATGAACTTGACTACGGAAATAAATAATAAATAACTACCATGAGACAGTTCCACACAGATTGATATAGCCCCAAATTAAGCAAAGCTTGTGTTATGGTAACTAGACAACGGGTTCCCGAAGGGGTAGGCAGAGGTGTATAGGTAGTTCCCACACACACTTTTCGCCAGAGTATATTTTAGATTTAGTCTTGTTCATTGCCGTAACTCAAGCACGACTATTAATACGCCTTTGAATTGCTTCTCAGACGTATGCAGGTTTCCTATCGATGTTTTCCTTCACCGTCCAAAGCTCGTGGTGTGACTGATCACTGTACCTAAGTCCAGAAAACCTCATTGGTACAGTCGGGATTCGAACTTGCTATCTTATATCGAATATATAAGAATGCGATTGCGATTATAATATGAATAATAAGAAGAAAGATACAGATAAGATAAATATTAATTATAAGAACCTTGTATTCCTTAACTGTAGGGAATAATAGTTATCAATTAATTATATAGAGTTATATTAATATAAAGGTCAACTATTAATAAGACATTGCTTTATATTACTCTCGTATCGTATGTAGGTAATTAATTAGATAAGGCGAATTCTATGAGAATATTATACGCACAATTTACTCGTTAAACAAAATATCGCTATTGAAAGATGATTTAAATTATTATAACGAGGCAACGCCTTCCTACAAAGGTCTCCGAAGAGGTAGGCAGAAGTAATATGTATACCCACACAAACACTTTTCAGGTGCCAACGTAACAGATGGTGAGTCCATCATCGCCTTTACTCAAGCACGACTTAGACTCAGACATATGCAGGTTTCCTCTCGATGTTTTCCTTTACCGTAAAGCTCGTGGTGTGATCAATCACTTACTTAAGTTAAGAAAACCTCGGTATTACATTCGGGATTCGAACATGCGATCTATGTGTTGCAGACAACTACTTGAATAACTTGGGCACCACTGCTACTTACTTAGAAATATTTAATTTTATTAATTAATTGCTGACCTTATGTAACCTCTGTTAAAGGTGGCGCCTCAAGAGTACGGTAATCGCTTACCAAGTTACTATATTTGCCACCATTTAGTATGTTAAAAAAATATAATATCTTGTCATCATGATTAATTAAGCAAATCGTTATGTCTTAATTTCCAGATGATGAGATAAAATCCAAACTTGAACCATATGCCAAGTTGGTCCATGAAGCGGAGAACGTATCAATTGGCAAGTCTAACCAGACGCTGAGCTACGAGGATTGTGTCTTCGGGGAGTGTCAGCTCGGTGACCTATTGGTTGATGCGTTGATTGAATACGTAAGTCTTTGAATACCTTCAAGCCTTCCCACAGGTGACCCCGAAGGGGTAGGCATATCCACACACCTACTTTACGCCGGAGATCTATTTAGGTGCCAACATGATATAAGTCCGTTGCCTTTTATCAAGCATGCCAATTGCCAATCGCGCACATCATTGAATTTCTTTGTATGCAGGTTTCCTCTCGGTGTTTTCCTTTACCGTAAAGCTCAATTATTTATGTAGTTCATAAAGTAGCATGAAGACATAGTAATTTACGCTAATTTGGTCGGTTCAACAAATATTATAACAAAACTGAAAAATACATATGAGTAATAAATAAACTTAATAATAAATTAATCACAGGGAAGAAGTTGGTTCGAATCGCTTGCAACGCAATGATTGCAAGTTCCATCGCTGACTGTAGCAATTATATTTTCTAAACTTTGCTAAATATACTATATTAGATCTAGATCTCTGACTACACCTTCGGAGATCGGGCTGTGGGTTATGTATTAGTACCTACTTCGAACCTTTCACCTTCTAAGATGTAGTGATTGACGAAACAGATATACAAAGCAAAAGTGTGTGCAAGAAGAGCCAGAAGAAGGCCACGTTCCAGCTACCTGGATCAAATCGATCGGACGCTCAAGGACGGGAACGTTAAGAGTACTCGAAATCGACGAGCATGCATGAAGAGACTTATGAATGTGGATGAAGCGAAAGAGGTATCTAAGTCTAGAGAAAACTGGCGCTCTATAGTCTCTGCCTACCCTGTTAGGGACTCGGCGTGATGATATACCTATAATATGTAAGATGTAGTAAATGAAAATGATCATGAATAAATTCTGTTATAGGTGTGTATTGATACATTATAAAATGATATGAAAACATAAAAAGCCTCATGACGTGATATTTTTCCACCAGGCCAAGGAGACTGTACCGTCTGAGAACGACTACCTCTCGTTCATACAACGCGGTAACATCAAGTCCTCTATACTAGAAGGAAGTAAGTACAGCGGAGAATCTCTTCATCAAATTCACAGTACCTTAAACTACGACAACCTTATCTAAAAAATAACAATGTTGCTATTTGAACAGTGTTGCTACATCTTTATAAAGCGCCTTTTGGTAACCCAGCTATTTATTAAATATAAGTCGCGAGTAATACATTAGGCATTGCAGGCGTCATTATTAACCGCCTACCCAATAGATACTGCCATCTATGAAGACGCGCCCCACCATGATGAATAATTCTTGATCTTAGCTCCTTCGAACATACAATACCTCTTTATAGTATTGGTATCTTTAGTATCGAATAAACTCGATACTAAAAAGTACATGCACTAAATAAAGATTACTAAAAATCACATTATCACGCCGATTAATCACGCCTCACGGGGTATGCAGAGAGAGTAGACCGAGCTTTTTCTAGACTAACAGGCCTCTTTCGCTTCATCAGAATTCGTAGTATGACATGTGTAGTAGTATGAAATGTGTAGTAAAATGGAATGTGTAGTAGTATGAAATGTGTAGTAGTATGGAATATGTAGTAGTATGAAATGTGTAGTAATATGTTGAATTTTTTCAGCCATTACCCAAGGAACAATATTCGAGCTGCTTCCTTTCAACGACCGCATAGAAACGTTTGAACTTCAAGGAAAGTATGTGCTAGAAGCTTTGGAACGAAGTGTCGTCGACGCTTGGGCTTTTGATCCCTTTAAAGGCCCCTGGATTCTTCAAGTGGCTGGTATGTTATGAAGACAAACACGCCGTGTATTTTGATAAAACCTTCTATTTGTAGATTTTTTTTTATAAAAACAGGAGTGGCAAACAAGCATACGGCCCACCTGATCGAAAACGGTTACCGCAGCCTATTTACGCTTACAGTACCGAAGTATCACTTGCGCGTTGCCGCTCTGTGTTTGGATAGTAATACTGTGTTGGCAGCATAATGGGTCTAATCCCTCTGCTCTCAACACAATATAATAATCCTCCCCTTTCCCCAAGGAGCTCATTACTGGAAACCTTAGACTACTTACTCACTCCGACTAGGGTCGCCAAATAATTGCTTTGAATTTTCAGGTCTTCGTGTCACCTACAATGTGTCACAGCCAGAAGGAAGTCGCATTACATCTGTGTATTTAGGAGAGGGTGAGACCAAGAAATCACTGGATAGCAATAGTTACTTCCAAGTCACTGCACCTTCGTATTTGGCTGACGGCGGTGACGGATTCACGGTACTTTATGACAGATTAACCATTAAGAATAACAACCTTCAGATCTTTTGCTACAGACTTCACTCGTGTAGTTTCGTAAACAGTACAAATGCCAACATATCCTAATTTAGACGCATGTGTGTTACAAAGTATCAATATGGCAGCACTGTAGCACCGAATAATAAATCAATTCAAATACATATTTTATGTCAATGCATCAAAAGCACACAATACCTAAGTGTAATGATACACAATTGGAAAATACTTTTTAATACAGTGCCGCCCATGGACGCTTGTAACACCAGGGGTATTGAGACTCACTCAGCAGCTCAGTGATACTTTCTGAAAAGCAAATTAAGTTTTTTTTTACTTTAAACTTTCTAGACTTGTTTAACTCGACACTATCGCTGCATTTAGATACGGTATTTATGCAGTCTACCTACCTAAAGTCTTGGCATTATCTTCGTTTCAGATGTTCAAAGCTGCTAAGAAAAATGTGCAAGTAATTGGCAGAGATGAGGAAATCCTTGAAATGTATATAAGAAAAAAATCGCCACTTAATATCAACGTGGATGGCAGAATCGTCATAACGAGTTGATGGAAGAAAACTACGCTGTATTCTATTTGTAATTAAATTTATTATTAGATATTTGATTATATACGTTTTTTATTTCAAGAAACCACTTTACTATTATATCTCCTTGATATTATGATCTCAATTATATCTCATATTATCCTCTCCTATAAAATTTAATGAAATATTTGACAGACTTTCAATTTATTGGGTTAGGTAATTGTTCTACGTAATTACAATACAGAAGTCAGAAATTAATTTTAAAAATAATAATAATAAATAAATACCTGGGACAATTCCACACAAATTGACCTAGTCCCAAATTAAGCAAAGCTTGAGTTATGGTAACTAGACAACTATATATTTACGTATATAGTTAGATATATACTTAAATACATAGGACATCCAAGACTAAGGTACAAATATTCGTGTTCATCACACAAATATTTGCCTTCAGCGGGATTCGAACCCGCGACCTCAATGTATTTACACAAAAACTAAATATATATGGATATCCCAATGAAAAGTTATCTTTTGCTGTGATATTATTTATTTACAAGCATTGCCTCGTCCTGGTTATTATGAAGAGTATGAGTTACACTGCATTTGATAGATATATTAAGCTGAGGGTTAAGGGACATTATCTGCAGTGCAGCACTGAAGAGATATGGAACAGTTATTTTCAGCATCTGACCACAACATGATTTTCTTTAACAAGATACAAAGACAACATTGCATAGATTTTATTCCATAAAATCCTAATAAATTCGAAAGTTTGTGAGGACGTTTGTTACTCAATATTGCCCGAACGGTTGATGGGAATTAGATAAAAAATACTACCTAAGGGGTAGGCAGAGGTGTGTAGATAGTACCCCACACATAAAATTATCGCCGGAGATATATTTTAGGTGCAAGAAGGCGAATCCATCGTCGTCTCTCAAGATTTGTTTTCCTTCACCGTACAGCCGAGGTGTGACTAATCACAGTTAATTTCAGAAAAACTCATTGGTACCTGTGTTTAAAGACCTACAGTAGGGATTCGAATTTGCAAACTTTGTGTTGCAGGCGACTGCTGGAACACCTGGGCTCCTACTTTCGCATTTATAACATTAGTAGTACTCTCAAAGGAAAGGTAGGACACACAAACTCTATTAACTAGATTCAAAACAAAATCATAAGTCTCTTTTGTTTCGTAGTCGGGTAATTAGACGAAGCCTGTACTATAGTCATTTACCAAATCTGCCTTTTCACCAAATAGACGAATATTGACTGCCTAGATACATGCTACGGCATTATATACAAAAAGTGTAGTAAACTTAATAGTTCTGTCGATCAAACTTTCTACAGAATGAGTGGGTTGTTTCTTTGTTTTGTTATACTGGTGTATTTATTTAAAGTCATAGTTCTCCTCACGCCTTCCCACAAGGGTCCCCGAAAGGGTAGGCAGAGGTGTATAGGTAATACCCACACACCCACTTTCATAGTTATAGTTAAATATTTAAAAACTCAAGGTTTGTTTCTACGTTATGTAAGTAAATACGGTCTTATCAAAAATATATTTCCATTGGATAGCCCGTTTATTGAAGGTGAAATGCGGAACCTAAGGGAGCGGAGGGGTAATCATTTATACATACAAACATACATTATAATCACGAGTCCTTAAAGGGGTAGGCAGAAAGAGTAGAGCGCCAGTTCTCGATAGACTTTTCGTCCACATTCATCGGTGTCTTCATTCATAAATGCTCGCCGGTTTCGAGTACTCCTGACGTTCCCGTTCTTGAATATCCGATCGATTTGATCTAGGTCCAACTACCTAGATAAAATCGATCTTGGTCATGGTCGACATGGTGTTTCTATGGGTCGTCATTAATACTCTTTCGCATTGTATATCAGTTACGTCCACATTTCTTCATTCATCCTTTAAGTGACCTTATTCATACAAAAGTAACATGCCTTTCTTCATCTTTACAATCATAATTTATTACCAGCAGTTATCCTTCTTTCAATGTCTTTTTCACACTTCCCATCTCGTGTGAACATGCTTCCTAAATATACAAATTCATTCACTTGCTCTGATTATTTTCTTTCTATACGCCTTCCCACGACTTCCCAAATGGATTATAGGTATTATATATTATATATATTATAGGTAGTATCCTTACAAGTAGGTGCCAAAGTGGCAGATGGCAAGTCCATCGCCGTTACTCACTTTTATTATCTAATGTAACGAGTGTGAACCTGCGGGGCTTTTTATGAAACTGAGAATACGAACAATAATTCTCCTATGTTGCTTACAAACTACCAACAGCCGGATAAATTGTAAAATTCCTATACATTAAATGAGCGCATACCCTTTGAATGTTCCCCATAATAGCTTTAAAACCACACAAATTACCAAAATTATTTAGACAAAGACATTGCAGTTAATACGCTGAAAATAAATTTGAAAAGCCTTTCAGGAAATCCCTTCAAAAATCTTGGTGTATTATCAAAGGTAGGCTTTGTGTGTTCGCGTGAAACAAGAACGCCGTGAGGTAAATGGAGCAACGTGGTACCTCTAATGAAAGTGAAAATTAAAGTGGCTTCAGCAAGGCGCCGTAAAAATGACATGGAAAAGACATTTTGCGTTGATGTGTTATTTCTGGGTTTTTAGGAACGATACCAGTGTTCACCGGATGGTTTATTGATAAAATTGCAACTGCTGCTGATTTTTGCTTGCTGTGAGCCTAGTGGTCATAGCTTATAGCACCTGTTAGCGCAGCAGTCCCTAAGCTAGCAGGTCAGTTGTATCAGCGTTAAATACATATTTATTATTATAATTGTTGCTATGCTTTCTTAGGATATTTATACTTATAATATTTAAAACATAAAAATGGTTACTGTGGGTTATCCATTAGAGATAAATATATACCATCGCGGACTTTTTTATTTATCTTTTTATGATACATATACAACTTCTTAGTACACTCTGTCTATTGATGGAAGCTGAAAGAAGAAGAATATTTTAAAAATCCAAGGTGTACAGATGGTAGGAAGTGATTTTGACAATTTTCATTGTGACAATACCACAGCGCTGAGGGCTTGCCCTAACATTTTTGTATTTTTATTCCACAGAGAAAAAACTATCATATAGAGTAGCCAGCGTAGCACGTAAATATTAATGTCTCTATGACATCCTTATGATGCTAATTATCAATTTAGCTAAGGTTATCAGCGTTTTGATAATATAAGACCCTAGGTCACAGTGGCGATAACAAGTAGCATCGGGCTAGTTCAATTGCTTCTTTCTAAATATCATGAGAAGTTAAGAGGAAATTTTCATAGACATAGAAAGAATTAGTTTGATTTGACGGTCGGGAAGAAAAATAGCGATAGGCAAACGCCTATCGCTATTTCGTCGTGGGAAGGCGTATATAAAGAAAATAATCAGAGCAAGTGAATGAATTTGTATATTTAGGAAGCATTTTCACACGAGATGGGAAGTGTGAAAAAGACATTAAAAGAAGGATAACTGCTGGTAATAAATTATGATTGTAAAGATGAAGAAACGCATGTTACTTTTGTATGAATAAGGTCACTTAAAGGATGCACTGCAGGAATCTTTTCACACTTTCTTGAAGAACTCCATGATGTACTCACCAGGGAAAACCTATACGGGGAACCACACAGTCCCAGACCTTTTTGGTTCCAAAGTACGATCAAATCCCCGAAGATGGCAAGAGGTGAAATGGTAGTTGTTCTACATCCGAGTTACAGCGTTTGGTACATTGCAAGCCGAGCCTGGAACCTGGAAAAAATCGAAGACATAGTTATGTACTTTCAGCATTATGTATAAGCAAATTGTTAGCTTAAAAAAGTGTTGGAAGGAGTAGACCTAGGTGGTCGTTTCGAGACCAAAATAGGTACGTCTTGAAAAAGGCCAGGTCAAGAGTACCCTAAACCGAAGAGCATGTATGAAGAGAATAATGAAAGTAGACGAAGCGAAAGAAGTATGTAAGGATCGTAGCAAGTGGAAAGAAGTGGTCTCTGCCTACCCCTACGGGAAAGAGGCGTGATTATATGTATGTATGTATGTAGGTATGTAAAAACAAGGATGAGCCCAACACGGGAGACTGTCGCCAACTTCGTTATTCTTTTTACAAAGTTATTGAGGTTGTGGTGGAGTTGAGTTACGTAAAAAGACGCGTCCTTTATGAAGTAACTTAGAAAGTTAGTAGCAAATGCCGTCACTTAGGTGAAAGTAACTTTTGGCATTCAAATTGTGTATTCCATTGCCTAGCATTTGAAGCTTGCGAAGATAAAAATAAAAGCTAGTATTGTACAACTGGCTATGCATTCGTATGTAGTCATCATTTTAAATATTTCTTTTATTTTTCTCTCTTGGCAACTGTAATGAGCACTTTTACTTATTATCATATTCACTGTGTATACTATTCAAATTAATGTTATCATCATTAGGTTTTATTATTATTTATTCATATTTTATCATTAGTTTTTAATCAGTCATCCGTGGGGCAAGGTTTAAGATCGACCAATCTCCACAATTATCATTGCATACTTAATAGAATATTTCAATTGGTCAGTTTCCTTAAACCTTCAAACGCGTCTACGCATCCGTCTGAAACACGCCAATTATCAGCTGTGAGCATATATAGCATCACCATCCACCATGCTACCACCGTCATGCGGGCCAAATTCTTTTGTGATTTTATTATTCAATAATTTTAAGCCTTAGATACTTATTTTTAGGGTAACTAATTTAACCCATTAATATTTGTAACACCCAATAAGCGAGCTATGTCGCCTAAGCCAAATAAAAGAAAATAATCAGAATGTACGGCATACCGGACAAACCTCTGTGGTTTTTGGTGTGCTTCATTGTAATAATTGTCATATATGTGTTTGAATAAAAAATAAAAAAGTAAGTGGCTACCACCACCTACCTTCTTACAACGCGTTTCGTAACTTCGCTTATTAATATTGGTTCACGTTTTGAAGTCATTGAAACAAGTAGGTGCGTTACAAATTAAACAATTTCTCTCGCAAATAATTTAATTGGACGCTATTGTATCATAATGTTACACGTTTCAGGTCATTCTCATTGCTTTATTTAAGCCCGGGCCTTTCTACTATCAAGGTTGGATATCAAAAGAATAGATGGAAGTGGTTCTAAATTTAACAAATTAACGGTCGTGGTAAGGTCAATTGTTCAGGATTTATTTTTATTTTCCTGAATAAAAAACTAACGTTTTAAGAGACTCACGGTTGGAAATTGAAGCATTATTTAATTATTGATATTAATAATATAACAATTGTTATACATTGTAAATAAAAAAAAGTTATTGTAAATAAGAAGATGGCAGGAGCTTGATATACATTTGAATAATTGGTCTGAAATATCGCTCGATCGTGGGGAGTGGAAAGAAAGGAGGAAGACTGCTGCCCAGCAGTGGGACATAGAGGGCTATTAATATTTATAATACCTTTATCTTTTTCTCGTGTTTTCTATCATATATTATTATTTTTCTTGCTTTGTTTCTATTAGTTTGTAGAGATTTTTTTGTAATTATAGCAACAACGAGAAGTCGGTCATAATTAACCCACGTCCGACCATAATTAGATTTGTCCGATTGTGGCAGTACCTGGACAGAAGTTCATGGCTAGCGTTGTGTTTTTGCTTGAATTAGCTTACCAGAACATACCGAGAAATTACTGTGCTAGTAGAAGAGGAATCTGTTCATCCATTGTGCTGCTAGGACATCAACCCTACCAAACATAAAATCGAAAGCATGCGAGTTGTAAATAATTATCTCTATTATTAATTACCTTTAAGCAATGATGGTCAAACATCTGGTAATAAAAAAAGTTGCTAATTAATAGACATTAAGTACTAGTTTATTATCTAGAATCGCTCCTTATGTTTAGGTTTATTTAAAGGCTGTCGTTACGGCTGCAGCATCACAAGGTAATACAATATCAATCTTATCACGAACACATAGAGCTGCATTTAAAAATACGTGAAGAATGTATCAGCAAGCCATTGCCGTTTTAAAACTAAAACCGCGCGGTTAAATTGATTGACGTTTTTAGTCTCGCTCCAACTTTTAAATGGAGTTGTTCTGTGCGTATAATTTTTAATAGGGATATTTTACACAAAGTACAAATTACGTTAACTAGTTAGTACAATTTAAGTTGAAGATATGTTTTTGTCAAGTTATTGTGTTTTGTTTTTGTTTGGATTCTCGTTTGTTTTAACTAGTGGGTCAGTGTTACGACATGACGATTTGTATCGCTTGGATATAATACATTACAATGACTTTCATGGAAGGTAAGGTTTGTTTTCAATGTACATACTAGATTACTAGCCGTCATGGCTGAGTGATTTGTGTCTCCAACGCAAAGATTGCATATTCAAATCCCGACTGTAATGAGTATTTCTGAACTTAAGTACAGTAATTAATCACACCACGAGCGTTCTGTGAAGGAAAACATAGAGAGGAAACTTGCATACATACCTATTGCTGTGCCTGGGAATCAGCAATGGACTCGTCATCTCCGACGAACATGGGTGTTTCCAGAATTGTTCGTCACTATCTTCCTACTCCTAGGAGTATCCTTTAGCAGCTCAAAACGCTTTGCTTCAAAATTATTAAAAACATACTAATAGATAAAGAATCTAGTACCTATACGTTTAATCAGAATACATGTACCTTTGAATGCATAAATCTTTATTTTGAACACCTATCAAAATATTATATGATAACAATAAAATATTTCAGATTTGAAGAAACCTCTGTCAAATTCCCAGTATGCCAGTCCAATGATACTGAATGTCTTGGAGGCTTCGCTCGCTTATACCAAGAGATACAATTGTTGCTAAAAGAAAAACCTGATGCTCTGTTGTTAAATGCTGGAGATGTGTTCCAAGGAACATATTGGTACAGCTTGCTCAAATGGAATATTACACAACACTTCATTAATATCCTACCCAATGATGCTCATGTAAGTAAAAAGTAACCTTTATTCGCTACTAGCTTTTGCCCGCGGCTTCGCCCGTGTGAAGTTCGAAAAAGTAGCTTATGTATTTCCCTGCTCGAAGCGGTTCAGCCGCTATGCCGTGAAAGAGCAACAGACTTTATAATATTAGAATTTGGAATTTTTCGGGATTCCAATAGTAGCCTATATCCTAATCCTAGGTATAAGCCATCATTATTTCAACTTTCAGCCAAATCGGTTCAGCCGCTTTGCCGTGAAAGACCAGCAAAAATCAAAACTTACAAACATTCACCTTTATAATATTAGTAAAAAGTAGAATTTGTAAGATAAGAAAACAAAAATACAAGCTAATATAAAATATTAGCTTGTATTCGGGTAGTTCGGGTCGGGAGGTTCGGGGTTTGAGGCTTAAGATTAGTGCATTCCAGGCACTAATTGCCTTACTTAAATAAACTGTACTCTTTCCGATATATGGGCTCATGAAAAACTGTCATGATTTAAAAGGCATTGGTATTTGCCGGCAAATGAAACGAACGCGAAATATGTTTATGACATGAGGTCGGGTCTTATTCTGTATGTTGGTAAATTTTACTAGTTCACTGCTCGCTTGAACGTTATCGTTTAGCCTTGACACTCTTAAGTTAATAGTGTTTTGATTATTACATCAGGAATAACACGTGGCCAATTTAAATTATATACTTAATGTACAATGCGTCCTCCAAGAATGTGATTTTTTTATTGGTTGCCTTTTCCGAATCAAAACTTGTTAGTTTTATTGATTAATCACAATGAGAACAAAAAAAATACAACATAATAAATAATACAAATAACTAAATATAATTATAATAATATAATAAATAATAAAATTTATGGCCCAAATCTGTGTCCCGCCGAAGATCAATTAATATTTTTTTTTTGTATTTCATATGTATTCTTGGACTCCTCGTGTAAAACAAGATTATGAAGCTAACGATTTGTTTCAGGCGATAGGTAACCACGAGTTTGACGATGGTATAGTGGGCCTAGCACCGTACCTTGCGGCACTCCGCGCTCCAGTTATTGCAGCTAATTTAAATGTCTCTGATGATTCACCTCTAAATGGGTTATTTAAGCCACATGTGGTTGTTGAAAGACGAGGAAGGAAAATTGGAATTATAGGTTTGATCACTACAGATACAGCGGTAAGTTTATAAAATTGAAAGTGTTTGATCTATCAGTCAAATATTCCATTGAATGATAATGAGTACAGCATACCTATGTGTTTATTACTGATTTATAGGACTGTGCTAGATAAGTATAGGTAATGCAAGTTTAATAAGATAAATCACTTTCCAAATTAGTATCCTCGCGCCTTCCCATAGAGGTCCCCGAAGGCGTAGGCAGAGGTGTAAAGGTAGTAAGTACCCAGACACCCACTTTCCGCCAGAGATATAATTTAGGTGCTAACGTGGCACATAGCGAGTCCGTCGCCGTTACTCAAGCACGACTATACATAAGCCTTTGAATTGCTTCTCAGACGTATTGCAAGTTTCCTCTCGATGTTTTACTTCACCGTAAAGCTCGTGGTATACCTAATCACTGTACCTACTTAAGTTTGGTACAGTCGGGATTCGAACCACTCGGCTACCACGGCTCTCGACTTTCCAAATAATTAATCTATATTTTAAGTTTGTGAGTACCTACGTCAATACAATATAGTCAGAGGCATAACACAGTTGCATCAAAGTATATAGATGTACCTGAATCCACCTTGATCTTGAATAGTGGCCTATCTTTCCTTCTGAGTCTGAGAAAGTCTCATGTAATCAGCCTTGGTAACTATTTAACATTTTCAGTAATTGGTAATTGGTGATAGACTCGAAGACGTCCAATTATAAACTGGTCCAGAAACTAGATATCCGATACGCCTATAAATATACACGTAATCTTACTTGTTGCTTCTCCTCTTAGCCAGATTCATCAGATCAGCATCATCATCATCATCAGATAGTTTTGAATTCGAGCATACTGAATTTATTCAAAGGTTATCTACATTTTATTACAGGTTATTGTAGCACGTTCTTATTTTATTAGGGTGTTGACGGCGGTCATAAATTTAAAAATAGCTTTTAAGTTGTAGGATTCCGTTGCAAAAGTAGGTAACCAACTACGCGACAGAAGGCGCTAAATTAGGATATGCAACCAACCAGAAAAATGAACTCGCCACAGGTGCTTTTTTTTTTCTTTTTTTTTTTTTTTTTTCTTTTGTATTGTCCCGGTCAATGGCGAGACCTAGGCCTCCAGCCAGGTATTAAGCAACACAGCTAAGGGCACCCCCTGTGGGGTTCAGACCTCGGCTTAGGGCGTTGCTGGTTCGCGAGCAAGGGAGCTGGGCCTGTCTGGTATTTTATTATTATTTAGTTATTTGGGGAGGGGATTTGCGCTACTGGCTCGGCTCGGGCCTGGGGGGAACGTTACGGCTTATTCGCGTCGAGCCTCGCCGGCGAGTACGGAACAATGGTCGGTTTTGTGTAGTGTCGTTTGTGTGCCGTCGTCGGGCGTCCTGGAGGACCGTTATGTCGTCATCCGGTTCGATGACGGCATGTTTTGGGCGCCTTATCTTAGATATAAGGGAGGGTGTGTATCGGGCGGCCGATACGACGAGAGGGTTGGGATGATTTTCAGCAGAATCGAAATGGTCGCCACAGGTGCTTCTTGAAGGATAACTTTATGTGGAATACTTTAACTAGATCTCTAATAGCTCAAGCTATGGTGTTGCAACTTTTTTAAATTGCTTGTATCGCAGAAACTATGTAGGATAATACACAAACTGATAATATAACACGGAATAGTATATATACTCTTGGTAAACAGTTGTGTAAAAATATACAGTAAATATATTTATCTAATGCCCTTTAGATAAATATATTTACTGATAGCCGTGGTGGCCGAGTGGTTCGAGCAGTTGCCTGCGACGCAAAGGTCGCAAGTTCGAATCCCGACTGTACCAATGAGTTTTTCTGAACTTAAGTACAGTGATTAGTCACACCACGAGCTTTACGGTGAAGGAAAACATCGAGAGGAAACCTGCATACGTCTGAGAAGAAATTCAAAGGCGTATGTATAGTAGTGCTTGAGTAACGGCGATGGACTCGCCATCTGTCACGTTGGCACCTAATATACCTCTGGCGGAAAGTGGGTGTGTGGGTATTACCTATACACCTCTGCCTACCCCTTCGGGGACCCTTGTGGGAAGGCGTGAGGATATTATTATTATTATTATTATAATGCCCTTTAGAATGGACAATAAAATTAATTTTAAATGAGTTATAATATAGATTACATATTTCATTTGTTTGTCCTAATTTTGAAACGATGTAATTTGGACTCATTGCTCTTAATGTATTTTTTTTAATATTGCATATATTAACATAAATGTAACGTCGATGTCTCAAATAACTTCATTTCTACGTTCTTCTGAGATTTACCAAGAAATATATTTTGAGGTTTGATAATGGCCATTAATTGATGATTCATTATTTCATCTCTACGGAGTTTCAGTACTGTGTCTGTTCTGTACATATTTAAAACTTTTGTCATTGTAAATAGAGTAGCCTAGATTGAAATATGACAATAATTTAGGAAAAGATCTTCAGATATATTTGGTATAAATTATACGTGTGAATAAACTGTATTACTCTATGAAAAAATTGAGTCAGATTTGAAAACTCGCCTTTATTTCTTTCATTAAGTAATTCAATATATTTTTAGCTGTCGTCCAATGCGAACGGAGTTATATTCCAAGACCCAATTACAGCCGTTCAGAGAGAGACTCAGGTGCTTACTGACCAAGGAATGGACATTATTATCGTCTTGTCGCACTGTGGCCTTGAGGTTGATAAGTGAGTTTTTGACTTATATTTAAGTAACCTTAACTAATATAAGACTGTGTACAGTCTAATATAATCATAGAACAATAGGAATATTGTTAGGTATTGTTATTGTAAATAAAAATGTCATCAGACCAAGAAGAATTAAGACACCGTATCAATCGCACGGACATACATTTATAATATATGTACATAATACCAAGACTGATTAACGTGGACAAAGCGAAAGATCTAAAGAGAACCGGCGTGATAATACGTATAATCACAAAGATACTTTTACGGTCCACGTTCGTTAAAATCCATAATAAAGTCTTAAAACCTATTCTTTGGACCTCGCGAGCAATACCCTCGTGTTGCAAGCGTCCATGACGTCAATTACCGCTCACTATCAGCGGGATCACATTGTCAGCTAATTTTAAGTCCGTAGCAGGAAATTGTTTTGTAAAAATATTGAACCAATTCTTCAGTCAGACAGTAGATCGGTGGCAACTCGCAGGTTCAATCCAATATGAATGAAAGTGTAGTATTGAGTAGTTTTTATATATTTATCTTCACGCCATCCCACAAGGCTTAGGGAGGTGTGTAGGTAGAATCCACATAGCAAATTTCCGTCAGAGATATATTTTAGGTGCCAACGTGACAGATGGGGAGTACATTGCCGTTACTTAAGTACGACTTTACATACGCCTTTGAATTTCTTCTCAACGTACGTTCAGAAGTTCAGTACGTTAAGTACGTTCATCACCGTAAAGCTCGTGGTGTAACTAATCACGGTACTTAAGTTCAGATTTACTCACTGGTACGGTCAGGGTTCAAACTTGTAACCTTTGTGTTGCAGGCAACTAGACAAACCACTCGGCCACCATGGCTCATTTTAATATAATATCATTTATAGGTATATTAGGTAAGTATATTAGAAGTGTTTCTATAGTAGACGTGGACGTATCTAGCGTGTTACGAATATGGATACTTTTTGGTAAATGACATCCCGAAATTCATGTGAAGTCTTGTTCAAGATCTCTTACATTCCGGTATCCGATAGCGGTTTTGGACTGTGGAAAATACAGAACAAAAAAAACTGAATAGCGAATTTCAACTGTACCTATGTATTGTCTTTTATAATGTGAATAATCTGAACCAATAATGTAAAAGGCTTGCATTATATCAATATAATTATAACATCAGTCTATATAACTTCAGGCAAACTTATCGTAGATTTAAATGCATAGTAGCGAGCGCCAATATTTTCCAATAAACTTGGCCAGCTTTAAAACTCATAAGACGCCGGATGGTGCAATAAACTGATAGAGTATTTAAGCTCGCAGTCTATTTTGAACTATCCAATAGATACCGATTAGTGTCACTGTATTTTAATGTTAATCTAATTTGTATACTGAATCTTAGTTTTTGTCGAACATCAAGGAGATATACATATGCATGCTTACTAATCATCACGCCGGGTCCCTAACGGGGTAGGCAGAGAGTATAGAGTTCGCCAGTTCTCTCTAGACTTACATACCTCTTTCGCTTCGTCGACATTCATCAGTATCTTCATACATGCTCGTCGGTTTCGAGTACTCTTGACGTTCTCTTCCTTTAACCAAGGAGATTGTTTTTACAATTTGTTTATTTAAAAAAGCACAACTATAACACACGTCATCACACGCGTGATGACAACATTGCGTGGCGTGGGATCGCTGCGTCAGACGCACGAAAGACCCTATTTTTCTAGCACACATTCCCTAAAGAGTAACCGTACTTAACACTTATCTACAGCATCTCATTGGGCGTAATTTTGGTGCTATCTTCTGTAAATAGAAAGTATAGTAGTGTAGTATACCTTAGTCGGATAGCTGTGAAATCACGGTAATTCAAGATATGCCTCACCTCTCTTAATTAAGCTACTCCATATTGTTATAATTAACCCAACATTCAGATAATGATTAATTTATTTTTGGAGGTCTACTTAAAATCTCACAACTAGCATGATTATGGAGATTTATAGATTTGGAAAATGTATGTGTGAACTAGTGCTTTTTAAGGATTTGAGTACTTTACTGTTTTATAACTAAAACTTTTCATTTTTTAGGGAAATCGCAAGAACTGTAGGTGAAAATATAGATTTAATCGTAGGTGGTCATACACACAGCTTACTTTGGAACGGGGATCCTCCAAGTCAGGAGCTGGTATCGGGTCCTTATCCGGTTGTCATTGCGGCGGACTCGAACTCTAAACATAAGGTTAGTGTCATAAAATATATTTTTTAGCTAATCAGTATGTTTGAGATTCAATTTTCATTAAATTTAATAATGAATGAATTTCAGACACTTGTCTCTATTAAAAATTTGAAACACAAAACAATAAATAAATAAAAGTATTTCATTTCAAGTAACGATGGGCCAGACAGTCTTTACTTAATTCTTAATAAAGAGGTTAAGGTAGATTTGTAAATTGTAATTTAATTTGTTTGTGCTAATCTGAGGAACAACGAAACTGATATAAAAAATACTCGTTTATTAAGGAATGGCATAGACTAAATATATATCACCATACTTCTACCCAATATGAGCGAATAATTAAATTTATCTGGGTGTAACCGCGGGGCAACAGTTGGCACAGATAGATTAGGCTGGATTAACACATATGATATGTTTTTTACATACATACATACATATAATCACGCCTCTTTCCCGTAGGGGTAGGCAGAGACCACTTCTTTCACCTTGCTACGATCCTTACATACTTCTTTCGCTTCGTCTACTTTCATTATTCTCTTCATACATTCTCTTCGGTTTAGGGTACTCTTGACCTGACCTTTTTTCAAGACGTCCCTAATTTAGTCTAGAAACGTCCGTCTAGGTCTACCCCTTCCAACACTTTCATTCACACTCGCCTTATACACTTCTTTCGTCAATCAATATATTTTTTTTCCGAAAATAATCCGCATTTGTCCGACGTCTTTCTGTCAGTGAATCATAGTTCTGTTAAATGATATAGATTTAATAATAATAATAAGTATCGGCTACTGAACCCAGGAAGAATTTACTTTTTTGTACTGTGCTAAGTAAAAATGATGTAGAAATTGGCGCTGGTATGCCTGTATGAAATATTCATAAATATAATTCTCTCCTAAAACATTGACTGTCTGGATTGATAATTTTATTTCGGTATTGGAAAAAAGTCGAGCTTATCTGATGATTTCAAGGTGAAGTGAAGTCAATTTATAATGTGGATTTTTTATTCGGATGTTCATTAGGACAGTGTCATTTCTTTGATTCTGAGTAAATTCTGCTGAAATGCGAGAACAAAATGACAGGCTGGAAATAAAAATAAAACAGTAATATTGGTTAGCTCTGGTATAGATATGGTAGACGGGGACCAGTGGTTACATGAATGTGTTGATCTGTCACGTTGACATCACAATATCTAGGGCAAAGTCGACATTGTAATACCCAGACATTACAATTTCGACTTCTTCGGGCAAATAAATTAGAAATAATGTGACTTATCTACAAATATTGTTTAAAAGCCGAAAACACACAGAGAAATAACAAAATATACATAATAGTAAACATTTTACCATAAATAAAGGTGCTTAGTCGAAATATGTATCTTCAAAACATGAAGAGAAGTATTTTGAATTTCAAAGTTTTCCCAATTTGTTTCCAAATTGAGTTTTTTTTGCAGACGTTGATAGTAACAGCATCGGCATTTACTAAATACTTAGGTAATCTAACAGCGTATTTCGACCAAAACGGCGATCTTCAGTCTTTTTCGGGGGAACCTGTCTTCCTTAACCGATCCATTCCAGAAGGTAACTTTTTTTTACATATTCCGCCAATTTTTGTTGCTTAGTCTTGTTTCGTAAGTATATTCCATATCTTGTTGTGGAGTGACGTCAGATACTATTTGTAAAATCTTTTTGACATATTGATCCGTTCAATAATTTACAAATAATTTTGTTGTCGACTGTACTTACATCAATGAGCTGCAGAGATGAGTTGTATGAAATAATTGTCTAAGCACTCGACTTTAAACCCATCTATTACAAAGGTAAGGTATAAAATAGCTGTGATTTTAAACGCCGCCCTTATAAGACACTTAAAAGTTTCGTGCATTTTTCTTCAGCTGTTATCGAATGGATGTCTAAGATGAAATTGATATAATTTTAAAATTGCAGATCCGGAAATAAAACGCCTTTTAGAACCCTTTACTGCAAAATTACATTTATTGGTCAAAGAAGTAGTAGGATACACAAATGATAACATGCTAGGAGCATCGTGTGGATCTCAAGAGTGTGAGATTGGTAATTTGATTGCAGATTCTTATCTAAATGCCGTAAGTAAGAGAAAAATTGGTAAAAAGAGCTTTTTAAATTCTACGAGTAGGAGTCCCTATGGTGTTGGTTGATCTTCAATAACGAAATCATACTAGGCTTTAGAAGAACTCAGTGATAGTAATTATAACATTGAACATAGATATAGAGATAGAAATAGACTCGCCCAATCTATTGAACCCTGGCCAATTCCATTCACTCACATTCACTCGACATATCACATTACCGATTGGTTCAATTATTATTATGAAATTTGAATAGTTTCTATATTCCATGTAATCATAAAGTTCTCTGCTAATGGTTGCTGAAAAAAGACCGTTCAGAAACAGTTTATAGGTTTCGTTAAGAAGTATCTATTTATCCTTAATTTATGGTTACTGTGAATGTGGATACTTAAACTTAGGGCGGTCGGAAGTTGCGTGGACGTGATCTGCGGGATGAGTCGGTTTAAGCTCAGTGTTGGTTGTTCAAATTACTTCTTATAGGTATAGGTACTAAAGTAAAATGTACTTATACACTTCTACTATGACAAATTAAATACAAGTGCCTTTAAGAATTCAGTTCTCGTACCAAACTAAGGCACCAATTGTCGTAAGATTACCAAAATATATAATTACCAAATTGTAGTGTTACCAGCAATAAACCAAATACTGATATATTTATGTGTTTTTGCTTTTCAGACCCAAGGGGCGATAATGTCAAACTATTCTCACGTGGTATTTTATTTGAGAAACATGATTCGAGGATCCTTGCCTAAAGGAGGTAAATTACTGTTACACTTACTATTAAATGTTGTAGGAAAGAAATAATAATTTCTTTCAAAATTGTTTGAAATTAAAACAGCATCTTGATATTCTAAATTCTATTTTTGGCTTGAATAATAAGATATATCGTCGAACCATATCAAAGCAATTTGAAAGAATAAAATTTATTAATAATTACGTTAGCACCTTTGGCGCCATCTTTCGGACTCAGCTTAGGCTTAAGCAATTTTAAACATTAATGATAATATTAAAGGATACTTAAAAATTATATCTTTCTTGGTGAGTTCTTTATGGCGTTAGAAGACAGTGGTTTGAATAGATTTCCGATCACAAATTCGACTTTCTAACTCTTCTGAAAGAACTTCCAACAAACCTGAATGTTTTCCTAAACATAATATATTTATGAAGGAGGTATTGTATTACAATGTACAAACTATGAAATAGACAGCCTTAAATACTGTGACATCTCTATTTTTCCTTAGGTTCACACACACATTCACGTTTACAATTTTAGAATGCGTAAGCGATTTCAGCCAACAGACAACAGGTTGAGAAAAAGTCAAATATAGGCCAGATACTAGGCTTCGGAAAATTTCAGCTATCGCGCTAATTCCAACTGTATCACCTTCCAGATATAACCATTGGTTCAATAATCAACGTATCGCCTTTCGCTAATAAAGTAGCTACTTTCGTTCTACCTGGAAAACATTTATTGGAAGCCCTTGACCTTTGCATGTCAACTTCCTGGACCGACCATCCGTTCTCCGGGCCGTGGTTGGCACATGTAGCTGGTGAGTATAATTTTAATATGACCCTTCGAAACCCTTTGAAAGGGTAGATAGAGGTGTAATTACAACGACATTTTGTTGGAGTTATAGCATGCCATAGTTGGTGTTATAATTGATGGTGTGATTATAAAGAAGAAATATATTTTACGTTGGTTTGGACAGATACAGACACTATAGAAATTGCAAGAAGAAGAGGTAAAGGAAGGCCACGCTCCAACTATTTAGATCATATTGGATATATCAGTGATAGAGTCACCATCTGTCACCCTTGCACTAAAGTATTTCGCTGGTGGAAAGTGGTTGTATGGGTACTACCTACACATCTCTTCCTGCCACTTCGAGAACCCTTGTGAGAAGGCGTGAAGATATATATTATATATATATATATATATATATATATATATATATATACACATAAGTACATAGAATATGCAAGATTAAGGTACAAATACTCGTGTTCATCAAATAAATATCTGCTCTAGTTGGAATCGAACCCGCGGCCTTAAGAGTCGAAGTTAGGAGCTCCGACCACCAGATCAGACGGCCGTCTAAAATATAAACAATTTAATTAATGAACCTATAAAGTACAAAACTTGACTTCTTATGTTCAGGTCTCCAAGTAACGTTTGATGCTAATCTACGAAAAGCTGTATCCGTGTTGGTGAAGAATGGAGAAGAATTGGAACCTTTGAAGTGGGATCAGAACTACCAGGTTACCACTGTCGACTTCCTGAGCAGTGGTAGAAATGGATTTTCAGTAAGGAATATTTTTGTCTTAGTATTTGCGAAAGCCAAAAGAACGAGAACTGCGAAAGCACTGATAAATATAGATGTAGCAAGAGGTCTGTGTGTGAGTGTGTGTGAGAGAGAGCTGGCTAGAGAGAGCTCTACTCTCTTTCTCTCTCTTTGCTCTCAGAAGCCGTCTGGGTCTTGGCATTGTGATACAATGATGATGACAATAAAACTCCAGCCTCATTGATGGTGAGCCTGTCACCAGCAATACATGTTTAAATTTGTAATATCCTCACGCCTTCCCACAAGGGTCCCCAAAGGGTTAGGCAGAGGTGTATAGGTAGTACCCACACACCCACTTTCCGACAGAGATATATTTTAGGTGCCAACGAGACAGATGGCAAGCCCATTGCCATTACTCAAGCACGATTATACCCTTTGAATTGTGAAACGCCTTTCACCGTAAAGCTCGTGGTGTGACTGATCACTGTACTTAAGTTCAGAAAAATTCATTGGTACAGTCGGGATTCGAACTTACAATCTTTGTGTCGCAGGCAACTATACGAACATCACGGCCACCACGGCTTTTAAAATTTGCAAATTTTTATCTTCTTCGTTCAATAGTTTTTGCTTGGAAGAGGAACAAACACCCTTAAAAACTTACGCATTTATAATATTAAGTCATAATATTCAAATCTTTTGATATTTTTTGTTACAGATGTTAAGTAAATACGGGAAGGACTTTCAAACCATCGGCACAGACTCACAAATTCTTATAGACTACATCAAGAAAATATCGCCCATAACACCCTACTTAGACAACAGATTGAGAGTCATCAATTAGACATAATCGTTGCTCATTAATTATTAAGTAAAATATACATTACTTTGATGAAGTACCTACATTTCTATTCACCTTATAAGATTAAAAATATGAAGTGCTTCGTCGACCAACAATTGGCAATAGATAGCTAACATTCATGTATTATTATTACTTACGTATTTTTAGAGGGCTAATGAATTGCAATTAATCGATCGGACATTTAAGGACGGGAATGTCAAGAGTACTCGAAACCGACGAGCATGTATGAAGAGACTGATGAATGTGGGCGAAGCGAAAGAGGTATGTAAGTCTAGAGAGAACGGAGTCTACAACTTGCTTGCTTACCCCATTAGGGACACGGCGTGTATGTATGTGTATATGTATGTATATTTGGTCCGATGTAACCTACCTAACGTACCTCTGGCGGAAAGTGGGTGTGTGGGTATTACCTATACACCTCTGCCTACCCCTTCGGGGACCCTTGTGGGAAGGCGTGAGGATATATTAGTATTATATTTTATGTAGGCAGGCGTGGTGCTGTAAGCGTCCATAGTCAGTGGTGACCACTTAACATTAGGCAGGCCGCATGAATGTTTGAAACTTCAGTAGTATCCCAGCGAATCGCCCCGACTTCGCTCGAATACATACATTGTTTCGTTATATCTCAAATGGATCAAGGTAGCATTTTTGATGAAAACTCCCACAATACTTGTCTTTTCGGACATTTCAATAATAAGCACCATATTTCAACCAATTTACCCAATATCTTTACAAATTACACACTTAACCCTTCCTCATGCATAAAAATCCGTTCACCAGTTTTTGAGTTCATTGCAAACAGACAGACAGATGTGGTGAAGGATTTTGTTTTATAATAAGTAGTGCAAAAAGTACCCACCTTTCATTATGGAACCTTACCACCTTTCATATCTCACCTCTGGTTTTCGGCAGATAATTATGAAAACCTAACACGCCTCATAATGTGCAGTTTCAAAGGTAGTTCTGGAACTCTGCGACTGTTGAATTAAGTATACGTTGAAAAGTATTACATTATACTACGTACATATATGGCTATTTTTTAAGAAACGGTTGTATATAACGTACCTATACACGTCATTCACGCCCTTAATCTCTCTTACGCATTCTTGAATCATGTTTTCATTATTACGTCATGAGAAGGAAACAGCTCGATAAGAGCCATGTTCAATCCACCGAGTAATAAGACTCATCTTTGATTGAAGAATTGCATTCTCGATTGATCCATGTCACAAAGTTCAACGACTTCTCCGAGTGCTCAGCAACGAATTTTGATTGAAAATAAACCGTCTGAGAAGTCGATTTAACTTTAGATATTAATAAGTTCTAAGTGCTCACTATTTACACTACTTAATATTTGAAACTTCTCTATGTATGAGATATGTATGAAAAGTAGTTTTATCTTGGCTATAAATTTTAAATGAAATTTCGATTATGAGTAAACTGAATTAATTTATGATACGTGGTGGCCGAGTGATTCGAGCAGCGACACAAAGATCGCAAGTTCGAATCCCGACTGTAGCAATGAGTTTTTCTGAACTTAAGTACAGTGATTAGTCACACCACGAGCTTTACGGTGAAGGAAAACATCGAGAGGAAACCTGCATACGTCTGAGAAGCAATTCATAGGCGTATGTATAGTCGTGCTTGAGTAACGTCGATGGACTCGCTATTATCTCTGGCGGAATATGGGTGTGTGTGTACTACCTACCCCTTCGGGGACCCTTGTGGGAAGGCGTGAAGATATGTATACTGAAAATTTGAGGGAAAGGCGGGCAAAAAAAGAAATGCGTATTGTACACGAGTTGCAGGAGCTGTTTTGTTTGATGATGTAAATGAAGAAGCAGGCAACGATAATAATAATTTTAAAAGTATTCTACACCTATCTGAAAAATATTTTTATTGGAGTAGTTTGCATACGTTTAAAAGAACGACCCGAAAATGCTTTATTTGAATCTGTTCTTCCGTTCAACATGTTACTAAATTTGTGATTTTGGTAAAATAATAATACCAAAAACTCATTTAAAGAATGTAAGCGTAAATATATGAAAAACTGATTTTATTGTAACTTCCCACTTCTAATCACAGCTCCGCCTTCCTCGCAAAATCGTCATCAAAAATTTTCTCCCACATTCATCAGTCGCTTCATACACGCTCGCTAGTACCGAGTACTCTTGAAGCTGCTATCCTCTCGATCGATTTGATCTAGGCAGTGGGAACGTGGCCTTCCTCTACATTTAAACCCGTAAATATGCAAGAAGATTTTTATCCTGTTCGTATTTCAATTTATACCTACATAATATTAATTCTATAAAACGTAATTTACAGTGACTAGGATACTAATTTAAACTAAAATAATACAATACCAGTCCTGACCAGATCGTCATGCGGGATGGTGCCAAGAAGGCTGGCAGCATTGCCACGCTTTATGGCACCAGCCTTCTTGCCACCGTATATTAAGGGAATCAGTAATAGCATATCTAGTGTGAAGAGTCATCAAAATTATTTCTCAGAGCGCAAAATCACCTTAGCAGAAATTACCAGCCGCATATCGAAATTGGAGCCAGCTGGCCTAACGATACTTGAAAGACGTTACCTCTAATTATACCAAGATAGGACGAACTCGTTATCATATTTTAAAATGAATTATTTAAACTAGAACGGAATTATGAAACTTTTGTCGAGAGAATTTGAAATTAATTTAAAGGTAACGGGCAGACCGCTCATACCATCTGTCAAGTACGATCAAATGTCTTCCCTTGAATATTTATGAAAATGTCTTGCCATTGGAAATAACGTAAATTTACATAGTTGGTATACGTAAGAGCCGTGGTGGCCGAGTGGTTCGAGCAGTTGCCTGCGATGCAAAGGTCGCAAGTTCGAATCCCGACTGTACCAATGAGTTTTTCTGAACTTAAGTACAGTGATTAGTCACACCACGAGCTTTACGGTGAAGGAAAACATCGAGAGGAATCCTGCATACGTCTGAGAATAAAATTCAAAGGCGTATGTATGTATAGTCGTGCTTGAATAACGGCGATGCACTCGCCATCTGTCACGTTGGCACCTAATATACCTCTGGAGGAAAGGGGGTGTTTGGATACTACCTATACACCTCTGCCTACCCCATCGAAGACCTTTATGGGATGCTTGCAATATTTGTGTTGCCAACTTTAATATTACAAGTTTATATACTTGTCTTGATTACAATATTACATAACAAATAATCATTCTAAAAAATATTATTACAAGGAGTCCCTTTAGGCAGGGTTCCGAAGATACTGGCAGCGTTCCCCCTCTGAATAGCTAGACTAATTCCTTGTCCGAAGTAGCTGCCAGCTCTTCGGTCTCCTGTTATGGTGACCAACCTTTTTGCTATTTCAATTTCAACTCGAACATTACATTTGGCATCAATGTTAGTTGACAGTTTTGTGCTTCAAAATTCTGTGCAGTTAACTTGTGAATTCGCATCAAAGGAAAGGCAAACACGAAGCAAAGCGACTATTCAGAGGTCTCGCTTTGAGGTCCCCCATGTTGAACTTGTTACGATCTCGACCGTCTTTTCTACCCAGGGGGCTGATGTAGACGGATTGCATTACTGTATTCTAATGCTGTCTAATGATGAACAATATGCGAATCTGTTTGCCTTTACGTCTAAAGCTTAAAATGATTTAAGGACGGATGTTGGTTTTTTATTTTACCACGAGCTTTGTCGTTTGGATTCATCGACGTAAAATTTAACTACATTGTAGTTTTTCTCTCTGGAACATATCATGTTCTGTGTTAATGCAGCTAAAAAAATCTTTACTAAATTTCATTCTATTGTATTAAGGCGTTCTGGAGTGATTGAGTAACACAATCTTTCATTATA
Source organism: Drepana falcataria (assembly GCA_945859725.1). Lineage (NCBI taxonomy): Eukaryota > Metazoa > Arthropoda > Insecta > Lepidoptera > Drepanidae > Drepana > Drepana falcataria. The sequence goes on along the minus strand of OX243941.1, from coordinate 5,667,954 downwards.
ATATTTGTAGGGTTTAAACCCTACAAATATTACATCTCATCATATTATTCGGTTAACCGAAAAGGGATGTCAATTACGTGTAGAACTCCAAACGTTAATCGATCTTGTGAATGCGGGCAAGCCCAGGGGTAAAACTAGGAGTAAATAAATGAAACTAAAGTGTTACAGCTACAAAGGTCACAAACAATAATGTATAGTCAGCTTTGTGAACCTTGATACCCCGGATGTTAGAAACTTAAACTGCTTTGTAGTGAGTATCAATCAAAGTTAAGGGAAGGGATGTGAGTTGTAACCGTTCGGGTTTTCCCGGATTAGTTTCTATACAATCCGTCGATCTAGCGGAGCAACTATACGGGCCTTTAAACTTTGTAAATAACAAACAATTTAAGTTCAGATTCTTTTGTTTTGTGTCACTTCCTTTTCAATAAAATCGTTTAGCATTAACTGATAAATGTAATTTCTTCATACTTCGGATGGTCGCGTGGATTCGAATTAAATATTCACCTACAGAGTATTATAGCTGATCAGGTTCAAACCTGCATTATAGTTTAAACTTTATAGTGAAGAAAATCTGTAATACGACTAAAATGGAAATTATGGTTAAAGTAACTCGGTGTATTATTTCGTCTCCTCGGCAACTTTGTTTTCTTTGACCAGCTTTTCTTAGTAGCGGTGATAGGCGTAATTTTCAAATAAAAGTTTTCTTTTTGATTAAGTTTAATTTCGACTTATCTTAGCAAGATCAAAAGACAATTGAAAACGTAAGTAAATTTGGTGACGGATTCGTTGTCTGTCACGTTAGCATGTTGCTTACTCCTGGGGAGGACTATTTATCATTGAATAATTACTTAAGACTGCAGCCGCCACACATCTAACAATTTGTGAAAAAATTTAAATAATTATTCGTTCATATAACCAAAAATTTAACAACACTCTTCCGTCTCGCGATATATGAAAATCACATAACTTTTAATATTTATCTACATTTAGAAATAATTTTATCTGTAAACTAGCTGTCGCAAATTTAGTAAAAGTAGCGGTGTGCAAATTTGATTGAAATCGGTTAAGTAGTTCAGGAGCCCATTGTGGACTTAATTGCCATATAAAAGGTTATAGTGAGTCAATCTTAAAAGATAAAATATGCTGTCGCGGACTTTTTTTTAGAACTTTTAAAGAGGAACAATTTCCTCATGCATGATATTTTCGTAACTTAAACCGTTTACGCAGCGTACGCAACGGAAGCTCTCAAAAAGGAATATTTTTTCCCGTTCTGGCAACATTATGCATTTATGCTTCGCTCCTATTGGTCGTAGCGTGATGTTATATAGCCTAAAGCCTTCCTAGAGAAATGGACTATCCAACACAAAAATAATTTTTCAATTTTAACCAGTAGTTCCTGAGATTAGCGCGTTCAAACAAACAAACAAACAAACTCTTCAGCTTTATAATATAAGTATAGATTATTCTCCAATGAAAACGCCCCCGCCCACTGTCAACTGTCGTGGAGACCCACGAATCCACTTGATCTACCCACATTTGACCTCTCCCCTGACCTTGACCTGTACTTAAGGGTGACAACTTTATCCACCTTTTCGGTGTACTCATGTTTATTACTCTTCTGTAGGCGAGAACGTTTATTAAGCACTTAACTTATGAATAGGGCTGTCAGGTTGACAGCCCTATTCATACAGTATTATATAAGTACGAGAATGGGCTCAACTAATAGTCAAGCTACATAATACCTACATATATAGATTTGTTCACACAGGGTGTCTTAGAAAATGGAACAATTTCTGAAATATGTGATAGAGCACAATAATAGCAATAAAAACAATAAAGAAAAGGTCAAGTTTGACCACATTTTCGCATAATAGTCTGCGGTCGCGAAAGTTATACACGAAGAGTCTAATTACGTTTATATTATATCCTCACGCCTTCCCATAAGGGTCCTCCGAAGGGCTAGGCGGTGGTGTATAGGTAATACCCATACACCCACAATCCGCCAGAGCTATATTAGATACCAACGTGGCAGATGGCGAGTCCATCGGCGTCAGTCAAGCATGACAATATTTTTATTTTGACTATAGTTTATATATTTTTGTAATTTGTTTTGTGCACTAATTAAATAATAGTTTCTTTAAAAAGCTCATAAAATATAAGACGAAAAAACAAACAAAACGTAAAGCAATATTATTTATATATGTACATACCTAATAAGTATCACATTACACGAAATACAAGTGTTGTACCTTAAAGAGCCAGTATTCCCATTCCTTCCTGCGTGTCGGCATCCTGTCAAAGATACGTACACCTTTTCCGTTCCCTGATTTATGAACTGAATGCTAAGGGTCACAATATTTCCCGAGCAAACGTGATTCCACATTCTGCGTAATGTAAGTTCTTCGTGTGGGTTGTTTTGTGACAAGTTATGGTGGAAAAAGGTTTCCTGTATGCTTCTCCCTTTAAGTATACATAATATAACAAAACTCAAGAGTCGGTTTGTTTGAACACTCGGTTTGAAAAAATATACTTACATTTTATAGCACAATTCTTAGTTAAGGCTTAGTAAAGGACTTTCTTAAGGACCCGTGTGCGAAGACGTGAATATTATGAGAACACTAGATGAACCTTAAGAAGTAGTAGGGATGGGCGATGCGATGCGACGTGGTAGATCAGGCGCCAAAGAAGCAGGCGATGAAAATACTACAAAAAAATCAATAATTAATCGCCAAAAACGTGAAACGTCGTTCAAAGTACCCAGAAATAAGGCTGACTTTACAAACTCTCACCAGTACGCTAAAAACCGAAAATTAAAGAAAAAGAAAAAAGAAAAGTATAACTTCAAAAACTCACAATGTTGTCCGAAGTAATAACATTTAAATTCAGCAGCCTGTTATTATGGCTAGAACATGAATCGTTATCTTGTTCAATTATATCTGAGTGGTGATCATCAGATAGTCAGAAATAAAATTCCAATACAATTACCAAGCAAGCATGTAACCCTAGTAAGCACGAAACTTGTCACAAAGATGTGAAAACCGCAGCTGTCTAGTCGTTGAGTTGCGACAAGGGTCGATCCGACAAAGGAAACGGACTGCATGAATTAGGTAAGAGCTTTTGTGAAATGTAGTTTAAATAAATAGTAGAAAGCTTTACGGTAGGGCACTTATTTTAATGAAGTAAGGTGATTGTCACACCTGTATGAGGACTTTTAAGTATGTATTTTTACACGCCCTATTACGTTGGTAGGTAATCTCTGGCAATGCTTGGTTTTATCACCTCTGCCTACCCTTACGAGGCAGAGAAGGCAGTTCTTTGTGTCACCCATTTATTCAAAATATTTCATGCAAAATTTATCTCCTTGATAACTTATCTCTATGTATTTCTATTTGTTACCGTATCCCGCTTAAAATCCTTAGCATTTTTTTATGGATTTGGGAGTGTGACAGATGAGACTTAAAACATTTAAATTTGGACTTGAACCAAGGGTATAACCTATTTTATGTTGAGGAAATTAAATCTGAAGGAGAGATAATATGATAATTATTTTTTAAGAGAAACAATAATTTCTAAATGGGTACTAATTTTACGAAGTAGCAGTTGACAGTAAATTGTTGAATTGGAACAATTTGAATAGATACCATTTCGACATTTGAACTAAACAATGCCAGCCCACATTTTTAGAAGTCTAAGGCGCATGCGCTAATTTTTCGTAGCGCGCATGCGTTCTCTGAGAACAAAAATGGCGGAGAAGATTGCCTCGAGAACTATTGTAGTCATAAATTTTCCCCAAAACTAAAAATATTAATACAAATAAATGCTGTAAACAATATAAAAACAGTAGTACTTCGGTTTGTAGTAACTTATGTGGTGGAAAAACTAAATATATATCTGGAATCAAGCTAGTTTTGATAGTGGTTATTTATAAGTGTTGACAGATGAACTGTTACAGTGGCTATCAGTGGCGATGAGTGGCAATCATGTAGTTTTGTATAGATTTTTCATTTTGTTTCACTGATCAATACAAGTCGACCTGATTTCCTAACCGTTACTGAAATGAAATCCCAAAACCAACAAGAGAAGACGAACATTTGAAATAATTGTTTGATGAATTAATAATTTTGAGTTTGGAATTATATCTCTGGAGGTAGCGGAAAAAGAAGGTAAGCTAATATAAAAGAGTACTTGTAGTTAAAACTTATGAACAAATGAATACAAATTTGAATTCGTTAATAGACATTTTATTAATTCTGAACCAGCCAGTATATATATAGAAACCAGTTTGCCGATCAAGGTATATCTTGATAGCCATTGATTTGTTAAACAGGAATTTTCGCCAAAAACATAATGTCACATTAATCATAATATCTTCTTGCTTCCTCACCAGGCAAAGCCTGTAAGGGAACTTGTATATTTTAAATATTCGGTTAATTTGTTATGGTGATATGATTGTTACCAAAATATTACGCTTCATGCTTTTTTTCGGAAGCAAATAAAGGCTGTTTAAAAGCTTATATAAAGTAGTATTTCAGTAGTAGTTGGATATTAAGAGCTTCTTAAATCGCCCCTTCTGGTATTATGAGCTTTACCAAGTCTCACTGAAGATGTATTGCCCTATTACGAATGATCGTATGGGCTTTGGATTTTACGGCTGTCTTACGGTTACTTTCGGAGTCTTAAGATATAGCCTGGCATATAAAACAGTCTGGATTGGTAGATAAGAATTTATAGTTTTCGTCGTCAGCTTTCCGAAGCTTGGACATATAGGAGGAAAATTGAGATTTCTCAATCTCTCTCTCTCTCTCTCTCTTCTTTCGGCAATCTTAATTAACTGCCGAGTTCCCCATGAGGTAGATACAGACAGTTCTCTCTAGCCTTTCAGACCTCTTTAGGTTAACACACACGGGAAGTTATCTAGCAGATATCTTACATTATAATCAGTAATTTAGGCTTTTATACATAGTATTTTATACATATCAAATAAATGGCGAGTGAAACTTAAGAGAGGTAGGGCATAACGGGTTTCCCGTTCGAATTTGGAGCTGCCCGACTGGGACAGGACCTCCACCTTATAGAAGTCCGTAGCCAAATAACACAATTTTTGTGTTGTGTTCCTATGCGGTGAATAAGGTTTCCAGTAATGAGCACCTTGGGGAGGGGGAGGATTGTTATATTGTGTTGGCAGCAGAGGGATTAGTCCCATTAGGGTGCCAACACAGTATAACTCTCCGAACATAGAGTGGCAACGCGCAAGTGGATACTTTGGTACTGTAAGCGTAAATAGGCTGCGGTAACCGTTTTCCATCGGGTGGGCCGTATGCTTGTTTGCCACACTTGTGGTATAAAAAAAAAACTCGTCGGTACTGTCGGGATTCAAACTTGCAATCTTTGCGTTGCAGGCGATCACTCGAACCACCTAGCCATCTACGGCTCCTCAATCCAAAAGATAGATTAAGCAGTTTCTCTTTTATAATTAAATTGCTAGAACTTCATACCACGAGCTTTACGGTGAAGGAAAGCCTCGAGAGGAACCCTGCCTACGTTTGAGAAGAAATTCAAAGACGTATGTATAGCCGTGCTTATAGCGAACATGGACTCGCCATCTGTCACGTTGACACTTAAAATATATCTCTGGTGCACAGTGGGTGAAAACTCTCACACCTCTGCCTACCCCTTCGAAGAGCCTTGTGAGAAGGCGTGAGGATATATATATACGTATATTTTAAATCAAGTATATATTATAGACAAGCCGAGAGTAATCTATTAAACCAACATAAAATACCTGGGTAAGAACAAAAGATTCCAAATAACAAAAGCTATTGTATCGACAGTATAATAAAGATGAATATATATTTCAATCAGGCCCTACGAACGCCTGCAGGCGAGTAAATTAATTTTATTATCAATTTTGGTCCATTTACTCTACTTAGGCACATTACTCGGGCTTTTATGAAAGTTAAATTGACAATCTATTACAGGATCGACAGTGTTCGTGAAAATCACGAACTTGATGTTAATACATTAACGTTTAAGATATAATTTATAAATAGGCTTGGTCCGTGACTTTACTCGCATTATAGTATGCTTGAGTAGTAGGTTATCCAGCAGTAGCATGGTGATATATTATGATAATAAGGTTATAAGCCTTCTTCTATTTACGGATTATCTAAGGCAAAATATTTTTTACACCTTATAGAATTCGGTAGCAAAAATACACAATTTATTGTGTTGTGTTCCTACGCGGTGAATAAGTTCTCCAGTAATGAGCTCTTTGGGGAGGGGGGAGGGTTGTTATATTGTGTTTGCAGCAGAGGGATTAGTCCTATTATGCTGCCAACACAGTATAATTCTCCGAACATAGAGTGGCAGCGCGCAAGTGATACTTCGGTATCGGTAACGTAAATAGGCTACGGTTACCGTTTCCCATCAGGTGGGGTCGGCCGTAGGCTTGTTTGGCACTCTCGCTGTATAAAATAAACCAAATCATTTTATTAGTTTAAAATATTAGTTTTAATAAGATTCGTGCCTTCAAACAAACTATACCTATAAATAGCTACACTCGCGGATTATGATTTAGCACAATATTATTGCTTATGGTGGTATCCTTAAAGCCAGAATCATTTAGGGAGCTCCATAGGTACGTCATGTTTGCAATTATTGACGTCGAACGGAAACACTTTTAATCGTTTTTCATAAGGCCCTGTGATAAAAAGAGCCCGTTATAGCCCTATTTATTTTCCGGGTCCGTTCCGGGGTTCAAACAGATAGCGAATAATCGGAGGAAAGGGTCGAGCTCTAAAAAAGTTGGAGTGTTTTTTTCTCGTTTCCCGGTATAATAAGTTGGTAGGATACGGTTCTAAAGCTTACTTGGTTAAACACATGAGTAAGAAATTTTAAATAGGTATCTCAAATTATATACATTTATCACATTAATAAATATACTTTGTACGCCGGGCATTGGTCAGCACCGGCATGCCTGCTGTGCTGGAACCAGTCGGTCTCACTCTTTTTCTTATCTCTGATGCCATGGAGGATGGGTCGGCTCTTAGTGTAGGTCGCTACGCGTTTCGATATGCTAGCCCATTCAACCTTCATCACAAATCAGTAGCACTAACACCGCTTGAGGCAAGTATGCCTTTATCGGGCCAGGTTATTGCGACATTTGCGATTGGAACTGGGACTGTGGGGTCCTGGAAGCTCTACATCTTTTCTAATCTCTCTCATCTAATCGCTTCTCGTGATTAGCTAGAACGTATCTCGCTCATATGATCAGCGTGGCAATGCTGCTAAGCTTCTTGGCACAAATATCAAATATGTAATTATGTAGTTAATTTTACTATAATTTTTTCTAAATATTGTTATTTTTTTTGGCTAAATAATGGAATAAAACATGATCTTTTCACTAAGCAGAGGTGCTACATACATCATATGTGACGTCAGCCATAAAAAGTCTATTCTATTACTTTCGCGTAGTTTCACCTGAAAAGTGTGTACCACTATATCACTCTGTTTGTTTTTCGACCATTGCTACCTTGTGAATGTATGTTTTTGTGACAAAGGACCTAAAAGTTGCGTGTTTTTCTCTTATTTCTGGTATGCCATGTGACAGGTTTTTATGATTTGTGACCTCTGTAGAATATGCACCGCGGTATACATATCAGTAGTATTCACGAAAATACTTTGAATAATATGTAAACCGTGGTGGCCGAGTGGTTCGAGTAGTTGCTTACGACACAAAGATCTCAAGTTCGAATCCCGACAGTACCAATGAGGTTTTGTGACTAGTCACACCACTAGCTTTACAGTGAAGGAAACATCGAGACGAAAAGTGCATACCTCTGAGAAGCAATTCAAGGGCGTATGTTTAGTCGTGCTTGAGTAACGGCAATGGACTGGCCAAACGTCTCGTTGGCACCTAAAATATATATCTACCTACTACCGTGTAGATCCAAGAATTGACCACTGTTATTAAATTTAAAAAAAAATGATTTTCACGGAGTTTCAACCCGCACAGTTTTTATTTTGCAACTGTTCAAACCACCAGGTTACCACAGCTTATATACTGTAGTGAAATAACCGATTATATGAGTATAAATGACATTAAATGAGAAGTGCTAAATAAAACGATCATCCAAAGTTCGATACCAGTGCCCAATAACCCAAATAATATCTCAGTTTACAGCGCAATTTAGTCTCCAGATTAACCAATATCGCTTCATTATACCCATAAACTGAACCCAGATAATAGCTTTAGTAACCACCATTATTTAAGGAATAGTTAACGGCAGTCTATGGAAATAAAATTGGTCTCAATTCTTAACGATTGAAACATAAAAGTGGTCATCCAAATGTGTGTCGGTGGCGGCAGCAATTTGACTGCTCGTAAATTTTCGTGGAACGTAAATCGCAGTCATTGGTTGTTTTGTATCGATTTTGTGATACTGTTCGTTCATATACTGAGAACATTCATAATGGTCCAGAATTGTTTTTAAAAACTGATTTATCCGATATCCATAGATTTCAAATTAAATTAATATTATTTCGTTGCAAACATGAAGAAAGGAATGTCACCTTGATTTAGAAACCTAGAATAGAAAGGATGAGTGATGAAAGATTGACGAAACAGGTGGACAATGCGGAACATGGCGGCAGCGGAGCTACATCAAATCGATTAGACACTTATGAATGGGAACGTCTAGAATACTCAAAATTGGCAAGATTTGAATAAAGCGAAAATGGTGTATTAAGTCTACAGATAGCTCGCGCTCTACTCTCACACAACACAAACACATATCTGTATATATGTGCGTGTTGCTAATAATACTTCACTATTTCAATTTATCAGTAGAAGTATCACGCATACATCCCTGTTTGCTATTCAAAAGGCAAATCTCAAAGGATTACTGCCGCAAAATAACATTCATATGGTGAAACTGAAATGTAGGTTTCGCGCACACGAGGCTTACAAACATGCGGTGAGCGAACATCGGTTAACTAATGAAAACACCACGTGAACTAGCCTGTGTTATGGTACAATTGATTTTACCACTGTGCCTATAGTCGAGGCTAACTTAGCTTACTAACCAGAAGCTACGTGAAGCATAGATCTCTTAAATGTATAAACTACAAAAGCACCCAGTAGTAGCTCCAAATGTTTAAGCTTTAATAAGCTTATATTTAGGCCTTTCTGTGTCTACTATCTCTGCCTACCCCGTGTGGGACTTGGCGTGACGATATGTATGTCTATTTTTAAATAGCGTTAAATGCTTAAAAAATACTTCGAATTTCCATCAAGTGCGTACTGAAAGTTTGATTTTCAATGTTAGTTCTAAAGAATTTTTCGAATTGGTGTAGTGAATCCCATACAATCATATATTTTTTGTCTGACTGGAATCAATGTATAGTTTGATCGTACGTATGCCACTTCCCGGCTCTATCCAATTTCCCAGTACTCGACTATTTCAAGTGTTGGACGGCTACTGTTCAATTAAATTGGACCCTGTTATGTCCTGCGTTCCAACATTTGCTTGTCCGAGCTGTAGCCTTACGAGCATTGCGCCCTGAAATATTTCGGCCAGGAATTTATGCACCGGCCCCTGAACATCTGCTTTCCCTTTAGCTATTGACGTTTGCTTTGTTTATTCACATTAATTAAGGTAGAGGTGTATATGTTGTACCCACTTTCCGCCAGAGATATATATTTTGGGTGCCAACGTGACAGATGGCGAGACCCCCGCCGTTACGGTAAATTACATAAAATCAGACGAAAAGTCGGGATACCAACTTGCAGTTTTTGTGTTGCAACTACTACTTACTACTTGACCCACTCGGCCAGTACGGCTAATGTAATAAAAATATCTGATTATATAATTACGTCCATTTTACAATATACGTTTCCCCGCTCAAGTTTTTCTTCACTAGCTCACTCTCAAACGTTATCTGATGAATTAGATCCATCTTAGTAATGTCAACTCATAATGGCAAATTTTCATTTGCTAGGTAATTATCCGTTCCATTACCTTTATAAAATACTAATTTCATGTATTTTTAAATTTTGTTTCCTAGATGAAACTTATTAACTTGATACAATAAAATTTTAGAATCCTTAATAATCAATATAATTTCAAATTTAAGTGTAGACCTTAAATTTTACCACCTTTTGTCGGTCTTTCCGACCCAACTCTTTTCATTTACCTCTGTCTAGCGTAATCTTCTTCTTCTAGCCTTCTTCTTTTTCTTTATTCCTCTCTTTCCCTCTACCTTTTCTTTTAGGGTAGTTTAAAAGAAGCAACGTATAAGCAAATCATACTCAGTAAAATAATCGAAAACTTTGTCGAAAAACAGACTAATTTAGATTCCATAATAATTATGCTTGTATAATTTCTGAAAAGAAATAATGTTCTCCTTTGGTTGATATTTCCAGAATAATATTACATGTGTCCTGAATAAAATCTGGGGGAATTTATGTGGACTGGGTTTAAAGCAATTCACCTGTGATATGTTGGAACGTGACTCGAGTTCAGTATTTCAACTAAGTCTTATATTGTCTTTCAAAAGCAATGTTACCAAAATTTTAAAGCGTAATCCTGATATTTCTAAGTCTAAGCACGTTTCACATAACTCATCATCATTTTCTCGTTTAGATGAAACGGTGAAAGAATGGGATAGTACTTTAAAAGATTGGAAATTGCAAACTTAATAAGATTTAATATATTACGAAGTACATAATAATAATCATGTTAATTTTGTCCAAAGTAGGATTTCACGCACAATTACAACTCAATACTACCACAGACATAGCGTAACGGTAATTTTTTTTATATGCCTAAAATTATATTTTCTCTCGTTACGCCTGTTCACACTTCACACACTGTGTGCATATGTATGAAATTCAGATGATCTTAATTTTTTGACTAAATCAGCTTTGTATTATTTATACCTTACACAAGCGGCGGTTGATACAGACACTCCTCCTATTTGATAGACTATCTGATCTTAATAATCGGAAGCCTCAATTTAATATGATGTAAAGCCTTACCCATGGAGCAGACCTTCGCCACAGAGATCGCAGCCAAAACAGCATTTGGAAAGTGCTTTAGCTAATTGCAGCGAGCTGGTTTTTATACCCACCAACTATTGCAAGAACCAACACCCTTCAGAAAGTTACCCCAAATACTTTTACTGTCTTTGTTAATTTATATGCATTAAACTGTTCAGTTTTAAGCATAGCACTAATCTGTTTGTAATTGTGAAACATATTTACTTCTAACCTAATAGAAGATTCAATCCTTCTGTAAATAATGTAGTTTAAAGCTAGCATTTCAAGCGCTTTTGTATCTAATCCTCTCACGGCGGTACAATTTTTCGTGTGCAAATAAAATTCAATATACTAACGTTTCCCACTGAGAGATGTGGAACGTCGCAAGTAGAGCTCGCATTAAGCATTCAAGGGACAAACCCATTGTGCCTTGTGCCTTATGTATGATGCGCCACTTTCCCCATGTAAAGACTTGCGTACATTTGAAGCTACTACTGGGCATTTTTGCAGTTTAAACATTTATGGGACTTGATTTTTGCCTCACGTAGCTTCTGGTCAAATATATTACTATTTCTTTTTATAATAATAATATATATAATTATTTATAATTTCAATATAAAAATAATGTGACTGTTTTTTAAATTTTTATAATGTAAGACTTTATTTTATATATAAATATTGTATGATTGTTACGCAAATATGGATTTTATTTTATGATATATCATTTAATGTATGATAGTAATGGTAACTTCTCTACAACTTTAAACAAGGGTCCCTGTTGAGGGAGGTTTAAAACACCTTACTTTCACCCACCGATATTTCGCCAGACCATTTTGTTAACAAAGTCGTGTCCTCTACTTAGTCAATTATGCATTCACCCACGTTTTTTAATTTCTGTCCAACTCTATGCCATTGGAATTTTTCCTTCACCATAATGTCATCAATACCACGCAGTGTCATATAATACCACTACATTAAAGAACAAACTCAGTGTTACTTGAGAGTTAAACAGATTCAATGCGCATTCAACCTGTTAAAATCTATTATAAAAATGTGAATTCATTCCACGCAGATTTCTCGGTATTACACGTTAATACCAATGCTTTATGCAAAATGAAATAAAGAAAAGGAATCCTGGGAAAAATTTATCCGCGCACCTTCCACTCTAGAGAAAGTAATGTGACGATACCAAAATCCAATTTCGGGTGTCGCCACCGATAAAGATTTTGCATAAATCAGAGGTATAATCCAATATTACCGCGCTCCAGCCCACCCTGCCGCCTAATGTTCCACCATTGGAATCTCTATTACAATTTAAATCTCTATTCCAATTTAAATGACTTATGTCATTACTCTGCGTACGCCCGAACGGATTCCGAGCGAGATCCGTGGGCATAAATTTAGAAATTGATAATAAAATTTTAGTATATTGGCATAACGTGGACTGTATATTCTATCAGACGTGATATCGGATGTTTGATCCAGATAGCCGAGCTCGGGACTTAATAAATGTATGGTAAACTGAAAATTTTATTGGAAATTTCCAAACTTTTGGCTTAAAGAAAATTGATAATTCATTAATTTACTATATTATTATGGGTTAGGCGGTAAATTAATGCCTTCATATCTGTGAAACTATCTGTACCCCGTGGCTTCACCCGCTTTAAATTATATTATACATAAATATTGGTAGTTACTGCTCCGCTAGAATGATGATTTCAGCCTTTCTTGATAAATTGGCTAGATTTACAGACAAACACAACACAAACTAAAACAAAACTCTTACTCTCATAACTCACAAAATAATGATATATTGTATTGTCTAAGTATAATCCAGTGCAGTGTAATTGAAACAGATGTTTCCAACTGTGTTCCCCACACGTGCTTAATACAGCAAAGTTCAAAATCTGTAGCAGAACTTGCGATTAGTACCAAGTTTAATACGGACTTGTTAGCAAAAACACGTGGACAAGTGGTTCTAAGTTCTAGTCGCTAACTTAGTCTCAGACCGAAACGAGTTTTATACAGCTTCTGGACGTTCGGTTTACTTCGTACCATGTTATTTTATACAATAAGAGAAAAGATAAAACAGTACTTCTTTGTCACTTTACTTTATTAGTCTGTGCGTTGCAACATACTACACAATATGTATTCAGAAAGTACTGTAACTTTTGGTTGTGTCTCGACTTGCTCCATACATACATACATAATAGCATCATGCCTCGCGGTGTACGCAAAGAAAGTAGAGCGCCTGTTATCTTCTAGACTTCATGTCTTTTTCGCTTCAACTGCATTCATCGGTCTGTTCGTTTTCGGTATCATGCTCGCTGGTTTGGAGTTATCTTGACTTAAACAAGGATCCTTGTGTGTTCGATCAATTTGATCTAGGTAGATATTTGGATCGTGGTCATCCCCTGCCAGTTCATCTAGGCCGTTTAGCATCGTTGTGGGCTTCTTCTCTTGATCGGATATCGTCTTCTTTAACTTAATCGAATGATGACTAAGCCTTTTTCTTAAGCCAAAGTTTATTACGACTTTACTTACATGCTAATTACCTTTCTATGTAAAATGTTTCAAGCCTTGATTAGTACAACTCTGATTGCCCTAGATACTAGGCACTTGTTTTCAGAAATTGAAGGAATCTTCGGTATTTAATGCAGTATTAATTATATCATGCGGCATTAATTATATCTTGGTAGTTTTTCGACTCCAATAGTTCTAGAGTCGAATCTATTGATTCTGGCTACGGTGCTATTTATGCACTATTTTGCTATTTTTCGATGCCCCTAAAGGTAGATATTGTAGGGAACATCAAATAATCGACTATGGTAGCTTGTCATCTATTACGTGATACACATGTAATATGTGACCGTTGTCTGTCTTTTTGCCACTAACGGAGTGCCATTATAATTATTCACAACTATGACGCTATATACGCTATATACGTGTATAAAGAAACCTTAAATATTAAATATTTCGTTTTGATACTAAATCCGATTAATTCACTTGATTGACTGAGAAATATGTTCAAGTTCATTGAATTCAACTTAATTTTCAAATGACTGAATTACTTGGTTTGGTATATCTTTGTAAAATATACAAGAAAATAAACAATAATTTCGAACATTAAATATTATTTTATTACGAGTTGAATCTTCAATGTAGTGGAATCAATAAGACATCTCCATTGAATTCTCTAGATAATGGCTTAGTAATGAGAAAACTTTTCCAATAATTTATTAAGTTATCAGCCTGTTAGTAACTGGGACAAATGAGAGCGATTAAACAAGTTCAATAAAAAATTGTGATGGTCACCAAAAATTTCAATATTTTTTTCATTACGTTTCATATCTTTTTGTGGCACAAGATGTCGCTGTAAGTCGGACTAAATATCGCTATAGCAATCCTCCGTGTATATTATAATTATATAGAAATTTATAAGCAAAGGTCGCAAGTTCGAATCCCGACTGTACCAATGAGTTTTTCTGAACTTAAGTACAGTGATTAGTCACACCACGAGCTGAACGGTGAAGGAAAACATCGAGAGGAAACCTGCATACGTCTGAGAAGAAATTCAAAGGCGTATGTATAGTCGTGCTGGAGTAACGGCGATGGACTCGCCATCTGTCACGTTGGCACCTAATATACCTCTGGCGGAAAGTGGGTGTGTGGGTATTACCTATACACCTCTGCCTACCCTTTCGGGGATCCTTGTGGGAAGGCGTGAGGATATATATATATATAAAAATGAATTGCTGTTCGTTAGTCTCATTAAAAGTCGAGAACGGCTGAACGGATTTATCTTATCTTAGTCTTGAAATGTTCGTGGAGGTCTAGGGAAGGTTTAAAAGGCGAGAAAAAATCCAATAATTTCCGGGAAAACCCTAAAAACAGCCCTTTTCTATTTTCCATACAAACGTTTTCTAGAGTCAATTTGAACTTTATTGCTATTCAATAAAGTTCATATTAAATTATAATCACTCACTGTTGTCTAAGCAATTGAGGTGTGTTCCTAACGTCAAAGAGACAAATCTCTGTCAGAGTGACGTCCGGTTGTTAAGCCAGTGTATCTTCAAAAATATTGACAGTAAAGGTGCGTTCCACTAAGCGCGCACAGCGATCAAAATGCTCCTATAACCGTTCCACATAAGGACCGCGGTCGTTGTGGTCGCGGCGAAAACGTCAATTATAATGTCATACTTTCGCTTACGACGACCCATCTAAAAAGGTGGGTCGAAGTGATCGTTGAGAAAATTAGCGGCATTTTCAAAACTCAAAACATATAAAATGGCGACCGTACCTCTTACCAAATATCCAAGTGCCACCGCAAGACATTTTAATTCAATTTGAACGTAAATTAATTTAACACACCAACAATATTAAATATTAAAAAAAGGATTATATTTTTTTTCAATAAGAATCGATTTAAACTTTAATTTATCAATTTTTTTCAAGGCTTACAGATTTTAAACTAACCTCTTAACCTCTTAAATCTTTTGCTTTCATTTTACTAACTCGCCGTTTATTTTATTTATCTGCACGCTCAAAACGCTCTGTAATCCATTCCATTTGAGGTTACGACAGTAACGCTTACAAGCAAGTGAAACGGGAAAAACTGCGGTCGTTAACGTGATCATTGTGAACGCGTAGTGGAACGCACCCTATAGATAGATAGCCTGACATTTCATTTAAGTAGTAATTTTGACAAACAACAAATTACAGTTTCTTTCATAACAACAACAGCAAAAAAATTTTTGTTGTGTTTTAGTGTGAGTTTCATGATTAATCGTCGTATTTTATTCTAAAAAAATGCCACCAGTAAGATGTCAAAATATCGGTTGGCGCACACCAGTTCGATCGCAGTGTAACGCAAGTCCTGTTCAATCGCAGTGTAACGCAAGCCCAGTTCAATCTTCGAGCCAATGAGACTGAACAGCGTAGGCAATGGTAAATACAAATTTCTTCAGATTTATTTCCTGGAGAATTCTGAAGGTGAAATAAATGAACGCTGTTCGCAGAGATCATTTAGCAGCTACAACAACTTTTGCATGAACATAATCAGTTGATCCAATTATTCAAAACTGCCTAAGAAGTGATGTGATGCCATCGGACAATCAGAAAATACTGGTCAGAGCAGACAAGCGAACTGCAGGAGACGACATGACATGAGAGAGGCATCAATGCACCAATGCTAAATGATGTTGCCATAGTCGTAT
This sequence comes from Drepana falcataria, assembly GCA_945859725.1. Taxonomy (NCBI): domain Eukaryota; kingdom Metazoa; phylum Arthropoda; class Insecta; order Lepidoptera; family Drepanidae; genus Drepana; species Drepana falcataria. Next base: position 5,651,700 of record OX243941.1, on the reverse strand, counting down.
TTGGGGAGAATATGGAGTCTCGCGATATTGTTACGTAAATAAGAGATGATGCCATCATCCTTCAGCGTATTAGTGAAATATACCGTTCTTAAGATGCTTTACAATACCCATTACTATTTTTCCGAAGAGGACAGGACGGATATATTTTTTTAAATAAGATGATTTATCCAGCTAACGGTATTGCATCAATGCATAAATTAACAAAATTGTTTAGATTGTGGCCACAGCTATTTGTAGAATAAAAAATATCATAATATAAGTTGTGTAAAGTATTATCTAATTCCTTCCGTGTGTTAGTCATTCAACTTCTCCTTAATACTGGACCGATTTTTGTTTTTTTATTGTTTTTTTGTTTGTGTTCAAGTGGATTCGATAATGGTTTAGACTCACAATTAGACCCGATAGGCGGGACTGCAATCGTGTTTCATGAAATTTTTATTTTCACTTCCGAAAGAGAATAACAAGTGACCGATTGTGTTATATCGGTAAATGGGCAAATCCTAGAGCAAGTGAGTGAAATTGTATATTTAAGAAGCATGTTCACACGAGATGGAAAGTATGAAAAAGATATTGAAAGAAGGATAACTGCCGGTAATAAGGCGAATGGGGCCATGTCGGTGTTGATAGGCAGCAACGGTTGCTGTCCACAGCGTGATATTTTTGCCTACTTTATTGTATGGCAGCGAACCTTGGGTATGTCAGAGGAAGTATAAAAATAGCTTAAATGCAGCTGAGATGCGATCTCAGCTGCAAAAAATGTGCCGTGTAACGATCTTAGATCGAATCCGGAATTAAGAGATTCGCAAATAAACTTTCGTTTGTGAATCAGGGTGAGATTGAAAAGATGAAGAAAGACATGTTACGCTGGTTTGAACATATAGAAAGGATGAGTGAAGAAAGATTCACGAAACAGATATACAAGGAAAAGTGTGTGCAAGAAGAGGCAGAGGAAGGCCACGTTCCAACTACCTGGATCAAATCGATCGGACGATCATGGACGGGAACGTCAAGAGTACTCGAAACCGACGAGCATGTATGAAGAGACTGATGAATGTGGACGAAGCGAAAGAGGTATGAAGTCTAGAGAGAACTGGCGCTGTATACTCCCTGTCTACCCCGTTAGGGACTCGGTTAGGGCGTGATGATATGTATGTATGTAAATTTTCACCCATGCGAAGCTGGGCGGGACAGCTAGTATATATATATATATAGTATTAATACATGTTGTCACGTTCTCTATTGCACCTTCTTGTTTTCTTTCTTTCACTCTTTTTACACATCAGCATGGAAGTTTCTACACTCTCAATGAGTATATTATTACTGTAGACAATACTCTTTTTAACTTTACTTTTTTTACTGTTTAATTTATATTAAACAGTATTGTCAAACCTGTTAAGTATTAAAGTAGTCCAACTAGGATAGTAATTGTACCTTACTGATGATTAACCCTACCTCCGAGTATTCTTATGGTGAGTAAAGTATTCCGAAAAAACAAGAAGAAATGGCTGTACTGTATATCCGCTCGTCATAGGTTCGGCAATGCGTGAGTGATATATCTGGTATTACTTGTGACTAGGCTAGAATATCTGCTTACTATTAAGACGGTCAATATTTTGTATACTACTGAGATGGCAAACATGCGGTCCCTTCTAGAAGAACTCCTTGCAATCTCTAAGCACAACTCAAGGCCGTATGTCTACTTCTTGTTATCTTTATTAATTGTCTTATGTACTTATAATATATAAGCCGTGGTGGTCGAGTGGTTCGAGCAGTTGCCTGCGACGAAAAGGTCGCAAGTTCGAATCCCGACTGTACCAATGAGTTTTTCTGAACTTAAGTACAGTGATTAGTCACACCACGAGCTTTACGGTGAAGGAAAACATCGAGAGAAAACCTGCATACGTCTGAGATGAAATTCAAAGGCGTATGTATAGTCGTGCTTGAGTAACGGCGATGGACTGGCCATCTTCCGCCATCACGTTGGCACCTAATATACCTCTGGCGGAAAGTAGGTGTGTGGGTATTACCCATACACCTCTGCCTACCCCTTCGGGGACCCTTGTGGGAAGGCGTGAGGATATATTATTATTATAATATACCTACATACACATTTACTTTTGCCCATCAAACGAGAACTAAGGGTTTTTGGCGATTTTACTTCTCTGCAATGATGTCATATAATTTGAAATTCAGTTGAATACTCCCACTGGAACTCGAATTGTGTCTCATCGATGGGGTTTCGTCAGACTGCTATGCTAATAATGTATTCCCTCGTTTTTTCTTTTCCCTTTTTATTGGTACGCCTTTTGCTGGTAAAGCCTCTTTATTTGAGCTGAGTTTGGGATAATATTGACTTTTCAAATATATGCGATTTACGTTTTATTTGAATGTAATAAAAACTGCGAGTAAATAAATAAAATTCCTTTTCCTTTCAGATGAATCTCCATTACAATAAACGCTCGCAGCATTTCGTTACCGTATTTCTCCTGAAGATATGGCACTGAAATATGCATGACCAGGCTTGTACTTAAAACCGAACATGGACAAGAATAATAAGAAAAAGAACCACGCGAATGGGAAATATAAGAAAAACGGTAAAACTGACACCTATAAAGCTGACGATGACATCGTTACTACGTGCTGTCTTTGTATCAAAACAAAACAAAGTAAAAAGAAAAGTATTATGGCCGGCTGCGTCACAAATTTGGGAATATTTACACTACTCCTTGTATATACGCTACTTGGGGCCTTTATATTCCTGGCTATTGAAGGCAGCGCCGCCAAGATACACCAGAAAACGCTTGCGACCACTTCTTACCAAGCAAATGATATACAAAAATCCATTCCTCTGTCTAAACTCAATGGAAGCATAACTCAAGCTAGTGCTGAATTGCGATCGCAGACTGTAGAGAGTATTTGGGAAATAACAGTGTCATTGAATATTCTATACAAGGAGAATTGGACGAGGCTGGCTGCTCAGGAAATAGCACGATTTCAGGAAAAGCTTGTGGCCAGAGTAGCTGCAGATGTATCAGCGCAGTATGGTGGAGCGAGAGCGTTGGAATCGGCACCCGCGTTGGTCACTGATGACTACGAATGGAATTTCGCTAAGGCATTTTTGTATTCATTGACTGTACTTACGACAATCGGTAAGTTTTTTTCAATAATTATATTTATTTGAGTATTTGTAACACTATGATTTTTTGTATTGGGTAGCCAAAGAAGCACACCAAATGCGTTCCATGATCTTCGAGGATGTATATAAGGACATTATATTGTATACTAGCTTATGCCCGCGGATTTGCCCGCGTGGAGTTCGAAAAAGTAGCTCATGTACTTTCCTCCTAGAATCGGTTCGGCCGTTATGCCTTGAAACAGCTACATACTTAATAATATTAGTCCTAATCCTAGGTATAAGCCATCACCATTAAAATTTTCAGCAAACTGCTTTTTTTCCAGAAAAAGAGGTATTACAAGTAACATAGGATATGTTACTTGTAATACCTCCAAAAGTATATGTATAAAGTTTCATGATGATCGGAAGTAGTTTTTACATGAAAGCGAAACAAACAAACTTACATTCACATTTATAATATTAGTAAGGATTATTTAGACTTGAAAATTTCAATTTGTTTCAGGTTACGGCAGCGTTGCACCTAAAACAGCGTTAGGTAAGGCAGTTACTATAGGTTACGCTGTCATAGGCATACCTTTGACGCTTCTCTATTTATCCGTTGTCGGCGCATTACTGTCAAGATTGGCACGTAGCGTATTCAGTAGAGCATTATGTTGCTGTCTGTGCACAAAGTGTGGATATTGCTGTCTCGATGAACGAACAATGCACAGCAAAGAACGGAAAGAGAAAGTAAGGAGACAAGAAGATTACAGAACGCAAACATTACACCTCCAAGAGCCTTATTACGTTCGGTCTCCATCAGGCACTATCATATCCGCATCTCAAGCGCATAGTATCAGCACGAATTCGATCAAGGATAAATCTCATGGACTAAGTTTTCTTAGGGATTGCGACTCTATGAGCTGCACTGATACAGATTCCAAAATGTCTCTTCGTGGCTTTTCTATTCTGGCACCTGTATTCTTATGTCTAGCGGCTATTTTTACCTACATCTTCTTTGGAGCTCTAGTCTTGTATCAGTTGGAAGGCTGGAGTCCTATCGACGGGGTCTACTTCTGCTTTATGAGCCTGAGTACCATCGGATTTGGGCATTTAGCACCTGGTGCTACACAAAAGAGCGGCGCTTCAACGGGGACTGTTTGGTTTTGTTCAATCTACATCATGACTGGGCTTGCACTTACGGCTATGTGCTTCAACGTTCTGCACGATGAGATTGTGCATCGTTTGAGGCACCATGAAAAAGTTTTAAAAGTAAATACTCAGAAGGTGTTGACTTCGGAGTTTCTGCATCGATCTTGACGAGACGAAAGCGGAAATTTGACAGACGACACAATGATTAACTCCGAAGGCGAATCACTACCGGAGGTACTTCATTACGTCTCCGGGCCAAGATGCGAAGGAAGCGCTGTACGCAGGACTGTATATACATTACGGGAGGAGAAAGAACCGGAACGGACTACGTCTATGTAAGTAATGAGGGTTGGTATTGGTCAATACGTTGTAAAGTATGTATTTGAGTGAAAATATTGTGTATAATGTCATTTTGTGTGCCAAAGTATTTTCTGAGTCATTTCAGGCTGCATTTTTACAAGACGTCAATTTCTTAATACTGTTCACATAGGTACACGATGTATTTATTTGATGGTGCCTATGTTTTATTAAAGGTTTTGTGTAACGACCGACTGACTGACAAAGTAGATTCACGGGATTTAATTTTACGCGCCTTTAAGCGCTTAGAATCCATTTTGATTAATGACTATTCTGGCATTTCTCCAATTCTTTGTTTAAATGATTGAGTCACTAAAACCTATTAGTTTTTTATATTATAATTTGAAAGTAGCAGGATTTATTGTCATGACATTCGTCATGAATATGTTAGTAAAAGAATAAATGAAATAGTTATGATGTTAATTAATATTGACCCTCAGTAAAATTATGATGTTTTGTTTGTCGTATGTCAGATAGTAATTTTTTTACCAAAAACATCTTTACTTCGGAAAAACCGTAAATTTATTAAAGTTATTAAAACTAAAAACAATTCAAGGATTTGATTACCCAAGTCTTAGACCTATATTTAAGTAAAGAAACGACTGACCATATAAGTTAATTATTTTACATAGATGATCGTATTATAGAGTAGAATTGTATTTAATCTATTTATCGACACAACATTTAATTTGAGGTGTAGAATAAAAAATCTACTAAAACACGGATCATGTAGCGAATAAAACGATCTACTGGACAAAGTAATGTAAACGGAAAAATTAGCAAAACTTGGTTTTCTTTTTAAATTTAGTCTTTCACTGTCACTGTGTTCTAGATTCTAAACATAATTCTAAATAGGGATAAAATAAAAGGATCTGCTGGAGTCGAAACTATCATATGGGGTGATTTAAATATACTTATTGCAATTAATTTAAAGAGTTCCTTACCGAAGCACTGTACTGGCATAACGAGATCATTATTCGGCGAAGTAATCGTAACTGCAATAATACAGTGAGTTTCATAAAAAGTATATTTAAATGGAAAGGAAAATTTCATTTGTAAAGAGAAACATTGTTTTCTATACTATAATATAATAATATTTTTTAATATTATAAAGAGGAAAGATTTGATTGTTTTTCGTTTGTTTGTTTGTATTGAACTACATCAGAAACTACTGGACCGATTTGAAAAATTCTTTCACCATTGGAAAGCTACATTCACCCTGAGAGTCATATTTTCTTTTATAAAAATGTATTTCCACCCGCGCGAAGCCGGGACGGACCGCCAGTTTTTTTTTTTAAATAATGAAGTTATGACCGATGATGATACTTTCTTAGTAATAATTAAACGTGACATCTCAGAGGGGAGATTACATTTTTTTTTATATAGAAGTTATTGAATATTTTTCCATTCGACATTACCGTTCACCGTCTGAAAAAAAAATTTAGTTTTGCCAAATATCGATTCTGCGTCAAGGCGAAACCATTCAATGAAACCAAATGTGTCAACCATTTTTGGAATATGAATTATAGCTCATAATAATAGAATTCTAAGATATATTAATGAATTTTTGTACGTAGTTATATAATTTACATACAGTGTAGATTGTTTGAATGATTTTATGTATTAATTGTTGTTTGATAAGTATTACTAGATTTTAACCATAATTAAATGCCAAATTTTATTGTATACAATATGGAATTGTATAATTGTATATATTACGTATCATAATAAAATTAAAAGTTGTCGGTTGTTTAATCACTGTCTGGAGCTGTTAATTTAAGATCTCTATTTTAAATCGAAATTATTAAATATTAATTCGGAGACCTTGATATTGGGTTTAACAAGGATTTGATCATAAAAAATACATTTTAACTGTAGATACTGTGACTATAATTTCAATATTTCATACACATGTTGGTCGAGATTTCCCTAAATGGGTAGTTAGTCTGAACTCCTACTGCCCTATTTGTGCGAGATTGTATGACATGTAATGGTAACATCTTACTCATAGAAATACACGATAAAATTATGATGATTGTTTCATTCTAAATTGAAAACATATAAGTGAGGTCTTTTCCTGAAATATCTGAAGGTGGGTTCCGTGTGTGTAGTCCGTCTCAGTGCTAGATGACCATGATAACGTGCTCAAAATCTTTGTCGTACACAAATCGATAATTCGATTAAATAATAATAAGAGAGGTAGGGCATAACGGGTTTCCCATTCGAATTCGGAGCTGCCCGACTGGGGCACCTTATAGAAGTCCGTAGCCAAATAACACAATTTTTTGTGTTATGTTCCTACGCGGTGAATAAGGTTTCCAGTAATGAGCTCCTTGGGGAGGGGAGGATTGTTACATTGTGTTGGAAGCAGAGGGATTAAACCCATTATGCTGCCAACACACTATGACTTTCCGAACACAGAGTGGCAACGCGCAAGTGATACTTCGGTATCGTGAGGGTAAATAGGCTACGGTAACCGTTTCCCATCAGGTGGCCCGTATGCTTGTTTGCCACTCTCGTTGTATAAAAAAAATAGTTTAAATGGTTTGAGTTTAAAATTCTAGATTTTATATTTGAATTGCGATATACTGAACAAAGGATCTCCCTGACTTCATGAAATACTGCGATTTTATCACCCTCCAAAGCTTCGTGAAGGAACCAGTAAAGAAGTCGTAAGTACACTCGCAATTCACAGACGGTGACAGACGTGTCATCTGTCGCGCTGGCACAAGATATCTCTAATGAACGAAAGTGTTATAAGACCTGAGCCTTGTCCTTCGAGAACCTTTTAAATAAAAAGCCGTAAAAATATATTAGTGATCTAAGATCACTCTTTTTTCGCCGGAGAATATGAGAGATCTGTCGCCAGGTCTCAAGTACGAATATACATTTTTGAATTACTTCAACCATAGTTGGGCCTTGGGGTCCTGAGGCTCACCATTTTTTTAAAGAGGTCTCGCGCCGTCTAGTCGAGTTCCTCTCGTGACAGGCGGGCAGGAACATATCTCGCTCAGAGAATCAGCATTGCTATCCAGTGTGGCAATCCAGTCTTCTTGGCACATTGCCTCGGGATACCGATTTGGGACAAATATTTTATCTGTAAGTAGTTAGTTTCAACTATAGTTATATCTAAAAATATTACATAATTCTTCATGAAAGTCATAAACATTATTGTAATTATATTGAAAGCGAGCTCGGTACTCAATATCAATTAATGATATGTTCAATGAAATGGGTAGGTACATTATTCCTATACCAGCTATTATAATAAATTAATTACTAGTGCACGGTATTAATGATTACACTGTTAGCAAGTAGAATTAAAAAACACAAATTAATAACCAACTTTACCACAGGATAACGATTTGGTATGTACTTATTTTATTGGTAAGCAGTTAGTGACTTACTTTGTTTCATACGAAAACATGTTTGTGGAAAGATACCCAGAACAAAAGATGGCGTAGAATTTGTATTGGAAGCCGAGTGGTTTACGTTCGTCTGCTAAGCAAGGATCATAGATTCAAACCCCGGGGATCTGTAGGGATAAGTTTTATTATGTCTAAGGACTGTGATTTATCCCATTACGTGAAATAAACTATGTTTAAGATGAAGTAAAAAATTACGATTAAACGTATGTATAGTATATAGGAACGGCGACAGTTTTCCCATATGTCCCGTTGGTACCTAAATATATCTCCGGCGAGGCTAGTGTTTCCTATCTCTGCCTACCCTTTCGAAGACATTATGTGGGGTGAATATAATTACATAAATAAAATAACACTTCCCTTAACGCCTTGAAGACGTTACGTAACCGCACGCGAGCGTTATTGTATGGAGGCAGGAAAGATAATTACATATCATAATACTTAATTTTATGTCTCGACGACGCGCTGGGCTTACCACAAGGCGCGCTGACTTCTTGCTTCTTGCCAGCTTTGTAGTAGAAAGAAAAACATAATTTCTACCGCTAAAGTTTTTTATACTCAAATAAATTATAACATAGACTTTTTAGAACTTGATTCACGTTATTGGTTCAAATAAACCTTTTTTGCTATTCAAAATGAATAAAAGTTTTAAAAGGTCGTTGTCAAAACAGTACCTATTAACGTTGTTTGAAAAAAATTTCTGCTATTTGAAATTAATTCCCTAAAGACACCGCGTAATCATAAGACAACAAAGTTATTCATACTTTCCTTCTTAATTTGTAGGTACTCTTAAATTAACTCACGTAAGGTAAGTAATTTATGAAACGTTTTTTTTTTATTTGCAACAATAATAATACATATTTCTGTCCTGGACATTTTATAGTTTTATACTAGCGACCGGCTCCGGCTTCGCATGAGTGCGATGTTTATACTAAAGATATTTAAAAGATAAAAATGGTTACGTACATACAGAGAGAGGGAGAGATGAATATACCTATAATTTGATGTATCTCATAAGTTTTATAAAAATATGTTTTTACGACATCACATTACAAATCTTAGAATTTTTCGTATTTTGTGTTCTATAATATATCTATATGTACCAATTATACATATAAATTCTCACCACGAGCTTTACTGTGAAGAAAGACATCGTAAAGGAACCTGCATAACTTTGAGTAGAAATTCAAAGACGTATTCGTGAATGAGAAAGGGTCAAAGTCACCTTCTTGGACTGTTTTGGTAAGGCGTGATGATATTATGATTATAAAAATATTATGATTGCAAAAAAAAATAAGCTTAAGAAAACACAATTACCAATTTAGAATAGTTTTTTATACTACATAATAGAGAATATTGTAGTGTGATAATATACAAAGAATAGTGATAAAAACTATTATACTGTATTGGACTGGATAAACAAAACTCATCACTCAAACGTTTGATCATTTACATCACAAGCTTTACAGTGACTGAAACCATCGAGAGGGAACCAGCATACGTTTGCGAAGAAATTCAAAGACGTAGATATGTTTACTCGTGTTCATATAACGGCGTTGGACTCGTCACGGTCACTTTGGCATCTAAAATATATATTATACTAGCTGTGCCCGCGACTTCATCCGCGTGGAATCGTGACTTTGGGCAGCATTTTTTGGATATATTAAGTGAAGCTTAGCACAATATATAAGTGAAAGCCACATCTAAATCTGATAAGCTGTTTTTGAGATAAGCGTGAAAACACGCACTGACAGACAAAAATTCTAACAGTCATGGTTTTGGGTGCTATTTGTGTTGTTAAGGTCCCTTTAATATTTTTTCTCATATATCTTCCATGTACAGATAGCGATCCGTTATATTTTATTATATGTATATAATATACTATAATATTAATATTGATTATAGAGACAAGCGGGTGTGTCGGTACTCATTCCAGCCTACTCTTTCGGCGACCCTTATTCGAAGGCATGTAGATATAATAATAATAATAAACGTATTGTTCCTTACTTGACAGTATGTCGTCTGAACAAAAATTTGACACAATAGCAATAAAATTGGGACGAAAAGTCGTGTAAACTTTACACAAGCCAATTTCGAAATGTATGTGAAGCAAAGTTTGAAGAAACACAGAATATGTTCTAAAGTAATATTTTCCGTAACCTTACACAAACCAGAAGCACTGCTCTCTCTCTGCTTTATTTATTTAACATTTTAGTGGCTAAAGTTTTGATGCAAAATGCTAACAAAACTTTAAAATGCTGCTTAAAGGCTTATTGTTGTAAAACATACATCGTGACTTTTTTTTTAGTCTATCAGTTTTCTACTGTTTATTTAAATGCACTCTTCTTTTTCTGTACGTTATATGAGAAGAATGTAGGTACCTTCCTAAAACTACCTACGTAAATTAATGTGGACGAAGCGAAACAAACACAACATTAGTGGTTGCACACTCACATTATAGACTATAAGGAAGAATAGTGGAGCGCGTATTATGGTAGATCGCGTAGATGGTATTATTTATAAGAAATTGATTACAGAATTGATAAAAACAACTTTAAATTAGTGTTCACAAAGAGAGCGCTGCAGATAAAACGATGCATTGAGAGCCATTAATAGCTATCCGGACGTCGATCATTAAGGCACTGCAGAGTCCATTGAAAATTTACAGGAAAAATATTGGAGAGGTACTCGTTACAAATTGCAAGTATGGATCTGTTGATTATTGTTGCAGCACTATCGCGCAATGGACGCCCGATTGGTCGAAGCTCGAGGTCGCAGGTTCGATTCCCGAGGGTGGATATCTGAATGAAGAATTATTTATTTGAATCTTAACAAATGGATGCCCTATGTATAAGTGCATAGAACAACAAAACAGCAAAATCGGTGTATATTTGTTCTACCTGGATGATATGGCGCTTCTTTTGGACTTTGGAATCAAGGGTCAAACAAATGAAGTGTAAGTTCGTCTCACTGTCACTCGTGTGTCGAGTGTATATTTAAGTATAGACATTTAAGTGCCAACAGACGGCGACTTGTTCACCGTTTCTCAACCACGACTATACATACATAATTATGTCTGAATTTGTTCTAAAACGTATGCAGGTTCGTTCTGAATTTCCTTATTAATTACTGTAATTAGGATCATCATCAATAGAGCTTGGAGTCTTGCAGGATTAAACCATTAAGCCACGACTTATGAAAAAAAATCCGTTTTTTTTTTGTAAATATCGCGTACTCGTCATGTGTAACGCTAACCCATAATTACATAGTAGGACCAAAGTGGATTTATTGAGAACTCGTTGGCGATTTTCATGGCGGAATAGCCGCGAATTACGCCCGCCGGCCGGCGATGTAATAGCTTTTTGAGCTCTTGTTATTGCCAGTTTTGGATATTTTACTTGTTTTGTTATTAACCATTATTCAGTATTTTCTGTTACTTGAAATAATTTAATTATATATCGTCACGCCTTCACACAAGGGTCCCCGATGGGGCAGAGGTGTATTGTATAGATAGTACCCACGCACAGGCAGGTTGCGAGTCCATCGCCGTTACTCAAGCACGAATATACACATATTTGAATTGCTTTTCAAACGTATGCAGGTTTCCTCTCGATATTTGCCTTTACCCTAAAGCTCGTGGCGTGATTAATCACCGTACTTGATATGAAGAAATAAAATATTATCTGGAAAATATATCGTTAAGAAAAATCTTAATAGGTAGTAATAGAAAATAAATAGATTAAAATTATGAATTAGAAATAAAAATATAAACTTTGACAAAAGATATAAATACATATTCAAATTCTCAAACGGTAAATTTTAAATCGGCATAACTAAAATTTTGACCATTTCTGAACCATTGCCACCGTTCTAAAAACATTGTGTTCTAGTTTCCTCTGTAAAATATCCTAATTTAAAACAAACACAACATTAAGCTGCAGATTTATGGAATTAAAAAAAAGTTGGCGAGCTTTAAGCATGGAGGTTGCATCCAGCGTCTTTTGTTTTAAAACTACGTCACATCCGCCCGGAACTAAATGTACATGCAGACTGTGTGGAACAACGTGCTATTGTTTCGTAGTTAGAACTAAGCTGTATATCATTGCTTAGTTCAGTGGGTAAGGAACTCCTGACAGACTATACCTTCATGTTTGTCGTGTAAAAATGTTTTCACCTATTATCCTTCTAATATTATGAATAATAAATAAATACCTTGTTACGATTCCATAATAATTGACATAGCACCAAATTAGGTACCATAACTTGTGTTATGGTAACTAGGCAACAATATATATATTTCTATAGATAGATATATACATAGGACATCCAAGGCCAGGTCAAGAGTACCCTACACCGAAGAGCATGTATGAAGGGAATAATGAAAGTGGACGAAGTGAAGCAAGTATGTAAGGATCGTAGCAGGTGGAAAGAAGTGGTCTCTGTCTACCCCTACGGGAAAGAGGCGTGATTATATGTATGTATGTATTTACATCCAATACTAAGATACAAATACTCGTGTTCATCACACAAGTATCTACCCTCAGTGGGAATCGACCCACGACCTCAAGTTTTGCAGTCAGGAGCTCTAACCACTAGACCATATGGCCGGATGTTTGTTACTCAATCAGGCCAGAATAGATGAATTTTGGCATAGAGATAAATTATTAGCTAAATAAACACATAGAATAAGTTTTATGCTACAAAAAATCTACGATTCTCGACGAACCGGGGCTATCTGGTATATATTATTATGCTGGCCTATATTCACTAGAAATCACAATCAACCTCATATAATAAATTGGTCCATTCTTAGTACGAACATAATAACTCTGAATAAAACAACTGGTGTGTTACCAGACGCTATAAATATTGAGGAGGAGGTGCGGACTTCAAACTGGATACTATTTATTGGTATGCGAGATCGGTTTACAAAGCCATCTCATTATGCAAAGCTCTCCGACATACCAGGATTGTCGGCGGCGTCTCGAAACAAAAGCGCATTCTTTTTTACCAACTTTATGACCCCACTCCGTGAAGAGGGTGTATCTTTACTGATAAATATCTCCTAAGCATTTCCCTTATGTTTATCTTAAGAATTCCGCTGATTCCTTTAACAGTTCTTTCTTTCTTTTAAGCCTCTTTATAGCAGGAATATTGTCTAGTGATTCCCAGATTGGCTCGTCTTCGGCTTGTTCCCTTGCGTTTCGTTGTTCGAAAAAACGTATTAATGGCGCGTTTGGTAAATTGGTAGGTTTAAGAAACATTTTGTTTGTTGTGTTGGTAATGTTTGGGGCTGCTTAGATAAAAAAGAGCGCTTATTTTGTATAATGCAATCACTGTATCGTTAGGTCTGCCTGTCTGCTAGATCTCGTCCATTTATACACAGGATAAATATTTATCACTTAGCCTAACTATTAAGTAAAAGGCCATAAATTGTTGCTGACGTCATTCGATCCTTAATAGAAATAGGGACGGCTTATACACAGTACCATTAACCAAACGATCGGTTACCAGCATGTATTAATATTCCATACGTAATTCGTCAATGGATAGACCATTAAGTCGATAAATAGAGTACGCAAGGGCATTAATAATTAATACAAAAAAGAAAGGAAAGGATCCAGTGCTGACGAGTTTTTCTAAACTTAAATATCGTGATCTAGAAGCTATGAGCTTTGCGGTGCAAGAAAAGTGAAGGTACCTGCATACACTAGATGAAATTCAAAGGGATAGTTTTAGTTGAGAAATGGTCTTTGAATTTCCCCTCAAACATATTCAGGTTTCCTCTCGATGTTTTCCTTCACTGTAAACCCCGTGGCCGTTGCCGGCTGGGATAGATCCCATAGAGGGCATGCTCACTGTTATAAGGTTAAAATTACATTATGAACAATTTACAATTAATTGAAGACACTACTAGACTTGAACACCTGAACAAAGGGAAGGATTACGGCCAATCTATCAGTAGTTAATCAATTTTAGACGAGGCAATTTCAATTATCGCCCTAAGGTTGAATGTCAAATCATTAATCCAAGTTGATAGTGTTCTAAATCATAATAATCCGTTTGTGATTAACAAGTCTGCCTTCGGCGGTTGTTGGATAATGGGCCTTATTGCATATTAAGAGATCTTCACGCCTTCCCACAAGGGTCCACGAATATGTAGGCGACAGGCGTAGGATTTATGCCCGCTGTATCTCAAGCATATCTATAAATACGACGTTGAATTTCTTATAAGACGTATGCAGGTTTCCCGGCGATAATTTCCTTCACTTCTCTACATAAGTTAATAAAACAGTCATTCAGACTTTTTATTCTATTTTTATGGGCCTAGTTGCCTGTGGTAAATAAATAAATAAAAAAAAAAAATATGAAAGGATGTACCATATGAAAGGCCATTTCTGCTGCTGCTTATGAGTGCCTATAATAAATCAAGTAATCAGTAAAACACGCCATGAAAAAGGAAAATTACAATTTCAAAATGTGTGCGACTAAAAGACTGGTGTCAACTTCGTTAATAAAAAAGAACAAAAAACACGTTTTTTTTCAAATAGAATTGTTGTTCTTTTATTAAGCTCTTAGGTTCAATTCACATTAAGAAAATGGATGGTACCAAACACAATGCAACTGGTGCCCCGGCAGTTAATTGCACTGAAACTACACCAGCATCTTGATACATTTATATCACGGAATCTTACGCTTAACAATAGTTAACGACTTTATCTGTTTTCTTTTGTCGCTTTAATATAGGGCTTTATGTTCTTTTGTAGCTGTTATTCTGTGCTGTTTATAGACGTAGGCAAACGTTTTATATCGCACTAAGATAGCAGGAAGACCACGTTGCACCTACATCCGATTGAATATAATATAAAATCATATCATCATAGCTCATATACATATGAGCCGTGGTAGCCGAGTGGTTCGAGCAGTTGCCTGCGACGCAAAGGTCGCAAGTTCGAATCCCGACTGTATCAATGAGTTTTTCTGAACTTAAGTACAGTGATTTGTCACACCATGAGCTTTACGGTGAAGGAAAACATCGAGAGGAAACCTGCATACGTCTGAGAAGAAATTCAAAGGCGTATGAATAGTCGTGCTTGAGTAACGGCGATGGACTCGCCATCTGTCACGTTGGCACCTAATATACCTCTGGCGGAAAGTGGGTGTATTTATAGATATGCTTGAGATACAGCGGGCATAAATCCTACGCCTACATATTCGTGGACCCTTGTGGGAAGGCGTGAGGATATATATATATATATATATATATATATATAGATATATATATATAGATATATATAGATATATATATATATATATATATATATATATATATATATATATAGTATATTTTGTATATATATATCATATGTATACAAAATATACTGAGAAATGGCGCTTTACACTTTCTGCCTACCCCGTTAGGGACTCGGCGTAAAGATGATATACATTTATTTATTTATACATATAATAAAAATGTTACGTAATAAATGGTTGGTGGGATGATGAAGTGAAAGAAGAAGTTAAAAAGAAGAAGGATGCAAGGCAAGACATTTTGGCTATGTCCAGCTCAAGTGAAAGTATGAAAGAAAAGATGAAGGAAAAATATCGCCTGCAAAAAAATCGTACGAAAGAGAAAGAGAGAGAGCTCAGAAGCGTGAGAGGTTCCAAATGACTGTAGACAAAAAACTGTCGCATAATTTCAAGGACAATGCAAAACTTTTTTGGAGGGAAGTTAAGAAGTCCAGAAATTGTGTTACAGCTAGTAGTAGGATGAATGTGATTATTTCGAAGGACAATGAGATACTGACTGACAAGACAGACGTCCTCAGGCGATGGAGTGAATTCTACAAAGATATGTGTGATGATGATGCCGCTGATCTACTCATAGAGCTGTCTCCAACAGAATCTGTCGAGGATCCTAAAGCGGATAAAATAAGTATGGGAGAGATTGTAAGTGCGATAGGAAGTCTGAAATGTGGAGAAGCTGCGGGAATAGATGGGATTACGGCTGAGATGATCAAGTACGGTGGACCAGCGGTCTGGGACGTCATCTATTTGCTATGAAATCTTTGCTGGGAAAAGGGTGATGTTCCGGACGACTGGAGGCGAGCAGTCATCGTGCCTTTCTATAAAGGAAAGGGATCACGATTGGACTGCTCCAACTACAGAGCCATCAGCTTGGTCAGCTTAGCTAGTAAAGTGTACACGAAGATCCTGACGATAAGAATGCAAGAGCGATCCCAAAGGTTTCTCTGGGAATCCCAAGGTGGATTTAGACCAGGAAGAGGATGTATGGATCAAACCTTCTCGCTTCGCGGAATCGCGGAAAAGTTTTTGGATATTAACCAAAGGGTTTTCTTCGCTTTCGTCGACTTAGAGAAGGCATTTGATAGAGTCGTACGAAAGGAACTCTGGGACGTGTTGCCTGGATATGGAGTGAGCAGTTCCCTACTGCATGCCGAGAAATCACTCTATAGTGATAGCGAGGCGTGCGTTAGGGTTAACGGTGGGATGACACCCTGGTTTGATGTGAAGTCGGGGGTCAAACAAGGGTGTATCATGTCTGCCTGGCTGTTCATTATATATCTGGATAACTGTCTGAGAGCACTAAGAACGAACGGATGTGGAGTGAAAATGGGAAACTTAGTGGTCAACTGCCTACTATACGCCGATGATGCGGTTTTACTGGCGTCATCAGAGGGCGAACTGCAGTCACTAGTTACCATAATAAAAGAAGAATGTGAAAAGAAGGTTCTGGTATTCGAAAGAGATGAACAAGTGACCGAGTGTGCAATATCGGTAAATGGGCAAATTCTAGAGCAAGTGAATGAATTTGTATATCTTGGAAGCATGTTCACACGAGATGGAAAGTATGAAAAAGATATTGAAAGAAGGATAACTGCCGGAAATAAGGTGAATGGAACCATGTCGGCGTTGATGGGCAGTAAAAGTCTGAGCAAGAATGCTCGAGTTGCTGTCCACAACGCGATATTGCTACCTACCTTATTGTATGGCAGCGAATCCTGGGTATGTCAGAGGAAGTATGAAAATAGCTTGAATGCAGTCGAGATGCGATCTCTTCGAAAAATGTGCGGCGTAACGATATTAGATCGAATCCGCAATGAAGAGATTCGCAAATCAACTGGCATGAATGAGGGTGTGATTGTAAAGATGAAGAAAGGCATATGACGTTGGTTTGGACACATAGAAAGGATGAGTGAAGAAAGATTGACGAAACAGATATACAAAGCAAAAGTGTGTGCAAGAAAAGGCAGAGGAAGGCCACGTTCCAACTACCTGGATCAAATAGATCGGACTCTCAAGGACGGGAACGTTAAGAGTACTCGAAACCGACGAGCATGTATGAAGAGACTGATGAATGTGGACGAAGCGAAAGAGGTATGTAAGTCTAGAGAGAACTGGCGCTCTATACTCTCTGCCTACCCCGTTAGGGACTCGGCGTGATGATATGTATGTATGTATGTAAAAATGTTACGGATTTTTCACTGTCTTTACGTTAAAGATCTTGAGATTTATCAACGCAAATAGTACCTAGAACTTGCGATGTTTATGTCGCAGGCAACTTACTCGAACCACTCAGCCAATTACATTATGGTCTTTCCTTTATCCTCAGGTGTAGAGCAATTCATTCAATTTATAAATGTTCTAATTCGCTAAATTGTAACAAGTACAAAGCGATAAGTATGTCTGGGCCTCACGGAAGCAAGGGTACATCCGAGCCTTCTCCAATTACAGCGATTTACGACCTTAGCGAAGCGGTCAACAGTACATGGCACAGATACAAAGTCCCTGAATGAGTCTTTGCAATAATTAATAGTAATTCGCTTTAAAATTACTATCTAATCTAAGCTATTCTCGTATCCACTTGAACACACAAAAAATCATCAAATTCCGTCCAGCCGTATAGGAGGAGTTTTATCGCAAACTCACGGACACAAGAAATATATATATATAACTAGACAGCCGCAATTCCTTTGCCATACATTTAATAACATAAGCATGATCTTCACCTGCCTATCCATATAGTTGTATACCCGTGAAGATAATGCTTAAGTTATTAAATGTATGGCAAAGGAATTGCGGATTCTTTCCGCAACTAAGGTCGCCATTTCCTTCGAGGTCTACCTCGCTGCTGTCTAGTTTTGTCAATCTGCCATTTTGTGATAATTTTTGCTTAAAAATCGGCAGACGGCAGCCCATTCCTAAGACCTGGACAACACATTCGTGGACTGGCCAACACTAGCGTTAGACAAAAATACCTGAAAATCGTATGGGGGGGCCTTAACCCAACAGTGGGATGTTACACAAATTATATGTATCGGCTAGCGCGAGCGTGAATAAAAAGGGATTTTGTCTAGGGGGGCAGAACAGTCATTGTAGTCTATGGACCAAATAGTTAGTCCAGTACCAAGTGTAATCTATGTCCAACGCCGCCGGCATGTAGATACAAATTAAGGGTAACGCATTATTCCGCTTTATTTATTTACCTTAATTAAGGGCCTGGACACCATAATGACCCACTTGGATTTCAAGTCTTGACGCTTAGTGATGAGGTGTACGATATTGAAATGAGTTATTGTGTGCCGTATAGGTATTTACAGTGACATTTCTCGCCACACGGGTGGCCGAGTGGTTTGAGCATTTGCCTGCAACACAAAGAATGCAAGTTTGAATCCCGACTGTACCAATGAGTTTTCTAAACTTAAGTACAGTGATTAGCCACACAACGATCTTTACGGTGCAGGAAAACATCGAGAGGAAACCTGCATACGTATGAGAAGAAATTAAAAGACATGTATTTATAGTCGTGCTCGAGTAATGGCGGTGGACTCCCCATCTGTCACGTTGGCACCTATAATATATCCCTGACGGAAAGTGGGTGTATAGGTAAAGGAAGACGTCGAGAGGAAGCCCTGTATTATTTTATCGTAAAGTTGCGATGTGACCAGTCAAATTCAAAGACAATATCATATGTAATTTTAATTATGTCATAGAATTTGATGTATGGATGGTTAACTCATGTGTCAATGTACCAACGATAGAGGTAACGGGGTCACTGAAACGTTTAATTATCGTTCCCTTTGCTACACAGTACATAACAATGTTAATATTTGCATACATGAATACGCATGAGAGATATTAGCTTAATACCTCTTCAAGATATTATATTCCATTGCTATGTTGGTCGGAGCGAAATAATACCAAGGTTTCGTCACGTTTTTTTTTCAACAAGATTGGCAAACAAGCCAACGACCCACCAGATGCGGTTACCGTAGCCGTTACTCTGCGTTCGGAGAGTTATGATCAGTTGGCAGCATAATGGGACTAATACCCCCGCTGCTAACATAGCAATACAATCCTCCCCTTCCCCAAGGAGCTCATTATTGGAAACTTTATTCATCGCGTCAGAACACAGTACAAAAACGTGTGTCATTTAGCTACGGACTTCTATAGGGTGGAGGCCCTGCCCCAGTCGGGCAACTCCAAATTCGAACGGGAAACCCGTTATGTCCTACCTCTCTTTACGAGTATTTACGTTTTTATCTGTGATAGATTTTGGTCTCCAAGCCAAATATTATGTTCCGCTTTTCACAAAACACTTCAATCAGACGAAGCGAGACTTAATCAATAAATCAATCAAAGTCTATTGCTATAAAAGGCAATGATTTAGAATAAGGGCATGAATACAGAGTAATCGGTCGGTACTCGGTACCGTTAGATCAAAATACTTCCAAATAAATTTGATATCGAATCGAATTCTCCACTTATAGGATACCTATGCGAAAAGTTGACTGCTATGAAATTGTGTTAGGGCTGTCAGTATTGTTATGCGAAATCTTTTTTGAAACTTAATTTAGTTCATTAATTGACTCTTTCATGACCAAATACTACTTATTCGCATCCTTTAATTATGTTTAGTTTTAATTAATAATAACTGAAAGGAAATAAAATAGAACGAAGTAAGTAATAATTAAAATAAAAACATACCTTGGGATATAAATTCCGCGCAAATAGACCTAGCCCCAAACTAAGCAAAGCTTGTGCTATGGTAACTATACAACTGTATATTTACATATATCATATTATAATAATAAAATAATGTTTCTAAAGTATCGCAAATTCGCATGACATTTTTAGGTACACAGAGGCAAGATATACAGAATGCAAGATACAGAAGATTGTAGGCAACTGGCATTGCTCTTGAGTGGGTTTTTCTTATAAATATTTCTTCTAAATGATATTCGGTGAACTTTCGTTATTGATACTCTTGGTACACACTGTGTGTGTGGAAAACGAGGCAAGGATATATATAAATACCTCGTTCCAACTACCTAAATCAAATCGATCAAGCACTCGAGTATTGGAATGTCTAGATTACTTAGATTAGAAACCAGTGAGTGATGTGTGTGGATGCAGCGAAAGAGGCCTGTAAGTCTATGGAGAACTGGCGTTCTAATCTCTCTGCCTACCCCATTAAGGACGGCGTGATTTTATGAATATAGATTTCTGGCTTTCTTACATACATATAATCACGCCCGGTCCCTAACGACTAGGCTAGGAGAGAGGATCGCCAGTTCTCTGCAGACTTATCTAAACTTTCGCTTCGTCCACATTCATCAGTGTCTTCATACATGCTCGCCGGTTGCGAGTACTCTTGATGTTCCCGTCCTTGAGTATCCGATCGATCAATAGATGAAATGATCTAGGTAGTTGGAACAAGATCTTCCTCTACCTCTTCATGCATACACTGTTGCTTTGTACATAATATATGTTTCGGTAATCTTTCTTCACTACACACAAATTTAGGCTTTCTTTGTTGTTGTTTATACTTTAATATTTTGATACCAACCCTAAGATACCGTTTGCGTTTTCCACACGTTATTAAAATGCACCAACTTGACGTAGCGATGTCCATATCTATAACTAGACTTATTGTTTGCTTTCGTATTCTCAAAAGACACATATTTCAATATACCATTTGCATTGTAGGCTAGAGTTTTATTGTATTAGAGCTTACATTACCCGTGACCGAGTAGTTTTAGTCATCTGCAAAAGCAAGAAAGCAAGTTCGAATCCCAGCGGGACTATGTACGAGTTTGGGAAAGGCGTAAAGATAGAGATATATATATATATACTTAAAACAACACCACGAATTATTTGATTAAGGAAAATTCGTGGGGAAACAAAATATTCAAGACGTATGTACATTCGTACCTGAGGGACGGTGCAGACGACATTTATCGTGCTAACATTAAATATATCTGAAATGCAAACGTAATCATCATCTCTTCCATCCTTTGGGAAGAATAATAATAGACATATTTAAAATAAGGGCTAATAATGAGCTCCTTGGGGAGGGGGGAGGATGAGTAAGTGCTTCCCATCAGAAGGCCGCATACTTGTTTACCACTCTTGTTGTATAAAAATGTATATATACCTACATTTATACATATATCAAATACGAGCATTATAACGAAAATCAGAATATGATTTTTTATTTTGCTTAAAAAGTAGTAATATTTTGATGTTCAACTGAATACTGTTATGGAAAATCCCCGTAACATAATTACACAGTAAATATCTATTAAGTTCTGTTACGTTCCGGTATTACTCCAAGTTGGCTGCATTGGGATGGAGTATGAGAGAAATGGCTGTGACGTGCCTGCCTGGCGATATCAGATACCGTTGTCTATGGACGCTGGCTAAGTCAAGGATACTCGCGCCCAAGGATTACAATGTATACTTGCTCACGCCTTTCTGACGTTATCACAAGACTAATGAGGAACCTTCGAAGATATAAAAGGTTTCGGTTTTTACGTTTCAATTGAAATAATGTACAACCAAAGCACAAGCAGGCCTTTGGTTATGGCATTGCTTTAAGAACCCATTATTCGGATTAAATAAAGGAAAATACATAGGCGTTAGTATGACCCCAAAACAAATCGTTTAGAGCATTATCTGCCAACGATTTCCACAACAGCGTCTGACAAAGTTGGTCGCGCTTCTGATTTATGATTATGTCAAAGATTAAGTGCTAAGCAGATAAGTCTCATATAATATTTGTAGGATGTAATAATAATAATTTCTTAAGGAATACATTATTTTTGTTCCATATTTTTTTTATCTACAGAATGGGTCTAGTTGCGCTCATGCTAATGCGCTACCTACAGCAATAGGTGAGTCTATTATGAAAATGGCGCAGTTAATTAATCAATACTAACGGGTAAACTGAACGTGAAATCGGGGAAGTCTTATCACAACTAAGATTGTTGGACTAGGGCTTCAACGTTATGTACCATCATTATTAAACACTAAAAAGGATAATAAGGTTTATCTATACTAATATTATAAAGAGGAAAGATTTTTTTGTTTGTTTGTTTGTAATGAATAGGCTCCAAAACTACTGGACCGATTTCAAAAATTCTTTCATCTTTGGAAAGCTACATTATCCCCGAGTAACATAGGCTATATTAAATTGGACCCGATAGGTGGCGCTGCGATCGAGTTTCAAGAATTTTACCTTTTTACCCGGGCGAAGCTTTCTGTGTGTTTCTGTGTGTCTTATGCTATGAGCGCATACAATTTTTGTTTTTAGCCCTTAATAAAATATAAAATTTAACTTTACCCTTAGAATAAGAGGCTTTGTAGGCATGTTGTTAATCTTAGCTTAACAAAAATAATCTTTGACGAACACAGTTCATTGGCGCTGTTGCACATAAATCAAATTTAGCTAAACTGTCGACTCTGTGGTTTGACAAACTATAATGCAGTATAGACGATAAACTTATCAATAAATTATCAGCTATCGTGTTATGTGCATTGTTGTTAGCATTGAAATAAATCAGTCGCAATCAACTCCAGAGTTATTGTTCGCAAAGCTTCAATGCTTGTAGATGCTTATATAGATTTCAAATAATAATTACTTATTTACTACTAAAGACTTTAAGAGAGGTAGGGCATAATGGGTTTCCCGTTCGAATTTGGAGCTGCCAGACTGGGACAGAACCTCCACCTTATAGAAGTCCGTAGCCAAATAACACAATTTATTGTGTTGTGTTCCTACGCGGTGAATGAGGTTTCCAGTATCATTACTGGAAACCTCATTCACCTCCTCCTCATTCACCTCCTCCTCATTCACCTCCCCCCTCCCCAAGGAGCATGAGGGAGGATTGTTATATTGTGTTGGCAGCAGAGGGATTAGTCCCATTATGCTGCCAACACAGTATAACGCTCCGAATACAGAGTGGCAACGCGCAAGTGATACTTCGGTATTGTAAGCGTAAATAGGCTGCGGTAACCTCCATCTGGTGGGCCGTATGCTTGTTTGCCAATCTTGGTGTATATAAAAAAATTACTTGTTTCAAACACAGCAGCAATAAAGTACAGTATTAGTTAATTAATATTGAAAAAATACTTACTTACGGTAAACAGATTTTAACCACCGATCTCGAATTATAAATGAAAATCAGGAAAACATGTAACCTTAACAAAAATATTAGATCATTAGATAAAATCCTTAAATCAAAATATGTTAAAACAATATCTGTAATATGATGAAACGTAAGAGGTAAGTTTGAAAAGAGCTCTACTCTCTCTGCCAAACTCATAATTTAATAAAGGGATTTGACGAGATGATATAATATCCGTAATGTATGCAGCCTGATTTGTGAGAGTCCAAGCCGTCTAGAGAGAGTCTTCGAGTCTCCGAGTGTATAGTCAATACAAATTAAAATGGCTATGAGTCAATTTAAAATCGCCATCATATCACGATCTAGCCTTGACGCTGTGTTATTCTAGTAAAGTATGAATTCTTAAATACCTAAATTATTAAGAGTATAATTTGCAGATTACGATAGTGTATTCAATACAAATAGAGGCCTGATTTTAATGTCAAAACTAGTTATAAAAGCATCGTAAAATCAGAGTTAAATGCTTGAAATAATTTCTCTTTGTTATTGCACAAGCTGAATGCAGTATTGAAAAAGTTCCTTTATTTGTTTCAACAAATGCATTCCGCTTCGGTCTTTGATTTATTAACTCCTATGGTTTATTTTAATTCTCTTATTTCACGTTACGAAATGAAACATTCGATATTTCGTTAATAAAACAGCGCTGGATCGTGAACACTATAAGTCAACGGGAGTTTATGGTTGCAGCCCGTACAAGAGTAACTTTTTAATTTGATTCTGTTCACTATGTAAGCTAAATAATGATGTTTGTCTATAATAACGTGCTTGATATCCATTTTAAAGGATTCAAGTAGATAATAAATTTCAGCATCAAATATATAATGTTGATAGTAAAGAAGCAATCAAGGATTTTAAATAGTCCTCTAATTCAGCTTGATTTCATCCCCTAATGTTAAATATGAAAATATATTATATTATCCAGAACTGGTTCATGCCCGCCACGTACGAAAAGGCGGGCGGCGCTGATAAGTAAAATTCAAGAGAACGGTAAATAGTTCATACCTGAGTGACGAATGGTTGATAAAACATGTATATAATACAAAAGGTGTCTAAAACAGATGCAAGGGTAGATCCTACAACGATCTATTTACCTAGATCCAATCAAACTTAATGATGGAATCATCAAGTGTACTTGAAAAATACGAGAATGTATTAAGATACTGCTGAATGTAGATTGAAGCGAAATAGATCTACAAGACTGGATTTGGCTGGCTTTGTACACAGACATTATTTAGGCTATGCTTTGCCCCGCTGTTTCGCCTGCGTAAAATTCGATTTTATTTAATAGTTTTTTTACCGAAATTACATATAGGATATGCTTTATTGGGATTTCAACTAATAATCCATCCACTAATAATGCCGAGTGGTTCGAGCAGTTGCCTGCGACGCAAAGGTCGCAAGTTCGAATCCCGACTGTACCAATGAGTTTTTCTGAACTTAAGTACAGTGATACAGTGAGGGCTTCACACGGGTGCAATGTACTTTAATAATATGTAAAAGATGAAAATGGTTACTGTGGGTTATCCTTTAGAGATAAATATATAACATCGCGGATTTTTTATCGATCTTTTAAAGATATTCAATTCTGTAGCACAGAATTTGATCTATCTCGTAAGGTTTAGCCAGCGTTAGCAATTTTTCGGCTTTTCAATATGTAGTATACGTACAAACCTTCCTCTTGAAGTACTCTATCTATTGCTGAAAATGCATTATAATCTATGGAATAGTTTAAAAGATCTAAGCGTACAGACAGCGGAGGCGACTTCATTTTATACAATGTAAAGAATTAGGATATATTTGGTAACTTTCCTAGAATATAAACAATACAAAACATTCGGTCACTAAATCTAAACTTTGTCAATATCTCGCAGCCCCATCTTGATCAAGCGAAGCGTCCAACAAACAGTACCTATACAGGGTTCGTCGGCAATTGATTTATACCTGACACTCCTGACAAGGTAACAAGGGCCGTGATCTCCGCTAACCAGCCCTGTGATTTTATATACGACTACCCTTAGGATTAGGGTTGCTAAACGATTCTAATTTAATTATTTCCATATTCAACCACCGGTTGTATCTTTCGAAAACTTTTTAGAGTAAAAAGTAGGTTAAATATTCAATTGAACAAGCTCTGATTAGCAATATAATATATACTCGTGCCATCCCACACGTGTCCTCGAAGGGGTAGGCAGAGGTGAGTAGTGAGACCAGAGATATATTTTAGGTGCCAATGTGACAGATTACGAGTCCATCGCTGTTACTCAAGCACGACTATACATACGCCTTTGAATTTCTTCTTCAGCGTATGCATGTTTCCTCACGATGTTTTCCTTCACAGTAAAGCTCGTGGTGTAGGGTTTCGAGAGTCGGGATTCGAACTTGCAATCTTTGTGTTGCAGGCAACTACTCAAACCACTCGGCCACGACGGCACTTTATTTCACCGTGTCAATCTTTACCGTAATTGGCAATTTCATAAATATGCTTACGAAATTACACGCGTATGTGAGTTTATATATTTGTTATTTACGAAAAAGTATTATCTTAAATTTTATTAGACCCTTGTGGGAATGGTGTGATGAGGATATACTATTAAGCTATTGCATAGCTTCTATCGCGGGCCTTGAGCGTGGAATCCAGAAATTCCGTAACGAAAATAACCTAACACTTTCAAAATTTTAACACTTTCGAATATAGAACAGTTCCAAATTCAAAATTGCCGGGAAATATGGAAACGACAGAACTTAAAAGGCATGCCTAGTACGTAAGCAGCTGTTTGTGAGAAAGTATATAGGTGTATTGTATAAGTTGATAAAAAATGCTATGCATTAGCTTTACCGCGGCAGTCCCACACGTTTTTTATTATTATTATAAATGAAGGTAGTATCTTTATGTAACTTTTGATTTTATTAATATAAATCAAAAACATCACACACTGTGGGTAGTGTGTGATGTTTTCAAAGGTATTGTGTGGAATGGCCTATCTATTTATTTATAAGCTACACCAACAATACACATATTAAACATTCAAGTACACTTAATCACATATATAAAGTGCTGATATGTGTATAAATAAATAAAGGTATTGGCAAACCAAGCTATATTTATACTCTCATATATCAAACTAAACTTACGAACGACAATAAAATATTTTTCATAGCTTTTTTTCTTTTTTGCGACAGCCCTGGCGTTAGTGAAGCGTACGGCAGCACGCAGTTGGCCGTCGCTTATCGCACTGGCGCCAACTTCATGTTTTATGGAGGACCACTATTGGGGCTCCCGTGGTAACGTATTGCATATTGTATGGACGCTGTTTTACAGTTTCTCGTGAAAAAGTGAGAATATAGGGAGTATTTTTAGGCCGTAAGAGATATAATGAATAATGGATCGAATTAAAAATGGCGTTATAAGGGATAGGGTAAAGACAGACCATTCAAGGTGATAAAAAATATTAAAGAACTGGCTTTGGCCGTTGGTTTATTTCATCAACTAGTAACCAATTTATTGAATATGTATAATGAACAGCCGAGATGAGCCGTGGTGGCCGAGTGGTTCGAGCAGTTTCCTGCGACACAAAGATCGCAAGTTCGAATCCCGACTGTACCAATGAGTTTTTCTGAACTTAAGTACAGTGATTAGTCTCACCACGAGCTTTACGGTGAAGGAAAACATCGAGAGGAAACCTGCATACGTCTGAGAGGCATTTTTTTTTTGCATTGTCTCTCGTAGCGTGCGTTCCGGGAACTTTTGCTATTTAACCGGTCAATGGCGAGACCTAGGCCTCCAGCCAGGCACTTATTCAAAGGCGTATATATATATTCGTGTTGTAATATAGTAACGGCGATGGGCTACCTGTCACGTTGGCACCTAAAACATATCTCTGGCGGAAAGTGGGTTTGTGAGTACTACTAATACACCTCTGACTACCCCTTCGGGGAACCTTGTGGGAAGGCGTGAGGATGTATGTATAATGAACTTAATTATGAAGAAAATGGGTAAAAAATTAATAAATAAACTTTTGAAAAGGTGGAAGAGTGAGAACCTGATATAAAAGAAACATGGCAGTATTCTATATATAACCCTAGCATTATTATATCAGCTGCAATGGACCTCAGCTTCAGTTATTCATAGGCTGAAGATATAATTCACTTGAAAGGAATCACGTGATTTAAGAATTTTTATTGGAATCGCTGTGAATTTTATATTTAATCTATGGGTTAGAACATTCTTTGGAATTGATTTTCTTAGTATAAAGTTAGTGGGAAGTAAAATTATGCTTATAAGTCAGTGTGGCGGAATGGTTTTCGCATTCAAATCCCACCCACGAACTGTAACTATTATTTTTTCCAAACTTAAGTAGAAGTAAGTACTTAACAGTAGTGATTGATTATTGTTACGAGTGAAGTTAGCAATGAAGGAAAAATATCACATTACTTCGTAAATATATCTCCTAGGAAAAGAGTGTAACTACATACCTCTTCATAGGCGTGATAATAATAATAATAATTACGTATGTTTATAAGTACCTTACCATTACCATTACTAGTGTATTAAGTAAGTTTAATTATACAGAATTTCTCGCAAAATAGAACAATTTTATTGTCTTCAAGAAAAGGATATAAGACATTATAGGATATAAAATATACAGAAGTTGTGACTTGACTTTACAGTAAAAAATAGCTCCAAAGATAACAAAATGAATGCACTATTAAAGGGATTAAGTAATACTCACTCCGAAAGATGGTTTTATTCTGAAACTATGAACGAGATAAATATTTAATCAAAAGGTTAAAGAGATTTTCGAGAGACAAATAGGTATAACTTTTTCGTCGTTACAGCGGTGTTCGATGTGAAAATAAAGTATAAAATTGTATGACTTAAAAATCAACTATTTTTTATATCCTATCCTAAGAACATTAATTTAAATAATATTATAGGACATAATAATGTAAACAAGATAATAATAATCATTAAGAATAAGTAATTATATTATTAATTTATTATTATATTATATTATTAAGAGTAAGTATTCATAAATGCCCTGAATGTAATTTGTTTGCGGATGACGGGTCGAGCATTATGTCTGCTTATTTACAGTTTTTAATAAGTGTAGGTATATATATCCTCTCCGAGGGGGTAGGCAGAGTTGTATAAGTAGTACCCACACACACAATTTCCGCCATAGATAGGTATATTATAGGTGCCAATGTGAAAGATGTCTGGACTAGACTAATAATTGTACTTAACTTCAGTATAACTCATTGGTACAGTCGGGATTCGAATTTACGATCTTTGAGTCACAAGCAACTACTCGAACCACACGGCCACCATGGCACAGCCCGATCTTTTGACCTACGATGTCCACTCGGCCATCATGACTCTTAAATATAGATAACTTTTATATTCAGAGCTTTAACGTAAATATAAAACTGGAATGACTTCTTGAATTCAAAAAAACTCTTTATAACTTAAAAACATCTAAGTAGGAACGAAAATGAGAATGTTATTAAAACGCTCCAGAAATATACAGCCGTAACGAGCTCGTTGTAACTTTTGTGCAATAAATATTTATCGATGTTACCAACTCATAATGGCGTTTTTTATTGGTCAGATAGCGCGCAATAAATCTTTGAGTCGTATGATAGAACTATCTTTGTTGTTTCTATCTGTTGAGAGTTTTGAGACAGAGAAATTGTAACAAGGATACCCTTACGCTTTCCCACAAGGGTCCCCGAAGGGGTAGGCAGAGGTGTATAGGTAGTACCCACACATCCACTTTCCGCCTGAGATATATTTTAGGTGCCAACGTTACAGATGGCGAGTCCATCGCCCTTACTCAAGCTCGACTATACGTACGCCTTAGATGTATGCAGGTTTCCTCTCGATGTTTTCCTTCACCGTAAAGCTCGTGGTGTGACTAATCACGGTACTTAAAAAAACTTCGTTCAGAAAAACTCAACTCAAATATCAAAATTGTACCAAAACGTATGTTAAATCAAAACTATATAATAATTTCAACCTCCTGTAAGCTCTCGCACGTATTATTCTAAGTTATTTCACCAACCTGGTGGTAAAGCTGCGGAAAGGTTCAATTACAAGAATTAACAGCGCCCAAGGGAAGTCCACCCGACACTCGGTGTCAGGGCGTACCGTAAATTATGCATTTACCTGCTTTTTGCTGGGGAGCCTCGCTTCGTGATGCCCGTGCTTATGAGAGATAATCTGTTTTGTACAAATATTAACTTAAGCCGACTTAAAAGAGCCGTGGTGGCCGTGTGGTTCGAGCAGTTGCCTGCGACAAAGATCGCAACTTCGAATCCCGACTGTACCCGTGTCCCGACCCGAGTGAGTTTTTCTGAACTTAAGTACAGTGATTAGTCACACCACGAGCTTTACGGTGAAGGCAAAATATCGAGAGGAAACCTGCCTAAGTCTGAGAAGTAATTCAAAGGCGTGTATATATATATTCCTGGTATAATATAGTAACGGCGATGGGCTATCTGGCACGTTGGCACCTAAAACATATCTCTGGCACTACTACACACCTCTGCCTACCCCTTCGGGGACCCTTGTGGGAAGGCGTGACGATATATATATATATATATATATATATCGTATATATATATATATATATCGTATATATATATATATATATCGTATATATATATATATATATATATATATTAACTTAAACCGATTATAACAGATATAAAATAATGGATTATTTTATATAAAAAATAATGGATTGTGAAAAAGAAAATTATTTTGTTGTAAATACATCCTATTACTGGCGAAACTTTTTGAAGATATATGTTATTATTAAATCACATCAGGCCGGTAAAAACGGAACGCGTCGGAACTTTGTTGTACAGATATACATAATTAATTGGACTAACACGTAGAATATATTTTATATAATATTACACGTATAATATAGTACCTACCTTAAAGTAAAACGTAAAACTCCTGTATGCGTTTTACGGTGTAGGAACATCTTAAACTGTCCTGCATATCTTTGGGAAGAAACTGTAATACGTATGCTTATGTTAAATCGTGCCTGAGTGATGATGACGGACTCGACATCTGTCTCGCTAACACCAAAGATTATATCTGCTGAGAAAAAAGTGTTAATACCCCTGTGCCCACCTCTTTGGAGATCAGGAAGGGTAGAAAATTAATACACAACTAAGCGTGTATAACGTTTTATGAGTATAAGTGATTTTCTTCTTTTGTGAACTTCGCAGTTGTCAAACGAAAATACTTCTTTGTAAATAACACTTGGATCATCAATTCGAAACTTTGGAAACACCTCTTGGCTGTAAGTCGAATAAGTCATTTATATCGCGACTTGCAGCAGTTTGGGTCGAATGGCCGAATATTTGGTGTAATGTGAGAAAAAAGTAAGTTGCTCGCCAGCACTGGCCGGACTTTGAGTAATGACGGCACATTCGTGAGGTCCGACGCATATTGCGCGAGTGGAACATGGAATCTGTGGAGATATCACAAAATTGTTAAATCAGGAAGTATGCACACACATCGTAATTACCTTCTATTTTTTGAGCCGTGGTGGCCGAGTAGTTTGAGTAGTTGCCTGCGACACAAAGATCGCAAGTTCGAATCCCGACTGTACCAATGAGTTTTCTGAACTTAAGTACAGTGATTAGTCCATACCACGAGCTTTACGGTGAAGGAAAACATCGAGAGGAAAACCTGCATATGTCTGAGAAGCAATTCAAAGGCGTATGTATAGACGCGCTTAAGTAACGGCGATGGACTCCCCATCTGTCACGTTGGCACCTAAAATATATCTCTGGCGGAATGTGGGTGTATGGGTATTACCTATACATCTCTGCCTACCTCTTCGGGGACCCTTGTGGAAAAGCGTGAGGACATATTATTATTATTAATATGAGTACATCATTTTAACATAGGGTTGAAGTTTCCTAGCAAGTATGAAAATACTTGTAATTTTAAATAATTGCCTATCTCAGTATTAACAGACTATTTAAGTCATTACTTAATTTAAGTAAGCAGGATATATTTTCATAACTCCGATAAACATATTTTAATATTTAAAGACTTGTATAAGAAAACATCGCTCCTCCATTTATCCAATCCGTACATTGTATTTATGTAGTTTAGTTTAGTAATATTTTATATTTCATACATAATGTGTACATTACAAAAAATTCTATCAAGTTTTAGCCTAACTGTGCGATATGTTCTGTATTAATAATTCATTCTATAATAATAGAAATACACAAAATCGCCTCCATTGCTTTCGTGTTCAGTCGGAACATGTCTAAGCAGAATTTCTCAGCGACGCGAGCTATTTTCATTTTGATCAGTCATTCCATTTATCAATCTCATGTTTTATTGTCTTAAAGCTTTTGCCTGCGACTTTGTTCACGTTGAAATGAGCAATATGTGAAAAGTGTGGGTGCTAGGGAAGTTTTTAACCACCTTTGGGATTTTCATACTACTAAGGTGGCAAACAAATCAAACAAGAATGCGGCGCATAAATATATTGTTATTGTATACCTGCGTGGTAATGCTGCTAGTCTTCTAGGTACGTTGCCTCGGGATACCGATTTGGGACAAATATTTTATCTGTAAGTAGTTCGTTTCAACTGTTCTTTGTAAATATTATATTCGTATACCTAATGATTTGAAAAGAGTAACCATGGAGTTTCTTGCCGGTTCCGGTTCTTCTCCATGGAAACGACCACGACCCGAACCTGCACCTTTTTCGACGTTTTATAAGTGCCCACCTAGGCCTATGTGAAATAAAAATATTTTGATTTTGCGCCTATAGACGCTTGCCTAGTGCCTAGATACCTAGTGTATCACTTGCGGATCCTGACGTATTAAGGCAATGTGTAGGAGAGAACATGTGCATTCTACAAGAGATCCCAAAGCCCTCCAAAATGCACAGAGCATGACCATCTGATCATCATCAGGGGTTTTAGTAAATAGAAACCTCGTATAGCATGCACATTTTCAACTACGGCAGTCGTGTAGGTAATAAAGATTTTTCGAATAAAAAAAAAAATTAAGGCTCTCGAATTAAAAAAAAAATTGAAATTAATTAATTATAACTAATTGAAGGCACGACGGTAGTGGTATGTCACTTTCTATTGAAAATCAAAATCAAAATATTTTATTCAACGTAAGGGACACAGGGAACACTTATTGAACGTCACATACTTAATAAAAACTAAAGTTACCACCGTTTCCAAGAAATTTATCCCAATTGCTGCCGTGGTGTGATGACTCACACTATTTATTTATTTATCATAATTAGATCGGCTATAAGCCACATTGACTAATAATATAAAGAAAGTATGATCAGAAAAACTAATTCAGAGCACTAGGATTTGTCCATGTAATCTTGACTTTACAAGCATACACATGTGTAAACACACCCTCTTTTCGCCGCAGACATGCTCTTAATTGTAAAGAAAGTATGTATTTATAAGGTGCCAACATGAAAAAAAGCGAGTTCTTTGCGGTTTTTCAAGTATACCTTTGATCACACCACGGTGATTTATCATACCAAAAGCTTTATGCAAGAAGGAAAAATATCGTTCAAGTCCAAGTAAAAATAAGGTTCATAGTCGTATCTATGAACCTCATTTCAAACCTAAATAGGTGCCTTACGATATTTTCCTTCTTGCATAAAGCTCGTGGTGTGATAAATAACTGTATCTAAACAAAGTATATATTATTAGTGATTTGGAGGTATACTATGCTCCAATCAATATATTTTGGTATATAGTTACAATAGTGCTACATTTCATGGCGGTTAAACCACGCGTGCATTTTCCCCATTTGTCTTGCAGAAAGCCAGCAATGGACCTTGACGAAAGCTAATGTATCACTACATCGTTAATGGATAGTTTTTAACAAGTACTTGTAAAGTAGAGATGTGTTATCGATATAAATTGATATTTTCAAGCACGTTTCTACACCATTTTTGATAAGTTATCACAACAATCTGTTTAGAAAAATTTGAGAAGATTATAATATGACTGATGAATGTGGACGAAGCGAAAGAGGTATGCAAGTCTACAGAGAACTGGCGCTGTATCCTATCTGTCTACCCCGTTAGGGACTCGGCGTGATATGTAATGTATTTTCCTTCCTTCCTTTCAAAAGATTCCAGTCACTGTTTCTGGTTAGTGTCGTGTTCTTGTGATGAGTTAGGTCGTGGTGAGGTTTTAGTTGTTGAGAGTTTAAAAATACCGCAAGCAATTACTGGCAGAAGCAAGATTCATCGATGTTGTCCTTCACCGTAAAGCTCATGTTGTGACTAATCACTGTAATGTAGAAAACCTCTTTCGGACAGTCGGCATTCGAACTTGCAATATTTGTGTTGCAGGCAAACTCTCGAACCACTCAGCCACCAGGCTCTCTCTTAATTGTATTCTGTTAAAATATCTAAATCTTAATTGGATTTCATACAATATGAGGAAATCGAAAAATATATGAGATATCGATAAAGTAGATAGGTACTTTGCGCCACTAAACCTTAGACTCTGCTCCATTGAATTCAAAGGATATCCTATCGTACAGAAAATGTATGAAATGAAAGTAATACCAGTGATGAAGGGATTCCCGGAACACATTTTAATTTTGAAAATTTTGTCCTGCGTTAATTCCAATTTTCAGCAAAAACAGGATATTATAGTTTATACTTAACTGTATCTTATTATGTAACAGAACTATGTAATTGTTTATTGTTTCATGAAATATCTGAGGTTTCTGGGTTCCTGGTTATGTCGGAGGAAGTGTGAAAATAGCTTAAATGCAGTTGAGATGCGGTCTCTTCGAAAATTGTGCGGAGTAACGATCTTAGATCGAATCCGTTAAGGTCGTCATTGATTTGAAAGATGAAGAAAGGCATGTTACATTGGTTTGGACATACAGAAAGGATGACTGAAGAAAGATTGACGAAACAGATACACAAAGCAAAAGTGTGTGTAAGAAGAGGCAGAGGAAGGCCACGTTCCAGCCACCTAGATCAAATCGATCGGATGCTCAAGGACGGGAACGTCATGAGTACTCTAAACCGACGAGCATGTATGAAGAGACTGATGAATGTGGACGAAGCGAAAGAGGTATGTAAGTCTAGAGAGAACTGGCGCTCTATACTCTGCCTACCCCGTTAGGGACTTGGCGTGATGATATGTATGTATGTATTGTTTCGTTATGAACTGTGGTCGTCATTTAGGTTGAGTATCTTATCAATATTGCTGGTTCACACCCCATCATAGAGTACAGTGTCTTGTGCTTTTCATTGAAGGAATCATGACGAAACCTATATACGTTAGAGAGGAATTCAAAGACGTAGGAGTATGTAAAGTCGTGCTTGAACTACAGACAAAATTGCGATGAGATGTCATTGGCACACAAATCTTGAAAATTATTGGGCTAGTAGATCTGCAGCGTAAGTAATAGGATTGACCAGCGCTTATGTAGGCCTATGTTGAGCCACCTTAATCGTGATCTATGCAGACAGATGTCAAATTACATAGATACGTTGTTAGACGCGTGTTTAGTTTATTCTGAACTGTATCTAATTTGTCATTTACCTTTAACCATTACCTGTATTCCCAATATATACACCGCGAGATATTTCTGTCGACTCGATCGAAACTAAAGAGACAAAATTTTCTCGCAGCGTACATGCTAGTACCACTGACGCCTCGCGAAGGGACAGCCTTGTACGCCAGGGATGAAAATATCTCCAAAACAACGCGAAACTCAAACAATTAATGTCAATTTTTTCTTATGATACCTCCGAACTGTACTGTTCTTTCCGGGCCATTACGCTAAATTGGTGAAAGACAATTTTAATGGTCCTCTTTGACGTCATGAAGCTGTAAGGGATCACAAATAAATTGGATAGAATGCTTCTTCTTCCTTAAACGAACGGAACATCGGAATCACTGTTCTGTGTTTTCTATAGCAATTTTTTTACTTCCCGTTACGTTATACTTTATTTTGTTTTTGATGTCGTAATCAGATCGTTATTATATTTTATGATAGGTTGTACAAATTATTCCTCTGGATATGTACGAACCGTACTGGCCGAGTGGTTTATGGAGGCTTGTGATATATACTAAGGATGTAGGTTAAAACCCCATCCGTAAGTATCAATAATCAGTTGAACTTTAAAACATTATTTATAACCCCACGATCTTTGTAGGGAAGGAAAACATCAAGAGGAAACCTGCATTTGCTTGAGAAGTACCTAATACAAAGACGTATGTATAATGCTGTTCAACAAACGAAGGGTTAACTTGCCATTCCAGCCGTATGACGAATAATAGATAAGTATTACACATCTCTGCCTACCGCTTTGGGGACTCTTGTGGGACAGGTAGGTATATTATACATTGTTACATTTGAGAGTTTACAAAAGCATATGCTTATTTCAGTCCTTTGGTAGAGACGAGTATAGCTGGTGCAAAGCAAACAAAACTATATGGACGATTCTTTGGTAGATTCAAAGCCAGGAACTGCATACAGCTAAAGGTACACAAATTAGAGTAAAGTTTAATTAAACACCTTTGTTATGGTAATACTGCTGGTATCTGCAGTTTCACGCTGACATTAAGGGACTTTGAGTTTTCTTAGCTTTTTTAAATATTGCTTTACTTTAAGACGATGTTTGCACGAGGTAATTGAAGACAGCTTGAATGAAGAGACTGATGAATGGGGACGAAGCGAAAGAGGTATGATGGTCTATAGAGAACTGGCGCTTTACTCTCTCTATTTTTGGACTTCTTTGTTGCCCGACTTTGTCTGAATGGAGGATTATGAATCTCGCTTGCATAGCCAGATTGAAACATTTGCCGCCAGTAAGTTATATATTTTTTACCGCACTAATAAATTAATATCCTCACGCCTTCCCACAATGGTCCCCGAAGGGGTAGACAGAGGTATATAGGTAGTACCCATACACCCACTTTCCGCCAGAGATATATTTTAGGTGCCGACGTGACAGATGGCTAGTCCATCGCCGTTACTAAAGCACGACTATTATATATACGGCTTTTTGATGATACGTATGAATGTGTATATGTTATTTATAAGTTATATAATAATAATATAATATATAATATAATATAATATATCCTCACGCCTTCCCATAAGGGTCCCCGAAGGGGTAGGCAGAGGTGTATAGGTAATACCCACACACCCACTTTCCGCCAGAGGTATATTAGGTGCCAACGTGACAGATGGCGAGTCCATCGCCGTTACTCAAGCACGACTATACATACGCCTTTGAATTTCTACTCAGACGTATGCAGGTTTCCTCTCGATGTTTTCCTTCACCGTTCAGCTCGTGGTGTGACTAATCACTGTACTTAAGTTCAGAAAAACTCATTGGTACAGTCGGGATTCGAACTTGCGACCTTTGCGTCGCAGGCAACTGCTCGAACCACTCGGCCACCACGGCTTGTATTTGTATTTATAAGTTACAAGGATGTATCTTTGTTAACAACGAAGATTTGAAATCTGTTGCGTAATAGAGAATAATATTTTAATGTAAAACCTTGTTTGAAAATTGCATATAGCCTGCGAATTTAATAAGGTTGGCTGAAAATAGGTAACCGGTTCAAAGCGGTGAGTGCATTACAGATGCATTACTATAGTGGCTCTGTGGGTCGGAAATAATATTATCATTGCTTTTTACTATGCAAAAATGAAAGCCGAGTAAAGGTGCATTATTTTCATGTATTACTTTAATGAATTGTTTAAGCACTCCAATGCTTTTAAAAATAATTATCAACATTTTAGATGTTAGTACGCAACACAAATATTCCAAGTTCAAACCCCGGCTGTACCAATGAGTTTTTCTGAACTAAAGTACAGTGACTATACACACGGGCTTTACGGTGGGAAAAACATCTAGAGTTTTTCTGCATACGCTTGATAGGAAATTCAAGGACTTATGTAAAGTCGTTCTTGAAAAACGGCGGTGGATTCACCATCTTTCACGTTCGTAGGTACGTGGCCGGCGAAAAGTGTATAGAGTATTTATTGTTATGGAATACCATAGACGATAACAAGTAAACAAACAAAGCAAAGATAAAAAGTAAAAAAACTGGCGCGAAATTGAAATGCCATCTGGGAAAAATGACAATTAATAAACATTTATTCAATATACGAGTTAATTTACGGGACGCTAACTTGTTTTCTTTTGCTTGCAACTCATAGACTTCTCAGTATTACACACCTCTGCCTACCCTTCC
Organism: Drepana falcataria; assembly: GCA_945859725.1. Taxonomy (NCBI): domain Eukaryota; kingdom Metazoa; phylum Arthropoda; class Insecta; order Lepidoptera; family Drepanidae; genus Drepana; species Drepana falcataria. The sequence continues at coordinate 5,613,898 of OX243941.1, read as the reverse complement.
CTTCTTCGATTTCCTTCAGGAACCCTTGTAGGAGGCGTGAAGAAAAAATCGTGAGGAAGCTTCTATTCGTTAGAAACGATAATTAAGAACGAATGCCATGTGGTTGAAAGTCAGTAATGCGCCATCGGTCACGTTCACACCATAATAAATTTACAACGAAAATATCGCCGTGTCCCTCTAGGGTTAGGCAGTGAAATAAGAGCGACAGTTCTGTCAAGATTAGATTTTAGTTAAATATGGATCCACTATAAGATCTTATATCTTGCTCAGTCTTTTGGACACCCTAAAATTTGATACTTAAGACATCTATTTATATATATGTCTGTCAACTGATGTCCCTATTAAATACAATGCGAAAACAAGAACACACGTCGCGACGCTTACAAAATGAATTTCAAATAAATGGACCCTCATTTACACCTACCACACACTGGGCCTAGGAACAGCGATCTAGTTTTATACTATTATTTATAGGATCTAATAAAAAATAATTTTTAGTCATTATTGTGATTTTTTCATAACGAATAATCGTAATTACTTGGCAAAAAATATTCTTAATAAATATTGATTGATTGGAACAGGCGTTTTATTTAGTTAAGTTTAATGTAGTTTATTAGTTGATTCGTATTATGTTTTATATGCAAATATTAATAAATACGTTTGTAGTAAGTCGATTTCAGGATTATTATTCTAATAGGTTCTGAAATTACATACAGACAGAGTTAACACTTTCCCCAAGCCACGACTAATTAACTCACGATGTTTCCTTTCGTCGTAAGACTAGTGATGAAATAAAACACTTTAAGTGAGTTCAGAATGTTAATTGATAGAGACTTTCAAAGTTTTAACCTACAATGTTGATGTGGCATCAAGTTTTATGTAATTCTGTTAAGTCATTCTGGCGTAATTGAGCATCAACACTTTGACATTTATACAATTTAGGATATCAAAAAATACTTAGTTGCCAATCCTCTACGACAGTGTGTCACATGTGAACCCTATTGCTATTCCCCGTTGCTATCCCTATTATATAGCATAGAGCAAATTAACAATTGAAACTAGAAATTAATTACAACAAGTGGGTTTATAACTGACTGACCCTTAACGAGGGTCCCTTCAACTTATTTGTTAATCCTTTTCTCTTGTACCAGTATTTATAGTGTATAATTAAATTGTCTAAGCTGATAGCAGTTTGGCGGCAATTTCATACAGTTTTGATTTTTATTTGTGTAACAAGTTTCTTTGAACTAGTGATCTAAAGAAATAATGATCAAAGCGAATGAAGGCCGCTATTATTCATATGCGTTTAACTATTCTAGAAGGTATAATTTTCAAAAATTAAATGTCTTTTGTAGCGAACTAATTGCTTACGTTATTGTTTTCAAAGTTTGAAGCCTTAAATAATATTTAGTAGGTCTTATGCGAAATTTTAATTGGGACAGCGATTTTACGTTAATTACTCCGATTTTTGATTCAAAACCAGGAGGATACATAATTTTAAATAAATAATTCTCGTTTTGATTAAAATTTTATATCCACTATATCTGATATAGATGTAAATGTAGATAACATTTACTGGACAAATAAACATTTCACCACCGCAATAAAATAAAACTCAAATTGCATTACATTTACTATGAGTATGTAAAATACTATTTGCTACGTTGGAATTTTTTTGTGATGATTTCATTCAACTTTTTCACAAAGTTGCCAGTCTAATGTGCAAAGCGAGGAATTCAAATGTAAAGTAACAAGTTTTCTATTGTGTGACGCTGGAATGAGTTTTATTCGCCTTCAGGCGTTGCCATTTATTCCCTTTATTGATTCTGTGAGAAAGTTAGGCTTTAATTTTTTTTTAACACTTAACTTTTATTGTTTACTAGCAATTTATTCATTTAATCCATTTGCAACAAAAACTTGTTTTAAGTTTAGTCCTTCGAGCCATTTGAAGTAAATGTTTAATTTAAGTTTCAGAGCAGCTAACAGTTTATTCTTTTATTGCATGGGTTTCAATAAAAAATATTATTAAAATTAAACAAATATTTACTAGGACATAGTATCCTGCAGTTCGCTTAACATATCAGTACCTTTAATCAACTCAGTAAGAAAGGTAAACGCTATAGGGAAACCCATTATTAAACATCTGAAAATATATTCAACGACATTTTGTTAAGTCGTATGAGAGTAACGGCGACAAACTCTCCATTTACACGTTGGCTCCTAAACCATCATCAGAAACAAGGTCTTTTCAGAACACTATGGATGCTTTAAAATAAGGGTCCGCATGTGTAAATCTTTAAATATAAAAATGTATGTCCTTTAAAGTATCGTAGACGGCTGGACGGATTTTAATGAAATTTTCTGTGGGTCTTCAGGTGGATTCGAGAATGGTTTGGATTTACAATTGGACCCGATAGGTGGCGCTACGATCATGTTACAGAAGCTTTTATTCTTTCACCCAAGCAAAACGGGGCGGGACAGCTAGTGATCCATAAAAATAACTTTCAAATCGCAAAGACAAATAAAAATAACAAAAATTTGTTAAATATTTTCAAAATTTCTCGATAACGGCTTAAGTGAGAATGAAGTTATACCTAAGGTGTAACATGAAAGTGTCAAACATGTGACCCGCCTGATGGTAAGTGGTTACCGCCGTCATTGACTCCTCATATCAACGCAGCAACTGCAAGGGGGAATTACTGTAGCGAAATAAACTCAATGTATTTATCCTTTGCTATTCAAACGTGTTTGGTGGTAAAATATGCATTGGAAAATAAAGGGTACCGAGTACAGAATTAGTTCTCGTGAAAACGCTGACTGTGCTATGACTATTTTGTGTTGTGAAATGTATTTTAAATTTCATCGGATAACCACCAGCTTCGTTCGTTATTTCCATACCTACGTTACTTTCGTATTATTGCCGAATGCCTTTTGTTTCAGTTCAGTTGAAAAAATAATAGAATTCAATATGCATTCAATATTTTTGGATTGTAATCTATAGAGCCGTGGTTGCCACGTGGTTTATTATTTGCAATCTCAAGATTTTAAATCCAAACCTTAGCGGTTTGAACCGAATTCTTGATAGATTACATTCAAACTCGTTCGAATCTTTTATGATTATTTAGAAATTAGTCCTTAATAATAACATAACGGCGATGGACTTGCCATCACGCCATCTGTCACGTTGGCACCTAATATACCTCTGGCGGAAAGTGGGTGTGTGGGTATTACCTATACACCTCTGCCTACCCCTTCGGGGACCCTTGTGGGAAGGCGTGAGGATATATTATATTATTTATTATTAATAATAACATAATTACAATTATTATTACATATTAGATTTTTTATATATTAGATGAATGCTAAGCTATTTAATATGTCAAAATCAGGCAGTGTCTTAGTCCTATTAGCGTTCGATCAGCCTTCTCATTTTACACGCTTTATATTAAATAATACAAGAAACGATGGCTTTGACTACATGCTATAATTGCCATTCAATATCGTCAGGCGCTACGAGATAGGTTCCCATAGGAAGGCACTATAATTTTGTCTACTAATAGAGTTAATAATTTTGTACCGTGCGCTCAGGCATCGTGACTCGTGCAAAAATGAGATTTATAGCAAGGACGTGAATGTGTATACTTTCCAGGTTCACGAGACACCATCAATCTTCTCTTAGCAAAAGGGCTTTAATTAAATTTGCCACCGAGTCAGATGCCTTGGACAGGAATATAATATTTCTGGAAGAGGCACTTCGTTTTTGTACATGTACGATGGACGATTAGTCACGATGGCACCTAGGTGTCTCCAGTGAAAACAAGGTGTTGACTTTCTTCAGAAACCTTTGTAAGATATATGTATCTAAAAGAGAAAAGAGCTTTTGTAGCAATTTGTAGGCCTAAATCTGCTTAAAGCTTGCATCACTTTGAAGATCAACTGAATATTACCAGCGAACATTTATAAAGAGATCGAACAATTGGGATGAAGCGAAGATGAAGGGGTTTCTCTCGTCGTTGATGTGTGGAACTTTCATGTTCCTGAAATATGATTTGTTACCATATGGTTTATTTTTTATACTGACACATCCAGTAGTTACCGCTTTATCTGTCTTAGGTAGGTGCTTATAAGTATATCTAAGAAATTATCGCGTAAAAGGCACCTAAAGATAGAACTCTAATTTGAAAATAATATGTTTTTAATCAAAAAGTAATTTTATCGTAACAACGATGCCTAAAAATATTTTCGCTATAGTTAGTGAGCCGCAACCCTAGGAATACGCAGACGCAGCACAGCGGCGCAACTGACACCTTAGCTTAAGTTTTAGTTTAGGTTTAGTAATTATGTTTTACAATATATTCAGTCCAATTTAAGTTGTCAAACAGTAAACATCCTTTTGTAACAAATAAATATTTTTTTAATTGAAATACCGATCGCCGTAACGTAACTCTATTCGTAATAATAAATTTACATGTTTTGTGCCAAAGTGGTAGATGGAGAGTCTTTGAATTACGTTCGTACTCCGAGTTACGTGTGTACCTATGTATGTCTTTTAATTTTACGTCAAACATATGAAGCGGATTTTCTTAAGATGTTTTATCTGTGTAAAGATTGTGGTGTCTCTGTGGTATGTGTATCACGGTGGACAAAAACTCATCGGGATAGACCTACTGGGATTGAAAAGTTCCCTGCGATGAGCTAGATCCTCCTAAAGGATAGCCAATACTGTATACAATTTTAATTTGATTGTCACTGCAAATAGAATCTGCTTTTCATTTTATTTGAAATTCCCGGACTATTTGTAAATATACTTTTTTGTTATATTTCCGTACATATCATCACGTAGAGTCCCTTATGGGGTAGGCTCTTTGCCTACTAGAGCGCCAGTTCTAGATTTACTATGGAAAAGTATCAGGAACAATTAGAGCATTCGAATTGGTCTCTCTTGTCTTCTATTGCTGGGACCTGATCTTCCAAGTTTAGTTGCTGACACCGACCGACCTTGACACTTACTGACATTGACACTGACAGACATTCACGAGAACCACAATATGTACATAGTTACCTACACTAGCGCTCAAACATTTTCGTGTGCAAACAAAACATTTATCAAGCGTTTCATTAATTCGCTCATTAGTCACAAAATGTAATGTACTTAAGGCTATATATCTCGGAGTATTAATGAAGTGGAACCTCCCTCGTATTTCAGACATGCGGTGTTCTTATTAATCCTTTGTTAGCCGTTATGTGTGAGCACCTATTTTGCAAGAGTACCTACCTGCTGAATACACAAAAGGTGGTCCCTGATGCATTACATTTTGGTATTTTAATAATATTGTTCAAGCTTTACCCAGCATCCTTTTGACTATCCATGTTATATGTAAAGTGTGATATAAAGTAAAAGTACTGAGAATGTTAGGAATAATAATGAGAAATATACTTTCCAAGTATGTCATTAATAGCAAAGATTAATTGCTTTCGGTCGAAGCAGCGTTTTCAAAATTGATTACTATTATAGTGTTCAAGGTATGGAACATACCTAATGAACATCATATTTATAAAGGTATATTCTGTAACTTTTACAATAAAATAATACCTCCTTAAGAGGAAGAAACGGAGCAGACAAACTAAATAGGTACGTAGATAATGATTTAACGATATGTGCATAATAGTTAAGGGCAAACGTAAAGATCTTTTTTATATTACCTATATTTTATTTACTACATACTTTTAAGTAAAATATGAAAACGTTGGTATAGATGGTAGTTGATAAATTTTTTTTTATACTAGAGTGGCAAACAAGCATACGGCCCTACCTGATGGGAAACGGTTACCGTAGCCTATTTACGCTCACGATACCGAAGTATTACTTGCGCGTTGCCACTCTGTGTTCGGAGAGTTATAGTGTGTTGACAGCATAATGGGTTTAATTACTCTGCTTCCAAAACAATGTAACAATCTTCCACCTCCACAAGGAGCTCAATACTGGAAACCTTATTCACCGCGTAGGAACACAACACAAAAAAATGTGTTATTTGGCTACGGACTTCTATAAGGTGGAGGTCCTGCCCCAGTCGGGCAGCTCCAAATTCGAACGGGAATCCCGTTATGGCCTACCTCTCTTAATTATTGTAATTATAAACAACTTTGGTAAAATGCTTACGTACCTTGCGTGATGTTTGTTATTGCCATAAAGCAAATAGCTATTTATGTGTTGCTATGTGATAAAAATTGTCTCTTATATTGTAGGTACATAATTATAATACCACCGTCATGAATATTACATTGAAGAACTTTACTTCGCTTGTACATATATAGCACGGAACTACTACAGAAGGAATGAGACTCACCGTGACTTACTTTGTCAGAAGGGGGCCGAGAGGGTAGGCAGAGGTGTAACACACCGGAATATAGGTGCCCACGTGACAAACTGCAAGTACATCGCCGTTTCCCAAGGATTGTCTGCTCACACGTGTGCATGCGAAACAGATATCATGATCTTAAACAATTGAATAATCTCATTCATCAAAACAATTTTCTTAGTATATTCACGATAATAAAGGAATTATTCTACCCAAGTTATTTTAGTACTTCAGTTTGTAATACATAATACAGATAGGCATATAGGTTTAGAGATATTCCAACAATAAGGAGTAAGTATAAATATCTGCTCTCGTCGGGTATCGAAAAACTTTAATTTCGCTGGAGCTTGCCACTTGCTATTAGGCCATCTTATAAATGGAACTTAAGTCGAGGTAATACGCATAAGCATAATTTATCACGCTTCTTGCCAATACGCCAATAGAACTACACATGTACCTACGTATTTTACAATTAATTGGGGTACTAGGTTAGCATGACCAAGCAAAACATAGTGTTTGACTTCGGTATCGTGAGCCGAGCATGTGCTCGAAATGTGACCCAACAGAGGGTACTTGTGAAGTAACGCTTTGCATATTAATGTATGTAAATAATTGTGGAATGGAATTGAATCGACACATATCGAAAGGCGGAGCGGCGACAATGCGCCTCAATTAGAATCAGCTCCTATTGTTGCTGGGCCTCTGGTATTGATCATTGACTATGCAGTCTTTATATTGTATTCATATGTAGAGGAGAAATAAAGAATTAGACTGAAATACGTTTGAATATTTCTACATGAGCTATGGTGGCCTAATGAAGTGAGGAACCTTGTGAGAAGGCGTGAGGATATAATAATATTAAATGATGAAGCTGAAGAGTTTGTTGAACGTTTCTGAAAGTTTCCGAGATCAGGGATCTCAGAAACTATACTAATGGGATATGAATAATTCTTTAGATAGCCCTGCAACTATAGGCTCATATGTACCCGACACCACATGTACACATGTATCAACATATGTAGCCAAGGGAGCGAGCAGTTTATTTAATGCAGGGCACGGCTAATCGTTTATTCTATAATAGGAGATGTATTGATACCGCAGAGCGTCCACCGTGTGAAGGGATAAATTCGAGTGCCACCTTTAAAAATACCACCTATTAATCCGTTGTACGGCACATAGTTCTAAATACCGCTCCTAGTTGCAAACGGCACTCATTAATTACAGCCAGGTATGCGGGAGGAGGCACCACAGATGTACCGCAAATTCGACGGGACGTACAGTTAAGGATCGACTTCCTAAATTGCCCTAACTATATCCAATTGACTGGCAATTTCCGTGTATTTGCGAATAGTTCCTTACTTAGTATATTATTGTGGATGGGTAACCTTGTTATTCAATATTTGTACTTGTAATAAATGATAATGATTATAATATTGTTCGATTTGTAGGAATCTCACAATGGTCTCACGTAGGTATGTGTGCTTCTTGCTGGTGAAGGCAACGAATTAAAAGAAAAAGATGCGTGACTAATAACCAAACTCTTTCGTGATTTTTACATATAACTTTTGTTGACCCGTGTAGTTTGACAAGTCTGTCCTAGGAGTAATTTTAAGCTTAAGTACCTACCTATGATGATCAGAAGGAATCAGCATGACGAAACGTAGGTAATTACGAAGAAGGATTTAATTTCGGATTGCCTTACAACAAGGGTTCCAAAACGGCGTACAACATTATCTTTTATTAGAAGATATTAGAATTTTATAGGTGCTAACGTTTCCTTAGCGAATACAGGCTGTGGAATGAGCATCCTATTGAGGTTTTAGTTACAGCATGGAGTTCTTCAAGAAGGGTGTGATGATTCCTGCAGGATCGGCAGCGCGTGAGCGCCCCTAGTGTAACTTAGGCGGCCGTAACTGCTTACCCTCAGGCATGCGTGTTTGTCACCCTTGTGGTATAAAGAAATGGCGATAGAAGGTGACCATATGACCTTAAGCACGACTATGCACACGTCTCTTAATTTCTTCGCAAATGTATTTTTTCAGGTTTTCTCTTGTTTTTCTACATCGTAAAGCTCTAGATATGATAAATCACTGTACCAATGTATATAAATCACTGTATCAGTAAACGCTTAATATTGCCGAATTTATTTGTAAAACTGTTGAGATCGAGACGAATTAAACTCGCATACTAAACAATATTCTTCCATTCAAAGTGACATAACATCCTGCGTAACATTATTTCCTAGTCTCCCTTCATTAGTGGCTCGTGCAAGTAATAACAATGATGCAAACGGTAGGTACTACTATCTTGATTACTGACGCACAATAAAACAAGCGAAGAATGGAAAAATGGCGGAAAAGTTGACTTCCCAGTGAGGGGCGCAGGACACTGAATGGGAACAATTTACCTCGCTGTAGATACGAATAGTGTAAGCTGTGGGTTCAAAGTAAAAGCTAACATACTAGGAACAGATAAATTTGTTAAATTTACTATAATATTGACGTAAGAGATCTGCAAGCTTAGAGAGTACTGGTTTCTACTTACCCCGTGAGGGACTCAGCGTGATAATAAATGTATGTGAGTACTATTTTGCAGGTGACTTCTAAAACAGATTAGTCACCATGATTCATGCTATACATAAATATCATCACGCCAGGTCTCCCACAGGGTAGGCAGAGTAGATCGCCAGTTCTCTCTGCACTACTACATACATACCTACTTCTTTCGCTTCGTCCACATTCATTAGACTGTAAAGCACGGTCGCGGAACAGAAAGAATTTCGTACGATAACCTATTATTACCCATCTCTGTCACTCCCGCGTAAATATAATGCGTCTCGCTCGCACAGATGCAATGACCGCTGTCGCCAGGGATTGAAAACCGTTTAATTGAGACCGTAAGGTTTGTTCTTGCTTGCGTCTGGTGTTTTGGTCGCAATTAAAAGTATTTGACATGATTCATAATTTTTGAATAACTAACGACATTCCATCTTGGGATGCGTTAGTGCTCGTTCAATTTTGAAACACATTTATCTTAGTTTGTTGTTATTTGTTAGTTTTTGTTGTCTTGTTTTAATTGTTAAGTGGTTTCGTTGATTTGTTAAGTTTAATTTACTGTTTTAAAATGGAACCAGTGCCGTCTACCTCGCGTCCATTCAAGAAGTTTGTTTCTCCGCGGAAGAAAAGAAAAATGTCACACTTTAGTGAATCTGAGAAGGTTATGATTATTAACGTGTTTAAATACATTAAGGAATCCTGGCCTGCCGATAAATATCCTTCAAAAAAAGAAATGAAGGACAAAACAGCCGATATCTTGGGCATTTCAAAATCGGCCATATATCGTATTTTAAAAGAATATACCGAAACAGACACCGTCAAGCCGGCTCCTTCACCGAAAAAACGACTCTCAGTAATTGAAAAGACTGATGAGTTCGATAAATCGTGCATCAGACGAATAGTGCACAGCTTTTATTTAAAAGGAGAGTTACCTACAACAAAAAAGGTACTACATGTCATAAATGCAGACGAATCCTTACCAAACATGGGCTTGACATCGTTGAAACAATTACTAAAACATTTAAAGTTTAAATATGTCAAACGAAGGCGAAATAATTAATGTAATGGAATGTCTGAAGAGTTTATTGTTTAACAAAATACTTAATAATAATTTATTTAATAAGCTAGTTTTTTTCTATCCTTCAAATATTTCATGCAAACCACACATATAAAAATGTTTGTGACCACTGTCAGTAGGTAAAGAGGTCATTGTACGAAATTCTTCCTGCTCCGCGACCGTGCTTTAGTCCGGAATTACTGTTTTGGATGTGCGAGTGCGTATGAAGATACATGCTTGCCGGTTTCGAGTTTATGTTATAATATAATAATTATAGGTATATCTTTCATTAAAGGTTAAAACATAATGTCGCCAGCGTTCATTGCATACAAATGTAAAGTCGTTCAAAATGCATAAAAACGGCTTCACTAAATTAACTTCCTTGTTCATCTAGAACAATGACATTACATTATTTAATTGCGGGAAGTGGTTCATGTATCTAGTCTAAATACATTGTAAGCGAGTATGTTAATGAATTTAATTTGAAAATTGTTTTTGCGACCTGCTCCGACATCTCTCTATATTGGACATGTTTTTAAATAAAATAGGCCTTAGCATTGCAAAATGTAAAGATTGTCGTAGATTTGCATTTGCAATTCATATAATTATAGATGTTTGGTGGGGTATTCATGATATATGTATTTTGTTTCAATAATATAGTGGGTAATCCTACGTGGATTACCCACTATATTCTAATACACCCCGTATACACACAACATAATCCAACACCTCCCTAATATATAATTACTCCCTCAAATATAAATATGTACTTACCTTCTTGTTATTCATTAAAATTTGGAAGGCGATGGCTTTGCGATTTGGATGAATGAGGTGGCATGGAAGCGTATGATTGGAGTCGATAATATTACGACATCCCCACAAAATGCGTTAGGGCTAATTTGTAGCATTCAAGCCTTCGTATTGTCATCCAATAGGACACTTCCGGATCTCGGTGCGAGGGAGGTTTAGGGATTTCGAAACATGATTTGCCAGCTTAAGAGTGGTGCTATTTTAAAGAATGCTTCTGATTTCTGATATGTTCAGATTGCCGTCGATTCAAAGAGTCAATTATTTTATAGACCATTTCTTATCATGTGATGATGCGAATAATTATTTTAAATATTTTCGTCTGTGGCAGTATCGAAGCGGGTCGTTCGGTTTACATTCATATTGCCTATGAAATGGCAACGGCAACCGAATGGTTCTTGGGTAGGGTTACAATCCTGTAATGGAGAGTATGGACAGAGAATTCCAGAACCTTTTAGGGAACTTGGCTGTGTTGACAGGTCTCGTTACTCATATTGACAATACTCATTGAGGACAGATAATTTTACGACAAATGCAACGATTTGTCAATATCCTACACTGGGTTCTGAATTAACGTCTATATTTAATAATTTTCAATAATACAAGTTTTCTTTGGGTGGAATAATTTTTCAAACCTATTCTATCGTAGATACTTCTTTACTCTTACTAATCTTGTTTATAAATACATCATTTTCACATATACCTAACGTACAAACGAATTCGTACACTAATATTTCCTTGTAATGCTTTTGCATGCACATTTCTCTTTTGTCACGCAAACCCTTATTTGTCACGTCTTAGTATTCTTTTGATATAGTAACTTTGGTTCAAACGTGTTCTTGTGGAATCCAATAGACTAGTACTTCTCTTTAAATCTGTGCATTCTTGTAATTTCGTTATAAGAAACTTTTAAGAATAAGACTAAAAGAATACGGTTCATCGCATATTTCCTTACAATACCACGAATTAGAGGTATAAGTAAAAAAAAACATTATTACGTCGCTATCTCCTTTATTAGTACATAACAATGCTATATAAATAATGAACAAAATTTAAAGGTCTGATATTTAAAGAGTTTTAATTTGAGCTGCAATTGTATGCCAAGACATGTAAGGCTTGCTCTTAGCCTAATTACGGTAGATCCTGTACGTAATTGCACATCCACCGCATAACGATAAGCCAAATCGTGAAAGAGAATCCAACTAGGATTATTGGAAATATATCAATGGTATAGTCACCAGAACATGATTTCTTCTTTAACCACATGGTGAGCAAGGGGCACACCTCCTTCCGCTGATAATATTACATACCACTAGGAAAAGAAGCAACAAAATCACTAGCGAACCAACAACAGTCAGCATTTGATTCAAATTGAATATTAAACCGCATTGCGCCATTCTCGTGTTTATTTGTTACTACTTGGTTACTAGCATCCTTGGAAGTATTTGCACATCCAACTCATGACGATCAGGAGGGTAACGAAGGCGAACGCGATTAATAGCAGCTGGAGAACATCGACGTCGTAGCAAGCTCCAGATTTCCTCCCCATACTATCTTCTAGCGTCCGCTGACTATGTGACAAACGACCAGAAACAGGAGGACTAGTATCACTATTGAGCCAATGATCATCAACAATTGATTTAGATTAAAACTGAGCCCGCAGGATTTATTAGCACTCTTAGCCATAGTTATTCAGCCTCGGGAATCAAACATCGTACCGAGGTACTGGTGTAACATGTTGTTTCTCTTACATTTGCACTTGTGTGTATTTACTCTTTGAATTGGCGAAAACACTGTACTTTTTTTTATTATTTTAGCTTTGTACTATTTTTTCATGACGATTTAGTTATGTTGACATTATTTTGATGTTTGGATAGAAAATAAAGAGGAGGAAAAAAGTGATTAATAATATGTTTCACTTTAATATTTATACTCTTTGATGCTTTGATTTTAAAAAGTTTGAATATATTTTTTGTAAAAAAAGTGCATTGTTCTAGATTTTTCGGACATATCACGGTACAATGATCTTTTATTACCTGGTCGTGAGGTAAGTCAGAATTTTCTTCCGAAATTACTTTAATATTAATACTTTTTGATACTTTGATTTTAAAAAGTTTGATTATATTTTTTGTAAAAAAAGTGCATTGTTCAAGATTTTTGGGACATATACGTCGGTACAATGGTCATTTATTACCTGGTCGTGAGCTAAGACAGAATTTTCTTCCGAAATTACAATCCAGAAAAAATAATGAAATGTGACACGCTTAAAAGTTTTATTTTTTTATTTTATAAATAAATAACAACAAACCATCAAAAAACTGCAATAATAACTTAACACTACCTCTATGACGACTAAAACCGTCCCTTTACAGTACAATAAAAATAAAATTATTTATTTCCCTGAAAATCTTTCCAATAGTTAATTTAATCCTGACGCTTAGATGTCAGTAACTTTCTACGATCGATATGTTGTAATCACAAAATAAAAAGTCTTGTTATTTGTCAAGTAAAAATCACGCGTCCATTTTTCCTTTCCTGAAAAAGAAAACTGCAATCAGGATAAATGCATTTTTCTGTTATTTCCCATCACCGAAGCCTCCTAGGGAAGTCAAGATTGCACTGGACAGAAGCAAATGGAAGGAATTGCATCAGAGGACCCGACAAGAGCCCAGCTCTTAAATTTATTGTGATGAGACAACCTTACCCAAAGGAGACTTTAAAAAAAATACATAACTCGTTATTCTGTTATTCAACGAACTGTTAGTCTTAGCACCATACACCAAGCCCTGTCCAGCTCTGTTGTGCCTATTGGCCTAATCAATTTATGGAATGTGTGATATTGCTCATATAATTATTAACACATTGGCACATTCGTCGTTAATTTTACAATTTGAAACACTTACCAATTTTTCATCATCGTAGTATTAAATAATTACAATACAAGAATTAACAATTAATTAAATTATTTTGATATAATTACACTTAGATCTTTCTGATCTATTATAGAGTTCGTTATTATAAATATCTGCATTTAACAGAATCTTTATTGTAGGCCGAAATAATATATTTTACGTAGACGATATAGACTAATACCCGACAAGAAGTGTAATTAAACTCATCGATGTTTTGAATTTTTTATTTGAGAATCAACTTAATTTCTAGTACAATCCCATTAACTAGTATAACTAATAGTAAAATATCAAACATACAGTTAATTGCACCAAAACTAAATGCAAATTTTACACAGCCTATACCTTTATGTAGATCAGGGTTAATTATTGGCTTATTGGTAACTTTGTCAAATTGTAGGGCCATGGCATGACATATACTTAGACATATGTATCTATACGATATACTAATATCATTTGAAATGACGAGTCTTAAACAAAACGCATGTTTATATATCAAATGCTTTGTCATTTACGGAGTTTCGTACAGGTAATCTATGTCATGACAGTACCACAGATAGCTTTGTACACTGCAGCTAAAACTAAAGTATAGACATTATTGTGCATCAATCTTTGGTGTTAAAACATTATTAAATAGCATGCGAAGTAGAAATATGTGCAGCAAAGGAATTCAGCGTTAGAGGAACAAGGGTCAAAACAAAATTATTTGCTTTTGTACTTTTTGAGAACTTTTCTGCGACTGTTCTCCATGGACCTAGTGACAATCCAGACCCCAAAAGTATTGGAGCTGTTGTAGATCACGTTGATGATCGCAGTGAAAAGGGCATGAGGAAGATATCCAGTGGTCTTCGATACGGTGCCTGCTAGACCGATAGCGCTTTTGACAAAACCTTTGGCAGTGGGAGCAAAGAACGTGCTTCGTCGAATACCAGACATATTCGAGCAAACAAAACCGGGTAAAATACATTGTACTATGATACCCTTTTTGGAATATTCCATCTCAAGGCCCTCGGAGAATTTGTCGACGTAGGCCTGTGGACAAATATTATATACATAATAATCATTTACCTACATTAAACTTTTACAGCAACGGACACAACTGATGAATACTTGAATTATTTGAAAAGAAAACATGGTAATTTTTCTGTAGAAAATTATATCATGATCCTTAAGATCCTAGGCGCACCATTATATTAATAGTACTTATTCGTAAGATTTAATGTACTCGTTAGTTCACTCACCTTAGATGCAGCATATACTGTTAGCAACGGACTAGGAATCATAGAAGAGGCAGATCCAATATTGATCACCACTCCTTTCTCCCTCTTGACCATACCTGGCATTACCATTGCTGTCATTCGGGTCAATGATACAATGTTTGCTTTGATGATGGAGTCCATAAGTTTATCCCTGTCCAAAAACAAATCGATCAATTACAATACTAACCCAAGAACGACTAGCCTAACCAACTTTAACCGAATTATAATTAGATTTGAACATGTTAATGTAGCACAATTATGATTGTAAACGTGTAAACTAGCTGTTAGCTCCAAAGTTCGATTAGTAAAGGTATTTTTTATTATAAGCTTAACCTAACCATGTCCTTGGAGATATATTTGGGTGCTAACATCATAGATGGCGAGTTCGTTGTCATATTTCAAGTACGGTTGTACACATTCGTACATATGGAATTTCTTTAACGTATGGAGATCTTTACGTAAAGCTGTTTGTGATCAACACTAAGCTTAAGTTCGGAAAAACCCACTGGTACAGTGCGCCGTAGTTTGACATTTCAATCGTGAAATTACAATTTACCCTTCACTACAATTGACACATTACAATTTACAATTTAAATATTAGCGAACATTCGTATGCCGATTTCGACTACTTTATTTTCAAGGTAGGATATTTCCTTTGAATCCTTTCAAAACAAAATAGATAGCAATGGAAGCCCTGAAAATCATCCGTGGCGTTCACTACAAACCGTCGATAGCTCGAATAATACACATTTCAATTCGGCACTTATTTCACTTGGCGGCAATAGCGGCGCACCTGGTTCTATTGAAAATGGCTCTCAGACGGAAGCTGCGGTTTCTGCGTTCAATTTCATCAGTTCAGACGTTCGTGGTAGGATATTGGGCATCAAGGCAACAGCTATTGAAACTCAATTGCTTCACGAACTTTTCAAGTTATTGCTCGGCGGCAGATTAAGAATTAAGATCTTAAACTGCTCATCTTACATAGATGAACAATATTGAGAACTAAAATTTACGTACTAACTTCAAATATATATTTTTGTAAATCACACAAAGCAGCGCTTTTATTAGTAATATTGTCTATTTTTATAATCAAAATGATAACATATCTACTAAATATGAGAATTGAAATGTCTTTGTTAAAATCTAAATCGTACCTTTTTGTACGAAATTTATTCATTCGTTAATTTAAATTGACGAAAAATTATATTAATATTTGATTAGACCTTTTTGAACGTTTACTTAGACCAAGAATGATTAATTTAAAATTTTGTTGTTATATTTTTTTGGAATTTACTATATTAATATTAACCTCCAATCTAGTGGAGGTTAATACTAATATTTCATATACAAGGTATTTAATAGAAGTATTGAACTAAACGTACACAGTAATTGGTAGGAGTTAACTTGCCTTCAGTCGTCATTGTTTAAATCCCAAAGCAAACATTCATGAGCACATTTGTTTATATAATAGATATTATATGTAAGAGTATGTATCTTAATATATGTATTAATATTACATTAAGGTTTGCCAGCCCCAGATTTGAGCAATTTGCGGGAGATTTCAAATCATTATTAGGATTATTTTTCTGATTTTACAATCAAATGTCATCTAGTTATTGTGATTATTATGAACAAAAATGTCTTTGCTTATTTTAGTGCAGTCTTCGGTTGAAATAAAATTATCTTTCTATCTGTCTACCATTTAAATTTCATTTTAGAACAGCTTGAGGAAACCCACATTCGTTTGAAAATAATTTCAAAGAAACTTGTTCATTTGTACCGTAAAAACGGCGATGGAATCGGCAACTGTCATTTAGGCACCTAGGATATCACTGGCGGAAAGAGGGTATCGTTACACCTCTGCCTATCCCTTCCGCAGATAGTTGTGGGTAGTTTTGATCATATGATTTATGCACACTATACAATTTATAGATATAAGACCAAATGCTCGCCAATTACTAGTACTACCACTGTAAGTTATTTGGAATATTATCTTTTGGAAAGATAAGTGAAGTATGAATATCTTTGATTAGATTTATTTGTTGGAATTCTAACTTAAATTACATAATCTTAATCAACTTGGGTCGGTGAAAATAACGAGCTCCAGCACACGTTAGATACATTCACAATTAGCTTCAGTATTCATTATGAATAACACATTCGAACAAATACGCTGTTGGAATATCAAATATCTACGTAACTGTTGAAGGATAGTTTGTAATTAGCATAAGTATGTTCTTTAGGTAAGTAGTAACTGATTGTTCAGCTATAACACCTTGAAATTAGAATTGTATTCAATCTTACTTTACTACTTTCCATAAGGGTCCCCGAAGGGGTAGGCAGAGGTGGTACCTACTTTCCGCCAGAGATATATTTTAGGTGCCTACGTAAAACATGGCGAGTCCATCACCGCTACTCAAACACGACTATACATACACATTTGAATTTCTTCTCAGACGTATGCAGGTTTCCTCTCGATGTTCGCCTTAGAGTATATATATAGTATAGAAACTGTCTTATCTATATATATATAATATATTATATTTAATACTATATAAAAATATTACGGTTATACATACATATCATCACGCCGAGTCCCTAACGGGGTAGGCAGAGAGTATAGAGCGCCAGTTCTCTCTAGACTTACATACCTCTTTCGCTTCGTCCACATTCATCAGTCTCTTCATACATGCTCGTCGGTTTCGAGTACTCTTAACGTTCCCGTCCTTGAGAGTCCGATCTATTTGGTCCAGGTAGTTGGAACGTGGCCTTCCTCTGCCTCTTCTTGCACACACTTTTGCTTTGTATATCTGTTTCGTCAATCTTTCTTCACTCATCCTTTCTATGTGTCCAAACCAACGTAACATGCCTTTCTTCATCTTTACAATCACGCCCTCATTCACGCCAGTTGATTTGCGAATCTCTTCATTGCGGATTCGATCTAATATCGTTACGCCGCACATTTTTCGAAGAGATCTCATCTCGACTGCATTCAAGCTATTTTCATACTTCCTCTGACATACCCAGGATTCGCTGCCATACAATAAGGTAGGTACCAATATCGCGTTGTGGACAGCAACTCGAGCATTCTTGCTCAGACTTTTACTGCCCATCAACGCCGACATGGCTCCATTCACCTTATTTCCGGCAGTTATCCTTCTTTCAATATCTTTTTCATACTTTCCATCTCGTGTGAACATGCTTCCAAGATATACAAATTCATTCACTTGCTCTAGAATTTGCCCATTTACCGATATTGCACACTCGGTCACTTGTTCATCTCTTTCGAATACCAGAACCTTAGTCTTGCCAGCGTTTAGGCGCAGCCCCTTCTTTTCATATTCTTCTTTCATTATGGTAACTAGTGACTGCAGTTCGCCCTCTGATGACGCCAGTAAAACCGCGTCATCGGCGTATAGTAGGCAGTTGACCACTAAGTTTCCCATTTTCACTCCACATCCGTTCGTTCTTAGTGCTCTCAGACAGTTATCTAGATATATAATGAACAGCCAGGCAGACATGATACACCCTTGTTTGACCCCCGACTTCACATCAAACCAGGGTGACATCTCACCGTTAACCCTAACGCACGCCTCGCTATCACTATAGAGTGATTTCACGGCATGCAGTAGGGAACTGCTCACTCCATATCCAGGCAACACGTCCCAGAGTTCCTTTCGTACGACTCTATCAAATGCCTTATCTAAGTCGACGAAAGCGCAGAAAACCCTTTGGTTAATATCCAAAAACTTTTCCGCGATTCCGCGAAGCGAGAAGGTTTGATCCATACATCCTCTTCCTGGTCTAAATCCACCTTGGGATTCCCAGAGAAACCTTTCGGATCGCTCTTGCATTCTTATCGTCAGGATCTTCGTGTACACTTTACTAGCTAAGCTGACCAAGCTGATGGCTCTGTAGTTGGAGCAGTCCAATCGTGATCCCTTTCCTTTATAGAAAGGCACGATGACTGCTCGCCTCCAGTCGTCCGGAACATCACCCCTTTCCCAGCAAAGATTGCATAGCAAATAGATGACGTCCCAGACCGCTGGTCCACCGTACTTGATCATCTCAGCCGTAATCCCATCTATTCCCGCAGCTTTTCCACATTTCAGACTTCTTATCGCACTTACAATCTCTCCCATACTTATTTTATCCGCTTTAGGATCCTCGACAGATTCTGTTGGAGGCAGCTCTATGAGTAGATCAGCGGCATCATCATCATACATATCTTTGTAGAATTCACTCCATCGCCTGAGGACGTCAGTTTTGTCAGTTAGTATGTCATTGTCCTTCGAAATAATCACATTCATCCTACTACTAGCTGTAACACAATTTCTGGACTTCGTAACTTCCCTCCAAAAAAGTTTTGCATTGTCCTTGAAATTATGCGACAGTTTTTCGTCTACAGTCATTTGGAACCTCTCACGCTTCTGAGCTATTATCTCCTTCGTACGATTTTTTTGCAGGCGATATTTTTCTTTCATCTTTTCTTTCATACTTTCACTTGAGCTGGACATAGCCAAAATGTCTTGCCTTGCATCCTTCTTCTTTTTAACTTCTTCTTTCACTTCATCATCCCACCAACCATCGCCATTTTTGGTTGTCCGCCCTTTCGAAATGCCACAAACCTCTTTCGCGGCGCATAAAATGCTGGACTTCAGGAACTGCCAACAAACATCGACACTCTCAAAACACATCTTTCGGGGGACAGGCTAGCTGTTCAGATACCCTTTCTTGATATCTGTCTCTAATAGCCGCATCTTGAAGCCTCCAGCTTTTGATGCGGTCTGCGACTGCAGAACAGGGACCCCCAGCACGGGATCGCCAGCCCGCGAACAGACCCCTTATTCTAGTTATAACTAGAAAGTGGTCCGTTCCCAGGTCGGCTCCCCTATACACCCTGGTGTCCATCACCTGTGTTCTGAGTCGCTGATCTATTAGAAACAGATCTATCATGCTTCGCTCATTTTTCCGTTCCCATGTATACTGATGAATCCTCTTGTGGTCGAACATGGTGTTCGCCACAAAAAGGTCTCTCTCCATGCATACATCTAATATCAGCTTGCCTGCCTCGTTCACTCTCTTATCACCATACTTGCCGAGTACTGCCTCGTAATCCTTACGGGCTGTCCCGACCCATCCATTCAGATCACCACAAATAATCAGCTTTTCATTCCCTTCTTTCGTCTCTAGAACATTACTCACACATTCCCAGAACTTATTCAGGTCGCAAGTGTCCGCTGAGGCCACCGGAGCATACACCGCGACTAAAAATAGTCGGGTAAGGCCTATTTTAAAGCGAGCCCAAATAAGTCTGGGGCTCACCGCATCATAACTTATCATACATTCTGCCAAGCGGCTGGATAGTAGAATTCCCACTCCCTGGCAGGCGTGCTCGGTGTTTGCCACTCCTGACCACAGCACTAAACTCCCGCCCGGGAGCTCGTCTACTCCACTACCCTTCCGCTTGGTTTCAGACAGGCACACAACATCTAACTCGCTCTCTGTCATAACATCGATCAATTCGTTCATCTTATCAGCCATACCTCCTCTTACATTCCATACACCCATCCTACACTCCACACTCCACTTCCCGCCGTGAGGCACTCCGCGTGATGGGTGGCGGTCCCCATCGCCGCACTGTGCTGAATTTTTCGCACCAGCGGGGACGGACTGGTGCGCGTCGCCTCGGGGGCACGCCCTAACAGCCGTCCGGCCAATGCGCATCGAGTGGAATTGCAGCCCTCTGGGCTGGCAGGAATCGCGACGTGCACGCTTCCACTGTGATCGGTTAATAAATTTAATATAACAGTAATATACTGACCGGCTTCTAAACAAAAATTATAAATTCGAATCAAATATAAAACGCAATACTAAGTCAGTGCATCGTGTTAGAGTATAATCCCCCGGTTTGTGCAACGAATATATTTAATATTGCAATCTCTATGCAAAATTACTTGCCTTCTTAAATTCCTTTTGATTCGAAAATTAAACAAAGCGCTAATAAGCGAGTACCAAATTCCTATTCCCGATTAAAGTTACGTTCACCATTAGTTTCTTGTTTAAGAGATTTGTTGTCATACTGTGATTTCAGACACTGTAGTCAACACTAAGCTAGCAACGCGCAAATAAAAAATTACGTATTATTTTTAAATTCCGCATTTTTTTTATTCCTTTCATAATTAGTACGGCTATATACTTATTAAACTAATTAGCAAAAAGAATACAATTATGAGAACCTCGAACAATTCAAATTTATCTATACTAATATTATAAAGAGGAAAGATTTGTTTGTTTGTTTGTTTGTTTGTAATGAATAGGCTCCGAAACTACTGGACCGATTTCAAAAATTCTTTCACCTTTGGAAAGCTACATTATCCCCGAGTAACATAGGCTATATTAAATTGGACCCGATAGGTGGCGCTGCGATCGAGTTTCAAGAATTTTACCTTTTTACCCGGGCGAAGCTTTCTGTGTGTTTCTGTGTGTCTTAAGCTAGATTCGAGAATGGTTTAGATTTACAATTGGACCCAATAGGTGGCGCTGCGATCGTGTTACGGGCAATTTAACTTTTTCACCCGAGCGAAGCTGGGCGGGACAGCTAGTCATACATAAATGGACGGGACGAGTTTTTGTAGTGTTCTCCATTTAAATCTTCAGTTGGTTGATATCGAAAATGTTTTAAAGTTTAATCTAATATTTCAGTATGTCTGATTGAGTATAATCGTATTAATTTGTGTAAGTGCTTAGTTTTAATGTTGACTGTTTCATAGTGATTTCACAGCTATTCTTTTAATTTAGTTTATTTATGCTCCTTCAGTACCTATTACGTATTTTACCCCTAAGTGTTTATATGTGAGGAGGTCATTATTGTACGTCCGTAATGGACAAACTGTTGAGACTTATATTTATTGCATATAACATCTTGTAACAATTAAAAAAAAACGTATTATAGGTTATTTTTCAGCAACACACACAATACGACTGAATTGACTATGACACATCATACTCTAAATTAGTGCTTTTTTGTGTGTACGATTTATGTGTAATAGATAAGTTGCTTCGTTATTTTCAACACCAACATTAAATAAATACCGACGTATAGAACTACAACCCTCTAAGGTATCATATCGGCTTATACTATACAAGACACCCCAGAATAAGCTGAAAATATACAAAAAATACATATTCGCCGTCAGCGGGATTCGAACCCACCTCAAGTTTTCACCTTAGTTTTAGTTTCACCTTAAGTTTCACAGTCAAGAGACCTCTAGACCAGACGGTGATCTAAATAATATATACTTTTCTAGCTATGCCCCGCGGTTTCATTCCATTATATTGGTACATTTTTTAAAACATACTAATAATAAATCTAGCTAATAAATAATCTATATCTGTGTCAAATTTCATCCGATTCCGTTCAGCCGTTCTTTCGTGATTGAACAACGCACATGCTCACAACCTTTCACCTTTCTTTCCTGATTCCTATGGTTGAAATTCCATATAGATACAATGCGCTCATTTGGCCACGATAACCATTTATAATGAGTCGTAATGAGGTTTGTATATTTTTTAATTAAACAAGAAATATATATAATTAGGTTTTAAAACCCTGTTTCTAATAGAAGGTCAACAGAGCTGTACAAACCGATCCGGTACGTCGAGGAAGTATTCCGGGTATGCATATGAAATGCCGACGTTGTTCACCAAAGTGCCGATTTCGAGGTCAGCTATTTCCTTCGCTATGTTTTCGTAAATCGCTTCGCTTTCAGTGAAGTCAGCTTGAACGACTTTAGTCGACACTTTGTAGTCTTTTTCTGGGTAATAAAAACAATGCATTATCAATCTTACAATTATTATATTTAAGTACATAAAGGTATGTAAGCCTATACAGAACTGGCGCTCTTTACCCTCTCCCTACCCCGTTAAGGACTAGGCGTGATGATATGTATGTAAGTATATAGCCGTGGTGGCCGAGTGTTTCGAGCAGTTGCCTGCGACACAAAGGTCGCAAGTTCGAATCCCGACTGTACCAATGAGTTTTTCTGAACTTAAGTACAGTGATTAGTCACACCACGAGCTTTACGGTGAAGGAAAACATCGAGAGGAAACCTGCATACGTCTGTGAAGAAATTCACAGGCGCATGTATAGACGTGCTTAAGTAACGGCGATGCACTCGCCATCTGTCACGTTGGCACCTAATATACCTCTGGCGGAAAGTGGGTGTGTGGGTATTACCTATACACCTCTGCCTACCCATGACCCTACCTACTCATGATCAGTGCTGTACTGCAATGATGATTTTCTAAAAGGGATATATATATCTAGTCGGGCTTCTCCAACATTACGTTGGCAGCTTAAATGTATTTCTGGTGGAAAGCGGGTGCGTGGGTACAACCTCTGCCTACCCTTTCGGCACCCTTGTGGGAAGGCGTGAGGTAAGTACATAAATATAAATAATATATATATATATATATATATATATATATATATATATATATATATATATATATATACTAGTTGTCCCGCCCAGCTTCGCTCGGGTGAAAAAATACGATGGTGGCGCCACCTATCGCGTCCAATTATGAATCTAAACCATTCCCAGATCCCCTTGAACACACACAAAAAATTTCATCAAAATCGGTCCAGTCATTTGGGAGAACTTCAGTGACATACACACTCACAGAAGAATTATATATATAAAGATATATATCTTCACGTCTTCCCACAAGGGTGCCGAAAGGGTAGGCAGAGGTTGTACCCACGCACCCGCTTTCCACCAGAAATACATTTAAGCTGCCAACGTAATGTTGGAGAAGCCCGACTAGATATATATATCCCTTTTAGAAAATCATCATTGCAGTACAGCACTGATCATGAGTAGCATTGCGTTATATTGGTGGAAGAGGGTGTGTTCCTACTAAAATTTTTAAGGCGACGAAAATCTTACCAATTTCATCGGCAGTTGTTCGCAGTTTGTCCATGGAACGGCTGACTAGAACAATGTCACAGCCACGAGCCGCCAACTGAAACAAACATACGAACATAAAAAGCTGAAAATAGAAGAGAGGTAGGGCATAACGGGTTTCCCGTTCGAATTTGTAGCTGCCCGACTGGGGCAGGACCTCCCTCCATCTTATAGAAGTCCGTAGCCAAATAGCACAATTTTTTGTGTTGTGTTTCTACGCGTTGAATAAGGTTTCCAGTAATGAGCTCCTTGGGGAGGGGGAGGATTGTTATATTGTGTTGGCAGCAGAGCGATTAGACCTATTATGCTGCCAACACAGTATAACTCTCCGAACACAGAGTGGCAGCGCGCAAGTGATACTTCGGTATTGTAACCGTAAATAGGCTGCGGTAACCGTTTTTCATCGGGTGGGCCGTATGCTCGTTTGCCACTCTTGTAGTATAAAAAAATGTTAAGTTCCGAAAATAGACTCAAATACAAATGTATTTGCTGAAATAATGTTTTTTGCTCGCAATTTAGAACATACTAGCGGCCTGTCCCGGCTTCGCTCGGGTGGACATACGTTTTTTTTTATAAAAGAAAATATAGCCTAAGTTACTCAGGTTGAATGTAGCTTTCTAATGGTGAAAGAATTTTTGAAATCGGCACAGTAGTTTTTTAGTTTATTCATTACAAACATACAAACACACAAATCTTTCCTCTTTATAATATTATATAGTATACAAGACAATGGCATATCCTGTACTAGGGCACAGCAAATACATAGTAAGGGCTATCTGATACTCTATGCTTTGATACATTATAGTTAACTAGCTGCACCGCGCGGTGTCACCCGCGTGAAAATCGTATATGTTTTTCTAGATGTAATTTTGAAACAAAACATATCCTGTGTTAATCAGGCTATAATGATCCATCTCTGTGCCTCAAATTTCATTAAATCCCGCCGTTCTGGCGTGATTGAGTAACAAAAATCCATACACATATACCAAGAAACGATCGCATTTATAATATTAGTAGGAAGTAGGATATCCAAATATAACTTTAAATAAGTATGTACATTATATTAGTTGAGATCTTTTTTTGCGATATTTACCTACGATTAAATATCGAGGACATTGAATCGTACTAATTAGTAAAAACCAATATATTTTAATTTACCTGGTAATTTATCTTTTAATACCAGAAAACTTAAAATATTAAATATTTAGTTCATTTGTATAACCATCAAAAAAAAAAAAACAAATTACCTACATAAAATTATCGGCTCGGAAGTCTTGTAAGCCGTGGTGGCCGAGTGGTTCGAGCAGTTGCCTGCGACACAAAGATCGCAAGTTCGAATCCCGACTTTACCAATGAGTTTTTCTGAACTTAAGTACAGTGATTAGTCACACCACGAGCTTAACGGTGAAGGAAAACATCGAGAGGAAACCTGCATACGTCTGAGAAGAAATTCAAAGGCGTATGTATAGTCATGCTTGAGTAACGGCGATGGACTCGCCATGTGTCACGTTGGCACCTAATATACCTCTGGCGGAACGTGGGTGTGTGGGTATTACCTATACACCTCTGCTTACCCCTTCGGGGACCCTTGTGGGAAGGCGTTAGGATATTATTATTATTACTCTCTGCCTACCCCGTTAAAGGCTCGGCGTGATGATATGTATGTGTGTAATTCATAACCATTTAGGTAAATGAATTCCTAGAATAAGTTACTGCTTTGAGCCAAATACAGGACTAGCGTAATTGTTTTAGTAATCTGTAGGTAATATTAAAAATAAAAGCCAATAAAGGGTAACCCAGACGGGGTTAAAGGATCAAAGGTATACCAAGTAGTGAAATCCAATATCGCGTTACAATAGTCCTTTTGCAAGCGTCTATAATAAAAATATTGTATAACTTTTTTTATAGTCGGCCAGTACATACTTACTAGAATAGTTCGACTTATAACCATCTGTCACGTTGGCACCTAATATACCTCTGACGGAAAGTGGGTGTGTTGGTATTACCTATACACCTCTGCCTACCCCTTCGGGGACCCTTGTGGGAAGGCGTGAGGATATAACTCAACTAGTGACACGACCATATATAATGTTTTGTTGTTATAAGGGATTAGGGTTCGCTTTCTTTAGAAGCTCCATGTAATATTTGCGAATTTATGAAAAATTATCACTGTATATAAATTTACGCAAGAACTTCCTCAATAATCAACCTTCTTTTGATATCAAAATCAAAATATTTTTTATAGGCCTAGATGGGCACTTCTAAAACGTCGAAAAAGGTGCTCGATTTGGGTTGTTCTTTCCGACCAACCGATAAAAACCGTATCAAAATCCGTTCAATACTTTTTGAGTTTATCACGAACAAACAGACGCTGATATTGTTTTATAATATGGAGGTAGTGCTGCTTCTTCCGTTCATAACCTCGAAAATATTTTATACCACATACATACATACATATAACCACGCCTCTTTCCCGTAGGGGTAGGCAGGGACCACTTCTTTCCACTTGCTACGATCCTTACATACTTCTTTCGCTTCGTCCACTTACATTATTCTCTTCATACATGCTCTTCGGTTTAGGGTAGGTTAGATAAAGGTCCTTTGATTAAAAAAAAAACAAACGAGTTGCTAATTGTCTTATATGCGGAAGTAGATTTTCGGTATAACAAACATCAAATATTTGCTTTCACGCTTCACATAGTTCTATCTTATTTTATGATATACAGCGAGCGAGATGCGATATTAATATTGTAATGGATTGGGTTGTTTGCTTTGCGTCTATGAACATTGATGACACATCCCGCTACTTCTCATGTAAATATGTATCTATGCGTTTTATTTATTAGAGTCGAATTGCTGCCTAGCTTTACTTACTGGGTATTGCCTATACATCCCCTACCCCTTCGGGGCCCTTGTGGGACGGCGTGAGGATATAATATTATTATTATTATTAATTAACAATATTTTAAACAAAGTAGTGTAATAATAAAAAATAAAAAAAGTTAACTTATTAAAAGACCGAAACAAGATTGAGAATATTAAATATAAATACCGATTACCATCAGGCGGACCGCATGCCTGTTTGCCACCTTGTGCTTGTTTTTTTTTATACCATGTGGTATAAAAAAATATATCCATACACCCTCTTTTTGCCAGAGATATATTTCAGGTGCCATTGCGAGATGGCGTCGACAGAAACAGACAAACAGAGTTAGCTATGCGTTTATAATTTTTTTATGTATGGATTAACCTAATATTGTAATACTATCACACTCCTACTTACATAACTTCTATGCTTCATCATAAACAATTAATGCATGCAATGGTTTGAAGCAAAAATAATTCAATTATTTGTACCATCCATTTCAAGATTTCCAAACAATTTTTAGCTTTACTAAAGTTTTAAGATAGTACAAAGCCACTATAGATACAAAACCAATCACCGTAAGCTAAAGCTCCAGGCTCCAGGGCAGACATTGGAACAATTGGAACCAGTCATCGTTATTCTCTTACCAGAGCCAAGACCATATTCTGGATAGCATACTTTATGCAGCTGAATCACGTAGATCTCCCCGATATGGACGTTCCTACAGAATATTTTTACATAAAATGCTAATAAATGGTCTCTTCAACTATTTCTGAGTTCAAGACAGTATTTATATTTAAAGAAGGTTTATTTTTACAAAGCTGTAATAAGAATTTATAATGCAAGATAACTTGATTTTATAGATCTACTTTATTTTAAACGCGAAAGTTTGTGATGATTGTTGTTACTCTTTCACACAAGAGCTACTGAAAAAAATAGGATGTATTTTGGCACAAAGATCTATCAAAAAAATTGGCTAGATAGAATACATTTGACTCTGGAACAAAAAAAATACCAATAAATATTTTTTACGGGGGTGATAACGCGAGGCGTATCTACCGAGTACATAATAAAATTGTAATAGGACGACCTGTTATAGAGAAAACATTTAAAAAAACATAAGAAGTCTTTATGAAAGCAACAGATTAAGCCATAACAATATTTTTTTGAAGTTTACTTGTCTGACTCACGGGAAAACTGTTTACACTGCATGTAATTTTATACAGTTTTCATCGAAGTGATCTAATTAAAAATATAGGCTCTATTATGGCGGGGAAATTGGACCCGACAGGTGATGCTGCGATAGTGTTCAAAATTTAATTTTGAACACCAAAAGGGGAAGAAATGGTGCTTTGCTCTCTGCCTACACCGTGAGGGACTCGGCGTGATGATAATCAATACCTATATAATATCCTCCTTCTCTCCTATAAGGTCCCCGAAGGATGAGTAGGTTTCCACACCCAATTTCCGCCAGATATATTTTAGGTACAGTACCTACGTGACAGATGGCGAGCCCATCACCGTAAATTAAGCACGCATACGCCTTTAGAATTCTTATTTTTAGTTTTTTTTTTTTTTTGTATTGTCTCTCGTAGCGTGAGTTCCGGGAACTTTTGCTACTTAACCGGTCAATGGCGAGACCTAGGCCTCCAGCCAGGCACTTTATTTCTAAGCAACACAGCTAAGGGCACCCCCTGTGGGGTACGAACCTCGGCTGAGGGCGTTGCTGGATCGCGAGCAAGGGAGCTGGGCTGGACTGGTAATTTTATTTAAATATTATTTGGGGGCGGGATTTGCGCGTCTAGCTCGGCGCGGGCCGGCGTTTGCGGCGGGGGTCGGGATTCGTATTTTAGCTTCATTAATATGTACTTATATAAAACCTGATATCATGTATGTGTGTATGTAACACCTGATACTATTAAATACATAACATTCTAATTAACACTTCGTAGCAATCAATTTCTTAAATCCAACACCATTATTAAACAAGGAAAGGAAATTATTCAACAAATTTCTCAATTTAAATTCTACTTCAATTATGTAAGTGATAAATTTCCTTGCTACCCCCAAAGAGAGAACGATTCGTTATGTAAAACGTTATAGTTTAATTACGTTATCAATTAATGATATCGTAAATTGTGCTTAAAGTAGGTATTGTTTGGTACATTGAAATATTTTTAGTTTTATGTATTTTGCTTATTCTGTCTACAAATTTGACACACACAATATGGCTTTGTTTTATCCGAAGATATCTTTAATACGTCAAGTAGACAAGACGCTATAGAAAAATCGATTTCACAATCTTTATATATATAATTCTTCTGTGAGTGTGTATGTCAATGAACTCCTCTCAAACGACTGGACCGGTTTTGATGAAATTTTTTGTGTGTGTTCAAGGGGATCTGGGAATGGTTTAGATTCACAATTGGACCCGATAGGTGGCGCCACAATATTTTTTTTTCCACCCGAGCGAAGCTGGGCGGGACAACTAGTTTATATATAAGTATTTTAATTCCACAAAATGGCAAACACCAGCCTCCGGCCAGGTTGATGGTAAGCGGTTACCAAAGCTTATATGCGTTAGCAGTGCCGGCGATATAGCTCGCGTGTAGTCGACCTTATACTGGGCAGATGCTAGGTGAAGAGTCTAGGAGTTTAGGCGTAGATCTGGAAACGTTACTCATCGCAGGAACACAACACCAGACGGAACTTCTGTATCTAATGTCATGCTATATATACATTTAGTCTATTATATATCATAGTAGCTAATATTGTAGAGTACATCAGGCCCTGCCCTACATCACATTGCTTAATTTTCTATATAAATAAAAATCAAAGCTTGTATGTTTGTTCCCTATGCTTTTCTTAACCATTGATCAGAATGCGATGAAACTTTGGTAAGGTGTTATGGCGATTTTTGCGAGGGTTCCTGCGTTATAAAAGTCTCAAAACTTTCGTACCTTTGCTCGCCTAATTAAGCCTGAAAGCACATTTAAATATTCACACTTTGTTGAAGTGCAACGGGGACAAACATTAGTCAGGATACTTTTGCAACTATTCTCAATTGAAATAAAAATCCTCCTTCGAAGTGTTCAATATAAATATACCGCTGTATAGTTTATTTATACATTACCTCTCTCGCATATTGCTTTCCGATCCCATCTGTGCATCCGGTTACCACTGAAACAAAAGAAGAGCTCTTTTAGCAGGTTTCCATACGCTATTAATTATGAATTGAACGCTTTATCGTTCAGAATAATCACGTGATCATTCGTATACTTATAAAAAAATATATATAAAGTTTTAAATAAGATTGGACAACCAGCGAGCGTCTAAGAGGAGACTGATGAACGTGATGAAGCGACAGTAAGCCTAGAGAGAACTAGCACCCTTCTACACCTGCCTTCCCGTCAGGGACTCGCCGTGATGATATAATTATACATTGTAAAAATCGCCGAGAACTCAAAACTATGACCAACAAAAAGTGTAGTTTAAAACAAATTAAATGACAGATCCCGCTCAAACTTTGCGCACTAACTCAGTACAGTGCTACCAACATGCAGTAAAAAAATTAGAACGACCTCTTTTACACGGGTCTTTTTATTGACATATTCCCGATACTTTTTACACAGAGTAGTATATGTTTACATATATAATGATATAATTATTGTATACATATATAATTATATCATAGGTTACTAGGGCACTTCTTATAGGAAAGGAAGTGGTGACATTTTTAGGTGCCAACGTTCTTAAACGTTACTTATATTTTCCATCACCGTCATTCTCGTGGTGTCATAAATAAATGAATAGCTCTGGATTTGCAGAATATATTACAGTAATTCCAGAATATTTTTTTTTGTAAAAGATTTAAAAAATGCGGACAATAAGTGCTGGAGACCTGGAAACATTATTACACTACAACCTCTTTACTGCGGAGAGTCCACGTATGTCCACGTAAACGGCGAGTCCTAGGCTTGGTAGGCATCTGTGTGTATAGCGAAGTGCAACACAAATATTCAATGCCCCCATAAAACAAACACATGTTCGATACCCATCACTTGGAACAGAGGTGTGAACACATATAATAGTTATTAATACCATCAAATTCCCTTCAGCGATGTGGCGTGTGCATCGCATGGCGTTTGCAGATAGAACTGAATCAACAATTTAGGCTTGGAACTAACTCCAATTTACATAATTCGCCAATGATACAGCTCTCAACCCAACCGTAGATGCAGGGTGAGTATTCGTGTTATGGTATCCCAATAGGAATATATATTATACTAGTTGTCCCGCCCAGTTTCGCTCGGGTGGAAAAAAAAAGATGGTGGCGCCACCTATCGGGTCCAATTGTGAACCTAAACCATTCCCAGATCCCCTTGAACACACACAAAAAATTTCATCAAAATCGGTCCAGTCGTTTAAGAGGAGTTTAGTGACATACACACTCACAGAAGAATTATATATATAAAGACTAGCTCTCCCGCCCAGCTTCGCTTGGGTGAAGTTAAATTGCCCGTAACACAATCGCAGTGCCACCTATCGGGTCCAATTGTCAATCTTAACCATTCTCGACTCCATCTGTTAGATCGTTTGTAGCTAACAGATAATTGTGACTGTCAAATAATAGACAAATAATTTGCAATAAAATAATATTGCGGCTATTAATTGTGATGTAAGCTATCCTATCTTTCAAGTTGGATCAAACTGCACACGGTGTGCAAATTTGGTTGAAATCGGTTAAGTAGTTTAGGAGTCCATCGCGGACAAACATCGTGACACGTAATTTATATATATTAAGATATTCAGTACATTTTTTTTATGTATGGACAATTTGTTCCGCGAAGGTTTGCTTCTGTTTAAGCATTTTAAACCTGGAATACGATAGTAGTTATACCTGTAGGCTTAGATTTTCCTGCAATAAAATAAAGCCTTTATATTAGTTAGACCTAAGGGGGCGTCCATAAATTACGTGAGGTGTATTTTTTAATTTTCTGTTCCTCCCTCCCCCCTGGTGAGATATCGTGAGATTTTATTCACCCCCTCCCCCATCCCCCAATCTCACGTGAGATTTTTCAAAATGTGGGTTTCTTACGTAAACGCGTTGGATTTTTATTGTAAAAAGAAAAAGAAAACTGCTTCGTGCTTTTATTTACGACTAGTTAAGACTAGTAATCAATATTGCTGAGAGTTTAATTATAAGATTAAATCTTACGCATGTTCAATCTGGATTAAATGGACCAAAATAATTTAATTTTTTTTTGTTTAATCAGAAAAAGAATTGCGTGATATTTGCCGAGACCCCCCCTCTCTCCAACGTAAGATTAGATGAGATTTGACTCGATCCCCTCCCCCCCTTAAACATCTCACGTAACTTATGGACGCCCCCTAAGGCGACATCGATGAAAACTGCATTTAATTTCAAACAGTAGTTTTTTCTTCATACATGTATAAACATGGTTTTGTCTTCTCTTACAAAGCTGTAATGAAATCCAATATTGTTTTTAGTTTCTCAATACCTACAATGTACAGACATCAGCCTCTTTTAATATTATCGTATGTATAGATGCTGCTTGCGTGCTTGCTGGGGAACCAGAGGGCTGGGGCCCCCTCTAGACAGAGGGCACGTGATCACGGGTGGTGATGTACGAATTGCTAAAGAAAGTACCGATCTCCAGTTTGAAATTGGATTTGCCCAACGGGGCTCACAATGGCATTGCTCCTGCGAAGTATTTATTACGTTCCTCCGCTAATTAAAGTTCTCAAAGATTAGCATCCCGCTCGCAATTAATAGCCTTGCAAGTGTTTATAGCATAGACATAAATTTATTTCGATTTATGATATGAATTACCTCTTATAACAAAGGCAAATTTAATTAGAATAGAAATTTTTTTTCTAAACAAAATAAAATTTTATCCAATTCCATTCCGCCCATCTGGCATGATTGAGTGACAAAAGTTGTATGGTCGTGCTTTAGAAACGGTGGCACCTAAATACCCTTATGACTAGGCGTGAAAATAGTGAAAGCCTTCCATAACTTCCGTAATTTGTAAGAACTTAGTTAGAATGTCTAATTAAATACATCAGAATTATTTATCATCAGGTCACCTTCAAGATGTTAGCAGCATACCCAGTGTTTCACTAGAGAGATATGCAGTGGACTGAGTAATGACCTATTTGAACTTCTGTGTCTCACATCGCAAACTTATCTCTTATGTTTGTTATCTAATAGGTATATACCTAATTGCAGAATCATATATTTCATCTGTCATACTCAACAGTTTATTTATTTTATAAAAAATGTTACTGACAAATTAACGTGCAATGCAAATTTCAAGCAAAGCACAAATGCATGAGGCATATAATGGTTGCAATCGGCACAGCGTTCACTTTATCAGATATCTATAATTTGTATGGCAATGACATTAGCTGCGGAAAAAGTTGCATTTTGCGCAGATAATGACACCATACAATAGGCCTCTGCGCAGCCATGGGTTAGGTTAAGAAGAGCTGATTAATTGACTGACACATACATATTATTACTCCGAGTACCTCACGGGGAAGGCGGATAGAGTAGAGCGCCAGTTCTCTCTAGACTCATAGACCTGTTTCGCTTTATCGATCAATTGATGTTTACATTCCTATTTCAACAACACATTTCCTACAAGTAGCAATTAGTTAAGTTTTTAATTAAACGAGGCGCTGTTACAACAGAGAACCTTCTACTCCTTCGGGGATCATTGAGGAACGGCAGGAAGAAAAACAAAATTATAGAAGTTTTTCTTTTGTATAACACCTACAGCATAGTAAGAAGTCGGTTTTAGCCTAAGTTACGAAAATTTATGAGTATGTAAGTCTAGAGAGAACTTGCGCTCTATACTCTCTGCCTAAACCGTTAGGGACTCGGCGTGATGTTATGTATGTATGTATGTAAATATCCCCTTAGGTTCTTGATATTAATCCTCGAATGCTCAACAGCTGAGAGCCAAACTTTCACACTTGTAGAACCCGTCGTATCGATTAAGCTAGCACGTGCTATAGTAAATCCGACCTTGTACACGGCCCCCACGCGTCAATTCTCCTTGAACTTGCCCTAAGCAAGGAGAAAGCGACCGACTGATACAAGGTTATGCTTTAGTTACTGACTGCATTTTATATATTAATAATATTATATTTTATGGGAAAATGTCACACGTATTTAACTAGTCCCAACTACACAAAGCTACCGCGGGATCAAGGCCGTGGTAGCCAAGCGATTTCAGATTTCACATGTATAAGCAAAATGCGAGGAAACCTGCATAATCGTAGATATATTTAGGTACCACCGTGACAGATGGAGTGAGAATGGACGTGAGAATCGGCGATGGACTATCACAGTGGCACTTAATACATATATCTCAGACGAAAAGAAAGTGGTGTTATACCGTATCCGGGACCCTTGAGGGAAGGAATATAGGTTACCTATATATATTGTATGTATCACACAAATATGCGACCACAAATAGAACCATAGCCCGTATGTGCTAGCAAAACCTGTGGTATTACTATTTTTTCTGTTGTCTCTCGCCGAGTTCCGAGAACTTTTGCTACTTAGCAGAACAATGGCCTCCAGGCAGGCACTTTTTAAGTGCCAGGCAAACACAGTAAAGGGCGTCCCGTATGTGCCACGGAACTCGGCTTAGACCGTTACTGGCTCGTGAGCTAGGTGCGGGGCTGGACTGGTGGTACCTGGGGTATTATTATCGTGTGCCAACCTATTAGCGGAAAAGAGTGGTCTTAATAGCAGAATAAGGAACAAACTCCCTTCTGCCAGCACATGAATTTCCCATGCAGTACTCGACACTTTGCTCACGGCAAGCACTCGGCATAGTTGGTACATAAGCATAGATACCTAAGATTCAATGTGCATCCGGTAACTTTTGTCTTAGATAAAATATCACACGGTAATAAGATTTCAAAATGATAATATATATATTAAAAATAAAAATGATAAGATAATTAATAAACTATGTAAACATTTTCAGTCGTTAAGTAAAGAGATTCCCACAGATTTTATGAAGTTATTTTCAACAATGAGGTCTAAGTACCTACTTATAACATTTGCAGAAACAAATGTTTCCTATATAATTATATACATTATTTAAAGGTATGTAGTCACAACAGGCTGGTAAAGACAAACTATTCGTGACATTTTGTGATTGGATTACGAGGACGAGGTGCAAAGTACAACATTACCAGTCTTAATAAAGCGACCAACTCGATGTTTTAATGACGAGAAATAAATATTTAAAATCATTCTGACGTGAAGGGAGTAATGAATAAATATGACGAACGAACAAAGCACATCTATACATACCTACCTATCAAATCTTTGTATCTATCGTATCCCTCACGGCTACCCCGTGATATATAGTAGAGAGAGCATAGATAGTGCCATCCACATAGTCGCGCCCCACTTATTTCTAGTCAAGGGGGCCACGGGATGCGGGGAGTATGACCCGAGTCTATTAATTGTAGTGTGCGAGTGCACTCATAGGTAACCACTAACCAGTGTGTACCGATAAGACGCAAGCATTAGTGGAAGTGGTAGAGTTCTTTTGTATGAACGCGCTGATCTATATGCGATTTGCAAAGAATATGTTTGCATTAGATAGTCCGTTTATGAGGACGGCTATTTACCATGATGCTAGTATCCAAGGGAGAGGAGCGTAATCATAGACATAGTCTGGGCTTTTTGACAATGGCTGATGAAAAGCAGTCTGATAGCATAAATTGTTGACGTAGAAATAGGCATGATTACAACGTGTCAATTTTCTTATCATCTTAACATTGTACCTTATCATGTGTGCAGTAAATATTACATTTGCTTGGACAGTTATGTCTAGCACGTTGCGTAACGGTAAAAGTGTTTCAACGTTTGTCGTTATCATTATAACGTTGCACCTTGTACAATTCTCATTTACCTAACATGAAATTATACTGCAAAGAATTATCATTAAAGCAAGTGGGATAAGGAATTCCGCATTGTTATAAAATGTGGCGCTGAGAAAACGCTGGAATAATAAGATTGTTAATGTCTATTTGCTATAAGTTAACTGGTTTTACTGCATTTTAAGCGGCTATCGTTTATAAATTGGGCATTAATATCGTTCGCATCAGTTAGAGACTTGAGACCTTACGCATCTAGTACAATATGCAGAAAGCCACGATGCACTGAGATTTTTGAAAATCGAAGCCACTAAACAGAAGTTCTCAGAGTTTCAGAGTTTCTGAAGTTCGCATCCCCGCTAATACGTTTCCAAGATTCTAATCAAAATTAAATGCTGGTGTACTGGTATATTCAGAGTTCTTTAAGTAAGCTGTTTATTCCTTGGTGGCCGAGTAGGTAGGCTAACGAAAACGTAAGGTCATTACTTCGCAGACGATAAGATAACGTTGTTTATATCTTGTGATAATATTCTCAATTGCATTACCAACATATGCGACGTAACTGTATTCGATTATAAATAGATGTTCCCGGTTAACAATTTGTCTATCCATACACTATCCAGCGAGTGGTTTTGATAACGATACAAGTTTCACCCCTTTAAAGATGTTTGTTTGTGATAAAGTGTGCATATATCCTTCCCCTATTCATAAGTGTTTTATTGACAAATTTCATTCAAGTACCTACCTGCAAGCCGTTCAGCTGTTTAGTCGTGAGACGAATAAAACCAGAAGAGCTACTTTCGCTTTATAATCTAAGTTCTTATTGTATTGATTTTTTTTGTATTGTCTCTCGTAGCGTGAGTTCCGGGAACTTTTGCTACTTAACTGGTCAATAACTACTAAGCCAGGCACTTTATTTCTAAGCAACACAGCTAAGGGCACCCCCTGTGGGGTACGAACCTCGGCTTAGGGCGTTGCTGGATCGCGAGCAAGGGAGCTGGGCTGGACTGGTAATTTTATTTAAATATTATTTGGGGGCGGGATTTGCGCGTCTGGCTCGGTGCGGGCCGGCGTTTGCGGCGGGGGTCGGGGGGGAACATTACGGCTTATTCGCGTCGAGCCTCGCCGGCGAGGACGGAACAGTGGTCGGTTTTGTGTAGTGTTGGAATGTTTTTGTCGGGCATTGTATTGATCGATCCTCGCACGCTTATATAACGTCATTAGGTAGATATACGGTTACCATGCCCTAAGTACAACTAGCTACATTTGCCGGTATTAAGTGCGATATCAAGATTCGCTTCAGCGATTCTCATCAGTTTATTCTTTGGTAAGTAGTAGAATTATGTCAAATGTCTATTCTCACGGACCAACATCACAACAGACGGACAGATTCCAGTCTTCTGCGTGAAGCGTTAACAATATTATTATTTATGGACAATCCAATTCGTGGTAAATCCAATCTAATAGACTTTTGGGACAATTTCTGACACACACCCAAATTATGCAAAACATGTACTGGTAACTTGGTAACTAGACAACGATATAATTACCTACTACTTATTGTTGGATACATACCTATATATTTCTCAGTTTACTGGTCACTTTACATATCCACCCGTAACTATGAATAGATATTATGTCGTTAGTTTTAAAGTGAAAGTTATTTATGTTAGTTATTTAGTTATGCTTACGATGATACATCACGTATCTTCGTAAGCATTACTAGTAGGTATTAGTTAATAATTTGTACAAAAATTTAATCGTGAAAGTTTTAAGTCATTGTTTTTTTTTTTTTTTTTGTACTACAGGGTGGCATGGCAAAGCAAGCATTTGACCCGCTAACCAGTAAGCTTGCATTACCAGATCAATCTCTTTTCAATCTTATTTACTATAATAGCTTAATTCCACAACTTGAGCGCCCGAAAAACTGGAACCGTATAATCACTCCAGTCAAGTCGGGATTCGACCTTGCAACCTTTGCATCACGGGCGAGTGAGCCAGTAGAGCAACATTTTTACTTAGCAGTAAATCCATGATTTTCATACAATTTCAATTAATTGCCTAAGGCGAGGCGACATATCTATCTGGAATACATTAAAATTAATAGAATATTGATTTGCAGTTCACCGGAAACTAAGGTCAGTAACCCTGATTATGTATAAGCTGGATACCGAATCGTCCAGTAAACGTCTTCATTCATTAGCCAATACAATATAAAAGGACAGAAATTACACATGTAGTATAAAAATATACTCACATGCCCATTTTCCTTTGGATTTGAAGTCCACTTTATTCACTGCAGGTCCAACAGCATAAGTATAAATGACGGTAAGGAAAAATTTCACTAAACGGAGCACTAGGATAACTAATAATACTATGGCAATTTTTTCTAGCGGTGATAAGCCCATTTTGTCCAATAACTGAAGTTATTTAATAAAATAAGAGAGTTATTCAAACTGGGAGGTTATGTTTTGGAGAGAGTAAAAGACGGCGCTTGACACAAATCGCGCATGCGTACTAGTGCCCGAAGAAAGTTGGCATGCGCAGCGAGTGAGATGTTTGACCGACTGAAGTGTACGAATACTCCGGCAATAACCGAATCGCGGTCGAATTATGTTCACCAAGTAGAAAGAGATAGGTATAAAATAAACAGATTGCTGTGTCGTCGTGCGTTGATAAAGAGACATAAAAAGATACGCTTATTCCACTGTGAATATTATATGTATAACAGTACATTTTAAGTTGGAGTAGAATGACTGTACAATAACAACGAACTATAATAAAACCAGACGGCCGTCTGGTTTAGTGGTTTGAGCTCCTGACTGCGAGACATGAGGTCGCGGGTTCGATTCCCGCTGTGAGTAGATATGTGATGAACACGAGTATTTTTACCTTAGTCTTGGTTGTCCTATTTATCTAACTTTATACCTATCTGTAATATAAGTACTATAAGTACAGTGATTAGTCACACCACGAGCTTTACGGTGAAGGAAAACATCGAGAGGAAACCTGCATACGTCTGAGAAGAAATTCAAAGGCGTATGTATAGTCGTGCTTGAGTAACGGCGATGGACTCGCCATCTGTCACGTTGGCACCTAATATACCTCTGGCGGAAAGTGGGTGTGTGGGTATTACCTATACACCTCTGCCTACCCCTTCGGGGACCCTTGTGGGAAGGCGTGAGGATATATTATTTATTATTTTATACCTATCTATATAAGTATGTATACCGTTGTCTAGTTACCATAACACAAGCTTTGCTTAATTTGGGACTATGTCAATTTGTGTGGAATTGTCCAAAGGTATTTATTTATTTATAATATATTTTTAATGAGCTTTCATATTAAATAAAGACTTGTTTTTTGATATCACGAAGGTTCTAGGTTTTGAAAACTTAAACGGTAGGTTATGTCAGGTACGTCTGACATTCCAGCCGCTGCCTCTGCAGAGGTAGATGAGGATACAAAGTCTATCATGGTGGCCGAGTGGTTCAAGTAGTCGTCTGAACACAAAGATTGCAAGTTCGAATCCAGCCTGTCCAGAATGCCAGACCAATGAGTTTTTCTGAACTTGAGTACAGTGATTAGTCACACCACGAGCTTAGAGGTAAGGAAAAACATCGAGAGGAAACCTGCAGACGGAGAGATTGAAAAGGAATTCAAACACGTATGTATAATCGTGCTTGAGAATCGTCGATGGACTCGTCATCTGTCACGTTGGCGCCTAAAATATATATTTCGGCAAAAAGTGAGTGTGTGCGCATTACTACACACCTAATGGTAGACATATCGAGAAGGAAGATAAAGTTCATCATAGATTAAGGTGCCTCAAATAAATTGTCATCAGGAGATATCGAACCCGCGATCAATCATCAACCAGGAACTCCGCTAGATCAGTCTACCTTCAGTGTTTGTGGAAATGGAATGCTTTAATTTCTAAATGTTGTCAAAGAAAAAGTTAAATTAAGCAACTAAGTACACCTAATTAGTAATTTGTGGTTAATTACTAATTAGTTTTGGCATTCTGTCAAATTTATAATAGTTGGAACAAGTTTAGTATATATATACAATCACCAATTTAAGAGAGGTAGGGCATAACGGATTTCCCGTTCGAATTTGGAGCTGCCCGACTGGGGCAGGACCTCCACCTTATAGAAGTCCGTAGCCAAATAACACTATTTATTGTGTTGTGTTACTACGTGGTGAATAAGGTTTCCAGTAATGAGCTCCTTGGGGAGGGGGGAGGATTGTTACATTGTGTTGGAAGCAGAGGGATTAAACCCATAATGCTGCCAACACACTATAACTCTCCAAACACAGAGTGGCAACGCGCAAGTGATACTTCGGTATCGTGAGCGTAAATAGGCTACGGTAACCGTTTCCCATCAGGTGGGCCGTATGCTTGTTTGCCACTCTTGTTGTATAAAAAAAAAACACACGTCAATCACGTTTTTAAGCGGTTGTACATACATGCTTTTCAAATGATGCATGAATATATTTTTTACTAGCAGTGCCCGCGACTGCGTCCGCGTGGAATTGAACAAAAAAATATTGTTCAGTTTTAAAATTAAAGTAGCTTAAGTTATTCCTTTTTATATCAGCTATCTGCCAGTGAAAGTCCCGTTAAAATCAGTTCAGCCGTTTCAGAGATTAGCTGGAACAAACAGACAGACAGACAGACAGACGGACAGACTGACAAAATTTGTTAAAAATGATATTTTGGTGTATGTACCGTGTGTACATCCACATGCATTTAGTAAAAAGCGGTTATTTCAATATTACAAACAGACACTCCAATTGTATTATATGTAAAATATATAGATTAAGATTATTATTTATTGTTTTATCGCTTTATCGTTTTTTTTATTAGTCAGAAATAGACATAATTATGATAAATAATTCCCAACGTGTACACTTTAAATAATCACTAAGTATGGTTGAATCTTGAACAATGACCACGATTTTTTTCTTATAGGTACTACTAGTGGTCCCGCCCAGCTTCGCTTGGGTGAAAAAAGTAAATGCCCTAAAACACGATCACAGCGCCACCTATCGGGTGTGAATCTAAACCATTCTCAAATCCATCTAAAGACACACAGAGAATTTCATTAAAATCGGTCCAGCCGTTTAGGAGGAGTTCAGTGACATACACACTCATAGAAGAATTATATATATAAAGATTATATTCAGGAAATCAGGATGTGTAATAGCCGTGACACATTTAAAGCGAAAGTAAAGCAGCTTTACTTCCGTCATGCAGGAACTGAATAATATTGATGTGTATTATATGATATTTATATATATATTTATACATTATCTATCTAATTAGATGTATGATATTATTACATATTATATTGCATAATAATATATAAAGAATTTATGTTTATATTTCCCAACTATTTATTTCTTTTATAGCATGCCATGCCTATCTCTGCATCACCCAAAGGTTAACTGGTAGAGAATGCCTTCGGCACTAAGTTCGCCTTAGCAAAATGTTTTGCAGGAAGTTTTAATAAATAAATATATTAGCAAACAACTGCATATATCAGTTGCAAGCAGCTTAGATTGGTTGTTCATACCGTCCAAATGATGCATGCATATTTTCATGCTGCACTCTTTCTGATAAATTGAATTTAATTTCAAACAAAACGCCGTGGTGGCCTAGTGGCTCGAGCAGTTGCCTGCGACACAAAGATCACAA
Organism: Drepana falcataria; assembly: GCA_945859725.1. Taxonomy (NCBI): domain Eukaryota; kingdom Metazoa; phylum Arthropoda; class Insecta; order Lepidoptera; family Drepanidae; genus Drepana; species Drepana falcataria. Next base: position 5,572,485 of record OX243941.1, on the reverse strand, counting down.
GTTCGAATCCCGACTGTACCAATGAGTCTTTCTGAACTTAAGTACAGTGATTAGTCACACCACGAGCTTTACGGTGAAGGAAAACATCGTGAGGAAACCTGCATACGTCTGAGAAGAAATTCAAAGGCATATGTATAGTCGTGCTTGAGTAACGGCGATGGACTCGCCATCTATCACGTTGGCACATAAAATACCTCTGGCGGAAAGTGGACGTGTGGGTATTACCTATACACCTCTGCCTTCCCCTTGGGGGACCATTGTGGGAAGGCGTGCGTGCGGGCGGGCTAGAGGATCAGTTCTATTAAACATTGGTGCATAACTTTAATATAAATTCGAAAGTTTGTGAGGATGTTAGTTCCTCTACCACGTAAAATTAATGTTTAGAATTGGATGAAAAAAGGCACAGAGGAAAATTACTTATAACCTCATTTTAATAGATTTATCTTTCAAAGGTAAACTTAAAATGTTTCTGTAATATTTTATGTAATGTATTGTATGTATTTTATGTTAATTAGTGGGTGTGTGGGTATTACCTATACACACCAAGGGTAGGCCCCTTCGGGGACCCTTGTGGGAAGGCGTGAGGATATATTATATTATTATTATATAATATTTTTTGTTCCAGAGAAAGGCATTAAAACATTTTTTAAGCGGGTGAAACCATGGAGCTTAGCTAGTATAAAATAAAACCGATTCTTGAGGATTAGATTAACAACATTATCCTTATCAAGTCTGTTTGAGCACATAAGGGGCGTCTCAAACGGTCAGTCTCAAAAGATAGGTTGACGATTTTGCTCTTTGTAAAGTTGGAGCTGCATTGTTAACGGAGCGGGCTAAAGTGGATGATTCCTTGAACAATGGTTTAAGAACCTTTCTACATATAAAAGTACTAGCTGTACCCCGCGGTTATACCCTCGTAAAGCGATTTGATTGGTAGGTTCTTTTAACGGAATTAAATAATTTTACGCAGCGCACGACATGGAGAACTTCGTTTTTGCGACATCATTCATTAATGCTTCGTTGGTTGTTGCACGATTTTATAAAGCCTCGATAAATGCTATCCTAAACTAAAACAACTTCAGCTTTTTAATATACCTACTAAAGATAACAAATTTAGTACAATTAATTAATGTCGTGTTACTTATGAATGCGAGTGATTCGAGCAGTCGCGTGTAATGCGAATATTGCAAGTTCGAATTCTGACTGTACCTTCTTCTTCAAGTTCTTCTAGTTCTTCAAGAAGCGTGTGAAAAGATTCCTGCAGGGTTGGCAACGCGCAAGTGATACCCCTGGTGTTGCAAGCGTCCATAGGCGGCGGTAACCGCTTAACATCAGGCGGACCGCATGCTTGTTTGCCACACATGTGGGATAAAAATAAACCTACTGTAGTGAAACACAAGAAGGTTGGTTGAACACTGGCTTTATTCGTACATGTAGGTAGTACAGTAATATAATATAATAGTACCCACTTATAACTAATACTACATCTTTCCCCTTATAGGGGCTTATAACGAAAGTACATAAAATAAAGGTACAGGAAAGTAGAATCTATAACTATTATTCTAGATTATTCTAAACAATGAATTTTAAGTTATGGATGACCTACAAGTGGCTTACATAGTATCCAAACACACACACATAATATCATTCTACTACTACTACAACTCAGGTAATACAATTTATTAAAATAATAAGATAATCTAAATAGTAAAATTAGAAAAAAAAACAAATAAAGTAAAAAAAATGAATATCAGATGGTAGGTAGCCTAATATCTCCCAGTAATTTAGCTTTCCGCCTAGTAATAGGTCCCTGAACATCTGTTACTGAATTGGTAGGTCCGTTGAACTGTCTAGGCTCTCGATTTAAATGTTCTCCTGTCTTCGAATGATCGCGGTCACCCAATTTATTTTGTGCCTGCACGAGATGGCGTCGGTTACGTCGGTACTTACGACCTATTGCATCCTGCAATATGTAAGACCTGGGTTCCTCCGCCTTCTCCACAACCTTCATAAATCTCCTATTAGTACCATCCACGAGAACTACCTTATCGCGTGTCTGTAGTTCTGGGAGATTTCTAGCAAACATGTCGTAACGTTCCTTCATTTTATGTTGATTATTTAATATTTTTTTATAGTTATTCGTATTGTTAACAGTCTCGCGTAATAACTCACTATGTATAGGCAAACGCGTATTCAACCTGCGTCCCATTAGTATCTGAGAAGGTGAATCAAGTTTTTCCCTAGGCGTGGTTCTAAAATTCAAAAGACTCAAATAGTAGTCTTGTCCTGAATCTTTACACTTTTTCAAAAGATTTTTTATAGTTCTAATTGTTCTTTCACTCTTACCATTTGACTGAGGGTACAACGGAGATGATGTTATATGCTCAACTTGCCATTCATTCATGAACGATTTAAATTCTCTAGAACTGTAAGCTGGGCCATTATCGGATACTAACTGGGAAGGAATGCCGTGACGGGCAAACTGCTCCTTCATGGCAGCTATTACTGACTTACTATTTATAGTAGCCAATTCATTGACCTCAACGAAATTGGAAAAATAATCGACTATTATTAAATAGTATTTCCGCATATATTCAAATATGTCCGAACCTAGCTTTTGCCACGGCAAGTCCGGTATGTGATGAGGCTGCAGCGGTTCGCGACGCGGCCTGTCTGCGTGCAGAGCACACGTGTCACACTCACGCACGGTGCATTCGATATCGCGCGACATGCCAGGCCAGAACATTACGTCACGCGCCCGGCGCTTGCATCTATCTATGCCCAAATGCCCCTCGTGAATACGTTCTAACATTTCCTTGCGTAGCGAGTGCGGTATAAATATTAAATTATTTTTTAATATAATACCATTGACGTATTCTAAGCATTCGCGGAACGGCCAAAATATGCGGACAGTTTGATCAACGCTATATTTACTTCTCGGCCATCCCTCAATAATATATTTAATCAATGATTGACATTCTTCATCAGTAGACGTACGATGCCTCACTAAGTTTAATTTTTCACTACTAAACTGGGCATGCTCCAATAAAAAACAACTTTGTACCTCAATTTCGTCACTTAATTTATTTTGCATCAAATCAGATAGCGGTGCACGAGATAAAGTGTCCGCAATATACATATATTTACCAGGTGTGTAAGTAACCTTTATATCGTATGCTTGGATGCGAAGCATCATCCTTTGCAATCTCGCTGGAACTGAATTCAATGCTTTTTTGAATATAGACTCAAGGGGTTTATGATCTGACTGTACAGTCACGTGACTATGCCCCAGAATGTATTGGTGAAAACGTTCACAAGCAAATACAATTGCCAGCATTTCCTTTTCTATTTGTGCGTAACGACGCTGTGTGTCGGTAAGAGTGAGCGAGGCGTACTCCACGGGCCTGCCGCCCTGCAGCAATACCGCCCCCAGAGCCTCGGAGCTCGCGTCAACAGACAGCACGATCGGCAGCTCATTACAATAAATGGATAAAACCGGCGCTGAAGAAATTTTATTTTTTAATCTATCAACTGCTTCAGCGTGCTGGCTATCCCAGACCCATTCTGAGTCCTTTTTTAATAAACTTCTAAGTAGCGCAACTGATTCTGAATAGTTCGGAATGAATTTGGCAAGGTAGTTTACCATCCCTAAAAATCTCTCTAATGATTTCCGGTCATGCGGATATGGCATTTTTACTATGGCCCTCACCTTAGTTTGATCTGGTCTCATTCCTCTTTCATCGAACACATGACCCAAGTACACAATTTCATTAACACAAAATTTACATTTGTCTTTATTAAACTTTATACCTATATCTCTTGCTCTGTTAAGTAATCTATCTAAACGCTTATCATGCTCACTTTTTGTTGCTCCCCATACAATAATATCGTCGATGAATGAGTTTACCCCCTCTAAATCTTCTAAATATTGCCTAATTTTAGCATGAAACATTTCTGGTGCACAGTTCAACCCATAAGGAAGACGTAAAAATTGATACCTACCGAAAGGGGTGTTGAAAGTACATAGATCTGCACTAGCTTCATCTAAACAAAGCATCCAGAAGCCACACCTGGCGTCGAGTACACTGAAATAGCGCGCTCCCTGCAGCTGCACTGCTACCTCACTCACTGTTGGCAGTGGGAAGTGTGCGCGCTGTATCGCTTTGTTCAAAATACGTGGATCTAAGCAAACGCGAATATCTCCGTTCTTTTTAGCAGCTACAACTATACCGTTAACCCACTCGGTTGGATGATGCACTTTGCGTATTACACCTAATGTCTCCATTCGTTGTAACTCCGTATGTAACTTGTCTCTTAGACTTAATGGTATTCTCCGCGCTGGACAAATATTGGGCTGTACCTGCCTGTCTACAACTATTTTATGGATACCAGGTAGTTTACCTAAGCCCTTGAATAAATCTGAGTACATTACATCTATGTTAAGTGAATGAACACGTTTAATTGCTCCCAATTTAATGCAACCCTGTAAACCTAATATATTTTGACAGTACATATCAGTGATAACAAAATCTAGGTTATAAGTAATATTATTGTATTTTATACATAGGTTGTATTCACCAATAATAGGCACAGTATTACCCGTATATGAATACACTTTTTTATTATAGGGAGTGAGATCGGATACGTTAAACCCTATGCTTTCGAAATCAGCCTTACACAAAACATTTAACATAGAACCCGTGTCTAACTTGAAACAAACACGCTTACCATTAAAGTCCACTACTTCCACCCATTCCTTAGGTATACTCTTCTTATGTAACATTCCTTCAATAACATTCACGTAAAAAATATCCTCACTGTATTCCTCTGTGTCCGACACACTGACATTGTGAACACGTTTCCCTATTACTTTCCTAGGGCACATTCTCGCAAAATGTCCTCGAAGGTTACACAAGAAGCACATCACTTTAACAGCTGGACATCTCTGTACATCATAGCAATAATCATTGCCGCAGCGCGAGCAGAACGTGTGTAGCTCGCCGTAGTTCCCAGAGCGGCCGGCGTAGGCCCCGGACCGGCCACGCAGCCCTCGACGACCAGAGCGACCACGCCCCATGCCACGCCCTCGATTCTGAACTCCCGCCGCTACTTCATCAATTTGTGTACTAGATGTAGCTTGAGCGATTTGTTTACTTTCCTCCTTGGACATCTCATCAGCCTCACATATTTGCACGGCCTTGGCGAGTGTCAGCTCATCAGTGCGCAGCAGCCGGTCCCGCACGACATTATTCGACACCCCGCATACAACTCGATCTCTAATCAAACTATCTGCTAGGCTATCAAATTCACAGTCTTGACTCAACACCTTCAATGCTGTGACGTACTGACTAATTGTTTCCCCCGCCGCTTGATTTCTTGTAAAGAACTTGAAACGTAACATGGTTATATTTGTTTTGGTTCCAAAATGAGAATCAAATTTATTTTTTAAACATTGTATATCATCTGGGTTTTCATCTTTACTATACGTGAATGTGGAGTATATTTCATATCCTTCAGCTCCAATGAGGTTCACCAACAAACTTGATTGCACGTCCTTTGTTTCTTTAGTAATTCCAGACGCTTTAATAAATATTGTAAATTGCTTCCACCATTTACGCCACGCGTCAGCCCGCGCTACCGGGCTGCCTGCGATATGCAATTCTGGAGGCGGACGTGCGTGTTCCATGCTTACACTTATTCACAAGGACGTAAACAAGTCCAAATGTCACTTTAATATAATATTCATTAAACTATTACAACACAAATCCGTATAATTAGTAAGCACCGCTGCCACCATGTAGTGAAACACAAGAAGGTTGGTTGAACACTGGCTTTATTCGTACATGTAGGTAGTACAGTAATATAATATAATAGTACCCACTTATAACTAATACTACACCTACCAATGAGTTTTTCTGTAGTTATATATAGTGAATAATAAAACACTAGCTATAGGTACTAGGAAGGTGGCCAAAAAGCATAAGGCCTTAGTTCTGATACCATCACCACTGCCCGTGTTTGATATCGTACCCGTTGCCGCCCCAAAATAGGTACATACATCGAAGAAGACCGAGACATCGGAGAAGACAGAGAGAATAGAGCGCCAGTTCTCTCTAGACTTGCATACCTCTTTCGCTTCGTCCACATTCATCAGTATTACTAAAATAGGTATGCGTTAATAAATTTACCATCTAAACTCAACATCGTTTATTGAAATTATATAAGCGTAGACTTTTATCATTATTACATTTCGGTGACTTTACAGAATGTCAGTCACTGAGCGACAAAACTCTTTAAATAAAGAAAAAAAACTCACCGTCCCGCTAGCATCGGAACTCCTCCCTTTATAAAGGGTTAGACTATTCAAATGCAAAAGGTCTTCTAAGATCTGTTATTACACAATACAAGGGGCTATTATGGTTAGTTTACAACTACGAGGTGTTTTTAGCTCTGTGCTATGGTATGTATAACATCAATGATTATTTATTTGGTATATTTGTGCCAGCAGGAATGGAATCCGTTTGCTTGCTTCTACCACAACCTTCCACCCAAGATATGGTAGGTTACGCGAGTGATGCCTCTAGTCCATCATAGGTTATGCCTACCTTTTGCGGTTACCTTTAAAACGCGTGGTATACTTCTTGATACCTTTGTGAAATATCATAAATAATATATCCTTACGCCTTCCCACAAGGGATAGGGAGGGATAGGAAGGGATAGGCAGAGGTGTCTAGGTAATACCCAAACACCCACTTTCCGCCAGAGGTATATTGGGTGCACACGTGACAGATGGCGAGTCCATCGCCGTTACTCAAGCACGACTATACATACGCCTTTGAATTTCTTCTCAGACGTATGCAGCTTTCCTCTCGATGTTTTCCTTCACCGTAAAGCTCGTGGTGTCACTAATCCCTGAAATATCAGACTAATTATTTTCTTATTTGATTAAATATAGCATTGCCAAGGTCCGTAGCCCACAGGGAGTGCACTTAGCAGGAAGCTTTGGTCACGCAATTGCCCGGTTCAGTAGCAAAAGTAGAAACATAAATATGTCCGCTCCTTTGGATAAAGCATAATGATTTATAGCCTAGCCGTTTCAAAAAAAAAGGGCTTTGTAATGCATTTTTTTTCACATTGGAGTACGTAGTACTTTCTGAAATAAGCGCGTTCAACAAATTTGTATGATTATGTAATATAATATAAATATATTAATATGTGTAGTCTCCTCCTCTATCTCCTTCCTCCTCCTTCCTTCCTCGGTACCTACAAGCTTGGCGTAGTCTCGGTCTACGCCAAGTAGTACGTAGTAGTAAAATTGATATATGTACAGAAATTAAACAAAAAAGGGAGGATATGTAAACAATAATTTTATTTGACAAATAAGATCAATTTCCTATATTCTACTTTTTAACATAAAAATCAACTTACATATTATTCATACAATTTTAATGTAAAAATTAAGCTACTAGCTTAATAACTCAAACCGCGGCTTCTAGTTTTTGTATTTTATTATTATTTCACTTAATATAAGAGTTCTTGCATAGGTTTCAGGTCTAGGTTTCCACCTTTCTAGCTTGTAGGATTTGCTGTTCCTCTACATGACTGACACCACAGAAACCAATTCGATTTAAACATTAAAAAATAAAAATTGATCAGTAAAGTCTGAGCTAAGATTAAAACTGTGAATACAAAAGGAACGAAATTGATAATACTTAAAAACGCGGATAGCATCAATAATCCACTCATTACAAAGATCAAAGTGGACACTTGAATACGGTTTTTGGTCTGCATATTTTTACTTTTTAAGAAAGCACGCAACACCATTATATAAATGAAAATTGAAAATGAAAACTATAACAACTGTTGCAAAAAATAAAAACATAAATATTCCCGATTTACTTAAAAACAACTCATTAATATCACAGTAACGCTCGTCATACATGGCGAGCGATAGTGCAGTTATGAAGACACCACAGAAAGCAGGTGCGACCCACCCAAACATTGCAGTTTTTAAATGCCTTCTACGAACATTCGCCCCGAAAACTTTCACAATTTGTAAGTAAAACATGGCACTGCAAATGGATAACCAGAAATTAAATGCAGTCATGAAGAAAAATATTATACCAATGATAAAATAGCATATTCGATCATCGATAGAAACATTATACACGATAGCTATTACTACAACAACGATGGAAACGAACGAGAATATAAAACCTGCTAAAATCGTGTTCAGAAACACATAGTTCTCGAATGTTCTAAATTTGGGCATAATTATCCAGGATATCAGGCCAACCACTAGAATAAATATTGATGATATGACACTTATTAACCACATCATTGCTGATATCGTATTTTTGTTATCGTCACTTTCAGATGGCGCGGAGTGTGATATGTTCATTATGGTCCTCTCTTTAAACTTGAATCACTGTTCCTGTTACACGTAACGCAAAATTTTCTTCTTCCCACAAAAGAACCCGAAAGGGTAGGCAGGAGTAGGTATAACATGAGTCCCATCAAGCAAGACTACTTCCTTAATTTTAATTTTAAATATATGCAAGTTTTCTCTTGATTTTTCCTTCTTACTTCACTCAAATTCAGAAACTCCTTGGTGCAACCGGGATTCCTACTTGCAACATCTACGTTGTAGGAGACTATTTGAACCACTCGGCTACCACGATCTATATTTGAGAAATAATTCCTAATGACACAACAATACACAACACTAGTTTTACAATAAATAAGGAATAAAGTCTATGAAACCACCTGGAGCGATGCGCGATCATACGCGCAATGCCAAACTTAAACTGAATGGCTTGTTTCCCGATAAGAACGAACGGTTCCCGCTTTTGTCAGATCACATACCAGCATCAACACATCACACTGTTTTATCAGTTACTGCCCCGCAGGGAAACTTTAAATTCAGAATGCACAATCCAAGTTATACCCCACAGATAAAAAAACTTACAAAACCAGATCTAATAGTGATGTGGAAATGCCTGTATTTCCATCAATATAGGTCTTAGCTCAGCAAAAATAGCAAGGAGTAAAGATTAATTAATAACATTTACTTTATAAGTAAATATTTTAGAGTCAGTTAGTATATTTAGTTAGAGGTTTATTCGGGGGTAGTCGTGGCGGTATCTCCCATTAATATCTCCTTAATAAACTACCGTATCGTATCGCTGAGAGAATTAATTAGTAGCAGTGACCAGAGGCGAATAACATTATCATAATGCAATATCGAATATGTGCTAAACACATAAGTAACAATACATTTTCCTTATTATTAAAGCGTCTAATAACAGGAAACGTATTATCGCGTAAGTGATAAAATTAATTAGGTCCTATATAACGATTTTGATCTTCTAGCAAAGCTTTTTAGACTTACTTGATCTCTCAAGATTAGGGTTCGCTGAAATATAAGCTTCGTTGATGTATGGAAGCTGTGAAGAATTCGTACCTATTGATTTTTCTAAAACTTAAATACAGAGATTAATCACACAATAAAAGCCTTGGCGACCGAGCGGTTCGATCGAAGATCGCAGGTAAGAATCCCGACTGAACCAATGAATTTTTCTAAACTTAAGTACAATGATTAGGCACATCATGGGCTTTAGGGTGAAGGAATAATTATTAAAGATGCTTTATCATTATAGTCTAACGAAATATTAACCCGGACAGATTGTAAGACGAAACTAACCATAGAAAGTAGACAAACTTAATTCAGTTCCCGAATGGAAGCAATAGATGGAAGGAATTACAGCGAGACCGCATTCTGGGAAAACTTAGAATAGTTCCAATCTGATTCCGGCAGGATTAGATTGGCTCCTATCGATTCTGATATCTATAGCCTTACACTGTATTATTGTATCAACAGCCATCTGTATTACTTTATCTATAACCATTACTATATATATATAACCTTTTATAGTATACATTACACACATGAAGATAGAAGATAGACAAGCCCACTGCAAATATTGCAAGTTTGAAACTTGACTGTACTTTAATTAGGCTTATTTTTATTTATTTATTAACGATAAAGTTAATAATAACGTAATAGTTTCAATAGACTACGACCATGTTTTGGAGTGAATATTACTCCGGTTAATAATGTTTACGTTTTGTCATCTTTGGAGCTATTTGTTTTATTTCATCGACGTTAGGATATATTCGCAACACTTGACAACTTCTATAAGATAACTATTCTATCTTCTACATACGACATCCTATTTATAGATACTAATATTCTATGTTTCCTAATATCTAATAATATAATATCCTCAATATAATATAATATCTAATATCCTCACGCCTTCCCACAAGGGTCCCTGAAGGGGTAGGCAGAGGTGTATAGGTAATACCCACACACCCACTTTCCGCCAGAGGTATATTAGGTGCCAACGTGACAGATGGCGAGTCCATCGCCGTTACTCAAGCACAACTATACATACGCCTTTGAATGTCTTCTCAGACGTATGCAGGTTTCCTCTCGATGTTTTCCTTTACCGTAAAGCTCGTGGTGTGACTAATCACTGTACTTAAGTTTAGAAAAACTCATTGGTACAGTCGGGATTCGAACTTGCGACCTTTGCGTCGCAGGCAACTGCTCGAACCACTCGGCCACCACGGCTCTTTTTCGGTTTCCTAATTATACCCACTTATATCCCAAAAACTTTTAAAAACCTGACGTCAAGTTGCATTGACGCCTTACTTCGTCAATACATTAGGACAAAGAGCATAAAGGTATACAGTAGCACGACATTCTCATTATCATAATTGTCAAACTTAGCTCGTAAAAACTAGGCAATATGAGCTATAAATGCTATAATGCAATTAGCTGAAAAAAACGTCTTAAGAGTCGAGAGAAATATAACGTCAAGAGATCACATCTTTATTATCAATTACTTTTTCGTAATAGGCCACAGAAGGACCGCTCGGTCAGCGTTTTACTCGCCCTACGCTCTCGGGGCCAACAATTTCATCTTATGAATTTCAATGACGCCGTAGCAAAAGTGCTCGTGATTTTGGTACGAATATTTTAGTATAAAAATAATTCTAACGGAGGAAACCTTGATATTTTTAAGCTCTTTGATTTGCATAAAAATCAACGATGCAAAGTGAAGTATATGTATGTCGTTACATAGAATATTGTATTACCTACCTTCATTAGATATTAACAGCTTAGAGAGAATGCGTAAGAAAAAATATTAAATCGCACGAGTTTTTCATACAAATAATAACATATCTGGAAATTAAAATAAATTATAAACACGACACAATATTTTAATCACGTTAACTTAGAATAATCTCATTATTCACCAAACAGTATTCGAGAAACATCACACGCAAAAGGCAATTAACTGAAACCTGGGGCATTCTCATACAACTTTAACAATCTTAAGGAGCAGTTCAAAATTCCATCTAAGGCATAATGAAGTGAGCATAGCCCTTAGTAAATTAATTTCCTATAAGCTCCAGTGCGGCTACGTCAAAATAAGGCCACGTGCTCACGTTCTACTTTAAAAGTCGAGAGTCACTCTCAAGACCCACAGATACTCGAGCAACTTTATCTTAGAGTTGCTAGCGTCAAAAGTTGTACGTGAATGTAAACGTTTTGTTATAAAACCGTTATTTTCATATGAGGAATAGTAATAATAATATTGCCCTAGCAATCAAAAGCATTCATTGATAAGTAATGGTGAAAAGACTATATCACGTTGGCACCTAAAGGCGGTGTTTTCTCGCTCAGTCACTTACCGGGCAGAAAGAGAGAGGGTTCACATGAGTCTCTCAATTAATCCAAGTTCTCTTCACCATTCTGTCACCATTCTTAAGTTTTACATCGATTTGATCTAGGAATATAGAACATGGCCTTCCTCTATTTCTTAATCCAGTCTGTCCTGTGACACAGCTTTAGAAACAATCTTTCCCTACTGTTCAATTAAACCACACCTTTATTTGATGCGGCCCTAACGGGGTAGAGAGAATAGAGAGCACCAGCTCTCTCTAGACTTACATACTTATTTCGCTTCGTCCACATTCATCAGTCTCTACATGCTCGCAGCTTTATTACCGGCGGTTATCCTTCTTTTAATGTCTTTTTTCCATAAATACATATAAAAGAAATAAATTATTCAAAAAAAAATATTTCATTAATTTATAAATATTGAGACCTTAAATTGTTGACTCTGTTGTTAACGAGTAAACTATCTTGCAACTTGTTGATCGCCCAATCGGCTCGTCTGCTACAGACCTTATTCAAGACAACTTTCTACAGAGTTTAATTAAAATGAGAGACGACAGTTCTGAGGAAGTTTGAATGCGCGAGAATCCTTTACTATATTAATGGAGGATGATTGTAACTTATCACATTGTTTGTTAGCTGTAATCCGGCCAAGTTCAAACAAAATTCATGATTCTAGGCCACTTACTGATTACGTTTACTTATACTGGATATAAAATATAGTCTGATGTAGACTACACTTGCCGCTCAAGAGAGGAGGTTCTTCCAAGAGCTCAAAGAAGCTGAAGCAGAATTTATGAATTTAAACTTAAAACGTGTAGGTAACAACTATAATTATAACTTTATATAATAGAAACGGCGATGGAATCGCAATCTGTCACGTTGGCAGTTAAAATATATATCGGGCGGATAGGTAGGTATTACCTATAACTTTTATTTTAAACTACTAAACTCTAGGTCCTAGGGCCATAGGGATCAAATGTTTTTTATGTGAATTTTCGAGCAAATTGTTTTAAGGATAGTGTTTTCATATACGATTACCTATATACGATTTTCTTTTGTCACCTCAGTGTGTCTCTGTCATTTAATTTGTCTGTACTGTGGGAATTCTGTTATTTATTTGTGTCAGTAAGCAAATTGGTTGTGTCGATCGAACGTTCAAAATGTGTTCACGCCTTCTTACAAGGGTCCCAAAGGGTTAGGCAGAATTGTGTGATTTTTTCCGGAGATATTTTTTATTATTATTATTTATATCTACTATTTTTCTAGGTGCCAACGTGACGTCAGATTTTCGTTTATAATAGGATATATTGCATCAAATATCGATGATTCAATGTTTACTTTATGAAACTTGACAAACGCCATATTGTAAAATATATGTATATACCCACACCTTCCCACAAGAGTCCCCGAAGTGGTAGGCAGAGGTGTATAAGTAATACCCACACACCCACTTTCCGCCAGAGGTATATAAGGTGCCAACGTGACAGATGGCGAGTCCATCGCCGTTACTCAAGCACGACTATAGATACGCCTTTGAATTTCTTTTTAGACGTATGCAGGTTTCCTCTCGATGTTTTCCTTCACTGTAAAGATCGTGTATAATACCGCCATATTGTATCCGATGTGAAAATCAGAATTCTATTTGAAAATTTGGTTCATAACTATTATTAGACGTTGAAAGATTATCGCAGATTTTCTTGCATTTATGTAGTTGAACAAACTTAAACACAAGTGCACTTACTCGTAGTTTGAAGTACAAACTTTACCTGAACTAAAATAAAGCATCTCATCTGTCAGCGATGTTGTAAGTATAAAAGTTAAAACTTTCGAATGGTTTAAACCTCTTAGCTAAGACCAGACAGATGGCTACCAAATTAAGACCGTTTAAGTTAAGTTAGTTCTTAGTTACAAATAATTTTTCGCCAAATTTATCCTGGTCTGCAACCCAAACACTAAAGTTACCTAATTATTTTAAATAATTATTATTATTTAAAATTCCGTAACCTCAACGTAGTAGTTTTTGCATAAAAGAGAAACAAATATCTTTAAAAACTTTCACATTTATAATAATATTAATATGATTGAGAATTCGTCATTTATGAAAAATATTTAAAATGTAACTCAATACTTTCACAAATTCATTAAAGCGATTCTACACGACGGCGTTCTATTAAAATCTACACGAGAATTACTCAGATCACGTACCGAATTTTCCATGAAATTCACTGAGATCTTCAAAGGCGACCGAATATCGTGGTGCGAAGCAAATATTCCGAGTGTGGTGCCTTCAGGAAATCCGTAAGGCGTTCGACTGATTTGTCAAAGGAGATAACACGGTACGTGATACATTTTAAGACAGTGCACTGACGCCCGGTCTGAAAATTCGACTTTTGAATCCTCTTTGTGAAGTAAATTTCATTCAGCGAAATGGTCTTTATTACTTAGTATATAAAGCTAACACAGTAGTGTCCCTTTAGGTGATAACGAATGGGGTGCGATTGAGAAATTTAAATTTGAACAAAATGTGGAAATTACTTGATATTTTTATGGAGTTTTATTTTAGAATAAAGCATTGTAATTGTTGGCCCAGTTAATAATTAAACATAAAATTTGCTACCTTAAATGACGTATATGAACCTTAGTAAATATAATGTTAATGCCCTTCATTCAGTACACATTACGGTGTTATGAGCAACGTTACAACTTTATACGATAATAATATTTTTTATTGAAATGTCATAGTCGTTTTTCGTGACTTTATTTATTTAGAAGCCTTCGTATGCAATACATAAGATTACATATATTCAACAATATTTTTTATAGATATGGAACAACACTCGTATGTCTTCACTGTACCTTCACGCCTTTCCATACGGGTCCCCGAAGGGGTAGGCAGAGGTGTAACACAACATCATGTTTGAAATAATAATATATTTCGGTGCAAATGTGATAGATGGCGTCTTTGAATTCTCAAGCGCATGCAGGCTCGATGTTTTCCTTCACCGTGAAGCTCGTGGTGTGACCACTAAATGTATTTCCATATATATGATGCAAGGTGATAATTAGGAGTATTTAATTGTTCTCGATGCAGCTCTGGACGCTTACAATAAAATGTTTTGAGCCCGCGCGTTATGAAATTGGCAAAACTATTCATTGATATACTTCTTATTATGTCATCATACGTCTTTGAATTTCTTCTCAAACGTAGGTTTCTTTCGATTTTATTTTCACGTTAATTAAAAAATGAAAATCAGGCATAAAGATACAAAATGTAAAACCTATGTTATTTGAAATTATGTAATTTTGTCATTCACGTTATGGTGGACTAAAACCTTTTCAGTCGAATAAACAAAGAAGAACTACATTAAGAAGGAGCTAAACTGCCAACTGAATTGGCCATTCAAATGTCCAGATGACGGAACTCCGAAGCGATATTGTCGCGAGTCGTACGTATGGAACACCTATTAGTACAAAGGGTAAAGTAGGTACACCACTTTGCACTGTCCCCATTCTTTTCAGTGCCCGACTCCTGGCGGATGTGTAGAGCACTACACACTGAGACGTTTTGCTCGAGATCTCTGTTTTGTTAGGCCATGCTTTATGCTTATCTAACGATATTAGTGAAGCTAATTTGAACATTAAAAAAATTATTTTATTCTAAAACGAAATATAGTTGCATGAAGAACAATAACAGATATAACCTGAATACTTAGATTAAAAGTAGTAGTACCCACATAACCACATTTCGCCGTAGATATTATTCAGGTGCCAAAGTAGCAGATACTCATGCTTGAGAAACGGCGATGGACTCGCCATGTATTAAGTATACATCTTTGAATTTTATTTCTTCCCAAACGTATGCAGGTTTCGATGTTTTCCTTCTCAGTGAAGCTCATCGTGCGACTAATCACTGTACTTAATTTCATTGGTATAGTTGCATTTCAACTTGCAATATTTGTGTTGCAGGCGTATACTTGAAACGCTCGGCCAACTATACGTTTAAATGTATATTTAAATGTATAGTTCGTTGACCGTATAAAGTTTAATGGGTAATAATTATGAGCTTGCCAGTTAACTTAAGTTATGTTAGGTAATGATACCTATTTAGGTAGATAATTTATTAGGTACCGTGCTAAATTTCATCCAATTGTATTCAGCTGTTCTTGCTTGATTGAGTAACAAACATCGTTTTACAAACTTTCACATTTATTAAAAGAGTATTGGTTAATAAAAGGACGTTGAAATTCAAACGAGCGCCTGATTAAATTCTATTAGCAAAACTTCATAAGAGTTAATCTGAAAGCTGTAATATAAAAATGAACTTCTGAATTAAATGCCCTTTCAAACTAAATAGCAGAAAGTTGGATACAAAAGGTGGTCTCCTTAGTATTTTATGCATAATGCAAAATGTTGTTTAACGATGTAAACTTTTTAAGTTAGTTTCTTGTATGCAGACAAGAGAACTTGTTTTTATTCATTCAACAGCACTACTTTATATCTCTGTTATATATATATATATATCCTCACGCCTTGGTACGTAGGCAGAGGTGTATAGATAGTACCCACACACCCATTTTCGATAGAGTCGATATTCGAATATACTACCTTTGCGTTGTAGGCGACTATTCGAACCAATCGGTCACCTATATCTTTCTAAGTAAAAAAATATACAAAGACATTTAAGTAAATCTCAATAGGCTAAGCTTTCGTTTTTATTCACGTCGAAATAAAATTGGATTGCAAATAAATCGCTCCTCCGGTGATCAACTCGGGACCAGTAATGTCATGGTTGCGAGCTGCGAAGCGTCGACAATTTTCTCTCATGAATTTTAAAACGATATTTCCTTGCGTTCACCTGTTGGTACTGATGCTAGGTTTTGTGTATTGTGATCCAGTTTGTACTTTCAATCTAATATTCGTTCACAACTAACCTGTGCAAGGATTGGCTTTTATTTTATGTATGGTTGTCAATAACAATGTTCTTCCCGACCATCACTAGTGTCTTTCCTTTTTGATTAAATCATGTTTGATAAACTCGTGTCTGCGAATTTTTATTATAAGACTTTGAAAATTACTATATTGACAAGCATGTGCTCCGCCACACGATAAGCGCTTACCACTGCTTATGGGTGCTTGCTCTTTACCGACTCTGCAGTAATCTTCTCACAACCTTCTTGAAGAACTCTATTTTCTCCATGTACTCCAGAGGGTACTCTGTCTACCCCGGACGCAGCATGATGATATGTCTATCTTATCAATAGACCCGCTTACCAAAGGCGGACGGTATTCTTGTTTGCCACCCGTGTGGTATGTAAAAAAAACATAAATTTTATAACCTAACTAGATTCATAACATAACAAGTAGATCGGATAAAGGATGAGTGAATAAAGATTAACGAAACAGATAGGTATACAATGCGAAATTGTGTGAAAGATGCAGACTACAAAGATCGGCCACTCAAAGATGGCAACGTCAAGAGAATTCCAAACCGACTAGCATGTAGCAAGACATTGTATTATATAATATGTTCAAGTAGATCGTTTTCTGAGCAATAGTGCACTGTTTATAAAAAAAGTCTAACAATTATTCAAGATCTACCTGACATCAGGCTATTAGCATAACCTGGTGTTTGAATAGCGTGCATTTAATCAGAACACATCACTTAGCACTAATGCTTACGAGCGATATTGTATCTATATTTATGTATTAGTAGATATGTAGGACATGAATAGGGTGTTCAGTCACTGGATGCAGCTGAGCAAATCTATACAATGAGTTTGCTTGTACGGTTAAGTGGGCACTCGAGTGTAGTGGAAAGGATACCTACCTGTCATCTCCCATAATAAATAATCCTATATCCTCACGCCTTCCCACAAGGGTTCCCGAAGGGGTAGACAGAGGTGTATAGGTAATTCGCACACACCCACTTTCCGCCAAAGGTATATTAGGTGCCAACGTGACAGATGGCGAGTCCATCGCCGTTACTCAAGCACGACTATACATACGCCTTTGAATGTCTTCTCAGACGTATGCAGGTTTCGTCTCGATGTTTTCCTTCACCGTAAAGCTCGTGGTGTGACTAATCACTGTACTTAAGTTCAGTAAAACTCATTGGTACAGTCGGGATTCGAACTTTCGATCTTTGTGTCGCAGGAAACTGCTCGAACCACTCGGCCACCACGGCACCCATAATACCCGGTATTTATAAACTGGTATTTCTTTTAATAATAGCTATCGAGGAACGTAATATTACTTACATACTTCGATGACGACTTGGCTCTGTGTTCAATGCAAATAAAAAAAAACGGGTCCCTTATTAGGCCTGTCATGAAACAAAGAGCTGAGTGGTTCGAGTAGTTCACTTGCACCGCAAATATTGCAAGTTCAAATCCCGACGGTACCAAGGAGTCTCTTTTTAACTTGAGTACCTATAGTGATAGTCTAAATCGAAATATCGTCTGAAAATATGATCACATGAATTTTTTTTTTATTTCATTTATAAATCATACTTTATTACAGGAACTTAAAACTTATGCAATGGCATACCATAAACTACAAATTTCTATATCAAAAAAGAAAACTTAATTAACATCTTAGCATTAGGTATGTTGTGGCCCAACAGTGACGTACACGATTATATCGCAAATAAACAACACCATTAATGTAGTGAGCCGTGGTGGCCGAGTGGTTTGAGTAGTAGCCTGCAGCACAAAGATTGCAAGTACGAATCCTGACTGTACCAGTGAGCTATTCTGCACTTAAGTACAGTGATTAGTTAGATTAGATTACACCTAGAGCTTCACGGTGAAGGAAAACATCGAGAAGAAACCTGCATACGTTTGAGATTAAATTCAATGACGTATGTATAGTCGTGCTTGAGTAACGGCGATGGACTTGTCTGTCACGTTGGCACCTAAAAATACATCAATCAAAATCAAAATCTTTTTGTTTCACATAGGCCCAGGTGGGCACTTATAAAACGTCGAAAAAGAAGCACGGTTCGGGTTGGTTGCTTCCATGGAGAAGAACCGGCAAGAAACTCCATGGTTACTCTTTTCAAATCATTAGGCATATACAATATTTTTTTCGTTACAGCATACCCAAGTATGGGGGAACAATGTAGGCCCGACAATAGGTCGTTGCTTACTATACAAAGCATACATAAAACAAGATAATTATAACAATGTTAGCAAGATCTAAGAATCTACAAAGCCTACAATGTTCTCACATTCACAAATTAGACAAATTAAACAAGTGACACAAATATTGTCATCAGTACTGTAACTAATTCTGGTCAAGATATGGAATAAATTAAAATAAAAAAAAAGTTAAATTATTATTGTATAATATCTCTGGCAGAAAGAGGGTGTGTGGGTACTACCTGTAGAAGTTCTGGGAAGGTGTGTGGATATATTATATTCAATAGTGTTATTATAAAGAAAATATGTTAAGAACATAAAGTCCGCTCCAAGTTTAAAATCCTCTCAAGTTATTGTCTGCACGGAATCAAGGAAAATATACGTGTATAATAAAGCATTTTCATAGTTTACATAATTCTGCGAGAGTAGACGTAGCGTGACTGTTAACTAGAGGATTTTGGCAGCGAGCCTTCACCGTGACGGCATTTACAAGAATTTGCGATGCAAAACAGTACTGCACAGAAAAGATGAGAATAATTCGCCGAAAATTGTATTTCTTTGATACGCGAGGACAAGGGGATACCATGGCGTCCTATCGCTATCATGGTAAAGGAATGTTTAAGGATTAGATTTATTATGACGTGACGTGGTTATGAATGATGGCAAAAGCTCTTCAATGCATAATAATATCGTCTTTCTCGTAAGTATAGGGCCATCCTATAACGTCACCAATGGACGATAATGTCATCTTTCTCGTAAGCATAGGGTAATTTTTATGGCATTGGCGATGCACTGTCTTTCTCTGAAAGGTATCTTAGGGTGCCACTCGTCAAATTTCTTTGTCCAATCTCGATGTCCAACAACCGAGAAGTCTGAGATTTCTTTGAAATTTTTGCAGTGGGAAATTAGAGTGTCCTTATGTGCGGGTATTATCATTTGATTAGTACCTACTGGAAATTGGGTGAAGCCATGGATTCAAAGGCTTTCGCCTTGAAGGTATTTCGCCAAAAAAGTATTCTAAATCTGGATCAAGTCAGCCAATTTATTAATCAAATGTAGGTTTTGGACACATTGGACAGACACCCCGATGTTCATTGTGATAAGAGTCATGATGTTTTCCAAGTAGTTGAATCTACTCTCTCGTTGTATGGAAGAAGCTATTCGCTGGTGGTAGCTGCAAATCCCAATCCAATGCATTCCTAATCTCATTTCTTAGTCTAAAGCATGAGAGCATTTCACACTCACTATCCAGTACGTGATCTGCAAAAACTTGTTTAACTTTCGAGAGATCTTTTGATATTCCGGGATCTTGGATGTAGCTTAACGTGAGAAGTTGTTTTATATCTAAACTTCTGGAAACGTGGGAACAACTTAATGTATCTAGACAATTTTTGAAGTAGCTAGCATAGCACTGTATCTTATGTAATTTACAAGCATAATATGAATACCTAGGGATTATGGAATTATGTTAGACTAGCTATGTCCCGTGGTATCACCCGCACAGAAATTTAGTTTATTGGAAGATTTTTGTGCAATAACACACATGCCTTTTCCAGCTAATAATGTTGTGTCAACTTTCATCCAATTCCGTTCAGCCGTTCTGGCGTGTTGAGTTACAACATCCTCACAAACTTTCACATTTATAATGAACCTGTGGAGCGTTATAGAGATTCAAACCGCGATTGGTAAGAATCATTTAATTTTTTAGTTTAGTATGTTAAGCACAGTACAATTACTGTTATTTATACTTTAAATATTACAAGTTTTACTGTGAAGGAAAACAGTATAAAAAACTGCATTTTCTGCATCACTACCAACGTCATTGTAATATGCTTGAAAATATTGTGATCAAAATATGGAATAAATCAAGATAAATGTACAAAACGAAGGGGGAAAGATTTAATTTAGTGAAAAGATAATTATCGTAAATCAACGCAGGGTTTTAATACGCTAGAACCAGTTCGTAATTAGATCAGTTTAATAAGAGCGCTGGAAAGATCTATAGATTATCTTCAGATTTATGTGACAACTTACTAGATTAGATACACATCACTATATTATTTTAAAAGTAAACACATCGCTGTATACATTAATACAGACTAGGCATGCAACATAACGTTTACAAGTTAATTTAGGTATAAGTCATTTATATCATTAAAACATGAGCTTTTTCGATGCGATAAAAATCGAGAGGAAACCTCGGAGCATAAAGCCTCGTCTGGGAAGAAATTCAAAGACGTATGTATGGCGTCGTCGGCTTTTGAAGCAGTGATTAATTCGCCACCTGTCACGTTGGCATTTAAAATATCTCCAGTGAAAAGTGAGTGTGGGACTACGCATTTCTGCCTACCTCTACTTTATAGCTTGCTTCCTTTGCCATAGCCATAATTCATTGCCATATAAAAGAGAAAATATTAAGCGTGATCAATCAAGCGATAAAAGTAATGCAAAGGGTGTAACTGCGTTTGATAGTCCAATATGTTCGGGCAGCTCTCCGCTGACGAGTTGACATGGGCCAAATTGAATATTATGCGCAAATTGAATCTGCTTCGAAGCGGGCACCTGTCAACAGATTTCATATTTAGTTGGCGTTTACTAAGGATACTCGTCAATAACTCACCTTGAGTGAGATTCATACAAGCTGTGTCCCATGATTACACCCGCGGAATATATTCAGTAAATTAGCTATTTCTGTGACAAATTTCATGCAATTCTTTTTCAGTTTTTTTGAGTGTAAGAGGAACAAACATTCTCACAACACACTATTCACACCATCTCACAAGAGTCCCCGAAGGGGTAGGTACTACAATACTATCTTTCCACCTAAGATTTTGAGATTCCAACGTGAAAGGTTGCGAGTCCATCACCGTTACTTAATCACTATACCTACATACATCTCTAAATGAATGAATAAAAATAACTAAACCTTCTTTTCAAACGTACACAGGCTTCCTCTCGATATTTTCCTGATAAGCAAAGCTGGTAATGTCATATTAACCGTTTTTAAGTTCATCAAAAACTCATTGGCATCGTTGGGATTCGAACTTGAAATCTTTGTGGTGCAGACGACTACTCGAACCATTCTGCCACCACGGACCGAAAACTTTTCTTTTAACTCAGTTAACCTAGTAAGGGTAACTCCTAATACACTGGCTCTCAAGACGCCATCAACCAGTAGAGTAATCTCCATTGACGGTAATTGTAATGACAGCTGACTCTCCAGCTAGGCTCATAAGCCTCTCCAGGCTGCTCTCATTCTGGCCGTAAGCTATGATAGTGAAATTAAGAAGTATTATATTATATTAATATCTCCAAGCCTTCCCAATCGTTTTTTTTTAGTCACTAATGTCGAAGCCTATACAGGCATTCGGTCCGCCTGATGGTGAACGGTTGGCGCCGCATATGAACGCTTGCAACACCAGGGGCATCGCAAGTTTAAGCTTCAGCTTTGCAGGTAACTTCACCATCCACGCGGACACTACGGAACATAAAAAGAATAATAGTCTTTTTAGATAATCAATATAGTTTTATAGGTATTTCAGTGCAATATAAAAGAGGTA
The DNA here is from genome assembly GCA_945859725.1 of Drepana falcataria. Classification (NCBI taxonomy): domain Eukaryota; kingdom Metazoa; phylum Arthropoda; class Insecta; order Lepidoptera; family Drepanidae; genus Drepana; species Drepana falcataria. Next base: position 5,550,034 of record OX243941.1, on the reverse strand, counting down.
ACTTTATAACGAAACAGTCTTACTTACTGGAACTCGCAGCTGCATTAACACTAATGTTCCTTCAATGAGTAAAGTTACCAGAACTTACGCAAAAAATTACTGTGCTAGCAGGATGTAGGAACGTTCGTTTAGTTAAGTGTACAGTTACCTCATCCCTACTAATATTATAAATGCGAAAGTAACTCTGTCTGTCTGTCTGTTACCTTCTCACGCCTAAACTACTGAACCGATTTAAATAAAATTTGGTACAGATATAGCCTAGAGCTTGTGGAAGGACATAGGCTACTTTTTAATGCGAAAAAGGATTGTAAGGGGTTGAAATAGGGGATTAAAGTTTGTATGGAAGTTTCGTAATTCTTGAAGCTAGAAGCTTGAAACTTATTTTTTAGGCTCTTCATTACATATAAATTAATATTACATTCAAAGTTTGTAAAAATGTTACCCTTAAGGGGGTAAAAAAAATGCTGCCTAATATCACTTTTCCACGCGGACGAAGTCGCGGGCACAGCTAGTATACCTATAATGGTCAACCACGCGTGAATACCACAAACGTGACAATCAGCTTTGTTTAAACGCCATATGCCTATTCCATAAAAAATGCTTGTCAGGTAAAGAGAAACAGGTATATAATTCACATAACAATAAAATTTATACCTATTACGTTGTAAAAGGATAATTTCGATTTAATGAGTCATTAGTTTAATGAGTACACCTAAGTGTAAAATGGTATTGCGTTGTTGTGTCAATGATGGTTATTTTTAATAATTTGCTCTAAAGTACAGGGAACAATGGATTCATGCATCATACCTACATTTGTATTAATACAAATGTATGACGGGAACGTCAAGAGTACTCGAAACCGACGAGCATTTATGAAGAGACTGATGAATGTGGTCGAAGCAAAAGAGGTATCTAAGTCTAGAGAGAACTGGCGCTCTATACTCTCTGCCTACCCCGTTAGGGACTCGGCGTGATGATATGATGATGATGATGAAAAAATGTATATAATTACATACATCTTATTAAGTATCTTTTAGTAGGTAGTTCGAGAGGGTAGAGCGCCAGTTCCTTCTAGAATTACTGATTTCTTTCGATTCAAACACATATCGATTTAAATACATATATGACGTCAAAAGAACAAGGGATCAGTGGATATAGGCAGCGCAATTGCCACTTCAAACGGCGAAAGGTTGCGACTACCTTTGCACATAACACGATTTTCCAGCTACATAACACGATTTTCCAGCTACATAACACTTGAGCGGCTATAGCCCTTAGATTGACCTCAGATGTTATTGCTGACTATTGTTTCGTTAGAATAATGGAGTTGACGTCATGCTTTAGGTGTTTTCGCTTTAAGAGTTCACTTTTGACTCGCCTGGCGTTGCATGTGATCTCACCTTTACTGCCGTTGGCCTGTCAATCGGCTCCCATAGTTAAAACCCCTTTCCTCTCACGCTCACGCTATCCATTACATGGTGACGACATAAGGTGCGAAAAATGTCTCATGAGCGCGTCAGCGGGAACAGACATAGCTTTTAACTAGGTGACCCTCGTTAGGTAATGTATGTAAATCGAAAATATAATAATAATTGCTGATAATAAATTCTTAAAACCTTTAAAAATCTAAAATATTGCCTTTTTTTTCAGACTTATAAATAAATAAATAAATATCCTCACGCCTTCCCACAAGGGTCCCCGAAGGTGTAGGCAGAGGTGTATAGGTAATACCCATACACCCACTATCCGCCAGAGGTATATGCCAACATGACAGATGGCGAGTCCATCGCCGTGACTCAAGCACGACTATACATACGCCTTCGAATTTCTACACAGACGTATGCAGGTTTCCTCTCGATGTTTTCCTTCACCGTAAATCTCGTGGTGTGACTAATCTCTGTACTTAAGTTCAGAAAAACTCATTGGCACAGTCGGGATTCGAACTTGCGATCTCTGTGTCGCAGGCAACTGCTCGAACCACTCGGCCACCACGGGTTTTTTGCAGACTTATTAATTATATACTCATTACTTCCCATAAGGGTCCCCGAAAGGGTGGGTAGATGTGTATATGTAGTACCCACACATCCACTTTTAGTGGGAAGTACTAAAAGTATTCTAAAAAAAATTCGAAGGTAACAATCTCACAAACGAATATACATATAAATAATATCTCTGAAACCTAAAGTCCGTAGGAGAAAATTATACAAGTTGCAGGAGAATGTCACATAAACCCAATTTTAAGTGTCGCGCACATTCTCTGTTTAGAATAAGGCTACATACACTGTGGAAAAGTTAGCGATAAGCGATATAATTTATTACGCCTTCCAACAACGGCCCCTGAAGGGGTAGGCAGAGGTGTATAGGTATTACACACACACCCACTTTCCGCCAGAGATACATTTTAGGTGCTAACGGACAGATGGCGATTCCGTCGCCGCTACTCAAGCACTTGCAGGTTCTCTCTCAATGATTTCCTTCACCGTAAATCTCGTGATGTGACTAATCTCTGTAGGCACTTAAATTCAGAAAACCGATAATTTTAAGCTTTTATTAAACTAATTGTGCCCCGCGGGCTGTCTCGTGTAAAATTGGATCTTATCGTTATATTATGGCAAATAATAACGAAAAGGTACATTAAATTCTATTTAGTACGTACAAACATCCTCACAAGTTTTCACATTTATAATACCCTTAGGGCGCATTCACCCCTTTCCACAGGGTCCCAGAAGGGGTAGGCAGAGCCTATAGTAACACACCCACATTTCGACGACGCAAGCAGTCGTATGAAGGTTTTCTTTCAATGTTTCACTCACACAGCAGAGTCCGTGGGGTCATAAGCCGCTTCCATTGTATTTATTATTGCGTAATAGTCAACTCCACGTTGACCTCAAAGTCCCAACTATAAAACAGTTTTTGAAAAAACTGGCCAAACGTCATTTCGATTCTGCTGTAAATCACCCCAACCCCCTCGTCGTATCGGCCGCCCGATACACTCCTTCCCTTATCTCGAAGATAAGGCGTCCAAGACATGCCGTCATCGAACCGGATGACGACATAACGGTCCTCCAGGACGCCCGACAAAAACATACCAACACTACACACAACCGACCACTGTTCCGTCCTCGCCGGCGAGGCTCGACGCGAATAAGCCGTAATGTTACCCCCGACCTCCGCCGCAAACTCCGGCCCGCGCCGAGCCAAACGCGCAAATCCCGCCACCAAATAATATTTAAATAAAATTACCAGTCCAGCCCAGCTCCCTTGCTCGCGATCCAGCAACGCCCTAAGCCGAGGTTCGTACCCCACAGGGTGCCCTTAGCTGTGTTGCTTAGTACTAAAGTGCCTGGCTGGAGGCCTAGGTCTCGCCATTGACCGGTTAAGTAGCAAAAGTTACCGGAACTCACGCTAAGAGAGACAATAAAAAAAAAAAAATTATTGCATGGTTTCACTCACTGTAAATCTCGTGATGTAATCAGTGCATAAGTCAGAAATAACTTATTCGAACAGTCGGTATTGAAACATTCAATACTTGCGTTTTAAAGCGACTACTCGATGCTCTCGGGCTTCAAGCTCTTGAGGAAAAAATCAGATATAATTTTGGAGGTAAATAAACTATAAGGCAAATTAAAACAAAAAATAAAAAAAAGGATAACGTTGTAAAATATCTTATCATATGCATAAATGCATAATGTTTATATCATTTGAGGCGCTTTCCGTGAGACTTTACGACCTTATCACAATAAAATACTTCCATTAAACATACATATAGGTAGGTAGGTACCTGATGCGCTTCCGGTAAAGAGAACTGAGCTCTTGGCTGTTGATGTCACGGCTTTGACCCTAGCTAGGGGCGGATATTTGTGTAATTTAATCTAAATACCTACTCTAAACTGAAGTACAGTGATTAGTCAGACCTGCATAGGTTTAAGAAGCAATTCTAGGGCGTAAGTCTAGTCGTGCTTGATTAACGGCCACGGGTTCGCCATTTGTCACGCTGGTACCTAGGCAGTAAGTGGGTGTGTGGGTACTACCTGAACCCCTGTGTCTCCCTTTCGAGGACCCTTGTGGGAACGCGTGAAGGTATATACAATCTTAGTATTCATTATCCTCTAGTATTTCAGTAAATAAGTATGTACATATATCACAAAAAAAAGCCGTGGTGGCCGAGTGGTTCGAGCAGTTGCCTGCGACGCAAAGGTCGCAAGTTCGAATCCCGACTGTACCAATGAGTTTTTCCTGAACTTAAGTACAGTGATTAGTCACACCACGAGCTTTACGGTGAAGGAAAAACTCGAGAGGAAACCTGCATACGTCTGAGAAGAAATTCAAAGGCGTATGTATAGTCGTGCTTGAGTAACGGCGATGGACTCGCCATCTGTCACGTTGGCACCTAATATACCTCTGGCGGAGAGTGGGTGTGTGGGTATTACCTATACACCTCTGCCTACCCCTTCGGGGACCCTTGTGGGAAGGCGTGAGGATATATTTTATATTATAAATACAAATGCCTGAAAAATATATATGTGAAGAGAGCCTCACTGTTTTGGTCAAGTCTGGTATTTTCGCCATTGGCCTTTCAACTATAGTTATTATTGTTGCTGTCACTAAGACCAAAGACTATGACTATGACCTCACCCTTACCTAAAACCCGAGACACAAAGTTCTATTTCACAGTATTATGAAAATAATGTAATTATTTCACAATTATCCTGCTGTTAGGATTAACTTTACACAAGCGGCAGATCTGAGGAATGCGAATAGCATTTGCCACGAAATAATGTAGCGAAGGTAATTATTTTACTATCTCTCACTCCGTACTTTAATATCCACATTTCGTAGATGATAAATATAAATGCCAACGTGACAGATGAGTTTGTTACCATCTCTCGTGACTTTTCGTAGCTTCACGGATTTCTTGCCAGCAATATTTTTTTAACTTTCATTACGATTTATTCTTCTTATAGATATTACTAGCTGTGCGACTTCGTCCGCGTGGAATTTAAAAGAAAAACTTTGTTCAGTTTCTAAAAAAAAAGTTCCTCCGTTTTACATCAGCTATCTGCGAATGAAAGTCCCGTCAAATCGGTTCAGCCGATTCAAAGGTTAGTCGGAAAATAGATAAATAAACAGACCGACAGCCACTAAGCCACTACGGCCCTATAATTAGTTAAGATATATATTTATAACACACTCGTCATAACAATCTGATTATAGGTCAAACCCATTACTTCTTTAATTTGTACTTAAGCGTAGTGAAACCACTGCTATCTCAGAATGCTTGTTTTATTACACTTAGCATTTTAAAACGATGTATTATTATTCATATGAACTTTTATTATAAATGCATTTGTGACTAAAAGACCAAAAACATGTCACTGATGGACTGGTAAACTCTGCATGAAAATATATTATAAATAATAAATATTCACAATTATTATTGACAGCTGTCATACGCAAGACGCGCAATAACTTTTACAAACACATTTGAGTGATTAAAATAATAATGTGACAGAACATCGTTTAGGTAGTGAATTAGAGAAGAAACCATGGAGTTTCTAGCCTGTTCTTCTCCATGGAAGCGACCAACCCGAACCGTGCTTCTTTTTCGACGTTTTATAAGAGCCCATCTGGGCCTATGTGAAATAAAAATATTTTGATTGATTGAAATTTGATTTTTTTTTATTACCCGTTCGATATAAGCCTGAGCCGATGGGCCAATTCAAGTAATGGGATTTATCTCACCATGAGCTTTGGAAACTAAAGGAAAGCATCGCGAGGAAGCCTGCATACGTTTGAAAGGAAATTCAATGACGTTTGTAGTAGCACGTAGGTATTTGAGAGACTATTACGAACTTGCCATCCGGTCTTAGTACCTGAATACCTCCTTCCAAGAGAGGGTATACGCCTCAACCTACAAATTCAGGGATACTTGTGGGAAGGGGGTAAAATTAAATAAAAAATATTTAGGACAAGACTAAGGTTCTGGTATTCGAAAGAGATGAACAAGTGACCGAGTGTGCAATATCGGTAAATGGGCAAATTCTAGAGCAAGTGAATGAATTTGTATATCTTGGAAGCATGTTCACACGAGATGGAAAGTATGAAAAAGATATTGAAAGAAGGATAACTGCCGGAAATAAGGTGAATGGAGCCATGTCGGCGTTGATGGGCAGTAAAAGTCTGAGCAAGAATGCTCGAGTTGCTGTCCACAACGCGATATTGGTACCTACCTTATTGTATGGCAGCGAATCCTGGGTATGTCAGAGGAAGTATGAAAATAGCTTGAATGCAGTCGAGATGCGATCTCTTCGAAAAATGTGCGGCGTAACGATATTAGATCGAATCCGCAATGAAGAGATTCGCAAATCAACTGGCGTGAATGAGGGCGTGATTGTAAAGATGAAGAAAGGCATGTTACGTTGGTTTGGACACATAGAAAGGATGAGTGAAGAAAGATTGACGAAACAGATATACAAAGCAAAAGTGTGTGCAAGAAGAGGCAGAGGAAGGCCACGTTCCAACTACCTAGACCAAATAGATCGGACTCTCAAGGACGGGAACGTTAAGAGTACTCGAAACCGACGAGCATGTATGAAGAGACTGATGAATGTGGACGAAGCGAAAGAGGTATGTAAGTCTAGAGAGAACTGGCGCTCTATACTCTCTGCCTACCCCGTTAGGGACTCGGCGTGATGATATGTATGTATATTTAGGAGTCAATACTCGAAACCGTCGAAAATTTATATAGAGTCTAATGTAGCGAAAGAGGTCTGTAAGACTAGAGATAACTAGCGAGCTATTCTATCCGCCTCCCTGATGAGAGGGAGATGATAATTGTATGTAAAGACTCAGCTGTCGTCTTCATCACATACATCATCACGCTAGTCCCTCATGGGTAAGACAGGGAGAATAGAGCCCCAGTTCTTTCCTTTCAACAGTCTCTTCTTTATAAATGGTAGAATGACAGGAGAGCATCCATAATTGGACAACGATGACGAATTAATGAGCAAAATACCCGCTGAATTTGGAATTGTTAGTTCCCAACACCAAACATTTCTTACCGAACTAGTTACTAAACTTGCTTATAATTCAATCTCGGGAAGGCCTTCTGTTTTTATATTCATACGCTGGGCCACTAGAGACCGACTCTGTAGTTGAATAAATTCCTTTAGGAACCGCAAACAATGTAAGTTACTCGCTACAGTTACTGCTTGGGAAATAGAAAATATTATGTTTCTATTTGCAATTTGGCATCGTGTAATAACTTTTATGATTATTTGTCTCTTATTTTGGTATTTCAAATAGTTCAAACTATTGTGGGACACAAACATATGTAAATAAAATGAATATCCTCACGCTTAACTGCATGGGTCGCCACAGGGGTAGGCAGAGTTGTATAGGTAAAACCCATGCATCCGCTTTCCGTCAGAGGTATATTAGGTGCCAACGTGGCAGATGGCGAGTCCATCGCCGTTACTCAAGCACGACTAGGTATACAGACGCCTTTGAATTGCTTACCCCTCTCTCTGCTATCTGCCTACCCCTTCGGGGACCCTTGTGGGAAGGCGTGAGGATATATATATATATTTATATGCAGCTTAACATAGTATGGGTGTGAGACATGACAACATGACACAAAGGAATAAAGAGGTGCTGAAAGCGTTTGAGATGTGTTGTTGGAGGCACATGGAAAAGATAAGTTGGATGGAAAAGGTCTCAAATGTAGTCACAGGAAAGGTGAATGAAAGAAGAACGTTAATTAAAACGATTGAACAAAGAAGAGGAAAAATGTATGGACATATTGTACGTCACGATGGGTATTACAACATTATACGGGAAGGAGCAGATCGAGAATAAGTAATGTTGAGCTAGTAAAAGAAAGAATATCCGTCGGGTCGTACAAAGAGGTTAAGGAGACGCTCTGGACAGACAAAACTGGAGATTCATCAGTTATACTCCTAAATTTAAGAAGAAATCACTATATTTATAGCAAAAGGTCCACACAGATTCACCTACCTATGAGCCTACTATTATGACACCTAATATACTCAGAGCCGTGCCACCAACAATTGCCTCTCATGAATATTAACGAGACATTTTCTTCGTGCCGCAGCAGCGTCTTAACTAATCTCGCTACTTTATCTCACCTAGGAAACTACACTTAAAATAAAATAATAATTAAAAAGTCTAGTGAACGAGCAAGATCAATCGCGTTCTGAGATTTGTAAAAGTGACTCTGACTATCTGACTGTATCGTTTGATAGGTTGCCTTCTTTAACCATTTAGAATTTTTTTATACAATAACTTTTCTAATAAAATAGTTACGGGAGGTTTATCGTGAAAGAAAAACACGTATACACTGGGATCATTTCTATTGACTAATATGGTATTTAAACTCTGTAAATTCTGCCCAAGGAGGTCTCACATAAAGTCATGGGAGCTTTCTTCCGTGAACTCACGGGCTACGAAATGAACTTCCTGTTGAGGTTTTCCTCCAAAGAGTTCTTCAAGGAGTGTGTGAAAAGATTCCTTGAGGGTTATCGTATGGTGTCGCAAGTGTTTATAGGTTGTAATTCACAAAAAATACCGAATGTGCGCTACACGTACAGACGAATATGATATATGTATTAAAATATATAGGATTAGCAATATGATATTCCAGAAACCCCTATCAAATGAACAAAGTCAGGCATCCCGAGACAGTTTTAAGTCAGTGACCTCACAAATCCCATACATTATAACTCGAGCACGTACTGCAATGGCTATGTTGAGGATTAAGGGTTTAGTTATGGTAAGCTAGGTGAGTCCATATCGAGTCGCATGATGTATGTATGCGCTGCGTTCCGTATAAATAGAGTTATTTTTCTATTTAAGGCCTCTAACATAGTAAACACAAAGATACATAAAATCCAAATATTTTTGACATTTAAATCTAGGAGTAGGTATTATTAGTTTGGATATATGCTACATCCTAGACCCATGGACATAGCGAAACTGGTCAAAAGTCAAAATAGCAAATTTATTTTGTCGTATTTGCTATAAATTTCGTAATGTCTTCTCAACGTATGCAAGTCCTCTAAGTGTGACTAATCACTGTACTTATGTAAGTTCAGAAAAACTCATTGGTACAGTCGGGGTTCGAACTTGCAATCTTTGTGTTCCAGGTAACTACTCGAACCACTCGGCGAACTCTTTATCTACTTAAAATATACGGACATACTATTTTACGTTGAATGACGCTGTTGAGTCTTTGTATTATCATCATGATGGGTCAGGGAAAGCAGAGGGAGTAGAGCGCCGCTTCGCAATATTTTTATTGCTAGTCTAAATGATAAAAATGTTGTTTCATTCACTTTTGAGTTCATAAAAGTACTGTAAACATTATTAAAGTACATCCAAAGTAAGAGATTACCGAATAATGCTAGCCTATAAACAACGCGGGCGTAGTAATAAAGTTTAATAATACTGGCCCGTAATTTTTACTTGGTAATATACTTTTCATGTTCACAGGATACATTTTATTGCTCTCCAAAAGTGAGATTTGACAATGCGAGGCTTGGAGAGGTGTTGAGAAATCCCAAGTGGAAGCTTTCCTGTGTAACCTCCAGGAGGCTTTTTAATATCGTTCCCTTGTTCATTGTTAACGGAATATAAACTTTGGTTTCTAAATTGCAATAAAATCAAGAGCCGTGGAGACCGTGGTTTGAGTCGTTTGCCCGCAACACAAAGATGGCAAGTTCGAATCCCGACTGTACTAATGAGTTTTTATAAACTTAAGTACAGTGATTAGTCGACTGGCACTTTATTCTCTCTGTCTACCCCGTTGGGGACTCGGCGTGATGAAATTTAAGATTAAGGGAAAACATCGAGAGGAAACCTGCATAAGTTTGAAAAGACATTCAAAGGGGTACCCTATTACAAATACAGAAAGGAGTCAATAATAATCTCTGTCTTTGAATTTACAATTTTATTTCTAATTGCATGGCATATGGGTATTGCACTAGTCGGGCAAATTAAATTGTGATCGTTGCGCCCTGCCTCATAAAATATCTCAAAACTTCACTCAAACCAATCTTCATTACGCTTAAACTTGACTTTGACTTGATAAACACTCAAATAATTCATCGAAAAAACAACACCACCAAGTCATAATTAGTTAGGTACTGAAAACACAATCTTACTTAGCTCATAAATCGTAATAATCATCCCTGCGTTGAGTGAGATGTAACAAAAAAATACTTTTTATTTTGCAGACTGGCAATTTTTTGACCAAGTCCATTGAACGCGGAGCTTTGTAATTTAACTTTGCAATAAAAACGCTTTGTGTCAGGAAAGTTTTAGCTGCAAATTGGGAATGGAGTTCGCTGATGTCATTAATATTGAGGTCATCTTTCAGGCTAAGTTTACGTTTTTGCTTTAAACTATAATATAGACCAACATCCCACTGGGTAACTATTTAATGTAGATTATAACCTCCTATCAAATAATTGGTAAATTTCACACTTTTTGACATAGCCCCTTGGGACAATTCCACACAAATTGACATCGGCCCAAATTAAGCAAAGCTTATGTTATGGTAACTAGACAACGATATATTATTTAAAGATACATATATACACAAATACGTAGGACATCCAAGAAAGTGCAAATACTTTATCACATAAATATCTACCCTCAGCTGGAATTCAACCCGTGACCTAGTTTCGCGGTCAGGAGCTCCAACCACTAGACCAGACACCCGTCTTTATACATATTATATGTAGTTCTCATTTGCCAACGCTGAGGTTCTGGTCACAGCATTTGGTCCCTCAAGGTCTGGAAATATTTTTTGGTGGCGAGTGCTTGACACTTAGAAAGGTTGGCTAACGTTTAAGTATCTTTTCTGCACTATAACCTACCCAACGTGTTAATCCGCCCAATTATAAACGTCTATGCCAAGTTTAATTAAATTCTGTTCAGCCGTTGAGCGTATGCACAATGCACTAACCAACGTAAGACGATTACCATCAGAGCCTATAAAACCTATTTTCTTATCGTTTGTAATCGCTCACCATCAAGTATGCTACATATATGTATATTAACCTTACAGTAAAAAGACAACTTCAATGCTTCCCGAATGTAATAACGGTGATAACGTGTTCAATTATAATGTTGCCACATTTTAAAATCGACACTGACGGTTTAATACGTCGATAATACAATTTATGTACGCTCGTTATTCTTGCCAATAATGATTACGTTCCAAATAATTGACAAAACCCCTTTAACAGGGCAATATTATGTGGCGCACCGCAATAATTTCCTATTTATAATGTTGTGTTTCATAATGCCTCGATAATTGAGTGACCGAATGACTGAGGTTTCGCAGCATTACTGTTTGATTGTTATTTTCTCAATACCTGGCCATTGGGCTTTGGTGGTATGATGATTAATTGAGTGGTTCGTTATTTGAAAAGGATGAATAGACCAGTGATGGCCGAATGGTTTTAATTTTCTAAGATTTCTAGTTTATATGCTGACTGTACTAATGAACTTATGTTGCGATGAAGGACAATATCGAGAATAAAACCTGCAAACATTGGAGTAGAGATTCAAAGACAAATGTTTCGTGCTTGAGAAACTGCGATGGACTCGACACCTAAAATATATTTCCGGTGAAAAGTGGGTGAGTGTGTACTACAAACCTCTGCCTACCCCTGCGGAGATCCTTTTGGGAAGGCGTGAAAACATATAAATTCACTGTGTTCTTCAATTCAAAGTGACATTTAATGATGATGACAATACTTGATGGTATATTCGATCATGGAAAATGTTATCAAAGCATTTACTTCCATATATGGCGATGAATATAAAAAGCAAACTCTGAAACATGTACATACCTTGCAATATTGCGTATCAGAGACGAAAGGGAACCCACATTTGGTGAACATTTAAATGTATTTATCACAAACAATTTTCAACGAATACGGGATTTGAATATATTATTATATGGGGAGAAAGGGCAAAGACACGTAAATATTTTACAAGCTCGGCTTTCACGTTTTGTGTTACCGTTCTGACGTATGAGCACGCTCCAGATGGCAGAACATAAAAAATATCTTGTACGTTCGTCTAATTTTTGCGTAGGTACACACACGGCAGGCAAAGTGTGATAGTAAAAAAAATAAGGTATCCGGTAACGTTTACTTGGGAGGCTTTACATATTTCTTGTGACAGATTTCTTGGAGTGAAAATCGCTTTATTTATTCTATTTATAAAGAGCTAAGTAAATAGAGCCGTGGTGGCCGAGTGGTTCGAGCAGTTGCCGGCGACGCAAAGGTCGCAAGCTCGAATCCCGACTGTACCAATGAGTTTTTCTAAACTTAAGTACAGTGATTAGTCACACCACGAGCTTTACGATGAAGGAAAACATCGAGAGGAAACCTGCATACGTCTGAGAAGAAATTCAAAGGCATGTATAGTCGTGCTTGAGTAACGGCGATGGACTCGCCATCTGTCACGTTGGCACCTAATATACCTCTGGCGAAAAGTGGGTGTGTGGGTATTACCTATACACCTCTGCCTACCCCTTCGGGGACCCTTGTGGGAAGGCGTGAGGTAATATTATATCTATATATATAAAAATGAATTGCTGTTCGTTAGTCTCACTAAAACTCGAGAACGGCTGAACGGATTTATCTTATCTTAGTCTTGAAATGTTCGTGGAGGTCTAGGGAAGGTTTAAAAGGCGAGAAAAATCTAATAATTTCCGAGAAAACCCTAAAAACAGCCCTTTTCTATTTCCCATACAAACTTTTTCTAGCGTCAATTTGAACTTTATTGCTATTCAATAAAGTTCATATTAAATTATAATCACTCACTGTTGTCTAAGCAATTGAGGTGTGTTCCTGTCAAAGTGTCAAGATTTGATAACCAACTAATATGTCAATATGTAAGTGAGCGAGAAATTTTCTCACTTTGATTAATTACGTTACGATGCTGAGGAGAAGTCGACCGGACTTAGGTCGTCGCAGTCAATCAAATGTGCGAAGAGCTACCTCACGTGCTAACCGCACTGATGACCAGAGAGAGACAGATCAAGAAAATAGTCGTATTGCTATGTCAGAATTGCGTTATTTAGTGATTGACAATGAAGTGGATAGGCTTAGAATGCAACGAGTTCGTGCACATCAAACACAACAACAGCGAGCCCGACATAATGAAATTGACCGAATCCGCAGACGCAGTGCTCCTGTGATTCTTGAACGAGCTGCATTCCACTATGATCCGGCAATTGATTATTGTGCCGACAAATCCGTAACAATTGAGGAAATGAAAATAATTTGTAAATATTGTAAGGCGTTAAAATACACTGGTGAATCTACTGGATTATGTTGTGCTGGAGGCAAAGTAAAATTGCTACAATTGGTCCCACCACCAGATCCTTTACGCTCTTTAGTTTCTGGGATTGGAAATGATTCTTAGCACTTCTTGGCCAACATTTAGAAATATAACAACTGTTTCCAGATGACATCATTTGGCGCTACACATATTATACAGGTCAATTTCATGCCCACTTTCAAGGTATTATACCAGAATATTTTTAATGATATTCAAGTTTGTACTAAAATATATATACAGCGTGTAACGGAAGGGGGTATCAACCCTGAAGGAGGTGCATGTGCTCATGAAACTCAACAACTTTCCCCAAAGAACATAGGTCGAAATATGAAAAAAAAATTTGGCCCTACCATAGTAAATCAATCAGCTGGTAGTCAGTTTTGTAAGGGAGAGCCAAATTTTTTTTCATATTTCTACCTATGTTCTTTGGGGAAAGTTGTTGAGTTTCATGAGCACATTCAACTCCTTCAGGGTTGATACCCCCCTGCCGTCACACGCTGTATATATGAAATAATTAATGGACAAAATCTATATATATAAAAATGAATCACCGAAATGTTTGTACGCGCATAACTTCCAAACGACTGAACCAAATTGGATAAATCTTTCTTTTACGTATTCTTTATTGTGAGGAGAAGGTTTGTGTGAAAAATAATATTTAAATAAATAATAGTAAATATTAAAAAAATCTCTGAAAAGTGAGTGTGCGAAAGAGACAGAAGATTGTGAGACTTTTTCAATATATTGACAAATCTCTGTCAGAGTGACGTCCGGTTGTTAAGCCAGTGTATCTTCAAAAATATTGACAGTAAAGGTGCGTTCCACTAAGCGCGCACAGCGATCAAAATGCTCCTATAACCGTTCCACATAAGGACCGCGGTCGTTGTGGTCGCGGCGAAAACGTCAATTATAATGTCATACTTTCGCTCACGACGACCCATCTAAAAAGGTGGGTCGAAGTGATCGTTGAGAAAATTAGCGGCATTTTCAAAACTCAAAACATATAAAATGGCGCCCGTACCTCTTACCAAATATCCACGTGCCACCGCAAGACATTTTAATTCAATTTGAACGTAAATTAATTTAATACACCAACAATATTTACATCACATATTTACATACAAAAAAAGGATAATATTTTTTTTCAATATGAATCGATTTAAACATTAATTTATCAATTTTTTTCAAGGCTTACCGATTTTAAACTAACCTCTTAAATGTTTTGCTTTCATTTTACTAACTCGCCGTTTATTTTATTTACCTGCACGCTCAAAACGCTCTGTAATCCATTCTATTTGAGGTTACGACAGTAACGCTTACAAGCAAGTGAAACGGGAAAAACTGCGGTCGTGAACGTGATCGTTGTGAACGCGTAGTGGAACGCACCCTATGGATAGATAGACTGACATTTCATTCAAGTAGTAATTTTGACAAACAACAAATTACAGTTTCTTTCATAACAACAACAGCAAAAAAAAATTGTTTTGTTTTAGTGTGAGTTTCACGATAAATCGTCGTATTTTATTCTAAAAAAAATGCCACCAGTAAGGTGTCAAAATATCGGTTGGCGCACACCAGTTCGATCGCAGTGTAACGCAAGTCCTGTTCAATCGCAGTGTAACGCAAGCCCAGTTCAATCTTCGAGCCAATGAGACTGAAGAACAGCGTAGGCAATGGTAAATACAAATTTCTTCAGAATTATTTCCTGGAGAATTCTGAAGGTGAAGTAAATGAACGCTGTTCGCAGAGATCATTTAGCAGCTACAACAACTTTTGCATGAACATAATTAGTTGATCCAATTGTTCAAAACTGCGTTAGAAGTGATGTGATGCCATCGGACAATCAGAAAATACTGGTCAGAGCAGACAAGCGAACTGCAGAAGACGACATGACATGAGAGAGGCATCAATGCACCAATGCTAAATGATGTTGCCATAGTCGTGTTTGGGGAGAATATGGAGTCTCGCGATATTGTAACGTAACTAAGAGATGATGCCATCATCCTTCAGCGTATTAGTGAAATATACCGTTCTTAAGATGCTTTACAATACCCATTACTATTTTTCCGAAGAGGACAGGACGGATATATTTTTTTTTTAAATATGATTTATCCAGCTAACGGTATTGCATCAATGCATAAATTAACAAAATTGTTTAGATTGTGGCCACAGCTATTTGTAGAATAAAAAATATCATAATATAAGTTGTGTAAAGTATTATCTAATTCCTTCCGTGTGTTAGTCATTCAACTTCTCCTTAATACTGGACCGATTTTTATGTTTTTTTATTGTTTTTTTTTGTTACGCTGGTTTGTGGACATATAGAAAGGATGAGTGAAGAAAGATTCACGAAACAGATATACAAGGAAAAGTGTGTGCAAGAAGAGGCAGAGGAAGGCCACGTTCCAACTACCTAGAACAAATCGATCGGACGCTCAAGGACGGGAACGTCAAGAATATTCGAAACCGACGAACATGTATTTAGAGACTGATGAATGTGGACGAAACGAAAGAGGTATGAAGTCTAGAGAGAACTGGCGCTCTATACTCCCTGCCTACCCCGTTAGGGACTTGGCGTGATGATATGTATGTATGTATGTATGTATGTATGTATGTAAATTTTCACCCATGCGAAGCTGGGCGGGACAGCTAGTTATTATTATATAAGTAAATAGATCCGTTTTGGGGATATTATGTTATAATTAATGTTTTTATATCTTGACACCATCGCACAAGGGTACCTGAAAAGGTATGCAGAGGAGTAACACCAACCTTAGTGATATATTTAGGTGAAAACATGATAAAATGCGAGTCCAACGCCGTTTCTTCCTAGCTTATGAGTTTCCTCTCAAACGTATGCAGATCTCCTCCCGACGTTCTCCTTTACCGTAAATCGCATGGTGTGTTAAATCACTGTGCTTAAGTGCCCAAAAAAATTATTGGTACAGTGGGGATTCGAACTTGCAATCTTGGTGTTGCAGGCGACCAGACTCGGCCATCACGACTCCCTATATTTTAATTATGTATAGAAAGTCATTTAGTTTACGTGGATAACATATCATAGTCATATTCATAGATCGTTTTAGTCCTCCGTGAAAACAGGGCGGGACTGGATAGGCCGTTCTTTTCTGTCTCCAACACGACGTCCAATGATTAATATTATGTATCCTTATGCACGGTACATATCTTATCATAGTTAAGAATGCTTCTGTGACGATTTGTACGAACTAACATGAATATAACATGATAAAACCGTCAAAAGAAAAGATGAATAACAAAGAAAATGCAAATTCCAGCTGTATTGCAGTAAAGAGTGTGCATTAAAAGCGTCCGACCAAATGCATATCCTAGATTACAGACCTCACTTCGAGTAATGTTCTGTTTTCTCTCTCAAAACAAGGCAATACGAAAATTTATATTGAAATGTTGGACTCTCTTTGAGAGAAATTTAACAGATACAAGAGAACCTACTCTTGTTAGCTTTCTCGTGTGTTTTCCGATATGCTTTGGGTAAAGCCTTTGCTATATATATATATATTTTATTTGTATTGTGTATCTTGTTCAATACTAGATTGACCGAGCAAAGTTCACGTCTTCTTACAAGGGTTCTCGAAGTGAGGGTTCTCGAAGTGGTATACAGGGTGTAACACCCTATTTTTATATCCTCACGCCTACCCACAAGGGTCCCCGAAGGAGTAGGCAGAGGTGTACAGGTAATACCCACACACCCACTTTCCGCCAGAGGTATATTAGGTGCCAACGTGACAGTTTTTTTTTTTTTTTTGTATTGTCTCTCGTAGCGTGAGTTCCGGGAACTTTTGCTACTTAACCGGTCAATGGCGAGACCTAGGCCTCCAGCCAGCCGCGACAGATCAAGCACGACTATTTAAATGTAAGATAATATAAGGGTGCACCGTGATAGATGCCGAATCCATAGTCGTTTCCCAAGCACGTATGCAGATTTCCCCGAGCTATTTTCCTTCATCATAAAACCCGATGAATAAAATACAGACAAACTTTTTCAAACAAAGGTATATCTAACTTACTACACTTTCGTTGAATGTGCATATTGCGTTCGAGAATGATTGATTGGTCACGTCGTGGATTGGATTGGGGTACATTGGGTAAACCTTTCGAGATATCTGTGTGCCAAGGCCCTTGAGAATCTTGGCATATTTAAAAAGGTCACGTTGGTCTCGAAATTTATTTTTAGAAACGGGAGAGCTACATTTATACAAAATTTTTTTTAACAATCATAGTATGCATGGAAGGCAAAAAATGCCGTTCTCCTCAACTTACTAATATTTACTATACAAATAAATAAAATTGAAGTGTCTGTTTGTAATATTAAAATAACTGCTTTTTACTAAATGCATATGGATGTATGCACGGTACATATCCCAAATTATCATTTTTAAGAATTTTTGTCTTTCTGCCTGTTTGTTCCGGCTAATCTCTGAAACGGCTGGGCCGATTTTGAAGGGACTTTTACTGCCAGATAGCTGATATAAAAAGGAGTAACTTAAACTAGTTTTATTTTAGAAACTGAATATTTTTTTTGTTAAATTCTACGCGGACGAAGTCGCGGGCACAGCTAGTTTCTAATATAATACATAAATAATAAATAAAGTTTAATCGTGATAGTTGGCGAGGATGTATGCGTGTTTGTTACTCAATCACACCAGAACGTCTGCACGGAATTGAATAAAATTAGCAAGAAAGATAGATTATTTAGATTGAATATAGTCTCACCACAGGTTTTGCGGTAAGGGTACAAAATTCGTAAAAGAACTGTGTACGTCTTTAAGAAAATCTTTCTGAATAGTCGTGGCTAAGAAGCAGCGACTGACTCGTTATGTGTCACACGCCTTCATATATCTCGCGATAATACCCCACTCAGAACCCTTCGGGGAACCCTTGTCGGAAGGACTGAAGATATTTTATAAAAACAATATTCAAATTAATGGTAACCGCTTACCATCACACGGACCGCATGCTTGTTTGCCACGCAAGTGGTATAAAAAAAAATATATTGCAACGTTCAAATGGCATTCATAAATGATGGATATATTGTAGTTATTCTAATTGCTATTAGTCATTATATAGGAATTCTGTTAGTCTGTCTTACATACATACATACATATCATCACACCGAGTCCCTAATGGGGTATGCAGAGAATATAGAGCGCCAGTTTTCTCTAGACTTGCATACCCTTTTCGCTTCAATATTAGATTGACCGAACGAAGGCTTATCAGCCTGTCTTTGGCCTTCAAATTATTCGATTTGAACTACATCTCCTCTTGTCTCTTATTAATGAGATGTATGTTACCTAACGACTAACTGTAAATTTTAGATTCTTAACATTTACAGGTAGATATAAAATAAATTGCTTTGGGACCATTCCACACAAATTGACCTAGTCCCAAATAAAGCAAAGCTTGTGTTATGGTAACTAGACAGCGATATATCTTAATATATATATTTCTTGTGTGCGTGTGTATGTGACTGAACTCCTCCTAAACGACTGGACCGATTTTGATGAAATTTTTTGTGTGTGTTCAGGGGGGTCTGGGAATGGTTTAGATTCACAATTGGACCCGATAGGTGGCGCCACTGGGTCGGTGGCTTTAATTTATTCTCCCAAGCGAAGCTGGGCGGGACAACTAGTTTACATATATAAATAGATATATACATAAATACATAGGACATCCAAGACTAAGGTACAAATACTCTTTTTTTTTTTTTATTCTCTCGTAGCGTGAGTTCCGGGAACCTTTGCTACTTAACCGGGCAAAGTGTACAAATACTCGTGTTCATCGCACAAATATCTGCCCTCAGCGGGATTCAAATCCACGACCTCAAGTGTCGCAGTCAGGAGCTCTAAGCACTAGAATGGTTTAGATTCACAATTGGACCCGATAGGTGGCGCCACTGGGTCGGTGGCTTTAATTTATTCTCCCAAGCGAAGCTGGGCGGGACAACTAGTTTACATATATAAATAGATATATACATAAATACATAGGACATCCAAGACTAAGGTACAAATACTCTTTTTTTTTTTTATTGTCTCTCGTAGCGTGAGTTCCGGGAACCTTTGCTACTTAACCGGGCAAAGTGTACAAATACTCGTGTTCATCGCACAAATATCTGCCCTCAGCGGGATTCAAATCCACGACCTCAAGTGTCGCAGTCAGGAGCTCTAAGCACTAGACTAGACGGCCGTCATTATCGGAGCCGTGGTTTATGTAGTCTTCTGTAAAATAAGGATAGTGGACTCACACCCATGTGTGAGAATTTGTGTCTGAGACAACTGATTCTCCATCGGCACTATTATAATTTACCAAAGACATTGACTTAATTTTGATTGATTGAAAGACTTTGGAAGGAGTTTAAACATAAACATCTTATTAAAGCATATTATCATCATCATCATATCATCATGCCGAGTCCCTAACGGGGTAGGCAGAGTATATAGAGCGCCAGTTCTCTCTAGACTTACATAGGTACCTCCTTCGCTTCGTCACACTCATCAGTCTCTTCATACATGCTCTTCGGTTTCGAGTACATAAAGCATATTACCTACTTTAATAACATACTAGCAACCCTAAGATTCAGACTTTATATACCTTATTGAAAAAATATATCCTACAGTCAAAACCGCATCAAAATCCGTTCAGTAGTTTACAGATACAATTTGGTCTGGAAATTTGATTCATAATAATAGGTTGTGACAAATAACGAGACCCGAAATGTGATAAAAATATGAACCGACTACCTAATGCGAGGAAAAATCAACGGATCTTTACTTCAGCTTATTTACCTGCCAAATATTATCACCGCAGTTTTATGATGTGAAAATTACCCCAGAAGTGTAAACGTGAAAAAGTATAACGTCAGACTGAAATTGGAAAGCAAACGCAATTTGTGCGGGCGTCGGGACGCCAACGACGACGTTTTGCCATATATTTAAAGAAAAATAATATCATAAAACTCGTTTTAAACCGCAATTTGAACTTGAATGTTAGTTCCGGATCCGTTTCGCAAGTGTTAGCCTGCGATATAGTATTAACGGTACTAAACGAGCTGTGAATCAGTTTTATTTGACGCTTAGTTATATTTGTAGCGTTGGTAGTTCTTTTTTAGACATGATTTACTGATTGGTCACAGTTATTTAGTGGGGATTTCCTTCATTGCACTAGTTTGAATGCCAATGGGTAAAATATTTTCATACTTTTATTAGACAATTATTTTAATTCAACGGTGTTGTTGACCTATAAAAAAAAAAAATATATATATATATATATATATATTTTTTTTTTATAGGTCAACAACACCGTTGAATTAAAATAATTGTCTAATAAAAGTATGAATATATATATATATATATATATATAAGTATTTGGAAGTATTAGAACAGTGGTGGCAGAATGGTTAGAGCTATCACCAGCAACACAAAGGTTGCAAGTTCGAATCTCGACTTTACCAATAAGTTTTTCTGAACATTTATTAGTTACACCACGGGCTTTACGGTGCAGGAAAACATCGAGGGGAAACCTGCGTACGTTTGTGAAGAAATTCAAAGGCGTCTGTGTATTCGTGCTTAAGTAACGGTGAGGATTAACGGATTTGCCATCTGTCACGTTGGCGCCTAAAATATATCTCAAAGTAAGTACTTAACTCTCAAAAGTGACATTTACGATCACCGAACAATTTTATAGGGGTCAATCTTGCCGTTTCATTAGTTCCCACATGAGAAAACGCCTCCTTAAAAAAAATTCTCTATGGTACTCTTTGGTGAACGTTTTATTTGTGCAAACATTGTGATGAAGGCTTACAGTGGACAAAAGCAATGCTAGTTCCACAACGAGAGGATAAATGAGTATGAGATTAGTAAGCATCCTCAATACCAGTGTTCGTCGGTGTACAACAGGTCGATTGGTCTATCGTAAACCTACTGTGGTTTGCTTAGTAAAGTGACCGAAAACCAAATACATATCAGTCCATTTTATTGAGAAATGGACTTTGTGCGCATGAATATTAAAGATAATTAGACCGTAAATATATATTGTATTTACTTCGACGATTGAATAGAATTCAATTTTGAACGTCGTGGAACCACCGGGCTTTACTGTAAGGCTGCTTTACTTCCCAGAGATAGATCATCATCATCATTATATTATTATTATATTCACGCCGAGTCCCTAACGGGGTAGGCAGAGAGAATAGAGCGCCAGTACTATCTGGACTTGCATACCTCTTTCGCGTCGTCCGCATTCATCAGTCTCTTCATACATTCTCGCCTTTTTCAAGTACTCTTGACGTTCCCGTTTTTAAGAAAGAGATCGATGAACAAAATAGTGCCAGTGCAAATTTTATTAAATGCCGACAGTTATAAAAATATATAAAAACATTAAATTTGGCTATACTAATAATGTATTTATTTATATCAAATTACAATACAAATATTGCAAGTTCGTATCCCAACTGTACCAATGGGTTTTACTGAACTTAAATTCCTATAGTGATAAGTCACACCACGAGCTTTTCAGTGAAGAAAAACTTCAAGGAAGCATGCAATAAAACTTCTTTGTTGCGAAAAAAACATTAATTAGAATCTAATTAAGGGTTTTTACGGACACGGATTTTAGATTCTTGTTATTTCACAAAAAACTGCTTGCGCAAATAATTTGGCAACGTATGAACCCTCAAAACCTCAAGCTGTTTTAAATACCAATTACTTGGTAACGAATAAAATGGCCTGCCTGATGGCTGGTGGTCTTTGCTCCCTATGGACTATTGCGTCACTGCTCTTGCCAGAGTATATATTTGTTTTAAATTTGAGAATTATTTGGGTCGATAGACACGAGACGTTTCTACATATATGACACATTGCCCTAGTCTAAAAATCTAAACTAATCAAATCTTGTACTATGGGAATTTGAAAACAATATACCCACGAATATCTATGTATGTATAGATAGATTGGTTATATATATGTTAAGGTATATAGGATATTCAAGACTAAGTTCCTGATCACCAAAAGATCAAAATTGGAAATTGATCCAGACTCAAGCTTTTAGTCAGAATCTTTGACCACCAGACGAGACAACTGTCATTTGTTGTCAAAAGTTTCAGTTGTCAGTCAAAGTCAGTTGAGTATAATATCTGATTCTCAAACTGACCTATAATGTCACTTCAATATAGGTATTTCATATTACAAACTTATATATTGGCATTCTTTGTTGGAAAATCCACCGGCCGCTGATCGGCAATACAAAGGACAGTTGGGATAAATTAGGCTCAGACAATAGAGGGATGAGCTGACCCCGAACGGTAATTACTCAATGTACCACGCCCTTTGTTGTGCACACATAGGTTAAAATTTCACTTATTTTTATTACTAATAGAAATAAATACCCTCACACCTTCTCACAAGGGTCCACGAAGGGGTAGGCAGAAGTGTGTAGATAGTACGCAGTTTCCGCCGGAGATAAAGTTCAGCAGCATGCAACCTATACTAACAATAACAATCGATCAGTGGATTGATAAAGAAGTTGGTGTTCAGAAGTGCAGTCTTGCGTTTTTCTTTCGGGCCAGTTCGAATCCTGACCATACCAATGAGTTTTTCTGAACTTAAGTACCTACAGTACCGTAAACCTACGAGGTTTACGAGCTTTACGGTGAACGATTGTTGATTAAGAAAGGTAGGACTAGGTTAGTTCAACGATGCAACTTTAATATAGTGGTATTTTCTGCTCATACATACATACATACCACTGAGTCGAGTCGGAATAGGAGTGGGAGAAGAGTCAAAATTCTCTCTAGACTAACACAACTCTTTCGCTTCATCCACATTCATGAGACGCATCATACAATGGCATGGCATGGCATGGCATCAGACGCATAATACGGATTCGAGTACTCTATTCTATTCGGCTATTCATAAAAACAGTAATTATATTATTTAAATACATATCAATTATTGATGTTCGTATCCACAGTTGTAATGGGCCTTTTAATAAAACGACATAATTATTATATAAAACATTATTATTTCGACTATATAATCGACTTTTAGGGATTTTCCATCCGTAGATATGACGGTAATCTAAAAATGACGGTAGAAGTTAAAATGCTATCTTAATGAATTGGCTAAAATACAGACTATTTATTTTCTAATGTATATTTTCAGCCGTTGTGGAAAAGTGACTCTAGAGCCTACAAAACAAAGATTACAAGTTTGAGTCCCGATTGTACCGGTAAGTTTTATGGATCCGAGGAACAGTGATTAATTACGCCATACGGTGCAGGAAACATCAAGAGAAACCGGCATAACATAGAGAATCAATTAAAAAAAAAATTATGGTACCGACATAGAGAAACGGCGATGGATTCGCCATTTGCCATCCTAGCACTAAAATATAAATTCGGCGAAAGTGGTGGTTGTTACACTTTTGCCTGTCTCGTCGGGGAAATCATTTTTCTATTTTTCCATAGTGAAATATTAATCAAAAATCTATTAGTGATTCGCTATAATTATAGCGTAATTTTAGACACGTTTTGTTTTCAAGTCTATAAGAAACAAAAAGATTTAATAATGGATACAAAAAGTGTCTAAACGATACAGATGAAAAATAAGTTAATAATGGTCGGATAACATGAATAAGCCGAAAAAACTACGTCATAGAAGTATTAACAACATGGTTTTGCGTGTTGTCGTTTAGTACGCTAAAGATCCTTACCGTGAGGAGATCCATTTACGCTTACATTGAGAGCTCCTTCAAAGTATTTTTCTTTTGAGATTACGGTTAAGGATATTCCTTTGCTTAATAACAAAATGACGGTTGGTGGATATGAAGCTGTGAGTTGTCTTTAATTTTCTTTATTAAATAATTAAACATAAAATATTTATTTTTAATTAATATATTTTTCTTATAATGTTTATTCTTCTTTCACACAAAAATTACGTAAGAGAATCGGAAGCACAGAGGTAGCAGGATATGTTATGTTCAGTTACAAAAAAATTACCAAAGAAGTCCATTTTTGCGCAGATGTAACCGCAAAGCACAGCTGACATCTATACTATAATTATATAAGTAGATGTAAAGTTAGGAAACATAGTGAATAAAAAAATATAGGAACGTTCAAAAGTGTAAGCAGATCACATTTCCTTTTCTGTACTAATGAAACGATGGTCACTTACTTCTTACATTTCTCTACATTCTTAAAGTAGGTATTATCTTCCAGATTTCAGCAGGAGATTTGACAGATGGGGTAATGCAGCTATTGAACCTGACTTTAGACGATTTGGACATATTGCTTAAGCATTATAAAGTAACCCATAAAGCTCTCGAAGACATGGTTTCCAGCATACGAGATTGGTTTCTAAAACAGCCGCATTTACCACAAGGATATTTGCGTAAGTAACTTTCAGAAAGTAATGAGAATACCTGTAGTCCTGAATCCTCTGAAGAGGATGTCAGCATTGCGCGAGTTATACCCGCTTATTGTTAGCAGTAAACGTTCGTTATAAGTGTTTTATTGTTGGCGGTCAACATCTATTATTAATTTATGGGTATAAAAAATATGTCATCAGTCGTGACAATCGAGAGATTGACGAAATCGATTCATTTCTTTCTGACTTGCATGCAAGCATTTATGAAAGTGGCTGAAGCAAAAAAGGTCTGTAATCTTAGAGGTATAGGGAACAGTTGAACACAAAACAATATTTGTGGCTTGAAATAATTTTACGTCTTGTAGCCAACAATAAAAAGGGTCTGCAAAATTATTTCACACATTACTTAAAGATACCCTAGTTATTCTGGGACTTTTGAAAGTAGCATGTTTCAACTGATTTCTTATTGTACGATTTTTTTTTCAATGATGACGCTGAAAATGTTGATGAGAATTATTTGTTCTAAGTTTAGTAATCTGACCTTTTATGACTGATTAACCTTTGATGAAGTTGGTAAATTTGTGTATTTTATAAAATTTATGAATGTTACTTTTTGGCCACTTGCCGCAATATTTGAATTAATACCCATATTTCGTTGCATTTTTAATACCTTGTCACGAAACGCTTTACTCTAGACTTGAAGAAAGCGCAAGCACAAACTAGTGGTGAATTTATAGCCAAATTAAAACAGTCTAGACATGTACCATTTAGGTACATCTCTATGATGTAAGTGTAAATAACATAATCAAATCCTTACGGCTATGTCATGAATTGTCTGAAATGCCCTTCACAAATGTTTGTATATTGGTGAATGTTTGAAATAACCTCTACCAACTTTTTGTGCGACATACAGGTATGTTTATTAAAACTGTCCATTATTAGTCTTTTGTGTTTCAGCTGACGAAGTAATCATTCGCCACCTCATTACACGCGGCTTCAGCGTGGAAAGAGTAAAAGTGAAAATAGACAACTACTTCAGCGTTAGAGCGAAAATACCAGAAATATTGTGTTCCAGAGATCCAATGGACCCAACCATACAGACACACCTGCTGGAAGGTTTCTGGACTATTCTTCCTAAAAAGACTCCAAGCGGTAACCGCATAAGTATTTTGAGGTTAGTTTTTGTATTATTATTGGAACTTTTATTGTAAGTACTCTTGCCGAGTCAGCAATTACGGTTTTACCATGTGTTCTAGCGTCAGAAGACATAGTTAATCGCTTCCATAAGTCCGACCATATGCCCGTTTCCCAATATTATTGTACGCAAAAAAAATACTAAAATAAATTAAATTTGAATATTATGAAGAAAAAATATTTTCTTTTTCATCATTTCAGCGTTATTATATCTCTACCTATACTGTATATACCTCATATCTACTAGTATTTTACTTTTGCAGGTGTGTAAACGAAGATTTTACCGTAGTTGATTTATTGAAAATTGCTTACATGATGGGAGACTATCGACTTAGGAATGACTTTTCTATAGGGGACGAATATATTATGGATTTGAAGAATGTTAACCTATATCACACGATGCAAATGACGCCAATGATGATTTCCAACTTTTTATTCTACACTACGGTAAGGTTTTGGATCAAGGTTGTTGTGATAGGGTAATACTTATGAATTTAGCACTGAAAGATATTACGAAGGAAGTCCATATGTCTCATAAGGGTTTATATCAGCATCTGTCTTGAATTAACAAGGAACAACGATATATATTTGCTTAAACTGCATCCACTGTTTTGATTATATTCCTATTATTATTATTACATGCAGCCATATATGTCCCACTGCTGGACAACGGCCTCCTATTGTATTTCAATTCCCCGCGATCGAGCGCCACCACCGAACTAATTGCTCAGGTGCAAGTTCAATTTGTCCCGCTTTCCTCTTCTTGGCATCCCTCGTCTGTGCTTCACGTTCTGTGGGATCTAATGTATCGTTTGATAGTCCCACATCTCCTCAACACAAACAATCTTCATATACATACATAACCTTTTCGGCTTCATCCACATTAATTAGCCCTTGTTAGATCGATTTGATCATTTTAGTTGAGCGTGATATTCCTCTGCAGCTTCTTCCATACATTTTTGGGCTTTCCCTGAGTGCCACTATTCAGTTTGTCTTTATGTTTACATTCGAATGTAAAAGCTTATTCTGTGGAACACTGGAATCATAGACCGTTGTTGTTTTTGTAGGAATGTTTCGGGCCCAAAATTAAAGGTATACACTTAGTCAACGTTCCATCCTATGGTGTTGCCATGGTGAACTTAATAAAAAGGATGATGAAAACGAAACTAGCACAGAGAATGCATGTCTATGAGAATATTGAAGACATCTTAAAATGCTATCCTAAAGAAATAATTCCCCAAGATTTAGGCGGTGGTGAGATCAGCTGTCAAGAAATTGCATGTAAGTTCAGAGATCTCGAATGTATTATACACTATACAGATTAAACACAATGTTATGTTTGAAGATGGAATATGTAGAATGTAGTTAAACATTTGGAAATCACAAATAACTATTTGAAAAGTTGGGAATTTTTACACGGAGTTTTAAAAGAATCAATCCGATTATTTGAAGGGTGGCCATGCATGACAACGAATTGCTCTTCTTGCAGAGAATTCACTGCTAAATTTAATCTTTTTTACCCCACGTAAACCAGAAACCAGGGAGCTTGTTTCGCCGTTTGTTCTCCTGACATTTTATCTTCTTGCAACGGTGGTAATTGTAGTTTTATATGTAGTTTATAAAAAAAAATATTTTTCAATATATAAGAAGTAAAATGATTTGATTTAATCTGATTCATACTTCTAGATATGAGATCTAGATACTTTGATACTATTATATTATTTAATGTTTCAGACAATTGGACCAAAGTATTCCAGGCAAAGCCTTGGAGACAGTATTTTTTAGACATGGATAAAGTAGTCACCGATGAAAGTAAGAGAGAGAATCCCAAAGAATCTGACGATATTTACGGTATTAAGGGATCCTTTAGAAAACTAGATCTGGACTAACTGAAAAACCGTAACTCATTCTAAGACACTGAAAAAAATAATCCTGAAAAAAAAAACTATAATATTCTGTTACTAATGCTCGCATTAAAGTGACAACATGACAAGTAGCGAGTTTGTAGCCGTCTCTTTATCACGACTCTACATACGACATTTTGTTTTTCTAGACACAAATTTCATAACAATGGTTTCCTTCAACACAATGCTTGCAACAAAACAAATTGATGTACATATGATTCGAAGCCTTATAATAAGCTAACTTGTATTTTGAATCATATAAAGGTTATGTTAATTTAATACAAGAATTCGTCTATTTGTTACATATATGTATATATATATTTTTTTATTCATTTATTTAATATTTATGCACAATTAAAGTACATTGATGGACTTAATGCTAAAGCATTTTTTACCAGTCAACCACCCTTGACAGGAGAAACATTGAATCGGGTGTGCACAAAATGATTAGCTTATGGATATGAAAAAATAGCATGAATTATACAATAAATACAAAATAAATAGGCATAGATACAATATATAAACATACACAAACAGTTACATATATTACACATATATATATTACAAGAAACATCATAGACTATTATACATAAAAGAGACTAGTAAATATTTTGACTTCTAAGATGCTTGCAAGTAGTGCTCTTTGACTAGGCGCTTGAAAATTAATTTAGAAGGAGATTTCCTAATTTTGGAAGAAAGCTGATTCGTTCTGAGATGATGAGATGATATATATAATAATAATAATATATCCTCACGCCTTCCCACAAGGGTCCCCGATATATATATATATATACATAAACACAATCATGTTTTTACCGTGTTATTTTGTCTAATTTTTCGTGGTGTGATAAACACTTCTCTTTCGTCTTCTTATTATTATATTTTATCTTCACGCCTTCCTAAAAGGATCCTCGAAGGGGTAGGCAGAGTCGGTAGGTACCTAATTCTCACCGGAGATATATTTTAAGTGCTAACGCGACAGGTGGCGAGTCCATCGCGGTTACTCAAGAATGACTGCCGATTCCCTCTCCATGTTTTCATTCAACGTAGAGTTCGTGGTGTGACTAATCACTAAAGTTCTCTCAAGTTTAGAAAAACTTATTGGTATAGTTGGGATTTGAACTTGCATTAATTGAAATTGATATTTCTTATATTTTAATGTAAATAATATCATTATTATCTAGAAAATATTCTGTTTTACTTCGTTACGTTGGTTTGGACATGGACAAGTGAAGAAAGATTGATGAAAAATGTGACGAAAAAATCTGGGGAAGAAGATGTAGAGGAAGACCACCTACTTCTAGAAGATCGAATCGATCGGACACTCGACGATGGGAACGTCAGAGTATTCGAAATCAGCCAGCATGTATGAAGAGACTAATTAATATGGACGAAGCGAAAGAGGTATGGTCTAAAGAGTCCTGACACTCCCTCCACTTTCTCTTCCTCCCCCGTTAGTGATACGTCGTGATGATATGTATGTATATTTTTTACTATTGCAATGTGTAAAACCAAATCTTCATTAAAAAATTTACTTAAACTGATATCATGAAGGCATTTTTTTTGTATTGTCTCTCGTAGCGTGAGTTCCGTGAACTTTTGCTACTTAACCGGTCAATGGCGAGACCTAGGCCTCCAGCCAGGCACTTTATTTCTAAGCAATACAGCTAAGGTTCGTACCCCCTGTGGGGTACGAACCTCGGCTTAGGGCGTTGCTGGATCGCGAGCAAGGGAGCTGGATTTGCGCGTCTGGCTCGGCGCGGGCCGGCGATTGCGGCGGGGGTCGGGGGGGAACATTACGGCTTATTCGCGTCGAGCCTCGCCGGCGAGGACGGAACGGTTTTGTGTAGTGTTGGTATGTTTTTGTCGGGCGTCCTGGAGGACCAAGAACGTCATCCGGTTCGATGACGGCATGTCTTGGACGCCTTATCTTCGAGATAAAAAAAAAAGAAAGGGACACACACATTTCTGTTTTATATGTCCAAACTCTACGTGTCAATGCATCATATTTAAATAAGCGTCACTTGACATGAATACCAGGTATTATTTTAGCATAGTTCAACATGAAATTTAAACCTATATTTCGCTTTGTCATCGTACGCCAATAGGCTACTGTACGCAAACCGACAGAACAGGAACGGTCATAATTGTACAATTGATTGATGGACGCTTTAACCACTCAATCACATCAGGTTCTCTCGCTCACTCAATCACATAAATGGTTCATGTACTAATTATTGTATTAAGTCTGTTTTGTGTAAGCTAGTTTAGAGCAGAGTGATTTGATATTAATTCAATGGGATTCGACTTTTGCTAATTTATTTAGTTGACTCTCGTAGTGCGAATACCGTAAAATTGTGTTACTTAACCAAAAAATGGCGTACCAAAGGCCTGTTCAGACACTTCTTAGGTGCTAAGGAGAAGGGCTAAGGATATTTGTCTGAAGAAGTAGATATGTTGTTGTCGGGTTCCTATAGTACAGATTTTGTTCAAGACTTTAAAATAACTCAGAGTCGTATATTCAAAACTTAATTCTCATTTCTAGTAAGATTTATCTTAATTTAAAAAGTTAAGAACTCAATAAAAACAAGCATACTTTTCTCTAGAATATAATTTAAAAAGTCGTACAAGAAAATATTGAAGTTACAGACTTTGATAAAGTAACTACCCATTTTATAGCTTCGAAGCTTTGCTGCACTTGGAATACAAAAAAATAATATAAACGTAAACATAATTCAAAAGCTATGATTCTTCTAGCAGTATAGTTGGAATGAGCAAACCATAGTCATTTCAATAACATAAAGTATATAAAAAAAAACAAAGTCTTTTTTCAGAAAACAAAAATGTATGGACATGATATACAAGTGCCAAAAAAATTCAATAATACCATTTGTGGAGGCCACAATACATTATAGTATTAGAATACATTTTAATCCAAATCTAATTTCCTGAACGACCCAGCAAGGTACTCTTCGTTGATATCAGAATTAAGCCTCTTACTTTCATCTGAGACCATATTGCTGGTATTTATTAAAAACTGCCTTGTCTTGGTACTACGTAGCTCCTTTTCATATTTATCTGAAAAAACGACATCCTTTATTTATGTTGGGTACTAGGAGTTCCGTCCAGCTTTGTTTGAGAGAAAAAATCATAATAATAATAAGCCACAAGCTTTGCTTAATTTGGGACTAGGTAAATTTGTGTGGAATTATATTAATTTTATTTAATAATTAATATTTAATTTAATAATTCAATATTAATAATTATATAACAATGAATAATAAATACCAGGGACAATTCCACACAAATTGACCTAGTCCCAAATTAAGCAAAGCTTGTGTTATGGTAACTAGACAACGATATATTTACTTATATAGACATATATATACATAAATACGTAGGAAATCCAAGACTAAGGTACAAATACTAGTGTTCAGAACCCGCGACCTCAAGTTTCGCAGTCAGAAGCTCTAACCACTAGACCAGGCGGTCGTCGCATAATAAAGTATGATTAGTTGTAGTTATTTTAACCGTTTTGGTTAGCAGGCTACCATAGCAACGGTTGCTTGGATGTATACATACATCACGCCAAGTCCCTCACGACACAGGCAGAGAGGGTAGATTGCCGGTAAGAAATATTATTTCCATATCATGAGGCCTCAAAACCAGCGAAGCAGGTATTTTCATTAATCACGTGGATGAACCGAAAGAGGTCGGTATAGACAGAACAAGTGTTCTTCTCCCTCTGTCCTATGTATGTATAATAATATAGCAGGGGTAGGCGTAGAGGTGTATAGGTTGTATACACCCACTTTCCGCACGATATATAGGTATCATAGGTGCCAATTTGACGGATGTCGAGTCCATCGCCGTTACTCAAGCACGACTATGCATACGCCTGAATTTCTTCTCAAACGTATTCATGTTTCCTTTCGATGTTTACCTTCACCGTAAAGCTCATGGTATGACTAGTCACTGTACTTAAGTTCAGAAAAACTCATTGGTACAGTCGGGATTTGAACTTGAACTCTTTAAGTTGCAGGCAACTACTCGAACCACTTAGCCACCACGGCTCTTATGTATGTGAAACAAGCAAATGGCGCGCTAAAGTAAAATTTTGTACGAAATACCTTTAAACTCCTCCATACTCTGTTCATCGCCGCCGTAATCCTTGGGTAAATGTTTTTTCGGTACATATTTGTACAGGTCTTCCAATGATTCAATGACAACCATTCGGTCCATAATTTTAGGGTTTAAAAACTGTTTTAAGAATGTAATCACGTGTTGTACGAAACTTGTAGCGTTCAAAATGTATATGGCAAATATTCTCATATGTAAACCCTCCTGGAAAGACATGGTAAGGACAATTATGAAAAAAAACTTAGTTGAGCAGCCTGGTTTAAATGAAAACTAACAAGCTAAGCCTTTGGGCATTGATTGTGTGCCCGATGTTTCAAAGACATTTCAGGTGCTTCACTCAGGTCTTCCGCTCGTACTGGCGTTAGCGTTCTGTACCCACGATAACGAATTCGATTACTATAAACCTAGATAGTCCTCTTAAGAAATCACCACACAATAACCATTCTCTTAAGCCTGGCTACGTTCCAGTATCATACATTTTTGGCATCTCTTTTGACAGCCTCAATCGCGACAATTATGTATAACTAGCTTATGCCCGCGGCTTCGCCCGCGTGGAAAGAGCAACATACATATTTTTGCCTTTATAATATTAGAGCTTTGAATCTTTCGGGATTCAAATATAACCTATGTCCTAATCCTGGGTATAAGCCATCACCTTAAAAAAATATCAGTAAACCGGCTTTTTTTCAGTCGTAAAAAGTTTTTTTTTTCAATAAAAAGTATCCTATGTTAGGTACTTCTTATACCTCCAGGAATATGTGTACAAACTTTCATGATAATCGGTTATGTAGTTTTTACGTGAAAGCGTAACAAACAAACTTACATTCACATTTTTAATATTATAGTATAGTATAGTATAGTATAGTATAGTATAGTATAGTATAGTATAGTATAGTATAGTATAGTATAGTATGTTACAATAAATACTCTAATGTGCCATCCACGTTTTTTTTTATGACTTACTATGCATGCGAGTAAGGCAACGTAAGTGTAGTGCATAGGTACGAAGGTAGGGCATGGTATGATAACCTATTATGAACCTCGAAAAGTAATAATTCTCTTCGAATTATTTCCTTAAAAATGCATCAATTTCTTCTTCGGAGAAAATGTACCATTTTTAAAGGGACACTTATTGAACCTCATAATATAGGTAACATGCGTGTAAAATTACACCTACCACCGATTCCTTAACAAAACCGGTCCAAAGAAGAATTAGCCGAAATAACTGTTTTTTTTTATATTGGCTGCCTGAGTATGTAGGGGTAATTGATAACCAGACAACATATAATTAGAATAATAGAATACTTCTGTGTCCCATTTTGGATTGGTATTAACATAGAAGCCGTGGTGGCCGAGTGGTTCGAGCAGTTGCCTGCGACACAAAGATTGCAAGTTCGAATCCCGACTCTACCAATGAGTTTTTCTGAACTTAAGTACAGTGATTAGTCACACCACGAGCTTTACGGCGAAGGAAAACATCGAGAGGAAAAAACCATACGTCTGAGAAGAAATTCAAAGGCGTATGTATAGTCGTGCTTGAGTAACGGCGATGGACTCGCCATCTGTCACGTTGGCACCTAATATACCTCTGGCGGAAAGTGGGTGTGTGGGTATTACCTATACACCTCTGCTTTCGAGGACCCCTGTGGGAAGGCGTGAGGATATATTATTATTATTAACATAGATACGAGTAGTACTCACGTGGAAAATTAGTGATGACTTTTGCATTATGATAGGGTTCATTCTTAGTACGTGTCCTATGCTCGTGAGCTTCATATCCAAGATCCAAATGTCTCCAAGGCAATATTCGTATTTTAGCCTGATATCTCCTAGCTGTAAGAATAAGCAAACGTAACCTCTCCTACTTATCTCTACGCCTTTCTATAGAGGCGCCAACAACGGTAGACTCTTTTCTCCGGAGATTGAGCTGTCAGCGTGACAGAGGGCGAGTCTCACATGTCAGAGTTAGTAGCTATATATCTTTTTTATGCAGGATTTGACAAGAGAGATTTATCGCATAACCAGCTTTACAGTGAAGGCAAAGATCGTTAGAGAGCCTGCCTGAGTTACTAGCAATTTTTTTAGCAACCTTAATATTAAGGGAAGTAACTCCTCCTAAGTGGCTGGGCCGATTTTAATGAAATGGTGGACTCCAGAATGGTTTACATTCAGAATTAGAGTCAATAGCTGCCGCTGGGATCGTGTTTTAGGAAATTTATTTATTTCACACTAGGCGAAGCCAGGCGGGACAGCTAGTATATATTATATTTTTTCATTGTATCCATGCTAGAAACTAGGAACTAGTTTTTGGGGAACTTGTTACTTAAATATGTAATTTAATACATTTAATTACAAGAAGATATAATGAAAAAATGTATGCTACAGGATAAAAGCCAAGGGTGAAAAATACATGTGAAGTATATTTACCATAAAAGTATTCTTGAATACTTGTTCGCACAAGATTTTGTTAGGATCAGGATCCACAAATTTTATAATTGTAATCCGTTTTCCCCTGCACAGTTTTGGCATGGCAATTTGATAGCTGAAAATATTGAAAATACCTTTTATATACTATGTTTATTTTGAATGATTCATTTATTTACTTTACGTATTCAAATTAGTCACATCGAGAGCTTGACAGTGAAGGAAAACATTGAAAGGAAACCTGCATACGTTTGACAAGAAATTCAAAGACGTATTGAGTTACGGTGATGGACTCGCCATCATTCCGGCGAAAAGTGCATGGGTACCTTCATACTTCTGTCTATCCCTTCAGGGACCCTTGTGTATGTTCTTTTCTATCAAGCCGTCATATTCTAGTAAATGATTCAGAAAGGTGGTTTAATAATAATAGTTACTTATTTCGATAAGAAACAAGTTTTGAAACATCTACTTAGATTAACCGACGAAAGCTGGGACGTGGATAACATTTGTAGATTTTATTCTAAATTAAATACTTCTTAAACATATTCAAAACTTAGATTAAAATCATAACAAGAATGTCTGAATCGAATGTCAGCAAAAAAATAACACATTGAATGCACACAAAGAACCAAGGTTAGACTGAAACGCCCTCTTAGCATCCCCTGTTCACAACAATACTTTTTTACACTCTTGAGATGAGAAACAAGCGTGCAATTATTGTGTATGTATCGGCATGTCTGTTGTTGGTAAAGCTATCACCGCATATGGACGTATACAACACTACGCGCAAGAATAACTCTGCGTGAATGCAAGGTCTTTGTTAAGGCCATCGTTATTGGTTAAGGAAGGCGACTTGGAGATGGTGGAGTCTCGATACACAGACGCGGGCGCAAGCAAAATATTTGCAATGCAAACATTTTCATGATAAACTATTATATTTAAGGCTAATAGTTTATCATAGCTTTAATATTCGTTTAATCGTCTTATGTCCAAAGAATTATACATTATTGTGTTAACTTTTTGCGGTTGTTTTTTCTGGCAAAAACTTATTTACATATCTAACAGGCTTCATAAACCAAATAACTATTGTTTATAATACACGTCTTTAGAAACATTAACATTTATATTCTCACTTTTGTAACTTGAAACGTCTAAAACACAGCTTTAACCCAGACAGAGGACTGGAGGAATTAATTTTTATTTATACTAAACGGCTGGCAAACAAGCATGCGGTCCGCCTGATGGTAAGCGGTTACCGTCGCCTATGGACGCTTGCAACACCAGGGGTATTGCTCGCGCGCTGCCGACCCTGCAAGGATCTTGAATACATATTAATACAAATTATATTTAATACATACTAAGCTCCCCATATGTCTCTTGAATCATTCAACTCTTTTTCTCTGTTCTGAATAAGCTCTGGCGCGAAATATCGATACTTATAAAGATTATCAATTCGATGTTTTGTTTTTTCAACAGAGCCTTTATTAGCTATGAGCAACCTTTCTATAACATCTGAATCTGTAACAATAAACATAAAATAAATTAAATAATGTCTTCTTGGCACGTTGCCTCTGGATACCGATTTGGGACAAATGTTTTATCTGAAAGTAGTTAGTTTCAACTGTTCTTTGTAAATATTGTTAATTGTTGATCTATATTAAATGCACAATAATACATGTATTGTTATTATGATGAGACTAACGCCAGTTCTTTCTCGATTTTTAAGCGGTTTCGGATACGCTTAACGTTCCCATTCTTGAGTGTTTGATCAATTTGACCTTGGACGTTTTAACGTGTCTTCCTCTGCCTCTTCTTCCAGGCACTTTCGCATTGTATTTTCGTATTTCGCATAAATATATATCTGTTTCATCAATATTTCTTCGCTCGACCTTTGTATAGATCTAAACCAATGTAAAATATTTTTATTAATTTTTACAACCACACCCGCATTAACGTTAGTTACTTTGCGAATATCTTCGTTACGGATTCAATCTAATAATGCCGTTCATTTTAAGAAGAGAAGCATCTCAACTGCGTACTAACATACCAATTGGGCTAATATCGCGCTGTGCACAGCTTACTCTAACTTTCTCCCTCAGATTTTTTAATACTCATAAATAATTGAATCCTCTTAACAGGAACTGACTATGTAAAATGAATCCCGCACCGCTTTATTGACGGTTAGTATTTGACATGATAGCTACAGCTGTA
Organism: Drepana falcataria; assembly: GCA_945859725.1. Classification (NCBI taxonomy): domain Eukaryota; kingdom Metazoa; phylum Arthropoda; class Insecta; order Lepidoptera; family Drepanidae; genus Drepana; species Drepana falcataria. The sequence continues at coordinate 5,513,385 of OX243941.1, read as the reverse complement.
TTGTATCCCTAGCCTTGACAGCGACGATGAATCGATCCCCATACCATGTACTAACGAAATAGGTCTTACACTTGACGGTTTCGTTGAGTTTTGTCTAGCGAGTACAGCAAGGAGTTCTTTAAGAAGTTTGTGATAACCGGCAGGGCCGGTCGGGGGATGCTATGGGAAGGGTTTTTACTGGATGTAATATTGGTTCATTTAATTCTTTTTAAGCTATTGCATAGCTTCTATCGCGGACCTTGAGTGTGGAGACCGAATCTACAAAATTTAAACACATTCGAATATAGAACAGTTCCAAATTCAAAATTTCCGGGAAATATGGAAACAACTGAACTGGAAAGCATACCTAGTACGTAAGCAGCTGTTTGTGAGAAAGTATATACGTGTATTGCATAAGTTGATAAAAAATGCTATGCAATAGCTTTACCGCGGCAGTCCCCGAGTGCCACACGTTTTTCTTTTCATAGTATCTATAACCATTACAGAATATTACTTACCAATTCCAGCTTCAACAAGATGAGATTGTTTTTGAAACCATTCCAGTATCATATCAATACCTTCTTGTATGGTACTTTCTTTGAGTCCAAGTTCTCCCCTTATTTCCAGTTTGTCGTCTTCTGTGAATGGGTATAAAGGATGTTGGCTACCGGAGTCTACCATCTGAGAAAGAGAGACCAGCTCTTAGATACATGTTATTGTAGTATCTCCCACTGGATAGAGAGCTCATGCTGAGTATGAATTTTATTTTTTATTTAGGAAGCTGGAAGAATGTATATATTGGTAATGGAGACACGCAATGTATAATTTGCTTGAACGTAAACACCACATGAGCCATAGAAACAGTTTATCAAAGATATTGGAGAATATTAAAATTATGAAGAATTAAGAAGGCATTAAAATATACCATAGGTTGATCAATGCATGTCTTATTTCATACATATCACCAAATAAAACGCCCTAAATCAAATGTTACGCGGTGGCGAAGAAACTTGGCACTGTAGAGAAGTTCTACTATAGTTACCTACTATTAAAAATTTACATAAAAAATTGCTTCGAAATTCATTACTTCAGGTGTTTTCGCACAAAAACAATTGACGCAAATATAAAGGTACTACACCTTTATAATCTGATTATGTATCTTTTGAATGTCATTATATCAACGTCATATTTATGTATGTTAATTGCACATTGGTTTAACCAAACGTGCAACTTTCCATCATACATTTTTTGAGGTCGTATTTTCTGTCACGTTGGTACCTAATATACCTCTGGCGGAAAGTGCTACTGCGATCCTCACGAAGGCGGGAGGATATATTAAGTTTTGAGTTATTGAATCCTGATTATAAATAAGGTTTTTTTTTCAATATATGGAGTGAAAATGCGAAGCTCGTTTCTATTATACAGTTCAAATAAATTATTCAATTATTGTATTCAATATTTGCCGTAACTAAAAATTGTAAAGATAAAAATAAAGATTGTAAAGATGAAGAAAAACATATTACCTTGGTTTAGACTATGGTTTATGGAATGGATGAGTGAAGAAAGATTGGCGAAACATAACAGACATTGCGAAAGTTTGTGCAAGAAGAGGCAAAGGAAGCCGTAGATCAAATCGATCGGATGCTCAAGGACGGGAACGACAAGAGTACTCGAAACCGACGAGCATGTATGAAGAGACTGATAAATGTGGACGAAGCGAAACCGGTATGTAAGTCTAGAGAGAACTGGCGCTCTATACTCCCTGCCTACCTCGTTAGGGACTCGGCGTGATGATATGTATGTAGTATATTTTTAAAAGATAAGACCAACATATTTCCTTCCTACTTTAAAATAAATGCTTTAATAATGGAGCTCTATGACGAGTTCGACATGATGCCCACGGCTGCCTTCAACCAAATAAATTTATCTCGATAGCATGTAACCTAGTAGGTCTAATTCAACGAAGCCGCCCAGTGGTTTCGTTGAGCTTTTCCCTAGCGCAACATGCAGAATGGAGCTCTTCAAGAAATTAATGAAAAGATTCCGGCAGGCTTGTTTTTCAACTCAACATATTTTCCTTCATTTAAAATAAATCAGTGATGACATAATAGATGATGTTTTGGGTTTTAAAAAGTATTTGCCGAAGATCTGTCTTATCAACTGGGCAACCATGAATAGCGCAAATATGTGTTTTTGCAAATTTGGCAAACCCCGTTCTGAAACAATGGTGGGAAAGTGAATTAAATAACAAGTTCGTAGTGCTGACCCCGAGTATCACGTGCCAAAAAGGGACATTGGCTTAGTTTATTGTATATCATAATTTTTGCCAAAAGGCCTCCGGTCATGTACTTCTTAGGTGCTAAGGAAGTACAGCTAATTGCACCCCATGTGGGGTTCGGACCTGAGCTTAGGGCGTTAATGATTCGCGAGCTAGGGAGCTGGGCTAGACTGCGTGATGTTAATATAAATAATTTTAAGCTCGTTTAATGCCACGGTGTTCGCTCGAGCCAATGATTGCAGGGCCCTGGCAATCATTGGCTCGAGCTCGAGAGTAAGGGATATTGAGAGGATTATATCAGTCTATAATTATAATCATTTGGTTTTACCTCAGTTGATGATTTTGTGTTATTTTACCACACTAGTGTTATATAATTCTTTTGATATCTTAATATTTATTAATTACGCGTCACGTTGTCCGCGATGGGCTCCTAAACTAACTTACCGATTTCAATCAAATTTGCACACCGTGTGCAGTTTGATCTAAATTCAAAGATAGGATAGCTTACATCTTAATTTATAGCCGCAATATAGCAAATTATTTGACAGTCACAATTTTCTGTTAGCTCCAAGCGAGTCTAATAGACGTCGATCCGTTCACTGGATTGAGTAAGTAATTATTTATTTATTTATTTACAATGTAATATAACTATGTGCAGGGTGCTTCGTGGAAGTATTAATGCCCCTGAATTACTCGAAGAGCTCACAAAAATATTTGTGCCTGACAACTACACACGCGCCAGGAAACACAGGCTCTTTTCCATATCGGCTTGTCGTAGTAAGTCGCGATCGTACTCTCCCGTCCCTCGCACTCTCTCTGCGTTCAATGATCTCTTGGAGTCCAACTCTGATTGCGATTTGTTTGCGGATGGATGGCAGACTATTATGTCGGCATGTCTGGAGTATTGGGAGGCGATTGTATGAATGTTGTTTTATATATTTTCTTTTGTGTTGTGTATATGCTGTGTATATAATTTTAACTATTTAGAGTAATTGGCTACTGGCCGTTCTAATGTGTATTTTAAAATAATAATAAATAAAATAATAACTAAAACCTTAGCCACACCAACGCGCGGCCGGGTCTGCTAGTATTATATTACATTGTTGTTTCTACCCAAGTTTATACTCGTAGTCTATTTTAGCATGACATATTTGTTGTCATGGCTGTCTGACAGAGAAACATATTTTTATTTTATTTTGTTTTTGTTTTTGTCGAGACGGTTAACTAATACTTGACCCTGACCCGAAGATGATTTTTGAGGGTCATTCGTTGGTCCCAATACTAAGTTAGATATGCGAGCTTTGTCCTGATATCAGTTCTATCGGCTGTATATACAACTCAGTATCACCAGAAATATCAAGAAACTCCATGGTCTTGAGGTTTTGGGGACGTTTTTTCTAGAGCCTGGGGCGATGGGTATTCGAATACCATGTTATTGCACAAACTAGTATACGTAAAAGTTCAAGTGGCTTGGGAGACTTATAAAACGGTTTAATCCATGTGAAATTGGTATCTATCCCGGGTAGTAGCATGATATAGCCAACCTTCCTCAATAAGCGGATAGCACGTTTGCAAATATTCTTTCAATTCTAATTAGTTGTTCTTTAATAAGGGGTCCATACAAACTGCCACTTTCTAAAAATCTTTTACCCTCACAAGCCTTCCCACAAGGGTCCCCGAAGGGGAAAGGTAGGGGTGTATAGGAAATACCTACACACCCACTTTCCGCCAGAGATACATGTTAGGTGCCAACGTAACGTGATGGCGAGTCCGTTACTCAAACACTACTATACATACGCCTTTAAATGGCTTCTCAGACATATGCAGGTTTCCACTCGATTTTTTCCTTCACCGTAAAGCTCTGTATAGGCAACTACTCGTAACACTCGGCCACAACGGGTCTTTCTAAAAATATTATATAAAATTTAAGGCAGTTTAGAATATATATTTTTTCCTTAATCTTACTTATTATTTAGCATAAAAAATATAACAAATAGGTCAAAATTCGCGTAGTAGGTATTAAGTTTAAAATGTATCAACGTCTCAACGACAATTAAAACTTTACCTTGAAAATTATTTTAAATTATTATCCTCCGTCACGTCGACTGCCTCGCAGGTACCACAGTCTTTTGTTGGGTTAGTTTAACTGACTGATTTTAATATTTACGCGGTGACCACTTTTTTATTGGAATCATTACACACATTCATAACATACATGTCTGCACGTACAGACATAGTAATACACATAGAGATACAGACAAACACATTCATAAAATAAAATTTCACATATGATATATGCACATACTATACATATACATAGACAAACGCATAGACACAATCATTAGACACTCATCTCACACACTCACTCACACACACACACACACACACACACACATACACACACACACTCACACACACACACACACACACACACACACACACACACACACACACAATTTGCTAAATTGTATTAATTTTATTGAAGACCACAGAAAGAGAGGGGACTCTTCTAATACAGGTTCTTGGAACTTAAAAGAAGAGATCCCAAACCATGTAATATTATTATCTTGTAATTAATTCAATAAAGATTTATTATAATTATTATTATTATTATTGCTGGTTCAATGAATTTAGGGTACCGACTGTAGTCTGAATGGATATAACAATATTTTACCGTTCAGTTTGACAAAATGACAATTACAAAATAAAAAAATATATATTTATTTAACAACAAAACTTAAATTATCATTACAGTTTTTGACCAATACAAATTGAGAAGCAAAATACTTATGTGATAATAAGATATAAAGCAATTTTAGCAGCTAAGATATAAAGCAATTTTAGTGAGTTCACCCAAAGAGATAGCAAAGAAAATTTTTAATCTCTTAGCGTTATGTAGTCCCTTATCTGCCACTTATGCAATCCAGCAAATTATTTTTGTTATTATATGGGCTGGGTTATGAAACCTATGAGAACCCTGTATTATGTATATTGGTTGACTTGTACTTAGCCATTAACATAAAACAAAGACATCAAAAATATAATCCTCTATTGTTAAAAAATTCGCATTATAATTATAAAAAAATATTTGATGATGGCGATAAAATATAGATATGGTCCCATGATTTTTATATAGGTATTTATACTATTTATAATATAACTAGCGACCCGCCCCGGCCTCTCACGGGGCTAATGTAGATACTAATAATATGTATAAGATAAAAATGGTTACTGTGGGTTATCCTTTTGAAATTAATATGATCTTTTTTAGATATACAATTCCCTAGTACAGTCACTTGGTCTGCTTCGTAGGATTTAGCCAGTGTTTGCTATTTAAGCGGACTAAAATATGTTTGTTACGACATCACATAACAAATCAGCTTTTCTGTAAAATAATATGTATGTACATATAAAACTTCACCTTGAATCACTCAATCTATTGCTGAAAACTGCATTAAAATCGTGGAATAGTTTAAAACATTTAAGTGAACAGACAGTGGAAGCGACTTCATTTGATATGGAAAAATATACATTAATTAATACAATAAGAAGCATAATTACTTAAAGCGTATTGCGGATATATTATGTATACTTTTTGTGAGGCTGAATTGGGTAATTTTGCACAGTAATTAAATTATTACCTGATTATAAAAAAATACGTGGACACCTTAATGTCTCCGACGAGATGTCGGAGATTCGGATTATCTGATGAGAGTGGGTGTGTGCGTACTTCCTACCCACCTCTGTCTTCCCCTTCAGGGTCCCTTGTGGGAAGGCGTGGAACGAATTTTAATCCATCCGCGGGGAGCTAGCGGGACGCGCCTCAGACTGGGTTGAGGTAGCGGGACGTGCCTCAGACGGGGTTGAGGTGGCGGATTGCCTAGTGATCGCAACGCACATTGGAGTAAAGACAGTGACGAATTATTTTGAGATATGTATATGTCGTGTCGTCGTTGTCGTGTAGTTGTAAGTAAACAATAGAAGCGATTCAGTAAAAACAGTAGAACTCCTAGAAGTTTGTAATTTAATATATATTATTATATTAAGGTTATATATGTATATATATATATATATATAAATTAAGAGTCCCCTACATACATATGAGTATTCTATACACATAGACTGTAATTATGTCCTCACGCCTTCCCACAAGGATCCCCGAAGGGGTAGGTTGCATACGCTTGAAAAGACATTCAAAGACGAATGGATGGATTCCCCGATTAAAATATATCGCTGGCGGAAAGTAGGTGTGTGGGAACTACCTATATATATATATAAATTAAGAGTCCCCTACATACATATGAGTATTCTATACACATAGACTGTAATTATGTCCTCCCGCCTTCCCACAAGGATCCCCGAAGGGGTAGGTTGCATACGCTTGAAAAGACATTCAAAGACGAATGGATGGATTCCCCGATTAAAATATATCGCTGGCGGAAAGTAGGTGTGTGGGTACTACCTATATATATATATATAAATTAAGAGTCCCCTACATACATATGAGTATTCTATACACATAGACTGTAATTATGTCCTCACGCCTTCCCACAAGGATCCCCGAAGGGGTAGGTTGCATACGCTTGAAAAGACATTCAAAGACGAATGGATGGATTCCCCGATTAAAATATATCGCTGGCGGAAAGTAGGTGTGTGGGTACTACCTATACACCTCTGCCTACCCCTTCGGGGACCCTTGTGGGAAGGCGTGAGGATATATTATATATATATTATTAACTACCAATATTTAATTTCCAAGGAAACAGAATGTCGCATGGAAGTTTGTGGAATTGCAATAACAGGGTAATTGCTAATAATAGATCAAATAATTACATAATTTGTACATATTATAAACGCGATAGTTCGTGTGTTTGGGTACCTACCCATGAAAAAAATTATTAATGGATTTGGATGAAATTTGTCACAATAATTTATTAGCTAGATTAAAGTATTAACACATAGCTGGAGCAGGGTATTTACGGTTTTTAATGAATTTTATCTAAACATTTTAATTCACATTATTTTATGAAGTACTTTCCGCTAGATCTCAATGTGATATCAACGCGGACGAAGGCGCGGGTATCAGGTAGTTTTTTTTATACAACAAGAGTGGCAAACAAGCATACGGCCCACCTGATGGGAAACGGTTACCGTAGCCTATTTACGCTCACGATACCTAAGTATCACTTGCGCGTTGCCACTTTGTGTTCAGAGAGTTATACTGTGTTGGCAACATAATAGGTCTAATCCCTCGGTTGCCTACACAATATAACAATCCTCCCCCCTCCCCAAGGAGCTCATTACTGGAAACCTTATTCACCACGTAGGAACACAACACAAAAAAATTGTGTTATTTGGCTACGGACTTCTATAAGGTGGAGGTCCTGCCCCAGTCGGGCAGCTCCAAATTCGAACGGAGAATCCGTTATGCCCTACCTCTCTTAAACATACTCTTATACATGCTAGTATACAATATTCCTCAGTCCACAGATAGTATCTTGAATGAGCCCGGCATTCCCGAATACTCTTCATTGAATTTACATGACAGTCTGAGCCGTTCGTCTGTGACAGCCTTTTCCATAAATTTTATTCTCTCCACGTGCTCAGCTGTACTAAACTCCTTAACATTATCATCTGGAAAGAAAATTACCAGTGTATATTTTTAGACTAGCAGCCCGTCCCGGCTACGCACGGATGGACATTATTTTTTAAACATTTTGCCATAAAATTTATTTTTTATATTAATATAGCCTATATTAATCAGTGATAATGTAGCATTCTAATAGTGAAAGGATTTTTAAAATCGGTCTAGTACTTTTTGAGCCAATTCCTTACAAACATACTTACATACAAATCTTTCCTCTTTACAATATAATATTAATATAGGTAGAGGCATGGAGCGTAGGTTTGAACATATGAAAAGGATGACTGAAGAAAGATTGACGAAGCAGATATACAAAGCGAAAGTGTGTGCAACACGAGGTAGAGGAAGACCACGTTCCAACTACCTAGATCAAATCGAACGGACGCTCAAGGACGGGAACGTCAAGAGTACTCGAAACCGGTGAGCATGTTGGAGAGATGGAGAAGCGAAAGAGGTATGCAAGTCTAGAGAGAACTGATGCTCTATTATCTCGGACTCGGCGTAATGATATTTATGTATGTATGACTGAAAAAAGATTGACGAAACAATGTGATAGATAGGTAGCCGAAACGTGGTCTTCCTCTGCATTTTATTTCACACACTTTCGCATAATATATATGTTTCGCCAATCTTCCTTCACTCATACTTAATAGGTCCAAAATATATATTAGAATATATTATGCTTGTAAAAAAAGCCGTGGTGGCCGAGTGGTTCGAGCAGTTGCCTGCGACGCAAAGGTCGCAAGTTCGAATCCCGACTGTACCAATGAGTTTTTCTGAACTTAAGTACAGTGATTAGTCACACCACGAGCTTAACGGTGAAGGAAAACATCGAGAGGAAACCTGCATACGTCTGAGAAGCAATTCAAAGGCGTATGTATAGTCGTACTGGAGTAACGGCGACGGACTCGCCATCTGTCACGTTGGCACCTAATATACCTCTGGCGGAAAGTGGGTGTGTGGGTATTACCTATACACCTCTGCCTACCCCTTCGGGGACCCTTGTGGGAAGGCGTGAGGATATATTATATTATTATTATATATTATGCTATGGAAAGGAAATTCAAACAGATTATTCCAGTAAGTAAGCTAATCTCACCTGTTAATTCATAGACACTTTTCTCGTCGCCGCCGTATTCTTTGGGTAGAATTTCCCTTGGTATGTATTTATATAGAGACTCTATAGAACTGTGAATAACTATCCTGTTGCGTAGCTTTTCCGTCAATCCTTGTCTTAAGATAGACAATACTAAATCGAAGAATTTGGATCCGCTGAGACAATGTATATGCCGCAGGCGCATGCCCATAGCTTCCTGAAAATGACCCAATGTAACTCTTGTTCCTTCAACGGCTTAATCATTACATGTATACAAATTTTAAATAAAACTTAAAGGCCGTGGAGGCCGTGGTTTGAGTTGCCTGCAACACAAAGATTGTAAATTTGTATCCCGACTGTAACAGTGAGTTTTTCCGAACTTAAGTACAATGATTAGTCACAGTACGAGCATTTTGGTGAAGGAAAACGACGAGAGAAAACCAGCATACATTTGTGAAAAAATTCAAAGGCGTATATATAGTCGTGATTGAGACACCACGATGGACGATCTGTCACGTCGGAACCTAAAATATATCTCTAGCGGAAAGTGGATGTGTATGTTTCTACCTATGCACCTGCCTACCCTTTCGGGGACTTTTTATAATCCTTTATATAACCCTTTATATAATCAGATTGAACGCGAGTCAAACCACATAGCACAACTAGTTAAAATAAGAAAAATATATCGCAATTTACCACAAGTAAGGTCGATCCTTTGTGAATGGTAATGGGGTTGATTTTCTTAGCTAGATTCAAACATATATTTCGTGAATCTGCAATGATTTCGTAACCAGTATTGTAGTCGTGGCAAAGCATGTATTCGACGCTCTGAAAATATTAATCAATCAATAAATATCTTGGGACGACGATCCACACACGTTAACCAAGACACAAATTAAGTTTGTGCTGTCGAAAGTAATCAATGATATTATATGCAAGCACATCCTTATTCTGATTGAAAAATATTCACCCGTAAAGTAAATCTAACCTCAAATGGTAATCAAAGTACTCGCAGACGTCTAAGTATTTTTTTATTATTAGTTATTACCTTTTCGATTTTTAACCTTAGCCAATTACATATTACAATTAGCGACCTCAGGCCATAATTCAAATTTATTGGTATAGGTATATTCGATTCCAATTAGTCTTATGAATCATAAGTAGGTATATGTTAGTCACACCACAAGCTTTATGGTGAAGGAAAGCACCGAGAGGAAACCTGCATACGCTAGAGAAGAAATTCATAGGCGTATAGTCATTCTTGAGTAACGGCCATGGACTTGCCATATGTCACGTCGGCACCTCACCTATACACCTCTGCCTACCCCTTCGAGGACCCTTGTGGGAAGGCGTGAGGAGTAGGCAAATTGGCATCGAGTGTCTTGCCGGAGCAGGATCTTGGCTAATTTTGGAATCTTGGCTAATATTTACGTTACCAAGTTTAAACACAGGATAAGTAGTATTTGATCATACCAAAGTTTTCTTTTATATCATATCACTTTGGGTGGCAAACAAGCATACAGCCCGCCTGATGGTAAGCGGCTACCGCCGCCTATGGACGCTTGCACCACCAATAACATAACTCGCGCTTTACCGATCCGGCAGGAATCTTTTCACCCTTGTTTATGAAGACCATGCTCTACTCTCCAGGGAAAACCTCGAAGTGATCCATAGTGGGGAATTTTGGTAATCGCAGCTCTACTAGATGCTTGAGTTGCTGTCCACAACGCGATATTGGTGCCTACTTTATTACGTATGGCAGCGAATTCGGGGTATGTCAGAACGTCAAGAGTGCTCGAAACCGACTTGCATGTATGAAGAGACTGATGAATGTGAACGAAGCGAAAGAGGTATGTAAGTCTAGAGGGAACTAGTGATCTATAATCTCTGCCTACCCCGTTAGGAACTCGTGTCCTAGAGAGAGTACATACATACATACGTATGGATATACTATAGCAATAAAAAAACAGCTACACCTCTGTAGAGGTAGAATATGTTGGATTATACTTTTACTTTCTCCAACATTATACGCCATAAGCTATAATTTCATTACTTACCACACCCAATAATTTGAAGAAGTCAGCAATATCGAATCTATCGTCGAAGCCGTGTGCGCCAGCTATGATTATCCGATAGTTATCGGAGGTTGGCTTTGGCAGAAAGCAGTTGTAACTATAAAACATCAAAAAGCTTTATTAAACTCTCATATCTTTAGTAGGTGCTCTTAGGTTTGGATTGAAATACACCAATTAAAGGAAATTCAACATTGCGATGTTAAACAAATCCTAGTAATGAGAAAGTCACGCCAGTCTCGCCTGAACGGCCGAACAGAATTAGTTGCAATTTGGTATAGAGATAGATTCTGAGATGAGTGGATTTAACAAGGAAATCACTAGCAACAGTGCTGGATAAAGTCAACGCGGGCCCATAGCAAATTTATCAAGCGCCCTTGGACTTTTTGAGCTTTCACCAACACAAAGTACTCATCCTGACAGTACCCGAGTACCGATGAGTTTTTCTGAATTTAATTCACTGATTAGTCACCGTACGAGCATTTTCGTGAAGTACACTCGGATACTCGGTTACTCGGTTACTCTATAAATGGGTTTTGAACGGTCGCGGGTTCAAGCTCTGCGTCGTTGTCGAATTTTCATTGTATGAAAAATATCTATAAATATGTTACCAACATGTATACTAGCAGTCACGTTTTTACTACATCGCTATCTTCCTAAGATAAGCGCGATCAGACAAACAAACATTCGACTTCATGATATTAGTAAAGACATAGACAGACTATATTTAAACACAAAAAAATATCTTTACAAACAAAATTGCTACAGGCGGGTATCGAACTCAAGCTTGTAATTATTGGTACAGAAATGGCAGAGTACACTACCGTCGTCTCGGACATCCAGCCTTCATACTCAGAAGTATGTAGAACAAAGTTTGTGCAGAAGACAAGAATTCCTTTCCAAAAGAACCTAATAGTCAGCATACATACCAACAATTGAAGAATGGTTTGAAGTCATTTTCGATATCAATATTTTGAAAGAACTCAGGCATTAAGTTCCTAAATGTGCATAATTTATCCAGCCGTTTCTTTGCGCGCTCTACCGATCCTTTATTGTAAATTAAGTATCTTTCTAAGTAGTCTCGACCTGAAATGTCAGATTATTATTATTATACTAGTTGCCAACTGCGGTTTCAGCCGTAGGATATGTTTTTATTATCAGATACTTACATAAAACACGTTGCTGTCCACAACGCGATATTGGTATGTCAGAGGAAGTATGAAAATAGCTTGAATGCAGTTGAGATGCAATGTCTTCGAAAAATGTGCGGCGTAACGATATTAGATCGAATCCGCAATGGAGAGATTCGCAAATCAACTGGCGTGAATGAGGGCGTGATTGTAAAGATGAAGAAAGGCATGTCACGTTGGTTTGGACACATAGAAAGGATGAGTGAAGAAAGATTGACGAAACAGATATACAAAGCAAAAGTGTGTGCAAGAAGAGGCAAAGGAAGGCCACGTTACAACTACCTGGATCAAATAGATCGGACTCTCAAGGACGGGAACGTGAAGAGTACTCGAAACCGACGAGCATGTATGAAGAGACTGATGAATGTGGACGAAGCGAAAGAGGTATGTAAGTCTAGAGAGAACTGGCGCTCTATACTCTCTGCCTACCCCGTTAGGGACATGGCGTGATGATATCATATCATCATAACATTATATAAAACACATTCAGCGAATATTATGTCCCTGTGCCAAATTTAATTCAAATCTGTTCAGTTGTTTTTTGCATGAAAGAGGAACAAATAGCCTCATAAACGTTTGCAACTCTCATATTTATACATTGTGCCCAATTAAGACATAGTAGAATATCCAATTAATTTGGCACAGCGATGTTTGTCAACAATAAAAATTTACGCGGAGCACATCTACTGATATACTGTAGTTAGTGATGTATAAATTATTATTATTATATACATTAATATAACCTTTATAAATAAACGCAAGGACCAGGATAATGACTAATAAAGATATCTGACCAGAACCACGTGACTGGAATTTATCGTACTCAGATAACCGTTTGACCTTTACAATAATTATATCTTTTGCATTTGTGAGCATTTATTGTTCATCTTGGGCTTATAGGGCTTGTATGATCTCAAGTTAAGCCTTGATCAATGAATGCAAATGGTTTCAAATAAGATTGCAGGCCGGTTTTAGATGTTGCAGTGGCTATATTCTCATATTATTTTCACTCGAGCTGGCGGTGAGGTAAACACAAGCGAAGCTGGGCGAGGCAGATAATTATGATAATATATTATATATGCTCACACCTTCCCACAAGGGCCCCGAAGTGGTAGGCAGAGGTATATAGGTGGTAAGCACACACTCACTTTCAGCTAGAGATTATTTGGCAACAATAATACTATATTGTAGCATTTCCTAACAGTATAAAAAAATTAAAAAAAACACCTTTATTAATGCGCACGGGAGGAAATTATTTTTTTAAACATTTTTGCATATAATGTATTGTTCTCTTGCAATTAAAATAGCCTATATTAATCAGTGATAACGTAGTATTCAAATGGTGAAAGGGTTTTCAAAATCGGTCCAGTACTTTCTGAGCCAATTCCTTACAAACACACTTACATACTTACAAACAAACGTACATACAAATCTTTCCTCTTTATAATATTAGTATAGACATCCTTCACCACTTTTTCCTATGCCAAGTCTTTCACTGCGCAAGCTGTCCATCTTTGGAAGTCGCTACCCCAGAAAATGAGAGTTGCAGACACTAATCTTGTTCAAAAAGCTTTTATTTGAACACTATATACAACAAAAAAAACAAAATATTCTCATGCCACAGATAGATTCATAACACGATTATATTCACGCCTTCAAAAGCCTTCCCTGTAGGCAGAGGTGTGTAAGTAGGACCTTCACACCCACTTTCAGCTGGAGAAATATTTTAGATGCCAACGTGACAGATAGCGAGACCATCGCCGTTACTCAAACACGACAATACATAAGTGTTTGTTTTTTTTTCTTCTCAAATGTATGCAGTATGCACCGTAAAGCTCGTGGTGTAACTAATAACTGTATTCAAGTTCAGGAAAACTCATTGGTACAGTCGAGATTCGAACTTTCAATCTTTGTGGTCCAGGCAACTTCCCGATCTATTCGACCACCGAGACTTCTACGATAAATAAAATAATAGGTAGTAAAAGAATAACACGTCGAGGACATTTTTACTTTATTAAATGTGTTTGATGTTATTTGCATACTGAAAAATATAAAAACAAAAATAACATTACGTACCCTATCATAAAAGATAATGAGGATATTTTGTTACTCTTTCAAGCAAAAACTGATAAACAGAATTAGATGAAATGCTATTACATATCTATTAGCTTGATTAACACATACATACTTTTTAGTAGGTACATTATATATTATACTAGCTGTCCCGCCCAGCTTCGCCCGGGTGAAAAAGTTAAACTTTCTGAAACACGATCGTAGCGCCACCTATCGGTTCCAATTGTGATGTAAGCTATCCTTTCTTTTAAGTTGGATCAAACTGCACACGGTGTGCAAATTTGATTGAAATCAGTTAAGTAGTTTAGAAGCCCATCGCGGACAAACAACGTGACACGTAATTTATATATATTAATATATTACACATAAAATGTATTCGAAGTTAAGATAATAATATTTAGATTTAGTTTTTTTAATACCACATGGGTGGCAAACAAGCATGCGGCCCGCCTGATGGCAAGCGGCTACCGCCGCCTATGGAGGTTTGCAACACCAGGGGTATCACTCGCGCGTTGCTAGCCTCGCAGGAATCTTTTCACACCCTTCTTGAAGAACTCCATGCTGTACTCTCCAGGGGAAACCTCAACATAATCTAAGCAATGCTAAATATTATTCTCATTAAGCAAATTTTTGTTATTATTTTAAGAAATAAAGAACTTTAAACCCATATGCATCTAGGCTTTACTTATATTATATGTAAATGTGAAAGTTTGAATGAAGGGATGGGTGTTGGTAACTCCATAACCATACCATACGCCATAACGACTGTACGAAATTTGATGTAATTTGGCAGAGAGGTAGTTATTTATAGTCTGGAATATATTATACTTTTATTTGATTCTGTTTGTGTAACAAATTAAAACATAAACAAATAGGAGCTTTTTAGAGTGTCTTTTTAAGTTAGAAAAGTGCCAGCTTGCTATTGAGTGTCTGGGAGTTTTATTAGATCGCATCTTTAACGTCATACGCCGCAAAACAGTAATAGCTGATGCGGGCTGCCAAAGTTAACCGACTTAAATGGCATTGGGCTGGACACGTCTGTCGCAGGCGAGTCGTGGACCAAACAAACAACACAATGGCCCTCACTGAACGTGACGCTCAGACGTTGAAGGCCAAGAAGAAGATGGCGGGACGATAGGATATTTATATAGAGCTATGAGATTTTCCCCAGAGAGTACAGGTGCTCTTCAAGTAGGATGTGAAAAGATTCCTACAGGGTCGGTAGCAACTCAGCATCAGCTGGTCCGCGTGCCCGCTTATTACCTTTACGGTATAAAAAAATATTTTATTATATAAATACATACCAAAATCTTTGATAACGAAATGATTTTGCTTTTGAATCCATTCTTCCAATAAGTCAATGTCTTGTTTCATTTTATCAACGTGTTCATATCCAAATTCCTTACGAACTTCTACTAATTGATTATCGTTGAACTTTAAAATTTTGTTCGCCTTAATATTTTCCATCGTAGGTACCTACAATATTATATTATCAACTGCAAATTTGCGATCGTTTAAAATCGTCCGCAGACTTCAACTGAGTACTATCAAATGCAATCGAACTACCTAAACCTGAGCTTATATATACTGTTAGGATGTGATAATTTTCATCATCATCATCTCAAGATCATCAAGTGCTAAAACTCATTGTTTCATGCTGTTATTGTGGCTTGGTATAGGACAATTTTGAACGTAAATCACCCTAATAACAAAGGCTTACCGATTCAAATAAGGCAGATTAGGCAATTTCCATAGTACAACGAGCATTCGGTTATGTAGACATGGTACCTACTATTGATAAGAGTTAATTTAAAAACAAAGAGTATTTCTAATTATTCTTATTGGAACCCTTAAAGAAATATTAATACGCCATAGCTAAGAGATACATTATGCACATTTAAACATACATACAAACCAGCCGTGACGGCGGGGTGGTTCGAGTAGTTGCCAATTCAAAGGCGTATGTATAGTCGTGCTTGAGTAACGTCGATGGACTCGCCATCTGTCACGTTGGCACCTAAAATATATCTCTGGTGGAAAGTGGATGGGTACTACCTAAACACCTCTGCCTATCCCTTCGGGGACCCTTGTGGCCAGGCGTGATGATAATTTCTAGTCATTTTTACAATATTAAGATCAAGATTAGGTAGTGTTCGACTTTGCGTCCCCAGTTAGCTAAGTTGCCCATCTGCCCACCAAGAACATGGTTTTCTAAATGCAAAAAATATCTACGTAACGAAGCAAAGTTAAATAACGATTCTGTTCAAGTAAATGGTACGGAAAATCAAGTATAATTAAGCGTCAAACACAACTGCATAAAAAATATTCCACAGCATAACATTAATGAAAAATATGATAGGGCATGACGGAGGTACCGGTATTGTTCAAGGTTGCATAAGGATACGGGCCACGTCGTGTCTCTTTCGAACTCTGGAATTATGACGTCTGGGTTTGAGGTTTTGTTGCTCAAGTTTTTTGTGTTGTGTTCCTACGTGGTGAATAAGGTTTCCAGTAATGAGCCCCTTGGGTAGGGGGAGGATTGTTATATTGTGTTGGCAGCAGAGTGTCCCATTATGCTGCCAACACAGTATAACTCCGAGCACAGAGTAGCAACGCGCAAGTGATACTTCTGTATACATACATATCACGCCGAGTCCCTAACGGGGAAGGCAGAGAGTATAGAGCGCCAGTTCTCTCTAGACTTACATACCACTTTCGTTTCGTCCACATTCATTTTTTTTTTGTTGAGTTTAGAACCCCGTTGAGGTTTTCCCTGGAGAGTACAGCATGGAGTTCTTCAAGAAGGGTGTGAAAAGATTCCTGCAGGGTCGGCAACGCGCGAGTGATACCCCTGGTGTTGCAAGCGTCCATAGGCGGCGGTAGCCGCTTACCATCAGGCGGACCGCATGCTTGTTTGCCAACCAAGTGGTATAAAAAAAAAAAAAATTCATCAGACTTCGGGAATTGTTAGTGTAAATAGGCTGCGGTAACGTTTTCCATCGGGTGGGCCGTATGCTTGTTTGCTACTCTTGTTGTATTAAAAAAAAATTGAAGCGTACGATTAGAGTAAGTTAAAAATTGTCGATGTTACGCTTTGAACAACAAGAAATGTTCGATTGTGTGATACATTATCATACAATCGAACATTAGGTATTATCGTATGAGAAGATTAAAAGTGTTGTTAAATGTGCATATAATATTAAAAACACCATCACATAATATTCAAATGACAGGTCATGCAAGGCAATTAATTCCTCCTCTTTTATAGAATCGATTATATATGTAGGTATATGTAAATTAATATAATATATAAAATAATATATCCTCACGCCTTCCCACAAGGGTCCCCGAAGGGGTAGGCAGAGGTGTATAGGTAATACCGACACACCCACTTTCCGCCAGAGGTATATTAGGTGCCAACGTGACAGATTGCGAGTCCATCGCCGTTACTCAAGCACGACCATCTATACATACGCCTTTGAATTTCTTCTCAGACGTATGCAGCTTTCCTCTCGATGTTTTCCTTCACCGTAAAGCTCGTGGTGTGACTAATCACTGTACTTAAGTTCAGAAAAACTCATTGGTACAGTCGGGATTCGAACCTGCGACCTTTGCGTCGCAGGCAACTGCTCGAACCACTCGGCCACCACGGCTCTCTATATCTCATATGTAAATTAAGATAGAGTTTTGGTCACCGTTTCTTCTTCCGACAGGTCCTTTTCCTGGAAATGGTGGTAACTGTAGTTTTATACGTAGTACATGAGGTTCAATAAGCGTTCCCTTACGTTGAATAAATATTGATGTTATGAGTTTAATGTACCTGTGATACCCGTGAAATTATAAGCATATCTAGGCTACGATCACCGCTCATTAACAGTGGGTTCAGTGTTAGCCACTTTTGCAGTATTAAAGAAAAAAAACAAAAGCTGAATGCAAAGCAAACGTAAGCGATGACGCACATACATTTTATTCTTTAACCTCTTGAACTATCTCTAGTCAACCTAACCAAGCTAAATTCTTAACACGAGTTCTGCCATTCACCTTGAACATAGACATGAGTAAAATATGTCACACTTATTGGAAAATTGCTGTTCTTTTCACTAATCTATGGCATTGGATGAACTAAGACATTAAGAGTCTTCCCGTTCATCTCACCCCAAACAACTGCTAATGAGATATGCTTATAATTCCAGGGTACCCGTGCACTGCTTACCTTTTTTTTTTTTTTTTTTTTATACAACAAGAGTGGCAAACAAGCATACGGCCCCCCTGATGGGAAACGGTTACCGTAGCCTATTTACGCTCACGATACCGAAGTATCACTTGCGCGTTGCCACTCTGTGTTCGGAGAGTTACAGTGTGATGGCAGCATAATGGGTTTAATCCCTCTGCTTCCAACACAATGTAACAATCCTCCCCCCTCCCCAAGGAGCTTATTACTGGAAACCTTATTCACCGCGTAGGAACACAACACAAAAAATTCTGTTATTTATATACTCATACTAGCCGTCCCGCCCAGCTTCGCCCGGGTGAAAAAGTTAAATTTCCTGAATCACGATCGCAGCGCCACCTATCGGGTCCAATTGTAATGTAAGCTATCCTACCTTTCAAGTTTGATCAAATTGCACACAGTGTGCAAATTTAATTGAAATCGGTTAAGTTGTTTAGAAGCCCATCGCGGACTTGCGATAAAAATTTCCATAAAAAAGGTTATAGTGAGTCAATCTTAAAATATAGACATATGCTGTCGCGGACTTTTTTTTAGATCTTTCAAAGAGGAACAATTCCCTCATACATGATATTTGTGTAACTTAAACCGTTTACGCAGCGCACGCAACGGAAGCTCCCAAAAAGGAATATTTTTTCCCGTTCTTGCAACATTATTAATGTATGCTTCGCTCCTATTGGTCGTAGCGTAATGTTATATAGCCTAAAGCCTTCCTAGACAAATGGACTATCCAACACAAAAATAATTTTTCAATTCCAAAAAGTATTTCCTGAGATTAACGCGTTCAAACAAACAAACAAACTCTTCAGCTTTATAATATTAGTATAGATATATAACCTTATACTCAAAACATCAAAAATATTTTGTTCAACTTAAGGGAACCCTTATTGAACGTAACATACTAAGTGTAAGTAAAACTACAGTCACCACAATTTCCAAGAGAGAGACCTGTCAGAAGAAAAAACGGTGACAAAAACTCTTCTAAGCCTATAGGTACTCCAAGCAATACTTGCATTAAGTTTTGCATGCCCTTAGATAACGAACTAAGCACTGGTCTTCCCGGAAAGGGATTTAGGCAAGGTTACAGCATACCTTTTTTCATCTTTACAGTCTCAGTCTCATTCAAACCACTAGCTTTGCAAAACTCTTCCCTGTTTTGATCCAAGATCAGCTTGTCGCGTTGTATATAATGAGTATATAGTTTCATCGTCGAAGTTAAGAAGCTGCTTATGTGCACAGTACCCAACACTGTGATATTGTGTTCGGTCTGCTCCTTGTAGATTACATTAACAAACCTTATTAAGCCTTGTATCGTATAACGATGTGCCAAGCTGGAACATACCTAAATATATCCTCACGCCTTCCCAAAAGCGGTTCCGAAAGGTACCCGAGGGGTAGGCAGAGGTGTATTGGTAGTACCCACACACCCACTTTCCGCCAGATTTATATATTAGATGCCAACGTGACAGATGGCGAGTCCATCGCCGTTACTCAAGCACGACTATACGCCTTTGAATTGCTTCTCAGACGTATGCTGGTTTCATCTCGATGTTTTAATTCACCGTAAAGCTCGTGTACTGACAAAACATACTTAAGTACAGAAAAATTCATTGGTACAGTCGGGATTCGAACTTGCATTCTTTGTGTCGCAGGCAACTACTCGAACCTCTCGGCCACCACGGCTTATCAAAAATACATATTCATATGGGTTCTTGTAAATATTGTCAGCGATTCCTGTAAAATTTGTTATAGCAAAATTGTTTTAGTACAATTTACTATTTCGAAAGATAAAGGCGTCGAGCGTAAATATATATTTACACATTTTGCTTTAGTAATATTGTATTTGATCGTTTAAGAATTTGTCAATATTATTTCCACAATTATTATTGTGTTCGAAACGATTTTTTCCTCGTCCTAGCGGACATCGAACCCGCATTCTTTTCAGTGACCCCTGAGATAGCGTCGTCATAACCTACTTAAAGGAAAGTTTTTTAATCATCATAGTCAATTATCATTTTAACAAAAGTAACTCGGTACTTTATTAAATTTATAATAAGGTACAAAGGTATTATAGAATTAATTAGCAAATTGCATATCGTCTTGGTACGTTGAAACCGAATCCTAGAACTGAACTGTATCAGCTACGCCGTATGTCGAGGTTTCAGGTACAGAGAAAGTAGAACGCCAGTTTTCTCTAGCCTCAGAACTTTTACAGAAAACATACTATATGTTGGAAATTCGAAGACATATCGAATCGGGCCTCACCTCGGTCACGGCGACAGATCATGTTCATATAATTCGTATTTGCACAGCGTAGGAACAAAAATAGTACAGAGTATGAACTACATTATTTGAATTGCAATTAAGAACCAGGTTATGTGAACAAATAGGTAGTTTATTCCTTCAAATTATTTAATTGATATTCCCAAAATATTCCAAACAAAAAACTGAACTACCTAGACTTAAACTTTATTAAATACATACATTTATTACTAAACAATTTCTTGTACTCTACACAAATATTTTTCTCGTGCGGAAACCGAACCTCAATGCAAATTTCCTGCAACATTTTGAGCCAACTGTTATTAATAAAAAGCAACGTAGTATATGACAATAACAATAATGATAATGAAATATTGAAATATAAATAATAATATATCCTCACGCCTTCCCACAAGGGTCCCCGAAGGGGTAGGCAGAGGTGTATAGGTAATACCCACACACCCACTTTCCGCCAGAGGTATATTAGGTATAATAATATATTATGTGTTCTCCAAAACACACAGCGTTGGTTGAAGAAGCCGTCTCTAGATCTCGCCATTTTGCCAAATTAAATGGAATAACTTACCAAGTTTCCATGTTTTTATACTTCTCTCTCTTTCACTCGCAGTAGCGCGCGCCAAATTTGCTCTATCCTGGAGCGCGGTGTCAACTGTCACTCATAGCGTCTTTAGATTTTGCCGCCAATGGATGCAAAATCTTGTTTTGTAAACTAAATTTATGTTATTATAAGTGTTATACACTTAAAACTACAGGAAATGTTTAAATAATAGTCGTGGAAGTTCGATTGAAATATTTTTTTTAAGTTGAGTGCGCGTAATTCTTGTTCGGTACTAATGTTTGTACCAATACCAAAACCGAGGCTTCCGCGATTGCAGTGCTCAGGTAAATGATCGACCAGCGGTATTCCGTGATAGTCACTGACCGTGGTGATCCCTCTCTCAGTCTGAGTGTAGAGGATGAGAAGAGTTTTTTATCCTCGGAGGATGAGGTAGCGGCTTCAACAGCCAAGAAAAGAAAGCGAACTACGCATAAAGATTCTGATTCCGATTATTGCAGTGAAAACTGAAGGTACCAGGTAAACTTTATATCAGGATATATGTTACAGTTGCCACAGTATTGTCAACTTCATCATAGGCTACAATAAAAGTCGGAGTTCCCTGACTCTGCCAGTGCTGGTAACTCCTAAGTCAACCTTAGCATTTTAACACCACTCATTCCGGCACGCAAAAATTGCATACGTTATGGCAAATAAGATTGCTATCTTATTTTGGCTTATTAAAATTAATCAATCTTAAAATAAATTAAGATTCATGTTAGTTCAAGATACTTTGGATTAGTTAGCATCTGCAGAAGCAGTGTTAACTCCGGCCAAGAAGGTCTATATACTACTAGAGTAAAGGATTTATTATAGCAGGGCTTGTAAGATTTATAAGTAGTACCTAGTAGGGCAGCAGCAAATTTACAAGAATTATCCCTAAGTAAATATTTGTGAGAAAGCTGCCACATTCTTTTGTCCAGGTGTCCTTACTGTATTATGATAATAACATGGAGGTAATTTGTGGTACCGTAAGTAAGTCAAAGGGAAAGTATATATTGAAAATGAAAGTCGTGTCGGCAGAATGGTTCAAGTAGTTGCCTGCAACAATGATTGCAAGTTTAAATCCTGACTGTCCCAATTAGCTTGTCCACGCTTAAGTACAGTGATTCATCAATCAGTTGATTTATGGTGAAGGGAAATATTGAGAGGATCCTTCATATGTTTGAGAAGAAATTGAAAGGTGTATATATAATTGTGGTTTAAGTAATGACAATGTACTTGCCATCTGTCACATTGGCACCTAAAGTAGAAAATACATGTCTGTAGGAAAGAGGGTGAGCAGGTTTTTGCTACACACTTCTGCCTACCCCTTTTGGGACGGAGTGAAGATAAAAAAGAAGTTAAAATGTTCTTTAATGATATTTATGTATGAATTTACTGTAAGAAGGTTAGAGCATCCCTGTCAGACATAAGCTCCAAACTTAACTTAGCTTAACCAAGGAGAGATAGACAGAAGGGGATAAAATCCTTAATCAATAAATGTAAAGGCGATGGACTCGCCATCTGTCACGTTGGCACCTAATATACCTCTGGCGAAAAGTGGGTGTGTGGGTATTACCTATACACCTCGGCCTACCCCTTCGGGGACCCTTGTGGGAAGGCGTGAGGATATATTATATATTTTTTACAATAATTGTATACACATGTACATGCATAAATGCACCAGAATACCTAAGATCCAGAAGGAATCCCAGAGATCAGAACTGAGATTTGAATAGAGGTGAGAGATGACTTTTTAAGTGGGCTTAGAGGTTGTAAGTCAAGGGGAAAATTTCCCAATAACACTAGAGCTTACATGCTTACATGAGAACTTCAGGGAGGTTGCGCTTCTTAAGCCAACCAAAGAGCTACAGTATGAATTCATTCTGAAGTTCATAATAGCAAGTCTTATACCCTTCACTAAGACTCTTATACAATATTGTAACAAAGTTTGTTTGGAAAGATATAAAGTAGAGAAACAAGTTTGTTTTTAAATAGAGCTGTACTCTGAAATGACAAAAACAATATTAAAGAAGCAAAGATCTTACAGAGACATGAAACCTGTCCAAGTTTAAGTTGTTCATAGTTAAGAACGCAGATAGCATTCAAGGTCCATATTCAACCTATGGGAAGTATAATGGTGAGAGTATAATATACAGTCAGGCTGCGGACTTCATAGCAGTAGAAACTAACTACCTGGCAGCAGAATTGTACTGTTAAGGTAGCAGGGTACATGCTAACTTAGATAATGTTTTACTTGGCTACTAGAGCAAGTCAATTTAGTTTCCCAGTTTTCAGAAACTGCAGCCTTTCCAGAAAGTCTCTAAGTAACTCAGTTACAGAATTGATAAAGCCGGACTTTACCAATCTGTTTACTACAAAATGAAGTAGTAGGGTGAGCACTTTGTCACCAAAGGTAAACCTGGACAAATACTATTACTACCCTATCTTGTGTACCAGAAGCTGAGATGCTGGCAAGATGCCATAGATCACAATGCTATTGCACCATACAAGTCACCGATAACTCGCTTTCATACCACATATGCAGCAGATGTGGGCTGGAATGCTCAGCTGAATGAATATTACCTTTCATTAGCCTGGCAATATCAGTTTTATTGGCATTTAAGCCAGTGGGAGAAGTTGGCTATGTCTGGAGCAATAAGACAAGCAAAGCATACATAGCCTTCTCTTGAATACTCAGATTGTGGTGGGCAACAAAATGTTATTAGAGTGTTGTAGGGTTAATGCGGTACTCAATCTAGTGTCCTCCTAAACCTAACTACCAGACTATTGGAGTTAACAGATCACTTAGGCACCACTCTCTGACTATCTCACTGATGAGATTAAGTGTCAGAGCCGACCGCCTCTCAAGAAACGGATCCGTCCCTGAATGACAACTGTTTTACCTGGCCTCGGGGGCCATGTTAAAAAGATAAAGGAGTCTCAGAATCAAGCCGTGTCGGAATGGCACCTGGGTTACTAGGCCTCGAAGGCCATACTTCTAAGAAAGGGAGGTCCCAGACGGACTTAAGAGCTTTCCCAACCTATCGCCTCTTACAAGAAATACACCCGTGTCGGAATGACACCTGTTGCCCCAGGCCTCGGGGGCCAAATTTCGAAAGTGGGGCGTCCCGGACGTAGTCGGCAGTTGTGCGACGTAACGTCATTGGGACTCGGATGGTTTGGCATGATTTTGCGATGCGTACCGTCCAAGGCGACAGTTTCAATTGGGCTAGTTATTTTCCTCCGCCAAACTTAAGTCCATGCCGTCTCATTACGGCAGGTAGAATATCGATTGCCCCTCATTGGATTCGGTTTACACTGCCCGAGGAAAGCAAGAGCTTACGAGGAATCGGTATCAAAAGCGGACCTATGCAGGAAGCTATGTATGTATCTATATATTATGTATATAGTCAGGTCTATACCGACCAGAATGTATCCCAGGGCTAGTAACAATAACCCAAGGGACTATTGAGGATGATGTACAAAATAGTAATAAGTTGAATTAAGAAAATGGGTGTCAAGGTGTCACATAAGATAAATCATAGGGCCTTGACACTATCTAGGTAACTAGATTACTTGCTAAATTATATCTTAATAATGACTTTGCCTGCAATATGATAATTCTTCATAGATCAGTAATTTGATTTACTGTGCCACTTTAAGTGTAGATAATATATCAGATACATATTTCATGTATTATTTTCACTAAGCAAATATTAAGACCATAATATAATTGGTACTGGTATAACACCAGTTCCTTGCGTTAGAATACAACAAGTTTAATATTCCAGATAGTAAGGATCTGGAAGGCACATTCTTACTCTTTAACATAATTCGGAATATAATATGTAATATGATTAAAGGAAAGGGAGGGATAATATATGCCCCACATTAAAGATGGGAGGGAACTGACTCACCCTGACCATAATGTATGCCCTGTAAAGCATATCAGATGTCTTAGACGTGCCACACAAGAAAGACTAGGGCCAGTCAGGCTGCTGACTAGCTGGATAATCTCTATAATAAGTGTGGGTAAACCAACCGCTACAAGGACTACAATAACTGGCTGTATTAAAATGATATTCGAGGAGCTTAATATTGATGCTCCCTCGAGAAGTATCAGGGCTGCAGTCACTTCTAGAAGTTACCTAGAAGGCAGCTTTTGGTTAAATAAAAAAAAAAAAAAATTATATACAAAGCCATGAAGCTTTTATACTGGCCCCAGGTAGATCTGATCATTCTCAGGAATGTATGAAGAAATTTCATGTTTTTTAATTATAATATTGTTATTGTTGTACTGCTATTTTTACAATATTGATATCATTTAAGATTTTAATGATAACCTAGTATTATTACTTTTACTTCTATCTCAATAGGAGCAGTTTGGCTCAGATTATCGTTTCTTTTGTTGAAAAGATATTAATTTCATCAAAGCATTATTCCATAAAATAAGTAAGAAGTTTTGCAAATAGCACAATACTTCAAGAGATCCTCTCTTGGTTGTTCTGTTTAACAGAGGATTTGAGTTTATCTCAATTTATTAATTTATCACATAGCGTCTACAATCAGATACTGATTCTCTTTCACCAGCAGATAACAAACAGGTCTTCAACCAACGCTGTGTGTTTTGGAGAACACATAATAGAACTGTTTTGCATTCCAACAAAACAGATATTATGTGTGCGAAGAAACACACAGCGTTGCAGCAAGGGCTTGCTGGTGGATATTGAAGACTTCTATGAGTGACAGTTGACACCGCGCTCCAGGATAGAGCAAATTTGGCGCGCGCTACTGCGAGTGAAAGAGAGAGAAGTATAAAAACATGGAAACTTGGTAAGTTATTCCATTTAATTTGGCAAAATGGCGAGATCTAGAGACGGCTTCTTCAACCAACGCTGTGTGTTTCTTCGCACACATAATATCTGTTTTGTTGGAATGCAAAACAGTTCTATTATATATTGAAATATAAATATATAAAAGTATGAACTAATGTGCAAATAATTAGCAGACTTCAAAAATCGATTCAATGCGTAAAGTCCGTTCGAATCCTTTATTTGACTTACACTAGTCGACCCTAGTCTAACTCGAGAATCAGCAAGCTCCTTTACTAAGTTCCTAGTCCCACATGGCGGCCTTTACCTGCATTGCTTAGCACTTAAAAGTGCATTTTTGTTCCGAAATGTCCAGGAGCTCAAGCTACTCGTACGAGGTATAATATAGAAGAACTACTAACCCTTTTCTACTTTATTATAAATGAAGAGGGTGGTCAAGTTTCTTAAGTAGTCACCGGCAATATGCATAATATAATGTAATAGTACAGATTAAGAAAGGCGTTATAGTATACATAAACTCTGCCAAACGATTTTTTTTAAATTTCCGCGTTCTTGTGGGTAATGTAACACGTGTGTTGTAAAAGAAAAAACTAAAATAAATCCCTGAAAAAAATTTTGTATCAACATCTAAGTAACTATAATTTCAGTACGTTTTTATAGAAGAAGTGTGTATGTAAGTTTTTTTATAACTCATTTGTAATTATATTGAAGTTGATTTAAAATGTATCAACAAAAAACCGCACATAAAAATTTTAAACGTTTGTAGGTAATTGTGATTTTGGTACAGATCATTTTTCTACTAAACCTTCTTAAAAATCCAACCTAGATTTTAAAATGTACCTTAAAATTATATAGGTATATAGAGCGATAATTACGAAATCACATTTTTTTTAGTTTTTTTTTATTAAATTGTGCGCTTTTTTTTGTTGAAGTAGTGATGTTGAATCCAATATTTTAAATATCCTCTAATCAACACTTAAGGTCCTAAACGTTCCGGATATGCCCATGTACTGATCGTTAAAATTTTCACTTTGTCTGTACGCTTCATCAATACGAGCATTCTTCATGTCTCTGACGAAGTTAACGTGCACTTCAGAACTTAAAACATCCATCCAAAGATCTGCAAAAATAATTAAAAGCTATAAAAATCATTAAAAGTTAAGTAGTAATAAATATAAGGTTAGGAAGGAAGGCCAAGAAAAAGATGGCGGGACGAACTGGTCATGCACCTGAGCAATTGGTCGGAGGTAGCGCTCATTCACGGTGAGTGGACGGACAAGAGGGGGCCTTTGCCCAACAGAGGGACACAAATGGCTATATAAAAATAAATAATAATACGTTTTATTTTGTATACGTATAATTTTACGGTGTAATAAAATGAATCACTGTACTTAATTAAGTTCAGGAAGACTCTTTGGTACAGTCGAGGTCCAAACATACTACTCGAGACACTTAGTCTTAGTGGCTCTAACTAAAAAATTATATCTAGTAAATAGCCAATATTACCATTACAGACTATATATACCCTTAATTTAGTAAAGGCATAATAGTGTATATAGTAAAATATTAAGCATACATTTTAATCCTCGTTATTAAATTACTATATGCAGTTGATTTTTGTTGGGATTAAAACATATCTTATGTGGTAATGTAACGAATAATTAAATCTATATCTGTGCCAAATTTCATCCAAATCCGTTCTAGTATAACTGAGTGACACACGTATTTATAATATTGGTAGGACAAATACCGTGTATTTCTTGGCCACTTCTACCGGCGCCTCCATACTCCAGTGGCAATATCTCTTTAGGTACGAATTCGTGCATCTCCTCAATGCTCTTTATAACTTGAAATCTCTTGCCTATTTTCTCCGGTAATAACTGTTTAACCAGCTTGATGAAACCATCAATCAATTTAGATGGAGTTAAAAACAACATTTTTTGGATTCGCACACCGTACCCATCCTGAAATATTGAAGAAATTCAGTATTCAGTCACCATCAAGTCAAGTTACCAAGAAGGGTTCTCACGAGAATAGTTATTTGTAAAAAAATAATTATTCTACTTGGAAGGAAAATAATCATGCGGTCCCATGAATGCATAGATAACCAAGGTTATATCTCGCTCGTTTTTGTCTGCTGGAATCTTTTCACAACCTTCTTTCTTCCTTAAAAAAAAACTCTATGGCGTAAAGCTTTAGGGACGCTAATACGACGAACTTAGACATATTCTACGATATAGGAAAAAATCGTTAGAAAACCTGCATTCATCTGAGTAGAAATTTAAACAACATTCATACAGTCGTACCCATGCCTACTCAAGTTTTCAGGTCTTTTAAAACGAAAGAGTTTCTAGTAGCAATGAAACAAGACTCATAAGGTTTTAATCATCATCATGCCTTCACGGGATACGCAGAGAGAATAGAGCGTCAGTTGTCTCTAGACTTGCAGACCTCTTTCGCTTTATCTACATTCATCAGTCTGTTCTTACATAAGGATTTATCAAACATAATCTAACTTCCAGTAGTAAGTAAGTAAATGGGATAACGCATGCAGTAGCTGTACACTGTGCCGCAGATATTAACACTCATCTCCGGAACGGGTTCCTATAAACAATCTTTATAATGGTATACTTACGGAAGCGACTGTTATCAGTTGCTGAATGTCGATCAAGTTTATCTTGGATATAATCTCGTTGACAGGAACTTGGCTGTAATCACTAATTACTAAATAGCCCACCGCGTAGTCAAACTGCTTCACATACTCCAAAGCCTACAATAAAATTAACATTTCAAACAAAATCTCGAGGTGTGACAACTCACTGTACATAAGTTAATATATCCTCACACCTTCCCACAAGGGTCCCCGAAAGGGTAGACCCATAAGTAGTACCCATACACCCACTTTCCGTTGGAGATATGTTTTAGGGGTCAACGTGACAGATGGCGAGTCCATCGCCGTTACTCAAGCACGACTAACTTACGCCTTTGAATTGCTTCACAGACGTATGCAGATTTCCTTCGCCGTAAAGCTCATGGTGTGACTATACACTGTACTTTAGCTAAGAAGAACTCATTTGTACAGTCGGGAATCAAACATGCGATCTTTGTATAGTACTCGAACCAGTCGGCCACCAGGTCTACCATTTACATACTTAAGTTAAATAAAACAATATTTGTCCTGAAAACTGCGGTTTAAAAACTCCAACCGGTTTGAGGAACACAAAAAGGTCGTATTTACGCTTCTGCCTATCACTTCGCGTACCCTTGTGGGATACTTTTGAAGAATCTATATGCCTAGTTTTGTTCAGTGTTAAGGAACAACATGTCGGTTGGTACTTACAATAAAAATGCTATTCGTGAATTTCACAAAATCCGAGGATTGGAAATTAGTTTTGTTCACCCTCAGTATTGCAACTCGGTAATTATCCTTGGTGAGTTTTGGAAGAACTATCAAGTTCCTGAAAAAAAACTTTTTCTTGACTTTCCCTCTTTATTGAGACGATGTTTGGTCCTCTTTTCGCAAAAAATACATAACCTAATTGAATGAAATTAGCTAGGGAGAATTTTTTTTTTTTTGGATTATCACAAGATTTTCTATTTCTGAACAAAATCTTTCAATCATTACATATTTAACGCGGATGAAACCGCGGTAGATATGTAGTGTGACATATAATTTGTGTAAAGTCTTTTTTTATGTATGGTTTTTTGGTGAAGTGTACGGACTCAGAGTAAAGCATCAGAGGATGGTAGAATCAGTTCTAAGACTAGGTAATATACTAAGCCCGCGATGTGATTTCTGCCCAGTGCTCTGAATGTCAACTTGAAGAAATTCAAGCAAGCGCGGGTTAACGGCGGGAGTAACTGTGACTCATGTTACCTATCTGTGGCTCAGACGCCAACGGTTTATCTATACTAATATTATAAACAGGAAAGATTTGTATGTACCATTTCTTTACTACCTACCTATACACCTCTGCCTACCCCTTCAGGGACCCTTGTGGGAAGGCGTAAGGATATAAGATTTGTATGTAAGTATGTTTGTATTGAATAGGTTTCGAAACTACTGGACCGATTTAAAAAATTCTTTCACCATTGGAAAGCTACATTCAACCTGAGTGAAGCTATATTTTCTTTTATAAAAACCACGGGTGGCTTCACCCGTGAGAAGCCGGGACGGACCGCTAGTGTCAAAAATTTTGTTGATCGTCAGTTGGCTGATGGGCCCCATCATAAGATATACCTCTAGATACTTTTGATTCCTTGTTATTAAATGATATCGCAAGTTGAAAATCTACTAAAAATATCTTCGGCATGTTCGTATCATTCACATGCATTTTGGAACTCGTAACCTATTCCTCGAATCATTCAAATTAATATTAGTTGTAATTGCCTGACAAAGACCATATAAATAAGGACTTTTACCACAGCATAGCACAATTATGTAAATAAACGCTAAATTAAACGCTAATTACTAGCACTAATGTAAGTGGCCTTTGACCAGTTTCGTGTGAAAAAGATCAGATAATTATACGTCGCATGAATTAATACGTACATATTTTCCAGAACAATGCCCAGTTCTGTAATATTTGTAATTTCAAACAGCTTGGGGAACAGTGTTCTAAATGTACACAACTTATCGATCCGAGATTTTGCACGTTCCAGTGATCCTTTACTGCCAATTATTGTGTTTTCCAAATAAGACCTTGCTGAAAGAAAAATAAAGTAATAATGTAATATATCTCCACGCCTTCCCACAAGGGTCCCCGAAGGGGTAGGCAGAGGTATATAGGTAGGTAATTATTGGTAATCTTATTCATCGCGTAGGAACACAAAAATAAAAAGTTCTTTGCTTACGGACTTGTATTATAAGGTGGTGGGAGGTCCTTCCCCAGTCGAGCAGCTCCAAATTCTAACGGGAAACCTATGTGTACTAAATAACTACTACTCGAACATCAAGGCTTTTGACAATTTTAATTTATACTTTCATTACAAACAAGTAAAAATAGTACTAACTAGAAGGGTGTACCTGTTCTCACGAAAGGAAACCTGCATACGATTAAGAAAAAAATCCAAGACGGATGTATAACTGTGCATGAGTAACGGCGATGGACTTGCCTTCTGTCACTTTGGCACCTAAAATATATTTCCGGCGAAGAATGGGTGTGTGGGTTCAAACTACACACCTCTACTTACCCGTGCGTTTTGGCTTAGAGAATGAGTAATAATAGTTGTATTGTAGAGTTATTATGAGGTAACGGCGGTGACAAAAGTCAGGTATATTGACCTTGCTTCGGAGTCAATTACAAGACAATAATCACGTCACAGAACTCATTTGCATATTATGATTTAATGTAGTAAATAAACCTTATAAGAGTCATAGGTTCAAGGAGTTGCAGATAATAAAGAAGTTAATAGACAGCTTCATTTTTGTGGGATAGATAGCAGAGCGAGTTGTAAAGATCATCATCATCATATCATCACGCCAAACATTTTCATCGGACGCTCAAGGACGGGAACGTCAAGAGTACTCGAAACCGACGAGCATGTATGAAGAGACTGATTATTGTGGACTAAGCGAAAGAGGTTTGTAAGTCTAGAGAGAACTGGCGCTCTATACTCTCTGCCTACCCCATTAGGGACTCGGTGTTATGATATGTATGTATGTATGTACTTCGTTTGTAACGTTCTCCGGCATTAAGTAACCGGTATATAAACTTACAATTGACAATCGCTATTATTTAGCCTTTAGCTGGTTAGCAATTAAGCTCAATCAGACAAAGTTGCCTCTATAACTTTCAAATAGGCGTAGTATAATATTTGTTACTAACAATTAATAATATTTACAAAGAACAATTGAAACTAACTACTTACAGATAAAATATTTGTCCCAAATCGGTATCCCGGGGCAACGTGCCAAGAAGACTCAGCAGCATTGCCACGCTGGATAGCAATGCTGATTCTCTGAGCGAGATATGTTCCAGCCCGCCTGTCACGAGAGGCCTCGACTAGACGGCGCGAGACCTCTTTAAAAAGATGGTGAAAATAGGCGTATGAATTAATATATCCACCACCGACATTTCAACCTGCAATCGTGTCTTTGGTCTCTCAAACCTCTGGCAGGTTGGACAATAATTGTTGCGTTTTTTTATTGGAGTTATAAATCCACCAAAGAGGTTTCATCCTGCATTTGTGGCTCTTGCAAACACTGGCTTGTCAGACAACAACTGTGCGTAGTCGTTGTTTAATTCTCTGTTTACAACTGCCTTCAAAGTTTATAGCACAGGTGCGCTTAAAGCCGAAGACATTCTCTACCAGTTAACCTTTGGCCGATTCAGAGATAGGCATAGCAGGCTCAGAAATATAAAAAAGAAATGAGGCGCAGTCAAGGTCCGAGACGAAGATTTTCCAAGAAAACATATGCTGCCGTTATCTCGCATTTTGCTAGCACCGGACTTTATAGGTTTTTGAATTCTATTTGATGTGAGCTTCCTACTGATCTGCGTTTTCTATAGTACCGAGCATATTTACGAGTCATATGACACGAAATTTTTACGTTATTGCAACTTTACGTGTATTTCGGTGAATAGTTTTATCGTTTCGCTTTAAAACCCAGTACTCTTCAATAGAGAATTGAAGAGTTGCAACGGCACTGGAATCTATGTCCTAGTTATACGCGTTTTCACGACACACATATACATACGATAATTCGCAACGTTCGTACATGCGCATGCGCCTACACTATCTCGATGGTGTCACATGCAAACAGATGCAAAACAATGAACGCGTACAGATATGCTCTGTCTATTCCTCAACTTACGTTACTGCATTATTAGTAGTGATTGAAATCAGACGGTATTTTGTAGCACAAAAAGTTTGACAGTGA
Source organism: Drepana falcataria (assembly GCA_945859725.1). Taxonomy (NCBI): domain Eukaryota; kingdom Metazoa; phylum Arthropoda; class Insecta; order Lepidoptera; family Drepanidae; genus Drepana; species Drepana falcataria. The sequence continues at coordinate 5,480,247 of OX243941.1, read as the reverse complement.
CTACTTTTTGTTTGATTTTACGACAATTGTGATTATTATTGTGTAGGTACCTTTTCGTACCTAGCTTTAGCATAGATTATCATTGTCTTGTGTCAATTTAACGCAAATTTTATATGATTGCTATTTAATGGCCATAAGTGTTATGATTATCAAGGTTTATCATATTTGTAATTGGTAAGAGCCGTGGGGGGCGAGTGGTTCAAGTAATTGGTATTAATGTCTAACTACGCTTGAGTTTAAATTATTTATATTTTCGAAGACAATTTGCAATTATTTTCGTTGTATTTTCCAGCCGTCTGTAATTTATTTATTTTGTTAGCGAGAATCCATCAAACCTGACTATCTTAGGAGGGAAAGACGGTCTATATGATATTTCTTCTCACTTCTTAACTCGCGACGGACGAAATGGGTATTTGAATTCGAACCACAATTCAAAAATATAAAAAAAAATTAAAATATCGCTGTTAAATTGTCTGAAGGAAACAGTTTCTTGAGACCAGACCTTGTATACCGGTCTACCACACCACAGCACCAGGTGTACCACAGCACTCCCACGTGTGGTTAGGTGTTAGAAACTTCATGGGGTTTAGTTTGTAAGAGTCTGACATTCTTTCGACTGCTACCGTGGAGATAGGGATATTCTTAACCGTAGATCTATGAGGATCTACGCTTAAGAAAATGTACCCATTGCCAAAGACATCTATTTCAACAGGCAAGCCGTCACTGCCATCATTGTATATCGTATTTTCTATACGAAATAAATTGTACAACTCACAAAAATCTTTCTTCATGAAATGCTCCTGTTTCTTGATCCATTCCTCTAATATATCCACGGCTTCCGCCATCCTACCCGGTTGATGAAGGTTGTACATTTTCCTGACAGTGTTCAGCAAATCTGGAGGGAATTCTAGCACAGGATTATCTTGCAATGACTCCATTCTATAGGTAAATGTTTAAATAGAATACAGTGATTAATCTACACGTGTTAGATGTTTGCTGCAGTCTGATACACTGACTGTGAGCGCAGAACATTAGCGCGATGAAGCTTTTGACTTGTATTTATATCAATTTAAAATCGTCTCAAAAAAACCTACTTAAAACGTAGGTACCGAATGTGCATTTATGCTAGCAGTCCTCTTGCTTACGAACATCATATTAAGTAGATTAGGTGAAACATGAAATGTTACAAATTTAGAAAAAACTACATACATACATATAATCACGCCTCTTTCCCGTAGGGGTAGGCAGAGACCTCTTCTTTCCACTTGCTACGATCCTTACATACTTCTTTCGCTTCGTCCACTTTCATTATTCTCTTCATACATGCTCTTCGGTTTTGGGTACTCTTGACCTGGCCTTTTTTCAAGACGTCCCGAATTTGTCTTCGCCCAGAAACGTCCGCCTAGGTCTACCCCTTCCAACACTTTCATTCACACTCGCCTTATACACTTTTTTCGTCAATCGTTCTTCATTCATTCTCTCGACATGCCCAAACTCAGCATACCTTTCTCAATGTTTGTCACTACATCTTCTTTCTTCTTAGAAAAAACTAGCTATACATTTATGTTATATATAATTAATTATTCTTTTATTCTTAACGATTTTGCATGTATTTGCGTTTATTATTGTCGTTAAATCGTAACTCTATGTTATAATATGTTCTTAAATTTATTTTCCAATGCATTGTTTACTTGCGACCTTTATTTCTTCACTGTTAAACTCGTTATCTAAACTTATATTATAAAGAGGAAAGAATTTTTTTTTTTGTTGTTTGTTACGAGTTAACTCAAAAACTTCTTAACCGATTTTAATAATAATTTCGCCATTAGAAAGACAGCCTAAATAACTTATTAAGGTACATCTTTATTTCTTCACTGTAATTATCTAAACCAATTAGAAAGAGGAAATATAAGATTTTTTGTTTGTTTCTCTGGCAAACATCATTAAAGGGTCATCAAGGGCGAACATCCTTTTATGATATTTCTTGACAATAGTTTCTCTAGTCCTGTGATCGCGGCTACGTTAAACCATGTGCAGTCCAAGGTCTGAGCTCAATCATAGGTAATAAAGTTATTTTACGAAGTTTGCTTCTCTTATAAAAAGCAAACCACGTGCATTCTCCGACATATATACAGTACCTACATTTATATATCAATAGATATCTATCTACGGGACCGATTACTCTAGTATTGACTCAAAAGTACGCCTTCGTACGATACTTTTATGTCTTTATTATTCATTACTTATTAAGTCACTGTTGATTTCAAAGTCAAGAGTGACTTTGAAGGTGAGTTTTTAAATTTTACGATTATCTCATTACACACAAAATTTATTATACATTTATGTACATTATATTATCCTCACGCTTTCCCACAAGGGTCCCCGTGGAGAAAGGCTGAGCTGTACAGGTAGTACCCACACACCCACTTTCCGCCAGAGACATATTTTAGGTGCTAACATGACCTATGGCGAGTCCATCGCCGTTACTCAAGCACGGCTTAATATCTTAATATTTTCTGGTTATAAAAACAACTTGTTGGGTGTTGATATTGATGTGCTTTTAAACAGAAGGACCAAACCAGTTATAAACTTTGCAATTAACTTCAACACGAAGTGTGTAATGTTTCGTTTACTTCGTTACTCATAGACACATTGTCGTGCTTACCTCTGTGTGTTATCAGAGCGGACGCCATGACACCTACGAGCTGTTTTCGCGCACTATTGGAAAAGCAATAGAAACAAGCTGTAAAGTGCGGTAAGTCTTAATTTACTTACATACATATCATTTCACCGAGTCCCTAACGGGGTAGGCAGAGAGTATAGAGCGCCAGTTCTCTCTAGACTTGCATGCCTCTTTCGCTTCGTCCACATTCATCAGTCTTCATACATGCTCGTCGGTTTCGAGTACTCTTGGCGTTCCCGTCCTTGAGCGTCCGATCAATTTGATCCACGTAGTTGGAACGTGGTCTTCCTCTGCCTCTTCTTTCACACACTTTTGCTTTGTCTTAATTTATTATGGAAATTTATAAAAACACAACAAACGCAAATAGTTAATGTGTGCATTATAGAATAGGATTTCAATATCTTCCATCATGCATAAAAACGACCAATATGTGTTAATCCAGATAATAATCTATGTATGTATTTTATCAGATTCTGTTCGTTAGTTTTTGAGTTAAAGACGAACATTCGCATTTAAAATATTTGTAGTATTTTCTTCACGCCTTCCGTTTCTGCAGAGTTTTAATAACAAACAATTTTTAAAATAAATATATTTCTGTAAATTTTTTTGCTGATATATATTCTATATATTTACTTTGTATAAAGAGACTTATGAACCTGGTTGAATCGATAGAGCTCAAGTCTAGGAGAGAATTACTGGCGGTCTACTCCCGCTAGTCTTCAGATGCATTTGGGTGAATTTTCCCATAAAAATCTGCTGTAACGTAGAAACTATAAGTAGCAAAGTTTTCATTTTCTTTATTAGGTAATATTTTCGGAAAGAATGCTCGTATTCTATGGAGCTATATACCAATAGGGCATGTTTAGAAATAAATAATATAATATTTTCTTAATAAATTTTGTTTATTTTAATTTAGGAGCAAAGATACATGTTTTATTGCAAAGTCATGAAAAAATATTCACAATACCCTATAACTTCTTTAACGGGCTTTGTACTCTATGAAAATTCTCATTCGAACCTGAAAATATAATTATTTGTATACATGTTAATATATCAGTCATTCATTCGATCATGTCTGGGCGTATTTAAAAGGAACCTTTGAACGGCATTATGCCTGTGGTGAATCGTATATCTTGGCGCGTCGTATTCGCAGTTTTGCATTTCTTTATTGCAATTTTTTACAAGAAAACTAGTATAATTTCTTAGACATCTCGTGATGAGTCTGAAAATTTCTTCAATTTCTCAATTCACCTTTTATCCTTTCATTGCCTTTATTTAATAATACGTCATACATGAACTAAACACTAGTCCATATTTAAGGATCTAAACGTGCCGGGCATTCCCATGTATTGTTCGTTGAATGTGTCAGGCGTTCTGTGCTCTTCATTAGTGCGTGCATTTCTCATGACTCCAAAGAAATTTACATTCTCTTCAGAACTCAAAAGGTTAATCCAGTCATCTGAAAAAAATTGCTATTTGTGTATTCATTTGTTAATTTAAACTAGCATTATAAGGTACTTCAAACTATAAGTTTTAAAGGTCACGTTAGCTTTTAATTATATTTCACAATGTAACATTTTATTGTGATTGTCTCGAATATGTAAATGTGTTCTTAAAGAATCCATGGATTTTTGTTTTTCTTTTCATACGATAAAAGCCTTTTAATTTAAGAAAGCCCGTTGAAGGAAGTATACTTTTTTACAATACCGTGTATTTCTTGACTGGTCCTTGCAGTGCCGCCATAGTCCAACGGCAGTATCGCTCTGGGCACGAACTCATACAACTCTTCAAGAGTCTTGCAAACCTGAATTCTGTTACCTATCTTCTCGGACACGAACTGTTTGACAAATTTTACAAATCCATCAATTAATTTTGATGCAGTTATGAAAATAACGGCTTTTACTCGAGCTCCATATCCATCCTGAAAAAAAAAATGACGTTCCCATTTGTACAATGTGAAACACAAAGATTCGTTCAAGTTCGAGTCCCGTCTGTTATGAAATTGGTTTATTATATTTTGTTATTATTTTTCATCGGAGTGAAGCTAGGTGAACCAGTTAGTATATTCCACCTTCTTCAACCACACCTTTCACCCTCGACGGAGAATTCATCTTAAAACCTTCCCATGCCCATCTTTAAACCTGTCCCATGCTGCGCGGTTTCAAAGGAGTTACCTTCCACGAACGCTTAGGCTGTGGAAAGAGCTCTCCGTTGAGGTTTTTCCTGGAGTACAACGTGGAGTTCTTCAAGAAAGATGTGAAAATATTCCTGCAGGATCGTCAACGCGCGAGCGTTACCCCTGCTGTTGCAAGCGCCCATATGCGGCGGTAACCGCATATCTAGTTTTCTGCCACTTTCGTGGTAAAAAAATATGACATCAATAGTATACTTACACATCCCACTGTTACAAGCTGTTGCAGTTCATTCAAGCCCAGCTTAGGTATGAGATCAGTAAAGCTAATTTCAGTGTTATTGAAGACAAGAATGTAGCCAATTGCGTAATCATTTTGCTTTTCGTACTCCAGGAACTGAAATGATTTAAGTATATTTACTACTTAAATTTACACGGTTTTTAACCTTACTTACCTACTACAGTAAGGTTAAAAACCGTGGTGGCCGAGCCGTCACCTGCAATACAATTATTGCAAGTTCGAGTCCCGACTTTACCAATGAGTACTGTCTGAGTACCAATGAGTACAGTGATTAGTCATACCACGAGCTTAACCGTATACTTACAAGACAAAGTATGTTTATGAACTTTATAAAATCCGACGATTTGAAATCCGTTCTCCTCATCTTCACTATTATCACGCGGTAGTAATCTTTTGTGAGTTGTGGTAGAACAGTAAAGCATCTAAAATGATAATTGATTTTGTTGTTAATAAAATAATCAGAATCAAAATAGCGCTATCAAGGTCGTAACTTTCGCTTTAGATACCCTTATAGAACCTTGACAAAAACAGCATAACATACTCACAAAAAATCCATAAAAGAAGCCAGCTCTTCTTTCACATTACAAATTTCAAAGAGTTTCGGCAATATAGTTTTGTATGTACACAACTTATCGATTCGAGATTTGGCACGTTCCAAGGATCCTTTGCTGCTGATTATTGTGCTTTCCAAATAAGACCTTGCTATATAAGAAATAGAGTGTTTTTTTAATGGCTTACAACATAATTGTTTTTGTTAACATTAAACTAAGAACTTTCCATTCCACATGAATTCCAAATAATGATTCTGTGGAATTCAAGCCCAATCCTTGGTCTCGCTTTTGTGTTTTTGGTAGTTCCCTTATGAGAGGTAAGAAGATCTCATGCGATTTTAAGAAGGGTAATGAGTGATTCATGCTTGGATGGCTGACGCGCACGTGCTATCCTGAGCATTGCAAGCAACAACAGACTGCGACAACTCAATCAAGTGGACGGCGCTCTCGCAAGCCATCTTAGTAGCATATAAACAAATCTGTATTAAGTGCGTATATATTTTCTTCATACTTTTGAAGGCAATCATTTACTCGTAATATATATATTAAGACACGAGCTTTACAGTTTTTTTAAAACAAGAGTGGCAAACTAGCATACGGCCCACCTGATGGGAAACGGTTACCGTAGCCTATTTACGCTCACGATACCGAAGTATTACTTGCGCGTTGCCACTCTGTGTTCGGAGAGTTATAGTGTGTTGACAGCATAATGGGTTTAATCCCTCTGCTTCCAACACATTGTAACAATCCTCCCCCCTCCCCAAGGAGCTCATTACTGGAAACCTTATTCACCGTTATTTGGCTACGGACTTCTATAAGGTGGAGGTCCTGCCCCAGTCGGGCAGCTCCTAATTCGAACGGGAAACCCGTTATGCCCTACCTCTCTTAATCTACAGTGAATAAAAACAAAAAATTCTAAGACGTGTCTATATACATACATATGTATACTGTATAAAAAACAACGATGGATCACCTGCAACATAAATTATTGCAGTTCGAATCCCGACTCTACCAATGAGTTAAGCTTAAGTAAAGTGATTAGTCATAGAACGAGCATTGCGGTGAAGGAAAAGAACGAGAGGAAACGTGCATATGTGTCTGCCATCGACATCTGTGTATGAGTATTACCTACACACCTCTGCCTAGCCCTTCTCTTTATATGTATATAATATTACCCTCAAGCCTTCCCACAAGGGTCCCCGAAGGGGTGGGCAGAGTTGTGTAGGTAATTCCCACACACCCACATATACATATTACCCACTTTTAAATATTGTATATGCTTAGCACATAGCTATATCATAATAAATGAATTAATTTCATTCGAATTAAAATACTCACAAAAATCATTCTTCATGAAATGCTCCTGCTTCTTGATCCATTCCTCTAATATATCCACGGCTTCCGCCATCCTGCCGGGTTGATCAAGATTGTACGCATTTCTTACTTGTTGTAATAGGTCTGGTGGGAAATCCAGTAAAGGATTTTTTGGTATAAACTCCATTTAAGGTAAATTTATAAAATTATTTTAAAATTCCGCTTCAGATTCCGATTTCGACGAGATGTTGCAACCGACTGATGTAGGTACGGGTAAGACCTTGATAAAAACCTTATGCAACGTCACATCATAACGAGTTTGAAAGTTGTCAATTTACCTAATTAAACTTAAAAAAAATAGAGTACTTAAAACATATTATTCAGTACTAGCCGTGCCTGCGACTTCGTCCGCGTGGAATAGTGACTGTGCAGCATTTTTTGTTTATATCTTTTGGTTCAGCCGTGGTGGCCGAGTGGTTCGAGCAGTTGCCTGCGACGCAGAGGTTGCAAGTTCGAATCCCGACTGTACCAATGAGATTTTCTGAACTTAAGTACAGTGATTAGTCACACCACGAGCTTTACGGTGAAGGAAAACACCGAGAGGAAACCTACATACGTCTGAGAAGAAATTCAAAGGCGTATGTATAGTTGTGCTTGAGTAACGGCGATGGACTCGCCATCTATCACGTTGGCACCTAATATACCTCTGGCGGAAAGTGGGTGTGTGGGTATTACCTATACACCTCTGCCTACCCCTTCGGGGACCTTGTGGAAGGCGTGAGGATATTTATATATATCTTTTGGTTTATTTTGGATATGTTAAGTGAAGCTTACCACAATTTAAAACTACATCTAAATCGGATAATCCGTTTTCGAGATTAGCGTGCACAAACGCACAGACAAACAGATACAACGACAAAAATTCGAACAATCATGGTTTTGGGTGCTATTTGCGCTAATAAAGTTCCCAATTGTATTTTTTCTCATATATCTTCAATGTACTGACAGCGATCCGCTACATTATACGAATTGATTGATTGATAATTTCATATATACCATTATTGTGAGGTTTGGTAAAGTTTCAGTCAATGCTACTGAACAGAGAACAGAGAAGATATAGACAGTTTAGGAATTGTTCGACGTGATTCTTTAAATTGGCATAACTTTCTATTCATTAACCGATTGACTGAAATAAAGACTAATGTTAAGTGAAGTTTACCATAATTTAATATAGTGAAACTACAGACAAACAGACAAAATCTAACGATCAGTGTTTTGGGTGCATTTGCGTTGATGATATTTTTTCTCATATATCTTCCGTGTACAGACAGCGATCTGTTACATTTTTATTATAAGTACAGATATAGATTTGTATTAAGTACGTATTACAGTTATGTATGCCCTTGGATTACCTACGTCAGAACATACAAAACTGCTCAACGCGAAGAATCACACGTTCCTACAAGGATCCCTGAAGAGATAGGCAGAGGTATGTGGTATCACACCCCATATCGCCGAAATTACTGAAGTCTTACTCTTCAGGATGAATACCCGATAGTAATTTGGTGCAAACTTCGGTAAAATTACCATTGACCTGTAGATCGAAAGGTTAAATAGAGTAAATACTTAATTCATTAATTAATAAGGAGATCCGAGGCGCCGAGTGATTCGAGAAAGCGCCTGAAACACAAAGATTGCTAGTTCGAATACCGACTGTAAGTATTAATGAGTTTATTTGAACTTAAGTACAGATATTACTCACAACATGAGCTTTAGGGTAAAGGATAACATCGTGATGATATGGGAATACTTTGAAAAGAAATTGAAAGGCGTATCTATAGTTGTATTTGAGACCTAAGTATTTTTTCGGCGAAATATGGGTGTTACACTTCTGCCTACCGTTTAGGGTACCCCTGTGAGAAGGCTTGAAGATAATAAGAAGATAGTGGGCCGAACTAGGCATGTATCATGTAAAATTTTGGTTGGTATAGAGTGGGATGCAAAGAGAGAAGGATGATCTTTGTCCAGCTGTAGGACATACAAATACGTCACCAATATTTACATAAAATAGCATTTACTTAGTAAAAAAAAAAAAACAAATGAACACAATCAATTAATGAGCATCAACAAAACGTAAGTCCCTGCAATACTTGTCCAAGCGTATTATCCTTACTCATAATAAATCTGTAAACTCGATTTTAAATATACTTATTTGAAAAGCGGTGTGGGGCGGCTTTAAAATAAAGACTGTGAGTAAAGATCTTTTTTGTCAAGGATTCTCGCTCCGGCCGCCGTACCGAGCAGACGTGTGCTCCCACCGCTCCCGCGCTCTGCGCCCGCTACGACCGGCAGAAGCCATACCCACCGCTACGCAAATCGCCACGCGCTAGCTAGCCGCTACGCACCGCACGTGGTGAGTGTTGGTCGCCTTTTTCAAGGCAACAACAATCACAATTTCTGTTTCTCGACAATAATATTTGTCCCCTTCTGGGAAAATCCACAGTTTCGTGGTCACTCGGTGGAAACCAAACGGTGCCAACGAACCGAGTGGGGCGCTGACCCGTTGCGCTCCTAGCCTTGCCCCTTCAGTGTAAGGCTACAAACGGTTGGGACCAGGTTCACCGGCCTTGGGGTCTACCCTAGACGCGCCTGGTTATCACCCACCTCCCACCCTACCTATCCCTTACCTCCTATCCTCCGGTGTTAGTTTGGGCACTGTCCACGGACTAGTGCTCTCTACACCGGAACAGTCAGGAACCCGCTGCACAATAAGACTGGCAGCGGGAATACAAGCTTAGGGCTCACCATAGGCACACTCACCTCCCTGTCTACACCCGACAGGGAGGGTTCAGCACACACACCCGGGTCAACCCCCCGGGGATCGGGCCCCCTTATAATAGTTTTGATGTCACCAGGGGTTTCTTCGTGAGTTCTTCCCCTGGGGACCGCGCCCCGAACTCACCTCCCTCGCCCACGAAATGTCTCCCCCTCCCCCTTCGCTCGCCACAATGGCCGACCCGGCCATACTGGCCACTTCGTTGACGGACTCTTCAAGTCCGTCCCCTCCCTCCAGCGCCACTTCGAAGCGTTCTCCCAACAGGCGAACGCCTCCACCCCCATCACCCCTACCAAGGAAATGGTTGAGGAGTCAAGACGCGCCATTCTTGACCTCACCAACGAGGTCAATAAAAGCCAGGCCTCCCCACTGTCCCCAGAGACAGAAACCAACATTGTGGACTCTGAAATGGAGTCCATATCGTCACACACGTCCGACAATTCTGAGAATTCTTCGGACGAATTCACGCCCGTGACGGGTTCGAAAAAGCGCGCCAGGCGCGCTAAAAAGAAGGAGGCTTCGCCCTCACCTTCCCCCCCAACCAAGGCCCCCCGGACTGTGCCAGTGCCCTCCACACAGCCCTCCCCGGTCCCCACCCCCGCCCCTCTCGCCTCTCCGGAAACCGCGGAAGCCACTCAGGCCAACCGGTTCACCCCGGCCCCAAGACCCACGCGACCTTCCTCCACTCAGCCGAGGAAGGAACGAGCTTGCCCCCCCGTCTTCGTCCATAATAAGGACAAATGGACCGAGATCTCTGGTTGGTGTAATACCAACAAAATAAATTTCACTCGCGCCTCGGCTGCTGCTGACGGCATTAAAGTCCATTTGCCCAACTCCACGGAGTTTAGGGCTTTTACCAAACTCCTTCAGGCAAGAAGTGTGGAGTTCCACACCTACGACCTGCCCGAAGATCGTCTACTCCGGGTCGTCATCCGTGGCGTTCCCCGAGAAATCGACACCGAGTCGATTAAAGACGATCTAAAGGATCAAAAGGTCGCGGTGAAGGAAGTCCACCGTATGCACCTCCGAAACGCCGGAGAGGCGTTCAATATGGTCCTCGTCGTCTGCGAGAACTCCCCCGACGGCAAAGCCGTCTTTAACATCAAAACCCTCTGCCACCTGTCTGGCATAAGGGTGGAAACCCCCCACAAAGGCGGCCCGACTTTCCCCGTGGAGGCCCCTCCCTCCGAGGGACTTCCCACCCCTCCCAAAAGCGTCCCACCCCGCTTCATCCACGCCCCCTCAACAGCAGCCTCCATCTCGGCTGGCCCCTCCAACAGCCATTCCTCAACAACCCCGACCCCAGGCCGCTACGCCTCCGCGTAGACCCCAGGCGGTCAAGGCCTCACCGCCCCCCCCTCCTCCTACGCCGCGAATGATACCTCCGCCAACATGGCGTTCCTGGTGGACCTATTCGCGACAGTCAACATCCGTAGGGTCAACGAAATGGCCCGAAGCCTAAGGGCCGTCCGAAAGGACCCAATTGCCCTCCTTCAGTTGTTCGGTGACTACGCCGATGTCACCGAGTCCCTCGCCTCCTTCTCCGCGAACCAATAATGGACGCAAACCCAAACAGCAGAACGAAACCCCGATCCCTCTCAATTGGCTATTTTAATGCTAATGGCATTAGTAGCCAAAGGGAGGAGATCGCCGCGTTCCTCCGCGATAATAATCTAGACATCTTTTTAGTGCAAGAAACCTTCCTGAAACCATCACAACGAGACCCTAGAATTGCGAACTACAATGTGGTTCGTAACGATAGATATCGTTCCGCCCTCGGCGGTACTTTGATCTACTACAGGAAGGCCTTGCACTGCATACCCGTCCAACCTCCAGCCCTCACCCACATAGAGACCTCGATCTGTCGGATAGGATTGACCGGCCATCAGTCGATCACGATAGTCTCAGCATATTGCTCCCCTGTCAATACATCGGCAGATATCAAAAATGATATCAAGGCCCTTACCAACCTAAGTAGCTCGGTTATTATCGCGGGTGACCTGAATGCCAAGAGCGATGCTTGGAACAGCCGCTCGCGAAATAACAGGGGACGCCAGTTGGAGGACCTCAGTGGGCTCCTCCAATTCGACGTCATTGCACCCATGCACCCCACCCACTACCCTGCAAATATTAACCACCGACCGGACGTACTTGACATCGTGATCCTCAAGAATGTGAACCTTCGTTTGCACTCAATGAGGTCTCACGACAAACTAGACTCAGATCACAGACCTGTAACACTAGCGCTCTCCCCCCGATTAGGCCCCTCTGACACAGGTCGCCCCCTACCTCAGAAAAAGATAACAGACTGGAGGAAATTAGAGGAACTCCTCAAGTCCCCTTCATCTGTTCACTTAGATAGTATCCCACCCCACATAGAGTCGGCAGCCGACACTCAAAAGGCGATCGATTCCCTCACAGCTCACGTACAGTCAGTCGTGGACTCCTGCTCCCGACAAGTTCCGGTGACGGAAGATCATCGCTGGAAACTTCCAGACGACGTGCGTGAACTGGTGACGGAAAAGAATGCCGCACTCCGAGCCCATCGAGCTCAACCGACTGTAGCGAACCGCACCTTCCTGTGGTCACTCCAGCGCAAGCTGAGATACCGCATGAAGGACCTGCGTAACGCTCAAGTTCCTCGGGGAGCTTGAACCAAGTCACATGGCCTTTTGGCAACTCCAACGTAAACTCAAATCTGACCTCACCGCGCCCATGCCTCCTCTCACTCGTCCGAATCAAGGGCCCGCCTTTGACGACGACGAGAAGTCCGAGTGCCTGGCCGACAGTCTCGAGGCTCAATGTACGCCCAGCTCCCTGCCGGTAGACCAGAGACACCTCGAGAAGGTGGACACCGAGGTCGAAAGCAAACTGTCCAATCCACCCTCCGAACACCCGGATCACCCCATAGCCCCAATCACGGTCGATGAAGTCCGGAAGGCGATCGATGGTCTCCACCCTAGGAAAGCTCCTGGCCCCGACGGTATCCCTAATAGAGTCATCAAACTTTTCTCCCCCTATCTGATAGTTTTGCTCACTGCCATCTTCAATGCAGCACTGAGCAACAACTTGTTCCCCCAATCCTGGAAAAGTGCGACGGTCATAGGTATTCCTAAGCCGGGGAAACCCAAGACCGAAGCCTCCAGTTACCGCCCTATCAGTCTCCTCATCGTTCTCGGCAAAATATACGAGAGACTTGTCTATAATAGATTAAAGAGTTTTGCTGACTCTGAAAAAGTAATTCCAGATCAACAGTTTGGCTTTCGAACCAAACACTCGTGTGTCCAACAAGTCCACCGTATAGTGGAAGACGTCAGTAGCGGCTTCCAACGCGGATATCCCACGGGTATGCTCCTCTTCGACGTGGCGAAGGCATTCGACAAGGTCTGGCACAACGGCTTAATATACAAGCTGTACCAGTTGGGCGTGCCGGACCGTCTCGTACGCATAGTGCGGGACTTTTTGTCGAATCGCTCCTTTCGCTACAGAGTGGAGGGCACACTCTCTTCCCCTCGTCCCATACGAGCAGGAGTCCCGCAAGGCTCCGTGCTCTCCCCTCTTCTATTCACGCTGTATACGAGCGATTTCCCCACCCTTAGAAAGGTCCAAAGCGCACTATTCGCCGATGACACGGCCATATACTGCAGAGGTATATCCCCCGAGGCGATTCGCGGCTACCTCCAGACCGCGGCCAACGCCCTAGGGCGGTGGTTCCGGAAATGGAGAATAGAAGTGAACCCCTCAAAAAGCGCAGCCGTCCTCTTTTGGAAAGGCAAGCATGCCCTACGGACAGCCCCCATAACTCTCTTCGGCAATCCCATTCCATGGGAAGACAAGGCCAAATACCTGGGAGTGACCCTCGATCGTAAACTTTCCTTCCGTCACCACGTAAAGACGGTACGCGCGCGAGCCGCCTTCGCGCTCGGTAGACTCCATTGTATGCTAAATTCGAAGAGTAAACTCTCATTGAAATCCAAGGTGAGGATTTACTTGACGTGCATCAGACCGATCATGACTTATGCGTGTGTTGTGTTCGCACAATCCAAAAAGTCAGTACTCCACCCCCTTCAAGTGCTCCAAAGCCGGTTCCTCCGGAGAGCCACAGGTGCCACGTGGTACATGAGAAACAGTCAACTTCATGTTGACCTAAAAGTCCCCACGATCAAACAGTTTATGAAAAAACTGTCGAAACGCCATTTCGATTCTGCTGAAAATCATCCCAACCCTCTCGTCGTATCGGCCGCCCGATACACACCCTCCCTTATATCTAAGATAAGGCGCCCAAAACATGCCGTCATCGAACCGGATGACGACATAACGGTCCTCCAGGACGCCCGACGACGACACACAAACGACACTATACAAAACCGACCATTGTTCCGTCCTCGCCGGCGAGGCTCGACGCGAATAAGCCGTAACGTTCCCCCCAGACTCTCGCAAGTGCCGGCCCGAGCCGAGCCAGTAGCGCAAATCCCCTCCCCAAATAACTAAATAATTATAAAATACCAGACCAGCCCAGCTCCCTTGCTCGCGAACCAGCAACGCCCTAAGCCGAGGTCCGACCCCACAGGGGGTGCCCTTAGCTGTGTTGCTTAATACTTAAGTGCCTGGCTGGAGGCCTAGGTCTCGCCATTGACCGGTTAAGTAGCAAAAGTTCCCGGAACTCACGCTACGAGAGACAATTAACAAAAAAAAAAAAAAAAAACTTTTTTGTATAATATCTAGTTCTGTGAGCTTGTCAAGTGTGTAGGTATATTGATAATACATACATATCATCAGGCCAAGTCCCTAACGGGGTAGGCAGAGAGTATAGAGCGCCAGTTCACTCTAGACTTACATACCTCTTTCGCTTCGTCCACATTCATCAGTCTCTTCATACATGCTCGTCGGTTTCGAGTACTCTTAACGTTCCCGGCCTTGAGAGTCCGATCTATTTGATCCAGGTAGTTGGAACGTGGCCTTCCTCTGCCTCTTCTTGCACACACTTTTGCTTTGTCAGATAATCAGAACAGATATCTGTTTCGTCAATCTTTCTTCAATCATCCTTTCTATGTGTCCAAGCCAACGTAACATGCCTTTCTTCATCTTTACAATCACGCCCTCATTCACGCCAGTTGATTTGCGAATCTCTTCATTGCGGAGTCGATCTAATATCGTTACTCCGCACATATTTCGAAGAGAATTATCCTTCTTTCAATATCTTTTTCATACTTTCCATCTCGTGTGAACATGCTTCCTAGTTATACAAATACATTCACTTGCTCTAGAATTTGCCCATTTACCGATATAGCACACTCGGTCACTTATTCATCTCTTTCGAATACCAGAACCTTAGTCTTGCCAGCGTTTAGGCGCAGCCCCTGCTTTTCACATTCTCCTTTCATTATGGTAACTAGTGACTGCAGTTCGCCCTCTGATGACGCCAGTAAAACCGCGTCATCGGCGTATAGTAGGCAGTTGTCCACTAATTTTCCCATTTTCACTCCACATCCGTTCGTTCTTAATGCTCTCAGACAGTTATCTAGATATATAATGAACAGCCAGGCAGACATGATACACACGTGTTTGACCCCCAACTTCACATCAAACCAGGGTGACATCTCATCGTTAACCCTAACGCACGACTCGCTATCACCATAGAGTGATTTCACGGCATGCAGTAGGGAACTGCTCACTCCATATCCAGGCAACACGTCCCAGAGTTCCTTTCGTACGACTCTATCAAATGCCTTCTCTAAGTCGACGAAAGCGCAGAAAACCTTTTGGTTAATATTCAGAAACTTTTCCGCGATTCCGCGAAGCGAGAAGGTTTGATCCATACATCCTCTTCCTGGTCTAAATCCACCTTGGTATTCCCAGAGAAACTTTTCGGATAGCTCTTGCATTCTTATCGTCAGGATCTTCGTGTACACTTTACTAGCTAAGCTGACCAAGCTGATGGCTCTGTAGTTTGAGCAGTCCAATCGTGATCCCTTTCCTTTATAGAAAGGCACGATGACTGCTCGCCTCCAGTCGTCCGGAACATCACCGTTTTCCCAGCAAAGATTGCATAGCAAATAGATGACGTCCCAGACCGCTGGTCCACCGTACTTGATCATCTCAGCCGTATATTGATAATATTGTTGAAAATATTAATTTGAAAATTAAAGAGATTTTTTTGTCTGTGTGACTGTTTGCTTGTGCAGGCAACACGTTAACGGTACGAAACGAATGCTTGTCACCGAAAAATTTAATTAAATACATGTATGTAAATACAGACAAAAAATATCTTTAAATATGTAGAAGGATTTTCCTGATTATAATAATATAATAATAATAATAATAATATTCTTTATTGTACACACACACATACAAACAAATAGGATGACAAAAAGACAGAGAATAACATGTAATAGGCACAATAGGCGGCCTTATTTCAAAAGCGATCTCTTCCAGGCAACCAAGTGAAGAGAGAAAAGAAATAGAGAAAATAAGGTAGGTGTGATAGTTGAGCGGATGATATATACATATTTACTATAATATACATATACTAAGCAATCTAAATAAATAAATACGAAACATATACCTATTTTATACACAAACAATAACATATACATAAATATGTATAAGTTATAAAGAAAAATAGTATTCGAATAAAAGTTTCTTGAAGGAGTTCAATGATTCTGCCAGTCTGATGTTCTGGGGCAGCGAGTTCCATAGACGGACAGCTTGCACAGTGAAGGACTTGGAATAGGAAGAAGAGGTAAAGGTAGGAGTTTTAAGGATAAGTTCCCTGGTTTTACGGAGTAGGTGCAGGTTGGAAAAAAGAAATTCACAGCGTTCCTGAAGGTATATGGGGAATCCCCCATATACCTTTTTTTTTTATTTGATGTCTACAAATAATCATTTGTAGACATCAAATAAATATTTTCAACAAACACTTGTGAAGCTCACAGAATTAGATATTATACAAAAATTATGAGAGCTGCATATACCTATATTTTGTTTCTTCGTTATCGTGTATCCAACCAATAATATTATTATCCCGCGTCCGTTATAATTCAATAATCTGCGCCGGTAGTTACAATTTAATTGCATGCTGAATAAATTGCTCGTCATTCGAGTGAACCCTAACCGGTGTTATAAGAAATATTGGTCAGTTATTCATTTTTGTTTCCGCCTTTCGTTTTCGATGTTCGATTCATTATATTCGCACAATAGCTATTGTGTTTTTTTTTTCATAACCTGCTTACTTTAAATAAGTTTAAAGAGACGAAGAGTGCTGCTTACTGTCACTGTTTCAATGCAAGGATTTTTTTTATTGAGAACACAATTTATAATTATTTACGCCGCAATATTACAAGACGCCGATGTCGCTTAGATAAAACATGATGCGCTCATTTCCAACTCACAATAGAAATTGTTAATAAGCGGCTTCTATTGTTTTTTTTTTTTGCGTTTTTCGACCTTTGGCGTAAATATAGATTTGATAGACCCGAAGGGGTAAACAGAGGTGTTTAGGTAGTACCCACACACCCACTTTCCGCCAGAGATATATTTTAGGTGCTATCGAGACGGATGGCGAGTCCATCGCCTTAACTCAAGCACGACTATACATACTCCTTTGAATTTCTTCTCACACATATGCAGGTTTCATTTCGATGTTTTTCTACACCGTAAAGCTCGTGTTTTAACTAATCACTGTACGTAAATAAAAAAAAAACTGGTACAGTCGGGATTCAAACTTGCAATCTTTATGTTGCAGAGAACTACTCGAACCACTCGGCCATCGCGGCTAATATTTAAATTACTTACAAGTCTTGATGGTACTGTTTGAAATCGTCTATAATATTGAAGACGCCAAAGAAATGCGGCATCAATGTCCTTAACGTGGAATATTTCTCCAGGCGTTCCTTTGTTCGCCCCACAGATCCTTTTGCAGATATTATTAGTCTCTCTAACTGATCTCTTCCTGTAAATTAAAAATCGATCTTAGACTGATTAATCTACACTTATATTTATTAAGGGGTGAAATTTGTAAATTTTATTGTAGGAAATTTATATTTTGAACTAGCAGTGCCCGCTAATTCGTTCCCGTGGATTTCAGCATTTCAGCAGGATTGTTTGCCAGTCTTGTTATATAAAATAAAAAATTTACAAGATGCGTGCGCAAAGGCTGAAGCATTTACCTTCGGTCAAATAGGCGACCTTACATTCAGTACTGCTGATACCTATGGGCCGGCATTTGGATACTTTAGAGCATTGGCGTTGTGGATATGCGGCGCTAGGATTGGACCCTATTCTCGCAAGCGGCTTGAAGCCTTTCGGTCTGTGAAGAACTAATGAGGCTATGCCTTCCTACGAGTATTCTACCGCTTGAATGACGGTGTGCGGTATCAAAAGACTAGTCTTAATATTTAATGGGTTGCAATGACTATTTCTAGATTCCCTATGATTATTTGATTCTATTGAATCAGGGATCAGGACAGGTAAAAAAAATACAAAACTTACTGAAATCTTTTTTCCTGAAGTGATCTTGTTTCTTCAGCCATTCCTCCAATATATCTATAGATTCGTCCATTCTTCCTGGTTTCTCCAAACCGTAGAGGGATCGAACGTCATTTAAGGTGGTCGGTGGTATTTCTAAAATCAAATTGTCTGGTAAAGACTCCATTTTGTTACAGAGTCAATTCAATACTGAAGGCTTCTCATTACTACGGAGGTTTTAAAATGCGGATAGAAATATATGACAGTGACGCAAAAGCTAGTTTTCGTATGAGCTTTATTACGTAAATCTTATATTACTAATATTATAAAGGTGAAAGTTTGTAAGTTTGGATGTTTGCAGTTCTTTCACGGCAAAACGGCTGAACCGATTTGGCTGAAAATTTAAATGGTGATTGCTTATACCCAGGATTAGGACATAGGCTACATTTTATATCAGAAAAATTCAAAGTTCTAATAAAGGCGAAAGTGTGTATGTTGCTCTTTCACAGCAAAACGGCTGAACTGATTCTAGCAGGAAAATACATAAGCTACTTTTGTCGTACTCATTACGGGCGAAGCCGCGGGCATCGGCTAGTACTTAATTAATCCTCACGCCTTCCCACAAGGGTCCCCGAAGGGGTAGGCAGAGGTTTCTAGGTAATACCCACACACCCACATTCCGCCAGAGGTATATTAGGTGCCAACGTGATAGATGGCGAGTGCATCGCCGTTACCCAAGAACGACTATACATACTTGCCCTTTGAATTTCTTCTCAGACGTATGCAAGTTTCTTCTCGATGTTTTCCTTCACAGAAAAGCTCGTGGTGTGACTAATCACTATACTTAAGTTCAGAAAAATTCATTAGTACAGTCGGCTTCCATAATCTTAATAAATCATAGCCGCTTTTAGGAAATTTCGTTAACATAACAAGTGATATCTATCGCTTCCAAGGACCATTCGAAACAAAAGTTACCTACTAATATTATAAATGCGAAAGTTTGTGAGTATGTATGGATGTTTATTACTCAAGCGCACCAGAACGGCTTAATGAAATTGAATGAATTTTGGAAATAAATATAGATAAAATTATACTACTATAGTAGATTGTCGTGGGTCAGTACAAGGTGGGTACCAGGGCGGGGGAGTCGAGCGATCACTCTGAGCAGACTCTGGAAGGTTTATTTTCTTCGTGTTTACTCGTACTCGAGTGAACCTGGGCGAGCGAAACAAAGTGCTCTGCTCCTTCGGGTAGTATGTATGATGATATGCCTTCCAATCCCAATCGGATTACTAGTTGTTGTGACTAGGGCGTTCAACTCAACAAAAAAAGTCTTCAACTTTATAATATTATTATAGAAAAATATACATAATACATATCATCACGCTGAGTCCCTAACGGGGTAGGTAGAGAGTATAGAGCGCCAGTTCTCTCTAGACTCACATACCTCTTTCGCTTCGTCCACATTCATCAGTCTCTTCATACATGCTCGTCGGTTTCGAGTACTCTTGACGTGCCCGACGTTGACGTTAAATATACTTGCTAAAATTCCGGAAAAAGGTGTAAATCTCTCTAAACTAGCAAACCAGGAAGGGATCCGATCCGGAAGCTTATTATAAGAGATGTCAAGCAAGGCAACTCACTCCAATCTCCCAAGCTATTTAATGCCAAATTAGAACACGTTTTTCTAACAATACATACATGATGGCCGAGTCGTTCGGGTAGACGCCTGCAACGAATAGATTGCAATGTCAAATACTGCAATCGTGTGGTGATTAATCACGTCCGCAGAATAAGTTTTTTTGTATGTATATATAAGGCTCAATGTATAATTTATTTCGATTATAAATAAGAATAATTCAACTTAATATAAAAAACGATCAATTCAGAACAGTTCTTAATTTTATTTATATTTCATAATACCTAGGTATATATTTTTATTGCAATTTTTTTTTATTATCTCTTCAGACAAGGATTATTTAGTCCACAGTTAAACGCCTGAAAGATCCAGGCATGCCAGTATATAGTTCAGAAAATTGTCTTGTCTGCCTATGTTCCTCATCTATGCCATGCTCGAATAGTTCTTTCGTGTACTCAACGAATTCCTCTGAACCAGCAACGCTCACCCAATCGCCTGAAAATAAAATTGTTACTAAATTATTATTTTTTATACCACACGGGTGGCAAACAAGCGGTCTGCCTGATGGTAAGCGGTTACCACCGCCTATGGACGCTTCAACACCAGTGGTATCGCTCGCCGACCCTGCGGGAATTTTTTCACACTCCTCTTAATAACCCCGACTCCAAATCCAAGCAAGATAACCCCAAAGGCTCGTGCAGAGGAAAAACCCACGACCACCACCCACCCAGTCTCTAACGATCCTCTTTCGCTACATCCAAATTCATCAGTTGTTTCATACATGTTCGCCGGTTACTCTTAACGTTCCTATCCTTGCGTGCTCTATTTGGTTTAGGTAGTTGGAACGTGGTATGCCCCTGCCACTTTCACACACTTTCGCATTGTATATCCATGTTGTCTCATTTATTAGATAAATTCGTATATTATACGTTTATATAAATGCATCTTGTATATATCAATTAATATCACTAAATATATCGTTGTCTAGTTCCCATAACATACGTTTTGCTGAATTTTATGTCGGTGGCTATGTCGATTTTTCTGGAATTTTACCAAGTTATTTAAGTTATAAATTTCATATATAAAACATACTAACTATATATTTCTGCCAGCGGTCTATCTTCACCACCATAGTCTTCAGGCAAAATTTGTCTCGGGATATGATCGTACAAGGTATCTACGCCCTTATGGACATGTATCCGACTGACTAGTTTTGCACTCAATATTTGTTTAAATATGGAGATAAGAGCATCGATCATTTTAGATCCCGATAAGAAATGCAACGCCTTTATTCTCATGCCGTATCCGTCCTGCAATAAAAAGACATGTAGTGAGTTACGTTACGGCGATCGGTATTTCAATTAAAAAAATATTTATTTGTTACAAAAGGATGTTTACTGAATGACAATTAAAATTGGACTGAATATAATGTAAAACATAATTACTAATCCTAAACTGAAACTTAAGCTAAGGTGTCAGTTGCGCCGCTGTGCTGCGTCTGCGTATTCCTAGGGATGCGGCTCGCTAACTCCTCCCTCCTTAAGATAGAAGCGAGAATTGGAGCTTCTTGTAGCGTCCTCGCTACCCTTGGTCTCCATCGGGAACTTGTGTGTAGTTTTCCACTTATATAGTTTCCAGGCGATGGCTCCAATCAACAACACGTACAGTATTAACGTTATCCAACTAGGGGTTAGCATTGGGGTTGTCCAGTTGTCTTCACTTTGCAGGGATATCTCTTTGGCTCTGTTAACCAATTCATGGATGTTGTCCAGGGGGATGTCTTCCAGGTGTACTTCGAGTTTTATGTGTTCTACGGTGGTCTGCTGTATCTCGGGGAGGGGGATGATTTCATCGTTGTTTACCGTTCTTAGGTGAGTTTGTAACGTTGTATTTAAGACATTCATCTGGCAATCTCCAGTCAGTGTAGCTATGAAGACTCCCTTCGCTCTTCTGTATTCCGTTTTAGTATTGCATTGGGTCTTGATTACTTCATCTTCCTGTAGGATCAGTATCCAGCTGTTATCTCGGACCTTCTGTATTTTTCCTTTTTTCAGGTGCATCTTTGCGTACGTGCAGTTGGCTTTCTGTTGTTGTACCAGGGACACGATGCAGTCTTCATTAGTTTCCATTCTTCTAATTTCCAGTGATTTGCATAGACGCGTATCCTCGGTGATTGGTTGGCAGTCTTCCTCCTGAATGTGCGCGTACTCATCGCTACCAAGTGCAAGGTATTTGGATTTTGGGATTATTGTAAGGTCATTATGGTCAGGGATGGAGTATAGGTGAATGAGGTCATATATCTTTGAATCGACAGAGGGGATTTCTAATATGAAGTTTATTGAGTGTGGTGTACTATATACCTTAACCCCAATAGATTTCTCTATTTTATGTATGTTCATAATACTTATATCTGCTACCGGGTTTATTGAATATACGTTACGTAAATTTACTAATTCTGTTATAAGGTTTTGCGGGCTAATAATGCTGGGATGCATGGCATCTAGTTGAGCAAAACTTACGGCGTCTTCTAATGACATTAACTTTTCCAAAATTATTTGTAAACTTAAATCAATTTGTATATATATATCTAGAAAATGTAAGCTGTCTATAACTCCGTTGGAGTTCTGCGTAATATTCTGCAATAAATTCCCTAAATTCTTCTGATTTTCGTTCAATCTACTTATCTGACTACCAAATTCATTAATTGTGCTTTCTGCTAAAGTTAAAGATTTCTTTTGGGAATTTTGTACTTTAATAAACTTGTTGTTTATATCGGAGATTTCTTTCTCGAACTTAACAGCATCTTCATGGTCTAAATTTCCTGTTATAGCTTTAACTACAGATCCTAAACCGTTTATTATTCCACGCTTAACTCTAACTGGTGGGGCTAAAAATGATAGTTTCTTATTAATTAGACCTAGACTGTATAGTATTTGGTCCTCATAGGGCTTAAATCTATTACCAGATGTCAAGGAGGTTTCAGCATTTTTAGTGCTTGCATATAATGCCATTACTTTGCTTGATGCAATCTTTATATTGGTGATGTTATACACACAAGCTAGGCTGAAATAGTCTATTTGTCTTAGTAACTGACCCTGTTTTAGTAATAGAATGCCGTTGTCATTACTTATGGGATCTAATATTACGTTTGCGGTTGCGTAGAGCACGATGGCTCCTGCGGCGAGGATCCTGGAACAAGATGAGGCCTACGTAATAGCTTGAAGTGGACTCTAATTGACTTCGAATTTGGGTGGTTTCCTATGATTTCAGCAACGTTATTTGGGTGTAGATGTATTACCTTATATGGTCCTTTGAATACCGGCTGTGTTTTGTCGTTCCGTGCTGTTTTCGCCACCTGTTTATACACAGTTTCACCTACCTTGAATGATATTTTCTCGGCATCTCTATTTCGCCTCTCAATTACCTGTTCTTTATTCCCAGACATGAATGCTGCAACACACTCTTGCACTGCTTCTGCATTAGTACGGTGCTTGAGAACGTAATCCTGGTAAAATTCTTTAGGGTAAAACATTTCTAGGGGGTTTCGAGATGCTGTGTGACCAAACAACAGTTCATGTAGAGTATAGCCTGTGTGTATTGCGTTATTGTATGCTATAATTGCGTATCTCATAATAGACTGTATTGGGTCGTCTTTGTTAGTCATTCTCTGTATGCGTATAATCTCACCTAATGTGGAGTGTAGTCGTTCTACGGGCGAGTTAGAATTAGGGTTGTAAGGGGTAGTAAAGTGTATGTTAATATTGTGCGATGCACAAATTTCTTTAATAACATCGTTGTCAAACTTACTATCTGAATCGGTGGTTATTTTATGGGGAAGACCAATGATGGATAAAGCTTGTAGGAGTGCCTCGGCAACATGAACGCTACTACATGCGCTTAACGGGATTGCCTGAGCATATTTTGAAAAGTTGTCAATGATAGTGAGGAAGGTTCCTCCACCCGTGGAGTACAAATCCATGAACATATGTTCCATGGGTTTATGGGGTGTATCTGTGAGTGCTAATGGGGGTCGTAGTGGATTCCGCTCGTATTTAGATTTTAAGCATACATCACATTGGTTTATGTACCTTTGGATCGTCAATAACATATGGGGCCAATGGTAGTTACGGTGAACCTGTTTGTAGGTCTCTTGAATACCACGATGCATTGTTTTTCCCTCGTGATATTTCTTAATAATTTCCTGCTGCTCGGTTTTATTCTGTACGAATGTTACGCGAGAAGTACACTTAAAGAGTTTAGGGCCTCTCTCGTTAAAAACAGTTGTATATACTCTTGAAAAGGCTAAATATAAACTTTCATCATAAAAATAACAATGAAAAGTACGATCTGCTATGGTATGTTCTTTGAGGAATTTAATTATTTCTGCTTCCGTATTATTGACTGGTATAAAAACATCTTTAATAACAGTTCGTGAATTTGTGGACCTGTCGTCTACTCTGAATGTAGAACCTGGGGTGGATCGTACATGAAATTGTTTGAGTTGTCTATCGATCGCGTCTGGTATAATAGGAATTCCGTTATTCTCGTTATCGGTCTGAGTGTGGTTTGTAGAAATTAACTGTTCTGGGGTTTCTGTCACTACGCTCATGCTATCCGATACACAATCAGCTTGAGATTCTAGTATATTACTATCTATAGGTTCCGTTAAACTCATTGCTACAGTACCGGCAGATGGCTCATTTATGCTTATTGGTGCGGTGCTAGCTATTGGTCCGAGGACCTCTGCAGGGTCAAAGTCTGCTGCGGCGTTATTAACAGCTTCTGCTACGCTTTCGGATACTCTTCGTGTGTTATCAAAGATTATGTCTATTATGTCACTTTCATTATTTTCATCTAAGTTAACAGCCAATGAGTCTACACTATTATGAAAAATTTTCGCGCGGGAAAGGGCGTCAGCATTGGTGTTTTGGCGTCCCTTTTTATAAACAACTTTGTAATCGTATTCGGCTAATTTAAGTCGCCATCTAGTAAGCTTAGAGTTTGTGTCTTTGAGGGACATTAGCCATGTAAGGGGCCTATGGTCTGTATATATAATGAACTTTCTACCATAGAGGTATGGGCGGAAGTATTTTACGGCCCATATGATTGCAAGTAACTCTTTTTCTATAGTAGAGTATCGCGATTCTGTTTCAGATAAGGTTCGGGAAGCATACGCGACTGGTTTATCCGACCCTACATTTCCTTGGGATAAAACCGCGCCTAACGCCACATCGGATGCATCAGTTGTTACTATGAAAGTTTCCTCGAAATTGGGGTATATCAAAATTGGAGCGTTTGTTAAAATTTGTTTACACTTATTAAAAGCTTCTAAAAATTCTGGGGAATGCACTACTTTATTGTTTTTCTTAAGGCAAAATGTAATCGGCTTGGTAAGTTTCGCGAAATCCTTGATGAACTTTCTATAATACCCTACAAGACCCAGAAAAGACTTTATTTCTTTGTGGGTTCTTGGCAACGGAAAATTTATGACAGCTTTAATTTTATCCTGGTTCGGTTTAAGTCCTTGGTCAGTCAGTTCGTGCCCTAAAAATGAGACGTGCTTCTGAAGGAATTCAGACTTTTCTAACTTGATTTTTAGATTATGTGTTTGGAACCGCTCGAAGACTTGCTTCAGTTTTTCTGTGTGCTCCTGCAGTGACGTAGAAACAATAATTACGTCATCAAGGTACGTATATACATTATCTATGCCTCTAAGAATATGGTCCATTAAACGTTGAAAAGTACTTGGGGCATTTTTTAAGCCGAAGGGCATTCGCAAAAACTCATAGTGCCCTCTTTCGGTAGTGAATGCGGTTTTTTCAGTATCGTTGGGATGCATTTCGACTTGATGGTATCCGCTGGCTAAGTCTAGCGTTGTGAAGTACTGAGCACGTCCTAGTCTATCTAGTATATCATGGATGTTTGGGAGGGGGTACTTGTCTTCTACTATACGATCGTTCAAACGCCTATAGTCTATTACAAGTCTCCATTTAACTTTTCCGGACGAGTCTGGTTTTTTAGGAACGATATGGACCGGGCATGACCATGGGGAAATGCTTTCTCTAATTATACCCTGTTTGAGCAAGTCATCGACTTGGCTCTGGATCTCTTTTCGTTGCTGTGGAGCTTGTCTATAGCTTCTGACAAAAATCGGTGTCTCGTCTGTCAGTCTAAGTTGGTGTTTAACTGCGTGCGTGAAAGTTAGCGGTATATTTTCCGAGTAGAATAAATTCCTATACTGAAAACACAATCTATTAATCTCACGTTTTTCCTCATCGTTCATGTGTTCCGTCCGAATTTTCTTTAAATTGTTGCGTAATTCGCGGTCAGTGTCTATCTTTCCTTGTATGTGATTTAATTCACAAGTGTCATCATCATTTAACTTACTGGGGAGATGTTCTAAGTGAATCGGGGCTTTATTAGGGATATATTTCTTGTCGTTATCGAAATTAATAACGGATGTTCGAAACGTTCCCTCTTTCACGTTCACGAGGGCCGCGGGTGACTTTAAGCCGTCAGACCAATAAAAATCCTCGTGTAAATACTGTCCATCTATATAATGTGTTTTAAATGTTACTAATTTTTCACATCTAGGTTCAACTTTGATTCTTTGGAAGGGGTGGTTAAAATAGATAGGTATGTTCGCTGTAGCGGTGCGTAGCGAGTTGTTATTTAAATCAATATTACTTTTTAATTTTCGTAGCAAATCAAAACCGATTAATCCTTTGTACTTTGGATCGAAATCGAAAATTAAAAATTTGTGCGTTAATTCGGTATTAAATGCGGGTGGCAATGGTAGATATACCACATAGTTGTGACGCGAAACGCTGTGTGCTGTAGATATTTCAAATGGATCGTATTTAACATATTGTTCGAAAACAGTGCCTCGAATTACATCGGGTGAAATAGTTGAGCGACTTGCTCCTGTGTCTACTAAGAACCTACCTTGAAATTCAGGAAGCTCAATGTATGGAAGATGGTCTTTGTCCTGAAGGTTTATTTCCACTAATTCGGGTCGTTGCGATGGTCCTCCAGGGGAAAATCCTGGTTTGGTTCTTGATCGTTGCCGTACATATCTGGTTCGAAGGCGGCGTTATCTGATAGTTGTTCAATATAATACTCACCTTCGTCAGCGCATGGCTGCGCCTGGTTACTCATCTGCTGGCTAGGAGTGTAGAACAGCTCCTCAGGAACAAACTGTGGTCTCGCTGGTTTGTCTACCGATCTCATGGTAACGTCCGAAGACCTTTGAGGGGGATTTATCTGTTGTCTTGGTATGTTCGGTTGATTCCTGAAATTACCGCTTCTGTGGTTTCCGGGACCGCCTGCCCTAAAGTTACCTGATGTTGGTCGATTTTTCCAGGGTAATGCCGGCTGTACCCACTGTTGCTGTTGCTCTGGCTGTCTATTGTTAAAGCTAAATGGGGCATGCGACATTTGTGCTGGAATATATGTGCTATGGAAATTACGATAGGGTGGTAAATTCGTTGTGTTTGAGTTGTACTTCGTTAACTCTTTCGGCTTAGCTTGCGATGATGATGGCATATTAAAATTTGTAGCTCGATTATATGCAAGCCTAGCCTCCTCCTGTCTAGCTGCGGTTATCGCCAATTCTAATGTCTCTGGTCTAGCTATCCTTACTCCTAGGGTAACGTGAAAATCAAGTTGATTTATATATTGCTCTATGGCCATTTTCTCATAGTAAGTTTTGTTATTATGTTCGCCTATAGATAGCAAGGTGTCAAGTAATTCCCTAAGCCGTTTCCCGAAGGATTCAGCGTCCTCGTGCTTAGTGCGGCGAGTGCGTGTAAGCTCTTGCATCACCTGTATCTCGTTACGCGGTTCGCGTAGTCGTCTAATGAGGGCATTCCTAATAGATTCCCACGTGTTTAAATGATCCTCATATGCTAACGCGTCAATGGCTGTGCCACTGAGTCTACTTTTAATAAGACACATAAGGGCTGGATGCACGCGGTCTGCATCGCTTGGTAAAAGGTTTAGAATATTTTCAACTTCGCGTATGTAATAATTCAATAATCTAATATTCCCATCATAACGCGGCATTAAGTCCGCGATAAGCTTAAAGTGTGAATCGCAATCTTTCAAGGACATTGTTATAATATTACAATTCTAGGTATTAGATGCAATAAGACAATGGAATGACGTCAGAGCGCATTCAACGTGTCGGATGTCTCTAGCGAGTTTAGCTATCGGGCAAGCGCACGGCTAATTTATTATTTGGATAACAAATAGAGTTATTATAAGTATACACAAAATAGGAAATGTCTAATGCGATTCAAGCCTATAGACATACACACAATAGAAATATGGATAAAAAAAAAATGGACAGGAAATAGAGCAGGAACACTTGGATAACAGCGAGAGTACTCACCCCAGTATTTTCTGCATTTCCTGACGAGTCCTTGTTAATGAAGACCGATCGCGCGTCGTGGTTCTATAAGATCGCGATGGAACGATTTGAGAACCGTCACTCAATCGTAAGAAGAGTTTTATTCTATACGAGAGTGTCGCGATCCTACCGACTGCGCCAGTTACGTTACGGCGATCGGTATTTCAATTAAAAAAATATTTATTTGTTACAAAAGGATGTTTACTGAATGACAATTAAAATTGGACTGAATATAATGTAAAACATAATTACTAATCCTAAACTGAAACTTAAGCTAAGGTGTCAGTTGCGCCGCTGTGCTGCGTCTGCGTATTCCTAGGGATGCGGCTCGCTAACTAGTGGCTTAATATATTGTATAAACAGACTAGCGCTCTGTCCCGGCTTCGCACGGGAGGTCATAAGATTTTTTTTTATATAATAAAATATATGTCGCTCAGGGCGAATGTAGCTTTCCAATGGTGAAAGAATTTTCATTTCAAATCGGTCCAGTAGCAACAAAAAAACAAACAATTAAATCTTTCCTCTTTATAATATTATTAAGTATAGATAAAGTAAAAATCTGTATAATTGTAACATTTATACGAAACCCCATGGTGATCGAGTGATTCGAGAAATCGCTTACATCACAAATATTACAAGTTAAAATTCCGCCAGCACCAATGAATTTATTCTTAACTAATATGTACCGATTTGTCACATCACAAAAAAATGCATACGTTTCAGAAAAAAATCAAAGACATGGTTCTGGTTCATAAATCGCGATGGACTCGGGATCTCTCACGTTGGCTCATATCCTAGGCCAAAATACAGAGTGAGGAAATCATTCCACCCAAAGCCATCTGTGATTTTGCACATAAAATAAATCTCTGGCGGAAAGTGGTTGGTGGTTACTGCCTATACACCTCTGCCTTGCCTATATACCCCTTCTGAGACCCTTGTGGGAAGGCGTGAGGATATATATATAATATACTAGCAGTCCCGCCCAGCTTCACCTGGGTGAAAAGTTAAACTTCCTGAACCACGATCGCAGCGCCACTTATCGGGTCCAATTGTAATGTAAGCTATCCTATCTTTTAAGTTGGATCAAACTGCACACGATGTGCAAATTTTATTGAAATCGGTTAAGTAGTTTAGGAGCCCATCGCGGACAAACAACGTGACACGTAATTTATATATATTAAAATCTCTATTCACCACAAAATAGTTTCCTTTATCTAAAATCATCATCACAATGACGTTCCCATCCTTAATCTCTCTATTGACTTGATCTAAGTAATTGGAGCGGAGGACCGTGGGACCTTTCATTTATCTCTGACAACGTGTAGGTATGCAAAATTTCATGAAGATCGATGACGTGTTGTAAGACTTAACCGTAAAAACGTTTTAGGGTCGGCAGCGTGCAAGCCGTGGTGTTGCAAGCGTCCATAAGCGGTGATAACCGCTTGCC
Organism: Drepana falcataria; assembly: GCA_945859725.1. NCBI lineage: Eukaryota > Metazoa > Arthropoda > Insecta > Lepidoptera > Drepanidae > Drepana > Drepana falcataria. The sequence goes on along the minus strand of OX243941.1, from coordinate 5,450,469 downwards.
AACAGGTGGACTGCATGCTTATTTGCCACCCTTCCCTGTAAGGCAAGTGACCTCAAAAACTTCCTTTCGCTTTTATATTGTTATGAATGAAAAATACAATTTTACATACCATTAGTACTGTCAATAAATTCTTCAAGTCCATGGGATTAATTTTTGATAATAAATGTATTGTGTTGACATCACTAAAATCCAAGATCAGTATTGATCCATTAAAATAATCCGACTTTTTAATGTATTCACCAAACTGTGAATATAAGGGTTTTACATATGAAAACAATGTTAATGCAACTGACATTTGGACAAACTTAAAATATTACGTATAATAAGTGATTAGTCACACCACGAGCTTTACGGTGAAGGAAAACATCGAGAGGAAACCTACATACGTCTGAGAAGAAATTCAAAGGCGTATGTATAGTCGTGCCTGAGTAACGGCGATGGACTCGCCATCTGTCACGCTGGCACCTAATATACCTCTGGCGGAAAGTGGGTGTGTGGGTATTACCTACACACCTCTGCCTAGCCCTTCGGGGACCCTTGTGGGAAGGCGTGAGGATATATTATATATTATTATTATTATAAAATATTACTGTGCATTAAAATCACCTCAATAGGAAAATATTATGTATCTTTCAGCTAATTTCGGGCTAAATTATTGAGTAGCTATTGTGTCCGAGTTGGTTTCAGTAGTTCCTTACAAATGTCTTATCGTGTCCAAAATATGCCGTTTTTCGCCATAATATATTAGCAATTACAGATAATTGTTATTATCAAAGACACTGGCGGGGGAAGCTTTGGTCGCGCAGTAAGAAATCCTGGCTTGGCAACATATACGAAAAAGGAGTCGGCGGAACGCCTTGCGCAAGTCAAATTAATTTTTTTTTTCAGTTATACAACGATAACCAATGCTCACTAGTTGAAGAGGCACCTGGAGCAGAAGGTAAAATATAATACTAACATGTACTTACAATAAAACACGACCTGTAAAAGTCTAATGCAATTGCAGAATCGAAATCTGTTGATTGAAATCTGAACAATAGTGGCCTATAATTATCGGCGGTAAGATTCTTGGACGGTCCGTAATTGCTGCAAAGGAAAAAATATCATTACTGTTTAAGTCATCTAAACTGTAACTTTAAGATCAACCGCTACCGACAAGAGTCCCCGAAGGAGAGGCAGAGGTGTTATAGTACCTTCTTACTGGAGATATATTTTAGGTTAACGAGATAGATGGCGAGTCCATCGTCGTTTCTCAAGCACGACTATACGCCATAGAATTTCTTCTCAAACGTGTGCAGGTTTCGATGTTTTCCTTGACCGTAAAATTCAGTACAACTCATTGTTATAGTCGAGCTTGCAAATTACTAACTACTTACTATAGTAATAATTATTACAAATTTTATTTTTAATATATGAAGTACGTGATCACATTTCAGACTACTTACACATACTGGGTTATATCCCTCAACTTCCTGACGTCGTATACGGAAAAGTAATCGGGCAAAAGACTTTTTAAAGTATTCGCCTTGTCCAGTCTAGATTTGGCACGTTCCACGGAACCTTTTGTTGTTATTATTGTTCTTTCCAGATATTCCCTTGCTGAGAAAAGGTATAACAATAAAAAAATTGGAAACTCAATACAATTTTGGACACTTCAAACAAAGACAGGTGATCCGAAATTAAGTATCTGTAGCACGATGAACATCTATAGAGTATTGTGACTCTGAGCTGTAATAATAATAATACCTACAGCCGTACGGGGGTAACTGCCTATACACCTCTGCCTACCCCTTCGGGGAGCCTTGTCGGAAGGCGTGAGGATATATAATTAATTGCGAACGCGCGTGATACCACAGGGCACAGACCTTGATAATGCGTAAATAACGTTATCTTGACCAAATCCATTTTAGGAATTAATGACGTTCCCACATTATGGGTCTTGTTCTATCAACCTTTCTTATATTACAAACATAAATTAATTAACCGGTCTTAAGTCTATTTCAATAGCATTGAAACGAACTTGAAATCGGAAAGCATCTTTGAATATTAATTAAGCGGCATACGAGTATGTCTAATAAGTCTGGTCCATGTATAGCAGTACCACGTCTGTGTTCTCAGTATAACACCATAACTGAACATATAGCCGATGTTGATATCTTTCATGACACTTTAATACAATATAAATCGAAGCTACTGAAATCTTTTTCACCCTTTTCATCAAATTTAAACCTCATGTGGAATTGATACGTACAAATAAAATGCAAGGTACCTATAGTTAATTGGTTAAGTGTTGTGTACCTATACCTTAGTGAAGTACCTTAATAAATAAAATAAAATAAGTCTAGAGAGGCTAGCGCTCCACTCGCTTTGACTGCCTCAGCGTGATAAAGTAACCCATATTTTTGTACAAGAAATGATCATGAGATTTTTATATTACGTACAAGTAAACAAATCAATAATAAAATAAAATGGACAACATACTGTAGTCTGTTCTCAAGAAATGAGTTTGTTTCTTCACCCAATCTTCTAGCAGATCAATTGCTTCATTGAGAATTTTCGTATCGTCCAGATTATACTCCTTGCGCACAGCTACCAAAGTATCCGGGTTGAAGTTTAATATCGGAACCTCTGTTAAGCTCTCCATGATTCACACAGACACAGGTGACGTAATTGAATTGAGATACAAACACTATGAAAAACCAAATCGAAATGTGGTGATTTGAAGCTGCCTCTTATTTATAAAACTACCTTTAGCAAAGTGATTTTAATGAGTAGGTACTAATAATACTATTATTTTGGGTTTTTAATTAGTCAGTTTAATTTGAATGCGTTCCCACCGAATTAATCAAATATTTTTTGTTGCCTTAATATTACAAAAGCGGATAAGATAGATTTTAACTAGACGCTATGAAATACAAATTATAGCATAGGTACATGTGTACATAGCCGCAAGTGACCGAGTGTGCTATATCGGTAACTGGGCAAATTCTAGAACAAGTGAATGAATTTATATATCTAGGAAACATGTTTACACGAGATGGAAAGTATGAAAAAGATATTGAAAGAAGGATAACTGCAGGAAGTAAGGTGAATGGGGCCATATCGGCGTTGATGGGCAGTAAAAGTCTGAGCAAGAATGTTCGAGTTGCTCTCCAGAACGCGATATTGTTAGGCAGCGAATCCTGGGTATGTCAGAGAAAGTATCAAAGTAGCGATCTCTTCGAAAAATGTGCAGAGTAACGATCTTAGATCAAATCCGCAATGAAAAGATTCGCAAATCAACTGGCGTGAATGAGGGCGTGATTAAGATGAAAAAAGGCATGTTACGTTGGTTTGGACATATAGAAAGGATGAGTGAAGAAAGATTTTTTAACGAAACAGATATACAAAGCAAAAGTGTGTGCAAGAAGAGGCAGAGGAAGGCTACGTTCCAACTACCTGGATCAAATCGGACGCTCAAGGACGGGAAGGTACTCGAAACCGACGAGCATGTATGAAGAGACTGATGAATGTGGACGAAGCGAAAGAGGTATGTAAGTCTAGAGAGAACTGGCGCTCTTTACTCTCTGTCTACCCCGTTTGGGGACTCGGCGTGAAGATATGTATGTATACGTATACATACATATATACATCAATAAATATAAAAAAGTCCTAGTGGCCGAGTGGTTCGAGTCTGCTGCCTGCACCAAAAATATTGCAAGTTCGAATCCCAGCTCTACCAATGAGTTTTTCTAAACATAAGTACAGTGATTAGTCTGTTATACCACGAGCTTTATGGTGAAGGAAAACATCGAAAAGAAATCTGCATAGGTTTGAGAAGAAACTCAAAGGCGTATGCGTGGTCGTACTTGAGTAACCGCGAAGGAGTCGCCATCTGTCACGTTGGCACCTCAAATATATATCGGGTGGAAAGTGGGTGTGTAAGTACTACCTATACACCTCTGCCTACCCCTTCAGTGACCATTGTGGAAATATATTATAATAATAGACATATTATAATCTGGAATAGCACATAGGATATGATTAAATCATCATTACACAACACAAAAACATGGATAAATTAAATTCAATGCGGCTGAAACCTCGGGCACAGCTAGACATTATATACAAAGTTATGAATATATACAATTAATGTGTCTGTATATTGAATACAGGCATTGCTCCGCGGTTACACCCGCGTAAAGATCAATTTCATTAATATAATTTTATCTAGAATTATTTTCGGAACAAAACGTATCCTCATATAATAATATCCTTACGCCTTCCCACAAGGGTCCCCGAAGGGGTAGGCAGAGGTGCATAGGTAATATCGACACACCTACTTTCCACCAGAGGTATATTAGGTGCCAACGTGACAGATGGCGAGTCCATCGCCGTTACTCAAGCACGACTATTACTATCCAGCTGTGCCAAATTTCATTTAATTCGTTAAGCCGTAACAAATATCCATACTCACAAACTTTCGCACTTATAATATTAGTAGGATAAAAAAAAGTGACAACAATAATTCGTAAGTATAAAAAATTTTTGTTCGATCGAACGTCAGGAAGTCGTCTTCTAGATTCCAAGATTTTTACCCACACAAACGTACTAATAAAGCCAAGAGTCCACACTGACCCTGTAGACTGTACAATAGCTACCCGATCTACAATGAAACACAAGATTTGCAAGTTCGAATCCTGATTGTACCAACGAGTTTTTTTGTACTTAAGTACAGAGATAGATCATACTATGAGCTTTACGGCGAAGACAAACTTAAAAGGATACCTGCATTCAGAAATTCAAGATCGTATACATATATGTACATGGTACGTGGTTGAGATACGAAACGACGAAGGACTCGCCACCTGTCACGTTGGCACAACTACAAGTATAGGTACAACTACACACTTCTGCCTACCCTTTCGGGGACTCTAGGAGTGAATATAATATAATCATTTTCATTGTTCTATTTTCTGATTTCCACGTAGACAAGGTCGCCAGAAGAGGCTAGTAAAAAAAAAAATTAACTCTTACAAGTAGCTTGTTAATTTGATTTATAAAATTAGCCATAGCCTTTGTATTATTGTTTTATACCTGCTGACGTTTGTAAAGAACGTTCCAAGGCTACGCGCTATGAACCGGCACAATAAATCCTTCCTTACAGCTAGCATAGATACACCTCCCAACTATGTAGCTATATAATAACATGTTTTATGCATATATAACGTGTTTCATGCAATTAATAAACATTTTTTTTATACCACAAGGGTGGCAAACAAGCATACGGTCCGCCTGATGGTAAGCGGTTACCGCCGCCTATGGACGCTTGCAAAACCAGGGGTATCACTCGCGCGTTGCCGACCCTGCAGGAACACCCCTCTTGAAGAACTCCATGCTGTACTCTCCAGGGAAACCTTCAACGGGGAGCTCATTCCACAGCATGAGCGTTCGCGGAAGAAAACCCCTTTGGAAGCGCATAGTGCGAGACCTTTGTGGTTCCAAGGTATGGGGATGAATTCCCCGTCGATGGCGAGAGGTGCGGTGGTAGAAGGTGGAAGTGGGCATACTGTCGAACAATATCCATGAAAATTATCAATCCTTACAAAGTTTATAAATACGCAACTTTGTGTGTATGTTTATTTCTGTTTTACGTAAAGTTTAGCTGTGCCTGCGACTTCGTCCGCGTGGAATTTAACTAAAAAGTTATTGTTCAATTTCTTACATTTGAAGTAAGCTAAGTTACTCCTTATTACATGAGCTATCTGGCAGTGAAAGTGCCTTCAAAGTCGGTTCAGCCGTTTTAGAGATTAGTCGGAACAAACAGACAGACAGAAAGACAGAAAGAAAAAAATTGATTTATGTATATTTTCCGTGTATACATCGGTTACATAGAAAAGCGGTTATTTCAATATAACAAACAGACACTTAAATTTTATTTATTTGTATAGATTACTCTTAACGTACGGAATTTTCACAGTGATAAATTATTAGCCGGATTGACACAGAATATGTTTTAAGGAATACCAGAAACAAATTCCAGAAAAAAAATCTACTTATAAAACCTGAAACCTGGTGAAACTGCAGGTCACAGTTAGTAGCACACGATATCCTCACGACTTCCCTCAAGAGTTCCCAAAGGGTAGGCAGAGGTGAGCAGTACCCAATGATAAAAGTAGTCGTTTTTATTAAATTTTATTATGATACAGCTCTTCTTTATTCGATGATCTTTGAACCTTGTCATGAGGCGTGTGGTCTCGAAGAGCACCAACATTTAATATTTCCTTTTAGATTGTACACCTCATAATAAATTGGTAACCTATACACCTCTGCCTCCCCCTTCGGTGACCCTTGTGGGAAGGTTTGAGGATAATAAACTTAAAAATACATGTTAGTTCCACTTCCCTCAAGGGCCTACGAAGGGAGAAGTGTGTAGGTAGCATAAACAACCGGAGATATATTTTAGGTGCCAACGTGACAGACGGCGGACAATCGTGTAAATTCTAGGTGTTGATTATAAGGAAATAATTTATCTGTAAATTTACCTGAGTCGCAACTGAAGTAGTGTTGATGCATATTTGATAACATGCATTAGTAGCTAGAAAAGGTTAAAGCAATTTTTTATGGAATATAAGAGAAGATCAAATCAAATCAAATAATTTATTTCGTGAACATAGAAAATAAGATGGTATTAAATTACACAGGTATAGGTGCTATGTTCCGCCGCTAGGCATACAAAATATTTAAATATAGATAATATTATTTATAACACTATCTTAAGAATAATTATTTAATATCTAGTTTATGCTACTACTCATATTATATATACAAATAAACATATTGTTGAAAGTTTCCTTAAATGACGGCTCTATAATGTTTTCATATAACTTTCTTAAAATTATTAAAACTTATCAACTAGGTATTCATTAATGGTATAATATGCTTTCTCAACAAGTAAATTAAAAACTTTATTTTTAAATTATTTTATGTTTTGGCAATGTTTAATTTGCTTTGGGAGTTTATTGTATAGCTTTGGTGCCATTGCAAACACACTTTTATGTAGAAACGTGGTTTTAGTTTTAGTTAAGGAAAGCTCTGAACGACGTTGACTTGAAAATACTTGGAATAAGTGTATAGTGATTTTGACAAACATAATAATTTCATAAATGTAAAGTGACGGCAATGTTAATATTTTTAACGTTTGATAATGTGGTTTACACGTGTCTCTGTGTTTAATTTGACATATAGCTCGAATACATTTTTTTTGACATTTGAAAACATTAGTGCTATTACTGGCATTACCCCAGAAGATTATGCCATATCTCAAAGTAGATGCTACATATCCGTGGTAAGCCGCCAAGAGTGCGCTAAGGTTGCTTACCTTTCTTAACATATATAAAGCATAAAAAAATTTGTGTAATTTATCACATACCTTTTCAGTATGTGTCAGCCAATTCATGTTATTATCTATATGTATTCCTAGAAATTTCGTTACCTTAGTTGCCTCAATAGTTTCGTTTTTACAGTTTATGCTTAAATTTGACACTGATTTTTGTTTCAATTGAAAATTCATTATTTTAGTTTTTTTCATCTTAATTTTTAGGTTGTTAGCATTAAGCCACGCAATGATTGATATAAGGCTGTTATTTATATCTGTCTCTATATCTTTAAGGTTACTATTATTAAAAATTACCGTGCTGTCATCAGCAAATAGGGACATCCTGTGCTTGATGGCTTTAGGAAAGTCATTTATATAAATGAGGAAAAGCAGCGGACCCAGAACACTCCCTTGGGGTACGCCAAAAGATACCTCTTGAGCATCTGACGACTACATTTCTTCCGTTTTTGTTTTCATATTAATATGTTTTATTTGCGTTATTTGTTTTCTTCCTATTAAGTACGACTTTATCATATCTAATACATTGCCTCTGATCCCATAATTATATAACTTGTTTAATAATGTTTTGTGTTCCTCGTAGTCAAAAGCTTTAGTCATGTCCATAAATAGTGCAACTGCGGGTTTTTTGTTGTCCATGTTATAATGGATTTTATCTAAAAAGTTATATATTGCCATATTAATGGTCTTGTTTTTTCTAAAACCCATTTGCTCTTCACATAAGATGTTGTTTTTATCAAGATACTCATTTAAGTTATAATATATTATCTTTTCAAAAATTTTGGAAAATATTGGTATTAGTGCCAGAGGTCTGTAATTCAAAATATTTGTTTTATCGTCCTTTTTGTGTAGCGGCTATATAATAGAAAATTTTTCTGGAAATGATCCGCTAATAATGCACTTGTTTATAATATCGGATAATACTGGGGCTATTACACTGGCTACCAATTTGATAACACTAGTCTGTATTTCGTCATAGCCTGTACTATATGTATTTTTTAAGTTATTTATTACTGTGGTTATGTCCTTCGGTATTGTTGGTTTCATGAACATAGATTTAGATGAATTATATTTACTCGTATTAATATTTGTTCTTTGATTACTTTCATTTCGGTTTACTTGTTTTATGTAGTTATCATTAAATGTTTGTGCTATTAATGTTTGTTATTAACTATGTTTTCCATCTGCTAGTATATATTTTATATTATTTTTAGGAATATTGCGTAATTAAAAGGGCTTTTTAAAATAAACTCACATCGTATAATGCCTTTAATTAATAAAACTAATCAAGTTATCAAAACCATCAAAATATATATAAAATAAAACTACGTGAAATTAATTTAAGACAAATACCTAACTATTGATTGAATTGAATGATAAGAAGTCTCGAAATGACCAAAGAGATTAATTTTATTTTGTTTTTGTTATTTATCTTCAGCCTTTCCACAAGAGTACCTGAAGAGTCAATAAGATATGTAAGCATATCCTCGTTTTGCTGATAGAACGTGCTAGAGAGCTGCAAGGGATATTTGGCAACTATGTCTGGTTTAAGCTCTTAGTCTACAGTCAAACTCCTAAAGGCACCAGGCATTCCACTATATTGCTCGGTAAACTGATATGCTTGTCTATAATCTTCGTTTGTGCCCGCCTTGAATATCATTTTCGTATACTCAACCCATTCTTCAGAGCCAATGATGCTCCTCCAATCACCTGAAAACAGACAAACTAACAGACTATTATTACATCAGTATTTTCGAACTTATACAATACTAGCTGTTTTTAATAAAACAAATTTCTCCGTCTGTACAACATCTATAATTTAAGTTCCGCTTCTATTGATCGTTGCGTAATGTTATGTAGCCTTCCTAATTAACCGGGCTATCTTATGCAAAAAAAAATATTCGGTTTAGAAAACTCATTGGTACAATGATCGCAGGCGACACGAAACACTATGCCACCTACGGCTCATGTTTTAAAACTTGCATATGTTTTCTGGAACTACATTACTTAAGTAGAGGACACTTGAATGCGCTCTTAAACATCGTGCGTGATATAATATTTATTCTCAAATGAAAAATTTGCACAATGTTTGCTCACTATGAGAGTGAGTACTCACCAATAACAAGGTCAATAAGAACAATTTTAGATCTCGAAATATCAAGTTGACTGGTGAACATTTATGTATATCCTTTTGTCCTTAAATTAAAAGGTATTTTAATATAATAATGTATCTGCATACCTTTCCACAAGTGTCGCCGAATGAGTAGGCAGAACTGTGTAGGTAAAACCCACACACCATATAACATCATATCGATTCAAATTATGGTATTATTTTAAGTTTCCAAAATACTCACTATAAATTTTCGTCATGGTTCTTTCTTCACCACCGTAGTCTTTAGGTAAAATTTCTCTAGGAATGTGATCGTATAAAGTATCAACAATCCTATGCAGATGAATTCGATTTTGTACTTTTGGACTAACTACTTGTTTTATAAAACCAATGAGAGCGTCTGTCATTTTGGAAGCAGTTAAAATATGTATTGCTTTCAATCTCAGCCCGTATCCTTCCTGAAAACATAGTAACACATTAATGACGTTCTGATCAGATTCAATCAATCATTGGTTCAATTCAATCAGATTCATAAATATTTTTCTAGGAACGATGAGGTCCAAATACAGATCTATGATGTCGCCGTCATATCCATCGCCATACTTTTCAACTTCAACGGAGTTTCAAAGGAGTTTTTTCTTAATACAAAATTTCTCAAGCTGCGAAATGCATTTGCCTCCCAGGTTTTCCCTTAAGCTTACAGCATCCTTCAAGAAGGGTGTGAAACATACTTTTGGGTCGGCAACGCGCAGGCGATACACCTGGTTTTTCAAGCGTCCATAGACGGCGGTTACCGCTTACCGTCGTTAGTCGGATCCCATGCTTGTTTGCCGCATTAGTGGTAAACGAAAAATTTAATAAATATTGGCACATAAGGCTTTGAATTACTTGCACAAATAGACTAGATTTTCCAAATATTGTACGTCATCTAGTATGACGGCATAGATATATCCTAATATAGTTATACTTTGTTAACAAGTTGCAGTACTTACTATTAACAATGTCATGAAGTTTTTTAACTCGATGGGATTTACTTTTGTAAGAAAATTAAGTACGTTGATATCCCTATAGTCCAGTACAATGACGAATCCGTTGACATAATCACGTATTCTAACGTATTCACTCAACTGAAAACATTAAAGACTAGTTAGTTGTGCCCGCGTTAAATATGATCTGAAAGCTATAGGTATTATGCTTCATGTTCCTAAGTAGTTCCTAAGATAATCATGTTCAAACAAATTCATTTACAAATGCTTAATAAATTATTATTATTATTTATTATTAAATGTTACGTATTTATAATAATTGTGTAGATAAATTAATAAATAGATGCTCTAAGAAATATTTACATGAACTTATGAAAATGTGCAATTCATAATATTGTTGATCCGCAGATATCAAATAAAAGAAGAAACGACATTGTCATAACTAAAAACTTAATTTGAATGTTTTAATAAATTGATGCATTGCTAAAAACTCTCTCTTATGACGAGACTGGGAGATTTGTACGACCTTCACAATGATTAAATGTTATTTTAATATCTATCTTCAGAAAATGTATAAATATGTACATATATTAACGATTGCACTTCATTGAATGCATAGATGACCTTTCTCACACACACATACACACACGCGACACACTAACACACGTATAAAGTATAATTTTTTTTCTCTTTTGTCTTATAATATATATATATATCCTCACGCCTTCCCACAAGGGTCCCCGAAGGGGTAGGCAGAGGTGTATAGGTAATACCCACACACCCACTTTCCGCCAGAGGTATATTAGGTGCCAACGTGACAGATGGCGAGTCCATCGCCGTTACTCAAGCACGACTATACATACACCTTTGAATTTCTTCTCAGACGTATGCAGGTTTCCTCTCGATGTTTTCCTTCACCGTAAAGCTCGTGGTGTGACTAATCACTGTACTTATGTTCAGAAAAAACTCATTGGTACAGTCGGGATTCGAACTTGCGACCTTTGCGTCGCAGGCAACTGCTCGAACCACTCGGCCACCACGGCTTAATAATATAAGAGTGGGGTTATCTATTAAATTCTATCTTTAAACACATCCTTACAATAATGCCTCTATAACAATTAATATTACAACATATGTCATGTCTAAAAATAAATTCTTTAAAATAATTGTAAATAGACATTCAATTAAGCAAACACTCAATAGACAAAAAATGCGTGTGAAATGAGTGGTATAAAAAATATGACGTCGGACCGCTCTCTGTTTTTTCTAATACCACCTAAAAAGGTAACAAAGCAACCGGAAATTCGGCTCATAATGAGATTCTTGTCATATCTTCTTAATAGGTGGCGCCCGATCACAGTGTTTCAGGAAGTTTAACTTTTTCACCCAGGCGAAGCTGGGCGGGACAGCTAGTAAACTATAAATAGTCATCCAAGATATTCAAACTTGGATAAATTATAAATAAACAAACACAGAGTGGCAACGCGCAAGTGATACTTCGGTATTGTAAGCGTAAATAGGCTACGTAAACGTTTTCGATCAGGTGGGCCGTATGCTTGTTTGCCACTCCTGTTGTATAAAAAAAAACTAATATTATAAATGTGAAACTTTGTTAGTCTGTTATGCCACAAACAATGTTGAGATATATACATATATATGGCGACCAACATAGCTAAGTAAAGATAGTGCCATCCACGAAGATGCACCCCACTATCCTTCCTTATAGTTTACAGTGTAAGTGTACAACCTTCTACCAATGTTTGAGTATTAACCGTTATATTATTATTATTGTACTTTACTTTCTACCTACATTACATCACATAATAGGGCGCCAATTTGCCTCTAGACTCTAGACTAATGCTATATACGGCACGGGCGAAATCATGAGCAATCAACGATTACTTGTATACATATATAGCTTCACGCCTTCCCATAAAGGCTCCCGGATGGGTAGGCAGATGTGTGTAGGTAGTACAATGGGTAATAAAAAATAAATTATGTTGTTTAAAGTGTTGGTTAAGCACAGTGATTAGCCACACCACGAGCTTTCGGTGAAGGAAAACATCGAGAGAAAGCCTGCACACCCTTAAGCAAAAATCGTAGGAAACGGCGATGTAATTGCCAGCTGTCACGTTGGCACCCAATATATAAAGTCAAGTAATAGGAAAGTCGGTGCGCAATACACCTCTGTCAGCCCCTTCGAGGACCCTTGTTTGCTTGTTGGCTTGAAGATCTATGTATATAAAAATGTTATGTTGGTTTGTGTACGCTTCAAAAACTCAAAAAGTTCTGCACCGATCGAGCTGAAATTTTAGCATGATATATAATCCGCATCAAGGATTGTTTTTATCTATTTTTGCATCAATCACATATCCACAGCGAAGCGTGGCAGGGTACAGCTAGTTATATAATAATTTGCTAAAAAACTTACTATTAAAACTGTTCTGTAATGGTCTAATATAATTGAGGAGTCCAAATCCGTTGACAGAAATTTTGTCATAAATACTCTGTAATTATCCTTCGTAGGTTTACTCAAATGTCCAAAAAGTCTAAAAAATTACAAAACAAAATTAGTTGATTATTTATAAAAGTTGTGGTAGCCAGTTGCTTCGATTTCTCGCCTAGAATACAAAGATTGCAAATTCGAATCCAGACTTTTCTACAGCGATTAGCCACACCATCTGAAACCAGCATACTTTTGAGAAGAATCTCGCGACACTCACAATCGGCCACGTTGGCACCTATATATCACCTATTTAATATAACCATTTAATATTACCATTATATTACCAGCGCACCTATTTAAAAATGGGTGTGTTCCAAGACACCTCTGCGTACCAGAAACTCTTTTAGGACGGCGTGAAGTAGTTATATCGTCTACAAATACAATAAATTACACTATAATGTTGATTTGCAATTTGATGCTCGCTTATCGAGGTTAAGGTAAGGCTATCAAGCGCAGGTCAGGTGACCTCCATTGGAAGGAATTACCTACTGCGCAAGTAGAATAAGAAGCAAATAATTATTTTAGTACTCGTTTGTAGCAGCGTGCTTTTAAGATCTCAAAAGAACTGACGTTCAAAATAAAATTTGCCAGACGAGCAGCCAACTCTTTACAGGTGATCACAGCCAAATGGCGCTGTTTACCGGATGTGCTTTGTTCCCGCGGTGAATTATGAAATTAGGGATAGGATTCCAGAATCAGTTCATCCAATATACTGCTAGAACAGCAACTTAGCTTTATAAGTTTGATACAAACGTAACAGGTCGTTAGCTTCGTATCCCAAGCACAACGACGAAAATACATCTTTGAATTTCTTTTCGAATGAATGCAGGTTTCCTCTCGATGTTTCTCTTACCGCAAAGTCTTGTGGTAGTTGTGGTGTGACTAATAACTGTACTTAAGTTCTGAAAAAACTAATAGGTACCTACAGTCGGGATTTCAGCTTGCAATCCTTGGGTTCTAGGCTACTACTTATACCGCTCGGGCCACCACGACAAATAATAATTACTGATCTTAACACTCTATTATTGCTCCATTAACACTTACATAATGTCAGACGAATCCCTCAACTCCTTGATGTCGTATATGCAAAAATAGTTGGGCAATAGTGTTTTTAAAGTACTCAGCTTATCAAGTCTTGCTTTTGCGCGTTCTACTGAACCTTTTGTTGTAATTATCGTCCTTTCCAGATATTCTCTTGCTGTGGAAGGAACAACTTGAGGGAATGTCAAGAGTTCTTGGAATTTGTAAGTCGGGCGTCACGGGGAGTAAAGAAATATCAACCTCCCCAAAATTTACATAAAAGTATTTATTTTACTGCACGAATATTATCCTTCTTTGCAAGAGGAGCAATTCATTGCCATGCATGGCTATGTTTTAAATAATCTGATTTTGTATTATAAGCTTTTTGAATTAGTTTACGTTAAATGGCAGCTTTAAATTCTATAAAAGGCAATTCAATTATTTTCTGAGGTTCTTTATTAAAAAGCGTATACCTTGCCCGACAGATGAGATGCTAGCTGCTGTAAGTACACGGAGTTAATCTTTGTTACGTGTAATCACAGAATACAAGTCTCGGTGCGATTAATTTACCTACATTTGTATCAAATTTAATTGATTATATATCATCATGCAAGCTCCATACGAGGTAGGCAGGGTGAAAAGTGAGCCAGTTTAATTGATAAATAAAGGTGTATGGCCATTATTTGTAAAAATATTATATTTGAGTGATAAACGTACGCATAATCCAGGAGAATATAGGATCTTTTAATACCACTTTTAATACCACACTTTTTCTATTATATTATATGTAAAAAAAAAATTACATTTATAATATAATATATAATATAATTTTTACTTATGCTATATAATAATGTGTGCGCAAGAAGAGGCAGAGGAAGAACACGTTCCAACTACATAGATCAAATCGATCGGATGCTCAAGGACGGGAACGTCAAGAGCTAATGAATGTGGACGAAGCGAAAAAGGTATGTAAGAGAGAACTGGCGCTCTATGCCCTCTGCCTACCCCGATAGGGACTCGGCGTGATGATATGTGTGTGCTATAAATGCCTGGTTAATAAATATCAAACTTACGATAATCCGACTTCAAAAAATGAGTTTGTTTCTTTGTCCAGTCATCCAATATATCTATAGCTTCATTGAGTATTTTCGGATTACTTAGATTATATTCTTTCCGAACAGCCGTTAGAGTGTCTGAGTTAAATTTTAAAATCACATCTTCTTGTAAACAATTCATAGTGACACGTATACTAAACGAAGTGATGAACCAAACAGGACAAATGACAATGTGAGGTCAAATCAATTCGTCGCCTATTTATGAACTCCATATACCCTTCAAATAATTATGAATCAACACAGTATTCAAATATTGGTTTGTTAAATATTATTATTTGCATATCTTCGATGTTAAGAAGAACTATTAACCATTTTATACCATCAACTTAAATTTAAACATGGTTTTAAATTTATAACGTATTTGACGACTAAGAAGTCACCTGCAACGCAAATACTGCAAGTTCGAATCCCGATTGTAATAACACAGGGTGATGTGTATGGATGTGGACCAACACCAATTTTGAATGAAAGATCAGTTGTACCCCTACCTCTCTTCAACTGCTACTGCTTTTCCGGAGCTGCTTCAACAACAAGAGCAGCAAAATGATAAAATGAAATATTTAAAGACACCACCACAAATTATACCTGGTACTTTAAAAGTGCCAGGCTTGGTCTCGCCATTGTTAATAACAAAAGCTCCTAGGACTCACGCTACGAGACGATACAAAACTCTTTAATTTCCTCACGCCTTCCCACGAAGGGTCCCCGAAGGGGTAGGCAGAGGTGTATAGGTAATAAAACTCTGGCGTACTCTGGCGTCAAAGTTATATTAGGTGCCAACGTGACAGGTGGCGAGTCCATCGCAGTTACTCAAGCATGACTATACATACGCCTTTGCATTTCTTCTCAGACGTATGCAGGTTTCCTCTCGATGTTTTCCTTCACCGTAAAGCACGTGGTGTGGCTAATCACTGTACTTAAGTTCAGATTTTTTTAAAGGTATTAATAATGGATTAAAACCAAATAAAAAAATGATTTCTCCCTATTTTTAATTCGTTTATTAACCGTATTAATTACTAAAGAATCCACATTTCTTAAGACACATTTTCTCCCTGTTTTTAATTCGTTTATTAACCGTATTAATTACTAAAGAATCCACATTTTTTAAGACACATTTTCAGTCTACGCTCAAGTTTCTGAAGCTTCCTGGCATACCCATGTAATCTTGACTAAACGTCGCCGCTTGCCTTTTAGACTCCAGAGTAGCGGCTCCCTTTATCATTTTTAGGTATTCAATGTTTTTCTCTGAGCTCAACACTTTCAACCAATCATCTGGAACAAATAAAATGACGTGGCTGGGCAAGTCTACATGACACGTCTTAGTGACGCTAATACACGCTGGACTACGACTGTTTACTCTGACGTGGCCACCATGCTGTCTTTATACTCGTATCTTTGTAAACACGCTAACCTGTTACCGGTACATGAAACCGAAAGGTGAAATTAATTAATCAAAACAATACAATGCTTTCTTCATGCGGTCTACCTACAAAATGATTAACTTGTTATTTGATAACATTATAATAACCACGTTTCAACTACGTAAATCACATCGATCGGATACTCAAGGGCGGGAACTTCAAGAGTACTCAAAACTGGCCAGCATGTATAAAGAGACGAATGTGAACGAAGCGGAAGAGCCTTCCTTCATGTAAGCCTAGAGAGAGCTGGTGCTCTACTACGCTTACCCTGTTAGGGGTTCGGCGTGATGATATGTTATATGATTGGGTTATAATTTATTTTTGATAAAAATTAAAATCATTTCCAAGGACACCTGGTATGTCAGTGGTACTCAAAGTATCAAACTGAACTATTTATATTATTTATTTATATACTAATTTATAACTGGGAACAACCACAAACTCATAGGTCCAGGACAGCTTTCGATACTTCAAGACAATGAACAACTATCCCTATAATACCTAAATGGAAATGCCTCATCTGAAATTCCCGTTGAACTATGTAACAATTAACAGTATTTACAAGTAACTTCAGTACAAATAGTGCCATGAACGAAGATGCACCCCACCAATTTCTAGTCTGGAGAGTCGCGGGAAGCGGTGGTATGATCCAAGAGCATTAATTGTAGTATGCGTGTGCACTCATAGGTAGTCAGTGTGTACCGATAATACTCGAATATAGTGGAAGGTTGCACACTTACACTATAAACTATAAGGAAGAATAATAGTTAGGCGCATATTCGTGGATGGCATTATTTATAGCCAGGGATATAAGAACATTCTTGGGTACAAAGTTGTCGGTTCAGGTCTCTGTCCCCATTTCTCGGCCAAGAATAACGAATTCGTTTGTGTTTCAGACTAACTAATGTGCATAAAATTAGTTGATGATGATATGCCTATAAATACACGGTAGTTACCTTATATGTAAATACAGTGTATGTAGGTTGTAAGTAATATATAATAGACAAAATTTAACACAGAAAATTGACGCATGGTGGCACTCCGTCGCCTTCTCTCAGACACGACTACACATCGAAGCGCAGGGTTCCTCTCGAATGGCCTTTAATAAACTATTGGAATCGTCGTTCTTAATTCACAAGCGTATATTTGGATCGTTTAGTTCAGATCATCTCTGGCTATTTACGTGCCACGATCTGAAAATATATATATCAAGTATCTAACTACTATGTGATTCAGTTATAAGCGAATTCTTACCATACAATATATCTAAAGATTTTTGATCTCCACCCAAGTTTTGTGGCAAGTGCTCTCTCGGTACAACTACATACAAACTTTCTATCGTCCTGTGTGAGCTAATTCTATCGCCAATTTTTTTGCTTACCACTTGCTTGAATCCATTTATAACAACATCTATCAAATTGGATGTGGTTAATAGGTGTATTCCTTTTATTCTCAAACCATAAGCTTCCTGAAATATCAATAAATATTATTTTTAAATTAAGTAAGAGGTATGTATTTATAGAGAGAATTGACAGTCTACTCTCTCTACCTACCTAGAGGATGATGATATTTGAACGTACAAATACTTAAGGATATAAAAATTACACTAACATAATATACTGAGCGTGTGGGTATTACCCATATATACCTCTGCCTACCCCTTCGGGAACGCTTGTGGGAAGGCGTGAGGATATATATATATATATATATAACATAATATATGGAGGGGGGTAGGCAGAGGTGCATAGGTAGTAGTAGGCCCACACACCCATTTACCGCCAGGTATATTTTAGGTGCAAACGTGACAGACGGCGAGTCCATCGCCGTAATTTTTTCTCAGAATTTCTTCTCAGACGTATGCATGGAGAACCACACCGAGAGATATGCAGACCAATTAGAGGGCATGACCTAGTGTTACATATGTATGTGGTTTGTGACTTACCATCATAAGTGTCATCATTTGACGCATGTCAGATGATGATGAGAGATATGCAGACCAATTAGAGGTCATGACCTAGTGTTACATATGTATGTGCTATGTGACTTACCATCAGTGTCATCATTTGACCCATATTAAAAATTATGATGAGAGAAATGCAGACCAATTAGAAGGCATGACCTAGTGTTACATATAATGTATGTGTTTTGTGACTTAATATCATAAGTGTCATCATTTGACGCATGTCAGATGATGATGAGAGATATGCAGACCAATTAGAGGTCATGACCTAGTGTTACATATGTATGTGCTATGTGACTTACCATCAGTGTCATCATTTGACCCATATTAAAAATTATGATGAGAGATATGCAGACCAATTAGAAGGCATGACCTAGTGTTACATATAATGTATGTGCTTTGTGACTTAATATCATAAGTGTCATCATCAGTAGCATTAGCGTTATATACACTAAAAGTACTTCTAGGGAAGGTATCAAACCCTAAAATATTAGAGTCAGTTTGTTTGTGCGTGCCAGACAACGTTGTGGGTCGTAGGCGCAAGCCGCCCCTCCTGGCGGTGCCTCGCGGGAGGACTAACCTGCTGAACAAGGCGCCCCTGACGCGCACCATACACACACTCAATCTTGTTGCGGACAATATCGATCTGTTCTCGTGTTCTATGAACGAATTCGCAAAGACCACGTTATTCGTATTGTGCTATACTTAATTACTATATATTATATTATATATATATTATAAATTACTAATATTATAATAATAATTTTCTACACTGTCGAATTGGGTGTATCTGTAATGGCAGTGTATAGTGTTTTATAATAAATAAATAAATAAATCATTTGACGCATGTCAGATGATGATGAGAGATATGCAGACCAATTAGAGGGCATGACCTAGTGTTACATATTATGTATGTGCTTTGTGACTTAATATCATAAGTGTCATCATTTGACGCATGTCAGATGATGATGAGAGATATGCAGACCAATTAGAGGGCATGACCTAGTGTTACATATGTATGTGCTTTGTGACTTACCATCATAAGTGTCATCATTTGGCGTATGTTAAATTATGATGAGAGATATGCAGACCAATTAGAGGGCATGACCTAGTGTTACATATTATATATGTGCTTTGTGACTTACCATCATAAGTGTCATCATTTGACGCATGTCAACCAAGTTCAGAGAATTGATCACGTTAAGCATATCGGTATCTCTGAAGTCCACCACTGCGGCATAGCCATTGCAGTAGTCGTGAGCGTATAAATATTCACTCATCTGCGAAATGTCGTACAAAAAGATGTAAAATAACTCAATTGAAATATTAGTCTAGGTATATAAATAAAAATTGTCTCTTTTGCCCTTCTGTCGTTTTCTTTCTATGACTATAATTGATCAGACAGCAATGCCTTCGGTACTTATAGGGCCTAGAGTTCCTGGCCCGAAAGAAAAAATAAGAACACGTTATATGGCGCTGCAGAACACCAACTTCTACACTGTTCCACCGTTCGTAATGGTGTTTGTATAGCATTGAAACGCGTGCCGGGCGCAGTTAGTTAATAAGAGACGTTCTGGATATCTTTGCATCTCCCGCAAATGTATATCATTATATCCATTATACCATTATAACTATGTTGGTATAATTTACATATATAATAAAACTGTATCAGGTCAATGTCTGCACATTATGTGTAGATATTGAAGGAAACTAATGTGCGTGGATTTTATTAGGCGTCACTTACCGACATAGAAATTTGTCTCTAGCCTAAGAATATTAAAGTTTGGCAACGAGAGCTCTATACCTCGGGGCGGTAATTGCTTACCACCAGGAGGACCGCAAGCTTATTTACCACATTAATGAGAGGTATATATATATTTTATTTCTGAGTGATTAAACTGTAGGTATTTGTATCTTCAGCCCACATGCACCCACTGCTGGGTATAGGCCTCCCCGGTTAGTGAATATTATATTATTATATAATATATTAGTGAAGGGTATTACACCCTTTACACCTGCCTACCCCTCCGGGGACCCTTGTGAGAAGGCGTGAGGATATATATTAGTATTATTAAATATATAAATTCCGTTAATGAAATTACCAGAACATTGAGCCTATAGAAGTCAAAAAACGTATCCTCAGTGAGTCTTTCCTTGCCAAAATTTACCACATATAACCTTTGGTGGTCATGTGTCATAGTTGGTAGTATTGCACAGGGTCTGAAATAAGAGAATCTCGGTGAGAAAATGCTTTGGATTTGATGATCCTTCTAACTTGCAATCTTTGTGTCGCAGGCAACTACTCGAACCACTCGGCCACCACGGCTTACTACATAAATAGAACCTCAATAATCTGACTTCAATAGATTATAGTAATCCATTAAACAATGCATACTCTGCATGCTCTGGATGCATTGGTGGCTGAGTGGTTCGTGTAGTTGCCTTCGACTTAAAGATAGCAAGTTCGAAGGCCGACTGTGCCAATGAGTTTTTCTGAAATTAAGTACAGTGATTAGTCACACCACGAGCTTTACGGTGAAGGAAAACATCGAGAGAAAACCTGCATACGTCTGGACGATGGACTCGCCATCTATCACGTTGGCACCTAATATATCTCTGCCGGAGAGTGGGTGTGTGAGTATTTCCTATATATTTTTTTTTTTTTTACAAGCATACGGCTCACCCGGAAAACGGTTACAGCAGCCTGTTTACGCTTACAATCAGGAGTATCACTTGCGCGTTGCTGCTCTGTGTTCGGAGAGATATACTGTGTTGGCAGCATAATGGGAATAATCCCCCTGCTGCCAACACAATATAACAATCCTCCCCCCTCCCCAAGGAGCTCATTACTGGAAACCTTATTCACCGCGTAGGAACACAACACAATAAATTGTGTTATTTGGCTACAGACTTCTATATACCTCTGCCTACCCCTTCGGGGACCCTTATGGGAAGGCGTGAGCATATTTGTATCATTATATCTCGCAGAGAGAGAATGATAGTGTACATAACAACCTATTAACACACGCAAATACACACATTAATGAAAGCTCCACTCCCTTTTATTCAGTAAAAAATGTATTGCACAAAAACTATGTAAAATAAATCGGCTGGAAGAACGTTTACATCACTAAATCATTGCTATGTAGCCTTGGGTAATATTTATTTATAATATTTATAAGCAATTGTATAAGTATGTATATAGACCATCCCCATTTCTCAAGCAAGACAAAGAAGACCTTTGTCTTCATGTTTCCCCTAGATGTACTCGTAATCCCCCATAATAAAGCACACGGTGTGATTAATTCCCCATAAGATCAAAAAACCATGAGTTTTTCTGACCCTGACTGTAATGATACAGTCGGGATTCGAACTTGCAATTGCAGAGCATTCGAGCCGAAAAGCTCTTGGTATGATTAACCTCTGTACTTAAGTTCAGAAAAACTAAGTCGGGATTCAAGATAGTCAAGTATTATTAGAATGTAGTATCGCCCGAATTGGAATGGTATGGGACTTCCAATTTACACAATGTACCACAGATTCTGTGTATTACTATGATCTGTCGGCCAATCAAATTTCCGTAACCCTTTGAAAATGAAATGAGCAAAGCATCAGATATGAAGATTATAGAAATACATTTGCTGACTTACTACACAGTAAGTGAAACGGCGTGATAATGCATATATATATGTATATATGTGTTTACTTACAAAATATCTTTCAAGTATCCAAAATCTTTGAGGGCGTTGTGTTTTGTAAAGAATTTGGGCATCAATGTCTTTAGTGTACACATTTTGTCCAACCTCGACTTGGCTCGTTCCAGCGAACCTTTCGATACGATTATCAATGTTTCTAAGTAATGTCTGTCTGCAAAAAAAAGGGTTAGTTTAAAGGGGGCTATTTTATTGGTAGTGGTAATGTAACACACAAACACATACATATATATATATATATATATATATATATATATATATATCTTCTTAATATATAAATTACGCGTTACGTTGTGTCCACGTTGGACTCCAAAACTATTTAAACAATTTAAATCAAATTTGCACACCGTGTGCAGTTGATCCAATTTGAAAGATAGGATAGCTTTCATCTCAATTAATATAATAATATAATATATCCTCACGCCTTCCCACTAGGGTCCCCGAAGGGGTAGGCAGAGGTGTATTATAGTAATACCCACACACCCACTTTCCGTCAGAGGTATATTAGGTGCCAACGTGACAGATGGCGAGTCCATCGTCGTTACTCAAGCACGACTATACATACGCCTTTGAATTTTCTTCTCAGACGTATGCATGTTTCCTCTCGATGTTTTCCTTCACCGTAAAGCTCGTGGTGTGACTAATCACTGTACTTAATTTCAGAAAAACTCATTGGTACAGTCGGGATTCGAACTCGCGACCTTTGCGTCGCAGGCAACTGCTCGAACCACTCGGCCACCACGGCTCTATTTATTTACATATATAAATAACAAAAATCTTAGCCACAGCGATGCGTGGCCGGGTCATATATATTATATATTGTATATACATATATATACACATACACACACACAATATGTACACACACAATAGTATGTTATATCATCTACTTATGTATATAATAAATATTGTTTTGTTATTTATAGCCAGCTGTACCCAGCCAGGCTTCACTGTGGCGCATTATTGGTTGCAACAATCCTTTACTGATAAGAAAAATAGATAACAACAATCCCTAAAGCGAATTCCATAGGACACTATAAGAATATTAATCTACTTACCGAAATCTGTTTTTATAAAGTGACTCTGTTTCTTAACCCACGCGTCTAGTATATTGACAGCCTCCGTCATACTTCCAGGTTGATCCAAGTTAAAATTGTTCCTAACCGCGAATAGTGTATCTGGATTAAACAATAAAATCTGGTCTTCTTTGAGCGACTCCATGTTTAAAAACCGGACAACCGCAGTGACGTCTATTGACAACTGTTTGACTCAATCTTATGATATCGTTAGAAAACAGGTCACACAGTCACACTAACCAGAAAAACGTGTTGCTTGAGATAATAGTCAATTATTATTTTTTTGATGAATATAATTATCAAACAAGAACTTAAAAGCGTAAACATCGTAATGGACCAGTGTGTGCCTTTTATTATCATTAGAAGGTCAATTATTTTACTTAAAAAAACTTATAATTAGCCATTGTTACTGGTTTTAGGAAGGCTTCCAAATCTGATTGTGAATTTCGAAAATGTTGTTTGATCAATATTTTTTCAAGTTTTAGAATCCCATTCGCTCACGCCTTTCCACAACGGTCCCCGAAAGAGGGTAGGCAGAGGTGTATAGGTAGTACCCACACCACACACCCACTTTTCGCCAGAGATATATTTTAAGTGTCAACGTGACAGATGGCGAGTTCATCGCCGTTACTCAAGCACGACTATACATACGCCTTTGAATTGCTTCTCAGACGTATGCAAGTCCCGTCGATGTTTTCCTTAACCGTAAATCTCGTGTTGTGACTAACTTGAGTTCAGATTTTTTAAATTAATGAATGCAAACCTAATAAAAAAATGATTCCTCCCTATTTTTAATTCGTTTATTAACCGCATTAAATACTAAACAATCCAAATGTTTAAGAAATATTTTCAGTCTACGCTCAAATTTCTGAAGCTTCCTGGCATACCCATGTAATCTTGATTAAACGTCGCCGCTTGCCTTTTAGACTCCACAGTAGCCGCTTCTTTTATGATATTTTGGTATTCAATGTTTTTCTCTGAGCTCAACACTTTCAACCAATCATCTGGAACAAATAAAATGACGTGGCTGGGCAAGTCTACATGACACGTCTTAGTGACGCTAATACACGCTGGACTACGACTGTTTACTCTGACGTGGCCACCATGCTGTCTTTATACTCGTATCTTTGTAAACACGCTAACCTGTTACCGGTACATGAAACCGAAAGGTGAAATTTATATAATAATATATATATAATAATAATATATCCTCACGCCTTCCCACAAGGGTCCCCGAAGGGGTAGGCAGAGGTGTATAGGTAATACCCACACACCCACTTTCCGCCAGAGGTATATTAGGTGCCAACGTGACAGATGGCGAGTTGTCCATCGCCGTTACTCAAGCACGACTATACATACGCCTTTGAATTTCTTCTCAGACGTATGCAGGTTTCCTCTCGATGTTTTCCTTCACCGTAAAGCTCGTGGTGTGACTAATCACTGTACTTAAGTTCAGAAAAACTCATTGGTACAGTCGGGATTCGAACCACTCGGCCAGCAACTGCTCGAACCACTCGGCCACCACGGCCCTTGAAATTGAAATTTATTATTCAAAATAATACAATGCTTTCTTCATGCGGCCTACCTACAAAATGATTAACTTGTTATTTGATAACATTATAATACCTAAGTTTCAACTACGTAAATCACATCGATCGGATACTCAAGGGCGGGAACTTCAAGAGTACTCAAAACTGGCGAGCATGTATAAAGAGACTGCTGAATGTGAACGAAGTGGAAGAGATATGTAAGCCTAGAGAGAACTAGTGCTCTACTCTCTATGCTTACCCTGTTAGGGGCTCGGCGTGATGATAATTTATATGATTAGGTTATAATTTATTTTTGATAAAAATGTAATTCATTTCCAAGGACACCTGGTATGTCAGTGGTATTCAAAGTTTTAAACTGAACTATTTATATTATTTATTTATATACTAATTTAGAAATGGGAACAACCACAAACTCATAGGTCCAGGACAGCTTTCGATACTTCAAGACAATTAACAACTATCCGTGTAATACCTAAATGGAAATGCCTCATCTGAAATTCCCGTTGAACTATGTAACAATTAACAGTTTTTACAAGTAACTTCAGTACAAATAGTGCTTTGTACGAAGAAAGATGCACCCCACCAATTTCTAGTCTGGACAGTCGCGGGAGTATGCGTGTGCACTCATAGCCTCATAGGTAGTCAGTGTGTACCGATAATACTCGAATATAGTGGAAGGTTGTACACTTACACTATAAACTATAAGGAAGAATAATAGTGAGGCGCATATTCGTGGATGGCATTATTTATAGCCAGGGATATAAGAACATTCTTCGGTACAAAGTGGTCGGTTCAGGTCTCTGTCCCCATTTCTCGGCCAAGAGTAACGAATTTGTTTATGTTACAGACTAACTAATCTGCATATAATTTGTTGATGATAATATGCCTATAAATACACGGTACTTACTTTGTATGTAAATATAGTGTATTCAATCAGAAGAACGAAGTCGCGAGTAGCTAGTAGGCTGTAAGTAATATACATACATACATATCATCACGCCAAGTCCCTAACGGGGTAGGCAGAGAGTATAGAGCGCCAGTTCTCTCTAGACTTACATACCTCCTTCGCCTCGTCCACATTCATCAGTCTCTTCATACATGCTCGTCGGTTTCGAGTACTCTTAATGTTCCCGTCCTTGAGAGTCCGATCTATTTGATCCAGGTAGTTGCACACACTTTTGTAAGTAATATATAATAGACAAATTTTACACAGAAAATTGACGCACATCCTTAGTGTAGAGGATGATTGTGGCACTCCGTCACCTTCTCTCAGACACGACTACACATCGAAACGCAGGGTTCCTCTCGAATGGCCTTTAATGAACTATTAGAAGCGTCGTTCTTAATTCACAAGCGTATATTTAGATCGTTTAGTTCAGATCATCTCTGGCTATTTACATGCGACGATCTGAAAATATATATATCAAGTATTTAACTACTATGTTATTCAGTTATAAGCGAATTCTTACCATACAATATATCTAAAGATTTTTGATCTCCACCCAAGTTTTGTGGCAAGTGCTCTCTCGGTACAACTGCATACAAACTTTCTATCGTCTTGTGTGAGCTAATTCTGTCGCCAATTTTTTTGCTTACCACTTGCTTGAATCCATTTATAACAACATCTATCAAATTAGATGTGGTTAATAGGTGTATTCCTTTTACTCTCAGGCCATATCCTTCCTGAAATATCAATAGGGGTAGGCAGAGAGTATAGAGCGCCAGTTCTCTCTAGACTTACATACCTCTTTCTCTTCGTCCACATTCATCAGTTTCTTCAATAATGCTCATACATGATTTGATTTAGATAGTTGGAACTTGGTCTTCCTCTGGCTCTTCTTGTATACTCTGTTGCATTGTATATCTGTTTCGCCAATCATTTTTTCACTCATCCTTTCTGTATGTCCAAACCAACGTAACATACCTTTCTTCATCATTACAATCACGCCCTCATTCACGCCAGTTGATTTGCGAATCTCTTCATTGCGGATTCAATCTAAGATTACTTACTCCACACATTTTTCGAGAGATCGCATCTCAACTGCATTTAAGTTTTACTGCATTCACCTTATTGCCGGCAGTTATCCTACTTTAAATATTTTTTGTACTTATCATCTGGTGTGAACATGCTTCCTAGATATATATATATATAGGTATTTGCATATATGAATTTATTATATAGAGTGATCTTACGGACGTTCAACCATGCGGTCAAGTTACAGCTAATTAAACAAATTAGGTGCATCTGTCGAATAGTAGAAGTATTATCCTGTAAATGTTGTTTAGCTCAGGGTAATTTTTTATGTTTCTAGGGTTCTAAAAGGTACCGCTCCTTTAGAATCCTACATAACTTTCGAATATTATGCTAGGTCAAGGATATCGTAACTTTATTTGGGCGAGACATTTGCTTGTTTTTCTTATTTATGTTCGTAAAGCCCTGGCGATGTCCTTGCACAAGCAGCTTTCCAGATCGGGAAATTATGCTTGACGGAATGGAATCCAGGATGTATCCAAACCAATAATGTAAATCCAACCAACAAACCAAACATTTTAAGCCTTAGAAAAGTGTATAAATAAATATGCAGTTCCAACTACCTAGATCAAATCCATCGGACGCTCAAGGATGGAACGTCAAGAGTAATCGAAACCGGCGAGCATTTCTGAAGATACTGATATTATATGTAGATGAATGAGAGGTCTGTAAGTCTACGGAGAATCGACAGTCTACTCTCTCTGCCTTCCTAGCGGGATGATGATATTTGAACACACAAATTCTTAAGGATATAAAAATTCGTTAATATATGGAGGGGGGTAAGCAGAGGTGCATAGGTAAGATGTTAGAGCCCACACACCCAATTACCGCCAGAGATATATATTAGGTGCAAACGTGACAGACGGCGAATCCATCGCCGTTACTCAAGCACGAATTTGAATTGCTTCCTCAGAAGTATGCATTAGATGGAGATTCCTCCAATAGATGGAGAACCACACCGTGAGATATGCAGGCCAATTAGTGGACATGACCTAGTGTTACATATGCATGGCTTCCTTGTGACTTACCATCATAAGTGTCATCAGTTGACGTACTTCAACCAAGTTCAGAGAATTGATCAAGTTCATCATATCGGTATCTCTGAAGTCCAAGACCGAGATATAGCCATTGCAATAGTCGTGGGCGTATAAATATTCACTCATCTGTGAAATGTCGTACACAAAGATATAAAATAACTCAGTTTAAATATTAGTCTGGGTATTTAATAAAATGTAGTTTGTAGGTTTGCCCACTATCTTCGGCCATTGATAAGACTGTAATGACTTCGGTACTTCTAGGACCTAGAGTTTCTGGCCCGAAAAAAATATGAATTCGTTATATGACGCTGCAGAACACCAACTTCTATACCGTTCCACCGTTTGTAATGGCGTTTGTATCGAATTGAAACGCGTGCCGGGCGCAGTTAGTTAATAAGAGACGTTCTGGATATCTTCGTATCTCCCGCAAATGTATGTCCCTGTGACACTGGTATAATTCACATATATATATATAACTAGCTGCCCGCCCCGGCTTCGCACTGGTGCAATATTGATACTAATAATAATGTAAAAGATAAAAATGGTTATGGTGGTTTATCCTTTAGAGATAATTAAATACAATCGCGGACTTTTACATCGATCATTTGAAGATATGCTACTCCGTAGTACATTCATTTGATCTATCTCTTAAGGTTTACCCAGCGTTTGCGATTTAAGTTTAAATTAAATTTAAGATGAGATTTAAGATTAAATTTATTTTACAAATCTTTGAATATTTCGTTATTTATTAAATAACAGAAAAAAGGCGAATTTGGAATAGTCTTGGTTTCCGATTGTCATTAATATTGTTTGATATTTGAGCGTTTTTAGCTGACCTCTACATCGTGTAAGGAATACTACTACCAAATTTCAAGTCAATCGGCCTTAATTCCCGAGTTTTCGTGGAATCTACCCGCGTTCCACCTTGCAGGTGGAGTTTCATAAAATCCGTTCTAAGCTGAACTCTACACTGCGTAAGGAATACTCCTAACAAATTTCAAGTCAATCGGCCTTATAGTTTCTGAGATATCCTAATGAGTGAGTTCACAAATCAGATCTCCCCGCACTTCACCTTGCGGGTGGAGTTTCACAAAATCCGTTCTTACTTAACCTCTACACCGTGTAAGGAATACTCCTACCAAATTTCAAGTCAATCGGTCTTAAAGTTCCTGAGATATCCTAATGAGTGAGTTCACAAATGGGATCTCCCCGCACTCCACCTTGCGGGTGGAGTTTAACAAAATCCGTTCTTAGCTGACCTCTACTCTACGTAAGGAATACTTCTACCAAATTTCAAGTCACTCGGCCTTATAGTTTCTGAGATATCCTAATGAGTGCGTTCACAAATGAGATCTCCCCGCACTTCACCTTGCGGGTGGAGTTTCACAAAATCCGTTCTTACCTGACCTCTACACCGTGTAAGGAATACTCCTACCAAATTTCAAGTCAATCGGCCTTATCGATCCTGAGATATCCTAATGAGTGAGCTCACAAATGAGATCTCCCCGCATTCCACGTTGCGGGTTGGGATTTTCAAAATCCTTTCTTAGCTGACCTCTACACCGCGTAAGGAATACTCCTACCGAATTTCAAGTCAATCGGTCTTAAAGTTCCTGAGATATCCTAATGAGTGAGTTCACAAATGGGATCTCCCCGCACTCCACCTTGCGGGTGGAGTTTAACAAAATCCGTTCTTACCTAACCTCTACACCGTGTAAGGAATACTCCTATCAAATTTCAAGTCAATCGGCCTTATAGATCCTGAGATATCCTAATGAGTGAGCTCACAAATGGGATCTCCCCGCACTCCACCTTGCGAGTAGAGTTTCACAAAATCCGTTCTTAGCTGACCTTTACACCGCGTAAGGAATACTTCTATCAAATTTCAAGTCAATCGGCCTTATAGATCCTGAGATATCCTAATGAGTGAGCTCACAAATGGGATCTCCCCGCACTCCGCCTTGCGAGTGGAGTTTCACAAAATCCGTTCTTACTTGACCTCTACACCGTGTATGGAATACTCCTACCAAAATTCAAGTCAATGGGCCTTATAGTTCCTGAGATATCCTAATGAGTAAGTTCATAAATGGGATCTCCCTGCACTCCACCTTCCGGGTGGAGTTTCACAAAATCCGTTCTTAGCTGACCTCTACTCTACGTAAGGAATACTTCTACCAAATTTCAAGTCACTCGGCCTTATAGTTCCTGAGATATCCTAATGAGTAAGTTCACAAATGGGATCTCCCTGCACTCCACCTTCCGGGTGGAGTTTCACGAAATCCGTTCTTAGCTGACCTCTACACTACGTAAGGAATACTCCTACCAAATTTCAAGTCAATCGGCCTTACAGTTCCTGAGATTTCGTGATGAGTCAGTTCAAAAATGGGATCTCCTATATATATATAGATAAGCCTCCCCGTTTAGTGAATAAACAAAGGTAGGTTAGTAATTAGATAGTATAATAATGTTGAATATATAAATTCCTTTGATGAAATTACCAGAATATTGAGCCTATAGAAGTCAAAAAAGGTATCCTCAGTGAGTCTTTCCTTGCTAAAATTGGCCACATATAACCTTTGGTGGTCATTTGTCATAGTTGGTAGTATTGCACAGGGTCTGAAATAAGAGAATCTCGGTGAGAAAAAGTTTTGGAAGTGTGTACTATGGAGGTATTACAAATTAAAATGGGAGCGTACCTTGGCAGCATATCCATATGAGGTAATAATAATATAATAATAAATAATATATCCTCACGCCTTCCCACAAGGGTCCCCGAAGGGGTAGGCAGAGGTGTATAGGTACCTATACTACCTACATAATACCCACACACCCACTTTCCGCCAGAGCTATATTAGGTGCCAACGTGACAGATGGCGAGTCCATCGCCGTTACTCCAGCACGACTATACATACGCCTTTGAATTTCTTCTCAGACGTATGCAGGTTTCATCCATATGAGGTAAAAAGACTGAAAAGTTATATTGAAAGAATAACTGCTGGTACTGAAGTGAATGGGGCCATATCGACGAAGAAAGCAAGAGTAGCACATCGCGATATTGAAACAGCACATAAGAAGAACGTCTTCTCAATTTTAGTGTTAGTAGTCGAAGGGTCTGGAGCGAATATTTGTACCTTAGTCTTAAATATATTTATATTGAAACAGAAAAAATAATTAAAGATACTACATAAATAGAACCTTATGAGGTTCTATTTATAATAATAATACTAATAGATTTATGAATCTATTTTAATAATTCATTAATCGATGCATACTCTCATATACACTAGTATTCTCTCTGACTATTTCTCACATATATACAAACACACACACATACACACATAAATCTGCTGAAGATCATTGGCAGGTTACAGGTCAATTTGATAATTGCTATGTAGCCTAGCTATTTATAAGCAATTCAATAAGTATATACTACTGTTTCTCAAGTAGGACAATGACCTATGTTTTCAAGTTTCCCCTAGATGTATTCCCCCATCATAAAGCAGAAAAAAACTTAACAGTCGGGATTCAAATTGCACAACGTTATATTACAACTACATTCATCGCACCACGAGCTTTACGTTGAAGGAAAAAATCGAGAGGAAACCTGCATACGTCTGAGAAGAAATTCAAACACCTATGTATAGTCGAGCTTGAGTAACGGCGATGGACTCGCCATCTGTCACGTTGGAACCTAAAAATATACACCCCTGCCTATCCCTTCTACTAATAATTACTACTTGAACTTGTTTTGTAGGCGACTACTAGAACTCAAGGCCACCATGGCTCACGGCTCATATGATTAAATTACACGCTTTTTATTTTACGTAAAATATAATTTACATTTACTTACCTTAAGTACCAGTATAAAAATTATACATAATTAATTTCAAATGACGATAGCTTAGATAAAAACTTGTTTTTGAACAATTATGATATCATTGTTTCCGAAATACAAAGTTGAATTACAAGGCCGGCTGACAAGAAAATATTTTAAAATTCACATGATACTTCTTATGCGCAATTCAGCATGAACTTTCTGAGGTCGAATAAAAAATACACTATATCTAAATATATCAGCCGTGGTGGCCTTGTGGTTAAAGTAGTAACGACAAAACGATCGCAAGTCCAAATCCCGACTGTTCCCTGTGATTTTATCTGAACTTACGGACAGTGATTAGTCACACCACGACCTTAAAGGTGAAGGAAAACATCGAGAGGAGACCTGAATTTATAGTCGTGCTTGAGTAAAGGCGATGGACTTGCCATCTGTCACGTTGACACCTAAATATATCTCTGGCGGATAGTGGGTGTGTGGGTATTACCGATTGGGTGGAAGGGCGTGAAGATATATATCCCTATATATTATGCAGATTTCCTCTCGATGTTTTCCTTCGCGTTAAAGCTCTTGGTATGACTAACCTCTGTACTTAAGTTCAGAAAAACTAAGTCGGGATTCAAACTTGTGATGTTTGTGTCGCAGGCAACTACACGAACCAGTCGGCCACCACGGCGTATTATATACATAATTTAATTAATGTACGGTACAAATATTCGTGGGCATAAAACATATATTTGTCTTCAGCTTCCATCTCAGGAGCCACCACAGGACCACTGGATGACGTATTATTAGAATGTCAGTGTCGAGATTGGAATGGTATGGGACTTCCAATTTACACAATGTACCACAGATCCTGTGTATTAGTATGATCTGTCGGCCAATCAAATTTCCTTAACCCTTTGAAAATGAAATGAGCAAAGCATCAGATATGAAGATTATAGAAATAAATTTACTGACTTGCTACTCAGTAAGTGAAACGGCGTGATAATGCATATATATATGTATATATGTGTTTACTTACAAAATATCTTTCAAGTATCCAAAATCTTTGAGGGCGTTGTGTTTTGTAAAGAATTTGGGCATCAATGTCTTTAGTGTACACATTTTGTCCAACCTCGACTTGGCTCGTTCCAGCGAACCTTTTGATACGATTATCAATGTCTCTAAGTAATGTCTGTCTGCAAAAAAAAGGGTTAGTTAGTTAGTAAGGGGGCTATTTTATTGGTAGTGAGGTAACTCACATACATATATATATATACTAGCTGTCCCGCCCAGCTTCGCTCGGGTGAAAAAGTTAAATTGTCCGTAACACGATCGCAGCGCCACCTATTGGGTCCAATTGTAAATCTAAACCATTCTCGAATCTAGCTTAAGACACACAGAAACACACAGAAAGCTTCGCCCGGGTAAAAAGGTAAAATTCTTGAAACTCGATCGCAGCGCCACCTATCAGGTCCAATTTAATATAGCCTATGTTACTCGGGGATAATGTAGCTTTCCAAAGGTGAAAGAATTTTTGAAATCGGTCCAGTAGTTTCGGATCCTATTCATTACAAACAAACAAACAAACAAACAAATCTTTCCTCTTTATAATATTAGTATAGATATATATATATATATATATTATATATACACACACGCACAATGTATGTTCTATCTACTTATGTATATAATGTTTTGTTATATATAACCAGCTGTGCACAGCCAGGCTTCACTGTGCATTATTGGTTGCAACAACCCTTAACTGATAAGAAAAATACATAATAACAATCCTTAAAGCGAATTCCATTTTTACTCAAAGGGCCATTAGCAGTAGAACATTATAACAATATAAATCTTCTTACCAAAATCTGTCTTTATAAAGTGAGTCTGTTTCTTAACCCACGCGTCTAGTATATTGACAGCCTCGGTCATACTTCCAGGTTGATCCAAGTTAAATTTTTTCCTAACCGCGAGTAGCGTATCTGGATTAAACAATAAAATCTGGTCTACTTTGAGCGACTCCATGTTTAAAAACCGGACAACCGTAGTGACGTCTATTGACAACTGTTTGACTCAATCTTATGATATCGTTAGAAAACAGGTCGCACTCACACACTTGAGATAATAGTCAATTATTATTATATTGATGCATATAGTTATCAAACAAGAACTTAAAAGCGTAAGCATCGTAATGGACCAGTGTGCACTTTTTATTATCATTAGATGGTCAATTATTTTCTTAAAAACTATTATAATTAGCCATTGTTACTGGTTTTTAGGAAGGCTTCCAAATCTGATTGTGAATTTTGAAAATGTTGTTTGGTCAATTTCTTTTTCAAGTTTTAGAATCCCATTCGCTCATGCCTCTCCACAACGGCCCCCGAAAGAAGGTAGGCAGAGGTGTATAGGTACCCACACAACACACCCACTTTCTATATAGTTTAGGTGCCAACGTGACAGATGGCGAGTTCATCGCCGTTACTCAAGCACGACTATACATACGCCTTTGAATTGCTTCTCAGACGTAGGCAGGTTTCATCTCGATGTTTTCCGTCACCGTAAAGCTCTTGGTGTTACTAATCACCTAAGTTCAGAAAAACTCATTGATAGAGTCGGGCTTCGAACTTGCGATCTCTGTGTCTCAAGGAACTACTTGAAACACACCACCACAATTTTTTAGAAACCTATTAATATTACATATAAATACGAAAAATGCTTGTTCCGCTTTCTTGCAAAAACTACACAACGGAGTTTGGAACAGCAACTACAGAAATAGATTATAGGTGGATTCACACATAGTGAATTTGTGTCACTTGTTCAATTTGTCTAATTTGTGAGTGTGAGAACATTGTAGGCTTTGTAGATTCTTAGATCTTGCTAACACTGTTATAATTATCTTGTTTTATGTATGCTTTGTATAGTAAGCAACGACCTATTGTCGGCCCTACGTTGTTCCCCCATACTTGGGTACTATAATTGCTGTAACGAAAAAATATTGTTATTGTATATGCATAATGATTTAAAAAGAGTAACCATGGAGTTTCTTGCCGGTTCTTCTCCATGGAAGTGACCAACCCGAACCGTGCTTTTGCTACTTTTTCGACGTTTTATAAGTGCCCACCTGGGCCTATGTGAAATAAAAATATTTTGATTTGATTTGATTTGAGTTGTAGTATGTTTTTTTTTTAATCTACTAATGAAACTTATTTTACGCGGGCTAAGCCGCGGGGCACAGCTAATATTACGAATATTATAAAGGTCAAAGTTGTAAGTTTGGATGTTTGCTGCTCTTTCACGGTAAAACAGCTGAACCGATTCAGCTGAAAATTTTAATGGTGATGGCTGTTCTGTTTTTATCCTAGTTATACTAGGATAAAAACAGAACATTTGAATTCCAAAAAATTCAAAGTTCTAATAGTATTAAGTATGTCGTTCTTTCACGGCATAGCGGCTGCACCGATTCTAGCAGGAAAATACATAAGCTACTTTTCGAACTTCACGCGGGTGAAGCCGCGGGTAAAATAAAAACTAATAGGTGTATATTTTTTCTGAATGCGGGCATCACGTTAAAGTGTATTTTGTGTTTCATTGTAGACGGAGTATCTATATAAATTTTACGATTATATAATTTATGTATAGTTTATAGAGCCGTGGTGGCCGCGTGGTTCGAGTCGAAGCCTGCAACACAATGATTGCATGTTCGTATCCCGACTGTACCAATGAGTTTTTCTGAACTTAAATACAAATATTAGCCACACAACAAGTTAACGGTGAAGGAAAATATCGGGAGGAAATCTGCATTATGTTCGAGAAGGCTTTTAAAGGCGTATGTTTAACCGTGCTTGTAGGCACGTTGGCGAAAAGTTGATGTATGGGTATTACCTATATCTATATCTAAGTCTATATGTCGTCTATATATAGCATACATATACGCTCGTTTTGATTATCTTGACACAGAATATTAGCGTTGCCGCGTTGTATGTGATTAAATTTTTAGAAACTTTTACATTCACAATTGGTGGCGATAGGTGGCGCTGCGATCGTGTTCCAGGAAATTTATTTTTTTCACCCAAGCGAAGCTGGTCGATATAGCTAGTATATATTATAAATGCTTATGTTCAGATAATTCGTAATAGTCAACTCCACGTTGACCTCAAAGTCCCAACTATAAAACAGTTTTTGAAAAAACTGGCTAAACGTCATTTCGATTCTGCTGTAAATCACCCCAACCCCCCGTCGTATCGGCCGCCCGATACACTCCTTCCCTTATCTCAATGATGAGGCGTCCAAGACATGCCGTCATCGAACCGGACGACGGCATAACGGTCCTCCAGGACGCCCGACAAAAACATACCAACACTACACACAACCGACCACTGTTCCGTCCTCGCCGGCGAGGCTCGACGCGAATAAGCCGTAATGTTCCCCCCCGACCTCCGCCGCAAACGCCGGCCCGCGCCGAGCCAGACGCGCAAATCCCGCACCCAAATAATATTTAAATAAAATTACAAGTCCAGCCCAGCTCCCTTGCTCGCGATCCAGCAACGCCCTAAGCCGAGGTTCGTACCCCACAGGGGGTGCCCTTAGCTGTGTTGCTTAAAAATAAAGTGCCTGGCTGGAGGCCTATATCTCGCCATTGACCGGTTAAGTAGCAAAAGTTCCCGGAACTCACACTCCGAGAGACAATACAAAAAAAAAAATCAGATAATTCAGGGAAAAAATCAGTATATAAAAATATCCTTTTGCCTATATATGTATAAGAAGAATAAAAAAAAATTGGATACATTTTTATTGGCGATAAACTCGGTAATATTAAGTACCATTCGTGTTTATTAACTTTTAACGTTTATTACCTTTATTATTGATATTATGGAACCAGTAAGGAGTTCTAGTTTAGGTTATGTAACTGGGATTAAGTAAAGATATAAATACAGTTCATAGGATGAATACGGAATATTTGAGGTGAAGGATTTGTAAGGATTTTAATCAACAATCAAATTCTTAAAACTACCAGGCGTTCCCATGTATTCTTCATTGAACTTCGCAGTTAGACGACACTTTTCATCCGTAGAAGCATTTTGAATCATCTTAAAGTAATCCACATTTTTTTTTAAGCTTAGGGCATCGTACCATTCATCTGAAAAAACAATTTGAGTCATAATTGCATTGAGCTTTTGATAAAAGTTGCGCATGTTAAGTTACTGGTAGTAAAACGACAAGAGCCTTAATTCCTCGGGAATAGTACTTTTAAGAAGGGTAGTTAATTATCGATTTTTACTTTTGACTGTACTTTATATAGAATGTATGCAAAGTTATTAGGTGAGAGGTTTAGTAGTGAAAGTGTTACAAGCAAACCCATACTTTCATATGTAATGTTTATCATATGTCGTAATTATAATGTATCTTAATTAAAATACAAGCATCTATGTATAATATTATTAAAAGGCAAAAGCCGTAGTATGTAAATGAAGATAAATTTAATGTAACTTTATACATGCATTTCTAGAAGTGAACTAGAAACCTCTCATAATTAAGAAATTCTTAGAGATAGTAAGTAATTAACTTTCTTCATATATATAATTTTTCTTCCTAGAAAAGAAAACAATTGAAGAGACACAAGTTCTTAAATACCGGATATAATAATCCAATACAAGCCACCTGGCTGGAGGCCTAGGTCTCGCCATTGACCGGTTAAGTAGCAAAAGTTCCAGGAACTCACGCTACGGGAGACAATACAAAAAAAAATCCAATACAAGCTAATCATTGAATTCTCATTCTTTGTCCATCTCTTAGTACTTAATTTCGGCCCCTGTTGATACCATATAAGTCTTATATTCAAGAAATCTTACCTTGCAGTTCCTTCAATGACCTCTCGTCTCCCCCGTACTCATAAGGGAGAAACTCTTTTGGCACGACTTTATATACAGTCTCTATTGTTTTATGAACATGGATTCTGTCTCCAATTTTCTTACTGAACATCTGTTTGAAAATCTTCACCACAATTTCGATAGTGTTCGATGACGTCACTAAATGTATGCCTTTTATTCGCAGTCCATAGCCATCCTGATACAAGAACTTAGCATTTTAGAACAACAGTTAGTACACTACACTACAGCTAGTGTAGTGTAGTGTACTAACATCTAAAAAAGACAGACTTTCAGATTGATAAACTTTTGAAAAAACCACGGATGTACTATTATTGGAACTATCAAATTTGTAATTCAAATAAATTTAAAAGATCAAAATCCATAGACTCAGAAAAAAAAATTATGTGAATTTTTTAATAGTTTTTATAATACTGCCACTTGGCCATGCGTTTAAACAGCAAACTTAAGGATTTAAGTTCAATTTCGTAGTCGGAATATAGAATAATATCGTATTACTATGTATAATAAGCGATATATAATGTAAGTATAATAAGCGACTATGTATAATAAAAAAAGAATAATAATCCGAAAAGACTCTTTTAAAAAAAAAATACTTTGAAACTTATCAATTATCAAAAGTAAAATAATTTACCATAAGGATAGTCAGAATTTGTTGCATTTCCACAAAATTTATGGCACCAACGAAATCTGAAATCTGCGCTTCTCTGAAGTCCATTATAGCAATTAGCCCATTGCAATAGTCATGGGCAAAAATGTATTCACAGAGCTGAAACATCAAAATTTCAAAATTATATTTCTTACTGTGAGGTGTTATTGATGTACTGTACAAAGTATGGATTTCATACCATTATTTATTATGATTGTCAAAAAACCATCTTCGGACAAACTCGTTAATGATGTTAATTAATAGGAAGTAAGCCACCTCACGAGGTATGTCACCTTACGAGGACAGAACATACCGTGAGGAAACATTATCCTTCGTGAAACCCAAAGGTTTGTGTAGCCTTGTGTTAGAATAGTCTACTACTTAATGGATGAATAGTCTACCGCCGCCTAAAAGGCGGCGGTAGACTATTCATCCATTTTCTTGGTACCTACATGTATATCCAACGCTTCAGAATCATTAGTTTTTACAACCTTAGAAAATGCTTAACCACTTGTTTCAGCATTGCCTTGATCTTCATGCATTCTTATTAGTTCGATGGATTGCTTTTTTATATCATTATCAGTGGAAAGAAGATCAAACTAGATACTTTCTGACCTACACCTTAGCTATCCTTCACACTTCCATCTAGCGGGCAAAGATTCTGACCGAAAAGCCCATTATCAAATGCACACGTTACTTACCAAAGTACAGTATCGATACGAATCCAAAAATAGCTCTGGAGTGTATTTATTGTGTCCGAGGTGTGTTGCGTAAATCCTGTTGTTATCCTTCGTCAACTTTGGAAGTAAGGAGTGCGAACTAAAATAGTATCATTAGAGCTTTAACAATTTTAAAGATTTTTCTCATGAAACGGCTTGAATTGAAAAAATATGCTTGGAGTTGATTTGAGATATACATGCATACATGTCATCACGTCGACTCCCTAACAGGGTAGGCAGAAAGAATAGAGCGCCAGTTCTCTCTAGACTTTCGAGACCTACGGTTAAAATTAAGTAATTATGATTAAAGGTGACTACCCCTTGCAGTGACTACCTCTTCTATAATAGCACTTCGGCCACCTCCCAATAGAGAGCCAGTTCCCTCTAAACTTACATACCATAACTTACCATACCTACGGTAAAAATAAGGTAATTATGATTAAGAGTGACTACCTCTTCTATAATAGCACTTCGGCTACATCCCAATATCAATGGGGAATTCGTCCCCGTACCGAACAGGCTTCTTTCAACGCGGCTTGGAAAGAGTTTCCTTCCGCAAACGGTCAAACTGTAGATTAAACTCCCAGTTGAAGTTTACCCTA
This sequence comes from Drepana falcataria, assembly GCA_945859725.1. NCBI lineage: Eukaryota > Metazoa > Arthropoda > Insecta > Lepidoptera > Drepanidae > Drepana > Drepana falcataria. Next base: position 5,410,893 of record OX243941.1, on the reverse strand, counting down.
GAGAGTTCAACATAGAATTTTGCAAGAAGGGTGTGAAAAGATTCCCAAAGGATCGGTACGCATATTTAAGAATACCGCAAACCGACTTCAAAAACGAAAAAGTATAAAATCTATACTAATATTATAAAGCTGAAGAGTTTGTTTGTTTGTTTGAACGCGCAGGAACTACTGGTTGGAATTGAAAATTTTTCTCTAGGAAGGCTTTAGGCTATAAAACATCACGCTACAACGTCACATCACGGGAAAAATATTCCTTTTCGAGAGCTTCCGTTGCGTGCACTGCGTAAAGGGTTTAACTTTAACAAGAATTGTTCTTTAATGATTTATTGGATTTTTGTACAGATCAATCTTGGATATGTGCTGATATACAAAAACTCGGATTAGACTAATACGTACACCTTTATAAGTGACGCTCATGGGTGTAGGAGGTGGTTAGATCATTGTGTAGTATCACTGTCAGCATGGCAAACTATTGTTGAGGTAGGTGTAGAAGAAGATGTTTTTGTATCGGATCACACCTACCTCTGTACATTAAATTAAGTAACTGTAACTAAGTAAATAGTAAAAAAGTAAATGTAACTAAGACCTAGACTGGCGACACATGATGTGCCTCGAAGGTCAGTTTTATGGGGTCAGAGGGATGAGACGCAAATAAGCCGGTATCATGAGCTGTGTAATAGCAAGTTTCGGGAGATTTTATTACCTCCGGAGTTTGCCGAATGCAGTCGGGGATCGTGCAGTTTATTGAGCCATAAACATGTACTGGATAATCTGTACGAAGTTATTGTAAATATGTTATGTGACTCAGCTAAGAAAACAAACAGACAATGTAATAAAAAGCCAAAGGTAGATACTTAGTTGGATGGAATGCATACGTGCTTGACGCTCACCAAGAGGCCAGAGATAAATTTGAAAACTGGGTGTTTTCCAATAGGCCTTCTACTGGGCCTATTTTTGAACTAATGCGTGACTCGCGGAGAATTTTCAAAAGCCGTTTAAAATGGTGCCAGAACAACCAAGAGCAAATTAAAATGGACAACTTAGCTAAGTATAGACCTACGAAAAACTTTTGTAAGTTCTGGAAAGCAACTGGTAGTTTATCAAAGGGTCCTGGCCCTCCGGTGAGCGTTGAGGGATTAAATGAGCCCGTGGATATTGCTAATATGTTGAGGGAATACTTTGAACTTCGATCTCCTCTTGGCCCTCCAACAACAGCTTCGGAGATGGTGGGTCGTGGAGATATGCATGTCGTGAGTTTCACTGCCAAGCAGGTAAGAAAAGCTATGCAGAAAATGAGAGGAGGGAAGTCACCCGGACATGATGGGCAAACAAACATCGAGAGGAAACCTGCATACCTACATCTGGGAAGCAATTCAAGGCGTATGTATAGTCGTGCTTGAGTAACGGCAATGGACTCTCATAATAATCTAATATATCTCTGGCGGAAAGTGTGAGGGTATTACCTATACACCTCTGCCTCCCCCTTCGGGATCCTTAAGGGAAGGCGTGAGGATAACTTTAAAAACTTTGAATGGGAGATCTTTCGGTGATACTAATAATTTTATTTACTGCTAGATGTGTCCCGCAGTATCGGGGTAGGTACATATTTGATTTTATTGGTCAATCTAACTTCGTTCTATAACAACGCAGAGCGGTTTTTATATACTTCTAATCGGGTTTAGTAACGCCGTTATCATTTAGTGCCGGCCTCGTTCAGATGGAGTCAGAGCAGTGATCTATTTATCATATATAGCGGCCCGTCCCGGCTTCGTTCAGGTGGACATTAATTTTTTAAACATGTTGGAATTTTTTTTCTTGCAATTTAATCAGTGATAATGTAACATTGAATGAAACGGTGAAGAATTTTTTAAATCGGTCCATTACTTTTTGAGCCAATTCCTTACAAACATACTTACATAGGTACAAATCTTTCCTCTTTATAATATTAGTATAGATACATGCAAAACTATTGATAAGCATGTTTGTGTCTGTGTATGAGAAAGAGCTCGCTAGCTGGCGCTGTAGATCAATTTGTCTACCGTTCCACAGATCGCAATTATTTTTTTATGGCATTGAATCGCGAGCCGCGTGCAGCAAGCTCGCTCGTACTTACAAGTAATCCTTTAAATATATTAGTTCATTTGCGTTGCACTTCTCAAAGAATTGAGGCATCAGTGTTCTGAACGTACATAGTTTTTCCATCCTAGTTTTTGCGCGTTCTATAAAGCCCTTTGAAAATATAATAACTCTTTCTAAGTATTGTCTACCTGAAAGAAAAAAACAAATAATTTGCTTTTATTAACGTAATTCACCATAGAAGAAGTTACAATAATTCTAGCGTCTTTTCCTGTCCGACTTGAATGACTACGAGATCTATAGAATAATCAGGGGCCGAGGTGGCCGAGTGGTTCAAGTATCGCCAAAAAGTTAAAATTGCAAGCTCGAACGTCGACCGTACCAGTGAGTGAAAACATTCGTTGAGTGCTTAATCACAACATGAGATTCACGAGGAACGAAAACAACGAGAGAAAACCTGCGTACATTGTATGAGAAATTCAAAGAGGTGAGTATAGTTGTGCTTGTGAACCGGCAAATGGCTCACCATATCTGTGAATTGATACCTGAAGATATATCAGGCGAAATGAGGGAAGCCCTTGGGAAGGCGTGAGGAACAATTAATGTACATAATTTAATTCGCAGTTGCCTCGGGATACCGATTTGGGACAAATATTTTATCTGTAAGTAGTTAGTTTCAACTGTTGTTTGTAAATATTATTAATTGTTGTTATTGTAAATAAATAATAAAAAAACAATTTATTATTATTATTATAAACTATTATATAATGCGAGTTTTTAGTAATTTAAAATAAATGTTCAAAGAAGGTACTTACTAAAATCTTTTTTTCTAAAATGATTTTGCTTCCCAATCCAATCTTCAAGTAAATCTACCGATTGCTTCATCATTCCCGATTTTTCTAGGTCGTATGTTTTTCTAACATCCATCAATGTATCTGAATTGAATGTTAGCAACGCGTCTGATTGTAAGGCGTCCATCGTTATAGTTCACCGTCCAACACACAGTAATGCTTGTTAATGATTGATGTAAGAGCTACAATCTATTGAGAAACATAAAATGTTACAGCTATATATAGACTGCCACTACAACTGTGACGCAATGATAAATAACATCTTAAGAAAAACAAGTTTTTCGAGTTGTTTCTAAATTTAAATCATCTTTAATCGTGATGATATTTTACCTTCGAGGCCGGAGGCACAGACTGTTCGCCGTACCACCGTCTCGCACCGCGGCGCGCGCCCAATCTCCCATCCCGCGAGTCCTGGCCTCGCTCAACGCTCTCCTGAACCAGAACCCTGATTACGATGTGTTTGCGGATGCGTGGCTCAAAATATTGTTGGAGTGCAAGAAGTTTTGCGAGCGGGATACATGACAGTGACATGTAATTTTGTATATTTTTATTTTATTTTTGTAGTATAATATGATTGTGTTGTTGAATAATATTATCCTAATTAATGTAATTGGTATGTTTATGCCGTTTTAATTATGTAAATAAATAAATAAATGATACTTACATACAAACATATCAACACGCCAAGTCCTTAACGGGGTAGGCAGAGTATAGAGCGCCAGTTCTCTCTAGACTTACATACCTCTTTCGCTTCGTCCACATTCATCAGTCTCTTCATACATGCTCGTCGGTTTCGATTACTCTTAACGTTCCCGTCCTTGAGCGTCCGATCGATTTGATCCAGGTAGTTGGAACGTGGCCTTCCTCTGCCTCTTCTTGCACACACTTTTGCTTTGTATATCTGTTTCGTCAATCTTTCTTCACTCATCCTTTCTATGTGTCCAAACCAACGTAACATGCCTTTTATCATCATTCATTCTTCATCTTTACAGTCACGCCCTCATTCACGCCAGTTGGTTTGTTGGTTTTCGAAGAGATCGCATCTCAACTGCATTCAAGCTATTTTCATACTTCCTCTGACATACCCAGGATTCGCTGCCATACAATAAGGCAGGTACCAATATCGCGTTGTGGACAGCAACTCGAGCAGAGAGCTTAGAGGCATAGCTACCTGGAACGTCCGTGGATTACTAAGCCCGGGGAAGATAGATATAGTGGAGAAAGAAGCGGAGTCACAAAACATAGCCTTACTTGGTGTGACTGAGACTCACAAAAGAGTACAAGGTCATTACAGGACCTCTAATGGGAACACCTTGTATTTTTCCGGACCCGCAAATTCCAGTTCTAACGGAGTCGCCATTTTGCTATCTCGCCAACTGAATAACCATGTCATGGCCTACAATCCAGTCGCAGACAGGATCATATTACTTAAGCTGACATGTATCCCTGTACCTTAAACATGGTTGTTGTTTACTCCCCTACTTCAACATCCAGTGGAAGCAACATGTGACGAATTTTACTCGAACTTAGAAAGAGTTCTCTCTGAAATATTGAACCGGGAGATAACAATGGTGATCAGGGACTGGAACGCGAAAATAGGCAGCACAATAGACGATGACCATCTAAGAAACATGGTCGGTAAATACAGCAAAGCCTTTGACTGTGTGGTATGGTCCGACCTATGGAAGGTACTTAGAGAACTGGGAGTAGCGAAAAAGAGATAAGAAGACGTATAGGGAATGCATGTCCCAGCTGCATAAGATATGGAGAGACCGTAACATCACGCGAAAAACTAAAACCAAATTGGTAACTTCGCTAGTTTTCTCCATTTCCGTTATGGAGCGGAGATCTGGACACTGAAAAAGGCCGACAGGGGCCGAATGTGGTGCTGGAGAAAAATGCTACAAATTCCATAGACCGCCTTTCGCACAAACGTGTCTATTCTGAGAGAGCTTAATGTCAAAACTAGACTTTCCACTATGTGCCTTCGAAGGGTTCTGGAATTCTTCGGACATATTGCTCGTAAAGAGGGTCACAACCTTGAGCAGCTAATGGTGACAGGCAAGGTAGGCAAACGTCCTAGAAGTCGCAGTCCCACGGACCAAATACGATCATCTCTGAACACCAACTTCCACAATGCCCTTCATGAAGCTAAGGATCGCAGCAGATGGAGGGAAATCGTACGGGAGAAACTGATACAGCGGGGGAGTCACAACCCTCAGTAATGAGGAAAACGACGCGAGAACGAGGATCCTCCTCTTACATTCCATACACCGATCCTACACTCCACACTCCACTTCCCGCCGAGAGGCACTCCGCCTCACGACGGAAGAATAATTTTATTATTCATTAGTCTAACCAATCCTCAATACACAATACAATACATATACTCAAGTAATTAACGCTATTGACGTTTTAAGCATTGTTCGAGTTCTTTTGAATAAAAAAAACTGTGAAAATATAGGTTTATATCAATAATCTATGTTTCCAATGACGAAAACAGATTGCGTCCGTATTCTTGCCAAAGACACGACGTCGTCGCTTGGCTTTCTGTTACGTTGTCATCCAAATGTTTCTTCATCGAAATGTGGTTGATATTACTTAACCTACCCTACGCCTTCCCAAAGGAGAGTTTGGGAAAGCGCAAAGAGGTCACGGAAATAAGTCCCGATTAGCTTCTAAGTTTTTTTCTATAAACATTATTGCTTGAATTGTTCATGTGGCCAGTAGAATATTGAACGAAAAACAAAATTTCATTCCATACCTATTGCCCGTTGATAAAGCAGACACATAAGCAGACAGTTTTTTATGTATTAGTTTAGTGCATATATTAATTAACTGCCAACTGAATAACAACAAAAACGCTGCTTACTTCCTTGGATAATACTTATATTTTCAAATTGTTTGACCTCGCATAATTACGAGCTTCAGTTTCATGCTACTAGTTTAGGAGTAATAAAAGATATATTAACATGTAATTTGAGGTATTCACTATACATTAGTAAAATATTACTTATGTAAATATTAGTAATTATCACACCTCCTTACAGTCCTTCTGTACCTCCTGGTACCTGGTACCTGTTCACCTCCTTACGTACAGTGATTAGTCACACCACGCGCATTTTACGTGAAGGAAAACATCGAGACGAAACCTGCATACGTCTGTGAAGCAATTCAAAGGCGTATGTTGTCGCGTTGGCACCTAAAATATATCTCAGGCGGAATGTGGGTGTGTGGGTACTACCTATTCACCTCTGCCTACCCCTTCGGGGACCCTTGTGGGAACGCGTGAGGATATAATTATATATGTCGCACCTCTCTTGTTGAAGAAGGATTGCTTAATTATGCGAAACGAACATTGCCTAAACACCAAAGTATTTTTGGCATATCTTTTTTTTATAACATTAAGGTGGCAAACAAGCATATGGCCTGCCTGATGATAAGCCCTCACCACCACCTATGGACGCCTGTAACACCAGAGGTGCGTTGCCGACCATGCAGGAATCTCTTCACACCCTTCTTGAATAACTCCATGCTAATATATCTGGGGAAAAACTCAACGGGGAATTCGATTCATAGCCTGAGCGTGCGCGGAACTAAACTCCTTTGAAACCGCGCATTGTGAAACCTTGTGGTTTGAGGGTATGGGGAAGAATTCCCCGTCGATGGCGAGGTGCGGTTATAGAAGGTAGGCGTGGGCATCATGTTGAATAATTCGTCTGAACACTCTCGGTTGTACACGCGGTAGAACACACACATACTATGAATTAAAATGTGCAAAAATAACTGTACTATAAGCCTTTTACTGTAGCCGTAGTGAGAAATTAATTAATGACACATATAGCATACGGCCACAGGCGACGGTAATCGCCAACCACCAGCAGGACCGCACAGTTGTTAGTCGCCTTAGTCATATGAAAAAATTACTAATAGAACCAAAGATTTAATTCGTAGTTTATTTGTTCGTATTCAATGAATGCCCATGCTTAATCCACAGCTAATCTCCTGAATGACCCCGGCATTCCCATATACTCTTCGTTGAACTTGGATTCAGTCCGTTTACTCTCATCACTGTGTATCTTGTTCGCTGCACCAATAAGCTTTGTAGCCTCTTCTTGCTTCAACGTGTCTTTCCACTGCTCTGAAAAATACAAAATGGATTCAAATTTCAAAGAGAGTTGTAAGAGAGCTATAGGGACGACAAATTGGGTGCCAACCTTTCTGTATGTCTTACCGAATTAAAAGATATCCAATTTTCCTAGATGAACTCTCCGCGATGGTTATCCAATATATGAATACTATTACTATGACTCTTTAACTCTTTGAATTTTTGTATCTGCCAACTTAGATGTTGATGGCGCACGATTTTGTCGATTTTACAATATCATTATTATTCGACAAGTTAGGCAGCAACATTTTATGGCCTACCGAACTTACCAGCAAGCTTGGAAACTGAAGGGGCATCGCCACCGTAGTCTTTAGGCAGGATTTCTTTAGGTATATGCTTGTGTAAGTCCTCATAAGTACTATGAACGTGAAGTCTGCTTGCAACCTTCTCTCTAAGTGCTTGTTTCAGGAGAAATACAAGTCTGTCCACAAATGATGGAGCGTTTAATATGTGGATACCTTTGATCTTTGTCCCAATACCTTCCTGTAAAGAAAATGATATATTTCATAGCAACTTGCAAGTTTCAAACTTCTATGACGCTTTTGTTTTAACAAATATTAATTGATACGAACCGTACACAAGACCTCGGCTTTCTTCACAACAATTGGATTCAGCTTACTCACAAGACCGACGTGTATATTTGTCAAATCTATAATAAATCTCTCGGAAATACTATAATCGTAGTTCAGTCTGTATTCACCAATCTGAAATAAAAATTGAAGATTTTCCTTCCCTTAAAATAGTGTACTTGAAACCGACGAGCATGTATGAAGGGACTGATGAATGTGGACGAAGCGAAAGAGGTATGTAAGTCTAGGGAGAACTGGCGCTCTATACTCTCTGCCTACCCCGTTGGGGGCTCGGCGTAATGATATGTATGTAAATACAGTGAGAACCGGGGTGGCCGAGTTGATCGAGTACTCGTCTGAAACACAAATATTACGAATTCGAATCCTGACTGTGCCAATGCGTTCTTCTGACCTTAAGTTGGTACTTTAAATAAGTATTAGTCACACCGCAAGTTTTTCTTAGAAAGAAAACATCGAGACGAAGCCTGCATACTTTTGAAAAGAAATTCAATGACGTATGCACAGTCGTGCTAAAGAAACGTTAGAAGAACGCATTGGATGGACTCGGCCTTAGGCACCTACAAAATATTTCTTCGAATTTAAGTGCAGTGAATTAGTACCCCCTGGCTTTACGGTAAATTAAAACATTGATAACCCTTATAATTTAATATGCTTTATAGGTCCCTTTGGGAGGAAACCACATATATCTACTCTACAAACTCCGCCTAATCGGCAAGACTTGACAATTCCAGAAGTATATAATATCTATATTATATCTATCTCCCTTCTAGTATCTCCATAAGCGAATAAGTTAAGAAGAAAAATAATACAATCGCAGCGACACTAAATCCAATTGCGAGTACCCATAAACCATCCACTGAAATAAACAAATAATATCACCTTAGTCAGTCTTGCCAATACGGCGGATTTTCGGTAGATATAATTAATAATTTCCTACCAAAAGGACCTTTAAAGCAAATTAAATTATGACGATTATATCACGAAGTTTTAATTTACCCTAAAGCAAAGGGTGTACTAATTCGCTGTACTTATATTCGACTAAATTTATAAGTAGACCTACAGATAGCGGGCGTTTGAACTTGCAAACATACCTTGAGTACTTAACGATAATATAATATACCAAAAAAATGTATTTAATATTTTAATTATGTGTGTGTCGTATGAAATGTACAACTAACCATAAAAGAGTATCGTAAATAGCTTAGGATGCTGAATTGCTCCAATTTTCCTGTAAGGAACTGGGTGACCATCACTCTTGACTGGTCGACAGGACATAACTTTGGTAGCGGAACATAATTCCTGAAATTATATTGAAATTCAAAGTATTTATGTTTTGATTGAAAACATTGTATGAATAAAGAACACCTTGTCTAAATTTGCATCTGAAAGAACGAAACCTGGCTGTCAAACTGGGCAGGGAATCAAATGATTTCATTAATCTGGGCGTATAGCCGAGCGGCGGAGCGCCAATGTTAAGGTGGTGAGGTGCGATCCTCACAAACATTAATGACATTAGTAGGATGATAAGGTAAGCAAAAATAAACATTTGTGTCTTTCATTGCTATAGTACTATTTGTAGGAACTTAAAAGATGATAAAGAATTTGAGGCTTTCCGTGGTAGGGAATATTTCACTCAACGAATTACCATCTACATATAGACAGTGCCATCTACGAATACACGCCCCACTGTTCTTCCTCATAGTTAATAATGTAAGTGTGCAACCTTCCAATAAAGTTTGAGTATTTTCGGTACACACTGATTAACTATGAGTGCACGCGCATACTAAAATTAATAGAGTCGAAACTCCCCGCGACCCCCTGACTAGAAATTGGTGGGGCGTATCTTCGTGGATGGCACTATGTATACATGTCACGGAAAGCAGTTGGAAGCTGTTTACTCCCTGTCCAATCCAGGTAAAACGTCTCAAAGTTACTTTCGTATGACTCTATCAAATGCCTTCTCAAGTCAACGAAGGCGCAATATCGAAAAAGAAATACGATTCCGCAAAAGCCAGAAGGTTTGATTTATGCATCCTCTTCCTGGTCAAAATCAGTCTAGGGTTTTTATTAACAAAACGTGGAATTAGAAGAAGGATGTATTCCTTTTTTTTTTTTATACAATAAGAGTGGCGAACAAGCATACGACCCACCTGATGGGAAACGGTTACCGTAACCTATTTACGCTCACGATACCGAAGTATCACTTGCGCGTTGCCACTCTGTGTTCGGAGAGTTACAGTGTGTTGGCAGCATAATGGGTTTAATCCCTTTGCTTCCAACACTATGTAACAATCCTCCCCCCTCCCCAAGGAGCTCATTTCTGGAAACCTTATTCACCGCGTAGGAACACAACACAAAAAAATTTGTTATTTGGCTACGGACTTCTATAAGGTGGAGGTCCTGCCCCAGTCGGGCAGCTCCAAATTCGAACGGGAAACCCGTTCTGCCCTACCTCTCTTAAGCATACATACATACGGATTAATCTTTTATTTTAAAGATTAATCCGTATGTATATCCGTATGTATGTAGTATGCTGTTCTTAAGAAACGGCGATGGACCCGTCATTGGTCACAAAAGCGCCTTAAATATATCTCAGATGAAAATAAAGTAAATAGGAAATTAAGGTCTATACTTCTGCGTTCGTCTGAGGAGACCCTTGTGGGATGATAATAATTATACTCACACGCAATCCCATAGTGGAGCGAATTCTTCTATAGATCTGTTGGAGCAAAGCTCAGGCATCATTCCCCGAGAAGTGAGCAACCTATCTAACTTTGTCTTCGTGGCTTCTACGGAACCCCTCGCACCGAGGAATACACGTTCCAACATGTTGCGATCTGAAATAAAGAAGAGGTCTGTAAGTCTAGAGAGAACTGGCGCTCTTTCTACCTACCCCTTTAGGGAGTCGGCGTAATAATAAAAGAGAGGTAGGGCATAACGAGTTTCCCGTTCGAATTTGGAGCTGCCCGACTGGGGCAGGACCTCCACCTTATAGAAGTCCGTAGCCAAATAACACAATTTTTTGTGTTGTGTTCCTACGCGGTGAATAAGGTTTCCAGTAATAAGCTCCTTGGGGAGGGGGGAGGATTGTTATATTGTGTTGGCAGCAGAGGGATTAGTCCCATTGTGCGGCCAACACAGTATAACTCTCCGAACACAGAGTGGCAACGCGCAAGTGATTCTTCGGTATTGCAAGCGTAAATAGGCTGCGGTAACCGTTTTCTATTCAGCCCGTATGCTTGTTTGCCACTCTAGTTGTATAAAAAAAAAAAAATAATAATAATATGTATGTGTCGCTGGATGGATATAAAGTCTCTGCCCGCTGTCTGTACTTTTAGATATGTATAACTACATAATAGATTTAATGCAGTTTTTCATCAATAGAACAGTTTGGTTTACACACGCGTTTTCACCCTCGCTAAATTGAATAGTACTTTTCATCAGAAAAACCGAAACACATATAGGTATATGTGTAAAATAAACAAAAAATCATTAATCTTTATTTCAAACCATATATTTTAATTTATGTATCACATGAAACAACGTACTGTTCTTTGCAATAATGATTCAAAACCACACTCTAACCTTATTACGCGAATCTTGCCATAATTCGTTATAGACGTTATAATATAATCTATAGTAATATTATAAAGAGGAAAGATTTGTATTTTTGTGTGAAATGAAAAACTCAAAACTACTACGCTGATTTCAAAAAATCTTTCCCCATTAGAAAGCTACTTCCACGCTAAATAGGCTTTATTTTCTTTTATAAAAAAAAACTTATGCCCACCCGTGCTAAACCGGGACGGGCCGCTAGTTACGAATAAATGCAATTGTAGTTTATGTTTATAATATTAAAATAAATAATAATAATATAATATATCCTCACGCCTTCCCATAAGGGTCCCCGAAGGGGTAGGCAGAGGTGTATAGGTAATACCCACACACCCACTTTCCGCCAGAGGTATATTAGGTGCCAACGTGACAGACAAGCACGACTATACATACGCCTTTGTTTTTCTTCTCAGACGTATGCAGGTTTCCTCTCGATGTTTTCCTTCACCGTTCAGCTCGTGGTGTGACTAATCACTGTACTTAAGTTCAGAAAAACTCATTGGTACAGTCGGGATTCGAACTTGCGACCTTTGCGTCGCAGGCAACTGCTCGAACCACTCGGCCACCACGGCTAATATTAAAATAACCGCTTATTACTAAATGCATACGGATGAAAATTATGATATATATATTTTTTTAATTTTTGTGCATATGTCTGTCTGTTTGTTCCGGCTAATCTCTAAAACGGTTGGACCGATTTTGACAAGGTTTCACTGGCAGATAGCTGATGTCCAATAACGTTAAATTACATGCGTACGAAGTCGCGAGCACAGCTCGTTAAATTACATGCGTACGAAGTCGCGAGCACAGCTCGTTATATAATATAAATCGTACCTTTCACGTGATACACACACAAAAATACAGAAATAATACAAGCATGGATATAATCATTAATAGCTTACATTTCTTGACACTTTACTTTCTTTCGGTTATTTTAAAGAGTTTTAAGTTTACACTTACTCATATATTTATATCCTTCAGCTAAATGATCCTGCTTTTTGATCCACTCCTCTATGATATCCAGACTCTCTTTAATACGGCTCCCATCGTTCAAATCGAAGAGGGCTCTGGTTTTCTTAACGTCTTCTTCTGTTACCTCTATCAGTGGATGATGCGTTTGCTCCATAACCTTAAAATACCATAAAAACAACCAAGTAACGTAGGTATTTGTATTTTTTAACCTTGATTAACTAAAAGCATATACATATAGTATGGCCAAAGTTGGACGTCTGCAAACAATTTTGTGTACTTTAGCATGTCGATGCTAAGTTTTACTTACGTAGATTGTACGTAGTTTGCATACTCTTGACCGTGGCCTCAACAATCGCTTAATGGTAAGATAAATAAGGTACTTTTATCGTTTATTTATCGGACATCCAAGTAATACAAGCAATTATTTAAATAGCATTGAAATAAACCAAGAAGTTTTATAGTCAGGTTTTCTAACATTCGAATTTCGTAACCTGCATACGTCTGAGAAGAAATTCAAAGGCGTATGTATAGTCGTGCTGGAGTAGCGGCGACTCGCCATCTGTCACGTTGGCACCTAATATACCTCTGGCGGAAAGTGGGTGTGTGGGTATTACCACCTCTGCCCACTGTGACTCTGACCCTTGTGTTAAGGCGTATAGATATATATATATATATATACGCCTACGTATATATATATATATATATATATATATACGCCTACGTATATATATATATATATATATATATATATATATATATCCCTGCATGTTTAGTCTGCGTTAGACTGAGATGTAAATAATGTAGTAATCATATAAGGAACCAAGCAAGTAACACAATAACAGTAACTTCAATGTCGTTATACATACCTACACTGGTGACTAAATATATACATACGCTACAGCTTGCTACATGCACTGGTGACGTGCTATGTATATAAAGATACCCCTAAAGAGTTTGGTTCCGTACGCTCCAAGTAAAACAAATGAACATCGATCCACTTTTTAATTCATAAGGTCCATTCGTATGTTTTCGCGATATTTTTCACCGTAAAGCTTGTGACTAACTACTCACTGTAGTGACTAACTAAATCACTGTACTTAAGTTGAGAAAAAATCATTGGTACTGTCGGGATTCATACTTGTCGGAAACCCTTGCGCGTTTCACCTACTTGACTGATTATGGCTGATAAAGTCTTGAAACCGGATGCTAGTGCGCTAGCCGGAACAAGAAACGATTTTTTTTATTGCAACAACGTTCCTTATATGCAACTCAAACGATGTTTACCTTAAAGTAATTGTCCTATTAAATACTGTTCTTGGCGTAATTGAACAAGCATTGCATGGTTAAATTACAGTTCCTTATAAGGAAAACGATAATAAATAATACGTTGACGACGTTGTGACTAATCGCAACTAATTCTAAGAACAGGTAAGAAACAACCAATCTAGATCTAAAAAAACCTTAATACAAAATGCACACAAAATAAGTAAAAGCCGCAGTGGACGTGTAGCCATAGTAATCTAAGTCTGGCCCATCTAAGCCTATTCATGTAGAATGGGCTTATTCTAGCGGGGCCTGTAAATTTAATCCGTTTATAAAGTTTCGTGAAAATTTACAACTTCGGTTGAACGAACAATTGTGATACTTTGGTCGTAGTGAGTATCTCTGAATATCTCTGAGCCATGGTAGCCAAGTGGTTCGAGTAGTTGCCTGCGACACAAAGATTTCAATTTCGTATCCCGACTGTACCAATGAGTGTTTCTAGATTTAAGTACAGTGATTTAGATAAGAGCTTTACGATGAAGGAAAACATCGTGAGGAAACCTGCATACATCTGAGATGAGTAATTCAAAGTGTATAGTCATGGTTGAGTAACGGCGATGGATTCGCCATCTGTCACGTAGGCATCTAAAATATATCTCTGGCGGAAAGTGTGTATGTGGGTAGTACCTATACGCTTTTGTCTACCCCTTCGGAGACCCTCGTGGGAAGCCCTTAATAATATACATAACTCCTTCCTGCAAGGTTTCCCGCGAAGGCAGAGGTATAATAACCCAATGTTATCACCAGAGTCAAAACTAAGGTAAATCTATTTCATTTAAACATTTAAACTCTTCAGAGGCGCACCGACTTATTTTTAATAATTATTGTGTTTAATTTTACTAGGTACTAAATTCGAAACTTCCATCATATCTTTAATACCTTAGTGACTACATTATTTATAATTGTTTGTATGAGGAGACTGATGAATATGCCTGAAACGAGTGAGTCTGTAAGTCTAGGGACTACTGGTGGTCTATTATCTCTGCCTACCTCACGAGGGACTCGGCTTTTGATAAGAGAAAAGATATAGAAAAAAATTATGTATGACCCAGATGACAGAGTTTTATTTTATATTTTATAATATGATATCATATAACCTCACGCCTCCCCAAAAGTGTCCCCAAAGGGGTAAGCAGAGTATATAGGTAGTACCCGCTCACCCAATTTCCGCCACACCCATTTTTATATTTTAATGGTACTATTCAAAGTTGTGCGTATTTAATTAAAAATATTTCATTAAAACTTGGTTATCACTGGAAATATGCAGGTAACTAAGAAACACCTGGATATTCTTCTCGTTTTAGTTCAGGTCAATGATAGACTATTAACTTACCATAAAGTGCAGCGTCTGTCAGATCACTATGATTTTATCGTATTTGTTTATAACTTTAAGTGTAAAAAACACTTACGTCCTACGCTGTGATGTATCGACTAAGAATAGACACAAGTTTTGTGCAATCTTCGTCCAGTTCTAGCCTTTGAACGCGGCCTTACTGTATGTCAAAGATTATGAAAAAACTAACAGGTGTGACTAATCAACATTACCTATTTTTTACAAATTAAAAAGGTAATTTTTTCTGATCAAAACCGCGATGAACAATTTATTCCACACACATTTAAACAGAGATATTATTTTATGCAGCTACATTTGGGAACTATGGTGGCCGAATAGTTCGAGTAGTTGCCACGCCAATATTTCAGGTTGGAATCCAGGCTGCTCCAGCGAGTTTTTATAAACATAAATACACTTATTAATCACACCACGAGCTTTACGGTTAAGGAAAACCATCATAGGAAACCTTATATAAATTGAAAAGAAACTCAATGCAGTTGTAAAACGGTGACAGACTCTTAACTTTGCACCTTAATTATATTTACGGAGAAAAGAGGGTTTTAATTCACCTCTGCCCTTTGAAGACATTTATATACACATGCATAAAATATATGCAATTAAATCACTAATCTAGAGTTCTAAAGCCACAATCATCAGCTTACAGCGATACGTAATTGGAAATAGACCAGTCATTGATTCAGTCGGATCGGTTAAAATTAGACCTGTCTAGAACTAGATACACGTAATACGGACGTTTGAAAAGCTAAGTATATTCAGAGTACATATAGTGGGTGTATCATATAATTAAACTGTCCTTCCTACTTAGTATTTTCATGCCTTCCCACAAAGGCATGATTTACATTTTAGGTGTCGAAGTGACAAATGGAAAGTCCATCGCTGTGTATTAAGCACGACTGTACATAGATCTTCGAGTTTCTTCTACAACGTATGCAGGCTTCCTCCAGATCTTTACTAATCACTGTATTTTAGAAAATCTCAGAGGTATAGTCGGCATTCGAACTTGCGTTCTTTGTGTCGCAGGCTACTACTCAAACCACTCGACCACTATGGCTTTATATATATGAATTAAGCGCAAGTGAAGCCGTAGCGCTAGCGTAAAATAGTACCATCTACTTCATATTGGTATCTTTAGTAGTTGGTAGTAGTATCAAATCATACTGGCACTCACTTATTCGATTATTAACTTTACATCCATAACGCAAAGACGTTAATTGATTTAGCAAATGTTCTTACAATGATGTAGTAAACGAGTTACTTGGTGTAGTTATATATTCTTCCTAGAGTCAATTATCATCGCAGTGCTATCTATCTATAAATACGAAATAATAAAATTGTAACAGGCCTGTCATTATCGATACTGTAGAAAAACAAAAAATTAAGGGGGCTCTGTATGTGAGCAAACAGTAGTAAGATGTTTTTTTTTGGCCGTGTATATGTAAGGATCGTATCAAGTGGAAAGAAGTGGTCTCTGCCTACCTGTACGGGAAAGAGGAGTGATTATATGTAAGTATATCTATATGTTGGTATACGCAAAACAAGCACACAGCAAAAACTGTTTATTATAGAAAAAAGCGTGAACACAATCTATCAAGTATGATTTCGCATGCGTATTAAATTTTCTTCACAGTAATAAAGAATGAAGAAAATGCCAATAGGTAATAGGGAGTGGTTCGAGAAGTTGCCTGCGACACAAAGATCGCAAGTTCCAAGCCCGACTGTACCAATGAGTTTTCTGAACTTAAGTAGGTACAGTGATTAGTCATACCACGAGCTTTACGGTGAAGGAAAACATCGAGAGGAAACCTGCATACGTCTGAGAAGCAATTCAAAGGCTTATGGTATAATAGTCGTGCTTGAGTAACAGCGATGGACTCGCCATCTATCACGTTGGCGGCTGAAATATTTCACTGGCGGAAAGTGGGTGTGTGGGCACTACCTATACACCCCTGCCTACCCCTTCGATGACCCTTGGGGGAAGGCGTGACGATATTATGTAACATTATATATATATTTACATGTTTCTTCTATATGGTTAAAATAATAATACACTTTGTCTACACTGACAATTTGTCTCGTTGTCACGACCCTGACAGCACCCGTGGTGACTCCTGTGTAAAGGCATTAAGTAGTGAACTACAATTTTTATCATTTACACTATTAATCTTTGTACTAAACGATGTAATTACGTACAAGTGGGTACGCAAACAGGCGGACGACAAGTATTTTGCATTTATTTTCTAACCACTTCTCTAACAAAGTTCCTATTCGAACACAATCGTGCATTCAAAATATTTTTACGATGTTTTCAATAATTATTTTTATAACAATGGTCAATATTTCTTTGTTTAATTCGTATTTTTTACTAAGTATGCTTATTTCTCAAACGGCGATAAATTAGCTGCCTTAGTCACGTAAGTCAATGAATAGCATTCTCATCAAAATTCTCGTTCACATTATTAAACCTACATACATACCTTACCGTCTACTTACTATAACTTCAAATCAAAGCCTTACTATTTGCGTAGAACTGACGCAATCTTCACATACACTCGATAGTTTATATGTGTATCTAAGCGTAAAAAGACGCAAGCTTGTGCAATTTGTGCAATTTGGGGGCGGGATTTGCGCGTCAGGCTCGGCGCGGGCCGGCGTTTGTGACGGGGGTCGGGGGGGAACATTACGGCTTATTCGCGTCGAGCCTCGCCGGCGAGGACAGAACAGTGGTCGGTTTTGTGTAGTGTTGGTATGTTTTTGTCGGGCGTCCTGGAGGACCGTTATGTCGTCATCCGGTTCGATGACGGCGTGTCTTGGACGCCTTATCTTCGAGATAAGAGAAGGAGTGTATCGGGCGGCCGATACGACGAGGGGGTTGGGGTGATTTACAGCAGAATCGAAATGACGTTTGGACAGTTTTTTCAAAAACTGTTTTATAGTGGGGACTTTGAGGTCAACGTGGAGTTGACTATTACGCATGTACCACGGGGCACCTGTGGCTCTCCGTAAATCGGCTTTGGAGCACTTGCAGGGGGTTAAGTGTTGACTTGCTAGTGTTTGCGAACACTACACCCGCGTATGTCATGATTGGTCGAATGCACGTCGTGTAAATCCTCACCTTGGATTTCAATGAGAATTTACTTCGCGCATTCAACATGCTGTGAAGTCTACACAAGCTTGTTGGTGTATATCCTGCTTATTATAGGAATAATATCCAATAACTGATTACTTCACTTCCTTCCTAAAAGGCTCGTTAGAGTGCGCTATTAATCACACTCGACTACCACATCCCCCTGATGGTAAGCAGTCATCACCGCCAATGAGCGCTTACAACAAGAAGGGCATTGCCGACCCTACAGGAACCTTTTCAAAACCTTGCTAGTAGTAGCAAATTTGCTTTTGAAGTTGACTTAACTACCATACGATGAGAACCGATATTTATATTCATATATGGGTGCTTATTGCAGATAATTATGAAATATTATCCTCACGCCTTCCCACTAGGGTCCCCGAAGGGGTAGGCAGAGGTGTATAGGTAATAGCCATACACCCACTTTCCCCCAGAGATATATTTTATGATTATATATAAAATTACGAATGTCTATAATAAGCAAACTTGTGAGTTTTCAAATAAATTATGAAGAATAATATAGTGTAACTACTGTACAGCAACGATGTTTTCATTGCGTTTTATCTTCGATGGTCTGAGTTGCTCATGAATAACTGACACCTGTTCATTCAAATAATGTTGTGTTTATATAATGCTCTCGTGAAGGGGGAATTACAATGATGTGGGATCTACGTGACAGCGGATTGATATGCGCCTTGACCTGTTTCTCAATAATAAGTAGATACATAAAACAACCCTTATTTCAGAATATTTTCAGAAGCTGATGCAAAACTTTAGCAATTCATATTTGAAGTACAATTAATACTTAATGTATATTGCTGGAATTTTTATCGCAAAAGCCGTTAAAGAAAACAAAAAAGATCCGAATAACTTGCTTTGAATGCTTTCTTTTATTTTTAGATAATAATCAACTTTGTAAGGGTAAGTTCACACTGGGAGATTTTTTTATGAATCAAATCTTGGGAAGCAATGGGGAATTTTATATATTTTTAAGGACAGAAAAAGTGATATTTTCGTGAAAGGTCTTAGCTGTGAAAGTTTTTTTGTAGGAGTTTTTTACAAAAGAAAAGTGGTAATGCAAAATATTCTTCGTTTGATAGGGTCTTATGGGGTGAGAGTTAGTAAAATAATTTATTGTATTAAACTTTGTTTAATACAATAAAAATTTACCTCAAAGGACTATAATATATTTTTGACTAAATTAAATTATATAATAATAATAATATATCCTCACGCCTTCCCACAAGGGTCCCCGAAGGGGTAGGCAGAGGTGTATAGGTAATACCCACACACCCACTTTCCGCCAGAGGTATATTAAATTAAATGAAACTAAATTAAATTAAATTTAATTTAACTTATAATAATAATAATAATGAAGATTTCTATTCTACAAAGATTTTTTTTGTGAAATGTACAAATGTTGGAACATATTAATCTATTTATGAGTTAACAAACATACCTATTATAATCACAAGTCCCTCAAGGCGTAAACTGAGGGAATAGAGCGCCGGTTCGCTTTAGACTTTCAAACCTTCGCTTTCCCCAAATTCACCAAGTCTCTTCATCCATGCTCGCTGTTTTGATTACTCTTTTTTTTACGTTCCCATCCTGAGTGCTCTATGGATTTGATCTACAAGAGAAAATCGTGGTATTTGACTGCTATTACTTCCAGGCACTTTTTCATTGTACAATTTCGTCAACTTTCTTTAATCATCCATGAATTACCATTTCTGAATTCTGAATATATGTCCTGCGATTTACCCAAGTCAAATTTGATTACGACACTTAAAAAATAATTGTATATTAATATGTATATGACACTTAAAAAATTGTGTGTGTCAGCTCCGACGCACGACTGGAGTTTACACCTTAAGTACGATTGTCTAAACATACGCAAAAAGAGTTTATCCAACTGAAAATAAGATGAATACCGTATGAAAGGGTAAATTAACAAATTAATGAAAATAATATACATATATAAATATATATTTATTCATTTTATATACATTTATTATAACCAATCGGCGAAATATTTTACATTAAACTTTTCACAATAGTCAATTTCAGATTTATTTTATTTATTTAAATATTTCATTAGGAATGTTGATAAATAAGTAGTAAAACTATCGTAAAAATCGGATTATCGATATCGATACTTTATTGACTACACCCTCGCACTGGTTGAGTAGCGCGAAACTGATGCAATTTTCTAGAAAGTTCTTTAACTATTATTACAGATAAAATTTGATCTTATTGCCCTTACATAAGATTGATTTTTGTATTGTACAATTAAAAAAAATTGGACATAAAACAAAATTAACGTAAAAATAACACTTCCCGATGATAGGAAATGCCACTATTAGCTAGATTTTTGTCCGGCTAGCATTCCTGCACTCAAGAATGGAGCAATACGGCATATCTGCACTTGTTTTTCAAACTTATTGAAAGCGGATTGTACAACTGTCACACACAAGCGGCGGCGGCGTACTGAGCGCGGTTGGTCACAACCAAATTAGAAAGTTGCGCACCATAGGTGCATGCGCACCAAAAACGTAACGAGGTCATTCATTTATCAGTAGATTTTACCTCTCATATTTTTCTCATACCGGGCGCCTTATATATGAAAATCGATTCTTAAGGAGTAAACTCCAAAAAGTCAATTATAGTTCAACTAGTACATATCATTACGCCGAGTCCCCAACGGGGTATGCAGAGAGTATAGAGCGCCAGTTCTCTCTAGACTTACATACCTCTTTCGCTTCGTCCACATTCATTAGTCTCTTCATACATGCTCGTCGGTTTCGAGTACTCTTAACGTTCCCGTCCTTGAGAGTCCGATCGATTTGATCCAGGTAGTTGAACGTGGCCGTCCTCTGTCTCTTCTTGCACATTCTTTTGCGTTGTATATCTGTTTCGTCAATCTTTCTTCACTCATCCTTTCTATGTGTCCAAACCAACGTAACATGCCTTTCTAACGTAACAATATTACACAGAGGCAATAAGGATGAGCAGGGCCAAGATTTGCCCTTAAAATAATTACGCACTTAAGAGCGTTTTATTATTTTCATTAAAATTTTGTAATGCGTTCTGGCTTAGTATAATCGTGTTAAGTTAAGCCGTCAGCTGAAGGAATTTCAGGTGTTTCAAGGCGATTGTTTAACAAAAGATACCCGTTATTATGCTAATTGCTATTCTGCAAACGTTATGAGGGGATAAAAATTATATTTATGATCCAACTCGGTGTTAAATGGGCACCCAGGTAAAAAAAGTTTTATTTGTTTTTATCTCTTTTTCTCTTCGCGTGAAGAGGGTTAAATGCCATTAATTATTTCGTATTTTTGAGAAGAGTTCAGGAAATGTTATATTGGTTGCAAAAATTTACCTTGCTGTTCGTCCGAGCTTAAATTTTATTTTGGGTTTTGGGTATTTTTTATTTCTGTATTATTCACTTAGCTTAGTACTATTTTATAATCATGCTTTTCCTCGTGGTTCTTCGAAGTAGACTGTAGACAGAGGTATGTACGTCCTTTTTTACCGGTTATATAATATAATATAATATAATATAATATATATATCATATCATCATCACGCCAAGTCCCTAACGGGGTAGGCAGAGAGTATAGAATATAAAATATATAAATATAGTATAGTATAATATAATATAGATATAGAATAGTATTTTAGCATCAAACCCTCTATTGCACTAAAATTTTACATACACATTAAATACATATTTGGGTACCAACTTGACAGATGGTGAATATGCTAAGTCTCTCAAGGACGACACATACGTCTTTGAACGAATACCGAGTATCAGTTCCTCTGCAATCTAGCTCGTTGTGTAATCACTGTGCTTAAGTTCAGAAGAATTAATTAACCGCAGTTTGAACCTGCAGTCTTGACTTAGCGAACTACTTAGATGACTCGTTAATCGCGTCTCGTGAACTTGGGGATTCAGAAGCATTAATCCACGTATTAAATCTGCCAGTTATGACTTCATACATGACCAATGACGGAATCGAATTAAGCTTGCAATTTTACAATACGATAATCGTGAGTGTAAATAAGCGATTGTAACCAATTGATGTTGGTTCATCATCATCATTATGCTGATGAACAATCATTGTATATCAAGTGAATTGAATCTGTATGAAAATTACAAAGTTCGAGGGTCAAGCGTTTCTATACAACATTTAACTTTTGCCAATAGTGATTCGATCACAGTAAGAATCTAGTTTTTACTGGTGTAGATAGGTTTAGGTAGCGGCACCGAGATGTCGCCACCTGCCAACAGAATAATAAATACTTTGTATAAAACATTTGATCACTTGTCTTGGCATACAAAGCTAACCTTGCTCTACATTTGACATAGCATTTATATTCCAAGTCACGTAGCTTTATCAAATTGTCCACTTCGTTAATCACTTGGCATGTGGCAAAAATTTTAAACGAAACTTCACGTTTCGCTCATATTTTTAACACTCAACAGAACATCCTTGTATTAAGGGCAATGTTTATTAGAAAATATAATTTCCAACAACGCCTCGGTATTCGAGACACGTAATACAATTATAGTACAATAGACTTTAAATTACCCAGAGCTTCTCGCCACGCAAGATGTCTCGTTGTATGAATATTAAAAATTGCTTCTCGGCACGTTCTATTTTGTATTCCAAGCTCGAAAGTATAGAGTTCAATTTCATTTCACTGAGTTGGGAATATTAAGGCAGATTCATATAAGTAACGCACATACTTGAAATGTAGGTTACATAAAGTCAGCTTTATTTGAGTGTTTAAAATGATGACGCTCTTCGTTATGATAAAGGGTTTTAAAGTTACGTGGGAATTGCCGGAATTCCATTTTGAAGTATGTAGGGAACTATTTGGAAGAAAATTTGGCATTGGCTTAGAATTTCATTGAGATATTATAGGTATTACGAAATGCTGTTTTTAGAAATAAACGGCTGTTATATGAAATTACATTTAAATCAATATTAAGATCTTTTAATCTTCTCATGGATACTTTTTGGTATAGATTTTTTTTTGTCGTCTATCTATACTAATATTATAAAGAGGAAAGATTTGTTTGTTTGTTTGTTTGTTTGTTTGTAATGAATAGGCTCCGAAACCACTGGACCGATTTCAAAAATTCTTTCACCTTTGGAAAGCTACATTATCCCCGAGTAACATAGGCTATATTAAATTGGACCCGATAGGTGGCGCTGCGATCGAGTTTTAGGAATTTTAACTTTTTCACCCGTGCGAAGCTATCCCTTTCTGTGTGTCTTAAGGTGGATTCGAGAATGGTTTAGATTTACAATTGGACCCGATAGGTGGCGCTGCGATCGTGTTACGGGCAATTTAACTTTTTCACCCGAGCAAAGCTGGGCGGGACAGCTAGTAATTTATAATTCAGATTTTACGTCAAGAGTACTCCAAACTAGTGAGCAATGAAGAGACAGATGTAATATGTACGAAGCAAAAGAGGCATGTGAGTCTAGAGAAATTTCTGGCACTCTATTCTCCCTGCCTACTCCGTTAGGGACTCCGCTTATTGATTTGTATGTTTTTAAGATAGTAAAGGTGGAATCAGATTCACCACTAAAACACAGTTGCTTTAATTAATTTATAACTATTTATTACTATCGAGGTCTTGGGTCCGAGGATCCCTTATATAGGTAGGCAGTGAGAATAGATCACCAGTCCTACAGACTTTATTAGCCTCTTCCCAGTCCTCAGTAATTATATCTTAAGTCATAAGTAAATTAAATTTAATTAGAGTTGTATTCTACCATAAATTTAATTGTAGTAATAAATTTAATTGAAAATATACTACCAATATATAAATGTACATAATCGTTATCTCAGTTCTTACAAAATCAATAATTAATACAATGACACTGAATATTATTTAAAACAAATATTTTTAGTAGCTTGTGAAGAAAAAACATCTTATTTCATAAATTCTCACAAGGATCCCCGAACTGGCAGGTGGAGGTATGTCTAACAATACTTTCCTTAAGCATCGCCGAAGACACTTAGCAGATATTTAGTTGTCTACTAAATATTTTTGGATGCTTATGTATATTCTGTAGTTATGCAAGCTTCATTTGCATTTTGCATGTGACTATAATATAAGCTGCTCTAGTGATTAGTCACACCACGAGCTGAACGGTGAAGGACAACATCAAGAGGAAACCTGCATACGTCTGAGAAGAAATTCAAATTCAAAAATGTATAGTCGTGCTGGAGTAACGGCGATGGACTCGCCATCTGTCACGTTGGCACCTAATATACCTGGCGGAAAGTGGGTGTGTGGGTATTACCTATACACCTCTGCCTACCCCTTCGGGGACCGACTCTGCTATTTCTGTCCGACTCTGCTATTTCTGACGGAGACGCAGATATCCTGCCCTGATGATACATCGTACCTGAACTACCCCGGGTACAAGATGGAACACAATTTTGTGCGCCGCGCCGGGGTATGTATGTACTTCCGAGAGGATATTTGCTGTCGACGTCTCCACGGCCTTGAAGACAGAGACCTGTCAATTTTGTGGGTGCGCGTAGACTATGGTGGCAACACCCGAATCTACGCGTGCCTTTACAGGTCCCATAGCGGTGACACAGACACAGTTCGCCTATTTGAGCACCTGCAATCGACAACGGACAAAGTACTTGAGCAGTACCCCTCCGCGGAGTTGGTGGTTTTAGGAGATTTTAACGCTCACCATGTTGAGTGGCTTGGCTCTCGGTCCACTGACTGCGCGGGGAGGGCTGCTTACGAGCTTGCCCTGGCTTATGGCTTCTCGCAGCTGGTACACGAACCAACCAGAATACCTGATATCGAGGGCCATACAATCTCTTTACTGGACCTTCTGCTGACCACGCGACCGGACAGCTATTCCAACTCGGTGGGTGCGCCACTTGGCACATCCGACCACTGTCTGGTCCGGATGCAAGTGCCGTGCGCAAAGGCTGAAGTGCCCCGACCCCCGGGGCGGCGGCGCATGTGGCACTACAAGGCAGCAGACTGGGATGGATTGCGTGAGTTTTACGCATCGTACCCGTGGAGGCAGATCTGCTTTGCATCAGAAGATCCAGACCCCTGTGCAGCAGCCGTCGCTGAGACGATACTGGCGGGAATGGAATGCTACATCCCAAACTCGCTAGTAGCTACAGGGGTAAAGAAACAGCCGTGGTTTAATAAGCCCTGCAAGGAAGCTAAATTATCCAAGCAAGCCTTGTATGAGGCGTGGACCACGGCTCGATCCAATCTGGACCCCAACATATCTGATGCAAAGCGGAAACTTAATGCTGCCTCGAGGCACTGTAAGCGAGCGATTGCCAGGGCGAAATTCGATTTCGTCAGCAGAATTGGTAAGAGACTCGCTAGCTACCCTTCTGGCAGCCGTGCTTTTTGGTCCCTTGCCAAGGCTGCTGAGGGAAACTTTTGCCAGTCGTCCCTACCACCACTCCGTAAGCCGGATGGTAACTTGGCCCACAGTGCCAAAGAGAAAGCGGATCTATTGGGCTCTCTCTTTGCCTCGAACTCGACTATGGATGACGGAGGCGCCACACCGCCAACTATCCTGCGGTGTGAGAACTCTATGCCGGAGATAAGCATAACCCAACGGGAGGTCCGGCGGGAGATGCTGTCTCTGGACGTCCATAAGTCGAGCGGGCCAGACGGTATTCCGGCAGTGGTGCTTAAGCAGTGTGCTCCTGAACTGTGTCCTGTTTTGACGCGCCTATTCGCGCTTTCCTACTCCACCCAAAAAGTCCCAACTTCGTGGAAGACCGCCCACGTGCACCCAGTGCCCAAAAAGGGCGATAGATCAGACCCATCGAATTACAGACCGATCGCCATCACCTCCCTCCTCTCCAAAATTATGGAGCGAGTGATTAACACGCAACTCCTGCGATATCTAGAGGGTCACGGTTTGTTGAGTGACCAACAGTATGGCTTCCGCCACAGTCGCTCAACGGGTGACCTTCTAGTATATCTCACGCACCGTTGGTCACTCGCCATTGAGAGTCAAGGTGAGGCATTAGCTGTTAGCTTGGATGTGGCGAAAGCGTTCGATCGGGTCTGGCATCGCGGTCTTCTATCGAAGCTTCCATCCTACGGACTGCCAGAGGGATTATGCAAATGGGTCGCCAGCTTTCTGTCCAGCAGATGCATAAGAGCCGTCGTTGACGGTAGCTGCTCCGAAAGCATGGAAATTAATGCTGGCGTCCCGCAAGGCTCTGTGTTGTCCCCGACTCTGTTTCTTCTGCATATTAATGACATGCTTTCTATTGAAGGCATTCATTGCTATGCAGACGACAGCACTGGGGACACTTACTACACGGGCCGTGCTAATCTCCCTCGTTCCACTGTGGAGGAAAGTCGCGAACGACTTGTGTCTGAAATCGAGAGTACACTTCGCAGTGTCTCCGATTGGGGTCGACTAAACCTAGTCCACTTCAACCCCACTAAGACACAAGTTTGCGCGTTCACCGCAAAAAAAACTCCATTCGCTGTGGCTCCACAATTCCAGAACACTCCCCTGAACATCTCGGAGAGCATTAGGATCCTTGGGGTCGATATTTCTAGCGACGTTCAGTTCCGTGGTCATTTAGAGGACAAGGCTAAGCTGGCGTCGAGGAAGCTCGGTGTGCTCAACAGAGCTAAGCAGTACTTCACACCGCAACAAAGGCTGCAACTTTATAAGTCGCAAGTTCGGCCACATATGGAGTACTGCTGCCACCTGTGGGCTGGAGCCCCTGGATACCAGCTTGGGCCTTTTGACGCGGTTCAGAAACGCGCCGCTAGAATTGTCGACGATCCCATGCTCACAAGCGGCTTGGAATCACTAAGTCTGAGGAGAGACTTTGCCTCCCTGTGTGTGTTCTACCGCTTGTATAACGGGGAGTGTTCTGCAGAATTGTTCGATATGATGCCCACTTCCACCTTCTACCACCGCACCTCTCGCCATCGACGGGGAATTCATCCCCATACCTTGGAACCACAAAGGTCTCGCACTGTGCGCTTCCAAAGAAGTTTTCTTCCGCGAACGCTCAGGCTGTGGAATGAGCTCCCCGTTGAGGTTTTCCCTGGAGAGTACAGCATGGAGTTCTTCAAGAAGGGTGTGAAAAGATTCCTGCAGGGTCGGCAACGCGCGAGTGATACCCCTGGAGTTGTAAGCGTCCATAGGCGGCGGTAACCGCTTACCATCAGGCGGACCGCATGCTTGTTTGCCACCCAAGTGGTATAAAAAAAAAAAAAAAAAAAAAAAAAAAAAAACCCTTGTGGGAAGGCGTGAGTATATATTATTTTATTATATATTATTATTATTATATATTATCTAACGTTTCACCCGCGCTCATGTCTTTTTGTAGTTTTTTTGGCAGGAACATATCCTATGGACCTATCCAGTTAATCATTCATCTCTTTGCCAATTTTATTAATTTATCAAATTTCGTTCCTTAGTTATTGCGTATTATATTATATTTCTATGAATATAGAAATGTTACTATTTTTCCAATTTCCAACACAATACTGATATGAAAAAAAAACGTTTAATATCATGTTACCAACGAAGACACGCTAGCAAATCACCAAGTGTGAAATTAATTTAAGGCTGTATCATACTTCTAAGCTTTGTCAGCAACATATTCGTGTTCCACAGTATCCATGCAAGCTGCAGTCGGCGTGTTTCAACAATTTATGACGCGCTATAACATTGAATACACATAATATAATATTTTGAGCCTTATTGCTCTGAACAAAATGACCGATTCACCTTAGATTATACGCAAGTAACCATACATACATACATATCATCACGCCAAGTCCCTAACGGGGTAGGCAGAGAGTATAGAGCGCCAGTTCTCTCTAGACTTACATACCTCTTTCGCTTCGTCCACATTCATCAGTCTCTTCATACATGCTCGTCGGTTTCGAGTACTCTTAACGTTCCCGTCCTTGAGAGTCCGATCTATTTAATCCAGGTAGTTGGAACGTGGCCTTCCTCTGCCTCTTCTTGCACACACTTTTGCTTTGTATATCTGTTTCGTCAATCTTTCTTCACTCATCCTTTCTATGTGTCCAGAGCAACGTAGCCTATATCACTCAAGGTGAATGTAGCTTTCCAATGGTGAAAGAATTTTTCAAATCGGTCCAGTAATTTCGGAGCCTATTCAATACAAACAAACAAATATTTCCTCTTGTATATGTTAGCTTTCCTATATATGCATTGACATTCATGAATTGACGTGTTGCTTCTAATAATTTCCATTTCCATCGTGTACATGATCAAAGAGCTGTTGAAAGCTTTTATCGCATTAAGAGCATACACGATCTGAGGCAGATTTTAATTGTTCCGCGCTGCTAGAATATTAAATTACAGAAGTTCATTGGCGATGAGTTCGAAGGCGCTTCCGAACTCTAAAACTGATGAAGAATTTTAATAATATGGGAAAATGTTTGATTAACTTTCTCTCTCTGATAATGAAATAAGTGTTCGTTGAAAATGCAATCTATTAAGGATTTTTTACAGAAAAACAATCTTTATAATATATAATAATAAAATTAAAAACAATCTTTAATAACATTATAATAGAGAGTTATTTTTCGTTTGCGCTAATCTCCAGTGGCTAATCATAAATAAAAAATGTTTGCAGTAGATGACCCGTTATTGAGGAAGGCTATATATCATCATGCTGCTGTTCAAGAAAGCGATAGTCATGCGAGTGAAACCTGGAGTAACATTATTTTAATATTTCAGGCGGTCGGCCTATTGAATAGTATTAGATTTTCAAATGAAACAAATTTTTATTTTTATATTTGCGTGGTTACTTGTAACACAATGTGAATTATATAATGCAAATGTGTCTAAAGAAAGAAACAGAGAATGATCATGCTCTGACCACCTATAAATCATCCTCGCGCGTTCTCACAAGGGTAGGCAGAGGTGTCTAAATAATACCCACATTCCGCCACAGATTTATTCCAGGTGCCAACGTGACAGATTGCGAGTCCATCGCCGTAACCAAGCACTTCCATACATACACCCCTGAATGGCTTCTCAAACGTATGCAGGTTTCCTCTCAATGGCTCTCTTCACCGTAAAACTCGTGGTGTGACCAATCTTAAGAAATCGTACCAGAAATATTTCATAATCAGCGTAAGGTGACGGAATCAGTATGATATACATATACAATTAGCAGATAAAAAACAAATCTGAAAGATACAGACAGAATCCAGCAACCTCCGTTTATGGAAGAATCAGAACATCAGAACCTGTAAGAGTCAGTGAGCAGACGGATCAGACAGAATAGATGGACAGTCAGAACAGACAGAACAGAGGGACAGACAGAACAGATAGATCAGACAGACCAGACAGATCAGACAGAACAGACAGACAAGACAGAACAGTCCGATCAGACGGAACAGTCAGATCAGACAGAACAGTCAGATCAGGCAGATCAGACAGAATAGTCAGTGTCGCATCTGAAATAAAACGGAAGGCTCAAGGCCGCAGACAGATTAATTAAACAAGAAAAATAATTAAATATATAATAAAAAAACCCCTGTTTTATCGGCCTGAAACTAATCGCCATTATTGTTCAGATCCACATCAGCTCATTTGGTCCTCATGGATTCACATCGTACAGCTCGGGTGACGAGATCGTTTTTCTTCCAAAATAACTGATCTTGACTCTGATTATTGTAGATACGGATATATCCTTTTTTCTAGATAGTAGTCAGTAGCCTTTCCAGTAACACGTTCGGGTGTATATCTTCTTCATTTTCCGGATTAACTTGGACTTGATCGACACCAGGGTTTTCCGTACTCATAACGGATTCCGAAGGTTTTGATTTCTTTTTGTCATGGTCCGATTTTCCTTTGGGGCAAATCTTTTCATTTCTCGGTTCGATATATAGCAATATATATATATAAAATGCCACTTCTGAATGTAAAGCATAAAAGTCGTCAGACATTCTTCAAAACTGAATCGCAGACGTGTTATTCCTCTGTCGTGGTCGAGTATCGAGTGGCGTGATGTCTCTCGCCGCCTCCCCGGCGCCAACGCATGTGAGCGCCTCTGACAGCTCACGATTAAATTAACCCCGACTAAGCTAGCGGCGCTTAACAATATCATGTTATAAATAGTTTTAAAATATTGTTTTCGATACAGCATTATACATATTGAACCTCGGCTACAAAGTGTTCAAAAAGTCATGGCTCGTTGACACAATATATAATTTAAAAAGTAAGTTATAAGTAAAAGTTCTTCCCTACCTGGAAAGTACTCTGGGTCTTGTCAAAAGAAAAGTTATTAATATTCTCATTAAGTATTTAAAAAGTTACTGCTCTTTTCTCGATGAGTATCAGTATAAAAGGAGACAACTCAATGAAAGATATATTGTAAAAAATATTTGATGGCTTCGAAATATAAATATTGTAACTTTCGCAGGACCCCCGTCAAACTGTCAGCTAAGAAAAGGGTCGCTTTATTAAATCAAGAACTTTTTTTAATGAAAATCGAACATATTTCAAGTAACAATAATATAAATGATACTTTCCAAGTTGCTAGTATTTTTTTATACATCCTCACGCGGTAGGTAGAGATGTATAGATAGTACCTACCCACACACCTACTGTCCGCCAGAGATATATTTTTGGTGCCAATGTGCCTGATGTAGCTACAGCTAGGCTAGTATACTATGCTTATTTCCACAGTATTATGTCCTATGGCATTCTGCTGTGGGGATCAGCGGCGGACGTTGACTCAATTTTCATTCTTCAAAAGAGGGCGGTCCGCGCGATCTATGACATGGGTCCTCGCGAGTCTCTCAGAGAGAAATTTAAAGAGATCGACATCCTAACTTTGCCTTCACTCTATATCTTTGAATGTATTTTATATGTCCGCAAAAATAGAGGGATTTACAAAATTAAAAGCGACTGCCATCATAAAAATACCCGCAGTAAACATGAAATTGTAATCCCGAAATACAGATTAACAAAAACGAGCAAGTCATTTATTATAAATAGTATACGCTTTTACAACAAGCTGCCAAAGTCTGTTATAGAACTGACCGATGTAAAGTTCAAAAAAATTATCAAACGTGTTCTGATTAAAAAAGCATATTATAAAATCAAGGACTACGTTGAAGATAAAGAAGTTTGGCTCTAGTTCCTTCTGCGCATGCAGCTTCCTTGGTAGCTCATAAACGGCACAAATTTGTGGATGTCTCTAACTATTCTGAATCTTTTTCTTTTCTCAATTCGGGTTTTTTTTATACAATAATAATTTTCCTTTTTTTTATTTTAATTTATTCCATATCTTGACCAGAATTAGTTACAGTACTGATGACAATATTTGTGTCACTTGTTTAATTTGTCTAATTTGTGAATGTGAGAACATTGTAGGCTTTGTAGATTCTTAGATCTTGCTAACATTGTTATAATTATCTTGTTTTATGTATGCTTTGTATAGTAAGCAACGACCTATTGTCGGACCTACGTTGTTCCCCCATACTTGGGTACTATTGCTGTAACGAAAAAAATATTGTATATGCCTAATGATTTGAAAAGAGTAACCATGGAGTTTCTTGCCGGTTCTTCTCCATGGAAGCGACCAACCCGAACCGTGCTTCTTTTTCGACGTTTTATAAGTGCCCATCTGGGCCTATGTGAAATAAAAAGATTTTGATTGATTGATTGATTGATTGAATGTGACAGATGGCGAGTTCATCGCCCTAACTCTAGCATACCCACACATACACACACTCATGCACTAATTTCAATACCGGATATAATGTCCTGGACGCGTTTTCCATATTCATCTAATTATAATTGTAATTTTGTCAACAAGGAATTCTGTAGCAACTCCTCAGGGGATGAGTGGTGTATACGGTACAGTTTTATACTACTGCAGTCATTTTTCCACATTTATTTTTAAACTATAACTGTTTATGTTCCTAAATAAACAAATATATAAAATTCCCCGTGATATTAAGGAGCCGTGGTGGCCTGTTCGAGTAGTTGCCTGCAACACAAAGTTTGCAAGTTCGAATCCGGACTGTACCAATGTGTTTTTACTGAACTTAAGTACAGTGACTAGTCACACCACGAACGTTACGGTGTAGGAAATCATCGCGAGGAAACCTGCATACGTTTGATAAGCAATTCAAAGGCGTATGTATAGTCGTGCTTGAGTAACGGCAACGGACTCGCCATTTGTCACGATGGTCCAGTAGGGTACTAACTACCTCTGCCTACCCCTTCGGCGATCATTGTAGATTAAGAATTCTACTGAAATCCTGATATCTATGTTATTAATATATAATAGCAAAAAACAAACACATGACAGCTGTTTCCCAACGCTTATTACGCGTCATATCTGCAAATGGCCATATTCAAGGTGGTGTAATAATTGTATAAGATTATCTGTAACAATGTAATTATAAAGTTTCCAAACATAATAACGCTTGTTTAACGATGCAATTACGGTCTGATTGTTTTGTCAAAGATGTTTCCAATTACATTTTATGTAGCCCTTTAAACTGCTGTGCTTGTAACAATAACATGTCGAAGATTTCTATTAAATTTATCGCTTAAGTTTAAGATAAAGTTAAACACTTGAATGTGTAATTTTTCACGTAAGTCCACATAATATATACTCCTCTTTCCTCACGCCTTCCCACAAGGTGGATCCAAAGGTGGGAGGGGTAGGCGGAGCTGTATAGGTAGTACCTACACACCCTTTCCACCAGATATATATTTTAGGTGTCTTGACTTGTTAAGCTGCAAAAGTTCCGCGAACTCAAGCTACGAGAGACATTGAAAATTCGTTCCAGCATAAAGGAATTACAAACATACTCACACACATACAAACTTTTACACTTACAATAACTACTTGTAACTAGTAAGATGGATCTTGGATAAAATTCGATGTCGCAGTTAAAGTACCGTAAAGCGTTTGGTCTATAAAAGATGGCCATGAAAATAGAATGTAAAATAGCTTAGATCAAGTGTTCGACAAGAACTGCAAAATAATTATATTTATGCATCGATATTCGAAAATTCATTTTAATATCATACTTACGATTGTCCTTGCAGCCTTCACAAGGGTAAGGTAGAGGTGTAAAAAACTTATTTTTTGCGGGAGATATATTTAGGTGCCAAAGCGACAGACGGCGAGTCCGTTTCTAAAATGTATAGAAGATTTTCTCTTAATGATTTACTGCATTGTAATTAAGTTCTGAAAACACTCACTCGGACTTCGTTCGTTCGGTCCGAACTTGCTATTTTTGCATTGCAGGCCATTAATCGAACCACTCATCCGTCAACGCTCCTTACATTCTGACAATTTAAAAACCATTTTTACGATCATATTTATAAAAAAATCATCAAGTTTTGGATTTTAACTGCAAGGTTATACTTACTTACCTATTGAATTTATAAGTTAACTAGTGGTCCCGCCCAGCTTCGCTTGGGTGAAAAAAGTAAATGCCCTAAAACACGATCACAGCGCCACCTATCGGGTCCAATTGTGAATCTAAACCATTCTCGAATCTCCACGAACACACACAAAAAATTTCATCAAAATCGGTCCAGTCGTTTAGGAGGAGTTCAGTCACATACACACGCACACAAGAAATATATATATTAAGATTTATGTCAGCCAACCAGAAAAAAAATTTTTGCCTTGTATGTCACTTCTTCGAAAATTACGCTGGACTAGACATGAAGCACCATGATTAAAAACCTTATTTGCTGTGGAAGTACCCATGCTCTCAGACATAATAATAATTTTCCTAAACAAATATGATGAAGCATCTTTACCATGGGCAAATTGACCAACTATACAGGAGCTCCTACAGTCCATCCCGCTTCTCCTTAATCAAGGCGCGTTGATGAATTTACCCTGTTTCTTTGAGCTCCTATTAAATTGGTCGCCCGTTTCAAACTTAGCCTCTTGTCCCCGCAAACTCTTGGTGCATTTAACGAGATAACTTTGTCAGTTGCGGAAGATGAAGGCAAAAAGTTGACATTTAAATAGTCTGGTATTAAACGCAAACTTGGTACATTAGTATGGGGAAGTGGTAGTTTACAACTATGCGCTTTGGTCCAAGTAAGAGTACGGTGCATTGTGATTTGGATTAGGATAATGGCGACCAGATATTCACTGACCAATAATTGGGTTATTGTTTCTGTTCAGTTGAGTTGAGATGCGTTCCTAGCGTGTATGTGCGGTGCAGTGATATTATATCGCATTCACAATAAAGATAATCTGTAAGCAACTGGCGTGAATAAGTATCATGAGTTTGGAATGGAAAACCCTCAAGTACTCGAAACCGACGAGCGTGTATGAAGAGACTGATGAATGTGGACGAAGCGAAAGAGGTATGTAAGACTAGAGAGAACTGGCACTCTATACTCTCTGCCTACCCCGTTAGAGACTCGGCGTGATAATATGTATGTATGAATATTAAAAAAGAGTAAGATAATTGACGAAACAGTTATGTAATATGAAAGTGTCTAGAAAAAGAGACTAGAAGCGAAAAGTTCCAACTTAGATAGTTGGAACTTTTTCTTGGCAGGCGGGCTGGACTATATCTCGCACAGAGAATCAGCATTGCTATCCAGCGTGGCAATGTTGCTAGTGTTGTTGGCACGTTACCTCGGGATACCGATTTGAGACAAATATTTTATCTGTAAGTAGTTAGTTTCAACTGCTCTTTGTAAATATTGTTAATTGTTATTTCCTTAGCTCAAATCGATCGAGCAATTAAAGATGGGACCCTCAAGAGTACTGGAAACCATCAAGTTTGTTTGAAGATACCTATTAATTTGGACGTAGTGAAAGGTCAGTAAATCTTGAAAAAAGATTCCCTCTCATTCTTGTTTCTCTCGACCACCCCTCCCTTCTTACCTCACGAGACTCTCAGCGTTATAGAATTGGAACAGAAGTGTAGAAACTAATGTAA
Organism: Drepana falcataria; assembly: GCA_945859725.1. Taxonomy (NCBI): domain Eukaryota; kingdom Metazoa; phylum Arthropoda; class Insecta; order Lepidoptera; family Drepanidae; genus Drepana; species Drepana falcataria. The sequence goes on along the minus strand of OX243941.1, from coordinate 5,375,836 downwards.
TAAAAAAAAATATTAAAGTAAATCGTTTAGTAGGTAAGTAGGTACAAATCCTTATGAAAAAAACTGGAATTCTGCACGCATGAAAGTGTAAACATGGCTTAACTTTTGAGTACTTTCGTTCCCAAATGTAAGCAAAAGCGTTGGAATTTGTAGATCCCGTCATTATTTTCAAGGTTTGTTTATATGAAAGGGCGAATTTACCGCAATTCGCTATTTGGAAAGCTATATTGAAATAATACAAATATTTCTTATACCTCCTATATATACATCCTAGTCATCCTGGTAGCCATGTGGTTGCAATACAAGTATAGATTGCAGGTTTAAGTGTCGATTTAAAACAGTTTCCCAAAAACTACAATGATCAGTGGTCAATGAAAACACCCTCAAGGATACTGCAAACTTTGGAGAAACGGCAATAGACTCGTTCTTTATCAGTATATGGGTTAGGTACACTGACTGATAAATGATACGAGGGTTAACTGACCATATATTTATTGTCTGAATAATTGTATGCTATGTGGATGATTGCGAGTACACGATACGCTTGCTGAAAGTGAACTGAACGCGATTTATACAATTCGATGAATTGTTGGTAAAATGCCGACAAATGGCTCATAAAGTCAGGTTCAGGTCTTAGCGTATCGTGAATATAAAATATTAACAATATTGAATATTAATATTTACAACAAAAAATATGCTCAAGTAGCATTCTTTCGTTCTCTGCATTGCCCAACGTTCTCGTTAATGTAAAGTTCATCAGCTATTGTAGTAAAAGATATATTTTCAAAACGCCAAAGACGGCATTACGGTGATCAGGAATTTAAATCGCTGATTTGAGTTCAGGCAAAGTTTTGTGTAATAATAGCAATTGTTAAATTCTCCAAATTGAGGCAAGCGTTAGGTAAAATTTTTAATCTCTCTCGTCTACCTTTTCCTCGCTTTAGGAGTTTATGCAAACGGTCTGTAACGTAAAAACTTTACCGATAGCCCGGCGAAAAACATCTTGTTAATATTTTAGTCTCGTATTCCTTGCTTGGAGTTTTACCCCAATTTAATAAAAAAGAAATCTGACGGGCCTTGCATCGTCTGATAGAATTTCTCATATTGTCACCGAACCCAATAAGGCTAGTCTCACTTCATTAACATTTTTATTGAAAATGTTCCCTGTTGTTCGATATATAGGGTTGAATTTTAGTTATTTGTTGGAGGGATCTGACGCGATCTAGGATTGTGCTGACATTCCGTTCGGTATTATTACAAGTTGTCGCGTATGCGTTATCAACAATTTTACGCGTCTCAGCTTATGGGCCTGTGTCGGGATGGTTATTGTGTACTTGCAGTTGTGTAACTGGAACTTTTTCTTCTTTTGTTATTTGTTTTGGCGATTGCTTCAAACGGACAACGCCATTCACCTTGTTTAGGCTTATGTACTTTTGCTTATCATTGAAATTACCTACTGTCAGTATTTCTGCTTGTATGTCAAATACTTTTCTTTATCTATGGCAAACTAGACTAGAACAGTAGATATCCAATAACAGATGCCATCAGGCGCTTATACTATGAGAAGTTTCACTAGCAAATCCACTATGTATATGTATCAGGAGGAAAAGCATAAAAGACAATAGGATTCCCTTTCTGCCAACGAAACGATTCGCGATGAGATGGTAAGGTTACAAATAACCATAGTATAAAGAAGAGGGAGTAGGCTATCTCCGGCCGAGATTCGAATTCGAATAAAAAATATATTAAATTTCTTACGTATTCAGGTAGTACTAACAATTTGTTAAAATCTAAATCATTTGTTTCTATTAGACATGATGTATTTATTACTTAGTTGTTTACTTTCCGCCAGAGATATATTTTAGGTGCTAACGAGACCTATGGCGAGTCCGTTACTCAAGCATGACTTTACATACGTCTTTAAATTTATTCTCAACAGTATGCAGGCTTCCTCTGGATATTTTCCTTCACCGTTAAGCTCTTGGTGTGACTAATCACTGTACTTAAGTTCAGACAAACTAATTGGTACAGTCGGGATTCGAACTTGCAATCTTTGTGTTGCAGTCGACTCGAACCACTCGGCCACCACGGCTCTGCATAATGAATTGGTTCATAAAAAGACCCTTTTGCCATTGGACGAATAGGCGAAAGCTGAGATTAAACTGTTAAAATGCCTGCGATTTGCTCAGTCATCTTCAATTCGCTTAAGACAATGGTTGATTACTTGATTTACTTCTCTCACTCAGAATGAGGCTACAGAACAGGGTGTAATTATATGAATCGCAAATTAATTGACCCCAAGGAAGCTTACTTACAATAAATCTCGCCGCGAATTAATGGGTACATCAATTTCATAGCCCCTTTTTAATAAAAGCCGTCTACCGGCTATTTATCATGGAGAAGCAACAATGTGGATTTTCCTTATTTCTTATATTTCTTATATACATATTTGGAGGATAAAGGTTGTATCATATAGAACAGTACTAGGACCAACCATAAACCAGCAATATTACACCTTATATCAAAGAAAACAAAGTCCATATTTGGGTCTATTATTATATAACACTGTGACAACGGAGTGAGTGACGTCACCAGCGAAGTTATCGTTTTCTTAGCACTTAATTATAGACTTAGTGTCATTATTTGCAAAGTACAACTTATTATTCAATAAATGGGTAGGGCTGGTGACGGCACGAACTGAATAAAAATACTATTCTGAAAAATGTTGAGGTAGCAGTACTTTGTTCTTTTAAATTTATGAGGAAGCCGAAAGTTTGCAATAATAATTAATTTTCCGCATTTAATACCAGATAAACGAACGGATAAAACCTAATTGTTTTGTTATTAAAAAATGATGCATGCATATACGCCGCAAGATAGTAGAGTAGCTTCATTTGCTCGCTCAAAACGGTAGATATATACCACCTACATCAATGATGCAAAAAAGAAGATTAAACCTCATTGACCTACATACCAGTTTTTAATGATAAAAACTATTAAACATAATATAATATAAATAAACTAAATTAAATTAAACTAAACAAAATACCTGTCCCAATTCGTTGACCGTGGGAGGGTGCCAAGAAAGCTGGCAGCATTACCACGACTTATGGCATTGCTGAATCTTTGCGCATGATAAGTGCCTGTCTTCTTGGCAGCACCTCGGTCAAACGACGAGATCCCTCTTAATGCAGCAGGCGAGCGTGAGGTGAGCATACTCGCGGCGTTTGATGTATACTATTATCGATTGCATTGCATATCCTCACGTCTTCCTACAAGGGTTCCCGAAGGGGTAGGCAGAGGTGTATAGGTAGTACCCACACGCCGACTTTCCACCAACGAAATAATTTAAGGTGGCAACGTGACAGATGGTGAGTCCATCGCCGTTACTCAGGCATGACTATATATATATATACTCCTTTGAATATAAATCGATGTCATTGCAGCGCAGCATCCTCGACTTTCTAAGGATACCTACAATTCGAAAGTTTTTTAAGTGGTCATTTACCCAGGATAAAATGTCTTCCTGTCACAAACGTATGCATCGTTAACATATTAGCGTGTGAATAATATAACAAGGTAGAATTAAAAAAATATGTATCAATATTGATATTTATATATCAAACCTAAGCTTAATTTAAAAAACACGCAGTTATTTTGATACAAGTGTTCTTCGGTCGGTCGATCATGATAAAAATGTGCACAGTGAAAATAATGTAAAGACTAGGGTAGCTAAGGTTGGCGTAAAATGGTTCTTATTAACACAGTGATTTGATTATATTTATACTTATGTTTAAAATAGGTTCTAGGATTAAATTGGACTTTGAAATTGGACGACAATTGGACTAAAGTAATTGGAATAACGTTGCTAATAATAAAATCATTACATAGTTCACGATGGTTGATCACCGAATTTACCAAAAAAATGCCTAACACCTTTACGCCCAAATTGAGAAATCCTTCGATTACTGGCACCGGAACCCAACACGGTAGAATCGACTGTAATTTCCCGAGAGGCTTCTAGCGAGGCAGCCAGCATCCTCCAAGGTACTTTAATCAAACCTGTGCTTACATTGTGGTGGTAAAATCGTACATCGCTTATTATCTACGCTTTACCATTAGCTTTGACACTGATAATAAAATATACATTAATATATATAGCCGCTGAAGAGCCGTGGTGGCCGAGCAGTTGCCTGCGACACAAAGATCGCAAGTTCGAATCCCGACTGTACCAATGAGTTTTTATGAACTTAAGTACAGTGATTAGTCACACCACGAGCTTTTACGTCAACGTATTTCACGTTACGTACGGAAAACATCGAGAGGAAACCTGCATACGTCTGAGAAGCAATTCAAAGGCGTATGTATAGTCGTGCTTGAATAACGGCGATGCATCTGTCACGTTGGCACCTAATATACCCCTTCGGGGACCCTTGTGGGAAGGCGTGAGGATATATTATTATTATTATTATTAGATTAATATATAATTAAATTAAGATACGTATTGTACTACGTGTGTAGTAGAACCGTTATGTGTCCATAGAGTTAGGAATGCTGAGCCACCACAGCTCATTAATATCTAATTCGGTGTTTTGTATTTCATAAAAGCGTGTGAATTATTTTAAATATAAATAATACTTTTTGAAGATGCAACAATAATAGGTCCTAGATAGTGAAAAGTACTAAAAAAAACCGGCCAAGAGCGTGTCAATATTCGAACATATAAGTATTGATTTTTGTTTATTGGTACAACAAGAGTGGCAAACAAGCATACGGCCCACCTGATGGGAAACGGTTAACGTAGCCTATTTACGTTCACGATACCGAGGTATCACTGTGGTGTACTAGCAATTTTACCGTTTCAGCTAAATATACGTCGGTTGAAATCATTATATGCTAGACTTGCCTAAAATAATACACTCAAGTTTTTAATCTAATTGAACGGGTTTTTAGTTCATTTAATTTTATACATTATATTCACGGTACTTAATTGATATTAATATAATAGTGACGGTACTGAACGAAATTTCGTCAGCGAATTTAACGTAAGAACAATTTTTTGTGTATCATCTTCGAAGAGTTCGGAAAGCTTTCAAAAGTCAAATTTAAGTATTAGAGTTTTCTTTGTTTTAAGGCTCTCCTCTGTTGCGTACCTAAGTACGAAACTTGTCTAGAATATACAAAACTTTTCACAGACATGCTTTAAATAAAAAATTATGGCGATATGCTGAATACGTTAGCGGGACTTGTTTCAAAGTTTATAATGTGTAAGTTAATCATTTAGAAGGCGCTGTACAGGCAGTACTGGGTTCTATGCTTGTCTATTCTGCTGACACATAAATTCCTCTCAATCAAGATTTAGAGTGTGAAAGATTAAACATGCGCCCATAATAATACCGAGTGATCCGTTTAAATTATGATAGAAATACGTTTCAAGGGGCTTCAATGTATTAGTGGTTATATGCTTAAAAATCTAAAAACTGTGGCTTAAAGCTGTGGCTAAATAGATAAAGCACAAATTAATAATTATAAATATTATTTGCCCTGAATGTATTACTTGTGGTATTTTTGTGTGATGAGTTCCTGGATCTTTACAGTGTCTTGAAGCTTACGAGCTAACCATTGAACCAAGTGCCTTTGCTAGTAAATACTTCCTATCATAAGGGCCATAAAGTGGTATCACAAACAACATTTACATACACATCACGCCGAGTCTCTAACGGAGTAGGCAGACAGTGTAGTGCGCCAGGTCCCTCCAGACTAGTAGACCTCTTAAATTATCCACATTCATCAGTCTTTCAAAAATGCACACGGGTCTCGTTTACTTTTGGAGTATCTGTATTATCGTTGTTTATATCTTGGTTGATTCCATAACAATAATTACATATTATGGATAACTGTACACTAAATAAGATTAACTGATGAATATTTTTTACGTAAACCGCTAGGAAAGATCCATTTCTCGATTTCATTTGAGCTCACTCAGCCAACTTTTGTTCAATGCCATTAACAAAGTTGCAGTCATTTTACGAAGAGGAAGTTCCCGCTTACGAGTTCTGTACTGGAAGTCAGACTATATTAAAATCGTATACTCTTAAGTACGTTCGTAACGTAATACGGTTCTGTCAATATGGTGGTCTTCCTCTGCCTCTTCTTGCACTTTCTCATTGTATATCTATTTCGTAAATATTTCTTTACTCATCCTTTATATATGTCCAAACCAACGTAACATGCCTTTCTTCATCTTTACAATCACACCCTCGGTCACGCCAGTTGTTTTGCGAATCTCTTAATTATAGATAAAACCTTGAAGGGAACGCATTGAACTGCCTTACAAATTTTAATATCTTTAATATCGAAATCGGCCCAATTTTAATATTCCATGGCCGCTTTTCTACTTGATTTTTCCCACACTATCAGAGGTTAGCCCATATTTGTTCCCAATTTTCCCAAAGGCACCAGTAGGGTGGAAAAATATTAGGCCCGAGGTATAGGGTCGGATCACGTAGAGATGCAAATATACCATTTTATTCGCGATCGACGAGCGATTAACTTTTTTCGATTGATGTTGGTTTTTGTTCAGAAGTCCGCGTGGTCATTAAGATGAGATTAAAAAAAATGCCTTAAGACCTACTGTTTTAGGCAAATAGTAGAAAAACTGACTTTAAAATACATTTCTACATAGCGATGTTTTCGTTTTTTTGCTATTCAAATTCTATTATATATAAAAAAAACTTGATAGCGCTTTAAGCGATAGCCGCTTGATCTAGTCGTGAGAGTTATTGGCCAAGTGTAGCAAACAAGCATATGGCCTACCTCATGGGAAGCGGTTACCGTAGCCTAATTATCACTTACACGTTGTCACTTATTGTGTTCCGAGAATTATACTGTGTTGGCAGCGAAATGGAACTAAACCCTATGCTGCCAAAACACAATATAATAATCCTCCCCCTCCCCCAAGGAACTCATTACTGGAAACCTCATATTCCTCATATTCATTGCGCAGGAACAAAACACAAAAAAATATATTTGGATATGGACTTCTATAAGGTGACGGTCCTGCCCCAGTCGGGCAGCTCTCAATTCGAAAGGGAAACCCGTTATGCTGCGGTCGCTGACTTTTGGTTTGCTATACAGTTTTCGGGGCAATTAATAATAGGTCACAAATCATGGGAGGATTTCATGGACCTGATCAAATATGGATTCTCTAATTCTGATTCTCAGGTTCTCTAAAGGTCCAAGTCCTTAATCAAGGCCTCCGAGGGATACATATCCAGCACCTAGAGACCTCTTCGGTAATTTAAGTAGTACATTTATTATCGTGATTGAGTAGCGGCGATGGACTCGCCATCTGTCACGTTGGCACGTAAAAATACATCTCTGGCGGAAAATGGGTGTGTGGGTAGGTATGACCTATAAACCTCTGCTTGCCCCTTCGGGGACCCTTGTGGGAAGGCGTGATATAGGCAGGATATAATTATATATTATTTTACATTTTTTATTGTTATTGTTGTGCGTTCGTTATTCAAAACTTATCGACTTTTCGCATTTCTAAGAGTTCCCTGATCGTATCTGGTACAGAAGTTCGGAAGGGTTCCATTCTCATGAATGCTTAAGTAGGTGGAACTGATGATTTAGGTCTTAATTTATTTTAGAGGAAAGGGAAACGGTGTCGAATTATTAATTCGTGATTTTCTCGAAAGATACCCTTAAGGCATGTCAATTTGGCATTTTTAAGAGCCCTGTCCTCAAATGGCGTCTGGTTAAACTTTGGTGAATTTAAAATTACTATAAGAAAATATATTAATTTTGAATATGTACGCTTCAAAAACTCAATAAGTTTTGCACCTACACACACACACAATATACAATACACTTCACTTCATCGTAAACACATTGTTGGCACAGTAAGCATTGCAGGGTACATAGTACATAAGGAACCTAGATTTGTATAATTTCATATCCTTCTCGGGTCTCCATTGAAGTATAACAACGACCACTTTTCTCAGAAATTCTCTTCACTCAAATTCAATAATATGAAGATATAATTTTGACTTATGGAGCTATTTGGGCTACGTCAAGATTAAAGACAATGAAATCATTGTGAGTAAACCTGAGTACCTATGAAACAAAAGCATGTTGTAGATATTAAAAGTCGTGTCCGAAAGATGGCGACAAGCTTGCCGCCGATATCATTGGAGGCAAAATTTTTTCTCCGACAAAATTCATTAATTATTTCTAAACTATACACTAGTACCTAAGAATCTCCATGAATCATTATAATTATTGACTTATAGGTATATCCTCTTTGTTTAGATATTCTGTGTATATAATACCAATGTATTATACATGTGTGGGTATTACCTATACACCTCTGCCTACCCCTTAGGGGACCCTTGTGGGAAGGCGTGAGGATAGAATAAAATAGAAGCCGTGGTGGTCGAGTGGTTCGAGTGGTTCGAGTGGTTGCCTGCAACCCTAAAATTGCAAGTTGGAATCCCGACTGAACCAGTTTTATTGAACTAAAATACAGCGATTAGTCCACCATGAACTTTACGGTGAAGGAAAACATCAACAGGAAACCTGTTTCCATTGACAAGTAATTCAAAGGCGTATGTATAGTCGTCGTGCTTGAGTAACGGCGATGGACTCACCATCTGTCATGCTGGCACCTAAAATATAACTGGCAGAAAGTGGGGGTGTGGGTACTGCCTACACCCTCCGCCAACCCCTTCGAGGATAACTTATCTCTTGCTAAATAAAGCAACCGTACTATTCATAGAAGTGGCTGATTACCATAAAAATATTTTACGATATACGTACCTTTCAATATACCAAGTTTTAACGCATACATATTTCGTATACGGGCCTCATACAAACCGTAACAAACAGGCTGGTTCCTGTATCTTCAGCGGAGAGACCGCCATAATTTTCAATCGGCATCCTAAATATGCTATATATACAGAATAGAGCCTTCATGAATAAGAATTGTCGGTGCTTCCATACTTAAAGCGTTTTCGTGCCTAAAAAGGTTTCACATTATACAGCCTTGTAAAGAAAATGAGGTATTTTATTTTACATTATAGGTAGGCATTGTTTTGAGGCTCTCAATTTGAGTGCCTTTTACATTTTTACTCCCATCTCATGTTTTCCACGTTTAAAGGTCGTAATGGATTTTCATACTTCACTCTATCTTTTTTTGTAGGCAGTTGAGTGTATTCTTGTTTGTGCTTTGATCATTGTGCCTTTGATGCTTAAAAAAATTAACAACAACATTTTGTTGGCTATGAACGTATACAAAAGAGGTGTAAGTAGAGTTCTTTAAGTAATCGCCTGGGAAATCAACATTGTAGGTTGAAACTTGTACCAATTCATTTTTATGAGCATACGAGTGATCACACAGCTAGTTTGATGGTAAGATAAGAATTCGTACTTCGTCGACGTCACCAAAGACGCCACCTGTCACGTTGGTAGATTTACAATATTTACTAGTAAAACACAAATTCACGTGAGAGTTATATTGCAGGTATCTATTGAAGACCGGCATTTCGTCTTCGTAGAATCAGTATTTAAAAATAATTGTTCCCCATAAAGCTTCATCCTCCTTTTATACCCTCATCAGGTTTTATTTTCACGGCATAAAGCTACGAGTAGTAGGAGAGTACTACCTACTACAAAATAATAATAAACGAGTATAATTATCAAAATTCATCAAATTTCGTTCAGTTGTTTTAGCAAACAGAGTCAGAGAAGCACTCTTTGGTTTTTGTTTTTTTATACCACTGAGGTGGTAAATAAGCAAGCGGCCCGCCTGACAGTAAGCGGTTACCGTCACCTATTGAGGCTTTGCAGTACAAGGGGTTTCGCTCAGGCGTTACCGACCCTGCAGGTATGTTTTCATTTTTTATTAAATTTCACATATTTACTTTCGCATTTAAAATATTTATATTTTTATGAGATGTGATAATATGAGGTTATATATTTATATTTTTACTTTTAGATTTATGTATAAACTAGAGAAACACGTCGGTACTTTCACAAGTCGGCCATTTCAATGCCATAAAGTATTTTCGACATAATAATACTCGGTGCTCAGTTGTAAGTATATCTAAGGCAATTTATACGAGAAGTTTTAGTAACAAAGGCCATTTGATTTTCATTATTCGCCCCTGTCCGACGGCAGTTACTGTTTATTGTCTTAGCCAACAAATAGGTACATACCATTGCCAGGTTTATACATAATTGTATTTGCGGAATTGGGGCGTGTTTTGGACCCTTCCGCATAATTTGCCGCGAGGCTTTTGATTAAATGACTATTCACGTTTTGTATGAAGACATTGAAATGTTACTGCGTGACGTAGTAGCCGAGTGGTTTCAGTAATCGCCTACGATGCAAAGGTATTAAGTTGGAATACAGACTGTACCAATGAGTTTTGGAACTAAGCGCAGTGAGGAAACGTGACATATAATATGAAAAAATATTACTTACTGTACCTTTTTTTATTGTATATATTTTCAGACATTCCCACAAGGAGCCCCGAACTGGCAGGCAGAGTTGTATAGGTAGTTTGTGTGTTAAATCAATTTATATTAATTAATATTTTAAACATATGCAGGTGGCCCTCTCCATGATTTACTTCATGGTAAAGCTCGTGGTGTTACCAATGACTGTACCTAAATTCAGAAAAGCTCATTGGTACAGCCGGGATTCGAACTTGCAATCTTTGTGTTGCAGGTAACTACTCGAATTTCTCAGCAACCACGGCTTGTGGTAATGTGTGGTACTTTTAATATATTGTACATTATTTTATTATATGGACCTTATGCCCTTGTTTTTATTATATAATATGTACATTTATGGAGAGTCGTATGGCTAACTGGTTTGCTTAATCACCTGAAAAGCCAAGTTGTATTCTCATGGGGTATGCTGAGATAATGGAGCGCCAGTTGCCCAGAATTACAGATCTCTTTTGCTACATACAATGTGTATGTAGCAATATAGTCTCATCACACATACTTTCTGGTTTCAAGTTCTCTTAATGTTCCCATTATGGCCGTGATAATGGCGATTGTAGCACAACTCTAAAAATACGAATTTTTACGAATGTACAACAGGTTTAAGAGAAATGGGAAATAAAAGGTCTTAAAATGTATGCCATATTAAATGTCATTCCCCTGTCAGGGGCTATCTGGATATATTTTCAAAGACAATAATTTCCATTGTGTCATCTCCATGTGCCGTTGACATCTAAAAGGATAGTTTGACAACCTCTCGGCTTTCCCCGTGTATTAAATGAATAAAATGTTTACTTTTTAAAATATTCTAGGGTTTTATGATCATTTATTGACCATTCCTACTAGCTATTGCCCCGCGGTTTCACATGCGTAAAATTGTACTTTATAGGTGGATTTTAATTTATCCTCACGCCTTCCCACAAGGGTCCCCGAAGGGGTAGGCAGAGGTGTATAGGTAATACCGTGGTGGCCGAGTGGTTCGACCACTCGGCCACCACGGCTCAATCTGAATATAGATATATATGTGAGAACCGACACAATATGATAATGCCAAACTTTCTAATGCCTATTTGAGAAGAAATTCAAAGACGTATGCAAAATCTATATTACAGCGATAGATTGGCATCTGTGTCATTGTCACCTATGAACATATATACATTTATAGATCTCGACCAGAATGGTGTTGTTGTCATATACCCTTCAACGTCTTGGTTTAACAATTACTTCAATAATAATAATAGTAGTTTTTTTACACAAATGTTTACCTTCGCCGAAGTTCATAGCGAAAAAAACGTTCTTACGACATAGCAAACGTTATTGCCCTCTTGTAACGTGTCTCAAATATAAAAATTATCATAGGAAACCAATAAAGTGAATGAACGCGCACAAAATCAAGAGTTCCCATTTCAATATAAATCACTATTTGTCTTCCTCAGGCTTCAACCCCTTTTCAGTTGAGGCAAGATTACTTTCGTATGTGTGTTACTTGCATTTATTTTTATTACATTTCCAGCTTGAAAGACTAAAGTAAAGTGCCTGGCTGGAGGCCTAGGTCTCGCCATTGACCGGTTAAGTAGCAAAAGTTCCCGGAACTCACGCTACGAGAGACGATACAAAAAAAAAAAAAGGCTTGAAAGCCGATCCTTTCGCATTGAGGGGTATCTTAAAAGTCATTAAAATCCCCATGGCTAGAGATAGTCACCTGCAAAGCTAAGATTTAACCACCGGCCTGAACTGTACCAATGCGTATGATTACGCATACATTGTCATACCGCAACTAAATTTGGATGTGTAAATCTTTGATAGAATTCAAAGGTTTTCGTATTCGGAATAGACTGTGAGTGATCGCCATAGATATGTAACCGTATTTACCACCAGGTACAGATAGTTCCATCCACGAAGATGCGCCCCACCAATTTCTGGTCGAGGAGGTCGGAGGGATTCAATAAGTGTTCCCTGTGTCCCTTACGTTGAATAAAATATTTTGATTTTGATTTTTTATTTTGGATGTGGGGAGTATGATATGAGTCTATTAACTGTAGTGTGCGTAAGCACACATGCATATTCAAACATTAGTGGAAGGTTGCACACTTACACTATAAACTATAGGGAAGAATTAGTAGGGTGCGTCTTCGTGGATGGCACTATATATACTTAAATATATCTGGCAGATACAGGATTCATCTGTTCACTCTTGTCCGAAGGCATGAACATTTAATAATTATAAAAAGTTTATATATGGTGTTGCGTTCGAATTAATTTCGTAACTCTGCATTTGCAAAAATAACCCAAGCGCCTACTAATACACAATATAGCACTCAGATTGTATTAATTTTTTTTTATTATACTTATAGTTCCCTCAGTGAAATTATTACTTCAATTTAATTGGTTTCAATATCTATACTGTTCCTGTTTATATACTATAATATGTTCAATGAAATAGGTTGACTATTTAGCTAAACTAGCACTTATTTAGTTACTTAAACCGTTATAAGAGTATAGGTATTCATTTAATAACATATTTTCCTAAAAATCTACTATACGGTTTCTATAGGCGCTATGAAGATAAAGCAACTTTATTTTAAGAAACCATAAACTTTTTAATATTCTGCGTTGCAGCTTGTCAGTTGCAAGAACAAAAAGGTCAAGTTTGGTATTTTTAAGTAAACTTTGCAAATGGTAAAAAAAAACAGTGAATATGAGTAGGTAGTATAAATGAAACTATTCCACCTAAGTGGTATATAAATAATAAAAACTTGTACTAGTAATATTATTATAGATATATAAGAGCCCGTGGTGGCCGAGTGGTTCGAGCAGTTGCCTGCGACACAAAGGTCGCAAGTTCGAATCCCGACTGTACCAATGAGTTTTTCTGAACTTAAGTACAGTGATTAGTCACACCACGAGCTTTACGGTGAAGGAAAACATCGAGAGGAAACATGCATACGTCTGAGAAGAAATTCAAAGGCGCATGTATAGTCGTGCTGAAGTAACGGCGATGGACTCGCCATCTGTCACGTTGGCACCTAATATACCTCTGGCGGAAAGTGGGTGTGTGGTGTATTACCTATACACCTCTGCCTACCCTTGTGTGAAGGCATGAGGATATAATAATAATATTACTATTATATTTTTTTAACATTAACTGAACTTAAATTGTGTGTGTGTTAAAGTGGGTATTACACACCGAGAAAAACAAACAAATATGCTCTTCACACATACATATTTTATACACACATTGTTAAAGGTCTCGTATTTTTATTAAATGAAATGTCTATTTGCTTATATATTTTTTTATTAAACTGATATTTTACAAAGAGTCTATTCACATGAAAATTTTGATACAATAGTTACTTACTTCACATGTTTGATATCAACAAATTTGACAAAAAGATTTAGATAAAAGATGTCAGACACCATTCTTCTATTGCTATCGTTTAATTACAACATGTACATATATATACATATTTACAATTTCAGAAGAAAATACATATTTTTAACACTAAGCCACTAGTCTTATTAAGTATAAACTCAATTCTTTACATAGTGATTCGCCACTGAATAATAAAGTAAAAAAAATATTCCGTAAAAATAAAAGTAAGTACATGAAATCTTAATTTATGACCACTTCACAGGCTGTAATCTAACAGATAGTGTTGCTAATATATTTCTGATTACTGGTAATAAATCATTCATTATAATAAAATACAAGATGGTTACAAAAATTAATTATGTATTAACATGTTCCAGCATTTCTGGCAACGCATTATATGCAACCATATTGCCAAAACCTTTAGGTTCTTTTTTCGTTACAATTGCGACGATCTCCTCCTCGGGAGGTGGCAGAGGAAACTCCGAATCTATTGCTGTTGACATATCATCTACACTAATTACTACTTCTCTATTATCAATTTCAACCCTATTACGTTCTACAACGGAATTATCCTCCATGATACTGTACAAATTTTCTGACTTCTTGTTATACATTTGTCAGGAATTCATATAGAACGGATCGGCAAGATTTACCTCATCATTAACTGTGTTGCCTTTCTGAGACCACTCTTTCTGCTGGTGTTTTATTCTATAAATAATTTCGTCATGTATCACACCAAAACACATGGCAGTTAAAGCTAAGCCTGTTAAAGTATACGCCGAACAGAACCATATAGTTGTTGAATTAATTGTATAGTACCGAACACCGTGGACAGTGGTGTAACTCATTCCAGGAATTATGTTACCAAAACCAATAGTGCTAAGAGCCATGAAGCAGAAATAGAATCCATCTATGATACGCAAATTGTCGAGTTTGAACAAAATGATTGCTCCGATAGAGATGTAAATAAATATGGCTGCAAGACAAAGTAAGACTGGAGCTAATATACTTAAACCGTGCATGGACAGTTTTGAATCTGTATCTGGCCAACTGATAACGTCATCTTTGGCCGTACTGGTGGTAGGCCTTTCTGATACTGAAAGGTCTTTTTGACTATCAGGTTTGAGGACGTAGCACTCTTCAGTGGGAGTTTTGCTTGTGTTTTGACTATTCAATATTTCTTCTTGCTGCCTTTTGAGTTTCATGCGTCGTTCTTTCTCGGCCATTCTTCGTTCGTCATAGCAACAGTACCCGCAATTCGAACAAAGACAGCAACATAGAGCTCTACTAAAGACGCTTCGAGCCATTTTGGATAATAAGGAGCCAACGCTTGATAAATATACCAGTGTCAATGGTATTCCGATTAAAGCGTAGACTATTGTCATGCCTTTTCCGAGAATGGTCCTTGGAGCGATGTTACCGTAACCTGTGAAAAGACAGTAAATTTAAAACAGTTGTTATAGTAAGACAGCTAACATATTATATATAAAAATCAATTGCCGGTCGTTAGTCTTGTTTTACTTGAGAGTGGAGCGGTTGATTTAAATGTCTTCGATTCACAATTGAACAAGATAGGTGGCTCTGCGATTTATTTAAATTTTAATTGTTTCACCTGAACGAAGATGGGAGGGACCTCTAGTCTGATATCAAGTATTTAAAATTCATACTAGTTGAGATTCGAGTCACCAGCTACGCAAAGATTGCAAAATCTAATGAATATATCAATCTGAATTTACTAAGTTTATACAGTGAATAAACCATTTCAGAAAAAAATCAAAAGTTGTTTTAAAGTAGTAGTTATAGTCGTGCTTGTGAAACGGTGAAAAATCGCCATCAGTCACGTTAGCACCAACAAAATAACACCATTGTCTATATAGCTGCCGGGACATAACATAAGAAATTATTTTCTCGGCAATTTAAAAAAAAATCTTTTAAAATTCATACCTATGGTGGTAAGAACTGTTAGCGAGTAAAAAAATGCTAACGCCAAATTCCACTCATGCTCCTCGTAGTGGTTGCTGGCGTCGCTTCCACCAAATTCACCTAACGCCATCTCTCTGTAACTAACGCCATATTGTGACGCCATTTCTGTCGTGACCCTCTGAACTAACTCGTTTTGAAATTTAAGTATCTCCTGTGCAGCCAACCGTGTCCAATTTTCTCTGTACAATATATTTAATGACACAGTTATTTCCCAAATATTTTCAACCGCTCTACTCCTTGCGTCCCAGAAGTAGCTTGCTGATAAAGTTAAGTTTCCATTTTCATAATCATCGTCAAGTGTTTTTTTATTTGTATTATTTTCTCTGTGTGTAACCTTCTGCCTGTCGGGCAATATTCGTGGTCTAGCTGGCATCTCCGCTCCACCTTCTATGGCTAGGAATACAAATGAGCCCAGAAATGTGTACGCCAGCAATACTGCAAAGATGACAACGTTCGTAAGTGATCCGACAATGAACTGTTTTCTTCTGTACTTGGTAGTTTTAAAACAAAAGCAACAAACAACTTTTTGGCGCGTCGTTTGTGCTCTCTTTCTACTATTAGATGCCATAGAGTCGGCATCTTGGCACCTGTCCAAAGGGATCCCACCATTAAGGGAAGGCTTTGCCAACGTATACTGTTCGAAACGGTTGATTGCTTCTTTATCCAGTACAACATGATCTATATCCATTTTTGATTGCAGTTATCTTTTACCTTCATTTAGTGACGTCATTATATTTCCGGTGTATTTATCTGCAACAATACAAAATGTATTTGAGTTTGTGAAGAATGTGTTCCATATTAAAGTGGTGTGTAATTTTTCACAGTAATTTTAGGGGAACAGCAAAATTACAAATGAAGAAGTATGACGTAGAAGGAATGATTAATGCTTGCAATCTCGATGTTCTTACCGCTAAAGGATAATAATATATTGTTACGAAGAGTACTGTCGACGACAAAATTCATAATATTCTAAATGGTGGCTATTATATTTTACAAACTAGCCGTGACCCCTGGGGGTTTTAAGCATGTTAAATTGAAGTAACTAATTCGTGAGGTAAAAAGGCTGCCTTTCATCTATATCTGCCTAATATTATATATATAATATTTACGCTTACGACACCGCAAATAGCGTTGTATTATCTTATGTATTGGCTTAAGCGTAAGCTTGTTAAACCAATATGCTGACGCAGATTTTTTTTTTTAAACTTGACTGTTCAAATTACTTAACATGAATTGTTATAATGCTGATTAACTCCCATTGACACTGCCAAGTGCAATTACATCTTGTCAAAACACACATTAAATCCACTTCACTGTAATAACTACGGATAACGCGAGAGTTTGGACGAAATAATAGTCTAAAGTACGGTCTCTAAGGTTTTTAGCGTCATTTAAAACAAAAAGTGTAAGCCAACGTTTGCCCAAATGTTTGTCAATTACTGTGCCATAGAAGGACCTGAAATATCCCTCAACCACCGCGGCTGTCATTTGAACCGCCTTTTATTTAATGAGAGAGTTTATTATAGGATATAAAAAGATGTTTTTGTCAAAGAAATATATGATGTGTTTTATATGTGTTTAAGCTTAGGTATTAAACATAAAATTATATTTATATTATTTTATGTATTATAACACCTGTCAGCACCTTCATCATAATATAAACAGAAAAATATCTGATAAAATTAGCCTGTTTCTGCTTTTTATATGCATATTATGCATATTTTTATACTTCAACTAGCGACCCCCCCCCCCCCCCCCCCGGCTTCGGGTGCAATGTAGATACATACTAATAATATGTAAAAGATAAAAATGGCTACTTTGGGTTATCTAAGAAAGATAAATATATACCTTGGTACCTACCAACGCTGACTTTTGTATCGATTTGTTTTAGATATATTAATTTGATCTATCTCATAAGGTTTAGCCAGCGTTCGCGAATTGCGCACAGAAATATATTTGTTAAGACATCACATAACAAATCTTTGAATTTTTCGGCTTTTTTGCTGTAATATGAATTATACGTATAAACCTTCGTCATGAATAACTCTATCTAATGCTGAAAACTGCATTCAAATTCCTGAAATAGTTTCTTTGTCTCGCAGTTTCTTTCTAAGCGAACAAACAGCTGAAGGGACTTCACTTGATATTATGTATAGAAGCTTATCAAAATAATATTAACATGGGTCCTTAAAGTGTAAGAGCAACCAGTTCTCAATGAAGGTATACTTAGATGTCAATATGTTAGATGACAAAGTCTGCGACGTTATTGTAGTGACCGCAGCCACAACTTCAATACGGTTTTTAATTATTCTGCTTCTCAAACTGCGATGGAGTGAATTCTACAAAGATATGTATGATGATGATGCCGCTGATCTACTCATAGAGCTGCCTCCAACAGAATCTGTCGAGGATCCTATAGCGGATAAAATAAGTATGGGAGAAATTGTAAGAGCGATAAGAAGTCTGAAATGTGGAAAAGCTGCGGGAATAGATGGGATTACGGCTGAGATGATCAAGTACGATGGACCAGCGGTCTGGGACGTCATCTATTTGCTATGCAATCTTTGCTGGGAAAAGGGTGATGTTCCGGACGACTGGAGGCGAGCTGAGCAGTCATCGTGCCTTTCTATAAAGGAAAGGGATCACGATTGGACTGCTCCAACTACAGAGCCATCAGCTTGGTCAGCTTAGCTAGTAAAGTGTACACGAAAATCCTGACGATAAGAATGCAAGAGCGATCCGAAAGGTTTCTCTGGGAATCCCAAGGTGGATTTAGACCAGGAAGAGGATGTATGGATCAAACCTTCTCGCTTCGCGGAATCGTGGAAAAGTTTTTGGATATTAACCAAAAGGTTTACTGCGCTTTCGTCGACTTAGAGAAGGCATTTGATAGAGTCGTACGAAAGGAACTCTGGGACGTTTTGCCTGGATATGGAGTGAGCAGTTCCCTACTGCATGCCGTGCAATCACTCTATAGTGATAGCGAGGCGTGCGTTAGGGTTAACGATGAGATGTCACCCTGGTTTGATGTGAAGTCGGGGGTCAAACAAGGGTGTATCATGTCTGCCTGGCTGTTCATTATATATCTAGATAACTGTCTGAGAGCACTAAGAACGAACGGATGTGGAGTGAAAATGGGAAACTTAGTGGTCAACTGCCTACTTTACGCCGATGATGCGGTTTTACTGGTGTCATCAGAGGGCGAACTGCAGTCACTAGTTACCATAATGAAAGAAGAATGTGAAAAGAAGGGGCTGCGCCTAAACGCTGGCAAGACTAAGGTTCTGGTATTCGAAAGAGATGAACAAGTGACCGAGTGTGCTATATCGGTAAATGGGCAAATTCTAGAGCGTGAGTGCAAGTGAATGAATTTGTATATCTTGGAAGCATGTTCACACGAGATGGAAAGTATGAAAAATATATTGAAAGAAGGATAACTGCCGGAAATAAGGTGAATGGAGCCATGTCGGCGGTGATGGGCAGTAAAAGTCTGAGCAAGAATGCTCGAGTTGCTGTCCACAACGCGATATTGGTACCTACCTTATTGTATGGCAGCGAATCCTGGGTATGTCAGAGGAAGTATGAAAATAGCTTGAATGCAGTTGAGATGCGATCTCTTCGAAAAATGTGCGGAGTAACGATTTTAGATCGGATCCGCAATGAAGAGATTCGCAAATCAACTGGCGTGAAAGAGGGCGTGATTGTAAAGATGAAGAAAGGCATGTTACGTTGGTTTGGACACATAGAAAGGATGAGTGAAGAAAGATTGACGAAACAGATATACAAAGCAAAAGTGTGTGCAAGAAGAGGCAGAGGAAGGCCACGTTCCAACTACCTGAATCAAATCGATCGGACTCTAAAGGACGGGAACGTTAAGAGTACTCGAAACCGACGAGCATGTATGAAGAGACTGATGAATGTGGACGAAGCGAAAGAGGTATGTAAGTCTAGAGAGAACTGGCGCTCTATACTCTCTGCCTACCCCGTTAGGGACTTGGCGTGATGATATATATGTATGTATGTAGGCTTCTCAAACGTGTGTAAATTTCTTCGTGATTATCTATGCCACGTCGTTACACTCCCGTTCAATTTGATTTTCTGCTTCTTTGGGCAATAGCATGAAGCGTAGAACACAAAGTTTGCAAGTTCGAATCCCGATTGTAACAATTAATTTTTTGAACACGGTGATTAGTCACACTACGAGCTTAACGGTAAAAACGTCGAGAGGGAACCTGCATACGTTTGAGAAGAAATTAAAATCGTATATATAGTCCTATTCGAGTTACGGCGATGGATTCGCCTTGTCTCGCACCTAAAATTAATTCCTGGCGGAATGTGGGTGGTAGCGCGTTCAAACAAACTAACTCGAATTGTATATAAAAACAACTCAATGGCCCTATAATTACTATAACTCCAGAAAAAAAATATTAAATGATTATCGTCTTTTTTGGAATAATGCATAAGTTAAACAAGAGGCTATAAACGTGTTTTTTAATAACAGATAAACACACAATGACAGATAAATTCCGATTAATTAAGTACGCCATTTACCATAAAGTTTTCCGACAGATGTTTAAACGATGGGGTCAAAACGGAGAATTTATTCATCACTCCTCATTCCTATTATATTAAATGAGATACTTTTGTTAACTTTAAGAAATTTAATTTCTAAATTTTGTTATGAAATTAGGAAGTTTTACTAAATTACGAGGATTCAAATTGACGCAGATAGCCCGTGGAACCTTAACTTAATAAGAGTACTGTAATAAACGCCGCTTAAAATGAACCTGACGTTTAAATTTTACTTTGTATTTAGTGAGGGGTGTATACAATTAACGCGCTCGTGATTTTGGTCGGCGACTTTCAAGTAAGGCGGCAGGCGCGAATACCAGAGTTTGAGGGGGCAATATACAAATTCCCGAGCCAGACGCGCAAATCCCGCCCCCAAATAATATATAAATAAAATTAACAGTCCAGCCCAGTTCAATTGCTCGCGATCCAGCAACGTCCTAAGCTGAGGTTCGTACCCCACAGGGGGTGCCCTTAGCTATGTTGCTTAGTACTAAAGTGCCTGGCTGGAGGCCTAGCTCTCGCCATTGACCGGTTAAAAAGCAAAAGTTCCCGGAACTTACGCTACGAGAGACAATACAAAAAATAAATACAAATTCAGTCATAGAGTCAAGAGTAAGAGTATACCTAAACCTGTATGATGCAAAGCACACACGACACATTTCAAAGCTCCGATCAATCTTGGTATTCGATTCAAAAAAATTGTTTATAATACATTTATTTTC
Source organism: Drepana falcataria (assembly GCA_945859725.1). Classification (NCBI taxonomy): domain Eukaryota; kingdom Metazoa; phylum Arthropoda; class Insecta; order Lepidoptera; family Drepanidae; genus Drepana; species Drepana falcataria. Next base: position 5,354,671 of record OX243941.1, on the reverse strand, counting down.
CGAACACGTATCGTCATTTCGATTCCCTGCAAGAAGGGTAACGTCAGAGATGTGTGATGAATAAGAATACACAATATAAGGATGTTGTGGGAAAATTTTCACACCTTATAAAGTGCGTTGTTTATATGTATATTTCAATTTCGATTCAACGTCTATTTCTTTGTATATATATATATATATATATATATATATACCACCATAATATCATATATCATCATCATATATCATCATCATCATATATCATATATATCAACGAAGATATATCTTCGTTTTTTAGCTGTTTAGGAACGCAGTGAAGTGAAGTTTAGAACGCGGGTGTGTCACTGCGCTCCTAAACGGCTGGACTTAACTTAATTTTTTTTGTTCTTCAAGTGGATTCGATAATGGTTTAAATTCACGAGGGTCTCTCGCGGGTGAATCTGGTGGAAACTGGAAACGGAAGAGGTCTGTGAGTCTAGAGAAAGCTGGTGCTACTCTCTCTGCCTATACCTACACTGCCATAAGGGCACATGACGTGATTATAAATATGTATATTTTGGCAGTAAATAACACAAAATTAGCTAGAAATCAAACCGGTGAAAACTAGATTTAACCGATTGTAAGCGGAATGAACTGTACAAAGCCAATTGGACTCCAAAGGCCATATGCGCGGGTCATTAGCGACCAATCACATTGTGTACGCGGCTTAACGACGTTCACACTTCATCGTGTGCATCGGCTTAAAACGTTCGCTCTTAACTTTATTGGTAGGAAATGAAAGAGCTTTTTTTACCGACATGTATTTTATTACATGGAGGCACATTATATACTTCCGTTCAAATTTGTAACTGGGGTAGAACCTGTCATATAGAATTTTCCTACAGAACTAAGTGGTATTGCTTCTGGGTAATTCTGGTTAAGGGTTCCAGAACCCTACATGCTATAGCTGTGCTAGCAGAAAGGGGACCGTTCATCCCTTATGCTGATAGTACAGGATCAGATTACTTATATTGCTAGCACGTAAAGGCTATAGTAAGCGCTTACCATCAGGCTGACCGTATGCTAATTTACCACGTAATTCATATTTAAAAAATAAATGTATTAAAAGCCGCGAGAGCAGTGGTGGCCGAGTGGATCGAACGTTGCCTGCAACACACAGATTGCATGCTCGAATTTCGATTGTACCAATGAGTTTTTCAGAACTTAAGTACAGCGATTAGTCACACTTTAAAGAAAAAAAAGATTATAATTATAGTGTAATTTACTCTATGTATTTTTTTATTTTTGTAATGTGATTACATCAAATAATAACAAATCATGACACGTTAAGAACGGTGGATACCCATTACTGATTTGCTTCCACCTGATATTTTAGCGTAAAAGTTATAAATAATATAACTCCTTCAGGTGACTGAATAAATGATTCATCTGAAACCTTATATTAACAGTGATAGGGCATCAACCCGATATTGTACGGGTATCATCATCAAAGATTATGTTGCTCCCTTGTCGAAGGTGAGTAGGGTCCTTAGGGCCTTCGTGCAATATGCCAGTCACGTCACCTATTCTACATGAAAGGGTTATCGACAAACTGATAAATAAAATCTTTCAGCAACATATTAGTATGAATGATAAAAAAAGGCTCATTTAAGGTTACGGTTTGTAATAATAACTACGTATTTAAAATACAAAATGAACATTCTTGTATCTTCATTGATACTGAGATCATAGTGTGTATAGTTAATTAAGTGACGGCGATGGACTCGCCATCTGTCAAATTGATACCGTCAATAGTCCAGCTCGTAAATTTATGATGATGATGGGGTACTCACCTTTCTTTAAAACCCATTTATCGTAGCAATCTCAGACACATCTGAAACAATGAACATTGGAATTGATTTCACATTCACACAGTATTTTATTAAAGTGTCATACATGCATATTATATTTTCATAATTTTATGTGTATATCGCTATAAGGGTTCTCATAGTAGAAGATTTTAGTTTTTAACTAACTAAATTCATGTTTTTTTTTTATAAGACTTGGGTGGCAAACAAGCATGCGGTCCGCCTGATGGTAAGCGGTTACCGCCGCCTATGGACGCTTGCAACACCAGGGGCATCACTCGCGCGTTGCCGACCCTGTGGAACGTTCCAAAGGGTAGATATTATTATTAATGACATTAACTTCTTTTCTTTACATAGTATAAAATGAAGTCGCTTCAGCTGTCTGTTCGCTTAAATATTTTAAACTATTCAAAAGAGTTGATGCAGTTTTCAGCAATACATAGAATGATTCAACAGGAAGGTTCGTATGTTTAATACATACATATTATAGTACAGAAAAGCTGAAAAATTAATCACAAACGCTGGCTAAATATAACGAGATAATAGAAATGTAAGTACTACAAAAAATACTCTTAAAAAGATCGATAAAAACCGTCAGCGATGGTACATATATATTCATCTCTAAAGGATAAAAGTTTGTATCTTTTGCATATTATTAATATCTACATTACACCCGTGCGAAGCCGGGGCGGGTCGCTAGTAATACATAAATCATCCGTCCGATTTGCGATCACAGTTTTAGTCCTTATTAGCCAATCTATGTCCCATCACTTTGTACTTTTGGATCAATTAATAGGACAAAATTGCGCCATACGCATCCGGGGGATAATTTTGTTGCGTGTTAATCAAATCATATTAAACGTTTCACTATGAAACCTTTAACCTTTAGCCTCAAATTCTAAACCTGGTATTCATCAGTGGAATTTACGCGTTAACCTCAAATTAAGGGGTTCTAACATGGCAAAATGCATCACAATATATAAAGGACCCTCATAAAGTGTACTTTAGTGTAGTAACACCATCGTAAATGTTATTATAGTGTTGTACATCCTAAACGTTGTACCGACAGCGTCGGTACCGGTAAATTATGCCGTAAATGTCTTTCCTAGAATGTGTATATATTTATACGGCACATGATCAAAGCATTTTATGTGGTTAGCAATATTCGAGTGATGCATAGTTTACCTGTCGTATGCTTCGAATAATACCTATTATGAGTAGTGATTAAGGTTAAATTTTAATGAAATAATTTGAATAATATATAGTTGTACCTTCTGCAATATAATTTTGTATATACATTTAAGTAAGTATCTATATATTTAAGGTTTAAATAATAATAAAAAAAAAAAAAATATATCCTCACGCCTTCCCACAAGGGGCCCCGAAGGGGTAGGCAGAGGTGTATAGGTAATACTCACACACCCACTTTCCGCCAGAGGTATATTAGGTGCCAACGTGACAGATGGCGAGTCCATCGCCGTTACTCCAGCACGACTATACATACGCCTTTGAATTTCTTCTCAGACGTATGCAGGTTTCATCTCGATGTTTTTCTTCACCGTAAAGCTCGTGGTGTGACTAATCACTGTACTTAAGTTCAGAAAAACTCATTCCAGCCCGCCTGTCACGAGAAGTCTCGATTAGACGACGCGGAACCTTTTAAAAGGATGGTGAGCATTAAATAAAGCCATAAGGAAATAAGTTTGAATTGTAAGAGATAATTAAAACAAATATCTAGAATCAAAGTTTTTTCGCAGAGAAAGATCACTACTTATGTAAGTGAAGGATTTTTTTTAAGAGAGGTAGGGCATAACGGATTTACCGTGCGAATTCGGAGCTGCCCGACTGGGGCAGGACCTCCACCTTATAGAAGTCCGTAGCCAAATAACTAAATTTTTTGTGTTGTGTTCCTACGCGGTGAATAAGGTTTCCAGTAATGAGCTCCTTGGGGAGGGGGGAGGATTGTTACATTGTGTTGGAAGCAGAGGGATTAAGCCCATTATGCTGCCAACACACTATAACTCTCCGAATACAGAGTGGCAACACGCAAGTGATATTTCGGTATCGTGAGCGTAAATAGGCAACGGTAACCGTTTCCCATCAGGTGGGCCGTATGCTTGCTTGCCACTCTTGTTGTATAAAAAATAAAATAAAACTTTGAGGTCTCATATAAATGTGTATATTTTTAATTAAAACTAATGCGACATTTAGCACTATCTAACTCTTTCAAAATATTTTTATAGCCTATAAACGGACCTGAAACAACGTCTGTCCTACTATTTGCATTTAAAACGTTCTTTACAAAGTAAGCGGATCTGTAACTTTGCATTGCGTGTCACTAGCTTTCATGACGCGTCGAGGGAGGGCGCTGTCGACAAAAGTTAACACGGTCCATTCTAACGTGACCTCTTTCTTACAGTTCCTTAGAACTTTGACAAATTTTCAAGTTTTCTCACGTATTTTTAAATGGGAAAAAGGTTATATGTGTGTTTCAAAAAAACATTGGCGCATCAGAAAAACATATTTAATGATTGCAATACAGACTGTCGATCTAGATTCTAGATAGTTTGTTTATCTGTTTTGAGAGCATATCATATAAACTGAATGATTATTTCAGAAAGAAGTGCTGCTTTAATTCTCTGTCTTCCCCTCAAATTGCTTCTTGTTAAGCACCCGTGAACACACGAGTATGAAAGCCTTCAATAGCCTTAACAAATTTTCAGTTAAAACCTCATCGGTAGATCCTGTGAAAAGATACCTGAATTGGCTACGCGCGAGTAACCCCTGAAATGCATGCTATACCTAAGAATTATAAAAAATGTTGATTGACTCATGGCTTAAGATACGTTGGTACACACGTGTCATATAAAAGTTTTGCAAGAATGTCGCCAAATGAGAATTTTATAAGCTTTTGAATCTTTATGGAGATGTACCTGCAACATGAAATGAATATGAAAATTGTATATTCAATGTATGTTCCAGTAAGGCAATGTTGCATTAAGCAATTGGTTTAGGAAACATCCTTCATTCACAGAGCTATGACATTAAAAGTGTCATTAATCCACGACCATATTAAAACCATTATCAGTTGGCAGCTTTCATAAACGTAACATGATTTATGAAGGTGGCAACATAAACACGAAAGGTTGTAAATTATATATACACCTGTGTAAAGCATGGCAATACCAGTGTTGCTGTTGTCGTGCATACGAGCAATTTTAACACCACTAAACTTGTTGTCCCGGCCGCTGAAAAATATATTCGTCAGCTTCGCAATGTTAACATTGTGCGGGAATATTTCCCACCTGATTACATGTTTTATAAAACGGCAATTTTTGGGTAAAACTGAGGTAGAATAACTGAGTTTATTAAGTATGGTAAAAAACATAACAAAAGTGTCTGGAATAACAGGCTGAGAAAGACAAAGAACCAACGATTTATTTACATACTCCAAACCAACGACCTTATAAGCTCTGTCTTATGAATCTAAGTCTGATGAATATGGGTGAAGCGAAATTCTGAAACTCTAGAGGGAATACGCCCTCTATACTATCTGGTTACCCCGTGGAGGTTTCGACGCGATGATGTATTGTAGTATTTTTTTATCTATTAATGAATATCTAGTCTTACTTTGGTGTCAATCAAGAGCCGTGGTGGCCGAGTGGTTCGAGCAGTTGCCTGCGACGCAAAGGTCGCAAGTTCGAATCCCGACTGTACCAATGAGTTTTTCTGAACTTAAGTACAGTGATTAGTCACACCACGAGCTTTACGGTGAAGGAAAACATCGAGAGGAAACCTGCATACGTCTGAGAAGAAATTCAAAGGCGTATGTATCGTGCTTGAGTAACGGCGATGGACTCGCCATCTGTCACGTTGGCACCTAATATACCTCTGGCGTAAAGTGGGTGGGTGGGTATTACCTATACACCTCTGCCTACCCCTTCGGGGACCCTTGTGGGAAGGCGTGAGGATATTTCTTTATAGTCTTACTTTATTTGTACAAGTAAAGACGTAAGACCTAAGTTATCAAATAAATGCCAGACATATCATAGAATCCAATTAGTCTGATATAGCAGCACTCGGCACGTTTGTTTACATTAGAATACTTGAATTTTCTGAGCTCAGTAATTCATTTAGCTCGCGAACTCACGACGTTAATATGAAACTGGAACATATTATTATCTTTTCCCGACAAACTGGATGTGACACTTCAATTTCCCCTCGTGTTTTGATGTCGTTTTGTTTTTAATTTTTTAATGGAATTTCAGAACCGTTGTGGCTGAGCGATTTCAACTGTCTTTTAGTAAGTCGAGGTTAAAAGTCTAAAGTTCAAGTCGGTACATGTTGGTACAGAGCAATTAAGTTTTCTGAACTTAAATACAATGACGAGCTTTTCGGAGAATTCAAACAACGAAAAGAAACGCGCATAAGTAAGAGACTGTAACAAAGTCCCCATCTATTACGTTGTCAAATAAATATATATTTTCACAAAATAGCGTACGGCCTTTGTATAGCTAAGTTTTAGAAATATCCTAAAGCACTAAGACGACATTGAATATTTAAACGAAAATGGATAGTTTTCTATTATAGAATCTGCAATATTTAAATAGATTGTTTAAGCAAATTATCGAATTATTCCAGCTATAGCATAAAGTGTGTGTATTTTATGCTATAGCTGGAATAATTCGAATGAACGGTAAGTTAGATGGCAAGCAATTTCAATTTTTGTAGCCTTTTCCACCAACTTTATATCATAGTTTCTTTCAGCGCGTGATATCTCACAAGTTTGCCGCTCGTAAAGGAGATGCAAGCTCAGTGGATTTACTGCACATACATAAATTACATATTATTACCGCGATAAACACGTTACAGCCGTGTTACAACTCTTGTAACTTGGTTGCAAAGTGCGATTTCGTACTTTGTTTCTTTGTACTTTACGTTTTATTTTTAAAAACTATTGCAACATTATTTATACGTCACCATGTTACCTTATTATGATGTGGCATTAATGGAAGGCTCAAATCTCGGCGGTTTAAAGTAATGAGTTTTTCGATGAGTGATTTATCACACTACGTGCTTTAACGTGAATAATTCATTTAATTTATTTTCTCTCACAAATCTTCTTAGAAACTAGCAAGTTAAACTATTGTATGGTACCTCAATATTATTATATCCTCACGCCTCCCCAGAAGGGTCACCGCAAGGGTAGGCAGAGGTGTATTAGTTAGTACCTACACACCCACTTTCCGCGAGAGATACTACCGCGGTACTACCTATACACGAAGTAGTACCGCATATTATTAAGTACTATGTATGCAAATACATACGTTTAAAAGTAATATAAACAGTTCGTCTAAAAAATGTACACGTGTAACGTACAGAGAGAGTAAAAATGGACCCACAACATCAGCGCTTATTCGTATTTATGTTAAAATGAAACTAACACTACTCCGTTGTTGCACATTTGCATCACTCGTAAATATTACCACAGTGTTATTGCGTATACAAGTTTAATATCAACCTTAGGTGCATATTATTCCGAATGATTACAGCTTGAAACGTTTTCATTAGTGACGAGGAAATAAAATCGTCAAATAAGCCAGCTATTTTGAACAGAACCAAATGTATTTTATTTTTAACCTGCAGTTACAGTCGCGTAAAAAAGAGATGCAGATATTTTGAAGTAATGCGCTTTTTTTGCCACAAAAGTGGTAAACAAGCACATGGCCCAACGGATGGTAAGCGGTTACCGTAGCCTATTTACGCTCATGATACCGAATTATCACTTGCGCGTTGCCACTCTGTGTTAGGAGAGTTATACTGTGTTGGCAGCATTATGGGACTAGTCCCTCTGCTGCCAACAGAATATAGCAATCCTCCCCCCTCCCCAAGGAGCTCCTTATTTGAAACCGTATTCATCGCACAGGAGCATAGCACAAAACATTTTGTTATTTGGTTACGGACTTCTATAAGGTGGAGGTCTTGTCCCAGTCAAACAGCTCCAAGGAAACCGAACCGAAAGAACTGGCGCTCTACTCTCTCTGAATTTCCAGATAAGGGACTTAGCTTTATGATATGTATGTACTATGTATAAAAGCTGAATGTCGTGATTTTTTTACTACTGTATGTCTTTCTTCTGAGCTATTAAAATAGCTAAAAGGAATTATACGTCTTAGTTAAACGAAAATAAATTTATGTGCTCTTAATTTTGAAACGTGCTTCCCAATCCATATTCCAGAACCCTGAAAGCAATTACAATAAAGACGTCAGGATTAAGGCATGCATGCGCGAATACTGCAGTGCCAGGGATTATCCCTTATCTGAAAATGCAGTGTCTCGATAATCTACCTTATGTTTGCAAAGCCAGAGTCGTTTTGCATATCCTGTCAGATGCTCTATTAGAGATAATTATGTTTTAGGCGGAGTGAATAAGAATTAGTACGAATTAAGTGAAAATAATTAATTAAATAAAAAAAAGACAGTGGTTCCACCTTAATTTTCTTCATTATCCATGTCCATTTATGGCACGCACTATAATATGTTTATTCGCCCATATCCCAGGTCTTTCATAAGTGTAATATCTCAAAAAATATGTATTTTCGATTTTTGATTTATCAAAATACTCTTTAGAGAAGAACCAGCGAGAAATTGAGATAAGATTTTCTTTCACTACCTTTCCTTTTTCGTTTCCTCCAGACATCTTTGCTATTTCAAGTCAGTAGGCCGAATTGTTACACTCGACCTTTATATCAAGTTATTTGTTAATAGTTTGGAAGCATTTTTTTATTTAGTTGAAACCTCTGTCCTCTTCTGCGTCAATGCACATGTTAATAATGATCACTTAAATGGTGAAAGCGTAACAATTAAATTCCCTTTTGCATTAATAATATTAGAATAGAATATTATCTTACCGCTCAGCACACGCCCGGCTTAGTTCACAACTTGGATCGGAAATATTTTAAGCTATATAGATATGTATCAGGTAAGTACACGATATTAACAAGTTTGCTTTGAAGTGGTATAGGGGAGCCTACGTTTACCGCACGGAAGTTTGGTTGAGTGATTTCACGTAAACTAGTATTTGATCATATTAATATTTCAATACATGTATCCGTCTTCTTCTATATCTCCCTACTTTATCACAAGGGTCTATAAAGATGCAACACAACTCCCTCTTTTCACTTGGATATATTTCGGTACCAATTAGACAGATGGCGTGTCAGTCATCGGTTCTTAATCACAAGTAATAGTATTTCTTCTCAATCGTATGTAGATTTCCACTCGATATTGTCCTTCGTGGTGAACCTCGTGGTGTGATTAAACTATATATGTGGAATGTACAAAACTGCCTTCCTACAGTTTCGTCAAAGTATATATATTTTATTTTTGTAGCCTCAAATTACCCCACATTGACCCCAATGTGGGGTAAGAAGAGAAAAGAAGAACAGAGAGCTTATACCACAAGCCTGACCTGAGATATCACTATCATTTTTTATTTTTATACAAGAGTGGCAAACAAGCATACGGACCATCCGGTTACCGCAGCTTATTTACACTTACAATGCCAAATCACTTGCACGTTGCCATTCTGTGTTCGGAGAGTTATACTATGTTGGCAGCATAATGGTACCTCGCTGCCAACACAATATAACAATCCTCCCCCCTCCCCAAGGAGCTAGGGTAGGAACACAACGTATAGGTGTCAGAGGTAATGCAAAGACGTATTAGTCGACAATGTTACAACGGCGATAGTTTTGCCGTCTGTCATCTTTGAGACCCTTTGTGGCTCCCACGTGGCGTTAAGAAAAAATCTTCGTTATGTTTGTAAAGTTCTGTGGATCAGCTGTTCCATAATTAAAATTTAAAACCTAGACGTATGCTGTATATAACATTAATACCGCAACGCAACAAAACCTAACCACAACTCGCAAATGAAACTTGTAGATCCGAAAATTCATGCAAACGCCGCGTTTTCCAGCAAAACATATTAAACCAACATTCGGGCTCTGCCAGCTCATTTGTAAAAGAAATTCTTACACAATAGAATTCGTACAAAGATGAGTAAACGTTTCTGTCGCGAACGAAAACGCCTGGGTATTGCATTATAGTTGCTATGTACATTATAGCCCTTTGTGAGTCCACAATAGGGTCCTATTGTGACTGGAGACAGATACTAATTTCAGTTGTTCCTATGACCAAAGCAAAACAGAGCTTGCGTGTAATAGAATAAGCTTGTTTCTTTTATCGTGTTTTATTGCTTCGCCAGATAATATTGCGGAATTTCCGAAAGTTGATCGAGAGCTTTATATCTATACTAAAGGAGGCTATTAACATACTTAATAATAAAAATACATTCGATATCTCACCAAACGCCAATTAAAACTAGGTAGAGCCAATACCTAGCCTATATAGTGAGTAAGTATTACCAACCTACACACCCACATTCCGCCAGAGGTATATTTTAGGTGCCAACAAGAGAAATGGCGAAACCATTTACTCCAGTCTTTACTCCAGCACTACGATACATACGTCTTTGAATTTCTTCTCAAGCATGGAAGGTTCCTCTCACATTCTCGCTCCGGCCGCCGTACCGAGCAGACGTGTGCTCCCACCGCTCCCGCGCTCTGCGCCCGCTACGACCGGCAGAAGCCATACCCACCGCTACGCAAATCGCCACGCGCTAGCTAGCCGCTACGCACCACACGTGGTGATTGTTGGTCGCCTTTTTCAAGGCAACAACAATCACAATTTCTGTTTCTCGACAATAATATTTGTCCCCTTCTGGGAAAATCCACAGTTTCGTGGTCACTCGGTGGAAACCAAACGGTGCCAACGAACCGAGTGGGGCGCTGACCCGTTGCGCTCCTAGCCTTGCCCCTTCAGGGTAAGGCTACAAACGGTTGGGACCAGGTTCACCGGCCTTGGGGTCTACCCTAGTCGCGCCTGGTTATCACCCACCTCCCACCCTACCTATCCCTTACCTCCTATCCTCCGGTGTTAGTTTGGGCACTGTCCACGGACTAGTGCTCTCTACACCGGAACAGTCAGGAACCCGCTGCACAATAAGACTGGCAGCGGGAATACAAGCTTAGGGCTCACCATAGGCACACTCACCTCCCTGTCTACACCCGACAGGGAGGGTTCAGCACACACCCCCGGGTCAACCCCCCGGGGATCGGGCCCCCTTATAATAGTTTTGATGTCACCAGGGGTTTCTTCGTGAGTTCTTCCCCTGGGGACCGCGCCCCGAACTCACCTCCCTCGCCCACGAAATGTCTCCCCCTCCCCCTTCGCTCGCCACAATGGCCGACCCGGCCATACTGGCGCACTTCGTTGACGGACTCTTCAAGTCCATCCCCTCCCTCCAGCGCCACTTCGAAGCGTTCTCCCAACAGGCGAACGCCTCCACCCCCATCACCCCTACCAAGGAAATGGTTGAGGAGTCAAGACGCGCCATTCTTGACCTCACCAACGAGGTCAATAAAAGCCAGGCCTCCCCACTGTCCCCAGAGACAGAAACCAACATTGTGGACTCTGAAATGGAGTCCATATCGTCACACACGTCCGACAATTCTGAGAATTCTTCGGACGAATTCACGCCCGTGACGGGTTCGAAAAAGCGCGCCAGGCGCGCTAAAAAGAAGGAGGTTTCGCCCTCACCTTCCCCCCCAACCAAGGCCCCCCGGACTGTGCCAGTGCCCTCCACACAGCCCTCCCCGGTCCCCACCCCCGACCCTCTCGCCTCTCCGGAAACCGCGGAAGCCACTCAGGCTAACCGGTTCACCCCGGCCCCAAGACCCACGCGACCTTCCTCCTCTCAGCCGAGGAAGGAGCGAGCTTGCCCCCCCGTCTTCGTCCATAATAAGGACAAATGGACCGAGATCTCTGGTTGGTGTAACACCAACAAAATAAATTTCACTCGCGCCTCGGCTGCTGCTGACGGCAGGCATTAAAGTCCATTTGCCCAACTCCACGGAGCTTAGGGCTTTTACCAAACTCCTTCAGGCAAGAAGTGTGGAGTTCCACACCTACGAGCTGCCCGAAGATCGTCTACTCCGGGTCGTCATCCGTGGCGTTCCCCGAGAAATCGACACCGAGTCGATTAAAGACGATCTAAAGGATCAAAAGGTCGCGGTGAAGGAAGTCCACCGTATGCACCGCCGAAACGCCGGAGAGGCGTTCAACATGGTCCTCGTCGTCTGCGAGAACTCCCCCGACGCCAAAGCCGTCTTTAACATCAAAACCCTCTGCCACCTGTCTGGCATAAGGGTGGAAACCCCCCACAAAGGCGGCCCTATAGGGCAATGCCACAACTGCCAGCTTTACGGGCACGCTTCGCGCAATTGCAGCGCAAAACCCAGGTGCGTCAAGTGCCTGGGTGACCACGGCACGAGCGACTGCTCTCGGCCAAAGGACCATACACTCGCCGACTCGCCTCCAAGTTGCGTGCTATGCCGCCAGGAAGGCCACCCGGCCAATTACAGGGGCGGACAGCCCCTGTAATTGGCCGGTAAAGCCCCCAAGCCCAGACCGGTCTTGGTCAAGAGGGCAGCGGCCCGCGAATGGCGTAACGCCCCCCCCGCGCAACCCGCTCCACCTCGACTTTCCCCGTGGAGGCCCCTCCCTCCGAGGGACTTCCCACCCCTCCCAAAAGCGTCTCACCCCGCTTCATCCACGCCCCCTCAACAGCAGCCTCCATCTCTGCTGGCCCCTCCAACAGCCATTCCTCAACAACCCCGACCCCAGGCCGCTACGCCTCCGCGTAGACCCCAGGCGGTCAAGGCCTCACCGCCCCCCCCCCTCCTCCTACGCCGCGAATGATACCTCCGCCAACATGGCGTTCCTGGTGGACCTATTCGCGACAGTCAACATCCGTAGGGTCAACGAAATGGCCCGAAGCCTAAGGGCCGTCCGAAAGGACCCAATTGCCCTCCTTCAGTTGTTCGGTGACTACGCCGATGTCACCGAGTCCCTCGCCTCCTTCTCCGCGAACCAATAATGGACGCAAACCCAAACAGCAGAACGAAACCCCGATCCCTCTCAATTGGCTATTTTAATGCTAATGGCATTAGTAGCCAAAGGGAGGAGATCGCCGCGTTCCTCCGCGATAATAATCTAGACATCTTTTTAGTGCAAGAAACCTTCCTGAAACCATCACAACGAGACCCTAGAATTGCGAACTACAATGTGGTTCGTAACGATAGATATCGTTCCGCCCTCGGCGGTACTTTGATCTACTACAGGAAGGCCTTGCACTGCATACCCGTCCAACCTCCAACCCTCACCCACATAGAGACCTCGATCTGTCGGATAGGATTGACCGGCCATCAGTCGATCACGATAGTCTCAGCCTATTGCTCCCCTGTCAATACATCGGCAGATATCAAAAATGATATCAAGGCCCTTACCAACCTAAGTAGCTCGGTTATTATCGCGGGTGACCTGAATGCCAAGAGCGATGCTTGGAACAGCCGCTCGCGAAATAACAGGGGACGCCAGTTGGAGGACCTCAGTGGGCTCCTCCAATTTGACGTCATTGCACCCATGCAACCCACCCACTACCCTGCAAATATTAACCACCGACCGGACGTACTTGACATCGTGATCCTCAAGAATGTGAACCTTCGTTTGCACTCAATGAGGTCTCACGACAAACTAGACTCAGATCACAGACCTGTAACACTAGCGCTCTCCCCCCGATTAGGCCCCTCTGACACAGGTCGCCCCCTACCTCAGAAAAAGATAACAGACTGGAGGAAATTAGAGGAACTCCTCAAGTCCCCTTCATCTGTTCACTTAGATAGTATCCCGCCCCACATAGAGTCGGCAGCCGACACTCAAAAGGCGATCGATTCCCTCACAGCTCACGTACAGTCAGTCGTGGACTCCTGCTCCCGACAAGTTCCGGTGACGGAAGATCATCGCTGGAAACTTCCAGACGACGTGCGTGAACTGGTGACGGAAAAGAATGCCGCACTCCGAGCCCATCGAGCTCAACCGACTGTAGCGAACCGCACCTTCCTGTGGTCACTCCAGCGCAAGCTGAGATACCGCATGAAGGAGCTGCGTAACGCTCGCTGGAACAAGTTCCTCGGGGAGCTTGAACCAAGTCACATGGCCTTTTGGCAACTCCAACGTAAACTCAAATCTGACCTCACCGCGCCCATGCCTCCTCTCACTCGTCCGAATCAAGGGCCCGCCTTTGACGACGACGAGAAGTCCGAGTGCCTGGCCGACAGTCTCGAGGCTCAATGTACGCCCAGCTCCCTGCCGGTAGACCAGCGACACCTCGAGAAGGTGGACGCCGAGGTCGAAAGCAAACTGTCCAATCCACCCTCCGAACACCCGGATCACCCCATAGCCCCAATCACGGTCGATGAAGTCCGGAAGGCGATCGATGGTCTCCACCCTAGGAAAGCTCCTGGCCCCGACGGTATCCCTAATAGAGTCATCAAACTTTTCTCCCCCTATCTGATAGTTTTGCTCACTGCCATCTTCAATGCAGCACTGAGCAATAACTTGTTCCCCCAATCCTGGAAAAGTGCGACGGTCATAGGTATTCCTAAGCCGGGGAAACCCAAGACCGAAGCCTCCAGTTACCGCCCTATCAGTCTCCTCATCGTTCTCGGCAAAATATACGAGAGACTTGTCTATAATAGATTAAAGAGTTTTGCTGACTCTGAAAAAGTAATTCCAGATCAACAGTTTGGCTTTCGAACCAAACACTCGTGTGTCCAACAAGTCCACCGTATAGTGGAAGACGTCAGTAGCGGCTTCCAACGCGGATATCCCACGGGTATGCTCCTCTTCGACGTGGCGAAGGCATTCGACAAGGTCTGGCACAACGGCTTAATATACAAGCTGTACCAGTTGGGCGTGCCGGACCGTCTCGTACGCATAGTGCGGGACTTTTTGTCGAATCGCTCCTTTCGCTACAGAGTGGAGGGCACACTCTCTTCCCCTCGTCCCATACGAGCAGGAGTCCCGCAAGGCTCCGTGCTCTCCCCTCTTCTATTCACGCTGTATACGAGCGATTTCCCCACCCTTAGAAAGGTCCAAAGCGCACTATTCGCCGATGACACGGCCATATACTGCAGAGGTATATCCCCCGAGGCGATTCGCGGCTACCTCCAGACCGCGGCCAACGCCCTAGGGTGGTGGTTCCGGAAATGGAGAATAGAAGTGAACCCCTCAAAAAGCGCAGCCGTCCTCTTTTGGAAAGGCAAGCATGCCCTACGGATAGCCCCCATAACTCTCTTCGGCAATCCCATTCCATGGGAATACAAGGCCAAATACCTGGGAGTGACCCTCGATCGTAAACTTTCCTTCCGTCACCACGTAAAGACGGTACGCGCGCGAGCCGCCTTCGCGCTCGGTAGACTCCATTGTATGCTAAATTCGAAGAGTAAACTCTCATTGAAATCCAAGGTGAGGATTTACTTGACGTGCATCAGACCGATCATGACTTATGCGTGTGTTGTGTTCGCACAATCCAAAAAGTCAGTACTCCACCCCCTTCAAGTGCTCCAAAGCCGGTTCCTCCGGAGAGCCACAGGTGCCCCGTGGTACATGAGAAACAGTCAACTTCATGTTGACCTAAAAGTCCCCACGATCAAACAGTTTATGAAAAAACTGTCGAAACGCCATTTCGATTCTGCTGAAAATCATCCCAACCCTCTCGTCGTATCGGCCGCCCGATACACACCCTCCCTTATATCTAAGATAAGGCGCCCAAAACATGCCGTCATCGAACCGGATGACGACATAACGGTCCTCCAGGACGCCCGACGACGACACACAAACGACACTACACAAAACCGACCATTGTTCCGTCCTCGCCGGCGAGGCTCGACGCGAATAAGCCGTAACGTTCCCCCCAGACTCTCGCAAGTGCCGGCCCGAGCCGAGCCAGTAGCGCAAATCCCCTCCCCAAATAACTAAATAATAATAAAATACCAGACCAGCCCAGCTCCCTTGCTCGCGAACCAGCAACGCCCTAAGCCGAGGTCCGACCCCACAGGGGGTGCCCTTAGCTGGTTCCTAAAAAAGGTTCCTCTCAAAGTTTTCCATAACCGTAAAGCTCGCTGAGTGGCTAATCA
Source organism: Drepana falcataria (assembly GCA_945859725.1). Taxonomy (NCBI): domain Eukaryota; kingdom Metazoa; phylum Arthropoda; class Insecta; order Lepidoptera; family Drepanidae; genus Drepana; species Drepana falcataria. The sequence continues at coordinate 5,338,746 of OX243941.1, read as the reverse complement.
CTGTACTTAAGTTCAGAAAAACTCATTGGTACAATCGGGATTGGACTTCTCAAGGCAAGAAGGCAACTACTCAAACCACTAGGTCACTGGCTTTGATTAATATTCTTATTTTTATATATTTTTTGGTTAAAAGGTTATAATTACAAACAAATTTGTCTAGTCCTGAAGTAAGTAAAGCTTAAATGTGGACTAAACATTAATAATAATATTCTTTAAATATTATAAATGTGAAAATTACAGAGGTTGTTAGTTCTATTTTCACATCAATACTACTTAATAGAATAAAGATTATTGTCTGGAGAATCGAATAGAAATTCTACAAAAACCGTTCAATTCAATTACATTTTTCACGGTTGAAGGCGCGGGACACAACTTGTACACAAATATATGAGACATCTAAGGCTAAGGTATTAATACTCGTGTTCCTCACAAGCCTTCAGCAGAAGCCCAGGAGTAATAACTCTTGACAGTAACATAAGAGCCAGAACGTCTAGCTAGGTTACTGCCCTCGCGGCATATAATGTGCAAATGATCGTTGCAGTCGATATACTGGCAGATGCAAGTGCAAATACTTTGGTGGACGACAAACAAGAAAAAAAAAACAAATAAAAAGGTATTGATTCTATTTTTGTATTGTAAAATGTATTGTTCATATTGTGTGGTCGTTATAAACCTTCCATTGATTGTACTCGTACCGCTGTTTGCTCAAAAATAATTTGATAAAAATAAATTCGGTGTAACACAAACATTCGGCCCCAGAATTAAAGTCATAAATTGTCATAATTAAATAAACATGGAAATAGGAGATAAATGCGGACGATGTCCAAACAAAAAATGTAGAATGAAAAACACAATTACGAGGGCATGTAAATAGGGCATTGAATAAAAAAGGTTTGTTGAAAAAAAGGATAATTTCAAGTGTGGTGTTCAACATTAGCAAATCCATTCATGTAGCATAAAATGAAAAAGTTAAACATCTACAAAAACAGTACGTCTTTAAAAGTACTTGACCAATAATTGGAACTGAATACTGAACAGTATTTAAAGTCTCACATCTGAATACCCAAAAAAAGACTTATCCAATCTATTTCTCATATTGTTGTATGTCAATTTGATACAAACATTAGTCTTACTTAATATAAACAGCCGGTTTAGACTACCTCAATTCAAGAATCGTAAACTTTAAGCTACTTTTTGACGTTTCATAATCAATTTGTCGTCATATGACAGTCACGAACTGTGATTGTTTGAGGTTGTGTTTGTGTTTGAGGTGTAATCTTAATGACGAGGACGACAACGAAGAATATAAACTCTTTGTAGTGGTAAGTTCCATCTCCCTTTATCCATAAATGAGTTTCATTATCTTGCACCCCTATACAAAAGGTTGGTGATCTAGCTCATAAAACCCGCAGTTGTTAAAAAAATAAACCACCACTTCTTAGATATATGAACTCTACACTAACTGCCACATCTAACCTTCACTTAAGGTCTGTCGTAAAATGGGGCATTACTACGAACATTCTCGTCATTTAACAGTTTATCTACTATAGAAACTGCCAATGTTATGACAATAAAATACGTTTTCTGTTCCTCTTTTTTGAACTGGCTCATAAAAATATTCCATCCTGAATGATAACAACGTGCTTTTAAAAATTGCTATCATTTACGTGTTTATTATTCGAATTACATTATTTATCAATAGCTGATTTTGACCACCCTCATTGAAAACTGAAGAAAGAATATTTAGAAATCTGTGTCAAGATATTTTGCTTTGGGAAAAATACTATTTATTAAACATTGTACAAACCATGATAAATATTTACATCCTCGCTTGTCTTTCACGTAAATTAATTGACTCTTCTCTTTTCTTTATATCTTAGTAGATTCAAATAATAATAATTAGAACAATGCCACACAAATAATTGACCTATCACCAAACAAAGCTGAAATAAAAACGTGTCTTATATTTAATTGAATACCAGAAGCACTCTGAGACAAACTCTTCAAAGATCATGACAAATTTACTATTAAACAGAAATAGAATAGAAATACTTAATTTAGCTTAATTTATTATTATTATTATACTTAATTTAATATTAAATATATATATACCTTACGCCTTCCCACAAGGGTCCCCGAAGGGGTAGGCAGAGGTGTATAGGTAATACCCACACACCCACTTTCCGCCAGAGGTATATTAGGTGCCAACGTGACAGATGGCGAGTCCATCGCCGTTACTCAAGCACGACTATACATACGCTTTCTTTTTTTTTATTTGAATTGATTTTCTTCTCAGACGTATGCAGGTTTCCTCTCGATGTTTTCCTTCACCGTAAAGCTCGTGGTGTGACTAATCACTGCACTTGAGTTCAGAAAAACTCATTGGTACAGTCGGGATTCGAACTTGCGACCTTTGCGTCGCAGGCAAGGTATATACAATCGCTTTTATTGCCACTTTATGAGTTCGAAATCCAACAACACGATATAAATATGCCATATGCTTCAGAAATCAAACAATAAAGAAACCGAGGGCGTTGCTTATTGTCATTCCCCTCTTGATACCATAAACCTCATTGTGTCATTAAAACGTTATAGCAATGTGTGCACACACTGGAGTTTCACGGAGAAAAGCGCTTTTACCCATTAAATAGCTGGTTCTTTGTTGATGACATTTGTTTGTCAAGCTTAGATATTATTTAATTTAAATTGTTCTTCATTGCAATAACTTTATCCTTACTGATCTTGTTTGTGATCGGCAAAGATTGAGAGATTGATGGCAGCTGGGACTTGCTTAACACGCTCACTGCAGGGTTTGAATGAACATCAGCTGTGAAAAGGCGTTGCCTAACTATATTCATATATACATATCGCGCCGAATCCCTCACGAAGTACGCAGAGAGAGTTGCATGCCAGATCTCTCTTGGTACAACTGCATCCATCCCTGTCTTCATACATATCGAAAATTGTGAGTAGACTTGAGGTTCCATACTGACTGTCTTCCTTAGCTCAAGGCTTCAAGGTAATAATTATTTCACGAAATCTACGAAAGTGATAGAAGAAAACATAGGAGAAAATATTCACAGAGCTATTCTACAGATTAAGTGGAATTGGGAGGCACTTTCGCTTCAATTCACTACAGCCCAGTGCTGTAACCTCCTGGGACATAAGATCAGCCGTGTTATTCTCGTGACTTGAGATGTTCTAGAGTTCTATAAAAGTTTCATTCTCACGCCTTCCCACAGGGTCCCCGTAGGGCTAGGCAGAGGTATATAGTAAAACAACCTCTTTTCGCTGAGTGATTTACGAAGGAGTAGCCAGGGGTGTATTAGCACCCTCTTTTTACCGATAATATATTTAGATGCCAGTGTGCCAGAAGGCGAGTCCATTAAATTTCTTCACAAACGTAATTTTGTGTCCAAAAGTGGAATGACTGTACCTAAGTTTAGACATTGGTACAATCGTTTATTGACTGGTTCTCGGGAAACGGTAATGGACTCGCCACCTGTCACATTGGCACCTAAATATATCTTCAGCAAGGTACGTATGTACGTCGATTCTTTACTTAAATTAAATTTTATTTAAACGAGTTTAATTCGTATTGCATTAATGGCTTCACAGTGCGATCTAAAATTTAATTTGAATAAAAAATTTGAGGGTATTTTTTTCAATACAACATTGTATCCAAACCATTTTTTAAACTTTAATTTAGTTTCATATCCAAATACTTCGTGCCACATAATAAAAGGTATATTATATTTCTTCATTGGTTTGTAATTATTTACTATTCTATTTATAACATTTTCCTGTTGATGTAGATAAACGTCAAAACCAAAGGAGACTGCTTGGAGTCATAATCCATTAGTAAATTTGATGTTTCTTTATTTCAATGGACGTATGAATAAGAGGAAAAAGATTCTCATGGACGTATGGTTTAGATACAAGGCTACCGAAGTGTTAGTATAAATGTAATCCTTTATAATGATTGATCAAGTTCGGGCGAAGCAAGCATTGCATTTCCAAGCATTATAGTTTAGTTTAGATAAACTGATTGGTATATTTACACAATTACCAGTTACCAAACTTATAACCTCACGCCTTCTCACAAAGGTCCCCGAACTGTTAGGCTGATATGTAAAGGTAGTACCCACACACACACTTTCCGCCAGAGATATATTTTAGGTGCCAACGTGACAGATGGCGAGTCCATCGCCGTTACCCGAGCACGACTATACATACGCCTTTGAATTTCTTCTCAAACCTATCCATATCTTGATATTTTCCTTCACTGTAAAGCTCGCGATGTGACTAATCACTGTACTTAAATTCAGAAAAACTCATTGGTACAGTCGGGATTTGAACTTGCAATCTTTGTGTTGCAGGCGACTATTCGAACCACACGGCTACCACGGCTCTTTATATTATTATATTACAAACTATATATTCTGTACCTAGGTAATTATGCAGTCCTCCGTATAACCGCAGAGAGAACAAATTTAAATGAGCTCCTTGGGTGGAATTAAAGCTAAACTAAAGCATTCTTTAATCTGCCTTGCAAAATACGACCTTTAATACAATTTGTCTAAATACCACGACCTATTTACGTCGGAATGCAACTGAAACTTCTCGCAAACGGAGTCACGTAGCAGAAGCCCGACGCCAATGTGACAGTCTAAATAATGTAGCCTTTTCAGTTCCGTTTAATTGAAGGCCTGGCCTTCTGAAATAGTTACTTCGATTCGTAGTACGTATGTTATTTATCTGTAGGCTACATACACTTGGATGAATATAATTCAGCCTTTATTAATAGATTTAAATGTCGAACTTTTAGGTATAGGAAAAAAACTTGAGGAAACCAGAAGACGTTTGAGTTTGATAGCCATTTTCGTGGCGAAACGCTATATCGCGTTAATGTAAACGCTGTAGCGGTCTGATATGATGGCAACTTAATATTTCTCCGAAATTAAAGTGTTATTACCTGCTTTCTCCTTCAGAGACCCTTGTAGGGAGTCGTGAAGATTTAAGTATTAACATGACTATCTGTTCTATGCTACAAGGAGTAAGGCGGTGTCAGTAGTTACGGATTGAAAGTAATAGTATGCTTAGGTGGAATATTTAAGTATATTTATTTGCGTTTCGCGTTCCTGATTTGTCTAATTATTAAATACCTTGGGACAATGTCACAGAACGGTCCCAAAATAAGCAAGTTTGTACAAGAGTAACTAGAGCACGATACATTAAGACGTACAAAGGACAACGAAAACTATGATCCACAAATATCTGCCTTCAGCAAGAATCAAACCTGCGGCCTCTAGCTTCGCATTCAGGACCACTAGACCAGACGGCCGTCACAGTTATTCGTGTCTTACCGTCTCCCCCGTTTCTATGAGAATATTTTACGACTTCATATCTTTGAAATTAATTTCAGACGATTCCTCGCGATGTTCGCCTTCATCAAAATATTGTGGTGTGGCAAATCAATGTACATAAATTAAGTTACTTCGTTTGTAACAGATTGAATCAAAACAAAACACAAATGTGGACAATCCACATGCACACTTATCCCAGTAAAAAAACTATGTAGCAACACTAGACGATTTATTCCGTCATTCTGCTTGTATTGTATCATGTCACTCGAACAAAATGTCGTGTCGTAACGATATATTTCGCTAGCGTTCAACGGCAATCAGTCATGAGGCACCTTTTGTACTTCCTTTTACTCCTACCTTGTAATAGCAGTGAAAAAGAGTAATGACCAAGGAAATAAAGAAAGCTAGGTTGAGAAATATACACCTTTTGTCGACAGAGAAAAGTTCTTTTTCGAATGTCGTAAAATTTGCTTTTCAATAGAAAATAATAGCTTCAACAAAGTTTTTTTACCGACACGGGATAAATTTAGTTATTTAATTACAAATACAAGTCGATGGCTAACATTATTTTGACTAAGTAATAGAAATGCAGTATGTTAAAATGTAATATTCGATTCCATTTTCAAAATAGTGGTTATTTGATTACACATCATCAGCAATGACTGACAGAATGATGATTTACTGAACTTACAATAAGCAAATAATTGTTATAATAATAATAATAAGACCCTGATCCCGATACCGGTGGGTCCCTATATTTTATATTTTTAAATATGTTTCTATATATATATTTAAAAATGTAATCTATAAGATGTATTTCAAATAATAATAACAATAATAATTTAATTAATCAATAATCAAATTAACTATTGGTTAGTAATGTTTGAGCATAATAATATGAAAATGAGGATAAGTGTGCATAATTGAATTAATTAAACATCTTTTTCTTTTAATTTAATTAAATGTGATGTTGATACGGAACATTATTAAATACACTTTACTACAGAAAAAAATTGGCCTAAATTGGTTACTGGCGCATTATCATGTTTGGTAGCAATGAGTCTCTTTGTCACAAGAGGCCTTGGCTTCTTCGAAAAGGTACTCATAGACCAAGGTTCAGATATTTAAAAGCAAACGCCGTAAATTTGTAACCTGAACTGCATCCAATAAATCCGGCAAGTTTTAGATCGTTCGGTAAAGTGAAAAGTGTATTCAGCTACAATGTATAACTGGCGCAGTATGTAGACTGCTCCTGTAACTTTATATGCTCATACACGACAACAAGGTCTGGAGGAGAAATAAACCTTACAAGGCTGGTTCTTTTAGAATTTCCCATACGTACTGGGAGGTTATCGCTATTGGAGGGCCGTACTTCCATGAATATTTTACTTTCTTTTTCGGGTCGACATCTTGAATATTTAGATTTATGTTGCGATTTATTGCGATTTTGGCCGTGCTCGCTATGTTCATCGTAAGTTACACATTGCTTGGTGCAAGTAAACTCTCTTCTTTATCTGCAGGGACCAAAAGAGATAAGCAGGGGCGCAGGAGACCAAGTTATTTTTTTTTGTAAAGTAGGCATTGAACTATTGTCGGGCCTACGCTATTCCCCCATTCTTAAGTACTAATGCTGTAACATAATAAAACTGTTATTGTATACCAAATGATTTGAAAAGAGTAACCATGGAGTTTATTGCCGGTTCTTCTCCATGGAAAGGACCAACCGGAACCGTGCACCTTTTTCGACGTTTTATAATGCCGATCTAGGCCACCATGTGATATAATATTTTTAGGTTTTCATAATCCGAAGATTATAAAAGTGACTTTACAATAGGCCTTGGGTTTTCTCTTAGGCAAACGGAATGATCTGTGCTCTAATTTTGCCGAAATTTATTTGGTAGAAACGCCGTAGTAACACTTTGCATTAGCGAAGAATGTTATGATAAAATTTGAAATCCAATTTTAAAATTACCTTACAGCAAGTATTGAAGTGAAACGCCAAAGTTTGGCCTCATCACGCAATTTCCTATCGTACACCTGTCCAACTGGAATTCAATAAAAAGTTTTCAGTGGGCTACCGAGTAAAATTCACCATTCACACTTTAGTTCCTTCCATTAAGATGTTCAGAACAATTCCAACTGTTATACAAAAGCTTGAAGCCAGTTTTCTTCGCCGTTTCTCGCATAATTGGTTTGGAAATTCCCCTGAGAATTGATGGATTGTTTCCTGCAAGTTTGTCTTCGGTAAATTGTTAATTATGGTAATTTTGCTCGCCGGCTCCCAGTTCGAATCTAATGGCACAAAGTTTGGTGTACCTGTGTTAAATACAAATTTGCTTATCGACTTTTTTTAAACACTTTTTTTAAACGTATGATGGAAAACACGTGTTATTAATGTTATACTACCTGGGTCAGGCGGTTTCGCCTGCATAAAATTTGATTTCATTCTGTCTTTCAGTCTCTCTGCCATTCATCCATTTCCGCTAAGCCGTTCTGGCGTCATAAGGCAGTAAACATCATCACAAACTTTCACATATAGAATATAAGTAGGAGTATCTGTTGAACGGCCTGGTAGCCAATTCTCCTGCGGAGACAAAAGACACAGCATCCATGCTAAAAAGGAGCTATATTCATAGTTATTTGACAGTGTGGAAAGAGATATATAGGTGCAAGTGGCTAGACAATAATGCGGAGTAGGTGCATCCTTACCCAGAATCTTCATTAATATGTTACGAGTAAATCGCCCGCTCGTGACAAGCAGGCTGAAACAGATCTCGTTCAGACAACCAGCATTACTCAATGAGGTTTGCATTACTATCCAGAATGCTGCCAGACATCTTGGCACATTGCCGTGGGATACCAATTTGGCACAAGTATTTTATCCGTCAGTTATATTTGCAACAATATTTGTCAATATTGTTAATTTTTGTTATCGTAAATAAATTCGATCTGGATTTTAATCTAGTTCTGGAACTTCGTACCTGAATAATTTACACATATGGAATTAAAAGAGTGTTAAAGTAGGTACCAACCTATTTGTCTGTCATATTAGCGATAAGTAAAATCTAGAGCGGACTGTCGTTCTACTGTCACTCATCATGATCGTAATTTACGTAAAGACAGGTAAGACAAGAAAGTAATTACGTTGTGAGTGTAGTTTTACAATGTAGGTAGCTACATATATACATACTAACATATGCCTGTGGCTTTGCCCGCGTGAAGCTCGAAAAAGTAGCTTATGTATTTTCCTGCTAGAATCGGTACAGCCTCTATACTGTGAAAGAGCAATATACTTTATAATATTAGAACTTTTATTTTTTCTGGATTCAAATTTAATGCAGCCTGTGTCCTAACTCTAGATATAAGCCATCAACATTTCAAATTTCAGCCAAATCGGTTCAGCCGTTTTGCCGTAAAAGAGCAATAAACATCCAAATATCCAAACTTACAAACTTTCGCTTTTACAATATTAATAAGTGGTAGCGTATGTCCTAATCCTAGGTAGAAGCCATCACCATTTCAATTTTCAGCCAAATAGGCTGAGACGTTTTGCCGTGAAAGAGCAACATGCAAACTTTTGCCTTTATAATATTAGTGAGATATATAGATGTAGCTCGGTATGTAGCTGGAAATTCTGAGGATTGCCTGCAAAAGATTTATTTTCCATTTCATCAATAAAAATTGCTCGAAAACACAACAGCATTAATGAATAAAAACATCTGCTATAACTGTTATAAGTGCAAAAGTTACGTTATTTTTTCGCAATAACACGTTTAGCACAAAATAAGCCGATAACAAACGACCCCGAGTTGGTTGTTTCCGAGGAAAATACTTTATTTTTATTTTCTCCGTTACTTACTTGGATAAATCGTGTGCTGGCCCGGTTTACATTATAAATAAAATCTTCTAAAAAACACTGGAGCTTACAACATGGATATACCTCTTTGTATACCAATGCTAGAACTCGCAAACATACATTGATGATGATAGTTTATTATTATTTTAGAATAATATAACCTCACGCCTTCTCATAAGGGTCCCCGAAAGGGAAGGCAGAGGTGTATAGTTAATAAATATACTTACCCATAAACCCACTTTCCGCCAGAGACATATTTTAGGTGCCAACGTGATAGATAGCAAGTCCATCGCCGTTACTCAAGCACGACTATACATACGTCTTTGAATTTCTTCTCAGACGTGCACGTTTCCTGCCGAGTTTTCTTTCACCGTAAAGCTCATGGTCTAATCACTTGGTACAGTCGGGATTCAAATTAGCGATTTTTGTGTCTCTCGAACCACTGTATACATATATTAATTGTGCACTTTACTCACTGCAAAGGTACCCAGTGAACTCGGAAAGGTGCCAATAGATATAAAATATATCTCTGGCAGAAAGTGGTATTACCTATACACTTCTGCCTACCCCTTCGGAGACCCTTGTGGAAGGCGTGCGGATATATTTTTATTATTATGTACGTACGTATTATGTACGTACTCGTATATATGAGGCTTATTTCATATATGAACTGAAAGGAATCTGATACATGTTACAATATATAAATTAGTCTTAACGCCTTCTCAGAAATCTGTAGGACACTGTAGGTACAGGTGTGAGGTTATACGGCCTCACACCCATGGCGAGTCCATCGCCGTTGCTCAAACACATCTATGATGAAACGTCTGCAGGTTTCCTCTCGATGTTTTCCTTCATCGTAAAGCTCGTGGTGTCATCACTGTATATATGTTTAGAAAAAAATTGGTGCATTGGTGCTGTCGGGATGTGAACTGCATGTTCATATCCCTATTTGTATTGAAGACCACTGCTCAAAGCACTGGGGCACGGCTCAATGTTCATGTTAAATATCATCTCGCATATTAATGTTGTCACATCTAGTACCTAATGTTACATCCGGTAGATCAGTAAATAAGAGTATTTCTTATCCTCCCGCGTCTTCTGATAAGAGCCGGAATTCACTCCGTGATATTAATCACCCACTCGCATTGGATTTATTTTTCTTTGCGGAATTATTATCATTGAATATAATCGCAATATGGCTGTATTTTTATGAAAGGCCCCCATATATTTAGTGTAGCGGAAAATTTGTTTCATTTCATTTATGTAAACGGACAATTCTCGATATGTTCAGATGTCTCAAGCGTATGCTGGTTTCCTCTTGAATTTTCTTTCACCGTAAAGCTCATGGTCTCTTCACTTGGTACATTTAATTTTGAATTGAATCGAACCGTCTGCTACCACTGCTCACATTTTTGTATATATTATGTAGTATAGAATTGGATAAACTCACTGTTACTGTTATGTAGTATAGAATTGGATAAACTCATTGTTACTGTTATGTAGTATAGAATTGGATAAACTCATTGTTACTATTATGTAGTATAGAATTGGATAAACTCATTGTTACTGTTATGTAGTATAGAATTGGATAAACTCATTGTTACTGTTATGTAGTATAGAATTGGATAAACTCATTGTTACTGTTATGTAGTATAGAATTGGATAAACTCATTGTTACTGTTATGTAGTATAGAATTGGATAAACTCATTGTTACTGTTATGTAGTATAGAATTGGATAAACCCATTGTTACTATTATGTAGTATAGAATTGGATAAACTCATTGTTACTATTATGTAGTATAGAATTGGATACACTCATTGTTACTATTATGTAGTATAGAATTGGATAAACTCATTGTTACTGTTATGTAGTATAGAATTGGATAAACTCATTGTTACTGTTATGTAGTATAGAATTGGATAAACTCATTGTTACTGTTATGTAGTATAGAATTGGATAAACTCATTGTTACTGTTATGTAGTATATAATTGGATAAACTCATTGTTACTGTTATGTAGTATAGAATTGGATAAACCCATTGTTACTATTATGTAGTATAGAATTGGATAAACTCATTGTTACTATTATGTAGTATAGAATTGGATACACTCATTGTTACTATTATGTAGTATAGAATTGGATAAACTCATTGTTACTGTTATGTAGTATAGAATTGGATAAACTCATTGTTACTGTTATGTAGTATAGAATTGGATAAACTCATTGTTACTGTTATGTAGTATAGAATTGGATAAACTCATTGTTACTATTATGTAGTATAGAATTGGATAAACTCATTGTTACTGTTATGTAGTATAGAATTGGATAAACTCATTGTTACAGTTATGTAGTATAGAATTGGATAAACTCATTGTTACTATTATGTAGTATAGAATTGGATAAACTCATTGTTACTGTTATGTAGTATAGAATTGGATAAACTCATTGTTACTATTATGTAGTATAGAATTGGATAAACTCATTGTTACTGTTATGTAGTATAGAATTGGATAAACTCATTGTTACTGTTATGTAGTATAGAATTGGATAAAGTCATTGTTACTGTTATGTAGTATAGAATTGGATAAACTCATTGTTACTGTTATGTAGTATAGAATTGGATAAACTCATTGTTACTGTTATGTAGTATAGTATTGGATAAACTCATGGTTACTGTTTAAAGAATAATATTTTATGTATGTATTTTAACGAACGATATGAAGAGTTTTCATACCTATCATTATGTAATTTTTTTCTGAATTTATTCTAATAGGTATACTTGAAAAAAAAGCGCTTGTGTTTGAGCAACGGCGATAGTCTCGCCATATGTCAACTTTGCCTACCCTAGTGGGAAGGTGAGCGGAACATTATATTATCCAATACATAGCAAACACTTTGATTTTACAGAACAGAATAATTATATTAGAAATAACGAAGCGAAATAATCAACGAACCTATGTTGTGTGTTTTTTATGCCAGTAAAAGCAAAGTAAACTCCTTGTAAAGTCAGTAAAATAGAAGTCGATCCCTAGAAAGAATAAAATAAGTCCAGTGCACACTGAAGCGGTGCAATAAATCAACGCATGAAGTTCCCAGCTTGCCCGTCCATTGGAATTTATTTGAACAGCTAACAAGCTCCCTGTGGGATTAAATTCAATCGCTTTGTTGAAATATGAATGACTTTATTAACCAGAGTGAGGGAATAAAGTACGCTTCTCAGTTGTTGTTACAACAAGTCACGTAAAAGTTGATAAATATTTGAATGGATTTACATGTAATCAGATTTGCAAAGCAACTGGCATGAACGCGGGTGTGATTTTAATTAATAAAAGCATACCTATTTGTTTACTTTGTTTTTACATAACAGTTCAAAATCTGTAACTGTGCGAAAGAAGACACAGAGGAAGACCATGTGTCAATTACCTAGATCAAATCGAGAAGAGATTCAAGGATTGAAACGTCAAGAGTACTCGGCCCGTACATGTAAAAGAGACCGATGAAAGTAAATGAAGCGAAAGACGACTGAAAATCTAGATAGAACTGATTCTACTCTCTCCGCCTTCTTTGTGAGGGACACGACGTGATGATACGAATATAATACTTTTATCTTAGACTAGCGACCCGCCCTGCCTTCGCACGGGTAATAGAGCAACTTTTTTTTATATAACAAGAGTGGATAACTTGAATATGACAACTTATGCCTACGTCGCAGTAGCTCATTTCATATTACACAAAACATTAACAATGTATACTCCTAAAACTTCCTCATAAATCGCTTTGTATATTAGGGAAAACCACATAAACATCTTGTAGTATTTGGGTTAATGGCGAACTGACAGACAGACATACGGAGCGGGCTTATTTTAAAATACGCAGTGATTTTGACTGTTGAACTATCTGTTATTACAAATTATATATTAATGCGTAAATGAGTTTGTTCCTACGATTTTACGCCTTGACTATTGAGCCTGTCAACACGTTATATTTCATTACGATAACATAAGAGTTCTTAAAAATAAATAGCAAAATTTATTCTGTTTAATTAAAAAAAAAAAGTGTGTGTCAGCTCCGACGCACGACTGGAGTTTACTCCTTACGAACGATTATAAAATAAATAGATTAGTTAATAAGGGTAAATGAATGTATTTCTTATATTACTTAGAGTATGCATGACACGTCTATAGATTGATTTTTATTCATTGAGTAATTTTCTCAATTTTGAAATAAATATCAATTGATATAAATTTATATTTATATCAATTATAAATAAAATATAAAATTTACGATAAAACCTCCGCAAGTTGACAGTTGTTGTAGGTTAATATCAGGTTAATACAATATGCAATTGAAAGTAAATATTAACATTAATTACATCGCCATTCTGTTATTATCGTTGCCATGGAGAGTACGAGAGCACCAAAAACGTAACGCTGTCATTTATCAGTAGATTTTACCTCTCATATTTTTCTCATACCGGGCGCCTTATATATGAAAATCGATTCTTAAGGAGTAAATTCCAATAAAACTTACTGAATATAATCATATCCCAAGCTAAGCCATATTTGCACTTATCCTAAAATATTTATACACATTTAAGGCAATACAGATTTTCGTAGGTTATTGGAGCTGCGACTCAAGTGGAAATGGCCAGCGGAATTCTATTCTCTCCTACCCACATGGGCTTATTATTTATAGCCAATTGTGTCCCACTGCTGGACAAAGGTCTAAATATGGAAATGTTCTAGAATCTCAGTAAGTAATCCCATTTAACGGTCCTTTTATGGTTACGTAAACACACAGTTAAATTGAACCCATACGAGAAACCCATTTAGGAGCAATAAAACTACAATCCGAATAGAGAAAGCGGTTATTCTTCAATTCAGCATTTGTCATAAAACATAATGAATTGCCATAAAATGCTTGCTGCGACCATTTGGGCCAGCAACTGGGAACATTCATAGGAAATATAAATTTAGAGTTTTTACATATATATTTTTATATATCTAGACCGAACTGGCGCTCTATACTCTCTGTGTACCCCGTTAGGGACTCGGCGTGATCATATGTATGTATGTATGTATATATATAAACCGAAATAATGTATATATATATATATATATATATATAAATAATGTTTCCAATATTATAAATGTGAAAATTTGTGAGGATGTTTGTTACTTTATCACGGCAGAACGATTGAACTGAATCTGTTGAAATTTGGCACATTGATAGATTTTCAGCGGATTCGATACTGTAATAATATAAATAATATATCCTCACACTTTCCCACGCACGTCGCACGGATATAATAATAATAATAATAATAAAAATCATTTATTTGCAAAAAACATGGTATAAATTTGGTCTGTATAACGCCGTATAACACTAGTGGCGCAATACTGTACTATGTTGAGGTACTTCTCCCAATTCTGTGCAGGCTATTCGTTGTGTATATGCCCATCTATACTAATATTATAAAGCTGAAGAGTTTGTTTGTTTGTTTGTTTGTTTGAACGCGCTAATCTCAGGAACTACTGGTTGGAATTGAAAAATTATTTTTGTGTTGGATAGTCCATGATTCTAGGAAGGCTTTAGGCTATATAAAATATAAATAAATAATAGTTAATATTAAAAAAATCTCTGAAAAGTGAGTGTGCGAAAGAGACAGACAACAAGATTCTGAGACGTTTTCAATATATTGACAAATACTCTGTCAGAGTGACGTGTAAATATTGACGGTAAAGGTGCGTTTCACTAAGCGCCCACAACAATGAAAATTCTCCTATACCTAATCGATCCACATAACGACCGCGGTCGTTGTGGTCGCGGCGAAAACGTCAATTATAATGTCATAACTTACGCTCACGACGACCCATGTAAAAAGGTGGGTCGAAGTGATCGTTGAATCGAAGATTTGCGTGATTTTCAAAACTCAAAGCATATAAAATGGCGACTGTACCTCTTACCAAATATCCAAGTGTCGCCGCAAGACATTTTAATTCTATTTGAACGTAAATTAATTTAAAACACCAATAATATTAAATATAAAAAAAACATTATATTTTTTTTCAATATAAATGTATTTAAATTAATCAAGTTTATTTTCAAGGCTTACAGATTATAAACTAACATCTTAAATCTTTTGCTTTCTTTTTACTAACTCGCCGTTTGTATTATTTACCTGCACGCTCAAAACGCTCTGTAATCCATTCCATTTGAGGTTACGACAGTAACGCTTACAAGCAAACTGTGGTCGTGAGCGTGATCATTGTGAACGCTTAGTGGAACGCACCCTATGTATAGCTAGACTGACATTTCATTCAAGTAGTAGTTTTGACAAACCTCAAATTACAGTTTCTTTCATAACAACAAAAGCAAAAAGATGTTTGTTGTGTTTTAGTGTGAGTTTCATAATTAATCGTCGTATTTTATTAGTAATACCACCCGTAAGCCGTCAAAATATCCGTTGGCGCACACCAGTTCGATCGCAGTGTAACGCAAGTCCTATTCAATCGCAGTGTAACGCAAGCCCAGTTCAATCTTCGAGCCAATGAGACTGAAGAACAGCGTAGGCAATGTAGGTAAATACAAATTTCTCCAGATTTATTTCCTGGGGAATTCTGAAGAAGAAGTGAATGAACGCTGTTCGCAGATATCATTTAGCAGTTACAACAACTTTTGCATGAACATAATCAGTTGATCCAATTATTCAAAACTGTCTTACAAGTAATGTGATGCCATCGGACAATCAGAAAATAGTGATCACAGCAGACAAGCGACCTGCAGGAGACAACATGTCATGAGAGAGGCATCAATGCACCAATGTTAAATGATGTTGCCTTAATCGTGATTGGGGAGAATATGGAGTCTCGCGATATTGTAATGTAACCAAGAAATGATGCCATCATCCTTCAGCATATTAGGGCAAATTCTCACCTCTTATCAAAATAATCTAATATCCATGTAACAATAAATGAATATAAACTACACCTAAACAATACTTTTAATGCCTAACTTTTTAATATAATAGTAATGTTTCAAACTACTTAACCCTTTCGTTAACAAGTCAGCAGGCATTTCAATAGTTGGCAAATTGCCTTGGCATTGAAATTTTGACATTGAAAAAATGGCATTGCCATGTACTCGGCCTCAGTACTGGACAATGCCACTGTCGGTTGTTTTCTGCATTCATATGATATTACAGTACCAGACAAAACAGAAACCTGTATAAGATCTCCTGTCAATAGTATTTGATGTCCAATCTGAGTCTACAAATCCTTCTAAGTTTTTATTATCATTTGTAAACATTAAACCATAAGATTTTGTTTTATTTAAATATTCTAACACTCTCTTTGCGTTTTTCCAGTGAACTGCAGTAAAACAATTGTTAAATTGGCTTAAATAGCTGACACTGTAACTGATATCTGGGTGTGTAAGTATAGACAAATACATAAGACTTCCTATCAGTTGCTGATAAGGATATTATTTACAAACATTGTCTGACTTATCCAACTTCAATTTACATTCAATAGGAGTATCAACAACATTACAGTTTGACATCTTAAACTTATTTAAAATATGTTCGATAAAATGCTCCTGATCTAATGATATACAACCATTTTTATATACTTTTACTCTCATACCTAAGCATTCTTTCACTTGCCCTGAATCTTTAGTTTTGAAATTTGACATTAAACTATGTTTCAGTTCATCTGTCAATGCCTTGCTACTGGAAAATATGAAAAAATCATCGACAAACACAGTTTTTAAAATTTGTTCATTATTTACCTTTTACTATATAAACATGGTTCCAATTTAGCCTTAATATTACCCTGGCTTAACAAACAATCATCTACTCTCTTATTCCACTGCCTTGCTGATTGTTTAAGTCCATAAATTGCACGTTTTAGTTTGAGTACACTGTTACTCTGATATTCTAAATTAGGTGGTACTAGCATGTATACTGTTTCATCAAGGTACCTAGCCATTTAAAAATGCAGTGTTAACATCAAGATGAGTAATTTCTAAATTTAACTTTACACTTAAAGAAAATAACATTCTCAAAGTGTTAATACAGGTGAGTATGTTTCTTTATAGTCCACACCT
Organism: Drepana falcataria; assembly: GCA_945859725.1. NCBI lineage: Eukaryota > Metazoa > Arthropoda > Insecta > Lepidoptera > Drepanidae > Drepana > Drepana falcataria. Next base: position 5,321,415 of record OX243941.1, on the reverse strand, counting down.
TCTACTTGGGTAGAGCCCTTAGCGACTAAACGAGCCCTATATCTCACTTTATTATCACTTTCAAACTTTCTTTTGAAAACCCAAATTTTACTTATTATTTATATATTATTATTATTTTTTTAACTTGAGCGAGTGAATGAATTTGTATATCTAGGAAGCATGTTCACACGAGATGGAAAGTATGAAAAAGATATTGAAAGAAGGATAACTGCCGGTATTAAGGTGAATGGGGCCATGTCGGTGTTGATGGCCAGCAACGGTTGCTGTCCACAGCGTGATATTTGTGCCTACTTTATTGTATGGCAGCGAACCCTGGGTATGTCAGAGGAAGTATGAAGATAGCTTAAATGCAGCTGAGATGCGATATCAGCTGCGAAAAACGTGCGGAGTAACGATCTTAGTTCGAGTCTGGAATCAAGAGATTCGCAAATCAACTGGCGTGAATCAGGGCGAGATTGAAAAGATGAAGAAAGGCATGCTACGCTGACTTGGACATATAGTAAGGTTGAGTGAAGAAAGATTGACGATACAGATATACAAAGCAAAAGTGTGTGCAAGAAGACGCAGAGGAAGGCCACGTTCCAACTACCTGGATCAAATCGATCGGACGCTCAAGGACGGGAACGAAAAGAGTACTCGAAACCGACGATCATGTATGAAGAGACTGATGAATGTGGACGAAGCAAAAGAAGTATAAAGTCTAGAGAGAACTGGCGCTCTATACTCCCTGCCTACCCCCTTAGGGACTTGGTGTGATGATATGTATGTATGTATGTATGTAAATTTTCACCCATGCGAAGCTGGGCGGGTCAGCTAGTGTATTAATAAACCCACCTGATGGGAAGCGGTTACCGCCGCCTATAGACGCTTGCAACACCAGGGATATAAAATATAGTAGGGAACAGTTTCTATGGCAGGAAAACAATATAATTTGCTACCAATCATACGCGTATCCTCTGCATAGTAGGTACGTTGTGGTATTCAATCACCGATTGACCATTTATGTCTCGCCTCGGTAAACCCGACAAGCTTATGATTTTCCTTCTATCGTTCATAAAAGGATACGCGCTGCAAATAACACTTATTACCAAACTATCGTCAGCAGAACCAACAACCAGTAATTTGAATCCCATTGAAGTGAAATATCAAGTCAAATCTCAAGTGTATCATAAAACTGCTAGAAAAAGTTACAGGACTTTTGTGAAAATGAAGCCGTTCTACTGTCTTATATTATTAATATCGTTGATAGCGTCAATTTCAAGTCGGATGGTATACGATCCACCTATTTTTGGCGTCCGTAGTGTTTTTCCCGAGAACGTTGTGCGAACGAAACAAATTACTCCTCTTGGTAACAAGAAGTATTTATGCCCTGATGGGTTTGTAAAAGTCGGATCGGAATGCATACAGATGTTGAATGACTACGATTGATCGGGACACGTCAGAAGCTCATACTACAACAAGTCATATTGTATTGCGTGTATAATGCAGAAAAAGTTTATTTATAACTTTAAAAACCTGTCAAAAAATACTTCATAATGTTGTAAAATTTTTGTAACTACCAAGTTAAAATTATTTAGTTGAAACCCATCAACTCATCATTCAATAAAATGTTATTTATTGTCCCATAAATGCAGTGTTTAATTTCATACTCATATTTTTTAATTAATTTAATGTTAAAACCAGTGCGAAAATAACATTTACACATTTATTCACTAGAGAGAACTTGCGCTCTATACTCTCTGCCCAGCCCGTTAGGGACTCGGCCTGATGATACGATGATGGTGATGATTTATACTCACGCCTTCACAAGGGTCCCCGAAGGGTAAGACAGTATACGTGTCAAGTATAATTGCTTAATCAATAGTACCTACTAGAAACCGGCGAGCATTTAAGAATATACCAACCTTTTCTTCTGGAAATCCATAGGTCTGTAAGTCTAGAGAGAATCAGCGCTTTACTCTTTGTCCATGTCCACCTCAAGAAGGACTTACATACATACATACATATAATCACGCCTCTTTCCCGTAGGGGTAGGCAGAGACCACTTCTTTCCACTTGCTACGATCCTTACATACTTCTTTCGCATCGTCCACTTTCATTATTCTCTTCATACATGCTCTTCGGCTTAGGGTACTCTTGACCTGGCCTTTTTTCAAGACGTCCCTAATTTGGTCTAGATGAAAGGAATCGAAGAAGGACTTGATGTAAAAAAATTAAATAAATATTAGCAAGTCCCATGACTTAATCCCAATTTTAAGCAAAGTTTGTATTATGGTAACTAGACAACGATATATTTACTTATATAGATGGATATATACATAAATACATAGGACATCCAAGACTATGGCACAAATACTCGTGTTCATCACACAAATATCTGCTCTCAGCGGGATTCGAACCCGCGACCTAAAATTTCATCGTCAGGAGCTCTAACCACATGTATCTTTATAGTGATTTTTTCCTTTCATTTTTGTTTATGTGTGACTAAGCATGTAATCGCATTGACACTCGCTGTAAATTAATGTATTATAAATAAATGTGCTGATTGGTTAATTAATATTATTAATATTATACATATAGAAGCCGTGGTGGCCGAGTGGTTCGAGCAGTTGCCTGCGACGCATAGGTCGCAAGTTCCAATCCCGACTGTACCAATGAGTTTTTTCTGAACTTAAGTACAGTGATTAGTCACACCACGAGCTTTACGGTGAAGGAAATCATTGAGGGGAAACCTGCATACGTCTGAGAAGAAATTCAAAGGCGTATGTATAGTTGTGCTTGAGTAACGGCGATGGACTCGCCATCTGTCACGTTGGCACCTAATATACCTCTGGCGGAAAGTGGGTGTGTGGGTATTACCTATACACCTCTGCCTACCCCTTCGGGGACCCTTGTGGGAAGGCGTGAGGATATATTATAATATTATATTATTTATACATGAGTTGTTACTGTACAGGCTCATGAATAATATTAATAAGATAATTTATTATTTTCCTTAAAGTGATTCATTAAAGTTACACTCATAGTACATACGACATACAAATATGGTCTTGGTATGTTTAAACGCTAGAAATTGGTTTACGATAAGGTTATGACGTCATAAAAGAGCCGTCATGGCCAAGACGTTCCAGCAGTAGCCTGCGACAATAAGCTCGCAAGTTCGAATCCCGACTGTACCAATGAGTTTTCTGAACTTAAGTACAGTGATTAGTCACACCTCGAGCTTTACGGTGAAGGAAAACATCGAGAGGTAACCTGCATACGTCTGAGAAGTTTTTTTTTTTTTTTGTATTGTCTCTCGTAGCGTGAGTTCCGGGAACTTTTGCTACTTAACCGGTCAATGGCGAGACCTAGGCCTCCAGCCAGGCACTTTATTTTTAAGCAACACAGCTAAGGGCACCCCCTGTGGGGTACGAACTCGGCTTAGGGCGTTGCTGGATCGCGAGCAAGGGAGCTGGGCTGGACTGGTAAGAGCTGGGCTGGACTGTATTTAAATATTTGGGGGCGGGATTTGCGCGTCTGGCTCGGCGCGGGCCGGCGTTTGCGGCGGAGGTCGGGGGGGAACATTACGGCTTATTCGCGTCGAGCCTCGCCGGCGAGGACGGAACAGTGGTCGGTTGTGTGTAGTGTTGGTATGTTTTTGTCGGGCGGCCTGGAGGACCGTTATGTCGTCATCCGGTTCGATGACGGCATGTCTTGGACGCCTTATTTTCGAGATAAGGGAAGGAGTGTATCGGGCGGCCGATACGACGAGGGGGTTGGGGTGATTTACATCAGAATCGAAATGACGTTTGGACAGTTTTTTCAAAAACTGTTTTATAGTGGGGACTTTGAGGTCAACGTGGAGTTGACTATTACACGTCTGAGAAGAAATTCAAAGGCGTATAGTCGTGATTGAGTAACGGCGATGGATTCGCCATCTGTCACGTTGGCACCTAATATACCTCTGGCGGAAAGTGGGTGTGTGGGTATTATACCTCTATATACCTACCTATATATTATATATTATACCCATACACCTCTGCCTAACCCTTCGGGGACCCTTGTGGGAAGGCGTGAGGATATATTATATGTAACGTAATTTGCGGCACCGCCAATGCGTTACTTTTGTTTTGCGACACAATGCTTCATAACCCATCAAGGTCACAGAAGTAGCCTGTTACTTTGTGTTTTACTCGAGATTAAATATAATGTTCAATTCGTATCAGTCATACAAATACAAAGTAAAAATGTTTTTCTTTTACGGTTTCACCCCTAAGTCGCTGCTAACTAACTAATTTGCAATTTTGTTGTATGACGGCCGTCTGGTCTAGTAGTTGGAGCTCCTGACTGCGAAAATTGAGGTCGCCAGTTTCATGCCCGCTGAGGGCAGCTAATTTTGTGATGGACACGAGTACCTTAGTCTTGGGTGTCCTATATATCTATCTATATAAGTAAATATATCGTTGTCTAGTTACCAAAATATAAGCTTTCCTTAATTTTGGACTATATCAATTTGTGTAAGATTGCCCTAAGGTATAAATTATTATTCGTGTATTAATGTTGTCAAAACAAAACTCATGGAGTGTGAAGGGGTTTATTTTTACGGGGAACTAATGATATCATGGAGTCAAGCGTGGTGACAGAGTGGTTCGAGTAGTTGCTTGCAAAAAAATTATTGCATGTTACCTCGACTATACCAACGAATTTTATAAACTCGAGTCCAGTAATTAATTACTATATAGACTAATTCGTCTCCACACGCTCACATGGTTTTCCTTCCCCATTAAATGAGTTTAACGGGGAAGGAAAACAGCGAGGGGAAACCTGCATGCGTTTGACAAGAAATTTAAATACTTATGTATAGTCGTGAAGTCGTGTAATATCGTCGTAAGTCAGAATTGGATTAATTGGATACCTCACACCTCTGTTAGTTCCTTCAGGGGTCCTTGTGGGAGGGCGTGAAGATAAATATTATTATTATTATCTTAGTAATTGTTTATCTATTATAGACTCTGCGGTTATTACAAAAGAGTAGAAGTTTGAATGAGGTCAGCGCCACGGTCGCCTTTTGACGAGTTAACTGCAACCTTCGACTTAGGAAATGAACCGGAATTAGATTCGTTTCATGATAATTATAAAGCCCGCTGGTTTCTACTTAGCGCACGTACCTTAACATGCATGGAAAGTTTGAAATTAAATCAAACTTTTAGATTTTATGAGAGGAAGTTGAATGAAATCCTCTTGATACTCGTAGATAAAAGTATTTTGTTTTATAATATAATACATGTTGTGTGTGTGTGTGTGTGTATGCATGTGTGTGCATGTGTTTATTTTCAAACACCAACATAGATATGTAGATCTGTAGTCTGTTATTATCTTAATATATATAAATTACGTGTCACGATGTTTGTCCGCGATGGGCTCCGAAACTACTAAACCGATTTCAAAAAAAATTGCACTCCGTGTGCAGTTTGATCCAACTTAAAAGATAGGATAGCTAACATCACTGCGCTGCGATCGTGTTTCAGTACATTTTAGTTATTCACCCGGGCGAAGTTGGGCGGGACAGCTAGTCTATATATATATAATCTTTGCAGCTTGTAATAATAATAATTATTATTATAAGCTCGTAATTATATATACTGACTAGATAGGAATCTTTCACGAAGCAAGTAGAGATAAGAGCTTCTTTCATTTCACCCACATTCATCTTCTATCTTCTATGTTAGTACATGTTGTATTAACATACAAGAAGTCCTGAACTTCCATAATTTCACACCACGAGCTATACACCTACGCATGGACCCTTTAGGACAGAATGATAGTTAATTATATCACTACCTAAATTACTTTACATATTTTTTTTTGAGTTCATCAGTATTTGGATCATTAAACCTACCTGCCCTACCTACCCTAATGATAGCAAAGTATGGACCTTTCTCATTTAATACTCCTGACATTTGATAATTATTAACTGAGAAATCCTTCGAAATGGTCGTTTAACGACCATTTCGAAGGATTTCAAAATATTTGTTTCAAGAACGGACCTTTAAAAATTACTTTTTATTTACCATTACAAATATAACAATTTGGGAAAGCTGAAATCGGTATCAAATAAATCCTCAATTCCCGAGATAAACGTTACCTAAGACGTGCAAACACTTTCTTCAAACAAGGTACCTAAGGTATCTATCGCGAAAGAATTCACCATAATTTTATAATACGCGACTAAGCAGGGTGGGCCGAGGGCGAGGTGGCAAAAGAAAAAAGGTTTCTCTTGTTATTCAAATGAGTGACAAACTCTTGTTGGAAGTGGGCACGGAGAGATCTCAGCTTTGCGCCCGCAATTTTAAAACTTTTCTTTGTACCTCCAGCTTTTTTCGATATTATACTTTACTTCGGTGTTAATGTTTCTGACACCAGTTCTTAATTCAATTTTTATTGCTTAGTTCATATAATATTCTTTAATCAATTTTCTATGTATCTTCACGCCTTCCCACAAAAGTCCCCTAGCGGGTGGGTAAGCCTCTGCCTAAAGGTATTACCCAAATACCTACTTTCCGCCGGAGATACATTCTAGGTGCAAACGTGATTAATGGCGAGGCCATCGCTGTTGCTCAAGCACGACTATACATACGTCCATAAATTTCTTCTACAACGTATGTTGGTTTCCTCTTGATATTTTCCTTCACTTCCTTCACCTTAAGCTCGCGTTATGACTAATCACTGAACTTAAGTTCATACAATTTAACGGCACAGTCGGGATTCGAACTTGCAATCATTGTGCTCAGGGCAACTGCTCGAACCACTCGGCCACCTCGGCATTTCTCAACAAAAAATGTACTTTTTTTTGTGTTTATTGTGTTAGTGCCATTAAATAGATAAATAAAGATAGCTATGAGAATAAAAAAAAATATTGGAAATTAAAAGAAACATCAATTTCGTACTCGTTCTTTAAAAAAACAAAATACTCGTAGCTGTACAAATTGCTACAAACAAATAGCCTTGTTACTTTAAATAACAATCTTTATTCTACCTATCCTAATAACATGAAAACATTCGGATAAAAATAATAGTAATCAAATAAAAAACCCTAGCTTAGCAGACAATGTCACAGCGTAGAAGTTGCAGCTACTATGCCGCTATCACTTTTTGGAATAATATTTTCCATTTGTATTCAAGCCATGTATTTTTTGTTTAATAATAAACTTCCTGCAAGTACACTAATGCTGTAGCATATTATCAATATCCACGTTACAGGATTCGTCAATAGTAAAATAATTCGTAAAACATGATTAATTTACTGCAGGCTTCGGCAAATTGTATTGTACAGCCGGGCTTAGTACCGAAGGCATTCTACAAGAATGCAAGTATTGGGTGACCTTTAAAAGATTTTTTTTGGTCTTTCGTAGTGTGAGTTCCAGGAACTTTTGCTACTTAACTGGTCAATGGCGAGACCAAGGCCTCCAGCCAGGCACTTTAGTTCTAAGCAACACAGGTAAGGGCACCCCCTGTGGGGTACGAACCTCGGCTTAGGGCGTAGCTGGATCGCGAGCAAGGGAGCTGGGCTGGACTGGTAATTTCAGCCGCTAAGGTTCAGCCGCTATGCCGTGAAAGAGCATCATACATTATAAAATAAAAAAATTTATTTTTTTAGGATTAAAAAAAAAGTTGCCGATGCACTATTCCTAGGTATAAGCTATCACCATTTCAACTTTCAGCCAAATCGGTTCAGCCGTTTGGCCGTGAAAGAACCGCAAACATCCAAACATCCAAACTTTCACATTTATAATATTAGTTAGATAGTAAGATTGTCATTACAATATATTACAATAATACTAACTCCATAACATATTTCCAATAATAACTACATACTTCTGCCTACCGCTTGATGAAACCTTATTAGAAGGCGCGAAGAAGATTATAATAATATTTTTTTTGGTATTTATTATAATATTTCTATAAAAATAAATATCCAATATGCAGATGCTACAACAAAGCTGTAGCTAGAGGCGGCCCGGAGAACGAGGGACTCTGCCAAATATTTGCACGGTCGAGAAAGGCATGTTGACCGGGATTACCCTGTGTTTGCCGCACCATGATGGAACCCGAGTGCCGATTATAATGTACCAAATGAACGTATTTACACAGCTAATGTGTAACAACTTTAATTACACCCATTAAAGCTTGCATAGCCATTAACATTATAGAGATAAAGATATACGCATGGTAAGTATAGGATAATACACAATAGGTATTTATTTTTCTATAGAAATGCACTGCCGGGATGTCTGGGAGAAAACGCAGAGCAAGTCCACCTCTACCTTCACTGTCTATATGATCTAGGATCAAATTGAGCGAACGTTCAAGGTTGGGAACATCAAGAGTACCTACTCATCACTGACGAACATGAATGAAGAAGCTAACGTTACACGTTGGTACCAAAAATATATCTCTGGCGGAAAGTGAGTGTGTGGGTACTACCTAATCACCTCTGCCTACCCCTTTGGGGACCTTGTGGGAAGGCTAAAGCACGTCAGCTGTCAAGTTGACGTTTGATACAAACGTACGTTCACGTTCATATTATAATTATTATGGATTCAAAAGCAAGTAATTTATTAATTGTATTCTTAAAAAAAACAGTATCTTACAAAACTCATTAAACTAACATACATTCGGTATTACTATTACTCTTGAAGTATCACTATGATTGGCCATCGATTCTACTAGTCCATAAATAATAACAAGAAGATGATAGATTAGTATTGTAGCAAAAGTAACTTTATTGCGATAACCATAAGATTCGTAATTAATTTGAACAGTACGGAAAATATTATATCAATAGCAGGTTGTGAAAACAATAACGTTTTCTATAGATCATCTTGGCTTATTTCCAAATGCTGCTTGGATCAATTACTCAACTACTCAGAACTATTAAAACCATCCACCTAAGGTTGATATTGTTCAGGGCCAATGTAAATCGGATAAATATATTAGCATATTGAAGTAAAAGAATTGTTGTACGTGACTACATAATTATGTATAGTACCTATTCTTAATGGCTGGGATAAACTTAAGACAATCCACCAGATAATCCGCGCAACACGGCAAATATGGAAAATAATCTTTGCAAAAAGTGCTACCAAATCGTCAGATTTCACCACCGAGTTCACTATAATTTTGTTTGCGATAAACTCTTCGGAAAGATAGATATATTTTGTACCCTCACGCCTTCCCACAAAGGTCTCCGAAGGGGTAGGCAGTGGTAACTACATACCTACTTTCCCCAGAGATATATTGTAGGTGCTAACGTGACAGATGGCGAGTCCCATCTATAAAGTTCAACCCAATTAAATCGTGTTATCCTTATAAACCGAACGAGCTGTTGGTAAAGCTTTATGAGGTAGCGAACCAAATGAATGTACATAGGAAAAAACGTCGCAAAGGAAACAATTTGAGAAATCTAACATTTATTTTGGTATAATTTAAAAATTCCGCATCCGGACCGGAGAGCATGTTGACAAGCCGTCTTGTCTACCCCGGATTTTGTGTCCCGGAAAATCTCTGTCCGGCTGTCTGGATTTAAGGCATAAGCGACGAGATTACAGTAAAAGTGAAAAACATTTTTCATCGGAGTTAAATATTCATTAACTGCTTTAGTGGCTACAGTGTTTCACACGCGTATAATTTGATTTCATTCATCGTTTTAATTCACGGCACATATTAATATGTATATGTATCTTATGTGTTAATCTAGCTAATATTCTATATCTGTGCCAAATTTCATCTACTTTCAATCAGTAATTTTTGCAAAGGAGGAACAATACCGAACCAACTTTCGAATTTATGATTTAGGACGTTATGTAAATGTATGTAGTGTTAGTTTGGATGAATGAGGACGAAGTGAAAGAGGTATGCAAGTCTAAAGAGAAATGGCACTCTATTCTCTTGCCCTACCTGTTAGGGACCTGGCGATATGTATGTATAGGAAAGGAATAGAAAGGATGAGCGACGATGACGAGAGAGGTTGACACTAACAAAGATAGAATGCTTCAGTGTCTAGAATACTGCGTTAATGACATTATGTACATCCGCTCATGGCCCATGCGCCATGTCCGCCCACAAATAAATAAATGGCAGCTTACAATTATAAACTTTCTTCGTTTTCAAAAGGAGGTTTTACTTTCGTATCTCTGTTTATATTTTTATTGGTTTAAATTAGGTCTGTTTTTTATATGCTATCCAAGTATCAACTGTATGACTGGATGGATTTACTGGAGTGATGGAATTTCACCCGCTTATTGAAAATGCTCCTGCACAGGCTCCACAGGTGACCGTTAACTTTCCACGTCATGATGATGATCATTTCCAGATGATGATTTCTATCAATAATAATATTACCACAATCGCTTGCACCTTGCAATACCAAGTGTATCTGACGCCCGTCTGGCTCAGTTCACCGTAATATGTGGTTAGAGCTCCTATTGCGCAGCGTGTGTTTACCAGTTCGATTCTAACTGCTACGTGTTTAACACAAATATTTGAGCTACATTATTGGAAAATTATTGGCGTATACATGCCTTGAGATCTGTGTAGGCGTATTCGTGACACATGGCGAGTCAGTCACCGTCATTCACTCACTACAGCATACGTATTAAAATGTTTTATACATAGAACATACATACATATCATCACGCCGAGTCCCTAACGGGGTAGGTAGAGCGCCAGTTCTCCCTAGACTTACAAACCTCTTTCGCTTCGTCCACATTCTCTGTGGGTTACGAGTACTCTTGACGTTTCCGTCCTTGAGTGTCCGATCGATTTGATCCAGGTAGTTGGAACGTGATCTTCATCTGGCTCTTCTTGCACATATATTAATAGTGATATGGGTAGAGATATAGCGTACAGCGTACAGCTTTCCTTGCCGTAAAGCCACATACTTAAGTTAGTAGATGCAGCGCGTGGGATTACCCCTGGTATTGCAAGTGTCCATAATCGGCGGTAACAGCTTATCATGAGGCGTACGCAAAAACCATCGCAGATATCTACTACACAGTCACCGTGCAATTATTAATATTGATTATGATGTAGTAAAACGTGTGCCTGAATAAACAAATTACAACATCACCTCGTCAACCCTGTTATCAACCCTTAAAAAACTTCATGCTGCATACTTTAAGCATTACTTTTACGGAGACTTCAATTCACGCATTGAAAAGTGGTCATTTCAGAAAGTGGTCATATCGAGAAGCTGTTATCACAAACCGATAGACAGAGACCTAAGATAAGTATCTATACATACATATATGTCATGGTAACCTAATTTGAATCCGGTAAAATATTAACATGAATTTATGAGCGTATGTACGTGTATGAGCGAGAGAGCGAGTGTGCGACACGATAGCCACTATACGTATAAAGCTCCGAGCAGGTATTAAGAAGCTGTGATGAAATTAGAATGCTACTAAATGAGAATTTCCTCACCAAGAAAATTCGTGTATGTTAATACGACTCTCTTGAACGTGCTTAAAAAGAAGCTGAAATTATTTTCTCTTTCAAATATTTTTGTACTGTCCCTATTCTTATATCCGTCGTTCTGCGTGATGATATTACGGTTTGAGGAAACGAGCGTTGTTCAAACAGGCTTGAAAATAATAATTATTATTAGTGTTTTAGTTGTATACGTTTTTTTGTTATAATAATTATTATTAAGTAGATTTTTTATTAAAATTGAGACATAATTTATTAAAAAATATTTATATTTTTTTTTGTAGATTTCATTTAGATATACAACTATAGAGAAACACCAGATAGAGATCTAGACAACAACCAGTCAAAATAACATTGAATATAACACAAGAAAATATCTTCCCGCCTCAAGGGTCCCCCAAGGGGTATGCAGTGGTGTATAGGTAGTACCCACAAACCTACTTTCTGTCAGGGATATCGTCCGCGATGGACTCCTAAACTACGTCGCCATCCATCGCGGACGATTTCAATCTAATTTGCACACAGTGTGCAGTTTGATCCAACTTGAAAGATAGGATAGCTTACATCACAATTGGACCCGATAGGTGGCGTTGCGATCGTGTTTCAGGAAATTTAACTTTTTCACCCTAGCGAAGCTGGGCGGGACAGCTAGCTGAATATGAGTTGACAATATGTAAAAATATAATTTCTGTTCATCAAACTTTATGTCGCGGTTTCGCCTGACAGATATTCTTTTTTTATTATTTTAGGTAAATTGTAGCTATTTAAAAACAGAAATTATAACTAATGTAAATCCAAGCCAAGTTTTTACATTTATTAACTTCGAACTTCACATTTAGACTATCTTACCTCTAAGTAGACTGGTTCAGTAGCTTAGCACCTACGATTGTATGTCAAATAATCATACCCAGTGAGATAGGTACATAGCAGGAGAATGGAACTAGCTGTTCTGATGAAAGCCGCAGGATAATGTCAGTCAGGTACCTCTGTGACCTACTTTGTAAGGTCACCTCAAAACTTACCTACTATATTTAAAGGCGATTAGCAAACAGACTTATGCATTGAGAACGTTCATTTAATTTGAAATCATAAAATAGGTTGCTTAAGGCAATAATCAAATATCATTGCAGAAAATAAACTCAGGCTTCCTCAGACACTCAAAGATGGGAACGTCAAGGGTACTGGAAACCGGCGAGCATGTATGAAGATACTGATGACGAGAGAAATAGCGTGTTAGCTGGCTTCTATGGACAGGTTGTTTCTAATTAAAGATACTTGTCGTAATGCACTGAAGAACTGGGCTATATGTATACGTCTATAAGCAACTCATTCCATTCCATTCGCCTTGATAGACACATATTCTTTAGTAAAGCTACTTTGTAATAATATAACAACAAAAACACAGGCCTGAAATGATATCCGCCCACATAAAAGAGGCAATGTACGTATAGGAGTCAAGTTTGCTAACACCAAGAGTAATTCCACAAAAATTATCTCGGTCGAGCGAGACCAAGCCGAATTCCCAAACGAACTAAGAGTCACAGTAATATGGGGCAAACATTGTTCCTTATCACGAAGGCAGTCACAAAAGGCGACGCAAGTAAGGGCAGATGGCGGACGCTATGTGCTTCAGGCCAAAATAAAGGACACGCGAAAATAAATCTCCCCTAAAAATGATTTATGACCTAAAAAACTTACAGAACTAAATATACTTTCACGATTTCATCGCTTGCGGAGAGGTTTGGATTAAAGAGTTACTTATTTCTATGATATTCACAACCGCACTAGTACTTATACATACATACATACATACATATAATCCCGCCTCATTCCCGTAGGGGTAGGCAGAGACTACTTCTTTCCACTTGCTACGATCCTTACATACTTCTTTCGCTTCGTCCACTTTCATTATTCTCTTCATACATGCTCTTCGGTTTAGGGTACTCTTGACCTGGCCTTTTTTCAAGACGTCCCTAATTTGGTCTAGAAACGTGCGCCTTGGTCTACCCCTTCCAACACTTTCATGCACACTCGCCTTATACACCTTATTCAAATTTACACAAATTATAAAAAGCATCTTAAATAACAACATACAGTACTTGAAGCCGGTAGCATGTATGAATAGACGGACCAAGTGAACGAGGTATGTAAGTCTAGAGAGAACTAGCGCTCTACTCTCACTGCCTACCCCGCTAGGGACTCGGCTTGATGTGTATGTATGTATGTTAAAACCAAAACGTTGCCTTCAAAATTTGTGTTAGGAAATGTTGAAAATATAGATATACTGTAAAACATACATATATAATACAGAGCGATCCCTCACGGGGTAGGCTGAGAGTAGAGCGCCAATGGCTTCAATGAAGGTGTGAACGTGTCTGTGAGAAGCTGAGGGAGGTCTCGTTTAAGAACTCAAATTCGATCGAATAATCATGGTTAAGATTGTAAAGAGTACTTAAAACCAGCAAAAAGAAACCAATACAAGTGGTTGAAGTAAATGAGCAATCAGAGTGGCGACGGACTCATCCTTGAGTGTTAGTCGACTTGATTCAGGTACGTAACAAGGAGTTGGAGCGTGGTCTTCCTCTGTCATTTCTTACTGACACTTACTATTTATGAATTTTATCAACTTCTCGCCAATTATTATGTCATATGCACCAAGTTCTTCTCCAGCAAGTTTTATTTTAAGGTACCACTATCACTGTTATATCCCGATACGCATCTTCATACATTTGGTGGGCCATAAATCGGATGCGACGGAACAATAACAAATGACAGTCAGTCCCCTATTCACATTATCTAATCTAAGCCATCGAACACCTACCCTCATCTGGAACGAATTTAATTGCTAATCGTTTGCGAATGATATTAGCTTTTACGATTCATAGGGATTTGACCCCTATTGTCTGCGGTTTAACGTTACATTTTATTTATGATATTGACTATAGATCTAGTATTAAGACCGTAAGGTCTATTTTACGACACGTCATCATGAAAAATACTTTACGTTACTTCTGATTTACTTAAAAACTTATGAATATAACAATTTGCTAGGCATCGTGCCCTAATGGTTCGAGTAGTCGCCTGCAACGCAAAGATTGCAAGTGCAAACCCCGACTGGATCAATGAGTTTTCTGAACTTAAGTACAGTGTTTAATTACACCACGAGCATTACGGAAAAGAAAAATATAGATACGACTTTGAAAAGCTCCTTAATGTAACTAGGATGAGGATCAATGGAAAGCAGGGATAGACTCCATACACCTTGAAGTATAGGTATCTCACGAACTTATTTTGTATGAGCTCCACCACTTGACTATGTTTAGCTCCATGTGTAGCCCATATGATCGCGTTGCACTCCAGCTGGCTTCGGACTGAGGCATTGTTACTGTGAACTATAAAATATCTAATTTAGTTCAAAAAATCTCATTGATACTGATCGGTGCACGCAGCTGCTACGATTTAACAGGCATAGTAAGCGCTATTCAAACCAAAATCTTATACTTAGTCCCTTTGACTTGCCAAATCAAATTAAGAATGAACGTAACTAAGCCACATGTGACAACCATAAAATCCTAAGACCTTACGAACTGGCAGGACATGATAACTTGTACGAGGGACATAACAAAATATCACATACATTACTGTATAGCCTTAGTATGGGCTAGGCAAATATAAAAGCAACTTAATAGGCAATAAATGTTGCCTTTCATGATCTTGATGACACTGCGAGTGTTTCCGGACTATCCCATTATTACCTACGAGATGACTTGGTTATAGTATGTAGGTGTAGTTAGTAGTAAGGTAATAACTAGCAGGTTTGCTGCAGAAGCAATTTAGCTATTAAAGTAATTATACAGACGGTCTTTTGTGGGGGGCGCTCTTTGGTGGGAAGATTGTTGTGGTAGTAGTACTGTACAGATATGATAATTAAAGAATAAGCAGGAAATATGTTTAAAAGCTGTGATGGCCGACTCGAATCCCGACTATACACATATTTTTTTCAAACTTAAGTACCTACAGCGATTAGTATTTTAAATCTCCTCCAATCATCATCCAATAAAAAAATGTATGCATAGTCTTGCTATAGTAAAGGCGATGGATTCGCCGTCTGTCACGTTGGCACTTAAAATATATCTTCGTTTGAAAGTGGTAGTATGTTATCTTCTATCTACACCTCTGCTTCGCCTTTCGGGGACCCTTGTGAAAAGGCTTGAAGAACGAGGTTTGAACTTGAAATCTTTGCGTTGCAGGCGATCATTTGAACCCCTCAGTCACCACACCTCTTAAACTGAATAATAACTTTTCAACATTTCTTAAGCCATCATTTACTTTATAATTCGACAGCCTATTTGTCAAAAGCCTAAGACAAAAAGACTGGCGGTAATATTTTCATAAAGTGATTAATTACTCTTGGGGTCTTGCGTTTAAGGTCATTAGTCATACGAGCTTGGTTTAAAATTTCCAATGGAAAGTCTCAAGTGCTCCTTGGGAGAGCTTAAATCTAATTATAAAGGCTGTTTTAGTGGTTTTAGCAGCTTAGCGAAGTGCTTATACGGTGCGGATTAAGTGTCCTTAACATTTGTCATTGTTATGCTATTCGCCAATGAGTTTTGTGATAAATAAACTAACTACACTATTGCCATAGAAGTGTTTCATAACAACATCGAAACTTATAGTATACCAGCTATGGTTCAAGGTTTATTTTAATATAATGATAATAATAACTATACGCCTTTGAATTTCTTCTCAGACGTATGCAGGTTTCCTCTCGAAGTTTTCCTTCACCGTAAAGCTCGTGGTGTGACTAATCACTGAACTTAAGTTAAGAAAAACTCATTGGTACAGTCGGGATTCGAACTTGCGACCTTTGCGTCGCAGGCAACTGCTCGAACCACTCGGCCACCACGGCTCTTTTAATATGATCCGCATATATTTATTACCTATAGCCATCTTTAGTAAACGGGCTGTCTAATGCAAAAATATTTTTGTTTTTGCATTAATAGTTTCTGAGTTTAGCCAACCAACTCTGCCTCTTTATACATATAGTGATATAGAGACACAAAAGTGTTTTCGTAGCGCTTCACGTTTATGACATGTATGAATAATCGTTGTTGAAGCCTTCTTGTAAATATAGACCTGTGATAGAAGACCCCACTCTTCCATAACAAAATGTACTATCATACTGTAATACAAACATGACATAAAACGAATGAGAAGGAGAGTGTTAAACATAATGTATGTAGATCCACCTAAAATCCTATCAACGTGCCAAAATTCACCAAATTCCAAGATTTGCCTTTATAGCATGTTTGAGTAACAAATATCTTCACGAACTTTTGCATTTACATAAATATTAGTATGATTCCCATACTTCTCTGTAATATGTATAATATCTAATAATAAAATAGTGCATCTCGCAAACGTAGCCGTGATAACAGATCAGTGACCTCCCAATTTCCGCTAATTGGGGTCCAAGCGCGAGATTGCTTAGCAACTGTCCTAATAATAAAGAAAGAAAGGCGTATTGCAGGAAACAGTGTCATGCTAGCTTATATTTAAAAAAAAAACAAAGCCGGGGAAGCGATACCAACCGAGTCGATTTGGCCCATATCCAAAATCCATTACTGTCAGTATTATTGCTATAAATTTTCACACAGTATGACCAAGAGACACAAATTAAGAGCTGCGTACGGATTAGAGCCAATTATCCAAGTAAGCTTGACTAAGTAAGCAGCAACAATCCATTTTTGATCGCAATTTATTCCGATTCGCTTTAAATATACCTTCAAAAGAAACCTGTCCTAGAGAAACGTGAAGAACGTATGCGAGTATTTGCTTAAGAGGCTTTCCTCGGCGCATGCATGATCTTAAATGGATCTCAGGATTTCACCCAGAACGCCGTTGCCAGCGTGTACTTTGCCATAGCAAGTTCCCGGAGCTTGTAACGTAACAATACTTGCCAAAAAATATAACGTGGTATCGGTAAGTATTCCTTCATTTCCTATAATCATACAAGTCATATCAGCCAAACCAAGAAAGGGATGGATATTTTTTTCTCCAAAACTCACCATTGTCTTGAGAACAATGCATAGTACTGGTTTTCTTTATGTTAAGCAAACGCTCTTTTCAGGTGAGCAGATTATTTTTCTTTTTATGCGTGTCCATTCATATATACACGCAAGTTTCAAAGCGTTTGCCATTGATTTGTGTACCGTATTAACATTCCAAATGAATTGCTTGTACATTGTTGCTGTTGCTTTTTTTATTATTGACGAGAATGTACGAGAAATAAAGAGAATCATAAAAAATAAAGAATCAAGCATGAAATGTGAACATAAGATATTTAGATGCAAATTTTATTATTTCATCTTAGATGACAAACAAAGGGCTCGTGTCAATTGCTTCGTACAAAATGTCTCACCAATAAAAACGGCTCATTAACGTGACTGAGCGTCAATTTATGACCACCCTATGAGTTTTGATGCGTTGCTTTTTTAATTTGTTTCTATCATTTTATCCCGCGACGTTGTCTCCGTTCAATTATGATTTAGGTCAGTGTCCTTACACAAAAGAACTTTCGCTTTGAACGAACTTAACTTTTCTCTTATATAACCTTAACTTCTTAAAGTGACTACTACTCTACGTAATATTGAAGATAAATTAAAATATTTTAAAAGCCCTTTAAATTTACCCAGAGCTTTAAAAACTACAACAAGCAAAAAACTGCAACATATAGCAATAAAGTGACAGCGGAAAACATTGGGACGCAACTTGCATACGAGAAAGCTACGCTATTCAAAGGCACTACTCTACATAATATTGAAGATAAATTAAAATATTTTAAAAGCCCTTTAAATTTACCTAGAGCTTTAAAAACTACAATAAGCAAAAAACTGCAACATATAGCAATAAAGTGACAGCGGAAAACATTGGGACGCAACTTGCATACGAGAAAACTACGCTATTCAAAGGCCTATATACCTATATATATGTGCCAAAAAGACACTTGTCTTTAATCACATTGGCTCCAAGATGTATCTCCGGCAAAGGAGGGAAATAGTACCTCTGCCTAACCCGGCAAAGGAGGGACCTATGTCTAACCCGGCAAAGGAGGGTTATACCTATGCCTAACCCTTCTGCGAACTTTATGGAAAAGCGTGAGCATGAAGGAATATTTTTTGAACTCTCAAATTTTGCAGCTAACATTTTGAATGTAAGTCAAAGCGAGTGCAAAGAGCCATTCAAAGAGTGAATATTTATTCAAATTTATTCGGCGTTTAATCCTTTCTGCGTTTAAATAAAAGCTACAAAGTACATCTGACTGTACAAAATTACACACTTCTTTCAGAGATAGGAGTCGTTATTAAGCCAAAATTTTACTAAAATACTAGAATATGTTTTAGTGTACTTAACGACACTACTGGTGATAGAAAGCGGTTACCATCATCATCAAAAAATAATCCTTATTACAACTGAACAGCGTCTAAGCCTACCCGCGTCTAGGCTTCTGATGTAGATGGCCGCTAACAACCGACTGGATGATATATTTATATTTTATACCAGGTGGCAAATAGGCACGCGGCTTGCCTGATGGTAAGCGGTTACCGCCGCCCATGGACGCATGCAGCACCAGGGGTATTGTTCGAGCGTTGCCGACTCTAAAGACATAATTACGCATTTATCATAAGTAACTTCATGCTTAGTGTGAGGTCATTCATAGCCTGAGCATTCGCGGAAAAAAACTCCTATGAAATCGCATAGTGCCACAACCAAGCAAGCACACGGCCCGCCTGATAAGCTTTGGTAAGCTTTTACCGCCGCCATTGGACACTATCAATACCAGGGACATCGATCGCGACCTCCAACCGAAATTTAAATATTTAAATTGCAGGAAAAGGGTGTGATGCCGACAATTTCATCCGGAAATCAAAGTTGTTAATGATGGTAATTATGTAAAAAACTAAAGATATTCAAACGTTATGACCTGGCTCTTGACGTAAGCCTGTGTGCGGCTGGTAAATGAAAAATCTATTGATCTACGCAATCTTCCCAACTAGAAATATTTTATATGAAGCATAAACTGTTCAAACATTACACTGAGAAGTGAGCTTGAAAGTTAAGTTTGAATAATAATAAAATATACAATTCTTAATTTGCGGTTTTACTCACAACACCCGATTTGAGGTTATACTCACAATATCCGAGAACTTACAACTAGAAGACAACTGTGCTATTTTCCGAGACTGTTTATATTAAAAAAATCATAGTCCTCCTCATTTTGCTTGTGAAAACAGACAAGAATGTCAAAAATAATTTTTTATAATATACATACTTTTCTCTAGACGTACATATAAACTCTTAACATATATTCTCACACTTTAACACACCTCAAAGAGTGCTAAGTTAACACACTTTAAACACTTAAACTTATCTTATTTATTCTTTATTAAAATGTAGTTAAGCAATCAAACGAGTTATGTTATTACAAATTTCCTACACTATACCTTAAATTTCATAGTATTCTCGATCCTAAGTACAGAACATAGCGTACTAAACAATAACATTAAACAAACTGTTTTATTCGACCGCAATAGTGCCGAAAGCAATTACGTTTTCTAGTTTCATACGTTTAACGATATAGTGAGCACCGGAGACCTTTCGTTTGTACACTTGGTCCACTGGAAGCTTTAAGACCCAATTTAGGGATTGAAAATAAAATTGTTCCTGCACAGTGCGAGACATAAATACGTAGAAATAGCTAGCAATGGGTAGGCAGCAATATATCCCTATAGTTATAGTTTTACCCTGACAAGTTGAATTCAAAGCTAAATATTGTATACATAAAGTATAATTTGTCAGATTTTAGCAAAAAGTAATCATCATTATATAGCAGATGATCTTAGTAAAGGCAGAATGAGGAAATATTTGAATGGCCAAAGACTTCTTTTTCAAGAAAAGAAAAAGTTAGAATGTTTATTATTAGCGACATTACACCTTTCCAAATCGGTCCCTGAAGGAGCAGAGGTATAACAACCCATTTTTTATCGGAGATATTTTTCTGTACCGACGTGACTGATAGCAAGTCCTTCACCGTCATTAACACGAATATACATATTTCTTCTCAGAAGTATGTAGGTTTCCCCACGATGTATTTCTTCTCTGTAAAGCTAGTGTGTGATAGATCACTGCACTTAAGTTCAGGTTCAAACTAATTAGGAAAGATCGCTGGATCTTCACCGGAGTTTGAACCACGGCTGTATTTATTTATCATCTACCTCTTTCAATTTCAGTTTCAATATTAAACGCAGTAAGTGATTTAGTTTCATCCGTACAGTGAACTGTAAAATATACCGACCCTCATAATTTGGACCATAAAATGTAAGTACAAACACTTTGTAACGTTCATACAATGTAACAACAATAGAATATACTTTATGTGCCACAATCAATTCAACCCTTTCGTAACAGCAATTTGGGACAAAATTACGTTTACGTACCTAATAATTTTGTACATAATATTATTTTAACTTCAACACTGAATGAGAACAGGAAGTTTATCGTTCTAGCTCAGTTAAGTAAGCGTAAAAATATCTCTAACAGATTTTATTGGCAATCAGATTCATGTTTTTTTTAAGATATAATAATACATAAAAGATTTTATGTAGAGAGTAAATTGCACATAGCACAGTATAAAATTCTAGTTATATAGAATTCTAGTTCTATAATCTAGTGTCGGCAATGTGCGAGTCATACCCTGGTGTTGCAAGCGTCCATAGGCGGCGGTAACCGCTAACCATCAGGCGGAATTGATGTACGGAGCACACACTAACACTACCTACGTACCAATAGGCAGGTCTTAAACGCAGTTTCTATAAATCACACCAAACATTACGTCGCCAGTTAACAAATGGGGCACTTAATCTCTGGTCAAATGTAACGTTGCGATCGGAATAGGCTCCCTTGGCCCAATGACACGGAAAAGGGTTGGCTGGCTCCATTGTTGGGATAAGCGAAATTGTATCGAATAGTGCCACTAAGTTCACCCCGGATTAGTTATTGGTACCTGATCGTTGGCGGTTGGGTTTATTACCCGTGGCAGTGAGAAAAACACAATGCATTAGTTTTCTTTATTATGTATCTAGGGTTTGCCCCTTGATCAATAGTAAATAATCAGAGAAATAGGGCTTAAAATATTATGCAAGCAATTAAAATTTATTTTCACGACTTTCAATTAGGTTCTCTTAGATATGCTAGTCGCAATAAGAGCCACTTTTTTGCCGCCATTAAGTTGATTCACTTAACGTCTATGCGCCTCTAAATGTGTTTTCAAAATCAGGTTGCCTCACGATTTTTCTGTCGTGGAAAAGCTCTTAAAAATAAACATTGGTACAGACCACCGGAGTTGAAAAATCTTGATTTTGAAGGTAACTTAACCATGTGGTCACCGCGGCTATTAGCAATAATAAAGTTATTTGATAACTTTTGTTACATAATACCTCTATATTCGTAACACAATATTTAATGATAATAATGCGTTTCAACATTACACTTCTCATCAATATAAAGGAGGTAGTGTTTCAAACACTGGAGCGAACTGGATTCGCATTTGTGAGTGTGATATAGAAATGTCAGTAGCAATGCTTATAGACAAGCAAAAAAATCTATCATCGACAATAAACTGAAAAAGCCTAAAGATAGATTATTATTAGAAAATAAGTTAATAAACTATCTTCAGATGCTGTTATCTTCTTCAGAACTTCGGATAAATCTATATATATATAGATCTCATTTTTGAACTGACTCATCACGAAATCTCAGGAACTGTAAGGCCGATTGACTTGAAATTTGGTAGGAGTATTCCTTACGCGGTGTAGAGGTCAGCTAAGAACGGATTTTGTGAAACTTCTCCCGGAAGGTGGAGTGCAGGGAGATCCCATTTGTGAACTTACTCATTAGGATATCTCAGGAACTATAAGGCCGATTGACTTGAAAATTGGTAGGAGTATTCCTTACGTGGTGTAGAGGTCAGCTAAGAACGGATGTTATGAAACTCCACCCGCAGGTTGAACGCGGGGGCGTTAAATAAAAAATAACACGTTTTTTAACTATTGCTTTCATAGGTATGAAACTTGGTCAAAATATTCTTTTTGGCATGATAATAATTACCAAGAATGGATTTGACGATCCTTCAAGGACAATGCGGGGGTGATAAATGTAAAAAAAAACTTTTGACCTGAAGCTCCTTTTGGTTTGAAACTTGGTAATATCTCTGTTCATTATTATTTTAAGTTTTTAAACATAATATTGTTATATATTTGATTTTATGAGTACCTAATCGATTATTTATAGATTAAACCAAGTGTTATTTGTGACTTTCATAATAATTTAAATTATTTCAACCCATAAACATCGATGATGCTCAAATATCAAACAATATTAATGACAACCATGTATCGGAAACCAACTATTCCAAATTCGCCTCTTTATCAAATAGCTTCGTATATAATATTTACTCCATATTGTTATGGGATACCATAGACGATAACAAGTAAAACAGGCGCGTACCATAGATTGATTATGGCGCGAAATACAAATGTCATTTGCGAAAAAAGAAACAATTGCGAGAGAGTAGTACTTCACTTGCGTTTTATAACAAGAATTCGATTGAAATGAAGTCCTTTCCGCTGTCTGTTCGCTTAGATCTTTTAAGCTGTACTACGGATTTCAATGCGGTCACCAGCAATACATAAAGTGTGTTTCAAGTGGAAGATTCATATTATATGTTTAATAAATAACGAAACATTCAAACATTTGTAATGTGATGATATACACATATTTTTGTGCGCTTAAATCGCAAACGCTGGGTAAACCTTACGAGATAGATTAAATGAATGTACTACGGAGTAGTATATCTTCAAATGATCGATATAAAAGTCCGCGATTGTATTTCATTATCTCTAAGGATAAAGGAAACCACCATAACCGTTTTTATTTTTTTACATTATCATTAATATCAATATTGCACCCGTGCGAAGCCGGGGCGGGCAGCTAGTTGATTAATAAGTGAATAAATAATAGTCACCATTGAATTCAAGTTAGTAACTGAAGATTTTATTCCATCCATTCATGTTGATATTATACCGCTACTAAAGCTAATGGGCACATGCAATCTATAAAAGTACTGAAGATTAAGAAAAATAAACACATTAATAATAATAATAATAAATTTATTTCACCAAACAGTTACACAAAATAATTATTATGCTAAGGTTAGTAGTATTAGCTAGTCGGTTTCCGAATGGAATGAGAAAGCATTTGCAACTGCTGACATTGCTAGGCTGCAGCACAGCCTGTGTTAATGTTAAGCAGGCCCATGCCTCTGGATACAAAATTGGTTAAAAGTAACTAACAATAAAGAGTAAGGTACTTATAAAACATACAAGAGCGAGAACAAACTATTTCTTACTATTACTTATTTTAAGTGTGTGCGTGCGTGTGTGCGTGCGTGTGTGCGTGTGTGCGTGTGTGTGTGTGTGTGTGTGTGTTTGTGTGTGCGTGTGTGAATGTGCATACATATGGGTGGGTGTGAACATAGATTATAGGTTAAGATTTCAGAAATATTTCCGTGTCTTCATATGAGTGATTAAGGAAAAAGTTCGTGGTACTTTGCTTACAATCATAAGATATTTTGGGATAAATATATTCTTTTAAATTATATTTATTATAGAGGAATGGTCCAAGGAAAATATTAAAACGCCTTATGAAAGCGGTATTTGATGGAGGAATGGTACATATTTTATCCTTGCGGCGCTTCATTGGCTGTATGTATGGAGTAAGGCGATGTTGGAGGATGATAGTGTGTAATATGAGACAGCAAGATCCAACTCACCGCAGGAACAAAGTATCAGTCCCCAATCGATGAAAGAACATAATTATATAGGCGAGTTTGTTTAAGGTTAACAGTAACTTCCCTGGCATTGACTTCTCGCTTCCCTTCAGATCTAGTCCCATTATCATTCAGAAAGCGTATATATTTTGGGTGCATAATTTCATATCCATCCCTAGGCATTAAGTATTTTAGGTCTAAGTTTTCCAGCAAAAACGCGACCACTTACTTCAAGATTAATCTGTTCTTCCTACAGGATCTTATGAAATATAACTAAACTTAAAGCATAAATCTAAACTGTAAGAAAACGAATTAGATTATTGTAATTAATGGTTACCATCTCTGTTTGATAACTGAGTTGTCGGTACCATCCTGGCGCAAATATTGCCTTTCCGGATGCGGCTGGTTATAAGATTTTTCCCTATTTACTTTCGCAACTTATTTGACAAGGATAGTTTTGATGGGACCAAACCAAACATAGGCTCGAACCGAATCCAAAAATGATTGCAAAATCAGTAGTTAGTAGTGGTAGTTTAATTAGCTTCACCAATTTCCGTCATTTCTCCACCGACTCCTGAGAATATGTTACTGATAAAAAAGTTAAGAAAAAATGTATTATATAACTTCACACCTTCCCACAAAAATCCAACGCCCCAGGGTTGTTGTACCGGTGTAGGTAGTACCGATGCACCCACTTTCCGCCAGAGCCATATTTTAAGTGCCAACGTGTCAGATGGCGTGTCCATCGTCGTTACTCAAGCATAACTATACATACGCCTTAGAATTTCTCAAACTTATGCATGTTTCCTTTCGATGTTTTACCTCACAGAAAATTCGTAGTATGATCACAGTGATTAAGTTCAGAAAAACTGATTGATACAAACAGTCGGGATACAACTTTCTTTTATCAGAATAAAGCAACATTAACCATTAAAAAATAATCAAATAAGTCTTTAGAAATTACTAGTAATTTGGAGAAAGAACCCTATTCGTACATATTTATTCATAAGAATTACATTATCTAGAGATTTTTAATACTTATAAATACAAGGAATTTATGTTACTCAACAAGCGATGAAACCGATCCATTCAAGTAAAACAGTCACTCAAGCCGATTGCGATGGGATGTAGAAGAATAAATTTAAATGGAGTTGAAAAAATCACCGTCAGCGCCTTGCTGTTTGTTTTGAATTCTGCTCCAGCTTTCAATTTAATCGTGTTTGTGTCGCAAATGTTGGGTTTTCCGGTCTCCAATTCCATTTTTCATGCAGATTTGGTGAATGCATCAGTTCTGTCGTTTCGCAAATCGATGTGGATTCTAATCTGGTTAGCGCGCAAGCATAACGGCTACGACAGACTTGTAGATTATTTTGTATTATTGTTGCGTTAAGTTTAGTTTGGATCAGACCAGTATTATTTTTAACCTTCAACGCAAACATTATTCCCTCATAGCTGTGTTTATGTGTGAACTATAGGTAGTACGTAAATGGCTGTACTATTTCTGATGATTTTCGATACATGAAATTATTGAAATACATGAAAACTCAGGGAAAGGGAGACTCTACCCCGAGACTCAGACTCGGCGTGACGCTAAGTTTGTATGTATGTATGTAATACTATTCTACTTAATTAAATCTACGGTTACCAAGGGCCCAGCTTCTTGAGATGAATAATGTAGTATATAGAATTGAGATAGTGACATCCACGAAGACGCGCCCCACCAATTGCTATTCAAGGGGGTCGCAGGATGCGGGGTGTATGACCAAATTCTATTAATTGTGGTGTGCGTGTGCACTTAAAGGTAATCAGTGTGTACCGAAAATACTCAAACATTAGTGGAAAGTGGCACACTTACACTGTAAACTAGATGGTAGAGTAGTGGGGTGCGTCTCGGTAGCACTATCTATGTACACAAAAACAATTAATGGCATTAGGTCTTTGTGTAGCAAGAAAAAGTAAGGCTAAACAAATTTTAATGAATATCGTTATGGAGATGGATGGGGAAGGCCTCCACTTTACCAGTTGCTTTGCTTTAAAAATGGGGGAAAATGTCATGATAAACTACAGTAGGACTCAAATTCCTATGATCATTATGTAGCAGACGTAAAGACAGAGCTACTTACACGTTTATAGGTTACATTAGTATGGATACGACCGAAGAATGATCACAGTGAAACGTTTCCACCTCATCATTTCTATCTTACGCGTACACTCACCTTTTTTATTTGATTTCTCTGTCAAAGCTTATTTGATTACTTTCGCTTTCCATTAATCATTTACACTTATATTGATATTGCCATTGTTGTAAACTGTATTTAGATACAACATCGATACATTAGTGGAATTACTTCCGTATTTTGATGATTATTATTATAAATTAATATAGTAGAGTCATATAGTAGTCAGTTTATTATTTTATAAACTGAAGAACAGTGTTTTTTTCATGGTGGTGAAGAAAAACATTGTAAGCAATTTGGCTTGGGACTGCGAAGAAATTCTGAGACATACATTTATACAACATTGCTATAATTATTAAGTTCAGGAAAGCTCATAGGTACATGCAATATTTACTCGAATCACTCGGACAACAAGGCTCTATATAATAACTTTAAAGAAAAACGGTACGATATTTATGTAATACCTTGTAATTGAAGTTCCTTCCGTGCCTTTACGTGAAATTTATGTGACGGATACCAATATAACCTCCTTTGTGATCATTTCAGGTCTGTCAAGAGCATCAAAAAGTACAGAACCTGATATGGTCTAGCACGTAACTGTAACCGATCCAACTAATCGATCTTTCCCGTAGAGATGTTGTGAAGGCCATATGATAATCACTTTGGCTGTAATAAGGCATGCAAGGAAAGAATATATAAGATGTCGCTTTCATAAGCCCCTAGTACCCTCTCCACACAGTTTCAGTTTATGCAGATCATGTGATAAATCAACAAAAGTTCAAAGTTTGATAAACACGTGTTGCCATTGGACCCCGGAGGCCTATACTGCGACGTCAACCCAGTCGGAGCCAACAATTTATTGAGTTGATGACCTGAATATATCATTGTCTATTTTCTCTTTGCCTATTTGTACATATACATATCATACATATCATCACGCTGAGTCCCTAACGGGGTAGGCAGAGAGTATTATTAATAATATTAGTAATATTTTGAGGGAGGGAGGGCACAACGGTTAATTGCCGTTCGAATTCGGAGCAGCCCGACTGGTACCATTACCTCCACCTTACAGAAGATCGCAGCTAAATGGCATTACCCTCGGGTGTGTCGTGTTCCTGTGGTGAGTAAGGTCGCCAGGCTCCAAGAGGAAGCGGTGTGTCGGCAGCACAGGACCAGTGGTGCAATTCCGCCGTGGTGGTGACCAGGCGCGGCATGTCGGTGCGGTTGTTAGGGAGACCCGGTGAAACGGCTGTCCGCTGGCCGCCCGCATATAGTAGGGGTCCCGAACCCAGGGATCACCTAATCTCCGCCCTGGGAGGCTGACCCGCACATGTGTGTAAAGTCCTTGGTGTAGTGGTCGTGCCGGAGGAGGAGACCGGAGTGGACCCGGCCGCTGCATCAGGGGGGGATCGGGGGCCCTTCCGACTTCCGCTCCGGCAATCCGCACTACCTGTACATCACTGCGGCGGATTGAGACTGCGCTTTGTCCTCTTTGATGCCGACACAACGATTCCTCTTCTTCCTTTTCAGCACCCTTAGAAATCTAAAATGGCCAAATTTAAAAATAGTAGAAGTTTCCCAGCGGCCTCCCCTTCCATATTAAAAATGGACTTTTGCAACATCAGGGGACTTCATTCTAATCTAAATGCAGTCCACCAACACCTTGAGACGACACAGCCGACTCTGCTATTTCTGACGGAGACGCAGATATCCTGCCCTGATGATACATCGTACCTGAACTACCCCGGGTACAAGATGGAACACAATTTTGTGCGCCGCGCCGGGGTATGTATGTACTTCCGGGAGGATATTTGCTGTCGACGTCTCCACGGCCTTGAAGACAGAGACCTGTCAATTTTGTGGGTGCGCGTAGACTATGGTGGCAACACCCGAATCTACGCGTGCCTTTACAGGTCCCATAGCGGTGACACAGACACAGTTCGCCTATTTGAGCACCTGCAATCGACAACGGACAAAGTACTTGAGCAGTACCCCTCCGCGGAGTTGGTGGTTTTAGGAGATTTTAACGCTCACCATGTTGAGTGGCTTGGCTCTCGGTCCACTGACTGCGCGGGGAGGGCTGCTTACGAGCTTGCCCTGGCTTATGGCTTCTCGCAGCTGGTATGCGAACCAACCAGAATACCTGATATCGAGGGCCATACAAGCTCTTTACTGGACCTTCT
Organism: Drepana falcataria; assembly: GCA_945859725.1. Taxonomy (NCBI): domain Eukaryota; kingdom Metazoa; phylum Arthropoda; class Insecta; order Lepidoptera; family Drepanidae; genus Drepana; species Drepana falcataria. Next base: position 5,292,697 of record OX243941.1, on the reverse strand, counting down.
GCTGACCACGCGACCGGACAGCTATTCCATCTCGGTGGGTGCGCCGCTTGGCACATCCGACCACTGTCTGGTCCGGACGCAAGTGCCGTGCGCAAAGGCCGAAGTGCCCCGACCCCCGGGGCGGCGGCGCATGTGGCACTACAAGTCAGCAGACTGGGATGGATTGCGTGAGTTTTACGCATCGTACCCGTGGAGGCAGATCTGCTTTGCATCAGAAGATCCAGACCCCTGTGCAGCAGCCGTCGCTGAGACGATACTGGCGGGAATGGAATGCTACATCCCAAACTCGCTGGTAGCTACAGGGGTAAAGAAACAGCCGTGGTTTAATAAGCCCTGCAAGGAAGCTAAATTATCCAAGCAAGCCTTGTATGAGGCGTGGACCACGGCTCGATCCAATCTGGACCCCAACATATCTGATGCAAAGCGGAAACTTAATGCTGCCTCGAGGCACTGTAAGCGAGCGATTGCCAGGGCGAAATTCGATTTCGTCGGCAGAATTGGTAAGAGACTCGCTAGCTACCCTTCTGGCAGCCGTGCTTTTTGGTCCCTTGCCAAGGCTGCTGAGGGAAACTTTTGCCAGTCGTCCCTACCACCACTCCGTAAGCCGGATGGTAACTTGGCCCACAGTGCCAAAGAGAAAGCGGATCTATTGGGCTCTCTCTTTGCCTCGAACTCGACTATGGATGACGGAGGCGCCACACCGCCCACTATCCTGCGGTGTGAGAACTCTATGCCGGAGATAAGCATAACCCAACGGGAGGTCCGGCGGGAGATGCTGTCTCTGGACGTCCATAAGTCGAGCGGGCCAGACGGTATTCCGGCAGTGGTGCTTAAGCAGTGTGCTCCTGAACTGTGTCCTGTTTTGACGCGCCTATTCGCGCTTTCCTACTCCACCCAAAAAGTCCCAACTTCGTGGAAGACCGCCCACGTGCACCCAGTGCCCAAAAAGGGCGATAGATCAGACCCATCGAATTACAGGCCGATCGCCATCACCTCCCTCCTCTCCAAAATTATGGAGCGAGTGATTAACACGCAACTCCTGCGATATCTAGAGGGTCACGGTTTGTTGAGTGACCAACAGTATGGCTTCCGCCACAGTCGCTCAACGGGTGACCTTCTAGTATATCTCACGCACCGTTGGTCACTCGCCATTGAGAGTCAAGGTGAGGCATTAGCTGTTAGCTTGGATGTGGCGAAAGCGTTCGATCGGGTCTGGCATCGCGGTCTTCTATCGAAGCTTCCATCCTACGGACTGCCAGAGGGATTATGCAAATGGGTCGCCAGCTTTCTGTCCAGCAGATGCATAAGAGCCGTCGTTGACGGTAGCTGCTCCGAAAGCATGGAAATTAATGCTGGCGTCCCGCAAGGCTCTGTGTTGTCCCCGACTCTGTTTCTTCTGCATATTAATGACATGCTTTCTATTGAAGGCATTCATTGCTATGCAGATGACAGCACTGGGGACACTTACTGCACGGGCCGTGCTAATCTCCCTCGTTCCACTGTGGAGGAAAGTCGCGAACGACTTGTGTCTGAAATCGAGAGTACACTTCGCAGTGTCTCCGATTGGGGTCGACTAAACCTAGTTCACTTCAACCCCACTAAGACACAAGTTTGCGCGTTCACCGCAAAAAAAACTCCATTCGCTGTGGCTCCACAATTCCAGAACACTCCCCTGAACATCTCGGAGAGCATTAGGATCCTTGGGGTCGATATTTCTAGCGACGTTCAGTTCCGTGGTCATTTAGAGGACAAGGCTAAGCTGGCGTCGAGGAAGCTCGGTGTGCTCAACAGAGCTAAGCAGTACTTCACACCGCAACAAAGGCTGCAACTTTATAAGTCGCAAGTTCGGCCACATATGGAGTACTGCTGCCACCTGTGGGCTGGAGCCCCTGGATACCAGCTTGGGCCTTTTGACGCGGTTCAGAAACGCGCCGCTAGAATTGTCGACGATCCCATGCTCACAAGCGGCTTGGAATCACTAAGTCTGAGGAGAGACTTTGCCTCCCTGTGTGTGTTCTACCGCTTGTATAACGGGGAGTGTTCTGCAGAATTGTTCGATATGATGCCCACTTCCACCTTCTACCACCGCACCTCTCGCCATCGACGGGGAATTCATCCCCATACCTTGGAACCACAAAGGTCTCGCACTGTGCGCTTCCAAAGAAGTTTTCTTCCGCGAACGCTCAGGCTGTGGAATGAGCTCCCCGTTGAGGTTTTCCCTGGAGAGTACAGCATGGAGTTCTTCAAGAAGGGTGTGAAAAGATTCCTGCAGGGTCGGCAACGCGCGAGTGATACCCCTGGTGTTGCAAGCGTCCATAGGCGGCGGTAACCGCTTACCATCAGGCGGACCGCATGCTTGTTTGCCACCCAAGTGGTATAAAAAAAAAAAAAAAAAAAAAAAAGTATAGTCGCCTATTTGTAAATACCCAAAATTCAATTTATTTTAACTTCATATTCTATATGCCTACCCCTTCGGGGACCCTTGTGGGAAGGCGTGAGGATATATTATTATATTCTCTATCGACCCCTGTTATTATGTATGTATCCAATAAAAGCACATAAAATATATCTGAGTAACCTAGGAATATTATTCTTCCATTTTATTTATATTACACAGATATACAAAACAAAAGTGTGCGTAAGAAGAGGCAGAGGAAGGCCACGTTCCAACTACCTAGATCAAATCGATCGGACGCTCAAGGACGGGAACGTCAAGAGTACTCGAAACCGACGAGACTGTATGAGAGACTGATGAATGTGGACGAAGCGAAAGTGGTATGTAAGTCTAGAGAGAAATGGCGCTCTATACTCTCTGCCTACCCCGTTAGGGACTCGGCGTGATGATATGTATATGTATCTTTATTATATTTTTAAGTGTAGGACAGAGGTATTCATTTAATGGATAAGGAACAAATTAAGATGCTTAAAAACTTTTTGTTTGTTTTGATATTATTTTTACAGATTCACTATGCAGATTTTCATAATACATACCGGGCAATCACCAAAAAAATATGCTTTAGTTTCATATTTTACCACTCTATTTCATGTCAAAATCTACAATTGAACGATTCCCGCAAATATTTACGAATGCATATACAGTGGCGGACAAATATCAGCCAGCAATCCTAAAGGACAAACTAATAAAAAAATATATAATTTATATATCGTCATGTCTTCCCACAAGGGTACCTCAAGGGATAGGCAGATGTGATGACCCACACATCCACTTTCATTGAAAGAAAGAAAACTGCCGATAATAAAATGAATGGGACCATGTCGACTTTGTTGGCCAGTAAAAGTCTTAGCAAGAATGCTCGAGTAGCTGGTGCTCACACAACGCGATATTGGTGCCCACTATATTTTAAGGCAGCGAATCCACGGTTAGTCAGAGGAAATGCATGAAAATAGCATAAGTGCAGTTGAGATGGGTTCCCTTAGAAAAATGTGTGGAGTGAGTATTTTAGATCGAATCTGCAACGTAGAGATTCGCAAAACAACTGGCGTGAACGAGGCAGCGATTGTAAAGTTGAAGAAAGGCATTATGCGTTAGGTTGTATGCCTTTCTTCAACTTTTTTTACAATCAGGCCATAATGCCTTCCTATACAGAAAGGCGAAGGAAGTTTTCCGAAATAAATATGCGAAAGTGTGTGCAAAAAGAGGCAGAGGAAGACCACATTCCAACTACGTACATTAAATCGAAGAAGACTGAAGGGTGGAAACGTCAAGTGTACTCGAAACCGGCGAGCATGTATGAAGAGACTGATGAATGTACGAATGGACGAAGCGAAATATAAAAATGGCGCTATACTCTCCCTGTATATCCTGACAGGGACTGGGCGTGATGCAAATAGGTACGTATGCATGTAAGAGATTTTTTTAAAATATTGTACCTTGTTTTTTTGTCCGACACTGTATTTGAATAAATCATTATCTACGCCCGATATGGTATAAAGTCCTAGTGTTTGCGACGTATTATTGCTTTTACGTTATTTATATTCCCATTGAAGTGCCGTCGCTTTATAAATTCAATTATTTTTATTACACTTAAATTTCCAAAGCAGTTAATTTGCCTAGTAAAAATGTTGTTTCATTCTAGCCGTATTATAATTCCACACATATGTTATTTTACTTGATACTCCCTACAGGCATCTGCCTATCCCTTCAGGGACTCTTGTCGGCAGGCGTGAAGAGCCCGATGAATATGGTTGAAGCGAAAGAGGTCTGTAAGTCAAGAGAGAACTGGAGACTTCTACTCTCTAGATACCGCCCCCGATAGGGTCTCGGCGTGATGATATGTATGTATGTATGTTGTTTTACAATTACTTGACCGAAGATATACATGACTATCTAACAATTTTTCTTACAACACAAGTGTTTTGCTTATAGTTATAGTTGACTATAATTGTAATTTTTTTTTAATTACTACACAAAAAATAATACACAATATTTTTAAACCATGCTCATGTACTAAAACTATGTATGTCGGGAATTTATTACTTTAAAATTATATCGTTTATTTCAGCATGTGACATTAAGTTCCTTCTCAGGGTGACGTTATGGGCAATCCTTAGCTCATGGTGTCTCAAATTTAAAGCAACTACAGATTAGCAGGGCGAACGCTACTTTTCATGTTGATGTTGCAGTTTTAAGGAGTCTTATCGGCTGCAGTTAAATTATGTATAGGCAAAGGTAGGAAAGGTAGGAAGGCCAAAATAATCATAGCAAATATAGTTTATTTTTCTCTTAATTTAATAATATTCACGTATACTTTGAGACAGTATTGAATAAAGAAATAATTGAAGTAGTATACTCTGTCACGTGACAGATGGCGAGTCTATTGCAGTTTCTCAAACATGACTATGAATGTTGCATCAAAGTTCTTCTCAAACGTATGTAGGTGTCTTAACTCATTAATTTGAATCCCGACTTTGAAAGTGCCTACTTAACCATTGGGTCATTCCAAAGAAAAGATTTGGGAAAAGTTCAAAGAAATATCCAAAGGAAATCGACTTAAACCAATCTCAAACTTGTTGTTTTAATATTCATCAAATTAACACAAAAAACGCCCGTCTGCAACCGCTTAATTATGTCATTCTAAATTCTAATGCGTTAATAATGCAAATTCTAAAGGGTTTAATATTATGAGGGACTGAGCAGGTAAAATATTTAGTCTTTGCCCGTCTCGCGGTTTACGTAAACATGCAAATGTTATAAATAGAAGGTTTCTGCGGAAAGGTTGCTAAATTGAGTGTGATATGTGATGTTACCCTCGCACGTTTAATAAAGTACTTTTCTCTAAAATTCAAATGATTGTTAGTCTTGTTGACCCTCTGAGCACTGTGGCAAAATTCCTCGCTGCAGGGAATGGATGTGATAGACTCATTTTAAATTGTGTCATACCTATTTGTTATATACTTTCCTCCTACATATCCTGTGTCAGTCACGATCAATATACATTGATCGTTGTCTCGCTCCTTAGTTAGGAACTAGGTAAATGTATGTAGATTTGTAGGTAAAACTAACATTTTAGACATTGTTCATAGATCAGAAAACATATATTAATTACTTCCTTTATTTTTTTTATGTACCTCACAGATTATAAAAGTATTGTGTATGCCAATTATTGCTGTACATATTAGGTTTAAATTTTTGTGTCCATATATGTATATTATTGGTGTATCTTAATAAAAAAAAATTTTAAGTATTATGACTATAAAATTACTCTTTCCAGTATATCAATAAAAAAAAAAAACTGCTGTTATGGTAGCATTATTATTTATTCATTTATTCATTATTGATTTGAATCAAGGAATCAGTAAAAATTAAATTTCCAAGTTCTGATTACTCTCTGATATGAAGTACTCATTAAAAACACAAGTAAAATTTAAAACTTCTAAGCAGCAGTTCGATCCTACCGTTGATTCAAATCAAATTGTCGAGAGTTTTCTTCTGAGTCATCCAAAGTTTTGATGATTCCAATTAAAGGACTTCCAACCTAAAACCAAAGAGTGTTAACAACAAAATTAAACAAACTCCGATGTTGTTTAGTCTCGGATATTAAGGGTAAAGTTACTTATCTGGATAGTGTAATGTAATCGACGAGGCTCCTATTAAAACTTGTACCGTTGTTTCTTATGTTGTTGCCGCGGCTGTAAGTTTAAGTTACATCGGAGCTTAGGCTTAGGCTCAGGCCGTATTTAATATTACTGGCTTAGGCGGAAAATTTTGATTCTGGGAAAAGTCAACATAACAAAAAGGATGAGGAATAGACTAAATAGGTATCATAATGCTGTTTGGTAGAAAGACAGCGTCAGTTTTCTTTTCACAGACCGCTCGCCCTCGACGGGGAATTTAACTCCAATACCTTGGAAGAAATCCAAAAACGAGGATTACGCACTGCGCGGTTCAAAGAGATTTACACAAACGCTCAGGCTGTGGGATTAGCTCCCCTTTGAAGTTTTCGTTAGAGAGAACATCGTGGGGTACTTCAAGATGGGCGCGCGAGCGATATGTCTGGTCATACATACTCGTGCATACATTTGAGTACTTGTGACGTTCCCATCCTTGATTGTGCAATCGATTGAATCTAGGTAGTTGGAACGTGATCATTCTGTCTCTTCTTCCTGATATTTCCGCTTTGTTTTGCCTTTTTATTTTCTCTTACCTTTCATGAGTCACCATGGGATAGAAGATGCAAAAAAACGATAAGTAATTAGTTATCTTGGTCTATATCCTTACAGATGTATATTTTATTATTTAATACAGATAACATACATTTATCTATATAAAAAAGGCTGACGTTCATACTTGCTGTCAAGTAAAAAGGTACCAGTATTGCTTTAAGTAGCAGAATTATATATCACTAACTATACTAGTATTGTGTTACCGATGTATAAAGCCTTCTGATCCCAGCTCCAATCAAAGAACCTCTTTGAACAACTGACTAAAGTATAAACCCCATGGTTCCAACAGTACGGTATAGGGAACAATATAGCATCCTTGTTAAACTCAATTCAACACAAAATAGTTCGCAGCTCTACAAAGTGGAGCGTTTTGCGGTCTATTTTCGTAAAGGATTCTCCGGAAATGGCCAACCACTATTGAAAGGAAAGGCTCTCGACCAAAGAACGGATCACTCGAGGTTAATAAAGGTTACTTAACACCTTTAAGACTTTTCTTGATATTACGTGAGCAGTAGGTATTGTTGGTATTATTACGACATTGAATACAACAAGGCGTTTTGTTTTAGAAGCATGATACCTACAATTTTTATATTGCCGTGTCTTCAAAACAGAATAACTTTGTCTACTAAACCGAATAATGGTGAGGCCTCCAGCTCGGAAGTTTCTTAAGTGCTAAGCAAACACCAAAGGGGGTGGCGGGGTAATACGACAAAGGTGGAATGCATATTATACGGTAGTTATGTTGTTTTATTAGCGCTAATAATTCTCATAGTTAAGCCATTGTGATCCCAGCACAGGTCTTATTATATGGTTGAACCTTACTACGGTTCTAGGTGTGCGTGTCTACGCGCTACGAGATACGATCTTAAGTATAATGGTGGTGCTGGCCCAGTCAGATTATTCAACAGAAATGAAATACACAAATTATTTAAGCTTTTGAAGACCAAGCGTGAAATATATTATCCGAAATTAACAATAGCAGATTTTTTCATCAAAATCATTCGTAGAGCAGTATAATCCGCCAAAATTTAAGTCAACAACCTCATACATTTTCATTTGACCCTTATTCAGGCAGAATTACAATCATCGCCCGGGAACACCTCAATTTCGTCGTGTTTTAATCAAGTTGGGTGGGCCGGGGAAAAATGGTATGACTCGTTAACCCTCTTGCGGAATAGTGGTATTTAAGAAAAGTTGGCTTTGATGTTTTTATAAAGTTGATGTACAGGATATTTAGATTTTAATCATGAATGTATTATTATCTTTTATTTAAAAAGGGCGCGGTGGCCGAGTGGTTTGAATAGTTGCTTGCTACACAAAGATTGCAAGTTCGAATCCCGACTGCACTAATGTATTTTTTTGTGAAGTTAAGTAGAGTGATTAATCACAAAAGCCTTAGGTTGAAGGAAAACATCCAGAGGAAATTTTCATAATATGTTTGAGATGAACGCAGCTTTCACGTCACCTTTTCGTCAATCGTCAATGTACTATCAAATTCGTAATGTGACTTATAACTGCACTTAGTCCAGAAAAACTTATTGGTAACAGTCGGGATTCAAACTTGCAATCTTTGTATTACAAGCTACTATCCGAACCACTCAGCCTCCACGACTCTATGTATTTTCATTCCATTTATATCTGAAGGTGGCAAATATTCAAGTATTAACACTTTAAGAACACAACTACCTGACAGCGAACCTGTGCGAAGGATCTCTTAACCTACATTAATCTTCGGGTCGTCCGTAACTACTCTCCATTATACAGACTCGATTGAATGAAAACAGTTAACCGATACCTTGAGAAATTAACAAAGGTCTTGACGGCTTCGCATTTACTTAATTCTGTGCATATATCACTAGCGGCTTCACTCGCGTAATATTGAGTGTTTTGGCTTTTTTACTGGAATAAAATACATCTTATATGTTATTCCATCTAATAATCTATCTCTGTGAAAAAAATCATCCAATTCCAGTCCATCTAATCCAGATATGATGATGATGATGATGATAAATACTGATAATGACTGAATACATGACCCAAATCTGTGTCACGCGGACTGACTGCGAAAGAGCCTTATTTATATAATAATAGAACATGGCAAGACCTGACAATTAGATGCGCCGTCTATCCAATATTTGTCATATAAGCACATTCGTATATTGTATTACAGTCGATAGTACCTTTTCAATATTGTGCTTAATATAGATAAGATTGATTGACACAAATAGGAAATAATCATTATACTATATATACTATCACGAATGTTTGCTAGCAGGCATTGAGCCCACAAAACCTACAGCCAGTTAGGCTTTTGCAAACCAGTATGAATTTTAGCTAACGATGAAAAAATATAGGCATGAAATTTACTGAGTCATGAATCTACTAGAATAACGTACAACTCAGCGCAGAATAAAAAATAGCAGCTTAATTGAAAGGCTTTGGACCAGAAATGAAGGCAATAATTGAATGGGCTTACCTACTGCTTGTGTTCTTAATAATTTTTTTGAACCAATGAGTTTCTCTCAACAGTAATTTATTAAAACACGAGCTTTACGTTGAAGAAAAATATCTTGTCAAAACCTATCTACCGCTTAGAAGTTCAAAGGCGTTTAAATGAAAATGGTGCCAGAAACATGGCTATAGTTTTAAGTACCTAAATGGAAGAAAATGTTCATATGAATCCCCGAAGACGAAGGCAAAGGTAAGTAGTACCCACACACTTTCCGCTAGAGATGTATTTTGTGCCAACGTAACAGATGGCGAGTCCATCGCCGTTACTCAAGCACGACTATACGTACGCCTTTGAATTGCTTCTCAGATGTATGCAGGTTTTCTCTCGATGTTTTCCTTCACCATGAAGCTCGTGGCGCGACTAATCACTGTACTTAAGTTCAGAAAAACTCATTGGTATAGTCGGGTTTTCGAACTTGCGATATTTGTGTCGCAGGCAACTACTCGAGCCACTCGGCCACCACGGCTTATATAGGAAGCATTAATTGTATTTACTTCACCGTTATACCTGAACAATTTCACTCCGTAGAACATCTTACAAATAATTAGCGCTCGTTAAACTCACATGCCGTGTGTAGCATACCGCAACTCCGGTAATTTGACAGCGATACGACTGCAAACTAAATTAAGGTTTCACGTAACGAACGAACTAACAAAGGGTACCTGTTAAATCAAGTTAGCATCTTACCGGTTCGGATTGTGTTCAAATCAATTTATACTATCAATAGTATTGCTCACTCTCTCTACCGCCCTACAGATGGTCTACCTTACCCTTATTAGCATCGCCCCAGGTGCCTTCATTGCGTAAATTCGTTACACCTAATTACACTGAGTTCGGAAATATTTGATACATACTTCATATCATACATACATATCATCACGCCGAGCCCCTAACGGGGAGACTTGCATACCTACCTCGACTCGTCCACATTCATCAGCCTCTCATACATGCTCGCCGATTTTGAGTACTCTTGACTTTCCCATCCTCAAGTGTCAAAAAAATTCGATTTGGTCTAGGTAGTTGGAACGTGGCCTTCTTCTGCCTCGTCTTGCACACATTTTCGCTTTGTATATTTGTTCATTCAACCTTTCTATAAGTTCATATCTATTTAATATCTATATTTCTTCTCTTCATATCATATAATACAAATATATACACATAACACCGACTCCCTCATTGGGCAGAAAGAATCGCCAGTTAGTTAAGTTCAGATAAATGAGTTGGTAGAGTCGGAATTCGAATTAACAATCTTTGCGATGCAGGTGACTACTTGGCCACTTCTCATGTGTTGCTGTAATTACAGCACCATGTTATGTAAGTAAAAATGATAGTAGAAAGGCATATATTTCTGCTATCATAACTATTCCTTGTGAAGTTCTGAAAACTTTAATCACTGCAGAAACAAGACAGCTACCCAGGAGCAGATTAATTTTATCATGATATTCTGTAAAACGGATACTGCTCTATGAAGATTGTCGGGATATCCACTGTGCCGGTTCTCTTAAGAATTCAATTAAATTTCTCCTCAGTAAGACCCAAATATTCTACTAGTTAACGTCGCACTAAAACATCAGAGATCTTAAAATTAAAACTAATTTAATTGCCAATAAAATGTAAGCTATACCTTTTTGGTCCTTAAGAAAATACCGTTTAAAATGGGTTTTGCTTGTACTTTTACAGGGTATTAAAATCGCATCGTTTTTATTGCTTGGTCGGGTTTTGGGTCTTTTATACAATCAGTTTGACTGAAGTACAAATTACTTTGAGCTATCGAGGGCGATTTTAAGGAACCAATTGGTTTGTTTTATTGTAAATTTTGGTAAGCTATTTATTATTACACGAGCTATATCTCATAGTTCTATCCACCAAGCAAAGATCAGGATCGAATGACGGTAGTGTCTTATTACATCGTGCTTGCTACCGCCATAGAACAAAAATTGCTTGTACTATAGAAAGTATAAAGTAGGGGATTAGGCCCCTATTGTACATATATGATGTGGATGTATGTACAAGATTAGGAATGCTAAGGGAAAAATATCTTCACAAAGACTATTACAATATAAGGCCATTATTGTGATTATATTGACAACTATTCTAGCATTGTCATCCCACATCATCCCTCAAAACATAAATTCCTCACAAACACCAAACGGCAAACTTTCTTGTCACACGAACTCTGTCTACATTTAGGTGAAAATTTTAATCCCATTTGAAGTAGAGAACGTGCGTGCGGTTTTCCCTTCAGGCGTTTGTTGATTCGCGCCTAATTACCGACTCAGTATACCAAAACTTTTGCTTTCCGTATAACATTTTCTGCACCGGTATATCGGCGTCAAAACGTACGTAATTGTGGTTTGCAGACATCCATTAACTTCGGTGTGCTGTGTTTAAAAAACGTTTAACCTGTGTTTACAGTAACAAAGACTGGATTGGACTGGAGAAAGGTCTGCAAGTCTAGAGAGTAGTGGCGCTCTACTCTTTATGCCTACCCCGTGAGGGACTCGGCGTTTGGACATATAGAAAGAAAGAAAATATCATCACGCCGTCCCTAACGGGGTAGGCAGAGAGTACAGTGCCAGTTCTCTCTAGACTTACATACCTCTTTTTTTGCTTCATCCACATTTATCAGTTTTTTCATAAATGCACACCTAATATACCTCTGGCGGAAAGTGGGTGTGTGGGTATTACCCATACACCTCTGCCTACCCCTTCGGGGACCCTTGTGGGAAGGCGTGAGGATATTTATTTATAAATGCTCGCCGGTTTCAAATACTCTTTCCCTTCCTTGTGTATCCGATCGATTTGATATAGGTAGTTGTAACCTGGTCTTCCGCTGCCTCTTCTTGCACACAGTTTCGCTTTGTATATCTGTACATATATTAATGTGCCAACGTGACAGATAGCGATTGTGGCCTTCTCTCAAGTACTATTAATTTTTTCTACATTTTTTCAAACATTTTTTTTTGGAGGAGTTTTTCTACATTTAATTACAGTGAGGCACACCACGAGCTTTACGGTGAAGGAAAACATCGAGAGGAAACCTGCATACGTCTGAGAAGACATTCAAAGGCGTATGTATAGTCGTGCTTGAGTAACGGCGGTGGACTCGCCATCAGTCTGTCACGTTGGCACCTAATATACCTCTGGCGGAAAGTGGGTGTGTGGGTATTACCTATACACAGAGGTGTACCTTCCTACCCCCTTCGGGGACCCTTGTGGGATGGCGTGAGGATATACAATACTATTAATTAGTTTTATATTTCTTCTTAAATATATACAGTTTACGATACTGAAAGTATCGTAAAATGCATATACTGCATATTCGCAACAAATGTGATGATGAAATTGATGAATCAGTGATTTTTGCAAGAAATTCCTTAGCTCAGAAAAAGCTCCGCTCATCTCTCAACTTGGTGTATGCGAGGTTTGAACTAGCAATGTTTGAATTGCAAGCGACCACTCAAAACCACTCGCCCTCAAATAACTTAACAAAACAAAAAATGTTAATAAATATTGCCCGCATAAAGGATATGAAACTTCTCATCTAAATATAATGAAAGCAAATAAAATCTTATTTGCTAGATTTACAGCGCGGAGAATTCCACTCGTTACGCTGGAACATCTTAACACTTTTTCACTCCTTTGGTTATCAATGGCCTGGAACGAACATGAAAATTTACGTTCGCTACCTTCGTTATATATTGGGATGCGATAATTCTGCTGTAGAATCTTCGTTAAGCTGCCTTAAAGTTTCTAAAAGGGTTGGAGGTTTATAAGAGGCAATTATTTTAGGTATTTCAAGTGGTTAATATTTTAGCTACTTACGGCTTAGGGCATGTCTACAAACTATAGTAATATTATGAGATTCACAGGCACAGTAAAAGTTTGAAGCGTCATAATAGCAAATCAAAATTATATATATTTATTAAAACAATAAGCTTAAGCGATAGTGGGCTTAACACGTGACTTTATTTATTATAGATATCTACGATACGTTTAGATATCTGTAATCTATAATTTGCATCAGTCAGCCATACAACGGGTAGTGTGAGCGTGAAAATAGAAAGGGACTTTGTTTAAAAGGGCCTGAGGGAATGGTGGCCTCAACTGGGAAAAATCCGGCCAACATTCGTCAATGGTAAAGTGAGCAGGTTAGACCCCCATGGATCGCTACAGCTGGCGAAAAAGGGAGGATGCTTATACCAAGCAAAGAGTTGAAAGAACCAGAGTGAATGACGTTGAGAGAATGACACATATATTTATTTACATTTTCTATACCTTTCTAGAAATTCCTAATTACACTATATGTTACTAACACCACTATCTTGTAAACTAAGATTCTATAAGAAATATAGGCTTTTTTATTTTATTTTATTACTAGCTGTCCCGCCCAGCCTCGCTCGAGTGAAAAAGTTAAATTGCCCGTAACACAATCGCAGCGCCACCTATTGGATCCAATTGTAAATCTAAACCATTCTCGAATCTAGCTTAAGACACACAGAAACACACAGAAAGCTTCGCCCGGGTAAAAAGGTGAAATTCTTGAAACTCGATCGCAGCACCACCTATCGGGTCCAATTTAATATAGCCTATGTTACTCGGGGATAATGTAGCTTTCCAAAGGTGAAAGAATTTTTGAAATCGGTCCAGTAGTTTCGGAGCCTATTCATTACAAACAAACAAACAAAAAAACAAAATAATATTAGTATAGATTATACCTTTCGAACGAATCGGTAGCAAAAGTAGAGCGCTAGTTCTCCTTAGACTTAGACATCTTACATTTAATCCTTTAACCCTTCCCATCTTCCTGACACATCGGTGGCAGCCGGCGCTGCTGCTGCTCAGCAGGAGTGCCTCAAGCGCCGCAAGTATGCCTGTCTCGGTTCAGGTTACATATTTGCGGCCTTTGCGGTTCAAACTCTGGGACCTTGAGGTTCTGAAGCTCACCATCTTTTTAAAGAGGTCTCGCGCCGTCTCGTTCCTAAGACGTCTCGTGACAGGCGGGCAAGAACATAACTCGCTCAGAGACTCAGCATTGCTATTCAGCGTGGCAATGATGCAAGTTTTCTTGGTACGTTGCCTCCGGATACCGATTTGGGTGTAGTATAAGTAGTTAGTTACTCAACTGTTTTTTTTTTATATTGTTTATTGTTGATATTGCAAATGAATTATTACCATCTTTTACTTAAAGAAAACTACGCTATGTGCATTCATATATATCTATCCTACTCCTAAGCTCAATATGCAAGATGACCCTTAAAATTACAATGAGAATATCTACAGAAATTTCATACTTCACTTCGTGCCTCAATTTCCTTTTCATTCCAAATTCTTGTCTAATTATTTTTGCCATTAAAGGCACGTTTAGTAGAACCTGATCAAACAAAATAAAAGATCGAGAAGGAAATGGTCATAATAAGATACAATCAGTTGTAAAAGACAATAGAATAAAAGGGAGCTCTTTCATAGCGGCCATTCATACAATTGTTTTGCGCTGGTCGCTTTTGAGAGATAAATGAATTGTCAATTGTGACGACTAATCGATTACAAAAGTCGAGTCATGTCACAGGCAGGATTTAGATCGGCGGCCGGCTTTATTCGCTTCGGATATACCTCGAGCTGTGGTGGCCGAGTGGTTCGAATAGACGTCAGCGACGCGAAGATTGCAAGTTCGAATCTCGATTGTACCAAAAAGTTTTTTCTGAATGTATATATACTCACGCCTTCCCACAAGGGTCCCCGTTCCAACTCGGTTATACCACGGGTATGCTCCTCTTCGACGTGGCGAAGGCATTCGACAAGGTCTGGCACAACGGCTTAATATACAAGCTGTACCAGTTGGGCGTGCCGGACCGTCTAGTACGCACAGTACGGGACTTTTTGTCAAACCGCTCCTTCCGCTACAGAGTCGAGGGCACACTCTCTTCCCCCCATCCCATACGAGCAGGAGTCCCGCAAGGCTCAGTGCTCTCGCCACTCCTATTCACGCTTTATACTAGCGACATTCCCCTCCATAGACGAGTTAAAAGCGCTCTATTCGCCGATGATACGGCTATCTACTACAAAGGTAGAACTCCCGAGGGAATTCACGACAACCTCCAATCCGCGGTCACAGCCCTGGGGCGGTGGTTCCGGAAATGGAGAATTGAAGTGAACCCCACCAAAAGCGCAGCCATTCTATTCTGGAAAGGCCTCGAACGCCCACGGGTAGCCCCCATCACCCTCTTCGGCAAACCCATTCCATGGGAAGAAAAAGCCAAATACCTGGGTGTGATCCTCGATCAACGCCTTTCTTTCCGTCACCACGTAAAGGCGGTACGCGCGCGAGCCGCCTTCGCGCTCGGTAGACTTCACAGCATGTTGAATGCGCGAAGTAAACTCTCATTGAAATCCAAGGTGAGGATTTACACGACGTGCATTCGACCAATCATGACATACGCGGGTGTAGTGTTCGCACACACTAGCAAGTCAACACTTAACCCCTTGCAAGTGCTCCAAAGCCGGTTTCTCCGGAGAGCCACAGGTGCCCCGTGGTACATGCGTAATAGCCAACTCCACGTTGATCTCAAAGTCCCCACTATAAAACAGTTTTTGAAAAAACTGTCCAAACGTCATTTCGATTCTGCTGTAAATCACCCCAACCCCCTCGTCGTATCGGCCGCCCGATACACTCCTTCCCTTATCTCGAAGATAAGGCGTCCAAGACACGCCGTCATCGAACCGGATGACGACATAACGGTCCTCCAGGACGCCCGACAAAAACATACCAACACTACACAAAACCGACCACTGTTCCGTCCTCGCCGACGAGGCTCGACGCGAATAAGCCGTAATGTTCCCCCCCGACCCCCGCCGCAAACGCCGGCCCGCGCCAAGCCTGACGCGCAAATCCCGCCCCCAAATAATATTTAAATAAAATTACCAGTCCAGCCCAGCTCCCTTGCTCGCGATCCAGCAACGCCCTAAGCCGAGGTTCGTACCCCAAAAAAAAAAACAAGGGTCCCCGAAGGGGTAGGCAGAGGTTTTATTACCTACACACCCACTTTCCTTCAGAGATATATTTTTTTTTGATTGATTATATTTATGTACAATGATTACCTATACCAAGAGCTTTACGGGGCAGAAAAAAATCAGTTAAAACCCGTGAGACAATAACGCGTTAATAAGAAATGCGAATACTATGGGACCTATGACCTAGAATTATATTTCCAAACTAGATGGTAGCCAGAGCATTTGTCTTGTGTTACTGCAGTGAGAAATACATAACTTATTAGCATCTTACTAGCAGAAGCTGAACCCATCCGCCCTCTACTACTGATATTTTAAATATTTCAGCCAGTGGTCAGGGGTTATCAAATAGTATTAATATATAATATCATCACACCGAGTCCCTAAAGAGGTAGGCAGAGAGAATAGAGATATTATTTTGGACCAAATATTCTAATACTGCCATTTTTCTGGAATTAAAACACAACGCTTAACATAGATTGAGTTTTAATCATTTTATAACATATTATGGTAAGTCATCTAATGTAATTCATAATATAAAAAATAATAATGTTCGTGCCAAATTTCATTAACTTCCGTTCAGCTGTTTTGGCGTGATTGAGCAACCAACATCCTCACAAACTATTGCATTTACGTATGGTAATAAGGTTTTATGTAATTGCAAGTCTAGGCATATCCCACAAACGCATTTTCATATCATCTTGTTAAGCCTAGCCGGGGTTTGCGTTCATTGAATCCTCGTTTAAGAACAGAAGGCGGCATTTGTTTCCAAATCAAAAGCCAATATCGGGCGCCGATCAATACAAGCAGCTTTGACATATTTGCATAATAGGATTTTGTTGGCGACGCAGAGTTACGAATGGTCAACGGATCCGATACTCCTGTAGATCCAATATATTTTTGTTGTGACTGGATGCGATTTTATTTCGAGCTTTGATTTTTTTTTGTGGAAGCTTAAAGCTGAACTGCGGTGGGATTTCCAGACTGGAAAGTTAGGCGGAACGCTAGAGTATAATAAATATTGGCGTCGTGTGTTTTTTGTTGCAAAAGTTTTTGTTTTTTTTAGTAAGTGGTTTCAAGACGCCTGCAAAACCAGGGGTATCACTCGCGCGTTGCCGACCTTGCAGGAATCTTTTCACACCCTTCTTGAAGCACTCCATGCTGTACTCTCCAGGGAAAGCCTCAACGGGGAGCTGCACACGGGGAGCATTCCATACCCTGAGTGTTCGCGGAAGGAAACTCTTTTGGAACCGCGCCGTGCGAGTCCTTTGTGGTGTCAAGGTTGGGGATGGGGATGAACTCCTCTTCGATGGCGAAAGGTGCGATGGTAGAAGGAAAACAATTATTTGTTGGATACTTTCTGAACGACAAGTGGAAAAACAAACATACCTAGAAAACAAAGATATTATAAACACATGTTATGAGCGCTTCGCGTGCCTCAAAAGTGGGTTTTAAAGCTTTTGCTAATTAGGTAACTTAAACTTTAAAACTTTTTGCTCCTGGTAATTAAGGGAGGCTTTTTATGTTCAGCATGTTAATGTTAATGTCAAATGTTTTAATAGATTTATACATACATATCATCACGCCGAGTCCCTAACGGGGTAGGCAGAGAGTATAGAGCGCCAGTTCTCTCTAGACTTACATACCTCTTTCGCTTCGTCCACATTCATCAGTCTCTTCATACATGCTCGTCGGTTTCGAGTACTCTTAACGTTCCCGTCCTTGAGAGTCCGATCTATTTGGTCCAGGTAGTTGGAACGTGGCCTTCCTCTGCCTCTTCTTGCACACACTTTTGCTTTGTATATCTGTTTCGTCAATCTTTCTTCACTCATCCTTTCTATGTGTCCAAACCAACGTAACATGCCTTTCTTCATCTTTACAATCACGCCCTCATTCACGCCAGTTGATTTGCGAATCTCTTCATTGCGGATTCGATCTAATATCGTTACGCCGCACATTTTTCGAAGAGATCGCATCTCGACTGCATTCAAGCTATTTTCATACTTCCTCTGACATACCCAGGATTCGCTGCCATACAATAAGGTAGGTACCAATATCGCGTTGTGGACAGCAACTCGAGCATTCTTGCTCAGACTTTTACTGCCCATCAACGCCGACATGGCTCCATTCACCTTATTTCCGGCAGTTATCCTTCTTTCAATATCTTTTTCATACTTTCCATCTCGTGTGAACATGCTTCCAAGATATACAAATTCATTCACTTGCTCTAGAATTTGCCCATTTACCGATATTGCACACTCGGTCACTTGTTCATCTCTTTCGAATACCAGAACCTTAGTCTTGCCAGCGTTTAGGCGCAGCCCCTTCTTTTCACATTCTTCTTTCATTATGGTAACTAGTGACTGCAGTTCGCCCTCTGATGACGCCAGTAAAACCGCGTCATCGGCGTATAGTAGGCAGTTGACCACTAAGTTTCCCATTTTCACTCCACATCCGTTCGTTCTTAGTGCTCTCAGACAGTTATCTAGATATATAATGAACAGCCAGGCAGACATGATACACCCTTGTTTGACCCCCGACTTCACATCAAACCAGGGTGACATCTCACCGTTAACCCTAACGCACGCCTCGCTATCACTATAGAGTGATTTCACGGCATGCAGTAGGGAACTGCTCACTCCATATCCAGGCAACACGTCCCAGAGTTCCTTTCGTACGACTCTATCAAATGCCTTCTCTAAGTCGACGAAAGCGCAGAAAACCCTTTGGTTAATATCCAAAAACTTTTCCGCGATTCCGCGAAGCGAGAAGGTTTGATCCATACATCCTCTTCCTGGTCTAAATCCACCTTGGGATTCCCAGAGAAACCTTTCGGATCGCTCTTGCATTCTTATCGTCAGGATCTTCGTGTACACTTTACTAGCTAAGCTGACCAAGCTGATGGCTCTGTAGTTGGAGCATTCCAATCGTGATCCCTTTCCTTTATAGAAAGGCACGATGACTGCTCGCCTCCAGTCGTCCGGAACATCACCCCTTTCCCAGCAAAGATTGCATAGCAAATAGATGACGTCCCAGACCGCTGGTCCACCGTACTTGATCATCTCAGCCGTAATCCCATCTATTCCCGCAGCTTTTCCACATTTCAGACTTCTTATCGCACTTACAATCTCTCCCATACTTATTTTATCCGCTTTAGGATCCTCGACAGATTCTGTTGGAGGCAGCTCTATGAGTAGATCAGCGGCATCATCATCATACATATCTTTGTAGAATTCACTCCATCGCCTGAGGACGATGAGGACGACGACGAATAGATTTATAATTTCCAATTAACACTAATATATAATATAAAGGCGGGTGTGTGTGTACTACACACTTCTGGCTACTCCTACGGACCCTTGTGCCATGGGGTGAAGACATAAAAGTCGATAAAAGGCATCCAATAACTTATGCGTTACCTAATCTATACTTAAATGGGCGCAAAAGATAAACACGCAAACTATCCAAAACTGAATTAATGAACTCAAACCAGCCCATATAAACGCCCTTATTTCTATATAGCTGTATTTCATACGTTAAATATGAACTACAGCGTAGACCTTTATTTATAACAGTAATAAGTTAATCCATGAACAATCACTTGCACTAAATCACCGAACTTCCTAAACTAAATCTGTTTCTAATTCGGACAATCATCAATTTCGTTACCTCAAATAAACTATCCGTCCATATCACAGGTCAACAATAAATTGGAGGCGGGTCAGCCGTGTAATTATTTCGCACCAGGTCCTTATAAATCATCCTGAGGTTACCAATACCCTGGGTCTGCCATCAATCACGACCCTTGCCTCCTAACGTGGCTTTCGAAATGCTTTATATCTTCCAAGCAGTTTTACGCGTTTATAAAGATATCTTGGAATTTATGCACGCCTGGTACTGTAGCTTTGAATGGTTGCGGGTAAATGAACGTTTAGCGGTGGTAAATGCTCGTTCAAACATTCTCCTGTCGCTTATTCGACCTCACATTACCCCCATAGAGTTTCTTGGGACTTATAGACTATAGACATAGACTGTGTACTCTTTTTTATAAGCAAGACAGCGATAGGTTACTACGACTGAATTAAATGCTTGTTAGTATGTAAAATATGCGTTATAAATATAAAGAAAGAAAGAAAAGAAGAAACATCTGTCCTTCGCTAACCAATTACGATTGTTTAATATGACAAAGTAGCTGTCTCCTCGTCTGTAATCCAAAGGTCACTGGTTCAGATCCGGCTCGAAGGACCACTTTGTTAACCTTGCAGACGATGAGAAGTGTGGTGTGAGACACAAACTATGCTTTCGTGCTGGAAAACGTTTTATTTTACCAACTTACATTACCAACTGACGGTTTTGTTTTTCCTTTTTTTCTAACTGTCAGTAAAACCTTAAACCTACTTGGATGTGTCGTCAACAGTACACATGACGTCACATACGAAGATCTGTTTCAACGTATGCATGTTACCTAGAGAAGTTTTTCTTCATATGTGGTGTGTATTTCACCATATTTACAGGTCAGTAAAACTTATGTGTTCAGACCGTGGATTTGAGCTTGCAATCTTTATTTTGCGAATGATTCTTCAAAGCACTGATACCTTCAAAATGCATGAAGATTTACTCAAAAACAAAGATGATGTACCTACACTTAAAAAAATATAAGTTTTCAGGCCGTCTTGAATCCATTAAATCCAGTATTTTCTTTTCATATTTTTTTGTCTAAAATGGAAGCTATCCATCATCCGACCTCGATCGTGTGAGAGAATTGGCCACTGAGGCTTCCAAACGATTAAGGTGGAACTACATTCGAGTGATGTGAATTCTTATTTGCTTTGTAATTATATTTTAATCCATGCTGCACTTAAGTAGTTTGTGTTAAGTCAGTTTTGCTGTGATAATTCCGACATAATAATGTGTTATCTATATTAATATTAATATATTTTGATGACACAACCGATTTGGCTGAATGTTGAAATGGTGATCGCTTATACCTAGGAATAGGACATAGGCTACTTTTCTTTGTTTTAGTCCTGAATAATTCAAAGTTCTTATATTATAATGTATGATGCTCTTTCACGGCATAGCGGCTGAACCGATTTTAGCAGGAAAATTTCCAAAGCTACTTTTTGGCACTCAGCGCGGGCGAAGCCGCGGGCTTAAGCTAGTATTATTATAAATGGGAAAGTTTATCAGGATGTTTCTCTTTCACAATTTGGCAAACAGTACGTAGATACGTCTCATTCGGAAAAAAAATCGACCATTTTAACCTACTTTTACGCGCGTGAAACCACAGGGCGCAACAAGTATGTCAAGCATTTTAAAGATAGATATGTTGGAGAGAGAGAGTAAGTTCTATAAACATTTCGAGTAGGTACAGAACAGTGCCATCTGTCACATTGCTATCTACATAATAAATCCGATGAAAAGCAAACCTTAACGTCGAAAAACGGTTGAGTCATGCCAAGTATTGCTAAAATTTGTAATCACAGTGTAGCTCCATCTTAATGCCAGAGTATCAGCGGGTTAACCCGGCCGTACCGTTGGGATACATCACAGATTCCCGACTAGATTACTGAACCTAAGCTAGAACAGTGTGGACATGGTAAGGAATAAATAGGACTGTTTGGAAATAAAATATATATGTACATACTAAGTTTATCCAAAACTATATCGTTTCAGTGACATCGAGAAGTGTTCTGTTATACAAGAATGGATACTTGTATCATAATAATATTTTTTCTTGTTTTTCTGGTAGGTATTTATACCTCTATGGTGGCAAGCATGTCCACCTGATGATAAGCAATTACTGCGTATTAACGCTTACAGCACAGTACAAGCAAAGTATCACTCGCTTGTTGTCGACCCTGCAGGCAACTTTTCACACCCTTCATTATGAACTCCTACTGAGCTGCACCCGTGGTGATAGCCGCTTGCAGATAGCAATATCTATAGTCCTTAGCTTACATACACCTAGTCCCTCTCGGGGAACGCTAAGGGAGTAAGGCGCCAGTTTTGTCTAGACCGGCAGGCCTCTTTCGCTTCATCCACATTCATCAGTCTCTTCATATGTACAGGTTCTCTGGCTTCCTTTACTCATATATCATACTCATATATAATTTTTAAGATCTTAGACGTACTAACTAACTACATATTTTTTGTATTACAAATAGCATTATAAGACCACGGTAAGAAGGGGACTCTTCTAATACAAGTTATTATAACTTAAAAGAAGAGATCCCAAACCATGTCATATATAACTTGTAATTAAATAAAGAATAAAATACTATTATTATTATACTCTTGACGTTCTCTTGAGTGTCCGATCGATATAGTCGAAATAGTTGGAATGTGGTCTTCATCTACCTCTTCCTCAGCATACTTTGGCATCAGTTTCATCTGTTCATAAACGAATAGTGTTTTATCATTTGCTTTAGAATATTGTTAAATTCCATCATTTTACCAAAATTATAAGAGAGGTAGGGCATAACGGGTTTCCCGTTCGAATTCGGAGCTGCCCGACTGGGGCAGGACCTCCACCTTATAGAAGTCCGTAGCCAAATAACACAATTTATTGTGTTGTGTTCCTACGCGGTGAATAAGGTTTCCAATAATGAGCTCCTTGGGGAGGGGGGAGGATTGTTACATTGTGTTGGAAGCAGAGGGATTAAACCCATTATGCTGCCAACACACTATAACTCTCCGAACACAGAGTGGCAACACGCAAGTGATACTTCAGTATCGTGAGCGTAAATAGGCTGCGGTAACCGTTTCCCATCAGATGGGGCGTATGCTTGTTTGCCACTCTTGTTGTATAAAAAAAAAGAAAAAAATATATTATGAAAAGCACTTGCTGTGATTAAACTTTTTTTTTTTTTTTTTTTTTTTTTTTATACCACTTGGGTGGCAAACAAGCATGCGGTCCGCCTGATGGTAAGCGGTTACCGCCGCCTATGGACGCTTGCAACACCAGGGGTATCACTCGCGCGTTGCCGACCCTGCAGGAATCTTTTCACACCCTTCTTGAAGAACTCCATGCTGTACTCTCCAGGGAAAACCTCAACGGGGAGCTCATTCCACAGCCTGAGCGTTCGCGGAAGAAAACTTCTTTGGAAGCGCACAGTGCGAGACCTTTGTGGTTCCAAGGTATGGGGATGAATTCCCCGTCGATGGCGAGAGGTGCGGTGGTAGAAGGTGGAAGTGGGCATCATATCGAACAATTCTGCAGAACACTCCCCGTTATACAAGCGGTAGAACACACACAGGGAGGCAAAGTCTCTCCTCAGACTTAGTGATTCCAAGCCGCTTGTGAGCATGGGATCGTCGACAATTCTAGCGGCGCGTTTCTGAACCGCGTCAAAAGGCCCAAGCTGGTATCCAGGGGCTCCAGCCCACAGGTGGCAGCAGTACTCCATATGTGGCCGAACTTGCGACTTATAAAGTTGCAGCCTTTGTTGCGGTGTGAAGTACTGCTTAGCTCTGTTGAGCACACCGAGCTTCCTCGACGCCAGCTTAGCCTTGTCCTCTAAATGACCACGGAACTGAACGTCGCCAGAAATATCGACCCCAAGGATCCTAATGCTCTCCGAGATGTTCAGGGGAGTGTTCTGGAATTGTGGAGCCATAGCGAATGGAGTTTTTTTTGCGGTGAACGCGCAAACTTGTGTCTTAGTGGGGTTGAAGTGAACTAGGTTTAGTCGACCCCAATCGGAGACACTGCGAAGTGTACTCTCGATTTCAGACACAAGTCGTTCGCGACTTTCCTCCACAGTGGAACGAGGGAGATTAGCACGGCCCGTGTAGTAAGTGTCCCCAGTGCTGTCGTCTGCATAGCAATGAATGCCTTCAATAGAAAGCATGTCATTAATATGCAGAAGAAACAGAGTCGGGGACAACACAGAGCCTTGCGGGACGCCAGCATTAATTTCCATGCTTTCGGAGCAGCTACCGTCAACGACGGCTCTTATGCATCTGCTGGACAGAAAGCTGGCGACCCATTTGCATAATCCCTCTGGCAGTCCGTAGGATGGAAGCTTCGATAGAAGACCGCGATGCCAGACCCGATCGAACGCTTTCGCCACATCCAAGCTAACAGCTAATGCCTCACCTTGACTCTCAATGGCGAGTGACCAACGGTGCGTGAGATATACTAGAAGGTCACCCGTTGAGCGACTGTGGCGGAAGCCATACTGTTGGTCACTCAACAAACCGTGACCCTCTAGATATCGCAGGAGTTGCGTGTTAATCACTCGCTCCATAATTTTGGAGAGGAGGGAGGTGATGGCGATCGGCCTGTAATTCGATGGGTCTGATCTATCGCCCTTTTTGGGCACTGGGTGCACGTGGGCGGTCTTCCACGAAGTTGGGACTTTTTGGGTGGAGTAGGAAAGCGCGAATAGGCGCGTCAAAACAGGACACAGTTCAGGAGCACACTGCTTAAGCACCACTGCCGGAATACCGTCTGGCCCGCTCGACTTATGGACGTCCAGAGACAGCATCTCCCGCCGGACCTCCCGTTGGGTTATGCTTATCTCCGGCATAGAGTTCTCACACCGCAGGATAGTGGGCGGTGTGGCGCCTCCGTCATCCATAGTCGAGTTCGAGGCAAAGAGAGAGCCCAATAGATCCGCTTTCTCTTTGGCACTGTGGGCCAAGTTACCATCCGGCTTACGGAGTGGTGGTAGGGACGACTGGCAAAAGTTTCCCTCAGCAGCCTTGGCAAGGGACCAAAAAGCACGGCTGCCAGAAGGGTAGCTAGCGAGTCTCTTACCAATTCTGCCGACGAAATCGAATTTCGCCCTGGCAATCGCTCGCTTACAGTGCCTCGAGGCAGCATTAAGTTTCCGCTTTGCATCAGATATGTTGGGGTCCAGATTGGATCGAGCCGTGGTCCACGCCTCATACAAGGCTTGCTTGGATAATTTAGCTTCCTTGCAGGGCTTATTAAACCACGGCTGTTTCTTTACCCCTGTAGCTACTAGCGAGTTTGGGATGTAGCATTCCATTCCCGCCAGTATCGTCTCAGCGACGGCTGCTGCACAGGGGTCTGGATCTTCTGATGCAAAGCAGATCTGCCTCCACGGGTACGATGCGTAAAACTCACGCAATCCATCCCAGTCTGCTGCCTTGTAGTGCCACATGCGCCGCCGCCCCGGGGGTCGGGGCACTTCGGCCTTTGCGCACGGCACTTGCGTCCGGACCAGACAGTGGTCGGATGTGCCAAGCGGCGCACCCACCGAGATGGAATAGCTGTCCGGTCGCGTGGTCAGCAGAAGGTCCAGTAAAGAGCTTGTATGGCCCTCGATATCAGGTATTCTGGTTGGTTCGTGTACCAGCTGCGAGAAGCCATAAGCCAGGGCAAGCTCGTAAGCAGCCCTCCCCGCGCAGTCAGTGGACCGAGAGCCAAGCCACTCAACATGGTGAGCGTTAAAATCTAAACTATTTGCAAAGTGGACGAATTGTAACGTGATTCAATAAAATAGGCTTATTATTTTTCACATCCATTTATGCTCATCCTCACGCCTTCCCACAAGGTTCCCCGAAGGGGTAGGCAGAGGTGTATAGGTAATATCCACACACCCCCTTTCCGCCAGAGATATATTTTAGGTGTTAACGTGACAGATGGCGAGACCGTCGCTGTTACTCAAGCAGGAATATACATACGCCTTTGAATTACTTCTCCAACGTATGCAGTTTTTACTCGTTTACTCTCGATGTTTTCCTTCACCGTAAAACTCGTGGTGTGACTAATCACTGTACATAAGTTAAGAGCTGTTTTTGGCTTCTTTGATGCAATTTCTTATACTTGCCTCTATCCAGTGAAATCTTTTTGATATCTATCTCTCTAATCTCCCTTACAGGTATAGGATAGTGCCATCCACGAAGACGCGCCCCACCAATTTCTATTCAAGGGGGTCGCGGGATGTCACCTTTTCTTTGATACAATATTAATTAAATTAAATATTAAATAACAACATTCCAAGTATCTCGTGACAGGCGGGCTGGAACATCAGAGAATCAGCATTGCTATCCAGCGTGGCAATGCTGCTAGTCTTCTTGGCACGTTGCCTTGGGATACCGATTTGGGACAAATATTTTATCTGTAAGTAGTTAGTTTCAACTGTTCTTTGTAAATATTATTAATTGTTGTTATTGTAAATAAAAAAGCATTTATACAAAAAGTATTTAGAGAATATTGGTGCCCTACTCTGCCTATCCCGTGAGGAGCTCGATAATATGTTTTTATGTAAATATTTTCAATTTCTAAGCCTGCTTTGCAAGTATTGCTTTGAGGAAGGTGCCAAGAAAATATAAGATATATTTCTTGGTGCGTGAAGTTCCAAGAATATGTGTGATAAGGTATTTTATGGCTCCAGTGACAAACAAACTAGGACTGACATAGGCAATATGAAACTGGCATAGGTAATGAAGACAGCTTCGTGTCTAAAAGATACATAATATGATTATCTGTAGGAAAGATTATAAAAAAGGTATTAGTAAGGCCAAAACTAGGACCAAGATTAGATGAAGAGAGGCATGTTACGTTGGTTTGGACATATAGAAATGATGAAGGAATATAGGTTGACAGAACAGAATTTTAATGCGAAAGAGTTTGGAAAAACTGGCAGAGGAATACTATACTCTAAAGATCTGGCGATGATTTTTTTTTTATCACAAGAGTGGCAAACAAGCATATGGCTCACCTGATGGGAAGCGGTTACCGTAGCCTAGTTACGCTCACGATACCGAAGTACTACTTGCGCGTTGCTACTCTGTGTTCAGAGAGTTATGTGTTAGCAGCATAATGGGACTAATCCCTCTGCTGCCAACACAATATTACAATCCCTCCTCCCAAGGAGCTCATTATTGGAAACCTTATTCATCGCGCAGGAACACAACATAAAAAAATGTGTTGTTTGGCTACGGACTTCTACGAGTATCAGGCTACGAACGGGAAACCCGTTATACCCTACCTCTTTTATTTGTTTGTATATAAATAGACGCTAAATATGTATATGTATAATATACTAGCTGTCCCGCCCAGCTTCGCTCGGGTGAAAAAGTTAAATTGCCCGTAACACGATCGCAGCGCCACCTATTGGGTCCAATTGTAAATCTAAACCATTCTCGAATCTAGCTTAAGACACACAGAAACACACAGACAGCTTCGCCCGGGTAAAAAGGTAAAATTCTTGAAACTCGATCGCAGCGCCACCTATCGGGTCCAATTTAATATAGCCTATGTTACTCGGGGATAATGTAGCTTTCCAAAGGTGAAAGAATTTTTGAAATCGGTCCAGTAGTTTCGGAGCCTATTCATTACAAACAAACAAACAAATCTTTCCTCTTTATAATATTAGTATAGATAAATGATCGAATATTTCACTGATATCGAATTAGTTTTGGAATCTTTAGGGTCCGAGTATACTCATAACATCATCATGGGTGATTTCAACACTGATCTTCTTAATCCCAGCTCTCCTCGTACCCAAAAACTTCAACGCTTAATTGACTCTAGTAACTTCCAAATCTTACCTCTTCAAGCTACCCGAAGTAATGTCACCAGGGATGATACATGGTTGGACCTGATCATTACTTCCACTCCCTCCCTCGTCTCTACTCACGGGCAACATCCCGCTCCCGGTTTTTCCCATCACGACCTCATCTTTCTTTCCTATAACGTAAAACCTCCGAAACTGCAACCTAAAACTCTGCACAGGCGTTGTTTTGGACGTATGGATATCGAGAAGTTACGCCTGGATGCTTCTCTTCTTGACTGGAGACCTATGCATAATGCTCCTACATTAGATGTAAAGGTACAGATCTTCAATGATATCGTCCTCAGTCTATATGATGTTCATGCCCCAGTGAAGAAAATCAGGCTGAAGCATGCACCCGCACCTTGGCTGACTGCAGGCATCCGAATGGCAATGAGGCGGAGGGACCGTGCATTTCGCAAGTTCAAAAGAGATCGTAGCGTAGAAAACTGGGATTCCTTTAAGGAGGCTAGAAATCTGTGCAATAAGATGATACGTAACGCTAAACGCCACCACATAATCAATAATATTTCCTCTTCTTCTCCCGCTGACATCTGGAAGTTCCTTGGAACTCTAGGTGTCGGTAAAACACGTCATTCTAGTTTCCCGTCGTCGATTGGTTTAGACGATATCAATTTACATTTCACCTCTACCACCTCTTCATTGGATCGTCTTACCATGAGTCGAACGGTTGACTACATAAATGGCTTACCTCTTCCCAACGTTGATTTATTCAACTTTTCTCCTGTGACTTCGGATGAGATTAAAAAAATCATATACGCTATTAATTCTAAGGCTATGGGCTGTGACAACATCAGCTATCATGGGATCATGATTATCATCATATGATAATCATGATCCTAGACCAAATTATTCCCGCGATCACACATTTAATTAACTTCTCCCTGAATTCCGGATCCTTTCCCACTTTATGGCGCAAAGCCTTTGTTCGTCCGCTGCCTAAAGTACCCAATCCTTCATTGCCTAACCATTTCCGCCCCATATCCATTCTTCCATTTCTATCCAAAGTTCTTGAGAGCTGTGTCCACAAACAGTTGTCTTTTTTTGTACATAAGAATAATATACTCAGCTCACTTCAATCGGGTTTAGGACCTGGTCATAGTACAGTCTCTGCCTTACTTAAAGTGACTGGTGATATAAGGTCGGGCATTGAGGACAAGAAGTTAACTGTGCTTGTCCTAGTAGATTTCTCGAATGCCTTTAATATGGTCAGTCATGACATCCTACTATCCATCCTCTCCCACTTTATGATCTCATCCAAATCACTGGAATGGTTCCGTTCCTATCTTCAAGGACGCCAGCAGTCGGTTCACATCGATGAATCTTCATCAGGTTGGTGCGACGTAGGCTCTGGTGTTCCACAAGGTGGCATTCTTTCTCCACTTCTATTTTCTTTGTTTATTAACCTTCTATCTTCCGAGCTTCAGTGTACGTATCATTTTTATGCCGATGATCTACAAATTTACTCACAAGCCAGTGAACAGAATCTGCAGCAAGCTATCAATGATATAAACCGAGATCGAGACTCAATTAAAAAGTGGTGCGATCGCCTTGGCCTGGCCGTAAATGTGGCGAAAACACAGGCAATTATTATATAGTCGGCAGTTCCCGCATACTAAGTAGGTTGGATATGGCTGAATTGGCTCCAATTGCTTTTAATGGGGCCACTATACCAATCAGCCCTACGGTGAAGGATCTCGGTTTGTACATTGATGCTGCTCTAGGGTGGCAAGCGCAGGTTCCGGACGTTTGTCGCAAGGTGACCGGTACACTACGATCTCTTTATCGGTTAAGAAATCTTCTCCCTACTAAAACCAAGACAATGCTTGTGCAGACTTTAATCTTCCCCATGTTGACTATGGTGATGTGTGTTATACCGACCTGAATTCAGATCTACTCAATAAATTGGACCGACTTCTCAATAATTGCATTCGATTCATTTTCAATTTGCGTAAGTTTGATCACGTCTCGTCTTACCGCTCTTAACTATCATGGTTATCTATTCGTCAGCGACGCAGTCTACGGACTGTGACGATGCTCTTCACTCTTCTTCAGTCTCCTAATGCCCCTTCTTACCTCACTTCTCACTTCCAGTATCGTTGCCGAAACCATGATATTAACTTCCGCTCTGCTGACAATCGTCTCCTTCTCTGTCCTTCTCATAGCTCAAGCCTCGTTCATTCTTCTTTTTCTATCCAAGCCGTTTTACTTTGGAATGCGCTCCCATCGGAAATCAGGATGTGCAACAGCCGGGATGCTTTTAAGGCAAAAGTGAAGCAGTATTACCTCCGCAATGCAGATTCTGTGTAGTAGGTATTTATGTCTATGATATGATATTTATTTAGGTTTATGTATAAATTATATGTATTATTTGTATGTAGTTTAGTATTTACTTATTACTATTTTATTATTATATATATTTACATATCTATTTATTAGTATATATATATGTATTTATTTATTTATTTATTTATTTATGCGTGTACATGTATGATATTATATTGAATGATTTATATTCAGTCATATTAATATTTCCCGTTTCTTATCCCCTCTATAGCCTGCCATACCTTTCTCTGCATCACCCAAAGGTTGACTGGTAGAGAATGCCTACGGCATTAAGTCCGCCTATGTAAATGATTTTGCAGGAAGTTCTTTAAATAAATTAAAAAAAATATATTATATTCGACTAAAGGACTTGTATCCACGTCATGAATTAATAATAACTAAAAGTGCCTTTGGAAACTGCCTATTACCTAAAGTCTTAAAATCATGAGACGTGTGTAATTTTTACGATATATAAAACGTAGAAAAATTCTAAGAAGTAGGTTAACACATTTCCTATTCTTTGCTTAGATTTTAACAAGCGACAAAAGTTAAAGTAAATTCGTTGAACAATTTGTATAGAAGTAAACAAGTTGAGCGAGGACATCGGAATAACGACGTCACTTATAGAGAAACTTTGGTTCTAGAACATTTCATTCTATTCAATGAGTCCCTCGACTATGAAAGGGTTGGAAGGTTTACGTCTTACGTCACTTTAGCCTGGATAAATTTCTAAGAGATTTTTTGTGGTTGACCTTGAGGGAACCGACTGGAAAAAGCCTGCCAGCAGATAATCTACGTTAAACTTATGAAGATACAGTTCTCTTTGATTTATTATTTCCTGCAATGACAAGTGCCAACACTTTTGATTAGTCATCAACTATAACAATAAGGGGTTTGAATCCTTCGCGTCCGCGACTTCGTCCGCGTGGAATTTAACTAAAAAGTTATTGTTAAATTTCTTATAATAAAAGTAGCCTAAGTTACTCCTTATTACATCAGCTATCTGCCAATGAAAGTCCCGTCAAAATCAGAAATCCCGTCAGAGTCAGAAATCAGACAGACAGACAGAAAAATTAAAAACTGTAATTTTGCTATACTATGTGTCGTGTCCATATTCATTTAGTAAAAAGCGGTTATTTTAATATACCAAACAGATACTTCAATTTTATTTATATGTATTGTATTTATATGCATTATAGATCGTATGACGTTTTACACACGGATTTTACGGACGGATTATGAATTTTTACCGCTTACAATTACAAAAAGCCGGATCTTGGTCCGAGTCTGGGTCGGATTTGGTGCAGATATTCCCTTGACTATACAGCGAGGAATGGCGGCTAGCATCCTGGGAACGTTCCGAGCCGGGTACGTATCGGCCTTAGGGACAGGCAGACTTTCTGTATTTGACGAAGCATATTGCGGATAACAATTTTTTTTTTTACGATGCCGGCTTGGATTAATTAATGTTAGTTAGTACTTCTATAATTAAAAAATATATATTTTAAATTAAGTATGCATAACAGTCGTGTTTCCTCAAGCACAACTATCCATACGTTATAGAATTTCTCCTCAAACATATGCAGGTTTCCCCTCAATGTTCTTCTAGTTTCAAGTGTAAAACTCTTGGTATGACTAATCACTGTACTTAAGTTCAGTAAAACCTATGGGTACAATGGGGAATCGAACTTGCAATTTTTGTGTTGCAGGCAACTCGAACCAGCCGGCTCGTTTCTACACAATATCGTTAAAATATTCCGTGACAGGATAAGTAAACGAAGCAATTAAAAATCCATTTGGACGGCGGCTTTATAAAAGGAAAGGATGAAGAAGGTACTGGATAGCGACCGCGGTTTTCCACCGAATTCAATACCAAGTAACCTAAGCAAATCCAATATTAGGGCGGTGTTCCATTATTCATTTCATTAGATGCAATAGTACAGGTGTATTCATATCCCATGGGTATCGGCAATATCGAATGATGCTGGGTTGTTTACCGTTATCTATATGATAGCCTGGTTACCATTCCTATACATTATTCGTTGTGCTTATTTTGCTGTGGTTGATTATGTTACCTGTACTTTTTTTCTCTAAGAAATACAAACATATCATCACGCCAAGTCCCTAATGGGGCAGGCAGAGAGAGTAGAGCGCCAGTTCTCTCCAGACTTACATACATCTATCGCTTCGTCCACATTCATCAGTGCTTTATGGTTTCGAGTACCCGTTCCCGTCCTTGAGTGTCCGATCGATTTGATCTAGGTAGTTACTTTGCCAGTAATATATGTACGAGTATTTAAGTGACCGTTGGCAAATCTGTCACCGGTTTTTTAATGGCAAATATACAAGTGTACAGTATGTGTATTTTGAAATCTATCATCCATAATTATCACAACATAGTTATTACTGACTTTTAAAATATTCTGCTTTGAAACATATGCAAATTGAATCAGAAACCACACCACACCACCAACAAACCACAACCATACCACAAAAAATACATTTATTTACTGGTATCTAGGAGTTTCAATAAGATTTTAGTAATACCTATTTATCTTACATGTTAAGCATCTTACCTTGTCAGGATTGCAATGCGACGAATTCCTGAAAATAAAAACATTATTTTAGATATTTAGTTTTCAGATGATAATATAATATAATGTACCCTCACGCCTTACCGCAAGGGGTAGGCAGAGTTGTATAGGTAGTACCCACACCCCCAACTTTCCACCAGAGATATATTTTAGGTGCTAACATAACATATGGCGAGTCCGTCGCCGTAACTCAAGCACGACTATACATACTTTGAATTTCTTCTCAAGCGAGTTCCATATTTTCCTCTACCGTAAAGCTCGTGGTGTGACTAATCACTGTTCTTAAGTTCAGAAAAATTCATAGGTACAGTCGGGATTCGAGCTTGCAATATTTGTGCAGCATGCAACTACTGTAACCACTCGGCCACCATGGCTCCTAAATTAAATAGCATGTTTGTATGTTATCGATGCACAGTAAAATACGATAACATTAGGGGTATTGAGAAGTCTATGACTTGCAAGCAAAAGAAAACAAGAATGCGTCCGTAAGATAACTCGTATATTGGATGAATGCCTGTCTATTGTTTTTCCGCCGATGACATTTGTCTTTTCGCGCCATAATCATTCTATGGTGCCAGTATCACTAGTTATCTTCTATAGTACAATATAGAATAAATACTCCATATACTTCAGGTATTCATATTTCATGTAGGCTTGTCACCTCAATAACCTATGGATCAAGATGGCATAAAGGTATTTACCTTTATGCCAGTAGCGTATTGAGTAAATTGAGAACAACAAAGCGG
The DNA here is from genome assembly GCA_945859725.1 of Drepana falcataria. NCBI lineage: Eukaryota > Metazoa > Arthropoda > Insecta > Lepidoptera > Drepanidae > Drepana > Drepana falcataria. Next base: position 5,259,276 of record OX243941.1, on the reverse strand, counting down.
TGTTTCTTTTGAAATCCTAAAATGTAGAGTAAATTGAAGGTTAATTTATATAGCACTCAATATCTGGGACAAAGGCGATAGGATGATTGCCTCCGCGATAGAGTGATACTTCCAAGCAATTCTTTAGGTACGTATCCAATTACTTGCATCATCTTCATCATGGAGTAAATTATTGCATTAATTTTATTTCAGCATAAAGTGCACGTTCTGTAAAGTCAATCTTTTGTAGGCCTAACAAAAGATTGACTTTACAGAACTGATATATATATCTGGTCTGGAAAAACAGTGTTTCCAAAAAATAAAAAAGTTTAATACAGCCCGTATATGTTAAGAGCAGTATCGCGCACTACGACCGCAATTAATTAAGAACAATAATTTTTCATAAGCAGTGTACAGGACGCCCTTATGGCGTGGCGTAATACAATACAGAATGTTGTAGTATATCGTAAAGCAGCGGATTAAGGGCGATGTCGCCCAAACCGCGCGTAGGCTCATAATTTTGTCACGAATACAATGTTTCGGCTTACTTTGCCTTGCCGAATATATTTTTACGAAATTATGTTTACTCGTTCACTTGTACACAGTATACCTTGAATCTTTTACAATTATCTATGAAGCATTATTGGTTAAAAGTTTCATATGCGACTATACCTCCATTGTTTTACTAGCATTCACAATAAAACCAAGGGTTTCCGAAAGGGTAGGCAAAAGAGTGCTGTAGCACGCTCTTTTTGCCTTAGATATATTTAGGTGTCAACGTGACCGACAGTTTTTAAGCACGACTATTACATATTATGTCTTCGAATTTCTTCTCAAACTTAATAATATAATTTCGTGGCTGGAACATAACTCTCTCAGAGAATCAGCATTGCTATCTAGCGTAGCAATGCTGCTAGTCGTCTTGGCCCGTTGCCTCGGGATACCGATTTGGGACAAATATTTTATCTGTAAGTAGTTAGTTTCAACTGTTCTTTGTAAATATTATATTCTTATTTCTATAATATAATTTCCTTTACCTTAAAGCTCATGATATGACACACTGCACTCAACTTATGAAAACTCATAAGTACAGACTCTGGTGTTTGAACTTGGCTACCACAGCTCACCATTTGTTCATTCGTTTTCGCCGTTTTTTGTTCCTCCGGTTAAAATATCTACTCCCGAAGAGAATTTATGGTACCAATTTCTAAGCCAATTGTAACAATATCAAAAACCAAAAAATTCGGCGTGAATAAATCGAAAGGCGTATATTTTCCTGAATCTCAAGATACCGGTTATGAGATAAGATTTCATGTAACCTTATAAACGAAGGATAAACAACGCGCTATCTTTTGCCCCATCTCAAGGATAAGATACCTTTTCACCCTTTTATTTTGCTTTTATAAGTTTCCCGTTAAAGGAGTCGACGACACGACTAATTATTTTGTGAGCAAAATGAACACAGCGTTTTACTTTTACTACGCTACATGTTGCAGCGTGTTGCTCCAACTCAGACTAGGCCACGAGCCATAGGCTGTGCCTTTTTTTATATTTTCTTTTACCAGTGTTTAAAAAACGTATATTTAAGGTCACTAATGAATGTGGACGAATCAAAAGAGATATGTATGTCTAGAAAGAACTGGCACTCTACTCTCTGTCGACCTCTTTAAGCATTCGGTGTGATGATATGTAAGTATGTATATATTTTCTTTGCTGTAACGACCAATAACTGAATCTGTTAGTTAGTTGTAAAAAAAGTACTTCTTTATACTTGAAATAGCTTAGCCCTGCGGTTCCAACCACATAAAAAAATATTGAGAGATTTTATTTTTCGGGAAGAAAACATGTATTAATCTAGCTAATAATATCTCTACCATATTTCATCCTATTCCGTTGGCCGTTCTTGCGTAATTGGATGGCATCCATACATCCTCACTAAAGCTTATATTTATGAAACCAATAAACGTCAATTAATAATTTTTTTTAGATCATCTTTTATGTTCAAGCCACTGTATCTATCGATAATTTATTTGTTTGGATCACCAACAGGTAAGAAGACCTTAATATTACCAAAATATGCCATAATAAAACATACATAAGTGTCCACCCAATTCAAGGTACCCACAACTAGGAGTAAAAGTTCAGCCATTTGTAGAATGGATCGCCTTAACTGATGCTATTTTAATGGTAAGTGGTAACCGTAGACCGTAGAGTCTTGACATTAAACAAATATATTAAATAATAGATCAAATTACATTTTAAGTGGTTTATGCAAACATCCTGAACTTGCCTCGCTCTTGTCATTTGGTTACGAAATCATAAAAAATGCAATCAATATTAACGAAATATGATCAAAGGTAAGCCTCGAAGTACACATCAACAAGACATGGGTATGGCATATGTCAAATGCCATCGAATGAATACGAATCGGATCAAAATCATAAATTATATAATACTAGCTTATGCCCGCGGCTTCGCCCGCGTGGAGTTCGAAAAAGTAACTTTGGAAATGTTTCTACTAGAATCGGTTCAGCCGCTATGCCGTGAAAGAGCATTATACATTATAATATAAGAACTTAGAATTTTTCAGATAAAAAAAAAAAGTAGCCCATGTCCTATTCCTAGGTATAAGCTATCACCATTTCATCTTTCAGCCAAATCGGTTCAGCCGTTTGGCCGTGAAAGAACCGCAAACATCCAAACTTACAAACTTATATATATATATATATATATCTTCACGCCTTCCCACAAGGATCCCCGAAGGGGTAGGCAGAGGTGTATAGGTAATACCCACACACCCACTTTCCGCCAGAGGTATATTAGGTGCCAACGTGACAGATGGCGAGTCCATCGCCGTTACTCAAGCACGACTATACATACGCCTTTGAATTTCTTCTCAGACGTATGCAGGTTTCCTCTCGATGTTTTCCTTCTCCGTTCAGCTCGTGGTGTGACTAATCACTGTACTTAAGTTCAGAAAAACTCATTGGTACAGTCGGGATTCGAACTTGCGACCTTTGCGTCGCAGACAACTGCTCGAACCACTCGGCCACCACGGCTCTTTCACTTTCACACTACTCTTACAAACTTTCACATTTATAATATTAGTAAGATATGATACGGAGGCACGCATATTGAGGACCTGATAAATATGTGGCAAAATTAGCCAGCCACGCCCGTTAGACATGATTTCGTGGCACATTGTATTAATAAATATTTGTGTACAGATGAGCGTGTGCTTTTGTTTTTTTATAGCTAACGTTATATCTATAATATTTGCGAAATATTGTCTGTCAAGATTGGAATAGCTAATAATGTTCTTGGATCAATTTCAATTTGGTTTTTTTCGCTACGGACTTCTATAAGGTGGAGTTCCTGCCCCAGTCGGGCAGCTCCAAATTCGAACTGGAAACTTGTTATGCCCTACCTCTCTTAAACTACCTAGGCGTGTAGATATATACATAATTATATATATATATATATATATATATATCTTGTCCAATACATTAAATTACTAAAATGTTGGTTATTTTATTAACATTCATCAATCAAGATTTAAATGAATATAAAAAAAAAACTGATGAGAATCGATGAGAGCTTTTAATGGCACTACTCCTATAGTAGTATATAGGTAGTGTTGATTATAAAAAATATATTATACATGTACATTTTTATAATGACATTGTATATTCTCTCTCATTATAACCCGACCCTAACGAGCAGGAGTTAACCCGTCGGCTGCCATTAACCACGGAACTGCATAAAGCTGGAAAGTTGGACAATTAAATTCTCAGCCTCGGTCGTTTCGACCTAAAGACACCGTGAGAGCAGCCTAACGGTTATGTGAGCTAGTTTGATTTAGTTGCTGGAACGTGAATGGAAACTTCTGCATATTTAAATTTACATATTGATGATGTTGGTACATTGTACCCTGAGGATTTGGAACGCTCATCCAAAGAAGTTTAATAGTAGCATGCAAAGTCAGAGTTCAAAATGTTCAAGCTATCTACAACCTACCTAACCAACCACCAACCTACACTCAGGTTACACCGCGAGCTTAGCAATGGGAACTATCGTGAGGAAACCTGCTTAAATTCAAGAAGCAATTCAAACACGTGAATAATGTTAAAGAAACGGCGACCAACAGGCCATCTGTCCCGTTGGCACCTAAATATCTTCGGGGGAAAGAGGGCGTTTGGCTTACCCCTTTGTGAAGGCGTAAATACATATAATGGTAATAAATTAAAAATAAATGCTAAATTATATTTACTAACATGGATGTAAGAAAAACATTTACTAACAAAATGGACACTGTCTGAATAAATAAATTTATTATTATTATTATTATTATATACCTATAGTATCAATAGTTATACATACATACATACATATCATCACGCCGAGTCCCTATCGGGGTAGGTAGAGAGTATATAGCGCCAGTTCTCTCTAGACTTACATACCTCTTTCGCTTCGTCTACATTCATCAGTCTCTTCATACATGCTCGTCGGTTTAGAGTACTCTTGATATTATAATAATATTAATACTATGATACAAATAAATAAAAAGCCGTGGTGGCCGAGTGGTTTGAGCAGTTGCCTGCGACACAAAGATCGCAAGTTCGAATCCCGACTGTACCAATGAGTTTTTCTGAACTTAAGTGCAGTCATTAGTCACACCACGAGCTTTACGGTGAAGGAAAACATCTAGAGGAAACCTGCATACGCCTGAGAAGAAATTCAAAGGCGTATGTATAGTCGTGCTTGAGTAACGGCGATGGACTCGCCATCTGTCACGTTGGCACCCAATATACCTCTGGTGGAAAGTGGGTGTGTGGGTATTACCTATTACACCTCTGCCTACCCCTTCGGGGACCCTTGTGGGAAGGCGTGAGGACATTGTTTATTATTATTATACTAATAATAAAAACAGTATAACGTTTTCAGATTCAATGTATATTTATCAAGTGTCAGCACCACAATATGCATTGATATATTCGTAATTAATTAAATTATTAACGGATGGCCAATAAACGTGGCTATGCGTTTAATTAACAAGCATGCTAATCCGTTTGATTTTGGCGTTTATTACACTAGTGGATATGTTTAATGATTGGTTATAACGAGGCAATACAGTATTTATATATATCTTTGCCCTTTCGACAAGTGTCCCCGAAACATACCCTCTTTTCACCGCAGATATATTTACCAATGTGATTGGATGGGGAGTCCATTATCGTTTTTCAAGCACGGCTATACATACGTCTATGATTTTTCTACTTAAACATGTTGAGGTTTCCTTTCACTGTACATATGCAGAGAAAATCTTACTGTACAGTCGTGAAGAGCTTGCAATTTTTCACTCGAACTACTCGATCACCTCGACTCCTCCACGGTAAAAGTTATTTTTTTAAATGATTTTATTTCATCACTAATAGATAATATAATAATAATATTATATCCTCACGCCTTCCCACAAGGGTCCCCGAAGGGATAGGCAGAGGTGTTTAGGTAATACCCATACACCCACTTTCCGCCAGAGGTATATTAGGTGCCAATGTGACAGATGGCGAGTCCATCGCCGTTACTCAAGCACGACTATACATACGCCTTTGAATTTCTTCTCAGACGTATGTAGGTTTCCTCCCGATGTTTTCCTTCACCGTAAAGCTCGTGGTGTGACTAATCACTGTACTTAAGTTCAGAAAAACTCATTGGTACAGTCGGGATTCGAACTTGTGACCTTTGCGTCGCAGGCAACTGCTCGAACCACTCGGCCACCACGGCTATCATTAATGGGTTCCTAAAATATTTCTCTTTCGTAGACCAATGGCTTGAAATGTATCTCCGTACTGAAGGGTGTGTGGACTATATGATTTTTCCCTTGGGAACCTCTATACGCTTAGGAGGGCGGGATGTTCAAAGGAAAGCACCGGTGCCCGCCTGCACTTTGCCTGAGTACGTTTCCAGCTAAAGCTACTCTAAAGAGTACTTACAACTTTGTTGCATTCTTTTGTCGTTCCTTTTCACTGAAACAAATGTTTTAACTTGATATAAATAATGTTTTGAACCACGTAAAATTTCTACTATAATCCTAAAGATATACCAAAAAATTCTAGAAATAGATTATTAGCTAATTATTGTGTGTGTGCCAAATACAATTTAATTCCGTTGAGCATTTCGGAAGTCAGTAAGTAATAAAAATCCTCAGAACTATCATTTTTATAATGTTAATAAGACTTAAGAAACATTTTCATGTAAAAACGAATATGTATTTTAATCTATCTATATTTTATTTGGCAAAAGTGGAAACAACTAAACGATCAAATGTGCAAATGGTCATGCTACATGTATAGATATCATCACGCCAAGTCCCTCGTGTGGTTTAAAATTTAGTAGAGCTATACTATTCTTGCCTAGCTCTTATATATCTTCTATTCTATAACGTTCATTGATTGTTCACCCTTGATTGTTAGATCAATTGAATCTTGGCATTAAATAACGTGATCTTCTGCCTATACATATGTCGTATTCATATACGCACTTTTATCTACCTTGTAACACAACTCTATTCTATATGCTCAACGTAGTACGCCTATCTCCACTTTTACCAAAATTACATATTTGACTTACATTCTTGCTTGTGAAAAGGTCTCTTCATCTTTCACGTTAGCATCTAAATGTCTCTAGTTATATTTAAATTTACATATTGATGATGTTGGTACATTGTACCCTGAGGATTTGGAACGCTCATCCAAAGAAGTTTAATAGTAGCATGCAAAGTCAGAGTTCAAAATGTTCAAGCTATCTACAACCTACCTAACCAACCACCAACCTACACTCAGGTTACACCGCGAGCTTAGCAATGGGAACTATCGTGAGGAAACCTGCTTAAATTCAAGAAGCAATTCAAACACGTGAATAATGTTAAAGAAACGGCGACCAACAGGCCATCTGTCCCGTTGGCACCTAAATATCTTCGGGGGAAAGAGGGCGTTTGGCTTACCCCTTTGTGAAGGCGTAAATACATATCGCCGCCCCCGGAGAACAAAATGACAATCGCTGTTGTCTTGTTTTTAATGTTATACCATATTCGAGTCTAATGGAGCATAATACACCTTTACAATTTTTTTCATATTTTATTTGTCGTTACTCATAAAGTTATAAAATAATGCAATAGTATTCGAAGTTTTTTATTACTTACAAAGTTTCGCGAATAAAATTGCCAGATAACAATAGTAAACATTTTCAACTACTATCAAAATGGTAATATCGATAGCCACAATATTCCCGTGCAAACGAGTCTGTAATAATAGTGCTCTGGATGTTGTAATTTTATTCTCGTAAAAATATGCCTTTGTTTGGCAGCTAACGTTTGATTGAGAAAACGTTTCTCTAATAATGAACGGCGAAACATAATCATAACATCCTCTGCCGTTAGGTAAAGTAGTGATAGCCTAATGCAATATTGTGTGTGCGTCTGCGTAAGTAGCAATGTTTGTTTACAAATTAAAATCAGTATGCTCATGAGCGTCCTAGTGTTGTCGTCAGCTTAGCTGGTCAAGTGTAAACGAAGATCCTGACGATCAGAATGCAAGAGCGATCCGAAAGGTTTCTCTGGGAATCCCAAGGTGGATTTAGACCAGGAAGAGTATGTATGGATCAAACCTTCTCGCTTCGCGGAATCGCGGAAAAGTTTTTGGATAATAACCAAAAGTTTTTCTGCACTTTCGTCGACTTAGGGAAGGCATTTGATAGAGTCGTACGAAAGGAACTCTGACACGTGTTGCCTGGATATGGAGTGAGCAGTTCCCTACTGCATGCCGTGAAATCACTCTATACTGATGGCAAGGCGTGCGTTAGGGTTAACGGTGAGATGTCACCCTGTTTGATGTGAAGTCGGGGGTCAAGCAAGGGTGTATCATGTCTGTCTGGCTGTTCATTATATATCTGGATAACTGAGAGCATTAAGAAACTCGGAACAGATGTGGAGTGAAATTGGGAAACATAGTGGTCAACTGCCTACTATACGCCGATGACGCGGTTTTACTGGCGTCATCAGAGGGCGAACTGCAGTCACTAGTTACGGTAATGATAGAAGAATGTGAAAGAAAGAAGGGGCTGCGCCTAAACGCTGGCAAGACTAAGGCTCTGGCATTCGAAAGAGATGAACAAGTGACCGAGTGAATTTGTATATCTAGGAAGCATGTTCACATGAGATGAAAAGTATGAAAAATATATTGAAAGCAGGATAACTGCCGGTATTAATTAAGGCAGTAAAAGTCTCAGCAAGAATGCCCGAGTTCTACAATGCGATATTGGTGCCTACTTTATTGTATGGCAGCAAATCCTGGCAAACAGCAGTTGATATGCGATCTCTTTGAAAAATGTGCGGAGTCACGATTTTAGATCGAATCCGCAATTAAGAGATTCGCAAATCAACTGGAGTGAACGAGGGCGTGATTGTAAAGATGAAGAAAAGCATGTTACGTTGGTTTGGACATATAGAATGGATGAGTGAAGAAAGATTGACGAAACAGATATACAAGCAAAAGTGTGTGCAAGACTAGGCAGAGGAAGACCACGTTACAACTACCTCGATCAAATCGATTAGATGCTCAAGGACGGGATCGTCAAGAGTACTCGAAACCGACGAACATGTACGAAGAGACTGATGAATGTGGGCGAAGCGAAAGAGGTATGCAAGTCTAGAGAGAACTGGCGCTCTATACTCTCTGCCTAACCCGTTAGGGACTTAGCGTGATGATGTACTAAATGCATAAGAATGTATACACACGGTACATACATATCTCAAAATATATTTTTTAGAACTCTATTTGTCTGTCTGTCTGTTTGTTCCGGGTAATGTCTGAACCGGCTGGACGTGTGAATTTGCCCGCCCTCTGAACTTGCCGCCCGGGGCATAGGCCCCGGCTTGCCCCCCTAGATCCGGGGCTGCCAGATGTACACTATCATAATTAATGCCAAAGTTACTGGCGAAAAGTACACAATTAAAGAAATGTTGCAGAATGACTTTTATGACATAAAATAACAAATAATCAATAGGAATTGGGTCAAAGATGTAGCTGGTCAGAAAACATCGTGGTCTAAAATTATGGAAGTGAATGTTTCACATGTGCAACCTCATCTTCTATCTTACAAGTACGATTTTGATGCAGAGTATTCCCAAATGGATACTCAATTTCAACATAAATTGCCAGCAAGAAGAAAGCGAGGTGCCCGCCAGACTGCGTCAAACACGCCAAACTCTGCATCTGAACATCAATGGAAAGCAGCGTATACCGACCGTTTGCCTTTAACCAAGGCATTATATGCTCACCTGATGAGCCTGTGTAAGAGCGAAGCAATCCCAAGTTATTACCATGGGTTCTATGAGTCTCTGACCTTTATCGAAAGACCTATTGATGATCAAAGTGAGGAAGAATAATAAAATTTTTCATTGTCATTGTATTAAAATATTATATTAAATTAAAGCAACCAATGGTTACCATATAATTTGTTTTATTTTGAAGGCAAGAACAACCGTCCAAAGTTCTATTACCATACAAAAATGCAAAAATTTATACGAGAATACAATGATAAGTGACATTAAATTTCGATAATTTAGCTGTCAATAATCACTGAACAAAATTACAATGCAACATTGCAATATTTGTTTCCGCTTAGATGAACCGAGAATAAAAGTACAACGGACATTAAAAAATCTTGACGTCGATAAATTTTTATCAATATCTTATTTTGTTAATATCCTATTTAATTATACTACTGTTAAATATAACACTTTGACAAAAAGAATACTTCAAAAATTAGCTTTCATTTGAGCTAATTCACTTACAATATTGTTCAGTGAATCACCAGAAATCAGCTAAAATCGGTTTTTTATTTTTCCTGATAAGTTGTGATTTTGCGATTGCCATTTTGTTCTCCGGGGGCGGCGATATAATGGTAATAAATTAAAAATAAATGCTAAATTATATTTACTAACATGGATGTAAGAAAAACATTTACTAACAAAATGGACACTGTCTGAATAAATAAATTTATTATTATTATTATATACCTATAGTATCAATAGTTATACATACATACATACATATCATCACGCCGAGTCCCTATCGGGGTAGGTAGAGAGTATATAGCGCCAGTTCTCTCTAGACTTACATACCTCTTTCGCTTCGTCTACATTCATCAGTCTCTTCATACATGCTCGTCGGTTTAGAGTACTCTTGATATTATAATAATATTAATACTATGATACAAATAAATAAAAAGCCGTGGTGGCCGAGTGGTTTGAGCAGTTGGCTGCGACACAAAGATCGCAAGTTCGAATCCCGACTGTACCAATGAGTTTTTCTGAACTTAAGTGCAGTCATTAGTCACACCACGAGCTTTACGGTGAAGGAAAACATCTAGAGGAAACCTGCATACGCCTGAGAAGAAATTCAAAGGCGTATGTATAGTCGTGCTTGAGTAACGGCGATGGACTCGCCATCTGTCACGTTGGCACCCAATATACCTCTGGTGGAAAGTGGGTGTGTGGGTATTACCTATTACACCTCTGCCTACCCCTTCGGGGACCCTTGTGGGAAGGCGTGAGGACATTGTTTATTATTATTATACTAATAATAAAAACAGTATAACGTTTTCAGATTCAATGTATATTTATCAAGTGTCAGCACCACAATATGCATTGATATATTCGTAATTAATTAAATTATTAACGGATGGCCAATAAACGTGGCTATGCGTTTAATTAACAAGCATGCTAATCCGTTTGATTTTGGCGTTTATTACACTAGTGGATATGTTTAATGATTGGTTATAACGAGGCAATACAGTATTTATATATATCTTTGCCCTTTCGACAAGTGTCCCCGAAACATACCCTCTTTTCACCGCAGATATATTTACCAATGTGATTGGATGGGGAGTCCATTATCGTTTTTCAAGCACGGCTATACATACGTCTATGATTTTTCTACTTAAACATGTTGAGGTTTCCTTTCACTGTACATATGCAGAGAAAATCTTACTGTACAGTCGTGAAGAGCTTGCAATTTTTCACTCGAACTACTCGATCACCTCGACTCCTCCACGGTAAAAGTTATTTTTTTAAATGATTTTATTTCATCACTAATAGATAATATAATAATAATATTATATCCTCACGCCTTCCCACAAGGGTCCCCGAAGGGATAGGCAGAGGTGTTTAGGTAATACCCATACACCCACTTTCCGCCAGAGGTATATTAGGTGCCAATGTGACAGATGGCGAGTCCATCGCCGTTACTCAAGCACGACTATACATACGCCTTTGAATTTCTTCTCAGACGTATGTAGGTTTCCTCCCGATGTTTTCCTTCACCGTAAAGCTCGTGGTGTGACTAATCACTGTACTTAAGTTCAGAAAAACTCATTGGTACAGTCGGGATTCGAACTTGTGACCTTTGCGTCGCAGGCAACTGCTCGAACCACTCGGCCACCACGGCTATCATTAATGGGTTCCTAAAATATTTCTCTTTCGTAGACCAATGGCTTGAAATGTATCTCCGTACTGAAGGGTGTGTGGACTATATGATTTTTCCCTTGGGAACCTCTATACGCTTAGGAGGGCGGGATGTTCAAAGGAAAGCACCGGTGCCCGCCTGCACTTTGCCTGAGTACGTTTCCAGCTAAAGCTACTCTAAAGAGTACTTACAACTTTGTTGCATTCTTTTGTCGTTCCTTTTCACTGAAACAAATGTTTTAACTTGATATAAATAATGTTTTGAACCACGTAAAATTTCTACTATAATCCTAAAGATATACCAAAAAATTCTAGAAATAGATTATTAGCTAATTATTGTGTGTGTGCCAAATACAATTTAATTCCGTTGAGCATTTCGGAAGTCAGTAAGTAATAAAAATCCTCAGAACTATCATTTTTATAATGTTAATAAGACTTAAGAAACATTTTCATGTAAAAACGAATATGTATTTTAATCTATCTATATTTTATTTGGCAAAAGTGGAAACAACTAAACGATCAAATGTGCAAATGGTCATGCTACATGTATAGATATCATCACGCCAAATCCCTCGTGTGGTTTAAAATTTAGTAGAGCTATACTATTCTTGCCTAGCTCTTATATATCTTCTATTCTATAACGTTCATTGATTGTTCACCCTTGATTGTTAGATCAATTGAATCTTGGCATTAAATAACGTGATCTTCTGCCTATACATATGTCGTATTCATATACGCACTTTTATCTACCTTGTAACACAACTCTATTCTATATGCTCAACGTAGTACGCCTATCTCCACTTTTACCAAAATTACATATTTGACTTACATTCTTGCTTGTGAAAAGGTCTCTTCATCTTTCACGTTAGCATCTAAATGTCTCTAGTTATATCAAGGTGTGTAATAGCATCGCAATCGCATAGCAATAGCAAGGTGTAAAGCATACTCAAGCATACCCACGTATACACTAGTTGCTTTGTAAATAATTTCATCCCAAACTGGATCTACAATAGTTTGAATCGATTGTAACAAACCTACATGTTATATTTGAAGTTTGTTCGTGTATGATCCGAAATGTGAACATCCCGAAATCTCAAAGCAAATAGATACCTATAATGTGCAAAGAACTGTATCAAATCTGTGGGTCTGTTTCGATTTATCCCCAACACGCGTCATTCGCGATACAAAGATATTACGAGCTCATTTTCGATTGTGCGATACCCAGAAAGTGTTACGTTATTCTTTCCTATTGTTCGTTTATTGTTCAATCCCTCGCCCCGGTTGATGTGTTGCGATATTGCATTCATACTTCTATTTATATCCACCCGGACAAAACAAAAAGACCAGGAATATTTTCAATGTCTATAAAGACATTGAAAATATCTTCCTTTAGTTTACTTAGTTTTCCTCTAAAGAAATGTTGTATAAACAACATTTCTTTAGAGGAAAACATTTGGGAAATGAGGCCAAATGTTCGGATTAATTAAATATTTATCGTTTCGTTATTATTTTTATCGCCAAAGCTAAGAAGATGGCCACTGGCTACGAAGCTAGGGATAGTATTTGTTACGCCGCTCTAGTCCTCTGAGCTACTCATAACTCATAGCTCTTTTCTTCCTTCAGATACCTCTGTCTCGTACTGAGATAAAGCTATATGCTGAATTATGTAACTGGATCAAATTGTATGGACGCTCAAGGACGGACACGTCAAGAATACTCGAAACCAACGAGCATGTATGAAGAGACTGATGAATGTGGACGAAGCGAAAGAAGTATGTAAGTCTAGAGAGAACTGGCGCTCTATACTCTCTGCCTACCCCATTAGGGACTCGGCGTGATGATATGGTGATGATGATGATGATGATGTAACTAAAATGAGCTTATAGGCGAAGAAATAAGTTGTGCGCGGGCTCACGTAAAATTTAACTTCTTAGGATTTTTTCCGAATATTCTGTATGTGCAATCTATCTCTATGTCAAATTGCATCAAATTCAGCCGTTCTGGCGTGAAAGATAAACCAACCTCACTCACATACGTTTGCATTTATTCGTAAAATTATGTCGTTTTTAAATTGTATGTGCAGACATGACTAGAATTTTTTTTACACGTAAAAAAATCTGGAAAACATAAAACCATCAAACTTATGAGAAAGCTCTACAATTTCAGAATGATTACAATTAAATATTAAAAAGCAATGTTCAAGAACAATATGATTATCAAGTTCATACCTTTTGGAAGTCGGGAAAAGTAATTTCCTAAGTGACCGCGCTACGTCATAGTGCTGTTGGAACATGAAGGAAGGGAATCTATAAAGTGTTTTGATGGTGGTCTTTGACGGTATTTTACAAGGAATGCGTGATACTAAGAGAGAAGAGAGAAAGAGAAAGAGAGATACTAAGAGAGTAGGCAGTGGTATAATAATACCCATTGTCATTTTATTTTTCTTTCTCACCGGAGATATAATAATAATAATAATAATAATAATATATCCTTTATTGTACAAACACACACATTTACAAAAACAAACAGAAATGACAAAGAAAAACATGTAGTAGGCACAATAGGCGGCCTTATCGCAAAAGCGATTTCTACCAGGCAACCCAAGTGTAGAGAGAGATAAGAAACAGAGAAAGAAAAGGTAGGTGTGACAGTTGAGAGGATGAAATAGAAACAATTATTATAATATACAAATAATAGGCATTCTACATAAATAAATACGAAACATACTTATATAACATACATACAATAATATATACATGTATACATATATATAAACAAGTTAAAAAGAGAAATAGTGTTCAAATAAAAGCTTTTTGAAGGAGATTAATGTCTGTGCAAGCCTGATGTTCCGGGGCAACGAGTTCCAAAGACGGACAGCTTGCGCAGTGAAAGACTTGGAATAGGAAGAAGAGGTGAAGGTAGGAGTTTTAAGGACAAGTTCTCTTGTTTTACGGAGTAGGTGCAGGTTGGAAAAAATAAATTCAAAGCGTTCCTGAAGATATCTGGGGGCTCTAGGATCAAACAAAGTTTTGTAAAGAAGTGATAGGATATGAGTATTCCGGCGAAGTCGAATGGGTAGCCACTTGAGCCTTCGGCGAAATTCAGAAACGTGGTCATATTTGCGTAATCCAAATACGAACCGTATGCAGAAATTTTGAAGGCGCTCAAGCTTGTTAAGTTGCTCCTCGGTAAGGTCAAGATAGCTGACGTCAGCATAGTCAAGGATAGGAAGGAGCAATGCTTGGGATAGCTTAATTTTAGCGTCCATAGGCAAGAAATTACGAAGGCGTCTAAGGGACCCCGCGGCTGCAAACATCTTTCGACTTACCTCTGCAACCTGAGGTGCCCAAGATAGAGATTTGTCAAGAAGAATACCAAGATCCCTGACAACATCGCTAAAGGGTATTATAATACCGTCAAAAGAAATAGGCGGCATCTGTTCCCATCTCACCTGGGCTATCAGTCTACTGGTACCAATAATTATGGACTGAGATTTTACAGGATTTACTTGGAGCCCATGATTCCTGCTCCAGTTTGATATGACATCTAGATCCATATTGGTAGCTCTAATAGCACAGGGGAGGGAGGAAAGAGACGCTTGTGTGTAGATCTGAAGATCGTCTGCATATAGGTGGTAAGATGAAGTGATATTGAGAGTGATAGATTTAATAAATATTGAGAAAAGAAGTGGAGATAAGACGCCACCTTGTGGGACGCCTGCAGACGTGAAACACCAAGAGGATAATCTATCATCCAAGCGTATACGTTGCCTGCGCCCGAACAAGTAACTTCGAAACCAGTCAACAACCGTTGGAGATACGTTAAGGGAACCTAGTATGGCAAGCAGTATGTCGAAATCGAGGGTGTTAAATGCGTTGCTGAAATCAAGCAGCGTCAGGATTGTCAGCTGTGATTTTTCCATGCCAGCACGTATGTCGTCAGTGACTTTAACCAAGGCTGTGGTGGTACTATGACCTGGTTGGAAGCCGGATTGGAAGGGATTGAGAAGGTTATGTTTTGCCAAGTGCGTACTCAACTGCTTGTGGACTAGTTTTTCCAACACTTTGGACAGGAAGGGAAGGATAGAAATAGGACGATATTCGGAAAAAGATGTAGGATTGGTTTTTTTAGGAAGTGGAATAATTTGTGCATCCTTCCAAAGAGTTGGAAAGGAGCTGGAGGGGATGGATATACGTAACATACGTCTTTTAATTTCGTCAAAGACGTATGCAGCGTTTGTTTTGGTATTATTTTTGTATATTAATATGATAATAATTATTTTTTTTAGGTGACAGAAAAAAGTCAACCCAGCTCTCTTACGTAACTTTAAAATATCTATTTCGGCATAGCCTTATAAAATTTCCGCTCAAAAGTCTATTGCTATAAACCAAAAATCTATTATTTACCGTAAGAGACACAAGGAACACTTATTGAACGTCATACTAAATTATAAAAAACGTTACCACCGTTACCAAGAAAAAAAACTTCTTAGGAGAAGAAACGGCAGCCTTTTTTGTTTTGTTCCCTTTTACGTGGAGTAGAAAAAAAATTAACTTACATATGAACATGTTTCACATTCACGGCAACTCATATATGAGATACCACCAAAATCAGAGAGAAAAAAAATAAATAGAGTGAGTTCCTTGCACTCCAATAAACGCAAAGAATTAATCCATAATAAAACTGAATTCATTTGGCGTTAAAATCTGTCGAGATGATTCCGTATAAACCATCATTGGTCGTATTAAATTCTTAATTGGATTTCCAATTAATTGGAAAATGCAACCAATGGAAAATTCCATTAAATTTGGTTATAGCGCTTCCCGTGTTTATCTAGAATCTAGATTGGTGTATCCTTTAAGTGCTACAGACTGCTTATCAAACTTTTTATCAAATAAATTTATGCATAATGTTGTCTAAGCATAGGTAAGTCTTTGAAATTCGTCTGAGACATATAATACAAGTCCCGTTCGATGTTTTCCTTGGCTATAAAACGCGTGGTGTGATAAATCGCTGTACTTATGTTCGGAATAACTAATTGTTACAGACGGGGTTAGCCCTGCAGAGGGGAGATTGCAGGCAATTACTTTAACCACGCGACCCTGCGGCTCTTTGTAAGTAAGAAGGAGGCTTTTACCTCAACGTCATCTCATAAGGATTTTAAATGACGTCGGCGGTGTTATAACATGACAATTTAGATTTGATTTTTTTCCGTTGGTATCTTCTGTAAAAACATGAAATGCGAGGGGAAAAGAGGTCGGAAGCCTTTGCCCAACAGTAGGATGACTAATAAATTATAGAGCTTTTTTTATACACAAATACATTTTATATTTTACGCATTTCCACGAAGGTCTCCAAAATTACTACGTCTAATGTTTTCCGACTACATTTGAAATCCGTTTGAAACTTTGCAAGTTTCCTCACGATGATTTCCTTTACCGTGAAACTCTTTGTGTGATAAAACACTGTGCTCATGTTAAAACCCGCTAGGGTCTGAAATTGCAGTTCCGATTTCGCTGCCAACTACCTAAACTACCAGGCCACCATGGAGTAAAGAAGACAGAGTAGAGTAATAAATAACTTAGGACAATTGCACATAAACTATCCCAAATTAAGTAAAGCTTGTTATATGGACACTAGACAACGATATACACACTTTTATACATAAACATATAGGATATCCAACACTAAGCTGCAGCTAATCGTGTTTATCATACTACTATCCGCCCCAGTGGGAATCGATCCCGTATGAAGCTTCGCAGCCAAGAGCTCTGGCTGCGAAGAACAAGACCGTGTAGTAATAATACAATTATAAGGATTAATACCATAAACGACAATTTTATTTTTAATTACTTTAGAACTAAGATAACTTTATCTAACTTACGGATGCCTATAATACCCTTATAAAATGTAACTGAAAGCAATGTGCATTTTAAAACTAGCAATGCAAAATCCAACCAGTTTGAAGTTCAGTTGAGCCGACAGTCGAACGGCCTATCTTTCTTTCTCTAGACTTTAGACGCGAATCCTATTTGAATCTCTCCTCGATGTATTTCCATCCATTACTGGAAGCATTCGCTTAGATTTCTAGCGAGGATTGTTCACAAGATATCTGTAAGTTAAATGTGAACTTTCTAAGAGGACTGGACTGGAGCGGTTCGACTAGCCTACAACACAAAGATTGCAGAGGTTTTCTAAATTTAACCACTATTGTGATCTATAGATTATTCACCCCACAAGCTTGCTTCAAGAAAGCGGTGAAAAAAAAACAGAGAAAATATCTGCATGCGATTGAGAAGAATTTTAATGTACTCAATTTTAATTTTAATGACGTATGTATAGTCATGCTTTAGAAACGGCGCCAGACACTCCGTCTGTCGCGCTGGCAACTAAAATATACCTTCGGCGGAGACTTAACATCTCTATCTCACTTCGGGGACAGTAAAACCTTGAATGGCCAGAAATTCAGCTAGTTGAAAATAAAAATCCAAATTACTTATAAGTGCAATTGGAGCGAACACTCGTCAGCTGCACTTAAGTAAAACCAATCGGAGCGTATACCTTGGAACTGAATAGGACTGCAAAAAGCGAACCCCGTTCGGTACAGAACCGTATTCATTGAGGTCGGTATGAACGTTTTAAATGTTAAAATTGAAACAACATCGTCCAATTCCTAAGAACTCAAATATAGAATTCGAAAAAACATACAATAAATAGAGAGCAACTCAAAATTCTCCGAACAATCTACGAGATCCTTTTCTAAATATATCTTTTCCGCAACTACTTTTTTTTCCCATTAAGGTAAAACCTTTTTTACGCTTCCAAGGGAGATAGAACGACTAATGATTAATGATATTAAGAAGTCAACTCTTTAATAAACGCACTGCATCATTCATGAATACGGTTGGCGAGGGTACCATAGTTAGGGCTGGAGCGTGTGGCGTACTACGAATAAAAAATATCCGTCTTTTGTTAGTCGCAGAGGTCGAGTAGTTTAAGTTACCAACTATACTAAGATAAAAGGTTTTAAACTACCTCGTACTAATGCTTTATTCTTTATTAAAGTTTTTAAATTAAGTACATACAAGCACTTCGAGTATCTCATGGGGTAGGCAAAATTAAGTCAAGTGTTTTATCTCATCTCGCCTTACAATGAAGGAAAACCTTGGATGAAAACGTGCGTTTGAGCACGAGGAATTGAAGATCATGTTTAAGGACACGAGCTATATATATTACTTTGATCAATATTAGGTCAAATTAAATTGTTCAAAGAGTAAACGCTTTGCTGTTGAGAATGTATTGTAGGAGAACCTGCATTCTGCAACCTAAATATATCTGCCGTCGCAGGCAGCCATGATATGTATGTATATATATACAAATCCATTAATACTTCGTCCCTATTTCTCTCAAGAAAAAAAGTGATCTAATGCTTTAATTTTTTACGCCCAAGCAATAATCCTTTTTACAGGTAAGATGCCAACCCTGGCCAGTCATTTTGATTAATGCTATCGCTAAATCAGCGCTAATGCGGTAGACGCCAACGCTCTGGCAAACCTATCGTTTTCTTTCACGTATAGTTTTGCTTAAACGATATGTTACCGCTTTTGCGATTTATTCGTGCGCATGAGGATGTTAAAGTAATTTATTATACGAATATTGGAGAAATCGTTTTGTTTGTGAAAATAACACAAGTAGACCAGATACGTAGGCAAAAGTCGTTTAGTGCGTCAATCTATCTGCGAAGTGGATTTATAAAGATGTTAGTAGTTTGTACTTATCTTGCCCGTTAATTCTAAAATAATTTGCTTCTTTTACATTTGTTAGGTCTGTGAAACTCTTTTTCATTGTTTTGGAAGGAGGCCTTTTTGGATATTCTAGAATTATCTTGGAAGCATGTTCACACGAGATGAAAAGTATGAAAAAGATATTGAGAGAGGGATAACCGGTAATAAAGTGAATGGGGCCATGTCGACGTTGATGGGCTGTAAAAGTCTGAGCTAGAATGTTCGAGTAGCTGTACACAACGCGATATTGGTGCCCACTTTATTATAGCACAGCGAATCCTGGGTATGTTAGAGGTAGCATGAAAATAGCTTAAATGCAATTGAGATGCGCTCCCTTTGGAAAATGTGCGGCGTAACGATTTTAGATCGAAACCGCAGTAAAAAGATTCGCAGAACAACTGGCGTGAATAAGGATGTGATTGTAAAGATGAAGAGATGAATGTTACGTTGGTTTGGACATATATAGAGAATGAGTGAAGGAAGATTGACGAAACACATATACAATGCGAAAGTATGTGCAATAAGAGGCAGAGGAAGACCACGTTCCAACTACCTAGATCAAATCGATCGGACACTTAAAGATGGGAACATCAAGAGTACTCGAAACCGGTGAGCATATATGAAGAGCCTGACTGACATAGATGAATTTGGACGAAACGAAAGAGGTATGTAAGTCTAGAGCAAACTGGCGCTTTATGCCTAACCCATTAGGGACTCTGCGAGAGGAAATGTATGATATTTTGCCAAATGACTTAAACTATAACCTGTCCTTCCCTGATTTAACATATTATGTTTAACTCGAGAAATATACTAAGCCAAGTCACTCATAATTAAAAGATTTCCCGTAGGTAGGGATCGAAAGCGCAATAACCAGAAACAGGCGGGTGGTTTATCTTACTTATAACATCATGTCTTTTGCTTCATAGCCAGCACAACAATTGCATCTGGTTTAGTTAGTCAAATGGTTTTGAATTGCACTTTGCATATTCCTGATCTTACGATTAGTATTCGTAGCTTTTATCATTATATACATAGAGAGTATAATTTTATTATTGTATGGAATTCCAAGTAAAATATATTTTATGAGGTATGCACGATACGTGCCAGTACATTACGTTAGCTATTTTACCAGAGAGTTAATATAAAGCTAATACGAACGGAGGTTGTAACGCCAATCTCAATAACTTGATATCTGATACAAGCTGTAATTTTATTACTCCGCCGGCAGCCATCTTGGCTCTCCAGGGATATTGTAGGACGTTATTTATTTTAGCGTCTTATGTTACCTTCATGAGGACTAATGGTCATGAATTATGGAGTAAACGTATTTTGAGACCGACTAAGGTGCAATTTCTTTGAGTCTCGCCGAGTTTCTGTGTCACCCGGTAGATAGGTGAGATTTAATAAGTTTTTGTTTGTTTTCTTTTAAAAAAAGATTGGTATTGCAAAATCTGTTTCAAGAAAAATGCCAGCTAGGTATTTTTTGTCTGCTTTGTGAAAATTGGTATATTTAATCGTAGAAACTCGCAGACACAAATACAATGTGGAGTACAGGATGTGGAGAGCAGTACCCATGAGCACCTCCTCATAATAAAAATGACGTGAATGCCAGAAAACCGCTATAGAAGGTAACGCCCGCTTGGGCACCCAGACGTCGCTACCGGGGTGGTAATAGTTTTGTAAATAAATAATGATTCCTTGTAATATTTTTGCATGTAATTGTTTTACTTACGCTGTTATCCAACCTGTGAACAATGTTCTTTCTAATTCCTTCTACACCTTTCTGTCTTGAGCATAAGAAAAATCTGATAATTTGCCATCACTGATATAATATTGCCTTCAAATTAATTCCTCTGTTCAGATGGCAAGCTTTTGTGAAAGATCGAAGACCCCAAGTATATTTTTTGCAGGGAGAACGTAAACTTTGTAAATTCCCCCAGCTGGGTGCTCTAAACAAAAACTTTGACACAAAGGAGGGTGCGAACTATCCTCATCAATCAATCAACGGTGATAGCTGAATTTGTACCAGTAAACTTAGCGACCGAAACACGTCACTGAAATGAACAACGTTATCTTGTATCTTGCAAGAAAATTGTATTACTTGTAAAGATTTTATGTTTGAATCCCAGCTGAAACAATGAGCTTTCTGCCCTTTTTTTTACTTACACCACGGACGTTACGGTAAAGGAAATCATCAATATTTGACAAGAAATTCAAAGACCTATGTAAAGTCGTCCTTAAGAATGGGGAAAATCCAATAAGGAGGATGAGAGAGAGAGGATGAGGAGGAGGAAGATGAAATCTCTATGCAGAAATTACTACAAATAAAATATTAGTATATTTTTGTAATAATTTATCGATTTCCATTTGTTACGTTGGCACCTAAAATATATCTCTGGCGGAAAGTGGGTCTGTGGGTACTACCTATACATCTGTCCCTACCCCTTCGGGGACCCTTGTGGGAAGGCGTGAGGATACTTACTTCGACTTTCTAGTATACAACAAGTAATAAGTGATGTCTATGATCGAACGAAATCAACGAAATTTTGCAAGTTTTGCGCTTCACGATCTACTCATGTATGCTTGCTTTGTATTTAATTTTTTATATGTACTGCTGAAATAAGTACCTGCATACTTAATAGTCTATTCTTAGTATCGTAATCGAAGCGAAGAAAAGTTCGTTAATTTTCACGAGAAATTCCACGAATTAATTAGGTAGGTATACTTATAAATAAATAATCTAATTACAGAATACTTATTTTTCTATTTAAGATAAATATAACGACAATATCATCAATTCGACCCTGGATCAAGGGCAAGTACGAACAGCGCTGAAACTCATACTATAGACCCTTATAAATTTCACATAATCAAAGCCTTCGGAACTTGTAACGAGCCACTTCCACTTGCTAATTGCTTCGGACTTTCCGATGACGTCATCGACAAAGTATTTATAAACGTACTTTATATATGACATTCGTTATTGGGAGGAAGAGCTACTATTTGCGGAGCTATTTTCGTAAAATACAAAGCAAGTCCTTTACAAGGACATACACACATACATGTCAGCACGCCAAGTCCCTAACGGGGTCGGCAGAGAGTATAGAGCGCTAGTTCTCTCTAGACTAACATACCTCTTACCAGTACGTCTTAAATGCCATCTTTGAAATTATTCTCAAACGTCTCAAACATGTAGGTATTCTACAACCATCGGCCACCACGGCCCATAAAAATATGTATAATACAATATTTAATTCCAATGAAAGCGTGGTCACAATGGCGTTTAATAAGATATCTGCAAGTCGATATTGCAAGTTCAAGTGCGGCGACTTTATAAGGTTTCAGGTATTATATATCCATGAGTTATAGAGTAGGTACTTAAGCCAGAATGGAATTGGATGAAATTTGGCAGAGATAGATCTAGATATAGATAGATTTTACAGGCTCATTTTTACACATAGGATAATGTTTTATTCCAGAGAATAATACCCCTTTGAATTGCGTCTCAGACATATGCAGCTTTCCTCTAGATGTGTTCCTTCACCGTTAAGCTCGTGGTATGACTAATCACTGAACTTAAGTTCAGAAAAAGTCATTGGTTCAGTCGGGATACGAACTTGCGATCTTTGTGTCACAGGCAACCTGAACCACTCGGCCACCACGGCTTGTTTAATATTAATATACATATTGACCTTTCGGTCCGTCAATAAAGTCTAAATGGTTCATATTTTATTCATATAGCTCACTTAATATTTCAGTGGTCTGAATGGAAAATAAAATAAGGTCGTAGCATTCATGTTTCAAGTTTGTTTGCATTTGAAATTGCTTTCGGTGATCGTATACTTATAATGTTCTTGCTTTCTGATATGTTATGAAAAATTTTATTTCATAAGATTCGTCGTATAAATGTAGTCGTATAAATGTAGTCGTCGTACAGTAAAGTATGTGATGTTCAACATTATATACTTTATCATAAGCTTTTTGAATAATGTTTACACATTTAAAGGACCGTACTAGCCGAGTGGTAATAGTTAATTACCTGCGATATCAAGTTTGAAGATTCAAACTCTGGCGGTCCGTACGGTCGTATCTTAACTACAGTGATGTATTAAACTACGTTTTTTATATCGGCTATGATCAAGCAAAAAATTAAGAAAAAAAAGAGCGCCAGCTCTCTCAAGACTTACAGACCTGTAAGACTTTTTTTTTATATCTTTCGCTTCATCCACATTCATCAATTATTCCGTGTAATCTACATACCATCCTACCAATATAAAAATGTGAAAGTGTGTATATTTAAATGTGGATATTCGTTCCTAAATTACAACGGATGAACGGATTTTCATGACATTTGGCATAGAGATAGATTATTTTCTGGAATAACAAATAGAATATGTTCTTTTTTTCAGAGAAACACTACAAATAATCTAAAATTTAACGCAGACGAAACAGCGGGGCGAAGCTGGAATAAATATAAATGCTTTATCGTTTCGCATATATTTAATATCGTTCTTCAATATCACGTAATACCTACACATAATGTATTAGCAAAGTATGGTGTATACAAAGAACCCCGTCTCCCTTATATTAATTTAATACGAAGCAAATCACAAAAGTTGGTCGAGCAACCACAGACAGATTAGCCTAGTTATTACTCTATGCTCTCGCGTGAAGGCCGTGCGGAGAGGTAGCGTAAATATTAGGGCGCGGGCGAGAAATGCGATTATATAAACCATCTTTTCTTGATTCACAAATCTTTATATATATATATTGCTTCTGTGGGTGTGTATGTCACTACTCCTAAGCGGCTGGACCGATTTAATTGAAATTTTCTGTGTCTTCAGGTGAATTCCAGAATGGCTTAGATTCACCGTTAGACCCGATAGGTGGCGCTGCGATCGTGTTTCCGGAAATTTACATTTTTCACCCAAGCGAAACTGGGCGGGACTAGTATTATCTATTTTTTTCTCTGAAAAGTAGGAAGTACACTTGTATTTATGTATAAATAGAGAAAATACCGAAGAAGCCTTCATTACAGTATAAAGTTTGAACAGACATGGCTGAGGGGCGGCGATTGACTCGCCATCTCTTATTTTGATTTCTTAAAATAACTAAAAGGAAAAGATACCCAAGAACGTATTACTATGTATCACATATAAAGCAAAGTCCCCCACAGCGCCTGTCTGTCTGTCTTGACAGTAATCTCAAAAGCTACTTTCATGCGGTTCATAGGAACTTGTATAACTCGATCTGGTTTTATGTAAATTGGTTTTAGTATGACGATACCTTACTTTCATCGAAAACGCTACCTAATCCCTTAATGATTTTACAACACAATATGTGTATCCGTGTCAAGCACATGTGGGTCCCTAATAAAGATACACAATACGTCCCATTTACATACATCATATCCTTACCTGTACTCTGTACATTTGAAACCTTTGTACAAATTAACGACAAAGCCAAATAGCAAAGTTGAAAGGAGACTGCAGATTCTAAGCGAAAGTATTCCACAAAAGGCTATGTGTCGCAAACGAATAAAAAGTGAACTTAAAATTGTAGAATCCAGTGACTTCTTTGCGATAAAATTTTACGAGCTTTCTTTGTGTTGTAGTTATATGGGTTTTTAGTGTTCTCTCCGTTATGTAAACGGAGATTTTATTTTTCCCATTTCTAGACGCTTGCAAATGACTGTAGTTTCAATCTAAAGCTATCAGCTAAAATTGAAAAACAATTTTACACTTGACCTTTACTGGATCACGAATAATTGTGTTTTCTAAAAGTAATATGAATATTTAAAAACATTTTATGAAAACTGTTAAATGCCCCCTGTTCCCTTCGAAAAATGTGCGAGGTACCGATATTAAATCGAATCCGCAATGTACAGACTCGCAAAGCAACTGACGTGAACAAGAATGTAATTATGAATATGAAATAAGACATTTGTTTAAAAATATAGGAAGTATGAGTAAATAAAGTTTGATGAAATCGATATACAATTCTAAACGAAAAGAGGCAGGGAAGACCACGTTATAACCACTCCGATGTAATTGATCGAACACTCAAGACAAGAACGTCAATAATATTCGAAACTGCGGAGCATATATCAAAAGACTGATGAATATGGAAGAGGTCTGTAAATCTACAGAGAATTGGCAGTTTTCTCTTTGTATTAGACATATATATTTATATATATATATACATGAAACTAACTACTTACAGATAAAATATTTGTCGCAAATCGGTATCTCGAGGCAACGTGCCAAGAAGACTAGCAGCATTGCCACGCTGGATAGCAATGCTGATTCTCTGAGCGAGATATGTTCCAGCCCGCCTGTATTAATAAGCAAATATTGTTAATTGTTATTATTGTAAATAATTTTAAATAAATATATATATATACATTCTATACAATAATATCTTCATGCTTCTCTTCCATGGCGTTCTTAGAGAGAGAAAACCTCTCTAGGCTTACAGATCTCTTTCGCTCCATTCACGTTTATCATAGCTACACTTATCGAGTCATAGTTTATTTACCTACTAACTGTCTAACTTTTACCCACAAAGAAGGAGAAATTTGTGTTACAGCAATCTCATTTCGCTGAAAATATATTTAGTTGCCAATGTGGTGAGTTGGTCGTCTCTCAACCACGATTTGAAACATATGCTTTCGAATTTCATCTCAGGTTTGCAGTATTCCACATGATGTTTTAATTCTTGTGGAATACTGCAAACTGTTCAGAAATATATTTGTAGAGACTCCAGGGGCTTAAGTCTGCAATTTTACAGGTAGCCACTGAAACCAACGTATGAAACGAAAGATAGTATTTTACACCAACAATTTTCCCTATTATATATTTCCCCCTCACTTTACGCTATGGAAAGACTGATGGACTGACGACATTTCAAGCTCGCGAACGAATCACTAAGCTCCAGTAACTCTGTTCAAGTTAGCCCCAGCTAAGTAAGGACGACTCCAACTTAACTTAACTACATAGTTAACAGATGGGAGCTCATTAATTGGTATCGTGGTAAATTTATTAAGACCAAGGTTGGAACAGACGAGATTTGCCGAACTTAAAACTTTATTCCGTGGTGGTTGAATTAGCCGTGGTGGCCGAGTGGTTTGAGCAGTTGCCTGCGACGCAAAGGTCGCAAGTTCGAATCCCGACTGTACCAATGAGTTTTTCTGAACTTAAGTACAGTGATTAGTCACACCACGAGCTTAACGGTGAAGGAAAACATCGAGAGGAAACCTGCATACGTCTGAGAAGAAATTCAAAGGCGTATGTATAGTCGTGCTGGAGTAACGGCAATGGACTCGCCATCTGTCACGTTGGCACCTAATATATCTCTGGCGGAAAGTGGGTGTGTGGGTATTACCTATACACCTCTGCCTACCCCTTCGGGGACCCTTGTGGGAAGGCGTGAGGATATATTATTATATTTATAATATAATACACAGTATAGGTTTGTCACACACCGAACTTTACGGCGATGAAAACATCGAGAAAATTAATAGTGGTACATAGTTGTGTGTGACAAACCGCGATGGATAAGGTATGTGGCAACATCTT
Source organism: Drepana falcataria (assembly GCA_945859725.1). Taxonomy (NCBI): domain Eukaryota; kingdom Metazoa; phylum Arthropoda; class Insecta; order Lepidoptera; family Drepanidae; genus Drepana; species Drepana falcataria. The sequence goes on along the minus strand of OX243941.1, from coordinate 5,232,412 downwards.
CAGAATATATATGAATTGTAGAAACCCCAATTCTTAACACACACGTCCGGTAAAATAACAGAAATAAATTTAAATGCTACAAATTATATTAAAAGACGTTTTGAACAAGCTTGGACGAATATAATGCTTGACACACAAAGCACCCGGCTTAAAATGATCAAGCCCCACAAGGAGTACCTGTTCACAAGTATGACCCGGCCCCAGCCGTTGCCCAACTCAACCACTATTGAGGAAAACGAACGACCCGAATAAATTAAGGCAAAGATTGAATCGGATTTTTAAGTCTGTCATGCGTATACAATGAATCTTATTGTAAATATTTATCTATTTCCTTTTCATATCGCCGCTTTGCTGACTAGTCAATAGCTTTTGGCTTTTACTATTGAAGCTCCTATTCAGATTTACAGAAGGAAAACATCAAGAGGAAACATGCATACGTTTGAGGAGCAATTCAAAGGCGTATGTACAGTCGCGCTTGAGTAACGGCGATGGACTCGCCATCGCCGTTGTGGGTAATACCTTTACATCTCTGCCTACCCCTTCGGGGACCCTTATGGTAAGCCGTGAGGATATATATATAGTAAGGTGATTTGACCAGACAATTGTATGTTGTATGATGTTCAGACGTCACTATGAGTATTTGAACATCATACTGGAAGGGAAGGTGTAAGAAAGTGGAGATGTCCCAAAAACAATTAAAAGAGAAAATAGCCTTTTTTAACTTTGAGACAGAAAGCAGCTTTAGGTAACAAGCAATGTTGCGGTCCACCTGGTGGTAAACGGTTACCGCCTTCTATAGATGTTTGCAACAAGGGTGTGATTTGACCAGACAATTGTATGTTGTATGATGTTCAGACGTCACTATGAGTATTTGAACATCATACTGGAAGGGAAGGTGTAAGAAAGTGGAGATGTCCCAAAAACAATTAAAAGAAAAACGCCTTCTATAGATGCTTGCAACAAGGGTATTGTTATAAGATTGAAAAACCTCCTTTGAATGCGTGCAGTGCGAGAGCTCCTTGGCTCTAAGATATGGATACGATTTATACAAAATGAGCTCGTTGCAGTGCTTAAAACCTGAAATAACGTTGTGATTTGCACTTCCGAGTAACTTGTCTGACTACCGATTGAACGTAACCATACATTATTTACTATGTACATAGTTATGACGTAGACTAATATAATAAAGGTAAATTAAATCCAAGATTCAACATGTAAAAACATTTGTAAATCAAATTTAGGTCAAATGAACTCGATATTTTGTCCTATGTCTAAGATGATTTCCGATAAAAGACACGCCTGCCCATACCTCGAGGCCATACTTCTCTAGACAAAGAACTTTCTAGTACTGCCCATTTTTGAGCTTATTGTTACTTATTGATCGTTTGGGACATTACAGTCAACAGAGACTGTAAATTCTGTTTTTTTTGTATGGGTCGTACGTATATGCCTACAAAGATTTTGGCTAGTTTGTGGTCAGTTGGCCCTAGTTGATTTCCACGTGTAAATTAAGTATGGTTTATTAGTAAAGAACTAATCTTGTAAGTCATACATGATCGCACTGTTTGGCACAAGAAGGGAGGTCTCAGCGAGAAAGAAGCTAGAAATGATGAGAGAACAACTAAAGGAAAGTTGCTAGAACGGCTAAAATATTAATATGATTCTATATACTGCTATTGCTAGGCTACTGAGTGTTTTCCGAACGATGTCCCTCTAAAGTAGCTAAGCGCTCAGTGCTCCTCTCACCAGCACCTTAACAAGTTTAAAAAGTTACTCATTCAAGTTAAATATAAACTATGATCGCGATCAAACAATCTAGTCTTGAGCTTAAAAATCTACGGCCTATTTTTATTTTGAAATTTCATCACAATTTATATCGTTCAAGATGCCGGTGCGGAGCTCAACTTTGTTAATTTCGCACAAACTTGTACACTCGAGGGGTTATTAAATAGCGAGCTAGGAAGCCCACGGGTGGGAATATTCTAAACTCCAGACAACCAATCGTCCTTGAGTTTATTTATTGGACCGTCCAGTGGTGATCAACGCTTTATGACGGAATAATTCAGTGCCTCAGAATAATCTAAGTTACAGAACCGACATTAGGTTGCGTCTTCCGGTAACTACTTATTTTATATATAAAATTGAGTCGTACCACTCGCGCTACCACGCCAAGTCCCTCCCACTACCTACGCAATGAGCGTTGAGCGCCAGTTCTCTCTAGACTTGTACACATGCTTAGTTTCATCAAGATTCATAAATTTCTTCTACGTGATCTACATGATCAGTTTTGAGTAATCTTAACGTTCCCATTCTTGAGTATCTGATTAATTTGATCTAGAACGTTGGGATATAGTCTTTCTCTATCTCTTCCAAAAACTGCCGCTTGGTTTCGTACCGTTTCGTCACTCTTTATTCACGCAACCTTGCTATATATTCGTTTGTTAGATTAAAAATATAGTTTAAAAAAAAAACTAAAAAAACACGCTTTTTACAGAAAACTAAACTAAAAAATAAAAAATAAATTTTAATAAATTTGAATTAATAATAGTGTTAAAATTCTTAATAAATATAAATTAATAATAGTGTAAATGAGAAAAAAAATTATTTTAATTTAAAAAAAGCGTGGGGCGCATGGTGTCAATAGTTATAAATATTTTATTGATATCTGTCAATAAAATACTTATATCTATAAGAATAGAAGATTTATTATTTCGACAATATCTTAAAAAGCACCCCACGCTTTTTTTAAATTAAAATAAATTTTTTTCTCATTTATACTATTATTAATTTATATTTATTAAGAATTTTTACACTATTATTAATTCAAATTTATTAAAATTTATTTTTTATTTTAGTTTTCTGTAAAAAGCGTGTTTTTTTAGTTTTTTTTGTAAATTATATTTATTATTCACTTTTTAGTTCGATATTTTTCAAAAGGGAGCCAGAGAAACGGCTACGAGAACCAAGAAAGGCCGCAGGCGCGCTAATTACCCACGGAGAGTTACATACTAACATACTGACATACAAGTGAAGCTAATAAAAAGCGTGTAAAATGACCTGTGGTTCTAAACGAACTACTGAAGAGGTACAGCTTAATGAGTATAACTCATGCTGTCACGCCCTCTTTGAAAAACTCCATAAAGTACTCTTTTCCTCGCCGGCGAGGCTCGACGCGAATAAGCCGTAATGTTCCCCCCCGACCCCCGCCGTAAACGCCGGCCCACGCCGAGCCAGACGCGCAAATCCCGTCCCTAAATATATAAATAATAAAATACCAGACCAGCCCAGCTCCCTTGCTCGCGATCCAGCAACGCCCTAAGCCGAGGTCCGTACCCCACAGGGGGTGCCCTTAGCTGTGTTGCTTAGCACTAAAGTGCCTGGCTGGAGGCCTAGGTCTCGCCTTTGCCCGGTTAAGTAGCAAAAGTTCCCGGAACTCACGCTACGAGAGACAATAAAAAAAAAAGAAAAAAAAATGTACTCTCCAGAAAAAATATCAACGAAATCACACGCCTGAAACCTGTTTCATACCAAGAATGAATTCCCCATCGATGCTGCATTATAAGATAATTTAATTATTTTATAAGGTCACAGTGTGTGGTGGTCACGTTCGTTTCGTATTCGTTACCGCATTCGCCTACGTCACGTTTAGCTGAACACAAGATTGTGGTCTCTAGTGACTACTCTGAATTGTTCCGAGGCATAGGTACATTTTGCTCGCGTGTCTCATTAATGATCATGACATGACAGTTCAATATTGTGGGATAAATATTGAATTGTATGCTTACCTAAAAGTGCACTTGAAGGGGTATATAGATAGTACCCACACACCCACTTTCCGCCAGAGATATATTCTAGACTAGTGGTTCGTCCCAGCTTCGCACGGATGGACATATTTTTTTTTATAAAAGAAAATATTGCCTATGTCGCTCAAGGTGAATGTAGCTTTCCAATGGTGAAAGAATTTTTCAAATCGGTCCAGTAGTTTCGGAGCCTATTCAATACAAACATACTTACATACAAATCTTTCCTCTTTATAATAATAGTTAGTATATTTTAATATATAGTATTTGTAAGATACACTTATTAACAGAGCTGGGTATATGTGATTGCGTACAACAGATAGTATGTAGTATTTCTAGTTAGTTGAGGTGGGATTAAAGCTAAGTCTTATTCTCCAGCGCTTGCAATAATAGTGGGTTATTTACGCCCCTTTAATTAGTTTGGCTTAAGTAACTCAAGTTTATTGTTTATCTAAATAGATTCCAGTTTAGGCGCGCAGTTAGCTGAGCAACTTTAAGATACATTCGAATGAATTAATTGACCAAGTTTGTTAATTATTTCACTTATATCTCGCTTAGATTACACATAGGAGCAGCGGTGGCTGTTTTAAGTAGTCATATGCAAATTCAAGATTGTCCAGGTAAATTTTAACAATTAGTAAAAATATAGGCTTCACACCTCGAGCTTTTCGATGAGGGTTAGTCTTGAGGAAATCTAATGCATCAGATTCAACAGCAGACTCGCCATCTGACAAGTTGTCATATATTATATAAATCTTTGTCCAGATATTTTGAGCCCTAATGGAGGTGTGAAGAGCTCACAAGACAAGGATTTAGTAAACGAATTTCGTTTGGATGACCTTTGGATAAGCATGAGACGTCTTCAAATTTTACGTACCACAAAATTTCGGTAGAACACACAGGTTAAATACTGAAGGTTGGTAAAGTGCTGGAACATGGGAATATGCATATCAGTAAAGTAGCACTAAGATCTTTGAGGCTATCCGAGATATATATCTTCCTAACAGAGTTCCAAACACCAAAATACGCCGAAAAACAAAAGGGGTCGATTTAGCTCGTTTAAGTTGTGATCAGTGGCTTGAGGGAGCGAAACAAAATGGCAAAATGGTAACGGCGACTTTAAGACTATGGTTGCTATTGGCACAGAAGTGAAGCGAGGTATGTTGAAGAAAAGGTGCTCAGCAGTGTATTTTACAAGGGCTTACGTGATTGGTAGATCGAAGTAATGTTACCGTAAGAATAAAATTGATTGTTTTAAATTATGCAGCAAAAGTACTTGTAAACAAGTTCGTTGATTGGAGCGTAATTGATACAGATGGATTTCCGATGGATTCCACTCGAATATATTCTCTTAGGAATACAAGACTGTGGTAACTTGTTAATTGGCTCGTCTGATTCACCCTCTGTGTCGGTCAGAGATGACACGGACTTTCCATTAGCTCTCAACGCGGTTTTATTTCGCTTTATGCCATAGAGTAAGATTAAGTTTTTAAAAGTTTTTTCCAATGCTTATTTGTTCGTATATATATATATAAATATGCCGTTGCACAAGCACCATACATACTTTTATCATGCGTCATACATACTTTGAATTCCTTCTCAAACGCATCCAGGTTTCCTTCACCGTAAAGCGTGGCTCTTGGCTCGCGGGGATAATCACTCTACAAGTGATTAACAAAAAGTAAGTTCAGAAAACTCATTGGTACAATTCAGATTCGAACATGCAACTTATTCGTTGCAGGCAACTATTCGAACCACCCGGCCAGCACGGCTTATATTTTAATATAACATATGTTTTACACAGTCATATTCCTCTAAATATCGTCATCGTCTCTCATTACAAGCAGGAACATATTAATTTCAGAGAATTGGCATAACCTATCTAGTGTAGGATGCTGATGGTCTTCTTGGTGCGTAATTTGGGTCAAAAAATAAATAAATAATCAATAAGGCTATCGATGATAACACCTTATAATGTCCTAAGAATAACCCACCTTAAAGATATTCATTGATTTGACTTTGGTTTGACTTGGTTTTGACCCGTGAATATACTTTAATACCAGTCCTGGCTGAGATTATAATACATGTAACGATAATAATTCTTAAATGTCTAGGTACTAACATGATTCGCAGTTCTCTGGTCAAATCTCAGAAATATACAGAGTCCACTCTGTGCATTGAATATTCTATGTCGTAAAATGGGATCAACCCAACAAAGTACCTGAGATTTGCGGAGCGCACTTGCTCTGCACTATGAAATTGATATCGAAAAGTTGAAGGGCAAAAGGAGAATCGGGTTAAAATTACAGCAGCAATGATATACTTCAGATGAATTCTATGGATTAATCAATAAGTTACTTTACCTGTAGCAGACATCATTGTTATAATGAGAAAAATTATAGCTACGGAAGCGTACTTTAAAGTTTATCAACATGATAATTTACATGCCCGTTAAGGACCCTTTACGATAGCTGGAGCGAAGCGTCCTGTCATCTCTCGGGAAGGGTAAGCAGAGAGTACCCTCTCCAGAGAGCACCAGCTCTTTCTAAGCGAACTGACTTCTTTCACTTCAGCCACATTCGCTGTATGTGCTTCCCGGCTATGACCTTTGACGCTCTCATCGTTGTTCGACCTTTTTGATCCAGGTAGTTGAAACGTGGTCTACTTCTGCCTCTTATTCCACACACTTTCAAATTGTATTTTCATATCAACCTTTCTTCTTACATTGTTTCAATATTTCCAAACCAACGTACATACATCACCTTTACCTTGGCGCCAGTTGCTTTGCGAATCTCTTCATCTAGATTTGATAACAAAAAGTGTGGTAAGTATACAATGTCTTTAATGAACTTATACGTACGATCATAAAATGAACGCTGCTTATTAAAATCCCTGAATAAGTTGGTAGCATTCAAAGGTATAATTTTATAAAGGTCCAGGTATTCATTGTGAACTTAGGCACACGCACAAATAATTGCCGATAACTAAGGTAAGTACTTGAACCTTTCAGTAAATTTCAACAGTTATATACAATAGAAGTCCAATTATTTTAGCCCTAGCTCAGTTGAAATAGGAATATTCAACTTTCCAATATCCAATTACGTTTTGTAACGTGAAACAATTTGCTGTCCATCAAAGAGCAAATTCAAATAAAGTCAAGCATTCAAATTAAGCACTTCATCGATTTCCAAATGATTGGGCACTTTATTTTATAAGACATTGTATTTTTCCCCGTGCAACACAAAACAGAATGTTCGTTCAATTTGACAGCCTCTTATAATTTATGAACGCCATCATAAGAACTTTTCAATTTTTGAGTTTTTTTTTTTTTTTTTGTTTTGTCTCTCGTAGCGTGAGTTCCGGGAACTTTTGCTACTTAACCGGTCAATGGCGAGACCTAGACCTCCAGTCAGGCACTTAAGTATTAAGCAACACAGCTAAGGGCACCCCCTGTGGGGTTCGGACCTCGGCTTAGGGCGTTGCTGGTTCGCGAGCAAGGGAGCTGGGCTGGTCTGGTATTTTATTATGATTTATTTATTTGGGGAGGGGATTTGCGCTACTGGCTCGGCTCGGGCCGGCACTTGCGAGAGTCTGGGGGGATTTATTGAAAATAAAGATTATTGAGCCGTTGTAGTTGCGTTTTTTAAACAGCTGCTAGCAAAATCAGGAATTCAGGGTCAAACCCTGGCGGACTATACCCGGTTTCTGTTTCACTTGAATAAAGATTACGATAACATTACCAGTATTAAGAACTTATTTTGCCACAGATTAATTAGGTGCCAACGTAACAAATAGCGAGTCTTTCGCCGCCTTTTAAGTACATTACTTGAGACTCAATTTCCTCTGAAACTTATGCAGGTTTTCTCTCGATGTTATCCTTTAACGTAATAGTGTGAATCAGTGAACTTAATTTACAATAGTAACAGAATGAATTCATATCGTTACGGACCACCGGAGTTCGAACTAGCAATCTTTACTTTCAGGCGACTACTATAACCACTAAGCCAGACATTGATTTTTTAAATTACCACACTGTCTAGAAGAAAAAGCTTTGCAATACGAAAAAATTGCAAACAAGTCACAAATATGCAGACACTAACCAACTATCTTGTTCCGAGTAACTGTTGTTGAAACAATTCCTTTCGTAAAATACTTCTTAAATTATAACTAGTTGAGAAGTTCAAATGGAATAAAAATGCGTTTGTCGTCATTGCCAACTGTCCTCTTTCTGTCCCAGACTGGTGTCACAAACAAGCGAAGCCCCGCCGGAATTTAAATAATTAAATTAAAATGCTCTGTATAATGCTGTTTACATTTTTATTGAGGACTATCTGTGCAACGCGGTTTCACCCGCGCTCAACTTTTGAGATCTGATTGACATAATTTGAGATCATCGCAGCGCCAGTTGTTGGGTCCAATTTTAAATCAAGACCATCAGAAACACTCAAACAGAAAAATTTTCGAAATTTCGTCCATCTGTATAGAAGATAAATACACGAACAGCGAATTATAATTGTATATATATATTATTATAGTTCATGCAATTGAAACTATTTTTTGTTTCCATCCAATTCAAATCTTATAAATCCATTTACCTTTTAGTTTACTTGACGAATTGTGCATTATACAAACTGAAAAATATGCATAAGAGGACTGGGTTAGTAAACGTATTACGTTCGTATAATATACGCTGACTTTGACACCTGAGTGAATTGAACTACACGTTCATTCTTTGAGTCAAAAAGGTTGTGCTTCAACGATTCAATCTGCGAACTATTATTTCACGTAAAATGTTTTGTTTTGACGTTTGAATTTGATGGTATTTTTCACTATAACATTTATTAACGACACACTAAATTTACACACAATATATTTTAAAGTTACTATTATACATACGTATATGCATACTACAACTATTGTATAAGGACATGTTCTAGGAAGAGTTTTTTAAAAGTTCACATTATAAAAGGGTTCAAGCCTAGGAAAGCAGGCCAGCTTCCAAATTAACCTATAAAAAAGTTGGCACCTAACAACGCGCAGCATTTCTTGCTTTTCATAAATAAATGACATTATCATGCATAGTAAATTCGTTTTTTATAATATTTTTCACGACCGAAATGGGAATTTCAGGCGTTAATATTTCATGCAGCAGTTTACTTGGAATGTGGAAACTTGGCGTCTTTTTAAGTGGATGAAGCACTTAGACGGTGCCTATTGACCATACCAACTGAAATTTCTACATGGAAAGTTTAGACAAAGTATTTCCTCTTCATTTACCGTAACTTAAACTTGTAGGAAGGTTAATGAACCAAATATACAATGTGAAAATGTCTGAATGTAGGCGTGAATATATCAAGATTCAAGTAATTTGTGAGCTGACGAGATAAAAGCTGATTTTAAGAGCCGTGGTGGCCGAGCGGTTCTAGTAGTTGCCTGTGACAAACAGATCGCAAGTTCAAATCCCTATTGTACTAATGAGTTTTTCTGAACTTAAGTTGAGTGTTTAGTCACACCACGAGCTTTACTGTGAAGGAAAACCTCTAGAGGAAACCTGCATACGTCTGAGAAGCAATTCAAAAGCGTATGTATAATCGTGCTTGAGTAACGTCTGTGGATTCGCCATCTGTCACATTGGCACCTAAATTAAGTATCTGGCGGAAAGTGGAAACAGATGGCGAGTCCGTCGCCGTTCTTAAGTACGACTATACATACGCTTTTAAATTGCTTCCTAGACGTATGCAGGTTTCCTCTCGATGTTTCCTTCACCGCAAAGCTCGTGGTGTGACTAATCGCTGTACTTAAGTTCAAAAAAACTCATTGCCACAGTCGGGATTCGAACTTGCAATCTTTGTGTCGCAGACAACTATTCACACCCGAACGTTAGCACCTAAAATATATCTCTGGCGAAAAGTGGGGGTGTGGGTACTAGCTATACACCTCTGCCTACCTCTTCGGAGACTCTTGGCGTGACTCGAGGCGTGAGGATATATATATAGTCTAGTTTCAAGGGCGGTAGGGTATTCAGTTCCTGAAACCATTTTGCAAACTTTTATCCTCGAGTTTAATCGCAGGTCGCGTCCATCCGTTGGAATTTTAATTCCTTAGAAAGCTCTGCTTGTTTGTCCCGCTTATGTTTTCTTTACTTGTCTCAATTTGTGTTTGCTTAAGAATATTAATGTTTGTGACTTCAGGTAGGTCTTACAACCGAAGCGGTGGAGTAATTTGACAACTTAGAGTTAAGTAATAAATTGTTGTTCGATTTTTAAAGTTCTCTCTCCAGTTAGAGTCGTGGTAGCCGAATAATTTAAGCAGCCGCCAACTCTAGATTGTAGGTTTGAGTTTCGGTCATTTGTATCAGACAATACACTCATACATACATATCATCACGCCGAGTCCCTAACGGGGTAGGCAGGGAGGATGGAGCGCCAGTTCTCTCTAGACTAAGTATTATTTTTATACTACAAAGGTGGCATTACGCATGCGGTCTGCCTGATGGTAAGCGGTCACCGCCGAGTATGATCGCTTGCAACACCAGAGGTATCGCTTGCGCGCTGCCGACCCTGTAGGAATCTTTTCACATCTTTGTTGAAGAACTACATGCTATAGTCTCTAAAAGAAACCTCAACGGAAACTTCATTCCACAGCCTGAGCTGCACGGTACGTAGCTTCTTTGAAACCCCTCTGATTGAGACTTTTGTGGTTTCAAGGTATGGGGATGCATTTCACGTCGAGATCGTATGACCCTTTTACCGTAAATATACGCTTTATCATCACGCTGCGTCCTTCTCAAGTTAGATAAAACGTATAGAGCTCACGCCAGTTGCTTTGCGAAACTTATTGTGGATTCGATCTGACGTCGTTTCATTGAACGGAATGCTCAAACGCATTAACACTATGCTCATGTTTCTTCTAACTTACCCAGAATTTATTTGAACTTATTAATAAAAAATATATTATACGTTAAGTGTATATTATTATGATTCTATTCCGTAAAAGATTGAACTTCGCCAATTATAAAATAATTTTAACAATATTTGCAAGCCGCAGAGACAACCGAGTAATCAAGTTTTTTTTATCAATCAGAAATATTTCACTTAAAAAAACATTCGTTCTTATCAAAGGACGCTTAAGCGTCATTTTCATTTAATAGCAAAAAATCCCTGTTCAAGTAAATTTCATTATTGCTTAGATTTAATAAATCTAAGTGCAAAAGGTACATAAATAACTGTAAGCCTTCGCCGAAAGTCGAATAAACTTCACCTGTCCCTTAAATTTACTAACAGCTACGTGATTAAAACTAGCGGTTGCTGAATGTAGCCCGACAATTTGTAAGAGGTTTAAATAATACTAGCTATTCCCCGCGGTTCCAAACGCCTAAAATTTTATTTCATACATACATACATATCATCACGCCGAGTCCCAAACGGGGTAGGCAGAGAGCATAGAGCGCCAGTTCTCTCTAGACTTACATACAACTTTCACTTCGTCCACATTCATCAATCTCTTCATACATGCTCGTCGGTTTCGAGTACTCTATCTCTAGTATTTTATTTCACTTGTGGTAAAACGTGTCCTACATAATCTATGTGCTAAATTAGTAGGTAGTAGGTAGTACCCACACACCCACTTTCCACCAGAGATATATTTTAGGTGCCAACGTGACAGAGGGCTAGGCCATCACCGTTCTCAAGCACGACTATACATACGCCTTTGAGCGCCAAAGCTCGTGGGGTGACTAATCACTCTACATAAGTTTAGAAAAACTCATTGGTACAGTCGGAATTCGAACTTGCGATCTTTGTGTTTCAGGCAACTACTCGAACCACTCGGCCAACAAGCCTGGAAATCATAAGGGGATTAACAATTACAACCATATTATCGAAATATGGTTGTAATTGTTAATCCCCTTATGATTTCCAGGCTTTCTAGGTTCCTGTCCAATGCTAGTGTAAAATATAATATGTAAAATATGATTTAAAAAAAAACACTTATTCGATGGTAGGCCTTAAATAATATCTGCAATTAAATAGTAATCGCCATTACAGGTTATCGTACATATATCTAATTTATAATTTAATTATAAACACGCCATCGGAACTTGGTCTCCAACGGTATGTACAAGTTTTATTCGAAAATTAGAAAAGTTGAGGTTCATTTGAGGTGCCTCTGAGGTAAGGAATGGAAAGTATGAGAAACTTTCCGAACGGAATGAATGAATCTCTGGATACCTAAGTAAAGTTTGATGGGAAATATCGATAAACTCTCTAGTTCCTGTTACCATTGCCTTTTATACGAATGCGCTGTACCTTGGTATATACATAGTTTATATAGGCTATGGCCATATTAACTATTATACGCTAAGAACACGCCTTCCATTTTCAGCATTCTAGAAGCTATAAAGTACGACGGAGATATTTCGTATCGATATTATATATATTTATTCTATTTGTATATATCGTATGCGTCTGAAAATGAATACATATATATATATACATATATACATATATACATATACACACTTGATGTGCCTGTGTGAATTTAACAAAAAAAGCTATTTGCCAGTGGTAGCCCCGTCAAAATCGGCCCAGCTGTTTTAGAGATTAGTCGGAACAAAGAGACCGACAAAAAATTTAAAAAATACCTACCGTTTATACGTATAAATGCATATGCATTTAGTAAAAAGCTGTTATATTAATATTATAAACAGACACCAGGCGTTTGAACCTACAATATTTACTACTTAAGTTACTTACCAGCTGCACTCTGGTACAGTCCTAGTAGGCAGGGCTTGTCAGCAGTACAACAAAGGTTTAATGCAGTTGATTAAAAATACCAAGACTCCTCAAGAGGGTACACTTAAAACAGCATTTTTAATATCCGCTTAGTTTATGGTAAGAATTTCCTCAAAGCACTACTTATCAGAACAACGTAGTACTATATATATAGAAGCACTTACGTATCGCCTTTGAGACGCGCGTAAGAAGAATGACAGTGATTAAAGCTTCCTTCTATATTCACAGCATCTTTTATTTTCAACGAGAAAATAAAAGGGAACAACTAAAATGTATTTCTAAGACTGAGAAGTCGGAATCTATTACTGAATGAAATGCAAAAATGAATTGAAAATTGCAATGAAATAATTACCTATGCTCATTACTGAAGTAAATAGAAGTATTCTGTAGGTGTTGCGTAAGTATTGCTACCCAAAAAACTCGAACTCACACAGGCAGAGAGATAAGTGTTCGTTCTCGATAGACTTGCATACCTCTTAATAATAATACATTCGAACATAATAACAAAAAAAGATCTTAAAAGGGTTTGAGGCTAAAAAGCCGGTAATATTTTTTTTAGGTATCTCATCTTTACGCCTTCTAGGAGATAAATTTTGGTGCCAACATGATATATGGCGATCCCTTTTTCAGATACGTCATTTCGTTTCTTCTGACACGTTGATAGGTTTCCGTATTTTATTTAATTCTACGTAAAAAAAAAACTGATATAACACTGTATATGAGTTCAGAAAACTCATTTGTATAAGCTCTATCTATATTTTAACCACACATCCCTCATGGCAAAGTCACAACAAATTGGTCTAGTGGTCATAGACTCCTGACTGCGTAGCTTGAGGTCACGGGTTCGATTCCCGCTGAGGGCAGATATTTGTGTGATGAACTCGAGTATTTGTACCTTAGTCTTGGACGTCCTATGCATATATCGATTTATATAAGTATATATATCGTTGACGACTCCTGACTGCGAAGCTTGAGGTCGCGGTTTTGATTCCCGCTGAGGGCAGCTATTTGTGTGATGAACACGAAAATCTGTACCTTAGTCTCGGATGTCCTATGTATTTATGTATGTACGGTGACTAGTTACCATAACACAACCTTTGCTTAATTTGGGGCTATGTCAATTTGTGTGGAATTGTCCCAAGGTATTTATTTTATTATTATTTCGGTTATTATATTTCAATTGTTATAAATCATAACAAAAACATTTAATTTCCCTCTCAGTATTTTATTAATTTCCTACTTGTCACTTTCCAAAGCTTGACCTCAATATTTTTTTTGTATTAAGCACTAAAATTGTGTACAGGCAAATTTCATTGGCGCCGGGACGTTTTTGACAAAATGTCAAGATGATTTCTGTACAGGATAGAATGAAAGGTAACATAATTAATATTACAGTCTTCCAATATTTATGAATATTTAATTTGACACGAATTTCTCATCTTTCCGAAACGGAAGTTTCTCCCAAACATCGTTAGTTATCGCAACACGATAGCGTGCACCAGACTACTAACCAAAATGGGTTAAGAGTACAGTTGAAAAATAAAACGAAAATCCTAACCCTACACGGAAAAGTACCAAAGAGTATATTTACTCTCCATTACGTATTCCCTGAAAATCACTTTTGTTCTCGCCCACATTGGCAAAGATACAATTCGGGGACTTTTCTCACTTAGAGGTCATCAAACTTTTATACTCCTTTCGTGTGGCACACGTTGGAAGTTTCATCCAAAGAATGTCTCCATATACAGAAATGTACACATTCGGTACTTATTACGTGTTGCAGTATCCAGGCTTAAATAGTTCTTAAGAAAATATATATAAATATATGTAACAGTTCTGCCGTGTATTTCCACAGACCGGACGTACTTGACATCGTGATCCTCAAGAATGTGAACCTTCGTTTGCACTCTATGAGGTCTCATGACAAACTAGACTCAGATACCGCATGAATGACCTGCGAGACGGTCGCTGGAACAAGTTCCTAGGGGAACTTGAACCAAGTCACTTGGCCTTCTGGCAACTCCAGCGTAAACTCAAATCTGACCTCATCGCGCCCATGCCTCCTCTCCATCGTCCGAATCAAGGGCCCGCCTTTGACAACGACGAGAAGTCCGAGTGCCTGGCCGACAGTCTCGAGGCCCAATGTACACCCAGCTCCCTGCCGGTAGACCAGCTCCACCTCGAGCAGGTGGACGCCGAGGTCGAAAGCAAACTGTCCAATCCACCCTCCGAACGCCCGGACCACCCCATAGCCCCAATCACAGTCGATGAAGTCCGGAAGGCGATCGACGGTCTCCACTCTCTCTCTCTCCATTCCTAAGCCGGGGAAACCCAAGACCGAAGCCTCCAGTTTCCGCCCTATCAGTCTCACCGTTCTCGGCAAAATATACGAGAGACTTGTTTATAGTAGATTAAAGAGTTTTGCTGATTCTGAAAAAGTAATTCCAGACCAACAATTCGGTTTTCGAACCAAACACTCGTGTGTCCAACAAGTCCACCGTATAGTGGAAGACGTCAGCAGCGGCTTCCAACGCGGATATCCCACGGGTATGCTCTTCTTCGACGTGGCGAAGGCATTCGACAAGGTCTGGCACAACGGCTTAATTTACAAGCTGTACCAGTTGAGCGTACCGGACCGTCTCGTACGCATAGTGCGGGACTTTTTGTCGAATCGCTCCTTTCGCTACAGAGTGGAGGGCACACTCTCTTCCCCCCGTCCCATACGAGCAGGAGTCCCGCAAGGCTCGGTGCTCTCACCCCTTCTTTTCACGCTGTATACGAGCGATTTCCCACCCCCCCCCCCCCCCCCTTAGAAATGTCAAAAGCGCACTATTCGCCGACGACACGGCCATATACTGCAGAGGTATATCCCCCGAGGCGATTCGCGGCAACCTCCAGACCGCGGCCGACGCCCTAGGGCGATGGTTCCGGAAATGGAGAATTGAAGTGAACCCCTCAAAAAGCGCAGCCGTCCTCTTTTGGAAGGGCAAGTATGCCGTAAAGCTCCCCCCAGACTCTCGCAAGTGCCGGCCCGAGCCGAGCTAGTAGCGCAAACCCCTCCCCCAAATAAACAAAATAATAATAAAAATACCAGACCAGCCCAGCTCCCTTGCTCGCGAGCCAGCAACGCCCTAAGCCGAGGTCCGTACCCCACAGGGGGTGCCCTTAGCTGTATTGCTTAGTACTAAAGTGCCTGGCTGGAGGCCTAGGTCCCGCCTTTGTCCGGTTAAGAAGCAAAAGTTCCCGTAACTCACGCAACGAGACACCATACAAAAAAAAAAAAACTGTGTTTATTTTTTAAACCAATGAATTACACTAAACCTTTTCTTTGTCAAAAACTAACAAAGGCCGAGTTTTATTCCCCTTCGTCACAATAATAAGGTCGGTTACCATTAAACGTGTCCAAATTCGAGACTCCTGGCTGGCAAGCTGCCAAAAAGTTTTTCTTACCTGTAACAGAAAAATATTTGCTCTGTAAGTTTGCTAAATTAAAATCTAATAGCCAAAGTTTCGACTATTGAAAGCCACCCAGATGTTATTAATAATGAATTCTGCTATGGATTTGGGAGCTTGGATATTAACTAGTCGAGTGTTGAATTTTAATTAAGTAAGTCTTTTTATTGCTTGAGATTTTCGTGCCATAGTATGAAGTCGCGGTGGCCGAGTGGTTGGAGTAGTCGCTTGCAACGCCATGATTTCTTAGCCTACTCCTTCGGGGACCCTCGTGGGAAGACATGAAGATATATTGTTTAACGGGGAGTGTTCTGCAGAATTGTTCGACGTGAGGCCCACTTCCACCTTCTACCTCCACACTTTTCGCCATCGACGGGAAATTCATCCCCATACCTTGGAACAACAAAGGTCCATAGGCGGCGATAAACGCTTACCATCAGGCGGACCGCATGCTTGTTTGCCACCCATGTTGTATAAAACAAAAAAAAATATATGAAAACTGTGAGACACGCCAAACACGAGTTTGTAGGAAATATTATTATGTATCCCGTTCCACGTAACATTAGCAAGCTTGCCAGTGCCAAACTCTCAAGTTTCCATCGCAATTGGCAGCCAAGATATGCAACGCATGGAGTTCATTTTGTATTTTTAGAATAGGAACTTCCAAACTTTTGTGGGTTACTACGCACCCACAGAGGAGTATACCTCTGCCTACCCCTTCGGGGATCCTTGTGGGAAGGCGTGAGGAACTTCCGAACATAGCCAACCATTCCAAAACGCTTTTACAATGATTCTGAATTACTTTACTCAGAAACGTTATATAAAAAAATCCCGAATCAAGCTCATTAAGGATACAAAAGTCTTTAATCTCAAGGGCCACATTAACTTCCTGATGTTAGCATCGGTCTTCAAAGAATCGCTAAATACGCAAAACGAACATCACTCCGCTGAACTCAAACAAAAACAGGTTAAATTGAAAAAAGACTTGACATGGGTCAGCACGGCGAATCTTGCGTCCTGGTCGCCACCGTGACAGCCAGACGCGTGTGAGAAAGACAGCTAATCACAAAGGTCATTAAGTCGTTCGTGTGACAATCTCTGATAGATGCGCGTTCCAGTTTGTCACATTTTGATTGATATACGCGACGGGAAGGTCTTTTCCTACATTCCAATGTCAAATTACAATTACCCACCCCACTATGTAATGGAATTGGGATAAAGGAATTTAATATTTATGTAATTTACTGGAGTTGGAGTCCTACTGGGGAGGCAGCCTTCCTAGTAACAGTTCGAAATAATTTCATATGGCTCTCGGTGTTGTGGTCCTACATTAAGGGAGTGCCTTAACACTGCATGGAATGGATACGTTGGCAGAATATAACTATTCGTTACATATTCTATTCTACGTGGGTGAAGGCAACTGAGCTAATTTAAATGCAATGACAAATACAATCCCTTGAATAAATTGGCAATAAATTTCACTCTCTGCGACCTGGTGTGAAATACAAATGATAAATGTCTGTAGACATTTCCTTTTGGATGATTGATTGATACTTCGCGTACTCGCGAAACGCGCACTTATATGACATTGATATACAGTATTTTATTGAATTGATTATAAAGCTATTGCATAGCTTCTATCGCGGGCCTTGAGCGTGGAGACCGAATCCAGAAATTCCGTAACGAAAATAACCTTACACCTTCAAAATTTAAACAAATTCGAATATAGAACAGTTCCAAATTCAAAATTGCCGGGAAATATGGAAACGACAGAACTTAAAAGACATGCCTAGTACGTAAGCAGCTGTTTGTGAGAAAGTATATACGTGTATTGCATAAGTTGATAAAAAATGCTATGCAATAGCTTTACCGCGGCAGTCCCCGAGTGCCACATATATATATTTTAATAATATGTCTAGGATAATCAAATAATTACACTAGCCGATGCGCGTCAGTACTTCTAATGACCTAGTACCAACTCTCCCCAAACCTTACTCGCCATGCAGATATAGCTTTCCTGCAGCGAGTAAGAATACTAGGAGTATTTTAAAGGGTACCTTTTTATGATGCTAAGAAAGTACATGTAATATATAATATATCCTCACGCCTTCCCACAAGGGTCCCCGAAGGGGTAGGCAGAGGTGTCTAGGCAATACCCACACACCCACTTTCCGCCAGAGGTATATTAGGTGCCAACGTGACAGATGGCGAGTCCATCGCCGTTACGCAAGCACGACTATACATACGCCTTTGAATTTCTTCTCAGACGTATGCAGGTTTCCTCTCGATGTTTTCCTTCACCGTAAGGCTCGTGGTGTGACTAATCACTGTAGTTAAGTTCAGAAAAACTCATTGGTACAGTCGGGATTCGAACTTGCGACCTTTGCGTCGCAGGCAACTGCTCGAACCATTCGGCCACCACGGCCCAAGTACATGTAATACATATTTATAATATACAAATTTCTCAAGATGTTTTCCTTTAAAGTAAAGCTAGTGGTGTTTAAAATATCGACATGGGCCGCCGGAGATCAAACTCGCGTCATCGAATTTCGTAGTCTCCTTTAACCACTCTGCCATCACGGCGTTAAGAAAGTAATTTCGTAATATGAAGGTCAAATCGACCATATGAATGAAGAAAATGTTCGTGAATAAACTACACACACACTGGCGTTGTATACCCCTCAGCCTATTAGCATGCTATCGATACATCACAGCGTTGTATAACACGTGTGTACATAGAGATACTCTATCGAAGGTTCATTAGTATGAAAATCGAATTACGTCTATAGGAAGCGAAATTTAACTTCATTACAGACTACATAGAACATAATGAAACTTCGTGCGATCGATCATACTTAATATTATTAGATTTTTGTTCATATTCACGCTACCCTTCACACGGTTCGGAAGGTTGGTACCTACAGATATATCTCCGGCGAAAAGTGGGTGTGGTGGTACTACCTATAAACCACTGTCTTCATCTCTTCAAGAACCCTTGTGGGTGTCCAAAAGTATGAAAAGATCTTTTCCTTTTAGTGATGCACGTGTATCTCACTCTACCATTGCCACTTCTATTGAAACATAGGTATTGAATAGATTGGTGTGTCTTTGTATTGATGATTAATACTAAAATGTAGTTGTTGGTACAATAGATTTGGATGAAATAATATTTAGTTGCATATAGTCGGGTACACTGAAATAATATATTATAACTCTTATTTTTGTATATATATATCCTCACGCCTTCCCACAAGGTTCCCCGAAGGGGTAGGCAGAGGTGTATAGGTAATACCCACACACCCACTTATCGCCAGAGGTATATCAGGTGCCAACGTAACAGATGGCGAGTCCATCGCCGTTACTCAAGCACGACCATACATACGCCTTTGATTTCTTTTGCATTACGCCATTCTCTTTCCAGCGGGGTTCGATACCGCGATGATTCCTTATTAATCAATACCAGACTCAAGTGTGCCGTACCCATAGGCGGTATCCTTAAATCTATTCATCGTATAAGAATTGTCGCAAAGCAATTGGAACGTTAACAGTTAGATAAATTGCTAGCAAAACAAGTAACATAAAATCAATGGTTTGATTGATTGAACCTAACATCGCTCATGCGGGATCAGTTACCAACTAATACATCATAAACCCTTAATGATTCCTTAATTTTATTCCGTGTCATTTTAGACTAAATACATTCATTTAAATTTCAACAAAGTAGTTCATCAAATGAACCAATCATGAGATTTTTCTGTCTCACGAGGGCTGAAAGTTGGGGCAGAGGTTATATAATACCCACATTTCCATTGATCTACATGTGTCACCGTGACGGATGCAGAGTCTATTGAATGATTCAGGACCAAAGTCATGATGTAACAAGTAATTTTTTTTCAGACAAAAATAAGTTAAAAAGACCTCCGGGATTTTAACCTATGATCTTGACTTTGCTGGTGATTTCTTTAAATAAGCAACCGCCATAGTATGTAAAATAAATCTTACTAATATTATAAATGTGAAAGTTTGTAAGTTTGGGTGTTTGCGGTTCTTTCACGGCCAAACGGCTGAACCGATTTAACTGAAAGTTGAAATGGTGATAGCTTATACCTAGGAATAGGACATAAGCTACTTATAATTTTTTTTAATCCTGAATAATACAAAGTTCTTATATTATAATGTATGATGCTCTTTCACAGCATAGCGGCTGAACCGATTCTAGCAGGAAACTTGCCCAAGCTACTTTTTCGAACTCCACGCGGGCGAAGCCGCGAGCATAAGCTAGTATGTTTATAACTTTACATTTAACATATTTAAGTTTTTACCCCTACTAGTCAGAATATTATTTCACTGAGCATTGCAGGAGCATTTCGAATATTTATGCAAAATACCTCATTTATTTAAATATCTATTAAAGGCTAAGTATCAATTCCACGCCTGTTTGAACTTCAAACGATGCTTATGTAAATATTAAGACCATCGCTTCCACAAACTCTCAAGACTATTACTGAATCAAAACATGCCATTTTACTATCCTAATGAATTTCAATATGCGTATACATATCAAAAGGTAATATACAAAAGGGTAAACAGAGATACATACATACATACATATCATCACGCCAAGTCCCTAACGGGGTAGGCAGAGAGTATAGAGCGCCAGTTCTCTCTAGAATTACATACCTCTTTCGCTTCGTCCACATTCATCAGTCTCTTCATACATGCTCGCATAAACAGAGATGCAATAAAGTATTTTTTTATCCGTAATTATACCTATTGGTATACAATAGGAACATTTACAATAGAATAAGGAACCGATAGACAATATGCCTTTGAGTTTCTCGTATAATCTCACATCGATGTAAATTATATAACAATATGGCAGGTCGGATGCATACTTGTTTCCTCCTCTAATGGCACAAAAATGGTTTGATTCGAGATCCACTTGCATATTGAATTCGATCTCAAATTGCAAAATTGTTTAGACAAGTAATAAATTTATACTTTTCTCATTTACGTGTGTACAAATATGTGTATCTTTCGCATGTTTGTACCTAACTAGCTGTGCCCGCGACTTCGTCCGCGTGGGATAGTGCTTTGCCCGATCCGTCCAGTGGTTGGGGCTGTGCGTTGATGGATCACTATGTCAGTCAGTCACCTTTGACTTATATAGATAAAGATAATCCAGGCTCTTACTGACTTAAGATCTCAATGACAGCGATTCCCTTTATCTTCAATATACAAGGTAATTCTGGACTATCTACTCCATATAAGTAGTATTAAATGTCACATTGACGGATTTTTTCAGATACTATCTCTCACATTTGATATATTTTCCTCTCCCAGCTAACATTACTCTCATGAGCAAACAATCTTACCAAAATGAAAATCTCCAAGAACAGACCGAGACTTTCCTTAAAACCACCAATATAAACAGATCTTTGCCTCAGTTTTGCAACTTTAAGCAGTTGATATAAAAGATTGGCATAATGTGGGAGTATAGAGAGGTCTTACTATATTGGACTATTGTCGGCGACAGAGCAGTGGTCAAATTGATTACATAAGACGATAGATACTGATGGCCAGATCCATCTCAGATCGCAAACAAAATGTGAGGAACCCGCGGCTGTATTTAATCCGCCCACCAAGAACCAATCAAAAGTTTAGTTGCGGTGTAGACAGTTCAAAATATTTTGATGAAATTAGTAAGTTTTAACTTGTTTTCATTGTAGCGTAGTATTGAGCTAAACATCAAAGGCGCTGGGTAGAGTTTTTTTTTATTTGCGCAGGAACGAAAAAATTTTACATTAATATTGGGTTTCATAAAATAAAGAAACAATACCAAAGTTAATATACCATACTACGCTGACTATAAAAACTTACTTGTAAAAAATGCGTACACAAAGGGTAAAATGGGGTGATCTATTTGTACCCAACATATACTTTGCAAATATAATAATGAAAATGTTGTTTCTATATAAAAGAGGTTTCATTTTATAATTACTGAGAATTGCGAAAAATAAATATGATGATTTATCAAAGAAAATCCCAGACGTAAGAAATTTCCATCTCAATAGATAAATGTAACAGGAGTGGAAACGTATATCTGTCCTGAGAATGATAAAAATAGTGATTATAATGGTAATACTAGTGATGGCAATAGTGATAATGGTGTTGATAGTGATGGTCATGATGGTGGTGATGGTGTTGATGATGGTAATATTGGCGATACTGTGAACAATCAGACACCTATAATATTATAAACTATAAATAACAGAGTGATAGAAATCATGATAATGTCAATGGCTCAAGTGTTATTTTTTTTTTTTTTGTATTGTCTTTCGTAGCGTGAGTTCCGGGAACTTTTGCTACTTAACCGGTCAATGGCGAGACCTAGGCCTCCAGCCAGGCACTTTATTTTTACATAGCAACACAGCTAAGGGCACCCCCTGTGGGGTACGAACCTCGGCTTAGGGCGTTGCTGGATCGCGAGCAAGGGAGCTGGGCTGGACTGGTCATTTTATTTAAATATTATTTGGGGGCGGGATTTACGCGTCTGGCTCGGCGCGGGCCGGCGTTTGCGGCGGAGGTCGGGGGGGAACATTACGGCTTATTCGCGTCGAGCCTCGCCGGCGAGGACGGAACAGTGGTCGGTCGGCTCAAGTGTTAATATTCTTTGTTTTTTTATCTAAATATAAAACATTAACTCCAATCTGGCTAATACATATATCATCACGCCGAGTCGCTAACGGGGTAGGCAGTAGGCACACATTTTAGTTTCTACCAAAGACAATCAGTTGACTATTATCCTCGTCTATGTTAATTCAACATGAGCTATCCACATATACACAACCTCTTAACATATTACTATGAACCTGTCTCGTATGTTCCCTTTAATGATGATGTGAATTAATAATTGCCCGTCCGCTTTGTCATTGTGCGACAATTACTCGGGCGATAAGGGTGAAATGTTTATAAGCAGAAGGCTTCTGAATAAGGGAGATATGTCTCGAACAAACATACTAATAAAGTGCCCATTAGTGAGCGGCTTATATCCCTTACTACAATATAAATTACACGTAATTGAAGCCATGGTGGCCGCGTGGTAGGAGTAGTCGTCTGACTGAAACGCATGGATTGCAAGTTCGAATTTCGACTGTACCAATTAGTATTATGTAAGCGTATGTACTATAATTAATCATCATCAATTAATCCTTATTTCATTTCATTCATCTCTGCAGTTAACATCGAGACGAAACCTGCTTAGGAATTCAAACACGTGTGTATGTATAGCCTAGCTTGAGAAACTGCGATTGACTCGCCAGCACCTAAATATATCTGCGGCGAAAATAAAAGAGAGTGTGTTGTAAAGAATATATTCTTTATCATTAGTTTTAGTGTATAGTCTAAGGAGGTTTTAATGTTTCATTTATGTCATGATACTGGCAGGGTGTTTTTAAGTAAAATAGAATGTGACGTTTAGTTTAAAAATGACAATGGATTTTTAGTTTGTGTATGATTATTTTATTTTAAAAGATTTTTATAATATTAAATATAAATATATGAATAAGAATAGACTTAAAATGTCGTTTCTTTATTTACAGAGCAACACATTCTAGTCTTACAAAAAATCACAAGGTGAAATTCATCTTATAAAAACTACACAGCCTACTACCTTTCCTACCCCTTCAGAGAAGCTACTGGAAAAGTTTATATCTAATACATCATTGACTGGAAAGGCATGAATATATGATGATTAAGAAATATGACAATTCGTTTCTATAGAAAAAATATAAAAAATACATATATTAAAGCAATAAACATTATTAAAAGTCACCCTACTGCCTACATTGTAAGTGATCATATTAGAGAATCTTCATGTTTTGATTTAACTGCATGTTTGAAATTTGAGCGCGGTGTATAACTGAGTGTTGTACATTAATTGTTTGTTACATTATATACCTTTAATTAAATTTGTGTAATCCGTATTAATTAAAGTAAAATGAATAAATAAATGTTTTAAATCACTTTCCCTTCCTACCTACTTGTTATATGTAAAAAGTGCGATGACGCGCAGTGCTATCACCACATTTAAAAACCATGACTCCCAATGTACACAGTCTAAAAATCCAAACCAATACCAAACAAAATTACGAGAGTGTAAGTCAATTTACACATCACGGTCGCGTTCCGTGAAAACATCCGTACAAAAAATATTAAATTTTCGCGTTCAGTGAAACACATAAATTAGATATAATGGAAGAGACTCGTTGTTTGATTACGCCTCCGCGAGATGTCGTTATACATTGAAATTTGCTTTCATGCTCCATTAGACGTTACTCCATCTAAGCTGTTTCGTGATTACGGAGAAACGATTTCTTTACTAAATTTATATTACGTTTTAGACCAGATTGTATATAATGTAATGAAAAAATTAAAACGTTGGGGTCTTTTTCAATTGAACGAACGAAATTTGTTGGCTGCTGACCGTACTAATTAATGTGTGCTTTGAAATAGTTTTGTCAATAAAATAACATACAAACATCGCACCGAATCCTCGCTAGTCGCCTCTAGATTCACATACCTCTTTCGCTTCATTTAAATTCATCCGTCTCTCTATACGTGCTCGTCGGTTTCAAGTACTCTTGACGTTTCCATCATTGATTGGTCTGGTTATTTTCTACTCCTTACTTATGTATACATACATAATATCCCTCTTTACCTTTACCTATAAGTCCGTTAACTTCAGCACTATCCTTATATTCACGCTCAGATTGCTGAAATGGTGAGTGGGGAAAAACTATTCAAAATGGTCACTAGAATTCTTTAGTGTTTTGGGATTTTAATGTTGAGGACTTATATCACTCTTTAAAAAAAATTACTGCTTAATACATTCCCCATCTCTCCAAAAGTTGTGCATATTATTGAGAAGACATTAATTTTCCCTACTAAGAGTTTGGTCATTAATCTACTCTTCTCCAAGCGATTAATCAGAAACTAACTTCTGGCAAAACTTAGACGACCAGAGAGCCAATCACCAGCCTTCATTATAATTTCAGATTAGCCATTTACATAGCAATTAACTGGATGCAAACTACTGTAGATGACCTAGTGAATAGATCATAACATTTTTTTTATCCTGTATTCTTATAAGATTCACCAGTTAGGCAGAGGCGTTATAACACCTCTTTTGACAGTAGAATTGTACTGGTAAACATGACATGACGAAAATATCGCCGTTTTTTCAAAACATACTTTAGATACATACATACTTACGTATTTGCATTGCTCAAAAGGATGCAAGTTTTTACGGCTACAAGTATAATTATGAGTAAGGGATTAAATACAAAACCTTTATACCTTAAGATTCTCGCCAGTTATCTATATTTAAATTAGAAGACATGTCATGGAAGACTGCTCAATGAAATAATGACTAACGTACTTTATGCCGAGAGAGATTAGAGCCCCAGTTATTCTACACTTGGCGACTTCTTTCACTTCATCCACATGCATTAATCTTCACATCCTCCAGATTCAAGAAAAAAATATATATGTAACAAAATAACAGAATATTAAATATACTTTTATTATAAAATGTCTTCATCACTACAGTGTCCAAATTAAACCACGTGTCATCTCATAAACCCGTCCGGCTCGCGCCGGTTTAATTTAAGCATAGCTCACAGCTATATCTTCTCATTAAACCACCTTTAATTAAATCGGGTTCCGTAAATTAACGCCTAACTTCGTGTATGTAGTTCCTGTGTATTTTGAACAGTGGTTTGTTCTTGTGCATCTATATCTTATAATACTTTAAGCGTATCATAATTAATAGTGTTAGAATGTATAGTTTTCGAAATAAATACATTTATATCGAATAAAAAAATTTACCGCCTTCTTTCTGCCTTTGTGATCAAATCTGTATCCATAAAGCTCATGCTGTGAATAATAACTGTACTTAAGTTCAGAAAAACTAATTGGTACAGTCAAAAGTCTTGCAGTGTTTGTGTTGCATGCAACTACTCGAGCCACTTAGCCACCACGGCCTTTTAATTTTGACCGACTATAATTTGAAGTATTACAGGTCTCAACATGGCTATCTTAATATTACAAAGAGTATAAGTTTGTTAGTTTGTATGTAAACGGTATTCGTCGAAACTAAATATTTGATTTAACGGAACTAATTCAACTAACATTTATAACGGAATGTTTACTATCTAGTGTTATATACAATAAAATTGTCAAAAATAAAACTAAATTTCAAAATTAGAATTAAGCAAAAAATAAAAAAAGCCATTACCTTATTAACAATCGTCGAGGCTGTGGCAAGCCAACACTAGGTATTAAGCCGACAATAACATTTAACATGTTTTCCCGGCTTACGTGTAATTAAAAAGTCACGTGCTGCAAAAACCGAGGTAAATGGTTCCTAGTGGATAGAGGCTTCAACACACTGATGCGGTAAGCACTATTTTGACTTCAGAAAATAAAACGGCCCAAGACTATTTCTTGCTTGGAGAAGTACTTAGATGTTTACGCTTCCGTAAAAATTGTTTGTCTACTTTGCCACAAATACGTTCTGTACGTACATTTGCCATTTTACGCAATTTATGCCCAAACGCACGATGTCGAATGTCCGAACGCCACAGTGGGCTCGGGTCTTAACGTCTAATTAACATGCGAAGCTTGTCTGCAGATAAGCCCTAACTAATTAAGTTGAGGGTAGGGCCCCTGTAAAGCTCATTAAAATTAAATGCTAAACAACATGCTGTATAATACAAAAGTGGTGAAGCGTTTCTATGAAAACAATAGGAATGTTTGTACGCGTAATTTAAGATGTTAACACCCTGTATGCGCTTAATGGGAGTGTAAACCTATAATCACACATGTATTGTATTTTTTTTTTGGCGAACAATTGTTTTTTATTTCATTCGTACAATCCGGCTCGAAGGACCAAAATTAGTCATATGCAGTCACAGTATATATATATGTATATATATACAGTGACCTAATATCTCACCGTAATAGTTATTGGTGCCAGTGTTTCTGGGCTCGGCGAAGGTTTGGTAACCTTTTTGCTTTTTGTTGTTGCCCACACACCTCTGTACATAGTTGTTATTTGA
This sequence comes from Drepana falcataria, assembly GCA_945859725.1. Taxonomy (NCBI): domain Eukaryota; kingdom Metazoa; phylum Arthropoda; class Insecta; order Lepidoptera; family Drepanidae; genus Drepana; species Drepana falcataria. The sequence goes on along the minus strand of OX243941.1, from coordinate 5,205,247 downwards.
GATGCCAACGTTTATAAATAGATAGCGAGTCCATTGCCGTTTCGCAAGTATGACTGTAGATGCACCACTACTACTGCACTTGCAAACTTTATGTTGCAGACATGAACCCCATGAACCATGAACGATATATATCGTTTCGACCTGTGGAGGCCGAGTGGAGGATACGTCCTCCCGTCCATAACGGTCCCCGAAGGGGAAGGCAGAGGTGTATAGGTATAGGTAGATATATTGTAGGTGCCTACGATATAGGCGTAAATATGTTGTTACACTACGAGCTATACGGCGAAGGAAAACATCGTAAGGAAATTTAAACACGTATCTGAAGTCGTGCCCGAGGGACGGCAACAGAGTTGCAATCTGTCACGTTGGCACGTATGTATAATAGCTCCGGCGAAGAGTTACTCTTTTTACACTTGCCTTTTTTACCCTTGTAGGAAAAGCCAAGATCTTTTATTATTTAAATATATTTTCGATAAAAGACAAAATGATAAATTATACAATTAAACACAGTATGCGACACAGAAACGCATTTCTCACAACATTGTTGGAGAAAATCTGATCCATATACCTACGTCATCGACCTTGGTGGGGCGTATTATATAATGTCAAAAAATTATTTAATTAGCTTTCAAAATAAAATTTTCAAGATCAAAGTACGTAAATAATAATGTAATTGAAACAATCCAATTACCGCTATTTTACCTAACAGTCAAATTATAAACAACATTGCTTTAATTGACAAGACACAGGTATGCTGGGAGACAAATACACGGGTTATCTGGCTGTAAAACGTTTTGAATGAGTAAATTTGTGCTTTAATCTCACCCACGAGAAATGGGAAGTAGGAAAGGTATTCGGACCTTCATACATTATACGAGCAGGCGTGCAATATACCCATCTCTTTCACGTACATGGGAAGTATTTAGATTTGAGAGAGAGCCCTTAAAAACAATTTGACCGCCCAATGATTGAGATTACACGAGCGTAAAGTACAGAACTTAAAGAATGAATGCGAACGTTCAGGGAAGACTTATTGAATCGTTTTTTGGATTAAAAAGGAATTTGGTGGAGCGTTGTTTGTACTCAATAAGGTACGGAAATCTAACGGGTTATTGTTAAGAGGTTTGATTTAAGACATCGGTGGTTTATATACCGAGACTCAATTTACGTTTTTATTTTAAAGTAAAAATTTTATGAAGAGTTTCAGGTCTTTCGGAAAAGTAAATGAATAAAGTACAATATATTTCAAGCAAAAGCAACTGACATGATATTTTTTATTTCAGGCTGACTGACATGATATTTTTTATTTCAGGCTGACCCACAGTGGTCTCCGAAGGGGTAGGCAGAGGTGTAACAGCACCTTTTGTTTACCAAAGATATATTTACGTGCCAATGTAGATAGGTCGAGTCCGACATGTCTTTTCCACGCGATGTTTTGTCATTACCATAAAGTAAGTGGTGTTAATGGCAGTACTTAAGTTCAGCTTCATTAGTCGGCTACAACGACTACAAGCAGAAAAAATTCGACATTATGTTTAAGTAAGATTGGAAATTTACCCACCATCGACTTTCAATATTATCACGGCCTCACAGGTCTAAGAGCTTTTGAATATTTTAAATTAGCCGCTCTAAGCGAGGTAATATTTCGTACATAGCAACCCTAATTATCTTCAAATCTATTCATATGTCAAATAGATTTATGCCTTCGATATATGGAACCATATTTATCTAATATAACGTTCATTATAAGCCGGTTCTTTGTTCTGACATTTTATTAAACGAAACGAGCGTTCGATTTTAATCTTTACGGGTCTCGTTATAAAATTCACGTCACGTTTTCAATGTTGAATGAATTTTCAATATCAAAAGAGGTCGTTGGAGCATTTCAGTAATGATATAAATTGATAAGGCCGTATCGTGCGGATTCGGTGTTCAATATTTCCTCACATAATACACGGATTTTAATGAGTTTCTCATATAAGAAGTAATAAATTTCCACGTCTTCTTGCAGAGTCCCCAAAGTAAGGAGAGGTTTCTGTAAGTTTTCTTACATTTATTCAAAGGAAGACTGTGTATGTCCTTATGTAAAATGGTGTATATTGTGTGTGTAAAATTAAAGAAAGATTATTGTTAATCACAAAAACACCGTGAAACCGTACCGTATCTTGTAAATAAAACTAATGCTATTTTATTTACAAGAAAACGGAAGATCTACCCAAATTAAAGAGGTGTAGAAAATTTGCATACTTTAATGAATTGGATTAAATTATTATCACTGAATTATTTTAAGCCGTGGTGGAAAGATCGTGATTTCGAATCCCTGTACCAATGAGTTTTTCTGTACTTAAGTTCAGTGATTAGTCATACCACGAGCATTACAGTGAATGAAAACATCGAGAGGAAAGCTGCCTACGTCTGAGAAGCAATTCAAAAGAGTATTTATAGTCATGCTTAAGTTACGGCGATGGACTCGCGATCCGTCACGTTGGCACCTAAAATATACCTCCGGCAGGAAGTCGGTGTGTGGGTACTACCTATACACCTTTGCCAACTTCTTGTGGGACGGTATGAGTATATCTATTGAATTATATTGTATAATACAAGGAAGTATGTAAATCTAGAGGGAACTGTCGCTCTGTACTCTCTGCGTACCTCATTAGGGGCTCGGCGTGATGATATGTATATATGTACAAAGAAGGTTGCGACACAAGTTGAATGTATATGCTTGCCTCTCTATCACTTGCACGCTCGGCTCAGGCAGAACGTGACAATAAGTCATGCTTTTTCGTGCGTACAGTCGTTCATCGATTTATAACACGTTTATAACATTATCACGTCAAATAATCTACCAATGATATAAAATTTTACGCGGGTCAAAACCGCGTGGCCTTGCCATTCTTTTATATTATTATCTGGTTGCAACTGATAGCGCTGGTAGCGCGTCGCTACAGGAAGAGTCCCGAGGGCTCGATCTGTTACATTAAATGTGACTGTAAATAATTATTATTTTTGTCAACCGTTTGTTATCAGGCTTGCAATCGTGCCAACATTATAAATGCGAAAGTATATGAGTATGTACGGTTTGTTACTCAATGACGAGATTGATTATTTACTGGATTAACATGTATGAAAGTTTATTTTAATGCGAGATGTTTCTAAAATAAAACATATCCCCATGATAAGTTAGCTTATTAATCTCTGAACTAAATTTCATACGATTCCGTTCAGCCGTTCTAGCATCATATAGTCATCATCATAAACATCTTCACATATTTAATACTAGTAGGATCGCAATAATATCAATTACAGCTCAAATTGCTTTCACATCAATGAAACCATCATAATATCGTTAAAATATATTTCAATAACTTTCTAATGAATCGCGGATTCCAAATTCAATTTTGATCAATCGAATAATAATCGAGAATCCATATGTGGTTAGTCGAATAAGTAACGCTCATGTGTGTCACGTGCCGAGGGTGAGGACTTGGGTTGAAAGAAAAACGGTAATTTCCGTAACATTTACTTAAAATATCCAAATTAAAATGAAACACACGTCAAATAAATCTTCGAATGAGACGGTACTGAGCCCGAAATTACGGGATGTTCGCAAATGTACGTATTCTTAAATTAAAGCAGGGATCGAGGTCTCAAGGGATCTCCTCACGTTGATTACACAGCACTTTGAGCAAAGAACGAAAAAGACATTTTTTATCGACCAATCTCGGTTAAGGTAACGTTTGGAAATCTTTTGAAAAAGCAAAACCGATTATTTCTTCAGATCTCACATAATACCGATTGGGAGATTCCCGAAATGAATACACGCTTTAAGCCTATAATCCACTACCTATTCGGAAGTTGACACATGTTTATTTGATAAAAGTACATACTGTGCTTATACTGGATATATGTTATTTGAGCCGTGGTAGCTGATACGTTCGAATAGTCGCCTACAACATAAAGTTTGTAAGTTCTAATTCCGACTGTACCGATGCGCTTTTCAGACCTGAAGTAAGAGGTTTACGGTAAAAAAAATCGCCCGAAACCCGCAGACGTTTGGAAAAATTAAAAACGTGCTTCCAAAAACAGTGATGGACGCCAACTGTCATATTGGTAACGAAATGTATTTAGGAAAAAATACTGCTTAGTGTTAATTGGAGGTCTGAAGGTATACTTGAATGTTCAAGAAGTTATTGGGATCGCAAAAAAATAATAAATACTTTGTAGTACGGCGAATAGAATGAAACAAAAAATAAGAATAGCCAATTCCAAACAATCATACATCATACCAACACACACATAACTTTGATGGCGAGAGGAAAAAAGACAGCTTTTTTATTCAGAGAGGGGAGCCATAACAAATATCCCACTCGGTGCGAAATAGTTACCAATTCAATATGTTTCCGCCTTTACGATTTGCAGTTATCTGTTTTTTCTTTTATATGCAAAATATCAAAACAGTATTTTGCACACTTACTTAATATGTATCTTACTACACTGGATTTCATACGTAGGCTTCCGTAGGTATTCATTTGTGGTTGCTGTAAGTTTAATAACCCAACTCTTATTATATCTCATTGTCGTTTGTCTATCGCACTGTCTGTTTGACCCACGGTCAAATATTAATTAATAAAAATAATATTGTATTATGAATTCTTTAGAAGTGTGTGAAAAAAATTGTTTGTTTGATCTGTAACGCACAGGTGATTGAGATTTAATGTTTCCTCAAGCAGCAATAAGATTTACCACCAGACGGAAAACATCCTTGTGTCAACTTTAGTGGTATAAAAACGAACTGTTACAGAGTTACAGCATACGCATTTTTATAGGTACTTAGAAAGCACAACATTTTGGCCCAAAAGAAGAATTAGATTTTAGTTGTTAATGCCATAATAAGAAAGAAAACAGCATCTCTGATAAATCTAGTGAGGGGCAGCCAAAAGAGTATTCTGAAAACGGTGGCAGATAGCTACGCTTCCCCGATATGGAGTTGCCTCGTGAAGAGGATGATTAAATGTAACAACTAACATTATTTTTAAGTCATTCTATTTTTACTAACAAAATATGGATCTTTGATATCTGAAATAAAGTATTATTATTCTTATTATTATTATTATATACATTGCATACATACACACATGTATTCCAGTTTGTTTCGTAACATCATTTATCATTCATTAATACAGAGAGGAACCGTTTATTAGCCTTGCAAAGAATTTACCATTATTAAGCTTATGTTATAATAACGCCGTTGGTTTTCTTACAAAAGTAAACTACGAAATATTACACCTTAATAATAATAATAATATCCTCACGCCTTCCCACAAGGGTCCCCGAAGGGGTAGGCAGAGGTGTATAGGTAATACCCACACACCTACTTTCCGCCAGAGGTATATTAGGTGCCAACGTGACAGATGGCGAGTCCATCGCCGTTACTCAAGCACGACTATACATACGCCTTTGAATTTCTTCTCTGACGTATGCAGGTTTCCTCTCGATGTTTTCCTTCACCGTAAAGCTCGTGGTGTGACTAATCACTGTACTTAAGTTCAGAAAAACTCATTGGTACAGTCGGGATTCGAACTTGCGACCTTTGCGTCGCAGGCAACTGCTCGAACCACTCGGCCACCACGGCTCTTAATAATAATAAAATAAAAAAATCTGCAATGAAATTCCTGAAAATAAAACTCCTTGATATTTTATTCTTCTTTGATTACATAATGGCGGCGCACTGTACTATCAATTTATCACCCTACAAACAGTTCTTGTGATAGATATCTCCCAAGCGATCTCGTCCAATCGGATAAAGTGGATGGTAGTTAGTTATACATTTTTACACTTAAAACTGTGAGTATTCTAGATAAAAGTCGTGCTCTCGTGTCTCTAGAACACGTTATAAGGAAAAAGTCCGCGTGCCGATAAATGTGTGAAAATATCTGGACACCACGCTATAGTAACCAGCCATACTATTATTGTTTAAGAGTGCGAAAGAAGAAGTAGCGGTGGCCGAAGATGCAAAGGTGCTTTATTAAGCACAACCTGTTCGCGGTGCCATATTGCCGAACAGTGGCGCACGCTCAGTCTCCGATCCCGAGGTCACTGGCAGCACTCAATGCCCTCCTGGACTCAAGTGTAGACCCTGAATGTGATGTGCTGGCAGGTGAATGGAAGGTGATTTTGAATGAGTGTCTGGCATACGCAGAAAGAAGGCCATCTTCTTCTTGGTAATACATGTATATTAACTTTATTTATTATTACTCATATATATTTTTTTAACTTATACCTCCACATTAGCGTAAATGACCACGTTGTCGGGCTAATGGTAAATAAATAAATAAATAAATAAATGAAGTACTAGGCTGTGGCCAGCGGCTTCATCTGTGTAAAATTTGATTTCTTGATTTGATTAATATTATTAATAATATCTCTGTAACCTCCACTTATTTGGAGGCCCTCATAGGAAGGAGTGAAGGAATAAATATGTACAAGCTATCAATATTCATACAATTATTGTATAATATACGACGAATTGATGATGAACGATACAGTGCCTTTAGTACAGAATTCAATAGATAAGCTCCTAACTCACAGTAGACAAGATGGAATGCCCTAAGCGGTAGTTCTTACGCTGCTTAATTGAATAGCTCCGGAGCGACTCAATAGCTTAGAGGAATCTCCCTCAGATAGTGCTTTATTAACCGGAGCGTCAAAGAGAAACTGAGCCAATGATCATAAATTGAGCTTTGATAACGTCTGATGTGGCTTTTACTATTAGATACGAAAGATTCTTTACCTTTACAGGGACTGCAGCCAAAAGACACAGCTCATGTTGAGTGTTCTGTGGTTATTAAGGTTTCCAGATAAACTACGAATGCTTGCACTGGCATGAAAGGGAACTGCGACTTGTGCTCCTAAATCAGTGAACTTTACAGTATGAAGACGATAAGAAATATGAGCAATTGACATTGCAAAGGTATTTGGGCTTGTTGCATTAAGCGAGAAGAATGTTCGCTTGCCTTTAAGTATCAATAAACAAACAGGATGGACTTGGTATCAGAGATTACTTTTTTTATAGAGATGAAAGAGGTGGTAACATGTCTTTTTACTATTCGTCCCACTGAAGATATAACTGCGTTTATTAACATATAATTTTTGCAGAACTATATCTTAGGTAACTCTTTCCATAGCTCTGTGTTAAAATGATAGTTTTTTTATATATGAGTAAAGCTAGTACCCACTTTCCGCCAGAGATGCAGGTTTCCTCTCGATGTTTTCTTTCACCGTAAAGCTCGTAGTAATTACTAATCACTGTACTTAAGTTCAGAAAAACTCCACCACGGCACTTATATATATTTAAATAATAATATAATATATCCTCACGCCTTCCCACAAGGGTCCCCGAAGGGGTAGGCAGAGGTGTATAGGTAATACCGACACACCCACTTTCCGCCAGAGGTATATTAGGTGCCAACGTGACAGATGGCGAGTCCATCGCCGTTACTCAAGCACGACTATACATACGCCTTTGAATTTCTTCTCAGACGTATGCAGGTTTCCTCACGATGTTTTCCTTCACCGTAAAGCTCGTGGTGTGACTAATCACTGTACTTAAGTTCAGAAAAACTCATTGGTACAGACGGGATTCGAACTTGCGACCTTTGCGTCGCAGGCAACTGCTCGATCCACTCGGCCACCACGGCTCAATATAAAAATAAATGTAATATAAAAATAATTAAAATACCCAAATATCTACATGCAATATCAACTGTTCATCAAATTGTTATGATAAAAACATAATAAATGGCTTATTTTAAAAGCAAAAAATATCCGTCAAATCATTTACAATACATATAAAAAAGCACTCTAACCCGATGACAGAAGCTATCAATTCGCTAAGTGGTATAACGTTATAAATGGATGACATCACTCCCCAAACTGTGGCTGAACAACGAACTCTGATAATACCGTATATTATTCATGCTATATGACACATGTTAGGTCTCGTGCCAGTATCTAGACACTCACTCGGGAATTATGAATCCCTTAAAAAACGTTTAAAATAGAATATGCATATGAATATAGTAAATAACATAATGTTCATGTTCATTTGTACTCTTAGTGTTCCAAGGGACGGTGGCCGCTTACTAACAGGCAGGCCATGTGTTTCTTGTTTCGGTGGGTAAAAAAAAAAAGTGTGTGTCAGCTCCGACGCACGACTGGAGTTTACTCCTTACGAACGATTATAAAATAAATAGATTAGTTAATAAGGGTAAATTAATGTATTTCTTATATTACTTAGAGTATGCATGACACATCTATAGATTGATTTTTATTCATTGAGTAATTTTCTCAATTTTGAAATAAATATCAATTGATATAAATTTATATTTATATCAATTATAAATAAAATATAAAATTTACGATAAAACCTCCGCAAGTTGACAGTTGTTGTAGGTTAATATCAGGTTAATACAATATGCAATTGAAAGTAAATATTAACATTAATTACATCGCCATTCTGTCATTCTCGTTGCCATGGAGAGTACGAGAGCACCAAAAAAGTAACGCTGTCATTCATCAGTAGATTTTACCTCTCATATTTTTCTTATACCGGGCGCCTTATATATGAAAATCGATTCTTAAGGAGTAAACTCCAAAACTATTTACAATTATACATACATACATATAATCACGCCTCTTTCCCGTAGGGGTAGGCAGCGACCACTTCTTTCCACTTTTACAACAATTATATAATGTAATAAATATTATTGTTTATTTACAATAAAAACAATTAACAATATTTACAAAACAACAGTTGAAACTAACTACTTACCTACAGATAAAATATTTGTCCCAAATCGGTATCCCGAGGCAACGTGCCAAGAAGACTAGCAGCATTGCCACGCTGGACAGCAATACTGATTGTCTGAGTGAGAAATGACTTACCATCTTTTTAAAGAGGTCTCGACTAGACGGCGCGAGACCTCTTTAAAAAGATGGTAAGCCTCAAGACCCCAAGGCCAGAGATTCAACCGCAAACACCGCAAATATGTAACCTGACCCGAGACAGGCATACTCCTATATTAATATTTACAATTGAAAAAAATATACAGCGAAAGAAAACTCGGTTGTAACTTGTTGATTTTACAATAAAATTGTAGGGACACGGGATAACTGGAAAGTTAAAACACGCAAGAATGAAAGGCACCGTCGAGTATGTATCTAGATAAAATAATGTTTTATCTTTGTACAAAAGACAACACAGCATTGTCCTAGCCTAAAATAACAATACACGACCTCTTGTGAACAAGTTGAATTATAACAATACATTGGGAACATTTTTTCGTATGGCCCATATCCGTTTCAGGCGAACGTATTTTCGTCATTAATCTTTATTCCTGCGAATAATCCCACATTGTATGATACCGTGTGTACTAAACAAAGGACTCTTGTGACCCGAATGAAAATGAGATCTATCGCAAGCCCACCCTTTATACTCCTACTAGCGACTCACCCCGGCTTCGCACGCGCATTAAACAAAATTATGCCAGTATGTTTTTTCTGACTTAAGGTCGCATCAGTTCATTTCATCTAATTCTCTTAGCAAATTGTACACTTAAGCATTCTTTACGAAGTAATCTGTCTATTGGTGTAAACCGCTCGAAAATCAGTATTGTAGTTTCTCTGTTTATCGTGAACAGACAGGCAGATGCGGCGGGGACATTGTTATATAATATGTAGAGATGCCTACCATCGTTAGCAGTATCCTGTTTGATGGTTATCTATAAGTAGCGTATTTTATTATATGAATATCTCATCGATATTGAATAACGGTAATGAGTGTTATTGCTATGCGGGCGAATATAATTTTTCTCTTAGTTATCAAAAGTGGAACTAGTTGTTATATCTGAACTGTAGCAATGAGTTTTTTGAACTTATGTACAATTATTACTCACACCACGAGCTTTACGGTGAAGGAAACATAGAGAGGAAGCCTGTATATGTTTGAGAAGAAATTAATTAAGGCGTATGTATAATCGTCCTTGAGTAACGGCGATGCGCTTGACATCTGTCACGTTGTCACCTAAAATCTCTGCCGGGAAGTCGGTGTATGAGTACTTTCTACACACCTCTGCCTACGCCTTCAGGAACCCTTGTCGGAAGGCGTGAAGAAATAAGAAGATTTCTAATTTATTTTTATTCACATCGCTTGACCATCCTCTTACAATTGTACCACCGCACCTCTCGCCATCGACGGGGAACTCATCTCCATACCTTGGAACCACAAAGGTCTCGCACTGTGCGCTTCCAAAGGAGTTTTCTTCCGCGAACGCTCAGGCTGTGGAATGAGCTCCCGGTTGAGGTTTTCCCTGGAGAGTACAGCATGGAGTTCTTCAAGAAGGGTGTGAAAAGATTGCTGCAGGGTCGGCAACGCGCGAGTGATACCTCTGGAACACCAGGGGTATCACTCGCGCGTTGCAAGCGTCCATAGGCGGTGGTAACCGCTTACCATCAGGCGGACCGCATGCTTGTTTGCCACCCATGTGGTATAAAAAAAATCGCTTTGACCATTTCACTGTTCACAACGCTGAAAACAGTTCGTTGATTAAAATAAACCAAAAAGTAACATTCAAACAAAATGCACAAAACGAAACAGCAAAGATTTAACTGCACAAAACTTTATTCGGCGAATTCACACCAATTCAGTTTCGTTAAACGTAACTTGCCGAGCACGAGTTTTCGTTTTAATTAGATAAAAAACAAACTAACAAAAATATTGGTTGTGCAGCGAGCCACTGCCGCGTCGCTGCATTTTGAATCGTCGTGTCTTGCATTCCTTCTCATTTACCGGCAAAACGCTACGGATTCACATTTAAAACAAAATAACAATGTATTTTGCCTTTGCATTGTAAAAGCTGTCCCGTTTCGCGTAATTTAAACCCTGTATTAGTTGTGCGTCAACAGTTTGATATGCCATGTTTAATTTTGAAACTGTTTATGACTGATAACGTTACAATTTGTCCCTTTGTGTTCATACGTGCATATGGATATTATAAGGGATTGGCGTTGGGGATTACGGACTGAATGCAGCCTTTTCAATTGTGTTATAGATATAGATAGCGCCAACCACGAAGACCCGCCCCACTATTCCTCCCTATAGTTTATAGTGTGCAACCTTCCACTAATGGTTGAGTATCGTCGGTACACACTGATTACCTATGAGTGCACACGCACACTACAATTAATAGAGTCGAGTCGGGATACTCTACGCATATCGCGACCGCGTCGACTAGAAATCGGTGGGGCACTGTCTTCGTGGTTGGCACTATCTATAGTAAAGTATCGTATGCGCGTGAGTGTCGTTTGCTTGAGTTGTTCAGACTTATATGAAAAGCATATTTTTTTTATTTACATACAATTTGGGGTAATTTATTGCCTTGCAAACAATTTTATAATACACATCTAGCTTTTAATAAACAAGGTTTTAATAAATTAAAACGTGTTGACCATTAACTTTGACAGAAGAAGCTCCCAAACTGTATAAAGTCATATATGAGAGTACGGCATAAATTCGAATCTGAACTTTATTTTGGCTACTATAGAGACTACTTTGCAAGCAACATGTCGTCGTATTCGACCCCTTTCATCATAAAGGAAGAAGGATCACGTTGACATCGTCCTATACCAAACTACTAAACATTACCTTTAATTATTCCACATCATACGCTCCCTTCAAACGATCGAGTGATCCATTCGATTAGTAATAATTCAGTTAGTCGTTCTCTCGAAACAAAGCATTTCGCCTACATTAGTATCATATGCAACGGGGATTTAATACGAAACCTCTAAGCTCCGAACGTAATTCTACGAAACGAATTTCGCTGCGCTTGATATAGGAGAGATATAGCCCAGTGGAAAGGCACTTGGGGTGCTTACACAATAGTACTCTATTGTAGAAGCGTCACAATATAATGTGCATGCAGCAGGGAATGCATTTCCTTACGACCGTAATTGCAACAGCTCTATCTGTGCCTCGTGGTTTCGCCCGCATTCAGTTCATATATAGATAGTGCCACGAAGACGCGCCCCATTTAGTCAAGCGGATCGCGGGATGCGGGGAGTATGCTGCGAGTCTATTAACTGTAGTGTGCGTGTGCACTCATAGATAATCAGTGTATTTCGACAATACACAAACATTAGTGGAAAGTTGCACACTTATACTATAATCTATGAGGAAGAATAGTGCGCGTTCACGCCTTCCCACAAGCGTCCCGAAGGTGTAGGCAGAGGTGTACGCACACACCCACTTTCCGCCAGAGATATATTTAAGTAATAACGTGACAGATGGCGAGTCGTAGCGAGCCGCCACCACGGCTTAAATCTATGATTAAAGGACTGGATATAAAAGAGTCTCTACGGTAATACTCCTGGCAACCACTCTATCACGGGCCGTGTGGCACCTTAGTGGAAGCTAACACCACAAGTTAGCACCACTAACGTGGCCACCGAGGTTTGAATCAGCAATCTTGAATTAGTAGGTGACTGCTGAAAGTAGGACTCTAATACATAGATATGTATTAGGTGCCAACGTGACAGATGGCGAGTCCATTGCCGTTACTCAAGCCCAACTAAACATACGCCTTTGAATGTCTTCTAAAACGTATGCAAGTTTCCTCTCGCTGTTTATTACCAATACGATCTCTTATACTTGATTTACTAATTTCAAACGGTTACCGTCTTCAATGGACGCTTACAACACCAGGGATATCGCTTGCACGTTGCCGAATCGTATCTATGTGTTCTTACATCTATGTATAAAAGCATATATCAAAAGTATATATCATTTGTTTCACCGACCCTATCCTAGTTGACAGTTCTATTGTTGGCCGATAAGGGATGAAAGGGAACACGCTGTATTTTTTGGCAATCTATTTTAATCACACTGCGGGGATTCTCTCTCGCTGAATTTATTCTTAGCGGTTACATTTGTATGTCGAATCAGATTTTTCCACGGAAAATCGACCAGTGTTTAGACTGCGATTTGTTAACTTTCACGGCTTCCGAGAAGGGTCCTAGAAGGGTACAATTGGCTAGAACCACAAATTTCAAATTATCCAATAAGTGTATCCATAGATCACGTCTAGTCTGTCACCAAGTAGGCAGAAAGAGTAGAGCGTCAATTCTAACTAGAGTATTACCCGTATTAATTTGATTGTTCCCGAAGAGGGAAGTAACACCTACTACAAATCCCAGTAATTGTCAACATTCAATACACCCGTGCTAAAAGCTTATAATACCCCGAAACTAAAACAATATTTCGATTATTCAGCTATTATATTCGCTGGCAACACAATCGAACAAGTTTACAACCTCTACACATGCTGGCAGCCGTCTGACAACAGATTCGAAATTCAAATTCCAGCGTTCAACAAACTAGTTCGTTCATTCTCTCCATTTGAACTTTCGTGGAACAACACAATTCCTGTTTCCGTGCTCCTGTCCAGTTTTGAACTTAGAATTCGAATTTCACGTTCACTTTTGCTTCTTTTTTCGGTTAATGTCCTTTATTTTTTTTACAGTTTTTTGAACATTTTTGAACAGTTTACAAAGATTTTAATTTTTAAATTTAAATTTTTTAATAATTTTTCCAACCTATTTATGTTTCAGTACCTTAGCAGTTACCCAAGTTGACACGAGATAATGCAAATAAATATACGTATAAGAAAACGGCCTTTTCTCATTAACAATGCATTATAAAAACTCTGAAAGTTGTACGTTCAACTAGATATAACATCAACAGTGTAATTATTTCGCTGTGGGAATAGGGGAAAACGTGTTAATTAAAAAACTTAATATTGCTCTTGTACAAGACTTGCAAGTTTCTAATAAGATTATTAAATTACGTTGCACCATTCTGTAAAGTAAAACAACGGCATACCGAGCGTAAGATAATTTTTCAAAGATGACCTAAGCCTTCTAGACGATGTTATTAATGCCGAGTCGCTTTTTAAAGACTCTTAGTTACTTTTGAATTTCATTCATTGATTTTCGTTTAGCCATTCTAGCGTGACTAAGGAAGTAAGTCCACCTGAAGGTAAGCCTATCAACGCTTGCAGCATCATTGTATAGTTGCTACGATACCGAATCTGGAGGAATCTTTTCGCACCCCTCTTAAAGAACTCCTTGTTACATAAATACATCTCTCTGAAGAGATAATAGAGAGCACACCTCTTTCGCTTCATTCTTCTTTCGCATCCACATACGAGTCTTTTCATACATGCCACCCGTTTCAACTATTATTGACGTTCATATTTTTAAGCGTTCGATCGATTTGATCTAGGTGGTTGGAACGTCTGCCATTGCTTTTTCGTCCAAACGCTTACATATTGAATATCTGTTTCATCAATATTTCTTCAATCATCGTTTCTATATGTCTAAACCAGCGTAATATGTTACTAACTTTATAAGCATCATTATATGGATATTGAGGAGTGGAATCTCCTAACATAGGCAACACTTGCTTAAAAGGATATTGGTAACTTAAGTAAGTATTCGAGTATAAAAATAAGACAATATCTTAATAACGTAGCGCGATGTTAACGACGTGAGTGAAAAGGAGAGGTCACTGAACTCAAAGGATAATAAATTAATTAAAAAGTATAATAATAACTTTGAGCATTTCATTAAAACCAATTCGCTTGAGAAACCTAACAATCAAAAACTATTGAAACTCCTTGCATATTTGATGGCTTATAAAATAAATATAAACAGTTTGCTCATGAAAGTTAATAATACGCTCGGGACCCATCAGATTTATTATTATAATAGAAACTGGTATTGTATTTCTAAACAATGAACTAGAAAACAGGTATTTATTTAGTTCGCAATTCCCTAATTAGTAATGGAATACTGTCGACAAGACTAATATTAGAGAGTATGGTTTAAATAAATACGCCTCACGCCTTCCCACAAGGGTCCCCGAAGGGGTAGGCAGAGGTGTATAGGTAATACCCACACACCCAATTTCCGCCAGAGGTATATTAGGTACCAACGTGATAGATGGCGAGTCCATCGCCGTTACTCAAGCACCGGTGACTGGTATATTTTATATATCTTCACAACTTCCCACAAGGGTCACCGATGGGGTAGGCAGAGGTAGCCACTTTCCTGCCGGAGATATGTTCTAAGTGCCAACATGATAGATGGCGAGTTCATCGCCGTTACTCAAGCTCGACTATACATACGCCTTTAAATTTCTTCTCACTCGTATGCAGGTGTCCTCTCGATGTTTTCCTTCACCGTAAAGCTCGTGGTGTGACTAATCACTGAACATAAGTTAAAAACTCATTGACAGTCGGTGACAGTGTTTCAGGCTACAGTCAGTGACAGTGTTTCAGGCTACAGTCGGTGACAGTGTTTCAGGCTATAGTTGGTGACAGTGTTTCAGGCTATAGTCGGTGACAGTGTTTCAGGCTACAGTCGGTGACAGTGTTTCAGGCTACAGTCAGTGACAGTGTTTCAGGCTACAGTCGGTGACAGTGTTTCAGGCTACAGTCGGTGACAGTGTTTCAGGCTACAGTCGGTGACAGTGTTTCAGGCTACAGTCAGTGACAGTGTTTCAGGCTACAGTCGGTGACAGTGTTTCAGGCTACAGTCGGTGACAGTGGCAGGCTTGTAATATTTGTGTTGCTGGCAATTACTCGAACCAATCAGCCACCAGGCTCTTTCTCACTGTATATTTTTATGTAAAATATTAATGTGGAACAATATTTATAGTTACTAGAAGACTAGTATTCATGATATATTGCTATGCTGTTTAGAACTGCATACCGTTACGCCTTGACCCATGACATAAATGACGTAACCCAAACCTAAATTATGTCTTATTTAGGTGTCTATCGCCGTCCTTTCATTAAGAGAATACATATTTGAAAATTTTACCGTTGGTGTAGCAAGTCTTAAGCTTTTGAAAAACTCAATTGGATTCCGAGTCCAGGCTAGACGGTGTGAGGTGGACTGGACTGTAGGACTGGTGACTTGCCCTAAGCCAAAGTCATTAGCCCACAGAGGGTGTCATAGCTGTGTTTGCTTTTCTCCTAAAACCAGCCAGGCACTATAAACTAGCAGGCTATAAACATCAGTCTCGCATTTTTAGGTTAAGTTTTTTTATACTACAAAGGTGATAAACAAGCATGCGTTCCGCTTGATGGTAAGCGGTTACCCCTATCTATGGACACTTGCAACACGTGTCGCTGGAGTGCCTTCAGCCATTAAGTATCAAATTTTCCGGGACTTAGAGAGACAAATGAATTTCACAAATTATGGGTTCCAACTTACAGTCATATTAAATTTGTAACAAGCATTTCGGACAACTAGCAAATTATCCGTCATAACGATTGAATAATTAACAACATTGACTTGCTTGTATCTCTAATGAGGAACCTTTTCCATTAATAAATAATATTTTGCAGACAAATAATTTACATTCATAATTAGTACTGGCAACGTTTCATCAACGTTGTCATTATCTGTTGTGATATCAAATCTTTTCTTTTGCAATATATTTTAGACAAGAAATAATAATAATACCCTCACGCCTTCCCACAAGGGTCCCCGAAGGGGTAGGCAGAGGTACAGGTGTATAGGTAGGTATGGGTACACAGACAAGAAATACATGCGTAATAAAATTGTATAGATTTCTCAAGCGAATTCTTGGTCTTAAAATTGTTTAAGAATTGCGCCGCGGGCATTACTACCTAAGCTTTTTGATGAAGGAATCAGTAAGAAAGGATCAGGAAGAAACACGACTTACAAATAAGATAGCTGATAAACTCAGACTTGGCCCAAATTAATCTCCGTGAATAAAATGCTAAGCGTGTAAATTTTACTGAAATTCCAGCTGTTTGAAAGCGAGCTCAGATCACCAATGTAAGCTTCTTATAAATACTTCCTACTCACGAAGGAGTGGGAAATCCAAGATAATCTGTTGACGACATGATTCCGAAATTAGGGCCCGACAAAGTTTTTACATTCAAATGTAATTTCAGTAAGGTCACGTCCGCACAAAAATGTTGTTGTAGGACGTAAAATATAATGACCAGTTTAAAGGAAAACAAATGAAAAATGACCCCTGGTGTTGCAACCGTATAGGCGGCGGCAATATCTGCTTACCAGGGATGTTTCCTCAGCACTCAATACTCGTATTAAGGTGTAAGAAATAAATTATTTATATCCTTCAGTCGCCACTGGCTTAGTTATTTATAGGCTAAAATTACTGGATAGTTCCCCACCAACTGTTTCTGAGCAATAAATCACTACGATTCGTTGCTCCATTTTGCTTCGAAAGACGGACAAACAAACATTGGATAGATTATAGATTAATAATATAGATGGGTGTATTCCCATATATATTTCTATAATCCATCCATTTATAAGATTAAACATTGTACGTTCAAAAAACTCATGTTCCGAAAAATCTCATTGATATTCAAATTTGCAAAGTTTGTGTTGCTAGCGGCTACTTGAATCACTCGGCTCATCACGGCTCCATTATTCCGCCCCGGTAGAAGTGACGAATCGCGTATGCACTTCGACCCCTCAAAGTGCCTACGCCGCAGTTGCTGCCAGCAAACCTGTCGCTCAACAAATTAAGCGACCTAAGGGGAACATCGAGAGTCGCCGCGAATCCACTCGCACGACTCTACCGAAAGGTCCTATAAAGGGCCAGTGTGACGAGCAGGGCTTCATCAAAGTTGTAAGAAAAAAGAAGAAGCCCGCTTGTCAGAATCAGTGCGGAAAGGCACCAACTGGACCGAAGTTCTTGTTGCGTCCAGCCATCCCGACGACGCCGCTGTACGTGTCCCGCCTACACTACTCGACAGGGAAGTAGGATGTCGAGGAGTATATCCTCCTGAAGTCCAAACTCTGTCTGAGGGTCGAGCGGTTGGAGTCTCGCCATAATGTGAACTTCAACTCTTTTGTGGTAAGAGACCGACCAGCTGTCGACCTTCCTTCAGGAGGAATTTTGGCCGAAAGGTGTAGTCTTCCGGCGATTTAGAGGCCGGATATGCAATACCCCGAGCCACACGTCGACAACCTTACGTGTGAATTAATGTTAAGAATAATTATGTATGTTAGTATTTAAGGTATATATTGTAATAAAGTTTGTATGTATGTTAGGTTAAGGTATATATTTATGGGCCATATATTTGTACGTGTACTTTTATTGTGTTGCCTGAAATAAATGAATTAATAATAATAATAATAATTATAGTGAATAAAGATATTCGCAGAAATTCAATACAGCGTAGACTGCAGCTTGCTTCAGGGGATAATGATCGTACCAATAATAACGCTTTCCCACGTGTATCAACTTCAGAGTGCTTTAAATATAGGTAACGTACCCGCCTGAATGTGACGAGATACAACGCTCAAAGAAAAGAATGTGGAACATTTCAGTGTTCGCCGCAAAGTAATTTGAGTCGAACAAAAATGTAAGCATGTTTCCGTCTCGGAGAAAAGTATTTCAGTATTTGCCTACGCAGAGTTGTGACAGCGTTGATATACAACATTGCAAATTGTGATTTTGACAAAAGCATTTTTGATAAAGAATATTTTTGATTTTTGAGTAGGTATTGTTAAGTTTATTATGATTCCTGCAGGATCGTCAACGCGTGAGTGATACCCCTGGTATTGCAAGCGTCCATAGGCGGTAGCCGCTGATTATAAGGCAGGCCGCGTGCTTGTTTACCCCAGTGGTTTAAAAAAATATGAACTGGTAAACTGGAAAAATATCTACATACAAGCTGGTGCAAGCTACATGAGCCGTGGTGGCCGAGTGGTTCGAGCAGTTCCCTGCGACGCAAAGGTCGCAAGTTCGAATCCCGACTGTACCAATGAGTTTTTCTGAACTTGAGTACAATGATTAGTCACACCACGAGCATTACGGTGAAGGAAAACATCGAGAGGAAACCTGCATACGTCAGAGAAGAAATTCAAAGGCGCCGTTACTCAAGCACGACTATACAGTCGTGCTTGAGTAACGGCGATGGACTCGCCATCTGTCACGTTGGCACCTAATATACCTCTGGCGGAAAGTGGGTGTGTGGGTATTACCTATACACATCTGCCTACCCCTTCGGGGACCCTTGTGGGAAGGCGTGAGGATATATATTATTATCTACATACAACATTGCAAAAATATATCCCTCTCGTTTAAACCAATGAAATTTCCGAACTTAAAGTACTCTTATTACTTATTATTACGGCGAGCGATAAAGGCGTATGTATAGTCGTGCTTGAGAAACGGCAACGGCTATCTATCACGGTGCCGTGCCGGTGCCGTCTACCTATACACCTATGCCTACCCCTCCGTGGACCCCTGTGGGAAAGCATGTTGTGATATTTATTCATATAATTGCTTCTCAAACGTATGCATGTTTTCCTTCACCATAAAGCTAGTGGTGTGCCTAATCACTGCACTTAAGTTCAGAAAAACTAATTGGTAGTCGGGATTCGATGTCGAACCACTCGGTCTTCAAAGTCAAATCTTACGCAAATAGTTACGCTTAACGAGTGATTTCCGACTGTGTGTGTATTAATAATAATGTATTTTAACTACTCTTGATCACCAAGATTGGTTGAGAAATAAAAAGCTATTCTTTCGCCCTCGTTTACTTACAAAAGAAATACCACCCAGTAAATATTTGATTCTCTTGATAACAACAAACAAATTGCTCGCTCGCAAATATTAAAAAGTTTATTTCAAAAAAGGACCGTCGAAGCAAAGTAAGGTGCCTCGTTAGTAGTCGGCGGGATTTTTTAATTACTCGGAAACGGAGAGAAATGCGCTTAAATCAACTTTTTTTAACTCGCTCGAAATTAAGTAATAGTTATTTTCAAAGTCTTTGAATGCGTGGCGTCGAATTCAAAGTTGGCTTATTCGGTTTTCATCGTGGTTTTTGGATAAAACATAAAATCGATATAGCTCGTCAGGTGCGTTACTACGACGTCATAATTATAATGATGTTGCTTAGAGAAGACTTTTCTATTTTATTTTCGCATAAAATCGACCACCGTCTGGTCTAGTGGTTAGAGCTCCACACTGCGAAACTCGAGGTCGCGGGTTCGAATCCCGCTGAGGGCAGATATTTGTGTGATGAACACGAATATTTGTACCTTAGTCTTAGATGTCCTATGTATTTAAGTATATATCTATCTATATAAGTAAATATATCGTTGTCTAGTTACCATAACACAAGCTTTGCTTAATTTGGGACTAGGTCAATTTGTGTGGAATTGTCCCAGGTATTTATTAATCTACTGTAACATACTGTACTGTAACAAGTTATACACGTATGAACAACTACGATTTAATTTATTTTTATCTCTAAAATCCATAAAACTATGACTCGTAAATAAAATTATATATCCTCACGCCTTCCCATAAGGGTCCCCGAAAGGGTAAGTAGTATTACTCGTATTGAGTATTTATTTCCTTTAATAATGTTGAAAGTCATCTTTGGATCGTTTTATTGCATCGTCATGACGATATATTCACAATACCCTATAACTTATAAAAGCCAACTGTTGCATCTAAGACGGTTTTTTACGTATAAATCGCTGAGTTCATAGTATGAGTAATAGTGTCGAAGATCAGAAACACAGCTTAGTAACATACAAAATGTACAAGTGAACACCACTCCATCATAAATGTGCACGTCCAGCTTATTACCAGTCCGGGATAATTGGACGAATCCTACGGGACGTCTAACGAAGATTTATGCCGTACCTTGAGCGGCCTTTCAGGGAGGTTCCAGTCGTATTACACCAACGCTTGGCTTGCCGACCGTAAACGGGATTATATATTGAAAGATTTCTAGGTTTTATTTTACATGTAAACTAGTTGAGCGTAATATTTTATACGCTTTCCCATTAAAGTCCCGAAAGGGGAAGATAGGTGTAATAACGCAAATTTTTCACCAAAGATGGCAACAAGGCAAACAGATAATAATAATAATTTACTTCAAAATCAGATTCCATATTTATGTTACATCTCCGGACACCCACCGTACATGTGCACACCTGACGGTGATTGTGCAACGAGGGATGGGACATTATAAATTCGATCACCCACAAAAAAAAAAAAAATCGCTGCGCCTTTTGTCTTCCTAACCTCGGACCAATCGGACACCTCTTAGTAACTAAGTACTCGTATAATAAGTGTCGTAGAATTAAGAACATTTTGTGGAAGTGAAATAAACACTTTAAAAATCTAAACGGTTTTTTTTGAGATCCTCCGATGTGCATCCTGTAATTTTGTTGTTGTTAGCCTGGTACATCCCACTGCTGGGCAAAGACCTCCTCCTTTGATTGCCAGATGTTTCTGTCCCATGCTAGCACTGGCCATTTATGTCAATATTGTTACTAAAATATACACACATAATATCATCACACCGAGTCTCTCGCGCGCTAAGCAACGGAAGGAGATCTCTTTCGCTTCATCCACATTCATCAGTCTCCGCATTCAAATTCTCACCTTTTTTCAAGTTTCGTCGTGATGAGATACATATTTGTGTATGAATGACGTCATCACCTATGTTAAAAATTATATATTGTATAAGGTTCTTACACACTAAAACCCCACATGCCATGGTGTATAAATGTATGAGGACCCGAAAGTCTTCAGAGTAACGTGACCCCGACACGTACGCTTGACAGCAGAATAGAGCGCCCGACCAACTTGTAGTCGAGAGGGTCGCGGGATACGAGGAGTATGGTCCGAGTCTTTTAATTGTTGTGTGCGTGTGCACTCATAGGTAATCAGTATGTACCGATAAAACTCATACGTTAGTGGAACGTTGCACACTTACACTATCAACTATAGGGAAGAATGGTGGGGCGCGTCTTCGTGGATGGCACTATCTATATGCAAGTCTAGAGCAAACTGGCGCTTAAATCTCACTCCCTAATCTGTGAGGGACCCGGCGGGATGATATTTATGTTTGTTATAAAATTAGATCAAGAGATTATTAGGTTAAAGGCGAGTTAAAAGTATGTTTTGTTTTATCATAATTAAAACCAGTATTTAATGTTAACTTAGTCTTGAATAAGGCGCTGTATAAATTCACAGGAAAATAACCTCATCTTAGATCCTAGCCTGAATAAATATGACATTATTTGCCCCTTAACCTATATTATCATTGTAAAATGTGTTTTTGGTACGAACCTTAAGAGATATCTGTAAACTTATCTCGAGACCTATCTCAAAACCATTGAAATTTGCAACATAATCTGAATGCTTTGACCGAATGAGTAAATCCCAATAGCTTCGTACAAATTAACGAATTGCTGATTTTAATTTATTACTGAGTATTCTCTCACCGTACTACTGGGTGCTGGTCGGCCTCAAGAATTAAGTGCTTAAACTCCTTTTATTTCTCCATTTTAAGGGCTATCGATACGTTTTGAATCTACTTCACCCTAATTTAATAAGAATTTTGTTTCTTATTTCCGAACATTTAAGAGATATGCTAGTCTAGAGAGAACTGGTGCTCTAGTCACTTTGCCTACCCCGTTAGGTACTCGGTGTGATGATATGTATGTATGTACAATATTATATAGGATTACGTCCAAAAAATATGAATGTTTCAGTCGAGCTAAACTCATACATATAATTACTGGTCCTCTCCCTTGGTTAATACAATGTTATAATTTACGCCTTCCCACAAGGGTCACACAAGGGATAGTCAGTCAGCGCCAATCCAAGCAAGTCTCTATATTTTACAATTCCTCGCAACACATGGAAAAATGCGTCATGAAAGATGCGTCACATGGACCAGTTCCGAAAAACAATAGAACAGTTCCGAAGAGTATTTCGGTAACCTCAATAACCGCGGCAACACAACTCTACTCATTGTCCTTTCCGTCATACTTCAACTTCAGCCGAACATTTTTATCCCACCAACGACGCGTAGTTTTACGCCCGTATTGTTTCATTTTATATCCCCTATCAAACTTTAAATCCTCTCTTAGGCCGATACAAACACGTACGGGAAATAAGAAAACTTGAGCCCACTTAGATTTATTCGGCAAAACCTTGAGTTTTACAGCGCGATGGCAACTTTATCACCGTCGTAGAACGTAAAACATCCAGCTTACATATTTAATAAGTACTATTTTTGACTCACGTCTGCTGTATAGAAATTGGCACACTTTGCATTTTTCAACACTGCAATGCTGCAGCGGAGTTCTGTCAAAATGGTCATTGGTGAGTATTTGTGTTTTTCTTTGATTACAGTATGATACGGAGGACTTAAATATAATATACTATGTTTTTTAAGTGTGTAGTGTTAAGTTTCATTTCAACTTATAAATTAACCTGTATTTTTTAATACCACTGAGGTGGCGAACAAGCACGCAGCCTGGCTGATGGTGGCCCGTGGTAAAACGACTATTCAACTTCAATTCGACACAGATAATAAATCGACTCTGCAGTAACCGCCAATATGTAAAAAAAATAACAAAACTCACGGAATAAAATTACACTTTTATGAACAACAATCTTTGCTATTTGACAAAATGACAAGTCCATTTATCTATAGTTCAGCAGACATTTACAAATTGTTGAAATTTATCACTGGATTTTTATCGAGTAAATTTTGTTGCTAGAATAAACGTTCACTGTCAAAAACGGAATGAGGAGTTTCGATGAATTAAAATAAGCCTTTAGGAGTCAAACAATGTTCCTATATAGCTGCCTACCCATGAGACATTTTATATTTATTAAAGTCTCGAATGGTCATAAACGTTGGTTATCCATCCCCAAGCAGACCTTGGAAAATGACCCGGTCTGTGTTGAACCGTGAATATGATACACAAAATAATAAAATGATTATTAATACATAATTCAACTGCCCTTAACCAGGCTTAGAACTGACACAATATAGTCAGCGATAGAATAGCTTTTAAACATAATATGTTCATGACACATACATTTGTTAGGGACGGAGGTGGAACCTACGCCCATTGGCACAGAAGGCCACTAATGACCCAAGTAGCTAATCCTATATATAGGTCACTGTTCATCATAATGTACAAATCTCACAAATACTACTAATTTCATAACGTTTACAAATATATCAAGCAGTTCAACAAAGTAAGTAATTAGTTTTCCAATAAACCTTTCCATTCCCGATTTCTCCACAAAATTCCGAATGAAAGCTGCCAAAAAAACCTCAAGGTAGCCGACCAATATTGATATTATGTATTGCTTTATGGAACACATAAAGAAACTGCGGCCGAGTAATGAGACTCATGATTTATGTTACTAATAACTGCGAGGCTCAGGAGAATTCTGAGAAAAAACTAATAATCATGGTGGTTTATTTATACCATAAAAAATAGAATTCCCATTATAGATTTTAAATTACAAGATTAGACACATCACGAGTTTTACGGTGCATACGCTTGAGAAGAAATTCAAAGGCGTATGTATAGTAGTGCGACACAGTAGTCATGGCGACACGTCATCTGTAACGTTAGCACCTAAAATATATCTTTGGCGGCAAGTGGGTATGTGGGTACTACCTATACACCTCTGCTAACCCCTTCGAGGAACCTTGTGGGAAGGCGTGAGGAATTCCTATAATTAAGTATTCATATTATTACGGATGAAGGAATAGAGGTCTGTTAGTCTAAAAAGAACTGCTCACTAGTACTCTGCCCATGGGGGACTCGGTGTAATGATATTACTATGCATATGCGTGAACTCTTATTATTATATCACACCCTCACACAAGGCAGAAACGTAATAACCCATACATGTTCTAAAACGTACCTATGTAGATTTTCCCACGAAGATTCTGTACACGTTTCATCGTAAAGCAAATAATATGACTAAGTACTTGAATAAAAAAAAAAACTCAGGTACAGACCCCCGGGACTTCAACATGCAATCTTAAATAAATAATAAATAAAATAAATACCTGGGACAATTTCACACAAATTGACCTAGTCCCAAATTAAGCAAAGCTTGTGTTATGGTAACTAGACAACGATATATTTACTTATATGGATAGATATATACTTAAATACATAGGACATCCAAAGGTACAAATATTCGTGTTCATCACACAAATATCTGCCCCCAGCGGGATTCGAACCCGCGACCTCAAGTTTCGCAGTCAGAAGCTCTAACCACTAGACCAGACGGTCGTCATCAGTCAATCTTGACTAAGTAACTGGCTACTTTAACCTTTTAACCCCTGTGTAAAGATCCAACTGACAAATAATATTTGTATGGAGCAGCCTTATCACAATGATGTCTTTCAAAAGCCTTAGGGTTCACAAGATAGCGGCAAAAAGAAAATATATTGCCGGTATATCTCTACCTATGGGGTAGACAGTGGAGTAAAAAGAATATCGGTAAACTTAACGTGAGGAAATCTTGATACAGGCTGTTGCGTGCGGTGTTTATACTGTGGAAAATTTGAGGCCATAAACGGTGCTCATTACCAACCCTATTTTCGATATAGGAAAGTGATTTTCATCGGCAAAAGTATTCGGTGAGCTTTTGTTTCGATGAGAAAAGATCCCGCGATTTGAATACATACTGAATATCCATGATTTTGTATATATATATTACAAACATATCTAAGGGATTAAATTAATTAGACGCACCATCTCTCAAACAACATTACTGGTAATGTGTTAAACTTACCATTAAGTGTAATTAGCCTGACAAAGTAATATATACGTACGAATTGGCTTAACTTAACGTGGCCAATTTAATTCTAAATTCAATATTCGTCTGTATGATGAGACTTCTTATGTTAGGCAAAATAGGTGTGTAAATCTACTCAGAATTGGCGTTCTACTTTCTCTTCCTACCCCGTGGACTCAACGTAATAATATAGACGGCTAAGAAAGTCTTTTTAAACCACATAGTAGAAAATATTGGCACCTAATATACCTTCGGCGGAAAGTGGGTGTGTGGGTATTACCTATACACCTCTGCCTACCCCTTCGGGGACCCTTGTGGGAAGGCGTGAGGATATATTAAATTATAAAATATTTCACCTCACATGGATGTTCGTACAAAGCGTGACTTTAAGTTGAAAACATTATGTTTTTTGATACTTTAATGTATGGGAGGGGCTTGTGAATGAAGATGAAGCAAAAGCGGTTTGTAAGTCTAGAGATAACTGGCGCTCTACTCGTACTTTATATTCGTACGTTCGACGTACCTTAAGGGAGCTGCGGTAATATATGTCAAATCTCACTATATTCTCCAACTTGAAAGTTTTCAAAACTAACTATGCTTTGAAATATTAAAAAATCTATGACCTTTATGTATTGCCACACTCTAACTAGATACCATTACGATTATAGTGAAAGGTTACGCCAATACTTCAGTGACATCGGCGCTCAGGAGCAACCAATGTGTGAAATTACTTTGTTCATAATCCAAAGAAAAATGACTGGTTGCGGCTCGGTTTATAGCTAAATTTTTTACGCTAGCTACAAAAGAGAACACACTCCGTTAGTTGACACATTTGTAGTTTTTCTCCTAAGACAGGTATCTAGTTGGGGCTCGGTGGATAGCAATTGAGAGAGGTAGGGCATAACGGGTTTCCCGTTCGATTTGGAGCTGCCCGACTGGGGCAGGACCTCCACCTTATAGAAGTCCGTAGCCAAATGACACAATTTATTGTGTTGTGTTTCTACGTGGTGAATAAGGTTTCCAGTAATGAGCTCCTTGGGGAGGGGGGGGGGATTGTTACATTGTGTTGGAAGCAGAGGGATTAAACCTTATGCTGCCAACACACTATAACTCTCCGAACACAGAGTGGCAACGCGCAAGTGATACTTTGGTATCTTGAGCGTAAATAGGCTACGGTAACCGTTTCCTATCAGGTGGGCCGTATGCTTGTTTGCCACTCTAGAAGCATAAACAAAAAAAAAAACAAATTGTTGACCTGATACATAGATTAATGTTGTTCTCCAACGAGATATGAGTATTGGAGATAAGAGTAATCCTTATGCAAACGAAACAACATAAAAAAACATTGTATTTTTTATTTTTTTTTATAGTTTTACGCCTTCTCATCAGGGACTCTAAAGTGGGTTGCTAGTACCCATACCCCAACTTTTACGTCGGAGATATATTTGTAGGTGCCAATGTGACAAACAGCGAGTCCATTGCCGTTTCTCAAACACAACTATACGTCTTTCTATGCCTCTTCTACCAAACACGTAAGCATTGTATATATGCTTCGTCAATCTTGAAATAATCAATATAAGAAACGATCAACCATTATTAAGTATGGTATTTACAGTAGATTTTACCTCAACCTGTATAGTAAATCCTGCAAGTCACTAAATTACCTACCATTTAGAAGGATATTAATTTAATAGCAAGTCATAAGAAAGGCTTTATGTCTTGAATTAATATTTATGCTCTTCGCCCTCTCTTTTAACGTAGTGCTGGCTTTCTTAATGTAATTAATAGGTATTTTCAGCTTAGTGCTATTCTAATAATAATAGTTACAAAAATTCTCGAGCCTCTACATGTGGGACAAGTTCTCTTCTCAAGGACTCTGCTCAAGCCTAAATAAAGGTCCGGTAAAAAATATGTAAAGAGCGCATATTAAAAAAAAAATATTCTAATTACTATTAATCTGTGTATAATTCGATCTCACAACAATCTTGATTCGACTTCACATGAATTGTATGTTTAATAAGTATTTAATTATAAGCAATATATAAGCGTACGTGTAAGACAGAACTATGGAATTGTTAATACAATACTTGGTACAAAATATATATACACATTAATATATAAATAAACAGACCAACCGACACATTCCAATACTCAGGCAGGTCGGCAAGCGAGCTACGATCGGAATTTCATTCGACCTGACCCATACTACCAGATTGGAAACCCCGGATTTTTCCCATGGTCCTTCGAGCCGTAGAATTCTAATTATTTTGGGTTGAAGTGTTAAAGAGCAGGTAGCAATATCTCGTACATACATATGTTTCATCATATACGTTTATCTACATATCTGTATCTACTATGTCTGTATATCGACACATATGAATGGGTATACAAAATGTCCTGTTTTAGATCTTTCTGTAATATTTATTTCATGTCATTGTTTTGATACTTTATATCATACAGGTCAAAGAGCACTTTTATCGTTTTTTTTATTAGACAACCAACTTTGTTCCACGATAATGTTAAATTACACGTGACGCCTCCAGCGTTTAGTAAACCAATGTTAAGCGCAGCCTGCTCCTGCTCTGCAGCTTCTTCTCGAGCCTTATCATTCGATGTTTTTTCTGTGGAGTATAGCATCGTATGTCCTATTCCAGACTATAATCTATCTAAGTGTAAAAATTCATCCAATTCCGTCGTGCAGACATAATTGAGCAACAAACATTTATCCAAACTTTGATATTTATAATATTTGTAAGATGTTCAAGACAAGACAGCTACTCTTCACAATACTCGCAGTATTGCAATCATAGACATGGGCAAGTGGGATGAAATCAGAACGGCTAAAGTACTGGCCAAAGGATATTTAAACTCTGGTTAAGCCTAACGAGGCTGATGTACCGCTTAAAGCTTATTCACCAAATCCAGAATTAACTTATCTCTTTACTCAACCGTATTAAGCTATCTCTACGATACTTTACTTCACAGTAATTTGTGGTGTGACATATTTACAGTGGTTTGTCAGTTTTGTTCAAAAAATTTCATCAGTTACGTAATATCGGAATAAAAACCCTGCACTTTGGATTTTGCTCTTGACTACTTAAGGTCACTACATCTTATTTCGTTGGGTATGTAATTAAGCGTGTATATATATAGTTTAGATCTCCAACTTATAATCATCCATTAATATAACCGTACAACTTTCATATACAGATATTTGAACAATTTCTCTTACATACCGCTCCTACCCTATCCTATCGAGACGATACACAATATTGACACAAACCCTGCCAAAGTTGATTTTGCTAGTAAACCTTTACTCATGTTTTTATTTACATTTACTTTACGTGTTATTGGTATGCAAAGAAGTGAATTAAATAATAAATCTTTTTAACACACGTCAAGAGTTCTCGAAACCGACGAGCACGTATGAAGAGACTGATGAATGTAGACGAATCGAAAGAGATGTAAGTCTAGAGAGAACTGACGCTCAATTCTCTTTGTCTACCCCGTTAGGGACACGGCGTGACTGACGATTTTCGCAGGTTTTCTCACGCTCTGTTTTCTTTCTACTTGAAAGGTTACAAAACACGTAGATGAAGTCCAGAAAATTCTTTTGCGTTTACAATACAGACTGGCGTTTAAACTTGTATGTAAATAAAAACATTATTTATAAGTTGCTGTGATAATTACTTTGAACACTTAGCTAACATTAAACGGTCACGAAACGATCAAAATATTCCCTTCTTTCTTTTGTACCATTTATCGGCCCTCTATAATAAAATGTGTGCTATTGCAAAGTGAATCTTACTGAATGCTATACAAGATAGATTTTAGAACAACCATATTGCTAAAAGGACAAGGAATTAGTTAGCATGTGTTAGCAATTTGGGTAACTACCGGTCATCTTGGGAAGGGCTATTGAGCCTCATTAAATGGCAAATGATGACGCTGAAGACGTGACTAAAATATGTTTATTTAAGCTGTGTAAATAACCAAGGTGCATGTTTTTACTACATACATACATACATATCATCACGCCAAGTCCCTAACGGGGTAGGCTGATATTTGCCGGTCAAGTTCTCTTAACATTCTATATTGCTTTACTCATCCTTCCTATATGTGCAAACCACTATAGCATGCTTTTCATTATCTTTACAACCACACCCTACTTCACGCTAGTTGTTTTGTGAATATCTCCTAGAACAATGAAGAAGAAGTATAAATCTTCGAGACGCCATTAAAATTGAAGTAAATTCGTAGTCGTAAATCACTTCATACTCCATCGGCGACAGATCTCCAGGGCTAACCCCTTAAACGTCTGAATGTATCTAAAAGTTTACTGCTTAAAAGTGAAAAACTTTGCACATTTAAACATTATATAGTACTTAATTAGGTTACGTACACAGGAGTGAAATTTATGACGTCACACGAATGTAAAGCTCCCCACTAAGCTAACATATTGAGTGGAGACACGTATTACTCTTACAACTCCGCTTTACGTGAGTGGCCGTGTAATTACAGACATA
The DNA here is from genome assembly GCA_945859725.1 of Drepana falcataria. Classification (NCBI taxonomy): domain Eukaryota; kingdom Metazoa; phylum Arthropoda; class Insecta; order Lepidoptera; family Drepanidae; genus Drepana; species Drepana falcataria. The sequence continues at coordinate 5,174,998 of OX243941.1, read as the reverse complement.
TTGATAAGTTTTGTCAGGCTGTCTAGCACACTTGGTAATTACTCGCCTCTCAGGGCTAATGATTCCGTGCCAAAACCCCGCTCGTACCTTAAATAGTTGGTACTTATAGGTATAAGGAGTCTATTCTACAATTATAGGCGACTGTGGTAACTGCTTACTGTCTTAGTAGCTAAAAATATACATTGGTACATTAATATACAGTGAAAGATAGCTCAAAAATAGTGGCCAATTTTAAACTGGTCAATATCCACGCTTCAGTGGCTAAGCGGGACTTTTAACATATAACTTAACAACAAGAATAAAGAAGTCATTCCGAGCAGACTGCTTAATAGAAAAACACAACTACAACTGGACATTACAATAAGATACGATGAAACTTCCGCGGGCGAGTTCCGAAGCCATCGAAGTTTTAGCGGAGAAAAAACAATAACTCCTCTCCTTCCCCAAGTTAGGAGCGCACTAATGAATTTACTATATTGAATAACGACCAACTGTTTTACAGTGTGTGTTTTAAACTTTATACTTAAAGCAATGTGACCTGTGAACCATGCGACCAGTATGTCATGGTTTATTTTATTTTATTTATTAAGGGTGTACCTTAAACGTGTAACAGTAGGTACAAATATTTTAAATAAACGAATAATTTTGATATATTGCCACATAAATTTAGGTCTAATATGTGAACCAATTATAGGTAACACTTAATGAATATTTTGTTTTTCTATTTGTATGCATCATTTCCATACCATGTTTAAATTGATGTTTTTAGGTGAAAAGATTTTAGTACCTTCGACTTAAAATGTCACGAAAGAAACATGATAACAAACAAGAGAACACAGGCGTGGTAATTGTGAATGTGGCCAGTTAGTACGCGAGAATATAGTTCTACTATTCATTATTTTATGTTAATACTAGCTGTGACCCGCGATTTCATCAGGATTAAACTATCTCCGTGACCAGCTAGTAATACATTTCTGTGCTAAATTTCACCCAATTCCATTCAAACTAAAAGTAAAAGAGGAACGGACATCGTCCCAAACTCGCATTTATATTATTAGTCAAAAATATTTTTTCGGAATAAATAATATAAAATAATAATAATATAATATATCGAAAGAGGTGTATAGGTAATACCCACACACCCACTTTCCGCCAGAGGTATATTAGGTGCCAACGTGACAGATGGCGAGTCCATCGTCGTTACTCAAGCACGACTATACATACGCCTTTTAATTTCTTCTCAGACGTATGCAGGTTTCTTCTCGATGTTTTCCTTCACCGTTAAGCTCGTGGTGTGACTAATCACTGTACTTAAGTTCAGAAGAACTCATTGGTACAGTCGGGATTCGAACTTGCGACCTTTGCGTCGCAGGCAACTGCTCAAACCACTCGGCCACCACGGCTCAATAATTAGCGGCGGAATAAATAGCTTGTGTCTAATACCGAACTATAATCTATCTCTGTAACGAAATTAGTTCAATTCAGTTGAGCTGTTTTTGCGTTACAGAAATAAACACTCGTCCATCTTAGCTTTCGCATATTCATAATATTATACCACATACCATTTATTACAAACGCGCCCAAAGTTTATTTTAGTTACGTGTAAGAAACGCTTCTGCGAAACAAATTAAAATATTATATCAGCTTTAGTTAGGTTAACTTAAACTTAATTGATTGTAGGACCTTTGATTACACGAGGTAATTGATCCCTAGAGATCGGTCACTGACCGTAGGTAACACAATAGACGTATAGAACGCAGACCGTACTCGGAATATTCCCGTAGGAGAACATTTGAGATACAATAATGACGTACATTTTGTTGTAATGTCTAGGGAATTTACACTGTGTTATGATTTGTGCTCGCTTAGATTATCATGGTTAACTCAATAGGATTTCAATAAGCGCTTATCAAAAATATATTTGATAAGCTCACTCCTCACTCAGATGTTTGTTTTTGATTTTAATAGTAAATGTTCATATTGTTTTAGTGTATACGTAAATATACTATATCTTTAACAAATTGGTCACCATTTTTTAATAGTAAAAAAATAAAAAGTATTATCTTCACAGTCTAATATTATCTATTGTCTCTACGTTTATTTGAAATCTTCATCTCCGCGTATTTCCGTCAGTGTGAAAAATATATACAGTGATATAAACACCTATCCAACCCCTCCCAGCTGTAGATATATTAGAGTGCTCACGTGGCAGATGGAGAGTCTTTTAATTCTCTCACCATCCCTGAAATACGTCTTCGTTTTTTCCTACAAGGTATGCAGGTAGCCTCACAATATTTTCTTTCATATTAAATATCGTGGTGTGTCACTACAATACAAAATTAGTTCAATATATTTATATTTATATCCTGCTTATCTCTTCGGGGACCCTTGTGGGAAGACTTAAGGATATATTATATATAAAGGAAACGTCTGAGAAGAAATTCAAAGGCGTATGTATAGTCGTGCTTGAGTAACGGCGATGGACTCGCCATCTGTCACGTTGGCACCTAATATACCTCTGGCGGAAAGTGGGTGTGTGGGTATTACATATACACCTCTGCCTACCCCTTCGGGGACCCTTTTGAGATATATTGAGTGTAACATTAGCACGTGAGACAAACAAATATATTGGTGTACTCTTATTATGGTCCTTAAGCAGACTCATAATAATCTATATATATATAAATGTTATGTTGGTTTATGTACGCTTCAAAAACTCAAAAAGTTCTGCACCGCTCCTGCTGAAATTTTTGCAATTATAATCCGCATCAAGGATTGTTTTTATCTATTTTTTGCATCAGTCAGATGTCCACAGCGAAGCGTGGCAGGGTACAGCTAGTACCATATAAAATAATCACCGTCTGACATCGCCAAACGTATACTTGATAACACATTTGGGATGCAAACAGCTATATTTAATATGTATTTTTATAAACCAAATATACAATACGCTTTATTAAATGTATTTACTTATAATTATTAATTACATTACACCTGTTTAGCTACAGATGCGTAAAGTATATAAAGCTGCTATTTACCCAAATTGCAAGTCTTCAAAAGTATCCGCGTGACCGACATACCTGAAACAAAAAGGGTAATTGTTAATAAATATTATTCATTCAATTCCGGAAACTTGCAAGCATAAATGTAAACATGAACATGAATTAAGCGAATTAGATCTGTAAGTCTAGAGAGGAATGGTGCAGCAATCTCTGCCTACTCCTTAAAAGTCTTTAATTATTTGTTTTATTTAAAAAGAGCATCGGCGACATACTCGCTTTCTGTCATTTTGGCATCTTAAAAAGGTAGCCATTTAATAAATAAAACCTGATGGTCCTGAAGGTCAGATTCAGATATCTGACCTTTCTGTAAAGACGTGAAGATTTAATCTAAATTCCGGTGTAAAATAATCTTCATGCGACAATGCCGGAGCGGTTAGATGCACCATCATTGCGCACATAGGTACACAATTTATTCCGATTTTGATACGATACCAACTCTAGCTTGAAATGGCTGCGAGTTAACCGATAGAATACACAATTTTCTGGTAAAATTCAGCGTTTCCATTCGATGCACCATTTTCTAGTTCCTATATTGAGCTGATACGTTTTGAAAGCTCGACTATTATAAGACTCGTGGATTGCCTAGAATAGTTATGAGATCCTATTATATATTTTAAATATTTTTGGTACCACTGCTGTTTAAATATAGCCGTGGTGGCCGAACAGTTCAAGTAGTAATAGCAACACAAAGATTGCAAGATCGAATCCCGACTGTACCAATGAGTTTTTCTGTATTATATACGGTGATTAGTAACACCACGAGCTTTAAGGTGAAGGAAAACATCGAGAGGAAGTCTGCGTACCTTTGAGAAGAAATTCAAAGGAGTATATACAGTCGTGCTTGAGTAACGGCTATGGACTCGACATCTGTTACGTTAACACCTAAAATATATATCTGGCGCATTATTATTATTATATAAATGTAGTTATTAATCACACTACAAGCTTTATGGTCAAGGAAAGTACCGTGAGGAAATCTGCTTACGTTTGATAAGAAGTGTCAAATGATCTGTACAGACGTGTAAATTTATTAACACCCTACTTTTCTGGATATGTATTTCCATCCTTGTGTATCGCAATACTAAGAACCCAAACAAATTGTCTGTTTCTCTCAAATGTTATCTAATTCTGAATAACAATTTGAAAACAAAAGTTTTGTTGACGTGTTAGACGTGATCTGGTTTCTACAATAATAGTAAAACCAATTTAAAATCTTTTATTCAACATATGAGCTGCTAGGAGCACTTATTGAAGGTCACATATTCAATAAACAACTACCTAAACCACCGTTTCCAAGAATAAAAACCTGTCAGGAGACGAAACGGGTAAACATACTCCCCGATTTCTTTTTCAAATTTGCCTTTCGTTATACTTCGCCTTTGAAACTAGGAGAGATTTTATTCTGATGTATGTAATGGCGTGCAAAAGGATGAACAATTCATTAACATGTATTACTATCATTAAAATTTCCGGTAGAAGATCTTTCACCATAGTACGCGACTCAGTGACAAATGATCACCTAGCTAACTGTCGCCTCCCCAGACGCCCTCAGCACAAAGCGCGTCTATTATTCGGACAGTTATCGATTTCACACGATATTGGACATCGATTCCGCTCGGTTTATTTGAGTTCGATTAAACTTAGTTCAAAACCGGGGACAATAAAGTCAGGGCTGGCAGCTGACCTTTTAGAATCGTTAAAATATTCCTCGTTTGGAGGCCAATCATCTGTCAAATTGAATCGATTTATTATCAAACGGATTAGGCATATCGGTTGAATGAGTGCACTTAGTGCACACGATAGACAGGCATACTGTGTTAAGCTTGATCTATAAATAGGATTGTTTTGTCAAAGGTCGTAAATTATTTTCGTACAGTACGAATTAATTCTTACATAAACCTTTATCCATAAATATATGTACATACATGCCAATTGTTAGTTTTCCATTACTTTACGCCATCCCACAAGTCTCCGGAGATGTGGACAGAAGTGTCAACGTCATAGGGTGCCTGGCCGTGTCACCGTATATTCAGACTACTCTAAAAACTATTTTTCTCTGCTTTTCTTTACGAAGTCTACGGTGAATAACATATGTTTAGATGGGCGTGTGATGTGGATAGTTTAATCTGTGATTAGATCATCTTTATATTGCGAGAATTTTTTTTTTCTCTAAATACCTTCGTATAGTGCCGTTACTATTGAAGCGCTACTTTTATGAATAACAGTTTTAATGTGCGATTATAGTAAGTTAATGTGGGAAGGTTTTGCGAACAAAAGGCTAAAAAAATTTCGACAGTATCTTTCCAGATATTTGGAGAACATATACAATGTACTTACGCCATACATTAAACTGAACTATAAGACCTTCATACAATTGTATGTGCTAGAGATACGAGTTATGAATTGGATATAAACTTACACGTAGGGATAGTTCTAACCACAGCCAACTATGTATTGGTAGTTAAATCCGACTCGAGTGCAGTGCAGGTAAAGTTCCAAGACACATCCAGTATGTTTAATCGCCATGACCAAGTTCCAACCAGATAGTTGGTCTTAGGTTCAAACCATCACTAAATTGTTCTCAGAATTATTATATAGTTTTGGAGTTTTAATTGGTCAATTTAGCTATTCGTCCGCTTGTTAATTGGTGTTTCTGTGCCTTTGAACTTCTTTGAATGGAAATGCGAATAATAATACGGTATGTAATGTTGTTACGACAACTCAAGTGATTTGGGAAAAGGGTAATTATAATTTGGTTATTGAGTTTCGAAGAGAGTTTAACTGGGCATTGGGTTTGTACATGATGTTTGCAACTTTCAGTAACGGTGATATCGACTCCATACATTCACTAAGAACTATTATTCAATGTTTTTAAGATACAAAAACAATTTCAGTGCAGCCATGGTGGCATAGTGGATCTTGTAATCTGACACGAAAACATTGCAAGCTCGAAGCCCGATGTCCTATGAGTTTTTTTCTCAAGTTGAGTACAGTGGTGAAAACGTTTCAGAAGAAATCAAAAACTTATGATAATCTTGAATATTTGAGAAACGAAAATTGTGATTTTAGCCACTTAATACAATTCTTCCATTCAATACTTAATACAACTACAATAGTCTTAGCCACTTGAGACCAACTATTCTTGTTATAAAAATAATGTGTAAATAATTGTTTTTCTATTACAACTAAAGTGACGAGAACAAATAAAATTGCAAACCACTTTATAGTAATCGGTCACCGCCGTCTGTGGACGCTTGCATCACCAAGGTCATAGCGTGCGGTCTACGGGCAGACCTTGTCATAATCACACACTCCTTGAAGCTGTCCTCTCTCAGTAACTCCTTAAGGATTAAATAAATCCTATGAACCAACCCACGTTATACAAAAATGAATTATTTTGAGGATTACGGATTGAAAAGGGTTAGAATTTCAGTCACCTTTTATTTCAGATTTGATAAGTGCTGTTGTTGACGTCACGTGTTCACGCGTAATTTCTTCCTATCCTGCTTCATACATTGATTGATGGCGTATTATTAGTGACGAGGGAAACGTACTTCGAATATTGGCTATTTGACGTGGAACATTATTTTTGTTTTAGACATTTTTTGTATATTAGACAGACTTCCCGCCAGAGATATATTATTAGTGCCACCCCCGTTACTCATGCACGACTATACATACTTTGAATTTCTTCTCAAAATATTCTCCTTTGAGGTTTGTTTTGTTGGTTTCCTCTTGATGTTTTCCTTTATCGTAAAGTTCATGGTGTGACATTGGGCCACCGTGGCTATATAGATAATAATATTGTCACGCCTTCCCACAAGGGTCCTCGAAGGGGTAGGCAGAGGTGTATAGTTACCTACTACACCTACTTTCCGCCAGAGGTATATTAGGTGCCAACGTGACAGATGGCGAGTCCATCGCCGTTACTCATGCACGACTATACATACGCCTTTGAATTTCTTCTCAGACGTATTCAGGTTTCCTCTCTCGAGAGGCTATATGGGGTATATATTTATGTAGTTAATAAGAATAACAGGAATTTTGGTGACATATTTTGAAATTATAATATCTTTACTCCCTCCCACATGTGTCCCCGAAAGGGTTGGCAGAGGTGTATAGCACTTGCCATATTTTAGGTGACAACGTGACAGATGGCGAGTCTATCACTGGTACAGTGGTAACACTACTATGAGTATGTACACATAAGTTCAGAGACACCAATTTTGTACAGTCTCGATCCAAACTTGCAATTATTCCATAGCAGGCCTACTCGAACCACACGGCCAACCATCACGGCATTTTGAAATTCATTCTTATTTTAAATATTTGCATATCCATGTACAAATACTGTGCATGCGTTAGAATTATATTATTGTAATTGGAACAATCAAATTATCACTAACACCGCTGATTTATCCCCTATGCGTGCCTCATTACTCGTAGCGCTACGAGCTTAGTAATGCAGCTACGCCGTAGCACCTAACTATAGTTATTGTACAGTCTATTATAGAATAGTCGGTTAGGACTATGGCATTAATAACAATGTATATAATAATAATATATAAATAATATAATATATCCTAACGCCTTCCCACAAGGTTCCCCGAAGGGGTAGGCAGAGGTGTATAGGCAACACCCACATACCCACTTTCCGCCAGAGGTATATTAGGTGCCAACGTGACAGATGGTGAGTCCATCGCCGTTACTCAAGCACGACTATACATACGCCTTAGAATTTCTTCTCAGACGTATGAGGGTTTCCTCTCGATGTTTTCCTTCACCGTAAAGCTCGTGGTGTGACTTATCACTGTACTTAAGTTCAGAAAAACTCATTGGTACAGTCGGGATTCGAACTTGCGACCTTTACGTCGCAGGCAACTGCTCGAACCACTCGGCCACCACGGCTCTTCTCAATAACAATTTATGTAAATATTAGACCTCTCCACTTCCAGTTAACGAAAAAACAATGCTTATGCTTAATCAATTATTATTATTACTAGGAGGCACATTGATGGCAGTAGCACGTAAGGATTACAGCGTAAAGCTTCGGTTCACCCTTTTCGACACGGCAGTATGAAAAAAGTCCACTGCCTCTTCTAAAGGTTTATAAAATTGATGGCCTAAGATTTTTCGGGTCCACCGTTCAGTTCTTATCTTTATTAATCATTTTGCTCCGATGCCTGAGCACAAAGAGACAAGTTTACTGGAAATGACCGGCCATTGAACGTGTTAGGGTTCTTAGATTATGACACTATGATTTATGGTATATCTGAATATATAAAGAAATTATGTATACTTTTTGTAAAGATTTTTTTTATTCAAAATTGTATAACTTTTTCTTGAGATGAGTCTGAGATAAGAGTGTAGATTCGAGTCACTGATTGATTAAGGTTATAAAGAAAATAAAGGGGAAATCTGGCCGTCTGGTACGATGCTTTTACTTAAGTGGTTGTGGTCCCGGTATCGATTCCCGTCCGCACCGCACGTACACGTAATGAGCAGTTTGTTAATACAAATGTAAATACCGATTTACGTTTATATAAACGAATAAACGTTTATTAATAGAATTACAGTTCTGTTTTATGTACTTTAGTCGTAGTGTCACGGAAAGTGAGAAAACATATAAAGTAGCTATAGGTAGCGTAACAGACTAGGGAATGTATTAGAAGGCTCACAATTTTTATTAACATTTCAATACTTAATATCATTACTCACGAGTTTAGTTCATATTATATTTATAGTGATTAGTCACACCACGAGCTTTACGGTGAAGGAAAACATCGATAGGAAACATGCATACGTTTGAAAAAAAGAACTTCTTGAGATGCGGCGATGGACTCGTCATCGCTCGCCTGCTAAGGAAAGAGGTTTGAACCACGATAGTGCCAATGATTTGGCGAATTTTGGTACGGTAACCTCGTAACCAGTAACCGATTAATCACGTAACAATCTTAACGTGTTAAAATACCGTCAAACATATATTATCCTAAAGAGAGAAAAATTTGAACGCATTGCGAATAGAACGCCACTGTGTATGTTCCCTTCGCTTATCGCCCCACACTACATATCGCAAACACTTGAACAAGAAAAGGGCGCCTTTTAGAGAAATAACCTCCCTTCCGGAATCCGATAAACCTTTACGAATAAAAAACGGGAACGTCTCGAATTCGTTCCAATATACCATGTTGCTGTAATAAAAGCCGTGATTCATTTCACCCTAATCTTAGAGATGTAAAAAAGGTTTAAATATATATAGAGCCGTGGTGGCCGAGTGGTTCAAGCAGTTGCCTGCGACGCAAAGGTCGCAAGTTCGAATCCCGACTGTACCAATGAGTTTTTCTGAACTTAAGTACAGTGATTAGTCACACCACGAGCTTTACGGTGAAGGAAAACATCGAGAGGAAACCTGCATACGTCTGAGAAGAAATTCAAAGGCGTATGTATAGTCGTGCTTGAGTAACGGCGATGGACTCGCCATCTGTCACGTTGGCACCTTATATACCTCTGGCGGAAAGTGGGTGTGTGGGTTTTACCTATACACCTCTGCCTACCCCTTCGGGGACCCTTGTGGGAAGGCGTGAGGATATATATATATATTATATATATGTTCCCAAAGCGGTAGTCAGAGTTAGACTATGGGTTGTGGATGTGTGGGTACACCCATTTTACGCCAGAGATATATTGTAGGTGCTAACGTGACAGATGGCGAATCCGTCACCGTTAGTCATGCACGACTATACTTACGCCTTAGATTTTTTTCTTAAGCGTATGCATGATTCGTCTCGATGTTTTCTTACATTGTAAAGCTCGTGGTGTCACTGTACCGTTCACAAAAACTCATTGCCACCGTCGGGATTCGAAATTGCAATATTTGTGTTGCAGGCAACTACTCTAACCACTCGGCCACCACGGCTCTATTATGTTGCGGCTAACATTGAATCTTTAAGCGGAGGCTTTATTATTACTACTTCGAGGCTATAGGTCATAGTCAACGCTCATTACTGGGCATAGGCCTCCTTCGTAGAACGCCACATCGATCGTTTGTTGCCATCTACATTCTACCCAGTCTGATCAGGTCATTGGTCCACCTTAAAGGGATCATTACCAGATCCTGTACTAGTATTGCCCAACAATAATTGTTCGAAATCATTATGTAACGTTCTGCGAACGACCTGCCCATTACCACTTTAACCTCTTACTTTAGTTTTAAGAATATTCTCATTACAGATTTTGTCGCAATAATAATCACTAAGCTCAGCTCTCCCAAGTTCGCTGAGTGATCGAGAGCTTATGTAAGAGGCAAATAGTGAGCTATTCTACGTTCAAGGAATATCGTAAATAGTTATTATTACACTATGTCTCTAACGGGATAGCTAAAAGTAAAACATATTTTGCTTAGTTTGTGACTAGGTAAATATATTTACGGTATCATAGGTCAAAGAAAGTATGTGTTGTGTGGTTATAGAAATATAGTAAAAAATAAATTCTCAGTATCAACCTAACCTGGTTTAATAAAACGTGATTTATATCGAGTGTTCTTCTGAAAAAATACAACCTTTTTGTGCGTACGTTCAGTAACATAGCAGAGGACGCTCTATCAATCTCAGCGATAAACGATGTCGGGTACCCGTTAAGTGCTTGTGTTTTATCCTCTGACGTTAGTATAACGATTACTGTGTTACATCATAATATACGTATATGTTATTAATCTTATAGTAAGCCGTGGTGTCCGAGTGATTCGACTAGTCAACTGCAACACACAGAACACAAGTTCGAATCCCGACTTTACTAATTCTTTTCTCGGGATTTAAGTACTGTCGCTGCACGAGCTTTAGATGAAGGAATACATAGAAAATATACCTGCATATGCTTAAAAAAATAGGCCTAGGTTTAGTTGTGCTTGAGAAACTGGCAGTGGACTCGCCATCTATCATCTACATTGTAACATGAGACTATAGCTATTTTAAATCTAATCCCAAATAATTCAGCTGCCTAAGAGAGCGTGGGCTTCACCTTCAAATAATAAATCGAAGTATCCTTAAAACGATCCATGCCTTTATTGATTCCGTATTCCTAATTTCCTGAGATAAGATGAAATATCCTGTAGGCATCTCAATCAAGACGTTCAAAGACTTTGAACGGAAACTCAATTAGAATTGTTTATTTGTATTAGTTATAAGACAATATAACGCACCAAAGAGAGGAAATCCTTTTGAGAATGAGTTTAAAACCAGGAGTCTATTGTCTCTAGGACTGTTTGCGTCACAAAGGACTCGTCTTCATTTTTCAAAGTGACTGTGATTCAATCTATTTGCGAGGGTGCGAACAATGCCTAGACCTCGGTAAATTCCACTGAGCCTCCACAGAATTGTCTCTCATGTAATCGTAATATAATGTCGTTTTACCTTATTTTCCAAATAAACCTTCATTCATTTACCTTTTGATGAAGAATCAATAAAAACATTTGTAACACGAGTTGTAGAAATCTGCCGCTTACTACCCGGCTTTAAGGCACATAATCCGCCGAGCCAAGGGAATACATACATACATACATATGATCATGCCTCTTTCCCGTAGGGGTAGGCAGAGACCACTTCTTTCCACTTGCTACGATCCTTGCATACTTTTTTCGCTTTTTCGCCAATTTCGCCAAGAGAATAAGGAATACAATTACATTACTGACACATCCATTGTTTAGCTTCATTGGATACAGTTCATACGGAGTGAAGTGGAGATTTTTTTGCATGTTTGAAGCTTTGGAGCGATGAGATACGATCGAGCGAGCACCGAAACCTATAACCCTGCCAAATTTAATCAGAATGGGTTTGGAACTTTGGATCGCATCGATCGAATTTTATAAAATGTATCTTACTAATGTTATAGATGTCATATGTAAGGATTCTTGTTACTCAGTCACGCCAGAACAGCTGAACGGAGTAGGATGATTGCCACAAAAATAAATTATTATTAGCTGGATTAACACAAGGGATTTGTTTTTTTCCAAAATAACCTCAACAAACGAGATACGGGCAGAGCTAATATGTAAATCCAATCAAATCCCTCAAACTGTAGGCAGAGAGATTTAAGCACCGTTCATACAAACTCTTTAGCTTCATTCACGTGAATAAATATTGACGATAAGTAATTTTGCCTATAAAAGGCTTTCGACTATGAATATCATTCGCGCTTTAGCGGTCTAAGGGAAAAATGGCCGTGCTACAAGGAAAAGGGACAAACGAGCCTCAGTATTCGGAGCGTCTTGTCATGTTATGTTAATGTATTTAATAAAATCAGGTTTTGCTTTAAGATAATATATATATCACAGGTAGATACATATATATGTATATACCCATCTTTTGTTTGTAAAACTTCTAAGTAAGTCCCTGAAACATGATGGCAACGTATCGGGTCCAATAAGCGAAACCTCCGGCCCCTCCCTCCAGAAAGTCAGTCTCAAATGCACTCGAACACACCCAAAGTTTCATCAACATCGGTAAAGCGGTTGCGTTCAATCACATACACCATTCACATAACCGTTATATATACCTACAAATATATAAAGATATGAGCAAATAAAAAATATTATCGAAAGAAAATTGAAAATTTAATGGCTTATCACAAAATATATTTCAATTTCGAAGGCATTTTATTTTAAGAATAGCTTCTCGATAAAGATAGGCTTAACCCTTACAATCACCTCTAGGTAACCTTTTGCAGGAAGTTAATTTTACACAATGGACCCTTATAAATTTTGACTGGAGCGATAATGCAAATGAAAAAACAGCCAACTTAATCTTAAACAGGGAGGGCTCAAGTATCTAATTGAATAATTTCGTTGAGAGAATGGAATTGCCAAGGGGAAAGGCTGGGACCCTTTAAGGGCATTAAGTAATTCGTCGCCTGAATCCGCAACCAGTCCGCAGGGATCTGATGCTTGTTGGAAATTTACGCAAACTTCAATGTTTCTAACTCTTTAAAATGCCAAAAATCCTTTTAGGAAAACGTGTTCGCTGGTTAAAAGCCCCTAGGTAATGTCACGTTGGTTTGGATTTATATAGACATTTATATATTTCAGTTAGACAATTTGTATGGAAGAAGAGGCATAGGAAGAACACTCAAGGATGGAAACGTGACGAGTACTCGAAACGCGCGAGCATGTATGAAGAGTCTGATGAATGTGAATGAAGTGAAAGAGCGCTCTGCTCTCTTTGCCTTACACGGCAGGGATGCATGTTGATTTGTAAATGCAGAACTTTAAACGCCGCTATGACGCTGATTATGTACAATATGAAGGATTAAACATTTGAGCGCCATGTTCTTGGCAGTTCGTGAGCGCAAGAGTAAGTAGTGCCGAAGTTATAAAGTAAGTAAAACCAGCGATGGTTGCCTAAACTTGTCACGTTAACCTGGTTTCAAAATGTCACTTGTTTACGTAACCTACTAAACTTATGTACTCATATCAACAACAGGTCATATGGGACACATTTTGTATAATTTAGAGGAATTGCGATAATGTTTTTTATTGTGTTTTTTTTCTAATAACTAATATTTTCCACACGCTTTTATTAAGCTAGCCTGTCCCCCGAAAGATGTGTTTGAAAGTGTCGATGTTTGTTGGCAGTTCCTTAAGTCCAGCATATTATGCGCCGCGAAAGTGGTTTGTGGCATTTCGAAAGGGCGAACAACCAAAAATGGCGATGGTTGGTGGGATGATGAAGTGAAAGAAGAAGTTAAAAAGAAGAAGGATGCAAGGCAAGACATTTTGGCTATGTCCAGCTCAAGTGAAAGTATGAAAGAAAAGATGAAAGAAAAATATCGCCTGCAAAAAAATCGTACGAAAGAGATAATAGCTCAGAAGCGTGAGAGGTTCCAAATGACTGTAGACGAAAAACTGTCGCATAATTTCAAGGACGGACAATGCAAAACTTTTTTGGAGGGAAGTTAAGAAGTCCAGAAATTGTGTTACAGCTAGTAGTAGGATGAATATGATTATTTCGAAGGACAATGACATACTGACTGACAAAACTGACGTCCTCAGGCGATGGAGTGAATTTTACAAAGATAATATGTATGATGATGATGCCGCTGATCTACTCATAGAGCTGCCTCCAACAGAATCTGTCGAGGATCCAATAGCGGATAAAATAAGTATGGGAGAGATTGTAAGTGCGATAAGAAGTCTGAAATGTGGAAAAGCTGCGGGAATAGATGGGATTACGGCTGAGATGATCAAGTACGCTGGACCAGCGGTCTGGGACCTCTTCTATTTGCTATGCAATCTTTGCTGGGAAAAGGTTGATGTTCCGGACGACTGGAGGCGAGCAGTCATCGGATCACGATTGGACTGCTCAAACTACAGAGCCATCAGCTTGGTCAGCTTAGCTAGTAAAGTGTGCACGAAGATGCTGACGATAAGAATGCAAGAGCGATCCGAAAGGTTTCTCTGGGAATCCCAAGGTGGATTTAGACCAGGAAGAGGATGTATGGATCAAACCTTCTCGCTTCGCGGAATCGCGGAAAAGTTTTTAGATATTAACCAAAGGGTTTTCTGCGCTTTCGTCGATTTGGAGAAGGCGTTTGATAGAGTCGTACGAAAAGAACTCTGGGACGTGTTGCCTGGATATGGAGTGAGCAGTTCCCTACTGCATGCCGTGAAATCACTCTATAGTGATAGTGAGGCGTGCGTTAGGGTTAACGGTGAGATGTCACCCTAGTTTGATGTGAAGTCGGGGGTCAAACAAGGGTGTATCATGTCTGCCTGGCTGTTCATTATATATCTAGATAACTGTCTGAGAGCACTAAGAACGCACGGATGTGGAGTGAAAATGGGAAACTTAGTGGTCAACTGCCTAATATACGCCGATGACGCGGTTTTACTGGCGTCATCAGAGGGCGAACTGCAGTCACTAGTTACCATAATGAAAGAAGAATGTGAAAAGAAGGGGCTGCGCCTAAACGCTGGCAAGACTAAGGTTCTGGTATTCGAAAGAGATGACAAGTGACCGAGTGGGCTATATCGGTAAATGGGCAAATTCTAGAGCAAGTGAATGAATTTGTATATCTTGGAAGCATGTTCACACGAGATGGAAAGTATGAAAAAGATATTGAAAGAAGGATAACTGCCGGAAATAAGGTGAATGGAGCCATGTCGGCGTTGATGGGCAGTAAAAGTCTGAGCAAGAATTCTCGAGTTGCTGTCCACAACGCGATATTGGTACCTACCTTATTGTATGGCAGCGAATCCTGGGTATGTCAGAGGAAGTATGAAAATAGCTTGAATGCAGTCGAGATGCGATCTCTTCGAAAAATGAAGAGATTCGCAAATTAACTGGCGTGAATGAGGGCGTGATTGTAAAGATGAAGAAAGGCATGTTACGTTTGTTTGGACACATAGAAAGGATGAGTGAAGAAAGACTGACAAAACAGATATACAAAACAGAAGTGTGTGCAAGAAGAGGCAGAGGAAGGCCACGTTCCAACTACCTGGATCAAATAGATCGGACTCTCAAGGACGGGAACGTTAAGAGTACTCGAAACCGACGAGCATGTATGAAGAGACTGATGAATGTGGACAAAGCGAAAGAGGTATGTAAGTCTAGAGAGAACTGGCGCTCTATACTCTCTGCCTACCCCGTTAGGGACTTGGCGTGATGATATGTATGTATGTATGCTTTTATTAATTTAGTCTGTATCTTTGTACCGCAACCTTTGAATGTGATTTTCACCCATTTCAAAACGGATCGAATTGATGACAACTGTTGGAGAGACGAGACGAGTTGGAGAGACAAGTGTTAAATAAATAACAAAACCATTGGTCACATAAATTACTTCACTTCACTCGTAAGATCAAAACAAAACAACCGTATATTCATAAGAATATAAACAAAATATGAAACAACTGAATGCAATGCCGGAACCGACAAACGAGAAGCGAATGACTAACAGTCTCTTTTTTACTAGGTCACGTTTTTGTAACATATTCATTCCCAAACTAAAAAAAAAAGATTTTATATTTAATTCGGCTAGCTACAAAAGCACGCTTTTTAGTTTTTTTATAAACTGTTCTAGTTCTAAGCTACGAGAATGACGAAATCCTCTCATGCATTAAAACTATATAATGTCATCTATTTATAACTAAATTTGTGTTTAATGGCTTCCCACAAGTGTCACCGAAGGGGAAGGTAAAGCCTTAGTAGCACCCTCATTTCGTCGGAGAGTTAAATATAGGTTCCTATGTGCCAGAGGGTGGGTCTGTAGGCTTCTCTCACTTCTACTTTATATACATATTTGACTCTCTTCTCAGGCGTATGCAGAATTTTAACATTTTCTTTATTTGCAAGCTTGAATAGATATTATCGTAGATAGCTACGTAAATTTTATTGAACTTTCAGTCCAGAATATAAGCTTTGAACCTTGACTTTGTAGGTCAACTACACCATTATGTTAGTTTTATTATACCACTAAGATAAACATAAGCGGCCCGCCTCATGGTAAGCAGTTATCGCTGATTGTAAGCGCTTGCATCATCAGGGTTAGGGGTCATAGATCGCGCGTTGCCAACCCTCAAACAGTTCCCAGCAGGGTAGGCAAAGGTGTCTCAATTCCCTTTTCCTTCGGAGCTATATTTAGATGCCAATAGGACCGACAGCGAGTCCGTCGCCGTCTTTCAATCACATTACTTTGAAAATCTCGAAAGTACGTCTCATGATGTTTTGCTTCACGGCAAACTTCATGGTGCAATTAGGTCACTGTATTAAAGTTCCGAAAAACCTCATAAGTATAGACCGAGGGTTCGAGCATGCAAAATTTGCGTAGCTGTAACTACTATAAGAACACGAGTTTACCGCAATTTTTAATGGGTCATATTGAAGTTTTATTTTTACCCACTTAGTGTCGGAACTGATGGCGACTATCACGCCTGCCTTGTGAATGTCACATTAAGCGAAAATAGCAGGAACAATTCCAGTTATTTATCGCTAACTGACCCGCCCCGCTTTCACACGGATGTTTATTTTATTTTATTGTATAGGCATTGTATTATTTGGATCAATCAACTTAAATATTAAATTTAACTGGATTGGTATTAGGCAATGTCGTTCTATTTATGCCCCGCAATCTGCTAACCCGTGTGAGATGTATCTATATATATCTAAATATAAGTGTAAAGTCGCCCTGAGAATCGCCACCTAAAACGTTAGCATTTAAATAAATTTCCAGCTAAAAAGAAGTGTTGTTCCTCTGTCTAAATTTTTGGAGACTCCGGTAGAAAAGTGTGAAAGCTAAATATTTCATAAATGCAAGGATGCTTTACGTCATATCATTTATGACTTAATGAAACCTGTCTGTCTGCGAACAAAACCATGTTTACGTTTCTGCTTTAAACGTAACTTATTTTTTGAGACTTAATTGTGAACTTCCAATACTAATATGAGAAAGATCATGAGAATTCAATCACGTTCTTCATAAACGAAAACAGACGACGGACGCTATCTAACGCTTAAAATAATGCTGCAAAATAGGTCAAAATAATAAGATCATGAACTGAAAAAGCTTAAAACATTAACATTTAGACTAGCTAAGGAAAAATTTAAAACCATTACAGTTTTAATCCGAAATCATAAAGTTACGAAGGCCATAACTCCGTTCCTTCCAATCACAAAGCTCATAAACAAGGTTGATAACGAGTTTCTTCCTGGCACGAACATTATAGCTATGACAAACTCCTCAACGATTCCCCACCGAAGGTGTTTCCTGTTTGATCCACACTTCATTTAGTCAGCTTAGTGTCACCGCCGGCCGATGCAGAAGCAATCAAAAGTTAAATTGTCAATTTGCTTTATGTAAATGTGGTTTAATTCATTTGCCACTTTATTCGTCGCCACTTTCCCTAACTTTCGGTTTAATTTGCAACCTTTTGAACTGAGATGACTGTGGTAAAAATTACCGAAATAACATTTCAAGGTTATTGCAATAATTCAGAGTTGTTGAAGTTACTTTTACACCTCACGTTTTGTTAAAAAGGTACTTAATACTGTACGTGTTTAAGGAGATAAAAAGTTCCCAAAATTGGAATATTTTCGTACGCTTTATTAGTTCCATTCTTTAATCTCTTGAAGATAGCCCGTTTAATTTAAAACGATGTCTGTGTTTTTTGCTTATTTAATCAGATCTTTAAACGCGTAGATAAGAGTTTCATGTTTTAGTTGTGGTACAAAAAAGGGCGACTAAGATTCACCTCCGACTGTAGAAACAGTGTTCAAAATAATACCAAGAATGGTTTAGGTGTCAAGTATCTGCTTACGTCTACTTCGTTAGATCTTTTATTTAAATAACAAGACAGGCCCAGCCTAGTGTGGGAACCTTAGTTATTAATGATGTTACATGTTCTTTTCTCTAAACTGAATGCTGTAATGTACAATTGCTGTGAAACATGTAACCTTTATGGCAATAAACTTATTACTTACTAGCTGTACACTGCCACGCTTCGCTGTGGATATGGGACTGATGCAAAAAATTGATAAAAACAATCCTTGATGCGGATTATATATCATGCTAAAATTTCAGCTCGATCGGTGCAGAACTTTTTGAGTTTTTGAAGCGTACACAAACCAACATAACATTTTTATATATATAGATTACTTATTCACCTTGAAATGTGAGAATGGCATTTGTCATGCAACATTGAAGAATTCTTTCAAATAACAGATGCGCCTTAGTTGATCTCATCAATCTGATCCATAATAAATACATAAAAATTCGGTCAGTCTATTTAAATCTACATAAATCTGCGATCACTTCGGCTATATGTACGTAGTAGGTACATTTATTTATTTATTTATTTATTTATTTACAATTAGCACGACAACGTGGTCATTTACGCTAATGTGGTGGTATAAGTTAAAAAAATATAAATGAGTAATAATAAATAAAGTTAATATACATGTATTACCAAGAAGAAGATGGCCTTCTTTCTGCGTATGCCAGACACTCATTCAAAATCACCTTCCATTCACCTGCCAGCACATCACATTCAGGGTCTACACTAGAGTCCAGGAGGGCATTGAGTGCTGTCAGTGACCTCGGGATCGGAGACTGAGCGTGCGCCACTGTTCGGCAATATGGCACCGCGAACAGTTTGTGCTTTCTATTTCGGCAATAGTTTTTGGGCACAAAGAAGCGCGATAGTCCGCTGTGTAGGTCGGACGCATCAATTTTCCCATGTAGGATTTTGCACATCGTTACAAGTTGGTCGTTAGTGCGTCTTACCTCTTAAGAATTGTAACCTAGGTGGCCCAGGAGAAAGTTAGTGGGGTACAGGTATGGATAATAGCCATACATATGCTTATAGAGGTATCGAAGAAAAGCCTTACATATAGCCTTGAGGCGATGAACTCGCCGTCAGACATGTTGGCACCTAAAATATAGCTCCGCCGGAAACGGTCTATGAGTACAACCTTCACACCTCTTCCTCACGCCTACCCCTGTGGGTACTACAAGGATACTGCACACCTTTTCCTACCCCGTGTGGAAAGGCGTGAAGAAATGTATGAGTGAAACAAGAAAAAAGTTGAAGTAATGAATATGTAAAACTCCGAAGTTCTATTTGTCGAACGACATTCAAAGTAAGCTAAAAATACCCTCTAAGGCTTTACACTGCTGGTTCACTACATTAGAATTCCTAACTTTATGTTAATCCGGATTGTTGGCGGACTTTTTCGTGTACATTGTATTCGGACATGATAAGATGTTTCTAAAATGAAAATAAAATAGTTCTAAAATTACAATTAAAATGTTCTAAAATTAAAATTAAAAAGTTCTAAAATTAAAATTAAAATGTTCTAAAATTAAAATTAAAACGTTCTAAAATAACAATTAAAATGTTCTAAAATAACAATTAAAATGTTCTAAAATTAAAATTAAAACAACTAAGTAATCCAAACCAGTAATGTCCCACTCGCGACTTTCATCACGGAAGGTTTGACGTACCTTTCATGTAATTCATTGCCCAAAAATCCACCTACCTGCCTCTATAAAACGAATTACTTAATAGTTGCAATCTAACTAATGGGGTGTCTGTGATTGGTCACAGGTCGATATTCGTATCGATCGACGTGCGAAACGAACAAAATTACTTCAGAGTAGTACTGAAAATTGGTTGAATATATATGGCACCATGTATTGACACTGTCCTTACCACCGGAAACAAAGTATTAACATTTATCATTTCTTTCGTTCGTAATGGTTGCGTGTTCCATTTTTTTAATCATTCTCAATAACCAGTTACTTTGTGTCGTATCTGAGTACAGGCTCTGCCTAGGTCAGTTGGCTCTGTATCAGATGTCCAAAATAGTGTTATTTTATCACATACAAAAACATCAAGACGGTTTGGCCTGTCACCAAAGTCAGCGGTTTCAATCCGTGTACAGAACAAATGAGTGAATGAACTACACAATGTTTTGTTTAAAGCGCGCAAGGAGTTCGTATCTTTTTAGATGTGGAGTTCGTTATTCAAATTTGAATTAATCGATGCCGTATAACAATACGTAATCCCTAACCCATATATGTGGAAGCCTTAGAAAGTACTGCACTGCACAGAACATAGTTATATAAGGTTGAATATCTGACACAAAGTGACCTAGCAGAGACCTAACCATGACATTATATTGCCATTGATATGAAAGGGACAGATGTATATGACGTCTATACATTCGTCCCTTTCGCACCTTTGAATAATAATAGTATATCACTGTCGGCCCTTGATCCTTTGCAACTAACAGATCAACCACCTTCCATATTCAAATGTTACACTCTGATCACAGAGCACTGGCACGTGAGACAGAAACTTGACTGCTAATACTTCTTAATTAACGGCTGGAGTAACGCGCTCCAATTTATGGAATACCTACTCTGTGAGCTTCAATAGTTTTTCGTGCAGCACTTAAAGTGAAGTGTAATTAAGCACGAGAACTCAACACTCAATGTGATTGTACTTTTTGTACTCATTCCGTTTGTAGCATGAGTAAGTTATAAAAGTAAATTGAGTTTAAATTTAGACAACCTTCTTAGTTAGTATGGGAGAATTAAAAACTGACATAAACAATACGTGAGGAGGGGTCCTCCCAGGGGGTTACATTGTGTTGGAAGCAGAGGGATTAAACCCATTATGCTGCCAACACACTATAACTCTCCGAACGCAGAGTGGCAACACGCAAGTGATACTTGGGTATCGTGAGCGTAAATAGGCTACGGTAACCGCTTCCCATCAGGTGGGCCGTTGGCCGTATGCTTGTTTGCCACTCTTGCTATATTAATAAAAAAAAAAACGTATCAAGTATTTAAAAGTTAACACATATTAACATTCTGAATGTAGAAGAAAAATATTATAGAGATAGTAAATATAAATGCGCCGTGGAGCCGTGGTGGCCGAGTGGTACGAATAGCCTGCACCACAAAGTTTACAAGTTCGAATCCCGACTGTACCGTTGGGTTTTTTTTAACAGTGACTATTCACACTACGAGCTTTACGGTGAAAGGTAACCTGCTAACGTTTTAGAAGAAATTCAATGGCGTATGTATTGCGTCACGTTGGCACCTAAAAATATCTCTGGCGGTATCTAATACTTATACACCTTTGCCCACCCCTTCGGGGACCCTTGTGGGAAGGCGTGAGGATATATAATAATAAATATTGATACAAAGTTTTGTAAAAGTAAGTACCTAGATTATGAAGCGAGTCTTAAAGAGACCGAGAACCTGAAATAAACATGAGCTCTCTTATTCATAACTCATAGGTAACCTCCTCTCGCAATAAACCTATACGCTGCAGAAACGACCGCCCAAAAACAAGTTAATCCCTACACCGATAACGAATCCTGGAAAGAAGAACAACGCAAACATTCCTAACACTTCGCGTGCATAGATAACCAAAAAAGCCCCCAAAACATTGCTGGGGGCAAGTAGGTCAGTCGCGATGTCGTGACCTGCGACGCCAACCGGCAACTCACGATGGCAAAGAATCGCCAGCCAAAAATCAATACTAAAATAAAACAGGACGCACGTGCTCACCACCTGGCCTCTATCGCCGGTTTTCAATTAGACAAACAAATTGAAAGTTTGTTCAAGTTTGGGGCGACAATTTCTGTAAGTACTTGCTGTTCGAAATTTAAACTTTTGTTGAAAAATCTGTCAATATATGTTCGTTATTCGTTTTATTATTATTATTATTTACTTATATCTTAATATATATATTTCTTGTGTGCGTGTGTATGTGACTGAAATCCTCCTAAACGGCTGGACCGATTTTAATGAAATTTTCTGTGTGTCTTCAGATGGATTTGAGGATGGTTTAGATTCACAATTGGACCCGATAGGTGGCGCCACCATCTTTTTTTTTCCACCCGAGCGAAGCTGGGCGGGACCACTAGTTTTATATAATATTATCTCGTGAAGTACGAGGTTAGACTGCATTTATCGCGGGCTTTTGGCCATACGAAAAATTGAGAAATAATGTAGACGAGCATCATAACGACAAACATTTGCGAACTATTCGGCATGTGTTTAAGATTACAGCCTTTTGTTTAGTTCCTTATGCATATAGGTTACTAAGTAATAATAATAACACAAAGCCGCGGTGGCCGAGTGGTTCGTATAGTCGTCTGCAACACTAGGTCTCCAGTAATGAGCTCTTTTGGGAGTGGGGAGGATTGTTATATTGTGTTGGCAGCAGAGCGATCAGTCCTATAATGCTGCCAGCACAGTTTAACTCTCCAAACAGAGTGGCAGCGCGCAAGTGTTACTTTGGTATCGGTGGGCCGTATACTTGTTCGGCACTCTTGTGGTATGGTAAAAAAAAAATTGCAAGTTCGTATCCCGACTGCAACAACGAGTGCTTCTGAATTTAAGTACAGTGATTAATCACAACACGAACTTTATGGTGAAGAAAAACGTGGAAAGGAAACCTGCATACGTTCAAAGAATATATTCAAAGGCTAAAATATGTATACCTACTCGTGCTTGACATACGGCGATGGACTCGCCATCTGTCATGTTGGCACCTTAATAAATCTCTGCTTAACTTTTCTGAGACCGGGAAGGCATGAAGAAAAGACAGTAATAATACGCACGGGATAGAAAGAGATAATAGAGGACCAGTTCTCTTTAGACATACAAATCTCTTCCAGTTCATCCACATTCATCACAATATCCCTTTTGTATAATACATTACCAGCGATGTCAAAATTGTTAACGATGCCTTGAGTAAATTATTCGTATTTTTTTTGCAAATTCAAATGAAAAACTACACACGGAAAATGATAAAAGAAAAAGACACTGAACGGACCGACTCAACGCAATATAACCTGGCTCAGTTATTGAAAGGCAATTTGACACCAATAACTTGATATTAAAAATATAGCCGATATAAAAATAAGAACGGCTCTCTCGTGAGGAAGAACTGACACGAGCACTAACTCAACCCATAAAGCTATGGGGCAAGCGGTGACCATAAAAGATTATGTCCGAACGGATATATTACAGATCGTAGATTGTTACTGCTATACGTTTATTGTGCTCACATTTACATCACATTCGAACTGATAAGATCATTATGTGGGCGCTCTTTGGGATGATAAGGCGACATACTTATTCTGCATATGTTCATAAAGAAGGCTAAAGTAGGCTCACATAATTTTATTAGTTTTGATAAATGTTTTATTGTTCTTTCCTCTTCCTTTGCAAAGGACCTAACTTTGTAAACTATAATTATAAAATTGTTTTTTTAAGCTGTGGGCGTGGTAACCGTATACCATCAGATGGGTATTAGGTAGTAGTGCCTTTAAACATTTTCAATACTTCTCTAATTAATCCTTTGGCGTATTTAATGCCTGCGTGCAAATATGCAGTATCACCGATAAATTTGAATGAACTGGCGCTCTACAGTCTCTGCCTACCCCGTGAGGGACTCGGTGTGATAATATGTATGAATGTATTCTGGATTTTATGTTGTTGGAGTAGTTATACTAGCAGCTTAAGAGACTAACAACCTATCTCTTCTGCGAACACAAAATCACAATTTTGCTTACAAGCAATAATTATTTGACTATTTAGTCAAGAAGTTTCTAGAAGTACCTATAAATTTAACTCCAACCTCATTGGACACCTCCAATTTTGAATTCGTATTTCGAACTCTAAATTTAAACGGGAGTATCCATTGTGCCCTTTAGCTCTTTTAAGTACTATAATAGCTGAAGAATTATTCAAATAGAGAACCAACGGTAGCATAGAGTAATAAAAATATTAAACGTTGAACACGAACTCCCAAAAGCTTCGGCAGTCAGTCGACGTTGTGACTCACAAAGTGTAATGGAATAATTTCGTTAAAGTAATGAAAGTGAATTCTCAGACAATTCCACCCGGTAGCTGCATAAAGAATTTTATCGTACAAACCGAGTTTGTACGCGGAACATAAGAGTATTTTCAATATTTTACTGGATATGGCATTACATTTTTTATTAATATTTTTTTATTGCGAAATAATCGAAAGTAAATATTGTCGACAAACATATTTTAATTTTTTACCGTGTATGTGTATTTCAATAAAACTTGCCAAATTAATATAAATATATAAAAATTTTATGAAATTCAGTATATTTTTTTAACAGGTATATAATTTTGTTGTACTTTTTATTTTAACTAAAGCATGGTGTATTGACCTGTCTGCAAAGTTAAAGGATCGATCCCAACTGAGGGCAGATATTTGAATGAGTATTTGCACCTTTGTCTAAAATGAACTACCGTTGCAGCATTCCTGAAGCCTTGTTTGGTTTGGAATTCGTTCAATTTTTCTGGACATAAAAAATATTGATATTAAGGATAAGGATTAAGGATTAAGGATTAAGGATGAGTATAAGTTAAGGGTAATCACCCTAAATTTATACGTAAG
The DNA here is from genome assembly GCA_945859725.1 of Drepana falcataria. NCBI lineage: Eukaryota > Metazoa > Arthropoda > Insecta > Lepidoptera > Drepanidae > Drepana > Drepana falcataria. The sequence goes on along the minus strand of OX243941.1, from coordinate 5,149,993 downwards.
TTACAAAGCAGAGCCAAAATAAATGAAATTACTGAATTCTAATTTGCTTCTAAATATATAATTTTTACACCACGAGTTTTACGGTGAAGGAAAATTTCGAGAGGTATATCTATACTAATATTATAAAGAGGAAAGATTTGTTTGTTTGTTTGATTGTTTGTTTGTAATGAATAGGCTCCGAAACCACTGGACCGATTTCAAAAATTCTTTCACCTTTGGAAAGCTACATTATCCCCGAGTAACATAGGCTATATTAAATTGGACCCGATAGGTGGCGCTGCGATCGAGTTTCAAGAATTTTACCTTTTTACCCGGGCGAAGCTTTCTGTGTGTTTCTGTGTGTCTTAAGCTAGATTCGAGAATGGTTTAGATTTACAATTGGACCCAATAGGTGGCGCTGCGATCGTGTTACGGGCTATTTAACTTTTTCACCCGAGCGAAGCTGGGCGGGACAGCTAGTTTATATATAATAATTTACTTTGCAATCTTTGCCTAGTGACGTATTGCTTTCGGCAAAACAATTTTAAACACACCAATGCCATTAAAAAACCAACGCTTTTTTTGCTATCAGAATTCTCAGCCCGCGGCAAATATTCGCTTGGCAAGCATATTTGTTTGCCGTTTATCTGCCTGTTTGTAATTATATCTTCACGTCAAGAGAATTCGAAACAGCAACGAGCATCTGTGAAGAAACTGACGAATATGGGTGAAGCGAAAGAGGTCTGTAAGTGTAGACCTAGTCTCTCTGTCTTTCCAGTGAGGAGCCCAGCGTGGTGATGACATGTATGAATCTGTTATAAAATTGAAATAAATTGGCATAATTTCGAGAATATGTCGAATACAATAAAAAAAATCCGTGCCTGAGGTAGGTATGTGTTCCTCGTGGACGCACCCACCTTCGCTAAGTAGGGTTATTAACATAAACAAATCACTGAGAACCATCAAATGTACACAGTTGACGCTATAGGGTGACGAAGCAGATATAACTAAATTTGAAGGTCTGTGGTTTCTCTGAAATGCTCTAAGGCATACGAATGTCTTTGTCTCGTCTCGTGACTTGTCCCATTGGTACTGGTTGTGGTATAATTATTTCTAATGAGAGACCATTTGTTGAGCACATTTTGTGTGCACAATTTAATTTTCGACTAGACTTTGTAGCGCCGTTTGTCGAGACAATTAATGCTTCGCCATTTGTAATGGAGAGTTTGAAACGTTACCAACTTTTTATACATAAAATTATGGCTTACAGAATGAGTTGACCGATGACCATCCTAGCAGAAACAGTTAAATGACACTGATCTCGGGTAGAGCTCTTGCAATGAATAACTTTCTACAACTCAGAGAGATTTATTGTGCTGGCAGCGGAATTATTATTTTACCATACATTACTACACAGCTATCTCTGGGGTTGACTATACACCCGACTAATACCTTATGTAGGTATATGAATACCAACTGTCGTTCTTTAATCTCGCATTAACTTCAGAATGCCACAAAGATTTTGATTTTTAACTGATAGGCACTGAGATGCACATTTGAAACCGATAGGTGGCACTGCGACCGTATTTCAGGTAATCAAATTTTTCATACGAAGCTGGGTGGAACAGTAATTATTTCATGATAACTTTATACAACGTCTTAATACTACAGCCGCTTTCGTGTGTATGGAAGTGTCCGTTCACCGAAAAGCTCGTGGTGTAACAAATTGATATATTTAAAACACACGCGAAGGCTCACCTTGTCCTTAGTTAGTAAAATAATAATAATAATAAGATATCCTTTATTGCACAAACACACACAGTTAAAAAACAAACAGTAATGACAAAAAAAACATGTAGTAGGCACAATAGGCGGCCTTATCGCAAAAGCGATTTCTACCAGGCAACCAGTGTTGAGAGAGATAAGAAACAGAGAAAGAAAAGGTAGGTGTGACAGTTGAGAGTATATTATAATAAATACCTGGGACAATTCCACACAAATTGACCTAGTCCCAAATTAAGCAAAGCTTGTGTTATGGTAACTAGACAACGATATATTTACTTATATAGATAGATATATACTTAAATACATAGGACATCCAAGACTAAGGTACAATTATTCGTGTTCATCACACAAATATCTGCCCTCAGCGGGATTCGAACCCGCGACCTCAAGTTTCGCAGTCAGGAGCTCTAACCACTAGACCAGATGGTCCGAAATAGTTTAAAAAACTGACTACTCTTATTAGAATTGAAATATGAATGAAAAATAGAGAAGTATGAAAAGATCCACCGTGGATCTTTAATCCTTGCCACATCCAGCACACAAGTCGTGTTATTTTATAGCAGTAATCCTGACAGTGAAATTACTGAAGAGGGATGTTGCAAATTGGAACGAGTCAACTGAACATTACTCGCGTATCGAATAATCCTCTTAATATCCTTATTCATTTTGAAAATAGAGTTCAATTTCGCGAAAACACCTTTCGCTAACATGCTATTTGGAATGAAAAAAACATTCATTCATGTGAAAAATGTGAAAAATGAATATCGGTTGGTGAGCAGCAAAAGAAATGTTATTGTATGATATACTAGCTGTCCCGCCCAGCTTCGCTCGGGTGAAAGAGTTAAATTGCCCGTAACACGATCGCAGCGCCACCTATTGGGTCCAATTGTAAATCTAAACCATTCTCGAATCTAGCTTAAGACACACAGAAACACACAGAAAGCTTCGACCGGGTAAAAAGGTAAAATTCTTGAAACTCGATCGCAGCGCCACCTATCGGGTCCAATTTAATATAGCCTATGTTACTCGGGGATAATGTAGCTTTCCAAAGGTGAAAGAATTTTTTAAATCGGTCCAGTAGTTTCGGAGCCTATTCATTACAAACAAACAAACAAACAAATCTTTCCTCTTTATAATATTAGTATAGATAGGTAATATTAGTCAGATCAAAGGTGTCATCGGTTATAGCTCAAAGAGGTTGTGCAATCGGAGGAAGGATTGCATCAAAGACGCCGACAAGTGCCTAGCTCTTATATTTATTATTTTAGATATTGTAGTAGAAACTAACTACTTACAGATAAAATATTTGTCCCAAATCGGTATCCCGAGGCAACGTGCCAAGAAGACTAGAATCAGCATTGCCACGCTGGATAGCAATGCTGATTCTCTGAGCGAGATATGTTCCAGCCCGCCAGTCACGAGAGGTCTCGACTAGACGGTGCGAGACCTCTTTGTAAATATTGTAAATTGTACTAAGAAATATATATTCACGCCTTGTCACTAGAGCTTCCAAAAAGTTTGTCAGAACTCTAGGAAACTCTTCGTCTCTGTATTTGATGAAGCATGTTGCGGATTATTATTTGTATATTTTTTTAATATTCTCGGCATTATTGCAGGCGTTTTTATAATATCCACGTATTATTATTATAGGTTTTATGACGAAGTTTGCGAATAATTCATATTTGGTTCATAGACGAAGCCTGTGATGTGGATATAATGATGTTCCTATTATACTATTATAAAAAATAAAGGTAGTTAAAAAAAATAATTAGTTACTTCTTGAATTTATCCTCCAATGTTGAACTCTTCGTCTGCGATATATTAAGGTGTCAACGTAGCAGATTGCAAGTCCATCACGGTTTCTCAAGCACGACTATATTTCCGTCTTTGAATTCCTTCCCAAACGTATGTACACTTCCTCTAATGTTGTCTAAAACAATAGAACTCGTGTTGTGACTAATCACTGCACCCACTCTTTGAAGACCTCATTCGTCCAGTCCAAATTCGGACCTGCAATACTAGAGTTGTAGACGAACTCTCGATATTTATACATAAGAAAATGAAAGCCGTGATATGCCGCATATGAGAGCCGTGGTGGCCGAGTGGTTCGAGCAGTTGCCTGCGACACAAAGATCGCAAGTTCGAATCCCGACTGTACCAATGAGTTTTTCTGAATTTAAGTACAGTGATTAGTCACACCACGAGCTTTACGGTGAAGGAAAACATCGTGAGGAAACCTGCATACGTCTGGGAAGAAATTCAAAGGCGTATGTATAGTCGTGCTTGAGTAACGGCGATGGACTCGCCATCTGTCACGTTGGCACTTAATATACCTCTGGCGGAAAGTGGGTGTGTGGGTATTACCCATACACCTCTGCCTACCCCTTCGGGGACCCTTGTGGGAAGGCGTGAGGATATTATTATTATTATTATTATAAGAAAATGAAACTGAGAATCCTTACTGAGATTTGTATTTCCAAAACTCATGGCTTTCATTTGCTTTCATAAAATTACAAAGTTAATGGCTTAATTGCTTTTTGTTTGTAAAAAACAAATGAAATAAATACGCGCCAGAAACAAGAGAAGCCTAGCAATGCAAGATAACCTGACCGCAGTTCCGTAATTAAACTTTGAGCGACTCTCAATTGGTAGATAACACTAACCGTTGTATCATATATTTATACTAGCTATTCCCCGCGGCTACACCCGCTTAATTGTTTTGCCCGATTTCATTGAAAAATATTTTTTCTAGAATTCAACATATATGTGTATATTTCTAGTAATAATGTAGCTCCCTATACCTTCACACCAAGGTCCCCGAAGGAGTAGACAGAGGTGTGTAGGTGGTACTCACACACTCGATTTCCGAGATATCATTAATAATAAATTATTCCGATATATAATTAAGGTGGCAACGTGACAGATGGTGAGTCCATCACCGTTACTCAAGCACAACTTAACGACGTACATACACTCTGAATTTATTCTCCAACGCATGCAGGTTTCCTCTCGATGTTTTTCCTTCACCGTAAAGCTCTCGCTGTGACTAATCACTGTACTTAAGATCAGAAAACTTATTGGGGAGTCAGGATTCGAACATACAGTTGCATGCTTCTTCTCGAAACTTCTATTCTATTCTCAATGCCAAATTATCTCTATGCCAAAATTTATCCAATTACATTCAGTAGTGTTTGCAATAGTAGGGTATTGAATTGTCCCAAGGGTTTCATATTATATATGAAACACACATAAAAACGATTTGATTACAACCTTTGCATAAACTTGCATAAGAGAACCCACTTTTCATGCTGTTATTAACTAACACACATGCATAAAAACTACAGGAAAAGCGAAGCGAAGTCTGCAATAGTCATCCAACCGATGCGCATTCGTAGGAACACGGTCACAGCGTGAAAGGGGCTGACCTAATTATGACATTGAGGATACCTTTATGACGTCAGCTTACCGCTCTTGACTTAGACCCCAGGCTTATAATCTTATAGCTGAAGTCTACAACTGTACCAACGCGCATGCTTACTCAGGCCCACAATTGTACGCGTACGTACTTCATCCTACTAACCTATTATGAATGCGAAAATTTGTCAGGATGTTTGTCCGTTTTTCACTTAATGAATGACATTTAGTACAAATATAGATTATAAGCTGGATTAACTTCTATTCCTGGAATAAATAAGTAAATATCTGCGGACACATTTACCTAGTCCGAAACTAAACAGTGCTATACTATGAGAACTAGACAACAGTATACATACTTTTATAGATAGATATATAAAAATACACGTCGCCCTACGTATATTAAGGTCTAAAGACCACATACACGTGTACATCACAAAAATATCTGCCTTTAGCGGAAATCGAACTCGCGACATCAAGCTTTAGCCAGGATCACTACCCACTAGACCAGGCGGCCGACAGATTAACGAATTGGATATAAATGGATATAAAATTCTTGAAAAAATCAGGAATTAACGCTACCAATAGAAAAAAGTTTACACGTGTGAAAACGCGGAAGCACAAAAGATTACAAGTTTCCTCTTAGTGTTTTCCTTCACCTTAAAGCTCGTGGTATGACTAATCACTGTACTTAAGAAAGACTAATTGGTATAGTCGGAATTCGAAGTTCTTAGCCTGCAGTCGCTGGCAACTACTCGAACCACTCTGCCACCACTCTCTATACACTTAATTAGCATTTCTTAACTGAAGTATTCGGCTGTATAATTATGGTGACCGTTATGTTTGACACCTGAAAATATCGCCTAATAAAATGGGTGTAATAATCTATCCCTCCGGGGACTCTTACGGACGTGAAAATAATTCTGATTGTAAGGAAAGTTCTCTTCTAGGAATTATCTTTAGATAAAATAGCCTGCCGTCAAAGAGACATAATTAATAGTTTCGTAAACATCTCATACGTGGAATTTGACGGCCTCTCATAAGCTTTTCAGCCGCAGTCGTCAGCTAAGTCGGTAAACTTTGCATAAACTATCTTTTAGAAACTACTACAACTTCCTTATGCAACGTGCGCAGATGCTAATGAAAGTGGATTGATATAATAGACAAACTGCCGGGTATGAATTTAGTTTATGTGTATTATAGTTTATAAACTATAATAATATAATATACTGTAGCTGTGGTGTCCGAGTGGTTGCCTACAACACAAAGCTTGCAAGTTCGAATCCTGACTATACCAGTAAGTTTTTCTGAACTTAAGAACACGACGAGCCTGCATACTTTTGAGAAGAAATTTAAAGGTATGTACTAGTATCGTCGGGCTTGAGTTACGGCGTTGGACTTGCCATCTATCACATTGGCACCTAAAATATATTTTATATCACAGTGGACGCAGACTTTACTACTTCTAGTCCTTTTATAATATTATCGTAAGAAATTAGATGCTAAGTAATTACTTTGAAGCGTTTCGTACACGCTCGTGTTCGCCGACCAAGCCGCGCCCTAGCCGACGGACACGAGAATTATTTTACTGTTTTTATACCGACGTGAACTTTGCGTGACCCACGCCACTTACATGTCGCTTGAAAGGTGAGCTACAAATGTTAGCAATGTCAAAGTATGAGTAAAAGCTTATACAGGTGCTAAGCAGGGTTCCTAAGTAAACTAGAGCAGGCTTGGTAATTACAAATGGTCAGCCTTGCTAGGTTTTGAAATAACACGTAAATACGGCTGATAATAGCATCAGCATAACGATTTGTGAATCAAAATATACGAGACAGTTATACGTAATTTCGGATCTAAGCAAAGCAGAAATTGGAACAAAATAACGATACAATACACACTAATGTAGAGAAATAATTATATAGAGTAGAAACTCGATTAACCGGACTAATGGTTGTCCTTAGGCATTCGGATAGTCGAAAATCCGTGTAATCTAAAGTATGAAGACAAGCGGTTTTATGCATATGTAGTACACAGTGTTATGTATTTATTAAAAACAACAAATACATCGCCGAAAATCAATGTTTACATTTTCCAACATACGATCTATGCACTTATTTCTATATATCCAACAAATTAGATCGGCATTTTTATTAATATCACTTTTCGTGGATGTACCTACATCATACTTATCAGCTAACTTGGTCGCGGTTGGTAGTCCGGACAATCGCGAATCCTGAGAGCCGGAAAATTGAGTTTATACTGAAAATGCAACATTCAAAACTAAGGGATTTCCCCTTATCTCTCATCCATCATACAAATATCTATCCGCGGATTTCAAGTATACCTTTGCTGCATCACGGGTAGCAGCAAAATGGATTTAGTCTAGACGAGATCTTCCCAATAAGCAATAAATCAATTTTGGTCTTGACAGACTTTATAGATGTTATCACACGATATACACTACACGGGAGATACAAATCATTCCTCTGATATATTGAACAAAACCATGTATTATTGTTACAATGAAAAATGTTGACGGCCGTCTGGTCTAGTGGTTAGAGCTCCTGTCTGCGAACCTTAAAGTCGCGGGTTCAATTCCCGCTGAGGGCAGATATTTTTATGTTCATCATACGTGTATTTGTACCTTAGTCTTGGATGTCCTATGTATTTATATATTTAAATCTATATATATATAAGTAAATATATCGTTGTCCAGTTACCATTACACAAGCTTTGCTTAATTTGGGGCTATTTAATTTTGTGTGGAATTGTCCCAAGGTATTAAAAAAATGCTTTCGCCAGATCACCACAATTTATCAAATCTGCCATCTGCCTGTCTGTTTATGATGAACTGATAAACTATGGAATGGATTTTCGTGCAGTTTCATTATAGACAGAATGATCCATAAACAAGGTTGTAGTGTATAATTGATTATGGTTTCGTGTAAATTAGTCGAGATATAACGATAATTATTGAAAACTATGGAAAATGCCTAGGCGCTTTAAGATATAATTTAAAAATGTTATTTATTAAGATAAGAAGGGAGTACGTTGACATCTAATACAAAAGTAAATTTTGGAACCAAGCAAAAAGCGAGTTTTGTTTTACGCAATACATATAGTGTTGCGTAAAACAAAATATGTACATATTATTATGTACGTATCATGAATCTGAAAAGCAAAGAGAGTAGAGGGCCAGTTTCTTTATCGTTTGTATTTCTTCACATAGAGAAGCAAATACGTCCCTAATATTAGATCTGAGAATTAAGAAGGTATAGAAAACAACTTTCGATATAAATTATTTGCATTACAATATTGTATTTGGGCACAAATATGAGTTACCTTGTTTGATATCGTTGCGTCAATATTCGTGGAACAATAACTGACAACAATTTCAAGCTAGGCCGATATTCTTTAGAAATGGTACCTATTATACCGACTTACAATTGTCAGGTAGCAGTAACAACGAAATAGTACCAATTAAATTGAGTACACAATACAAATTGTAATCAAATGATAGACGCAAATATAGAACAAAGGAAACGAAAACCTACAACACGACAAACCCAATTAGTGGAATTATACCTGGGGATCTTCTATCACCTTTTATTGTGATTCAGTGAAGAGTGTAACACGCGTAACTTCAAACTAACTCACTTATATATATGTACACAGGATGTAGTGTGATAGGCTAGTTTATACTTTTGGCGGGTAACGTAGAGGCGCCATATAATAATAGAGATGCCATAAAGAATTATCTTATACTTTAATCATTGACACCTACATATCGCCATTTCAAGACAAGGTATATGATATGCAACTTATGCAAGGAATCTTCTAGAATTGAAAATATCTAAGGGGTTATATATTCGCTTACCATAAGGCGGGCATATGCTTGATTGCCGGCTAAATATAAAAAGAAAGTTATGCCCCGCAAACTAGTGTCAATGTTGAAAAAAAAAAGTTTTACATGAATACTCGCCGCATACCTACGCTACGTATCTTGTCAAGTCATATGTTGGATTTAGTACCTTTACGTACCGCGCAGCACTGATCAACTTTCTATACATCTTGATCTTTAGTGTGCTTCTTTATGTGGAAGACAAGGAAGGTCCGCCTTATGGCAAGCGGTTAGCAGAGGTCAAGAAATATCTAAGCAGTATTAGAAACGAATTAATTCTGCTTCTGCCAGTATCGCCAGTCCATGTGGATTTCTAATAGCCTTGCTAACCGTAGAAATACAATACCGCCATTTGGCTACAATCCTTTGTAAATCGGAGACACTGCTCCAAACTGTAGACCAATTTTGTACTGTAGATCCCGTTGTGCGAGAGGATTTGAAAGGTAGGGCTCAAATGCTCTACGATGCCAAGCTGATACAAAAGCGTCCTGTATATAACATCGAATCTGCCATCTCCAATCATTAACCCGCAATATTATACCTTATACCATACTATATAAGGTCGTATCATATAAAAGATATTGAATGTGACATCGCCCGCGAAGAAAAAAATTCACAATACGCAAATATCAAAGTTTTAAGTTAGCCTGAAAAGGCAACGAACTGGAAGGGTCGGTGTCGTCCTTAAACAAATACGACTTTAGACATGAGGCATGATTTTAGGTCCCAACATTAAATAGATTGGCAAGACTTTTTCCTGAATTCAAAAGCTTGACCTAGCTGTCTCATACAAATAGAAATAGATAAGGTATAGGGTGACCAGAATTTCAGTTTATCATAGCAAATCATGAACATATGATATTTTACGAGTTAATTTATTTTATATGTCATAATTCTGGTAACAGCAGTTCACCACAGATATTTTTTTTTACTTTTATGTTTATTGCAATATTTAGCATTCATGGGTAACTAATTCTTGTATCTAACACTAATTATGCGCTTATCTCCGGTTTGAAAAAAACATTAGATAGTCGGTGTATCGACGAAAGCTTTAGACTTATACAGTATCAAGCTACTACATAAGTGAGCGGGCCAGTAATGTATAATTAAATTGCGAGTGAAGCCACTGAGTACAGGTAGTTTTAAATAATTAACGAAAGAAAACGCATAACGTCGTGTCAGTATTTATTCTGCCATATAACTTTAACATAATCCAACACCAGATCATTATTAAAATGTCAATTTTAATCTGTTTATCGGTACACTTGACACTCGAAACTTGTCTAACTTTAGGAGTTCAAAGTAACTACAATACACATAATCGTTTAATGCGATCACTAACTTAAGCCAAATCGATAAGATGACATCATTCTTAGCTAGTAAACCCATAACTTACTCGTTAACAATAACAACACAGACGTCAAATGTGTTGTCAATCTAAATCCGGGTAGTACCCCAAGTTGTAATGATATATGGCCGCCCTAACGACAGGATGGGAACAGTCTATTCAAGTCAGTTGACAATACAAGCTCGTTGAATCAACGTGACTTCACTAAGGGAAGAACGTCAACTATTTCATAGTTTTTTTTTACTGAAAGGCAAAAGTCGCGGTCACACGCTTGCCAGGCTGGTATCAGTTTCCTGTTTTGTGTATCCGTTATCATATAAAAATAAACTCTGACGTAATTTTTTTATGTAACGTTAAGTAAATAATATTGTAGTAGTTTTACACTCAGAAAATTGAGTCCTAAATCAGAAAAAAGGTTTATTTTAATTCAGATTAAAATGTCTTTAGGGACGCAAACAATTTATGTACCTGCCACTAGAGGGTGCCAAAAGGGGTAAGTAGAGTTGTAAAAATATCCTTACCCTTCGGTATCGGAAAAATATAAGGGTGCCATGCCTGACATAAGTCTTATTTCTTCTCTAAAAAGTACGGGTTCCCCACGATGCTTTCCATCATCACTATGTTGGTGGTGTGATAAATATCATAGTTCCAAAAAAACTCATTGGTAAAGCTACCAATGAGTTTTTTTCGGAACTATGTTATTATAAGGGTAAGCACCTTACCACCGGGGGGACCTTCATACATCCGAGATGAAATCAAAAGATGCGAGGACAGAGACTGCGACCGACTCGCTGTCTACGCTGCACAATATGTTATGTGATCATTTTATGGCACCTAAAATATATCTCTTGCGGAAAGTGTGTGTACGGTTCTACTTCTGTTACTCACATAGAGAATCCTGAGGGTGTATGCAAAACACCTAAAATGCTGCTTTTTGTTATAACACAGGTGAGCTAAATGCATCGTTATTAAAACATTTTAGGGGCGTATACCAGCTAACCTATTTCTCGGCAGGGTGCAGGTGCACATTATTAAGTGCGCTCGTTTTCCACGTCAATGAACAGGTTTGATACCGTCCGTCGCTACATCGGCCATTTTAACTACTTGATAAAATTCACACTCCCGTCGGGTTGGTGTTAAATTGTCCGGATGAGAGAACCCGTGAGAGTGGCTGGGATAGCTTATTCGAGGAGAATAAAGCAAGTTTTACATTGCATATTATTTTTGTGTTGTGACGTTCTAGCACTGAGCTGTCAAGCTGTATGTGTCAAAATTATGAGAAAAATACTCGACAGACGTATTTACGATTTTGGCGACGGAATGCCAAAATATTTAATTAAGAAATATATTTTTTTATGTGGTTTGCTCAAAAGTTCTAAGCATTTAATGTGACAAATGAAAAATTAATAGAGGGTGTAGTTACACCTTCCTCCCTTCACTCCCCTCGCTTGTTTTACGAATTTTAGTCACAATTTCACAATGGCACTTATAGATACATATACATATCATCCCGCTAGGTCCCTAACGGGGTAGGCAGACAGGGTAGAACGCCAGTTCTCTCTAAACTTGCACCTCTTTTACTTTGTCCACATTTATCTGTCTCTTCATACATGCTCGCCGGTTTCGAGTAATCTCGACGTTCCCGTTCGATTTGATCTAGGTAGTTTGAACGTGGTCTTCCTCTGCCTCGTCTTGCACACACTTTCGCTTTGTATATCTGTTTCGACAATGGCACTTATTAGCACTTAATACAGCATATAATACCTTGAAGGCCAATTAATTCTGAGCAAGTATAATCGAATGTATTATTATATATTCCAAACCCATATATATGCATTTAATACGGCAGTTAACATGAGATATCAAGATCTATATGGAAACTTATTGCGTTAAGCACCGAACACCCCACAATGGCCCACCTTTTATCTATATAACCGTAGTTTATACACCCAATGAAACATGGATTCCCAATGTAACATAATAACTGATATATATCCTTGGGACAAACATCCGAGCAACCTTTAGTGCTTTATTAATGGTCCCTGACCTAATAATGTTGTTATGTGTATCGTTTCGAATATATTTACGGTTTACCTTCGGGAAGATAGAAATAGTAAAAATATTCAAGGATTTATTTTTGCTTTTGGAGTCGAATCGGCCATCCATTGTAGTGTTCAAGAATTCAAGTGTTGAATTCGTCTCAAATTTTGCACAATCAGATTGATCAGATCAGATCGGATCCATAATGTATTTTGTTTATCCATATTAAACAATATATAATCGGACGTATGGAGTAACCTAACCATACATATCTGCTTGTTAGCCTTCATAATAGTTGGAAAATATCTAGTAAGCCTTCGCGCTATTTTTAAATATACGCTATCGCCATCCTTCCGTCGAACTGTTTGAGCGTGAAACACTAAGGAACATATTAGCTCACTAACTTTGGACATTATAAATAACCAGCTGTGTCCCGGTTGACGCGTAAAATCGATTTCATTGCTAGATTTTTGTGTGGAATAATACATATTTTATGTATTAATACAGCTATCAGCTGCTAAAAGTAGCGATAGATCTCTGTGCCAAGCTATGTCGATTTCCGAAAGTAGTTTTTACGCGAAAGATGAACAGCCTCACTAACTTACTCTTTTTATTTAAGCAGGATTTAACATCAATATTCTGATTACCTTATCGATATGTCCCTACCTTGTCACAAAATAGTATTATGCGTGTAAAGAATTCTATCTTGCTTTCTTTTATTTTCGAACCTATATATCCAGACAATGGCATGGCTACAGTGAATAACCAGCAAAAACAAATAGATTCCTACGATTTTGTTCAAACTTTGCTCATAGTCAAGATCGTAATATTTGATTAGGCTTTTTGTATACTAATCACGCAATAGCTGTATACATTACCTAGAGGTGCTTAGGTCTAACCTCATTCATATGACGCAGGGTATTTTTATTTTTTTTTATTTCGATCTTAAAAATATATCTCGAAATTATTCCGGTTATCGTCGTCATAGTATGGCTTTAAGAGTTGGACAAGGGCTAGAATCAATTTGGAAATATTTCATGAAGGCACCTTATATACCATATAAGGTCTGGTTTAGTGGTCAAGGTTCCTGGTTACAAGCATGCGTTTGTGGGTTCAATTGCCTCTGAACTGGATACGTGTTAGATTAGCGTAAAATATCGTAGCTTGAACATAGCTATATACTAAAGTACGCCATAGCTTATACATATTTATATCGATGTCAGGTTCGCATAGTATACAAGATTTGCTTGGTTTGGTATTTCAATGTGTTAAGCATCTACCCTAGGTATTATTATTATCTCTTAAATTATCGTTAATTAAAACAGAGAGGTAGATCATAACGGGTTTCCCGTTCGGGTTTGGAAGTCCGTAGCCAAATCACAATATTTTTTGTGTTGTGTTCCTGCGCGATTAATAATAAGGTCCCCCTAGATTCTAATATTTTGTTGGCAGCAGAGGAATTAGTCCCATTATGCTGCCAACACAGTATAATTTCCGAACAAAGAGAGGCAACGCGCAAGTGATACATCGGTATCGTGAACGTAAATAGGCTAAGGTAACCGTTTCCCATCATGTGGTCCGTACGCTTGTTTGCCACTCTTATTATATAAAAATATATATGTATCTCTAAATATCTTAAATCGTCCCGTAATGGGACCATCCCTTTATTATAGACGTGTGGGGATGTGTATACAATACGTAAATTCTTTGTGAATTTTAATGTAAAGCATAAACTTGGCGGATATCATTGCCGGATGCAAAGAGGTACCTACACTCGGAGATGATAGGCTATCATTATTATGATCGCGCGATGACGCATAATATCGGTTACGGATACATTTCCTTCCTCTTAAACAGACAACGGATGACATAGAGTTCCATATATTCCATAGATTTGGATAGCGTCTCGCTCTCTTTACTCTGTGTTTCGTGACTGAGTACAAGGTCTCTTAAAATAAAACTCGTTTTATTTAATTCGCGGGGCTTTATTGAAGATATTTAATAAAAGAACTCCTTTCGGCTGACATCGTCAATTGGACGAAATATATGTCATTCGTTGGCATATATTTTTTTATTGTCTCTAAAATATTCAACACCCTGAATGTAAGATATTTTATAAAGGATTGACTCCACGGAATATAGGGAATAATCGGCCTGTCACGACTGTCACCCATCACCCTGGAACAAAGCTTTGGTAGGTTATACCGAATGCGACACGAGTGTGAATACGTTCCGTAGGCACTTCGATATATTATGCGTATTTGTATGCGGCAAGAATATAATAGGATACCGTTGAAGTGTGGGTTGTTGTAAAGATTTAATATAATATAATATATCCTCACGCCTTCCCACAAGGGTCCCCGAAGGGGTAGGCAGAGGTGTATAGGTAATACCCACACACCCACTTTCCGCCAGAGGTATATTAGGTGCCAACGTGACAGATGGCGAGTCCATCGCCGTTACTCAAGCACGACTATACATACGCCTTTGAATTTCTTCTCAGGCGTATGCAGGTTTCCTCTCGATGTTTTCCTGCACCGTAAAGCTCGTGGTGTGTCTAATCACTGTACTTAAGTTCTGAAAAAGTCATTGGTACAGTCGGGATTCGAACTTGCGACCTTTGCGTCGCAGGCAACTGCTCGAACCACTCGGCCACCACGGCAAGATTTCTCATACTATTATAATAGTATATTACCTTCTAGCTTATATAATACGGGTTATATGAAAAATCTAGCTAAGGTGCTAGTTACAGCATATTATTTAATAGACTTGTCGCGGTGTCAATTGGTTCGCATAGTCGTCTACAACACAAAGATTGCAGATCGAATCCCGAATGTACCTTAGTATATAGATTACTCACACCACAAGTTTTAAGGTGAAGGAAAACATCGAGAGAAAGCCTGCATTCGTTAGAGAAGATATCCAAAGACGTATATATATTCGAGCTTGAGAAACGGCGTTGAACTCGCCACCTGACACGTTGGCAACTAAAATGTATCTCCAGCGAAAATTGTCTGACCAGGAACTACCTACACACCTCTGCCTACTCCTTCGGGGATCCTTGTGAGAAGGAACAATATCTTCAGTTCCCTTTAGACATTCAGACTTTTTTCGCTTCATCCACATCGATCAGTTTCGAGTACTCCTTACGTTGATTTATTAATTGTAGGTAGTTGGAACATGGCCTTACTCTGGTTCTTCAACGGATACTTTCGGGTGCATATATGTTTCGTCAACCAGACACCATTCTTCCTTTCTATTTGACTAAAATATTTGAACTTGGTATTTATCTTATTATTATTATTCGGTTGCGCGCGACAGCTCTCTAATCCTACCCTACCCTCGCATACCTCAATGCTTTCCTGGACCTTAGACCAAATGTGCCTTGTTTACTGATGAATGGAGAGATATTTAGTATGAGTTTCTGATGTGACAGGAAAATCTTGTGAAATATCAACATAATTTTAATTATCATTTGTTATTTTTATATTACTATTATATAATAAAAATACCTGTTTATAATCTTGTTCTATTGATCATTGATCTAAAATGCCACGTAACAATTTTTGATGTGAAACATCTATAGCCGCACGTAAAACCGATTTCTGGCGTGGCGACGCATGCCGTGGCGACGCGTCGCCATACTTCAGTTACCATCGACCAATTGTCACAGTAATACCGTCCTCAGAGGAAACATCGAATATAACTATTACCGTAGTCGACGACGTTACGAATTAAGTAGTTACGATTTGAAATAAATACGTAAATTTTTGTATTTAATGAAAATAAATGTTTATTCAATAATAATTATAATCGTTATCTAGAAAAAAAAAAGTAATATTTTATTTTATTATTATGACATATTTAGTTCCTATCACAATCTGTTCTTTTCTGCATATTACTTTTACAAAATAATGTCGATGTTTCACATCTGCCAGGCGTCCCGTGACGGCTCACATTTTTTTTAGAACAAAATGTATCAGCTATCTAAACATCGTTTGTCGTTACAATACTATACTTGCTCTAAACTCTTAGAGCAAAAAATACCATCAGAGGAGTCACATATAGGTAAGTAAAACCTATATCTGGGGCAATAAATCATCATACACCCATATGGGCTCAGAAACAGGCGCGCTCACTCACATAAATATCGATGCTGTACGAACGAGGATACGCCGACAGGAAAACATGAAATTGCGCTCGTACGCTCTCCTTGAAAATAGTTAAATAATAAATCATTTTCTGGACTCCTTTGCGCCAATTTGCCCAAATTAGACAACGTGATCGACATTCCATCAATTTTCATTATTCGAACTGGGAAAAAATCTCATTCAACTCGTGTTCAATTGATTTTCCCTCGGGACAGGACTCATAATAATTATTTTGTATTGTTTTACCTAATTACTTAAGGACATCAAATGAATTCTGTTTGTCTTATTGTTGTCGCTTTTAGGAACGCTATCTTATAACGTGGATACGACATTGAAATATTGATCTACTACGTTGGAATATCTTGCAAGACTGATGAGTTCTACGACTTCCCAGATTTAACCACTAGACGAACGAGTCAACTAGTAAGTATATCTGTTAAGTTAAGCTTATAATAGAAAATAAAATCTCATGAATAAATTGACGCATCTCAGAATTTGCGTCGTCTCACAGCACCTATGTATACCCTACTTCTTTTATGCTTTAGTTACAATTTTGATTAACGTTTCTACGCATCTAGATCACAAACATTTTAAAGCAGTATGGGGCTTTCCCGGATATCTACTGTTGTATCCTAGTACATATTTATGCCCGGTATGGTAGGATACTGCTAGCTGGAGGTAAGGAGAGAACTTGCACCACCTACTTCAGGTCATGCACGGTAAGATCCACTACCCAGTACTGGCACAGTTGAGACTGTGTGTGCCACAGGCCTTCCCGGACAGGCGACTAAAGCCACCGCTGTTGGCGGTCCCTCGTGCGCGTACTTAAATTGGCGCCCTTAACGTGAGCGCTGGAGACACTCAATGCGGTGGCACCAACGATGGATTAATGTTTGTGAGTATCCAAAGTTAGAATTCAGTACTTTATTTTTCATCGCATTAGGTCTAAGATTCTGTAAAGACGGAAAATGGAAATAAATAAATTAACAAAGGTTATCACAGGTCGCTTATGATAGCCCGCGAACATCAACCTTAATGTACTAAAATGCCCCAAGGCACCCCTGTCAATGACAGAATTTAATTAGCAATACCGGTCTCTACGTTAGAATAATTATTTAAACTAAATGCCCACTAATCCTTGACCCCCAGACAGCCGCTGGTAAGGTTGGAAACGATTTCCTTGTTTAGTGCGGGCTGCTAAGTTTTCAACTAAATGGCAAACGAATATGAACCTTAAGAACGTGTATTGGTTCCATTAACGATACAGTCATTTCTATTCACCTTTATTTGTATGCGATAGATTGCACTATCAACTTTGGTATTTGGAAATCGCGCTATCACAGTCCTTTTATTGCATGGTAAATAAGTTGGTTTGGACAAATAGAATAGATAAGTGAAGAAAGATTGCTGAAACAAATGTACAAAGCAAAAGTGTATGCAAGAAGAGGCAGAGGAAGACCACGTTCCAACTACCTATATGAAATCGATCGGACACTCATGGACGGAAACGTCAAGAGTAATTTGAACGAAGCATAAGAGGTATATAAGTCTAGAGAGAACTGGCGCTCCACTCTCTCTGCCTTAACCCGTTTGGGACTCAGCGTGATGATATGTATGTATGTAAATACTTGACACATTTTTCCATCTCGATCTCAGCTCGATCCTGGAGCCCGAGAAACGCCCAATTGCTTTGTTCAAACTAATATTGATTTCATATTAGTTTGAACAATGATTTTCAATCTATGTAAGCTTCTTCAAAAACTATGGCGAACATAAATGTGGCTTATCTACAGAATTTGTTTTATACCACACGGGTGGCAAACAAGCAAGTGGTCCGCCTCATGGTAAGCGGTGTCGCTCGCGCGCTGCTTGAAGAACTCTCTCCACTACTGTTTATTTATCTATATTACCAGTACTGTTTGTACCTATATCTTCAGGTTATGGACTCGCAGCAAAGTAACTTATATGCATTTCAATCGATTTTCAAACTTAGAGCGCGATGTCGCAACTTGGGTGACCATCAATAGCAATCCAAACTATTTTCCTGCGTCGGAGAACACATGTTCCCGATAGCCATTCAAAGTCGAACGATCTTAAAAAAGGAACGTCCCAACTTTAGGAATATTCTGCTAAGCCTACTAATATTATACATGTGAAATTCTAATTAGATCAAATTTGGCATAAAGATTATAAACTAGATTAACACATAAGTCATATTATATGCCTGTATATATGCCATACTATATGCATATTATATTAATTTTTTTTAGCACAAGTGTTATTATTTATATATTATATGCCCGAAATTTTTTTAATCACAGGTATTATTATTTATATATTATACATACATTCCCTCAAAGGCCCATAAAGGGTAGGCAGAGGGTTTTGTAAGAACTAGACTTTGTAGGTTACTTACACGACCACCATGACTTTCAAAAATAGATAAGTAGGTTCTTCCGTACAGTAAAAATATTTGTAGTCTTCAGCGCATTTCTGTAGTCCTATACATTTATGAAGATAGAAAATATTAATATAGTTTTAAATGTCTCCATTAATTCGTAACTTTACAAAAAGTACATTTATAATTTGATATAAGATTTTTAGCGGAAGCAAGTAACCGTAATGGATGTTTGACATAACAACAAAAGCAGTCGTTAACCAGTCACAAATCAGACGAAAATCATCCTAATTGTATTTATACTAAAGATTGAAATTGTTTACATTGAACACCGATAAAACACCTGACCCGGTAAATTCAAGGTACGAGCAAAGTAAACTTCTTAATTTACACAATTGTTTACCAAACTCAGAGAAGCATGGAATAATTGGACTAGGCCCCGCTAATCTCTGATTTGTTTTCGATTCAGAGCTCCTTTCTATTACCCTAGTCACAATTAACGCGGTATTCGGTCGATAGCGTTGTATACATTGATAAGGAAGGGATACTTTAGTTTTAATGTAAGGAGATTTTACATTATACTAGCTGTATTTTTTATACATATTTATATAAATAAAACATATATTTGCACCGCGGTTTCACCCGCCTAAAAATCGATTTCATTATCCTCACGCCTTCCTACAAGGGTCCCCGAAGGAGTAGGCAGAGGTGTATAGGTAGTACCCACAAGGTGCCAACGTAACAGATAGCGAGTCCATCGCCGTTACTCAAGCACGACTATACATACGCGTTTGAATTGTAATAAAATTGTTCCCATATCCTTCCTTATATTTATATTTCCTTACATTAATATCTTAGAGAATATGAGTACAAAATTTAATGATTTATTTATTTATTTATTTATTTATTTACAATTAGCACGACAACGTGGTCACTTACGCTAATGTGGTGGTATAAGTTAAAAAAATATATATGAGTAATAATAAATAAAGTTAATATACATGTATTACCAAGAAGAAGATGGCCTTCTTTCTGCGTATGCCAGACACTCTCGGTGATGATCGATGATCGGTTTAGTAGTTTTTACTTGGAAGCGAAACAAATAAACTTACATTCACATTTATAATATTAGTAAGGATAGTTGACGGCCGTCTGGTTTTGTGGTCAGGGCTCCTGACTGCGAAGCTTGAAGTCCCGGGTTCGATTCCCTCTGAGGGCAGATATTTGTGTGATGAACACGAGTATTTGTACCTAAGGCTTGGATGTTCTTTGTATTTACGTATATATCTCTCTATATGAGTTAATATCGTTGGGTACCATATCGTTACCATAGTACAAGCTTTGCTTAATTTGGGGCTTGGGATTGAGAGTTTGTCAAGAAGTTTGTTCCACTTCAGTCAGTCAGAATATGTTTTAGTCCAGATTTTTTTACCAATGAATGAAAATTACGCGAGTACACCACGGGGCACAGCTAATATTTCTATAATATTATTAGGCTTAAATGAATTAGTAATTCTAGTTCTCCGCCCGGTTTTATGTAGATGTTCATTCGGGATACCATAGCCTGTTATTTCGCCGAAGGACTGTTTCAAAGAAGAAATCTGTAATTAAATTACCAATGTCTAAATCTATAATTGTCAGAATATATAATTTTTCATTCATGCAGCTGAACATACATAAGAGCCGTAGTGGCAGAGTGAATTAAGTAGTCTCCTGCTAATGCAAGATTGTTGGTTCGAGCAGTTTTCGATGTAGACTACAATGATTTATCACAGCACAACCTTTACGATGATGAAAAATATGGCGTGGAAACCTTCTTTCGTTTGAAAATATGTATATAAAAACATTTTGTACAGTCGTGCTTGCGAAACGGTTAACGACCTTGCCATCTGTGGAGAAGAGGTAAGTGGACTTGTTTCTACACTTTCAGGGACAAATTTGGGAAAGCGCGACGATACATATATAGCTGTAGCGATCATTACAACAAACCCAGCAAGTATTTGTGTGAACAAGCACACAATTTTCAGTCAATGAAGCACAGTTGTGATATGTATGGAGCACAAAGTGTGCGCGATAACGCAATAACTTGTGAGATTATATGGCGGGCGCCGAATATACCGGAGCTAACGAAATTTGTATCTCCGGACGTTTTCGCCAATTTAATCCCAAACGTGGTTGGCGACAAAAAGCCCATTATCGAAGCGTCCTTTCTTATCTTGTTAACGGCCCCGCTTCCTTTTAACTTTGACTAAATCCGAGGACTTTTTTATTGATAAATGGAAGCCATTTTGAAGTATCAGTCAATGTCTACGGACGGTCTCTTATACATTTACTAAATGGAATATAATTTGGTTAGTCGTTATTCAGTGTGACCTTGAGCTTATTGATGGAGGTGCTGGTAATGTATAAGCTAATAAATCTGATCTCATTTATACGTCATTTAGAGTAACCACTTTTTATTCTTCATTCTCTGTACATCGGTCATCTTAGGTTTATATTACAGAGAGTAAGAGTTTGTTTAAAAACGTTAATCTTTAGCAACATAAAATCGATTAGAAAAAAAATACACCAGATAGTCCTGTATATTAAAGAACAGGTACTACCATTGCGTAGTTCCAGTACATGTAGTACCTGTACTGGAACTACGCAATGGCGCGAGCAGCAATCATATATATCCATTACCTATATATATTTCTTGTGTCCGTGTGTTATTCAATAAACTGCTCATAAACGAAATGACCATGAAAAGAATGACAAGCCATTTTTATAAAAAGGGTAGTCAAGTGGATTCGAGAATGATTTAGATTCACAATTGAACCGAACCGATAGGTGGCGCTGCGATCGTGTTTCAGGAAGTTTAAAATTTTCACTCAAACGAAGCTGGGCGGGACAGCTTGTTCATATATACATACATTTAATGCGGTTATTCAGTACCGCTGTGGTACCTGTGAGATTCGCCCAAGTGCTAGATAATTATTTTTCAATTGATTCTTTCCCTTATATTTTTACAATTGCTAGTTTCAAATACGTCGACCAAGGCACGAAACAGATACAAGAGTATACACTTATCACAAAAAAGTGGAGTGTTTGATTACTGCGCGAAACAAAGGGAGTCATCCATATCGGCACGCCTTTGTCTCTGTATGAAAGAAACCCCGGACGCATCTGTACCCGTGATCATACTGACATTCGTAATGCAAAAATATATGTATACATACCGCAAACTTTATTCCCACTAATATAGAAGCCGTGGTGGCCGAGTGGTTCGAGCACTGGTTAGAGTACAGTGATTACCACGAGCTTTACGGTGAAGGAAAACATCGAGAGGAAACCTGCATACGTCTGAGAAGAAATTCAAAGGCGTAGGTATGTATAGTCGTGCTTGAGTAACGGCGATGAACTCGCCATCTGTCACGTTGGCACCTAATATACCTCTGGCGGAAAGTGGGTGTGTGGGTATACCTATACACCTCTGCCTGTGGGAAGGCGTGAGGATATATATATATATATGCGTTTGTATGCGCCAGTTTAAAATACTCACTCAACCGCTCAGTTTCTCTAATCTTATAGTGAGTTTACGTACCTACCTACCAAGAACTTTGAGGTGAAAAACATCGTGAAGAATCCTTCTAGGATGTGTGTAGGTATGTAAGAGACACAATTTGTCACGTACGCACATGAATATAAGGTTGAAAGGTTAACTTTAAGTCCTCTGGGAGACTAAATGACAATTAAAACTCTATAAAGCGTTACTTGCAAAAAATTGGGAAGTATTTCTACATATTCATTCACAGGTCTTTCATAATAAGCCAAGGTACCTATATAAAGATGAATGTTCTTTATAGAATCATAAACGGCTGGACCGATGTTAATGAAATTTTCTGTGTGTCTTCAGGTGGGTTTGATTATTGTTTAGATTCACAATTGGACCCGATAGGTGGCGCCACTGGGTCCATGGCTTTTATTTCTCCACCCAAGCGAAGCCGGGCGGGACAACTAGTTGTAAATAAAAACATGCAGCTGAATTGACAGCCTCTTTTCCTCAACCGACTGTCAATATGTAATTGTTTCTTAATAGCATGCTAACTATACTATTTAGTGCAGTTTGGCACAAATACACGTATTACGGGATTGAATTAAGCATAATGCGAGTACATTCTATATTTGTACCGAATTTCAGTTTGAAAAGTGCACAAACAAAAGGTGGTGGAAGGCTTTGTAGCCGTTTTTACGTTACCCTACAAATATACTTCACTGGTCACAAGGAAAACACAATCGTATGTAAAAACATGTCGTTGCACGCTGTAGGGAGCATAGACTTCTTTGTTGTAATAAATAATAAGGATATTTATTGTGGTATTCTATAAACAAAATAGGGAACAACACAAACGCTCAGGCTGTAGAATTGACTTCCGCTGAGTATTCCTTAGAGAGTATGAGGTTCTTCAAGAATAGTGTAGAGAGATTTTTATAGGTTCAGCAACGCAAATTTGTTATATACTCTGTTACAGAATCGCAGCTTGTGACAAACAACTCTTGACAGTGAAAACATGTGAAATAGCAATGTTGGGAACAAATCATCTTTTTTCTAATAATTATTTTAATATAGTTATTAATCATGTTGTTAGGTATTAGGTATTAGTTGCTTATTATTATTGCGTACCTATTATTCAAACTGGTCATGCGATGGTCATTTGTACATACATACCGTAGTATATATCATCACGCCGAGTCCCCAACGGGGTAGTCAGAGAGTATAGAGCGCCAGTTCTCTCAAGACTTACATACCTCTTTCGCTTCGTCCACATCCATCAGTCTATTCTATACATGCTCGTCGGTTACGAGTACTCTTTACGTTCCCTTGAAGTTATTTGTAGCTAAAGTATATTAAAAATACACTGTATGAACCGATTTATAAAGGGTTTTAAGAACGAAATGTTTTCAGTAACCCTTTTTTATCGGAGATGTAGAGTTGTCAAGGTGACAAATGGCGATTCTGTCGACGATTCTCAAGTACGGAACTACAAACGTCCTAAAATTATTACTCAAACGTATGAAGGTTTCCTCACGATGTTTTCCTTCGCCGTTAAGCTCGTGGGGCTAATATATCACTGTATTTTAAGTTTTGATATAGTCATACAGGGCATTGGGTTTTGAAACACAAATTTTGTCTTTAAATACATCACGCCAAGTCCTTAGGGGGTAGGCGGGTAGAATAGAGCCTCAGTCTCTATGCTTACATACCTATTTCGCTTTGTTGACATTCATCAAAATTAATTTGGATATGATCAGGTTATTATAATTTCTACTCACTTGAAGTTGTCAACGAAAGGAGTCCGTCGAGATTATGCATTCAAATACCAGGACTAATCAACATCAAACGGCATTTCGTACGAAACAACTGTGCGCGTTCCAACCTACTTCTACAAGGGGCGCCTTTTCAGGCGAACTCACAAACGACTGTGTTTGACCAACTATGAAAGAGATGCTTGTTATCCATATCTGTATATATTTTCATTTACACTAATGCATTATGCATCATTTTCAATCAACAATTTCACTTTAAAAGCGTATAATTTAAACGATTTCTCGCCGCGTGGTCAATTAAAACAATATTATGAGGGAACTTATCTACTTACTAATAATTAAGACCAAAAGTAAATAAATAATTTAAACTGTATAGTGATTCCACTGAAAATACTGTACTTTTGATGTTTTGTAGTGTCTAACGGCATTTTAATTAGCATTAAGTTGGCAAACAAGCCGCGTGTAGTTAAGCGATTAACGTAGAGTTTGGACGAAAATTCGGTTTGCAGGCTTGGCCTGGACCCCGATGGTGCAAAATGGATCTCCCGTTCTTAATTGGAATCCGTTCATAATTGGAGTTACCCGTACATGGCAGTTACCCTTCCTTTTTACGGTTACCTGCATTGACAGAAGATTGCAGCCGAAAAGTAATACTCCTAAGTGGGCTGGTAAGAATTCTAGAACTTGACATTGGACGTTAAAGTGGACACGCCAGATGAATGAAATTGAACAAATTTTCAGCTCAATTCTTCTTGTTTAAGTCAGCCACTAATTTGTATTTAAGCTTCAACAAGAATCTTTTTTCTTGGCTGTTTATACCTATATAAAATTTCAAAAACATACAATGTACAAGATTAAAGGACAGGGCTTCCTTTACTGGTATTTACCGTTAATATTAACTCAACGCAATGAAGGATTCACCGACCAACTAGCGAGAACTAGAGCGTGATTTTAAAAATGAAAAAGGCATGTTACTTTGGTTTGGACATATATATAGGATGAGTGAAGAAATATTGACGAAACAGATCTACAAAACGAAAGTGTGTGCAAGACGAGGCAGAGGAAGACCACGTACCAACTACCTTGATCAAAACAACCTCTTATTCCAGAGATAACTTACACATACATACATATACGTTTATATAAAATATTACCTCGAATGCCCCTCTGGATAAACAGGTAGAATTGTAGGCCAGTGCACTCTAGATTTAAAACCCCTTTCGTATGCAATTTTATCAATGTTTTCATACATGCCGGTTGAGTACTTGAAACATTCCGAGCTCTAACACTTTATTGATTGTGCAAAGAAAGACGGATGAAACCTTTTAGAGAAGCCAATTTAATACGCTCATGGTTAAGAATATATTGTATACATAAAGTGCAAGATAAAATTGCACAAAGCGACACAGTTAACGCGTCCTTAAAGTTTTACTCGGACAATGAATCCGTAAACTACGTTTAGCTTTAACGGATCGTTAGTAGCTAAATAGCAGTTTTCAGTTTATAATGGAATACTTATTAAGACGACACTACAGGGAACCCATTCTTGGCGAGCTCCATGCTGTACTCTCTAGGGAAAACCTCACGGGGAGTTGAGTCCACAGCGAGTGAAACACGTTTGAAGCCGCGCAGTACGAGACCTTTGCGGTTCCAAGGCAGGAGGTAGGCGTAGGTCTTTTCGCTACATTCATCGTCTTTCTATAAATGCTTGAAAATTCGATCGATTTGATCTATCTAGTTGGAACGAACTTTTAAATATTCCCGGATTACTGCAAGAGCACAATACGTCAACTAGGAGTTATTTTTACCTACAAAATTACGAATGTTACACATACAAATCATCACGAGTCCCTCACGGGTTATGCAGAGAGATTCTCTATGGATTACACAGACCTCTCCTCTCCTTACAGACCTCATTCGAATGTTATTTGTTATGAAATGTATAAAGTCTCGTACAGAGTAAGCAAACTGACGGACTCGATATTACATTTCACGTAATATAACTTGTTTGTCCGTTATAATATAACGGGTTCAAATTATCAAAGTTGTGAATGTACATTTAACTTTGGAATAAGTTTCTGGATATTATTTTCGAGTAGCGATCATAGTATATTTATATTGCTGTTGTTTCTCGTCAGCGTATAATTGGTGGTTTTGTTATTACTTTTAAACTAGATTATTGTTTATTTTAATATAGCAACACATAATAGGCTCAATTTTCGGCGGGAAAAAAATTACATGCGACGTAAATGTCAAGTCATCAAAAATCAAAATTGAAAATCATTCAAGCGCTGATTTTATAATCGCATGTGACGTGGGTGCTTCTGGGATAATTACGGATTCGCCATCTGTCACATTGATAACTATGTACTATTGATAAATGTAGGTGATATATTTCTCTCCATTTTTTTAATAGGCATGAAGATGTATAGATAGGATGTCACACTTCTGGGCTTATTATTATTTTTTAATTATTCTATATATATATCCTCACGCCTTCCCACAAGGGTCCCCGAAGGGGTAGGAAGAGGTGTATAGATAATACTCACACACCCATTTTCCGCCAGATATATATTTAGGTGCCAACGTGAAAAAATTGCGAGTCATACGCCGTTACTCAAGCACGCCTATACATACGCCTTTGAATTACTTCTCAAACGTATGTAGGTTTCCGCTCGATGTTTTCCTTCACCGTAAAGCTCGTGGTGTGACTAATCACTGTACTTAAGTTCAGAAAAACTCATTGGTACAGTCGGGATTCGAACTTGCGATCTTTGTGTCGCAGGCAACTGCTCGAACCACTCGGCCACCGCGGCTTACATTAATTATTCTACATTTACATACATACATACATACATATCATCACGCCAAGTCCCTAACGGGGTAGGCAGAGAGTATAGAGCGCCAGTTCTCTCTAGACTTACATACCTCTTTCGCTTCGTCCACATTCATCAGTCTCTTCATACATGCTCGTCGGTTTCGAGTACTCTTAACGTTCCCGTCCTTGAGAGTCCGATCTATTTGATCCAGGTAGTTGGAACGTGGCCTTCCTCTGCCTCTTCTTGCACACACTTTTGCTTTGTATATCTGTTTCGTCAATCTTTCTTCACTCATCCTTTCTATGTGTCCAAACCAACGTAACATGCCTTTCTTCATCTTTACAATCACGCCCTCATTCACTCCAGTTGATTTGCGAATCTCTTCATTGCGGATTCGATCTAATATCGTTACGCCGCACATTTTTCGAAGAGATCGCATCTCGACTGCATTCAAGCTATTTTCATACTTCCTCTGACATACCCAGGATTCGCTGCCATACAATAAGGTAGGTACCAATATCGCGTTTAATATACAATATACATTTAATTTAAAAGAAAATAACGTAAACTTAGTACTTTCGTCGTGCATTTTAAAACATTTTCTAGTAACTGTACATAACCTAGTTGCAGCTTAGCTTTTTTAGGCACGATGCCAGTAAGTATTCCAAAACTTTTTGTTAGTTCGGGCCATTGAAACTCAGACGCCAATTTTGAGTACCTTTTTCAATTGCAAATATATTGGGGCAGTTTTGTCATTCTAGTTCTTGCTTCTCGATACCATATAGATATTTTTTATTAATTTAGTTCGTGAGAAAAGTACGGTAAGGTACGTATTTCTACTAATAAATATTATTAATATCACTATCGGTACTATATTTAACATTTGCGGTGTGTAATGTACCTTGATGCGTGGTGTTTATAACATCGTCCAAATATGTTCAAGCAAATACGATATTATTCATAATATGTATACGGTGGCTATACATATGTATACATATAGATATACATCCTTATTGTATGGCAGCGAATCCTGGGTATGTCAGAGGAAGTATGAAAATAGCTTGAATGCAGTTGAGATGCGATCTCTTCGAAAAGTGTGCGGCATAACGATATTAGGTCGAATCCGCAATGAAGAGATTCGCAAATCAACTGGCGTGAATGAGGGCGTGATTGTAAAGATGAAGAAAGGCATGCTACGTTGGTTTGGACACATAGAAAGGATGAGTGAACAAAGATTGACGAAACAGATATACAAAGCAAAAGTGTGTACAAGAAGAGGCAGAGGAAGGCCACGTTCCAACTACCTGGATCAAATCGATCGGACGCTCAAGGATGGGAACGTTAAGAGTACTCGAAACCGACGAGCATGTATGAAGAGACTGACGAATGTGGACGAAGCGAAAGAGGTATGTAAGTCTAGAGAGAACTGGCGCTCTATACTCTCTGCCTACCCCGTTAGGGACATGGCGTGATGATATGTATGTATGTATGTACATATATATGTGGTGGTTGTATGTCGTAATAAAATATAAGGGAGGTACATGAAGAAAAAAAATTACTACCGGTGAATACCATAATTTAATAAATAAATATAATAATAATAATAACCAGTAACTTGGATACTGATCGGGGACCCTACATTAAAAATTCTTAATTTTTCATATAGGTATTTTTTAAATATTTATGTATATTAATGAATATTAATGAATTTTACAAGATATTACATACATAATTAAAGGTATTTATTTATTATTTATTATTTACAATCTATCACGTTAACACCTAATATACCTCCGGCGGAAAGTGGGTGTATGGGTATTACCTATACACCTCTGCCTACCCCTTCGGGGACCCTACCCATTCGGGGAACTATATGGGTAGGAAGGATGTAAGGCAATCTTGGTACTATAATCCAGATTTAAGCAGACCCTATCTGACCCAAGTCTGAAATTGACCGCGCCCACCCTAGCAGGCGAGCCAAGTTCATTTAATTAATTCATTTTACTCGCAGAAACTCGTAAAGCCTACCGCAAATAATTGAGAGAGGCCTCCAGTATAATGATTAAGTACCCAATCTTGAACTGACACACGAACAACCCAAACAAACTGTTTAACTTTAGCATTCCAAGCTACAACTGATTGAAACTTCAAGTTATTTTACTTGAACATGAAAGAAGCTGTGGTGGTCGAGTAGTGACAACAGCGCCACATACCGAATCAAAGTATAGGGAAGTGGATAACGGTATTACATTACAATTGATTATACATACATACATATCATCACGCCAAGTCCCTAACGAAGTAGGCAGAGAGTATAGAGCGCCAGTTCTCTCTAGACTTACATACCTCTTTCGCTTCGTCCACATTCATTAGTCTCTTCATACATGCTCGTCGGTTTCGAGTACTCTTAACGTTCCCGTCCTTGAGAGTCCGATCGATTTGATCCAGGTAGTTGGAACTTGGCCTTCCTCTGCCTCTTCTTGCACACACTTTTGCTTTGTATATCTGTTTCGTCAATCTTTCTTCACTCATCCTTTCTATGTGTCCAAACCAACGTAACATGCCTTTCTTCATCTTTACAATCACGCCCTCATTCACGCCAGTTGATTTGCGAATCTCTTCATTGCGGATTCGATCTAATATCGTTAAGCCGCACATTTTTCGAAGAGATCGCATCTCAACTGCATGCAAAGAAAAAACAATTGATTATATTTAGCATTATTGAAAAGCTATTTAGTAATGTTTAAACACCAGTATAGATGTCACTTTTACCGTAACGCGTTACGTAACGAAGTGGTGTACCCTCTCATAAGAACTGGTCACTTCAAAACATTTAATATTATGTAAAAAATGCAGTTTGGTTGTTTAAATGCATTAGGGAATATTTAAGACATATCATAAGGCTACTTCCCAAAGGAGCAGATATTCAAAATTAACGCAATTGCAGCCACGGGACACAGCTTGTACCAATCCGTTAACATTTACGTACCTATATATGCTTATAGCAATTCTTTCCAATACATACTTATATTTGAGCGGCAATTTGGAATGAAGCACTTTCAATTGAGACTACTTCAATTACATGACGTAATTAACGACGTGAACGTGGCTAACGAGATGTACCTAAAAGGGTTGTACCTAACACGTGACATGTACTGAAATTCTTGCGTATCTAATTGTTTTTTGTTCCTTCCCACAAGGGTCTCCGATGGGGCAGGCAAAGGTCACATAGGCAGCCACGCTTCGCAGATGATATATTTAAGTGCCAACGTGACAGATGGCAAGTGTGCCACCGGCCTTCCCCGAAGATTCTCTCGCGATTTTCTTCACCGTAAATCTTATGTATCATTTATTGAGAGGAAAGTCTGCATACGTTTGAGAAGAAATTCAAAGAAGTGTGTACAGTCGTGCTTGAGAATCGCGAAACGAGGGTGTGTATCTCTGCCTCTTCTGTGGAAAAGTGTAAAGATATATATAATATACTAGCGACCCGCCCCAGCTTCGCACGGGTGCAATGCGATACTAATAACATATAAAAGATAAAAAATGGTTACTGTGGGTTATCCTTTAGAGATAAATCTATACCATCAAGGACTAAAAAAAGCCGTGGTGGACGAGTGGTTCGAGCAGTTACCTGCGACGAAATGTCGCAAGTTCGAATCCCGACTGTACCAATGAGTTTTTCTGAACTTAAGTACAGTGATTAGTCACACCACGAGCTTTACGGTGAAGGAAAACATCGAGAGGAAACCTACACACGTCCGAGAAGAAATTCAAAGGCGTATGTATAGTCATGCTTGAGTAACGGCGATGGACTCGCCATCTGTCACGTTGGCACTGGTATTACCTATACACCTCTGCCTACCCCTTCGGGGACCCTTGTGGGAAGGCGTGAGGATATATTATTATTATTATTATTTATCAAGGACTAATTATCAATCTTTTTAAGATATACAATTCTATAGTGCCTTAATTTGATTTATCTCGTAAGTTCTAGCCAACATTTGCGATTTAAGCACACAAAAATGTAATTGTTGCACTATTCTCACATGACTAAATAGACCTCATCAACATAAATATTACCTACAGTTATAGTATAATATAAAAAGGTGGTTGAAAAGAAAACGTCTATGATCAACCTTATATGACACACGGGAACCATTCCAGGAACTCGTGGAACTTTCCTTAATGCCGATACGTCACGTGAGTCCGTGTCCCGTCACTAGCGCGGTGCTCCCAGATTGTAATTGCGATCACGGCCAAGTAATTTAATTCCCTTATCAAACAAGGAGATAGTATCACCCCTAAGGGGCTTATCCTTTACTGTTACCAATTTCAGGGACTGATGTGAGGTTTCTTTTTGCTCATAGTGTGGGATGTGGGCTATAATTTATAAGCGGTCACCCTTAAGTTAACCCTTTAGGTTAAATTCCGATGTTAACTTGAAAAAGTGTTACACATTTAACAATTAATATAGACACAAGACGCCATTTGGTGTAGTGCTCAGAACTGGGTTGCTGGGTTAGACTTTTTGGGTTGCCCTGGAATTGTGCCCGACGCTTCGTCCTACTAATATCACCAAAATGCCAAAATCAATCACCAAATGACCAATCAAAACCAAAATGGCAGAACGGAATTGGACGAAATTTAGCACTGAGATTGAGCACATTATATATTTTTAATTTACCAATTAAAAGTGTTAGCAAGAAATCCTTTTGGTCTGATTTCGACGAAGGAAATCAAGAAATTGATGTAGTTTATATAATGTAATCTACCTTCTATTCATTTACCAACAGCTAAATAAATAGTAGCAACCAACAATGTTTCCACGTGCGAATATTCCATTCAAGAAAGGTACCCCGATGTTCCGTTTGATCAATATTCACGCTTGACAATGTAACTGGGAGTTTGTTTATTTGTTTGTTTGCTTCGGAAACTAATGGCAACCGATGTTACGCTGAACTTTGTACGGAAACAAAAATATCTTAAGGTTAGGTTATCCGTTGTATATTCCACTAACTCGTGTAAACACATAATTGTTTATATTCACGCAGTATCAAAAGTGCTAGGCAGGGATCACGTCTTATAAAAGACAAGTTTGTAGAAAGAAAGATATAATTAATACGATGTTTGTATGTATGTATAGTTTGTACGTTTGACCTTTAAGCGATCGGATTGATCAAATTGTGATAAAACTTCTCTTTGGGAGTTCTTGGGACGTCCGCTCGATTTAAGCCTTAAGAAACAAAAATTCGTTTCGTCTTCGTCTGCGTACCTAAGAGAGAGAGTTGTTTCAGTAATTTATGTCCCCAGTATTTTTGCAACATTTTTCATTGATGCTCAGCTTCTGTTGGTCGTAGCGTGATGGTATATAGCCTAAAATCTTCCTAGAGAAATGGACTATCCAAAACGAAAATATTTTTTCTATTCCAAACAGTAGTTCCTGAGATTAGAACGCTCGAACAAACAAACTCTTCAGCTTTATAATATTAGTATAGATATCGGTTCGGATATTCGCATCCACAGGATTAAAGATGAACACAGGACTGAATAAAAACTGGGATTGAAGTGCGAGCTCAACTCTGTAGACATTCTTTGTGTTTTTTTAACAAGCACGAGCCATTATTCTGTGTCATTTTCGTGCCAACGAGCTGGGGTATCCAGCCACGTACAGAGCAACGAAAATATGATGAGTGCTTTCCTAACAAATAACCCACCACCTCAGCCGTTTATTGTACGAAGGCTTCGAAATAAATATACCATTATATTATTATCGCTTGATATAAGGAATTAATTTACAACTTTCTTACTAAAATATATCTCTGGCGGAAAGTGGGTATGTGGGTAATACATATATATACTATACGTAATAGAGGTAATACACCTCTGCCTACCCCTTCGGGGACCCTTTTGGGAAGGTGTGAGGATATACTATTATTATTTATAAAAGTAAAAGCTACTTCAAAAATTTTTTTTGATATGGTAAACGGTAATGAAATATTAGACGTCAAAATTCAATTAAGCGTAATCTTTTTGATTTACGTTATATTTTATGTTATATGTTCTTTGCATCGTCATGAGGATATATTCACAAATATCCTATTATTCCCGCCCGAATTCCCGAATCACGATCGCAGCGCCACCTATCGGGTACAATTATGAATCTAACCCATACTCGAATCCAATTGAACACACAAAAAGCCGTTTAAAAGGAGTTCAATGACTAACACACGGACACAAGAAATATATAAAATAGATAGGTATATGTTTGTAGGTGTGTGTGGAGAGAGGCGATAAGTCAATTGTCATTCATAAAAGAATGCTCAATTCTTTGCCCTCACCGTCAAACATAAGCCAGAGCTACATCCGTGTCCGTTGGATATCAAAGCATTGCCCCGCAATTCGCGGAGGAATTAGACGGACATGAAAAGTTTAACTGTGTAACTTCCAGTCAATCCCGCGTTGTGAGAGAGTTTGAACTGGATATAAAGTTTTTCATTGTTATCTTGTTGGCTTCCTTATTGTCATTTAGTATTCAAATATCAATCATTCTATGAAACTAGGTTACTATATACTTATAAAATGAACAAAGGAGGATGAACAAGTCTTATTCACTAATGAACTAAACAATCAGGAGGGCTGGTACATATCTCGCTCAGAGAATCAGCACTGCTATCCAGCGTGGCAATACTGCTAGTCTTCTTGGCACGTTGCCTCTAGATACCGATTTGGTGCAAATATTTTATCTGTAAGTAGTTAGTTTCAACTGTTCTTTATAAATATTGTTAATTGTTACTAAACAAAAATCACAACATTAATTCACATAACTGGTAAATGATAGTGATAAAGGGTTATTTATTTTTCAAACAAAAATATACTAAGAAATACAACACTATAAATAGAAAAAAATAACTCACCACATTGTACAGGTTTGTTTATTGTATTTGTGTAATGAACACGAGAATTGGTACCTTAGACTTGGATGTACTGTCCCAATATATTTATTTTTTATTTATTTATTTATTCATGTGAAACTTTGTATATTTGTTACTCTACGACGTAAACGGATAAATCAAATTGGCAGCCCCACGCCTGAATTTTTTTTTATTTGGACTCCATATTTTTTTAATAAATATATTCTTACAAGCTTAATTGCACCTTTATTGACGTAAGTAGATAAGCAAGAAATATTCTGTGCGATATTTCAAGCCCATAGCCAAGAGAGCGATATTTCAAGCCCATAGCCAAGAGAGCGATATTTCAAGCCCATAGCCAAGAGAGCGATATTTCAAGCCCATAGCCAAGAGAGCGATATTTCAAGCCCATAGCCAAGAGAGCGATATTTCAAGCCCATAGCCAAGAGAGCGATAAGTAAGTAGCAAATAGACATACAAACTCTAAATCCAAATAATATCTATGAAAATAATCCGTACATTATTTTTATTATATTAAATAATCCGTTTATTACCGGTACCCTAAAAGTAAATTTCTCATCCAAAACCTGTTTTGCCGTGTGAACTGAAACCTATCGTTTATTTTTCGCGTAATACACACATGGTAGCGCAAACTTGCACAAGCATTGTTTGTTGATCCGTACAACAGCCATGAATAAATATATTCCAAAAATCACGTGCTCAAAAACTGGCAGTATTTTTGATATTTGAAATTAGAATTCGATAACAGGACTAAGTACAATGTTTTTAATCTTTTTGTATGTGATAAAACGTCTGTGCTGGTCTGTGGTTCCAATTATAAATAACTGCAAATAAATTCTTATTTTGCCCTGGCTGGAGGCCTAGGTCTCGCCATTGACCGGTTAAGTAGCAAAAGTTACCGGAACTCACGCTACGAGAGACAATACAAAAAAAAAAAACTTATTTTGCAATACGATTAGAAGTGTGTGCAAGAACAGACGGAGGAAGAACACGTTCCAACCACCTAGATGAAATCGATCGGACACTCAAGGACGGGAACGTCTAGAGTACTCGAAACCGGCGAGCATGTTCGAAGAGACTGATGAATGTGGACGAAGCGAAACAGATATGTAAGTCTAGTGAAAACTGGCGCTCTATACTTTCTACCTACCCCGTTAGGGAGTAGGCGTATGATAGTATATTTTTTCTGGAATAAAACGTGTTATGCACAACAAATAGGATATAAATTTTTGTGTAAAATTAAATTAAATTCCATCCAGCTGTTCTGGTGTGAATGAGTAACAAACATCACTACGACCTGACAAACTTTCGCATTAATAGTATATGTACATTTGCAGTGATATTTCCCTACCCCTACGGGGCACTGGCAGGGACGTATATATATTAAAAAAACATGGCAGTAGCGTAATTGTATGTAACTATAAATCAGCTATTCCACTAATTTACAGAATACAAAGCGAAGCGAAAGCGTGAAAATACTTCGTGGACGAGATCGCACAACAAAAACAGTTAAAGAAGAACCTTTTGTCAACGCGTCCTGTGTGAGTAGTTTTCATTACCGCTCTGTATGATGTCTGCGCAAATTCTCCAACTGAGTACATATAAAAACATCTCTCGGAGTAAAGTGGGGTTGACGTTTACAGGGGTCATATGTTGGGCTCAATTTTCAAAGGCCCATGGGAGCATAAAATTCCAGAAATACCTACATAAAGATCGCTCACTTCACCGCAGTGCGTCACATTGAAAATATTATTTTGGCCATCTATGTGTAATACACAAATGGATTGAATTTCTTCTCAGACTTATGTTAAGATTCCTTCATTGAAATCTCGCGGTATAGGTACAGACCTGATCAGAACCTGCAATCTATCTGACTGAAAAGGAATCTAATTATTCAAAGTGTAGTCTGCAGGTCCATTTGGATGAATATGATTGGTCGGAAGAAGCGCGCAATCTTGGGGATGGAAATTAATAAAACAATTATTTATTTTGTCTGACTGACGTAAAAGGGCAGCGCAACCACTTGTATGATTATTTACTTTCTACATCAATTGAAATATACATATGCATATCTACACTACCACAAGAGTCCCCGAAAGGTTTGCCAGAGGTGTGTAGTACTCCACACCCACTTTTCGCCGGAGATATATTGTAGGAGCCAACGTGAAAGATAGCGCTTCTCTTCGTCTCACTTCTCAAACACGTTTAAATTTTCGTTGTTTTTCATGTGACTAATCATTGTACTTAGATTAAAGGAACCCAATGGTACAGTCAGTTGGATTTCAAACATGCACCTTTGCCACGACGAGATATTGATGTAGAAATGGAGATGGTATGGTAGTATATTGTAGTGTACACAGACACAACCGCTTAGCATTATGGATGCCACATAGTTATTCCGGGCTAGTCCCCAACAACCACTTTCATCAAGTTGATAGACTTAACTAATTATCACTCTGGCGCAAAAACAAATGAGGATTATTGTCACTAATAATAACAATACAAATAGAATACATTGTATAGCTTTCTTCTCAATAGTTAAATAAAATTCATATTCATATAATAATAATAATATATCCTCACGCCTTCCCACAAGGGTCCCCGAAGGGGTAGGCAGAGGTGTATAGGTAATACCCACACACCCACTTTCCGCCAGAGGTATATTAGGTGCCAACGTGACAGATGGCGAGTCCATCGCCGTTACTCAAGCACGAGTATACATACGCCTTTGAATTTCTTCTCAGACGTATGCAGGTTTCCTCTCGATAATTTCCTTCACCGTAAAGCTCGTGGTGTGACTAATCACTGTACTTATTTTAATTTAATTTTAATTTAATTATAATTCATATTCACTACATAAATAATATTATAAATGCGAATGTTCCAAGACTGCTGAACAGAAGTAACAGAAATATGGCACAGATAGATTTCTTAAAATATCATATGTTTCCGAGACACACCTAGCTCTTAACATGTGTCTATATATATATCTCAAACTATAGGTACATACGCCTTTGACTTCATTAGTCACACCACGAGCTTTACGGTGAAGGAAAACATCGAGAGGAAACCTGCATACGTCTGAGAAGAAATTCAAAGGCGTATGTATAGTCGTGCTTGAGTAACGGCGATGGACTCGCCATCTGTCACGTTGGCACCTGGGTTCTACCTATACACCTCTGCCTGCCCCTTCGGGGACCCTTGTGGAAATAAATGACGTACAGTTACTCTTTAAATTAAAAGGTAAGAATAACTTAGTATGTATCTAGTCGTTTGTTTTTAAGTGGGTCTACTAAGTATCGGAGAGAATGGGAGTACAATTACATTCACTTGTTTGAGATTTATGGTTCGCTAAGTAGTTTTACTTTTTCTTGAGAGCTCCGCCAGCAAAACAAGAGAAGTTCGGAAGTTTCTACGTGCAATAATGTGCGACTGAGTTCAACGTAACATTATAAATAGCGTGTTCGTCTTATTCCCACAATGGTATAGTTTTATATATACATATCCCTTTATACAATATGTAATAATATATATAGACATATGTCGCATTGGCACCTAAACAGATATAATATCTCTGATAAAAAGGGGTTGTTTCACATCTGCCTAATCGGGGAGCCTGTGGCAGAACGTAAAAATACATTATTTTATTTACTATACTATAATACATACATATCATCACGCCAAGTCCCTAACGGGGTAGGCAGAGAGTATAGAGCGCCAGTTCTCTCTAGACTTACATACCTCTTTCGCTTCGTCCACATTCATCAGTCTCTCCATACATGCTCGTCGGTTTCGAGTACTCTTGACGTCCCCGTCCTTGAGAGTATATAGAGATAGTACTCTATATAATATATCACAAACTCGAGGATGGGAACCGGCGTGCATTAATGAAGATACTCATGCGTGTGAATAAAGCAAAAAAGGTCTGTTATGCAAGTCCACTGAGAACTGTTTTTTTTTTTTTGTATTGTCTCTCATAGCGTGAGTTCCGGGAACTTTTGCTACTTAACCGGTCAATGGCGAGACCTAGGCCTCCAGCCAGACACTTTATTTTTAAGCAACACAGCTAAGGGCACCCCCTGTGGGGTACGAACCTCGGCTTAGGGCGTTGCTGGATCGCGAGCAAGGGAGCTGGACTGGACTGGTAATTTTATTTAAATATTATTTGGGGCCGAGAACTGGTGCTCTTCTTTCTCTATCTATACATGAAAGACGCGGCATGATAATTTTATATACTATTTAAATTGAAATTACACTCCGTGTACACATAAATACTTCCTTATAAACTCGTATAAATTCCGCACAACACATTAAATCCCGTCTAACAAAATCACAGTCGAGTGTAGGCGACATATCTAATAAGAAATGTGTTTTATCTCAGTGGAATTCTGCATTCTGTAGAGCTCTGTGGCAGCGGAGAATGTAATATCATTATCGTCACGCCTTCCCACAAATTTTCCAAAAGGGTAGGCAGAGGTAGGGTATACACGATGAAACCACCTTATGAATGTTGTTCTTCAAGGGGTTTAAATTATTTTTTATTGTCGCCAACATACGATATATCCCTGGTGATCCGTCCACAGTGAATTAATTTCTTTTAGGCGGGCGTCTTGTCTGTTTGCGACTTTATTGATAGAAAAAAACATTTGTATGCAGGCTGTTTAGATGCAAAACTACTCAAAGACGTAACGTAAAGCCGTCTGTCACGCTGATACATCGCGAAGTCGTATCTAAAGTCAACAGTCTCGCGAACTATTAATTTACTTAACCCTTCTAAGCGTCTAAAAAAGTTGCATATAAACACATCTCTACACGCATTTCGAAGTGTGTATAAGCACCTATATATGACATTAATCACGGTAAACTAGAAGTTCCTGGGTCAAATCCTGTGTTGAGGTGTATGCCATTTAACCCAAGTAGAGGTCATATTTTCTTCAGACC
This sequence comes from Drepana falcataria, assembly GCA_945859725.1. Classification (NCBI taxonomy): domain Eukaryota; kingdom Metazoa; phylum Arthropoda; class Insecta; order Lepidoptera; family Drepanidae; genus Drepana; species Drepana falcataria. Next base: position 5,110,972 of record OX243941.1, on the reverse strand, counting down.
CTTTACTTAAAGGGCAGTACGTCATAAAGGAAAGGCAGCAACTCAAATAAATAATTAAAGATCCTTTACCTTACCAACCCCCAATAAAATTTTATTGAATAATTTAGTTAGTTTGACTCTGATACCCTGATATCCAAGAGGCTTGAGCGTTGTACCATTTGGGAATAGACGAGTAATTCAATTAGAGGCTAGGATTCGATACCTGATAGTTTTGTGTGGGATACACCTTCATTAGCGAAAAAATAAACTTTCCAAGCTCCCTAAAGGTATTAGATAGAGCGAGGTGGTAAATTATACTGATATTTTGTTAGCTTGCTACTTGAATGAAGGTAGGAGTAAAATATACCAATTTGACTACTTAACAACAAAGTGACTATTCTCACAATATGTTAATTAAAAGATTTTATTTTACGTCATGTCGGATTTCTTTTTTGTATTACACTCCTTAAAAATAACAAGCTATCTTCTGTGCCTCGCGGTTGCACACTTTCTTCATTTGTTTATTTTTTTTATATATATGTACGTGTATATACCTCAAAAAATGTACTGACAAATACGAAATATAAACTATTCAAACATATGGACAAACGGGCTCGTACGATGGACTTGCTTGTTTTCCCAACTCAATATAGCCCGTAAAAAAAGCGAGAAAATTGATAAAATGTATAATAATAATAATAAATTAACAGTATAAGATAACAATTATATTCTATACAAACTGTAATTTTATCATAGCTGTAAGTTTATTAATGTTACTAACACATATGAGTCTTAGCTACTTGAAAATAAAGATTACTATTATCTAAGCCTTATTTCCATTACTACCACTTATAAAAGTATTAACATACATATCATCACGCCAAGTCCTTATAAAGAGCGCCAATTCTCTCTAGACTTGCATATCTCTTGCGCTTCGTCCACATGCATCTCTTCATACATGTTCGTCGGTTTCGAGTACTTTGGATACTAAATTTATTCATTCCCAAAATAGAATCCCTAATCAAACCGTGATCTCATTACGCAAACAGTACAAACAATAATTTGTATACCAAACGCACCTACACACAATATTTATAAATAATTTACTGCGAGACACAGAATCAATCAATACCTTTTCAATATTGAACGCGGCCGAATAAACATTCCCTCCAAATAATTCGGCCAGAAACGAAATTGACTTAACTTGCGAGTTAAACAAAACAAAACTACAAATGTTTGCCCACTACCCGCGTGCATACATTACTCGTAATTATCAGTAATAGTTAGTGTTATTGGTACCGAGAGTGCTACCCACTGGGAGGAAATGTGATATCTTTTCGTCTCCCACAAGGGTCTCAAAAGGGTACTCTAAAAATTTAATATTACTCACAAATGTATATAGTTATTTAACTATACGTCATTTGCATTCTAAGTATATAAAAACAATGTATGTAAACATTATTGGATTTCTCGAAAAGTACTCGAAACCAGACGAGCATGTATGAAGAGACTGACTGAATGTGGATGAAGCGAAAAAGGTCTGTAAGCTTAATGAGAAATGGCACTCTTCTCTCTCTGCTTAGCCCGTGATGAACTCGCTTTATAACGCATGTTTTTTCAATGCATTTTTTTTATTATTTCTCTATTATTGTGCACTACACATATCATAGCAACTGTTGCTCTAAGGCATAGAACAAATATTAAGTCTCTGGATTAATATTTCGGACTAACTGGTTTTATGAGAACAGGTTTTTATTACACAATCAATAAAATTAAATTAGAATTAAAACTTGTTTTGCCTATTTCTAGGAAAATATACAGCTATTTTTACGTAAAAGAAGTGGGTACAAAATCAAATATCAAACCAATATTAAACTTTAACGTGATATAATAATAAAGTTTCAGTTTTCAAACCAGCTTCTTGTTACTTTAACTGTGACGTCAAGAGACAAGAACTAGAAAATCCTGTGGGGTTTTACAATATGTATTAAAAGCGGAACTAAAGTGGTTTGACAACAATATGACGTCATGTGTATTTTCTATTAGAAATGACAAAGGAGATCTTAATTCCAATTTCAAATAATCATTCACCTGCTGGAACCCATGCCTGCCAGTTCTAATAATAATTTCGATTTGAATTGCAGGACATCATTTCAATAGAATCAAACCCAAAGGTTGCCCACTTTTTGTTCAGGACAAATCAGTTTGGATTTTTGGGATAATAATAGCACAGTATAATAGATTAGTTGCTCGCGACAAAAAGATCGCAAGTTGTACTAATGAGTTTTTCTGAACTAAAGTACAGAGACAAGTCACAGCACGAGCTTAACGGAGAAGGAAGACATCGAGAGGAAACCTGCATACGTCTGATAAGCAATTCAAAGGCGTATGAATAGTCGTGCTTGAGTAACGGCGACGGACTCACCATCTGCCACGTTGGCACCTAAAATATATCTGAAGTTATAGGTAGTGAGTGTACTACCTATACACCTCTGCCTACTCCTTCGGGGACCCTAGCGGGAAGAGTATTTTTTTTGTATTGTCTCTCGTAGCGTGAGGTCCGGGAACTTTTGCTACTTAACCGGTCAATGGCGAGACCAGGGCCGCCGTAAGCGGGCGTGCAAAGCGTGCACCGCTCGTGGGCGGCACGCCTAGGGGGCGGCAAATCGAGCGATTCATACCTAATTCAAGTCATTGTACCCCTGACCGGTCGACTCCTACGCAGAAGGCACGCATAGGATACAAACTTGGGGCGCCTAGCCTGCAGCGGGCTAGCCAGTCACCGGCTAGGTAGCGCGCGACCAGAGCAGCTGAGACAGGAGCTAAGTCCCGGGGTGCGCATCTCCACGCCCACCAAGGGCGGCGGGACTCAACGACGGCCGCTGAGGTGGCCGCTGCAATCGCCCGGGAGACGGGCTGCCCGGAGGCAGCCATTCGAGTGGGCGAAGTGCGTTTCGCCCACAGGGGTCGAGGTGCGGTGTGGGTGCGTTGCCCCATAGCCGCAGCCAAGACCCTAGCGGAGGAGGGGCAGGTGATGGTGGGTTGGGTCTGTGCGAGGGCTGTACTGCTGCAGCCTAAGCCAGCCCGCTGCTATCGCTGCCTCAGACCTGGCCACATGGCCCCGCAGTGCACGTCGGGGGTGGACCGCAGTGCCCTGTGCTTCCGGTGCTCACAGCCGGGGCACAGGGCAGGGCAGTGTACCGCCGCGCCGCGCTGTGGGGTCTGTGCCCAGTTGAAGCGGCCAGCCGACCACGCGGACGGCAGTAAGGCCTGCAAACCCGGGCTGCGGCCCAAGATAGGGCCGCAGGGAGAAGACTGAGCTCGCTCATGCCTGCCCCCACAAGAGGGCAGCGGTGACGGGACGGGGGTCCCGTTGCTGCGTAATGCCCTCCAGGTGAGGGGTGCGTTGAGTGTTCGCGTACCCCACCTTCGGTGGAGTTACCAACGCGCAGCGGCCACTGGCCATCGCTGGGGGGGTCGTGCGCGCATGCGAAAGCGAATCCCGCGACCCCCCATCCTAAGGCGAAGAGAAGACACTCCGTGGGTTTTTAGTCAGTAGGAGTCTGACACTCCCCGTCGCTGTACCCCGATGGCTGCGGGCGTCCAATGCAGGATTTTCCCACGATAAAAAAAAAAAAAAAAGGTAGCGCGCGACCAATAGGCATTTTAATTTTTTTTGTAATTTTTTATAATCATAATTGAGTGCAAGAGATTACAAGGTGGCGGAGCAATCACGGAGGAAACACAACTTTTTTTTAAATACTAGGGGGGCTGTTTTTCATAAAACCTTATTAATTATACATCACATAAATAGCTTGAATAGCTTGAATGCAGTCGAGATGCGATCTCTTCGAAAAATGTGCGGCGTAACGATATTAGATCGAATCCGCAATGAAGAGATTCGCAAATCAACTGGCGTGAATGAGGGCGTGATTGTAAAGATGAAGAAAGGCATGTTACGTTGGTTTGGACACATAGAAAGGATGAGTGAAGAAAGATTGACGAAACAGATATACAAAGCAAAAGTGTGTGCAAGAAGAGGCAGAGGAAGGCCACGTTCCAACTACCTGGATCAAATAGATCGGACTCTCAAGGACGGGAACGTTAAGAGTACTCGAAACCGACGAACATGTATGAAGAGACTGATGAATGTGGACGAAGCGAAAGAGGTATGTAAGTCTAGAGAGAACTGGTGCTCTATACTCTCTGCCTACCCCGTTAGGGACTTGGCGTGATGATATGTATGTATGTATGTATTTAATTATACATCAAAATGAGGGAAAATTTATGCAGATTCCAAAAATATATAGTTTCCGTAAACCCTTTTTTTATATAAAACTCTTCTTACAAGAAAATTTCATTGGTTTCTGTCCGATCAACAGGTGAAGGTCTATTAAATTTTGTGTAGGATTTATTTTCACAATTAAATCTTAACATTAAAAACTTACGTAAATCGTTCTAATATGCGTGGAAAACACAATGGTATACAAAAAATATTTAAGATCAATAATGCTTGAGCAAAGACTAAGTTATTTAGCTATATTTTCAATTGAACATGAAATTTTAGACAATTTGGATACAAGAAAGTTGATAGAAGATTTCGCAAATGTAAAGGCAAAGAAGCGTAACATTTTTGTAAACATATATACATATCATCACGCCGAGTCCCTAACAGGGTACAATCTTTACTTTTGTGAATTTTGTGATTTGTGAATCTCTTCATTGTGGATTCGATCTAAGATCGTTACTCCGCACATTTTTCGAAGGGATCGCATCTCCACTTAATTCAAGCTATTTTCATACTTCCTGTGACATTCCCAGGATTCGCTGCCATACAATAAAGTAGGCACCAATATCGCATTGTGGACAGTAACTCAACCATTCTTGCTCAGAATTTACTTCCCATCAACGCCGACATGGCCCCATTCACCTAATTACCGGCAGTTATCCTTCTTTCAATATATTTTTCATACTTGCCGCCTAGATATACAAATTCATTCACTTGCTTTAGAATTTGCCTATTAACCGAAATAACACACTCGGTCACTTGTTCATCTCTTTCGAATACTAGAACCTTAGTCTTGCCAGCGTTTAGGCGCCCCTTCTTTTCACATTCTTCTTTCATTATAGTAACTAGTGACTGTTCGTTCGTTTTTAAAGGCTCTTAGACAGTTATCTAGATATATAATGAACAGCCAGACAGACATGATATACACCTTTGTTTGACCCCCGACTTCACATCAAACCAGGGTGACATCTCACCGTTAACCCTAACGCATGCCTTACTATCACTATAGAGTGATCTCACGGCATGTAGTAGGGAACTGCTCACTCCATATCCAGGCAACACGTCCCAGAGTTACTTTCGTACGACTCTATCAAATGCCTTCTCTAAGTCGACGAAAGCGCTGAAATCTTTCTGGTTAATATCCAAAAACTTCCGCGATTCCGCGAAGCGAGAAGGTTTGATCCATACATCCTCTTCGTGGTCTAAATCCACCTTGGGATTCCCAGAGAAACCTTTCGGATCAGAGGAGCATCAGAATGCAAGGTAAAATTGATCAAAATACATATATTACCTAAAATAAATGTTTTATCTTGGTTGTTGTTTTTTCCCCACCATAATGAGAAAACATTGATTATCCTTTTTTTGACAAAACTCAGAGTAAGTAGGCGTAGGGTGGCATAATCGGTATTGCACGCGGGCGACGAGCAAGCTAGTGGCGGCCTGGGCGAGACCTAGGCCTCCAGCCAGGGAAGGCGTGAGTATATATAATAAACATTCAACCATACATAACGACAACTTTAATTCCATTAGATAACAGTCTGCCATACCGCCATTTTATGTGTGTCAAGGGCAACCCCCGTTCGACACAGATCCCAATCCGAGTAAAGAAACGAGGATTAACAGATTCGTTCCTCGCACAACAAGATAATCCTCCAAACAGTCTGCACTGAACAGTATTTCTAAAATATTTTCTTTGATGTAATTCTGGCTGGAAATTTTACATCACAAAGTCTGTATGTAATATAGAATTTTCTTTCTACTAACTAATAGTGTGGGAGTTCTTGGGGAGTATCAAACGAATTGATTCACAGTTACAGTCTGGATTCAAACCTAAGATCTTTGTGTCGTAGGCAACTTCTCGAACCATTCGGCCACCACGGCTTTTGATATTATACATATATATATATAAATTCAGTAGTGTAATCGATTTATACAAGGATATTGAAACAAATGCCTAAATAAGATATTTTTATGTAAATTCATCAATAATGATTGATAAATAGTTTTATTAGAAATGTATATTACTAACTGTAGTATCGTGTATAGGGCCTTAAAGTTTTGCTACAGCTTAGACATGATAGCAAAAACTGCGGGATGCATTGTCATACGTGACGTCGTGTATTTAATATTGTTAAAAGCAATATGTATATATAAAAAACAAATGTGTACGACCCAGGGACTACTTATCCATGTCAATAGGAAATCATAAGCAAAAAAAAAATAAGCATGGCAATAAATTATTAAATTAAGAATTCGTGCTGTAATTTATGTGGTTTTTGTAGACACAATAACGTAACTTTTCAGCGCCATAAGGGTGTTTAAGCTATCCCACCGTTGGAAGTGTATTGCGTATATATTTTCTTAGAAGAAGTAAGCTCGTGCTGAGAAAAGCTATATTGTCAGTGTTTCAATAATACCGAGGAGTGAGTGAGCCTTACGCAGCGCTATTAAAACTTTTCTGATGGAAATGTAAACCAAATATCTTCCCTTTGAAACGAATTTTTGTCTCGATATTTATATTTTTTTACCCAACTTGACGGTCCACTAAATAAAAACATCTTGAGCACCCTTTAAAAAAACAACGGTGACATACTATTTTGTTTAAAATAAAATTGCCGCGGTAAAGCTATTGCATAGCATTTTTTATCAACTAAAGCAATATACTTTCTCACAAACAGCTGCTTACGTACTAGGCATGCCTTTTAAGTTCTGTCGTTTCCATATTTCCCGGCAATTTTGAATTTGGAACTATTCTATATTCGAATGTGCTTAAATTTTGAAGGTGTTAGGTTTTTTTTTCCTTACGGAATTTCTTGAATCGGTCGCCGCGCTCAAAGCCCGCGATAAAAGCTATGCAATATCTTAAAAATATTTAATTACTCCTATTTATTCAATTCGTTCTAACTTAAATTGACAAATGAATCACTCGCTCAAAGTCAATTTCCCTAAATTGAGTATTATGAGAAGCGTATATCTAGGAGTAAATAAGATTATAAATAATGTTTTCCAGCTGTCATTAATCAACGCGCTTTTAAGGTGAGCGCTCGCTGCGACACTTACGTCATGCGTGACGTACAAAATGACAACACAATTAATTAAAACAACCCGTGATACATGATCATTGTATTTGACATTTGAATAACAACGGTGTCACGTGACTTCGAGTTGTTTTTTCATGATTGAATTCTATCCTAACGCAATTTGAGCGTCATAAGTGCTTTTCACCCGACACTGAAAATGTATATACAAAAGTATATTAAATGCAATAAAGATGCCAAGGCAGCAGGCAAGGTCATTTCATTTCATCGAGGTCACAAGCAGGATCAAAACAACCTCATTTTACTGAAGATACATTTAGGTGTCAACGTGACAGATGCAGTCTCGCCATCGCTCAGGCACGACAATGTTATACATACATATGTACGTGAATTATATAGTCAATACATTTTTTTTTTTTTTATACAACAAGAGTGGCAAACAAACATACGGCCCACCTGATGGAAAACGGTTACCGTAGCCTATTTACGCTCACGATACTAAAGTATCACTTGCGCGTTGCTACTCTGTGTTCGGAGAGTTATAGTGTGTTGGCAGCATAATGGGTTTAATCCCTCTGCTTCCAACACAATGTAACAATCCTCCCCCCTCCCCAAGGAGCTCATTACTGGAAACCTTATTCACCGCGTAGGAACACAACAAATTGTGTTATTTGGCTATGGACTTCTGTAAGGTGGAGGTCCTGCCCCAGTCGGGCAGCTCCGAATTCGAACGGGAAACCCGTTATGCCCTACCTCTCTTAAAATACATACGCTGAAGTTAATCCTCACGCCTTCCCACAAGGGTCCCCGAAGGGGTAGGCAGAGGTGTATAGGTAATACCCACACACCCACGTTCCGCCAGAGGTATATTAGGTGCCAACGTGACAGATGGCGAGTCCATCGCCGTTACTCAAGCACGACTATACATGCGCCTTTGAATTTCTTCTCAGACGTATGCAGGTTTCCTCTCGATGTTTTCCTTCACCGTAAAGCTCGTGGTGTGACTAATCACTGTACTTAAGTTCAGAAAAAACTCATTGGTACAGTCGGGATTCGAACTTGCGACCTTTGCGTCGCAGGCAACTGCTCGAACCACTCGGCCACCACGGCTTTTTTCAAAGTGAAGTTGAGATGAGAGGCTGAAGTTAATAATATCAGATATAATAGAAACCAAATTAGCTTGTTTTCTTGTTGGTGTCTTGGCTTCTTCACCGCGTTCACTCGCGCAGTATGACGAATTACAGTACTTAAGTACTTGGAAAACTCATTGGTACAGCTCGGGGCTCGAATGGGAAATAATAAATTTACAAACCACTTCAACCGTACTCGTACTAAGTATGTAAATATATTTCAATCAACTAACATGTATTTTAACAATACAATAATACAGCTTCAGTGATACTGATAGTGCCATCCACGAAGACGCGCCCCACCAATTTCTACTCGAGGGGGTCGCAGTATGCGGGGAGTATGACGCGAGTCTATTAATTGTAGTGTGCGTGTGCACTCATAGGCAATTAGTGTGTACCGATACTCCTCAAACATTAGAGGAAGGTTGCACACTTACACAATAAACTGTAAGGAAGAATAGTGGGGCGCGTCTTCGTGGATGGCACAATCTATATATACCGATGAGTTTTTGTAAACTTTGAATATTAATTTATCATACTGTATGCGTTTCGGTGAACGAAAACACTGTAAGGAAAACTGCATACGTCTGTGAAAAAACCTAAAGACATGCGTAATATTCTAACTTATCTAAGGCTAGACTTGCCATTAATTAAGTTGACACCTAATATTTATCTAAAAAAGTGAGTGATTTTAAACCTACCGTAGGCGTGAAAATATTATTAAATTATCTTCATCGATGTTTGATAATTGTGTAAGGGCTTCCATTCAATTTGGTTCATAATTAATACAATTAAGCCCACTGAAAATACCAAGCCTTTAAATCAATGAGCTACGAAGTGCTACGGCAATCACGTAGCATTTATTAAAAACGACTTTCACTCAGAGGGGTTAAGAATCATTTCTAATTACGTATGCAAATAAAATAGATAAATTAGCTTTAATAAACACATAGCTCTGGTGGTCTGCAACAAAAATATTGCAAATTCGAATCGCGTCTGTACCAATGAGTTTTTCTGAACTTAAGTAGGTACAGTGATTAATTACACCATAAGCTTAAGGACGTAGGAAAAAATCGAGAGGAAACTTTATTTGTTTGTGAAGAAATTCGAAGACGTATGAATAGTCGTGCTTGTCTCTGTCTGATCTGTCACGTTGGTACCTAAAATATACACTCGGCGAAATGGAGGTGTTTAGGTGCCGCTTGGGGGACCTTGGGGGACCTAATGGGAAAGCGGGAAGATATCAAATATAATTTTGTTAATATCTCTACGTTGGTAAATAGACATGCGGTACACCTCATGGTAAGCGATTACCGCATATACCTTTCAAACAATAAGGATACGCGTTGCCGTCTCAGTAAGAATATTCATACCCTTCCTAATAATGTCACAAACTCCATTATAGTGATCACGGTTGTCTGTTAAAACACCTGGAAGTGCCTTAAGGTAATTATCGCGAGTTTGAAATCTGCGTGTGGCAATGATTGATCAATTCTATGTATGGGCCTAATATTTATAACTAGCTGTCCCACCCAGCTTCGCCCGGGTGAAAAAGTAAAAAAAAACATTTTTCAACTATTGCTTCCCCTATGGAGGCAATAGTTAAAAAAAAGTTGAGTTTCATAAAATTCTTAGCTGACCTCTACACAGTGTAAGGAATACTCCTACCAAAATTCAAGTCAATCGGCCTTATAGTTCCTGAGATTACGTGATGAGTGAGTTCAAAAATGGGATCTACTATATATATATATATATAGACTAGCGGATATCCGGCGTCTGCTACTACGCTAAGAGAAAGAGTACATTTTATCAATTGTTTCAGTAGCGTAGAACTGTCTTCGCCTTTCAAATTAAACCGATTTGAGGCTTTTTTGAGAATTAAGGTGCCATATTTATAGTGACATTGTATAACCTCTGTTAATGAAAATAATAATAAATGTAATTTGAAGTAAGTGTGGATCGTGCAGGTAAATGAAATGACGAATGCGAAGGGCAATGTGAGTATATGGACCGGTAAGTATGGTTAATTTACAAAGAGAGGTATGAATGTCGTCAAGGCATACAATATCGACCGGAAAATAGGCCATTAAATACCGGAGACAGTCTTAATACCCTGTTGTCTCTTAATAAATATTGCTGCTTAAGCTGTGCCACAAATTTGATATTTAAATAGCCACCCACTCTTAGTATATTTTCTAGCATAAAATAAGCGATATTAACATTCTCTAAGCGGTGGTGGCCGAGTGGTTCGAGTGGTTGCCTGCAACACAAAGATCGCAAGTTCGATTCCCGACTGTACCAATGAGTATTCTGAACTTAAGTAGTAGTAGATTAACCACACCACAAGCTTTACGGTGAAGGAAAACTTCATGAGGAAACCTGCATACGTCTGAGAAGCAATTCAAAGGCGTATGTTTTAATTGTGCTTGAGTAACGGCGATGGACTCGCCATCTATCACGTTGGCACCTAAAATATATCTCTGGCGGAAAGTGGGTGTATGGGTATTGCCTATACACCTCTGCCTACCCCTTCGGGGACCCTTGTGGGGAGGCGTGAGGATATATTATATAACATTCTATAAGGTCACAGAAATCGTGTATAAATTTGTCGATAGGTTTAGGTTTTTTATAACACTGTATGGGAAAATGCAATCGGTATGTCGAGCGCGATGACAGAGTGGCCCGCTATAAATGGGAAATCGAACTACGTGGATATTTTGAATAAATTGGTTTTCCATTCAACGTATCGTATCGATGAATGTTGAAATGTTTTGCGCCCTCAAATAGATTTTGAATGCAGGGCTCAATAGCTTATTTCATTCACTCAGCTATCAACCGAATTAGTCCCAATATGTATGCAAGCAACAAAGAAGGTTTTGAGTGTATTGCGAACAGGCAGACTGACAGACACGACGGGGTCATTGTTTTATAGTTTTATTATGTAATATTATTATTTATTTAACATAATAATATTTTTATTGTATACCTAATGAATTGAAAAGAGTAACCATGGAGTTTCTTGCCGGTTCTTCTCCATGGAAACGACCAACCCGAACCGTGCACCATTTTCGACGTTTTATAAGTGCCCATCTAGGCCTATGTGAAATAAAATATTTTGCTATTAATTTTGATTTTGATATTATGTAGTGATCTTCGTATGGTTATACAAAGGTACTTTTTGCTTATCTTATTCACTTGTATTTCGTTCAAGGATATATTAATGAAATCACAATTCGTCCAACTGATGGGCCCGCGAGGCAAACCTGTTTATGGTGAGCCCGCCATTATTTACCTACAACCTTTACATGGATGAGTAGAGCACCGACTAAGGGATTTATATATGTACTAGCTGTGCCCGCGACTTCGTCGGCGTGGACGGCTTTTTTATTTCGTAAAAATGTTTTTTTTTTCAATAAAAAGTATCCTATATTACTTCTAATACCTCCAAGAATATGTGTACAAAGTTTTATGATGATCGGTTAAGTAGTTTTTACGTGAAAGCGTAACAAACAAACTTACATTCACATTTATAATATTAGTAAGGATTTGATCCTTTCATATTCTCACAAGCCGCCTTCCCGCAACGGTCCCCGGTATACTGAATTAAGTCTGTTAAAACAACAGCGAAGAATTTTATTCAATAATAATAGTTTAATTTTAAACTAAAGATACTAATTAAGTCCTAATATGGGGCGTCAATTAAGTAACTACTTCAAACATTTTATTTATATCGTTTTCTTTATCTAAGGGTTTTCGATGGTCATTAATACTCAGGTACTTATTATCACAGATCTCTCACAAACTGAGAGGAGAGCCAACCCACTCAAGACTTCAGTCTTCAGTGTATAATGTACTAGCTTATGCCCGCGGCTTCGCCCGCGTGGAAAGAGCAACATACATATTTTTGCCTTTATAATATTAGAGCTTTGAATCTTTCGGGATTCAAATGTAGCCTATGTCTTAATCCTGGGTATAAGCCATCACCACAAAAAAATATCAGTAATCAGACTTTTTTTCAGTCGAAAAAATGTTATTTTTTTTGTTCAATAAAAAGTATCCTATGTTACTTCTTATACCTCCAGGAATATGTGTACAAACTTTCATGATAATCGGTTATGTAGTTTTTACGTGAAAGCGTAACAATCAAACTTACATTCACATTTATAATATTAGTAAGGATTATAATAATATTTAAGATAATTATTTGTTAGTTTTTGTATGTATATGTATTTAAGTTTGAAGAGATGAATGCGAAAGAGGTATGTAAGTCTAGAGAGAATAAGGGCCTACCCCTTCGGGAACCCTTGTGGAAAGGCGTGAGGATATATATTATTATACATACATACAAATCACGCAGGTTGACAGAGAGAATAGAGCGCCAATTCTCTCTAGACTTGTATAGGTAATACCCGTGTATGTATGCATGTATTTATAGATAATACAACCAAACTAAAACGACTATCCAATATAAAAGGAACTTTCACGAAGCATCGTTCTTATGAGACCTGTTTTTTTTTTATAAAGAACACATGAAGATCGTAAAATCGACTGCCGGATGAGGAAATATCCTTCCGCCGATGAGGAAAGTACCAGCAATAATCTCGTAACGGTTTTGTCTTACTGTGTTTGAATATACCTTCCCACAAGGGTCCAAGGGTCTTAGGCCTACCCCTTCGGAGACCCTTGTGGGGCCTAATCACCTCTGTGTATAGGCAATGCCCATACACCCACTTTCCACCAGAGATATATTTTAGGTGCCAACGTGTCAGATTTAAACGTATATTTTTGTATAAATTGCATTAAGTACACAAAATGAATTAACCACCTATAAAGGTACTAAATCGGATTTTTCAAACTAAGGTAATACCGAATAACATATTTATCACGTGACATATACATCCTGATAACTTTACAAGTACCAAATGAAAAGTCATTAATATTAACACCGGCCAGTACTATATCATACTTTTACATACATACATGTCCATCCATACCAGCATCAAACAGAAGGAGAATCTAAATTAATCACAAATATTTCTATCGACCAAATGTAAAAGAATTACGTAAATCTAAATTTACTTACTAACCTGAAAACCTCCGCTGAATTTCTAAACGTACACCAGTCTTTTTCACGGCAAATAACTTTTAATTAACAAGCGTCAAGTTCAATACCTTAACAATATTTTTACACGCTAAAACCTCACTAATTATCTGTTTGTACATCAAATTACTTCACAAACTCTCTACTACACACGCACTGCATTCATTGCTACACTATATCTACACGATTATTTGAGTATTACTCTCGACTTAGAAAGAGGATGAATGTCGGAGCACGGACACGTGCCCTCCCCTTGCCTTAAGGCTTTATACTGCTGAATCAAGCCAACCTCTCCAGGAGCGACGGGTGTTCAGGTTGTCTCGCTCTTACATGTCTGCGGGAAGGCTCTAGGGTAACTAATGTTGCATTTTGCAATTAGAATTCGTTGATAAACATGAATGCCTAGACATGTTATATTATTTAGTACGAGATGCCGATTGGCGATTTATAGACGTCAATGTCTGTCGTTCAAATATTCCTGAAGTATGCAATAGCTACGTAATACCTCTGATCGCTGAAAAAATATATTTCCGGTTAGAAGAAATTTCGAAAAACTTATATTCTTCAGTACTTACCAGATATTATTACTACCGGAATTAAAAGCTCCATGCTTTCGTGATTAATGTAAGTCTACACACCTACGAATAGAAATAATAATAATAGTGTGTCTAGCGAAGAGTGGGTGTTGTGACACCTTAGCCAATCCCTTAGAAAATGTGTGTTATATTAGTTACATCATGAGGATGACATCATTTGAGGATGCAGGCTTATTAACAATAAACCACGACAACATGCAAACAAACATGCCACGTTCCTACCCTCATCGTTCTCGGTACGGGATAAAAAATGCTATATAACTATTTTTATTATGAAATATAAATGGAACACAATAAGCGTGAGGATAGACGTCCGCACTCACGGAAAGAAATTCAGTCTACGTGACTACATTAATATCATTGCCACCTAGAGACTTCCGGAGTTCGTAGCGAGTTTTTTTTGGAATACGTCCAGTATTTACAAGCGTCTTGAAGCAAATTGAAAAATGAATCTTCATATCTAGATGATCGAGAACATATAGTTAATTTCAATATTACCGGCCAATGGACTATTAATAGACTGGGCATACGCAAGGATATGCAAGTCCAATAAACCAAAGATTACTAAATATGCATAAATACCTAACATCAATTACCTTACGACAAAGAGCGAGCAGAGCAACGAGAGCTCTCTAGACGTATAGTCTTTCGCTTTGTTATAATGAGCCTCGCGATTAGCTTTTTAAAAAAACTAATTAATTAAAAATCAAAATTATATTTGAAATAGAAAAGTATAAAAATATTAATTTTTTATGTCCTTTGGCAGCCGACGCGTAAGAGAGGTGGAACGAGACTGATCTGAGCATTAGAACTAAACTGAGACACTAACATAGAACTGCTGATGCAGCAGCATCAGCTAGCACTTAGCTTTACATGTATAGGGTATAACAGCCCCCCGAAGTGAACTAAACTTTGGGGTTGATATTTCAAAGTTTATGTAAAAAGATTAAAATACTAGATTATTTCGCGAAGACGGGGAAGTCGTATAGCGTCATCTTTTTCATTCATGTTTTCATTACGCGTATTTGGTTGGATGAAATATGTCTGTAGGCTGCCGCCAGATTTACAATGGTAAATTAATTTTATAAAGGATACAATACTTAGGGCTAATACAAGAAATATCATAATAAACATTAAGACAGAGTAATGTGGTTGATATTTAACAAAGTGTGGTTCAGCAGTAGTAATTTCATCGACATTATCTAGTAGTGATTGGAACATAATATTATTTATTCTTAAGCTATCTAGGTCTGCTGATTTTAGCGGGGTTAATGTTTTGTTAAATATAATCTTATTTATTTTATCAAGTGGGCAACAAGAATCGTTAATAAGGTTAAAATCTGTATTTAATATAGAAAGGTTGATGCTAGCTGCATTATATTTTGATATTAATTTTGTACTTTTACAATATGCTGTGCAGCGAGGTGTCAAAGTTAATATACCTGTTCCTGATATTCGGAAATCATGAGAGTTTGAGTTTTCACAATCTATACTTAATTTAGTTATTTCAGACTGAACAAAAATCCATTTATTGTTTGACAAACTTTTCCAAATATCAATGTTGCCATAAATCACTTTCGTATCACATGTTCTTGGTAATGTGTCTACAACACGTGTCAACAATTCACTTTCGCAACTAGGATTTAAAGTAGTAGAGAATACATCGGTAATTTCACAGATAAAGTTTTGGTTGTACAAAATATCACACTTTTCTAAACTATGTAAATTACAATAATGAGTTTTGTCTTTGGTCACGGCTGTATATACACTGCTAGGGATTACAGTGATATATGTATTTGATTTGTTATAATAGGGCATAGGCAATGGTAAGTTATGGTACAGGGTATATTCCATAGGTATAACCAAGGGTATTTGCAATACAAATACAATTTTCCTGTCATAATAATAACATAATACTTTAGATATAGTTAAAATAATATTCATATAATCTAACTCTAGACTTAAAGGTAATTGGATACCGTTAGGCAGGTGTGCGTGGCTATCAGAGAGTTCTCGGTATAGTTGCATAGATGTTATGACTGACGGGTGTACAATGTTCTTACTGCTCAACACGATTGCATTGGTTATATCATTCAATTGGAATGATAAAGTTAATAGGGCTGTCTCTAAACTAGTTATTAATGAATTAAACTTTGATCTTAATAAAAGTTCATTCGAGAAAATAGTTAAATTCTTAAAGTTTTTAGAGAGCTCTTCGATAGCATGGTTTAAACTAACTTCGTTATTTTTTATTTGATGTAGTGTTTGATTATATGCATTTAAAGTAGATCTTGTCAAAAGAACATTTTGTTTTAATAATAGTACGAGATCCGACCGCGTGATTTATACGTTCATATGTTTGATTAATAAAATATAATTTTTATCGATATTTATAACTAAACCAATGCAGATCCGCAAAGGTGGCCATCCAAATTTGGCCGCAATTAATTTTAATTAAAATGTAATTAATTATTTATTTTTGAACAATTACGTTCACTTGTAATTGTTAAAAAATATATTTCATTAGAAAGAAATATACCTGAGATACCGAGAAAGTTCAAGTTGCCATCCCTCACTTGGCCGCAACCTAATGTCAGCCAGGTGTAAACAGGTATAATTTCGTTAAATATATACGTTCATAATGTATTATCATGTTATACATACCAAATTGAAGATTAATTCTTTCCCTACATGATGAGATATAGGTGCCTATGCAAAAATGCCCGCAAATAGTGACTGCCAACGATTAAAGATAAATAAAAGCGAGAGAAACTTATAGATAAACACCCCATGTCGAATAAAGATAGAGCATCCCAGCTGCTTGTCGTTTTTATGCTACTGCGCATGCGTCCATAGATAAGGTGCTCAACTAGTAGCTCGCGTATTTGCTTGGAGTTTAAAATACTTATATAATTATTTTCAGGTTTAAATCTGATGCAATCTGGATTAGTGGCATTTTGCCACATTGAATTAACGAAGATCGTACGCAATAATTTTTGTTGCAAGGATTTCAAGCATGGTGGAATAGTGCTTGAATTGAAACCTTTAAGTTTTTTCATAAATTTGTCATTAATTGTAGTCATGGCATACATTTTATTAAACATTAAAAGTCTTGCAGCGTTTACATTTTGACAATTTTTAATCCCATACATTAGAGCTATAAACTCCTGAACTACTATCATTTTGTTATCATCAAGAATATCCTCCGGATTGCTTAATGATGCAAATGTCTCTTGAATGTTCTGGTGTTTACAAAATATCTTGAAAGGGCGGACTTTTCCTTTGTTAAAAAATGCTGCTGTATAGTCGCAACCAGTAAACGCGTGGAATGCTGGTAGTGCAAGACATAAGGTCGGACCTAATTCCACTGATAATTTTGTGCAGTTAATGCAAGCTTGATCTTGATTGGTAGTTTTTTTTGAAGTACTGTTTGCCAACCAAATTTGTAAGTTGGCAAATTTATGTATATTTCCTAATAATATTATTAAGATGTCAGTGTCAGTTGCCTTAACCAAAATTTTTGCACCGTCATGTATTTTACTGATGTGAAAAATAATCCTGGTATCAGCTTCCTCATGTAGGCATGCTAATTCAGGTTCTTCGTTCTTGAGTACGATATTTCCAACCGAAGAAAATGAAAAACATAGTTCGTCGACCGTAATGAAAACTTTTTTATTTTTTAATATTGCAGCAAAACTATTATCACTCCAGTGATCAGCTAAAAATTTTACGAGAGCTTCTTTAAAACGATAATTTTTTAAACTTGCTAAAAAATCCTTGGGTCTAGGCTGTAATGGACCGCTAATTGTATATGGAATATCAATTTCCGCTCTGTTCAATCTTTCACAATCTTTGATAGAAGGAGTAAGGTATCTATCAAATATTATGTGTATTTCTTGGCTATTTGTTGAGCATAGCTTTATCAGTATTGCTTCAGCTACTTTTCCAAAACTTTGTGGTAGAGTAGAACCTATAGAATACAAATAATAGAAACCATCTATTATTTCTACATCAATATGTCCAGGATTTGAAACTTCAATTTTTAATTTTAGATGTTTACTTAGAGTAGATTTGTCTGTCTTATACATATGACCAGTACAGTGGAACAGTGCCGGAGGTACAGGTGCAAGTGGATACGACAGGCAGTTCTCAATATCAACTTTATGTTCGATAGCAATTGCTAAAAGTCGTCCGAAAATATCGCTGTATTAAACATTATTTTATACATTATTAAATATAAAAAGATAGTCTACTATTATACAAGTTTTATTAGATTAAAAACATCGTACTATTAAACCTACACTCAACGCAATAATATTTATATTTAGTAGCTATAAAATTATTCATTTGTCCTGTGTGATTAAAAATTGTACTTACATTTTGGGTTTTACAAAATTCTTCAAATTCTTCCTTGTATTTACTTTTTACAGTAATAACTTTTTTTAAACAATTCATGTGATAACCAAATTCATTTGTTGATTCCACATTAAGTTTTAGGTTATGATACATAAAATTTTTGTGACGTCGAAACAATATCATTAAAAAACACTTTTTAAATGATACATCACTAAAGTTAAGCACTTCTTGCTTTTCATTACACAACAAAAAACACTTCTTCATTTTATTCTTACGTTTTAATAACGTTAAGAATGAAATATATCAATATTAATATTAACAAAGTTTTATAATTTTGGACTTGAAAAAAAACAACGTGGCGCATAAGACTGTCAAAAACATATGATTGCAATATTCAGTACGGTATTTAGTTGAGCACCTTATCTATGGACGCATGCGCAGTAGCATAAAAACGACAAGCAGCTGGGATGCTCTATCTTTATTCGACATGGGGTGTTTATCTATAAGTTTCTCTCGCTTTTATTTATCTTTAATCGTTGGCAGTCACTATTTGCGGGCATTTTTGCATAGGCACCTATATCTCATCATGTAGGGAAAGAATTAATCTTCAATTTGGTATGTATAACATGATAATACATTATGAACGTATATATTTAACGAAATTATACCTGTTTACACCTGGCTGACATTAGGTTGCGGCCAAGTGAGGGATGGCACCTTGAACTTTCTCGGTATCTCAGGTATATTTCTTTCTAATGAAATATATTTTTTAACAATTACAAGTGAACGTAATTGTTCAAAAATAAATAATTAATTACATTTTAATTAAAATTAATTGCGGCCAAATTTGGATGGCCACCTTTGCGGATCTGCATTGGTTTAGTTATAAATATCGATAAAAATTATATTTTATTAATCAAACATATGAACGTATAAATCACGCGGTCGGATCTTAGACTATAACGATGCCAGTTTTTTATCAGTTTCATATAAATGATCCAAGGCATTATTGTATTTTAAAGCATCGTCGTCGTTCAACGTGCCGAAAATCTGTTTCAAAATAGTACCTCCGACTCCAATCCAGGCTCGCTTATTTCTATTGGGTATTAAATGAGATATTGATTCGTATTCCCTTTTTACATTTTGGTATCTTACAGTAAGCGGTTCTAATATGTTGTGACATTCTATGTCATCTATAATACTTGATTGCTTACATAAGTATCTTGTTGTACTTAAGGTTGAATTTATATTTATAATATGTGGGTTTATGTGAGTAATGTCCAAAGGGATTATAACGCTAAGATAACTACTTTTAATTTTTACTTTACCTACGTAATCGAAGTACAACCCTGAACTTGAAGTTATAGGCTTGATATAATCGGAAGATGCTTCGACAGCGATACTGGAATATTAATAAGTATGTGTTAATAGTAATATCGTATAATTAATACAAGGGTTCAGTATATTATATACAAATTACTTATGTAACAATATGTTATATATAATAATAGATACTTTAACATAGTAGATAACTAAAATACCGGTCTTATATAATTTTAAGTACTTAAATAACTTGTTAATATATATAGGATATATATCTAGTTCATTATCATTATTAAATGAACTAGACTATTCGAATTTTATGAATTAGTATCAAGGACAGCTAACTTAGTCTCATCGTAATGATGTTTAACATATCGCCTATTGATTAATAAAGAGAGAGTGTTATTACCGTGGATTTTGACCACTTTATATGGTCCTTTCCATAATGGAGATAATGCTTTCCCGAGACGAAGGTGATTCTTTAAATAAACGTAATCACCAACTTTATATGATTTTGGTCGAGTATGGGTGTCGTAACGTGTCTTAGAATTTTCTTTAGAATTCAAGATGTTCTGGACGGCTCTCTCTCTCGAGTGCCTCATCCTATGCTGTAGCATCCTTACGTATTCAGGGTAAGTGCTGTCAGGGGTGGAGTCGAATATGGAATCAGGTATAAATGGTTTATGACCGAAGAGGAGCTCATAGGGAGTGAAATTGGTTGTACAGTGTGTGTTAGTATTGTATGTTAACATAGCAGTGTACACGTATCTTGGCCAATTGTCTTGGTTAGAATCGACAAAGGATTTAAGATACTCCTTGAGTGTCGAATGACTTCGCTCTAAGGCACCTTGTGTTTGAGGATGGTAACGGTGGTGTACACCACAATTGTTTTATTTTGAGGAAAGTGCAAGTTTTTCTAAAAAGGTCGGCTGTAAAATTTGTCCCTTGGTCGGTTAATATGGTTTTCGGAATTCCGAATAGGGAAATGAAGTGAACAAGGCAGTCAGTAGTTTCTTCAGAAGAAACACTGCGCATTGGATAGGCGACCGAATATTTTGTAAGGTCATCCTGTATGGTAAGAATGTACTTTATCTTTGCGGTACCAGATTCAGGCAGGGGACCTACGACATCAAGGGCTACGCGTTGAAAGGGGCTGGTAGAAGTGGTAGTAATTTGCATTGGCGCCCGATTCGTTTTCCTCAGTGCCTTGTTTTCCTGGCAAGATGAACATTTCTTCACATAAGACTCTATATCTGAGCGCATGCCTTTCCAATAATATCTTTCTTTAATTCTTTTCAGCATTCTAACGGTCCCGAGGTGACCTGCCATTGGTATGTCATGATTTTCTCGTAAAATCTTCTTTATTTCAGTAGGAGTGGGAAATATAATGTTGTTATGGTATATGTGTACTGTTATATTGGTATTGTGAAAAAGGTAAGTAAGAATATTGTAGATTTTTATAAATGAGTGTTTTTCATAGGGGCTTTTGAAATCAGAAATAGCTATTTCATTTATATTGCTTAAAAGTGTAAATTCGTTCCTTATTAATTTTAGAACGTTGTATATTTCTTTGTATGAGGATTCGTCAAAATGATGGACTTTAGTATACAAAAGGTAGTATTCTTTATTATTTATATCGAGTTTTGTAAATGAATATAATTCTCTTTCACTATTGATAATATCTTCAGGGTTTTCTACGCTACTAAGGATTTCTTGTATATAGGGGTTAGATTCGTCGAGGTCTAAAGAAGTGGGAATTAAGATGACTTTGCAAGATGTTTTAGTTAAGTTTTCGTTATGTTCTTCAAGGTTCGTATTGAAGTTTTTATTTGTCGTAGCCATTTGTTTCAGGAAATTAGAATAATCGTCGGAATTCCAGGTTATGTCGGAAAGGGGGTCTATCGTTTCAGGATTCGGAGAAGAGGTTTCAGCGTTAGTCAGAGGATTTTGAAGATTTTCTTGTAATTCAGCGTTAGGACTCAGCGAATTTTGTATTGTTTCAGGAATAGGAATGGTAGGATTTGGATTCAGCGGGTTTTCTATTGTTTCAGGAGTCGGAGATATTGGATTTGGTATGTTTGAATGTTCTGCGGGATTGGAAGGACTTGGGAAAGGGTTCGGCGGAGAGGGCGGGGGATGAGCTAGAACCCCTAGGAGTGACCCCCAGGGGTCCTCCTACAAGGGTGCTAGCCCATCACCTACTTTGTTCACTTTTTCCGAGTGAGCAATTTGGCGTTGGTCTTGGGAGTAGCGCAGGTCGCGTAGATCCCCAAGGCAAGTCCGGAGCACTATCCTGCTAGAGGTTGCTGCCTGCTATTGGTCTGGTTCCCTCAGAAACAGACGTAACAGAAAGCTTCGGGCGCGTTCCACTATCCCACCTTCCCAATTCCTATTCCTTTCCCAATTCCGTGTGAAGGGTCACCTCGGGACCCCTCGCACACGAGGAGGGTGGCTGCGGGGATGCGGGCGGACTGTGTGGCCTTGCCCGGCCCGTGGAGGGTGGAGTACCGCATGGAGATGCCGGTTCTCTACTCGCCGCTTCCCGCGCCCTTGGTGGGTCGCTGCTGCTTCGGGGCTTTGGCCCAGGGTAGTACGCGACGGCCCGTCACTCACAGGGGTGGCGGGCGTGGAGGGCTACGTTGAAGCGCGCTGGGTTTGACGCGCGCCCAGCGCGTGGTGGTGCAGATGGACCCTGAGCAATGGCCATAGCCATTTGACGGCGCACTTGGCTCACATGGCCGGCGCTATGAGTCTCTGCACACTCCGGCAGCCGAGGTGGGGTCGCGGTGGAAGAGGAGTTTCGGTATCACGTCCCGCCGTTCTCCCTGTCCATCGCGACCTTGGCGAGGTCGCATCGCTGTTGCGGCGCGGTGGGGCCGCGGGGGAAGAGGAGCTTCGGTATCACGGTCCGCCGTTCTCCCTGTCCTCCGCGGCCGGTACGTTTGGGGGTCGCCTCGGCGACGGCGACGCTGCTCGCGAGAGCGGCGTCGTGTGTGGAGGGTGGGCTGGGAGGAGGCGGGCGGAGATCGAGCGTTGCTCTCTCTTCTTGCCACTCTGCAGCCTACGACGTCACCGCCCGAGAAGGGGCGAGGTGGCGTGCAGGCGACCCGGGCACTTCGGTGCGGGTTGGTCAGCGGGGAGTCGCCTCGGCGACGGCGTCGTCGCTCGTGAGAGTGGCGGCGCGTGTGGTGGGGCTGCGGCGAGGAGGAGTATCGGCACTATGCCGTCGCTCCGACTCTTTCGCGGTCGGCACGTTGGGGGTCGCTTCGGCGACGGCGCCGCTGCTGGCGAGAGTGGCGGCGTGTGGTTGGTGGGCCGGGAGGAGGCGGGCGGAGATCGAGTTCGCTCTCTCTGTTTGCCACTCTGCAGCCCACGACGTCACAGTCCGTTTAAGGGCTAGGTGACGTGCAGGCGGCCCGGGCACTTCGGTGCGGGCCGGTCTGCGGGGGTCGCTGTGGCGACAGCGCCGTCGCTCTCAGGAGTGGCGGGGCATTGGAGGGCTACAGGGTAGCGGGCTGGAGGCTTCGGCCCGGCCCGTGGTAGTGGGGTATGCTCCGCTCGCCTCACTCCACACCCTGCGGCACATTTGGCGCGGCGGGGTATGAATAAAATCCTCGTCGCGCCGGTAGGCGCGCTGGTCAGACGTCTGATCGGCTGCGCGGAGCCTCCAGGCGGCAAGCTCGGGGGGGCTTGTCGCCATTGCACGAACGGAGGCAAGAGTGGCCCTCGGGCCTGGGGCGGGCTCAGTGCTCGCTCCCGAGGAGAGGTCGCCTTCGATGGCGGCCTGCCGCCCGGTGTGTCGCGCACGTATGCGAAAGCGATCCCGTGACACACCGACTAAGCGGTCTGGTGGTAGTTGGGCTGCGGCCCCGTGGAGTTTAGTCAGTAAGAGTCTGACATACCCTGCCGCCGCCCCCGCGGAGGTAGGGATCCATGAGGATTCTCCACGTTAAAAAAAAAAAAAAAAAAAAAAAAAAAAAAAAAAAAAAAAAAAAAAAAGGGTTCGGCGGAGATGGAAGAGATGGTAAATTTGATGGACTAAGGTTCCAGTTAAGATTGTCATCGAATGGACCTAAGTCAATGGTATCGAAATCGTCGTTAGAGGTAGAAGGTTCTTTGCTTATAATTGGGTTTACTGGGAACCTAGAAAGTGCGTCAGCAGCGGCATTTAATTTACCTTTTCGGTAAAGGATTTCGTATTCGTATTCTTCTAATTTTAACCGCCACCTTTGCATTTTACTGCTCGGGTCTTTATGATTAAACAACCACTTAAGCGGTCGGTGGTCAGTTATGATTTGAAATTTCCGGCCGTAAAGATATGGACGGAAGGTTTTGCAACCAAATATTATGGCTAAAAGTTCCTTTTCCGTGGTGCTGTAATTACACTCGCTTTTGTTTAAAGTACGAGAAGCAAAGGCAATTGGTCTGTCTTTACCGACGGAACCTTGAGATAGAACTACGCCGATGGCGTGATTTGAAGCGTCGCAGGTAAGGACAAAAGGCTTAGTAAAATCAGGATAACAGAGAATAGGGGCAGTAGTAAGTTTCTCTTTCAAGAGGTCAAACGCCAATTGCTGTTGGTTTTCCCATTTAAATGGGACTTCTTTCTTTAGAAGGTTTGTTAGGGGTTTAGCAGTTTTGGAGAAGTCAGGGATAAATCTGCGATAGTAAGAGACAAGACCGAGGAAGGATTTAATGTCTTTGGGTGATTTTGGTAAAGGAAATTGGGTTACGGCTTTTATCTTTTCAGGATTAGGTTTCACACCGTCTTCTGATATGATATGACCGAGGTATGCGACTTCTCGCCTTAAGAATTCACATTTGTCCGGCTGGAGTTTGAGGTTAAACTCGCGTAACCTCTGGAATACGGTGGTAAGGTTCAAGATTTGGGATTCAAGGTCGTGGGAATAGATTACAATGTCATCAAGGTACACGAAACAGCGAATACCTTGAAGACCGGAAAGGGCTGTATTCATCAATCTTTGGAATGTTGAAGGTGCATTCTTTAAGCCGAATGGCATACGGGTAAATTCGAAATGTCCTTCTGGAACATTGAAAGCTGTTTTTTCTGCATCAGCCTCATTAATTTGGATTTGATGGAAACCAGAAGCAAGGTCTAAGGTGGAGAAGTACTTGCTGTTGCCCAGCTGGTCTAAGATTTCAGTTATCTGTGGAATTGGGTAAGTATCTCCTACCGTAACATCATTGAGTTTACGATAGTCAATGACAACACGCCACTTTTGCTTACCTGACGCATCAGCCTTCTTTGGCACTACCCAAATGGGAGAGGACCAGGGAGAGATAGATGGTTTTATAATACCTTGATCGAGCATCTGGTTCATTTGACTACTAACTTCAGCTTTATGAATTTCTGGGAAACGATAGGATTTAGTATGTATGGGATTGTCAGAAGAGGTTTTTATGTCATGTTTAATAGCGTTAGTAAATGTTAGTTGTTCTCCTGGAAGATGGAAGATATCGGAAAAGGATGAACAAACTTGAAACAGTGCGTTAACTTCTTCATTGTTAAGATGTGATGTTCTTAATTGGTTCAGTACTTCTCGTGTACGTTGAACTGAAGATTTACTTTGTATAATAGAATGAATAGGTTTAGTATCATCAGAGTCATTGAATAAGTCGGGATTAGTAGGTGAAAGAGTCAAGTTAAGATTAGATTTTAAAGATATAGGAGATTCAGATGTATTTAATACGGTAAGGTTAATTCTTTTATTACGTTTTACACGAACGAGGCAATTTGCAATCAATAAATGATTAGATAGACTTTGGTCTAGTATGAGGCCTTCTTTAACTTCAGGGTTCGATACAGAGCACTCAACAACAGTT
The DNA here is from genome assembly GCA_945859725.1 of Drepana falcataria. Taxonomy (NCBI): domain Eukaryota; kingdom Metazoa; phylum Arthropoda; class Insecta; order Lepidoptera; family Drepanidae; genus Drepana; species Drepana falcataria. The sequence goes on along the minus strand of OX243941.1, from coordinate 5,085,317 downwards.
TCTGTCCTAGGAGGTATGATGTAAGTTGGTTCACTGAAATGCAATTTAATTTTCAGTTTTCCTAAACGCAAGGTATCATCGGCGTAGTCGATGGAGCATCCGAACTCTTTAAGAAGATCGTTGCCTATTATACCATCATATGGTAAATCGATTTTATTTACGACATGGAATTTATGTAAAATAGACCCGCGTGCCTGATCAGAGAGTGTAAGTTTTAATTTAAAATGTCCAGATGTTTTTGTGGTTTCTTGGACAGGATCTATTCCTTTCAATATAATCTTCTCTTTTATCAGAGTGGGGTTTTTGTGAATGCATGATTGCTTGATAAGACTTACTGATGAGCCAGAATCTACTAACATTGATAATGGAATTTCAGATACTGATGATAAAACCAGGACATGCGGAAGTAGTAATTTTGAAGGGTCACTGGATATTTCATAGACTTCAATGATGGATTCGGAGTTACTATTATTGGTTTTAAAATCAAGATCAGTGGACGTAGAATTTGATACAGTGGGACAAATATCATGCTCAGTGGTTACTTCGGCTGCAAAGGATTTGGTGTTGAGAACAGTAGGTTTAGTATTGGAGTTAGTGGGTTTGGCAATAGATACAGTGGATTTGGTACTGGATACAGTGGATTTAGTATTGGAATCAGTGGATTTAGCATTGGATACAGTGGATTTAGCAATGGATACAGTGGATTTAGTATTGGAATCAGTGGATTTAGCATTGGATACAGTGGATTTAGCAATGGATACAGTGGATTTAGTATTGGAATCAGTGGATTTAGCATTGGATACAGTGGATTTAGCAATGGATACAGTGGATTTAGCAATGGATAAAGTGCCGCTTTGTAATGATTGACATCTCGCACGACACCCAGACGAGATGTTAATTAGTTTTTTTGTATATCATCTACTTCATCACGGGAATCATCACCTTCATTTGGATCAGGACCATCATCCGTATAATGGACCCTTTGGAATTGTTTGGGTTTGAAATTGAAAGTAGATGGTTGGTTTGAGTCAACATATCGTGAATTTCTGTTATTATATTCTCTTTTCCTACAGTTTTCTATTGTGTGACCGGGAAATTTGCAATAACGACAAATAACAGGATTTTGGAGATAATTGTTATTGTTAAAACGTGCAGGGCGAAATGAACGCGCACCATCTTTAAAATACTCAGCCTTATTTGAAGAGTTTTGAGGGCGATTTACTGAATGGTTACATACTTGTGATGGAGACGCCCTTTTAAAGGTGCCAAATAAAATTTTCTCCTCTGCTGTAGCAAAGTTAATAGCAGAGTTGAGATTGTCGGGATCACGACATCTGACTATAGTAGCGAGCTTGGGGTTCAACCCAGTAATAAAGGTATGCAGTGCTAAATCTTCCATTGCCGCGACGCGGCCAGCCAGTTCCATTTTACGTTTAGTTGGAATTGATATATTTATTTCAGTTAAAAGTTTAGACAGGCAAGTTTCAACCTTTAATGAAAACTGACTGACTGTTTCGTCGGGTCCCTGTTTACAGTCTTGCAAATCAGAAAGCAAGTGCGTGTAGTGTTTACGCTCCCCAAATTGAGTCTTTAAAAATTCTTCTAACTGGGGCCAATCGTCAAATTCTTTTATTGCACACGCGGCTTGAGCTCTGCCTTCTAATTTACTGACTATGAGTTTGAAGAGTACATCTTTTTGTGACGTACTAGCTAAGTTCATTGCATTCTTACAATTAGTTAAAAATGGGTTCAGTAGTTCACGACTTCCGTCGTATTTGTGAATAAATTGGATTAGAATGTTTAAATCTAATGTAGTCACACTTGTGACCTCTTCCTTGGTTTTCGACATTATTCAAAATTAAGAAATGTTACTGTAAAACACAAATTATTTAAAATAAAATTAACACTGATCCCTAATAAAATTGTGACCAAAGACTCACAGTACGGAGAATACGTAGGCGATTGCGATAAGCTGCATTCCGACACAGTGGACACGGTGTTATGACACGGTGTTATGACACAGCGGACTCGGTGCGACGACACGTAGACACGGTGATGATGACACAAGGTAGCCTTGACCTCGCGTAACCGAAAAGTGGATGGACGGTTGATCAATAATTCTTGACGTTACAGGACTCCTTGGTTTGGGTCAGCGACTTGGCGAGTTTTCTCCAAGTAAAGTTTTCAGGTAAGTAACTTTATTGTAATTTCGTAGTTTAATTTATACACTTTTATTTTCAGGAACACAGGGACAACACAGAGAAAGGACTTCAAGAACTTATTGGTAATTTCTTCTCAAATTCAATAGTAACACTTTCTTGATTTTATTGTAAAGATAAATCTTATTGTTTTATTTTTTCAGGGTTCAATGATACAGCTCTACGCTGCCCACTTTTATATTATTTTTTGAACACTGAACTGTTTTAGATCACTGAGTTTTGAAGCGTGTAGTTTTTCATACTCGGAAACGGTTTAGCAGGATGTAGTAGGATATAGTAGACACAGAGTTTTCACGAATTTTCACACTTCACTATTCGCGAACTTGAAATACTTCGGAAACGTACCGGGGATTTACTTTTTAAAAATCCCTTAAGCTGCCACCAATGTTATAATGAGCCTCGCGATTAGCTTTTTAAAAAAACTAATTAATTAAAAATCAAAATTATATTTGAAATAGAAAAGTATAAAAATATTAATTTTTTATGTCCTTTGGCAGCCGACGCGTAAGAGAGGTGGAACGAGACTGATCTGAGCATTAGAACTAAACTGAGACACTAACATAGAACTGCTGATGCAGCAGCATCAGCTAGCACTTAGCTTTACATGTATAGGGTATAACAGCTTCATCCCCATTCATCCGTCTATTCATACATGCAAGTAGTTTAGTCTAGGTTTTGAGTTCTATGACGTTGTTGACATTAATTGAATTAGCAATTTAATCTATTTGGAACGTAATCTCCAATTGCCTCTTATTTCAGATACTATTCCATTACATAACTGTTTTGTCATCCTTTATTATATCATATCCAAACCAATATTACAAGTATTTCTTCATCTCGACGTGTATAAAAAAATATTAACTTTGTAAACTAAACTGAGCACTGTTATTTCTTCTGTCTGGAGTTCTCTGTGTACAAAATGTTTCATATTCATATCATAACTTAGAATGGGTTCCTTACAGGGCTTTCATTACTTTTGAAGTTTCTTTAGACAACCAATCATGTCTAGGGCACGCTTAGGCCCCACACATATTTTGTATAGACGAGATGAGTTGCTAAAGTCGTATTTAGTTTTGTTTTAAACAAGGTCTCCCTCTGTGTGGTTTAAAAGAAGTTTCGCGAACGCTCAAGCTGTGCAATGAACTCCCCGTTGAGGTTTTCCTCCAGATGTCGAGTCCATCGCTGTTACTCAATCACGACTGTACATCCTTAAATTTCTTCTCAAACATATGCAGGATTTCTCTCAATGTTTTTCTTTACCATAAAGCTCGTTTTGTGACTAATCGCTGTACCTAGTTCAGAACTCATTGGTACAGTCGGGATTCGAACTTCAACAATTTTGTATTGCATGCAACTCCCACCACTCGGCCTCCACGCCCCCCAAGTTAATTAAGATGATAAATACCGTAATTTCTATCAATAAGCAATTATACCACGAGATTTACGATGATGGAAGACATTGTATCAAAGCATACGGCCAAAAGTAATTCAACGATGTTATTTGAAGTCCACCAATCCGCACCGGGCCCGCGTTAAATATTATGGCCCATTCGTAGAGGAGTCCACTAAGGGTTTCTTTCCCACAGTGGGGTCATTAAGGGTGTTACTTATCAGCCCAATAAACAGTAATCTTCGTCTAAAGTAGTTAATAAAAAATAATTTAATTAACAGTAGTAAAAACCTTGCCAACGATACTTCGAAATGTAATTAATACTGGTAAAGGCAATAAAAAAAATTAATAGTTTTGAAATTGGAACATATAGCTAAAAGAAGAGGAAGGCCACGTTCCAACTACTTGGATCAAATCGATCGGACGCTCAAGGACGGGAACGTTAAGAGTAATCGAAACCGACGAGCATGTATGAAGAGACTGATGAACGTGGACGAAGCGAAAGAGGTATGTAAGTTTAGAGAGAACTGGCGCTCTGTACTCTCTGCCTACCCCGTTAGGGGCTTGGCGTGATGATATGTATGTATGTATGTAGCTAAAAGAACTGTACACATTCTGCCTTTACTGTCGAACATTCCGTTTTGGAAGGATGTCGTAAACTTAGGCATAGATAATTTACGCTCGACACGTCAACGGTACGTGGGGGTTAGCAGCTCTTGCCATTGTCACACTAGTTGTTGCAGGAGATAAGGAAAATATGGCCTTCAACGTAGTATTATTGAAGGTTTTTTACTTTCAATCATAAAAGTAAAGGTAACTAGATGCGCATCTCATAAAAATTATGATAATTATAAAAAACATTCGTATACGGTGACATTATTTTTAGTTCATTGATTATAGAATAGACTTTACTTGGCGTATTCCGTAAGCTATCTATACAAATAAATAAAATTGGAGTGTCTGTTTGTAATATTAAAATAACCGCATTTAACTAAATGCATATGGACATGTACACGGTACATATACAAAAGACTGATGAATGTGTACGACGCGAAAGAAGAAGTATGTAAGTCTAGGGAGAACTGGCATTCTATACTCTCTGCCTACCCCGTAAGGACTCGGCGTGATGATATGATGATGATGATCTTAACTCAAACAAATACATATGTTTAATTTTAACAAATATGTCTTAATTCCGCTCCGGGTTCTGTTACAAAATGATCAACATACCATTGTAACGTTCCGTTATACATCGCTGAAAGCGAAACATATGTGTTGGCTTTAACTGTTCACATTTTAGACATAACTACCTTATTTATAGCAAACTAGCTCGCGTTCGTGTACATTTTCTTCCCGGATAATCTAGGTCTCTACTACTCCTTTTACTCATACGCCAGACATCATGTTGCAATATATTAATGTCTCTTGTTATGTCGGACCACCGCCTTAAATGTATTTTTCCTTGGGAGAAACACCTTTTTCAGAATGAAAAATGTCCTTTTTACATCCCCTGACAATGTTTATGAACAATTTCATATAATTTCAATAGATCAGTTGAGTAGTTAGGTCGTTTCACTGTTTGTTGCTCACAATCTGTGATCCAAAGTCACTTTCGTTTTAGAAATTTGAGTCACCCTTTGGTGGAGTGGATCGAGTGTTCCCTGCAATATAAAATTAGATTTGTGAACTTAAGTAAAATGATTAGCCACACCGCGAGCTTTACGGTGAAGGAAAACATCGAGCCATTCTTCTCAAGCGTATGCAGGTTTCCTCTCGATGTTTTCCTAAAGAATAAACCTATACGTAAAGAAGAAATGGCGAATAAAAGAACATAGAAGCGAAGCCACGGGAAAGAGCTCGTTCGCTATAAGCTCAGAATTATGGTGCGATCAAAGCAAATACGCTTTTTACCGAACCTAAAACGCTCGAAAAATATTCCAATTTCGAAAACAGATTGCGACCCCGGGGGTTATCCCTTATAAATATATTAAAAGTGGAATTATGAGTTACTGGAGTACCAATGTGTTAGGCTAAACCACCCATCTTTCAATGCTACCCTAACTTGATTGTCATATGCATGGTCGTATAAACATCCAGTGGTAAAGGGTTGAAGGATATTCCGACCATTTATTAAAATTATTCCTTCTTGTTCCCTGTTTTGGGATATTTATTGGGAATTTTAATTAAGCAACACCATTTCGTGATACATTCAAATGGTCTACATTTCAGACTCAATAAAGCTGGCTGGCAGTGAATTGGCATTATTTTTTTGCTCCAAACGTGTTGGTTTGAACATTATATTATGGTCTGGCCGAGTGGCTCGAGTATCGCTTGAAAAGATTTACAAGTTTTCGACTGTAACAATGAGTTCATTCGGATTTTAAGAACTCAGTGTTAATGGAACCAAGAGCTTTACTGCAACATCGAAGGATATGTACTATGTACCTACTAGACGTGCTTATGAAACTTGAGAAGATGGACTTGTCTTCCCAAAAAGTGTGTGGATTTTTGTAGCTCAATTACACGCTAACTACTGAATGGATTTGGTTCAAATTATAACAATTTTTAAACTCTAATTAAAATTTTTCGTGTATCGTATACTTTTACGGCTAAAATACCTATTAGATGTGGCGTGTTAATTGTTTACGTGGTTAATGGATGATAACAACAGAGGTTACATTTGAGCCTTGCCAGCGTTTTGTAAAAATAAATTATAAGGAAGCTTAAGCACCCCTGTTACGAGCACAGCGCTATTATCATTCATAAGACTGTACTCATTGCTTCAAGACAATATTAAGAGTAGCGCCTTTATTTATCTGCGATCTGTATTGAAGAGCAAAGCAAGTTGATAGCAACTTGACCCGTAGCTCGATCTTCTACCCAATGCTATCAACTAATAAAACACTGGATACCGAAAGGTCGGATAGGGTAAACGAAACAGTGTGAGCCGGCCAATTTGGTGGATTTTCCCTTCGGCCTACTCAATTAATCGTAAAGATTGGGGCGGAATGCTTCAGCCTTAACTGGGAGGCTCTCGAGGAGCGTCGAGAGCTCTCGTGTCCGGCTCGGGCCACTTGTAATGCTGTCTGTCTGTAGGATAACATAAGATACGGATGCACTCTGTTCTAAGTTTGACGTTATTTGTTCAGCATTCAAATGTATAAATGGTTTTTCATATAGCAGTAGCCCAGTTCAAGGGCAGCAATGATTTTTTCAAGCCGGCAGGTGAATCCCGCATATCATAGCCTAAAGCTGCCTCCGTTCTACATTTCTTCTAATTCTGTTCAGAAGGAAGGGTGTGAGTGTGTACCTGAAAATCATATCCACAATCCGTCACGTTTATGAGAGATATACGATTATGAAAACGACATATTTAATTTTACATCATGCATGTAAATGTATTTAGGTGTATAAACTCTGATACGAAAGATGTAGTATTTCATTCAAGTTGCAAACGCTGAAGGCTAACTTGAGATGAGCACTGCAAGTTTCTTATGAAGACTAGGCATAAAATCAATTAAGCAGATTTTTTTGTACAAATAAAGTTTAGACAAAAATTCGGATTGATACAAATGTTTATTACTTATATAAGTATCTTGAATAACAACAGCGTAAGAATTTGACTAACTTTTATCTATACATATAATAAAAATGTAACGGATCGCTGTCTGTACCAGGGATGTTGCGGATGCCGATTTTTTCACATCCGCGGATGCGGATGCGGATGCGAATATATGAAGGCTCACATCCGCGGATGCGGATGCGGATGCGGATGTTTAAGATCTCATATAAATCTATACAAATAAATACAATTTTACTTAATACATATGGATGTAACACGGTTTTTATTTTTTTACTTTTGTCTGTTTGTCGGTCTGTCTGTTTTTCCGGCTAATCTCTGAAACGGCTGGACCGATTTTGATGGGACTTTCACTGGCTGGTAGCTGATGTAAAAAGGAGAAAACTTAGCCTAATTTTATTTTAGAAATCAAACAAAAAATTTTTTGTTAAATTCCACGCGGTCGAAGTAGCGGGCACATATAGTATTACATATGAATGAAGAATTATTACAATGATAATTAAAATTGTTATTAAACAAAATCGTAATGTAAAGTGCTCCTATTTTTTTAACTTTACTTACTAAGTTTCATATTAGTAAGTGAAGTAAAAAATAGGCGCATTATACTAAATAAATAGTAATATTGCCGCCTTTTCTAATTCAAGGCGGTTACATCAAAGGCGTGACAAAACATAAAATTTTTAAGCGGAAAATGCGTATTAAATGGAATTTAAAAAATGATTTCATTTAAATTTTAATGTTGATATTAATAAGCTTTTCAATAATTGAAAAAAATAATACTATAATATGCCTTTTTGACTGAAACACCAATCACAGCGCATGACGTCATACCTACGAGCTCCTTATGCGCACTATTGAAAAAGTAATTAAAAACGGCTTTAAAGTACGCTAAACCTTAATTTATTACGGAAAAATAGGCTTTTTTTCGTAAATAGTAATGTCTTCATTATAGGTTCAAAATCTTTCGTCATGCCTATTCCATATATTACTTTGTGTCGGTGGTGAAATTGTTAATAAACTTGTTTAATAATCAATAACGCGCTGAAAAAATATGGATATATATATTTTTTTATACAACAAAAGTGGCAAACAAGCATACGGCCCACCTGATAGGAAACGGTTACCGTAGCCTATTAACGCTCACGATACCGAAGTATCACTTGCGCGTTGCCACTCTGTGTTCGGAGAGTTATAGTGTGTTGGCAGCATAATGGGTTTAATCCCTGCTTCCAACACAATGTAACAATCCTCCCCCCTCCCCAAGGAGCTCATTACTGGAAACCTTATTCACCGCGTAGGAACACAACACAAAAAATGAGTTATTTATTTGGCTACGGACTTCTGTAAGGTGGAGGTCCTGCCCCAGTCGGGCAGCTCCAAATTCGAAGGGGAAACCCGTTATGCCCTACCTCTCTTAAAATATAGGATATTGTTATAAAACAATAAACTTTACCTACAATAAAACGTATTACCGGTGTAACATAATGGCATTTACCTGGCGATTTTAAAGTAATAAGCTGAGCTAAGGCTAATATAAAGATTTCCCAATAACCAATTATATACACTCAATTATCACTGTATCACAATAACACTCAAAATATATGTCTATACGATAAGTAATCCACAGCTCAAACAAACACGTAATGATTTATTTACAAGAAAAACGCGTCGGATCTCGTCAACCATTTTTAACGCTCCTATTGGTAATTTTCACATGCGAACGGCACGCGCCATTCGTCGGCCCCGCCCAATTTCTTTATTGTCGCAACTTGTATAACATCCGCATCCGCATGAAAATCCGCATTGATTATTGCGGATGCGGATGCGGATGCGGATGTCAAAATTGATGCGGAAGCTCCGCATTTGCGGATGCGGATGCGAATATTCGCAACATCCCTGGTCTGTACATGGAAGATTTATGAGAAAAAATGTGATAGGGACCTTTTTCAACGCAAATAGCACCCAAAACACTGATTGTTACAATTTTGTCTGTTTATCTGTTTGTCTGTTTGTCTGTGCGTTTGTGCCGCTAATCTCAGAAACGGCTTATCCAATTTAGATGTGGTTTTTCAATAATATAATGTGGTAAGCTTTTCGTAACATGTACAAAGTAAATCAAAATGTATAACCAAAAAATGCTCCCAAAGTCACTTTTCCACGCGGACGAAGTCGCGGGCACAGCTAGTATATAATAATAATATAAATAATATAAATAGAAGAAAGAATATTTTATCTTTAGATATCTTAAAAGCCCCTTACTATGAGTGCAGCTATAAAAGTTACTGTAGTTCTCTCAAAACTGCTATCAAATACTTTCACGAGTGGAGGGAAAAAGGTGGTGACGCTATTGTACCCACAGAACAGATAACCTATAAACCTTTTTCCTTTTTCACAAATGTACCTAAACGTCAGCTTAGTCGTCAAGTATAAGTTGCTACGGGATAAAAATAACAATAATACTTTAGATTAATAACATAGTTAACACGGTGTTTTTAATCGTAAAATTGTACATATTTAATGGCTTTGAATCTATTCCTTTAAAAGATTAAATGCATTAAATATTTGTAATAAGCTAACATGTTTCGTGTTTGTTCTGATACCGGGAGGACTTTGTATGTAGGTACAGAGAAATATCTCTTACATGTATATGTATATGTCACGCCGAGTCCCTAACGGGGTAGGCAGATAGAGTAGAGCGACAGTTATTTCAACTGAGGTTAATTTTCAAAGGGTTTTGATACGTTTTGTTACCGGGGGATTTCCATAACATTTTATGGCGATACTGACTCTTGATTAATGAATTTATTGGCGTGTTTTAGTAAGCTTATTTATATTATAGGTATACACTGTCCTAAAATTTGCTACAGCATAGAACCAGTGTGGGTACTCCTGTCATCTCTATTATAGTGCATTTTGCTTTTAAAGTGAGAACATTGTGTCATAAATCTATTTACTAATGCAAAACCCTGTCGTTGCATCTTGCTTCCAATAACGTGAGCCATAACTTGTCGGGCGAAATTAAATTTGCAAGCAACTCTCAAAAAGCTGGTACAGCTACCGTGAACAAAGTTTCATCAATGCAAATTTTGCGGAACGTGTTCGCAATTATTTAATATTTGACGGACATTAAATAATTGGGAGACACACCACCTGATTCTAGTTAATATTAATTGTTAAATAGGTACTACACAAAGCTTAGGTATATATACTATGGAAGCCAGTCAATGATGTATCGGTATTGGTCCCCATTCTAATAATACCTATGTATCATTTTAAAACCATAAGAGAGTCATAATGGAAGCCCTGCAGCGGGTTGATACTGATGGCCTCCCTGCTGAAGTAAATAATAGTTACCGGTCTAACAAAAATGCAAAGATACTATTACTTTTATTATCATTAATAGGCACTTACCTATGTTTTATTTTTCTTTGATTTTGATATAATTTACTCTGGACGGCAATGAGGTTTGTCTGGAAAGTTGGTAAACTAGCGTAACGGCCCACTTTCCTACGTAAAACAAAACAGTTATCGCCATAGATTAAAGTATTATTTAAGGCAAGTTATCACGTAGCCTTTAGGCATAAACAATACCCGAAGCATCACTTGCGCGTTACCAACCTTGTAGATGAAGAATATGCTATACCTACTCGTACTATTAAGAAAAGGGTCGCTCGGTCCGACATCTACCAGCACAGCACTCCATGTGAGTCAAGTAAGGTATGGCTCTTCCGACCCTTATGGAATCTTTTCTCATCCTTCTTGAAGAGCTGATGCTGTGGGGAAACGTCGAAAAAGGGGAAACCTCAATGGGGAGGTCATTCCACAGCCTGAGCCTGCACAAGGAAACTATTTTGGAACAGTGATATTAATTAATTAAAGGGTTTTGAATGCTATAAGTACCAGAGTAACATAACCTACTCTGTGAACGTAAATAATTATTATTTGTACCAATTATAACAAGAAAAAATAAACTATTTGCAGAGGTGTAAATAGGGTAATGAAAGCATTTCTTAAGAGGGTAATTAAGTGCGTATTTTATCACTGCGTTAACCGTCTCAATCCTAGAGTTGGAAATTTCATTTATAAATACATTAACAGTGCGCTTAACACATACCATTTACTGGAGAAATATCCATCTCATAGAAATATCTGAACGAAACAAATGCCTATGTAGAATCATCTTCTTTCTATTATTTCTAAATGTCTCCGTAAAATCTTCTTTCTTTTACAAAATTTATAAAATCGATCGCAGGTCGTAATTTCGCGAAAACTCGAGAATGTCACGACCGATTTATAATGATTTTTATTTGATAGTATTCGCATGGATTCCTGGATGGTGTAGATCCACTAATAGACCCGATAGGTGTCGCTGCGTCTTATTTTTTTAACTCGCTTTTATTAGCTTCATATGTATGTTGTATACGTAGTCATGTTCAAAGATTCCGTTAGGTACTTATCAAGGACCGTGACAATGTGTGTGCTTTTTAAGGTATTATCAAAATGATAATCCTTCTACCAATATATGTCAATAAAATATTTATAAGTATTGACACCATGCACCTCAGTTTTGCTTACAATATATTTTTTTTATTTACACTAGTTTAACGGAATTTATTAAAATTTAATTACTATTTTTGTAGATTTTTATTTAAAGCGTGTTTTTTAGATTTTTTTAGTTTTTCACCCAAACGAATCTCGCGGTCTAGCTAGTCCCGGTCGGGACTAGCTTGATTAACGCGAAAGGTTGTGAGTGCGAACGGATTTTAATTAAATTACATCGTAGCGTATAGTAGAAAACTCACGGTTTATGTTTTCTTCACGAAATTGTCTGGGAGAGGCAGAGAAAGACTATGCTCCAACTAACAAGATCAAATCGACTGAACACCTAAGGAACACCTGGATAACATGTCAGTATGAGTTAAGAAACCATTTCAGATTTTAGGAGTCACCCCCTTATTTTGTAGGAATGGAATTGCACTGTATTGCAATCTGCAGAGTGCAGATTTTGACAATAATACTTTACTAGTAGGATCAATCAGGTGGATGAGAAATGAAACATAGAATCAGATAATTATTTTTATTACATTTTTAAGCATCATAAACTAACACATAGAGTATTACAAATCTCAGCTAAGTTGACAAATAAATCCTACACTTAAATATAATGAACTGTAATTGCCTTCAATATTATTGTGAGCAAGAGAGATGGCCATATACACAATATATGAAGCTATCCCTTTCACTCACTAGCAGGCAATAAGCCTTTACATAGCCACAGTTAACAAAACTTCGTAATATAATTTCATACCTTCCCAGAAAGTTCCCTGAAAATGTAGGCAGAGGTGATTGGTAACCCAACCCCAAAATGTGACAGATGGCAAGTCTTTTGCCCCAAGCACTATTATACATATTATGTACCACATTATGCCTCACAAACATACACAGATTTCCTTAAAAAAACATATAAATATACTTTTACAATATGACAGTGATGGTTGTAGGCAAAAGGTTTAACAGTTACATAATCCAAATTTAGCAGGACATGAAAGATGGAAAGTTAGTTACAATTTCTCAAGCACATCTTTGATTTTCTTTGAAAAACATAATAAACTGATTTCTCTAAAAACTTTTCGTTCTTTCTAAAGCATGTGGTTTTGTGAAAAGCCTATCTTGAGTTCAGGCAACTCATTGGCATTTTGTAGGTGACTGTTCAAACCACTTATCCAGACTAACTCCTTAGTACTACTTAGTATGTTTTAAACAGCAATATACCGGACAGGTAAGTCCATGCACATATTTCTATAGAATAATCCATTCATACCAGTTCTAGGAGAGAAGTACCGCCTTAGGACCTCCCTTACTTCAGCTACCGTTATTGCAGGCACACCTTCAAAGCCAGACTTTATATAAACAGCATTGCTTAAACTTATTGGGTTACAAAAATAACCTCCTTCAAATTTACTGAACGGGTCACCACTCTTCTTCTTAGCATCCTGGCGAATAAGATACACTGCATCAACAATTTCTGCAACCGTTTCATAAGCTACAAAGCACAAAACCTCCAGGGCTGATGTTGTTATCTTTAGTTCTTTACCAGGATTGATCCACTGTTCCAGTTTTGTGAAGCCTTTATTGCCAAGAGTATAGCCTGATCGGAAGGAACTGCATCTCGCTTTGTGGTAAGCCTCGTACTTCTCAAAAGTCATTGACTCTGTAATCTTTGCAGCCCTAACTTTCCTCAAGTAGTCTATGGCATCAAACTTGATCTGGCTCACTTCATCTGCTTCATCAAAATCTTTAATGATGTCAATGTGTGTCCTTCGTTTCTTCACTGTAGGGTCCGTTTCATCTTCCATTATTATGCTGGACATTAAAGTTTCCGTCGGCGTAGTGATGTTTACCTGACACTTTTTGTCAATATTATCCAATTTAATTTGATAGTCATGTAAGCGCTTCAATTTCACTTTGTTCTTCCTCATTAGATATATTATATCGTAGTTGGTGATAAACTTACTGCTTCTTAAATTTGAATATTGTAAGGCTTCTTGAAGCATTGATCTCAGTTGCTGCAATACAATACTTTCTACTAAAACTACAGTAGCAGCGTTTGGATTTGGATTGTCACCGAATCCATGCATCATATTTGATATTTCTTTTTGGAAGTTCGTCGCTTCACCATCTAAAGTAAAATAGGAAACCATGATTATTTTCAATAGAAATAAAATTTGTCAAATAAATGTTCTTTAGTTCTTTTTTCTTTGATGGACGTCTATTATGTTTGTATCTTTCAAGTTGTTAAAAATACTCATGACGTGGATAAAAGTCTTTTTGTTATGCGTATAAATATATCCCCCCGAAGAAGTAGTCAGATATATAAAAAGTAAATAAATATAATATTAAATAGGTAAATATTTTGACTTTGCTGGCGCTCTACTTTGTCTACTTGCTATGTGTGGGATTCGGCGTGATGAATATGTATGATCTCTCTGCTCTGCTCTGGGTATTCAGTTAAATATTTCTTTTGAAAATTACTCATAATTTATAATGATAAAAATATTATGTAAGTAATATGTAAATAGATCGCACGATGCAAGGTCAGGGATCTTCGAAGTAAAACAAAAGAGTAAATAATACAGTTTTGAAGTCTGGAATAAATAAAAAAAAGTATTATAATTACTCAAGTGCGAAGCTTTCTGTGTGTTTCTGTGTGTCTTAAGCTAGATTCGAGAATGGTTTAGATTTACAATTACGGGCAATTTAACTTTTTAACCCGAGCGAAGCTGGGCGGGACAGCTAGTTACGTGATAAAATCATAGATATAAAATCCTAAATCTATGGATAAAATAAAGTAAAGTAATCAGCTGAGAGCTGACAGACAATCGTAACCTCACTGAAATATATATTGTTTGTATGTTTCATAACATTGAACTAACATCAAAGCAAAGGTCAATGCAACTAAGTACTCTCTATCAAGGTCTTGGAAACGCAGAACAATTAAAATTAAAATTATGAGTTTACATCGTCTAATCATTAAGAATTTCGTTAAATTTACACCTGTTGTCAAAATTCGAAGTGGATCATGTTGGTCTTGTGGAAATGATATTAAAGCACTAGTAACCAATTTGTTTTGCTCAAATTGTAATGCGCTGCAGAAACCCAAAAAAGAATATAATTACTTCGAAATTTTGGGTGTAAGTGAGACTTATGACCTGAACGAAAATGATTTGGCAAAGAAATATAAAGATTTGCAGAAGTATCTTCATCCTGACAAATTTGCAACCAGGTAAATATTTTATATAGTAGAAGTATTTACTATAGAGATACTCTATTCACTCTGCTTCCCCCTTGAGGGACTATGCATATTGAAATTTATAAATGAGTGAAATTGTTAGTGTTTGATTTTCAATAGTTCAAGGTGCAAATCAACTTAATCACACAAATATTGAACCTGTAACCTTACTGCTCTGATCTCTAAACTGTAATTGTTAAACAATTTTTTTTTTGTAAATTGCAGACCCAAAGAAGAGCAAGAAATATCAGAAAAGTATTCATCATTAGTAAATGAGGCATACAACACATTGTTAGGACCATTAACAAGAGGTATGATAGACTTTGATATTGAGAGATCTTTCATCTCCATAAAGCTTGTGGTTAGACAAATAAATTAAGTTAAGTTTTTAGAACCACTCCCTTCGCCCCAGCATCGCTTGGGTGAAAGAATAAAAGCCACAGTCACCTATCGAGTCCAATTTTGAAACTATACCATTCTCAAATCCACTTGAAGGAACACAAAAATAATCATCAAAATCTGTCCAGTTGTTTATGATTTTATAAATGATATGCAAACATTCATTTTTATATATTATATAGATGGGAGTTGAAGGTAAGTACTCTTATGTGTTGTCCAATTGACAACCACCGCTGCATATATTAACTAGACATTTCCTATGGGTTCACTTGAATTAAATATGATTCGCTGACATGAAAACAAGTAGGGCTTTCAATTATTTACACAAAAGTTCATGTCACTGTAATAATGTAGCTTTTAACTACAGGTGAAAGGATTAAAAAAAGTAGATTTTGAGTTTATCTCATAACTTAGAAATAATCAAAGGTTTTGTTTTTGTGAGTCTTTGTAATTGTTGTTTCTTTCAGGCATATACATGCTCCAATTAAGAGGCAAAAATATTCCAGAAAATACAGAGTTGGATAAAGAATTTCTTATGAAAATTATGGAAAAGAATGAAGAGGTTGAAAATGCTCAATCTGAAGAAGAAATTATGCAACTAAATAAGGAAAATAAGGCAGTCATTGAAGACTTTCATAAACAACTCTCAAAAGCTTTCTTTGATGGAGACATGAAAAGAGTTATTAAATTGCTTGGTTGTTTGAAATACTATACAAGCATTGATGCGCAGATACAAGCATCTATTCGCAATAAAGGTATCATTAGATAATGATATCGCAAAAACAATACTATTAATTGATAATAATAGAAAAAAAATATGTGAAAAATTGTGATATTCCCAAAATTAGGGTTAGATTAGATTTATAGAAAACTGGTGCAGTTAAATCATGTTATTTTATTAGATTCCAATATTTAAAAAAGCATGAATTAAAACATATAGAATTGATTTCTTAGTTTTATTTATTAGCTTACTTGCTACGCATTGAATTCTGCAGTTACCTGTTTTACTTATCTACCACAGAAGGTAGTAGAATCTTCCTGAATATCTCACGCCTTACTAGAAGTCTGTCCAAAAGATGGGATAACATCCCATCCTTTGGACGTCGAATCTAGGCAGGCAGGTTTTGCTTGCTTACATGAAATATCAAGTCACCAACTTTACTTTAAAAAAATTATTAAACTAGCTAGAGAATTACACCCGTACCTTCAGTTGTAAGCATAGCCCAATATAACATAGCCAGTGATATTAATTTCCCTTCCGTCCTGTATCTAGTCGAGCATAACATAATAGCCGCAGTGGCTAAGGTCAAAATGCTAGCGTCTATAAACACGTAATAAAACAAGTAATAGAGAACAAAGAAAAGAACAGTTAGCTTCTAGAACTCGTGCCTAAGTGCTGCCAATATTTATTCTCATGACGATAAAAGAAATAGCTCCAACTCACGCCTTCCCACAAGGGTCCGCGAAGGGGTAGGCAGAGGTGTATAGGTAATACCCACACACCCACTTTCCGTCAGAGGTATATTAGGTGCCAACGTGACAGATGGCGAGTCCATCGCCGTTACTCAAGCACGACTATTACATACGCATTTGAATTTCTTCTCAGACGTATGCAGGTTTCCTCTCGATGATGTTTTCCTTCACCGTAAAGCTCGTGGTGTGACTTATCACTGTACTTATGTTCAGAAAAACTCATTGGTACAGTCGGGATTCGAACTTGCGACCTTTGCGCCGCAGGCAACTGCTCGAACCAATCGGCCACCACGGCTTATTTAAATAGCTCCAAATGTAACAAAGTTACAACATTATCTAAGCCAGTCGGTAATACTCTCTCCGAAGTATTTTATTATGGGCTTTTCAGAAACTATTTTAAACAAACAACATATATAATTTTGTCGTTACCAATTTTAAAGTATGGTAAGAAGTTTCTAGACTTGGAATGTATTTTCTTATTTTTATTTGCATTATTGCCATATTTGAGCGACTGTCCCATTTTCTGAGGCAAGATGCCTTTTGCTTTATTTATTACTATAGGCATAAGTGGCTAGACGCGTGCTTACCCCAGTAAGGTTAACGGTTTGCACAGAACATAAATAATTGATATTTTAATGAAGTTACAAGCTCAAGGCGAACAAAAAATTTTACGATAGGTATTTACATGTTAGCTACAGGTCCAATTATACTCCCAGTAATCATTCGCAGCGGTACATTATTTATTTTAAAGTTATTTCAACCTATGGAAACCGACTCTCAAATGATTGATGTGCTTATTCCATCACACACCATTGGCACTTTGGTACTGCGACTTGAGTTACTAAATACTTGGTCATTCTTACTTTAATGCTGAGCTTAGTGCGTAGCTTGTAGATTCTTTAATTTTTACAAGCGATTAGGTACTTAAGTCACTTGGACAAAAGTATCAAGATACATTACATAATAAGGTGATATTTAGGGTCTAGTAGTCCTCAGTGACGTGATCTGCTGGTCAATTCTCAGATCAAGTCAGATAAACTCAGTTCAAGTTGGCTTGGTCGCGCTATATAAGAAGAAAGCTCTCATAAGTAATTTCTTGTTGATCATAAGCACGTCTTCATGTAGAGTAGGTAATCCTGTCGACAGCATTAGTTCGAAACACCGCGTGCTGTTTGCTGAACGTTAGTAGTTTTATTTTATACCAATATTTAAAGATGGTTTGCAAAATTCTTGTTGGTTTCATTGAACTGTGGATACTCATGTGCGTCCATAAAGGTGAGATATGCATATGATTATATTGTTTATTAGTTTGTATTAAAATTTATTATATTTTGATCGCGTTTAAGGTACGCCCAAGATTCATGAAGTTATAGGTTGAAAAATCTTTTTTATAAGGTTTACTTACCTACTTTATTAACTAGTTAAATACTTAGGTATATCAATTACCTGCAGTTTTAATTTTAACTGAAAAGTGTCAAACTACGAGATACTACCCTAAATCCGAGTGCGAAGCCTTCCAGGCATCGGTTTGACTGTGGAAGGGCGTCGCACTCAATTTTAAACATAAACAACAAAAGAGCCATAGTGGCCGAGTGGTCCGAATAGTTGCCTGCGAGACAAAGATCGCAAGTTCGAATCCCGACCGTACCAATGAGTTTTCTGAACTTAAGTACAGTGATTAATCACACCACGAGCTCACACACATCACCGAAAGTGAAGGAAAACATCGAGAGGAAACCTGCATACGTCTAAGAAGTCATTCAATGAGATATGTATAGTCGTGCTTGAGTAACAGCGACGAACTCGTCATCTGTCACGTTGGCACGTAAAAATATATGTCTGGCGGAAAGTGGGTGTGTGGGTACTGCCTATACACCTGTGCCTACCCCTTCGGGGACCCTTATGGCAAGGCGTGAGGATATATAACAATTGTTAAGATTTATTTGAGAAATAATATACTTTATTTCTAACTTTTACTATTAGGTATTGCGAGATTATCGTAGAGTAGGTACTGCTTTCCCGGAATATCGATTACCGTAGAAACATACCAGGGTGTAATTTCACTGCGATCTTGCTTAAGGTAACTACTCAACAATGCTTATTTAAAAGCTAGTATGTGTACCATATATTCTATTACATACTAGCTATCACCCGTGTAAAAATATATTAATGGTAGGTTTTTTTTTTATAAAATAATTCCTTTCAGTAGTCAGTTTTTGCGTGAAAAACGAACAAATTGATATTTTAATATTTAATTTTATAAAGAATACTAGCTGTGCCCCCGACTTCGTCGGCGTGGAAGGCTTTTTTATATTTCGTAAAAAAAATATTAGTAATAAGTATCCTATGTTACTTCTAATACCTCCAAGAATATGTGTACAAAGTTTCATGATGATCGGTTAAGTAGTTTTTACGTGAAAGCGTAACAAACAAACTTACATTCACATTTATAATATTAGTAAGGATTAAGTAGGAATGATTTTACTAATCTTTTGCAGTATACACACAATTTCTAATACCGTTGCCAAGGGTAATAGAAGGTAAACCGACGACAATAGACAGGTATCCTATAATGGCCCAACTGCTGTTGGACTCTTGGGGGTCACACCAGTTTGCGCAGCACTGTGCTGGAGTGATACTCACTTCAAGACATGTGCTGTCGACTGCGCACTGTTTCCAGTACAATGCTAATACCGGAAGGAAGTAAGTTACTTAGTAGAATAGGTACCAACAATCAAAGAATTAGAATGCTATATTGGCCCCACTTTTCGTAAAATAATTCTGATCTTGAGGGAAGAGACCTCGCGATATTCGTTACGTACCGCTAACTCACATGTGAAATCAAGTTCGAATTTTGAAATTGGAAAAAAATTTAAAATATTTATTTAGGTAGATATTTATTACTCATTTATTCCTATTTCTTCCGTATATTCGCCTACGCTTACCACGCTTGGAAGGCGTAAGGTGGTAAGGCCATAAGAATTTTACAAAAGTAAAGTTTTTGGTGTTGGGTAAAAACATAACACCGTCGTTTTACTCGAAATATATTCTGTCCTGACAGATGGCAAGATAAACTTGCCGTTTACGTACTCATATGTATGTACGTCTTTGAATTTCTTTTGAAACGTATGCAAGTTCCCTCGCAATGTTTTTCTGCTTCGTAAAGCTTGTGTGGTGACTGCTCATTATGTATGCTTAAATTAAAAAGAAACAATTATAGGTACCGTGGGGATTCGACTTGCATTGATTGTATTGCAGACTAAATGGCCACCACGGCATTACGGTTTACGGTGAAGGAAAACATCGAGAGGAAACCTGCATACGTCTGAGAAGAAATTCAAAGGCGTATGTATAGTCGTGCTTGAGTAACGGCGATGGACTCGCCATCTGTCACGTTGGCACCTAATATACCTCTGGCGGAAAGTGGGTGTGTGGGTATTACCTATACACCTCTGCCTACCCCTTCGGGGACCCTTGTGGGAAGACGTGGGGATATATTATAATTATGTTTCAGCTATGCTCTGCCAAAGTACTGGAAGGTCCGAGTTGGGTCGACATATCGCACACGTGGAGGTGTGGTACACAATATAAAGACCATCATACCTCATAGCGGATTTGATACATATTTCTTTACAAACGACATTGCTATAATAGTGGTCTCACGACCATTTACTTTTAACAGCAAAGTGCGTCAGAGTTCAATAATAAAACAAAACGTTGAAATAAAACCTAACTCCGTATGCACGTTAATAGGATGGGGAGTATTAGAAGTAAGTGATTGTTATTCTTTTGAAAGCGGTTGTAGATTTGAAAATGGTTTTATTTTGAATTTTCTAATAATTTTTGTCTTGGTTCACAGATAAATGACCCACAGCCAGATCAGCTTCAACAAACAAATATGTTTACGATTGATCAAAATATATGCAGAACGCGTTATAGTGCCATTGGCGCAGCTATATCAGACTCCATGCTATGTGCTGGCATAATAGATTTAGGGGGCTCTGATGGATGTTTTGGGGACTCCGGTGGACCTCTAATTTACAAAGGTCTTGTAATTGGTCTGGTTTCTTTCGGCTACTCTTGTGGACATCGATATTATCCTGGTGTTTACACGAAAGTATCTCACTACACTGAATGGATTGTGAAGACTGTTTCATCTAATAAATAAAAATAAAGACAAAAGTATTTGTAGTTTTTTTACCCTAACGGGGAACAATCGTCCTCAACCCATCAATCAATTTACATGATATGACGCGTACGCGTAGAAAAGATCGAAATATAAAAGAGCAAGTTCGTCACTATCCATTCTTTTGAATTCTTTAATAAATTGACATGTGTCATACGCATGTGACATATTAATAAACCTGTCTTATCTGTCTTCGGAAGGTTTCATTTGAATGCTATCGATCGATTCATGAAGGAAACAAAAATTAAAGATTCATTTAACTTGGTATTTTGGAAGAGCTATTAAAAATAGGCAATAAATTTACATATAATGGCAAAAAAGAACGTCATTGCATTTGTCAAGGACTTTTACTACGATCCCTTCAAGTGGTAAGTATAACTAACCTCACTGAAATCAGTGTGCTAAATGATTTGCCGTGAGGTACCGAATACCAATTTGCGCTTTAAAATTTTACTGAACGTCAGTGACTAGCTGGGGTAGGAACTTTAAGATTTAAAAGTTGAAAATAAAGTCTCGTTATTTTTACACCCCTCTTATTGTTTAGTGTCTATGAAAACCTAGTAAAAATTAACAAGACATTCAAAACCGACAGTTAATACTTATACTAATTATGTACCCTGACATGGTCAAAGCCAATTAATCAGATAATCTTAAAATAATGTAAGCCCAGATTTATAGTCTCACTTAATTTTACTATAGCATTTGACATGGATTTTACAAAACATACTGTGTGGCTTGAGAACATTATACTTGTGTGTGTGTGGCTAGTTACCACTCCAGTTTTTTGTGAACCATCCATATCACACATATCCCATATTCATAGCCAGTTCTTAAGGGGTAGTGCTATCATTCCATCCCTTTAGTTACATCAATAACCTCTTGTAAAAAAAGCTTATAAAATGACTATATATGATTATGTACTTTCAATCCTTGCCAAAATGATCTCTGAAGGTGTAAAGTGTAATTGGACCCTCTTTTTAACATAGATTTAGGTGCAAATGTGTTCTTATCTAATATCTGCAGGAATGTGCTGCAATAATGCTGTTTTTATGCATGCAATTTTCATCTATAATTAAAATGGCATTTAGCATGGGTACAACTTCGAATGATTTTTATTACTTGTAATAATGTACATCTTATTGGTGATCAATAAAAAAATAAATAAAGCACTTTACTTAAGTTGGGAAATAAATTTGTTCAAAAAGACTACTAGATTTTGAATCTGCAAACGGTTTATCCGATAGGCAGGCAAGACTGTTCTCAATGATGACTGACTGAACCCCATTGGTTTGTTTGAAGGAGTTTCTTTGGACTCCCTTATGGTCTAGGCAGAGAGAGTAGAGTGCAAGTTCTCTCTAAACTCACAAACCTCTCTTGTTTCATCCACATTCATCAATCTACATTTGTACATGCTTGTGGGTTTGGAGTACTCTATATGTTCCCCTCTTTGAGTGTCTGATGGATTAGAACTCGGTAGTTGTAACATTGTAAAATATTTAAGTGCCAATAAAACTAGTGTTGGCTTTTCTAATATGTAATACTTACCAACTTAATTTCCCAGTGAAATTGTTTATTTTCACATCTCTGCCTAAAAGGAGCTTTTGTGTGATTTGGTTGGAATATTAATTCAATCCAGTACTGTAGGTATAAAACATTAGTAGTATATTGTTTCTGAGCTATACATAGCTACTTATTATCAGCATAAGCTTTGTCTAACTAGCTTATCTTAGCTAACTACAGTTTGAATTCTGTGCCATTTAGAGATATCTACATGTATATGAACCCTGTGTCGAAAAATTACAACTATAATCAGTTTTGTAAACACAATACCTACAGTGTAGTGTTGTGTCGGAAATTTGATATTGTGTCGTGTTTATGAATATTCTACAGTTTGTGTTATTCTTTTGCAGGTCACTAGTGAAAAGTGTGGGTTTTTTCACAGTGGGCGTCGTAATCGCTAGTGAGTGTACTGGGCTCGAATTGATGCCTGCTACGCTACAATAAACATCTTTCCATAAGTTAAAATAAGAATTACAAAATGTTATTATATAATTTATTATTGATTGGCTTTGCGACTACCATGTGCTGTGATGTGCAAAACAAGAAGCCAAATTTTGTTATCATACTGACAGACGACCAAGATGTTGCGATGGATGGCATGGTTAGTATATAGCTTGTGACTTGATTGAATAAAATGTATTAGTGAAACAATTGTGTTTTATTGTTATCTTATTTCAGACTCCAATGAAGAATGTTCAACGGTTTATTGGGAATGAAGGTGTTACTTTCACTGAATCTGTAAGTATGTTTGTGATTGTACGTGATTACCCTTGGAAATTTTAATTAATTAAATTAAATTTTAATTAATCTGGCTACGGCGTTAAGGATTCGGCGTAATAATGTATGTATGCATAAGCATGTATGTATCAATAAACCACCTCTTTAATCACTACATGTCATAAAACGAAGTCCTTCGCAAGACTGCGAAACTACTGAACGGATTTTCATACGATTTTCACCAAAACACATTCAAGAGAAGGGTTTTAGTGTATAATTTGTTAAGGTTTCGTAAATTGCTTGGAATAAAACATGTAGGCAATATTATGCTCTACTAACAGTTTGAAGCCAGGGTGGGTTGCGTAACGTTGACCATTATTTATGTAACAAAATATATAATTAATACGTACGGAGAATGTGTATATCCTACTATCCAACTGGGCGAATAATCAGATGTAATCAAATCTAATAATTTATTTCGTAATATTATACATATAAACCGCTCCGCACAGCTCGTAAGTGAATATATGTCAACGTAAAATTGTAAATACCGTTAGATTATAATCTAACTCGCGAAATTGTAAACTGTCGATAGATTGTGAACGGTTACATACTGCTTACAATTTAACGCATTATTTTACAGTTGATTATAATCTATCGAAGTGATACCGAAAAATTGTTAAATGGAATGGGAGGGGACGCACCTCGGGCGCTGATTGGTTGAACGGCATATGCCCCACGCCGCCATATTTGTTTCTTAATTCGTTTGTTATCGAATACTAATAGTGTTTTGGTGATTGTAAATTGATTCCGTGTTGAAAATAATTCTCAGCTTTAGAATAAGTATATAATTGTTGTAAAAGTAGAATGAACCTGTGATTTCCCAAAGAAATGCAGTTGATAGATATATTAGTAAATGTTAGGCTATGTTAATAGTCACCGAACATAGCCTAAATTACATACATTTTCTGTGTTTTAATATTTTTTATGCGCTGAAGCTACGTGATCTCATTTAAAATGTCAGATATTGAGCCTGTCCATCAACAAATCTCAGAAATACCAGTTATTGTTAATCGGGATGAATTTACCATAGAGTTACAAAACTATTACAGCGGGCATAACAAAAATAGTAAAAAATTTGAATGGACAAATCAAAGAATACAAAGTGTAATACAATTGTTAGACGAGTACAACACAATGAAATCTCAAAATAGGCGACCAACAAACAAGCATTACCATCATGCAAGAAAGTACGGTGTAATGAATATTGTCAACCAAAAAGTTTTAATAATGAAGAGAAAAGACAAGTCAGGTCCAGCAGTACAAATAATTCCAACGGAAGAATATTATCAAAAGATACTCGATGCGCATATTGCCACTGGACATGGACGGCGTGACAAAATTGTTCACTCCTTGAAAGATAAATATGTGGTGCCAATATTTGCAGTTACAATATTCTTAAATTTGTGTAAAACGTGTCTAGCAAAAAAAAGCTTGCCAAAAAAAGGAATTGTAAAACCGTTGATTTCTGACGAATTCAATCGAAGGGGACAAATTGATCTTGTAGACTTACAAACATCTCCAGATCAAGACTATAAATGGTTATTACAATATCAGGATCATTTAACAAAATTCAGTTTTTTGCGACCGTTAAAAAGCAAACAGGCTAAAGAAGTGGCAATCGAGATTCTTAAGATTTTTCTGGAAGTTGGCTGCCCTGATATCCTCCAAAGTGATAATGGTCGCGAGTTCACAGCATCTGTGCTTAAAGAATTAGTCAGTTTGTGGCCTGCTTGTAAAATAGTTAATGGAAGACCTACATATCTGGAAAGCCAAGGAAGTATAGAAAGTCCAAATCAAGACGTAAAAAATATGATTCAAGCTTGGATGGCAAATAATAAATCTACAAATTGGTCCATTGGGTGTTATTTCGTTCAGTTCCAGAAAAATACATCATACCATTCAACAATTGCTCGAACTCCTTATAAAGCCTTGTTTGGCGAGGATCCAAAACTCGGACTCTCATCCACCTACTTATCTAAAAATATAATACCCACATTAGAAAATGAAGATGTCGAAAAATTGTCTGAAGAGATTAAAAACAACAAAGAACAAAATACAGAAATAAAGCAAGATGAGATAGAACAGGAAAATGTTAATACAATAAATATTTCAAAAATGGACACTCTGATTATTAAACAAGAAGAAACAACAACTGCAAGTCATGAAGAAATTACTTTAGAACCAATTATAAATGAAAACAGTCTTGAACTACTTCCTGCTTTACATGAGAATTTACCTGTATTTACGGATGTTATTATTTATAAACCAGATGTTAAGCAGGAAGAAATATCTTTAGATAGTACGAACACCATAAAATCAGAAAAACAAGATAAACTAGATGAAAATATTGATAAAGAAAACATCATTCTGGAAAAAGCTATCGCACCTAGCGGATTGTCTTATGAAGGTGATGTCGGTGAAATAATTAAAGATAGTAATTATTTGGTGTGTGACGCATGCAACAAACAATCATCAATATGTGTTGCTGAATCTGAAGACAATGAGGGCTATGGATCGCAATTGCTTTGCAATTTGTGTGTGAATGAGCGTAACATCGTACAAAAAAGAACACAATCACACATATATTTAAAAAGAGCGGCAGATAAAGGGATTTCCACATCGTCGAAGAAATTTAAAGATATCAGTACCGGTTCAAACCTCGAAACTACTACTCAGTGATATTCCAGAGGTCAGTATTATGGATAATGCGTGTCCAATAAGTGTGATTGCCAGAAAGCCAATGTTCTTTGTATCTCCAGGTGTCACAGCTCGTTGACATGCAACATACAATAAATGAACAATTTGTTGGAGCAATTAACTTTTAAGCTATTGCATAGCTTCTATCGCGGGCCTTGAGCGTGGAGACCGAATCCAGAAATTCCGTAACGAAAATAACCTAACCTAACTACAAAATTTAGACACATTCGAATATAGAACAGTTCCAAATTCAAAATTGCCGGGAAATATGGAAACAAGTGAACTGAAAAAGCATGCCTAGTACGTGAGCAGCGGTTTGTGAGAAAGTATAAACGTGTATTGCATAAGTTGATAGAAAATGCTATGCAATAGCTTTACCGCGGCCGTCCCCGAGTGCCACACGTTAAAGATTTGTTTTATTTTATTTTTATTCCAAGAATTTTGTGTTTGAGGGGAAAAGTATTTGTTATTGTTTTTTGTATTAAAGTATTTGTTACTATGTGATGGCAGAGTTATTGATTATATACTGGCTAGTTAATAAATAAATACTTCAAGTGCATTTATTTTATTTGACTGACACCTGTGTTTTATTTCTAACTCTATAGACTCAGAACGGCTTCCTGTAAGGCTGGCCAATCAGAGACAGCCTTCGGAGAGTTGACAGCGGAGGCGCGCGACAGCTTGTGATTAAATAATTTCACTTTGATATATTTTAATCTACCGAAAAATTATACGATATGTATTACGGTTCACAATGTAGCGACACTTTACAATCTCGCGAGATAGATTATGATCTAACGGTATTTACAATTTTACGGTGACATATATACATCAACTTGACCTTGGAGAATCTGCAAGTCGACTAAACTATGTCGTACTTGCATATTATTGCTTCAGACCTACTACCTAGACCTACTACTTACTAATAATATTAGAAATGCGAAAGTTTATCAGGATGTTTATTACCCAATTACGGCTGAAAGAAATTGTAAGTATTTTGGCACAGAGATAGATTAGTTGGACCAACTCATAGGATGTTGTATTCCAAATCGACCAACGACATTTCACGCGGGTTAAACCGCGGCACACAGCTAGTGCTAATCATAAAGTCGTGTCGTCATTGTCCGACAGTTCGTGACGTCACCGATCTGCTGTCCCAGCCGCGCGAGCATACTCACAGGCATGTACGTGCACAACCACGAGACGCACAATAACAGCATCAGTGGCGGCTGCAACAGTCCCACGTGGAAACTCCACGAGCAGTCCACCTTCGCTACTGCGCTTAAAGACGCTGGCTACAATACATTCTATGCTGGAAAGTATTTGAACACGGTAAGTAGTGGGTACCTTCAGCATTGCTGCCCGGCAGCATAGCAGCATAGCTAACTGCTATTCAAATTTTGCCCCCTGTACAATTCGTTACTGTATATAAAAAAAAATTTTTTCAATATTATTTACATAGTAAAATTGTATCTAATTTCTGTAAAACGTGAGACCGGCAGGTTTTCTGATTCTTGTAGCAATTCGCTTTAAATTATTACGTCAGAGAATTGAAATTGGAAAAAAAAAATATGAGAGACAAACGTAAATAAACGTCAAAATAAAGACTAAAAAGCAAATAGCGGGAGGAGCATCAGACTGAAAATTGATTGAAAAGTAGACTAGCTACTCGTCATGTTCTTGTAAATGTTCCTATTGGAAAATCAGGCTGTCAAGTTAATAAATACATTTAGTACCTCGCCTACCCCCCGAGGGACTCTGTATGATGATGTGTTTATGTAGTATTAAAGTTTCTTATTGTTTCTAGTATGGCACAAAAGCAGCTGGCGGGCCTGAAGTGGTTCCGCCAGGTTGGACCGAATGGCACGGTTTAGTCGGAAACTCTGTTTACTACAATTATACTATATCCAGCAATGGTGTGCCCACGCATTCCACGGATCAATATCTCACAGATGTTATTGTAAGTATTTATCTATATCGCAGTGGTGACATTAGTGACAGATAAGACCTGTGTAAATGCGCTCTATACTCTCTGGCTACTATGCGGTGGCGCGTAATTTGATACATTACAATTTTAATATAAATATATATTTATATTGTACATTTGGTATAGTTTGATGAAAATTTTATAATTTGACAATAAACAAAAAAATACATATGTATTACACATTTGAATCGGATGTACACTCTTGTGAATAACAAAATCTACCTACATTTTACATACCAACCTTTGTACATTTTGTTGTTTGTTCACAACATTTTCCACTTGACTTTAAGGGTTACACAAGGGCTACAAGCTGCATGAATGAACCTTGAACTAAAACAAACTACTAAAGAATGCCGTGATTTTTTTCCAGCGCGAGTTGGGCATAAGCTACATAGAAAACCAGACGGAGTCTAAGCCGTTTTTGATAATGCTCGCCCCGCCAGCACCACACGATCCATTCACGCCCGCTCCGAGGCACGAGGGTGCATTTAGGAACATTACTGTTGAAAAGAAACCAAACTTTAATATCGCTTCTGATGTAAGTACAGATGAATCTAAATTATCGCAAATTTTTAATATATCTACGACGAGCTTTATGATGAATATAATTACATATCGTGAGGGGAAAACGTCTGCATACGTTTGAAAATAAATTTCAAAGACGAAGTGAATATACTTCTCATCAGAAAAATCTAAACGCCTTGCAAGTTTATGTTTTGTAAGGATTATCAGAAAAAGGTGTATATTTAAGAGAGGTAGGGCATAACTGTCTTCCCGTTCGAATTTGGAGCAGCCCGACTGTGGCAGGACCTCCTTACCTTATCCGTAGCCAAATAACACAATTTTTTGCCTAGTATGGTGTTTCGATTTTTCTGATGAAAGGTATATATATATATATATATATATATATATAGCCTTATAATATATAGTCATCAGTGCACGTTCGCACTTTAATATATGTTTGCGAAAAGAGGGTGCAGGACACACTTCTGCCTACCCGCTTGGGGACGCGGATATATTTACCTTCTTTGAAGTTGAAGTAGATTTTATTCTGCATTTTAAAGTCCTAACATAATTTCGCATTAATAATACCACTTTTACATTACATATATTAATAATACACTATTAGTAGGATCGAACAAAAATATTCTTAAATTTAATTCCAGGATAAACACTGGCTGATAAGAATGCCTCCGTCGCCGCTTCCGGAGTCGATAATACCAGAACTGGACCGCGTGTACAGATCACGTTGGGAAACTCTACTGGCCGTCGATGAAATGGTGGCGGACATAGTGGGGACTCTAGAGACACATTCCTATCTCGATAACACCTATATTATATACACGTCTGACAATGGATATCATGTTGGTAAGCATTCGTAATTAGTATCACTAGCTTTGTCTCGCGATTTCTCCCACGTACCTACTGAATTTCCTGAATTATTAAGTTTTTAAGATCAGTCGAAAGAGACGTACAAATTTATTTATTGTTTTCCTGATATGAACTTTGATCATTTAGTAAAAATATATTATTTGTAATATATCAGATGGCTTGTGGGTGCTATTGCACCCCTGCTTACCTCTTTGGAGACCCTTGTGTGAAAGTAAAACAAAAACCTACCTATAGGTAATAATAATTAAATCATCCCACAGGACAATTCTCCCAAGTGTATGACAAACGTCAACCCTACGAGTCAGATATCAGAGTTCCATTTCTAATAAAGGGTCCAGGCATAGACAAGAACGTGACGAGCAATGAACCTATATTAAACATTGACTTGGCACCCACAATAATTTCCCTCGCTGGCTTGGAAGTGCCAAAGACAATGGATGGCAGACCAATGAGACTTGATACCAACGAAACTATTGTAGAAAGAAATATGCTACTCGAGTATTATGGGGAGGCTAGTGACTCTGTTGTGGACGAGACTTGCCCTTGGAAATATGACGGAAGCAAATTATATGTGAGTAGTCGATGCCGGTGTCATAAATTCAGGGTATATACACTTCTCATCAGAAACATTTAAACACTTTGCAAGTTTATGAGGTATAACTACACTATTAACATTTGACTTTTTGAGTAATTAGTCCCACCACGAGCTTTACGGTGAAGGAAAACATCGAGAGGAAACCTGCATACGTCTGAGAAGAAATTCAATGGCGTATGTATAGTCGTGCTTGAGTAACGGCGATGGACTCGCCATCTGTCACGTTGGCACATAATATATCTCTGGCGGAAAGTGGGTGTGTGGGTATTACCTATACACCTCTGCCTACCCCTTCGGGGACCCCTGTGGGAAGGCGTGAGGATATATTTATATATTATACTACCTGTCCCGCCCAGCTTCGCATGGGTGAAAATTTACATACATACATACATACATACATACATATCATCACGCCAAGTCCCTAACGGGGTAGGCAGGGAGTATAGAGCGCCAGTTCTCTCTAGACTTCATACCTCTTTCGTTTCGTCCACATTCATCAGTCTCTTCATACATGTTCGTCGGTTTCGAATATTCTTGACGTTCCCGTCCTTGAGCGTCCGATCGATTTGATCTAGGTAGTTGGAACGTGGCCTTCCTCTGCCTGTTCTTGCACACACTTTTCCTTGTATATCTGTTTCGTGAATCTTTCTTCACTCATCCTTTCTATATGTCCAAACCAGCGTAACATGTCATTCTTCATCTTTTCAATCTCGGCTTTCGAATCTCTTATTCTTCCGGATTCAATCTAAGTATTTTTATACTTCCTCTGACATACCCAAGGTTCGCTGCCATACAATAAAGTAGGCACAAATATCACAGTGTGGACAGCAACCGTTGCTGCCCATCAACACCGACATGGCCCCATTCGCCTTATTACCGGCAGTTATCCTTCTTTCAATATCTTTTTCATACTTTCCATCTCGTGTGAACATGCTTCTTAAATATACAATTTCACTCACTTGCTCTAGGATTTGCCCATTTACCGATATAACACAATCAGTCACTTGTTAATCTCTTTCGGAAGTGAAAATAAAAATTTCATGAAACACGATTGCAGTCCCGCCTATCGGGTCTAATTGTGAGTCTAAACCATTATCGAATCCACTTGAACACAAACCAAAAAAACAATAAAAAAACATAAAATTCGGTCCAGTATTAAGGAGAAGTTGAATGACTAACACACGGAAGGAATTAGATAATACTTTACACAACTTATATTATGATATTTTTTATTCTACAAATAGCTGTGACCACAATCTAAACAATTTTGTTAATTTATTCATTGATGCAATACCATTAGCTGGATAAATCATATTTTAAAAAAAAATATATCCGTCCTGTCCTCTTCGGAAAAATAGTAAAGGGTATTGTAAAGCATCTTAAGAACGGTATATTTCACTAATACGCTGAAGGATGATGGCATCATCTCTTAGTTACGTTACAATATCGCGAGACTCCATATTCTCCCCAAACACGACTATGGCAATATCATTTAGCATTGGTGCATTGATGCCTCTCTCATGTCATGTCGTCTCCTGCAGTTTGCTTGTCTGCTCTGACCAGTATTTTCTGATTGTCCGATGGCATCACATCCCTTCTAAGGCAGTTTTGAACAATTGGATCAACTGATTATGTTCATGCAAAAGTTGTTGTAGCTGCTAAATGATCTCTGCGAACAGCGTTCATTTACTCCACCTTCAGAATTCTCCAGGAAATAAATCTGAAGAAATTTGTATTTACCATTGCCTACGCTGTTCTTCAGTCTCATTGGCTCGAAGATTGAACTGGGCTTGCGTTACACTGCGATTGAACAGGACTTGCGTTACACTGCGATCGAACTGGTGTGCGCCAACCGATATTTTGACACCTTACTGGTGGCATTTTTTTTAGAATAAAATACGACGATTAATCATGAAACTCACACTAAAACAAAACAAAATTTTTTTGCTGTTGTTGTTTTGAAAGAAACTGTAATTTGTTGTTTGTCAAAATTACTACTTGAATGAAATGTCAGTCTATCTATCCGTAGGGTGCGTTCCACTACGCGTTCACAACGATCACGTTCACGACCGCAGTTTTTCCCGTTTCACTTGCTTGTAAGCGTTACCGTCGTAACCTCAAATAGAATGGATTACAGAGCGTTTTGAGCGTGCAGGTAAATAAAATAAACGGCGAGTTAGTAAAATGAAAGCAAAAGATTTAAGAGGTTAGTTTAAAATCTGTAAGCCTTGAAAAAAAATGATAAATTAATGTTTAAATCGATTCATATTGAAAAAAAATATAATCCTTTTTTTGTATGTTAAATAAGTGATGTAAATATTGTTGGTGTATTAAATTAATTTACGTTCAAATTGAATTAAAATGTCTTGCGGTGGCACGTGGATATTTGGTAAGAGGTACGGTCGCCATTTTATATGTTTTGAGTTTTGAAAATGCCGCTAATTTTCTCAACGATCACTTCGACCCACCTTTTTAGATGGGTCGTCGTGAGCGAAAGTAGAACTGTTTTGCATTCCAACAAAACAGATATTATGTGTGCGAAGAAACACACAGCGTTGGTTGAAGAAGCTGTCTCTAGATCTCGCCATTTTGCCAAATTAAATGGAATAACTTACCAAGTTTCCATGTTTTTATACTTCTCTCTCTTTCACTCGCAGTAGCGCGCGCCAAATTTGCTCTATCCTGGAGCGCGGTGTCAACTGTCACTCATAGAAGTCTTCAATATCCACCAGCAAGCCCTTGCTGCAACGCTGTGTGTTTCTTCGCACACATAATATCTGTTTTGTTGGAATGCAAAACAGTTCTATTATGTGTTCTCCAAAACACACAGCGTTGGTTGAAGACCTGTTTGTTATCTGCTGGTGAAAGAGAATCAGTATCTGATTGTAGACGCTATGTGATAAATTAATAAATTGAGATAAACTCAAATCCTCTGTTAAACAGAACAACCAAGAGAGGATCTCTTGAAGTATTGTGCTATTTGCAAAACTTCTTACTTATTTTATGGAATAATGCTTTGATGAAATTAATATCTTTTCAACAAAAGAAACGATAATCTGAGCCAAACTGCTCCTATTGAGATAGAAGTAAAAGTAATAATACTAGGTTATCATTAAAATCTTAAATGATATCAATATTGTAAAAATAGCAGTACAACAATAACAATATTATAATTAAAAAACATGAAATTTCTTCATTCATTCCTGAGAATGATCAGATCTACCTGGGGCCAGTATAAAAGCTTCATGGCTTTGTATATAATTTTTTTCTTTATTTAACCAAAAGCTGCCTTCTAGGTAACTTCTAGAAGTGACTGCAGCCCTGATACTTCTCGAGGGAGCATCAATATTAAGCTCCTCGAATATCATTTTAATACAGCCAGTTATTGTAGTCCTTGTAGCGGTTGGTTTACCCACACTTATTATAGAGATTATCCAGCAAGTCAGCAGCCTGACTGGACCTAGTCTTTCTTGTGTGGCACGTCTAAGACATCTGATATGCTTTACAGGGCATACATTATGGTCAGGGTGAGTCAGTTCCCTCCCATCTTTAATGTGGGGCATATATTATCCCTCCCTTTCCTTTAATCATATTACATATTATATTCCGAATTATGTTAAAGAGTAAGAATGTGCCTTCCAGATCCTTACTATCTGGAATATTAAACTTGTTGTATTCTAACGCAAGGAACTGGTGTTATACCAGTACCAATTATATGGTCTTAATATTTGCTTAGTGAAAATAATACATGAAATATGTATCTGATATATTATCTACACTTAAAGTGGCACAGTAAATCAAATTACTGATCTATGAAGAATTATCATATTGCAGGCAAAGTTATTCTTAAGATATAATTTAGCAAGTAATCTAGTTACCTAGATAGTGTCAAGGCTCTATGATTTATCTTATGTGACACCTTGACACCCATTTTCTTAATTCAACTTATTACTATTTTGTACATCATCCTCAATAGTCCCTTGGGTAATTGTTACTAGCCCTGGGATACATTCTGGTCGGTATAGACCTGACTATATACATAATATATAGATACATACATAGCTTCCTGCATAGGTCCGCTTTTGATACCGATTCCTCGTAAGCTCTTGCTTTCCTCGGGCAGTGTAAACCGAATCCAATGAGGGGCAATCGATATTCTACCTGCCGTAATGAAACGGCATGGACTTAAGTTTGGCGGAGGAAAATAACTAGCCCAATTGAAACTGTCGCCTTGGACGGTACGCATCGCAAAATCATGCCAAACCATCCGAGTCCCAATGACGTTACGTCGCACAACGGCCGACTACGTCCGGGACGCCCCACTTTTGAAATTTGGCCCCCGAGGCCTGGGGCAACAGGTGTCATTCCGACACGGGTGTGTTTCTTGTAAGAGGCGATAGGTTGGGAAAGCTCTTAAGTCCGTCTGGGACCTCCCTTTCTTAGAAGTATGGCCTTCGAGGCCTAGTAACCCAGGTGCCATTCCGACACGGCTTGATTCTGAGACTCCTTTATCTTTTTAACATGGCCCCCGAGGCCAGGTAAAACAGTTGTCATTCAGGGACGGATCCGTTTCCTGAGAGGCGGTCGGCTCTGACACTTAATCTCATCAGTGAGATAGTCAGAGAGTGGTGCCTAAGTGATCTGTTAACTCCAATAGTCTGGTAGTTAGGTTTAGGAGGATACTAGATTGAGTACCGCATTAACCCTACAACACTCTAATAACATTTTGTTGCCCACCACAATCTGAGTATTCAAGAGAAGGCTATGTATATGCTTGTCTTATTGCTCCAGACATAGCCAACTTCTCCCACTGGCTTAAATGCCAATAAAACTGATCTTGCCAGGCTAATGAAAGGTAATATTCATTCAGCTGAGCACTCCAGCCCACATCTGCTGCATATGTGGTATGAAAGCGAGTTATTGGTGACTTGTATGGTGCAATAGCATTGTGATCTATGGCATCTTGCCAGCATCTCAGCTTCTGGTACACAAGATAGGGTAGTAATAGTATTTGTCCAGGTTTACCTTTGGTGACAAAGTGCTCACCCTACTACTTCATTTTGTAGTAAACAGATTGGTAAAGTCCGGCTT
This sequence comes from Drepana falcataria, assembly GCA_945859725.1. Taxonomy (NCBI): domain Eukaryota; kingdom Metazoa; phylum Arthropoda; class Insecta; order Lepidoptera; family Drepanidae; genus Drepana; species Drepana falcataria. Next base: position 5,050,179 of record OX243941.1, on the reverse strand, counting down.
TATCAATTCTGTAACTGAGTTACTTAGAGACTTTCTGGACATCTATGTGCCAGCCATGGGCTGCCAAAGGCTGCAGTTTCTGAAAACTGGGAAACTAAATTGACTTGCTCTAGTAGCCAAGTAAAACATTATCTAAGTTAGCATGTACCCTGCTACCTTAACAGTACAATTCTGCTGCCAGGTAGTTAGTTTCTACTGCTATGAAGTCCGCAGCCTGACTGTATATTATACTCTCACCATTATACTTCCCATAGGTTGAATATGGACCTTGAATGCTACCTGCGTTCTTAACTATGAATAACTTAAACTTGGACAGGTTTCATGTCTCTGTAAGATCTTTGCTTCTTTAATATTGTTTTTGTCATTTCAGAGTACAGCTCTATTTAAAAATAAACTTGTTTCTCTACTTTATATCTTTCCAAACAAACTTTGTTACAATATTGTATAAGAGTCTTAGTGAAGGGTATAATACTTGCTATTATGAACTTCAGAATGAATTCATACTGTAGCTCTTTGGTTGGCTTAAGAAGCGCAACCTCCCTGAAGTTCTCATGTAAGCATGTAAGCTCTAGTGTTATTGGGAAATTTTCCCCTTGACTTACAACCTCTAAGCCCACTTAAAAAGTCATCTCTCACCTCTATTCAAATCTCAGTTCTGATCTCTGGGATTCCTTCTGGATCTTAGGTATTCTGGTGCATTTATGCATGTACATGTGTATACAATTATTGTAAATAATATATAATATATCCTCACGCCTTCCCACAAGGGTCCCCGAAGGGGTAGGCAGAGGTGTATAGGTAATACCCACACACCCACTTTCCGCCAGAGGTATATTAGGTGCCAACGTGACAGATGGCGAGTCCATCGCCTTTACATTTATTGATTAAGGATTTTATCTCCTTCTGTCTATCTCTCCTTGGTAAAGCTAAGTTAAGTTTGGAGCTTATGTCTGACAGGGATGCTCTAACCTTCTTACAGTAAATTCATACATAAATATCATTAAAGAACATTTTAACTTCTTTTTTTATCTTCACTCCGTCCCAAAAGGGGTAGGCAGAAGTGTGTAGCAAAAACCTGCTCACCCTCTTTCCTACAGACATGTATTTTCTACTTTAGGTGCCAATGTGACAGATGGCAAGTACATTGTCATTACTTAAACCACAATTATATATACACCTTTCAATTTCTTCTCAAACATATGAAGGATCCTCTCAATATTTCCCTTCACCATAAATCGACTGATTGATGAATCACTGTACTTAAGCGTGGACAAGCTAATCGGGACAGTCAGGATTTAAACTTGCAATCATTGTTGCAGGCAACTACTTGAACCATTCTGCCGACACGACTTTCATTTTCAATATATACTTTCCCTTTAACTTGTACCACAAATTACCACCATGTTATTATCATAATACAGTAAGGACACCTGGACAAAAGAATGTGGCAGCTTTCTCACAAATATTTACTTAGGGATAATTCTTGTAAATTTGTTGCTGCCCTACTACTACTTATAAATCTTACAAGCCCTGCTATAATAAATCCTTTACTCTAGTAGTATATAGACCTTCTTGGCCGGAGTTAACACTGCTTCTGCAGATGCTAACTAATCCGAAGTATCTTGAACTAACATGAATCTTAATTTATTTTAAGATTGATTAATTTTAATAAGCCAAAATAAGATAGCAATCTTATTTGCCATAACGTATGCAATTTTTGCGTGCCGGAATGAGTGGTGTTAAAATGCTAAGGTTGACTTAGGAGTTACCAGCACTGGCAGAGTCAGGGAACTCCGACTTTTATTGTAGCCTATGATGAAGTTGACAATACTGTGGCAACTGTAACATATATCCTGATATAAAGTTTACCTGGTACCTTCAGTTTTCACTGCAATAATCGGAATCAGAATCTTTATGCGTAGTTCGCTTTCTTTTCTTGGCTGTTGAAGCCGCTACCTCATCCTCCGAGGATAAAAAACTCTTCTCATCCTCTTCACTCAGACTGAGAGAGGGATCACCACGGTCAGTGACTATCACGGAATACCGCTGGTCGATCATTTACCTGAGCACTGCAATCGCGGAAGCCTCGGTTTTGGTATTGGTACAAACATTAGTACCGAACAAGAATTACGCGCACTCAACTTAAAAAAAAAAATTCAATCGAACTTCCACGACTATTATTTAAACATTTCCTGTAGTTTTAAGTGTATAACACTTATAATAACATAAATTTAGTTTACAAAACAAGATTTTGCATCCATTGGCGGCAAAATCTAAAGACGCTATGAGTGACAGTTGACACCGCGCTCCAGGATAGAGCAAATTTGGCGCGCGCTACTGCGAGTGAAAGAGAGAGAAGTATAAAAACATGGAAACTTGGTAAGTTATTCCATTTAATTTGGCAAAATGGCGAGATCTAGAGACAGCTTCTTCAACCAACGCTGTGTGTTTTGGAGAACACATAATATGACATTATAATTGACGTTTTCGCCGCGACCACAACGACCGCGGTCCTTATGTGGAACGGTTATAGGAGCATTTTGATCGCTGTGCGAGCTTAGTGGAACGAACGAACGAAAAAAAATTTGGCTCTCCCTTACAAAACTGACTACCAGCTGATTGATTTACTATGGTAGGGCCAAATTTTTTTTTCATATTTCGACCTATGTTCTTTGGGGAAAGTTGTTGAGTTTCATGAGCACATGCACCTCCTTCAGGGTTGATACCCCCTTCCGTTACACGCTGTATATATATTTTAGTACAAACTTGAATATCATTAAAAAATATTCTGGTATAATACCTTGAAAGTGGGCATGAAATTGTCCTGTATAATATGTGTAGCGCCAAATGATGTCATCTGGAAACAGTTGTTATATTTCTGAATGTTGGCCAAGAAGTGCTTAGAATCATTTCCAATCCCAGAAACTAAAGAGCGTAAAGGATCTGGTGGTGGGACCAATTGTAGCAATTTTACTTTGCCTCCAGCACAACATAATCCAGTAGATTCACCAGTGTATTTTAACGCCTTACAATATTTACAAATTATTTTCATTTCCCCAATTGTTACCGATTTGTCGGCACAATAATCAATTGCCGGATCATAGTGGAATGCAGCTCGTTCAAGAATCACAGGAGCACTGCGTCTGCGGATTCGGTCAATTTCATTATGTCGGGCTCGCTGTTGTTGTGTTTGATGTGCACGAACTCGTTGCATTCTAAGCCTATCCACTTCATTGTCAATCACTAAATAACGCAATTCTGACATAGCAATACGACTATTTTCTTGATCTGTCTCTCTCTGGTCATCAGTGCGGTTAGCACGTGAGGTAGCTCTTCGCACATTTGATTGACTGCGACGACCTAAGTCAGGTCGTCTTCTCCTCGGCATCGTAACGTAATTAATCAAAATGAGAAAATTTCTCGCTCACTTAACAGTAAAGTGTCACTATCACAAAATATCAACAAAAAAAGAGCACACTACTTGGAATGTCACAAAATCACAAAAGTAAAGAAAGTTCTCGCGCACGTAGCAGTAATCGTCACTCACAAAGATAGAAGGATGCATTCATAGAATATCGAAACCAAGATCGTAACACAATATCGTCAATCGTAATATTTTTTTCCGTGTTCTTTTAAGCCATAAATCTCCGTGTTCTGAAGTGCGACAGAATGATTGACATATTTGTTGGTTATCAAATCTTGACACTTTGACGTTAGCAACACACCTCAATTGCTTAGACAACAGTGAGTGATTATAATTTAATATGAACTTTATTGAATAGCAATAAAGTTCAAATTGACTCTAGAAAACGTTTGTATGGGAAATAGAAAAGGGCTGTTTTTAGGGTTTTCCCGGAAATTATTCGATTTTTTCTCGCCTTTTAAACCTTCCCTAGACCTCCACGAACATTTCAAGACTAAGATAAGATAAATCCGTTCAGCCGTTCTCGAGTTTTAGTGAGACTAACGAACAGCAATTCATTTTTATATATATAGATTTCCGATAATCCTTACAAAATATTAACTTGCAAGGGGTTTCGATTTTTCTGATGAGAAGTGTATATGTACGCAAGATAATGTTTCAGGCAAGTCTAGCAAGTGAATAAAATCTTTCGTTATCTGCTCCAGCAATGCTACCCATCGTTCCAGTGCAAATGTCAAGACTCTAGGAATAACACGTTCGCCTGCTTGAGGAGATTCGCCGAACGTATAAATACTAAATACTGCGTGTTTGCTGACCAAGAGGTAATTATGTGAAGGTATTTTTTTTCTCCTGCAGCGCGAGTTCCTGGTATCCTTAGGGCTTTGTTGATTGACGCCTGATGATGAGTGGCATTAACCATTACCACTGACCTAAACCGATGACGGAGTAAAATCGAGTCAGTGCGTATCTTCAACCTAGCCATTTAATATCTATCTTCACGCTTTCCCACAAAGGAACCCAAAGGTATGGGCAGAGGTGTGAAGTAGTTCCCACACACCCAATTTTGGCCTTAGATATATTTAAGGTCCCAACGTGACTTATAGCGAGTCTATCGCCGTTTCAAGCACGACTATACATATGACTTTGAATTTCTCCTCAAACATAGCCCTGTTTTAGATGTTTTCCTTTACCGTATAGGTCGTGGTGTGACTTATCGTTTTAATTTTTTTTTTATACGACTTGGGTGGCAAACAAGCATGCGATCCGCCTGATGGTAAGCGGTTACCGCCTACCAATTTTACAATCAAGGAGAATCCTTCATAGTATTTATTCTTCTTTGTCATCTATAGTCAATAGTATAGCTACACGACAAAGAACGTAATTTTTGTATGTAGAAAGAAGTACCCAACTGTATGTTTTCCAGCACTTCGTGGAGATGTATGATCTGGCTGAGGACCCTTACGAGCTGACCAACATTATCGACCGAGTACTGCCCGACTTGAAACATTGGTACCGCCTCATGCTCTCGCAATTGATGATCTGCAAAGGAGCCCAGAACTGCGACAGTCCTCTCAGTCTACTAACTATATAGAAATTTGCCTTACATTCTAAAAAATATCTTATTGCGCATGAGTTAATTCTCATGTTTTAATGTTTGTAGCGTGTAAGGTTGCATGCTTTAGTAAAATTTACTGTTATCTGTAGAAAGGTGTTGTTATTTTATCTGTGGTGTGTGCGCACTGACGGTGACGTTAGTGTGAAAACAAATTGACATTTTGCGAACGTGACGTTGCACGCCGCGAGTTTATTTCAATGCACATCTCAATAAAAACAACATGAATATTCGAGTTAGAATATTCGACAGAGGCACAAAGTCATTAAACAATTTTTTATTACAAACAAAACAACGTTTTATAATAACCTAAAAATATGTATAAAAATATATAAAGTAGGTACATCACAGACGGACATGGCAGCTTAGTATAACTTGCTTTTACGATAATCTGAAACAAATGAGTGGAAATCTTGAGAATATGATCAAAGCTTGTAAATAACTTTTCGGGATGCATTAATAAATTACAATTACCATCTCAGTTAAGAAAATAGGCAAACAGTAACAGTACTTCGAAAGTCGCGGTTTCAAATCCCGCCTGGTGGCTAATGTTTTTAATGAAAGGTGCTTTGGAACAGACATGCCTTCCCTTCCCACAAGGGTCCCCGTAAGAGTAGACATCAATATTTGCCAACGTGACAGATGGCGATTCTGTCGTTTCTCAGACACGACTTTACGCACGTCTTTGAATTTCTTCTCAGACAATGTAGATTGCCTCACGATTTCCTTAAACAATCACTGTATAATTCTCTAATTATCTCTATATTTATTGGTATCTATACTAATATTATAAAGAGGAAAGATTTGTTTGTTTGTTTGTAATGAATAGGCTCCGAAACTACTGGACCGATTTCAAAAATTCTTTCACCTTTGGAAAGCTACATTATCCCCGAGTAACATAGGCTATATTAAATTGGACCCGATAGGTGGCGCTGCGATCGAGTTTCAAGAATTTTACCTTTTTACCCGGGCGAAGCTTTCTGTGTGTTTCTGTGTGTCTTAAGCTAGATTCGAGAATGGTTTAGATTTACAATTGGACCCAATAGGTGGCGCTGCGATCGTGTTACGGGTAATTTAACTTTTTCACCCGAGCGAAGCTGGGCGGGACAGCTAGTTTAAAATAAATTTGTATATTTCTAGTTGGGCAAAAGTTTTGGCAATCAACTAACCTTAGCCTCAAGTGACAGCAGGCACCTGCTGTCGGTTATGTATGCTGAAGTAATCGGTCACCTTACTCTGGTACTGCAAGTCTTCCTTGTACACCAATGGACATGGGAAATACTTCTGTAAAATAAACAGACATATGCATTATTGAGAGGTTTTTGCATACGTCTTAGAAGCAATTCAAAGGTAGTATAGTCGTGCTTGCGTGACGGCGATGGAGTCGCCATCTGTCACGTTGGCACCTAAAATATATCTATAGCGGAAAGTGGGTGTGCGAGTACTACCTATACACCTGTGCCTACCCCTTGTGAGACCTTGGGGGACCCTTGTGAGATTGCGTGAGGATTAAATTATCCATACATATAATAAAATTGTAGTGTCTGTTTGTAATATTGAAATAACCGCTTTTTACTACATGCATATGAACATATATTATACGGTACATACACCAAAATATTTTTTTATTTTCTGTCTGTTTGTTCCGCTTAATCTCTGAAACGACTGGGCCGATTTTGACGGGACTTTCACTGGCAGATAGCTGATATAAAAAGGAGTAACTTAGGCTACTTTAATTTTAGAAACTTTTTTTTGTTAAATTCTACGCGGACGAAGTCGCCGGCACAGGTATTTATATTATATTGAGGAGGTAAAAATGTGCACAAACCTGAACGGCCTTAACTCCTCCAGAGATATCAACAGTAGGCACCACTTGTTTCGGCTTGAGGAACTTCACGAACCGGATAATCTCCGAGAAGCTGGAATGTTCGCTGTACGGGATACCTGCAGAGGATATAAAATCTTCAGTAGGCAGGCAAAAGTGAAAGCCCACATTTCGACAGATGAGTTTGTCACGATCTATCATGCTCGACTACACATACGAATTTCCTAGACGTTAGCAATTTTCCGCGTTGTTTTCCTTTACTGTAAAAGGCGTAGTAGTACAAAATAAAAAAATAATTATCGTATTTTTACTCAATGAGTTCGAAACGACTCATTGGTGCAGAATCCAACAGTTCTGTTCCATTTTACAACCTTGACTTGATGAGGACTACTAGGTTAACCCTGAATTGCCTAAACAAGACTAATTTGTACGACACGAAGGTTTATTTTACCATGTATAATGACATTGTCTTTCTCCACACTGGCGGTTTTGCCGTTCTCCCAGCCGCTCGGTTTGAACGCCACTACTTCTGAGAATGTACCCTGCAGGCTGTCCAGGTAACTGCGTAATTTCTGTACAAAAATAAATATATAGGAAGTGACGTAATGTCTTACTTTTTCACAAAAAAAATATTCACGTGCCAACGGGCTGCGAGTCTGTCGACGCCGACTGTACATAAGCCTATGAATTTCTCCTGAACCTTGTGCATTTCTGCATCCCTTCACCTATGACATCGTGGCGTGCTGATAATCACTGTACTTTTTCAGAAAAACAATTACCCACACGTATTTCGTGACAATCGTAACTTCACAGACCCAATTGTGGGCAGACGTAGAGATCTTTTAAAAATAACAAATATAATAAGTCAGCAACGCATGATTGATATCCCTTAAGAGGCGGAAACAGCTTACTATGAGTTGAGCCATTACTTGTTTGCCGCCTTGATAGTATATAACACGTTTGTAAAAAAATATTTCTTTAGGCCCTTACACACGGGGGGAAAGGAAGTACAGGTGTAGTACCCAAACACCCACTTTCCAAAGTTATATGTTAGGTGCAAAGTATTTCACTTTCACGATACATTATAGCTTAGAAGCTAGCCACAAGTGGGCCCGCAACAGCTAGCACAGAGCCCACTGGTGCAGCCGCCGCGCCGATGCAGCCGTGGCCGCAACTGAAGTTGAGAGTAGTAAGTGTAGTAGAGCAGTGTGTGTTAGTGTGTTAGGCCAGTACCTCATGCGTCAAGTCCCTCATGGGGACGACGTGCAGCTGGCAGGCCTGCGGCTGCGCGTGCCCGAAGCTGCGCCCCTCCACGGTCTGCAGCACGCGGTCCTTCTCGGGGCACGCCCACACCGAGCAGCCCACGCGCCGCGCCATGCCCAGGAAGAACTTCTCCTTGCCTGCCCCGGACATGGACAAACACTCGTCAAACACCTACTACTTTTTACCTATACCAATCAAACTTAAAGGTTCGTCAGATTTATATATTCAACTATCTATGCTCTGCAGTTTCACCAACTTAAAATATTATTTATATGGTAAATTAATTTCCTGGGATAAATACAATATATATATACATATAATCACGCAAAGTCCCTAACGGGATAGGCAGAGAGACTAGAGAGCCAGTTCTCTCTAAACGTCTTTTCATACATGCTCGCCGGTTTCGAGTACTCTTGACGTTCCCGTCTTTGAGTGTCCGTTCGATTTGATCTAGGTAGTTGGAACAAGGCCTTTCTCTGCCTTGTCTTCCACACACTTTTGCTTTGTATATCTGTTTCGTCAATCTTTCTTCACTCATCCTGTCTATATGTTCAAAGGAACGTAACTTTTTTTTTAATTTATTTATCAACTTTCTTCATCTTTACAATAACACCACTTATATAAAAGTTACGCACAGTAGTTAACTAAACATGTTTAGTATGTACTGAGCATCATAACCGCAATTAACTTTAGAACATAAAGAACAAACTTACCAATAGTGTAAGTCCCGCAAACAATGAGAACTTGAGAGAACTTCTTCCCGACTTTCTCCAAGGATATTTTCTTCTGGCGAAGTATGTACAGGGCCATTTCCAAGCTTTGGTCTTGAGTTGGGAAATCGTATCGGGGATTGCAGTACCTGGAATGGTGCAAATTGTAATGTACCAATGAGTATTTCTTAATTTATGTACAATGATTTTGTCATACTTTATGGAGAAGGAAAAATTATTAATAAAAATACACAAACAGAGAAAAGCCGGGGTGGCCGAGTGGTTCGAGTAGTTGCCTGCGACACAAAGATCGCAAGATCGAATCCCGAAGGTACCATTGAGTTTTTCTGAATATAAGTACAGTAGTCATTAGTCACACCACGAGCTTTACGGTCAAGGAAAACATGCCTAAGAAACCTGCATAAGTCTGAGAAGCAATTCAGAGACGTATATAGTCGTGCTTCAGTAACGGCGATGGACTCGCCATCTGTCATGTGGGCACCTAAAATATATCTCTAGTGGAAAGAGGGTGTGTGGGTAGGACCCATACCTCTGCCTATCCCTTCGGAGCTCCTTGCGGAAGGCATGAAGATATAAAATATCTAGTTCAAATTGAGAAATATAGGGAGACTCGGCGTGATGATAATAATTATGTACATATATGTAATTCTCATTGGAGACTCACGTAGTATCGAGGTAGACGGTGTGAATATCCTTATTCCAGAATATAGGGTAGGACTCCATAGTGGGTGACGCCCTGAAGTCTCCCGTGTGGAGCAACGTCTTCCCGTTGGGTAGCGTGAATAACAGCATTATAGCTCCCGGACAGCTGAAAAAAAACTCCTGTTTGTTATAAATTATTTACTATACAATGAAAAACATACATACATATCACCATGCCAGGAAGGCAGGTCAGAGACAGTATAGCGCCATAAGAGGTGGCAAACAAGAACGCGGTCTTATGATGGTAAACGGTTTACGCCGCAAACGGACGCTTGCAACAACACCAGGGGTATCACACATACTTTCTCTGCAGGAATTCTTTTCACACCATTCTTGAAGAACTCTAGTGCCTTTTTGGTGAAAACCTCAACTGGGTAGTTTATTCCACAGCCGGAGAGTTAGCGGAAGTAAACTCTTTACACTAGTTCTACTTGGAACTCTGTGATACACAAAGCCTTGACTAGTGTACAGAGAACTACTCACTGATTCGCTTCGACCGCTGTCACCTCAACGCCTTCGATCCTCACAGTCTCGTCGACACTTATAACGTGAATGTATTTAGCGTTGACTCCCAGCCTTGATATGCATAGATCGGCTAAAAGTAATGAAATTTGTCCATTAGTAACATCTGCTAAGAGCAATACATTTTATTTTCATATTCGTGCCTTACCACTTAAGTAATGAAAACACCAACCAAATAATTCACGGTTAAGAAATCGTAATGTACGTTTTATTAATCGTGAATAAACCTGCATATGATTTGGAAGAAAATCAAAGGGGTACAAAGTACAGTTGTACGGGAGAAACAGCAACGGACTCGCCATCTGTCGTTTTGTCACTTAAATATATCCCTGGCGAAAAGTCACACTGCCTAGTCGTTCGGATACCCTTGTGTCATTTCGAGAAGATGGATCTCTCTCTCTCTATTTGAGTAGATCGCCAGTTTTTTCTTCACTCTTTCGTCTACTCTTTCTCTCTCGAGTCATGTACGACGATTTCATTTGTAAAGCGTCTTATACATAGCTTGTCGTGATTCGCACATGTTTTCATCATATAACAATCAACATATATCGTGTAATTTTCAATTGGATTAGAAAAATGCAGGGTAAGCATTAATGACCTAGGTCCGCCCTTGCCAGTGAGTAGGCAGATACCTACTGCAGTTTGTTACATGCTACGATACACATCTCTTTCGCCAGATAAAAGCATTATAAAGGTCCTACACACCTGTAATTTTAGAACAAAACAACAATTTATTGAAGCTCTTCTTCAGGCCAGAATAGTGATCGGAATGGAAGTGAGTCAAAAAATAGTGCTTCACATTGGGTATGTCCCCGTAAGAGAAAGCATCCACCGCGAAATGTGTTCCTGCAAGAAAAAACAACCACCGATATTGTGAGTAGACACTTATTGAACTAAATAATAATAATTAGCCATTTTTTATATGAGTGGCAAACAAGCATGCGGCCCACCTGATGGGAAGCAGTTACCGTAGCCTATTTACGCTCATGATACCGGAGTATCACCTGCGCGTTGCCACTCTGCGTTCGGAGAGTTAATTCGAACGGGAAACGTTATGCCCTATAATATAATTTACCACATTTTCACCCTGTACAGGACAAGAAGATAACAGAGGAAGACCAATATTGTCATACAACTAAATGAGTGAAATCAAAGAGGAGATCAAGAACGGTCGCCAACGCGCAAGTGATACCTTTGGTGTCGCAAGCGCCGATAACCGATTACATTCAGGCCGGCAATCAATATCAATCATAAAGAGACTTTAAAACTTATTATTTTAACAATAATTACCTGCAACAATTTTGTGATGAGGAATGCTCCTGGGCGTGATGGAGGTTTTATTTGACTTCGATTTGGAAGGTAAACTGAACTGTATGGATTCTACTTTGCCCCTAGGGGAGTGAGAGCTCAAGCTCTCGTTTCGTGTTCTAGGAGAGGGCACCCGAGGCGCATCCGAGTTGGAGATCTTGATATCCTGCCGCCGAGGCGACGCACCTGCGCGCCGGGAACACGGCACATTAGCAGACCCCGGCGACCCCTCATGTTCCCTCCAACTACCCTTATAAAACGATCTCCCTCGTTCGCATTTAATAGCGTCAGCGACACCCGAGTTTTTGCTCATATCCACTTCATCACGAATAACATTGTCAACCTGACCAGCATTGGATTTCAAAGTTCTGGCCTTAACACAACTCAAAACATTTGTTTTACGAAAAAAGCTATCAATCCTCTTTTGACTGAGTTTATCACCTTTTGCATTGCTTACAACACTCTCAATAGCTTGTCTCTTACAACCCTTATAAAATTTACCTTTATTTAAAATTCGTCGTTTCACTAATTTATAATTTGGTGGCTGAACAATGACATGGGAAAACTTCTCAATGGCATTTGTATTTAAAATTAGAACTTTAGACTTTTCCACTGGCTCGCCTGGCGGTGACAGCCTTTTCTTTTTAATTTCTAAGTTGACAGCGACAGCCAATCTCTTTAATGAAACTGTGCTAGTTTCATTCATGTCCTCATCAAATTCACTTTCAGTTGATGGCTGTGAGCTCTCAATAACTTGGCATTCAACATTTATATTGTTATTCTTGTGAGAGATACAAACTTTTTTTAGTCCATTTCTACCTGAGCTTATATCTAAATTGTTGCAGTTATTCAAGCCAAATGAAACAGATATCACAGGTTTCTTAACATCAAGGTAAATTTGTGTTTTTTCTGTCAATTCAGTTGCTGAAGATAAAGTAATTTGAGATCCATTATCCTTCTTATCAAGAAAATTGTTAATCCATTTGTTACATCCTAAAGAAACTGTACTTAAATTACTTACATAGTTATCAATATGTACAGTGCGCAGATCTTCAACTGCTGAAAATCCTAAGCTACCAGTAGTATCATTATCTGTATCTTTAGTTACATTATTAGTTTCAACTAAAGGTTTAATGATGTTCTGAATATTTTGTGAGTTTTCTTTATCTACAGAGGTAAGCTGAAAGAAATATAACACTTAATAAAATATTTATCAAAAAGGAATCAGCTGTATTAAATTCATATTAAAAAAAAAGTAGTAAAGTTACTCCATAAAGGATTGGCCATTTGACTGTGATATGCCCGAAATTGGTCCAGATATTTCGTCGACAAAAGAAATATTTATAAAATAAAATAAATAAAACATTTATAAAATGTTTTTTTTATTAGTACTATATTTACTTTCATATGCATTTAGGGATACTATGACAATTATTTTTTTCTCTGCAATTAAACAAATTAATCTACATAATAACATAAGCATATGTGATCAATTTCATCTAATTCACTTAATTAGTTTTTGCCTGAAAGAACAACAAACATCCTCGCAAACTTTCACATTTATATTATAAGTATGACTTGTAGAAGAAATTCAAAGGCGGTATGTACAGTCGTGCTTGAGTAACGGCGATGGACTCGCCATCTTTCATGTTGGCACCTGATATACCTCTGGCGGAAATTGGGTGTGTGGGTATTACCTATAACCTCTGCCTACCCCTTCGGGGACCCTTGTGGGAAGGCGTGAGGATATATTATATATATCGTATGGCTTGTCAAACTAGGCACAAACATAATACTTTGGCATTTAAAATGCAAGGCTTTAGTCTACTCAGCCTGCTGGTTGCTAGCCTGAACGCTCACGACATATTTTTATCTCAGAACCTAGAAACGTGCGTGAATGTGGCAATATAAAACGGTGAAGGAAAACATCGAGAGAAAACTTGCATAAGTTTGAGAAGAAATTCAACGGCGTATAGACTTGCTTCACTTGCTTGAGTAACGCCAATGGACTCGCTATCTAAAAATATATCCAGTCCCCAAAGTGGATGTGTACGAAGGCGTGAAGATATTTAAAAACAATCAAAATAACTAACCTGCTTCACAAATGTTTTACGAACTCCAGCTTTTCGCCGCAGCGATAATGAAAATCGACTAGCGATTGAGTTCTGTTAACAAATTTACATTACAAAAATTAATAATTAAAAAAACAGAAACTTCATTAAATATACGCCTATTGAAATATGTTTTTTTTATGTAACGAGAATACCTGAGTAAGAGAAATGGTACCGTCATTTTTCTTTACTCTCCTGGGATTTAGCAGTGATGGTACATAGTCATTAATATTAATCCTACTCATTACAAAGATAAATTAAAATAAAACAAAAACTAGCAAAAACTCTCATTGTTACACGTACAACGTAAACACTTAATTTATCATCTGTTCTGTACGTACAGTATACATTGTAACCTTTGCGTATGCCTGTTAAGTATATAGCCAAAGACAATAATATAACTTACAAATCTGTGGTCCGTTGTGCTGTGCTGCTGTGCATTTGATGACCATAGATGCAAACGTGTAAAATTAATTTATAGCTTAAAAAAGAATACGATTCGAATAATCCGAATGGTTAATCAGATTGTATTTAGATTTAACAAATATTCTATATATTATTTATTATGTATGTAGTTGGATGTATATTATAATTAACTTAGCTACTGCTTTGAGGTTTCTGTCAAATACTACTATTGAAAACTGGTTTCAGAATTCAGTCTAGATGCAAATGTATCATCGCCTTCCGCGGTGTATTTTCGGTATATGTATGTATATCATAAATAACTTTATTATGTCGAGTAACTAAAATGTAGCCGTTTCAGAAAATTTATAATTTAGCCCACGTCAGTGCTTGGCCATTATGCCTCGTCAGTATTGCCACTGCAAAAAGACAAAGCCAAAATAAGCAAATATAGTTTACTAGCAAATCTTATATTTTATATGCTCTTTCATTTTATAAACACCTTTAAACAAAGCCAATAATAATAAATATGATTAGTAAATGGGTAAGAAAGATAAGAAATAATAACAAAAGTACACGCTGAAGTGGTTATAAATAAATTATCTGGGATAAAAAAAATGCAAGTTTGTGGTTCAATGCTGGCAACATTTGGCTAACTTCAAATACAATTCATTCAATTTAGCTTTGAAGGGATTTGTAATTGTATGGGAACATATGTTTTTTCGTTAATAAATTTTCGAATCGAATGAAATTTCTTCTCAAAGTGGATTACAAAATCATTTTCGGTTTGCTTTGTATGTGAGTACCTATCATTCTAATTATCACTTCACAAATGTTATGTTAGGTTAGAAGTTGCATATAATTTCTGCTGACTGTCCCTCATAATTTTCGGACCATTTTAAATTTATGCTTTACTAGGGGCTGGAAGTGGCTTTTTTATTTGGATATGCTAGAATATGTCCTCTGTATGTATGAATGAAGTTTCGCATCATAATAATGTTACGCTTCAGTGAATTAATAAAAACGACCATTCATATAATATATTCTCGCGATTTATAAGCATTTTCTAAATCGGTATAATCTAAGGATGTACATACATAAAACCAAATTTCGTTTAGAAATCACGATTATTATATAATAAAAAAAACATTCTAAAAAAACTAGCCATCTTCTTATTTTTATTCCACAAAATTTCATTTAATTCATTCAACTACCTATTTTTTTATTAATTTTATCGCAATACAACCTTATTTACTTCATCAACAATTTTCCGCAATCCTGCAAGGCTTTGAAGAAAACACTCAATAAAATTACCATGAAGCTTGCATCTATAAGAGCCCAGTAAGATATACAAGAGAAGCTTATAGCTAATTCAGAGGAAGTGTGAATCATGGCAGGCTCTAGGCGTGCTCGCCATCAGGCAACTGCTATACCCATACCTCGTCAGAATTCAGTGTCTGAGAATGGAAGAGCACGTCAGAATCTGGGCCCTGAAGCACTTGCAGCAATGAATAAAGAACAACTCCGTGCAGAGTGCAGGAAAAGAGGCCAACGTACAACGGGCAACAAAAATGAGCTGGTATAATACGCTTACATATAATACGTTTGAGTTTGTTTCTCTGCTTAATTATTTTTCTTTATGCCAACTGTGTTGTGATGCATACTTTAAATTGTGTAGATTTGTTGCAGTTCTTTTTGACAATAATTTAATATATTTGTGCACATTTTTGGTTATCCAACAGATATTATTAATAAGTTTTTCCTGTGAATAAAGTAGTAACAATATAAATTTTCATCATTTCATTTGCTTATAAGGATTATTTTTGCCTATACAGCTTTTTATATACATAGTTCTTTAATGGTTACTTTATTATAATGTTGAAAATACTATGGAATGTTATGCTTGGAATTGATTTGATAATTTAAAAAAACATGGTCACTTAGTTGTCCCAACTTAGTGGTCACCAGTTGTAAAAAGAAGTTGTGTTATAATAACATGTGGGCAGACAAGCTCATATACCCCTGGTGTTGCAAGTGTCCATAGGCGGCGGTAACCGCTTACCATCAGGCGGACTGCATGCTTGTTTGCCACCCATGTGGTATAAAAGAAAACTATTATAAGTATATTTATTGACAAGCATATATTCATTGTCTTAATACCATATAATTAATGGCAGGACCAAAAGCTCCCAGAACTCAAGCTATCTAGTATAATTATTTACATAACAAAATATAATATTAATATCATGAGGTACATATAATAGTGATCAACATAAAGATATATAGGTTGAAACTTTCATCTTTACTATACCAATGACATCAAAAGTTTTAAACCAAATCTTACATACATCATTAGGAAACCTATTATTGTTATCCTGTTTTTTGGCACTAGATCTTTGCATACCATAATATTGTGCAAAACATATAAATTTGCATGACAATTTTTTTTATAGTTGGTTAGTTAGAATACCATATCACAGCCTTAATCTATACTTTTTATTTAGTTTATTTTACTTAGTACTACATAATTATTATCACTGAGTAGATGCTTTTAAGTCTGGAATCTGGATCATTTTTGTTTCCATGAAATCTTGCTTACATCCACACAATGAGAACAATAGACCTATTGAGGTAGGTTGCAAATTATGACACTCATTCCTATAAAATTGTTTTCTCATTCAAAACAATGTGATTTATCATTGCATAGTATAATCTATGGTTCCTCTTAGAATATCTATGAGATTGCCATAAGGATGTTTTAATATTCTGTTTAGTTCTTTGTATGTTAAATTAGCAGAATTCTAACGACTTTGAAAACCTCACAAAGACTACTCATGATTAATGTATGACTTGCATATTGGTATTCAGTGGACCATATCTGGAGCACAAGGTCTTTTACCATAGATAACGAAAAGTCACACAGCTTTCAATATTGTCTATTATGTTTTATATGACCTCAATATCAATGTAGGTACGAGTGTATCAGGTACACATCAGAGTATTGTAAAACCAGGATTTTTTTAAATCATGTATAAATAATACGTATAATATAAAGGTCAGTGGACCTGCGCACGCGCTCTTCATATGCGTTTACGCGACGATCACGCCACTGGCTATTTCCGGCAACGTTTACTATTTGACAATTAAATATGGGCTCTAATCGTTTGAATGTAGGGCTGTACATGCTTTTAGCTTCATCGTACACGCAATTATAGTAGGAAAATAAGACTATTTAATTACGTACTATAGGTGGTTAACATTGAGTTCAAATTGACTTGATAACATTTATACATTTCAGTGTTGTTCAATTCTGTCTGTTATTGTTTAATGTATAGGGTATACATTTGTTTGCGCTTTCGATTTTGGAAGAAAGCCACGTTGGTGTCTGTCAGCTGTTCACGAATGATTTATTAAGGCTACTTCAATAATGTTTATTGTTGTTAAGATTCATATTATTTTTTCTCTGGACGTATTGAAGTTTCATTGTAATTGCGAAACATTTGTTTTCTACGACAAATTCTTAGGGGTAAAGGTCATGCATCTCACTGGCTGTCTTTGGCGGTGAGTTAGTGTGTTAACATGTATAGCCCAATGAGGTTTGATACATCTTTGGTATGGCCTGATCTTCTGGGCCTATTTCAACAATTAATGTAAGCGTTGGTTCCTACTTACTGTGGTAATGAAGCAGATCCAAAGATAATACGCAGGACATCCAAAACTAAGATACAAATACTCGTGTTCATCACACATAAGTTATCAGCGGAATCGAAACCGCGTACTCAAGCTTTGCAATAGCCAATAGACCAGACGGCCGTCTTAAGTCTAAAGGTCAAATCAAAACTTTAAGAGGCATTATGCTCGTAATTTTTCTTCGTTCATACTTGTGCGGAACTGAATACAATCACAAAGTTTATTGTCGCTTCGTATAAAATTAGGCACGAGCTCGGCCCGGAATGATAGTGAAATGAGAGAGTGTTCACGAGTTGAAAGTGAAATTCTTTTCGCAGTAACCGGTACGGCTACGTAGGCGTGATGTCACAGCCATTTCACATCGCAATAAACGTGCTGAACTGCGCTAGTAGCTTATAGTACGTTCGTGTGTAATAATTTAAAATTCGAATAAAAAAAACAAAGGACGGTTCTCAGTACGGACTTTGGACTGTGATAGTGTTATTTGTGTTCGTGAAATCGATAGGTAAGTTTTTCGCAATAAAACTATAGGTCGCATTTTGATACAAATCGGTTGCGCGGTTTCACCCGACTTCATTTGTATAATTTGATAGAGTTTTTTTCGGAACAAAACATACCCTATGTCTTAATCCAGCTAATAATCTATCTCTGTGCCAAATGTCATCCCAAGTTGATTTTACGCGAAAGAGGAACAAACGTCCTAACTTTCGCATTTATAATGGTTTAAGGTTATTATATCCAGCTGTTTCCCTATTCTTTGACTTCGTTTCTTGACTTCGTCCGCATAATATTTTAGTTTGCAGTATCGTAATTTACGGATACTGTCCGCCACTTCTGTCCGGGTCTGGGTGGCATTGAAATGGTTCCCCATAAAAAGTGATATATGTCCTGAAGTAGTATAGGCTCTTGCAAGTATTATTTGCAAGGAAAGTATAATCCATCTCCAAGTTAACTAGTAAACTATGTCAGTAGGTCTTTGAATAATCGTTTTATCTCAAATCTTTCTCGTTATCGGTAACTTGAATAGTAGGTACTACGTGTCTGTGTGTGCCTTTACTAGGCAGAAATGACAGCAGTAGCACACGTTTATTACAATCTTATCGCACTCGTCATCGTGCATGTTTTGCATTTAACTACCCATTTTAATGGACCGGGAAAAGTTGACGCAATGTGGTAGTCGATTTTACGACAAATCGCTAAGGTATTAAAAAGATAACCGTGAAGTTTGGTTTGTCGTTTTTTTTTGTATTGTCTCTCGTAGCGTGAACGTTCCGGGAACTTTTGCTACTTAACCGGTCAATGGCGAGACCTAGGCCTCCAGGCAGGCACTTCAGTACTAAGCAACACAGCTAAGGGCACTCCCTGTGGGGTACGAACCTCGGCTTAGGGCGTTGCTGGATCGCGAGCAAGGGAGCTGGGCTGGACTGGTAATTTTATTTAAATATCATTTGGGGGCTGGATTTGCGCGTCTGGCTCGGCGTGGGCGTTGTTTGCGGCGGGGGTCGGGGGGGAACATTACGGCTTATTCGGGTCGAGCCTCGCCGTCGAGGACGGAACAGTGGTCGGTTGTGTGTTGGTATGTTTGCGTCGTTTCTTCTCCTGACATGTATGTTTTATACTAGCTTGGCCCCGCGCTTTCATCCGCGTAAAATGTATTTATTAGACTTTAAAATGTATTTATCTTTTCTGAAATAAATTCGTTTCTGTTTCAAATTTCAGGCGTTAATCCTCTTTTACCTTCACGATTATTTGCAATTTTAATATTGTACGATGTGACGTTCAGTAAATGTTCCCAGTCGCCCTTACGTTGAATTTTTGATAATAATGCACGCGGGTCTAAATCTCTTCACGCGCTTGAAACTCATGATTTCTTATGAAAGTCTCAATGTTTGTTCAGCAACAAGATAGCAACATCTGACTAATTGTTCTATTTTTTTATTTGCTTGTGATGTATGTATGTGGCAAAGTAGGCTTGTTTGATTGTCTCACCAAGCTATTATTATTCAATAAGCACGTATTGTTTGTCTTTTTCGACACAATTACATTCGTAATGTTTCGCTTGACCAATGTGATACGTAACATAAGTTTACATATTTACACTATTATAGACATGTTTAATATAAACATTGCATTAAAAAAAACATTGCAGATATTTGACTGCAGTCATGGTACAAATTTTTCTTGATACATTTAGCAGTTTCCTATTTATAAATTTGTCGCCTAACAGTGAGTTTTTTAATCGCATTGCGTGTTCAAAATGGTCAAAATATACTATCGGTGTATAATGCGAAAGTGTCTGGAAGAAAAGGTAAAGGTAGCCCACGTTCCAACTACCAAATCGACCACTGTCCTTTCAGGACAGATTAGTGTAGATGAAGCGAAAGAGGTCTCTATGTCTAAAGAGAACTGGCGCACGATGTCATTGGTCGCCAGAAACACATTCGTATTGAAAAGCTATTCGAATACAAGACTAACTCGTTCAATTGATCCCCGTCCGGCACCGTCTGGCCCTCTTATTGTGTGAACGTACAGATTCCGAATGAGAGTAAATAAATAGGTTAGTGACACTTGACTTTAAAATATTGCTTTGGCCGTCATAACAACAGATTAAGGTTGTTTATGCTGCAAGAATTTGAAAACGGAAGTTTATACAAAACGTCAGTTGTTTTGTTAATACCTGCTTTATGCGTTCTCGGCACTTGGATGTGTTAAAAACACGATTACAAGAAAAAAAAACCATAAACATTTCATAAAGCCACATTGAGATCCTTTAGTGAAGGTGAAAAAAAACGTGTTCGTATATACTTTTCATGTCTGATAGTCGCTAGATATTGCGCTCTATTGTCACTAACTACCCCAGACGGGGCTCTGCGTGATGATATGCATATTTGTATGTACGTAAAGTTAAGTAAATGTGGGCGGGTGTTGGTACTATGAAATAAACTGTTGTATGAAATATAAATTGAAAAATTATATAGATGCATTCCTGTATCCTCACGCCTGGAAGGATATAGGCAGAGGTGTATAGGTAATACCCACACACCCACTTTCCGCCAGAGGTATATTAGGTGCCAACGTGACAGATGGCGAGTCCATCGCCGTTACTCAAGCACGACTATACATACGCCTTTGAATTTATTCTCAGACGTATGCAAGTTTCCTCTCGATGTTTTCCTTCACCGTCGGGATTCGAACTTGTGACCTTTGCGTCGCAGGCAACTGCTCGAACCACTCGGCCACCACGGCTCTTCTTGTAACTGGGCAAGAATTGTCGGAGCAAAAAAAGTGTGGAAGGAATTGGGTTCTATGCCCTGCAATAGGACAACATAGGTTAAAAAGAATAATCCCTACTTCCCTACTAATATAAAAAATGCGAAAGTAACTCTGTCTGTCTGTTACCCTTTCACGCCTAAACTACTGAACCGATTTTAATGAAATTTGGTACAGAGATATTTTAAAGCCTGAGGACATAGACTATATTTTAATAATTACTAATGCGAAAAAGGGTTCAAAGGGTCAAAAGGGTCAAATAGGGATTGAAAATTTGTTCATCATTTTTTAAGCTAGAACCTTGAAACTTCTTTTTTAGGTTCTTAATTACATATAAATTAATATTAAAATCAAAGTTTGTAAAAATTTTACCCCAAAAGGGGGTAAAATAACAGTAGGGGATGAAAGTTTGTATGGAAAAATGTAATTATTATTTATTGTACTACACACTACACTCTTCCATGCGGACGAAGTCGCGAGCACACAGTTATTTATATTAATGCTAACATTGCATATCAACGTCGATCCAAGGATGTCCCGTACATTAATAAACCGTTCCGCTATGACAGTAACGTTACTATGAAATAAAACTAGTTTCAGTCAATATTTTGCTAATTACATAGCTCTTCGTTCAATAAACTTGACCTTACCTACTTTACAATCGTGTTTATTGATCAAGGTTTGTGTGATTTCCTGATCACTAAGCAGTCAGATTTGGTGTTAAGGACCCTGCAATTTGGTACAGGCTTCCTTAGCACAGAGAGTTTAAGTATTAAGCATTTTGGGTTGTACATATTTTTGACAATTTGTGAAGTAGCGTTGACTGCTTAGTTAGAGGAAATTATGAGAATTATTGTTAATGATGTTTCATTTATTATTATATATTTTAATAGTTTTTTTGTTGCAAAGTACGTAGGTACCTACTATTAGACGTATTACGTAAAGACTAGGAAAAGACAAAAGGCCTAGGAAGTTTGAGGTCGAGGGTGCGATTCCCACTGAAGGCAGATTAACCAGATATAACTTCTCAATAAAATTTCCAAGCCGGATGTTTTAAGTCAATATTTAAATTCATAAGTAGGTATGTATGTATATCGTTGATGAGTTTCAAAGCCGTGCTTACTTTACTTTGGTTGCGACTAGTTTAAAAGGTCCCAGATGTATGTAAAAGGAATACTTTCACTATTTATAAAATTTGTAGGCTCTATTGTATCTTGTCTTATATTATTTGTATCCGATGTATTGGCGTAGTCTTCTTTATAGTACAATTCAGATATCGTTTCGCTTGCATAGCCTCGGCGTGCATTCAAATTGAGAAGGTATGCGAGAAAACGATTGACGTATTCTAATTGTGTACTGCTCAGGAAAGTGGAATCGCTAAGTCGATTGAAATGCATTATTACAATAATGACGCTTCGATTTCTAATCTCCCACACTTAGGAACTTCTCTGCGTAATCTAAACAAATAAATAAAATTGGAGTGTATGTTTGTAATATCATAAAAAGCCGCGTTTTACTAAATGCATATGGATGTATACACACACGGTACATACACCAAAATATAATTTTTTACAAATTTTATCTGTCTGTTTGTTCCGGGTAATCTCCGAAACGGCTGGACCGTTTTTAACGGGACTTTCACTGGGAGATAGCTGATTTTAAATTAATAACTTCTTTTATTTTGTAAACTGAACAATATATTTTTTGTTAAATCCCACGCGCACGAAGCCGCGAGCTCAGCTTGTTGTGTAATATATACAATTGGAAAGAGTTTTGAAACTAAACTGGTCCGATGAATATTAAGTTGGTGAATTTTAATGTGGAGACTGATTTACCCATCATTGTGCCCCAGCTCGCCCGGCTCGGGTACTACAAGCTGGCGGCGGCCGTGCAGCCGGAAACCGAGCTGCGCGCGCGCAACGGCACCACCATCCACCATCCTAACCCTAAGGAGATAAGGTAAAATGATCCATAGGAACTTAAACCGTTAGACTCTCCATCTATCTCATTAACACCTAAATATGTCTCCAGCGAAAAGTTGGTGTGTAGATATAACACATCTCTACCTACCCCTTGCACACAGGACACAAGATGTAACCACCATATGTTGGAGAAGAATTTAGTGATGTGTATATGTATAGTCGTGCTTGAGAAACGACGATAGACTCGCCATCTGTCACCTAAATATATATTTCCGGCGTAATAATAATATATATATTATATATCCTATATATCCTCACGCCTTCCCACAAGGGTCCCCGAAGGGGTAGGCAGAGGTGTATAGGTAATACCCACACACCCACTTTCCGCCAGAGGTATATTAGGTGCCAACGTGATATATGGCGAGTCCATCGCCGTTACTCAAGCACGACTATACATACGCCTTTGAATTTCTTCTCTGACGTATGCAGGTTTCCTCTCGATGTTTTCCTTCACCGTTAAGCTCGTGGTGTGACTAATCATTGTACTAAAGTTCAGAAAAACTCATTGGTACAGTCGGGATTCGAACTTGCGACCTTTGCGTCGCAGGCAACTGCTCAAACCACTCGGCCACCATTTCCGGCGTAAAGAGGTTGTATTACCTGTGCATACTATTGTCGTGGATCGTTGTGGGAAAGCATGAAGATTGAAAAAGGTTCTTTAACGTATTTTAAAGTGAAGTCGTCTTTTCCTGCACAGGAACAGCAAACCCATTCCAATGGACACTGACAGTTTGGTGCTATGGAGGCGGCCCCTCACCACACTTGAGTATTTCTTCAGGGAAATCGTCATATTAATAACTGCAGGACTGCAGAGGTACGTATTTTTCACAAACAATTTGATATGACCTGACATACCGCCAGTCCGATGGTCTGATGATAGCGTGGCGGTGTTTGGGAGGCAATGGTTGCGATTGGCATAGGATCGCATATAGTAGGAGAGGAGACTGAATTGATTGATCTAATTTCAGAAGTGACCTCTCAGTATTTCCAACGTATCTATATATAGGTATGGCTAATTTATCATTGGACAATTTGTTCTATAAGATGTATGACAGATATTGTTCGTCTTTTAATGTTCACCTCTCGAGACCTCAAGCGCTAACGGCCTAAGTATAAAGGCACTGTTTGTAATAAAAAGGCGATTTATTAAGAAAACTAGCTGTTCCGCCCAGCTTCGCTCGGGTGAAAAAGTTAAATTGTCCGTAACACGATCGCAGCGCCACCTATTGGGTCCAATTGTAAATCTAAACCATTCTCGAATCTAGCTTAAGACACACAGAAACACACAGAAAGCTTCGCCCGGGTAAAAAGGTAAAATTCTTGAAACTCGATCGCAGCGCCACCTATCGGGTCCAATTTAATATAGCCTATGTTACTCGGGGATAATGTAGCTTTCCAAAGGTGAAAGAATGTTTGACATCGGTCCAGTAGTTTCGGAGCCTATTCATTACAAACAAACAAATCTTTCCTCTTTATAATATTAAGTATAGAAGACAACACAATCTTAACTTTCTATCTAACCTCGTGCTCTTATTTTGTAAGTACACTTTCATTGGCATTAGAAAGTTAAGTAGGTTTCTTAAAGCGGAAAAGTATAGATAGACCCTCTTATTTCTAATTACATATTATATTTTTACACTACAAATGAGGCAACGGCCCGCCTGATGGTAAGCGGTTATCTATAGACGATACCTGAGTTATCACTTGCTATTAAGATGGGTGAAATTGTTGAGCTAGCAGTGTAAGGTTTAAAATTACGCTCCAGTACAGACATTTAACAATATTTGTTTTATACAACAACAATTTTCTTCTTTTTTAACTTTTACTTCATGATAATATAATAAATCTGAAATTTCTCGGGACCTTCATCACCGCAAAACACAACGTTACTCGTTAAGCCATTGGGCCGAGCGAGATCTTCCATAAGGTTGATTATTGGCCCGGTTTTCTACCCCTCTGGTTTGTCAAGGTATCAAGTATATAATAATTCATTTGTTTTCAGGCTATTCGCGTACAAATTACTCGCCTTAACACTAGTGTTCGCAACAACTTCGACCGTTGTGTCTTACTACGTAGATGGGCCGCACCAACCCTTTGTACAGGTATGTTATTCTTTATTTCGAGCAGTTACCTGCGACACAAAGATCGCAGGTTCGAATCCCAACTGTACCAATGAGTTTTTCTCAACATAAGTACAGTGATTAGACATACCTCGAGCTTAACGGTGGAGGAAAACATCGAGAGGTGACCTATATTCGTCTGAGAAGCAATTCAAAGGCGTGTGTATAGTCGTGCTTGAGTAACGGCGATGGACTCGCCATCTGTCACGTTGGTACCTAAAATATATCTTTTGCGGAAAGTGGATGTATGGGTACTACCTATACACCTCTGCCTACCCCTTCGGGGACCCTAGTGGGAAGGTGTGAGGATATATTATTTTATATATGTATTAGCGTTATTGTACATTACTCTCCGCACTCCGCTCCGCACAAATTGATCTTACCGCGGTGTCTTCCTCGTTATCCAACACTAAAATATTTTATCAATTCGAATTTAACCAGTAGTTTCTGAGATGAGCGCGTGCAACCAAACCAACCTCGGTATAGCGAGCCTTATTAGGTACACGTACAATGTTGTTTGCCATCAGGTGCTGGTGCAGAAGCTGTCGTGGTGGGGCTGGTGGGTGCTCCTGGGCGTGTGCAGCTCGGTGGGGCTGGGCACGGGCCTTCACACCTTCCTCCTATACCTGGGCCCACACATCGCGCGCGTCACGCTCGCCGCCTACGAGTGCGGCGCGCTCAACTTCCCCGAACCACCATATCCTAACGAGTATATACTGCTAACTTTGACTAGGATAAGTATGAGAAACAAACCTGCAATTCAAGATTGCAAGGTCCAACTAAGGTTCTTCACATGTTTTTTATCTTTTTTATGATATAAACTAGCTATGCCAGCGACTTCGTCCGCGTGGATTTTACGTAAAGATTTTTTGCTTAATTTCTAAAGTAAAATTAGCCTAAGTTACTCGTTTTTACACCAGCTACCTGCTAGTGAAACTCCCGTCAAAATCGGTCCAGCCGTTTTAGAGATTAGCCGGAACAAACACAGACAAAATAAAAATTAAAAAAAATATTTTGGTGTATGTACCGTATATATATGTATTCAAATGCATATAGTAAAAAGCGGTTATAACAATATTACAAACAGACACTCCAATTTTATTTATATGTATAGATTAAGGTGATAGATTAATGCTTTAGGTTTAAGGAAGAATTTTTACGCGAACTTGGCATGATGATATGTTTACAGTATAATATGTCCGATGGAGGCGGACCCCAGCGCGCCGGTGACTGTGTGGAACATAATGTGGAAGGTGCGCGTGGAGTGCATGCTGTGGGGCGCAGGCACCGCCTTGGGGGAACTGCCGCCCTACTTCATGGCGCGCGCCGCCCGCCTCTCGGGCGCCGGCCTCGCCGAGCGACCCGCGGACGACCACTCCCGCACCGGCAGGTATACCACACCTACTTACACCCCCCATAACACCCTCACATAAAACTGTCACTTAATACCATCACATAAAACCCTAAAATTCCACTCTTGCTGAAATTCATTGTTGGTTTGTTGACCGTAGTCGGTTGACCGTAGATAGTAGCCGAAGTTGAGTTATTGTTGATATTGCAATGGGCATTGTTAATTGCCCCACCGGCTGGTATATTGCCCCACTGGCCTTCACCTGTGTAGTATACGAACTTGAGTCTTATGGACCAATGCCGACGATTGTTTTTTCAGTAAGTGAATTGTAATTATTTTGAGGTATAAATGCAATTCTAACCGAAAAATCCTGACGTTCACTCACGCACCGGTAGGAATACATACTGGTCTCACATACCATACACTGTCCGTTGAATGTAGCAGCCGAAGCTGTGTCATTTCTGTAGCAATGCCGTCTATGACTCCCGCACAAGCAGGTGCTAGAGCACCTGAGTTTCGTGTATTCAAACCATATCCAACCGTTGTTTACTTTCAGGGCGAAATTGTTTGTCCAAAATTTGGTCCAGCGAGTGGGGTTCATGGGCATATTGGCGTGTGCGTCAGTACCCAACCCCTTGTTCGACCTCGCCGGCCTCACGTGCGGCCACTTCTTAGTACCTTTCTGGACGTTCTTCGGCGCTACGGTGCTAGGTAAAGCGGTCATCAAGATGCATATACAGAAGATGGTTGTCATTGTCGCCTTCAATGAGACTCTGGTTGGGTGAGTTGTGTTTATTAGAAAAGTTTTCAATTACTTCAGTCACTTAAAGGATAACTAAATTAGAGGTTCCGCTTTATATTTTATTATGCATGTATGTTTATGATCAACGCTGGTAGTTGCATGCTAATGGGTAGTGTATAATTAGCATTCCTCCATAATCGGGCTATCTAATATTTATTATTATAATAATAACTAGCTGCCCGTGACTTCGTCCGCGTGGAATTTAACAAACAAAATAATGTTCAGTTTCTAAAATAAAATTCCCTCCTTTTTACATCAGCTCCAGTCAAAATTGGTCCATTTCAGAGATTAGCCGGAACAAACAGACAGACAAAAATAAAAACTCGTGGTTTGACTAATCACAGTACACTTCAGAAAAACTCATTGGAACATTCGGAATTTGAACTTGCAACCTTAGTGTTGCAGACAACTACTAGAACCACTCGGGCACCACGGCTTCTCTCTATTTATAATATCTTCAATATAAATTAAGATCTGTCGCCGATTTAAAATGTACAGCGAAGAGCTATTAGCAATGAAAAAATATTAATATTTACAACTTCTCGTTTCAGTCAATTCCTTTCCTGGATCGAGCGGATACCGTACATTGGGCCGAAACTAGAAGCACCGGTTCTGGAATTCCTTCGCAGCCAAAAGGCTAGGTTGCACAAGAACGACTCGGCAACGTCGGTGGATAGCCACGAGTCTTGGCTCTCGAACATTCTAGAAAAGTTTGTGCTGGCGATGGTAGTGTACTTCGTGGTGTCTATAGTGAATGCTCTCGCGCAGAACTACAGCAAGCGACTCGGCAAGAAGAAGGGCAAGAAACGGGATTAGGGCTTGCGTGCGCCGGGCGATGCCGGAGGACTCGGTAAGAATACTTGGAACTTTATACATACAGGATTTCCCAATAACACAAGGGTATTTTAAATAAAATACATAGCTCCAAAGATAACTACATGACAGTTTTAATTATAAGCGCATAATTTATACTCAATTCCAAATACATATTGGTAACATATTGTTTCCAAATACATAATGATATAAATAAAGACAGAATCGCAATGTTGTATACATTGGGATTCTAACTGTTATTATAACTTTACGTTACAGCAGATTTAAATGAGAAATAAAAATAAAAAATGGGCTACTTGGAAAGTTTATTTTTTATTTCTGTGTCCTATCACATATTCTATTAATTGTCTCAATCTTTAAGGCACCTTGTATAGGGTATTTTTTCACGGCCTCTAGGTTCACAGTCATACCACTAATATAAGAGAAAAATAAAACACAAGGCTATATGATAATAAGTATATCAAATTGCCAACATGCGAGCGTCATGTTTTTATATATCCATACAAGTATC
Source organism: Drepana falcataria (assembly GCA_945859725.1). Classification (NCBI taxonomy): domain Eukaryota; kingdom Metazoa; phylum Arthropoda; class Insecta; order Lepidoptera; family Drepanidae; genus Drepana; species Drepana falcataria. The sequence continues at coordinate 5,021,719 of OX243941.1, read as the reverse complement.
TATATCATCTAGGTCTCATAATACAAGCTACATACAGCTCACAATACAAGTTTGTCATTGGGGTAACATAAGCTATTTCCATTCTTAATTCTGGCTCATTCTAAAGAAATCATAAACATATTACCACTCCCTTAAACTTTCACATTTATATTGGTAGTCATACGGTCCGCTCGGTAAGCGGTCACCCTCACCTGTACGATGCCTTACTGCACTTCACTTACGAAATGTATGTTTTTTTTTTCAGCACGGCGAATATCCAGGTTGGAGAGAGTACGTCGGCGTCGGTAGTATATTACGTGTTTCCCACAGAATTTAAGTTAAGTGTCTCCTCTATGATGTATCGCCGATTATTGTCGGTCCCGGGCGAATATAATAAATATCTGACTATTCAAATAAAAAAAAAGATCTCTCATCTTACATAATAATTTCAAATAATTAAGACAAGAGCCGTTAAAAGCTTTTAATAAAATGCTTTTTAAACATTGAACATGTAAATTATTCAATTTCGTGTCTTTACATGCAGTTAAAGTTAGAATTTATCGTTTAATATACATTCTATCATGAGAAATAACGAAACGTAAATATGAAATGTTATAAACATTTGGGTTTTTTGACATGGAAACATTGACAAAAAGCAAATTTATTATTAAAATGAATACAGCTATCGCCCGACAAATAACGTCTTGCCCTTACATTTAAACAACAATGTAAATATTAGAATTATTATTATATGGAGCAGACACTTAACTAGTAATATACCGTCAAGTGTTTCAAATTTAGACAAAGCGTGACTTATAGCTTGTAAGGTGCTCAAATAAGTATGTTTGACCCTGATTGTGACCGCATTGAGTGACGTTAACCACTATATCCGTGTTTGCATCGATACTATCGAGTTTTAAATCGGAACATCATCTTTAGAATCGAGTGAATTTTTGTGGTAACGTAAGAGAGAGTGATGCCGCTGGTGTTGCAAGCGTTCATAGTTGTTACCGCTGCCATTGGGCGCGTCGAATGTTAGTGGTGTCAAAAAGTTTATGGCATTGTCCACTGGGAATATTAACTGTAGAAAATTCTGATGGTAGATTCTAATTTTAAAATTTTGCTAGAATAGTAGTATGTTTTACATGTTAGGTCACAAACATATTGTGAATACAAATTAAGTAAAGTTTTACTATAGATGTGTCACGGTGTGTGTTCAAACCAACACGATTTAATTAATGTTAATTTTGAACATATTTGAATAACAGAAGAGTAAAAAGAAATACACTTTTTTTAATGTCCAAACAATATTTTAGAGTTTAGCGGGCAACATTCGATATTCGAATTCGATTTTTGATTTTCAAACAAAAATAATATAACGATTTGTATTTGTGTGACGTAGTGAGTAATTTATTATTCCTTCAAGATGTTGATTTGTTATGCAAAATTATTGTTTTAGAAAAACGTGTGATTCCAATCCAAAAATAAATTTTTTTGTTGGTGCTGTTCCTAAGTGTGGGTTAGTTTTACATCTCCCGAAAGTTAAATAAGTTGTCACTCTGACCTAGTCACGGTGGTTAGGTGTATATTATGTTTCTTTCAACCATTATCATTTTATGGTATATTTAGGTAGTCGACCATTTCATATTGACATTCGCGTTATATCTTCCGCTTTTGCCCTCTTAATCAAAGAAGTTTCGGAATTAACTAAGAACACCTATATTAAGCCTTGTCTTTGCAGTGTTGCTGAAGAGTAGGGCTGGACTGGTGGCGACCATATTCATGTTTAATACAGGCATTTAATGAGAGGAATTCACACAATATTCCGCTCACTTAAAAAAGCGAAGAACCACATTGGTCAAAAGATTTTAGAGCCACCGTCGAAAATTGTCCTTGTCCAGAATATTGCGTGTGTAACTCGACCAAGCAAAGAAGAAGCGTTGTCTTTATAATTTGGTCGTATAACAATAAGGGTTTTCGATTGAAAGACATTTTGTATCTCGAACGTAGCAATTATATAGATGGAGTGAATAATGATAAGTAGCAAAATACAGTCCAGTATTAATTAAGATTGTATAGGAATGTTTTATGTATAGTCTTTCAGTGGTTCGCATTCCTTTTTGTTTAGACGGATTTCCATTACAGATGAACCTTATTACGAATTAATTAAGGTCTGTTTTAGAATGGGCTGACACTGGTTAGCTCTGAAAATACAGATGTTATGTATTTCTGTAGTAGGTAATATCGTAAGCGCTATTTGTGTAAATAATCTGCACAGTGCGATTGTGAACTTCGATATTCAATTAAATATACATACCAGTCAATAGTTATTTTATACTCTGTAGCATATTGTGATTTAGTAGTATACCTACTCACTTAATTTTCATAATTATTTAAGGATTTTTCCATTATTTAATTGTGTACATTTATATTATTTTTATATATTTCTGTTTGTAAATAAATTTTCATAAATAAAGCAGATTACTTAGTACCATTTTTCTATGTATGTATCGTATAGTTTACTACATTCCACAGAATTATAACTTATACATATTTATTTTGGTTGAAAATGTAAAGATTGTCAGTAGTCAAATGAATAGCTATGAGACCTTGAGCGTTGAATCTAACTGAACATGGTATAAACAAGGCATAACAGATACATTTTTCATGGGATGTATTTGTGCGGATACGATTTTGGTGGCATTCTTAAATTATACCTTCATATAATGTTTTAGAGGGTTTAGTTATAAAACAAAGAGAATATTTTCTTCTTAATAAGTTCTTCTCGAGGTGCGTCGTATACAGCCATGCGTACGTACGTATGGGTGTATTCTGACATTAGTAAGCAATAAAATACTTATTTCATGTGCTCATGCCTCCTCCTATACGCGCCTCTAAAGAAGGCCGCTAGCCATCTTAATAACAGCAATGAATGAATTGAGTGACATGTTCGAAATAACTTTCACGTCCCGTGATTGGTGCAAATAAAAGATTGTTGCGTTTTTGCTTGTACCGTGCTCATCATAAAACCACTTCGAACATCAACAGAAAGACTACTGACTTTCTTTGTCTCTATGTGTGATTTGTTTTTAATTTACGGTGGTTATTGTAATGGCCAGGACTATTTATTTTATAATTTGTTATATTTATTTTTATTGTAATTGTAGTGTCCTGCAGTAAATAAGTTGAAAATTGTATATTAATGTAGTTTCTACAGTCACATGGAGTGGTACATTTAGTACAAAATGTTTGCTTATATTTTATCGTAAGTTTGAGGTTTCGTACTCGGAGAGCAATAAATGAATGTTCACGAAACATGTTTTTGTATTGATTACTAAGGTTGTTTTGCAATTAGTCCCCAAAAAAAGTAGCCATACATACTAACAGAAGAATGGCGAAACCAAAAGCCCTACAGCCAGGCAACACTTATGTGCTAGCAAACATAAAATAAGGCACATATGGTTAACCTGTGGGTTTCGGACTTAAGGTTTGACTTAAGGACGGCTTAAGGTCTGGTCTGGTGGCGTAGTCGACTGGTTGATATTATTTAAAAATTTTAGGGTTGGTTTAGCTAGGAGAGGTCCAGTGTTTACAATATTGTAAAATAAATCACGTCGTATGTGTTCGGATAAAGCCGAGCCGTTGTCGTCCCAGGTTCGACGACAGCATGTTTGGGACTCGTTAACCCCATATTAGGTCTGCAGCTCTACAGAAAACTTCACTTTCCTTCTTCCTTGCCTACCCCTGGACGGAGTCATCGTGATTTATGAATGGATTACCATCTTAGCTCGTGTAGCTTACCTTAAATACAAACTTAATTTTCATGTTACTTAGGTAACATATGGATGGAATGCCTTTCGCGTGTAGTAAAAAAAAAAATTCTTGGCTAGATGTCTGAAAGAATTGAATGTGATAGAAAAATATGTGATAATATACATAAAGGCAGGGAGAGTAGGCACCAGTTAGTAGATTATTGTATCAATTTTTCGGAAGGTTTTGGTGGGACATAAGAAGTGTTATTTTTAAATTCCGGATGAATTATGTTATTTTGTCGGAGTCTATTTGGCAAGGATTAGTGAACAAATACTGAATATAAAAAAAAACTAGTTAAATGCCACTGACAGCTTATTTATTCTGTGGGTAGGTTAAACAGACATGACATTTTGTTGTAGTTTGAGGTTATTTAGTTTGCCCAATTAACTTTAATAGTAACAACTAGAATTAATTACAATGTTGCGGCGTTTAACAACGTCCTTAACTCAAGTACGGGGCTTAAAGCACCAAGTGAATATAAAATGGCTAAAACCCGAATACATTCTTCCCTATAAACCTCAGAAATCGGGTGATTTAGAGGGACTGCCACCGATTCCGCCTAGCTCTACTGGCACAATCTACGCGCAAACTGACGAGATAAAAGAGTAAGTGTACGTCTAATTTAACTTCTATTAATGGAATAAAGGCCAGGCCTAAACAGGGCCCAATTAGAACCAATTTTTGAGTATGATATAATAAATGTATGGGGCTGTTTGAAGCCTTTAAACTAATATTGATGTCAAATTCTCTGTACAAAATAACTATAGGTTGATTGTGTTTAAATCTTTTGTTAAAGTAACACTAGGGATCTGCACAAATGTAAAGCTTGGCTTAACACAGGGCTGCGATAATTGTGTTTACTAACATGCATTGTATTTGTCAACTCTCCAGTGCTCCAGAATCAGTGAAGAAAATATTCTCTGTAGCACATTTAGGACAGAAAGAATACAATACTTTGGTCAAGAAAGAATTGATAGATAGAGTTAAGAGACACCAATATGATGAAAACACAGCTGAAACTCGCAGTAAGAGCAATTATATATTGAGGTGTCATAGTTGATTAGACAGTACTTACAAGATTATTGTTTGTGTTTCAGTTGCTAGGCTTACAGGTCAAATTCGCTGCTTACAAGATACAATGGACAAGTTCCCAAGAGATAAGAAGATGAAGGTACAATTTTTTTTTTCACTGCAGATACACTAACTAAACTTCAAGTGGCAATATATATGTTATTACTTTGATGCCCATCTGGTCTAGTGGCCTGCGCTCCTGACCGCTAAGCTTGGGGTTGCAAGCTTCGGGTTGCACACATTTATATATAAATAAATAAGCTTTATTAGAATAAACTGGAAGCAATGGACACTTGACAATGATATTATTGATATTGTCATTGTCAAGTGTCATATTACAAGCTTTGCTTAAGTACTTTGGAACCAGATGAATTTTTGTGGTGTTCTCCCAAGGTACTTTTTATTTACTTTGCTTAGTAAACTTATACATTTCTACTGCTGTAACTGTAGAAAAAAAAATCATTTCCAGTTTCACCAGTGGTAATGTTTGACTTCATGACTAGTTTTTCCTGGAATAAAACATATCCAACATGTTAATCCAGCTAATAATCTATATTATGTTTGTCTATGTATTAAGTTTACTTTTTAATTTGTTTTTCTTTTTTATGCGAGACTGTTTGTGTTCCTAAATAAAATAAAAAAGAATTATCTTTGCCAAATTTAACAAACTTTCACATTAGAGAGAGTTATAAGATAACTTTTGAATGTTTCAGCAATTGGTTCTAGAACTGATAGACAGAAGGAAGAAATTGCTCAAGTATCTGCGCCAGTACGACTATAAGAAGTTTGAATGGCTTCTTGAGAAACTGAATATTGAGTACAAGGCCCACCCAGAGTAAGTTCTTTTACACTTTCTTTTTCGAATAGTATAAAAAACACACATAAAATAAAGCTGGTGCTGAGGAATGCCATGTGTCATGATATTAATACTCATTCAAAAGCCGGGTACAGTGATATGATGACTCATGGCATGTATCATGGTCACTCCGCCGCTATAACTCACGGGGTAGACAGACAGGATAGCACTGCTGTTGTAACCTGAGCGTTCGCATTGATTTGCTCCGTATGCCAAAAGGTGGGAAGGAGCGTGGGAAGGTTGGTGGGAAGTGGCGTTTTAACCTGTCGACTCCTGCAGACAGACCTCTTACACAAAATGTTTCTTTTGTTGAATGTAAGCAATGTTTTCAGCTCACACCACAAGCTATCTCGAAAAGAATCCCTGCGCAAACTAACAGAGATGCATTGTGACGACCTGCGTAATAAAAAGCTGTCTGACTTTCGGAACCTTCTAGAAAGCCAGCAAGGGCCATTCCTTCAACAGAAACTTGAAGCCTTGAAATTCATTAGAAGTGAACAAATTGACTTGGAAATGCCGATCACTGTCAATGAACAGGATATAAAAAAAGTTGAAGATCAATATAACGAGTGGAAGATCAAGGATGATATCAAACAACAATCTAAGAAAAAGAAAAAAAATATGTTCTTGAATTTAGAGTCCTAATGCTGTTTCTTTAAATCATTATAATTATTATAGATTTTATGGCTAGAAGTTAATGCGTTATTATTTCATACCCATACTTTTGTGTACATACATTGTTGCAATATGATATATGATGCTGGTAAAATTTATTATAACACGCTGATTTGTGTATGGCACAAAACAGGGTGTGTGCAACCTCCATAACTGATAAATCAATAAGAGCTACGCCATCTGCCGTTCGTATTGCTACATGGTGACACTACTGCGGCCATTACTGCAGTGCAGTGGACTTTGCATCTACCCTCACATGAACTTGTCAATGGAAGTTAGAAAGAAGGTGCATAAATACATTACTACGACAAAAACGGCCTCGGTCGTTGCTTACCTCTTGTTTTATTTTTAATGTTGGTGCATAGCACACAAATTAATCACGGGCACCGTCGCCAGATCCCTGTATATTAAGCCATTAAGGATATTAATAAAACTACGATATCACAATTCGCTGGCTAGGCTGCGGCACAGAAATTTTTTTTTCCCGTTCTCGCTCTGTGTTGCCATGCCAGATATTTATTATACTTTACATTCACAAGATAAGGTGAGGAATAAAACAATTCCTTTTTGTAGTGCAGTCGACAAGGGATCGGGAGTAGATTTGGATCGTAAGGCTAATCTAGAAATCTAGAGTGTACATAAACTTACATGTATAAATGACGACCATATAAATATGACTGTCAAGTTATCTGGAGCAATTGGCTGCACAATATAAAAATCTGATATTCAAGATATATACAAAGTTTAAAACAAACTCATATAGCATACCAATAATTATTGAAATGTCATCAACTATTCTTAATACTGAATTTCTAAAGGCGGCTAAGGTCTTTGATGCGAAACTTATAGAAACTATGTGCTTAGCATCTGAGGTTATGCTACTAACATTTAATTTCTAGAATTAAACAGGGCACAAATAACATAACCCCTTCGGGGACCCTTGTGGGAAGGCGTGAGGATATATATATACAAATAACATCAATCAAAGTTCTCTACACTATTTAGATTTTCTACCGAAGGTCATCACACTGGTCTTATCTCTGTTAGAAATCTATAGGTACGTTCTTAAAATTATAATAATAATAATACAAATAACATATATAAGCCCATTTCTTTCAAAGCGCAAACTTTAAACAGCTAAACTAAAAACAACTATGTACATAGTGGCATCCTTAACAGCAGCAACAAAATAGTTTTTGACAATACAATACACAGCACAATTAACACACGTATATAAAACTATATTTATAGACAACTATGCATTTATCCACTAAAACATGTAAAAATATTCTATTCTAACTGACTGGGTAAAGACGTAAAGCTAAACATAATTTAAGTCTCTTGTACCTAATACAAGCAAATCGTTGTAAAGTTACTGAATAAAAAAAAAATTATACCTACTAAGCCCTTCGTAAGAAGCCGCACTTTTCTTGCCTTCATTAATCCTATATGAACAGTCGTGACTATGTGATAGACGAAATATTAGCTAATTATCAGGACGCAGCCAGTGAAGCAGTAGGTAAGTACAACCGTCAATTTACTTTTTTAATTTTTCCGTTATATTTGCTATAGTCTGTGACAGTGTAAGCATAGCTTCTGCGTGTGTTTGCGATGCTTCAGCTTGCTTTTTAGCGGCTTCCGCTTGCGTTTTCGCCGCTTCGGCTTGAGTCCGTACTGCTTCTGCCTGTGTTCTCACGGCCTCTGCCTGAGTTTTGGCTGCCTCTGCCTGAATCATGGCAGCGTCTGCTTGCGTTTGTGCAGCTGAGGCTTGTGCTCGAGATGCTTCTGCCATTACAAATGAAGCTTCTGCCACTTTTTCCTCCGCTCTCAGCCTTCTGTTTTCAAAGTCCACTACCCACGTTGGTAGTACTTTTTGTTGGTATTTGGATGAAACTGTTAATTGAAAATTTGGTTGTCAATTTGCTTAATGCTCGTACAGCGAGCTTACCAATAGCGAAACAATATGCAATAATAGTCCAGAATTGAGTGATAGCCCGAGAAGTGAGAAGAAACAAAAACCAATTTCAGCACATTGTATTGTAGCACTTACTTGTTTGTTTTGTAATGTGCCTACGCCTCAGGCGACCTGAAACAAAAATACTTATAAAGTTGATAATTTGTAACAAGTAATTTCATAGGCTAATAAAATAATCAGAAACTTACGATCGTCTGGCGAGGTTGTTGAATACACACCTGTTAAATAAAATATACAGTCTTATTGAGAATCTTTAGAATATATTAAGAATACTAAGATATATATGTGTAAGTTCGTGAGGATGTTTGTTACTCGGCTGAACGGAATTGAATGAAAGAGATAGATATTGTTTTTTTTATCAGATTTTAAGCCGGGCCCCGCCCCGCCAGTGCCTTATAATTAAAATCGTATGTAACCAATGCAGTGCAGTATGATAGACTTACGTTTTCTGCTTGAGTGGCTTAATCTAGATGATGAGTTTGTAACTAATGGTTTCTCATCCAATTTAGTGTCGTCATCTGGAAGAAGAAATTAAATTATATATTTGCCTGTTTTTGATGGCTTCAGTCTAGAGAAAAATGTTGCTATGCAGGGTGATATATATGTATGTACAAAATTGATGAACTGTATTTTATATAATTACCGGGTGGATCCAAAAAAAATGCTTCGAAATCTGTACTCTCATCAAGCCCTAAGTCTGAGCCTGTTTCATCAAGTGTGTCCTAAAAATAAAAAAATATTATTAAACAAGATAAGTAGGTACAGGAATAGTTCAGTTCAATCAATGAAGATTTATACTCCTGAAAGTAAATTAAAGTGATTTGCTTAGAGGTCCAAAAATCTATAAACCCAAATCCCAAGTTACCACTACTGTGGATTGACTGCATTTACAAAATTATGCACAGGTCTTTTATATAGGTATGGTGGCAGTGGTTCAAACAGTTAACTGCAAGGATCAAACCCTGGTGATCCGTATCTACAATAAATTTGTCCCAACATGTACAGTGATCTTTCACACCAGTTGCTTCAAGGGAACATTGTAAGCAAGAGAAAACTCAAAGACATATTGTATATTTCCTAATACATAGTGACAGACTTGTCATAATATGTTACACTAGCCGTGCCCCATAGTTTCATCTGTCTTAATTTTTCCAGTTGCTCTTTCAAGTAGTAATTCAACTAATAAATGGGCTATCTAATGCAATTTAATTTTCAAATAGGTGTTTCCAAGTGTGTCCTGAGATTAGTAATTAAAAAAAAAACCTCTGCCTCTATACATTAAAAAGTAATATTAAATTAAGTACTTTTATAATAAGTCATGGGAAACAGTTTATTAGGTTCATCAGTTCATGGAAGATGTATGCTTTTCATCTATAAAAATAAATAAAATTGTAGTCTGTTTGTAATATCAAAATAACTGCTTTTTATTAAATGCATATGGCACAGTACATACACAAAAATATTTTTATATAAAATTTTTGTGTCTGCCTGTTTGTTCCGGGTAATCTCTGAAATGGCTGGACCGATTTTATCCGGACTTTCACCGGCAGATAGCTGATGTTAAAAGGAATAACTTTGGCTGTGTACTTTTATTTTGCAAACTGAACAATATTTTTTTTTGTTCAATTCCATGCGGATGTAGTCGCGGGCACAGCAAGTTAGTAATAAATAGACACTGTACATATTACTTACACCAGAATTTGTATTGAGAGGTTCTTTGATGAGTGCAGACTCTTCGATAATTGCTAAAACTCTTTTATCCAGTTCAGATATTTCTTCTTCCTCTGGGCCATCAAATGTGTTCCTTCTCCTAGCAATTGCCCTTGTCTTCACTTTGTGTTTCAGGTCTGCCCAGTACTAAAATTGGGAGGTTTTAATGCCATTTCATAGATTATTAAGCTAGATTTAATTGAAAATAGACCTTTATGGTAAATGGAATATTAAAAACTTTTTTGTAGTGAGGGAAGTTCAATAGTACTAAAATCCGTCGAGATGTATGAAGAGACTATTGACTGAATGCAGTAAAAGGTGTCTGTAAGTCTAGAAAGAACTGGCGCTCTGCTGTCTCGGCCTACCCATTAGATTCAGCGCGATGATATGTATATAGGATAACTTACGCGTTTCCATCTCGTACCAGTTTTGGCGGCTCCTCCCCTGTGAGCATTGAGGCTTTCAGCCAGCTCACCCCACTCCCGGTCAATCACTTCCTTAGCTCTAGGACCCGAACTGGCACCCTTAACGAGGACTGGATTTGATGATAAATGGTCTAGTAATTCGTTTAGCTGGGAGTTAGAAACTCGGTATTCCATCGTTGTTAAATTCGTAATAATTAATTTAATAAGTAAATATATTTTTTTATTTAAATAATTGGTAAATAGAGGCTTATTACTCTAATAATCGGTATGACATATCGTATCGTATCGTCAGGTAATGCGCCTACATAAAATTCACGAAAACACTGAATCCAAAATGTCTCTCTAATGAATCTAATGTTGGAAAATTAAACTAATCAATATTCAGAAAGAATTAACAAACATTACAATAACCCATCGTCCACACCAACCTATTTACTACTGCGATGACCACAGGTTACGAACACTCCTGCTGTAGAATATGAAAATATTAGTGTGGTGATATATGTCACAATTTGACATTGTTTGTTTTATAAGAGCTAAACTAAACAAATTATCATCATCATTATATCATCATTCATCACGCCTAGTCCCTAACGGGGTAGGCAGAGAGTATAGAGCGCCAGTTCTTTCTAGACTTACATACCTCTTTCGCTTCGTCCACATTGGTCAGTATCTTCATATATGCTCGTCGAATTCGAGTACTCTTGACGTACTTAAACAAATCAGAGGTTCTATTTTAAGGCTTGCTTTTGCGAATGCGTATGGATTCATCAAAACCAGTGGAAGAAAAATGCTGCTACAAGTATTATGAACAAACCAGATTATTTTGTATGCTCCAGTTATAATCGAGGTTTGCAGTGATTTGTTTAAACGAACCGATAAGAGAACCCTGCCATATTATACAAAATTATTTTGCCGCGGTTTTACCGAAAACCATATCGTTTACTGTTTACACATTATTACATATTTATGTACCCGGCGTGATGTTTCGGTTTAAAGATTAAATATTCCGTTGGTAATAGTTCTGGATTCTGGTTCTGAATAAAAAATTGTAACGAATTTAATTTCAAAACATTTATTACTTTTCATGATTTATTCGTAAGTACTTATTCGTAAAATATTTATTATGTCTATAAACATAAAAGTATAAAGCGTCGTATCAAAATATCAGTCGAATTTGGACGGAATATAAATTTACATATTATATAAAAGAGGTCTAGTTTTAGCTAAGATATTTTTTTTTATTAGGAAGACTTATTTACTACCATTTACATAAACAAAATATTAAATATGGCTGTAAAACGGCTAAGAGAGGCATATAATCGTAACCATAGTTTCAATAGGCTTGATAAAGCAAGAATTTTACAAAACAAAGCCAAAAATACTGAGGATTATATCCACGATTTAAAATAAAAACCTAAAAATGTTTGTCTTAACAATAAGGAAAATATTAACGTGAAAAAAGAAAATATAGGGTAGAACTTCGTTAGGAACACTGGAAGCATGAGATTTAGGCAAAACAATTCTGTGAAAATAATGTGTCTGAGGACTGCAGCCCCCAAGACAAAATCCAATTTTGTTTCTATTCACACTACCCATTGTATGATAATATGGCAATGACATTATCTGGGGAAATCTTTTATATTTGCCTTTTATCATTGCCATTAGTTATCATAGAGGGGCTGATCATATAGTGTAACACTGGGGGAGGAATAAGCGTTTATTCAATGTTATTAAATTTTGAGGAGGCCGAACAGTTATTGAAGTTAAAGCGAGGTGGTATGTGGTGCTCTTGCATAGGCGGTGGGTATGAAACCGGAGCGGCGCGATTTGGGCGCGTGGGCCCACAGCCAGCCCTCCACGGTCTGCTGTGTGAGGTCGGCGTACACCCACTCGCCGCGCTTCACCGATAGATCGTCCGGCGCCTGCGCCTGCAATACATATATTTGTATCAAAACTTCAGTTCGTAGGTGTGCCCCGCAGTTTTAGCCGCGTAAAATTAGATTTTTTATTTTGGAATTATTTATTTTGAAAGAACAATATCCTTTACGGTAGCCCAGCCGTAGTGCGTGGACACAGCAACAAATATATGTATTCGTAGAACTCCATACTCTACTACTCCAACTCGCAAAGTCGTCTCTCGCAAACTCGTCCAACGACGACCGTCCGGTCTAGTGGTTAGAGCTCCTGACTGCGAAACTTGAGGTCGCGGGTTCGAATCCCGCTGAGGGCAAATATTTGTGTGATGAACACGAGTATTTGTACTTTAGTCTTGGATGTCCTATGTATTTATGTATATATCTATCTATATAAGTAAATCGTTGTCTAGTTACCATAACACAAGCTTTGCTTAATTTGGGACTAGTTCAATTTGTGTGGAATTGTCCCAGGTATTTATTTATTAAAGGGTCCATTAAATAAAGAAAGCTATGTTACATTGGCGGACACAAAGAAAGGAGTGATGCCATGTTGACAAGATATTCAATGCGACAGTCTGAAATAAGAGGCGTGTGATGAAGACCTACATCAAAACGATCGAACACTTGAAGCATGGGAACACCAACTGCAGTACTCGAAACCGGCAAATATGTATCCTCTTTACCAATATCTTTTGTTTCTTTTTATTAATTATAGCTTTATTTTAGCTAGTAATTTAATTATAGCTCATCTCCCACAGTTTGATACTCACCTTATAATCATAGAGCATAACCAGTTCTGTCCCATGATACCGTCCGTCGCCGTCTTGCTGTGGGCTGGTGCTGTTATTGGTTGGTGGCAGCATCGTGCTGTTAGGGTTTGGCTTCGGAGTCAGTATTGGCTGGCTGTTGTCTGGCTGGGAAGCTGCATATAAACATTACAGTCATGACCTGATACAAATACACTTTGAACTGGTACAAATTGGTAACAAACTTATAATGAAATTTTATGTTCCCCCCTTACTACAAGTGTCCCCGATGGGGTAGGCAGAGGTGTATAGGTGTACCCAACGGTGTCCACCCCAGGGTGCCAACGTGATAGATGGCGAGTCCATCGCCGTAACTCAAAGACGAGTATACATACGCGCTTGAATTGCTTCTCAGACGTATGCAGGTTTCCTCTCGATGTTTTCCTTCACCGTTGAGCTCGTGGTGTGACTAATCACTGTACTGATGTTCAGAAAAACTTATTGATACAGTCGGGATTCGAACTTGCAATCTTTGTGTCGCAGGCAACTACTCGAACCACTGGGCCGGGCCCTAGCTAGCTAGCTGTTCTACCTAGTTGCTCCTAGCATTGCCTTATTACGTGTATCCACGTATATAAGGATGATAATGTAGATATACCTTACCAAATCAATCTGACAAATATTTTAGTAGTACAGAATGCTGTAACAAACAAAATAGATACCTTAATAACTAGTTTCTCATACTGACCTTGTACAACAGCTGGATATACGAAGCCAGAAGGTATAAAACCTTCCTGTCCATCACTCCTTACAATCCAGTACCAGTCTGGATCCTCTCTATTTAACACTGGAACATAAATATATATGTTATGCATAATTTTAATTATAACACACATTTATTCCAATCTAGTTATTAGCATTTAAATTCAATATTCCAAAAAGAAGATTGGAACAAGCAAATAAAACTAAAACACGATAATGAGAATAGCTACATGTCCTTAGTGGAATAACATTTGCAACTACTTGCCTGTAATTTACTTTGTTAAGGGTGCTTTAGCAAGCAAGTGCTTTAACGTCCTAGCAGTTTCTGTGTTAAATGCCCTATTAATATAATATAGATACAGGTATAATAATAAATGCAATTTTTATGGAATTAGCAGTTTGGCGCTGTTATAAGTTTACTTTGCAAGTAGCATAGATTGTGATATTCTCTGTCTCAAGTCACAGTTAAAGGTGTGAAGCATACAGTATGCTTGGTTTTTACCAACACTTTGTAGGTGCTAGCACTAAAACCTTAATTCTTAAGCAATTAGCAATGCAACATTATATTCTACTCTAGATCATTTGGGTGGAGTAACTGTACATTATAGGGGATGGAGCAGTCTGCTTTAAGCAATTCCTAATAGATAAATAACAGAACAAAACACTACCACAAAGCAGTACCTCTCCATATACTTTCAACAAGTGAAATATTATGAACTATAGAAATACCTGTGACAAATTCTCCCCGTTCCACATCAACGTCATTCTCATCCCTGGCTGTGAATGTGTATAGGACGACATAGCGGCCGGACGGGTCCTTACTGAAAGGACATGCTTCACCTTCACTGCCTAGTTCAGAATGACCATCATTTGTGGCACCATCGGATACTGATAACCTGTGAGATACAAACCAATATTAATTGGGCAATTTTGTGTGATAAATTTCATGTAATGGATAATGAGGTTGAATGAGGATGAACGTTAGTCTTGGATGTCATATGTAATTATGTATTTATCAATATAAGTAAATGTAATAAGCAGTGAATAATACATTCATTTTTGTTTTGTTGTTGATAATTTTCACATTTCCTTAAAACATTAAAAAACTATGTAAAATATTCCTTTTATACTTTAATATAAGTATATCTGCACACCTACTCCTGAAGGGGTAGGCAGGGGACCTACCCCTTCAGGTGTAGTCATAGATAAGTAATAAAAGTAAACAACTGTAGTCAAGGGTCTGGCAAAATGCAGAATACAGAGGCATATGTTTGTACTCACTGTGATACATCCCTATGTGCTATGTCAGCTGGGGATCGACTCCTGGGCAACTTCTTTTTCAAGTCATGGTGCTCACACGGTGCACAATATGAATGTGGTATGAACCCTTCCCTTCTTGTCTCTGCTACAATTACATACACCCAGTCATTCTCTCTATAGAGTACATTCACTATTTGTCCTCGTTTTACCTACAAACATTGTGATCTATGTGTATATCAACATAATTCATTTCAGTACCAGCATATCATTAATAAGGGGAGGTGCCAGAGGTGTGATTACATCCACAATTCTAAATAGATACTCTCGTGTTGGCAGCAGAGGGATTAGTCCCATTATGCTGCCATAACTCTCCGAACACAGAGTGGCAATGGCCAAGTGATACTTTGGTATCTTGAGCATATTTTTTTTTAAACCACATGGGTGGCAAACCAGCATGCGGTCGGCCTGATGATAAGCGGTTACCGCCGGACACTTGCAACACCACATCACTTGCAGGAGAAGAGAGAGAGCATAAATAGACTATGGTAATTGCTTTCCATCAGGTGCTCTGGTGTTCTTGTTTGCCACTTGTAGTATAAAAAAAACTCTCTCTGCTACCCCATTGCTGTATATCACATGGTGTGATATGTATGTGTTATTTACATACATATATAAAGATTCCTTTTTCATTTACTTCTCCATAAAAAATCTATCCATACCAATACATTTTGATTTTCTTTTCTCAAATGTTTTTAGACTTGGCCATCGTTACATTGGCACCTTATATATAGCTCTGGCAGAAAATGGGTGTACACTACCTACACACCTCTGCCTACCTCTTCGGAGACCCTTGTGAAGGAGGTGTGAAGATATATACATATATAGTAAAAATACCTCTAATTCATCATCAACACATGGAGCAAAGTCGTGTAGGACTACCATCTTGGAGTCCGGACTGAGGCCATGTTCTTTCTCAATGCCAACTCTGACTAGAGTCTCTATACTGGCAGAGCCTGTAATTCGACCCATACCAGGACTTAATCCTGATCCTGGACGCGAGAGGTCCTTGTCTGAATCTCCACTGCTCGCTAGAAATTTGGTATTAATATTTATATTGATGGTATGAGATTGAAGGCGTATATTAGTCTGGTAAAAATACATAAAATTGTTATGAAGTTACACATATGCATACAAAACGAGCATACAGAATTTAGTGTTAATATACAAGTCTAGCATATATTTTCAAAGAAATCACATGGGTAGGAACATAATTACGTTTTGATAAACCTATAAAAAATAAAACAGTTTTTATCGGATTATAGGATGTATTGATATTTATTTCGTAGGTCTATTTAATTGAGTAACTATACTAGAAAATTCTATAAACACGTTAAGTTAATTGGAACACGATGAAAATTTTACGTAAAATTTATTTATAATTATGTAGAAAGTTAGAGGTCATTGACATGAAAAGTTCTCAAAAGCTCTTCGATACTCACATTTCTTCTTTTTCCCCCTTCTAATTCTTACTGGACATAGAAACGCCATATCGAATTATAATTACTTTAATTCATTACTGTGTTAAAATTCTTAAATCCCGGCCAATTACAGTGAATAATACAGTTCTTTGTCCAAGCAGTAAAATTTTCACACGGTTCCTCAAAACGTCAAAAAAGTTCACAAAACAACTTTTTTACACGTTCCGTTTCTGCGGTTGGTTTTGAGTAACCATAGTGAATTTATCTATTGAGGGTACTTTGGTGTTGTAATTGAATGACTCATTTACATTATAATTATAAAAGTTACGGGTAAATATGGCATATTAAATTATTTTAAGAATTATGAGCCGAAAGACTAGCGAGTAAGTTAGGGACTCGGCGTGATGATATGTATGCATATGTCAGATGGAATCCACATTATAAAATAAAAAACATAACAAGTAAACGACTAATGTTAAGCAGTAATATTATTTTATGAGGGACTAGCCGTGTAATTAAATACTTAAAATATTAGTCGGATTGTACCTGTGCTACCAGTATAAGCGAGCGACAGATAGAATAAGGATAGATCCTACCTCGACGTTGCAACTCAAATTTTGTGAGTTCCACTTTGCCCATAGACTTTAAATGACCAGTTAAGATATTTGTTTGTTATCGTATCAATGAAATTAAAAATATAACGTTCACAAATCTTTATTTTAAGGATGAATGTTTCTTATTATAATGGTTACACAATAAAAACATTATAAACATTTGGCACATATTTTCAACTTTAAAGGATGAGGTCTTAAGTACAAAAATACATTTCATTATTTTAATAGTGGTAGACTTAGACTATATTATAAATGGTAACATTTTATAATAGTTTTATTTGAAGTAGTAAACATTCTTTTTTAAATCTCCACAGCTCAACTCTAATAACATTTTGCCATCTTAAGTACACGTTCTTTACATGGTTTTACTTTATCAACGCAAAAGTTATGTTTCCAAGTTATTATAATAACGAAACATGTTATATTTATGCAGGTGTTTAGTGGTGACAATTAATATGCATATGCATGGAGCTTTCAGCTTGCCTACCTAATGGTGAGCAGTTGGTTACAACTATGGTGGTTTTGAATTCACCTGTCTTATTGTTATTTTATTCTGTTCTCCCTTGCGAATACTCTTGTGGGTTCATTTCTCAACTTAAGCCGTTGCGGATAGTAACTGCTTGGAACACCCACATACTATAGGAGTGAATTGCCCCTTCGTCAAAGAACTTAGTTATACACTTAGTACCTATTGATCAGAAATGTATGTACTTTTATAGATGATAATGCAAATAAATCAAGTCTATTGAATTCGAACAAGGCAAACTTACTATTAACTACTGAACAAGTATGATTACATAGTTTTATTATATTGAATATTTTTTATACATAATGATATTTTAAACATTGCATTTATTAGTATTTACAAATGCTGCGTATCAGTTAGGGAGTGCCATTGCTCATGTCTATGATCAGGAAACTTAATGCAATCCATCCAGTGTTTCAGTCTCCGCCCTTTACTACTCGCGCCTAGAACAAGGCTTCCTAAAAAGTCATTCGGTTTGCCATAGTCCTTGTCCCAAACTGTCAATGTCAAATTTTGGCGGGAGAGCTCAGTAGGACGGGTCTCGAAAAGGAATTCTTCATTCCACACTGGGTTCAAGTTGCGCCATTTTATGGACGTTTTGTGCTTTTTGTGGTATGGGTCAGGATCTAAATGTCTGGAACGAAAAAGCGAAACATTGAGTAAAGGTATTGGCATGCCAAAGAGTATGTAACTGACCAGACATTGAATTAAATAAAAAAATATTAGATATTTGTTATAAAAAATACATCTATGTCATAGACATTGTATAATTATGACAACAATAGTCTGCCCACAAGTGGAGTGAATTGCGTAACTACTGTACAAGAGTATTCTAAGGTACCTACTTATACTAGGTACAAAGTAACTGTTCTATACTTATTGTTTAACTAATTATTTAAGTAGATCCCTTTATATAATGCCGATGTCAGTTTGAATTTTAGATAATCTCAGAATAAGCGAATTCGCTAGCTTCTACAACTAGGGTTGCCACCCGTACTTTTTTAAGTACTGTATACTGTATAATGAAGTATTGTACGTTATAACTGGTGATTATACTCTATACTTTACAAGATACGATCGGACGCACAAGGACGGGAACGTCAAGAGTACTCGAAACCGACGAGCATATATGTATGGGACTGGGGATGATGGGGAGGGACTCGGCGTGATGATGTTACTTCTGGTGTAATAAAGGCACGTTATTTGCAAAAATAAAAAAAAAATTGCAAATATAAAAAAGCAAGATAAACTTATACTTATAATTGGTTCATATATTAGACCTATTTGGGTGGCAATGCTTATTATTGGGTTTTTTGTAATAAGTACTGTTGGTGTACCTTACTAAATGAAATAAAATAAAAGAGGCAACCCTATTCATAACTTCACGACTATTGAGTTTGCAAAAAGCCCTCATAGCTGATAGCAGTTCGAGAGTTGGTTTGCAATGTTCAGAGCATACAAATATCTGCACAGAAGATTAGATTTCATGAGATCACTGTAAAATACTATGTAGAGGATAGTTCACTATTTAATTTTCTATATCTTTGACTAGCGACCCGCCCTAGCTTCGCACGGGTAGTGGAAGCATAGTAGTAGTAGCATAATTATTATGCCTACATGTTTTTTTCTGCTTTGGGTCGCATTAGCTAATTCCAACCAATTTACACAAAACATTATATATCTTAATATATATATATATATATATATATATATATATATATATATATCTTAATATATATATTTCTTGTGTGCGTGTGTATGTGACTGAACTCCTCCTAAACGCCTGGACCGATTTTAATGAAATTTTTTGTGTGTGTTCAAGGGGATCTGGGAATGGTTTAGATTCACAATTGGACCCGATAGGTGGCGCCACCATCTTTTTTTTTCCACCCGAGCGAAGCTGGGCGGGACCACTAGTATACATATATATGTATTTATTCTGTGTGTGTATGCCTGAACTCCTCCTAAACGGCTGGACCGATTTTAATAAAATTTTCTGTGTGCCTTCAGGTGGATTCAATAACGGTTTAGATTCACATTTGGACCCGATGGAGGTGCAATCGTGCTACAGAAAAAATTTTTTTTCACCCGAGCGACGCTGGGCGGGATAGCTAGTATATATGTTAATTTGTGGGGATGCAAAATTTAAGTAGCAATTACCTAAATTAGTGTTAGGAATTTTACTTTAATAAAAACTTGTTAAACAATTGTCGTTTGAATTAAAATCACTTACAGTTTTACGAAAGGGTCTGAGTATCCGTTGCTATCTTGCGGGGGGAGATCGGCTCCTCTACACACGGTCACCACTAGAGCTCTACGTTTAGTACTGTAGCATAAAGCTAGTAGTATCCGCGGCCCGGTGGGTTCAGAGCCAGAGGAACCCGACAAAGCCAGACGCAGTTGTGAGGGAGACTTTGCACATTCTCGAAGTGCCACCGTAGCAGAGCCCATTTCATCGCAACCGTACCTGACAGACAACAAACAATGAATTAGTACAAAATAGTGTATGTATGTATATATGAAAGAAAGCTTCGTTTAGTTCGAATCCCGACTGTACCAATGAGTTTTTCTGAACTAAAGTACAGTGATTAGACACACCACGAGCTTTACGGTGAAGGAAAACATCGAGAGGAAACCTGCATACGTCTGAGAAGAAATTCAAAGGCGTATGTATAGTCGTGCTTGAGTAACGGCGATGGACTCGCCATCTGTCACGTTGGCACCTAATATACCTCTGGCGGAAAGTGGGTGTGTGGGTATTACCTATACACCTCTGCCTACCCCTTCGGGGACCCTTGTGGGAAGGCGTGAGGATATATTATATGAAGCTTCGTTTATTTCTATTTTGATAGGTATTAGGACTTCTTTATTTAAAAACACAACGTACCTACCTAGTACAATTATATTCTAATCAAAAAACCAAACGACTCCACTAACGTTGTTTTTATTAACCTACAAATCAAATAAATGTCCCAAGTCCCTGTCACAAGGGTGCCGAGAGCATAAAAATCGGGTAGAGTTTTTAAAACTCTCTCTATTCGCCTTGTATATCGTATGTTCGTATATCTAAGTGCCAGCGTGACAGATGGCAAGTCCGTCGCCGTTTTTATTAGCCTTGGGACTTTCGGGAACACGGGAATTTCATCTTAAATATAGGTATATATAATACAGGTTTAGTCACGATGTTTTCATTCACCGCAAATATTGTGTGAAAGCTTTTTAATTAAGAAAAAAATCTATGTAAATTGTCTAATTACTAATATTTGGCTCCGAATAACGTGGAAAAAAAGCTTTTCGACTCTTTGTTTTGCTGCAGTAAAAATCCGGTATATCCAGATAATTATATAATGAATATAAAATGCAATATCCGGTTGGACGAGAGGTTTAATTATTCGACTCCAAGATGAAGATTACAGCAGTAGGCAGGTGGTCAATATCCAATAAGTTTGTCTGAACTTAAGATGTTATTTGGTGAATGGAAGCATTGTTATATTTTTCCCACCCTTGTCATCGAAGGGGTAGGCAGAGGTGCGTAGGTAGTACCACCATACCCACTCTAGCGATATATTTTAGGTGCCAATGTGACAGATAGCGAGTCACCGTTACTCAAGCACTTCTCAAACGTATGTAGATTTCCTCTCGACATTTTCCTTCAACGTAAAGCTCGTGGAGTGACTAATCACTGTATTCAAATTCAGTAAAACTCATTGGTACAGTCGGGGTCGAATTTTCAATCTTTGTGTTGCAGGCTAACTACCTGAACCACTCGCCCACGGCTCTTTATGAAACCTATTTGCTTTGCGAAGGAGTGAAGAAATATTTTAGTGAAAGTATCTCCCACATTAGCATTTGGTATATCTCAAGTATTGATTCTATTTGACGTTCTCGTATCTCATATCTCGATACTTCATTGTTTTAAGATTATTATTTTACATGAGTGTAAATTCAATTATTATTATTTATATTTATATAATACAGCAGTGACGAACAAATAGCAGAGAAGGAGCGAATGTTTGCTAAAAAAACCTTGAATCCCCATCACAGGTGAATAAAAAAAATTACATGTATATGTCAATATATTATTACAAACCTGTCATCATCGAAGAGAACAATCTCCAATGATTTGGTTGCGAGGTCAGATTCTGTGAGCCCGAAGAAGTGTAATGTCTCATTAAATTCTGGATTCTTTGTTTTATGAACTGTCTTTGTTCTTAATCTATTCGAATAGGTGCCTTCTGAAAAAATACTCTCTTTAAAAATGTTTATTTTAATACATTAAATACAAAAGAAAATCTTAAATTGTAGTCCCGAGGAAAGTTACTAAGTAGGTTGAGGTTTTAGTTCGACTGGCGATCTTCTCTCTCTGACTAGCCGGTTTGGAACTCGAAGTGATGATATGTATGTACGTATAATATTTAAATGTTTAACAGCAATGATAACTTAAACCAATGGTATGCAATTTACCAAGAATACCGTACTTTATATTTTTATACATGTATACTGGGCACATAGGTGACCCATTTGCGTGTTTTTGTATATAGATAACCTATTTATATATTCTATCTATATCATCACGTCGAGTCATATCATAAAGTAAACTAGAAATACAATAGTACAAATCCATCCGCCCAGAGATACGTACGTACGTATATATATTTCACCCTCTCATAGAGGTACAGATTTTATCGTACGGAAAATTCGAGAGCCAATTACCCGCTATTGAACTCAATTAAGCGTGAATTCACATATTTATTGGCAGAAACTTAAAATGTTTGCATATGGCTCTTTTTGAACGCTTTTTGAATTTACATATCAGTCCTCTATCTTATCTTATCAAACATCTATATCTTATCTTACAAATCTTTCGTATTGTTCGGATCAGTCTCTTCATACAGGCGACGGCATGAGTATTATTGACGTTAAATTATTACTTAATCTATAAATTTGATCTCTGTTATTAGGAGCGACAGGAGACTGCCCAGGTACAGTTGTGCTATTAATAATAATTAGAACGTGATCTTCCAAGTATTTTTATTCCATGAATGGCTACGTTTCATCGACCTTTGGTTATTCGGCCTTTTTATTTACCCTAACTAATATAACTAAACTCATTAGAACGCCGCAGATTGAAACAATATACTTAATTCAACTTACCTCTTGGTACGACTTCCAATCTACTGAATGGGTCCGAGAGACCTGTCATGTCCATTCCAATCAGGCCTCTAGCTCTGAGAACGGTCACGGCCAAAGATGAGGTGGCGTTATCGTAAGCAAGTCTTATTTCAAGGGTGCCGAATCCGGCGTCTGGTATCGTCGGGGCCCGTTCGATTTGAGTACCCGGTTTGGTGATTTCCTTCCTTATACTGCGCAAACTGTATGCACTGCCTTTACTCCCGGTGCGTTTCAAGGATGCCATGGGGCGCTGGTTGAGACTGTCGGTCCTGTGTAGGCTAACGCCGCTAAACCCATGAGATAGGATGTCCGTTTCGCTCCATTCGTAGTGAGTCTCCTACAAGTTTAATAATATTTAATAGGCTTATTTATTATGAAGGTCAGGTCAGGTGCTTAACTGACTAATAATTCTTAGTGTAGGTCTCCATTCAAACCACGCAAATTCTTTTACTTTCTTTTTAATTACCTTCGGTTAGCTAACTACTAGACTAGTAAAGACGGGAAACTTTAAGTCCGAGTCAGTTATACGGCCTGATTGAAAGAATGGGTTGATTTGAAATTGTAAAAAAAAAAATGCCCTCTGCTCTTTCTACCTACCCTACAATTTATTAGTAGGTATTACTAATTGACAAACATAATAGACATTATCTCTCAGCTAAGTTTTATCAATAAAACGCGTTTACGCGATATATAAAATTAATGTCGCACCACAAACGTGTGGCTTACGTTTGTGGTGCGACATTAATTTTATCGCTTCACCATGGGACGTCGTCTATAAAGCCAATTAGGATCGCTCGTAAGTACAAGGGGATGTATCCAGTAAGTTGCTGTCACTTCAAGCACCTACCTCTTGTAGAATAGTGGCCAAGGTTCTTTATGAAATTAAGATATTTATTCGCCAAAATACGGTTATCATAATTAAACTAGCTGACCCGCCCAGCTTCGCATGGGTGAAAATTTACATACATACATACATACATATCATCACACCAAGTCCCTAAGGGGGTAGGCAGGGAGTATAGAGCGCCAGTTCTCTCTAGACTTTATACTTCTTTTGCTTCGTCCACATTCATCAGTCTCTTCATACATGATCGTCGGTTTCGAGTACTCTTTTCGTTCCCATCCTTGAGCGTCCGATCGATTTGATCCAGGTAGTTGGAACGTGGCCTTCCTCTGCGTCTTCTTGCACACACTTTTGCTTTGTATATCTGTATCGTCAATCTTTCTTCACTCAACCTTACTATATGTCCAAGTCAGCGTAGCATGCCTTTCTTCATCTTTTCAATCTCGCCCTGATTCACGCCAGTTGATTTGCGAATCTCTTGATTCCGGACTCGAACTAAGATCGTTACTCCGCACGTTTTTCGCAGCTGATATCGCATCTCAGCTGCATTTAAGCTATTTTCATACTTCCTCTGACATACCCAGGGTTCGCTGCCATACAATAAAGTAGGCACAAATATCACGCTGTGGACAGCAACCGTTGCTGGCCATCAACACCGACATGGCCCCATTCACCTTAATACCGGCAGTTAGCCTTCTTTCAATATCTTTTTCATACTTTCCATCTCGTGTGAACATGCTTCCTAGATATACAAATTCATTCACTTGCTCTAGAATTTGTGAAAAGAATTTAAAATTTGGGTTTTCAAAAGAAAGTTTGAAAGTGATAATCAAGTGAGATATAGGGCTCGTTTAGTCGCTAAGGGCTCTACCCAAGTAGAAGGTGTGGACTATAAAGAAACATACTCACCTGTATTAACACACTCAACTTTGAGAATAATATTTTCTTTAAGTGTAAAGTTAAATTTAGAAATTACTCATCTTGATGTTAACACTGCATTTTTAAATGGCTAGGTACCTTAATGAAACAGTATACATGCAAGTACCACCTAATTTAGAATGTCAGAGTAACAGTTTACTCAAACTAAAACATGCAATTTATGGACTTAAACAATCAGCAAGGCAGTGGAATAAGAGAGTAGATGATTGTTTGTTAAGCCAGGGTTATATTAAGTCTAAATTGGAACCATGTTTATAAAGTAAAAGGTAAATAAGGAACAAATTTTAAAAACTGTGTTTGTTGATGATTTTTTCATATTTTCCAGTAGCAAGGCATTGACAGATGAACTGAAACATAGTTTAATGTCAAATTTCAAAACTAAAGATTCAGGGCAAGTGAAAGAATGCTTAGGTATGAGAGTAAAAGTATATAAAAATGGTTGTATATCATTAGATCAGGAGCATTTTGTCGAACATATTTTGAATAAGTTTAAGATGTCAAACTGTAATGTTGTTGATACTCCTATTGAATGTAATTTGAAGTTGGATAAGTCAGAAAATGTTTGTAAATAATATCCTTATCAGCAACTGATAGGAAGTCTTATGTATTTGTCTATACTTACACACCCAGATATCAGTTACAGTGTCAGCTATTTAAGCCAATTTAACAATTGTTTTACTGCAGTTCACTGGAAAAACGCAAAGAGTGTTAGAATATTTAAATAAAACAAAATCTTATGGTTTAATGTTTACAAATGATAATAAAAACTTAGAAGGATTTGTAGACTCAGATTGGACATCAAATACTATTGACAGGAGATCTTATACAGGTTTCTGTTTTAAATTGTCTGGTACTGTAATATCATATGAATGCAGAAAACAACCGACAGTGGCATTGTCTAGTACTGAGGCCGAGTACATGGCAATGCCATTTTTTCAATGTCAAAATTTCAATGCCAAGGCAATTTGCCAACTACTGAAATGCCTGCTGACTTGTTAACGAAAGGGTTAAGTAGTTTGAAACATTACTATTATGTTAAAAAGTTAGGCATTAAAAGTATTGTTTAGGTGTAGTTTATATTCATTTATTGTTACATGGATATTAGATTATTTTGATAAGAGGTGAGAATTTGCCCTAATATGCTGAAGGATGATGGCATCATTTCTTGGTTACATTACAATATCGCGAGACTCCATATTCTCCCCAATCACGATTAAGGCAACATCATTTAACATTGGTGCATTGATGCCTCTCTCATGACATGTTGTCTCCTGCAGGTCGCTTGTCTGCTGTGATCACTATTTTCTGATTGTCCGATGGCATCACATTACTTGTAAGACAGTTTTGAACAATTGGATCAACTGATTATGTTCATGCAAAAGTTGTTGTAACTGCTAAATGATATCTGCGAACAGCGTTCATTTACTTCTTCTTCAGAATTCCCCAGGAAATAAATCTGGAGAAATGTGTATTTACCATTGCCTACGCTGTTCTTCAGTCTCATTGGCTCGAAGATTGAACTGGGCTTGCGTTACACTGCGATTGAATAGGACTTGCGTTACACTGCGATCGAACTGGTGTGCGCCAACGGATATTTTGACGCCTTACGGGTGGTATTACTAATAAAATACGACGATTAATTATGAAACTCACACTAAAACACAACAAACATCTTTTTGCTTTTGTTGTTATGAAAGAAACTGTAATTTGAGGTTTGTCAAAACTACTACTTGAATGAAATGTCAGTCTAGCTATACATAGGGTGCGTTCCACTAAGCGTTCACAATGATCACGCTCACGACCACAGTTTGCTTGTAAGCGTTACCGTCGTAACCTCAAATGGAATGGATTACAGAGCGTTTTGAGCGTGCAGGTAAATAATACAAACGGCGAGTTAGTAAAAAGAAAGCAAAAGATTTAAGATGTTAGTTTATAATCTGTAAGCCTTGAAAATAAACTTGATTAATTTAAATAGATTTATATTGAAAAAAAATAATGTTTTTTTTATATTTAATATTATTGGTGTTCTAAATAAATTTACGTTCAAATAGAATTAAAATGTCTTGCGGCGACACTTGGATATTTGGTAAGAGGTACAGTCGCCATTTTATATGCTTTGAGTTTTGAAAATCACGCAAATTTTCTTCGATTCAACGATCACTTCGACCCACCTTTTAGATGGGTCGTCGTGAGCGTAAGTTATGACATTATAATTGACGTTTTCGCCGCGACCACAACGACCGCGGTCGTTATGTGGATCGCTTAGGTATAGGAGAATTTTCATTGTTGTGGGCGCTTAGTGGAACGCACCTTTACCGTCAATATTTACACGTCACTCTGACAGAGTATTTGTCAATATATTGAAAACGTCTCAGAATCTTGTTGTCTGTCTCTTTCGCACACTCACTTTTCAGAGATTTTTTTAATATTAACTATTATTTATTTATATTTTATATAGCCTAAAGCCTTCCTAGAATCATGGACTATCCAACACAAAAATAATTTTTCAGTTCCAACCAGTAGTTCCTGAGATTAGCGCGTTCAAACAAACAAACAAACAAACAAACAAACAAACAAACAAACTCTTCAGCTTTATAATATTAGTATAGATGTGACAGCCGAATGTACAGTGATTGAATTTGTCGTTCGGCCACAGAACATGGCATGCATTTTTTTCCGCGAGTGAGTATTTATATACTATGGAGTTTATGTATACCTCCTAATTAAGGACAGCCATAATACTATGTTTTAAAAACAATTAGCCGTGGTGGCCGAGTGGATCGAGCAGTTGCCTGCGACGCAAAGGTCGCAAGTTCGAATCCCGACTGTACCAATGAGTTTTTCTGAACTTAAGTACAGTGATTAGTCACACCACGAGCTTAACGGTGAAGGAAAACATCGAGAGGAAACCTGCATACGTCTGAGAAGAAATTCAAAGGCGTATGTATAGTCGTGCTGGAGTAACGGCGATGGACTCGCCATCTGTCACGTTGGCACCTAATATACCTCTGCCGGAAAGTGGATGTGTGGGTATTACCTATACACCTCTGCCTACCCCTTCGGAGACCCTTGTGGGAAGGCGTGAGGATATATAAAAACAATTAAATCAAGTTATGCGTGTAACTACCTAATTACCTATACAATATTTTATTATTTAGTAAAAGTCAAGAGTACTCGAAACCGACGAGCATGTATGATACTGATGAATGTGGACGAAGCGAAAGGGGTATGTATTTTTAGGGAGAACTGGCGCTCTGTACTCTCTGCCTACCCCGTTAGGGACTCGGCGTGATGATATGTAATATGTATGTAAACATTACTTTACATCAGGAGAACAACACATATATAGACCTATGGGAAGATAATAGATAGGAATGAGATTCATGGACTTATTAACTGGTAACTGGTAATTGTTCTAAACCAAAGACTAAGCCGAATGAGAGAAGGAGACATAATCACATGATACAATAAGTTAAGTATTCGAATCCGACTCACCAATAACTTTATTACACGCTTTATATTAGCACCTGTATGTATGTAACCGACCCCTTTGAGCTCGATTTTGACCCACTTTAAACGGCCAGATTTCGTTCAAACTTTGTAGATTTATCGAGGACCGATGACAATACACTAATAACTAAAAAGTAGAAAATAAATAATAGTTTAAAAAAAACTAAAAAACACGCTTTTCATAGAAAACCGAACTAAAAAATAGAAAATAAATTTCGATAATATCTTAAAAAGCGTGGGGTGCTTTTTAAGATATTACCGAAATTATAATCACTCTACTCATATATGACAATAAAATATTTATAACTATTGACACCTTGCACCCCACGCTTTTTAAGATATTATTGAAATTTATTTTCTATTTTTTAGTTCGGTTTTCTATAAAAAGCGTGTTTTTTAGTTTTTTTTAAACAATTATTTATTTTAAATTCAAGCCCTAATATTGTGAAAAGTCATATCTACAGAATTAATATAAGTCATTAACTACCGAATTAATATAAGTCAACTAACTAGTTACCTCGAGCATATTAACAAGGAATCTTTACTTAATCAACGTTCTGTTTGAACCCACACGGCTCTGAAGTTACGGCCTAAACCACACTGTGGTATTATATCACGTATTAATTTGTTACGTGTTAGTACCAAAATAGATTCACGTCTTCGAGATGTGCTGCCTGCCTTTTAGTTACAAATACAATCAGAATAAAGTTATTTTTTATTGGCGACTTAACATGACACATTTTGTTTACTTACTCAAAATGTGTAACGTCTTAAAACACATTTTGAGTACGGGTACAAAATGTGCTTCTTCAATTATGTAGTTGCACAATTATTCGACGATGAAAGATAGGTACTAACTATATTATACTAAGTATGTTGGCAAATAGTGGCGACTTAAGAGACACATTTTGCTTACTTAGGTACTCAACATGTGTAACATCTTTAAACACATTTTGAGTGATATTTATGTTGGCGGATTATTTTGTACATTTAGCTAAAGGAATATGTTTTCCCATAAAGGTCTTGAAGGCAGACTTTTGCCGTTTCTCAAGACGTCTCATAAGTCTTTGAATGGGTTCTTAGCCGTACGTTTCATTTCGGTGTTGTAAACCGTAAAGTACGTGTATGTTAAATCACTGTATATAGTTCATTTCGAAATCAAAAATCACTTTTAAGCGAAAGAGTAAGTAAGAAGACAGAAAGAAAGAGAGTATGTACGTCTAGAGAGAACTGGCGCTCTATACTCTCTGCCTACTCTGCTAGGGACTCGGCGTGATGATATGTATATAGGTATGTACTTCATTTTTGGAATTCGGATGCGTGCATACCACCTGGCCTCAAACCTGCAGCCCAGGCACTGCAGGCTATGCCGGATTAAGGCAGCGCTGGGCCTGAAAGAAAATCTATCAAAGGGCCTTTGGATTGCTTTAACTTATCAATCAATTAAATGAAACAAAATCACTTAGATATAAATATATAGTTTTTTAGAATACTAAATACCTACATACGTCTGTGAAGCAATTCAAAGGCGTATGTATAGTGGTGCTTCATTAACGGAAATGGACTCGCCATCTGTCAACCTAAAACACGGCGGAAGTGGATGTGTGGGTACTACGTATACACCTTAAATACGTAAAAAATATTAATAAACGAAATTAATATGGCTACTTATCTTACTAAATGTTAAGGCTCGGTAATCAATTACTTAGTTAATTGATGATTAAGGATTATCCACTCAGGTGAGATGAGCCGAGTCTTAATTATCGGGTATCTCAATCGAGAACAACATATAATAATAATAATATATCCTCGCACCTCCCTACAAGAGGTAGGCAGAGCTGTATAGTTAACAATCATACCGCCATATTCCAGTTATATATATGAGCGATGGACACGCCATCTGTCACGTTGGCACCTAAAATATCTGTGGTGGAAAGTGGGTGTGTGGGTGTAGTACCCACATGTAGTACATCTTTGCCTAAGCCTGAGTGTGGTTAAAAAGCTATCTTTGTGCTAAATTGAATCCAATCCCGTTATACCATTCTGGCATGATTAAGTAGCAAATATCCTCTTAAACTTTAAAATGTACAATACATAGTTGTAGGATTCACAACGACGCCACGAACACTTTGTAGCAAATTATTTATTCGTGTAAGCAACTTTGGCACTAAATCTGATAATCACTCAGACAAATTGAGTCGTCCCGACGGCAATTAACCCTAAATCAATAAAAAAAGTACCTACCTACATCTCAATGGGCACTCCTCCCCAAATCCCCCTGTTCCCTCCAGCCTCCGTCAGTTAATAGATAGCATGACGCACGAGTGACGTAATGACGCGCCATGGCCCTTAGCGATTCGGTTCGTCCATTCTGAGGGTTCCATCGGTCCACTATTTCATTATGATGAATGTAGGCTACGCTTTAGGTCGGTTTTCAAAGGGTAACTTCCCAGAATTATCAATCTTAAGGTTTTAAATACCAACTTGACTAAGTTGACATAATTTACTATTGACAATTCGACTATTCTCTCTCACACATGAAGTATCCTCGAGTACGAGATAACTACATTAAACTCTTTTCTTAATACCTAATATCATAGGCGGTTCTGGGCATAGAACGGAAGATTTGGCGAAGTGCTGTACCAAGATGATTCCTCCATAATGCGTAGATGTTTCTCTTCCTTATTAAAACAATATAAACGCATATATCGAGATACATTATAAAAGAATCTTCATTCATATCAGTTTGTTCTTCCAATACTCCAATTGGAAGTTGAGAACAAACCTTAATGCGTAAATCCATTTACGAATTTACTGTTGTCGTTATAAAGATATCGTCTGGTGTCGTTTGTCGCGAGGATTGTATTTCGTATGTATGGTAAAATTTTATAGATAATTTGTGTATAAAGCGCCTCTTTTCCAAAGGGAAAATAAATCTGTAGTGTAAGCTTGAAGGACGTTCAGGATCCACACGGACCAAACTTTTCTTGATTAAAATCGTAATGCCATGTACTTATATTGATCTAACGACCCGCCCCGGCTTCGTAGATACTAATAATATGTAAAAGATAAAAATGATTTCTGTGATAGCCCACAGAAATCATAAATAGAGATAGAGATAAATATATACCATCGCGGACTTTTTAACCGATCTTTTTAAGATATAGGTACACTTAGTACTATTCCGTAGTACATACATTAACTTCATACATACATACATGTATAGTCGTGCTTGAGTAACGGCGATGGACTCGCCATCTGTCACGTTGGCACCTGATATACCTCTGGCGGAAAGTGGGTGTGTGGGTATTATCTACACACCTCTGCCTACCCCTTCGGGGACCCTTGTGGGAAGGCGTGAGGATATATTATATTATTATTATTATACATTAATTTGATCTATCTCGTGGCTAGCGTAGATAGTAGCGTTAGAGATTTAAGCGCACGAAAATATGTTTGTTACGGCATCACATTCAAATCTTTGAATATTACGGCTTTTCTGTACTAGGTATGATATGTATGCATTATACGTATAAGAGAGGTAGGGCATAACGGGTTTCCCGTTCGAATTCGGAGCTGCCCGACTGGGGCAGGACCTCCACCTTACAGAAGTCCATAGCCAAATAACACAATTTTTGTGTTGTGTTCCTACGCGGTGAATAAGGTTTCCAGTAATGAGCTCCTTGGGGAGGGGGGAGGATTGTTACATTGTGTTGGAAGCAGAGGGATTAAACCCATTATGCTGCCAACACACTATATCTCTCCGAACACAGAGTGGCAACACGCAAGTGATACTTCGGTATCGTGAGCGTAAATAGGCTGCGGTAACCGTTTCCCATCAGATGGGCCGTATGCTTGTTTGCCACTCTTGTTGTATAAAAAAAAAAAAAACCTTCCTCGCAATAACTCTATCTATTGCTGAAAACTGCATTAAAATTCGTTGAATTATTTAGAAGATCTCAGCTAACAGTGAGTGAAAGCGACTTTATTATATAATATGTGAAGATAAA
The DNA here is from genome assembly GCA_945859725.1 of Drepana falcataria. Classification (NCBI taxonomy): domain Eukaryota; kingdom Metazoa; phylum Arthropoda; class Insecta; order Lepidoptera; family Drepanidae; genus Drepana; species Drepana falcataria. The sequence continues at coordinate 4,989,435 of OX243941.1, read as the reverse complement.
TGATAAACTTGAAATAAATATTGTCGTTATGCCTGCGTTCGATTTAATAAAGGGTTAGGAACATCAAAGAGTATTGCTAGAGTTCAATATATTTTGATCCATCAGTTGATTGAAGTCTTATTGAACGTAAAATAAAGATTGAACAGTTTCTACCTACGATTATTTCTATACCATCATGATTGATACGTACAGGGTACAGTATTATATGTGATATATACACATGAAAATATGTAAGGTGAATAATAATAATATATCCTTTATTGTACAAACACACACATTTAAAGACAAAAAGTAATGACATATAATACACGTAGTAGGCACAATAGGCGGCCTTATCGCAAAAGCGATTTCTTCCAGGCAACCAGTGTAGAGAGAGATAAGAAACAGAGAAAGAAAAGGTAGGTGTGACAGTTGAGAGGATGAGATAGAAACAATTATTATAATATATAAATAATTGACAATATACATAAATAAATACGAAACATATACTTACATAACATACATACAATAACATATACATAAATATACCTACATATGAACAAGTTAAAAAGAGAAATAGTGTTCAAATAAAAGCTTTTTGAAGGAGATTCATGTCTGTGCAAGTCTGATGTGGTGATGGTGAAGTTAGTGTACGACCACTTTCACAACCTTCTTTTACCTATTTTCTATTCCCCGGGGTGGTTCATTTGTGGCCTAAGAATTCTCGTATCTTAGAAAATATATAGAAAGTATAGTGCAAGACCTGTGTAGTTCTAACGCTCGCTTATGAATTCCTAGCCCGAAGCTGATATGAAGTCCTGGCAGCATGATTGAAGGTGGAAGGCCGTAGGCATTTTCTTCTTGAATTTAAGTGTAAGACTTTTATCGGTGTAAATAATGAAGCTTCCTTTATTTGTCTCCGTTCAGAGCCTTGGTCTCTTTATACGATGAAGAGAACATTGACTTGAGACATAGACTAGACCCTTTAAAGAAGTTAATTATTACTTAGTTTATTCCTATTAATCCGATTTGAAAAATATTTTTGCATACGATAGTTCGTTTGTTGGTGTAAGTGCGCGGGCGAAAACCTAGAGCACATATAATATAATAGATAACAAATAAAGAAATTAAATAAAAATAAGTTTACATGCGTCCATTTTACACTTTGCCTTCACTTTAAATAACAGTCGCAATCGCTAGAAGTCCAGAAACGATTGTCTTTGAAAACTAATATTTGTTGATAATATTTGTATTCCAAAACGAAGTTAATTATTCAAAACGCTTCAAATAGGTCGGTATATAAAAAGCTTTAGCCGTTCGGGAAAAGGTTCTATATTAATCCCTCATTAGTTAACTATGAATGTAATAATATCCTCACGCCTTCCCACAAGGGTCCCCGAAGGGGTAGGCAGAAGTATATAGGTATTACCCACACACCCACTTTCCGCCAGAGGTATATTAGGTGCCAACGTGACAGATGGCGAGTCCATCGCCGTTACTCAAGCACGACTATACATACGCCTTTGAATTTCTTCTCAGACGTATGTAGGCTTCCTCTCGATGTTTTCCTTCACCGTAAAGCTCGTGGTGTGACTAATCACTGTACTTAAGTTCAGAAAAACTCATTGGTACAGTCGGGATTCGAACTTGCGACCTCTGAGTCGCAGGCAACTGCTCGAACCACTCGGCCACCACGGCTCATGTGTATGTATGTATATATAACTATGTATGTGATCACTTATTTCATAAAACATAATTAGTTTCAGAACACAAAACATCAGCATAATTAAGAACTTTCTGGGCAATTTAAACATTTCCAAAGTTGGACGGTACAGGGTGATAAGTATGAAAAGGGCTTTGATTAATACCACCGCAAACATTCTCCCGAGGCATAAAATAAAAGAGGAAACGGAATTCGAAGTTGCCTGCACTAGGGATTCAGGTGGTGGGCATAGAGCAACACTTTCCGGCAGAGATATATTTCAGGTGACAACGTGACAGACAGAGAGTCCATCGCCGTTACTCAAGCACGACTATACATACATACGCCTGAATTGAATTGCTTCTCAGACGTATGCAGGTTTCTTGTCGATTTAAAGCTCGCGGTGTGTCTAATCACTGTACTTAAGTTAAAAAAACTCATTGGTACAGCCGGAATTCGAACTTGCCATCTTTGTGTCGCAGGCAACTTCCTCGAAACACTCGGCCACCACGGCTCTTAATTGGCAAATTGAATATGTGTTATTTATCCTGGATTGAATATGTGTAACCTATACAAGTAAGAAAACTAGCATGCGGTCATCTTGATTGTAATCGGCTACCGCCCCTTATGGACGCACGCATACGTGCATATCGCGCTGCAGACGATGCAAAAAAATCTTGAATTATTTGAGGAACTCCATGGAAAACCTCTTCGGAGAGTTCATTCTGCAGCCTAAGACCAACGCGGCGGTATATTGGAATATACACAGGTATAGCTAGATAAAGCAGAAGTGTGTGCAAGAAGAGGCAGAGGAAGTCTATGTTTCAACTACCTGGATCTAATCGATCGGACGCTCAAGGACGGAAACGTCAAGAGTACTCGAAACCGACGAGCATGTATGAAGAGACTGATGAATGTGGACGAAGCGAAAGAGGTATGTATGTCTAGAGAGAACTGGCGCTCTATACTCTCTGCCTACCCCGTTAGGGACGGCGTGATAATATGATATGTATGTATGTATAACTAGATAAATTCTGGGATCATTAAATTTTTCATGTATTTCACGATAAAATGTAGATTTTTATTAGCAAAATTAGTAATTCTTAGAAGATTTGGAGTAAAATTTAATTAATTTTATCAACATCGCACCATTTGCCCTCCCATGTTATGGAAATTCGCGTAAATTTCCTGAGACATGAAACGAGAATGCTCGTGTTATTTTAGAAATATTGCGAATTCATTACGCATGCGTATCCCACTTCTTTTTTTTATTGCGCCCGTATAATGCATGTAAGTCATAATTGAAAAGCTTTGAAAGGAACGAACATTAATCTATTTTTTTAATGTGCTCATTATCTTTCTATCCCCATATTCTCACACTGACATCTTTACGAGTACAATTTTTTATCTTCACGTCTTGCCACAAGGGTCCCCAAAGGCATATGTATATTAGTAAGTTATTAAATCGGACGATGTCGCGGGCTGTAGTAATAGATATTCAGCCTAATTAGATTAAGTAAATAACATTCAATAATTTGTTCGCAAGTATAATATAACAATACATTTAGCTTGACGGCATTATTCAACGAACAGCCTAAGGCTTCTGCTCTGAAAACGAAAATGATAAAAGAAGGCTTTTACTGGAAGCTTTTGTACATAATTTATGTTCCAACTAATTATTTTAGAATCTGTAATGATGCTTGATTATAATGGGAAATAAAAGGCTTCGCTTTCCCAATACAACACTATTGGCCGAGTGGTTTGAGTTATCAGGCAAAGATTGCAAGTTTTAATTGCGACTGTATCTATGAGTTTGTTGTTTAATCACACTATGATCTTTCTGCATACGGTTGAAAGAAATATTATTATATAGTAGTCGTGCTTGAGTAACGGCAACGGACTCGCCAACTGTCACGTTAGCACCTGAATATACCTATCTTCGAAAAGAGGGTGTGAGGGTACACGAGAAGTTAAGCTCTCCTTAAATCTAAAAAAAATATTGATAGAGTAGACCGTCAGTTTCCTCAAGACTTACAGACTTCTTTCGCTTCATTCACAATCATCAGGCGCTTCATCATCATCATCATATCATCACGCCGAGTCCCTAACAGGGTAGGCAGAGAGTATAGACCGCCAGTTCCCTCTAGACTTACACACCTCTTTCGCTTCGTCCACATTTATCAGTCTCTTCATACATGCTCCCCGGTTTCGAGTAGGCTTGACGTTATTATCATAATATCATCATTATAAGAGCCGAGTCGAGAAGAGTCCCTCGCGTGGTTCTCTACTCACTCTTTCGTATATCCTACTAATATTATAAAGTATACGTTTTATGTTGGTTTTATGTGACAGTTTATGAGGCTCTTTCATAAAAATTCTTAGATAGGTTAATATATAGGATTTTTTACAGAAAAATACCACAGATTAAAACAACTTTTAACCCGATTTAATCCGCGGGGCACAGATAGCTGTAAAAGGATAAATAAACTCACGTGCGGTGAAGCGACGGATTTCCTGCTGTCAGTTTTGCTTGGTTGTCTTGAAAATGTGGGCGCGTGTATACTGTGAGGCGATCCCGGTTCCGAATCCGTCTTGCCTTCGTTGCTGCTGTTGGCTGCGTCCTGCTGCTGAGGATATTATATTTTAGAAAGCGGTCACCACCGGAGAACACATGTAACGTTGCTCAATGCAATTTTATATGTGATACAAACCGTAGGTTTCGTACTAAATAATGTTAGTAAAATTTTTGGTTCCTTAATAATTCGCTCGAGAAATATTTGCAGCTTAGAAAATATTAATATTTATGGCAAAATAATTTTTTTATAATAAATTTTTTTAAAAGGTACGTCAAAATTATATAAATTCTTTCAAGATATGCCTGAAACTATTCTTTTCCATATCTGTAGAAAGTTGTTTGATATACATCTGGGTCTGCGTAACTTCATACAGTTTCCGATCCGTACGTTCACGAAGTCGTTTATTTAAGTACATTTTCAAAAGTTTCCGCAGATATATTGTTTCTAACACATGTACTCCAGTAAAGTTGTAGACAAAGTTCAATGGTTTTATTCGATACTGTAACTAAAGCCGAGAGACGGCCGATCTTACTGTATCAAAGGTTTAAGCAAACAATGCCAACGTTCAAAAGAGGTTGAGAACTTAGGCCTTAGACCTACACTGTAAATGGGCAATCAGTAATTTTAAAGTATATTATGTAAGTATATGTTTCGCATTTATTTATGTAGACTGACTATTATTTATATATTATATTAATTGTTGTTATTTCATCCTCTCAACTGTCAAACCTACCTTTTCTTTCTCTGTTTCTTATCTCTCGCTACACAAGTAGGTAGAAATCGCTTTTGCGATAAGGCCGCCTATTGTGCCTATGCCTACTACATGTTTTTCTTTGTCATTACTGTTTGTTTTGTAGATGTGTGTTTGTTTATAATATATTCTATGTATCTGTTTTATTTAATTATATGATATTCTATTCTGTATACAGTCATATGTAATATATTCTATATTATTATTAATATTATAGAATATATAATTATAGCCGTGGTGGCCGAGTGGTTCGAGCAGTTGCCTGCGACGCAAAGGTCGCAAGTTCGAATCCCGACTGTACCAATGAGTTTTCTGAACTTAAGTACAGTGATTAGTTACACCACGAGCTTTACGGTGAAGGAAAACATCGAGAGGAAACCTACATACGTCTGAGAAGAAATTGAAAGGCGTATGTATAGTCGTGCCTGAGTAACGGCGATGGACTCGCCATCTGTCACGTTGGCACCTAATATACCTCTGGCGGAAAGTGGGTGTGTGGGTATTACCTAAACACCTCTGCCTACCCCTTCGTGGACCTTTGTGGGAAGGCGTGAGGATATATTATATTTATTATTAATATTATTACTATTAAAAGTATAAAAATAAATACATGGGGACAATCATACTAATATTATAAATGCGAAAGTTTGCGAGAATGGTTGTTCCTCTTCCACGCAAAAATTACATAGCGGAATTGGATGAAATTGGGCGTATACGGAGATTATAGCTGGATTAATACATATTATATGTTTTATTCCAGAAATAAAATCCACCACACGATTGAAACCTAGTACCGGGGTACAGCTAGTTCCATATAAATTGAACTAATCCCAAACTAAGCAAAGCCTGCACTATGGGACCTAAGCGACAGCATACATATCTATATAGATAGATGTAGATGTAGAATTTATTTATTTGTTTAGGAATAGAAAAAACAGTTATTATTTTCAAATAAATGTGCGATAATGCCTACAGTAACATAAAACTGTTTCTCAGACATCCACACTCATCCCCAGACAGAGATGTTACAAAATTCCTAATTGACACAGTTAAAGTGAAATTAGATTAATAAGGACCAGTATTGAATTAGAGCATTTGACTTAAATATATGTACTTATCTCCAACGAAAATAATTCAGCCTACCCCTTGGGGGACGGCATTAAGATAAAATACATAATAAGGTACAAATTCTTAGGTCTGGCATAGCCTGTGATTTTGGGATTTGTAGCATCCAGTATGCATTTCGCCATGTAGATTTAAGGATTATTAAGACTAGACTACAGAATGGAAATCATCAAGAAGGGTGTGAAAAGAATCCTGCAGGATCGCCAACGCTCGAAAGATACCCTGGACGTTGCAAGCGTCTCTATGCGGTAAGCGCTTACCAACAGGCGAACCACATGCGTGATCGCCTCTTTAATGATGTAAAAAACTTACCTGCAAAGACCTTGCCAGTTCAGAGTCGGTATAACGTCCGGTAGTCCGTCTATCCGGTAGAATATACTTTGGGAGGGACTTAAAGAACCATGCCCCTGACTTCTTCCACATTTCTCTTGTTTCTGCGCAGAGATTGCACATGTACTGCTCTCTGGAAAGACGAGATCTGCTCCCATTAGTATGAAACATTTAATAAGTATTTAAGGGATTATAGCTAAAAGAATTTGCACTACTAAGGCGAAATAAAGAGGTAGGGCATAATGGGTTTCCCGTTCGAATTTGGAGCTGCCCGACTGGGGCAGGACCTCTTAAAGGACCTTAAAGAAGTCCGTAGGCAAATAACACAATTATTTGTGTTGTGTTCCTACGCGGTGAATAAGGTTTCCAGTAATGAGCTTCTTGGGGGGAGGATTGTTATATTGTGTTGGCAGGGATTAGTATCATTATGCTGCCAACACAGTATAGCTCTCCGAACACAGAGTGGCAACGCGCAAGCGATACTTCGGTATTGTAAGCGTAAATAGGCTGCGGTTTTTCATCGGGTGGGCCGTATGATTGTTTGGCACACTTGGGATATAAAAAAAAAACCCGCTAGAACTTTTAGGTCGCTGGTGAGCGCATGTTTTGCGTACGCTAGTCGCTAAAGCTAATTCTTACCTATGCGGTGGTGTATCTATGACGCACTTGGGACAGGCAGCATGTTGGCAAATAGTACAAGTCCTCAGCGGCGCCAACAGCCTCGACGTCTCCCCGCAAACCAGGCAAGATCGCGGTGCGGGTCCTTGTGCTGACCGACGCATACCTTGGGCATTCGGTTACTTCTAAAGATCAAGCATAGTTTTTATAATGGCTGATTTTAAACATAAGCTTTAGTAATGGTAAGTATTCTTTACTTCCACCGATGTATTCTTGATTTTCAACTCGTTGGCTGTATTTGTTAAAAAAAATTTGGACTATGGTTCAAAATCAAAATGACGTAATTTTCAATGCTAGTACTATATTTCGAAATAATAATATTATTTATTATTAAATATATTATAATAAATTATTATTAAATCTAATGATTTACAATGATAAATTTGTGACTGAACTTTTTCCTAACTTAGATCAGTAGGTACATAGCCAGTATAGATGCTGGATACTGTATGAAAAATATCGGACAGTAGCTATGAACAGGATGTCTATTATGCATTTACACAATTTTATTGTATAAATACAACCACCTTAATTATTTAGGACAAACAGTTAAGAAACCTTTTCTATTATTTCTATTATATATAAATAAAATACTGCTTCAGACCTTTTGGTCTCGCCTTTATTTAATTAAGTAGCACTAGTTCCCGGAACTAAATTAACGGGACGATACAAAAAAATATATGGACACATCCGTTAGTCAAACTCATTTTCAAGTCTCTGTTGTGCATTATAAATAATTGAACGGGGACAAAACAGCATCAATGAAACACGATCTGAATATCTGATGAATTGAATGATGTGACAGTGATTCTCTGCTTTTGCAAGAGGATCTCAATCGATTATCTACCAGGTGCAATTTACATGGCATGACTTTAAATGTATCTAAGTGCTTCGCAATTCGCTTTACTGGTAAAAAAGATACGGATCAGACCAATTACAATATCAATGGTATTAATTTGAAGGAGGTGAATAGTATTCGAGACCTCGGAGTGACTTTGGACTCGAAACTGCGTTTTAATATTCATATTGACAATATTGTAAGCAAAAGTTTAAAAAATTTGGGTTTTGTTATTCGCAACAGTAGAGAGTTCAAATCACCCTGCTCAAAAATCACACTATACAATGCACTTGTTCGCAGTGGTCTTGAATACTGCACTACTGTTTGGAACCCCCACTATGCTATCTACTGTAAAAGAATAGAATCGGTACAAAAGCGATTTATGTGGCACATGGTTTTTGGTTTCAATCTGGGGAAGAAACTTAGCAACTATGAACAGAGGCTTTATCACTTCGAAATGGACTCGCTTTCGGATCGTAGACAAATGCTGGACAACCTGTTTCTCTACAAACTCGTAAATGGCACTTTAGATGCTCCTGATTTGCTTCAGTCGTTGAATTTCTCTGTACCTTCTCGCTTGCCGAGACCGTCAAAATTAAAATTATTTCAACCATCTTCATCGAAGACCAATCTCGGCTATAATTCACCCTTAAACAGAATGACCAGGGAATTCAACGAAGTTGCAAAGTCACGAGACATCAATATTTTCTGCAATAGCTATCGTAAGTACGGATTTGATTTGAGAAAGAGACCGTAACACGGGAATGCATAGGATATGTAAAATTTGTCTGTATCTACATACTTTGCTTTGTTTTGTTTTGTTTTATTTCAGTTTTTCATTATTACATTATTTTATGTTGTGTATGTTAAACTGCCTAATTTAGCTTCCTTTTATCATATATTTCTATTATTATTAGTTTATCTATCCACATTTTTCTATGCTCTTAATTAATTTGTGTGCATGCTGTCGCCGCTTGTAAGTGTAGTGGCATTCAACTAATATTTAGCATCTAGTTGTAAGCTATTTTTAGTGTCTACTATGTAAGTGGCCTTAAATAAATAAATAAATAAATGTTGTGAAAGTTTCAGTTCCTGTACATCCAATGAATGTGAGATAATCCGCCGAATCACTGCGTTAATGTACCTATCGTAAACGTTTGTCTATACTAACATTATAAAGAGGAAAGATTTGTATGTTTGTAATAAATAAACTCAAATACTACTACGCGCTGATTTCAAAAATTATTTCACCATTGGAAAGCTACATTCACCCTAAGTGACATCCTAACTAATATTATAAAAATGTGAATGTAAGTTTGTTTGTTTCGCTTTCACGTAAAAACTACTTAACCGATCATCATTAAACTTTGTACACATACTTTTGGAGGTATTAGAAGGAACATAGGAACTAACTTTATATTGAAAAAAGATACGAAAGATAAAAAAGCAGTTTTTTTGAAAGTTTAAATGGTGATGGATTATACCTAGGATTAGGATATATAAAACATTTGAATCACGAAAAATTCTAAGCTCTAATATTATAAAGTATGTAGCTCTTTCACGGCATAGCGGCCAAACCGATTCTAGCAGGAAAATACATAATGTTACTTTTTAGAACTCCACGCGGGCGAAGCCGCGGGCATAAGCTATATTTTCTTTTATAAAAACATCTTATGTCCTCCCGTGCGAAGCCGGGACGGACCGCTAGTTATTCTATAAAAGGATTATTTGTATGTATATTATGGTACTCGGACGTATTGCGTCACTGGAACAACCTTGCTGGAATTGTGCTGAGTAACTGAAGCGCTATCATTGTTACAGAGAAATGCTGACATCATTTATACGTAGAAAAATTAACAGATTTGTTAAATTTTCCGGTTGTTTGCAAAGTGTATTCAATCTACTTGTGGACTGGATATCTTAGCACACTTATTTATGTCATAGAATAATAATCATTAGCAGAAGAGAAGAGACGTTTGAGAAAGTCACGTTGTCACCTAAATATGTATATCTTCGGGAAAAAGAGGTTCCAAACGCTAAGGCGAAAGGCCTTAAATGATACGTCAAAATTAAACAAACTAAAGAATTGTAATTCTTATAAAAATGTCATAGAAAACTCCGCGATGGCATTGGTTTTCTTTCAACCGCATTAATTTTTTCTCTTTTTCTTGATCACGACACGCCAATATGTAGGTATCTTATATTAAATATATAAAATTGGCGAATCCTACTACTTTATATTATAAATGCGATCGTTTGTACGGATGCTATTTCTGCAAAAAAATTCTGAACGGAATTGCATGAAATCTGGCACAGTGATTTATACATTTTCGCTTTCTCTATATCTCATCTATATATTATACAAGCTTATGCCCGCGTGGAAGGAGCTTATGTATTTTCCTGCTAGAATCGGTTCAGCCGTTTTGCCATGAAAGAACCGCAAACATCCAAACTTACAAACTATCACATTTATAATATTAGTAAGATTATTTAAAATAAATATAAAAAATTATTTGAAATAATATAAAACACAGACAAAGAACAAAAAAAAAAGATAACATAACTAATAAAAAAGTCTTTATAAGAGACCTATTATGAGGTAATTAAATAAAATAAATAAATACATGCTTCAAATACGAACCTTCAAGTCTAGCAACTAGTCGTCCTACGCGCTTAGCTTCGACCTCGTCGATTTTCTCAGCTCGCTTAACGACGGCGGCAATGGCGTCCCGCTCGGACGGTGACAGCGGGGGCTCGCTGCGTGCGGCGCTCCATCCTGTGCGGAGCCTGGGGGACACTGCCTCTTTAATTCATTTGTTACGTCTGTACTTACTCCACTTCCACCAATATACATGGTGATAAAATAACCAGGACATAAACTATACGCAATCAGGACACAAATACGCAATACGCAAATACAACTTTAGAACAGTACTAAAATCTAATTTCAGAATATATTTATAAAAGTAGTAGCGGCAATATAAAAGACACATACAATAACTCCCAAAATAAAATTTTAAATTATTTTATTAAAACTAAGGGTTAACCTTACTGTAAAAAAAATATCGACTTATAACTATGTTAGTTTTATTACTTTGAAATTCAATTAATAAAAATAAACCTTGAATTAATATCTAAGTAACGGTGAATACAGCATCTATCTCTGTTTGAGTTTGCAGTCTTGAGACACGTAGACGCGGTAGGGGGGATTTTATATTAACTATGATATGTAGTGATGCAGTCCAAATATTGGGCAAATTATTTCAGTAAGCATTTTACTGTCTACCACTACAGATCTCGCATTCGATGGGAAATTCATCCCCATACTTGCACCTAACAGCTTCGCACTATGCGGCTTCAACTGACTTTCCTTCCGCGAACGCTCAGGCTGACGAATGAACACCCCCATTCAGAGTTTCCCTAGAGATGACAGCATGGATTTCTTCAAGAAGCGGGTCAAAAGATTTCTATGCGATCGAAAGAAATACTCTAGTTGTAGTATTTCTTTCGATCCGTAAGCGGCGTTAACCGTTTACCATCAGGCATATTGTATGCTTGGTCTCCACCATAGTGATAGTAAAAAATATGTGGTAATTTTTTTTTAATGCTACTAGAGTGCCAAACAAGCATAAGGCCCACCTGATGGGAAACGGTTACCGTAGCTTATTTACGCTAACGATACCGAAGTATCACTTGCGCGCTGCCACTCTATTGTGTTCTAATTCTAATTGTGTTATTTGGCTACGGACTCCTATAAGGTGGAGGTCCTGCCCCACTTAGGCAGCTCTAAATTCGAACAGAAAACCCCGTTATGCCCTACCTCTCTTAATTTCTATGTTCTATCTGCCCACTCTGTGATTAGAGCTGGCGAGATGATATATGTATATACCTATGTTACAAAATGAATATTTGATGTTGTAATGACGTCATAAGCCCTAGTACCGCCTATACACTATTTAACATGGATTTACTTCTGTGTAAGGGTAAAACCCTTTTAATGTAAGGACTTGGACCTTGAAGTAAATCCTCTGAGTGCTTGTGCTTATACAATAATCAAAGCTCATTGTGTGGAAAAAGCCCTTTGAGGGTTGTTGTAGCACCGACATTATTTCACATTGGTTTCTTTTGTTAATTTATATTTACCACTAAGCTGGCAAACATACTTGACGTCCACTTGATCTTCTAGCAACACTAAGTCACATTTGTGGGTAGCCATTAATTATACGTAAATAAACATTTATACTAGTTGTCCCGCCCAGCTTCGCTCGGGTGAAAATAATAAATTTCCTGAAACACAATCGCCATGGGGTCGAATTGTAAATCATTCTAGAATCCACCTGAAGAAACAAAGAAAACTTCATTAAAATCGGTCCAGCCGTTTAGGAGGAGTTCAGCGACAAAAACACGCACAGGAGAAATATATATCTTTATATATATAATTCTTCTGTGAGTGTGTATGTCACTGAACTCCTCTCAAACGACTGGACCGATTTTGATGAAATTTTTTGTGTGTGTTCAAGGGGATCTGGGAATGGTTTAGATTCACAATTGGACCCGATAGGTGGCGCCACCATAATTTTTTTTCCACCCGAGCGTAGCTGGGCGGGACAACTAGTACCTATATATGAAGATTATGAATGTGAAAGTTTGGATGGATTTACGTGCTTGTAACTCAATCACGTTAGAACAACTTAACGTAGCTAATTGAATTAAATATTGCTCAGATATAGATTATTAGCTAGCTAACACAAACCATGTATTTTAGGTGCCATCTGTCACGTTGGCACCTAAAATATATCTCTGGCGGAAAGTGGGTGTGTGGGTACTACCTATAAACTTCTGCCTACCCCTTCTGGGACCCTTGTGGGAAGGCGTGAGGATATAACTTTTAACGTTTGGAAAACGCGCGGCACAGCTAGACTATATTAGGCTAGACGAGAAATAATCAAACGTAGTCATTATGTAGAGCAGACTGTATAACAATATAAGCATACGATAAGGATCGACACTAGATACGAGTGATCTCCGGTCGTGCTAAAATGGCTGTAGAGAGAGGGCAAAACGGATATCCTGTTTCGAATCGAAGTTGCCCGTCTGGAACAGTTCCCGTACCTAACAAAAGAAAACAAGGAGATCTCAGTTAAATAGGATTGTTCTTGAGTTGCGTTGTGTTTTAACAATGAGTAAAGTTTAGTATACAAATTTAAAAGAGCTAGTAGACGGGAGAATCGATCGTTTCTCACTGCTAGCAAAGCCTAGTACACGTACTAATAAGCTAGTACTCAGTGAAAGGTCGTATCTATTGGACTATGTACAAGCACCTATAGCTTATGGTAACCGCTTTCCGCTAACCACTTGATGGCTGTCCGGCCTCACGGTAGAGAGTTCATGAATTTTGACGTCATTGCGTAAATTGCATTAATCAAAACTGTTTTATATATATAATATCCTCACGCCTTCCCACAAGGGTCCCCGAAGGGGTAGGCAGAGGTGTATAGGTAATACCCACACACCCACTTTCCGCCAGAGGTATATTAGGTGCCAACGTGACAGATGGCGAGTCCATCGCCGTTACTCAAGCACTACTATACATACGCCTTTGAATTTCTTCTCAGACGTATGCAGGTTTCCTCTCGATGTTTTCCTTCACCGTAAAGCTCGTGGTGTGACTAATCACTGTACTTAAGTTCAGAAAAACTCATTGGTACAGTCGGGATTCGAACTTGCGACCTTTGCGTCGCAGGCAACTGCTCGAACCACTCGGCCACCACGGCTCTTATTATTATTATTATTATTATTATTATAAAACTGTTTTATCTCTTAGAGCATAACCATATATTAGCCATCACGTCGCTGAACAGTGATTGCGAAAGAGGTATATCAATAGACGTTTTATACATCTATTTTTTATGCACTTTTCAATGAAGGCAACACTACGGCACGGTAAAGGTAATGAAGTTTGCCTAGATAATGAATTGAAAATTATGAATTAAGTTACATTAACATGAAAAGTGTGTTTCTTGTCATGGAGCTCTATGATACCATTGCCGTCTTGGTACTGAATAGTGAGTGTGAAAGGGACAGGCTAATGGACGTCAAATACATCTATCCCTTACACACTTCGGTTAACACCGCGTTTAATTAAAAGTGTCCCCCTATATTTTAATAAGTCATATTATCATATTGAGCCGTGGTGTTGTTCGATTAGTCACCAGCAACAAAAAGAATGCCAGTTCGAAAACCGACGGTACTAATAAATTTTCACAATTTAAATATGTATACTGATTCACACCATGAGCTTTACGGTGAAGGAAAACATCGAGAGGAAACCTACTTATGTACTTTTGAGAAGTAATTCAAGTACGTATGTCATTTCGTACTTGAGTAACGGCGATAAAATCGCCATCTGTCACGTTGGCACCTAATATACATACCGCCAATTGTACTGTGTCTATGATGTACTGCCTTGATTAAATATGGTGTACCTACCTACAATAAAGCATATATAAATAAATAAAATACATCTCTGGCGCTAAGCGGTTGACTAAGTACTATCTACATACCTCTACCCCTTCGGGTAAACTTGTGGAAAGGCGTGTAGATATCATATTTGAAACATTCAATATATCGTTGGTTTCACTCGAGTAGATGTTCAGTTTAAAAATACCAACCCATCAAGATGTTATCCGAGCATGAAGTAATAAAGGAAAATTGTACGTAACAAGATACCGGGAATGTAAATGCGGGCGCTGACCCCGAACTTTAATTTGATACCAAAAATACTACTACTACAGGTGAATGAGGGCGTGATTGTAAAGATGAAGAAAGGCATGTTACGTTGGTTTGGACAGAAAGGATGAGAGAAGAAAGATTGACGAAACAGATATACAAAACAAAAGTGTGTGCAAGAAGAGGCAGAGGAAGGCCACGTTCCAACTACCTGGATCAAATCGATCGGACGCTCAGGGACGGGAACGTTAAGAGTACTCGAAGCCGACGAGCATGTAAGTATGAAGAGACTGATGAATGTGGACGAAGCGAAAGAGGTATGTAAGTCTAGAGAGAACTGGCGCTCTATGCTCTCTGCCTACCCCGTTAGGGACTCGGTGTGATGATATGTATGTATGAACTATTACAGGTATGTACTTACGTTACACAGTGATTACACGAGCCTTTAACCAAGCCGATGCTGCATTTTATCTACCCTCGGATTAAGATATCAGGTCCAATCAATAGTTTCACAGAACGATAGTTCGACTTAAATAACAATATATAGGTTTGTACTAAAAATAGAACGCATATAAAGACAACTATACTGTTTAAATAACGAAATGTATAGAGTAAGCCGTGGTGGCCGAGTGGTTCGAGCAGTTGCCTGCGACACGAAGATCGCAAGTACGTATGAGTTTTTCTGAATTACAGTGCGTAATTGAAGTACAGTCACACCACGAGCTTTACGGTGAAGGAAAACATCGAGAAGAAACCGGCATGAGTAATTCTGAGGAGCAATTCATAGGTGTATGTTTAGTCGTGCTTGAGTAACTGCGATGGACTCGCCATCTGTCACGTTGGCACCTAAAATATATGTCTGGCGGAAAATGGGTGTGTGGGTAGTACCTATACACTTCTGCCTACCCCTTCGGGGACCCTTGTGGGAAGGCGTGAGGATATATATAGAGTATAAGATGACCTTTATTCTATAATATTGATGTGCTATCTGACATACAACTTTGCATAACATACATTGCGCCCGTGCGAAGCCGGGGCGGGTCGCTAGTTCATATATAAAGAGTAATTTACTTATAAGCAAGCCTAATTCACTTACTTGGTTACGTATTCGTTTATTTACGTCGTTTTGCGAGATTGTATCAGGTAGTTAACTTGTTACGTAAGAAGAATTAAATGGTGAGAATTGTTGTTTGATGAGATGAGTTGGTAAGAATTGTTAAAAGTATTTCTCATTATTATACATTGAACCCAATTAGCATTAAGAAAAGAGTTTATTTTGAATTTATTACCAACAGCACGGTGCGTATTATGTGTTAACTAACTTACAAAGTATATCCAAACAGAAAACTATATATATACTAGTTGTCCCGCCTAGCTTCGCTCGGGTGGAAAAAAAAAGATGGTGGCGCCACCTATCGGGTCCAATTGTGAATCTAAACCATTCCCAGATCCCCTTGAACACACACAAAAAAATTCATTAAAATCGGTCCAGGCGTTAAGGAGGAGTTCAGTGACATACACACTCACAGAAGAATTATATATATAAAGATATTCTTTCTTCTGTGCGTATGTTCTTCACTGAACTCCTACTAAACGGCTGGACCGAATTTGATTAAATTTTCTGTGTCTTCAGGTGGATTCTAGAATGGTTTAGATTAATAATTGGACCCGATCGGGGGCGCTGCGATCGTGTTACGGGAAATTTTATTTTTTTAACCAAGCGTAGCTGGGCGACCAGTAGATATATCTTTATATATATATTTCTTATGAGTGTGTGTTTGTCACTTAACTCCTCGTAAGCGGTGGAACGGATTTTAATAAAATTTTCTGTGTATCTTCAGGTGGATTCGAGAATGGTTTAGATTCACAATTGGACCCGATAGATGGAGCTTCGATCGTGTTTCAGAAGCCTTTATTAGAATAAAGGCTTCTGAAACACGATCGAAGCTCCATCTATCGGGTTACTAGCTGTCCCTAGCATCCCTAGAGGGATGCTAAGGACAGCTAATACAAATATGTATATAATACGAATGTGTGTTTGATTGAACCGAACTATTAATATACCTTGGTTTACTAAGGTAAGCTTTAATAGACAAAGCAATTATGGCCAATGAATTAAAAGTATTCGAAAGTTCTCGGTTGTATAAATTTTATATAAACTGGAAACTGGGTATCATGTCAGTCTTAAGACGTAGGAAACAACAGATTTCCAGCTCAGAATGGGAATTGTTTGCCCGGGGCAGTGGCTTTGACACAACACATCTGCCAGATGTCAGTGCTTTACTAGTGTTGTGTTAAGCGCTTAGAAAGGTTTCTTGAAATCAACTACTATTGATAGCTATTTGGATAAATATATTTATTATTTTGGGTGCCAACGTGACAGATGGTGAATTTCTTCACAAATGTAAGCACGAGCTTCCTCTCGTTGTATTCCTCCAATGAAGTCGCACCGACTAATAAAATTCACAAAAACTAATTTTTATAGTCGTGATTCGAACATGCAATCTTTGTGTCTCCTCGAACCACTCGGCCACCATGGCTTCTGTCTTTAAGGCATCCTAGGGTCTCCCGACGTTTAAAGACTCATTCAAATTTCGATAGTGATCTGAGGATCCCGTTGATACCTGATGTAATTTTTTTCCTACATAACATGTAGACTATCATCTTTCGAACGAAAAAACCTACGGATTCGAACTTATAATAATACATACATACATACATATCATCACGCCAAGTCCCTAACGGGGTAGGCAGAGAGTATAGAGCGCTAGTTCTCTCTAGACTTACATACCTCTTTCGCTTCATCCACATTCATCAGTCTCTTCATACACGCTCGTCGGTTTCGAGTACTCTTAACGTTCCCGTCCTTGAGAGTCCGATCGATTTGATCCAGGTAGTTGGAACGATATAATAATAAATAATGAAATATTTAATTCAGACACTTGATAGGCACTTAAAGACTGGTATAAACAACCTTAAAAATACCTTCTTAAAAGCAAGGGAATAACAATATTGGAAATGTTTGTAGGTACATTTTATCCTCAAACAAATCACGAGTGTACTTCGGATTTGCCACCGAAAGCTCCCTATCGACGTCAATATTGTCATGAATACTTCGCAAGTAATAACTCAAGCATCAAGGCCTATGGTTCAGGGTTATTGATGGCCGGATGCCTTGACGTCACCGCGTAATCTCTTTAATCCCAATTTTATTATGCTACTATATTGAATTCACTACGGGGTTCCTCTCATTTCAGTTTTTTACAGGATTTTATTTGCCGGTTTATTAAAGACTATATTTAAGACTTTCCATTATTTTATTATATTATTATTTTCAAGTCAATATAAAGTACCGAAATTATTTAAGGCCATTTAAAAATATCAAAATAATTAAATTTAATCTATCAGTACACTGATTAGCCATACCGCGAACATTAAAGGATTAGGTACCTGCCATATATCTTAATATATATAAATTACGTGTCACGTTGTTTGTCCGCGATGGACTCCTAAACGACTTAACCGATTTTAATCAAATTTGCACACCGTGTACAGTTTGATCCTACTTAAAAAATAGGATAGCTTACATCACAATTGGACCAGATAGGTGGCGCTGCTATCGTGTTACAGGAAATTTAACTTTTTCATCTAAATATATATAAATTACGTGTCACGTTGTTTGTCCGCGATGGACTCCTAAACTACTTAACCGATTTTAATCAAATTTGCACACCGTGTACAGTTTGATCCAACTTAAAAGATAGGATAGCTTACAATTGGCAATACTTAGCAATTGGACCCGATAGGTGGCGCTGCTATCGTGTTTCAGGAAATTTAACTTTTTCACCCGGGCGAAGCTGGGCGGGACAGCTAGTACAGACATAAATATTTACACCTTTTCACAAGGGACCCTTGTGAGAAGGGGTAGGCAGAAGTGTATCAGTAGTGGGTACTACTGATACACTTTTTGGGTAAAGAGCCACTATCCGCCCAAGATATATTTTAGATGCCAATGTGACAGATGGCGAGCCCATCGCCGTTTCCGAAGCTCGACTATACATAGGTCCCTCTTTGAATTTCTTCTCAAACGTATGCATATTTTCTTACTATTTTCCATCACCGTAAAGCTCGTGGTGTGACTAATCTCTCTGTAAGTAGTTAAGAAAAACACATTCGACTCATCTCTGTACTTATGCTCAGAAAAACTCATTCGAACTTGCAATCTTTATGTTTCGGGCCATTACTCGAACCACTCCGCTACCAAGGCTCTTTGCCGTGGTTGTTATTGCATTATTTCTATTGATAGGACAACAAAATCAAAGTAAAAAATAATTACACAACCTATTTGCAATAGTAAACATCGCCTTAATAAAAATTCTAATAATTATAAAATAAGCAAGACGCAAACAATAACATAAATGAGAACCATTTCAATCAAATGCCCTTAAGCTTTTCAAATCTACCGACTCGCAACGGAGGTATTGCGTTCCTATCACAAGCAGCACTTAACTTTATAAAAGCTTTACTTAAGTGATTTTTCCTGGAATTTATAGAGTTTAGAAAGGTTTTGCTTTTAATCTTGAAACAGTCACTTCTTTCAAAGATGGAAAAGTAGGGCACGCGGTCGGTAATGCGAGAGTGATACCCCTGTTGCAAGGTTCCTGAGGCCGCGGCAACCGTTCACTATCAGGCGGGCAGCGTGCTTGCTTACCACCTTAGTGGTATAAATATCTATTAACCCACGTAGAAAATGAGTGCATTTAGGTTCCGGACCGTAGGTGGAGAATATTACCATAATATAAAGATTTGATAGGGAGATATTTGAGTAAGAACTTGGCCTTCCTTCACTCATCCTTTCTATATGTCCAGACCAATGTAAAGTGCATTTCTTCATCTTTACAATTACACCCTCGTTCACGCCAATTGTTTTGCGAATCCCTTCATTGCGATTCAAAACCAGCGGGCATGTATGAAGAGACTGATTAAGGTGGACGAAGCTAAAGAGGTATGCAAGTTTAGAGAGAACTGGCGCTCTATTCCCTCTGCCTACTCCGTTAGGGACTCGTCGTACGTATGTAATATAAAGATTTTAGATCGCTTCTATAGAACAGTAATTTTCAGTTCTGTGGCAGTTAGTTTGTGAGACGACATCGAGGACCTTGACAATTGACGTGTTGGCAGTCATCATAGATTCAGTCGTCTCTTTGGAAATCACAGTATTTTTCTTCCTCATAGAGAAATGGAATAGGAATTAAGATAAGATTTAAAAACGGTAATACGAGTTGATCTGATCAGTACGATATTCTTAGATGACCTTGGAAAAAATACAACGAGCAGAAGAAAGAAGATCGAAATAAAAAAAATGAACAAAAATGTTCAGCACAAATTTCAGCTAAATCGTATTTGTGAACCCAACGCGACGCGAGTTGAAGTTACGGAAAACTTATAGCTACATCAAACTCATTTTAATTGTGGAGATACATTAATATTTAATAGATAAAGACTGAAATGCAGTATTAGGAATCTATATATATATATATGAAAACTGCACTCTTAAGGACTCGTGTTTAACTAATAACATTGCTCTGAAGATAGAGCAGCACATTTACTAACTAGAAAATGTATCTTGCTCAGATTGAGAGTTGCAACACTGTCAGTGACAACGGAACCCGCCGCACTTAGTGGCTGTCGAATGCGCAACGAGCTTCCGACGGGCTTCTAACTAGCTATATCGATGATAAACGCTGCCTCCGTCACACATTAAAAGCATACATACATACATCTCATCACGCCGAGTCCCTAACGGGGAATAGTGAACTAGCGAACTGGCAAGAAATTTGTTTTTTAAAATGGTCGAATGATGAGAGCAACCGGAGATATTTCTAGTACCCTAGTACTATTAATGTCCGAAGTCCAGGTATGTCCATCAATAACGGTATGACCATAATGCAGAAATACTCAACCCTTATTGACCGATACCTACAGAATACAAGGCCTGTCGATGTCAGCCCGAGGCTGCGTGTAGACGACACTGATATTGACGAGCTATTTATATCTATATCTACTCATATAGAAGATTGAACACATTGAATAATGCCGGATTACCACAGATACGTCGATGATAACGCAATAGGAATAGTCGAATACTCTGTGGGCAGTATTGCATGTTTAATTTTGACATGTAGGCATTATATCTATGACCGAGGGCTATTTTCCGTAAACGGAAACCGACCCCAAAAAAAAATTAAGGCCTCATATTTGTTCCGTACCGAATCGTTATTATGTTTTTGTCATTGATGTAAAAAAGAATAGATACGTCTTACCGCGCTCGGTTTGGTTAACTCAACACAAGTTAATTGGCTTGAGTCAACTTAGTCGCAGCTTGACTGGCAACGACGTAGCACTTATTCAGCATTTAGGAAAAATGCCTTCTTAGGTGCTTAGAAACTGCAGAACATATACTGGACGAGTGTAAAAAAACCAGAAGGATGTGTCTTTTCATTTTTAAGTAATGTAAATTTGTTTTATCTATCAAAAATACGAAAATTTAACATTAAATTTTAATCTGAATTAACTCCTGCGACGATGCCACTGCGCCACTCGCACGACCGAGACAAGTAGCGCGTTACGTTTAAGAGCGAAAGAGAGAACGTTTCGAGCTCGACATATTGGCACGTGGCTGTGCTGTTATCCCTTTCTAACAACTAGGATTCATATACTTCGTGTTCTTTTAATCTCATCTGTGTGCTTAATGCCGTTGTGTGAGTTGTGTATTGTAGCTATATGTAGGTATAGCATAAAATTTGCTATGTTTATACTTCATATTCAAGGAGTATAACGTCTCTATAGATAAAACCTCATTGGTTTTTGTTGATTAATTTTGTGTATATGTAATTTTTTTCTTCTGAATTTAGAATTAATTCAAATTACATCGTGTTATTATACAACAGAACCAACCGACGTCACCTTAACAGAATATGTGCCTAAATGAAGGCAAATTAACGTTCGAATTTGCCGCCAAGTCGCACTTGAAATCGCACATTTTTTCACTTCTTCGGGCCATTATTTATTGTAAAAAAGAAAATTAAATTAGTATATTAGCATAATGCTCGATTTCATTTCTCATGCAAATTAAGACATATGAAGTTCTGCAAATATAATAACGCCTCATTAAAAAAGGTCCACATCAATTGGTCATATAAAGTCAAACATAAGCGAAGCCAGATCACTCAAGCATAATTTGGTATTTCGAAGCCGGATTACTTGAACTTAATTTGGTCCTTCCGAGCCCGATCACTTGAAGAAAGCCTTCAGCGCATTTAAAAGACATAAAGCAGCTTTTACAGACAGGAAACCAAGGAGTAGTCGAAGTTCCATCCAGGTCAAATCCAAGCTTGTCAATGAAGCTGTGTTACCAACTTACCATACCAAGAAACGCGCATTATGACTTTACTGATTATTCCGTATTTTTGGCAAAAGCTACCTTCGAATTTTATGTTTATTTTTGATTTAGTAACAAAGACAAAGTATAAAAAAGTTGACTTGCTAAAAGTCCTAGATTGCAGTCCTAGACTCCTAGATTGCTTTTAGATCAATTTCTTGTAACGGTAATTGTATCATGATTTGCGCGTTGCCGACGCTATTTCTTCATTTCGCTAAGGTTGCAAACACGATTATGGATCGCCTGATAGTATTCGGTTACTGCCGCCTACGTACATTTGTAACACCAAGGGCATTGGTCGCGCATTGGCGACCCTGCAGGAATCTTTTACTCCCTAATTGAAAAACCTTACAATGTTTTCTCAATAAAAATATTAAGGTTTGATCCAGAAGACAGGAAACTCGATCGCGTGGATGGCATCTGGCAATGACACCGCCTCAATTCTATAGGAATATTTGGAACACTTTCCTTCCAAGATGTAATCATTTGCGGTCGTTTGAAGAAAAAAGGATATTATATTTACAACGTGATATTTTTTTTTTAAATAGAACGCCGCGTTCCTATTAACCTTTCTAATTTAACGGACAAGCGACAACAATATTTTTCCAAATTAAACTGATAATTACTGAGATTAGCGCATTGAAACAGTATATAAACATTGCATATATGCGCTTCGTTTACGATAAAACCCACACTGGTACTAATATACTTTGTAGGAAGCGGATGTCACCAGAGATAGCGTCCGATGTGTAGCATGCAAGGCCAGGGAAATAAAACGAGGTTGTATGTATATTTGAGCTCCCTACTTATGTAAAAATAGGTGCCGTACATCGAGTACCGTAGAGATTACATCTCTTTTATAGCATTTTCCTCGATCGAGTTTTTGATTAGAGTTTCCCCACTTAGCAACATCAGTTGATCCCCTATTTGTTTTGATGCTTTGAGAGGTAGGGTCGAAGGATAATCTGAAGTTTTTGCCTCATTGTTGGATTGATACCCCGATTTTTTGCCCATAAAGTTACCGACGCCGTAAGGAATCGAAATATTTGTTACACAAATTTCTTTTTTACTAAGGTCTAGTCTAGTTTTTTATTTACTTTATTAGAAAGGTATATTTTATTAATTTTTATTTACAATAACAACAGTATTTACAAAAGACAGTTCTATAACTAGCAGACAGATATCATATTTGACCCAAATCGGTAGCCCGAGGCAAATCTTTTATAAATATAAACTGTAGTACTTAGCTTTAAGGCATATTGCACTAGTATATAGACAACACAATTGATGATGAATCTGTCGCTATCTCCCTGAAACTGCTCTGAAACCCACGCTTTTTAATAAATTCCTTGCATTAATTATTTTTGTAATTAACACTCAAAGAAAGGCGAGCTTGCGTTGGTGCTGAAAATTCTATGGATATTTGCGGATTGAAATTCGCCAAGTTTTTTTTTACCGAAACTAAAAACCATGCAAGAGCCGCACCTGATTGTAGGTGATGTTTTTTTTTATTCAACAAGAGTGGCAAAAAAACATATGGCTCTCCCGATGGAAAACGGTTTCCGCAGCCTATTTACGCATACAATACCGAAGTATCACTTGCGCGTTGCCACTCTGTTTTCGGAGAGTTATACTGTGCTGGCAGCATAATGGAACTAATCCCTCTGCTCCCACCACAATATAAAAATCCTCCCCCCTCCCCAAGGAGCCTTATTCACCGCGTAAGAACACAACACAGTAAATTGTGTTATTTGGCTACGGACTTCTATAAGGTGGAGGTCCTGCCCCAGTCGGGCAGCTCCAAATTCGAACGGGAAACCCGTTATGCCCTACCTCTGTTTAGACTACAGAAAACACAAAAAGCTATTTATCCGATTCGGATTATCGAATTATGAATCCATTCCGGAACTCACAGCAAAATTTCTGCGATGTTTTTTGTGTGGTTCTTTAACCCCATCAACGGACATAAACATCATGAATACCAATTCTTAGAATTTCATGCTAAACGTGTGTAGTTACATCTTGTCAAGGAATGATGAGATATCTCTCTCAAATGGAACGGTATTATTGAACGGTACAATAGGGTTGAAGGTATTGGGAAGGAAATTACATTTCTGAGAAGTGAAACGTTGACACATAAATAACAATGGGTATCGATTCAGTTCAATACACATCATAATATTATATTGGATTTTTATTTTTTATATTTAACCATAGTTATTCCAACATATTTTAAGTATATATAGACGTTGAAGAAGACCCATAAAGGTACAGACTTGACGGGTTTTGACAAATTTGACAGATTTACTAGCTAGTTATAATTAACGAGTTATTTTTACCAATCAAATCCGTTGGTTATCAAGTAGGTATTAGAGTCCCATCCTTTTAAAAAGTTTATTACGTACTTACGGTCTACGCAATTAAGTTTTTGTATTCTTGTACCTGTGCAAAATGAATTTTAATGCTTCCTGAAGTTTCTAGAAACATTTCAAAGTACAATCTGCCGACTTTTTTGGTTATCAAAATGATTTGTAATTTTTTTGATCAAACGTAAATAAAAACTACATATTCTTTGGTCTACAAGTATTTTTTTCAGTAGGTTACTGAAAAGTATATGTAACAAATGTATGAATCGGATGTATTCAGATTGAATGTTGATCTAGAATATATTGAAACCTTAATCGCTTCGCTCGTTCCCCGCTCTAAGCGATCTACGATTTGACATAAACGTAACAAGCTATTTAAATTTAAATGAGTTGAGTCTGCTCCATAACAAAGATGGACCTCAGACCACCAAATTTTTTTTAAAGGCCGCTCGCTAGGAGCCTTTCGGGATCTTTTGCTTCTGATACTTAACCTAAAAATAGCGAGACTAAAAGCCCTAGTAACAAAACAGCTAACTGATTATCTTCTGGGGGGTTAAATACCCCGGCTAGAGCTTTGCTGTAATTGCTGCCAACGTAGTGTTTCAAAAGCTACAAAACTGGACTGGACTGGGTAGATACTGATATAATTTTAGGGCAATTTTTTATATAACTGGTGCGGGCTGCCACCGAAATGCCCTAAGGGCTACTTACGTAGCTGCGAGCCTGGCGACTTGAATTCAGTTTACTTGTCAGGAGCCGCACTGTATGGTTCAATTGCCTCAGTTTTTTACGTTTACTTATTTTTGCAAATAGCACAAGTACTGTGGCAAGGATGACTGTATATATGCAGTTTTTAAAATATCATGCAGGTACAAACTTAGGTGGGTACTATTTGAGGTTGTTGTTAATTACCTATATTTCATAAAAATAAGAGGTCCTAAGAGAGAAAAATCGAGATCAAATAGGAGAATCAAAGGAAAGGAAATACTTAATTAGTTAATATGCTTTGAATTTGCTGTGTTCGTTAAATAATTCTCAAAATCAATTACGATCCTAAGCTTGCTGTTTTATTTGTAAGCATACAAATAAAGAGCAATGCTGTGATTATAAAAATATTTCTAGTTCATTAAGTTCATTACTTAATTAAAAACTATAATTTAAAAATATGTATTTAATTGGATACATAGCCTCCAGGCGACAATTATGATACCTAATATAAGTTTTAAAGTCGTCACATTCAAAATACGATATTATGGATAAGTTTAGGTGCGGTTTTATTACTGTTCCTTGTAAATATTGTCAATGATTATTAAATAAATCGACAATACTTTAAAATATCGCACCGATTTAAAAAGTATACCAAACAAAATTTAAACAAAACTTTTAACATTACTTACTTTTTAGTTACTTTATATTGAAACTTTAATATCACTTACTTGGCTCGCAAAGAAAGCTGTCGATCGTTGGGGCACACATATTTATTTACTTTACTTTGATAATTCATTGCACAGATAATACGAACGTAAATTGAAAAATATCTGTAAACAATGCGCGGGAAAGATCGCGTCGCGCGCTCTCGCCTGTTGATTCCATCCAACTGTTGCTTCGTGCGTGGCGTGTTCTATTAATCGATATTTTAACAACGCTCTTAGTATTATGTAGACTAACATGATGTTGCGAATAGCGACATCGTTTTATCAGTTTGATAATAGTCGTTACTCATAGGACCCGTGTTAGTACCCTTATTTGTAAAATAGGCTGAGGTACCTACACCTAATCCTATTGTGCTACCTATTCAGTTCACAGACGAACTAGAGATTCTTATAATTCAATTTCTAACCGACTCTCTTCAACTAAATAAAAAAATAAGTAATCAGATTCACGGTAGTGGTAGTCACAATAACTCATCTTATTTCTGTAAGATCTGTTTACTTATCTATTTTGGTGTTTTTTGTTTCTACTGCAATCACGATTTTCATTATGCCTTTTTGATGACGAACTACATAACTCATAGTTAACGTTCTTTAAATTAACTTTTTCAGACACTATTCATATATAGCTTTGGGTGTGCTAAATTATAATTATCGTTTCCTCGTAGTCCTTTCGTTATATTTCTAAGTTATAATAAACTAAGTTTAAACAATCAAAAACTTTTCTTAGATTAGAAGATAGACCTAAGACAAACGAGAAGATTTCACAGTATAATGAGTACATACATATTTTAATCGAGTCGAGATAGTGGGCATTTATTTTATTCGGAAAGATTATTAGTCAAAGTAGCCAGGCCATAAAACGTAAAGAGTGCGAGAAGAAGATAAATATACGCGCTCTCTTTCATTTTAGTGTTGAGCTAACTATTAATTACTGAAGAGTCGACTTTTAATATTGATAATAGTTAGTGTTTGGCTATCTTAATAAAGTAGTACCTATATAAACTTAACAGATTTAGACATATTATTGTTTATTTGTATGTGTATATACATTATTTACATATATTTTTTTTATAAGGATAGTCACTTTTAATTTTCGTTTGGACCACATCTTATTTACCTAAATATATAATCAATAAAAATAATATAATACTTATATAATCACTAACATCCCGTTGCCCAAAAAACCAGCTGTGCATCCGCTTTAAAAGTTCAACTTAGAATTTTTTTAACCATATGGATTTACTAATAAGTGCATTATTTATTACAAAAATATTATATTAGTCGAGTTTTTAAATAAAACTTTCCGTATGTCTTTATAGGTCACATCCCTACGGATACGTAACGTCAGTTTGACAGTCCGATTTACTTCTTTCTTTCAGTTCAGTTATGATGGATGGTGCACTTGCGAAAGGTGTTTAGTTTATTGTGGACTGTATTAATATTAAGCTGTGTCGTGAAGTGAAAACAAGGTGATATTAAATGCCGTACCGCAGGCGCTTCTCCGCCAAGATGGACCGGTCGGATTTCGACGACGATGTGACCGTCGTTGATGTGTATGATTTGGCATCGGACATTGGCAAGGAATGTGAGATAATTATCGAGAAATACGGCCCTGACGCAGTAACAGCGCTTCTGCCGAAAGTGATCAATTCTCTTGAGTTGCTTGAAAATCTAGCCGTAAGGAATGAAAAGGAAAATCAAGCGTTACAAGAGTTAACAGCTAAGATTTCGCAGTTGGAAAATGACAAGATTGAGAAGGCTGAGTACAGACAACGCTTCGAAAAGGTAGGTGTTAGAGGTCACTGCTAGCTAAATTACTGCTATTAGTAATCGAACTTTGCGTGTTATAGCGTACAGCACACGAAATGTTCGTAATTTCGACACCAGGTACAGTAGTTGCAATTGCAAAAGCATCGTGAACCATTGCGCGACATTGACATCACTGAACAAGTCATCGCTCGCTTTGCAAAGTGAATAACATTCTGTTGTTGTCGTTTGTTACTGGCAAATAAAGTAATCAATAGATTTTTACATAATTATTGACTTTCTAGTGATGTGATTACTATTGATTGGATTTCTGAGCATAGTTGTTCAGTAGGATGAAAATAGAAAGGCATAGTGAAAGCAATGATTATTACTTTTGTAACATAACATTTGGATGCTGGAGGAAGGTATTATATATTTCTTGATTTGGTACTGAATAGTAACTAACACTCCCATTACACATATATTGTGAAAAGTCTATCATCATGACTAAAGTATTTCCAGTTTATATATTCATTGCTATATGATTTTATGCATGGTGTCAAACTTATCCATCACAATGTCATTGCTCTAAGGGCAACCCATAGATGAACATAACAGAAAAAAAATATAATCCAAATTGTCTCGTCATTATACCATGCTCCGAGAGTCCCAAAAGGTTAGACAGATATTTAATATCAGAGCATTCCTTGCTGCCTATGGGTCAATGGGTGGTATGGTAGATATTCCTCATGGTGATTGTTTTCACCATAAACTTCTTATTTGGAAAGTGACTGTACTTAAGCTTATATTCAACTTATTGATACAGACCTCTGGCACTCCAACCTTGAAGTTTTTGCATGAAAGTGTAACAACTAGCTAAAAAATGTTAGGTTATTACCTACATCAAACCTATAAAAAATAATTAATAATATAAATAGATATCATAAGGTAATTTTTTTTGTATAAAATAAATCATCTGAATATATATAAATTACATGTCACTTTGTTTGTCAGGGATGGACTCCTAAACTACTTAACCGATTTCAATCAAATTTTGCACACCGTGTGCAGTTTAATCCAACTTAAAAGATAGGATAGCTTACATCACAATTGGAGCCATTTCAGGAAGTTTTACTTTTTCACCCGGGTGAAGCTGGGCGGGACAGCTAGTAGTATATATAATATTCCCATATAATATGCTCGACTGTCCTGCACAATCCGTCGGCAATGAACACCCTCTTGGACACATTTGACTTGGTTGCTGATGAAGCAATGGATATTTTGTCTCTATTTTTTGAGCTGGCGCTCTACACTCTCTGCCTACCCTGTTAGGGACTTGGCATGATGATATGTATGTATATTTGACGTATTGTGAGAAGATTGTTTGAAAGTATTAAAACAAGATAAATATTTTTCCTAGTTGCTTACTTGTCATTAAAACTTTGGTAAATATTTACATAGTAGTGTTAAATAACAGTTGACCATACTTTTTTTTATACCTCAAAGTTTTTATAATGCAAACAAACATGGAACCTGTCAGAATATATTCGGTTTACCATCTACTGATGCTTGAATATAATACCAAGTGAATTCAGGTTTGTTTAATGCTTTAGCTAACTTTTTATTATTTGTGTTGTCAAATTTATTTTGTTTATAACTTTTCAATTACTTATGACTGAGTGTTTATTTGCTGTCTCCACTAGCATGGTATTTATTTTAAACTACTTCATTAACTTACCCTAATTAGTCAATTTAACTTTGTTATATGTATATATTTTCTTTTCATTGTTAAACATATGTACCAGATGATTAGTGCAGTTTGATAGAAGCAATTAGTCCAGATTATCTGCTTAATATTATATTTTATTATTTAGTCCAAAAAATATTTGTCTAATCAGACTAAAAAAATTTATGCTTGAGATCCAGTTTCAGAGGTGTTTAAGCTAATTATTTTTATCCTTATATAAAATTTTTGCCCTATTTGATGATGTGATGCCAAACTAATAGCAACTTTATCTTCATGTGTACAAAGATCAACAATGTGTTAGACCATTCATAAAATCTCATAAAGACAGAGGTATAAAAAACTGTCTGATGGCAAGTCATTAGACTAATTAAACATGGGGTTATTATTAATTATATGTATTATTATGTTTTATGATTACAAGGAACATAATATATATTTACATACATTATATTCAATTCATTTCATTAAAGGTTTGTGGCATGAGTTATCCTCATTTGGATTGAATTGAATATAATGAAGCCTACTCACTCCAGTTGTCAGACCTCTTTCTCTTATAACTTAGATTGGTACCTTTATTACTGAGTGACCCTGGGTAACACCTTGAGAATTTGTGAGGTGGTTTGTGACTCCAACAAGCCTGAACAGCTGAATGGAATTGGATGAAATTGGGCACTTAAATAGATGAGATATAAGATATGCTTTGTGCAAGAACAAAGTTACAAATGAAATCAAATTGTATGCTAATGAAACAAGGTACAGCAAGACATGATATGTAATTAAATAAAAATGATGATAAATACCTAGCACCTTGTTGATGAAGAGAAAGCTTACAGGTCTTGTACCTGTCTGGGAGTGGTGAAAGCTTTTATTTATTACATGGCACTTTATGGCGCATTTACTTTGAGCTTAGGATTGTTACAATACAAAAATAAAAACAATACCTAAGTTATTTACAAGTAGATGATGTTGCTGTAATAGATGCATACATTTGTTCATCAATGGCTTAATATTTCAACACAAAACACATTTTATACTTGGCATTTTGTTATTCTAATAACTTTATACTGGCACTAAGCCTACCTCTTTCACTTCATCATGATATCTATCCAACAAGCAACAGGACCAACCATTATAACTGGGACCATAGTACGTACTGCTTTCGTTTTATGGTCCATTATTTAATTGGGTGTAAAAGATAATTTACAGACGCTATAAATACCTATCTCTCATTAGAATATTTCACAAGTCGTGATGACCCTTGATAGCTTAGCGTTATTGATGTTAGGGTGCATTAATTAATTATGTGATAGAATTTGTAAATTTTTATACTTGCCCTACCCCCCAACCCCCTCCGCAAAACCATTTGAAGTAGTTGTTGTCTATATTCAATTGTATCCATGGTAGACATATCTAGTTCCAACCGAAAAACGGTGACAAAATAATCACATTGGCACCTAAACATAATGTATGGTGAAAAGACCATATTTTCTAAAACCTCTGTTGTTTGACGTGGAAATACATATGTATGTTGAAGTTACATACATATTTTGTTTTGTGGGACTTGATAACATACTCGCGAATGCTACCAGTTTCAAATAGGTATGTACACTTAGAAATGTTCACACACAGAAACACACACTCACTCACACACGCAAGTCTAGACCGACAATGGTGCTCTCAATTGGATAATTGTATTGAATACTTCCTAGCTGGGCAACGCTTGTGTACGGCTACCTACTTGGGTTATTGTAGTTACTTGTGTTTTTATATATTTTTTGTCTCACGCCTTCCCACAAGGGTCCCCGAAGAGGTAGGCAGTGGTGTGTAGGTAATACCCATACACCCATTTTCCGCCAGAGATCTATTTTGAGTGCCAACGTGACAGATGGCGAGTCCATTGCCGTTACTCAAGCCCGACTTTACATACGTCTTTGAATTGCTTTTCAGATGTATGCAGGTTTCCTCTCGCTGTTTTCCTTCGCCGTAAAGCTCGTGGTGTGACTAATCACCGTACTTAAGTCAAAAAAAACTCATTGGTGCAGTCGGGATTCGAACTTGCGATCTTTGTGGCGCCGGCAACTACTCGAACCATTCGGCCACCACGGCTTCTGTTTTATGGCTTTTTCATTATTTGCTGATAGATCTTTAAGGTAGAATTCCTTATATGTAAACCGTTTTATTTTTAGTTCAATGGTCAATCACGTACGTAATTAAATGTATTAATACGTTTGCAAACAACTTAATAGACGTACATCTTACTATCTTACTTCTTACTAATATTGTAAATGTGAAAGTTTGTAAGTTTGGATGTTTGCGGTTCTTTCACGACCAAACGGCTGAACCGATTTGGCTGAAACGGTGATAGCTTATACCTAGGAATAAGACATAGGCTACTTTTTTTATCCTGAAATATTCATAGCGGCTGACTCGATTCAAGCAGGAAAATTTCCAAAGTTAGTTTTTCGAACCCCACGCGGGCGAAGCCGCGGGCATAAGCTAGTATGATTAGAATGGGCGTATCTGAGAAATAATGGCTCGCTTTCTGTCACAGTGTTATCTTACTTAATATATCTCTGGCGCATATATCTTTATATATATATATATATATATATATATATATAAATCTCGTGTCACAATGTTTGTCCTCAATGGACTCCTAAACTACTTAACCGATTCCAATGAAATTTGCACACCGTGTGCAGTTTCATCCAACTCAAAAGATAGGATAGCTTACATCACAATTGGACCCGATAGGTGGCGCTGCGATCATGTTTCAGGAAATTTTACTTTTTCACCCGGGCGAAGCTGGGCGGGGCAGCTAGTCTTTATATATATATAATTCTTCTGTGAGTGTGTATGTCACTGAACTCCTCCTAAACGGCTGGACCGATTTTAATGAAATTTTCTGTGTGTCTTCAGATGGATTTGAGAATGGTTTAGATTCACAATTGGACCCGATAGGTGGCGCTGTGATCGTGTTTTAGGGCATTTACTTTTTTCACCCAAGCGAAGCTGGGCGGGACCACTAGTCTTATATATTATGCAGATATGATACGCTGTATTAGGATAAATAAATACTTCACTTTGTTAATAATATTGTAAATATATATATAGTGAGTTTGTTATAAGATCTTAACTCTCAATTGATTATCTTTATACGTTAAGTCATAACACGTTAAGTCGTAGTGGTTAAATGCTTGGTTACACCACGGGCGTTACGGTGAAGGAAAACATCTTGAGGAAACCTGCATACTTTTGAGTACTTCTCAAAAACGTAGTGTAGTTTGTGCCTGAGAAAGGACAATGGAGTCGCCATTTGTCACGCTGGCACTTTACATATAGCTCCGGCCACTTTATTTAAGGTGTATTGGTATTACCTATACCGTTCTGCCTACCCCTTTGGGGACCCTTGTGGCGTAGGGAGGGAAGGCGTACCTACATACTTTATGCACATTAAATATATATATATATATATATATATATATATATAATATATATATATATATATATATATATATATATAATATATACTTATATATAGTTTAAGGTGCATAAAGTTTGTAGGTACTACACACCTCTGCCTACCTACTAGAAAATCAAAATCAAAATCAAAATATTTTATTCAATGTAAGGGACACAGGGAACACTTATTGAACGTCACATATTTAATATAAACTAAAGTTACCACTTTTTCCAAGAAAAAAAAAAGTACCTGCCAGGAGAAGAAACGGCGAAACAAACTCCCCGGTTTTTTTTTTTAACAATTGCTCCCTTTTACGTGGGGGGAGAAAAGATTACATATATAAACTCTGTACCAGAGGAGCAATTCATTGCCATGCATGGCCATCATTCAAATAATCTGATGTTTTATAATAAGCCTTTTGAATTAATTTACTTTTAACGACAGCTTTAAATTCTACAAAAGATCTAGATTAAATTTACCTCAAAATGTACACTAACTCGAGCGAAGCGACGAGCAAAAGCTAGTGTAGGCATGTACTACGTAACGAGGCAAACATTTCTCCCCGGCGCAGTGACGTGAGGTTCATTAGATACTTTTTTACTTTTCAGTACATTAAGTACATAATTTGACTCTTTCGTATTCCACGTATGGCAATGTGTTTCATAATGCGTTGTTCCTACACCGCCGCCGGTTGGCAGACAACCACCAAGGTTGGGGGCGTCATACCTTTCATTCGGCTAAAATATGCGCGGAACGTCTTATGATTTAACTCGCACGCCTTTGAAACGTGAAGTGATGTGTTAGATAGGAAAACACCTATTTTGTACTCTTTCCTAGGCCTATGCTATAACTACCATCGAGCGATGAACAAAGATTGAAATCTTTCAATATCCTACTAATATTTTATATTATAAATGCTCGACCGACGAACATAGATTGAAATCTGTCAATGGTCTACTAATATTTTAAATGCGAATGTTTGAGTTTGTTTGTTCCTCTTTCACGTAAAAACTGCTGAATGGAATTGAATGAAATTCGGCCCAGAGATGGATTAACACAAAGTATATATTTTAATATAAATAACCTACCAATAAAATCAAATATTGTGAGTGAAATTGCGGTTATGATAATTATGTTTGTCGTATATGTTGTCAGGGATACAGAACAGGACAAAATACAACATCTAAGTACATACTTTATTGAAAAGTAAGGACTATTTCTGAAGAATGTAAAAATAATCAAATTTTCTGATAGATTCTTGTAAGACCAACAACCAAACGTTTGACCAAATTACTTTTGCACAAGCGAAGTCGCCGAAAAAACCTAGTAATCTAATATTTGATTTTTACTCTGAACTCGTTTGGTTTGGTATGATGTGATATTATACTAAGTATAAAGATGTCAATGTTAATTTATATTAACGTTTTAACACCGGTTTTGATCATTCGTTCGTTAGTGTGCGTACTTAAACATTAAAAAGAACTTCGTAGAATTATATGGTTACCATATAAACCACGAACCTAGGTAATAAAACACTTCATATTTATATGTACAGGCATTATTATGTAGCCTCTATATAGCCTGCCACAAAAAGCATGCTATAATAAAAAAAAACACATTGGATTATTCATTCTAGAGATTAGCATTTTAACAAACAAACACTGTTTCTAAATTATACTTGTGTATAATATATTTTATTAGTTTAAAGTAAGAATATATGACGGAACCTTCAAGCTCGCCAGACCAGATTAGCGCGTATCCGGTGCTTTATAAGTGTTTGTTTTGTGAAGTGTGCTATTATTGTCGTAAATTTTTTGACGTCCATTTTTAAACAGCCACGTATCCATACTAATACGTTTATACATAGTAATACGTTTTCACGGGCACATAGATTGTGACTAAATTATATATGCAGGTCGAATTTCAAGTTGGTACCTATATTAGCTCTTTCTGTTTTCAAGATCAATATTGCAGGAAATTAAAAGGGAAGCAAAGTTAATATCAAGAAACTCAGACCACTGAAGCCAGACCTAGTTAAAATTAAATATGTACATGCATTTTGCTACGTCTTCCTCCAAACTCGACTGATTTTCTGACATAATCCGGAAATTTGTTCTTACGCTATGATCCCATCAAGTTGCAGCTTAGGTACTTGTCTTTATGTCTTTGTATAGACCTACATGAGAATGAGAGCAGAGCATTACATTACAATAATATGTATTTGGAATATATTGTAACATGAAACAACACCACTCAATCTCGACAGTTTACTAAAAAACTTACTAGTGATTGCGTTAACAACATAATGGATTATTACATTGTTACTTTACTACATAATTTTACATAATCATTAAGCATATTCAGTCATGTCGCAATTGTAATTTACAATAATATGATGAAGATGTATGATGCCATGAGTCTAACTACGTCGCAAGTTAAAAATTTGCCCAGAAGAAATATTTTAAGCATAGAATTTCGGCGTGCAATTTCGTTTATGGAATTAGGCGTAAAATTCAATTATGGAATTCTGGCACAATATTTAAATTTTGGAATTCTAACGCCGTTGTATGTGTTAGCTGACGGTATTATTACATTCCTGTCATCGGAGCCCTTGCTTGGAAAAGCAAGATGGCGACATCTTTTTTGAAAGCATTTGTTTCATAAAACCGAATTACAAAAGCAATTTTTGTAGAATACTTCATGAAGGGAGTCAAAAAAGAAATTCGGTAAGTATTTCTATTATATGGGAGTAATCTCGACCCGATTTTCGTATCAGAATCATGAACCGTTCTTATACCTAAGAATTATCACGTAGGAAGATCCGAAGGGGATCGCAATCTCGTAATTTGTTTCTCACTGCTTGAATCCCTTTTTTACTGTCTGTGATAAAATGCTTTTCAGATATAGCGAATTGATGGATGCTCGTTTTTATGTTACCCGCACATACTTACTTTAAACCAATAATATAAAGTGAAAAATTAGTGATATTTATTTATAAATATCACATTGCCCTTTGATATATTAGCTTATGTTTTGTTATAGAATAAACGTTAATATTATACATTTTTTCAGATATAATGTAATGTGCTCATGTTTCAGTTGCTCAGTGCACTAAGCAATGGCGTCTTTTGGGTTAATGAACTTTATATAACGTAATAACGTTTTCGTCAACGGATTTATGACAGAGGTCGTGTCTGTTCGTTTGGTTTGGTTGGTAGGTCGTTTGTTAGAACAGATTGCAATCAAATAGAGTGAATTTACTCATACGTATTCGTCGTGAATATTTGCTAATTATGATATAACATGACTTAAGTTTAGTGTGCCCTGTGTTGCTTCGAAATTATTTAGGCGATTTATATGTTGAAGTTATGTTAATGGATCAAATAGATCGGACTCTCAAGGACGGGAACGTTAAGAGTACTCGAAACCGACGAGCATGTATGAAGAGACTGATGAATGTGGACGAAGCGAAAGAGGTATGTAAGTCTAGAGAGAACTGGCGCTCTATACTCTCTACCTACCCCGTTAGGGACTCGGCGTGATGATATGTAATAATAATAATAATAATAATATCCTTTATTGTACACACACATCTACAAAAACAAATAGGATGACAAAAAACAGAGAACAACATGTAGTACGCACAAATAGGCGGCCTTATCGCAAAAGCTAGTATGTATGTATGTATGTTAAAGAAATTTAATGACTGTTGTATTATTATTAAAAATGTAAATGTGTGTGAGGATGATTGTACCTTCTTCATGCTAAGAGTAATCAATTCATGGATTTAAATTAAGATTTTACTATAAAAAAGGTTACGTATCAAAATAGGATTTATCAATATATATGTATTACTAGCTGATGACTGCGGCTTCGCCCGCGTGGAGCACGAAAAATTAGCTTATCTATTTTCCTGCTTGAATCAGTTCAGCCGTTTTGCCGTGAAAGCGCAAAATACAAACTTTCGTCTTTATCATATTAGAACTTTGAATCTTTCGGAATTAAAATGTAGCCTATGTCCTAATCCTGGGTATTAGCCATTACCATTTAAATTTTCAGCCAAATTGGTTCAGCCGTTTTTCTGTGAAAGAACCGCAAACATCCAAAGTTACAAACTTTCACATTTATAATATTAGTAGGATAAGATTAGTAAAATAGTAAGATAGGTATTGTGTTGATTGGCCACGATAAGATTAAATTGTATGCGGATGAGGCCGAGGTGCATAGCAAGTTATTTATATATTATGCTATATACAATAGGCGTAATGATGTGTTTGGCCTGCTATTTGCATTAATAACGCCATAAACATACCGGTTTAGAAAATCTGCATACATATAATATCTACCTATTATTCCTATTCAAAATGGGCTTTGTTACACCTCTGCCTAACCCTTCGGGGTGCCTTGTGGTTGTGATCATACCATTAAATTAATATATCCATCCGTTAAACAAAGCCAGGCCAAGACAGTGTTTATTTCAGTAAATTAACATTAGCTCTTTCGATTATTGTAGTAAGTAATTAGCTTTATTCTAACACGCACGGTAACTTATTGAACAAAACAATTTTGCTACTGGTTTATCTTCATCCTCATGTTGTCATCACTATTTTCAACTGTTGTCTACGGGTTTTTAGGCCGTGTCCTAATAAAGTCATTGTGAAATTGTTCCGACTGTAAAAGTTTTCCCCGTATTTAATACGACATTATCAGTGGCCCGCATACCTCTGATTACATGTATCAATTGTCCTAGAGATGAATAATAATGTACCTAAATTGTGACGGTCATTAACTGAGATTATTTGTTAAAAGGAAGTAATTAAAACGGATCATCCGCGAAGTATTTTTTTACAAACTTAAATAGGTAAGTACAGGGATTTGTCACACCACGCGCTTTACCGTAAAGGAAAACATTGAGAGGAAACCTGCATCTGTTTGTACCTGAAATATATGTATCTGTTTATACCTGAAATATATATATATATATATACTATTTGTCCCGCCCAGCTTCGCTTGGGAGAAAAAATTAAAGCCACGGACCCAGTGGCGCCACCTATCGGGTCCAATTGTGAATCTAAACCATTCCCAGATCCCCTTGAACACACACAAAAAATTACATCAAAATCGGTCCAGTCGTTTGAGAGGAGTTCAGTGACATACACACTCACAGAAGAACTATATATATAAAGATATATATATATATATATATATATATATATATATGTATCCGTTTGTACCTGAAATATATGGGCATGTGTCTAAGAGGTCAAAGAGATTGGGCTTGGGAAACGGTAACAAACTCGCCATCGGTCACGTTGGCATTTAAATGTGTCTCAAAATATACGATGTTATTATATTTCTGTCTAACCGAGGAGTGTTGTGGCAAGGAGCGACAGATGCCGAGTCTATCGCTGTTTCTCAGAAGAAACTTTACATACAACTTCGTGTTCCAGCGTATGTACGCAGGTTTCTTAACCATGTTTCTCTTTATAGCATAAAGCTTGTACTGTAATAAAGATATGAATAAATTAAACTTATGTGTATTTGTACAGACCTCCTGGCTTTAATACTGCATTTGAGTTTTGCAGCTGAAAGCTAACCACACAGTTACTAAACACACACCGAGGTTCTATTCTGCTATACAATTTAGTATCAAAACACACGTGATGTTGAATTTAAAACGCTGGCGTGCTCTTGCATGTATATTAGTTAATGTGAATGCTAGGTTGATGTGATATTGTTCAAATGTGCTTTATTCTTCAGGAAGTATAACACAGATTCGTATAACAAACACGACACACTAGTGTGAAGTCGTTAACTGTTTAATTAATGGAATGTGTACTCTCTTGCTCAGGAAATAGAAGCTATCGAAGAGCAATGGCGGACAGAATCAGCAGAACTAGTGACCGCTGTTTCAAGACTTCAGGACGAAAACAAGCGGCTGAGAAGGACTATAAACACGCCTGCGGACGGTATGTTTACAAGTAATGAAACCTTTTTACTTTTTTTTAGTCTAAGTTATATTCGAATTTTGACTTTAACGTGGGCAGTGTTAGGTAGGTATAAAGAGCGGTGTATATATATTTTGTTGTTTTACAAAGATGTCAAAAGAACTATGTTTGGATGTAGCCAGGATGTGGGTGTGTGTAACACACACAAACAGTATCCTGGCGAACCCTAGTTCTGACGATTTAAAATATTTATTAAAATTATATATGCGTAGATTGTAAGTACTTTTATATCCAGGTGTCCTGACGGAGTGACATAGTCGCTGTGCGACAAAACTCCTATAATAAATAGAAAAAAAAAAAAAAAAAGATGAAGTGTTCATTAAAACTTTTTGCATTTCATTTAGCAAAAAAATATTGCTTGGTAAAGTTACATTGAAAGGTAATGAAAACAGAAGTTAAACCTTATCTCTTTGATAAATACTAAATATCTGCATGTCCTTGTTTGTTTAGCAACAATAATTAGTTTAAGGTACTGACTGGAATTTACTTGGAATTAAATGCTTCGAGTTCTTTAAAAATACAATGCGTTTAAAATGGAGTCAATCTTTTTTGGAGCAATAGAATATAGGTAATGTAACTTGATCATAGAATAGCTTCGCAAAAATTTTGCTTTGTAAGCGAAAATTGAACAATGTTCATAATGATAAAAGGACGTGGTACTTCCCGAGCGGTAACGCGATAATTTAATGAAATACCATCTTGTTACAAAGAAAATACTAGCAAGCAGCCCTTCTTTGAGCAACAATGGAAATTAGACGCTGTCTACTATGTTTAAAGTTAATAATTGTCGAATTTTATTTGAAGTAAAAGCCTTTGTTATTCTATCGTATTTTATTTGTTATCTCTATCTGTTAAACGAAACTCTATATCGTTTACATTAAGGTGTAATATTGGCAGGCACAAGTGCACCACCTTCACCGGCACGTGAACACGACCAGGAGGTACTGTCTCGATTGAGCAGCACTGCGGAGAAGCAGAGGGCGACGCTTCGTCATCAGGAGTTGCAGCTGCAGGAGAAACAGCAGCTGATTGATAGTGTAAGTATTTAACCAAATAGTAATAATAGTAAATTAATATAATCATGAAGATCGGCTTTTTCTTCGATGGGTTTTGAGTTCTTCGAGGTTCAGATCTGAAAAAAATAAAAAAAAACATCTTTACTCACGTGCGTAACGTAAATTTTAAATGCAAGTTTGTCTTTTTTGAATTAAAAATAAAATAAAAAATAAATTACATTAAATAAACTACACAAACCTACTAATATCACAGTCACAATATCTAGCTCGATATCCGATTGTTTTGATAGTAGTTAAGTTAAATGACTGCATTAGTATTTAGAATGTACGAACGATCTTCCGGAATGGGTTCACCCAATCTTAGTTTAGACGGGATCGTTACCTATTCCAGTCCGACTCGACACACTAATAGATCTACTAAAATAAACTGCATTTAGATTTTAAATGTCACAAAACGGACTCTACCCTATATAAATCGCTACAGATATATGTATTTAAAACTAGTTGTGCCTGGTGGCTTCATCGGCGGTACATTTGAATATTGTCTTGCTTGGGTGGTAGCATGACGATATATAGTCCTGTAAAGCCTTCTTAATTAAATCAAGTATTTATTTTCAAATCTGATTAGTACTGCATGTGAACAAAACAAATCTGCCTATTTATTCGTATCTATATATAAGTAAAGCAATTATAGAAATTGAAATTTCAGCAACAAAAGGTTGACGGACATACAAAGCGAATGTATCTGAACACGGATTTCAGAACGAACCAATTACCTAGATAAATTACCCGTACAATCAACGATAGAAGTGTTTAACGTACTCTAAACTTACCAGCATATATGTTTATAGTAATGTACTATGTAGATGAAGCTAAAGAGGTTGGTATAGGTAGAGATAACTGGCGCTCTAGTCTCTCTGATTGCTGAGGGACTTGCCGTGGTGAAGTTTCTATTTTAAAAATGTATAAGGAAACTTTCATGTCCCTTGTAGCGGTGTTTAAGTTTTATATATTTCGTCATTTCACTTATCGTAGACTTGCCGCAAATGTAACGATACAAACTCGTAATGTACCGTAATAATTACAAGTACCATATTCAAGCTGACGTCAGACTAGAAAAAGAGCTCACGTGAATAGCCGTGCCATAGGCGCAGAACCTCATTGCGTGGGTGTTTTAAGGGCTAGCTACGAATCTATTAGTAGACCTGAATCGACGTGGGTAAACATTATCTCTCCCATTCCCTCGTGCTTTTATAGCATCTGCGCCCCATGTAATAAGGCGTAGAACTGCTTGTTTTTTACACCGCTGGTCAGGTCGGATTGGGTCGTAAATTTAGGCTGACCTCGTTCGGACTAAGTTTATACCCAGATAATAAACGGCTCACTTGGTTAATTTGGCTTAAGTAATGTTTTTTGGTAGTAATCTTGTCTTAATGTTTCTTGGTGTATGTTATATTTGAAAATCTTGTCTTATAAGTATATGGTATTGTAAATCTACTTTGTGCACACTATACTGCGGCTCTGTATTTCATATGAAGGAAAACTCCCACTAGAAATCCTCTATTTATGTGGTAAGAATCTTAATTAATGCAAGCCACCGCTTTGAAACTTTAAGCGGGCTTTTAACCCGACCTGGAAACATGGGAAGCGCGGGCCTTTCAGTAACCCAAAAGTTTTTCATTATAATTTTTATATTTTTTAATAGTCATCGCTTGAGTAACTTAATACAGCGTGCTTGAAATAGTCACTGGTACATTTATTTAGATATTTGAGTCATCGACGCCTTCAACATACTGACTAATAACATTGACTTGTACTTGTGAACAAATATGGCGTTTAATATGGTCACAGATTCAATGATCAGTTAACAAGTTGCATGAGAGCTTGCTCTCGTCAGAAACTTTTAGGTGACAACGTGACAGATGACGAGTCTAACTACTTTGTAATTCTTCGTAATAGTATGCAGGTTTGCTCACAATCTATTTTGTTCACCGCGAAGTTTGCGGCGTGATAAATTTGCTGTGTTTAAATTCAGAATAACAAAGTTCTAAATAAAGTTTATTCATCACTGACCAACCGAGTTTGAAACTACAATTTTGAATTTGACATGTGGCTACTTAAACTACTCGGCCCTCTAGTTTCTACCACGGACGTTTTTGCGTTTATACATAAAGTCGTTTCAACTACTTACATCAAATCGTTCGGACACTCAAGCATGGGCTCATCAAGAGTAAGTACTGGAAACCGGCGAGCATGTATGAGGAGTTTTATAAATGGAAAGAGGTATGCAAGTCTAGAGATAATTGGCGCTCTACTCTTTCGCTTATGTATGCATACATAAACTCCGATAGTATCCATACTGCTAGGTCTGTTTTATTGCTTATTCGTTGAAGCGAGGCTGTTTTTGGCTAATATTAGTCGAATCCCCGACGGAGTTATCGACCGGCGGGCTGCCATGCTAGCGTGGGGAGTAAATGTCAAGTTAAAATTGGGTTATGCTAACGCGAAGGTTATGAATTCTCTCATAGTCTACAAAACACGAAATTTATTTCAATCTATGACGTAATCAGGTATAATCAGTATCCAAGCATGTTGCTTTTTCTTATTGCAATGTAGATTATTTATGGGTTACTTGTCTGACATGATGCTCACGGTGTTACGGAGACGATCTCTCACCGCTCTACTGCACCTCCGGAACGCGTATCAATTCCCAGACATTAGAACCATATAAGACCACTGGAAGTTTCAAAGGAATTTCCTTCCCCGAACGCTAAGGCATATTAGGTGAAGGAAACATCGTGAGGAAACCTGCATACGCCTGAGAAGCAATTCAAAGGCTACTTTTCAAACGGAGTAAGGTAATTCAAACGTAACGGCGACGGACTCGACATCTGTCACGTTGGCACCTAAATATATCTCTGGCGGAAAGTGGGTGTGTGGGTACTACCTATACACCTCTGCTTACCCCTTCGGGGACCCTTGAGGGAAGGTGTGAGTATATATATTTGGTGAATATAGCACTG
Organism: Drepana falcataria; assembly: GCA_945859725.1. Classification (NCBI taxonomy): domain Eukaryota; kingdom Metazoa; phylum Arthropoda; class Insecta; order Lepidoptera; family Drepanidae; genus Drepana; species Drepana falcataria. The sequence continues at coordinate 4,946,484 of OX243941.1, read as the reverse complement.
AATAATTGTATGCACGTTTTAATCGGTATAATTCGTAAATAAATATGTATAAATCGCATTATTACGCTAATGCGTGATATTGCGATGTATATGATGCGTATGCTTCCAAAAGAGTGATATTTCTCTCCTCATTTCATACCGCGTGGGCGTGACGAAAAACCCAATATTCAAGCCTACAAACTCCCCCCGCGTTATATATACCCCATATATAACGTGGGTATATAACCCACGTTTCATTGGTAGATTTTTTCTGAAATAAAACTTATCCTATGTATTCCAGCCAATCTCTGTACCAAATTTTATACAATTCCGTTCAGCCATTTTGGCGTGATTGATTACCAAATATCCTTACAAACTTTCGTTCTAATGTAAGTTGGATATAGATGGCTCTTTTCATCCGATGAAACTACTAGGTACTGAAATAGACCGAAGACCGAAAGTATACCACGAAGAAATTTACACTTTTTGGTCGAATCATGTCCGATACGTGTTGACATAGATTTTGAGTGATCGATCGGCGACAATCTGACAGCGCTCCTTACATGCCTACGTCGTTTATTTATGTGACTATTGAATATCGATATAATTTACCTGCTTTTATATACAAACATGATATCTATATTGTTATGGTCCAGTAATCTAGCTTCTCAGTATGGGGTATCGATCTCGACGTTTTCAAAGTTCTTGTAATACGTCTCGGAAGATGATAAATATTTTGATTTCACTGTCTCCCAGTGTTTATTCTAGCACTACATCCCCCCTGGGCTAAATCCTTTTCTGTTCACGCTCACGCACGCATATAACTTTTACTGCACCTAAAGTCGTTGCCTTATAATTGATAGCGTGAGCGTGAACAGAAAGCGATTTTGTCTAGGTCGGAGATACATAATTGTATTTAGATTGATCAAAGATATTCTACCACGGTCTACAAACATACTAAAAAATATACATACATATATTTGTTAAAGAACAGTCATTCACGATACAGACGTTCCCTAGTGCTCGGGCTAAGTGATAAACATGATAATCTATATAGCTTTCGTCTAGTAACACACATTACAACATTATTAATTATTTAAGTACTCTAATTGATTATGTCAACACACAGAGTAACATTCAAAGCAAGTATAATTTATGTAAAAAATTCAGTTCTACCGTAAAGGTTAAATTCGTTTAAACCAACTTCAATTGTTTTTTATCAAATTCAAGGAGCCAAATGAAAAACAATTGAGTGACTTACGTACGATAGTAAATACGACCTAAGTGAACGAACATGGCTTGCAAATGTATACAACATTGATTAGGTCGAGTTTTTAATCTATCTCGTAGGCAGACTGGCTCAGCAAATTGGATTTTGCTCTGATTACTCTGGACGCTCATTTCGCCTGGAATCGTTTTAATTGAAGTGCTTTGCCGCAAGCTGGTATCAGTTTTAATAATGGCTATTGGATTCTATAATCCGCCTTTGTCCAGTACCTTCACAAAATCCTCAAAGGAATGCGTCTGTTGACGGATTAACAACCTAAATCTCTTCAAGGCCAGAGATTTCATCGTCTTTTATTATACTTTCGGCTTTCATTGGGCGATTGTGTTACTAAACGCGCTCTTTTCTGAAGAAATATGATTCGTTTAAACTGCTTCGGTATATTCCACCGAAACATTTTCAGGATTCTAGGACCGATATTCGCAGATAGTGCTCTGATGGCCCTTGCTGAAAAGTTCCAGGTCGGTATTCAAAGGGAAGCCGTTTTCGTCCTCATTGCTAAGTGAAATGTTAGATATCAGGAATGCCTTTTACGTCTATTCAAGAGCCAAATTACTTCAACTGTCCAATTTGGCGTGCTGCCATTGCTATTAAAAGTAATTGCTTGATATTAAATCTCATCGCATGGATTGGTGTTCAAGAAACTAGCCATTTTCCTTAAATTAGTTACTCAAGGAGCTTGCGTCTAACTGCCTCTCCGAATTAATATCGTGCATAAATGAATAGCAATTTATGTCTCATATTTCTACAAACATTTGTAATTAACCGAAGTGGTACCGCATACACTGATGAATATAATGTTTTGATTAGTATGAGTAAGCTGTGTATCGTCAAAGAGTTTACGTGGTAAAATGATTCAATGTCTTTATAATGTCCAATACAAGGGTTTCCGAACGGTTGGGAGACGTGTAAGAACAACCTCTTTTCTCTGGAGATATACTAAGGTAAGGTACGCTAGTCGTTTTTTGGTCATGAACGTATGTCGAAATTATTTTAAAAACTTATAAAATTTTACTAGTCACTTCCTATCAATATGTAAGTATAGAGGCAACTGGCGCTCTACTCCCTCTTCGTATTTATGTATGCTTCCTATCACTGTATATCCCGTGGTGTGATGTATACATAAATAGCATCACGCCGATTCCCCCACGATAAGGTAGATTGTTAAGCGCCAGTTCACTCCAGACTTACACACCTCTATGTTTCATCCGATAAAGAAATGATAGATAAATAAGATCAAGGATAGATAAATAAAAAATATCAATACGGTGACAGTTAGTCACTAACGCATATCACTGGGTCTTAAGCCTTTATTTTGCAAGTTTTGGAACAAAGGCACTATCACAGATTATATAATAGTACCACGTAGCATTATACACTTTATTATATTGGATTAACGGTTCATCGAAACGAACTCGCTTCAATGCTGTATTGTGCGTGATTTGAGATAGCTACACTGATAAATGATATTACAAGTTTGTAGAACTCCGAAACTGTTCATTGAACATTCAATATCGAGATACAATATCTTGTTTATGTAGGTAAACAGTTTTTTTACACAGTCGTATCGAATAATGAATGCGTATTATCTTTGTACCTATGTCACGAGATAGCGCCTACATATGTATATATGGTTGTACATTTATGTTTTATATCTATACTATCACGTGTTTTTCAGCAAAATACATGTTTAGTGCAGAGCAAATCGTGTGATTGTCGAAATTAAATTTATTTTTAATTTTTAACATGGCAATTCTCGATGATTTGCAGTTGACGAATCAAGTGGATAAGTTGACTCAAGTCAGCCGTGACCTCAGGAGGAAGCACAAGCAGCTACAGAATCAGGTAATTATACATAGTTATTTATTTATGTTTACTGAGTCTAGGTACTATTATTCTGCAGACTGCTAACTTACTAGTAACCTTGCGTACGTGGTTTGATAATACTAATGTGCAAGTGATATATATCCAATTCAGTACGTTAATATTAAACCTCAGAAAGTGTAAATTACATCTTCTAGTTTGAAAAGCGGTCTCCGAAAAAGAAGGCAGTTGAGTTTTAACTTTTTAGCTGGAGATGTAGTTCGGAATGACAGACAGAAAATCCTGAAACATGTCAAGGTTCTCTCACGGTGTTTTCCTTCGCAAAGTTCGCGGATTGATACGTCACTGTCAAATAATCTCGTCGGTTAAGACCTCCAGGTCATCCTGCAATTGCACGTGAACCTGCAATTTGGACGTTATAAATGTGATGACTTAATTCACACTACGATTACCTTTACGACTTGTGATGAGTGATGAGATTAGTAAATCAGTTTGTAGATTGTTATAAATAACCGAGTCACAGCAAACAATGCAAATGAAAATATTGTGTTCAAACCGCGAAGCGTTGCGTGTTCATTCGTCGGAAACATCGGTGTTTGTTGGCAATTATAATAGATATCTACTAAGGATTATATGTGTACTAATTTCATGAATTTTTGGGTCATTGCACTAAACGTAACAGGACCTCGCAGCTAAGCAGGCCGCAATCGTCAAGTGGAAATATTAAAATGAAATCTAATTAATCATAGGTGTGAAAGGGACAGTTGTGTATATAAATATGATGATAAAGCTCTGTCTGTGTCTGTCACATTACGGAATTAGTAATTCACAATCACCGGCCCCTGTTGAGGTTGTATTTCTGCGTTGAGGCTTGAAGCCATGGTATTTTGGTGTCCGCAGGGCAATGCCTCCCAATATACTTATATGCATGTGTGTTGCCCACGCCCCAATGAATGCCCCGTAGCCCCGTAGGCTCTGTGGGTACTTCTTTAGTTGCGAATTAACGCATGACTATCCGAAATGACACTGGAAAACTTATAACGCATCCATTATTTGTATTTAAAACGTATTCGTCTAAGTAAAATTGTTCAAATATTTCAGATGCGCTTGGTATGCGAGGAGCGAACTGAACTGGCAGCCATAGTGCAATCCCAGCAGAGGGATATCGCCACGCTACAGCAGAATGATGCACAAAACAAGGTTGGATTGCTAGTACTTATACATTTATACATACACGCCGAGACTTTCACGGGGTTAGCAGAGAGAGTAGAGCGCCAATTCTCACTTACAGACCTCTTTCGCTTCATCTACATTCGTAAGTTTCTAGGAGAAATTACTCAAATGTCTGTGTTGGTGGAAGCGGAATCCGTTGGCATTTTGACTGTTTGCAGCGCTTTCTTATACACGATTGGCAACGAGCGAGTGATAGCTTTGGTATTGCTGGGGTCCGTAGCTAAGGCCAAACAAAGGCCATCTCTAGTATTAAGTATCTGAGTGTAAGTTATTCCGTCATTAAATTACCTACCGATTTTCTAATAATTTTATTCTTCCTTTTGTATTTGTGTGACGAACTGGAGTATTTGTATTGTAGAAGACAACATCCAAGAGGATGCCCTATATATTTATCTATCTTTATATAAAGATATATACCGTCGTCTAGAATCCGTACAAACCATGTTTAGTTTGGGACTAAATAAAAATAAATGGAAGTAAATTTGTGAGTAATTGTCCCAGGTTCAATATTAGGTCGGCCTATGAATGTAATTTTCGATTTTTGTATGAGAAATAGCTGTCTCGACTGGTGTTTGAATATTTAAAATACCTCGGCGAATATACATAACAAATACTGTACAGTGTCTATCGTGCGGCGCGGCATCGCCCACTGGCGCGGAGGGCGAGCAGTGCGCGCGACCCACCTTCAGCGTGCGAGAGCTGCGCGCCATCCTGCACGAGCGCAACGAGCTTAAGCTTAAGCTGGCCAACGCCGAGGAGCAGCTGCACGCGCTGCAGCTGGACACGCTGCCCGAAAGGTATCAGAACTCTGCCTCACTTGATACTATGCTTCACTTACTTTATCATCATTATCGCCATCGTCATCATCTTTGCCATCATCATCGTCATCATCATCATCACTTTCGCCATCACCACCGTCACCATCACCATCATCATCTCCCTCACTATCATCACCATCACAATTATTAGCATCATCACCACGTTCACCATCATGACCATCATCATCATCACCTTAATCATCAACACCATCACCACTATAGCTGTGTCTGAAAACAATTGTTGTACTTTGTGTAAGTAATAAAAAACACTTACAGTGCGGATACATCACCATCGGCGAGTACGGCCCCCACCGAGGAGGACGCCCCGGTGCAAGGCCCCCTGCCGGCTGAGCCTGACGACGCGCCTTGGAAACGCAACAGTGGAATAAGGAAGTTGTGAGTACCATTAACAGTTGTATACAAGTCGTCATGTCGATGGATTGCTATTAAAATAAGCTTATAAATATATGTAGTAGGTAAGTACAATAGCTGGAGGCGTACTTGTTGTAAGGTGTATGAAATAATACTGACAATTACCTAAGATGGTCTGCAAGGCAAGGTAAGCCTTCTCGCTTTATTTATATATAACTTTTGTGGGTTGCGTATAGTGCTACTTGATGCTTATACTATATAGAGTAGTTAGTTTAAATATATAAGACTTTTTTAACAATATTTCGTCGCGTGTCGTGAGTTCTGCAATGGTTCTGGAAGCCAGAGCGCTCCTTGTAATTAACGATTCTGGTAGCTACCCATATCAGGTGTTATTCAGTGCCGATCACAATCATTAAGCCGTGTTGCATGTGTTGGGTGTTTGTTCTGTTGTATCTCATGTCATATCAACTATTATTTCTTGCTGACACTGCTTTTGGAGTGATTGACCTCCATCATTTAATTTATCATTGATTTTTTTTTACGGTCAGCATAAGAAGTCTTAGCTTAGCTCTTAGCGAAGCACGCTAAATGCTATTTAATGGACTATAATTAGAAAGTTGTAAGTACTCCCAGCGGATATAAAAGTATTGCGCTATTATTACTATTGCCGGTCACCCATTGAACACTCGTGTCGTGTTCACGTAATGTCAAATAGTATAGACTCGATGAAAAACTCATCAGACATTCTGTCCATAGAGACATGTTTTACATACGAGTTAAAATGTGAAAGTAATAATATTATTCTGATGCTGACTGTACAGCCGAATGCACGATCATTTCATTGTTGCATGGTTATATACTTGTTATTATTACAGGGCATAGCTTAAAAATCTTACCATTATTCTTAGTCTCTTTTTCACTTCCACAGGCAAAGATGGGCCAATTATTTTAAATTTATTTGCAGGCTTGTAAATGACACTTACAAATGTCACTTGTATATAATACTAGCTGTCCCGCCCAGCTTTGCTCGGGTAAAAAAGTTAAATTGCCCGTAACACGATCGCAGCGCCACCTATCGGGTCCAATTGTAAATCTAAACCATTCTCGAATCCACCTTAAGACACACAGAAAGGGATAGCTTCGCACGGGTGAAAAAGTTAAAATTCCTAAAACTCGATCGCAGCGCCACCTATCGGGTCCAATTTAATATAGCCTATGTTACTCGGGGATAATGTAGCTTTCCAAAGGTGAAAGAATTTTTGAAATCGGTCCAGTAGTTTCGGAGCCTATTCATTACAAACAAACAAACAAACAAATCTTTCCTGTTTATAATATTAGTATAGATATCCTTCCCACAAGGGTCCCCGAAGGGGTAGGCAGAGGTGTGTAGTACTTGTCACTTGTATACTTATTTATCACTTTTCTATATGTGTGGGTCATTGAATCATGCACGTTGGTTATGGTACTTATTAGCTTCCTAAATAAAATATTTCTCCAGTTGTTTATAAGTTTGACGTCACGCATGTAAATATGTATTGTTTTTTTGGTTCTGGTACATTTAAATATTTTTTTGATTTACCTATTCTGGGCCTCAGTTGAAGCATGTCTTACATTTGGAACGGTATAAAATTATGTTGATTTTAATTTTAATTATAGGCTATGTTAAAAAAATAGGAAAATTGACCAGGGCCGAAAGAGACCACGGAACATCGGAACTCGAAGCACAGTAATGCATGGTTTGATAATATTGAAAATGCTATTTCGGCTTTTGCTTGACCACAACCCTATTCCCGATCCTACATTTTTGTTTTACCCTTTTTTTTAATGTATTTAAATCATTTCTGATTATCAAAGTACCTTAATTTGTGTTCTCATAATTTTAAGGACAGTATTTGAGACACAAAATAATAATTTATCAATAAAGATATGAAATAAAATTGGCGTTTGTAAATTCTTTGCCGTCGTATTGATTGCAATGTGAATAAAACGTGTTTCCATTTTTGCACAGTCATTCAAGGTTTTATTTTGATCAATAATTCACTGACAGTGATGTGATGTATGCAGGTGCCATTCCCACATAAAATCATTGCACAGTGTGTTTTTCTATGCACTATGTGTTTTAATATTAACAACTGTACCTTATTTTTATTATTAACATTATGAAGTTGCTTTTTTAAATACTATTTTTTGAAAATTTACTCCTATTCAATATTTAAAAATAATTTTAAATTTACTTCCTATCAAACCTGTTTATACTTCTAGCTGTCTCATAAATCAGTATTTCTTTTGTTTGTTTTGTCCTAGTATGTACCTATTTTATGTTGAAACTCCCTAAGCCGTCAGTTGCGCTAGGTTCTGGTTGGCGCTGTCGTCGCGCCCTGAGGGTCGCCGCTCGCCGCCGCCGAGGATCTCTTTCGGCCCCTGGTATTGAGAACACGCTTTTGTCCGGTACGTGGACGGTCGAACGGTTATGTTGTCCCAAAAATCTGTACATTTTGGTCGCTCTAACTCATAGCTTTGGAGTTTTGAGACTGGCAATTGGCTTTATTTTTATAAAATCCTTATCTATTTACGTATTCAGCACAACTTGTTTGTTTTGAATATGGTTCAATCGTGCCAAACTCTTTTTAAATCCTTTTTTAATCGTTAGCTTGAAAAAAAACTCACTGTACGTCTAATAAATTGTAAATAAATTATTAATTTCTCTGTGGGTTGTCGTGGGATTTGTCTATATAAATATATCGCAAGTCTTAAATCTCCTTCATTTCCTTTATTTCCGCCCTTCCTACAAGGGTCCTCGGGAAGCGATGGGATAGGCAGAGGTGTTATCATAATTTATTTGTCGCCTGAGTATTAGCTTCTTAAAGTAACTAAAAAGTACAGATTTTTTACAACATTTCCCCATTTTAAATATTCAAATAACGGCCGAGTATGTCACCACTGAAACAAAAACATCGCAAACATAACGATATACAAGGAAACCTGGTACAATTAAATGCTAAAAATGGCTTTTACGACTAATATTGATTTTCCGTATTTAAAACTCACATCACTTACTTAGTCTTAGATCATCATAGTCTAACGCAAATACGTATCTTAACTCGCTACGAAAGGATTAATAAAAAACAATATGTTATATATATGTATATGTACATTCAAACATATTAACATATAATTTGTTTTTTTTTTATTTATTCTTTCGTATCTCTTACTTTACATTACCTAAACTATATATTGTCTATGTCCAATATGAAACATGCTGACCATCGATGATATTTCGCAGTTTTCGCAAGCTCTTTGCTGAGTCTGATATCGCCGTGGGGTCATTCCCCCGGCGCTCGCTCTCGTCGCTCGCCAGCAAGATGTCCGCGCCCGGTGGCGCCCCCTCCGCCCCCGCGTAGACACTCCGACCCCCCCTCGCCCACCATACACACCAAACGCACTCGCTCCGATCACAAGAACCTCAAACTGGACCTCAGGCAGGAACTACAGAACAATCTCAACAATCAAGAAGTCGACAATTGGCTCGGTTCTAAGTTCGAAGAGAAAGTGGAGCTCGATTTCCAACTTTATGATGATAGGTTTAAGCATGACATTCCCTTGCAGCGATCTATATCTCTGGACGGCGGCATCGATATATTTAATTACTTGAAGAATATAGGGTCGGACTGGACCGGAAGCAGTACTGGGTCGTCGTGGACAATAAACTCTGATAGGCGCGAGAGTCACACGTTTGAACACTATAGGAGCTTTGAAGATATACCGGCTTCTCCGAGAGCAAGAAGCCGGCGCGCATCTTTGAATACGGATAACGTATTCTTGGGTCGGAATTTGGCTTTTACAGTCCTGAAGGGAAGCTACAAGGGCATTGACAGCGGCAATATCTCTCCGCAAATTAAGAAATTGCAACAGTGTTTCACGTTCGCGAGCGTCGGGGATTGCAAGGCAAAAGGCTCGGCAGAGAATTTGGATGACATGTACGAGGGAGTACTCAGGTCGGGAAGCGCTGGTTCTAGGACTCCCGAAGCGAGCAGTAGCAGATCACCCCAAGCGAAAGGTGTGCAAAGCTACTTCACGTTTAGGGACTTGAAAGAGATCAAGACTTCTGACTATGAAGATGATGATGACGACAAAGATCTTGAAATTCGAGTCCCGTTCTACAGGAGTATGTCCTTTGAATCGAAACGCGTGGTCAAGGAAGCGGAGACCAAACATGGGCGCCAGAGGATTGCGCCCATGAAAAACGAATTGAATTTGAGAAAAGAGGTTCTATTGAAACAAAACCTATCTAAAATGAAGAGCTGTGAAGATCTGGCTCTGAGAGTACGTCGCGGGTCGACTGAGTTTGCTCCTTTGGGGGCAACCGTCCTAAGAGGAAGTTATAAGGATATCAATATTGAAAGCGGCAGTGTTTCAGCCAATTTACTAAAACTGAAGAAAACTTTCTCGTTTGCTTGTTCATCGAGTAAAGAAAGAGTGCTGCCAACAATCATAATATCCAGAGTAAGCCGTTCAGACGCCGCGACCGGTGTTGCCAAAAAGGAAAACATTTTTTCCACAAATACTTCCAATTTAGTAGAAATAGGTAGAAAATGTGATTGTCGAATATGTACTGACGACGGTGAGGATAGAAGTTTCTTCTTACGCAAAGTATTAACTAAGTTGTTTGTTAAAATTGTATCGTGTAGAGAATATGGTAGGAAATTGACTTGCTGGGATGAAAATAACAACTTGAATGAAAGTGAAATGTACACCTGTATAATTAATGTATTTAAATTACTTGTCGGACTTTGGTTAAGGCATTTTGACCAGAAAATTGACACATAAGCGTCATCACACAAGTTTCTGTTGATTACGCATTGCAAAATCAACCATAAACGAAGTAAAATATGCCTCGATCTTTAATGAAAAGGCAGCTTTCTGAATCTTAGTGATAGTGTAGGTATATACTAAATCAAGGAAACTGGAAAGGATAATAAAATTTCCGCTGTTGGGAAAATTGTTATTCCGTTCGGAAACCCTGTGTGTCGCTGTATAATCTTGAATTTAAACACCGTGTGTTGTTATTTAAGTAAACTTCAAGACTACAAAGTCGATACCTGAACAAGTCTAGCTTAGGTTTAAGCCACAAAATAATATAAATATCATATTTAAACAAATCCATTCTAATAATTATTGAATTGATAGTAAACTTGTAGACATATGTGACGAATATAGATTGCCATATACAAAAATAACAGTAATAATTTGTGTAACTTAATTATTCTAGTGAACCAAAATATTCCATATCAAGTCAATTTCTTATCCATTGAGTGACTGTGATGTTCTTACAACAATCTTGTAGAAAACATACAGATTTGTAATTGAGGATATTAAAGGATTACAAAGGAATAAATTAATATGGTTTTATTATAATTAAGCAACTATTATCTTTCATGTCCCCAGTTACATTTCTGTATGGAAATAGAATTGACTGGTAGACGTTTAAGGGGGAATAGAAGCATTATTATTTTGACATATTTAGACATTTTGAATGAATATCCTGGGATATTTTATTATATGAATACTTTAAATTGTCTACAGAAGGTTATGAAAAACCGTTTGTATATGAGGGTAGTGATAGAAGCGTAGAATATGCTTGGAACCTTGTTGTGTCATGTCAAATGCAATCGTTCTAATTAGACCCGATCAATTAATATGGATTTAAAAGTGTGTGTGATATGACTAAATATTTCATATTATCGATAACCATTGTGTAATAAAATAGACTTTAAAAGCATTAGGGATAGGGACACTTCTTCTGGGCCTTTATGTGAAATAGAAGATTTATTGCCATGATCGAAATACCGAATGTCCTGAAAACGTTCGTATATTTGGTTTCATAAAAAGTATGGTTAATAGAATATCTCCGTCGGGGTTTATACATCTAAAATTAAGTATATAGTATTTAAACCTCTATGTTTTCAACTATTATTCTAACCATAACCTATAAATATGGGCATATTTGAGGGGTCGTTTGCTATAGCTACACGACCGGTGAGATATATATTATCTGTGCACGTAACATTCTACAAAGATATTATCCTTAGTACGATAGTAGCTCTTTATGGTATTGGATTAGTAATGTTATTGTTGTCTATGGATTACTTCACTATCGAAATATATGTACGTAAGATGAATAGGATTAGGTTTATGACGTGTCCTATGTATTTCAGTAGGTATTGCGTCGTAAATTTAGATGTTTGAAATGGTCTTACGATAAATCTTATAATCTTCCATTTATTCGAGTAAGGGTGCCATTTAATTACAAAAAATACGGCGAAACTACATATCTTATCGTCTTGAAATAAGGTTATAGGAATCAGTAGTTATTGAAATAATCGTTTTTCATGTAATGCTTAGCACTTTTAGACGGTTTAAAATAACTAATATTAATTGTTATAGAAAATGACACTGAATCTTACTTTATGATCGATTGTTTTTTTGATGTTTTTTTTATAAACGCGACACACTTATGTAACACATTGTGTCTCTAGACATTCCCACTCTGTTGATTGGATTTACTTTGTACCATAATCTTAGACATTAGAAAAACGAATATATACCACGTTATTTTCTCAAAAGTTTTTTTTAGTTTTAATTCGACATGGCTTATAACAGTTTTTTATACCACATGGGTGGCAAACACAGCGGTCCGCCTGATGGTAAGCGGTTACCGCCGCCTATGGTCGCTTGCAACACCAGGGGCAACACTCGCGCGTTGCCGACCCTGCAGGAATCTTTTCACACCCTTCTTGAAGAACTCGATGCTGTAGTTACAGATAATAAGACAAATAATTTTTTGTCCATTTTGATATTTTACTGAAAATCTCCGCCGATAAGTAAATAAGCTTTTTGACAGCCCTTTCCCCCATTCGTATGGTTTTTAAATATCAGAGAAAATATATTATTATGACAACGATATTAAATTTTTGTATGAGACCAGTTCGGATTTCTGAGGCATTTTTTTCAGTCTATACTTTACTCTTTGGGCATTTAATAAAACAGTGCGTTAGTGATAAGTGTCAAAGTGTACTTTTACGTACGTATTTCTTTAAAACTTCATAATTTGCTTATTATGTATCAGCTACCACTTATTATGTATCAGCTACCACTTATTATTTAACTTGAATCAGTACCTAAGACTAGACATTTATCCATGGTTCATTAACGATATCAAATAATAAACAAATTATGTTTTCTCAAAATTTATATAATACACAGACATACTATTGTCGTACCCAATCGATTTTAAGAAATACACCTTGAAAATAAATATTTATCTTTATTTTTGTGTCTTTCGTTAATGGCATGTCAGTGTTCCTTATAACATTGTATCTGTTAAGGAAATAAAATAGAACAAAAAGTGATATATATTCTAAAACTCAAATGTTTAAAAAATGCCTAATGAAGCCTAATCGCAAACGAAGTGCCTCGTGGAGAAAAAAAAACAATTCTTAAAACAATGATACTAAGTATAGAAAGTGCCATCCACGAAAACGCGCCCCACTATTCTTCATAGTGTAGCTTCCACTATGAAGAATATAGACCTTGCACTAATGTTGAGTATTGTCGGTACATACTGATTACCTATGAGTGCGCACGCAGACTACGACTCGGGTCATACTCCCCGCATCCCGCGACCCCCTCGAATAGAAATTGGTGGGGTGCGTCTTCGTGGATGGTACTGTCTATAAGTGATGTTTACTTTGGTACAAAATGTTTTCTTCACAGGTTATATGTATGGATATATGTACTCCCAGTAATTTTAGAGTCTTCTTAGGCTGCTTATACATAAAAACAGATATACATGGAATATCTGCCTCGTTGTGCCTCGTTGTTCAGCAGCCTTAGATTTCATTACATGGGAATTGTCAGCGGAATATTCCAATCCTATTAAACTTTTTACTTTCAACTCTTAAACTTTCCGATGACAGTTCGCATACATTAGACTGACACTAACTTAGATGACAGATCTCGCCTGGTGGAATATATATACAAATTAATTAATCCACATAATTTAAATATGGAATCAAAAGTCACTGCCCATTTTGTCTCTCGTTTTAACTGTATAAAATGTGAGCGAGATATAACACTCAACATTAGTTTATGGTGCATGTTATCTAATGTTTGCCTTAGTATACGTTATTGACTTCTCATATAATGTTAATATGCTACATAATGGAAGCATATTGATATCGATACGACGCAGAATCCAAGTAATCCTTTTGGTTTAATCCGGCACAAGATTTTATTTATTATTATTATACGCCAAGCCCCCAAAGAGGTAGGCAGTGTCGTATTAATACCTTCTGTCGGAATATTTTATGTTTTAAACTTTAGTTATATTAGTTTCTAAATTTAGAATCATTACAAAACGTTTGCTTGTTTGCTGTTATTAATTACTGTTCGTAAAACAGGCATGACTCGAAAAAATTTATATAAAAAAAATGTCTTCAAATGTTTTGTTCTAACTTTTTTATTATAAATACGGACTAGAAAAGGCACGAATGCATACTTTTAGCACCTAAAGAGAATGCCTCATTCAATTGACTTTTATCGTCTATGCCTTTGATATTAATATGTATTTCACTGTATTATTTCTAGTCACAGAATAGCTGGGCACTAGATTTAGGGCTCTATTAATGTTAAATATAATATCAAAGTTGCCACACTAATACTGATAAGCGGATTAAAATAAAGGGCTACACTAAAATGTTTGTATCGATTTTTGTATTGGTTTTTGGGAACATATTAAAACACTCGTTTGGAATCGTTCGCTTTTAGTTCATAGGAATATTAAAAACTAATGTTGCAAAAACGATCGCTACCTTTATCTTTAACGAACATTTAAACAAGTGACATTTTCAGAGCGAGCGAGATAGAAGCTTATTGAGTAAGGAGTGCGAATGAGAAAGCACTACTGCAGCGCCACTTGTAGCTTCAATGTTTAAATGTTCGATCTGTCATAATTTGTTATTTAATAGTTATGTATAAGTTGACAGTGTCAAATAATTATATTTACTGTTTGTATTATGTAAAACGTGTTTTATTTAAAATTAACATACACACATTAATTTAACAATTTATATAAATGAACATACTAGCTGTGTCCCGCGGGTGAGATTTAGTTTTTCTCTGGATTAAAACACTTCCTATATGGTTATCCAGGTAATAAGCTATCTCTATGCCATATTTCATCCAATTCCGTTTAGTAGACATTCTCACAAACTTCCGCATTTGTAAATATTAGTAGGATGTTCATAGGGCATTGGTATTACTCGGAGGTTCCTTGTCTTTCAATACCCTCCCAATACACACATTCTCCGGACATCCTGTTCAAAATTGGAGTTCAAATCACTTGACTTATAGAGTTCCTGCAGTTTGTATGTTTGTCAGAAGTATTTAGGTGTAAGCGTGACAGATGATGAGTCAATCACACTTTCTCCAGCGTACAAACGTATGTAAGTTTCCTCGCGAAGTTTTGCTACGCCTTAAATCTCGTGGTGTTATTAATCGCTACACTTCGCTTAATATCACCGAGGCGAGGATCAAATTTGCACTCTGTCACCACGGCTAACTTATCTAACGAGCGATTTTATGAACATAAAATGTATACTGCATTCCAGAATTTATTTTTAGATAAGAAAAAATACCAAGCTCTTAAAAGTATTCAGTCAACTTTCCAACTCGAGAGCCATAGATAAACAATCATAATTAAATCGCTTGTAGCGGTTCATTTAGTCTGCGTGTAATTATGTTGTTAATGTCTATTCGATATTAATGACAGCGCGCACACCACATCAATCAAACGTAAAAAGTGATTTACAAAAATCTTCTCGCTTCAAATCGAATCGATCACCTTAGTGAATTCATTACATTTTAATCCATTCACTTGAATGCGGTAGAGTTCTAAGTTGAAAGAGGAAGATACTTAATAATTGAAGCTAATAAAAACAGAAAAATAAGATCGGTACATTTATTCATTTCACGTTATTTTCTATAATATATATCCTCACGCCTTCCACAAGGGTCCCCGAAGGGGTAGGCAAAGGTAAAAATAATAATAATAATATTATTAATATATATAAATAAAAAATTCACACAACTGTAACGATAAAGTTATACATATATGCAGGTATACGGTTTATTACAGTTAATGTTATTAGTATCTGAAGAAAACCATAAAACCATGTTTCCGAGTGAATATTATCCCTCTTTAATAATTTTGCTATTTTGTTATATTTTGAGCTATTTGTTTTATTTCATCGTCGGGAGGGGTATGTTCAGAACACCCGACAACTCATAGAAAACAACTGTTTTTCTGACACCCTTATAAAAGTTATTATGTACATTCGTGCGAATCCGTGGCGGGTCGCTACTTTAATAAAGAAGCTGAAGAGGTGAATGCGCCCTTAGCCGAGGACCTTTACTCTACACATGGTGCCCTTAAATTCGTGTGCTTAACACCAATAAATTACCTGATTCGAGGGCTTTTGGTTAGTTACTAGATATCACAGGGCTCAGTTAGCCAAAACAGATCATAATCTTACTGCTCTGAATATTTCATATCATCACGCCGAGTCCCTAAAGGGGACTTACATACCTCTTTCGCTTCGTCCACATTCATCAGTGTCTTCATACACGCTCATCGGTTTCGAGTCTTGACGTTCCCAAGTTATTCATATTCAGAGCAGTCCTTGAGGACTGCTCTGAATATGTTAGTTATAAATGTGTGAGAGATATCTATCGGATGGCCGAGCAACGTAAACATCTTTGTTAATGTTTAAACACTGCACTAAATCATTTTATCTTGGAATGTTTATCTTGTGTAAGTATTTGGACACTCGTACAAGAGTTATCCATTAAATTACTGTTTTGACTACAGATAAGCGAAAGTCGCAAGCGACTCGAAATATTTATTTAGATATAAGTATGGCCTCGTATATATGAAGACTGCTGAATGTGGATGAAGCGAAAGATGACTGTAAATAGAGGGAACCGTCTACTCTGTCCCGCGAGGGACTTGGCGTGAGCTGGGTCTGCAGATAGGCAGACTTGAATACGTTTTTAATGTCTTCTCAAACCTATGCAGGATTCCTAACGACGTTTTTAGGCAACTTAGAGCTTGCTTGTGTTGTACATAAGTTCTTAAACCAGATGGGCACAATCACCGGAGTTTGAACTTATAATTTTACCGGTGTACAATAACTACTTATGAGTTCATGAATTAAACATTTATTTTTCGGCCTATATAGGGCCTTTTTATACAAGGAGCGACAGGCTTCGAATGACGCTGTCAGTCGATTGGGACATGCACGTTGATGTCGGCTATATTGTTCCGTTCAATCGAGTTTGTATATGGTATGTAAGGGCATTTTTAATATCCTACTAACATTATAAATGAGAAAGAAATAGCCGTGGTGGCCGAGTGGTTCGAGCAGTTGCCTGCGACGCAAAGGTCGCAAGTTCAAATCCCGACTGTACCAATGAGTTTTTCTGAACTTAAGTACAGTGATTAGTCACACCACGAGCTGAACGGTGAAGGAAAACATCGAGAGGAAACCTGCATACGTCTGAGAAGAAATTCAAAGGCGTATGTATAGTCGTGCTGGAGTAACGGCGATGGACTCGCCATCTGTCACGTTGGCACCTATTATACCTCTGGCGGAAAGTGGGTGTGTGGGTATTACCTATACACCTCTGCCTACCCCTTCGGGGACCCTTGTGGGAAGGCGTGAGGATATATTATTTTATATAAGAAATACTGTCTATTGTCAACGACTATCGTCACGAATATAAAACTGGTAGGTAGTAAATTTGGGGATGATATCTACGTTTAACATTTAAGTAGATAGGTACTAATTTTACGCAGCCGAAGTAGCGGGCACTAGCTGTATCCACATTAATATCAGCTGTGCACATCGGTATCATCCGCGTTAAATTTAATTATACATACCTTGTATGTATGTATATATGATTACCTACTGCGCCGCTATAGATTTCTAATTTCTAAGTCGTAATTTCTAGTCGAGGGGAGTAATATACATATTTTTTTATTATGCACTTTTAATTTTATACGACCGAACGAACTAGATTGACTACCGAAGATTGCCGATCTTATCAGCCACAGCCTAACTGTCGTCATAAAACCGTAATCAAATTTGATACAAGTCAAAGAGTAGATTGTATGTAGATTGTACCCATTTTTTGTTCGCATGCCATGACTACATAAGATATAGTTAACTAAACGAGGTTTTTAAATTTTTGGACATTCGCTGTGAATATTAAAATAAGCGATTCTGTTGATAATCTGGGGTTAAATCTGCCGCTCTACTCCGCGTCAGGACGTCGCTATTGCCGTATCACTTGGTGGTGGCTGGAAGGCAAATGAGGCAATGTTTGCCTCAGAACTGTATATAGTGACGTGTTAGAGGAGAGCCTTGCTGTGCAGTGGGTTGATAAAGTCTGGATTGGCAGCTCTCCTAAAGATAATCGTGTAATAATGTAAATACTAATGCTAAAATGTTAATCTTAATGGGAAAATGTATTGGATAAAACAACGCTGGGATTGGTTTCGCCGTGTTGTTTCCTGACAGGTTGCTTTACTAAATTGTACGTTAAATAAACATTAATAGTGCCACCATGTCCGTTGTGTTGATTTAGAGGTTTTGAAGTTGAGTACATTTAGATAATTGATTTATTGACAAAACTAAGTTATTAGAGTTAAAAAAGTAGTGAGTCGGCGAGACATCCATTTGCATCTTGGAGGGTGTTCGCCGACGCTCTGACTGAGCAAGTAGATATACAAGTCCATTGTTGTTTCCCAAGAACGAATATGAAAATATGGAACCACGCCATGGAACCACAAGGATAGGCAGAAGTATGTAGGAATTACACACAAATTTTCCGCCGGCGATATATTTGAGGCGCTATACATATAATTACATACGTCTTTGAATTTATTTTCAAACATATGCAGGTTTCTTCTCGATGTCTTACTCCGTAAAGTTCACGGTGCGACTAATCAATGTAGGTAGGTTAAATTCAGAAAAAATATTGGTACAGTAGAGTTCGAACTAGCAATATTGCATTTATATTGCAGGCAACTACTTCACCATAACAACTCGGCCACCATGGCTCCAAGAAAACTTTTTTTCTAGTGAATTTCACACTGCGCTGGCCAAAGTCGCGCGTGCTGTGGCCTATAATCGTCCGCTTTAGCAATATTATATCGGTTTGCAGGCGACCGGTTTGGTTCAAGTTCAACACAGGTTGTGGCCCACATTTCCAAACTTTCATCGTAAAAGCACCCACACACCCACTTGACAGATTTTGAAGTTATTTTTTATCTCAGTTAAGAAACAGGTCTCTTATATTGTAAATTATTTCTGAGAATCTACAACACGCTTACCACTAAGATAAAACGTTTACTTATCATAGCAGTGATTGATCTGAGAGAATTTATATTGGGCTTAGGTAGTCTTCGCTATATTTGCCATTAGTATACATATGTTTAAGAGGAAATTCAAAGACGTATATGTTGTTGTGGTTGATACGGAATGGAAGAAACAGCGATAGACTAGGCATTAGTCACTTCGACACCTAAAATATATCTCCGGCGAAACGTGGCTATGTTGGTACTACCAAGGAGAGATATAGTAGGAGATTATTATTATATACATTTGTACATATATATCAAATATGCTCATGACAGCGATTTTTGTTACTTCGAACTGCCACAGATCGAACTCAGAACCAAAGTTTCCAAACCAAAATTTCTTCTCAAACGCTATGCAGGCTTCCTCTGGATAATTTCCTTCACCGTAAAGCTCGTGGTGTGAGTAATCACTGTATTTAAGTTCAGTAAAATTCTTTGGCACAGTCGGGATTCGAATTCGGGGTTCCCGCCCTTCAGTGTCCGGTCGATTTAATCTGGGTAGTTGGAACGTAGTCTACATCTTACAGACATATTTCTTAACTCATCCTTTCTTTATGTCCAAACCAATGTATATAAATTGAAATATACGCAATATTTGTTTATATAAACAATATTACAAGCTGCCCAACGAAATGAATACACGAAAGTAGGGAAATGTGTCAAAGATGTCTATTTAATTTTGTAACATTTCAATATATATTTTATTTAAAACGTTACGGTTTTGAAATATTATTTACCAATTTGTTTACGTAAAAAAATTTGTAATTTCTAAAAATCTATATATTTCTGATAGATATCTGAAGGATATTTTGAATAGTTTATCATGTGTCCTGAAACCTTGTACATTGCCGAGAACAAATAATAAAAAAAAAATAGCACATACGTGGAATGGACATTGTGGCACAAGACATAGTAGAAAAAACATGGTAAAATGCGATTAATTAACTGAATTAATCCTATCGATTCTTGTGTGCGCCGTGTTGTGCGACTGTAAAGATCTAATGCCAGTAGATCTTATCGCCAGCTTTGGTGTGCAGGTTTATTCTCGATGTTTTTCTCCTATTTTCAATGTTTAAGCTTATGGTGTGATTAATCACTGTACTTACGTTTAGGAAAGCTCTCTAGCAAACCACTCGACCACCAAGGTAAACAAATTTCGTATTCTTTTTTTTTAATGGTGAGATTGATACTCGTTAATCGCAAAGTATTGACAATTTGATTTTTGAAATATTCAAACGCAGGTTGCGGTATTTTTTCGAGGTAAAAGGCGCTTGTACCTTTCCATATCACTGATTACGTCTATGCAACATTTCATGATGATCAGTTAAGTACTTCAGACGTTAAGAGTAAGAGTTATTTTGACATTTATGCCGTATCTATAATTTGTTGAAATTTGCTTAATAATCGACACAAAGAAACGCATGAAAGTATGAAATGTATTAATACGTTAACCAGAATAGTTACAATCCTT
The DNA here is from genome assembly GCA_945859725.1 of Drepana falcataria. Taxonomy (NCBI): domain Eukaryota; kingdom Metazoa; phylum Arthropoda; class Insecta; order Lepidoptera; family Drepanidae; genus Drepana; species Drepana falcataria. The sequence goes on along the minus strand of OX243941.1, from coordinate 4,926,022 downwards.
ACTAATATTTTAAATGTGAATGTAAGTTTGTTTGTTACGCTTTCACGTAAAAACTACTTACGGATCATCATAAAACTTTGTACACATATTCTTGGAGGTATTAGATTTAGAAGTAACATAGGATACTTTTTATTTAAAAAAAAACATTTTTACGAAAGATAAAAAGCCGTCCACGCCGACGAAGTCGCGGGCACAGCTAGTAACTAAATAATTATATAGATTAACGTTTGACTCAAGCCTTGCGGCCTGCCAGGCAGAGTGGCAGAATTGCCACGTTGAATACCAGTTCGAGAGATGATTCTAAATAACAGCAAAATTTTGGCGAGTAAAAAAACATGTACATTAAGAATATTTTTGATTTTTTGCGAACGTCCATGTTTGGCGGCAGTTGGCGCGGCACGCATCAATGTGGAATAGCTAGATGGAGCGTGGCGTAGAGAGGTGTGCTTCGTGCGTCTATCCGAATATCGAGGCCGCGTAAGATGTCGGTAGTTGTTACTACGTGCTACCAGTTTTGATACTTGGTTCTACGATCTTAATATATTATTCTGAACAATGAGAAATTAATTTTAATTATTTGTCATAAGTTGCAAAGCCAAGAATATTTATAATGATAGCAAATGGCGTCGCCTATTCGATCTAAAACAAAAGAAAATGGTATGCAAAAGTTTTTGCGAAGATTGAATAAATTGCCATTTGACATCAGGGTAAAGGATCAATATCTAAGAGTAAACGTCCATTAACCTTGCCATAAATTGTGCAATAAATTTCTGATATATTATATACATCCGTAAGCATATTTAATGAGTTCGATTTGACCTTGACGTCACTAAGGTTGTCGTACGATGAAATTTGATATTGTTTATTTGCTCAGTAAGTTAAAACACTACTGTACATCGGCAATATTATGGTCTCAAATCAATTACGGTCTCAGATAAAAATATTAACCTCAATTAAAGAATTTAGGATTTAATTCTAAATACATTTTATGTGTATAGGATTGTTTGTTTTACAAACGATATCAAAGTACCAAGCCTTCTTATGCGCCGTGTACGCGAGTAAAGGTGAGGTCTGCGCGGGCGCTGCGAGTGACGTGTCTCTTCTCACCTCTCTTCCTTCAGTGAACCGCGAACCGCCGCACGGGTCAGACGCGTGTCCGAATTAAGTTTGACAAACATTATACTAATCGTCGCTAATTGGTGTTACATTGAGCCAGTGTTAATTGCACGTTCTGAAATACAAACTTGAAATATCTCTATCAACTGTTGAATACAAACTTTTATAAAACTCATATCGAGAAAAGTTTGTTTTTTCATTTGCAAGGACAGTGTTACGAAAGTTCTTGTAGCGGGTCAAATCATTGAAGTGGTTTTTTGGTAAAATTTTGTTGATTCCGGGATTGTTGCGTGCTTCTAAAGGATTAGAAGGTAAGGAAATTTATTACGACAACCTTATTGAGTTTTGTCAGGAGAATGTTTCTTTGATCGAATAAGTTTCTAGCGATTTGTAAATCATACACGCCCATAGTTTGCTTAGTTGCAATTCAGAAGTGTTTTAAAAAAGCCACTTAGTTCCCAAGTAACATTGGAGTGATGAGGCGATGAAAGTGGCTTAAATGTGTCGTTTTATTTTTAGTCTGAGGTCATAATATTGGACTAACTTAAATTACTTTCACTTAGAAGACAGAACAAATACGTTTGCGGAAGACGTAGTATATTTTAACTTTGAAGAAGGAATCAAGAAATAACTAAGGCTGTTTTGCATCCAATTAGAGTGTTTACAAGTTCAGTAACGAAGCTTTCATACAGTTAGCTCCAGTTTTGGCGACATTTGAGATTTCCTTACTGTTAACTAATGTCGGTCGCTACGACGTACGTATTTGTGTCCAGGGTCTCAGGGGAGTGATTATCAACCAGTTATTCGTACAAGTTTTAATCTTGACAACTCCTAAAATCATAAATTTTAATAAGTTAGTACCTTTCAAGTATTTTGTCTTGAGCGAGTATCGTTGATTATGGCATGAATTTTGCTCGAGAAATATATATAAAGATCTGGCAGCATAGTGGTCCAGGTATCTTGATCTATCAGGTGAGTACAGAAACCTCTAGGCGTCCACTCTTCCTTTAAATTGTCCAATCAATAAGTTCATACATAACTAGGAATTGGTTGGCCATGTCGAGAGAATGAATGAAGAACGATTGACGAAAACAGTGTAAATGAAAATGTTGGAAGGGTACACCTAGGCGGACGTTCCAAGACCAAATCAGGGACGTCTTGAAAATAGGCCAGGTCAAGAGTACCCTAAACCGAAGAGCATGTATGAAGGGAATAATGAAAGTGGACGAAGCGAAACAAGTATGTAAAGATCGCAGCAAGTGGAAAGAAGTGGTCTCTGCCTACCCCTACGGGAAAGAGGCGTGATTATATGTATGTATGAGTATAAAATAATATGTGTACACAAACCGAGACCTGACTATTTAATTGAATTATCATTCTGAAGTTCTCATTCTTCATAAGGAAACTGTTCGCCCTACCGTGCTAACTAGACTACAACTTCTTTGGAAATTCAATTAATTATATAATTTATTTTGTACGTACCGTCCTATGGAGAGAGTAACTTATCTAACTTATTTATAGCTGATGTCTTGAATGAGACCTGTTCCGTTTCACAATACATAAGCTGGCTCAAATGTCATTTGTGATTGGCATGATCCCAAGAGCAGGGAAGATCCTATTATATTTCCTCGATTGTCAATCGATTCTGGACTTAATGCATTTGGATCAAAGTTGTGTATCTCTTGATTTTTTACTCTTGACTTAAAATTAATATGGGAACAATTGCCTATCGGATCAATATCCTTTCCTCTATAAAAATATGCTATAGGTTACCTTGAGTCCTAAAATTGTAAGAAATATGAAAAAAACGATGCTAGATTAATTTGTATATTATTTTGTATATATTGTAATATTATCATCCCGCGGAGCGAGTTCGATCAGCTGTTTTATTTAGTTTTGTAACATAGTTTACATCTTATCGTATCAATTTAAACGTCGAAAATAAAAATTATAAGTCGCGTATAAGTTGATACTTTTCATTGCCAGATTTCTTTAAGGTTTTATTGGTATGAAATATAGAATATCTCATGTGTTTATCCAGCTTGTAATCTATCTATCCAAATATCATCTTTTTTCACTCCGTTTACGAGATTTTGTGTGAAAGAGGAACAAAACATCCTCACAAACTTTCTCATTTATATAATATATCCTCACGCCTTCCCACAAGGGTCCCCGAAGGGGTAGGCAGAGGTGTATGGGCAATACCCACACACCCACTTTCCGCCAGAGGTATATTAGGTGCTAACGTGACAGATGGCGAGTCCATCGCCGTTACTCAAGCACGACTATACATACGCCTTTGAATTTCTTCTCAGACGTATGCAGGTTTCCTCACGATGTTTTCCTTCACCGTAAAGTTCGTGGTGTGACTAATCACTGTACTTAAGTTCAGAAAAACTCATTGGTACAGTCGGGATTCGAACTTGCGATCTTTGTGTCGCAGGCAACTGCTCGAACCACTCGGCCACCACGGCTATTTTTATCAATGTTTATTTAATTGGTCAGCGTGCAACCAATACACTACTGTCACCTTTGTACATAACATGATATGAGTATGTATGTACATAGTTTTTTGATGTGAATACATTATATTACTGAACGAAAATCCACGTTCTTGAAATAAAATTGTCTACCGCAACTGGGAATCGAATCGGCGACTTCAAGAAGAATTTTTCAATCTTGTCAAAACGAACGTAATTATGCTATCACGTGATCACAATTATATATAAAATATCCTCATGCCTTCCTAGAAGGGTTCCCAAAGGGTAGGCAGAGGTGTATAGGTAGTATACACACACCCACTTTTCGCTAGAGATATATTTTAGGTAGGCACTCAAGCTCGACTATACGCCTCACGCCTTTGAATTCCTTCTCAAGCGTATGCAGATTTCTTGTCGATGTTTTCCTTCACCGTAAAGCTTGTGGTGTGATTAATAATCACGTGATCAACATTAGAAATACACATTGACTCAGTATTTAGAATCCCGCCCATCCGCCTTTAAGGCTTTCACTAAAGCCCATTTGTATTTCCTCTACAGCCTCTAAGAATGTCACACAATTACCTGCTTACTATGACACCTGTTTATGTTTCTACATTCTTTATTGTTGTTTGATTTCAATTTCATCCACAAACAAACAAACATACACATTGTCAATGCTTGTTTTAGTAACATTGTTTTTTTATTGACAAACGGAGAATAAGTCACGTTTTTTTTAATCTACAAAGGTATGCCACCTTTATAGATTAAACTGCAAGCCTGCCGTCTGCCGGTTGGTAAGCGGTTACCATCACTTAATACTGGTCAAATTTACAGGTACAGGTATTGTATACCTATCTCAGGCACCAGTCTCACACATTATTAAGTGTTAAACTGAACTTACTTTTGTGTGAGAAAATAAAGAAATTATTATTATTACTAGCTGTACCCTGCCACGCTTCGCTGTGGATATGTGACTGATGCAAAAATAGATAAAAACAATCCTTGTTGCGGATTATATTATATCATGTTAAAATTTCTGCTCGATCGGTGCAGAACTTTTTGAGTTTTTGAAGCGTACACAAACCAACATAACATATATAGATTTTATATATATAGATTAATAGTCGTATGCAACACGTTCGCGTGCTACCGAACAAGGCAAGATATTTTAGTATTGTAACAATATTTTATAAACTTACATTGTTTCGAAATCTACTTCTTGGTCAGAAGAGTAGTATTCGCCGAGGGGCAAGCAGTCACCTTAAAGAGTCATAAGACACCTCAAAGTCCAGACTGCAAAATTGAGCCTCGGTGGTACTTTTCTATCGGGAATATTGAACAGATTATCTCACAACGAACTTTACATTGGAACAACTTGCATACGTATGAGAAGAAATTTAAAGACTTATGTACTTTCGTGATTGGGACTTGGCGTCAGACTCTTTATCATAATATATTAGGATTATTACACCACCAGTTGGGGGAAGCGCCTCGGGACCCTTTGGTATGTCATGAAAATCCAACTATTTTTGTCAAATATACGTATGTGGACAGTCGTATAACAAAATATATCATTAAGCGAATTTACAAGCCATTGTTTCGCAAGTGTGAAGACGTCACATCAATCATACTCTGAGAACATATTTACACCTGTTTGCTATTGAAAACAACAACCTATTGCACAAAGCAAAAGCACTAAAGCAACTATAGACCCATTTCTGTTATTTCTGTATTCGCTAAAATATTTGAGAAGCTAGTTTACCCTGTTATAGCTTGGCATTTTAAACAAGCCTTAATACCACAACAACATGGTTTTGTTAAAGCTAGATCAACGACAACAAATCTCGTTTCTTTTGTTGAAGACTTGACTGATAGTTTGGATCGTGGGCAATCAATAGACACAATATACACCGATTTCAGAAAGGCCTTTGATAAGGTAAACCACATAATGCTTATTCATAAACTTTCGTCTATAGGCATTGCCGGCAATTTACTAACGTGGTGCCAGTCGTATCTTGCAGATAGGAAATCGATGGTAGTAGTTGATGGATACAGATCGGAACCATATGTTGCTTTCTCAGGTGTTCCACAGGGCTCTCATTTGGGACCCTTGTTTTTCAATATTTTTATTAATGACATGAATAATTGTTTTAAATACTCCGAATGCTACTTGTTTGCAGATGATTTAAAGCTGTTTAGGCCAGTTACTTCATCAGATGATGCACGATTGTTGCAACGCGACCTAAACAGCTTAACTGAATGGTGCAATTTGAACGGAATGAGCTTGAATGCTGACAAATGCTTTACTATGCGCTTCACTAGGAAAAGAAAATCTATCTCTAGAACATACTCTATCAATGATCATGTGCTTCGTGAAGTTGACCACATACGTGATTTAGGTGTTATCCTGGATAGTAAGCTACGTTTTCATATGCATGTTGAACATATCATGAGCAAAGGATTCAAAATGCTCGGTTTTGTATTACGCAATTGCAAGGATTTCAAAAATTCTAAAACTAAAATCTCCATTTATACATCTCTCGTTCGCTGCAATCTCGAGTATTGCAGTGTCGTCTGGAACCCACACTATGACATTTATGACAAAAGGTTGGAACGCATACAGAAACGCTTTATTTGGCACTTAGCCTATATGTAGTTGCACTTAGCAAAAAACTTTTCAGTTACAACGACAGATTGCAGCACTTTAAGCTTTCATCTCTTTCTACTCGAAGGAAACAATTGGACAGCATGTTTCTGTACAATATTATAAATGGTAAAATTGACTCCCCTCATTTATTAAAGTTAATAAATTTCTCAGCACCAAAGAGACGGCCCAGGTCTGTGAATCTCAAACCGTTTGTTGAAAAAACCTCGCGTTCACGCCAAGGCCGCTTCTCTCCCATTAATAGGCTCATCCGTCACTACAATGCTCTCCATAGACTTCAGGGACGACCAGAACTTTCCTAATACCGTCGATATCTTCTCTAATAAACCCTCTAAATTTAAGCAATCTATAATTAATTTGTCCTCATAGTTTTAATCCTGATTGTAACATGCTTTCTTTATAATGTAACTCCTTAAACCTAAATTGTATATATTAGCTAAATTGTATATATTAGCTAAATGATGTTTATGTTGTTTAATCTTATTTTGTTAGTTTAATTTTAGTTAATGAGTCTTTTGTTTTTTTGCATGCAGTTTTCACCTATAATTAAGATGGCATTTAGCACGGGCACAACTTCAAATGATTTTTATTACTTGTAATAATGTACATCTTGTTGGTGATCAATAAATAAATAAATAAACAAATAATTGGACACAATATCGAATGATGATCGATGTTTATCACAGTTGTTTCAGGTAACAAAAGTTTACCAAATTCTAATCCGGTACAAAAGACATCAACGGGCTGCTTCTACTAAAGGAAATACACGTAACATTTTTTATTGACGATGGCAAATTTCTATAGATAAAATTGAAATGATTAAAACTTTAATTAAATTAATGTCTTCGCAGAATGTAATGTATAATGAATGTGTAATGCTTACGATAAAATCGAGAAATAAATTGAAGATAGAATATTAATGTATCTAGAAAAACCACTTTACAAAACTGGCAAGTGATAAAAATACCTTTCAACTTTCAAATATTTCGGCAGTTGCAAGCCACACTGTACTGCGGGGATCAGATGCGGCGCTCGTGGCTTTTATCAACGTAATCACGTGTTAAAGATAACTTTTTGCATGAAAGTGGGTAAATTTGAGTCTTTTCGCCACACATTGTGACTTTCTACATATTATACAGGTTAGTTGGCGGTTTTATGGCAATATTAAGGTTTGTCAGCATAAAGGTCTGTCGTAAAGTAATATTCAGATTTGATGTAGGTCGATACTTTACACACTTGTGCATACAAACTTACGTATTATCGAGCTGGCGTCGCTAATGAACCTCTTTCGCTATATTGTCGCATTTATGGTTCAAATATTTAGTAAGGGCTACATATGCATACGTATTAATACTTAAGACACTTAAGTGTAAGTTAAGGGAGAACTGGCGCTTCCACCACTCTCTCTCTCTCCGAAGCATTCGGCGTCATGATATTTCAACCGCAAGCGAAGCTATTGAGTCCAGACATTTCTGTATCCTCTCCATTTCATACTGATCGTCTTGTTGCTTATTGTCTGTTATTTTCTAAGTAAAACGGTTCGTAAAAATATATTTTTTGTTGCTTTTTTCACCCGGAGAGAGGATAAGAGTAAAAGTGCCTCTTGTTATCGGGCTTAGTACACCTGTCAATTGTATGTAGGTTATCGCAAAACCATGTGTACCGACTTGAAACGGAACTGAACCAAATATAGATAGTGCCATCCACGAAGACGCGCCCCACTATTCTTCTTTATAGTTTATAGTGTAAGTGTGCAATATACCACAAATGTTTGAGTATTATCGGTAGTATCGGTACACACGGATTACCTATAAGCGTACACGCACACTACAATTACTAGACTCTAGACCCCTTCGACTAGAAGTTGGTTGGGCGCGTCTTCGTGGATGGCACTATCTGTATAAGTACACTAACTAATCTTTTCTCCTCATTTACACCTGTTGGAACATGCCGTAAGAAAGAGATCCGACCCTTTGGGTGAATTTGAGCAAGAGTAATGATTTGTAGATATAAGTTTTGTAAAGATGAAGAAAGGAGAAAGGAAAGGGTAACAAAAACATATCTTCCTACAATAAAATAGTGCCAGGAAGGCCATGCTCTAATTAACTATATCAATTTGTTCGAACAACAAGGATGGGAACATTAAGACTCGAAACTGTGCATGTATGAAGAGACCGATGAATGCGGACAAAGCAAAAGAGATCTATTAGTCTATAGTAGACTGGCGCTCTTCTTCCTCTGCCTTCATTGTGAGGATCTCGACGTAATAATTATAAGTACCCTTCCTGCACTGTAACAATAATATGTATAAACTATACAAATAAATAAAATTGGAGTGTCTGTTTGTAATATTAAAATAAACTATTTTAGAATTTTCAAAAAAAAAAGCAATTGCATATGGATGTATACACGGAACATATAGCAAAAACAATTTTTTTTGTATGTCTGTCTGTTTGTTCCAGCTTATCTCTGAAACGACTGGGCTTATTTTGACGGGACTTTTACTGGCCATTTTACTTTATTCCACGCGGACGAAGAACGGTGCTAAGCTGTGCTAGTTGAAAATAAAATTACAATGGTTACATGGAAACTTCTTTCTACGAATATGGCAAAGAATACATCGGATTGTGGACAGAAGATAAATATTAAATTATAACTCGACCACCCGTGTGCATGGAACGTCATACTGATTTTGTTTTTCTCACAGTATCATTCCTACACAATACAAACAATTTAAATTCTATTACAATACACGTACGATATAATTTCCCCTGCACCAGTTATCCTATTTCTATTGCATTGGGTTGGTAGAAATTATCAAGCCTATAAATAAAAACGCCTCGTTTGATTCAGAAAACGCAATTGAGTTTCAATGTTATAATCAGAAATGTAAGATTCAATTTGGTTTGATCGCAGCATGTTGAAAGTAAGTCTGTATAAGAGTAACATTCGATAAATTGTGAAAATATGGTATCGGCTTGTGGGATTCAATAGCTTATTATTCGATCATATTTTATAGAAACAAGAAATTTAATTTATTACGTGTAGTCCTCCGGCAAGCAGTGCCTACTATTGGAGCAATTCTACTGTTTGTTATTTAATAGAATAAGGAATACAAAGTTTACATAATAGGTATACAGTTGGGACGTGTTTGGAAGAAGAAGCGATGAAAACCCAGTTAGAACCTTGACCAAATATATCGAACAATCAAGGACGGAAAGTACTGGAAACTGGAAATTAGCAACTAGGCTAGTTTGTGAATGTGGATGGAAATAAAGAGGTTTGAAGTCTAGAGAAGAGTGCGCTCTATCCTCTTTCGAACTTTTGAAGGTCTCTGCGTGAATATAAAACAAAAACTAATAGAGCTAGAATCACAGAGCTAAAGAAATAAAACATTAGTTTAAAATGTCACGTGATTTAACCCGCCCGCAATGTAAATAGGGCATATATTATGCATTTTATAATGCACCCATAAATTGTATCTTTTTTATTTATACTATTCTCGAGATATTCTGCTGTTTTGTTCCAAATTAAAATAAAAAAAAATGTTTTGTCTGTTTTGACTGGAGCTTAAAACTTCATGAAGTCTACCGATTTAACGGTGTTTACTTTGTTATCAGTCTACTGTCATTTGTAATGCCATTAATTAATCATTACAATACAATAATAATAGCACTGATTCATTCCCAAGTTCAATGTTACGCAGCGGTATCGTTACTTCGATTCGATTTCACTACTTTGCATTCGTTTTCACATTTGTTACGTGCAAGCGTTGGCGTTATTAAATTATGAACTCAATGTCGGTAACAATTAGTGTTTAATTACATTGTGCATGCCAATAAAGCATTAGTAATAATAGCGAAGAATTTTTAAAGCACTTATTAAAAACGTATTTTGACGAAACTGATAAACTGAAATTGGTTTTTAGTGAACAAAGATTACCTGTAGGTTGTTGAACAGCTTTCTGGGTCTCAGGAAATGAGTATTAGTTTAAACATAGTAATATGTATGATAATTATCTATTACGTTGTCAGCAGGTTGTTAGCGACACAGGAAAAGCCATTGTTCGTGACACCTATCAGGTAAAATTATAGCGGAATTACTACGACAGTGGCTTGTACGAATACTGCCTTTACTATATATATATAATTCAAGTACTTACATTTGCTTATTTCATATATACCTACCCTTGGTTTGGATATATACAAAGACCGAAATGCGAAAGTGTGGAACAGGAAGCCCACGTTCCAAGTACCTAGATCAAATCAATCGTTTACTTAAGTACTATGGGAACGTCAAGCGTACTCAAAACCGGCGAGCATGTATGAAGTCATTGCTGAATGTGGATGAAGCGAAATAGATCTGTTAATATAGAGAGAACTGGCACTCTACTCTCTCCGCCTGCCAGTGAGGGATGGACTCGGTGTTATAATATGATCTCAACCTTATGTACTTTACTACCCTAGTGTGACTAATGGCTGTACATATGTTAAAAAAAACTCATTTGTACGATTGGGATTCGAATTTGTAATCTTTGTGTTACAGACAACTACTCGAACCACTCGGCCACCACGGCTCTTCACCTTACTAGTTAATATTTAAGGATTGTATACATCCAATAAACTTCTAACATGACGCTTTAATCCCACACGCACTTTCTACACGATTTCAAATAGACCACTTTATTAGCTAAGGAGGAAAGTTGCCTCCGGCTGGCGAAAGGAGTATTTTATATCATCTGTAACTTGCAATACTTGAAGTAATGTAGAAATAACTTATTTTTTAATTTTTTCTTTATTTTCTCACACAAAAGTAAGCAAGTTTAAGGTGTAACAACACCCTAAATTAACTCGCAATATACTGAAGTGCCGAAGCAATGGATGGACTTCGAATTTGACCGTAAACCTCGTGATGTGAATAATCACTGTATTTATGTATATTACTGTAGATCAGAAAAAATTATTGGTTCAGCCGGAATTCGAACTTGCAATCTTTGTGTTGTAGGGGACTACCCGAACAACTCGATCACCACGGCTATCTACTATTTACCTATAGATATAGATTATCTGGTACTCGAAAGAACTGAAATGTTGAGACTCTGTTATCAGTTGATTGGAATGTCGCCGTCACGGAGATATGTGACAGTACGACCCAAAAAAGTTATCATACTTGATAAACTGAGACTCAACTATGACGTGGTATTACCGTTATTATTTAAGAGTACGAGGGTGACCGATATATGGACACCATATACAACGGACTCTTTCACACACTTGTAGGAAATCACTACTCCTTCATAGCGTGTTTACAAAAGTAGGTAATGCTAAACACAGTCGAGAATAGAAATGGAAAGATGATAAATTTTTTTTGATAAGAGAAGGAATATATAGGAGAAACTTGTTTACACAGTTGAAACTGCATGGCTCAGGTAGTTTTTAGATTAACAAGTAGTCCAAGGATGTGTTGACTGGAATGGATGGCAACAACCTCAATGTGCTTGCTAAGTGTGATGTCATCGTGACAGGTGTGAGAATAAATATATAATGCAAAAATATGTATATGTTGTGCAAATATTTGTGTACCGAGGTAATTTCATTTCACGAACACTTTCCATTTTCTTTTAAAGTTATGTAATGAATGATAATAATATATTCATACAACTTGTGGGAACACAACGGCAAAGATTAAAAAAAAACAAAGCACGTATTTATACATTTTGGTCCCAACGTGACAGATGGCGAGTTCGTCGCCATGTTTTAGTCACAACTTTTCGGTTTTAGGTTGTGACCAATGAGTACTTAGCTGCAATTTCAACAAACCAAGTTTGATGGTGAAGGATAACATAGTTTGAGCAGAAATTCAAGGACGTAGGTGATGTATTCACCATCACGTTGGCACCCCTGGCTACTCCTGTGAGATTTCACAAGGAATTTTGTGCACACGTGAGGATACATAGCACATGGAAGACATAGTTCCAAGAATATACAAACGCAAGTTTGTGGGATTTTTGTTCGTCTTTCACGCAAGAACTGCTGAACAGAATCATATGAAATCTCCTACAGAGATCGAATATTACCTGAATTAACGCTTAGGACATGATTTTCTAGACAAAACTTCAAATAAAATAAAATTTTACGCGGATGAAACCTGGCACAGTGTTCTATAAAATTATCGAATGGCCAATCTCCAAGCCGGGGGGTGACTGCTCGGTCATGCTAAATATAGAAATGTTCCGCAAGGCGCCACTATGGACGCTATTAGCTAAGCTAGAAATCTATGGAATACTAGAGTCCTAGGTGCTAGAAATGGTTGGTAATTCTTATGGCGACCGGTCTGCAAAATCTTAGTGTCGCAGGCTCGATCCTCACAGTCATCCTTTCTATGGTACAAGTACAATGAGTCTGTGCCTAGTCGATATGTATGTATGTGTGTATATATATACATACATACATACACGCCGAGCTCCAGGCTAGACAGAGAGTGAAAAGCGCCAGGTCTCCTTAGCTCTGCAGACCCTTTTGGTTTATCCACATTCAATGGACACTTCATACATACATTTATGCTTGAGTTTCGAGTTTTGAGTATATACTCTATAAAGTACTTATTTCGTTGTTCTGGCCCAAGCTTTGCCAAGTACCTTGATAAATTTGTATAGAGTTATCTCATGATATATTAATTCCATGTTTAAAATATTGTAAGTTCTGCAAAGCTGTATGATAGTTTGCCGGCAGTATAACTTTTAAAATTTTCATTATACATTTATCATTACTTACTATATAATTTAATTTATTACCCGATACCTTCGCACTGGCTTCGCTCGGGATTTGTTGTAGTTATGTAGGGATACGATCGCCCGATTGAAATATTGAGGGGAGGTCTTTCGTTCTGGTTCGAGGCCACGGTCTCGCTATTGTTCGGTTAGGTAGCAAAAGTTGCCGAAACTCTATCACCTTTAAAGAATAAACTTAAAGTTTGTCTATTCCCAGACCAGCCCAGCTCCCTTGCTCGCGAACCAGCAACGCCCTAAGCCGAGGTCCGACCCCACAGGGGGTGCCCTTAGCTGTGTTGCTTAATACTTAAGTGCCTGGCTGGAGGCCTAGGTCTCGCCATTGACCGGTTAAGTAGCAAAAGTTCCCGGAACTCACGCTACGAGAGACAATACAAAAAAAAAAAAAATTGTCTATTATGTTTTTAAACTTATATAATGGCACACATATCAGACCCATCTATTTATAAATAACTAGTTTTGCCCCACGGTTTCTCCCGCGTTCAATAAAGTTCATATTTATGATCACGTTCAGTAAATTCATATTTATGATCACTGCGCCGTTCACTTGGGAAATACTACGATGATGCCTATTAGGCCTCTCACAATAAACGGGATATTTAATATTAAACGAACTTACAAACTTTATCTATTTATAATCTATAGTTTCTAACTCGTTCAGATAATACATTATCATATGCAGTGGGGTTATTGACTGAATCATTTTATAATATTAGAATACGTGATTCACTGAATAAAGCCTCTAGCGATAAGATAGTACACATTGTCAATGTCAGATTTGTTGTCATGATAAATTATTTCTATAATATATTATAGTTTATGGTTGACATAAATGTGTACTGTTTTTAATATTAGGGTATTATTTTTAACATAACATTTTTGCCATAGATAATAATTGCATGCGTTGTCAAAACAAGTTGCATTCAGTATCATCAAGATCACATCCTCAGTTTGAGTTCTTGCTCCATATATTGCAATACTCCAGACAAAGCGAAAGAGGCATGCAAGTCTAGAGAGAACTGGCGCTCTATACTCTCTGCCTACCCCGTTAAGGACTTGGCGTGATGATATATATGTATATGTACTCCAGACAAATGATTTTTGGAAAAAAAATATAAGCAAACCTGTATACTTTAGAGAAACAAATTTCAAACGTAAATATGTATGTACAGCTTGAGGAACGGACACACCATCTGTCACATTGACATCTAAGTATAATTCATTATCTATGGTAAAAATATAATCCTAATAATAATACCCTATTTTTGTGGTCGAAACTGCTGCCCAACTCGTCGGGAATCTTGCGGGAGAGCAAGTAGATATAATTGTGATATTACGTTGGATCCTGAACATCATATACGAGTACATATAAGCGCCATGTAACTGTCATAGCTGCTGTCGTGCATACGGCTATCAAAACACAGGAAAATAGTACGCACCCTGCATATTAAAACCTACATCCGTTATAAAACAACTGTGCTAAACTTTATAGGAAGTTGCGACTCATATCAGAATTATATATAGTTTAAGAGTGAGTATATTTAATGTATTTATCTGAACAACAAACAATTTATATAATAATATATCCTCACGCCTTCCCACAAGGGTCCCCGAAGGGGTAGGCAGAGGTGTATAGGTAATAAATACCCACACACCCACTTTCCGCCAGTGGTATATTTGGTGCCAATTTAATTAAATAAACAAACAATTTAATTAAATAAAATATAAATAAAATGCTTTATTCGTTAGATAGTTCGCTTATTACGGAAGGATACATGCAATTATATTTGTAATGAAATAAAATAAATGAAACAAATTTACTACAGTCAAGATTAACGTGCTATAGATACGCTCTATACTGCATAGCCACGGATTTGACAACGTGATAATAATTAAGGAAGTGGGTTACGATACTTACACATTAATTAAAATAAATTAACAATGATAATGCTCAAGTTGTATACTGCTATCGTACTTCCCTACTATTTCCTATATTATACTAAAACTAAACTGCAAGTAAATAGTTGATCGGTACTAGAATAAATAAATATAAGCATATTACCCTAACCGCGGCACATCAATCATTTACCCGCACAGTCCGGATCGTAAAACTAAAAAATATTCTTAATTTGTAAGTTTTCCGAGCAATTTAATAGATGCGCCGTCGCGCTCCATATCGTTGACAAACAACCATACAGGCCAATTTAAAACGTTGCTATTGTCAACTGAAGTTTACCATCTACGTATAGTTCCCGGCACGTAACTTGATCACTGAGTGGCAAAGAGTCGTTTTCTGTACCATACATTGTTTTGATGAGTTAAATTCTGATAGTATGAGCATATATGAGCGGATATGTGTACTTACTAACACTTAAAAACCTGGCGACAGTTCCACATAAATTTACCAAGTCCCAAACTAAGCAAAGCTTGTACTATGGGAACTAGATAACAATATACATACCCACATAGATAGGTGTATACAAATATACGTAGGGCATCCAAGACCTAAGGAGCACATACTCGTGTCCATCACACAAATATCTGCTCTCAGCAGGAATCGAACCCGCGGCCTTAAGATAAGACCCACTAGACCAGGCGGCCGTCTAAACGGTAATAAAAAAATACGTAATGAAATAAGTTCGTCATGTTAGTTTGGAACTAGACTGAGTCTTGTTTTCACGGGTTGTGATTTAGTACACACGCTTAAGATATAAGGTAAGATATGGTTGGGATGACTATTTTATTGTATAAAGTTATTATTGGTAATATACAATACTATCCCACAAAATACGAGTTAGGTAGTAGCTCTATTTTGAAGTAGTTGTAGCCTAAAAACATATTTTAGTTATTGTAAAAATTATTTGATTTCAGTCCGAAGTCAATTTACGGGCGTGTGTGTGTGACTGGATATATTCGTTACTACTTCACACTAACAGGACTAAATAGTTTTGGAAGACTTTAAAGTTAGCGTAGCTTATATTCTTTATTTATTAAAAGTACGCGAACCGGCGAGCATGTATGAAAATAATCATCAATGTGTATGAAGCGAAAGAGGTCTTTAAATCTACAATGAACTGGCGCTCTGCTCTCTCGGCCTAGCCTGTCTACTAGGCGTGATAATATGTATGATATATACACATATTAACATAGGCAAATATTTAATCTCTTACAAATCTGGTAGCACTGTGGGGCGTTTCAAATATCGTAATCAAACTTAAACCTTATAATTATGGGTATTAGGTCCGTTATTGTCCGTTATATTGATTTTTTCCCTGATGACGACATAGCTCGTTATATATGCATGCGGCTTAAAGTAGTATCGCTGCTGTATCATTAGCAAGGACAATGTCCTTGTATATAATCCCATCTTAAGTTTAGATAAGTGTAGCAGTACTGAGAATATTTATATATTTGTATGTATATATATATATTTGTGCCGCCTATTTGTGCGTACTACATGTTGTTCTCTGTTTTTTGTCATCCTATTTGTTTTTGTAGATGTGTGTGTACAATAAAGGATATTATTATTATTATTATTATTATTATATATACATATAAGCTGTAAAGAACGTGTTGATTGAGTTGTAAAGCAATGTGCCAATTGAAACTTTGTGTTTCTAACCTTGATATTTTCTAAATTTAAGTACAATGAGTGATTTGTAGCTGATCGATTTCGGTGAAGAAAAACATCGCGAGAAAACCTGAGTACCTATGCTGAGGAAAGAAACATACACTTTGCATGCAAACACTGAGAGACTGTGACTACTGCATATTTTATAAAAGTAATCTTTCACTATCTCTAAAAAGACAAAATACTTGCTCGGTTTTTACACTTCTGCCTATCTCTTCAAATATCAAATATATCAAACGATCGGACTCTCAAGGACGGGAACGTCAAGAGTACTCGAAACCGACGAGCATGTATGAAGTGACTGATGAATGTGGACGAAGCGAAAGAGGTATGTAAGTCTAGAAAGAACGTGCACTCTATAATCTCTGCCTACCCCGTTAGGGACTCGGCCTATGTCTTCGGAGATACCTTTGGGAAGACGTGAGGGAATTATTATTACTTAATTACATAAACATACTTGTCTGTCATGCTAGCACTTGAATTGATTGGTCGGAGACGCGCGATCGATTCTAATGGTATTGTAAGCGTCCTTGGGCGGCGGTAACCATTTATCATCAGGCAGACCTTGGATGCGTAATAAAATACTACCAGCGAAAAGGTGTCTACCTCCGCCTACTCTCTGGGATCCTTGTGGGAAGGCGAGAAGATGTATAAGAGTTAATTACCGCCACAATCATAACTAGTTAACATAAATCAACAAGAATTAATTACCCATTCGTGTGCTTTCATTATGCGATTAAAACGCGATAAACGAAGAAAGCAGTGCTCACTTCGGCGGTCTCTCACATTACAAATACTTACTGTGGCCTGTATTTATAAAATTACTTTGGTTCTGGGAATATTGTGCGAATAGAAAAGCATTTTTTTATCTACACACCTTACTTCCTATAAAGATTATCGTAAATAGACGTTTCGCTTGGATTAACTACGATACGAAAGTGATACAATACGAAAGTATAAGGACAAGAGGCAGAGGAAGACCACATTACGACTAACTAGATCAAATCCATCGAACACCCAAGGATGGGCACGTCAAGAGTACTCGAGATCAGCGAACATATATGAAGAGACTGAATGCATGTGATGCAATGCATATGAAGCGGAAGAGGTAAAAGTATAGAGAATTCGCGCTCTATAGCCTCTGCCTACCCCTCTAGGGAAGGTTTTTGTGTTCAACTGTACTTCAGTTAAAGAAGGGTGTGGTGCGAAAGTGTAACTGCAAAGTTTCTCCCAAGTAGAGCCGAGTTAATTTCTTCATTCATTGTACACGCGGAATTTTAATGGCCACCGCACCTAAATAATTAAGATAAGTTAACTTTAAGCAATCTTGGAAAGTGAAGCGAGATTATTATGTCAAATGTCACGTGTTAACTGCACTACGAGCTGTAAAGCTCTTATCAGAGTTGTATATATATATCGATGTTTATCTAATTTTGAAACGGTATTAAGCGGAAGCGGACTGGCTATGTTAAATTATATATGGAAGAAAGGATCAGATTAACGGCGAAGGACTGGCCATCTGTCACGTTGGCACCTAATATACCTCTGGCGGAAAGTGGGTGTGTGAGTATTACCCATACACCTCTACCTACCCCTACGGGGACCCTTGTGGGAAGGCATGAGGATATATATTTATAGGATCAGACTCAAAGACAACAACTCCTTGGTATATTACCTACCTTAAGTACCTTCGAGCCGGAGATATACTAAGTTCCAACGTGTCAGATGGCGAGTTCGTGGCAGGTTATAATACATACGTCCTTAAAATTCTTCTGAAACGTATGCAGGTTTCCTCTCAAGGTTTTCCCTTACCGTAAAGCTTGTGGTATGATTAAATGTACTTAGTTAAAAAATTTTTTTTTTACAAGTAATACACATAATATAATTATAATAATAATGATAGGATATAAAATAATAATATACGACTAAATAAAAGTAGTGTATATACTAAGAAGTCCAAACACGAATTCTAATTACAGCTCATGCACATCTTAATTAAAGGTTTAATTCCGTTATGTATAAAACGGCATCGTCAATCCAGCGATATTAAACCTTAACTGCAACCATATAAAGTATATTTCTTGGTTCGTTGACATTCTGGTAACGGAGCCTTTTTGCTAGCAAAGCTATCATTCAGAGCATACGACTATTAACTTACTGGTGATATAAATAAGGTATAATATCATATTTCTATAATGGCCCAGTCCAGTCGAGCTCCTTAGCTCGCGAATCACCATCGCCCTGAGCCCAGGACCCAACCCCACAGCACCTAAGTGAGGTGAAGAAGTGCCTGGTTAGCGGCATTTGAGTCTCGCCATTGTTCGATTAAGTAGAAACGGATAACTTTTATTATTATTCTCATCTGCAACTATTGATATGTACATGCTTAATCTATACTACATATAATAAAATTGGGGTGTCTGTTTGTAATATTGAAATAACCGCTTTTTACTACATGGATATATATACGGTACATACACCAAAATGGCAGATAGCTGATGTAAAAAGGAGTAACCTAGGCTACTTTTATTTAGAAACTGTTTTTTTTATTCCACGTGGACGTAGTCGCGGGCACAGCTAGTATTTCAAATATAAGTGAAGCTCTTCCCCTCACAAAATGTAAAGCAAATTTCGTTTGGTTCAATCTCGCATGTTGAGCCCGAGGCGTTTGGAAAGGTACCCGTCTGCTTTCACCTGTGTTTGAGCTTCGCCAACATTTAGCATAACAATTGCATGGCCATTTTAAAATTACTAGTTGAGTAATTATTAGCCTGTTAGGTTAATTGCGCGCCAGGTGATAAGAGGCACACGGGAACGTCTTTTTAATTCTACAAAACCACTTATTTTTTAACATAAAAATATTACCAAGGTGAACTTGGTATTTAATGAGAGCCCAGTGTGGGTATTGTAGCTTCATATATGTACATATATGCGTAAGTAAGTATAGTATACGTTGTCCTGTACTATATTTATACACGCCTTCCCACAAGGGTCCCGAAGGAGTAGGCAGAAAAGTATAGGTAATACCCATACACCCACTTTCCGCCAGAGATATATTTTACCTGTAAAATTATAAATATATACTGAAAGGTATCGATAAGATCCTCGGGGAGATGTTGCCAAGCTTCGCAAGTGCTTTAAAGCCAATGGCAAGCGGTTACTAATCGACCTGGCTCTCCATGAAACAGAAACGCTTCGAGTATGCACAGGTATCTCGCTAGCATGTGCCTCCATTCCATTTTCGTCCTTGAACAATTAGATATGACTGACAGTGCTCGGAGTTGCTGACTGTAAAATGCTGTAAAGCTTGAGTTCACGGGTTCATTTCCCACTGGGGTTGGATATTTGTGACATTTGTACGAATATGCTTTTTTTTTTTTTTTTTTTTATAGTATTGGATGATATAAATATTTTTATCTTAGTAAATAGATAGGAAATTATATAAGTGAGAAACATTCATAATAACCTCTTAATGATCCCGTATGAATAAAATAAAACGATGAAACCTTACAATACGCTTTTTGTTTCAGATTCCGAGGCAGTACCTACTTTCTTATTTCGTAAGTCTTTATTATTTAATCACTTCTCCTATCGTCATTCAGTCTTATAAGGAAGAACATTATTGGCCATTCAACTTTGCCAAAATTGGCAGGCTATAATTATCGCCAGAGCTTTGTTTGGTAGGTTGTGACAGTTATTGAAATACTAAACCATTTTCGTATTAGTTTTAATAAATATCTATATATTTATTCAGTTATGTAATTTTTCTTGCACATACAATCCTTCTAATATTTTAAATGCTTAAGTTTGTAAGCGTAGGGATGTTTGTTCCTCTTTCACGCAAAAACTAAGCGGAATTGGATGTAATTTGGCACAGAGATAGATTATTATTCTCTGGATTCACACTAATAATAAAAATATAAAAACAAAATATATTTTTTTATGACGCATGCTTGTTTGCCACCTATGTGGTATAAAAAAAAGACTTGTCCATAGAGTTAGTAAAAAAAATTGTTTCTAGTTATTTTTCTTGACTTTCTAGACTTACATACCTTTTTCGCTTCGTCCACATTCATCAGTTCTATGTTAGTATAATAATACAAATAAAATTGAAGTCAGGTATAGGAAGGGACCCAATCGGTTCATCAACACACACGCCTCACATGCAAGCTAGTGAACCGACCGAGCACGACTGCGTCCAACCTTCTTGCTATCATATATTGTATTGTATTCAATTTTATAGATTAAACTATAGATAAAAAATGACCATACATACATATCATCACGCCAAGTCCCTAACGGGGTAGGCAGAGAGTATAGAGCGCCAGTTCTCTCTAGACTTACATACCTCTTTCGCTTCGTCCATATTCATCAGTCTCGTCATAAATACATACAAAAGTACCAATGAAATCCAATACGACCACCCGTACAGCTAATGCACGCATAAATAAAAAAATACTTCACGTTTGTTGCACTAATAGATACTGTGGATAAAGGTATCTACATCTTGCACTAATCGTTAATACTATGGAATATAGGTACTTATGTAGGTCTAGAGAGAACTGGCTTCTACCCTCTTTGCCTACAATATTAGTGACTCGGCGTGATATGTATGTGGTTTCTATAAAGGTACTTTGACTTCCATCCCGAAGTGATACTCGTAGTGGGATAATCCACTCTAAAAGTTACCATCGGCTCGAACCTACAATCTTGAAACATGTGACAGTTCAAGCCACTCGGCTATTACGAAAAACACAATATGAATATACTTGAGTAAATATTACCTACCTTTTGTTATGTTATTTTTCGAATGCAAGAATCGCATCCCTGTACGTATTTCTGAGATCATGCAATAATTTTAAACAAACAACGTATGGAGGTCCTTCGACAGTTGACCGGTTTGGAGCATCGTATCTCAGATTTATTATCAACATTCCTCTCACCAAATTGTAAATGGTTCTGCTCTGTAGTCACTTTTTAAAAGGTCGGAAAATTTGCGGCGTTTTCAATCAAAGATGGGAAAGAATGAAAGAAAGCCCATCGCCTTGATGGGCTTTCAAGTGGTTGCATGCAATAAAAAATTATTTAGAATAAGGTATGTATAGACGTGCTTGAGAAACGGCGACGGTTTAGCCATATCTATCACCGGTAAAGAGTTTATTATACGTTTGCCTGCCCCTTTGGAGACCTGAAAGTGAACAGTGTTATTGAGTACAACAAAATAAATTGTGTTCGAAAGCTAATTGCTCTGAACATATTATGTGCCGGCCTCTATATTTTATTTTTAGTTATTTCGCAACGCGATCATTATTACGCTGTCAACAGAACCATTTGTCTGGTGGAAATTAATCGTTGGATTGATTGCAAATGTTAGATTATTCTTGATAGAGAATTAGTAACATACGCATGACAACAAACCATCGCCTCTGTTCCTACAGTGGGTAGAAGAATAAACACACCAACATAGCCACTGAACTTTCTTACATGTTTTTTTTAAACTTGGGACATTTCCACACAAATTGATAGCCCAATAGTCCCAAATTAAGCAAAACTTTTGTTATGGTTACTAAACAATTATATATTTACTTATATAGATAGATATCATATATACATAAATACATAGGACATCTAAGACTGAGGTACGAATACGCGCGTTCATCACACAAATATGCCTTCAGCGGGAATCGAACCCCAACGCGAGTTTCGCAGTCAGCTCTAACCATTACACCAGACGGCTGTCAGCTCCATTCATTCATATTTCAGAAATATGTATTACTTGTTTCAATATATAACTACCGCACTAGCTATAAATTTAGAAAAGGTGTGTTATTTATGAAAACTCAGCTTGCATTCTCACGCCAATAATAATATTATATCATACAATGTCCATGTAAGTCTGTTTGTACGGCCGTCGGTTGCGTTGGAAACGTGAGAATGAAATCTAAGTAAATAGTAGAAAGTTCTGTGCTTTAGATGACGTGACGTTGATTATAAGGGGTTTCTGTCAAAATTGAGTTTGAGAAATAACTTAAACATTTTTGCGGTTGTAATTTTATGATAATACTTCGGTACAAATTTATAGTAATTGGTGTAGCAACTAAATAATATAAAAACAGAAATTATAGCTTGGGAATTAGACAAATACATATATGTATTGTATCTACTTATATCCTTATATACAACCAGAACCCTGATTGCGATGTGTTTGCGGATGCGTGGCCCAAAATATTGTTGGAGTGCAAGAAGTTTTGCGAGCGGGATGCATGACAGTGACGTAATTGTGTATATTTTTATTTTATTTTTGTAGTATAATATAATTGTGTTGTTGAATATTTTTATCCTAATTAATGTAATTGGTATGTTTATGCCGTTTTAATTATGTAAATAAATAAATAAATAAAATAAATAAATATCGCTATATAGATATTGCCATTCACGAAGACGCGCTCTACTATTTTTACTCATAGTTTATAGTGTAATTGTGCAACCTTCCACTTATGTTTGAGTATTATCGGTACATACCGATTACCTATGAGTGCACACGCACACTACAATTAAAAGACTCTGGTCATACTCCCCACATCCCGCGACCCCCTCGACTAGAAATCGGGCGCGTCTTCATGGATAAGCACTATCTATACACGTAAACGTGAATACATAGGACTTAGAAGACTAAAATACAAATACTGGTGTTCATCAAAATGAATGTTCTCCCCTAAAGGAAATCGAACCCGTCAAAAAATCAATGAACATCAAAATATTTTTATTTCACATAGGCCACATAGGTTTTATAAGTGCCCATCTAGCACTTATAAAACGTCGAAAAAAGTGAACGGTTCGGGTTGGTCGTTTCCATGGAGAAGAACCGTGATCTCCATCTTCTTAATGCCTTCGTAATAACAGGTGCACAAGCATACTACATGTGATGACATACTTAATTTGATATGACTGAAACGTATACTTAATTTGCTAATCAAAATTAAAAGTGGTATGGCTGTTTGACGCCGGAATATAATCGCTGGTCATAACAAAGATTAAAATCAACGTAAAGAGGATATCCACAATCGCGTTAGGATGCAGGAAACGATTCATATGCGTGGAACATTATTGTTATATTTTCCTCAATATAAAAGAACAGTATTGGAAATAATATTTTACTATATGATAAAATGTATATATCCTTCCCACAAGGGTCCCCGAAAGGGTAGGCAGAGGTGGAGATGGACTCGCCATTACTCAAGCACATTTTGCTCATACACCTTTCCATTACTTCGAAAAAATGCGAAAGTTTATGAAAATATTTGAATAATATTACTACTGAACGGATTTTAATGACATTTGGTACAGAGATAGATTAGGAGCTGAAGTTACATATATAATATGTTTTATTCCAGACGAAAAACCCCAAAAATCTTCCAATGAAATCCAAGCTTTTTATTGTCAATATGTACAGAGTAGTTAGTAGTCTTTTAGTGTTCTATAATCGTGTTGTATTTTATTATAGTCTCCTTGGCGTTAAGTTCGTTCTTTATTCGCTCTTTAAAAGCCGGTAAAATATACGTATTGCATGCTGCAAACAGTTTAACCGTTGGTCACACGATGCCAAGGCGAGAGTTGACATTCCTGCATATTTTTATTGACTGCCAACTGACATTTAATTTGTTGTAGGTACGTATCTCTCGTATCAAAGCAATTATATCCATTGTAAACTCAAGTACATTATTAACATTATGTAATACTAAATAGTATTACATAATACTAATCATGGCTACTTTTATATAATAGAAAATAAACTAAAACAATATACAAAAATTATTCGGGTAGTCGCCTGCAACACAAAAGTTACAGGTTCGAATCAAGACTGTACCAATAACTTTTTCTGAAGAGTGCTTGGTCACACCACTAGCTTTATGGTGAAGGAAAACAACGAGAGGAAACTTGCATACGCTTGGGAAGAAAGTTTTTCAAACACAAAGGTGTTGCAGGCATCTACTCGAACCACTCGGCTACGGCTTTTTCTACTATATAGCGTATTGTATATCTATATACCGTCTGAATAATCATCTTTCAACAAAATTCGAATCGAAATGATTTGTAAAAGGAGAACGGTCCAGTGCACCATAAACGAATAACAATTATGATATCTAGTCACATTGCACAAAATGACCTCCCAATTGACCCAAATTAAGCAAAGCTTGTATTGTGGGAACTAGGCAATGATATGTAAAATTAATAGTAACTAGCTTTGCCCTGAGGTCTTACCCGCGTTAAATTGAATTTAATTAGTTGTATTTTTAAATAAAACATGCAATCAGTATCAAGTTAATAATCTATGTCCTCAAGTTAATAAAAATACAAGTATAATCAAGTTAATAAAAAGCCGTGGTGGCCGAGTGGTTCGAGCAGTTGCCTGCGACGAAAAGGTCGCAAGTTCGAATCCCGACTGTACCAATGAGTTTTTTTTAACTTAAGTACAGTGATTAGTCACACCACGAGCTTTACGGTGAAGGAAAACATCGAGAGGAAACCTGCATACGTCTGAGAAGAAATTCAAAGGCGTATGTATAGTCGTGCTTTGAGTAACGGCGATGGACTCGCCATCTGTCGCGTTGGCACCTAATATACCTCTGGCGGAAAGTGGGTGTGTGGGTATTACATACACCTCTGCCCACCCCTTCGGGGACCCTTTGGGAAGGCGTGAGGATATATTATATTATCATCTATCTCCGTGCTAAATTATATTCAATTAGCTTATGCCCGCGGCTTCGCCTGCGTGGAGTTCGAAAAGGTAGCCTGCTAGAATCGGTTTAGCCGCTATGCCGTGAAAGAGCATCATACATTATAATATAAGAACTTTGAATTATTCAGGATAAAAAAAAAGTTGTCTATGTCCTATTCCTAGGTATAAGCTATCACCATTTCAACTTTCAGCCAAATCAGTTCAGCCGTTTGGTCGTGAAAGAACCGCAAACACCCAAACTTACAAACTTTCACATTTATAATATTAGTAATATAACGTTCAATCGTTTTGGCGTGATTGAGTAACACACATCCTCACAAACTTTCAAAAAATAAATTCTTGGTAGTATTTACAAAAAAATTATGAATGTGCCTGTTATTGGTGCGCATATCAGAAATTGTAGCCCTAGCACATACTCTGTAACGCCTTACTACGTGTTCTTGTGGCATATCTTATATAAATAAACATGAGCTTTAAACAGTACAAAAATATTGCATGAGACGAAATTCAAAAACTCAACATCCTGGTACGTTGACTTGTATATGTACCTATGTACATATGGTCGCCATTCGCCATGATAAGCGCTATCAAAATAGGTAGAAGACAGACTAATATTATTGCAATTTAAAACCTTCTTCAAATCAGTACATTACCATCATTACTCATAAATTTAACTGCGTTATAACTGCTTAGCTTATCTCTATTACAATCGCACAACACTCGCCTTGTAATTTTACTGCTGACAACACAGTAAACCTCAATTTCCTTGTATATTTAATGATAAAGCATCTCCATATTAACACTTGCTTATCCGATTATCAGATAGCCTTTACACGAAGTAATTAAACGCTGATCAGCAAGGATGTTTAATTGAATCAAGTTATAGAAAGTGCCGTATTTTATATAAAAAATACGATTATTAAAAATAGCTCGTGAAGGAAAACATCTAGAGGAAATCTGCATGCGTTTCAGTAGAAATTCTCATGCGTATAGTTGTGCCTGAGAAACGGCGATGGATCTGTGATCACCACCTGTCACCTTGGATACTAATGCCATGTCACGTTAGCACCTAAAATTATTGTTGGCGAAAAGAGGATTTTATTTCTACCCTATGCTCTTGTGAGTGAAGATTTATGTATAGTTTACAACAAAACACACTTATAATTTGAGTAGTTATTCAAATGACTGGAATGTTTGTGTGAAAACACGCAAATCGCGATAAAATATTCACATTACGCGTCAAGCAATTTAATGCTATGAAGAATTCAAATTAGATGACTTTGAGTTTTCATTCAACATTGACGTTACGTGTTCTAACTTCAAAGTAAACACAGATTTAAAATACGAACGATTTGTGAGTGAAACTTAAGCAACAAAGAGGTTTAAGCACCGTGGTCTATTCCTCACGCCCTCCCACAAGGGTCCCCGAAGGGGTAGGCAGAGGTGTATGGGTAATACCCACACACCCACTTTCCGCCAGAGGTAAATTAGGTGCCAACGGGACAGATGGCGAGTCCATCGCCGTTACTCAAGCACGACTATACACACGCCTTTGAATTTCTTCTCAGACGTATGCAGGTTTCCTCTCGGTGTTTTCCTTCACCGTAAAGCTCGTGGTGTGACTAATCACTGTACTTAAGTTCAGAAAAACTCATTGGTACAGTCGGGATTCGAACTCGCGACCTTTGCGTCGCAGGCAACTGCTCGAACCACTCGGCCACCACGGCTATTCCCTAATTAATCTGCATGCTTTGCGACAGATGTGGCAAACACACAACATCTTTTAGTATATACTCATATGTCGTACCGCTATCGGTCTGATTACTAACAAACGGAGTCACGTAAGAGAACAAGTGTGTAGAAAATGTATGTGTTTGCACAAAATGAACTCACTTAGGTACGGAACACTTAGAAGAAAGGGGCACCGTAAACAATGCTTACAAAAATATCGATGAGAGCGAAAAGGAATTCTGGAAAATATATTTTGGACATTGTCAATTTTGGGTTGAAATATTTTCTTTGAAAATTACATACCAGGTGCTTAGAGGATCTTAAGATACATAAGCATATTTTTATGCAAAGCCGTTTTGCTTGATTTGATTTATAGCCTAGCCTTATTTGGAAATTCTTTTTTTAAAGCAATCAAAATTCCATTCCTAACAAATCCCAATCCCAATCAAAATTCCATTCCTAACAAATCCCAAAAACCGGTAGATTTACAGAAACGTCTGTGGATGATGAAATTTGACACAGTTATATCTAACATATATCCAATAAATTACGTTTTTTATAATGTTAACTGCGGTCTTTAGCCACAGTCTGATGGATTCACTTTTACTATTAGCATTCACGCGAGGAGGTGAAAACAATCGGTTTGTCTGTACGTACGTATGCGGACATTATGTATGCATGTATGCGATCACTTTCTCGAATTCGTACAAACCTTTCCATCGCGTTCTTGACCCCAACAATCCTGTTTTTGTATGATTTTAATATTGGAAACTGTCGAAAGTAGGTTTTAGCTAAATTCATGAATTGATTAGGTTTTTTCTTAACAACTCTGTGTCAATTTTTGTCCCATATTGTACGTTTTGTGAAAGAACAGATTTATTGACATACATTATAAATCTTGAGAATTATGCAAATTGATATGACACACCAATTTCACCTAGTTTGGTAAATAAATGTATTAGAAGTAGGTTACTGTGCCTGATAATTTTTACCAGTTTTATAAGGTTTTCTGATCGTTGTCCCGCTTTTAATCTAACAAAGGCATTTTATCCTCGGATAACGTCCGTAACTGCCGCCATAAGCAAAATATAAATGATTTAGTCGTTAACAGATTCCATAATCCAGCAGGTCATTAACCAGATTCCTTCCATTATGAACGTAACAAAACCCTCATACGTCCCCGCACAATACTTGCTTGCCTTGACTCTCATGGGCACTAAATTTACTAAAAATAAACACAATGGTCCGACCACTCGGACCTTGGCCAGAGTTTACAAATAAGCTATTTAAAAAAATACAGGCGTATTAACGCATTGGCAATAATAATATACAAATCATTATTTCAACTAAACAAAACTATATAAGCTTAACTGCGAAGAAAAACATTGAGGAAACCTGCATACATTTGAGAGGATATTCAAGGCGTATTTTGGACGTACTTATACACCTCTGCACAGGCACAGCCCACAGAGTCCCTAGTGGGAAGGCGTGAAGATATATTATTGTTTTATATTTTTTTTAATGATATACTGATTTCAAAATACGGATTAAAATCAAATCTGATCTCTCAGATAGGTATATGTTATAAGGCCATCGATAGATTTCGTCAAAAATAGACTTCCGGTTGATATAAAATTGACATGTTTACGCATGTAGAGCGAAAAACTCAATATAAAAACTGGTTTAGCAACTGACCAGAAGAATGTTGCATGAATATTTCATGGCCTAGATATATATGATATCAGTCGCTTAATGTCATGTATTAATTATAATAAGTTCTTATTTTTTTTATCAACTTATATTTGAATTGTTGCTCTCTGCTTATTTATGATCTGTATTTTAACACTTTAGCTGTACGGTGTACGGTGAAGGAAATCATCGAGAGATACGTACATACATACGTCTGAGAAGCAATTCAAAGGCGTGTGTATAGTCGAGCAGAGCTTGAGTAACGGCGATGGACTAGCCATTTGTCACGTTGGCAATTAAAATATATCTCAGTGGGTAAGTGGGTGTGTCATAGGTCGGTCACAGACAACTCCCATGGTACACGTCTTACTATATATATATATATATATATATATATATATATATACATATATATATATATATTTATGAGAAAGGAAGAGGTAATAACACCAAATCACAGTGTCTGAAATATTTTGACCCACTTGTGGCTTTATAACTTTGTCAACCGTTTTGCGGCTTGAACAATATGCAAGTATGTTGCAATTTTTCCGTAACGTAATGTGCTCCTAATAAAATGTAATTAGTGTTCGTTCGTATTGCACTCGAAAATCATTTTATAACATATTATTTGAAATGTAGGCCACTGGTAATAAGCTACTGTTAAGCCATTTACTATATTTATAAGATTATATTTTAAAAGGTTACATTGTAACTTTCTTTCTTAGTTACCTTCGTTGGTACGTCTTCTTCATACGTCGCTTATACCTTTCGTCACGCCTTCCCATAAAGGGGTCCTTTATGAGAAGGCGTGGCGAGTAAAGGGGTAGCCACTTTTCGCCGGAGATATCAGGTGCTAACGTATGCAACGGCGAGTCCATAGCCTTTTCTACAGCACGACTTTTATTACGACGAGAATTACTTCTCAAATGTATGCAGGTTTTCTCTCGATGTTTTCCTTCACCGTAAAGCTCGTGACTAATCCCTGTACTTAAGTTCAGAAAAACTCATCGGTACAGTCGGGATTCC
This sequence comes from Drepana falcataria, assembly GCA_945859725.1. Taxonomy (NCBI): domain Eukaryota; kingdom Metazoa; phylum Arthropoda; class Insecta; order Lepidoptera; family Drepanidae; genus Drepana; species Drepana falcataria. The sequence continues at coordinate 4,896,157 of OX243941.1, read as the reverse complement.
GACTTGCAAATGTTGTGTTGCAGGCAAACACTCGAACGAATAAATTATTAGAAACTGGTTTAATACATCTATACTTCTGTCAGTCTAACATAGTGATGTTCAAAAAGGGTGTGAATAGATTCCTGCTAGGTTGCAAGGGTCCATAGGCGGCGGTAACTGCTTACCCTCAGGCTGCATGCCATATAAAGAACAAAATAACTAAAAGCCCATTCATCTGACCTGTTGTTTCGTTCTTTTAATTCATTTTATCCCACAGTAATTTTACTAGAAGCGAGGGTCTCGCATTTCTATGGATTTATAAATCCTATGAACATTTTCTATAATGTTCTTATTTTATCACAATCTTGAACATGACACCCCGCTCGCATCTTCCAAACCTAAACTTGTTTAGCCCGATTTTGGTGTAGTTGGAGAGAAAAGTGATTTCGGTTTGGAAACAAAAACTTTTTTAAATTATTAAAACAGTGTTTACGTTAAGGTATTTCGTTAGAATTGGCAGGATACCCGGTTTATAATTGGAACTGCGATTGGAACGAAACATTACCCACCTAAGAAAAAAAAAACTAAACCTGCGTCAAATAGCGAGTAAGATTGACAGCAGTCAAATCGAAGAGTGTGTCTAGTGAAAACGCGTTAGTAATATATTATTTGGAGTCTTCTCAATACGTATTATTGCTACCATTGTTTACGAGTGCTGAAGGGACAGAATTATATTGGCCACATAGCTCGGTCTCTGCCGCACGTCTAGCGTCCGAGGCCTACGGGAACTAACACTCTAGATGTATCGTATGTTTATTTGCCATCTTTATCGACATAAAGATGGCAAATAAATTGTGTGTTCATTAATTAGGAGTGCGGAATTATATTCAACAAAGCGCTGACTCTTTCGCACGTCAAGCGGGCGTAGTAAAGCGTATATAGTGCAGGTATAACTGTACTATATATTTGAATTCCTTGCATGTCCTGAAGACAAGTAGTAAAAGCTATCGTGTAACTGAACGATAGCTTTTACTACTATTATTTAGAGTTCCAACAATCTATATATATATAAATGTTATGTTGGTTTGTGTACGCTTCAAAAACTCAAAAAGTTCTGCACCGATCGAGCTGAAATTTTAGCATGATATATATAATCCGCATCAAGGATTGATTTTACCTATTTTTGCATCAGTCACATATCCACAGCGAAGCGTGGCAGTGTACAGCTAGTATTATATCATTTGTGTTTAGTGTTTGCACAGATACATTCCAAAAAATATGATAGATGGCAAAGTGACCTAGCAAGTAATTTCGTTACATCATGTACGATTGAAACTGTTAGCATTTTATCCGTAGCGTATTATCACTGGCAATTTTGTGTGTTAGGAGGTTAATAGACATTTTAACGTTCCATTGGCATTTATATATTTAGTAATAATTTATTACGTAAGCGTTTTTTTACTTTAACTATGAATAATTAGCCAGAAATTGACGCTTTGTAAAGGTTACAAAGGTCATACCGTGCTATTCTCATAATTCAAGAATGTTCAAGCTGCAGGTGTATTTAACATGCATTTCGCACCCTTAAACATCGAAACAACACTACTTGTAAAGCCCCAGTTTGGGGGAAATAAGTCATCCTCTACATTTCATAAAATTTGGATCTAATGTTTTCCGAAATACATTTATAGGTTTATGAAACAGAACAGTTAAATTCAATATTATTTCGAGTTTTAGTATTGTCTTGAGGCTCCAATATGACAAACATAGACTACACCTTATGTTAATTAATAATAAGATCACAAAATATATAGATTTTTGTTGTAATTAATTGCCATTAGGTAAATTAATACCTACCTAATTGTCGGTTTATACAACGCTTATCACTTAGCAGTATCGCTAAACGTCTGGTTCTCTTTATCCAAGTGTCAAAAAATTGCAGGCCTGATTAAGTCTAGATAGCTAGACTGTGGTAATTTTCGGCTTCCTTTTGAAGTAATGCTACTTTACTATATTTGTACTGTGAATAATTTTGTCGATCTCTCACAAAAGTTGAAGTAAACAAGCTTAAGAGAAACCGGTCTTACGTGTATTCTCCGCGACTGTACTTGGATCCTCTTTTCGAGACAGGTAGGTGTGTCTGGCACGTTAATGGTACAGGTTCGATTCTTGATCGCGTGCCCCGTGTTTTGGTATTTTAATGCCTCTTTTGTTGTTGTAAAGGAAAGCATTTATTTTTTTAGGTAAATTTAGGGACACGACGGAATTTGGGCGTAAAAGGTAATGCTTAAATCTTATTGTGGACCTATTTACGGCCGGTTATCGTGTGAATGGTATTTTTTTTCTCAAATCCAATACGCGAAGGAATTTTAACTCCATCCTGAGCTGTCATTCATTAGATTCTAAAGTATTTGGATTTAATTCATGTTTACTTAAATTTTATATAATTGCGTGCTTAGTGGCTAAGGCGAAGAATATTGTTTTATAATTCAGTCGTGTTGTCGCATAAGTGACAAATTGTATTTGCTGATAATAAATTCACATAAAACCTTATATTTAGCATAATTAGCCATTTATTAAGCCAAATGTTATATATTTTCTCCGGCTTGCTACATCCTTAGTCGAGTTGATAGAACGATAGCTTATGGAATGTATGTATAATAATTATTATTATTACTTCTTCTGTCTATACCAATCAGATTATTTCAAGGCTTTAAGATCAGTTCATAGTATCGTTTTGAAGTATAACATATTCGTTTGACATACAACGTGACATAAAGTTAAAGGTTTGTTGTATCTGTGGTCGTATGGTTGCACTGATCTCGGTTGCCGACCTCCAAGGAACCAAGGCATCGTCCGATTTGACAAGCACTTGGCCGACTTGCGGTACTGAATCGCCAATTACTACGAATTGATTCTTCCGGAAAATCGATCATGTTACGTAATCGAATACAAGAACTCCGCAAGTTGACATTAAAATAGCTTAGAACGCGCTGTGGGAATAATTATGAGAATCATAGTGCATTGGTTCTGTGTATGTGTTATCACGCCGATTCCTCACGGGGTACGCGAGAGAGTAGACCACTAGTTCTCTCTAAACCTCTTTACTTTATGACAAGAATTACACATAGGTAATACTTAGGAACGGAAGTTGATTATAAAAAAAAATCGTTATACGTTATTTTAGATGAGATTTCATATAATTGTTTTTAATAGTCGGCACATTTGTTTTATTTATAAAGTTGGGTAGTTTATTTGTATTATTTATTTAAACACTGAACAAAACAAACACTGCTTCTAAATAACTTCAGGGAAAGTATTAAAATCTACTTGTTAACTATTTTAGCGAATTAAAATTGGTCTTGTTTCACTTCCTGGCTCGAAGTAACTATCAACTTCGAAAACATATTATTAAACAGCGATGGGAAGAGAGATCTAATGGGTACCTAATACTTTTTCCAGACTTGCTATTATCTCAGTAATTACTGCGTTTGTTTTACTAGACACTGACGTAAGTTGCGATATAGGTACGAGCATATTCAAGAATAAACGCTTTGAAGCCTTAAAGTTTTGCATTGGTCGGATTAATTTTGAACTAAATTCCTTTAACGCTACAAGAGTTGTAAGCATTTTGGTGCCATTATTACTTGAGGTATCACATCAAAAATTTGAATGGAGTAGCTATGTATTGGTTTTTTTTGTATTGTCTCTCGTAGCGTGAGTTCCGGGAACTTCTGCTACTTAACCGGGCAAAGGCGAGACCTAAGCCTCCAGCCAGGCACTTTAGTACTAAGCAACACAGCTAAGGGCACCCCCTGTGGGGTACGGACCTCGGCTTAGGGCATTAGGGCATAGAGCGAAGCTGGTCTGTATTGGATTTTCTGGCAGCATAATACCTAGATGATGAATAAATGAATGAAAGAAATGATTGAATGAATGAAATAATGAATCAATGATCCAAGCAATGTTAATAAACATTTAATGACAACCAACGAAGTCTTAGATAGTAAAACATACACTAATTCGCAAAAGAACTACCGCCCCACTTCTTTACGTCTACCAGGTCTCTGAAAGGATAAGCAGAAGCGTGACAGTAATCAACGTTAATTTGTCACGTATCATATTAATAATTTAGAGCTAACGGCATGTCACACAATACAATCTAGCAATGGGCTCGTATAAAAATCTATATGTATCTATAAATCTATTTATCACGAAAGCAACCATATGAAAGTCCTTCCGTGTCATTTCACGTATAAAATATTATTTCCCTTACACTTGTGATTTACGCGGAGAAATCAAATAAATAATGACACGAATGTAAAACTGTGAACAGGTTTCGGGAAATGAGGTATACCTGTTTATGACTGCGTTTCGATACTTGACCTCTTGTGGCGAAAGCACGAGGTCAGGGCGATGCTAGGTGGCAAGCTAAGAATACTTACTTACTGGACTCGGATACGATTTAGTTTCACTCAATTTGAAAACGACTATTATTAAACTACAATGAAACGTGACTATTGGTATGTAGGTAGCTAGTAATCTGTATGAATTTAATCAGTTAAAATAACATGGATATATATCTTTATATACTAAGTATATATAGATTTTTTTTTCTCGCACTCATCGAGGTGTCCGAATGGTTCGAGTAAGTCACCTGCAAAGCAAGGACTGTAAGTTGGATTCCCGAATGTATCATGTGTTGTCTGGACTTCACTTCTGTGATGCATCATATAAAAAAAAACACCGAGTAAAGCCTGCATACGGTTCAGAAGAAAGTCAATAAGGCGTATATACGTAGACGTATAATCGTGCTTGTGAAACGCGGATGGACTCGCCATTTGTCACGTTGGGACCCAAATAAACACCTCTGTCTACCCGGGGAACTTCGTGTGGTTGAAGATATATCTATATATCGTCGGCTGACCTTGCGTGTTATGTTCAGAAATGTATATGGTAATTATGTCGCACTAATGAACTAAATGAGCTGGTTATGAAATACAAGTTCTCGTGATTTATCTATCACGGCATTTTAAGTCTAGATGTTGGATATACGAGCTCATTGCAATGCGGAAGAATATAGCTGAGATCATGTCTAAAATTATACCTTTTTGCATAGGTATCAAAATTGCATAAAAAGTTTGATTTACGAGAAAAACTTGTTTGCTATGAAACGTATCCCTTCTGCGTCGTGTTACTGCGGTTGGTAAGGTTTCCAGACCTCTTTGAGTAGGCGCTGTGTTGGCACTAATGGGTTTTTTGTTTCTTATGTTGCTTGCACTGTGATACTTATCAAACAAAGACATTAAAAAAGACAAGAGAAGATATTACATCCAGGAAGAGTGTCCTTTCAGGTTGGCACTTTGTAATTCTAAATTTAAAAGTTATTGTTGGATGATATAGTCTTTATATTTTTATACAAGACTACTCAAATTAAACCTACCTAGTTCCAAACTAAAGCTTCCAGAAGTCTTCACCATAGCAAAATTACTTATGCAATTTGAAAATCAATTTTAATACCAATTTAAGAGACATCTAAATGACATCAGCGTTCACATACTTAAGGTCATCCAACAAGAAAAAATTGTTTAAAAATATTTTATATTATACGGGTTTGTCAGAAATGAATGAAGAAATTTTCAGATACCTGACTTAAGAAAGATAAATTGTTTACAACTAAGGGGTCGCCTGTTCTAAATTATAATTATATAAAATACGTTTATGGCAACACAATTACATCCTGTAGAATTGGAGATACCATTACTCGTTACATAGTGCTCCTACAACCAGTTCTTTGTTGATGTCCGACTGGCACGTTGGTTGGCCTTGCCTCAAGCCTTGACTTAACATGGTCGCGGATTAGATCCCGCCCGCAGCAAACATCTATGTCATCAACATATTTGTTTGTGTCTGTTTCAGCTGAAAAATTTTTTTCTCAAATTGTTATCGTTATCGTAAATATAAATCGTTCTCAACTGTTTAACCGATCATCATGTAATTTTAAACAATGTGTCAATGGCACAGATAAGGCTTTATATACCTAAATCCTTTGAAATTATATTTTATCTGTTCTAGAAAATATCTAGAAAATATCTGTCACTATGATAATTATAGTGATGAGCTCTGTCCAGTCTATTTGATAGTTGAGTTGAGTTAGCTTGTGAGATGTCGCGATTAAATGTATCTATATTAATATTATAAAGTCGCTCGGTTTGTTGGAACGTTTTTTTTACATGATACCGCGGTTATTGGGGCTCTAAGCTATATATATCATGCTACTACCCGAGAGTGGGGCAGTAATTATTAAACAAAGTCATATTATATGTGGCTGAAATCGCGTTCTGCATACGTTTGAGAAGCAATTCAAAGGCGTATGGACAGTCGTGCTTGAGTACCGGCGCCAGACTCGCCATCTGTCACGTTGGCACCTAAAATATATCTCTGGCGGAAAGTGGGTGTGTGGGTAGTACCTATACACCTTTGCCTACCCCTTCCCAGACCCTTGTGAGAAGATAATAAAACGAGCTTATTTTATACTGTTTAGTAAAAAGTCCCGCTTTCACTTGACACTGTATTTTTATACGTAAGTCTACAAATCGATACATGAAATACCATCGTATAATATCAACATCGGAATCGAAATAACATCGGACCCTTACGGGAAGGTATGAGGAAACCGCGTGGCACAGCTAGTCTAATAAAAGAAGTCGACAAGTCCATTAAGAATCGCGAAAGTAGTAGTGAACACAAAGCATACGGTCGGCAAGTACCATACAATACTAGGCAAGTGGCATTGTTGAGAGGGTGCCCTCAGCTCAAGGTAAGTCAGTTGAGTGACCGGTTGCATTCCATTTGAGTCATTTTTATTTCAACTGTTACTAGATGAAAACCGATGTTATTTCGATTCCGATGTTGATATTATACGATGGTATTTCATGTATCGATTTGTAGACTTACGTATACAGATAGTGTCAAGTGAAAGCGGGACTTTTTACTAAACAGTATAAAATAAGCTCGTTTTATTAAAAATTCATTATCTTCTCACAAGAGTCTCGAAATGGGTAGGCAGAGGTTTGTTAAAGGCAATTTTGTATATATGAATGAGTAATGTCGCAGGGTCGATAATAGTCTCGTTATATGTTTATACCTATCCCTACTGGGAGGTCTGTTTTTTTATTATTTTGTTGACATGCGCCTAGACCTATGAACTCACTACTTGACATGTTTGATCTTAAGGAAGATGTAATGATATGTGGCTATTCTAAGATATTGTCAGCTGAGTATAAGTTTCAGTCAGTACCCCATACATAAGGTACATATAACTAGCAGGATCTTGCTAAATATAATCTTTGGCACTAGCTCGCTAAATTGTCTAAACATTACTCGAACACCTTACATAAATTCATTCGAGAAAAATATAAAATTTGCGAATAGTGTCTAGCATTATTTCAGGAAATGACTTGCAACCCAAACAAGTACATTATGTAACGTGTGTAGGTATTTTACTAAATCATTTTGATGATGACAGAATATCTCCACAAAATCGTTACTTCTTCTAACTTTTAGTAAGAATTAATGACAATATATTAAATTAACTACATACGTCAACATGTCAACGTTTGCGATGAAACTTATTTGATGACTGATATTAGGTAGGTACTTACTGGGTGTTAAAATGCGAACTATGACTTTCTGCTAGAGACTTGTCCGCTTCGGAAAAGAAATTAAACCCAAGATATAAGGGTTTAAAATGACGACGAAGCGATTCGAGAAAAAGGAGTAGTGAAGCGAGAACCAATATTATAGAATATTATATATATATATATATATATAGATAGAACCAAGCGAAGGGGGGGGGGGTCACTACCGGGGCCCCAGCTGTACATAATATGTATGTACTACATATATGTTACTGGGTCTTGTCTGCGGTTTTGTTCACATTTTTGCAATTACGTAGGTCCTGTTTCCTCCTCGACGCATTACGCAGTTTATTAATATCGTATCAGTTATACCAAAAATTAAAAAGTCAAAATCAATGTAACAAATGGTGAGTCAGTGGCCGTTTTCACGATTTCATGACATATCTTTAAATATCTGATCAGACGTATGCAGGTTTTAATACCTGAAATACATTCCTGGAGGCCCTGGTGTTGTAGGCTTTCATAGGTAACCGATTACCATCAGGCGGATCGCATGAATTTGCCGCCCTAGTGGTATAAAACATTTAATACATATTCTTATCATCACGCCGACGGCCTCTGCCTTCCTTGAGAGGGGTATAGAGCTCTCGTTCTTTCTAGACTTATTATATTCATGGCTGTAGGTTTTAAATACGGGTAATAAATACATATAAATATTATCACGACGAGTCCCTAACGGGGTGGGCAGAGAGTACAGAGCGGCAGTTCTCTAGAGAGAACGGACGCTCTGTACTCTCATTACATACAACAGGTTTTTTCACGGTTTCTTCCTTTGTCATATCTAAAGTACCTGGCATGATAAATAATTATCATGATCATTGATGTTCACACCGAGTCCCTAACGGGGTAAGCTGAGAGTATAGAGCGCCAGTTCTCTAGAGAGAACTGACGCTCTGTACTCTCATTACATACAACAGGTTTTTTCACGGTTTCTTCCTTTGTCATATCTAAAGTACCTGGCATGATAAATAATTATCATGATCATTGATGTTCACACCGAGTCCCTAACGGGGTAAGCTGAGAGTATAGAGCGCCAGTTCTCTCAAGACTTACATAGCTCTTTCCCTTTTTACATATATAGGGAATAAATAATGTAAGTTATTATTATTATTAGACGGTATGAGTTTGATTCCATGGAAGATGGGCCGGGTACTGGAATGGGATGCAACCTGTTCAGACACGCTGGCCCCTTCCCATCTACATGGAACCAACAACAGAGCTGGTGCGGCCTGTGAAGCGGCTGAAAAAGCTAAAGTATTTTGTTCCATTCGGTGTCGAGACCCTTGGTCCGTGTCAGTCAGTGCCACAAAGCTATTTAAAGAAATAGCAAAAAGGTTGGTTGACATCACAGGAGACCGAAGAGCTGGCAGCTACCTCAGACAAAGAATTAGCCTAGCTATTCAAAGGGGGTACGCTGCCAATATCTTTGGAACCCTGCCTAATGGGACTCCTTTTAAGGATATTTTTTAGTTATTATATTATTATTATTTTTTTTTCTTTTTAGTATTAAGTAAGTAGTTACTAGTAACTATATATTAATGTTATAATTGTCAGATTAATTAATCATAATAGTATTAAAATGTAATTAGTTATTTAATAGATACAAATAATAATAATATATCCACACGCCTTTCCACAAGGGTCCCCGAAGGGGTAGGCAGAGGTGTATAGGTAATACCCACACACCCACTTTCCGCCAGAGGTATATAAGGTGCCAACGTGACAGATGGCGAGTCCATCGTTACTCAAGCATGACAATACCTATGCCTTTGAATTTCTTCTTAGACGTATAATTAATAGATACAAGAACAACCATAAGTTATTCAAACGCGATCTTCTCTTGAGCAAACTACCAAAGACACGTTTAGAAACAACATTGTCTGGAACCCTATATTTTTAAACCTTTGTTACACCAACCTAATGAATAGTTGCAACCACATTGCACCAGTAAGTCATAACAATATAATGGAGTCGTGTATTAGAATTAGCTATAATACGCACTCTCGTACATTTTCTCTCACGTTTTGCTGTTTGAGGCCACGTAAATAGCCAACGCACAGCGTATGCAAATAATTCATATGACTTACGATCATAGGTATTCGTGTCGAGTGAGGAATGAAAGTTGTATTTTGTTGTTTCTATCACTCTAATTGCTTGGTTTGTTTTGACAGCGGCACTTGACAATGATATTCTGAAAACCCTGTGATTTTTCTGCATACTTTTTTTCATACATACATATCATCACGCCGAGTACCTCATGGGGTACGTAGAGAGGGTAGAGCGCCAGTTCTCATTAGGCTAACAGACCTCTTTCGCTTCGTGCACATTCATCCGTATTTCCATACATGGTCGCTGGTTCGAGTACTCTTGTCGTTCCATTCAAATATGTAAATGCGATTTCCAATTTTACAACTGTGCGCCAGGAACCCGGTTACTTGTACAGTTGGGAAAATAATCTTTTAAGGACCCTTGTGGGAGGGGCGTTTTATATACCTAATTATTTAAGGAACATACCTATATATATCCATTTTTATATTATACATTAAGACTGATGTATGTAGACGAAGCGAAAGAGGTATGTAAGTCTAGTGAGCACTGGCGCTCTATATACATATGTATTATATGACGTGTATAAATATGTCCTCTTCGCACTTTTAGTTAATGACGGCAATAGCTCGTTACGCTAGCTGGGCACCTATTGTTCTATGACGTTGAAACAAGTTTTATTGACAAAGCTAAGCCAGGATTGATTTAAGCGAGTTTCTCAAGTGAAGATGATATAACGCAAGAACTCTTGCGCAAATATGTCACCCAAGTTAAATTTACTATGGTAATCATACGGTGTGAAGAAATGCCCCTACTTTCCACTGACCAGATAAATATGTGTACAGAATTTTGCAATTTCTCCAACTATGTTGGACTATGTTGTCGGTTATATCAATTACATACTTAAAAATAAGGAAATTAAATTGATTTGTTTGCTATTCCTTACCACATTTTGTGTTTTGATTATGATTGATACTTCACCGGAGATATATATACGTTTATGTTAAAGTGACTGATGGAGAATGTAGCGAATATCGCGGTCTCTCAACTACATTTTACATAAAGAATCCGTGTGGAAACCCTCACGGATTATAAGTACCTGGCATGAACTAATTATCATCATATCATCACGCCGAGTCCCTAACGGGGTAGGCTGAGAGTATAGAGCGCCAGTTCTCTCTAGACTTACCTCTTTCGCTTCTTCCACATTAATCAGTCTCTTCATACATGCTCGTCGGTTTAAACTTTGGAAACTTGTTGGTATGTTGTTTGAACTGGAAATTTTGTCATTTAGGAAATTACTACTTTATCCAATGGACCAGGCCTTTTTAGTACTTTTAAATTTTCAAATCGTTTGAAAATTATCTTTCATATTCATTTTTATTATACATTAACAATATTTACAAAGAACAGTTGAAACTAACTACTTACAGATAAAATATTTGTCCCAAATCGGTATCCCGAGGCAAAGTGCCAAGAAGACTAGCAGCATTGCCACGCTGGATAGCAATGCTGATTCTCTAAGCGAGATATGTTCCAGCCCGCCTGTCACGAGAGGTCTCGACTAGACGGCGCGAGACCTCTTTAAAAAGATGGTTAGCCTCAGGACTCCAAGGCCCCAAAGTTTCAACCGCAAATGCAGCAAATATTTAACCTAACCATTATACATGAATAAATTAATATGAAAGATAATGTAATAAAATTTGTAAAAAAATTGCACATTTGCTTCCTTTTGTAACAAAACCTGCAATGTAAGGAAAACCTCGCTTACATATTACATTAATTAATCAATTGTAATAAATATGCACTTTGCACAAATACTACAAACCTTATCTTAAAACACATAAGTGCCTTTTTAGCAAGTATAATATTTATTCTACATTAATAATCATAATTAACAGTTCCGCTTTAGAATATTTGTATATTGTAATAGAATAATAGTAATGAGTAATTAAATATTAATTTTAACAACGTACAAGTTAATCGAGCAATCGTTTTCAAAAGTATTTTAACTGCCAAGTGTATAGATACTGATGTGTATTGAAGGTGAAAGTGGTTAGCAACACACACTTTCGGCTTTCCTCGGAAAGAATACCGATGGGACAGTGCATATAAAAAAAATCTTTTAGTAAAATTTCCTTATTTAAAGTAAGTAAACATAATTATACAAAACCAGTGTTTGAACCTGCATATCAACGCTTTGCCGATGACATCTAGAACACTATACACTCACCTAATTTTGACATCTAGCTTACACAGATGTTGTTAGACTAAGAGGTAAAAAGGTAGGACATGAAGGGATTTCCTGTTGAATTTTTGAGCTGCCAGACTGGGGCAGGACCTCCAGAGTTCCGTAGCCGAATAACAAAATCTTTGCTAAGGTTTTCAATAATTAGCTCCTTGAGAAGGGGGAGGATACTTATATTGTGTTGGCAGCAAAGGGATTAGTCCGATTAGGCAACGCGCAAGTGATACTTCGGTATCGTGAGCGTAAATATGCTTGTTTGCCACTTGTGGTTTAAAGAAAGAAAATCTGTTTACAGATTATAGGACTTTATGGGTCTCGTTTAAATACAGACGAAAAGCTAGATAATAAAGTTTATTTTTTGGCGTTATCTTAAGTTTCTTGACGTATCTAGGTTCTAAGACAATGCATTGTTATCTGTAGTTGTACCTACTAATGTTATGTAAACTGGAAACTGTGAGGATGTTTGTTCATCTTTTACGCAAAAACAAGATCATACCATCCCTTATCTCCTCATCATCTCATCTCCCAAAAAAATATACATACCAATGATGATAAAAAAGAGCCGTGGTGGCCGAGTGGTTCGAGCAGTTGCCTGCGACGCAAAGGTCGCAAGTTCGAATCCCGACTGTACCAATGAGTTTTTCTGAACTTAAGTACAGTGATTAGTCACACCACGAGCTTTATGGTGAAGGAAAACATCGAGAGGAAACCTGCATACGAGTGAGAAGAAATTCAAAGGCGTATGGCGTGACAAACGGCGAAGGACTCGCCATCTGTCACGTTGGCACCTAATATACCTCTGGCGGAAAGTGGGTGTGGGGGTATTACCTATACACCTCTGCCTACCCCTTCGGAGACCCTTGTGGGAAGGCGTGAGGATTATTATTTATTTATTATTATTATTATTACCAATGATTAACATTTTACAAATAAATCATACATACATATCATCACGCCGAGTCCCTAACGGGGTAGGCAGAGAGTATAGAGCGCCAGTTCTCTCTAGACTTACATACCTCTTTCGCTTCGTCCACATTCATCAGTCTCTTCATACATGCTCGTCGGTTTCGAGTACTCTTAACGTTCCCGTCCTTGAGAGTCCGATCTATTTGGTCCAGGTAGTTGGAACGTGGCCTTCCTCTGCCTCTTCTTGCACACACTTTTGCTTTGTATATCTGTTTCGTCAATCTTTCTTCACTCATCCTTTCTATGTGTCCAAACCAACGTAACATGCCTTTCTTCATCTTTACAATCACGCCCTCATTCACGCCAGTTGATTTGCGAATCTCTTCATTGCGGATTCGATCTAATATCGTTACGCCGCACATTTTTCGAAGAGATCTCATCTCGACTGCATTCAAGCTATTTTCATACTTCCTCTGACATACCCAGGATTCGCTGCCATACAATAAGGTAGGTACCAATATCGCGTTGTGGACAGCAACTCGAGCATTCTTGCTCAGACTTTTACTGCCCATCAACGCCGACATGGCTCCATTCACCTTATTTCCGGCAGTTATCCTTCTTTCAATATCTTTTTCATACTTTCCATCTCGTGTGAACATGCTTCCAAGATATACAAATTCATTCACTTGCTCTAGAATTTGCCCATTTACCGATATTGCACACTCGGTCACTTGTTCATCTCTTTCGAATACCAGAACCTTAGTCTTGCCAGCGTTTAGGCGCAGCCCCTTCTTTTCACATTCTTCTTTCATTATGGTAACTAGTGACTGCAGTTCGCCCTCTGATGACGCTAGTAAAACCGCGTCATCGGCGTATAGTAGGCAGTTGACCACTAAGTTTCCCATTTTCACTCCACATCCGTTCGTTCTTAGTGCTCTCAGACAGTTATCTAGATATATAATGAACAGCCAGGCAGACATGATACACCCTTGTTTGACCCTCGACTTCACATCAAACCAGGGTGACATCTCACCGTTAACCCTAACGCACGCCTCGCTATCACTATAGAGTGATTTCACGGCATGCAGTAGGGAACTGCTCACTCCATATCCAGGCAACACGTCCCAGAGTTCCTTTCGTACGACTCTATCAAATGCCTTCTCTAAGTCGACGAAAGCGCAGAAAACCCTTTGGTTAATATCCAAAAACTTTTCCGCGATTCCGCGAAGCGAGAAGGTTTGATCCATACATCCTCTTCCTGGTCTAAATCCACCTTGGGATTCCCAGAGAAACCTTTCGGATCGCTCTTGCATTCTTATCGTCAGGATCTTCGTGTACACTTTACTAGCTAAGCTGACCAAGCTGATGGCTCTGTAGTTGGAGCAGTCCAATCGTGATCCCTTTCCTTTATAGAAAGGCACGATGACTGCTCGCCTCCAGTCGTCCGGAACATCACCCTTTTCCCAGCAAAGATTGCATAGCAAATAGATGACGTCCCAGACCGCTGGTCCACCGTACTTGATCATCTCAGCCGTAATCCCATCTATTCCCGCAGCTTTTCTACATTTCAGACTTCTTATCGCACTTACAATCTCTCCCATACTTATTTTATCCGCTATAGGATCCTCGACAGATTCTGTTGGAGGCAGCTCTATGAGTAGATCAGCGGCATCATCATCATACATATCTTTGTAGAATTCACTCCATCGCCTGAGGACGTCAGTTTTGTCAGTAAGTATGTCATTGTCCTTCGAAATAATCACATTCATCCTACTACTGGCTGTAACACAATTTCTGGACTTCTTAACTTCTCTCCAAAAAAGTTTTGCATTGTCCTTGAAATTATGCGACAGTTTTTCGTCTACAGTCATTTGGAACCTCTCACGCTTCTGAGCTATTATCTCTTTCGTACGATTTTTTGCAGGCGATATTTTTCTTTCATCTTTTCTTTCATACTTTCACTTGAGCTGGACATAGCCAAAATGTCTTGCCTTGCATCCTTCTTCTTTTTAACTTCTTCTTTCACTTCATCATCCCACCAACCATCGCCATTTTTGGTTGTCCGCCCTTTCGTAATGCCACAAACCTCTTTCGCGGCGCATAAAATGCTGGACTTAAGGAACTGCCAACAAACATCAACACTCTCAAACACATCTTTCGGGGGACAGGCTAGCTGTTCAGATACCCTTTCTTGATATCTGTCTCTAATAGCCGCATCTTGAAGCCTCCAGCTTTTGATGCGGTCTGCGACTGCAGAACAGGGACCCCCAGCACGGGATCGCCAGCCCGCGAACAGACCCCTTATTCTAGTTATAACTAGAAAGTGGTCCGTTCCCAGGTCGGCTCCCCTATACACCCTGGTGTCCATCACCTGTGTTCTGAGTCGCTGATCTATTAGAAACAGATCTATCATGCTTCGCTCATTTTTCCGTTCCCATGTATACTGATGAATCCTCTTGTGGTCGAACATGGTGTTCGCCACAAAAAGGTCTCTCTCCATGCATACATCTAATATCAGCTTGCCTGCCTCGTTCACTCTCTTATCACCATACTTGCCGAGTACTGCCTCGTAATCCTTACGGGCTGTCCCGACCCATCCATTCAGATCACCACAAATAATCAGCTTTTCATTCCCTTCTTTCGTCTCTAGAACATTACTCACACATTCCCAGAACTTATTGAGGTCGCAAGTGTCCGCTGAGGCCACCGGAGCATACACCGCGACTAAAAATAGTCGGGTAAGGCCTATTTTAAAGCGAGCCCAAATAAGTCTGGGGCTCACCGTATCATAACTTATCATACATTCTGCCAAGCGGCTGGATAGTAGAATTCCCACTCCCTGGCAGGCGTGCTCGGTGTTTGCCACTCCTGACCACAGCACTAAACTCCCGCCCGGGAGCTCGTCTACTCCACTACCCTTCCGCTTGGTTTCAGACAGGCACACAACATCTAACTCGCTCTCTGTCATAACATCGATCAATTCGTTCATCTTATCAGCCATACCTCCTCTTACATTCCATACACCCATCCTACACTCCACACTCCACTCCCCGCCGTGAGGCACTCCGCGTGATGGGTGGCGGTCCCCATCGCCGCACTGTGCTGAATTTTTCGCACCAGCGGGGACGGACTGGTGCGCGTCGCCTCGGGGGCACGCCCTAACAGCCGTCCGGCCAATGCGCATCGACAAATAAATCTATTGTAATAATAGCCTTTAAAATGTAGTTAGAAAGGTACCTAGGAAGCGAGGCTAAGTGCCATTTCAATCACAATATGTACATATTATATACAAACAAAGACATAAATGAAACAGGAAAAGACTAGTGATGTGATAAACATGATCTGTGAATGCACATTCAACCTCGAAAGTTAATCCAATCACTTGGATGATCGACGCCTGATTGGATCAATCAATAACAATTTATATTCTCTTTAAACACCTTAAGTTATTAGCGAAGTGTTGGAAAAATATACGTAAAATGTAAATGGAGTAAAGGAATTTCATTGTATGCAGTTTTGGTCCAAGCAATAATTGCGATTGATGAGGCGTTAGCTAATGAACTCAAATATGCATAAATGATTAGTGATCCACGAATGGTATCTTTAACCGCTTCATTTACGAGCAAGGGGCATTGATGATCGTTGTTAAATCTAGGATGCTGACATGTTAAGAGTACGCGAAGTAATGGAATTCATTGATCTTTTTAGCCCCTCTCTACTTTTATATGTATTCATTATTCAGCTGATAAAATAGCTGAGTAATTGCTTTTGATGGGATAGCTGAGATCAAGTGCGTGAACATAAACACAATATCATTTTTTATTTACATTTAATTGCCTGTTAAAGTAGCAAGTCTTGGCTATGCTTTACTATCATATTATAGTTATTATATTCTACTATGCGTATAATACAAGAAGTTTAGGTTTGATTATTTTCTATTTAAAGACTTCTTGACTACTAGAAACTATTCAACAGTTGGGCATTATAATGACGTGTCATTGCATTCATAATTTAATAATATTTAAGGCTCTTGAATAATGATGGCAATAGCCATTTTTTCTCATAAAATTCCGATAACTTATGCTACATAACCGATAATGGGTGAGACCAAAAGGCCTCCAGCCAGACACTTCTTAAATGCCGTTATTTCGTCATATTACGGTCTCAGATATGACTAAGTTGAAGAGATGATGAGGTATCAACGATTTATAAGCATCGTTACCGTCATCTACCTAATAGTTAATTATCGGGTCAACGTTACACAGGTGTTAAAAGTAAACTTATCTGTGGTACCGCTACAATGTTCCTCGTTTAACGGTACCGTTAGTCGTGCTGCTGGGTGTTGATATGCAGGAATTAACAACCAGTTATCCGAATTCAGTTAGTTACTGTCGACGCTACGTTAGTATAACCGAGGCATCTATGGTGCCAACTTTGTAATGTGATTATGGGTGTCCGTATCGTTAATGAGTTATTTTTAAACAGATAGAAGGCAATGGCTACAATCCCACGGGGATAGGACGCTATTTTGGGATAAAAGGTAGTTAGTTGGTCCAGATAGCGAAAGAGGTCAGTCTAGGGAGAACTGCCGCTCTACTCCCTCGTCTTTCGCTTCAAAGTCTTTAGCCTCTTCATACATCTATAAAAAATCATGTTCAAATAAATACGTAAACATGAGACTAATAATAAAATTATAATTTCTGCTCGACCTTGAGTAAAAGCTAAGTGCCAGTTAAATATTTTAGCAGCGAAATTTAAAACCAACCTGACAAAAAGCAACATACATTCTTATTGTTTTAACTAATACGAAAGGAATGGAGGAAGTTTTCGCCTAGACATTGATTGATCGAACATTTGACAGCAAAATTTTGGCCATTGAACACCTCGCGCCGCAAACATTGGCATGTTGATACCTGATGGGTTACATTGATATATCGATATATCGCTTATTGATATTTCAAGTAAGGAATAAGTACTGACAAGACATGTCGAAACTATTCATTTATTTAGTTTAATTCAACAATGAATGCTGACTAATAACATTCGTTAAAAATATTAATATTTATCATTAACAAAAATATTAAATTCTACAAATCAACTATGTATTATATGAAATACATAAATAAATGTATGTAACTTTGCTAACGTATAGCTATTTATTGAAAATATCGAGCGGACACCTTCACATGTTTGGGAAGGAATTCAAAGTAGGATGCCTACTACATTTGTGCGTAGTTGTGCTTGAGAAACGGCGATGCTCTCGCCTTCTGTCAAATAATATCTCTGTTAACTTGAGTTAAGTGAAAGATAACTTGAATTGTATATACGCAAGTCAAATGTCGTGGGCGGCATATCTACAGGTGACTGAAGGCGTGACACTTCCGGATATAAACAATTGACTATCAGCTGCTCGTGACTTCATTTGTATAAGTGCTCTGTGCGTTGCAGGTTCTAATTAAAAACGACTATTCTATGAAGTCTTGTCTTGAAGAGACTGATGAATGAGGACGAAGCAAAAGAGGTATGTACGTGTAGAGAGAACTGGCGCTCTTTACTCTCTAACTACCCGGTTAGGGACTCGGCGTGATGATATATACGTGTTCTATGTAGTCATCAATAACATGGACACACGAGTGACACCCAGGTTGCAGTAGGCAGCGGTAAGCACTCACCATCAGACAATGCAAGCTTATTTGCGACCTAAATGGTATTCAAAAGCCAAGAAAACTTACCCAACGACTTCAACAATCGTAATTCCGACATTCAGTGGTGTTGATTTTGCAGGTGTCACGAATTGAGGTGCATACTTACGCTATAGCACCTACAATGCTGACCAATTTCAAAGGGTTTACGTGTAATATTATAGAATAATGAATAGGCAATGTTGTTGCGCAAGTGTCCAACGCAACGGAGGCAAAAAGGTTACCAGTCACGTACCCCAGCCATGATCGTAAGGCAAAGAGTTAGCACTGTTGGGACACTTTTTGTAACCTTCAAACTAAGTTATGTCACTGCCATAGACACCTGTCGGGTACAAAATGCCCATTCACAATACTATCACTAGTTTTATGAATTTTTCTTTGTTCGGATTAATAGGAAATAGTAGCTGTGGCTAAGTGGTTCGAGATATCGCCAGCATAATTGAGATGCGGGTCTGAACCCAGGTTTTGAACTTAGGTACAGTGATTGATCACATGAGCTTTAACGATGACGGGAACCTGGAAACGTTTGAGATGACGCTTCCGTTTACTCCTTCAGGGACTCTTGTGGCAAAGCGTATATATAGTATAAACAATAGTATGTGCATATATAAGATGACTGAATGTTGTTCGTTATTACGAATGAAATAAAATATCAACAAAAAATAGAATTTACTCTCGTTCCCGGGTGACAATTCTTACAGGTGACAGTTAAATCAAATGTTAGTCTTTGATATTGCAAACGGATTTATATTCATAGTCTTTAAAAGAACTACATAGATAAATGCACAATTTGTGCTTACATTTTTTTTTCGTATATAAGCATTAGTTTATGGCAATAGAGCGATACTTATTATTCCACGTCGCGACGAGGCGAAGTAACGGACGCGGTCGATGACAGCGCCCACTGTGGTTGGTTTGAGTCGATGCCAAGGTACTATTATGGCTTCCTATTGTTTTTTTTTACCTTTAATCGAACATTGGGGGAACAAAACAAAACACAAGCAATAAGTGACATATCAACATCTTATATATCTTCACGCCTTCCTACAAGGGTGCCCGAAAGAGTAGACAGAGGTGTATAGGACGTACTTACCACACACTCACTTTTCGCCGGAGATATATTTTAGGTGCCAACGTGACAAATGGGGCGTCCATCGACGTTTCACAAGCATAAGAAATTGCTTCAAGAAAATAAAAAAAATAAAGGAAACTGCTGTGTGAACTAATTGTTGTGTATTTGTGCGATTTATTTGTATTGTATCTTTTCCAAATAAAAATAAATATCTATACATACGCCTTTAAATTTCTTCTCAAACGTATGCAGGTTTCATGTCGATATTTTCCTTCATAATCAAACTCGTAATGTGACCAGTCACTGTACTTAAGATCAGAAAATTCATTGGTACAATCGGGATTCGAACTTTTGCATGAACCTTTGTCTTGCGACTGTTTGAACAACAAGGCCACCACAGCTCTTAATAGGTGTATAGATAGAATGTCAATAAATCCTTTTTCGCACTATTGAATATAGAAGTTATGTGCGTTTATAGGAAGTTTTAGGTAATATTACGTCACGGTAAGGTCCTTGTGCAGGAATACACAAATACCTTCGCCTTGACCTTGTATAATTGGTTTAGTGTTCGTTCAACCCCAATGATTGGCAGTTTCTAACCTAAATATAGGTTTACTAGAACTTTTTGCAGGTAGAAAAGTGTTTGGCACATTTTGCACAAGAAATAAGAACTGTGTACGTTCCTTATATAATTTGTTATGAAATCCTTTTTGTTTGACGAAATCCAAAGCTTTTTTCTCTATAATTTACTACACATTGAGCCGTGGTAGATACAGAATACTGCCTGCGTAATGGCGACAGACTCATCCATCATCGCTTATAGACACACAATCGTACAAATATTATAAATGCGAAAGTTTGTGTGCCTGTTTAGTACTCTTTCTTGCAACAACTACGGAAAAGTATTGAATGTATTTTTCCACACATTATTTAGTTAGATACAAAAATCTACCAATTAAATTTATGCAAGTAAAGCTACAGGGTACAACAAAAAGAGCTTATATATAAACGAGCTCCACATGCGAAGTCATATTCTAACTCACGAGACTACAAGCGCCCGCGCGACCCGATACTCAGTATGCCAATTAAAGGTAACATGAAATAAATGGACCAATAAATATTGCCATAATTTACATTCCATGGCAAGTTTGAATTAAGAATAGAACTAAAGATAATAAATTTACATTATTTTGCTGGCTAAGTAAAATAAAAAAATTTACAGTTCGACGATGACGCATGAAAAGGCAATGAATAGGAACTTTCGCTGACCATCATTCCAAATTTAAATATCAATAACCGTAATCTTTGCAGCGTACGCATTACAATAAGAGTTTTCACTATTTATTTGTTACGTGTGCGCTTATAAGTGAGCAATGGACTGAGTTATTGTGATGGCAATCTAAGTATCATAATTACAAGTGACTGTGACCACTTTCACATAAATGTGTTTTGACGGTGCGTTAATTCTTCATTTTTTTAAGTTAGCTATGATTTATTTATCGCGTGAGACAATCTTAGAATAATTTCTACAATGAAAAGACGTAAATTGAAATCAGTAAAATGATTTGCAGGAATAGCTCGCTGGATTTTCGTTTTGTTTGTAACTATTATAATTGTACTTAGTATTTATTTGAAAAAGTTCTGTAGATTCAATAAAAGTGTAAAACATTGAATTCCTTCTCGAATGTAAACAGATTTCTTCCCGATGTTTGCCTTCTTCGTAAAGCTCGTGGTGTAATGTGGAGTAGATCGGTCACAAGGTCACTAGTCAATTATAGTGAGCACAAAATGTTTGTTAAGTAAAAGAGTAATATCGCACCTTATTAACAAAAGCAAATTTCGTTCACAAAGATGATATACCGAGCGAAACCTAGTTACGAAACAATAATTATACTTTTGTTACTGCCTCGCTTAAACATCTTGTATGAGAATAAACTAATAATGAGAATATACCATTCAACTGGGCAATTTTAATATTTTAATGAATAAATGCAAGGTTATATTATTTGGTTGTTTTATACCTACGTTGCGTTTATATGTTCCAAGGCTGTTTGTTCTCTGTTCAGTTTCAAGGCTGGTGGTATTAAGGTTGCATGCTGCAAATACATTTTCAGCATGTGGTTTCATCGTTGTTTTTTTAATGTAGACTTAAGTCACACATTACGATGACATAAAAAAAACTACATTTATACTGGCATGTGTTTAACGACATGGTTAAATTTGAAAATAATTTGATTTTTATTTGACATGCTGACTTATACTTATAAAGGTGTAAAATATTATAAATGTGAATGTAAGTTTGTTAGTTTCGCTTTCACGTAAAAACTACTTAACCGATCATCATGAAACTTTTTACACATACTTTTGGAAGTATTAGAAGTAACATAGGATACGTTACATTGATTTTTTTTTTACGAAAGATAAAATACATAAGCTACTGTTTCGAACTCCACGCGGGCGAAGCCGCGGGCATAAGCTAGTCTAATATAATTGGAGAAAAACACTATTGGGTCTTAGCTCAGGAGACCGTCAATGCACATAGACTCAAATACTTACCTATGTCTGTTCTTACAAATGTACCGAACTCGAGAAGTCTAAGAAAACGGCTTCTTGCAGGGCGTTGCACTGGCCGGAGTCCTTAGGCCGGTTCTTTCTAGATGTGTTTATATGCATTAGCATACAAGCTGCCTTTGTAGCCTTATCTGCGGGCATTAACCTTACGATAAGCAGAACTAGATACCCCTGCTGTGTTGTTTTGGAACTTGACTTAGTTTTAATTATTGGGTTGCTATATCCTCTTTTTTTAATTTCTATTATATTATTCTGAATAATTGAAGAAATAATATTTAATATTAGTTATGGATTATAAGTCACACACACACTCGCGCACGCACAGACACACACACACATACGCTCAGTCTCTCTCACACACACACACACATACAGCACACATATAATGTTACTCGTAGTTATTGAATAGCAGGGTCTCCTAACACAGTCATCCCTTGCTTAAAATGAGACCCTGGTCACTAGATTAAGTATAAGAAATGCTTTGTGTGTAAATAAAGATTTATTATTATTATTATTAATTAGTAATATTTTTGTTACAGATTCATTGAAGCGCTCAACACATCTTGAAGGTAAACGAACTGTTTTCCTATATTTTTTTTACGCCAGTGAAAGAATCATAATATTTGGTCAAGTGGCCGACGCCGTGGTGTGAAACTTAAATTTCCTCTGTCGATACGACGAAATTCATAGCGTAAATACATTCATAATATATTTGTGGCACACATATTCTTAACTATCATTTATCTATTTAAAAGCTCACGTAACAACCTTTACTGCGTAAGTGACATCACAACTTCCGGTGTAGGGAGTTACGTCGTGGTTATTTATTACAGTCCGCAGTTGGCCCCGTCTTAGTGAGCGCCTTCTGATGACATATCTCGAGATATCGCACGTAATAAAATAAAAAGCAGACCAGATGTATTATGTCTGGTAAGTGAACAATAGGAGTGATTTGAAAATACATTTTTTTTGGCTATGTACAAATTTAAAATAATCCAAAAACAAGTATGTGAAATTATTCTGGCAAATCCTCTAAAGTCCCGTCAAAATCGGTCCAGCCGTTTCAGAGATTAGCCGGAACAAACAGACAGAAAGACAAAAAATGTGTTGTACATGTACCGTGTAAAAATCCATGCCTTTAGTAAAAAGCGGTTATTTTAATATTACGAAAAGACACTCCAATTTTATTGTTTCTTTTATAGATAAGTATGTACGTACGGCTACAAAAAGATGATCTAGATATTTTGTGAAATCAATACCTGCTTAGAGCCCACACACGATATTAACACAAAAACGCTAACATGTGATACTGCATACTACAAATCAAATTAATCGGTAATGAAGCTATGAAAAACTAAGATATTTTCTTTATTAATGAACTAGCTTTGGCCTGACGCTTCGCTCGCGTTAATATTTGTTACATGATATATTTCTTTCCTGATACTAAAGTTTAAAGAATTTAATTTAACGTCAAAGACATTTTGTCACTTAAACGATAACATAATTTATAATTTTTAAGTAAATTAAAAAAAAAAAAAAATTTTTTAATGAATGAAAACTAGATTTTCGTTGCTGTATTCACTATGCATATATATTTATGTAGATAAGTATTACAATAGTAAGTCTAGTTACTACTATTTCCCATTTTTTTTCTTTAACTCCACTATTGAATTGCATTGTGATTTATTCACTTCAGTACCATACATTACCATACAGGTCTTGGTATTTCTATATTAAAGAGATTCATTGGGCCCTTACAACTTGTATGAAAAATTTCATTATGTCCGGCTGAGTATTTCAGATAAGACATCGCGACCAACAAACTGGCAATCACATTTATAACGTTAGTGAGGATAACGAGTGCCTCTCACAAATGTTTTCGCGAAACGGAACGCAATAAAAAGTATACATGTATTGGATGGTACATAGCGATAAATTGTTGTAGAGTTTTCCGCACGGTTTCCGACTTTCATTCTTCGTTTACTTAAAAAAAACATGTCTAATTGCATTGCAGGGAAATGCATATGCAATGTACATCTTAACTGCATTTTGTTTAAATGAAACCACAAGTGATTTTGTTACAATTAACGACAAATAAGTTGGAAATTTGTACCGTAGATATGAGTGAAGTTTTGCTTGTAATCTACCATTAAGATGCCACTAAATATACATTACAATATCTAGAAACCGCTTTATAAATAAATACCTATTTATCTATACTACTATTATAAAGAGTAAAGATTTGTATTCTTATGTGTGTGTATGTTTGTAATGAATAAACTCAAAAACTACAGTGCCGATTTCAAAAATCTAGCTGCCGCTAGCTAACTCTTGCTTAAGGAGTAATACGAGTATTGTAGCTTAAAAACTCCGGTGATCTAGACGTGTTTATGGTGTTTTTTGTATCGTTTTCGTAGTTTAAGCTCTGAAAACTTTTATTATTTAGCTGATGGCGAATGCCGCCGAGCATCTTTTGTTATGCCCACGCCTTGTAATTGTCGGATCTCGGCTACGGGTGTTGATTCAAACTAGGAACTGTAGAAGCTGGTCTGTACTGGTGTTTTTTTAGAATCTAAATTATCACCTCACTGTTCATGCTTAAGCTTACGGTAAAGAAAAACCACTCGATGTTTTCTGTACCGTAAAGCTTACGTCTAAGGAGATGTCCAAAGTATGTTAATTTGTGCTTGAAAGAGCGACATATGACATTTGTCACGTAAGCGCCTTAAATGTATATCCAATGAAAAGAGGATGTTTATCCCACCCTCGCCTTTAAGAAGAAAAAGGCAATAGAAAACAAAAAAGGAGGAGGTTTCTCAATTCAATCGTATATATTTTTAAGTTATGAAGTTCATTCACATTGCAAAATGCACCTTCTGCGTGGTGAATACAATACAAAGTAGTAATTCATTCACTTTTTAAATATGTATGTGAATTTGTATTAATGAGAATTAACAAGTCATAATTCACGCTGATTCCCTCACGTGCTCAAATCAACGGTACTTTGTGCTAAAAATAAAACTTGTCTATTCTCATACCATAGACAATAAATCCTATCCGTCAAACGTCAGATTGTCTAAACGCTTTTATTATAAACGAACCATAGGCAGTACTTAGTTTAAACTGGCACGGGTCTCGATTCTCTAGTTTCCAGTGCATAAAAGCCATGTGGGTACCATATACAAAAAAAAAACATCTTTAAGGCGTGACCGCGTGAAACAATGAGCCATTATGCCTTGCTTAGCGGAAGACTACGTATTAAGGTATATTGACCCGATTCTGATGCATGTTACGTGCGTGTTACCTGATAGGTTTATGTTTGTTTAAAGATTTGCCACGCTGTTTTTAAAAACAAAATCAAACTACTTAATCCTTATGTGTTTAGTTTTCAAGATGTTTCACGAATAGCGGTCATACTCTAGCTTCAGTAAGCAACTTATACTACACTATTTGGTCCAGCTCCGCTCGGGTAACTAAGTATGTACCGCATTATCAACGCCACTTATCTGGTCCAGTTGTGAATATTTGCCATTCCAGGGTCCTACGAAAACACATAAAAACTAGTACTCGTAGTTAGGCCAGTATTTAGAATACGTACATGACACAGTTAGCAATGTAGGTGAGCGATGATTGGCAGAATTGCTATCGTAGCCAAAACCGGCTAACTATGAAGACGGTTGAAATCTTCTCATATCAATAGACAATATCTGAACTACATAGAGTTTGCTCAACATGAGGAACTGATTTGACATCGGAGATCTGATGACACCGCAGTTTTTTTGGCTATTAACAAATGGCTTTAGCGTCTATCTTGTTTGTTGGTTGACCCCAACTTCACACAACCATTTAGTAGTAAGCCGCAAAAATTTTGTAGATATTTTTTAGAGAAGAACCATAGTCTATCAAAGTTCAGAAGTGACCGAATTTTAGATAAATTCTTTAGAGATGAACCATAGTCTATAGAATACAAGACAAGTGTGAGAAAGATCGACAATTTAATAAATGTAGGTAATCAATTGATAAACCATTAAACGGCGATTAAGCTCGGCAAAGTAGGCAGTTGGGAGGTCATGTCAGTACCGGTGTTACGTCACCGTTAAGTGTGACGGTAACGGTCTTCTGCCGGGTAACGGAACAGGCGACTCGTGCGCACTACAATTTTACAATTATACTACACCCATATTGTATGGTCGCACTGCTCTTCCTTATTGAATCACAGACAATTTAATTAGATAATTTTTTTTAGTTAATGATATATGGGTCTGATATTAAGCCGTCATTTTGCATATGGAAGGAAGTTTTTTTGCCGAAGGAAGTGCGTTCTCGTCTTGTATTTTGCATGTTCAGGAATAAAAATGCCCTATTTTTTAAAACTCGACTAGCACCTCTAGCTTACAGAAGATCGCTGCGCTTTAGCACTGTTAATAAAAAAAAATTAAGTAAAAGATATAAGTAATACCTATGATGTCATATTAATCTCTGCATTTCGCATTCCTGAATTTATGACGTCTTTAAATAAGTCCCGACTCCCGTTCGCACTTATGAAATTCTGATTTCCGACGCACGTATTTTTATACATTGCTATTTTAACACGATTTTAATAGCTTGGTCTGCATCTATGTGTGGGAATCTATGAACGTAATTTTCACCTACTTCAAAACGTCTCATTTTTAATCGCTATTATAAATAATTTCCAATCTTTTAATCCGTCAAGCTACAAAAACGTAATTTTTTTGTTATATATTACAAATTGACCTGGACATTATGTAAGAGGAAGCTTTTACTTACTTTTACTACAAGAAAGCTCGCTTCATATCATAAACGAGGGATATCACGCTACCGTAAAACGTTACACTATCATTTACGACAAGATCATTTTACATACATATAATGGTCGACTTGGAGTTACGGTAATAGATGTTAAATTTTGTTAAAGTTAACGTAACATATAAAAGTCGTTTAAATGCAATTATATCAACGAGGAACTTCAATAAAGCTTCTTCGAATAAAGAACCTTTTTTGGAACCTACCACGATAATCTGTACGGTTTTGTGTTCATAATCAGTTTGCGGTCGAATGGAAGACATCCGTGAATAATAACCATTATTAATTAACTTAACTATGAGGATCTGTATCCCTGCCTGTCTCTGTATGTACAAGGTCTTGCAGACCACTTTCACTTCATCCTCAATCTCAGTCTCTTCATACATTCTCGCCGGTTTTGAATACTATAGCTGGCTTCATACTGGTCTTCGTCTGCTCCTTCGTTCAGATGCTATTCATTTTGTACATCAATGTTACACACCTTTACTTAATCTTTACAATAACACCTTATTCACGCCAGTTACTCTTGATTGCGGATTCTTAGTCTCGAAAAAAATATGGCGATATTTTAACTAGAGGGTAGCCTTTGGTAGCTTTTCAACTGTTTTTATGCTACTTCCTTCCTCTAACATATCCAGTTTCGCCATCATATAAATTATTATCATAAAAATATCACTACAGATATCTCACACAAACCCAAATTATCCACCTAGAACCTATTATAGGTAAGAACGACAGATGAACATACTTACGTATATATATAATATATTTATGCGTGTAAATGTATGATATTATATTGAATGATATATATTCAGTCATATTAATATTTCCCGTTTATCGCCTGTTTATCCTCTATAGCCTGCCATACCTTTCTCTGCATCAACCAAAGGTTGACTGGTAGAGAATGCCTACGGCATTAAGTCCGCCTATGTAAATAATTTTGCAGGAAGTTTTTTAAATAAAAATAAATAAAATATATACGGAATTAGCGGTATACAGTCGGCTTGAGTTAAGCAGAACAATGAAACAACGCTTGGACTAATCAGAGGCTATTAATTGATATTGTAACGAGCTTCCGTCTGTGGCCGAGTCTCTCTTTACCGCAGTCTCTATAAATCGCTTGGTTAAATAGCTGAGTATGTTAGTTATTATTTATTTAGTTATTAGTTATTAAGAGAGGTAGGGCATAACGGGTTTTCCGTTCGAATTCGGAGCTGCCCGACTGGGGCAGGACCTCCACCTTATAGAAGTCCGTAGCCAAATAACACAATATTTTGTGTTGTGTTCCTACGCGGTGAATAAGGTTTCCAGTAATGAGCTCCTTGGGGAGGGGGGAGGATTGTTACATTGTGTTGGAAGCATACAAGCAGAGGGATTAAACCCATTATGCTGCCAACACACTATAACTCTCCGAACACAGAGTGGCAACACGCAAGTGATACTTCGGTATCGTGAGCGTAAATAGGCTGCGGTAACCGTTTCCCATCAGATGGGCCGTATGCTTGTTTGCCACTCTTGTTGTATAAAGAAAAAAAGTTATAAAGGTTATATTGTTTGGTATCTGGAGATACCCTCCGAAGACATTTTCAAATTGTATACAAGGTGTCACGTATTTCTATGTACCTTAGATTCTCTGGAAACTATCTTCACGCCTTCCTTTCCTTCCTTCCCTTCCTTCGGGTAGTAAGAGTGTAAGAACACTTTTCGTTGCTGCCAAAGAGTATTGATACATATTTGAGTTTCTTCTGAAACGAATGCAGGTTTCCTAAGCTCGGAGTATGAGAAATTACTGTAGTTAAGTTGAAAAAAAAGTATTAGCACTAATCTACTGGGCTACTAGTCTTTAAACAGCAGAATTTAATAAGCGTCAAGACACAATCAGTTACTCTTAGTCTGCTACTACGGCGGTTATCATTTTTGACAAAGACATAGTAATTACAATGGACACAAAACAAAACTAAATTGGACAAAACTGATTCAAAATATTACAGCATGTAATCGTTTAGATATACCTAATTAATAAATAAATCATTTGAATAAGTCTTATCGGATTGTTCATAGTTATTATTGATTTTTATCAATTTGCGAGCAGGAAATTGGTCGTCTTAATGAAGTTCTGTCACGGTACCTCCGATGCTATTGTAATCGACTCACTCGAGTGAAAGTATCGGATAGTTTTTGGCGATTGTCGCTTAATTACACAATAGAATTGAGGGCTGGTGATGTAATACATTTTTTATTCATCGATAAGGCAAAGTAATTTTAGGAGGATCTTTTTGTAAATTACCTAAGTGATACCTATTACTTAACATTGTTTTTGTCGCCAGCATAACGAGTATAAAACAGTATATAAACTGTCTAAGGAAATTCTTGATGATTTGAGAACGAACGAACTATATAAACCAAAAATATTATGTGCTCATTATACATTACACGACAGATTTGATATTGACGATCATATTTTTTGTTATTTATTATTTTATATTCAAGACTGCAATTAAAAACATTATCTTAATTCAAAACGCACTCATTTTATTGCAATTTAATTGCATTACATTTTAATACAATTAAAATGAACATAGATAATATCAGCAATCGATGACATTGTACAGAAATTAATTTTCTATGTACTCATATGTCATAATGACAAAGCTTTTACGTAGGATGGTAATGATGGGAATGAAGCTTACAAATTGAAAGAAACAATGACATATTGTCATTTGTGTAGAGACTATGATTATTTTGTATGCGTGGTTGTAACATGCTAAGGCACCCAACTGGTACCTAACTCGGACAAAGAATATTATAGTACGGGAGCCAGGTACAATTTCGGTCAATTATTTCTTCTCGAGCGAAACTTCGTAAAATGCATTAGGGACTTATACTATGAATACTCACGACCGTCAGCTGCGACTCCGTGGGTGGGGCGGGCAGTGGCAGCCTCCCACGCATGAAGAAAAAAAATTTTTTTCAGTCATTTCTTCCCATTTGAAAATTTGTCAGATTATAGTTTACCTAGTATTTTAAAGAAAAAACAAAGTCAGCTGACCATAATGTGGTGGATTATATGTCAGCTGGCTGCTTGAACATGAAAAAAAAAATGATATTTTCAATTATTTCCTCTCAACTAAAAATTTACCTGGTGGTCGTTTATATGCTACTATGAATGAAAATTAATGTCAGCTTGCTGTATCTCAGTGGAAAGTTTGTCAGCTGGTACCTTCAAAGGTGTAACGCAGCAACATCGATCACCTACTGTATCTTATCAGCTGACGACTTTTCCCTTGACTTACAGCTAGCTGATTTTTTTCATTATTTACTAGAGTATGTCATCTTATATATTTTCGTCCGGGAGAAAATAACATATATTAATTTATTCTTTCTTCCTATATCGCAGCTAGATTTCGGATTAAAATTACCTTCTCCAGATGCTATGCTATAGTAAAAGGTACCCTTGGAGGGGTAAGTTTTACCCATGAGTCATGGGCTATGACTGCGCGCACAAAGGCCCTTTGTTGTGAAGATATATAGAAGATTTTCGCTAGAAAAAAAAAATAGGTGGGGAATATAATGCAACTTGAAGAGAAAGTGAAACGTGTTTAGTCGACAAGAGTGTTAGTACAGTAACAGTTCGGAAAAATAAACATGTCTAATGTAATACCTTTTTGTGTCTTTTGCAAAAAAACCAATGCTCACCTAAAATTATTTAGCGAAGATCAATTAAATAAGTGCAGATATGTATTTGCAATACGAAATGCTAATAATTTAACTGGTCACGATACTGTGCTTCCTACACAACTAAACAATTTTCAGTTGTATCACAGTGATTGTTATCGACGCTACACAGCCTTGCCACCAAAATATAGAAAAAGAAGAACGACACCAGAAGACACACCTTTTTCTACATTACCGTATGTTTATAGATTTATTATTTATTTAAATATATTATTTCTTTAAATCAGCTCGATTATAAATTTATATTAATTTAATGTAAGAAAAAGTATAATGTAGTAATATAATATTTGCCTTATGTACGATATCACTATTACTATAGTTTTGAAGTAGGAAATTACACTATAGACTTATTCTACACAAAGCGTATATACACTATACACACTTTGTAGTAAAGTAGTATGTGTATATGTACGTTGTAATGAAAATTAATAATAATACAGTGTAAACTCTTTATAACGTAGTTCGTTATAACGAAAAACTCTCTATAATATAGAAATTTGTTCAATTTGGTTGGTTTACCACGAAACCCATACATTGATTCACTCTTTATAACGCAACAGCCATTCTCTATAATGAAGAAATATTTTCATATTTAGACATCTACAACATATTTAACAGTGTAATTGTTTTTATAATCAGCTTACAAAACTAGTTTTTGAGGTGCCGAAATTACTAAGAAAGATATCTGAGGTCATAAACAGCCGTCTCACTTTTGAAAATGATTAGTTTTGATTGTTATTTTTAATAAATTCGTTGAAATGAAAGTTAATAAATGAAAAACATATGCTACAATAAATTATTCTTTAATTCATTCACTCATACCAACATGTTCTCCATTATTTAACTTCAAATTTGTTATCAAAACACTCAAATCAAGCATACTGCCGAATAACTTAAGATACGTTATTTTCTCCTGGACGAAAATTTATAAGATGTCTGTTAACATACTCTAGTAAATAATGAAAAAAATCAGCTAGCTGTAAGTCAAGGGAAAAGTCGTCAGCTGATAAGATACAGTAGGTGATCGATGTTGCTGCGTTACACCTTTGAAGGTACCAGCTGACAAACTTTCCACTGAGATACAGCAAGCTGACATTAATTTTCATTCATAGTAGCATATAAACGACCACCAGGTAAATTTTTAGTTGAGAGGAAATAATTGAAAATATCTTTTTTTTTTTCATGTTCAAGCAGCCAGCTGACATATAATCCACCACATTATGGTCAGCTGACTTTGTTTTTTCTTTAAAATACTAGGTAAACTATAATCTGACAAATTTTCAAATGGGAAGAAATGACTGAAAAAAAATTTTTTTTCTTCATGCGTGGGAGGCTGCCACTGCCCGCCCCACCCACGGAGTCGCAGCTGACGGTCGTGAGTATTCATAGTATAAATCCCTAATGCATTTTACAAATTTCTGATTGGGAGGGACTTGGTCATGAAAATCTGTCACTGGCTCCTAGACCATTAATAGGAATATTGAAATAAGCGTAATACTCTCTCTACTTAGGGATCAATTTTAATTAATAGTAATGTATTCTATTTTTGAAAATCTTTTAATCTTAAATTTTTCATTAAAATCAAAATTAAATGGCATACGTAAAATTAAAAACTTATTTTAATAATATTGGAACTATTGTCGAAACTCAAAGCCAACAACGCATGTGTGATGATTAATCTTTAAGTTTACTATACCGTGAAATAGATCTATTACTTAAAAACTCCTTACTGAGGTTCCTTTGAAATTTTAGTCGGATTTGTTTTTAAGATATTAAGATTTTATTAAATCTCACCAAATTCTTAAAGCTGCTTAATAGAAACCACCATTCGGAAAGTTTAAATAAGCATCGTGTTTCAGCAATAAGTTGTTTTTTATTTCTTAGGCAGCAACGGAACGAATTCGTGCATTGACTCCGGACTCTCCGTAACGGTTTGTTTCTTACCCATCAGTCAGCCTGCGGTCATCACTTAATTTTAAAAAGAAAAAAAACTAATTGCAGACGCATTCTATGCCACTCGTTAGTTAAGTTAATATACTAAAGTACCTACCATCTTTGTAGGTCAAATCTCAAGAGATTATCAGCTATATATCTCAAACATACATATTGAGACTACCAACCATCGGATTTTTTTATAACGAAAACAGTGTTTCTTAACGGTTTCTTGTTCATTAAAAAAAAAGTGAAGTACATAAAAATGAGTAACTTAAAATAAGAATAGCTGGTTTCTCGACGAAAAAAAAAACTATATGAATAAATGAAAAAATAAATTTACTATTTAAATAGCTTATCTAAATACTGGCCAGTTTCGCGATAAAAAACATTTATATATGTATTTGTTTTAAATTGATATCTAGGTACATATATCTAAAATTAATTCACTATTTACCTACATAAAAAAGTACAAAAAAATTGTTAGTATCGCTATATAAAAAAATTAATTCTATGTTAAAATTATTTCATACTTTAGTACACACCTTAGCTTTTACTTATCTTGCTTACATTCATTGAAGTCATTTATATAATGGGTTCATAAAAAGTAATTGTTAAATTCACACACAATAAATTGAAACGCGCGATAAAATTATGGGGATAATATGATTAGAGTAATAGTAGAGGATTCGGAATGATATCATTAAATTAATCACTCTCGGGTCACACATCTTGCTGAATTCAGGTTAATTTCTATGCTACGGTCAATGTTTGCTAAATTTAAAGCTATATATATACACAACGCTAGTAAACTTTTTATTTTGTATTGCAATCTTTAGGTAGTACTGTTATCGAACGAGATAGTTTATTTTCTATTTGATTTATCCTCACGCCTTCCCACAAGGGTCCCCGAAGGGGAAGGCAGAGGTGTATAGGTAATACCCACACACCCTCTTTCCGCCAGAGGTATATTAGGTGCCAACGTGACAGATGGCGAATCCATCGCCGTTACTCAAGCACGACTATACATACGCCTTTGAATTACTTCTCAGACGTATGCAGGTTTCCTCTCGATGTTTTCCTTCACCGTAAAGCTCGTGGTGTGACTAATCACTGTACTTAAGTTCAGAAAAACTCATTGGCACAGTCGGGATTCGAACTTTGCGTCGCAGACAACTGCTCGAACCACTCGGCCACCACGGCTCTTCCTGATTTATCAATCTTCGAAATATTAAAAAGGTAATTATTAATTTAAATACAGTGTCATATATTCCTCAGAATCAAACAGATACTGATACCTACAAGTCATTACTAGGCTGCATAAAACACTTACCCTTGTTACACAACGAGGGTAAGTGTTTTTGTCATTTTATTTTATTACATCGACATTAAAAGTAAAAACAATTTAAGAATTGCTTAATTCTATTTTCAAATACATTTTTATTATAAATGTCTATAATACGCCCTGGAATCATTTTGAACCTCATATTATAGACTAGTAATGTAGTATTACTTATCTCATTATGCTAAGGAGTGTTGCCCATAATTGTCGCGTGTGATCATTATTCATTATATGGCAAGTAATAAAACCATTCTCATTGATTAGTTACTGTGATTTTGTGATTGCTTGCCCATACTAGGAGCGCCTTATTTGCCGCGGGACAATAATTTTGGCTTATTACAGTTGCGATCACAAATTGTTACTGGCACAACGGCAATAAAAAAATAATTTCTATTGCCAAAGCCAGCCTGAGTTTATTTCTTATGTGAAATAATCGTATTACGTAATCGTTCGAAGGTCTACAATGTGCATTTTGGTTTATTTACACGCTATGCTGGTATCTACTCATCCTCATTGATAAGAATGCATACATACATATCATCACGACAAGTCCCTAGCGGGGTAGGCAGAGAGTATAGAGCGCCAGTTCTCTCTAGACTTACATGCCTCTTTCGCGGTCGTCGGTTTCGAGTACTCTTAACATTCCCGTCCGATTTTGATTGAGAGTACGATCGATAAGAATGCAGTGACATTAAAATTAACTGACTTACTCTTCATTCATCAACATTTAGGTTTTTTTTTAAGTTTCCTTCTAAAGTTCCGGAACTTTTTTTGTTCATTATTTTTAACTATAATAAATAAATCAATCTTTAAATAACTAGCTGTACCCTGCCACGCTTCGCTGTGGATATGTGACTGATGCAAAAAATTGATAAAAACAATCCTTGATGCCGATTATATATCATGCTAAAATTTCAGCTCGATCGCTGCAGAACTTTTTGAGTTTTTGAAGTGTACGCTTCAAACCAACATAACATTTTTATATATAGATAAACAAATCTAGTCATAGTATGACTAGATTTTAATTATTTTATATATATTTGAGATAGATTTCTCTTTTTACCTATGGCAGAGTTTTCTTTAAATTGTATATTTACGAAATAATCCTAGGGAAGAGCAGATACTCTTAGTACAGGCATAGCTATGCTTAAAAGCGGCACGTCAGGACCTAGATTTCTGTATGTACTAGAATCTGCGGAGAAATTAGGGTGTTTTTACACCTCCGGACATGCCTTTGGGGACCGTGGGGCGTGAAGTAGTGTTTATGAAATAGCTCGGATTGTTTAATAGCAGTTCGTAAATGAACTTCTTTGTTAATTGATACTGGCAATCATATACTTCAAGGCTTCGTGAAGCAATGTAATGCGTGAGAGAATTCACAATAGAGTGCCCTTATTTTGCAATGTCTTATGGTCAATTCGTCAACTGCCCAATGTTCTGTTCGGAATTTGAATACGAAATGTTTGGAGCCTGATGCAAAATTTAACTATTTATGCCGAAATTGGCAGTGAGCTGAATATTAAGATCACGCAAGTTTGCTTAAGGAGTTGCGCGAGCGCCGATTAGAACATCAAAGATGTCTTAGAGGTATCGTTTCGCAAACACGGTCAATTGCGTGTAACGTTGAATTAATTTGGTATTCAATTAGGTTTTCTTTATTATTTTATTAATTTCGACACGAGATAAGTTACAGTCACAAAATAGCTATAACAATCTATAGAAATACAGATTTGCTCTGGATCGCAGTCTAATTGTTTATGCCTATAGCGATACCATACATACATAATGAGTGCTCGTATTTAAAGATAGTGCCATCACCGAAGACGCGCCCCTCTATTCTTCCTCATAGTTTATAATGTAAGTTTTGAATATTATCGGTACACACTGATTACCTATGAGAGCACACGCATACTACAATTATTAGAGTCGGGTCATACTCCCCACAACCCACGACACTATCGACTAGAAATTCTTGGTTGGGTCTTCGTGGATGGCACTATCTATACGTACCCGTACCCGTGCGAAGCCAGGGCGGGTTGCTAGTTATTATAATATGTCAATATGTTTCCCCTCTGTCGAGTCCTGTCATCTTGTTTGTCGGCTTCCTCCGGGCTAGACTAGACACGTCTCGTTTCCATGGTCTATTCTATAGCTATTTTCGCCCATAAATCATTTGTCTACACAATTATCGGATACTTCGACCAATATTCCATTTAACGATGATTCTACGCAGAATACTCGTGATGAGACAAGACAACAACTGTATTAAAGTAGAAACAAAGGCACCAACTAGTATAATGGTTGCGCGAAGCATCAAACGTGAAGGTCAATACTATAGGAGTGCAAAGGTCACGTTAATAATAATAGAGATCGTTTACAAGAAAAACACCTTCAAGTGTTTTTGCATTACAAGTTCTATATAAGATTTGTCAGTTTTTGCCAGACTCAGGCATCATTATGTCGCAGCTATCATAATGATGTCTGAGGCTGTATTCATTGACAATATCTTCTTCTTAATTTATATAAATTACGTGTCATGTTGTTCGTCCGCGATGGGCTCCTAAACTACTAAACCGATTTCAATCAAATTTGCAAACCGTGTGCAGTTTGATCTAACTTAAAAGATAGGATCAATAGGAATTGTTTACTCAAAGTAATGGTCGCACGAAACACAGAATCATAGATAAAATAAATTAAAAAATACCGTTTCTATGAAAAAAGTATGTCCGAAGAAGCGACAGCGAAACAAACTCCCGGTGTTTAAAAGTTTGGTAACCTACATGGAACTTTCCTTCCTGGCAGGTATTTTTTTCTTGGAAACGATGGTAACTTTAGTTTATTTTAAATATGTGACGTTCAATAAGTGTTCCCTGTGTCCCTTACGTTGAATAAAATAATTTGATTTTGATTTAGATTTTCTGACTTATGAACTATTTATGTAACTGTATTTCCAAAGGCTGTATTTCAAAAGCTCTCCAAAAGGCTAGGCAGAAGATTAACTTGATCCTTTTTACCGGATAAATATTTAGGATAGATTATTTCATCACCGTTTCGCTCCAACAATTATTTATTTGAGTTCAGAAAGAAGTTTTTGGTACAGACTGAAAGGAAAGAATTAGTTAATCATGACTTCTACTTACTGGGCATTAAATCAAGTCGACTAGTTTATTATTAAATATCGATTCTATAAAAGTAATTTACATATTTAAATGACTATTAAAAACTACTTTCACTTTAGAATTTCAATTTGATAAAAACAAAATTACACTTTTATAATTACGTTTCGGTAACAATTGCTTAGGATAAATAGTTTAGTTTAAGAACTATCAAAGTAATAATAAGTATAAACTAACTATAAATAGAATAAATGACCCAAATCTGTGTCACGCGGAAGGGTGCCAAGAAGACTAGCGGCATTGCCACGTTGTATGGCAATGCTGATTCGCTGAGCGAAATATTCGCCAGCCCTCCTGTCACGGCAGGCCTCAAAGAGTTTCCTCGAGACATCCTTATAAAATATCTAATGTAATTTTCCTTTGTTACAGGTGTTCAACAATGACATAAGTGTCTCGTCAAGATGGCGTTGCGGTTGAAAAAGGACATAAAGAAAGCTTCCTACTACGTGTGGTTCCTGGGTGCGCAGGAGTCGCGCGGCTTGAGGGGGGAAGAATTCGCACTACCAGCGATAAGGCTGCTCGAAGAGCGCGCGAGAGACTTGGAACCATTCAAAGTTACCTTACAGGTGAAGGAGGATTATCAACTGTTATATTATTACTAAGTACTACGTACGTAAAAAAGGCGTGGTTTGAATAATTGCGTGCGACACAAAAATCGCAAGTTCTTATCCCGACTGTACCAATGAGTTTTTCTGAACTTAAGTACAGTGACCCACGAGCTTTACGGTGAAGGAAAACATCGAGAGGAAACCTGCATACGTCTGAGAAACATAGTCGTGCTTGAGTAACGGCGATAGACTCGCCATCGGTCACGTTCGCACCTAATATATCTCTGGCGGAATGTGGGTGTGTGGGTATTACTTATACGCCTCTGCCTACCCCTTCGGAGACCCTTATGGGAAGGCGTGAGGATCCTCTGCCTACCCCTTCGGGGACTCTTTTAGGAAGGCGTGAGGATATATTATCCTCTTTACAACATAGTATAATTATAATTACTATTATAGTAGGGACGATGATAGCTTGAACTTATTGACAGTTATGTAAATGATGTTTAAACCCGAGAGCTTACGCACAGTTAAGTAACCTTGATTATATCTCAAAATACTTAAATAGTTCCGCATAACACTCTGTATATTAACCATAAAGCGTTACGCCATTGTTTGAATACCCAATAGAGTGTTAACGACTCCGCTTACTGAAATAAATGGTCGGTTCCTACATCTTGCACAAAAGGTGATTAACAGCAAAAAATAACTCCACTCTGAACCTCTTAATTGGAATTAGAAGCAAGTACTTTGGTTCGTTTGTTTTAAAACTTTTCGATGATACTTAACGCAAAGTATACTTCCTACTAAATAATATATCATCACGCCTTCCCACAAGGATCCCCGAAAAAGGTAGGTAGAGGGTGTATATTTTAGGTGCCTACGTGACAGATGGCGAGTCCATCCGTCATGAATACAAATAGTTTTTACACGCACGCTATTCTATTCAACAATCATGCCCAAGGACTCTTTTTAATACTACTAAGTATTTAACTCCAATGAGGTTAACAGTTCCAACCCCAACCGTCTCATATGACTTATATCCTATCTAACGCTGAAGTGTGGTCACCCTGGTTCTTAATTCAGAGATACATATGTGACGTCGAAGCGTTGTAACACTTAGGTCAATTCATCCATTAATCAAATCATAAATAAAGTACACAACTATATTTTTATCCTCCCTTCCTATCTAGCGCTGATGTGGGGTCAGCCTAATATTTAATCACAGATGTATATGATGTTCAAAAATATAGCGACACCACAGATACGTTAATTCATCCTATCGGACTATAAACTAAAGTACACCTTTGTTTTGAGCTATAAGCTTAACTGTTATGACATCGGATCCACAATAATTATTCTCCGAATGTGTTAAATGAATATTGCTGGGAAAAGGTCGGCGAAAGTTATTACCGATGTTCTAATTGATGTATGTTTCGAATGTTCGTAACTAGAAGTGAATGAGTTACGTAACGAAACCTCCTTCGAAAATAATACACGGCTATTATCAGATCAATTTAGGTATTATGTGTGATCAAGATAGCAGGTTCGTAACGTATTAGTTATGTCATCAATTTTGCTCCGGGCCCAATCCCAATTGGCTTATCGATGTTCTGTATCGATTTCTAATAATAACCATTGATAATCAATTCCATGACGCCAATTGTCTTTCAAATAATCATTGTAGCGTATATGGCTTCCCCAGTTTATGAGGCCGTAACGCAGATTCGGAATTCAAAAACTTTAGTTTTATTATTATCTTTATATATATAATACTTCTGTGAGTGTGTATGTCACTGAACTCCTCTCAAACGACTGGACCGATTTTGATGAAATTTTTTGTGTGTGTTCAAGGGGATCTGGGAATGGTTTAGATTCACAATTGGACCCGATAGGTGGCGCCACCATCTTTTTTTTTCCACCCGAGCGAAGCTGGGCGGGACAACTAGTAATTGTATAAATCGTCAACGTTGTAAACACGGCTTTTTATAGGAAGCGCTGCATTGGAAACACATGCATACTACCAACCTTTAATAATATGCATTTGCATTTAATCGTGTTTATTATTCATAATCCATAAGCACTTTTGAAAATTACTTACTTAAATGTTAATTATTGTAAGTAAATAAAATCATTAGAATGGTTACGTCATCGATTTTCGACATGTTAATTGCAATATTAAACTTGTCGATTGCTCAACTAAAACTAATCAACATCAATGTCGTAATGGGTATCTTTAAAACACAACAAACGGAAGGAAGCATATATTACTGGCTGTGCCCTGCGGTCACACCCGCGTACAATTTAATTGCATCTGTAGTTCGCATTCATAATGTTATTAGTACGGAGTTTGACTTTGATTAGGTATCATCGAATAATTTAAAACAAACTAACCAGAGCAAATCAAAAGTCTTTAGAATAAAAACTTTTTTAAATCATATCATTTGAAAGATGTGATTTCCTTCCAGGTATCCCACAAAGGATTGAAAATAATCCAGAATGTCACAGCTAAAGGCAAACAGCAGACTATCAAGCACTTCATCCCTCATGGCAGCATCACCAGTGCAGTTGTGCAAGGGGATGTAGTGGCCTGTGTACTGCTGCTATACAACCCGGTCACCGGGTGTCCCGTACACGTACATGCTTACAGGTAAGAAAACCTATAATGATAATGACATTCATAAAAGCTCCCAGAATATTAGTATTAAGAGCAAAAGGGTGAAGGAAAACTTCGAGAACAAATCCGCATATGTTTGAGGAAGGCTTTTCTACAGTCAGGCTTGAGAGACGGCGGCATCATCTTAATAATACATATATATGTAAGTAAGTCATAATAAGTGTTCCCTGTTTCCTTTACGTTGCTTAAAGGTTTTGATTTTGTTCTGCCACATTGACTCCTAATATCTCCTGTGAAAAGAGGGTGTTATACCCCAGCCTACCAGCATAGAAAGCATGAACATAAAAAATATTAGAGGCGCGAGTAATCTTGGCAATAGTTTTAGCCAATTTTTGTTTTACAAGCAACACTCTTTGACGGAAGCGTGTAAAGAAGGCTGGTGACATTGCCACGGCAATGCTAATTTGCATAGCATAATATTCGCTTTGCTTCCTCATATCATGGTAGGCTTAGAATGATTTCAGCAAGAATGAAGTTTAAATTAGGAATACTTTCGTGTATCTTCACACCTTCCTATAAGGTTCCCCGAAGAGGTAGGCAGAGGGGTATAGGTATAGATACCCAACACCCACTTTCGGTGCTAACGTGACAAATGGCGAGTCTGTCGCTGTTAGGTACTCTAGCACTACTATACATACGCCTTTGAATTTCTTCTCATGCGTATGCAGGTTTCCTCTTGATATTTTCCTTTATCCTCTCCTTTAAAGCTCTTGGTATGCCTTATCACTGTATTTAAGTTCAGAAAAACTAATTGGAACAGTCGGGATTCGAACTTGCAATCTTTGTGTTGTAGGCAACGCTCGAACCATTCGGTCACCACGGGTCAGTTCGGAATGTTTCATACTTTGCTTTTAAATAACATTTAGCTATTTTCCGTTAACAATATACGTACACAACGCGGTGGATTGTTTTTTTTTACGTAAATTATCAAGTTGCAACCTTGACCGAAGATGATATCACAATGTGGAAATCTTGATAAATCTTGCATTTAAATGTACAATCGCGCGTTCTGAATAAGTATTACTTGAACCTAGGTTTCGCAGAATGGATGGTCTCATAATATTTACTACGTTTTGCATACGAAATGCGCGATGTAAGATATGCTTATATTTTTCAAGAAAACAACGGTTAAAGTCCAGTTTTTTTTTTGCAAAGAATATAGATTGGAGGAAAAGTGTAAGGATAGCGAGGAATAGGCAATATCAAATCCCAATATAACGTTATTGCTATCATTATTCAAGGGTGCAAAAGGGATATCTGTCTGAAATATTATTGAACTATGAATGGATCAGAACGTCATGGTGAGGATTAATCTCTGGTTTAAGCCCCAGTCTACCAATGACTGAATCTAAAACTGCGGTGAAGGAAATTGTACTGTAGTGGGACGCTCCGCGGCGAATTTTGTATGTTCAAAGAAAACAAAATACGCATGAAAAATAAGTGTAACTGCAGTGGGAAGGTATATAGGTAGACTAGCTGTCCCGCCCAGCTTCGCCCGGGTGAAAAAGTTAAACTGCCTGAAACACGATCGCAGCGCCACCTATCGGGTCCAATTGTGATATAAGCCACCCTATCTTTTAAGTTAGATCAAACTGCACACGGTGTGCAAGCTTGATTGAAATCGGTTCAATACTTTAGGAGTCCATCGCGGACAAACAACGTGACGCGTAATTTATAACTATTAAGAAGAGGATAGATATTGTGAAATAAAACAGTGTCAATGCAATGCCACTTTGAACTGAAGTGTTAGAGAAATATTGAAACAGACACTTGACATTTTATGAACGTGACCTTTGGACCAAATATCACATCCGTGCGATAAATGTATGCCTATAAGTATTTATTTATAATACGGTGTTACAAGACTAAAAAATGTTTAACTGACACTGGAATTATTTCTGCTCTAATCACAACTTTGAACAAAACATCCAAGGTTTTGGGATGGTTACATTTTTTTTATTTATTGTGATTTGTTTTGTTTTCCACCGATAGTCCTATATTTATGTTATTTATATGCGTTAACATACATTATTGCCGTTTAATATATAATAATAATAATAACACACATAAATAAACATCTATAGCCGCACGTAAGCCCGATTTCTGGCGTGGCGACGCATGCCGTGGCGACGCCTCGCCATACTTCAGTTACCATCGACCAATTGTCACAGTAATAATTAAGTAGTCACGATTTGAAATAAATTCGTAAATTTTTGTATTTAATGAAAATAAATGTTTATTCAATAAATAGTCATCGTTATATGGAAAAAAATCATAATATTTTATTTTATCATTATGACATATTTTGTTCCTTTCACAATCTGTTCTTTTCTGCATATTACTTTTACAAAATAATGTCGATGTTTCACATATGCCAGGCGTCCTGTGACGGCTCACATTTTTTTTTTTTTGTATAATTCTCACTATATCTTTATAAAATACTAGTGGTCCCGCCCAGCTTCGCTCGGGTGGAAAAAAAAAAGATGGTGGCGCCACCTATCGGGTCCAATTGTGAATCTAAACCATTCGCAGATCCCCTTGAACACACACAAAAAATTTCATCAAAATCGGTCCAGTCGTTTGAGAGGAGTTCAGTGACATACACACTCACAGAAGAATTATATATATAAAGATGGCATATGTGTTTCAGAACACATATGCTATATTATTATAAAGTTTCATCAAAATCCATTCACTATTTTTTTACGTGAAAGAGCAACAATCATACATCCATACATTCTTACAAAATATCGCGTTTATAATATTACTAAGAGACCTTCTACAATTTTATTCTAAAATTTTCGAATGCAGGAATTGTATTTATGTCGATTATCTAAATTCAAAATTTAATTCAACATTCCATACAAACTGATGCAATGAATTATGAATAAGAACCTCACTTACATAAA
The DNA here is from genome assembly GCA_945859725.1 of Drepana falcataria. NCBI lineage: Eukaryota > Metazoa > Arthropoda > Insecta > Lepidoptera > Drepanidae > Drepana > Drepana falcataria. Next base: position 4,852,793 of record OX243941.1, on the reverse strand, counting down.
TTTAAATTCAATTATTCAATTCAATACTCGGATAACTTAGCAGTGGGAGGTTAACGAGCTCTCCTTGACATTCGTTGCGCTCTTCCTATTCCACCTGTCCTTATACAGTATGAGAGGGACAGATTGAGTTACTTTCAATTAGGCCAACTGTTTGCTAATAAAAGGTCATACCAATAGGTCACGTAATTTAGCTATGAAATATAGATAGCTAGGAAGTTGTACGTGAAATTTCATTCACGCTGTATAAATTGACTACTCTGTTGGTGATAGGATCACAAAAGTCTCGCACTGCGCGGTTCCAAAGGAGTTTCCTTGCGCGAACGCTTAGGCTATGGAATGAGCTCCCCGTTGAGGTTTTCCCTGTAGAGTACAGCATGGAGCTCTTCAAGAAGGGTGTAAAAAGATTCCTGCATGGTCGGCAGCGCGCGAGTAGTACTCCTGGTGTTGCAAGCATCCATAGGCGGCGGTAACCGCTTCCCATTAGGCGTACCGCATGCTTGTATGCCGCCTGTGTGGCATAAAAAAAACACATTGATATATCTATACATGTAACTTGCTTTTACATACAGACGGCGTAGTGTAGTGGCAATTCTTGGATGTTCTATGTATGTAGTACATGTTCTGCTGAATTCGGGACTTTGTCCATTAAAGTGGAACTGTCCCAAGGTATTAATTATTATTATTGTTTATAAACAAAATAGGTTATTTCAAAACGACGTATTAGCTGCAGTGCAATGTTTGCAACACAAAGAGTTGGGTCTTCACCTGGCCTTTACAAAGATACCACGAGTATGTGGAAATGCAAGCAGCATCCTTCCTACAAGTAGGGGAGATAGGGGAGCATTGGGCACTTTTTTACTTAAGCCTTAATACAAATGCAATTTTTTAACAAAATCAACTTTTTACTCCTTATATTAGTAGCACATATATTAGGCTTCAATTATAACGAAGAACACTTATACAATTATAATCAGTCTCAAAATTGCAAGAGATTTTCTGAATACTGTCAAAAGTGCCCAAACCTCCCAATGGTCGGGAGGTTTGGACACCTCAATGGGAGGTTTGGGCACTGTATTAAATAGGCCACTTAATGGTAAATTACTTGAATATTAAATAATATAATCATAAAAACTTGCAATAAAATCAACAAACAATCAACTGTTTTAAACTATAAGTACTCAAAACAAAAAAATACTAAAGATTTAGTACTTAATACTCAGTATTCTTACTTCCGTAATAAAATTAAAAAAAATATATATATAATAATTAGTAACACAAACAATAATAAAACATCAAAAGTATTTAGTATTCAAATTGAATATTTACACGCAATTTAAACCCGTCGAAATAATTTTCTTTTAACAGAACTTACTTTTTACAGCGATTGCTGAAACAAACAGTAGTGGCGGGAGCATTGGGCATGCCCAAACCTCCCTTTAAAATTAGTGCTCAATGCTCCCCACCCCTTCATTTCACAAATAAATTCAAATATGTTTTTTGTAGTCTAATGTTTTACCTTAATTTATACGTTAATATTAGCTTTCGTAAACACATAACTAGATGACAATACAGAAACTTACGGCTTTACGCAGATCACGTTGTTATTTCCTTCGAAATCACATCAAAATATTTACTTTTGCACGCACGAAACGGTCGACACCATGTGACACTGACAACTAATCAAGATGGCAGATGACATTAGCCTGAGCGGTGTAGCCAGTTAGTAAGCTAAACTACCACAGTATACAAAATTAAGTACCTTTCATACGACCCGACTTACAAGGTGGTGCCCGAACCTCCCGACTGCCCAATGCTCCCCTATCTCCCTTAAATGTTGAGCGTTTGGTAATGTAATTTCCATTCAAATTGATATTTACCATCCGTAAATAACTATAGCCTTCTTGGTATTATATTATATTTTATTATATTTGCATATATACATACCTACATATCACGTCGCCGAGTCTCATTGGGTGGGAAGATAGGGAAGAGCGCCAGTTCTAAATTTAAAGTATCTTCTTAACCTGTAAATATACAATATTCGCTATCCCGCGTAATATTCAAATTCATATGTGATTACTTTTCGCTTCCTTGGGCAGTTATAATATTAAACTATACCAACCTTCCTCTTGAATCACTCTATCTATTGATGGAAACGACATGAAAATCCGTTCAGGAGTTTGTAAGTTTATCGCGAACTCGCAGACGCGAAAACTCGTTCTTTCAATGTGTGTAGTGATGTCCTAATAATTTTTACATTCATCTTACCCGTACGGCGCGTCACTAGTTACATCTAAATGCATTCGCCCAGTGCTCATGCCCTCAGTTGACATATCACGTTTGCGCATCCGCCGGGGTCGACATCTGCTAGTAATCGACTCGCCTGGAATCTGTGACAAGGCCTACATAGACAAATCCTTTCTTAACCATGCCGTTACATACACACCAATACCATTAACATAACATTAATATTAACCTAGATTAAGCGTTTATGTTTGAGCCGTGGTGGACAAGAGACTTAAAGTCACCTGTAAAATTCAGATGGGAGATTCTAATCCTGGCCGTCTGAATGCTTGGCGGTCGGTACTGATGAGGATTTTTTGGACGTAATTAGTGCGTTTATCACACCACGAGCTGTATGGTGAAGGATGAACATTTTGAGGAAACCTTCGGACCCTTAAGCGTGAAGAGACTGAATATATACGTATAAAGCGTTCCAATTAGATGCCAACGTGACAGATGACAAGGCCATCGGCGTTTCTCAAGTACGAATGTGAAACTCATGGTGTGATTAATCACCGTACTTAAGTTCAGAAAAACGCACATGAACAGTCGGGACTTGCAACTTTTGCGTTGTAGGCGAATAGTCTTACCACTCAGCGGCTCCTAATCTATAGCCAACCTTATGGGCGGTAATCTTACCATTGTTTCTGATCCTTTCCTTGCTTTATATTTGCACTTCTACGTATTTGCTTGAATATTATTGTAAGTTCTATAGGTCGTCATAATTATCTATTCCACAAGGATATTACAAAATCCCGTTACATGATGCCCGCACATGTTAATGTTATGAGCACATGTTAATGTGCTCATATTGTAAATAGCTCGTTGCATACTATTCGATTGTGAAACTGTCTAGTCAGTAGTTTAACCCCGAGTAAATTGAAAAATCTCAATTATTGTACATAAATATCATCCCGCCTAGTCCCTCACTGGGTAGACAGAGAGAGTAAATCGCCAGCTATCTCTACACATACAGGCCACTTTCGCTTCATCAACATTCATCAGTCTCATCATACATGCTCGCCGGTTACGAGTACACGTGACGTTCCCATCCTCGAGTGTTCGATCGATCTGATCTAGATAATTGGAACGTGGTATTCCTCTGCCTCTTGTTTCACATACTTTCGCATTATTGTCTCTATGCCGATTATTATTTAATAAATAAATATTTGTGACACACAAGTATATGAAACCAGTTGTTACTGGTTCTTCTACTTTCTAATAAGCAGGAAATTCCATATATTTTTTAAGCACAAAGGTGAATACTGTGCGAGACCTCTTCGACAAAGACATAGAAACCTAATAACATATTATTGCTACAATATACCATTGCATTCATCCATCGATCGCTTGATACGCGGTCACTTTTTGCCCTACCCTTTCACCGCGTCATTGAATCACGTGCTGTACAGTATCTTACAAAGTTTGACAGAAGGTGCCAATTTTGACAGATATCCTATAGATAAAAAATCGGCAATACTTTCACCAATATTTTGTCGCCTGCCAGTAACAAAAAAAAGTACGTTGTCGTTAACAATGCAGCACGTTTGGGTGTCTAAAAAAGTTGACTGAATAGCCTGTTAACAAACCGTGAAGTGAAAATTAAAAATGACGGTAGTTCGGGTCGCCATTTTTTTCTTATTGTGATTGCAACTTTACGTTTACTCAAACTGAATGTGGTGTTGATTGTAGCATTAGCAACTATGTTGCGACCCCATGCTGCGAGCGGATCTTTCCGTGCTATGTAGAATGTGCCTATTGTGTTTTGATTCTTGTTTGTTTTCTGTATGCTAAGTGTTAAAAGAACTTTCAACTTTTAACAAATTGACAATTGCATTAATCATGCTCTGGCATAATAAAGTCCCAAGATCGTTGTGCTGGCAGGAAAGTGCGAAAATAAGTTGTATGCTGCTCACACAGCTGCTCTCTCAAAATGAAGTTGGTAATATGATACTCCGAGTATTGTTTACCTGTTACCAGACAGCTGTTATACCTGTTGTCACATTGGGTGCGTATAAAAAACAACTTAAAAAAATATTTAGGAGCGTAGGTACGTAATATATGAAAGGATCTGCCAATAATTAAGTGATCAAGGCAAGGTCATGGCATTAGGCTAGACACTGATTATGAGTCAGAATACCTATTCTAACTTAAACATAAGGTCACAGAGATAGCATTGTTCATATACTCATCCTACATACATGCGATTACTAACTAATTAACGATTTATTTTATACCAGCAATACCCTGCGGCTTCACCCGTAGTTAGTTTGATTATTCACAAATATGAACAAGAGTTATTCCCTAACATCCTGTCATAATTCAACTCGTCGCTACGTTTCGGAGATTAGCTGGGACTAGCATACAGATAGACAAGTATTTTATAATTTGAATTTTGTTATCAGTGTCCTATTATAGTTTCCTATGCATTAAGAAAAGTGTAATAATTGATATTATAAACAGACAAATAAATTTTAATAATTAGTATAAATTCACTCGCATGAAAAACCTTACCTATACAAAGTGCAGTGACCCCTAGTGATTTTAGTATCTGTTTCAAAATTCTGTCCTAGGATCGGTTATACTAACCCCTTTATCTTGAAGTGCTAATCCCAGCTTCATCTCTCCAGAGGACGGCTGATCGGACGTCGACAATTGGCCGTCGTATGTCATGGACCCTTAAAAATGCTCATAATGTGTCCGTCGATATGAATGGAAAATTCTTTAGGAAACTAGAAAGTCTATAGTGGCTTGGTTGCAATAGTTGCCCGCAACGAGTTTTAGGACTTTTTTTTAACTTAAGTACCGTGATTAGTAACAATACGAAGGTTATGGTGAAGGAAATGGTCGAGACGAAATATGCGTACGTACTTAGACCTATTACGGCTAGTCGTGCTTTAGAAACGGCGGTGGACTCTGCATCTGTAAATTATATGTTCGGCGAAAAGTGAGCATGTGGGGTTCTTTTTTTTCTTAGTCATCGTAACATTTGCAACCTTACATTATGAATTGTTTATGTAAAAAATACGTTCTTGACGTGTTAACAGGATATTTTTTTCCCGGAGGTCAATCGAAGACCTTTCCCACATCCATACATGGCGCAGTCTAGTTATCTAGTTGTACCTGTTAAGGCAAATACCCTTCATTATGTTGTTTTTTGCAATTGCAAACAGTTATGTTTGAAACAGCTTTTAGGTCAGTCTATAGGTGACGACGCGGCGTAATAAAAATAATTATCAGCAAAAAAGCAACTGCAATTTGAGGTAAGACGAGCATGTCATCATGAATGTCATTGCAGGCGACGTTAGGTATGAACAGGCTTTTCGAGTTCAAACCCATCTTGCGACCTTGACTTTAAAATGTCAGCATTCCAGCGCTAACCTATAACGAGTAGTTTGAATTGAGAAGATAATTTTGCCAAGTGTTTTTTTATATTTTTGCATCGTTATAAGCTCATGATACGAAGGACTCGTTTCACACCGACGCGCACCTATCAATAATACTCATGAGTTTTTAAACTGTTTTGGTTACTATATATAATATAATATATCCTCACGCCTTCCCACAAGGGTCCCCGAAGGGGTAGGCAGAGGTGTATAGGTAATACCTACACACCCACTTTCCGCCAGAGGTATATTAGGTGCCAACGTGACAGATGGCGAGTCCATCGCCGTTACTCAAGCACGACTATACATACGCCTTTGAATTTCTTCTCAGACGTATGCAGGTTTCCTCTCGATGTTTTCCTTCACCGTAAAGCTCGTGGTGTGATTAATCACTGTACTTAAGTTCAGAAAAACTCATTGGTACAGTCGGGATTCGAACTTGCGATCTTTGTGTCGCAGGCAACTGCTCGAACCACTCGGCCACCACGGCTCAACGGTTTTGGTTACTAATATTTATTTAAGTATATATTATATGTTAACGCCTTCCCGCAAGGGACCTAAAAGTAGTAGACTGTGTATTACTCGCAACACACACTTTTTCCATAGATTCCGCTGTCTAACCGTAAAGCTCGTAAACTCATGCGAACAGATGGGTTTCGAACTTGCAATATTTGTGTTGCAGGCAACTATTCGAGCCACTCTGCTACCACAGTTCTATTTATTGATTAAGAGAGGTAGGGCATAGTGGGCATAACGGGCTTCCCGTTCGAATTCGGAGCTGCCCGACTGGGGCAGGACCTCCACCTTATACAAGTCCGTAGCCAAATAACACATTTTTTTGTGTTGTGTTCCTACGCGGTGAATAAGGTTTCCAGTAATGAGCTCCTTGGGGAGGGGGGAGGATTGTTACATTGTGTTGGAAGCAGAGGTATTAAACCCATTATGCTGCCAACACACTATAACTCTCCGAACACAGAGTGGCAACACGCAAGTGATACTTCAGTATCGTGAGCGTAAATAGGCTGCGGTAACCGTTTCCCATCAGATGGGCCGTATGCTTGTTTGCCTCTCTTGTTGTATATAAAAAAAAAAGATTTACATCTATCATTGCTTTACGGAACTTAATGCGAAATCGCAAGAACACAAAACCTTAACATAATTCACTTTCAAACACACAAGGGTCACTAAAGCGCTGGAGTGATAACAACACCCTCATTTCGTCGATGTATTTAGGTGTCAACGTGACAACTAGCGTTAGTTTATATATCTTATATGCATATGTATTGTCCTCTTTAGGTTAAATGTCTTTTATATGTTTATTTTCATATCATAACTTTTATATTTGGAATGGAAATGACATGACAGACCTTGAGAATTCTTGGTTAGTTAAGATCGTGATTTATTATAATTTTATGCATGAATACTATAATAGTATCAATATACATACATATAAGCTACAATGCCAAGTTCATATCAAAGCTATCGATTTGTTGGCATCCGTCACAAATTCATTGATTGCTTTCTTTATTGTTGTTGAAATGCTTAAAAATTTATGAAATTAGTGAAAATGTAAGGTCGGTTGACATTCACATAGAAACATATCACGCATACAATTTATGCTCTATCTAATTATGAATATACATGCATAATAGTTATAGTATATAAAATAATGTATTGTAAGACTTACTACTGCTCTATTAGGATAATTGATGTAAAATAAGTGTTAGTTAGTTAGGTTTAGAACCGTGCAATTGGATTAAATAAAGTATAAATGACATATCTTCACGCCGAGTCCCTAGTGGGGTAGGCAGAGTGAGTAAAGAGACAGTTTTCTCTAGACTTACGTACCTCTTACGCTTCGTCGACATTCATCAATGTCTTCATACATGCTCACCATGATATATAGTAAATGCAATGCATATTCATACCTTATAATTTCTCGATTAATACTGCACAGATGTAAATTTTCCAGATGACTAAGTGCAAATGAAGCGTAAATCGTCAACTAATGTGTATTTGACATAATCTTTCTATCGTTATGCGAATTACAACACGTTTTATTTGCGTGACTTCATCCTTATTTGAAGCGAACATGATGGAAGTCCATATTATTCGTAATCTTTCGCCTTCCCGAATCTGTAGGAAGAACCGTCAGTACCTTAGATGTATGTTATATGTCTGGGGTGAGCCTGTCATTTAAGCTATTTGATTCAAATGCCTATTACAGATTGATCTGGCTTTCAACCGCGTAAAATTTGTGTTAATTTTTGTATGATATTTTTCCTGGATTTAATTCTTGTGAATCTAGCTAATAATTTATCAACCCTGCGCTAAATTTCAACCGATTCCGTTTGGTTTTACGTGAAAGAGGAACATACATTCTGAAAAACCTTTGCATGCATTAAATAAACGGGGTTCAACATTTGTGAACTAAAATATCGAGGTCAACTAATTTCAGTTACCTATAATACACTATCTTCTTATTTTTAGGTTCTTTTAGGAACCGCTCTTTTGATATCCAATGGATAAAAAACAAGTTTGCCTTGTAGTTCTAGAGTTCTACAAAGCTCAAGAGAACTGGCGTTCTACTCTCTCTGCCCCGCGAGGGGCTCGGAGTGAGAATATTAATGTATATGGTTCTGCAACAAGTGCGTTCAAAACGAACTCTACATTAATATGGAGTTGAATTAATTAATATACTTAAGTACGAGGAAACGCAAACGTTGCCCTCAATGTACTAAGATAATGATCATGATTTTCATCAACGAGTATAAAATATTAATGTTGAGAAATTGTTTCATAATTTGGTGCAAAACAAAGGTTTTGTCAGAGGACAGAAAGTGTATCAAGGTTAGCTTTTCTTAAACACACTTTCTAATGAGTTTTATGATAAAACTAACTAGGCCCCAGGCCCAGGTTTCGTCTGCTGTTTTGATATAAAAAGATATCCTTTTATTATTTGTGCTCGCTTCAAGTGTATTAGCGCGTCATATGTTATCCTGAAATTTGTGCAATTAAATGCCTTTTTTTATAATACTTATACTTCAGTGGTACTTTAGTGAATTGCCATGTGCGTGTGCACTTATAGGTAATCCGTGCGTACCGATAATACTCAAACATTAGTGGAAGGTTGCCCACTACCACTATAAACTTTATGGTACAATAGTGGGACGCGTTCGCGTGGATGGCACTATCTATTATATATAATTGTACATAATAGTGATTAACTTCATTGGAAAAACGAATGATTACATTAATTTAATGAATTCCTCCCGCGATGCTGTTATGGCTTCCAACTAATAGTACATACAACTTCTTCCGACCACGCACTTGATGGATACAAAGCTGACAATTATCATATGGCATAATCATTTACAGCTCGAAGACTACTTGAGTCCCAAATTAATTCTACAAGCATCCTACCTAGCACCTTCATTATAGACTCATTACCAAACAATATCTTGAACAGGTCCATCGAACAAATATGTAGAGCTTGCATTAACATAATACAGTAATGCATAATAACAGAGTGTTATAATAAGGTACGAGCGTTAAGTAACGATAAAGATAAGTTATATGTTAATGTGGCCGAGCCCTACGAATGGGCGGTCTCTCCATCTTGCGCCACGTCCGTCAAATGTGGTTATTTAAGATTGGAATGTAGTGATGTAATACATGTATCGATAAAATGTATCATGTAATATATAATCATATACATATTTATATACTGCTAAAATTTATCGGTAAATAGTGAATAAAGTACAGTAAGTGTTTTGGCTCAGGGCTGTTATTATGATTTTATTGAAAGAAATAAATATAAACATATAAACTAAATACCCATTCTGAACATTATAAAAAGTGGGGATAAATTTAACCGTATCAATAAATACTGGAATTGTATGACCATAATTGGTACCAATAATTCATGGTAATTACCCAAATAAAGTTAATTTTAAACATTTAAAATATTTGGTTTGAACTTATAGAAAAGATGAGTGAAGTAAGACGAACAAACCACGTTCCAACTACCTAGATCAAATCGCCCGGACACTCAAAGGCCATGCAGGCAAGCATGTATGATGATGAACCGGCGCTCTACTCCCTCTGACTACCCCTTTAGAATGCGATTTATTTATATCATAACTATACATAGATTGACAGCTTTGAAGCCAAAGCACTCTTCTTATAACTAGGAGTTTAAATCAGTGCTATTAAGGCCGATCGTGTGAATAATATCGATAGAATGGAAAACCCTTATAACGCCTTGTCAATAACAGTTCAACTTTGACATTCACACGCACGGAGTACAATAGCCTGTCACGGCTGTACTTGTCCCTCATTACGTGATCCGTCACGCAGTATTTGGTAATAAGGAATGATACGAGGTATTTGCTATCGATACATTTGGCTCACCACTTGAATGGCATTGAGTGACACGTTTTCATAACGCATTGCAACAGACAAGTGGAAAAGAATGTTAGATTGGCCGCTTGCGTGCTTAGCTATATTTTATTGGCAACTTTTAAAACTGTGATAAATAATGCTTCGTTTTATAGCACGAAGCTAGGTGTGAAAATCTGACTTTAAAATTATAGAGTACTTGATTCTAAATTGCTGTTAGCTTTCGTTAATAACATATTTCTTCACGCCTTCAAGGTTCCTCGAAGGCGTAGGAAATGAAGTAACAACACCGGACACCCTCTTTTCACCTTAAGGCGATTCCGAAGCCGTTTCTCAAACACCACTTTACATATCTCTTTGAAATTCTTCTCAATACCTGCAGGCTTCTTCTTGTCGATTTCCTACATCGGAAAGCTCGTAGTGAAATGTATCAATTACAATCAAAAATCATAGGTCCGTCGAGGCTCGAACGTACAATCAAATATGTATGTGATTATCAATTATCAGAACCAGAGCCGCGGTGGTCGAGTTATTTACTACCTTAGTTAAATATATATAATGCAAAAAGCTAAATAAAGATTGCAACCCTGTCTTTAACCACACTTTCATGAGCTTAAGTGCAGTGATTTGTCACACCACGAGAATTACGGTGGGGGAAAACATAGTGGCCTACATACGTTTGAGGAGAAATTCAATGACGTATTTGACGGTTAATACTGACCATCTGTCACGTTAGCATCTAAATATATCTCCAGATAAAGCAGGGTATTATTAAACTTGATGTAGGCAAGCGTGAAGATTTAATACGTAGTAATAACATATTGATTAATGTACATTAACGACATAATTATCAAATGTATGTAATTGATTGAAAGTTTGTGATTTTGTTTGATCCTTTTTTACGAAAAACTACTGAACAGATTTGAATAGAATTTGCCACAAAAATACATTATTAGCTGGATTTAAACATTAGAGTCCAGAAAAAAAATACTTGATATAATATACGGAAAATCAATGTGCCTTATTTTTCTTCACATTTCTTTATTCTTTATATTTTTCTCACCATCACTAATTAAAAATTTCCTCCGCAGATGCGATTTGGACCACACAGCTGAGTTACTGTACTCGCATCTCCTGGCTTTGATTGAAAGGCCAGAGAACCAGAAGAAGTTTTCTGACATAGAAAGAAAGCTCCAGATGAGAGGAGCTCTCCCTACTTCCAAGAAACCTCCCGACTCCTCGCTGGGAAGCGAAGTTTCCAGAGAATCAGACTCCGGGAGTAACGAGGAACGATGCGTAGCCAACTTGTACGACAGTTTGGCTGCAGAGTTGAAGCAAAAGTTGTCTACAGGTAAAAAGGGACTAGGTCAGTTGATATTTTTCAGATTTTTAGTAGCACGCTTCCACGCAATGTATGTGCACTAGACATTTGCATGGTATTTGGGTATGTATATTATATGTACTTAGTGGATCACTTTATAATATATTATAGTAAGTACGCTTTTGTGATTAAAATATACTAAAGTATTTTTGCACCGTCCATTAGAAAAAAATGCTTGTAATTTGGGATTATTAATCAAACTGAATTTAACAAAAAGCGTTTGGTATTAAAATATAATTGTTGTGATTAAAATGGATATGTTTTGGTAAACGATATATTTATGAACGCATTCAAAGTGCTAGGTCAACGTCCTGAAACGTCAAACTTATTTTAAAGATGGATATGTCTTTAATATGTGATTATATTATGTGCTGTAGATATGGTCGAGAAATTTTATATCGTTATAACATAGATATTTTTATTATCACGCTTGCCAGAAGTAGAATTAATATCACACTTTATAACATTTGTATTTTCCGTTAAATATCTGGGGTCCTAACATGATATCATCACTGCGACAGTTGTACATGATGGTTTGATCTGTCTTTTGAGCACTCTTGAATAATAAATCTATAAATAATGGCACGTCATAGAAAGCAATATATACATAATATCATCAGGCTGAGGCCTTCACAGGCGAATGAGAGTGAACTGGAGCCCTACTTTCTCTTCCTATCCCAAGAGGGAATCGGCTTAATGATACGCATACAATACTCCACACTGGGGCCCTATTTCACTAACTAATTAAGTATTGTTTAACCGCCCATTTATAAATATGTCGATTCACGGTAAGGTCCCACGAGATGGTAACAGTATAAAATATATAAGCTTCAACCCGTGCAATATTGCTATCAAATTGCTTAAGGCTTGCTTGCACCCTTTCCAGGGAAGAGCCCGATACTCCTCCCTCCTCGGGACTACGACACCGTACACCGCCAGAAGGGGAACCTGAACAACATCGATACCCGCCGTTGCCTCAACCAGAATATAGTGGGAGTGAACGCCAGGCGGAAGCTGGAGTCGTCTGGAGGCAGCTCTGGCATTGGCAGTGACTTGGCTCCGTCGCCTGAACGCAACGAATACAGACAGCATGACAATCATAGTACTAGCGGTGAGAGCTTGCTTTTATACCACTTACCCTTAGGTGCCTAGCAGCGCTTTGCCCTATAAGTTATGAATTTTAAAATTCTATCATCTTTTTAAATTTCTTATTACTTCATATTTTTTTACAATCCTGGTAGAAGAAGCCGTGGTGTCCGAGTGGTTCGAGCAGTTGCCTGCGACGCAAAGGTCTCATGTTCGAATCCCGACTGTACCAATGAGTTTTTCTGAACTTAAGTACAGTGATTAGTCACACCACGAGCTTTACGGTGGAGGAAAACATCGAGAGGAAACCTGCATACGTCTGAGAAGAAATTCAAAAGGCGTATGTAATAGTCGTGCTTGAGTAACGGCGATGGACTCGCCATCTGTCCCGTTGGCACCTAATATACCTCTGGCGGAAAGTGGGTGTGTGGGTATTACCTATACACCTCTGCCTACCCCTTCGGGGACCGGCTTTTTTGTGGGAAGGCGTGAGGATATATTATTATTTATTTTTTTAAATTTCGATCCAACCCTGGTTGCAATGTTTATCTTTAAGATTGTTATTTGTATTCTGCATTAAAACAAAATATAAAATATAAAATGGTATGGGGATCTCCGGTTTACAATTGTAGTCCAACTGAGGCAGTTCATGCTCACAGAAGATAGCGCTCAAATTGTAGGCTTTCGTATAGTGTTGTACTTCTCCCGTGGGTGAGGGGTCAAGGGCATCACGTGTAATGACTGTTCGACTCTGATGCTTACAGCCAACCACTTCACCCATAAGGTTTGTAGTCAGGATGTGTCTTAGTATGGAGCATGCTGGATTAACCCGTTACCTTAGTTTTCAATGCGTTGCTTAGATGTATATATTGGACGACCGTCTGGTCTAGTGGTTAGAGCTCCTGACTGCGAAACTTGAGGTCGCGGGTCCGAATCCCGCTGAGGGCAGATATTTGTGTGATGAACAGTAGTATAGTATATATCTATATATCTATCTATATAAGTAAATATATCGTTATAGTATAAGTATATATCTATCTATATAAGTAAATATATCGTTGTCTAGTTACCATAACACAAGCTTTGCTTAATTTGGGACTTGGTTAATTTGTGTGGAATTGTCCCAGGTATTTATTATTATTATTATTTAATGTGGATGAAGCGAAAGAAGTATCTAAGTCTAACAAGAACTGGTGCTCTATCGCTGTCTACCCCGAGAAGAACATGGTATGATAAAATATAGGTTTATGCTGTTTGGATTTTTAGAGTCGAGGGCTAGAAACTACAAGAGGCAGTGCTAGTTGGAAGTATTACCCTATTTTTAGTTACTCGAATTTCTAATTTAAGTAAGACCGTGATCGTTGCCATGAAAGAAATGAGATCACGTGTGTCCAGATTCAATTCCAACTTCCAAAGACGCGATCGTCGCCTATCATATATTATATACCGTTAAACATACTTACATATATACATACTTAGGTATTGATAATTCTTCTACATATTTTTTCCATCAGTGAGCAATTAGATTCAATAAAAAAATACCGTTTTCGTCTATTCATTGAATTCTGTTTTGATAATTTTATGTCAGTAGGTTTGGAGACATTCTTAACACGTTTTTTATGGGGACAGTCTGAGTTTTGCTGGTCATAGTACAATGTGTTATAAACTCATTTGCTAATAAATTAATCTACGCTTTGACAATAACACGTATGTGGTCAAGTGGTCAAAGTATATATATATCCTCACGCCTACTCACAAGGGTCCGAAGGGGAATATAAAGGTGTATAGTATTGGGGATAGGATTGTTATATTGTGTTGGCAGCAGAGGAATAAGTCCCACAATGCTGCCAACACAGTATAACTCTCCTTACACAGAGTGGCAACCCGCAATTGATATTTCGGTATCTCGAGCGTAAATAGGCTACGGTAACCGCTTCGCTTCCGGTGTGCCATATGCTTGTTTGCCATTCTTATGGTAAACATATATTATGAAAGATTAACTTGCCCCAAAGTTATTCGGCTGAAGCAAAAAGCAAATGCTTTAAGTCACCTTCGTGTTCCGTCTTGATGGCGTCATTGGTCGTGACCCGTCGCTCGCTCGCTATCATGAGTTTACATCATAGCTTAAGCATCATTAACACCGGTTTATGCATAATTTAACTTTAAATCCTTTTTGAGCTGTTAAATATTATTAAAAATAAACATGACATGTCAATTAGATACCTCAAGTTTATTGAGAGATCACCATTCTTTGTTTTAGCTGGGGTATTTGGCTTGTAGCTTTTTCTTTGCTCAATTGATAGGCAAATGCAGGTATTAAATATGACACATATAAATAAAAATAAAATTTTAGGCTCAAAAGCTCATTTTTAGAAATCGTGTTCACCGCGTAGGATCACAATACAAAAAAAATGTGTTATTTGGCTACGGACTACTATAAGTTGGAGGTGCTGCCCCAGTCGGGCAGCTCCAAATTCGAATGGAAAACCCGTTATACCTTACCTCTTTTGTTAATGAAATCTCAATTAAATAAAATTATTAGCTTATTAAATATTATTACCATTGAAATCAAATTATATATAGTTTAAGCCGCGAAGCTAGCAGCTATGTCCCTTTTAAACTCTCAGTAACAAAGCAAGAAAACGCTTTGCTAGCCGAACGACCGACCGAATATTGTTTTTTTTTGTCAGAACGTTCTTATGTAATCTCAAACCGACTTTCTTTGGCGCTAACGTGCAAATGATTTCAACAAGTATACACGGTAAAGGCACATACAAAAGTTTCTAGAGAATGACACATCGTTTTATGGTAGATATTTTCATCTCCGCACCTTGTGAAAGCTCTCCTGACAATCTCGTCCTTGCTCAGGCGCGCCTTTAAACCAGACCCAACTGCTAAACGAGAACTATGTATTCTAAATTGTTAACTTATGCTAATATAGCAGGTGTAGGAAAATTGCGTTGGCGTCTTGCCCACATAGCTAAGGCCCTCGAACCCTGAGAAGCACAAGCAGTTAAATCTATAGATAGACAGGTCTTATATATTTACTAGTGCTATTCTATACATAGAAGTTACCGCATTTGGCATACAGTTTGTGTAGTTCTATATATACAAATTGTTTGTACATAGATACATAGTTAACGTAGTGATAAACATACCTATATATCTCGACTCAAACCATCGTGGTGAAAAAATAACTTTTTCGTTGCCTACATTTCTTTTTTTTTTTATACAACAAGAGTGGCAAACAAGCATACGGCCCACCTGATGGGAAACGGTTACCGTAGCCTATTTACGCTCACGATAC
The DNA here is from genome assembly GCA_945859725.1 of Drepana falcataria. Taxonomy (NCBI): domain Eukaryota; kingdom Metazoa; phylum Arthropoda; class Insecta; order Lepidoptera; family Drepanidae; genus Drepana; species Drepana falcataria. The sequence continues at coordinate 4,836,949 of OX243941.1, read as the reverse complement.
CGAAGTATCACTTGCGCGTTGCGACTCTGTGTTCGGAGAGTTACAGTGTGTTGGCAGCATTATGGGCTTAATCCCTCTGCTTCCAACACAATGTAACAATCCTCCCCCCTCCCCAAGGAGCTCATTTCTAGAAACCTTATTCACCGCGTAGGAACACAACGCAATAAATTGTGTTATTTGGCTACGGATTTCTATAAGGTGGAGGTCCTGCCCCAGTCGGGCAGCTCCAAATTCAAACGGGAAACCCGTTATGCCCTACCTCTCTTAAACTTACATGCTAGCATTATGGATGTCAACGTTGATGTCGTGCCTGAGAGACGGAGGCCGACTGTCACGTGTATTTCAAAGGCGAAAAGACGTCTTTTTACACTTCCTCTCATCGTATGAAATTGTTAGATTTTTTCTGGAATATAAAATATCGTGTTCAGCCAGCGAGTAATCTACCTCAGTGCCAAATTCTATCCAATTTCTCTTAGTAATTTTTGCGAGAAATAAGAACAAATATGTTCACAAACGTTCGCATAAAATAATTAGGTTTAAATTAGATTTACACTGGCAATACACCTTAGAGGTACACTTAAAGGTACAATGAAATACTACGTGAAACACCTTCGCGAATCAGAGATCAACTGTCGATCGGCAATTTCATTATATTGCTCGTCAAAGCAGCAATTTAACGGTTGGAAATAGCATGGATAATCACTACTGACTATGAAACACAATTTAGTTGTAAAAATACCGTGGTGCCCTTACATTCAAATAGAGGACTACCGTTTTTGTCTAGTCGTTTGATTGCGGGCGATGGCCTGCAATGTCATAACACTGCGTTAGATTACTGAGTTTTTCTAGCCTCTTAAGAGAATTGTATAGAGTATTCATTTTTATTTACTTTACTTAGAATTAAGAATATAGGGTAAAGCGAAAATGGGCTATAAGACTATTATATAGCACTAGCACTCAGCGCGTTGAATATGTATGTTAATAATTGGCAAAGATATACATGTACATATGTATGTTAATTATTGGCAAAGGTTGGGTAAAACGAAATCGTTCTTTGAAATTGGAGTTACCCCACTTCGTGTAGTACGATTTATCAAAGATCGCAGCTAAATAGCACTGCTCATAGTGATCTTCCGTTAAGTTGGTTTTCCAGAACTGGCAGAAGAGGGCTAATTAATCGCCTTTTGATATTTGCACAGCATCTCCAACCAATGTAAACCAAAATAATGTCATCAGTGTAAAAGTAACTTTAATTTCATGAGTGTAGAGTACATTATTCGACAGCCAATATCTTACGAGTTATTATCTACCTTAGATCAATTCACAAACTCACAGGTACTTCAAAGTAGTTCAAGATCACCTGTTCGCCTTCATGGCGCTAACTTCTATGGCCCGTCAAATGCGCAGGCGCTAATGGCAATATTACAAAACTATCTTTTGTACCTCGTAAATTTATTGCTTAGTGCATACATAAATATATAGTACGTATTTATATGCTATTGTCTTCAAAATTCCTCTCTTTTTGGTATAGCAGAGGCGGTTTTAAATGTATGTAATTAAAATATACATCTAAAACTCCTCTGGAATCTCTTTACTATTGATGAAAGCCGCATTGAAATCCGTTGCGTAGTTTGAAAGATGTACAGACAGCGATGTTTTATCCTCACACATTTTATTCCACAAGGGTCCCCGAAGGGATAGGAAGAGTCCATCGCCGTTTTGTAAAGCTGGCGGTGTGATTAATGTACTTAAGTTAAGAAAAACTAATTGTTGCAGTCGGGATACAAACTTGCGATCTCTGTGTCGCTAGCAACTACTCGAACCACTCAGCCACCACGGCTTTTATACAATGCGATGTTTTGAAAATATATTTCTTAAATACAACCACGATGTCTTGACTTACGCTTACCTAAGTAGTAGTAAGTACATGATTTTTCTCATCATTCACTCGAGTAGGCAGTTTTAAGCTCATTCTCAGGCCTCATCATTCTATAGGACAATAGTGTGCGAGTGAGACGGGATGCATTCTCCATTTAAACGAGCGAGTAGTCGTTTTCCCAAACCGGAAAAAGCTGCGATTGTTCGGAAAAGTCTTTTTATGTTATTCAAACAACCTTCTCGAGTAATAAATCTTAATGGCTCCTTTGTTTACTAATTGTTTCCAATTTTACTTCGCGGAATAGTTACTGGTAACGAGTAAACATCAACGTTTATGAATTTTAGTTAGTACTTATATAATATGTATAATAAAAATAGAAAATATGTTTTTAAGTATAAAGTATCACAACAGTTCAAATAAAGGCCTCTCAAATTTCCGGCTCGAAGGACCAGCTTATGGCAGGTGAGACTTGTCTGTAAATCCCGATGTTAAGATGAAGTCTTCATTAAGGCGCGGTTTCTGTTAAGACGAAGGCGATGGGCACTGTTATGACTGAACACCTACTCTACTATTATGCTAGACGAAACACCTTAAATATATATTAATAATTTAAACGTCCTTATGAGAACTTGTCCATATGAGTGCCGGTACAAGGAGTAGGTACCTACTTAAGTAACATTATAATCATAGCCTGAAAAATGCTCCCTAAAAGCTATGATGGTCTCTAACCATTAACGGATAGCTCACCGGCTTTATTAAGTCTCAGATGATTAAGCTGGCTCATATTATAATTGGACTTATCCTCAAGCGAAAGTCTGTGGAATGTCGTCCTTCCATTCAAAATGCAAATATAGTATTGTTACAACAACAAAGTACGCGGGGAACTAGACCAAATGAAACTCACGCCATTTTACGCGAACAATTAAAAGCTCGCACCAGAATTCAGATGCTATCGTGATTGGAGATACTCGCACGTGGGAACGACTTGTTCATTTTTATGTCAATTTGAATTTAGAAACAAGTTTGAACGTAAAAAGTGTGTTTCGCGTTTCAGAGATGTGATCTTGTACCGTTATGTTCGCGTAAATATGTAGTTAGCGACAATGGGTCAGCTCGAGGAATGCCGTGCATAAAATTACGCGGATTTAAACTGGGCTAGCGGAGCAGAAAGTTGTTTGCTGATGGCGCGTGTGGGTCATGTGGATGTTATTTTATGTCTATTTACTAATGAGGCAAGAATCGTATAGAAATAGTCGCTTTCACCTAAATGCATAAGTATAAGGGCCTGGGCTTCAAAATTTAATACTCAAGTAGTTTTGTCATTAAGAAATTAATAAACGTAGAATTATGAATATACTTTACACGTATAAACAAAAGGCAAATATAATTTCATAAGTTACAAATGTAAGCAAAAATTCTACAGTAACACTATATGATATCCATACGTCACGAAAACAGTCGGTAATGTGCGAATCCATCCTTTGTTTCAAAATTAATTTTCATAATTAGTTATTTAGATACATAGGCCAATTTGAGCCAATTACACAGAAATTGTGCGTTTTATATAGGATATTTATTGAAATATTAAAGGAGTATTGGAATGGAAAAGTCAAATTACATTTAAATTATTTTCGATATTAATGACACAAATGGGAACTAAGCTGATAATACATTTAAGCTTGGTATTTCTATATGAACTTTATTTTTTATTAATTATATAATATATTAATTCAAAATAATAATTATAAATGTATTTATTATATGATAAATAAAAAAAGAGATACGAGTTATGAAAACGTGTTTAATGTGTAATATATTTCTATTTCCAGAGGAAGACTGGGCAGAGAGCACGGCATACTTGATGCACGAGGCCTTCGAAGCCTCCCCGCCGCGGCGCGCCACCTCCCCGCGCCGCACATCCCCCGCCCGCCGCGCCCTTTCCCCACGCAACTACGACAACACACCAACATACAACGATGACTTCGCCGACCAGTTCCGCGACCAGCTCGCTCCCTTCCGCGATGCTACATTCGAGCGCAGATTCCGCCACGAATCCCTTGAGCGTGTAAACAAAGAAAAAGAAAAATTCGTCGACGAAACACCCAACTATAGACGTAGGTACGTCGCAGAAACCAAACCTTCCAACAGAAGCATAGACAGAGTTGAAGATAGACGATTTGGGAAACTGCAGAGGGGTGCAAGCGAGGGCAGTCTTAAGATCGCGGAGGCTTCGCCAAAAGACCGGTTCAACGTCGCCAAGGAGAAGTTCAAGAACCTTGAGAGAGAAAGGTTTAACAGGGAGCTGGAGCAGCACATGGCCATGAGGAGGAGTATGCTCGAAAGGAACAGTCGCTCCACTTCTTCCCCCGAGGAAGAAAGACGAGACGAGCGTCAGGACCGCCACAGAGAACTGAGCTCTCGGAGAGAGCCAGAACGCTCTCACCGGGATCATGAGCGCTCCCACAGAGAACCAGACAGGCGCAAGGAGCCCGAGAGGATCCGGGACGTGGAAACAAGAGACTTGGGACATAGGGAGATGGAGAGGTTGCCTCGGGTTGGGAGGAAGCGAGATGAAGGGAAGCGATTCGAATTCGGCAACGAGGAATACTTAAACAGGATGGAGCCTAAACCTCATAGGGAGGAGTTTGACAGATACCGGGACAGACGAGATGTAGATCGCCGTATTGATGAGGATGAGGTCATAGAGCCTGTGATCGAGGATAGGAGGAGGGACTGGACCGACAGGCAGAGGGCCTTTAGCCGTTCTCGCTTGTTGGAAGACCAGAGGCAGTCCTACGCTGAAGGGGATAGGGACAGGTACTACGAGCGGGATTATAGAGACTTCCAGGAGCTATCAGACAGACAGCAGACAAAGTTCCGGCACAGCTATGCAGAGCCTATCCCCCGCGGCCGGCTCGGCACAGTTCGTCCATACTGAACACGCCATAATAGTTGTACGAATCTGAGATTTATACTCAATGATGAGTTGACGAGCATATGCAATTTGTTGTGCAGTTAAATAAATGTATGCACGCAAAAAGAAATGTTTATTTATAGAACATACCCCAAGGTGTTACCTCGGCGTGATGCTGTCATCATAATGCATGAGTGCGAAAGAGACTACTGTTACTGTGTGTTACTAAAGCATCCTTGAATGATGATTTCAGCAACATGTCATCGTAAGATCTTGGATATGGAATCTATTATTAGGAAACTTTCTATGTATGTATAAATTATATTGTTAATGCGTTATTTACATGCGAGTTTAATGCATCGAAGTAATTTTATATGTAGCTATAAAAAGAGTAATAAATACACAAGTATTCGTGCATTATAAAATAATTAGTCAGTCAAAATCATAACGTATATGCAGATTGGATATTAAACATTTTTATATTTATAAAAATAATACTCAAAGACAGTGTCACAATAAGAGCAAGTTTCATTTGTAAATATAACGGTACCTTTAACATTTAATATAAGATAATATATTCGTATAATATTGTTGTTATTTTGAAAGTAAATATAAATCTTGCGGGCATTTAACTGGTTAGGTGTTAAATTTATGGATATATTTTTAAAGATTTAAAGCATTCATTATTGAAGAATTTTAGGAAGAAATAAACCAATTGATAAAGTTATTTTTGTATATCTTGAGTATTTGACAAAAACATACTTATGTTAGCACAAAAATTCCACCCAACATAAGGTCGGCATGTCGCCTAATATGATTATTATACTAATACAGTATAATAGAGACTGATGTCTGGCAAACAGTTAATAGCCACTTTGTAGTAACATCTAAAACATTAACTTTTAGCGATTTTTATTAAGCTTGTATAATTTGTATAATTATTATATTTGAACAATACACACACCCTTCCAGTGTCCGTCCGTGAACCATATTATGTATACCTTATTTCGTTTGTAAAATAAATATAAAATAATCATGGATGTAAAATTATTTCAGTGTCTGCCTCGTTAAATCACTTGAGTGAGTACGATATTGAGCGTGTATTAAGAGACTGATGAATGTGAACAAAGCAAAAGAAGTCTGTAGACAGTGCTTGTGTTCCAAGCTCCCTGCCAATCCCATGCGGGACTCTGCGAGAATCTCGGGTTGACATAGTAGAGTGGAAGCAGACGTAAAATCGGCGACGTTGCTTTAGGCATGTTAAAATGACGAACTGACCTACAATAAATGGGATAATAAAACAATGGGAATTTTAAAACAAAATGAGACTGTCGCAATGTCCGAGAACAATTTTGAAACGATCACGCATGGGTACGTTAGGAATCCTTACGATTGATGAATGAGATACTAACAAAAGATGTCGCTATGGCTGAAGAATACTAGGGCTCTACTCTCTCTGCGTCCTCAGTCAGTTGGCGTTTGGCGTATGAGGGTAATTTATAGAGGGTTTTCTATCGGGGTTTTCCTTCACCGTATAGCTCGTGGCCTGACTATTCACTGTACATAAGTACAGAAAAACTCAATGGTACAGTCGGGATGCGAACTTGCAATCTTCATGTTACAAGCTACACGAACCACTCGGCCACCACGGCTCTAGCAATGATATGCTTACCTAAATATAAATGATGCTCATCATTGTCGAATTGCCATATAGTCCTGGTGACGTTTCTCAGCCGAACCACCAACACCTTTTTACCGACGTTCTTTCCCGAGAGGAGCAATGAAACTATGTAGATGTGGATACATACCGATAGCCCTACATGAACATGGATTGAGAAAAGCCATCCCTTCCCTTCAAAACCAGTCCAACCCTGATGTTTCATTACACTAATATTATCTGCGAACTGGAGAAATCATCATTATGATTAAAGCTAAAAATCCCTTCCCCCCAGACCTCCGTAGAGTGCGGACGCGTGTTTTACTTAAACTCTGTGCGGAAAAAAATTATAATGAACAATTAGTAATATAAATTAACCAAGAGTAATGGGAGTGCAGCAATCACATCGTTGCACCTTAGAAAGTTCAGGAGATGGAACAATATGGACATGATGGTGTTGTCATTTTCTTTAAGCTGATTCTCGAAATCTAAGGTCAGGTTAATTTTCTTAATTGGTTATTAAAATAACTAAGCTGATTCCCAAAATGTAAGGTTAGGTTTATTTTTTTCTAGTAGTATAGTTAGTATACCTACACACCCACTTTCCACCAAAGATATATTTTAGGAGCCTATGTGACAGATGGCGAGGCCATCGCCGTTACACCAGCACGATTATACAAACGTCTTTCAATTTCTTCATAAACGTATGCACCGTAAAGCTCGTGGTGTGACTAATCAGTGTACTTAAGTTCAGAAAACTCAAAGGTACAGTCGGGATTGGAGCTTGCAGGAACTGAACTGCAGGAATTTGAAGGATAGGAGAAGTACTCATAGCACAGGATTTCCTTATTTCAAGTACCAGTTAGTCATATTAATGTACACAATAGAACTAATAAGCATTGCTCCTCAAAAGTGGAAAATTTAATTTGTTTTATCTTACCTAAGTTATACTGTGAAAGACTTTTTTTGCAATTTTTGTAGCAAAATTAATTGAATTAAATTTTTTTTTTATTGATTATCATACAATTCTAATTGTATTCTGGTTATATTATTATTATATTCTGGGTATAGGTTCTTTTAAGCCCTAATCAAAGTTCTCCAACTGATCACTATTTTGAATATATACCTATAAGTGTATAACTGAAATATAAAACAAAGGCACAGAACAAAACAATGAACCAATTAAATATTGTTTCAAGTATTTTATTTACAGCATCCGTTATCATTTTACAATTAATATTGCACTAACATTGCACACATTTTACACTTAAGATCATTTTCTAAGTAACATTTAATTTAATAGTATATTCGCTTAACAATTACATATGTCTGTATTAAGTACTTTTTTCATTTAAAGCAGTGGCGATTTTTTAATGATATGCAATATTTACAAGAAAAAAAACAGTGAGGGTGTGTCTAATATTTCTTTCTACGCGAAAAAGCTCCCGGAAATTATTGAATAAAATAAGTGACTTTTACTATGTAAAATGGCGGATCATTTGATCCATTCTTCATGGTCCCATTGCTGTATTATCGATGGTACTACAAAGAATGTTCACACGTATTATTGAAAAATTAAGCGAATATATTATATTTAATTGGATGTCAAGTTTTAAAATCTATTAGGACATACTTATTTATAATAATAAAAAAAAGTTGACTCAAAAATATTGCACGCTATGTATCAAGGTTATTTCAACAATAAATAACAATTACATAGTTTAATTTTCTTAAAACGAATCGATATACTTAAAATCCTTATTCAATTAATAAGGTGGTATACGTTTTACTGAGATAAAGTTTGCAACACTTCCGCTACATGTAAGAATAAGGAATGGTGTGAATATCATTATTTACATAAAAAATATAAGCCAATACCATATTTAAAATTGGGAATAACAATTGTTTCTCAGCATATACTGACAGGACATGTAATACTATATCCACTTTTCGATATCAAAATCATGTTTTTTTTAATTTCTCTTGGAGAGAACAGTTAATCAGGAAACAGGTGTTTTAAATCTCTAACACTTGCAAGACTGAAACAATAATTTCCAATGATATTCATGGCAAGTTTTTGCCATGTTGTGTTGCCAAAATATACTGAAAAATAATCATTATTTATGGTAAGTAACCCAAGGTATCTTCAAGGCTAGCGTTCCTAGTGAGAGGGCGGTGGTCGAACATGCGTGCGAGTGCCGGGGGCCCGGAAGGCAGCGCCGGAGGCACGGTGAGAGGGAGCCCCGGGATTGGGAGCGGCCTCCGCCCCGCGACTAGTGCGCGCACGTCGGTGCGCTGCGAGAGCCTTACATCGGCGAACAGTGCTGCCATCTCTGCTGACTTCTTAACACTTAGCGCATCTCCACACCCTGCGCCTGTACTGCGTACTGAAAGCAACGTCGTCTACCATAAAGTATTTATACGCATATATTAATAGCCATTTAAAAAGCAATATATTTGTATATTTTATAGGTATACTATGTTATAGTAGAATGATGATATAAATTATGAACCCTATATATAACCTTCAAATAATATGTAATGCAAACATATTTTTTCAAATCGGATTGTTAGTTTCTGTTATCACTTCATTTAAATTCAGAAAAACTTGTTATTGTAAAGTTGTAAAAACGACTACTCGACAAACTCACGTCTATCTTCATTTTTAATGTATAATAAGAATATATGCCCAAACACTTTGTTAAACATTGTTATTTTTACGAAATAAACAAAATTATAACATTATTTATTATTATTATCTTAATATATATAAATTACGAGACACGTTGTTTGTTCGCGATGGGCTCCTAAACTACATAACCGATTTTAATCAAATTTGCACAACGTGTGCTTCATTCAACTTAAAAGATAAGGTAGCTTACATCACAAATGGACCCGATAGATGGCGCTGCAATCGTGTTTCAGGATTTTAACTTTTTCTTTTTCACCCGGGCGAAGCTGGGCGGGACAGCTAGTACTAGTATTTAATGCAACTAACCCGTGAGCCTCTGCATGTTCCTGGAGCGCGCGTCCCTGTGCCGGTCCTGCAGCAGCAGCTCGTAGTCCAGCGCCAGATTGTCGGAACTGCGCGCGCGTCTCCCACGTTGAGTACCGTTACACCTAATAGAATAATAATAATCTTCAAATAAATATATTATTGCCTCCCCGCAAGGGTTCCCGAAGGGTTAGGCAGCGGTGTGTAGGCAGTACCCACACACCCACTTTCCGCCAGAGATTTATTTTAGGTGCCAACGTGACAGATGGCCTCGCCGTTTCTCAAGCACGACTATACATGCGTCTTTCATTTTCTTCTCAGACGCATGCAGGTTCCCTCTCGATGTTTTTCTTCACCGTAGAGCTCTTTGGTTTTATTCACCAATTCTTGGTTTGCATCACAAATTCAATTTCATAATAATAAATATATCCTCACGCCTTCCCATAAGGGTCCCCGAAGGGCTAGGCAGAGGTGTATAGGTAATACCTACACACCCACTTTCCGCCAGAGATATATAATAATATAATAATACTTGGGACAATTCCACACAAAATTACCTAGTCCCAAAGTAAGCAAAGCTTGTGTTATGGTAACTAGACAACGATATATTTACTTATATAGATAGATTTATACTTAAATACATAGGACATCCAAGACTAAGGTACAAATATTCGTGTTCATCACACAAATATATGCCCTCAGCGGGATTCGAATCCGCGACCTCAAGTTTCGCAGTCAGGAGCTCTAACCACTAGACCAGACGGACGTCAATATATTAGGTGCCAACGTGATAGATGGCGAGTCCATCGGCGTTACTCAGGCACAACTATACATACGCCTTTGATTTGCTTCTCAGACGTATGCTCAACCTCAAACTGAATATAACCGTGTACAAAATTGAATATAACCGTGTACAAAATTGAATACAACCGTGTACAAAATTGAATACAACCGTGTACAATATTGTGTATAACCTTGTACAAAATTTAATATAACCGTGTACAAAATTGACTATAACCGTGTACAAATCAAGAATATTGATTAAATGTGTGTTTACCTCGTCCTCTTTCCGTCATAATCATTAAAAGCGCGCTTCAATCTATCCGAGTAAGTTCTTTGCGAAGAACTGCGCAGGTACTCAAGGCTCTGCGCGCTCTTTATGGCCTGCTGAGGCTCGGTGCAGTAGCACTTATTGCTATCGGCACAGCTTTCAGAGTCGCATGAGCAGTAGCTGAATTCTCCTTCGTAGTATTCCCTGGAAGTAGAGAGGCTTTATTAATTTCAAAACAATCGCAACGATAAAAATAACCGTATTGTTATTAGTCAGATTAGATTAAACATCATTAAACAAATTTGGTAACGAAAATAACAACGTATGAACAATCGTAGGCAGAAGGAGTAGTGCGTCGGTTCTCACTAGTTCTATGATGATCTCGTGATACACTATTTTCGTCAAAAATTTCAAACATCTTTGAACTCCTTTACAAACATTTCCGCAAATGCCATATATAACTATTTTCATTGAAATGTATTATGTATTATTATTGCTACTATCTGGAGTTTGGATATCCCAAGCTTAGAAATTAAAAAATGAATAGTGGTCCAGAGGAAGCGAGAAAGTCTTCCGCATCCAAATTATAAGATATTTTTTTTTATAAATAGTTTTAAGTAAAAATTTTGTTTTTGTAAATTGTATTTATATTTTTTTAGTAATATCTGTCTATTTAGAAACTACAGTGGATGACAGCAGGTCTAAGATCTAGTTCCTTTAGAACATCAGTTTACTACTTTTTATTGACGCTACCGTTTCTAAAACTAGTTTCTACTTTTATATCACACTTTTATGGCTTAAACGCAGAAATATATCTAATTTGACATTTTTTATTTCATATTACATATATGATGTCCGCAACAAATCGAGTTAAGCAAGATCCTAGTGAACATTATGAATTCATATTCAACTGTAAATAATTGTAATTTGGTTCAGTTGCTCGCGAGCCATCGCGAGCTGCGGACGCGACACGCTCTGATTGTCACACACATTTCATTTCTACCGCACTCGTCTACTATTAACTATCAACCATAAATATCAACAAACAAGGCAGCTATTCCTTTGCACTTGCCGACCATCTCTGAATATAATTAGACGCACACTCACTCGGTTGAGATGCGCTTCTATTAAAGATAAATGAAATGTAAAACGTTCTGAACGAAAGTAGAGAAATTATTATATTAAACTTTCAAGCATTTGTACAATATTTTATAAAATTAAGTTTGGGATTGTCTAATTGGTTTATGTAAGATTCATTAACATTTCATAATAAACCGCAAGAACGAGTTTTTACACCGCCGCATACCCCTTTGAAAAATTCAGCGGCAAGGTGTGAATACCCTGACTAATATTATTGAAATTTACTTTGATCGTTTGTTTGTTACGGTTTAACGTCTTAAATGATGACTACCATGATTTTTGCATACATATTGTTAGTAGAGAAAAGTGCGGAAAATGGCAACTTTTTAGACAGAAACTAACAAAATTAAATTAATAAATTGCAACATCATGATTGGAGTATCGAAAGAGCAAAGCAGGGGTATTGCTCGAAATATATTACTCGAAAAAAAAACAAATGTGCTGAAACAAGTCTATATTAACGCAAGCAAAGGCTTGGGCAAAAGTTAGAATGTAATATCTCATAGTTGGACTTAAAAATTATGTAGGTACTTACTTCGTGCAATCCCTGCAACTCTTGCTTTTCAACAGTCTATCCTGAGCCGGTTCCCTTTTAACGTCCATACCGGGACAGTAACACAACGGCTTAGAGTCTTCTTTCAACGAACAATAACATCGGTCCATACAACTCTCAGACTCGCATTCCGAACACGATACATAGCCGCTTGAGCTATTCCGATTCTGGCATCCGAGACGATTACTTAACGTTAAAAAGTCGGAGTCTTCAGACGACGTACGCTCCCCCGGCTTGGATTTTTTCCCACTTCTCTTTGACACGTGAACTATCTGCTCAGCACGCTTAGAGTTCCTAGATCTGGACATTTGACGTTTTGGAGGTGGTAGCGCTGGCTCTTTTGGACGGAACTGTCTGATGTCGTAGCTCGACGTCGATACTGAGCTCTCGGATATGTGTTCCTTAGTGTTCGATATTCGATCGGCTTGGAAATCTAATGAGGTTAGTTGAGATGTCTCCTTCTTCCGGACGTCCTTCCCAAAGGGCATTCGGAACACCATACGTAGACCACTGGCACCTTTAAAGATTTTTCTCCTCTTGTTCTGAAAGGTACTATTTCTTCTCAATATTTTCTTTTTTTGCTTCTTCATTATCGCCTTACTGTGTTGGAATATTTCGTCTTTCGTCAATGTAACGGCTAATTTTAAAAGGAATTCTTTATATATCGGTTTTAAATCATTGAAGGACATCCCTTCAGCGTCTATTATGGCGTTTAGGATCTCATCCATCGAGTGTAAGTTCTCCTGAACTTTAAATTCGTTAAAAAGTTCATTGAACCCTAACGGTGACCCACCTCCCTTCTTACCGTTGTTCCTGCAAATCAAACATATTTTTATTGTAAAAAGATATTTGGTCCATGATTCTCATGACATTTTTGTGGATTTTATATACGAGTATCGTTAAAAATAACGTTGTATGCTGTGTCATAGGAATGCATCGGACGCGGTTCCGTTGGCACAATTACTCGCATGCAAGGAGTCGAAACAGTCCGCTAAGCGCATTCTCCTCGACTCTCGTTACTGAGCTATTTTGATTGAACAAACGAGCTGATCAGGTGAAAAACTAACACCTGCCTACATGATCGAGATTTCAGCGGCGCGACTCGTAGAGAGGACAAAAAAACTCAAGCGTTGAAACGAAATTGCCACAACAATATCTAATGGAGTTGGTTTATACAGTGCATGCAATTACGTAATAAACTTTGATGTACGTACCTGTGCCCAATGGACTTATACCTAGTAAGTCCGCCAGCGTTAAGAAAGCTACCTGAACGGGGAATGGCAACTTTCGTGAGTATGTCACCGGAGTCAATTAGGGATTTTCTAACGCTTTGGGTTCTTCTCAGCGGTTCTTTAGCCTCCGTCAGGGACTCGGTTATGGCAGACGGCTTCGACGGAATAGGCGGTGGATGGATCGGTGGTCTCTGGATACTTTTTCGTCTCTCTAGCGCTCTAAACAATTCTATCTTATCTGATATTTTACTTCGAACAGTTGATTCCGTGCTGTGAAGTTTACTGACATTTGGAGCAAGCATAAGATTAACTGACGACTTTTTGGACTCTTGCGTGTCACTACCGCTAGTATCATGTTTAATGGAGTCCAATTTAGCTTTTACTTCCTCCACAGTAATACGTTTTATATCGGCGGGTTGAATAGACGATAGTAGTGTAGGCTGCAGTAAGTTTTCAGCTGAAAGTTTTTTTATTCTTTCCATTTTATGCCTTTCACTAAACGATTCGCTACCAGAAAACCCGTCTGCTCTATCACTATCTCCACTTAAAGACGAAGTGCTTCTTTTCTTCCTAGGTGGTCTAACCGGCATATCGTTTTGCGTGTGACTACTCGCAACGCTCATACAGCTAACACCATTCCTATTTCTTAGCTTTTTCTTATCAAGATGACCTTGCCTGCTCATGTGTGACATAAGGGATTTGTATAACGTGGCCGCTATCACTATAGCGTCTTCTGTCGTCTGACACACAAATCCATGACACTCTAGTTGCTTCGCCACTCCAATCTTCCTCATCACAACAGCGAAAAGTGGGGAATGTGAGTTTTCGTTGTGGGAGAGGATGTATTTTTTGTCGGGTCGTTCTAAAGTTTTAAATAATGCTTGTCTGTCTATGTTGTCAGGATCGGTGATCAAAGGTAGAAATGCATAGCTCAAATCGTGGTCTTCCTTCTCTGAAGGTTGAACAACGAACTTGACTGCCGACCACACAGCAATCGTGGGGAACGGGTTTAGTTGTTCCAAGTCACCCTTGTCCCCTTTGTACCTAACTTTAAGGCCGCTTTTGGATATTTCTAGCCGGCCCGTCAAAGCACTTTTATGTCGGGAATTTCTTCTGTATGCAAAGTAAAGATCCTTAAGTGGTACTTGGAGTCCGGATAGACTTGTGACTTTGTTCAGCAGAGGCGTGGATCCGAGATAGTGCACGCTGAACACGTGCAGGCCAATATTCTCGGGCGTTTGATGAGATTCCCCGGCCATGTCTTCAAACATCCTTTCTATCCGATCCTGAACTGTGTTATTGATATCATACATTTTATTTTGGCAGTAGTCGTCATCTTCGTATAGTTTCGTTTTGATGTCGGGCGTAGAAACAACCTGTGTGATTGAAAAATATTTCATAATGGAATTCACGTCTTATTAAAAGCTCAAAAAAGAAAGTTTCGAAGGGAAGTGAATAAGCAGTCACTTCCCTTGAACACTTTCTACTGTTCTGTGTGTACTTAGCGTAATAAGTATTCAAAGGTAATATATAAAAATTGTGTAAAGTACAGTTATTTGTTCTGAATCTACTTAAGGCATTAAGGCATTAAATACATTATACATTCAAATTGATATAAAGCAGACATACATATGAGTTCCTATTAAACTGCATTAAACCTTGCCTTAATTTTTTTTTATATATTTTTTTTTATTTCTCTCTTACAACTATAATTACAGTCCCAATGCGATAGAGTAAACAAATAATATATATTACCTTGTTGAGTACTGCTCGTATACGTAGGCTTTACCTGTAATGCCTTACACTTGATCTTAGTAATCAAGCAATCAAATTGTATTTAAGGCAAGGTAGACTACACTGAATCCCCGTTGAAAATTACTACATTCTGATGGCGGTAAAATAACATGGTTCCTTTGTTGGCGTGAAATGATTTCCTCAACTGTGCTAGTAGAAGAGGAACTTTTCCCTTGTGCCTAGCGGCATACAAGTACATCTCTATATAAGGATTGCAACGAGCTAGTACACAATAACTTACTACCTAGAAACTACGGTGATTGCTTAGTATCAGGCTGGCAACAATGTGATCTTAGCAGTATAAAAAGTAAAAATTATTCAAATTTAGAATACCTTACTATCCCTCCTCTCCAGTTCAACAGGGCTGTACTGTAAGCTAATGACAGAGCGCGTATCATCGAACAGCGCATCGATCTTCTGCTTGTGCAGAGATAGGGAGGACACGCTGGGGGCGCGAGCGCGCCGCGTCTCGTCCTCTCGCGAGCCAAGGTGGAACCCGCCCGAAGCGGACTGGTTGTCGCACGTCACCATCTAAGTAGCAAAGCACACCATAAACACTCGATTTATAGGCGACCGGCTGGTCTAGTGGTCAGAGATACTGACTGCGAAGCTTGAAGTCGCAGGTTTGATTCCCGTTGAGGGTAGATATTTGCGGATGAGCACCTTAATCTTGGATATCCTGGGTTTTTATACATACACACTCTGAATTTCATCATTTTTTTACATTACATTTATTTTCCTACATCATAAATCTCATGTTGTGACTAATCACTGTGCTTAACTTCCGAAAAACTCATTGGTACAGTCGGGATTCGAACTTTTTCTTTCTCTACGACTTCTACGCGATTTATGTCTTGTGTCTGTCTCTAAAATGTGCTACTGGAAAAGAAAGTCGACGAAGGCACATTTATGGCTCTTAAAATTAAAAATAGCATGCTTCATTCTGCGTGTTGATACCATATTGCCGTGTTTTAATATCTGATACATAACTTTTGAAATCATGCGTTAGATCGTAATGTAGGCGTCTATGATATTCGCGTTATCGTTATAAATTGCGCTTCAGTGGTCATCGCAGTGGAACCATTGAAAAAAGACAAACGGTACACCGCGGAACAAAATCTATTTATATGCGCATAACTTGGATATACATATCACAATCGGTCTTATGTGAAGCGTAAGCTGTATCACATAAAGTAATATTTCACTCCCGACTTTGTGCTCTGCATAGCAGAGTATATGAATGGCCTTTCTTGGAAATAACCTTATCCTTATGAATGCAATTATTAGCAGATAAAATCACCCCTACTACAAATGGAACTAATGCTTAAAACCAAGAAATTTATTTTGCCATTTTCCTCCTGACGGATTCTTGATTCGGGGGCAATACAATTTTATATCAATTTTATATTTGCCATATATTCTGAAATATACATATTTTTCTGATAAGCCTTACAAATTATTAACTAAACTAAACAAACAAACCAAAATATAAAATAAACTTGCGATTGTAGAAGATATATAGAAGAAGGGACTTAGTTTTAAGTCATTCGCCATCTACATACTCGTACGTGTGTTATGAAATACACTCAACAAGAAGAACGGGACATGATTGAGGTCGTCATTCGTCGTAATCACCGTAAATTCATCAAATGTTGACAATGCAAGGTAATTAAGGGATTTAGCCTACCGCAAAATTTAATTTAGGAACTTATTGCATCACAAACAAACGAGTTCGAAAAATCGACCGCCCAATTAGTTTATATACACGCATATAACTTTTTATGTGTTCGTTTGAAATGTGGTGAAATAATGCTTCCAGTGCGACGATAGCTATTGTTATTTGTAATAGCGGCTTACAACAGTATTATTGCAAAAACTAGATGCTGTAATCGCAGTTAAGGAAGGACCAGTACTGATGTAGACT
Organism: Drepana falcataria; assembly: GCA_945859725.1. NCBI lineage: Eukaryota > Metazoa > Arthropoda > Insecta > Lepidoptera > Drepanidae > Drepana > Drepana falcataria. The sequence goes on along the minus strand of OX243941.1, from coordinate 4,819,810 downwards.
GTACTTAATAGCATTACATCAATGATCGAACATATCAAGAGAGGTAGGGCATAACGGGTTTCCCGTTCGAATTTGGAGCTGCCCGACTGGGGCAGGACCTCCACCTTATAGAAGTCCGTAGCCAAATAACACATTTTTATGTGTTGTGTTCCTACGCGGTGAATAAGGTTTCCAGTAATGAGCTCCTTAGGGAGGGGGGTGGATTCAGTAAAAATTACATTGTGTTGGAAGCAGATGGATTAAACCCATTATGCTGCCAACACACTATAACTCTCCGAACACAGAGTGGCAACGCGCAAGTGATACTTCGGTATCGTGAGCGTAAATAGGCTACGGTAACCGTTTCCCATCAGGTGGGCCGTATGCTTGTTTGCCACTCTTGTTGTATAAAAATAATAATAATAATGTATACTGATAACGGCGGTAGACGTTTGCACGACGAAGCCCGGTTGTGATAACCTTTGCCTTTTGTCGCAAAAAGTACTAAATGGAATTGGATAACATTTTGGATTTGAATTACAATAATAACTTTACAATAATTTTACGTATGTGATACAGCGGGGTAATAATAAAAATACCTATATGTGATATGTCTAAATGTCATTGTGACGGATGGTGACTCTATGCCCGGCATTCAGACAACCTCTACATGGCTTTGAATATTTTTCTAGACGTATCGCTTGCCGACATCTGTACACTTAGATCTTTTATTCCACGCAACCAACTTTAATGCGGTGTTTATCAATAGTAAAGTGATTCAATATATAACCTGATATAACCCTATGATAAAGTATAACCGCGGGACAAGATATAACCCTAATTTTATTTATTACAAACTTAACGTGTTCGTTGTTCGTCATATAATTTTTCGGCTATTGGTTGGTATCCGATTGAGCTGAAATTGTGCATACCCATTTATTTATAACTCCCTTCCCTAGTGAACACTCTCGTTACATTATTAAATTAATTAATTAAACTTCAGTCAAACGATATAAGTGAAAGGATTTATTTACGTTATTCGTATAGATACTGTAATCCAGTTAGCTGGCGCGGCGTGTACTATTTGGAAAGTAGCAAATTTATAGGCTTCAACAACTAAAACTACTTTTGAGAAGTGAAATTATCACAATTCTAGAAATCGATAGACTAAGCTAAAACTAGATGAATACGAGATATATATGTATTCCAATACCAAGCATTATACCACTTATTGATTCGTAAACATGTTTTTTCAGGCATTACGAATGAGATTCAATCGATTGCTCCGCTAAATGTAATATAAAATAATTATTTAATATCTGAATAACAACTAGGTACATAGAAAAAGCCCGATATAGCATGTATGTAAATAGCCGCATAACAATTAACGTTAAAACATTAACATCTGCATTTTATAACTATAGTTTTCGTAATATTACGTTCTCGTATAAAAATCGATTGAACAAGGCCGTAATTTCACTCTTGTATTTTTACTATAAAGGGGTAAATAAGCCCGCCTCTTGGTAAGCGGTTACCGCCGCCTATGGACAATTGAGTTATAAAGATTCCTGTTGTGCCAACAACGCGCGAGCGATAGAATATACAACAGGAATCTTTATAATAAAAAAAGTAAGCATACAAACAAATATAGTTTAAGCTGAGTGTTGCTTAGGATCGGCAACACGCGTCTTGTAGGTTGCGGTAACTGCTTATATTTGGGCGGACCGACTACTATGTTGCCAACTCAAAAAAAGTCTATTCAAAATTATAATCAAACTCATTAATACAAGACTGCTAAAATAACTGATTCTTACAAGTATACATCTGTCCCTTTCGCTTTCCCCTCAAATATTCCTGTACTTCGTTCCATATTTCTTCATAATCACTTTTAAGAAATAAATAGGGGAGCTTGTTTACCGTTTCTTCTCCTGGTATTATTTTTCTTGGAAACGGTACGGTTAATTCATATTTAATGTCATGTCCAATAAACACTTATTGAATGTCGCAGTCCTGTATCTCTATTCCATGTGTCTCTTACGTTGAATAAAATAGTTTGGAATTTGAACCAGTGCGTGTGGGATTAAGAAACCAATCACTTTCACATTTATATAAGATAAGTTTTCAAAACTACACTATTAATAAATCATGAAAACCAATGGTGAGATACAATAGAGCATTGATTGCAATAATTTTTAAAACCCATTCTAAGGAATTAGCCTCCCATTTTCTATGGTACAATTTCAAATCGAGTAGAATAATTTTCTCCAATTCCGACCTTGTCTAATTTTTAATGAAGCCACTGTATATGATTTTTGGAACGAAGTTCCTTATCGCGCGTTGTGAAAGGGGGCTAGACGGAAAAAAATCTTACGAAAAGTTGTCACGACACTTTTTGTCACGACACTTTTTGACGTCACGAGTCTGTCTGTCTCTCTCTCTCTCTCTTATAGAAAGCAAATGAGAGAGAAATATTCGAAAACTGTTCGTCTCGCTTGAATGCGATGTCACTCGAATTTGCACCTTAAAACTACGTTGATAGGATCTCAGCGTCGTTACGATATCACTGCTTACAGTTACTTTTTACAGTTTACAGTTACTTACACTTACGAAGGCGATGAGAGCGGGTAATACGTTCGGGATCACTCCGGCCGAGTTGAGTCGAGTGAATCCGAAGTATTACGAATATTATAATCCGATATATTTTGGATGGTCACTAGAGATATTAGTTGACTGAGAAATATTAGCATATCATAGATGGCCAGATTCTAATACATGAATACGTCAAATATTAGTGATATCTTAACTAATACTAATATATCAGCAACACCACTAGCCATTATTACGCGCGAATTTGCACGGATTGTTTTGTTATGCTAATTTATAATAAAAAATAAATACTGCGGTATTTCTGCTGGTATTGGATGATGATGCTGGCAAGTTAAGTTTCACTTACTTTAGTTCTTTTTTTTTGCTGTATATTTATAACCCCCGTGTGAGTGACGTGTGCTTCTTGAACTTCGTTCCATCCGGGTGTCCCTTGACACCTCTCAAGTTTTTTTTTTTTTTTTTTAATCTAGTAAATGCAATAATTCAGTACTAATCGTACGAGAGTATCCGCACTCACGTCTCATCAAACAGTGTAAAAAAACACGCACACACACTTCACTTTGATATGTGTAACTAACTATTCTTGATACTATTATTCTCTTCTCTACTATCCTAGATAATTGATTGATAATTTTTATAAACTTATAGAATATAGTATAACAGTATAACAGTGATTAGTCACACCACGAGCTTTACGGTTAAGGAAAACATCGAGAGGAAACCTGCATACGTCTAAATATTGTTATTGTATACCTAATGATTTGAAAAGAGTAACCATGGAGTTTCTTGCCGGTTCTTCTCCATGGAAACGACCAACCCGAACCGTGCACCTTTTTCGAAATGGCCTATGTGAAATAAAAATATTTTGATTTTGATTTTGATTAAGCAATTTAAAGGCGTATGTATAGTCGTGCTTGAGTAACGGACTCGCCATCTGTCACGTTAATACCTTAAATATAGGCCTGGCGGAAAGTGCGTTTGGGGTTACTACCTATACACCTCTGTCTACCGTGTGAAGAATATAGTGTGAAATGGGTATATTTATAAAACTTGAGATTGAAACCTCTGGCGGAAAGTGGGTGTGTGGGTATTACCTAAACACCTCTGCCTACCCCTTCGGGGACCCTTGTGGGGAGGCGTGAGGATATACGTTTCGTTTCTTATCTAAGCTAGTGACAAAGAGTGATTCATGATACTTACTTCTCCACGAGCACCTGGGCCTTAAGCCCAATGTTTATGAGCATCGCGATACACCTCGTTCCGCTGTACAGGACACCTGAAACAATACACAATACTTAACAAACAAACTTACTTACAAACTTACCGTGGTAGCCGAATGGTTCTAGTAGTTGTCTGCAATATAAAGATTGCGGGTTCGAATCCCCACCGCAGCAATGAGCTTTTCTGAATTTAAGTACCTACAGCGATAAGTCACGCCACGAGCTTTACGGTGAAGGAGAACATCGAGAGGAAACTTGTATACGTTTGAGAAGTTCAAAGGCGACCTAGTTAACTTAAGATACGGCGATGGAGGCGCGTTTATTATTTTTGTTGAAGCGTGTTGACATTTTGACGGCAAGTAAAAAGAAGAAGATAAAGAAAGCATGTAACGCGCTTTTAAATTAAAAAATATGGGAAAAAATATACTTATAAAATTTTATCTTTCTTTATACTACTTTTTATTTACAATTAATAAAAGGTTATTCTAAAAAGCATTTTTACAAGACGGATTCGGAGACCACAAATTTCTTAAATCACCTAATAACATAATTGTTAAGTTGATAGCAGCTGACTTTCAAAAGTACAGATTATTCTAAGTATCTTGCAAAAAAATACCTCCGACGAAAATAGGTCCGTTACTACATACCCCTGCTAACCCCGCTGGCGGTAAATGAACCAAAAATGTTTTTAACGTGGTACTATTGAGTAAACTCATTACGTGTAGAGTACCGAACCGTATAACAGCACGTAACAATTAAACACAATAATGAATGCAATAATACCTTAGTCTTGCAGTAAGACTATCTAACGGTATATCTCATGGTGTTTGAAATGTTTACTTAACTATGCAAATGTGAGCATCCAACGAAAAGGAAAGCTCTACCATCTTGAATTGTAGTAAATTGATTGAAATCTCTCGCGAGCGCGTGCCTTATAGCGGTATGTACACTATCGCCAACTGTCCTTCTCTCAGGTCTCAGAAATCTCAGGAACTATAAGGCCGATTGACTTGAAATTTGGTAGGAGTATTACTTACGCGGTGGAGAGGTCAACTGAGAACGGATTTTATTAAACTCAACTTTCTTTTACTTTTTCACCCGGGCGAAGCTGGGCGGGACAGCTAGTAACATATTTTTTTTTTTTATACAACAAGAGTGGCAAACAAGCATACGGCACATCTGATGGGAAACGGTTACCGCAGCCTATTTACGCTCACGATACTGAAGTATCACTTGCGTGTTGCCACTCTGTGTTCGGAGAGTTATAGTATGTTGGCAGCATAATGGGTTTAATCCCTCTGTTTCCAACACAATGTAACAATAATATAATTTTAGAGTTGTCAATTCATGTAAAAATAACATTCATTTGATGCATGGAAATGCTTAATTAGTACAACATGGCTCTATGAATTAAAAATCAAGGTTCATTTTAACTTGTAGAAACTTTTTAGCATTGCGGGAAGATGTCAATGTATATAATTATATTTTTTTTATACCACTTGGCTGGCAAACAGGCATGCGGACCGTAAGCGGTCACCGCCGCTTATGGACGCTTGCAACACCAGGGGTATCGCTCGCGCGCTGCCGACCCTGCAGGAATCCTTTCACACCCTTCTTGAAGAACTTCATGCTGTAAGTACTCTCTAGTGAAAACCTCAACGTGGTTACCTTCTTCCAACATTTGGTTATTCACACCGTTAATTATAACTCAAGAACAGGTGATGATCTATGATTTGTTCGTTTGTCTAATCCGTGAATGACAGTATAACTATTCTAATATAGGAATTATTAACGTAAAAAAACTTTCACTATATTAATTGACTTTGGCGGTACGAAGTTCACCGGGTCAGCTAGTATTCCTAGGTAAGGGTAGGCATACCTATATAAGGCATTATAAGTATCACAATCTTTTTTTTATTCTACTACGATGGCTAACAAGCTAGCGGTCCGTCGGTCATTTACCGCAACACCGGGATGCGCGTTGCCGCCATCAGCGACTGCAGGCACCTTTTATAAACTGACTACAAAGCTTACTAAGTTCCTGGTTCCATTCCAGCCAAGGGCAAATATTTCTGCGATGTACACGAATATTTATAACTTAGTTTTATCTTTAGTATCACGGGCTCTCGACGCGTAACTTTGATTCGCAAAACGAAAGCGGTTATCTTGTAAGTGGGTGTCAAATTCATTGAATAGTTCAGTTTGTGTAAGGCCTACCTAATAAGTACTACTTACCTTTTTACTTACACATACACATATGTATAAGTAAAAAGGTGTATGTATACAACAAAACCAATGGCGCCAAATATTACGACGAATATACGAAATAATATACGAAATGACAACTAAAAGAGTGCTTATACTCTCTCCCTCTCGATGTTTTCCTTCACCGTAAAGCTCGTGGTGTGACTTATCACTGTACTTAAGTTCAGAAAAACTCATTGGTACAGTCGGGATTCGAACTTGCAACCTTTGTGTTGCGCGCAACTACTCTAATCACTCGGCCCCCACGCCAAACGCAATTGTATGCCATAATAATGTTAAAACCAATTTTTGGAGCCATTCCATTTCATCACCATAAATTATTTGAGCAACCTTACGGTCCCATTTCCTGAAGTAATAAATCCATAATGTATATATTATAATAATTCACATATGACCTATATAAACCGCTAGCTATACCTTATCTGCCGTCCTTGATATTAAAACTAGAAATATTTAAATAATCTGCACTAATTTTACAGTAAGATAACACCCGGAACTAATTTACTTTTCTGCGTTAATCAAAACGTGTCATGTGTTTATTCATGCATTTAAATTAATTTATAAATGTGGTTTTTATTTCATCATAATCACCATTCCGTAATAGATGCAGTAGAAGAGATAAGCGATGGAACGAAGGTTCTTTAATTAATTAAGCAAGATATGGAAGAATAAAGTATGGTTCTCATTATAATTCCAGTGTTATAAATCAATAGTTGTTTCCGCAACTTTAGCTGAAAAAATTTACTTGAATACTTTAGGTGATTTTACGTGCACGTATATCTTTATTTCTTACGAAAAGCTTGGTTGAGCTATGCTGGGCCTGTAATACATGTATGTGATTGATTCATTACACTATGGCTACAGGTTTACTATACGTTATCCCGCGGCAACGTGCCAAGAAGTCTAGCAGCATTGCCACGCTGGATAGCAATGCTGATTCTCTGAGCGATATATGTTCCAGCCCGCCTGTCACGAGAGGTCTCGACGACGCGAGAACTTTATATACATGGTGAGCCTCAGGACCCAGAATTTCAACCGTAAACGCCGCAAAGCTAAGTTAAGGTTCTATGTTCAAACCCCAGTGGTACCAATACGTATTTTAACTACCGTGTATCACACGACAAGTTTTACGATTAAGGAAGTGATCCTGAAGCAACTTGAATTCGTTTGAGAAGACGAGAGAGAAGAAGAAGAAGAGAGTCGTTTGAGAGAGAATTTTAACACTGCAATGTTCTGTCGAAAATTTGACGACAGAATTATGACCTATCATGGCACCTAAATATTTTTCCAGCGAAAGGACGGCATGTTTGAACCTCTCATTTCATTCATAATTTATTGTAATTAACCAAATGTGTACGTTTTGTTACGTGTAGAGTAAACAAGCTTGTCACTAGAATTACATTTGCAAGAAAATGTTGATTAGTATTTCTTTGCATTTAAGAAGTCTGAGAATTACTCAAACGGAAAGCGATAATCAAAGACACTATAATCATTAGGTGAATTTATTACAATTTGGTCGAATTAGATTAGAAAGGCGCAAATTGGAATTTATTTAGAAAATCAACCTCTAAATTCCTTTCTAATTCGACGCTTTATCTAGCCATAAGCATAATTGCTGTTTCTACCGGTCTTGTATTTATTTATGATAATAGTTCCCGCTGAATTCAGCTATCGGGTGGATTAGTTTTGCTATCGGGTGGATTAGTTTTGCTATCTTTTTATTTTTCATTTACTAGCTGCGCCCCGCAGTTTCACCCGCGTAAAAATCGATATCATTACTATAATGACCTAGATTTATTTTCGGAACAAAAGATATCGTATATGTTAATCAAACTAATAATATATCTGTGCCTAACTTCATTTCATTCCGATTAGCGGCGATATTTTTTACGAAAGTACGAAATGATGTACAAAGAAGTTGGATTACACACTGTCGCCAAACTTCTTTTCACTACGACATTGTATATCTATATATATAAAAATGTTATGTTGGTTTGTGTACGCTTCAAACACTCAAAAAGTTCTGCACCGATCGATTTGAAACTTTAGCATGATATATAATCCGCATCAAGGATTGTTTTTATCTATTTTTTGCATCAGTCACATATCCACAGCGAAGCGTGGCAGGGTACAGCTAGTATTTTATAATTACAAAAACCTTTAATCATTCTCACAAGTGTCCCCAAAGGAGGTACAGATAGCGAGTCCATCGCTCTTCCTTAATCACGTCACGTCAGGTCTTTGATCAAACTTTTTTTTCCTAATGTGCCTTCAGCCTTATTGTCAGCTTATTGCTTTTTCTTCGAAGTCAGACTTATCTATTGGCCTTCGTAACAGTAAGTCAGTCTTTGCAGTTTACAATCGAAAGGATTCACATTGAATTGAGATAATATGTTAATAAAGTTCTAAATAGTTCAAAATTAATTAATAAAATTGCAATTAATTCATTCAATGGCTGATTAATGAAACCCGATTCGTCATACATAACCGACAAGCGATCTTTGAATATCAAGGTTTTTTGTAGTGTTTGTGTGCCGTCGTCGGGCATCCTGGAGGACCGTGATGTCATCATCGGATTCGATGATGACATTTCTGGGACGTCTTATCTTTGAGATAAGGGAGGGTGTGTATCGGGCGGCCGATACAACGAGGGGGCTTGGGTGATTATCAGCAGAATCGAAATGACGTTTCGACAGTTTTTTCATAAACTGTTTGATGGTAGGGACTTTTAGATCAACGTGGAATAATATGTTAATAAAGTTCTAAATAGTTCAAAATTTATTAATAAAATTGCAATTAATTCATTTAATGGCTGATGAATGAAACCCGATTCGCCATACATGACCGACAACCGATCTTTGAATATCAAGGTAACTTTATCTATTCATTTGGCTGTTTTATATACTTCTTTATGCACATCTGATGGATGTAAATCATAAAAATACATAGCTTGTATTTATTATTGTACTGAAAAGAGAAGATAAAGTGGAATGAGGTGGAGTATAGTCGTGCTTGAGTAACGGCGACGGACTCGCCAAGTCGTAAAACCTAAAATATATCTCAGGCGGAAAGTGGGTGTGTGGGTACTACCTAATATACCTCTTCACCCTTCCGGGACCCCTTTTGGGAAGGCGTGAGGATATATTATTATATAATAACTTATTTACCATTATCTGATAATGTTAATGATAATGGCTTACTTTATTCTTAACGTTTTTAAATGTTAGATGAATATTTTTATTAATGCATGACATGGAAACAAGTCCTTCAGTTGCATATATTTTGTAATTTTAATTCCCAGGATCATACGTTACTGTATAAAGCGTTCGTAAGACTAAACTTAAGTCCTGTACCTGGTTGTTTTCCTGTTTACCTGGTTGGTTAAGTACCTGGCTGATTTCACGAAGTGACAGAAAATGCAGAAAACTAAAATTATTGTTTGATTTAAGCGTGAAACAACATGTTTGAATAGTTTTTAATGTTAACAAGAAAATCACAAACGAAACCTATATATATATATGTATACCTCATTCTTATTGCCATTGTTGGCTGTATTTTGAAACTGGTTGAAAACATAAAATCCTGCGGAGGCATAAAAGCTTGCGGTTTTACTTTCCTCTGAAAGCAATGTCATGAATGCTTTGGTTACGGTAATATTTAACGAAACACTCAATTACTATTGTTTAACAGAGAATAAAAGCACGGTTTAGCGGGAAGTTTAGACTTGACTATTATACGTATGTACTTTAGCTTACACCGCTACACACTCACATATTTACATACAGACATTACAGAGGTTAGAGCACCAATTCTCTCTAGTCTTACATACTTCTTTCACTTCGTCCACATTCATCAATCTCTTCAATCATATAATAATAATAATAATATAATAATAAAATAATATTATTATTATTCTTCTCTTCAAACATACTTCCAGCATTTGAGGTCTCTTGACGTTCCTTGAGTGTCCGATCGAGTTGATTTAGGTAGTTGGTACGTGGTCTTTCTCTGCCTCTTCTTTCACACACTTTCGCTTTGTATATATGTTTCGTCTATCCTTCTTCACTCATCATTTCTATGTCCAAACCCACATAACATGCCTTTCTATATATATACATTTCAATCACACCCTGTTTTTGTAATCTTTCTACTATTCTTCGCATTCAATATTAGGTCGTAAGCTGCACCAATTTAAATATAATTTCCCGCCCTGTGCTTCAGTAGCATTTAAGGCGGGCGGTTGTCTTACCTTGATACATATAGTACCTTTTTTAAACCACAAGGCTGGCAAACAAGCATACGGTCCGCCTGATGGTAAAAACCTATTATAGTATACTATATTTAGTATTTTTATTAAGATTGAATTTCATATGAGAGTATTTCATAAAATGTAGGTCACCTTTTAATTTTATTTGTTAAGTTACAAATTGCAATACTACTGGTTGTGACTCACAAACTAAATATTGTTGAATAAATAATTTTTTTCGAATGCTATTTTCTTTACAAATGGTACGTTCCAAACATGTTATTATTACTTCTCACTTTCATTTGCGTCAGACGAATCAGTCAACATACCGCCATCACCGTTCATCGTTTGGAATTTAGTAGGCTTAGACTACAGTGTTATTTAAATAATTGGATATTAATTAAAATATATTGCTGATATTTGAGAGACTGACAAGTTAATATATCTTTTAATGGCCTAGCCTTAAGACCTCCGATACTATCTCCTTCTGCTTTAAAATATATCCAAAGAGCTCCAAAGGCCGTGACACACACACACACACTTAAATAATGTATAAAAAACAGTTTAAAAAAAATGTCTTCAAACCATTAAGCTTAATATTGCAAGCGATAGAAAAATAGCTAATTGCAAATATTACTTACCTGTAGGAAATCTACCGTTTATTTTCTGCGTTTAAAGCCAACATGGAGTATTTTTTATTAGTAGTATTCCTGTGATGAAAGTAGGAAAGCACGAACAAGAAGAAGTGACCTATATTTTGTAAGGTCCTTTTTTTTATTATTTGGCATGTCCCTAGGAGAGAAAAAATATATAAAGATTGCATTTCTTATTATGAAGGAGCAAGTATGAAGAGACTGGTAAATGTAGATGAAACAAAAGGTGTCAGGCTAGAAAGAACTTACGCTCAATTTTCCCCGCTCCCGTGAGGGACTCGGCATGGTGAAATGTCACGCCTTGTCACGATGTCGAAAAATCATTGATATATGATTGCTTTAGTGTCATTATGACATTTTAGATTCGGAAAAAAAGAAATGCATATTCATTGGGAAATAAAAACGTTGAAATTAACATGATGTAGGTCATATTAGCAAAGCTAATGTGAAGCAATGTCGCAATGGAAAACGTAAGATAAGATTCTCGAAGGCTCTATTTAAAATTATTAAAAACTAGCGGTCCGCCCCGGCTTCGCAGGGGTGGACATAAGATCTTTTTTATAAAAGAAAATATAGCCTATGTCACTCAGGGTGAATGTAGCTGTCTAATGGTGAAATAATTTTTCAAATCAGTCCAGTAGTTTCGGAGCCTATTCAATACAAACAATCACGAGTATGGGTAGACGCATCTATACCAAGTATGGATAGAAAGCATCTATACCAACGATAAAAGTGCCTCAAAACCTGAGATTTAGTTCGTTGTAACGTAATACATTTAGCATTTGATATGACATGATAGAATTAAGTCAATGCGCGATGGTCAAACAATCTACCTACGACGAATAAAATTTATTTTTATTTATTACATTTCATCTATTTCCTGTGTTAAATGCTATATACATTAATGCAGCTTATTTCGCGAGCCAATTAGTGCCATTAAATTTATTTGGCGCTCGGGTTTTTCTTCCGACTTAAGACATGTTTAAGCAGCGGACATGTCAGTTGTTTCGTGGTAATCTAAATCCTGGACCAATATGAATCATATTTGGAATGGCGATTACGTGATACCTAACTTAAGTAAAACTCAAAAGAGGGTGGTTTTAAAGCTACCTTTCGCGGACACTTATAGGAAGGCGTGAATAAAAATAAAGATGCTTTCCGCTACAAATTGCAATATAAGCGCTGACGTTACGAATTCAATCTTGCGACTTCATTGGAGGTATTATAACGGAGTGCACCGCTATCAGACTGCCTCCCTGCATTGGACAACTACAGTTACCCTACTTCCATGGATCTACCGGATTATCAAGTTTTACTGCCAAATACATTGATTTACAATACGGCTTTTACAAAATCATTCCATGCGGATTTTGGTATAGCCGTCTTCTCTACAGGGCAGAGAATGCCCGTCCATTGGAAGCTTGGCCCCGCGCCGCACTCCAGTTTTAATATAATACGTAATATATCGCCACGCCTTCCCTTAGGGTCCCCGAAGGGGTAGGCAGAGTACACACCCACTTTCCGCTAGAGATATATTTTAGGTGCCAACGGGACAGATGGTCGTAGATCAAACACGACTATATATACGCCTTTGAATTGCTTCTTAGACGTATGCGGGTTTCCTCTCAATATTTTCCTTCGCCGTAAAGCTCGTGGTGTGACTCACTGTACTTAAAAGTTCAGTAAAACTCATTGGTACAGTCGGGATTCGAACTTCTTGATTCGAACTTTGTGTCGCAGGCAATTACTAGAACCACTCGGCCACTACGGCTACTAGTTCTAATTTTAAATAATAATTAAATTAATTGATTTACAGGCTAGCCCAGCTCTCAAGGTATCAAGTCAGCAACGCCCTAAGCCGAAGTTTTTGCCATGCAATGCTATCATTGCTGACTGAAGGCTCTTAGATAATGTCCTCGCTTTTATACGTTCACTCGTAGCATATAGAGATGGACCGTGAGAAGTTATATTCTGGAAGTAATAATAATAATAATATAATATATCCTCACGTCTTCCCACAAGGGTCCCCGAAGGGGTAGGCAGAGGTGTATAGGTAATACCCACAGACCCACTTTCCGCCAGAGGTATATTAGGTGCCAACGTGACAGATGGCGAGTCCATCGCCGTTACTCAAGCACAACTATACATACGCCTTTGAATTTCTTCTCAGACGTATGCAGGTTTCCTCTCGATGTTTTCCTTCACCGTAAAGCTCGTGGTGTGACTAATCATTGTACTTAAGTTCAGAAAAACTCATTGGTACAGTCGGGATTCGAACTTGCGATCTTTGTGTCGCAGGCAACTGCTCGAACCACTCGGCCACCACGGCTTATTTTGGAAGTGTATCACGTTATTGCCATATATTATCTAATCTATAGCAACTAATGCATGCTGTCAATAATCTCGCAATGACGAAGACGCCGCACCAGCTTCGCACAAAGTAATACCATCTTGGTCAAGTACACTGAATTATTAGCCATGTATACCTTAAAACAAGGTTAAAATTGGGTTGATTTTTTGTCCGTATTTGAAACGAACTAACAATTTTATTTGCGGCTCATTCACTCAATGTACCTGAGAGATATTATAGTGCCATCGTAGCAGATGACGATTCAGTTGCCGTTAATCACGGCTTAGACATATCTTTTAACCACGGTTTTAGACATTTATCTTTGAATTTCTTCGTATACAAATTTGCTTAGGATATTATCATTCACCGAAACGTTCATAAGTCATGTTCAGAAAACTAATTGGAACGGAACGTCCAGGTTTGAACCTGCAATGTTAATTTTGTTATTCAAGTCGGCTTTGAATTGAAAAAACCATCAGCAACAAATAAAAATAGCAACAGCTCACAAAACATAATAAGTGCGACCGTCTACTGACAACTAATGAGGGGCCAAAAAATTTGAATTTAAATTTAGAAGAGAATTTGATATTATATTATTATTGTTATTAGATTTAATTTTTCAGTGATTTTTTTTAGGATTATAAATGTTTTATTAAACCTCTTTCGTTTTAGTAATTGATATACTTTGAAAGCGTTCATTTTAGTTGGTTTACTAGTTACTTAGTAAAGTATGTTTTAATTATGCATTACGATAAAAAATATTAAATCGCTCACGACACATAGATTAATTCCCTATTCTATTTTTAAATTAACTTTTTTATCCTGGCAAGCTTCTTGTCTAATGGAATTGCAACAATTAATATCAGCTGTCATTAATATTTATAAAAGCGAAGAAAAAAGATTACAAATGAATATTTACATTAGTTTGATTCATCGCGATGAATGCAATTTGGTAGCTAATGTTTGACAAAGTCATTAGTATACTGATAATCAATTTGTATTTTGGATGACCGGATGACCTGTACTTTAAATTAACTTACCAAAATCATTATAAGAATCATTATTCCACATTAAAAACCGATACTGTATTTAGTTTATACATACATAGATTAAAACAATGATAAAAAAAATTACAAATAATAGACGAACCATTGCAACATACTCGTACATGTTACTGCATTTAACTACATTACAGAAGAATCCTGTATATAAACATTTTTTTATCAAAAACCAATTTTTTTTATAAGACAGCCAAAGAGAGACTTAGGACCTAATTTTTCATACTAATTTGCCGTTGCCTGACTGGGTTCGTTTTACTTACAGTAGATAGCAGCCATGGCTCTGCCTCCGTGGTGAGCGGTGCACAAGGAACTGCTCTACTTATAAAGGCTTTTAAAGGCGATCTTTCAGCCATTAATTATTGCAAGCGCCTATAAATAGTCTGCCAGTTGCGAACTTATTTGCCACATTTAAGTATAAAATGTCACTGGCAACTTTCATATAAATGCAAATAGCTTATTTTGCTTAATCAACTCTTGGTCGTCAATAATTTTAATAGACGTAGTAGTAGACGAGTGGTTTGAGTAATCTGCAATGTCAAGATGGCAAATTCGATTGGGTATAGCAATAAGTTTTGCTAGGCTAATTACCGTAATTAGTTACACCACGACCTTTGCGGTGAAAGAAAATATCATGAGGAAATCTATATATGTCCGAGAAGATGAACAAAGACGTGTGTATTCTGTATGGAGTCAGACGCGCCTTTTGTCACGGTTTCGCTTAAATATATCTCTGGTGAAATGTGCGTGTTACAACATCTTTGTCATGTATTAAGGTCTTAATATCTTTAATACCTTACACTACTTCAACTACAAAAAATTGTGGAAAAATTATGTAATTTTTATAATGATAAGTAGCTATTATCTGCCTTAATCTAATAAATTAAACTTAAAAATTAATAATAAATCTAAACATTATTTGTTCAAGCTGGAGATATTAATACGACATCTTAAATAAAATCAAAATTAAAATACATATTTGTATTCACATAGGCCTAACTGGGCACTTATAAAACGTCGAAAAAGGCGCACGGTTCGGGTTGGTCGTTTCCTTAGAAGAATGGGCAAAAAATCTCCATGGTTACTCTTTTGGTATATAATAAATATTATTTTATTATGTTATAATTTACATTATAATATATATTATAATATACACATATTTTTTATAGATTATAATATATTTTACTTGATAACTTAGCATTTGTAATTTCGTTACAATATATATATATATATACCATAGGCTTAGTATGGTAGAATATTTTGCACATAATCACATCTTTGAGTTTGAAAATGAACTTCGTAATGGAAAAGTGAAACTTCACGCGTCTCTTAAATCCGAAGAACTTAAACAGTTTTCGAGATGTATCAATACATTATGTAAGCAGGTGCCATCGGCAGCACGAAGTTACAAAAGTTGTCAAGTAAAATGTATTATAATCTATACATATAAATATTTATTTATGATGTCACATTCATATCGCCAGCTCGTAAAAATAATATGTTCGTATAAGCTTTAGGCAGATAATCATTATAAAAATTATATCATTTTGAAGAGATTATGATTTGAGCAAAAGCAGTCTTTCCACAATTTTTTGTAGTAGAAAAACGTCAGTGAGAGACTTGGCTTTCTTTTAAATTGCACATTTTGTTGAATTAAAAATAAATAGAAAAAGGACCCGTTTATCGCTTAAAACTATCTGCTAAAATATAATTGTGGGGTAAAATATGTATATTAATAATATCAATATACATATATAATTTTATTATTATTTTAATTTGCATAAAACACTATACTAAAGTGTGTTTAATGTGCATTAACACATTTGCTGAAGCAGATGAGAGCTATGATTTTATTTTTTCAATAAAATTGCTTCTAGCAATAAAAGCAAAAAATTTTAAATCAGTAAAACTTTTATCTAAATATTTACGCACATTGATGTGCCAACCGCGAAAGGGCCGCGCTTAATTAATTGTGAAAAGGTGCATTTTGCGCGTATTTATGAATAAAAAATCGCTAGGGACCCATAAATATGTAAATATAAATCTCCAAGTTGATATTTGAACAGTTTTCTCGAGTAAGCGTTTCGTGATGCGACTTTAACCGCTTTCACTCGACACTGTCCACGCACTGTCTTTACTGTACAGATTATATTAAAGATAATCTTATCTGTGTGCAGGGTCAAGACCTTGTGATTTTAAATTATTTATGCGGAGTAATAACATTTAATGTTCACATAAGCTACCGTTAATTTAATGGGTAAGTGTTTTACGCACAGATATTGCCATGTTTTCTATAATTAAATAAACTTAAACTAGAAGTGCCTTGCGATTTCACCAGTGTTAAATTTAATTAAGGTATCGTATTTTTTTTATACTAACTATAAAATAAGCTCATTACTTAAAGAAACTTTCCATAGAGTTGAAAAAGTCGGCTAACTAGTTATTGAGTTAAGAAGGGTAGAGCCTTGAAGAGGCAAAATTTAATTGTTTGTAATATATCTATTAAATGCAATCCAATAAAATCTTGCCTCTTCAAGGCTCTACCCTGCTTAACTCAATAACTAGTTAGCCGACTGTTGTTATATTAGTGTGGATGGTAAGGTCGTCTATATTTAGGAATTATGACTGAAATGTATTCTTCTGATTTCACACGGACATGAGCTGTGTATTGACACCCATTATGTGAGCAGGCCAAGCCGCGAGCTCAGCTAGTTGCTTTAAGGAACATCATATACTTAAATCATACTCGTTTTAACTTTTGTTTATCCATAGTGCGATCTGCAGTCGCAGTTCATGTTTACTCTTCAGAAACTTGGAAAGCTTCAAAATACTTATACATAATACTAGGGGTGCCCCGGGATTTAACCTGTGTATGTCCTATTTCATTAGTACATCTTTTCTGGAATAAAACATATCCTTGAAAAAAAAACCATATGTATTTAGTAAAAAAGCGGCTATATTAATATTATAAACAGACAGTCCAATTTTATTTATTTGTATGTATAGATATGATTAGATTTGCGTATCGTAAATGAGAAACATTCGCTACACACTGAGATGTTAATAATAACGACATAAATATAATACTAATTATAACGGTCGGTTCATAAATGCATTTTAACGACGAATCTCTTGACCTGAACAACGAAAGCCTGTTTAATACAAAACAAAACACGCTTCTTTTTCTATGGATATGGAGACTAACCTGAAATTCGAGTATTCGCGTTATTTGATACAATATATACATTAAGGCAAGTAACAGTAAAATCTTGATACGTACCTTAAAAAACAACCGCTACGTATGTTATTTGTTTAATTAATTATTAATTTGTATGTAAGCAAAAGTGTGTGCAAGAAGAGGCAGAGGAAGGCCACGTTCCAACTACCTAGATCAAATAGATCGGAGTCTCAAGGACGAGAACGTTAAGAGTACTCGAAACCGACGAGCATGTATGAAGAGACTGATGAATGTGGACGAAGCCAAAGAAGTATGTAAGTCTAGAGAGAACTGGCGCTCTATACTCTCTGCCTACCCCGTTAGGGACTTGGCGTGATGATATGTATGTTTGTATGTATGTAATTTGTATGTATGTTAATACTTATTTAAAGTGCAATGGTAGATTGTTTTTCTAATATTCATGTATCCGTCCTTGGTAAATGGAACGTGATATCCGTCTCTTTTTTCCAGACACAATCGCATAAAGGCTTTTTCAACCTTACTTAATTTTTTTATATATCAGTAATCAGAGAGCAAATAAGCATGCAGCCCGATTGATGATATGCGATGATGTTTAACGCTGCGGGCCGAACTAATGTTTTAATATTAATATTTAACTAATATTAATATTTTAAATACCCAATATTTCAAAACACAGAAGTGTTAGTTATGAATCTAGACTTGTAGTCCGTGACCTACTATTTAACTGAGCAGTGACAAAATGAAAGAAGGTTAACAAGATAAAGCGATCGCTAATCGTGTCGTGTGGTGTCGATTGTTGAAAGTCACCAATTCGTGTGGCATTAAAAACTCCATGGCATTATATTCAAATTTTTGTTGTGAGTTTAAAGATAGCCACCTATCTTGTATTTATTTGCATACAATTCAAAATTTATGACGATAATAATTTGCTTTTCGATTGTGCGTTTTGGAATTTGGAGTCGTAATATTCATTCGATGTTGAATTAACAGAGGCAGTGGTGTGTAGGTAGGTATTGGAGATATATTTAAGGTGCCCTCGTGAAAGATGGCGAGTGCATCGCAGCTACTCAAGCACATCGATATTTACGTCTTTGATTTTTGTCTCAAACGTATGAAGGTTTCCTCACGACGTTTTCTTTCACTATAAAGCTCGTGGTATGACTTAGCACTGTACTTAAATTCAGAAAACACATTTAATCAAACACGTATGGCCGGGATTCAAACAAACTTTGTGGTGCAATAATTTAACTTGTATAGTTCAATCAATAAAACTTGCAATCTACGTGTTGCAAAAATAAAAATAACTTTTATTATTCAATCAATACAGCACTGATATCTATATTAATATTGATACTTTTGATATTCGATATTTATTCTTTTATTCTATTATTATTATTATTCTATATAAGAGCCGTGGTGGCCGAGTGGTTCGAGCAGTTGCCTGCGACGCAAAGGTCGCAAGTTCGAATCCCGACTGTACCAATGAGTTTTTTCTGAACTTAAGTACAGTGATTAGTCACACCACGAGCTTTACGGTGAAGGAAAACATCGAGAGGAAACCTGCATAGGTCTGAGAAGAAATTCAAAGGCGTATGTATAGTCGTGCTTGAGTAACAGCGATGGACTCGCCATCTGTCACGTTGGCACCTAATATACCTCTGGCGGAAAGTGGGTGTGTGGGTATTACCTATACACCTCTGCCTACCCCTTCGGGGACCCTCGGGGACCCTTGTGAGAAGGCGTGAGGATATTATTATTATTATTATTCTATTGATAATTGATATTGATACTTTTGTTTGAAATTACAGTCTAGAAGGCGTAGGCAGAGGTATAACAGCACCCTCCATTCGCTGGTGACCTACAAACATGATCTATCATATGTCTGTAGTAAACATAATAGATTTCTTCCCACTCACAAGGTTTTTTTGTGATGAAATTTCCCTACTACGTTTTCTTTTCTACGCTATAGGCTCGTGGTGACATAAATCATTGTACTAAAACCTGCAAACTCGACTATACTCGGACTATGAACTAGACTACTCGGCCACCACTGATCTGTACAAAAAGAGATATCTGTTATACCTAAGAGGAAACTCAAACTTGCTTCATAAACGTGAAATGATGCTATAAAATCTCATATCCGACACAAAGTAACCACTTTCAACATGACATAGTGCCTACCCTAGGCGTTAACGCTAAACTACACGTGCCGTTACTGCAAAATGGGGCGAAATAGATGAAACTCTATGAATCTGGATTAAACTGGATTTGTGTGCTACTATAACTGGTTTAAACCAGATTTATGTACAGTGGGCGCAATAAAGTGCATTTACAAAGTCTGCAAAGAATTCAATTAAACGATCTAGATCAAATACTTGCGTGCGGCAAAGAAATTCATAATCGAACTCGTCAAACGTGAAATGTTTGTCATTCTTACGACCAAAGTGACTTTCATTACTAGATGGCTGACACAATACTAATGAAGTTGCATTTTTACTTCATATTTTGTGTTCGAGACTCGGCCCCCAACTCTCCATGATGGCAATGATTCAAATTTTGTTTGCGGATGGATGGCAGACTATTATGTCGGCATGTCTGGAGTATTGGGAGGCGATTGATGTTGTTTAATATATTTTCTTTTGTGATGTTTATATGCTGTGTATATAATTTAAAATTTAAGTTTAAATTGTGTACTACTATATTTCGTGTCCTGCATTTAGAGTAATTGGCTACTGGCAGTTCTAATGTGTATTTCAAATAACAAAAATATAGGCAAAACTAAGATCGCAGGTTCATATAAATGCTTTACGGTGAAGGAAAACATTGCATAACCTGTATAGATATTAGAAATTCAAAGAAGTATGTAAAATTGTTTCTGAGACAGTGGTCACTGATAAGAAAAAGCCATAATACACACTTTTTCGCAGCACCAAACAGCCATCTGGTCTGGTGGATAGAGCTCCTAGCTGCGAAACTTGAGGTCACGGGTTCCTTTCCCGCTATGGGCAGATATTTGTGTGATGAACACAAGTAATTATACCTTAGTCTTAGATGTCCTATGTATTTATGTATATATCTATCTATATAAGTAAATATATCGTTGTCTAGTTACCATAACACAAGCTTTGCTTAATTTGAAACTAGGTCAATTTGTGTGGAATTGTCCCAAAGTATTTATTTTTTATTTATTATATGCCTTGATGATACAGCGTGTCTAGAACATATGCAATATTGGTGCATTAAATTATCATGACTCTTGCTTATTCGCACATTATTATAACAATCAAGTCACATGACAAAGATATGTGTAAACCAACATCTTGTACACACAAAGTACAATGATTGTTTTGCATTTTGTATTTAAACAATAAATATATACATAGTAGTATTTTGCAGTAATACTACAAGTTAGACAATGCACATATAGCATATATTGTGAGAGAGCCGTGGTGGCCGAGTGGTTCGAGCAGTTGCCTGCGACACAAAGGTCGCAAGTTCGAATCCCGACTGTACCAATGAGTTTTTCTGAACTTAAGTACAGTGATTAGTCACACCACGAGCTTAACGGTAAAGGAAAACATCGTGAGGAAACCTGCATACGTCTGTGAAGAAATTCAAAGGCGTATGTATAGTCGTGCTTGAGTAACGGCGATGGACTCGCCATCTGTCACGTTGGCACCTAATATATCTCGGCGGAAAGTGGGTGGGTGGGTATTACCCATACACCTCTGCCTACCCCTTCGGGGACCCTTGTGGGAAGGCGTGAGGATATTATTATTATATTTATTTTGACATTTTAATATTGTTTATGATAAAGAAATTCCACACATATAGCAAAATATGCAGGCTTTCTCGCGATATTTTCCGTCACCGTAAAGCAAACATTGTTATTAATCACTGTACATAAGTTTAGAAGAATTAGAAGAAACTTATTGACACAGTCGGGATTCGAACCTTCAATCTTTTGCGCTGCTTTAAGACTTAGTCGCACTCCCATTTACCACAGCTAATTACTTTTTAAATACGATAAGGACTAGCGAATCGTTTACTCCGTAAGTCTAACCTTTACGATGTTCATGTCAACATTCGGTAAGCGTTATTATATATTTCATCAACTCGTTGCAGTGATTACCAGAAATGTTATAATGTCAACAGACAGTAAGCGGTGGCTCAGTGTTAACCGCATTTATTAACTGAGTCGCTATTTCATCACTTTCATGTTTTGAAATGTAGCCGGGTCGGTATTCAAATATGCGAATTGTAACTGTATATTATTACTACAAATTAGGTATTATGTATCCTGTGCGTTAAGTTTGTTTGGTCTATGAGCTTGTCGAATGCAAACTTTACGAAATGTCAGGATGTTTAAAACGTTTCATTCAAATTGCCTTTACATTTTTGTGAGATCATTATGTATAGAGATTTTATCCTGTAAGTCAAGTTTACATCGTAGATTCGCAACTTGCCTTGACAATAATATGAGGTATTAAACGACATTCGACATATTCCTAATATACACTTTTTTCTGGTAATCCTTACAAAACATATATTTGCAAGGTGTTTAGATTTTTCTGATGAGAAGTATTGAGAGGTCTTCATCATTTATAACTACATTATCATTATTTTAATTTGAGAGTCAAGTTTATTTCATAGACTCGCTATGCCTTAATTAACGGAATGTCTATATGACAATAAATAGTTTGATAGCTCTCCAAGCGATACGTAATAGTTACAGCATAGGGTTCGTCATGAAGGGTGTGAAAAGATTCCTGAACTTGCCAACATACATACATACATATACGTATTATCACGCCGTCCTTACGAGGTAGGCAGAGAGAATAGAGCGCCAATTCTCTCTAGACTTACATACCTGTTTCGCTTCGTCCACATTCATTAGTCTCTTCACATACCATTACCAACATAAAAAATGAGATCAATCGTTATAACTAACCTATGCGCACTTGTCATAACTCATGAGGATGTAATGTAGATATTAATTTACAAGGTAAATTATAAGTAATGTATCGTCATTAAGCTGTAACATGCTCATCTATTACGATAACTAATAACTTTTACGATTAGTAAGTGGCAGTTGTCAATGCACATTAGCTGGACTGCATGGATTATGCAAATTGCCGGTTGCGAGATACTTAGTAGCAAATGAAATGTACTGGTTTATGACCACCTGTCATTATGGAATTACATATGTGTGTGTGTGTGTTCTTCAAACTGATATGATATAGACACACAAAAATGGCACAATAATTTATCTACCTATAAGTAATCAACATCCTGTAATCAAATTACAATTATTAAAATTATTTATGCGTACATTTTAAGTACTTTTATATCCAGGTGTCCTCACGGAGTGACATAGTCGCTGTGTGACAAAACTCTTTTAATAAATAGAAAAAAAAAAACACTTACCAAAATAAATCCCGGTAGAATATGCTAATGTAATTTAAGCGAATAACTTCTTCGTTTTGATCCCAACCTAATAGTGAAAAGCCATAACATTGTGTGCGACTAGTGTCTCGCCAGAATTGTAAATCTGTTAATTTCTTTAGTGAAAGTGAAAATCTGCTGTAATTAACCGGTTCCGAGTTATAAGTTTGTTTGAATAATATATGTAATAGTAGATACATACGTGAGGATGTATTCTATATAATTATTTTTATTTAAAATACTCACACTACGGTAATCGATGGAATACTCAATCATGAAAGCGTCAAAACCAGTTAGCATTCATAAAAATACTGATGAATTTCAATGAAGCTAACAAAGTTTAGAGAGATCTAGTGCTCTACAGCCTCTATCTACTCGCGTGTTGAAATGTTAATAATGTTAACAGAATAATGGGGTCTGGGCACAGGTAATCATTTACCTAAGGTAAGTAAGAAGAAAAGAGGCGTAGTGGCCAAGAGGTTCGAATTGCCAGAAACACAAAGATTGCAAGTTCAAATACCGACTGGACCAATTAGTTTTTCTGAACTTAAGTACAGTGATTAGTCCCACCACGAGCTTCACGGTGTTGGAAAACATCGAGAAGAAACCCGCATAATATTGAGAAAAAGTTCAAAGATGTATGTATAGTCCTACTTGAGTGAAGGCGATGGACTCACGATCTGTCACGTTGGCACCTAAAATATATCTCTGGCGGAAAGTGGGTGGGTAGTACCTATACACTTCTGCCTACCCCTTCGAGGACCCCTGTGGGAAGGCGTGAGTATATATCAAGTAAGGTAAACATCTCGATCTCGATCTCATCAGTGTTTCAGAATAAGTGAAGAATAAAAGAAGGAATATTGATTGAACATCGATGAATGTTTTTGTTTTCTTTAGAAAAAGCCCATTCCACCCACCCACAAAAAAAATCTAACATAGATAAATCATTTTTGTTGTGTCTAGAAAAAATCCATTGGTACAAATTGTCTGAAGTCGCAAATTTTATCACCACCGCACAAACTATTACTTATACAGATGTAAGCAACAAAATATAACAGGATAACAGATGCGAGCAGTCGTCATAACACATCGTTGTCCAGTTCTGGTATCACTGACCCAACCAAGTACCTCGATCTTCATACTAATCTGCGTACCGAAACCGTTACGTTGGCGTGTGCTTCGCCAGTTATAAAATAATATTGGCATAAAGTGATCGGTCCCGGTCGGTGTTCTAGGCCAGTGGTCCGTCAGTAATGGCTTATATATACCATACTCTCACTGAAGGGCCTTTACTGTTCTATCGTTATTAATAACAATAACTTTCTTTATTTTGAAGATGTAAAGGTTCCTTTAATGGATCACAAAATTAAATGTGTATGAGTTAATAATGAATAAATCTTGCTGTTTCAAACTGAAGCTCATTAGTAGAAATTAAAAAAAAATTATATCATTAGTAGAAATTTTCTGTAATGAAACATACTGTGTTAATTTATCTAATAATCTATCTCTGTGCCAAATTTCATCCAATTGCGCTCAGCCGTTCTGGCAAGTGAATTACAGACATCTTTACAAACTTTAGCATTCATAAGCTCATTAGTAGGATGGGCTGTTTTAGCACGAATAGAATCGGACATTTCCAGCGATTGGCATATTGTGAAGAAGCTAATGTATTCCGAGGACAAATAATACAGTGAAATCAATCATTCAACGTACACCATTCGTTGCCTCCGCCTCGTTTCCCAAAATCGTAATTAGTAAAAAAAGTTTTCCAATGCTTAATAGGTATACTTTATGTGAGTTTAAGTTAATACAATTTGGATAATCATTGCATTTATGTACATTCATTAACGTTTAAATTAAATTAATTCTTAATTTCTAAAAACAAGTACACTAACCAGGAACGAAACGCAATTTACGCGCGAAATTGTGAAACTAACTTACTTCATCACTTTAATCTGTGTCGACAACTATACTTAGTGCCACCCACGAAGACACACTCCACTATTCTTCGTCATAGTTTATAGTGTAAGAGTGCGACCTTCTACTAATATAATATAATATCCTCACGCCTTCCCACAAGGGTCCCCGAAGGGGTAGGCAGAGGTGTATAGGTGCCAACGTGACAGATGGCGAGTCCATCGCCGTTACTCAAGCACGACTATACATAATAATAATAAAACGAGTAGAGCGATTAGTTGCCTGCGACACAAAGATTGCAAGTTAGAATTCCGACTGTACGAATGAGTTTTTCTGAACTTACGTACAGTGATGAGTCACACCACGAGCTTTACGGTGAAGGAAAACATAGGGAGGAAACCTGCACACGTTTGAAATGAAATTCAAAAAACGTATGTATAATCGTGCTTGAGTAACGGCGATGGACTCGTCATCTATCACGTTAGCACCTAAAATATATCCCCCAAACAGCCCTCAAAGTGGAACAGGCTATATGTATTAACATTCACTACTCATGGTTCCGAAACTAACCCGCGTTTATAAAATTCTACTAGTGATTTAGCTTTAAACGAAATGTTGCACCAAGTGCTCAAGCTCCAAATTTGTTCCAGTTCAAAATCTGCAACATTATTACAAACAGATTATTTGTAACTATGTACACACCACTTCTAGCAATATATTAGTAGCGTCATCTATGACGCCACTTGTGGTTTATATACAACACTAGTTAGTATTTCCCTACCATTCTATCCTCTCAGGTACGATATACCGGAGCTACAAGTATAACTTATTGCTCCTTTCTTAATAGGGTGACACTGTGGAATAAGTAGGATAATGATCTCTCCGATTTTTACGCGTTTGACATCGTCTTGCCTTTAATAAACCCTTTATGCGTCAACCATAGACAAAGCTAACAGAAAGGCAATGTGAATAATACCCATGACAGTTAGGTAATTTAAATTAAAGCTTTATTTTTTTTCTACCTACGTGTCAATCATATACATACATACATATGTAGGTACTAGTAACTACTTACTTACTACTAAAAAATAATAATAATATAATAACTAAAAAATATGGTTAAAAGTTGTCCCTTTAGGCAGGGTTCCGAAGATACTGGCAGCGTTCCCCCTTTGAATACCTAGGCTAATTCTTTGTCCGAGGTAGCTGCCTGCTCTTCGGTCTCCTGTGATGTCGACCAACTTTTTTGCTTTTTGCATACATATGTAGGTATATACGTACCGCCCAGCAGATTTATTCGTATTAAGAGGTTTGACTAAGGAGGAAATTGGCATAGTGAAATTCACGCGTGTACATTAACCGCAGTAAATACTCTACAAATTACAAATGAAAAGACTAGCAAATAAATTAAATCACGTTTGATTGTATCACAGTACAGTAGTACTTAAATTCCGTCCATACATAACGGTTTAAACGGTGTGTAAGTATTTTGTTACGTTGAGTTGAAAGTTGCTGCAGGGCGAAAATCGGATTACCATAAGTTTAAAGATTATGTTTTTAAAAACTTAACTGAACGTTTAATATCGCAAAAACTTTCCCTTGAGCTATGACGTCAGGGCCTTACCATAACGCACTATTCCAAGAATCATTTAAAAACGTGAAAAGGACTGATCTATATAAATCTAACCATTTCGTACTATATATATATATATATATATATATATATATATATATATATCACATACATATGTAATTACATTTAATAAATATTATATAATATAAATATCTTCGTGTGTTCGTCACCTAGCTCCTCCTAAACAAATGGACCGATTTGGATATTTTTGTGTGTATATTTCAACTGGATAGTTTGAAAACACAATGGGACCCAAGCGAAGCTGGCCGGGACAGCTAGTATGCACTTTATACAGCCCGTGAAATCGTTTACTGAATTTGAATAGAAATTGTTGGATGCTGCAAATTACGTAACACAAACAAATGGTATTGCACGGTTTAACTAAACAGTATATTAAAGCGCAATGTACTGTATGATATAAGTACGAATTATAGGCTCAGAATATAAATAAGATGCACATTGCATGTACCGTTAGGAAGACAATTATTGAACTTAGAATATCGACCGCAACTAAAGTGAGTTTTTTACATCAAGAACTGGTAAACTATAATATGACCCGCCTTCAGGTAAGCATATAAGAAAAACCTCACTCACCGCAAGAGCACAATGCTATCTCAGAGCAGTGCCATTTGGCTGCGATTTCCGTAAGGTGGCTGATACTGGCTCGTAAAACGTAAATTCTGTATGAGATACCCGTTATGCCCTACCTCTTTTATTAAATCACTAGAAATTTTCGTTGCAACTGTACAATCATTATCGCGATCAATGGACCGCGAATTGACCAATTTAAAAGCATGATGTATGCTTGCGGGTTGATTGCTCAAAGGGTCAATTTAATTTGATAACATAATATTAAATATCGAATTGAACAATATGTAAGGAATAAATTAATTTATTAAAAACGTTGACAGATATGTACGTTGTACAGACGGGGTGAAAAAACCTCCGTAAGTTTTTAAAGGCGTTCCTTGATATTTTAATCCCTCCTTAGTTATCTTGAGTCCTAGTACCTTTGAAACTAAAGCACTACACTAATTCGATAAGATAACAAGGATCGACATAGTATACACTTTTGATCCAAAATTTAGTTTCCTATCAACTTCAAACCATTTAAATGTAAAATGTTCACGAAGCTCGAATCAAATAATTAATTGTCAATGTGTACTTATCAGTGACAAGTATTCTCTCAGGCATTTATTGCCATCAATAATAACTCTGCAAACGTCAATGCGATATTATTATTAAATTGAAATAATATTTTGGCATTACTTATAGTTGCCATAATGCAAGCAAATGTCGACTTTAATCTCACGAAGCTTTCCTTACTCTGACCGTAGGTACATAAAAGGACCAAGGGTACTTCAACTAACTGCTACCTAAATTGATTGAAAAGAAAAACAACGATAACGTGAGTGAAGTCTTGGCAAAAGGGTTGTATTGTAAACATGACACTTTTATCGGCTTTTGCACCAGTACCAAGTAAATTAATACTTCCGTAGAGCAGGAACTCAAACGACCAGCCGATTATGCATCAGCCGTGGACGTGCAACCCATTTGGTCATTACCACTCGCATCTATCTACCAATTAGTGATCACTGTTTCCACCATAATTTACGGCTTGATGAACTCTATTTCATTTGTGGTTTATATTTTATCTTCACGATTTCCTACCAGAGTTCCTGGGTTAGGTAAATGCGGACTGCGTACAACTCGCCGCCTTGGTATATATATACATATAGATTTGGCATCAATATAATAATAATAATTAATTTATTTCAGATACCAAAATCCAAACATTAAAAATTCCAAATCAACATTAAGATTAAGAATATATACTTACCCTGGGCCGCTTTAAAGAAAATCATTGCACTTGCACTGAATTCCCCTGTCATACACCACCCTACATCGAGCTTTCTTTAAAGACTTAAGATAATTAGCCCACCCTACGTTACGCTAGGATGACCTGAAAGCTACGGGCATGTGTGAAAATATTAATTAAAGTAGATGTCAATGAGAAATCTTCTGTAATTCTAGAATGATATTATCAGTTGAAGCTACAATGTTAAGCGACTGTAAATGTAACCTTTTGTATTTCGTTACCTCTTCGAATATAATTATGTTATTTTGTAGAATGTAATGTTCAGTCGATTGGAGGTCAAGCTGTAGATTAAAATTTATTCAAACACAAAATAGAAAGGTAATGATGTTCACGTCTAGATTGGAAATTATAAAAATGGCGCAATCATTGATGCGATACTAATAAAATTGTGCGAAATAATATTTTATGATTACAATCACAGAGATGATTGTTCCCAAACAATGCTTATATATTTTCACATTATACTGTGAATGTAATAACTGTATTTTGTGTTCATAATAAATAATATTAATAATTATGTATTTGAAAGAAAAGGCATAGGAAGACCACTTTGAAAAAAAACAAATGAAGACTATGTTCCATAATTTGAAAAAAAATATTGTAGGATAAAAGATGGGAGGATGTTGAATGTAGGAAAAGCGACAGGAGTCTATACAACGTCCTGTAACTCTCTCCGCCCTCCCCACTAAAGACTGCGTGATATGTGTGATCTGCATTATAATTTATTATCTTTCATATTGTTATATCAATCAAATTTCAACATTAATTTACATAGAAACAAAAAAAAATGATTATTAATTACACTGCAAATAATTCCTTATATGTATAAATATTTGTAAAGAAAAAAAAAGTTATGCCGGAATTACTTATACAAAAAGTTTTTCTATCGAATACGTTTAGTTTTTTTTCTCAATAGAAATACGTGTAGGTACTACATCTTTAGATTAATCAATTCGACAACTCATCATCGCTTATTTACCATACCATACCAACATTCTTATACTTGTACTTTCTAAACCACGCAATATAATCAAACAAATATTTTTATAATAACTTAAATAACAGATAATAATATAGACCGAATACATGTATCTACTTTTAATCTGTCAAAATTAACGTTCGTTACATGCCAACTATAAATATATAATCGTATATTGGGTAACTTTTACTCTGATTTTGCATTAATTAACAATTGAAAAGCTCAAGGCAGATGGCCTCTCGATACTGACCTCCTTTCAGTACAGTTATTGGCCTTCAATTTTCTTGTACTAAGCTAAAGCCGGTGTATTTATTGAAATTGTGATATCATGAGGTATGCTACCAGCAATGTACAATACAATTCAAATGTTCGAAAAAACTTTTCGAATTGATCATAATCCTATCATAAATTTACGGATTTTAGTACAAGCTTTTATTTAACTTGCAATGTATGTTTTTTGTTTGGGTGGATTCTTGCAACTGAATTTTAACAGATTGTGCTGATATCTGGCACTGTGCAACAGATATGGCTATTTTGGACGACAATGCATGCTTAGCTATGTGACGTCATTGTAATTCCAATATGGCGGATCATCCAAGATGGCGGACTAGTTATTTTTTCTGCACTATCAAAGTATGGGTATCAAACGAAAGGGCTTGCTGAGGAGAACACGAAACCAACAACGCATTAAATGAAATGCACAGACTTAGAAGCATTACCAATCATAACTAAAAATTAGAAACAAATGAATGGCAAAACAAACTTATCAAAAACAAACTTTTATTTAATTGCCCTAGAAAAAAGAAAATTCATCGCATTAGGTCTAAGAAACTGTAAAGGTGGAAAATGGAAATAAAAGTAAATAAAACTTTACATTAAATCAAACTAATCAATTTAGTACACGCATTACACAATTTATTAAATGATACAAACGCTTGTCGCGAGATTTACCTCGCGACATTAATCTCGCGACAAGCTTTTGTATCATTTAATAAATTGTGTAATGTTCTTAATTTCTTCTTTTTAGGGAAGTTAAATAAATACTTGTTTTTGAAAAGTTTTTTGTCGTTAATTATTTTCTGCTCTATTTTATTTTCTAAAAGAACGTTAATATTGCTATTTATATACTAGCTATTGAAGGTCACAAAATATACAACTTCATTAACCAAATTAGATCATGATCGGATGAATAGTGTTAAGTGTACATAAAAGAAAAAAATAATAAGTAAGATATACTTGCATTGATTTTATTTATATAGAAATTAAAGCAGTCGTTGTTACAAAGTAATCGGCGATCGTCAATTCTGGTCTAACGCAATTAATGGTTCTGAAAGTGGAAGAAAGTCTATGTGCCATGTTCTGGTAATTATATTTTTATCGCTGTCTACTCTGGATATTTAATTACTTATATCTAGAACTAGTATCACAGTCATTACTTATTTCATTTTTTAATACAAAAAAAAATTAAAACACTTTGGCACACTTTCGTCGAATGAAAATCGACCGAAATTCTTTCACCGACATTGAGTAGACAGAGTGCATATAGGCTGCCATCCCTAATGGTTTAATTTTTCAATATTGGTTATGATACTTAAACTTAAGTACAGTGATTAATTAGACTACGAGCTTTACGGTGAAGGAAAGCATCGAAAGGAAACCTGCACACATTTAAGTTGAAATTCAAAGACGTATGTCGTTGTTGTCGAAGTTGTTGGAATCGTCCTCTGCCACGTTATCTCTAGCGAAAAGTGGGTGTATAGATACTACCTACACCCTTGTGGGAAGGCGTGGATATATAAATATCTACATGTGATATGTATTGATCTTTCATTTTTAATGGTGTGAGCGATGCCGGGGAAGCACAATACACACAATACAACAATAATATTGACGTTTAATAGACTCGCATTTCATATATTTTAAAGCACTTTTAATGGATTAAATTTTATGCATACATTAATGCACCGTATCAATGCATACTAATACCATAACATTACGGTAAAACCCGACCGGATTAAGTTCCTATTAAGATGGTAAGGCTGATTTGACACGAATGATTAACGGGCGTTGCCTGACTATTAGACTAATAGAGATAATTTGTTTGCTAGAGTGATTATTTATTAGGTTGTGTTTATCTGATTTTAAAAAATATTATAGCATTTGCTAGTCCTCTTATTGAGGATATATGAGGAGTTATATGCTAAATATCATGCAAGCTATATGCTACGCATGGGAGTGGAGCAAAAGTTATACGAGTGCCAATTTAACACAATTTAATTAATAATTATGAAAGTATTAAATAATTCTCCTTCAACACTGCACAGATTTTATTATTGTTACGTTAATTCTAACCTAGGGGTTCGCCATTCGACGGTAGGTGGTTTTCGACAAGATTTACGTAATGGTTGCTTGATGTTTTTTTTTTTTTGTATTGTCTCTCGTAGCGTGAGTTCCGGGAACTTTTGCTACTTAACCGGTCAATGGCGAGACCTAGGCCTCCAGCCAGGCACTTTATTTTTAAGCAACACAGCTAAGGGCACCCCCTGTGGGGTACGAACCTCGGCTTAGGGCGTTGCTGGCAAGCGAGCAAGGGAGCTGGGCTGGACTGGTAATTTTATTTAAATATTATTTGGGGGCGGGATTTGCGCGTCTGGCTCGGCGCGGGCCGGCGTTTGTGGCGGAGGTCGGGGGGGAACATTACGGCTTATTCGCGTCGAGCCTCGCTGGCGAGAACGGAACAGTGGTCGGTTGTGTGTAGTGTTGGTATGTTTTTGTCGGGCGTCCTGGAGGACCGTTATGTCGTCATCCGGTTCGATGACGGCATGTCTTGGACGCCTTATTTTCGAGATAAGGGAAGGAGTGTATCGGGCGGCCGATACGACGAGGGGGTTGGGGTGATTTGCAGCAGAATCGAAATGACGTTTGGACAGTTTTTTCAAAAACTGTTTTATAGGGGGGACTTTGAGGTCAACGTGGAGTTGACTATTACGCATGTACCACGGGGCACCTGTGGCTCTACGGAGAAACCGGCTTTGGAGCACTTGCAGGGGGTTAAGTGTTGACTTGCTAGTGTGTGCGAACACTACACCCGCATATGTCATGATTGGTCGAATGCACGTTGTGTAAATCCTCACCTTGGATTTCAATGAGAGTTTACTTCGTGCATTCAACATGCTGTGAAGTCTACCGAGCGCGAAGGCGGCTCGCGCGCTTACCGCCTTTACGTGGTGACGGAAAGAAAGGCGTTGATCGAGGATCACACCCAGGTATTTGGCTTTTTCTTCCCATGGAATGGGTTTGCCGAAGAGGGTGATGGGGGCTACCCGTGGGCGTTCGAGGCCTTTCCAGAATAGAATGGCTGCGCTTTTGGTGGGGTTCACTTCAATTCTCCACTTCCAGAACCACCGCCCTAGGGCTGTGACTGCGGATTGGAGGTTGTCGTGAATTCCCACGGGAGTTCTACCCTTGTAGTAGATGGCCGTATCATCGGCGAATAGAGCGCTTTTAACTCGTCTATGGAGGGGAATGTCGCTAGTATAAAGCGTGAATAGGAGTGGCGAGAGCACTGAGCCTTGCGGGACTCCTGCTCGTATGAGGTTGGGTTGCTTGATGACTGTAGCCTAGGGTAGTATAGGGTTTTCAAAAACAGGTCATGATAAAAACTTGATACCGAGTCAGAATTAAGATTAAAATTGCCCAAAACTACTCCTAAAATTGACTCAACTTAGAAAACTATTTATTAATATTAATACAATCGAATACTTCATCATCTTTAGAACTAGGAACTTTTAATTAATATTTTCAATTAAATTTCTTTGAAGTGCGTGGCTTTTTTTCCTAGCCTAGTCGAATACAATATATAAAACATTTGAAAGCAGTATTTACTTGTGGCATCGTGATATAACACAAAGGCTTTTTTTGTTTTAAAGCACATAAAATTTATAATTTTTATCATTTCAGCTTGTTTGAAGCCATCTCTGGATATTACCCATATTAGCCCTCTCTCTATTGCGCCAAATGTAGCGATTCTGTGTGACTATTATCCACGTGTTCCCTATACATACGTATCATCACGCCGAGACCCTCATGGAGTAGTCAGAGAGAGTGGAGTGCTTCTCTCTAGACTTACAGATCTCTTCCGCTTCATCAAAAAATACTTCACAACCTAATTTGAGTACTCTTGATATTTCCATCCTTGAGTGTCCGATCGATTAACTACACACTTTTTCACATCACCAACCACTTACCCATCAAACTTGAAATTAGTAATAAACTGTAAACTCACATTCATAAATGCCTGAACAGGATCAAAATAAGGTACATTTTCGATTAAATTTTCGAAACTATGAAGATATTATTTTATCTCACTAAAACAGCACAGCACCCGTTTAACGCACTTTCACTCATCTTTTGAGCGTCGCATCGCGCGTCGGTCAGTAGGTACGATATCTCCGGCAATACAGAATTAAAAGGCAGTAGAACAACTTGCTTAATTTAATTAAAAAGTGAATCTACATTTTACAGTAATTAGACATTAGTATTCATTAGCAGCTATTGTAGAAACTAGACCATGGTTTTGTCTAGCTTGTTTGTAAATAGGACTTCTGTATATAATTTTTTTTCTGTGGTCAGAGCTGTAATAAAAAACAGTTTCATTGTTTGATTATAAATATATAGGTATCTTATACACGACTATAATTTTTTTTTACGAACATTTAATAGTTTATCGTGAGCAGACAAACGGAAGACAGACGGGGTGGGGGACTTTCTTTTATAATACGTAGTGATACAGTCGTAGGTATTATAATTGTGATTTTCTTGCATAATCACAATTCAATCTGGACGAAGCTAAAGAGGTATGTTAGACTAGAGATAACTGGCCCTCTATTCTCCGTGCCTATCCCGTTAGGGACTCTACGTGAGGATATGTATATTAATGTATATGTATCTTGTATATTTTTTATTGATTAATAATCAATAGAAATAATTAAAAAAAATATGATTAATTTGGCATTGTTTTTATAGATGAGTCAAAATTTAGCATAGTGTATTTGCAACATGTTATGTTTCGCGGCGTAACCTATTGCAGAAGTAAAGTTCAATGACATAAATATTTTGTAATCATTTATAATATTGTTTTAAAATGTGTCCAGTATTTTACTAGAACGAGATATTACCAAATATGTACGAACCTATATATTTAGTATTTGCGTTCAGTGCATTTCATTCAGTGCATATGTTAATCTAGGAAGAAATAGGACTTATAATCGCCTAACCCGTGAATTACTCAGGGCGGTGGAGTCTACACAATACATAATTTTCGTCAATAACTCTAATGACTGTATGTAAGTTTATTCTGTGTGTGTTATTTTCCGTCAATTTCCTAGATAACATTATGTTATATGTATTCCGTGTGGAAATCTTGCAAAGAGAATTAATTTCCCGTCACTGCCTAGAAAGTAGTCTGGACACTAGAAAACAGCCTATAGGCTCCAATAACCGCTTACTATCACATGTTATTAGTTTGCCAATTTGTTGTAAGCAACAAATAAGTGTTGTTCGAATGAAGTTTCCAAATATTTATTTTTATATATAGCTAATAAGACGTGAATACACGAATTGTAGTCAGTGAAATATCTCTTATTGTAACTCATCCAAAATACATTCGTTTACACACAAAATTATTTAAGTACGTACATATTTTCTCAGTTTTGTCACAACACTAAATGTAATCGGAATGCACAATCGATTCAACTTTCGTAATGACCTTTAGATTCATTGTCCGTCATTTTCAGTAGTGGTATCACCTTTTGTAATGATAAAATTCTCGTTAACGCGACCTACAACCTCCACTTTCGCTTGTGCCGCACAAAAGACCACAATGATAATTCCGCCTCGTCATAATGAACTTGAAATAAACAAAAATACGAACGCAGACAATCCTTGACCGAACTCCCGCCAACATGCTGACAGTGACAGTAGGATGACTTGACATTAAATGATGGCGGCGAACCATAAGGTGAAATTTTTTACTTTTTCTGAGCACCAACACTTATTTTGCACAAAGGTTATGCTTTTAAGCTATTTTAATAAGCAGAAAACTAAAAGTATTTTAACCTTTGATTAGATTTGACATTGTAATTACAAATACCTTTATTCCACACAAATTTTCATTAGGACAAAATAATTATTTTGACCAATAAAAAAATCACATTATTATTTATTTTATAAGGTTTCCAGTAATGAGCTCCTTGGGGAGGGGGGAGGATTGTTACATTGTGTTGGAAGCAGAGGGATTAAACCCATTATGCTGCCATCGCACTGTAACTCTCCGAACACAGAGTGGCAACGCGCAAGTGATACTTCGGTATCGTGAGCGTAAATAGGCTACGGTAACCGTTTCCCATCAGGGGGGCCGTATGCTTGTTTGCCACTCTTGTTGTATAAAAAAAAAAAAAAAAAAAAAAAATATTTTCCCGCTTTCTCACAAGGGGGTGGTACCCTATAGGTATAAACCTAACAGATTGCAATTCGGTCGTAATTTTTAAGACGTGACTTCCATTACTTATAATATCTAAAGTCATGCATAGACTACATAGACTAGAATTTACTGAATTCCTTCTGAAAGGCAGGCCGAAGCCTAACAATGTTTCCTTCGTTTCCATGGCGAATTCTCGTGCTGGATCTTGCGTGCTGTCAGTGCAATGGCACATTGATTGATGACATTGTTTGCGACACATGAATCACAATGTTAATGTTAGTGATAATGTGAACATAAATTAAATTAAACTATTTCTCATTCCCTTAATCATGTCGAACCAGAAAGTCAATAACAATATTTCGCATCTAATCGGTCAACAACATCATAAAACAATTTTTGATCTTTATGTGACTGGACCATAAATTTGCATCTCAATATTATAAAAAAGTTATGAGTAATTAAATATATAATTAATTGAACGTAAACGGGCGTTTCTCCCGCGGCTGCATCCGAGAAAATTGCCATTTCGGTCTAATAATTTAACGGTGATTGTTAAGGCATGTTAAAAATAATTTGCCGCACAACTCACTAACCCAGTACTTTTGAACGATGCGCTAAGGAAATTGTTCAATATATACAAATACAACAACTGGGGCATCGCGTGCGAGACGATTACGTTTTGTGTTCTGGCTTCGGTTACCCTGAGATCACCCTATTGGTAGTTACTGACAGTTATACATCCATAGAGAACGAGAGTGGGACACCATAGCGAGGTGGATAAAAATAAAAACCATAAAAGAAAAGAAAACAAATCTGATAGCCAATGGAAACAGTTAGAGGTCGTTCAGGAAATCAAATACATGTAGGTATTTTATATATTTGACATTAACTTGAATTGTGATTGCAATAACACATCTTGGTTTATACAAGTTTAAAGATTTTCAAATTATTATCTATTGTCTGTTTATTGGTTAATCTTTACGAATTAATATTTACTTCTGTCAAAATGCCCAGATAAAACTAACAGATTAATACAAAGTGTTGAAAAAATATGTGTTATACAAAGTATCAAGAAATATGTTCCTTATTACATATTCCTTTAGGAATGTAAGTATGTAAGAATAATAAAGATACATAATTAATCGAACAGTATATTTGAGTCGTTTTAATTAAATGTGAAATATTTTTTCGTGTCACTACTAATAGCAATATCTAAAGTATCCATCAATTTCTGATCGAGACGAATGAATGTCATAGACATTATGCTCGAAGACTTAATAAGCTACAAGTCACTCTGAAAGTGGGCTAAGATCAAAAGTATCAAGTATGGTCTAAAACGCGTCACTTTTACCGCGAGCTAGTATAAGAACGCATAGTAAAATTGTGTTAAATTTCACATTACCTTCTCGTTGGTGCTAGCGTTAATGTACTCAACAAGACTATTCACAATGAAAATGAAATATTAATTTAAGTGGCGAAGTTGCTGCAAGCAAGTTACTCCGTTATCTCATTTCGCGGTCCGCAAATGTGATGCTTACGGTTGTCATCGCTCCGAGTGACATTATTTGCAATGTCTTGTATCATGTTATGTATTGGCTTACATATTTTTATAGAAAGCAGGGGTACATTTGGTTTAAGGAATCTTAATCAAAGATAATATTTGACCATTTTTAAAAAAGCCTAATAAACGTATTTAACTACTAATATTATAAATTCGAAAGTTTCTGAGGATGTTTATTCCTCTTTCACGCAAAAACTGCAGAGCGGAATGGAATGAAATTTGCGATTATTAACTGGATTAACACAGGATGTGTAAGTATTTTCCCAGAAATATATCCTTACGCCTTCCCACAAGAGTCCCCAAAGTGGTAGGCATAGGTGTATAGGTAGTACCCACACACCCAATTTTCCACAGAGATATATTTTGGGTGCTACGGTGAGGGATGGCGAGTCCATCGTCGTTACTCAAGCACGACTATACACACGCCTTTGAATTTCTTCTCAAGCGTATACAGGTTTCCTTTCGATGTTTTCCTTCACCGTAAAGCTCGTGGTGTGACTGATCACTGTAAGCACTTAAGTTCAGAAAAACTCATTGGTACAGTCGGGATTCGAACTTGCAATCTTTGTGTTGCAGGCAGCACTCGAACAACTCGGCCATCGCATTTTCGCATCATTTCCCAAGCACGTCACATAAGTCTTTGAATTTCTTCTCATGCGTCATCAAATGCAATGCAATTCATCAACGTGTGCAGTTGCTTTAGATGTTATATGCACTGTAAAGCACCGCCCGTTGTGTATTATTAAATTTTATTATTAAATTATATAATATTTATTTTTCCATAAATATTTGTTTGTTGTAGTTTATGGTGACCGATTGCTTTACTTTAAAATACTTGAGAAGAACAATAACTAGTCTCACGAAGTAGTTATCAACTGCAATTGGGACAGATAACCATTACCGACACAAAGCGAGTAACGCTCATGTGCGAATAGCGCCCTAGTTATTGCCACTTTCATACATTACTTGATTAGTGCCTGCCTACTGTGTTTAAGTCATGTTTAAGTACTTGGCAGATCCAATAGGTAAAGGAAAAAGGTGGTTCTGTTCGCCAGCAGACGAGTACTACTTCCTGATACTTTAAAAAAGTGGACTTAGACCTAAACATGTCCTGCCAAGTTCACAGACATCCTTATTCTAATATACTTTATGCACTTAACGGTGAAGGAAAACATCGAGAGGAAACCTGCATACGTCTGAGAAGAAATTCAAAGGCGTATGTATAGTCGTGTTTGAGTAACGGCGATGGACTCGCCATCTGTCACGTTGGCACCAAATATACCTCTAGCGGAAAGTGGTTGTGTGGGTATTACCTATATACCTCTGCCTACCCCTTCGGGGACCCTTGTGGGAAGGCGTGAGGATATATATATATATATATATACTTTATGCACAGTGACAACAATTACCAATGCTTACAAAAACACTTGTAAACAGTTGTACACTTACTTACAGATAAAATATTCGTGCGGTCCAGTGTCCGCGACAACGTGCCAAGAAGACTAGCAGCATTGCCACGCTGGATGGCATGCTGATTCTCTGAGAGTAACTGCTAATGTCAAGTGATTTTTAATATGCTCACGCCTTCTCACCCACTTTCCGCCGGATATATTTTAGGTGCTAACGTGACAGCTGGCGAGTCCATCGTCGTTCCTCAAGCACGACTATACATACGCCTTTGAATTTCTTCTCAAGCGTATGCAGGTTTCCTCTCGATGTTTTCCTTCACGGTAAAGCTCGTAGTGTGATTAACCACTGCACTTAAGTTCAGAAAAACTCACCGGTACCATCGGGATTCGAAATTACAATCTATGTGTTGCAGGTAACCACTCGAACCACTCCGCCACCACGGCTCTTGTCAAGTTAAAATAGTAGTAAAGTTAATACCACAAACATTTCATAAATTGATTTAATACTTGCATTATTGAATAGTCACTGAGAGTTGCAGTGTTTAAGCGGATGTGTCAATAATGGAGATTATTCGAAGAACTTCTGATCAAATTAAAAAACGTAGTTTTAAAGAAAACTTTATAAATGTATATCGTAATTATTATAATATAATATATCCTCACGCCTTCCCATAAGGGTCCCCGAAGGGGTAGGTACAGTAATTATTACCTGTACGAATATTTCATCTATCAACACGATTTTGGTCGTAGATTTAGGTGCCTTAGTTACTCACAAAAAAAACTTTGTAAGCAGTCTTAGCTCGTTTTCTCAACGAATATTATAACTGCGAAAGTTGAAGTAGTTTATTCCTCTTTCACGCAAAAACTAAGAAACGCAATTGGATTAAATTTGGCACAGAGATAGGTTATTAGCTGGATTAGCACATAGGATATGTTTTATTCCGTATATTTATTCCGTACAAATCAAACAATTTTGCAAAAATAAAATGTACGCAGGTCAAACCTAGTTACGCCATCTCTGCTCACAGGCTCAGCTAGTTATAATTTATATCAATAAAATTATCTCTTGACGCAAGTGTTAGTACAACTTACAAACTATCTGAGACATATAGACAGACAAATATGTATATATACATAGTTGAGTTAAGTAACTAGATAAAGTAAAGCACGCCTATAATGTTGAAACCAAGGCGCGTCCAACAATTTTAAAATTACGACGCACAATAAAATGGCCACTTTCATTCGACTTTTTGATGACGTCTGGTTACGTTACTCCTCATTTACATATATATACACAGCTTCTAAGTTTATTAAACTTTAATCTATTCGAATAATTCGGCACTATGATCGCCATTTTGTGTTTTCATAAACCATTTTTACATACATACATACATACATATAATTACGCCTCTTTCCCGTAGGGGTAGGCAGAGACCACTTCTTTCCACTTGCTACGATTCTTACATACTTCTTTCGCTTCGTCCACTTTCATTATTCTCTTCATACATGCTCTTCGGTTTAGGGTACTCTTGACCTGACCTTTTTTCAAGACGTCCCTAATTTGGTCTAAAAACGTCCGTCTAGGTCTACCCCTTCCAACACTTTCATTCACACTCGCCTTATACACTTTTTTCGTCAATCGTTCTTCATTCATTCTCTCGACATGGCCAAACCATCTCAGCATACCTTTCTCAATTTTTGTCACTACATCTTCTTTCAGACCACAACGTTTCCTTATCTCACTATTTCTTATCTTGTCACTCAGTTTAACTCCTATCATACTTCTTAACGCTCTCATCTCAACTGCATCTCGACGACCGTCTGGTCTAGTGGTTAGAGCTCCTGACTGCGAAACTTGAGGTCGCGGGTTCGAATCCCGCTGAGGGCAGATATTTGTTTGATGAACACGAGTATCTGTACCTTAGTCTTGGATGTCCTATGTATTTATGTATATATCTATCTATATAAGTAAATATATCGTTGTCTAGTTACCATAACACAAGCTTTGCTTAATTTGGGACTAGGTTAATTTGTGTGGAATTGTCCCTGGTATTTATTTATTTATTATTTATTCGGCTTTCATGCTTCTTCTGCCATACCCAACTTTCACTTCCGTACATGAGTGTCGGAACCAACACTCCCTCATGCACAGCCAAACGAGCCTTGAAAGACACATTCCGACTGCCCATGAAGGAGTGCAAAGCTCCATTCACCATGTTTCCTGCATTCACTCTTCTTTCAATATCACTCTCACACTTTCCATCTCTTGTAAACTTTGAACCCAGATACACAAACTCATTCACCTGTTCAATTTGTTCATCTCCAATCACGATATTACACTCTGACACTGCCTCATCTCTTTCAAACACCAATACCTTCGTCTTCTTTACATTCATCTTCATTCCCTTTCTAATAAAAGCTCCACTCATAGCAGTGACCATCTCCTGCAACTCCTCGGCCGTAGACGCAAGTAATACTTGGTCATCAGCATACAGAAAACACTTGACGAGTAACTCATTCATTCTCAACCCACTTTCATTATCTTTTAAATCTGTCAAGCAATTGTTCATGAACAGTTTAAACAGCCACGGTGACGCTACACATCCCTGTCTAACACCTCTCTCAACCATTTTTGGTGTATTGAAATCTGACTTACTTTCGGCTCCGTCATAATATTGCATGTATTTTGGTTAAAGTTGCGGAAATATGCTATGATTCTGATGATGACATTCTAATGTGATTTGTTGAAACGAAGCAAAATTATTTATTATTACACGTATAACAATAAACCGTGTTCTGCATTTGTTACAACATTATTTTTATTCAAAAGTTCAATTGGTTGGTCTTGATCATAAAACAATCCGAGCCAATATCTAAGCCGAATAGTCTCGTTCTAAACTTGAGTATTTTGACTTGTCTCACAACATACTTTATGGCAAAATAAATCATATTGAGGAAACATGAAGTTTGTAAATTAATATGTATCAATAACGTTATAACCTATATGTTCATATACAGTAATACCCC
Organism: Drepana falcataria; assembly: GCA_945859725.1. Taxonomy (NCBI): domain Eukaryota; kingdom Metazoa; phylum Arthropoda; class Insecta; order Lepidoptera; family Drepanidae; genus Drepana; species Drepana falcataria. The sequence goes on along the minus strand of OX243941.1, from coordinate 4,777,902 downwards.
GCATTACGCGAGGGATACGTTCCGGAAAAAATCGCGTTAACTTAAATTCACGTACATCGAGTTTTATGATTAAACATCGTCAAAATTTTATACAAAAAAATACGAATCATTTTAATCAATCACTTTAATTCTAAGGACACTTTATGCAATACATACTATTAATTATAATTTACGGAAAAATACATCTATTGTCTTTTGGGTAGCGTTTTTTACGTTCTTGTAAAATACGTTCATAGCACCCAACACTGTTTTTAATTGTTGGACACACAAGAAACGGTCAAGACACAGTCAAGACACAGTCATCATTATTGTCTTTACTCTGCAATATGTCCAAACCTGAATAAATTTCGAAATTTGAAATTCGCCTTATAGTGAAACCGCGCATAACGGGATCGCGTAAAGCAGGGTATTACTGTAGTATAATAATATTATATATATATATATATATATATATATAATATTATTTTTGAATCAATCAAAATCATTTTTGAATATAGGTATATGAACATATATATATATATATATATATATATATATATGTTCATATATATTCAAAAATGTTATGTCGTGCTTAAGACAATTCGCCATCCGTCACAATAGCACTTTCTATAGTACTCGTATATCAGCGGCGAAATGTGGGTGATATTACACCTCTGCCAATTTCTTCTACGCGAGACCCATGCGAGAAGGCGAGAATACCTACATAAAAAAATCCATACTATGAGCATTTAAATTTTAATATTATGAACAGTTAAAGCAAAACTTGTTTGAGTTTTATAAGCCTTTTACAAATTGCGTCGGCCGTGATCAAACCTGAAGAATTTTGCATTAAAAGAATCGATTTATTATTAATTAATTTTGATGAGAACCAGATCTGACTTTACTTCCTTATTGATAAATTATCAGATTCCATCAAACTGCTCTTGATCTTTAATTCATTTCGTACGCCAACTGACAAGACAAGGTTTAAACCGAGCGAAGAATCTAGAAGTTCGAACGCAGGTACGACCTATATATGAAATACTCGAGAACCAACCAGAATTGAAGCTACAAACTAAATAAATTTCGTGCAGCAAGAGAGTCATGCGTAGACGCATATTCGCAATTTCTAGATATTTAGGATTCATGAATGCCAACTTTCTAAAACTCATAAAATTAAAACAGTGCAAAGCCATGAGTCATAATCGCATCGCAACGACTTTGTTGAATATTATGTGTTTACTTTCGAAAGCTTCTCATATCAGGAATTATCTCTTCTTCTCAGGAAATATTATATGGATATAACTCTTATATTTATGAGGTAGATTGACCTTTATAGCATATGGGATACTTTACCTGTAATTATATATCCTCACGCCTTCCCACAAGGGTCCCCGAAGGGGTAGGCAGAGGTGTATAGGTAATACCCACACACCCACTTTCCGCCAGAGGTATATTAGGTGCCAACGTGACAGATGGCGAGTCCATCGTAATTATATTTAAACATACTAAACTGTGTGTATTAAACTAGGAATGACTCGCGGTTTCGCCCGCCTTATATTAATATACATATATGTGATCACTGTTCCGCTCCCTGGATTGCAACACGATTGGATATAATTCAAGAACAGTTTACCAAATTGGATGAATAGTTATTCTTAACGCGTTGAACTAAACTGTGCCTCTTAAACACATAAGAAGTAAAAGATTTTGATATTGAGTGATATTGAGAACGTGTACACACGATGGTCAACAAATAAATAGGAACATCATGAAACAAATTTTAGATATTTTTTATTCAAAAGTATATAATTTACTCTATAATCGACATACCTATCTTACTTTTCATTTATATGCACCCTTTGACCGAATCTATGGAGGTTATCTTACTGGCCGTAAAGAACGGCTGGGAAAATGATAAGGAACTATATTATAAGCAATATATCAAGGAAATACATCCCATTAAACTTACAACTAACTAAAATGAAACATTCACTAACCATAATAAACTCCAAAATCAGGCCTCGACGCAGAAAATCCGTAATTTAATTGAAAAACTGTCTGTCAATACTAAACTGTGAAGAAAGAACCGTAACTTTAAAAACATAAAGTCAAAGACACAATAATTCACAGATACACACCACAATTTTTGAAAATCGAACAGCGCGCATTCTAGATGCAGTCTTTTTTCAATTATCTTTTACGTACGGAGATAGCGTTCGGTTATGTGAAGCGAGTACGTGCTAAGCGCGCGCCGGACGCTGGTCAACTGTTGGGAGATTTCGACTCACATGGATGAACGTGCGAAAGATCTGCAATGCACTTCATTGCATTGTACATACATATATCAAACAATGGTTTTTTTTTTAAGAATCTCTTCGTCTAGTATTTATAACACTCAAACTTAGTAAGTATGTTAGTAAGAACTTTATTTAAAATAACAACAATTAACAATATTTACAAAATAACAGTTGTATAACCAACGACATAGATAAAATATTTGACCCAAATCGATATCCCGAGGCAACGTGCCAAAAAGTCTAGCAGCATTGCCACGCTGGATAGCTATGCTGATTCTCCGAGCGAGATATGTTCCAGCCCGAATGAACTGGCGCTTTACTCTCTCTCTGCCCACCCCGTGAGGGACTCGCGTGATGTCGGTATTTTTTTTAAGTTATGTAATTATGATGCTTAGCATTTTTCTTTGTGGCTACAGCTCAAAATACAACTTTAGATACGTTTTTAAATTAGTTTATCACATGCTTTCCTCTACCTGTGGCGATTTCCTCTACTGATTGGTAATCAGTGTTCGACAGACAAACTCATTTTTTATTGAAAACTAAACCACACGAATTTGAATATGAAAGGTTTGTAAATAAGTCGACTCCAAAATTACAAAATATTTTGTCTCGAATTCGAAGCAGAAAAAAGCGAATACCGAACAGCAAATGTATATTTCCCGTTATGAGGATCAAATGCACACTTAATCAAATGAAATAACTGTTACAATTCAATGTAAAGCCCAAGGCAGCAATTGATTGCTTTACTCGAAGGCAGATCTAGATCTATGTACGTATGGCTTTCTATGGCAGCTCCATCAATCACTGTCAAATTGACATTCACAAGTAATCCTAGATTGATGGCGTCACTTCGTTGAGTGAACACGGTTTTTGCATCTAATAGAAGCTCTATCTATAATGATATGGTAATTTTCCACTGGCTATGTCAATTCATGTTTTAGTGGTGTAAATAATCGCCTTCAACGACAAGAGTGGAATTTCAAACTTTTAGGTCTATAGTTATAATTTTTCCGTTCCTCTAAACAAAATACCTTTCTGTTCATGCCCACACTATCCATTGTATGGCTATGACATTATCCGCGGTTTTTTTTCGTATACAAATTATAGGTATCGGATACCGTGAGCTTAAATAGAAAGGGATTGTGGAGGTTGAAGTGTACAAGTAAAGTGATTTGTCACACTACGGTTTATTTTATCATCATCAAGACATTAAAGATGAGAAAAACTTAATAGGGGATTTAACGGACAGAGTCACAGCCGCATTGGTATCTTTATAAAATTAAACACTAGATGGCACTGTTTTTCGAGACTTAATGAGCGGTTAAGCAGACGGCTTCATACTGTTAATTTTGTGTCACAGGTGCGCGCGCATCTTAAAATTTCACTCTCATAATTTTTTCATAACGCGCCTAAAGAAGTATAACTTCAAAAATGCGCTACTAAGGTAGAGTTAGAATGTGAAGTGACAATTATAAAATATTGACAATGCAGTAATAATCACAGCAAAGGTTAAAAATGGTATTGCCTTATTTTTAAATTCGTTACATATCAAATAATTGCTAAAATCTGTACAAATGTGTATCTACTTAGTGGAAAGTCAGGGCACTTCTTCAAAGTACTCTACACCTTGAAGGAAAAGGATTAAGGTTCAATATAGAAAAACTTAATCTCTGTGTCTATTAACAACTATCTACTGGACACTCCAGTCTCAATTGCAGTGCACATTAATTATCCTGCACTGATCCAGTTTCAGTATCTTAGTGCATATCGCTCGTTCATTCCATACATCAACGTCGATTGCCGCTGCGCAGTACATTACGCTTGGATTCGTTCATAATGACCTGTCTTGTATCACTGTTGCTCGAGTAACGAGCAATCAACATGACAAATGCTTATATTAAGTTTTTTTTTTATACAACAAGAGTGGCAAACAAGCATACAGCCCACCTGATGGGAAACGGTTACCGTAGCCTATTTACGCTCACGATACCGAAGTATCACTTGCGCGTTGCCACTCTGTGTTCGGAGAGTTATAGTGTGTTGGTAGCATAAGGTTTAATCCCTCTGCTTCCAACACAATGTAACAATCCTCCCCCCTCCCCAAGAAGCTCATTACTGGAAACCTTATTCACCACGTAGGAACACAACACAATAAATTGTGTTATTTGTCTACGGACTTCTATAAGGTGAAGGTCCTGCCCCAGTCGGGCAGCTCCAAATTCGAACGGGAAACCCGTTATGCCCTACCTCTCTTGGAAACCCGTTATGCCCTACCTCTCTTCCAATTGTTTGTCTGTAAAATATTACATTGACATAATGTCGAATCCACATCGCAAACCAATGCACCACAGGCTTCCACGTACAAAAAAAAACAGTTCTCAGCACATGCTTCGTCATAAAACACTAACTACAACTACTACTAACTAAAGATTAAATCGGGAACGTACTTGGCTCAAATATTCTCATTATGTCCGCATTAAAATGTAATGAATAATTTTTACCACTGTATGTATCGTCTTGGTTAACTGCATACATATCATCACGCTGCCCTCACGCGGTAGGCGGAGAGAGCGCTAGTCCTTTACAGACTTAGTCCTCTATCGCTTCATCTGGATTCATCGTTCTATGCATGGATAGTTTCCTTCAACAAGTACTCTTGACGTTACAGCCAATATAAAATCGATTTTTTGATCAACGATGGACTTGATGTAGGTAGTTGGAACGTAATCTTCCTCTGTTTCTTATTCTAGATTATATCTTATCTTATCTTACTAATATTATAAATTTGAATGTTTGTAAGTTTGGATGTTTGCGGTTCTTTCACGGCCAAACGGCTGAACCAATTTGGCTGAAATTTGAAATGGTGATAGCTTATACCTAGGAATAATACATAGGCTACCTCTTTTTTTTATCCTGAATAATTCAGTTCTTATATTATAATGTATGATGCTCTTTCACGGCATAGCGGCTGAACCGATTTTAGCAGGAAAATTTCCAAAGCAATGGCCGTGGTGGCCGAGTGGTTCGAGCAGTTGCCTGCGACGCAAAGGTCGCAAGTTCGAATCCCGACTGTACCAATGAGTTTTTCTGAACTTAAGTACAGTGATTAGTCACATCACGAGCTTTACGGTGAAGGAAAACATCGTGAGGCAACCTGCATACGTCTGTGAAGAAATTCAAAGGCGTATGTATAGTCGTGCTTGAGTAACGGCGATGGACTCGCCATCTGTCACGTTGGCACCTAATATACCTCTGGCGGAAAGTGGATGTGTGGGTATTACCTATACACCTCTGCCTACCCCTTCGGGGACCCTTGTGGGAAGGCGTGAGGATATATATCCTCACGCAATCCCACAAGAAAAAGTATATATATATACTTTTTCGAACTCCACGCGGGCGAAGCCGCGGGCATAAGGTAGTAATAATATATATTCGGGGTCCCTTATGGAAAGGCGTGAGGATAATAATAATAATAATATATCCTCACGCCTTCCCACAAGGGTCCTAGGACATAGCGTGAGGATATATTATTATTATTATATTATATATAATTATGAATATACAATATATAATGTTCCCGACTAGTTAGTTAGACATTCGCTCGTATTTGTTTCGCTAGCCTTTCGCCAGTCACAATTTCTATAATTCCAAACCAGCGTGTTCTTCATTTTAGCAATCAGACTATTGAAAGTTATTTTTTCTTAATGAACCTCTTGATTTGTGATTCGATTAAAAATAACCTAAATAGCATTAACAAATTAGCAAATAATGTGATTTATTATTAACATTTGAAAAAATAGGCTAGTAACGCAATTTATATCGCTAAGGAAATGAGTACGACATCTTACGATGAAAGCATTGGACATTAAATGTAAACAAAAGAACGCCTATTGCCCACCGACGGAGTCATGGATTTCCTTCCAGTTCTCTAGATGGCGTGAGTAGTATTTTTCCATAAACAGTATATGTATTAAGATCGTCAAGACTTAGTACTGTACCATAGACCAAAGACTACTACATAATATGCCATAGACTACTGCAAAGATTACAATGTTTAATGGCTCAATATGTACTAAGTGATGGAGATCTATCCCTCATAGCCAGATCCTCATCGCAATGCTATATAGTGGAAAGAAGCTGTATACCTAGAGTTCTGTGTTTGTGACTATTAAAGTAGATGGAACATTTCGAGTTAGCTAAAAATGTCTTCGAGTCTATCAAATGGACTCCCATATTTTTTTAATATATCCTCAAAGTTGATGTTTTTTTGTATCAATACATCTGATTGTTAAATTGTATTCAGAAGGCTATATATTAAGCTAACATAGGCATTAACAAAAAAAATAGGCATTAACGCGATATTGCGAGATATTAACGCCGAGTCCCTAACGGTTAGGAAGACAGTATAGAGTGCCAGTTCTCTCCAGACTTACATAACTCTTTCACTTCGTCCACATTCATCAGTCTTTTCATACATGCTCGTCGGTTCCGAATACTCTTGACGTTCCCGTCCTTGAACGTCCGATCGATTTGATCTAGTTAGTTGGAACGTGGTCTTCTTAATGTCATATCATTTAGAATATTTAGTAAAATATTGGTTTTAATATTATATTCGTGTCAGTTTGAATGTTACGACACGGATTATATTTACCTCGTCGCGTCTCGCGGTTTTACCCGCATAATATTGTATTTCATTGGTAGATTTTTTCGGCAATAATATCTCTTTGCCAAACTTTAATCAATTCCGTTCACTAGTTTTGTGCGAAATATGAGCAAACATCCTTACATACTTTCGCATGTATAATGTTAGAAATATTATGTATTTTCTATATCCTACTATGTATGCGGTGCGGTACTATATATGATGGTGAGAGGTAAGGCGCTGCCTACAGGCGCTTACAACACCAAGGTAGTCGCTCAAATGTTTTTGATCCAGCAAGAATCTCTTCAGACCCTTCTAGAAAACCCCATGCTGCAGTCTCCAGGGATAAGGGTCTAATAAAATAATATTGAAACTACATACAATTTATTATGAGTAATAATGAAAATACAGCAAATTTATACTTTAAGGCATAACATTAAATGTATCTACAAATGACATATAGTAAATTATATAAGATTATGACCAATAATGAAATAATACAAACATTTTAGGTTATACGAAAGATATTAATGGCACTCATAGCCTAGATGGAAAAATATAGTAAAACATTAAATAATTCATGATTAATAAAATCTATTTACACAAGAGAACTCGATAATATTTAATTCGTTCATAATTTCGTTGTGGTATTCGTGTTAAATATAACAAATGCGTAAACAACGAATTTATTCTAAGCTAAATGTACGTAAAATACAAAAACGCTATAATTCTGTGACTATATTATTCCTTTTGTACAATATCGTTTCTTTACAGGCCAGTTATCACTCTAGTAGCTTCACCCCAACTGTTACAGAAAATTATTTCAACTCAACGAGCATGCAATATAATGCTGTAAATATTTCTAAACCTTTTACCGAATAAGAAAAATCAAAACCACGATCAAAAAGCAGAATCCGAAATTTAAACCCGCGTTTCCGAACCCCATTTGAACAATTACCTCCACAACGAATCTCGTCGTACTTTCCCTGGAGATATATATCGTTAAATAGATTAATAAGTCAGGATCGTGAGCAATCCAGTTGGTTAGAACGTCAAAACAATATTTCAGAAGTGGCTGGAAAATCAAATATTATCACGTGACAATATTTCTGGATCTTAATGAACTGCTCTACCACTCATCCACTGAAAAATCCTTGATAAAATAACAATACAAAGTGCGATTGTGGTCCAGCTTATTTGAAGGATAATATTTATTCCGAAAACCTTCGTACCAAAGATTCCTCGGCGATACATGACATAACAAGATTATAAAAAAAAACTAACGAATCATAATATGGTGACTGCGTAAAATACCATCACCTCAATTCGATTTACTTTTAAATAATATAAGTACATATTTTTTTTATTAAAACTTAAGGCGCTTAGCTTCCTAGTCGGCCTCCATTAAATATCTTTATTAAGGCACATTACAGGTAGTTGACTAAATATTTTTACTTAAATTATTATTATCATATTTTACATTCGTAATAATCCAAAATAAAAATAACAAATACCTGCGTGATTGGGATTTTTCTTTTATTTATAAATATATCTCAGAGACGTTAATTTATTCCTTTGGTTGTTATTATATTTATTTATTTATTTAATAAACTTCCTGCAAAATCATTTACATAGGCGGACTTAATGCCGTAGGCATTCTCTACCAGTCAACCTTTGGGTGATGCTGAGAAAGGTATGGCAGGCTATAGAGGGGATAAGAAACGGGATATATTAATATTATATATAATATATTATATATATATATTTATCCATTCATTTTTAATAATAGTTTTTATGATACTGTTCCAAATTTAAACTGCATTCATAAGTTAGCATTTTGCATTGCATTCTGCAGAACGCAAATAGGTATAATATATTTTCGTTAAAGATTTTACGAATATAAATTACGTGTGTATGAAATTAAAAACTAAATTTATTATTATACAATGATTGAGCCAATGCCTAGGCTTTCATTCATCAACACTGAAAGGTTCAATAACTTCATATTTATAATTCTATTTTATTAATTACCATTCCTTGCTGCTTTCTCAAAGGTACACGTGGTAAAAAAACATATAAATATGACAATTTAAATACACGTTTATCGCACGTTGATGATCAATGATTCAAACTATCGTATTTGTAATCGGTATTCTGGGTTCGTACAAGTTACATTCTAGCGATTTTGTACTGTATTACTTAGGTATACAGTTCTTTATCACTATCGCACATCGCTGTACGTAATTCGAGTTCGTGGAGGTAAACTGAGAGTTGTTTCCGGTCGGACGCACGCAGCGCAAAGTCGTCCTCAGCCAACAGATGGCGCCACAATCCGAGTGGCGTAGTGTTATCTGGAAATAAAAAAGACACAATTATAACCTTTTATTGGACAAGTGTGGGTATTACCTATACACCTCTGCCTACCCCTTCGGGGACCCTTGTGGGAAGGCGTGAGGATATATTATTATTATTGGACAAGAAGTCTTTTATGGCATTGGTGTAATTTAATCTAACGATTTATCACAACGTGGATAAACCTGGGTAGGATTCATTGTAAACTTATCGAATATTATAATATATCGAATAAAAATATCGATCTTTCTATCAGTCATTATATGTATTTCCCGATAGTATTGCATTGCATACAATGCATCACACGTTTGAACTTCAAAGCTAAGCGCATACAATATCTCCGATCACATCGTTTTCAATTTCATAGTCAAACAGAACACAAGCCTATGTTGACTCAACCTCCAAACCCATTAAAAAGCTTACCCTAAGAAAGTCGTATTTACCTATAACAAACTTTGGTACATTTAAAATGAATGGAATGCCAAATAACTTGAACAAACTTGAATTTACATACTTATTCATTATAATATAAAGGACTACGGGACATTTCTAGATAATTAATTAATTATTATTTCGTTATTTTTACTAAAGTGGCATACACATAAGACCTTTCCAATTATCGATGTTTGTTCCACCAGGACGCGATCGCGCGTTGCCGCCACTTCAAAAATTTTCACAAACTTCTCGGTGGTCTCTCGAGAGAAACTCTGCGATTTACCGTTGACCAGTGGTAGTGATTATTGGTTGTTTTATATGTTACGAACGAACCAACTACTCCCTAACTGGTATGGTCACCAGCATATATGAGTACGAAGATACCCGTAGTAATATAATACTGTAACTGCTCCACACTAGGAATAAGACTGACGCTGAAAACGTACCGCCGGAGGGCTGTTAAACATTGAAGTTAAATACTGTTTAAGGTTTTATATTACATATACCCTCATTTCATATCATCATTTCAGCCTATCTTTGTCCACTGTTGAACATAGACCTCATATATGCCCATACTAAATGTATTTACAATAACAACTATTAACAAAAGACAGTTGTATAAATAACTACATACAGATAAGAGGCAACGTGCCAAGAAGTCTAGCAGCATTGCCACGCTGGATAGCAATGCTGATTCTCTGAGCGAGATATGTTCCAACCCTTATAACTGAATATTTATTTATTTTATTTTATTGAAAACTTCCTGCAATTTTTTTTACACGGGCGGACTTAATGCCGTAGACATTGATACCAGTCAACCTTTGGGTGATGCAGAGAATAGTATAGCAGGCTTATATTTACCTAGGCGTATGCTTGTGCCTAAGCAAGTGTGGCGGCACCTCGCGTCGCTCGAGTTCGTCCGGCCCGAGCTGCAGGCCTGCCACCAGCTGCATGATCTCACGCTCCTTCTTCAGCTCTTCACGACCTGTCTCCACCTGCAATGCAAAAACAACCCAATGTTAACAGACTAATAGGTATTAGGGAACAATACATTCACTATCTTTCATTAAAGCCTTCATCTCAATGTAAATATAAAATATTAGTTGTTGCTAAATATGAGTTGACTCATTGTGGAAAACATATTCACTGATTAAACACGATTATGTTTATAGACAATAAAATGTTTCAGGCGCAATTGATTTGTAAATACAAGAAATTCTGTTTGTAAATACATAGGTATAAATAAAATTCTATAAGACATGTATGAGCATATTTTATTTACTAATAAAATCGACTCAAGGGTCTCCGAATAGGTGTGTTAGGCGGGCTTAACGTTGAAGGAACACATCGCAGGGAAACTTGAATACGTTTGAGATTCATTCAGACGTTTGAATAGTAATGCTTGCGAAACAACGAAGAACTCACCACCTGTCACCACATTGGCACCTAAACTTAAACCTAAACGTAAACTAAACCTAAACTTGCTTTGACGTTAAGACGTGAAAATATAATAATAATAAATACGATTGAGACTCCAAAACTTCTTAACATTCATGGTATCCAATAAAGTTCTTAATATAAATAATTCCTTAGTTACTTGTTAAGTCTATCACTATATGTATTTACACGATAACGCAATAAAACTCATGTATCTAAAATGTTTAAATTAGTTTAAAAATTACATCACAAACTGGAAAAGTCTGACATGATTAGCGCCTTTCTCTGAAGACTTCATAATACTATGCTAATTGGTTCAAACAAGATGTAAGTCTTTAGGTATGCGAAGAGAAATTTATTCGATTCAAGTTCTTGCCGGTTATGTTATGTAAAATTTGACAGGTTGTCGTGGCTACTGCTATCCTCGGGCTGCCTTTATAGATATCACTTACAAAGCTTGAGAACGTACAAATTCTGGCGCTTAATCTCTCCGCCTGCCTCGGGGACTCTGCGTGAAGATATGAACTTCGGCAAAAAATATTTAGCTGGGTAACTACAGCTTAGACTCCCACACAAGCTTAGCCGTGTCAAACGCTAAAATTATTTTTAACATCCAATATTTTTTCACTAATAAGGTGATAAACATTCCAGTGTCTGATGGTAAACGGTTACCGCCGGCAATGCAGACTTATATGTGACTGCGGCAACTTGCCAACTAGTCACGTTGGCACCCTATTTTTGGACCATCGGATGTTATGCACACACCACCGACTACCGATATATGTGCCTGAGAAGCATACTCGCCGATCAATGATCACGTCGTGACTTAAATTTATCTCTAGTGGTTATTGGGTCTTTCACCTTTGCCTACCCCTTCGATGAATAACGAACGTAGGTTAACCTCATCGATTACGTTTACGTTTCACAAGACCCACCACGTAACCGTTACGCAATCTGCCACGACTGTTTTCTATAATGTAGTTGCAATAACCGTAGGCAATTTTAATAGTTTCCTTATGGTTTTGAGAATTGAACACGCACAAAATGCAGGAGGGCTGGGTCTTGTTGAACAACGAGGGCATTAATTAAGAAAGCCTCCTAAACGCATCGCTATATATTAATCAAAATCTTACGTCAGGCACATATGTATGTAGGATACTGACGAAAGTAAATAATTAACCCAAAGACTTGAAATAAGGTTACACGAGAATATTAAACAAAGCAAATATAAATATAATTATATAAATACAACCTCATTTAGCAATCGTTAGACGTATTTACGTTGAATACATCTGTTCAAATACATTTAAAGTCGAACCTACTAACGATTATATTGCAAAGCGCAGTGTAAAGAGAGGCTCACAATACACAACATAAAAATAGACTTCATTCGAACATCTACAGAGTTGGGAATCGAATTATCCCTATTTATATTATAAGTGGAAATGTTAAGAAATTCCCAGGAAGGCAGATAATCACACCGCTTAAAAGATTCAGCTTAGAATAAGTCGTGGTTAAAAAATATGTATATTGACTTCCAAATTTCATACTGAACACATTCTGTGATTTCGATATGAAATAAGATAATACATATATCTCAAATAATTTTTCAATACTAGTAAATTCATTGAGTACGTTGACAGGGACGTCAAAATTAACTAACATTACCAAAATACGGCTTTGATAAAATAAATTATGTAGATAGTTGTATAGTTCTCTCTGTATACAAACACACTACAGACACAATCTAAAAGTCTTAGCTAAGTACCGTAGCTAAATTGGCACTTAGACAAAACAAAAGGAAGCCTTCAATACAAGGCAAAAGTCGGAATCAATAAGTGTATGAATGGTTTATTGACATCACAAATTTAAAAATAGAATGATAAATACAGACTCACACTACATAATATTTGAACACTTAGCCTTTGTTCTATTTTGCAAAAAGAAATCATTTGTTCTCTTGGCTTGTTTGCGGTTCTGCTAGCCTGGTACCACGATATTTTTCGGCGAATAAAATGGTAAATAAGCTTGCGTTCCGATGCTGGACAAAGATCTCCATGATTACCAGGAGTCTGGCCAAGGCTAGTATTAGCCTGTACGTACACGATTGTCTATTTATTATCACCATTTTCCCCACGGTCTACTGCGCTGAAGTCAAGCTGTGGCAGCTCACTTGAGCATTAATGCGAAAGAGGCAGATGTATAGACGGACATATACATATATATATATATATATATCTTATCTTAATATATTTTGATTATCAGGGTGGCACTGGTTTTGCTAGCGCCCTATGTGTCATGCCCGCTTATTATCAGGCGAGCTTTATATCACTTTATTTGTCACCTTTATATAAACGTGAAATTTACAAACCTATGTTATTTGCGGCCTACGTCATAATTCCATTTACTACATCGGTAGAAATTCGATCCAAATTGTCACTGTACAGTGCTATAATTTGGGTTAGACATTTGTGAAGGAAACTGAAATTTTATGCATTATGATATCTTAATTTATAAACCGTTTTTTTTGCTTTAATTATTGAAACAATTAACAATAATTACTTAGAGTTGGTTTAAAACATAATATTAGGAATGAGTGACAAAATATATATATATCCTCACGCCTTCCCAGAAGGGTCCCCGAAGGGGTAGGCAGAGGTGTATAGGTAATACCCAAGCACACAATTTCCGCCAGAGGTATATTAGGTGCCAACGTGACAGATGGCGAGTCCATCGCCGTTACTCAAGCACGACTATACATACGCCTTTGAATTTCTTCTCAGGCGTATGCAGGTTTCCTCTCGATGTTTTCCTTCACCGTAAAGCTCGTGGTGTGACTCATCACTGTACTTAAGTTAACTCATTGGTACAGTCGGGATTCGAACTTGCGATCTTTGTTTCGCAGGCAACTGTTCGAACCACTCGGCCACCACGGCTTCTCACAAAACTAATATAAAGTCCGGAAGAAAAGTAAAGCAGGCGTAGCATTTAAGTCTCTATGCTTTCATAGTTACAGACAGACAACAGGGTAGCCCTGTTGTCTGTAAAACGCCTCTTATTGCACCCATAATCTAATGTCACTTAGGAGGTGCAAGGGAGTCGTGTCGCGTTCCCACACAGTCATTTGTCATTCCGGTTATGTTGAACAGAATCGCTGACATTTCACATGAGATAACCACAATGTGTGCGGGCGTTATTGTTGAACGAACCAACGCCACGTGTTTCGCGTAGTACACGGGCCCTACGCAAGAAAGTCCTACCGAGCTGCGATTCTAAGCAAAACCTTTTTCTTTTCAATCAACAATTCGTTTATAAGAAGAATTTTTGCTTTTTTATACGACTATAATGGTCCCTCGTGTTGTATAGAATAGTTTTCTTTTTTATTACCAAAATTGTCAATCATATACTATATAGGTAGTGCGTGTGTGTGTGTGTGTGTGTGTGTGTGTGTGTAACAAACATTACTTTTGTTCTTTATTATCGAACTATAAATAAAAATAAAAATAAATATCCTCACGCCTTCCCTGAAGGGTCCCCGAAGGGGTAGGCAGAGGTGTATGGGTAATACCCACACACCCACTTTCCGCCAGAGGTATATTAGGTGCCAACGTGACAGATGGCGAGTCCATCGCCGTTACTCAAGCACGTCTATACATACGCCTTTGAATTTCTTCTCAGACGTATGCAGGTTTCCTCACGATGTTTTCCTTCACCGTAAAGCTCGTGGTGTGACTGATCACTGTACTTAAGTTTAGAAAAACTCATTGGTACAGTCGGGATTCGAACTTGCGACCTTTGCGTCGCAGGCAACTGCTCGAACCACTCGGCCACCACGGCTTATTATCGAACTAGGACTCTTAAAACGGTGGGCAAAACACTAGGTCTAACCGGGATATAATTGGGTACACATCCTGTTATCTATGTATATGTTTACATATATTGAGTATCTTCTTCTTCTTTAAAGAAGATGTAGTGACAAAAATTGAGAAAGGTATGCTGAGATGGTTTGGCCATGTCGAGAGAATGAATGAAGAACGATTGACGAAAAAAGTGTTTAAGGCGAGTGTGGATAAAAGTGTTGGAAGGGGTAGACCTAGGCGGACGTTTCTAGACCAAATTAAGGACGTCTTGAAAGGCCAGGTCAAGAGTACCCTAAACCGAAAAGCATGTATGAAGATAATAATGAAGGAGGACGAAGCGAAAGAAGTATGTAAGGATCGTAGCAAGTGGAAAGAAGTGGTCTCTGCCTACCCCTACGCGAAAGTGGCGCGATTATATGTATGTATATTAAATATAATAAAATGTATTAACATGTTTGGGATAAGTTATGCGCTTACATAACGATAGTGGCTGGTTTGTTATTCAAGGTGAAATGAAGCAATGCATGATCAAAATTAGCTAGCTGTCAAAATGGCTCAGCGGAGCCAATTGCCTGAGAGGTATTTTACGATTTACAACAAATTGCTTCGTGCCGGTAGAAAAATTGCATAAATGTAATTGTTAAGGTCTAAATACCTACATCCAATCGATCAAGGATAGGAATATTAATGCTTCAAAGGTTTACACGTACTAGAAACCGATGACTACGATGAACGAACTGGCCACTACAATGTATAGATGACGCCATCAATGAAGACACGCCCCAGGATTCTTCCCTATAGTTTATAGTGTAAGTGTGCAATCTTCCACTAATATTTGAATGTTATCGGTACACACTGATTACCTATGAGTGCACCCTACAATTAATAGAGTCGGATCATACTCCCTGCATCCCACGACCCGCTCGACTAGAAATTGGTGGGGCGCGTCTTCGTGGATGGCACTATCTATATTCGTATACGTATGCATACGTAGTTGTTATGACGCGAAAGAAGTCGGTAAGTCTAGAATGAAACGATGTTCTTTACACTGCGTTCCCTTGAAAAATTCGGTGGCGTGATGATAGGTAGGTAAGCATGGATCTTGATATGAATTGATAGTGTTGTAAAAAGAAATTTTATATATGTATACTAAGCTGTGCCCCGCGATTTCACTTGCGTACAATTTCATTGATAAATTATAATTCAGCTAATTTTATATATAACAACTAGCTGTGCCCGCGACTTCTGCGTGGAATTTAATAAAACAAATATTGTTCAGTTTACATCAGCTATCTGCCAGTAAAAGTCCCGTTAAAATCAGTCCAGCCGTTTTAGAGATTAGCCGGAACAAACAGACAGACACACAGACAAAGATTGTAATAAATGCTATTTTGGTATATGTACCATGTAAACGTCCATAACCATATGCATTTAGTAAAAAGCGATTATACTAAAATTACAAACAGACACTCTAATTTTATTTATTTGTATTGATGTATCTCTGTGCCAAATTTCATCCAATTCAGTTCCGTAATTTTTTCGTGAAAGAGGAACAACATGGAACCAGAACAAGGGAAACATCCTTACTAACATTCGCATTTATAATGTGAGTAGGATATACAAAGATAGAAACACTCATATGTATCTCCATTCAACTTCGAAGAACTCATTACTAGCATTACATCGCTGCTTGCTGTGTAATAATTATCATTGCAAAGTGCATTTTACAAATGCATTAAATTCATAATTGCAATTGTTATTGCCGCTGATCCAAATACAAAATGCATCAAGAACAGTCGTACATTATCGAGCCATTTACACCAATAATTCTGCATATAGCTTACTAAGTAATTGGATCACATAGTTTTGTGTAATATGCAATTTGTCCGCTTTAAGTACAGTCTCATTGTGACGTATACAGAAAGTGACGACCTGAAGTGAAATGAAGCCCTAAGAAGTCCAAATTGGGACTCGGGGACTCTTGTGGGCAGATGTGAGGATATATTATTAAAATTTAGAGGATCTCCTAAAATAAGACAATAATTTTGGAGTGAAAACTCGAAAAAAAATTTACTTGGGGTAAACCAATTGCACTGTTACTATAACCAACACCTCTGTATCTTAATTATTTATTTACAATAACAACAATCAATTATATTTACAAAGAACAGATGAAACTAACTACTTACAGATAAAATATTTGACCCGTATCTGTATCTTATCTTATCTTACTAATGAAAGTTTGTAAGTTTGTATGTTTGCATGATTGTTGCTCTATCACGGCAAAACGGTTGAATCGATTGGCTGTAAGTTGAAACGGTAATGGCTTATACCTATAATTAGGATATAGTCTATATTGAAATCCCGAAAAATATATAACGTACGCTTTTTTTACATAAGCTTTTTTTTCGAGTTCCACGCGGGCGAATCCGCGGGCAAAAGCGAGTATAATGTACATATATTGGCCGGAGAGCGGCCGTACACGAGAGTTGAGTGTGGGTTGAAATATATTGATAAATATAATTATACATACCTACATAATATAAACATATTGTTTATAATAACATAGATATAACATAGATATATATTCACGTCGGAGAGTATTTCCTGCGACAAAATAAAATAAAATTATTTCCTGACGATTCATAAAATACACACGTAATTGTTCAAGTTCAGATTTTTTAATAAACAAAACGTATAATATACTGTTGACGTGAAAACACGTTCCTCGTAAGTTTTACAATAATATTCCTTTCATTCATATTCCCACGCTTTCCCACAAGGGTTGCCAAAGGGGAAGCGTACATTTCGTAACACCGTGACAGATGATCTTTGAAATTACAATTCCAATTAGGTTTCCTTGATATCTTCTTACTTATATTTTACAATCTATGCCCCGCGGTTTTACTCGCGTAAAATTTGATTTCATTTCTGGATAAAAACATACCCTATATGTTATCCAGCTAATAATCTATCTCTGTGCCATTTTAATCCATTTCCTTATAGCGTAAAAGAACAAACATCTTCATAAACTTTCGCATTTATAGCATTACTAGCTTCGCCCGCGGGGAGTTCGAAAAAGTAGCTTATGTATTTTCCTGCTAGATCGGTTCGGCCGCTATGCCGTGAAAGAGCATCATACTTTATAATATTAGAACTTTGAATTTTCGAGTTTAAAAAAAAAATAGCCTATGTCCTATTCGTAGGTATAAGCCATCACGATTTCAACTTTCAGCCAAATTGGTTCAGCCGTTTTGCCGTGAAAGAACCGCAAACATCCAAACTTACAAACTTTCACATTTATAATATTAGTAAGATTATGATTAATTAAACGCACCCATTAGTGGAGTACTAGACGACTGGACGTTTTATGACTTCAATGAAAGAGTCGTAAATGTTCACTGTCGGTATATAAGAAGTCCAAATGTAAACCTAGTCGATCCACGTCCTAATCTTGAACCGTTCTAATCGTGGAACATCGGTAAGCCTACTCAGCGCATCCAATATTTGGTAAGAAGTGCTACTTTCTACGAACGACTATGCACACAGTGTCTATTTGCCTCCACTGTGTGCCAATCGTTTGCATGCCAACCGAAGGCACGTTCAGCTGAGACCATACTATAAAACACTTTACCACTATATGCAGTCATGTAATACTTAAGTTGCGCGATCCACTTGCGAAGTACATGCACAGGCTAATGCGGACTAAACGTGTATAGTATATAATATTTTTCAATTTGCATATTGTAAACATACCATTTATTAGTGTGTCAAGGTGGCTGACAGCATTGTCACGCTGTAAAGCTTTACTTATTCTTGTAGCAATGTGTGAGCCAGCTCTTCATGCACCGGAGGCCCAATCGACGTAAGATCTCGTTATTATTTAGATAGCATCCGAGCATCTGCGCTTCAAAGTTCAAGTGTTCAAGATTTTAATTGCATTTCTATGTGTGAGAATAGGTGCTCCTCTCTCACTGCCTATCCTGTGAGGGACTCGGCGTAACGAGACGTGTCAATGTGGGGAAGGGGTAGGCGTATAGTTAGTACTCCCACACCCACTCTCAGCCAAAGATATATTTTAGTTACCTACGTGACAGATGGCAAGTCCATCGCCGTTACTCAAGCACGACTGTACAAACGCTTTTGAATTTCTTAGCAAACCATGCAGGTTTCCTCACGACTAACATAATATGTCTTCACGCCTTCCCACAAGGGTCCCCGAAGGGATAAGCAGACGTGTGTAGGCGCCGAAATAAAACATTACAAGAATATCATACATTTATTTCAGCAAAAGACATCTACGCGGGTAACGCTGTTGAAACCACGGGACAGCCAATTATGCATAAATACGCTTCTTTATTCGTAAAATTTAAGTGATCAATAATTTACCAACTAAGTGAACGTGGTGAGGAACCCTTCAAATTGGCATGCCTTCCTCATTCCAGTATCGATAAATATACTAATTCAGTACCAAAGTTGACGGCCATGAATTGTTCATGTTTTAGACACGACCTGTGAGACGTGAGCACGTCCCACAGTCATTAGCTGGAAGCTTGCGTGAAGGGAAATACAACTTGGGCAATAATGTATGCATATAACTTTAGTAAGTCGTGGTGGAATGGAACCACCACGCGTTCGAATCCCGACTGTACCAATGAGTTTTTCTGCGAGATCTGAGCGCGATATATTCATAATAGAGAGAAGTGGCGCTATATACTCTCTGCCTACCTCGTTAGGGACTTGGCGTGACGATGTCTATGTATATGAATATATATTTCATAATTTTCATGCAACTGTTTTTTTTTACATGTACACATTTTTTTTATACACATATGTGTTTACAAGCGATACTGGTTTACAAACTGGTGACCAATATAAAAAGAAACTACATTTTATTACATAAAGATTTTTTTAAGTAATAAATAATTTGAATTTACATAAGTTACATTTAAATTGGCACTCAATCAAAACAGTAGGTAGCCGTGCCCCGCAGTTTCCCCCGCGTGTAATTGCATTATAATATATATGATTTGTCCTCCGCTCCCGGTTGTAGCATTCTTCAATAAACGATCTATCTAATGCAATAGGAATTTTCTAAATCGTTTTAGTAATTCCTAGGATTAGGGACTAAGCCTCTACATAATATTCAAAAATTATCACTTCACGATCTTAACTATTCAACCAATTTTTATTTAGTCTTATTTAAAAATGAATTTGTTTTTAGGACAACCGGTTACTATAAAATAACATCAAGATGATACTGGTTTCGTGAGTTTCTCTCATATGATAAGAAGCACACCTGCTAAAAAGAAATGCGTTTCCTTTATCAAGATGACGTAATTATTCTAGCATATTTTGTTCTTAGAGTACTTACGTACATGTAAGTAACGTTAAGAGTATTTATTTGCTACAGTAGTTTTTAAGCTATTCTCTCTAAAGAGAGAGAAGCTGAGAGAGAGCTAAGCTGGGAGCAGCTAAAGCCGAGAACGAATTACTAGTTATTGCCCAAAAAAGTTCAGATCATCAAGTATATATATCATCATATATTTTGTTAAAAGAAAGGAATCAAATGTATTCCTTTCTTTTAACAAAATATAATTTTACTAGCTTTGCATTGGCTAGCGCCTAAATATATGGCCGGCAGAAAAAAGATATTGTCACACCTCTACCTACCGAATCGGGAACTCTCGCTCAAGGAAGGCGTAATGATACAGTTGGGATTAGAACTGGAAATCTTTGCCTTGCAGGCGACAACTCGAACCTCTCAGCCACCGCAGTTCTTAAGGTCGGTTAATAAAAGAGGTTGACAATATACAACACCTTAGTGAGAAATACTAATAAAACTTGACATATTGTATTTGATGTGTACGACGGAAGATCGAAGCGACAATTTTTTTAGATGACGAATTTAAAGATGACCAAGCAATGTTATAAATATTTAAAATATAATTAATTATTTTTTTCTTACTTTGGCCTGTAAAATTATTATGAGTAAAATCTTATTAACACGGCCATAAAGTGAATAAATAAAACAATCGCATTAGTTCGTCACACAATAACTATCTATCGATACTTAAATGGTAAGGCAATACCGCTAGAAATGTATCGAATACAGTTCGAGTCGAATAATGACGTTTGTAGGTCACCAGTCTGTCCATTTACATCGAGGAGTGCGACAGTACCTCAGAACGCCCGTCCAAGGTTACAGCTTTCACACAATCAGCTGACTAGTGCCGCTAAGTATCTAGTGGTGACATGCAATCTATTATATCGTCAAGTATCGAGTCCAAAAGTGTCTTTAGAATTCATACAGTAAATAATTTTTATATATTATACTCATGACATGGATACATGTCCATTAGTTCAATACATTTTAGGTTTTTATCATGAACAAAATCGCCTAGTGTTAAACAGTTATAATTTTCAATGTTTTATTCAGTTTCTAACACAGTTCAATAGACCTTATTTTCAGATGTAATTTATGTTTTAAAATTATATATTATCACTTCGTAATTGACTAAAACCAGTTAGTCATGCAAACGTTACAGCCCAAAATTACACACTAAAGACCATAGCAGTACAATTTACGGGACACTAATCTCAACTGCTTTGCTTGAATTACTCCTTCACTCAAATTTAAATAGTTCTTAGAAAGTCAAGGATCAAGTACGTAGTTTTTTTCTTATTCCATGTTTTTTTTACCTTTTTTTTAAATTGAAGGCAGCCAGTATTTTTTTTATTAATCACAAAAATTATAATAAGTATACATGATATACATATGTATATATTAAAACGTATGTATAAATTAAACGTATAATGTTTTCTTAGCTGGATAAGTTCTTAAGAAGTATTATTTTAATATTAAATATTTCTTTTTGGGATTCCAACGTAATGGCGTATAAGTCAATAAACAACGCAAAAGCATTCTCAACTACGCAATGAAATCGAAATCACGATATCGTGATTAATACCCTTAACAAATTTAGTGAAACTAAATTTAATTGCAGAATATTTATTACCTACGACTTTTTATATTGGCTTCGTACCTACTTCAAACGAGCGTCGGTCACAGGCTCCCAAACTCTGGCGAGAAAGTAAAATACACAAAAAAGTCGCCAGTCGAGTTTCTCCCGCCAAAACAGAGGTCAATGGCCGATTGACATTCGATAGAGCCGCCCCATACATCGGTAGGTACCGGGAAAACGACAATCGCGCATTTTTTCATCTCAACCGAGGCAGCCCACCTGCGCAAGTTATGTATGGACATAGTAATAAATTGCTTTACCGGTTTTATTCTAAAAAAAATCTCGGATGTTCGGTCTTCTTTGTATGAGTGTGGATGGATCCAAATAAAATTTCTAAGCAAGCACCAAACTACAGTAGTAGCCTCCCTTATTCATATAACATTCTGGTTGTATTCTTTTGAAGTATATTGTGGTCCTTTCTTTTGTAACCATTTGGTATATTACACATTTTGGAACCTCTTTTGTTACCTACGAAAATTTTTACATGGCATTTTTTTTAATAGATATTTTTTGGTAGTGACCAACATCCTTACATGTTTCAAACGCTTCTTAATAACCTCTCGAAACAATTTCTTTAGTTACATCCTGTATAATTTATCACTCATGTTTTGTTTTTTACAAGCTCCAGCAAAATAATCATATGAAACCATTGATGTAAAAAAGAAAAGATACGTCTTACCGCGCTCGGCTTGGCTAACTCAACACAAGCTAATTGGCTTGAGTCAACTTAGTCGCAGCTTGACTGGCAACAACGTAGCACTTATTCAGCATTTAGGAAAAATGCCTTCTTAGGTGCTTACAAACTGCAGAACATATACTGGACGAGTGTAAAAAAACAAGAAGGATGTGTCTTTTCATTTGTAAGTCATGTAAATTTGTTTTATCTATCAAAAATACGAAAATTTTACATTAAATTTTAATTTGAATTAACTCCTGCGACGATGCCACTGCGCCACTCGCGCGAACGAGACAAGTAGCGCGTTACGTTAAGGAGCGAAAGAGAGAACGTTTAGAGCTCGACATATTGGTGGCTGTGCTGTTATCCCTTTCTGACAACTAGGATTCATATACTTCGTGTTCTTTTAATCTCATCAGTGTGCTTAATGCCGTTGTGTGAGTTGTGTATTGTAGCTATATGTAGGTATAGCATAAAATTTGCTATGTTTATACTTCATATTCAAGGAGTATAACGTCTCTATAGATAAAACCTCATTGTATGAAACGCAACGATAATTAAAAATAAATTACGGAATTCCAGTAATCAATGTTGGTCATGGTCGATGCAATAAATTTGTATTTTTTCATGATTTTCCTTGTATATTCTCTTTATTGTGCCCATTAATAAATACATATAATCACGCCTATTTCCCGTAGGGGTACGCAGAGACCACTTCTTTCCACTTACTACGATCCTTGCATACTTGTTTTGCTTCTTCCACTTTCATTATTCTCTTCATACATGCTCTTCGGTTTAGGGTACAGTACTCTTGACCTGGCCTTTTTTCAAGACGTCCCTAATTAAATAATAAAATCAGCGAGGTAGACCATAGAGAAGATGGCGTCATGACCTAGACAATACATCTGTGGTCTGCCCTACATTAGCTTAGAGCAAACCCACCTACATATCTTCTTTTGCCCAGCAGTGGGGACTATCAGACTAACAGTACTCACAGTAAAATCAGAAGATAGAATTCCGATAAAATAATTTTCTATTATCCGATTAAGTTCTGTTTACATCCCCGTTGCAAACGTCCATAACGAATGTAAAAGAAGGGTAAGGTAACCGCTTATAACTAGGCTTATCTGCTGAAGGTAGATCCACCAATTATACACTTCTCATCAAACAAATCGAAACTCCTTGCAAGTTTATGTTTTGTTGAAAAATATGTATATTTAGGAATATATGTCAAATATCGTTTAATACAGTATATAATATGAAGTATGAATCACTATTAATTATAAACATAAACTATCAAGCTGTTTCGATTTTTCAGATGAGAAGTATATTTTGCAACATCTTTGAAACTAACGCTCGACTTAACCCTGCTTTCCTTTGTGACAAGCAAATTAATTCAGGTTTTCCCTGCACATTTGTTTTTTTATGACGTCGATCCACCTACCTGCTGGTCTGGGCCCTCCATTCAGTCAGGATGTTACATCACTTGTTATTATTGTCAAATTGTCTGTAGAACGGGCAATGTGTCCAGCCAGTACCATTAACATTTACAATATCTTGGTCTTTGAAACCCGTGAGCCGTAATAATACATATGAATGAGCAAAATTAGGGTGTCATTACACCTCCACTAATTCCGGAACTTGTGGGTGCAGGTATAAAGTAATGAAAAAGTTAAGTTTAATTATAGAAAAATTGTAGTAGAAGTGTCGACGCCATATTGTAAAAAAATAATATATTAGTATACTTAAATTTTTAATCTTCAATTTAACCCCCTAACCCAGTTGTTAAGAATGCATACGCAATACCGATGCAATTAGGCACACATTTAAAAGAGTTTACTCAATTCGTTAACGAAGAAAACGTAAGTTAGTGCTATGTTACATAAATGATCATACATAATAACATATCGGTTATTAAATCTTGAATCGATTGTTATCACCAGCGCTAAGTAAAAAATAAAGTTTTGTTCTCACAAAACATTTCTTAACTCACCAATTACTACAGAAATGGCGGAATGGCTTTTGGAAACCGCAACTTGCAATGCCTATAATAGTTTCGTGTTGGCACAGTTACCTCCTATTCATAGTTCCGACTTACTAAATACGACAATTTCACATGTTTTTTTATTTCAAATTGAAATTAGAACGACCTGCCAGCAAGATTATCTTCAGCTCTATATGTTACAGGTTTTTAATTAAATAAAGAGCATTAATTCGAAAGATTTGAATGGGCGGAGTGTTCTTTTCTATTTATTTATTTTCAGCGAGTCAAGTATATAGGCCTGCAACATTTGGTCAAAATGGTGTTAATGCTACTAATATTTTAGGACTTTACGATTTTACTACAATCATACTAAATCAGGACTGTCAGACACGACAGGACAGACAGAATCAGGACTAATACGAGAAGAAGCAAAACACCTCGATTCAACAGAACATCTTGACATTACCTTCTTGTCTAGCTTCTTGATTAGATCCTTAATTTCGTCAATATGGCAGAAATTTGTAACAAAAAATTGAAACCCAAAATGCCAATATCCAATGCAAAAAGTCACAGCTTTTGAGTATAACACGAAGTACAACCAACCAAACCAAAAAATGTAAATTGCGTTTAATTATTTTATTGATATCATCAAAAATGGCTCTCTACAATAAATACCTGCAGATAGCCATCGACAATTAAATATGAAACGTAGATCACCTCCGCGCAGGCTATCAAAGGTCAGTAATTTCTTTTGCAACTCCTTATTCCTCAAGCGACGTGCGTTATTAATGTATACCTCTTATTGCGCAATCATTAAGGTTTACTTTGGTGTGACTTTGTGATATCGAAGGTTGCCGTATGCATAGTATTCGGAACGTAGCGGGCTGTTGGAAACCCGCATTCCAATCGGCGCGCCACTTGCGTGACATTTGCATTAACAGCCTACATTCAGAATGAACGCCTCTTTAAAGCATGGGGCTTATTTCTGCATAAATAAGGTCTAAACTTGAACTAATCTGTTAGCATTTTTTATCATTTTGGCTAGACTTGGCACATCCAAATTTGGTATAGCTTTGAATGACATTAATAATTGAAGAATGTCGATATTATAAAGTACATAGCATCCGTCTAATATTTGATCTGTGACACAATCATTTAACATTAGAATAGAATAAAAACGCCACCCAAAGTAAGGTCAGCAACGCGAGGGATACCTTATAGTAGGTTATAGCAATACAAAAGTGCAAATTAATAAGCTGCAGTAACCAACTGTCACCAACGTTTGCCACCAATCTTTACGTAGTCTCTCTATTTTTTTTAATATACCAAACAATACCAATACGCCAACCTGATGGGAAGCGGTTACCGTAGCCTTTTATTCTTTACTACGATAGTTGGACTACTTAGATGGTTGGATTTAATTGGTAGTTGTTCTCTGGAATAAATAAATAACTTGGGACAATTTCATACAAATTAACATAGTCCCAAATAAAGCAAAACTTGTTCTATGATGAGTAGGCAACGATATATATACATACTTTTGTATATATATCGTTGCCTACTTATCATCATAGATACATACGTAAATACATAGGACATTCAATACTAAAGATGTTTATCCAGCTAATAATCTCTGTGCAAAATTTCATCCAATGCCGTTATGGCGTGATCGAGTAACAAACATGAATTGACTTATAATCTTTCGCATTTAAAATATTCGTAGGATTGAACGCAGGGTAAATTGCAAGGCACAGCTAGCTAGTGTTGTTTTAAAAAAAGATTACCTTGTCCAACACAGCAACAACGTAACCTAATTTTTACTAATTTTCTATTACAATAATTAGAAACTTCAGACGTGTCTGCACATATCAATTAATACGAGCGGACGTACTCTGCGCAGGATATTGGTGTTTAACCTTAATTAAGAGCCTTTTCGTAATAAATTTACTTATTTAGTATTTCAATTTTACATACTTAGAGCATAGTGTGTATTTTTTCCCTTTATTATATGGCACTCCGTGAGGTCACCAGAATGTAAAAATTATTTCAATCTATATATATATATATATATATGTATATATATATATATATATATATATATATATATATATATATAAATTTAAATAATTTTTACATTCTGGTGACCTCACGGAGTATATATATATATATATATCCTCACACCATCCTTCCCACAAGCGTCCCCGAAGGTGTAGGCGGACCCACACACCCACTTTCCACGATATATTTTAGGTGTCAAGGTGTAAATGTGTAGGCACATAAAGGTTAACACAAAGTAGGTTAAATAACACTTGCCGAAGATGTTTAGGTGCCAACATGACAGGTGGCGAGCTCTTCGCCATTAACCACTTACGATATGTTTTTTTTCAGCGCAAAGCTATTGTGGTAATAAATCACTTCTTCATATGTTCATAAAAAACATTCAGGTTTAAGCATCAAATCTCGATTTTGTAGTCTACTCAAATCACAGGACCACCACGGCTCTACTTATTGATAATCAATCTAATTATTAGGAAAATATTCCAAACTAATACTTACCTCAGACAAAATTAGGTATAATTTACTCTGTTTCATATACAAAACGAGAAATGGGCAGATATGTAGACCAGGCACATAATATTTAACTTTAATGATAAGGCAAGCAAGTTACGCAACTAAACGCATGGGCAAACTCGACCATGCATTTTACGGGTCGTGAGCACAAGTAATTCCTAAGGCGAAGCGATTATAAAAACCAATCTTCACGCGTAGAAGTAGAGTTCAAATTTAAATAACAACAAGTTTCTTTATGCAGATGGACTATGTTCCATCATTGGCTTTGAAATTATTACTTTCTGAATTTTATTAACCTCTATTATGTACTGAAACTTCACTGGTAAACACCTTAGACAAAATATATGTTTTTAGTACCTAATTACATATCGTTTCGTGTATATTTGGTATTCATTTTCTACTGAATGAAAATTATATTATATTAATGGTATTTTACGCTTATTTAAGGCGTTTCAATTACGTATGCTCGAAAACGGAGTTTCGCATTAACATTTTATACACACTTGTGTGTAATAGTAGTTTTCAAAGCCTCAGCAAGTGTCTGGCAACTGGTTTGTAACAATTCGCAATCAGTTTGAAGTGTGTACCTACTTTGAGGTAGCTATTCGTTGAGCGGCGCGAATGCCGTTAATGTGTGAAAGTGACAGCGAATCGTAGCTAACGTACAATTCCCGCCAATAAATATGACAAAGCATTGACAGAAAAAGTTTTTTAATCGTGTGATTTCGAAGTGTAATTTTTATTGCCAGTCACTGCACTCAGTGAGTGCAAAAAAAATATTAATTATACCTCTTCACGCTCGTAAAATTTTGTCAACTTCTAAATTTAAATTTGCTTACGCGGAAATGTCATCAAAACTGTCAGAGGTCAGAATAGCTGAATAAGAGTCTGAGTTAGACTTTGGAATACAATAGATAACACAAAATTAGTTAACTTTCATAGGACGCCATGCTGTGAAAAACCTACATCGAGCTAGAATTTAATTGCGGTCGGTCGCTCAACGTGTTCACATATAACTGGTCGGGCATATCAAGTTGTCGATGGCAGCTGTTCCGATCAAACGACAACAAATATCTTTATGAACACACCACTAGCCTGACTGGTAGTTCTGCCCTTTGTACTGGCTGAATATAATCATGACCTCTAGCCTCATAACTAAAAAAAAAGAAGGACGACTACAGAATTCGACGATTGCGCAAGATGATTATACTTCCATGTATGTGTATGTGTAATAATTTTTCATCTATGTTCACGTTTTTCGCTCCGTCAATTTGCAGTTACAATGCCACCGAAAAGGCGCGAGTGTTACAGTATAAGCACGTCGTCACGTCGAAAATGAATTGAAATGACATATATACTTTAACCTACTAATATTATAAATGCGAATGTTGCGAAGCAGCCAGAGCGTTTGATCGGAATTGATTGTAATTTGGCACAGACATAGAATATAACACAGAGGTTATGTTTTATTACAGAAAAAACCTTATCAATGATATAGATTCTTTGTGCGATAGCTGATATTGCTTTATATTAAAAAATTTAAACATTTGGTTTCGAGGCCGTCATCATACGAGAGAGCTAAAGGGACAGTTTCAAAGGCATTACAGTAAACAATTTAAGGAACTTGACAAAGGCTGATACTTAAAACAAAGCAACATACTTCATATATGTATATCTGCTTAAAAACTATTGAAATATATTATTACTCACGCCTTACCACAAGGGTCCACGAAGGGCTAGGCAGAGGTGTATAGGTAATACCCATACACCCACTTTCCGCCAGAGATATATTTTAGGTGCCAACGTGATAGATGGCGAGTCCATCGCCGTTACTCAAGCACAACTATACATACGCCTTGGAATTGCTTACGTGATTAATAATTCAAATATGATTAAGAAATAAACAATCGGAATGTGAAGTGACGTATTATTTAAATGACGTCATTAATTATCTCCATCTAGAGAGAACTGGCGCTCTATACTCTCTGCCTACCCCGTTAGGGACTTAGCGTGATGATATGTATGGATGTAATTATCCCCAGACTTACCTAATTACAAATTAATTTAGTCTGGAGAGAAATGGCGTTTTATTCTATGTATGTATGTATATCGCATGTTATTAGTTAGTTAAACACACAGCTAGGAAACCTTTCTATGTCTGGTTGGAAATTTAAAGAAGGCTTATCTGTCACGTACGTCACTTGGAGACACGACAATACGAGTTATAAATAACTGATCTCTCTTCAAATGGAAATTTGCGATTTATATTTAAAATTTATTCGTTTTTGACGTATTGTCAGTCTCAATTTTCGTGATGCATGCAATTTTACGGTACGTACTCGTATGTATAATAATTTTATTTCATGCGAAGCAACTGGCTCGATCAAATTACAAACGGTACTCCTCTTAGACTATTACGGCTCGTGAACCATACCATCAAGAAGAAATTCGATTCGAAATCTGTCGTACAATACTAATTAATATTGTACATCTTCACGCCTTTCTCAAAGGTCGAAGGGGTAGGCAGAGGTGATGCAACACCCTCTTTACGCCGTTTCGTGCGTGACAGATGGCGAGGCTATGGCAGTTTGTCGAGCACGTCTTTGAATTTCTTCACGAACGTATGCAGGTTTTCTCTCGTTGCTTTTGCTCACCATTTGAAGCCTGTAGTGACCACCGTACATTGGCTTGGAAAACCTCATTGGTACAGTTGGGCTCGAACTTCAAACCTTTGGATCGCAGGCTACTACTCCAACCTCTCAAACCACGGCACAAATGTGACTACGTAATTTTGAACAACCCAATATTGGTAATCAATGATAGTGCTCGTGCCCAACGAGTGTCCTAGTGGATATCCAACGATATTAAAATAAAATTACATATCCATTTCAACTTAATAGATAAATTAGTTCTCAGTCAGTACTATAACGATATTTAAATAAAGGTATTGTTTGCAACTCAATCGATAAATTACTTTCTCAATGAGAACTTGCGAGGCTTGTATATCTCTCATGAAGAGGTAAATCGATGACTCTCTTTCCTGGTGCCAATATATCCTATCGTCGCTTTCCAAACGTGGTTACGCTTTGCAAGGCCAAGAAACGACGGTGTGCCCAAGACCGCTACATTGATTGGTTGGACAGTCCGTAGACATGCCGTTAAAGCTAATTGTACCAAAATTATACGATACGCACATTTGTTTTATGGAGCAAGGGGCAAGCCGCCGATATGACGCTATGCCAATAACTGTTAATCTTATACCCAACGATTTATTGCTAGCATGCCTTCGCGTTTGTTTACACTGTTTGTCTATTTATCTATATCATCATATAGACCGTGTGAAGTGAGTAGAGAGAGTAGAGTAACAGCTCCCTCTCATTTTTCTTATCCTGAACTAAACTCTGGCAAGGACGTCTGATTCACGAGCAGTTTGTTTTGGATATTTTTCGCTAACCTAGTAGCTTTTACTAGTTAGATCCGTAAAGTTAATTATTCTAATCATCATAAAGCGGCGCCGTTGTGACCGAGTAGTTGCCTGCAACCCTAAGATTGCAAGTTCGAATCCCGACTTAACCAATGAGTTTTTTGTGAACTTGAGTAGTGATTAGTCACACCACGGCGAAGGAAAACATCTAGAGGAAACCTGCATACGTTTGGGTAGAAATTTAAAGTCGTATGTATGTATAGTCGTGCTATATTATATTATAGTATATTGATAATTTTGTACTCTCAACTATACATTACAGGTTGAATCAATGTGACAATAAAATATACGAAAATATCTAATTAAAACAAAAATGTTTACTTCTTGCTACAAGCACTACATGCTATCTGAAGCCGTCCTGAATTAGATAGAGTGTGGTCTGTGGCTGTCTTATCACTCTACGGATATGGTTCTAGACCGCTACATATCATTTGGTGGTTTCTGATAAAATTAGACCAATTATAGGTACCTACAGATACCTAGCCAGACATATAAATATGAAGATAGCATGTGGACACATCTTCACAAGTCTTTGTGCCGCCCAATTAAACTGTACCAATTGACGAGTACGCATTTTAAACCAATATGCCCTCGAGAATTTCGTGGAAAAACGCCCAAAGGCCGAATTACTCGGTGAATGTCGATAAATTGTATCCTTACTCGGAAGTGCCATACCTAGGAGAATATAACTTAGTCCGTCTTCCCGTACTGACGGGAATGATAGACCACGTCGACTACTGGGGCGAAGGAAGGATAGAGACTCAAGCGGGCGTCAGCGGGTTCGTTGACTGCTACAATGTGAACCATGAGTACCAGCTCGTAAGTAATGGACCCGACGCCGACAAGAAAATCCCGAACAGGGTACCTGTCATAAGCTACACCAACTGTGACACAAGCGGTTACATCAGAAGTAACTCCGTGAAACTGGTCACACTAATGGGATCTCCTATCAATAAGAGCTGTGCAACAGATATGGTACGCATGGTGAACGATAGGTACGGAAAAGTTGTGGTATTTGGCTTTGAGGAGGGTTCAGCGTACATAAAGAATCTAGAGGATGAACTTAAAAATAAAACTTTTGTGTACTGCCCCGATTACATCCTACCGAACCAGCTAAAGGGATTGACTCTGTTCCCTAGTTCCAGAACTTATTTGAACGCAGGTGATACCAAAATTGAACTATGCTCACATATCGAAAGCCGAAATTACGAAAAAGCAATCGCATTAACTAACAGAATACTGGCCAGCGGATATGGTGTTCTCATTAAAGAAACTGTGATGACCTTGATTAACAATAGTAAAAATACAGTTATGGACTACGGCTACCAGCTTTGGATCAGCGGCGCAAAAGAAGTTATCTTTACGTATTTTCCAGGGCCTTTCAAGCAAATATATAATCAAGATGAAGTGACGATTACAAACAAACAATACATGTTAGCGCTCAAGTTGGACGTAAATACGGACCAGATTAATGACCGCCTTGCTTGGGGCGACGCCCAGGACAAGACCAGCAAAAGAGTCGCCTGGAAACTCCTTCCAGTCTGGGATCAAGTTTTGTACTTTAAACTAATGGATATGGATCGCCATATGTATTTGAAGCTAGCCGTACACGATGACGACATGGGTGACAGAAAAGCATGGGGCTCTGACGAGTGTGATACAAACCGGCACCAATGGTATCTCGTACCCATGGAAAAAGATGGCGAGATCTTGTTTAACATAATGAATCGTGAATATGGACAAGGTTTGAAATTGGGGATTGCAGTTGATGGTTACAATGACCGGTTGCTTTGGGGTAGCGGCGAACCTGTGAGTGGAAATCCACTTCGCTATGGGTGGCTTATTGAAGCTTGGAAGAGTCAATAATTGGCCACAACTCCGGTTCTGATTGAAATGTTCTCTAAAACAATTATGAAATAAAAATAACCTATAATGTCATATGCAAATGAGAATTTTGTTTTTTCTCCCTCGTAGCTTTACTTTACTTTAGACTTAACTTTTATGTTATGTTTAGCCAGACAGAACAACTTGGTTACCGTATAAATACGGCATATAGTGACGGATTGTCCCTATGGAAAAATATATACTTATCTACTTACCTGCTTACTTTACACGAGATTACATAGAAGCGCGTGCAGGGGCGCAGTTTTACCTAAACATTTTATCACACCACTTTATACCCCTCACGGGGTAGGCCGAGAGAGCAGAGTGCCTGTAGTCTGTAGACTTACAGACTTCCTTCGCTTCATCCACATTCATCTGTCTCTCGTACAAGCTTGCCGATTTCGAGTAGGTACTCTTGACGTTCCCATCATCGAGTATCCGATCGATTCTTCGATCGATCGATTTGCCTCTTCTAACAGACACTCTCGCATTGTATATGTAGCTATCATTATTTAAGAATGTTTAAGGGACTGATTTAAAAACGACATTTAAGCCTGTAGGGTAAACATTCTTTCATTATGATTGCAATAGTACGTCATGGTAAGACCCCAGTTTCCAAACACAAATGTATTCTATTGTTTGTTTATAATCGTATTGAATAGTAAGAGCGTCTGTCCGTCCGTTACAAATTATACATATGTATGTGGCGGCTCGAGTAGAACGAAATGAAAAACAATAGCTAGTTAACTAGCTTATAACTCTCATTGAGAGCCAATATGATGCAATAGACACTGGCCGACTTGATAAGACACAATTTCATCGTTAACAAGACGACATATACGTCTATTGATGACCGGATGGAATAAATATATAAAACTACTAGCTGTCGCCCAGATTGGCTTGGGTGAAAAAATTTAAGTTCCTGATACACGATCGCAGCGCCACCTATCGGATCCAATTGTGAATCTAAACCATTCTCAATTCCACTTAAATTAATACAAATAAATCATGTTAATCGTTCCAGTCGTTTAGGAAGAGTTCAATGACTAACATACGGACACAAGAAATATATATAAATAGATGTATGATTTACCTACAATTAAACTTACAAAATTAGCCTGTTTATAATATGATTGCACATGTCAATTATAAGTGTAGATGTCACGATGCTAGATCGAATCCGCAATTAAATGATTGGTAGTTCAACTGGTGTGAACGAGGATATTGTACACTTGAGAAGACATTTATTTATTTATTTGGTTCCACAACAGTTGAAAACACCTTAATATTAAAATAATATGACATATCTATACTAATATTATAAAGAGGAAAGATTTGTTTGTTTGTTTGTAATGAATAGGCTCCGAAACTACTGGACCGATTTCTAAAATTCTTTCACCTTTGGAAAGCTACATTATCCCCGAGTAACATAGGCTATATTAAATTGGACCCGATAGGTGGCGCTGCGATCGAGTTTCAAGAATTTTCCTTTTTTACCCGGGCGAAGCTTTCTGTGTGTCTTAAGCTAGATTCGAGAATGGTTTAGATTTACAATTGGACCCAATAGGTGGCGCTGCCATCGTGTTACGGGCAATTTAACTTTTTCACCCGAGCGAAGCTGGGCGGGACAGCTAGTATGATATAAAACGAAAGAGTTATGTCATTTTAGTATTAGAAATTGCTCTAGATTAACACTAAGGTGACAATACAGTATGCAGCCCGCATGATGGTAAGCGATTACCGCCTCATAAAACAGGAAAAGTATTGCAAACCTTGCAGGAATCTTTCCACGCCCACCTTAAAAAATTTAGGTACTCTCGAAATAGGTCAGAGTCAATTTATAAATTTATTTGAATATACATTAGAACAGCCAGTATTCAATTACACCGCGAGCGAGTCCATCCCGGTTTCTCAAGCACGACTATAAAAAACGTGGTCCTGATGTTTTCCTACACCGTAAAGCTCGTGTGTGTCAAATCACTGTACTTAAGTTAAAAATAAATATTTCGTACTTGCAATCGAGTAGGTAGGAGTAGGTACAACTCGCAGCATTCGGCCACCACGACTTGCAATCGAATAGGTACAACTCGCAGCATTCGGCCACCACGACTCTGTACTATGTATAGCTCTTTGAATTTCTTATTTTAAACGTATGCAGTCTTAGTAACCTTCTAGTAAGTAGTAATCTTCCATCACCGTACAGCGCGTGATGAGATAGATCACTGTACAAAGTTCTGGAGAATCAGAAGTGGACTCCCAAGGAATCAATCTCACCTTCAATTTTGCTATTGTTCTATATTTTGGCATCAAGCTATGTTACATTTAGCTAATATTAAGTTTTTCGAAACCTTGCGATATATATTTTTAGATAAAAGAGACCCTAACCTAATAATGACTTGAAATTCACTGCACTGATCTTTGAACTCTGACCATCAACGGGCTAGTTTCGTATTTATATATGTATATATAGTTTTACATATAAATATACTAGCTGTCCCGCCCAGCATTGCCCGGGTGAAAAAGTTAAACTTCCTGAAGCACGATCGTAGCGCTACCTATCGGCTCCAATTGCGATGCAAGCTATCCTATCTTTCAAGTTGGATCAAACTGCACACGGTGTGCAAATTTGATTGAAATCGGTTAAGTAGTTTAGGAGTCCATCGCGGACAAACAACGTGACACGTAATTTATATATATACTAGCAGTCCCGTCCAGCTTCGCCCGGGTGAAAAAGTTAAACTTCCTGAAACACGATCACAGCGCCAACAATCGGGTCCAATTGAGATATAAGCTATCCTATCTTTCAAGTTAGATCCAACTGCACACGGTGTGCAAATTTGATCAAAATCGGTTAAGTAGTTTAGTAGCCCATCGCGGACAAACAACGTGACGTTTAATTTATATATATAAAGATATATATATATACTTATAAACATACATATATGCTATGTTATACCTACCCCTATTGTAATACCTAATTATATCATTATATTAAACCACTATCTTTTTCCTGTAATTAGTTATCAAGGACTATTTCATAGTCAATAGCTATTAATATATGCGTCATTGTATTAGTAAATAAGAATTAGTTAATTAGTTATCAAATATAATTTCATAGTC
Organism: Drepana falcataria; assembly: GCA_945859725.1. NCBI lineage: Eukaryota > Metazoa > Arthropoda > Insecta > Lepidoptera > Drepanidae > Drepana > Drepana falcataria. The sequence continues at coordinate 4,742,153 of OX243941.1, read as the reverse complement.
ACTAGTTCTGAATGTATTTATCATTCTATTAGTGAACAAGCATTAATTAAGATAATCTAAGTACACACACTGCTCCTTTAGATATAAGCACCACACCCTCCGTTCCTTTGACAGTTCCATTGGTGACACATAACTAGTTCCTAAAATTTATACTAATTCTCTATAAAATTAATTCTAAACAAGTCGTGATTCTCACTGCGTAACAAGTATCTTCAGATTCATATTTGGTCTTTTCAATAATAAAAAAACGCTTTTATTTAATACTGATTTGACGGATATATTTAGTATAGACCGCTTCGTGTCGTAAGGCCGTTTCGTGGTAAAAACGCAGTGATAATTTTATAAAAAATATAAATCAAATCAAATCAAAATGCTCTCGAGAATTTCGTGGAAAAACGCCCAAAGGCCAAATTACTCGGTGAATGTCGATAAATTGTATCCTTACTCGGAAGTGCCATACCTAGGAGAATATAACTTAGTCCGTCTTCCCGTACTGACGGGAATGATAGACCACGTCGACTACTGGGGCGAAGGAAGGATTGAGACTCAAGCGGGCGTCAGCGGGTTCGTTGACTGCTACAATGTGAACCATGAGTACCAGCTCGTAAGTAATGGACCCGACGCCGACAAGAAAATCCCGAACAGGGTACCCGTCATAAGCTACACCAACTGTGATACCAGCGGGTACATCCGAAGTAACTCCGTGAAACTGGTCACACTAATGGGATCCCCTATCGATAAGAGTTGTGCAACAGATGTGGTACGCATGGTGAACGATAGGTACGGAAGAGTTGTGGTATGTGGCTTTGACGAAGGTTCAGCATACATACAGAATTTAGAGGATGAACTTAAAAATAAAACTTTTGTGTACTGCCCCGATTTCATCCTGCCGAGCCAGCTAAAAGGATTGACTCTGGTCCAGAGTTCCAGAACTTATTTGAACGCAGATGATACCAAAAATGAACTATACTCACGTATCGAAAGCCGAAATTATGAAAAAGCAATCACATTAACTAACAGAATACTGGCCAGCGGATATGGTGTTCTCATTAAAGAAACTGTGATGAGCTTGATTAACAATAGTAAAAATACAGTTATGGACTACGGCTACCAGCTTTGGATCAGCTGCGCAAAAGAAGTTATCTTTACGTATTTTCCAGAGCCTTTCAAGCAAATATATAATCAAGATGAAGTGACGATTACAAACAAACAATACATGTTAGCGCTCAAGTTGGACGCAAATACGGACCAGATTAATGACCGCCTTGCTTGGGGCGACGCCCAGGACAAGACCAGCAAAAGAGTCGCCTGGAAACTCCTTCCAGTCTGGGATCAAGTTTTGTACTTTAAACTAGTTGATATGGACCGCCATATGTATTTAAAGTTAGCCGTGGACGATGACGACATGGGTGACAGACAAGCTTGGGGCTCTGACGAATGTAATACAAACCGGCACCAATGGTATCTCGTACCCATGGAAAAAGATGGCGAGATCTTGTTTAACATAATGAATCGTGAATATGGACAGGGTTTGAAATTGGGGATTGCAGTTGATGGTTACAATGATCGGTTGCTTTGGGGTAACGGCAAACCTGTGAGTGGAAATCCACTTCGCTATGGGTGGCTTATTGAAGCTTGGAAGAGTCAATAATTGGAAAATACAACTCCGGTTTTGATTAAGATGTTTTCTAAAACAATTATGAAATAAGAATAACCTATAATATCATATGTAAATGAAAATTTTGTTTTTTTTTTCTCCCTCGTAGCTTTACTTTACTTTAGAATTAACGTTTAAGTTATGTTTAGCCAGACAGACCAACTTAGATACCTTATATATAGGGCACACAGTGACGGATTGTCCTTTTGGTAAACTATACACTAATCTACTTACTTGCTTACATTACACGAGATTACATAGAACCGCGCGTATAGGCGCAGTTTTACAGAAACATTTTATCAAGCTACATTGTATCCCACACGGGGTAGGCCGAGAGAGTAGAGCGCCAGTTTTCTCTAGACTTACAGGCACTTTACTCTCTCTGCCTACCCTATGCTTCGGGGCAACGTAGTGTAAGTAGAAATACACAGCCCCCACTATTGGAGAGTTAAAGATTCCTATACAACACATTTACACAGTCGAAACGTTGCAAAAATATGAAATATCGTAGTTATGCCCTTCTGTGACTAAGTCTTGCATTTCACCATACCAACAGGTCGGTTGCATACTCAGCCGTCATCTTTAAAAAAAAACTTACATTCTGTCCGTCCTTAGATTAGTCAGTTTGAGAGACCGGTATTAAATAGTTCCAATATCTATATCTATCTGCAAGAGGTCTAATGCACTACAGTTACACTGCACTAGTTAACTTAAGCCAGCATGATTCAACATTCGTGCGACCGACTCCTATTGTGTAGTCTTTACGGTCGCTACGTCCCGCGTTTTGTTGAAAAATGTACTTTAAGCCCCGGTCATAAAGTCATAGGGATCGCATTGGCCACTTGGTTTTAAGTCACCTGGGATCCCACGCGGCGCAGACGCCCGCTGACTACGGTCAATGCTTTTACTTAAACTTAGTTCAGGTACAGTCACCGCGAAGGTAAACGTAGCTTTTCAAACTGCAGTTTGTCATGTTGTTGCGAAATTTGTTGCAGCTGTGTTTACATTGTCAGGTGACATAAATCGAAAGAGTTATTACCGGTCATCTTATTATTAGAAATTGCTCCTCCAACACTAAGGTGACAATGAAGTATGCAGCCTGCATGATGGTAAGCGATTACCGCCACTGGCAACAGCAAAAGTAGATCGCAAACCTTGCAGGATTCTTTCCACGCCCACCTTAAAAAAAAACGTACTCTCGAATTGAGTAAAGTGTCAATATATTTCTTTATGTGAATATACATTAGAAAGGCCAGTAGCCAGTTACGCCGCGAGCGAGTCCATCCCGGTTCCCCAAGCTCGACTATAAAAAAAATCCTCTCGATGTTTTACTTCACAGTAAAGCTCGTGGTGTGTCAAATCACTAATATTTTTTATTTTTATTATATATATATTATTTCAAACATGCAATCGAGTTACCTGCAATACAAGGATTCTCTATACTATATATAGGTCTTAGTTAGTAGCAATATTAGTAGCCATATCTTCCTTCGCCGTACAGCGCGTGGTGAGATAAATTACTGTATAAAGTTCTGAAGAATCAGTGGTAGAATCAAAGTCACCTCGATTTTGCTATTATTCTTTGTTCTATATTTTAGCAAAAAGCTGAAGACTGCCATTTCGCCAATGTTTAGTTAAGTTAAGTAATGTTTAGGTATGACGGCTGTCATCGGGTTTGTCACACGTCAAATGAAAATTCTCGTAAATTAATTGATTTAAATTTGTTTCAGGTGCTCTGCGGCTGCTTGAGGGGGTCCCCACCGCGTCGCCGCAGTTGCTGCTCCTGCGGGCCAGCATCGCGGGGGCTGCGGCTTCTCCCTCAACGCACCGGCCAACGAGCCCTTCATAAGAGACTCTATTTTTTTTTGTGTAGTATAAGTTCTTGTGACTAATATAAGTGAATGTCTGGATCTTGCATCGACCATGGCGTACAAAGTAGTGTTGTGCCAAATTCCGTTTCGGCAAATAATTTAGTACAATGCCCCCAGTGTGCCCAAGTGCGTTATTTCAAAGGCCAGAGAGGCTTGAGGATCCATCTTGGTAAGGCACACAAAAGCCACGTTGCACCCTCAAGCATCCTTCCGCAGTGGCTCGGCCGGTGGTTTAGATGGTCTGTCGCCACAACACCTAAAGGACTTGCTTGTTGGAACACCAGGCGAGTCCTCCGAGGCACTGTTGAAGGCCTTGACAGACCTGATCAACTTAATGTTGTCAGGTAAGGTCCCCGGGGACGTCCTTGATGTGCTGTATGGAGCCAACCTATATGCTTTGGCTAAGAAGGATGGTGGTATTAGACCAATTGCCGTCGGTACGACGTATCGCAGACTCGCAGCTAAATTATGCTGCAAGTCTGCGGTTCTTGATCTGACCACCTATTTCCGGCCTAAGCAGTTAGGTTTTGGTTCGAAGGGTGGTTGCGAGGCTGCTGTTCACTCTCTTAGAACTCTTCTGTATAACCGAGGAGCTGAGGTAGTGTTGAAGGTGGATGTTAAAAACGCTTTCAACAGTGTAGATAGGGGTACCTTGTTGACGCAGGTGAAACAAAAAATCCCTTCGGCTTTTAATTTTATGTGGCAATGCTACAGCTCTCCGACTAAATTGATGTATCAGGACAATCTCATTAACTCATCTGTAGGTTGTCAGCAGGGTGACCCTCTTGGGCCGGCCATATTTAGCCTTGCGATACACCCTATAATTTCAAAACTAAATTCTAAATTCAATATTTGGTATTTGGACGATGGGACCCTGGGCGGTGACGTGAATTCGGTACTGTCAGACCTCCAATTGATTATTTCCGAATTCAAGTCAATCGGACTTGAATTAAATTTTTCGAAGTGCGAACTTTTTATCTCCGATCTCACTTCGGAGATTGAACGTTCCACTATTTCAAAATTTAACTCCCTGGCTCCAAATATAAATATTTTAGACAAAAATTCACTTCGCCTTTTAGGATCTCCTATCTTCGACGAGGCTTTCCCCTCATTTGCGGACGACCAAATTAAAAATTTCCAAAAATCATCAGTTCACTTAGTCAAAATTAAGAGCCACATGGCTTATTTCATTATTAGGCACTGTCTATTTGTACCCAAATTTACCTACGTTTTACGTAGTAGCCATATGTGGAAAGACCGTAAAATTTTACACAGTTTAGATGACACAATTAGGTCTACCCTCTCATCAGTTTTAAATATATCTTTTGACGACCGCTCGTGGTCTCAGGCCTCCCTTCCTATTAGGTTCGGAGGTCTGGGAATACGCAAAATTTCCGATGTGGCTTTACCGGCTTTTCTGGCTTCAGTACATGGTGTACATGACCTCATAGGAAATATTCTTATTACGTCACTTAGTGGCTGTGAGGTTTCGCACTTGGCTGAGGCCAGAGATGCCTGGATTATGGCATGCCCAAACACAGACGTTCCCCTTAGTCCGCACATACAAAAACAATGGGATGAGCCTATCAGTAGGTTGGCCTATAATGCACTTCTCGATAGTGCATTCAACTCTGCTGATAGAGCCCGTCTCCTGGCAATCGCTAGATGGGAGTCCGGACTCTGGCTTCATGCATTGCCCTCTTTTAATATTGGTACGCTGTTAGATGATGCAACCTTCAGATTGTGTGCGAGCCTACGTTTAGGCGCTAAATGTATTGTCCCACATCGGTGTCACTGCGGGGATATTGTCAATGACTCCGGACACCATGGTCTATCCTGCATCAGCAGTGCCGGCCGGATATCACGTCATTCCTCCATAAATGACTTGATACGCCGGGCTCTGGTCAGCGCCGGCGTGCCTGCTGTGCTGGAACCAGTCGGTCTCGCTCGCGGCGATGGCCGGAGGCCGGACGGTATGTCTCTGATGCCATGGAGGATGGGTCGGCCCTTAGTGTGGGACGCTACGTGTGTCGATACACTGGCTCCTTCCCATCTTCCTGACACATCGGTGGCGGCCGGCGCCGCTGCTGCTCAGCAGGAGTGCCTCAAGCGCCGCAAGTATGCCTGTCTCGGGTCAGGTTACATATTTGCTGCATTTGCGGTTGAAACTCTGGGGCCTTGGGGTCCTGAGGCTCACCATCTTTTAAAAGAGGTCTCGCGCCGTCTAGTCGAGGCCTCTCGTGACAGGCGGGCTGGAACATATCTCGCTCAGAGAATCAGCATTGCTATCCAGCGTGGCAATGCTGCTAGTCTTCTTGGCACGTTGCCCCGGGATACCGATTTGGGACAAATATTTTATCTGTAAGTAGTTAGTTTCAATTGTTCTTTGTAAATATTATTAATTGTTAGTAACAAATATTATACTAAGTAATGTTTAGTTTCGTATTTAGATATGTATATATATAGATAGATATTTAGATCTATATATATATATATATATATATGTATACATATATCTTCACGCCTTCCCACAAGGGTCCCCAAAAGGGGTAGGCAGTTTCATATTTGGTCTTTTCAATCATAACAAAATTTGAATGTGATTTTTATTTTTTTTTACAATTTCGCGCTCTTTAATATTTATTTGACGGATATGGTTCCAGACCGCTTCATATCGTAAGGTGGTTTCGTGGTAAATACTAAGTGATAATTTTATACAAAACATCATATATAAATACCTAACAGTCAGTCTAGACCGTGAGTAGGTTTCTGCTCGTCAATAACCGGGCCTGATATCAACGGGGGAATCTATTCAGAAGCACGTGGTCCAAAGCTACTCAAACATTTCACAGAATGACTTCTACGGAAGAAGAGACGCACATCGTGCCAGACGGAATGGCAAAAATTGTAGTATTTGACTTTGAACGAAATATGACATACTTAAACAATCTAGAAAGAGAGCTTGGAGATAAAAATTTTGTATACTGTCCCGATTACATCCTGCCGAGCCAGCTCCTGGGACTAACTCTGTTCACCACTTACAGAACTTATTTGAACCTACACGATGCAAAGAACGAATTGTACACACGAGTAGCAACCCAGAATTATGATGGAGCTGTCGCATTGAGTAGCAGTATCTCAGCCAGCAATCACGGTGTGCTCATCAAAGAAACTGTGGAAAACTTGCTACAAAATGAAGTTCAATCTGTTATTGACTACGGTTACAAATTGTGGTCCGGTGCCACGAGGGGTATCGTCATAAAGCATTTCCCACCGACACTGCAGACAATCTACAATCAAGAAAAGGTGACGATTATAAATAGAAAATACATGCTAGCCCTCAAGTTGGACGCAACTACAGACAGATATAATGACAGGCTCGTCTGGGGTGACTCGCGCGATAAGTCTAGCGGAAGAGTCGCTTGGAAGCTGCTCCCTGTCTGGGACGATCAGGCTTTGTTCTTTAAAATTATTAACATTGAACATGGTTTGTACATGAAACTGGACGTCAATACAGATTTAATTGGTGATAGAAAAGCCTGGGGTTCCACTGAAAATCATACAAATCGTACAAAGTGGATGCTTAAACCGGTGAAAGTAAATAACGAGATTGTATTTTATATTATCAATCGTCAGTATAATCAAGGCTTGAAATTAGGAGAGGATACAGACAGTTACAACGATAGGTTACTTTGGGGTAACAACGACTCCGTGATTGGAGATTCCAATCGCTTTGGATGGTATATAAAACCTTGGGCTTAACATCGACAACAAAACATAGAATTAATATTTCTATATAAAATAATAATTATAATAAATGTCATGCTCTTTAACTCATTGCTGTTTTCTTATACGGCTTCGCTTCGACAATGACCTCGAAAACCTTCTATTTACTTAGGTGGCAATCAAACATGCGATGCGCCTAATGACAATTATATATATATATATATATATATATATATATATATATTATTATAGTAAGTATATATGCCGCTCTTTCCACCGGAGATATGGTGATAGATGGCAAGTCCAAGTCTATAGCCGGATCTCTAACACAACTATATAAACTTCTTTGAATCTCCTCTCAGACGTAGTACTAAAGTGCCTGGCTGGAAGCCTAGGTCTCGCCATTGACCGGTTAAGTAGCAATAGTACGAGAGACAACACAAAAAAAAACTCTGACGTAGGATTCTTCTCGATTTCTTTCTTCTATTACAAACCACTCGGCTACCATGGTTGTAGCGTACAATGTAGCGTAAATTATTGGATAAATTAGAGATAATTCTTCGCCTTGACAATGGACACAATCGTATAACGAGGACTCATGAAAACACGTTTGGTAGCTGTTACTTGTTCGTTTATAAAATTCGCGTTTTAAATATTATATTCAACTCAATTATGTAACATTGTTGAATATTTTTAGGCATAAATATTCAACAATGCAAGAAAGCATTGAGAGGAAACCTGCATACGTTTGAGAAGAAATTATACGTACGTACGAATAGTCAGTCGTGCTTGAGTAACGGCGATGGACTCGCCATCTGTCACGTTGGCACTTAAAACATATACACACAGTGGGTACACTCACACACCTACACATCTCTGCCTACACCATCGGGGACCCTTGCGGAAATGCGTGATGATATATATTATGAACATTAATATCTACACTATACTTTTAAGAGGCGCAGTTTGTTTGATTGTTTTAAAGCGCAAATCTCAGGAACTAGTAATCGAATTTGAAAAATACTGTAACCCATATATCGGCTTACTACCCTAAGGAGCAAATCATACATACATACATATAATCATGCCTCTTTCCCGTAGGGGTAGGCAGGGACCACTTCATTCCACTTGCTACGATCCTTACATACTTCTTTCGCTTCGTCCACTTTCATTATTCTCTTCATACATGCTCTTCGGTTTAGGGTACTCTTGACCTGGCCTTTTTCAAGACGTCCCTAATTTGGTCTAGAAACGTCCGCCTAGGTGTTCCCCTTCCAGCACTTTCATCCACACTCGCCTTATACACTTTTTTCGTCAATCGTTCTTCATTAACCGTGTATATACCATGCCAGGGGTCCAGTATAATAACTGGGGTTAGACGTATATCTCACCTTCAAGGTGAAGGTGGGTCAAGAAATATGAAGGTACATTCGGGTATTCATTCTTTTCATAAATGAGCTTAGACTATGTCGCTTCATCGACATCCAATACCTCTTTTTCTTTTCATACAACAAGAGTTGCAAACAAGCATACGGCCCACCTCATAGATACTTGCCGTTTTTAAATCGTCTTAACGTCTCTATGATCTATTCGATTTAGGTAGCTTACGCAGTAGTGACGTGGTGTTCCTCGTCTAATTAGCTACTTGGCAGACTCCAAACTAACCTTCATACAAAAATCCATACGCTTTGGTTTACGGAGTCAAGTAATGTGAGTCGTCCTGCTCTAATACGCGCAATCGATTATCATTTGCAACTAAAGGTATGTCGTACATCAATATTGTATTTACATCTGCGCTATAAGCATTTTTTAACACGATTCTGACGTAATATGCGATGAGCTCATCTATAATTATTTGATTCCGCTTACAAAATTCCTTTGTATGCAAGCCTGTAGATTAAATTGAAAGTTTGATTCAGTTAAGTAATTGGATTGTTAGTTTGATTCTTATGCTTCCTTTGTTTAATCAGCTTATTGTGGAACCTCCACCTTACATAAGATCGCAGCCAAAAGGCACTGTTATATGATTATTTTTTGTATTTTTATAGAACCTCCCTATGGATACGGCAGCTGCTATCCCTGTTTGTCTGAGATCAATTTCTAACTCCATGTTTATAATGTTTTTAGTTAAAAAAATATTTGTATCCTCACGCCTTCCCACAAGGGTCCCCGAAGGGGTAGGCAGAGGTGTATGGGTAATACCCACACACCCACTTTCCGCCAGAGGTATATTAGGTGCCAACGTGACAGATGGCGAGTCCATCGCCGTTACTCAAGCACGAATATACATACGCCTTTGAATTTCTTCTCAGACGTATGCAGGTTTCCTCTCGATGTTTTCCTTCACCGTAAAGCTCGTGGTGTGACTAATCACTGTACTTAAGTTCAGAAAAACTCATTGGTACAGTCGGGATTCGAACTTGCGACCTTTGCGTCGCAGGCAACTGCTCGAACCACTCGGCCACCACGGCTCTTCTTTATATATTAGTTCTGCTTTACCTGTAGCTTTATATAAGTACACGACATATGTGTATGATATAGATACATATATGTTATATATGTACATTACACTGTTCTCGGCAGTGTTGTGTTCCCACGGTAAGGTTCCCAGTTCTCCACATGAAATTAATATGCTGACTGTTATAGTTCCAGAGTGTCAAACGGATGGATCTAAAACCGTCGATTGTCGCGTTCACATTCGTGAGTTATCATTGCAAGGACGTTTTGGCACTATATTCGCGATTCAAAAACGGAATCAAAGCTACACGTGCAGTAGGTACCTACGTTTTATAAACACATCAATTGCAAAATAATAATGCCATGTTAATTTGAAAACAACGCTTTAAAATGCTGCGCTGAATGAACCGCATTGTTGGTACATAAGTATCAATTGATACGTTCTCAAAATGTATCAATTATTATTATACCATCTTTATGCCCTCCGACAAAGAACCTAGTAAGGAGAAAGCAAAAGTTTTGTTTAAACAACAACAATATATATTTAAGTAATATATAACCCTCTTTTCACCGGAGATACCTACATTTAGATGCCAAAGTGACAGATATGGTACCTATCTCTCACTGCCTGTCAGACACAACCTTGCACACGTAAGTTCAATTTACATCATTAAATGGATGGATTAGAACCTGAGGAGTTGAGAGTTTTAATAAATCAAATTTGTCAACGGAACCAACAAATGGCGATATATATACCTAACCTGTTTTAAAGTATACATGTGAATATTTCCCGTATGTAATGCAGTTTTCTTCCGTTTGAAGCAATTTATGTGAATATTTCCCGTTGAACGTATGTGGTGTATAGGGGGGCGCAATTGCATCAGCGACAACATTTCTAACTGGCTTGACAGCGTGTCACTACAGTTCCTTAATCGACGTAACCGCAAGCCGCCGATGGCAGCCGTCCAACATTCTAATACCTTAACTGCACAGTACCTGTGTCCTGCGGTTTCATTCGTGTTTTTTTATTTATGCAGTTTTGTCCGTACTGACGTAAAACGTAAGTGATTTATGTAGTTTTCTCCTACGAAGTCAAGATTGTAGATTGAAACCCTAATGGATGATTTCTTCTGAATCTGTATGTACTTTTCGGTGAAGGAAACCACCAGGCGTGTCAGAAGATTTCAAAGACTGTGGTGCATGAGGGACGTTTGCTTCCCATTTCTACAAAGTACAACTTAGTCGCTTCCCAACGTTTGTACGCTTAGATCTTCTAGAATATGCAACGGACTTAATGCAGTTCTCCTCAATAGGTAGAGTGATTCTAGAGGAAGGTTTAATAATATTCATGCTTTTTTTAACTTTAATTTAACGCGAGATTCAGCTCATAAACTTTTAGTATATAGGATAAAATCATGAAAATGTCGAGTTGTACTTTAACGTGAACTGCGCGGTATGTTAGATAATATGTAAAAAAATAGAACTACCCACAAAAAATAATTTCCGTGCGTAGGCTAGTGCGTGGGAACGCAGCTTAAACCTATGAAATCGCAAAGAATGAAGCTGTTACGGGAAAAAACCTTTTACTGGTCATTAGGAATACGAATTTGTGAACGAAATACAATGCAGCAAAAACAATAATATCTCGTTATTATTCCACATCTGCGCAGTCGTGATACCCACTAGGAAACTGAGTGTGGATCTGTGGGCGTTATAAAATAACACTTTGCCAAATGCTATGCAAGGTTGTGCAATGCTACAAGGGTAAACTGCCTGTGACTTCAGGTATTTTGATCAGCTGTCTAAGCATTTAGTACGTTTCAAGGTATTACTGCTACTGTCTACTACTGATATCATAACAATAAGAAACTTACCTCAGGAGGCGCTGCGAATTTCAGATTTGCGAGAGATCCATGGGATCTGCTCCTGTGCTCTTGCCTTATACTGTATGAGAAAGCGCGCTCATTCAAATGGCCCTTCTTCCTGTAGATACCACCGGCATCGTCGACGGCCTCGAGGCCATTCATACTCTGAGCGGGCTTCATAGCGGGCGGTGGTGGTGGCTTGGAGCGTCGCGGGTCCACCGTGGCGTACTGCAGGCGTGCTCGGCCTGGGGGGCCGGGGGGGCCTGGGAAGGGGCCCAACGCGCCCCCCACGCGTCCCCTGTGCGCCAACGTGGCGGCGCGAGCGTGCGGTAGTGTTGCCGCCGGATGGGCCATCAACATCATAGGGTGCCCACCCGCCCAAGCGGGAGGAGCTCGTCCTAGCGACCGTCCATTCATCATCTGGGCTGGGCCGGGCATCGTTGCGTACAACTCTTCCGCCGACGCTGACGACTTTTTTTTCGTCTTTTTAGTGGTAGCCGTCTTTTTCTTAGGCTCCTCGGGTGGCGGTGGTGGCGGCGGCACGGAGGCAGGCCGCGTGATCTGCCGAGGGCGCGGGGCCCGGGCCTGGTGCGGGATGTCATCGCTAGCGTCGTCGCGATCGACCTCGCCGACCCACACCTTGTGGTTCTCGTCGCCGTCGTACGCCTCGAGCTCCTCGTCGGGCTCGGGCGGCAACTGTGACGGGGAACGCTCCGCCTCCAGGCGTTTGGCGTACGAACTGTCCGCGTACGCGTGGAAGCAACACCTGACTAGCGCGTTAGCCGCCGCTTCGCGACGACAGATGAACGCGTGACATTCCAGCACCTTGATACCCTGCGTGCGGCGCAGCACAGCAGCGAACAAAGGAGGACGTCGCGGCGCCGGCGCACGGGCGAAGGGCGAGTCGAGGGGCAGGAACCGCGGCGCGCCCTCCACCGTTACCCGACGTACAGCAGCGCAATAGTGGAGACTCGAAATGGGGAAAAACCTCGCCACTCGCGAACCGCTCTCGTCCACATTCTCAAGTAAGATTCCGTTCGACCAGACCGACAACCACGAGTCTATACCGCCACTAGTCGCTCCCTTTTCCGGATACAACTCGCGCAAAGGTTCCTGGATGCCTTGGAGGCCATCCTTGCTCTGCTGGGGCACCGCGGAGCCGAGATACAGCACACGGCACCGACATATCGGCGTCGACTCCATCTCGTGGCGCACTATCACAACATGACACTGATTCACTGGACAGAGCACACGGCCACGGGGGCGTCACGGTGCGAACCGTACCTACGTGCGGCGGCCGCGAGACGGGCGCGGGTCTGAGCGAGGTGAGCGGAATTCAAGATGGCGGAGCGGCGGGGAGCGAGGTAGCTCGTACCTGCGCATACGCACCTGTGAAGACGCCTTTCCGACGGGTATGGCTAGGTAGCTGGCTAGTGCCGATGAACCGGCATTGTGTCAAACGAATCGTCGCAAATTCGGGCGCATTTCTCTAGAGCGACGCGTCACCACATCATCAACGTGACGGAATGTGACACTTTTGTCTTGTTGCAGTGAAAACTGAAGGTCGGTTGACCGCTGGCAGACGATTTTCTTATCGCTGTACTACCTCAGCAGGCGTGCGTTCGCACGTTTTTATGTGTTGCTCAAAAATAAGGAGTAGGTTTCAGGAGATTCATTTGAAGTCGTTTAATTTTAATTTCAACAGAAAATTTCGATAATTACCAGAAACTAGTAGGCACAAACCTATTAAGTTATAGAGACTAAATATTAAGGATTACCAACATATCTTTTTAAGGGTACTGCAAAGGTGTTAAAGAAGCAAACTGCCCGCCTGATAAGCAGTCAACGTAGCCTACAGGCGTTTGACATTTATTTATTTAATTTAATCTAATTAACACCTTTGATAATACATACCTCTCAATCTCCTACGATTACCAAACAGAGCTTTCCCATGTCCTCTTACTGCCATCATTATTGAACAGTGCGAAAGGGGCAGAATCATGGACGTCAGTCATAAACATCTTTCTCTTTCACACTTCAATAGTTATAGCTTGAGCAGGTCATGGTAAGATCCCAACACCTTTTGGCTTCTCGAGGGTCCTTGGACAACTGGTCATGGGTTGTCACCCATCCGACTACCGACAATTTGGAAGATTGCTTAAAATCGGGACTGAGGAAAACAATCATATGTATTTTGACGTAGCTTTTTATTGTGGTCACAATCATTATGTACAATATATATATATCACGTAGGCAAGCTACATACAGGGCACACACTATTCTCTCCTCACGCACAAACACCCAAAGGCTTGTACGTGCGATAACATCTTGCTAGTACTTGGCAGTCTTGAAATTCGGCTCATCGGCGTGTTGCGGCACTTTGCGTTTCTGTATTATATTTTGTATCTGGAAAAGGCAGACATATAAATTAAAATTATTGATAGAGTGGGCAGAAAGAGAAAAATTACAGTAGAGCTTAGTCCTTTCGAAACTACTTCTAACACATTCACCAGTTTCGAGATCTTGTTACGTCTTCCTACAAAGGTTCCAAAAAAGGTAGGCGGAGGTGTGTAGGTAGTACCCAGTATGAAGGACACACAAACTTTCCGTCAGATATATTTAGGTGCCAACGTGACAGATGGCAAGTCCATCGCCGTTACTCAAGCACGACTATACATACGCCATTGAATTTCTTCCCAAAGGTGAATATAATCTCAATATTCGGCTAGAATTAGCGTTTGATTCTCGCAATATATATACTTCTCATCAGAAACAATACCACATATTATCCACGATTAAACGACATTTGACACATATTCCTAAATAAGCAAGGTGTTTCGATTTTTCTGATGAGAAGTGTATGTATATATAGGAGACCGCAAAAGTTCAGTGGGTAATGAATAAGGTTTGTTACCTGTTGCCACTCCCTGTCCAGTTCAGCCTTTTCACTCTTGTCCTTGGTCTTTCTGGTCTTGCGCCCATCCTGAGTCTTAACGCCGTACTGGAATGCGGCCTTGGGCAGGGCTTCCTTGCTGCTCATATACGCCGAGTACTCCTCTTGGGTGTCGAAATCCCAGCGACCTGCCGACACAATAATAATGTATTTATTTATCAGATATCTAAACAAATTTCTTGTTATTCAACATAGGCTTAATAATTTATTTGTACTAACCTAGTAGGTAAAGTAAGGCTAAACTACTAGGTCAGTACAAATAAATACACACAAAAAAAAACAATTACACAATGCCCTTTATTTTATAGTAATATTATAAATATTGAAGTTTCTCTGAGAAGCAATTCAAAGGCGTATGTATAGTTGTGCTTCAGTAACGGCGATAGACTCGCCATCTGTCACGTTGGCACATACATATAGATACATAATATATAAGCAAATCACGCATAGAACCTCATATATCAAGCAACAACAACATATAGTGATCGTATACTTATAAGAGTGAGTGAGATATTGGAGATAATTAAGGGTGAGGAAGGAGATATTGAGGGTGGAAGGTGTCTCACCAATGGGTCCCTTCTTGTTGCCGATGTCCATCTTGGTGTAGTCGACCTCGTCGTCCGAGTCGTCGATGGCGTCGTCCATCTCGCGCAGGCCCGGGTAGCACTCGGCGTATCCTTCGGGCTCGGCCGCCAGCCGCGACAGCAGCGCCGCCGATCGCTTGTCGCGCTCCTCGGCGGTGGCGCCAGTACGCCTTACTATCACAGCTACACACATACACACACCACCATGTTTTAACCTTAACCACCTAAATGCTTATGAATACGACAGGGGTATATACACACCCAACTATATTTATATTTAACTGGCAGACAAACTTGCGGTCCGCCTGATGGTAAGTCATTACTAGCGGGTATGAACGCATGCAACCAATAGTTACAAGGTATACACGTAATAGATGGTAGACTCACAAAGTACGTAACTACCATGACCAGTCTGCTTGCAGTGGGCGTGTGCACTCATAGGTAATCCGTGTGTTCCGATAATACTCAAACATTAATGGACGGTTTCACACTTGCATTATAAACTATAAGGAATAATGGTGGGGCGCGTCTTTGTGGATGGAACTATCTATATAATGTTATAGGCCGTTCATCCGAACTACACATTTGGCTAGTAGGTACAAAGATGTTGTGTTAATTATTTAAAAAAATTGATGAAACCGCGGGACTAGGTAGTAATACAAATAAAATAGTGACCGTCTTCCTTGTCGGGCTGCAGAGGCTTGTCGAAGTATGAGCGCGGGCGGTCCTCCCGCGGCTCGGCGCGCCGCTCGCCGGCCGTGTACTCGCCGATGTCGCCGTATATGGAGCCCTCCACGCGACCCTTGCCTTCCCTCTCCGCCGGCTTGTCCTGACAAAGACACAATTCATATATCTATATATATAGGAGATCCCATTTTTGAACTCACTCATCACGAAATCCCAGGAACTATAAGGCCGATTGACTTAAAATTTGGTAGGAGTATTCCTTACGCGGTGTAGAGGTCAGCTAAGAACGGATTTTATGAAACTCAACTTTTTTACTTTTTCACCCGGGCGAAGCGGGGCGGGACAGCTAGTATATGTAGTATATGTAAATGTCCCAGAAAATAGAACAGTTGTCTTCTAGAAGGTGTAGGGTAGCTCCAAAGATGACAAAATGACAACATTATTCAAGGTAGTATATTCGTTCGGAAGCATGGTTTTATGGATATTAATCAGAAACTACTAATAATATTAAGAAACTAAACGTTGATTGAGATAAGAAAGTAAAAGTAGAAACAGTAAATTTTATACGAAATTAAGATAAAAACTGACCAAATCAGCTTTTTTTATATTTCAATTTCATCCTTTCATTGAGCCCTATTACATATTTAAGCTACCGTCCCATTTTCTCAAGCATCCTGCATATGTATATATCTTCACGACTTCTCTCAAGCCTGAGTTATATAGTTGAATTTCTTCTCAAACATATGTAGGTATACGCCCAATGTTTTCCTTCACAGTCAAGCTCGCGGTGTGACTAATCACTGTACTAAAATTCAAAAAAACTACTGCTACATTCTAACACACGGGATTCTAGCTTGCAATGTGTATGTTACGGTTTATATGAACCACTAGACTCCAAAACGTGTAGGAAAAAACACAATATTATACCTTGGTCTTTTTTAGCTTCCTATGGCGCCCATGCCTGAGGTACGAGAATATCTGAGCCAGTTTGTCGACGACGAGGTCGTTGGCGCTGGCGGCGGAACTGCGTAAGTCCACGTCGGGCACGTCGGCCTTGGATCGCGTCAGGGTCGTGGGGATGTCGCTGTCCAGCGCTCCCTCCTCCTCCAACTCCACCACGTACGCCATACGCCCGGGGGCGAACAACTCATTGCGGGTCACCTTCTTGTTCCTGTCACAATTTTATACAATACTAGAAGTATCGCTCGCATTAGCTTGCATCATTCTACTGTGTTTTATATAATATATCCTCACGCCTTCCCACAAGGGTCCCCGAAGGGGTAGGCAGAGGTGTATAGGTAATACCCACACACCCACTTTCCGCCAGAGGTATATTAAGTGCCAACGTGACAGATGGCGAGTCCATCGCCGTTACTCAAGCACGACTATACATACGCCTTTGAATTTCTTCTCAGACGTATGCAGGTTTCCTCTCGATGTTTTCCTTCACCGTAAAGCTCGTGGTGTGACTAATCACTGTACTTAAGTTCAGAAAAAACTCATTGGTACAGTCGGGATTCGAACTTGCGACCTTCGCGTCGCAGGCAACTGCTCGAACCACTCGGCCACCACGGCTATCTTTTACGGCGGTGTTTTATATAAAGCCTTTAAATACTTGCCTGCGACACAAAGATCGCAAGTTCGAATCCCGACTGTACCAATGAGTTTTTCTGAACTTAAGTACAGTGATTAGTCACACCACGAGCTTTACGGTGAAGGAAAACATCGAGAGGAAACCTGCATACGTCTGAGAAGAAGAAGAGAATAATATACATATATATATATATATATATATATATATATATATTATTTTATTTTATATTATACTCTTATTTATTAGAGGCGGCTTGTTTGCCTCTAATAAATTTAAAATCTAAAAATTTGGGCTTCTCGATAGTAGGCGGTTACCGCCGCTTATTGGATGCTTGCAACCTCAGGGACATCACTCGCGCACAGCCGACCCTAAGTTGCTCTTTGCTATCTTCACAATACTGTTACGAATGCTAGTGTGTGAGTCTGATTGATTTTACAAATCTTCACGGCTTCCAACAAGGATCTCCGAAGGCGTAGGCAGAAGTGTAACAATATCCATTTTTCACCAGAGAAATATGTAGATGTCAAAGTGGCAGATGGCGAGTCCTTCGTAGTAATATTTAAATTTTCTTGCTCGTGGGCGTAGTGAATCACTGTACTTAAGTTCATGAAACTTCAATGTTCAATAATTACTTAAATAATGGATATCTTGACAAACTTAATTACTAAGATTAATTAAACCGCACACAACATGATTATGAACTTACTTTTGATCCAAAATCATATTGAAGATATTCTTGCCCATCGTAGTTTTGAATTGTACTTCTTCTTCCTGTAATAAAAACAAATTTTTTTTACACAATAATCATATAAAGATCATATAATGATATATAAACATTTTTGTTTCATACGGGGATTGAACCGTTGACACGCCAGTCAAACAAGGTCGACGACTGACATTAGCAGACGTGAGATTATTTACATTCTCTGTCAACCCTGATGAGGAGAAAACTAAATAAATAATAATTAAACTTACAACAGGTTTTTCTTTTTCTTTTTCTTTCACAGGCTCAATGGGCTCCGTCACCAATCTTTCCATTTCAGCCTCCTCCTCTAGTTCCCGGGTCTGTATCTCTGAACGCACCTGTCATTTACAATAAAGAAAAATAATATTATTATTGTTAGAAAAAATCCTCGAAAGAACAATAATCATAGTCATTACACACATAGACATGACACTGAACTGTGTTCTAGTCTTATATTCCACAGAACAAAGAATAAGAAGAACAATCCTGTAAGTCAGACCTTCGAAATGGATTAGATTTGGAAAGTTATTTAACTTTACACTGCACAGGAGTACCTGTGTATAAGTACTAAATAGTACTCTCTTTTGTATAAAATATATGAGCAACGTGACTGATGGTGATTCCTTCGCCGTTACTCAAGTCCGACTATACATGGCTTTCAATTTCTTTTCAAACTTAGGTTTCCTCTCAAATTATTTTGAAGTAAAAAATCTCACCTTTTGTAGCAAAGCATAGTCAAGGCCTTTCACCAAGTGAGTATGCTCCATGTCTCCACCGAGGTATTTGGATTCCTAAAATCAACAATTTGAAAAGTCATTTCAATTCAATGTTAGTTACTGAATGCAGTTACTGAACAAGGTACAACATAGTGTAGAAAGAAGTAACTTAAATCTATATCTATCTAATAGATCATTATGTAGAGTAGATTTTCAAGAGATGTGGTCTCTTTCTCTAGACTTCTGACTACTTTCGTTTCATCCACTAAAATTTTTCTCTTCATTACTACTTGCTGGTTTCTGGTTCTCATGATATTCCCAAATTAAGATTGCAGGTTGAACTTTAGCAATACACATCATTAAGTTATTTCTAAACTTACATACAGTGATTAATCATACCATATATGCGCTGATTAATCACTGTACAATATATGTCATATCCAATTTCTTATATACTTATTTATTGTTGACTATAAGGATTACACCAATTACAATAATGAACAAAAGTTCTTACATTAGTTAATTCCAAATTTCACCCGATACCTTGGCGTCATTGGTCCATTGGTGAGTAGCACACATTCATACTAACAAACATATGTATTTTTATAGTATATCTGGGTCCATAATCGAAACAACTAACCTGAATAAGTTGCCGTCTTCGTTCCTTTGCATCCATACCAGATTTTAAATCAGGAGCCACCGCCCTGGAAAAATCATTTGAAAATAAGGTCAATGATAAATATTTTAAATCAATCTTCAGACTTTTCTATATGTGTCCCTAATGGAAGAGACAACACCTACAATTTCAGGCATGGCTACTAATTTGACAGATGTCAAATTGCTCAACATATTTCAGTACTTCTTCTATTATTAAAAATCATTAAATATACATCAATTGAATACAGGCACACATAGCTTATCCATAGCTAATGATGATGATGATTGTGATGACTTACAGACCTTTTTCTTTCACCAAAATTCATGAGTCTCTAATTATTATATGTATATATATTAAAGAGAAGTAGGGCATAACGGGTTTCCCGTTCGAATTCGGAGCTGCCTGACTGGGGCAGGACCTCCACCTTATAGAAGTCCGTAACCAAATAACTCAATTTTTTGTGTTGTGTTCCTACGCGGTGAATAAGGTTTCCAGTAATGAGCTCCTTGGGGAGGGGGGAGGATTGTTATATTGTGTTGGAAGCAGAGGGATTAAACCCATTATGCTGCCAACACACTTTAACTCTCCGAACACAGAGTAAATAGGCTGCGGTAACCATTTCCCATCAGATGGGCCGTATGCTTGTTTGCCACTCTTGTTGTAAAAATATATATATATATATAAATAAATAAACCTCCCTAAATATGTATATGTAATGTGAAACTGTTAAACTTCACCTATAGGCACTGCTTGTGTTGCTTGTTGGGTCAGTGGGGATAAGTTCATTCACACCGTCTCTCCTTTCCCTGGCTCGGTCCCGGTACTTCTCAGCCAGCTCTGCCAATTTGTTATCTTCCTGCTTCTTTAATGCTGCATAGTAAGACTTTTTCTTGCGACGCAGTTCACTTTTGTTCTCTGCAGGGGGTGGCATTGACCTGTTATAAGGGAAATTGTAAATTATTTTTTTTATTAGTCTCAGCTTCTTGATTTAAGAAACATACATTGCATTTAAGGAATAAATTAAATTTGCTTCAATCTGAACTGAAAAAATGACTTCAAGGTAAGACATTTGATTTATATAGTCTGCATATTGAGGAATGATTTATGTTGTACAACATCATGTTTATACCCAAGGGAGAAGGAATGGTAATCAAATTATATTTTTAATTATTTTAGTAAATTTAAGGCAAGTCAAGAGCACAGCCAGTTTTACATTAAAAATATCTTCTTTTTTATTTTAGTTGCCAGTAACACAAAGTTCAGATCCCAACTGTACCCACAAGTGAATCTGAACTTAAGTAGTGTGATTTGTCACACCACAGTGAGGGAAAACATCGAGAGGACCTGCATATATTTGAGAAGTAATTCAAAGGTTGTGGTTGAGTAACGGTGATAGACTCACTGTCTGTCACATTAGCACCTAAAATATATCTCTGGCGGAATGTGGTGTGGGTATTACCTACACACCTCTGCCCCTTTTACCTCGAACGGGGAACCTTTTAGAACCTTCGGGGAAGATATATAAGGGAAATATTATTTTCTCTAGCCTTAATTATGTAGAATAAGTTATGACAACAAAGTTGGAAGGCTTACCCTGCATTAGCCATAGCTTCACGAACAGAGCCGGTGGGGTGGACACCACCGGCTGGCGTAGCCCTGGGCGTCATAAGTAACTTCCTGAAATCCTCATTGGTCAGCCTTTGTGAAGCTGGAGTGTCCTCAACGCTCCTGTGGTCGTCCATCTTGAAGATCTTCACTTACACCACCACTTATTATACTAAGAAACTCTTGATCTTAACCGGAAGCCTAAAACCTTATACACGAATTCTCTTCTCTACCTAAATTCAAAATTCAGCAATCAATGGTAAAATTCTGACTACGTAATTAAATGAAATGAAACCTGAGCCACAGACATAACTAAACTAAACAGAAGGTCACAGATAAGTTAGTAAGTACCACAGATAACAAAATACACGCCAAGCCCAACAGGTCGTGCTGAAAACTCAAGTTTACTAACGGACAAAATGCATGTAATGAAATATATATACATTAGTACGTTATATATATATCCCAACGTATTAACTATTCACAAAGTTTAAACAGAATCCATAAATATTTTATATTGATATGAAAAATCTAATGTTATCGACTGATTTCCAAAGTTATTTGCTATCATTAGAATAATTTTGTTAATGTGATAATTTTCTACCAGGATCAATTTAAAAATATACATGTATATTATAAGAATTTTCATCCGTCAAATTGATTATGACATTTGTTAACCGCTCAATTAAGTACCTAACGGCTAACACATTTTCGAACCCTTGCCTATCGGCTAAAGAAGGGTGAGGTACAACGGAATTCCCATGATCATATGATAATGGAGCAATACTTCATACCACTGTCCGATCTTTGCACTATGTGGCCTGCCCATTGCCACTTCTTTGTGGTTCTCCTACTTCTCCTCTATATAGCATAGCACACCAAATAGATATTTAGGCAGTACCTCCACCTCTAAATAAATAGCTATATGACTGTTGTCTTCTCTCATCATGCATATTCATGACGTGAATACTAGGATTTAATTTGCTTTCTTTTTGTGTCAAAAAAAGTGATTAATTCAATGATTTCGGTTCTAATTTATTTATTTATTCATATACACATAGATCATATACTATATACATACATCATATACTATTTAAAAAATCGTATGAAAAAAAACAGTGATTCATAGATACAATAAACTTAGTTGGCAATAACAAATCAAAATTGATCAAACTTGTTTGTTGCTTATCCAAAAATATCATGGAAAGTGGTTCCATTGTATCCAACATTGCTTGATTGCTCATTTTGGAATCCTATATACATCCTGAAATAGAATAATAGTCTCAGTAACTTAAAAAAAATTGTGGACTTTATTAATTAAACCAATGATGTTAGAAGTAAGAAAACCTTTTTACTTCTAACATCATTGAATTAAACATTAAAACCAGACAGACATACATACATACATATCATCACGCCGAGTCCCTAACGGGGTAGGCAGAGAGTATAGAGCGCCAGTTCTCTCTAGACTTACATACCTCTTTCGCTTCGTCCACATTCATCAGTCTCTTCATACATGCTCGTTGTTCGAGTACTCTTAACGTTCCCGTCCTTGAGAGTCCGATCTATTTGATCCAGGTAGTTGGAACAACCATTATTCAGGGTGTGAAAGCAACAAGTTATGCCCATCAAAACAATCAAATGGTAATGTCAAGAGAAACTGAAACTGGTGAGCAAGTCTGAAGAAACATAGAGAGAGATGTATGTAGATGAAGCAAAAGAGGTTGTTTATGTTTAGAAAGAACTGCCATACACTCTCTGCTTAGGTACTTTACAATGGTTAGAATATATGAGAAAATAAAGCAATCAATAAGTATTACCTATCCTTTGGAACCCCTAGCTCCTCTTCCACAATTTGATATAATACTTTAGCATGTTTTTTATTTTCTTCAACTCCCAGAGCTCCAATTGACATCAAGCTGGCAATGGCACAAGGATCTGTTGTGCCTCCAAAACTCATGGGAAGCTCGGGAATTATACTGACAGCACAATACTGTGAAGACAATTAATGAAAAATAAATATGGTATTTTAATGCAACTGAAACCACAGGGCACAGCTAGTATGTAATTTATCATATTCTGTAGGTGTACTTTGTGTCCCTTATGTTGTAAAGTTTTGTAGACATAGTTGGTACTATAGAGCTTCTAAAGTAAAAATTTATTTACATACAACACTTAATTATAATATTAAAAATATGTTAGTTTTGCATACAATAAGCTTGTCAAGTGGAAATTGTACTTGTAGTGTGCTGGTTTGGCTTGCTTGGAAACATGTTTACTAATTACGTACATATAGCATCTTCACTTCTGACCAATGTTGCTGAATTCGAGTAGTCTATCTATCTTGTAGTCACTGCAGTTAGCACAGCTTCTCTACCAAAAACAAGATCGGCAATACGTCGGGTCGTAGATGGGTAGTTTGCTATGGTATATTTAAAGATGAAACAAAAGCTAAATATGCACCTACCAAAGTAAAGGTTAAATGACCCTTATGACCTTCATGCAGTATATGTAGTCTTTTTTATATAACATAGATATTCGAAAATTGTTTTTCCTGCAAGTATTGTTATTAGATTGAAATAAATTAGGAGTATGTGTTATTTGTATTGAAGAAAGTTGTATACAAACCTGCACAGGTTTTCCCAATGTTTTCGCTAAAGCCGGCACTATTTTGGTCACAAAATCGACTGGTATTTTGCTTTTAGGGATGTTTGTTTCAATTCTTAAGTGCGGCATTTTAGATTAGTTATCGAATAGTGTTAAAGAGGACGAAGCAATTACTTTAGTCTTTGGGACAAAGGCAGTAACAGTAACCCGGCTATTCCGGTCGGCAACTCCGCTAGTGGTAAATAAATAAGATAAGAGGTTTCAAGTATTAAATAGTAGTCTTTGATAAGAAAGAGGCACCCAAAGATTACAATGTATACTTGGAGGCACCATAGATACCCAAAGACTACTATTATTGTACCTAATATTCAATCACAATATGTTACTATAATTGTCAATTGGTAAATTGATATAACTTAGTCCAACATGCAATTAGATTTTAATAAATACTATACCATCCGACTGTTGAAATAATTTCTATGTTGTGCTAATTATTATTAATGATGACTAGTTGATTATTGGTTAAAGTTGACCTTAGCTGCCGAGTTGACGAAGTTTTTTATGGTATTTTATTTTACTAAGCTCAAGGAAACTCTCCGCTCACAAACTCTGCCTCTGACTAATATTAAAATTGGTATAAATTGGCTACATATAATATAATGTGCACACCATGTAGGTTCGCCCATAAATATAATTTCTTCTTGCAACATAATAAACGTTATCATAAAACAGTACAGTTTTTTTGGGTAGTTCTAGGAGACTGCTACTTAAACAGAACAATAGCGAAAGGGACTATCTACAGCTTGGGATTTTTTTGATGCTAAGTAAACACAGCTAGGGTTACCCCTTATGCCCTACGGACTTGGCTTAGAGCAATTCTGTACAGGTGTACTATCCTGATATATTCTACGGGTAAAAGTAAACCGAAGAGCATGTATGAAGAGAATAATGAAAGTGGACGAAGCGAAGAAGTATGTAAGGATCGTAGCAAGTGGAAAGAAGTGGTCTCTGCCTACCCCTACGGGAAAGAGGCGTGATTATATGTATGTATGTATGTATGTAAAATTAAAAATGTATTGATTATTAACTTGAGCCATAAGTAACAAAATATTATAAATCACATAGTATAATAAAACAGCCGTGGTGGCCGAGTGGTTCGAGCAGTTGCCTGCGACGCAAAGGTCGCAAGTTCGAATCCCGACTGTACCAATGTGTTTTTCTGAACTTAAGTACAGTGATTAGTCACACCACGAGCTTTACGGTGAAGGAAAACATCGAGAGGAAACCTGCATACGTCTGAGAAGAAATTCAAAGGCGTATGTATAGTCGTGCTTGAGTAACGGCGATGGACTCGCCATCTGTCACGTTGGCACCTAATATACCTCTGGCGGAAAGTGGGTGTATGGGTATTACCTATACACCTCTGCCTACCCCTTCGGGGACCCTTGTGGGAAGGCGTGAGGATATATTATATTATTATATTATTACATAGTATAATATGAAAGAAGCGTGACTTTAATGTATTTAATCGTGACAACTAACTAGAACTAAAAGACTTGTATCCATCATAAATAATAGTTGCTCACTACACGGTTTTTTCCCCATGAGCGTAGCATTTTATGTATGATTTCTTGACCAAAGACTACTATCGAATCGAACACTGGTTCTTGAAGTCTGACAACTGACTCAACGCGTAGGTACGTATGCAAACTGGTTTTAATTTAACTGCACCGTGCTTGCTTATTGTTGCTTATCCCAGTGCATTATTACTTTGTAATCTTGTCCTCCAGTATTTTCCTTTTACTATATTAATATATCCTCACGTCACGCCTGCCACAAGTGTCCCGGAGGGGTATGCAGAATTTTATATGGATTTCTCCTTTGACTATTTCATTTTCGAGTCCTACCGCCAAAAAGTTTAAAATAATTTGTCGAATGATTCAAAATCGGTGACGTTATCATAATCACATCGTTCGTTTATCGCACAACACCGCGATCGCGTATTACTAATATAATATACCAATTGTTTATGTGCTACGTGTGATAACGCGAAATACGAGCTCAATTGTGTTGAGGTTACTGAACTATTTTAAAAACAACAGTTTATTGGTCACTCACTGCACCACAACAAGACTTGCGTCGGCAGCGAAAACAATTCCAAATCGGCTACTAGTACTTCAGGATGGGGGCAGATGAATCAAAACAAAACAGGAAGCCAGAGACAAGGTCAGTATAGTGGAAATTGAGATGTCTAGCGACAATTGCATCAATCTGCAAAAGCGCCTTTATTGACAAGAATTACCTACTGGCTTGAGCACTTCAATTTGTAGAAAGGCCCATACATAAATACCTTAGTTAGGTGGGGATACCACCCTAGATGGGTGGTCCGCCATGTGTGATCGTACCATACTTTCACTGCCTACTTACCAACTCAAAGAATCTGTAACAAAGTCTGTTAAATGATTATGAAACTTGTTATTAAGTAGTTAAGGGATGTGTTTGATCTATGTGGATCATAATTTGATAAATATTTAGCAACCCTCACTTAAATTAGAAATTCTGCTGTCTACTAATATTATTAGCTGAATTAACAGCTATTGTTATTATAACATATTAGTTATGGTTTTTAAAAGATACGACCTGTTGCGAGTTGTAGTCCAAACTGACATTTATTAATAAAATTATAAATATACCCTCATCCAATTATTATAACAAATCAACCTTCAGAACCAATATATAACATACCTTTCCATCATAAACAATAGGAACAAATTATATCAGAAAAATCATAAATTAACCGAAATAGCATTATGCAAAACATGTTATCAAAAGGTTACTTAATCACACAGTGTTATTCATATCTATTAGGGACTCCGATAATATCCGGCCACAGTTCTGGAGGTGGTATCACAATTGGTTGTTCTTGAGATGATTGTGATTCAGAGCTTTCCACTGGACTGCTTCTTGGTGGTGACAGATCGGAGCGCAAATGCTCAGCAGTACGGGTTATCATTTGATCAGCATGGCGCCGATGCAATTCGCCATCTTCCGTTCTCACCATGTAAGAGCTTGGACCCTCCACCATCTCCACTCTGGGTCTCTTCCACTTTTCACCGGGTCCATACATTCGAATTAGCACCGACTGACGCGCTTTGAAGCTCCTAGCCGGCGTACGATGCGCCGCCATCTCCAACTGGCGATTTGCTTGACTGCGTATTGAAGCAGGGTGTAGCACTGATAGTGCTGTTTTAAACTTTCGCCCATTAAGCATTTCCGCCGGGGTTTTGTTAGTGCAACTATTTGGTACAGTGCGGAGTGCGAACAGCGCTTTAGGCAGCTTTTCATTCCATGGCTTATCTGAATTGGACATCCTCTTCAATTTATTCTTAAAAGTCTGTATGGCCCGTTCAATTTGCCCATTCGAGGCAGGGTGGTACGGAGGCGAATACAAGTGTTTAATTCCGTTATTTTTCAGGAAGGTGTTAAATTCACTTGAGCTAAACGACCGTCCATTATCAGATACAAGTACGTCGGGCAGGCCCTGTGAAGCAAATATCTTCCGAAGTATAGCAATAATCGTACCACTACTCATGGATGGCACTATCTCTGCCTCGAACCATTTACTGTAGCTGTCTATAAGTACTAAAAACACCTTTCCCTGAAAGGGGCCTGCAAAGTCAACATGTAGCCGACTCCATGGTTTCTCGGGAACCACCCACGCTTGAGGGTCTTTTGGGGGATTATTTCTCACTGCCTGGCAAGATACGCATTCGGCAACAATCCTTTCAATTTGCCGATCCATACCGGGCCACCACACATAACCTCTCGCATAAGCCTTGGTTTGGACAATGCCAGCATGCGGTGCATGCAATAATCTAAGTACCTTATCTTGTAAGGATACAGGTATAATGACTCTGTTGCTCCACAATAAACACTCGCTATCGTGTGAAAGAGCCTCGCGGCGAATCCAAAATGGCTGTATTTCTGGGTCAGTGTTAGATTGCGGCCAGCCATGAAGAACGTAATACAAAACTCTTTGTAGTAACTGATCGGTCTTAGTTTCAGCTGCGATCCTATTTGCATCCAGATTCCAACCCTCCGGCTGTTCCTCCAGTAGTAGTACTTCTCTGACCGACTCTGTGCACGTTTCAGCTGTGTCAACTGCAGTCCATCGGCTAAGTGCGTCCGCATTGCCAATTAACTTTCCGGATCTGTATTCAATAGAATATTCGTAACAGCTTAATTTCAGACACCATCTTAGCATCCTGGGGGAAATCTGCTCTGGTATTGGCTTAACAGGGTTAAATAACCCAACTAATGGCTTGTGGTCGGTGACGATACGGAACTTACGACCTGCTAAAAACTCATGAAATTTGGTAAGACCAAACACTATTGCTAGCGCCTCCTTGTCAATTTGTCCATATCTTCTTTCATGGCGTTGCAGCGTCCTTGATGCCATCATTATTGGCTTTTCCACTCCATCGTCCATCACATGTGCTATAATTGCACCCAAGCCATATTCCGATGAGTCGCAGATTAGCAGTAATTCTCTATTTAAATCGTAGCCCACCAATGTTAAGTCTGACGATAGTATTTCTTTAGCCTTATCAAATGAATTCTGTTCCACGTCACCCCACATCCATGGTCTTTTCGCTTCTAGTAGACGATGCAATGGCTCCAACAAAGTTGCTTTATCGGGTAGGAATTTTTCATAGAAATTATATAACCCTAGAAAAGCACGCAACGTTTCCCTGTTAGTAGGTGCCGGTTTCTCTTTAATCTCTTTGACTTTTAAGGGTGATGGGTGCAATCCTTCGGCATCGATCATGTGTCCTAAGAAATTAAGACTATTGGAAGCAAAAACACATTTTTTTACATTCAAACGAAAACCCATTTCATTCAATTTCTGTAAGACTTCACGTAGCCTCAGATCATGTTCCTCTGCGTTTCTTCCCATCACAGCAATATCATCAAGCAGGCATGCTACGCCTTCCATACCAGCGAGAGCTGACGACATCACTCTCTGAAATATTCCCGGTGCCGCATTAACACCAAACGCTAAGCGATTCATTTGCATCAAACCAAGCGGGGTATTGAGGGTTAGTAGTTTAGCTGTCTCCTCATCTACCTTCAACTGTAGGTAAGCTAATTTAAGGTCTACTTTACTAAACAATCTGCCTCCACTCAGCTTGGTAAAAGCTTCGACAGCTGCTGGAAGTGGGTAAGTATCAACATCAATCGCTGTATTAACAGTGGAACGGTAATCACCACATATCCGCAGCGACCCGTCCTCCTTCTTAACGAGCCTCAACGGAGTAGCCCAATTCGAATACCTAACCGGAGTAAGGACACCTGCGTTAACCATCCGATTCAACTCCTCTTCAACTTGCTTCTTCATTGGAAAAGGCACCGGACGAGCCTTCAAAAAGCGAGGTTTAACTTCCGGTCGTACATGTAACGAAACTCTAGGGCCCTTATATTCCCCGAGCTCTTC
This sequence comes from Drepana falcataria, assembly GCA_945859725.1. Taxonomy (NCBI): domain Eukaryota; kingdom Metazoa; phylum Arthropoda; class Insecta; order Lepidoptera; family Drepanidae; genus Drepana; species Drepana falcataria. Next base: position 4,712,937 of record OX243941.1, on the reverse strand, counting down.
CTTAAACAAGTCTGGAAACTCGTTTATTAACATCGAGACTCTGTCATCAGACCAGCAAATTCCTGTTACTCCAAGACTCAAGGGTTGAAACCAGTTCCTACCAAGCAAACTTGGACCCTTGCCAGATACCACTATCAGTTCACACTGTGCCTCTTTACTACCGAGGACAACACGGACGTTAATGACACCTAACACCTTTAAAGCATCACGAGTCCATGTCACTAGTCGCACATTTGTAGCCAGTAGAGGTGGAGGGGATAACCATAACTTGCGGTATGTTTCTTCAGAGATAATCGTCCTCGACGCGCCGGAGTCCACCTCCATGGTGAGCTTGGCGCCGTCAACTGTAACATCTGTTGTAATCGGCGGTTGATTATTATCTGAACAAACGTAAACTCCCATCATCTTCTCAGCAACCACGCTACTGGAACTGCTTCCTTCACCACCTTCGATTTGATGCACCTTACCAGATTTCTTTGTACACGCTGACGCGATATGTCCAATTTTCTTACAGTAGAAGCACCTTGCTTTAGCAAACGGACAACGCTCGCCTTCATTATGTCTCTGTGTACAATGTCGACATTCAATTGCCTTAATTCTACCGATTTCCATCGGTTCAATGACATTGAACGGAGTTTGCTTCTCTTCACTAGTGCCAGGGTACATGTCAGAAAATGTTGCTTGATAGTTAAGACATAACTGAACAGCCATCTCATAGGAGAGGTCTTTTGCCTTCAACATATCACGACGCAGGCGCTCATCGCGCACACCTAACACTAGTCGATCCCGCAACTGACGTTTTAAATCTATAAAGTTGCATTTTACGCCAAGTAAACCGATGGCTGCAACAAAATCTTGCACGCTTTCATGTGGTAATTGTAGGCGTTTATGGAATTTCCCAGCTTGTAGTATTTCGTTCACTTCAGGTTCATAAAATGTATCCAACACTTTGAGAAGTTCATTGAACCCTAGACTAGTCGGTCGTTGAGGTACCACCAGTGAAACTATCAAGGAATAGGTTTCTTTGCCACATTGGGACAAGAACAATGATCGCGCCTTGTTTTGATCACTATCACAGTTTGTCACACCCGCCGCGTCGAGAGCACAAAGTAAACGTTCCTTGTATTCACACCATTTATCCGTTTTAGGGTTAAACTGTCCGGGAAAAACAATATTTGTTGTATTTGACGCCATTATACACACAATTACTAATAATTATCCACAGTCGCCATTAAAAGATACGACCTGTTGCGAGTTGTAGTCCAAACTGACATTTATTAATAAAATTATAAATATACCCTCATCCAATTATTATAACAAATCAACCTTCAGAACCAATATATAACAGTTTTCAAAATGGATGATAATTTTAAAGTATATGTAAAGATACAGAAGTGATTGATGTATGTGGATGAAGTGAAAGAAGGCCATAAGTCTAGAAATTACTGGCATTCACTCTGTGTGCCCACCCCCGTGATGTTCAAGTTGGGATAATATGTATTTAAAGAAAATTTGTGAAAAACCACAAAGTTTTGGTGATAGATCCAGTGTAAGTCTAGACCTGATGATCATGATACAGGACATGTGATGGGCTAATGTTAATTGACCAGATCACCCATTCATAATTGGTGTTGACTCACTGAAGCAAACCTGGGACTCCACCTTATAGAGTATGGTCAAATGTTAGCTCTTGGGTATAGTTCCTATTAAGAATCCAGAAGAATCAGAAAAATACGTAACCCATTCATCCTTTATGCTATCTCTACATAAAGTTGGCTTTGTGTAATTTGTAGCTCTGCTACTACTGCTACACTACCTGTGCCAAGTATCGAAGTTTTCAGTGTTGTAAGTATTAATATTTAAATAAATATGATTGGACCAGTATTATTGTTGCAAGAAGTATTGAGACTAATCTTCTTCTTCTTTCTCGGTCCCTCAGTGCTGAGGATCGCGACCACAACAGCTTGCTCTCCATTGGCTGCGGTTGTAAGTGCTGTGGACTGCCGTCTGGATGTCCGGCCCCACAGTTTTCTTTATGGCGTCTATCCATCTTGAGGGTGCTCTGCCCCTGGCTCGTCTTCCCTCCATCTGACCCACGATCATGTGTTTCTCCAGACTATGCTTAGGAGACCGCATGATATGTCCGAAGAAGCGTAGGGCCTTCTGGTGGCAGATTGCTGAGAGCCTCGTCGTGATGTTAAGCTCCTGCAGTATGGACTCGTTGGTTCTCATAGCGGTCCACGGAATTCTGAGCAGCCTTCTCCAACACCACATTTCGAACGCATCGATTTTCTTGCTGTCGTTGCTCTTGCAGCACCAGGTTTCAGCACCGTAAAGGAAAATCGAAAATACCAATACTAATAGATATTATCAATTAGTTAATTGAGAAACATATGGTATAAATATTCATACAAATACAAAACAAATAGAGATCTTCAAACCTTTCCACAAGGGCCCACAAAGGGGTAGGCAAATGTATGAAGTATGTAGGTAGTACTCACACATCCACTTTCCGTCTGAGATATATTTTGCCAACGTGAAAGATAGCGAGTCTATCGCCGTTACAAGTATCTACCTATATGGAGAGTGGTGAGTTACCGTACCGTAGCCTATTCTTTTTACGCTCAAGATACCGAAGTATCACTAGCGCGTTTCCATTCTGTGTTCGGAAAGTCATACTGTGATGGCAGCATAATGGAACTAATCCCTCTGGTACAGACAATGTATAACAATCCTCCCCCTCCCCCAAGGAGCTCATTATTGGTAAGGTCAGTAAACCTTATTTATCATGCAGAAACACAAGACAAAACATTTACTTATTTGGCTATGAACCTATATATATATATATATATATATGAAGCTATATATATACATATAGGTTCATATATATATGTCGGGGCGGCGAGACAGAAACCGATGAAGTATTACCATTCTTGCTGTTATTCCCATCTTTATGTATAATATAGCATTCGCGGTAACGCGGTTATTCTGAGTCGAGATAATCATAACGAGAGTATATGATAGTTATGTACACGATGATAGACTCAGACGCGTGGATAAACGAATCCGCGATCACCAGGACAACTGTTCGCTGCGTCCCCATGGCTAAGGCTGTGGTATCTTGGTCTTACTCCAAAAACCCCATTTCTCTCATAATGCAAAAATGGACTCTCTTCCAAACATCTGGCAAACATTATTAAAAGATCTTTCTATGGACCCTTTGTCAAACATCTGGCGAACATCCTTTTGGGATAGTTCTAAACAATAGTTTCCTTAGTCCTGTGATCGCGGCTACGTTAACAACCATGTGCCGTCCAAGGTCTAAGCATAATCGTAGGTAATAACGTTATTTTACAAAGTTTGCTTCCAATAGGGTAAGCTAATTCTCCGACATATAATATCCTCACGCCTTCCCACAAGGGCCCCCGAAGGGGTAGGCAGAGGTGTATAGGTAATACCCACACACCTACTTTCCGCCAGAGGTATATTAGGTGCCAGCCAACGTGAGAGATGGCGAGTCCATCGCCGTTACGCCTTTGAATTTCTTCTCAGACGTATGCAGGTTTCCTACATATATATATATATATATATATATACACATATATATGTATATCAAGGTGAGGTCCTGCCCCAGTCGGGGGAGCTCCAAATTCGAACGAGAAACCCGTTATGCCCTGAATTTCTTCTAAAACATGCAGCTTTCCTCTCGACGTTTTCCTTCACCATTAAGCTCGTGGTGTAATTAATCACTGTACGTAAGTTCAGAAAAACTTGTTGGTACAAGTCGGGATACGAAACTCGCAATATTTGTGCTACAAGCAACTACCCGAATCACTCGGCCGCCACGGCTCTTATGTTTTAATTTCTTTATGCCATTATTTTACTTAGGACAATATCTACTAATTACAAAGCTTCAGTACTTTTGTACTGAAACATATTTCAATTAATTTAATTTAGCCCCAGATGAGTTTTTTGTACAAAGCTAGCAAACACGCATGCCACATAGCTTTTCCATACAAACTTCTGCAAATCTTATCGCAATAATACGACTCTTACCACCCGGAGCATGCGTGCTTATCGTCACGCCCGGTCCGTCACAGGGCACACAGCCAGTAAAACGCCAGACTTATTTATCTCTTCACTTCGTTCATATTCATCAGTGTCTTCATACATTCACAACTGTGTCGAGTATTCTTGATGTGGGTGTCCTTGAGTGCTTAATTAAATTGATCATCAGCCAATGTCATTGCCATATATCGGATAGCGTGACGCTAACAGAAAGGAGTTGGTCTAGAGCCTCTGGGTAGTTAGCACATAATAGCATCTCCCATTCTTGCAGACTTAACAGCATTGTAAAAACTGTGTTGTATTCGAAAATAACGCACCATTTCTTAATGTTTTTTTTATACAACAAGAGTGGCTAACAAGCATACGGCTCACCCGATGGAAAACGGTTGCCGCAGCCTATTTACGCTTACAATACCGAATTATCACTTGCGCGTTGCCACTCTTGTGTTCGAAGAGTTCTGCTTTGTTGACAGCATAATGGGACTAATCCCTCTGCTGCCAACACAATATAACAATCCTCCCCCTCCCCAAGGAGCTCATTACTGCAAACCTTTTTCACCGCGTAGGAACACAACACAAAAAATTGTGTTATTTGGCTACGGATTTCTATAACTTATAATGAACGCCTGCAATACATTGCAATTACTTTAATGGTTCCTCTGATATGTATCATACCCGTAGCAGTAGTCCAATTTTAGCAGAGAGCTACATTGCGCTCCAGGTCTCGTCATGAATGTAAAGGTTGTAACATGCAAAGTATTATTTAATAAACCGGCATCGTATTTTAATTATTACCAGGGAGTTGACCCCAGATGAAATTAACCGCATTCTGCTGAAGCAAAGACTAGAGTACGAGCAAAAGTGTAGGGAGTATGATCAGGCTGGGAGTAGGATCAGGAAAGCTCACATTCAAAACAACCCTCAACAACAACCTCAACCTTCAACTCCTTCGAGCGCTCAACTTTCTGGGTAAGTACAGACAGGTATGTACCTACTGGAACATTTAATATAATTATGCTCGTGAATTGTTAATTTCACAGAGCGCCAGTAAAGATACTTGAATCGCCACCTCTGAGGGAATGTATCTCTAAAGATGAAATTTTATTTTTGACTCTAAATTTTGTTATCTTTATATATATATAACTCTTCTGTGAGTGTGTATGTAACTGAACTCCTCCTAAACGCCTGGACCGATTTTAATGAAATTTTTTGTGTGTGTTCAAGGGGATCTGGGAATGGTTTAGATTCACAATTGGACCCGATAGGTGGCGCCACCATCTTTTTTTTTCCACCCGAGCGAAGCTGGGCGGGACAACTAGTACTCTATAAAATCCATTTTGTCGTGATTGTTTTGTTTCAAAATATATTTATCAGAGGTCTGTTTTTTTAACTGCACCGTACTGCAGTATTGTTTCGTCTGGATCACTCATGATCACCCTATATCACCCTGGCTGGTAAACTAAAATTTTAATCAATAAGATCCTAGCAGTAGAAATATCAAACAAGCTTGTGTTGTTTGAATTCTGTCTTATTGTCTACTTCACCTTTCTATCATTAAAATATATTCGTAGATTCGTATTCTGGCCAAAGTCATTCCACATTATTTTGACACCTGTTTTGAACTGTTTCTTGTTTTCCTTTCGAAGTGAATCCAAGGTACTATATGGTTACAGGAATCACAGAGCGACACCGCCTGTAAGACCAACTGCCCCACCACCGAGGACAAAGGAACCTGCACCGCACCACACCTCGGACTCTCCATACAGTAGGTAGGTTACATGTACAATGGTTTGGATAAGTTAAACGTGAGACTTGCAAATCGCTTATCTCGATACATAGGTACCTACTACCACCAAAAAAAAAAACACATATCATCAAATACATATCATCACGCCAAGTCCCTAACGGGGTAGGCAGAGAGTATAGAGCGCCAGTTCTCTCTAGACTTACATACCTCTTTTCCTTATTTCCTCACTATGTGTTGCAGAGCAGTGTTTGACCTCCATCCAACGTTGTGAGAGATACTTTCATCGACACGTTTTAAGTTTTATAATAAGATAAAATATCTCTAGATCGTATTTGTTATTACCGAATAGTGCTATTTTAGGAGCTCGCACCGGGCGCATAGAAGGCTAGTTACGGCACTGCTTCTTCCTCTGACTTTGGATAGATTATGTACTTTCCTAGTTTCTATTGTTTTGTATCTGGATAATGTCATACCTATAAATATGTCGTAATATATACAAATACTTAAATACAAATTGGACGAAGCTGCGGAAAAAACCTTGTGATTTATTTGCGATGTAAATATTAGCAACGTTTGTCAGGGGGGAAGCTCATGCTGATATTACTGGATCCCTGGCGAAAACAAGAGTGAAGTATGAACAAAGGTGTCGGGAGCAGGAGCAGGCGCACTCACGTCTGAGCAGTGGTCTCCCACAGCCCTCAGGAACACCACGTGCCGGGTAAATGGTCTATATAATTTTGTTCATTCGACTTGTTTGGTCACGGTACTTATTTAGTAGAGCTTTACGGTGAAGGAAAACATCGAGAGGAAGCCTGCATACGTCTGAGAAGAAATTCAAAGGCGTATGTATAGTCGTGCTTGAGTAACGGCGATGGAATCGCCATCTGTCACGTGGGCACCTAATATACCTCTGGCGGAAAGTGGGTGTGTGGGTATTACCTATACACCTCTGCCTACCCCTTCAGGGACCCTTGTGGGAAGGCGTGAGGATCACTGTACTTAAGTTCAGAAAAACTCATAGGTACAGTCGGAATTCGAACTTGCGATCTTTGTGTCGCAGACCACCGGCTTATATAAATTGTAAGTTGCTTTTCGATATTTACCTTCCTACCTTAAAGCTCTTGGTGTGTTTGATTTCTTTCTGTACTTAAAGTTAAGAAGAACATTCGGTATTCGAACGTGCAATTTTTGCGGTGTTGTAGGCAAACTTTGTGACCTACGCCGTTCATTAACTTCAAGGACGTTATTCCTTTGATTCCAGAACGGCCAGTGTGCCACAAGCTGCACCAGTAGTGCCGCAAGCTAACCTCGCGACAGTGAAACTCCCTTCTCCGTCCCAGAGTTCTTGCCCACCCCCACAAAACCTTACCAACCGTGGCTTAAATAATCCATCATCAAGTTGGTAGGTTTAAATAACACGTATACCCGAAAATAAACTACAGTTCCACTTATATAACCATTTGAAACGGTGAAGGAAAAGGGGGAAACCTACTTCCGTTTGGGAAGAAATTCAATGACATAATTTAACTTTAGTTAGTTAGTAGAGTCTGCCGCCGTTCTAATACCCTACAAAATGTACTGAGCACTGCGTTCATTCTAAATTGTACCTAACGGCCCTGAGTGAAGGATAGCCTTGGAGTGTCGAGTGCTGTAGGCATTTATCGCTTTAGGTATTGTGCGAGTGACGGAGGACCGGCTAGACTTTTAATCTGCACCAATGGTTCCTAAATAATAATAATAATATATCCTCACGCCTTCCCATAAGGATCCCCGAAGGGGTAGGCAGAGGTGTATAGGTAATACCCACACACCCACTTTCTGCCAGAGGTATATTAGGTGCCAACGCGACAGATGGCGAGTCCATCGCCGTTACTCAAGCACGACTATACATACGCCTTTGAAATTCTTCTCAGACGTATGCAGGTTTCCTCTCGATGTTTTCCTTCACCGTAAAGCTCGTGGTGTGATTAATCCTAAATATATCTCCTAAAATACCGTGTTCTATTACACCTCTGCCTGCATACATTACTGTAGACTTACTTATTGCAGACTCGCTTCACTTTATTCTCGTGTGAACTTTTTATGTTACAGTCTGGAACGTGATCGTACTCCATACAGTTACACTCAAAATGATCTCGTAACAGAAGGGATATCTGTCAATAATGTGTACCCTTGTTTGGACGATTTGGCAATTGCCAACAAGGGTGATTCTCAGAGGTAAATCCGTCCATCATTTTGTTACAAGCTGCTTACAATGTTATTTGCTTGCATTTTTATTAATGGGTTGGACGTTGGTGAGCTTTTGTATCACGTATATATAAATGCTACTAATATCTTAAATGTTTGTGAGGATGTTGGTAACAGAATAACACATAGGATATTTATAAAGATACTAGCTGTGCCCGCGACTTCGTCCGCGTGGATTTAAACAAAATATTTTTTTTCAATTTCCAAATTAAAAGTAGCATTAGTTACTCCTTTTTACATCAGCTATCTGCCAGTGAAAGTCCCGTCCAAAGATTCAGAGATTAGCCGGAACAAACAGACAGACAGACAGAAATTGAAAAATATGTTTGTAGTAAAAAGCTGTTATTTTAATATTACAAACAGACACTCCAATTTTATTTATTTGTATGGATATAATGGGCCATAATATAACAATTAGATCAAAATCAAAATATTTTATTCAACGTAAGGGACACAGGGACACTTATTGAACGTCACGTTTAATATAAACTAAAGTTACCACCGTTTCCAAGAAAAAATACCTGCCAGGAGAAGAAACGGCGAAACAAACTCCCCGGTTTGCTTTTTTAACATTTGTTCCCTTTTACGTAGGGGTAGGAAATATTAAAGTTACATATATAAACTCTGTACAAGAGGAGAAGAAGAGATGAAGACCGCATGCTGGTTTGGATAAAAAACATGGTAAAATATTTTTTCCGCAGGCCTCAACCGTCAGCTCCTGCGAGAGACAGATCTGGGTCCAGGTAAGACTAGTAAAACAAAACAACCAGGATTATTTAACTGAAGATCGACTGACGACGAGATTGAAAAGCTTCACGTCGAGTTGCTTACGGGGTAGGCAGATAGAGTAGAGTACCAGTTACCTCTAGACTTACAGACATCTTGCTTCATCTACGTCATCTCATCTCATCATCGTAGATGGTCGCCATTTCGACTAACGATATACCTATACAATTTTTCAAGCCTTTCCACAAGGGACCCCGATGGGGTAGGCAGAGGTGTAACACGCACTTCCGCTGAAAATCTGTTGTGACTGTGACTGCTAGTACAGTGCCGTTTGTCAAACACAACTATACACACGTTTCAGAATTTTGCATCAAACTTATGCAGGTATCCTGTCGATGTTTTTCTTTACCGTAAAGCCCATGGTGTGATTAATCACTGTACTTAAGTTAAAAAACTCATTTGTACAGTCAAGATTCGAACATGTAACCTTTGCACTGTAGGAACTTGGTACTCGAGCCTCTCGTCCACTACGGCTCGGTTATAGATAGTGCCATCAACAAAGACGCGCCCCGCTATTCTTCCCTATAGTTTATAGAAGTACCTATGAGTGCACACGCACGCTACAATTAATAGACTCCCCTTCGACTAGAAATTGGTGGGGCGCGTCTTCGTGGATGGCACTATCTATAGTAGTTTAATATAGGGCATTATTTCCAGATCTCGTCCGCAAAGAGGTGGCAATACTGTTAAGGATAATCATGCGTGTCCCACGTGCAAGGCGTCCTTTGGCATCACCATATATAACTGTCCCACCGGACATAGCTCGTGCGGGGACTGCAAGGCGCGCTCGTCCCCTTGCGGCATCTGCGGCCTCCATATCACCGACATGAGGAACAGAGCCCTGGAAGACTATATGGCAGAGGTTATTGTTTTTATTACCTAATGTATATATATTTGCATTTTTTTATGGTTTACGAACACATACAGAAAGACATAGTGTTGGAGAGATACGTTTATTATATATATATATTTAATGTGACTGTGAATGTGGACGAAGCGAAAGAGGTATGCAAGTCTAAGTCTAGAGAGAACTGGCGCTCTATACTCTCTGTCTACCCCGTTAGGGACTTGGCGTGATGATATGTATGTATGTATGTATATTTAAAGGCCAGGTCAAGAGTACCCTAAACCGAAGAGCACGTATGAAGGGAATAATGAAAGTGGATGAAGCGAAAGAAGTGTGTAAGGATCGTAACAAGTGGAAAGAAGTGGTCTCTGCCTACCCTTACGGGAAGGAGGCGTGATTATATGTATGTATGTATATAATATATGTAGTAGGTAGATGTGTAGTTATATTTATAAAAATATCTTCACGCCTTCCCACAAGGGTCCCCGAAGGGGTAGGCAGAGATGTATAAGTAGTACCCACACACCCACCTTCGACCAGATATATTTTAGGTGCCTATGTGACAGATGATCTATCTTCTTAGTACGCACATAGATAATATGTGAATAAAATGTTATATTTTACTGCAAAGTTTATAGGTATTTTAATCGAGTTATATTAGTAGGTAGATTTTGCAAACATTAAATCACATCAAACTTATACTTTATTCCAGACAAAGACACCGTGTCCGAACGCCGAAGATGGCTGCTGTCTATTAATCAAACTAGCTGATCTGGAGTTCCACCTGAAGGAGTGTCCGTTCAATGAGTTGAATTGTCCACTAGCTGCCATAAACAAGAACTGTCTGTGGAGGGGTAGGTATCTTTTCGTTATTTTTTATTTAAACTTCAAAGATGGCAAATCCACAAACGTGCGCCCCCCTGATGGTAAACGGTTATATGCAATCTTGCAAATAAAAAGGGATAATTCACGCGTTGCCAACCCTGCATAAATCCCCCCGGGAGGTGGGAGGATTTTTATATTGTGTTGGCAGCAGAGTGATTACTCCTATGATGCTGTCGACACAGTACAGTTAGTAGTACAAGTTACAGCGCGCAAGTGATACTTCGGTATCGTGAGCGTAAATAGGCTACGGTAACCGTTTCCCACCAGGTGGGCCATATCTCTGCTTGGCACTCTTATAGTATTAAAAAACCATTCTAAAGGACAAGGGAATAAATCTCAATTTAATTTTCAGGGAAGATGTCACAAGTATCTGACCATGTTTCCGAGGCTCACCCACAGAACTGCACCATTAACGTGGACACTGAGGCTATCTTGCCGAATATTTGCTTTGACGAGCATGTGGTGCACTTCGTCACTATCGGTCCGTTCAAGTTCTTGGTCACGTTGAAAGTAAGTTCCTTGGATCGCATGATCTACGTTCTGGCCCAGCTTATGGGGACCCAAGTAAGCGCTGCCAAGTGGAACTACGAACTGCATGTTTACAATAAGAGGGAGCCGCGACGCAAGTACCAGTACGTTGACGTGTGTCGGTCAGCTAGCGCACCCATTGACAATATCATCAGAGACGCCAGCTGTGGTGCCATGCCACTGCAACACGCCTTGACCTACATCAACGAAGGAGCTCTTACCTATAAGTTTTATATTAAGAAAGCGTTTGAAGACAATAAGGAATTCGGGAATAAAAACTATCGTGGCCGTGGGGCTAGGCGCAGGTACTAAATACCTCCTTGCCCGTCTCTCTTTCTTTTTTTTTTTCTTTCAACATGTTATTCACCAACAATAACTGTCATTACATAAATATTTTATTTTGAAGTTTATAGCTATGTAACTAGAATAAGCTATGTAGATCTCGCAAGTATATATTTAAAACTATTATTCTTACTAGTTCGGGAATCGAGAACGTTTACTACATATTATATACATACCCAAAAATTGCGTGTCTTATCTCTTAGAATTTTTTATCATATTATGTTAGTTTTTAGTTGGAATTGCGCATGTCTGCTATTTTTCGATTGACGGCGAAGAGAAGGGCGTACGTACGGGTTGCCCTACCCGCTGTATTGTAATTGACTTGCGCGAACTTGAGGATGGACGTGTTTAGCACGCACCATTTTTTTACCGTTCGTAACATATCAACTTAAGAAAAACAAAATATTAAGTTGGGACTGACGAAGTTTTACCTCGCGATTGCCGCGGGTAAAACTGATTATTGTAATGATACCTGAATAATTATTATCATTATATACCTCATGAATGGCTCAAATAAATCTTATCCATTCCAGAGATGATATAAGACGTGTGTTTGGTACAATGCGCTTGCTTGCCAACACAGAAAACTTGCCGTGCCAAACTAGACTACTACTAGAGGTGTCTAGGGCAGTGCTTTATAAGATTTTTAAAGGACATAACTCCTATCGTTGGCTCGGTTATATGTCTTTCGACTCACCAATGATTTGCTGTGGATTGATAGCTTATGACTTTGTATTTCAATCCTTTTTATGGGCAGCTAATTTTGATATATATAATGCGTTTGCTTATTTAACGTAACATTTGTAATGTTCATTAGTAGAATTGAATTAGAAGAACGTAGTCGTTATTTGAAACAATTTATTTGAGTTTTATTTTTCACTGGCAATTATATTATAATGAATAAAGGAATAAACTAAAAAAATCATCACCCCACGAGCGTTACGGTGAAGGAAAACATCGAGAGGAAACCAACCTGCATACGTCTGAGAAGAAATTCAAAGGCGTATGTATAGTCGTGCTTGAGTAACGGCGATGGACTCGCTATCTGTCACGTTGGCACCTAATATACCTCTGGCGGAAAGTGGGTGTGTGGGTATTACCTATACATATACATCTCTGCCTACCCCTTCGGGGACCCTTGCGGGAAGGCGTGAGGATAATAATTTTTTGTTTTTTTAATGATGTAATCGGACCTCATTTCAACCGATATTTATTTGTCTATTTATCGGTAGTAGTCAAGCTCTTCACATTCTTTGCAAATGTAGCTACAACGGAAAGTCCAGCTCAAGAAATCTCAGCCAGACTGAGGCAGCTCTACCTCCAACTTACACTTACGGTACAGGTGATAATCGCTTACCGTCAGGCAGACCATATGCTTGTTTACCACCTTTGTTAAACGAGTAGCGAAAGAGTCGGCGTAAACTCTTCTCCGCTTCCAAATTATTATACTAGCCCGACCGGAGCTACTTTGGTAGTCAATCGTTTGCTGTGGTGCAGGGTTCATTATGGTGTATATGAACGGGTTTTGGTTAACTAAAATAATACTAAGCATAATACTTTTGTATAACTTTATTTTTAAATTTAGAAACTAGTGTAGGTACTTCAGTGTCACGGTAAAATAATTATACAATCGAACCAACAAAGCTTGCAATAACGGTACAAGAACTATGCAGAAATGTGTCTATAGGTGCCAATGAGACAGATATCGAGATTGTCGATCGTTCCTATAGTCCGGTTAAAGATAAGCCTGAGATTCTCCTTTCAAGCACATGCGACCTATACGGTTTCAGTCACCGTAAAACATATCACTATGAGCAGATAACCCCTTTGGTACAGCAATCTACTATTAAACCCACCACGACTTTGATAAATTGAGTTCCTTACATATTTTGGACTCGAGTGTTGCAATTTTGAGCTGCTGATGCTCGTGTTACCATAGATATAACAAAAATATTATATCTCTAGTTCAAAGACCTTATACCTGCTCTAGTTACACCGTATTCGATCGAACGTGCATTTAAAACTGACTAGTGTCACCTAGCGGATGTTAACAAAAACTTGCTATCTACCACATTTCATGATAATGTTATTTATTTAGCACTAGCACATAACATAGTTTTGCCACAAACTATTGTTTGTTAGTTCGTCTGTACTTGCATACAATAAAAATCTGACATATATTTTTGGAGCTCTTATGTAGCCAGAAATTTACAACAAAATGCGCGGTACTACTTTTCGTAACATAATTATTAAATATTGTAGCATGAAAAGTAAATATGCTATGTAAATAGCCACACAACAAATCCATACAACGAGACACTTCGAAAAGATCAAGAACGAATCAAGACGTTTTCTTCTCATGACAATGGTTTTGTATAATTTGTGTAATGGCATTTTTGATTGTAACTCTCTCACGAAGCAAATTAGCTACAATGTGCCAAGAAGTGTACTGCGCAGGGAGGTGCGCGCCCCCCGACTGTTTAACTCAGCTACTAGCAGGACCAACGCCGGGATGCGCGCTCCACTCACGCAGATTGTAGAGTTATATAATGATAATTTCATGAATATCGATATCTTCGCATTCAGTCGGGCGAAATTTAAACGAATGATTCTGGACTCTCTCAGCGCCAGCAATAATAACTGTTAAGTAAGATCATGTGGTACTACAATATCACGGTAGCTTTGTATGCGCACATCATGCGTAATGTATAGTAAATCTGTCACATTATGTTGTGGACATTTGATGTGGGTTACATATTTACATAATCATGTAGTTATAGTTCTTAAACTTAAGTATTAATATGTAACTGTTTTTATGTCCCAATAAAGAAAAATAAAATAAAATAAAAAGATACTTGTTTTTTTTTTCAACCAAATAAAATTTCTGTGTGGTCTAAAGAGTTGTTTTTTTAATTTATTTCGGGAAACAAATGAATGACACGCCCTACACATAAAGCTCTACGTGTATGCCATCAACGTGCGCTGAATTAAATCCTTATTCTACGTCAAATGTGACATCTGTGAGTATGTGAAACCATTTACGTTAACATCAAGTCACACAACACAAAATGAACAACACACTGCATCTTATATATAATGATCATACTATTATAATCACCAAAATTTGGTAGGTGTATAAATTAAAATAAGTTACAAATAAGTGAACACATTGTAATCGTTTTAATCACATTTAAAACGAGGACACTTTTGAATCGAACAAGTCAATGGACGGCATGATATTCTTCTATAATGATTTGCCGTAATATTCATGGATGTTCAACGTTCTTTGTATAAGCACAATTTACATGCGTTATTTTTAATCGATACATATAATGCTGATTGATTTGCATTTTCTAATATCCTGACACGCCGATCATTAAGCCTGACGTAAATTTGGGCGGTTTGCCTTGTTATATTTTCATAGCTTCAGAATTTCAGATTGTCGCACTGACATTGGCCAATTCAGGGCAGACTAAATTCGGCTTTAGGTATAGCAATCATATATGAAAGCACATTATCAATGTAGTGTTACTTAAATCGCTTATAATAGAACATTTTAACATGCATAACATCCCACTGACATAGTGTATTTTGGTTCAATGTCGATTCCCTGTAGTTTTTTCATTACTTATTATCATCCCATTTTATGATTCAAATGATAAAATTAATATTTAAAAATGACTAGAATTTATTTTGAGATACATGAAGTACAAAGCACCCATTTAACAACTATAAAATATTCACATTAAATAGAAAATAGTGTCTCACACTGAATTATGTAAAAAAGTCGGTGAACATCAAACATTTAGTGCTTAGTGTAAACTAAGTGTCAAAAATGCAATAATATTGCATGAAAATTTCTTATTTTAGGTGTAAGTATTACAGTTCAATTTAGAACACTGGGGCTAAGTATATAATGTCTAAAAGGCCAATCGATTGTCACAACTGTCATCAGATGATATATAATTGAGCAAGCTTTCTCAACCATTGCTAATAACATGTGCAGCCTAACAAGCCCCCCTGGACCAAATCTCTTTCTGTTCAGCTCACCCTATCCACTTCTATAAAAAAATTATATAATATCTTTATTTTCATACTTTGTGTCCATACATTGAGCGTTAGTAACAAAGATTAAACTTATTTCTATTTAAGGTTCAACAACTCACATGTCTCACATGCAAGCTCATCACAGAATGACTGCAACCAACCTTTCTGCTATCATCTTCAGGATTCTATTTCTGACTATATGACCATTTTTCCATAACTAAATGTCTGACATACAATGGATAGCATGATCATCAACAGAAGGTGGTTCTGGGAGGCAGAACACTGATGTGCACCATGAGATAATTTTATTCTTGTCTTCTTATCCAAACCAGATCCTCTACTACACATGTAACATTAGCATTAATACTGGTGGAGATTCACAATCTTTTATGTGTGAAACAAAGTATTGGTTCACCAATTATTATTTATTCTTTCAGCAGGCCATGAATTTAATACCTTCAGAGAACTTCACTAAAGCTAAGTGTTTAAACATGTGAATGTCAACTTTAACATGATATTGAGTGCAATATCATTGTCGAAAAAGTTTAAACATTTTGCTTGCAGCCCTCCACCTTAAATTTGAGTATTTAATTTAGTTTTGTGTAATATATGAGGTGTGCCAAAATAAATGTCAAACCTCCTGGCATAAGACCTTATTGAAATAATGTCTAAAAATATCACCACCACAATTCATAAAGATAGATAAAAAATAATTACTTAAAACCATTATTGTGACTAGATTTTTGGAATGTAGCACAATTTATGTCTAATGTAAATGAGATCACAAAGTTTTAGAACATGAATCATCAGGCTTACTAATTGCTGCTTTCAAAATAACTATATAAATCTTGTGTGGTGCCATTAAGACAAGTTGAAATGAATAGAACAAAAGTTAATTGTTGATGCCTCCATTGTATGCATAATCAGCTTTGTTGTGCATGACAAGATGGTTGTCCACGAAGTAAAAGCTGTCAGAGCATGTCTCAAAAGGTGCAGCAATCATTTCTTCCACTGAAAACAATATTTTTTTTATACCTTTATGCCAACAGTCCCTTAATGGATAGGTAAAGATGCAGTAACACTTCCTTTTGTTGAAAATTTAATTAGGTATGAAAGTGTCAAATTTACAACTGATCTTGTCCATCAATTATTTTTGAATGGCTTCAAAAAACTTCAAACATGTCCACATTTACCTAAGCTACTACTTTAATCTATTGACAACATAACATAATATTGTAAAATCCTTCCATCCCATCTGTATTACTGAATGAATACCGAACTGAATAACTATTGAACAGATTAAGATGAGATTCTTTAGGAAAGTACCTCCACATATACATATCTTTTTTTATTACACCAACCACACACCACACAAAGGGAGTCTGAGACCAGTATTGTAATAATAGTTTTTACATGTAAGTAAACTGGTACAAATACTGGTACTACTATAGCTTATGATTTTTTTTATATAACTATGTATTTAGTCGATAATGCTACAATTTAAAATAAGAGAAGTTAGTTAGATTTTGTATAAGACAGTTTTACCGCACTCAAATGAGATTTACATTCATTGACATTATGATACTAAATATGACTACATATTTGAATGTTCATTATTGTGACAAAAACAAATGTAACACAAATATTTTATCTGTGAGCTGTTAATTTTACAACTGTTTTTGTAAGTATTGTTTAAATGCTGACAAATAGTTGTGGATAAGCTCTAACAGTAGCAAAGTATATGCTTTAATATATGAAGGTATGAATATCATAGTACTTACCAAGGTCAGGGGGCAGGGCAGGAAACTCATAAATGTGTTCACATGTGTTCCTTGAGAATGGAATACAGAACCCAAACTCGAAATCAAATGTTTTGAGCAGAGTATCCCTGAAGAAATGCTTTTCTATCATCCTGAAGTGATTGACAGGACGAGCACCCACTGTGAACTCCACACTGAAAGAAAATGCAGTGGTTATTATGTACTGATAAATAACCAAAGCTACAATCATGTTTATTCATGGCTACAGAACATAATTTGGTGCATAACTGATTAATAAATTATTTTCTAACATGATATAAGCATTTGTAACAGACATTTGAAAACAAGCTGTTATTGGAAGCAATTTGGTACTTACGTAGCCCCGACAGTTTGTAGTTTTAAGAATTGTGGCGTAAATTGATAGCGGACGAATCTGCCCGCGTTTGGATCAAGGGGCTCTTCGGAACCGTCATCAGCTCCCTCACTGTCTACTCCAAAGTCGGTTGGCGGCTTTGCAATCTCAAACAACACAGTTCCAGTTTCTAGGTCACGAATTTTAAACCTCGTGAAATCTATATCGTATACATTTGCCTCCGGACTACAAAGGTATGTATCGGTAATCCTGTCCAATCTCAACACATCTTCTGGTGATATTCTGCATGGAATCATGTCGCCTTTACTAGGATCAAGCAAAGATACAGGTTCACACTTTTTACCTACTAAGCTCATTGTGCAATATTATTTATAAGGCCCTCCGTTGTCGCAAACACTATGATAAAAATTAAATATTGAAATTTAAACTCCTAAACTTTGTTTACAATTTGGGTATCAAATCATTTTGATGGAAATAACAAATAATTGTTAATGAACGGTACGACGTACAACACATATACTTGCAAAGTCGCAAAGAAAAGACTACAGAAAATTTAGAGTACCTATCTGAGTACACGCGATTTTCATTCCAATTCAATTCATATAGATTATAAATTTCCAGTTTTTTTCTTTTTTTTTTATACAAAAGAGTGGCTAACAAGCATACGGCCCACCTGATGGGAAACGGTTACCGTAGCCTATTTACGCTCACGATACCGAAGTATCACTTGCGCGTTACCACCCACACACACAGTGTTCAATAGTAGTCTGATTATAAACCCATCCGAACTAAATAATGTAAAATATTCGGTTAATGGTGACGGGATTGATCTTGGCTATTCCGCCTATGGCAAGAGGAGAATTTTCCAAGGATTTTATTTAAGTTATAAATGCGAGTGAAAGTTACACCTATTTATAATGGACACAGAAGCATGCTTATAAAAACCTAAACCAAGACAAGTGTGGCGTGTTGCAACTAAATTGAAAGCTGCGTGCAACGATAATAACAGAATGACGATGTAAATAAAAGTTCTCTCCGTCTTTGATATATATACAGTATTCCAACACAACCATATTCTTTCATACCTACATTTGATTCGGCGAATTGAATCCAAATCTGAGAAAGTATATTTTTACGCATTTCTATTGAACATAAATGGTTCAGTTGATATCATTTCAATTTCAATGCTTCGTAAAGTTATTGCAGACTCAATACTTGAAAGCAATAGCTAAATTCTGCGTGGGCGCGGTGTGTGTAAGTTGGCCAAGCCTTTTTGTTGTTGCACTCAAAGACTACTATTATATACTGGTTGCACTGAGATTATTGATAGCGATTATCTAGAGATATTGTACAATAAATGAGCAAACAGTTGTATCATGTTTTTTACCTATTTATCGGCGGACTCGTCTAGCTATTGAAATTCATGTGCGTCCTCAATGAGTAGAGTAATTACAAAAGACGCCCTTTTATGTAATATATAAAATATTCATCATCATCATCAAAGATGTACAATGTATACATCATCATCATATGATCACGCTGAGTCCCAAATGAACTGAATTAACACTCGGCTGCTTTCGATAAAATTAAAAATTATACGATATCATATAAAAGTATGTTACTATTAATCATTGTTAATAGTAATTAATATTTATAAAATTATGTAATATGATATTATAAATATGGTATATTTTTCGTAATAACGATTTTATATTAACGTGTAAAGGAGCGTCAAAATAAATGTTGACGTAACATCCGTTGCGTCATAGCAAGGCATGCGCCTTGTCATTTTCATTGGTTGGTCATAGATTAAAATTACAATAATCTACCAATAATCGGGCCATCGCTCAAGTCTCTTTCTGTGATAAGTTCTATTAACGGTGGTAGTGGACTGTCTGATGTGCTTTGTGAAATAAATTAATCAAACAACATGCTTATTAAAGAATAGTAAGTATACATGCAAGGTTACAGTTCAGTTCGCGAATTTGAATCGATATTAGGCCAATGTACCAACTGAACCAAATTTTGCTGCGGCCTTTGTTGTTTTAATTTTTGCTCCGATATATTTTGTTACATGCTTTCATTGTTCGTAGTTCCTTAATTGATATGGTTAATAAATATATTAAATCGCAGTGACACTGACAGATCTTTAGGTCAAGGTTTATACATAGTAGTGATAATGAGTATATGTTATGGTTAGAGTTCCACTAGTAGTACCAGATGTTCGTGCTAGTACTTCATGATGTGACAACGTAGCTACTTTTATCCAATATAAATGAGAACTTTTCTTTCTTTACAGCCGCGTTACCCTTCCTTTAACAGTTGAGGAGGTAAGAATCTCATGGTTTATATTTCAAGGGTATCCTAAAGTAAGGTTGATAACACAGTATCAAGGAGTTCATACACACTGCTATAAGTATTGAAATAATATAGTATATAGTACATACATATCACGCTGTGTCCCTAACTCACCCTGAGTAGGCAGGGATAGTAGAGTGCCAGTTCTCTCTAGATTTACATACCTCTTTCACAATATAGTAAGAACAGCTAATTGAAGATTTATAATACCAGCTGGAATTTTAATAGTATGACTTCAATTGATACTGTTTTATCAGTATTACTCATTATCTAAAGAAAAAACTATATGTGTTCAAATTTATATTCACTTTAATAAACTGACATTCACTTTAATCTTGAGAATATTTAGTTCCGATTGTCTTTCTAAACTGAACTTACATACATGTTATCACACAAAGTCTCTAAAGGGTAGGTAGAGAAAGTACATCAACATTTCTCTTTAGACTGGCAGACATCTATCACCTCATCCAAATTCATCAATCTTTTTTGTTTAGTTACTCCTTTTTACATCAGCTATCTGCCAGTGAAAGTCCCGTTAAAATCAGTCCAGCCTTTACAGAGATTATCCAGAACAAACAGACAGACTGACAAAAAAATTATGTTATTTTGGTTTATAAATTGTTTATACATCCGTGTATCATCATCATATGCAATTGGTAAAAAGTGGTTATTTTTATATTACAAACAGACACTCCCAATTTTATTTATTTGTATAGATGAGTAATTAAACATTATGTGTATAAGTCATAAAATACCTATAATGAAGTTCTGTTTCATAGCAACAGAATATTTAAGAACAATTTAGAATTCTAGCATAGATTTCTTTGTAAATACATTAGGTTTTTCCTTATTGTGTAAATGAGGATAGTCAATTATTGATAACCACTAGTGTTGCTCTGCAATGCATTGTATTTAATTGGAAAGATTAAGCACTGACAGATTACTGGATCTCTTGTTGGATCTACTAGGAAGAATATTAAGTATGTGAGAGAGAGAAAGAGATTTCTTCATATTTCAAATCTTTTTAACAAGTTTTTATTCTATATTAAATAGACAAGCAGTCCTGTTTATCTATAAGTAATGAACATATCTAATTATAACCATTATATCACTGTAAATAATATGTGTACCCAACTCTTAAAGCGCCACCCCGTCAGAGCCAACCTTGTGCCTGACTGGAGGCCTTGGTCTCGTCATTGTTCGTTAAGTAGCATGTTACCAGAGCCAGTACATAAAAAAGAATTATGTGTATAAACATACAAAGTTATTGTCCAGATCTGACAATCTTACTAAAGAGATAAAACATCTTAAGTTAGTTGGTATGTACCTATAACCACTAACTATAGAAAATATATTATAGGGTAATCTATGAATATAACCATTTGGGCTAAAGAAGGAGAGGTTTGCCTCTGCTTGTACTGGACTTCCTGCTTCCTGGATATTTAGCTTACTAATTATGCCTGAAACTCTGGGTTGGCCAGGGCCTTATGGAGGCATAGGGCCCAATTGGGCCCATAGTCATCATCATCATAGTCACTTCAGGCTAAAGTTTCAAATATCCCAGACACTAGGGATTTTCAATGGATTTATTTCCGTGCATGTTCACATTGTACAATGATTTTCGGTAACCGCTTACCATCAAACGGGATTTCTGCATAATTGTTTATTTGTCCTGCATACACTCTGGAACCATACTAAAATAAATGTTTATCTGCCCGTATACACATAAATGTCCATCAAGATTAATTAACGCACCGCTAAACTGGTTATTAGTAAATTCGGTAGTTTACTCTGTTGCCACAATTCCGAATTACATAACATTGCGAAGGCCAGTCAGCCGGAAGCAGCTTCTTGTTAGAACAACGTCCAACCAAAGGGAGCTAATTGCCTTTTATTTTTTTTTTTTACCACAGTATCAAGTCGCCCAGTTATACTGCGTGGCGGAGGTCTCCAAAAATGAAACCGGCGGCGGAGAGGGAATAGAAGTAATTAAAAATGAACCATTCAAAGATTTCCCCTTGCTTGGTAAGTGTCCCATACAAAACATCAACACGATTTGGTTGTGCTTCATGAACATACTGTGTTTTAATAGGGTTTGGTCACACAGGTACACATTCTGAGAGTATAAATGGTACTTCTTTATTTTTCAAATAATATCAAAAAAGTTTTGCAATTTTGTGATCATGCTCCAAGCTCAGCGCTTGACTTCATTCTTACCATTTACATCTACTACATCGAGCAAAGCATGTTAAGTTAAATCTCATGTGCTTCTGTCATAATTAAACAACCTAACAGAATATCGCAACCACTTTAATATTGTTGCATTCTCGTGGTGACTAAGATTTACAGAGCTCCCGTCCGTCTTTTATGCTGCTAGCACAGCTATTTCACCGCATATAAGATATTGGTATAAGGATAATGACATAGGTTACGGTTACCGCATAACCCCAGATGGCTTAACGCCTTATGCCTATCTCAAAATTGCTCGTGTGGGTTTTAAAATCACGATGCGGTACTCCTATAAATTGGTCGTAATAATCCGATTAAATTATAATTGTTCTAAACCCGTCACGCTCTTGCGTCGTTCCCTAGGCTTTTATTAAGTTGAGTATTTTTCCTTATCATTCTTGTTATGGTTTCTTTACACTAGAAAGAAAATCTAAGAAGGGGAATAAATCCATAAACAGCGAATCAGATTCGTGTGGCGTTTGCCCTGCATGCAACGAAGCCGGTGAATTAACTGTAATTATCTATGTAGTTGGGTAGTGGGTGCACATTGCTTGAACATATACTCGTATATCCATATTACATTTATCTTTTTCAAGATTAACAATTCGTTAAAAAATAAAATGTTATTTCACATTTTCGATGGGAAACTAAAATTACCTTATTTTTTTGTAATTCTTAGATTTTTTTTTTACGAAAAAAGAAGAAATTTTTAATTGGAAAATATAAAAGGCCTTCGGAATTCAAGTTGTCTCTGAATCTTTGAATTTGGAATTACAGCTTCATGAATGCCTGGAAAGTACCTATAGGTACAACTAATGGGTTCTTCGTGTTGAGTTTTAGACGTGACAGCATGGCGACACCGTTATTTATAGTGTATGTTGTCATATGAAATTATGAATATACGTAATTCGAATTTACGTAGTTGATTTAACAATAGTTTTGTGATTGCACTGATGATTCAAATCAAACACGCTTTGGCCGATGTGGTAGTTCTTATTTGTTTTTTTTTCGTACTACTTTTCTGCTTTGGAAACAAAATTGTTGACGTAATAAAGCTATGTGCACCCACAGATTCATCGTAAATAGCGTTCCTATGCTATAAATCCTCTAGTTTATGGTAAATAGTGATATCGAGCTTATACTTGGTAGCGACCATTTAATTTGAAATGTTGCATGTAAGAAATATGATTTTATAAATATAGTGTACTTGTACTTTCACACCTCATTTCGGTAGACAGTTTTTCTGATTAAAAAACCCACTTCGTAACCTGATTTTTAAGTTCAGTTATCTCATTTAGTTTTACGATATAAGTATATGTACCTACTATATTAGACTAGCGAGATTACCCGCGGCTTCGCCCATGTGGAGTTCGAAAAAGTAGCATATATATATTTTCCTGCTAGAATCGGTTCAGCCGCTATGCCTTGAAAGAGCAACATACATATTTTGCCTTTATAATATTAGAGCTTTGAATCTTTCGGGATTCAAATGTAGCCTATGTATTAATCCTGGGTATATGCTATCACAATTAAAATTTTCAGATAAACGGCTTTTTTATCTGTCGTAAAATTTTTTTTTCAACAGAAACATCTCTTTTGCTTCTATATCTCCTATATACCTCCTCTATACCTCCAAGAAAATGTGTACAAAGTTTTATGATGATCGGTTAAGTAGTTTTTACGTGAAAGCGTAACAAACAAACTTATGATAGTACCCAAGACTTTTACCATGTATTATAAATTGTATATTAATTTAGCATCAATATTTATATAGAATTACTAAGCATTTATAAACGATTGATTACCCATTAAAAGTTACATGTTTCTACCTCTCCAACACGAGGTGCCTATACACTTTCAAAGACACAGCTATCATTATTCTAGAATTTAGCTAAACTGATTCAGGCTTCTGGCATAAACATGGCAAATAGATAGACAAACGATAGTTTAATTTATAGTAAACTCAGAAGTGGGTCCGAAAGTTTAAAATGAATTTAAGTAGATTGCGTTTAACCGCAATAAGTCTCCGGGTGCAGCTTCTGTTTGGCCGAAGGATGACGTCTGATTCGCCAGTATACACAGTTGCTACAAGTGTGGATGTTTGGACAGGTGTGGTGCGGACAAAACGTTTTGAGTACATGTCCTTGTTGCCTCTATGATGGCTATTAGTTTTCGAACACGGACAATACTTTCTGTTTCAGATTAAAGTATACACTTTACAGTATTTTTAAGAACTAGTAGGGGTATGCAGATATGCTTAAGTAACCATGGATTTTCTTGCCGGTTCTTCTCCATGGAAGCGACCAACCCGAACCGTGCTTCTTTTTCGACGTTTTATAAGTGCCCACCTGGGCCTATGTGAAATAAAAAGATTTTGATTTGATTTGACTTAGGTAGTACCCGCACACTTACCGCTAAAGATATATTTTAGGTGCCGACGTGACCGATGGCGACTCCATCGCGGTAACTCAAGCACGACTACAAATACATACGCCTTCGAATTTCTTATTATTTACTTATTAACAATTTGTTAACAAACAAAAATTATTACAACTAGTACGTTAAGAGAGAAAGTTAATAGTACTTATAGATAATAACATGAATAATAAGATAAAGAAACAAACCATTAACAATAAATAGCACAATGATTTATAAATGGCATCAATCTGAATCGACTGTACCCTCTACATGTACGTATATTGTTCCGTAATGTCATGTCGCAAAGACAATGATTATTATAGTTAGTTGTACCTGACTCGTATTTTTTTTCAAGGTCTGAAGCATCGACGCTTCGGATAAAATAACTGTTCGTTAAAAATACACTTGTGGGTGTTGTAAGTTCTCAGTACACCCGCCGCGTGAGAATTCAGTACAACAACAGATGTACATAATTACACGAAATGCAGATAGATTCTTCAAAGTAATTGAGTAACTAATTCAATGTATAAGCGTATATCTAATCTACATACATACATATTATCATCACGCCGTCCCTAACGGGGTAGGCATAGAGTATGGATATCTAGCATGCATATAGAGTATACCATGAGATATAACTGTGTATAGATAGTGCCATCCACGAAGACGCGCCCCAGTATTCTTCCTTATAGTTTATATTGTAGTGCAACCTTCCACTAATGTTTGAGTATTATCGGTACACACTGATTACCAGCGAGTGCACACGCACACTACAAATAAAATACTCTGGTCATACTTCCCGCATCCCGCGACCCCTCGACTAGAAATTGGTGGGGCGCGTCTTCGTGGATGGCACTATCTATAGTGAGAGATATCCTACTAGTATTTCGAATACGTTACGTAATCACGCTAGAATGTCTGAACAGAATTGGACGTAATTTGACACGTCAGATTACGTCCGTTTTCAGCTGAAATACAACGTATGTATTAACACATAAGATATGTTTTAACAAAAAAAATAGATAGGTACCAATCAAATTTTACGCAGGTGAAACTCGGCTAGTTTAATATTAACTTTTTCACATAGTAGATATTGGTTTGACACCGTATGATCGTAATTTTTGTTTCCTACGAAGTATTTCGACTAAATACGTATTGTGATAACAAATAACACACGCCGCTACCTACCAAAAAGTCGCTTATAAGTAGGTTTTATATAAAACCATGCCCCTCGCACATATTTTTTATTGTATGATTTTATAAATACCACAGCTAAGATTATTATTACGTATATTTAAGCTTGTATATACAGAGCTCCTAGAAATAATCAGTCTAAGTAGACTGTTTACTCTTTTTGTGCTTCTTCTTCCGAAGTTAAGTATTTAATTCACCTTTGTGTTATTTATAACGATAACGCGACTGATGTTACGTGTGATTCCTTCGTTGAATACAATATTATTTTTAATTGGCACTTTTTGGTTAAATATACACCATTTAGAAGCATTTATTATTACAATAGAATTGGCAAGCACTGTAGTATTAGCACGTGTTAATGCCTACTAACTTTTGCCCCCGTCTTCGCTCGTTTTAATGTATGTTTATATAATAATAATAATATATTCTCACGCCTTCCCACAAGGGTCCCCGAAGGGGCAGTTAGAGGTGAATAGGTAATACCAAAACACCCACTTTATGTAGAATTTATCTCGGGATAAAACATTTTCTTCCTGTATTTTACAGGTTCCTCATTATTTTTCTCGAGCTACACCAGGCGTCATGTTATCTATGTATGTTAATTCGCCAAGTACATAGTTTCTGTGTGTGATCGACTAAAATATATTTTTCTTTACCTCGGAAACTTTACGTTTTCTAGACGAAATAAATACATACCTATAAAATTTTTGTTCTGATAAACCTGACAACGCTTATGCGGCAAATTTCGTTATTATTTTTAACAAACAAACTCATATAATCGTTTATCGTATTAGTTAATGTGGTATTAAGGGTTCGATGAATCAAACATGGTACATAGGTCAAGTTTTATAATTGCTTGTGTAATGGGTAAAGCTTATCGCGTGGTTTAATAAGATTGATCATAGTCGTTGTATTTGAGAAAAGACAAGTGGTGCTCGATAGATATAGATAGATCGCGACCAAATACTATACGCGATGTAAGTATGCAAATATATTCTTGAAGCAGTGTTGTTTCCTCACAGGTGGCAAATTTTCATCTGGTCAGTACACGTACAAGATCTACCACTTGGCGTCAAAAGTGCCGGCCTTCATCAGGATGTTGGCGCCTAAGAACTCGCTGGAAGTCCACGAGGAGGCGTGGAACGCTTATCCCTACTGCCGCACTGTGCTCACAGTAAGTTGCCTATAATAAATACCTAAATTATAATAACCTTGGGACAATTCCACACGAATTGACGTAGCCCCAAATTAAGCAAAGCTTGTGTTATGGTAACTAGACAACGATATATACTTATATAGATAGATATATACATAAATCAAATACCCGTGTTCATCACATAAATATCTACCCTCAGCGGGAATCGAACCCGCGACCTCAAGTTTCGCAGGCAGGAGCCACCAGACCAGACGGCCGTCAAATCTTATGAGGAATACTTACGTCATAAATTATTGAATTAAGAGATCTATTAGCGATATCATACGTGTGATTAGACGGCGACGTTCAAATTTCAACTTTATGAGGTTCTTTTTACGGCTTAATTACGCTGGTTTACTATTGGTGATGCCTGAGCTGTTATATTAAATTTAACCTTAAGTCATGTACTGTAAGTATGAGTTTTCATTATCATGTGAGTTATGGGACTATTTATTCAATTTGGCATACTAGTACACGCCAAGTGAAGTTTACTACGCTGTAGAAAGATTATATCAAACACAAAATTACATTGTGTGACATCAGGGTTGTAGGCTTGTTTTTAGATTTTGGTATTTAGAAGCGGGCTAGGTTTGTAGGACTATACAGCGTGTAGCAAATTACCATTGCGGTCGCTACTAAAAAGCATGCTCCTTATCAAAGACTGAGTCTGTGTATTTTACGTTACGCATTTATACAATTTGACGTTTTATTTCGATCGCACAGTAGTAGTATAAGAACGTGAAGTGTATTCAAAACCGGCCACAAGTATGAAGGCTGATGAATGTTGATGAAGCGATTGAGATTTGGTCTAGCTAGAGAGTATTGACGTTATGCGTGTAACCAGTGGCGTTTAATTAAAAGAGCCGTGGTGGCTTTGGTTAGATTATTCGCCTGCAAAGTTAAGATTGCAAATTCGAATCCTGACTGTAGGTACTTATGCGGTTATACATCTACTATAACGAATCTCACCATGAGCTTTACTGTGAAGGAAAACATCGAGAGAAAATATGAGTACGCGTACGTTCGAGAAGAAAATCTATGACCTATCATGCTTGAGAAACAGATGGACTGGCCGTCTGTTACGTTGACACCTAAGTAGGTGTATGTCGGGCGAAAAGCAACAGTCCCTTCAGGGACCCTTGTGGAACGGCGTGAATATGTAAAAAAAAAAAAAAAAAAAAAAAAAAAATTTTGTTGTTATAGCTATTACATTACGTTTAATGACATCCGAATAACATTTCTTTAGGTATAATACGCTTTACTATATCTGGTATAATATATTAAGTTCTCAACCAAATGGCATCATTACTCACAATTGTTAATTAACAAGTCGAGATGTGGTGGTGGTGGGGTTACAAAACTTGTTACCTGTCTCCTGAACTAGGTGGGACCTGTATCTCAGGAGACAATTAGTAAAGTTCAATCATTAGTAAAGTTTCATTAAAATTGTATATGCTTGATTGCGGATTGAGCATGAAACCAAAGCGATTACATTGTTGATTGCACAATTTTCGCCGTGTTTATGTTGACATTTGCAAACGGGGTCAATGTAAAAATGATTGTCTGCGTAATTTGTAGGTAATATATGTATATATGTGTCGCAAAATTGAACCCCATTAGTCAATACAGACCAAATTGATTCGTAATATTAGGGGCACTTGAACAACGATATGATCTATCTTATCGTCTTATCATTGCTTACATCATTATAGGTGTTAACGAATTCATGATTGAATGTAGGTAAGTAACCAGGCAAAGTTGTCAGACTTGTTATTCGGTCGGGTTCGGCGAGTGCAGAGATTTGTTTTTATATCTACTTAGTAATTTGACCTCGATTATCATGAATTGAAAATACTGTGTAGGTATAGTTTTTGACGACCGTCTGGTCTAGTCGAATCCTGCTGAGGGCAGATATTTGTGTGATGAACACGAATATTTGTACCTTAGTCTTGGATGTCCTATGTATTTATGTATATAACTATCTATATAAGTAAATATATCGTTGTCTAGTTACCATAACACAAGCTTTGCTTAATTTGGGACTAGGTCAATTTGTGTGGAATTGTCCCAGGTATTTATTATTATAGTACCTACATAGAATTTTAAGCCCTAATCTTTGATATTTCCAATGAAAATGAAATTGGAACCGATGAGCTTAACTCATTTGAAACTTGTGTTTGGATACCAGTTGTGATTAGATTATATTATGATATTGATTCACTGCACTCTGCGGTGTTATCTAAATCAGCAATAGCTATGATCGCACGGGTTTCTTTTTTATATCTCGGAAAGCATGTGTTTCATTAAGTTATAAGCTAGCATTTTGAGAGTCGATCCCAGCCGTCTATTGTCGTAATAACAAACATTGTGAATGAAGCGAGAGAGGTATGTAAGTCTAAAGAGAACTGGCGCTCCTATGCCGTACCTGTGAGGAACTCGACATGATAACACGTAGGTGTACACTTTCAATATTTTGAGCATTAGTAATTTCAAGTCGATTTGAAATGTCTTATCACGGTACACTAATAATCTTAACACCTTCGAACAAGGCTTCCTGAAGCGATACGAGACATTAAAAAAAAGAAAATAAAGTATTAGGACCCTTTTTATGACATAATATTATTAAATGTACTTATACGCAATCTTGTGCATTTACCAGCTTTAACTCGCGTTATCCCATCTATCATCTAAGATATTATGGAGTAAATGGTAGGTACTCAGCTCTGCTGCCGGGCGCCATAATGTCTAGAATGAATTGCCTTATTAGATGGTCGTTACAAGCCAGTCCATGTGCATGAATGAGTTCAGTGGCCGGAATTATTGATATTTTAAGTGCTGTTTTAACTAACACTTTGGCGTAGACAGCTCTTTTTGACGAAAAATGCTTCTTTGAATCCAACTTATTTTTTTAACCAATGTAATTGGTGATCGGACACTCAAGCTCGGGAACGTCAAGAATACTCGAAACCGACGAGCATGCATGAAGAGACTGATGAAAGTGGACGAAGCGAAAGATGTATGTAAGACTAGAGAGAACTGGCGCTCATTTCTCTCTGCCTACACCGTTAGGGACTCTGCGTGACGATATGATGATAATGATGAGAATAATCGTACCTTGTGCTGAGACGAAACTGATGTCTAAACAAAGTCGAGAGAGTATGAAATTTTTGATTTTTATTTTTGAATTCCTATACTACACTAGACTAAGTAGGATCATTTGATTCGCAATATCAAGTGCAGTGGAGTTTGGACTCAGTTATACTCAATGCCCGATAATGACACCTCGAGCTGGTGCAGCATCTCAGCTGATTCAAATGGTAGGATGGCGTGACAATAAGATTATGATATACTACTAGGTGTGCCCTGCGGTTTCAGCCGTGTAAAATTGTATTTTTATGGATTCAAAATTTCAAATATGATACATTGATGCCCCTCTCCTGTTGGTAGTAGTGATGTTTTAAAGCCTATAGCCACAATAAACGGGCTATCTATTGTAAAACGTTTTAGTTTCAAATCGGATGATTAGTTCGTGTGATATGCGCGTTCAACCAAACAAACTCTTCAGGGTAATGATATTAGTTAGTAAAAATAAAATACTCGTGCTGCCGTGAAGAACTCTCCTCATGTTAGGACCTTGATCGACCTGGTGTAGGCGGTGGCGAGCAGCTAATTTGTAGACATTCGATAGCCCTTATAGTTGAGAAAATGACGGGTTTTTCCGAGTTGCCAGTTTGCTCAGCCAGGTTTTCGATGTTTTTTTGAGTGAGAAGAATTTCACATGTAATCACCCTTTCCCCACATATCTTCGGATAATAAGTACAATAATGACGTTTGTGTTGCAGAACCCCGGCTACATGAAGGAGAATTTCGTCATCTGCATAGAGTCTCTCCACATACCAGACGCTGGCGATCAGTACAATGTAAGTGCCTACATAATTGTTACTGTATTACTCTTTACTATATTTTGTGACCCGCGTGAAATTTGATTTCATATGTAGATTTTTCTGATATAAAAAATACCCTTTGTGTTTCTCCAGATAATAATCTTTCTCTGTGCCATTGCCATTCATCTCCATCATCGAATGATCTCCATCAATTAAAGATAATTCCGTTCAGTAGTTTTTGCGTGAAAGAGGAACAAATATCTTCTCAAATTTACGCATTTATACTATTAGTAGGAAGTACAATTCTAATTTTGTTTATCGCTATAACAAGTTTAGGCAACTTTTGACATCGTTGTCACTTTTGAAATATTTGAACACAAAGACGTGCATATCCTTCAGAGAAAAGACGGAAATGGTCCTTAGTTCACAAGTTTTCCAAACAGGTACCTACAATATATTTAAATATTTTCAATAAACTTTCAATAAATTGTATTATTATTATCAGATGTAGGTAGTTTACTACAATCGTCGGAATTCCGCATTTGAATATTTACAGAATAGGTCGTAAGCTTTAACTTTTAGCTAGTGCCTTCTAGAGGCAATATTAATAAAAATCAATTTCGTTCTCATTGTCATTTTCAAGGGCCGGTCGATCAATAAAGTCGTTATGAGGGGAGGCGAAGTTAATAGGTACAATGCCATAGATATCCGGGGGATGCCTGTTCGCTGTTCTTTAGTTGATCGAACAGACTGATGAATGTGGACGAAGCGAAAGAGGTCTCGTTCTCTAGAGAGAACTGGCGATCTACTCTCTCTCTGGCTACCTTGTAAGGTACTCTAAATGCGTTTGATTACATTTCATCAGTGGTACAGAAAAGGACATAGGGCACCATTTGTCCCAATTTATTCCCTCTTCCTTTTTCTTATCGTGCATCATAGTGGTTGCCGTTTAACTTTGAGTAGCTGCGGAGCACAGTTAGTATCTCGATACATTTTAACTAGATGTGCCACCCGTTTTCACCCGCGTGAAATATGATTTTTCTTCTGGAATCTAACATATCATCCCACTTTCTGCGTATGAATATTAATATATGCGACACAGTTTTATAATACTGCAGTAATTATCGCACACTTTATTGTGAATCATATATCTCTGTTTTCTGTTCCTTAATACATAAATAAATATCCTAGGTGTTAATCCAGCTAAAATCTATCTCTGTGCCATATTTAATGTTATTAGCTAGATTAACATGTGGGATTTGAAACCAAAGTCTACGTGGGTAAAGCCGCTACACACAGCTAGTATATATCAAAAATATATTTGCTCTGACGTCTGTTAGTCTATGTAAACCATAGACTAACAGACGTCAGAGCAACCTGATAAAAATACTATAATGCGTCAAAATACGCCTCGAAAGAGATTTCAACTGATAACACAGATTTTTCCAAAGGATCAACAATGTTTCACACGTTACATACTGTTATAATAATTATAATACTTATCATTATATGCATTTTCGCCAGGTATACGATCAGGTACCAATGTGACAGATGTTGGTGCTATAACCCTCCTTACCTCCTCAAAAGTATGCAGGTTTCATCACGATATTTTCCTTACATGTAATTCCTTACTTATAAATGACAGATGTAATGTACGCCTTATGTGTTTTAAACTTTCTGGAACAACTTTCTAAACGATTTACTAAAATGTTGTTCTTTTTATAAATTTGTATCACAACATTGCCTTTGTTATGTACCTACTTGCAATTATATTTGACTAGCTTTTGCCCGCGTGGAGTTCGAAAAAGAAGCTTATATAGTTTTCGGTATTAAAATGTAGCCTATGTCCTAATCCTAAGGATAAGCTATCACCATTTCAGCTTCCAGCCAAATCGGTTCAGCCGTTTTGCCGTGAAAGACCACCATATTAGTAAGATGATATTATAAATTTCGTTATCAGCTAAAGAAAATATCGGAGGTATACGTATAGACGGCCTCATTTTGATGTAAGATAACAAACTTAGCAGGTAATACCATACATAATTTGTCTACAGATAACGCAACACCTTTGAGCTATTAGCATGTAGGTAGAATATAAGAATAATTTAATGACTAGTTTAACAAGCTTCTCTATTAATTACTACTTACTAATCATCATGTTTTTCAATTCAATGTAAAAAATAACTGGGAGACTGAAATCGAAACAGCTGACCAAAGGCCCAATATTAATTATAATAAAACGTATCCACCATCGATTAACGTCAAGAAGTTGTCAAAATTTTGTCAAGTAGTATCAATTTAGTCTGATATGGACATGTACACATGTACATTGAAACAAAACCAATATTAATTGTCTCATGACATATGTATGTTATCGAAAAGCTATAACAGCGATAAGTTATCATGGACTGACTTGCACTTAACCGTTTAGTGTTACTCCTTATTTTATTGTAGTGTGAAGCATTTGTAAACAGCATATAAATATATACACTTATATTAATTTTATCTATGGTATACTTTTTTTAACTTAGCGACTGTCGAATTCGCCCTAATTGTAGATTCGACAAAATGGATATGTAGCCACGACAAAATGTGTATCTATGGTGTTTGCTTCTCCAGTCTCCATCTGTTTGGTTGCGTGTTGCTTTGGTTGCTTATGGGTACTTTTGAATTGAACAATCCATTGCAGTAGAGGATTATATTTGCAGAGACAGCGTTTTTACAAGCCAAGGAAACGGTTCTTTGACATAGATTAAATTTGAATAGACAAATATACAGATTAAAAATTACAATAGACAAACTATGAATTAAATTCCAATAGACAATATATATGTGCTTGAACATATGGCGTAAGGATTTTTAAAATGTTTAAGCTGAACTAAAGTGCAGTGATTTTATTTATTTAGTTTTATTTGCACCACCAGATTCATTATTGTGGTGTAATAAATAAAACATCGTGAGGAAACCTGTATACGTTGAGAAAATTCAAAGACATGTATGGAGGTGCCAGTGAAGACAGAGTTGCTATACTCCTGCTTACCCCTTCAAAATGTTCCTAGGAATGCGTCCTTGTATTACCCATATATCAATAAAATAAAGCGCTCACGTTGTAAAATTTTACAACGGCATTTATCAATTTTATATCTGAAATATTAGTTGTTATAATAGTTATAATATCAACGCGAGCCGTTTATGCAAAAAATAACATCGCAAGGTCGCACATACATTACAGACGAACTCAAAGGTCATATCTAGTTGTAATTACGTCAACTTAATACAACCTTATATAACGATATATATTCATGTGTACGTATACTAACTATAGCCGACAGCTATGTCTGCGGCTTAGTAATTATTGGTCACACTAAAAAGTAGACTGTGTCCTTCCTGTAAGTCAGAATAACTTCGTCTTAAGCGTGAAACAAACAGTCATTTTCGTATTTATAATTTTAGTATGGATTTAATACAACCTCTTTAGTAAACAAGTGTCAGAGAATTACGTCTATTGTGAGGCCAAAGTTCCATTGTAGTAAAATATTGAGTATCATACTCATAACAATGTTTTTTTTACAAAAGTGACGGATGAGTAGCTATTTGCTAAAAAGTTGGAGCCGTATGTAGGGTGGTAACAACTTACTAATGTTGCATGCTTTTGAAATAAAGATAAAACTCGAAACCGATGAGCATGTATGAAGAGACTGATGAATGTGGACGAAGCTGAAGAGGTATGTTAGTCTAGAGACAACTGGCGCTCTATACTCTCTGCCTACCGTTAGGGACTCTGCGTGATGATATGATGATGATGATATTACACTCACTATTTTATATATCTTTACGCCTTCCCAAGTCTTTACCAAGGGTCTCTGAATAGGTAGGCAGAGGTGTGTAGGTAGTACCCACACACCCACTTTTCGCGGGACTTATATTGTCCCCGATAATAACCTCCGATGCTGGTGGCACAAACTGTTCGCCGTGTCACATCGGCGCGCGCCCACTCTCCCATCCCGAGCGGCCGCGCCCAACGCCCTCCTGAACCAGAACCCTGATTGCGATGTGTTTGCGTATGCGTGGCTCGAAATATTGTTGGAGTGCAAGGAGTGTTGCGAGCGGGATGCGTGATAATAACATGTGATTATGTACATATGTTTTGTTTTTTACTGATTTTAAGATGATATGATCTAATGTTTTATAGTTCTTATCGTAATTATGGTAATTATATATGCCATTTTAGTTGTGTTAATTAATAAATAAAATAAAAATACAAAATAAATAATAAAATAAATAAAAATATAAACATTTTAGGTAACAACGTGACTGATGGCGAGGCCGTCGCCGTTTCTCAAGTATACGACTAAATTTCTTCTCAAACGTTTGCAAGTTTCCTTCACCGTTCAGCTAAAACTAAAACGTTTATATCATTACTTTATTTATATACAGTGATCCACTGTATTAATATTGATAAGCATTTTTGAATTTGTATTCAGGTGCACGAGCTAATTTTTGAATTTGTATTCAGGTGCACGAGCTACCTCCAGAGAAGCTAAAGCATCGTGAAGTTGTGAACATCGACATCGCCAACGACCCGCTGCCGGCGGCGGACTACAAGCCCCAGACAGACCCGACCAAGTTCAAGTCGGTGAAGACGGGCCGCGGCCCCCTCGTGGGGCCCAACTGGAAGAACGGCGTCAATCCCGTCATGACTTGCTACAAGCTAGTCACTGCTGAGTTCAAGTGGTTTGGACTACAGGTACGCATGGTGACACGCTTGCAGTATCAGCTAGTAGGGAAGTCTTAGTACGTCTGCAAACAAGCATACGTTCTGCTTGGTAAACGGTTAACGTCGCCTTTGGATAATAGTATATCTTCTCGCCCTCCCGCAAGGGTTCCCGTAGGGCTATGCGAAGGTGTGCAAGTAGTCGACGGAGATATATTTTAGGTGCCAACGTAGATGGTCTCAAGTGTCAAGACTACGTACGAATATGATACGTTTTGAATTTCTTCTCAAACTTATGAAGGTTTTCTCTCGATGTTTCCCTTCACCGTTAAGCTCTAGATGTGACTCATAACTATCTCAAACTCATTAGTACAATCTTGCAACATCAAAATGTTGCAGTTAATCGGTTAATAAGATATCTAGGAAAAGATTGTGAAAGTAGCGTTTGTAAATATTTCATACGTTCTGATATTATAGTAAACGAATTGCTAGCGACCCATATGCTAGAGAGCATTGTTAAGCTTAAGTACTATTAAATTCAAAGACAATTGACAATAGCCCATTATGACGTGTTTATATACTGGCATAATATTGTTGAATAATTTGTTTGTTACAATAACGTCATCTCAAGCTAACCTAATAGAATTGTTTTTTTTTTGATACGATAGCACAATTGAAGGAAGTTTTTAGGTTATTAAACATCACGTTACGACAGTTGGGAAATAAAATATTGTATTCGTTTTTTATTAATTAACTTTATTTTTAATTAGTAGACAATACCACTAGTGGGTATGGAGATTTTGTTTTTATAGTATTTTGGTTTTCTCCACCAATTAAATTTGAAACAAATGATACAAACGGATCTATTAATCATAATGGTTTTTTTTATATTATGTTAAGTGAAACTTTTTTCTTTTACATTCCAGAGTAAAGTGGAAAGTGTCATCCAAAAGTCGGAACGGCGGTTGTTCACAATATTCCATAGGTATGATTCATATAAAATGTACATACATACATACATAAATGCACAAATATACTTATTACACGTTATCACATATATTACACAAATATGCTTACATGTTTGGTGGCGGTCTCTGGTTCCATACTGGTCTCCTGTGTCAATGCACAGGACACTGGTCTACTACAAATTGTGTCAAATAGCCTTGACCGTAAAAAGGTTTTGGATAATATCTAAGACTATCGACTATAAGACAAAGAAGACTTACTTTGATCGTCTAAGTCGATTAAAAAACACAAATAAGGAGGTTCCATTCCAAAAATGTACTAATTAATCAAATCAATAAATTGCATGTAAAATTACCTTAGTACAGACACCATTTACACAACATACCATGCTTAAAGATAAAATTACACCCTGTTTGGGGGCACAGCTATGTGATGGCGGCTACATGGCATGGTGCCCTACGTTTTACTTCAATACAATACTATTGTTTGCAATATCTAAAAGGTACATATAAATATATCATCATGTGTAACAATGTCCCTTGTGTTCCAGGCAAGTGTTCTGTTCTACGGACGACTGGTACGGCATGACGATGGCGGACATCCGCGCTATTGAGGACCGGACCAAAGAGGAGCTCGAGAAGCTGCGCCGCGAAGGAGAAGTGCGTGGCATGCGCGCCGAGAACGAGTAAGATTACGTGCGTGCGTGCGTGCTTGGGCGTGACTCTACCACTCACCAACCAGAATTGCATCTCAACCAGTTATCTAAAACATGCCAATACGTTCCCTCTTCAAACCAAATTAGCACGTCATAAGCCACAAGTTTGGCAATTAAATTTAGTAATATTAAACGTTTCGTCGGTTTGCGAAATTGTATGTAAGTAAGCTCGTTTCGTGTCCTAGATGTATCTGTAAGTTTGACTATTTCGCGATTGGTTCCTTGGCGTCATAAAGCGTCGAATGCCGCGCCCGGTAAATGTACTCCCCCGCTCATACGGTGCCCGAACATCGAACCACTGAGATTGTAATGTTTACTACATTTCTATCATGGACTTTTATGAAATTTTATTAGTGTTTCCTCATCCAGAAATCACATTTGTCGACACAAAATTAAAATGGCGCAATAGTTCCTGAATTAACCTATTATAATAACTAGTTATGCAATCAGTTTTAAAGTTAAAAGGAAACAATGTTGCTTCGAAATGAATTCTATATATATATTTCCGCCAATACCAGTCCAGTGCATTTGAAACGACTGCTGGCAGTCTCTTGTACTATTGCCGCGTTATAATTATAAGTACTAACATTTTAGACTTCAATCCTTTTTTACGTTTTATTCATTTTTATACTCGCGTAGTAGACTTACGCCTGATTTACTGGAACCATAAACAAACGTTCGATCTCAGTTCGCACGAGGGCAAATTATTACCATTAGAGAAATAATTGAGATGTGGTATAGATAATATTTAAATGAATAACTAATAAGTCGATGTAGTCAGTGGTTAACAGGTAGTGTTGTCTTTTCCTAATTAATAAAAGTGTGATTTGAATCAACATGTTTGACAACTACTTATTAGCAACGAGATTTGTGGAGATATCAAAGGCATTTTTGGTCCGACTTTGAACATAGTATTTGTGCGATAAATTACAATATTATTTAGTTGAACGACCTGCCAGTGCGGGTATACTTTGGCTGTTGAGTATTAATTATATATTATAAATAAAATAAACATATAACATAAGTGATTTGCGCAATAGTATGTCAGTTACTTAGTTCAAGCACGAATGTTACTAGAAACAAAAATTATTGGTGCAATATATTTTAACAATGGTAACTTGCAAGATGTGAAATGGTAGTTTGGTTAATTAATTGTAATGGGTGTTGCAAGGTGAATGTTCACACTTATTTATGGTTGTCGGTTGACGGTGATATTGGGGTTATAATAATAGTGGTTGAGAATTAATTAATTTATTCCGTGGGCTCGGGTTCCGATTGCAACACCCTTGATATAGTGATTGCATGTATATTTTTATTAATAAGTCTTTTGTTGTTCAACAAATCAGTATTTTTAAATATATGTGTGACATTCCAGATTCTATACCGATGGTAACATTTAATTAATATATTTTTTAGTTTGATTTGCTACTTATCCTGTTTTATATAGCTCTCTGTACCATTGTCTATAAAGTAATGCATTGCATACTGCTCCTTAAGAGTGTTTGACGATACTAACTCTTATTTGGTATAACTTAAGTATCAAATTAGCTATTTTTATTTTCACATTGTTGACAACTTCGTCTTTCACGTTCCTTGGTTGAACCAATTTACAAGCGTACCCGGGATATGTATATATCTAACTGATATTTTAACTCCAGCGCAGAGCTACCGACAGACAAACATGTTGTAATTTATCGAAGTTGTTGTATCTGAAATCGTTTTATCTACGTTTCGTTTGTGGAAGCTCTCAGTGGGTATATGTATCTTGCTTAATATTGCACTTTTTCTTTCTTTTTAATTAAGTTTTTTTTACTTATGTTGTAATAAGATTTACATCAAATACAGCGTGATATATATATTTGAGAATAGACTTTTTTTGTTGCTTTTAGCGAAGTTGTTCGCGAACCCGCTTTTAGCGTCGCCTAGAGCTTGTGTGGTTATGTTTCTTTTTATATATTTTTAAACAATAATAAAATTAAGAGTACTTAATTTATGTTTGCGCACTGAAACGCATATTGTCACGAATCAATTTGTAATATTCCTAAAGTACATGAAATTGAAATCCTTGGCATATTTATATGTTCATGCCGCACGCATAAGTGGAATTCCGTGTGGTATTAATACTGTATCATACATTTGCGTTGATGCTGATAACGCTCACCTATTGCCGTTACCAAATAAAAATTAAGTACACAATGAAAGATTATTTTTATTTATTTTTCTATTCACCTTTCGTTTTTAACCACAAATATAAAAAAAATACCTTATTTTTAACCAATTGGGATAATATTCTAATAAGCTCTTAAGCTATATGTCAAACGCAGGCACCCAAAATTAGGGTGTCATGGTTTATTACCTACGTTTGTTTTTTTCAAGCAGTTTAAATTTTGTTTTCTAAGTTAGTTGTAGTATCTTGGGGAATTCTATATTCACTGCTTATCCATTTTCATGATATTACACACAGGTAGTTCAGTAGGTGTTGCTATTTTCCTCTTCATTTTATATATTCAATCACCTATTCAATACGATTCTATATTATATATGTATACAATACATAGTTAGATTATCCGTAGTTACATGTTGCTTCAATATAGTTACCTATAGGACGCTAAAATTGTCAATTTTAAAACGTTTAGCTAATTGAAAGTTTTCGAAAGTTCTCGCATTGAAAAATAAGTATAATGTAACTAATAACATTTGTTGTAAAATGTATTATAAATATTTTGAGGCCAACACAAATAAAAGTAATTTAATCTGTTATTTGTTTACCTTGTCTCTTCCCAAAGGTCCACGAACTGAAAGGTACAACGTAACAGGAGGTATAGAAAGGTAAACGACGGTTTAAACGGTAAACGGTGTAAACGGTAAAAAGTGGTACCTATATAAAAGTAGCCACTAATTTTCGGTTCTTCCGTGCTCCAAAAGCATAATGCATAGATGTTAAAGCGTCTATGCCTTTTTATAATAATTACATTTTGGAAAAAGATTAATGGAGAGAGCTTCATCAGATACGCCGATAAGACTGACTTGTGAAAAACGATAGAACATCAATTGATCAAGGAGGACTTGCGGTTCCAACCGCGTAAAATTTTGTCATTGGTAGATTTCTTTCGGAATAAAACATAATCTAACTAATAATCTATCACTGTGCAAAATTTTATTATATTCTCTTCAGCCATTCTGCCGCCATTACAAACAACCTTACAAACTTCACTTTAATATCAGTATTTTAATTAAGTAAGATTTTTAAGGTTATTAAGACGATTTGTAGACGCTTATCGTAAATAAAACCACGTCATAGTCAAGTTGGTCATTTATTGCCATAGATTTTGGATAAAGGTGTCTAAAGACTTACAATAACAATCCAAAATCTACAACTTTTGCATAAAAGTATAATTTACCGATAAATATAACTTAAAAAAACTTGCAAGCCCAATTGACTAATTATTTTTGCTATTGCCGATTAATTAATAACTTTCAGTTATGGAAGCTTAACAAAGTATCACAGAATTGAAAAATGATTGTGAGTTCGTAAACCCAAGTTGAACTAACATAATTTTTGATAATTTTGGGTAAGCCCTTTACGAAGACTAGT
This sequence comes from Drepana falcataria, assembly GCA_945859725.1. Classification (NCBI taxonomy): domain Eukaryota; kingdom Metazoa; phylum Arthropoda; class Insecta; order Lepidoptera; family Drepanidae; genus Drepana; species Drepana falcataria. The sequence continues at coordinate 4,672,039 of OX243941.1, read as the reverse complement.
TTACAAATAATTTTCCAAATACATACATATTTATTGTAGTGTCGATACGACATCATTAACAACACTAAATCACTTTTTAAAATACTGCTCAAGATAGACAAGTCTAGTTTCATGAAAGTACCGATATCCTCGGTATTCTACATCGTGCCTGCAAGCAAGCAGTGTGAAATTTACTTATAGTATCTACCTATAGTCATACTGTAAAATTCATCTACCTATCTGTCGAGTTTAAGAGTTGGCCTCAAACAAAGCCTCTAGACAAAATCCCTTTCTATTAACGCTCCTGCTATAGATAGTGCCATCCACGAAGGCGCGCCCTACCAATTTGTAGACGAGGGGTTTACGGGATGCGGGGAGTATGACGCGAGTCGACTCATTTTAGTGTGCGTGTGCACACATAGGTAATCAGTGTGTACCGATAATACTCAGACATTAGTGGAAGGTTGCAGACATACAAGGCAGAATAGTGGGGCGCGTCTTCGTGGATGACACTATCTATATGCATTGTATAGCATTGCCACTGCAGTGCTTGGTGCGGTTTTTTTTTGTTCTTGCCTTACTATGGATAGCTTGAGCTTGAACAGAAACTAGTTTTGCCTATGTGGGCTTGATGGGGTGATATCATGAACACTGTTTTACCGATATTTTTTCCTATTACTAGGGAACTGGACGAAACTCACACGGCCCACATTCTAGCACTACTAGGGTGTCTATATTTCCAAATAATTTGGGAAATCAATTTCAATCAGTTAATATCATATCTTATTATTATTTTCACTGAATTTCATTAGCAAGTGAATCGTAGTAGATATTTGATATTACTCAGCAAAAACTCGGCTTTACTACTGCATACGGCGTACTAATTGTCCGTTAGAGATGACTTCACCCAGATGGAGCGCGAGTCAACTCACGGTATGATATTAGCTATGTACTTAATCTTCGCCCCTCATACTTTGTAACATGATTAAATTATTCAAATTACAATTAAAACAAGTTATTTAACATATGTACAAACGTCCATGGCATACCTTTACACGTATTTTGAACATTTCATTGTACATCATATCTTAGTTATACGTATTAAGAAGGTGTGTCAATACTAATAAGCATATCGTTAAAGGAAATATTAAGATCTTAATTATCAAACATTCTGTTGACGAGTACCAAAGGAAACCCATTTGCGGTATTAACCAGCTATCACTAGAACTAAAACGATCCTTTCCAATACACCCTAACCTTACCAAATGACGTCATACACTCATGAACACTGGATCAAGAAGAATACAAGGCCAGCTCAGCTAACTCAATAGTTGGAGTCCCAAGGTTACAGAACACACACATAGTGCGTATCATAACCCTTCTTCTTTCGTTAGTCGGGTAACCAGAAACTGAGTCCAACAGTAACGAGTCTAACAACAATATCTTTATAAAACAGCTATTTACAATATGAAATCTTCATCAATAACATTTTAAGTCATTAGAATGTCCATCTTCAGTCATCAACTTCCAACTCAAGTTCAATATCAGCAAGACTTATTCTTCTAAGTGTATTGATGACCATGTACCGGGAGAACATGACATAGAGGTGTCTAAACCACACCATTTGGGAGGCATGTTGCTTCATCGCTCGCACCACGCGCCGGCTCTCCGTCCAACGGAGGAAATACCTAAACAGAAACAGTGAAATTTATAGCTTGTAATTTTGGATTTATTATTTCATCGGCTATGCTACCCAATTAGCTAGTTAAAATATTGCCCTTGGAATAACCTTTTAACAAATATGTAGAGGCAATAATTTAGTATAAGCATAAATAAAAAATATGTCAACTACTTGTACAGAGGATTGTTCAATAATAACATTTCACAGAAGTCCCTAATAAGGGACTAAATCTGACTAATACCATAAAGTGTTTGTTCTTTATTCATGCAAAACTACTGAACGAAATTGGATGAAATTTGGCACAGAGCTAGATTATTAGGCTATTTCCCAGAAAAGCTTACGTGTATGTTATGTCTATCTAACTTTTTAACTATAATTCACATAATGATACACTTACTAAAATAATACATTGAACATTATGTAGACAGCTGTCTTGTGGTTAGAGATATATAGCTGTGAGATTTGAGTTCCTAGGCTTGATTCCTACTGGTGGTAGTAAAAAATATTTGTGTGATGAATACAATTATTCTGAAATTCTTAGTATGCAACATCTTATTTATTTAAGTATCATATGTAAGCAGGTGTTACCTAAGTATCTATAACAGTTTTACCTAATACAGTAGTGTAGTTACCTAAATCTTACTATGTATCATCTTATTACTTTTATTATCTTTCATATGGCATAGCCATCAGGTAGTATTTATTGTCATTTTCTGCACCCCATATAATGAGTGTTCAGTATTACATGTTGGTTGCTTAAGTTGTTAGATGTCAGACAGACTCACTTTAGCATTCATAATACTAGTTAGGATTGTTGTATGAAAAGACATGAAACTGCATGAAGGAATGACATCTACTTTGTTTGCCTACTCCCTGATGTCACAGCATCATATGTAGTTAAGATTAAATTAGACTCACCTTTTGGAAGACAGTACAAAGCTAAGCGGCAGGTCAAGGAAACCTAAATACTTCCTCAATATATTCACTGAGTCTAAAGTGTACACTGCACATCCTGTAAAATCAAAAGAACACTTAATTATCTTGTACTAACTGTGCCTTGTGGTTATACATCTCAAAATTTGATTCCATTGAGAGATAGAGGTATGTAAGTCTAGAGAGAACTGGCGCTCTATACACTCTGCCTACCCCGTTAGGGACTTGGGGTGATGATATGTATGTATGTATATATCCTCATGCTTTCCCACAAAGGGGTAGGCAGAGATGAATAGGTAGTACCCACACACCCACTTTCTGCCAGAGATATATTTTTAGATGCCAATGTGACAGATGGCAAATCTATTGCCATTACTCAAGCACAACTATACATAAGTGTAGTCATTGAGAGATCCTCCTCATCTATCCCCATAAACATCCCCATCCCCATCCCCATCCCCATAAAACAAAATCCTACTAAGGTTATAAATGGGAAACCATTTATAACCTTAGTAGGATTTTTACTAAGGTTATAAATGGGAAACCATTTATAACCTTAGTAGGATTTTTGGTTACCTATTTATTTATTAAGTTTAGTGCAAATTAATGGGTAAACATTTGGTTATGATTTCTTATTTTGGCAATTAAAATTGAACTTATCCTTTTATTTTTTTTAAGTTATTTCTTTACTTTTTAACTTTGTATTTAATTAAGTTTAACCAAAACTTTATTTATGAGTTCCATTAAGTTAAACAATATTAACTTTCATAATTGCCAAACAATCATTTATATTTTATGACAGGTTAATACTGAAAAAATAATAAGTAATGGAAAAATTTACGGAGAGAGTACTTGGATAATTTTCATAACTGCGAAAACATTTTAATGGTTGTAACTTAAATATAGTTTATGTAAATTTAGGTTAGATGTAATAGTATTTATTTATTAAAATAAAATAACTTGTACTTACTTTTAGGCATATTTTTTTCCACAAATATATATGCTACAGCATAAAATACAGCCGAGTGATTTGGATGAGAGGAGACCCCTCCTCTATCAAATGTGACTAGTGTGTCTATGTCCAATGATTCTAGCTTGTGATGAATGAGCTTAGCAACCACAGGAACTGGCCAGTGGCATTTTGGGTTATCAGGGAGCCTTGTATCTGATATGAGACATATGTTCTGCTCTGGAACACCCAGTTCGAGACATGCACCCCATAACTCTGTCCGCCTTATGTGGCCTTTACCCTCATAGTTACCTGCAAATTAAATCATATTGTAAAAGAAAGTATGTTATAAAGTTGGAAATGGCTAAACAGAACAGGTCCATACCATTAGATAAGCATAATAGGTGAACATCAGCGCCCTGTTCACACAATCTGAATATGGTGGGCCCAAAGAACATACATTCATCATCTGGGTGTGCAATTACGATCAGCACTCGCTTTGCCCCAAGCGCGCCACGAGTTCTCGTCGGCAAACGCCGCGCGTACCTCCGGTACACCACACAACACACCACTAGGTATCCAAACATCCACAATGTAATGTACAATGCGAAACTTTTAAAATACAAGAAACTTTCAGCTAAAAACTTTGTATAAAATTTGTACAAATAATCTATATTGTAAAGACGGTCACTAAGTAACATTTCTGACTAGAATAAACAATTATGTTGACTGAATTTTAACTAGTAAATTTTTAAACCTCAACCAATAATTCTTAAATTCCAGAACATCTTTATTTATAAACATATATTTTTTCATTGCCGGAAAAAAGCTGAGTGAAACTGTGAAAAAGAGTAAATTAAACCTTGGACGCCTTGAGCACTCTACAACTTACATACAAGTGGCAAGTGTCAACGTCAGATTTATTATATTCCAAAGACTACAACAGTATTTATACTCTTTGGTCAACTGTCTGTCAACACCGACGTGTGGACCACCGATAGACAGTGTATTGTATTGTTGATGTATTCTGTAGACTGGACAGGACAGCTGTCACTGCTGTCAGTCCCCTATAATGTAGATACACTGACTTTTGTTACTATTTATTGGTAGCTCTATTTATTACCAATTGTACCTTACAGTATATAGATTTTAAACATATTAGATAGAATATTATCAATAATATTCGACGTGTGAATTTCGTAAGTAATACGTACTCGTAAAGTACGAGTATTTAATAATTCAATATGATTCAACCAGACTATCCATCAGCAATGGGTTTGCTTACCCATTTGAACTCAGATGAGCTCAAGGAAATGCTTAACGACGATACAAAATTTGATTCCGTGTTAAAGGATGTGAAACAGGTAAACAAACTGTCATGTTTGAAGAGCTTGTTCAATTAACTTGCTTACAGCTTTACTTTACTTACTGTGTCTATTGTTGTACTTGAATGGCTCTTGAAACAAACAATGAGTCATTATTTTTTCTTTGCTACATACTTAATACAAGCTACACTATCATTTTAAAGAGGAAAGATTTAGTTGTTTATTGTTTGTAATATTGTTATTAATGCTATTTACCGATTTTAAATCCTTCATGTATAGAAAGCTTCATTATACCTGAGTAAGATAAGCTACATATGTACACACATACATACTACATACATACCATATATTACAACTAACATACCTCTTCATCCACATTCATTAGTCTCTTCATACATGCTTGCCGCCAGTTTGAGTACTTTTGACATTCCTGTCCTTGAGGTCTAACTACCTAGATTGGTTTGATCTACATAGTTGGAACATGGTCTTCCTCTACCTTTTCTTTTACTTTCGCTTTGTACATCTGTTTTATCAATCAATATCAAATAAATATATATACTAGTTGTCACGCCCAGCTTCGCCCGGGTGAACGATCGCAGCGCCACCTATCGGGTCCAATTGTGAATCTAAACCATTCCCAGATCCCCTTGAACACACACAAAAAATTTCATCAAAATTGGTCCAGTCGTTTGAGAGAAGTTCAGTGACATACACACTCACAGAAGAATTATATATATAAAGATATATATTCAAATTTTATTGAAAGTGCTATGTAAATGACTGATGATTTAGTTACAAAGTAGAACTAGACTATCATGACTTAGAAAAAGAACACAAAAAGTATTAATAATCATTCCTACCTTTAAAATTTTCTGTAGTCCACACTTACAAATTGGGTTTATATGAGTGTCGGGCAATAGTCTTATGTTACCTAAATGCTGATCAACTTTTTCATTTGACGAAGAAAAAAAAATTTTTATAAAATTTCAGGTTAAAGACTGGGAGACAGAGAGAGAGATGATAATAGCCAGCAACAGGTCTCTAGCAGAGTTCAACCTGACTAAAGAGCCAGAGCTAGAGGACCTAAAGACACAGATTCAGGAGAAATCTGAAACAGGGGAACAAATTTGTAGCCGTATTCAGGAACTTCTAAATGAATACAGTAGGTATTTTTTGTATTATAAAATGTATACATACAATATAGGTGAGGTACTACATCATTATTGTAATATGAGAAAATTTATTAAAACAGTTAACAGCTGTCTAACAGAAGGATGAGAGCATTCTGATTATTTTCCCAAGGTATGATGTCCTTCGAAATGCCATAACAATGTTTACAACTTCTAAGCAACTTGGATTGTAATTTAAAACCCAAAATATGTAGTGTAAATGTAAAACTTTCTCAAAAAAGAACTGCTATTACAATTATTTATATATTTTTTTCAACTAGTAATTTTTTTTGTAATCTTGGTATGTCCTGCCTACTTAAATTCAACTTATATATTCCAGAGTCAAAATCAGCAGGAATTTCACCAGACACCACACAAGCACTACTGCAAACAGCTGCAGCAGAGTCTGAAGAACAGTCTGAGAATATTGCCCAAGATTTCTTATCTGGTAAGATAAATGCTGACAAATTTCTTGAAGATTTTGAGCTAATCCGCACAAAGATGCACATCAGGAAGTTCAAGGCTGACAAGATGGTGGAGTTGTTACGAAGTGGTAGCCAGAGCACTTATGGAAATGGATTTTCTAAGCCATATTTGCCATATCCCAGCTATGGTGCCCCTCAGGGTGTGCCAAGTGTGCCGTACCCAGTTGGCCCATTGAACATGCCCATGCCTGGCATGTTTGGCAACCACTTTTGAAGTTATAAACATTCACATAGTGAAACAATAGTTTTACATAGATAATCATAAATATTAATAGTCACTGCAAGTAAAAATGTTGCCTAGTGGAAAATTTATGACAGATATGAAGACTATTTTAAGTGGTGACGTAATTGTTTTTCTTTCACAAATTAAGGTATAGAGGAAGTTAACAGAAACTATTAAAAATCTGGACTAGAACAATTTGAAAATAGATTTGTCACATACAAACGCAAAATGTGTTGAAGCATCATGAAAATAGGTTATTAATGTCCTTTTATGATACAATACCAACTCTATAATCACTGTCAATTAGGTGTTTTAAGTTAAAATGCTATTAATTACAGCCTGACATTAGGTTAGGGGATTTAAAAAATGTCCGCTTCATGTGGTGCTTACAGGTAGATTAAATGTGATGTAACAATGATTCTATAAATAATTTTAATAGATGTATTAAAAAGGCAAATGTGGAACATACCTTATTCTATGGAGAGATATGGATATTATTCTAGAAATACATCTCGCATAGACCACTACACCCACACTCAGATCAAATTTTTATCGGTTTTATCTGGAAATCGAGAGCGCCAGCTAATAACAGATCGACAATCAGATTGTAGTGCCGTAGTAAAAAGCGTAAGGATTTTAGTTTTGTTCAATCACCGTAAGGAGGAAGGTGCGAAGATAAAGAACATACATCAATTGAATGTTGGTTTTTTCTCAAAAGTTGCCATTGTAGGATAATTTTATTAATAAATACATTTGTAATGATTCATCTTGGGACTTGATCCTTCTTATCTAGGCTCAACTTTGATTATTATTGAATTTGCCAGAGATCCTGAAAAACTTTATATTGAAATAATAGTAACAAGGAAATTATTTTATTCTCTATTATCACATGTCTACAGTAGAGGTATTTCAATATACTATGTACATTATATACAAATTATATGAAAATAAATAAATAAATAATAAAAGATCTTATGTAAATTAATATTTCCAATGCTATGATAATTTTACCTATAATTTTACTAAATATCAACATATTTGATGCACAATCGAAGTTTACTTTTGTCATTGTTCTGGTTTGTTTTTCTGACTTATATCTCTTTCTGCTCTTCTCTGGTCCATGTCATAGTTAGTACGGCCATTTGCAACCAATACCATAAACAGACCAGCTATTGCAAACATTATGTAAATTAATGCCTCTTGCCTTGAAGATTCTATGGCATCATTCACTTTGATTTGTTTCTTTCTCAGGAATTCTTTATCATACTTGGCTTTCTGAAATAGATCTCCATAGTGATTTTTTGACCTGTAATGTATAATATCCATATGAATAAATTAAAATATACCAAGTATATAAATAAATACATACATATCACGCCACGGGGTAGGCAAAGAGGATATAAGAGTATGTTAATATTTGAAATTCAAACCATTTCTTGGTCGGGCACATACTTTGTTTTGTTATATCTATAATGGTTTAAGGTAGCAGTTTGAATGAAAACAGACAGACAGACAGATGTGGCGAGGGACTTTGTTTTCTAATAAGATTTCTAATATATTACACTTGGTGTGCTTCTTATAAATTTAGTATTGGAGATATTTTAAAAACTGATGGGAAGCAATCAGATTTGTTATAGAAGGTCTGTGTTTATAGGTAAATTTCTTAACATCAATGTCACTGAAATTGCCCTCTTCACTCTCTCCGCCTTACCCATGAGGGACTCAGTGTTATGATATGTTTTTACATATGAAATTTTAATACACAACAAAGTACAATGTAATTTTACCAAGCATCATAGTTGTATATAGGTGTTCTTCCATCCATAGTAGGCGCAACATTACGATTTTCACGTGCCTTGTAGAATTTTGCCAAAGGATCTGTTGGCTCTGGTTCATGTTGCCAGTCCATTCGACCAGTATTTTCTCTGCCTACAATTAATCCTGCAGACATTTAATTATTATTATAAATATTGGTATATTAAGTATTATAAATATATATTGATTGGTGAAAGGCTATTTGTTTTAAGCAGCCAGCAATTTGGGACAGCCAAGTTTCATACAATTCTGTGCACTTTTTTGGTGCTTGATACAATACATGTTTAGTACATCATTCTCAAAAATAATTTAAAATGAGACATTAAATTTACCATATTTATTTAAAACTCCATTTAAGCTGTGCACAAAAACTAACAATGGAGCTTAAGGTTTTATTCTCATACTAAAATTTCAGTTGAATCCCAGATAAAAGCATTTTTCGATATACCAAACTTTAGACAAAAAGTTCCTTGGAACATTTTGCTTTCCACTACTAGTAGTATATTTTAACCACTATAACCTTTTAAGTTAGGTTCTATAAATCCTTTCCAAACATGCCTGTATCTTTAACATCACTCAATTGGAAGTTAAACAATAAAGCCTATTCCTGTTACTATTGAGTAATGGCTTCAATCAATTTGGTCTCCACTGCTTAAGCACTGTAAGGTTACTTAAACCATTTTGCGGGTTGGAGGTTGAATCATTTTACTTCACTCTAAAAATAAGGTGATTCAGATAATTTTGATTGAGGAAACTTTGAACTCATAATTGATTTTATATTGATAATAATACCAAAACATTAAGGGATTTTTAACAAGAAAGATCCCTGATCCCTTTTAAAGTAAGAGCAACAGATTTTTATATATATGTATTTTTAAAAAAATTGAATCTTTAAATGGCTCTCAGGTTTGGCAGTAATGGCTTTCACCCGTTGATATATATAATGGTGCTCATCACACAAAACATATATATAATATATATGCCCAGAATAATACTAATTCAGATTTAGATTACCACATCAGTACTAAAATGAACACCTATCATGGAATCTTAAATCTAAATGACTAGCAATTATTAAGACTTTAATCTCAGGGTCAGTTCTGTTACATAAACTGTAGTACAAATTCAGTTCTTGTTAAACTCACCTTTATCATACATTTTTTTTAGCCTCACATTTCCTAATACTTCATAAGCCTCTGTGATTGCTCTAAATTTTTTTGCTGAGGCTTCATCCTGAAATATGCAAAAGTAATTCTATAAAATTCCAAGTATGTAGATTAGAATCTAATTTTTCTACTTCAATCAAAGGTTGATGACCCAGGTTTTACTAGTATCCGCCAGGTTCTTTCTAATTCATCTACGTTGGTATGTACCGGATCTTGCTAAAATTACGGCTATGGAAAAATAAAAGAGGAAACATTTACGGCATTTTACTTACAGGAGACAAGTCCGGATGGTGAACCTTGGATAATTTATAATATGCCGTTTTAATATCGCTCTGTGTGGCTTTTGGGGTTATTCCAAGGACATCGTAGTGGTTAGCTGAGACTCGAGACGAGGTGCTGAGCGTACGCACCATTCCAGACACCAGTAACCTCGACTTGCTTTGGCTCAGCATCTGAAGAGCACCAACTTACGTGTTTTACTTAGAATATAATGGTTATCTAACTAATGAATTTTAAACAAATATAAATATTACCCTAACTGGTTTTAGACAAACAATTTATCCATTGATTGAAAGATTAAAAATTAACAAGTCAAACAAATAAAATAATATTATTGACATTTCAAAAAAAAAAACTTTAAGAAAAAAAAATACGTAATCACACAGATTAAATTTACGAATAGGAGACAGGTAAAGTAACAGATTACTAAGCGCAGAACCCTGTTTAGATTTACTACTACTTTAATTGGTACTATGAACTTTTATAAGCTCATACACAAGATACTGTGTTTGAATGCTATATGCTATTAGAAAATGACAACAGTATCAAAATATATACGACCTAAAGACTAGTATCCACGCTATGAATATACTTTAGAAGCCTCTGTGTTATCATACTAAATAAAATGTATATGGTAATCATTATGACGTCAAGTTTTGCACGGAGTCAACGGAGTGTGAGTGTGGGCGATCAATATTCGATACTATTGTGCTGGAGTGTTTGATACCTATTTGCCTAAATTCAGTGACCAAGAAAACTCTTTGTACATAACCGTTCATATAACGCACGTAAGTATTTCTAGTATTGTTAATAGGTAAAAACAGTCACTTCTTGAACCAGGTGTGCTTTGTTGAAAATACACACCCATTTATGGAAATCCTTGCTGTATGACTGTATGCCCTAGATTGTACGTTACTTTATGGACGTTATATACTGTTGGAAGGCGGTTTTTGGCAATGAGTCACATTCATTACAGCAAGTGACGATAGGTTGACTGACAACTTACTTCGTTAAGTCTTATTAATTCCAAGTTGACATCTTCATCTAATTAATACTGCTCCAAAAAATTGCTGGAGTAATAGTTCAGTGTGTAAAAGTCTGTCATAAGGCCAGGTGGTGATATTGAGTCCATATTTTCGTACGCCAATTGGTATGTTTCGATTTGGAATTCGTAATTGCTACTATGTATTTTCCTTCTAGCTAATATGAATTTAAATGATAATTTAATTGCATTTTTTGCTGTTGTACGAAGAAAGTTTAACAATGTGGTAACTTCAAGCTATTAAAATTCCATTTATGGTCATTATTATGTAGTTACACAAATAATCTGTGACACTAGTCTTAAATAATAGTGTAGATAAATTGCATAAATAATTGTATTGAATTTATATGTATGTATAAAATAGAATATTGAGAATAGTTTAGTATAAAACACAAAACATAATTCTTGTTTTCAAATTTTAACTATTAAGTAAATGATTCATCCATATCAAATCATTTGCTCTCTATAAGTTATTTTACAGTTCAAGCTTTTTTTATCCTATTGTAATATTTTTTATTTAAATAGATTTGAACCATGTCTTCCCGTAAAACTGCTGGCCGCCGAGGCACCAACAAGAAGCGTGCCCAGCGTGCCACCTCAAATGTATTTGCCATGTTTGATCAGGCTCAGATTGCGGAGTTCAAAGAAGCATTCAATATGATTGATCAAAATCGTGATGGCTTTGTAGATAAGGATGACTTGCATGATATGCTGGCATCACTTGGTAAGTGATTACAAAAACATTTTTAAGCCTTAAGCCTGTGGTCCTCCTGATGGTAAATGGTTACCGCTGCCTATGCACACTTACAACACCAGGGGTATTGTTTGTGCACTGCCAAACCTTACTTTTAATGTTACATTTCAATGTATTATGTAGTTAGTTATTGGCTCTAATAGCCATTTAAATCAACACTACTATAAAAAAAATTGTAGGTAATCCTCCTCAGGTGACTGCTACCTGGGCTGCAATGGGTTCTCAGACTTTCTAAGGCTCCTGATAACCACAAAATTACCTTAGATGCTCAATTGCACAACTAGGAAAGTTAACTCAGTATGGTATGGGCCTAAACTTCTTAAAATTCTGCAGATCTCTGTCACATTGGTAACAAGTCCAAAAGGTTTTTTTACCTCTCTCTACTTACTCCTTTGAGAAACCAGGGTGTTTGTATTGTATGGGACATGTCTCATATAATACAAACACATTTAAATGTGTTGTCTTAATAAGGAAACAATGTTTATGATAGATTTAATGTAGAAACCAGATTCTAATTAATTAGCTCTGGCATATTTCTCTCATTTGTGTAAGACATATCAGTACAATATTTGATATAATTATGCAGGTCAAATGAATGATAAACCTTTAAAGATTGTGCAATGGTCCCTCCAGAAGCTTAATATTTCAGTAGTAGTACAGGACAAACATGATGTTATTTCAGTTTTTCATGACTCATGTCCATTTAAGTATACATGATTATGGCACTATTGTAAGCATCCCTAACATATGAAATAAGTAATTTGTCTGCAATACCTGTTTATAAAATGACTGTTTTGGCACAGCTGTCCTTGCTTCAAGTCATGTTTGACCCACATTGTGCCTCATATTTATATGAGTATTGGTTACTGATACCTTTACTTCAACTCAGTCTGTGTTCTAGTTGGTTTTATGAGCATGTAGTGAATAAAGAATATTTAATGAACAAGTGTAAAACTCTAAGAACATCTGTTTAGGCAAAAACCCCACAGAAGACTATTTGGAAGGCATGATGAATGAAGCTCCCGGGCCCATCAACTTCACCATGTTTCTGACTTTGTTTGGTGAGCGTCTGCAGGGTACTGATCCTGAAGATGTCATCAAGAATGCGTTTGGGTGAGCTCTTACCTACTTTTATCATAGTGAATAATTGTTCTACAATTGCGTAGTACGGCTTATCGCGCCCTCTTTACATTGATGTACATTCATTAGCTAAATATTTACATTTTCACATGAATATTTCGCTCACAATGTAAATTTAGAAATTGTCCTAAGCTTCGAAAAATCGTCTCTTAAAAATTATATAACGTGATCGCAGCGCCACCCATCGGGTTAAAGTTTTATGTTTTGATTAATATCCAATGTCAAAGTTGCCCTAAAATTTGATCAATGTCGTTATGTCAACTTAAATAACGTTATATTAAAACGAAAGTTAAATATATAACTATATAGTTAGCAAAACCAGGGGTAACATGTGGGATTAGGCAAGTGTTAGTTTATTTATACCCTACTAATATTATTTAAAAAAATATTTTATTTGCGGGAACCTTGTGGGAAGGCGTGAGGATATATATATTTGTTATACATTTGTGGATATACAGTTTTGTGTAATGTATTTTTAAATTTCTGCTTAAAAGAACTGTGTCATCAGATGTTGATTAAAAAACATTCTGCCTTCTCACTTTTATGCTATTTGCTTTTATGTTCTTTTTGTAAATATCACAATGCTAGTTTCTTTTTTAACTTTTCGCCGTGACTTCAGATGTTTCGATGAAGAGAACATGGGAGTGATTAACGAGGAGCGACTCCGCGAGTTGCTCACAACTATGGGTGATCGCTTCACCGACGACGATGTCGACGAGATGCTCCGGGAGGCGCCCATACGCGACGGACTCTTCGACTACGTGGAGTTCACTCGCATCCTTAAGCACGGAGCCAAGGACAAGGATGAGCAGTAAGATGATGAGATGATAAAAAGTTGGCGGGTTGCTAAAAAAACTAACACTTTATAATCTTTCACATAGTTGCTAATTTTGATTAACATGTCATATAATGGTAATAACATGTAGTGCTTATTAAATATATATAAGATATAAACAGGAGTAAGGTTAGAAATTTCCAATCAAGCTCCCTTTGGTTGAATATATATATGTATATGTATAAGGAACGTATAAATTATATTAGTAGGGTATAAAGTAACATATAGAATTATTCAGTAATTAGCTTTTCCTATTCCTTCTGTCTTGAAGCAACCTGTCTTTTGGCCATTACGATTTAATATTTGCCAAATTAATGAATTTTATATGAGATAAAAAAATGTTATTGGATAAGTTAGATTAATTTCAAATTAATCTCTAAAGATACTGAGGTGCTATATGAGACCTAGTTCTTACAGCTGCATTTCTTTTGTTAATTTCATGCATTTTACAAAATTAATTCCATAGATTTTATAAATATTAAAAAAATTAAGATTTTTTTCTATGTATGTATGTCTTTACCATGTAACATTATTTTAAAGTTTTTACTGTTGAAAGTCCTCACGAGTTATACAGAGATAGGTGACTTATATCCTCTCGCAATTTCGGCACGCCCTAGATATGTATGTATCCTAGACATTAGTGTTTCAATAGTTAGTAGACTAATTTTAATAACTTTGTATTAGAAAAAAAACAGTAAAAGTATTATAATCATTCCTTCAATATCATAATCATGGTTGATGAGTTTTTAATAACTTAGAGGCAGAATAGAGAAAAGGCTTCATATACATATATTACTAATTAGCAGTCAATCATGGCAATCGATACTTGTAATCTGCAACTGTAGGGAAGAAACAAAATTTATAAACAGGTATCATCAAGTTTTTTTTTTCTCTTTGTCTATGGTATGTAACTTTTTCTAGAGAGTAGCAATTATACTTATATTGTAAAATGTAATATTGCATACTCTTTGTTTTAATATATATATCGTGTATGTAGAAGGAGATTAACTCCTTATTAAATTTAAGAGTGAATAAAATGACCTTTATTATCTACGGGAACAATTGTTTAGTATATTATACGCCTCGACAAGGGAGCGTCTTTTAAGTCTATGACTACTATATTCGTTTAAATTATGAATTAAATATTAGCTTAGGTTTGAACTGTAATTTGTAACATGTAGTGTGTAGATGTTGTGTGTAATCATTATGTATTTACGCGTTTTCTCTGTGTAATAAATTTCTCATTATATAATCATGTGTGTTTTATTACTGTTCTGTTCCATTGAAGAGTTTAATGGGCGTGTTGGGCATTTCGTAGTCTTTCGTAATGTCAGTGTTGCAGGTTGTAACCCAGGTCTGTATCAATGCGTTTTATCTTACCACAAGCTTTATGGAAAAGGTAACCTAAAAGAAGAATAACGCAAGGTAACCTATTTACGCCTGTGAAGAAATTCAAAGCTGTTGAGATTTTTTGTACCACACGTGGCAAATAAGCATCCGTCTGATGGTAAGCGGTTACCGCCGCCTATGGACGCTTGCAACACCAGGGGTATAGCTCGCGCGCTGCCGACCCTAAGTTTTGTCAGTCACCTTAGCTCAAAAATATGTTCATAATAAATAGAGTTAATTTTCTTTAGGCAATAATAAAAACTAATTTTCAACAATATCTTTATATAATGTTCACCATTTGACGCTTATTTTAATTGTGATAATAATATGAGCATAAATAATAGAAGAGTAATGACATGCCTGGATAATATGCATACATTTTTCATTTAACAATCTGTTTTCCTAAAGCGTGGCCCAAACTGGTGTATCATGTATCATGTTCTTAAAATGTTCGTGCATTTATCTTGTACTTGTACTTTATAATATTATGTACCGTGGAAAGGTATTCCAAAGAATTCATGAGCAATTATTTCTTATAGATCACATTACTTACTATAGAGTATAGATAAAATGAGCTATTACTTTATCTATGGTAAGGAGCTTTAGTAATAAACAAGTAACTGAAGCTCGTTAAAGTAGGTGAATTAAGGGATTTGCTAGTTTATAGGTCGCTGAATATCTAAGTGTCCTATTAATTATTAGCGTCATCATGCGTAAGTATCCTTGATAAACTGCGCCCCTCGCTCAGCGACCATCATGATCGCTGCCTGAGGATTGCCGGTGGGTTGAGTTGGCATCGCTGAGGCGTCCATAACTCTCAATCCTGGAATATATATTTAGATGTAGCTTAAATTAAAAAAGCCACTTAATATAAAATAATAAATAAACCTAAATATACATCATCACGTGGAGTCCTTAAGGGGTAGGCAGAGGGTATAAAGCGCCAGTTCTCTCTAGATCTCTCTCTTTCCCTTCGTTTACATTCATCAGTCTCTTTATACACGGTCGGTTTCGAGTACTTTTGACGTTCCCGTCCTTGAGCGTCCGATAAATTTTATCAAGGTAGTTGGAGCGCGGTCTTCCTCTGCCTCTCCATGCACACACTTTCGCTTCGTATATCTGTTTCGTCAATTTTCTATCGTTTCTATATGTCCAAACCAACGTAACATGCCTTTCTTCATCTTTACAATCACACCCTCGTTCACGTCAGTTGTTTTGCGAATCTATCTTAGATTTATATTAGGTGCTACTAATAAATCAAATAAAATTCCACTGTTGATATGATAATACGAGTACGAACGAGTTAAGTAGTTTGACAAACACATGCCTGACTTTCCTTTTTTCAGGTTCCTTCAGTGAGACCATTTGACATGGTGCATTAAAGCAATACTTAGGTACCTTGTACTTCTAAAGTCCGTCTGTAGTATAGAAAGGTATAAAAGTACACTAACCGCGAATGTTGTACACCCTCAATTGTGGGTCAATGACCTGTCCTATGGCGGCTGTGCCGAGTTGGTGGTTTTGCGCGTCGGTGTGCAATCTGGTCATGCATTCTATCCATGGTTCCGACCACTCAGGCTCCGCGGGGGAACACAACTCTGACGTGCTGCGGTCAAGTTCTAAACCGAACTGTTCTTGCAGTAGCTGTTAGAGGAATATACCGTGAATCTGGTTATTTATATTATTCTTTATCAAGAATAAAGTTTGTATGTTTGTGAGCAATGAGTTTTTCTGAACTTAAGTACAGTGATTAGTCACACCACGAGCTTTACGGTGAAGGAAAACATCGAGAGGAAACCTGCATACCTCTGAGAAGAAATTCAAAGGCGTATGTATAGTCGTGCTTGAGTAACGGCGATGGACTCGCCATCTGTCACGTTGGCACCTAATATACATCTGGCGGAAAGTGTGTATAACCTATACACCTCTGCCTACCCCTTCGGGGACCCTTGTGGGAAGGCGTGAGGATATATTATTTATTATTATATATATATAAGTATATATATATTTATATAATACTAGTTGTCCCGCCCAGCTTCGCTCGGGTGGAAAAAAAAGATGGTGGCGCCACCTATCGGGTCCAATTGTGAATCTAAACCATTCCCAGATCCCCTTGAACACACACAAAAAATTTCAATAAAATCGGTCCAGGCGTTTAGGAGGAGTTCAGTGACATACACACTCACAGAAGAATTATATATATAAAGATATATATATATATATATATATATATATATGTATAAAATAATATTTGCCTACACTGTTGAATTGGATGAACCTGTAACTGCAGTGTATAGTTTTAATAATGAATGAATAAATAGATAATAATAGGTAATAGTAATATCATCAACTTCTGAACAGACAGCTTATAATCACTAATGGAGAACTATATTATTACGGAATAACAATAAGCTCTCTTTCTAGATTAAATGAGATCTAGTTAATTAAATTTGACGCGGTTAAAACCACAGGGTAACTTCATAGTTCATATTACAGTACAGACTCGCCTGACTCGCCACACGTTGTCGGTCTTTTACGTTGGCACGTAATTATTACTCCGGCACAAACAGTATTAAG
This sequence comes from Drepana falcataria, assembly GCA_945859725.1. Lineage (NCBI taxonomy): Eukaryota > Metazoa > Arthropoda > Insecta > Lepidoptera > Drepanidae > Drepana > Drepana falcataria. Next base: position 4,654,298 of record OX243941.1, on the reverse strand, counting down.
CCCCTGCTCATTATTTTGAGTCCTGACGATAGCCCAAAATGTACTTTAGGCAACGCTTACCGGGCTTTCAAATATCTGCTGCAGGTACTTGCCGGCGTCCATCATCATGCGCATGTCGTCGGGGTGCGAGAAGAAGTTGGCGTAGAACAGCGGGGGGTCTAGCGGGTTCGATGAGTTGAGTGTCAGGTAGCCGATGCTTCGTGGCAGCAGGAGGGCAGCGTTTGCTCTGAAAGGCAAATATTGCATCTTGAAAGTAAATAGATAAAAAAAAATTAACAGTATCCTGGCGAACCGCAGTTCGGATAAAATTAGAGGTTTATATAAGCGTAGATATACAAATCACTTTTACATTCTGGTGATTTCACGGAGTGACATAGTCACTGCACGACAAAACTCCTTAAACAAAGAGAAATAAAAACTTATCGCAGACTAGGACCGTCATGATCATATAAGTAGGTCCATGATTCATATTAGGTATCAAAGGCCTGATTTAACGGGAAGACTAACGTTACTCACGTCAAATTGTAAGTTTTCATTATTAAGCTTATCACCAATCGTAACCATGGATGACAAGTATACGTATTACAGTATTTATCACTAAACTCATGTCATGTATGAGATGAATTATCATATGTAGGTACGAACTGAGCGTAACGTTGAAAATTGCTTGTTAAATGTCTGTTAACTACTTCTATCTATATGATTACTAGCTGTATTGTATTCTTGCGACTTCTTTTTATCACATGTCGTATCCAAGACTTTAGCTATCCGATCCTAAATGGATACATCCACTCATAAGATATAGAATAGATATAACTTTTACAAAAATGTTATTCTCACGTGACGTTAAGTCCATTCTCAGGGCATTCCACGGCTGGTTCATCAATGCCTCCGGTCCTCGAACAATCCGCGTAGAATCCGTTGAAGAAGAATTGGATGTCGGGCTGGCTGCGGCTCCTGTCCGCTAAGCTCGAGTACAAGATACCTGTGAGCTGACAAATAAATTTTGGAGTGAGAAGCAACTACAAGACTTTTACGACATTTAACGACTTTCATTCTGGCTTACACACCACACACGGATTCAACCTACACTATAAGTGTATTTTTTATCGCTAGCGTCGCTAGGTTAATACAGACTAGTTGTGCCCCGCGTTTTCACTCGCATTATCTTGGATTCCACTGGTAGATTTTTTTTACATCCATATCAGCACGTTGAGTGGCTCACGGAGTAGGCAGAGAGAGTAGAGCTCTCTCTAGACTTACAGACCTTTCTCTCTTCATCTACATTCATCAATCTTTTCATACTTGCTCGCCGGTTTCGAGTACCTACTCTTGATGTTCCCAACCTTGAATGTCCGATTGATTTGATATAGCTAGTTCGAGCAAGGTCTTCCTCTGCCCCTACTTCCTCATAATTTCGCATTGTATATGTCCTAGTAGATTCTTCTGGATAAAACTTCCTATGTGCTCAAGCTAATAAATCTATCTTTGTGGCAATTTTTCTCTCGTTCCGTTCAGTACTTTTTGTATGAATAGGAAGGAATAAACATACTCCGAAACTTAAGCATTTATAATATTAGTAGGATGTAATAATGTTACCAACCTGTGTGATGCCAGTAGAGCTCATAGGTCCTTTTCTTGTCAGCAAGTATTCCATAGCAGCATTCCAATTCAACGTCTCTACGTTCTTCAACTCTTTAAGGATAAAGGTGAGAGTGATTCCCACATGGTTCCGTAAGTTCTGGCCCACAGGCAAATCAGCTTTGACGGGGATATTAAACCTTTCCAACGTCTCCCGTGGTCCGATCCCTGAGTGCATCAGAATATTTGGAGTATTCAACGCGCCTCCACTCAAAATTACCTAAAAAAAATTATAAGAAAGTAAGTGAGTGCAGAGTCGACCAGCTTGTGCTCTGTGTCAATATATGTACATATTTGTAGAAGGAAGGATTCTGGAAGACATGGATTTCATCATGTTTCTTCTCGCCTGAGTTCCATGTATATTTGCTATTTAGAAAACGATTATTAAGAAAGATAACAAAATCTCAAAAAATACTCAAATGTGATGGTTTATCGTAATAAAACCTGTACAATAAATACTAGCCAAGCCAAGCCAAGATAAAAGCCAATCATAACTACACGTTTGAGTAGAAAGCCAATGATAGATGCCTACGTGCCTGACGTAGGCATCAGTTACGTTGGCGGCGAAATATGCCTCGGGAAAAGAGGGTTTTTGCACCTCTGTGTACACCTTTACATGTCGGAAAGCGAAAACAAATGCACGGTTATTATAATGTGCTTTTATTTTAACCATGTCTCTATGAATGATTAAGCTCTTTATGGGAATAGTCATGAGAAGATATGCCATTTTACTACGGTGCTATGGAAGAAGCATTGAATAAACAAAAAAGTTGTTACCTCCTTTGACGCTCGTACGATTTGACGGTCACCAAATTCGTTGACAAATTCCACAGCGACGGCTCTATTTCTTTTAATCACCACTCTAGTCACGTGAGCGTTCAGTTTCACGCTGAGATTCGGTCTCGCCCATTTGGGCATAAGGAAAGCTCTTGCGGGTGTGTAGCGTTGTCCATTTCTGCCAGCAGACACAAATAAGTAACACAACAAGCCTCAACAACTCGTTCGAAAACTGATCATCCTTGAATAATGGCGTTTCATCCTTGTTTAAGGGGACACTTCATGGAGATATTAATTAATAAGCCATATTAATAACACTCACTGATTAAACGCCTGTGCGATGGTGAAGCCTTCGGGCGTGTTCGGGTCGTTCATGTCCGTAATCACGGGTAAGCCGGTCTCGTTGATCGCACGCAGCAGGGTGTACACCGCTTCTGGTTGGTGATTGAACTGGCACAAATTGTGAATTTACTATTTGCAATGGTCGAATAATACTATAAAAATAAGATTGATCGTAATAATATATAATATATCCTCACGCCTTCCCACCACCACAAGGGTCCCCGAAGGGGTAGGCAGAGGTGTATAGGTAATACCCACACACCCATTTTCCGCCAGAGATATATTTTAGGTGCCAACGTGGCAGATGGCGAGTCCGTCGCCGTTACTCAAGCACGAATATACAAACGCCTTTGAATTACTTCTCAAACGTGTGCAGGTTTCCTCTCGATGTTTTCCCCGTAACCGCCGTAAAGCTCGTGGTGAGACTAATGTAACACTGTACTTAAGTTCAGAAAAACTCATTGGTACAGTCGGGATTCGAACTTGCGATCTTTGTGTCGCAGGCAACTGGTCGAACCACTCGGCCACCACGGCCTTGATTTTTAAACTAAGCATTATCTGTATTTAGGTACTGCTTTGCTTGTAGTAAATTGTCTATCTATCTAACTTGAAAAGCTGTTAACATACCCGCTGCACGGGCATCGGCCCGGCGTCCGAATGGTACTTGCCGCTGACGAGCGACCCGATCTCTTTATTGCCCTCACTTCTGTCGAAGTAGGGTAGATTTTCTTCCCACGACCAGCCCTTGGCCCCCGCTTGAACCCAGTCTTCATAATCTGCCGCGTGGCCACGATGGTACATCATGCCGTTGAGTACGCTGGAACCGCCTATTTGAGATCATTACGTTATTAGTCAATAATCCGAAAACTGATAAAATTTTATTGATTCATAGATGCGAAATTTAGGAAGCTATTATAGACTGTAAAGCTCTCTATGATTTTAAATTGTAGATATAGATTAGTATCCACATAATCTCAGGATTTTCTTTATGATTATTTGATAAGAAACGAACATTTTATATTCCAGACTATATTTGTCTGATATTGCCTTTACGTAGCTCATGCAATTTTTATTGCCAGTTTCTATATCAGAGGGTGCACATTTGAAGATATTTAATTTATGAAGATCATTCAATATCTTATAAAGGTTCAGGAGTTACTCGAGGACTTTGAAAGGCGAAACAGTTATCAAGAAAATAGCGATCCTTTATAGATTTTGGATTTTGGAAAGATATCCAAAAAACGTATTTTATTTAATGTTTATGTACAATTTAAGTGCAATAAATAACAATGCTAAAATAAGCTAATTTACTTTAGCATACAAGATTCCTGCAAAATGTCGGCAAGGCGTGAGCGATACCCTTGGTATTGAAGAGACATCCACGAATGGCTATAAGCTCTTACCACCTGGCGGACCGCATGCTTCATTGCCACCTTAAAGGTAAAAGTACTAATATGACCCTTTTGGTTAAATCCTATAAGAAATACTATGTTTAAGCATACTACCTAAGACCTTCCCCCTGGGCCACAAGCAGCCTTTCTCTCCCTGATCGAGGCAGTAATCGCCCGGCACGGTGCGATAGTCCCAATCCAGGTCCTTGTTGGACCAGAATGTTCTGTAGAAGGACGGTGGCCTAGCTCCAATCGGTTCCTGGATTCCTGCTTCTAACACAAGTACCTGGACCGAATTGAATTCACGGATTACATATGGATTTATCCCGAAATTGTGGTAAAAATCAGAATCAAAAATAATGTATCCAAAGTAAGGGACACAGGTAACACTCATTGATCGATACATACTAATTATGAAAATACGGCAAAAAAAAACGGCCATAGTGTGTCAGTCCACGCGCAGTGTAGGTAGGGTTCCGTAGTTCCAAGGACATTTTATAACTAGGCCGACTATTACTTAAAGAATTAAAGATTTTTTTTGATATTTGATTGTTTGTTTGTTTGTATTGAATAGGCTCCGAAACTACTGGACCGATTTGGAAAGTCCTTTCACCATTGGAAAGCCATATTCACATTGAGTGACATAGGCTAGATATATTTTCTTATATAAAAGATCTTATGTCCACCCGTGCGAAGCCGGGACGGACCGCTAGTTATACATATAAGAAACTAACCTTAAAGTTTTCATTCTCACTGAGCCGTCCAGCAGCTATGGAACCACCTGGTCCAGCCCCGACTACTATGAAGTCATATTCCTCCTCCACATTGTCGATAGAGTCCACTCGGGAGCAGGGATCAGCGATGTCACACCGACCCTTCAAGAACCCTTCCAGCAGGAGCATGAACAACACCGTACCGGAACATACTGGTGAGTTCGCTATCGAGTACGTCTCATCTATTAGAGGGCACATGCAATTCTGTGTAAAAAGATAAAAAATACATATAATATAAATAATACCTTGGGCCAATTCCACACAAATTAACCTAGTCCCAAATAAAGCAAAGCTTGTACTATGGTAACCAGACAACGATATATATACTAGTATACATAAAAACATAGGGCATTTAAGACTAAGGTACAAATACTCGTGTCCATCACACAAATATCTGCCATCAGCGGGAATCGAACGCGCGGCCTTATGGTTCGTAGACAGGAGAAAATATAACATCGATAGCAAACCCGCGTATAAAAAGAAATCAAAAGACATATGCATAGTCGTGTTTGAAACGAAGAGACAGGTATATCTAGGTGTCACCTGTCACTTTGACACCTAGATATATTACCGGAAAAATATAGTTCTATAATAATTAAAAAAAATCTGCGAGCATCACGGCGAAGGAAGTCGTTGCAAGGAAACGGTCGTCGTTTTGGAAAGAAATTCATTATATTTACCTATAGGCGTGCTTAAGAGAAGGCGATGGGATCAGTCACGTAACACCTAAATATATTTTAGGTGTTCGGACACAATTCATATTAGTTCATTACACTCACTACATGGGACCATTGGAGAATAAAAAATAATCTTCTTGATAATAGGTACCTATTGTTACATGCTAGCAGGAACGGGAGTTTATAAATTTCGTAGAGATCGTGATTTGATTTAAGCCCCAGTCTGTACCAATTAGACATTTTGCACACCGCGAGTTTTATGGTGAAGAAAAATTTAATACAAACTCAATGTGAAGACATTGAGGAAGACTATGAGGGACCATGACATGATTGCATAAGTTCCACGACATGAGGGTATCAGTACACCCGTTCCTACTCGTTGCGAAGATATCTTAATTTAAATAGCAGTGGAAAAATTATAATTGTACAAAGGCTTCTTACCTCTGGAGCTAAAATCATAGCGGAGGCTTTTGAGTCTTGTCGATGCACTAATTTTCTTTAAAATAAAAAAAAACTAAGTTAATTTCCACTTCCGTGGATAATATCAGACTGTTTAATTGAATTGCGAGACATTGTTCTGTTATATAATATGTGGCCCATCTGCCGCTTTACGTAAATGTGAGTCAACATGAATATTATAATCATAATTATCCTTTATCTTATAACTATTTAATACATGTTTCGGCACTTGATACATGATACTTGATACACATGCATGGGAAATACATATAAATAAAAATATCTTCACGCCTACCCACAAGGGTCCCCAAAGTGTTAGGCAGAGGTGTACTACACACACAAACCCACTTTTCGCCGGAGATACTACATTTTAGGTGCCAACATGATTGAAGACGTTTTTGAATTTCTTCTCAAACGTATGCCGGTTTCTTCTCGATGTTTCATTCTCCGTAAAACTCGTGGTGTGACTAATTACTGTTCAGAAACTCATTGGCACAGTCGAGATCCTAACTAGTGATCGTTGTGCTGCAGGCAACTACTCGAACACTACGGCAAACGAGACTCTTAGGAAATGCATTTGGTTCACATACAATTGTTTTGTGCCGAAAGATGTAATATAACAGGTAATTTTATGGACTATCTATGGTCCCGTGGTTTGTCACCATCTGTCACGTTGAGACCGAACGTTTCCTCGGCGAGATGGGATAAATAGCTTTAACGGAGTTGGAAGAAGATCATGAAGAGATTCACAAGTAAGTACTAGATCTAGTCGACGTCTTAAAACTACCAAAGGATAGATCAGGCTGAAGAATACCCCGCCTTTGTTTGCAGGGTTGCAAACCCAAATAAGTGTAACGCGCTTGTGGTTGTAGGTACGATACTCGCTGAGGTATCAACAGCAACAATAACTTAAAAACTACTAAACGAAATGAAATATGTATCCGACGGTGAAAACGGCATTTTTGAGTTTAATTACGTTAGTAGTAGTTAAGTTACGTTCAGACACGTGTCAACCAACGTGGTAGGCATATCGGGGGATTTTGTTTTACAATTTACAGTGATGTGTTCGCTTAGTCCTCACCTCGCCCTCTGCTGCTCCCGAGAGTCCTCCACGGAGTGCCTCCTGACCCCGGCCGCCCTCAGTAGAGCGTCATGTTTGTAAATGAATCACAACATGTATTTTATGCTGTAATACAATGTTCAAAGTAATCTATACAAATAAATAAAATTGGAGTGTCTGTTTGCAATATTAAAATAATTGTTTTTTTATTAAATGCGTATGGATGTATTATATATATTTTTTCTTACAATTTGTGTCTGTCTGTTTGTTCTGGCTAATCTCTGAAACGGCTGGACCGATTTTGACTTTGACGGGATTTTGACGGGACTTTTGCCGGCAGATAGCTGATGGACCACTGCTGCACCGGAATATAGGTTACTTTATTTTAGGAATAAAATCTTAATCTAATAATGATTAACAACGATTAAAAATTAACGTGAGGGCGTAACAAACTTACGCATTGATACAATAACTTTTGATTCAAAGTATGTAGCTATGCACACCAGTATGTTAGTAAGACGAAATTATATATTTTGTCTTACTAACATACATGTACCTAGTATAAACTTATATTTAATTGCTTTTAGAATATGGCATTGTAGTTGTAGTTAGTTTTAGTAGGTGGTATCCATAAAACATATATACCTAGCTACGGAAAAATCACATGCCAATATTATATGGTCTATTATTGTACATTTAAACATCACATTATGATACCAACCGTGTTCTGGCGAATACATTATTTCATTTGATTAAAACTTGTAGCAATAATTAAATATATCTATAAATAGGAGAAATTACAAACATAACAACACAGGTAATAAAGTGGATCTAATCCTTAGTGATAACTTTATTGCAGACTTTTTAAATAACAAGAAATACTCAAGACTAACTATATAGGTAAAAGGGTTCAAACGTATCCAATGTAATATATTTATAATGATGAAAGTAACATTAGCGATTGCTTCAAGGCGCGTTAGTTTTGTTAAGAAAACTAAAAAAAAAACGAAAAATAAAAACAACTAACACTTATAAAAATTCATTAGCATTTGTTATTTGATGTTTTCTATTTGTTAAAGTGTTTGACACATTAGAAAAGGCCCGTTGCTAACATTGGAAAACGATTTGAAAAGGATAAAATTTTCCTTAATGGGAACAACACGAACAACTTGGAATATTTACCAGAACGATAATAAAATACTTGCATGTAATATTTATCTACTTATAGGGTCATTGCATGTTTGTTCATTGGTTTTATTAAAATAGGTACTAGCTGAGCCCCGCGGTTTCACTCACGAAAATTTAGTTTGATTAGATTATGATTTTCTAGCAATAAAATACGTTTCATAATATGTTAATATCCGGCTAGTAATCTTACTAAACGAATTAACGTATTAGATTTTTTTATTATTATTTATAGAGTTTACAAAGAGTTAGATATCTCTATATCTAGCTAATCCTAGATAAATATCTCTATATCTGGCTTAGGATTATTCAGCTCTATAACTTAACTAAAATCCGTTCAGTAGTGGTTGCGTGAAAGAGGACCAAACACCGTCACACAAACTTTCGCATTTGTTATATTACAAATGCGAAAGTTTGTAATATAACAAATGCGAAAGTTTGTAATATAAGAAATGGGAAAATTTGTGACGATGTTTAGAAAAAAAGGATTAGGGGATAGGTCAGGGTTAGGGGAATAGCTTCGAAACCATAACATAAAAACAAATCATACATATCATCACGCCTAGTCCGGGTATATTGAAAGTCGAGCGCCAGTTGCCTCTATACGTAGGTACAGACCTCTTTCGCTTTATATACATTCAGTAGCCACTTCACACATGCTCGCCGGTTTCAAGTACTCTTGACGTTCCCATACTTGGATTTTCAACCGAGTTAATCTAAGTACCTAGTTGCAACGTCATATTAGACCGCAATATTCTACTCTATAGTTATTATTGTCATTCATCATATTATGTTACCGGACTCTGGATTGCGGCACCTACCACACTAAACGTCAAAATCGATGATAATGAAGTACCTACGAAAACGAAACCTTGGCAACTGAGCTACACTGAAAATATTGGAAATGCAAGTTGAGAAAACTAGACATGTATGGTTTTACAGCTTTTTTAGACCCAATAAGTATCTAAATAAAAGCAAGTAAATTATCTATATATTTTTTAAATTAAAATTATTGAAATATTAATAAAAATATGAAATAGGTGGTTGTTATTTGTAGGTACTTACAGAATATTTGCGATATTGAAGCTTTATCGTGTGATTATTGACAAAAGAATCCCCCTACTCTTTTCGTATGCACACGAAATTGTTACGAATTCTGGTTCTAAGGATATTGACCTCTGTGCAAAAGTTCAGAAGGCATCAAAGCAACACACGATACTTATGACAAAAGTCCTAGAAGAAGTTAACATGCATATAGCGACAAAGAAAACCTTCTTTTAAATAGCATCGTAGTAAATATGCTAAACTTAGGTATGTGCCATGTAAAGCGAGCTCACAAGGCTGTAAATGGTTGAATGCGTAGGAAACAAAATGTTGTCCATTCAAATATTCACACACATCAGAATGCAGTATAAATATTACAAGACATACATATAAAAGTGAAACAATATTAATTATTTTAACCTAAGGGTTTTGTCAGCGGTATCTTGGATCTGCAGCGCTGATATTCTTATGGATTATAACAAATTCCGCTTTTTTTTAATATAGGGTAGGTAGGTACATGAAAAAAAACATTTATTTGAACACGTCTTTTTATAAAAGGTATCTGTCAGAATTCATCAGCATCAGTGCTTAAAAAATACTTTTTTTGAGAAATAGGTCCATACCTATTTCTCCTGCATCCAAATCCTGCATTCTGCTAAAAGGGCCATCCCTTTTAGCAGAATGCAGGATAGAGTGAGCAGAAGCGAGAAAACAATTTGCCTCCCTTCCCTTCCCTTCTCTGTGAGCAGAGGTTCTTATAACTAGATTAACACTCGAAAAATGCATTAGATTTTTCCAGAAGTTCGTTTAGGCCGTTCAAGAGAACGTTTAAAAGCTACTTTTCTTAACTATCTTTCTAAGGAACTGTATTGAACGCTGATACTTACCCCATATAAACGAAAATAGCTTTACACCCATATCGCCTTGGCATTTGTCTACAAAGAAAATATATTATGCATTTTTTTGTTACAAGAGTTTCAAAACATCTTCAGAAAAAATCTTAAATCAAAATAGAATTTACTATACAGAGATCAACTAAGAAGGTTACATATTCACTAGAAATTTGAAAGACTTCATCGCTAATTCCTAGATTACTTTGCGAAAAATATTGAACTTCATTGGAACCTTAAGGTGACGCGACGTGACGATAACTACGTAAATGTTAGGTACCACCATGTTTGAATAAAAATAAATATCTCATTTAAAATAAATTAGGCATCAAGACACCTACTACGTTCTTAATTTGAATAAAATTAATTATTGAATTCAAACTTAAATGGGGCTTGGAATTTATGTGAACCGCCTGTAGATAGGCTGCTTATTATCCTGTACGAAATATTTTGTCTCTGATAAAACTGACTTCCTTTACAAGACCTTGCGTAGGCTTACACTCAAATATCTACTAATGACTTGCTTGTTCATTAATACCAGCAAGCGAATACAGATAGCGTTAGACGCGCTTATTAAATTCAACTTCACGGTTTGTTCCGATAACGCATTTTTGTATAGATAGTGCCATCTACGAATACGCGCCCCACTATACTTCCTTATGTAAGTGTGCAACCTACCACTAATGTTTGAGTATTATCGGTACACACTGATTATCTATGAGTGCACTCGTATGCTACAATTATTAGACTCGGATCATACTCCCCGCACCCCACGACCCCCTCAACTAGAAATTAATGATGCGCGTCTTCCTGGATCGCACTATATATATACATCACGACCGGTGTTATTCAGCCAACTCTCGTATTCAGTTCAGTAAATAAAAAAATAAAATGGTATGGTTTCTTCTTTTTCTCACTTTGTTTATTTTTTTGTGTAAAGATGGTAAAAAAGGCACACTAATAAACTTTCTATGTATGCGATCATTAATAAAGTATATTGTATAAAAGTTCGATTACAATTCCAAAGAATTGTTTAATCCACATATTCAAGGTATGCTTAACGGCTCATAGCGTTTTTACTTGAAAATCATTTTTAAATTTGTATCGCCGACTTGTCAGTCGCAAACACTCGGTTTTCCGTCGTTAAGTAACACTGCCCACTCTAGTACGTTGTAAATACGCATGTGGGGGTTCTCGTTTTTCACTGAAATCATAATGTCATCATTAATAGCCATTCTAAAAGTGGCGTAGCTACCGAAGGGCTAGACGGGGCTGTACCCCGAGCCCCTAAGCTCAGGGGGCCCCTCCGTCTCTGACTTACAAACTATAAATTGTACTAGTGAACAGTTCTCGGAATATAAAGAAACCAGATTCCATACGACTTTAATAATGACTACTTAGTTGTAATTTGTTCATTAAAACAATTTGTATTTGTTTTTTAATTTTATTATGAAGTCGAATGTATTACGATGTATCTAGGTTAAGACGAATCTAGATTACGACAAATCTTGAATACCTACGTCAAATACCGAACAAATGATTTTGAATAGTTTAGTTTATTTTTTGGCCTTTGGTTGCCTAGCTACGCAACTGCATACTAACATATTTTCATCTGCACAAGTTAAATTCAACCATACAATTAATTCGATGCAATTGCGGCAAACAGATTACTTCATTCATTCCAAGTCATTTATTCCAAGTCAACAAATACATGAAAAAAATACTTTTAATATCATACCTTGAACTCGAACGTACTGTTTGGTCGGGAAATCATTATTTCTCCACTTAGGTCGACCATATTCAAAATGATTAGTGGATGGTATCCCCTTGTGAAACTCCTGAAAAATATGAACAACTTCAATATTTTGACGGCCGTCTGGCTCAGTAGTGAGAGTTCCTGACTGCGAAGTTTGAGGTCACGGGCTCGATTCCTGCGGAGGGTCTGTGTGATTAATACGAGTATATATACATATACACGTACCTACCTTAGTCTTGGATGTCCTTTGTGTTTATGTATATATTTATCTTTCTATAAAATTATGCATATCGTTATCTAATTCGTACAAGCCTAAAAGTACAAGCGTTGCTTAGCTTGGAGCTAGGTAATTTTTTTTAAGTGTCATAAGGTAAAAAGTATATATATGTACCTATATCTATTTTATACCCTCACGGCCCTCCCACAATCGTAAATCGTAAAAAGGTCGTGGTTGACATCTTCTTTCGCCGGCTCTATATTTAGGATTTGTGTCCTTCCTAGGAAAATATTTGTGGTAGGTAAGTTGAGTGGTGGATTAACCAGCAAGCTAAGTAGATACATTTTTTTTGTACTCCTTCCCACAAGAGTCCCCAATGGGGGTGTGTAATACCCGCACGCCGACTTTAGCCGAGATATATTTAAGGTGCCAATGTGACAGATAGCGAGTTCACCCCGGACTCGCCATGTGTCACGTTGATATGGACATTGGTAAGCACGGCTACAGCACGGTACGGATACGCCTCTAAATGTCTTCTCAGACGATTACAGGTTTCCCCTCGATATGTTCCTTCACCGTAAAGCTCGTGGTGTGACACCACTGTACTAAAAACTCACTGGTACAGTTGGATTTGAATTTGCAATATTTGTGTTGCGACGACTATTTCCAACCACTCGACCACCACGGCTCCTAACTGTTGACATTGCAGTGTTCAATAAATATCTGGCGCAAAGTGGGTTTGTAGGCACTACCTTATACACCTCTGCCTACCCCTTTGGTACCCTTGTGGAAAGGTGTGAGGATATATTATACATATACGGTTTGTACTTATTATAAACTGAGTGTATAAATGTACTCATTGTATTTATTTATATATATGCTTTATTGTACACCATATTTAATAAAGACAGTACATCATAGGCACAGAGTACAATTGGCGGTCTTATCGCACTCGGCGATCTTGAGGATGGAATATATTGATATCTACAAAAGTAAATTGGTAGCTGAAAGTGTACGGCATCTTATTAAGTAAAATTAAATGTATAATATTATCTTAATATATATAAATTACGTGTCACGTTGTTTGACCGCGATGGGCTCCTAATCTACTTAACCGATTTCAATAAAATTTACACACCGTGTGCAGTTTGATCCAACTTAAAAGATAGGATAGCTTACATCACAATTGGACCCGATAGGTGGCGCTGCGATCGTGTTTCAGGAAGATTAACTTTTTCACCCGGGCCAAGCTGGGCGGGACAGCTAGTAACCATATATATCATCATTGTACATACATATTGTTAAACAGCATTGTACATATGCAGTTATTGTAGATGTGTGCTGTTTGAACAATTTCACTAATTGTACGTATATGTATATATACGTGTTACACATATGTATGTAAACGATTGAACATTTGATTTATTACTTGATCCCAAATATTTCTGCGTATAATCTTGGGTTCTTGGCGGTCCGATCTGGCTGACTTTGGATTGTAATCTGGGGGATGATAGAGCATATCGTACGCGCAGAGCGGAGCTTCTTTTGGTTGCCAATTCGTGTTGAAGTACGTACGATTTGACACTGGTATTATCATCCCAGTCCTCAATCGGTCCGGAGGAACGTACTCCATTTTTTACCCACTTAAATGGATACATACAAGTCAATTTTCAATGACATGCATCTGAAATTTGGTTAATTAATATTGTAATTGAATAATATCCGTGACTTTAACGTCTGCCATATGTCATTATTGTTTTTTTTTAACAGTTTAAACGGTGATGCATGACCAATCTACATATTTATTCAATTTGCTTAAATAAATGTATTATCCATATTTAAGAGAAGTTAATACCATCCTTATTTGCTAAAATTTTATTACGAATCGAAATCTATTACAGACGGAGGTTTTATTAAATATGTTACAACCAAGTAGGATGATATCTACTATGTAGGTAGTTGATATTAGTTTAAAAAATTAATGCCTTGAAATATTAACATACATTGACAGATCGCAAAAAAATTACTTTCTTTACAACGCGGAAATGTGTTTGTATTAATAATTAATATAGCCTCGAAATTTATTATGGATTATTGTAGCATCGACTCCGAAGTCATCGGTTAGCTGACTATGATTCAAAATATTTTTATTTAATATTTTTCGTATTTGTATTTTTTTTATTGATTTGTGTTCTAGAGTCACTGGATTACCTAAGACCTCCAGTGAAACGGTTAAAATATCCCATAAGAGACAACTTATACAGCGCTAGTCGGAATAGCCGTACAAATGATATTAAAATATTAAATTCGCACAGAAGAAAAGTTACAAAATACGAAAATTCACATTTCAATAAAACTGGGCTCGCGACATCGACTTCTGTAATTCTCCAGAAAACATCAGACCGAAACGTTTGTATCTTTTTATCAGCTGCCTAATTAATGAATAGCATGTTTTTTAACCTTTGTGGAGGGCACAATATTGTATTTTATTTCTGTCAACAGATTATTGATAAATACTCGATCATTAGCTATACGGATATCCTGCACACAAATGAAAATCCCAAAAGTTCCAATCAACGCATTGGGAAGGATATTAATGCCAAAAATAAGCCACTGATCAACGTGACTGTAATACCCAAAACTGAAGACCCACAAGCAAAGTTGATGAGAAAGCGTAAACAAATCGCAAAGAGGGTACATACTACGGTGTCAAATCAGGAAAGCTCCATCAGAACCAAGAACGTTTACCTGGTCGTCGCAGGTCGTAGAAAAGAAAAGGTCTACGAAATTAAAACAACAGGAAGTGCCAAGCTTTGTAATGACCACCCTGATTTCCATGAAAAAGATGGAGAATTATCTGTAAAGGAACTACCAAATTTAAAATACTTCATAAATTCGTTGAATATGGACAAAAATAAGAAAAGAAACAAAAAGAAAAAAGAGGTTTCAGAAGTAAATGCAAACAATAACCGCGAAGTAGGCGATATTATAGATGAATGCATATGCTTGAATGCAAGAAATGATGTGCGAATTAACTTAAGCCCTCAAAAAAGTCGCGTTACTATATACGGACGTGTAGGACGCACTGAAGACGATAAATATGTGATGAATTGTTCTGCTACTGTGGACACTAAGCCAGGTAGTATCTGAGTTAACACTTAACATTGATCACTATTTTTGCGACGCAAAGGTCGCAAGTTCGAATCCCGACTGTACCAATGAGTTTTTCTGAACTTAAGTACAGTGATTAGTCACACCACGAGCTGAACGGTGAAGGAAAACATCGAGAGGAAACCTGCATACGTCTGAGAAGAAATTCAAAGGCGTATGTATAGTCGTGCTTGAGTAACGGCGATGGACTCGCCATCTGTCACGTTGGCACCTAATATACCTCTGGCGGAAAGTGGGTGTGTGGGTATTACCTATACACCTCTGCCTACCCCTTCGGGGACCCTTGTGAGAAGGCGTGAGGATATATTATTATTATTATTACTATTTTTAATTTAACTTGAAAGGCAATTCAATGGCGTTGTATAGTCGTGCTTGAGTAACGGCGACGGACTCGCCATCTGTCACGTTAGCACCAAAAATTTATCTCTGGCGGAAAGTGGGTGTGTGGGTATTGCCTATACACCTCTGCTTACCCCTTCGGGGACCCTTATGGGAAGGCATGACGATATATTATTATATATTATATAACTTGCCATTATTAAGGAATATTAATAAATTCAAAATTGTTACAGTTCCAGTGCAAAATTATGTTCAAGTTGATCGTACTACATCCCGGTTTTTGTCAGGAATAAATATAAAGGAACAAAAGTAATGTATACTTATTTCGCTGTAGCGTAAAATAATATACATATATAATTAACACATAATTCTATCCTGCTGCAGATTTGATACCAAACTTAAAACAGCTGGACAAATTGATAGAAATAAAACGAATTTCCAAGGGTATGTACCTACCTCTTTATATGCTTTTCGACTAACTGAATGGAGGCAAAAAGTCGCCTTCTAAAAGGTTGTTTTCAGTACCTTTGGTATAAATTTAACAGAAATAGCCGAAATACATTGTAATTAATAACGTGAGTTTTATTGCAGCATTCAAACTGAATTCGTTGATCAAACTGGTTTCCCTGACGATGATACTTGTTATAAATTGATGGATAGAAATCCTTTAGAAAGAAGTCCTATACGATGGTCTGTAATAGTATATCAATGTACTAAGCTAATAATTAAGCCTTTTAAGTATTGATAAAGCCTATAACTTACTTAATTTACAGTAAAGAATCACAAGCGACACAAGTAGATTTTCAAATTAATTGTACTAACGATGCTATTAAATCATTTCAAAACAAAGAGCAAAATGAACAGCGTACATGTAAAAATGGTCAACAGTTAGATGGCAAATATGAAAATAACAATTTGAAGGTTTGTCAAAGCCCATTTGTCATAATATCTGTGTATCCAAAGCAAGAATCATTGGAAACTGCCAAACCTAGCTGTGGAGAAAAGCTTACTCACCAATCCCCGATAAGAGGTAAAGATACGAATAATGGACATGTTAAAGGTCGTGCAAAAAACAAAAAAGATTTTGGAATTAAAACCAATAATAGATCACCGCGCAACAGCCGGTCTCCATCCCCGAGGCCAGACAATAAAACGATCATAAACTCAAAAGCTCAGAAGACTCATATTACTTCGAAAGATACTACTGGTAGACGGATCATAGGACCTGAAGAACGAACACCGCAACAAAATTCACACCAAAAACAAAATTACAGGAAGACAAAATTTAGCCCAGCTGAAACTAATATGCAAGTTTATCGCCAGCAAACTAAAACCAAAAAAGCAATGTCGAAAACATACGAAGATAAAGGAACGAATACAGATCATTGGTTGACAAAAAAGGCGTTGGTGGATCAATACACTAAGGAAATCACATCTCAAATAGATAATTTAGGTAGAGTTGAACCTAAAAGATGTCGTGGCTCAAAAGTGATTGTCAATATATATGGAGAAAATGAGAGAAATTCACCTCGATTCAATAATCCAGAGAAACGAGCACTAAAATGCACAGGCGGCAATTCTCCTCCACAGTATTATCAAGAAAATATCAACTCAATGGAAAATTTTCTCATAATATCCGAAGATTCATCACGACAGACTAGATCTCCGTCAACAGGTTCCTACAAAGATGTCAGTTGAAAAGTCTTTAAAATTATTTATTCTTCACAATATCAACAAATCCATAAATTTGTGTACATGTCAGTTTATGCACGATTCCAATAATCGAAGCAGTCGGTCAAGTAAAAAAATATTGAGTCTTTTTCGAAGATTTCCGACGCTGCTTTCTAAAGCACGATATTATAAAGGATTTGTTTTCACAATAGAAGTCATTCTACTTTCATAACTGTATAATAGTGTATTAAATAAACTTATAACGCCTTCATAGGTTTCCTCTTGTTATCTTCTTAATATATATAAACTAGTGGTCCCGCCCAGCTTCGCTTGGGTGAAAAAAGTAAATGCCCTAAAACACGATCACAGCGCCACCTATCGGGTCCAATTGTAAATCTAAACCATTCTCGAATCTCCACGAACACACACAAAAAATTTCATCAAAATCGGTCCAGTCGTTTAGGAGGAGTTCAGTCACATACACACGCACACAAGAAATATATATATTAAGATTACGCGACACGTTGTTTGTCCGCGATGGGCTCCTAAACTACTTAGCCGATTTCAATCAAACAATCACCGTGTGCAGTTTGATCCAACTTAAAAGATAGGGTAGCTTACATCACTATTGGACCCGATAGGTGGCGCTACGATCGTGTTTCAGGAAATTTACTTTTTCACACGGGCGAAGCTGGGCGGGACAGCTAGTACAAATATATAAACATATTTATATAATAATATTTTATACGAAACTATGAAATTACAAATTGAATTGTGGCTACGTATTTTGGTTTCAGTGGCCAACTGATGATATGCCAATTCAAATCAACACGTCAAGAATACAAGTTCGAGATAGTTTAGAAATATGTCACAGGTAGACCTTTTTGTTTTATTTATTTTTACTTTTCATACTACCTGCAAATATGACGAATGTGTAGATGACTGTTTTATTCTGACTTTAAAATACATGAATGTCTTAGACGCGAAGATCCAATCGGACAAAATGCTAAGAGAACTCAGACATCTAATATCAAGAATGGTAGCAATGACACCAAATACCTTGGTATGTTATCATTGACATGTATTTTTTTTCTAAAACAACTGTATTTTCTTGTATAACTGTTTTTCTTCCAGCACCTATTAAACATTATACTGGCGACAAATGTGCCATCCCTAATCCCGTTGCAAGAGATAAGGAAATCAGAGAACTGCTCGGGGTAAACAAAAGTAGAGCAACACCACGGAAACAAACATTGCAGGTATTCATATGTCTGATGAATATGAAAAAGCCGTGGTGGCCGAGTGGTTCGAGCAGTTGCCTGCGACGCAAAGGTCGTAAGTTCGAATCCCGACTGTACCAATGAGTTTTTTCTGAACTTAAGTACAGTGATTAGTCACACCACGAGCTTTACGGTGAAGGAAAACATCGAGAGGAAACCTGCATACGTCTGAGAAGAAATTCAAAGGCGTTTGTATAGTTGTGCTGGAGTAACGGCGATGGACTCGCCATCTGTCACGTTGGCACCTAATATACCTCTGGCGGAAAGTGGGTGTGTGGGTATTACCTATACACCTCTGCCTACCCCTTCGGGGACCCTTGCGGGAAGGCGTGAGGATATATTATTATTATATTATTACATATGTCTGATATGACCAGATTTGGGAATAATGTTTGCATAATAATTTATTTTTATTTTTTAGACTCATGCTCATACGCACTGCTCCCATTTGCCGGTGAAATGTTATTATCAAGAGACAAGGTTTATTATTTTTTTTTTTTAATATATATACAACAAAGGTGGCAAATAAGCTTAATGGTCGCCTGTTGATTAATACTTATAATACCTGAATTATCATACGCGCGTCGCTGACATTATATCGGGTGGAGTTGCTTCAGCTTAAGACACATGCGGTTCCTCTACCACACGGCCATTCTATTTTAAGTAATGGAAACCTTTCTCACCGCAAGAACACAACACTACCCAAAGGCAGTACCATTTTGACTCCGATCTTCGTAAGGTGGAAGAACTGCTTCACTTACGCAACTCCATTTGTGAAGAAGATCCGTTTATGCCCTACCTCTCTTCAGCGGTTCGGTTAGCACCGCCCAGGAGCTTCATTTAATTAAACTAAGAGTCACGCTTCCTACGGATGTAAACTGCAGGATTCCCCCAATTTATCTGATTGAATTAAATATAATGGTCATACTAACCTACATCTATAGAAACTATCAAAATCTTAAAGTTCATTAAAATAATATATTTGCAGTGAAAAAAATGTCTTGACAGGATTTACTGTACTAGAATGTCCATGTAAATGCTGTCAACAACAGCGAAATAATGAGAGAGTTTCCAAGAGGCAAACAAAAGAAATTGAAAAAGAAGATGAAGAAGACGAAGAAGATGAAGAAGATGAAGAAATTAGAAACCACGAGAGGAAATCAACACAGAATGATAAATCTGGTCTAGAAAGAACTTCGTTGTATCAACAAATGATTCTCAATCGAAATATACAGGTCTTCCTACAAGTCGAACAATTCACGAAGCAAAAGCCGATAATACTGTCGCGTCAACAGTACGACAAGGTTAAAAAAACAATTGAAGAAACCATTTCCAAAACTCAACACAAACGCAAAAGTAATATCAGTAAAGGCAGTATTGTTTCTGTCGGTGAAGTACGCAAAAAGTCAAAACGCGAGTGGTCTTTTAACCGCAGCAAGAAAGCTCAGGCTAATTTCTACGATCCACCTGATAGTGTGTCTGAACCCGAGGAGTATGACAGGAAAAAATCTAAGAAGTCAGGAGCTAGCCCCAAAAAGGAAGTATTACCTATTGAAAGTAATGAAAATTCCAGTCGCTCAGAAGAGGATTCCCGTCATAAATCTCGTCAACAGTCTAGACGAAAACTGCAAGAATCTAAGAAAAGTACCCGTAATCCAAAACCTTCAAAACCCAAAAATAAAGTAATTTGTATCTGTGCTGGAAGCAACCAAGAGGAAAACAAATCTCGCGTGAGACAAACAATGTCCTCGATGGAGATTCGATACGCCAGTGTCGCTTATTTGAAACATATTTCTTTCTCATCAACAAATGTGGAGAATGTATCAATGCCCCTGACTTATTCACGCAATAACTCCAGTTCCCTTTACACAATTTTTAAAGGTATTTTTGGAACATATCATAGAAGATTTTGATCTCAGATTTATGATTTCGACTCAATTACATTCGCTTTCCTTGTTTTAGGACATCGAAAGGCCCCAACTCCTAACTTAGGTACATCAGCGTTTTCATTATACTCAGAGACAAATCCAGATTCAAAAGTCTTAAAAATTCTAATGCCGCCACGAGAGACAAAACCGAAAAAGCCATTTCTGAAGAGACTCATGTCATGTTTGGTGATGCGGTCTACTAGAGCTTCAGACGTGAAAACATTTATCGACCCAGCTCCTCTGAATCCAAGTGCAAACAGCTCAATCGACTCGTACCATTTTAGTAGTTCTCTTGGAGTAAGTAATTGAATTATACCACAATTATACCACTTTGAATTGAATTGATAAAGAAAATTATGACTACTTGGTTCATAAATATTACCTATAGTGCAAAGTTTAGTTAAGTACCTACTTAATAGAAGGTGCAATCTCGAACAATATATAACAGATACGAGATACGACTATATATAATAGATACTACGATATATAAAAAATAATAAAGCTACAATGCCTTAATAAAATAATAAAATGTTATTCGCGTATTGACAAATTGCGAGTGCGAACATATTTGCAGCTTAAGTATTGTTGCATGTTTCAGTCTGTGAGTTGAAACTGTCTTCAATAGTTTTCCTTGCAAGCCTCAAAGGGCGGGGCACCAATTCACATATATGATGTATCTTTGAGATATAGGATTAAGTAATCTTAGTAACAACACAAATAAACATATTCACATTCTTAGGTTATAATTATAGTTATTTTCAACAGGCTGTCGAAATAAGTTCTTCGTTATATGACACATCAGCATCGTTCTACAGTAGTCACTCCATACACCCGATCACGAGTAAGATGAAAAGAGGATTTTTTAGCTCTGTAAGAGGGTTTTTAAATCGAAAGAGTTGATATGCATTTATTTGTCGATTTATACTTTTTTACTTATTGTTATAAATATACAAGTACTCGTTAAAAAACTCGTATTTATTCACAATATTAAAAAGAAAAATAAATGGCATTCTGTGTCAGTATAAATACCTATTCTGTCACTTACAACGAAAACATAACATAACCTCTGCCTCATATGTCAGTACGCTTATGTGCGAGATATTTTTGTGTATGTATGTTCTAACTGGGATGTTTTAAAACAAATATATATTAGAAACCGCATAATCGTAAATAAGTTAATAAAATGGCTTTGATAAGACGGTGTGTTCCTTTGTTTACGAAGACATGTTTAAGAGTTCCTCTAAAGACACAAGGTAATGGATTCTTATTTTGACTATTAGACTATTCGTGCAGTATGCACCCTTTTTATGTAACTCTGTGCTATTTGTAGGTCAAAAGATACATCGTTGGGTAGCACCAACATTGATGGATTTAAAACGGCGTGAAGATAAACTGGGCGGAAAGAAAATAAATCCGAGAAATACCTTCCTCGAATGGAATTTAGAAGCTGAACTTTACGCATTTAGCAAACGTCTGAACGAAGACTTCGACTCGGATCTTCTGCTTCAGGCTTTTACAGAGCGTAGTTATGTAATTAAAGAAGAGATGAAGCAAAAAGAAATGGAATTTGAGGTTAAGATGAAGGATAACAGAGAGCTATCTGATGAAGGTGATTGTTGAATGAAATTAATGTGGCCTGGATACTTGGCTATAACTTACACTGAATTGAACACTCAATTCCACTTAAGTAGTCATAAATAGTCATAATAGTTCATAAAGCAAAAACCGAAGCATATATTTTACATACATGCATTGTGCTGAGCTCAGCACAGGGTAGACACAGAGGCAACAGAGGAGTTGAGGAGAGAACAGACTCCATTGCATATTTCAAATTCTCATAATTTTAAAATATTGGGCTATGGGATTTTTTTGCCAATTTAACTACTAGTATATTGATCTATGATTATTAAAGATAGGAATGCACACTTAAAGTTCTTCACCTACTGTTCATCATCACATATCTCAAAATTCTGGACCAGTTTTAAGTATGGTCTGTTTCTAGGTGAGAAATTTATGAAAGAATACATACAAGTTTACCTGGAATGTGTGCTGCCTAAGTTTCCTCTGGAGGGAGTGAAGTGTGCCCTTAACTACCTCACCAGTGTGGAAACATTGGCTCATGTCTCATCACATATAGGCACTAAGGACATCATATTGGCTTCTGTAAGTATTCAGTTCATTAATTAGTGAAGAAATCTAAAGGTTACTTTCACCGATACTCAAAACCGACGAGCATGTATGAAGAGACTGATGAATGTGAACTAAGTGAAAGAGGTATGTAAGTCTAGAGAGAACTGGTGCTATATACTATTTGCCTACCCCATTAGGGACTTGGTGTGATGATATGTATGTATGTACTTTCACACAGTTTTGCCAAAGGTGAGGCAGTAACTGTTTCTATAAATTAAGCATGACACCTGAATCTGTGAAGCTACTTAACATTTGTTTTATTTATATCTCTAGGAATACCCAGTGGACAACACTACCTTAGCAAATGTGTTTAAAGCAATAGTAGGTGCATTACTTCAGACATCTGGTGATGAAAAAGCTGCTCATTTTATAAGGGATTTTGTCATCACACAATTGCAAGGTAAGAAATTATGTTATTTACATATGTATATATATATTATATGACAGACTTGCTAAAGTGTTTCATCAGTTCTGAATAAACCTGAAGAAATACAAAAATGTAGGTAACATTTCTGAACTCTTCCACTACATATGTCGTCTATTATATTGGAATCTGCATATTCCACAGTATTAACAATTGAAGGACCAGCTTTGGAGGGTATAGGGATAATATGTAATATTAATATTTCAGGAAAAGACATAAATGAATTCTGGGCCATTGATGATCCTTGGTCAATGCTCTTAAGTATTGTAGAAAAAGAGGGCTTGCAAGTAGAACCTAGATTAATTGGGGAAGTCGGCAAGAAGACATTGCTGGCCTGCTACAGAGTAGGACTTTATGTTGACAAGAAGATGATATCTTCAGGTAAAGAGTTTCATTTATCTACATTTACCTAATATTATACCATTATGATGTAATACAATCATTTAAATAAAATGTATTTCTTGTGATGAAATAAGTATATTTTAGGCTGTTTTGGTATTCTTTATGAAATCATGAAAGCCATAATTCTTGCCTGCAATGCAGATTGATTTGGATGGTTGTAATCAAATTGCACCTTTTTCGACATTTTCTTAGTGCCCATCTAGGCCTATGTGAAATAAAAATATTTTAATTTTAGAAATATGATGTGTAATTTTGTATTTCTAGGATTTGGGGAATCTGTGGCAACTGCCAAAGAGATGGCTGCTAGAGATGCTCTTAAGAAGTTATTTGGTACAGAAGACCACATGACGCCAATCAACTTCCAACTCCAAGGGATACCCAAACAAAACTCTCAAAGAAATTATCAAATATCTGCTAGTTAAATATCAGCTTTATTGTAGTGTAGAATAAGAATTAAAACTATAACTATTTAACATATTTTTGATCTTTCAACGCAGTAAGTTATTGCAGTAACATTCTTTATTAAAATCGATATCCTTAAAAAATACATTACAATTTATAAACAACCAGTAAAATTTGATTAAAATGAGTTACATCAACATTAAACATTTAATTGCTTGTCGCTTTCTACAAGAATAATAATCATATTTAACACAATATATAAACACAGATAGTATAGAAACAAATATAGGCAATGTTACCTGTGCAAAGTTTTATAATAACGTCAAAACCATAGTAACAAAGTGTATGTTAACTAACATACACTTGGAACTTTCGTCAACCTGGAGCAGAGTCCATAATTAGAGTGCCGTGTTTGTCTTTGATGCGCACGCGCCCGGATGCATACCGAGTTTCCGAAGTACCGTCATTATACACTAACTTCACCGTGCCGTCAGGAAATTCTCTGCGCTGGAAGAAAAAGAATTTACAATTTATATATTATAAAAATTGATATCTATGTATTTATATCATCGCGCAGAGTAGGCAGATGTGATAGCAATCATTGAGTTGTAGACTAGGTTCAGGTCTAGGTTTGAGGTGGCCGAGGTCACCACGGCTGTTTGCAACCAGCTTTCGCTAGAGATATATCTAGGTACCACCATGACAGATCCACCGCCGCTTTTCAAGCTCAATATACATGGTTATGATAATTCGGATTGGTCTTGGTTGATTGATTGCTAATAATACTTTAAGTGTAGAAACATTCACTTTAATACTACTTCTAGTGAGACATACCTTATGGTCCTTGGCGTGAACTTCGACCTGTCCGTTGCCGAAGACTATCCGCTGCTCCCCGCTGGCTGACACAGTGAGCGCGGCGCCGTCGGGAAAGCGCCACTCTTCACGCACGTGCTTATTCTTCGGGTCAAAGTAACGCACACTGCCATTCGGCAGGCGTATCTCAGAAGAACCGTCCTTGTATCTCTTCTCAACTTGACCACTAGAACAAACAAGCTTATTTAAGTTTCTGACAAACCAATCAAATCTTAGTTTTCTTATGATGTAACTACTCTCTATAAGTGCTATGAATTTATATGGAATGCACTTATTTGTAATTTTTGTCTGTCTTATATCAATAATAACTTGTATCAATTACTACTGCTTGCATATTTGTATAAATCATCTATAATGGGGATCAAAATAGCGCCCTCATGTTTCAGTCGAGCTTATAAGTTATAATCTTAAAATATATTGTATTAAAAAAATTCAGTACATACTCTGGGAATTCCAACACCTCCAGCCCATCAGCATGTGTGGTATGATATGTCTTTGTTTCCTCATAGAAATATTTTATCCGGCCTTCATTGTAAAAGTTCTCTTTAATATCACCATTGTAATAAACAAATTTGCTATATTTCCCATCAGCTGAAATATGTTTCACATTACCATTCGGGAACCTGAGTTCCCGTGATCCATCGGGCTTCTTTATCTCAGTAGGATTTAAATTGGTTTTTGTTAAACTTGTTTTACTGGTGGTTGCTGAAGGCTCTGGACTTATTGTCATTAACTTATCCCTATATTGATCTTTGTGTATCACTGTGGCAGACCTCTGTGATGATGGATTACTGGTGCCAGGAGATTTGCATCTCTTGTGAGAATTTGACTCGGAAATATTTGAATATTCAGCAGAGCTCAAAGAGTTAATCGGAGAGTCTCTAGCACTTGCTTTATGATCTAACATTGAAAACTGAGATTTTGATCTGTTAGATATAGACCCACTGTAGGTCAGATAAGGTGATGTTGATTGTATAGGTGATTTAGAATCTCTCAGTGAATTACCTCTAGCATTAGGTTTTTGAATAAAAAAGCTATCATTGTTTTCTATGTAATCTTGGTTATCAGAATTAACACTGGATTTGGTATGATCTGGTCTGGTACTTCTATGAGAGGTCTTAAATGTTTCCAGGTATAATTTTTCCAAGTTATTTTCATCAGTATCTGAAGCTACTTTTTCAGACAATGAACCTGAATTATCCAAGTCATTGTAATCTCTGACATCTTCATCAGAGAGGGAGTGCAGATCATTTCTGGCTTCTATATTCAGTGTAATGTTAGGCTCCACTGAACTGACTGCATCTCTTTGACTGAAATATTTTGCATATCTAGAAGTGACTTTCAGATTTGGGACACTTTTAGCTCTCTGTCTTATGTTACATTTCTCAACTGGCTGGGCTTTTGTACTTCTGCTCTGTCTTTCAATTTCAAATGCTTTGTATTTAATATCTGGGTCTATATCAACTTCAGAGTGAGTTTCTTTAGAGGCCATGTGTGTCAACTTTTTGTTGATTTCAGCAAGATATTTCATGTTTGTTAGCCTCCTGGTCATGTCATTGCTGTGTTGTATCCTTCTGTTTTCCTTTTTCAGTTTCTCAACCTGATCCAGCAGGTCTTTCTTTTCTTTTTCGATAATTTTTATTTGATTACGTAGTCTGGCTATTGTTGAAGTTGATTTGGCATCTTTTAACCTAATTTCCTCTTTCAAATCATTAATTTCTTTCTTCAGATTAAGTACTTCATCTTTATCTTTTTTATTCAACCTTCCTCTTATTTCTCTGACATAGCGTTCATATGTTTGTTTCTGCTTATTGAGTTTTTCTTTTTCCTCTGCTAAGTAGTATTCTGACAAGATTTTTTCTTCATTAAACTTTTGTTCAAAGGCACTTTTCTCTTCATAAAACTTGTGCCTCTCAACTTCCACTTCTTCCCTATGTTTTATCAAGTTTGCATTTTCTCTTCTAAATGTTTCAATTTCATCTTCTAACTCAGATAGTCTTTCTTTTAGGAGCTCACTTGTAGTTACTAATTTGGCATTCATTTCTGCCATATTAGCTTTCATGACAGTGTCTTCTGTCACCGTGTCATTTTGACTGTTGCTACTTTTATCAACTTCTTTATTTACCTCCTTTCTCTTATTGGCATTTATATATTTATCAGGAACTTTTTTGAGTTTCTTGGTGTTCATTTGGTTGGCAGCTGTCTCAACAGTTTTGCAGGAACAGCAACTAGAGGCAGAGGAGCAAGCATCACTACTACAGTCTGTGTAATCACAAGTATCAGCATCACTTTGGCACATGCCATTATCTCCCTTCAGAGTCAGAGGAGGTACTATGTGCATCAGACCCGGATTGTCAGATAGACATTTCTGCATTATTAAAGGAGTGCTTTCGCCTGAGCACTCCAATCTGTTTCGGTTAAGAAATTTTGTGAAGAAAGAATTTTCTAAGTGAAAGCTTTCATTACATACTTTGTTCTCAAGAAGTTCAAACATGTTTTGCTCTGCTATTTCTTTTTCCTGTCTAACCCTGGATATGTTTTCATCGCAGCTTACATCTGAAACTGTACTTTTTGCCGGAGAAGCAAAATTCTTGTAATAATCACTTTGCTTCAACTGTCTCAGAAAGTCATTCTGTTCTTTTGTCAAAACTGCAGCCCAAGTTTTACCTTTATTTGCTTGTAAGGGATGTTTCCCCTTGGGTAGTTCAATAATACATTGGGGTGATTGATTAAATACTGGTAAATTACGATTAATAAGGTCTGTTGGTTGACTTTTAACATTGTCATCCAATATAGAGTGTTCATTACAGATTTTAGCTTCTTTAACATGGTTTTCTTTTATGTCAGTACACTTACTTTTGAGTTGGACATGTTTTTTGATAACTAGTGGTGATTTTGGTTCTGTCACATTAACTTTCATATTTTGTTTTAAAGCTTTGATTGGAGATTGTATTGCTTTGTCAAAGCTTTTCCTCTTCCATGGCAAGGATTTTGTGTTTTGTATAACAAGTTTTTCCTTGTTCAAACCAAAACGAGCCATTCCTTCTCCACGCCTGAGGAATGGTTTCTTATTATGAGCAACTGTCGTATTTTTAGGACTAGTTGATTTAACAGTATTCTTTTCACTTTGTAACTTTTCTACAATTAACGATTCAAAATCTCGTTTTGGAGACAATATAGGCATTTCATCTAGAGAAATATGCTTTTTTAGAAATGGCTTCGCACTAGTCGCCGTCGCTGATTTAACATCTTCACTATTTTTCAACTCTTGTATCCTAGATGATGCAGACGTTTGGGTGGTGCTTGATACAGGTGAACCAATAACAAATTCGGATTCCTGCGATAAATTCAATATGGAAACCCCTTCAATTAGATCTTTCTCTTTCACCTTTTGCGATAAATCACTCGTATTGTGCCGCGGAGTCACTTCATTGGACACATCACATGAAGATTGTAATAAACTACGAAATGTATTATAACTCGTGCTGTTACTAAAATGGCTCACTATTTCAGTGATACTAGAAGAAGTCTCAGAAGATTCTTGGTATTGTAAACGTTGTTTCTGTAATTTCCCGCGCTGTAGTAGCTGCAACTGTCTTAGCACTTGTAATCTTTCCAGTATTTGCGAAGGTGATAGTGATATATCACTCCCTGAATATGATTGATCCATTTTGTAATACCGTATTTCCTTGATTAATAATGTAATTAATAGAGTATGCTAAAACAAAGACCTACAGCAAGCGGTACCAAAAACTTTGCAAAGCGTTAAGTTCAAAGTTTTGAAACTTGCATTTGACATTTATCGTGTTTATTAAAACTATGTTTACTTATTAAGTTAACAAATTGACGACATGGATACTAGTCAAATTAGTCTCAGTTAAATTAATATTATAAATATTATTTCTATATCTCTAATATGTAATGTAAAAAAAAAACAGTTTTCAATCTTATCACTTAGATAGTACCCAATTTTAATAGCACGTATCAGATCATTTTATCAATATGTCACCTTAAATATATATAATATATATTTATACGACCGTCTGGTCTAGTGGTTAGAGCTCCTGACTGCGAAACTTGAGGTCGCGGGTTCGAATCCCGCTGAGGGCAGATATTTGTGTGATGAACACGAATATTTGTACCTTAGTATTGGATGTCCTATGTATTTAAGTATATATCTATCTATATAAGTAACACAAGCTTTGCTTAATTTGGGACTAGGTTAATTTGTGTGGATTTGTCCCAGGTCTTTATTATTATTATTATTATTTAAATATATCTCGCCATATCGTTAATGAGCTCTCGCTATAAGCAGTAGTTTAGCTATTTTACTTTCGCCGTTTACGCCCCTGACAATGTCTACTATTACTATGGAAGGGAAATAGTGTATACTCGACTAAATAGAATTGTGGCAAGGACATTTTTTTTGCTATTTCTCACTTATTGCAACACCATCCCATGCGTTCAATAAATGTCAAAATTTTTGTCCATATTTATTCAAAAAACATCTGGTTATCTGCAGACAAAACACATAGTTCTTGCAATGTCTAAAAGAAGTGGTTTCCATAAAGCTCCTAAGTTTAGGCCCGAGGTAAAGGTGTTCAAAGGCAACAGTCGCGGTAAATCTGAGGCAGCCATGCCTATGAGGAAGGAGAAAGTCGATGTGCTTACAGAACCCATCAAATCAGAAGCAGATAAAAAGCTGTACAAGTGAGTTTGAAGGAATATCCGCTGATTATTATGCTCGATTTGAAATCAATCTAGTTGTATCTAGTAAACCAAAATATAATTTTGCGATCAACAATAGTCTGCTTTAGAACTCATAAGTTTAAAGAATATTTTAGGTTTGTTTGAAGGATAAAAAATATTGTTAATGTTTGAAATTATTTTTACGCTTGATAGTGTTTTGCACTTGTAATTTAAACAAATAGTATTTAGATTTCTAGTACTTATACAAATGGCTACTTATCAATTTACCCATTTTCTGACCAGCTATTGGGTTGAATGTTAAAAATGTTATTAATATATCATTCCTTAATGTATCTCTAGAAATATGGTTGTCAATACCTTTGTCCACTCCCCAACATGTGATGGGCAGAGATAATAGAGTGCCAGTTTGCACTAGATACCTCTTTCGCTTTGTCCACATTGATAATAAAAATATATGTATTATACAGTTTTGAGTTCAAGTGTATCATGTGCGACATAAATGGTATCTGTAGTGATGTCTGTATGGCTGTAGTCATAAATAATACAGCTGCAATCCTAGCCGGCTGTTAGTAATAATTTAATATTAATATTTTCTATTTCATATATATCAGTCCATTTTCCCTACCCATAATATTATTACACCTTATTATTACCTGTATACTTATTATTATAAAGCACAAATGTTTCCTAATTTAATTTCTCAGGGTCGTAAGGCTAGAAAATGGGCTTACTGCACTGTTAATATCAGATCCAAGCCGCCCTGCTGCCACAGAAGAGATCAGCTCTAGTGAGGAGGAGACAAGTGGTTCTGATGACACTACAGACCCTGAAAGTGATGGCAGCAAATCAGGCCAGTCGGCAACCAGTGACCACCATGGCACAAAAACCCGTAGTGAATTTGACGAAGAGAAGTTGGTAAGTGAATTCTAGTTCTAAACTACCTCTTGTTAAGTAAAATTATAGAACTGCTATAATATCTAAAATCTCATGTGTATAATCTTTATGAACATACTTTGATAAAGAAAACCAATATTATAATTCTACTAATGGGTCATATCTGTACCTTAATCTAATATAATATTGCCATAACTTTTCAAGAGTGTGAATCTATCAAGAACACATATAGGCACTGTTAATTTATTATCTATATAAATAAACCAAACTGGGGTTATTTACTCCATTTAGGTCACCACTCCAGAACTATAATATAATATTTATTCAGCAAATCTATAAATACAGGGTTGCTTAGTGTAAAAAACTATCACTACAACAATTGACTTGGGCTGTACCATGTTCGCTGGGTCAGCTAGTCACATAATATATAAAATTCTCACAACAATAAAAGTGACAATTGTCCGTGAGCCTCCTCCTAACATTTAAAATAGTTAGTAGTTTTCGTAGACCCATCACAACTTAGATTTTCTTAAAAAAATTGCTCTTCAAACTTGGACCTACCAATTTGGCTGCCAATTTAATCATCTATGGTTGATTTACCTCTGGGCAGAAGAACTTTTAATAGCAGTTATATGAATATCAATCAGTTTAGATTTGTATCAGATGAATATAAATGCAGTTAAGAAGTTTTTCATCACCCGAACTAGTTTTTTTTGTTGCAAAACAACTTTTTTATTTGGCTTTTATTGATGTACTTGTTTGCTTATTTCTGATTGCTCTTGGAATATCTAGCCGTTATGACCTTGACCTTGACCTATGACCGTGGCCGGCTTTGAAATTCGGACTATACTAACATAATTGTCACTTAAAAATATGCAATCATTTTGCATTGAGCTTTAAATGAGGTTTACTATTGTTGGTAATGTCGTAACATAAAAACTAAAAGTCGGTTGAAAAAAAAATTAACGTAGATATACAATAACGTAGTTCTACACTGTAAATGGTGGTAAAAACAATACGCCTGAAGTAGAGAGAGAACTGGCGCTCTATTATTTACTCTCTGTCTACCCTGCGAGGTACTTATTATTATATATTATATATATTTAGGTGCCAGCGTGAAAAGACAAGAATTTACTTGAACAATTTTATTCAACTTTTATATTTTCGCCCAGCTTCACCCATTAATTTTTATATATATAGATTGTTTGCAGGTTTTTGATGTTTTAAGAATATGTAAGATATTTTTGAGAGCTTGCTTTATAATTTTCACCGTATTTCGATAAAAGTTACTTTATAATTCACTTTATTTAAGTTAGTTCAGTTATATTTTATTGTATTAGTGTTAAATAGTCCGTGATATCGGACCTAATAGTGTAGCAAGTGGACCGACCAGGGATGTTGCAAGTCACGATTGTGTTCTGTCACACTCTATATAGTAAGGAAGTGGTCGATTATACAATAAAACCAAGTAATATTACCCGTCTTACAGGTGCGTGTGGCTCAAATTATGCAGCTATTACTAATTGTACCTACCTATATTTTTTTATTTAATTCAATTATAGTTTGTTTGTATCTACAAACAAACTATAATTAGAAAAAAAAGCGTTCTGACAACATCAATGAATATGTATCTCCGACCAAAATATGGTGTATTACACCACATTATTTTTGTAAATCCTCACTTCCTTTGTAGTACCTCGTAGGGTAGACATAGAGAGGGAATAGAGCCCCAGTTCTCTCTACTTCAGACGTGTCGACCCCTTAGGGGACCTTTGTACAGTCCCCTGTACAAACAGGTTCAGCCCTGGTACAGTCGAGCCACTCGGCCACCACGGGTTATAGAATATTTTATGATTATACCTATACATACATGAAATTAAACCTAAAAAACTAGCGTTTCCACCTGTTTATCCTTACTTAATATTCTAAATGCGAAAGTTTCTGAATATAAACTCACCATTCTTCGTACCTCAATAGTATCTATGGATGTTTGTTGCTCCGTCACGCCAGAACGGCTGAACGGAATTGATTGAAATTTGGCACAGAGCTCGATTGACACATTGGATATGGTTTGTTCCGAAAATAAATGTAGATAAAACTACCACTACCACAGAAATCGATTTTTACTAGGGAGAAACCGCCGGGACCGCTAGTTTAGAGTATTTTTGGTCGAGGGATCAAATAAAATATAATTTTGGCTGTATATTTTTAACTCTTAATGAAAATCCTAGCATTTTTAACATCAATGGTTGTCTACTGTATAGACGTCTGCTTCGTCCTCATCAGTACCTATGCCTACCTCGAGTTTTTCATCTTTATTTGTTAGCGATATTACGCTTTGTAACCTATCAACAATGTATGTGGAACTGGCTGTGGTGTCTCGCGGTTAATCACCGTTAAATTTGATTTAATAGGTTTTTTTTTCTGGAGTAAAACATATCCTATATGTTAATATCCTCACGTAGGCAGAGGTGTATAGGTAGTAGCGACGCACCCACTTTCCGCCCGATATTTAGGTGCCAACGTGACAGATGGCGAGTTCATTACCGTCATTCAATAATACCTCATATTTTTCACTATTAAAAGACATTTGACATATGTGTCCTAAATAGACACATTTTCTGATAATCCTTACAAATCATAAACTAGTAAGGTGTTACGATATTTCTGATGAGAATTATAGTATGATTGCAGCTGCATAATTAATTCCTAGTTGTAATAATAACAGCATTGCGGTTTATAGTTTACACCAGTAGGTACTTTGGTTAGTGATCTCAGAATTTATGTCACGACGATTTATACAAACAATAGCTTAGATCATTATTGTGTTTGAACCTCACCTAATATAAAACGTGGCTTTGTTTCAGCCACACTTTTATTCTGGTCAATATGTATGTATGCATATTTTGAGTTTATATTACCATAGCTAATATAGCATACCTTCGGCAGGGTAACGGCTTCAGGCGAAATATTATTATATTAGTGAAGAACGCGTGCGAGAGAATAAGTAGAAAGCGCTGCAAGATATTAATAGGGGGACTTTCTCTTGACACGGTACGCTGTAGAACTGTTCAACTTTCAACATCACCGGTTTCACGCATGTAGCGATCCATCAAACTGGTGGGAGCTGAATAGACATACAAATACTTGGAATCGATGACGTTCATAGAGAAATTAGCATTTTTAAATAACTATGTTTTCCAATTCCAATACGAATAATAATAGTAAATCCTCACGCTTTCTCACAGGGGTTCCCGAAGGGGTAGGCAGAGGTGTATAGGTAATACCCACACACCCACTTTCCGCCAGAGGTATATTAGGTGCCAACGTGACAGATGGCGACTCTATCGCCGTTACTCAAGCGCGACTATACATACGGCTTTGAATTTCATCTCAGACGTATGAAGGTTTCCTCTCGATGTTTTCCTTCACCGTATAGCTCGTGGTGGGACTAATCACTGTACTTAAGTTCAGAAGAACTCATTGGTCCAGTCGGGATTCGAACTTGGGATCTTAGTGTCGCAGACAACTGCTCGAACCACTCGGCCACCACGGCGTTGTTTTGTCATCATCAAATTGTCTTCACGTCCTCAGAGTAAAGAGAATAGGAGCACCTGAACCGATGGTCATAATTAGTGACAGCGAGGCTGCGGTCAAAGCTAATATAGATAATAGACGGTGTTACCGAGTTTCTCCAAATTGCAAATTAACATTTATGAATAAATTACATATTGATTTACTAATCGCTTGATTGTGTTTGTCTTCGTAATCCCCGACAAGGCCTAATGATAAACTTAAACTACCAGAGGCGAAGTTTTGTTTGGTTCGCAATTGTTGCCATTACACTGCCGGGGGTATATCTGTATTTAAAAGGGTGTAAAGAGCCTTTCCCTTTAAGAATAATTTCGAAAATGCTCGAGGCCTTACCATAACGCGCTACTTCCATTATTTGTCAAATGTACGAAAGAGAGAACGCAACGTTGTCAAATACGCGTGTCTCTATCGCACTAGTAAAAATATATATCTTCCGTAGATTATGTCTTTTCGGTTTCCCATTGCTTAAATCATTTAGTGACTATCGAACATTTGGTTCCTGTATACGTCCTGTAGATTCTTAGGTACAATGTAGTTTGGATACAGTTGTATGACGCTATTAGTAATACATAATCACCTGTTTGTTGTATGTACTAAGCATTGTATTTAGATTTCTGTATTTGAATAGTATCATGGAATTGCGTAGGTTTGTTTATTCCTGTATGCGCATTAACAATGAATGTTGATATTTATCATTCATTCAAAGACTTGAATGAAACCCACCATGTGTGACGTTGGCACTTAAATATGTTTCCGGCAAAATTTTTGGATTATTTTAGGATTATTTTAGGACTTTTGACTTTGGATGGGAGTGTTAGTATGTTGTCCATATTTTCTCTATATATGACAGATTTTATATCTTAAATCTATAATAATATTGGTTCCCCATATAACTTTACATCCTTAGAGGATACTTTTGTTACACGCTACGTCCAGAGAGATTCTCGGTCCAAGAACAATAAATATTAACGTGATGTGATAAAAACGTGAGAATATCGCCAATATGTAATTAGCTCGTCACGGTGCGTGATGTCAAACTACATACTTGTCCCTTTTAATCACTTTGATTAGTGATTGCCTACTCCGTGCAGACGATGGAGTCCAATCTCCGAATTTTTTTTTTGTTGTGTTCCTACGCGGTGAATAAGGTTTCCAGTAATGAGCTCCTTGGGGAGGGGGGAGGATTGTTACATTGTGTTGGAAGCAGAAGGATTAAACCCATTATGCTGCCAACACACTATAACTCTCCGAACACAGAGTGGCAACGCGCAAGTGATACTTCGGTATCGTGAGCGTAAATAGGCTACGGTAACCGTTTCCCATCAGGTGGGCCGTATGCTTGTTTGCCACTCCTGTTGTATAAAAAAAAAAAACACACATTTTTTTTCCGCCGTATGTAGACCACGTTATTGTAGGTACTTTATCTAAAAGCTTTGTTAACAAGTAAGCTATTTTCGAAATTAGAAGTAGATTACTGAAATGTAGGTATCAACGTAGTTCAACAACTTGATTTTTTAAGGACATTTTGTAACGCTCATTGGATAACCACAATGATATATGTAGTTAAAGTAAACACATTGATATCATGGTCATATTCGTGTAGTACCTATATTGTAATTCCTATGAGAATCAATTATAAACCGAAAATAAATTGTAATGCAGCATACTTTTCTCTCCTTCTGTCAAAATTAGATCTATAGAATATTATATATTATATATATCTACACAGGATTAGAAGAGTAGTTTTATAGTAAAAGTGGTTAAAATCCAGTATTGCAAGTTTGAACCCCGGGTGGCTGTACCAATTAATTTTTCTGAACTTCAATGCAGTGATTTGATCACATGATAACGTCACCCTAAAACATCGTAAGGATAAAAGATTACTTTTGACATGAAATTTAAAGCCCCAACTGAAGTAGTACCTGTAAGATCACGAACCGTCAGCGAAAAGAGGGTGTTGTTACACCTCTGCCTTTTCCTTCGGAGGTCTTTGTGGAAAGGTGTGACTATAGTATTATAATTGTAAGTTTGGATGTTAAATAAATAAATAAATAAATTATACAAGAATATTGTGTGTAGGCGGCGTGTGCACTGAGCGTGGGCGTGGGCAGCTACAGCGACCCGGCCGACATCCAAGGGTTGGCGCACTTCGTGGAGCACATGGTGTTCATGGGCAGCGAGAAATATCCCAAGGAGAATGAGTTCGACTCATTTATCAAGGTAACCTATAACATTTTTGCAGATATGTACGTACGATTCCGCTGTCTCAGGTCGAAGCGTGACGAAATATTGTTCGATTGATTTTTACTCAGGGTTATTACAAAAAACACCAAGGTTACTAAATATTTTTGTTATGATTGAGTTGTATAAGCTGTAAAAGAAAGTCCTACATAAACTGGTAAAAATGCATAATCCGTTAGAAAGTTTGCTTAGTCCGTAGGAACGCGGTCGAAGCTCAATATATCCAAGAATGACCTACGTAGTGGGGCAATGTCGTAGAGTTGTCATAAAGGGGGCACCTTAATTAATCTCACCACGCAAAGAGTATTCGAACAGAAAACAGCTTTATCAGAAATAAGCAATACCTACACATTATGGTTTTGGGGGGTCATAGAGTTAACAATATTTTTATCCATATCTAAAGCATGGGATAGATATTTATATATTAAGTGGCTTTTACAATTATGGAGAGACCTATAAGTGAACAGTGGAATAGCTATTCAATTCTCTCTACTTAACCCTATTATATGCTGTATCCTCTTAGGAAACTTCACCAACTTTAATACTTCAGACTGAACGTTCGCTTTTCCTCTTATGTATAGAAAAAAGGCGGATCAGACAATGCGTCAACTGACTGCGAGGTTACGACGTTCTACTTCGAGATCCAAGAGAAGCACCTCCCGCAGGCCATGGATATGTTCAGCCAGTTCTTCGTCAGCCCACTCATGATGAAGGAGGCTATGCAGCGGGAACGGGAGGCGATCGAGTCTGGTAAGGGTCGATTCAGTATATGTATATATTCCTGGGTACTTTATTTATTTACAATAACAACAATTAACAGTATTAACAAAATAAAGTTGGTTAACTAACTACTTACAGATAAAATATCTATGTCAGTATATTTGTTTGGACATAATATGGGAAAGGAATTCGGCGTTTTAATGGCTTTTTAATAATAAGTATCTACTTAATCTTAATATATATAAATTACGTGTCACGTTGTTTGTCCGCGATGGGCTCCTAAACTAATTAACCGATTTCAATCAAATTTGCACACCGTGTGCAGTTTAATCCAACTTAAAAGATAGGATAGCTTACATCACAATTGGACCCGATAGGTGGCGCTGCGATCGTGTTTCAGGAAGTTTAACTTTTTCACCCGGGCGAAGCTGGGCGGGACATCTAGTAATAAATATAAATAAGTAATATTGTATGGCTTTAGAGATTCGTGTAATAATGACGTAGATATATTTTTATGAACTTGTAATATGGATGTATGTATGTATATCCTCACGCCTTCCCACAAAACAAACTCCCCACAAAAAGGGGTAGGCAGAGGTGTATAAGTATTACCTATACACCCACTTTCCGCCAGAGATATAATGAAGGGGCACAACGCGACAGATAATACTAACAACTTGTAATAAACATGTATTATTCATCAGATGCACCGCAGGTAGCGGCGTCTATAAATTATATTATGTAGCGTAGCATAAATCTTACCTCGAGTATTTACTTCCGCTGCAGGGAAGCTAAATCGACGTTTTAGTTTAATGAGTTTTGTATGTATTTATAAATGGTGATGTAACTTCAAGTATTCTAACGTTACGTTACGTACGATATAGGATATAAGATATTATACCCACGCGTTAATGCAATGGTACAACTGCATTTTGATTGATCGCCGTCTCCTATGAACGGACCTTAGTGTAATTTAATGTTCTCAGAACTGACAATTATGGTTAAGTATAGTTTATAATTCACTAGATTTATCTGTTATCTGTACATTATTACCATAGTATAAAGAACAAAGTAGGTTATCTTCATACAAACGCACCGCGCGCGGCTTGTATGTGTGCGCTATTGCATCTATGTGTCGACGCACGCACGCTTTAACAAAATCTCGACCCGTTTCTCAGTGCGCCAGTCGGGGCTAACACTGCACAAGGGTCGCGCGCGCGTCACGGCTTTTCGGCACCGCTAAATGATTTATTCATCAATATCATCATCAAAATGTCTGATAATCGCAGAAGAACGTATTGCTGTGTGTTTGGGTGTCTTAATAATTCATCGATTCCAGACCTGTCTCTGT
Organism: Drepana falcataria; assembly: GCA_945859725.1. Classification (NCBI taxonomy): domain Eukaryota; kingdom Metazoa; phylum Arthropoda; class Insecta; order Lepidoptera; family Drepanidae; genus Drepana; species Drepana falcataria. Next base: position 4,615,896 of record OX243941.1, on the reverse strand, counting down.
TCAGATTGCCTATTGAACAGGAAAGGTAAGTTAGTCTTATTCTAGCATAATATAATTTTACTTGATGATGAGATACCTACGTACTTACATGTTTTTTGTTTGTATTAGTTTTCTATCACACAGGAAGTAGGTAGGTAGGCCTAATTTCCTACTAGAATGTATTAGGTACTTTTGATCTGGTTATGCCGATTTCTCAGTATTGTAGGTATAGTAACTAAGTACCTACCTACTTACAGAAAATCGTAATTCAAAATAAGTATGTACGAGTACCTAATTGACTAATAGTAAATCAAATACATATAAAACAAAGTTCGAATCATAACAACAAATTCGATTATAGTCTAAGAGACAGTCGTTAGTTTTTAATGTTGACTTGACGTTGCCGCTGTTCATGCGGTTGCTAGCGAAGCGCGAACAGCTGCGCCTAATATTTAGCTAAAAGTGACAACCCTAAGACAGTAGGCAATTATATCGCGAATTGGGCCGGAGATAGCCTACTTCCTCTCTTTATACTATGTTATTACTGTAGATATTAATGTATATTTACTATGTAGGCCCCGCAATTTCACCCGCATCAAATTTGTTACGTAATAAAGATGTGTTAGTCCAATATTCATAAATATTTTCACGCCTTCCCACAAGGGATAGGCAGAGGTGTGTAGGAAGTACACCACACCCACTTTCTGCCAGAGATATATTTTAGTAGCTAACGTTACAGATGGCGGGTCCATCGCCGTTAGTCAATCACGACTACGCCTTTGAGTTTCTTCTCAAACATATGCAGCTTATTCTCGATGTTTTCCTTCACCGTAGAGCTCGTGGTGTGACTAATCACTGTACCATCATGCCGAGTCCCTAACTTTACTTAAATTCAGATAGAGTAATTAGTGCAGTCGGGATTCGAACTTGCAATCATTGTGTTGCAGGAAACTAACCACTCGGCCACCACGGCTCTTAATCTGTTTGATATATATATATATATATACATTTCTTTATTAAATTTATCCCTAAACCATTTTTTTATGTCCCGGCTAATAAAATGTTGTCCAATTCCGTTCCGTAGATTTTGCGGGTGAGAGCAAAAAACAGCCGCAGAAAATGTTCGCTTTTATACCCGTATGCAGTAGGATAAAGGAAGATTTAAGAGAATGGATGACGAATGCCCATGTTTTACCACGCTATCATTTCTTTAAAGCTAGGAATAAGGACTAGGAGGATATTATCTGAGCGTGTCTTGTGTTTCCTGAATTGACAATTGGATTTGATTAGTGGTATATCTATTAGATTTCATTGATGATTGAATATTACGGTGATCACGAACACGATTACATTCTACTTTCTAACTTGTATTTATATAAAAAAGTTTCATTTTTTTTTTGTGTCCATATCGTATTATTGATGTTTGATATTATCGAGGCCCCACGAAATGTAATTATTTATTTTAATGTGAAATAAAGACGGCAATTGTTTTTATTTCTAAAAAGGAACTTAGATTTAAAATTTTGTGCAGGTACAGCATAGACGCTTCGATACAACACTTGGCCTTTATACTTATTATGAACCTTTTATAAGGACTTGAGGGATGTGTCGCCAACGTTTCTGATAAAATTTTACATGTTACTCAGCGAAAGAGGTATGTAAGTCTAGAGAGAACTGGCGCTCTATACTCTGTGCCTACCCCGTTAGGGACTTGGCGTGATGATATGTATGTATGTACTCACTTTTATTTCCTTAAGTCTAAGTAGGTCAGCCAGATTTATTTGTACTTCAGTGAAAAACGAGAGACTGCACAACAGTGAAGTGTGCCCTTTCAATGTTTAGAGTTCGCGATAGCGTCACCGTCGGATTCGAACCGCAAGGACCAGCTGCTGTCGAGCCTGTTCCCCGAGGGCCACCCGGCGCGAACGTTCACGTGGGGCAACCTGCAGAGCCTGCGTGATGACATCCGCGACGACGAGAAGCTCCATCAAGCCGCACATGAGTTCCGCCGCAGACACTACAGCGCGCACCGGATGACCGTTGCTGTTCAGGTCAGACACGTCTGCCCAGGGTCACGCCCAGGCCTACTTGGCTTTCCATAACTAATTTTTATCGGTCAGGGACCCGCCCCTGAGATACAATCTGTTTCCGTTCGCGCTCACGCTATAGGTATAGGTATGGAAGTGACAATAGGTGCGGAAAAATATTTTGTCTAGGGGGCCTGAGCAGGCTTGGGCCCTCACTGCCTCTATCGCAATTGTAAGCATGGCGACTAACTTAATCCAATGTTCAAACTAATGGATTGCCAATCCTAATGAAAACACAATTTAAGTCGTATTGTTTTTCTTCCGGAAATAATACTATATGGTTGTCGAAGATGTTACTGTTGGTCTGAATTAACTTGTGGTTATCTTGTTTTCATTATGAACTTTACACGTGGTATCTATGACAAGCTAATCTACCATAATTTGTCAGGAGTGAAAGGGACAGATTTATGGGCATCTTATACACACATCTCTATACTCATTGGCAAGACCCCAACTATAATGGTTTAGCTTAATGATGTGTTGATAAAGGCATAACATGGTTGCAGCCATAAAAAACTCCAACGTAGGCTTGTAAATGAATATACTCTTTACCCCAGGCTCGTATGGAGCTCTCCGCCCTGGAGCAGTACGTCGTGAACACCTTCGGGCGCATCCCCACCAACAAGCTGCCAGCCGAGGACTTCAGCCAGTTCTCCTTCCGACCTGATGCCGTTACTCCGGAGTTCCGAAGCATATATTACGTGAAGCCTGTCAGCGATACCACTGAGGTAATTATAAAAACTACACTTTAACATTATGATAAGTGTTTGACGCTTAGTGTTCAGAGCCTTCGGCTGCGAATGTCGCAGGTTGCGCATTCGATTCCCTCAGGGGCAGATGTTTGTCCGAGGATTCGGAGATTCTTGCCAGAGGCCTCCAATTCTTTGACCCCTAGTCTGAAGTGCGTAATTGGTGTTCCATTTCCAGGTCCACTTGACTTGGTGCATGCGATCACTGATACCTGAATACGAGTCCAAGCCTCACCAGTATATATCATACTTGCTAGGCCACGAAGGGAAGGGAAGCCTCTTGTCCTATCTGAGGAAGAAGTAAGTTGTGACACCAATTGCATGGTTGATTTTAAATAACCTTTTCACTCATTGTAAATAGAAAGTAACGGAATGTCCATACTATGACATTTCATGGTGATATGTCCATACTATTAACGTCAAAGTGACGTATACATATTATGACAAACATATTCTTCACTTCATTTACTGATGCTACATTTAGGCTTCTCGAATCGAACTCATTAATTGTCTTATCCATTCTTAGTCATCCTCCTTTGCTTGCAGTCTTCTCTCATTCGTCGCCTTTATGGAGTATTTTCTCTTATGTGAAATACCTATATATGTCAATATGTTTATAGAGTTTGGGCGTTAGGTATCTACACTGGGAACTCGGAGAGCGGAATTGATTATACCTCAATGTACAGCCTGTTCTCCACGCAGGTGGTTCTCACCAAAGAGGGCTTGGACCATATTGACGAGGTGACTACACCCTGTGAACACTGCCTGTAAAATATACCCTACGTCGTTGAGTTAAGTCTTAAACTTGTCTGCCTTTTTTTCAGGTTTTGGAAGCAATCTTCTCGTACATAAATATGCTTAGGCAAATTGGACCTTCGGAAAGGATATTCAATGAAATTAAGGTGAATTGTGACTTTAATCACGTTTATGAATTAAGTAGATAATTTGGTATCAATAATAGATTTTTTTAGCTATGAATAGCTAATAATCTATCTCTGTTCCAAATTTCCTCTTATTTTGTTCAGCCGTTTTGGCGTGTTTGAGTAACAAACTTGCTCACTAGCACTAATATTTATAATATCAATGAATATTTATGGATTTATTTTATTATGCTACTATTTTACTTCAGGCTATTGAAGAAACTAGTTTCCGCTTCGAGGAAGAATCTCAGCCGGCGGAATATGTAGAAACGCTAGTGGAACATATGCACTTCTACCCACCTGAACATTACATCACTGGAGACAGATTGTATTACAAGTATGATCCTAAGGTATGCTAATATCGACCTACAACACTACTGCATAATATTGGGCAACATATATTATTTATTTATATATCCCTGTATCTATACTAATATTACAAAGCTGAACAGTTTGTTTGTTTGTTTGAACGCGCTAATCTAAGGAACTACTGGTTGGAATTGAAAAATTATTTTTGTGTTGGATAGTCCATTTCTCTAGGAAGGCTTTAGGCTATATAACATCACGCTACGACTAATAGGAGCGAAGCATACATGAAAAATGTTGCAAGAACGGGAAAAATATTCCTTTTCGAGAGCTTCCGTTGCCTACGCTGCGTAAACAATTTAAGTTACGAAAATATCATGTATCAGGGAATTGTTCCTCTTTAAAAGTTCTAAAAAAAAGTCCGCGACAGCATATGTCTATCTTTTAAGATTGACTCACTGTAACCTTTTTATGGCAAATGAAGTCCGCGATGGGCTCCTGAACTACTTAACCGATTTCAATCAAATTTGCACGCCGTATGCAGTTTGATGCAACTTAAAAGAAAGGATAGCTTACATCACAATTGGACCCGATAAGTGGCGCTGCGATCGTGTTTTAGGAAATTTTACTTTTTCACCCGGGCGAAGCTGGGCAGGACAGCTAGTATGTTATAATTATAATTATCTTGTTTTATGTATGCTTTGTATAGTAAGCAACGACCCATTGTCGGGCCTACGTTGTTCCCCCATACTTGGGTACTATTGCTGTACCGAAAAAATATTGTTATTGTATATGCCTAATGATTTGAAAAGAGTAACCATGGAGTTTCTTGCCGGTTCTTCTCCATGGAAGCGACCAACCCGAACCGTGCTTCTTTTTCGACGTTTTATAAGCGCCGTATAAAGTTTTAAAAAGATTTTGATCTTGTATACGCCTGAGAAGCCACAACAGCGGTGATGGCCACAACGGCCATATGCCTTGTAATCGCTATTAAAAATGTTGTCACTGTATAACTGACACTGACACTGTCACGTAATAATGTATAAGTATACTTATACACTATGTATACGTATACTGCATTAGTAAGAGCTTAAATTTAAATTGAACTGCATCCAATCATAAAGACTGAAGGCGAACGGAAGTGACAAATTGCAGGAAACGGTCGAACTCCCTTTCATCGCCATTATGAGTGTACGAGGAACGAGTTAAAGGGGAATAAATATGGGCTTTTTCATCCTCACGCCCTCCCACAAGGGTTCCCGAAGGGGTAGGCAGAGGTGTATAGGTAGTACCCACACACCCACTTTCCGTCAGAGATTTTTGTTGATTTATTAAGATTTATTAAACTCTGTTAAATAATATTATATACAAATTACTTACAATCATCGTCACACCGAGCACTTCACGGGTAGGTAGAGAGAGAGTGGAACTCTATATGATTAAAAAAGAAAAGCATTGTTTATTATATGTCATTGGTATTTTTTTTATGGGTTAAGTAACTTTTTTAGCTTATCCATCACAAACAATCAAATCTTTCCTCGTCATCATAGTAGTGTTGATAATGTTTATATAGAAGCGCCATCTAGCGTGTGCGCCAGGAACCCTCGCGGCCGTCCCCATAATACCCTACTAAAGTTTCATCACAATCTGATCAATTCCGGGCGCATAGAAGACATACAAACGTTGATTTTTATTTATAAAAATGTGTTTTCTAGGGTATCACAGATTTGCTGGATTGCATGAGGGCGGACTCGGTAAATATAATGGTCCTATCCAACAAACACGACACGCCGATTGCTTACGATGCCAAAGAGAAGTGGTTCGGAACTGACTACAAGCGGAAAGGTAACTGAAAAAATATGTTATTGCTTTAACATATCCTACAAAAATAGTAGTAGTATGGATAGTGCTTAAGAAACAACGATGGATTCACTATCTGTCACGTTGGCACCCAAATATATTTGAGGTGAAAAATGTATGTGGTTGCTACCCCTTCGCAATAAGGTTCTCCACAAGGTTTGTGGGGGCTCCAAAGATAGCAAAAGATAAAAAAAGATAAAGTAATTAATTTATTTCTACGTATAGAACTATTAAAGCAGCATTTCTACGCGAAAAAAGTTTTTTAAACTTTTATTTGTTTTCTATTATTGTGCTCTATCACATAGGTATTTGAGTAACTTTTCTAAGGCATTCTGTATATGAACACGTTTCTTATACCACAAGGGTGGCAAACAAGGTTATGGACCACCTGATGGAAAGCGGTTACCATAGCCCATTTACGCTCACGATAGTGAAGTATCACTTGCACGTTGCCACTCTGTGTTCTGAGAGTTGTGTTGGCAGCATAATGAGACTAATCCCTTTGCTGCCAAATAATATAACTATCCTCCTCGCACAGGAACAAAAAATAAATTATTTTGCTACGGATTACTTCTATATCTATGGTAACAAGATCGCCTCGCGCCTCTGCCGCCTCGCGCAGGAACACAACACAAAAAAAAATGTCGGTGACTGCCGCGGTAAAGCTATTGCATAGCATTTTTTATCAACTTATGCAATACACGTATATACTTTCTCACAAACAGCTGCTTACGTACTAGGCATGCCTTTTAAGTTCTGTCGTTTCCATATTTCCCGGCAATTTTGAATTTGGAACTGTTCTATATTCGACTGTTTAAATTTTGAAGGTTAGCTTTTATTTTCGTTACGGAATTTCTTGATTCGGTCGCCGCGCTCAAAGCCCCCGATAAAGGCTATACAATAGCTTAAATGTTATTTGGCTACTTGTACTTGACTTCTATAAGGTGGAGTTTAGGTTGCTAGAGGTGTAATGTTTTGTTTCATGCAGAGATCCCTCGCCCGTGGCTGGAGCGATGGCTGCACGCGGCGCCGTATCCGCAGCTGCACCTGCCCGAGAAGAACATCTACATCACCACTGACTTTGCGCTGGTGCCGCCGCCGCAGCCCTACCTGGACGCGGCCGCCGCGCTCGGCCTCGACCTCACCTCGTCCTCGGTCAAGGACATACACAAGAAGGTTGCCGCCAGCCCTTCCACGGACACCATCTTAGAACACGACGACTTGATCGCTACGGTCAATAATTTTAGGTGAGTTCTGAGAGAGAGAGAGAAATAGAGTTCTGAGAGAGAACTGAGTAACTGATGTAGTAGTAGCAGTTTTTTTGTTGTGTGTGTATTCTCATTATGATTTGTTAATCAGTCTTTTCATACTGAAGCCCGTGAAAAGTTTCGTTAACTACTTATTATTCGTTAATTACTTATTATTATTTACTTATATTTCGTTAATTAGTTACTTTATCAACAAGTTTAGAAGTTCAATTATAATTCATATTCAGTTTCAAATCGCAATATGTTTTTGCACATACATACGATCACCATATATATGCATATTTAAAATCACATCGCTTAAGTTAGAGCAACTCGTACAGACCTCTGCAATTGCAACCTGCTAACATTACTCGGATTTATACAACGACAATTAAAAAGTTTCCTAGAATAGCAACAGCGAATAAAAAATATCAAAGGTGCATACGCACTTCTCTCCAATTTCTTCACGGGATAGGCAGAGAGAAGAGCGTCAGCTAGCTGAGCTAGCGCATCAAGACTAACGGTTCTAATTATTACGTTGAAAACTAGTTTAGATTAGACTTCTAGTTTAACCAAAAGAAAACAGGTCATCGTCCCATAAGGGATTTCATAGATATATTAGATAGTTAAGCCGTGGTGGCCGAGTGGTTCGAGCAGTTGCCTGCGACACAAAGATCGCAAGTTCGAATCCCGACTGTACCAATGTGTTTTTCTGAACTTAAGTACAGTGATTAGTCACACCACGAGCTTTACGGTGAAGGAAAACATCGAGAGGAAACCTGCATACGTCTGAGAAGAAATTCAAAGGCGTATGTATAGTCGTGCTTGAGTAACGGCGATGGACTCGCCATCTGTCACTTTGGCACCAAATATACCTCTGGCGGAAAGTGGGTGTGTGGGTATTTATTACCTATACACCTCTGCCTACCCCTTCGGGGACCCTTGTGGGAAGGCGTGAAGATATATTATATATTATTATTATTAGATAGTGAATTACATCGTGTGTTCCATGAAATATGTTTGAATTTCGCGTCATAATCAATCTATGGTACTCCCCTATGTCTATGGTACCCATAACAAGACTACACGTCACATTGTTATCAGATTGGACCAACCCAACTTGCTGCGTAAGAACCGTCACATGGAGCTGTGGTACAAGCCGGACTTCAAGTTCCGCTTCCCCACCGCCCTCCTGTACTTCTACTTCATCACACCGCTCAGCCTTAAGTCGCCCAGGGAGTAAGTTCATTGACCTCCAGTTTTAATGTAAAAACGCTAAAGCTATGTACAGACGCGTATCTAGTCACCAAGGCTCTGCTTCTTTAGATAGAACCTTTTTGTCATCGTTCACACCCTCCCTTATCTCAAAGATAAGATGTCATCATCGAATCCGATGATGACATCACGGTCCTCGAGGATGCCCGACGACGACACACAAACACTACACAAAACCGACCACTGTCCCGTCCTCGCCGGCGAGGCTCGACGCGAATAAACTGTAATGTACCCCCCGACCACCTGAAAAAAAAAGTCATCTTTCACGCTATTCAAATAGTTTCTTCCGCAGGTTTCTAACAAACGTCGAAACTTATTGGGGATTCCTTTATATTTATAGTAAAAAAATTTCGTATATGTTTTTTTTTCGAAAGAAACTGAATGGAATATTAATATGTATATTCCTTTTTAAATGTATTATTTTAGCTTTTCCTATCATTTCATCATAATTTTTGCCGTTCAATATATATATATTTATACAACAAGAGTTTTGTAATTGGCACGTAAGAAAAACGCTCATCTCCGCTAATGTCGCATAAGCCTTAGTAAACAAATCAAAGTGCAACTAAAGAAAGCGACGCGATGTGCGGTGTGGCAAATATCGTACTACCCACAAATAATTAACGTAACTATTGATTTGTAAACATTGTTTTATTTTTTCTTGTCATGGTTCCATCCAATGTCTTGCTTTGACTTTATATTTATATATATTATTATAATTACTAACAAATATACCTATTACGCTTTCCGACACTACATTAACCCAACTATAATAATATTATTTATCTCTGTAAGTGAATTTGTAAATTCTTAAGAGAAATAAAGTTCTATAACCGTAAGAGTAGCAAACAAGCATACGGCCCACCTGATGGGAAACTGTAACCGTAGCCTATTTACGCTCACGATACCGAAGTATCACTTGCGCGTTGCTACTCTGTGTTCGGAGAGTTATAGTGTGTTGGCAGCATAATGGGTTTAATCCCTCTGCTTCCAACACAATGTACCAATCCTCCCCCCTCCCCAAGGAGCTCATTACTGGAAACCTTTTAATACTGATATTCAAACTGTCACATATGAAATAATAAAGTTCAAATTTACAGATCGTGTTTACTTGACTTGTGGACTGATGTACTGCAACAAGGCCTCAAAGTAAGTCTGGCATTTATATACATTTATAATATATATTATAATAAGATGACAAATATTAGCTGCTTTATATTCACCAAACACCCACCAACTCGTCAGGGGGCCGCGGGATATGACCCGAGTCGATTAACTGTAGTGTGCGTGTGCACTCATAGGTAATCCATGTGTACCGATAATACTCAAACATTAGGGGAAGGTTTACACTTACACTAACAACTATAGGGAAGAACGGTGGGGCGCGTCTTCGTGGATGGCACTAGCTATACCGTTCAACTGATCGCAATACAATTTGCGTAGCTATTGCAATGTATCGACATTTGGTGGCTGTCATAAATGTCGATCAATGTTTTAGGAAGAAGTATATCCAGCTAACATGGCGGACCTTTCCCACTCGCTATACGTCGCGGATAAAGGATTAACACTCAAAGTCAACGGCTACAGTCAAAATTTACATGTAAGTACATCACAACACTACTCTCTCTGCGTACCCCGTTAGAGACCCATGATAATATGTATCTGCAATGTGGTGCTATTTCGATAGACATTCCTTTGTCCTTAAATGGAAAAAAAAACAATGGAACGTCTAATTGAAATGAGGGTAACTGATCCATTTCGTATTAATTACGATTAATCTATTTAGTGATTGAATGCCAAATCGATATACATAATTGTGACATTTTAAATGCTTTGTCTTAGTCTGTACAATAATACAAAGAAATATTGGTAACAACTTGAACATATGACTTCACGTCTGTAGGAAAAAAATCTCAATGCCTCAAAATGATTAAAAATGGAAGCATAATTTAAATTATAGTTTAAAAATTTGTATCTTTTGTGTTTTTATTAGTATTTATTATATATTTCTTCATGCTTTCATACTTGAGTCCCAGAAGTGATAGGGGTAGGCAGAGGTGAATTGTAGTATAACGTGTAGTTCGCGTGTCAGTTGCTGGTGGAGCTGATAGCGCGCGAGATGGTGTCGGCGCCGCAGTCGCTGCCCGAGCCCATGTTCGCGGCCGTGCGGGAAGTGCGTGCGCGGACGTATCACAACGTGCTCATCAAACCCCACAAACTGGCCAAGTCCGTATATAAATAATTAAACTTTATCCCATATATATATATATATATATATATATATATATAGGTAAAGCACGGTCGCGGAGCAGGAAGAATTTCGTACAATGACCTCTTTACCTACTGACAGTGGTCACAAACATTTTTATATGTGTGGTTTGCATGAAATATTTGAAGGATAGAAAAAAACTAGCTTATTAAATAAATAATAGATAGAAATTAAAAATTAAATAAATAATAGATAGATAGAATATAAAAAGATAATGAATAAAATTATCATAAGTATAAACATTTAACCACTTAATATTGCAAACAACTCAGGGGATCACTAATCGCTTTTGTCGATCCTGTCTTTGCTCTTGATACCAAGTATATTTATTTAATACTAGCTGTTCCCTCTGGCTTCGCCTGTGGTTCATACATAGCCTATGTATTATTCTGATGTATAAGGTATATTATTGTAAAGTTTCATTAAAATCCAATCAGTAGTTTTAGCGTGAAAGAGAAACAAACATACATACATTCTCACAAACTTTCGCGTTTATAATATTAATAGGATTATCAAGATCATAACAGCCGTTTAGCCATGTAAAGGTGACACACAGACAGAGATACTTTCATATTTTTAATATTAGTATGGATTTAATTCAGTCAGTAAATGGATAAAAAAAAAGGTCTTACCCGCATTTACCCAAGTTTCATCCAAGTAATATATTGGTCGTTGTTGCTGTCGGTAAGTTTTTATATTTTTCAAATATTTAATACGCCACAATGCTATGTCATCTCTGTCGATCAAACAATTATTTCGCCTTCGTTTGACATATTTAAACTTTAAATGTTTTAGTAATTGTTTCAACGATGTCAAGCCCATGTTTGGTAAGGATTCGTCTGCATTTATGACATGTAGTACCTTTTTTGTTGTAGGTAACTCTCCTTTTAAATAAAAGCTGTGCACTATTCGTCTGATGCACGATTTATCGAACTCATCAGTCTTTTCAATTACTGAGAGTCGTTTTTTCGGTGAAGGAGCCGGCTTGACGGTGTCTGTTTCGGTATATTCTTTTAAAATACGATATATGGCCGATTTTGAAATGCCCAAGATATCGGCTGTTTTGTCCTTCATTTCTTTTTTTGAAGGATATTTATCGGCAGGCCAGGATTCCTTAATGTATTTAAACACGTTAATAATCATAACCTTCTCAGATTCACTAAAGTGTGACATTTTTCTTTTCTTCCGCGGAGAAACAAACTTCTTGAATGGACGCGAGGTAGACGGCACTGGTTCCATTTTAAAACAGTAAATTAAACTTAACAAATCAACGAAACCACTTAACAATTAAAACAAGACAACAAAAACTAACAAATAACAACAAACTAAGATAAATGTGTTTCAAAATTGAACGAGCACTAACGCATCCCAAGATGGAATGTCGTTAGTTATTCAAAAATTATGAATCATGTCAAATACTTTTAATTGCGACCAAAACACCAGACGCAAGCAAGAACAAACCTTACGGTCTCAATTAAACGGTTTTCAATCCCTGGCGACAGCGGTCATTGCATCTGTGCGAGCGAGACGCATTATATTTACGCGGGAGTGACAGAGATGGGTAATAATAGGTCATTGTACGAAATTCTTCCTGCTCCGCGACCGTGCTTTAGATAGAGTGTCAAATTTTATTTTGGACTAAATATTCTTATATTATGTGTGATCTAGAGATGTGCGGATGAATATCCTGCTCGAGCCGTACATATCGCCGCGGGACAAGGCCGCCGTTATTCACAACATCACGCTCTCAGACCTCAAGGAGTTCAGCGACCGGCTGCTCAGCAGAATGTACCTACAGGTGTGTAAGAACCTTTTAATTTCGACCTTATATGTTAGATTGCAAAGTCCAAGTTAATGTCACAATTGTGTTGCTTAATTTAGTAATAAGTATACCTACATCATAGTATTTTATATTGCACTAGCTGCAACAGGTATGCGTTATAATGCCACCGAAATTTGTATGGCGATGGATTTATTCTTTTTCTTTTCTTTTGAGCCAGGAATCCTCGCGTTCGTCCCCAGAACAACCTACCAAAGTTGCATTGCAATCTGATCACTGGTTTGTGGACGCATAGGTAGAAGACAAATATACAAACATTGATCGTTATTAATATAGATATTGTAATATTGGATGGTTATATATTTGATATAATTTTGCATAGTGATATTCTATAAAATTCTCAAGTTATCACTTTTGAGTTACATGATGGTTTTTATTCGTAGTTAACAGCAACTAGGCGCTTGCGTAACTCCCGTGACTTTGCTTCAATTTTATCTGCATGTACTCCTGTTATGAAAAAGTGGAAAAGTGAAAGAGTTAAAAATGAATACATATCCATGTGTTCTATATTTCGTAGGTATTAGTGCAAGGCAACCTCGCGTGGCACGAAGCCATCCGGATATCAGAGAGGGTACTGACCAACATCAAGTGGGAGGGTCTCTCGGAGGAGGAACTGCCCGAGGTGAGTTAGCGCTGAGTGGATACATGTTAGAGCTTAAGGATATTTTGTGCGTATGGGTGCATATAGGTTACGTTACGTTTGGTTTAAAAAGGGGTAAAATATAAATTACGTGTTGGTAACCAGTTTTATACTAAGCTTTATAGGCTAAAGTTAAATAAATATAATAAACTAGCGGTGCGTCCCGGCTTCGCTCGGGTGGACATAAGATTTTTATAAAGGAAAATATATCCTATGTTTCTCAGGGTGAATGTAGCTTTCCAATGGTGAAAGAATTTTTCAAATCGGTCCAGTAGTTTCGGAGCTTATTCAACACAAACATACTTACATACAAATCTTTCTTCTTTATAATATTAGTAATAAATATATCTGTCATTGCATAAAAATCTGTAAGACTGAACACGTCAGTAGTTAACATATTAAAATGTTATTCTAAATATTTACATACATATTAATCAGTTTCTTTTTTTATATACCATAAAGTTTACCACAAACAAGCATGCGATGTGAATGATGGCTAGCGGTTATCGCCGCCTATGGACGCTTGTATCACTCACACGTTTCTTTGCTTGTGATGTTCTGGAATCTTTGGTTCTTCTAATGGAATATGGCACATTGTCTGTGTAGTTGAAAGTGCACCAGCTTCCTCTTGGTGAGAAGAAGATCCGCGTGCTGAGCCTCAACCCCGCGTCCACGAATAGCATCATCACCAATTACTACCAGGGGGAGGCCACCACCCACCGGGATACCGCCACTCTAGAAGTGCTCATGGTAGGTACAGGAACCGATTGGCTGAATACTCCTCTAAGACTCTAACTGCGATATGCTTGCTGGTACAAAGCGCTTCATCAATCTTATCATCGGTATTAAAAAATATCCTGCCTAATTTTGTTATACAACAAGAGTGGCAAACAAGTAACCCGTGGAATGGAAAACGATTACCGCAGCCTATTTACGCTTACAATACCGAAGTATCACTTGTGCGTTGCCACTATGTTCGGAGAGCTATACATACTGTGTTGGCAGCATAATGGGACTAACCCCTCTGCTGCCAATACAATATAACAATCCTCCCCCCTCCCCAAAGAGCTCATTACTGGAAACCTTACTCACCGCGTAGGAACACAACACAAAAAATTGTGTTATTTGGCTACAGACTATTTTAAGGTGGAGGGCCTGCCCCAGTCGGGCAGCTCCTCATTCGAACGGGAAAACCCGTTATGCCCTACCCCTCTTAGTACGGTCGCGGAGTGGAGATAATTTCGTACGTTGACCTGTTATTATCTATCTCTGTCAGCCGTTCGGAAATATAATGCGTCACGCTCGCACATATGCAATGGCCAGCTCACGGGGATTGTAAGCCTTTGTTGTGAGGCCGTAAGGTTGAATTGAATGTATACGTCAAGTCCAAATACATATCATATAAGTACATATGTGTTTGTCGCTGGTCAGATGCTAATGGAAGAGCCGGTGTTCGACGCGCTGCGCACCAAGGAGCAGCTCGGCTACAGCGTGTTCAGCATGATGCGCTACACCTTCGGAGTGCTCGGCTTCTCCGTCACCGTCAACACGCAGGTCGACAAGTTCAGGTGACACACACACACACACACACTCCACACGCTATCATAGTATTTGTGATATACGTGGAGGCCTTACCACAAGGGTACCCGAAGGGGTAACCGTTATATATATTGATGATGTTATATATGCATGCTTGTGAGTGTTCTAACCTTCGCAGACATTACTACTGAGCAATCCACTTTTCGACTACTGTGTTTTACGAGATCATCACTTATAGGGCATGACTGGCGTATATTGATGATACAATTTATTGATCCGTGTGCACAGCGTTTCTTTCTCAGTGAAGATCTAACTTTAAGATTTGTTATGCGATTACTTCCGTCCAATATATACTGTGAGATTATCACTTTTGGGATATAACGTGACGTGTATTGATGATGCAATGTATGCATGCGCGTGCGCAGTGTGTCCCACGTGGACGGGCGCGTGGAGGCGTTCCTGAAGAAGTTCTCCCGCGACATGCGGCGACTCGGCGAGCGCGCGTTGCACGCCACCAAGCAGTCGCTGGTGCAACTCAAACACACCACCGACTACGAGCTCAAGGAGGAGGTATTATTTATTTCTATACTAACTGTGTCCCGCGGTTTTACTCGTGTGAAATTTAAAATTTATTGGTATACATATTACATCCAGCTAATTTTGCATAAATTTCAACTGCAACATGAGTCCATGAGTTCCATGACTCATTAGTGAGTGATACAATAATTTGCAGGTTGAGAGGAACTGGCGAGAGATAGTGAGCAGGGAATATCAATTCCACAGGCTGTACATTGAAGTAAGTTGTGTCATAAAGAATTTTAAAAGATACATTTGAAGATTTAAGTACAATGATTATTATTTAATGATTAGTCACACCACGAGCTTTACGGTGAAGGAAAACATCGAGAGGAAACCTGCATACGTCTGAGACGAAATTCAAAGACGTATGTATAGTCGTGCTTGAGTAACGGCGATGGACTCGCCATCTGTCACGTTGGCACCTAATATACCTCTGGCGGAAAGTAGGTGTGTGGGAATTACCTATACACCTCTGCCTACCCCTTCGGGGACCCTTGTGGGAAGGCGTGAGGATATATATTATTATTTAAGAATTATGATTATTCACACCACGAGGTTAACGGTGAAGGAAACCTGCATACGTTTTAGAAGAAATTCAAAGAAAAATGTGTAAGATGGGTTTGAGCAACGGCGATGCTTCTTAATCTGTCATGTCGGTACCTAATATATATCTCTGGCGAAAAGATGTGTGGGGGCACCACCTAAACACCCATGGCTTACCCTACGGGGGCTATTGTGGAAAGGCCTGAAAATATTAATAAAAGGACTGGTCGAATTTATCTTGGTTTTCCGCATCATGTTTTGTGACGTATATCTGTACACAAGATCTAAGTTTGAGTGTTATATATTGTTAAGGCGGAGGCGATCGAGAAGATAAAGCTGAGCGACATCCGCAGCTGGGTAGAGGACCACTTCTCGACGGGGAACAAGTCGCACTTCCGAAAGCTTTCCGTGCAGGTATATACGTTCAATAGAGGATCGGCATCGCTGTGATGCCGCTGGTGTCGCAAGTTCCGTTGAACAAAATGTACGTGGAATGACTATACTGGCATCCCTTCGACTGCTAAATCCATATACTGCTAAATCTTAACCACATAATTGACTTTAATTAAACATTTACAACCAAACATGAACACAAACGAAAATAAACAAGAAACATTAATTTTTACTCAACCGTTTAAAACAAATGATATGTATTAACAACACGTTCTTATTCGCCTTCTCTTTCTTACCCAGGTAATGGGCCACAAGGCGAACAAAGACGGCAACACAACTGTCGCAGACAACCAGCCAAAGAACTACGCCTTGTCGTACTTAGACGCGACCGACCCCGTCGGGGACAGCGCTGAGAACAACGCAGACTTCATCAAAAACATTGGGACATTCAAAAGGCATCTGCCTCTTATTGATGTACCAAAAGTCGAGCTCGCTCAGTGCTGACAATATTCAATATAAAACTTCTGTTCAATAAATAACTAATGTTCTAGGTAGCAATATAAACGGGTTTTTGTCCTTGGATTTGTTTTTTACATTCGATGTATTCGATGTATAGCTGTAATGACATGTTTGCAACCTTGCCAATAATTTTTACGAATTATCACTACAATAATAAGATTTATAAGTATTATACTGTACTTATCTTTAAAAACCATCCACTCTCATACGATTCGGTAGATAGTCAAATTTGACTAAATGTAATTGCTAAGCTGTATTCTATATTTCTTGTTAAGAATTTGCGGTTGTCTATTTTAAATAACATATATTTTCAATATATGGTTTGTAAATATAATTATATAAATAAAAATAGTATATATTTGATGAAGACTATGAAAATTACAAAGTATATGTAAATAGTGTATTCTATTTGATTGATGACTCGATTAAAATAAAATTAACAGATATCGATTTTTATTCGGCTTTTTATTGTTATATCATCACTTACAATTCCTCAAAGAGCGAGATAGCGCTATACGGTAATAGCGACGTATTCTCTTTAAACACCACATCAAAGCACCACATCTACAATGGTTTCCATTGGCTTCCGAGACTGCATGCGTAATGCGCTCTTCATAATCATAGTGCCCTGGTACATTGCTGGTAATTGAAGCGCTTTTAGTCACGAATACAATATGAAAACTCAATTTAAATAAGTTCGTCCGTATTAACTACTCGCTACCCAAATTTTAATCGATTTTTATTGTTATATCATCACTCAGAATTCCTCAAAAGAGCGAGATAGCGCCATTACCATAGACTTGAGACATATTCTCTATAAACACCACTTCTACAACGGTTTCCATTGGCTTCCGAGACTGAATGCGTAATGCGCTCTTCATTATCATAGTGCCCTGGTACATTGCTGGTAATTGACGCGCTTTTAGTCACGAATACAATATGAAAACTCAATTTAAATAAGTTCATCCGTATTAACTACTCGCTACCCAAATTTTACGTACAAGTTTATCCCCCACGGCATTACTTAATTTGATGATTTAGAAGTTATATTGTCTAATTTTGTACTCTAGTACGTAGAGGCAAGCCCAGGTAATGACGGCGATCACCCATCCAACTCGTGGACTGTATGAGCAAATTGACGCACATGAGTTCCCTCATCCATCAAAATAGCCGTTTTTTGTGTATTACGATTGCATATCTAATCCTTGATTATAAGCCGATTTGCAATTAATAAGGTATATTTTATCTACTGATATAAAGCTATATAATCAATTATTCTTTGAGATCTGCAGCTACCTACACATTTACAAGGAAGTGAAGAATTTGTAGACCAATTTGGAATCAGCTTTATTGATATAAAATATGTAGTCTGGATGCATTGTGTAACCAAGTCACACATGTTATATGCTGTTGGTACCTAGGCAATACCTATGCCAGTATATCATCATCATATCATCACGCCGAGTCCCTAACGGGGTAGGCTGAGAGTATAAAGTGCCAGCTCTCTCTAGACTTACATACCTCTTTCGCTTCGTCCACATTCTTCGTCCTCACAACTACCTGGATCTAATCGATCGAACGCTCAAGGACGGGAACGTCAAGATTACTCGAAACCGACGAGCATATATGAAGAGACTGATGAATGTGAACTATGCTAGTAGATTCCATATATTTGGTAATTCGTTTCTGTAAATCTATTAAGGGGGAAGAATGCACTTAGGGAGCGAGTACTTGTTCCTAGCATAACAAGCTTTTTTTTATTGAGCTATCAATAATAATAATGAATAATATTTACATGATTTCAATATAAAATACAGGTGTGCATATGTTTAACACAGTCCCCCTAAACAGCTTGAAAGATTTTGATGATTTTATTTTAATGCATTATTTTAGATGTAGACATAATTACAATTAGGCCCGGTAAAACTAAGTTTTTTTTGCCAAAATAGCTATTCAAATACAATCAAAATAATAACAATAATAAGTCATTTTTTGTTACGAAACGATGTTAGTAAACAATCTCTATCCTTCCGTCCAAGTCTTGCATGACGATTTGCTGCGCTCGCATGAACCGCTGGAGCATCACGTAGTCCACATCTAGATTCACCAGATTCTCCCTGTTGTCGCTCAGAACCTGCACACACAATGTCGACATTATCAAACTAACAGTGTCATTGTGAATTTGTATTCACGTAGGATCCACCGGTATGTATCTTATGACGATTTGCAGAAGATTACAGGTTTCTACTGCTGGTAAGGTTATGTGGTAGGTAATTGAGAAATTTAAATTCAGGCAGAGGTATCTCAGGTCTCTAGATTTTAAGCGGCGATTATTTCTAGCCTTAATGCAATATCCAAGCTCCTTTGCCTCCTTAGTTCTACACTATTAAGGAAGGTATAATATTCACCGTATATCCTCCGCCACCGTCTCCAATATAGTTTTGCGTAACGACCCGGTAGGTGGCGTTGCGGTCTAGGGGTAAGTAGCGGGGCACGTCGCAGTCAATACAGCGGACCCAAGCAGAAACACGGGACCCGATAGGCGCTGATGCGTTATAAACATTCCGCATACCTTTGGAAAAGTTTTCAGCAAGTTAGGATTAGGCCACATTTTCATCACGCTGAGTCCCTCGCGGACAAGGGGTAAAGCGAGTAGAGTACCAGCTAGCTCTAGACTTTTAGACCACTTTCGCTAGGTAGATAAAACTAAGGTAACGGTAAGCTAAACATTTAAATACATCAAATTATTGTTGTCATTCACCTCTAGGTAATATTCGCCCGTTTACAGACGAAGAGAAAAGTAAAGCGGGTGTTTCCTCTGGCTACCCCGTGATCTCTGCAAGATCAAATCTATATTTATTTATGTATGTATAATATTGTTGCAACTTTATATACCCAAGTAAGTTGTAAATATATAAATAAATAAATTAATTAATACACAATTAAATCTTAACCAAACAAGGACATAATAAAAAAACAACCATTTGCAAGAACCTTACCACCGATTTGTAGCATTCGCCCACTGTAGAATTCGTCGGAAGTCTGAGCGACACCAACGGAGAACTCGAGAGCCTCAAGAAGGTATTCGCCTTTGAGGTCATAAATTTGTACGTAGTTCTCGAATGGCATTGCCATCAATAGCGCCTCGGTGGTCACGTCTGGTTAGCAAACATTTTAATGAATTAAGTATTTACATAGTATATCATCATCCTCAATGCGTCCCAAAGTCCCTAGCTTTGTGTCAACAGCAAAGTGGATTGGTATTAGAATAAACAGTGAGCCTCATTCGAACCTATTTTGATTTTACCTCATTTGTTCCTTGTACATATCCCTGCATAAAAATTGGGTTCTCGCAAAACAGCAAGTAACTGTCAAGCATATTGTGTTCCTTTTAGCTTACTTAGCTCCTGAACATCTGAACCTACTGTTAAAGGCTTCGTTCGTTCGTCCCTAGTTCTGCTAGCATAGGAAGTTTTCCATCTGAAGAAGACGCGCGACTTATACCGCTGGTGTCCCCAGGATGTTTAGCATTTCTTTATGTACATATATGCCGCCGTATTCAAAACAAAGAAGGATGCGAAGCTTACCCCCAGGGTTTATCTGCACTCGCAGCCCTCCGGCATTGATCATGCACACGTGGGCGTCGTGCCACGCTGTACCTGATGCGCGGTTCATCACCTAAAGGCAGGGAAGCTAATTCAATAGTCAGTTCCTAAAAACTTACACTTCATAAAAAAGATTACCGGTCGATTCTTCAAAAATAAGAAAATGTCTTATTAAACAAGGAAATAAATGGGACCTCCATGCGTTAATAAGAAATTAAAAGAAGTAAACCATATGTCGCTTTCGCATTCGAAATTTTTGCCTTGTGGAGAGCACGCTCTAAAATAGGTAGAATTGTAATTCCAGATATAAAGTCTGGAGAGAATGTTCTTCTATATGCCATCGCTCCTTCACACCTTACCTGAAGGGGTGAGTTACATCCTCTTTTCATTGGAGATATGTTTAGACGCCAACGTGGCAGATGGCAAGTCTTAAGCACGACTAAATATAGGTACATTCGTAAGAATTCTTTGCCGTTGTCGGCGTCGTCGAACGTCTTTGAAGACTTCCGAAACGTATGAAGGTCTCTTTTCGATGTTTCTACACAGCTAAGCTCGTAGCTTCATTAACCATTGCACATCAAGTCAGGATTCAAATGTACAATCTTTGCGTCGCAGGCGACCATTGTAACTTCTTTATCTTACCTGTTCCAATAATCCATCGCAAGCCCAGCTACCCATGTTGCACTCCCGGCGATAGCACCAAGACCTGTTGAGAGTGACTTTGGACTGCCCGAGGACTTCCTTCCCGACTGCGTCCACTTCCAGTCTCCATGGCTCGAGCTGTTCCACCATCCAAGGATCTAAAACCAAATAAAGTATTTATTTATCTATCCTTGCACTACTATTAGGCGGTGGTAATTACTAGCGCCATTACCACCGCCAAGTTAGTAGTTCTCAATTTATCGCTCAATTTATTTAAACAGTAAGTATTATTTAAGATTTTATTTTATTACAGCATCTATTAGGATAGGCTTAGAAAACTCAACTGACTGCTTTTTATTTTCAGAATAATTTTCAGTCATGTCTCCAAGTTAGTCTAGCTAAGTAATAAAAAAAAAACAAAAATAATCAGCTCTGCCTTTTGAAAATGGAATGCATCAAACAATAAAAAAAATCCGCACCTTGCACGATAGAGGTGCCCAAATAGATTGGTAATCCGTCCCAAGACTCAATAATCCCGGCATCGTTGAAGAACAACTTGATGTTACCAACGTACCGCGTATAGCACGAGGCTTGCACGACAAGCACCTGACAAAATAGCCACAAATATATAAAGAAATAATCTCCATGTACATTTAATTAAATAATAGAATTAGCCGTGGTAGCTGAGTGGTTCGAGTAGCTGCCTGCAACACAAAGATTGCAATTTCGAATCCCGACCGTACCAATTAGTTTTTCTGAACATAAGTACAGTGAATAGTCACACCACGAGGCTTAAGGTGAAGGAAAATATCAAGTGGCAACCTGCATACGTTTGAAAAGTAATTCAAAGACGTATGTATAATAGTGCTTGAGTAGCGGCGATGGACTCGCCAATAATAATATGAGATATTAAATTGAGAATAACAAATCGAAAGAGGTTTGTAAGTCTGGAGATAACTAGCTCTCTATTCTGTCTGCCTATACTACATACATACATATCATCACGCCGAGTCCCTAACGGGGTAGGCAGAGAGAATAGAGCGCCAGTTCTCTCTAGACTTTCATACCTCTTTCGCTTCGTCCACATTCATCAGTCTCTTCATACATGCTCGTCGGTTTCGAGTACTCTTGACGTTCCCGACCTCGAGCGTCCGATCAATTTGATCCAGGTACTATATAATTATATAATATCTCACCCGATGCCCATTAGACTGGGTGACCACAGTGGGGTAGTCCCCACCAGGCGTATCGCCGTTAGGAGTTTCACCAGTGTAGAGGAGAGTGTGCGAATGAGCCCCAACTATTATGTCAACATCAGAAGAGACGCGAGCCGCTAGGTTCCTGAATTGTATAAAATACTAGTTATACCAGCTTAAAATTAACTAGAAGATGATTACAATGGCACCCATCGATTCCAACTGTGAATCTAAACTACCCATCGGGCCCGTGGACACACAAAAAATAAACCATCAAAATTATTTCTACGGGTTCGTACGCAGGTGTTTTTGAACTTCACCTCTTAATAATATTACTACCGATAGTAGTAGTAATAATATATCCTCACGCCTTCCCACAAGGGTCCCCGAAGGGGTAGGCAGAGGTGTATAGGTAATACCCACACACCCACTTTCCGCCAGAGGTATATTAGGTGCCAACGTGAC
The DNA here is from genome assembly GCA_945859725.1 of Drepana falcataria. Taxonomy (NCBI): domain Eukaryota; kingdom Metazoa; phylum Arthropoda; class Insecta; order Lepidoptera; family Drepanidae; genus Drepana; species Drepana falcataria. The sequence goes on along the minus strand of OX243941.1, from coordinate 4,593,243 downwards.
AGATGGCGAGTCCATCGCCGTTACTCCAGCACGACTATACATACGCCTTGAATTTCTTCTCAGACGTATGCAGGTTTCCTCTCGATGTTTTCCTTCACCGTTAAGCTCGTGGTGTGACTAATCACTGTACTTAAGTTCAGAAAAACTCATTGGTACAGTCGGGATTCGAACTTGCGACCTTTGCGTCGCAGGCAACAGCTCGAACCACTCGGCCACCACGGCTTTTTTAATTAACAATATGTACAAAGAACAGTTGAAACTAACTACTTACAGATAAAATATTTGACCCATGTATGTATTTATATATATGCGTTAAGTAAGTATATATATATATATATATATATATATATATATATATATATATATGTAGCCACTTACACGTCGCTGGTGAAGCCGACGTGAGACAACACTATGATGATATCAACTCCCTGCTGGGTCAAAATAGCAGTCTCACGGTTAATGGCTTCCAGTTCGTCTTCCATTATCACCTGCCCTATTGGGGCGGAGAACTGCAAGTAGAAGAAACAGTTATAAGCTTTGGATGTACTTTTACTTTTTTTAGAACCTCAGCAAGATATAAGTAAAAGCCAGAAATGCATAAATGAAATAAATACCTTTATTGTGTTCACACTTAACCGGATAATATTATATATCTAGAGCAACTTACCACTCGCAGTAAAACGCCAATGATACCAATTCTCCTGCCTCCCCTCTCCACAATGATATGATTATTGAGATAAGGGGTTAGGTCGGGTTCATAAGTGGTATTCACATTGGCGCCCAACATGGGGGCGTTAAGTCGTTCAAGGTAAGGCACCAAGCCCTCCACGCCGTGATCGAACTCATGGTTGCCCAAAACCTGTAACAAGGAAACATATGAAGGTTGATACAACATTTGAAGCTTAGTGTAAGGAATATAATAAAAACACCCCATTCTAGCAAACCGTGATTATCCATGATATCTCACACGTCATGATCTTGGCACACATTTAGAAAATATTACTAAGTACCTTAGCTCTATGGTATTCTCAGAGCCTAATCATAAGGTAAGTTAAATACACAAAATCCCTTGCGGGGCTTGCAGTAAACCAATGATTTTTTTAAGGTTACGTACGTGTGCATCGTGCGGAAGCATGTTCATGAAATGCTGGCTGACGTTCCACCGCAGGAAGTTGTACCAAATAGTGCCTTGGAAAGTGTCACCACCGTTGAGCAGTAGCGACTCTGGTTCGGCCTCACGCAGTTGCATTATGGCAGCGTACAGACGCGCGAACCCTCCGACACACGCGCCCTCTGCAGGGTTACATGCCGACCCCGATGCACTGACTTCGTCGAAACTGATTGGACAGACAGCCTTGTGTCAGAAATGTACTATTTGGTAGATCAATTCCAAATTAAAAGTAACACATTAAAGAGAACAACAAATCATCACGCCGAGCCGCTCACTGGCTGAGCAGAAACAGCAGAGCGCCAGTTTTCCCTAGACTTGCTTTTGCTTCACCTACATTTATCAGTCTCTTCATCCATGATCGCTTCTTTAGAGTACTTTTCGAATAAATTGTGTGCTATTTGTAATATTGTAAAATTTCGTAGCTTTTCAGTTCACTTTGTTATTGCTATACCAATTATTGGTGGGTACAGAATAGGCCTCCAGCCTGCTACTTACAACATGTAATGCAACACACTCTATTGGGGTTATGAACTCCACTTTAGGTGGTAGGTGTCTGAGCAGAATCGGTTTTTATTTAAATAATTAAGGGATAGATTATTTATCAGTGATCTCTTCATTATTATATTTTCAATAAGCACGAGACGTTAGCGGAAAAGATAAATGCTCGAAACCTTGAGCCAAAAATATAACAAGTTCGAGTAGTTGCTTGAAACGCAAAGATTGTAACTTTGAACCCCGACTGAACAATGAGTATTTCTGAACTTAAATACAGTGATTAGTCACACCATGAACTTAACAACGAAGGAAAACAAATTAAAAGAAGTGTGTATAGTCGTAATTGAGGAACGGTTATAGACTCGCCATCGTGACGTTGGTACCATAAATATATCTCCGGCTAAAGGTGTATATACCTACAAATCCCTTTACAAGGGTCCCCCCCTTGTGGGAAGGGGTGACGATATATAATTTAATAATAACTATAAATATAAGCTTCATTGTATAACTACAAAATTATTAAATACATACGAGTATTTTACAATAATGAGCTGTGATCAACAAGAAAAGCAATTAAAATAATAATATTGTATGGTCATTCTTCCCTTCAATTCCTTTTCAATTCAATTCTTCCCGTCAGAAAATATGCGTCTCACGTTTTAACGTCATGTGGCAAAAAGGTTTTGTCATACTACTAACTATTTAATTTCTTAGGCAGAGTGAATAAAACAAAATGTGAGAAAAGGGAATTTAGACCTTAAATACCCACATATGGCGGTGGTAAAGGATTAAATCCAGACGTGGATCACCACATCTTCGTACAAGTACTTACTGCGCATGGAAATCATTGTAATGTATGATGTTGAGTTCGAAGAGGCCAGTGTCATTCTGGGCCAGAACCGCACCAAGCACAGCGGCTACACAGACCACTCTCCACATGACGAGACGAGGTTTTCACTCAACTAGCACACTGCTCCACTGGTACCACCACTGACTTATCAATTTGTTTATCGCTGATACGCGGTAATAAAGGTAATTTAAAGATTATCGGCGAGCATGTGAGAAGAGACCGATGAATTTGTATGGAGTGAACGAAGTCCGTAATTTTAGAGAACCTGCTTATGTAGGTATTGTCTACTTCCCATAGTACAACTCAAAGATTACAATGGTACAACTTTTGCTTAGTTTGCGACTAGGACCATTTGTGTTGATTGTGTCATGATATATTCGTATTTTTTTCGTAAGATATATTTAGGTATCGCAAGTTTGTACCCATTCTAATATTTATATGACCACCATTATAATTGTGATACCAGTACAATACCTGACTAAGCTACTAGGAAATATTGATAAAAACCACGAAATCATTCCAATGAGTGTTTGAAAACTGGTTAACCGGAGTAAACGAAATAATTTGTTGGTTTTTCATCTCGGCAAGTAATATTTACGCCGCTGGCAACGCGCAGGTAGGCAGGCAGGTAGTACCCACCCCTATTATATTTAAATGTGACAATTTAAATCTAAAACTGACATTCTTGACATTCCTTTAAAAACGACTTCCTAATTCCTAAATACTACAATCTAATCAGGAGTTATTGAATCATTAATATGACGATAACGATTAAAATTAAAATCTTAGGACTAGATTAGATTATTTTTTTCGATAAATTGCTTTTATTTACATTAGGTAATAAGAAGCATTTTAAACTTACATACATAATGGACACATATGTAAACTTATTAAGAATTTTAAACGTGTCATATTAAACCAACTTACGTTATATTACGTATTCCCACGAAGAGGTAGCAGAGAGCAAAAATGGACGTGTGAGTACTACCCACACATCCATTTTTAGCTGGAGATATATTTTAGGTGCCAATGTGACAGGTGGCGTGTGGCACGTATTCTCAAACGTATGCAGATGTCCTCGAGATGTTTCCCTTTACCTTACGGTAAGCTTGTGATATGTTTGAATATGTACTGTTCTTACGTTAAATGTAGGTACTTACGTTCAGAAAAACACATTGCTACAATGTGATTCTAACGTTGAGCAGATGCAACTACTCGAACCACTCGGCTTTTATGATCTCAGAATTTCAGATAAAACAGGACAATAGTTTTAAGATAACATTATTTTTCTTGAAGGCATTTTTCAGTTTAGGTGGGTAAGATTCAGTTATAGTGGCGTAATTATAGATTAGGTTTATTAGGCAAATTTCAATTTTGTTATTGTTTATTAATATTTTACAAATTATTTAAGTTATTTACAGCGGATTAATAAATATGTTCTGCAGAATTGTTCGACATGATGCCCACTTCCACCTTCTTCCACCGCACCTCTCGCCATCGACGGGGAATTCATCCCCATACCTTAGAACCACAAAGGTCTCGCACTGTGCGCTTCCAAAGGAGTTTTCTTCCGCGAACGCTCAGGCTGTGGAATGAACTCCCCGTTGAGGTTTTCCCTGGAGAGTACAGCATGGAGTTCTTCAAGAAGGGTGTGAAAAGATTCCTGCAGGGTCGGCAACGCGCGAGTGATGCCCCTGGTGTTGCAAGCGTCCATAGGCGGCGGTAACCGCTTACCATCAGGCGGACCGCATGCTTGTTTGCCACCCAAGTCGTATAAAAATATATATATATTTAGCTCTTACATAGGTACAGTATTTCTACTCCGTTATTTGTGAAATTGTAAAAGAAAAGCGCCCTAAAAACACCCATATACCTACACTTATTTGATTATTATTCTATGAGTAAACTATATACTTCCACTGGTCATACATACATCAAAAACATGTATCTCCGTTTGGCGTCGTAGCGTAAGGACTATATATATTATTAAGTCTTAGATATGGAGGTTTTCCCATAGTGTTTTTTTCAACGTTAACTTCGTGGTCCCTTAATGAAGAGAGTAAAAGGAACAGATCTATGTATAGATGTTATTTAGCAGTTTTTAATATTACTAATAGCAGTGCGGAAAATATTTTCGTCGACCTTACGAACCACTTAAGATCTACTTTATCCGGAGGCCTGGATGTTTATCAATTAGTACACTATTTGTATCCGTCCGTCAAGGTCTTGTAAAATCACTGCTTGCTTCTTCATGTACGTGCGCAGCACTTCATAGTCCACGCCTAAGGTCACCACATTCTCTCTATTATTCGAGATCATCTGAAAACAAAATTTATCCTCATAGATGAGTTTTAACTTAACGATCGAGTTGTATTCGAATGCTTACCAAGATTACGAGTACGAAACCCGGTAGGCTATATTAAGGAGATTTTCTTAATACCTCATACAACCTTTATAGTGAAGGACATATCAACATTTAAGAAGAATTTCAATGTGGTGCCGTATCGCAACGGGCTCGATAAAAGGTTCCACGTTGGTATCTTAATTTTACTATGGTGAAAAGAGCGTGTTGTTGTCCTTCATGGTCTCTTGTGTACATAACAAACAATTATTGTACAACAAATAATTATTTCTTCTCACATTGCATATCTATATAGGTCTGTTAAAATATTAACTGTAAGTTGTACACACAATGTACCTACAAATTTGTACGTATTCATACTTGGTTTTAAACCAGAGACTCTGAATGACTTATATTTTTAGTTCTGTTCGTTTTGTTGGGCTTGCTAGAGTTTGCCTAATATTTGGTGAGCTATCATAATTACCGTATAGCCTGCGCCCCCTTCAGCGAGAAAGTCTTGCGAGACGATGCGATAGGTGGCTTGGGGTTCTACGGGCAAGTATCGCGGTACGTCGCACTCAATGCAGCGAATTAAAGCTGAAGCCACCCGGAACCCAATAGGAGCTGACATATTGAATACTACGCGCAGTCCTGCAAGAAAACAGGTTTTAGCATGGGAGTTCTCCGGTTTAGAAACCGGAGTACTCCCACGCTAAAACATTCCCTGAGCTGGGGTGATTGCGTAACAAGCATCCATCCATCCTAACATTCATATTTATAATATTAGTATAGATTAATTATTATTATATTACCATAAATTGTTATAGGTAATACCAGCTGGAATGCTTATCCAGTTTTTTTATATGATGGCAATAGCACGTCATGGTAAGCTCGTGACCTGCGGTTTCTTTGCGATTCTACGTGAGACGTATTTTCTAGTCATATAGTGTAGTTATGATGACTAACCTCCAAGCTGTGACATTTGGCTGCTGTAGAATTCATTCGAAGTCTGCACTGTGCCCACTGAATGTTCTAACGCTTCCAGAAGGAATTCGCCCTTGAGATCGTATGCTTGAACCATGTAGGCATACGGGGTGGCCATCACTAAGCCAGCTGTTGTCACTTCTGCAAACAATACAATGTATTTTTTATTTTAATCGTAAGATTATATTATAAATAGATTTTATTTAAATAAAGTAAATATTTCGGCTAACCCAGATTTTGCTTGATAATTGTAATGACTTACTAACTTGTAATGAGCTATCAAATTCTGTATAATATTAATACTGATGGGCTGTCTTGGATATGGACCAGAAACAAAATTGCATAAGTTCTGTTCCTCGAATAAAAATGTACGTTAAATTTTACATTATTATTTCCTTAGTCTAACTATCCAATAATGTAATCTGCCAACTAACCGCCTGGGTTTATGAGGACGCGGAAGCGGCCTGCGTCGATCATGCATGCGTGTGCGCCGATCCACGCGCCGACCGACGCCCGGGAAATCGTCTGACCATTCAATTGATAAGGTCAGGTAATCATGTAATTATGTTTATGTATAACATGTACTAAGATCCTACAATCTTATCTACGAAGGCGTGATCACAGTGTGACTAATTAGGGCTAGTGTTTCTTTATCTTTAATTTCTAACTAGAGTTTGGAAGAGGTAGGATTGCATTATATATATAATATATAAATTACGTGTCACGTTGTTTGTCCGCGATGGACTCCTAAACTACTTAACCGATTTCAATCAAATTTGCACATCGTGTGCGGTTTGATCCAACTTGAAAGATAGGGTAGCTTACAACACAATTGGACCTGATAGATGGCGCTGCGATCGTACTACCTATATCGTTATTAACTTTTTCACCCAGGAGAAGCTGGGCGGGACAGCTAGTACGTAAATATAATATTTTAAATCACCGGCTAAATGACCAACCGGTCAGCTATTCCAATAAGGTGTTTCTAAAATTAAGTACAGCAGTTATCCACACCATCCATTATAGCTTCACATCTAAATTAAAAAGTACATATATTTCTCGTATTTCATCTTGTTATAAGTAAATCGCGGTTAAAGACGTGAGTAGTAATCGAAAACGTAGGTACCATAACCTTACTTAAAATTAAACGTTTCAATGCATTCAAGCTAACATGTGATGCATATTTTGTTCACAAAACGTTTCGATTGTAGAAAGGTATAATATTTGCGTTACTTACATTACTTGATGTACATACCTCATCTAAGAATCCGTCACATGCCCAACTGCCAAGACTGCACTCGCCTTCGTAGCAATCAGAATGCTGGAGGGTTACCAGAGTCGTTCCTATCACCTCGCTGCCAACCGCACCTATCTCGTCATACCACTCGGCCATCTCATTCATTATACCAGGATCTAAATTTGTATAAATGGAACTATTTATTATAAATTTATCTCTGGATATCTATAAATATCTCTCTAAGGAGATCAATTGGACTTAAAATACGAGCAACATCAAACATATTTCTTTACGGGAGTCCCCAAAGGGGTAGTCAATGCCGAAGCACCCATTTCTTGCCAGAGATATATCTAGGTAGCAATTAGACCGATGGTAAATCCATCGCCGTTTCTCAAGCATAACTACAATATGTCTCTGAATTTCTTCTTAGACGTATGCAGGTCTCGATGCTTTCCTTAAGCATAAGGCTCATCGTATGTACACTTTTTTATCAATGTATATAAAGTTATTTCGGCCAACACTGAATCTAAATACAATGTAGTTTTCTTACAAAAACAAATAGCAGCCTGCTTATCATGAAGGTTGGATCTTGGGTGAACTGCGTACCCCTCATCTCTTCTCCGTAGCAATCACTTATCTTTTATTCCAAAGAACCAACAAATGAATCTGATCATGAAGCTCACCTGGTACAATAGAGGTTCCTAAGTAAATGGGTTCACCAGTCCATGATTCCACTATGCCCGCATCGTTGAAGTAAAACTTTATGTTTCCCAAATATTTGGTGTAGCAAGAAGCTTGCACTATGGGAATCTGTAACAATGTACTGTTTGACGTATCCAAGTGGTATGAACTTATATTATAAATGTGAAAGTGGGTGGAAGATGGCATGGCAGAACGGCAGAACGACAGAACGGAATTTGATAAAATTTGGCACAACGATAGATTATTAGCTGGAAATCGGAAATTGTTTAATAAAAAAAAAACTCGTTTATTTAATTAATTAGTACCTATAGATCATTAAATTAAGCGCGGGTTTAAACCACGGGGCATAAAAAGTCAGACCAAAAAAAAACATTTATAAAGGCGGTATATAACTTCCAAAGCTTACTCTGTGTCCGTTGGTCTGCGTAACCACAGTCGGATATTCGCCAGAAGGATTTTCACCACTGGGAGTCTGGCCGTTGAACAACAGCGTGTGAGAGTGGGCGCCCACAATGATATCTACCTCTGGTACCACTCCCAACGCCATTGCTCTATCAAGTATATAATCGAAATCAGTGACTACTGAATTTAGATCGATCTACCACGATCATATTGTGGGATTTATCCTGACTAATACTTACAGATCACTTTCATAGCCAACGTGTGAGAGCACAATGATAATGTCGACCCCCTGCTCAGTCAGCTGGGCGGCCTCTCTGTTCACAGCCTCGAGCTCGTCTTCCATCAACACGTTACTAAGAGCTGCCGCTGGAGCTGAAAACTGGAACACGGGTGCGTTCAAATTTCTATTTGAAACTGGACCTTAACATGATATTATCATCATTATTCAAGAAGTGAAAAGGACTAAAGCAACTGACGTGGACGAGGGTGTGATTGTAAGGATGTCGAAAGGAATGTTACGTTGGTTTGCTCACATAGAAAGGTGTACGAATCCGATATACAATGCGAAAGTGTGCGGAAGAAGAGGCAGAGGAAGACTAAGCTCCAGCTTTCAAATCGATCGGACACTCGAGGATGAAACCGTCAAGAAAACTCGAAATCTCCGAGCATGTATGAAACAACTGATGTTTATGACTTATGAAGCAAACTAGGTCTGTAAGTTTAGAGAAAACTGGCGCTTTACTCTCTGTGCGTACCCCGTGAGGGCCTCGGCGTGATAATATGAATGATAGAATGAATGGGATATATTTATAAATATCTATTATGACTTTCGCCATCTTGACAAGAGATTGGCATTACTATAAAATATTATTTATTTGTTGATTTAATTACGTAATTTTGAAATGTAAATTAATGTTTTCTTGAAATACACTGCAAAAATCAATTACCAACATTTTACGTAAACTTGCACCAACAATCTATATGTCACATTTATCAATATATGTAGGTAATAGATGTAACAAAAATAGAAAAAGAAAACTGAATTGCATAAGTAATTACCACTCGAAGTAATACGCCAATAACACCGATCCTTCTACCGTTACGAGTGATGATCACGTGTTTCTTTATTAGTGGGCCCAATGTTGGTTCCAGTGTGGCATTCACGTTGGCACCCAACATGGGAGCGCTCAGACGCTCCAAATAAGGCACCATTCCATCGATGCTGTGGCGGAATTCGTGGTTACCCAACACCTACAAACCCAAAATATACGTTATTGCATTGCTAAAAGCAATTAAATACGAAATTTAAACCTGAAAAAAATGTTAAACCTAAAAATTACAACAACAGGACTTTAACTAAGAGTATGTGACGGAGTTGATAGATATACACCAGTATATCCAAGTCTCAATTTGCTGAATGCAAAATCATCATATTGCTAAAACATTAAAATATTTTAATAATAATTAATATTTTACCTAACACAGACATTTGTATGGTCTATAAGACATAAAAATGTATTCAATTATAACTACGTTTTAATCAGACCTACAAACTAGGTCGCATATTCTGCATAATATTTTCACAATTTCCATAACACGATAAAAATTGGGACTAACATGAGCATCATGCGGCATCATATTCATGAAGCGGTAAGTGACGTTCCAACGGGCCACGATGTACCAGATGGAGCCCTGGAAACTGTCGCCCCCGTTGAACAGCAAAGAGTCGGGCTCAGCCTCCATCGCTTGAGACACTGCGGTATACAGACGGGCGAAACCTCCGACACAGCTCTCTGTAGTGGGATTGCATGCTGCCCCAGTTGGGCTCACTTCGTCGAAGCTACAATGAAATATTTTTTTCAAAATAAGGCAAATGTATAAACAAGATTCCTTTTTCAATTTTAACCTAATTGGCCAAAGTATAGTAATTATTTCGATGACTCAGAGAGAAGTTTCATTATTTATTTTTAGAATTTACCTATTACTTGTATAAATGACACAACATAGACTACATTAGCATGTTACCTACGTACATAGATGCGTACTTAGGTGGTAAGTGACATTAATTACGATTATTTTAAGATATTTCCTTCATCGTTTATGTGACGTGACTAATCACTGTACTTAAGTTCAGAAAAACTCATTGGTACAGTCTAGCTTTGAACTTGCAATCTGTGTTGCAGGCTACTCGAACCATACGGCCACCACGGCTAACTTTTATCAACTACATATTATTTTACTCACTGCGCGTGGAAATCATTATAATGTATAATGTTTAATTCAAACAATCCATCGTTTCCCAGGACCACGACGCCGACGACAGAAAGCAAACACACCGTTACTCGTAACATTGCACTACACAAAATATTTCACACTAACAAAAAACACACTTTTATCAAATATAGGTTTAGATATCTTGATCTAAATAACATCAAAAAGGTGGCTGATACCTAATATGCCATTTTATGAGATAGATAATGTAGTGTCTTGATCCTGATAATTATCAGAGGATTTAAACTACAATATCTTTTCAAGCTATTCATTATTTTACCCGCCTACCAGTTGGCGCATCCTTATAGAAAACACCGCTCAAAAAAGTGCAACCACAAGAACAAACTAGTTAAAAACGGTCGACCCCAGCAGTCAATTTCTTAGTTCCATGATCAAAGAGGATTTAAGTGATATGCCAATATTTTAAAAGTAAGCAAGCAAATTTATAATTAAGTAAAACCCTATACATACCTTAGGCAGATAGTCATTTCAAAGGGGTAGGCAGAGTTACACGTCTAACAACACCCAGTTTGCAGGAGATATACTTAGGTGCCGACGTGACAGATAGCAAGTCCGCTGCAGTTTCTCAAGCTCCACGATACATACGTCTTTGAATATATTCTCAAACGAATGCAGGTTTCTTCTCGATGTTTTCTTTATAGTAAACCTCGTGATGTAATTAATAACTTCACTTAGATTAGAAAAAGTCCTTGATAGTCGAGATTTGAACGCAATATTTGCGCTACAAGCGACTTCACTTTTCACTTTTTAGACATCTATATTGTGTTCAATTCCTGAAGAAAGTAGGTTTAGAAATAATAAAAACGAAATGTGGCTATTTTATTTCAAATGTTTATACACATTTATACCTCTACTTCATAAAATAAGTACTAAAACAGTAATAATATATTTATCGCTGACATGACAATAAAATCAGATTATATTTATGAGGTGTCATTAATTCATATTTTCACACCTTCCCGCAAAGGTCCACGAAAGAGTAGGCAGAGGTGTAACACCGTCTTTTCGCTGGGGAGATATTGAGTTGTCATCGTGACAGGAAGCGAGTATATCGCCGTTTCTTAAGCACGACTATACCCACATAAGTGTATGAATTTTAGTACAAGTACAATAATTTTAACTTTTGTTTCCTCTTGATAATTTCTTAACTGTGTGTCATTTATAATAAATGCATGAAATATAATTACTTGGAAGAGTGCATTAAAAGGTAAGATAATTTTTTTTTTACTTAAAAAAAGATGGAAATATTCTAAGTACATTTTAGCCTTCCAAAAGGGCACAAAATTCCATCCAACTCAATGCCAGAGAGCATATCTCAAATATACCTATATTATTTTTAATAATAAAACTTTAAATTTGTTATAGAAATGTTGACAATAGTATTTTTTTCTAACACATTTCTTTTATTTAATTAAAATATAGTGCGCGTTACTAAAAGCGTGTAACTTATTTATAGAAGGCACTTGAAATATTAATTCCTAGTTTAATCCCATAGTGTTTTTAAGCCTATCATTACATAAAACAATCATATCGTTTACTAATAATCCTGAGAGTTGCCATACTGTTATTTGACTGAATTACACAACACATTTTGTAGCAATTATAAACTTAACACTGAACACAATAAAAGATTTATGCCACAACGTATAAATTTTCTTAAAAATCACGATATATTATAAATAGAAAAATATATATATATATATTTAGGAATGATCACAGTGCACCCTCAGGACCGGAAACATAAACTTGGCGTCACGTAAATTGAGCACTGGACGATATTGAACGAACAATCTACGTCATAAGTTATGTTGGTCCAACACCATCTCTCAGGGCTCAAGTTATGTGCTGCCAATTTTGATACTTAGAACAAACTACATATTTATATTTAAACACATCACAACTACTACAATTAATAATAAAAAGCATGTGAACAAAACAGCATCATAACAAAGAAAAGATCGTAAACATCCCTTAAGCCGATCGTGCTATCTCACTCGCACGTAGTCACCTAAAGTGCTTTCTCCCTCGCGTGCGTTCTATAAAGTGCAAGACTGTTGTTTAAAAAAAAAAGTAACCTAACAACTCCGTTTCGTTCAACGCCTATTTTTATAACGATACAATATTACAAATATAACATTATTGTTATCACTTCTAACTAACATAAATTTAAAACAAATACTGTCAATAAATATTAAATTATCACATAAAAAGCAAAACGCAACCTACAGTCGCATAACGGAATTGTTGTTATATTTTGTATGTATACTTATTTGGTATTTGATCGTTACCGACTGCCGAGCCTACGTTGTTGTATGACAGTAAGCATAAATCTATTGAAAAGCCTCGTCAACAATGTCAATGAATGAAACCTTCTACTGGCAAGAATAGGGTTCTATTTCATTTGTACGCGTTCTCGTCATGTTTCCGTGATAACATTTCCTTGCGAACATTATGAAGGCTCGAAAGTAAGCTCGTAATTTAAAATATGTATTGCTAGAGAACATGATGGAATTAATTGTTGTTTATTTGATGTAATCTGCACTTAGGAGTACGGAGTGCGTGGATTAACGTTGATCATCTCAGTGGTGCTGAAACATAAGAAAAACTCGTGTTCATAATTTGTCAACCTCTAAATATATACCTTGTGACAAATCTACACAAACTATTTTACGATATGATCAAATAATCTCGACCATTTCATGAGGTAGCCGCACATTTCTTATTATATTATTAAAAAAAAATTATTGCATATTTTGATTTCTTATTATTGATTTGCCCAAGCCACACTATGATGTGGCCAATAGACAGAGAAGATCATCTCATGAAATGTTCACCGTCATTAAATAAAACCTTTTTTTATCTTTTCTTTTATGATCTACTTACAAATATTATTAATATCAATTATATAAATTACATTTATATAATATATAATCTCTTCACGCATTCCCAAAGTCACAAGTCAAAGTCCCCGAGTCACCGAAGGGGTTGGCAGAGGTGTGTAGGTAGGATTCACAAACTCATTTTCCGCCAGAAATAAATTTTAAATGCCAACGTGACAGGTGGCAAGTCCATCGCCGTTACTCTAGCACAACTATATGCATAATTCCTCTCGATGCTATCCTTCACCGTAAAGCGCGTTATATGACAAAACACTGTACTCCATCGTCATATCATCACGCCAAATCCCTAACGGGGCAGGGAACAAACACTGTACACTCTTTACAAAAGCTCATTGGCTATTACTAACGCTTACTATTTCTAAGTTTTATGTAATAATAACTTACAACAGCCTCAAACAGTAACTACGATTAATTACGTAACTATTTCGACATTACTAAAGCAAGAAGCAGCAGATGGTAGTTCTATTATGAAGAATATAGATTTTGTCGGTTCATTTCAGGTTATTTCTCGAACCGTGGTAGTTACCAATTATCCTCGGTCTATCGCCGACCTTTTATCGGTCGGTCTTACAAGAGCAAAAGTAAATACCACAAAATAAAATACATATTTACCCTTTCGTAAGTTCACCTCTAAAACAATCAGGTTTAGGCACTCCTAAAAACATACAATGTTGCGTTTCTCGTATTTTTTTCTCTATGACGTTCAAATGACAAATATACTATTAATCTAGGACTACCTTAGTCTTGGTTTCAAACGATATCATATATAGATGTACGAATGAGGTTCTTGCTAAATAGAGTAAATTTATAGCTGTATCAACAAATTATATACCAAAAAAATTCTAAACTTAAGTCACTATAATGTTTTAAGGGAGAATATGTTTTACCATTACTTAAATACGGCGCATAGTAGTATGCACAATTACGAAATAGTTTATAAATAACGTTCTACTGGGATTTAATAGACTTACGTGGGGATTGGTACGGTTCGGGAGGATTGTTCAACTAGGTACGGTTGGGCGAGAGGATTCAGGTACCTAACGTTCAAACATGCAATGTTAGTGTGTACCCTGTTACTCCTGTTAATTGCCCAATATTTATATTAGTCACATCATAGTTGGTGTTAACTGTGCGAGGTGCCTAGCAGATATTTTGGAGTTTTTTTATAAGCTATGTAATCTAATCGCGGCATAAACTGCGTCATGCGTTTCTATTAATCAATTAATGATATTCTTTTATAAGAATAGCATCATTAAAGTGCAACACCACTTTTTACTTTTAATCCAGTACACTTTTGACCTGCATGGAGTGTGCTGTTCATTATAAAGAAGAAAGAAGGGGGCTAAAGAAGGGGCTTAGCTGATGGGGAATTAACATAATGACGTATATGCTTACCTCTTGGAGCAGCGCACGTGTATGACTAGCAACACGATGCCGAGCAGCAGGCAAAGGGCGCCGACCACTACGTACGCCACGCCCAGGAACGGGTTCTTGCCGCCCAAAAGCGACGTAGTCGATATTATGAAGGACTTTGTACCGTCGAAGTCGATTACCGGGTAATCTGCAGATACATATTATGTAGATTCCTACTAAATTGACAATTACAGCTTTAAGGCTTACTTTGGAACTGGTCACAGTTAAAATTATGTTCAATTTGCATGGGAACTGATCCGAAATCATACTTTTTCAGTCAAATCCATACTACACTCACATCCTGAGGGGTGTCAGTTAGCCTCTCCTAGTGTACATTATTTGAAATGTAAGCCTATCGAAATGTAGCAGGCCAACCAACCAACGAAACAAATTTACAAATTGGACGACCAAGTAGTTTATCTGGTCACTTGCGAAAAGCGGGTCGTGAGAAAAAAATATTGGTAGCGGTAAATCCGACAAAGTGGAGTGGAATTGCGAGTGCCGCCGAACTGTTTCGCCTCACAAAAGATAGAGATAGGTATTCGAAATTAAAACCCATCCCTCAATTGTTGGAGTATAACAAGAAGTGGATATACTATGGTAAGAATACAGTAAAAAGTAGGTGAGTACTCACTATAGTCAATCAGGAGAAGGTAGGGTCCCTGCCGGAGGCCGGTTATGAACCCGACCTGCGAGTGGTCCACGCGCCGGTACAGCTTGCGGAACGTCGGCAACGCAGCCGTACGCATCCATACTATCAGGTCCTCATTCTAGGATAACACATATATAAATTACTAGCTGTGACCCGGTATCAACCGTTTTTACGTCAAAGAGGAACATAATTCCTTAGAAACATTCACATTTATAATATTAGTAGGTAATGTACAAGGTCGATAGTCATTGTGTTTCAAATCATAGTAATGTAAGAAAGAACGCAAGTTAAGACTAAATTGTTTAAGGTAAGTTAATCAGGTTTTTTTTCATTTAATATGTTTTTATCACTCACTCAATCGGTCATTGACTCGTCTAGTAATTTGTAAAACTTAAACTAGTTCAAGATTTACAAATTACTAGACAAGTTAATGACCGTTTCCACTATAGATTCTTACAAAAGACTATATTGTCTATCCTACTTACTATAAGGGAGTAACATTTGCACGATTTTTTTTTGTAATTATTTTCTGTAGTATATAATATAATTCAAACTTTTTGTCACAAATAACAATAAGGTTTCTCAAATGACCCTTTCGATATCAAAATTACTTTCAAATTAGAATGCACGTCTTAGGTCGACATAAGTATACCTATCAATAGGTTATTTTAAGCTGCGAGCTGCGGTCTCGCTATCTGTCACGTTGGGACCTAAAATATATCTCTGGCGGAAGCTGGGTGTGTAGGTACTACTTTTACACCTCTGCCTACCCCTTCGGGAACCCTTGTGACGATATATATATAAAGCTTAGGTCGATCTACCTTACCTGAAATCCGTTATTATCTGGATTCTCTGGGTCCAGCTCCCAAATATTTTTACGCCAATTCAGAGGCTTAGTGAAGTTTGCGAATGCTATAAATAAAAATGTAACATGAATATGTTGTATTTTAACACTAAGGTGGCAGACAAGTATTCATCCTTTCTGATGGAAAGCGGTTAGCGGCTGAAAACCTCCAACCACACGTTTCTTGTTAGAAAATCTAAACTAGCATATCTCAGATCTCTATAAATTGAGTACGAAAACGATTTGGGGACGCGCATAGACACAAGAAACTTACCAGTTTTGAGATCTCCATCTGGATTCTGGAATTTGATCTTCTTGTCGGAGGCCCAAGCTATTTCAGTTTTGAACACAGGAACTTCTTTGTTGATGTCTACAGAGTGTACCACCAATGAATCTGTAAGATATAAGGTTATTAATAACTTGTACATCTACGCAGGAAACCTGCACAGTCTGAGGAACTAGCTATTACATCTTGATAAAGCATTACCCTATTAAAAAAAGTACGTTATATATGCTAATCACCAAAATAAAAGGCTTATTAATAGATAACAGTCAATTTTTTTTATTTTATTTCGTGATACATGTGTGTACTACTATTACGCCGACGCGGCAGTTAGTAAGTCTGACGTCTTGTCCTTGCAATGGTTCAAAAAGCCCACAAAGATCACTCACATGAAAGCTAACAATGTTCCAAACTTTATCAAAATCATCACACTCCAGTAGTGTTCATGTATATTGAACCATGTTTTTTTTTTCTCTTTCTCTGAGCATCCCTTTCAGTCATTGCAGTTCAGTTTTCAAAAGGCATTTACAGCACTGTATGTATATTTGAAGTAATTTACATAATTTTGCAGTTTTGTTTCTTCAATAAACCAACAACTTTACTTGATTACAGATTTTTTAAATGTTTTATATAATGAAGACTGTGTATATATTTTTTTACTTTACCATTGAATAGAGAGTTGGCGATGGCTCCGCATGGCGCCACAGGCTTTTTCACTCCATCTTCATACGCTTCACCGAAGGGATCACAGTCCGATGATGGAGTGAGTGATAGCCGCCCCAACAGTTGGTTGTCATCTCTGTTCACAAATGTTACTATGGTTTAGGCTTCTCATTCAGTGTAGTTAAATGTCTCATGCTTAGATTACACTGCCTTTACATATGTTATTTCATGTAATGTTATAAGGTCTTCAATAAGAAACTACAACAAGACTTATATACAACTACATAAGAAAGTAATGACCCATAATTTAAGGAATAAAAATAAACTGCAACTATTATCCATCCCTACAAATTATGCCCAAAAAACTATACTTTTTGAGGGAGCACTGACTTATGCCCTGCAAATTGCCAAATGAAATTAGGGAATGTGATATCACAAAAATGTTCAAAAATAAATTAAAGAAATTTATATGCACACTGTAACTAGATTATACTAACAAGTCAGAAGATAAAATGTATGTTATATTTATTGTAACTCTTTATATCTCATTTTAAGTGAACTCATGTAATGTTCTTATGAGAAATAAATTCTTTAAACCCAAACCAGGAATGTTGTTATAAGAACCTCAGTGATTAGTCTTTAAAAACGACTATTATGCCACTCATAAATGCTGATTTATAATGAATGAGGAAATGAGTCAACCAGATTTTTAACAAGAATGATTATCAGATATAATAATAAGTGTAATCTTGACAATTTCATGTCCTGCCTTATTAAAGGATATCACCTAATGTTCCTGTATTTCAGGACAAAATTTATGTATTTGTTAAACTTGTTTGTTATGTCACATTGGGCATTATTTTTCAAAACTACCAAAATTTTTTTTAAATAAATTTACGAGGTTATTATAAATTATGTGGGTTAAATATGTATGTAACCCACATAATTTAAATTAGTTACTATAGCTTATTACTATAGTATTAAAAATATTAATAATACCTAGACTTCACATATCGGCGATGATTTTGATAGTAGTTGCTGAGTCCATAGTAAAAGTAGACATCTCCCTTGAAATCATCACTCAGAGTAAAATTAATCCTGCACCTACAGGGCTCCATTATATTCTCTTTGATGATTTCGGCACAAGTTACAGAGCTGTTGTCATCCTTTTCGCAGTATGTGTAATCTATTACATGTTCTTTTACCTGTAATGTTTCGGTAATAGCATAGAGTTGTGAATAAAAACCACCCATAAAGAGTTGAAATTTATAACAGGCCATTACATTCTTTACATTTTACAACAATGGTGAGTGACCATTATTAGTTCTATAATAAATAAGATAAACCTGAAAATATTTTTGAAGTGCTTACATGACAAATGCAGGCTTTATACCCATTTATAGGTATTTATTTATTACTCTATTAGAGCAAGTGAATGAATTTGTATATCTTGGAAGCATGTTCACACGAGATGGAAAGAAAGAAAAAGATATTGAAAGAAGGATAACTGCCGGAAATAAGGTGAATGGAGCCATGTCGGCGTTGATGGGCAGTAAAAGTCTGAGCAAGAATGCTCGAGTTGCTGTCCACAACGCGATATTGGTACCTACCTTATTGTATGGCAGCGAATCCTGGGTATGTCAGAGGAAGTATGAAAATAGCTTGAATGCAGTTGAGATGCGATCTCTTCGAAAAATGTGCGGCGTAACGATATTAGATAGAATCCGCAATGAAGAGATTCGCAAATCAACTGGCGTGAATGAGGGCGTGATTGTAAAGATGAAGAAAGGCATGTTACATTGGTTTGGACACATAGAAAGGATGAGTGAAGAAAGATTGACGAAACAGATATACAAAGCAAAAGTGTGTGCAAGAAGAGGCAGAGGAAGGCCATGTTCCAACTACCTGGATCAAATCGATTGGACTCTCAAGGACGGGAATGTTAAGAGTACTCGAAACTGACGAGCATGTATGAAGAGACTGTTGAATGTGGACGAAGCGAAAGAGGTATGTAAGTCTAGAGAGAACTGGTGCTCTATACTCTCTGCCTACCTCGTTAGGGATGTGGCGTGATGATATGTATGTATGTATTTATTACTCCTGAAATCTTTTCAGTTTCCTCACAGTTCATTAGGGTGATATATAAATAAGGTGTTAACAACATAATGTGATAAAGCAGTGTTATAAATATTCCCTACAGATCTGTAATCTATATTTTAAGCAAACAGCCACCACTGTGAACATAAAATACTAGATACTTGGCATTTCATTCTGATACTATACCAACAACTACATAATACACGCAAGATACAGACAAATAAATATCTTTCACAATCCTCACACTGATACAGGTATAGTAAACACCAAAAAAAAAGTTCTCCTTTGATATACTAATTTGACTATCAGGAATAATGAGTCTTATAAATTGACAGTTAATAAATTGATAGAATGGATGAATTCTGCAAGAAATCAAGATTTTTAAAGGAAATTTTTTGTTGCACCATTACATGTTGAAGCGTAACACAAAGCCAAAGTAAACATATGACAATATACACAGATTCATGTATCCAATGGATGAGGAGGACCAAAATTAGAACTTACCTCATCAGAGAAATATAACAATCCTATCCCAACGGGGATAAATGCGATGCCGATTACAAAAAACGTTGGTAGAACAGTTCCTGCAGTTAGTATCGGCTGCCAGGCAGGAAGACGCTGCTGCTTGAAAGCAGATTCTGGAAAAACACTCCATCGTAAAAATAATCAATAAACTAGAAGGCCACAGGGTGTGCCACTTATTTATACATTTACCTGCGGGGCGCCGTGATTTAACATTTTGATCCGATGCGTCACTAGATGTAGCCATTTTCTACGTATTTAGTTGAAAAATTTAGTGAAATCGTTGCAAACAGCAAAGGAAATAAATATAAAATACAAAACTACACCATATCCTTCGAAGAAGTCATCAAAGATTAATGACATTAGATACGACAGGTTAATTTTGACAGATCATATGTCACTTGTATATATAGGTTTTTCGATTGATAATTTTTAATCTGTCCTGATAGTATTGCTTTTGCAATCAATACTGAACTGAGCAAGTCAGGGAATGAATACGTATAAGCAGGTTTAAACACGGACATATGCACTGTTATCTTTGAACACGAAGAACGAAGAGTCGCAAAGTATATTGTTCCTCAAAGTCTATTACAATTTCTTTAATTTCCGTCAAGAATGGAATGAGTATATTAAATTACAAACTCATCCTGTTTTCTGAAAGGTTTGTGTACACATTTAATTGCGTATTATAGTTTGTAAATAGAAAATATGGCTTAAGTGTACAAGGAGCTATAGGGAGGGATGTCATAAAGAACAAAGACTTGACGAAGACAGATTGAAAGAACTAAAAAAAGAACATGAATATTTATTGAACACGAGTCGTAGACTATACATAGGTACAATTAGATATAATTAATATCAGAGGGTAAATGAGGGTAAATAAAATTCCATACAAATCAAACGCACAATATAGGTATAAACAGTATAAAAAAGTAAATGCACTTTTTTTATTTCTCATAGCAAGACTGCCGCATTAACGGCTTACAAAATCTGGTAGAAAGGTACAAGATAAAAAAATTGATCACAATTTAAACACGTTATTTTATAACTCTAAAACATAATAAATGTACTTCATAAATTTGGTAAGTGTGTGACGGTCTTTACCTTTGGTCAGATCATAAATTCCACTAACGATAGTATTTACGAACAAATCGTGCAGTCTTACAATTACCACCTAATAAAACATTAAAAAGCACTGTACATCACAGATTATCTCAAACGACTGGACCGATTTTGATGAAAATTTTTGTGTGTGTTCAAGGGGATCTGGGAATGGTTTAGATTCACAATTGGACCCGATAGGTGGCGCCACCATCTTTTTTTTTCCACCCGAGCGAAGCGGGGCGGGACAACTAGTTTATATATAAATATATGCTTAATTTATACTGGGTCTGCACATCGGAGAGCAATAGTTGGCTTTAAAAATATATATATAAAATACAAATCAATAAAATGTATCTTCCTATATTGTTTTCCGTGTCTAAGTGAGTCTAGTTCAGTGATGCATAAACTGTGACCAGCAGGCAGTGCGTATCATATAACTTCGATTTCTACTGGATAAACTTATAAATAAAATTTGAGAACATCACTATTACTACACCATTTCACAAAAGTTACTTACATGTTGAAAACTGCGCAAACGGTGATTGTTTCAGAGATGCCGCCTTCATATGAATAAAAAACTAGCAGTTGGTACAATCAATAGCCTAGTGTTGCTAGCATACCGGGGCGGACCAAGAATCTCTGTTTCTGGGCCAAGTTGAGTACCTCATAAAAAAAATTGCCATTTGTAAAAAAGGTTTTCCATAATTATGTTATGCTATGTTTACTTATAGATCTTTTTTTTAAATCATTGCAATTATTTTTAATATAGGGTTTCATTCACACGGTGTTGTTACACCTCTGCCTACCCTTTCCCTTGGGGGACCTTGTGGGAAGACGTGTATATGATTATTGTCGTATATATAAATATTTGCAATATTGTCCATTGCCTGTAGGGCTTTTAAAAGTAAGGGCTCAGGGTTGCAGCCCAAAAAAACATTGGCACCAGAGCATGTAGTAATTACTTTACTTGTTAACACCGATTTAACATAAGGTATCAACATAGAAATGCCGGCTATTATTGACATCCGCGACAATAATTTGATAACAATTTTAATAGCTAAACCAATATTAGAGAGTATTTCGTGTATTATGCAAGTTTATCTTTAACTTATTATATTAGATCCAAGTAAAAAAATATAAACAGTTATTTCTATAGTTGATCAATTGCATTGTCAAAAAGTGTACATATGTTAAATGTCTAGCAAGCAAGCACACGATTGTTTAACTAAGCTTAAATCACTAAGAGTCTGAAGTGTTACACCTAACGAAGCGAGCCTTCAAATCATTTGGACCGAAGAAGTAGAACACTACATAGGCTATACCCAGCAGAAGTCCTACCACTATAGATATGATCCCTAAAACATAGCATGTGTTATTAAACATGTGCAAATCAGATTTTATTATTATCTTCCGCGTACCACGGTATTGATTGGGGGGATTTCCTGAAACAATATTACATAATGTATTGTGATTGTTATAACTAACATTCTAAGAATTGCTAGGGATCAAACTCGCAATATAAAGTACCGAAACCAGGATTATTAGCCAAGTGCTAAGTGGTGAATCTTAAATATATAAGTTGCATCCTAATTGTTACAACTTTGAATATAAGCATAAGAAGCATTTTTAACAAGTAATAGGGAGATGTTTATATATCATAGCACTTCCAGAGAAAACACACATTATCTTTTCTTCTTTCCTTTCTTTGCTTGTTTCCTTTCTATGTTTAGGAACACAGGACTACACAAAAGTAATGCTTTAACATACTTGCCTAAGTTATTCTGTATGGTGTCTGGGGCAAGTAAGTCAAACTCAAATGGCAAGTTATATTGCCGTACCTGTCTTCAGTACCCAACACCCAAAGTGCACCAAGGGTCAAACAAATTCTGATAAAATTTTTGGTGTTTTTTCAAATGGAATTCAAAAATCGTTCGTCAGACGTTCACAACTGAACGAGATGAGTGACTTTGCGATCATGTTTCAGGAACTTTTATTTATTTACCGAAAAAGGTGGTGACAGCTAGAATACATATATGGAGAGCATTATATAGAGAATAGTAACACTCACTGTAGTCTATGCGCAAGAGGTATTTGCCTTTGGGGAGTCCATTTTCGTAGCCGGGCTGCGTATGGTTTAAACGCCAAGCGGGTTTCAGAGTCCAATCTGTTCTCATCCATGCAATAAGTGCTTCATTCTAGAAATATTATCAACTTTACATTAGGTGAATCTATTTATGTATCCAAAAATTTTTGTATTTTATTCTATAATATCTGTGCCCCGCGGTTTCACCTACATAATATTTGATAGCCGGATATATATGCGAGCATTCAGATTATATTTATCTATATGCTAAATTTCATCCAGTTCTGTTAAGTAGTTATTGTTATAAAGTTGAACAAACATCCTTACATACATACATATCATCACGCTGAGTGCTTACAAGCCTTCTAATTTACATAGTAGGAAGTCCTATCAATAACCAAGGCAAAATGATCAGCTTAAATCACTTGGTAGAGACTTCAGGACTTCAGGACATTTCAGCCCAAAAATTTATTGCCACAATAATTTCATGGGGAGCAATCCCAAGCATGTTATTATTATCTTCATGAAGATAGTGTCAAAATTGGCCATGTAAACACAATGTTCATACCTAAATATACCGAAAAGAGTTCTTACCAATATTGCAAGAAGGCGAGAAAAAAAAATTATTATTAACATTATCATTTTCAAATGTATGTATCTGTATTTTTGCCTAGTCTATGAGCAACTAAACATCAAGAGGAGAAGGAATACCTTCAACCATTCCGATCCTGACATACCTGAAATCCATTGTTCATTTCGTTAATGGTGTCCAGCTGATATACATATTTGTTCCAACTCTTTGGTTTCGTGAAATTGCTAAATGCTGAAACATAAAAGTATAGTTCCTTTATATCTGTAGTACATATACATTTACATTCACACTAGCTGTGTCTCGCGGTTGAAATATCCTTCCTATGCATAAATCCAGCTAATTATTTATCTCTATGCCAAATTTCATCCACAAACGTTCATATTTATAATATTAGTAAGATGAGGTAAACATTACTTTGTATCTATAATTAATTTTAATTTGCAGCATAAAACGTATATCGCCTTGAAATTCCTGTTACTATAATCTGACTTACCTCCATCAAGGTGAATCCTATGAGGTCCATCCTACATCAATTACTTTTCTGATTTCTATCCACATACAACTTAAACAAGCATGAAACGTAAATATGGCAAGTTCGAATCCCGATTGCTCCAATGAGTTTCTGAACTTCAGTACGATGATTAATCTGATTAGTAGCTTACTGTAAAGCTCATATCCAGATTAATCATCGTACTGAATCGAATACAGGAATCGAATCGACAGGAAACCTGCATAAGAAGAAATTCAAAGACATAGCCGTGTTACAGAAACAGTGGAAAGCGATGCACTATCAATCTGCCACGTCGATACCAAACATATCTCCAGCTAAAAGTGGGTATGTGGGTACAACCTGCAAACCTCGGCATTATCCTTCAGAGAAGATATTTATTGATAAGTAATCTATATATTTTCGAGAATAAATTGAAAAGACGAACGTATGTCGACGAACGACTTCCCAACTGTCACGTAAGGAGGAACCTAAAGAAATCTTTGGAGATGTTAATATACCTCTGCCTATTTTGACCTATATAGAAGATATAAGATATATATAATTTGAAGTTGCAAATAACATACAACATACCTTCAGTTATATTTCCAGGTGGGTTTTTAAAACCTTTCTTGTCCTCTTCGGCAATAATACCATGCGTTAACAGGGACACAAATTGTGTTTCTTCATTATCGACAAATAGGAGCGACATGGAATCTACAAATGGATAATTAGGTCAGATAAATTAGGCACAGAATATATATATATATATATCTCCGGGCTGTATATACAATACAATTTTACAAATGGTGCATTTGATCAATTTTACAAATGGCTTCGGTGAATTTGAAGATTTCAAGGAATTCAATCCAATCAACTGACCAGAAAACATGGAGTCTGCAACAGCACCGCAAGGAGCAATCGGTTTCATTCCCTCAGATGTATTATCATAACTATAGCGCCCGCAGTCAGGGGATAAGCTATTTGATAATTGCCCTGCCAGTTGATTTATGTCTCTGCAATAAAAACACCCTATCTTATAAACTCTAAAGTAGTGTTACTTTAGAGTACACATGGGGCTTGGCATTACTTGGCAGCTGATTAATTTTAGGTTACGCAGGAAGCGGTATGTTGAGGTGTGCAGGTAATAACTACACCTACTTGCAGCTGGAGATATATATTAGCTGTTACATGTGACAGCTGGCTAAATCATAGCTGTTTCTCAAGCACTACTTTCTATACCTAAGTCTTTGAATTTCTTCTCAAACATATGCAGGTTTCCTCTCGATGTTCTCCTTCACTGTTAAGTTCATGTGACTAATCATTGTACTTTTTCTTTCAGAATAATTTATCAGTACAGTATTTGTGTTGCAGGCAACTGGTCCAACCACTTGCCTACTGTGGCACTATTAATTATACAATACATAGACAAACCTTGATTTTGCATAGCTTGGCTCAGTTTGGTCAAAATTGTCGAGCTGATAATACCCAGTCACAGTACCAAGGAAGTCTGAGGTCAAATTGAAAGTTTCAAAGCATGTGCATGTATCTTGTTCTTCCAGTACATCAGTGCATTTATCAGTTGGGGTTACAGTTAATTTGCAATCTGTGTAATCCTGTACATGTTCTTTCTTAATGAGCTGGAATACAAAATTAAATTCTCAAAAATCTATTCTAAATTTCAAACTCACAGCCCACTGCTTAATGGGGAAGCAAAACATTGAGAGAAAACATGCATAAATTTGAAAAGAAATTAAAAGACATGTTCAATGAAATGCATAGTTGTGCACACTAGCACCTAAAATATATCTCCAGTAAAAAGTGGAGATGTTTTGCTGGAATGTGGTACAAAACTCAGTCTATTCACAACTCAGTCAAAACTATTATTGAGGTTTACTTAATACTCATTGTTCATGTGTTTAGTATAATAATATGTAATATATCCTCATGCCTTCCCACAAGGGTCCCCGAGGGGTAGGCAGAGGTGTACAGGTAGTACCCACACTTTAGTAAATAAGTAAATATAAACAGCTAACCTGATAACTGTGTGATAGCAAAACAATGCCAAGCACCAGGAGGGCTGCAACCACTAATGTTGCTACAACATGTGGCCAATGCTTCCGGAATAGGCCTGCAATTTAATAAGTATGTGGACATTTTAATCACTATATTATATACTAGTTATCCCTACCACCAGTTGTGCGGAGTTACAGTAAGTAAATGCAATGGACTCACCATCTGTCACATTGGTACTAAGGAGCAATGGTGGCAGGGTTAGTTGCCTGCATTGCATAGATTGCAAGTTCAAACCCTGGAAGTCTGTAGCAATGAGCATTTTCTGCACTTAAGGTGTAATAAAGTACAGGTGTAATTACACCATGAGCTTTATGGTGAAGAAAAGCATTGCGAGGAAAATGGCATGTTTGAGAAGAAATACCAGCTAAATAAATCTCCAGAATAAGGGGTTGTTACTACCAATCAAATCAAATTATTTGCAGATGAAACCACAGGCACTGCTAGTACAGTATAGTTAATAGCAATGAAAGACCGTAGCTTACCACCGATATCCTTTTTATTGTCCATTATTGAGTTTATTTGATTTTCCTAAGAAACACAGTTTGGTTATTTATACAAGGAATTAAAATTATATTGAACAAAATATGACTGAGCTATTCTATTTAACTTTTACTTGACTATTAATCAAGCAGAATGTGTAATATGACACAAACACTACATTAAAAACATTTATTCTTTGTAACAGGCCCAGGGAAGTTACATATTCTTATTAATGTAATTTGTTAGAGCTAGAACCATTAAGATCCACATCAGTATAGCCAATAATGATGCCTATTTAATGTCTTTAAATGTACTTCTCTAAATCACCAGATACTGAATATCAAGACATATGCAAATTACAGAAATTAATTGCTATTCCAAAACACATTCATATCCTTTTCACGTGAAGTTGGAGTGATAAATAATAGTCTTTTAAATCACAAACGAAAAGAATAATAGTTCTATTTTTCCATACTTGCACTTCTTTAGACATTTGTCTGGAATAATTAACCCATTCGATCTGATTTATTACGAACACCACGAATTTCTTACATGGCGAATAAAATAAAGGATTAGTCCTACGTTTTTCCTGTTGATGATTAACACTGTTAAGTGTTCGGTGATGATTAATTATATTAATTTACATCATCTACACTGACGTCATATTCGTGTGTATCATTTTTAATCCATTTCACCAAGTTGTAGTTACAAATAATGATAGAGAAAGATAAATACAATTAGAATTAGAAGTCTAGAATTTTGAATTCTAGATTACTATGCACAGCACAGACAGAAACATTTTCAATCGTATTATTTAAACCCATAGATAAGTAAATAGCCGACGCAACTAACTAATCCAGTGTATGATTATATCATTTAAAGTAAACTATTTACTTAAGTAGACTGTATAGCATAGTAATTTTCTGAGCTGCCGTAAATTTGTGTAAAACAAATGGGTTAGTAAATAGGTACCTAAAATATGTTTATTGTTTTGAGATTCAAAGAAGCATTCATGCTTACGACTAGGGTTGGAGGTTGTATAGGCTGTGGCTTACTGATATGATATTGAGTAATCTGTGGTTGGGCGTTATTATGGGGAGTCAACGTCAAATCCAAACTTCTCAATTCAACTCACTCAGTCAAACAAAATAGTATTTATATATTTAGTTTGTGATCTATATTGTGTTTCGCCGACATTGTTCTGGCTCGTAAATATTTTACAGACAAGCGACATTATAATTAAACATGTCCAGTGAAATGAACAAAAATGTAAGTCATTTAACTTGCTGTGTGATATGCATGTCTTGTACACGCCTGAAAACAAAGTTTTGTTCTTAATAAAATTCCGGATGTGCATTTTCTTCCAAAGATCTAGCAGATTTATGATAAATAATATGTATTTAATTGTTTAACTCTAAAATGACTAACAAAATATCGAAATATGTACAACTTTTAAAATACTCGAACGTTTTAGCTTACTTTGCTCAGTATTTGTGGAACTCATGTTTTAGGCGTAGTAGAAGGGTCTGATGTCAATTATTTCCATGTGCTGTAGTGTTTATTCGACACAGGAGCAGTACTAAGTTATAATAGTTTTGTGATTGGTATCTGGAGCGTTTACGTGAAGCAACAAACTGGGTGTTTATACAGTTATCGGCGGATGTGTGTCACTGCTTGCGAATGCCTACAGAATAGTTAACGCGTGATTGTACTGATTTTCTTGGGGAATTCTTAGAGAAGAGAAACTTCTGCTTTCTCAAATAGTTTTATAATGTTATACAGCTGTACAGCAAAGTGGTATGCATAATAATAGAGGAGTATTCAAGATATAGAAAATTTTAGTACTAGTACCTTATTTCTATTATGGTAACAAATTGTTTATCTAACATAATTTGATACCATAATAGTAGTAACATATAAATGCATCTAATAACAGATGCATTTACGTAAGTACAGATCAATCTTTACCCTCAATATTTTTCCTGGATTCTTGTTTGAATTACATTTTGTACTTTTATATAGTAAATTCAATTAGTCTTATTTATGAATTAATCTATATAATAATCATAATAATCAATTGGTTTGTGTATGCTTTTAAAAACTCAAAAAGTTCTGTACAATTGAGCTCAAATTTTGATAGAATTTAAGTGTGTTTCATAGTCTGAATGATATTTGTATCAATGTTTTTTAATGATCATTCACATCCACAATTTGCCACAGTGTAGTCAGAGTACAGTTAGCTTGCAATCATTTTGTCTATTCTTTCCCCAAAACCCATAATTAACAGAGATATTGTAACACCAACTGGGGAAATGTGTAAATTTAAGTCCAACTTTTCTCACACTGCTCCTATCTTTCACAATGTGATATAACCAAATCATATTAGTAAGGACCCCAATTTTAAACACATATAATTATATATATGTTTTATAATTATTATGATTATTATTATTATTATTATTATAGCACATGTGGCAACATATACCAATATGGTATGTACTTAATGAGCTCTATGCTGTTTAAACATAGCCTTATCATGTAATTATGCTTATGTTTAAAGATGATAAACCAACTTAGTCCAAAGACCAATGCACTGTGAGCTTAACAACACTCATTGGTTATAATGAAATGTATATGAACATCTTTTGAAGATCTAAAAGTGTTAAGTTGGTTCGTGGATGCTTCAAAAACTAAAAAAGTTCTCCACCAATTGATCTCAAATTTGGGCACAATGTACAATCTGCTTTGTTTTTGATTATTTATTATTATTTTTATCTATTTTTTGTGTCAGTATAAGTTATTAAAGGCCATTCTCATCAATGCAACTACAATAGGCCACAGCAAAGCATGGCAGGGTACAATCATGTACAATACAATTTATCTCTCTACTTCTCTATTATGCCTCTTTTCTATCTATTTCACTATCTGTCTATGTAAAAGCAGTAGCTTAAAAATATAAATCTCTTGAATTTCTTGGGTAGTTAATGTGGTAGACTACATTATAGTACATATCTGTACAGATGTGTGCAAGTCTATCAAACATGCTGGTGAGATACCAGCAAGACCTGCCATGTTTGTTCCTAAATAATTTGTTTCTGGTGGATGTGGGAATGGTTGTACCTCTGCTCATCAGTTTGAGGGCCCCAGGTGGAAGACTAAAAACAATACAGCATGAGATACACCATTTTATAAAATAACCTGAAAATTTTTCTACCAACAGTTTTCAAATCTTGAAACACCAGGGTATGTGGGATTCGCAAACTTACCGAATCAGGTGCACCGCAAGTCTGTCAAGAAAGGCTTTGAGTTCACACTGATGGTGGTTGGTGAGAGTGGGCTTGGAAAGTCTACACTCGTCAACTCACTGTTCCTGACTGACTTGTACCCGGAGCGTGTCATACCCGATGCTATTGGTAAGGACTGTGTACTATGTCAAGTATTTTGAATTAATTGACAAGTCAATTTTTTTTTATAAGCAAGCGTACAAACAATCCTACCTAATAAGCAAGCAAACATAAGCAATATCGGAATAGGCGTAAGCAATATCTGAAGTATTACTCCCGCGGTGCTGGCCTTACATTTATAGTTGCTGTGCTGGCAGCATGTAGTCCTTTTCTACCAGCACGGCCATTCTATTTGGAGTACTAGAAACTTTACCACAACACTAACTAGAAACATTGCTATTTCACTGCAATCTTCTATGAGGTGGAGTTACTGCCCCATTTGGTTAGCTGCAATTCTGAACGATAGTACCGTTTTCCCCACGTCTCTTCAGTGGCTCGGTGAGCACCACACCGAGATCATGTATATGAAATCCTTCAGGGTCAGGGCTCCTTCGTATGCGAATAGTATAAATTCCCAATAACCTGTTTGAAAATAAATCCTTAACCAAATTATGTATATGAAACTAGATAATAATTGTACGGTTTTGAATAGAGAAAACCAATCAGACTGTGAAGCTGGATGCATCGACGGTGGAGATAGAGGAGCGAGGCGTCAAGTTGCGCCTTACGGTTGTTGACACGCCCGGATATGGGGACGCCATTGATAACACCGACAGCTTTCGCGTGAGTCACTGTTTTATGTATCGAGAATCACACACACACATTGTCATGACAGTTTAGATATTCCACATTTCTAGCCCAAATTTGTCAGTACATATATATATTTATTGCTGTCTTTTATTTATTAATATCTGACCAATTATGCATATATTATATAATAAGATTGCCTAATCGAATCGAACACGTTTCTCCGGACTTACGTACCGTGATTTATCAGACCTCGTTTTACGGTGAAGGAAAAACTGTGGAAACCTCCATACGATTAAGATGATATTTAAAGCCTACACTTTGGGCATACAGAAATCGATCAATTGCCGGTTTACTTCGTGTAACGGCAAGCCGCTGCCACTGGCATATGGACCGTCTGTTTCAGTCGATAATTCAATACATCGACGAGCAGTTCGAGCGGTTCCTCCGCGACGAGAGCGGCCTCAACCGGCGCAACATCGTCGACAACCGCATACACTGCTGCTTCTACTTCATATCGCCCTTTGGACACGGGTAAACACTATCTTAGCTCACAATCTGCCGAATTAAGTCAGCAGAGTCAGTAGCAAATAATGTTAAGGGTGCTAAAGTGCTAAAGTTTTTTTTTTAAATTTCGATTAGAATATAACTTTTTTACAGTTGGGAAGCATTGATGCGTGGGACATCAATGCTTCCCTAATGAGACCTTAGTTAGAGGAGACCTTAGCGCCTGCTACTCTTGCTAATTTGATAATCCGCCTTTGTAAATATATATAATACTAGTGGTCCCGCCCAGCTTCGCTTGGGTGAAAAAAGTAAATGCCCTAAAACACGATCACAGCGCCACCTATCGGGTCCAATTGTGATTCTAAACCATTCTCAAATCCATCTGTAGACACACAAAAAATTTCATCAAAATCGGTCCAGTCGTTTAGGAGGAGTTCAGTCACATACACACGCACACAAGAAATATATATATTAAGATTAAGGACATATGTTAAGGATGGATAATGTGTCTTAAATTATCCGTCCTTAACATATAGTATATATATTAGTATACAATATAGTATATATATTTTTCAACAAGCTAGTGATACCCGTTCGTATACCGACGGGATGTAAATACTCTTTCAAATACAAAGTTTTACCAATGGTCGTGAGTCGCAAGTCCCAATGGTCGTCCTAAAAGGCCGATTTGCCGATGCCTTATGGACTTAGACATCAATGTAGTTTTGTTAATTCTGCACTTTTTTTTACGTAACTGAACGCAATTCTACTAACATCCTAGTTTGGTACAGCACAATTATAATCGTAGTTATGAATAATATTGTATTTGTAATATTAAAATAACCCCTTTTTACTATATGCATATGGATGTATACACGGTATATATACCAAAAAAAATTTTTTTATTTTAATTTTTTCTGACTTACTGTTTGTTCCGGCTAGTCACTGAAACGGTTTTGACAGATAGCTGATGTCATCACGAGTAACTTAGGCTATTTTTTTTAGAATCTGAGCAATATTTTATTTGTTAAATTCCACGCTGACGAAGTCGCAGGCACAGCTAGTACATAATAAAATGGTATGTGTTCAGCCTGAAGCCGCTGGACATAGAGTTCATGAAGCAGCTCCACAACAAGGTGAACATTGTGCCCGTCATCGCGAAGGCCGACTGCCTTACCAAGAAGGAGGTGCTGCGGCTGAAGGGCAGGGTCAGTGCCAAACAATGTAATACCTACTATAAATGTTAATGTGGTTTTGACGGCCGAGTGCTCGTGCGAAGACAAAGGTCGTCGGTGCGATCTCCGCCAACGTCAAATATCCATGTGACGAATAGAGTGTTTTTTTTTTATACTACTAGATTGGCAAACAAGCATACGGCCCACCCGATGGAAAACGGTTACCGCAGCCTATTTATGCTTACAATACCGAAGTATCACTTGCGCGTTGCCACTCTGTGTTCGGAGAGTATACTGTGTTGATAGCATAATGGGACTTATCCCTCTGCTGCCAACACAATATAACAACAGTGTAACAACATAAATCACCGACATAAGACATAAGACACCGACCTAAGACATAAGACACCGACCGTTGACACTAATTCCCGAAGAAGATAAATCTGTCCCGTACTCATGGTACAAATACAGAGGGGGTAAAATTTGTAATAGTAGTATAAATTTGGGGAAATATTTTATTTATTCCTATATGTAGTGTGTTAATTCAAGTTGTTATGTTGCTAAGGTAATGGAAGAAATTGAGAGAGAAGGTATCAAGATATATCCACTGCCTGACTGCGACAGCGATGAGGATGAAGACTACAAGGAGCAGGTAGTGTATTACTTATTTTTGTTATATACATACATACGGGGTAGGCGGAGCGAGTAGAGTAGTAACAATATCTTATCTTTTAAAGAATGAAAATAAATCTAAGTACACAGTATGAATTTTTATATAATAATAATAATAATATATCCTCACGCCTTCCCACAAGGGTCCCCTAAGGGGTAGGCAGAGGTGTATAGGTAATACCCACACACCCACTTTCCGCCAGAGGTATATTAGGTGCCAACGTGATGAATTTTTAAATACGATGATACGTTTACTCTCATAAAAAATTATACCACCTGCCATGATAAACGGTGACCGTACTCTATAGGTAAGCATTACTTGCCTCTTGCGTTGTCGACCCTTGATGCGTAAACTGCTGTGTAGTATAAGGAACAAATTGATCCCACTGCTGCTAGCACAGCCGTTCCCTATGGATTTCTGGAAACCAAGAACGCGACACTACCTGGAAGCATTTCCTGTAGGGCGCAGGTCCTACCATAGTAGAGCAAGTATATTTTTTTAAATAAAGTTTTTCTTGGATAACTGTATTAATGTTTTATATTTATGTACGATAGTAACTGTAGTTTTTATATTTATTTAGTGACGTTCAATAACGGTTCCATGTGATTAATTCGATACCTTTCTTTGAACTCTGAATAATGGCAGAACGGAAATAGTTCATTGTTTATGGTATTTGATACCCATAAGTTTTGGTAATCCCTTGCTCCTGCCAACCTTCTCATGAATATCATATTCCTCATTAAGAATGTGTTAAAATCACTATCCTCGTATTTGTACAGTTCGCGAGGAAAATCCGCCAATTGATACGTGCACTACATATCAAAACTACATTATAATATATACTGGTTTTCCTGTATTATAATTATGTAATGTAATATATCAATGTAAAGGGTTATTGACGCAATTATTTTCTATTGATATATCGATGAGTCTTCGTCACTGGTTGAGTTTGATGCGATGCGAATGCCCGGTAGGGACCTGGGAAATGTATTTGCCAAGTCTGGAAGGGTTATTTGTTGGATATGTATCCCCGCGCAAGCCTATATAGGAACCGGGCCCTTTACGGGACCCGAGCAATGAGGAGAAAAACAACAAATACATTATTTACTTGTTAACAGATATTTCAAATGGCAAAGTTATTAAATTGCAAATTGCAATTTGAATTTCAATTGAAAGTATGAAAAAGATATTGAAAGAAGGATAACTGCCGGAAATAAGGTGAATGGAGCCATGTCGGCGTTGATGGGCAGTAAAAGTCTGAGCAAGAATGCTCGAGTTGCTATCCACAACGCGATATTGGTACCTACCTTATTGTATGGCAGCGAATCCTGGGTATGTCAGAGGAAGTATGAAAATAGCTTGAACGCAGTTGAGATGCGATCTCTTCGAAAAATGTGCGGCGTAACGATATTAGATCGAATCCGCAATGAAGAGATTCGCAAATCAACTGGCGTGAATGAGGGCGTGATTGTAAAGATGAAGAAAGGTATGTTACGTTGGTTTGGACACATAGAAAGGATGAGTGAAGAAAGATTGACGAAACAGATATACAAAGCAAAAGTGTGTGCAAGAAGAGGCAGAGGAAGGCCACGTTCCAATAACCTGGATCAAATAGATCGGACTCTCAAGGACGGGAACGTTAAATACCGACGAGCATGTATGAAGAGACTGATGAATGTGAACGAAGCGAAAGAGGTATGTAAGTCTAGAGAGAACTGGCCCCTATACTCTCTGCCTACCCCGTTAGGGACTTGGCGTGATGATATGTATGTATGTATGCAAATTGAAATGTTCTGGGATAGTCAAGAGCAATATTAGGTAAAATTAGGCCTGGATACGTAGGATCGGCAAGGCGTGAGTGATACTGGTGTTGCCATAGGCGGCGGTATTCACCTCCAACTGTTACTATACCCGGCGGACAATACCAACTTTGAAGGGCAATTTTGTTTGCATTTCTGCATAGTATGAAAAAGCAAATTGCTTACAGGCGATGAGTATGGGGTATCCTCTCTAGTATGTGGTTGTCGTGTACAGGTGCGTCAGCTGAAGGCGGCAGTGCCTTTCGCGGTGTGCGGCGCGGGTCAGCAGTTGGAGGTGCGCGGCCGCCGCGTGCGCGGCCGACTGTACCCGTGGGGCGTCGTCGAGGTCGAGAACCCCGACCACTGCGACTTCATCAAGCTGCGCACCATGCTCATGTTTGTATACTGCACTCACCTGGTGACAGCCCTTCTGGCATGACGGTCATCCTTCTGTGTTCACGATAGCGGGTTCGATGTTGGTGAGAAACAAAAGTTTCTGTGATGTAAAATAGAGTGTGTTTGTTACGTAGTTATGTCGTAACTATACCGATGGTGAAATTGTGATTGTGATGTGATTAAGACATAGTGTCTTCCCTAGAGGTATATTATATACTGGAGCCTGAGTTGATTGAATAAGTACATTCACAGTTGAATGAATTCACGGGCTAGTAATTTAATTAGTATGTTTTCTATAAATATTATAGAGTGTACAATTTTGTTAGGATGTTTGTTCTTTTTTCGCATTGAAACTACTGAACTGATTTGTTCTGGGAATAATCAAGCCACCCTTATGGTGACTGAATAAATCTAGATAAAAATATACTAATTAAATCGATTTTTACGCGGGTGAACCCGCAGAGCACAGCTAGTTAATAAAATTTAATTAAATACCTACACTTAGCCGTAACCTTGTTAGTATACCTCAAGAGCGTAAGTCTGTTAACGAGTCCTTTGTGTTAGCACTCATATGCAAGACTTGCAAGAGGTGACTCAGGAGGTGCACTACGAGAACTACAGGTCGGAGCGACTCGCACGCAGTGGACAAGTGCCGAAGCGACACACGTGCGTATTATTTTTGTCTATTTTTTATTCTCGCCATTTTTGCCGACATTGTAATAATATTAATTAATTCTTTTTGTAGATTGAGATAAGTGAGTTAGGGAATTTTATAGTGGCATGGATGGATTTGTTTGCTAATTATGCCGGTCGTCGAAGACGATTATAATTATTAGCCGAAGTTGTCCCACTGCTGGTATGAAGCGTCGCGCATCTAGTTCACCGTTCCTCAGTCTTTCACGTCTGTGGGACCCATTGGGCTGTTAGTTTGAATCATAGTGCATCCAACGTGCGACATGTTCGTACAGTTTATTTAGGTATACTTGGTAAGTTATCGACTGCGTGTATAGGAAAACATCTCCCTTAATTTATGTTGGTCCATCTTTGTCTACCTTAGTATTAACCTTAAGTGGTGGAAAACGGCTTTTATTTATCCCGTTACTTTATTAAAAGAACGCGAAGCCAGGAGCACATGCTTTTATAAGTCGATTCAGAGATTGATAAAAGATTATTGACCCTATTATGACAAATGTACTATTTAGGTCTACTGAAAGCGGGCTGAGTGAAGCAGAGTCGAACATCACCAATGGCTCCGCGGACGATTCCACCGAACGGGACCGTGTGCTTCGTGAAAAGGTAAAAACCAACATTTATATCGAAATGGTCTTTATGTGCAGTAGGTGTTAAGTCCTAAATTACAATGCCACAATATTTGCTTCACCAATTTCATTGTCACATCATTATTATTTAGTCACTGTAACATTTTTTCCTAGCTTCATTCTCTCAATACAAACAGCAATGCGTTGGTGAAGTGCATGAAAAATGTCTGCTCCAGCAAAATTGTGCCTTATGACGTCTGAATAAAACTTATTACAACTTAGAAATTTGAGACATATCGAGGGTACATTGGAACCAAAATTATTTGCGGCAATGATGATGTATGCCCTTATGGTGACGCAAACATGGGTTGTTGTGACGTCAGGAGGCAGAGCTGCGCCGTATGCAGGAGATGTTGGAGCAGATGCAGCGGCAGATGCAACTGCAGGCCGCCGGCGCCACCACTACCGCATAGTGCACCGCCGCCGCACAGGTACACGCACTCACATTCACGTACACACACACACATGCGCGCAAACACAGCAGACACACACTACACACACATACATACATATATGTATATAATCGTACACATTTTCATTTTGAAACCACCGTAATTATTGCACTGCAGCTAATTGCAGGTTTGTTTCCATACATTAAGTTTTTTGCACAGGAATGATAGTCATCATCTTACGTATGCATATACCAACACCTTCTTCACGACCTGTATCCGTATTCGAATATGTTATCGGTAGGTATAATAAAAAAAGAAAGTCGGTCTGAAAGAAGATGTAGTGGCAAAAATTGAGAAAGGTATGCTGAGATGGTTTGGCCATGTCGAGAGAATGAATGAAGAACGATTGACGAAAAAAGTGTATAAGGCGAGTGTGAATGAAAGTGTTGGAAGGGGTAGACCTAGACGGACGTTTCTAGACCAAATAAGGGACGTCTTGAAAAAAGGTCAGGTCAAGAGTACCCTAAACCGAAGAGCATGTATGAAGAGAATAATGAAAGTGGACGAAGCGAAATAAGT
The DNA here is from genome assembly GCA_945859725.1 of Drepana falcataria. NCBI lineage: Eukaryota > Metazoa > Arthropoda > Insecta > Lepidoptera > Drepanidae > Drepana > Drepana falcataria. Next base: position 4,555,702 of record OX243941.1, on the reverse strand, counting down.
ATGTAAGAATCGTAGCAAGTGGAAAGAAGTGGTCTCTGCCTACCCCTACGGGAAAGAGGCGTGATTATATGTATGTATGTAGGTATAAAGGTTTCCTCAAAATGGTTCCTCATCACCGTAAAGCTTGCGGTGTTTCGATTTACCAACTAGGATAAAGGATTAGGTTTTATGGTGAACCTGCTCATCTAACGAAGTATGTAAAAGTAAAGATATGAGCTAGCGGTACCCCGCGGTGTCGCCCGCCTAAAATATTTTAAATTGGTAATTTTTTTCTGGAATAAAACACATACTATATGTTAATCCTGATGATCTATCTATCTCTGTGCAAAATTACATCCAACCCCGTTCAGCCGTGATTGAGTAACAAACATCCTCGAAAACTTTCACATTCATAATATGAGTAGGACGTGCCCCCAGCGATGCTTGCAATGAGACCAGCATTATAAATCATCATGTTCGATGTTCCAGTTGGACATGAGCGCATCAGTCCAGCTGGTGAGCTGCGACGTGGTCAACTCCATCCTGCGCGCTATTCCTTACTGCGTGACTACCCACTGAACAGATCTTACTGCGGTATTCATACTTTCTTTTAAATCAATGCCGTAAATATAAGTATTATTTTCGTACTCAAACATATTTGGTGTGTGCGTTACTTTAGCAAAGAAACTATAGATATAATATACAATACATACAATATATAACACACACTTTATTAGGGTCGGCAACAAGCGAGACATACCCCTGGGATTGCTAACGTCTATATGAGGCGGTAACCGCTTACCATCAGGCGGACCACCTGCTTGTATGCCACCTAAAGGAGTATAAAAAAATTTACGTATCGGGAAAAAAATATCCCACTAAGATTACATTGTCCTAGCAAATAAACTGAAACGTGAGAACTTGCTAGGTTAACGCACACTTCTGAGTCGTACTTTATTTTATATGATTATTTCTATATAGGTATATCCATATCTATAGATTAGAAATGTTTAAACTCTCTTTTATTAGTGTTAAGAAAATGCAATATTAATGTGTGGAGTATTCCATATTTTTACCACGACGAATGATATATCCCACCAGTCAACATCCTTTATTCAAGGAATATAATGAGAATTAAAGCAGCAGATATTGAATGAATATGGAATATGAAACACATATATTACTATTATCGAATATATTATGAATAGAATAGGTAAACGATGCGATTTTTACATCATCGTGTAGACACAATTATTTACCTTCAAATTGAAGAATCTGTTTGCGATCTATTTACAATGGGGTTGTGTTATGTGGCCTCGCTTTGATCTGATATGCATTTACTTTATTCGTGCCATTTGATGATACATTCCAATTGTGATTGGATATGATCTCTTAAAGGATATAACTAAAATATATCCATTTATTAGGCCTAACAACTATTTCTTGACTGATGTTTTCTGCGAATACTATTTCAATACGTTAACCATGATTATTATTATTATTTGTACTTAACATTGATCGAAATTTAAATCTAGACGAGTTGGTGCATTCCTTTTCTATCTTTAAATAAAAAGGTTTAAATTATTCCAATTTGACTATTGTATTGGTTAGAGTAGATTATAACGAAATTAGATTGTAAATCGGTGCCAAAGGTCTAATTTGACATAGAAAGAAGAGTTGCTTGAATATAAAGAAATTTTCAGACATACTGCAATGAATCTAAACAATTGTATTTGTTAATCGAAACTATCATTTGTAACATAATGTAATCATATTTTTATAATAAATGAAATATACTATTTTTTATTTTGTCATTCTCCTTTAGAATAGGTAGAGAAAGACCACGTTCCAACTACCTAGATCAAATCGATCGGAAAATCGGGAACGGCAGAACTCGAAACCGGTGAGTATGTTTGAAGAGACTGGTGAATGTGGACGAAGCGAAAGAGTTATGTAAGTCTAGAGAGAACTGGCGCTATATTGTTTTTACCGACACCGTTAGGGACCTAGTCCCTTTACAAAATTAACTGTAGAAAACTTGAAAAGATACAGGATAAAAATGTATATGACCCAAGGTGCTTGCCACCAATGTTGCGCCACGACAATTCGACTCATCCTCATTTACACCGACAAACTAAGGTAATAAATCCATATTGCAGCGCTTATTTTAATAACATTATTGGTCTGGTAATGAAGTGTTGAAGCACATCCGCAGTGACAGTTACCTTTCGCTTCATACACTTTGTAAATGTCTGCAAATATTAATTCTGCCAATGTCATGAATTGCTTTTGGACGATTGGTTGGTGAGACTTATTGCTAGTGCCATGGAATAATGTTGGTAATGTATGTAACAACATCGCGCATTGTTACACAGTAAAATTACGAATAAAAATCAAAGCAATATATATATTTTTATATTACACATATGTTCGTCAACACAACGGGACCGCAACCATCCCATACATACTATATGTAAGCAAATTATAATATTTATAGATCCTACTTATATTTATATATGCATTACGATATGGGGTGTAACAGACCAACACATCTTGGAGGAAGGAATCCAAAAAAGGAATACAAACTTATTAAAAGTTGATAGATGGAGCAAACATGTATAGATGTCTAGAGTGAATTGACGCTCTTTAATTCTAGAGGATCCATTCCAGAGGAACTCTGCGATGCTTATAGTTAACAATCGAACGTCAGGGAGAGGTTCAGATTTAGCTTCCACGATTTGACATGCATACTAACATGGCAAGTTAAATAAAACCCACACTAATTTAAGAGATCCAACCAGAAAATAAGACTGAATTAGTCTTTTACACCCTGCTTAGTAAACGGTAGTATTTTTAAATATATGTAGATTGACATACACCATGATGCGGCAATCCGAGCCAATTCATTGACTTTGAGTGTGCACTTATGGTAAATTCAGACCTATGCGACGACCTCTCACCCGTTAAAAGTGAAATGATTGCAAATAGAAACAGTTTGAAATCAAAGCTGCTAGAAATAACTTTTATTTCACCATAGACTCAAAAATTATACATATATGTGGAACCTATTGTTTATATAAAGTTCCGAATATATTTCATCCCACGTGCAACAATACGTTATGTACGCCAACCACGAGTCATCGACTAGTTAGTGTGTACGTAAAATTACAAAAATGATTGTAGAATTTAGTGCCATTCATATACCGTTTGGAGCGCTTACAACTTTCGATACATTTTTGAGAGATATATATCCTCACGCCTTCCCACAAGGGTCCCCGAAGGGGTAGGCAGAGGTGTTTAGGTAATACCCCAACACCCACTTTCCGCCATAGAATTTTTGAGAGAAAAGGGGAATTTGCCACAATCGACTCGTGGTCAAAAGTACTGGTGCCAGTCATTTAGAATTTTATTTACACAATGATTAGGGCCATATTGGCAACAATATATCAACGTTTGAAAAACGCATCCCGTGCGTATCATGAATATAATTACTTTTTATTGAGTAGCATAGATCTAAAGTCGTTGTTGGAGAGCGGTCGCTTCTCCTCACCGTTGCTGTGTCCGCCGTTCACTGGCTCGGAGGCCTTGCTCGTTGAGGCCTTTTGGAGCACGCTCGGGATGAAGTTGCTCAGCTGTGTTCGTCGCCTGCAAACATGTTTAAAAGAACCCTCGTCATATTAACACATATTGGGGTTCATGACTATGTGCAGTTAAGCAATGTGGCTGGGTAACTATCATCGTGACAGTGCAGGTCGTCGGTCTAGTTTAAGATATATAAAGATATGTAATTCTGTCTACTGGTTAACCCCAGGGTCACAATTGTATATCGTATTTGTAGAAATATTTGCAAATTGCAAGCTTGCGCAAGCGTCTGTGAAAAGAGGCAGATCAAACACTAGATCGAGCACTCAAGGTGATCTAGCAGAGCGGATTTGAAGTTTTTTGGTGGCCAGTAAATTCTTATTTAATTGTATTATTTCGATTTCTCGTTAAATACTAACTAGGTCTCATAGTGCACATTTAGGATTTAGTGGGTGACTGATTCATAGGGACTTTTAAAATTTATCACTTTAAAGCAGTCCGTGTCCTATTAATTTCTGCTATTGCTTAGGGTTTTCACAATACAAATAGAGAAATAGAATACAAAACAAAGGCAAAGGACTAGTATCCATGTCTCCAATAAAGGGAATCGGCGTGATATCTATGTCCACGTACATTGTTTGCGAGGGCGTGGGCGCGGAGGTCGCGTCAGGGCGAAGGTCCCGCGCGGGCGGGCAGCTGAGCGCCACGCCGAGCGTGCGCCCCTGCAGCAGCAGCCCCTGCGTGCCCTTCACGGCTGCCTCGGCCGCCGCCTCAGTCTCATACTCCACGTAAGCCAACCCCTTAGGCTTACCGTCTCTATACACAAAAACATCATTCAATTTCAATGGCCGAGTGTATTGAGTAGTGGCAGAGTCAAGCTTGCGGCTTTGAACCGGCTGTTCATACCATGAGCTTTTTCTGAACTTACGGAGGTATAGTGATATATAACACCACGAGTTTTACGGTATGGAGATGAAACCTGCATACGTTTTACAATAAATTCTAAAGAATATATTTAGTTATTACACCTCTGCATGTGCCATTGGAAACTAAATATTGGAAAGATATAACATTTCAATAATAACATGTATACATTTATTCAATGAGATTTGACGAGTTCCCATAAGTAGTGTTCTAAGCGTACACATACGGTGACCTCTCCATCAGACGATTGGCATGATTCAACCAAAGTCTTTAAGGTCTTAAAATCTAGAAAGAAAAGGATATATTTATATGTGAAAACCTTACTTGTGCGTGACGACGCGTATATCTCTCAACGTGCCGTATTTGTCGAATATTTTCTCGAGTGCCTCCTTAGTGCAGTGGCCGAATGGCAGGTTCTTAACGAACAGTTTGTTCTTCTCGGCGGTGGTGGCGTACTTGAAGGTGGGCGTGGCTTTCTTGGCGGAGTAGCGAGAGAAGAACATGGGCCGCCCGTCCAGCGGCGAGCGGTCGTGCTTCAGTGCCGCGTCAACAGACTCCTGGGAACAATCACAGACACACACACACATATATATATATACCGCGGGGTTTTACCAGCTTGATTTCATACGCTTCAGTAGTTCTTGCGCGAAGGAGAGACGAACATCCTCAAATCTTTCGCATTTTAATATTACCAGGTTATATTATAGATCCAGGTTTATACGCTATCCACACAAACGGGTTTCCAATATTACTCATAAATCCTAAATTTTATTGCAAAAATGTATTACACATACATATCATCACGCCGAGTCAATCACAGAGTAGGCAGACAGTAGAGCATCAATTCTCTCGACACTTATAGACCTCAGTGGTTAAAAGGAAGCTCATATGATGACGATGTATGCAATGATGTTGCAATACATTGCGTTTTAAGGTTTCGAAAATGAATTACGATATCCGTATTCCACAAACACGTCTATCCTAGCCATTTGAACTAATATTTGGAACACAAGCAAGCCACTAACCGCAGTGGTGTACTGGCAGTAGCAGATGGAGCCACCGAACGCCTTCACACCGGCCTTCACCCGCATCGACACTATATGGCCGTATTCAGATAACTTATCCCGCAAGTGCTGCTCGTTCACCCTGCAACATCCACCACGAGATTATATATGACGGGGCTGACAGTTAATGCAAGAAAGAGACAGCGATACTATGCGCTAGCAGCACGTGCACCGGACGTTATCACCCCCACCTACCTCCCACTACGCTTGGAGATTATAAAAAGGGCCGCTCCTTGGTATCGGCGGCACGCATTTGTAACGGATGCGTCTCGTCGGTGCACGGACTGCTGTCTCAGTACGAGTCTTTGCCTCCCTCACAGCCATTAGTCGGTACTCTTGCCAACTACGTGGCTTGTGTAAAATCTATATTAATAATCATTGTTGGTGTTCGGCTCATTTTTTATTATGATTATATAAACAATCTAGTTACTAGTTATAAATGAACCTATCCTCCTATTTACTTCTGATGTCCGAGCTAATCCCGACATCCATATAAATGTACAAATATATGCCTGAACTAAGATTTTTTTTTAATATAAAAAACATTAACATACTTTATTGGAATAACACACAAGCTATGTGTTATTCCAGCTAATAAACAAGCAGCCATGGGGTGATTGTGTAACAAACAGTGATGGATTAGATACTCCATACATCCATACAAATTCGCACATTCATAATATTAGTACCGGAGTATAGAATAAATTGGTAATTATAAAGAAGCAGGAAAACATCCAAAGGAAACGTTTGAGAAGAAATTTAAAGGCGTATTGTACAATCTTGCTAGAGTAACGAGGATGGACTCGCCATTTGTACACGTTGGCACCTTTAAATATATTTTTGGCGAAAAGTGGGTACCTACACACTTCTGGGTGAAGATAGCCCATGCGATAATGTGCCTTAATTCAACTTACTTAAACTCCAAGTTGCTGACGAAGAGTGTGCAGGCCTCCCTATCACCGAGCAACGTGGGGCTCCCCGCACTGACGCTCCGCCGGCGCTTGCTGTCCGTACCTGGACATTGCAATCATCTATGAAGTATAGCTAAAGAGGAATCTAGCAATTCGAAGTGTCATTCTTTAAAGGTTTCGAAGAATCCCGCATGTATCTATTACATTATATGATAAACTACAGAGATTTAAGAAGGTTTAAGAAAACCTTTGCTATACGCCGTAACGCTTGTAAAGTTTAAGAAGTAATTCAAAGTCCTCCAAAATCCGTTCCGCATCCGCATCCGTTCGCATCCTTTCCGATCCGATGCCATGCGAGCCGATTTGTGGAAACACTTACTTTGCCTTAGCTGTGCCACCTACCTTGAGCTCCTTCGTCGTCATCGTGCGATCGCTTCACGCCACTGCCGCTGCCGCTCCCTTTGGCAGTGTCATCGACTTCCATATCTCCGGCTCGTTTCCTCTTCACTTCGCCGCCTTCCTCGGTGCTGTCAGATTTCCTCTTGTTCTTCGACTTGTTAGCATCTTTGTTCTTCTTATCCATTTTGCCCTTTTTGTTCTCTCCGTCGGTCTGTTTGCCTTTGTTCGGTTTCTTGCCAATCATTTTGTCTTTCATCGCTTGATAGTTGTCGCGCCACTCTTTCAACTTTGCCTAGATATTAAACAGAATAAAGAGTCAACGGGAAACCCGTTATGCCCTACCTCTCTTGAACCTTATAGACCTACCTTTCTATTCACGCTCACGTCATCAATTATATGGTAATGAAATAACTTTTTCACACATAATGATATTACCATACAATGCCAGCGAGAGCGTGAACACAAAAGGACTGCCTAGGGGGAAGTTACGTCAACTCGCGCCGGACGCCCGGACATCGGGCTTCACACTTATGACATTACCATACAATGCCAATGCCAGCGAGAGCGAGAACACAAGGGATTTTGCCTAGGGGGGCAGTCACGTCATCGTAACACATCGGGCATAGGATGTAGGTGGGCACCCGCGAGACCAGTGTGTCACCAGACGTACCTCGCAGGTGTCGAGGCACTCCCTCATGGTGTGCAGCTGGCCGCAGTCCCGCTCGTGGTCGGCCCACAGGCGCGCGGCGGCGGGGGGGTAGTCGGCCACGCATCGCAGCGCTCGCCGCATGAGCTCGCGCAGCTTGTGCTCGCTGGCCGCGGGAGAGCGGTTGGCCTCCAGCTGGATGAGCGCCTCCCAGTACTTCGACATTGTTTTGTTCTCGCCGTACTCTTCAAAACATAACCTATTTATTAGCCACGCGCACTTCAAACATAACCTATTTATTAGCCACGCGCACTTCAAACATAGAATATTTTATTTATAGTTCTGTCTGGTACTGGCCGCGTCCCGCGGTTTTACCAGCGTAGAATTTTATTTCATTGATCCTATTTTTCAACAAACAAAAATCTGATCTTTCCTATAATATAACCTATCTTACTCGGCAAACATGCAAATTTCTAATAGTGAAAGATTTTTTTTAAATGGTCGAGCAGTTTTTGAATTTAATCGTAACAAACAAATCTTTCCTCTTTATAATATAAGTTTTGATGAGAGGCTTAGATTACCTAATCAACCGTCTATGCGAATATAGTTATAATTTATTTAAATAACATTATGTATCCTATCACGCAACTCACTGAATATTTCCTCGAAGATCTCCCGGCCTTGTTTCGGGTCCTTAACACGCTTGTACTCAAGCCGCGCCCAGTAGAGGGGCACTTCGCAGTCGTTGGCTTCCTCACCCCACGTCTGATGAACGATAATAATACATTAGTATTACCCATGACTTAGACCTTGAATTTTTTTAAGTCAATTCCATACAAATTGCCCTAGTCCCTAACTAAGCAAAACCTGTATTACTACAGGTAACTTGAAACGATATATATATATATATATATGTATATGTATATATATGTTTTTATTCATACTTATACACCTAGATAAATATATACATACTTAAAATATACGACATCCAAGGCTGAGTTACAAATATTCGAGTTCATCACACAGATTTCCGACACTAGGAATCAAACCCTCACACATCGGAGTTAGGAAAGGAGTGTGGGGTCCTGGCTATCTAAAATCCATAGCTATTTAAAATAAAAATACCGCCAAACTAGTTACTACGGCACGTAAACTGCCAATCTAAAGCAACCGTTCAAAAAATATATTGTTCGTGTCACCTCGGCGAGCGAGTCCCAAGCGAGGCGGAATGTGCGCCGCAGCCTCTGCACGTCGGGCTCGTTGTCAAAGGCGGTGCGCCTGCGCATGTACTCCAAGTAGCCCATCCATAGGTCCTCCGCTTGCTTGTACGACTCCATGCCTTTCGACAGAGCTGTCTCGAATATACTCTTCACCTGATTAGAAAGTTGTATATAATATATATGTATATTAATAGGTCTACCCCGCAATTTACTTTAAAGCAAAATTTATTTCGATAAATTCTTCTGGAATAAGACATATCCTATATGGTTATTCAGCAAATTATTTAACTAATCGCCAAATTTCATCGAGTAATCCAAACAAATACAAATTTCGTTCAGTAGTTTTTCCTCATCATCACAAACCGCGTATTAAGTAATAACATGTATTAGCAGGAAGTTGCATTTTTAGAATTAGAAATTTGGTATAATATAAAATAATTATTAAATATTCTTAATGTAATATTATAATATATTAATGAAGAGGTTCGCAAATCAACTGGCGTGAATGAGGGCGTGATTGTAAAGATGAAGAAAGGCATGTTACGTTGGTTTGGACACATAGAAAGGATGAGTGAAGAAAGATTGACGAAACAGATATACAAAGCAAAAGTGTGTGCAAGAAGAGGCAGAGGAAGGCCACGTTCCAACTACCTGGATCAAATAGATCGGACTCTCAAGGACGGGAACGTTAAGAGTACTCGAAACCGACGAGCATGTATGAAGAGACTGATGAATGTGGACGAAGCGAAAGAGGTATGTAAGTCTAGAGAGAACTGGCGCTCTATACTCTCTGCCTACCCCCTTAGGGACATGGCGTGATGCATGCACACGCCTTCTCACAAGGGTCCCGGAAGGGATAGGCAGTGGTGAGTGTATACATACACGAGTATACATACGACTTTGAATTTCTTCGCAAACTTCGAATGCGGGTTTCCTCTCAATGTTTTTCTTCACCACATTCACTAGCAGATAGCTGATGTTAAAAGGAGTAACTTAAGACTACTTTTATTTTGGAAACTGAACAATATTTTTTTAGTTAAATTCCACGCGGACGAAGAAAATAGGTACCTCATCGAAGTCCTTCTCCTCGTGTTCCGCCTGGTGCATGAGCAGTGTCCAGAAGAGTGCCTTCCTCGGGCACCGGCGCGTGCAGCTGCGCAGGACGCGGCCTACGGTGGCTCGCGACGAGGCGCGCTGCACGAGCCGGGCGTACGCTGCCAGCAGCTCGCCCGCGCCCGGGCAGGACATGCACTCGCTACTGGCGCGGTCGTACAGCACCTAGTTATATAAATAATAATAATATATCCTCACGCCTTCCCACAAGGGTCCCCGAAGGGGTAGGCAGAGGTGTATAGGTAATACCCACACGCCCACTTTCCGCCAGAGGTATATTAGGTGCCAACGTGACAGATGGCGAGTCCATCGCCGTTACTCAAGCACGACTATACATACGCCTTTAAATTTCTTCTCAGACGTATGCAGGTTTCCTCTCGATGTTTTCCTTCACCGTAAAGCTCGTGGTGTGTAATCACCTAGTTAATACGTTTATATTGATAAGGAAATAATAAAATGTACAATTATTCTCAATTCCTAAACTAGGCTGCGCCTGCAACATAGGTATTTGATTCGTACGAGTGAGATATCAATGTGAGTGTTATAAATTTGAATGAAAAAAATATTTATGCGGAATGGCAAGACCTAATTAATACTGTAGGTAATATATTTTTGTTGTGTCGTCTAGTAGGTATGTTGACTGTGGGTGTGTGTTTTCTTCGACTATATTTATTTTTACCTATGTACTCTTTATAAACTATGTACGTATGTACATAGTTTATAAGAGTAGAGAGTAGAGAGTAGAGAGAAAGAATTTATAATTAATTAAAACCCATATTACTATATGGGTTTTAATTAATTATGAATTTATAAAAAAAAGAATTTATAATTAATTAAAACCCATATTACTATATGTGTTTTAATTAATTATAAATTCAGCTATTGTTTTTATATGTAGGTACTTTATATATGTTTCGTTGTTTATTCAATGAGTGATAATAATTTTGCACATGTCGGTGACAATAAAAGGGAGCACATTCAGGACATACATTAGCACGCACATACCATGGGGTAAGGTAAAAGGGTGCAACGCACACAAAACCTTATGAGGTGCTATTGTCATTATTGCTTTTGAGACAGCTTTATACATTTGTCCCTTTAACAATCTTCAATAATAGTACCAATAGAATGCCATGGTATATTATTATATTGAGTATAAGTTACTTCATATGCATACTTCACAAGTAAATTATATGAAAAGCTTACTTTGAGTATTCCATCACTGTCGCACTCTGCATATTTATCATCTTGTGACAGGTATTTCACTGTGTCTATGTATTCCAAGTATATCTTGAACTTCTCCTCAACATTCCTGCACAAATAAATTATTAATACAAATATTTTCTATAGACCGACCAACAGCCAGTTCACTGGGTAAGTGACTTAAGTGTGATTTTAGAAATTAATCTTGTAAGGCCTCGGAGCCAATGACAATTTCTTTCAAGTATTATTTATTTGATACATTGTGCGTTATTCGCGTCCAGTTCCAGTATTATGGCTCGTTTATGTGATGTGATGTGTGTTTGTTTATACACCCGATTCCGGCAGGATGTTTCTTCCTTGGATTACGGCCATAATAATATGAAGTTACTTGAAACATAAGGAGAACCCTTTTGTCCATTATTCAGCTAGCCAGCTTCTCCGCACTAAGACCGGCAACACTCGAGTGATACAACAGTATTTCCGGTGCTGTTATTGGAGGCCGAACGGTCAAGAATTCATATGTAAATAGAATAAAAATAGACTCACTCCAAAGTAAGCAATTTGTCTTCGAAAGGTGTTATTTTCTGTAGATAGTCAACAGCAGCTTCGTGCTGTTTTTTAACCTGTGAACAAATGGTATAGAAAGAAGTTATAGGGCATTCTAGAAGAGGGACTCGGCGTGATGATATGTATGTATGTATCTTAACATAAGGTAACATGTTCGTTTTTGTACCAACTGTTATGTAGATATTTTCTAGTATCATACACATACAACTGCAAAGAAAATCGAATATACACATTTATTGGAGTAACATAGATGTAATTTTTATACCTTGGAACAATTCAACAAAAATTAACCTAATTGGACTAAAAAGAGCAATATAAATATATGTAATATAAGAGCCGTGGTGGCCGAGTGGTTCGAGCAGTTGCCTGCGACGCAAAGGTCGCAAGTTCGAATCCCGACTGTACCAATGAGTTTTTCTGAACTTAAGTACAGTGATTAGTCACACCACGAGCTGAACGGTGAAGGAAAACATCGAGAGGAAACCTGCATACGTCTGAGAAGAAATTCAAAGGCGTATGTATAGTCGTGCTGGAGTAACGGCGATGGACTCGCCATCTGTCACGTTGGCACCTAATATACCTCTGGCGGAAAGTGGGTGTGTGGGTATTACCTATACACCTCTGCCTACCCCTTCGGGGACCCTTGTGGGAAGGCGTGAGGATATATAAATATATGTATATATAATATATACATACATCAATACATAAAACATCCAAGGTTTCCTAACTTTGCGTTGATTGGGGATCGAACCATTAAGTTTTCCAGGACAGCTGATCAAGCCGACATCAAACTCACCCAATCCAAGATGTATGTTTAGAAGTAGCCGTGGTGGCCGTGGTGGTTCGAGCAGTTGCCTGCGACACAAAGGTTCGACGCAAGTTCGAATCCCGACTGTACCAATGAGTTTTTCTGAACTTAAGTACAGTGATTAGTCACACCACGAGCTTTACGGTGAAGGAAAACATCGAGAGGAAACCTGCATACGTCTGAGAAGAAATTCAAAGGCGTATGTATAGTTGTGCTTGAGTAACGGCGATGGACTCGCCATCTGTCACGTTGGCACCTAATATACCTCTGGCAGAAAGTGGGTGTGTGGGTATTACCTATACACCTCTGCCTACCCCTTCGGAGACCCTTGTGGGAAGGCGTGAGGACATATTATTATTATTAAATATATGTACCTATATATAATATATACATACATCAATACATAAAACATCCAAGGTTTGCTAACTTTGCGTGCATTGGGGATTGAAACGTTAAGTTTTCCAGGACAACTGATCACTTCGCCGACATCAAACTCGCCCAATCCAAGATGTATATATACAAGGAAAATTAATAAGCACCTTATCGACATAACCCTGGTCATGGATCGTGAGGGCGAGTTCTTCAAGCGGCGGCCAGGCCTCGTCCCCTCGGAGCAGCGGCCGAGACACTGTCTCCTCGAGGCACCACAGCACGCGCTCCTGCTGTTTCTTGTACTCTGCGTCGTCTGCACTGTGAGTAAAGGATAAATGTTAATCGTCGTACCATAAGACTAGGGTCGGTTACGCGCAAGCGTTATCCCTGGCGTTGTAATCGTCCATAGGGGCGGTAAGCGGTTACCATCAGGTAGACTGTGTGCTTGTTTGCCAACAAGTGGTATAAAAAAATGCCCGCTAAAAGTGTACAACTACCGGTCCCGGTTTCTGACCCGTCTAAGGTATACCAAACCCATTGTTAAATAGGACATGCGCCTATATTTTAAAAACTGCTGTTCTAACTATAATGTAAATCAAGAAGAATACTATTTGATATTTTTCTAAATACTCGCAAGGAAGTTTCGTTATTCAGTCGAAGCGCAGAATAATGGCTCAAAAGTGATATAAAATAGAGCCCTCACCTAATAGACTCCAATTCAGCCTTTTCCAGTTCTAGCTTGGTATCCCAATACAGCTTTCCAGAGAAGGGGTCAGCACCAGCACGTCTCAGGACCTCGTCTATCTGCGCACGCGCAAACTGTGGCGTCCCGCCGCTCAACGACCAGGTGCACCATTCCGTTAGGATTGGAGTTGCTGTGTATTTCCACACTTCCACATTATAAAAGCAATACAATATTTAAAATTACTAATTGTACATCTGGCCTGTGTAGCACTTATACTATTATTATAAGTGCTAGAATTATTATGTCTTCTAGATACAAGTGTGGTGTTAAATATGAATATGATATTAAATATGAGATTAAACAAATGAATAGTAGAGTAGAATATATGAACTCTTTTTAAATTACTATGTATACTCAATGTAAACTCAATGTATACTATGTAAGCTCAATAGCTTCAATGATCACTGAATATGCTTATTAGGCACGATTTAGAATTAATCCACCTCTAACATAATGCCTGAGCCTGCTAAGCATTATTATTATTATTATATGATATTAACAAATGACTATGTAGGGGCAACTGCTGTTGGTGCAAACCAGTATACACAATGTATGTCCCTCTAAGTCTTGCAATCAACCTTTAAGACAATCTATTGTTTAAGATAAAAAATAACAATAACATCTTTATGGCTTATCAGGAGACCAGTATGGTATACAAAACAGTTATAACAGTTATGGGTAAAATAATTGCTATAATTTTTATTTTGTAGTGGTTATGACTATATGTGGCATCATTACTTTATTGGTGAAGATAGAAGAGAACAAAAAAATTTTTAAAATTGTTGAATACAAATATATTCCTTACAATAGCAGTCAAGTGCAGCCTCCTGAAACAGCTGTATGATGCGTTCTTTCGACTCGGGGGAGTGAGCAAGTGTTTCCTCAGTCTGGATACGCAACAGCCAGTGTTCTGCACGCAATGCTGTCATCTGCTGCAGTCTTTCAAATGCAGAGCGCCAACGGTCCAACTCTGAAAGACTCCTGTATACAAAAAGTTTACATCTTTTTTATTAGAGTAACCCCGCAGTTAAACAACAGTAATTAGATTCAGGTTTTTTTTTTATTAGTTTAATCCAAATTTTATCCATTCATAGCATCAGCAGGCATAGCTTTTATCTGTTGTAATGTCTCAATCGTCTTTAAACAGCTTTTCAGCAAATTATCCTAATCAGTTGATCTGAATTACAAAAAGCCACTTACCATAATGCTTGTATGAGATCAATGTGTTCATTATAGTTGTATGGGTCCTCTGAAAGCTTAAGCTCCAGTTCGGCCACCTTCCTTTCCAGAACCTCTTCATCATCATCATCCTGATAAAAATGTATGTGCATAAAAGTGGCGATAAACGTAAACACAACTTGGTATGCTAGTCAAAGAATAATTGTGCCCATAGCCTTTCCTTACAGGGATTCCTTCCTCATAGGAAGATGTGGAGATATTAATGAAAATTAAAAATATTGCCCATATTCTATAAAAAATATGTACACATGTATTCTACTACTAGAATGTCTGTAATAGGGGACAATAAATCCAAATAAGGTTTCTTTAAATATTTTGCAAGCCCTATGAACTTAACTTCTTATGATATGAAATATATGTAAGTATGCACATCTTGGACTTTGTTCTCGTTTCCAAAAAATCTAAGAAATTCATCATCTTATTTTAGTATTATGGCAAAAATTTGTTAACAGCTTAAAAAAAGTCTCGTAAGAGCTTTTGTAAGAAGCTCGATAGACTGTTTATATTGCAAACTTGATGTCGACAATCTATTTACTTTTATTACGAACTCCCATCAGATGTTGGCTAAGATTCAATTATATATTATGTTGGTTATTTAAATTAATAAAAAAACTCAAACATGTTGAGCAATCGATAGTGTGAACCTTAGTACGCAGAAGTAAAATTAAAATATTGGAATTATTTGCTTACATCAGAGTCGTCGGAATCTTGGTCCGCGTCATCCTCTTCCACAACCACCTCTATTTCATTCTCTTCTTCAGATTCATTCTGCACCTCATCTTCAACTATTGCCATTTTTACACAAAAATAAATAAATAAACGAATAAGATAACTTGCACAACACGTTCTTTCTGTTTAACAACAAAATGTACCAACGGATGGCACTCACTATGGCGGCTCGGCGGCTGGTTTTTAAATGTCAAACCACTGCTGTCAAAAAAGTGTTCCATTTTGTATTTCATACTAATTGAAGCATCAAACATGAGGAATCATGGACGTACCTAACACTTAGACCAGACAAACACATTTTTATTATTAGTAAATTAATAATCTCTCCGCTCGCTAACGATTCATATACTTTTGTATCGCTATGTATATCCATCCAAGTGAAGTGTTGTGATATTCTTACAAATCACATTCATACCAATTAGGTACTCTTTTACAACAGATTCTCATTTGTTATTCGACTCAAATCTTCAGATTTCATGAAGCTATATAAGCAGGTTGTGAACAGTAGGGCTGTTTCCACAGATGGGAATTGTATTTTCATTGCGACTATTTTAAGCGGGAAATTATTCTATGTAACATTTTCCATTGTCTGGAAATGATCTGTACGCAAATAAAACTAACTAGTTTACCAGAAAATATTTTGAATCTGGCGCTCTATATTCTCTGCCTACCCCATTAGGGACTCGGCGTGATGATATGTCATATGATGATGATGAATCTCGTAAAAAGAAACAACATTTTTATAATAATAAACATTTATTTGTAAAAAATATAATTTACACTTTACAATCTCAATAGAGATTTATATGTAATCTTATTTACAGGAGAATTGTCTACCACAATAAATAACATCTAAAAGCTTTACTCGTCAATAAACTACATAAAATAAAACAATATGCAATCGAAAACCAAGCTTTGTACTTTGTAAACACACTTTGTGCTGATATTTTATTTGTAGTTTAAATCTTAGAAGAGAACGGTTGTAAACAGTATTCGAAATAGTCAACGAAATAAATTAAAGTGACGAATAAGTTTTACCAAGGAGGCAATAAGGTATAAAACTCAGTCGAATTTTGGGGATTTGATTGAAACAAAACATCGTGAAGTTTGTGGTTGAGGGAATTCCTAGGTGAGTGAATACAGCCAGTTTTTATTAAAAAAAAATTGTCGACCACAGGCGCCTTTCTAGAGGTGTTATAAGCACCATACACTCTTACTACTTACTTTATTTCTACAACAAGAAGGCACTCATGTACTTTAAAATGGCAATGAACAGGCAAATGTGGAAGAAAACTATTCCGATGACCTTCATTGACTATAGCTATCGTAATAAACTGCCCGAGATTATCTCGGGCAGTTTATTACGACTGAATTAGTTTGATGAATACGGAAAAAATATTATAATTAAATGCTGTGATACATTTAATTATTATTGTTATTCGGCATGAACAAAAGAAAAAAGAACTATCTCCTCTGGTTTGTTGTAAATTACGCACATTGTTAGAAATTTCAAATATATATTTTTTTATTAGTTGTCAAATCTCATAAGGAATTAGTTGTAAAGCAATACTAGTATCGAATTATGTAATATTAATGTTAGATAAAAATCTAGCCACAATTGAACCTATTCACGTATAATCATGTTAAAAAAAATCAAAACTAAAATATCTCTGACTTCAGAAAGCGACCGGAGAAGCGTAAACGGGCAACAAAAAATTTACTAAACTAAGAAAGTATGTATATATACATATTAATAATTTAGGCAATAGCTGGGCCAATTTTCTATAGCGTACTGCGCACGCTAACGCACCCGTAAAAAGCCGGTGTTTCAGGCAGAGCCAAAAAACTACGCGAAACTAGAAGAATTCCATTTGTACAAACAAATGTACAAATACAAACGTACAAACTCAGACGCTAACGCACTATTATCTAATAGGATTTATTTTCATGTAGGTGTTGTAATTCGGCTTCATTATGAGCTGCATAGCACGCATCGACTGCAGGAACTGAAGCACTAAACCTAGACAAACCATCGTCAGTTGATATGTTTACCATCCTTCCATTTCTTCTTCGACCTCTCAAACGCTTCTTTGATGCAAGACCTGTAAGTATTCATCATATAATAATAACATTTACACAATAATCCACAAAGTTCCCCAAAGACGTGTGATAACATCCGTATATTGAGTCTGGGATATATAGGTGTCAAAGTGACAGATATTTTTTTTCGCATCGGTCCTGTCACTTTGACATACTACCGACAGAAGTTAAGAGCAAAACCCATTGGCATAGACCACCAATGGAATTGGATGCTACGAATTTTTACATAAACATTTTATTTAAAATGCAAGTCAATTCCAAATTTAAAAATAAAAATTCACTTGAAGCCTACCGGAAGAGTGATTGATGCAATATGTAGGCGGAGACGTGTCCTGCGTCAACGTAGCGCACCTCAGCGCCAGGCCAGATCTCCTCCAGTGTGCCAACGTCGTCTCGAGGCACGTACGCGTCATGCTTCGCGCATACAGCTAACATAAACATTGTACACTATTACTCAGGGATGGTATACGAATCTTTTCATCGCTTATGCATATATTTAACTAGTTGTGGTCCGGGGTTTTCTCGGGTAAATTTGATTTCATTGGCTATTTTTCCCGTATAAAACATTCTATGTGTATCCATTTAAAATTCAATACACATTTCATCCAATTCCGTTTAGATGTTCTGTAGTGATTGATTAACAAACATCCTCACATTTAGAATATTAGTAGGATGCATACGGGAACCGAACGCATGCGAAAGTTTCTGTGTACTGTAAATGTGACTGTGTAACTGTGTAAAAGATCAGATTGTATTGTTGAAAATTGTAGCGTAAGCAAATAACCTAAATTACATACCAATAATCAAAGAAGTATCGAATGGCACTGAGAAATTACTCAAATGCGTGCACTCATCCATGATGCCTCGCATGAACTGTAGCGCCTCTCTGTCTCTCCAGTGTATTTTTGCTATGTCTATCTTCTTCCCGCTCGGCCGCATGAACGGCAAGTTCACCCACAAGTCCGAAGTGAACTCTGAAATGTTCCACGAGCCTTTCTCCGGCTTACTTTTTTCCTTGATCGGTTGTACTTCATTTTGCACTTTTTGGATTTCATTCTGAACTTTGTGTATTTCGCTTTGAACTTTGAGTATTTCGCTTTGAACTTTTTGTATTTCGATTTGAAGTTTGTCTGTTTTTTCGTCGGACTCTTTAGTAATGCTGTCTTTCTGATCCATTGACTCTTTATTTTGTTCCCGACTAGAGTTTTTAAATTGAGCTGCAAAACAGAATACCTACTTTATATTAAAAATTTGAAACGCTCAAAGAAGTGACTACAATTTTAAGGATGTCTAAGATCATTAAACAGAACGCTTCTGCCTTCTTAACGCGCTCTGCTATCTCCATAGCAGAGCGCTAGTTTCGACTTTATTCACCATGTCTTCATACATACTAGCAGGAAAAGGCAAAGAAGCCTAACCTTTATGGTATGGTATCTCCACGCAATGATGGTAAAGAGCAATTCTGCCGTGGCCTACTATATTGCCTTCAGTAATTGATTACAATTAAGTGGATCGAATAACTTTAATAATGAAAATCAAACTTAGCCATGATTAAACCTGAATAAACTTTACGAAAACTTATTATTAATCTATGAGGCATACAAGCTTGTTTATATATGATACGAAAGACAGTCATATGAATGCAGCTGAAAATGTTTACGCTCTTTTAAAACCAGTCTGGTAAAAATACTACCAAGCTCATAACTCACCTAACTTATACCTCAGCAACACTTCCTTGATCTTATCTTCGTTCAATTTGTTAATATTCTCTATATCCAGTAGCTCCAGTTCGAACTTGTCGTTTGAAGTCAGCTTATCGAACAACTCTTGGCTAATTTTACCCTCATCTAATAGTTTCCTCAGTTCATCATCTAAATTTGTCACCTCTGCGCGCAGGTCGATCGGTTTGGGCACTTTATCCTTTCCATCTAATACATTTTTAGCAACATCGACAATATTAGGAGCATCTATTTTAGTATCATCTGTTTCTTTATAAGTAATGTCTACATTTTTGTCGCACTTATCAGTATTAAGTGTGTTCGTCGTGTCTGGCGCTTCGTCTATGGTCTGGGAGTAGGTGCGCGCGAACTTCTTCCCAGCGAGGAAGGCTTCGTCAACGATGGTCACCATCTTCGACAGCTTCTCCCTGTATTCCCCGTCAGATAGGTACTGGTCTTCTAGTAAGTCCCAGTTTATTGAATGTGACATTACTCCCTGGAAAGACAAACGTTACGATCCCAAACTTGAGCCAAATACTGTTAAGGACTCTCATAATAAAATTGTGTATGGAGTTTTTAATCGTTATTGAATTATAATAATAATAGTAATTTATTTATTCAGACAGTGTCAATTTTGTTAGTAAATGATTTTCTTACATCTATGTTAGTAAATATAATTTAGCGACACATGTGTGCAAAAGTGCTGGTCAGATATATTCAAATAGGATTATCTGACCAGCACTCGAACAAACGCTTTCATGATTGCCGAATCATATTTATCGGCAATCACTTGGAGGATGCTATTGGTACTACCCCGAATTCTGTTGAGTATGGAGGCAGTCCTTTTGCGTATTATAGCATGGAAGCCATCCACTCGCGCTCCTACAAACATGTTAGATGCACTGCAGAATCGGGGTAATCCCATCAGAACCCTAAAGCCGTTATTGTATTGGATACGTAGGTCATTAAACGATATCTGCGTATATGAGACCCACAGGCTGCTAGTGTAGAAGGTTTGGCAGTATGCCTTAAATAGTGTTATTTTGACTTCCTTACCACAACGAGCGAACCTGCGCGCCAGCATATTGCTTCTGATCGCCAATGCCCTACGTTCCCTTTCAATATCTAATTGATCATCGAGGCACTCGGTTACAATGTGACCCAAATATTTGAAATTGTGTACCCGCTTTATATTTACACCGTTCAACTGGATAGCGGGCACTAGCAATGGACATTTACCTCGTGCCTTGAAGACCATGAACTCGCTTTTACTCGTATTGTACAGTAGTCCATGCCCATGCGCATACTCTTCACAGCGGGCTAGCAGACGTCGGAGCGCCCCGACGGTGGGACTCAGCAAGACCATGTCATCTGCGTAACTGATATTGTTCATAAAAACCCCATCAATCACGCAGCCGACACGCTCATTGCTGAGCTCCACCAGAAGCTCATTCACATACAGGTTGAAGAGCTTAGGCGAGCTCAGTCCCCCTTGCCTCACCCCGCACTCCTGCCCGTATGTTTCAGAGATTCCACTAGCCCACCTTACATTATTAGTTTGGTTTGCATACCAGTAATGAAAAAGACGTTGCACCTGTGCATGTACCCCCGTCCTTTTTAGCTTATCCCAAAGTACATCGTAGGACACAAGATCAAAAACTTTTGATAAATCAAGGAAGCATGCATACACAGGTGTACGTCTCTCCGTATAATAGTGCACAGTGTTCTTTACAGCTAGTATGGCGCTTTCAGTCGATAGGCCAGGCTTGAACCCAAACTGAGCATCGCTTGTAACTAAATGCTTATCAATTTCAGAGCTCAGCACACTGTCTAGTACTTTAGCCACCACTGTAGCTAGTGATATTGGGCGGTAGTTACATTTATTGCCAGGTCCCCGGTTTTGTTTTTCAGAACGGGCACAACAATAGTCCTCATTAAATCAGACGGTAAGTGTGAGTGATTAAGACACAACGTGAAGAGAGTAGCAAGCACGCGAGGTAAGTGTTTGCCTGCATATTTAAGGTGCTCAATGCTGAACCCGTCGTGACCCGGAGACTTACCTTTAGACATATTATGTATTATTTTTGAGATTTGCTCGGCAGATACATTAAACATCTCATGAGGTACCGGTAAATCAGCCTCATGCACTACTATAGAAGGTCCTAGAGGTGATCTTACTGCGAAGTGATTTCTAAACAGTTCCACAATACTAGCATTATCACTTACACCTTCAACGCTCACAGGGAGGCCAGGTCTCAAGTTCAATTTATTGGTAGCTTTCCAAAAATCGGCAAAGTTCTTAGCAGACCGGTGCTCCGCAATAATGTCCATTTTTATCTGCTCCTCATTATCCTGACACCATTTCAATTTTTGCTTAAATACCTTCCTACTATGACACATTGTATAGTTTGCCGAATTTTGGTCTATTGCACCAGCTCCAGTTTAAGAAATGAAATCTGGCCTCCCTGTGAGCATCACGAACGTGCCTGTTCCAGCCAATAACTTTTCCTTTAGGTCTATTATTAGCATTTAGAGCCGGCCCACTACTTATGGCTGCATTCCTAAATATTTTTATAATTATGCCAGGACGAGTACAAGATATAACGAAGCTCTGGCTATCGACTTAGGTTCAGGTAATCCTAACCTAATAATAACCTAAAAACTAATAATAACCCAGTGATATACTTGTTACTAGTTCTTACATAGTACCAAAGTATTCAATGGGGAAAATTGTTGGATGTGGGCTCCCGTTTTTTGTTGTGTTCAGCTTAAGCTATGAAGAATCATCAATTATGTAACAATGTCAACTTAACAGAATATAAATTATGGTCACAAACCAACGTAAGAATTTTTCACTAGGAGAAAGAAAAAACAAACTATTATAGAAAATCATTATGACAACATCACACAAATTATACCTTATTCGGTCTATATACATATAATATTTATTGTTGCCTATGGTTCTTTTTCTTCACTAAAACGAATAAGCGCCTT
This sequence comes from Drepana falcataria, assembly GCA_945859725.1. Taxonomy (NCBI): domain Eukaryota; kingdom Metazoa; phylum Arthropoda; class Insecta; order Lepidoptera; family Drepanidae; genus Drepana; species Drepana falcataria. Next base: position 4,533,389 of record OX243941.1, on the reverse strand, counting down.
CCTTGTATTGCCGATAATAAGAGTAGATTTTATTTAAAAAAAAAAATTACTAGTGTCCGTGATGAATATGACTATATTAGTATGATGATAATGATAAAAAAATACCTGCAAGAAAACAGCTGAAGCAGTAGACCAGGATAGGCACGGGACGAGAACGAGTGGCTTCGGCCAATTCGTAGCGGCCAGGGACGCCATCTGACATAACATGCTTTTGATTTCAGTAAGGGTTACTACTCAATATTAGGGAGTCATAATAAGCCTATATCGATACTTGCCGGATGCAAGTTGTTATGGCCAAACGAATATAAAAACTCTAAAGTAAAGTTCATCATTTTCAATGTAGGTGATATAGACACCTTTCATCTAGAAAACAGTCATCTTCCACCTATATTCATTGACAAATCTAAAATTTTGACGGGAATTCCACTGGTCCACAGCTGTGGCTTCCACAGATAGCTGATGTAAAAAGGAGTAACTTTGACTACTTTTATTTTGTAAACAAAATTTTTTTTTTAAATTCAATTACACGCTGACGTTGTCGCGGGCAAAGCTAGTATAATATATAAATAATGCTAGTTTACCTACACACACAATAATACAGGTATAATGTGCTTACATGTCCGCCCATAGACAGTCCAGTGACGCCGAGCGGTCCGAGTCCATTCCTCTCACACCAATGGAACAGCACTAGCGACTCCAGAATCAGGCAGCCACCCATCACAAATATATCTGACACGTTATGTAGTGATGACCGGCTGTAACGTAAAGTGTTATTAACGAAGTGCATTGAAAATAACCGGAGAATCCTGGTCCACTGGTGTAGTATAGTAGATCAACAATACCGGGTCCTCCGCCATACTTTCAGCAGGCTTGGGTCAGCGGTCCTTCTGGCTGGGGAGCATCAATAAACAAACATAGTTTAGTAACATTTACGTTAAGACATTCGCTTATATTTGCGTTATAAGTTTACACATTAAATAACTGATAAAAAATAAACAAATAAACCAGTAAATGATTAACACGCTCTGAAGACTTGCATTTATGACATGGCAAGAAAAACAAAAACAAGCTAAATGTTGACGAAATTGAAAGCCTCCATAGAGTTAAGAAACCAGGCGCGCTTGGGTAAATACACAAATTGTTAATTCCCTGTCAAATCAAAATTTCAAGTTAAATATAGCTTCATTTAACATGTTCTCTCTTCACAATATTAGTATTGGCAATTAAATAATTTGTCAGCTAAGTTATTTAATTAAAAATAAACCGTTAACCTATGAGTATTCCATTTTAAATGCTATGAAGCAAAATTGGTCTGTCAGTCCAGAGAGAACTGTAGCTTTACTTACTTTGCCTACCCCGCGAGCGACACGGCATGATAATGAGCCTTATTTAAAAAAAAAAAAAAATTGCCTTTTCCATACACTATGACAATAGTTAATAGCGGACTTTGAAGAACAAGACTCACATTTGATCTGTCGGCTTACGGAGGCCGTAGAAAGGGTTTTCGAGAATAATACCCCCAATACCTGCCTCTTTCAACAGCGGTTTCACCATTAAATTTCTCCGTCGCCAAAAGAACTGAAAATTTCATTCAAACTTTTATGAAAATTACATTTATTATTAGTACAATAGAATTTAAATTCCAATACGTGCATATATGTACTTACCTATACCCAAGTTAAGATATATACAAATACAAGTTCCATATTGATCAAATGCGATTCAATAGAATACATCCATCATACCTACGTAAAATCTTGTCTCGCCATTTCCATATTGTAATATGTACATACCCAGATAATTATTAAATACTAGCTATTACTCCTGACTTCGCCTCTGTGGAATGTACTTTAAATGTACCTTAATAAAATCTGGTGCCCGCTACTTCATCTGCCTAGAATTAGTACTTAGAAATAATTTGTTTTCCAAAAGTTTCCAAGTTTCATCCTCTATTTCAGCCCCTTCATAATTTATTCTCTTGATAAGAAGTATATCTAGCTTATGTTCTCCTACAAGATCCCATCTATCTGTATGCCAGAATTCAACCCAAACTCCGAAATTGGTTCGGCAGAAAACTCAGCAGACATACATACACACTTACAGACAGGCAGACATATTTACATTCGTATTTATAATATTAATATGGATTGATTGTATGACACATGTGCGGAAGGGGTAATGTTCTGTCTAACATGGACACTTGCCAAGACAGTATTTGAAATAAACAATCAAGTTCATAGTTAATAAGCTTCAATGTTGGAATCATATTTTATAGCCTTAGTTAGAATAAAAGAGATAATATGCCTGTCTTTAATGTTAAACTTAGACTATCCCAAAACATATATTTTTAAATGCTTGAAATACATCTGAAGGGCTTTATTATTCAAGCATGGTTAAGGAAAAAATCTGACAATCCGAGACAAACTGAGTTTGAAATTTCAATTTGACTTGAATTGGAATTGGAAATAGCTAAAGTGTAAGAAAAACTTCTTCTTTTATTTCAAAGCTCGTGTATAAGTAAGCCTATACCAAAAAAATTGTGTAAGTGTTAGTTTAAGTGGTAACTCACATGATCCCCGGTGCCAGCTAAATGTAGACAAACAGGTTTGCATCCAGGCTCTGGCCAGTGTACTGGTAATAATACTTGAAAATGTGATCTTTGTGCTATCTCTGGCACAATCCCTGGTAGACACTTTTCTAGAGGACTAGTGAAGTAGCCTTCAAGGAGTCTGCAGTCTGATAGGTTTTGTTCCTGTGAAAGAATTTTTAATAATGTATTTTTAATTCCTCAAGGTCCCCAATAGGAGAGGTGTGTAGCAATACATCCTCTTTCCACTAAAGATATATTTAGCTGCTATTGTGACAAATGGCAAGTCCATCACCATTTCTGTAGTATGACTTATTATATATATTTTTCACAGTGTTTTACTACACCATAAACTTCAACCACCAAAGATCTTAAAAAATAAAGTGTTGAATACATGAACGCAAATACTTTTAAATTTTACTTAACACAAAACCCTGTTGGTAGTGACAATATAAAAACATGAACCCTGATCAAACTACATGACAACCTATTGTCAGCTTTGGTGGTATTAAATATTTAAATATGAGCTTCTGACAAGAAGTACCAGAAACCATTCAATATCTTATTATTTGTTTACTTTTTTAATACTATGTACATGTATCTTAAGCTTTTAGTGAAGGTAAATAACTAGACCTGGGAAACCTTTCCCACACATTAGGATGTACCAGGCTAACAATATTATATTAATAATAAATGAATGTATGTATAAGCAAAAGTAATATTTGTTAGTGTAGTGATAGGATTAAATTTCAGGACTGCGACAATTCCCACAGTTAAATGGCAATAGTTATGATCCCACAGGAACAGTTTGATTTTCAGAATGAAACAACAATTATGCATACTGGAAAGCTTTTGCATGATGAGAGGTATGATTGTTATAACTGGGTCAGCATGGTGGATTATTTACTAGTATAATTAGTGAGTTCATTGGTCCCACTAAATACTGATAAAGGCAAGAATAGGTTTATCAATGTGAGTATTTTTGTTAGTATGAAGAAGAAGAGAAGAAGTGAAGAGAATGGTAAATGTTAATATAGGAGAGTGGTTTGAGTTCGACCTAATTATGCTTATGTCTATCATACTTCATGATAGACATAGGCATGAACAGGTCGACTTCAATCTGATTTATATTAATCTGAAATTCTTGTAATATTTGTTAGGTCTTTATCGTGAACATTTTATCATATTATCAATCAGTGTCATTGATCTTGGATGTTTGTTTTCCTCCATATCAGATAACTTATATATATTTTTTTTATTTATTTATATATATAATGTGTATCTATAAGATAACATTCATTGTTTCATTTCACACAAAGGATGGTAGGATCTAACAGATGATCCAAATAAAAGATTAGGCTACAGAGATGCTCTAAAAATATAACAAATGCTTGGATGTGAATCAAATATTGCGAGCTTTTTATTTAAATAAAATTTTGCCCACATTGTTTACTCCGATAAACTTGAATTGACCAAAATTTTTATTTTTTTCTTGTTATAATAAACTTATCATTACAATTACAAAAGAACTATCCTCAGGAATTATAATGCTTAGAGCTTTGAGCCTGCTTAGAACGATGGCCTATAAAGAAGTGTATTCAACCTTAGTTCCAACATCATAACAGATTGGAAGGTAAAACAATAATGCCTGAGAAGCCATGCGTCTGTAATGAATGAATATTCGCGAGTACTATGACATATTACTATGACATATGTTTAATAAATAATAAAATATTACTCCTTACCTTAGTAATTGTAACTGGATAATCCCGGTCGACTAATTTGAAACATTCTTCGCGGTTTGACACTATTTTCCTGAACTCAAATAACCTTAAAAAATATAGATATTTTGTTGTTTTGAAAATGTCTTTAATTACAAGTACTTATATAGTTTAAAAGTTACACAATTCACGTTATATGAACCTGACCTTCGTAGGTTTTCCGGCTTACCCCAACCTTTCGTGAAAAATTTGGTTAGGAGTATACTTCTGTAAACAGCGTCTAACTTGCTAGCTGACATTTTCATGCTACGGGCGGATATTGAACAGATTTACAGTATAGTTTTAATTGTGGAGTGATTTTATTTTCTAACGAAGGTTTTTCTAAATCTTTGTCAATACATTTTGGTTGAGAATGAAAGATGTCAACATTTCAACTTTTTTTCAGCCACGGTCAGCTGTTCTATCACGTTCCGATGCGGTTTTTCGATTCCACCAAAAAATAAATGGTACTTATGTTTTCGAGTGGCTCGAGTGAAATATATTTATTATTCTATTGTGTTTGAAAAGAAACTTCGTTATTGGGTATTAAACTGTTTTGAATCTCAATATTTGAGGTCCAATAAAAATATTTGAAATGCGCCAATGGTTAAATGATCGTATGTATGCTTAAGTTACGTTAAGCTATATGTTTTCCTATTAAATGTTTAGTTTTTTAGTTTCTTCTATTGTGCTTGCGTTTGAATGCAACTATATTGCTATCAATAATCTAATAATATAAAGAAAGTTAAAAATTTCTACATCTAAAAGACCACTATCTATGTCATTGAAAAAAAATATTTTAAAAAGTTTGGTGTGCATGGTGTCAATCAATAGTTATATTTTATTCACAGATATGAGTAGAGTGATAAGTGATTATCATTTCGATAATATCTTAAAAAGCATCCCGCGCTTTTTTAAATAAAATATTTTTTTTTATTCACACTATTATTAATTTCTATTTATTGAAATTTTTAACACTATTAGGTAAAAGCATCAGTAGATGACCACTTAAGGAGACAGAATATTCTTTTTAAATGATTGACTTTAATTATCATATGAATTCAGTAAGTTTCTTTTTTTGGAAACCCTGTGAAGTGTTTTAACATATGAACAAGCATTTCACCAGGTACAATGGTCGAATAAAATAAAAAAAAAATAAAAATGTTCCAATATTAGAAATTTAGTAGTTGACCATCTAAAAACTAGAAGATGACCATATTTTGCATCAGTAGGTGACCACTCAGATGCTACAATTTTAATTGGGTTATTTGTTAAATAAGAAGCAAAATAAGATGAAAAGAAAACGTTTTATTTGAAATATAATAATAATTAGGCCTTTTAAGCCTATAATTTAAATAAAAACAAGGTTCTAAAAGATCCGACAGATGGTTATAATACAAAAGTCCTGAATGTTTATGTGTTATGGGCATTAAACTTCAAAAATTATATCAAGGAATGTATCTCTGGAACATCAAATACATTTCTCGTAGAACTGGTCTCCTTGGGAGCCTCTATATGAGCAACTACTGCATCCCAGGGATAGTCGAGCACATCTTTATGTTCGGGCCATTCAAGATCTTCTTTTTGCTTTAATTTCTTCTTTAGATATTCCTGATAACTTTTTCCTGAAACAATAGTGGGTATTCTTTCCTTGGGACGTGATTTAGGCGTTTCCTTAGTCTTACAGCCGGTTTCTCGTACGCATTTCTATCCATCAAATTACGTGACAGATTGTTAATCTCTAATTAGACGTAGTTTGGGTTGCTAGAAGCTTCAACTGACAAACTGTTGGCAGTTTGTCAACGGTATGTCAAATCCCAAATCAATTGCCGATTGGAGCCATTTTGAGTTTCTGAACGCATTTTCTCTTTGTTAACATATTGTTGACATACAATTTTTAATTGTAGATTATCGAGGAATTATCGACGTGTTAACGCAAGTATTCCGATTTGAACTCCAATTTCTAAGCGGATTTAATAGGATATAGGTTTGTTACAAAATAATCGATTTTAATTTTTCGTTTTTTATAGCAATATTAATATAAAACTTAATTTCTATCAATAATGCTATTTGGTTTCCTAATTCCTTACGTTGAAATATTAATAGAACATTGCCTTTGATTTTTAGTTTTGAATTGGTTATATTTTTATTCATATAATTTTATTTGATTTTTAATCTGATATTTTTTTAATATGAATCTCTTTAGACAAACCCTAAGACATAAGTGTGTAAAGTTACAGAAATCGAAATAATCTTTTAATAATAGCAAAAATATTAGAAATTGGCAAGTTTCAAATCATCATCATCAGCCCTGTCGGGAACCTACCTATATGTTGAATTACTATAAATTATATAATATAAATATTAGAATAAAATATAAGTAGATAGATCGCGTTCTGTGTAATTTTTACGCGACAGCGGCGGCATTTTAACATTTACACTTTATTTATTTATATTCTTTACACTTGTTTATCACACGATAACTGAAGTACCTAAACAAACAAGATAAACAACAACAAATCAAACTTTTGTCCAACTAACGAAACTTCAGCTCCCGGCGGGAATACTTTGACATTGCAAGACAAGGACGAAGCTATAAGCTAGAGGGAAATAGATATACTTTAAAAAATAATTCGGCTGTCAACAGTAGATTAGTTAATTTTTCGATGATTTGCGTTCTAGAAACTCAAAGCTCGATGACAGATTGTTAACAAATTGTTAGTGTGACAAAGTGTTGACTAATTCATCGTGCTAAAATTGTACCAGAAACCGGCGGTTAGTCAACTACTAAAGAAAATCAATACAGAACTTAATCAAAAGTTGACCACCATGGTCAATTACTAGAAAATCACAGTCAAACTGAATCAGTAGTGGACCACCCCCCACATCTCAATTTTGTCAACAAATCTTCAAATTTTAATTACCCTGTCATTTAAATAAACCATAAACGAATAAGAAACGAAAAACACTTACCGTCAACAAGGTGACAAAGTTCCTAGTATTTAGCTTCAAACTTTTTCAATCTCTACGAATATTGTAACAAAAAACGAATTTATTGATTTTATGGTCCGCAGTTACAACTGGCAGCCATTTTCTATATTTGACAGATATGGATGCGCAATTTTCGCGCTTAGTTGACCAGATGGCAGCACTGACTGATTAACTGAATGATTAACGAATTAGTTTTAAAAATTGCCGCAAATTCTTATTATAACGGTTTATGTGCATTAGCGGTCAACTACAGGTATATGGTCAACTACTAGTGACTTTACCTTTCTTAATTTAAATTTATTAAAATTTATTTTCTATTTTTTAGTTCGGTTTTCTATAAAAAGCGTGTTTTTTTTGTTTTTAAAAACTATTATTTATTTTCTACTTTTTAGTTATTAATACAATAATTTTATCAAATTAGTGTATTGTCATCGGTCCCCGATAAATATATATCGATAAAAGTTTGAACGAAATCTGGCCGTTTAAAGTGGGTCAAAATCGCGCCCCAAGAAGTCGGTTACAAACATACAAACATACAGCTGAAGCTAATAAAAAGCGTGTAAAAATAACGACTTTAATGTAGTACTTTAGGATTTACGAGTTTGCATTGGATTGGACAATTTTATTAAATAAGTTTATCTTCATGCATATCCAGAGCTGCCCGAAAGGATAGAGGTAGCGGTAGGACCAATGTCGATGTGTCCACAAAATCATGTACCTACAGGTTTTACTTTAACAGTCGAGTACCTCAGAAAATAGTATACTTAAGTACCATAGATGAGAGTATTATAAAGGGGTATTAAGTACCTACTTACGTACCCATGTTTGTCATCCCGGAGTGGGACATAAATACATAGAGGATCGATTTCGATCATTGATCGAGCAGAGAGAAAAGAACGCCGATTTTCTCTAGTACTCTACGGATGTTATGAAGATAATTATATCATCACGCAGAGGCCGTAACGGGGTAGGCAGAGTTAGAGCATAGTATAAAGAAGAGGGAGTAGGCTATCTCCGGCCCAATTCGCGATATAATTGCCTACTGTCTTAGGGTTGTCACTTTTAGCTAAATATTAGGCGCGGCTGTTCGCGCTTCGCTAGCAAAAGCACATTTAATATACATTAGGTATCTATAATAAAAAATGAATAAAGTGAATGAAATATTATCATTAAAAGAAATAAAAACAACATTAAAAACTAACGACTGTCTCTTAGACTATAATCGAATTTGTTGTTATGATTCGAACTTTGTTTTATATGTATTTGATTTACTATTAGTCAATTAGGTACTCGTACATACTTATTTTGAATTACGATTTTCTGTAAGTAGGTAGGTACTTAGTTACTATACCTACAATACTGAGAAATCGGCATAACTAAACGTAAACAAAGAAATAGCGGCAAACCAATTGCCAGATCAAAAGTACCTAATACATTCTAGTAGGAAATTAGGCCTACCTACCTACTTCCTGTGTGATAGAAAACTAATACAAACAAAAAAAAATTGTGTGTGTCAGCTCCGACGCACGACTGGAGTTTACTCCGTACGAACGATTATAAAATAAATAGATTAGTTAATAAGGGTAAATGAATGTATTTCTTATATTACTTAGAGTATGCATGACACATCTTTAGATTGATTTTTATTCATTGAGTAATTTTCTCAATTTTGAAATAAATATCAATTGATATAAATTTATATTTATATCAATTATAAATAAAATATAAAATTTACGATAAAACCTCCGCAAGTTGACAGTTGTAGGTTAATATCAGGTTAATACAATATTCAATTGAAAGTAAATATTAACATTAATTACATCGCCATTCTGTTATTCTCGTTGCCATGGAGAGTACGAGAGCACCAAAAACGTAACGCTGTCATTCATCAGTAGATTTTACCTCTCATATTTTTCTCATACCGGGCGCCTTATATATGAAAATCGATTCTTAAGGAGTAAACTCCATAAATATGTAAGTACGTAGGTATCTCATCATCAAGTACAATTATATTATGCTAGAATAAGTGACTAACTTACCTTTCCTGTTCAGTAGGTTATCTGAACAGAGACAGGTCTAGAATCGATGAATTATTAAGACACCCAAACACACAGCAATACGTTCTTCTGCGATTATCAGACATTTTGATGATGATATTGATGAATAAATCATTTAGCGGTGCCGAAAAGCCGTGACGCGCGCGCGAACCTTGTGCAGTGTTAGCCCCGACTGGCGCACTGAGAAACGGATCGAGATTTTGTTAAAGTGTGCGTGCGTCGACACATAGATACAATAGCGCACACATACAAGCCGCGCGCGGTGCGTTTGTATGAAGATAACCTACTTCCCCCCTCTTTATACTATGGTTAGAGCGCTAGTTCTCTCTAGACTCGCATACCTCTTGCGCTTCCTCCATATTTACGAGTCTCTTCATACATGCTCGCCGGCTTCGAGTACTCTTGACGTTCCCGTCCTTGAGTGTCAGATTGATTAAAGCTAGGTAGTTGGATTGGAACTTGGTCTTCCTCTGTCTTTTCTTGCACACACTTGCGCATTGTATATCTGTTTCGTCAACTTTTCTTCATTCATCCTTTCTATAACTATGTCCAAAAATATGTTTCTATATGATGATAATTTATATATTTTTGATATAAAATAATGTCTCATAAGATAAATATGGAATAAGATATTGTTACAGCCAGAACATATCTTACGTAATAATATGTGGGTCGAATGAGTCATCTATAAAAAATATTAAGTAGATATTATGTGTCTATATCGATCTCCTTAAATGTATGCTAAAGTTGGTATTTAAGTTGGTCCAAATGTGTTTTCCGAAGTGAATCTTCTGATGTATAATGATGAAGAGGGTCTGTTAAAGAACTCTGTTTAAGGAAAGCTTTATTATGTCATAGTTGATTGTATTGGGTTAAATTGGCGGCCCGAAATCATAAATAAGATAAATTGTTTTTCTTCTTATTGATATGCTGCCAAATAAAAGCTTTCCAAGGATTTTCATAAGACCAATGAAATCGTTATGTCCCCCCTATGAAGAGGGTTCCCGAAGGGGTAGGCAAAGATGTGTACCTTAAATATATCTCAGGCCGAAAGTGGGTGTGTGGGTACTACCTATAAACCTCAGCCTACCCCTTCGGGATCTTTATCGGAAGGCGCGAGGATATACTATTTTATTATATTGTTTGTGATAAAAATGAAAAATCTCGGAAATAAAACTATACGTGGGTGAAATTGCGGGGCACAGCTAGTAGTGTACCTAGATAAATGTTTTAAACATCTCGTCACTCAGTCAATGAAGTCAAAATCTAATTAACGTTTTGATGCTGGTCGCGTTTTGACCTTTGGTACCATGAAGCTATTTATAGCAGGTCAAATGAAGCAGGGCCAAAAATAAAAAGGATTGAGGGCAGAACTTCTCTTTAGATATTAATGCAGCCAAATAGTACTCCTCCTGAGTACTATGGTATTCCACCGTTAAGTAAGGGTCACAAGGAAAGACTAGAAGAATCAACTTAGCTAAAGTAGAAGGACTCTTTCTTTCCAGATTTTATGAAGGTAAAAGAAAAAGCATTGGTACACTATTCAACCACTATAATTTTAGTGGGTGATTTCAGGTCATGGTGCCACTTTTATAATACTTGTTTATAATAGCTGTACCCCGCGGTCCGACACGCATAAAATATACTTCTCATAAAAAATCGAAACACCTTGCAAGTTTATGTTTTGCAAGGAATATCAGAAAAGAAATGTGTAGGTACCTACTTATATTTATGAATTTATGTCAAATGTCGTTTAATAGTTAATAATACCTCATATTAGATAGTTTTGAGAGGAAAATAGGTATATCCTATGTGTGCTTATCTTAGCTCAGCTAATAATCTATCTCGACGCAAAATTTCACCTAACTCCATTCAGTTGTTTTTGAGGAACATCTCTTGAGGGAATTCTTACAGTTTCAAATAGGTAGTATCTATACTAATATTATGTATAAAGCGGAAAGATTTGTTTGTTTGTTTGTTTGTTTGTTTGTAATGAATAGGCTCCGAAACTACTGGACCGATTTCAAAAATTCTTTCACCTTTGGAAAGCTACATTATCCCCGAGTAACATAGGCTATATTAAATTGGACCCGATAGGTGGCGCTGCGATCGAGTTTCAAGAATTTTACCTTTTTACCCGGGCGAAGCTTTCTGTGTGTTTCTGTGTCTTAAGCTAGATTCGAGAATGGTTTAGATTTACAATTGGACCCAATAGGTGGCGCTGCGATCGTGTTACGGGCAATTTAACTTTTTCACCCGAGCGAAGCTGGGCGGGACAGCTAGTATGATATATATTAATAAGAATAAGACTAGTAATTCAAATATATAAGTCAAGAGAGCACTGGCGTTCTATACTCTCTGCCTACTCCGTTAGGGACTCGGCTTGTTGATATGTATGTACCTCTAAGTTATTAATTGTATAGGTACGCATAATTAAGTCAAAAATTTTGTATTGCACGCATGAAAAGTTTTGTTATACCCTGTTTATCATAATGAGAAATCCGGTTTGATTTAGAAAGAAATAGATCTGGAATGACGTAATTCATGAATCGTAATACTGACACTGTCGCTGGTGAAGTTTGTTTGTTTGCCAAATATGGCGCGAAAGTATAAAATTGTGTCAAACGGAAGTAACCGCCAAAAATACTCGCGTTGAAGGTGCAGTTGAATGGGTCACGTGAGTACTTATGACAAAAAAAAATGATAACTAAGCCAGTACTTGTAAAACAAAACAATTATAAAGTTAACATAAATTCGCATAATGTTCATCCGCGTATGGCGTAGGCGATTGCGACAGTATAAGGACGCCGTACCATTCTCACAGTGTTGTTTCCTCATCTCGACACCGACAGACGAACAGACGTAAGTTTCAAGTGTTGTGTATTCTTAATATTAATTTTGAACATCACTAAAGACTCGAAGTCTCGAACTTGTGATTTTCGCTGTGCAACTCGTTAGATGCATTCATAATTCACGTTTAAAAGTTTTGATATGTGAAGTGACTTGGTGGTTTTTATTTAAATACCTATATTGCTTATATAGTTATTTAATTATTTTTAGCCTGGTTTTTAGCGTATTTTAGGTACTAATTGTTAATAAAAAAAAACATAGTAATTCCACGATCCCAACTAATTACCAAACCATTAACTAAAATATTTAATATCGTCCGATCTGTTTGAACAAGTGTCTTATTTGTTGCTTTACCCTTATTGCATTTTGTGTTAAATATACTCCTGTAGATATTCATAATATGTGTAGATACATAATAACATAATCAAATAGATTATTATGTTAATATTTTGGTGGCTATTTGTGATCAATATTTTAAATCCTGTTCTTAAAAATTACCGGGTAATTAAGTATACAATAATCAATGCGATAAAACGTTTTGTTTAACATCTATGTTAGATTTTAATAAATAATAGTTAAAAAAAACTAAAAAACACGCTTTTTATAGAAAACCGAACTAAAAAATAGAAAATAAATTTCGATAATATCTTAAAAAGCACCCCACGCTTTTTAAGATATTATCGAAATTTATTTTCTACTTTTTAGTTATTAGTGTATTGTCATCGGTCCTTGATACGTATGCAAAGTTTCAAATTAATCAGACTTCTGGAAACTGGTGAAAATTAAGTTCAAAGATTCCGTTACATCGTTACATACATACATAGATACAACCCAAGCTAATATAAAGCGTGTAAAAACAGTGTAGAAACAAATTCATAGCGTTGTTTGATAATGTTGGGATAAATTTGACGATTAAGTTAGATTGATTCAATGTTTGGTATCATTGTGTATCTACACGGCGCTTACAAATCAAACATAATGATGGCTGCGTATGTAACATGAGTCACGATTTTAACCTTCGGTATACCCAATACACTCATTCATCCAGCCATAGCTGTTTATATACATTACTTGAAATAATTATTAAAAAATGTGCTGTTGGTAATTACAACCGTAGGTATCAAATAAAATCGTATGTCAATCAAAAATTCAAAATCATCAAAATATAATTTTGGGGACATGAACGATAACATTTTTCAAACTGTTTTTTTTCGTAAATATTTTAAGTGTTGTCATTGTAAATAAATTAATTAATACGCAATAATCAAAGTATATCAGTTGTACATAATTGTTTTTCTCTTTCAGATGATCGAGAAAATATTTATTTTGGCCCCAGTTTTACTGGTAGCCATCTTCCACGCTGGTGTTGACGGTAAGTTGTACATGTAATCGATTGGCTAACGAGATTTATTTCGGATATTGTACAGATAATACATAACATTGAACAATCCATAACATTAACATTTTTTTTGTCATCCTATTTGTTTTTGTAGATGTGTGTGTAGAATAAAGGATTTAAATAAATAAATAAAAAATAAATGTACCTTCGGAGAGTGCATTTGGAGCTTGAAATGAAAAAAAAAAACAAATACCAAACACTATTATCTTGTCTTTGCCTTTAGGGGAATAAGGGGTGGGTATAGGTAACGAAAACATTACCACACATAGGTGGCAACGTAACAAGTCCATCTCCGACTTTTTCTTTTTATACAAAAAGAGTGGCTAATAAGAGTGAAACTAGCATACGGCCCACCTGATGGAAAACGGTTACCGTAGCCTATTTACGCTCACGATACCGAAGTATTACTTGCGCGATGCCACTCTGTGTTCGGAATAGTGTGTTGACAGCATAATGGGTTTAATCCCTCTGCTTCCAACACAATGTAACAATCCTCCCCCCTCCCCAAGGAGCTCATTACTGGAAACTTTATTCACCGCGTAGGAACACAATACAAAAAATTGTGTTATTTGGCTACGGACTTCGGTGGAGGTCCTGCCCCATCGGGAAGCTCCAAATTCGAACGGGAAACCCGTCATGCCCTACCTCTCTTGAGAGGTTACTCAAGCATGACTTAAAATGTATTCTCAAGCGCTTGCAGTTTTCCTCACGATGTTTTATTTCAAAGCTCGTGGTATGATGAATCACTTTTTTCATTCAGACTACCGGGGCTTGCTTTTGCTACCTCGATTTCTCAGACGACTAACCAATCATTCGGCCAGCACGCCTATTCTGCGGGCAATATGTCACTTCCGGTTTGTGTTGCTCTATCTACTCAAATATGTCGATACTCTGTATGGTGCAATAGACAGTACATAAGTGGATTAACTCTTCTCTGTAATATTTGCGTAGTTGCGTAGCTGTATCGAGGTCACAATAACCGTAGATAAACATCATCTTTCATAGACTTAACACATGCATACCTATTATGAACGGGCAGAAAAGTAAGGAAAAAATATTTATCTCTTAAAAAATAGAAAAAAAGTGACAATTGATAAGCTATAAAGTATGGCTATAAATAGCATCTGTCACGTTGGCACCTAAAATATATTTCTGGCGGAAGTGGATGTGAAAATGGTATATACTTAAATTTGACACTTCTCATAAGCTGCCTTATTACGGGAATTTGTTGTCATACCATATCTTATAAGATAGATATAATTATTTTTTATATATCTTATAAAAAATCTTATTGATTTCAATTATTAATATCTTGAAGCATACAGGACCTTTTAACTATGCATGCTACCAAAGTCACGTTTTCATAAAATATGATGCTTTTTATTTCATCTTCACTGAGTAGCATCCACACACCCACTTTCTGCCAGAGATATATTTTAGGTGCCAACGTGACAGATGGCGAGTCAATCGCCGTTACTCAAGCACGACTATACATACGCCTTTGAATTTCTTTTCAAACGTATACAAGTTTCCTCTCGATGTTTTCTTGCATTGTAAAGCTCGTGGTGTGATTAATAACTCTACTTACCTAAGTTCATAAAAGTCGTTGATACAGTCGGGATTCGAACTTGCAATGTTCGTGATGTAGGACTCGAACCACTTGGCTCACTAGTACATACATACAGTGGCGGAGCTACCGAGGGGCTAGAAGGGGCAGGGCCCCGGGCCCCCAAGCTAAGGGGGCCCCTAGTACGGATCTGGAGTACCTACGTCGAATTCGGAAGGAGAAGAAAACCTACGTACGAACAAACGATTTTAAATACTTTAGTTGGGGCCCTAATTTATTGTTGCCCCAGGGCCTTTGGTTACCTAGCTACGCCACTGCTTATAAATTAATGTAGATGTTCGATGTATAGTTTTATCCGCACTAGAATATTTTTAAATCTAGATCCGGCTTACATAAATCCTAATTGCACACCTAATGTAATTAATTATTTGACCACGCGGAACCCTCCCACTAGGCTGCACAGGTGGCAAGGACAGAGGGTCCTGCGTAGGCGCCTTGTTTACATACCTTACTGGTCTTGTCAAGGTCTGCTTTATGGTTTTTTTGTTTGTTGCCATCGGATGATCTTAATTATGTATTTAGAATATGTTAATGTCTTGTGGAGGCGTATATTGTTATTTTACTCAAATTAACAACACCCATCTCCATTTTGAATTAATAGGTTGGTTCATTAGAATAATTCAAATCAATCAAAACCGATAAAAAAAATATGTTTTTTTTATTGGTTTTGTTCATTAATATTAGTTTTTCAACAAAATTATTATAATTTGTCGTCATATTTTTTAAGGCTAAAAGTCTAGTCGTTTTCATTACACTAATATCTGCCCCGAATGCGAATGCGCGATTCAGAGCGCGAGATCAGAAATGAACTAGTTTCAGAAATTATATATTTCTATTTTTATTGTATCCTCCTTATTGTATTGTAACTAATATAAGATCGATGAAAGATAGGTAGTTGACTTTATTTGTCTTAATTTACAAGCTCAACGCTACTACAACTACCACCCTCGTGGTAGTACATACTACGGTCGCAACTTGTACGAGCATGGGCGGTCGGTCTCCGACAACCTGGTGACGTGCGGGCCCCACACTTGCGGAGTGGGAGGCCATTGCATCCACGGCAGCGTGAGGCCCGTCTGCGCCTGCCTGCCCGGCTACTCCGGCGACCCACTCTCGCAATGTGTCAAGATTGAATGCCTTGGTAAGTGGACATAGGATTAACCTAAAATGCCGAGCTAATGACATGCAGTAATCCTAAGAAGAACCCTTAATTCCGCCTTCGTTCATAAATATATGGAAGGTGCATTCTTCCTAACTAAGCGACCTGAACCTGAGCTTCCTTTACAATATTATATACTTTTATTCTGATATGATCGATTTCGGACATTTACCTATATTTGTCAGTAACACTATTCCGTGGTCAGGAACATTCTTGCCGAAAATAAAATATTACCCTTCCGCGTGTCATAGACTTGGGAGGTTTATTTTATTTATGGAAATACATAACAGAGACAAGAGTACTCGAAACCGACGAGCATGTATGAAGAGACTGATGGATGTGGACGAATCGAAAGAGGTATATAAGTCTAGAGAGAACTGGCGCTCTATACTCTCCATGTATGAAGAGACTGATGAATGTGGACGAAGCGAAAGAGGTATGTAAGTCTAGAGAGTACTGGCGCTCTATACTCTCTGCCAACCCCGTTAGAGACCCGGCGTGATGATATGTATGTATATTCTCGTGGTTTTGGTCGCATAGCCTTATCAATGGGATCAAGTACGAGATGCTAATTATATTTCAGAAAACAGCGACTGCCGTAGCCACCAGACTTGCGTCAACCAACACTGTGTGAACCCTTGCGATGGTACCTGTGGGATCAACGCCAACTGTGACGTATGTATCAATGTTGATACCTTTGCATAATGTACCATAATGTGTATAAAAATAAGTTTGCTTATTGTTTGCGTTGTGTTATGTCTTAGGTCCGCAACCACATTCCCGTTTGCACGTGCCCAGCTGGTTACACCGGCAATCCTTTCTCATCGTGCAGACTCGCTGACCCAGGTACCCACAATATTTCTCGATATTATGCTATACGATTTAGGGCTTAATGTTACTGGTTTGGTCTAGAGATGCCAGTTTTTCGTTTAGCCTTATACCGGTTATCGTGTTTTCAGAGGAAGCTTGTCACCCATCCCCTTGCGGACCCAACACGAAGTGTCACGTCGCTAACAACCAGGCTATTTGTACTTGTCTGCCAGGATACAGAGTAAGTCAAAAATATCTTCGTCCATATGTATCCTCACGCCTTCCCACAAGGGTCCCCGAAGGGGTAGGCAGAGGTGTATAGGTAATAAATACCCATACACCCACTTTCCGCCAGAGGTGTATTTGGTGCCAACGTGACAGATGGCGAGTCCATCGCCGTTACTCAAGCACGACTATACATACTTTGAATTTCTTCTCAAACGTATGCAGGTTTCCTCTCGATGTTTTCCTTCACCGTAAAGCTCGTGGTGTGACTAATCACTGTACTTAAGTTCAGAAAAACTCATTGGTACAGTCGGGATTCGAACTTGCGATCTTTGTGTCGCAGGCAACTGCTCGAACCACTCGGCCACCATGGCTCTCATGTATGTAATTATTTATGTAATTTTCCATATCGTCCATATGTAATTTTTTTTATTTCTTATGACTATACATTCTATGAATCAAACTGCCAGAGAATTTGTTTTAAACTTTTCCGTGTGTGCCAAAGAGACTGAGCAGAATTGCCACCTTCATTTTTTTTATTTTGCTTCACCATGTTTTCTTTTACTGTAAAGCTCGTTTCAACGGAAGTGGAAAGCACTGTACTTTAAGTTCAACAAAAACTCTATAGTAAAAATCGCTAAGGTTTGATCCGTGCAATCGTGATTTTGTAGCTTACCGCTAATATGGAAACCACTGTTTGTTGTTGTAGAGCTATAATAAAGCATGGTTACTATGGGTTTAAACAGGGTAGTCCTCTAAGTGGGTGTCGTCATGAGTGCGAGTCTGACGGCGAGTGCGGTGGACAGCAATCCTGTCGGGATTTCAAGTGTGTGAGCCCCTGTAGCGACTGCGGAGTCAACGCGGACTGTGAGACCGTTGCCGCTCACCGCGCCATTTGCAAGTGCCCCAGGGTAAGTGGCATAACACTTGACGGACTGACCATTTGACGGAAGTTCCGTCCCGTCTTCCACAGAGCCTTCTTCGCCTCAATTCGAACACTAAAGGTGAATCTGGCCTTGGACTAGCGCTCATTTCTTGTCTTTCGTCATTCAATGAAAAAAGTAGTTAGGATATAAAATCTCTAATTGGGTTTTTCATGTGAAATACCTTTCAATTTAGTTCAATTTATGTTGATACTCATGATAGTAATGTGCTTTCCATAGGGTTACTTCGGCGACCCTTACAGGATCTGCACCCCCGAGTGCTCCTCAGACGGCGAGTGCCCCAGCTACAAGCCCGCCTGTGTGTACAACTCGTGCATCAACCCCTGCGAGAATGCGTGCGGTGTGAATGCGGACTGCAACCTCCGCGGCCTGACCCCCGTCTGCTCGTGCCCCAGGAACATGACCGGAGATCCTTTCAGCTACTGCAGGCCTTTTGAAAAACGTTAGTAAATGTTCGTTTTGAAAACCTAGCGGTGAGGTCAGACACACGTAAAATTTTATGATATAGACATGTTACTTCTATAACACAAACTATGTCAGCCATTGAAACTACCGTCAAAATCGGTCAGAATTTCGTTCCGTACCAACCGTGTCAGAGATTTGGAGAATCAATAGACGTGATGGTCTGTGAATGGTAAAATTGTTAATTGTGTCTGCCATCAGAGCCGTTTTTCCTTGTCCTTTTTCCTTCAAAATTTTATTTGTTACTGTAGAAATGGATTTTGACCCCAACGGGTATCCCACGACAACGTACCAAGTAGACTGACGGCATTGTTATGCTAGATCGAAATCTTACCAATGACCTGAGCGAGATATGTTCTAGTCTGTTTGTAACGAATGGCTTCTAAGCGCTCAAAGACATTGACTTTATCCAAAAACAACATACAAGATACAGAATATCTCTCTAGTGCAACAATGTATCGATGTCATCCGGGCATTTGCAATCATCATCATTATTCAAGAATGATTTACATATATACCATATATCTTTTCGCACTTTTGGTTGTTGCATTAGCGCCATGGTAAGATCACCGAATGCTGCATCATCCGAGAGCGTACAAATAGTATGACATAATTACCTATTAATGCGGTATTTTTTATCTTTCCACAGGTGACTTATGCGAGCCTAACCCTTGTGGTGCCAACGCCAAGTGCACCCCTGGACACGACAAGACTGGCGCCGAGAGGCCTGTTTGTACTTGCCCCACTGGCTATCTCGGAAATGCTCTAGTTGCTTGCGAAAGGGTAAGATTATATACTATGTACTTTTTTGTATACCACTATGGTGGCAGACAAGATGTCTGCCTGATGGTAAACGGTTACCGGTAAATATAGACACTTGAAACTTCACACCTTTGTTGAAGTACTCCATGCTGTACCCTCTAGGGAAAACCTAAACGGGGAGATAATTCCACAGTTTGAGTGTTCGCGGAAGGAAATACGTTTGAATTCGTGCAGTGCGAGACCTTAAAAAAATCAATTTCAATTTCTTTGTCGGAAGTAGATCCTTGTTACGAATCTTGTATAGCAACAGGTCAATGAATCGCAGACCAATCGTTCTTGTATTGAAGATAAGCTCGCGGTCATCATTGTACTTCAGTTCAGAAAAACTCATTGGTACAGTCGAGATTTGATCTGGCAATCTTTATGTTACTCGGACCACGATTATGAATGATGATGATGCGATTATTGACACGATCGATGGACTTCATGATGATCATGGTATGGTTTGGTATACAGGGTGAGTGCGAGCTGGACTCGCAGTGCAGCGACCACCTGGCATGTGTAGGCTACAACTGCGTGGACCCCTGCCTCGGTAACACTCAGTGCGGCTCCGGCGCCGTGTGTATGGCGCGCCGCCATCTTGCCGTCTGCACTTGCCCCTCAGGTGATATACACTAACATTCTTTATAAGCTTTGTCCTCACACCCTCTCATTAATAGTTATTTTATACAATATATCATAGCCTATATGTTCATCTATCTATTAATCTATCTACATGCCAAATTTCATCACAAACTTCCTTACAGACTTTCACATAATATTAGTAGGATGACAGACCAACATAAGCCGAGTAAGCGGTTACCGCCTACAGACGCTTTTGGATATTTTCGACATCGAAGGCCTATGATCTCGCTATTGTTCGGCTCACAACGAGACAATTTACAGTGTAACCAAATACGGCGAAACTGTCAGGTGTACAATCCTACTATATTACCCCATACACTATTGTATGGAGTCTCAATAACAGTGGGAGATTATGAAGAGACTTCGCCGCCTTTGAACTTTGGCGGCAGAACTGTACATACGTTTTTTAATCTCTACTTAAACGTATCCAGGTTCCTCGCGATGTTTCTCTGCACTGTATTTTTATGGAAAAGGATTTGTCTAAAGGAGCTGTAGGCCTGCGGTTCACACGTCACTGCTTACTGCTCTTCAGGAACCCTCATAGATATTAACCTTTTTTAGCCTTAAAAGCATTTTTGGCTTCATAGTCGACCGCCACGGCATTTTTATGAACTTATATGAAAATTTCAGGCCACAACGGCGACGCCCTGGTGAATTGCTACGAGTCCCAATCCGAGGTAGCTTCAGCCCGCTACTACAGGTACAAGCGCGACGGTAACTCCTCCAGCGAGGCCGAAAAACCTGAAGTTGCCAAAACCGCCGCCACTGAACTCCACGCCGAGGTCGTTGAAGCACCCACACTCAAGGAGGCTTAAACATGAAAAACTCGGCCAAACTCGTGACCTCACAAGACTAAAATAAAACAGTTTTGTTTTCGACTAGTTGAATTGAAAGTTCGATATTCTGTTTTATTGTGAAAGCTTGGTTAAAAAATATTTATGATATCATTGATACTTACATGTGGAATTCTTGGTAGTGACGTCATCCTGTCGACATAATATTAACGAGATTTCTCACATTTTTATTTTTAAGCGCCTTTTTTTTTATTAAGCGCAGAGGTACTTAAAAAATTATATTGACTGCCAATCACAATTAAACGCATTTATTTTTAAATTCAAATATGTTTTATTCGGATAGGTGAACCATAAACGCTTGATAATGACCTAGCAACCAGGTGGAGTAGTGAATTTTTAACTGTTAAAGTAACTGTGAAAAATTCCTGCAGGGTCGGCAACGCGTGAATGATACCCCTGGTGTTGCAAGCGTCCATAGGCGGTGGTAACCGCTTACCATCAGGCGGACCGCATGCTTGTTTGCCACCCAAGTGGTATAAAAAAAATACTGTCCTATTAATTAAATACATATTTTACAAGCATATGCATATGTTTGTTTCATGTGATCTCTGGCAGAAGGCAATACTTTCAGGTGGACCTCACATTTCCAAAATAAATTACTTTTTGTTAGTTTATATTCTTTTAGGAAACGTTGTGGTCTGAATGAAGATGTAGTGACTAAAATTGAGAAAGGTATGCTGAGATGGTTTGGCCATGTCGACAGAATGAATGAAGAACGATTGGCGAAAAAAGTGTATAAGGCGAGTGTGAATGAAAGTGTTGGAAGGGGTAGCCCTAGGCGGACGTTTGTAGACCAAATTAGGGACGTCTTGAAAAAGGTCAGGTCAAGAGTACCCTAACCCGAAGAGAATAATGAAAGTGGACAAAGCGAAAGAAGTATGTAAGGATCGTAGCAAGTGGAAAGAAGTGGTCCCTGCCTACCCCTACGGG
Organism: Drepana falcataria; assembly: GCA_945859725.1. Lineage (NCBI taxonomy): Eukaryota > Metazoa > Arthropoda > Insecta > Lepidoptera > Drepanidae > Drepana > Drepana falcataria. The sequence continues at coordinate 4,511,288 of OX243941.1, read as the reverse complement.
AAAGAGGCGTGATTATATGTATGTATATTATATACACAGTGTTAATTCACAACACGAGCTTTTCCGTGAAGGAAAACATCGAGAGGAACTTTAAAGAAACGCTTGAGAAGAAATTCAAAGGCGTACCTATCTATAGTCGTGCTTGTGTAACGGCGACGGACTTGCCATCTGTCACGTTAGCACAAAAATATATCTCGGGCGGAAGGAGGGTGTGTGGGCACTACCTACACATCTCTGCCACGTTCATCTTTTCATCGTTTCTTCATCACGTTTTCTTTCCACAAGAATAATCGTAAAATTGCGAGCAAATTGTGTTAAATTAAGTTATAATGTTTAACACGAATATAAAAATAATAAATAATAAGCAAAGGCGTTTTTTAAGTAGGTCTAATGCGATCAAGCACTGATATGGACTTATCTATACTTAAAATATGCATTTTCAAAAATCTCACGTGGGTGAGGGGGTCGAACAAAACTTCACGATATCTCAATAAGAGATTTTTTGACAAAACAAATTGACATAGCTATAATAATTTTAATACCTTTGAAATAAAGCTCATGGGTTTATCGACAACACCATGAATGATTATTCTAAGATGTCTGAGAAGTAAATAATACAATTATCATTTAGGGTATCACGCAAGTAACACAATCTTACTTCAATGACGTAGTAAAAAAACATATTTGCGGCCGCGGTTTAGGTGGGGATGGCGTAAGTTTTTTTTTGTATTGTCTCTCGTAGCGTGAGTTCCGGGAAGTTTTGCTACTTAACCGGTCAATGGCGAGGCCTAGTCCAGCTAGGCACTTTAGTACTAAGCAACACAGCTAAGGGCACCCCCTGTGGGGTACGAACCTCGGCTTAGGGCGTTGCTGGATCGCGAGCAAGGGAGCTGGGCTGGACTGTTAATTTTATTTATATATTATTTGGGGGCGGGATTTGCGCGTCTGGCTCGGCGAGGGCCGGTGTTTGCGGCGGGGGTCGGGGGGGAACATTACGGCTTATTCGCGTCGAGCCGCGCCGGCGAGGACGCAACAGTAGTCGGTTGTGTGTAGTGTTGTGTTGGTAGGATGGGGTGAGGCAGAGGGTTGTCTTTTCAAGTATTAAATAGTAGTCTTTGGTCTAGTCAGACTATAGACAGTGATGACATTTCTCGAGATAAAATAGAAGCACGTAATAAAATCGACAACTGAGGGATCATGGCTAGTAGGTAAGTGAACAATTTAAGTGAACTTATAGACGTTTTTATATTAATTAAGTAATCATTAAAAATAAACCAAGGGGACTATTGACGAATTCGATACTTCTTAATATCTTCGTGAGTCAGAATTGTTAGCTGGCAAATCGCTTAGTATCTCGTAATAGTGCTTGACGCTCCTCACAGTCCCTTCAGTTCAACTACTTAAATATTGAACAAGCCTGACTACAGTGATCGAAGGCCTGTCAAGTAATGTGTACTAAAAAATATTTATAAATATTGTATTATGTTTATGCCCAAATTTATCAATACATATTTTGCCACGCACTGCACAATACTATTTACAGTAAAGTACAGCAGCTGAACATTGAATAGGTCGCGAAACGTTACGTAAGTGTCATGTCTTAATTCGAAACAAAACGTCTGACAGCCAGTGTATACATTTTTAAATTATGACATGACATCTGGAAATGTCGATACGTAATTTTGACAAATCAGTTTTGTGGGTTGATACGATGTCTGTTTTTCGATTATCGAATGATGAGAGAGACAACGTTTTTTATTGATAAATATTTGTTAAAGCTGTAAATATTTTATAATACACGATGTCCGACATCAATATGGATAAGTTTGCGGTGCAAGACTTCGTACCCGAGCGGTACGTGAAGGAGATGGCAAGGTCTTGTGTCGGAGGGGAGGAGTTGCAGCAGCAAAAGGAAAAGATTCAAACGTTATCCGAAGAAACCGCCAGTGCTCTGAAGAAAAATGTTTACGAAAACTACATGCAATTCATTGAAACAGCGACCGAAATATCCCACCTAGAAGCCGAGATGTACAAGTTGTCGCATTTGCTTAGCGAACAGCGCTCGGTGCTTACAACCCTCTCCCACGCTTCAATTCTAGGTAACGAGAATAATATATCCCGCGAATCACTCGACAATAACTTTGTCGAAGTAGAACGAGCCGAGGAGGAACGCAAAAACAAACTCATACATATCAGTGAAAAGGTTGCAGACTGTATGAACTTGTTAGAAGCCCCCGAGCGTGATCTGCTACATGAGGGTGACCTTCTCGAGATAGACGCAGAGGAGAACACTGCATTACAGAGGATGCATCTGTACTTGTTCAATGACTGCCTTATGTTAACCTCCTGGATTTCAAACCGAAGAGGTCCGGTGAGATATAAGTTTCAGATTAGTTATCCTATCAGCACATTAGCTGTGGTCAATGTCCGAGATCTAGGTAATGTCAAACAAGCATTTAAGGTGTTGGCCTTTCCAGACACAAGGGTGTTTCAGTGTAATAGTCTGGCTAGCAAAAAGGACTGGCTGGACAAATTTGATGTAGCTAAGAAAATGTATATTGATATGGAAAACTCCAAACAAAAGAAGATGGAAAATCAAGAGAAACCAAAGCCAGAGATGTTGGAATCTCCTAGCCTGTCTGTTGAAGAGTTGCCTTCACCACAGATACCTCTGTTGCCCGAGTGGTTGGCAGATGCTACAGAGGAGTTAGATGTGCTCATTGTAGAGAGACATTTCCAAAAGACATATGAACTGATGGTAGCAGCTCAGAAGACCTTAGATTCTGAGGAGTTCAAGACCCACCCACAGAGAAGTGAAATTTTGAAGCAAATTGAACAAAAACAAAAGGCCTTAATTGATATATTGTTAAAGGAGCTTGACGTAACTCATAACTGGAGCCCACGGGGTGGTTTGCAGTCATCTCGTCAACCAGTGTCAATACTCAACAATTTTAATATGACGAGTCAAGCATGTGAATTGTTTCTAGCTATTTGTAGCCACACTGTTAAAGTCCATGTTAAAGGGGTTCAATTAGAAGGTTCTATTAATAGTTATGTAAACCAAGTGGGTGAGGTGTTCTTTTGCTCGCTGAGTGATGCCTTAACTGAGTTCACAATACTGTTTCCTAGGAATAAAGTTAGTGCTTTCATAGTATGGGCTAGCATGCAACTTAGAATATTAATGAGCCAGATAATAAAACAGGTATTCACACCACAATGTGCTTTGGATTCAGTATTGGACTGTGTGGCAAGTCTACGTGCCCAGTGCAAGCTCTTCTGTGAGTTTGGCTTAGACTTGAGGTTCCAAATGGATAGTTGTTTGAGAACACCCATAACAAAAGCCTTGAGAGAGTATAAAGAGAAAATCATTGATTCCATGAAAACCAAAGTGATGGAGGACAAATGGACACCTGTAAATATGCATACCAAAGCAGGTGTCAGTAAATTCTTATCGCAAATGGAAAATTTGGGCCTTATCTTAGCTAAGTTTGTAATAAATGAGACATGGGTGGACCTCTCCAGTAGTACTATATGGTTTGCGCAGTCGGTCATCACTGTGCAGAAAGTTGGATTGGAATTAGTAACAAGAGATATGATGGATGTTCTGGACGAATGCATCCATGCTGTATTCAATTCACGCTTAATGTTATCTATAGGGAATGACTCCAGTTATGCTCAGAAGAACTTCAAGTTTATCTTGGATACAGTAATGACTCTGATGCTGAGACACTATAAGGAAAAAGTGGGCTATGAAAATGAAAAGATGGTTACCCTAGCCAAGAAGTTTGGGGTGACACCTCCAAAGAACATCACAAAATACACGAGTAATGAATATTTATGAGAATAGTCATTAGTTATCATTATGTTATTTATGGTGTATGAAATTATTTTTATTATGCTGGAGCTTTAAACCTGTAATATATAGATAGATAGTAAGCGTGCAGGACTTTTGTATGTTTATTTAAATGAAAACTGATGATCAAATTGAAATTTATATTACCTATATGCAAGTTATGAATATGAAATTTTAATAAACCAAGTTTCATGGTTCACATTTAATTTCATTTTGTGCTCAAGTGAGTCAATTAAAACGATATTTAAATTATAATATTACTTTATTGTTTATTTTACATAAATACTTCTTACATCTACAGTATAGGACACATAGGCGTAGGTCAAAGGCGGTAACCGATTACCTTAAGGCAAGATTGTTTGCCACCTTCGTGTGTGAAAAACGAATATCACACATGTTGAACAAAAAAATGTACATGGTCTACATAAAAAAGACGTATAATAAAGCTTATGAATACACTGATATACAATTAAATAAGCAAATATTGTCAATACCGCTTCCTGTCCGTGTGGGTAGTCACTAGTATTAACTGACGCTTAACTCTGTACAGTATTATTTTGATTATTCAGTTTCCATTAAGGATTCTATAAATGTATTGCCATTGATTAATTTCGTGGTCAAAATAACGAATTCAACGTTGGAGTCTTCCTGCTGACTGATAGTTCTAAGCGCCGATATCTCGTGGTAGGTGCAGCCACCGATGAAGAAAACCAGCACCACGCGAGGGTTTTCCAAGGATGAAGACGTTTCGCTGGATATGGAGTTGCGGCGCGCCATGCGAGGCTGCAACGTTTGTAGTCGTTCGAACGTGGGGCCTGGGAGGAGGCCTAGCATGTCTTGGATACCTGAAAAATAATACAAATTGAGCCAACCTCCTATCCAGTAGAGCTAGTAGTAGACATCTCTAACCAATGATTTTATCGACTTCAAGTTTCATTTTTGACAAGAGAACAAGTTCTTTAAATTAACACGTGACCAACATGTTAGTATGTTGTTAAGTACTACGGGACAGAAATTCTTCCTGTAATCATTGAAATTTCTTGCTGAAATTAAACCAACGATCTCTATAGTTACATTTCAATTATTGTTATTTACTACTACGCCAAAGGGAAGCTGTATTTGTTTGTAAATAATGAGATGGGTAAAATATTTTGGCTTTAAGATAAAAAGGTCTAGTCTCTCATTCATCGAGAGAAAACTGGCGTTCTAATCCACCAACCCCGTGAGGGCCTCGATGATGACGACGATGAACACCCGTAACTTTAGGTCCACGACTTAATAGTTCTAATCATACAGCTATGAGTCAAATAGTATCGGACGTAATTTAATTAGGCAGGCTGTTAACGAGAGCGGACGTGCTAATATCAGTCTTGTATTGATCAATGTAAGACATGAGTGAGATAAATTGGCAATGATTAATATCTAAATATTTTTCTTATCACGTCATCTACAAACAGGTCACAAATAATAATTTGCAGAGCGATGTTATAAAGAAAGCCCCGTGCCTTAAAGGTTTGTTAATCAGTCGCTTCGTACATATTCACCAGCATCCATTACTAAGACGGGAACAATCTTTTAAAGGACAACGATTCTAATCTGGGTAGGTAAACGTTGGTCTTCCTACCTTCCTTCTTCAAGGACGGGAACGTCAAGAGTACTCGAAATCGACAAGCGAATAATCTAAAGCGGTTAATTTCGTTTATAGTCGAATTATATAGGTACCTAAACAATTGAAACAGTGCATCGAATTATTTTTATCATGACTCATTAAACACTGCAGGCACAATGTCAATTGTAGGTATCACAATGTGCTATGTGTAAATAGATAAGGCACAACTGGCATCAATGAGTAACAACATTTATGGTAATTTACAATAGGATCGACATCATCCATATCATGTCCGGAAGATTAAATATACATAGATATAATATATTGTCGTCACGCCTCCTTTAAACGGTACCTGATGGGGTAGGCAGAGTAACAATTTAGATACCAACATAAATTATAGCGGAATTTACATGCACCTTTTATTTTTTCTTAATCTTGTGTAAATTTCCTCACGAGATTTTCTTTTTACGTTGTACTTAAATCTCTCATCATCTCAAACAATGAAAAACTCATTGTTTGAGATCGGCCGGGTTCAGACCTGCGACCTTTGCGATCGACTCGTTCTGACACCAGTATGTCTCATTAATGACTTATCTTAATCCCGCGCTAAATTCAAATACATGTAATCATATATGCTCCGCGCCTTATAATATTAAAGAATATTTAAAACATATATACCATCCTCTTAAATCACTCTACTTTAAACCGGCATTAAGAGACGTGGCGTAGTTTAAAAGATCTAAGCGTGCAGATTGCTGGAAGTAACTTTGTTTTATACATGTCACGGATGCTTACCAGTCCAGCCTTTGTTCTTGGCGACGTGTTCGCTGAGTCGTACGGTGAGTGGCGTGTACTTGCTCGATAGGAAACTTTTCTCCCTTGACGATTCTGTTTCATCCATAGTGAGGTGGAGCGCCTGATTTGGTAAATTATTCATAAATTTAAAGAGCATATAGCAAAATGGTCCTTCGAGCCCTACATGATTTATATAAAGAATACATTTATAGAGCACACAGGTTTTAATTACACGATTCTTCGATTGATATGTATTTTCAGACTTTCCTACTATCAATTTTGAATAGTTACGAAAAAAATCACAATAATATTCACCAACAAATATTTGTTTCAAAACACCTAGAATAAGGAAAGACAGAAATATCAGGGTAAGCTTTCCCGAATTAAAATGTCGCTATCACGATGGTCAACATTTACCCTACTAACCAATTAGAATAATAAATATAGTTTATCAACATTTCTCTTGGACAGGTCAAACAGACAACTCTTAAAGGTTACACTGAAGATACCCGAAGGATAATTCATTATTTTTTTACAACTGCCTTGGATCTACAAACTTTTTCACGTCCTGTCAAAGGGGTATCCGAAAACAAATGTCTGACATAAGTCCTTCGTACCATAGATAAAATAATCTACTCTACTCTATCTTGTCGTCGCAAACCAGTCTTTATAATATAAATAAATGTTACGCTTACCTTTCTGAGTACAGCATACTGTCTGGTGCCTTGCTGGGCTTTGAGCAAACCGCACTTCTCCAAGTTGCATAGAGTGAGCCAGGTTTGAAGGCCATACACTTGTACGAGTTCTCTTTTATAATACTCCAGTACTTTAGGCTTCAGTCCTGACCCGGTCACACATTGGAGGCATATTAGGCGCAGAATCTGTGACCAACATACATAAGTGGTGATTCACGGCTCCTCCGTCCTCCCCTTACGACTTCACGCCTTCCTAACCGTGCCGTAAGGGTAAAGGTAAATCTCACAACTCACTTGATAGAGGCTGGCGACACACCAATGTGTCCCGACCATTAGATCGCATAAAAATATAAAGTTAAATTCACTTTGAAAATTTTAATTTTGAACACGTTCAAAATTATTTTATAAATATGATTCTACTGATAACAGTGATTCTAGTGATATTGATTAAATATATTACTGATAACTTTATTTTTTAACTTTTGACTTTATTTGAAATAATAATCCATTGAACTTAATGTCTTGAAATATTTGTATATATCACGCATTCCCACAAGGGTCCTCCAAGGGGTATGCAGAGGTGTATAGGTAGCTCCCACAAACCCACTTTAATATTTTAATTGTAAAAAAAAAACAATTTCAATGTTCACAGTAACTGTGAACACATCTTTACGCTGCTAAATAGTGTGTATCAACTCGCTATTTTCTTAACGCAAATAGACTATAGGCCCTATGACCGTCGACATGAAAGCCTTATGAGCTTACTTTAGTCAATGGTTCTTGCTGCGCGATCAGATCTTCGATGTAAGGGCACGGCTTCTCGTTCTCAATGCAATTGAGGAAGTCCTCCTCGCACTGTATCTTGTCGTGGAACTCGAAACTGTCTGTAAACTAAAAGACATTATATTAATTTAATGAAATTTGACACAGAGATATATTATTAGCTCGACTCACATGATTGATATGTGATTGACGCTTGATATGTTTTATTCCAGAAAAGGCGAAGCTCTGCTTATAAAATACTAGCTGTCCCGCCCAGCTTCGCTCGGGTGAAAAAGTTAAATTGCCCGTAACACGATCGCAGCGCCACCTATCGGGTCCAATTGTAAATCTAAACCATTCTCGAAGCCACCTTAAGACACACAGAAAGGGATAGCTTCGCACGGGTGAAAAAGTTAAAATTCCTAAAACTCGATCGCAGCGCCACCTATCGGGTCCAATTTAATATAGCCTATGTTACTCGGGGATAATGTAGCTTTCCAAAGGTGAAAGAATTTTTGAAATCAGTCCAGTAGTTTCGGAGCCTATTCATTACAAACAAACAAACAAACAAACAAACAAACAAACAAATCTTTCCTCTTTATAATATTAGTATAGATAAATAACTAGCTGTACCCTGCCACGCTTCGCTGTGGATATGTGACTGATGCAAAAAATTGATAAAAACAATCTTGATGCCGATTATATATCATGCTAAAATTTCAGCTCGATCGGTGCAGAACTTTTAGATTTTTTGAAACGTACACAAACCAACATAATTTTTTTATATATATAGATATATTTAATATATTATTCCACTCTTCAGTGCAGAATGTGCCCTAATGTATATATACCTATGTATATAATGTATGTATACCATAATAGCCGATGGAGCCTATAGTTATATATCTACATGCCGTCCTGATACGCCTTATGGTTTAAGGTAAGTAAAAAATCCTTGGGACAATTGCACAAATTTACATAGTCCCAAATTAATTAAAGCTGTACAATGGTAACTAGATATCGATATATACATACTTGTTAAAATAGAGGTATATATAAACAAAGGATATCCAAGACTAGGGTACAAATAGTACAGTACAACTCGTGTTCATCACACAAATATCTGCCTTCAGCGGGATTCAAACCTCAACCTTTGCAGTCAGACTTCGTAAGTGCATACGTACCTCCTTGATATACTCAGCAATGGCGGTATGCGTGGCTAGAGACTCTTTGTTCGCCAGCATCTGCGGCAGTCGCGACACGAACTGCTTAATCTCCTGCACCGACTTGTCGTTGAGGCGTTCCACCAACTCGGTCTTGATCACTCGGGCCTTCTTCGATAGTGCTATTCCTACCTAAATAATAATACATACAAGAATTAGAATTTTAAAAACTATACTAATATTATAAAGAGGAAAGATTTGTATGTAAGTATGTTTGTAGGGAATTGGCTCAAAAAGTACTGGACCGATTTTAAAAACTCTTTCGCCATTTGAATGCTACATTATCACTGATTAATATATGCTATTTTAATTGCAAGAGAAAAATAAATTTTATGCCAAAATGTTTAATAATTAAATGTCCATCCGTGCGAAGCCGGGACGGGCCGCTAGTTATGTATAATATTACAAGTTGATAAATAAATATTCACAATTACCAAAAATATTAATTCCCCATTTATAACAACATAGGTGACTAAAACACGTTTATTTCTGAAAAAAGAAGTATTAAACAAATATATAGTTTATTTTTAAATATCGTCATGCCTTCAGGTCAGGTCAGGTCAGGTAGGTGCAGGGTAGGTAGGTAGGTACCCACACACCCACTTTCCGCCAGAGATATATTTTAGGTGCCAGCCAACATGACAGGTGGGGTATCCATCGCCATTACTCACGACTATAAATACATACAAATACATATCATCACGCCGAGTACCTAACGGGGTAGGCAGGGAGTATGGAGCGCCAGTTCTCCCTAGACTTCCATACCTCTTTCGCTTCGTCCACATTCATCTATACATACGCCTTTGAATTTCTTCTCAGACTTCACCATAAAGCTCGTGGTGTATATTATATATACTAAATTCTATACTCTCTGCCTACCCCGTTAGGGACTCGGCGTGATGATATGATGATGATGATATATTATATATTAGTTGTAGTATATAAGTATTAATAGTATGTACCTATGTTTGTATATATCAATGAAAGTACTAACAGCAGTGAAGTCACAGTCCCGCAGTTCAGCGAACAGCTCCTCGCTGGAGTTGAGTATGACTCGTTTCTTCTCACGCGCCGACACCTCCGGGCTGGGGTCGTCTGCACTCACAAACTTGTGCCCGGGAAACGTAGCCGTACAGTTCTTTATGCCGTATAGCTCATCTGCATTAGAAAACACGACAAACGGTCCTTCATCCACATTCACCAATCTCTTCATATGTGCTCAGATATAAACAGACCAAATTGATTAAACAATTTCGAATGAATGCTTTAACACATAATTTTTCTCTCCTCGAAACCGACTGTAAAATTATTCACTATTTTGAGGTTATCTGCATGTTTGGAAATAATATGTTTCCAAGGCCAGGCCATTTATTTGGAAAAAGAGGCAGAGGAAGACCACGTTCTAACTACCTAGATCAAATCGATTGGACACCCAAGGATGGGAACCTACAGAGTTTTTGAAACCGGCAAGCATATAAGAGGAGACTAATGAACATAGACTAAGTGAAAGAGGTCGGTAAGTCTAGAGAAATTGGCGCTTTACTCTCTCTGCCTAGACCGTGACGGAATTGGCGTGATGATATTATCTATACATATAAAATCCTGAATGACTGACGGATCAACGCACAGCCTACATCGCTGATCTTAGAAACTTTAAACTTGGAGGGTGTGTTCTTTGTATGAAGTAGGCTTCGGATATGAAAGGATTTTCCAAAATTCTACTCCTAAGGGGGTGAAAAACGAGGGCAAAGTTTGTATGGGACAAGGGGATTCCTTGGTCCAAGGAATGACTAGGCGTCTTTTTATTTGTCCAGTAAGTTCTGGAAAGAAACAAGAGAACCCATGCATTGGAGGAAGAACATTAAATTACGTAGTAAACCTTAGGGTCAGAACCTTAATAAATCTCTTAGTAGATGTGTAGACTAGACTCACCAATTAATCCTTCATATGTGAGTTGAGTGGCCATGACACTGGTGAAGTCAATAGTCCGATCAAGCAGAAGCACCTGGTCTATGCAAGACGTGGGCGAGCCCTTTGGGCTGGAGCCCTGTTCCTCTTTATTCAGCCGACACAACAGGTCCCACACCTGTCCCAAATCCACACGCTATACTCTATACTCTGTTATAGATAGAGCCATCGACGAATACGCGCCCCACTTTTCTTCCTCATAATTTATAGTGTAAGTGTGAAACCTTCCACTAATGCTTGAGTATTATCGGTACACACTGATTACCTATGAGTGCACACGCATACTACAATTAAGACTCGGGTCATACGCCCTACATCACGCGACCCCCTCGACTAGAGATTACGCCACTTCCTGATAACACATTATACAGTATGTATAACATTTTAATGATTAAATGGCTACATCCATTCATGAGAAAAAGATTAGTATACTTGGAACAAATTTTAGATGGACCAAGTTGTAGATGAAAGCATGTATTTAAGCTTTGATTATAATAAAATTTATGTATTATTATATTTATTAATTGAGTTGAGTATTATTATAGAAAATGAGTAATAAGTAGTATTTTTCTTTAAATTTGTACCTGCTTGGCTGCAACACCTTTGCCCAAAACTCGTGGTATTATCCCATACAGTTGTTGTATGGCGCGCAGTGCTTGGGCTGCATTATATATACATGTAGGATCTTCTTCCAAATAATTCTCCCTACAGACAAGAACAGAGCTATAATTCTTTAAATGGTATCACCAAAACACCTATGGCCTTTAATATAGCTATAACATAATTGCTATTCCCATTAATATTCTACATAAAAGTATCTGACCAGATCAAGCTCTCCCCTATAACTGAGATCTTCTAATAAATAACTTGATGATTTCTACAGCTTATATCACAATGTTCTTCACAGCTGAAACACAGTATGTGATGCTTATGTGAGTTATCCCTACAGATCTTTACAAATGCAGATAAACATTAAAACATTGTGTCATATCTAGTAGTTTATATGCTTCTTTGCCATTAGAAAAAATTGAGCAAATTTATTGCCATCCTCACCTAAAATCATTCTGCAGTTCCAAAGACATGATGTCACTGTCAAATGGGAAAATATCACACTTGAACTCCTGAATGGAAATATTGAAGATCACTCCTCGGTTGGTTAGTTGAATCTTGCACAGCTCACTCTTACGCGGTACAAAGAACAGGTGGAACTCTACTGGGCTTGTTTGCTTTGATCTGAAAAATTAAAAACACATGGTCTTCCTCTGTCTCTTCTTCCTCTCACTTTCACATAGTATATCTGTTTCATCAAACTTCCTTCACCCATCCTTTCTATGCATCTTTACATAGTATAAAATGAATTTGCTTCTGCTATCTGTTCACTTAGATCTTTTAAACTATTCCATGGCTTTTAATGCAGTTTTTAGCAATAGATAGTGATTCAAGAGGAAGGTTTTTTATGTATAATACATATAAACCATACGCAATTACACAGATTTACAGTGTGATGTTATGTTAATATACTTATTGTATGCTTAAATCGCAAACACTGGCTATATGTATACAAAATATATATATACAAACCTATTTGACATGCATACATACAAGTTACCTGAGTGAAATTATATAGTCTGCAACAAGATCCATCAACTCCAATCTGGGCCTGGCAATGAAAACAATATGTTTCACAGAAATCATTGGCAGACTTCCTGGCTTCAGTGGGAACATTTCTGCAACTTCATGGTCTTTCAGAAGGACATTTTGGGCCACTAGCCCTACTGGACCTGCTAGCCATTCATCCCAGATTATCACCTGAAAAGTAGAAGCTTGACTAGATACTGATTAATCTACTAGAACTAGATTAAGCAATTTAAGTATTTTTAGTAACCACAAGTTATAATAATAATGTTGTTGAGGCTTTACTGTAAGTATAAAGATACTAAGATGAAACATTTACATGTTTATTATTATGAATTATTGAAAGTATATTATATGTACCTTCTATAATACTTAAGCTAGCATATTTATATATATATCTTCATGCCTACCCAAAATGGTGTCTTATCGGGTAGGCAGAGGGACCCCTGAATGAAACACTTGATTCACTGGAGATATATTTGTGGCAGTTGGAGTCAGTCGAATTTTGGTAAGTTGTTTGTCTTAGGTCTCTTTTAAGTATTGGAGCAAACTGCATAAGCATTTGTACGTTATTTAACAAATAAACACTTAACTAAGTTAATAATTCTCGCAGGTTTTATAGCTGAATCATTAGGTGGATAGGAAATGAGGACTACTCACTTTTGGTCCTTTATAAAGTTGCAATAGATTTAACAAATCGTTTCTCATTGTTTCTTGCACTAAAGCAACATTTAGCCTTCCTCCAGATAGATGAGAACTCATTTTAGTTTCCCTCATGGTAATAATTTATTGATATATCTTACTATAAACCAAATAAATCAATAAATTTGTTTGTTATCCTTCTTACTGACTGAACTGAAAGATAATACAGACAGATGTCGCAAACAAATTGTCAACACTTTTCGTACAAACTGAAACTGACAGATCAGTCAATTACTTTTTTTTCCAGTTTAATGATTTCAAATCCTTGTCTTTTTAAGTAATGTCAATCCTACTTCTGTAGTATTGATTAGAATATCAGTGAGTATTCGTATATATTTATTTTCTTATTTGGACACAGGAAATATTGTCTCAATACATGATGTAAAAAAAAAAGAAGTGGTTTTCCTCTGCCTCTTCTTTCGCTCCACAGATTCGTTTGTCTAACTGTTTCATAAATCTTTCTTCACTATTCTTTTCTATAAGTCCAAACCAACGTAACATGCCTTTCTTTAACTCTACAATCACACCGTTGTTTTACGAATCTTGGTCGGATTCGATCTAATATCGTTACCCCGCACATTTTTCAAATTAAACGCATTTCAGCATTTATCGTATTTACATGCTTCCTCTGACATTCGCAGGATTTGCTGTCGTATAAAAAAGTGGGCACCAAACATCACGTTGTTATACCCGAGCGTTATTGCTCAGACGCTTACTGTGTTTACTGTCCATCAACGTCGACATGGTCCCATTTAGGTACTTATAATTTTACCGACTGTTATCCTTCTTTCGATGACCTTTTCATATTAAATATCTCGTATCAACATGTTACCAAGATATGCAAAATTCATTCACCTACTATATAACACACTCAGTTTATTGTTCATCTCTTTCGAGAACCTTGCCTTACCTGCGTTTAGGCGCAGCCACTATTATTCACTTGCTTCTTTCAATAAGTAATGTTTGCAAATAACTATTGTTTGCAATTTGCCTTCGCCAGTTAACCTGCGTCTTCGGCGTATAAAAGTCAGTTGACCACTAAGATTTCTACTTTCGCTCCACATAGGTACGTTCTTTTCTATTTCTCTGAAACATCGAGATTGCTGGTTCGAAATTCACGAAATCAAAAATAGGTAGTGCCTGAGAGACGGCGACATCGCCATTTGTCGATTGGTCCATGAGTAAATATCAAAATTTTGTGGAAGGAAAGGCGTTCAAACTAAAAAAGAAACTATACCTACTTATTTATGGACTATACCGGCCTAATGACAATAGCATGTGGTATAATTAGGTTCAGAACATTCAACAACACTTCACACCATTCAGCCAGACCCGAACTGACGTTACCAATCGCGACTCGCAATGGATGAAAATGCTAATTAATATATGCTATTCGAAGTGCGAAAATTCGAAAATTATTCTAACCACTCGGTGACTCCACACAGTGGCTCAAATCAAGTTGATTAAATTTTAAAGTAATCAAATTTTCTGACAATTTCAGAAAATATTTGAATCCAGACATTGGTAGTCAGGTCGGGTTTGGCTGAATGGTGTGAAGTGTTGTTGAATGTTCACAACCTAATTATACCACATGCTATTGTCATTAGGCCGGTATAGTCCATAAATAAGTAGGTAAAGTGATTTCATTTTAAAATAGTTTGACTACTTTTTCTTAAACGAATGCTGATTTCATCTCGATATTTTCTTGTAGGTAATTAGTTTGCAGTATAAATCTTCTCCATACAGCTGACGAGGGCAAGTGGTATAATTACTCATTTGCAAGCTCATGATTGCAAGTTTTCCTTATCCTTCGAGAACGCATGTGAGAAAGGCTTGAAGATAAATAAAAGTATATTTACAAATAATTATTGAAATCAATTCTAAAAGGTAGATACATCAACAGAACACACATTTTAATAAACCTTCATCATATCTTCAAACCTATGCATTAAAATGTACTTTATATATTTATCTGAGAATGAAGACTTCTTACTGAAATTAGATGGACCATTCCGCAAGAAACAAGTCAACTTTAGAGAGATATTAACTAGGCTTCCCCTAATTTATTCGAGCGCAACAGATGGCCTTATTTGCCATCTGTATATCGTTATAATATTAAATGAAATACAGACGATACATCGAACACAAAATAGTAACAATACTTTTCGAAGCTTTCGTTATCTAAAGAAAAAAATATTTTATAAAAAAAGCGCAAGAAAAATGGCAGATCAATGGTGTATTTACTATAGGCGTGTAGGTACATGGTGGAAGTTTACAGGCTATCTACGTAGCCTCAGTAGGTACAGGCTCGTTTCGCCGCCGGCAGGCAGCTACGACGTCGGTCGCCTTATCATTTGCGTGGAGCGACTCACTGCGCGCGGCGCTACATCGATTTTTCCACGAAACACCATTACCAAAACACATTTATACTACAAACACGTCTCAACTGAAACAAAACTGACTCAGTTAGATAGTAATCATTATCCTAATGTGAAATGTGAGTTTTGCCGGGAAAATAATGCGCCACTCCCCGTGAGCAGATAACTAGAATGGCTGCTCAAAATAAAGGTACGTTTCTGACAGATTCGTGTTGTTAATACGAAAATTAGTAAGATTTCATGGCTTTTATGGCATGCTTTTATGTTTTTTAATGTGTTAACGATTTGTTTTATCGAAAACAATATATTTTTTTATTATATTAATGTATTATCGTTTGGACAATACGATAAGATTGTGAGTGGGCGAAAATCGGCCATGTGATTGATGTATGCAATGTAGTCCTTATTGCAGATAAAGGTCTCTTTAATTGTTTAGCCCTTTTGTATGATTAAAATTTACATGTTGTTTGCATTCTCTATCCCAGATAATTTCCGACCGAATAACCGATATTTCTTGCATAATATATTATATTATATTTTTGTACATTTTCTTAGTTATTATTACTTGAAACAGGTTAAGCTAATTTTAAATTTATTCCTCTCCACGCTATGAACTCGTACCCGATTATTAGCATAGCCTGAAACTGTAATAGTGAAGATTGGAAAGTCGTTTGTACAAAACTATAAGAACTAAGAATTGCTATCGTATTTCTAGAATTTAATATCAAGTACCTAATGCTGCATGTAATTCACGAAAACGCGTTTCACGTTTCCAAATTGCCAAAAGGAAACAGTCTAAGCTTGGATCAGAAATAGACATCATACAAATTAACAAGTTGCGCCTTAGTGGCGGGTATGGCGCGTATGTCCTTCTAATTAAATGCAAGTTCATTTAATGAGGGTTCAAATCACGAATCAGCTGCAAAAGGTGCGAAAGATTTGATGGATATCTCATATTAAGTAGGTATTATTACATTCTTGACACGCGAACGCATTTGTTTAGCGAACACTCTTAATTGTAATGTTAAATAAATACCTTTCTTACTTGGAACAATTCCACTCAAATTGACCTAGTCCCAAACTAAGCAAAGCTTGTACCTACTTTAGAAACTAGTCGACGATATACATACAATAGATAGATGTAGACATAAATATATAGAACATCCAAGACTAAGGTCAAAATACTCGTGTTCATCACGCAAATATAGCTGCCCTCAGCGGGAAAACATAAATTTGTCACTTATCATATTGAATAAAAAAAATCTTTATGACAATTAAGAAAAATGATGAATTTGATTTTATTTTAATTTATAAAATTGATTATTTATGAAAATGTCCCAATAATTGAATGCCATCCATAATTTACAGTGTGCACTCATAGGTAATTATGAGTGCACACGCACTCGACAAATAATAGCATCCCGCGACCCCCTCGACTAGAAATTGGTGGGGTTATCTTGTTAGTCACGTTAATGATAGATGAAATAAAGACAGACAGAGTTAGGTGCTAAGGTGATAGATGGCAAGTCTGTTTCTAAGGCGCGATTTTACATTAACATTGTTTGGTATATGTATGTGTTATAAAATAATTAATATATAATATTATATAGACATTATATAGACAAAAAGCCGTGGTGGCCGAGTGGTTCGAGCAGTTGCCTGCGACGCAGAGGTCGCAAGTTCGAATCCCGACTGTACCAATGAGTTTTTCTGAACTTAAGTACAGTGATTAGTCACACCACGAGCTTAACGGTGAAGGAAAACATCGAGAGGAAACCTGCATACGTCTGAGAAGAAATTCAAAGGCGTATGTATAGTCGTGCTGGAGTAACGGCGATGGACTCGCCATCTGTCACGTTGGCACCTAATATACCTCTGGCGGAAAGTGGGTGTGTGGGTATTACCTAAACACCTCTGCCTACCCCTTCGGGGACCCTTGTGGGAAGGCGTGAGGATATATAGACATTGTATTTCTGGAATAAGCGAAAGAGGTATATAAGAAGAGAAAACGGCGTTCTATTCTCTCTGCCTACCCCGTTAGGGACTCGGCGTGATGATATGTATATGTATGTATGTATTTCTAAGGCGCTCCCAACCTTGTTTTTCCGTAGGCATTACATATATGGGTATGAATAAATATTAAATAGAGTTGATGGAATGATTGATGTATACCTACGATGGGTTTTATCAGCAAAATGTTGTTCCAAATTGCGTAGTCGGTGAAGTATCGGCTCAGAGGCAATTAATATTGGTTTTTCCAAGAGGCTTGAGACCAAATATACGATCGCAATTTTTTTTTCAACGTGATTATTTCACTACGAAGCAGTTTTCTAAAATGTATGTATATATTTATAATACTACAATAATATACATAAAACAATATAAAGCTATGTAAGAATAAGAAGTGAAAGACAGAAGATAAGAAAAGAAAAATTGTGATATTAACATATATTTTCACGCCTTCCCACAAGGACCCTCAGTAAAAAGAAAACCCTTTTTACGCCAGCAATAAGTTTTGGTGTCAACATGACAGATGGCATCTATGTTCAGTAAGTCTAGCGCTCTACTAAAGCACTCTACTCTTTAAAAGACTTTACTCTTTGTCTAACTCATGAGGACGCAATAGTATATATGTATAAAGACAATATAAGAGTGTATTCTAATTGGATATTGAGAATTATATTCCATATTCCAACAAGGATAATAGAGGATAGTATGCAGGACAGAATTGTTCTCGAATATGATCCTCCCAAATCCAATTTATTTCCTTTTGTGTACGCAAAACATGTATTAGTGGTCTGCTCGCTGCTAAAGGACTAGAAAATACGTTTTCATATTACAAACAAAGAGGACCAAAGCCTATCAGAATTAGCGTTCTAAGAGAAATAAAGGAACAGACGAAACCATTCTTGGTCAGTATAAGCAGTGACATGTACCTACATCAGCTTGCAGCGGCTTAAAATATAAAATAAATAATGCCAAGAAAATTAAAAAAATTTGGTCGGCCCTTGGTGTGGAAGGCTACGTGTGTCGATACACTAGCTCCTTCTTATCTTCCTGACACAACAGTGGCGGCCGGCACCGATGTTGCTCAGCAGGAGTGCCTCGTGCGCCGCAAGTCTGCTTAGCTCAGGTTAGATATTTCATCTTTAAAATCGCATCAGTTTGTCTTTATGTCCGGGATCGGGGCCAAATTTGATAGCCGATGATTAATTTGATATTTTATAATACCGTATAATAAATACATAATATTTTAACTTCGGTTATGGATCTTCGTTGCAGAACAGAAAAATAGCAAAATTCTCAGTATTATGCTTTCGATGATAAATTATGAAATTGATAATCGAACAAATAACATTATGGCGCGAACTTTTAATAATGCAGGGCTGCGTCCTTTAGGTAAATACCGCGAGACGGAACATTTATTGAGTTTTTATTATGATTGTGTTGTGTTGATTGAAACATTAGTAATGTGCACTGTTAACAGTATCTAAAAAAGACAGATAACTAACTACTTACAGAAAAAAAAAACCCAAATCGGTATCCTGCGGCAACGTACCAGAGAAGATTTGCAGCACTGTTATAAAAACCAAAGATACAAATTAATTGCAGTGCGCATTATCCTTCTTTATACATACATACTATCAATATACTTAATTTAACTAATTCAAAACATGGCTTTATGTCGAAAACGTGACATGTGCGAGTTGGTAAAGGATTTGATTTAGATTTTTACCCAGCAAAGTCTGAAACAATAAATATATTGTACATCTCTGCGGTAATATAGTTGCATCAAATTGCATATTTTGTTGTAAGGAATGAGATAAGTTAAAATAATACCTTTTTCTGAACTTTTATCACACCACGAGCATCTGCATTCACACCTTTAGGGCTGAAAAAGTTTTTGTCACCCCTAATGATGTTATTAAAGCGAACAGTTGGAGGACTTCACGCCAAGACTCGTCGCGACTCAGAAATAGTAAATACTTTTCAGTAAGCTTTGTGATTGACGCTTGAACAAAATTAAATTTCCTAATATATTTTGTTTTCATAGAAGTTAAATGGGAAAAAAACAGGTTGAGGGATACTTTAGGGAAAATACTTTTTATGAGCGCTATTATAATTGTAACTTCAAAAATTTCACAGCTATTGTTAAGAGGTTAATCTTTCACAGATTAACTTTGTTAATGCTTATAGATAGTGTCATCCACGAAGACGCGCCCTACTTATCTTCCCTATAGTTTATAGTGTAAGTGAGTATTATCAGTACACGCTGATTACCTATGAGTGCATACGCACACTACAATTAATAGACTCGGGTCATACTCCCAGCATCCCTCGACCCCTTCGACTAGAAATTGGTGGGGTGCGTCTTCGTGGATGGCACTATCCATGTTCGGTATCATCTTATACAGTAGCACCTACATACATACAATATCATCACGCCGAGGCCCTCAAAGGGTAGGCAGAGAGAGTAGTGACAGTTCTCTCTAGACTTACCGACCTCGTATTCCCATTCTTGTTCGATCGACTTGATCTGTAGTCTGTGTAGTATATATAGTGTGCAAAATAACTATACGTGCTATTAACGATATACCTCTATTTTAAATGGCATCCCAATCTGTCTATTTTACGTCAAAGGAATAAAACACGACATTTTAACTGAAAAAAAAACGAACTTTATTTTCACTTGTGGGTTTTTATAGCCAATTGATAAGTATGATTAAAAAGTTCCATCGTAAATATCGTGGACAAGAAGGAAAATAAAAACAGAAAAAGTCAGACGTACATATGTCAAAATAAAATTATTACTCAAATGAAATATTTGAAAGTCTCTAAGTATTTTTTGTACGTACACGCGCAAAA
This sequence comes from Drepana falcataria, assembly GCA_945859725.1. Classification (NCBI taxonomy): domain Eukaryota; kingdom Metazoa; phylum Arthropoda; class Insecta; order Lepidoptera; family Drepanidae; genus Drepana; species Drepana falcataria. The sequence continues at coordinate 4,490,802 of OX243941.1, read as the reverse complement.
GGTATTTTGACAAATGAATTCTGGGAACTGTCCTTCAAAATGTCAGCTGTGTTCTAGTTTACGTCCGTGAAATTAATGACTACTTGTCAGACTCTGTAGGGTGAAGCAGAGTAACATACGTCTTATGAAGAAATCTCGGAAAAGATAGAGGAATCTCGCTACCCTTGAGCTCTGAACTCTGAATAATTAATTATGCGATTCAAGACGTTCTGTACTAAAATATTGCGAAATTCAAGAACTAAATCCGTTTGAAAAGCTTCTGAATTATATCGTCAAAATTAAGGTTATAGTGAAATATTCTAGATCGTAGTTATGGTAGGTAAGTAAGTCTAGAGAGAACTCTCTGCCTACTCCGTTAGGGACTCTGCGTGATGATATGTATGTACGTATATGTAGTTGTGGTGTGAAATTCTTACGATTATATTATACATACATACATACATATAATCATGCCTCTTTCCCGTAGGGGTAGGCAGAGACCACTTCTTTCCACTTGCTACGATCCTTACATACTTCTTTCGCTTCGTCCACTTTCATTATTCTCTTCAAACATGCTTTTCGGTTTAGGGTACTCTTGACCTGGCCTTTTTCAAGACGTCCGCCTAGGTCTACCCCTTCCAACACTTTCATCCACGCTCGCCTTATACACTTTTACGTCAATCGTTCTTCATTCATTCTTTCATTAATTATTTATTACCCATTTAAGTCATTTACCGATCATCATACAATTTTGCACACCCATTTGATTGTCAGAGGTAGAGATCACACATAGCAGTAAGTAAAATTAATAAAAATAAATAGAAAAACGGAATCGTGGTGTCCGGAAGAAAATCAAAATCTCCCTATAAATATCCATATTAACGTGAGCAAAGCAGTGGGCAAAAGTTTATACGTATAACCTAATATTATGTAACAAGCACGTGTGTACCTAACAAAAGCTTAAGTGACGTGTAACCTTTTAATGGATTTTCGTGAAATTAAAAGCGAGAGAGCTTTTACCTTACCTGTCTCTCGCGCTAATGCGATCCTTTGTCGCGCTGCAAACATTGAGGTTCCACGCAGTTCTCATATTACCTTTTATAAAACATCTCCAAAATCCTTTTAGAGACGCGAAATAATAGGTAATGTTATGAATCTTTTTTCACACGCTGTACATACGTTTGTATGAACAGTCGTGCCTGAGTTACGGTGAAAGACTATAGTATTATTATATTTGATTGGTGATAGCTCTGCCTACCCCTTGGAAGACTCTTGTAGGAAGGTAAGAAGATATTCATACTTATTATTATAAGTGGCGAAGTACCTTTGATTTCACGCCTGAACTTAACCAGTGTGTAATTTGGTATGATGTATGTGAGTGAACCTTGGAGATGGATATAGGCATTTTGTTCCTAACATAATAATAAATAGCCCGAAAAGGGGTATGACAGGGATAACTATTTTGTGGAGAACCAATTATAAGTATAATTTCTACGTATTTGTAGTAGCCCCGGCCATAAAACGATATTCCACGCGAACGAAGTCGCAAGCAATAGCTAGTATATAAATATATCCAGCTTTACCCTGTCCAAAGGTATGATCTTATTAATATGCCAAATGAAATAGTCTTCACTTATTGGATTTGGGTAATTAGATATTTCTACTTATGTTCATTAGGTTGACATAAAAGTTGTAGGTTAAGTGAGTTTGCGTTAGTCTTGGCAAGTGCTCGTGAAGGGAGCTGGTTTAGTTTATGTACAGAATTATGAAAGCTAGATTGCTTCCATGGAGCCCGAGATACTCCCATTTGTCGAGGTGAAGCCTTACGTACGAACTTTTATTAATTTCATCTTTTCTGTTTTTTTTCACTCGAATATTGGTGGTATTAGATACAGCGGTCCCATTCCTTGCCTTTGTTGTTAAATATTACATTTCTATTAGAGCGATGCCCATTGCATCCCAAGGGACTTAAATAAATATATACATTTCGGGGATTGGCTTTTCCTTTCAATGGAACACGACGTAAATTGATATTTATTTAGTATGAAAGGGTGAATTGAAAAAGTAAGGAATCATTTATCAAAGGGAAAGTTATTTTTCTCACAAAAACTTAGCAATCCTTAGATTCTTGGTTCCATTTACGTGGCTCTACGAACGCACGTATGGTTTAGTTAGGAGTAAGCTGGTTGCAACTGCGACATTTTTAATTTGATTTTATGTAGAGTTGTTTTGAGGTAGAGCCATGGTGTGCCGTGTGGTTTAAGTAAAAACTTGTTAAAACCAGATGAAACTCCGGCGTTCTGTGCCTCTGAGGATACAGATCTTAAATTTAGTGAAGGTAAATACTGTATGGAAACCTCCACGTGTGAGCAGACATTCAAGTGTATAGTCGTGCTTAAGAAGTGGCGACAGACTCGTCATCTAATAGACTCCTAAATGTGTATCCGCTAGAACTAAACACCACTGGATTTTACTTCAGATATTATTCTGAGAATGCGCGGAGTTTTTCATGTTGTATTTTGATATCTTAAAATCACCTAGGGTACCAACCACACTGCTATGTTGCCTACTCTATACCGCGATGATTATGTGACTGCTACAAGCTATATTTTTTTGCTTCCTCGTGGTAGGATAACAATAATAAGGGCAGCTTTTAAGTAAGGTATTTTGTTCTAGCTGAAAGTGGTTCAGAGGAAATGCCAGCAGCAACGACCACGGACCCCAGTTCTGAGCAAAAAGAACGCCTCATAGCTGCGGTCAAGAAAGAGGTCAAGCAGTTGATGGAAGAGGTAAGGATATATTTTTATTATACTATATGAGTATGAGTGTTTGTGATGTATGTTACTCAATCACACCAGAAAGACTGAGCGGAATGGGATGAAATTTAGATTATTGACGGGATGAACACATAAGATATGTTTCATTATATATAAAACACCCCTGACATCACAAATATTACGCGTGTGCAAACACGCGGCAATTGAACATTTAAATATAATCCAGTACTTTGTTAATGGTTGATGGGACATGTGTTTTAAAATCAAAAAATTGAAATCTTGTATATTCAACGTAAGGGACACAGGGGCCACTTATCGAACGTCACATCTTTATATATATAATTCTTCTGTGAGTGTGTATGTCACTGAACTCCTCCTAAACGCCTGGACCGATTTTAATGACATTTTTTTGTGTGTTCAAGGGGATCTGGGAATGGTTTAGATTCACAATTGGACCCGATAGGTGGCGCCACCATCTTTTTTTTTCCACCCGAGCGAAGCTGGGCGGGACAACTAGTACTAAATAAAAACAAAAGCTACAACCGTTTCCAAGAAAAAAAAAACCAGTCAAGAGATGAAACGGTGAAACAAACTCCCGGTTTCCTTTTTTAACATTTGTTCCCCTTTACGTTGGTACTAACATATATACTCTGTACAAGAGCAGCAATTCATTGCAATGCATGGCCATCATTCAAATAATCTGATTTCTTTCAAATATTTGTTATAGGCTGTTACTCGCAAATTCGTTCACGAGGATAGTGGGGGAGTAACGGCTCTTTGCGGCGCGGTCGAGGCGTGTCTTGGACAAGGGCTACGGCGTAGGGCCCTGGGGCTCTTCAAAACAAGCTCGACTACGGCCCTGCTACATAAGATCGCTAAGGTGAGTGATGACCTACCTTGTTACAACAACACATAGTGTAGTGTATCTCACTAAAGCTTTATATGATTTGATTATTACAGCGATATATCGATTACGCAAATATATTTTATCAAAGAAACACATTACACAGTATATACATTAGCTTAACATCACTATCAATTTAACGGCCGTCTAGTCTAGTGGTTAGAGCTCCTGGCTGCAAAACTTGAGGGTTTGATTACCACTGAGGGCAGATATTCGTCTGATGAGCACGAGCATTTGTATCTTAGTCTTGGATGACCTATGTATGTTTGTATGTATATATCTATCTATATAAGTAAATTTAACGTTGTCTTGTTACCATAATGCAAGCTTTGCTTAATTTGGGTATGCCAATTTGTGTGGAATTGTCACAAAGAAAAAAATATATCGCAATGTCGCGTTTGTCTAACAATTTATTCGCGATCAGCACAAAAACTACTGAACGGATATTCACGCGGTTATCACCAATCGATAATATGATTCAAGAGACACATTTAATAAGATAAACGAAGTTAGATTCAAATTTTTATGTGAAAATAAGGTCATAAATTTGTCAGATTAGAACGGCTTTTAAATTTTTTTATTTCCATCCACTTAAATTATATTAAATAATTAAATAATGTTGCATGGTATTTAATGCATATACATAAAGATATTATTATTTAAAAACGGTGAAGGAACACATCAACAACCTCAAACATCGAAAGAAAATCTGCATACGCTTGAAAAGAAATTCAAAGGCATATGTATAGTTGTTCTTCAGAAATGGCGACAGACTTGCCATCTGTCACGTTAACACCTAAAATATATCTCTGACGGAAAGTGGGTGTGTGTGTACTACCTATACACCTCTGCTTACCCATTCGGGGATTCTTGTGAGAAATGTATTGTGTGATGTATTTCTGTGTGTATAATATAGAAGAAATCAATTTTCAATTCATTCTTGGCTGAAAGCGAGCTCTTTTCACGTTTCCTGGTCCGAACGAATCCACTTACTCGCTTTATTGTTTGTACGTGACAGGTAACAATATAACCTTAGAAATGTGACGACATGTTTGTATGACGGCCTATAAATATTTTCTTGAGATAGAAACATTGGAGTTAGCTTTAAACTTAGAAGTAAATTCGTCTGTAATAAAAAATATTTAATTCTACTTATGAATATTTTTTACGTGTTCCGTTACTCCGGGATGAAATCTCTCTTTAAATGTTTAGTACCTTAGGAATTGGACCAGGCAATAAGCTTATACTACGGGATATATATAGTAGATATTTATATGTATAAAAATATATATTATAGCATGTACATAATTTTTTTTAAGTTTGTTTTTTTCTATTTTTCTATAACTTATTCTATAACGTAGCTTTTGCGTGAAAATACTGTTATAACAAGAATACATATACATACATATCACCATGCTAAGGCACTAACGGGGTAGGCAGAGAGTGTAGAGCGCCAGTTCTCTCTAGACATACATACCTTTTTCTCTTCGTCCACATTCATCAGTCTCTTTATAACAATAATAATAATAATATATCCTTACGCCTTCCCACAAGGGTCCCCCTATAGGGTTCTAGATTCCCTGAGCGGCAATCGAAACCCGGAACTCAAGCTTCGCAGCCAGCAGTTGCGACCTTTAGGCCAGACGGGCGCCTAATATCTAAAATATGTCGGATATAATGTGATAATTTATATATTGGATGCTGTCCGAAAACGTTCAGCGAGTGGAAATAAGGCAAAATGGGCATTATTTTATTATGATATAGTATGTTCTGTTATAGCAGTTTTTTTATTTGACAAACAAATTACATTATTATTTGCGTCAAAGTCCCTCCGCGAGTCGAATGACCTCGAAAAAAGCTGGAATTGGGTTTCGTTCGAAACAATTTAATTTAGAGATTTGTTAAATTAGTCCAACGTCCTCAAGGCAGTAAACCTTTATTGTCTTGTTTCGATATTACAAGATTCGATTCGGGTCACGTCCATTATTAGAGTTTTATACAAGTTTCGGCACAATTAGACAATTCGCTGTGAGAAATTTTATTACGAGAACTCAATCAATTTGGTCCGCGTAAAGTCAACAGAATCTTAATATATGAGTGAGTTATGCATAAACATTGGGATAATATCAAGCAAACTAAAAAAAATACGAATCGTTAATTTATATTATCTATCGTTTAATTATCGTTTCGTTCAGAAGCGTTTTTCTTATTAGTTTTTTCTCATAAGCGTGCGGAAAAGGCTATAAACATAAAGACTGATATACGCCTCATTGAGAGGTCAAGAGAGGTAGGGCATAACGGGTTTCCCGTTCGAATTTGGAGCTGCCCGATTGGGGCAGGACCTCCACCTTATAGAAGTTCGTAGCCAAATAACACAATTTATTGTGTTGTGTTCCTACGTGGTGAATAAGGTTTCCAGTAATGAGCTCCTGAAGCAGAGGGATTAAACCTTATGCTGCAAACACACTATAACTCTCCGAACACAGAGTGGCAACACGCAAGTGATACTTCGGTATCGTGAGCGTAAATAGGCTACGGTAACCGTTTCCCATCAGGTGGGCCGTATGCTTGTTTGCCACTCTTGTTGTATAAAAAAAAAAATTAACTCTTGGTTATAATAACGATAGCATTTTTTTGTCATAATACTTTTGTGTGTGTGTATAACTTTTTTTTATTGTGTTTTTTAAAGGTAAATGTGTCCTTGAATTGGGTTACGTGTTAGTTTTAAGAACCCATCATTCGAAGTAAAAGGTTTGAATGAAGAATTCTGGGATATACAAAGGATCCTGCTTATTCTGCCGGCTTTGTATCCGCTTTCGCATGAAATTGCGTGAAATATCAAGGCCATGATACTGCCTCAATAGGCATTTCCTATGTCCCTTACGTTGAATAAAATATTTTGCTTATTTTTCCTCTATCCTCTGCCACGCCGCGAGAGAGTAGGTATGTATGCTATAATTTATTAACTTTCCCATTTAACCAGAATACTATTCAGAGAATAGTCGCTGAGGAAGTGAGCTCACGCCACAGAAGGTCAAGTGATTACAGATCGACGTTTGACGTCACGCACTCACTTGTTGGCTATCAGTGTGGACTGTAATATACCTACCCTTTCACGTTGTCTTAGGGATTAGGCTTTGACCGATATCCACAAGGAAGTGGGTTACCTATTGCTTAGTAGCTAGGCTATATATTATTTCGTGATCTCATATATACAGGGTGCCTTGGAAAATGTATCAATTGCTAAAATATGTATGCGTAAGGGGATCAAAAATAGGAAGCAAATATAACAATTAAAAAAAAAAAAGAAAAAGATTTTAGTTGGGAAATTTACCTTATTTGACATACAAATCTGCTGTAACGGTAATATTATACATGTGGATCTAACCAAGATTAATCTCAGGAACTATTTAACATCGTCTTGCATTTCATCCACCCTACCAAATGCACTAAAAATCTTAAAAGCTAATTTGTTTTATCTTCTGAGACAACCTATATATTTTTTGTTTGTTTTTGTTATCGGAAATACCTATTTTTTTAATCATGTCTCATGTCATTTATTGTAAAAAGATTTTCATTTGTTTTTCAAATGCCAGCTTACGCTTTTAAATAAAAATGTTAAGAAAAACGTAATATTCCAGAAAGAGCATGCGACAGTTTGACAAGAAAGATCTAGGAAAGTCTAATATTTTTTAAGGCTCATTTATAAAAATAGAAGCACTCTCTTTTCGCTAGAGATATGTTTAGTGCCAGCGTAACTTATGGAAAGTCTGTCGCCGTTTTTCAGACACGACTTGAAATTTGTCTTCTATTTTCTCGTATCGGTATTGGTGTCAAGTTTTATGTAATAAAACTTCGTGGTTTGATAAATCACTGTACTTTAGAAAGAACCTCATGAGTACAGACGTGATAAATGGGAGTATTTACACACCATCACGCCTAGTAGCCTACTAGGAAGGCAGAGAATAGAGCGCCAGTTGACAAAATTCTTACAAATTCTTAATCCGGAAATCGTAATATAGCCTTCACATAAAGCTTCCCTGAGTATCAGTTTGAAGTTTGCCATGCAATTTAGCGCTATAAGGTGTATTGTAAAATCTGTATTTATCGTGCCGCCCACCCATTGAGAATTGTAATGTGTTTGTTTTTGTGTCCAACAAATTAAGTCTGCTGTAATCTTAATTACGGTGGATAATTACTCTTTCGAGGGTTCAAATTAGGTTGTGTTGTTTTAGGAATCATGGAAAATAGGTTACAATCGTTCCGTTATTGGGAGTTTTTTATTTTTGTGATATATATCAGGTCAGATAGGCAGAGGTGTGTAGGTGCTACCTACACACCCACTTTCCGCCAGAGATATATACACGACTATACATACGCCTTTGAAATTCTTCTCGAACATATGCATGTTTCCCTTCACCGTAAATCGATTTACAGTCCATCAACACTTTACCTATTGTCGTGGAAGACACTATGTTCACGTGTTTCATTACGCTTCACACTTATTTCGTTGGCACTTGTCACTTGTCACCTGAAAGTTACGGTCAAAATAATACGCATAAATGTTACTTGATATCCTTCGATATAAACTCTCGCTACAATGTTGGTGGTTACCTAACGACCGTATTTACTTATGCCTCAGTTCAAGAAAAGGGTATCAAAACCTATCCTTTCCATTTGTTACGGTCTTTTATATATATCCAATAGTCATTATCTGCGCAGCTGTATTGTAACGGTGAAGAAAAATGCTTTTGGAATCAAATGAACGGCGATCGAATCGGCTATATGGTTATTATTATTACTTTGATTATACTTATGCTATGTCAATCGCATGGAACGACTAATAGCCACGAAGAATAGGGACTCGTCCCGGCTGCGCACGGGTGGTGGAGTATATTATACTCCACTAGAAAAACGTGTAGGCATTATGTCTCTCGTAAAGTCTCACCTTTCTTCATCAATTTACCCAAACGGTACACCTGAACCTTCCTTGTGAATCAGGCTGTCTATGGGTGGAAACGAATGAAATTCCGTACAGTAGTTTTGGAGTTTATATCGAACACACAAACGGACAGACGCGGTAAAGAAGTGTAAAAAGGTAAATGCGAGAATTAACAGGTATTTCCACATTTTGCGAGCATAAAATTACAATCGGGGCTTGAATCAATTTTAATCTAGTTTTTTAGTTAAGTTTCGTTTGATAGCGTTGCTATTATGGGCAATCATGCTACGTTGAGTTGGTTTTGAGTAACGGCGATGGACTCGCCATCTGTCACGTTGGCACCTAATATACCTCTGGCGGAAAGTGGGTGTGTGGGTATTACCCATACACCTCTGCCTACCCCTTCGGGGACCCTTGTGGGAAGGCGTGAGGATATTTATTTATTTTTTATTTCTTTTATTTAATTTTTAAATTTGTATGAAGAGACTGATGAATGTGGACGCAGCGAAACAGGTCTGTAAGTCTAGAGAGAACAAGTATAATTATGTATGTCCTCGTTCGTTTTGGAGTTCGTTACTCTTGAATTGAATGAGAAATTCAGTCCAGAAAAATAAAGGTAGAGCAGCTACATCGTTGTATCTATTTTGTTCACAAATTCTATTCATCAAAGCTTTGAAACAACTCGAGTGGTTCACAATAATATGATGAAAAAAGACATTATTCATTTAAAGCTTTGACAAGTACCTTTAAATATTCACAATTTGTCTCGACATGCTTGCAAAGTTTTTGAAGGGAGCGTCCGAGCGAAACTATTTGTAAATAATTCGTTTATAACAACGTTTCACATATTCTTTTATTTTAAAAAACGTGTTATTTTGTTCACCTAATTATTATTTGGAATAATTTCATCAAATGGTAAAAAGCAAAATAATATCTCGCTCTTGTAGCCGAGTGGTTCGTGTAGTCGGCTGCTAGGCAAATATTGCAAATTCGAACTCTGACATTACAAATGAGATGCTTAAGTGCATAGTTACATTTGTTACACCAAGACAAAGGAAAGCATCGTGAGGAAGCTTGTACATGTTAGAAAAGTTCAAAGAGGTATGTGTATGTAAAAGTCATGTCCGAAAGGCGCTGTCACGTGTAAGGTACAAATATCTCTGACGAAGTTACATTTCATCCTTTGCGGACGCGATAAAATAATTTTAATAAACGCTGACTCGCTTAACGGCGGGTTGGATTTTTATTTAGGTTTGTTAATAATTGCGTCGGGTGACATCTAGTTTCTGTATACACTTTGATCACTGAAAAAAATTGGTCAAGGGCTTTTTGTTCTGTCGTTTTCGCGTAATTTGAATCTCAATTAACTATTATCTATAGGTACTACTAATCTACGTCGGCAGACGATATTAATCTACCGTCACAAGATTGAGAGTTTCGATCAACGATTGGCGGCTATTCATAAATTATTGAGCTGTCAGTCCCGCTCGACAAGAGGTACCTATTGATGGAACAATTACTCGTATTCAGGAGTAACTAGTCCTCTTTAAGCTTCCAGGCTCTTCAAATGTTCGCTGATTTTGAGTACTCTTAACTGGTAACGTTATCTTTATTGTTCTATCCTTTGATATTCATAGTCAGTTGAAACGTGATCTTACTCAGCGTATTATATAATTTTCGCATTGTCCACGTTTAATCCGTCAGCTCTTCCATATCATATATCAAATATGCCTTTCTTAATCTTTATATAATCCCCTCGTTCACCGGTTCGTTTGCGGATTTTTCAAAAGGGATTGCATCGCAACTGCAGTCAATTAAATATTCATGCTTCGTTGATTTGTTACATTGGTTTCCCGTGTTTTATCTCGTGTGGTATCTCAACATGTTTTCGTATCACAGACACAGTCCCTCTAGTGCATACGGGTCGTGTGTGTTCAGCGCAAATTAATAAGTACAGTGACTGGCTTTCAAGCACCCGCTGTGATTGGATTGCCTCTTTGAAACGTACCTCGTGTTACAGCAACCCAATAATATTGGATGGATGGTGTGGGGCATTTTGCGTCGCGTTGCCGGTTTATGGACATATTTCATTTTATACATGCCTGTACTTACACCAAGTGGGTGAAAAGGAATGACGCTAACATATGTTAGCGTCATTCCTTTTCACCTTAGATCGAAGTTTCTCAGTCCGAATAGATCAGATTTAGACGACATTTACCTACTTATCGAATAAACAGTAGTACCTTGACCCATTGTCAAAGTACAGAATTGTCAGTGTCAGTGCCAGTGTAACTGTCGGTGTCAGTGTCAGTGTCAGTGTCAGTGTCAGTGTCAGTGTCAGTGTCAGTGTCAGTGTCAGTGCCAGTGTCAGTCAACAGTAGGCTCACTGGCAATTAATACAGTGAGGGCTTTTGTATATTAAAAATAATACAAGTAAAATAGTACAGGATACATTATTTTTATCTTCATGTACATAAGTGATGTATGCATGTCACACATAACTCATCGGAAATTGAAACACTCCAATGGTTTCACATGCATTTATAAAACGGTATTTTGTGCGTTTAAGCGGAAGGTTGTTGAGAATAGGTACATATATGCGATAATCTAAGCGAGTATTTTCAACCTATTTGTCTGTATAAGCCTCTACGATACAGGATATGAATTCGTATACCTATATGCGCTTTAAAGTTGTAATCTAAAGAAGATACAAACTTACAATATATTCTTACAAGCGTCCCTAAGGAGGTGCGACAACATCCTCCATAGCACACTATCGAATATGACTCATAAGTACAGTGAAAATTAAAAGTTGAACCTAACATATTGTGTCGTACCTCTCTGGATAGTGCTCGTTAATTGCAATAGTGTACCTAAAACCGTTTTGTTGTGTTCCCTCCCAATTTCTTATTATCACCTAAAAACTTCAAATTTTCGTATACCTTGACCTCAAATTTTTGTTCAAAAATTCATATTTCTAAATTCTTACAGCTATACTTACCAACTGCCTTGTCATCCCCTTCAGTTACCTCCCCTCCGTATTCCACCCAAAAATCAGCGACGTAACTGAAAAAATCAAAAAATTTTCGCATAAAGACCCACCCACCCGCCCCTGGTTTGTTGCGGCCAGCTGCATTCTCAAAATTCTCACTTTTTCGTAATTCTGCTGTAACTCTGCCATTTTGAGTCAGAAAAATACAACCAATACCTCTCTGGACTCCTTAATAAATTGCCTAATTATCGCAGTCGTCAGAAAAAATCCATCCCTGCCTACCAATTTTTGGTAGGCATTTTTCCAAATTTTGATCAAAATCTCACCTGTTTTTTGCCGTTTTTGTTCGAATCTCGCGCTCTAATATCATGAGCCGGGGTCTTAACAGATCGAAAATGTTCTGCGACGCGACGGCCATCTCTCCACAACCTGCAAGCTGGAAAACGAAGCTCAGAAATAGAGGATCCGCTACGAAACAGAAAATTAAATTCGAGCCAGAAGGCGCGGAACTCATTCACGACTCATGTGATGTCCATAACTTAGAGTCCCTCATTATTACAGTGCAGTGTTTAGCCGACGAAATCGAAAGGACCGCATATAAACCAATTAACAACCGCGGTAGAAAAATAATATTCAGGGCGGCGCAACGGTTAATAGATTGCTGCAGACCCGAAACCTTGAAGACAGTAATATCACGGCCCATGCTACCTCTACCTAGATACATGATTACGTGTGAAGACGAACTAAGTTCCCACGTCGGGTTAGACACGTCGAGACCTGACTCTGAATACGCAGCCTCCGACCTAGCAGACCCTGAAGATGCAAACTCAGACGACATAGCCCCCAGCGCATCGACACCCCATACCGCGCCTCCATTCCCAAATACCGAAATGGACTTCAAATTCGAAATCATAGCCACTATCAGAAACGAATTATACAAAATTAAAAAAGACACAGAGGACATAAAGGAGCTAATTGCCGAAGCAAAAAATTCAAACAGCAACGAAGTTAAAACTATGGTAGAAGAAAACAGAGAAATAAAGAATATCGTCGTTAATAAACTAAACAGTCAACCACAACCAACACCCTCACAGGCGTCATACGCATCAGCACTTAAATCAAATAAGAAAATCCCTCAACCCAACTACCCGATCCTAGTAGAATCCGCTGACCCAAGACATACAACCGAAGAGATTATACAAACAGTCAAGTCCAGCGTCGACGTCGTCAACCTCGGCGTTGGCATTAATAACGTAAGAACAACAAAAGGCGGGAAAGTTATCGTCTCCTGCGACGACAGACATAGCAGGGAAAAAGTTAAAAGCGCCCTCATAGACAGCAACCAACGACTGACAATTGAAGAACTCACTGCCCGGAAACCGCTTCTAAGACTTATAGGAGTTGCAAAGGATATGAGTGACCCAAATATAGAAGAGGCTATAGTCAAGCAGAACCGCCCAAACTTCGCTGACTTGAGCAAAGAAGAGATAGACATAAAGGTGATGAGAAGAACAAAAGGAAAAACCGACTCCGTAGCAAACGTAATCGTTCAAGTCAGCTCAGCGGTTTGGCACAGATTAATAGACAATAGAATCAGAATAGGATACCAAATGATCACAGTGATCGACCAGTCGCCACTCTTACAGTGTTACAACTGTCTGGGATATGGACACAAAGCCCAAAATTGTACCGGCACTATGTGCTGCGGCCATTGCGCCCAGGCACACGACTCACGGGAATGCCCAAACAGAACAAAAGAGCCTACATGCTGCAACTGTAAAAAAGCTAACCGTGAAGCAAGCCACCCCGCCTACAGCTGGAAATGCCCCGAATACCAGAAGTGGGACCGAATCTCCCGCGTCGGAATAAACTACTGCTAAAATCAAACTCCACTACAACATATAACAATAGAAACCAACATATACATAAAAATTTATAATCTAACCTCAAACAAAAATTACACATAAATATAAGGAGTAATAGATAAAGACAAACAATAATAATATAAAATATATAAAAAAAAAAAAAATAAAAAAAAAAAAAAAGACCCAAACCGTACAAGATAAATAAACAAAAATCTCAAAATAGTATATAGTATAACTTAAAATAGTATTACAAAATCAAAAATAGTATAACTAAAACTAAGTCGAAATAATTTGAACAAAAACCATAAAGTATAAAATAACAAGCAAGAAGAAAATAAAAGACAAATCATCGATACAAAATCTATAGTCATGTCATAGTAAATAAAATCAGCACAATAATAACTGCAAAATAATTCGTAGCAAACAAAAATCAAAAGTATAAAAAAAATTAAAGCAATAGAAACAAAGCAAATAATATAGAAATAATAATGAAAATAAACATAGCAGCAAAACAAAACAAAAATTAGGCGCCTCCTGTGCACAGGAGGTCTCATGCAGACAAATAAAGCAAACAAAACAAATAAGATATAAAAAGTCTCTGATCATGTCAGAGGAAACTAGAAAAAAAAAAAAAAAAAATATGACTCATAGAGTGTCTGTACTCTCTATGAGTCGAGATATATTTGTACATATATTTTTAACAAATAAATTACTCCAATGTAAAATTGTCTGCTCCCTCTTAGTCGGTCAGTCGCCTATGATATTTTTTAAAGAAAATACATCGTTAAATTCATATATTTGATTTGTGCCTGTCTCTTTGTTCTCTTGGAAACAACAAAATTGGTTCACATAAAACTAAACAAATAAGAGTTCATTGACTAACTACTCGTAACTCCCACACTTAGGAATTAGCATATTGGCCGATAGGTAGATACTAACGTGTGTACGATTGAACCGCGTGTATCGATTTTGCAAACACGAGAGTGGGTCTGACGTAGATTATACATGTGTTTGCATTGTAGCAATTTTACTTTGTCGTTCACTGCAGTTACATAGAAAATTAAACCTTACGGCTTGTCAGTATATTTTATAATCCACCCATTATGGGAGAGGGCATTCGTACTTTGATATTATAGTCGTGTCTGTCTGTAGGGAATGTTTAAGGTTCAAATTTCAATAGTTGAGACAATGTGGTAATGTTAACAAATGGAATGGCAAAATATTTTAAAGTTATTATGGGATATTTACTAAATAATGAGAGTCGTGGTGGGTTATAAGGTCGAGTTACCTGCAAAGTCAATTAATTAAATAATTCATAAAAAAATATCTTTCTGAACTTGAGCACGATGATTTATCGCACCACGAGCTTTAAGTCAAACATCGTAATGGAAAATAGCATCGTTTGACAATTTCGAAGATGTAAATTAGAGACGGCGATAGACTCGTTGGTACCTTAATATATCTCCAGTGAAAAGGGAGGGTTAGGACATCTCTCACTCTAAACAATTACTAAGCTAGCTATATACTTATCTGTGTATTATTTCAACGAAATTTCATCTATGTACAATTTCGTTGCTGTCCCACGAATATTAATCGTGAAGCGAGCATTGTTACTAAACGCCAAAACTCTGTTTGATATTGAATTAATCACAATAATTTTCACTACGATTGAGATGACAACATCAAAGGCATTTGACATCTGCCCCTCGGGTTCCAATTTCTGTGATTAATTCGTATAGTTTAAGTTCTACCTTGAACTCAACTGTGGGAAGGACGGTTGCGTAGAAGTTTATGGGTACTTATCAAAGAGTTGTAAATTTGTTGGTGGGGAGTTATAAGCTGACACATGTCGATGTGGAAGTTTAAACTTAGAATATGATGATAATAATAAGAACTAGCTGTGGAATAGTGACTTTGCGTAGCATTTTTTGGATATATCTTTTGGTTTATTTCGGATATAAAACCACATCTTAATTGGATAAGCCGTTTCTGAGATTAGCGTGCACAAACGCAAAGACTAAGACAAAAAGAAAGGCAAAAATTCTAAGAATCAGTGTTTTGGGTGCTATTTGCCATGATAAAGGTCCCAATCATATTTTTTGTCATATATCTTCCATGTACAGACAGCGATACATTTTTAAGTAGGGTAGGCAGAGGTGAATCAACCTCTTAATTTATTGGAAGATATATTCAGGTAGACACAGTTTCCGCGCTAAAGAGCGCGAGACATCGTCGTTACGTTATCACATTGATACGTTGAACACTCTGTTGCCAATACCCACTTAGGACAGTTTTGATATACTAGTCATGCCCATTAAGTTATTGGAATTCGTTATTTTTATCTTAATATGATTCTCATAAAGTAAAATATGATAAAAACTATTCAAGGAAACTGGAAAGAGAGAGGTTGACAAACTGTTTGCTCCGCCATTATTGGCTAGCCATACTGATTATCGGAAAAACTGCTCTGTAAAGAAGCGGGATAGAATACGATAAATGTGGCATCGCGTTAGAGCTAGATATTTTGCCCATATACATATATGTATGGGGACAATATGTAGCTATAATACTCTTGAATAATGATGGCATTAATGTGCCTCGATGTGAATAGTTTCGGATACAAATAATTTAAATTTGAAAAAATAAACATACTAATGGTCGCATTGCATGCTGGAATGCCAATATAAAAAAAAAGTATTAACAAATCTGTTTCCTTGTTCTTTGTTCTACGCTCCTTAGAATCGTATTCCAAATGATTTTGATTTGAAAATAAATATTTTATCGCATTCAAGTTCTGAAGAGTCAGCTTTTACTATTCATACATACATACATACACACATACATATCATCACGCCAAGTCCCTAACGGGGTAGGCAGAGAGTATAGAGCGCCAGTTCTCTCTAGACTTACATACCTCTTTCGCTTCGTCCACATTCATTAGTCTCTTCATACATGCTCGTCGGTTTCGAGTACTCGTAACGTTCCCGTCCTTGATAGTCCGATCTATTTGATCCAGGCAGTTGGAACGTGGCCTTCCTCTGCCTCTTTTTGCACACACTTTTGCTTTGTATATCTGTTTCGTCAATCTTTCTTCACTCATCCTTTCTATGTGTCCAAACCAACGTAACATGCCTTTCTTCATCTTTACAATCACGCCCTCATTCACGCCAGTTGATTGGCGAATCTCTTCATTGCGGATTCGATCTAACATCGTTACGCCGCACATTTTTTTAAGAGATCGCATCTCGACTGCATTCAAGCTATTTTCATACTTCCTCTGACATACCCAGGATTGGCTGTCATACAATAAGGTAGGTACCAATATCGTGTTGTGGAAAACAACTCGAGCATTCTTGCTCAGACTTTTACTGCCCATCAACGCCGACATGGCCCCATTCACCTTATTTCCGGCAGTTAACCTTCTTTCAATATCTTTTTCATACTTTCCATCTCGTGTGAACATGCTTCCAAGATATACAAATTCATTCACTTGCTCTAGAATTTGCCCATTTACCGATATTACACACTCGGTCACTTGTTCATCTCTTTCGAATACCAGAACCTTAGTCTTGCCAGCGTTTAGGCGCAGCCCCTTCTTTTCACATTCTTATTTTATTATGGTAACTAGTGACTGCAGTTCGCCCTCTGATGACGCCACCGCGTCATCGGCGTATAGTAGGCAGTTGACCACTAAGTTTCCCATTTTCACTCCACATCCGTTCGTTCTTAGTGCTCTCAGACAGTTATCTAGATATATAATGAACAGCCAGGCAGACATGATACACCCTTGTTTTTCCCCCGACTTCACATCAAACCAGGGTGACATCTCACCGTTAACCCTAACGCACGCCTCGCTATCACTATAGAGTGATTTCACGGCATGCAGTAGGGAACTGCTCACTCCATATCCAGGCAACACGTCCCAGAGTTCCTTTCGTACGACTCTATCAAATGCCTTCTCTAAGTCGACGAAAGCGCAGAAAACCCTTTGGTTAATATCCAAAAACTTTTCCGCGATTCCGCGAAGCGAGAAGGTTTGATCCATACATCCTCTTCCTGGTCTAAATCCACCTTGGGATTCCCAGAGAAACCTTTCGGATCGCTCTTGCATTCTTATCGTCAGGATCTTCGTGTACACTTTACTAGCTAAGCTGACCAAGCTGATGGCTCTGTAGTTGGAGCAGTCCAATCGTGATCCCTTTCCTTTATAGCAAGGCACGATGACTGCTCGCCTCCAGTCGTCCGGAACATCACCCTTTTCCCAGCAAAGATTGCATAGCAAATAGATGACGTCCCAGACCGCTGGTCCACCGTACTTGATCATCTCAGCCGTAATCCCATCTATTCCCGCAGCTTTTCCACATTTCAGACTTCTTATCGCACTTACAATCTCTCCCATACTTATTTTATCCGCTATAGGATCCTCGACAGATTCTGTTGGAGGCAGCTCTATGAGTAGATCAGCGGCATCATCATCATACATATCTTTGTAGAATTCACTCCATCGCCTGAGGACGTCTGTCTTGTCAGTCAGTATGTCATTGTCCTTCGAAATAATCACATTCATCCTACTACTAGCTGTAACACAATATCTGGACTTCTTAACTTCCCTCCTTTTACTATTCAAAATGATAATGCATCATTTTCAGGCAGGCAGTTTGGATATTAAAGCTATTTACTCGCCGATAAAGGCTCGAATCGCCCACCGACGAGTTTTAACAAAACACAACCGCTTTCTGCAATGTGATGGGAATAATAAAGGATTAATGGACAGGCCTCATTGCTTTTAACTTGATGAGAGACATTTATGTACTGTACTATACTGTATATGTTACTTTACTTAAGCACTTAACTCCATTAGACATCGGGAACAATAAACTTTACAATAGGTTTTTCCACAGAAGAATTCTTAATACAAGAATCTAATCGTATATATTTCTTTAAACGCCTTTTATTTAGGGTTCATCCATCGTCATCGTCACGTGAGTCTCCAATGGGAGTGGATATGCTGAAATCGGGATATTGGAATATCCCTTATCGTTTAGTACCGTAGTTTTGAAATAGGGAAAGGAATTCCTGGAATTCGTGTTATACGGAGTGAAGCAAGGAGAATAATAACAATTTGAGGGTAAATATACGTAGCTATATATAGGTCGGGATATTTAAACAAGCCTCAAACACTAGTTAAGTCGAGTTCATGTTTGATGAGAGATCCATTCTTGCTATATTAAATGGGGGAAATTCTGCCAACGCCCAATACTTATTCTCGGAAGTTCATATATGTATAGTCAGTCTAATCTCACGATGCCTAATATTTATTCGATCACAAGTGCTTTGGCCGAATATAAATGTTTATAAGTTTGCTTCGGCGACCAAAGATCCGCCATAAATTATTTAAGTAAATTTAGTGATATAAAAATCATTTCATACAAAAGGTTTGACTTTTCTGAAACAGTGTTTTAGCCCTCAAGTATTAAACTCACATGTTCATGTTTCTGTAGGATCATTTGCCCTTGTTCTCATCACAGCAGAATAGGTAAATTTAATTTAATTGCAAGGTAATTTACCTTAACCTTGTTGTAACTCTGTGATGTTGCTTACTACTTAACTACAGGTGCCAGACCGTGTCATATTTATATAAATATTATGTACGTGTTTGCCATCAATCTTCTCTCAAACGGCTGGCCTGATTCCGATCAAATTTTGTGTATATTTGAGTGGGTCCCGGGATGGTTTGAAAATATAATTGAACTCAATATATGGCGCTGCAATCGTGTTTCAGGAACTTTTATTTCTTCATCCACACCATATTATATATTCCGTCATATACACTTTCCACTCTGCCCAAGATCACAAAGATTGCAATAGTTTGTCCTGGTCGGGTCGGTCGGATCGATTGAGAAGGAATGTCAATAAAGCATAACAACAGTAGGTTATCCTGATTAGGGGTACTCGTTCAGCGGTAGACCGCAGGTACTGCGCACCTCATGTTATAATACTTCGCTGCCACTTTCAGTGCTGCCACAACATTTATCATCTTTAGTTTTTAGAGAATTATATCTCTTATAATGTACTAACTTTGGGCCGGAAGGAAATCAAAACGAACAATGAAGGTGACGCGTAAACGAAGACCGAAAAGATAATTTAGGTATAAACTGGATTTTTCATGTACCTCAAAAATTGGTTAGAAGCAGCGCTATATCAATAGGGGTGGAATTAGGGCATTTTCGCAGCAACATTTACGGTTAGAACCATGAATACCTTCAGTTTACGACTAATTGCAGTCACAATATTTGTATAATATTGCTATGTATATTTTTGTGATAAATACGAGAGGAACTCGTATGGAATTCCCTGGGAATGAGAAATTTCACGCCACTTGGAAATACTTTGCATACCTACTGGGAAGCTAGACGCGAATTCCAATAAACTTGAGGTCGTCAGTAAATATATTATTCGTTTATAGTGTTTCTACCAGGGTCCATAAATGTGGGCCGAGGTGTAATATTGTGCCGTACCGGAACCGTGCACTTTTTTTTTACGTTTTATAAGTGCCCATCTAGGCCAAAGTGAAA
Organism: Drepana falcataria; assembly: GCA_945859725.1. NCBI lineage: Eukaryota > Metazoa > Arthropoda > Insecta > Lepidoptera > Drepanidae > Drepana > Drepana falcataria. The sequence goes on along the minus strand of OX243941.1, from coordinate 4,470,768 downwards.
TAAAATATTTTTGATTTGATTTGGTTTTTGAATAACACCCACGTTTCCTCAGAAATATATATCATTTCATTATTACAATTTCCAATGGGAATGAAACGATAGAGGTCTGTAAGGGTAGAGAGAACAGGCGCTCTACGCTGCCTACCCCTTGAGTGAGGCGTGCTGAAATGAATGTACAATTAAACATATATATAGGCATAAGAAGATTTCGTTTCGGAGCCGTGGTGCCCGAGTGGGTCGAGTAGTTGCTTGCAACACAAAGGTTGCAAGTTCGAACCCTGACTGTTCTTGTTTTTCTGAACTTAAGTACATTTACTAGTCACTTCACGAGCTTTACAGTGCAGGAACTTATCATTATACTTAAGTTCAGAAGAACTCATTGGTACATTCAAACTTGCAATCTTTGTGCAGAGGCAACTGCTCGAACCACTCGGCCACCACGGCTCTATATATAAGACCTTACTTCATAGTATAATTTCTAAAGTAAGCTCTTCCCGAGATATTATTAATTACAAAACCATATCTTGGGTTTCCGATTCGGTATCTAAGTTTTAGTTCAAAATTGTTACTAATTAGTAAGAACGTTGAAATTTGTATCGGTCTAACGATTCCAATGAAACATTTAACCAACGGCCTAATATAAACATATTTCAAGCAAATTATGGTTGAAAATTCCAAGTTTTGAACAGACTCAACTTCTCGCAGAGGAAGCGGTAATTGGCAAGCAAACTTTGTAACATCTAATGAATTTTGTTAAATTAAGTTGTCAGGTGGTATCCGGTATATGAAAACTTAAAAATGATTTTTTTTTACATGCATACATTACATATCATCATACCGAGTCCATCACGTGGTAGGCAGAGATAGTATAGCGCCAGTTCTCTCGAGGCACACCTCTTTTGTTTCATCCACATTTATCAATCTCTTCATAAATGCTCGCCTGTTATGAGTACTATTGGAGTTCCTTGAGTGTCCGATCGATTTGATCTCAGTAGTTGGAACGTGGTCTTCTTCCACACATTTCTCATTTTTTCAAATTCTCATTCTGTTCTGTTTCGTTAATCGTTCATCACTCACTCCAGTATTATGTATTTGAGCTTATAGTTTTTTTTTAAACCACTAAGGTAAAGGAAAAACAATCACTTAGTTTGCCTGGTCACTCTCTGTCTAAGGACGCAATACCAACAGAGCCAGGCAGTCTACCCCCTCGCTTTTGCTCACTGTTGTCGTGCTTGTCAGTCTATCACGAACAACATATTTGGAGTACATACTCCAGGTTAGGTGGTCTTAAAAAGAATTCATTATGGATATGTCCAACTATGACTGAGTTCGGTTGTTTAGAACTTATACGTCTAGAACTTAATAACTGTAGGACGCTAGCTTAAGCATTGTAAGAATAAAAAATGCATAGATAACATTATACTAAGGACACTATAACTCATATCTGGCCTAGAGGTAGTTCAAACGGATATGAGATACAAAGCCACCTCTTATAACTTTTATGAAAATATGTCATGTTAAATAAAGTCTTTCGTCATATCCAGGATAGATGTTCTATTTACTTCAATATTTTCTAGAGAAAACAATAGTCTAGACTATTAAAATGAAAGTTATAATTATTTATTTCGAGAAAGGTTTTATTACCTTCAAGGACGCACGGACTACGCTTGAATTGAAGAATTAATAAAAATAAAAATGGAGATAGATTGTGAACGGTTTAAATTGGGTACTTATACTTTGAAGTCAAGGTTGCAAATATCGCCAGCGAAAATACGTTGTCATTACATCTTCTACCTATTATGGTACCTTAGTAGTATAATGGTATACCTTGGTAGAAATGTGTGAAGATAAGATATAAATTAAAAATAAGTAATATACAATACAAATACCTTCACGTAGTTCGTAATCTTGTGAGATTATTGCAAGAAAACCGACTTTTCCATACGAATAAGATACATAATACAATATAATAATGACCCAACTCACGGTCGCCTTTCATCCGCTTCGATCCAGCTTAAGTTGGAAACTAATCATAGTCCCCTTCGTACGAATACTATGAATACACTACGAGCACGTTGTATTGTTATCTCAGCAAATTATGATTCCTTGCTGTCAGAGAAATACCTAATAACCTTACATAAGTTTCTACATAGATAGATTGTTAGACGAATATATAAAGTAGGTAGATATACCTATGGATGGTAGAGAAATGAAAGATGGAATGACCGATAGAAAGTTACATAGAAAGTTTATTTTCAATTGTGTGCATGGAACAGAATAAAAATATCCTCACGCCATCCCACAAGGGTCCCTGGCTGCTCATCCCGAAGGGGTAAGCAGAGGTGTACTCACAGATCTACTCTCTACGAGATATATTTTAAGAGCCAAGGTGACGGATGGCGAGTCGTCGCAATTATTTATTCCTTTATATATTACGTCTATGCTTTATGCATAAGAATTTATAACATTCTCTATATGATCACGCCGGGCACCTTACGGGGTAGGACCTTGAAGTCTCGTGTACTTGAAATATTTTCTAAGGTTATATTTTGTTTCAGCATTGCCCGGAAGCGGCCTTAGTGTCAGCGCGAGTGCTCGCAGCTGAAGGCGCCCCGGCCACCCGGTCTGCGTCAGGAGTGGAGAGGCGCCCTTCTGCGCCCCGCCCTCCTTTGTGCAAGCGAGGTTCCGGCTCTTTGCTGTCGCAAGCTCCGCCGCAATCTAGGTATGTTGTAAACTTTAAAAGTAATATAAGTTGTGTTTAATCACACCTTTATCACATTTTACGATGTAGGAACACTGTATTCGTTTGAGAGGAAATTCAAAAAGTCTGTCTATGATTAAGAAAAACCGGTGGACTCGTCATTTGTCTCGATGACACTTGCGAGTTTGTCTCTGCCCGGTGTGTTGTTACACCTGATGAAATTTAAAAGGCGTATGTTTAGTCGTGCTCGAGGTACAGCGATGTACTCGCCATCTGTCTCGTTGGCACTTAAAATATATCTCAGGCGGAAAGTGGGTGTGTGGGTATTACCTACATACTTCTACTTACCCCTTCCCTCGTAGGATGGTGTGAAGTTATATAATTCTAATTTCTTTAATATCAGCGGAAGAGTTTTTTTTTAACTAATAAATCATTCTTTGTCTTAATTTACTTCAATCTGTTTGAAGTAAATATACACCGTTCACTAAGCCAATTGTTTGAACAATGTCAATAGCCGTTTTGGGGCTTTGTGTGAAACAAAAGGGGTAATTGCGTCTCTGTGATTCCGTAAAGTTGGTTGGTAAAGTTGGTGGTTGAAGGGTGTCTCGGGAATGAAATGTTTCTCAGTATCGTTTTTAATAATTTTTGCTTGATCCTTCACCTGTTAACTTATTAAACTCTTTTATCTTAACGATTCCACTTATATCCTTTTGGTATCTATCGTCACATTTGGATTTTAATCATTTATCACGGAACCAAAACCTGTAGGTATAGTTTTGTTTTCATCCAGTTTTTTTGCCATCTCATACATGAGAATGATTGAATTCTGAGATAAGTTTACAAACTTATCTCAGAATTCAATAATTTAACTACTATAGTAAAAATACCGCTTGAGTTATTTATTCTTAACTTAAAAATTATGAATATGTTGTCACTTCAATTCTTTAATCTAACGATTATACTCGCTATCTGTCACATTGGCACCTAAAATATATCTCTGGCGGAAAGTAGTATAGGTAGTACTATACACCTCTGCCTACCCCTTCGGGGACCCTTGTTGAAGGCGTGTAGATCATAAAACAAGAGTCCTGCTATGTGTATCAATTACAGATATACCAAACATTCACTCTACATAGCTACATACATATGAGTTTAATTATATTTAAAGACGTATATCCACAATCGTGTGACAATAATTTCGCTCTGGATTTCCAGCGGTGATTTATTCAGCAAGATTAAATTGTCGCAGAGCTACCTCGTTTGCATTACTTGTTAGCGGCTCGCTTACTCGCTTGTTATTAATGGTTCCAATTCATAAAAACACTTTGACTATATCTATCAATAAACCTTAAGACTGTCGGCTTCAGAATTACTGAATTTGAATGAAGTAATTATTATTTCAGCCGAAACGGCTTTAAGAGATTTGAGAAGGCTTCGTTTTCGAAGAAATAAAAGTTTCAGAAATTTGAATAGTCAAATTAAATATCCCTGAGTAATAGGGATGGGGAGGGACTGGCTGGAACTTTGTTATTATATTAAAAATAAGCAGAATTTTGTGATATATTGTCCAAGTTTTTGTCGAACGGGTTTCTTTCCGCGAACGCGTTGTGTTATGAAGTTCTCGTTTAGGCTTTCCCTAGAGACTATAACATGAGGTTATTCAAGATGGGTATGAAAAGTTTTAGGATCAGCAACGTACGAGTATTTCTTTAGGTGTTGCAAGTGTACATACTTGTGGTCTTAAAACCTTCCTTCAATTACGTAAAGCCTTTGAAAATCTACCTCTGTTTTTGGACACTCCTCATCAGATATGAAAAATACAATTGAACATGAATAAATGTGATTTTCCTTTCTGCCTGTACGTAATAATTATAATAATACCACTGTATTCCTTCCTGGGACCATCAAAAATCGCAACTAAAAAATATGTAAAACAATATCTTAACAGAAATATAGTAACTAAGTTACTAATTTCTTCTGAGCATAGAGTTAGATCGTCCATGTAAAACATCAACATCAGAATCTGTTTCTTTTTATTAATTTGTGTTATGGATACTAGGCCTTGTAAACCCTAAGATACAATGTCAGATAAAAACGTTTGAGAAAATAAACGATGAGCATCGTGTATGTGAAGTTCAACAACCTCGGCCTGAATACTGACGTTTCCTTATGTATATTTGATTTATGACGCCTTAATCCAAGAGCACATTTGTACGGGAAATGCTAGGCCAACTTTATTCAGGCTTGCCTGACCTTGCTGGGAACCAAGGACATTTGAACAAAGTTAATTCTTCGTTCGATCGAACTGATGGCGCGATATGCGCAGGAACGAGAACTGTCATAATAAAATTTATTTTTGCGTCGTATTTTCTGTCTCAAGCCATTATGTTAATAAATCCAGTAGCATTTTCTCGATGAAGCCGATCATGTAAATTACAATGACTTAACAGCCCACCTAGATACTAGAACCTTGGTAAGAGTAGAGAAATGAAATAAAGCTGACAATATTTTTACAGTATTTTTATAGTACAAATAGGTATATATGCTTCAATGATTTTTAATTAAATTGCATTAGCCTCGCAATAACTAGAAAAGAGTTCAAACGATGTTGATTTTAGCATTTACTTACTGTGTTTGCCTGTTTTAATATAGGAGGTCTTTGTAATAAGTCGTAGTACTCAGACGACTTTTTGAGTAATTATACACATAGTCGAATATTAGGGCTCAAAGCCCTACTAAAGCACACCACTAGCGTTAGAGCGCAGAAAATCATCATGAGAAAACTGGCATACGTTTGAGAAAAATATCTATAACAAGACTTGAGCTTACTGCTATAGACTTCCTAATGTTAGGGCTAGCACGTATGTATAACTACGCTAAAACGGAGTGAATACATCCATGTCTGTCCTTTCATGCAATTCATATCTTCACGTATGTGGAACCATTGTGGGAACGCGTGAATATACTAATTTGGTATTATAACCAATAATATTATCACGAAAGTGGCAAATAACGCTAGGGGCGTATGTATAGTCGTGCTTGAGTAACGACGATAATCTCGACATCTATCACGTTGACACTTAAAATATGACCTCCGATGGAGAGTAGGTGAGAGGGTTCTACCTACATACTTCTGCCTGCGTCTTCGGAGTAGGCATAACGGTATATTATTATGTTAAACTAGCTGTACCCTACCACGCCTCGCTGTGGATATGTGACTGATGCAAGAAACAGATAAAAACAATCCTTGATGCGGATTATATGTCATGCTAAAATTTCAACTCGATCGGTGCAGACCTTTTTGAGTTTTTAAAGCGTACACAAACCAACATAACATTTTTATATATATAGATAAAGATAATATTGAATAAGATAATGTGATAAAAGAACACTTTTATTATCCATAATGATATTGTAAAATATTAATAAATATTCAAAGCGGGATGTGACGTGATTGAAACACTAAGGGAAACACGATTAAACGGGAGAGCAAGCTGAGACGAGATAGGGAAATTATCAAAAATCTCGCTCGCTTTAATTACGGGATTAGGGGTAGGTATCCGAACTTTATGGACGGGTTTAAAAGTAAAGTTTCATGACGCGACCTTCGAAGTCCGCTCGACGATTGAGCGGGGCCACTAAGCTTAGTTAAGCTCACAAGGTTTACCGATCTGGAATTTTAGTTTTGTTACATAAATCTGCTGCTCTGTTGATGTACCAGGCGTGGTCACTACTATAGTTCTTCAAGAAGGGTGTGATAAGTATGCGCGTTGGTGTTGCCGTACATAGGCGGTTGCTACCCTGCAGGCAAGCCTAAATAGAAAAATATATAAGGTGCTGTAATATAAATAAAGGTTGACAATAAGAACAGTTAAGTGTAGGACTGTAATCCAATGGTTTATGTTTTATTCTGTTCACGTACTGGCCCATATTGGTGAGACTACAACCGCTTTCGATTGTGTCAACAAGGTTTGCAAATCTACACAGTAAAAGACCGTGAGTCTAAATACGGTTTGTTGAACACTGACACAAACTTTCATATATTCTCAATGTATATAATTCTTAAAATATCACCTTTATTAATTCTTATATTGTTGTTAATATAATATAAGCTGTCCTTTTATAAATTAGATTTAATAGAGTAGGTAAATAAAAATAAAATGATTGTTTGCTCATCACAGTACCAGAAGATTCCAACCGACATCAAATATCTACCTATATTACTATGTCTCCGCTATTATGGGCAGGATAATAATCCACGGATCGTTCACATTTTCTTTTCATGATGATCGTTTTTGTGCTCAGGATAATTTATTGGGATGAGCTTGAGAGATGAGTGATGAAATATTCGTTTTGAGAATCGCTATTTCTCGTCCACATCAATTCGTTCGCATATTACAAATTTAATTGACTTTAGAAGTAGAAGTTGAGTAATTATTTTCTTCGATTGATTGGGAACGAACGAACGGAACGAACGAATTAAGAACGAACGGATGTGGAGTGAAAATGGGAAACTTAGTGGTCAACTGCCTACTATACGCCGATGACGCGGTTTTACTGGCGTCATCAGAGGGCGAACTGCAGTCACTAGTTACCATAATGAAAGAAGAATGTGAAAAGAAGGGGCTGCGCCTAAACGCTGGCAAGACTAAGGTTCTGGTATTCGAAAGAGATGAACAAGTGACCGAGTGTGCAATATCGGTAAATGGGCAAATTCTAGAGCAAGTGAATGAATTTGTATATCTTGGAAGCATGTTCACACGAGATGGAAAGTATGAAAAAGATATTGAAAGAAGGATAACTGCCGGAAATAAGGTGAATGGAGCCATGTCGGCGTTGATGGGCAGTAAAAGTCTGAGCAAGAATGCTCGAGTTGCTGTCCACAACGCGATATTGGTACCTACCTTATTGTATGGCAGCGAATCCTGGGTATGTCAGAGGAAGTATGAAAATAGCTTGAATGCAGTCGAGATGAGATCTCTTCGAAAAATGTGCGGCGTAACGATATTAGATCGAATCCGCAATGAAGAGATTCGCAAATCAACTGGCGTGAATGAGGGCGTGATTGTAAAGATGAAGAAAGGCATGTTACGTTGGTTTGGACACATAGAAAGGATGAGTGAAGAAAGATTGACGAAACAGATATACAAAGCAAAAGTGTGTGCAAGAAGAGGCAGAGGAAGGCCACGTTCCAACTACCTGGACCAAATAGATCGGACTCTCAAGGACGGGAACGTTAAGAGTACTCGAAACCGACGAGCATGTATGAAGAGACTGATGAATGTGGACGAAGCGAAAGAGGTATGTAAGTCTAGAGAGAACTGGCGCTCTATACTCTCTGCCTACCCCGTTAGGGACTCGGCGTGATGATATGTATGTATTGATTGGGTAGAATGGTGCACTTCAACGATTAATTGAAGTCAGTTTTACGATTGCCGAATAATGTATAAGTACTTATATAAGAAACTTAAAGAGTTTGTTTGTTTGAAGGCCAATTTGTGAAGTTACCATTCGGGGTTGACATTTTTTTTGTATTTGTAAGTGACATTCTTGGGATAAGGATTAATTACATGATACGAGGCAAAGGTATGATTACACCTAAATTTCACCGGATAAATATAAACGTGTATAAACGTATTTTGACATACATGACTATGAGGTCTTCCCGCACACATGACAGGCATGCTTCCTCAAGAGGCATTCCTACGCCATAAAGCTCAGAGTTCTTCAGTTCAAAAAAGCTTTCAAAAAGGTACCAATTCCAAACCTATAATCACTAGACCACGATGGCAACTTTATTTAAAAACAATTTCATTTTATAAAGAGCGCGTAGGTATATTATTTTCAAGCAAGATTTTAAGGGTAAAGGTAAACCTACCTGTTGTATCATTATTAAATACTTACTAAACATACAAAACTTAACATAAGCATCCCGCTGATATTGTATATACGAAAGTTTATTAGAACGTTTGTTACTGAACTACGCCGGACAATATTACAATACAATATTAAACTATGCATATAAACCTTTCTCTTGAATCACAATAACTACGTATTGATGAAAACCGCATTTAAATCGGTTTTATACTTTATAGGATCTAAGAGTACATACGGAAAGCGACTTTATTTTATACTGTACTAAGGTACATTTTATATAAGGACATATTTTTTTTCATTTAACCATCTAGCTCGTTCAAATCAATCGTTACTTGAGGTGGAGAGGGAAGGGAGACGGTATATATTTATGACAAAACAAAGGCAGCAATTTTTCTATAAGAAAACAAAGCCGGCACGTTTCAGCCGACGAGGGTTGCAATAAATCAAATCCCAGCACTTATTCATAGATTACTGTGGCCATGTGTTTCAGCGGAGCTTCTGCGACAATGCTTTTAGGTATTAAGGTGCGGTAGGTTAATACACCTGGGGTATATTAGGTTATTTGGGACATAAATTACACTGAGCCGTGGTGGCCGAGTGGTTCGAGTTCCTGCAACAACAAACCAAGCTGTTCGAACTCGACTGTAGGTACCAATGACTATACAGAGACTTAGTCACACCACGCTCTACTGTGATAGAAAACATCGAGAGAAACCTGCATACGTTTGAGAGGAAATTCCAAAGCGTATGTATAGTCGTGCTTGAGTAACGGCGACGGCCTCGCCATCTGTCACGTTAGCACCTAAAATATATCTCTGGCAGAAAATGGGTGTATGGGGAATACCTATCCACTTCTGCCTACCTCTACGGGGAATATCTGGGAAGGTGTGAGAATATGTATGTAAACTACACTATCTGATATATGGAGTAATTATTCAACGCACCGGTCTGTAAGCGATTACCATGGGAAATTACTTCAGGGGTGTCATTGGTGCGTTGTCGAACAGTTACATCTTTGGCTCGCCTATCACCTGTTTTATGAAAACAATTGAAGTTCGGCTAAGAACTTATCCGGACATGATGATACGTGACACTATTTCCGAGCTAGCGACCGCATCATTCACTCCACCATCATCCACATTCCCAACCATTTCCCCACTAAATCACTCGTTTACGGGCCTCAAATACCTTTTAGGTGCACAGCTTACGTTCGTCTGCAGAAGGGAGCACTAGCGAGTCGGCAAGTGTGTTGTCAGAGATCAAGGTAAAATTGCTACTCTACGCAATCCAATCGGATATGTAAATCCCAGTTGCTTCGAGCGGTTTAAAATGAAATAAGTATTCACGTAAGAATGTATCTTTACATTTGCCCAGTAAGGTCTGCCAAAGGCCAGTAGACAGTGCAGAGATGTCGAAAATACCAAAGTGACAAATGGAACGACTGTCACCATTTTTTTTTGTACAACAAGAGTGGCATACGGCCCACCTGATGGGATTTTTTGATTTTTCAGACATACGTCTTTCTGTATCCAATATTGTGATTTACATATAAATGTGGACTGGGGACGTTGGCGTCTTCTTTAGACTCGAGATATTTCACTACAGACAAAATTATATCGACTTAGTTACTATATATATAACTACACTAAAATACATATTACACTAAATTCTTTAATTCTTTAAACATAAGTAACTAATAAAGAAAGTATGGTTAATTTATGTATCCACAGTGGTATTTAGAATACTCTAGCATTCCATATACATATACAATCTATATATATATAAATGTTATGTTGGTTTGTGTACGTTTCAAAAACTCAAAAAGTTCTGCACCGATCGAGCTGAAATTTTAGCATGATATATAATCCGCATCAAGGATTGTTTTTATCTCATTTTTGCATCAATCACATATCCGCAGCGAAGCGTGGCAGGGTACAGCTAGTTTTATATAGTTTCATTCGAGCTTCATCGATATTCGAGTATTATTGATGTAATAATTATATTTGTATCGAATCTAACATTTTACGGACTTTTATCATTAAAACTTAAGGGATATTGTCTTGTCCTATTTCTGGGAATTTGAAAACTTTTCAACAACCTTCAAAAATTTGATAATAATCGGAATTGTATTACTTCAAAGTAACTTGTATTTGAGCGAGTTAATTAATATCTGAGAATATTCTGATACAAAGTGTTATACAATTGTTTTTATTCGTGTGTAGGTACAAGATCGTTTATTTTAATGAAATGATATCGGATATTCGTCTCGGGCGTCTATTCTTTTGCTTCTCCCAACCGCGAAGATTCGAGTAGGTATTTGTATATTCAATGGATTTGAGTTTAATGTTATAATAGATAAATAATAAGATGAATATCATTCCCTACTTTCTAAAGTAAACGTTCTGATTCCTTTGGGAACATGCTTTTTTAATTATTGTAATATATTGCTTTTCTTCAATGCAAAAGCATTTGTATTTTGTGCATGAGTAACGGCGATGGACTTGCCATCTGTCACGTTGGCATTTGGAATATATCTCTGGTGAAAAGTGGGTGTGTGGGTCCTACGTACATATCCCGGCCTAACCCTTCGGGGACTCTTGTGCGAAGGCGTGAAAATATATATTACAACCGAGAGAATCCTGGACGTGTCGTTTGATATATTCATATATATATATATATATATACATATGTCCTCACGCCTTCCCACAAGGGTCCCCAAAGGGGTAGGCAGAGGTGTATAGGTAATACCCATACACCCACTTTCCGCCAGAGGTATATTAGGTGCCAACGTGACAGATGGCGAGTCCATCGCCGTTACTCCAGCACTACTATACATATGCCTTTGAATTTCTTCTCAGACGTATGCAGGTTTCCTCTCGATGTTTTCCTTCACCGTTAAGCTCGTGGTGTGACTAAGCACTGTACTTAAGTTCAGAAAAACTCATTGGTACAGTCGGGATTCGAACTTGCGACCTTTGCGTCGCAGGCAACTGCTCGAACCACTCGGCCACCACGGCTCTTTTATGGATGAACCCAATTTATTGTATGCATTAGGTTTTTTTATTTCGATGTCATAAAGTGGTTGTTCTGTTGCCATAAAACCTGAAGGTATTTCTACTAGTCAGTGCGTTCTTTACTGCCAGTTAACGTCCGCTCGTAAATGAACACAATAATGAGAGTTATATTTCAATGGATTTTTCTTTATCTTGGACTTCAGGACTATCTTTATGATCTAAAAAGAATTGTTGTGAATCAACATTGCTTCGTTACATAGTTAAAGTTTCATTATACATAATATTATAAATAAATATTTTGTATGTATAAAGATGAAAATTGGCGAGGATGTTTCCTACTCAATCACGCCAGAACGGCTGAACAGAATTAGATGAAACTAGGCGCAGATATAGATTATCAGCTAGATTTACACATAGGATATGTTGCTCTCCATTACTATGCAAACTTTAGTAAGGTCCCAGGGACCGTGACATCTGGTATTAAATAATACTTACATTTTCAAACCAGGTATCTTTGGATTCGCATCGCTCTCTTCGAGCGGCAACTTGCGAAGATAATCGAGCATCTCGTGAATAACGCTACTAGGTACTACGAGCGTGACGCACTCGTCACTGATCCTGACTACGGGAGTATTCTGAGCTCTCTGCTGGTTGGACCCTGCGCGCTGGAATATTCAAAGGCTAAAGCCCCAGCTTGTTTCTGGACTGATCCGCCGGCTGACGAGCTGGTGAGTTGAACAACTTGAGATTGAGTAAAGTAAAACTTTGAGTAAGTTAGTTGGAACCAATCCGGCCTATGCGCTTGCAGAGAAGCTTCCTTTTGCTGAACGTCTATTGTGGAATTAATTGGAATTAAAGAGGTTTTTCCTGAAAAGCAAAGCTCAAAAAAAGTGTGAAGGAATTGTCTGTATACAATATATTTAAAACTATGCCAGTATGATACATACAAAATCGTGGGCAGATACAGTAGTGGGTCTAGCTAGGAACAATACGTCATTACATGAACACTGCAACAATTGTTTATGTATCCACTAAGTGACTACATAAGTAGCTTGAGAAAGATAACATATCTTAAGTAGCATGTAACCAGACCACGGTCGTTTTGCGCAGGTTCAGAGACACCGCATGTCTGCCGGCACGACTACGCCTCCGTCAGTGCGGCGGCCGATCCTTAATTTCAGAAGGAGTTTGAATGCATCTTCTGATGACGCTTCTTCTAATAATAATGGTACTTTGTTTTTTTATTATTAAAAAACCGTCCCTAACCTATTATCTATATTAAAAAGGGCAGAATTTGTTTGTGTATTTGAATGCGCTAATTTCAAGGACTACTGATCCCATTTCATAAAATACTTTTACATTAGATAGTCATAATTGAGAGATTATATCATGCATCATGCTACTGTCCAAGGATGGGGTTTAGTATTGAATTATACTTATTTGATGGGAGTGAAACCAGGACTAAAGCTACTAGAATAGAGGTAAAAGGCTTTGCGTATACATTTATTCTTGAATTTCAACTTATCAATAGATAAGTATTTTTAACTAGACACGTAAACAGCTCTCCAACATATTTCCTATGAGTGGATAATGGGGATCGAACTTCGATATTGTAAGCGTGAATAGGCTGCGGTTACCGTTTCCCATCGGGTGGGCCGTATCCTCGTTTGCCTTGCTCTTGTTGTATAAAAAAAAACGTGATCATTAACACAAAATCGGAGCCTTGAATCAATGTAATAGCGGCCAGTTATTTATAATGTGAAGTCATATGTATTATTCTATCTAACTTACAACGTTAGTATTATGATGTAACATGTCATTTTAGGTACGGGGAAATCGGGAAGCTCTACAGCCAAGGACTACGTAGAGAGCTTGCACCAGAATTCAACTGCAACCCTTTTATACGGCAAAAATAATGTTAGAGTACAACCGGTAAGGAATATTGACGTAAAATATTTAAGTTTGTATTGTCGTTCTAGAGTAACGGCGATTGCCTCGCCATCTGTCACGTTGGCACCTAAAAATATCTCCGGTGAAAAGTAGGTGTATAAGTACTACCTACACACCTTACCCTTCAGGAATCTTATGGGAAATCGGGATGAGGTATATTAATATAAATAATTATAAAAGTGAAAGCTTGTCAGGATGTTTGTTATTACATCACGCCAGAAAGTCGGAACGGAATTGGATGAATTTTAGCCCAGAGATAGATTATTAGCTGGATTTACACAAAAGATATATTTTATTCCTTAGAAATCTTCCGTTTAAATCAAATTTAACGCGGTTAAAACCGCGGGGCACATCTAGTAGATTGATAAAATAGATTACATTAATAACAAGTATTAAATCATCTTATTATTTTTACAATGTCTAACGTAAGTTTGTATCTTATAGAAAGACGTAGAAGAGCCTATGCCGGGATACCTAAGCCTACACCAGACCGCTGCTGGTCTGATAATTAAATGGACACCCAATCAACTTATGAACGGCTATGCTGAGAGTGAAGGCATCGATAAAAGGTAAATAAAAACGAGCGCATCATTACATCTCGGCGAGGCTGTAAAGCTTTCATAGCTCAAGGGAAGTTTCAAAGTAATTACTTAGACTACTAAAGCGGAAAACGTTGAAGTGATTGTTAAGAGCCCCATCCTGTTTGATGAAACGTTGATGAATTTTATCGCTTGTCCTGTCCATATAAGTTTACGATTCTACAGTGATACAGCGCAGAGTACTGAATACGCTAAAGTGTCAAGAGCTTTTGTTTTTACTTAGCTATATATAAGTCGCTAGATAGCTACAAGGAGACACATAGAGGTATAAGCTATATATATATACATAGGATAGCTTACATCACAATTGGACCCGATAGGTGGCGCTGCGATCGTGTTTCAGGAAGTTAAACTTTTTCACCCGGGCGAAGCTGGGCGGGACAGCTAGTATATATATATATATATATATATATTTTGATGATGTAAGCTATCCTATCTTTTAAGTTGGATCAAACTGCACACGGTGTGCAAATTTGATTGAATTCGGGTAAGTAGCTTAGGAGCCCATCGCGGACAAACAACGTGACACGTAATATATATATAAATCGATAAAAGATACATTGGCTGCAATAGCAAAACACAGGTTTTGAGCTATTGTCAGTATCAAAATGGGGAACGTTTGGGAACGGGAAATATAAACAATTAGAGACAATTACAAACACGAGAAAACAAATAGTTACTACTTAATCTTCATTACATCTAACGGCAACTTTACTGTATGTGCTTTGAAGTTTCGCCCCACATAGAGCTTTTTGTTGTACTTGTGCTTTGGAGTTTGAAGTAAATGTGCGTAGTTTTAGTATCGGTAAAACTCATTTATCCTTATCCTATCCTTTCCGTTACTTAGGCTACGTGTGTTTAGACTTGACGTGGGTATACTGAATATATAGAAAAAAAGTGTAGTGGTTTCATGATACTTTTATCTGTATTCCTATTTTACCATTGTGTGTGCTTGTCTGTTTATTAGAATAGAAGTTACGAGAGCACAATGAGTATTTGTACAATACAAAATGAAGAGCTGAAGGACTTTTAAGCTCTTCGTTTTTGTTTAAATACAATCAGAGTGTCCAATTGATTAATAGGATAATTAGTAGTTTATTCAAAATTATATTATAATTTTTTTTTTTTAATTTTTATTGAAATTTATATTTATTATATTTTAGAATAATTATAGCTTTTTTAGTAAAAATACCAATATATATATAGTTCATTTATTTTCAGTGCCTAAGCTTTTACATTTTGTAGATTTTCACTAGAAGAGTTTGAAAGAGTTCCATTATTTGTATAAAAATCATGGAACTCGCATCATCGAACTTTCTCCATGAGCTATATGTATACTGTGAATATATGTGTACTTTTTGGGTGAACAAAACGCGTGTAGCTCTCGCCATCGTCATCGCACGGTTTCCATGAGCTATATGCTAATTTGAATTATTTTTTTAATTATAAAGATGTGCTTATGATCAAGGATTAGAGTTTAAATTGGACATTAACACTTCTTTACAAACCAAAAATAATTCAAAAATAATTTTGTATTAGTTCGACGATACAATTCACAAGTTATTTAGTCCAGCATGTTTTTTTGTTGTTTGTTTGTGTCGTTAGAGTGCATGTGTACCATTTCTGAGTGTGCGTAGCTTGTTCGTCTGCCACCTAGTGCACACGTCCGCGTGCCAACACAGGTGTATTCTGTGCAGCATGGCTCCAACGTGCACTGTGTACCGGAGACGGTGCGCTGGGCCGCTTTGCGTAGATTGGTATGTTATTCGTTGTTTTATGTTTTTTTTATTCTTTAATCTATACTTAGTCTATGCCAAAATTTACCCTACCCATTTGTATATATAAATATATGTCTATTTTTTTTTCATCTTGACAAATTTCAAGCAAATTGTATATCATTTTCGAAATATAGGTACCTCAATAAAGATTATCGATTATCGCCGCTTTCAATTACTTCTGACGAATTGATGAATATCCTTGATTGTTCGATGGATTTGATCTAGGTTGAGTCGCGGTTCTACAGGCTGATGATAGATTGCGGTCATCTTTGGAAAAGTATTCTTGAACTAACCTCTTTTTTATATACACAGTGTATACTGGGCGATGTCGCTGCAAGTGTGTGTCTGGGAGGTGGTATATGTTCACGTGCACAGATCACAAGCGAGCGACGCACTAATACTGGTGGGGCAAGATGGAGTACAACGACCTCCAATACATTTTCCTAAGGGTAAGGCCAATAACGCTTTCAATAATATATATTTTTAAATACATTTTGTATTATTTTCACTGCTATTCATAACTTGAATGCAATTCACATATTTTCAGGAGGACACCTTTTGTCATTCCTCAGCAATTTAGAAACAGGCTTATTACCTCATGGACAGTTGGACCCACCATTGTGGTCCCAAAGAGGGACTGGAAAGGTACATACATTACTTAGATGCAATATTTACAGAAATTGCATGATTCCTGTTGCCTCGATCTCGCTCTGGATTATATATACCATAGGAACTAGATAACGGTATAAATACTTATATATCAATCTATCATATTATCAATATATACATATCCTCACGCCTTCCCACAAGGGTCCGAAGAGGTAGGCAGAGGTGTATAGGTAGTATCCCTTACGAACTTTCGGCTAGAGATATATTTTAGGTGCCAACGTGACAGATGGTGAATCCATCACCGTTACTCAAGCATGACTTTACATACACCTTTGAATTACTTCTCAGACGTATGCAGGTATTATCAATATATATAAATATTGACATTATATTATATATATATATATATATAATATATATATTAAAGGATATATCCTAAAGGATATATTGGTGTTCAGAATATAAATATCCGCACAAGCGAAAATCTAACCCCCTCAAAACATCGGGCGTCTCACTCAGGAGCTCTGACAGACCTGTAACTGAATTCTCTTAATTTACTTACGGCTCGCGTTGGGCGCCAAATTTGCAAAAGAAATATTTTTTATATATACATCATTTCCTTCGCATGTTTTGGCGTAACGTAACGTTTTACTTATCAAATAAAAAACGCTTTATTAACTTTATTTATAAACCAATTTTTTAGGTATTTGGCAGAGGAAAAATCCGCAGACGACCAATGCCAAGCCTATGTGAAGCAGGCGAAGCTGAAGAAAATGAATGGGAAGAAACTGCAGGAGACTATGTATTTCGCATTGTTAACAATGCCATAGCTGATCGAGAAGGTAAAATTATCTTTTCTATCTATCTTTATTTTATCTATAATTATCTATCTTTATTTTATCTTTGCATCTTAAAAACGAATGTTTATGTATAACCTATTATATCTTCACGACTACCCAATTACTTGAGTCTCTGAAGAGGCAGGCATTGGCATGCATTTGGGTGTAAAGTGACATATATATCAACCTTTAAATATATTCTCACGTGTCGCTCGTGGTCGTAGAATGATAAATCAGTGGTACTTTAGGTTAAAGTTTGGTTTGAACTTACAATCTAGATTTTGCTATATGTTATACTAATACACCGCTTCACCACGGCCTTGGGATGTCAAATATGAAATAATGCATACATCGTCATCAAATGTGTCCCTCACGGAATAGATAGAGAGAGTAGAGCCTCAGTTATCTTTAGATTTATAAATCTCTTTATTTTCAGCCACATCACTCTGTTCATTAATGCTTGCCGGTTTCGTGTACTCTGAATTAATAATAAGTTTATATATATATTGATCTATTACAGCCATGCGACACTCACTTCTTGAACGAGCTGTGCAGTCTCCCCCTCGAACGCCGCGAAGAACACTAGCTTCAACGTCAACCACGTCTTCAGACTCCTCCACAATGTCTGTTGATTGTCCGCCGTCAGCCGGGATCAATGGACTCCCACCATTAACACCTGTACCCCACCAGCCAGTTGAACAGGTAATCATTTCAATTGGTGGGAATAATTGTTTTAACCATCGATGTGTTGATATGTTGGAGCCCAACGAGTTGTTTTTTTGTGATGTGGCTTGGCGCTTCTATATCAAGTTCAAAGTCTGTTTTTAAGCTTTATACACAGTACTTTCGAGTCATCATATTTAAATGTATGAGCGCGTAATACGGCTTAGTAATATTATGTTATACGTTTATATCATTAAAAATTTTTTGAAATATAAAGTTGTAATCAAAAAACCTGTTATACATTATATCTACTTTGGTTTTAGTCCGCGTCCATTGAGTTGGTATGCAGTACAATGCGTCGCCAAATAATATCAAGAGCATTCTACGGCTGGCTTGCATACTGCCGCCATTTGTCGACTGTCAGGACCCATCTTAGTGGTTTAGTGCATCCCGATATTATACCCAGCGGTGAGTGATATTCATTTAGGATTAGAATCGTATAATCTTGATTATAAACTAGTATATTTTATAATTCAGAAGGCACAGAAGGAGGTTTAACTGAGGAAGTTTGGCGATCTATGACGGACGAGCGCGGTGCTGTGAATGACAAAGATGAAATATACAGACTAGTGTACTATGCAGGGGTACAGCATGAGATCAGACGTGAGGTGTGGCCGTACCTTTTGGGTTACTATGAGTAAGTAAAATAGTTTATGAAGTATAAACTATAACATATAAATGTTTTGATCAAGTAAATATTTCTCAAGTTCAAATTACTTAATGCAGTAATAATGAGATAAACATGTTTCCCTTGAAAAGTAAGTACATTAGATTTCATACCCGTATTGAGCCAAAATTACGCGTATAAGTACGGGCTTAAGGCCTGGTAGAATACAGAAGAACTGTAATAACAAATATCACGATACATATTAACTTAATGATGGATCTTACAGGAATTTTGCCACTGGCACTATTTATGGAACTATTGAAACCAATAGTCTTATTATTGATGTCGTTAATATTTTCTAGATTTGGATCAACAGCGGAAGAAAGGGTAGAGCAGGATATTTCGTGTAGACGACAGTACGAGACTACTATGTCTGAATGGTTGTGTGTAGAAGCAATAGTCCGGCAGAGGGATAGGGAAGCAACAGCTGCTTCCATCGCGAGGCTTGCTGAAGGAAAACTAAAGCCAGTTGATAATACTGAGCAATGTGAGGTGAGTAGAAATGAAGTTTCCTTTGATACGTTTTATTTGAGTTGATATATTGTCGTTATATAAAGAGCAGATAATTATTCCATTTATGTATCCACTTTGGCATTTGATATTCAATATTATTTGTGAAAACTCATCCATACATATCATTACGCCGAGTCCTTAACGGGGTACTTTCTCTCTAGACTTGCATAACTCTTTCGCTTCGTCCACATTCATCAGTCTCTTCATCCATGCTCGCCGGTGAACTCCTTGAAATAAAATGTTCATACTAATTAAGCAAGTTATCTAGAATGGTATAAAGCGTGGATTTTACGTTACGTTACAAACGTAAAGTTTGGGTTTTGACTGAAAATCTTTGTTCATTTTAATAACATTGATGCTTCTATGCCTCTGTTGACGCTATCATATAAAAGTTTCACTATGCAACAACTTTTTACAATAAACATTTCCTCTATTAGGTATTTGAAGATGACTGCAGCGTCATATCAGACAACCCACCTGTAGTATCACCTGAACCCAGTGAGAATGAACAGAAGAAGGTCGATACGAAGCCAATATTATCACGAGCTCCAAGTATAGATGAAATAGATAATATTGAAATGGATCCAGAGGAAAAGGAGAGGTCGGAAGCTAAACTTAACGGAGAGACTGAGACGAGTGATAAAAGAGGGAGTTTAGATGTAGACAGTCTTAAAGACTCGGAGGAAGATGACGACGATGTGCACCTCAAAAGTGTTGTGGAGAATCCTGATATGAGAAGAGAGAGTATAGCGGAGATAAAGAGGTTGGCGGAAGGAATAGTTCAAAAAGGCGAAGGAAGAGGTTTACTGTGTAGCGTAGATAGCGCGAATGTGAACCTTAACGGCTGTGATATAAGATCATCAGTGGATGAGAGCGACCTTAATCCACCCCAGCAGCATACTAGTGTTATAATTACGAATCCATCGGTTGATTTAGCAGCTCCTGGGTCACCAGTGTCTGGAGGAACTACAGGTGAGATTCTGAAAGAACTAAGTGCCGATATTTTTGTCTTATAAGACATTGATTTTATGAATGCTTTAAGCTCTGGAAGCAGAACACTGAACTCCATTAAGCGTTAGAAAATAAAATCAACGATGCACATAAGTGTAGTAGCCGTACCGCTCTAGGTTTTAGAAAATATTAATGTTGACTCGCTCTCATTCATTTGTAATAATTATCTTGGGACAATCCAATTCAAATTAACCTACTTTAGGAATTCTAAACTAGGAAACAATTTTTATTAGTACACTTACACTATATATTTTTTTACACTCATAATAATACGAGCCGTGGTGGCTGAGTGGTTCGAGCAGTTGCCTGCGACGCAAAGGTCGCAAGTTCGAATCCCGACTGTACCAATGAGTGTTTCTGAACTTAAGTACAGTGATTAGTCACACCACGAGCTTTACGGTGAAGGAAAACATCGAGAGGAAACCTGCATACGTCTGAGAAGAAATTCAAAGGCGTATGTATAGTCGTGCTTGAGTAACGGCGATGGACTCGCCATCTGTCACGTTGGCACCTATGGGGTATTACCTAGACACCTCTGCCTACCCCTTCGGGGACCTTTGCGGGAAGGCGTGAGGATATTTATTATTTTATTTAATAATACTCATGATCATGAAATAATATTGCTGACATTTATGGCGTATTTAAAACATACATGATTGAATCACAGCACCAACATTTATTTTCAATAATCCAGCAATTTCAATCATTACCAAATTTGTCCAGCATTCTGTTAGTCTTTGCATTGTGGTGAAGAAGGCAACTCCACGCCTGCTTAACTATAATATTGATGCAAAAATATTCCTATTCTAGCGACAGTCAGTCCTGCCCGGAGTCCTTTAGGAGTGGTGCGTGAAGAGTCCCACTCGGCCGGTGCCTCATTCGACACGTTAGAGCCTATGAATGACCCAAGGCCTGAGAACCGCTCTAATTGTGTTTCACCAGCTAGTTCTAATGGAGGTGTTTATTCAGTAAGTATTCATTTAAATACATTAGAAGTTGGTTGACTATCACGTAATGCACAGACTGCAGGTTTACACCCAGGTGTACAGGTAC
The DNA here is from genome assembly GCA_945859725.1 of Drepana falcataria. Lineage (NCBI taxonomy): Eukaryota > Metazoa > Arthropoda > Insecta > Lepidoptera > Drepanidae > Drepana > Drepana falcataria. The sequence continues at coordinate 4,449,434 of OX243941.1, read as the reverse complement.
TTATAATTATGACAAAATGACATTTATCACACCTACATATATCTCCGGTGAAAACTGGGTGTTTTATACTTTTGTTTACCCTTTTGGAGATTTTTGTGTTGTGCATGTACCTGCAGATAATAGTCTACTGAGTATCAATATGGGCAGTGGAAGTTTTACCCGTTGAATATATGTTTATTTTATTTTATTACAACTGTAACTTTCTTTCACCTCACATAACTCTGAGAGCCTCTTAGTATATACTTATATACTCTGAATTTAATAAGTTTAATGAGACTTGTATTTCAGAATGAATTGGTCGAGAGCTTCGCCTTGAATTTACATAGGATTGAAAAAGACGTGCAGAGGTGTGACAGAAATTATCCGTTCTTCACTGATGAGAATTTGGATAAGCTAAGAAATATTATGTGCACGTAAGTATATATTGCTACAGCGATTTAAATTTCTGTAGAATTTATAAGTCTGAAGAGAATTGGCGCTCAACTCCCTCAGCCTCTGCTTACTCCCTAAGAGATTCGGCGTGATTATAAGTATATGACTTACAGTTGTGTGATAAAATTTGTAAGCCAATTGGTGCTATTCTCTCAGTACCCCATGCTTTTGCTAGTGAAGGTACTCCTAGGTGAGGAAAATCGGCATAAAACGAAGAGAAGGGTAGTGGTCGGCTTTGTCTACAAAATGACTACTCGTGGTTCAGATACGTGTGGGAGCACCTGGAGACGGGCTACATGCAGGGCATGTGTGACCTGGTGGCGCCGCTGCTAGTAATCATGCGTGAGGAGGCATCTGCGCATGCCCTATTTCATCGCCTCATGGACAAGGCAACTGACAACTTCCCCTCCGGCCAAGCGATGGACGCGCACTTCGCCGATATGAGGTACCTTTCTAAATTCAGCCTTATTTTAGTGGTTATTGTTCTATAACGAAGTGTATAGGCCACGACATTCGCAAGCAGTCCGAAGGGACAAGTTAAACACAGGGAAATCATTTGATTAAATCGGTTCAGTAGTAAAGACTACGTTGTAACATTAATTTACTTATGTTTGTTAAGATAAGTACACCTATATAATTACGTACTCGTGGCCAGTTCGTAGCACATGAGATTCACTCACTACCTTTGGCTATTGCCTCCATGCTCTGGTTCAATGGTCTATTATTATAAGGGACCTAATGATTCTTTGTAGAGAATAAGTAAAACAAACAAATTTTAAAGTATTGGTTCCAAATAGTGTGATTGGTGTGCTATGCGCAGCATACGCTAACCGTCTAGTTTTTCAACTAGGGTAACGGAAAAAGACAAATTCGTTCCATAGTATTACTTGAAGCATTTGTAGTTTTACTAGCTTTCGATAGATGGCGCCTGGTGATACTTTCTGAAAGCGCATTTCTGTACCTACAATACCTACGTATTCTGATAATAATGATGTTGTTTTTCTCAGATCACTCATCCAAATCTTGGACTGCGAACTGTATGAGTTGATGCATGCTCATGGGGACTATACTCACTTCTATTTCTGCTACCGTTGGTTCCTCCTCGATTTCAAGAGGGAATTGCTCTACCAAGACGTAAGTTCATAGTTATACTAATTAAAGGTTCTCAATAGAACTTTCTTTTTTCAAATTCAAAATCTTTATTCAGAACAATTGACGGCAGGGAATAAATACGTAAAGTATTTCCTGACATTCCCTGAATTTCATTTCCTGAATAAGCCTGCGATATGAAAGTGGTATCTTGTCCTCTTAATAAATGCTAATCTCCGGCTCAGAGAAATTTTAAATGTTTCATTGATGTGTTTACTGTCTTGCCTGACGGCTGTCAGTGATTTTCGACTTGGCGCGGTTACTTACAATGACAGCTGTCAGCAATTTGTTTTGGCGGGCTTTTGTATATATGCGCGCGATTATCAATAAACCAGAGTTCTGAATAACATCTTTTATTCCGCTCCATACATACGTAACATTCATCCTTAGTATATCCAAAACCAATAACACTATCTTCCGCAGAAGTTGGATAAATATTCATTTGTATGCAGGTATTCGCAGCGTGGGAGCTGATTTGGACAGCAAGGCGTGTGTCATCCGAGCACATGGTTTTGTTCATAGCACTGGCCCTCCTCGAGACATATCGTGACGTCATCCTTGCAAACGACATGGACTTCACGGATATCATCAAGTTCTTCAACGGTGAGTTGATGTATCTGCTCATCATCATTGTTCATGATCATCACTGTTAGCGTCAGGTAGATTCCTCCGATCGTCTTTTGTTTCATTGGGTCAAAAGGGGTAACACGACTATATATTTATTTGTTTGTATTAAAGCGTACCAGAATATCTCGTGCGGTTTGTTTGTGTGTTAGTATGTTTGCTATTCCGTCACGCTGAAACGTCTGCCCGGATTCAGAAGAAATTTAAAGTGGTGGCTTTCACTCTGACTTAAATAGGCTCACGCCTTTCCTCAAGGGTGATCCAAAGAGATTGGAGTTTAAAAAGCAACTTTTTTTTGTAAGATGTTTATATGTGCCAACACGATAGATGCCGTGTATGTCTCTGTGAATTCACAGGCTATCAAGACTGCTATAGCTTTCATACGATGTTCACTTCAGTGCAAAGTTCGTGATATGCTCTCTAAATAAAGTGTAAGTGTGCAACTTTGCAGCACTGATGTTTGAGTTTTATCGGTACACATTGATTACCTATGAGTGCACACCCACACTACAATTAATAGACTCGGGTCAGTATGAACCGAGTCTATTAATTGTATCCCCCGCATCCCACATCCTCGACTAGAAATTGGTGCATGCGTTCGTGGACGGCACAATATGTAAAGCTAAGTCAGTTTTGCCATGTCACGTCGGCACCTAAGCATATATCCTCGGCTAACGTGGGTATATGTGAAGATACACGATTCATTGTGCAAAGGCTGAAATTGCGTCATACATATTATATTATACTAGCTGTGCCCGCGACTTCGTCGGAGTAGACAGCTTTTTTACCTTTCGTAAAAAAAAAATTTTTTTTTCAACAAAAAAGTATCCTATGTTACTTCTAATACCTCCGAGAATATGTGTACAATGTTTTATGACGATCGGTTAAGTAGTTTTTAGGTGAAAGCGTAACAAACAAACTTACATTCACATTTATAATATTAGTAAGGATTAATGTCGTATGTATGTATATGAAACAAGCTGTGTCCCGTGCTTTCACCCGCGTAGAATTTATTTTCATTTGTAGTTTTCTTTTGTGACGTAAAACATAGTATACTGGCTTATTCCAGCTAACAATATATCTGTGTACCAAATTTCATCCAATTCCGTTTAGCCGTTCTGGCTTTATTAAGTAACGAACATCCTCACAAACTGTCGCATTTATATTATTAATAGAATAGACTCAACGTTATTCTGCGACGTTGTAATACAAATAAGTATTTGTTATCTGACTGCATCATCATACACGAACGACCAATGGCGTGCCTTTTTAATGATCACTAAAATAGCTCCGTGTTACAGAGATGGCCGAGCGTCACGACGCTTCCGCCGTGCTATCACTGGCCCGAGACCTCGTACTGCAAGTCCAAACCCTAATAGAGAATAAATAGAGACCAAATTGCAATAAACGGCACAGTGTGATCTAATGCATAAATACAATTATCAATTTCGCCGCGGATCTTCGACGTCATCAAACATCGTTAGGTAATTAAGGATAGAGTGAGTCCAGATTGAGCATGTAAGGCAATGTTCCACCTTCAGATATATATGTTTAGTGAAATAGTGATGTATACAATGTGGACATACTTATAATAATATTATCTAGCGTATAATATACTTTAGAAATAATAAATAGAAAAATTTCAATATTTTACCAAATTAGTAGAGGATTTTTTAAACTATTAATTATATTGGCTATAATAGTGTATCAATTATGTTACGTAAATGTTACTATTTAGAACTGTTTGTAAAATTTATCCTCCAGAGATCATCATTAAAAATGTTTGTAAAATTAATCCTTCAGAGGAACTAAAGACATAATAAACAAATGAATGAATGAATGAATGAATGATTGAATGAATAAGTAATTATACAAATCTTAGCACATCAAATATAACTCTGGCGGAAAGTGGGTGTGTGGATATATATATATATAATTGCTAACTTTACATTACCTAGAGTAGACAAACCTTGACAAGTTTCAAAAGCAGTGAGCATAACTGAAGGATCTGATGACTGGATAAAGCGAAAGAGGTCTAGAGAGAACTACGATCCACCCTCTCCACCTACTCCGTCGGGTACTCGGCGTGATGATCTGATGCTGATCTGAACTGTCATTGCTGATTATACCTACATCTATAATTTATCGCGACACTGATTTTGATCAGTTCGTTTATCACTTCATTCTGTATATTTAGCGCGTTTTTTATTCTCTTATATGAATGGCTTGACAACGGAAAGGGTTTAATCCTAATGTGATGTCAGATACAGGTAGATATTATATTTTTGTGGACATAGAAGAAATTGCGACACCATATCTCGTGACCATATGTAGGTACCATACATGTACATACACGGTACATTAATTGAAAGAGTATAAATAAGTCTATATTTACATATTTATATATATCTCCTTCCAAAGAATTAAAAAATTAATAAACATTATAGAATTCAATTCAAAATTCCTGCATTTTTACTTGCAAATTTCATTTAAAACATATTTACTAACAAGCTAATTCCATCTCGAACTTTTTCTAATGATTTTAAGAAAAAAGATAGCACAAAATATTCGTAAATATAATTATTAATAACAAACAATATTTACAATAGTTGTCATCCTTAATATTGTAAACTATGCGTTCGTACGGTATAACATGCCTAAAACTAATGTTGAATTGTCGAACCCGTGTCATATCTCTAAATATTTTCTTCCTCCCTGTGCCTTGTCCCTTTTAATATAATATGATCAATTATTATTAATCTTGAATACGGTAAACAAAATTATTTACATATGACATAAAATATTTAATAGTATTTTGCGTATCTCTTTCTCTTTCATCAACCTTTACATTTAAGAGCAGTTTTTTTGTAACATACAGTTATTTTTTTATAACCTACAAAGACTCTGCAATGATTTAAATCTAGTTTTCTTTTAGTCTTGGTTCATATTTTACTAAAAATATGAGAGTATAATATAATATTTTATCATTGTTGATGTATTTAAAAATCCGCGGTAGCTGATTTTAAATCGCCTACAAAGACAGGATTGCTGGATCGAGCCCCGGCGTTTACCTATGAGCTACTCTGTAGAAGCACAGTGATTTATCACATACATGCTACGTACATGAAATAGAATCCCGTGTTATCTGGCATAAGCTTGAAGCTAAATTCGAAGATGACAGGCTAACGATCTGTCACGGTTGCACCTAATTGTAACCTAACCCGGTGGACAGCGCGAGTCACATCTCGGCATACGCTTTCACGGATATGCGAATATCGCCCTTCATGCCTTCTTACCATGATCTAATTTCGTTTGATTTTGAAATAGCGGAACGAATGAATGATGTATTAAATGGTAATTTTCTATCTCATCAATGTTATATTATAATATGGTTGTTCATTGTGCAGTTATCGCTAGGGGAATTACTTTTGCCCGCGGCTCTAATTAGGATTGTTCTAGGAAACTGTAATGTTAAAAACAATTACTATTATAATTACAAACAAACAATGTGATTGCAACATGACACGTAAATTTACCATCTATTTATAATCATTATCAAATACATTTATATTGACTGTTTGCAACAAACTATGTCCTCAATATTATTTAGTTCAACTATAGTACTTTTTGTTATTCGTTAATTGTAGAACAACTAAGAAAATAGACATGATCTTAATTAAGCTTTTTATGATCTTGGATCTATTTGAAAGGACCAAGGCCTATATAATACATTAATACTAATAACTCTTTCGTATAAGTTTGATTTCTTCAGTACCTGAAGCGTTTGACTTAAATATGATGCTAACCGCCGGTTTCTGGTACAATTTTAGCACGATGAATTAGTCAACACTTTGTCACAATAACAATTTGTTAACAATCTGTCATCGAGCTTTGAGTTTCTAGAACGCAAATCATCGAAAAATTAACTAATCTACTGTTGACAGCCGAATTATTTTTTAAAGTATATCTATTTCCCTCTAGCTTATAGCTTCGTCTTTGTCTTGCAATGTCAAAGTATTCCCGCCGGGAGCTGAAGTTTCGTTAGTTGGACAAAAGTTTGATTTGTTGTTGTTTATCTTGTTTGTTTAGGTACTTCAGTTATCGTGTGATAAACAAGTGTAAAGAATATAAATAAATAAAGTGTAAATGTTAAAATGCCGCCGCTGTCGCGTAAAAATTACACAGAACGCGATCTATCTACTTATATTTTATTCTAATATTTATATTATATAATTTATAGTAATTCAACATATAGGTAGGTTCCCGACAGGGCTGATGATGATGATTTGAAACTTGCCAATTTCTAATATTTTTGCTATTATTAAAAGATTATTTCGATTTCTGTAACTTTACACACTTATGTCTTAGGGTTTGTCTAAAGAGATTCATATTAAAAAAATATCAGATTAAAAATCAAATAAAATTATATGAATAAAAATATAACCAATTCAAAACTAAAAATCAAAGGCAATGTTCTATTAATATTTCAACGTAAGGAATTAGGAAACCAAATAGCATTATTGATAGAAATTAAGTTTTATATTAATATTGCTATAAAAAACGAAAAATTAAAATCGATTATTTTGTAACATCCCTATATCCTATTAAATCCGCTTAGAAATTGGAGTTCAAATCGGAATACTTGCGTTAACACGTCGATAATTCCTCGATAATCTACAATTAAAAATTGTATGTCAACAATATGTTAACAAAGAGAAAATGCGTTCAGAAACTCAAAATGGCTCCAATCGGCAATTGATTTGGGATTTGACATACCGTTGACAAACTGCCAACAGTTTGTCAGTTGAAGCTTCTAGCAACCCAAACTACGTCTAATTAGAGATTAACAATCTGTCACGTAATTTGATGGATAGAAATGCGTACGAGAAACCGGCTGTTAGTTTGATTGTCAAGTCGGGAAAAGTTTGAGCTTATTGTGTTCGGCAAGATGAGGTTGTTTCTATTTGTAATTAATAAAGGCAGACGTTGGAAGTAGTGCCCAAAATACAGTAGGTTTAACACCAGTCACAATAGGTATTATTATCTTTATTTCGTGACAAGTGGAGTATTTTCGTGACGCGACGTAGGGCCTAGTAGGATCTACTAGGCTCTACTCTCCCTTTGCCTTCCTTTCCCTCTTTCTTCCTTCGTGCGAGACTTGGCGTGATGATATGTGGATGTGTATATGATTGTATACGGTCTAATAGAATCAAGTTTGGTAGAAAAGGTCTTTGTTGCATGTCAAGTATATTATGGCGTATGAGTATGTGTCTGGCATTGTTGCCACTTCTGTAATGTGTGAGTAAGCTGAAATGTTGACAAGTTACAAATATTTAATCAGCATATCAATCTATATCAAACGTATCACAATATATGACGACTGATATTTGACGTCTTACCTTAATAGGCTCTCTGAATCCGTACTATTTCGTCCGAGTGAATTTTTAAATACAAAAATGCGAAATCAAATTTTACCAATAAGTAAGCGCACTCCTCGCTATTAATAAGTAGTACTTACACTCAAAATGTATGCCTGTTAATGTTTAAGGCTAGTTTGAAATATATTTCTACGTTATATTTAGCGCTTCCGAACACGTTATTAGATACTATATTTATTATTAAGTAAACTGTTGAATATTTTGTACTTGTATTTGTCAAGTGTCAACCTGATTTATCGATTAATTTTGATTAGTATACGGGTCGTGGTGACTCAGTGATTGGAATAGTCATTGCATGGTCAATCCTTGGTGGCGTGTGTGAATGACTTATCTTGATTCAAGTACAATGTTTTGTCACACTACGGGCATTACGAAAATAATGTTGTAAAAAATCTTGCATTTATGGAGACGGATTCACAATCTATTAAGTTAGCACCTAAATATGTTTATCCGGCAAAGAGTTCGTTGTTGCACGTCTGCTTTTTGCCAGACATAGATAAATTTATCGTAATTTATAGACATTTAACCAAAAATGTTAAAGATCATCTCGTACAAAATAACACGATATCATGTTTACTATTTTATATTCCTAATGTAAGAAATAAAAAAAAATTATGTCCAGAGTTTATCTACTGATACTTACAATTAAGTAGAAAGAAATTAAAATAAGTCGAGCATGCTCATGGATAAATTTACTGAACAGACAAACAGGTAGACAGAAGATAAAAGTGGTGGAGCAGGACTTTAATAGCAAAATGTTTGTTGAGTCCGTCATCGTCAGTAGTCTGTCAAGTTTTACTGAAATGTAAAAAAAATGCATTTCACCATTCGGCATATAAAATACAAATCCTATGAATGTTTTAAGCTTCGTAGTATATATATAGAGATCATGAGAGTAAATCATTAATTCACCTTGCATATAGTAAACGGTAAAAAATATTTATTTTTAAAATTATATTGAGTGTAGCCTATATTCTGATATTGTATTTTACTAAATCTATATGTATACTGTAACCGTATCGTTAAGGCTTTTTGATGTTTTGTGCCGTCATGTTATACATGTCCATTTAATTGTGATGATTATACGCTTAAATTCAACTGTAATCAATCAACAGAATGCTTAGTCTCACAACGACTGCCATATCTAAAAAGTTTGCGTTCAATCAGTTTCAAGTTGAACGGCGCCACCTGTTGGTGATTTTACGAAACTATAATTATGTTTAAACTTTGCAGTTTTGAAAAGTGCAATGGGAAGTCTTGTTTATACCGAAACCCACGCAGAGCGTTTAAGGCCTAACCCTTCACAATGTTTGAGCCAAGCTTTACAACCCTACACTGTGTTAAGAACACATTATAAATTGTGTCAAATTTAATAAGAATATTATAAAATATAAATAATTATGTAACGAAGTTCAGGTACACTAAAGATAATTATGGAAGCATTCAGGTGTACAGTTTGAAAAAAAAGGGGTAGTTCGTTCTTTTCCATATTTAAATATGGATGTTGATTTCGTCAATTGAATTCCTACTCAATAATAAAATCGTTTTAAAAACTGCAATTACCCGGCACCCCGCATTCCATTCCAAAGTAAAGTGAAGCAGAGTCTTATTTACCATAATGAACTAATGATTATGGTTATTCCAAAGTGCGAATGGGACATATATATGAAATTACTATTATCTCTCTCCTTCACGCTCTGGAACAATTATATAATTAACAAGCCATGATGGCTCCTGGTAAGTAGCATTGCAATACTGGTGAATGTTTTTGCTTGACACCAATTGAGAACTTAAAGAAAAGGCGTCAGAATATACTAAATGCTTCTATAATATATCGATAAATATAGTAAATAAATATAGATATTAATGTGTAGGTACTTATTAAAAATGTATGTCTCATATGAATGTTTGTACCTACGGATCTATGTAATGACAATTTTTATTAATACGCACTTGTTAACGTAATAATGTGTAATAAATACTATTTATCTATGTGTTAAATGTACAGTTGTATAGGAATAGGTATCCTAGACCTTTATTCCCTGGTATTAAATTCTCATTTTACGTTTCACACTATATGGACATACCCCAGATGCGTAACCATGGCGTGCTATTGCGAGCTTAATTGTATGAAAGAGACACATACATAGGCGTTGTATACATCTGTTACCTGTGTAGCACCTGTCAACCTGTAGCTTTGTTTGTAGTAGGTTGGTAAACATTGATGTCTTTTAATGGACTAACTTTATCCGGAATCCTATTTACTCCGGAATAATGTAGTTATTCCGGATTAAGTGAAAGGTTTTAAATCAGTTGAGTAGTTTTTGAGTTTATCTATTACAAACTTACAAACGTTTTACGAACTTACAAACAATCAAATATTTCCCGTTATTTATATAGATTATATCTAAATTTAAATAAATACAACCATTTCTGATTACTTACACCATTTATATCTCAAGAACGGACCGATGATCTCCGATTTGTTGGATTCGTCTAATCTGAGAATAGCAGAAAGACTTTTAAAGTAAAGAAATTATTAACGTTAATAAACTTTCACTACATTAATTTTCTTTGGCGGTATGAAGTTCGCCGGGTCAGCTAGTAGCTAGCTTATAAATATAAGTATTTATTTAATATTTTGCAACAGCTTACAATTTTTATAAACTGACAATGTACCCTGATGGGCGTAGCAACACAATAATTTTCTTATTCCTTAAATTAATTTATTTATTAATTATGATAACATTTATACCATTAAAATTTAAAATGTTTTGAGATCAAGGCTAGTTAGAATTTAATATTATAAAGTAATCCCTATAACTAATGACAACAACTATATGTTTAATAATAAAATATATATCTATCGTACTTACTGCGTTGAATATAAAAGTACCCAGTTAGAAATATAACTCCGCCGAAACGAGGCTGGAACTAATACTCACCTCCATCTACCCCTTCGGGGACTTTATAGAAAGGCGTGAAGATTTATTCTTAAACTGATTTATTATACGTACGTACATTAAAATTTTTGGCCGTGTTCGAGTGGTTTGAGTAGTTGCCTGCGACACAAAGATTGCATCCCGACTGTACCAATGAGTTTTTCTGAACTTAAGTACAGTGATTAGTCGCACCACGAGTTTTACGGTGAAGGCAAACATCGAGAGGAAACCTGCATACGTCTGTGAAGTAATTCAAAGGCTTATGTATAGTTGTGCTTGACTAACGGCGATGGACTCGCCATCTGTCATGTTGACTCCTAATATATCTCTGGCGGAAAGTGGGTGTGTGGGTATTATCTATACACCTCTGCCTACCACTTCGGGGACCCTTGTGGGATTTAATTTAGATGTTAATAGCACGTCATGGTGACGCCTTTGTTTATTAAATGTACTCTATCATATCTATTACCTCTTCCCCACTGACTTCCGTAAGGATTAGACAGATTTAGCAACAAGAATGTTAATGCGATACACGAGTAGTAGACACCTGAATGTTTTTTTATATTTGCCTCTTGTAGCCTGGATTTTTTTTCTACTTAACCCAAAGGTCTCCAGCCAGAGACTTGCAAGGTGCTAAGCAAACACAGCTAAGGGAACTCCTACAATTGAATATACCTTGACACCACTTATCACAGCACTTGGAGCTGTATCAGCCTGTATAAGTTTCTTCCATAGACGCAAGTAGAATGATTATAGTAGATTTCTTCCATAGAAGCATACTTAAGTAGGCAGTGCTTAGGTGTTGCTCCGACAGAAGACAATTACACTCCATAGTGTATAAACTTTTTGGTTGCGCTTATTTAACTGCTATTGTCTATGAGAGAAAAGAGTATTGTAGAAATTGTTTTATTATTTTAAAGAAATATATCTATAAATTTTCCAGACTTTAACACTTTTCAATACCTACTTGTGTCGCAGATTCCAACATTGTATTTAATAGCGTCTGAGTCTCAGAATAAAGCCCAGTTAATTAAGATTTATGGTGAACAATTATTTTTGTGAAAATCATGTCATTAAAATATGTTTTCATTTTACATTTGTATTTCAATTGGTGAATCCTGTGCATAATACAAATTCCATTATTTCCAATGATTCTAGTCCTTATACAAAGATAACTGAGCCATTTCACACTACATACAGGCCATATTCGCTTCTTTAAAATGTAAATGTAAAAGCCGGGTGGTTCGAGCAGTTGCCTGCGACGCAAAGGTCGCAAGTTCGAATCCCGACTGTACCAATGAGTTTTTCTGAACTTAAGTACAGTGATTAGTCACACCACGAGCTTTACGGTGAAGGAAAACATCGAGAGCAAACCTGCATACGTCTGAGAAGAAATTCAAAGGCGTATGTATAGTCGTGCTTGAGTAACGGCGATGGACTCGCCATCTGTCACGTTGGCACCTAATATACCTCTGGCGGAAAGTGGGTGTGTGGGTATTACCTATACACCTCTGCCTTCCCCTTCGGAGACCCTTGTGGGAAGGCGTGAGGATAAGTTATCAATAGTAAAGTCGTTGTGGCCGAGTGATCCTGCTCTCCTACTAACTCCTTAAAACTACTCAAATATTGCAGGTTTTAATGGTATGACGACTGTACCATTGAGATTTTCTAAACTAATGTACCTATAGAGATTAATCATACCAGGAGCTTTCCTCTAGCCAATGGGACCTGCAACAAGCGGCGGTTTCTGAGAGTGCCGAATCAAATGACCTATATTTTTTTACGTTAGTTTATCGATTATTTATTTGATTTTAAAAGCGCCCACTTGATATTTGAACACATCGAAAGTTATTTGCGGTAAGAGGTCTGCATAGGCTCGAAAGAATCGTGGATACCTGTCGGCCCATAGTTCATACTCATAGTCAACTATTTAATAGGGCAATGACAAACGATCGTGCTAATAAAATGTAAATAAATATTGATGATTGATGACAAACATTGTATAATATCTGGGAAGCCCATCGCTCATTTGTTTATCGTATTGATTTGTTTATCATTATAAGAAAAAAATACAATTAATCATTCAATAACACAGTTTGATGATACATCGATACTCATAACAAGGATGTAAGTACATCGCAGACTGATGGCATTTGCTTCCTACACGAACTTCACTAATGTATCTCTTTGAATATTTCCGTCAATTCAATCTACTGAATAAATCTATGAGGAAAGGACATTTAACATCCTCGTATAGTAGATAGGGCCATCCACGAAGACGCGCCCCTCTATTGTTCGTTACAGTTCATTGTGTATGTGCTTGATCACGTTGACTCGCGGGCGCGGTGGCGGGCGCGGTCACGAAATATCAAACACATGATGTAATATCCAAGTGTTCACGTACAAAACGCACACGGGCAAGCTAGCGACCAACGCGCGCGGCGCGCTCGCGGCATTATCAAACGAGTCAGACGTTTGTGTGTGTTCACGTCGAACTAGTGGCGGAGCGCGCGATTCACTCGCGACGCCAGGTAAGTTCAACCAGTTTGAACTTGTCGCTCGAATCAAAACAGTTGACAATCATCCTGGTATATCCAAAAAATCTTTCAGGATGTTCTCTTAAATTACTATAATGTATGAAATTCGCTATATCGTTCTCTTTCTTTATTAATTTCGTGCACACCAATTCTAATTTTTATCCCCATCTCCCACTTAAGGTATGAATTTTCGGTTAGAAATAAAAGATCTTTTCAACCTCTGCCAACACGTCATACTCGCGCAAACGCCTGGCGGACAATGTGAACACGAGCTCGCCACGTCTCCGCGCCCGCACCCGCTCCCGCGCCCGCACGTTCCAACGTGAACAAGCACTCAGTGTGCAAACTTCTCGGTACACACTGATCACATGTGAGTGCACACGCACACTACAATTAATAGAATCGGGTTATACTCCCCGCATCCCGCGACACCCTCGACTAGATATAAGTGGGGCGCGTCTTCGTGGATGGCACTATCTGTACCTTGGAACCAAACAAGTATCGAAGTTCGTGATTTCAAAGGAGTTTTCTTGCATGAACGCTCAAGCTGTGAAAACTCTGCACTTAAGGTTTTTGTTAGAGAGTGCAACATGGTGTTCTTCGAATAGGGTGTGAAAATATTCCTGCAGGGTTTTTTATACAACAAGAGTGGTAAACAAGCATACTGCTCACCTGATGGAAACGGTTACCGTAGCCTATTTACATTCACGATACCGAAGTATCACTTGCGCGTTGCTCGAACTATCGCTCGGAGAGTTATACTGTATTGGCAGCATAATAGAACTAATCCCTCTGTTGCCAAAACAATGTAACATTTCTCCCCCTACCCAAGGAGCTCATTATTGGAAACCCCATTCACCGCCTAGGAACATAGCACAAAAAATTGTGTTATTTGGCTACGGACTTCTGTAAGGTGGAGGTCCTGCCCCAGTCGGGCAGCTCCAAATTCGAACGGGAAACCCGTTATGCCCTACCTCTCTTTGCAACCATTTACCCCCTGTCCGATATTTTGTGAAAAGTTATGAGATTGACAATATTCTCGTCCGTGCAGAGATTTGAGCCTCAATACCTTCCGCATGATACTAGAGCAGTTGAAAAGAGGTAGGCCAAAACGGATCTTCCGTTCAAAACTGAATCTTTGCTGTTAACTTAGAACTTTTCGGATCTGTGGTACAGCTAAAAAATATTTAGACTGAATTCGCTATCAGTTTGCATCAAAATGGCTACTTTTAGTGAAGTTCTTATTAAGGGTTGAATGGAAATAAAATGTGTTTTTCATTTGTAGTTGCTTTATTGCGTTTTTACACATATTTTAATGTACAGATAGGAACAGGCTTTCTTCTAAACATATCCTTTGACTTACAATGTTTGGTGCGTAACTTGGTATAACATCGCATTATGCATTCGCATTACGCATATTTGATAAATTATTATTATACTTGTTTTAATTATAAATTTTATTATTATATTCCCTTCAAAAAATGTGTAGTGTAGCGACAACGTAAAAATGACTGTACTAAGTACAGAAAAAACTCATTGGCACTGAGCAAATTCGAACCTAATTTTTTTGCATTGCAGGGGATTACTAATGACGCTTTTGTTTCCTTAACTTAGCTTTAAGTATACTATAATAGTTCTAATAGTATAAGTAAGGTATTGTACTATAACATTATTTTGGTACATTGTTATTCATAACGTAGTTATATTTCACAGCCATTGATAGTTAGATCTATGTATGAAGCCTGACGTGACTGAATCATACTTACTCTAATTTATTAGCTTTAGTCCTACTTCGATGTTTCATTGACATAATTAATCAAGAGTGCGAAAGACAGATTTATAGATGAGACTGTACTCTGTTTCTTTCACACTCTAACACGTGGCGGTAGATAGGTACGAAATGGTATCTTAAAATGGTTACAGTGATGATAATATAAAAGGGTAAACTTAAGCCTTACCTAGAGATATAAATCTGAAAGTTATATTTAAATCTAGTAGATAGTATATTATTAAATATTATTATAATTATAGAATTGAGATTTCTTCAAAAGTTGGTGCTCTTTATAACCACGTGGGTAGTCTATGCCATACGTGTAACTCCGAATTTTGGTCTGATATTAGTTTTTTCTTTACTGTAGTCTTACAAAGACCTTATCTTTTGTTTTTATTTTATTCTACTTTAATCATATGTATCTATACATTTTTATGTCACCGATTGTAGGTCTGAGGTAATTTATGATTTAAAGGTTAAATCATAGTAAATATACAATTAATTTGAATCTTTCTCCTAATCCTACAAATTCAAATTTCAGTGAAAAAGTGCATTATAAGTTTTACATAAAATTTGACACACAACAGAATTTGTGAAAAACAACCAACGCCGATTGACACTACCTGTCAGTTTAAATTCTGAATATACATTTACCCTTTAAGTACTGGTAGAATTACCGAATAGCTTGGTCTTGACACTTTCAGGTAGCTCTTGTACATCGATCAGTTCAGCGACAGAAGAGGGGTGTGGAGAGTAATGGTCCCAGGTCTGTATGTTGCTGTACAGAGCATCACCTGGACATAATGTGGCCCGCACTTGTCTATGGCCCACCAGCTTGTAGCGAGAGTCGATGTGGCCGAGCTCTACTCCAGCTTCAATAAGCGCTTTAGCAGTCTTTATTTGGTCGGCGGGCGGGACTGTGTCTGGTCGAAAAAAACATGAAATTGTAAAATTTTAAGGATATCTATACTAATATTATAAAGAGGAAAGATTTGTTTGTTTGTTTGTTTGTTTGTAATTAATAGGCTCCGAAACTACTGGACCGATTTCAAAAATTCTTTCACCTTTGGAAAGCTACATTATCCCCGAGTAACATAGGCTATATTAAATTGGACCCGATAGGTGGCGCTGCGATCGAGTTTCAAGAATTTTACCTTTTTACCCGGGCGAAGCTTTCTGTGTGTTTCTGTGTGTCTTAAGCTAGATTCGAGAATGGTTTAGATTTACAATTGGACCCAATAGGTGGCCCTGCGATCGTGTTACCGGCAATTTATCTTTTTCACCCGAGCGAAGCTGGGCGGGACAGCTAGTCTTATATAGAGTCAAAGGTGGTTGAGTGGTTTGCGGAACAAAAGTGTTTCGAAAATGAAGTTAACTGGCAAGCAATAATTTATTCATTTAATCATATTATATTAGAATTGTGGTGGCCGAGTGTTCTGTGGGTTCGAGTTGTCTGCAACACAAAGATTTCAAGTTCGAATCTGATTCGAGGTTTCTCTGAACTTAAGTACAGTGATTAGTATCACTACGAGTTTTACGGTCAGGGAAGGAATCACCATAAACCAACACAAAGGATTTTCAGTTGTTTCAATAATTTTCCCACGTTTAATCTGCCATAAAAAATTGCAATAAAGTACATTACTTTATTGCATTTTTTTTATAAAAAAGTCTAGTATATTGTATATTTGTGTGTGTCTGTTTCTTTACACTCACCGCTCCAGTCTCCAATAAGGACGATTCCGATGCTCACCGAGTTGAAATACAAGGAGTGTGCTCCGAGCACGTTCCAGCCCCGACCCTCATAGGCAGTACCGTCGCTGCCAACAGCGAAACTGAACAGAAATATTGTTTTTGTTTAATGCCTTCCCAAAGGTGTCCCCAAAAGAGTATTTAAGCACAGGTGTTAACACATTCAAGGGAAGACTTAATGGGGCTAGGTTTTCACATGTTTCTTGTACATTTCTATTTACTCATTTACTCCTAGCTGCTGTTACGTGTTTTGTTCACCAAAAAGATGGCCAAGGTCACCGCTCAAGGACGGGAACGTCAAGAGTACTCGAAACCGACGAGCATGTATGAAGAGACTGATGAATGTGGACGAACCGAAAGAGGTATGCTAGTCTAGTGAGAACTGGCGCTCTATACTCTCTGCCTACTCCCTTAGGGACGGCGTGATGATATGATGATGATGATGATACATACACACATACATATAATCACGCCTCTTTCCCGTAGGAAAACTTTCCCGGGGTAGGCAGAGACCACTTCTTTCCACTTGCTACGATCCTTACATACTTCGTCCACTTTCATTATTCTCTTCATACATGCTCTTCGGTTTAGGGTACTCTTGACCTGGCCTTTTTTCAAGATGATGATAATGATATGATATAAATCATGATTCGTACTTGTATCCGATATCCCACCAGCCCCTATCCTCCATGTGGAAATCTTGCATGTTGCGCATGGCCTGGTGACACGCTTCGCTGCTGTAGCACGCAGCAGGCATGGCCGAGTGATGGATCACCACGTACGGTACTGGAGCCCGGAGCGGGGTGCGCTTCTTAGGCTCCCTCGCTTGCCACTGCGATCGTATCGCGAATGGGAAGTCATAAGATTGAACTTCGTTCTCTTGTGATTCTTCTGTGGAACCATACATGTTTTTAAATACTTAAAAAGCCGTGGTGACCGAGTGGTTCGAGCAGGTGTAGGAGTAGCCTGCGACACAAAGATCGCAAGTTCGAATACCTACCGACTCATGGGTGGGTACACCAATGAGTTTAAAAATTGATTTATGTACCGTGTATTCTTCCATATGCGTTTAGTAAAATGCGGTTATTTTTATATTACAAACAGACACTCCAATTTTATTTATTTGTATAGATGCAAACATAACTACAGGGTAATCACAGGTACCTAGGTAATGACGATAATTTTACTTTACTTACCTGCTGTGACGCACTTCGACGTAATAGCGACCTATTGTTATTACACAACCATGCTTTATAACTTACATACATACATAAATCACGCCGAGTCCCTAACAGGGTAGGCAGAGATAATAGAGAGCTAGTTCTCTCTAGACCTGCATACCTCTAACTTAAACAGAACAAATATATTTCTGCGAAAAGTACTAACAAAACACCTCTGCCTACCCCTTCGGGGTCCCTTGTGGGAAGTCATGAAGTTATGAAGTATTTAAGAGACAATAATAATGCACCGACCAATCGTATAGAAATATTATCTCTGGTTCTCCCTAGCTAACCGGAAACCGGTGGGTCTGTGTCTTACCAATATTATAAATTTGAAAGTTGTGTTACTTTTTTCACGCAAAAAAGAATTCGATGAAATTTCGTATGGAGATTAATTAATCGCTGGATAACAATATGTTCATGCATTACATAAAAATAACTAGCTCGAAATATTTTTGCGTGAGGGCGAAATCGTGGAACAACATGAAGTATTTAATATATTTAAGTAATATACTTGTTTTTATAGATACCTACATTCGCGAATTTGATACAGAAAAGGAACCATATTATTTAAATATATCTTCGCGCCTTCTCACGAGTTATCCAAATGGGTAAGCAAAGTAACAACACTATCTTTTCGCCGGAGATGTAAGTATTCATGTTTCAACGTGACAGATGACGAATGCACCGACGTTTCTTATGCCCGGCTATACATTCATCTTTGAATATTTCTCTCGAACAAATGCACGTTAAAGAATATGTATATTTCCACGATATCCCTCAACGGCCCCCCTAAGGGGTAGGCAGAGGTATGTAAGTTATACCTTTACACACACAAAAAAAAATCACTGAGCTCATTCTAAATCCAATAGAAGAAGTATTAATTATTTAAATAATTTATTATCCAGTCAACCACAGAAGTAATCACCAGCTCTCGTACGATATAAGACCAGACATAGATACTGGCAGTAGGTAAGAACATGTATAGCTTTATTGGATTTTTATTAAAAATCTTTCGTTAATTTACCTTTGTATTGCGATGGCAGTCCCGCGATGTTCTCCATCATATTGACACACAGCACAACGTAGAAATAATTCATTATTGACCAAATATGTCATTCACTACGGTTCTGAAACAATAATTATATTTCAATATAGCATTTCGTAGTTACGCACTAACACAGAATCAGTACAGGAACTGGGTAGACAATAACGTCAGATATTGATACCGTATCGCAGTAAACGTGTTCGATATCTTTGTATCGAGGACGCATGAGACAGATATGAGACACGAGATAAAAATATAAATATTTATTAGTTAATAGTATTGTTTATAAAGCACATTACATATACAAAACCTACTACACGTATAATGTATACATACATAACTGCGAAAGTTTATCACTCAATTACGCCAGAGTGGGAGAAATGAGTTTGATGAAATTTTGCACAGAGCTAGCTTATATTAGCTAGATTAACATACATGGACATGGCTTATTTAAAAAAAACTACGAATGAAAACAACTACGCGGGTGAAAACGCTGGGCAATACTAGTACCTTACATTAAGACTGTTGATGGAATGCGGGTGCACAACTTCAAGGAAAATGCCATACTATTTTGGAGGGAAGTTAAGAAGTGATTTCGATATTCTGTATTTCTACTCCATTATTCGTGAAGGGAAACATCGAGAGGAAACCTGCATACGTCTGTGAAGCAATTCAAAGGATGTATGGTCGTGCTTGAGTAACGGCGATGGACTCGCCATCTGTTGTGTTCCCACCTAAAATGTATCTCTGGCGAAAGAGGTTGTGTGGGTACTACCTATACACATCTGCAGGGACCCTTGTGGGAAGGCGTGAGGCGCGTTCCTTAAGAAAATAGACTCAAAGAGACATGGTACATGTTAATATTCAACCATCGTACACGTCAATGTCAATTCATTACCTTTTCATAGAGGCATATATATCTTACTGCACTATTTAGAAACAGTTTCTTTTCTGGCCAAAGTCTGCAATGTCATTATGTCAGCCTTATAAAGCTAACACATACATAGGTAGTCAACATTTGTGAAATTATTAGTCACTAAAACCTTCTGGATAGTTATCATTCTACATGTTAGGGACCCAGGGATTTTTTATATTTTTTTCAATATACAACAAGAGTGGCAAACAAGCATACGGCCCTCCCCGGCGGAAACGGTTACCGTAGCCTATTTACGCTCACGATACCGAAGTATCAACTGAAAACCTAACAAGAAATATATTATTTGGCTACGGACTATAAGGTGGAGGTCCTGCCCCAGTTCGGCAGCTCCAAATTCGATCGGGAATCCCGTTATGCCCTACCTCTCTACAAGCTACCTACCTACCGCTCTTCAGAGCAACACACAAATAATCTCCTTAGTACGCCTCAGGGTGGTACCTACTGCCCAACATCTTCACTGGCTGCTGTAATTCCTTGGTACTAGTTATGCCCAAATCCCGTTAATCATCAGGCAGGTCACTTATCTTAGCTACCCTAAAAGTGCAATGCTCGAATAGAGATACTAAAACACTTAGTATAAAAATTAATATCTTATCTTACTTTTGTTGAAGAACAATAACTCATTACGAAGGCTATTAAGTGGTAAGCGGTTAGCACAACACACTATGATAATAAAATGTATTATTAAATAAAGATTAAAAGGCCTAAATTAAATAGAGATTAGAAAAAAGATTAATGCTAGGTTCCGATTAGGCGCTTATCTACAATTCTGGTCAAGAGGAATTTTTCGATACTAAGTAAAGTATTGCTCTACGACCTGTAAAAGTGTCTTATCTGGGTCTAAATAGAGTACGATAAAATGATTAAACTAAATTAAATATTACTTTGATTAGTAGTGATTATAGTTGAGTAAACATGAGTATAATACGAAAGTTTTAATATTATATGTTGTGTTAAAGTAAAACTGCGAGTAGATGCGGTAGAAGACTACCGTCCAACTGCCTAGATAAAATCGAACACTCAAGGATGGAGAACAAAATGTAAAATCATGCTCGAAACCGGCGAGACTGTAAAAAGAGATTGATGAATGTGTATTAAATTAAAGAGTTCTATATCGATGGACTCGCCATCTGTCACGTTGGCACCTAATATACCTCTGGCGGAAAGTGGGTGTGTGGGTATTACCTATACACCTCTGCCTACCCCTTCGGGGACCCTTGTGGGAAGGCGTGAGGATATATGTATTCTATAAATCTAAGGAAACTGGCGTTCTCTACATATGACAGGTACTCGGTATGATAATAAATACAAATATTACATCCAGGCCGGAATTTATAATTCTGAAGAACAGGCAGATTTCTCAATAATAAGAACGATGTAGTGATTTTTAACTAGTAACATCTTCGAAATCCTATTCCGGTATGTACAAACTTTCAGAATTTACGCTCAGTGATTTGACACTTCGTGAGTTCTATTGTAAAAGAAAATGAAAACCGTGAGGAAAAACCTGCTTAAGTTTGAGAAGTAAATTTAAAGTCGTAGGCTTGAGTGACAGCGACAGCCACAATCTATCATGTTGGCACTTAAAGTATCCATATTGTGTGATATTTACACCTCTTACCTGTCTACTCCTTCGGAAACACTCTTGAAATAGTTAAAAGAAGTGACTCCTTACTTGGGTATCGATTTATTAAAGTTTTACCATAACATTGGGCTACGAATACCGGTACTATGTAAACTGATCAAAGTAAATAAAATTATACTTTTTCGAAGAACCGTCTTCGATTACCTAGCGGCGTAAAAACATTGATTACAACTAATTAAACTCCGGATAGACTCTTACTGAGCCGTAATTATCAGCCATAGTTATATTAAAATTGCTTTAGACAGAGGATATTCAATTGGGCTATTAACGTCCTTTTTAACGTGATAATAGTTTTCTGCTATATGTATTCATATGGACTAAGTTCAAAATAATGTGTGATAATTACTTTTTCAGTTAAGAAGTCTAATTTATAGTAAAAACTATATCCGTATCTAAATCTTCGTTCTTTGTTAATATGGATATGAACAATGAAGCCTGTGTTTTATTTTAATTTTTTGTACGTATTTTTTAAATTTTTTTTCCGCGAGACTTGAGGAAGAATGTTGCAATAACAAATGACATTCTCCTATTTAATATTTCTTGATTAATTTTAACCAGTGGCGTAGCTACGGTGGAGTGCTAGACGGGGCAGAGCCCCGGGGCCCCCAGGCTCAGGGGGCCCTTCGGTCTCTGACTTACAAACTATAAATTAAACTAGTAAAAATTTCTCCCACATTCGGAATATACTTTATTAATGGAAACCTAGTTTTAATTTGTTTTATTGCATTAAAATAAGAAACAATGTGTATTCTGTTCTTAATTTCTTTATGTAGTTTACTGTATGTAAATCTAGAGTTAGACGAATCTGGATTATGACAAATCTAGAGTACGGAGACTTACGGAACAAACGATTTTAAATAGTCTAGTTGGGGCTAGTTTATTCCTTACCTCAGGGCCTTTGGTTACCTAGCTACGCCACTGATTTTAACTTGAGTTGAGTGACAAAACTGTGAAATCCATGGAGTGGGACATGATTAATGGGGCAGTGGGGATAAAGTATATGGAATGGCCCAAGACAAGACAATGGACAAGACTGGCTGAAATACGATGCGGAAATAAATTATGATTCTTTGATCAAAATAGAATCATAGCTCTACCGGAAGCGATAAAAAAAGTTTTTAGTGCTTCCTTTTCTAGCTTTTATAAACGTGTTTTTGATATAAAAAAAATCTTACGTTATCGTTATATAAAAATCGTTATAATAGGAATTGTAGGGTTTATATTGACACTGTGCATATACCAAATACATAGAAGGCCAAATCACTTCAAAGTTATGAACGAAATTATATTAAGTGCAAATAAAACATAAGTCTTTTATGCATTTTGAATTTAGAAAGTTATATTTTTAAACTTACTCGTGTCGCAGTTGGACTAAGTCAAGCACCACTTGTATAAAACAGATTGAAGCGTTGTGAAAGAAAGCACGCATTTAACGTGACAGTTCCTCGCACTGCCAGCCACAAACTTACTTATAGGAACATTTATACACATCTTTATATAGTCACCGGCTCGCAGAGGTAATTCCCCACGGTGTTGCGTACCAACAGCTTAAAAAACTCTTTAATACGGTTGTTAAAATACACAATTAGACCCATAGTGGCCAAGTGGTTCATGGGTCAGGCTTAAAATAAAAATTATAGGATTGATTCTCTTCCTACCAAAGAGCATTTTTTAACTTGCGAGTAATCTGCACACGTGCAAGAAAATCATAAGATGAATGTATGTGTTTCAGAGATGCGACAGACTCGGTGTCTGCCACGTTTACACCTCGATATATATATAGCAAGAAGAGGGTGTCATTACAATTTTACATGTTTAATTACTTTTGATCATTCTGGAGCGAAGAAGGCGTAACTACTGGTTTCTAAAATAATAATTATGACACGTACGTTCTTCAACATTTTTTATACTTGTAAATGTAAACTTGGGCGACTATTCACACAAGTTATTTTTAAACAGAGATACTTAATTTCCAAAGTAAATGAACTAAACAAAAAAAAACAAGTTCTCGTTTTGACCCGAACCCGTTTAGATTGAATGTATTTGTATTTTAAAAGTTTTTTTTTAAATCTCGACTTTTTGTTTATTTATTATTAACAAGGTACATCTATACTAATATTATAAAGAGGAAAGATTTGTTTGTTTGTTTGTTTGTAATGAATAGGCTCCGAAACTACTGGACCGATTTCAAAAATTCTTTCACCTTTGGAAAGCTACATTATCCCCGAGTAACATAGGCTATATTAAATTGGACCCGATAGGTGGCGCTGCGATCGAGTTTCAAGAATTTTACCTTTTTACCCGGGCGAAGCTTTCTGTGTGTTTCTGTGTCTTAAGCTAGATTCGAGAATGGTTTAGATTTACAATTGGACCCAATAGGTGGCGCTGCGATCGTGTTACGGGCAATTTAACTTTTTCACCCGAGCGAAGCTGGGCGGGACAGCTAGTCAACAATACGCATGCAAAACATTAAAGTACACTGGGACTAGGCCAATTTGTGTGGAATTGTCCCAGGTATTTATTATAAAGAATAATTACTAAAAATTTTGAATAAAATAAAATATAAAAAAAATGTTAATGTTTTTTCCTCATAGTATTAAGGTAGCCCAATGGATGGTGGCATTGATCTACGTCACGCAAATCGCCGCTCTTCGACGTCACTATATCTTATGTCCGGAAAACACATTGGAAGGTATAGACCAGGGTAAGAACCTCTGATCTTGACTTTGCACTTTTTCACCTATTTCGGGTCTACACACAATCTTACAGTCATCATCATACATTCAACCACTGCTGGGTATTGACCTCCCAGTCTTTACACCAGTGTTCCCTGTTCTAAGCTAATCTCTACTCTACCACAGTTTCCCAGGTATTGTGAAGGCAGATAATGGTTGTGAAGGCCTAACGAACGGATGGTCTGCCCTTTGTATATTTAACTTATTATTTTACACTACAATTAGTAGAGTCGGGTCATACTCCCCGAATCCAGCGACCCAATCCACCAAACCTCACCAATTACGAACTCACGAATTTGGTGGGGAGCGTCTTCGTGGATGGCACTATCTATAGTTTCTTCTGGATTAGACGCGAGTAGAGAAAGAAGAGCTCTGGTCGTCTCGAGACTTACATAGGTACCTTTTTATTTATTTATTAGCTTTATCCACATTCATGAGACACATTGAAGAGCTCTTAATATTCTCATCCTTGTTTGTTCGATTGATGTGGTAGGTACTTGGAACACAGACCCACGCATCTTTTGTCTTTTCTCCAGTCACTTAAATATCTGTTTACTCAGATTTCATCAATAAGCATAGGGACGACAAACTACGATGTGTGAAATGAAGTGATCCTGTAGCGTAGGTGCAAGGCCCTCGGATAAATTACTTGCATTATCTATCCATTCATGATCGTGATAATATCTTCAAGTCCTTGTCACAGTTCTACTGCACAGTTCACAGGCGGATACAGCTTTTGGCTTCGCGTCTAGTAGGTAATATATGTAATTATTTTTTTATAGATTTGGTCAGTCTGATGGTAAGCCTTATTTATGGATGGTTATCCTATGGACGCAATGCCAACTCGCTAGTTGTCGATCCTGGAAATATCTTTTCCTACTTTCTTCTAGAATTCAACAAATGATGATGACTGTGCATTGAACTGACGATACCTGAAACGCGGAGACGCGCCCCACTTATTTCTAGTCGTGGAGTTCGTGGGGTCCGCGGTGAATAACCCGAGTCTATAATTTGTAGTGTGCGTGTGCACTCATAGGTAATTAGTGTGTACCGACAATACTCAAACATTAGAGGAAGGTTGCACACTTACACTATAAACCTTAGGGAAGAATAGTGGGGCGCTGCTTCGTGGATGGCACTGTCTATATACGAGTAGGAGACGGATTGTTCGATGCGCTGTTAGCCACACAGCTGCACACCCAGTCTCCTGTGCCCCATTCCCTGTCTGCGCCGAATGCCCTAACAGAACTCCAACTCTGATTGTGAGTAGTGCGTATGTAAAGTATATTTTCAGAATAGTTGGCTAGCTGCCGCTGTCGTTCATAAATCTACTCTAAGTATATAACCTCACGCCTTCCCACAAGGGTCCCCGAAGGGGTAGGCAGAGGTGTATAGGTAATACCCACACACCCACTTTCCGCCAGAGGTAGGTATATTAGGTGCCAACGTGACAGATGGCGAGTCCATCGCCGTTACTCAAGCACAACTATACATACGCCTTTGAATTACTTCTCAGACGTATGCAGGTTTCCTCTCGATGTTTTCCTTCACCGTAAAGCTCGTGGTGTGACTAATCACTGTACTAAAGTTCAGAAAAACTCATTGGTACAGTCGGGATTCGAACTTGCGACCTTTGCGTCGCAGGCAACTGCTCGAACCACTCGGCCACCACGGCTCTATTGGAAAGTTATTTTTTTTTCAAAATATTACTTAGATTTTTATAATGAAACTAGTGGTCCCGCCCAGCTTCGCTTGGGTGAAAAAAGTAAATGCCCTAAAACACGATCACAGCGCCACCTATCGGGTCCAATTGTGAATCTAAACCATTCTCAAATCCATCTGAAGACACACAGAAAATTTCATTAAAATCGGTCCAGCCGTTTAGGAGGAGTTCAGTCACATACACACGCACACAAGAAATATATATATTAAGATTGATATAATACACCTCTTGTTTTGTTTAAACCCCTCGGACTTGTGACAAACGATAACTACAGGATTAGATGTGAAGGCGGGGCCTTGTTGAGTTGTTAGCAACTCGTTAGCATTGAATTTACCTAAAAGAAGGTTATTTACTTGATGTGTTTCCTTAAGTAACACAGTTTGTTGTATTTACTCAAGATCTCATTGAGCGTCTTGTACACTCGAGTAATAATACCTATATTAAACACTTCGAAAGGAATTTGTAATTCTTGAAAAGGCTATGAGTTTATAATATTTATTTATTTATTTACACACACATTAACATCCTTACAGTATACCAATATGATGTTAAAAGAAATAATAAGAATAATAACATGAATAAACTACTTTACAATATAACAATATATCCTCGAAGGGGTAGCCAGAGGTGTATATTATGTAGTACCCGCTTACTTTCCGCCAGAGATATATTTTATTTGTTTTAGTAGTCTAAAACCGCTTTGGGGCACATTGTTTAGATAGTTTCAAAGTCTTTAAAGGATACACGTAGGAACATTTCTTGTATATATTATATAATATAGATAACTATATGTATAAATAACACCACGAGCATTATGTGGAGGAGATCATTGCTCTATATGTCATTGCAGGCATGAACGCATAACTATTCAAACTCGAACAAGCCAGTGCTCTGGTAGGTACTAGGATCGGGTTGCTTGAATATTGAAACTAGTGATGTAACGAATGTCATCTTTTAAACATTCGCGAATGCGAATGCGAATGCAAATGTCTGCTACTGACAATTTCAATTTGAAAAGACAACAAAACTTCCTAAATAGTGTCGAACCATCAAGTGTACACAAACATAGTATATAATAGTATATACTATCTTTGTCTACACTTGATGGTGGCGCATATAGATGCGCAGAATGCAATTATAGCGCGATTGAGGAATCATTACTAACAGCGCCATCTACCGGCAAATATATAAACTAAAACTATAACATTACCTACAATCGCAATTAAAAACCATTTAAATGCGTGACTTGCCATAAAGCTCATTGCTTTAATGCTTTAAATAGTCTCCTTCAAAATGTATCCAATGAAACTAATGCGTACGGAAGGTAGGCAACGTAATAGATACAGGAAATTGTCACACTTTATACTGTAGGAAGAGATCATGATGAAACCTTCATAAGTCATTAATAAAGACATGCCTCAGAGACGGGGGCATATTAGCTATTATATTTATTCTTCGAGGTACAGAGAGTGTACAGTAAATATACCGAAAATACCATTTTCAGCAATTTTCTATGTTAGCATACATATAAAAGAGATTCCTATTTAAATATGATATTGTGATTGATACGTTTAGTGATGATGATGATACTGATCACATCTTGATGAAATTGACATCGTTTAATAAAAATAACTTCATACAAATGAAATACTTTTTAAATATTTATTATAACTGGTAATTTAATTCCTCCATTTTTTAAGTTACTTCAGACGAGGTAGCAAACAGTGCGTGCTTGTGTCTGTTTTGAAAAAAGCAATTATATCCAATCCAAAGTTCTCGCCTCACCATAAATTTCTACCTATCCGCAGAATTTTAAACCACATTAAATTTTATTGCCAAACTCGAAACTTCCCGGTACAAAGTGGTCCCAATGCGAGATGTGCCTGTACAGCGCTGCTCCAGGACATTCTGAGGCTGAGGTTTGGTTGTGACCCAGGAGCTTGTAGTCAGCGCTGATGAAGCCCCGGAGCACTCCAGCATTGATTAGCTCTCTGGTTGTTTGCAGCTGGGGTTGCGGCGGGAGGTCAACTATAAATGGTTTAATGATCAATAAATTAAATAAAATCCTTGGAACAATTCCACACAAATTGACATAGTCACAGACTAAGAGCAGCTTGTACTACGAGAATTATAGTATGGTTAACGAGGTTGCATTGGTCTGGCAAATGAAATGAATTGCATCAGAGACTTTCAAGAGTAGGATGTTTATGGATTTATTTATGGATGATGGAGTAGCTTAATGTTACACAGCAAGTCTGTTCTGGCAGTAGGGAACTCGTTAAATTCTCCTTTCAGCTCAACTGACCTTTTTCTCATTACAAGTACCGCTGACCCCTGATGTTGCCATCGCCCAAAAGCTAGGATGTACGCTTAGACGTAGAACTAATTTGTAGAATAGCATATAAGAAAGTGTAGAAGAGAACTACCTCGCCAATCTCCAATGAGACAGATTCCAATGCTGACAGGGTTGGCATTGCCAGCGTGGATGCCTACTGTGTGCCAGCCGCGTCCCTCGTATGCACCGCCGTCACCACCCACGCAGAAACTGAACATAGCATTTAATATATTTGTATACAAGCTTCATGGTCTCTTTTAATGTATGTATATATATATCCTCACGCCTTCCCACAAGGGTCCCCGAAGGGGTATGCAGAGGTGTATCGGTAATACCCACACACCCACTTTCTGCCAGAGGTATATTAGGTGCCAACGTGACAGATGGCGAGACGCCTTTTAAATTTCTTCTCAGACGTAAGCAGGTTTCCTCTCGATGTTTTCCTTCACCGTAATGCTCGTGGTGTGACTAATCACTGTACTTAAGTCCAGAAAAACTCATTGGTACAGACGGGATTCGAACTTGCGACCTTTGCGTCGCAGGCAACTGCTCGAACCACTCGGCCACCACGGCTTCGTAATAATACTTGCTCGGATGGCGCTCGATCGCGAGGGTGAAAAGGGAGGAGGGTGGTATATAGATAGCTATCAATTAATTATATACTATATCTCCACGCTTTTTAATAAGACTCCCCGAAGGGGCAGGCAGAGTTTTGTAGTACCCACATTCTCCCTTCATAAATATGGTTAAGGTGACCAGTGACCTATGGTGGGTACCGCGGAATTCCTCTCTCCCTCTCTTCTCCTTAACCGTATAGCTCGTGGTGTGTCTAATCATTGCATTTAAGTTCAGAAGAAACGATTGGTACAGTCGAGATTCGAACTTGCAATCTTTGTGTTGCAGGCGACTGACTACTTGAACCACTCGGATACCGCTGCTCCTACTTCGCACGATACTTACTTATATCCTATATCGCCCCAGTCTGAGCTCATATGACTATTTTGCATAGACTGCATGTGTCTGTTGCATTGGTCGGTAGTGTTGCAGGCTCCTGGGATGTACGTGTGATGGATGATGACGTATTGTACTGGGGTGACCAGCGGCCGGGTGTCAGTCGGTGGCGCAGCGTTCCAAGAATCTCGAGGGTAGTACGGGAACGTGTAGATATTCGCTGTGAATTCAAGAAAATAATAGCTCAATTAAAACCGCCCTAGACTTTCTTAGGTAGCACTGAATATTATTAATATCAGACATTTCTTATTCAATTTCCCAAGAAAAGTGTGTTACTTTTTTATAACTGGGGTCGTAATGAAGCGGGGGAAGAGATTTATGCAGGGTTGGCAGCGTAAGGTTACCTATATTTGTATTTTTTCAGCTGCAATCGTCCATAAGCATCCATAGGTAACCAACTACAACAACACATCGCCACGTTGAGTCCCTCAGCAAATAGACCGCCAGTATCTCTAGAGTCTAGTCTACACGGTAGCGGTAACGACTGACCATCAAATAAAAACAGCTTGACAAGAACAATCCCACCCAATACCATTTTCATATATTCATTGATATTTTCCTAATTACTGACAAATGTACCTACACTAGCTATTACATACCGAAATAGATTCATATTTCAAAAGAAATTAGATCTACTTAGTGCCTGTGTTATATGAAATAACAATTACAAAAATAAGTGGCAACATATTATGTACAATAAAAAAAAACAAATCTGTTGCTGAAAGTACATGTTTGAGTAGCAATTAGTCCATTGGGCTAATAAAGAGAAAAGGAAATAATAAAGTATGTGGTACTCACATACTGTTATACTTTTCGAGTATACTCGTACAGAACACAGAGCTCCTACAATCACAAGCCACGATATAATTAAAGCCATTATCAGACTTATTTCAAAGTAATTGTGATACAAACAGAGACTCAGCCACTCCGCGTTTTGTTATGGAACAGTGCATTCGGTTGCATCGTGTGGGCTTATAAGGAGAAATCCAACGAGTCGGTACTTTACCGCGATGCAGTGATAATGCTTATTATCAATGGGTCAAATAACAGGAGCACTTGACACTTGTCTTTTGTACATTTCCAGATGTTATCAAAACGTCGCAAATGGTCAAACAGAGTATGGTATTTTTTTATTTTTTTATATATGCTTTATTGTACACTATATTTAATTTAGATAGTACATCATAGGCAAAAAGTACAATTGGCGGTAATTATAATATAAAATAATAATTAGGAATAAGGTCATCAATTAATAATTTCATTAATCTAATATAAGAACAAAAAAGGTGTGTAGGTAGTACTCAGTAGGGGGTAGTACTCACATCCACTTTTTGCCGGATATATGTTTTAGGAGCCAACGTGGCAGATAGCGGGTCAGGTAGACAGGTAGGACGACAATGGTTGCGATTGGCACCGGACCGGAGTGTGCGGCGTATTGGAATGGAGGCATATGTTCTGCAGTGGGTCGACCAGGCTGATTTGAAATGTGTGAAATGAAGATACACGTAACCCGATGGTAAGCGGTCACCGTTAGCCTACAGCAATTATTATTTGAAAGGATACTATCCTTGCAGTATAAGGGGCGTATGACTAGCTCATTGTGAAGTTGTATTATTAATATGTAGATACATACATATATGCCTATTAATCTTGCTAGAGATAATGCATTCTTACGCATAATGTATTCTTATCTTATTTGGTTTATGGATTCAATTGAAAACAAAGATTATAAGTTATTTTTTAATAAAAAAATCTATTATAAGTTATCTATATGTACATTAATTTTTTTTAATTTAAAACTATTATTTATTTTATATTTCAACATCCGCGACAGAGGTACGAAAATGTTTCCAGTTAGCTATTTCCGCGAAGAGCCGGTTTCCGGGACATTCAGTGGCGCCAACTTGACGGTGTCCTAACAATGTGTAGTCGGGTCTAATGTAGCCCATTCGGACGCCTACGTCTATAAGCGACTGCGCTGTTGCCCTTTGTTGTGCGGGTGGGAGATTTGCTGTAACAAATAATAACATCTATGGTGTAACACTTAACAGTCCCATGTTTCGATTCAAAATATGGGTAAAACCAACGTCCCAATGGACGCATGTCGCGCCCGAATCGTTCAGGAGAAGATTTCGATAGCGCATGTCGATAGGAGAATACATGGGAGACTTAGGCGTAGGAAAATAGGCTTTTACCCAGTAACGGACATTAGGAAGTGCTTTATCCCTAAAAATAATTGTGTCATATTAAAACCAATATAAAAATTATTCAAACATGAAAGCAATCGGTACCACGTGATACTTTGCAAAAACTGCATTTAGTTATCTATGATTGGTATAAATTTTACAGAAAAATGTTTTTTACGCCCATATTTTTTATGCTCTTAAATTGCCTTGCCATCATTAAGATGAAACAAATGTATAATTGGCCTAAGTAATTGAGTTTACAAATGTATCCGCTTCTTGCCAACAGGCAGAAAGGTATGAAATGAACAAAAAAAATATATAATAGTGTATTGCGCGCTATTTGGGATTAACTGTGCTCAGGCCAGAAGTGCTACATTTGGATTTTTCCAGCTCTGGTGGTCTGTACATACTAAAATACGAGTCTTTCTGAACATAAGTACAGTGAATATCTCACCATGAGACTTATGGTTTTGACTGACATGAGACTTTTGATTATTTATACCTTTTTTGAAGAGTGCATGCCTAAAAAGCGGCGTTTGAATAGAGCTCATAGACGTTATCCCGTCTGGTTTTCCAGTGATATTGTACACGACATCGGTGTGAAGGGTAAATTGCATACACCTTGGAGGAGAACGAGAAATCCCGAGACTTATGAGCTTTTTTCCGCTCTCAGGTGTGATCTCAAATGTCGTACCGCATCGGCCTACATATCCTACACCAAACAAATTGAAAGCTGTATCCTGTCCAACCCTAAAGAATTTTGGCGTCACATCACTACTCTGCGCAAAAAAGGTGGATTCGAACCTGCAGTAACGTATAATGGTAACACCTATTCTGGAGATAATGCCGCGACGGTTTTTGCCACTTTCTTCTCCAGTGTATTTTTGACTGATATTCCCTTGCTTGATCCGGCCGAAGCACTAAAGGCAGATAACACTAGTAATAGCAACTATATCAACATCGTTGAAATTACACCTAAGGAAGTTATGGATGGTATAAACAGGCTTAAGGAAAGTAGTTCAATTGGAGCTGATAGTATTCCACCGATCATTATGAAGCAGGAAGGCAAAGGCTTCTGTATTCCCCTATGTCACATATTTAACCTTGCATTAAAAACGGGCATATATCCACCTCAATGGAAATTATCGAGAGTCATTCCAATACCCAAAGGTTCTGATAGTACCAACGTAGAAGAACAGCGGCCAATAGCGGTGTTGTCATCCCCACCTAAGGTATTTGAAAGTATACTCCACAAAAACATATATGCACAAGTGGCTAAATACCTTTGCAATGAGCAGCATGGCTTCAGGTCCAAAAGATCCGTTGAAACCAACTTACTGACGCTTGTTGAGTTTGTTTCAACGACCTTGGACAAAGGTTACCAAGTGGATGTCCTATACTTTGACTTTCGGAGGGCGTTTGATAGGGTCAATAATGATATTTTGTTGGTGAAACTGGGCGCCATAGGCTTTGCTCCAGGACTGCTCCAGCTTCTCGCGGATTACCTTCGCGACCGCCAACAGTATGTGAGGCATGGCATATACGTGTCTAAGCCCTATCACACCCGTTCCGGAGTTAGTCAGGGCTCGATACTCGGTCCTTTACTCTTCTTGATCATGGTTAACGATCTGCCTAATGTCCTTAGCCATGCACGTTGCCTGCTATACGCTGACGACTTAAAACTTTTGATAGAAGTGAAGTCGGAGGCTGATTGCTTTGCCCTTCAGCAAGACGTTGATGCTGTATTTCATTGGAGTAACAGGAATAAAATGGAATTTAATCATGCCAAATGTCATGTTATGACCTTCAGTCGACAGCGCCATCCTATAAATTATACCTATACTATAGATGGCGGAAATATAACTACCTCAACCACCATAAAAGATCTGGGAGTGACATTCGACCGTAGGCTAACATTTCATGAGCACATTACTGCACTGGCGAAGGAGTCATTTGGACGACTGGGCTTTATTCTAAGAAATTGCAATGATTTTGAGGATCAACGTGTCATTAGGCTCACTTTTGGGGCATTGGTACGATCCAAGCTTGAGAGCGCCATGTGTGTATGGAATCCCCATGAAAGCTCATACGTGCTCCTTCTCGAAAAAGTACAGAAAGCTTTCTTGAGATACATGTACAAACGAGTCCACGCATACTATCCGTACATGTATCCAACAAAATTTCTGCTTGGTTGTCTAGGGTACAATTCCCTGGAAACTAGACGAAGAAGACATCAACTGGTAGTTATGTGTAAAATTTTACGGGGAAAAATTGATGCACCCGATCTCCATGAGAGGCTATGCCAAGTGTTTGCCCCCGATAGGTACACTCGCAGCAGAAGGCACAAGCTGCTAGCCGTGCCGCAGTGCCGTACCGTGGCCCGCACCAACTCCCCTATCCCGCGCTCCCTCTCTGCGCTCAACGCTCTCCTCAGCGCCAATCCTCAGTGCGACCTCTTTGTGGATGACTGTGGTCGTATATCACTCGAGTGCCTGAGATTTTGTGAAAGGGATGTATGATTTTATTAATATTTTGATTTATTAAGTTTTATTGTATATTGTTTTTGTGTCTTTTCTTTTTTTTTTTTGTTCTCTTTTAACAAATGTAATTGGTTAACCCGTTTTTGTTAAATAAATAAATAAATAAATAAATAAATGGTACCTACAACATCGTGAGGAAACCTGCATACGCTTCAGAAATTTCAAGCTGTATGTAAAGTTGAAGAAACCTTGATAAACTTCATTTATCTCCCACGTTGGCACCTAAATATACTTACAGCGAAAAGTGAGTGTTATCGTACGTGTTATAGAGAGGGTATGCACCTTACGGCATTTTTTTTTGTACTGTCTCTCGTAGCGTGAGTTCCGGGAATTTTGCTACTTAACCGGTCAATGGCGAGACCTAGGCCTCCAGCCAGGCACTTTATTTCTAAGCAACACAGCTAAGGGTACCCCCTGTGGGGTACGAACCTCGGCTTAGGGCGTTGCTGGATCGCGAGCAAGAGAGCTGGGCTGGACTGGTAATTTTATTTAAATATTATTTGGGGGCGGGATTTGCGCGTCTGGCTCGGCGCGGGCCGGCGCTTGCGGCGGGGGTCGGGGGGAACATTACGGCTTGTGAGAAGATAGGTATAAATAGATGCCATGCCAATAGAGCCATGTTCTATTGTGGTGATACTTACAAACCCAGTTGCCGATGAGAACAATACCGATGCTGTTGGAGTTCCAGCCCGATGCGTGGGCGCCCACCCTGTCCCAGCCTCGACCCTCGTATACTGACCCTTCACCACCTACGGCGAAACTGGAACATGAAGATTGAGTTACATTTTTCAGATTTAGAACTAGTTTGGTTCAGATCGTGATAGCGTTGCATACATAATTTCCTACAATATGTATGTTTGTGCGGGTTTTTCTTAAATGTGTCAACGTAAAAGGTGATATGTATAAAATTAAAAACATGTGAAAATATTTCTATACGAAATAGCTTCTGTAATACCTAGGAAATATATTATACTCTACAATATCTATGTATATACGCGAGCATATATATAGTATACGTATAGTTACAATATTAGATACACAGTAGTATGTATGCTGTTTCCCGATTTGTATTATTAGGCAGAAAAAGTCGGCGGCAAATACTAGGTACAAAATATTATTATATTTATGCAATGTGATGTTTATTATAAGTGATCGATGAATGTGATAGAGTAATGATAACGAACTGAATGAAGTTTTTATCTTCAAGTAAATGTTTCGCGCTTATCTATAATTTATCGCCAAATTATTATCGTTCTTAATTATCTGAAATGCTTTTGTTCAATGAATCTTTGCAACAATCTTGGTTATGTTATCGCGAGATAATTATCTTGTGAGATTATATATGTTATTAAGGTAAGTGGAGCCGTGGTTGCCGAAGGTATTCCAGCAGTCATCTGCTATGTATGTCGAACTTTCGTTGTTTGTACCGAAGAGGATTTTTAGTGAAGGAAAATATTACGAAGATACCTGCACTGCTACATATGTTTGAGAAGTAATTTATGTGATCATTGCCCCGAACAGAAGCAAATAGAAGCAATTGCATCGGAGACGCCGACAAGAACCCATATTAAATAATAATAATACTAAGATCATAAACGGGAAAGATTTGTATGTAAGTATGTTTGTAACGAATTGGCTGAAAAAGAACTGGACCGATTTGAAAAATTATTTCACCATTGGAAAGCTACATTCACCTTGAGTTACATAGGCTATATTATCTTTTATGAAAAGAAATATGTCCACGCGTGCGAAGCCGGGACGGACCGCTAGAATTAAATATACGAACTTTCATAATTAAATATATGAACTTACTTGTAACCAATGTCAGCCCATCCGTTAGTGAGCTGATGCGTGTTCTGCATAGATCGCATGTCTTGCATACATTGTGTAGCTGTCATACACACCCCGGGCATGTATGTGTGATGGATTATCACATAAGGAACGGGAAAGCTCAAACGGGTTATCGATACAGGCGCCCTCGCTTCCCACTCTTGACGCGTCACGAATCGGAAGGGATAGTCTGAAAGAGAATGTGTAGAACATTGGAAATCTAAATTCATAGAGCATTTGGTCAAGGAAAATCTAAATATAGTTACTCGCATTTATCATGCTGGGTTGGTAAAACCCCTGCCATTGCAAGCTTCCATTGGCGTCAGTATCTGTTTATCATTCAAACGGCTACCTTGCGACCTTAGTCGTTACACAAAAACTAAACAGCTGCCCTCAGCAGGATTCAAACCCGTTACTTTTAGCTTAGCAATTACTGATCACTAAGTATAAGGTTCTACGGCAACTACGGTATCTAAGGGAACGTACCCCTAATACGTGACCTATTTTTTTAGTTTTTTCGACCCCTCCCTCCCCTCGGTGACCACTCGTAGTATATGCCAAGATCCCCCTCTCCCCCTTTAGTTTTCACGTAGTAATTCATAATCATGATTTTTAATCATTTTACAGGCAAAAATTGACGTCTCGGCATATGTGCGTCACCGCAACTGTGAGTTTAAAAAGCGCTAAACACTGCGCGCTATATTCGAATATAGGTTGAAAACATACGAGATTTCTCTCAGTAAAATCGACTAGGTGACAAAAACCTGAGCCACCCCCCCGCTCCTGTGACTGACCGTAGTATTTTAAAGTCTCCGCTCCCCCCCCTAAACGAGTCACGTAGTATGGGTACGTTCCCTAAGCTAACTAAGGATATACGACAAAAGTCCTCCTAACAGTATCGTAATACTTCATATAGTAAACCCGATGGTATATTGTCATTATAATATTTTGATGGTGTTTCTAGGTACCTAACCTACAATAGGTACTACTTTTAGCAAGCTTCTTCTGTCTGTATCCTGGTAAGAAGAAGGCTATGCAACTTACCATTACAGGTGGGGAAGGCGAATGTACTGGCAAGTAGCATAGTTGCAGTAATCACAAAATGTTTCATTTTGACTGAAAAAAAAAAGTATTTTTTATTCGGCAATGCCGTCAGGTTGACGTCACAGCAATGCGGTGTCAGTTTTTATTTATTCATTTTTCATATCCTCCTGATTTGTGAATAACTAATAAGTAAGTAAGTTTAAAACTAGTCGGTACCATAGAGTCATTAATACAGTCAGGTAATAAAATAAATGCCTACTGCTACTTTTACAATATACTAGCCATTTTACAAAGCCGAGTCAGTCAATTGTAATGTCTTCTGCAAAGTCAAGATTGTAGGTTCAAACCCCGGCGATCGGTACTATTGACATTTTTGAACTTACATACATACATACATATAATCATGCCTCTTTCCCGTTGGGGTAGGCAGAGACCACTTCTTTCCACTTGCTACGATTCTTACATACTTCTTTCGCTTCGTCCACTTTCATTATTCTCTTCATACATGCTCTTCGGTTTAGGGTACTCTTGACCTGACCTTTTTTCAAGACGTCCCTAATTTGATCTAGAAACGTCCGTCTAGGTCTACCCCTTCCAACATTTCATTCATACTCGCCTTATACACTTTTTTCGTCAATCGTTCTTCATTCATTCTCTCGACATGGCCAAACCATCTCAGCATACCTTTCTCAATTTTTGTCACTACATCTTCTTTCAGACCACAACGTTTCCTTATCTCACTATTTCTTATCCTGTCACTCAGTTTAACTCCTATCATACTTCTTAACGCTCTCATCTCAACTGCATTTATTCGGCTTTCATGCTTCTTCTGCCATACCCAACTTTCACTTTCGTACATGAGTGTCGGAACCAACACTCCCCCATGCACAGCCAAACGAGCCTTGAAAGACACATATTACATACATGCATACATGTATATCATCAGTCCCTAACGTTTTAGGCGGAGAGTAGAGCGCCAGTTTTTTAACTTAGTACATTTATGAATAACCCGGTTTTAGCAGATTCATATGCACATAATTATGTTATACATGTATTTATTAGTAATTATATACATATATATTATAAGAGCCGTGGTGGCCGAGTGGTTCGAGCAGTTCCTGCGACGCAAAGGTCGCAAGTTCGAATCCCGACTGTACCAATGAGTTTTTCTGAACTTAAGCACAGTGATTAGTCACACCACGAGCTTTACGGTGAAGGAAAACATCGAGAGGAAACCTGCATACGTCTGAGAAGAAATTCAAAGGCGTATGTATAGTCGTGCTTGAGTAACGGCGATGGACTTGCCATCTGTCACGTTGGCACCTAATATACCTCTGGCGGAAATTAATATTATTATTATTATTATTATTATTTATATACCCTCACGCCTTCCCACAAGGACCCCCGAAGGGGTAAGTAGAGGTGTATAGCTAATACCCACACACCCACTTTCCGCCATACATATGTATATAGAAATATTCCATTCAGTATATGGATAATATTTGTTAACTTTGAAAGTCAAGGCGCTAATTTGTGATTAATTATTATCTAATCTAACATCAAAATCACTTAACCCGTTGAAGATAAGGATATGCTTGACTGAACTGATTGTTTATGGATCATTTTATTTCTTAAACTAGCTGTCCCGCCCAGTTTCGCTCGGGTGAAAAAGTTAAATTGCCCGTAACACGATCGCAGCGCCACCTATTGGGTCCAATTGTAAATCTAAACCATTCTCGAATCTAGCTTAAGACACACAGAAACACACAGAAAGCTTCGCCCGGGTAAAAAGGTAAAATTCTTGAAACTCGATTGCAGCGCCACCTATCGGGTCCAATTAATATAGCCTATGTTACTCGGGGATAATGTAGCTTTCCAAAGGTGAAAGAATTTTTGAAATCGGTACAGTAGTTTCGGAGCCTATTCATTACAAACAAACAAATCTTTCCTCTTTATAATATTAGTATAGAGTATAGATAAACTCTTTGGTTACGTTGCCCCTAGCTAAGGATACTGGAACCGACCCATATACCATCACTGAGGGTGCAAGTTCAAGCCCTGGTGTTACCAATGAGTTTTTCTGAGGTAAAGTAGTGTACTTTCAGTCTGTTGTCAGGTTAGTCAAACAACTGGCGTGAAGGGAAACGTGGTGATTGAGCAGATATATAAAAAAATTATGCAAAGGCAGGCGAGACGGCAATAGACTCGCCACAAATACCTATATCTCCGACGAAACTTCTTGTGGGAAAACTTGAAGATACATTACAAAAAGCTTAACATTTGGTTCCCGAACTATATATTTTTCATAAAAGTATATGTAGCTTCGCATGGGTGAAACATTCAATTCTAGAAACACGATCGCAGCACCACTACTGGGTCCAAATGTGAATCTAAGCCTTTCACGAAGCCACTTTAACACACGCAAAAAAAATCAAAATCGGTCAAGCCGTTTAGGGTGAGTTCAGTCACATACACGCACAGAAGAACTATATTTATAATTGGTTTCTAATTTTGTTTTGTATTGATTATTTTCATTTCTATTTTATTAGAATTTGAAACTTACAGTTACTGCTTACCTGACTTAATTTACAAGTTTCACAATTCAGGTAACAAAACACAATCAACGTTGAATTTGATGAAAATTTTAATTAATTACCGGTTTCTATAAAGCCTAATAAAACTTTTGGAGATGGTCTGCTTTCAGAATTATTTCAAGTGACTGGTGTCTGTTATTGGATAAGTCGTCATATATATATGAGTAATATTATGCCAGCGTGATACGAGTGTGATAAAACTAATTTGATATATTCACATATTATAATATATTCGGTGTGATGCGACTGGGTCAGTCCGATCAGCTACGTCATTATTGACGTTGCGCGGACACGGCTGGGGTATTAACCCTGCTTATCTCCGATCACTTTCACTTCACGAAATACCTTCGTTTTGTCTCCAATTTAATCTTCGGGGTCGATGGATTGATGAGTAATAATTTTTTTGTACACGAAACGGAAAAGATAAATTAGGTTTTTTGTTCCAAATGGTCATCGATCGTCTATCGATCAATCGATTATCCATTCTTACCTAGTGTAAACTAAATTTTTCAGCGACCTTATTGGCATGGTTGAAATGAACAATAATATCACGTTTTATAAAAAAAAACATTTATTATTCTGTCACGTTTGCACCTAATATACCTCTGGCGGAAAGTGGGTGCGTGGGTATAACCTATACACCTTTGTCTACCCCTTCGGGGACCCTTGTGGGAAGGCGTGAGGATATTATTATTATTATTTTTATTTAGATTTATATTTTAGACAAGCCGTGGTGGCCGAGTGGTTCGAGCAGTTGCCTGCGACGCAAAGGTCGCAAGTTCGAATCCCGACTGTACCAATGAGTTTTTTCTGAACTTAAGTACAGTGATTAGTCACACCACGAGCTTTACGGTGAAGGAAAACATCGAGAGGAAACCTGCATACGTCTGAGAAGAAATTCAAAGACGTATGTATAGTCGTGCTTGAGTAACGGCGATGGACTCGCCATCTGTCACGTTGGCACCTGATATACCTCTGGCGGAAAGTGGGTGTGTGGGTATTACCTACACACCTCTGCCTACCCCTTCGGGGACCCTTGTGGGAAGGCGTGAGGATATATATTATTTTTATTTATATAGTTTTAAAAAAATATTCTTTATTCTCCTCGTATAAATATTAATATACATATGTACAAACCTTGAGGTTCTGTATTAAACATTTAATGAAACTATAATATTAATTATAACCTTAGAATCTAAATGAAAGTAAGCTAAATAAAACACCTCTCCCAACTCTTTGTCCCGCGGGAGGGTGCCAAGAAGGCTGCCAGCATTGCTAAGTTGTATATATATATGACTGCGCAAGATAATTACCAACCTTCTTGTCGCAATAACTGATAATATCTTATCATTATCCACATCACAAGCTTCGTCCATTCAAACATGAATTAACTAACCTCGCACCTGTGGCACCAACCTCTCTAGTAAAAGCATTTCTATCTATTACAAGGAAAATCGGAGGCCTAATTACTGTAAGATAAATATAGTATGTATAATTACTACGTCGAATATTTCCTGGTATAAGGGGTTTTTGGTTGCCACGTTTTTTAGGTATGACTGTCATGTAAACAATATACACGTCTGACCCTATTTTCCACGGGAATGTACCCAATAAATAAAACAATACGCAAAGACCATTAGGGCAATAGGGAAATTACTTTGTTATATCTAGGCAACGTCAATATTATCCATTACATTTAGATTTATGTTGCTATTCATTATAATGCGATATTTACAACATTTACAGAATTAGGTATTAAAAAATATGAAATGCAAATCCTGATGTTGCGAAAAAAAATGTTTTTTATATTTTTAATACGAACATATTTGTTCAAAAAATGGCCGATGGCATATCTCTGACCCAAAATATTTTTTGGTCCCAGTTCTTACTAAAGAGAAGAAGAACAAGAAGAAAGAAGAAGAAGACAAGTAGAGCTGGTATTCTACTACCAGGATTGAACTAGCAAATTTTGACTGAGTTCAGATATGAAGTCATAGAGGACCCAAAGTGTAACAACATTTACAGAATTAGGTATTAAAAAATATGAAATGCAAATCCTGATGTTGCGAAAAAAATAGTTTTTTTATATTTTTAATACGAACATATTTGTTCAAAAAATGGCCGATGGCATATCTCTGACCCAAAATATTTTTTGGTCCCAGTTCTTACTAAAGAGAAGAAGAACAAGAAGAAAGAAGAAGAAGACAAGTAGAGCTGGTATTCTACTACCAGGATTGAACTAGCAAATTTTGACTGAGTTCAGATATGAAGTCATAGAGGACCCAAAGTGTAACAACATTTACAGAATTAGGTATTAAAAAATATGAAATGCAAATCCTGATGTTGCGAAAAAAATAGTTTTTTTATATTTTTAAATACGAACATATTTGTTCAAAAAATGGCCGATGGCATATCTCTGACCCAAAATATTTTTTGGTCCCAGTTCTTACTAAAGAGAAGAAGAACAAGAAGAAAGAAGAAGAAGACAAGTAGAGCTGGTATTCTACTACCAGGATTGAACTAGCAAATTTTGACTGAGTTCAGATATGAAGTCATAGAAGACCCAAAGTGTAAACATGACCATTGATATATAATTAAACTCTTTATGCCAGTCATAATGTTATCGATCATATCTCGTATAACACAGAGGCTTATGTAGCGTCCTACATCGAAAAATGCGCGTCATTTACATTCTTAAGCATAAGAAAAATACAATGGATTATATAACAAATACCTTTAAAAGGGGAAACACTGAATCTTAATCCTACTCACTTAAAATGCTTAAGGTACTCCAAGGATTTCAGATTGATGAATGTACTTATTTATAAAATACAAAAATAATAAAGTAAGTGAGTAACGGCGATGGACTCGCCATCTGTCACGTTGCCATCAAAATTATACCTCTGGTGGAAAGTGGGTGTGTGGGTGCTACCTATACACGTCTGCCTACCCCTTCGGGGACCCTTGTGCGTAGGCGTACTGATCAAAATGTTTGTAATCCCTTAATCCATTCACCCGCGATTCCAATCAACCCATCAACGTGTCCATTTTTTTCAGAGCTATTTTAAGTAATCGTAGACCAGTGGTAGGTACTAAAACTGACCGATATCAACTACCTACGGTGAAGTACCTAGTACCTAGTACCTAGGCGGGATGTATAATATCATAACAGATACAATCTGAAAAAAAATTTAACTTGTCTTGTTATGCATTACCATCTCACGTGCCGTATGCTTCTCCAACTTAATTGTTTCAAAACTCTCCGTGACCTTGAATAAGCCTAAGAAACTGAACTACATTTCATGTTACTGTTCAGTGGTTACTTAGAGGAGTGTCTTCGGGAAGCTTGCGTAAGCGCAGGCACGGCATCGCACCGGAAACGAGGCGCCCCCTATTGTAGTGATGAAGACAAAGTCTCATTCATTATAGTTCTAACATGGAGCTACCCAGCTTAAGGATAAGATATTGTCCTAATTTAAAATTAGTATTTTGAGGACACAATGTAAAGTTATAAATCTGT
Organism: Drepana falcataria; assembly: GCA_945859725.1. Taxonomy (NCBI): domain Eukaryota; kingdom Metazoa; phylum Arthropoda; class Insecta; order Lepidoptera; family Drepanidae; genus Drepana; species Drepana falcataria. The sequence continues at coordinate 4,406,424 of OX243941.1, read as the reverse complement.
TACATTTTTTAAAGTAAAACTAACTAAATATAATACTTATATAAAGTCTTAATCGGTAACTAAGGTAAAGCACACACCTCTCCCTACTACTTTGGGGACACTTGTTGGAAGGCGTGAAGATAAATCGGAGTATTTGAGGGAACATCCAGAAAAAAATGCCAGTGCTTAAATAATAAGAAATACCCTTCATAGGAAATATAACCCTTGTAAACAACAAGTGTCCCCGAAAGGGTTGACGGCGGAGTAAGAACTCCTTTTCGCCGAACAGATATGGCGAGTCTCTCGTCATTTTCTAACTCGGCAAACATAACTACCTATGTTTTTGAATTTCTTCTAAACTCTCTCTTCACTTAAAGGACCTGACTAGAAGCAATCAATAAATGGCCTATTGGTTGAATGTTGAGTGATCAAAATTTCATAAATGCTGTTGTTTCATAAATAAAAGTTGATAGTGAGTTGATAATTTTATTTAATGAATTATTAAAGTCTAATAAATATTATTATATAAATACAGTAAGCATAAAATGACAAAAATATAAAAAAAATTACGAAATATGCCACATTAACACAACGAATACTTGAATGCTGTTATAATAGCCACAACGAAATGTGTGTATAGCAGAAAGTTTCGTGATACACATTGGTTAGACGCACCTATTTATAAGTTCCAGTGGATTGGGAGAAGAAATTCCGATGTTAGTCGCGGAACAGGCGCGCTCGAAGTCCCGCGCTCCCATCCCGAATTATTCGCTGCCTCGAAAAGATATGATCAGTTGATCCATTGAGTGTTTCGGTGCAAATCAAAGTGCGTATGCTGTGATTATTGAAGGAAAGTTTACACAAACACATACGGATACACTCACGTAAGATTATGTGATGCCAGTTTTGAGTGAAAGTATTATTATACTTCTATTTTCATTAACAGCTTTAAAGACAGCTTTTGCGTACATTGATGATGTATTGTTCTTCGGAGCATTCATTATTTTACTAACTGTATTTCATATTTTCTTACAGTTTTTAAAACTTTTGTGTAACTTGAGAACAAACTGTATGTTACAGTGTAGGGAAAAATACAGTTGCTATCATGCATCTAACTATATTAGAAATCCCACAAAAAGTAATTATGTAAAAAGTATATTATGATATAGAAATACAGAACAATATTCGTCTTAAACTTCATAACTATAACAGAAGGAGCCATTACTAAGCCTGAGTTTATCATATAGCTACTGTTTAGGAACGATGTAATTTTAGTTAACAAATGAAACATTGTACCTATCTGATTGCAAAGTTGTTGAAAATATTGCTTTAAGTGTTTTGGTAGTAAAAAATTAGCTACTTATTAATACATTTCAAGGCTTTTCATGCTGACTTCAAAGGCCTTACTAGCACGAGCTATCGAAATTGTACTTCAAGAATGTTTACGGGATAGATTAATTAAGGTGACGTAAATTTATAACGTGTAATGACGTGTCTATCTTTTAGCACTTCCGCATTATGACACATATAGGCACACGACAGCACGGCCCCAAATTCAAATAAAAAAACTAGATGTAGACAGAGCGGGTAGAGCGCCAGTTTTCTCTAGACTTTCATATCTCTTTCACTTCATCCTATTTATCATTCTAAGTAAAATGCTATCTATCTTTTACACTACAGTATATATAAAAATAAAAAATTGAGCACAACTTTTGTTTCTAGTTTCACTAGATATTTATCGGAGAAATAATAATTACTTTTTTTTATCTTGAAAAATATGTTTTGCAACATTGTTTAAGCGATTTCAATCTTCTCCTAATCTAACCAGATATGTGTGTAGAATATTAGGGACAGTGCTCGATGCGTTATTTTTGATAAAAATGAATTTAGGCATCTCGTTATACTAAATCTATCGAACAATCACGGGTGGGAACACTAAAAGTCCATACTCGAAACCGACAATCACTTGTGAAGATAATGTAGATTAAGCGAAAGAGTTCTGTAAGTATAAAGAGGATTGGGGCTCTTATCACATTGCCTATCCTGTAAGGCACGGCTTTAATAAGGAGGTAGACAATATTGTAAGCCTGAATATCATCATCATCATATCATCACGTTGAGTCCGTATACGGTGTAGCGATAGAGCGCCAGTTCTCTCTAGGCTTACATATATATATATATATATATATATATATATATATATATATAAGAAGGCGAAGTTGGTAGAGTAGTATACAGCAAAGTAACAAATGTGTTTTTATTGTGGTCTTACTTAATATATTTTAACAATATTTTTTGTCTCAATATGGAAAGTCGAGCCTGTTAAACGGCTAACCATTTGCCACCTGCCACGTTAGTACCCAATTGTATCTAGGTGGTATGTGGGTATTATTACACCCCAGCCTAATACGCATATACGCAATACGCATTAACACTCTAGCTACTATCAGGCAATCATTTTAAATAATGGCTGCGTTAATAAGACAGCGGATGACATTGTGTATGTATTAATGTCATAGTCGTGCGCTGGCCAACCTTATTATATGCAAGCCATCGAATTGTGGTACATAATAAGATCCATAGGTACAAATAATCACACCGAGCCCCACACGGGGTAGGCATAGACAATAGAGCGCCAGTTCTCTCTAGACTTCTAGGTGGTCTCTTTTGCTTCATCCACGATTAAACAAAAATTTTTTTTTATTGAGTTGTCTCTCGTATTATGAGTTCCAAGAACTTTTGCTACTTTTTCGAACAATGGCAGGACCAAAGCCCCAATTCAGGCCCTTTTTAGGTACTGAGCAAATACAGGCCAGGACACCCTCTGTAGGGCACGGATCTTGACTTAGAGCGATGCTCGTTCGTGAGTTAGGGAGTTGGGCTGGTTAATTTATATTTGCAAATTAGGGACTGCATTTGTACTATAGGCAATTATAAATGTATAAGTTAGTTAGGATGTTTGTGACTCCATCATACCCGAACTTCTGAACGGCATCGGATGAAATTTGGCTCAGCTATAAATTATTAACTGGAAATAATAGGTACATAGTATATGTTTATACCAGAACAAAAGACACCATTGAAATCAAATCAATTAGCTGTGATCTCAAATATACCTTAGAATTATTTAACTCGTGCTCCATGTCCATGTTGGCCGAGTGGTTCGAGTAGTCAACTGCAAACATTGTAAGATCAAATCCTGATTGTATCAATTAAATAATTTTAATACTCACCACGAACTTTACGGGGAAGGAAAACATTGAGTGGAAACCTGCATATTGGTTCAGAAGAAAGTTAAAGACACATATACATAGCAATAATATATGTAACTATACATGTATGTACAGGTATGTAGTAACATGTATATAGCTTGAGGAACGGCGAGGGCCTGGCAATCTGACACGTTTGCACCTAAACATAAACCTTTAGGAACCGTTGTCGGAAGAAAAGAGGTATAAATATAATTATGAAATAAATTTTATGAATTCAGACAAAAGCTTTAGTAAGTCTACTATTTCACAACAATATTTAACGGTGACTCAACATATAGAAGCCCTGCGCAAGATGTTATCGTGATCAATAAAGAAAACAATATTAGTGTAAATTTAACGTTAGCAAGTGTTCAGATGAGTATGCCATGAGTCTAATTTTGTGAATGAAGGATAGGTACGTGTTTCGTAGATAACGACGCACTCATTCCTTGAGAATCTACCGAATAATTATTTTAGGAAATGTGTTTGAATAATTTGATTGTCGGAATACAATTTGTATTTCAACACTCAATTTTTTTTTTATACTACAAGAGTGGCAAACAAGCATGCGGCCCACCTGATGGGAAACGGTTACCGTAGCCTATTTACGCTCACGATACCTAAGTATTACTTGCGCGTTGCGACTCTTTGTTCGGAGAGTTATACTGTGTTGACAACATAATCAGTGTAATCCCTCGGTTGCCAACCCAACCCCCCTCCCAAAGGAGCTCATTACTGGAAACCTTATTCACCACGTAGGAACACAACACAATAAATTGTGTTATTTGGCTACGGACTTCTATAAGGTGGAGGCCCTGCCCCAGTCGGGCAGCTCCAAATTCGAACGGAGAATCCGCTATGCCCTACCTCTCTTAAAATTATTAACACATAGCGTATCACTGGCAAACTATATACAAAATATAGTCGGTTATCACTTATCATCGGGCGACCCGTGTATTTGTTTGCCACCTTACATTTAAGAGTAGGTATTATGAAGACATTTAAGAGTTCAGAGAAAGTTACTACCTATGAGGTTAAGTACACACTGATCGTATATTTATAAATTGAAATTTTTCACCTTACGTATTGTCATATTATCTTACTTTAACGATATCGAAATTGAAGACACCTTGATAAACTATTTATAGAACATTCCGTATGTTGTTGGAAGGTCCCATAAAACTTACAAAAGTATCTTAAACACATGGGTAGTAATCATCTTGTACAAATATCAAATAACGTATATGAAGCTAAAAAAACATCATACGAAGTTGTCAATTGAAATTGTAATTGATCATTCTTAAAGTAGATCTAGAATACATCTTCAATACACCTACGAGCATTAGATTCAAAGCACTTATTACGTGATAGTATTAATTAATTTGACTATAATCTTTATCAATCACAGACATGGATAAATTTTCTCTATTACACGTCAGCTTTCCGGTCCTGTACCAATCGCCCCCACTGCTTACCAGCCATCCACGGTGTCATCTGACAATTGGGTTGGTCCTACCTTGCATTTATTGCGCTCGTCTAGACATTCCGTATTAGACAGAATGTATTAGACAATAGCGACCCGCCCTCGCTTCGCATAGGTACACACATTGTTCTGTTAAATTAATACATCTCAAAGTGATTAGGCAGGGTTTTCGATAAAACCTCTCAAGCGGCTCAACTTTTTCCGACATTCGTTGCATTTATCGTCGTACGTGAACCAATTTACATGTCTGCCTTGTATGGACACTGAATAAAATACGTTTAGTACTTTTGAGTTCATCGCGAACAAATAGACAGACAGGCGGTAGACTGATTATATTGCTATGATTACCTATACTAAACCCTCTTAAAAATAAACTATACTTCATAATTATACATACATACATGAACTCTACACACACAACACTCACCCAACAAACTACATACTATGCACATACTCAGACCACAGGACACCAACATGCCGATCGGTAACATCAGTAAAGATCAGCCGAAGAGGGAGACCTTCAGACCTCCGTGGGTGAAGGAAAAGGACGCCGAAGCACCTCCGCCCTGGACGCAGAGGAAACTGAAGCCAGTAGAGCCTGCCAAGACTGTGGAGAGCAATGACCAACCGCAATCCAGTGCGGCAAAGACTTTAAAGCGTGAGTAATTTTTTTTAGTTGTCTAAATGGCCATCTGACATCTTTCACGTTGAAGGAAAACATCGAGAGGAAACGTGCATACATCTGACATGCAATACAAAGGCGTATTTATAGTCGTGCCTGAGTAACGGCGATGGATTCACCATCTGTCACGTTGGCACCTAATATACCTATCTCTGGCGGAAAGTGGGTGTGTGGGTACTACCTATACACCTCTGCCTTCCTCTTCGGAGACCCTGGTGGGAAGGCGTGAAGATTTTGATTTGAAATTGCCACCTGGCACATTGCTCGTCGGCCTGTCACATGCCTTGCCTTGGCCATGGCCACGGGTTTTATCCTCTAGAGGAGTTGATCAGTTATGTAGCTGAGCGTAAGAAACAACAGACGATCTCACTTCTGCGATAATAATATTAGTTAGGATTAACCTTTCATCACGAAATTTTGATTACACGTTATCAAGGGTACACAGTAGGATCTTGACTTCTCAAAACATCACTTCACATGTTGGGGCTAGTAATTCATATACCTGATTGAGTAATAATAATAGAAAACTCATTAAATTGTATTATAATTCAAACTGTAACGTTGTATTTAATACTTAAATATAAATATTGACTTGTAGGAACAAGTATATCTTATAAATATTTGGGTTTGTTTACAGAAAACATGTTCTCAAAATAAGCTTGATACCATTATTGCACGTTTCAGTACCAATCATGTTTCTATAAAAGCTTTGGTACCAATTCTGTTTTCTTAAAAACTCCGTTTGGCGCCTTTGAAAATGTCACGTCCGTCGCGTGGGCGCACTAGCGTCAGCAACAAAAAACTACATTTCGATCTTATTTAGTTTCGTACTGAAAAAAAATGTTTATAACCTTGCAATTTTTCTCACAAAATATAATATAAATTTACAAACGCGGCTACTTCGAATATTTGTTTTGAAGTCAGTAGTTTTTTTTACAAGGATTTTATATCCCAGCTCTTCTTAAAAAATCTATAATTACTCCGGTGCACAAGGGAGGGGACGGAAGTGATATAAGTAACTATCGACCTATTTCAGTTTTACCAGCAATTTCCAAAATTTTAGAAAAACTGCTAAATTCTCGTTTACTTAGCTACTTAAATGCTTATCATATTTTATCCCCTTCTCAATATGGATTTAGGCATGGTAAATCTACCGAGGATGCTGTAACAGCCCTTACCTCATTTGTAACAGAACAACTGGACAAAGGAAACAAATGCATGTCTGTTTTTGTGGACCTTAAAAAGGCTTTTGATACAGTATCCGTACCAATCCTTGTCAATAAGTTGGAAAATATAGGAATTCGGGACACTTCTTTAGCCCTTTTTAAAGACTATCTATCTAACAGGAAACAAAAAGTTAGGGTGGGACAAATACTAAGCGAAGACACTGATGTAGCATGTGGTGTCCCTCAAGGCAGTGTACTGGGCCCCACACTGTTTTTAATTTACATCAATGAGCTTTGCAGTTTAAGAATTGAAAACGCAAAACTTTTTTCATACGCTAACGATACAGCTATTGTATTTTCTGGGAAATCTTGGCAATCTATTAAAGAACGTGTTGAGTCAGGACTGATAAAAATAGCAGATTGGTTTAAAATAAATCTTCTTACTCTAAATACTTCTAAAACCAATTACGTATGCTTTAGTATCAGCAACCGTAATCAGCCCCTCCCTGAGTTTAATATAAAAGTTCACGAATGTCGCGATGTCCATGATACAAATTGTAATTGTCCCATTATTAATAGAGTATCATATACTAAATACCTAGGTATTGTGGTAGATAACAAGTTATCATGGTACCCACATCTAGAGCAAGTGATAACCAGAATTAGGAAGTTAGTATGGATTTTCAGTTCATTGAGGCATATTGTACCAAAGAATGAAAATAATAAAACAAACTCTCGGAATCTTTTGACAGAAATATATGTCGCGCTAGTGCAATCTATCCTTCTATACTGTATTCCCATCTGGGGAGGCGCTGCAAAGACCAAATTCATAGAGGTTGAGAGAGCTCAGCGGTCCCTAATCAAAGTAATGTATTTTAAACGTAAGAGGTACCCCACTGAAGACCTTTACAAAATTAGTAACGTGCTTACAGTCAGGAAGTTATATATCCTTAATGATATAATAAAAAAACACAAAACATTACCATTTGACATTAGCTTTAAATCAAAGAGACTAAAGTATAATATTGCTCCTGTACCACAATGTAAGACTCACTTCGCATCGACACAGTACAGTACTCGTTCAGCTAAGCTATACAACACTGTAAACAAAACTATAAATATATATTCTACGACCTGTTTTGAACTTAAAAAAAATATAACTAAGTGGATTGTACCCCTTAGTTATGATGAAATTGAAACCCTATTGCAATGATATAATTACACACAACCACACAACCACACACACACACGCGCACATACACACACACGCTCACACACACACACATTTTCTCTTGTTTTTTAATTCAAATATTAATAAATTTTGTACTTTAAGTAAATAAACTAAGCTATGGAAGAGCAGAGACTCCTAACACAGGCTTACGCTTAAAAGGGGACTCTGGTCACTAGTTATGTAATTTGATATTTTTGTTACTGAATAAAGTTTTATTATTATTTTTAATATTATTATATAATATATACCTATGTGAATTACGTCAGTAGGCACATTTTGGAAAAAATATTTGCATTAACATATTTGTTTTTTCATTCTTTTTCGAAGCGGAGAAAAACGATTATGCCATGAGACCTTTAGTCTCATCTAAAATTCATGGTCTGGATTACAAACTTCACTAGAAAAAAATTACGTCTCCAAGTGTTTTTTAAAACTGCCATAAAAGTTGTTTCTCGCCTAGTGTGGAGAGGAATCTCACTATAAGATATTGTCGTGCCCCTAATACAGTAGCGCCACCTGGAAAAGCTTTCGGGAAGCTGAAGGAAGGGGAAAGAATTCGCCGCAGGACTACACTACGCTATTTGATGCCCACTCTGGACAGTAGAGTACATTGAAATTAGCGTTTAGTTGTTTTGAAAACCTTGCATATCAAGTGCCTAAGGGTATTCATATACCATGACAAAAGATGAAGAGATGCTACTAGACTCCTAGTTTCAGTAAAAGGCACAATAGATATAGGTACTTGCCATCTTTGTTACGTTACTACACTTACAATTCAGGTTAAAAAAATAGATATTTTCCTGCCGACGCTACAGCAATTCAGCAATATTTCACAGTGCATAATATGTATAACTGTTTATTTGTGGGAATACTGCTCAATACATATGTATACCCCATATGATGACGTCAACCACCTGACCGAACTTTGGCAGGAGACACGACTTCTGAATAATTGACTCTCCCAAACCGTTCACAAGTTTAGTCTGGAGTTTGGAACCGCGTGACGTTGATGTGCTACGAGTACGAGAACCACTTCGCAGAGCAAATAACGCCTCTTTACGCTCCATGATATTGAAAAAAGTGCCGTTGAGAAGTGATATTCTTCAAGAGTCAGTGTCATAATAAGGTAGGAAACTACGCTGGTAAAGACGGTTTGTAAACTAAACAAGCATTTCTATTTCCGCTCATACGCGAATAGAATAGGTATCCATTATGAAAAATAATAAGTGTGATGCGCGTGTTTTTGGAATTGAGATCCCTAGTTTTCAGTTAAATTAAAAATGTGCTTTTAGTGTTTAATCACATCGAGGCCTAATGCTGTTGTGTCGCGTTCAGCGGGTTTGTAGCATAACGACAATTTAATGTGTTATAGGTTAATCGATAATGTTATACCGAATAGTTTAGTGTGCGTTCATTTAAAATACTAGCTTTTTTTAATGTATTACGGCATATCTTCAGTCAATGGTCGTGCCAAAGCAATATTTTTTAAGCATTTATTTAATTTTCGGACGATTCCTTTAAATCATTCAAAAATTCTTCCATAAATGTTAAATGATGGTAATAAATAAACATATAAATATATCCTCACGCTTTCCCACTAGTGTCAGTACACCCACTATCCGCCAAAGATATATCTTTTAGGTGCCAACGTGACAGATGGCGAGTCCATCGCCATACATACGACTATACATACGCCTTTGAATTGCAATAAATAAGATCAACAAAATAAGGATATATATGAGAAAGATCGTGAATAAAAATCTTTGTATCAGTCTTGCCGGCTGTCGTGACGTGTTCAATAAGCTTGCGCGGAGATATTTCTAGCCACGCCGACCATCCTCGATATTTTTAGAGAGGACAGACTTTTTACAAAATAAACGGCGATGTTGGGGTTAGCGGCTGATTTATACGCAATGAAAATATGTAAAATAATGTTGAACAGGGCTTTTATCATATCTTTACGCCGTCTCGCAAGGTCCCACCAGGCAGAGTAGACAAATCGCGCTTTCACATTATTAGAATCTACGCCACACGTTGCATATTAAAGTGCCTAGGAGCATTACACCGCCACAGAGAAATATCAATGTTTGCAAAGAGATTTCTAGCGAAGTTTCTTGGCGGTTTATCCCGGAAGGATATCTGAACCGCTGATAGATAACTACGGTCTTCATTCGTCTGTCTGTCAACTTCATCAGGTCCTTCATTGATTATGCGGTTTTAATCTTATTGATATGTTGAGGAACTACAGAGTAACTGCTACTACTACTGTACAGTACAGTACTACTACATTAACTGAACTACAGAGACAAAAAAGCTATAGTGATTTAAAATTCAATGACGTAGTCGTGCTTGAGAAGTTCTGTGTCACATTGACACCTAAATATATATACATATACGTGCCAAAGAGGGTCTATACGACTCTGCCTATTCCTTCGCGGACCAATGTGGGAAGATGTTAAGATATAATTCCTAGTTTACTAAGTAACTTAGTTAGATAAAATGCATTTACCCAAATACCCGAATACAAAAAAAACTTGAGTATCAATTGAAAAGAATTACATGCGGTAATGCGATCATGCCAAACTATTTACGATGTGAATGTGAAATTTATATAAGATTATAAAGCTTCATAAAAGCTCCAATACATCACTTAATATTTTTGGGTTTTATAAGTTCTCTGCATTAAATAGCCAACATGTGTTGCGGACCCTGTGGAGGTTGCGGCGACTGCTGAGGTGGCCGGTGTAAGGCTGCACGGACATTACCTCACGAGCTGCACCAAAACATGCTAATTATACAGCTTGTTTAGGGGGGGGGCTATGCCTGTAACGACTTCGTTACCCGTCAAGCTGCTTAATGTTTGTCTTCAAAGTTCAGTTAGTTATGTTTTATGTATAGCTAACGTAATGACTGAATTTATAGTCTATTAGACCCAAAACAATAGGTAGAAGAAAAAACAAACCAATAATGCTCACGCCAACGAAAGCAAATCCAAATGAGATCTAAAATTCGTTCCAAAAAAAAATCGTTCAGTTTTGCTCGTTAAAAACAAACATTTAATTTTAAAGTACGTTTATCAAATTATAACACTATATAAACTTGAATCCACCGTTTATAACCCTTAAAATATGACTGATTTGATTTGTCAACAGCCTGTATGTTAAATGTCTTGGAATTTGCATTTCACTGACTAGGAAATTCTGAAACGACACCTGTCCTCCCAAAAAGCTTTCAAACTCAAGACTATATACACAATTATATACAGAATATATACAATTCCAAAACGCTGTGATCTGAAGCACAAGCGGACTAGTTCGCAATTTTGTGTGGTTTTGATGTTCTCCACGTCTACAATATTTCCATTTTTCGTTTGGCCAAAAGCCCTTAAATCATACAGTACTTCACAAGAGAATATCATATATACATAAAATATAATAATAATAGGCTTCCCCTTAAAGGGTTCCCTTATGGGAAGGCATGAGGATAATTAGTCACACCACGAGCTTTACGGTTAAGGAAAACATCGTGAGGAAACCTGCATACGTCTGAGAAGAAATTCAAAGGCGTATGTATAGTCGTGCTTGAGTAACGGCGATGGACTCGCCATCTGTCACGTTGGCACCTAATATACCTCTGACGGAAAGTGGGTGTGTGGGTATTACCCATACTGCCTACCCCTTCGGGGACCCTTGTGGGAAGGCGTGAGGATATTTATTTTATGAGGATAATAATAATAGTATTGTATAATTTTGAAACAATCTACTGAATGTTATCAATATTCCGTATTCGCTTGGCGATCTAATAGGGAATTTGACATGTAATCGTGCTAAAATAGCGAAGGCCAGCCATCTTGGCACTCGCCGTGTTTATTTACGTACGCGAATGCCATCAACTGCACCGCACCGGGGTCGTAGCACGTGTTTCCATCAATTTCACTTGTTAACGCCTTTTGGCCCTTACGCGACTTATCCGTGGTAAATACGTAATAAATGTTCCTTTCTGTATAATATTGGGTACGTTCAATTAACGCTGTATTAATGTTTTTTAAACTGGAAATCCATATACAATTTAAACAATGAATTTGAGTTACTTTCTTTAGTACCATAACTACGAAATAACGAATAACTACGAAAAGGTACCTACATATAATAATAATAAAAACTAAGAACACAAAAAAATAAGAAACCGGTATACATCTCTCGACCCTTATTAGATTTCGCCGGTGTTGCTTCGTAGGCCTGCCGGCGGCGAAACAACGATTAATTCAATTTAGAGACTGATTGCAAGGCAGACGTCCGTTACCTCATCCACATCCACTGTTCGGGTATGGTATACACCAAGTGTATCCCTTACTTATTTTAAAAACGAGCCTCTACGTGTTGGCTATGTATTCCCACGCAAACCTAGATAAAGGACCAGGCCCTTTGGGAAATTTAAGAGAAGCATAAATAATAATGTTCCTTAAACATAGTCGTAAAATATTGATGATAGATGGTATTTGCTCATTGAACAACTTTTGAATAAAATTTTGCTGCACGCTGGAATAAATTTGCATATGAATTTGCATATGCGCAAAGCGCCCAATCAAATTATTTTTTAATTGAGTTTCACTTAGGTATATAAGAAAAAATAAAATCATTTTGTTACAGCCGTGCTAAAAAAACAAGCCACTGTAAAAGATAAGCTCGAAAACGGTGAAGCAGTCGAAGAAAAAAACATAAAGCCTTCAACAGTAAAACAAGTTGAAAAAGCAAAACCAGAAGAAAAACCAAGGTTTACCAAACCCACTCCTAAGTCTGTGGATAAGACCAACGATAAAGCTCCAGAGAAACCCATACTGAAAAGTGTGAGGACTGTAGAAGACAAATCTGATAAGACTCAAAAAGTTGATGATAAAGTAGCAAACAAGCTTAATGAAAAGTCAAACAAAACTGAAGAAAAACCAGCGTTAAGAAGTGTCAGAACAATCGACGACAAAGCCAAGGATAAGTCGATTACTATAGTCGATAGAAAACAAGATAAAAATGGTCCAACTAAAGCCAATAGCACGATAAATGATAAAACTGCAGCAAATAAAGAAACGAAACCAGCTGCTAAAACTGCTGTGGTAGATAAGGATAAAGTCGAAGAAAAAACTAAAATGGCAACTAAACCTCCAACGCCATTAGAAAAAACACCTTCAAAGGTAAGGAGCACATTTGAAATTTTACATTTAAATATTTTTATTGGAGTACATTCATCACTCATTCATCATCACGCCGCATCCTTCACGGTGTAGACAGAGAGAGTAAAGAGCCAGTTTTTTATAGGCTTACATATGCACAATTACATAGACGAAAACTAAAAGACTAAACTCACAAACTACATACATGAATGTACATATATATTTTTGTTGTTGTGTTTTATTCCAGTTACCTCCACGGAAACCACCCTTACAAAAGCAACCATCCAAAGATGACGGTCCAGTGAAGAAATGGAGGGATCCATTACACGAACGTGTCAAGGAGAATATTGATAAAACACTGGCTAATGAAATTCCCAAAGGTCATACTCTCACTAAAAATGAGAGCCTTAGAAGTGAGTACCCTCATTTATAATTAATCTTTTAACATACAGATAGATAAATCGTCACTTTAACGAACATGTTTTACTGGATAAGGATCTTAATTTGCTTTGTAGTGACACCAACATTGACACACTAGCACTTTCTACAACATTAAAATTAGCATTGTGTTTAATACGACCGTAATCAGTTCAGCAGATAGATGAATCGATTGAATTAGATTTTGGCACGGATTTGTTGCTGTTTTAAATGGGATAATCATTCTTAAGATATATCCCAAAGCTTTTAATTTAACTCTATACTTATGGTTTAATTTTTCTTTATTCATAACTTACTTGTTTTAATAATTTTGGTTATTTTTATTTCATTATGTTAAAAATATTAGTTAATTTCGTAAATAATTGTGTTGATTAAAGTAGTAATTTTTTTTTTCATAATGAAACGCAAATAACATTTTATTCATTGCCCTATTGCTTGATTTAGTAATACTTAAGCATATATACAAACATTTTCCTGAGACATATCGTCGGACAACCATTACCTTTTGATCTCTTGTGTGCCAGACTAGTTTGTGGTCTAAATGTGATCCGAAATAGTATCGAATAGTTCCGCGTGCGTCGCGCCTGCACTTCAGGTGTGAAGGCAGACTTGTTTCAGTTAGGATGCACGCTCAGTGCACTTAAATTCTGCATACGTTCATTTTGAAAATTTGCTAATTTAATTAGGACTTTGCGCTTTGGACATAAAAGTTTGCCGAAAAAAGAGTGCTTAAATTGTGATTATTAAAGTGAATGCTTAAGATTTAAGTGTCTCGTACATATTAAAGACAATGTCGCAGACAGAAGACGAACAAGGGGCTTTATTCAAAGGTATTCAAAATACACGAATATTTCACATACATTCATTTATTTCATTGGTTTTTACAACAACTAGTGAGAACAGTAAGGCATTTCCAGTTACGATACTCAATAAATTAACAACATACTGGGATTGTTCATTTGTTTCAAGGCTTACTAAAACCAACACCGCCACCAATGCCGCCGCCTCTCCCGCCGAAGATGCCACCACCTCCGGAATTCAAGAAGGACCCTCTGGACCCGTCTCGGCTAAAAAAGCTGGAATCCCTCCGCAGCCGGCCTAGAAGAAGGCCAGATTGGACTGACATGATGAAGGAAGTAGAGCAAGGGAAGAAATTAAAGCATGTTGTGTGCAATGATAGGTGAATATGCTTTACCAGTACGTTTTTTTAACTCACTTTTACCAGATAAACGAGCAACCCTGCTTCTTCTACTTCCCTAAATGGTATTATAAAATTTCCAGAATAAAATTTCCAAAATTTATTCACATTAATATTTTATACTAACTTAAGCTTTCAAAAATGTATAACGAAGATGAAGACATTACAGTCGCTTTAACTTAAAATTTTGTATGTTTGTATTTATTAAGTCAATTATTAACATACTAATCTTCCGCATTTGGCATATTGCAGATCAAGTCCAATCATCACAACATCGACAGTAGTGAAGAATAAAGATCAATTTATCTTTGAATCTGAGAAGCCCAACTCGCACAACGAGCTCTTAAGAGCAATTAACAAGGGTATTAAACTGAAGAAAACTAAGACAAATGACAGGAGTAAGCCTAATTTGGAGGGGTTGAGGAAGTTTAGACGGCAAATGACTATTGAAGAACAGGTTCAGAAATCAATGTCCCAGGCGAATTTGGCGGCCTCTCCATCGGGAGTTTCAGTGCCTGGCATGGGAGAGGTGAGCTTAATTTATTTGGTATTGCTCTGATAAGATTGACGAATGTGGAAGAATTGGGAGGTTTAAGGTAAACAGAATGCAATTACTTCTCCGACCGGGACACGGAATGAAGATTATATTTTTCTGCTATGTTAATTTTTTTTATATTCTTATAAATTGGTTAATCTATAATTTTTACAGAACCATATGCCACAATGTTTTATTCGTTAAACTGGTGTTTTATACAATATTAATAGTAAATATAAATGTTTTCAGATACCGGGTCCCCCTGAAGAGGAAGAGATTGATGAAATGGATGACATCGATAAGGTTAGGGATGACCTTCAGTCGACCAAACAATTGTTGGCTATTGAACTTAGGTAATTCTCTTTCTTTCAAGTCATTTAATTTTTAAACTACGTTTCTAAACCAAACAAAATAATCACCAACAATTTTTGTCCTGAGGGCAAGTGCTAATAAGTCTGACAGCATTACCACGCTGTAAAGCAATGCTGATTCTTTGTATAATTTATTATTATTATTGAATAAAGAACTTGATTAATAAAGGATTGATTGAAGATGATCTAAAAAGAATCTATCACATTAAAGTATCTGGCTGGAGGCCTTGGTCTTGCCATTGCCCGGTTAAGTAACAAAAGTGCCCCCGGAACTCACGCTACGGGGGACAATACTAATAAGAGTACGCCTGATTACTAAAATATTCTTTAAATCTTATTACAGAAATAAAGAAGCTCAAGAAAGGGAAAACAAGCGCCTCCTAACAAGGATATCAAACTTGGAAGCAGAAGTTGCAAGAGAACGCGCTATAATAAAACAAGAACAACACAAAACGGTTATATCTGTGACAGATGCATACGATGAAAGACTAGTGAATAGTCTTAAAATGGAGGTTGAGAAAGCGAAAGAAACAGCAGATAATTTAGAAAAACAATATTTGGAAGCTGCAGAAGAGAGAGACACAGCACTGACAGAACTAGAAGAAGTTAAAAGAAGGAATGGTGAATTAGAGAAAAAACTTGAGCAAGCTCTAGCGGTAAGTCTTGTTTGGAATGCTGAACAACTTTCGCCCAAATTAAGTAATCTTCTAAAAAGCTATATTATTAACAACTTGAATAATAAGCTTCAAATGCTTCACTAATACTTTTTCAGAACAACTTTAAAGAAGAGGAGCCAATGTCATTTTATCGAAAGAGGCAAATTGATTTTGAAAAGCAGTGTAGGTTGCTGGACATAGATGTAAACTCGCCCGAGGCTTTGGAGTTGAGGAAAAATGCTTCGGATAACAATAATAATAATGCTTATACTAACGCCGCTTATACTAACTATATGGACGAGGTATGGATAGCTGTTTAAATAATACACAGAAAATAACAAAATGTTTAAATAACGCAAACATGATTAGGAAATGACATTGGGTCTGTCAACATCTTAACTCAACCCAAACTTTTCCTGATGTTTCCTAAAGCTTCCCTGATGATAATTTTATTTGACGAAAAGCTCGTAGTGCGTTTAGACTGACTGTGGCTTGATCCTGGGTGACATGAGCTAAACTAATAGCATTTAAGTATTGCATCTTACTAAAAGGTGCAACCCTTAAATGCTTATCATCGATCAAACAACTATCGTCTTACAACATGAAGATTCTTTTTCAGTCTGCTTAAAACATTAATTTATAAATACATATTTCCATTAGTAACCACGTTTTCAGGGAATTATGCCAACAAGTGCGGGCTCGAGGCGATCAAGTCACGCTATCAAACAACTCTCAATTACCAAGGACAACAGTTTTGAAGAGGAGGAGGAATCTGAGGAAGATGAGGTATAGCAATGTTCATTACATTTATAGACAGTTACTAAATTAAATGGCAGCATGGCAATGTTGGTAGCCTTCTAAACATTCTCCTGTTTTATTTAGTTACATAGTTTTATTTTATTTTTATTTGAATATGTCTGTCTCCTTAATTAGAGAGCCGAGAGTGGTGGCCGAGTGGTTCGAGCAATTTCCTGCAATACAAAGATTGCAAGTTCTAATCCCGACTGTACCATGTATTTTTCAGAACTTAAGTACAGTGATTAGTCACACCACGAGCTTTACGGTCTTTACGGTTTAGGAAAACATCGAGAGGAACCTGCATACGTTTGAGAAGAAAGTGAAAGGCATAT
This sequence comes from Drepana falcataria, assembly GCA_945859725.1. Taxonomy (NCBI): domain Eukaryota; kingdom Metazoa; phylum Arthropoda; class Insecta; order Lepidoptera; family Drepanidae; genus Drepana; species Drepana falcataria. Next base: position 4,389,140 of record OX243941.1, on the reverse strand, counting down.
GTATAGTCGTGCTTGATTATTGGCGATGGACTCGCTATCTATCACTTTTGCACCTAGAATATATCTCTGGCGGAAAGTGGGTGTGCACACACTTCTACCTACCCCTTCGGAGACACTTAAAGATGATTATTTTCTTATTATTCTTTCTGACTTAGCTAAAGCAGCGCTTGCACTGATTAAGAATATGTCTGTAAGAGAGTAAGATCGCACTTATGTACATAAATTGTATGAATCCAGAATATGTATGTCTGTTTAGGTAAATACTCTTACTCAAATCCTAAAACTCATTTAAATACCATAATATTACAGGAAGAGAGTGAGGAGAAGAAACAAAAACGGATGGAGAAGGAGGTGCGTAACATGCGGAACAAGATCAGACATCTAAAGGAGAAGCAAGACAATATGAAGAGGGAACGCATGGGCTTCAAGATGTCTCTGAAGAACCAGCAGGCGGCTCTCAAGTTAGTTGCTAGCTTACTCACTACATCATTTAACTGGAATAAAAATATTGCATTTTATTTTCTCATTTTATAACAAATCATGTTTTTCTCATACATAAATAAAAACATAATCATCAAATAACTACCAAAACTAAGTAGAAAATAATAAACGGGTATTTCAAACACTCCAATAGTCGTGTGTTGATTTAAATACTATAAAATATACCAGAAATTCGACCAGGCAAATTTAGATTTAGAGAGATTTTATTATAATGTCCTAGCATAACGGAAAAATATAACGTTGTTATATATTCAGTCATAAACTGGTCATTATCCCAAGATCATGTCGTACAATTCTTTATTGCTGCCTATTTTAACTTAATATTAATCAAATATACAATGTTTTCAGAGATGAGAAACGAAAATATAAAGAACTGAAACGAGAAGTAGACAAAATGGCGGCCATGATGAAAGAGGTCGGTTCCGATGATGAAGAAGACGAGGAAGAAGAGGAAGAATCCGAGGAAGAGAAGAAAAGCGAGTCCGAAGAAGAAGAAACTGAGACGGAAACGGAGCAAGACACTGAAAGTGAGACCGAAAGTGAAAGCGAACCTGAGGTGAGATTCAAATTACAAATTGTACGTTTATTATCTATAATGTGAAGTAAATGTTCGGTCTAGAGTAATAACAATGAGAATTATCTCTATTTGGTAAAATTTTTGGTTACTTAAATACGTATTTTCACCGAGGCTATATACCAACATAGTCCATAAAATTTCATGAAATTACAACAAAGGCCTTTGCTATTTTAATTTACAATAAAAATTACAAACAAGCTGGGAAGCGGTTACCGCAGTCTTTGGACGCTTGCCATATTGGGGCACACCAGCTTTGCGGGTATAGAAGTAGCTAATCTACATATCAAAAATATAACTACATATGATATTTTTATTCTAGGATGCTCCCCTACCCAACAAGAAGGATAATCTCACGAAGCGTTTGAAGCGACACGAGTCGAGAGTAAATGCTCTGAAGAAAGGCAACGGACTCTTAATGGCTAACGTGGACAGACTAAAAGACGATGTACTCAAACAAAGGGAGGAGTCAGGCGCACTGCAGAAGGAGTTAGACTCGCTTATTGAGGATCTCGACTAGAATAGGTTTAATGGCTATATACATGTTTGTTTGAAATTAACTTTACTCTGCATTTCTCAGGTTTAGGCACATTACTCTTTCTCAATAAAAGAGACAGCGTTTGATGTGTAATTTTAAAGATAGTTACATGCAGAATCCTGCCCAAATACAAATAATAAACAATATATTACTATGTGTTTCAACCTCAATGAAACGTAAGGCCTTGTTATTACGGTTACTTGAAATGCAGATAATAAGAAAAAAAAAGCACAGACATTTCAATTTACTTTTTAAACTTTCTTATAAGTTTTCGAAGTTTCCGCTTACTAAAATTAAATATGCGAAATTGCTTTCATATGTAACTTAAAATAAATCATTAATTGAAATAATACCATATAAACTAAAACATTAATATATTACTTTACTTTTACTCAAAACTTTCTGTTGTATACTATATATTCTGTATTCAGCTATTTAAAGTGGATACTGATGTATTTTGCACATTAATGACATGATATATACGTAATAATGATTATCTAACTCATCGTCATCACATGACAAAAAAATCTAGGAAACTTAATATCCTTTATTTAGAAACCTACGTGTTCCTACTACGCAGGTACCTAAATCAGCTGCAGAATGGAACATGAAATTAATGTAACCTATAAAAGTAACATTAATCTACGACCCACTTACTTACGCTATTTTGTACATAATAATATAAGCTAATTAATTATAATTTCAAATGACTTGTATTATCAACTTAGCACAATAAACTTTCACATGAATTAAGTACCTTTTACTTTGTATCTTTTATACCTACGATATTGATAAAGCCCTTAAATAAATAAATATCACGAGCATTAAAATCACAGTCAGCTTCAAAATTTATAGAGTTTCTGATTTCAAAAGTTCCCGGTTCGTGTATTTGATGAGGTCGTCTGACACACATAACTCCACCGGCTACCTAGATCTAAATATACTTACATATAGCGTAATTACACATAACATAAAAATTACCTGACTACGGCGAAGCAAAATGAGGGTAATGTTTCTAGCCAATGATCATTTAAGCATACACTGCTTTTAAATGATTATTGTATTTGAATATTGTGATGGTAGCCAATCTAAATCAATCTAAAATAGGAAAAAAAAATGATAATAAGCAGTATTTTGGAGCGACTGAAAGGCTAGTATCATAAACAATAAAAAAAAGGATTTGACATTTTGAATATTGACACTTGACGCTTGACGCTTGAAGGTAAACAATTTTAAATTGAAACGGTTGCACGCTCTTAATAGTTCGTTTCATCATTTATAATATTGAAGTAAATATTCGAAAATTCTACTTTGATTATATTTAGCATAATTTTTACAAAACAATAAAATTTGATTGTTCTACAAAATGCCTTCTAACGATACAGAAGTTCCGCAGCCCGTATCAACAGCAAAACCAAACCCACGGAATAATGCAACAATGTTTAAAATATTTCAAAATGTTCAATACAATGTCGTCCAACATAAGAAATATGTGAAAGAGATGATAAAACTTTATAAAAAGGTATGTAGTTCGTGCCTCATAGGCGAGAACATAAAAAGGACATTTTCCTCCTACTTATTTATATGCAGTTTAAAAACAGTAACAATTTAGGTATTAATAACATAGGTGTCTTTGCAGAAATTCACGTCATATAAAGATACACAAGATGTAGATATATATGTATATTAGATGAATACGTAACAATTGCTTATTTATAGGTAGGTATTATAATAAAAAATAATAAGATTAAACTTCATCAAACTTAACAAAATTTATTTTTGAATATGCTGAAAACATCTAAATGTAATTGTTATTGAGGCTAGTAAAAGAGGAGAGTATAACTTTCAGTTGGAAGAGGATGCATTCAGAGAGAGCTTCAAGAATGCTCTTATGTATTTGTTTACATTTGGTGATACAAGTGCCAATGTAGACCGTGTTATACAGTTTGTGGCTACATTCTGCACGTCACTTGATGACGAGGAAGAGTTCCTACTGTTTATATTTGAAATTATATTTGATGTAAGTACCAATTTTTGTTTCTTTTTACATGGTTTATCATTCTTCTCCAGTCCTTAAATGAGTGTGTAATTTACAGGATGAGTATGGAATATTATGTCTAACAGCTATTATTTGGATATAACTGACATGGAATCAGAGGCCCTACATAAATCTAAGTAGTGTCTATGCATGTTTTGTACCCCAAGTGTAGAGAAACCCTTTATGACACATTATGTAATGGTTGTATGAGGTATAAAGTTTGTATGTTGGCCGATAAATGGTGCTGTCCACTTTGGAATGATTACTAAATCGCGCTTCCACTAGGTTTTTACACTCACTAAAGATTCAATACTTTTTGTTGTTCCATTATGAACCCAATCCCAGTACCTACTTGAGAAACCGAGCAACGTTTTGTTCATCCTGTCATCTTATAAGCCAGGCAATTCCAGTCTTACTCAACACCTACTCTTAAATTATTACCTTATATTTTATAAATTCACAGTGCCAATGTGTATCTGGTCAATCTGTGAGATATCGAGCAAGTCAATTGCTGGCTGCTGTGCTCTCTGCTCTTGGTGAGGATGCGTCCCTGGATGATGACTTGTGTGACAAGCTGCTAGCATCACAGGTACTTGTACCTAACTACACATTATATTGGTCTTGATTTATCAAAATATCCTAATAACACTATTACATGCTGCAGGATTTGCTTATTTAGTAAAATATATACTTTTTTTTACCACTAAGGTGATAACTTAGCATAGGCACTGCCATCTATAGAAATAAATAAAATTGGAGTGTCTGTTTTTAATATTAAAGAAACTGCATTTTACTAAATGCATGTATGTAATGATATGTATGTATGTATATACGGTACATATACCAAAATATATATTTTTTAAATTTTTGTGTTTGTCTATCTGTTCTGGGTAATCTCGGAAATGGCTGGACCGATTTGACGGGACTTTCACTGGCAGATAGCTGATGTTAAAAGGAATAACTTTCTTTTATTTGGAAACTGAACAATATTTTTTTTGTTAAATTCCATGCGGTAGAAGTCGCAGGCACAGCTGGTCATCAATAATAAGCCATAACTACCACCTACGATCCTAGCAGGAATCGAAATCTTCCAAAATTTTATGTCTATATTTCCTAATGATGATGAATTATTTGTAATCAGATGCAAAGGCTGCAGGACACTCGAGGTGCCGTCCGTTGTCGTGCCGCCCTAGCTCTCCAGCGCTTACAGAACCCAATGGAGTCTGATGATGAAGTTACCAGAGCTTACCGTTTCCATATGAGCTGTGATCCAAGCTCTTCGGTCAGGAGGTACAGTATATATTATATAAATAATCATCCACTTTAACTTTATAAGATTACTACGGGTCCTTCCCTGCTTCGCACGGGTGGATACTATATGTTTTTTATAAAAGAAATATAGCCTATGTCACTCAAGCTGAATGTAGCTTTCCAAAGATTTGTTTAATTTGGTACAGTAGTTTTTGAGTTTATTCATCACAAACATCCACACACACTCAAAAATACAAATCTTTCCTCTTTATAATATTAGTATAGCTGAATGTTGAGAATTGCTTCTCACCACTGATTGGTGTGATGGGCCGAATGTATTTGCACTTTCGTCTTGATTGTAGGTACATTGATTGATGTTGTTGTTTGACCATCCCCTATATTGTGATCGCCATAGTACAAAGTTTACTTATTTTGGGATTAGGTCAATACGGGTGTAATGTGGCTATTATTACAATTAGCTAATATGTCAATCTGTTGTCCCTACCAGGGCCATTGTAATGTCGATAGCGAAGTGCACACGCAACGTGCCCTTCGTACTTGAGCGACTCTGTGACGTAGACGAGGCGGTGAGACGAGCAGCCTTCCTCTACATTGCAGCTGTAAATGTAACACAGCTCCGAGTCAGGCAGAGAGTGCTCACGCTCAAGGTAATACTAATTATAGCAAGTGTTTGAGTAATGGGTCGCAGATTCGTTTCCGCCACGTGAGATTATTATTATTAACCTATAAATATATAGTCTGTATGAGTCCCATGTTAAGTCGCTCAAGCTCAATTAGACCCTAATCCCTTCACCTACTCTAATCATTAATGTGCCACTGAATGAGAATGAGAGAATGCCACTTTTCTAATTACTTCAAAACCTGTTTTGCTTCATCCACATTAATTAGTCTCTTCATTAATACTAATAACATACTATAATATATTTTTCATTAGGTGGGTCTAACCGAACGCAGTGTGCGCGTGCGCCGCGTGGTTGAGGAAATTTTGATCCCAGGATGGCTGAGCACCTTCCAAGGAAACATTGTGGACCTGCTGAAGGCCATACGCTTGGACAACGCGCATGATGCCAAAGACTCGCAATATGTTGCCGGGAAACTATTGGAGTCTCTTTTCAAGTAAGGTTTCCAGTTTACATTTTAAGACATCAATGCTCATGTGTGTTTTCTTTTTTATTTCGAGTATAAAGTACTTATCAAACATGTTTTTAATAACGCCACTGGCATCAAATCATATATCATTGATTAACTTAACCAAACAAAATAAACTTATAATAACTCAGCAATAATCTTCAAGAAAGATAAATTATAGAATTTTCATAATAGGTCCAAATCATTGGTCCAGTGCTGCAGTTTCGAGGTCGTAAAATTTAATGGATATTTAAGTTACACTCTGTCTATAAACAAATTTGTGCGCCTTGAAGAGAAAATATATATTTCTTCGCAGGCGTCTTCCAATATCGGAGCTGTTGGAATGGCTGCCCACAGACAAGTCACTCCGGCTGATTCCCGCTGAGAAGCTGAACAAAGAGAGCGCATGGTACTGGCGCCATCTCGCCGAACATCTCAACAGCGTCGGGGACGATGAAACACTGGAGAGCATTCTACCCGACCTTGTCGTCCTCACTGGATATATAAGGGCGTTAGTTGAACAACTATAATAATAATATAACATATCCTAACGCCTTCGCACAAGGGTCCCCGAAGGGGTAGGCAGAGGTGTACCAACACACCCACTTTCCGCCAGAGATATATTAGGTGCCAACGTGACAGATGGCGAGTCCATCCATGTGACGTTCAATAATTGTTCCCTGTGTCCCTTACGTTGAATAAAATATTTTGATTGATTTGATTTTTGATCGCCGTTACTCAAGCACGACTAAACATGTACATATATACTCTCCCCTCGGACCTCATATACTTCTATTTTCGGACTCTCTATTATTTTTTTATTCTGTTAGACGGCGTGGGTATAAAAAATCTATACACCTAAGATAATTGTTAAAGTTTGTTAAAATGTTTTGCTCCTTCAGCGCAAAAATTATTGTGGAATAGGCTGAAACTTAGCGCAGATGTTACTAACTGGATTAACTAATAAGACATACTATATTAACCACCGTAAAAAATCTACCTAATAATTCTTTTTTTCGCGGCTACAACCGAAATTCATTTATAGTTCATATATATATCAATGGATCATTTTGTCAGGATTGTGGAGTCTCCGTGTCCATCTGAAACGGATGACCCGGTGGGGTTCAGCACGCGCCAGTACGTGCTGCACGAGCTGGGCAGCATGCTGCAGGTATACGACGCCACCGACCCCGCGGGCAGGACGGCGCTGCAGACGCTTATCACCGACGTACTTACCGGTGAGAATTCTTGGCTTAAAAAAGGAAGGAGATGTCGACTATTGGTCAACTTAATGGCATTAACGCTTTTCTGTGTATATTTGCGCTCTATATGTTTCTTCGAATGCATTCCGTAATGTGATGAAAAATATATACTAGTGATTTGTTTTGTCATCTGTTAGAGTGCAAGCTAAAGCCCCAGTGACCAATATAACAATCCTCCCTCCTCCGCAAAGAGCTCATTACTTACCTTACCTTAGACCTTACCTTTAGACCTTATTCACTGCATAGGAACACAACACAATGAATTGTTATTTGGCTGCGGACTTCTACAAGGTGGAGGTCCTGCCCCAGCTCCAAATTCGGACGGGAGACCTGTTATGCCCTGCCGTAGTTCACTGTGTGCTATGATTGCAGATCGATATGATAGCGTAGAACATAATGATAGCTTATCCTAGTTTGTGAGGATGTTTGTTTCTCCTTCACGCAAAAACTACTGTACGGAGTTGTATGAAATTTGTTCGATTTGAAATGATAGTGAGTTTTTGAATGCGTAATGTAATGCGACGTTATAGGAGACTATGGGCCGTTGAGCTCGGACGTGATCCGCGCGTTCGTGTTGGCGCTGGAGCTGGTGCTGAGTGAGGTGTCTCCACGCATGGAGCTACTGGGCGGTGTGCTTGGAGCCCTACGCGACCCGCCGGAGCCCGACCACGCGCCGCCGCCGCCTCCGCCTCCGCCTACTCAAGATTTCGCGGAGGCTAAGCTGCAGGTTAATATTCTGTGTAACCGTGTACGGTACACATGATCCAATAAATATTATTATGTACTTGTTTGATTATTTATCAGCATGTATACATACCTTTGATGTATGTAGGAATGGATTTATTGCCGATATTTAATTAAATGACTCCATTTTACATTCATCCACGCCAAATTTGATCCATTGGCATGGCACCATTTATTGAAAGGTAATTTTCAAAATGTGACTTCTACTGCTTTCTTTTCAGCGAGCTCGACTGCGCGTGTCCCTAAACGTAGCAATGGAAGCTCAAGAAGAGGCTGTTAGAGATCAAAACTATGCTCTCGCTGCTGAATGCAAGGCTAAGGTAACCAATACCCCCTCAGTGTACATAGATCACAGATACCAGTGGGATAATGTGTCCCTATTTATCTCATGACTGTCACTTCTAAAGAAATAATGTTGAGAACTCCATTTTAGTTTTCTTAGGGTGTCTGAAAATTGGTTCTTTTCGAGTTCAAGCAACTCTTTGCTTGACTCTCTAGTCTAGGCCATAATACATACATACCATTACGTCGGCTGGTTGGCTGATGAAGTAGAGCATCATTTCTCCATGATAGCATAGAACATAAAGATTATTATAAAACAATAATGTAGGCTTGAGTTAACTCTTATCTATTTTATAGGTGGAAGACATACAAAAGAAGTTGGAAGAATTGGTCATTCAGCCAGCACCGCCGCCTGCTCCCGTTCCAATTCACGTAATGAATCTTTGTATACAACCCACGCATGGATATGACAACATATATGACTAAAAACATTTCTCTACACACATCGCGTAGAGAAATGTTGTTTTAACAACAACGGGGACCCTGGAGAGTTCTCGGTACTTCTGGAAAAATGCACGGCCAGCGACATCAATAATTTTACCGGCTTATTGTTTTAATTTCACATTCTCAATTAGCATACTTTTAGAATTAAACTTAATCTCTATGAAATTTTCAAATTATCCATTTTGCTATTTGTTTTCATGGGAGTGTGTAAAGTATACGCGAAACCTGTACCCAAACTTATTCTAAAATGTATTTTACTTTTAACATGAAAACCGTATTTTTTGCTACGATATTAAACTTAGATATATGTTGTCTCGAACTTTTTTGTAAAGCGTAAAGTAATGAATATTTTTGCTATATATTTAAATCCTTTGGTTCAAACCGTTCGTATATATATTTTTAGCAATACTAAAAGTATTATGTAGCACTCAGGGATAATATACCTTTTCTAACAGTGAAATAATGTTCAAATTCGGATCATTAGTACCGGACATTACCCTGATCATTCGAACCGAGAAACTTAACCTTTTTATATATTAGTATAGATTTGTTTTGTATTTATTATTATGCAGACGATAAAAGAGAAAATATCGGACGCAACTACACTGAAGAAATGTCTAACTATTCTCAACTGTGCGTTGGATACGCCTCAACTGCAGACGGTCACGCCCATGCTCCGGATGATATTTAGCGAATTGGAGGTATGGAATAATTAATTACGAATTAGAAAATAATAGAGTGGACGAGTGGTTCCAGAAATCGCCTGCAACGCAAATATTGCTGATTGCCACCCATGTGTTGTTGAAGAGAATATCGAAATTGCAGAAATAATAATAATCCTCACGCCTCCCATAAGGGTCCCAAAAGGGGTAGGCGGAGCTGTATAGGTAATACCCACACACCCACTTTCCGCCAGAGATATACCGGGTGCCAACGTGATGGATAGCGAGTCCATCGCCGTTACACAAGCACGACTATACATACGCCTTTGGAATGCTTCTCAGACGTATGCAGGTTTCCTCTCGATGTTTTCCTTCACCGTAAAGCTCATGGTGTGACTAATCATTGTACTTAAGTTCAGAAAAACTCATTGGTACAGTCGGGATTCGAACTTGCGATCCTTGTGTCGTAGGCAACTGCTCGAACCACTCGGCCACCACGGCTCTTCTAGTAAGACGTCGCGAAGTAATTATACCTTAAGACAACATACTCTAGTCCGCACGGAATTAGTCGACCGCGCCTTAGGTGAGGGCGTGGGTTAGGCGGAGGGTTGCCGCATCGTGACTCCCCCACCCTTCGACCCACCGGTCACATACCTAAGTAGAGGCTAACCAGTTCCATGCGGACTAATCATAGTGTGACTATATTTAAGGCAAATGGAAATTTTCAGGTGGAGATTTTCCAAAATCCAGATATACTAGAAACAGCCCTAGAAACTGTGGCGCTGTACGGAATGTTGGACAAGGAGTTTGCTAAGGAAAATAAGGCTTTCTTCTTTGCTAATGTAAGTATTGGTTTAGATAGTGCCATCCACGAACACGCGCCCCAATATTCTTCGTTATGGTTTATAGTGTAAGTGTGCAAGCTTCCACAATGTTTGAGTATTAGCGGTCAGTAATACAATATAAACCGCTTCAAAATCCGTTGAGTAGTTTTAAAGATAAGCATACATACGGACGGACAGACAGCGACAGCGACTTTGTTTTATTCTATGTAGCGATAAAAAAATTTCAGCTCATAGATACATCAAACGAGAGTGTAGTGAGTACGGTGCTTAAGTGCATTGTGGACTTGTTGTGTGTGCACGGGGCTCAAGTGTTCGAGGACGAAGACATGCAGGATACTTCCAAGCTCAATGGGAAGACCAAGAAGAACTTCACCATTGATGCTCTGGACGATGAGGGTGAGTATACAATTGTAGTCGATCATTAATCGATCGACTTTCCTAAGAAATCTACCCGCGCCGTACGAGTAGTAGAGGATATCATGCCTATGTGTACCGACCGAGACCTCTCACAACACACATTGGTTTATTACATCTCAAAAAGGCATCATTTTCCGACATTTCCAAATATTTGCGTCATATTTCAACCAATTAACACAAAATATTATAAAACACAAATCGTACACCTAAACTTTCACTTATCATTGTTGTCTTGAAGCCGCAAGATCCGTTCAGGAATTTTCGCGGTCAGACTATTTTTTTTAATAATATGTTGTGATTATAAAAAGCGTTTTGTTTGGTCGCCTTACTCTCAAGAACTGTTAATCCGCTTTGAATACGATACCCCGTCTATAGAGGAAAGCTTTGGGCTACTACCATATACATTATATATGTTCTGTGCGTGCGTATGTCACGGAATTCCTCCTAAACGACTGGACTGATATTAATGCAATTTTCTGTCTTGAGGTGAATTAGAGAATGGCTTAGATTCACAATTGAACCCGATAGGTGGCGCTGCGATCGTGTTTCAGGAAATTTTACTTTTTCACCCGGGCGAAGTTGGGCGGGACAGCTAATATGTATATAACCATGTGTACATATCATTCGTAGGAAACGTGTCTGAGTCTGTACTATCGATGTCACCGGCGCACAGTACAGTCATTGAGCTGCTATTGAAGATAATGGACAGTACCGTAAGTACGTCTCCTATATTACAACCGTCTGGCTCAGTAGTCAAGGCTCCAGACTGCGAAGCTTGAGACCGCGGATTCAAATACCGCATATGGCAGTTACTTATTTAGAAGTCCTTTATATATTTACAACACACGACGACAGACTCCGTCTGTTGGACCTGAATGTATGACTGGCGAAAAGTTGGTGCCATAACACCGCTACCTACCATTGAAAATTGTGTGAAGTTGAAACACGAAAATTGACCTTTACTTTTAAGGATTTAAGTATATACATACTCCGACAGCCTCTTGTTGGCGGCTGAGAAAGTAGAGCGCCAGTTCTCTTGATTTACATTCATGATTCCTGATGCATGCCCGCCGGTTTCGAGTTCTCTTGACGCTCATAAACGTTGGATCAATTTGATGTAGGTAGTTAGAACGAGGTCTTCATCTGCCTATTTTACTGACACTTGTACATCGTTCCTACCATTAAGTTTTCGTCAACCTTTCTACACTCGTCCTCTCCTATCTTTTTATGTCCAAACGAACATAACCATTCTTCGGCCACTCTTCATCTTTAAAATCACATCCACACTCTCGCTAATTGCTTTGAAGTTTGTGTTTCATATGGATGAGTGTTTCCAGTGTGCAGCCTACAGACTGATCATAGTTGAGGGTTTGTGCCGGTTGTTGCACTTGGGACACCTGGAGTCGCCAACCATACTGAGCAGACTCTTACTGCTTTGGTTCAACCCAGCCACTGGTAAGATAAACGTTTATACACACAGATATACATTCGCTACCAAGCCGGACATTTTTTTTTAAATATTGTAGTCTTGACAACTGGTCCCACGTATATAATCTATTCATAGAATGCCCTAACATCCGCAATAACTATATAAGTTACGTTTATGCGGAAGTGAGTTTGTTTCCATGTTACGTTTATACGTCTTAACTACTCAATCTGCGTCTCGTATGCACATCAGAGGTACGTAAAAGAACATGTGCCCTTATATCAAGAAAATACAGTTTTTGCGAATAAGCAGCTAGTAGATTTCGTATACTGTAAGATGACAAAACAGTAAAACGAAAAAGATTTAAAAATAACAGATTTTTATCACTCCCTTCCGCCCTTGGTAGCTCTTGAATGTAATGCGGAATAATATATGGTACCTAATAATATACATATATATATACACGTGCTGTCATCTTTCGTCCAAAAGCTTTATGTTAGGTATTAGTAATTGACAGGTTCTCTAGGAGAATAATTACTCTGTTTATTTGTAGTTGAGGAAGATATGCTGCGTCAAACGATCGGTGTTTTCTTCCAAACATTCCCTACGAATGTAGACGGCGCTCAAGAACAAATACAGGTACAATTTTATCTGTTATGGATGCTATTTTTTGCCGTAGTGGTACCCACGTAGACCTTTACCACAGAGAATAAAAAATCCCAACATCGCAAGCAAAATTCCCGACTAACACAAAAATATTTCCATTGAGTATTTGTAATAATGTTGCAGTAGATGTATAGAATCAAACAGCTGTGTGTGAATACTGTTAGTACTTAAAGCTAAGAAGTAGTAGTCATTCTAGATCTAAGCTATATTTATACCTATCGCTTATACCTATGTAGTACAAACTGTTTCTATGGTAAATGTGGTGTCTTAGAAGGGATGGTTATCCGTCTCTTTTTACTTATGTTATTGTTAGTGAACCATTAAAATAATAAATAATATAAAAAGGAAGTTCTGTACAGTTCAGTGTCGGTAAATACATAGAATATTTGTTCCAGAAAGCAACTCTTCCTACGTTGCGGACGCTCGCCAACGCACCGTCCAGCTCACCCCTCGCTGAAATAGACCAGGAGGCCGTCGTCAAATTTATTGTGTCCCTTACTAGGGTTAATCATGAGGTATGTGTGATGTTTGATTATCACGTATCAAAATACATAAAAAAAGAACTTTAAATTCCGTTTTCAAAAATCCTAGATTGTTTTGCTGAGATTGCTGACGACACTCTTGTCCTATTTTCATTGCAAATAACTATAATTTAAAACCAATAAAAATTGTCACATCTGACCATGATGACCTTAAAACAACAATATTTTTGGTATATAGCCAGCCTGACGATAAGTGGGAGCGTGTTCTATACGCTCTAGCAATAAAATACCTGAAGTATTATTTTTACGTTTCTGACCTTATTATGGTGATTGGAACTGCTGTGGTAACACCTAAAGGACATATCCTTTAGGGTCTCCCGTTTTCCAGCAAAACCATTCAGCCTTCGAAACCGGCGAGTTTGTTTGATTGATATGTATTGTGGATGAAGCTAAAGAGTTCGGTAACAGAACTGAAGATTGGCGTAATACTGTATCTGCCTACTGTGTGAGGGACTCGCCGTGATGGTATGCTATGTTGCATGCTTCAGCTGGCGGATAGCCAGGGCGGCATGGCACTGGTGCTGTGCACCGCCATCGCGGGCCGACCTAGCGCGCCCGAGGCGGCACTGGCCTGCCGCCTTCTGGCGCTGCTGGCGCCACCACGCGACCAGCGGCTCGCCACCGAGCTGGCCGTCATGCTCAGGGACCTCTGCCTGGTGAGCATTACACACACACACACACGTACAAAGGCGTGCGTGTGCCTCTGTTCACCCAAAACCCATAGGACCTACGCACACGAACACGCATAGACATAAACACACACAAGCACACACACGCAAAAATACCCTTAGTACACCTTCCGTTGGCCTTACCTATCTAAATAAAGCCATGATATGTGTGACACACTCCCCCATAGTCCGTACATACCTAAGTTCGGTCATAATTTGTCACACCTCGACCTTTACGGTCAAGGTCGAAAAAGAAGAGAGCGAAGAGATACAAGTCTAAATAGTCGTCAAGTTAGTACTAAAATATATCCCATCTCTTCCCTCTCTAGTTTTATGTGAGGTGTTATAAATATTATTGGTGTTTGTATGGTACAAAATATTTTACATTTCTGAACCAACTTTTATTTTATAGAAGCTGACCGACAAGCAGTCCTGCCGTAACTTAACGCGTTACTTGGGTGCACTCGAGGCGATGGAACGAACCAGTCTTAACAAAATGTCCAATACAGGTATACTGAAGTTTACATCTCTTGATATTGTAGTAAAAATTTTTTAATGACTTATACTAGCTGGTTTTGACGGTACAGCTGTTTTGACCCGCGTTAAATATGATTCCATGTTTAGATGTCCCATATGTTAATCCAGCCAATAACTTGTATCTGTCACAAATACCTCACATTTATCAAAGAACACGATACAAACCGTCGCAATTATAAAACTATTAGTAGCGTGAGTCCGTGAATTTGCTACTTAAACAATTTTTTTTAACATGCACTTCTAGGGCAAGGACATGTAGCTAAGGGCATCCACCATGGAGTTCGTATCGGTTCGGATTTGCGAGCGAGAAAGTTAGGCTGGACTGGACTAATATGTATTAGTTAATGTATTTTATACTATTCCAGGTCTCACGGAGGGCACGATGCAGTCCGAGGATATTTTGATGCAACTCGGTCGAATAACAACATCGTTACGTAAGTAATCACTACATGTTATAAAACAAAATTGTAGTCATCCCGTGTGTCTGTCTGTTTAGACTCCGACGACGTCTTGTGGTTTTTTTTTTCGAGTGGTTCGAGTTAGTTTTCTGTACAGAAATTGCAAGTACGTATGCCGACTGTACCAATCAGTTTTTCTGAACTTATGTACAGTTATTTGTCACGTACTACGAGCTTTACGATGAAGGAGGAAAACACCCAGAAGAAATCTGTATACGTTTGAGACGAAATTCAAACGCGAATGTATGGGCTGTTCTTGAGTAATGGCTATGGACTCGCCATCTGTCACGGTGACACTTCAAACATCTGGTGGAAAGTGGGTGTGTGGATACTATATGCACACCTAGTTGGAAGGCGTGAAATATATAGGTATGATTAGGAGAGATAGGTTATCTTACCAAATGATATCTTTTTTTCGCAATACACGGGCTATCTAATGCAAAAATAATTCTCGGATTTGTAGTTCCTGAGACTGGCGAGCAAACGAATTCGGATATTTGAAATATTAGTAAAGACATTCAGAGTATGTACCTAACATTGTTATTAGCACGTGACATTGCAAGTTGACAAACTCTCAAACAATTCGCGTTGACTATTGTACATGTGACTTGTAAATCATCTTATATAAAACTTGCAGCTCAGCCCATAGCCCGCAGCACCCACGTGGTAATCAATGAGACTGTTGAAGAAGGACTGGAGATAGATGAGACTTCACCACCGGAGATCATGTCTCGAATATCGGATGGTAATATTACATATGAATTTAATTTGTACCTTAATTATTAATTCTTGAACTAACCATTGTTCTATATTGATACAAGTTGCCTAGCTGGAATAGATATTCTGAGCTAGGTTTTATCTGTGTGGAAGTACAAGAGAGGTAGGGCATAACGGGTTTCCCGTTCGAATTTGGAGCTGCCCGACTGGGGCAGGACCTCCACCTTATAGAAGTCCGTAGCCAAATAACAAAATTTATTGTGTTGTGTTCCTACGCGGTGAATAAGGTTTCCAGTAATTAGCTCCTCGGGGAGGGGGGAGGATTGTTATATTGTGTTGGCAGCAGAGGGATTAGTCCCATTATGCTGCCAACACAGTATAACTCTCCGAAAACAGAGTGGCAACGCGCAAGTGTTACTTCGTTATTGTATGCGTAAATAGGCTGCGGTAACCGTTTTACATCAGGTGGGCCGTATGCTTGTTTGCCACTCTTGTTGTATAGAAAAAAAAAAATATATATATATATATATATATATATATAATTTACATAGAGGTTAGTGATGCGTTTTATTACATATTGTGCTATTATGATAGCCCTTATTTAGATGGAATTACGTTTGATCAACTTCACCACAACTCAATCAACTTACTCCACAGTAAGTTGATTCTATGTTTTATCATACTATCATAAAGCTGTTCATATTTTATCGATATTTTACCCTAAACCTATTTATAACCTATGGTGAATAATTTCAAAATTATTTTATATTTAATTTGTTAATGTTGCATATAATTAGTTCCCACTTTAATTACACCCATATTCTGGCGTAATTTACACACATAACTACTTTTTTCATGAGCCTATTTTATTTCAGGACCTCCACAAGCTGAGTCTAGCAATATAAACCCCCTCGGTTTGGACTCAGACCCTGGGGTTGCGTCGCAAGACTCGCCCGATATGCCGTCAGACTCCAGCAGTGGTGTATCGCCAGTTAAGAAAGCTAAAGTTTCCAAAGGTAGGAAACCTTTCATGATGCCTTATATATTTTAACTTGAACTTTAGCAACAGAGAACTAACTGTAATTGAAATCTTCAATTCAAAATAAAATTACCATTATCCTCTCGCCGAAGCCCTCGCGGGGTAGGCAAAGGCTGTAGAGCGCAAATTGCCCTACCTCTGTAAAATCATTGACCCCTTTACAGCTAAAAAGAAGAAACTGTCTATTAAAAGACAGACCAGCGATTCGGACAAAAATAAACCCGGACGCTCGAAGGAAAAGAACGCGAAAAGCAGTCAAACAGGAGTAGATACAGATAAGGGTGGCGTCAAGAGGAGTCGTTCGCAAAGATCGCTGGTCGACGTAGAACGAGGTGGTATTTTAACTTGTTGTCTATTCGCGTTATGCATATTTAGCTGACTTTAATTACATCATCATCATATCATTACGCCGAGTCCCTAACAGGATAGGCAGAGAGTATAGAGCGTCAGTTCTCCCTAGACTTACATACCTCTTAATTACATAGGGTGCATAATACTCAGGCTGATAAACCTTACTAATATTATGTATAGAAAACCTTATGAGAATGTTTGTTGCCTTATCATCTCCTATATATAACGTTTTTTTATGTTAGTAGCTTAGGGTGAATATTACTCCCTTTTGCCTATTTTTTTTCTTTGGAGCTATGTGTTATTTTCCATCGCCATAAGGATATATTCACTATAGCCTATAAGCATTTAGAAGACGACTTGTCTATTTTCTGAGACATACTGTATACTAACTCTTCATATCCCCCTTGCCTCAAGTCTTAACTTTAGCATCTCCTTTCCGTCGCCGTTTCTCAAGTCTACACACGCCCATGAATTTTTTCATAAAAATATAATATTTCTAGTGATAGGGAATATAATAATTATATCTTTTATTTTCCTCGTGTATATAGCAAAGGCTGAAGTGACAAAGAAGAAAGCAACTGCCTCCCCTCCCATCTCTCCGCCCGAAGATCTCGACGTGTCAAACGTGACTGTGCGCAAATCCACCAGAGGACTACAGTCTGGCTCTAGTACCGAGTCCCCGTCTGAAGACCTCGACGTATCCAATGTGACAGTCCGCAAGTCCACCAGAGGACTACAGTCTGGCTCTAGTACAGAGTCTAATGGATCTAATAAGGGCGGGAAGAAGACTAAAGGGAAGGCAACAAGTAAGTATATTTTTATTTTCGAAAAGGCGTAAGGTAAAGGTTTAGCTTCATACATATGCCGATGTTAATACATTTAGGTGCACGGTATATGAAGAACTGAGCGAGGTAGGGGCCGCATCGGTCGCTATACGTCAGGCAGAATTTAAGATAATTATTCCTATCTGTTTGCTACTAAATCACGCCAGAATAGCTGAACGTAATTGGTTGAAATTTAGCGCAGAAATAGATTTTTAGCTGGATAAACCAAAGGATGTGATCTTCCATTCCAGAAACACAACCAATGAAATAAATATCCAGGGCGAAACCCCGCATTGCATATCACTCGTCACTCGTCCTTTCTATATGTCCATACCTACGCTTTGTACATTTCTTCTTCTTTACAATCAGATCAATATTAACAGCCTTTACATGGTATGGGTTATCATGTAATGAATGTGACTATGGTCCATATGAATATAGTAATTTATGTTTCAATTTAGCAATCCCCAAGTGTCGTCCGGCCACACGCGCCTCCACGAGCTCCGGCCGCAGTAGCGCGGCCAGCCGGCACTCCATGTTCGATGATTCCGGAGACGACACACAACTGCACACCATTGTGTACGACAAGGAGTTTGTAAGTGTTCTATTGGTAAAACCCTACTTGGTGAAGCCGGGCGTGGCTCGAGTATGTACTAACTTCTTTGTACCAAAATAGTTACAAAAGCATACAGAGCAATACTCACTACTATTGAGTAATACAGTTAAAATTCTTGAAATAAAAATGAATGTGTGAAGACGTCAAATTTGATAAGGGCTAAACCCGATTCGGTCGTGCGTGTGAGGGCGAGGGAGAGTTTTCGGCAAAAAGTATGTGAATTGTATGTCTTGAATAATCTGCATTTCGATTACTTGTTTTATAAGACTTTTCATAATTTGGTAGACAAACTAGGGCAAGGACTAAACGTATTTGTACGTATAGTAGGAAGGTCGAAGGAACAAAGAATATCAGAAGGAACAAAGATCTCGATAAAAAAGTTAATCCAACCGTAGGATGACAGATCCTACAGTAAAATTTCCGTATTGGAACCTGCATTTGTCTCTTAAACAAGTTTTATGAAGTAGTATATTAAGTTGGTAAGTATTAGAATTAAATTGTTGTGTGTTTGTAGGAACAATCGATATTGAATGACTCCAGTGAGCTAGCTGACAGCAAACGAGTGTCGAAGGGGAACGTCACCATTCCCGAAACGCCGGACGCCAGTGAAGAGTAAGTGGTTTCTTGTATCACATACACTTGTAAAAAAATATTGTAAGGCCCTCCTCACTCATCAAAGCTAAATATTTATTTGAAAACAATCGTCAACGTGATTTACAAGTAAGAATTATATGTGGCGACAGTGAAACAGCCACTGTCGCCTGCATTTTTCGCCCGAGCTGTGACGATATGCACCCCTGTTAGGCATAACTGTACAACCCGTTTATTGGGCAATGACAATTATCTTAAGTTTAAGGGGATGTAAGCAGGTTTTGAACCTGTTTTATGAACTTTACGGATGACTACTTACCGAGTGGTTTAATCACTACAGCCATAATATCCTGCCGTCTCGATGTCATGCTGTTCGTACGTCGCATAACGTATCTATTTGTTCTCCAGATCCGAGCCCGAACCGGAACCCGAACCCGAAATTCAAAAGATAGGAAAACGTAACGGACAGAAAAAATGATTTCAAAAATTTTTATTTTAAACATAATATGTAATAACAGATAATTATATTTTTCTTGATATGTTCGTTTTTCATTACTAGAATTTGTAATCCTTTCAAATCGCAATACACTGCCTTTGTGTGATGAATAAAAGTACTTAAGACATGGTCGTGGATACACAATTAATGTGTATAACTTACAGGAACTCAAAACATCAAAATATTTTACTTATATCCACATCCAAAATATAACACAGGTAACGAATACCTTGAACCCAGACCTACAATTGAGTGCTCTAAGATCTGCAACGAAATTCACCATTTATCGGAATATTTCTTTTTCGCTTATATTTTTGGTAGTTCTAGTTTTTACGGGATCTCTAACTAACGTCATGGTATAACTGTTAATACCGTTGTGTTGGGGTATTGGTCTTTTGGTGCCAATCGTTGTTGTGTGTGAAAGGTTTTTGGTCCCAATTTCCGTGCCAGTTCTTTTCCCACGGTTTCCAGCGGTTGTCCCACCCGTGGTGCTGTGCATGGTTGTCAGTCAATTTATCTTCTTTGCTGCCGCTTCCGTTGCTCCACCTGACCATAGGATATTGACCATTAAGATCTTACTTTGACACACCGTTGTAGCTCAATAATTAAGGAACAAGTGGATCGAACACAATTTTAAATCGAATCCGTAATGGAAATTCTTTTCAACTAACGTGATTTTAAGTGAATAAATGCATTTTACGTTAGTTTAGTCATGATCACCAACATTTTTTTTTCAAATACCTAATATATATAATATTTTCTATTTCTCAGCAAAGAAATATGGAACACCAAGGCTTCACTCGCGCAATGCCGACCTTGCAGCAATAATTTCACACCCTTGAAGAAAATCTAGGTTTTCAAAATTTAATTATTTAGTAGCTTGATAATTAGTGCTAGACGTAGGATTTCCAAGTTAGTTCGGTAGTTCCAATTTTAAAACCACTTATTGCGAACCTATTTCCGTTGTCTTGTTCAGTGCTAGCATAGTTGCCCGTGCTATCTGCCCCGCTGAACCTATTCTCGAGTCCTTGCTGGCTCTTATACTGTTGGTGGCGGGTTGTGATGAACTCTGCGCCTCGTTCGCCGATCATTATTACAGGCGCTGCTGTGTTTCCTGCAAAGTAAAGTGATTAGAAATTCACACATACGCTTTAGGTAGTGAGCACGATCCTAACTTCATTTTCAAAATCATCAATAAAACCACAGTGACCGCGTAGTTGAAACAATTACTTAGAAAATTAAGATTGCAACTTCAAACTAGCGATATATACCTGCATACATTTTAAGAACAAAGTCAAAGAATATACATACGTGTGCCACAGTGACAGACTTTGTCGCGCAAATAGATTACCTGGTGCGAAGATATTAACATACATAACAGTTAATAGAATCTGTACCTGTTGTTATTGTGGGCATGATTGAGGCATCGACGACTCTGAGACCTGGAAATAAGAGTTATTGCTTTAATTACAAGGTGCCAAACATATCCTTGTGGCAAGCGGTAACCGTAGCTAACTCACTTAAATTACTAAATCCGGAAACAGTTGCTAGGGTTTTGAGACGCTTGCAAGCGAGTCTTAATCTATTTGAAATAACAAGGTTGCCTTTGACTTGACGGTTTAATTATCTTCTATACCACACAGGTGACAAGCATGCAATAATATAATCGTATGCGGTTACTGCGGTTACTCGCCGAAGCTTCCAACACCCTCCTATAAAGCTCTTTGCTGTAATCCTCAACGGGAGCTAGGGGTTTTTTAACAACTGACCTTCTATGCCATGTACCCTCAGCTGGGGGTCGACGACCGCCATGGGGTCAGATGCTGGCCCCATCTTACAAGTGCCGACTTGGTGGTTCTCCGGCGCCGTGTATAACTGTGCCAGGCACTTGAGATACTCCTCACTGTAAATGTCTTCTCCGCACTCCGAGCCATACCCTTGTGTGGGTTCCATGCCGTATTTTTCACGCAATATCTAGAAATTACATCACATACATATATATGACCACGAAGTCCCTCACGGGTTAGGCATTCCTTTCATCCTACATTCATCACGTATTTAATATGCACATGATTTATCAACTGTTTTTTATTGAGGTCGAGAGGTAAGAGGTAGGGATCGAACCCCAGCAGTCTGCATCAATGAGCTTGTTCTGACCTTAAGGATAATGAAATAGGGTGTTGCTACTCCTCTTTCCAGCCCTTTGGTGGCCCTTATAAGGTGGCAAACAAGCATGAACAACTAGAGCAAGCTCTTGGAGACATGGAGAGGCCTTTACCATTTTAAGCATACTCACCGTTGTGTTCGCAAGCTTATAAGCAATCCTAGATGCCTCAACAATCACATTGAGTTCGTGTTCGTCTAAGAAGTAGTTAGGTTGCATTATAGGAGGTTTCGTTGGGTCGATGGACTGGATGGTGACATAGCCTCGGCTGCGCGGCTGAGTGGCGATCGCCATTATGCTGGTACATGGAAAAGTAAACAATTTAAACATAGAACATCTAATTTAAGGGTCGCCCTCCGCTGAGGACAGATATTGAGTTAGTAATATTAAAACAGTTGCTAAACGAACTATGTTATTTCATTCATATTTCAAAGGATTGCCTTGACCTTAACCAGCTGAGTAACCTATGTTGTAAATATAGTCTGTTCTTTACGAGCTACTACCTAAATGTACAGGTAAATTTAACGATTCTGGCAGAACTCAGAACCAATGTCTGCACGGGTATATTTTTTCAGCCAAAACTACTCTAGAGGTATTTGTGCAGTTACTTATTGTCGTAATTATTACATTAACGGTAGGCAAATAAGGATATTTATATATGAGGCTTATATATATCTTACTTGACAGTTCTTTTTTCTGTGGCCTCACTCGGATCCTGTACCTTGCCGTCGCTACAGGAAGCGTAAAACCCGCCGAAGAAGTATTGAACGTCTGGATGGCGGCCCCCCGCCGGTGCATATGGTGAGTTTACCATTCCTGTCAACTGAAGTTTAGAGATGCTTAATTAGAAATAAATATGGTTCATAATTTAAACGTTGAACTTGAAAAAATGCTGGAAGTCACAAACATTTATAGTTAGAACAACCGACCTTTGACTACACGGTCAGCAAAACCTTGTTTTGGTTCCAGTACAGTAGACAAGATACAACTTTTGGACAGTCAAGCTGCCAAAAGAGAATAAAAAGCTATTAGCCTAATGATCAGGGCTCCTGACAAAAATCCTTGAAGTCAAGTTCCATATTTGTGATATTAACTTTTATTCCTTAATAGCTAAGTTTAAGACTAGGTACGTTTATGCTGAAACGTCCCTCAGTATCAGGTATTATTTATATTATATAACTTGTCTCGAAGAAAAGCTGCTCCTTCTTCAAGGAGACGACAACTACATAAACCGAAGATGTCTGTAAGTCTAGAGAAAATTGGCGCTCTGTTCTATCTTTAATTTGTCACCTGCCACAATCCAGTCGAAGACAAAGGTCCTTCTCTATTAGTCATGTACTCCATAGCAGTAACCCAGTTCAAGACGTCTACATCCGGCTCCTTGTTCAGTGTAAAGCTGAGGGCCACTCCGACATGGTTCTGAAGGTTCTGTCCCACGCCTGGTAAATCCTTTATAGTGGGGATGTTGAACTTATCCAGGGTCTCTTTGGGGCCGATACCAGACAGCAGTAGAATTTGGGGTGAGTTTAAAGTACCGCCAGATAGGATTACCTGGAATAATGTTTGTTTCATACATATTATTATAATGATGATTATGCAAACAATGTTTATAATCAAGAAGTACTTCTTAAAGTTCTCTTGTCGGTGTACATTTTTTCTGAAGTAGGTACAGTGATACCAACAGTTAACGATAAAGGGTAACATTGTAAGGAAACTTCCATACGTTTGACAAGTTTCAGACATACGTCGTATCCAAAAAACGATGGCGACGCTTCGCCATATGACACGTTGGCATTAAAATTTCCCGTGAAAAAAAAACTTTGTCACTTCACTGCTTCCACTCTTTAAAGGAAGGTGTGGTTTATATATAAATAAAATATTGGCATAGGTACATGCATATCTCCACAACTTGCCTAAAATCCTAAACGGACGGTCCCGTTAACAAAAATTGGTCTTACCTCTTTGTTGACCTTTACAGTCTTAGTCTGTCCGTCTTTGATGTACTCTACGCCAGTGACCTTCTTGTTGAGGGGGTCTACAAGGACCTTCGATCCCAACGCGTTCAGCATAACGTGGAAGTTAGCCCGATGAGCCCCAGGACGGATAAACGCTCGAGCCGTACTATACCGGGAACCGCCGCTGAAATAAAAGTATTTTCATTATGAACTAGATGTACCCTGCCATGCTTCATTGTGATGCACTCTTGACGGTTATAATTTTTTTTTATATAATATTAATATATCCTCACGCCTTGCCACAAGGGTCCCCGAAGGGATAGGCAGAGGTGTATAGGTAATACCCACACACCCACTTTCCGCCAGAGGTATATTAGGTGCCAACGTGACAGATGGCGAGTCCATCGTCGTTACTTAAGCACGACTATTACATACGCCTTTTTGAATTTCTTCTCAGACGTATGCAGGTTTCCTCTGGATAGTAGGATGTTTTCCTTCAACGTAAAGCCCGGGGTGTGACTAACACTGTACTTAAGTTCAGAAAAGCTCATTGGTACAATCGGGATTCGAACTTGCGACCTTTGCGTCGCAGGCATCTGCTCGAACCACTCGGCTACCACGGCTATTTTTTTTTTAATACGAACAATAAAATAAGTACTAATAATAGTAAATTTGGAATTATTTTTATAAATTTTGAGACAGTAACCTGAAGCGTAGTGTATGTTGTGTCAGAATTTGAGCTCAATCGGTGCAGAAATTTTCGAGTTCTTAAAGCGTGCCTACACCAACCAACTTGATTTTTTTTTATACACATATTAGATATGCTTAAGCCACAAGGATTTTGCTACATATTTTGGGTAACAATATTTTATTTGAAAATCTGGAGTACCCAGGTGTAAATTCACATGTATATTTTCATTAATGATTGTTTTTATTTCACTGCCCCAGTCCTGCACAAAATGTGTTTTCACATCTTCTTACAAGGGTCCTTGAAGACCTTGAAGGGTCTAGAGGTGCAATAATACCCTCTTTTCGCCGGACATATTTTTATGTGCTAACATGACAGGTGCCGTGTCCGTCGCCGTAGACTGTTCCTTAGTAGTACTAAATATCATGGTTTGATAAATCACTGTACTTATGTGCAGAAAAATCTCACTTGATAGATTTTTTTTATTTGAATTAGTAGTGTAGTATGTGACTAGGCCAACGAGTCCTTAAACACTTAGCCAACATAGCTGTATGTTGTACATACATATGGATAAACTAGCTGTCCCGCCCAGCTTCGCCCGGGTAAAAAGTAAAATTTCCTGAAACACGATCGCAGCGCCACCTATCGGGTCCAATTGTGATGTAAGCTATCCTTTCTTTTAAGTTGGATCAAACTGCATACGGCGTGCAAATTTGATTGAAATCGGTTAAGTAGTTCAGGAGCCCATCGTGGACTTGATTGCCATAAAAAAGGTTATAGTGAGTCAATCTTAAAAGATAGGCATATGCTGTCGCAAAGGACCATCCAATACAAAAAGAATTTTTCAATTCTAACCCGTAGTTCCTGAGATTAGCGCGTTCAAACAAACAAACAAACTCTTCCGCTTTATAATATTATAGTATAGATGTAACTTATTAATAGCTCACTCATTAGCAGCCTGTGCAATAGTGAATCCAGTGACGCCTTCTCCATTGAGGTCGCTAGTCGGTGGATACCCCAGCTCGATAGCGGCCGAAACCATGTCGTGGGCAAATTGGGGTGCGTAGCGGAACTAAGGAGACACAGTTAATTAAACAAATGAAGCTTAATTAATATCATAGCTCTTGACCTATAACAGTCAACTAAATCTTACCAATAATCTTACTTAATCAAAGGTTCCATGACAGGTCTCTATTAATACAAAATTTGTAAAGTTATTTTATTTGGTACAGAGGTAAGGTAAAAGTGTCTTGACTCAGAAGTCATTGAGATACCAACAAGATAGATTACGAATCAATCGCCGTATGTCAGACACGAACTAAAATACACATGTATTTATTGAGGGATTTTTATTTAGGGGCTTTTATTTAATACGTGTCTTTTTCTATACATCATGTAGAATTACATATCTAACCTTAAATTACATTCTGTATAAAATGAGTATTTTCCGCAATACGTACTTTTTGTATAGGCAGAGGCCCGCCTCTATTATGATAATGTTCCGAGATTCCATTGCCAATGTCCTTATTGTCTTCACTCTTCAGGAAATAGGGTAGTACATCATACCACGACCAGCCTGACGCACCATTGACCGCCCAGTTGTCGTAGTCAGCAGCGTGGCCGCGCATGTACATCATACCGTTGGTAACTGAACACCCACCTACGGATACGAAAGGTACAAACTAGCAGGCTTCGTGCATTTTCTGGACCATGTGTGTAATATACACATTTCTGTTCCATTTATAATTGCAGCGTTGTATAAAGGTGGTTTCATATGCATACATTTTCTGGACCACAGGGGTTACCACATACTTCTTCTTCTTCTTCTCAGCATATATGCGTCCACTGCTGGACATATGCCTCTTGCATGGATTTCCAAGCTCAATCCTACTCCAGGTTGGCCCTCATACGCATTTACATAATCACGTATTAATTAATAGGGCTGGATTGTATGTTGAAATTGGAAAACGGACAGTTTTGTAGGGGTGTGAAAAATAAGTTTATGCATTTGGGACCAAATTTTATGATAAAGCTGCGTAGTTACTACCAATGTGTTTTCCGTTTAGGTTTACAAAAGAGTTATAGCGATCCCTACTTAATGTAATTGACACTAGATTTATTAAATTAATTATAATTACTACACAATACAATATTCGTGCAAAATAAAATAAATTAGCAAGCAAACAAAGATATCTAGTTCTTAATACACCTTTCGCATTAGTACCAAAGCCGTCTTATATATTCTTACCCAGTATCTTCGCTCTTGTCCAGTAGCATTTCCCTCCTTCACTGAGACAGGCTTTCTGCTGTGGCTCTGTGTAGTACATCCAGTCAGTATCTTCTCGGTGCCAATAGGCGGTCACCCATGCGGGAATTCCTGATGGTGTCGGCTCGTCGCCACCGGCTTCTATTAGTAATACCTGTTTTTAGAAGAAAATTTTATTGGGTTTGGTTGTAAATTTGATGAAAGGTTACCTTGCCTGGGACTTAAAGAAATAATGAGCGAAGAAAGGTTAACGAAGCAGATATAGAATGTGAAAGTTCCAACTACCTAGATCAAATCTACCGAATACTCAAGGACGTAAAGAGTACTCGAAACCGGTGAGTATGTATGGAGAGATTGATGACGATCAACCCGAACTTTTTTTATGTTTTATATATGCCCATCTAGGCGTATGTCAAATAAAATACTTTGATTTCGATTTTGATTAATATGGGTTATATTTAATAATAAGTTTGGGAAAAGATTCAAAGCCTGAAAGGAGTCGAGAAAGATCGCCTGATGCTGGAATTAAATGTATCGCCGTTGAGAAATATATTACACCTAGAATATTACGGACCTTTGGACTCTCGCTCCGGCCGCCGTACCGAGCAGACGTGTGCTCCCACCGCTCCCGCGCTCTGCGCCCGCTACGACCGGCAGAAGCCACACCCGCCGCTACGCAAATCGCCACGCGTTAGCTAGCCGCTACGCACCGCACGTGGTGATTGTTGGTCGCCTTTTTCAAGGCAACAACAATCACAATTCTTGTTTCTCGACAATAATATTTGTCCCCTTCCGGGAAAATCCACAGTTTCGTGGTCATTCGGTGGAAACCAAACGGTGCCAACGAAACCGAGTGGGGCGCTGACCCGTTGCGCTCTTAGCCTTGCCCCTTCAGGGTAAGGCTAAAAACGGTTGGGACCAGGTTCCCCGGCCTTGGGGTCTACCCTAGTCGCGCCTGGTTATCACCCACCGCCCACCCTACCTATCCCTTACCTCCTATCCTCCGGTGTTAGTTTGGGCACTGTCCACGGACTAGTGCTCTCTACACCGGAACTGTCAGGAACCCGCTGCACAATAAGACTGGCAGCGGGAATACAAGCTTAGGGCTCACACCATAGGCACACTCACCTCCCTGTCTACACCCGACAGGGAGGGTTCAGTACACACCCCCGGGTCAACCCCCCGGGGATCGGTCTCCTAACGTTTAAGTCACCAGGGGTTTCTTTGCGTGTTTCTTCCCCTGGGCGACCGCGCCCCGAAACACGTTTCCCTTGCCGCTTTGCCTTCCCACGTCTGCATCCACCATGTCCACAATAATGGACCCCCAAGCCTCACTGGCTTACCTCGCGCGGCTCTTAGAAGCCGTGCCCACCCTCCGACGTCAATATGACGAATACACCCGCGATGTAAACGCGGGTACCCCCACTGCCGAGGCGACAGCAGCGCTCGACAAGAGCGCCATCATAGCCGTAACAAACGAGGCCAACAAGTCTCAAGACTCCCCCTTGTCCCCCGAATCTGTCATTGTGGACTCCAAAATGAAGTCACTGCAATCCGAGTCGTCCGAGGGCTCCTCGGACGAATTTACGCCCGTCACGGGCTCCAAAAAGCGCGCCAGACGCGCTAAAAAGAAGGAGGCTTCAACCTCACCTTCTCCCCCCACTAAAGCCCCCAAGACCGTGCCCGTGCCCTCCGCACAGTCCTCCCCGGTAGCCCCCTCCCCGGCACCCCCCTCCCCCGCCCCCCTCGCCTCTCCGGAAGCCGAAGCCCCTCAGGCTAGCCGGCTCTCCCCCGTCCCGCGACCTACGCGGCCTTCCTCGACGAAGGAGCGCTCTTGCCCCCCGGTTTTCGTCCACACTAAGTCCAAGTGGACGGAAATCTCCGGTTGGTGTAAAACCAACCGAATCACCTTCACCCGTGCCACGGCCACAGCCGAAGGCATTAAGGTGCACCTCCCGAATTCGACCGAATTCAGAGCCTTCACGAGGCTCCTGCAGGCCAGAAGTGTGGAATACCACACTTATGATCTGCCGGAGGACCGTTTACTCCGGGTCGTCATCCGCGGCGTCCCACGCGAAATCGATACCGAGTCGATCAAAGATGATCTGAAGGCTCAGAATGTCGCGGTGAAGGAGGTGCACCGCATGCACCGACAAAATGCCGGAGAGGCATTCAACATGGTTCTCGCCATCTGCGAGAACTCCCCCGACGGCAAAGCCGTCTTTAAGATAAAAACCTTATGCCACCTGTCTGGCATAAGGGTTGAAACCCCCCACAAGGGCGGCCCTATAGGGCAGTGTCACAACTGCCAACTATACGGGCACGCTTCGCGTAACTGCAACGCGAAACCCAGGTGCGTCAAGTGCCTGGGCGATCATGGGACGAGTGACTGCTCGCGCCCTAAGGACCGCACACTCGCCGACTCGCCCCCTAGTTGCGTGCTGTGCCGCCAAGAAGGCCACCCGGCCAATTACAGGGGATGCCCAAAAGCCCCCAAACCCAGACCGGTCGTGGTCAAGAGGGCAGCGGCCCGCGAATGGCGTAACGCCCCCCCCCGCGCAACCCGCCCCACCCCGACCTTCCCCGTGGAGGGCCCTCCCTCCGAGGGACTTTCCACCCCTCCCACAAGCGTCACCCCCTGTCCCCTCAGCGGCCCCGAGCCCGCAGATTACACCTCTGCCGTCGCTCTCCACCGCCAAACCTCAACAGCCCCAGCCCCAGGCTGCTACTCCCCCGCGTAGACCCCAGGCGGTCCAGCCCACTTCCTCCCCCTCTGAAACTTCCGCCAACATGGCATTCCTGGCGGATCTTTTCTCCACCGTCAACCTCTCAAGGGTTAACGAGATGGCACGAAGCCTCAGGGCCGTCCGGAAGGACCCTCTGGCCCTCCTCAAAGTGCTCGGCGACTACGCCGATGTATCAGAGTCCCTGGCTACCTTCTCGTCCAACCAATAATGGACTCAAACGTAAGCAGCAGAATCAAACCCCGATCACTTTCAATTGGCTACTTTAATGCCAACGGCATTCACAGCCAAAAGGAAGAGATCGCCGCGTTCCTCCGCGACAACAATATCGACGTTTTCTTAGTGCAGGAAACCTTCTTGAAACCATCACACCGAGACCCTAGAATTGCAAACTACTGCGTGGTTCGCAATGATAGATCTCGATCCGCCCTCGGCGGTACTTTGATCTATTACAAGAGGTCCCTGCACTGTATTCCGATCCAACCACCAACCCTCTCCCACATAGAGACCTCGATCTGTCGATTAGGAATGACCGGCCATCAGCCGATCATGATAGTGTCTGCATACTGTTCCCCTGTTAACTCGACGGCCGATATCAAAGCTGATATCAAAGTCCTCATCAACCTCAGTAGCTCAGTTATTATCGCGGGTGACCTGAATGCCAAGAGCGATGCTTGGAACAGCCACTCACGAAATAACAGAGGACGCCAATTGGAGGACCTCAGTGGGCTCCTCCAATTCGACGTCATTGCGCCTATGCACCCCACCCACTACCCCGAGAATATCAACCACCGACCGGACGTACTAGACATTGTGATCATCAAGAATGTACACCTCCGTTTGCACTCGTTGAGGTCGCACGACGAATTAGATTCCGACCACCGACCTGTTACCTTAGCGCTCTCCCCCCGACTAGGCCCCCCGGACTCAGGTCAGCCCCCACCTCAGAAAAAGATAACAGACTGGAGAAAACTGGAGGAACTCCTCAGGTCCTCTTCATCTGTTCACTTAGATAATATCCCGCCCCTCATAGAGTCGGCAGCCGACACTCAAAAGGCGGTCGATTCCCTCACAGCTCACGTACAGTCAGCCGTGGACGCCTGTTCACGACAAGTTCCGGTGATGGAAGACCATCGCTGGAAACTTCCCGATGACGTGCGTGAACTGGTGACGGAAAAGAACACCGCCCTCCGAGCGCATAGAGCTCACCCGACTGAAGCGAACCGCACCTTTCTGAGGTCACTCCAGCGCAATCTGAGATACCGCATGAAAGACCTGCGAGACGCTCGCTGGAACAAGTTCCTAGGGGAACTTGAACCGAGTCACTTGGCCTTTTGGCATCTCCAACGGAAACTTAAATCAGACAAAATCTCGTCTATGCCTCCACTCACTCGTCCAAATCAAGGGCCCGCCTTTGACGACGACGAGAAGTCCGAGTGCCTGGCCGACAGTCTAGAGGCTCAATGTACGCCCAGCACCTTACCAGTAGACCAGCGCCACCTCAAGAAGGTGGACGCCGAGGTCGAAAGCAAACTATCCCACCCACCCTCCGAACACCCAGACCACCCTATCGCCCCAATCACGGTGGACGAAGTCCGGAAAGTGATCAAGGATCTTCACCCCAGGAAAGCCCCAGGTCCCGACGGGATCGCTAATAGAGTTATCAAACTCTTCTCTCCTTATCTCATAGTTTTGCTCACTGCCATCTTCAATGCAGCACTGAGCAACAACTTTTTCCCCCAATCCTGGAAAAGTGCAACGGTCATAGGTATTCCCAAGCCAGGGAAACCCAAGACCGAAGCCTCCAGTTATCGCCCCATCAGTCTCCTCAACGTCCTTGGCAAGATTTACGAGAGACTTATCTACAATAGATTAAAGAGTTTTGCAGACTCTAAGAAAGTCATACCTGACCAACAGTTCGGTTTTCGAACCAAACACTCTTGTGTCCAACAAGTCCACCGTATAGTGGAAGACGTCAGTAGCGGCTTCCAACTCGGTTATACCACGGGTATGCTCCTCTTCGACGTGGCGAAGGCATTCGACAAGGTCTGGCACAACGGCTTAATATACAAGCTGTACCAGTTGGGCGTGCCGGACCGTCTAGTACGCATAGTACGGGACTTTTTGTCGAACCGCTCCTTCCGCTACAGAGTCGAGGGCACACTCTCTTCCCCCCATCCCATACGAGCAGGAGTCCCGCAAGGCTCAGTGCTCTCGCCACTCCTATTCACGCTTTATACTAGCGACATTCCCCTCCATAGACGAGTTAAAAGCGCTTTATTCGCCGATGATACGGCTATCTACTACAAAGGTAGAACTCCCGAGGGAATTCACGACAACCTCCAATCCGCGGTCACAGCCCTGGGGCGGTGGTTCCGGAAATGGAGAATTGAAGTGAACCCCACCAAAAGCGCAGCCATTCTATTCTGGAAAGGCCTCGAACGCCCACGGGTAGCCCCCATCACCCTCTTCGGCAAACCCATTCCATGGGAAGAAAAAGCCAAATACCTGGGTGTGATCCTCGATCAACGCCTTTCTTTCCGTCACCACGTAAAGGCGGTACGCGCGCGAGCCACCTTCGCGCTCGGTAGACTTCACAGCATGTTGAATGCGCGAAGTAAACTCTCATTGAAATCCAAGGTGAGGATTTACACGACGTGCATTCGACCAATCATGACATACGCGGGTGTAGTGTTCGCACACACTAGCAAGTCAACACTTAACCCCTTGCAAGTGCTCCAAAGCCGGTTTCTCCGGAGAGCCACAGGTGCCCCGTGGTACATGCGTAATAGTCAACTCCACGTTGACCTCAAAGTCCCCACTATAAAACAGTTTTTGAAAAAACTGTCCAAATGTCATTTCGATTCTGCTGTAAATCACCCCAACCCCCTCGTCGTATCGGCCGCTCGATACACTCCTTCCCTTATCTCGAAGATAAGGCGTCCAAGACATGCCGTCATCGAACCGGATGACGACATAACGGTCCTCCAGGACGCCCGACAAAAACATACCAACACTACACAAAACCGACCACTGTTCCGTCCTCGCCGACGAGGCTCGACGCGAATAAGCCGTAATGTTCCCCCCCGACCCCCGCCGCAAACGCCGGCCCGCGCCGAGCCTGACGCGCAAATCCCGCCCCCAAATAATATTTAAATAAAATTACCAGTCCAGCCCAGCTCCCTTGCTCGCGATCCAGCAACGCCCTAAGCCGAGGTTCGTACCCCACAGGGGGTGCCCTTAGCTGTGTTGCTTAGAAATAAAGTGCCTGGCTGGAGGCCTAGGTCTCGCTATTGACCGGTTAAGTAGCAAAAGTTCCCGGAACTCACGCTACGAGAGACAATACAAAAAAAAAAAAAAAAAATACGGACCTTTGTGGGAAATCGTGTAGATCGAAGCGTTCAGTTTCCTTTATTGCCTAGTATTGTTGAACAATTTAGATTTTTGAAGAGTCGACACTAACATCATAAAACATGTTTGTAATTACATAGTCACATGCCTATTTCCTCTAATTAACCGAGCATAATTTTGAGGAATAGCTTTTTGCCTCGCAGGTTTTTATGCGAATCTAATTTTTATGGGTCGGTATAATTAGTGCTATAAAAAAATTACAAATAAATATAGCACGAAATTATGCATGAAGGACTATATTGTTCTAATCGGTTGGAGCATCAAGGCAAAGACAATTGTATAAATTACATTACATCATGTAAGTCTAGTGAAAACTGGCGCTCTATTCTCTGTCTAACCCGTTAGGGACTAGAGAGGGAGTACTCACGGAGTAGGCAGAGAGAGTAGAGCGCCAGTTCTCTCTCGACATATTCTCTTTCGCTTAATCCACCTAACATCAGTCTCTTTATACATACCCACGTGTCCGAGTACTCTTTGCGTTCTTATCATTGAGTTTTTAATTTGATCGAGATAAGTTGGAACGTGATCCTACTCTGCCTTTTCTTTCAGACACTTTCGCATTGCATATCTGTTTCGTGAAACTTCCTGCTGAATAGGGCTCATTTACGATTTTAGCACTAAACAAACTGAGATTTCTGGCGAACCATGACATGCTTGGCAATCATAATTCAAGAGTGCGAAAGGGGCAGATTAAACGTAGTGTTTAGTCAAAATAAAATGAAATAAACTTACTATAAGTTTAAAAACACTAAGAACTAACACCAGTACATTATTACTTCTGTATTTTTTTTTATAAATAATTAAAATATATATCAGTCAAATACCTACAAATACGTATGCCATATAAAACAAAACTAGAATTATGAAACATCTAATCTCTGTCGTCCGCCATGAAAAGCGAGTTAACAAAATCGAAAGTATATCTGATATATATGCAATAATACCCTGGCGTTTACCATTTACTATCATTAGGTGGATGGCACAAAACTTTAATGAGCATTCAAATATATTCGCGTAATACAGGGAAACGAGATGCGAATTTAGATGAGCATTCGAAAACATTTCGAACAATGTACGGATCCACGCGTCTGACACGGACGAGCACACACAATAGGAGGCCGATGGACTAGAGATTCACAGCCGATAGACAAGTCCATAGGCTGATTGACATTCTATGATACCTATGATGTTAATGCATCATTTAATAACGATGAATTGGTATTGTATTAACGTTGTAATTATGCGTCAATCAATAGATTAACGTCAAAAAAATATTTCTAGTAAGTAAGTAACAACTGTGCTATCTCCCAGCATAATCAAGATTGCAAATTCAAATCCTGGCATCCCTGTTATGTTCAATGATTGACAATGACACCACGAGCTGAAGTGAAAAACATCGAAAGGAAATATGCATATGTTTTTAGAAGAAAATCAAATAGGTAGGTAAAAGCTAAAAGGTCTCGTAGGGTCCATATTATATGGCGAAAATATGAAGGTTTTCCATCTATGCCTACCGCACCCTAAAGTCAAATACCTTTGTGGCGTGAAGATCTACATTGACTTGAAATTATAGACACACCTTCCACTGAGGATTCTCAGATAGCCTCCCAGCGACCACGGAGCCAGCTGTTCCTCCGCCGATCACTATGAAGTCGTAACTCTCGTCAGGTTCATCCTTGCTTTTGACCCTATTGCAGGGGTCAGCGAGGTCACAGCGCCCGTTGATGAAAGCTTCAAGGAGACTCATGAATAGGAGGAACTGACTCGGACAGTGGCCGGACAATGGCGGACCAACCTCCTGTATTGGACACGGGCAAGCCTGAAACACAAACAAAATAACAGGAGTAAATACAGAGATAGACCATATATATAGATAGACCGTATAAGAATGTAAATATTATATCTTCATGCCTTCCTACAAGGGTCCCCAAAAGGGTAGGCTCTGCCTACCCACCTACTTTTTGCCGGAGATATATTTTAGTTGTCAACGTGAGAGATGGCGAGTCCATCCACCGTTACTCAAGTACGACTATACGCCTTTGAACTACATCTCAGACGTATGCAGGTTTCCTCCATGTTTTCCTTCACCGTAAAGCTCGTGGTGTGACTAATCATTGTACTTAAGTTCAGAAAAACTCATTGGTACAGTCGGGATTCGAACTTGCGACCTTTGAGTCGCAGGCAACTATTCGAACAACTCGGCCACCACGGCTTTCACCTTCCTAACGTTGTGCACCTGAGGCACCTTGTGTACTGAAAAGATAACAAACAAGCATTTGGCCTTCTTCATGGTGAGCGATTACCTTTTTGGCACCAGCAATACCTGATCACACGTGTGTTGCCAACCTTATGATAAGTAGGTTGTAAAAGGATAGATACGCTTTTATTTTTAACGCGGCTAATCTAAATGAACGAAGTCATTACATGGGTAATTTAGTCTCATTACAAAACTCGACCAGTACACAAGAAATTGAGGAAGAAACCTTCGGATAGGTCATCGGGAAATAAGTCTAGTAATTGTCGGCACACGAGTACATACAACAAAGGTTTATGTTAAACTCAATTGTCATAATTACAAGATATCATTAGATGATAGCATGATGTCATTAGATCAGTCGATAGGTTAAATATAACGGGGTGTCCCTGCGGTATTTCCAGCAAAAAAAATATTTTATACGCCTATAGCTAGTAGCATTATGCTTTTCTAGCTTACTTAAAAAAAAGTAACTGGCAAAATATTGTCGTTCAAATCGCATCAAATGCTCCTACGCTACCTAAATAATAAATACCTTGAGACAATTCCACACGAATTGACATAGCTCCAAATTAATTAAAGAATTAAAGAATTAAAGAATTTATTTAAAACACTAAAAAGGTACATTATTATTGTGTTCGTAAACAACTGCAATAGCATAGAACTGTGTGGCAGTTGTTTGCGCCCACCTCCAGTAAGATGTATGTTATGGTATACAAATAGTATATACTACACTTTGTAACAAAAAACAAAAAACAAGGTGGCTGGAAATAGAGAACAAAAGTTGACAATTATAGGAAATATTTATAAAAAAGTTGACATTTATGTAGGTACATTTGAATTTTAGTAAAAAAAAATGAATTTTATTTTGCGCATCAGCGCGTATAATCGGTTATACGTTAGTGTGTGTGTGTGTTTGTGGGTTAGTGTATGTGTGTGTGTTTGTGGGTTAGTGTGTGTGTGTGTGTGTGTGTGTTTGTGGATTAGGTTCATGTGTACATTTTCATCGGAGCATATATACAAACATATAATTATATTGCATATACATTAATGTCTCATGACTCCTACTCAGCCCTCCGCTGCTAGGCTTGGGTTCGGTCAGTGCGAGGTTATACATATATAAATAAATATCCAGGTTAGCCACTGAGTAGGGAGAGATTGTTAAGGTGATATAGCCAGTTCTTAAATTAATTTATTTATATATATATATTTTTATTTTTTTTTATTTTTTTTTTTTTTTAATTAAAGCACGAGGCTCTCGGCTTCGTGATAAGAAATAGTAAGTAACCACTTGAAGATCCTACTCTTAAATTCTCGGGTAGGAAGGGGATAAATATTAAGGGCCTTATTAAGCCTATTATATAATCTAGGACTCAGAAAATTATAGTGGCGCTTTGCAAGGAGGAGTCTACACTGAGCCACCTTACATATAACATCTTTTCTACGTTTGTTGAGCAATAATGCAGGGTTAAAAGGGAGCCTAGTGTGCTTACGTAATAAAATTTGCATTATGAATAGTTTCCGTACTGATAGGACCCTACAAAGCAAGTATAATTCAGATGTAGGAAATCTTGATGACTTTGATAAAAGCACTTTAAGCACAGTTCTTTGGGCTCTTTCCAACCTTAGCAGTATAGTTTTAGCTGCACCACCCCAGACAGTGACACAATACGATAATATTGACTGAGCTAACGTAAAGTACACTGTTTTTAAAGTCTGAAATTCAGCCACTTTGCGAAGTGTACTAAAGACATATATTAGCTTGCGAATGCGGCCAACAATGGATTCAATTTGGGGCTTCCAGCTCAAGGTACTGTCAATTTTAACGCCAAGGTATTTCATACAGCTTACACGTTTTAAAGGTGTACAAGTACAAGTATTAGGATTTAAACAATTATGAGGAAACACCGATATAGACTCTAACGATGGTATTGAAACAGTATTCGCAGAAAAAGTTACATACTGAGTTTTTTCAAAATTTAGCGTTAGTAAATTATTTGTTAACCACTTAATAATATGGCTCATAGCAGACTCAGCATTCAAGCAGGCATCTTTCCATGAATTACCCGTAATCAAAAGAGCTGTGTCATCAGCATACGAAAATATTTTGCAATAAGGAATTGAAAGTCTACATAGGTCGTTCACATAGATTAAAAATAACGTTGGTCCAAGGACACTACCTTGAGGGACACCGAAAGAGAGAGGTAGTTCATCACTTATATGGTTTCCAATTTTGACAGATTGCATTCGTAGACTAAGGTAGCTGACAAAGAGATCCAAAACAATACCCCTTACACCAACCTGTTCCAACTTACGAATTAGGATAGGGACTGAGACAGTGTCAAAGGCCTTAGAAAGATCTAAAAATATGCCCATTGACTTGCGTTTATTATTTAAATCACCCACTACTGACTCACACAAGTCCAAGACAGCATCTTCAGTTGATCTCCCCTTTTGAAAGCCGTATTGATTTGATGCGAGTATATGGTTCAGATTTAGGAATTTGGTGAGCCTATCATTCACAATCTTTTCTAGTATTTTTGAAAAGGTTGACAAGATGGATATGGGCCTGTAGTTGTTGACACATGTTCTGTCTCCGCTCTTGTATATGGGATGGACAAGTGCCTTTTTGAAAACTGATGGAAAGATGCCCGCTGAGAAGCATAAATTGAAAATATAGGTTATAATTGGAATAATCACGTGTCTTGCAGCTTTTACAAGGGACGAAGAGATTTCATCCCAACCTGTAGCACAGCTCTTGAGGCTTAATATGATATGCTCAACTTCGGCGTAGTCAGTGTTTAATAAAACCATTGAATTGGAATGAGATGATGTGTGTGAAAAAGTTATATTATCGGCTTGGAGGTAAGATTTATTTGGGTCTATGGGAACAGCAACTTTAGCCGCAAGTGTAGGTCCAATGTTAGCAAAGTAATCGTTTACCATTCTAATGGATGAGGTTGGATTAGAAGATAAATTAAGAAGTTCATTTGGTGAAGAGGCCTGAGTTTGAAGATGGGTTACGTCTTTTATTAGTTGCCATGTCTTTTTAGGATTCCCTTTGGCTTTTTTAAATTCTGAGGATTCGTAATTACGTTTTACCTTTTTTAAGAGATTATTACAGAATCTTTTGTAACGTTGATAGGTTAAATTTAGAGTTGGGTTTGTTGGTTCTTTTTTTGATCTTTTATACAAATTATCTCGGTTTCGAATGCATCGCAATAACCCAGGAGTGATCCAAGGTTTGATTATTATTTTTCTACTTGGGACAGTGATGACCTTGGTATTGTAGTTAATGAGAGATGTCAGTGCAGTAACAAAATCATATGCAGCCTTCTCAGGGTCTGCGCATGATAGTATATAAGAGAAATCTGTACCCTCTATTTGCTTGATGCAATCGGACTCATTGAAGTAAGTTCGAGTTCGTGCGATGTTACGATGGGATGTCTTCAATCCACAACACAGAATAAGAGGTTTATGATCAGTTATAAGGGAGTCAAGTACTAAAGTAGTAGCAGCCATATTGGTC
This sequence comes from Drepana falcataria, assembly GCA_945859725.1. NCBI lineage: Eukaryota > Metazoa > Arthropoda > Insecta > Lepidoptera > Drepanidae > Drepana > Drepana falcataria. The sequence goes on along the minus strand of OX243941.1, from coordinate 4,350,431 downwards.
TTAAGCAGCACATGGTCTATACAGTTGTCATTACGTGTAGGAAGTAGATGGGCTGGAAGTAACGCATGTGCAGCGGTCATATTTAGGTATAAATCGCTATCAGGGCTGGTTACATCAGGAGAGATATTGATATTAATGTCCCCAATTATGGCAATGGTCTTGAAAACGTTAAGCTTGCTTAGGACATCGTCCAAACAGTTAACAAATGTAGAAATATTCCTATAAGACGGCGAACGATAGAGGGCAATTATAGTCATCTCATTAGAGAATTTTAATATAAGACAGTTGGATTCAGAAAAAACAGGTTTTTCAATGGAACAAGGTAGACACTCTTTAACGTAAGCAACAATCCCATCATTTTGGTTAGTATGATCAGTTTTATATGAGATATAACCAGGTAATATGGGCAGAGTTGAGCATTTGCTCAGCCAGCATTCAGTTAGTATGACTACATCAAATTGTAAATTTGTCCGCTTTAATAATAATACCAACTCATCAAAGTTTCCACGGATGCTTCGAATATTAACGTGAAAAATATTTAAGGAATTCCCATTGCACGAAATATACTTATAACATGTATCAGGTGTGCATGAGTAGGATTTAGAAACAGATATGTCTTCAATTTATCGAGCAATATTATCACTATCCAGGATTGCGAACGAATTGAACAAACTTGCTAAGAAAAATTTTTAGTCTGCATATAATATCATTGATTGCTGGCTTCATGTATATGAGGGTTACATAATAAAAAATAATGAAATTTGGAATATGATGATGTACAAGAAAACTGTATTTCTGTGTTGTATGTGTATGTATAATTATTGACAATATAGCATGCGATGGTATGAGATAGTATGTGAGGGTGTATGTAGTATTGTTGTGTGGTACAATATAAAAATAAATACTTAGCATCCGATAAATAACATTTCGTTTTAAAACTGTATAATATAGTCACTTCTCGGTCCCAGATATCATTTTGAGGTCAGCCTCACAGCGAATAAGTTTCAGTGGTGCACCGTCAAGTTTTCTTAGAAAAACTTTCCCATTTGATACCCAACAATAAGCATATCCGTTAGACTTACCAAACTCGCGGCTAAGGTAAAAGAGTCGTTTCATTTTTTGTGACAAGTTCTCTGATATATAAATTGGTTTAATAGGTCCACTGATGTTAAGAACCTGTGTATTTAATTTAGTCGAGCCTTTATTGTATTGTCTATACGCGCGTATTATGTCCTCTTTGGTTAGTACACTGGTGAAGTCTACTATAATAGTCTTGATTGCGGGATCTTTCGTGTTGGTGCGGAAGACATCTTTTACATCCTGGGGCATAATAGTAATGTTCATCTTCTTAGCAATGGATATGACTTTGCTCAGTAGATTCTGCTTGCTTTCGCCCTGGACTGCGGGGATGTTTTTTATTTCGATACAAGAGGATCTATTTGAGCTCTCTAATCTATTAATTTTTTCTTCCATAACTTGAATATACTCCAGGTTGTGCTTATTGTCAGACTCCAATTTATCCATTTGTAATTTAATACAATCATATTTTTCGGATAAGAAATCGATTGAGTTTTGAATACCCGAGTTTTGAGTTTTTATCTCTTCAATTGTAGCACAAATTTTTTCGATCTTGGCATCTTGAACTGTCTGATATTCTTTAATATCCGAAAGCATATGCCTTAACTCTGACATAAATTCTTTTATTTCAGGACTTGAGCAGTCACTTCGTTTGCGTTTAGAACGACGGGTTATATTCGTTTTTAGAAGTGTCTCATCATCAGTTGCGGGTGTTGTGTCTAGGTCTTGTTCCGATGTGCAGGACTGCACGAGGGGCGTCCTCACAGTGTGTAAACTTTTAACTTTAGTGGGAGGCATCTCGGAGGTAGTTTGCATAGGTGGCAACAGCACCGGCGGTGAGTGGCTTAGTGGCATCGCAAATACTTTCTTTAATGAAAAGAATATACGGTATTAGTTAGCCAGAAAAAAGATTTCTCAAACACAAGTACAGCGAAAGAGGGGTCTTGCAAAATGGTCGACGATCGACGCCTGCATACGTAAATTTAATCCGTCCACTTTACTGAGACCCCTGGTTCATTAATAGGCGGGCGAGAGCGAGCAGTCGCTAGAAATGCACAGGTATGATAAGGATGGATGTATTTCTAAAGCACACATCTAACGCACTTATTGGGTTCACTTGCACTGATGCACATGCAGAGATATTTAAAAAACAATAATAAATTATTTAACTTTGCACACGTCTGAACGCCTCAGCGGTCCGGAGGGAAGGGGATTAAGAAAAGCTTGTGTTACCTATGGTAACTAGACAACGATTTATTTACCTAAATAGATAGATATATACTTGAATACAAAGCATATCTAAGACCAAGATACATTTACTTGTTTTCTACCCACAAACATCTACCCTCAGCGGGAATCGAAACCGCGACAAAAACTCCGCAGGCAGAATCTCTAACCAATGGTCAAGACGGCCGTGAAAATCTACCTCTTTATAATTTTAGTATACATACATATGTGGCAAGGATACACGTCATTCTAAATGACATAACATTAATTCATCATTACGTTTTCCGCAACTTTTTGTTTTGCAAATTATAAATGTGCAAAAATGTAATACAAGCAATGGGGGAGAAGAGAATTGTTGTATCAGCATTACAAGGGTTCGAATAGTCTTGCCACGGACGGCACAGCGCCACCTCAGGAGCTCTCTGGGTACCATACTTGCCTAAGACAAGAGCGTAGTTATTTGACTGCCATCTTGTGAAGACCTGCTTAAGGCCTGGTGTCATTTTGCCATAACTGCCATAGGCATTTGCGCTATAGGCACGCCACTGGTTGTAGCCAGAAATGGTCTCAGCTTAGTATTTTAATGAGTTGTGTTGCTTCCCACCTCATCATATTCATCCCGTCGTATTTCATCCCAGCTCATCTAATCCTGCCTCATTCCACATTATCACACCCCATCCGATCCCAATACAATTATAATCGGACTCATTCATTCCGAGGTTCGAAACTAAACTAGTTACAGCGATAGCCGTGACTGTCGAGCAAGTCTAACTCGGTCACTATATTTATGTATTGTCTATGTATCGTTGGTAATTCCGTACTGAACGAAAGTGGAGACGTGATCAATGGAATAGTTTGGACGTTTTCCTCAATAGGTGTGGCACCTACTGATTTATTTCTTCATAGGTCTAGATAATAATAAGGAAAACATTAATGAATTAATTTGAACAAAACATATCCGGCGGTCTGTGATTTGTATTAACAAAAAGTATAAAATAGATGATGTGTGGTCATCCACTACGCTACATAGTAATAGTTAATTACATTTTAATGTTATTTTTATCACCTAATTCCCCAAGACCAGGGCTTGAACCGGCAATCCTAACTTTGCAGTTAAACTTAAAACTATTGAGCCAACACGGCTATTTGATTTATTCTACTAGGCAAAAACCTATCAGTTCTTTTGATTGGATGATGTAACCAATATAAATACTGAATTAAATATAAGCAGCGGTGTCTGGATGTGTTATTATAACGTTAATCATTGATTTGATTCTTATTGCAAACTTGGTATCATTATCTTATTATTACCTATATGTTTTTTTTATGTTGCTTCCTCTATTATTATAGTATAGTAGTAACGATCTTTAACAATAGAATATCCTCACGCCTTCTCACAAGGGGTGGGCAGAGGTATAGTACGCGAGCTTTTTGCCGGAGATTTAGTTGTCTACGTGATAGATGCCAAGTCCATAGCCTTAATGGCTACGGACTTGGCATCGAGCACGTCTTTGAATTTCTTTTCAAACGTATGCAGGTTTCCTTCAATGTTTTTCTCCACGGTAAAGCTCTTGGTGTGACAAATCACTGTCCTTGTTCAGAAAAACTCATTGGTACAGTCGGGATACGAACTTGCTGTCTGTGTTGCTGGCAGTCAAACCTTTCGGCCACCACGGCTTTTTAAGCTGCACGGTAAATATTTAATCAGCATTGATATTCTGCACCGTATGATTTTTGTAATAAAGTGTATGCAGACATGCTGCTAAATTAGTTTTTTTTTAAGTACATCAATATTTCTACACAAATGTTTTTTGAGTCGTAGCTTTCCGTTTGTGGTATTAGTCCATTACCAACATAAGACTATCTGGGTGGAAAATCTGCATTAATAAGATATCTAAGCATAATTTGAATAAAAAAGTATACAACTTACCTCAGGTGAACGTATCATTTTGACTTTGTCCTATTAACCAGCTAACTGTAAAAAAAAACATAACTATAGATTGATATAGGCGAGCACGTATGAATTTAAGAATAATAGATGTCAGTAAGTATGAAAAAACTCATAGAAGATCCTTCTTTTCCATAACTAAATTTTCTATAATGCAGTAACGAAGAGTATTAATACAGTTAAAATAATAATTTAGGTACATTTTTTTAATATGTCTTATATATATCTTTATATAAATATTTCTTCTGTACGTGAATTTTCATATACTATAATACACAATTGGACCCTACCCCACCTGCCGGGTAATTTTAGGAAATATTCTTTTTACACCCGAGTGAAGTTGGGCGGGACAACTAGTATATAATATCCTACCAAGTGTGTGTAAGTGGTGTATGTATGAAGAGACTGGTGAATGTTTATGAAGCGATAGAGGTCTGTTTTTCTAGACAACTGATGCTCTTCTTCTACCTATCGCGTAAGGAAGTCGGCGTGATGATATGTATGAATGTTACATATATGTTATCTCATCATGTTGCTGCCTACGTGTGGGTTGTCTACCTATATTTGTATACATCGGTGCCAAGTCTTATCCGTCAAGGCAGGTGGCAAGTCCGTAGTCAGGACGGACGGACGTATTTCAACCGGGTTTCGAACTAATAATCTTGATTGCACATGAGTACTTTTAAGCCACAGGACCACCACGGTTCCCTTAACTAGCGACCCGCCCCGGCTTGGCACGGATACATACATTGCTTTGTTAAATGTAAAGGGATCAGGTCAGCATTTTGGTGAAAGCTCCCAGGCGGCTTGACATTTACAGCAATTTTCATCATATTTCAACCAATTTACATAAAAACTAAACAAATGGTAAACCGAAACCTTCCGTATGCAATATTCTGTATTTCAGTGAACATGTCACTTTATTGCACACAGACAGTCGGACGCAGTGTGGACATTGTATTATAAATACATACTAGCTGTCCCACCCAGCTTCGCTTGGGTGAACATTTGTACATAAACATAGCGACTTAAATTGAGATGGCTTACATCTATGTGCACAAAAGCTGTGTGCAAATTTTATTAAAATTGGTTAATTAGTTTTGGAGTCTATCGCGGACAAACAACGTGACGCGATGGACTCCAAAACTAATTAACGATTTATATATTTTAAGAAGATATGTAGTGATGTTCTCGGTCGCAACTACAAGGATCGCTTGACAACAATAAATATGTTAATTCGATCGGTCAATGCCCTGAAGGTAAACAAGGAATGGATCCGTCCAAACGTACTGCATACCAATGACACAAGGAGGAAAGTGGTTCAAACTTTCGCTATTGGTATTATAAACGTGTATATATATTGCCATGCACGAAGACGCGCCCCATTATTATTCACATTCACACACATGTAACATACCACTAATGAGTATTATCGGTACACCCTATGACTGCACACGCACACTTCAATTTATAGACTCGGGTTGTACTCCCCGCATCCCGAGACCCCCTCGATTAGAATTTGGTGGGGCGCTTCTTCGTTGATGGCACTAATCCTAATCCTAATATTATAAAGAGGAAAGATTTGTATGTAAGTATCTTTGTAAGGAATTGGCTCAAAAAGTACTGGGCCGATTTTAAAAATTCTTTCACCATTTGAATGCTACATTACATTATCACTGATTAATATAGGCTATTTTAATTGCCTTTAATTTAAACTAGCTGTCCCGCCCAGCTTCGCTCGGGTGAAAAAGTTAAATTGCCCGTAACACGATCGCAGCGCCACCTATTGGGTCCAATTGTAAATCTAAACCATTCTCGAATCTAGCTTAAGACACACAGAAACACACAGAAAGCTTCGCCCGGGTAAAAAGGTAAAATTCTTGAAACTCGATCGCAGCGCCACCTATCGGGTCCAATTTAATATAGCCTATGTTACTCGGGGATAATGTAGCTTTCCAAAGGTGAAAGAATTTTTGAAATCGGTCCAGTAGTTTCGGAGCCTATTCATTACAAACAAACAAACAAATCTTTCCTCTTTATAATATTAGTATAGATAGGCCAATTACCATAATTTTTTTAAAAATTATGGTATTTTTTTTTTTTATATGATGCGTTAGTGGATATTAAACCAATATCCCTTATATTATTATAAATTTTATATGTGCGCACTAGTAAAAAAAATATATACCTCTGTTTAAATATTATTAATTTGTAACAGTAAGAGTTCTGCCACAAATATTATGATAAAAGTAAAAAAAGAAACTAAAAATATTAAAATACATACGTTCGATTTGCAGCGCAAACACTATTCATACACATGTATTTACATATATTGAAATCACAACTGATTCACAATCACCGGCAGACGCGACTTGCCGGGAGATGACACTCGAGTGGCACTGCCATATTAACATCTACTGCTGCAAATATACTTACCTGGTGTCTGTTTGTATACGCAGACCCCTCCCCCCGTACATACACACTTTTGTTATCAATATTTCCTGGGTTTACCTCAAGTATAATCAGAGAGCTGATTCATCTGTCATACCTTTCCGTTAATAAATATCTTCATACTGACAGATAAAATTTATTCTCGGTCTCTTCTCGTGACAGGCGCGTAGATACCGTTCAACGGTAATTTTATATTTCCATATACATTACATAGATATAGTTCGTAAATATAACATCTTATTTGTTAATATGTAATGAAGTTGATATTAATAGCTAATTTATGAATCCGCTATTAGAGACTAAATTCCACTATACCTACAATTACATGTATTATTACCCGTATACGATAATAACAGCTCCACAGGCCATTATCTATACACATACTATTTGTTTATTTGTTGTTGTGCTAATCTTGGAACTACTAATCAGATCTGAAAAAATATAGTTCTCGTAAAGTGAGGAAGCATGCCTTAATGCTACATACCCAAGGGTAAAGCTGTAATAATGCGTGTGTATTGTGTAATTAAACATACGGTGTTATATACAGGTGCATTTTATAATAGAGACAATACTGAAGTAGATTATATCAGAGGTTTAACTAGGGGTACACAGCTTATACATACAAACGTACGATCATACTGAGTCCGTCACGTTTACTAGACTGACACACCTCTTTCTCTGACTATTAACTACTTATTTACTCGCTATCTGTCACGTTGGCACCTAAAATATATCTCTGGCGGAAAGTGGGTGTGTGAGTATTACCTATACATCTCTGCCTACCCCTTCGGGAACCCTTGTAGTAAGGCGCGAGATTTATTAAATAGTATTAATTCATCAAAAATTAAATTTCATTGGCAATTATTTTTCTAGGTTAAAGCTTTCCTATGTTTATCCAACTTATATAATTTTAATGTTAAGCAATTCTGGTACGATAAAGTAACAAATATTCTCAGAAACCTTATATATTAGTAGAACACAATTGTATACGAACCTAGTCCCAAGTTCTAACATAAGAACTAGATACAAATTCAAGACAGGCCCGTTACAGTTATACAGACATAGGAAGGGATCGAACTCTTGATCTGTGAGAAGCAGACCAAGTGCCATATCACTAGTTTCATTCACAAACAAGAATATTGACTAGATAATAAATGCCATTGTGAGTTGTTGTTGGCTGATACCAAAACAAAAATAATTACCATATAAATTGATTTGAATGTGAAAATTATTTACGGTAAATACAGCGATAAAAGTAATGTTTGAATAAAATTTTTTTGTTAGTGACCTGGATAAAGAAACCTTTAGCACAAAGAAAAATACAGACGGGAGAGTGTCAAGAATATTGTCCATTCTTTTTCCGTGTGCATATAAGGGTTGGTGCCGGCTACACCTTACCATCAGGCGGGACCCAAGCCTCACCTGGTAATAAACCTACTTGTAATTTATATTACCATCGACTATATATGCCCCGCGATTTCACCCGCGCGAAATTAGATTATTATTTTATTTTTTTTATACAACAAGAGTGGCAAACAAGCATACGGCCCACCTGATGGGAAACTGTTACCGTAGCCTATATACGCTCACGATACCTAAGTATCACTCGCGCGTTGCCACTCTGTGTTCAGAGAGTTATACTGTGTTGGCAACATAATAGGTCTAATCCCTCGGTTGCCAACACAATATAACAATCCTCCCCCCTCCCACAAAAAAATTGTGTTATTTGGCTACGGACTTCTATAAGGTGGAGGTCCTGCCCCAGTCGGGCAGCTCCAAATTCGAACGGGAAACCCGTTATGCCCTACCTCTCTTAATTTGTAGTTTTGAGTCCTATGTATGTCCTGTGTCAAATCATGCAATTCAATTTTGTACTTTTATACGCGAAAGAGAAACAAACATCCTTACAAACGTTTGTATTTATAATATTAGTATAAATAAGATAAAAAGCATTTACTCGGTCTTCTACTGGAGTAATGGTCCAAGAAAAAATATTTACATACCCTTAAGGAACGAGACAGATCAAAAATCACTTACAATAATTAATAGAATTAATTCATTGTCAAAAAAAGACGACATTTATGTACCTAATAGTATATTCAGACACTAATAGCCTTTGTGATACATAACTCTACTTCCTTCGGTAGTCGGGAAACAATGTAATAGTTCAACTTAGTGGGAATTCCAATATCAATATTTCACGTCACGATTCTATAGTAATTATACGATAGAGAGGCTCTGAGGTGTTCATCCGTTCGTTGTTAGCCTTGAACTTGGCCGAACTTGAACGAAGACATTGTAAAGGCTTGATCATTGCAACAATAGGCGTATAAATTAAAAACAAACACAACTCAGTTACTTAAGGAGAGTGCGTTTTAGTGAAAAAAAAACGTGGCCACGAACTTTTGTTAACCACTTACAACCTCTCAATTTTCCCTGGAGATATATTTATATCTCGAGACAACCACTCTCTAGAGAGTGGTTGTTATACCCCTGCCTACCTTTGTGCAAAGGCTTGAAGATATTTATCGATCACAATAATATATAAACAGAGAGAGGCATATATATGTACAACTATATGCAAAAAAACAACAGACATCAAATTGGCAATCTATTTATAATCAAAAATCCAATATTATAATAAAAAAATCCTCACGCCTTTCCACAAGAATCCTCGAAGCGATAGGCAGAGGTGTATAGGTGATACCCACAAACCCACTTTTCGCCAGAGATATATTTTTTAGTTGCCAACGTGACAAATGGCGAGTCCATCGCCTTTACTAAAGCACGTCTATACGCCTTTGAATTGCTTCTCATACGTATGCAGATTTCCTTCACCGTTGTTTCGTTTCCTTCACCAATCTTTATATGAAACAGTACGGCGTATACCCTTTCTACCCACTTATGTATCCAACCCTTTTTGTTCTGGGCATGGTTGGATACTATAAGCTAGAACTGCGGCGGGACTTGGCACTAGCTAAGCACGTATTCCAAATTTTCCGAGGTAAACTATGTAACCCTAGCGTACTGGCGTCACTAAGGCTGCTCGTTCCTAACACCAGACTGCGACGGGAGCCAAGGCCAAGACTCTTTGAGGTCCCAGTGGCTCGCACCAATATAGCTAAGTTTGCTCCAATAACAAGAGCAGTTAAGCTATTAAACAGGGTATCACAGTACACTGATATTTTCACTTGTACATTGGCGGAATTTACGAAAGTAACTATTAACCTGTTATCAGGTCCTCTGTAGCTTATTTATCGCATTAGGTACCACCTGTCATGATAATATAAGTATGTAAATAAATAAATAAATAAATAAATAAATAAATAAATAAATTTTATAGTAACATAGTCAGTCAGTAAGTATGAATACTACAACGTGGGGTATATAAAAAAGAAACGTGGCAATTACTAATGTTTGCCGTTCCGGCCTTCTGAGGTAGGTACTCGAACAAACGTTCACGTATCATTTCGATTCGCGAATATTATGTCACAGTAACTGTAACGAAATTACTTTAAATGTGACATTCATTTGTTTTGCCTACCTATTGAATTTTGGTTTTGGATCACAATTATTTACGGTGCCGTTTGGCTAGATGGCGTTTTCAGACTACATTAGTACTTATACTGAACAAACTGGATTGTGTTGAACAGAATAGACCTAGATTGATAGCGTATGTGAATTTATTTTGACTTTTTTATTTGTCTCTGGAAGCGTGTGTTCAGAAAATGTTTGAGACTTGTAGGCGTCTTATATATACTTTTCATACATACATCATATCATCACGCTGAGTCCCTAACGGGGTAGGTAGAGAGAATAGAGCGCCAGTTCTCTTTAGACTTACATACCTCTTTCGCTTCGTTCACATTCATCAGTCTCTGCAAGCTCATCGGTTTCGAGTACTCTTGACGTTCCCATAGACGTGTTTTCATTATATTGCTAATAATAATAACTAGCTTTTGTCCTTGATTATGTCATAATATTTTTCTCATCAATCTGAATTCATTAATCTCTAGCAGCTTTACCATACAGACAGATAAAGTTACTGTTGCATTTGTGTAACTTTCGAACACATTATGGATGCTAAAAATAAGTTCTGTAATCCGGCTTTCTTGTATTAACCTTTAAAAATCACGATATTATTAACCCAACAAGATCAAGTTTTTCCCAATAAAAGCAAAAAGCACCGTGAACCTCGCTAGTCATTCTATAGCTTTGGGTTTTTAAACAAATGGTCTCGACACGCCTTGCTTGTATGTATCAGCGAGCAAATCCTACAAATATAGTACGTTGAGTTTACGTCAATGCTTAAAGTAATTTAGATGAAACTTGGAACGTAGCTTACAACTTGGACATTTTATACATTCATATGATACAGTGGAGTAGTAATAGGATACCAGAGCGGGCAAAATGCGGGCGAGGAGCCGTGATCTCAGAAAATAAAACCTTTAGTAAAACATTTAGAATATTTTATACTATTCTGTGTTCACACCTCCCATAAGGGTCTCCGAAAGAATGGGCTTTATATTATATTATTAGGTGTGTAGGTCATACACAGACACCCACTTGCCGCCAAAAATAAAAAAGATTTGCATTTCTTTTACGATAATTCTAAGGAAGTTGGGTTCAAGGTTATTGTAACACTATATAAAAATTGTATACATCATGTCTTCGCAAAGTTATAGCGTGTTAATCTACCATAGGTTAATCTATCGTTAGGGGCGCATCTCGACCCGCCGCCGCAGATGAAGGTTAATGATTTCCTTGCCGCAGCCAAGGTGTTAACCATAAAATAACAAATACCTCTTAAAGCTCCTGGTGTGATTATTCACTGTAAGAACAAGTTCAGAAAAACTCATTGGTACAATTGGGATTCGAACTTGCAATCTTTGTGTCGCTGGCTACTACAATAACTCAAACCGTCACCACTACACAAAGTCGGTCACAGAGGCTCTTACTTAACCGGAGGTATTCAAAAAGTCAAAATAATAATACGCAGCAAACTCTTATTTCAGAAAAGTACAAAAATTTTAAGTCACACAACTTATTTGGGTTAGTATGTCCACATACACAGATTCCTTCGAGAAAGCTCTCACCAGGTAACCAGGTCACCGATCCATAGCAGAAAAATAAGGAAGTAAAATAAATTTATTGTGACCGCCGAAGCCGCGGACAATCCGCTAAGTAACGGTTGCTAATATCGCTTACAACGTTCAGAGACAGTGCAACGATATGCGACGGGTTTATATGACGTACTAGCTGCGCCCCACGGATGCACCCGCGTTTGATTTTGTTTCATTTAAAACTAAATCAAATCTATAATAATTTTAGCCTATCTTACTCGGTAAAGATGTAGCAAAATTTGTGAAAAAAATTATAAAATCGGTCGAGTAGTTTATGAGTCAAGTCTTAACTAACAAACAATAAAAGTACTAATCTTTTCTCATTAAAATAATAAATACCTCAGGACAATTCCACACAAATTGGTCTTGTCCCAAATTAAGTAAAGCTTGTGTTATGGTAACTAGACAACGCCATATTTACTTATATAGATAGATATATACATAAATACATAGGACATCCAAGATTATGGTACAAATACCCGTGTTCATCACATAAATGTCTGCCTCCAGTGTCTTGGAAGCTGCATTGGTAGATAACCCATATAAAACTCGATCTCTTAGTCTAATCCATGCAGACGCTAAAATGTTTGACCTATACTTATCACACAAATAAATTTTTTTGCTGTGCTTGTATATATTATTATTTATTTTCAGATATTTTAACATTATAACAAAATATGGATTTGTTAGTAACATTATTGTTATTAACTATATTAGTAAACACACAATATGTATATGCGAATTGTTTTTTTTTCTTCCACCAAATAACTAAGCGCGCGAGCGGCGGCGGTAAACGCTTACCATCAGGCGAACCGCATACTTGTTTGCCACCCATCTATACTAATATTATAAAGAGGAAAGATTTGTATGTAAGTATGTTTGTAAGGAATTGGCTCAAAAAGTACTGGACCGATTTTAAAAATTCTTTCACCATTTGAATGCTACATTATCACTGATTTATATAGGCTATTTTAATTGCAAGAAATAAAAATATATGCCAAAATGTAAAAAAATTAAATGTCCACCCGTGTGAAGCCGGGACGGGCCGCTGTGTGCTATAAAAACAAAAATAATTAATTGACTTGCAAACCATTCAAACTTGGACCCTCTCGACTAGAGATAGGTAGGGCGCGTCTTCGTGGATGGCACCACCTATATTTTGTATACCACCACCTATATTATTCCAGAAAAATCTTGTAATGAATCCAAGTTTACCCAGGTGAAACCGCGGGGCACATATTATTGTAGATATTAATACTTCACGCTGAAAAGGTTGCACGGTTTCGAAGGAATTTTTAAATGGGGTTTAAAAATTTGTGACGCGAGAATGTTTATGTATTTATTTATGTGATATAATGAAAGTTTTTTTTTTATTGCTGGCCACTTAATTCAGCTTTGTATCCATCACTGATTTTGTTTTATGTATATTATATCAGTGTGAGTCTGTTCGTAGCAGCAAAGTGGCGTGGGTTAGATTATAGTTCTTAAGTGAGATTTGTTCATACAGAGTCGCAAATGGAAATAAATTATACAATTATACAATATGATCACGAGGCCCTATCGGGATTGGCAGAGAGAATGGAGCGCCAGTTCCCTCTCGACACGGTACTTCGCTTCGTCCACATTCATCAGTCTCTTCATACATGCTCGCCAGTTTCGAGTACTTGTCTTAATGTATAATATCCAAAACTATACCATTTCATAGCAGATACGCTGGAACAAGTTTTTTTTTTATAAATGAATATGACTCACTCGTACGTTTTACGATCAGTACGACTTCGGGTTTACCCAGCATGTGATACGAAGTGGGTAACAACATACGATAATACGTCTGCAAGTCATCGCTGTGATTGATTTCTTTGATAAATATTTGATAGCCGATTGCGGGGGAGTGGTTGGTGGTCATGACTGCGAAGCTAATGGTTCGATCCCCGTTAAGGGGCAGATAATATTTGTTTGATGACAGCGTGTATTTTCATCTCATTTTTTTGTTGGAATATTCCATTTTACGTTTATAAGCAATAGCTATTACCTGCGATTTTTTCCGCTTGGAATCATCCTAAAGCTCGTTGTGTAATAAATCAGAAATGCTCATTGGTACAAAGCGCCGGAGTTCGAACCTGCGTATTGATTGTACAGACTACTACTAAACCAATCGGCTACCATTGTAGTTTTTTGTACCATTGTAGTTTTGGACGAAATTAAAATAGGTACGTAGGACAATCGTGATTGATAGACGGTGATAGACACGTCATCCGCCACGTTCTAACTTTAATATATCTGTCGAAAAGTGTCTGCTACTCCACCTCTGCCTGTCTCTTGTAAAAAGGCGTAAAGTTAAAATAAATATTAAGTTGCTACTTGTTAGGAAAACCATAATATTAGATTACATATTGTCACTCTCAAGGATGGTAACGACTAATGTCCTCGACACCGGCGAACATGTAGTAGTCATTACAACAGTTATGGTGCCCTAGTAATTACAGTCTAACCTAAATATTTTAAGCGTTCAAAACGTTTAGTATAAGTGATGCAGGCTCGGGCTGACAGCTTGGCTGGAGGCCCGCATATTTATATTTGAGATAACGTCAACATTGCATCGTTGATTTAAACAATAAGTATAATTCATTAATATAAAGGTATCAACACGCCGATCGTTCACTGGGTAGCCAGATAGAGTAGAGCGCCAGTTCTAGACTTCAACACTTAGTTTTCCTATTTTCGAGTTATCGATTTGATCTTTATAATTCGAATGTTGTTTTCCTCTGCCCCTTCTTCCGCACGTATAACCGTTTCGTCTATCCATCAGATTTTCCACGGAGCAATAGAAGCATATGCTACGGCAACGCGTATTGGAGGGCCAGCGCACCTAAGGTTTCTTACCGTAACAAAAGATTAATTTATATCTAAGGTGTTTTTATTTAATACCATAAACATTATAGAATTTGCTACAGAGCGCGCGCTGACTTAATAGCTGACTTGACGACAGTGGTTCAAAATATGATGTAATCGTGATACTATTATAATGATTATCTTCACTGATGTGGATTTAAACAGAATAATATGGGCTGCAACTAACGAGTGTTAACGCCTGTCAGTATCGAACAAGCAACTATCATGCCTGTGGTCTTTGTAGAATGGTGTTTGCGTATGCGTTACATTAGGATTACATTAAGATACATATATTATACCTCAGCGTTTCTTATGCATATAGAATATTTAGTTGAAAGGATAATATATATTATCCTCACGCCTTCCCACAAGGGTCCCCGAAGGGGTAGGCAGAGGTGTATACGTAATACCCACACACCCACTTTCCGCCAGAGGTATATTAGGTGTCAACGTGACAGATGGCGAGTCCATCGCCGTTACTTCAGCACGACTATACATACGCCTTTGGAATTTCTTCTCAGACGTATGCAGGTTTCCTCTCGATGTTTTCCTTCACCGTTCAGCTCGTGGTGTGACTAATCACTGTACTTAAGTTCAGAAAAACTCATTGGTACAGTCGGGATTCGAACTTGCGACCTTTGCGTCGCAGGCAACTGCTCGAACCACTCGGCCACCACGGCTCTTGAAAGGATAAATATTGATAAATACTCGTTTATGCATAAATCCAATACTGATCTTAGCTGAAGTATTGTGACTAGTCATATCACAAGGTTCACAATAAAGGAAACAACGTAAGGAAACCTGCATACGTTTAATCAACAAAACGACGCGGGACTCACAACTGGCGGGTACCTGGAAAGTATATGCAAAATTACTACCTCGTGAGGGCCTCGACGTGATGATGCATGTGTGTATAATATAATAATAATATATCCTCACGCTTTCCCAGCAGGCAGAGGCTGAGGTGTAAAGGTTGTACCCTTTTCGCCAGAGATTTATTTTAGGTGCCAACGTGACAGATGGCGAGTCCATCGCAGTTACGAGTTTGCAGGTTTCGTCTCAATGTTTAATATACCTATGAAATATTAACATGTTCGATAAAAAAAAATAGGTACACGATGCCTAGATAGCGTTAAAGAGCTTAAATGTGTTTATTGTCTACATGCTATTGTAATGCCCCAGGAGCTAGGAGGGTATGCCAACTGTCAATAAGATCATATGGGTTCAGAAAGCTCTGAAACCACCAACCAATTCCTTTGAAAGGCGCGAGACTAGTTTGGTTTATAGGTAAGGTAAACTCTCCTCTAATGTAGAAAGGTGCGGTGATGGTCGCCCTTTAATATAATATCAAACAATTCGTCAAAGCACTCTCAACTAAACAAAGGGTGGAACATAGAGGAAGGCAATACTCGCCTACGTTAAGACCACTAGGTTAGAAAAGCAATACTAGGTTCCAAGTCGCTTGTCAGTTTGACTTCGTCGACAATCCTTGTGATCCTTGAGCCTTTTACACAGAAACACCCACGCATACAGGGATCTAGCTGTTCATAGACAGCATCAGTAGTTCATACTTACCGGAAAAGTAATGAACTTATAATACTAGTTCTTATTATATAATACTAGTTCTCCCGCCCAGCTTCGCTCGGCTGATTTGGTTTGGTTTCCAGTAACACGATCGCAGCGCCACCGTCGGGTCTGCTCCAATTCCAAATTCTATTTGTGAATCTAAACCATTCTTGAATCCACCTGAAGACACAGAAAATTTCATTAAACTCGGCCCAAACGGTTAGGAGGCGTTCAGTGACATACACACGCACAGAAGCAATATAATAATAATATAAATAAAGCCATGGTGGTCGAGTGGTTCGAGTAGTTGCCTGCGACACAAAGTTCGCAAGTTCGAATCCCGACTGTTCCAATGAGTTTTTCTGAACAAGTACAGTGAATAGTCACACCACGAGCTTTACGGTGAAGGAAAACATCGAGAGGAAACCTGCATACGTCTGAGAAGCAATTCATAGGCGTATGTATAGTTGTGCTTGAGTAACGGCGATGGACTCGCCATCTGTCACGTTGGCACCTAATATACCTCTGGCAGAAAGTGGGTGTGTGGGTATTACCTACACACCTCTGCCTACCCTTTCGGGGACCATTATGGAAAGGCGTGAGGATATATTATTTATTATTTAATAAATAAAGATTAATAATAAACTAATAAATACCACCTAAACTACAACCACATAATACTAGTTCTCCCATCTCCCATAATACTACTTGCTCTAAGCGTCTCTTTTGCTATCTTATGCAACAATACCCTCTTTTTGCCCGTGATGTATTTAGGTGCCAACTTAACAAAAAGTGAATCCATCGCTTTTTTTTTTATACCACATGGGTGACAAACAAGCATGCGGTCCGCCTGATGGTAAGCCTTTTCTCTAACACTATACATATATAGGTACGTCGTTGCATTACTTCTAAAACATATACATGTTTTCTTTTGATGTTTTATCGCAAAGCTCATGGTGTATACAACTCCTATCACAACTCTCAGAAGCGAAATCCCTTTATATCTACTTACTTAGGACTGATATTTTGCTTGGGCATCTATTTCGAACACTTCTGTGTAGACGAATCTACGATTATTGTTTGAAAAAATATATTATTTGAGTGGTCGCTTACCTTAATACTATTATCATACATAATTGTACAATTGTATCTCATGTATCCAAGAAGATTTTTTTTTTCTATTGGTACACTTCCACAAGTCCGAAGTGAACAAATTTAATACGAAAATTTTTATCAGTTCATCTTCATCTTATCTATCTTATCAGTTCATCTTCGTTCTCTCTAGACTTAGACTTACCTATAGCTTAAAGAGAACTGGCGATCCATTTTTGCTTTTCCCTTTATCAGTCTCATATAAGCCTCCAGTATCGTGTATTCTATCAATATTGAAAATCGGTTACACAAGAATAAGAATGCTATCCGAATTGAAGTGTCATAATCAAGTATTTCAAAATTGGAGCAAATTGCTACGAGCATAGGTTTCATCACAGAAAATTGATTTTCCCCATTCTGAATAATAATTTCGCGAGCAAGATACGAATATTTACTTATTATAAAAACATATTTTCAGGGAACCGTGGTAGCTGAGTGGTTCGAGTAGTTGCCAGCAACACAAAGATTGCAAGTTCGAATTTCGACTGTAGCGATGAGTTTTCTGGACTTAAGTACAGTGATTAGCACCACCATGAGCTTCACGGTGAAGGGAAATATCGAGAGGAAACATACATCATTTTGAAAAAAAAATGATGGTGGACGACGATGGACTCGCCATCTGTCTCATTGGCACTAAAATATATCTCTAGCGAAAGTGGTTTGTGGGTACTACCTACACATCTCTGCCTACCCCTTCGGGGACCCTTGTTAGAAGTCATGAAGATATTATATTTTCGGGTGCCGAGCTCATTAATAATATCACTTGAAAATAATATATATGAGATAAATACCAGCTTTTAACAACGTGTTAACGGTTGATGCCCCAAACGTTGCTATGCAGGATCTCAGCTTATCATCAAGGAAGCCAGAACCTTATTTACTATATACCAAGAACTTATGAGGGATATAAGGAAAACAACTAAGCTATATTAACATTATTAAGTATTTTTTTTATTTATACATTTTCATGTTCGCTCTACAAGAGTTTGCAGTTCACAGATCACATTCAACTTTATACAAGTAAAAAATTTTTTTTTGGTTTTTTGTCAGCATTTTGTATAAAAAGTGAGGCAGGGTGGTCGAGTGGGGGCTCAGTGCCAGCCGTGGCCGTGGGCCTGGCCCCAGGGCTCCTCGGGCGCGGCAGCTGCGGCGTGCGCGGCCACGGCGTACTGGGACAGGTGGGCGGCTCTCGCGTGCTGCACCTCGGGGGTGTCCACCACGTATTGGCCGTCATGAGTCAGCTGGATGTGAGCCTGGGGAGGTGCCAACATTGCATTACAAGTTACTCAACAGTTATCACAATGCTCTTCGTATATGCGAACATAAATACTGAATCAGTTTTTTTTCTATAATCGTTGCAGTCGAGTTTAGAGCATTGTTAATTTATAAATACACAGTTATTTCTACCAAGCAAAAGGTGTTATGTGTAAATAATATTATATAATAGACTTTGTATAATAGACGATAAAGTTATCGTCATATATTCCTACGAAGGTGTAATAGCCACAGATGTTCACTTATTTTGATATAAATTAATGAGAACATTATTGGTAAATAAAAATTACACATTATTGATAGAAATTGTCAGAGCCGATAGCGTAAGAGTGATACCTCCAGTTCTACAATTTCCAAAGTAAATTTACCGTCTTGTATGCTTCTTTGCCAGCATAGTATTAGATATATTTATTGAATTAGTATAATATGGAAAGGTTTTTTTTTTATTATTTACCTGGGGACCATTCCACTTGCCGTAGCCGGCAGCGTAGCCAGCACCATGGCCGAGGGAAGCGCCGTAAGCGAGGGGAGCGAGGGCAGCGTGCGAGAGGCCTCCGTGAGCATAGCCTCCGTGCGCGAGGGCTCCGTGCGCGGCGCTGGCGTGGGCTGCGTTGTGGGCGGCCAGGTGGGCGGCCTTCAGGTGGGCGACCTCGGGTGTGTCCACGACGCGACCGTCATGAGCCAGGGGAGCGGGGCCGTATTTGTAGAGACCTGGACGAAATACACAATTTACCAAATTCTAAAGCGGTGTCATCTAGGCGTCAGGTGCAAATTATGACGTTAAAATTGTTGCACAAACGCTTAAACTTTATATTTCACATAATCTGCCCCGCGGTTTCGTAAAATAACGTTTTTTGGTAGGATTACTGAAATAAAACATATCGAGCTAATAATCTATTTCTGTGCCAAATGCCACCCAATTTCTTTCTGCCGTTTTTGAACGTGAAAGAGGAACAAACTTTCTCATTTATAATATTGGTAGGATTAGTTTTGCTTACCGGCAGCAGGAGCGCCGTAGTGAGCGCCGCCAGCGTATGCGGATGCACCGAGGTAGCCGGCAGCGGGGGCCCAGGCACCATGGGCGGAGGAGGCCTGCGCATGCGCAGCGAGGTGCGCTTGCTTGGCGTGAGCCACTTCAGGCGTGTCTAGCACATACTTGCCGTCAGGGCTGAGCTGGACGGGGGCAGGGAGGCCTGCGTAGTAAGAGGCCTGTGCAAGGCAGAGGGAGGCGGCAAAGAAAATCTGAAAAAGAAATAAATATATATTCTACTATCCTAATTCTCCAAAGAACTTATAGTAAACTATCTGTGCCTCCCGGTTTCACTCACGGAAATCTTGATTAATTTTCGAATAAAACTATATATGTGTTAAGCCAGCTAATCATTTATCTCTATGTCAAATTTCAGCCAATTCGATTCAGTAGTCTTTGCGTGAAAGACAAACAAACATCACAAACTTCCGCAGTTATAATATTAGTAGGGTTTAATGTGTAGAGATATAAGACGGAGTTTTAACGGAGTTTTTAATAATTTTGCTGTTAACATTAACAGCAAAATTATTAAAAAACCAAACCGCATGCTTGTTTGCCACCGAAGTGGTATTAAAAAAAAATTTGAAAATAGCGTGTTGTATTTTTTAATAATTCCTAAAATTAACAATTAAACATAATGATTAGCCAAGATGTAACAACAATGCAGTATTATCAAATGACATTGGCCGCGGACTTATTGGGGCGTGGCGGTCGATTTCACGGCTTGATCACACTTAAATAAAAAGTTGACACCAGTAAAATGTGCGTCTATCTCTATTAAGATACCCAGGAATAGGGTTTTTGTGCGTATGTATTTTAATACATTGTTAGAGAAAGTTCGTTTAATATTTGTTTTACGATTTAGATAAAGTTCTATTTGACTAAAGCCTATTGTCTTCGAAGCATAGTTTGATAGACTTGAGTGTGACACCTATAAACACCGCCTCAAATTTCATACAATCATAGACGCGAATATATTTAAACATAATTATATATCTCAATGCAATTGTATATCTCACGGATCAGTAAATTTAATACTAGAATTAGAAATCTATTTGGACATGTTCAAAGTTCCGACTATTTTACGGTCTGCCGCTTTCGGCATGCCATGCGAAATATGGCAAAATACAGGACACAAAACGCCGATGCATTCGAAATATCTTCTGAAATAAATCATGAAATACTCGCCTCGGGAGGAAATACTATTACAGTTACTGTACTGTTTCCTCCACTAGGTCATAGCCCGAATTAAAAAGTCTGATGAGGTCAAGAGAGTTCACAATAGTATAAATGTATACAGTGAAGTTAAAAAGTATTGTATCTAATCTCAAATGTTACCTATAAATAAATCAAACCTATGCATATCTTCGTTCTTGAAGAAAGGTTTCACTGAAGGAAGAATTTACGCAAATACCTTAGGCATAGATATGATAGTAAATGAAAACTGAAAATATTGTATATGCCGAAGTACTCTAACTATTTATAAATATCCATGTGTGAAGCGGCGGAGAAAATGTAGCAAGTTTAATAAAGTTGCTTCATCATATTATATCAGAACCATCCTATTAGCCTGACATTGGCGTCAGTTCACACGCGTCATTTACTGAATGCATCATAATTTGTTTGACTAGCAGCGAGCTATTACAATAACTCAGTGTAGAATTAACCTTATTTCATCAGCGACCTAGTGTGCGAAAACTAAGTGAAGGAAATAACGCAACGAACATAGACAAAGCATTTTTTTTTTAATTAGTGCAGAACATTTATTTGATGTGTATCAATTTTCTTGGGTACGTATAGATCTTTTAGACTCGAAATTAATGTTTCCTGAGACATATTTTTTTTCGTCTGTTATAGATGCCACCGTGACAGATGGCAATATTTCCCTACAACTTAACGCTCATGGTGGCATCATTGTCCAATCACTATTGACACAGACCGTCGGGGCTCGAACCTGGATCTCTGTTTCTTTCATCTTTATTTTACCTGTACCATTCGGCCACTACGGCTCTTCAAAATATCAATTGCTCGCAATACGATGATGCAACCGGTAAATATTGTAGTGTTGCAAACAAATAGGCCCGTAGAAAATAGCTCGATTTTGCAAGGCCGAACATAACGAGTACAAGTGTCGAGGGTGTGGCTGCGCGCTGGTGCCGAGATGACAGATAAGCTCAAAAGCTATTCCACAAACGTGTCGGTTTGATAAACGTATAACACGGATATTATGCACGCAGCCTACTAAATGCCTTCCTAGTCTTACGATAATACTTTATACGCAGTTTTCACTGATACATCTAGGAATTGTAGTGTCTACAGACTATTAACATTTATATTTAATGTCATCGCCAATGATATGAATAAAAATGTGACTAAATTGATCTAGAATTAAAAAAAAACTGGTGTCTTGTTGACAGTAGCTAACCCGGCGGAGTTGTTATATGATTAACGGATCGATATAAACAATTACTACAAGGATTGAAACCGCTACTGTCAGAAGGTCGGGACTATCGAATACCCAAACGGTCTTAGCCAATTATTATTATTGTCCATTGACAATGAGTTCCATCTTCAATATATCCTGGCTTCTCTTTCCGTCCTTCCCCGATTATTTCCGTGTATTGTAATTCCTAGCGTTGAGCATGAAGGTGAAAAATATATCAAGGCAATTTTTCAGTAACACGGTTTCTTAAATATTAAGAACATGTGTGAATGAGGGTTTGATGGTAATATAGAGGAAGGCTACATACGTTTGGATTTATAAAAAGGATGAGTGAAGAATGGTTCACGAAACAAATATGTGTCTAGCAAAAGTGGCAGACAAAGATCATATTGAAACTACCCTAGATCTAATAAATCAAGGATTTTAAAAGTTACTTAAATAAAGAAACTCATGAATTTGGTAGAAGAGGTCTGTAAATCTAGACTTGATCTTTTTTTCGATTGGTACCATATGAAAAGTAGTTCGTTCCGTGTATACAAAATGTTAAAACGCGTAGTAAAATTTACTCTCACGCACCTATTGCCAATTGGACACGACCATCGAAACCACAACAATCTGATACACTCAGTTATATCTACAACAATACTGAATTGCAATAGAAAGTATTCATGTATAGTATATGTGTTCATTTGTTTTAAAACTGGATCATGTTACTCTCTATACTAATTTAATGAAGCTGAAAATTATGTCAGCTTGTACGCGCTAAACTCTGTAATTACAAAAAAAAATATAGCTCAATTCTTAAAAAAAGCTACAAGGCTATACAGCCCAAGAATATATATGGATTTATATACGTCTATTATAACGTTTATATAATATATATATAAGAATAAATGGCGGGTGGAACCACGTGACACAGTTAGTTCAAATATAAACAATCTGCAACAGCTTAACATTAATTAATTGCAGTCATACATATTTCGTAAAAAAATGGGCCTAGGGCCTTGGGCCTAGTACATGTAATCTGTTCAATTATCCACTACAATATATCGTGATTCAGCGTTTTATTTTGGTATTTTTTGCGTAACATTTCAATTTATTTTTCAATCATAGACAGATATGTCTCTATTAATACTGTCAATTGTTCTACATAATTAAATACCTATATCAAGAAAATCTATTTTAAAATTCATTTAAGATCTAAAGTAAGTCTATATAATTAGCACATATAATCTAGATATAGAACACCATTGAAAGGCAACACTTAATCTTTTCTCGTAGGTCGAAGGACGTGACCGCTCGTAGTATTTAAATATAGAACGATTTATTTCAAAACAGCAGTCATTATTTATTTTTAATCAACGGTTTCACAATTCTTATTTCAAACTATGCCCAGCACACTTTTTAAAATTTTCTTTATTAGAAGCCAATCATAAGGCAAACATACAAGTTCATAATATCAAAATTATTCTCTGCAGGCAAGCAAGCAATTCGGTCAGGTGTTCGGAATTATTAATTCCTGACTATTTTATGAACAATAAACGTTTCACAAAGATTTATAGCCAACCAATAGTCCAATTATTATAGCCAACAGGTGTATATTTGTAACTGGTGTAACCTTTTAAAGATAGATCCTTATGACCTGATCGCAATTCCTGTCAAGGTATTTATTCCATTTTAAATTGTTCTTGGATATCTTGAATATGATTTTTAGTCTACAAGACTCCGAATTGCACGACAAAAGTTCAAATTTGGAATTCGAAAGGGAACCAATAAAATCCGAGACTGCCAACTACAGATAGGCAATCGCGGTTAATAGCCAATGTTGATATGTAATAACGAAAACTAAGGACCAGACAAAGGCAACAATTTGTGGGCGTAGTCCCACATCGGCTCGCCTGTGCATTCTGTTGCAAAACGTTTTCGCAATGTTGGGAATTATCATTCTAACTGGTGCACAACCGGCCGTTGCTCCATCGCCAGGAAGCGGGCGAGGAAGTGTGCTGGTGGCGAAGGTCATCAGAGCTCGCCAACGTGGTATTGCACTCGTCACGCTCGATTTGTTATGGAATTCGAGTTTTTACCGGCGGTCACGCGTGATTGGTAATCATAACAACGCCGTGTCAAATATGAAAGCTCGATAATGAAATTGTGGGTGTCACGTTTTTTGTACATTATAGGTTTTGGTAACGACGGTGTTGTATACAATCTTTTTTTTTATTTCATATCTCGTTGGTACGATATCTTATTTAACAATTTTTTACATAGAATGAGTATTCGCAGGCTTTATCTTAAAATGTTCGAAAATAATCCTTAAATTGTTTAAATTAAGATATAAAATCAAACGACTCGTATTTATCACCGCACGAATATGCGCTGCAGTAACGCTAGCCGCCCACTACAGTAAAGACGCGCGCCCGCCCTACGCATCTGTACTAAGGCATGAGATCGCGAAACGTAAATCGTTACTTGTAACTACGTAATATCATTGATATATAAGGAAGATAATCTCATGTTTAATAAGACCCGAGAAGTAATGAATTTCAGTTTGGAAAGGCGAATACATTTGCATTAAATTTAATGTAGGCGACACACCGGATGCTTTAACCATCTCATTGTTCACAAAGACCTTGACACGGTACCCCACAGGTGTTGTTGTTAATAAATATATAAAAATGTATATAATATTCTAACTGTGGCAATTTGTAATTGATATTAAATGTAAATATTTTATATTATATGTATGATTTGATTTCGTAAAAATGATAACAATTTTACTGCACGTGAAATACTGAATAGAGTTTTGTATAAGTTTTTATGTAATTTTTTTTTTAATTTATTTAATGACATGCTACGTACTGGGGTATTATACTGCAATTCATTATAAAGGTTTTCTAGAATAATTATACTGATTTTGGCATTTACTTTCTGGGCAATTTTTAAGAGAACGTAATCAGACTACGAAACATATATAAATATACATAGTATAAATACGGGATTTTAACATAGAATATGTTTTGAATACTATTGGTTAACACATGAATAAAATTAAATTAAATTTGTAAAAAGCAAAAAATTGTAACAAAAAATGCACTTACCAAGAACTGCATGATTAATGTGTGTTAGAACTTATTTAATGGAGATCTCAAACGAACTAGCTAAGCGCTGCTGGTGATCAGAACTCGCCTAGAAATTTTCGCCTAAGTGCGTGTGTTCGGTACAACGGACCGGGTCTGAATGTCTGTTGAGTTTACTACAGCCCGTTATATATCCGACACCCCGTCTCACCGACCGTAATTGGAAACAATTAATAGTTATAAGTGCACCGGCGTAATTTTTAATTGTAAGATGCACATGGATTCCAACGGAACCTTGCAGAGTTTATTCAAATAATCTTTTAAATTTGGAATATGGATTTTTTCCTTTTTTTGAAGATTTGGGCGTAATTACATAATAAGTAGCCAGTATTAGTAGGAGGGTACGGTGTAGGTAATATATAAGTCTACCTGTCAATATGTGATTATGACAAAGTACCAGTTGAGCAAATATAATGGTGTTTCTATTATTTTCGCATTTGTCGGGCGTGTTAGCATTGCCTCATGCAACTAGATTGGTATTATTATTGAGTAACTGGAATAGAGTTTAACATCCGATCTTGTCCGCTCTATGGAGGTTGTACTTCCGTATTGTCTTAAACGTTTGATTATATATATATATATATATATATATATATATATATTGTCTCATTATCGAATGCGTTTTGATCTATTTAACGTTTTTTTTAAACAGAAACGATGGCAGTCTGGTTTGATATTTGCCTGAGAAGTCATGATTGGCAGGTTCAAACCCCGGTTTATGCAAATGATTCTAAAAGATTTCAGGTCAAGGTAAACATGGTCAGGAACTGCATTTGAGAATAAATTCAATCATCTGTCACGTTACCTAAATATATCTTCGACAAAACTAGGGTATTACAACTCAATAAAGTTAAAATGTAAGTAGAAGTAAATTACCATGCACGATATAAAATATCTATGGAAGCTAACGAGAGGTACCACTATCAGCACGAGGGATGTTTCCTTTTGACATGTATAGCGTTCCTTTTTTAAAAAGCCTCCTGTATCATTAAGGTGGTAATTAAACATTCATTCCGCCTGAAAGGGAACAACTTCCGCTACCTATACAGTTCCTGAAGCCATAGTCACTGCAGGAACGACACTTCGTAGCAGAGATATTCGGTTACAATCTTCTGTAAGGTGGTACTACGTTGAACGGGTTTTCGTCGTGTCCGCTCTCTTTTCATCCCGGATGACTTGAAGGCTATTGAGGGTCAAGCCTCGCGAGTAGAATAAATCCTTCAACCATTACGTCCGAAGTTGGTCTACATTATTAATCGGTCCAAATTATGAAAAGATAAAGTGAATATAAAATATGTTTGTTTGTTATCTGAGTGCCCTTCAGGTTTTATTGTTTAAGCTGTACGTTTTCCGTCTCACGTCTTCCAGCTCACGTCTTCCCATAAGGGTCCCCCAAAGAGGTAGGCAGAGGTGTATAGCTAGTATTCATACATCCACTTTCCGCCAGAGTCAGTAACTCAAGCACGACTATGGATACACCTTTCAATTTCTTCTCAAACTTATGCAAGTTTCCTCTCGATGTTTTCCTTCACCATAAAGCTCATGGTGTGACTAATCACAGTACTTAAGAAAACTCATTGGTACAGTCAGGATTCGAGCTTGCAATCTTTGTGTTGCAGGCAACTACTCTAACCACTCGGCCACGATGGCATCCTAGATTTGTTGTCGCTATATATATAGGATATTTGTATCAGCTTTTGGATTATAGTCTAAATAAATCTATTCATTCACCCATTCATTCATATAATCGCAACAATAATAAATAAATATATCCTCACGCCTTCCCACAAGGGTCCCCGAAGGGGTAGGCAGAGGTAGGTAATAGGTAATACCCACACACCCACTTTCCGCCAGAGGTATATTAGGTGCCAGGTTTTTATTATTTATATAATAAATAAATAAATAAATACCTGGGACAATTCCACACAAATTGACCTAGTCCCAAAGTAAGCAAAGCTTGTGTTATGGTAACAACGATATATCTTTATATATATAATTCTTCTGTGAGTGTGTATGTCACTGAACTCCTCTCAAACGACTGGACCGATTATGATGAAATTTTTTGTGTGTGTTCAAGGGGATCTGGGAATGGTTTAGATTCACAATTGGACCCGATAGGTGGCGCCACCATCTTTTTTTTTCCACCCGAGCGAAGCTGGGCGGGACCACTAGTATCTTTATATATATAATTCTTCTGTGAGTGTGTATGTCACTGAACTCCTCCTAAACGGCTGGACCGATTTTAATGAAATTTTCTGTGTGTGTTCAAGGGGATCTGGGAATGGTTTAGATTCAATTTCAATTCAATTGGACCCGATAGGTGGCGCCACTGGGTCCGTGGCTTTAATTTTTTCTCCCAAGCGAAGCTGGGCGGGACAACTAGTTTACTTATATAGATAGATATATACATAAATACATAGAACATCCAAAACTAAGGTACAAATACTCATGTTCATCACACAAATATCTGCCCTCAGCGGGATTCGAACCCGCGACCTCAAGTTTCGCAGGCAGGAGCTCTAAACAGACCAGACGGTCGTCAAAATGCCTTCGATGTTGACTACAAAGGCCACAATTGGTAACATGCCACAGAGCGACAGGTATGGCGCGTACTCTCGAACGTTCTGAACAATCGAGTGAATATTTTTTATAATAATAACTTCATACTCACAAAAAACATTTCTTGTAATCTAAAATTGTTTCATTTTGAAGTTTCCTGGTTGTATGTCTGCAATAGCTGTCATAATGGTTTTTTATATGACACAAATTTTAAGGTATCAATCGTTTAAATTAGGACTTTCTAGAAACTGTTTCAAGACGCAAAGTGTTAATGGACTCTATGAATGGGTAGCATTAATTCATATAGAAATATCAAAAATAAATAGACGAAGCGAATATGTCAAGACGAATAGATAGGGGAAGACCACGTTCCAACAATCTAAATTAAATCGATCGAACACTCAAGGATGGGAACTTTACAATTACTGAAACCCCTGAGAGTATATGCAGAAACTGACGTATGTGGACGAAACGAAAACCTATTTCGTTTAGTGAAGTCCTCTTTCTCGTAAGTCTAGAGAAAACTGACATCTTTGTCTCTGCTTACCCGTAAATGACGGCGCGATGATATCCATTTCTGTTATATTTGCTAACTATGCGGTGCGCCTATAGAAAGCGATAGTAAGCGGTTACCGCAGTTTTAAGGCGTAGGCAATACTTTAAGTATGCAAAATGTAGCAATTGAAAACAATAACAGCTTATAGAAAGGAGGATTACTTATGTACATGCATAATTATTTGTTGTAGGTTTGAGTGACGCATCCTCGTAAGGACGCGCCGCCCGTTGATGTCTTTTGTATGCACGTTTATTTAACATTATTTTCATTGCGAGAACTGCGGAAGACATTTTAATCGATTTATAATCGAAATAATCGATTTTATCGGGAATACGATTGCTTGGAATTTCTTGTCTCCAATTTATTGTATAAGTTACAAT
The DNA here is from genome assembly GCA_945859725.1 of Drepana falcataria. Taxonomy (NCBI): domain Eukaryota; kingdom Metazoa; phylum Arthropoda; class Insecta; order Lepidoptera; family Drepanidae; genus Drepana; species Drepana falcataria. Next base: position 4,321,615 of record OX243941.1, on the reverse strand, counting down.
GGTGCTCAACATTTTTTCAGCACACCACCACTGGTCAATAGGCAAAAGCCTGATAGGTACATATATATATATGTGTGTGTGTGTGTGTGTGTGTGTGTGTGTGTGTGTGTGTGTGTGTGTGTGTGTGTATAACGATGATACATATATATGTTGTTAGACGTAATATAGACATACATAAAAGAAAGATAAATGTAATAAACCTTAATAGCATGCCATTAAAAAAATGCAAAAAATATATATTTTACAATATCATCTATTATCTATCTCATTAGCCTAAGTATGAAGTGTCACAATAAAACTAATTAATTTGTCCCGCTTTCTTGCACACTTAAGGTAGAGTGAAACCATTTCAAAAGTTTGCTCCGATATGACTCAACAATAAAACCATAAAAATGTTAAACTCTACGCCTCTATGTGTGTAAGTTAATCTAAAGCATGAATTTTCATCATCTTTGGGAATCGCCTGTTGATGAAGAATATATTTAACATTCCTCAATTAGTCAAGTACTTGATAAACTTTTTTTCTAATTTTATTCCGAGTAAAGGAGGATTTAAGATAAATACCGTCACATTACTAAATAAATATGTTTGAACTAAAACTGAGAAAATATCTTATCCAATGATTCTTTCCGCAACGCCGACATTAAATTGTCACATAAAAAACATGTCACATAAAATAAATCACGCAAAAAAAGAACAAGTTTTTTTTTTCATGTAACAAATGGCCAGTTATTATTATTCGTAGAAGAGCATGCACCGGGTTTTTTCTTTATATACGACAATGATGTCAAGGAATCACCAGTATGCCAAATGTCAAATTCCCTGGATACCACTTTCCCTTTGCCAAGTTTATGCTGAGAGGAGTAGCTGTGCTAGCAACATATGTATCGAGCTGTTGCTTTTCTGTCAGCATGACTATTATTTTGTTTACTAGCTGTCCCGCCTAGCTTCGCTTGGGTGAAAAAGTTAAATTGCCCGTAACACGATCGCAGCGCCACCTTTCGGGTCCAATTGTGATGTAAACTATCCTATCTTGAAAGTTCGATCAAACTGCACACGGTGTGCAAATTTGATTGACATCGGTTAAGTAGTTTAGGAGCCCATCGCGGACAAACAACGTGACACGTAATTTATATATATTAAGATAATACAGTAAGAATAATAATAATAAGAAAAATAAGATAAGTAGAAATTCGATTCTAACCGATTACTATAATATAAGTAGCCTGCATGCAGTCATGGTATCGCCGTCAATTTATTGAAATAAAACCTCAAATGTATTAAGTGCAGCAAGTCTGAGTATGTCTAGAGCTGTGTAATTATACCAAATATTTAGAGCCACCCACACTCTGTACTTAGCCGATACAGTCCGTAGTATACAGTCAGGTTGTCGCCGGCTATTTGAACAATTCGTCTATGATTTATATTTATTAGCGCTCGTAATCTGTATTTAATAGTCAGTGGATAAGTGAAATTAAGCTGCAATTAGCTTGTCGTAATTAGAGAGGTATTTATAAACCTATTTAATAATACCGTCACACAAGAGTCTCGAAAGAAGGCAGAAGTTTAACAGCACTTTATTTACGCCGAAGATATATTTCAGTGTCATTGAAACCTATGAAAAATATTTGCATTATATTATTTTAAAAAGGCAGAGGAAAGCCGCGTGCCAACTATTTAGATCAGACGATCGGACACTCAAGGACGGGAACGTCAAGAGTACTCGAAACCGGCGAGCATGTATGAAGATACTGATGAAGGACGAAGCGAAGGAAGTATGTAAGTCTAGAGAGAACTGGCGCTCTAGTCTCTCTGCCTTCCCTGTTAGGGACTCGGCGTGATATCGGTATGTATGTTTTTAAAAAATACATCTAGTTTTCGTCAGTATCGACAGTATACGTTAATATTGGTAGAATGATCTCGTAGTCGAGAGGTCTCGTAATTACGAAGGCGAGGCCGATGTATAAAATTACAGCTAGCGTGGATACAATTTAAAATAAGGCAGCCGTGATGACCGATTTAAGTAATACCTGTTTCATTACTAGCAATCAATTTTATCTTTCCGAATTCCTGTGAACTCGTATTATTATCTATATACATATTTAAATGAATGTTTGTCTGTATGTCCTTTATAGAATGGTAGACGGCTGGACCGGTTTTTATTAAATTTTCTGTGGTTCTTCAGGTGGGTTCGACATTAGTTAAGATTCACAATTGGACATGATAGGTGACTTGAATTTTTCACCCGGGCGAAGCTACGGGACAACTAGTTTTTTACATATATTAATCCTCTCGATGTCCTTCTTTAGCGTGATGAGTGATGAGAGAGACTCATTTCCAATTATATAATTTCACTGCACAAGTTTTAAGAATTAAAAATGATTACGTCATTAAGATATTTTAACTAAAACTATCGACTTATAAATCTCCGAGGTAGGCATTACAAGTTAATGGCCAATTTTTACACTGCATTGGACTTAACTTAAACATTAACTAAATACATAACAAGACAAATTATTATATCGTGATCTAAACGCGACACGTCAGAAATGTTTAGTGGAGTTGCAACACAGTGTACCTACCCTATTAACGTTTCATTATAATAGGCTTCGTGCACAATAAAACTGAACGATTTACAACAAGGGGCAATAAAATATCTAACCTATTATAATGGATTTTATGACATTTTGTGAAGCGACCTATAAAATTTGGTGGTGCAAGCCCACTTTTCTGCGCTGTATGTCGCATGCTCAGTCCCCAGATGCAAAAACAGACGTTAAGCGACGTAAAATAGACGTTTAGAAACGAAAAATAGATATTTAGCAATGAAAAATAGATATTTAGCAATGAAAAATAGACGTTTAGCGACGTGAAATATTTGATTTGAAAACACCTCCAGTTACCGTAGAGACTTCGGGATACAAATTATGTATAAACGATTTTGAGTAAAAACATAACGATCTATAACAAAATCAAACCAATCCGTTACCTATTCTGGAGTTTTGCGACCAAATATACACATTGCATTTATAGGATAGAAGTACCACAAGTAACTCCGCGAGTTGCAACAAGTCATATTTATATTAGAGAAAGAAATGCTATGGAATTTGAAATTATGTAATTCTAGTTAGACTAGACTAGATCACACGCAGGTTTGACACTATCTTAATGTAAATTTATTGTGTTCTAAATTGTACAGGTATATCTCGCTTTTCTTGTTTTGGCTTAGAATTTAATTATCAAGTATTTATTTCCCTCATTTAGAGGTAGAAGGAGCGAAAGAAGTATGTAAGTATAGAGAGAACTGGCGCTCTATACTCTCTGCATACCTCGTCGGCGTGATGATATGAATGAATTTAGAAGTACACTAGAAAGCGCTTATCAATACGGCCTTCTGGCCGCCGTCAGAGATGTTTTCCTTCACCATAAAACTCGCGGTGTGAAGGATCACCTACTATACATACAAACATACAACACGCCAAATCCGACAGTTCTCTATACTTTAGATAAACAATTTTTTAATTTAAACTTTTTTGTGTCAATAGTCTTAACTAGCTGAAAGTCGTTGACCCGTTGTGTAAATGCAAGGCTGATACTTTTGGCAAAGTACGTCATCAAAGGCCTCGCAATAATATAGTAACTGCCTCGCGGCTCAGTGCCATGGAGGCTAATTAATGCTGACTTCCATCGACATTCCCCTAACAATACGTACCTGTTAATAACGGGAGCTTTCAATCAAAAGTTAGATATCTAAAAGCTGTCCGTTGGCATTACGTGTATAATGCTGACGTATTTACGGATACTACTATATTTATATGAAAGCTTAAAGGTGCAACTACCTCAATCTTAAGGGTGCGTAGGTAACATCAGGAATAATACATTTTTATATACCAGTGCTCCCGCGGGACCAGGCAGAGGTGTGTTGTTGCAATACACTTTTAGCCGAAGATATATTTAGACGTGACGTGACGTATTTACGTGACAAATGGCGAGTCCATCGCATATATAATTTCTTTAACACAAATATAGTTAACGCTTGGCTATGTCTGTTACTCTATATGTTAAGAGTGTAAATAAATTATGCGAATACAGCTTAAATGTTATTAAGTATTCTTAAAGCATTTCATAAGCAAGTTATTATACATTTGATTCACAGTTTGTAAACAAATTTCGCGTGAAATGTTAAGGCACGCACGCTTGTATGCGAATTTCACGCTTCCAAGATACCAATTCATTAAGATTATTGAAGGTCAATCTTTTTAGATATAAGGCACTTACTCACGTAGGTCATAAGCCTGTGGAGTTAAGATACCCATGGAAAATTTGACACGAAAAAATTTAAGCTATTTCGCAATTAGGGAATTAGTAAAGCAAATGGTGTGAGGATATGTTTGTAAAGATTAAGGAATCCATGATACGATTGTTTCGACGTACGTAATGGCAAAGTAATCACATACTGATAAAAACATATAAGCAATTTCAATGGATTTGTAAAAGATGACCAAGCAGAGAAAAAAAATACTGATGAGAACGTGCTTTGATTTCCTTGTGAACGTGCATTGACAAACCATAGACAATTACCGCCTATAACGGACCACGTACAGACCAGCGCCATTTTACCTGCCACTTATTTAAAATCAGAAAAAACCAACTATATTTGAAAAAAATCCATATTTATTTCCGTGTAACCAAATATACAAAATCTGATAGTAATTTTTATGTCAACTCTACATTGCACGCTATGTTAAATTGGCACTTATCACGCCCACTGTCACACATGTTCGTGCATAATAATATCCAGACATTTTTAGACAAATCCTGTGATAATCAAGACCATTTGCCGAGTACGTAAATTGCAAATGCAAATTATATAAAAAGCATAGGTTGACTGCTATTCATAAACAAACAACGACATGATAAGTTGTTACTCTGTGGTTATTTTCACCCATCTACCATGTCTGTCAGACTTCTAATGTTAAATAAGAGTGTAACTAAAGTAGGTATCTATATCCATGTCATTGAATATGCTTAGAATGGTAAGCAGTTGAACTGGGCCTCAACAGTAATCTTTAATTGACGTACATATCATCAGGCTACGACCCTCACTTGGTAGACAAAGAGAGTAAAGTATCAGTTCTCTACACTCCTCGCCTCCGCCTCTTTCGCACGTTTAAATTGCTTTTTTGAACTATTTGAACTGCGCGTAACAAATGGACTCTATATACTAGATTTATTTTTATTTCAAGTGTTGTATAGTCGTGCTTGAGTAATGACGATGGACTCGCCATCTCTCACGTCGTCCGTCATATGTCGGCAGTCTAAAATATGTCTCTGGCGGGGAGTGGGTGTGTGGGTGCATTTTTCACCTCTCACCTCTGCCTACCCCTTCGGGGACCCTTGCGGCAAGACGTGAGGATATATATAAAGAGAAAACAAGCCACTGAATCTGAGATTGCGAGAGAGATCTAAGATCAACACAATTAGTAGCTTTCAAAGTAATAGTAAACGCAGTGAACAATACGCAAAGGTCAAAACCGATCGATCTTTTTAGGTCACAGTCTCGCTGTGACCGCAGGGCTATTTTGACTCGCCCTTGTGTGATATTACAATCCTAGTACTAGGTTTCATATTGCACTGTTATTCGATAGCGCTCCAACTTATTAATCAACGTATCTATATCTAAAAAAGCCGTGGTAGGCGAGTGGTTCGAGTAGTGATTGGGCAACATTTTCCATACTAATATATAAAATTGGAGTGCCTATTTATAGTATTATTGTCTTGGATAGAGCTAGTATAAAATTAAATTCTAGCAAAATTGATCACCCTTGTGCTTTACCCTGCATACCCTGCACACCCTGCATACCCTGCATACCCTGCATGCGTATGCATTACCCTATTAATACATACTTCAGATAACAATCCTATACACTAACTCAAATTAATTATCTGTTTTATAATACTTTATATAGTTTGATTGAATACTTTATGAGTTTTGCAAAATTATGTCGACATAGGAATGTCCAAACAGCCCATTCATTTAATATCAGACACTTAGTGATGAATGATTATTACGACTAAGTGCTACGTTTGCTTTAAGTAAAGCTATATACTCTAAATATGTATGGACAATTCAACCAACACTATTTATAAGACAACAAAATTGAAAGTAATTACATAAAAAACACGCTTTTTATAGAAAACCGAACTAAAAAATAGAAAATAAATTTCGATAATATCTTAAAAAGCGTGGGGTGCATGGTGTCAATAGTTATAAATATTTTATTGACAGATATTAGTAGAGTGATTATCATTTCGGTAATATCTTAAAAAGCACCCCACGCTTTTTAAGATATTATCGAAATTTATTTTCTATTTTTTAGTTCGGTTTTCTATAAAAAGCGTGTTTTTTAGTTTTTTTTAACTATTATTTATTTTCTACTTTTTAGTTATTAGTGTATTGTCATCGGTCCTCGATAAGTCTACAAAGTTTGAACGAAATCTGGCCGTTTAAAGTGGGTCAAAATCGAGCTCAAAGAAGTCGGTTACATACATACATACATACATACATACATACAGGTGAAGCTAATATAAAGCGTGTAAAAAAAACAAAAGAGTTTCTTCTCCTGACAGAGTTTTTTTGGACTCTGTTTTACTTCTAATAATTTACAGGGTGCTCTAGAAATTAGGACATTTGCTTAGATAGTGCACAAATTATTGGAAACATAAAAAAAGTATGAGGTATTATTCTAATATGAGGTATTCTTCACTATTAAACGACATTTGACATATATTCCTAAATATACACATTCATCTGATAATCCTTACAAAACATAAACTTGCCAAGTGTTAGGATTTTTCTGATGAGAAGTAAAGTTAGTGTTGCATTAAAGATGCCGTAAAGAACGAGTAAGTTTTTTTTTTCTTTTTCTTTAAGGAGTTTTGTCGCACAGCGACTATGCCACTCCGTGAGGTCACCTTAATGTAAAAATCATTCAAATCTACGCTTATATAACTTTGATAAACCTAGTAATTCATCAGAATTAGAGTTCGTTAGGTTGCTGTTACACAGACCCACATCCTGGCTACATCCATCCATTCCATCAGGATGTGATATAAATCGTCACAGACGTTACATGTATTGCAGTTGGGAGAGGGAACCTTTTTCAATAAAAAAGCGAATTTATTCGATAGAATATTTTAGATTTTATTAGATAGAATTTATTAGATAGAATGACCAGAACGCAGGTGGAGTGCTGTGACAATAGTATTCCAGTCTGTGTGACTGTGATCGATCCATGAAGTGGTTGGTAATTGAGGCTGGATATTTCGGTACCAAATACCTCTTTCTTTAGATCTCTCATCGAAGTACTCCTGCCATTTATTTTTGCAATTAATCTTTAATACCCTATAGTAGTCATTAGGAAGTAACGAGTAAGTTAGAAAGACATTTCAAGAGAGTATATATTACCAAGGATTTCAGCTAAGACAAAATTTTCTAGCGAATTTATGAGCTGGTGCTCTACTATCTCTGCCTACCGCTTTGAATATAATTGACTAGGATTAGAAAAATTCCCATTGTTTTAAACATCGACTTACGGTGATTATACTTTTGTATTCTATATACAGCACACAGTTTGAAGTTGTACTCAGTTTCATAAAAGCTTACCATATATTATGTAGTTAGCTTGTAAACTTGGTATAGTTTTTAATAATTGCTACTTTTGTGTAGTTTTAAATGTATTTTATATTATTTCATTTAATACAAAGGAGATAATAAAAATAATAAGATACAATTAAAATAGTTGTTTTAGGACTTTAGACCTTGTCTAGCAGTACTGATTGTCTGGCGATGATAAGCCCACGATCTAAACAACGCCTATTTTTTACATTATTTTACAAATACAATTACTTAAGGCTACACGCAACAGCTATTTCATACAAAAATGTTAACTGTATATTAACACACGAGTTATATTACCGGAAATAATTTAATTGCATTGTGAAAATATGCAATGTATCATGTTGGTCCAAAATATATGGTGCTGTACAGTGATTAGTCACACCAAGAGCTTTACGGTGAAGGAAAACATCGAGAGGAAACCTGCAAACATCTGAGAAGCAATTCAAAGGCGTATGTATAGTCGTGCTTGAGTAACGGCGATGGACTCTCCATCTTTCACGTTGGGACCAAATATACCTCTGACGGAAAGTGGGTGTGTGAGTATATTACCTATACACCTCTGCCTACCCCTTCGGGGACCCTTGGGGGAAGGCGTGAGGATATATACAGTATTTGTAGAGGGAGGGCCAGACCGAGAATACACAAAACAAGGGAAAGTAGGAGATGGATTTGGCTACACAGTATTCTCTGTAATTTAAGAAGAACGAGAATAGATTGGTGTAAAAGATTTTCGTACAGAGCAGACTACTTAAAACGGAAGGAAAACGGAAACGGACCCGTAGCCAACACACATGCTTACTTCGTCACTCTTCACCACTCGTGACTACATACACATACTGTACCCACACGTCACGGTTATATGTACATATTTATTTATAGGATTTAAAAAAAATTGTCAATTCAGCACCTATTTCTTACTTCCGCTGGAAGAAGGCATTCTTACACCTCTGCCTACCCTTGAGGGAAAGCTTAAAAGTATGTAACTGCAAATATTTGTTCTTTTGCAGTCTTATTCTCTCAAACATTCCAAGATTTAAGTTTTAGCAGTTAAATGTAGCAACTGACGGATTAAAGGACAGATAAATTTGACGTCTATAATATATATCTGTCTCTTTCGCTCTCATGAATAATGATGGCAAAAGCACGCCAAAGCACGGCCGCCGAATACGAGTCACAATTGGTGTAATAAATAACTCTAGCATTATTCATATAGTCCGGAAATTTATTGCTCCAACTGGTTGCCTTAAACTTGCAATTTCAATAATTAATAAATTCTCGGCATGTAATAATTTTTCGTCAAATGTACGTTCGTGATTTTTTATTCTACAATGTTGGCTGTCAGGTACTCGTTCCGTAAAGGAAAGCGTCGTAAGGAAACCTACCTATGTTTGCGGTAGAACTCAAAGAAGATACAGTCAGGCCTAAAACCGGCAACCAAACTATCTGACTCTGTCACGTTACTCTTAAATACATCTTCGGCAAAGACGGGGTAGTAATAGTCAACTCCACGTTGACCTCAAAGTCCCCACTACAAAACAGTTTTTGAAAAAACTGTCCAAACGTCATTTCGATTCTGCTCCCAACCCCCTCGTCGTATCGGCCGCCCGATACACTACTTCCCTTATCTCGAAAATAAGGCGTCCAAGACATGCCGTCATCGAACCGGATGACGACATAACGGTCCTCCAGGACGCCCGACAAAAAACATACCCACACTACAAACAACCGACCACTGTTCCGTCCTCGCCAGCGAGGCTCGACGCGAATAAGCCGTAATATTCCCCCCCGACCCCCGCCGCAAACGCCGGCCCGCGCCGAGCCAGACGCGCAAATCCCGCCCCCAAATAATATTTAAATAAAATTATCAGTCCAGCCCAGCTCCGTTGCTCGCGATCCAGCAACGCCCTAAGCCGAGGTTCGTACCCCACAGGGGGTGCCCTTAGCTGTAAATAGCTGTAATAAGGGCCAGATGTATATAACGTGTATATATATATATATATATATAAGGACTAGTTGTCTCGCCCAGCTTCGCTCAGGTGAAAAATACGATGGTGGCGCCACCTATCGTGTTCAATTGTGAATCTAAATCATTCTCGTTCCACCTGAAGGTACAGATAATTTCATTAAAATTGGTCCAGCCGCTTAGGAGGAATTCAGTGACATACACACGTACAGAAGAAATGTATATATATAAAGATATGACTCTTTCATGGTCTTAAATGATGATGATAACTAGTGTTATTATTACTTCAATTTATGCCTAATTAACAAAGGTCCACTGTGTGTTCACGGAATACCTAAAAAGCGTTATGAGTTACGATACGCCTCAATATATATAATTTACCTGCAAAATACGTATTGTACCATTGATTAAGTTAATTGCATACCTTTATAGCATTCCTGAATACCAAAGTGACAAGTAAAGGGCAACAGTTCGCAGATAAATAACTGCTTGCCCCTTTTCCCATCCGGGCTTTTGTTGAGACGGCGAAATTATAATACTAGCTGTGCCCGCGACTTCGTCCGCGTTGAATTTTACAAAATAAATATTGTTCAGTTTCCAAAATAAAAGTAGTCTAAGTTATTCCTTTTAATACTATATACTATCTAACAGTGAAAGTCCCGCTAAAATCGGTCCAGCCGTTTCAGAAATTACCCGGAACAAATAGACAGACACACAGACAAAAACTGTAAAAAAATATTTTTTGGTGTATTTATCGTTTACACATCCATATCCATTTAATAAAAAGCTGTTATTTTAATATTACAAACAGACAATCCAATTTTATTTATTTGTATGTATAGATATGTATGAGTGATTAAAAATGCACACTGTATTTTCAATTTAAAGAAGTATTGATTTCGTACTTATTATACTTAAGCTTGACTACAACGTAGCGCCATTTAATGACTCGAAGTAAATATTATCTGTTCAAAATACAGGTACTATTACAAAATGGGATATTTTTATTCTGTGACATTCTTACACGAATCACTATTTGCCATTTAGCAAAGGGTATGGGACAAAAAATATTTTATTTTCCGACTAGAATGTCAGACTGATATTCTTGAATTCTTGATACTTTGTTGATAAAGGGCGTGGGAAATCACATAATATTACTAAAAAAAGGACATACGACGCCGTCACCCATACTGGGTAGACAAAGAGTACGAGCTCCCTCTAATCATAACAATTATAATTAAGAAAATATAACAATGCTTTGGTAACCGAGTGTTTTAGTAGTTGCCGGCTACACAAAGATTGCAAGTTCAAATCCCGACTGTACCAATGAGTTTCTAATCTAAGTACAGTCATTAGTTACACCACGAGCTTTTCGGTGAAGGAAAAACATCGAGAAGAAACCTGCATACGTTTGAGAAGAAATTCTACGGCGTATATACCTGCTTCTGCCTACCCTTTTGGGAAAGCTTGAAGTTATATAGTCGCAAGCAACTGCTACACAATTTTACAACTTAATTTTAAATTTTAAAACTTTTAACATGTAATTTTATTTATTGCTTAATTCAATTCTTTAATATATATAAAAGAAAGTACATAAGGACATAAAAATAATCCCACCGGCACCTTTCTAGGGTAGGCAGAGAGAGTAAAGAGAGCCAGTACTCTCTAAATTTGCTAACATCTTTCTCTTCATCTACATTAATCTGTTTATACAATAATCCTGCTTCAAGTTGAGAACTTGAAGTTTTCTTCTATGATTGATCGATAAATTTGAAGTCAGTGTTGAGAGGTGGTCTTCCTTCCCTATTTAAAAGTAGGTACATAAAGAATATGATTATGTAACGTACTTCTAATTATAAATTACTTATGAAACTTTGTATACATTATTATATTTACTTGGCACCGACATTATTGATGAGTTAGTCACTGCACCGGAACTCGAAATCCAATTAGCACTTGTACACTATTTCGATTGTCGCCACAAACTGACCATGAACGGTGTAACAAAATTCCGCGTTTCTTTAATCTACCTTTTCATCTTTTGTGATAGAGGATTTATGCGAGCGATATGCAAGAATTCTCCGAATTGGCTTACTAATCAATCTCATGATAAGTATCAAATAATGTACAGTTTTACAAAATAACACACTTACTATAAAGGCCAATATACCATGCATGAATTAATGAATTAAGGATAGAAAAAAAAAAGTTATAAATAATAATAATATCCTCACGCCTTCCCACAAGGGTCCCCGAAGGGGTAGGCAGAGGTGTATAGGTAATACCCACACACCCACTTTCCGCCAGAGGTATATTAGGTGCCAACGTGACAGATGGCGAGTCCATCGCCGTTACTCCAGCACGACTATACATACGCCTTAGAATTTCTTCTCAGACGTATGCAGGTTTCCTCTCGATGTTTTCCTTCACCGTAAAGCTCGTGGTGTGACTAATCACTGTACTTAAGTTCAGAAAAACTCATTGGTACAGTCGGGATTCGAACTTGCGACCTTTGCGTCGCAGGCAACTGCTCGAACCACTCGGCCACCACGACTCTTTTTTTTTAAAAAGCTTCTTTAAAAAAAAAGTTGATTACCGAAATGCAAGGGAGACATTCTAAATTTAAATCATAGTTTTATCAAGTCAAACTAAGTGAAATAAACGTAAGTATATATTCAAATAGGTATCATAAATGTCGCTTTGTTATATCACATGATACGTACAGGGAAGTAAAATTCAAGAGACATAGATTATTTTAGCCCGAGTCTAGGATATCCTTCGTTACGAAAACAACAATTGTATAACCACGTAGACATTGGTACCTGTGCTAGCATTATAAAGTCATAGTCATATACATATATACGACGGCCGTCTGGTCTAGTGGTTAGAGCTCCTAACTGCGAAGCATGAGGTCGCGGGTACGAATCCCGCTGAGGGCAGATATTTGTGTGATGAATACGAGTATTTGTACCTTAGACTTGGATATCCCTATGTATGTATACGACGGCCGTCTGGTCTAGTGGTTAGAGCTCCTGACTGCGAAGCATGAGGTCGCGGGTACGAATCCCGCTGAGGGCAGATATTTGTGTGATGAATACGAGTATTTGTACCTTAGACTTGGATATCCCTATGTATGTATACGACGGCCGTCTGGTCTAGTGGTTAGAGCTCCTGACTGCGAAGCATGAGGTCGCGGGTACGAATCCCGCTGAGGGCAGATATTTGTGTGATGAATACGAGTATTTGTACCTTAGACTTGGATATCCCTATGTATGTATACGACGGCCGTCTGGTCTAGTGGTTAGAGCTCCTGACTGCGAAGCATGAGGTCGCGGGTACGAATCCCGCTGAGGGCAGATATTTGTGTGATGAATACGAGTATTTGTACCTTAGACTTGGATATCCCTATGTATGTATACGACGGCCGTCTGGTCTAGTGGTTAGAGCTCCTGACTGCGAAGCATGAGGTCGCGGGTACGAATCCCGCTGAGGGCAGATATTTGTGTGATGAATACGAGTATTTGTACCTTAGACTTGGATATCCCTATGTATGTATACGACGGCCGTCTGGTCTAGTGGTTAGAGCTCCTGACTGCGAAGCATGAGGTCGCGGGTACGAATCCCGCTGAGGGCAGATATTTGTGTGATGAATACGAGTATTTGTACCTTAGACTTGGATATCCCTATGTATGTATACGACGGCCGTCTGGTCTAGTGGTTAGAGCTCCTGACTGCGAAGCATGAGGTCGCGGGTACGAATCCCGCTGAGGGCAGATATTTGTGTGATGAATACGAGTATTTGTACCTTAGACTTGGATATCCCTATGTATGTATACGACGGCCGTCTGGTCTAGTGGTTAGAGCTCCTGACTGCGAAGCATGAGGTCGCGGGTACGAATCCCGCTGAGGGCAGATATTTGTGTGATGAATACGAGTATTTGTACCTTAGACTTGGATATGCCTATGTATGTATACGACGGCCGTCTGGTCTAGTGGTTAGAGCTCCTGACTGCGAAGCATGAGGTCGCGGGTACGAATCCCGCTGAGGGCAGATATTTGTGTGATGAATACGAGTATTTGTACCTTAGACTTGGATATCCCTATGTATGTATACGACGGCCGTCTGGTCTAGTGGTTAGAGCTCCTGACTGCGAAGCATGAGGTCGCGGGTACGAATCCCGCTGAGGGCAGATATTTGTGTGATGAATACGAGTATTTGTACCTTAGACTTGGATATGCCTATGTATGTATACGACGGCCGTCTGGTCTAGTGGTTAGAGCTCCTGACTGCGAAGCATGAGGTCGCGGGTACGAATCCCGCTGAGGGCAGATATTTGTGTGATGAATACGAGTATTTGTACCTTAGACTTGGATATCCCTATGTATGTATACGACGGCCGTCTGGTCTAGTGGTTAGAGCTCCTGACTGCGAAGCATGAGGTCGCGGGTACGAATCCCGCTGAGGGCAGATATTTGTGTGATGAATACGAGTATTTGTACCTTAGACTTGGATATCCCTATGTATGTATACGACGGCCGTCTGGTCTAGTGGTTAGAGCTCCTGACTGCGAAGCATGAGGTCGCGGGTACGAATCCCGCTGAGGGCAGATATTTGTGTGATGAATACGAGTATTTGTACCTTAGACTTGGATATCCCTATGTATGTATACGACGGCCGTCTGGTCTAGTGGTTAGAGCTCCTGACTGCGAAGCATGAGGTCGCGGGTACGAATCCCGCTGAGGGCAGATATTTGTGTGATGAATACGAGTATTTGTACCTTAGACTTGGATATCCCTATGTATGTATACGACGGCCGTCTGGTCTAGTGGTTAGAGCTCCTGACTGCGAAGCATGAGGTCGCGGGTACGAATCCCGCTGAGGGCAGATATTTATGTGATGAATACGAGTATTTGTACCTTAGACTTGGATATCCCTATGTATTTATGTATATATCTATCTATATAAGTAAATATATCGTTGTCTAGTTCCCATAACACAAGCTTCGCTTAATTTGGGACTAGGTCAATTTGTGTGGAATTGTCTCAGGTATTTATAGTTTTTTTACAGTTATTACTATGGAGTTTTTTTTTATTTGCATCACTTGCATAACCTGTGGCCGAGAGGCAATAAACAATCTGGATCTAGACAATAACGCCACCTACCAACAACTCTAACAACAAATGGCCCAACTTTAATTTAGAACTATCCATGTTTCCCCAAATCGGTCAAAGCATTTAAGGATACGAATGACGAATACATGCACATGGGAAAACAAACTTATATTATAAATAGGCGGAGTTTGTTTGTAATAATAATAATTATTTATTAGAGGACATGAGTACAACCAGGGGAAAAAACTAAGAAAAACTTACACTTTTTGTACATACAAATAAAATCAGTATAACAAATGTTTGTTTGTTAGAACACGCTAATTTCAGGAACTCCTAGTCCAATGTGAAATAAACGCCTTAGAAAGGTCGCTTATTGAGGATATACACTTCTGCCTACCCCTAAGGGTGCCCCTTGTGGGAAGGCGAGAATACTTCCAATATACTAATAAATGCGAAAGTATGAGAGGATGTATGGATGAAGAAATAAAGAGACTGATAAATGTGTGCGAAGCCAAAGAGGTATGTAAGTCTAGAGAGAACTGGCGCTCTATACTCTCTGCCTACACCGTTAGGGACTTATCCTCACGCTACTAGTGGAGGATATATCTATACATATTATAAAATTGGAGTGTCTGTTTGTTATATTGAAATAGCCGCTTTTTACTAAATGCATATGTATACACGGTACATATACCAAAATATATATTTTTACAACTTTTGTCTGTCTGTTTGTTCCGCCTAATCTCTGAAACGGCTAGACCGATTTTAACGGGACTTTCACTGGCAGATAGCTGATGTAAAATGAGTAACTTAGGCTACTTTTATTTAAGAAAAAAAAAATTTTTTTTTTGTTAAATTCCACGCGGACGAACTCTTGGGCACAGCTATCAGCTTATAAAATTAAACATAGGTGATAGGTAACCATAAGGCACAACTAGTTTAACATATAAAGATATAGAACAAACCTCAAGCATCTAATCAATTTCTTAACCAATCTCGTTTCTAGTTATGTTAATGAATGCGGATTTGCTTATCCGATTTACCCGGTACTTGGGTCAGCTGTTGAAATTGTAATTGACAGCTGCCTTCCTTTGAGAAATAAATGCATAGTGTTAATGTATATTTTTTTAATTATATCCTCACGCCTTCCCACAAGGGTCTCCGAAAGGGTAGGCAGAAGTGTATAGGTAGTAACTACACACCCACTTTCCGCCAGAAATATATATTTTAAATTGAGAGCCTTAGTTGAGGCTCTCAATTTATTATTTACAATTATATTATATACAATTATTTTCCTTTTTCTTTTTTATGTAATATGATTAAAGAATGAAACTGGGAGAGAAGTTTAGCTACGCGTGGAAGACGACTAGAGACTCAATACTTGAATCCGAAAACTGAGTCAAATTATAATCTTTGGTTGGTTAACTTCTTTCTGTAAAACGTGAGGTATGAGGACTCTTCAGGAAGGATGTGAAGAGGTTTTTTCTGGGTTCGCATGCGAATACTACCCCTTATACTGTAAAAAGGCGATACGTATACGATCATGTTGTTGGCTGCTTGTTTCGTAGTTTAGTGTTACCTAAATTAAAACTAGCTGTATCCCGCAGTGTCACACACATAAAATGGTTTTATTATAAGTGCATATTATCTGCCGTGGTGGCCGAGTGGTTCGAGCAGTTGCCTGCGACGCAAAGGTCGCATGTTCGAATCCCGCCTGTACCAATGAGTTTTTCTGAAATTAAGTACAGTGATTAGTCACAGCACGAGCTTTACGGTGAAGGAAAACATCGAGAGGAAACCTGCATACGTCTGAGAAGAAATTCAAAGGCGTATGTATAGTCGTGCTGGAGTAACGGCGATGGACTCGCCATCTGTCACGTTGGCACCTAATATACCTCTGGCGGAAAGTGGGTGTGTGGGTATTACCTATACAACTCTGCCTACCCCTTCGGGGACCCTTGTAGGAAGGCGTGAGGATATATATTATATATATTATCTGGAATAAAACTTAATCTATCTCTGTGCTAAATTTAATTCAATTCCGTACAGCCGTTCTGGCGTGATTGAGTAACAAACATCCATATATCACAAACTGTCACTTTTATAATATTAGTTATAAAATAGTTACATAATAAATAGGTTTTAATAACACATATCAATGTCAACTAAAAGTATAATAACTCTACAACAATGTCCAGTTCAATACGAACGCATATCAATAGGTCCAGATAAAAAACGGCCACAAATCCAATATGGCAGTAACAACTTCATTTATGGCGTGAGGATATATATATATATATATATTATTATTAACTTCATTTATAGACGAAAAGCCTTCGCGAACTAAACGCGAACTAATCTCAACGCGTTTTAATTTATTAAATCTTTATTAAATAGGAATTTTAATTCTCTAGACCACCTGTTGCACTTTCATGCATTATTACTATGCACTTTGGCAACTGTCCGTCAGACTCACGGATATATTTACATATCAATTAGGTATTTTTCATAGCTAAATTATACTCTATTCCCTTATAATAAAGGCTTTCTAAGCCGCAGGTTTAAGCGCAACTGAGGGTGCGTGTGAGTGACTCTTTGATTACTCGCTCTATTTAACTCTGAATTATTAATCAGCTCCGCTCGTTACAAAAGTTTTTTTTAAACGCGATTTGTAAACAGATTTATTCAATACATTTATGGCTATTAAATTCAAGATGATGCGGAAAACGCAGTTAGGCTTCGTTATACGTTACGTAAACGTTACGTTTTGATTACGCTCTCTGATAATGGCTTCATCTCCAGCTTACAACAACGGCACATCTCTCGCTATACTTATAATCAAAGTCAGAATCTAGATTACAATGGGTTTACGTATTACGTATATAGTATTACAATGCAGTCGGTCTGGCGTCAGCGTCACAGCTTCTTACTGCGGACCTCGAGGTCGCACGTTCGATTCCCGCTTATAGCAGGTATATGAGTAGGGAACTCTTTTTCCTATTTGTATATTTAAATTTTTTTTCATTCATTTCGTGATTTTCATTAATTAAAACCGTGTAGTTTTGGCCCAGTGTATGACCTTAAAAGTCAGTAGGCTTACACTGGCGGTTTGTACCTATGAGTCTTTTTGAACTTTATCACACTATACGAAGAAGGAATTGGTTCGCCAACGAACCTGTATGGGTTTTAGCAGAAATTTATAGACACGGGTCAAGTCATACTTAGAAACAGACTCGTAATTTCTCACGTTGGCAATGGAGTATATGTACCCAACGAACGAGCTATTGAGCCACAGGTGCCCCGTGGTACATGCGTAATAGTCAACTCCACGTTGACCTCAAAGTCCCCACTATAAAACAGTTTTTGAAAAAACGGTCCAAACGTCATTTCGATTCTGCTGTAAATCACCCCAACCCCCTCGTCGTATCGGCCGCCCGATACACTCCTTCCCTTATCTCGAAGATAAGGCGTCCAAGACATGCCGTCATCGAACCGGATGACGACATAACGGTCCTCCAGGACACCCGACAAAAACATACCAACACTACACAAAACCGACCACTTTTCCGTCCTCGCCGACGAGGCTCGACGCGAATAAGCCGTAATGTTCCCCCCCGACCCCCGCCGCAAACGCCGGCCCGCGCCGAGCCTGACGCGCAAATCCCGCCCCCAAATAATATTTAAATAAAATTAGCAGTCCAGCCCAGCTCCCTTGCTCGCGATCCAGCAACGAACGAGCTATTGCACTAGTGCCTACTCCTACGGGAGCTTTGTGAGACAGGGAGAGGATAGAGGGAGGTATGTTGACTATACAACAATGTTTTCGGTGGAGTCTGTTCCCAATACGATATTAGCACGAGCCACAAGTCTAATGTCCCAATAGTTTCTGACAATCTCAATTTAATAAATAAACAAAGCAAGGTTAACGCTCTTCTAATTAACCCTCGTATTTATCTAATCAGCGATCAACTATAGTTAGCCAATTGTGTTAACTAGACCATATATATCTATTATAACAAATTGTACAATCGGGCACAAAACGTCTAGTTCGTTATTATGTGACCTTGGCTGTACACCAGAAATGTTACAAATTACTTAACGTAAAGGTTTAATTAATTTTTAAGATAACGTGATGGATGACCTGTCGCCGTTATGTTTTGACGAAATTTGAAGTAATTAATTGAGACTTAATATAGGTTAAGCGTTCTTAATAACATGACCCACAACGGTTTTTTCATGGCAAACGAATAAAGTAATTCACGAGATATTAATAAATAAAACTTTTCTTCAAATCTATGAGCCGACCATCCATACTATCGAATGTCGTCGTTTCATGTTGTTCTTTATTCAAAATTCAATGATATAATAGACAATATGAGTGTGCCCGAGACTTCCGTTAAAATAACGGGACAATCTTCAGCCATTGTCTCCAAAAGAGTTTGTTCTGATCAGGGGTTCAGAGCTAACTCTTTAATTTTTTTATAGACTACAAAATCCTTCACGCCTTCCCACAAGGGTCCCCTAGGCGTAGGCAGAGCTGTGTAGGTAGTACCCACACGCCCACTTTTCGCCGGAGATCTTATAAGGTGGCAACGGCGAATGTATCGCCGTTCTTTAAACACGACCAGATACGCCATTGAAATTCTTCTCAAACGTATACTTTCTTGTTGTGTCCCGTAACGTAAAGCTCGTGGTGTGACTAATTACAGTATAGTCGGGATTCTATGCTTTGTATGATATTTTCATTTCATCGTTACAGGTTTGGTGAAGATAGTAGCATTCAATGTATGGAGACGTAAATTTATTTCTGAAATAAGTTATAAGTCAAAGAACTGCTTACACCGCTACCAACAGGCGGACCGCATGTTTGCCACCCATGTGGTATAAAAAACACAATTTTCATCAGCAAAATTCCAGTAGGCTGGAAGTTTATAACTGACCTAATGTACCTGTCTATATATTTATCGTCATGGCATCTCAAACTCCCAAAATCGTCTCCGAAAAGGTTGGTAGAGGTGCAACAACCTCGCGAGAGATATAGGAACCAATGTGTTAAATAGCTGATTGTCGTTATCTTTAACCACAACATTATTTTTTTATTTCTTCTCCGAATTAAGCAGATCTTCTTTAACAGAATTCTTCTTTTAGATAAAGTTCCAAATGCCACATAACCTAAAGTGAAAACAGTAACTTGATTTCTCCCCGTTTATATCAGCCACTAGTGAGAGCTATACTTGCATGTTTATTTGAATAAAATCACGGTCAAATGTGCCTAAATTATACAAACAACAATATTCCATAATTATCCGTTGCGCAATAGAATTATTGAAATGCAGTCATAAGTCATACCAAATTGTTGCGACAAATGAAACATAATGTCGATAGATAATCCTATCGATATTTAGCATATAATTTGTACGTAATTGCATGATACCACATTACTTAGGGATTACTCAAGTATTTCGCACTACAACTTTATGCAAAGCGAACACGCAAAATCGTTCAAACAAGAACTATTATATGAAGTTGTTTAAGCGGCTGCAGCTAATTTAGCCATACATATATCTAGACCAAAACTGTACGAAAACGAATTCAATCATATTTCAAGTTTCAATTTCAATTTCAATTACAATATCAATTTAAAAAAAAGTAACAATCATATTTCAAGAATACTTATACCGCCTATAAACCTGTCCTTTTTTGTATCTACAGGTCTACCTAAAAATGATTTTATTAGAAAACATTCGTACCATACATACATACATATCATCACGCCAAGTCCCTAACGGGGTAGGCAGAGAGTATAGAGCGCCAGTTCTCCCTAGACTTACATACCTCTTTCGCTTCGTCCACATTCATCAGTCTCTTCATACATGCTCGTCGGTTTCGAGTACTCTTAACGTTCCCGTCCTTGAGAGTCCGATCTATTTGATCCAGGTAGTTGGAACGTGGCCTTCCTCTGCCTCTTCTTGCACACACTTTTGCTTTGTATATCTGTTTCGTCAATCTTTCTTCACTCATCTTTTCTATGTGTCCAAACCAATTTTTTTTTTCGTCTCTAGAACATTACTCACACATTCCCAGAACTTATTCAGGTCGCAAGTGTCCGCTGAGGCCACCGGAGCATACACCGCGACTAAAAATAGTCGGGTAAGGCCTATTTTAAAACGAGCCCAAATAAGTCTGTGGCTCACCGCATCATAGCTTATCATACATTCTGCCAAGCGGCTGGATAGTAGAATTCCCACTCCCTGGCAGGCGTGCTCGGTGTTTGCCACTCCTGACCACAGCACTAAACTCCCGCCCGGGAGCTCGTCTACTCCACTACCCTTCCGCTTGGTTTCAGACAAGCACACAACATCTATCTCGCTCTCTGTCATAACATCGATCAATTCGTTCATCTTATCAGCCATACCTCCTCTTACATTCCATACACCCATCCTACACTCCACACTCCACTTCCCGCCGTGAGGCACTCCGCGTGATGGGTGGCGGTCCCCATCGCCGCACTGTGCTGAATTTTTCGCACCAGCGGGGACGGACTGGTGCGCGTCGCCTCGGGGGCACGCCCTAACAGCCGTCCGGCCAATGCGCATCGAGTGGAATTGCAGCCCACTGGGCTGGCAGGAATCGCGACGTGCATGCTTCCACTGGGATCCCCTCGTGAAAACGCTCGGGAAACACTCGTACCATACCTATCATTTCGAAATCTTCAAAAAGCTCATTTAAATTAATATGTGCAGAGAAATGTTGTCGAACAATCAGCGACAAGAGCACGTCTGGCGAACTTTTCAACAGCACGCGCTCTGTATTGCCACAGAAAAAAACATACATCAACCGCATTATTAAATTACGTGACGATTGCTCTGGCAAATTTAGTTTTAGGGTATCTTACATAAAAGTTACAAAAATGGCAAGAGCTAGAATTTTCAACAACATTGTCTATTTCGCTCAACTTGGCTCTTTGTTTAATACTAGCTGCGCCCCGCGATATCACTCGCGTTAAATTGGTTTTGCTGACATTATGATAGATTTAAAAAAGACAACACATAAAGCCGTAGCAGCCCAGTAGTTCGAGTAGCAACATAGATTCAAGTTCGAATCCCTGCACCAATGAGTTTCCACCAAAAAGATTAGTCACACCACGAGCCTTACGGTAAAGGAAAACATCAAGAGGAAACCTGGATACGTTTGGGAAGAAATTTAAAGGCGTATATAGTCGTGCTTGAGTAACGGCGATGGACTCGCCATCTGTCACGTTGGTACCTGAAATATATCTCTGGTGGAAAGTGGGTGTGTGGGTACTATCTATAAACCACTGCTTACCCCTTCGGAGAGCCTTGTGGGAAGGCGTCAGTTTATTTTATATTGCCATAGAGTAATGTAATTTAGGTACCATAGGTGACATACTAGCTGATGTCAGTAACTTTACCGGCGTAGTTAGAGTAGCCAATTTTTGTGACATTTAATATAGTTCATTTGTAGGTACATATATTCAATGAGAAATTATTACTTCTTCTTACAAACTTCATCCCCTATTTAACCTCCTTCATATTATATTTTGCTTCTAAGAATATCCCATGTTTGTCGTCAAAGTTCCAACTAACTCCATACCAAAAGCCATAAAAAAACCGTAGCTCAGCAGACGGACAGACAGTCAGGGTAACTTTCTCATTTAAAATATCAGTATCGGATTTTATTACTGCTTCAACAAAAATATATTTCTCTTTCATCATACCTACTATTACGATAAAAAATATTTTGTACACCTCATTCACACCATTCATCGAGCTATGACGAGGGCCGTTCATTAGATAGGCACCTAATGAACGGTCCGTTGAACGAGCAGTACAAGTCTGCTCGTTCAACTTACACATAATTTTAAATATAATATCATGTATTTTTTTTTTTTTTTTTTTTTTTTTTTTTTTATACCACTTGGGTGGCAAACAAGCATGCGGTCCGCCTGATGGTAAGCGGTTACCGCCGCCTATGGACGCTTGCAACACCAGGGGTATCACTCGCGCGTTGCCGACCCTGCAGGAATCTTCTTCTTCTTAATACAGAGTTTTACAACTGTTTCTTGTAAATATTGGTAACTTGCTAGCAAATATTTTATATTATAATTATATATATATTTCAAATTTCAAATTTGGAATGGTTCATATGTATGTATAAATATTTTGTTATGTAATACATAGTTTTATATATACATATTAAATACATATGTTTGGAAAGATGAGTACGTAGTAGTAGTGCTTGGGAAAAGGTGTCAAGACTCGCCATCCTAAAAATATTCCTAGCGAAAAGGAGTTGCTTACACCCCTACTAATCCTTTCTAGTACCTTTTTTGGGAGGCGCGCTGACATTAATAATATTACTTGGTTGATTATATTATATCTGCATGTGTAGAGATTTCATATGAAAATTATCAATGATCTTGGGAATAAAAGCACAGCTCCTAACGTTATGTAGTAAGCTGCCTTTGCTAAAAGCAATAGTTGCTTCACCTGGAGCATTGTACTGACAGTGGAAGTCAATAGTAGAATCGGAGGATTCAATGTATATGTTCAATGTGTATTCAATGTTCTAGTCGGGTTAATTTCGAGGGGGTCGCGGAATGCCGGGAGTATAACCAGAGTCATTAATTGTAGTGTGCGTGTGCACTCATAGGTAATTAGTGTTTACCGGTAATACTCAATCATTAGTGGTTGCAAGGTTGCACACACACTACAAACTATAGGGAAGAATAGTGGGGCGCGTCTTCGTGGATAGCACTATCTATAGCATTGTCGCAATTAGAGATCGGACTCATATTAGTCCCGCTGAATTAAAATTTCGTAGAAACATGCTTATCATCAAAGTCGCAATCCCCTCCTTTATTGCTTAACTGCACTAATTTACACAGAACTAGTAGCAAAATAATTATAGGTTGTTATTCTGCGGGACCCTGTAAAGATAATTGTAAGCTATAACGAAAATGGCAAAACTATATTGTATATAATTTACCGTATTACTAGAATTACTCATACGTACGTATACCTGCAAAGTGTAAAATCAGAAAGTAAATTCAATTTGGCCAAATTGATTTCTTCGGCCACGTCGGTATTTTGGTTCAGGATCTATTTTATTGAAATTAAGTCGTTGTTCAAATTCTATTACTCAATTCTATTTGAATACTTTTCGATCTAGATATTAACTTTTGGTAAATTGAAAATCCTGATACCAATTTTGAAAGTGGACCCCAATTTGGTTATACAAATTGATATAAATTAGTAGTTAAAGTATGTACTTTATGTACTATATACATACAGTCTATAATATTAAATATTACATTTGGCAGACATTTCTATGTTAATTTCATTGGACTACGTAAGCAGTTGTCGACCATATTTGAAATGTTCCACTTAATCGTATTAATCTAATTACATGGCTATGTTTATGACTGTGCCTACTCCGAATGTTCTAATATTGCCAATCATATTCTTAGAATCACACTATACCTATAAATTTATGAGGTGTAATATGTGTATGTATGTGTGAGTTAGTGTTTGTCACGCCGTCAAGTTGATTTTAATGTTTTTTTTTTGCAAAAAAATAAAAAGTCAAGCCTGTTCATAGCCTATATTACTCCGTAAATATGTAACTTCCTAATGGTGAAAGAAAGTTTAAAATCAGTAGGTTGTTTTTGAGTTAAATCGTAACAAATAAACAAGAAAACTAATACATATTTCCTCTTTATAATATTTGTTTGGTTTGTATTTCATTAGTTGTTTTATTTCTGGAAGAATACATATCGTTTATGTTAATCCAGCTAATAAATCTATCTCTGTGCCAAACACCATCCGATTCCGATCAGCCGCTCTGACGTCATTGATTACATCATTACACTTCATAAACTGTCAGGTGTATAATATATTCGTAATATCTTTCTTGTTCTCATAGATTTAAGTTAAGTTAAATAAATGTAAGTACTGCCCAATACCAAGTTTTCGGTATAAAAATACGCAGACCGGGTCTGCGTTATCCGCGCAAGAGATTTTACGGCTTTACAATAATTTAAAACATATACCTGTCGTTTCGGTATTCGTGTCGGACATAAAGTTAATAGCAATATTCAAATAATGACTGACAGCCTGTCTGTCCGGACCAGTGTTTAGCGAATGTGTATCGCCGGCATTACGCTACTGTAGTCAATCTAAGAAGGGAAAATAATTATACAAATACCTTGGGACAAGTCCACACCCTTTGACCTATGACCTATACATTATTACACGTGTGAAGCCGCGGGACAAACCTAGTATCCATATAAGTCAATTAATTTTTTTTTTTTTTTTTTTTTTTTTGTATTGTCTCTCGTAGCGTGAGTTCCGGGAACTTTTGCTACTTAACCGGTCAATGGCGAGACCTAGGCCTCCAGCCAGGCACTTTATTTTTAAGCAACACAGCTAAGGGCACCCCCTGTGGGGTACGAACCTCGGCTTAGGGCGTTGCTGGATCGCGAGCAAGGGAGCTGGGCTGGACTGGTAATTTTATTTAAATATTGTTTGGGGGCGGGATTTGCGCGTCTGGCTCGGCGCGGGCCGGCGTTTGCGGCGGAGGTCGGGGGGAAACATTACGGCTTATTCGCGTCGGGCCTCGCCGGCGAGGACGGAACAGTGGTCGGTTGTGTGTAGTGTTGGTATGTTTTTGTCGGGCGACCTGGAGGACCGTTATGTCGTCATCCGGTTCGATGACGGCATGTCTTGGACGCCTTATTTTCGAGATAAGGGAAGGAGTGTATCGGGCGGCCGATACGACGAGGGGGTTGGGGTGATTTACAGCAGAATCGAAATGACGTTTGGACAGTTTTTTCAAAAACTGTTTTATAGTGGGGACTTTGAGGTCAACGTGGAGTTGACTATTACGCATGTACCACGGGGCACCTGTGGCTCTCCGGAGAAACCGGCTTTGGAGCACTTGCAGGGGGTTAAGTGTTGACTTGCTAGTGTGTGCGAACACTACACCCGCATATGTCATGATTGGTCGAATGCACGTCGTGTAAATCCTCACCTTGGATTTCAATGAGATTTTACTTCGTGCATTCAACATGCTGTGAAGTCTACCGAGCGCGAAGGCGGCTCGCGCGCGTACCGCCTTTACGTGGTGACGGAAAGAAAGGCGTTGATCGAGGATCACACCCAGGTATTTGGCTTTTTCTTCCCATGGAATGGGTTTGCCGAAGAGGGTGATGGGGGCTACCCGTGGGCGTTCGAGGCCTTTCCAGAATAGAATGGCTGCGCTTTTGGTGGGGTTCACTTCAATTCTCCACTTCCGGAACCACCGCCCTAGGGCTGTGACTGCGGATTGGAGGTTGTCGTGAATTCCCTCGGGAGTTCTACCCTTGTAGTAGATAGCCGTATCATCGGCGAATAGAGCGCTTTTAACTCGTCTATGGAGGGGAATGTCGCTAGTATAAAGCGTGAATAGGAGTGGCGAGAGCACTGAGCCTTGCGGGACTCCTGCTCGTATGGGATGGGGGGAAGAGAGTGTGCCCTCGACTCTGTAGCGGAAGGAGCGGTTCGACAAAAAGTCCCGTACTATGCGTACTAGACGGTCCGGCACGCCCAACTGGTACAGCTTGTATATTAAGCCGTTGTGCCAGACCTTGTCGAATGCCTTCGCCACGTCGAAGAGGAGCATACCCGTGGTATAACCGAGTTGAAAGCCGCTACTGACGTCTTCCACTATACGGTGGACTTGTTGGATACAGGAGTGTTTGGTTCGAAAACCGAACTGCTGGTCAGGTATGACTTTCTTAGAGTCTGCAAAACTCTTTAGTCTATTGTAGATAAGTCTCTCGTAAATCTTGCCAAGGACATTGAGGAGACTAATAGGGCGATAACTGGAGGCTTCGGTCTTGGGTTTCCCTGGCTTGGGAATACCTATGACTGTTGCACTTTTCCAGGATTGGGGGAAAAAGTTGTTGCTCAGTGCGGCATTGAAGATGGCAGTGAGCAAAACTATGAGATAAGGTGAGAAGAGTTTGATAACTCTATTAGCGATCCCGTCGGGACCTGGGGCTTTCCTGGGGTGGAGATCCTTGATCACTTTCCGGACTTCGTCGACCGTGATTGGGGCGATGGGGTGGTCTGGGTCTTCGGAGGGTGGGAGAGATAGTTTGCTTTCGACCTCGGCATCCACCTTATCGAGATGGCGCGGATCTACCGGCAAGGTGCTGGGCGTACATTGAGCCTCGAGACTGTCGGCCAGGCACTCGGACTTCTCGTCGTCGTCAAAGGCGGGCCCTTGATTTGGACGAGAGAGTGGAGGCATGGACGAGATTTTGTCTGATTTAAGTTTTCGTTGGAGATGCCAAAAGGCCAAGTGACTCGGTTCAAGTTCCCCTAGGAACTTGTTCCAGCGAGCGTCACGCAGGTCTTTCATGCGGTATCTCAGCTTGCGCTGGAGTGACCTCAGAAAGGTGCGGTTCGCTTCAGTCGGGTGAGCTCTATGCGCTCGGAGGGCGGCGTTCTTTTCCGTCACCAGTTCACGCACGTCGTCGGGAAGTTTCCAGCGATGGTCTTCCATCACCGGAACTTGTCGAGAACAGGCGTCCACGGCTGACTGTACGTGAGCTGTGAGGGAATCGACCGCCTTTTGAGTGTCGGCTGCCGACTCTATGAGGGGCGGGATACTATCTAAGTGAACAGATGAAGAGGACTTGAGGAGTTCCTCCAGTTTTCTCCAGTCTGTTATCTTTTTCTGAGGTGGGGACTGACCTGAGTCAAGGGGGCCTAGTCGGGGGGAGAGCGCTAAGGTCACAGGTCGGTGGTCGGAATCTAACTCGTCGTGCGACCTCAACGAGTGCAAACGGAGGTTTACATTCTTGAGGATCGCAATGTCTAGTACGTCCGGTCGGTGGTTGATATTCTCGGGATAGTGGGTGGGGTGCATAGGCGCAATGACGTCGAATTGGAGGAGCCCGCTGAGGTCCTCCAATTGGCGTCCTCTGTTATTTCGTGAGTGGCTGTTCCAAGCATCGCTCTTGGCATTAAGGTCACCCGCGATAATAACTGAGCTACTGAGATTGATGAGAGCTTTGATATCAGCTTTGATATCGGCCGTCGAGTTAACAGGGGAACAGTATGCAGAGACTATCGTGATCGGCTGATGGCCGGTCATTCCTAACCGACAGATCGAGGTCTCTATGTGGGAGAGGGTTGGTGGTTGGATTGGGATACAGTGCAGGGACCTCTTGTAATAGATCAAAGTACCGCCGAGGGCGGATCGAGATCTATCATTGCGAACTACGCAGTAGTTTGCAATTCTAGGGTCTCGGTGTGATGGTTTCAGGAAGGTTTCCTGCACTAAGAAAACGTCGATATTATTGTCGCGGAGGAACGCGGCGATCTCTTCCTTTTGGCTGTGAATGCCGTTGGCATTAAAGTAGCCAATTGAAAGCGATCGGGGTTTGACTCTGCTGTTTACGTTTGAGTCCATTATTGGTTGGACGAGAAGGTAGCCAGGGACTCTGATACATCGGCGTAGTCGCCGAGCACCTTGAGGAGGGCCAGAGGGTCCTTTCGGACGGCCCTGAGGCTTCGTGCCATCTCGTTAACCCTTGTGAGGTTGACGGTGGAGAAAAGGTCCGCCAGGAATGCCATGTTGGCGGAGGTTTCAGAAGGGGAGGAAGTGGGCTGGACCACCTGGGGTCTGCGCGGGGGAGTAGCAGCCTGGGGCTGTTGAGGTTTGGCGGTGGAGAGCGACGGCAGAGGTGTAATCTGCGGGCTCGGGGCCGCTGAGGGGACAGGTGGGGACGCTTGTGGGAGGGGTGGAAAGTCCCTCGGAGGGAGGACCCTCCACGGGGAAGGTCGAGGTGAGGCGGGTTGCGCGGGGAGGGCGTTACGCCATTCGCGGGCCGCTGCCCTCTTTACCACGACTGGTCTGGGTTTGGGGGCTTTAGGGCAGCCCCTGTAATTGGCCGGGTGGCCTTCCTGGCGGCATAGCACGCAGCTCGGAGGCGAGTCGGCGAGAGTGCGGTCCTTAGGGCGAGAGCAATCGCTCGTCCCATGATCACCCAGGCACTTGACGCACCTGGGTTTTGCGTTACAGTTACGCGATGCATGACCGTATAGTTGGCAGTTGTGACACTGCCCTATAGGGCCACCCTTGTGGGGGGTTTCAACCCTTATGCCAGACAGGTGGCATATGGTTTTTATTTTGAAGACGGCTTTACCGTCGGCGGAGTTCTCGCAGATGGCGAGGACCATGTTAAATGCCTCTCCGGCATTTTGTCGGTGCATGCGGTGCACTTCCTTCACTGCGACATTCTGAGCCTTGAGGTCTTCTTTGATCGACTCTGTGTCGATTTCGCAAGGGACGCCGCGGATGACGACCCGGAGTAATCGGTCCTCCGGCAGATCATAAGTGTGGTATTCCACACTTCTGGCCTGCAGGAGCTTCGTGAAGGCTCGGAACTCGGTCGAGTTTGGGAGATGCACCTTAATGCCTTCGGCTGTGGCAGTAGCGCGAGTGAAATTTATGCGGTTGGTTTGGCACCAACCGGAGATTTCCGTCCACTTGGCCTTTGTGTGGACGAAAATAGGGGGACACGAGCGCTCCTTCGTCGAGGAGGGCCGCGTGGGTCGCGGGACGGGGGAAAGCCGGCTAGCCTGAGTGGCTTCGGCTTCCTGAGAGGCGTGGGGGGCGGGAGTGGGGGGTGCCGGGGAGGGAGCTACCGCGGAGGACTGTGCGGAGGGCACGGGCACGGTCTTGGGGGCTTTAGTGGGAGGAGAAGGTGAGGTTGAAGCTTCCTTGTTTTTTGCGCGTCTGGCGCGCTTCTTGGAGCCCGTGACGGGCGTAAATTCGTCCGAGGAGCCCTCGGACGACTCGGATTGTAATGACTCCATTTCGGAGTCCACAATGACAGATTCGGGGGACAAGGGGGAGTCTTGAGACTTATTGGCCTCGTTAGTGACGGCTATGATTGCGCTCTTGTCCAGCGCTGCAGTCGCCTCGGCGGTAGGGGTACCCGCGTTTATATCGCGGGTGTACTCGTCATATTGACGTCGGAGGGTGGGCACGGCGTCTAAGAGCCGCGCGAGAAAAGCCAGTGAGGCTTGGGGGTCAACACTTGTGGACATGGTGGATGCAGACGTGGGAGGGCAAGGCGGTAAGGGAAATGTGTTTCGGGGCGCGGTCGCCCAGGGGAAGAAACACGTAAAGAAACCCCTGGTGACTTAAACGTTAGGGACCCGATCCCCGGGGGGTTGACCCGGGGGTGTGTACTGAACCCTCCCTGTCGGGTGTAGACAGGGAGGTGAGTGTGCCTATGGTGTGAGCCCTAAGCTTGTATTCCCGCTGCCAGTCTTATTGTGCAGCGGGTCCCTGACAGTTCCGGTGTAGAGAGCACTAGTCCGTGGACAGTGCCCAAACTAACACCGGAGGGTAGGAGGTAAGGGATAGGTAGGGTGGGTGATAACCAGGCGCGACTAGGGTAGACCCCAAGGCCGGTGAACCTGGTCCCGTCCGTTTGTAGCCTTACCCTGAAGGGGCAAGGCTAAGAGCGCAACGGGGCAGCGCCCCACTCGGTTTCGTTGGCACCGTTTGGTTTCCACCGAGTGACCACGAAACTGTGGATTTTCCCAGAAGGGGACAAATATTATTGTCGAGAAACAAGAATTGTGATTGTTGTTGCCTTGAAAAAGGCGACCAACAATCACCACGTGCGGTGCGTAGCGGCTAGCTAACTCGTGGCGATTTGCGTAGCGGCGGGTGTGGCTTCTGCCGGTCGTAACGGGCGCAGAGCGCGGGAGCGGTGGGAGCACACGTCTGCTCGGTACGGCGGCCGGAGCGAGAATCGTCAATTAATTTAAATATACATATATATATATAGATATCTTCACACCTTCCCTCAAGGGTCCCCGAAGGGTTGGCAGGGGTGCGTAGGTAGGAGTGCGTACTATATGTGCCCACGTGACAGATGGCGAGTCCGTCGCCGTTACTCAAGCACGACTATACGCCTTTGAATTTCTTCTCGAAGTTTTGCAGGTTTCCTCTCTATGTTTTCCTTCACCGTAAAGCTCATGGTGTGACTAATCACTGTACTTAAGCTTAGAAACCTCATTGGTACAGTCGGGGTACGAACTCGCAATCTTTGTGTTTCAGGCAACAACTCAAACCACTCGACCACCATGGTTACATTACCGAAATAGCTTAGATCAAGCACGTCACCATTACTCAACATGAAATTGAATTGAAGAAAGGTAAATATTGGTCTTTGCATCTGTTACAAAGGTACACTTGTGCAAATTGCTTTACTGCATATAAATTCGATAATTACAATGTCCTAAGATTGTTATCCGTGCCAATCGACATATTCGCTGTCTTAATAACTTCGTCATCCAGCCTTCTTAACTACAAGCTTAGTAATTATCTGTAGTAGCCAAACTATATTTAATTTGTCTACAGTTAAAACAAACATTCGCAACGTATTGCGTACCTGCTACTCTTAAAGCAATAATTAAGAGATTTGCTAATCACGGTGATAAAAAAATACTCCGTACAATAAAACAATACATACATAAACATACATACATACATATCATCACGCCGAGTCCCTAACGGGGTAGGCCGAGAGTATAGAGCGCCAGTTCTCTCTAGACTTACATACCTCTTTCGATTCGTCCACATTCATCTGTCTATTCATACGTGCATCGTCGGTTTCGAGTATTCTTGACGTTCCCGTCCTTGAGCGTCCGATCGATTTGATCTAGGTAGTTGGAACGTGGCCTGGCCTTCCTCTGCCTCTTCTTGCACACACTTTTGCTTTGTATATCTGTCTCGTCAATGTTTCTTCACTCATCCTTTCTATGTGTCCAAACTAACGTAACATGCCTTTCTTCATCTTTACAATCACTCCCTCATTCACGCCTATAAACATACTCATCAATAACATCTAACATAGTTTAAATATTTAACCCAGATACAAATACCGATTGCGATCAATCAGTGTGACGTCACTATCAAAAGCCCGATAGACAGTGACTTGGTAATGCCCTTACTTAATGGGTATAATCAATTTGTTTATCTATTGCGTGTATCTCGGCACCTGCGCTTGACACCTACAAAGGTAATAAAGTATTTGCGAACCGCTACGTTTTTTGTAATGATAACATCTCGTCTGGTTTTTTTCTTTATTATTATTTCTAGGATGGTAAACAAGCATGCGTTTCGCCTAATGGTTAGCGACTACCGCCACACACGGACGCTTGTAATATCAAGGGTATTCCGATCTCCATGCTGTACTCTCTAGGAGAAACTTTTTTTTATATCTTGGGACAACGCCACATTAATTGACATAGTCCCAAATTAAGCAAAGCTTGTGTTATGGTAACTATATTTACTTATATGTATATAACATAAATACAAAGGACATCAAAGACTAAGGTTTAAATACTCGGGTTCATTATAGAAATATCTGCCCACAGCGGGAATCGATGTACTCAGAAACTCCAGCCACTAGACCAGGTATCCGTCTCAATAGATAGTTTTTTTACAGCCTAAGGCAAACAACAACCTCGCAGTGTGCTCCAATTCATAGGGTCGGTAATGCGCGAACGATGCTCGTGGTGCTGCAAGCGTCCATAGGCGGTGGTCACCGATTACCAACAGGTAGATCGCATACGTATTCGCCACCATAGGTATAAAATGCAATGCGAGACCTGTTAAGATCCAAGGTGCCTAAAATCTTAAGGCGATTTTTTTTTTATACTACTTGGGTGACAAACAAGCATGCTGTCCGCCTGATGGTAAGCGATTACCGCCGCCTATGGACGCTTGCAACACCAGGGGTATCACTCGCGCGCAGCTGACCCTGCAGGAATCTTTTCACACCCTTCTTGAAGAACTCCATGCTGTACTCTCCAGGGAAAACCTCAACGGGGAGCTCATTCCACAGCCTGAGCGTTCGCGGAAGGAAACATCTTAGGAACCGCGCAGTGCGAGACCTTTGTGGTTCCAAGGTATGGGGATGAATTCCCCGCTTCACATAAGGGGGATGCGTACAAAGAAGTTACCTCCTCTTTCACTAGTGGGCGATATCAGTAGTTACAAAGGTCACAAGCCAACATTGGTCCTCAAATAACTTTTTAGATTCTGAGAAATTATATTTAGAACATAAAAAAACAATCGCTTCGTTCAGCACATTCCTTATATTTCTTCCTTTCCCGCATACACCAAAGCCATACCATAATCTTCATACTCTTAATGTTGCCAGAATTAGTAAGCCTATTTGAGGGATAAATAAGATAAATAATATTACCGATTCGTATCGCCTCACTACTTGATATATATATGTCTGAATTTGACTTGACCAGTACTTCCACTTCATACTTCTAGTGTGCTGGCAGTTGGACGTGAACGTTCGTTCCTTATCATCCCGTCCCATCAAAACAGCTTAGCACAGTTCCAAACGCCCGGTAACTCGTATCCGTCAGGCAATACGTATTCTTGTCTAACCTTTGATGTTTTAAAAACTACTTCCAGACATTCTTCATTACTGTAATTATCATGCAAAAATATTCTTACATGTGTCTACGACCATCCCATTATGGATTAGAACGACGCAACATGACATTGATTGAACAATACATCTGTCATAGTGATATTGATATATAATTGTATTGATTTCATTGTCGCCTTTTTCCGTGAGGACGTGAAAGCCTTCAATTCAAATGCTTGCTATCTTCTAGAGGTCTGTTCAAGTTATTGCTAGTTTTAAAAATCGAGGGGTCACATCGCGGGTGCGAGATAAAAAGCTAACGATACAGAAATATATAACAGAAAGCAAAGGGAATTAACATGGCCTTACTCTTTAACTACGTAGATCAAATCGAACGAACAATAGAGATGGGAACATCAAGTGTATATGAAATCGGCGAGTATGTATTTGATGAATGTGGGTGAAGCAGGAGAGGTAAATCGTCTTGTACAGAAATTGGCTCACTTCCCTGTGTACCAATATTGTCAACCATGATGATATGAAAGGATGTATATATATCCTAGGGTAGAAGGGGTAGGCAGAGGTGTTTAGGAAGGAATGCAATTTTTTATATATCATAGGTGGAAAACAAGCATGCAACCTGCCTGATGGTAAGTGGCTACCGCCGCCTATGGATGCTTGTTATTACTAATATTGACGTATTTTTTTCACACTACGATACTTCCACTCGTTCTTAAACCTTAAGGGGACAAGACAAGGGGTTTTACACACACGACATTAAGTTATACATTTAGACAAACAATAAAGACAGATGTACTTAACCTTACCGAATTATATTTATTTATGTGTACCTGCTTAACAGGAAGTATCAGCCAGACATGAACTAAATTTGTGATTTCATTCTGTGTGATAAATTGGACCAAGGAATCGCCTGAGGCGTATAGTTGACGTAAATTCAATTCGATCTCATAATTTATATTTAAACGTAGTGTTACCTCCAAAAGTAGCTTATTCCGCCTAAGGCACGAACAATTAAAAGCAATCTGAGATTACAGTACGTACAATCAACTAAATGTCGACTTGTTTTAAATTATATCACTTAATGGATCCATATTGATTATGAAGTTACGACATAATATATGGTAATCCTAAGCAATATATCATAAAGTATCTTAAGTTTTTATTAATATTAATACAATTGTTTATCTATACTGTATTTAAGAAAATATGTATATAATTTGAAAGTTAAAATAAGTGATAAATTATAAATTGATACCATTCTTCATAATTCCTGTCCTTCCTTACAGCTGCTATGCCCCATAGGGTCCATAATATACTTATGTATTAGATATAAGTGGAATAGCAATAAAGAATTGAATCGTATTGAATTAACACTAATACTGGTGCTGAAAATAGGAAACAAACATACAGCGCACCTGATGGTAAGCGGCTACCATAGCACAATTACCGGCAGAGGTCTAACATCATCCTTTTCCTATCGGAGATATATTTCGTTAACGCTACCAATCTATCGCTGTTTAAGCACGGCGATACATACGTCATTGAATTCGTTCTGTATCGTATGCAGGTTTCCTCACAATGTTTTCCTACACGCAAATATTAATATACCTTGAAGTCATGTGTAATTCTCAGGCCCACCCAGTAGGAAACTAATCGAAGTGATATTTACCACTAAACGAGGTCGGATACATTCCCGGATGCACACCATAATACTAGTTCTTAACAGTACAAATGCAGCAATAATTATCTCAACAGTTTTTTTCTCTGACAAGGAAATAACGCACAATACTAATAAAGAATACATTGTTATTCTTCTATAAAGAATATTGTATTAAAAATTGCGACGTAAATGTTTGTAGTGTGGGCTTTTATAACATAATCCTTGGTACAGTTCTGCCCATTACGTCTCGCAACCATTTATTTTTATTAAATGAATTGCAGTGTTTTATTCATTTGAAACTATACGTGTTAATTCGAGGTCACAGTATAAGTCACCGGTTATGGTTCCGTACACAAAATATGAAAGCGAACTTGCTATATTCTTAAAAGGATCCGTTTCCGCTGAGTATCTTAAGTTGACCCCTGAAATTTTCAGAATGTAGGTAGCGATTTGCATGTGGACGAAGCGAAAAAGGTATGTAATTCTAGAGAGAACTGGTGCTCTACTCTCTCTGCCTACCCCATTAGGGACTCGGCATGTTGATATGTATTTGTGTATGTATGACTTATTGCCTACACGGAGAAGAAGAGCTGCATACATTTTGGAGGAAATTCATGACTTTTGAGTTCATGACTTTTCAGTACTTGAGAAACGGCGATAGACTTTCGGTATGTGTTAATCAGCGCGAATGGGACATGGCTCCGGCGATATGAGGCTGTATTTACACACCTGCCTACCTCGTCGGAAACCCAAGTGTGAAGGTAAGAAGTTTCATAATATATATATATTTACCAAGTAGACTACATATACACGTCAATTAAACCCACAAGTATAATATATTCAACTATAATATAATTGATCTGTTCTATACAGCAATTTGGTATGATAATTTTAATGACAGTTCAAAGCCTGTAATTTTTCGTAGTTACAAAAGTAATTTAGATTTTTATTGGTTGTAAAGTTATTGATTAATCTAGTTATTGCTAGTCGTGTGAACCAACAAGGTGTTATGAATTCGAATCGATACTATTATTATTAATCATAAGCTACCAGAGACAAGAACATTGTGATTGATTTGCAAAGAGCTGAACATTTACAAATGAAGTTCTTTGAAAAGGAATACATAGTTTAAAAAAGAAATTTATGTCGTGTTTGTATTCGAACTAATAACAAAACCGTACACATTATAACATTACCACACACGAACGTATGTACGGAACCCTAAAACCCACCTGTGATGACAGAGTGGTTTCAATAGCCACTTGGAAAGTTCAGATTGCAGGCTTGAACCCAGGTGGTCTATACCAATGCGTTTTTATGAACTAACTAGCTGCGATTCCGCCTGATGTGTGTGAAATTTGGTAGTTATTTTTTCTGGAAAATTCCTTACCATATTGTAGCGTCAATAAAAAGGAGGGAGATGGTTCCTGACTGACAGTTCTTATTCAAATTCCAAAACTGGCAACTTAACAAATCTTATAACCACATCTATATTATAAAAAGGGAAGATTTGTATGTAGGTATGTTGGTAAGGAATTGGCTCAAAACGTACTGGACCGATTTGAAAATTCTTTCATATCGGGACGGGCCACTAGTATATAATAAACCATCTTTGTGTCAAATTTCATCCAATTCTGTTCAGGCGTTCTGGCATGATTGTGAATTTATTAATTATTTATTGATGTGCTCAATAAATTATAATTTTATATTGCCATAAATAGCATTTGAATTAAAAAAGGTAAAATATGGTGCGCTACGCGAGAGCAAGCGTTTATAAATGGCGGTAACCGCTTACCTTCAGGCAGACCGCATATTTGAGTACCAATTCAGTGGCAAAAACTCAAGAGTGCAATAGCACGTCAAGATACGACTTCAGTTTGTACTTTTACTTTGAAACTTTGTAGTGAACCTCTTTAAGAACAAAAAATAAATAAAACTTAATGAGCTTTCATGAAATATGGACTAATTAAACGGAATATTAAACGCGGGTCGTTAACAGGAGCTTGTCGGTCGTTACTCAATACAATAATTGTTAGTACGATGATGAATGGTGCCGAGAACTTGTAGTCGATACACAGCCTGTACGTGTTAAATAATTAATTATTAAATATACAGAGTGTTGTGCTTGCTGTAAATAATTGGTTCATACGGGAACTGGCTAGAGTACATTCATACTAAAATAATATCATATAATATATTCACGCCTTCACACAAGGGAGGAGAAAGAAGAGAAGTAAGAAGAGGTAGGCAGAACTATGTACTACCCACAGACCCGCTTTTCACTAGAGATATATTTTAGGTGCCAACGTAATAGATGGCGTGTCTATCACCGTTTCTCAATCATAAACATATGTCTTTGAATTTCTTTGAACTTATGCAGGTATCCTTCGATGTTACTTTAATACCTCTTTAAAGCCTGAAATGCGAGTAGCAGTAACCGCTTACTATCAGGAGGGCCACATGCTAGTCTGCCACCTTATTTGTGTAAAATAAAATTATAAACGGTATCTTAAACTTTCGCCACCATGTATAAAAAGATAACATAATATATATACAACAGTAGAGTAGTTCTAGAAGGAACTAGTACTCTTAAAATCCTTTTATCTACACTCTACATCATACATCCGCATTGTGCTGGCAGGTTGTCAGTTCTAGTCACATAAAGTTACTCTAGAACAAACACTATCGTTGCGAACACAAATAAAGGGCATTGTTTTTGTATGGCAATAGTTAATTGTTATGTAACGTGGTCAAGGTTACGTTTATGACTTATACTTGAATGGTACACTCTTAATAACATATTCT
This sequence comes from Drepana falcataria, assembly GCA_945859725.1. NCBI lineage: Eukaryota > Metazoa > Arthropoda > Insecta > Lepidoptera > Drepanidae > Drepana > Drepana falcataria. The sequence continues at coordinate 4,283,889 of OX243941.1, read as the reverse complement.
GGTTACAAATCAGTTGTGATAATTAAGTCTGGCGCTTAATACCCTAGGCTAAGGTGGTGTAGTGGATTGAGTAGTCACTTACATTGTAGGTTCTGATCCCGCCTTTCATAAATGACTTTTTTCTGAACTTAATTACAACTTAAGTGTACGAGTTTTACGAAGAAGTAAAACACCGGGAAGAAACTTGCTTAGGTTAGAGAATAAATTCTATAGACACCTAAATCGTGATTAGTCACACGAAGAGCTTTACGGTGAACGAAATCATCGAGATGAAACGGCGACGGACTCGCCATATGTCACGTTAGTTCCTAAAATATATCTATGGTGGAAAGTGGGTCTGCTTCTACTTACCCCTTCGGGAAGGCTTGAGGATATTTATTTATAGGAAATTATAATTATAAGAAATTATATATATATATATAATTTCTATTATATAAATATATATTATTATTATAAAAAAATTATAGGAAAAAGTATTTACTCGGCTACGAAATTCCAATAATTATTCATAATTTGTTTGTCCGTCGTGGTGCAGTCGCGTGCGTCTCGCACTGCTGCACTACACATTGCTCTAATTGCATTAAACGCTGTAAGAATTGGGCTCAATTATTGACTAGACTAATTTCCCACTCGTTACTTCATTAGCTTCCGATAGCATGAAATATGAATAATAATGTCGCTCGACGACTTTGTATAAAACGCATACATATAGGCGAGTCCTTCACACTACGTCTCGTCCCTCTGCCAGGTGAAGGGAAGAGTTCTGTAAGCCTAGAGAGAACTAGCGCTCTACTCTCTACCTATTCCGTGAAGGATTCGGCATAATAACATGTACATATATGTACGTATGTAAGTTCATAAAACTCTATTTAAGGTCATTTATTGCTTGGACATACCCCTAGTTTCGAAATAACAAATTGTTTCACAACGATACACCCACGTATACAAGGCCAGCATGCCTAGCAAAGACTAGAGTTTCAAAACGATAATTTCAAATTCACGACAGTACGATTACATCACGGCCACCTTCAGGAGACGTCAGTGAGGCTACCCTTACTCATTTGCCCAGCTCGCCGAGTCAGTCAGCAAGGATGCCAAGGCTATCACGACTTACACCAACTCCAATGAAAACTTGTCCGCGACCAACTTGACCAAGCTGTCACGGCATGAATGCTTATCAGACTAGAGTATCGTTTGTGCAGCCAGCCCAGCAATCCTCTTTAAACTCTTATTCTAGAACTCAAGATATGATGTTCAAGTAACACTAAAGAGCAAGGGGTTCATCCCACAACCTCAGCGTCCGAAAAATTCGTCTTAACCACTCAGTATGAGACCTGCTAAGATTCAATGCATGGAGATTCTTCGCCTATAGTGCTAATAAAAATCATGAAACATTATTTGCTAGTTTGAATAGTACTATTAAAGAATATTTAATTCATACGGATTCGTTAGGCTACCTACGTACAAATTATTACACAAATACCTAAGAGCGGCGCGTACGCATTACAACCACCGAGCTGCCAATTAAGATATAAACGTACCAATTTTAGATAAGAACAATAACTAATCACTTCATATTAGCTAGGTAATAAACTTTCTTAAATGCGTATCAGTGCTGTAATAAAACGGATAAAGGAATGTACGTATCCTTACACAAAGATATAATGGTTTTGCGTGGTACAAAGGTTTGTTGTTAGAGGTGGGCTCAATTTTTACTACACACATTTCCCCCTCGTTACTCCATTAGCTTAAAGCGTGAAATATTAATAATAATGTCTCTCGACGACTTAGTGCATAAATAATTATGTATGTACAAAGTACGCTGAGTCCTTCGTCTCTCTGCCAGATGAAGGGAAGAGTTCTGTAAGTCTAGAGAGGAGTGGCGCTCTACTCTCTCTCTGCCTACCTTGTGAGGGACTCGTCGTGATGCTATGTATTTTTTGTATCCTCTCGCCTTCCCACAAGGGTCCCCAAGGGTCCCCGAAGGATTAGGCAGAGGTGTATATACCCATACACCCAATTTCCACCATAGATATATTTTAGGTGCTAACGTGACAGATGGCAAGTCCATCGCCGTTACTCAAGCACAACGATACATACGCCTTTGAATTGCTTCTCAGACGTATGAAGGTTTCCTCTCGATGTTTTCATTCACCGTAAAGCTCGTGATATGACTTATCACTGTTACTTAAGTTCATAAAACTCATTGTTACAGTTGGGATTCAAACTTGCGATCTTTGTGCCGCATACAACTACTCGAACCACTCGGCCACCACGGCTTTTTATGGTACGGCTATGTGTGTATGGTACGAATTACTATTTCTTATTAAAGATTCGTCAAATGTATATCTTAACGCCTTCCCACTAGTATCCAAAAATAAAGTAAGTAGGTAAGCATTCTGCAACAATGACTGGTGATTTCGTACACAATGTATATTGTAATTAATAAATCAGATAAAAACTATGTCTACGAAATAGCAAGTGTTCAACAAGTTGCTTGACGTAATATTTATATTAGTAACGTCAGCAAACACAACATAATATTATAATATTATATATTATATCATAATATTATACATACATACATATCATCACGCCAAGTCCCAAGCGGGGTAGGCAGAGAGTATAGAGCGCCAGTTCTCTCTAGACTTACATACCTCTTTCGCTTCGTCCACATTCATCAGTCTCTTCATACATGCTCGTCGGTTTCGAGTACTCTTAACGTTCCCGTCCTTGAGAGTCCGATCGATTTGATCCAGGTAGTTGGAACGTGGCCTTCCTCTGCCTCTTCTTGCACACACTTTTGCTTTGTATATCTGTTTCGTCAATCTTTCTTCACTCATCCTTTCTATGTGTCCAAACCAACGTAACATGCCTTTCTTCATCTTTACAATCACGCCCTCATTCCCGCCAGTTGATTTGCGAATCTCTTCATTGCGGATTCGATCTAATATCGTAACTCCGCACATTTTTCGAAGAGATCGCATCTCAACTGCATTCAAGCTATTTTCATACTTCCTCTGACATACCCAGGATTCGCTGTCATACAACAAGGTAGGTACCAATATCGCGTTGTGGACAGCAACTCGAGCATTCTTGCTCAGACTTTTACTGCCCATCAACGCCGACATGGCCCCATTCACCTTATTTCCGGCAGTTATCCTTCTTTCAATATCTTTTTCATACTTTCCATCTCGTGTGAACATGCTTCCTAGTTATACAAATTCATTCACTTGCTCTAGAATTTGCCCATTTACCGATATAGCACACTCGGTCACTTGTTCATCTCTTTCAAATACTAAAACCAGAGTCTTGCCAGCGTTAGAGCGCAGCCCCTTCTTTTCACATTCTTCTTTCATTATGGTAACTAGTGACTGCAGTTCGCCCTCTGATGACGCCAGTAAAACCGCGTCATCGGCGTATAGTAGGCAGTTGACCACTAAGTTTCCCATTTTCACTCCACATCCGTGCGTTCTTAGTGCTCTCAGACAGTTATCTAGATATATAATGAACAGCCAGGCAGACATGATACACCCTTGTTTGACCCCCGACTTCACATAAAACCAGGGTGACATCTCACCGTTAACCCTAACGCACAAGATACATTCCGACTTTATTACTGTTAAAAACATAGGTTTTAGTTGAGTAGCAGTATTGGATAAAAAAAAAACAAACAAGCGCGTAATTATGTTTATGCCAACGGTACATTGTCCTATAATACACAATGCTATTAACAATAAATAATCGCAACCAATACTGCATTTCTCGCAGACCCACCGCACCGCGCCCACTGGCTCTACAACATAGGCAGATATACAGTCGGACCTCATTTGGAGGTACAATCAGGACAATACGAATTCTAACGAATAAATGCTCAGTTATATGTGAGCAAAGATTACAATGTATACTGTAACATATTATGTGACCTTACTAGAACAAACAAAAAGGTCGTTTCATTTATGTAAAATGTAGTTGTATTAAAAAAACGCAATTGTGTGTGACTTGTTTGTCAGTTTAGTGGTATTGACCATCGATCATATCACCACATTAAGAGCTAAGATCAAGCTCGTCACCATTATTGTAAATGATGTTGACCAGAAATACCTAGATTAAAATGTTTGCATTACATTTGATAACATTCCCTATATTATATTTTTAGTATCTACAGAATGTGTCCATAATATTCCAAGCCGATGTTACGTGAAGTATGTATAAAACACAGAGCATTGTTAACGCAGTGGGTCGAGATAACGAAAGTTATGTAACAGCTCCATTTAACATTCAATGAAAGCGACCCTTTCATTTGATATTAAATGGACTGCATTATTTCTTAAGTATACATACTACAATCAAACTTTTGTCCAATAGACGGAGTGGTTCATGAGGATGATTTAAGGGTATGATTCGTAAAAGTTTTGTGTAAATTTGTTAAAATGAGGTGATTTGATACGACGATGGAAAAAACATGTGGGTATAATCCCCGTGCGAAGCCGGGGCGAGCTGCTAGCTATGAATAAGACATTTTCATGATTATATCGTAAGCCTTCCTTTTTATTATGAAACTACCTGTCTCGCGTTTGGGAGAAAAAGTAAAGCGCCATCTATATTTAAAAACTCCAAGATTCAAATTAGTTGTGACAAACTCAAGTTTTTGCGAGACTAACCAACGGCGATTGATTTTCATATATAAATAAGATAGATTACATAGGACTTATAAATAAACTCCATACTTTAAGATGCATATCTGATCAAATTAAGATGTAATATTACAAATGGTTTATTAATTATATCGATCTCGTAGCACTTGATTGACGGCTATCAAATAGTTGCAAATTACAGCCACCCTTATCACACGGCCTAAGGTTAAAATCTATAATGATTTATAGCATTTATAAAATAATACAAGTCAAGTTAAGCCGTGGTGGCCGAGTGGTTAGAGTAGTTGCCTGCAACACAAAGATTGCAAATTCGAGAGCAGACTGTACCAATAAGTTTTTCTGAACTTAAGTACAGGGAATATTCACACCACGAGCTTTAGGGTAAGGACAACAAAGAGAAAATTAGCATACGTTTGGGAAGAAATTCCACCACGTATGTATAGTCGTGCTTGAGTAACGGCGATGGACCCGCCATCTGTTACGTTGGCACCTAAAATTTATCTCGGACGGAAAGTGGTTGTGTGGATACTACCTACCTCTATTTACCCCTTCTGGGACACAAGTGGGAAGGCGTGAAGATAATATGTTACGCGGTAGACGCGTTTCCTTTGAAAAATTATATACCTACTACATTAAGCATTCGCGAAGCAGTTTGATATGAAAGAGGTTAATAATTACATTACTTTCGCTTGGACATTATTGGTTGAGAAAACAGATATTATTATTTTACAAAGTGTCTAGAAAAAGAGACAGAAGAAGACGATGTTCTAAGTATCTAGGTCAAATAGATCGTGCTCTCACGAATAGGAACGTCAAGAGTAGGTACTCTTAATAAGAGTCTAAGCCGGCGAGCATGTATGAAGGGACTGATGAATGTGGATGCAGCAAAAGAATTATGTAAGTCTAAAAGGAACTGGCGCTCTATTCTCTTTGCTCCGTGAGCAGCTCGGCGTGATGATATATATGTAAGGATGAAGTAGTAGCAATAATCTCACGGGAACTTAATTTTTTTAGGATATTTTCAGGTAGCCTATGCCTTAATAATTAAGTACCTCGATTTTAAATATTATTCAAATCCGATTAGCCGTTGGCCCTAATTAAGTACGTATATACAAATCAACATATATACGCATATATAAACTTTCGCATTATATGAGTATTATTCGTACCTAAGTGATACTTAAAGCGCTAGCCCCAAGCGAGTAGAGCACTTGTTGCGAGGTGCGTGTTACCCCACAATAAATTACAAAACGCTCCCAGTGTTGAGTAGCGGGTCCGCAGATATTGGGCCAAGAACGCAAAGCCAGGGCGTGGTTGTCCATACCATAGCCTCAATAGCAACACAAAGCTTAAGCACGCTTTACATTGACGGCTTAAACCTCAAAGTGAGTTATATTACGACACTTTTAAGCTAGTCAGCTAGCTATGAAGATAACCGACTGATATTAGTTCAAAACAATCAACTTAAAATAAATCAATCGTACCGTAATACTGCCTTATATATACTATTATTATACGTTAGAGATAATTTGTCTAAATAGATATTATCCGTGGTTGGTGTAGGTAGAACTGTACACACCACTTAATTATAATTAAGTATTCTATGTACATCAACTATATAGAACTTTTTTTAGATATGTGATCATACATACGAAATATCACGCCGAGTCCCTAACAGGGTAGGCAGAGAGTACCTATAGAGCGAAGTTACGTAGTATTAGGGCCGCGTATGTCACAACGTTGGTTCCTCTACCACGCAAAAACTACTACACGGAATTATATGAAACTAGCTGTGCCCGCGACTTCGACCGCGCGGAAAAGTAGCATAATTTTTTTTTCTAAATAAAGTGTAATTTTTTTACAAACTTAGAATGTAATATCAATTTATATGTAATCAAGAGCCTAAAAAATAAGTTTCAAGCTTCTAGGTTCAAAAATGACGCAACTTCCATACAAACTTTCATCCCCTATTGCAACCCCTTACAACCCTTTATTCGCATCAGAAAGTAGCCTATGTCCTTCCTCAAGCTCTCAAGGCTATCTCTGTACCAAATTTCATTTAAATCGGTTCAGTAGTTTAGGCGTGAAAAGGTAACATATTAGTAGGGATTTAGATTATAAATAGGGCACAGATATAGATTATAAGCTTGTTTGTTCCAGAAAAAATCTACTACCAAAACCGAAAGAAGTATGTGGATAATTCTAGACGGATGAGACTTCATTCTAGACACCTACCGGATGAATAGTGTTATATATTTACCTATGAGACGTCGAGATTCGGATGTAGTATTATAAATGGCAATGTCATAAATATACTGTAAACATCATTTTTTCTTTAATAAGTGTAGACTGCACCTTAGTTATTCTACAATATCTTGCAACAATAGCATCCGCATAGTTGAATATCAATGGTCGAGCTATTATTGCCGCCGATCGCTGGTCGAATAAAACCATAATCGGTTCTATTCGACCTTAAAGCGGGATCGACCCACATTTTGGCCTTTCGCACCACACGAACCACACCTAAAGTGAAACTATTAAGTTTTAAGCAAACAACCCATTTACTGATACCACACGACCTCAGAGTAGATAGGTAGTCATTGTAGCGTTTCGTAATTTAAAACTGTAAACCCTAAATCCATTCAGGTACAATAATCTTCGTAAAATCATTGAGTTCTCCTTCTAAATAAACAAAAATAAAGATATCCTCACGCCTTCCCACAAGGTTCCTCGAAGGGGTAGGCAGAGGTGTATAGGTAATACTCATACACCCACTTTCCGCCAGAGATATATTTTAGGTGCCAACGTGACAGATGGCAAATCCATCGCCGTTACTCAGACACGAATATACATACGCCTTAGAATTGCTTCTCACACGTAGGTATGCAGGTTTCCTATCGATGGTTTCCTTCACCGTAAAGCTCGAAAAACTCATTGGTACAGTCGGGGTTCTCCTTCTTTTTATGTATTATTCTATTTATACATTAAAAGGTGACAGTAGCAACTAGCTCTCTAGTTGCTACAAGTCTCCACCAGCTTGTCCATTTTAAATTTTGATAAAACCTGCTATTAATTATCATTTTATCGTGTAGCCAGGCCTCGTATTCTAACCTAAAAAGTGCTAACCTCAAACCAGTACATAGGTACCTAAGCCAGCCCACCCAAAACAGTTTCGACCCCTCTTAAATCCCCTCAGCTGCCATCCTCCGTGCGTAGTGCGTGTCAGAGATCTCCAGTGCCTTGCCTGCTCTAAAAACACATCGACAAATTAAAAAAGGCTTTTATTTACAATACCTAACAACAATTAACAATATTTACAAAGAACAGTTAAAACTAAATACTTACAGATAAAATATTTGTCCCAAATCAGTATCCCGAGGCAACGTGCCAAGAAGACTAGCAGCATTGCCACGCTGGATAGCAATGCTATTTAAATTACCTTTCAAATGTATAGCCTCCGTATTTATGTAAGCTGTGCCCACGCTGTGTACACAATTTCAACCAGTGAAAAGGATTTTGTTGAAAAAAACATTTACTATCTTAGTTCAACCAGCTATTAATCTATCTCGGTGCCCTAACATAACCTAATTCCGTTCAGTAGTTCTTGCGTGAAAGAGGACCAAACATCCTCACAAACTTTTGCATTTATAATATTAGTAGGGACTTAAGATTTAAACAACAGGTTGATAGGTTGTACCAAATCCTTGTTTTACCTATTGATTTAGTAATCCTAGAATATAAAATGTTAGAAATCAATTATGCCCAAATATTCAAACAGAAACGAAAAATATTCAAGATGATGAAAGAAGTATTGAAAGAACTGGCGCTCTACTCTCTCTGCCTACCCTGTGAGGCTCGACGTGATGATATTTGTGTATGTTAATCCTAAAGTAAGATATGGTTACGTTGAATTTTCAAAAATCAGCTCACTAGTCTCACGAAGTTTTCAACAACCAACTAACGCTCATGTGTATTATACTAAGCCATATGATCAACATTAACACAGTATATTAATATCAATTTATACAATAACATAAATAATCATAATCACGTGAGGTGATTGCCTCCAGAAGGCCTAAAAAGTATTGAAGAGAGAGATACCAAGCATTTTATGCTATCAAATATAAAACCATAATTTCAGAATATACGCAACCTAAGGACTAGTATCCATGTCACGAAAAACAAGCTTATTCAAAAATATTTGGTTTCTGTGGTCTGACAGAAGTCGAATTCTGTGGATTTAATTTGTTCACTTCATTCACTCGCAATCATTTCCATTTCATTCAAATACAAGTTTGTTTATATATACCTACCGCCGGCATCTTGTGTTGGTGACTTGGTTGGTGCATTAACTTATTTATAGGTCACCAAATGGTTGCATCTCAGAGCAGTCAGTAAATACCTACTTACTTGGATATGATACCTATTAGCTAAGTTATACAAATCGCAAGACCATTTTCAACACGTATAGTTCAACTATAATCGGATTAATAACAAGGTTTGTAGTATAATAAAATTATTATAATGGTTTCCCAATGTTTTGTATGACTAATTTTGTTTAACCAGAGCAAGTTGCGCAATGTTTTTTTAGATTGGAATTGTTGAATCATCGCTTTAACCAGAGACTAGGACAACGAATAATATTTTAGTTCTGACAATATGACTTTATATCGCAGTAGATAGCAGTTATTTTGCTGTAATCTAAGAAACTCAATATCCCACGTACATTTTTTAATTCTGTACGCCCGCAAGTTCTAAATCAGGCACGGTTAGTGCATGTTATTTATATTTACTATTCTTGGTGCCGGGCTAACATCATTAGCTATTTAAGGTGAGTCATGTACCTACCCACCCAGGTAACCATTGCATCTTGCATCAGATATTAGACGTCAGACAATTTTTTTATGTGCTGTTCTACTTTAGGATGCTAATAATCCTGCCAAATCATCAGTACATATAAAACAAACCACCAGTCGTGTCTGTTTATCTGAACACGATACGGAATTTTCCGCGGTTTTCACCGTCGGTTAGATATCTTTTCAATGAATTAAAGCCTAATATAAGTCTTTCTGATTAATATTTTTCCTAAATTGCACTGGTGTGACGTCGGGGCGGTTGCTAGTCGCTTTTTGCATTCAAACATACTTACATAGGTATATGTCATCACGCCGAGTCCCTCACGGACTAGGCAGAGAGAGTAGTGCGCCATTTCTCTTGAGACGTAGAGTCAGCAGAACTTGTTTGCTACCGTAATTCATAATGTCAATTGCTCATAATTCTTCTCAGGAACCAGTATCTAAGCTCTTATATGGGTAGGTATATGACACTCAGAAATTGCAATAATAATCGTTTGTTTCCCATAAACTTATTAACCAAATATAAAGTAATTCTCACAATAATGAAGCACAATATAATCGTCATTAAAAATACTAAGAACCTCTCACGAATATGGAATATGCCATTATAAGTAAAAATGTTAATACTGTATCCCTATTTCAGGATCCAACATGGCGACACTTGGAGAACATCACAGACAGTACAACAAGACCCTTCAACACACCATAGCCAATGCCAACAAGGTGGACTCCATTATGCTTGATTCAGAAGCTGACGACATAGACAACTTGCTGAAAATAGACATAGTCAGCAACAATAGGGATGCTGAGGCTCTTCTCAACATTTTCAAATGTGAGGACATGCTTTACGTATCTAGAGCCATAAAGCGTAGCACTTGGCTGATAGCTGACCCACAGTACTCGCATATTATCAATCCCGAGTATTTGTATACCGAGCTCCAGCCGCATATGATGGCGAAGGCTTTCAATAAACTACTATCACACATAAGGCTCAGCCTCAAAGATGAGCGTCGCGTCGAGACTTTTTATAAATATGAAGCCTCTAAAAACGCCAACAGTGCTTTACGGTGGTTACCTCAATGCTCTGTCGCTTTTATAGAAGGAGTTATCAAAAATAATAGCAACATCTCTTATTGGCTACTTTCTCGTTTATGCGAAAAATCTTTTACTATACTACAAGCGTACCTCGGAAAAAAAGATAATTTTGGAATTGCAGCTGCATTTGAAAATACCATGTTTCTTCTTACTAGTCACACAGAAATGTATTTAGACGCTATTAGAATGCATCACGAAAGTATATACAGTAACCTAAGCTTTGGAAAAAAATATACAAAATTAATTATGACAAAATTTCCTGAAAAAGTTATGGATAATTTTGAAATATATGCTGAGATGCTTGATATGAAAACTTTTGTTAAGTATATTCACGAGGAAAACATTCAAGATTTTCTACTAAAGTATGTTAAAAGTGAAAAGTTAGAGGAATTCTTCACTTTTGACAAACTCAAAGAATTTATTTTACGTATGCCCGCTAAAAGCAGATTTAATTTCGTGAGGCAACATTTTATTGATGTTGCTAATAATAAGGATGAAATCTCGAGCGATGCGAGCGAGCGAGCGAGCATGGTTATGTACTCATCGAGAGCCATAAAGTCGACAAATGTATATGATTGGTACAAATTTGCCCCATTCGAGGTTGCGTTTGGAGATCTGAAGAAACTGATTCGTGCTGAATCGTCCCCCTCTGAGCGCCGTGCCATGCTTGCAGTACTCGTGGCCTGCACTGGACGAATCTCGAGCCGCATACGCACTCTCCTGGAGTATTATCATAATAAACATATTAATGAACCATTCATGTATAAAAATGACTTTGTGAAGTTGTTAATCGAGCGAACTGATACGCACGCGTTTGATGAAGCATCGTGGAATATATTAAACACACTATTTCGCAGCATGGATGTATATAACATCGAGTCCACCAATAAAGTCCAAGCATGCATTCGAGCCATAATTTTATACAACGTTCTGCACGAAAAGAACATACCTGAAGTAGTGGAACATAAATTTGAATTTTACACTTTTAAAAATATACAAAAGAAGCTGAAGCAACACGAGAGGGAAGCCCTATTCAAATATCTGTACAAAAATTCTATCAACAAAATTACAAATGCATCTCTAAATGACGAGTCTGGTTTGAAAGAAGTTGTGAAATTCATTGAGGATATCCTGAAACTGCTTAAGGACTGGAATAAAGAGTTGTCCGATTATCCTGTTGTTCTCCAAAATATTAAAGAGCTCGCAAATAAAAAAAGGGACAAAGCTTGGAAAGTTGACCTTGCTTCTATTTACAACACTAAGAAGTCATGGAGGAAATTATTATTTGAGGAGTCTGTTCTGTTGTGTCCTTCTGAACTCGTGTGCATTAACGCCCTAAAGCATGACCCAGGTTTGTTAACGCGCTACAAACACGAGGTGGAAGCGCTGTGCTGTAATGACGATGTGTCTCTCCAACATCTGCTCGCAAAAATACGGGTCTTTTGGCGAAGCTCGCTCGCTGAACAGTGGACGAACGAGTATGCGGCCCGACTGAAGACGCCAGGCGGTCACAAGGCTCTCACTAGTGGCCTCTTCACACTAATGGTACAGAAGCCTCTACTCGAAATCTTCGATAAATATGCTCCCAAAGAAAATAAAATAAACTGGAGCGAGGAGGATGAGCTCAGCCTTAGTTTGCGTAAACATATCGCTTTGAAAATGCACATCGCTAGACCGCTGATTCCTCTAGACGCAGTTTTATTATACGCAAAAGGAGATTATTTACAATATGCAGTTCCATCACTAAATGCAGTCCTTTATAACGTAAGCAGTGCCAAATTCCGAGTGAATATATTGAAACTATTGGATGCGCCTGTTTCATTGCAAAAATTTGGAATACGTTACGCTTCCACCAAACTAGGAGTGGCTGAACTAAAAAAACTATTCGAAGAGTTGTGGGCGTCTTCGAAAAATCTTACCATCAGAAATGTTGTGTTTACACTCGCCTATGATCTACTTTGCAAGGAGAAGGATCCGTCCTTAGCCAACGAATTGGCGTCGTTAATATGCATGCTTATAGATAGTTTGACATTCGAGGAAAATAAAGATATTTATGAAAAAATGAGTTGCATAAAAGCAGTACCAATGCACGTTCAAGCTCAACTTTATCAAAAGAGCTATGTATTTTTAGAATCACTTCCTAAAAAATCTGATCATGATAATTATTTGAACGTATTACTTTATTATGCTCCAGAAATTATCGACAAACTCGACCCAGATTTTGTCTCCGAAATGTTTTTGAATGAGATGATTGAATATTTCAAAACTACGAAATCCAACGTTATTAATATTTTAGCGTCATTTATACTTGTCACGATGGATGAGGCGATACAAATGAAAAGATACGAAGACTTCCTGGTACCCTTGTTGCAGCTGCCATTGACATCGCCCGAATTATTACGAAACAAAGTATTCATCGATAATTTTCAGAATGTTCTTAAAACCCTTACCAAAAATCTTGAGGAATACGTTGTAAAAAAAAAAGTTGTTATCCCAACAAAATTGGTAGCAAATATACAGAAAAAGTTGGAGATTATTCTACCAGCAGAGGAGCATTATGTAGAGCTTACTTGCTGGAAACTGCTTACAGCTTACGTGAACTTACTTGACGAACATAGACATGCACTGGAGTCTGGAACGTGGGAGGAATTGATTACGAAAATAGCGCCTCTCCTAGCAGATAAGTGCGTGACTTATTTGAAGGAAGATGTTGAGAAATACTTTCCATCGATCTACTTGTCATTTTCGCAGGCACTCAGAAATTTCTTTAGAAGGTCAGATATTGGAGAGAACACCCAGTATACGCTTTTCAGACAATTGCTTCGTGTCGACTCAACACAGACTTATTTATTAGTCCTCTCGTTATGGCCCTGTTACCTGCCCTACGATAACGCGTCCAAAGCCATACTCGCCGAGACACAGAGAATGCTATTTTCACATCCTTCTCTAGAAATAAAAATGCATTACTATTCTAAATTCTCGAATGCACCAGAACTTATTGTAGAAAATTTAAACTAAGAATGTGTATTTAATTTACCGCATCAGGTACTCAGTGTCTGCAGTCAAAGCAGTTGACTTAGACTGAATTAAACAGACAAAATTAAAAAGCTTACTTTTTAATTTTGTCGACTAGTGTCTCATACTACCAGACGAACTGTTGCGTATGTGCATAGTATGTAGAATTTTTATCACGATAAAATATTTATGGTACAGAAATGAAGTTGAAAGAAAAAAGCAGTTGCTGATGATTTTATTTATAAGCTTATGTAAGAGAATATATTTTTGGTACTGTACCTATGTTATCGCTTTACTCACAACTTGTATGTTTCTATTATAACATAATATATTTTACATAAAACTACTGAGTATTTTATTGACTGCGTTCGGGATATAATATTTGGAATTTCAAAAATTCATATATCTTCACGGCCTACTCCCATAAGGGTTCCCAAAGGCAACACACTCTTTTCGCCGGGAAGATTGTGCCAACGTAACAGGGGAGTCCAACGCCGATTCCCAAGCACAACTACACATGTCTTTGAATTGCTTAGCAGTTTCCTCGAGAGAGTAGTCTAGTCTAGATTCGAACCTGCAATCCTAGCGTTGCAGGCAATAACTTGAAACACTGCCACCGAGCATCTATTATATGATTAACATACATACATATATTTATATAGGTATGTATTATATTCTCATTGACATACATTAGCATTATCTCGGGGTATACAAACCTCTCGCTTCATCCGCAATCAGTCTCTTCATTTCAAATGAATCTATTAGATGACAGCACCACTAAGGGCATTAATCAAATGAAACTTGCTGATTGGCCAACTTGTTTATTGCCGTAGGTCTATTTATAACATATATATGTGTAATACAATACAAATCTATAATAAAACAATATTGGGTATGTACTTACATACATGGGCTCTACATTACTATACATAATTCCTTCACTTGAAAATTTTTAGTTCTGGTCAATGTTTGATTTATATGTTATTTCATCTATAGTCCGCGCATGTCTACTTAGCCGCGCCTTAGGTATGTGAGCGGTGGGACTGAGGGGCGGGGCGCTTGCTGCCATTCCTCACGGACGCGCATGAAATTTCAAAAACTATTTTTTTTTTTAAAAACGGAAAGCCGATGTTATTTGTAATCTAAAACTGACTTAATAAACTTAACAGTACAGCATCAACTGATTTAGAGCATATGTCAGAATAGTTTTAATATGCATTGTTTTTGGTTTGTTTTAAATTACTATTTTTTTTTCAATTATCTATTATGTGCGATATGTGTCGGAATTAGTTATCACGCCTATAAATCTCTTGTGTTGCGATGACCCGCAACTCGCCGCCTCACCCCCGTCCTCACCTAAGGCGCGGCCAACTAGTTACACGCGATCAATAGTAGAGTCGAATCAATTATTATAAGTAGAATCAACGATTAGACGTCAAGTCAGGTAAAACAGTGTCACATAAAATGAAATTATTTTATAAATTCTATTATTTCCATGAAATTGCATCAGACCCTAGTACTTGGCAAAAAGATTTCAAAATCGCTTAGCAGATTTTACATTGAATACTGTTTTACTGCCAACCCTCATGAGATAATGTGCGTGATGTGTATATTGTTAGTAACACGATTATTGTGTATTGTGTATGAAAAAAATTGAAATGGAAATAGGTTTCTAAGGTTTAATGCGTAAAAATACTGAGTTGGCGGTAACCGTTTACCATAAGGCGGTCCGCATGATTTTTGCCACCTTAGTTATATAAAAAAAATAAGAAATAATACCCTATCAAATTTCTTTATATATATATCTATATATTTCTATATATATATATATGTATTTCAGGGTTTTTATAGCAACTCAAGGGCAATGACGATTGGTGATAATTAATCTTGGGTTCAATCATTATGTAAACCACCAATGACAGGTAGGCAAATGGTAGGTTACGTAACCTATAATTTTGCCTGCCTGTCGAGCAAAAATAATTATAAAACGGTAGAATACAGGCGAGGCACGAAACTACTAAGCTATTGGCGATTCCCAAATAAAAAGTTTTAGTTCTAACTCCTTTCACTGACCAGCGATCATTAAACTAGTGTACTAAAGTAAAAAAAAATACCAAGATTTGCCAGACGCTGCCATAACACAGAAACAAGGACACAAAATAATCTAAGCTTGTGTAGAGAGTAAAGACAAGTCACTGTGATTGAAACAAAATTGTAAAATAATGAACAAAATTAAACATAGAACCTCTTATTTCATAAAGAAAATAACCTACCTTATGTTAAGCTTAAAAGTAACTTACGTTTATTCCAAGTGTTTCATTGCAATCATTTCATGTCAAACACATATTCACACCTTATCTAATGTATCTAAACTTTACATTCTAAAGTATCTTAAACTGTATCTATGAATATTGAGAATGTTCATCCTTATTGCAATAAAACAATCACTCTGGTCTGGTCACTCTGGAGACACTCACAATATGGAAGAGTTTACTAAGATCTGGAACAATATAGAGGACCAATATAGAATATGAAATTCGGCCCAAAGGTAGATAACTAGCTGGATTCAACACATAGGATATGATACATAATATATCCTCACGCCTTCCCACAAAGGTCCCCGAAGGGGTAGGCAGAGGTGTGTAGGTAATATATATATGTAATATTTAGATATATTACAGAAAAAAAAACACCAATTGAATCAAACTATAAGCAGTTAAAATAGCGGGAATTAATAGCTATTTACAATATAGAGCCATGGTGGCCGAGTGGAGCGAGCATGCCTGCAACACAAAGATTGTAAGTTTGAATCCCGAATGTGATGTTCAATAAGTGTTCCCTGTGTCCCTAATGTTGAATAAAAGATTTTGATTTTGACATTGGCCTATATATAAACTTTACCTCTAAAATTCTAAAAGTTTGTTTTTTTCTTTAGAACCCACAATAGCGTCCATAGAACACCGTTCTAAAGCTTCATCACAATCTGATCAATGGTTTCGGAATCTGATATTGTATAAGTGAGCTTTTTGGATTAGTTTACGTTTAATGGCAGCTTTAACTTCTCGAGAAAGTAATTCAATTATACATACATACATACATATCATCAGGCAAAGTCCATACCGGGGTAGGCAGAGAGTATAGAGCGCCAGTTCTCTCTAGATATACATCTTTCGCTTCGTCCACATTCATCAGTCTCTTCACACATGTTCATCGGTTTCGAGTACTCTTAACGTTCCCGTCCTTGAGCGTCCGATCGATTTGATCCAGGTAAAGCACGGTCGCGGAACAGAAAGAATTTCGTACGATAACCTATTATTACCCATCTCTGTCACTCCCGCGTAAATATAATGCGTCTCGCTCGCACAGATGCAATGACCGCTGTCGCCAGGGATTGAAAACCGTTTAATTGAGACCGTAAGGTTTGTTCTTGCTTGCGTCTGGTGTTTTGGTCGCAATTAAAAGTATTTGACATGATTCATAATTTTTGAATAACTAACGACATTCCATCTTGGGATGCGTTAGTGCTCGTTCAATTTTGAAACACATTTATCTTAGTTTGTTGTTATTTGTTAGTTTTTGTTGTCTTGTTTTAATTGTTAAGTGGTTTCGTTGATTTGTTAAGTTTAATTTACTGTTTTAAAATGGAACCAGTGCCGTCTACCTCGCGTCCATTCAAGAAGTTTGTTTCTCCGCGGAAGAAAAGAAAAATGTCACACTTTAGTGAATCTGAGAAGGTTATGATTATTAACGTGTTTAAATACATTAAGGAATCCTGGCCTGCCGATAAATATCCTTCAAAAAAAGAAATGAAGGACAAAACAGCCGATAAATTTATTTAATAAGCTAGTTTTTTTCTATCCTTCAAATATTTCATGCAAACCACACATATAAAAATGTTTGTGACCACTGTCAGTAGGTAAAGAGGTCATTGTACGAAATTCTTCCTGCTCCGCGACCGTGCTTTAGTTGGAACGTGGCCTTCCTCTACCTCTTCTTGCACACACTTTTGCTTTGTATATCTGTTTCGTCAATCTTTCTTCACTCATCCTTTCTATGTGTCCAAACCAACGTAACATGCGTTTCTTCATCTTTACAATCACGCCCTCATTTACGCTCGTTACTACTCTTGTGTAATCTAGATGCTGTTACATTAAGTTTATCTTTGTCTTATGTGTACTCACAGTTAGCAAGTCGCAATTTTTCGTAAATTTTACAATGTTCTTTCTAGCATATAACACATTTTGTAATGTGTTGACATGGTAAGGTTGATATGTAAATTTCTTTGAATTATCTCGAGGTTTAAAGCCATAAATTGCACAAACAGCTAGATATTTTTTATTCCACACGGCAGGTATTCAAGCACCTTATTAGTACAACTATAAACCAAATTACATCTATTAATAAAAATACAATAATAACTACTTTATTCATACACTCATTTCACAATACTCCAGACATGCCGACATGGTAGCCTTCTATCCACATCAGTCAGGATTGGACATACATATATCTTGTGCACAATGTGCTCAGTGTTACCTAGTCGTCGTTGCTGGCTTCATCTGGCGCGGGCGTATGCCACGTGAGCCGTTCCTCGTAAAACTGTATGACGACCTGAGGGCAGCGCACGTTGGCTTGCTTAGCCGGCACAAGGTCCGCCTCATCTGTGCCCTGCCACTTCATCAAGAACATCAGCTCGCCGCTGCTGTCTGTTGCACCTGCCATACAACACCTTCATGTGAATATTTTTAATACCAACAGTTCTTTACCTTGGAGACCTCACATGCAAGTAGTGCAACTTCTAATCCACAATACTATCATATGCTTATGTAGTTGTAGCATGAAAAATTGTTTCTTTACTACATTTTACTGAAATGGTAAAATTTTGAGTAGACTGTAAGATACCATAAATAAATATCAGTAGTATGATACTTAAAAAAATTTACAGGTTTTAGGTTAGGTACATTTACTTAAATTGTTTACCAAATAAAAAATAATAATTGATCTTGGCAATGGACAATGCATTCATACATTAATATTATTTAATAAATTGGTGAAAGAAAACATCTAGAGGAAATTTTCAAAGGCGTAAATTGTCTGGAGTAATAAAAAAGAAAGTTAAGTCAATGTTGATGGACAGTAAGTCTTAGCAAGAAAGCTCTAATAGCTGTATTGGCGCCCGCTTTATATGACTGCGAATAACATATTAGCAGCAGAGATTGGTTTGGTTTGTAGTGGACAAAGGAAAAGAGTGATATAAGTCTAGAGAGAACTAGCACTCTACCTAGGTAATGATGATATGTATAATTTTACACTTACCAATAATCTTCTCAGGTTCCAGTCCACGGTCAAAACCAGAGGCCTTTTTATCATCACTTTTACTTTTTTTAGCACCCTTAAGGTCTGGTGTGGCAGTGGTAGACTTTCGTTTCTTAACATCTTTATCAATTTTACTGGTTTTGCCCTCTGAAATTTATAAAAACAATAACTATGACTCAAAAATGTATTGGGATTAAAAAAAATTTTGAATCTTAAGACAAAGTCTTAAGATGGAGTGTAATAGCAATTTATTTGTATAAACTTACCAGCTTCCTTTTTCTTTCTAGCTTCCTCAAAAGCTTGTATAAGATCTGGACAGTCAAGATTCTCTTCTGGTTCCCACGTATTGTCCCCATCGCTGTATCCTTTCCATTTTAAATAATACTCCACCTGAAAATGTATCCAACAAATCTTCAATCCAACTCTCCTTTTGACTACATGAGAGAAAAAATAAAAAGCAGCAGTTTCTCTACACGGATACACACATTATGTTAAGTACCTGATGGTGTAGAGCAGAGACTACAATTGCCTCTACACATATGAACATACCTCTACATAAGTCATTCCATATCTGAGGTTATTCATTTCCATAATGAAGCTTTTTGCTGTTTCCCAAACACAACTCAATTTAATGAGTTTCTTCGCAAACTTATGCAACTTTCCTCATGATATTTAGTATTTACTACCACCATGATATGATAATATATCACTGTAATTAAGTTTACGAAGAATGTGGCCTGCAAATACTGAAACTCACACTCCAGTCTTTGATGGCTGTGACAGACCAACTCTCGTAATTTCATACCGTGTATTAGAAGAGTTCCCAGACTATCTGTGAATTTTTACTGAAACTGGGGTTTGCAAAACCAATATTGGTGCAGTGAAACTCTTTTCTAATATGGTTTAAATATTTCCAATGAGTTGTTCAGTGTTTTTCAGTATGTATATTAAGTTGGTTTTGCAATCCTGGCTCGGGCAGTTAATAATTTTATCTATTTTGCTTCATACCTTCCCATTGCGGATTCTTCTGTCTAATACCTTCTCTACAGAGAACTCCTCCTCAACTTCAGGTTCACCCTCTTTTTTTTTATCGGCCATCCTGAAAACTATCAAATAAATGCAATTTTAACATGTCAATTAAAAACTAAATCTTATATTGAAGGTATGAGATAAAGTTATAAGAACAACTTGTTGTATCAATGGAGATATGTGCCTCCAGATCTTGTACATACATACCAATTCTAAATGGTAATAGTTTATCAGCTTGCCAAGCTAACCTCTAGCATATTTTTTTTAATCTATCATAATATATACCTACATGAGATGACTGACTAGAAACTATTATAAGTAAATCTGTCGTATCTGTATCTTAAGTACTTCGTTAACTTAACATAAGTAACCAAATCTATAGGAAGGAGTTAGTTAATTTATAGTCATGGGACGGCGTCCCGCCATTTTGATTCAGAGAAGTATGAAGCTGACCATATTTTCCCAATTTTAAGTGCAATAACAGAACTGGTTCATTGCATTCATATCAATTTAATAACTGCTAAGAACAAATAATTTAAAATGTTGTAAACAATGTAAACATTACCTTTTATAATACAAAAACACCGGTAGCGTACCTAAGCCCAAGACTTCAGCAGAACAGAATAATTTAATTTCGTCGTCAATTCCACAGATGAAGTAAAACAAATGTATCTATTATCTATGATAAAAAAAACTTATGGAAGCCAACCTACAGTCTCTGAAGACTATTGTCGTATATTACTATTGAATACTGTATTTTTAATCTAAAATGTACATTATATGAGTTGAAGTTGAAGCTAACAATGGCTAGTCCTCCAAGTCCTCCAACCAGACACTTTTTATGTGATGACCATTTTTTATATTATATTCACCCACCCGCCGAACATACCCGTAATAGTAGTAGATACGAAAGTAATTCTGCTTGTTTGTTTGCTTTTTTATTCCCTTTTCACGAGTCAACGGCTGTCAAACCGATATCGAACCGTCGCGGGTAGAATATTTTCTCTGGAACTCGCTGTTTCATACCCATAACATCAGATCAGACTAGCTAGGACAGACATTATCATTAATCAACTTCAAATAGCTTTTAATTGAACACTATTTCTATGTTAAGAGAAATAGTGTTCAAATGTATGTAGGTATATTTACGTTTATGTTTTGTATCGATATTAAGTACGTAACAGGTTTCATATTTATTTATTTAGATTGCTTAGTAGTACTTAATTTTTGTATATAATTGTGTTTATTTCACCCACTCAAGTGTCACGCTTACCTTTTCTATACACTTTATACACTTTGTGTGTGTGTGTGCGTGCGTGCGTGCGTGCGTGCGTGCGTGCGTGCGTGCGTGCGTGCGTGCGTGCGTGCGTGCGTGCGTGCGTGCGTGCGTGCGTGCGTGCGTGCGTGCGTGCGTGCGTGCGTGCGTGCGTGCGTGCGTGCGTGCGTGCGTGCGTGCGTGCGTGCGTGCGTGCGTGCGTGCGTGCGTGCGTGCGTGCGTGTGTGTGTGTGTGTGTGTGTGTGTGTGTGTGTGTACCAAAAATAATATAGATAGTGCCATCCACGAAGACGTGCCCCACCAACACACACTTTCACTATAAGCTACGAGGAAGAATAGTGGGGCGCGTCTTCGTGGATAGCATTATATATATATATATATTACTAGCTGTGCCCGCGACTTCGTCCAACTGGAATTTAACTAAAAAGTTATTTTAGTTAAATTTCTTTATTACATCAGCTGTCTGCCAGTGAAAGTCCCATCGAAATGTGAAAGTCCCATCCCATCGGTCCAGCCGTTTCAGAGATTATTCGGAACAAACAGACAGACAAAACTTTAAAAAAAAAATTGATTTTGCTATATGTAACGTGTATACATCCATATGCATTTAGTAAAAAGCGGTTATTTTAATATTACAAACAGACACTTAAATTAAATTTTTTTGTATAGATTATTATATACTGAACAAGCAAACATACAAGCGACTACAATCCAGCTGTCGATTGCGGTTAAAATTAAAGTCGATTAAAATTTAAAACACTGCAATCGGTCAACTAAAACATAAATAAAAAACCTAGCCCAACCAAACCTGTATCTGAACCCGAATTTCCGGAATCAATTTCTTTAAAAGGCATCTCATATGATTGTTCTATTATGTCAGATGTTTTTATTTTTTCGTCCGATTGGCATACAAATTTTGTGGGCATACATCCTAGATTCATACGCACTTGTGATACCGACCCCATCACATGATACTGCATATAGTTTTCCATATCATTAGGCAACTGAAAGAGAATAATTAGTCTATAGAAATTAGTAACAATAATGACAACATATGAGAAATAATTTTACTTTTAAAATACATTTTATTTCATTCAAACAACAATGTTAATGCCTAAAAATCTATCGTAAATACTAACAGCCGGTTTCTCGTACGCATTTCTATCCATCAAATTACGTGACAGATTCTTAATCTCTAATTAGACGTAGTTTGGGTTGCTAGAAGCTTCAACTGACAAACTGTTGGCAGTTTGTCAACGGTATGTCAAATCCCAAATCAATTGCCGATTGGAGCCATTTTGAGTTTCTGAACGCATTTTCTCTTTGTTAACAGATTGTTGACATACAATTTTTAATTGTAGATTATCGAGGAATTATCGACGTGTTAACGCAAGTATTCCGATTTGAACTCCAATTTCTAAGCGGATTTAATAGGATATAGGGATGTTACAAGATAATCGATTTTAATTTTTCGTTTTTTATAGCAATATTAATATAAAACTTAATTTCTATCAATAATGCTATTTGGTTTCCTAATTCCTTACGTTGAAATATTAATAGAACATTGCCTTTGATTTTTAGTTTTGAATTGGTTATATTTTTATTCACATAATTTTATTTGATTTTTAATCTGATATTTTTTTAATATGAATCTCTTTAGACAAACCCTAAGACATAAGTGTGTAAAGTTACAGAAATCGAAATAATCTTTTAATAATAGCAAAAATATTAGAAATTGGCAAGTTTCAAATCATCATCAGCCCTGTCGGGAACCTACCTATATGTTGAATTACTATAAATTATATAATATAAGTATTAGAATAAAATATAAGTAGATAGATCGCGTTCTGTGTAATTTTTACGCGACAGCGGCTGCATTTTAACATTTACACTTTATTTATTTATATTCTTTACACTTGTTTATCACACGATAACTGAAGTATGTTACGCACCCCTAATATAAGGATAGTGCTGACTATGCAAGCGCGACTCACCACAGCAACAATGGGCAGCGGTAGAAACCTGAGGCGCTGACGCAGCTCCTTGGACGATTCCACGTTCCGTGGGAACTCGCGTCACTCCGTGTTCACCCATCGACTCGGTCTCAAGTTTAAGTTAGAATATAAGTTATATTGTAATTTTTATTCTTTAATTAAATTAGTTAAAGCATTTTGGTTTTTTTTGAGACCTCCGGCCGCCACCCGCTTAATTGGCGCAGTCGGTAGGATACTCGAAAGCCGCGTCGTGTCAAGATCTCCGACCAAAAATCGGTCCGAGGCCCGCGTGGCTGACGGTTTTCAAGCCGAAATCGAGTATACAGAACGGGAGGAAGCCGAGGTGATCTGGACCTTGATCGTCAAAGATACCAAAATGCAGTGAGTACCTTGAATCTTCAAGTATTTGCTATTCCTAGTTCCTTACATTTCATTATCCTTTATACGTCCTCGTTATAAGTGCGATATTATATACATATTATATACTAAAATTAAAAGTATTACATAGGTATATTCATTTTGTGTCGCAGTGTTAATATAAAGCTCAAAGATTTTCCACCCACGCGAGTTTATGAGTACTAGTTATAGGAGTAGTAGTAATATTAATAGGCAGGCGTGTATGGACGAGCATAGGAACTTATCGGGTTTAGAAAATTCAGATAGCTTAGAAATCATGGCTAGTGACTCGATTGATACCATATACAAATCCCTCCGATTATTGCCAGAATTCGATGGAAACCCGCATATACTAACCAGATTCATAAATCTGTGCGATCAGTTAGTTATAACACATTTTAAGGTGGGAGAAGGTCACGAATTATCAAACTTAGCATTATTGAATGGGATATTAAATAAAGTGACGGGACCTGCGGCTAGATTGATTAACTCAAATGGCATTCCAGAGAACTGGATCGGGATTCGAAATGCCCTGATAAATAATTTCGCTGACCATCGCGATGAAACCGCGTTGTACAATGACCTTTCCTTACAGACTCAAGGCTCTAGTAGCCCACAAGAATTTTATGAGCGGTGTCAGAGTTTGTTCAGTACGATTATGACGTACATTACATTACATGAACCTGTTCAGACCACTGTAGAAGCGAAGCGGTCCCTTTATCAAAAGTTAACGCTTCAGTGTTACTTGCGGGGTCTCAAAGACCCACTAGGGTCTAGAATACGTTGTATGCGTCCAGAGAGCATGGAAAAAGCATTGTGTTTCGTACAGGAGGAGCTTAACACCCTCTACATACAGCAGCGCAACGAGGGTGGCCCCTCAAAGAAAGATTGGCAACCGCAACCGCCTGTGAATAGCTTTAATTTGCCCTTGAATAAATTTCATATGCCAAAACCTGTCGATCATCAAAATTTCAGTGTGCCAAGATTACAGCAAAATATAAATATGCCCGGTCCGTCGCGACAATTCATAAACCACCAGCCTTATCAAGGTTGGAGGCCTACACTAATGTCTCAGTTCCGTGGCCCTAGCCGGACCCAACAAATACTCCGAGCTCCGCCACCAAATTATAACCCGCAGAGCAATGTATTTAGGCTACCCCCTAGGCCACAACCACAGCCATCGACCTCTAATAACTACCCGCGTCCTATGAGCGGTGTGAGCCACTTTGTCACAAAGCCTCTGCCACCATCTGGGCATGATTGGCGTAAATTTGGCAACCCGCCGCCTAATAACTATTTTAAAACACGTGAAGTTAATTTCAACGAACTTGACTATGGGTGTGACACTCCCGACTATGAATACGGCTATGTTGATGATTATTATGACGACTACTATAACTATGAACCACAGCCAATTTTTTGTAATTATAATTATGACCAACCAAATTATGCCGAAAATGTTTCTGTTGAGGAGGTCAATCAAAACTCTGAGCCTGAGAGTAATGAAAATTTTCAAAAACGTTCGAAATCCGAAAAGCCAAAATAGAGGTAAACTTACATACGCAGCGACAACTTGTCTATATTCAGACAAGTAGCCCCTCATTAAAACTATTAATTGATACTGGGGCCAATCAATCTTTTATTAGCCCTTCTGCTGTCGAAAAATACTTCAGTCACATTCCTTTAAATTATGATCCGTTCGAAGTGACGAATGTACATGCCACGAGTAAAAACGATTACTCAATAACTTTACCGTGTTTCTCAGAATTCAACGAAGAAGTTGACGTTACATTATTCATTTATCAATTTCATAATTATTTCGACGGTTTGATAGGATTAGATTTGTTGAATAAATGGGAATCGAATATTGACCTTAAAAATAAAACTTTAGTTACACGAAACGCGGTGGTTCCGATACAAATGTATGATTCACGTAATGTCAACCTCTACGAAGATATTATACCGGCTCAATCGTCTAAGTTAGCCCGGTTGCCAATAAATTCAAAAGATGGGGAAGTGTTTGTACCCAACCAGACTTTGTGTAATTGTTTAATTTCGGATTGTTTAACAGAAGTAAAGAATAATCGGGGCTGGGTACAAGTGACAAACCCAACTCTTAATGACGTTATCTTTTCTATGGATCGTCCAGTATCATGTGAAGTTTTCAATGCCGAATGCGAACGTACACAATATTGTGATATGTCAGAACGTGCTAAGCATGTTGTTTCTCGACTTCGAACTGAACATTTAAATCAGGAGGAACTTG
The DNA here is from genome assembly GCA_945859725.1 of Drepana falcataria. Taxonomy (NCBI): domain Eukaryota; kingdom Metazoa; phylum Arthropoda; class Insecta; order Lepidoptera; family Drepanidae; genus Drepana; species Drepana falcataria. The sequence continues at coordinate 4,257,988 of OX243941.1, read as the reverse complement.
CTAATTTAACATCATTATGCGAACAATATGCTGATGTATTTTACCTTGAAGGTGAACCCCTTACATTCACTAACAAGATAAAACACAGCATTAAAACCACGGATGAAATTCCTGTCCATACTAAGAGCTATAGATACCCGCATATTCATAAACAAGAAGTTAAAGATCAGATAGGCAAAATGTTGGAACAGAACATTATACGACCTTCAGATTCTGCGTGGAGCTCTCCTATTTGGGTCGTGCCCAAAAAGGCTGATGCTTCCGGTAAGACTAAATGGCGCATTGTCATCGATTTCCGAAAAGTAAACGAAAAAACGGTTGATGATAAATACCCAATACCAAACATTACAGACGTCCTTGACAAACTTGGTAAATGTCAGTATTTTAGCACTCTAGATTTGGCTAGCGGCTTCTACCAAGTAGAAATGAGCCCCACAGATATACATAAGACAGCATTTAATGTAGAAAATGGGCATTACGAGTTCCTAAGAATGCCAATGGGTCTTAAGAACTCGCCTTCAACTTTTCAGAGAGTAATGGACAATGTCCTCAAAGACCTACAAAATGAGGTCTGTTTAGTTTATTTAGATGACATCATTGTCTTCAGCACTTCTCTTCAAGAACACATAATTAATTTGGAAAAAGTCTTCAAAAAATTACGAGATTCTAACTTTAAAATTCAGTTAGACAAATCCGAATTCTTAAAATTGGAAACCGAATTTCTTGGGCATGTCATTACTACGGAAGGCGTAAAGCCTAATCCTAACAAAATTAAAGCCATAGCTAAATACCCGTTACCAAAAACTACCACGGAAATCAAGCGTTTTCTCGGTTTACTCGGGTACTACAGGAAATTCATCCCTGATTTCGCTCGCATAACGAAGCCGATGACTCAATGCCTGAAAAAAGGTAGTAAAATCACTTTAGACAAAAATTATATAAACTGTTTCGAACACTGTAAAACTTTACTAACAAACGATCCAATACTTCAGTATCCAGATTTTAGTAAAGAATTCTTGCTTACAACTGACGCTTCCAATGTTGCAATAGGCGCTGTTTTATCACAGGGTCCCGTTGGCACCGATAAGCCAATAGCATTCGCATCACGAACATTAAATTCCAGTGAACTAAACTATAGCACCATCGAAAAAGAGCTTCTTGCTATAGTTTGGGCAACAAAATATTTTAGACCGTATTTGTTTGGCCGTAAGTTCAAAATTTTAACTGATCATAAGCCCCTACAATGGGTTATGAATTTAAAAGAACCCAACTCTAGACTTACAAGATGGCGCTTAAAATTGTCAGAGTACGACTACACTGTAATTTATAAGCAGGGTAAATGCAACACTAATGCCGACGCCTTATCACGCGTTGAAATAAATAATGAAACCACAACTTCAATTATAGTTAACCTTTCAGAAGAAGATCCCGATGATTCTAGAACCTTGACAGCAACGGAAAGTGTTGACGGTTCTAGAGACATGACAGCTCATACCGATGCTGAGAGCCCCATCCTGGAAATTCCGATCACAGATTATCCTCTTAATAAATTCACCAGACAGATAATTATTACAGTAGTAGGTGACATCAAAGGAAGGCCAGTTGCTACCAAACCATTTGACACACATACGCGTACTGTAGTTCAGGTATCTGAATCCAACCTTAAGGAAGACGTCATTAATGCAATAAAAGAATTTGTTAATCCTAAAATCAAGACCGGCTTGTTAATAAATCCGCTTACTGCTATGAGTTCTATAGTACCAATTATACAAACCACGTTTAAAAATTCGGCGATGAATCTTACATTGGCTAAAAGTGAACTAGATAATGTTAGAGAATACTTACGACAGCAGGAAATCATAAGCAAATATCACGATGGTAAGACTAACCATCGGGGTATAAATGAGTGCTACTTGGCTTTGTCTCGCAAATATTATTGGCCTAAAATGCGAGAGCATATTACAAAATTCGTAAACGATTGCACAATTTGTGGTCAAGCTAAGTACGACCGCAATCCAGTTAAACAACAATTTCGCATTGTTCCGCCTGCTAGTAAGCCATTTGAATTAGTTCACATAGATTTGCTTACCATCGAGAGTGAAAAATTTCTGACAATAGTTGACGCTTTTTCTTAATATGCTCAAGCTTACTACCTGAGAGATGGCACTGCCGTAAGCGTAGTTCAAGCTTTACTTAAATTCTCCACTCATCATGGTATTCCAGTAACTCTAGTTTCCGATAATGGCCCAGAATTTACAAATCAGTTATTTGCAGAATTTGTAAAGTTGCACAAAATACAGCACCACAAAATTGCACCACATACCCCTAATGAGAATGGAATCGTAGAGCGTTTTCACTCAACGATATTAGAGCACCTCCGTATATTGAAACTCGAGCGCAATAATGAACCGACTATCAATTTAATGCAGTACGCCCTTCTTGCCTATAACCATTCAATTCATAGCTTCACACGATGCAAACCGATAGAGGTAGTCACGGGGCATTTTGATCCTCGTGATCCCTTTGACGTAGATCTTTCATCCCATCTTTTGCAACAGTACATAACAGATCATAAAAATCGCATGAGTATAACTTATAACTTAATTCATGAAGCAGGCATCTCTCAACGAACTGAAATAACTAACAATCGTAATACAAATCGCGAAGTAGAAGCAGAATATTCCCCAGATCAACAAATCTTTGTAAGAAATCCACTCGCTTCACGAAGGAAACTAGCTCCACGTTTTACTCACGATAAGGTAATGGCAGATCTTCCGATTCATATTTACACTAGGAAGAAACGCGGACCTGTTGCTAAGTCTAGATTAAAGAGAGTACCCAAAACTGCAAATTTGTTGCAGGACCCTCCTCGTGATTCACCTACTCCTGGGCCCAGCTCTATCGCAAGAGATAATACTTGAAAACCTTGGAAACGGCCCCGGCATACTTCCCTTTAAACTAGGCCCTACACGCATGGTAACGCATTATCATTCATTTGTGCAAGCCGTGAATCTTCAAGAATTACAAACTAAATTGAATTTAATCAAGGAGCAACTATACAATGCTAGCCCTGAAATTCATGACAAAACTTCATTTTTATTTGAGCCACATATGAATTACCTAAAGCATAAGCTTCAAAGTGTGTCTGACCAGATAGAAACTTTTCAATTAAACCGCGTTAAAAGAGGACTTGTGGATGGTCTCGGGTCTGTAGTGAAAAGCATTACTGGCAACCTTGATTATACGGACGCCTTACGGTATAATCAAGCCATAAAAGATCTACAGGACACTGAAAAAAAGGTGATAAGTGAGTATAATAGCCATGTTAGTGTTACAAAAGACTGGATGGCTCATTACTCTAAAATACTGGATAGAGTAGTTGAAAATCAAAATAAAATAGAACATTTTATGAATCAAATTGTTCAAAGCGAAACAACTAGGGATAATGATATGGTTAAGTATGCGCACCTCGCGCAGGTATTTCTAATTTTAGAAGATAACGTAGATTATATTTCTCAAGAGCTATATAGATTAGAAAACGTATTGGCTTTCATTAGAACTTCTACAATGCATCATTCGGTTTTAAAAATAAATTCAATTAAAGATTTAATTAGTAAATTGCAACATTTATATGGTAAGGATAAAATAGTAGATCTAGATATTAGAGAGTATTATAACATTATTCAAGTAGGATCATACTACGTGGATAATGAAATTATTATAGTATTTAAATTTCCCGTTGTCGTTGCCCAAGTATATGATATGTATAAACTATCCATAGTCCCAAATAATAATTTTGAAATACTAACGCCACCTTTCCCTTTCCTGGCAATATACGGACAAGATTTCAAGTACATAGAGGCTGAATGCCCGAAGATCAATAAATGGTTTCTATGTTATAGCAACCGCAACATGCAAAGCAGATTACCTGAAGATTGTATCCAGCATCTGATCACCACCCAGCAACGGAAAGAAACCTGCAAGCCAATCAAAGTCTCGCTACAGAAACCGGCGCTTGAAGAACTTGATGACAGACACTTCACGCTTTGCTTCCCCAACCTCACCAGAGTACATCTCTCCTGCGGTCATGATCTCTACAAAGTTATTCAAGGCAGTTATCTCGCCATTATCCCGCATAATTGCTTCCTAGAAACATCGGACTTCATTATCTCAAACGTCCATGACCATCTGAAAGGACAAGCACTCAAAATTATGGACATACCTGAAAGCCGCATAACGTCGTCACAGTCGCCGGCAATCAAATTAAATACCATAAATCTTAACGAATTGCACGCAGTCAACGCAAGGGTAGCTACACAACCGGCACTAGAGATGAAGAAGGCAGAGATCGACTACAGCATTTATCATACAACGATCCCGATATACATAATCATATTAACTATAAGCATAGTCGCTGTGTTCCTGGCGTACCGCAGATACAGCATGAAGAGGGTGAAGATTACTAGCAACCATGAGGAGAATCAAGTTGAACTAAGAACAGTGTATGCTATTCCCAGCAGCTCTAAGGACAATCCTGAGCAGCCTCCAGCTCCATTTCTGACTAAAGTCTTCAATAGTCGCTGTACTACGGGGGGAGGTGTTACGCACCCCTAATATAAGGATAGTGCTGACTATGCAAGCGCGACTCACCACAGCAACAATGGGCAGCGGTAGAAACCTGAGGCGCTGACGCAGCTCCTTGGACGATTCCACGTTCCGTGGGAACTCGCGTCACTCCGTGTTCACCCATCGACTCGGTCTCAAGTTTAAGTTAGAATATAAGTTATATTGTAATTTTTATTCTTTAATTAAATTAGTTAAAGCATTTTGGTTTTTTTTGAGACCTCCGGCCGCCACCCGCTTAATTAGTACCTAAACAAACAAGATAAACAACAACAAATCAAACTTTTGTCCAACTAACGAAACTTCAGCTCCCGGCGGGAATACTTTGACATTGCAAGACAAAGACGAAGCTATAAGCTAGAGGGAAATAGACATACTTTAAAAAATAATTCGGCTGTCAACAGTAGATTAGTGAATTTTTCGATGATTTGCGTTCTAGAAACTCAAAGCTCGATGACAGATTGTTAACAAATTGTTATTGTGACAATCTGTTGACTAATTCATCGTGCTAAAATTGTACCAGAAACCGGCGGTAAGATTATCACTAACAGGTAAGAAGACAAGAAGGTATTCCCAAAAGTAAAGTGACGAACTTGGTCTTCTGGTCTTCACAGAAGAAAATATTTGAACTATTAGCTATGTCATTATGATCCCTCCGAGAAAGTTGCAATCACTTTCGGCGCACTTCGACATTCTTTGGAACACTTACAAATAGTTTTTCCGGAGTTTTTAACGACGTACTTGTACATTTTGAAACTGTACACCATTTGTAACTCATTTTATGTCAAATCGCTGTTATAATTTAAATTCAATCGCACTTTCGTTTTTTGTTTGCAACAAATGTATGTGGATAACATGTGCCACAGATCATAATACTGGCTAGTGACGTCATCGACGCCATTGCAGCGCCATATTGTCAAAGTAGCGTTTTGGCGCGCTATTTAAATATTGCATTTTTAATTTAATATTTTTCAGTAAATATTTACCAGAATTTATAAAATACAAGTTTTACAGGGTTCCTTAAACTCTACTTAATAATATAGAATGGATATTAAATACCAGATAAATAGCCTAACGTGCTTGATAGATATTCGACTTAAACTGTTACACATTCGTAATGTCTAATAAAGTGTTCAATAATCATTGTTGTTTTGTGTGATAATAGGCGTAATTAAATAATCAGATTTATTAAGGAGATAATATATATTAAAAGATTTTAAGCACATGGTAAAATATAAAATTTGAGACTTTCAATAAAATAAAAGGTATATTATAATCGGCCTTTTTTACTGAAACACCAATCACATCGTATGACGTCACGCCTATGTAAGCTGTATCGCATAGGATTTCGTTATGATTACGCATTTGGATACTTGTTTGCAGCGATTTATTATTTCAAGTGATTTCTCGATGGAACAAGGCTTTATTAAGACAAACAGCTCTAATTTACCGAGGATTGACTTGATGATGTGAGAGATTTTCTCGCATCAAATAATTTTGTCGTCAGTGTTTAGGAATGTGAAAATCTCCTTCAATAAATTTGTATTGATCCTTGACACGTTGGATCTAACAACTAAGCTTTAATCGAACTATAATTTCAGTATATATTATTAAATAATCAAAGATTTAACTATTTAAGCCGGAAATGCGTATTAAAAAGCTTTTTTTAAATATTTCCACACAAACAAACTTTCGCATTTTTATTATTAATACGATGGTAGGTTAAGACATCAATATTTCAACTACTTATTGCACGTCAAACAAAGGTTTTAAGTTTAAAACCTATCAATTACATACTCACATCAAGGCGGTATTCACAGAAATAAAGTGGCGAATAGTGGTTGATATTGATGTGTTTTACACAAAGGTACCGCACACCACTTATAAACTTTGGAATCCATTTTTATGACACAAAATATGTAATATTTAGTTTACTTTCTACGCTTACCATTGACGTCATTGATGTGCTTACCTATATGTGACGTCAGAACGGATGCCAATACAACTACAAGCTGTTTTCGCGCACTATTGAAAAATTAATAGAAAAACGGCTTTTAAGTGCGCTAAATCTTATTTTATATATTAAATCTTATCTTATTATATTATTATTTTTTATAAATATAAATGTGTAAGTACCTACATTTAAATCAAAATCAGTCGTCATGCCTATTTTCAAAGGTTATGTCTACAACAAACTTGTCATAGTCTATTAATGTTGCTATTTTTGGTAAGAAAATAAAGACTGTAGATTTGTAAAAAAATTAAATTGATAATAAGAATGATAGGCAAAACCAAAACAAACATAACCTCAAAAAGTAAGCTTCCATATATCAACAACTTGTTGACGTCAAACAAAGATTTTAATAAAACCTAACATTATATGAGTATGTTACTCACATCAAAGTGGTCTTCACAGAAATAAAGTGGAGAATTCGTGACTACGTCGTTCGGGTCTCGCCGTGCGAGCTCCAACCACTTATCCCTTATTGTTTTCTTGTTTGGAACATATACAAACAACTTATTGCGTGTTGATATTGATGTGTTTTTACACAGAGGCACCGCACACCACTTATAAACTTTAGAATTCATTTTTATTACATTAAAGATGTAATATTATTTTTTCTTTCTTCGCTGCGCATAGACACAGTGACTTGTTTACCTAGGCGTAACGTCAGAGTGGACACCTTGACACCTAAAGATTACAATTTATACACACCTACGACCTGTTTTCATGTGTTCACTCACATTACAGTAGAATTTCAAAATCTTGCGTTATGCCCATTCTTCACTAAATGCGTATGACTGAACTCCTCCTTAAAGGCTAAACAGATTTTGATGAACATTTTTGTCAATTTGATTCGACATATGTTTAGATACACATTTAGATAGCTCTGCGATCGTGTTTCCGGAACTTTAATTTTTTCACCTAAGTGAAGCTGGGCGGCACAGTTAGTATCTACATGTGAAGTTAATATTACTGATATATATATATATCAGTAATATCTTTCTCGTTGTGACTTAGGATATATCTCTTGTGAAAATTGGGTAAGGGTACTAACAACACACCACTGCCCACACCTTAATATTAAAAATTAATAATAGTTTAGGTATATATATATGTATATATATATCCATATATATATACCTAATATATATATATATATATATATATATATATATATATATATATATATATAGGTATATATATATATATATATATATACCTAAACTATTATTAATATAAGGATATATATATAAATATATATAATTATTAATTTTTAATCTTAAGGTGTGGGCAGTGGTGTTGTAAGTACCCTTACCCAATTTTCACAAGAGATATATCCTAAGTCACAACGAGAAAGATAGCTAATGCATCGCCGTTTCTGAAATTAAAGTTATTATAAATAAGACTACCAGAACCAATCAATTCAACTACAATCATGTAGTGAAAACAAGGATGTTTATGATTTTTTATCTAGTTCCTCTTATTATTTATATTTGTTTAATTAAATTCATTGTAGTCTATGGCATTTTCATCTCATCTTTAGAAAAAAGTTATCTTTGTCTATGTCTTAACACGGGAAAGTTGTAAATAATTTACGTTAAAATTAATACGAATCTCTTAAATTGAAACCGTAAGATAAATCAAAAGTGACCAAATGAATACAAAGTGAAGTCCAAAAGTGATGGATAACCATAAACAGAGTGCCTTATGAAACAAAAAACTATCATTACGCACGATACCCCAACGCCATTTTGAGGCGAAATTTTGTATGTAAGTGCCAAGTATTTCGCAATATTTTCATCGTCCGCCCTCGTCAAGGGGTTGCGGCTAGTAAATATTGGTTGTACTGGATTTGAAACACGTCCGGGAAGTTTCAGTATGTGATCAAGTGCATCCGCTGAGGCGGAGACTCGATGCTCTCATCGAGGTGGGTTGTGGTGCCGTTTATCTAGAGCTCGCATTAATTAGATTAATAGTGTAATAGTGGACTGAAAACTAGTAGGGTGATAATTCTTACATAAGGTGTTGTGTGTGGTTAAAAGATATAAGCGCTTAAGGTATGTGGAGAGTGCGTAGTGAAAATATTGGCCGTGGCTAGTGTTATCGGTGGCGTTTCCGACTGTTGCAGATAGCGGGTGGCGCGGAGGATGGCCGTAGATGGGAGCGCTCTAATTAACTGACGGACAACGCCGGCTTACAGCTGGCGCAAGCAGTATGTATACCATACCTTATCTTTTGATTTGACAAACCACCCTGCATCCACATTTCAACATTGTATTAGCTGCTAGTCATGGTTCAGTTATGACTGCTTTAGTTGCTTACACTATGTTATGGGAATTCTGCTCTTTCTGAGTATCTGTATGTAGCAAAATCAGCATTAAGAACAATTTCATCTGTAGAATTAATTGATTGCTGCAATTGATGAAATTGACAGTGTTCACATCTATGTTAGTAAGTGTTTAAGGAGAAGTATATGACCACATGCATATTTTCATGAACACTAATCTCCGTATTGGCTAAGTTTGTTAACTGAGATTTCCTTAATAAAAGTCAATGACACTAACAATGTGTTTCATATATTGACATACTAAAAATGTATATAATAATAATAATATATCCTTTATTGTACAAAGACAAATAGTAATGACAAAAAATACATGTAGTAGGCACAATAGGCAGCCTTATCGCAAAAGTGATTTCTACCAGGCAACCAGTGTAGAGAGAGATAAGAAACAGAGAAAGAAAAGGTAGGTGTGACAGTTGAGAGGATGAGATATAAACAATTATTATAATATATATATAATAGACAATCTACATAAATAAATACGAAACATATACTTACATAACATACATACAATAACATATACATAATTAAACCTACATATGAACAAGTTAAAAAGAGAAATAGTGTTCAAATAAAAGCTTTTTGAAGGAGATTAATTACAATGATGTATGATTAGTATATAATGTTTATGGGCAATAATCAATTGGTACACATAAAGATATTAAGATGTAAGTAAGTAAGTTCTTTATTGTAATAACTGTGTACATTGTGGTGGTAAGAAAGCAGGTACTATGACACAACAGTTAGTCCATGTATAGTTTACATTTACAAAAAAAAATCCTTTTATATTTAGTTCAATCTTATTATTCTGTCATATGGCACAAGGGACCTGAAATGTATACATGCATTTCCCCTTTCATCCTATTTAATAAGGAGAGATATTTATAATACAGTCAAGATACTTCGAATATATACAAAGTTTATATTTATTACAGAAATAAGAATATAATATTTACAAAGAACAGTTGAAACTAACTACCAACCAAGTTAATCTCAAAAGTTTTAGTAACTAAATATTATGTAAGCAATGTCATGATTTATATGCAAGTTATAATGAATTTGATTTCATTTTAGTTGTCCCCATAGATATACCAAGTGTACATTTTTATTGCATTGAATGTAAGCATCTTAAATAGTGTCTTTTTATTGATAGTTGCAATTTCAATCAGTATCTTGTGTCCTACTAACATATTATAGTGCGAAACAATATTGATTTATTGTTCAAGCATGTTACATGTTAACACACAGGAATAAGCTTCCAAAATAACATTGTAACTGTAATGCAATTCCATTGATTGATAGCATACCTATGGCCTCATCTTTGAGGACTACATTTTATAACAAAAAGGGTTAAGTTTACTAGAAATACTTGTGTTCTAATAAGTAGCAACTGTATGTACATAATATAAGTATTTATTCTCTAGATTGTTTTAAATGAAAATTGTAGTTTGATCAAATAAAATTGACCCAAACATATTAATGTTATATTATGTACTTTCATATCATATTGTGACCCGTGCGGGGAAGGAAGAGAGGATAGAGTGCCAGTTCTTTCAAAGACTTACAGACATCATTCTCTTCATCCATATTCATCTGTCATAAACCTATATAGTATAATATTTTAAAAAATACTGTCACAAATAATTTTTTTTTATCTGATAATCATAAAATCCTGGATATCACACAAAGTCAGCTGACCCTCACCTACACAAAGCTCATACTATATGTGTCAACTATCAACCCAAACCTTACTTCTTAGATATATATATATATATATACTAGTGGTCCCGCCCAGCTTCGCTTGGGTGAAAAAAGTAAATGCCCTAAAACACGATCACAGCGCCACCTATCGGGTCCAATTGTGAATCTAAACCATTCTCGAATCTCCACGAACACACACAAAAAATTTCATCAAAATCGGTCCAGCCGTTTAGGAGGAGTTCAGTCACATACACACGCACACAAGAAATATATATATTAAGATATATATATATATAATAAGCATTACATCTAGGTACAAGGAATAAACATGCACATTAATCAAATGTTTGTTGCTGCAGTGAATTGAGCTATATATCTTAATAATTTAAAAAAATATAAATCTTTATGGTTATATATTCTAAGGTTTACTGAATTCTTCAGTAAAAAAGTTTTTCTTGAGGTATGGGTTTTAACTGGTTCATACAAATAAAAAAAATTGTCTAGTACATGACATTCACTATATCAATAGATATAAATAATTTCAAAATTAAGAATAGGTATAATATAACAAAACAAATTATACAAAAATGACCTTACCCTATTGACAAAAAATTAAAGGTTATCATTTTGGAATGCAGTTATGGTATAGTAGCATTTATTTCTTAGTAGGGTCTTAAGCTTATTTCGGAATATATAATACTACACACGACTGTGCTATGTCTATGTAAATGTCATTAGTCTCTCTGCCATCAGTTTCTATAAGTAGCAGTTTATAAAAGCTATTATATCTATTGATGTAGAATACCTTAATTTCTTTCATTTGATTGAACTAATGGTTGATGTAACATTACTATAAGAATGCGAAAATTAACCATGAAATCAAGAAAATATGAGTTATGCGTGAAATGTTCCCAATGCATATTATTTTTATATTACTATTAACATTTTACTAGTAAGAACTATAGCAAGCCTTTTAATTGCAGCCAAAAATGCCGCGACCTGGCAGTCTCAAAGATCCGGACATTGCTGAGATGTTCAGCAGACATGATCCGGAAAAGATCTTTGAAGACCTCCGGGAGATTGGTCATGGATCCTTTGGGGCGGTATACTATGCTCGCTGCAATCTCACCAAGGAGATTGTGGCCATTAAAAAGATGTCATACTTGGGAAAGCAAAGTGAAGAGAAATGGCAAGATATCTTGAAAGAAATAAAGTAAGTGGTTATTTATTCATTACTAGCTGTGCCCTCAGCTAAAATTAAGTTTCATTGGTAGATATTTTTCTAGAATATTTTTTTTTATAATCCTGCTAATAATCCATTTCTATGCAATATTCTATCCAATTCCGTTAATCAGTTCTGGCATGAAACAGGGATAAACATCCTCAAAAACTTTCCTATTTATAATATTAGTAGGATCTTAATATTCCTTTACGACAGGAACATAGTGAAACATGTCTGCCTTTGGTAAGACTTAAGTTCCTGACCAGTTCTATTACTTAAGTTCTATCTAGACTTATGTATGTAAATACTCTTTCCCTTCATCTACATTAATCAGTGACTAAGACTTCAATGGTAAAATTATGATATTTCCAATAAAAACTACATATTCTTTTCCTAGAATTTCATCAAAATTAATCCACACTTTAGAATGTCTTTGGGAACTGTATTTTTTTATCCTAAACCACTAACAAAACCATTATTATGTAAACCATTATAATATGTGCAAGTGAAAATGCATTTTCATTTGCATTCAAGTTATTGGTTTGGATGTGGTAATAATAATTTATCATTACACCTATGATGTTGCTTTTTAGACATCAGTCTATGATGTCTATTAATCTATATCATTATATTTACCATAATTTCTTTCTTCTATCATATTGTAACTGTTCATGTAACATTGTATTAATGAACAGATTCTTGAAGCAACTGGACCACCCTAACACCATAGAATACAAGGGTTGTTACAAGAGGGAGCATACGGCGTGGCTTGTTATGGAGTACTGCGTTGGATCTGCATCTGATATTATTGAGGTAAATGGTGCAAATAAGTCATATTTTTGTCCAATCGCGAGAATACACGATATATATAGTGCTAAGAGTCAATTTTGAGACTAAATTGATTTATTTAACTTTATGAATACGATAGCCAGATATATTTTAGGTGCTAACGTGACAAATGGCGAGTCCATCGACGTTACTCAAGCACGACTATACTATATATGTATATAATTCGTTCTCAAACGTATGTAGGTTTCCTCTCGATACTATCCTTCACCGCAAAGCTCATGGTGTGACTAAACACTGTACTTAAGTTCAGAAAAACTCATTGGTGCAGTCGGATTCGAGCTTGCGATCTTTGTGTCGCTGGCGATTATTTGAAACACTTGGCCACCAAAGCTCTAATAAATTTGCGATTGAGTTATATGTTTCTCGGAAAACTATACACGGTAGCAGGACGAGTTATATCCTGCAAAGATGATGTAAATGTAATGCCGATCTACCAGGATTGTATGAATGAAAGTTGCATAAAAACGTTCATGCTAAACTCTACGATGATTGGTCGATCAGCTAGGATTGAAAGCGTTACATGCAAAAAAACACTTTTAATATTAGTCATTCAAGTGAGACACAATGAAATTTTATGGATATCAGGCCAGTAACTTTGTTTAACAGTAACAACACAAATGTGCACCGGACACTTGCACATTCAACATTCCGCGAAACGGTGACTAAACTTACATCCTAAAATTCTAATACTGAATTTATGAGGTCACTATTATCTTTGATTACGCAGAAAATATACCTACTTAGTAAAGCTTAACACTGTTACGTCACGAGACGACATCTGTGATTCAGCTGATTATTTATCTATAAATTCAGTTAGTCAGCAAAATAACAATCTATTAATGCACGTATGTGAACGTTTACGTATATTTCACATAGTTATCGTCCAGTTTCGAATTGGGACTCGAAGTCTTGACTTTTATTTTTACTTGATTATTTAAAAAGCATCATTCACCACCGGAAAAATTCCCGACAAACTTCGTGTGAAGAACTTTTCCTTTTATGTGCCTATTTGCAGTTATAATATCTTCACGCCTTCTTACGACTTTGAAAGGGTAGGCAGAGATGTGTAGGTAGTACCAACACACCCACTTTCCGCCAGAGATATATTTAAGGAGCCAACGTAGGTGGAGAGTCTATCGCCGTTACTCAAGCACGATTTTACATGCCTTTGAATTTCTTTTAAAGCCTATGGTGGTTTACTCTCGATGTTTTACTTCACCGCAGTTTGAATATGTTCACTTTGTGTTACTGGAACCACTTGTCCACCATAGCTCTTATTTTGCATACAATACAATGGATTTCCCTAAGCTTTGTTGTGGGTTATTTAATGTTCGTAGCGACTAGTTCTTTCTGCATAATTTCATAAAAAAATATCTCATTGACCAGGTACATAAAAGGCCGCTACGAGAGGAGGAAATCACAGCGATTTGTGAGGGCGTTGTGTGCGGCTTGTCATACCTCCACAGCCTGGGTCGTATCCACCGGGATATCAAGGCAGGGAACATATTGCTCACTGAGAATGGCACAGTCAAGCTCGCTGACTTTGGCAGCGCCAGCATCAAATGTCCCGCCAACAGCTTCGTGGGCACTCCTTACTGGATGGCGCCTGAAGTCATATTGGCCATGGACGAGGGGCAGTATGATGGAAAGGTATGGTTGTTTGTCACCAATTCATTGAAGGATGCCGAGTCTGTTTTGTGAGTTTGCATTGCTTTGCTGAGCCTCTGACATATGTAAGGCAGTGGGCGTGTGAGCCAGTGAGTGAGCTTTGTCTATAGGCAAATCATTCAGGTGCATAAATGGGCTTTTAATTAAAAAATACGCCAGAGCTCAGGCGTAAGTACATAATTAAGCAAAATTTATTGTTGTGAGGACCCGTAATGAGACCAATTTGAAGGAATAAATTGGATCTCTTAATGTGTGTCTGGATTATATTATATGTAGTTGTATAATGTTCCAGGTGGACGTGTGGTCGCTGGGCATAACGTGTATAGAGCTCGCCGAGCGCAAGCCCCCATATTTCAACATGAACGCCATGTCAGCGCTGTATCACATCGCGCAGAACGACTCGCCCACTTTACAGGTAATCTGTGAAACCCCAGTTGAATAGTAAAACTTAGCTTAGGTTTAGCTTATAGGTTATAGAATGTCAACACGCTTTGCGGGAACCTCTCACCGAAAATATATTTTAATGTCCGAAGACATAAATGGTCAGTCTCTCGATCAATAATTGGGAATAACTAAACCTTTATCAGTTTTTCCTTTTGGGATTTAACCTTTGTTAGTTTAATCCCAAGATGCCAGCATTACATGCGGTCATCCTGGGATTAATTGTATGTTTTTAACATGACTATATTCCATTTGTATTCAGCAAACCCCGAGTAATTCATGCACTAACTAGCACTGGGAAATCTAGTTTTTTTACTTCATACATAGTTGTTCTACAGGCTCCAGAATGGACGGACACATTTCGATACTTCGTCGAAGCGTGTCTGCAGAAGAACCCTCAAGACAGGTTGTCGTCAACTAAGCTGCTGTCCCATTCCTTTATCACACGGCCGCGGTCGCCCAACGTACTCGTGGACCTCATACAGAGGACTAAGGCAGCCGTGCGAGACCTAGACAACCTCAACTACAGGAAGATGAAAAAGATACTCATGGTTGATGGCGATAACGAGAGTGCTATCGGTGGGTACAAGCTTTAATTATCTTTAGTTAGTGGTGGCTTTGTCTGTTTTATTTTGGGTGCATCTGCTACATAATACGGCGTCATACAGGTCTCGTTTATTTAAAGGTGTTCAAACCACATAGAAAACTGGTAATTGGTCACTCAACGGATTTTGCTAATTGAATAAGTTTTAATTAAAATTACATGTATGTTCATTTAAATGTTAATGCTTTGTGTACAGTTACTTAACGTACACGCATAAGTGTGTAAAATATCAAAAAGCAGAATGGTTAATAATGTTTGCAATGCCTAGAAGACACCAGATGAGGTTCCGATGCAATAAGTAAAGTATTCGGATGTCATAGCCGACTATGTAATAACTGTATTTTCTGTAGGCGATAGCGAGGAGACGGCCGAGGAGCGATCGGGCGGCGACAGTTCCAAGTCCAATTCGGCCACGTCGGAGCACAGCGTCGCTGGTGCATCCAGCCAGAGTTCCTCCTCGGGCAGCCTGCGGCGACGCCCGGTCAGTACTCTGCTTTACACGTACACAGTGCTACTCATGAGTTGGCTTGGGTCGTTTCCAGAAGAGTGGGGAGGTTCCTCAATGTAGTACATATATTGAGGTGGGGTTGAGTTGCTTGCAGAAAAGGGGGCACATGTTTAGTGCTTATGTATTGCCCACAATA
The DNA here is from genome assembly GCA_945859725.1 of Drepana falcataria. Classification (NCBI taxonomy): domain Eukaryota; kingdom Metazoa; phylum Arthropoda; class Insecta; order Lepidoptera; family Drepanidae; genus Drepana; species Drepana falcataria. The sequence continues at coordinate 4,241,887 of OX243941.1, read as the reverse complement.
AGGGTTTATTTTGAGTGATAACTGTGGTATTGGTATATAAATTGGTAATTCCGTGTAGACTTCTGAGGTAATTACACCAACGGAACACTACTATCCAGCAGCATTGATAATTAGTGGATTCTTCAGTAAGGTATACTTATTGCCTGAGTTGCCCCTTGTTTATCAGCTGCTGCCTTGGCCCCATCAGGGTAGGTATTGTCAAGGGTAATTCTGGATGTGAGCATAATCCCAAGGTCTGTTCGAATAGCATAACAATACTTCTCGAAACAAGGTCCGTGCAATAAGAAGCAAGTTATGCCACTGAGAATTATGGTGACCGCATGCGCTAGTATGCTTGTGTTAAACTTTCATTATGTGTGCATAATTTGTATTGTATGTGTTCTAATCAATATACTATGTCTCCAGATGAATGCCAACCACCACAGCCAGCACCAGCAACAGCCTCAGTACCAACACTTGAACCACCAACACTCCTCACACTCTGCTCGGTAAGTCTGCAACCATTATACCATTCTTCTATGTTCAATTGCTCAGCATATTACTAGGAGGCCTAAGCGCATATCTAGTACATATATTGTATTATGTCTTCATGTTATTACGAAGTAATGTGTACAAAGAATTAATATTAACTGATGGCAGGAATGATTTGAATGTTTAATCATTAAATTTAATTATTTTTTTTGTACATTTATGTAAAAATGTATACTGGTACTGGTAGTTTATCCCAAGTTATCATTAGTCCCGAAATAAATGTACAAGAAAGGTATACATAGTATTGCTGAGAAATGTATTTAGAATGTGTTGTAGCTGGTAATAGATCACGTATATACCGTAGTGCTTGATTATGTAGAGTATTTTATTACTGTAATAGATGCATGTTAGAAGTCTGTCTCAAGCATGAAAGTCTCTTGGTGTTGTCATAAACTAGTTATTTTGCACTCACACTAGCAGTAAGATTAGTTAGTGGCTGCTTTGCATTATTGTGTAGTGGGTGTAATATTTATATTAACTGGCGCACTACACTTACGCAGTAAGGGATTCAGCACATATTTATATCTAATGATAATTCCTTTAATAACGCGAGATTTCCAGGATCAATATAGGGTTTGGTGTTACTGAAAACAGTGCCGGATTTACACATTTGTCGCCAGTAGGCTTTTGCAATGTTGCTTCTCATACCTAATTCGTTATCCTAGTTCACAATCGTTTATTTTTATCAATGCTGACTCAAACATAAAATAAAATTAGCTCCTCATGAATTCTGCCGCTCTAGGCTTTACCCAGAGAGCTGGTAAATCCGCCACTGCTTGAAATTATCAACGTTTTACATCGGCCTCCGCCCCTTTTGCGCTGACCGCATGCCCTAGCCCGCACTGTTACCTTTCAGAAGCAAGCGCATGAGCTGGCTTTACTCATGTTGGTGTTTCGTACGCAGAGAGAGCGAGAGCCCTCTGCCCGCGTCGCACGACGACTATGTGAACCGGGACGCGGTGCGCGAGTACGCCAACCGGGACTCGCTGTGCGACGACTACGGGGAGGACTACGCCAACCGCGAGGCCATCAGGGAGGCGCGCGAGAGGGAGCGCCAGTCGCACGACTACCGCGAGTACGTGAACGCCTCCGCCGCCTGGCACCAGGACAGCGGCGACGACAACAGGAACACGCAGCGGCGGCAGACCACCAGGGGTGAGCTTATATTGGACCTTCATTTAGGCTAGGGCGCTGCTTCAAACTACTGCTCCAAAACCTAGCTATTGTGGCCTAGATGGCTCTTGATTAAATATCCAATGTCTATCAAATGTCTGCAGTGCACTATGCTACCAGAGTCGCATACAAGCTGACTGTCGCACGTTGCTCGTATCATATCGTACAAGTATACTAGAGAGACTAGAAATAACTGATCTTTCATCAGTGTAAATTGTTGGCAATGTGGTCAGCAAGTACTAGCGCTACTACTATAGTAACTGTATACGTTATTGGCAGCTGGGTAACAATTCGATCTATTTAGGTGTGAGCAACAACGTGTCGGCGGCGATGTCGTTGGTGTCCGAGCACGGCGCGAACAACTTCGCCACGATACGGACTACGAGCATCGTCACCAAGCAACAGAAGGAACACAACCAGGTTGGTATCCTTCTGGCGTATGCGCAGGAATTAGTATATAATTTAATTTCATAATATAATATAATAAAAAAGACAGAACAACTAAGCTAAATGACGAATTATTGCCTGCGTTCGAGCCGTATAAGGCGAGCAGTCCAGAGTTACAGCGTAGGGTTGCCACCGTAAAGTTACTTAGGAGTTGTGTTCGCGCCAGGAGATGCACGAGCAGATGTCTGGCTACAAGCGGATGCGGCGCGAGCACCAAGCGGCGCTGCTCAAGCTGGAGGAGCGCTGCAAGGCGGACGTGGACACACACAAGGCGCAGCTCGACCGCGAGTACGACGGGCTGCTGCAGCAGCTGTCAAGGGAGCTCGAGCGGCTGCAGGTGAGGGCTGGCCATAGCACAAAAATTTTTTTTCAATTTATCCACAGTCATGATCATAATGTCCTACACATATTATAAATGTGAAAGGTGAGAAAGATGTTTGTGTCTCTTTCACGCAAAAAAAAAACAACTGAATGGAATGGAATGAAGTTTAACACAGATATATTGGCTGGATATATAATTGTTTAGCTTCCAATTAAATCTAACTACGCGGGTGAAACCGCGGAGCACAGCTACTTGATTCTTATATTAGACCTATTTGTATGGATATATGTATTATTTGTGTTTATTGTGATATAGGTACTGGAGGTGTATCATAATGAATAAATAAATAAACATTACGCGACATTGATGGTAAATTTCAGTATTTTTCGGTTTTAATTCCAAATTTATTTTTATTTTAGCAAACAATAGGTGTTTTAATAGATTTGTGTCGTTTGTGTGGAGGGCATATTCACAAAAACGCACATACAGATGTTCCATTGAGGAAGTACAGTATCTTGACACTTGACTACTTTGACAATTTTGAGAGATTAAGTCAAACGGGATTTCGGCTTTTTAGCTTTAATGAGTAACTATTTGCAGACGAAGCACGCCCAAGAGCTGGAACGGAAGCAGAAGCAGAACGCGGCGGCGGAGAAGAAGATGATGAAGGACATCTCCGTGCGGCAGGAGCAGGAGCGCAAGACGTTCGACGCGCAGCGCAAGCGCGAGTACAAGGCCAACAAGGAGCGCTGGAAAAAGGAACTGAGCATGGACGATGCCACACCCAAGCGGCAGAGAGATGCCACGCTGCAGTAAGTGTTGCCATGTTTGTGTGCTCACTATCACACTCTGTCGACAGTTGAGCGTAAAGGGCTGCCCTAAAATATACTAGGCATATTGAAAACTCTCTCATCATGGAGTATACAAAGATATCAACCATTAAAGAATTTCAAGAAGTAAAGAATAGTATTAATGTTATGAATACACATTATGATAGGTGTTAAAGAATATGCATTATTATGTGAACTTTGTAATGATTCTCCCCGCAGATCCCAGAAAGACAGCCTGAAGCAGGCCGAGGCGGCGGAGGAGGCGCGGCTGGTGCGCTCGCAGCGTGAATACCTGGAGCTGGAGTTGCGCCGCTTCCGGCGCCGCCGGATGCTGGCGCTGCACCACAAGGAGCAGGAGCTACTATGCGAGGCAAGCCGTCCTGACCCCTGCCATAACACACACACAGCTATATTTCCCCCTCTCTTTGATCACAATATAATCAGTATAGGTTCGATCACCGTCCGTACGATGGTCGGAGTGTGATATTTATCTAGGTAAGTACTAGTACTATTATTTGTAGATAATACATATATATATATATATATATATATATAGTAATGAATATACAAACATATATAATAATGAATGTCATATTCCTCTATGTGTTAATTCAGTTAATTATCTATCTTTGTGAGTCTCTCTTTTCGCCGGATATATATTTAGGTCCCGACGTAGCAGATGGGGAGCCCATCGCCGTTTTCAAGCATGGCTATGCATACGCCTTTGAATATCTTTTCAAATGTAGGTTATCTTATCTTCGCAGGTTACCTCTCTATATTTTCGTAGCTTCATCGTATGATTGATCTTATAATTAATAGCTATTGAATATACCTTACGTGTGTGATGGACATGAGTATTTGTACCTTAGTCTCGGGAGACATATTAATTTATGTGTATCTATAAAAGTATGTATATCATTGCTTAGTTCCGATAGTACAATTCTGGCCTAGAGGGCTGGATCCATTTGAGTGGGATTATCCTAAGAAATGCATGATTACATTCATGGTGCGTGTCTTGAAGCGTTGATAAATAACTGTAATAAAAATGGCTGTATGTATTGCAGGAGTTGAACAAGCGGCAGCAACAGCTGGAGCAGGCGCACGCCATGTTGCTGCGTCACCACGACAAGACGCAGGAGCTCGAGTACCGACAGCAGAAAGGAGTGCATGCGCTAAGGTACCATTGCCACTGTTCATTTAGTAATAAGGCCACTAATAGTAAACGCCACCTCAAAATTGATACAAACATGATTGACACAAATAAACATATGAATATCAATAAGAGTTGGTATTATATTTTCAATTCCCTCCCAAGGGTAGGGTTTCTTGTTTTTCGCCTGGCATATTTATGTGCCAATGTGAATAATGTTGGTCCGTTGCCCTTTCTCTGATATAAATGTTATGTACATACGAATTTGAATTTTATTTTCGATCGTGGTATCTTCCTCGTAGTAAATAGAATGGTTACAGTGTAGTGAGTGCACGGAGTTGTTTTATAGAGAGGAGCAGCTGTCCAACCAGCATCAGACAGAACTAGCGAACCAGCGCGAGTATATGCAGCGGGCTGAGCACGAGCTGCGCAAGAAACACGCGCTGCAGCTGAAGCAACAACCCAAGAGCCTCAAGGTTACCTTAAAACACTCTATATTGTATTGAATATATTTTATACCTCAAAGGTGGCAAAGCATACAGTCTGCCTCATGGTAAACGATTACCCAGTTATCGACGCTTGCAACGCCAAGGGTAGCGCTCGGGCTCTTCTGCCCCCTTGCCTTCACTGAACTTCAAAGCCAGTTCAGTCCAAGCCAAATCCTTTTTGTCTATTTTCTCGTTAGTCAGTTTTTAATTATTCTCAATAATACAGCCACAAAGTGCCCCAGCGAAGCGTCGCAGGGTACAACTAGTGCTATATAAATGTGAAAGCGTGTCAAAGTTTGGATGGATGCTTTTTACATAATCTCGCCAGAACGGCTGAATGGAATTGCATGAAATTTGCTACATGTACAGATTGTAGACTGGATTAATATAAAGGGTATATTTTATTCTAGAAGAAAGCCACGAGATAGACGACGATCGAGACGACATTCATAATGTCAGTTCAAATAGTATGGACTCTTGTTGAGGGTCTGGATTGCATATGGAGAGTTCATTCATTTCCACTATCTGCTCATGTTATTAGTAGCGTGGAGGGCGTTATAAAAGAGTACGATGTCACGTTATTAGTATTTATCGCGCTCTTTTATATTTATATGTTATGTTTTGTCAACAGCAAAAAGAAATGCAAATTCGCAAACAGTTCCGCGAGACGTGCAAAATACAGACTCGCCAGTACAAGGCGCTCAAAGCGCAGATACTGCAGATGACTGCCAAGGTAATACACATATCATGAAGCCGATTCTCTAATGGGGTGGGCAGATGCGGTAATAATACCTATATATAGACACAGTATATTTTCGCAGTCGCAACATTAACGTGTCTCAAAATGTAGGCAGACGAGTAGGGAGCCAGCCTTCTATATTTACAAGAAGATTGATCCCCATTTCTCGGTGTCTCTTGTATTTATCTCGAATTTAAATGTTAATACACACATTTTTCCGGTTACGTGTAGTTGGAACGTGTTTTTACTCTACCTCTCTTTCTATACATATTATTTATAATATATAGTACATCCTTCACTCAGTGTTAGAAACATCTGTTACGTAACTAGAGAATATGTCCTTGAAAACCTATTTACTTTCATCCTAGTAATGCTATAATACATGATAGAGTTCGATGTTTGGTTTGTTGCTTACGCCAACATTGGACCAGATTTGATAATTTTCATTTGTCAGGTTGAAATGAGAAATTTTTGGATTTTACCGTCTAGATAGAAAGGGAGTATAGAGTAATATTTCGTCATAAAGGGCAAAACATGAGAATCTATAGCTAAAGTAATCTTGGTATTGACGTATGTTGTAGGAACAACAAAAGGAGGTGATCAAAACGCTGAAGGACGAAAAGCGACGCAAGTTGGTGTTGCTCGGCGAGCAGTATGATCAGAGCATTACTGAGATGCTGCAGAAGCAGACCGTGCGGCTAGACGAGAGCCAGATGGTATGTGATGTGTATAGTATAGTCTTGCGGTACGCTGTACGGTTTTCTTTTGCTTTCAACTCAATGACTTCTCGATATGACAGGACTGCTTTGCATATAACAACACAACAAACAATATTATAAATAATATAAAAAGCCATTTTGTTTATGTGAAATCAATAATTAAAATCACATACAACAAATGTTCATCACAATAATTTGATTCATTAGTAATGTAGTAAATGCATATTGTTTGATACAAATAAACTAACTATACTATATATATTTATAATTAAAATAATGACCCAAATGTGTGTCACGCGGAAGGGTGCCAAGAAGGCTTGAGAATTTTATTAAATAGTAACAAGTTTATCCCGTGCACAGATGGAGTGCCAGCAGCTGAAGATGCAGCTGGAGCACGAGCTGGACATGCTGACTGCCTACCAGAGCAAGAGCAAGATGCAGGCCGAGGCGCAGCGCAACCGGGAGCGGAGGGAGCTGGAGGACCGCGTCGCTGTGCGCCGGGCGCTGCTCGACCAGAAGGTACTAAGGACATACCGGCCATTATTAGCCTACCTTCAGTACTTCCAAGGGTCCATGATACTTATTTAAAGAGGGCAGCATACAGCATTACAAGAAGCCGAAAGATTTCTAGCTACTCTAGCATTATTCCCGTCTCTATCGTTATGGAGGATATGTTGTGGGTACCTAGTGGCACTACTGGCGGTGGAGTGTTCTATTACAGCCCAGCTCTGTAACAAGCGAATCTGGTGTTGCTGATGCTAAGCTGTAGTTTAAGCAATCGCCTGCCACGACACTTTTGTTTTATACCAATGAGTTTTTGGTGAAGAGTATTAAACCTATTCGAAATTCGAAAACTTCATAGACATATAGAAATGTATATACGTGCCACTTTGGCAACATAATATATCCGGCGGAAAGCGGGTGTCCTTCCACCTGTACTTACCCTCCTGAACGCTTAATTATATATAATATGTGTGTGTGTGTGTGTTGTCAGATGGAAATGGAGGGCGCTCAGTTCGCGGCGGAGCGCGGCGAGCGCACGCGGCTGCTGCATGAGAAGCACGATAGGGAGCTGCACCACTTCGACAACGAGAGCACGCGCCTCGGCTTCAGGTGACACACTACTCATACACATACACACGCTTCCCTTGGTTATATTAATGGGTTGTTGTATAAGACACTGAGATCTCTTCATAACGGCAATGGAGTTAAATAAAATTTTGCTGTGTAAACTTTGTGGGGGAACATTGCTTTAACGTTTGTATTACAGACGATTGCCGCCAGTAATATCCGATGAAAGCAAGGTGTTATGGTGTGAAGGAATCTTGAAATTTGACATTATTCCCTTATTCACCTTATCCCATAGGCTACTTAGTTCCTTTACGTAAGCAACTATCAAGCTGCGATCATGTTCCAGATTAAAATTTTTACACTGAAGCGAAGCTGGGCGGTTGGGTACAGTTAATGACGTAATATTTGTACTATGTTGAAATGGGAAAATGTGTTTGTCAGTGCGCTGGCGATCGCTGAAGGCAGCCGCGAGGGCTACGGCGAGGAGGAGCAGTCGCTGTCGGGCTCGATGCTGTCGCTCGCACACAGCAACTCCTCCGCCAGCTTCGCGGCCGGCTCGCTCTAACGGCCCCCCGCCCACACGACACGACCCAACTCACTCATCGCCTATAATCCGCACCTCGCGTGTACGTATCGTACATTATTCACTCTATATACGCCGTTACAACACTTGAATACGACCGACGGCGATGTCTCGAATTTAAACGTTGTGTACGTGTTTATAGGGTTGATATTGACGATAGCGCAGTTATGTGAAAAATCGTGTCGTTACAAGCCGCTATCCCACTGCGATTGCACAGTCCGCACCGCAGCTATCTTTAGTACCGGCCAATGCTTTGTAATTAGGATTAATGTCACAATTGAACAAGAGCTGTTCCAGTGCGCATCCGTACACCGCAGTGGGATGGCGTCTAAATGCTGTTGCCAAATTACATATGTACAAAGCAATATGCCTTCTCCAATTACGAGTTTTAATGGACCAGAGGTCTCCTACGTTGTCGTATACCTATCCTAGTGTCGTTTCTTTTTACAACATGAGTTTCTTCTAACTATTTACGGAACTAGATAAAAAATTGTGGATTTTGTTTATTGATGTTAACGCATCATAGATGTAAAAGTCATAGTTTATTTTCTGCTCTCTCTTGATCTTTTGCCGCCTTATATTATTGTAGTATTGTTATTGTTCTCGAGCGTGACAGATATAACTTACGTGTCCGTCACTCTCTGTCATGAAATGGCCCAATTATAGCGCCGCTTACCTTGTATTAGAATACGGTGAGGGTCCCTTCATTGTAAGGTTATTGCGCTTACTACGTATCGTGTCGTAATAGTTTTGGCAGCAGCATTACCACTATCATAACCCATTCTTACTCTGAGACTGTACAGCCCTCCCGTTGGATGAGAAACATACCTTCGAGAGATTAAGTTAATTATAGATTTTTTTTTGTTTGTCTTCCAATCTTGTACAGTATGGCGTGACCAGGGATGGCCACTCGGGAGGGTATTTCCTATACTATTACGCTGTTAAGTTAATTGCACTCCATTAATTTATTTAATAGCCGCGGTCCACTCGACCACACAAGCACATTCGCAATACATTATGTATAAAATAATTGAACAATTGTTAATTCTTATGGTTCTCAATCGTCTAATCGCGGCTTGGTAGTGTGTGCTTCAACTCTTCGGGCATCCCTAATATATAAGACTCAGTCAATTATGCTGCGACCACGAAGGATCAAGTACAAGGCAGAGTATTTATTATATTTCTATAGTTTCATCAGTTAAGAAAATCGGATTCCTTTCTCTAAATGCCCGCAACATGTTGATGCATACTCGACTAAATTTAAACGCAATGTATGTTGGCGAAGAGCTTATATTCGCTTGTCTGCCTGCCGATGGTGTGAATTATTTATAATGCAGTGCGTGAGAATGAGACACTTTCTGTTAAGAATTTCTTACTCGCCGCGACTCTGTTCCGTTGCATTCAATTAACTATAGCTTTGTGGTCTCAGACGAACTTTCGGATAGACTACGAAGCCACATAATTAATAACACTTTAAAGTTAGTTGGTGTCTGAATGAACGATCTCTTAGCAATAAGTAAACTTACGTTCAACTCGTAGAATACTATTAGGCCGTCCATCACAAAAACGCAGCACACGTGGAAACTACGGAACAGTGTCTATTAGAATTATGATACAATCTAGTATTCCTCATCTACTCTGTATAATATGTAGTCTATGGTAAGTTTCCGTACGTTGATACTCTATTGAACAAGATGGATAATGTTGTTGAAGTAGCGGTGAACGCGTTAGATGATAGCTTAAGGTGAACTTTGTAGTGTTACAAGGGAGTGTTGATGCTCGCAAGTGTACGCTTAACATGTTTGACAAAAGGCATTAATTAGATAATGTAGTTGCTCAGAGCGACGAGCCCCTCGCCCGCCCGCGCGCCGCTGTCCGACGGGGGATGTTGTTGTTACTACACTATATTAGATAGTCCAAATTATCATAATACATTATTATTATATTCATATCATTAGGTTTTAGTTTAGGAACGATTTTTGCATGTAATTACGTATATAAATGTAAGTTGTATTGTTTTGAAGGGCGGTCTGAACGCTTCCGTTTATTGGCCTACAATTCAGTTTATCAAATGTTTAAAACGGCCTGCCGTTGCTTGGTTGACACAAAATTATCGTGCTTATTTATTTTAGAACATTATTAGATTTATAAATAACGCTTTACTAAATCATAATAACGAAGGCATAGGTGCTCCGCGACGCGTATCGCCGCCTGCCAGTGGCGTAGTGTAAATATATAGCGGATATATATTATATTATATTTGGGCGGTTGCTAGGGGCGGCCAGCGGGCGGCGCGGCGCTCGCCGCGTTGTATATAAAGAACGATAATATATAATTATATACATAGTTAGTTAGTTGTGTAAGGTGCGAGCGCGGTATCTGTGTACAGTGGAGTGAAGCGCCCGAGTGCTATTTACTTTATATTTAGTGTCCTAACACTATTGTATTGTCTACTAAGCTTACCAGTCAATCTATGTATAGAGGAATACATATTATAATTTAATTTAACTCCGATTTTAGTCATAAATATCCAAATTTAGTTTATGATATTCTTTAAAGTATTTTTATTTTATTGTTTAATGTTCCTTCCTATATCACATTGCTTGTAAACATCACACGATGTGACCGTATTGTGTATTATTTTAGTCTGTTAGCGGTTTATTGCGGATATGTGGATTGGACACCCGAGCGGAATAGGTGTTAGAGTATATTTAAATGTTGGATGATATTTAGCTGTTTTAACGCAGATGCGCGTGCACACTATGTAGCGAGTTGTTGTCTCACGCCGGTTACAATAACTGTAATGCTCTATTGACCATTGTAGCGTCGTTAGCTAATGTAGTCTCACACTATCCTCTATTGAACTGACCAAGTATAAGACAATAATCTGTACGCAGCATCATGACTCGACCTCTCGCCTCAGTACTGTACATAGATCGAGGCCAAGTGTGTGATAGCAGCCGTGGCCGTGCTACAGATTAAACGTATGTGGACATTAATTAGGATAATTGTTTGTGACATAACTTTCCATAGAGAAAGTTTACGACAAAATAGTAGATAAAGAAATGTTATTTATTTTATTATAGACACGATATGTCACGCCCACCGCTGCACGCCACTACAGCCGTACCAAAGTGGGAACGATGCACTATGGAATTGAATTGTAAGCTGCAACTGCTTGCGTGCAATTGTGGTCGATGCTAACCGTTGCCGCTTAGCGAGAACTGCCCGAACGCCGGCCGGTTGTGTAGTGAGCGCAACATGTCTTGCCTTATGTTTGGCCGCGCTTGTTGATAACTCAATCGAATATATTGCTTATACCACACGAGCTTTGTGCTTCAGCGCGTTGGTATATAACCCGCTACAATGTTAGCACAAAAAGATGTTGCGTTTGTTACGTATCTCGCAATAGTACATAATGTTCAATCTAGTGATGCAATACTGAACTGCGCCGGCGCGGGCCCGAGCGTAGCACGTAGTCGCCTATCCGCTACATATTCCCACCATTTATTTGGGTCAATACATAAGTCTGCCTAGGTTGCACTTTAAACTGCGTGCAAGTTTGAACTCTAAACGGTAAGTATTATAGGGCATAGTCGTTACGATAACAACATTGACGCTGGTGATGTGTAAAATTCCTTTTGCAATACTGTAAATAATGTTCAAATTTGTACGTTGTTTTGCTTAATTTGGTCCTCAGTCGGGACAATATTTGTGCTATAGCCCTTAGCCGTTCTAGATGTAATGTTATCCATTGTGTACTGACACGCAACAAACCAGCAACAAATGATATATTAGATCGACACACAAGTACCAAACCTGTAGTTAGCGATCACGTATTATGTACATTGTAACTGAATAATGTTTATATTTTACCATTGTATAGTCGTTTATCACCGATAGATAGTTAGCAATATTGTGAGGTGTGACGAGTGAGCGCGGCCGCTGCCCCTGCCGGTGCGAAGGGGCCGGGCCGGAGTGGGGGAGAGGGGGAGGAGGGAGGGGCGCGGCCGCGTCGACACTGTTGTTTTCTTTTATTTTTTGTTATATATTTAAATAACACAATCGACTTGTAGTTTTAATAATTATTATCATTAATTATTATATTGTAATATAATCTTATTAATGAAAAAAATCAAACTGAAAATAAATAAAATAGAAAGGAAATCAAACTTTGTCTTATTTACGAGAAACGGGAAACTCTTTTTCATTGGTATTGTTAACAAAGCTAAGCCTGAAATAACTATATCCACTAATATATGTGAATGCAGTTGAAACCCAACATTCGCTAGATTACTCCCGATCCAGCAATTCTGAGAATCCAGTAGTGGTCATATTCAGTCAGTTCAACAATAGGTTTATTATAGTTTATTAGTTTTTGTTCATACGCACCAATGCCCTCAGCTCTGATTAGCACTGACTTATGTAATACTTTTTTTTGTTAGGAACTTAAAACAGTTATAACTTACAAATAAATGTGCGATAAGCCTGCAGTAGTATACAACTGTTTCGCAGACATTAACACTCATCTCCAGAAAGAGATGTTACATAGTTCCTAGTTGACACAGTTAAAGTGAAAATTAGAGTGACAAGGATCATTGATTATTGGATTAGGGCATGATTGTGTGTGTGTGGTTGTGGTGAGGATTTTGTGAAACTAGTGTAAAATATCAGAGAATTAAGTCCATATGTTGTTGTTCTACCTATGCTGCATACTATATGACTGGAGGCTTCGATCTTGTCATTGATTACTTAGCAAATGATCCACGAGCTTTAGCGACGAGAAAGGCTAAACGGTATTTAACATCAATATTCAAATTGGATTAAAACGTCAATTTTTTTTGCAATTATGTATATATGAAGTAATTATATGAAACAAAAATTGTACATGATGCAATAAACTATGATATATGATTATTTTCGGTTTCTAATTGGGACTTAGTCACTACCGCTGATCTTAAACATATTTTTACAATGCATATAAAATACAGGTAGCATAACTCTTAATAAATGCTTTAAATCTGTAGATTCATAATAAAGATGCCACAACAGTTTAGCAATGCATTATTAAAAGGAACTCATGAACACAATATTAATGCATACTGTTTTGCCAAAAAAAAAACAAAAGCAACATAAATACTTGCATGAACTTAAATTTTGTTCGCAATTTAACTGGTAATATATGTATGTATGACCAATATCATGCTTATAAAAGCCTTGAGGTATAATCACCAAGTCCAAATATTTACATAATTAATCCTTTCAATAAACTTTGCTCTTTACATTCAATGCAAGTTAAGCCATATATGTACAGAACAGGAAGAAATCCACTTTTGTGAGACAACATGTTTCATTTGCTCTCACATAACCTTCAAAGTATTGTTCGAAAATTATACTGTGCTTCGGCCCAATATAATATTTAAATATACAATATAAAACGACGGTAATGAGACAAGATATGAAAGCGACGTTATTCGATTATTTTATATAAATAAACACGCTAAGCGCGATTCAAATTTATCATAAATCTCTTGAAATTATATGTAGCACTAAATAAACATATATAGTATCAATATCTCAATTCATTTGCCACCTGTCTTATTCGTACTTTCGCGATAAATAAGGAAATATTCCCATCGACATGTTTGATCAATTATATTTAGGTGACTGTTTGCAACAAACACACCAAACTGTGCCTTCTCCAACAAAGAATTGAGTGTATATACAGATAAAAAAAACGAATCTACAGTCTGACACTGACGATACTATCCGTAATATGTATTTTTGAGTAGCTTGATTGTTTACTGAGTGGGGGAGAAGGTGGTGGGTTCGAGGATGCGGCAATGCATCTCGCGGATGAGCGGCACTGTGTAGGCCACGCACTCGTCCCAGCCGGGGTTGCGCCACGTGCTCTCGCGAGTCTCACGACGGGCTTGCAGATTCTTGTAGCCTGTACAACACAGATTTTAGATATATTTTATGTTACACAGGTTGTGCCAAATAGCCAAATCTTTCAGAGCACTCCACTACTTATTGTAGTTTACGATTTATACCTATGTATATTTTAAATTGATATTCTACTGTGTATTATTTAACTACTTAAGATCAAATCGGTCTAGAACTCGGGTTCTGAATGTCTAAAAGTACGTGCTCGTTACCGGCAAGATGTATGGAACGAATGACGTATATTTTTTTTTATACAACAAGAGTGGCAAACAAGCATACGGGCCCACCTGATGAGAAACGGTTACCGTAGCCTATTAACGCTCACGATACCTAAGTATTACTTGCGCGTTGCTACTCTGTGTTCAGAGAGTATATATATTCTAGATATATATATATATATATATATATATATATATATATATATAGATAACGATATATAGATATAGATATATATATATATATATCTAGAAAGAAATGTAGTACCCTCTGCTTGCTTACCTCGTGAGAGTTTGGGTATCAAGTCTTTTTACTTATGATCTTTTTCGTCGAATCACCATTCGACGGCAACTGTGTTATCAGTGGTTAGAAGTTTATTTTTTATTAGAAGTTTATATATATTACACAAATCAATAAAGATGTGTTCGCATCGGGAGATACATTTAGTGTTATCAGCAATTATCTAACAGTTACCTATGTGTTTGCGCCGATAAAGTGTTATTTCTATTAAATATTACAACCGAAAATTTCGGAATAATGAAAATTTGTTACTACACGATATTTTTCTACTACATGGAATAAATTTTGCCATTAATTTGTAGCCCCTTTTCTGAATGTAAAAACGAATTTGTATAAAATATTTACATTTAGATATCTTCTTTTCAATGACAACGTTAGTTTCTACAATATTTAAACGTGAAATGTTATGAGAATGAACTGTACAACTACCACTAGCATGATGAATACAATATATTATCAGTAGGTATTTACAGAGATTTTGGAGCGCTATAAGCATGGAATAGTTTGTATTTCTTTTATCTCTTAAGATGAGGAAAACTGGGAATTTTATCCAATAGCCAATATCCAAACTTTTACCATTTTTAATTCAATCAGGATTTGGTTCTCATTTTAATATGCAACCCAAACAAATAACAAAGATAAATAAAAAAGGTCTCAACAACACACCCAGTCTCCATTTCTAATGTACCTACCTACTCTTAATATATGCTATAATATAAATGCTATAGCTGTAAGTTCATGTGCATAATTTAATGGATAATTAACAATCAATACAGATAGTGTCATCCACGAAGACGCGCCCCACCAATTTCTAGTCGAGGTGGTCGCGGGATGCGGAAGTATGGAAAAATAGTGGGGCGTGTCTTCGTCTATGGCACTACCTATATTTGACACCAATAATTAAATCAGACCAAGTAAGTTGTTAGTATACATTACTTACACCAAATGTGATGGACGTTGTATAGACGCCCAACTTGCGAGAAGTACCCGGCGAAGGCTTCGTTCTGCGAGCGGCGGTACGAGAGACCCCTGGCCCAGTTGTTGCCCCACTCTATCATGGTGCCAGGTTTGAGACTAGAATACATAAGAATATTATGTAATTTTCTTATACTTAAATAAAGGGAAAATTTTATAAAGTTAACCATGGTGGTGGAGTGTTTCCATTAGTTACGTTAGTAGTGCAGTCATGATTGCAAGTTCCAACAGTTAGTACCAGTGAGCATTAGCTACTACGACTGCTATCCCGCGAGGCAGTCGGCGCGTATGTATGTACGTAGTTATCTACCGAGATTTTCCACAACACAAACTATAATGTGACGGAAAACGTAGTGAGGAGCCTGCATATGTTTCATAGAAAATTCAATGACTTATTTAGTCACGTAATACTATACTTACGTATAGTCTGCTCAAGACGGCTACTAAAAAACCCCAGTGATTGTCGGGTGTCATTTCATTACTGCCTATATGCCGCGCAGTGCGAGACCTTTGCGGTACCAAGGTATGGGGATGAATTCCTCGTCGATGGAGAGAGGTGCGGTGGTAGGTGGAAGTGGGCATCATGTCGAACAATTCTGCAGAACACTCCCCGTTATACAAGCGGTAGAACAGACACAGGGAGGCAAAGTCCTCGGACTTAGTGGTAGAGTGCGTAAGTACCTGTAAGATCGTATCTCATAAATGTTGTTGCCCTCGCGAGGTTCGCCATTAGGCCAAAAGCTGAAGGCCAGTAAGTATTGCAGGTGCCGGGAACGGAGCAGTGTGCCGCGCTCTTTTTCCAGTGCTTGGTATTCCTGGATATTACATATAAATTGGGTAACATAAATGTATGTATAGAATCAATATTTGGAGATTTCATAAGATGAAAAACACATCCACTTGACTTTCAAGACAATTTCACTGTATATGAATATCCATGGAAGTTAAGAAGTTAAAACACTTGTGTGATAAAGGTAATTCATATATGATGAAGGTAATTAAAATAAGACAATCATTGTTTTATTAAAAGTCATTATGAAGGTTGACTTACAGAATTCTCCCTGAAAAGTTTTTTAGCCTTGTCAATCTTCTCAAAACCTCCTACATATCTCCAGAGGTGCAAGGCCTGGTCCATATCTCCCACTGATACGGTCCAAGATCCAACCAACTCACAGCCAAGCTCAGCTTTTTGAGCATGTACAAAGTCAACTGATGTTGTGCTGTCAAGTAAATGGGAAGTGAAATAAATGTTAATCACTTCCAGTGTTCTCTTATTTATGACAAGATGTCAAGCAAATATTTGTGCAGTTAGTACGGGGAAGTAGATCAGTAGAGTTTGAAATAAGTGTGGGTGTGAAACGATTTTAGCATACAACTTAACATATTTTATAATACAGTGAGCATGTAAAATTATGCCCCATAACATCAGTGTGTAACCACCTTTAGGAGCAAATAGCTAGACTTTTCTGTATAGTTTTATCCATTTTTTTCTATTAATCTAAATTGATGTGTCAAACGAAACACCAAGGAATGGACTTTTATATACTAACTGTGCCCTGCTGGGTCACAAGTGTAAAAATCTATTTCCTTAGTATATTTAATCATTATATTTTCAGAACAAAATTTATCCCACATATGTGTTAATCCAGCAAATAATCTATCATTGTGCCCAATAAAAAAAAAAAAAAAACAAGTCCGTTACAAACATCGAACTCAAACTCAAAAACTTTCACATGTATTGTAGTCATTTAACTGCTGATAGGATATAAATAATATATGCTTTAGCTTTGATGGAGGTGAATGAATTGAACTTTTACTATTAAATGTATACAATAAGAATAGAAATTCAATCCCTTCTACAGCAGTAGTTTAAAAGAATAGAATTTCATTTGTTTAGTTGACACTAATATTGAAATTTAAATTGTTTTGTTTTATGCATCTCTTTTGACTGATTAAAGTGTCAAAGTATCAATGAGATAATGTCAGTTAGATCTGTGTGAACACAAGCTGGTCTACAGATTTCTTATGCTAGTCTGATCTATTTAAAGGTTGTTGCATAATAGGTAATGTTTGCTTTGTGTAGACAGCTAACCGGCTAAGAAATTACATAATTTAATTTTTATGAGTACATACTAGTTTTTTAGGTATTGACCCATGGAATCCGGCCTTATGTTGTGTGTGTGAAGGGCATAAATAATCTCCTTATCGCTGAGCATTCGGCTGTGGGACTCTTTCGTGGGCTCAATCCGCCGCACGAGTAGCTTCGAAAACCATCCATCGTCAGCATTTGGTCGGACACTCGTCGTTGAGATCAATCTGTAAAAATTGCGGCTTCTACACTATATGTTCCAAACTTGAAACAGAACACTGTTAAAATTTGTTTTGGTACCTTAAATTCTTTGGAACTGTAGCGCTTAAACTTAACACTCTATTGAGGACACTCATATTGCTGCTTTACAACAAAATACGTTAAGAAACTGTTCTATAAAACAACAAAATAAACTGATAAAAAGTGTAATGCCTTGTTATCAATAATTTGACAAAATCGTCTGAAGGTTATCTTCATTCAAAATAGATTTCGTAGGTAGACGTAGTTAGTGACATCTGTCGACAGCGACCGAGAGTTCATATTTGTTTATTTTTTACTCTACCGCACGAAAACCAAACTAATTGCATTAAGAGATATGTTGATATATAATGGCGGGTACCTAGTTGGTGTATAAGACAGAATAGTGTTCCGGGGTTAGTATTCATAAAGGATGTAGAACAAGAATTATATTCTTTGTACATTTATGAATTAATGAATAAATTTGATCAAAACCCAAAATTATGGGAAAGATTTCATCTTTTCTTTTTAATAATATTAAGGTGGGTAGCCTGGGCAGTGCGGATACATATAAAAGTAGCGGCATTTACCCTAGAGTTATATAACTCTTTCGCGTCATACACAGTAATCTTTACACAGGCTCGCCGATTTTTCCCTGCCACAGAATACTTCATACTTTTCATACTACTTAATCCTTTCATACTACTTAATCCTTTCATACTACTTAATCCTTTATTCGTTTGTGACTAAAGATTACAATGTAACATTTGTGACTAACTTGAATAGGTACAATCGTCAAAGGCATATAGAACAGGTAACTTCACAGGTAACAGGCTATATAATCACAATTCACGAGTGTATGACAGTAAGCTGAAAGATGACTGACAGTCTTTTATCCTATTTCGTTATACGCAGTACTCACAATAATGTTAAAAAATATGAAAGTGTATAAGTAGATAGCTTGTTAGCGTAATATTAGTTTTACCTCTTTTCATAAATTGAATCCACTTGCAGGGAGGCAAGAAGATAATATGAATATTTTTATTGTTTTATTAAAGTTGTAAGAAAATTACGATATAATTATGTGTAGAATGGAATTTTTATTTATTGACTGATGATGGCTGGCTGTCTGTCTGTCCAACTAACGAATCAAAACTGCTGAATTAGACTGTCATTTTCTAATTATCTAAGTATCTAAATTGTATTTTTTTTATTTCAGTTTGATACGTTGAAGGCAAACTTTTTATACCGATCGGAACAGAAAACCCCCGTCATGGGTGAGTAATTGCGAATGAGTTGTAATTTGAGTGCAAACAGTGCAGTTGGGTGGGCGGTGTTTTCTGTACCTGTTCCATGGATATGTCTGTTTGTGTAGCTTCAAGTGAAGTGACGAAGCTTCAGCAGCACTTGGCGCTACTGAAGGACGAGTATGGAAAGCTGCAGAGTCATTGCGCAGAGGTGGAGCGGAAGTATACGCTAGCAGCCGCCTCAGCCGGCGATCTCAGTGAAACTAGCTTCGTAGCGCGCCTTCTAATGACAGTGGCCACAATTTATGGCAGGGAGACGTATTCGGACATCACGATAAAGCTTCAGAACAAATCTTTGCCTGGTCATAAATTTGTTTTGAATGCTCGATCAGATGACTGGAATGAAGAGGCACTGAGAGAACTTGAAGAATTAGGTTTGTTCTTAACACAATTAATGTTTCGATAAATTTTAATAAGTTATGTCTGTAAGTCTAGGGAGAATTGACCTATATGTTATCTGCCTATCCCATGAGGGACTTGGCATAATGATATGAATGTAAGTCCGAGGCTTGGACAAGTTCGAGATTATTGAGAGGTTGAGACAAAAAGCTACATTAAGAGTTTTTGCATTCAAAGACATCTTCTGGTTGATGAACTAATACTGTTCACTTCAGATTGCAGGACAGGGTAGTACAGTACCTCTTTTAACTATTTAGTTATTAAAAGACATAGAATATTTAAATAGCATATTCAATAAATTAACTGGTTTTGTTTCCAGATTGGACGATGCTCCCAGATGATGTAGGAGCTGCTCTACTAAAGTGGCTATACACGGATGTGGTGGACCTGTCAAGGGGAGATGCCTTTGCCTTACAACTAATGAAATCAGCAGCAGGATTTAAACTCTATGGGCTAGTCAGCAAGTGTGAGCAGGCACTTATAGCTACCGTTGGTGTTAGGTAAATGATTATGATTTACTACTTATTGGTATATGTATATGGTTGATTTTCCTCTGTATACTCCATCAGGGAGAAATTGTGATATGCAAGTTTGTTACTGGTTGATGTTATATAACCATATTGAGCTAAAGAGGTTTGGAAGTCTAGAGAACTGAGCCTACCCTGTAAGGGACTTGGCGTGATGCTATGCAAGTATTGGGATAAGCTACAATATCAGTGGTTAGAAATTGTACCTCTTAATTAATTTTACATATTAAACTATTGGTTATGGCCTCTATTGAGACAATTCTGATCATCAGATACTCTGAGTTTTTTTAATATACATTGGAAAGATCCTTCCTGATGATAAGTGATAACCATGACCTATAGACACTAGCAGTACTAGAGACATCACTAAATTAATATATGATGGAGATGCAGTGTTACTAGCATTACATACTCATGGGCACTGCTTCTGCTATCACACCCATTCCTTATTGAGTTCTGGACCTTTACTTACTACAGGACATCATTACAATACCAAAAGCTATTTTTTAAATTTTTTTTATTATACAACGAGAGTGGCAAACAAGCATACAGCCCATCTGATGGGAAATGGTTATCGCAGCCTATTTACGCTCACGATACCGAAGTATCACTTGCGTGTTGCCACTCTATGTTCGGAGAGTTATAGTGTGTTGGCAGCATAATGGGTTTAATCCCTCTGCTTCCAACACAATGTAACTATCCTCCCCCCTCCCCAAGGAGCTCATTACTGGCAACCTAATTCACCGCGTAGGAACACAACACAAAAAAATTTTGATATTTGGCTACGGACTAATGGATATATGGCGCCAACCTTCTGTGAGGTCAAGTGTCATAAAAAAGGTTTAATAATGGAACCATTTTTAAGAATTTATCTGAATGTAAGATCACTGCATGAAATGGTCAAAATAATTATCAATGTAGTTAGTTAAATAAAGTTAATTTTATCACAGGAAATCATTTCATAAATAACACTTTATCAGTTTTCTGACTGGTTTCAGAAATATCTTACTGTAAATAATATTGCAATAATGTAGTCTGTATGGAGTCTTTTATAGACACCTGTTCTTTGACTATTGGCTGAAAGTGGATTTTAGGGATTGGTAGGTACTCGTCATCATTTTTTTTTTTTTTTAATACAACTAGAGTAGCAAACAAGCATACGGGCCACCTGATGGGAAACGGTTACCGTAGCCTATTTACGCTCACGATACCGAAGTATCACTTGCTTCATCGTTTTAATTTAGCATAGGTTTAATCCCTCTGCTACCAACACAATGTAACAATTGTGTTATTTGGCATCCTGTGGCGGCTTTCCCCAGAGAGTACAGCAAGGAGTTTTTAAGAAGGTTTTATGCAGAGTTTGCAACTCGCTTTCAACACCAGGGATATGGTGTTGAAAACTGGTGGCAAACCAAATGTTTGCAACCTAATTGCCTACACTCATACAAAAATATTTGCAGGACTTGTGTTAAATTCTATTCCGCTGCGGACGATATTGGTGCCTCCGCTCTCAAGGAGCACTGCTCGGGGTTGATATCTGCTCATTGGGATGATCTAACAGGTACTACTGGCAGTTGTTTATAACTCAACTAAGTCTACAACACTGGCTTACCCTGTATGGCTGTGCTATCTGTGTCAGTTTATTGGAATACTAGAGGTCCGTCCCGGCTTCGCACGGGTGGACATAAGATTTTTTCTATTATAATATATAATATAATATATCCTCACGCCTTCCCACAAGGGTCCCCGAAGGGGTAGGCAGAGGTGTATAGGTAATACCCACACACCCACTTTCCGCCAGAGATATATTAGGTGCCAACGTGACAGATGGCGAGTCCATCGCCGTTACTCAAGCACAACTATACATACGCCTTTGAATTTCTTCTCAGACGTATGCAGGTTTCCTCTCGATGTTTTCCTTCACCGTAAAGCTCGTGGTGTGACTAATCACTGTACTTAAGTTCAGAAAAACTCATTGGTACAGTCGGGATTCGAACTTGCGACCTTTGCGTCGCAGGCAACTGCTCGAACCACTCGGCCACCACGGCTCTTATCTTTTTATTTCTATTAAAGAAAGTATAACCTATGTCACTCAGGGTGAATGTAACTTTCCAATAGTGAAAGAATTTTTCAAATCGGTCCAGTAGTTTCGGAGCCTATTCAATACAAACAAACAAACAATCAAATCTTTCCTCTTTGTAATATTAGTATAGAAAAATGGAGTGCCATAACCTCCTTAGTCTTCATAAGAGAACTTGTCTGCTAAAGTTTCCATCAATTCTTTGCATGGCTTCGAGTATTTGTGTGTTCCTTTTGTAGGGTTACGTACCATAGTGCGTGTTGTTTACGTTATTCTTGGATTATTATGTTTATTGTTGTCTAGTTTCCATGAACAGACCAATTGGGTCATATTGTGCGAGCATCTTTTTTAACGTATTGTCGTGAATATCTTAACTAGATATACATATAAACATGGCCACGCACACACAAGTAGTAGGTAACATAAGGTGACCTGAGCTGGTAATCTTTATTTATTTTTGAATTGAAGATTTTTGCTTTGATGGAGAACCGCGTACTGTGATTAATATTAATAAACTACGGAACAATTAAGGCTCAAAGTATCCAATTGTTTCGTGTAGGTGACGATTTTGCGCACATGTCATCGGCGCTTCTGTATCGGATGTTGAAGAGTAAAACCGCGCAGCCACTGCACGGCGCCGTGAGGCTCATGCGCGAGGATGTCGTGTTCCTCTGCCTCGTCGAAAATCACGCCAATGTGAGTACACCTTTATAATTCATCGTCTAAGTTTCATCATTAGTCTATAAGGTCACTAGTAGCACGCGAAGTATTAGGCCTTTAAATGGGTAATAGGCAATAGCAGTCAAATTTGAGCCTTGAATGAAAGCCTTAAGGATTCGATCTATTCGCTGTATTGTCGAAATCAATTACATCCTTGCATGTAACATTTGGTAATATTACCGCAGGTGGCTGGCAAATCCACATAGTTCCGCACACCGTGGACACTTTAAGATATGCAAAACCAATGCTTCCACATATCGATTTTCTCTCTTGTAAGATTATATTAAGATTGCAACTGATAAGTGTCAGCAGATGACGAAACAAAGAACCTACGTACGTACTTGTTTTTGAACTAAAGGCTAGTAATTAATTTTAAAGGAACCTTCACTGGTAGATAGTCAATGTTTTAAGGATTAACATGCTACCATTGTTTTCAAGTAATCTATTTTTCATTTTATATATGAATTAAACGCGATTAAAACAAAACATTTTATACATGTAATTTCGAAGGAAATTTTGCCCTGTTGGGTTGGAACACAGCTAACGGACAGTCAAGAATACTAATCACGTATCCTTATTCCCTAGACAAACATTTTCCAGCGACCGCAAAAATCTCGAATTAATTAATGGCGCGTATGACATCCATTTCCTGGGTATAATATTCCGCATAAACAAATAATGTCGCGGTTAGGTGTTAGTGAGGAGTTTAAGTCATAACACGTTGTAAATAAAGTCCACGATTGCACGTGCGCACGGCGTCTGCGCGTTTTGGTTTTTCATTTAACTTAAATATTACTTAACTTTATAAGCAGAACTTTATAATTAATATAAAATATAAAGCGTTTTGGCTGGTAGCCGTAAGTTTGTATGTGTAGAGAAGTATAAAATAAATAAATAAAGTTTGTGTTACTCTTATGTATACTCGCCCTTAAGGTGTTAAATAAGAGCTATGTACGTTCTTGTTTCATATCATACTCTTTGTCCACACTGAGATGTTCTGTAAGCACTTGCGAGGTGCAATTGCCCGCATCACTTTTATTTTGCCAGCTCACTACTACTCGACCCTGCTGTCAATTAACACCGTATTATAACTACGTAGGTATGTAGGTTAACTAGGTTATTGGGCGCTATCGATTCCCTTATTACATTACATGTACAATGTTGGGTAAATACATTTAATACATTTCTGTTGAAGTTATATAACGTGCAAGATTTTCCGCATTCATATGGATGGCAAATTTCCCTATAAATGTCTACAGTGTGGACTCTATATACACGGCCGTCTGGCTTAGTAATCCGAGCTCCTATATCGCCTATAGCTTAAGGACGTAGGCTGAATTCTCCCTGGGTGCCAATATTGGTGTGGTACAATGATTCTTTCTACTTAGTCTTGGATGTCCTATGTATTTAAGTTAAATAGTTATCATAAATATCGGTCTATATACGTATTTATATTGTTGTCAGTTTGTGTGGAATTGACTCAAAACATGATTATTATGGAATTATATGTCCCTATAGAGTAGAAATAAGTATGGTGTTGATTCAATTAATATCAATATAATACAATGAGTGGAATAGTACACATAATATTGTTGTTCCATATACTTTGACAACATCTAATTAAAAGTAAAACTATTACTGAGTAAGCCGAATAAACAATTTCACAGTATTCAAAATAGGAATGGTTTATTTAAGTAATTACAATTGGTAGATACTATTAAAGCGACTAAATATGTATACATATAAGAAATTTACTTTCAAAAAGTTTTATTACAATTATAATTAACATACATACATATCATCACGCCCTTCCCTAACAAGGTAGGTAGGTAGGTAGGTAGTGAGGGTAGAGCGCCATTTCTCTATAATTAATATTAAAACTGGGACGCAGATCACAGCTATGCAAATACTTACTACATATAATTTATGACTAGTAACAATGCGTAACATTGAAGCACCAAGTTTAGAAGCTCTTTGGAATTGATACTTGCTTACATTATTTTGTAAATTTTCTTATTTATTACTGGCCGTACTTTTGCAAATACCCGTATAGTCTTACAAGTATTATACAGGCAATACCGTGATATTTCATAAACAATGTAGAGCCAATTGAATCTACCGTTCAAATTTGGAATTCCGCGTCAACCTTAACCCCATTACTTAGGTACCTAGGAGATCACAGCTTAAATATAACTCTCTAGTGTTGTCTCTGTGTTTTTGGAACTGTATATTAGATTATTTAGAGCTAGGAAAGCAGAAGGGCTCATCGTCTCATACTTACCCAGCTTTTATTCTCAATATAATTTCGGCAATAGTCTTGATATTATAAGCGCCCCTAGGTAATCCACCTGATTTGACGGTGTAATGCTTGTGTGCAAACTTAGTTGAATAGCTAAAATTGTCACGTGACAAAATTTGTCGCGTTCCGTTTTTAAAGCAAACTTTTACCAAAAGGATTTCTGTGCGCAATATTTGTCTTAATTGTACCCATATACATAATTGACAATGAATTAAAATTAAATAAAGACTAAATGGTAGTGAGTATTTAGTTTGACATTACATTTACATAATGGCCGCTTGGAAACGATCTTTGTCGTACAGATTGCCCTACAAATCGATATTGGCTTACGTCTAACCTTTACGCATATGCTCTCTGAAGAATAATTATCGTACCATTCAGTACATGCGTTTAATTTCGACCAACATCAGGTCCAAATCTGATCTATTTACCTATCTGCCGACTAGTACGTAATAGTATCATACATCCATTTTCTTTTTAGCGCAATAAAACCCATAGAGCTACGGTCAACATCGCGACCGAGTAAGTCAATTTCCCGCCGCTGTTGCAAAGCGTCCCTCGACAGTAACAGTGTACAGTTTTGGTCACCTTCTCCCTATCATTGGAGTCCTCGTCGCACTTTTCCTGGTACGCGTCATATATTCTGTTCACGTGATGCCATTGGCCGTTCGTTTTTTCTTGGTCTCCGCTCATGCGCTGCTTTGCGCACCCGCGCTGAACGCTCCTCGTTTTCACTGGAATGAAAGTGGTCCAATTAACACTCCAATTTGGCAAACAAATACTGTGTATGAGAAAAATTGCCTATTTTTAAACTAAAAGATAAGTAGACAAGTACGCGACAGTAAGACAGTAGAGTCCTAGACTTGCAGTTCTCTCTGTAAAATTATCGATTTAAAATAAACTTGTGTAAATAAATGCATCAAACATGCACTGTTTGTCGAGACCGTACTACGTAGCATCGTTCAGTTATTAAAAGAGCTGATAATGAATGCGTCATTCAGCAACATATCGCAATATGATGTGTAATTTGCACATACATAGTGATATATTTATTTCACTGACACTTTCTTGCGGGTGCGTCAGCGATGTAATTATTTCCAAGCACCATTATTGTATTTAACCGGTCGACCCTATTATCCTTAACTGTCCGATGTCAAGTATCCGTTTATCATGCCAGTTAATATGTGCAATAGTCATGTATATCCACATAAGGTTAAATGGAACCTGCTGTGGCTTATTGACCATAGTAACGTTAGTAGTTAACTAACGTTGTAGTAGTTAGTTAACGTTGTTAATTCTATATCTACTAATATTATACTGAGGCATACTGTGTTAGTTTAAATGCGCTAATCTCAGAACTACCAATCGGATAAAAAAAACTATTTTAATATTGATACTACAGTGGCAAACAAGCATATGGCGCTCCTGGTTGGTTACCGCAGCCTATTTACGCTCACGATACCGAAGTATCACT
The DNA here is from genome assembly GCA_945859725.1 of Drepana falcataria. Classification (NCBI taxonomy): domain Eukaryota; kingdom Metazoa; phylum Arthropoda; class Insecta; order Lepidoptera; family Drepanidae; genus Drepana; species Drepana falcataria. The sequence goes on along the minus strand of OX243941.1, from coordinate 4,215,265 downwards.
CGCGAGTTGCCATTCTGTGTTCGGTGCGTTATACTGTGTCGGCAGCATAATGGGACTAATCCCTCTGCTGCCAACACAATATGACAATCCCAAAATAATTCTCCAAGGAGCTTATTATTAGAAACCTTATTCATCACGCAGGAACACAACACAATACATTGTGTTATTTGGCTACGCAGTTCTATAAGGAACTACTGGCCAAGTCGGGCAGCTTCAAATTCGAAAACCTGTTATGCCCTACCTCTTTTTGGATGAGATGCATTGGATAGCCCGATTATTAAGTTAGGTTATAAATATAAGGATAAGTCTACATACATAAATATATATCGCCATGCTACTACCCAAGGGGTAACGGGCCAAAGCTAGTGGTCTCATAAAAGCTAACACGCCTGCTGCGGTTAACACATTTTAATGCACGTTGCATCAGTATCATGTTAAGTGTGTCCATCCATACAATGGCCGATTGATGGGCAACCGACATGGTGAAACGTGTCATTCACAGGTTGTTTGAGCCAGGGTCATTGCCACTGAGTTTGCGTGACCGCAGCTGTTGGGAATTATAAATCCCGCCTGTATAAATACTGCTCGGTTCAAATAGGTTCCTGAGTGATTATAATGAGCTAAATAATAATAGTATGATTCCAAAACTAAGCAATGTTTGTACTATGGGCACTAGACAACGGTATATTTTTCTTAAATAAATAGGTCAACCAAGACTAAGGGCCTGGCCGTCGCCAGAACATAAGATTAGAGGGAATAGGCCAGATGGCTGTCGACTTCGTATCATGTATGTAGGTGAATATTTAACAATATATAATGATGTAGCTAAATGCAATGAGAATACATCGTAGTGTGCATTCGTATTCACTTTCTAATTATACGAATAAATGCAGGGAGCACTCACGTCCGTTTCCAATATCTAGAAAGGTCTCCTTCTTGAAACACATTGTGGAGAACTCGCACTGTGCGAGGAACTTGTCTGTGTAGTCGAAGTGTTCGCACAGAGGCGAGTTGAGGTTGTCACGTTCGGGCTCGCACTTGTAGCACTCTATGCTCCAGGACACTGGAAAATTTATGGGAATACATTTAAATAGATGCTGAATGTTGGTCAGTGTTAATCTTAGCTTAAGTAGAGGCGAATGGGTGCTGTTCCACTCACATTAGCTGCCGGAGAATTTTGCCCAACGTGACATTAGCGAATCTCCCCAAAAGGGATAAAACCTAAATTTCTGGCATCGGGAGATTATTTAAAAAACATTTGCTGTCTTCACATATAGTTCTTTTAAAAACGGGCTGTCGGTGTTGCTTGCGTAGTTTTACGTGTATTTATTATAAAAAGATCAAAAATCAAAAATGTATTTTTGTATCTAGTAGGTACGTCTTTCAAAATTGTAAGGAATTAAATATTCACTTTTATACATTACCTACTCATCGCTAATAATTACGTTTAGCGAAATATGTATAAAGCTCTACCTACTTATACTTTTTAACGAAGATTAAGCTTGCCTTGACAAAGATATATTCATAGTAGACGTACTGAAAGATAACGTAACATAACTCTTTGTAAATTGTATATATTGGTGTGCTGGTACGATCCAAGATGACTAAAATGTACTGGACGTGACAATAACATGTGCTTTAACGTACGAACCGATATCGTAAAGGCTTATAAAACGATTGGGTTTGCAACATGTGTATTTTATTGTCCTGTGCGAAGCCAATATGATTTTGTGGTTTTGATTAAAGCACATGATACCTACTTACAATTACTGTGTGTTGTTAGTAGATAAACGCTAAATATAATGAGTAACCATAGCAACCTAAATAATTGTTTTGTTTAAAGTTTTAACGCTTTATATACGCATTTTTTTAATACGCAGTATAACACTAATGATATAAAACCAATATGTATTCCTTTAAAGATTACGGATTTTTGTTTTGTACAGTTTCTTATAAGAGAGGTAAAGCACAACGGGGTCCCCAGTTCAATATTGAACTAGCCCGACTGTGCTGGCAGTACCTCCACAGAAGTATTTCTTTCAGAAGATCGCAGCCAAATGCCACTGCAGGTAGTGTTGCTATCCTGCGATGAGTTAGGTTTTCAGATATCTACATAGCTAGCGCATTAACTGTGCGAATCGTAGAGTTGACAAGCGCGAGTTATACCTCTGTATTCGGTATTTCCGGCGCCTATAGATCTATCAGGCTTTATAATTGAGATATTGAGTACATTTTTATAATTTCTATACTACTATATAAATTCCTATAGCTTCCTATCATATAAGTATCTGTCCCAATGCATCATACGGATAACAATACTGCATATATGCCTGATTTGTTGTTGTATTGATAAGCGCTGGGATCGTGGTACAAACATTAATGTTATCATCATTCTTTATTGTTATAATGAACCTAAATATCAAGGCAAGAGATATATTTATTTAATGAGGTGTATTTGTTAATTCCATATGCATATGTCATAGTTCAAATGTATATTGTATCAGTATTCAAAGTAAAGTTAGTAGGGCGGTGCGATTGTTCTTGGGCTCTTTATCTATAAACCTGATTTTGTCATCTTTGTTTGAAAGTGCGTAAGAGACAGATGTAGAGACGCCATATACACCTCTCTCTTTCGCACTCGTGAATTGGAATACAATAAGCACGTCGGTCACATGATTGAAACAGTTATTTTATTTAGGAAAACCCTATATTTATATTGATGTACTAATTTAAGGGAAAAATTATTTGTGTTTTCATTCCTGCTTGGAAAATTGTACTTATTATGTTTCAAAAACATGGTCTTTTCTAACAGTTCGCTGTCACGATGAAATTAAAGCTACCAACCCTTACGAATACAAGGCTTCCAAACCTTACTTATTAATTAGTTACTAAGTATCTAATCATTTAATATGCCACGATTTCCTACTACATACAAACTCACAACTATCTATTATTTTATATATTATACTGAACATATCGGCCAATTTTGACTCCAAATATTATTCGAGGTAGATACACAACCTAACCCTAATCTTAATACACAATAATTGTCAATGACCCTCACTACCCTAGAGTTGGCAGACTGTTTGCCAAATTGATTTCTCACGAGAGTAGGCAAAATTGTAATAACGCCCACTTTGTATACATACATTGATATGAGATCTAGCGGCAACTGTGACCTATACGCTGTTTGCATTTGTACCGGAACAGGACACCGTAGAGGCATTCAAACAAAGAACTATACATTTTTTATTGTGATAATTACAAATAAGTCACGTTATAGGGACTTAAAAATAACAATTAATAGAATCTTACTTCTTACTAATATTATAAATGTGTAAGTTTGGATGTTTGCGGTTCTTTCACGGCCAAACGGCTGAACCGATTTAGCTGAAATTTGAAATGGTGATAGCTTATACCTAGAAATAAGCTATAGGCTACTTTGAATCCTGAAAAAAAATCAAAGTCCTAATATTATAAAGTATGATTCTCTTTCAGGGCTGAACCGATTCTAGTAGGAAAATCCATAAGCTACTTTTTCGAACACCACACGGGCGAAGCCGCGGGCATAAGCTGGTATATAACTATTTATATGTTCTATTTTGTTACTGTAACCACAAGTACGTACCCACTACAGAAATAATTGTCATAATCTCTGGGACTTTTTATTTCTCTTTGTTCAATCAGCAGACGTCGTTTTAACAATTAAAACTGAATTAGTCTGCTCTCAGGAATGTGCTCGTCTGTGCCATTATTAGACAACTAAGTTTACCGAAATACTACTAATATTACTAGCACACAGTATGCGACAGGTGGATACAACAGTTGCTCCGCTTTTTGGGTTGTACAATATTAAACTATCCATACAATCCTTCCTTTTGAATTACTCTATCGTCATCATGAAAAACGTTCAGTAGTTCTTATGTTTGTCGCGAACAGATAGACACGGCAGAGGACTTTGTAGCTAGCGCACTACTCTCCGCCACCCCGCGAGGGACTCGTATACTGTGTAGAAATAGTAATAGTGGCAACTTTACGACTTCTGTGAGGGGAAGCGCACCCTTAATTATCGGAATCGACTAATAACCATAAAGTAGGGAATGAAACTTTATGACGCCTGTTAATTCTTGCTCTAATCAATATAATAATAACAGTACGAAGCTGTTTGTCTGCCTTTATAAGGCTCTTATATGCTGTGCTGGTATACGTATGCAATGAATTTTTAACGTAGGCTTTTGAATCAGAAAAACCAGACTCGAGATTGCGAAGGATGAATATATTTAACAACGGAGGTTACAATTTACATATTAATCGTATGTTTTTATTTTATTGCCCACAGTGTGTTTAAAAATTTCGCAATCTATTACCCGGCTTAGAAGATTAAGGCTATATGTTTTTATTGAGATTTACAAACATATTGCCGTCTTGAAGAGTTTGAAGAATAATAAATGGGTACCATTATGCAAAACTCGCCTTGTCCTTAAAAAGCATAAAGAAATATGTGTTTTTATGTGCCATCGTAACCGATGGTTAGTCGAGTCCATCGCCGTTACTTAAGCACGCCTGTACATACGTCCTTGATTTTTTTTCCAAAAGTATGCAAGTTTCTTCTCGCTGTTTTTTTTCACCGTAAGAGTTCGTGACTAATCACTTTTCTTAAGTTCAGAAAAAATCTTTGTTATAGTAGGATTCGTTATTCAAATTATAATAATAAAATAATATATCGTCACGCCTTCCCACAAGGGTTCCCGAAGGTGATGGGTATATAGGTAATACCCACACACCCACTTTCCGACAGAGGTATATTAGGTGCCAACGTGACAGATGGCGAGTCTATCGCCGTTACTCAAGCACGACTATACATACGCCTTTGAATTTCTTCTCAGACGTATGCAGGTTTCGTCTCGATGTTTTCTTTCACCGTAAAGCTCGTGGTGTGACTAATCACTGTACTTAAGTTCAGAAAAACTCATTGGTACAGTCGGGATTCGAACTTGCGACCTTTGCGTCGCAGGCAACTGCTCGAACCACTCGGCCACCACGGCTCTATATTCAAGTTATTCAGATACGTTATTAATATAGTATTGGTGTGACATTTGAATGAATAATTGTTATTCAGCCTCGATTACGCCTACAAATGACGTGACAGTATTAACTATCGAAGGTTGGACAAAAGTTTGATGGCTCTCGGTGATAACTAAACTTAGTTTTTTATAGCCTATTGTATCCATGTACATTACTGCGTATATTGGTCTCATCTCCGTATTTGTATATATAACGTTTATTATTGCGTGTATACTATTTGGTGTCGTGTACAAAGGTGACAAGGATGACGGTCACCTGGGTAGCCTTAGACGCCTATGATACCGTCTAAGAAATGTAGGTTTTAAGAACGAACCTTCTTAAAGCGTTCTAGTAAGATGGAAGCCTTATGCTTAAATAATATCTGTTTATGGTTTCGTCTAAAAAAACTACGGGTTCAATTCAAAATGCGAATGACACGACCTCGAAAATAACCTATCACCTCCAAACTACTCCAAATTATTGGAAGCTGGGAGATGATTGGTTTTCTAACACTTTTAGTATCTAAAGGGTAGCAGGTTCATGATCTCTATGAATTTTCGTGTTGAAATGTAATAGGGTTTGTTACTGCGTGAGTGTGGTCCCCTAGTCCTGAACCGTCCATATGTGGTGGTAGCAGCTTATCATTTGGTGCTATTCATTCAATGAAGAAGCTCAAAACAACTAAATAGAAACTGAAAGTGACAAATATCTGTAATAGTAGTCCAGGCGTTGGGATAAAAAATTAAGACGCGGACTGCCTATTGACCAATCCAACGACATTCCTTTTGCAGCATTCGAGGAATCCTTGACTTGGTATATAGAACGAACATTTTGAATCTTCCGCTTTTAAATTACTCCTTTCGATATTCAAAGTTAGCGTGTTATTCGAAAACAATTATAGGAAACGATAACATGTAGGTCATGATGCGATAAAATTACAAAACGAGTAAATGTATGTAAATGGAATTTGTTAATTGTGGTCATACAAATGCTTGGATGTGAAAACTTGATTAAATCTATGTTATACGAGTCCACATATAATAAATATTCGAATTACACACGGACCAAAAAGTATGATTTGCGTTAAAATATATTGTGTGCGAAATATTATGTTTTTTTTTACGATACATAATCACTGTAGAATCCTTGACCGCATACTGTCTCGTACGTACAAGTGAGTATGCAACTATACAGATAAAGATTAAATTTTATTTTAAAAAGAAACAAATAATTTTAATAAAAAAAAACATCAAAACGTTTATAAAGAATCAAGACGTAAATACTTTCGATGATGTAACTTACTTTTCCAAAACATCGAAAACACGACGATAAATGAAACATAATCCATTTTGATGAATAAAACCCCACTTTAAATAAGCGCCACTATGTTCACACAAAATTAACAAAATAATTTAAATGTTAATATCTATTAAAGTATTTACAAAGTAACAAGTGCGGCACATGTGGCCTACCGGTGCCTTACACTCGACTGAAATTGGCACCTCCACTACACTCGCAACCATGATTCACAGGAAGGAAGCTCAGTGGCAAAACGGGACATGTCCAAATATCGATGAAATAAGGCTCTTAAACACGAGCTAATAGCGCTGAATCATGCGATCAATGCTGGCGCCGGCGCAGTACTGACCAACTATTGGCGGGTTCACTGTTGATTCATATTTTTGTTTTTTTGTGCTGCCCTTGTCTCGGATGTTACTTTTAATAAACTTCAATAAAGATGGTGTTGATATGGTTTTACAATCTTTGAGATAACAAATAATTCATGATATATGATAAATTCTGGAGGGCGTGTGATAAAAGAGAAAGTCATTGTATATATCTTATTTCTTACTAATTAATATATTACTTACTAAGTATTATAATAAATGTGAAAGTTTGTAAGTTTCGATGCTTGCGGTTCTTTCACGGCCAAACGGCTGAACCGATTTGGCTGAAGGTTGAAATGGTGATATCTTATACCTAGGAATAGGACATAGGCTATTTTTCATATTTTTTTTAAACCTGAAAAATTTTTCTTCTTTCAAAAAGAGAAAAGTTCTTATATTGTGATGATCTTTCACGCCATAGGGCTGAACCGATTCTAGCAGGAAAAATTCCAAAGCCACTTTTTCGAACGCCACGCAGACGAAGCCGCGGGCATAAGCTAGTTCTTTTATAATTTCACGGCATGCGTTGTAATAACAATTTGTCGGAGATATCTTTAGTTACAAACTTGATAAGAAAAAGATATCGTGTCTGTCATAGTCCCTCCTCAGGCATTCATGAGAGATTCGCTACTACTACTAGTCTACGCCTTTGAGATTCTTCTCAGACGTAGGTATGGGGTTTCCCTTACGATGTTTTCCTTCACCGTAAATCTCGTGGTTTGACGAGTGTAATAAGTTCTGGAAAACTCAGTGGCATAAATTGGTACGGTAATTATTAGACGTTTCAAATGTCACTAGTTACCTACTATGCTCGATAATGAAAGCGGTTTTCTGGCAATGAGTATTGTCACCGAAATTTTATTTTAAGACTGCTAGAAATAAAAATGTTTATGCATCAGTTCCTCTATAAACAGTATATTATGTTTTTTTGTATGTTTAGATATATAGAAACGTGTATCGTTTTTTGTTATATTTAATTTTGTCTAATTGTATACACCAGCTTCGTTCTGGTAAAATATAAATTTAACACGTTCCTCGCGCCCCTTCCATTCCATCGCTGAATCTGAAACCATTCACGGATCCACTCAAACACACTCACAAAAAATCATCATAATTGGTCGTGCTACTCTCAAGTTTATGCAAGACTAACGAACGACAATTAAGTTTTATACACACGAGTAGATGAATAAAGATCTAATAAACAATAAATACCTTGGGAAAATTCCACTCAATTTGACCTAGTCCCAAACTAAGCAAAGCTACTACTATGGAAACTAGACAACGACTAGAAACTCCCCGACTAAGGTACAAATACTCGTGTTCATCACACAAATATCTGCCCTCAGTGGGCATCGAACCCGCGACCTCGAGCTTCGCAGTCAGGAACTCTATCCACTAGACCAGACGGCCGTCTTCTCTAGTGATTAGATATATATTTGGTAATTATTTATTATTTTAACTTAATTATTCTACAAAGGTTATTGGAAATGTCTGTATTGTAGTACGAATTTTATATGTAGATACTATACTGTGCGGAAATCCTGAGACATTATATAAATAGAAGCTAGTCGGAAACATTTGAATACTCTCGTTATAATGTCTGTGCAAGTTGCATAAGAGTTATGATCGTCGTGCTAGCGACCGGCGGCGGACATGTGCAAAATATTGAATGAAACACACATTCCCTACAGGCGATATCTATACTTACACTTGTTTATATTACTCTCCACCGAAATCGACCGTTGAACCTGTTTATTGTTTGAGATACTAATATTTTGATCACGTAGATGATGAAGCTGAGCTCGTTCGCTACATCCATTTTTAAATATACTTTAAGCTTGTGGATTTAGGATTTCTCGCAGCTCGTGTGGTTAAAACGTTGATTAAAATGGTCATACGTAGAATACTTGAATTCGGCACTGATCTTGAATCTTGATCGATCTCCACATGAGTTCAGACCGTTGCGTTGGTCACACTTTAGGCTGATATTGAGATTCATATTTACAATATTCAAAGAGTCATGCGCCTCTAATTGGTGAAGTAAGCCTCCATAGGGTAAGCACACCTATAATTGAAGCCAACAAATAGTTCATCATTTCACTTTGGGGGAATTAAAACAAAGTAATTATAATAGGCCCGTCACCATTAGGCTAACTCATCACCAGTTTAGGAACAGTCTATTATTGCCACTTTGGACTTAAGTCAGACAGAAGACTGCGGTAAGAATTGTTTACTCGTACTTATGGTATAGGACGTGTTTGGTTGCGTTTAAGAGAAGAGGTTTACCACTAGGCTGTAGAAAAGATGTTGATGGTCAAAATGATTAAATCTTCACGCCCAAGGTTCTGCGAAGAAGTAGGAAGTAGAATGTATAAGTTCGTCCGTTTCTCAAGCACGACTTATACATCGTTGAATTTCTTTTTAAATGTATCGCGACAGAGCCCCACATGTTCTTCTCGATGCTTTCCTTCATTTTAAAGCTCATTGTGTAATTAATCACTGTAAATAAGCTCCAAGGAACTCATTGGTACATTCGGGATTCGAACTTGCAATCTTGAATCATGAAATAGTGAAGATGAGATATAGCTCAACAGTTAACAGTATCACTTTGATTATTCGCCTAGCGGTATCTCACGAGCAGTAACATTAAATTAATGACATACCACTGCGTGGAGTAGGTACCTACTGCCCGTTGTGAAACACGCATGTCGATATCGTTACGAACTTCGCCAGCCACATCCTTTACTAAAGCGATAAACATGTATAAAAAATATATTCATACCTACATCTCGTTCTGACTGGCGACAGATGTTACAATGTGTAGATTTAGTATCGAATCCAAGTTGGAACTAGCATCTTGAAAAATCCATACCTCGAATTTGCTTATAAGAATAATTAGCTATGACTCGCGGTTTCAACCGCGTAAAATTTAATTATATTTTTTGATTTTATGGAATAAAGCATTTCCTATGTGTAGCCTACATCTGTGCCGAATCCCATACATACCCACAAACTTTCGTATTATAATATTATTAGTAACTAAAATGTGGTTTTAACTAGTGTTCATGAATCCATGTATTATTTCGTGATAAGATCCTTAAATACAATTATCTACATGGCTCCCGTTTAGTCTATTGCGTTAATAGCAATATAATTGCAAATATTTCTCGTGTTTCATTCGTCCTACAATGCTTCGATTTCAAGTTCAAAAGTATTGTTTACGAAGTCGTAAATTATGTAAGATTTTAATTAAAAATATAATAAATGTTAATTGTCATTGGCTAAAACTATTTACAAAGGTATACGTGTTATAAAACGAAGTCCTCCCGCCGCGTCGGTCTCTTTTTTAGCGCGATATGCTCGAAAACTTTCAAACAACTAACTTTCAAAATTGTGTGACTGAAAATTATGATATTATAAAGGGGCACAGTTTGTTTGTACGAACGTGTAAATATCTGGAACTACTAATCCGATTGGAGAAAAATTTTAGGTACTTTGTGTTAGATTTTTTGTTGAAGTTGTTCCTGTTGATGAAGAAGGCTATATGCAATATATCATCATACATAATCATATTACTTACTACCCAAGAGAGTGCAGCAGTAGCAGCAGAATGTATAATCCAACCCAACGCGAGTGAAACCACGAGTAGAGCGAGTTTGACATACCTAAATCCTAACCGCCCTCTTCAACTACTATGGAGGAACGTACGGATCCAGATTCCAAAACGCAAATAATTTCAGTCAACCTGATAAACCCACGGACAGCAAACAAGGTTAGAGAGAACCGATGGACACGGTGTATTTCCCTTGTTGCAAAAATATGTAATTATACCAACGTGTTAACCACACTTATCAGCTGAATTACAGACATTTATACCTACGAGGAAAAGTTTGTTATGGTACGACTCCTTTGTATTGCGGGTAGGCAGGGTAGAGGCATCTAATAACTAGTTGGGATCTTCACTGAAGATGCATATTCAAAAAGAAAAGTGGATTATGGTCATCGCCGAATAAACGATTTAGTTTAACGGGCGCCGTCGCGTTTTTCGGCTCATAGTGTAATGTCTCAAATCTCTCAAATCAAATGTAAAAAACACTTTTTTATTATTTATTACAAAAAAAAAACTTTCAGCTTTATTCTATTTGTATAGGCAAGATGGTAAAGTGTGAAACGTCGATGGCGACGCGACGTCGCGTCGGGTGGTCTTTGTGATGGCTCCATGCCCCAGTCAGTGCCAGTACGAATAAAACTGGCGCAGGGTTAACAATCGCTAGACTTAAACAACGACATATTTTATCATCACACCGAGTCCCTCAAGAGTTAGAAAAAGAGATTAGGGCGCCAGCTCCAGCAGCCAGACGACTGACTAGATGTCAGTCGTCTTTCGCTTCGCCCACCTTCATCAGTCTTTTCATATATACATACTTCGACTTCGTCCGCATGGAATTTAACAAAAAAAATTAATAAAAAATAAAAGTAGCCTAAGTTTTTCCTTTTAACATCAGCTATCTGCCAGTGAAGTGCCAGTCCCGTTAAAATCGGTCCAGCCGTTTCAGAGATTAGCCGGAACAAACAGAGACAGAGAAAAAAAAATATTTTGGTGTATGTATTTGGTGTATTAATTGGCACTTAAGAATGTGTCCTAAACCATATTACTTATATCGTTATTTTGAGTTGCTTTGGATTTGGACCAAGTCTCCCATTTCAGCTTTCGAAGAATACGTAAGCAACGTAGCATTCATTGTTATTGATTTTCATTGTAATGAGGGCGGGTGTGGTGTCGCGTGCCGGTACAATTTGTATTCAATGATGTCTACTGAAATTACTACTAGGGATGTACCTATATTATCTTTTCCATCGTAAAATGTATATGTAGGTTTTATAACACAAATATATGTAGGTACTGTGATTGCTTAACACCAGTATTCATGATCTTATATTTAGTCCTGATTTGAAGCGCTTGATCAAATCCTTCATCGCTATTAATTACGTTACATGCTATGACCTGCTAATGTCTTGTTCATATACGAGTTGAATTAATGGATTTCTGACTTACATACATACTAGTATCATTACGCCGAACGCTTCACGGAGTAAACGGAGAGAATAGAGCGCTAGAACTTTCTAGACTTGCAGACTTTAATCTACAATTTAAACTTTGATGAAGAAAAGTGCAGTGGTATTGAAAAGTTGAACAGTTGGAGTCAGGATTGTCGAGTATTGTTAATGAAAAACGAAAATCGACTGAAGTTCGCCATTGTTGGTGCATCTCTAATTATTAATTACACTGTATAATTACGAGGAAAATTATAGCCCTGTGTGTGCCAGACTAGTGGTAATTACACTTTTAGGGACAAAGGGACATTGACCTTAAGTATACCTAACCTTCGTCGATGAGCTTAAACAGTCATAACGTTTGCTTCTTTTATTTTAACTTGCACGATTCGATTGTCATTAAGTACAATTTCGTACCAAATTTGCCAAAAGTAATAGCGTAGGTGACTTTGCACGTTTCTTAACGGCACACGTGAGGGGTAGTAGGACGGGGCTTCATCAATCATGATATCTATACTAATATTATAAAGCTGAAGAGTTTGTTTGTTTGTTTGTTTGTTTGTTTGTTTGTTTGAACGCGCTAATCTCAGGAACTACTGGTTGGAATTGAAAAATTCTTTTTGTGTTGGATAGTCCATGATGCTAGGAAGGCTTTAGGCTATATAAAATATAAATAAATAATAGTTAATATTAAAAAAATCTCTGAAAAGTGAGTGTGCGAAAGAGACAGACAACAAGATACTGAGACGTTTTCAATATATTGACAAATACTCTGTCAGAGTGACGTGTAAATATTGACGGTAAAGGTGCGTTCCACTAAGCGCCCACAACAATGAAAATTCTCCTATACCTAATCGATCCACATAACGACCGCGGTTGTTGTGGTCGCGGCGAAAACGTCAATTATAATGTCATAACTTACGCTCACGACGACCCATCTAAAAAGGTGGGTCGAAGTGATCGTTGAATCGAAGAAAATTTGCGTGATTTTCAAAACTCAAAGCATATAAAATGGCGACTGTACCTCTTACCAAATATCCAAGTGTCGCCGCAAGACATTTTAATTCTATTTGAACGTAAATTAATTTAAAACACCAATAATATTAAATATAAAAAAAACATTATATTTTTTTCAATATAAATCTATTTAAATTAATCAAGTTTATTTTCAAGGCTTACAGATTATAAACTAACATCTTAAATCTTTTGCTTTCTTTTTACTAACTCGCCGTTTGTATTATTTACCTGCACGCTCAAAACGCTCTGTAATCCATTCCATTTGAGGTTACGACAGTAACGCTTACAAGCAAACTGTGGTCGTGAGCGTGATCATTGTGAACGCTTAGTGGAACGCACCCTATGTATAGCTAGACTGACATTTCATTCAAGTAGTAGTTTTGACAAACCTCAAATTACAGTTTCTTTCATAACAACAAAAGCAAAAAGATGTTTGCTGTGTTTTAGTGTGAGTTTCATAATTAATCGTCGTATTTTATTAGTAATACCACCCGTAAGGCGTCAAAATATCCGTTGGCGCACACCAGTTCGATCGCAGTGTAACGCAAGTCCTATTCAATCGCAGTGTAACGCAAGCCCAGTTCAATCTTCGAGCCAATGAGACTGAAGAACAGCGTAGGCAATGGTAAATACAAATTTCTCCAGATTTATTTCCTGGGGAATTCTGAAGAAGAGGTAAATGAACGCTGTTCGCAGATATCATTTAGCAGTTACAACAACTTTTGAATGAACATAATCAGTTGATCCAATTGTTCAAAACTGTCTTACAAGTAATGTGATGCCATCGGACAATCAGAAAATAGTGATCACAGCAGACAAGCGACCTGCAGGAGACAACATGTCATGAGAGAGGCATCAATGCACCAATGTTAAATGATGTTGCCTTAATCGTGATTGGGGAGAATATGGAGTCTCGCGATATTGTAATGTAACCAAGAAATGATGCCATGATGGCATCATTTCTTCAGCATATTAGGGCAAATTCTCACCTCTTATCAAAATAATCTAATATCCATGTAACAATAAATGAATATAAACTACACCTAAACAATACTTTTAATGCCTAACTTTTTAACATAATAGTAATGTTTCAAACTACTTAACCCTTTCGTTAACAAGTCAGCAGGCATTTCAGTAGTTGGCAAATTGCCTTGGCATTGAAATTTTGACATTGAAAAAATGGCATTGCCATGTACTCGGCCTCAGTACTGGACAATGCCACTGTCGGTTGTTTTCTGCATTCATGATATTACAGTATCAGACAATTTAAAACAGAAACCTGTATAAGATCTCCTGTCAATAGTATTTGATGTCCAATCTGAGTCTACAAATCCTTCTAAGTTTTTATTATCATTTGTAAACATTAAAAAACCATAAGATTTTGTTTTATTTAAATATTCTAACACTCTCTTTGCGTTTTTCCAGTGAACTGCAGTAAAACAATTGTTAAATTGGCTTAAATAGCTGACACTGTAACTGATATCTGGGTGTGTAAGTATAGACAAATACATAAGACTTCCTATCAGTTGCTGATAAGGATATTATTTACAAACATTTTCTGACTTATCCAACTTCAATTTACATTCAATAGGAGTATCAACAACATTACAGTTTGACATCTTAAACTTATTTAAAATATGTTCGACAAAATGCTCCTGATCTAATGATATACAACCATTTTTATATACTTTTACTCTCATACCTAAGCATTCTTTCACTTGCCCTGAATCTTTAGTTTTGAAATTTGACATTAAACTATGTTTCAGTTCATCTGTCAATGCCTTGCTACTGGAAAATATGAAAAAAATCATCGACAAACACAGTTTTTAAAATTTGTTCATTATTTACCTTTTACTATATAAACATGGTTCCACTTTAGACTTAATATAACCTTGGCTTAACAAACAATCATCTACTCTCTTATTCCACTGCCTTGCTGATTGTTTAAGTCCATGAATTGCATGTTTTAGTTTGAGTACACTGTTACTCTGACATTCTAAATTAGGTGGTACTAGCATGTATACTGTTTCATCAAGGTACCTAGCCATTTAAAAATGCAGTGTTAACATCAAGATGAGTAATTTCTAAATTTAACTTTACACTTAAAGAAAATAACATTCTCAAAGTGTTAATACAGGTGAGTATGTTTCTTTATAGTCCACACCTTCTACTTGGGTAGAGCCCTTAGCGACTAAACGAGCCCTATATCTCACTTTATTATCACTTTCAAACTTTCTTTTGAAAACCCAAATTTTAAATTCTTTTCACAAATTCTAGAGCAAGTGAATGAATTTGTATATCTAGGAAGCATGTTCACACGAGATGGAAAGTATGAAAAAGATATTGAAAGAAGGCTAACTGCCGGTATTAAGGTGAATGGGGCCATGTCGGTGTTGATGGCCAGCAACGGTTGCTGTCCACAGCGTGATATTTGTGCCTACTTTATTGTATGGCAGCGAACCCTGGGTATGTCAGAGGAAGTATGAAGATAGCTTAAATGCAGCTGAGATGCGATATCAGCTGCGAAAAACGTGCGGAGTAACGATCTTAGTTCGAGTCCGGAATCAAGAGATTCGCAAATCAACTGGCGTGAATCAGGGCGAGATTGAAAAGATGAAGAAAGGCATGCTACGCTGACTTGGACATATAGTAAGGTTGAGTGAAGAAAGATTGACGATACAGATATACAAAGCAAAAGTGTGTGCAAGAAGACGCAGAGGAAGGCCACGTTCCAACTACCTGGATCAAATCGATCGGACGCTCAAGGACGGGAACAAAAAGAGTACTCGAAACCGACGATCATGTATGAAGAGACTGATGAATGTGGACGAAGCAAAAGAAGTATAAAGTCTAGAGAGAACTGGCGCTCTATACTCCCTGCCTACCCCCTTAGGGACTTGGTGTGATGATATGTATGTATGTATGTATGTAAATTTTCACCCATGCGAAGCTGGGCGGGTCAGCTAGTTACCTATAATACATTTATATATCTAATTATTTTTTGTACTGTTTTTAAACGTAATCGTCCAAACACACATCTTTGCCTATCAAAGGACATCAAAAACACGGGTTCTGTAGTCTCTTCATATATGCGCGTAAAATTATGAGAGTTCTTTATAGGTAACTAGCTGTCCCGCCCAGCTTCGCTCGGGTGAAAAAGTTAAATTGCCCGTAACACGATCGCAGCGCCACCTATTGGGTCCAATTGTAAATCTAAACCATTCTCGAATCTAGCTTAAGACACACAGAAACACACAGAAAGCTTCGCCCAGGTAAAAAGGTAAAATTCTTGAAACTCGATCGCAGCGCCACCTATCGGGTCCAATTTAATATAGCCTATGTTACTCGGGGATAATGTAGCTTTCCAAAGGTGAAAGAATTTTTGAAATCGGTCCAGTAGTTTCGGAGCCTATTCATTACAAACAAACAAACAAACAAACAAATCTTTCCTCTTTATAATATTAGTATAGATTATGGCAGATTCATACATAATACATACAGATCATCACGTCGAAACCATAGTATAAAGAAGAGAAGTAGGTTATCTTCATACAAACGCACCGCGCGCGGCTTGTATGTGTGCGCTATTGTATCTATGTGTCGACGCACGCACACTTTAACAAAATCTCGACCCGTTTCTCAGTGCGCCAGTCGGGGCTAACACTGCACAAGGTTCGCGCGCGCGTCACGGCTTTTCGGCACCGCTAAATGATTTATTCATCAATATCATCATCAAAATGTCTGATAATCGCAGAAGAACGTATTGCTGTGTGTTTGGGTGTCTTAATAATTCATCGATTCCAGACCTGTCTCTGTTCAGATTACCTATTGAACAGGAAAGGTAAGTTAGTCACTTATTCTAGCATAATATAATTTTACTTGATGATGAGATACCTACGTACTTACATATTTTTTGTTTGTATTAGTTTTCTATCACTCAGGAAGTAGGTAGGTAGGCCTAATTTCCTACTAGAATGTATTAGGTACTTTTGATCTGGCAATTGGTTTGCCGCTATTTCTTTGTTTACGTTTAGTTATGCCGATTTCTCAGTATTGTAGGTATAGTAACTAAGTACCTACCTACTTACAGAAAATAATAATATATATAATAACGTAATTCAAAATAAGTATGTACGAGTACCTAATTGACTAATAGTAAATCAAATACATATAAAACAAAGTTCGAATCATAACAACAAATTCGATTAGAGTCTAAGAGACTAAACTTAATGTTGTTTTTATTTCTTTTAATGATAATATTTCATTCACTTTATTCATTTTTTATTATAGATACCTAATTGCCGCTGTTCATGCGGTTGCTAGCTAAGCGCGAACAGCCGCGCCTAATATTTAGCTAAAAGTGACAACCCTAAGACAGTAGGCAATTATATCGCGAATTGGGCCGGGGATAGCCTACTTCCTCTTCTTTATACTATGTCGAAACCCTATCGAGGTAGGCAGAATCCTTCACCAAGAACATATTTTAGTTTGTGTAGTAGTATATGATATGTACCTATTTGAGTATTTAAATACATTTTATTTTAATGGATGGGTTTAATTCAATATGAAATAAAACCATTACCGTCTAATAAGATAATCCAGCTCCATTACAGCACATATTACAAAGATTTTCACTTCAATGAGTTGAGGCACACATCAAGGTATGATGTATGCCTCAACTCACTTCATATATTTGTGTATTTAAAAGAAAACAGGCAGCGAAACGAAGACAAAATAGTATATTTCTGGTACTTAACTCTAAAAATAGACTAGCACCTATAATGCGAATTACTTTGCAAATATAACAAGATCAGTATCACCACATGACCATTATCCCGAACATGGTTGGCCCGATACAAATCACGATACAAAATAATGTGTCAAGATATTAGCTGAAGATTTCGTTTAGATATACATAGTTAGTGACATACAGTCGCCGTCCCTCAAACACAACATTTTAATTACTTCACAGCCTGAGGTTTGACGGTTTCCTCCTATAGCTGGCATACAACCGCAAGTATGCTGCGTACTTAATATTTACAGAAGAAAATAACTGTTGTATAACAGTTTGTGGGGTGACTTATAAACACGAGAGCACTTAAAACATAAATAAAGCATAACAATTATAAATAATAATAATTATAAATATATTGGGACAATTCCACACAAATTGACATAGCCCCAAATTAAGCAAAGCTTGTGTTATGGTAACTATACAACGATATGTTTACTTATATAGATTAGATATATACATAAATAAATATTCATCACACAAATATCTGCCCTCAGCGGGAATCGAACCCGCGACCAAAAGCTTTGCAGTCAAGAGCTCTAACCACTACCCAGACGTTCGTCAACATACACCCTAATGCATTAGATATTGAAAATACGAATAACGTGTAAAATTATATACATACATTGAACTGTAATTTTATGGGACATAATTTATGGGATGGTACATTCATTGTCTGTTGTCCGTGAAGATATTCTGCAGGTCGGTCACCTTGCGTTTTTTCCTCTGGTGTTTCTAAGTTTTCAATTTACTTCAAGAATGTCAACATCGGATACATACAGAAAACTGCATTATATATCGTTAGCTATTCCGCGAATTCCCGGCGTTAAATTCATGTATAGTTGAACTGCTCTGCTCTGCTCTGCTCTGCTTGGGTAGTTCCAGTATTAAACGATTCATGTATGTACCCCTTCCCTTGTATCACTTGTCTATTGATAAAAAACCTATTAAAATCCGTTGCGTAGTTAACACGTATAGACGAGAATTCATCATAAAAAATCCACCACACATTGAAAACAATTGAACACGATTTCGTTCGTTTTCGTTATTCTTAATTGCAAATTTGCGGAAAGAGACCAGGAATTGATAGATTGCATATATTATACGTACAATACAATTATAATTTAATAAACTATTAATTTGAATATCACATGATTGCTAGCATCAGCGCCTGCAGGCTTCGACGCAGCTAACATTAGTTAAGTTACATATTGCTATGCGCACTACCTCAGAGTGTTTATGTATTTCATTAAATTGAACACCACGATCACTCCCATTACGTCGGTGTAACCCTCGTGACTCGTGCTAGGAGTGGAGTTGCACAGGTTGTTTCGGCAGTAGCAATGCCTGGAATTGAAACAATCTCTTTATAATCTAGCACAAGGTTATCCAATGGGAATTCTACAACAAATCTGCTTTAAATCTCTTAAAATTGGAAGTGATATTAACCTAGTTCCTTCTTATAAACACGGTTAAGAACTTGAATATTAGTATATATTGATTATTAATATTCATCAGTAATGTATTAATTACTTATCGAATGGAATCCTTATTCGAATAGGTCACGATTTCATGTCATGGTCAAGTGCCACATTACGTAAAAATTCTCACCTTATACCTTAAATATAATATTGATACCTACTACTAGTTACAATTTGAAATCGATTGCGAGCTTAAGTTTTAAGTTTCATATATTTATAGTAAATTATTCGACATTTATTTTTCCAATGTTACGAACTGTACCTAAGCTAGCGAGCTGCGAATAAATGTAATAGTAAATACCTCGTCGATGTGGTCCTCTGCCCTTTGCCATCGATATCCTGACAGCCTTCTTCGTAAGGTTCTTCAATTTCCACCTTTGGGAACCATCTGCCATTTTTATAATCTTGATACTGGTTTTTCTGTGGCGCACAGTCACGCAGAACACTCTTGATCCTCACTGGAACAATAAAATTAGCTCATTAATGTTTTTAATTTAGTTTGTAATCAATTTGGATATTTATTTAACACTGTCACTTCTTTTATACACATTCTTTACATTCAGGTTGCTAAATGAAAATCTTCCAAGAAGAACTTTTATTGCTGGAGATTTGCCTACGAAAAAAAATATTGTTTGTAGTTGTCGGTGCTCCCACTAATTACTGGAGACTAATCTTCTGTTTAAAGTAAATAATAGACCAACCTCCATTCTGTATATCCAGATTAATTTCCTGCTTCATGCACATCGTTGAGAACGGACAGTCGATGATGAACTTCTCCGAGTGGTCGAAGTGTATGCAGAGCCGCTTTGTGGTGTTGTAGTACTGACCTGACGGCGGGTTGATCAGGCACTGGTAGCATTGTAGTGACGTCACTCCTGGAAATTGTACCGTCCTTTGATATTAGCGTTAAATAATATGACGAAAGGAAAACAATGCAATTTGGACCTATATACTAGCAAGACCGAGTTGCTAACGCTTGTAAAAGATACCGGCGGCCATGTATGGAGATAGTGATGAATGTGATAAAGTTAAAAAGCTTTAGTAGTCCTGAGACTCTCTCTGCCTACACAACGACGAATTAGACGTGTCTAAATGAGATAATTACTTATTTAATACAAATAAAATATATATATATATATATATCCTCACGCCTTCCCACAAGGGTCCCCGAAGGGGTAGGCAGAGGTGTATAGGTAATACCCACACACCCACTTTCCGCCAGAGGTATATTAGGTGCCAACGTGACAGATGGCGAGTCCATCGCCGTTACTCAAGCACTACTATACATACGCCTTTGAATTTCTTCTCAGACGTATGCAGGTTTCCTCTCGATGTTTTCCTTCACCGTAAAGCTCGTGGTGTGACTAATCACTGTACTTAAGTTCAGAAAAACTCATTGGTACAAATAAAATAATTAACCATATGTGGGCTATTGTCTGAACATGAGGTCGTCCAACTTAAATTATACCGCCAAATCTAGTAGTTCGAATGTCAAGTCTTATCATCCAATACCGTGGATATGATATCTTATTGCTTATGTACAGACAAGTTGAAATAAAAAGGAGACAAAGAATCTAACATTGACATTATGCATTCAGCAAATATGTTCGCACCGCTGCGTGTGGGTTGGGATGACTCATACTCGTCTTACCGCGTCTTTCGTTCGACCCCACGTCGACTGGATTCTTGTTCCCTTTAGTTCCTTTATAGTGCAATGCGCACAACGGTAATTACGAGATCAATCGCTTATACTGAACCGCACTATCGTAGTTCCAATGCGTTATACTTGCCTTAGGCAGTGCTATTTGCCATCAGTTCTACCTTGCATCCTTCCGCAGTCAAACTGAGCTTCGGTTTTGATGGACGTGTATAGGAAATGTGAGGATGTTTGTTACTCAATCTCACCTGAATTTTTGAATGGATTTGGATATATTTGGCATAGTTACAGATTAGTAACTGATAAACCTATATAATATAATGCAAAATTCACGTAGCGAAGCGGCTCTCGCAATCTCTATATAGGGATTCTAGTGCTTGTGTGAGGATAAACGGGGCCTACACTGAATGGTTTAATATTATTAAACGAGATTAAACGAGAGAGGTGTTAGACAAGGATGTGTAGCGTCACCGTGGCTGTTTAATCTGTTCATGAACAATTGCTTGACAGATTTAAAAGAGAATGAAAGTGGTTTGAGAATGAATGAGTTACTCGTCAAGTGTTTTCTGTATGCTGATGACCAAGTATTACTTGCGTCTACGGCCGAGGAGTTGCAGGAGATGGTAACTGCTATGAGTGGAGCTTTTATTAGAAAGGGAATGAAGATGAATGTAAAGAAGACGAAGGTATTGGTGTTTGAAAGAGATGAGGCAGTGTCAGAGTGCAATATCGTGATTGGAGATGAACAAATTGAACAGGTGAATGAGTTTGTGTATCTGGGATCAAAGTTTACAAGAGATGGAAAGTGTGAGAGTGATATTGAAAGAACAGTGAATGCAGGAAACATGGTGAATGGAGCTTTGCACTCCTTCATGGGCAGTCGGAATGTGTCTTTCAAGGCTCGTTTGGCTGTGCATGGGGGAGTGTTGGTTCCGACACTCATGTACGGAAGTGAAAGTTGGGTATGGCAGAAGAAGCATGAAAGCCGAATAAATGCAGTTGAGATGAGAGCGTTAAGAAGTATGATAGGAGTTAAACTGAGTGACAGGATAAGAAATAGTGAGATAAGGAAACGTTGTGGTCTGAAAGAAGATGTAGTGACAAAAATTGAGAAAGGTATGCTGAGATGGTTTGGCCATGTCGAGAGAATGAATGAAGAACGATTGACGAAAAAAGTGTATAAGGCGAGTGTGAATGAAAGTGTTGGAAGGGGTAGACCTAGACGGACGTTTCTAGACCAAATTAGGGACGTCTTGAACAAAGGTCAGGTCTAGAGTACCCTAAACCGAAGAGCATGTATGAAGAGAATAATGAAAGTGGACGAAGCGAAAGAAGTATGTAAGAATCGTAGCAAGTGGAAAGAAGTGGTCTCTGCCTACCCCAACGGGAAAGAGGCGTGATTATATGTATGTATGTATGTAAAATTCACGTATTTTTTCGACCGTTAATTTGTTCCGTTGAATATATATTAATATCCAACATGGAACACTTCGGTGTTATGAATTGGGCGTTTTTATCAGTTGGAATATGCTTGTCACGATTAAAGGCTGTTCACGAGAGTTCAACGACTCTTTGAGCAAGACATACATATGTTCAATTGTATATTGAACAATCAATTTGGGAATAACTGTTATTATGTTGCATATAATGTTGCCTTCTTTTCTCATACGCCTGTTTCAAATTTTGTTTGTTATGGTAACACGACGTGATTCATATATTATCAACTCCCACACACGCTATACATGACGCAGTGCGGGTGAATGATCTTTTTTCGATGATCAAGTTTTGATAAATGAGGAGTCAATCATTTGGTTGCTTATTAAGATTACTGTTGAAATAAGTAAATTAACTCGGTGACGTATGATGCTTAGTGTAAATTCTTAAATATTATATGCCTTTTTTGAGGTGCGAGGGGCACATCGAAAATTACCACACAATTATTGTACCACATACTAAGACTTCTTACTCCGTTAGGGACTCGGCGTGATGATATGTATGTTTTATAAGACGTCGTATAGTATTCATTTCACCGGCAGCAAATACACTTTTACATTGTGTAAAGATGCTATGGGTATTCCTAGGTATTGTTGGTACTGACCTTTCTCGATGCACACCATGTAGGTCTGATGCATTTTAATTTAGATTTCATTTGATGATTAAAAGTAATGACACTATTATTAAATAAATAATGTAACATACCATGTCATCCTGTACGATAGTGTAACAAGTTGGCCGTGGTAGTGAATGACACCTAAAGACTATGAAAGTATTACATCTGTTAATATTTATAATAGGGTCGACTAAATGCTATACTATAGAAGAGGACTATTTTTCAAATAACAAAGAAGGTGAAATACCCGATGCCAGTAATATAAGTGATAAATTACAAGATGTACGAAGATTGGGTGATGATACACAGCAATTGAAGGATCCTGCTAAAAACTCTGGCCACGATAGTGTCCATAAAAACGACGAATATTTGGAAGAATACAGCGACTATAGGTATAACTATTTGAATTCGCCAAAAGAAAGTAGAACTACTACAGCAATAACCACATCAATGAAATATACTGTATCGGCTACTTATAGCAGTATAGAAAGACATTTTCCTACGAATGTGTCTTCTTTGAGTAGTTTACATTTCTATTCAATTACCAACAAATCATTATCTGTCAACTTGTTTAAAGAATACGATTACGTGTATGATGAGGATAGTGCCAATACACTTCGCAAGTCACAGCTGCGACTAGATACGGTCAGTGATCATGAGATTGAAATTTGTCCAGAAAAAGAACAGCATCAAACACATGTAAAAAACACAACGAAGAATCACCATACTGACTTTTATAATCTTGAACCAGCTATTGCTAAAGGACTCTACAACCGTTCACAGAGTACATTTGTAAGCAAACACGTTTGGTATGTCCCAGAAGATTATCCCTGTTGGAAATTACCTATATTGTACGGGGAATTGGGACATAGGAAAATAACTTCTCATGTGTTTCTAATTATTGGTGGAACTTTGGTAAATGTGATCGACCCAGAAAGTCATGAAAGACTAAAGTCACAATCAACACGTATTCCCATCCTCCAATCACTCAACAAGTGGTGCGCAGCGGCTCCATGTTACGGAGATCATACGCTCTGCATCTTCGCAGACAAGGTTAATTCAGAAATCTGTGACAAAACTTACAAAGTACAAATCCCAACGATGGCAGAGCAGATAGCTCTAGTCAATACGCTGAACTCAATGCGCAATCGAATCGCTCATGGTGAAGTAGATATTTACAAACATTTGCCGCCCGCTGCAAATATGGAGCAAGTGGTTTACGATTATGATTTGGAAAAATTCGCAAAAACATGGCTCAAGCAATGTTTGCCCGGACCTGCTCCATGCTCAGCACTTGATGGAAACTATGTTACACAATTGGAATGTACAAAATATGCAAGTAACTGCTGTATAGATTCATACGCACGTGACACTACTTCCAAATGGTAATGAGTTTGTTTGGTTTATTATTTTTATACATTACTATTTTTTGTTAGAATTACTTAAATATACTAACTAATTTATTTTCTACAGCGTTCCAAGACATGAATGTTTCGTCAGTCCCTTAATTGGTTGCCTACACGCGTGGTTCTGGAGGGTAAAAGATAATCTAAGCAAAATAGATGTTAAATGTGGCTATACAAAATCTTCCACTTACCATACCGCTCAGTTAATATGGGCGGAAACAAACAAAATTGGGTGTGCTTTTGGTCAGAGAAAAAATGGTGATGTGAGAGTGGTTTGTGAGTTCTCACCAGGTGCACCATTTTTCATCGAAACAAAGTTTTACTGTGGATTGATTGCGCATAAACCTATAACAAGTAATTTCGAACACCATGTTCATGATGACTTTACAGATTTAAACTATTTATTATCCCTGGGAATTTCCTTACGCCCAGTTCACCCACTCATAGGGAGTTTTAAGTATCATCCAGTAAGTGAAACTAATGAGAAGCAGTCTAGTAACAATGTAAAGTATTCAGATTCAGATATGCTAAGTCATGTATATTTGGAGGGCTGGGCAAGAAATAAATTGAACGACTTTTCTAATGGTACTAAAAGCATGATTGCAAGATTGGTGACCCGCTATTCCTTTTTTGAGGACACTTTAGCCAAATGTGAAGCAGATGATTCTATATATATAGCAGGGAAACCTGGATCTCTATGTGTTGAGAAAGGTAGAATATTTGACGCACTTTGCTATGAGTATCGCGATCCTACTCCTGGCTATAGACTGGTGGCAGTAGTTGCGCCAGTAGCCTTGTTCTCTTTGATATTATATGACTTATTCAATGGAGCAGTGACGCAGACTTATCACTGACATTATTGAATATTCTAACCGCTGTGGAGCAAAGGAGCCGTTCCTTTCAATACAAGTTCAACAGTGCGCGAGTGATATTTCTATCAGAGTAAAGCATTTTTAAGCTACAGTAACCGCTGGCCATTATCGATGACGTTTAAATCTTCGGCACCTTCTTAGTATAATCCTAATTTAACTATTAGGAGGTTGTTTGAAAATTCATAATTATTAATCTTTAATAAAATTACTTACGCAAGGAAATTTTGTTATGAGTTTAAAATAACATCAGTATTAATCGATTTTACGATCCTTTGGTTTCGGTAAAATTATCGGAGCGTCGCCTATCGCTACAATTTTCGTAGTGTAAAATATAGCCAATATTTTTGTTATATACATTACTATTCAATAAATCGGGTAAAACTACATTAAATTCCAAGTGAAAGTTTTTGCGTGATTCGTTTACAAACATCCCTACACAAGAAAAAAAAAACTGGCTTCTGCCGAAAAGATAATTATTATAACTATAACTAATATAGGAAATCTTTGTAAGAACAATGATCTCCTATACCTGCACTATATATTAGTTTGTCTTCAGTATCTAAATTGTACAGACACCGACCTATCAATTTTATTATATGAGTCGATTTCCACATATTATGGACATATTGTTAGGGCACAAATAGCGACTTAAACCGTGTATGTAATACTCGCATATTTTTTTATCAGCCTATCTAGAGTTACTGATCTTACCCACTGTTTACAATGAGTCATTGCATAGGCGGCTAGTTAGCATTCACGTCTCGTCATTCAATAATATATTGTAAGTATGATATTGTATACCCAGTATCAGTTCTGGTTATTCGTGGCTGAGTCAAAATGTGAAACGTGCATTTATTCGTTGAAAATAAAATAATGAACAAGTATTAATAGCTTGCATTCTTCATTTGACTCTGTCTTTTGAATGGCTTCAATATATAAATAAGCTAGAAAGTACGTATTTAGGTAAACAAGGTGATCAGCGATTTACACGAAGTGGGAAATATTTTGGGATAGACCATACAAAAATTAAGGTCACCTGACCTTAAGAACTATATCCGACCTATAAAATAAACTACGTGCTTCTTTGTGCCGAACAACTATTGCCGCAACAGGTGCACCAACTGTTCGCGGTGCCATCTTGCCGAACAGTGGCGCGCGCTCACTCTCCAAGTCTCACGTCTCCCGAGGTAGCTAACGACACTCGATGCCTATCTGGATTCAAGTGCACCTCCGGAATGTGATGTGCTGTCAGCCGAATGGAAGGTGATTTTGAATGAGTGTCTGGCATACGCAGAAAGAAGACCAACTTGGCTGTAAATTATTTATTATGAACTATATTTATCTAATTTTTTACGTATTTTTCCGATTCTTATAATGTTAATTCGTCAAACCGACCAAATTAGCGTAAATTACCATGCCGAACTAATTCATGATATAAATTTAAATCGTTGTCTAGGTTAAACCAGTTGTAAAGCTTGTTATAGGTATAGAATTACAGCCAAACAAATTGTGGCAGAAGTGTTTCGCGGCATCCGACCGATTAATTTGGCATGTCATGAGGAGTCGGTCACCCATACAACCTTGAACCTGCAGTCTTTACTTTGCAGCTAGGTCCTCGTTCAGCGCATCTCTACATATAGCATATGAACTATTACGGTATATTTTTATACTATTATACTTGCTACTTTCAAGTATATACGATAATTTCTTCCTTAAGCATATATGTTTACGTAAATAGCTGTATGCTTGTTCAGTTGGAAAAAAAATAAAATTTCACTTCATTCGATAATATGAAAATGCTAGTTTTGTTCGCGTGCTAAATTTTTTTTCACTTTTCCTCTTTATTTAATGAGTTTACTGTACTAGACGGAACTATATATATATTTCATTTCCTTCTAGTGTTATATTCACCTTATATGACTCTCATAGTATATAATATATCAACACACCTTCCCACAAAAGTGTGCGTGAAAAAGAGGTGTATAGGTACCCACACACCCATTTATATGACTCGATTACCTAACAATTTTTTATTTATAGACCTTTTAGTTTAATTAATTTTAACACTTAATTCTACGACCTTCAATGGCTTCAATGTTACTTATTCATTTAATGTGCAGGTATCTACAGTATTTTAATTGTAAATGTTATTATTTAATTTGGTAAAGTTCTTTGTTATATAATTTAAAAAAGCGTGTAATAAGAAGTAATATAGCAAGCAATATGCATACTCAAATTTGTAAATTATTTCTGTGGACCGCATTTCCATTTGTTTATAGTCGAATGATTGCATTAATTCAGTTACGAGCTGTGTCTAGACTGGAAGACTATGTGATGTCTAGACGCATTAAACTTGTACCAGGATTCCTAACATGATTTATATGACTACAAGATGAGCTTTCTGATAATTTGTATATCCTAACCTAATTATGATAGAAAAGTTGATAATATTGTATAGAGGCCATAACTACTCCGTTTATATGCTTGAATTATAATTTCGTCGATTCACGATCATTCATAGACTGCGAAATCAGATATAGCTTTGTTCGAGATTCGAACACGAAACGTTAATTCTACCAATTGGGGAACGTTGTGTCATGTTTCCTGGTTAAATGAAACTGAGTTACATAGAGCGATTAGTGCAATTGTTATTGAACTGCTACTCTTTGTAATTGCTATCTTTACCTAACTTTCTCACTGATTTATAATACATATGTAGTAGTGTTTTACATGATAATAGTTATTAACATATAATGCTCTAGCAAATACTACTTATGGTATTTATTTTAAAATAAACTAAAACTCAAAACTCACTTTTAATTGCTTGTGAAATTTTAATATCAGTATTATTTACGATTACTGCACGCGATTCACTATTCTTTGAAAACTAAGGATCACGGGTAGTGGGAATAACGATCAAATTGTATTTCAGAAATCGAGTTTACAAACTTGCCTCTTGCTCGTTGTTTTCCTAGGTATTTATAAGGTCATGGAAATAAGCAGAGAGATCCCTCTGCGCAAACCATCGATATTGTACGAAAATAGATAATTTGAACTCTATATGTCGCTGTCTTAAAACGGGTATTTATGACTTTAAGAGTTTTTAAAAGATCATACAGACGAAGAATAGATATACGCGGGGTAGGTAGAGAGAGTAGAGCGGCTGTGTAGACTTAAAAACCTCTTCGATTTAACCACATTCCTAAGTATCTTCAGACATGCTCGCTGATTTCAGCTTTTATCATGTACTACCAACCTGTTGTTATGAAGGACACAATTATTAGCACCAACGCAAGGCACTGCTCCATGGCTGTTGTACTTATTGTCACTTTTTAAAAAGTTCAAAACACTTCCATGTATCACCAGATCACTTGCATGTTGCACTCGCTTTGGGTACCTGAAAGGAAATAGGCCTCAATCAGTTACATCAATTACTTTATATGTACATATATCACTAGAGATTGTATTGATTGTAACAGAAAATAAAAATATTTAACAATGTAGCGTCACAAATGGCGCAGTCGTGTTATTTTCAAGGTCTCGGACACGTCTGTCCGCGGCCTTTCCCCTGCTACTGTGGTCATTGTGTGTTTTACCGATAATTTCTTCTGATCTCATAAATCGAATTTATAACACATTACTTTTATTAAGCATTAGAGGTGTGTTTGTAAAACGGCGTTGCATGGTATAATTTCAGACCAAATTAAATCAGCTACAACTTCCTATAACATTATATGTATTCCAAGGCCTACTTATTCAATAGTAGTAATGTGTAATACAGTGCTGCTAATCCGGTTTGTAAGCAAATAATATGGACAAAATATTTATCGTACGAACTCGTATCGGACCCTGTCCGGGCTAGCCGGCTCTTGACTGGTTCTCTTTCACAGACATTTGCTAAAAGCGCCACACACACTCTCGTGTCAACGTAGCTATCAATAAATAGTATACTAGGTGTTGCCTGCTACTTGGGCTGCATACCATAAAGAACATCCTGGCATATTCATCACCCTTCTAATTATATTTACGCGACCAGAAATAGCCTATCCCTTTCTAGGACCCATCTTTTTAAAACTGTCTTAGATAGACACAGTTTTTTTCGCATTATACAATTATTATGGAGTGTCTTCCCTTGGACGAACTTCGTTTAGTCTGTAGTCTGGAGGAACATTTCAGTCACCTTCAGTCGTTTGAAGTTGTTGCTGAGACAATAAAAGAACCTGTAAAGTTGGTTCATTTTCTTTTTGCAATTTCTGCTTGTATTATAATACAGTGGTCTACAGCGACACCATTGTCACAAAGGTATTGGCAAGGGTGATGACCATAAATGAGAATTGCTTGGAAGAGATGAGTTCAGTGACGGCTTTGCTTATAGAACGCCCAGGAAATTCTTTAAATTATACACAGATATATGTAATAGATATCAATATAAGAGTACCTACTATTATCATGTGGTTCTTGGAATGTGTCACATTTTTAATAGAACCCCATAGTGATAATCTATTTGCAGAGTGCTCATTGAAATCTGCATAAGATAAATGATTTTTATTTAGCTAAAGTCGCGATGCAGTGCTCCTAGACGTGCTTGCTATTGCAATCATAATTCAAGAATGTATAAGCGACACTTGTATATGACGCCTATTTATTCCTTTGGCACTCTCAGTGCAAGTCACATAATTTTGCGTTGCGGCTAATTCGAGCATATAAAGCAAGTGAGCGATTGCCAACCGACACTAGGTAGAATAGGTAAGGAATTGGAACGCTAACCAACCAACTCGAAAATATTTCAACAGACCGCCGTCTCTGATTGCTCTCAGATGTTCTGACCTTCATGGTTAAACACGATTTCCAAAAATATTCTCTCACTATTATGGTAATGAACTATCGACTTTACGTCAAAATAATGCGTGAATACACGTAAGCAGGCCATTATGGTATCAGTATTGGAATACTCGCCAGTATTCTAATTTCTACTCACCCATGTTCGCACCTTTGCAATAAAGCTACGCCTATTTCAGTAGGTCTCACAATCTCGGTTACGATCGCAATTTTACTGACTTGACCAGTAAGTCTTCTATCCTTTATTAAAAAGTGACTGTGTTTGTTTGTTTGATTGAACACATGAATCTCAGGAACACACAAATCCGATTTGAAAAAATATTTATAATAAGCATGCTACCACAAGGTAGCAGAGCATTACTTTTTTTAATTAAACGTGGGTGTAACCGGGGATCATAACTCAATCATAGCCAAGCTGTAATTGTCATGACTTTGTGTTATTACAATCTGTTACCGTGCTATTGCCATAGTTTAAGAGTGCGAAAGAGACGGATGGATATGACGTCTAAGAATCCTTCCTTTTCACTCTTTTTAATTTTGATGACTATAGTAGGTACGGTCAAGGTAAGACCCTGACCTCATGCAGTACTTGACGCGAAAAACAACAGTAAGAACTTTCCGAATGTAAATTACACTTAAATGTTTGTATCAACAATTGAAATTTTCGAATTTAGTTTAGAGATATTTTAGGTAAGTTGTAGCTTATAAGTTTTCGAGCTGCATTCTTGAATAATAATGGCAACAGCCAACATGATCGTATTTTTATTATTTGTCGCAAGTTTTTCATGTCTTTTCAAAGTGACACTCGGCGTACTTAAGCATTTATTTTCAATATTATTGGTCTACCAAAGACATTCCTGTTTTTCTTTACTTGCTCGTTTTAATTGCTTCGTTTAATATCTTTTGTTTTCTTTTACGAAGGCGTTTTTGCAACCTTTATTAATCCGGTTTTGAGTCATTTTGCGACACGCAGTGCGTAACGTTACGTCATTATTTATACTTAACCGACTCTGGGTTAAGGACACGCACCTCGAACAAACTTTCCAAATAGATTTTGAACTAACTACCGATACAATTTATTATATCGGGGTCAAATTAAAATGGGAGAATATAGGACATTCATACCCGAATTATCTATCAGGAAATAAACCCGCTAGAGAATTTTTATTCGAGACCCACGACACACGATGAAATTATGTAGATATGAAAATTCCTGTTAATTTAAATATTAGAAGCATGCAAACCTTTAATAATTTATAATATATAGAAAATACACTAACTGCTTTTATAATTATTAAAGTTTGGATTATGTATATATATACGGATATATATATATATATATATGTATTATATAATCACTATATAAGTTATATATATATATATATATATATATATATATATATATATATATATATATATATATATATAACGTATATAGTGAATAGTAATTTTAACATGTTTAAGTTGTTTGGTTGCAAATAAATATTTATCAGCTTTGAATGTAAATTTATTCAAAAATAAATATGTAATGAGCCCTAGCATTTGCTTCTATACCTTACTATTTATTTGGGATAGTTAATATCTTTACGTAAACTGGATCGAATCCAGTTAGAGAAGTCTTAATTGTTTTTCTATAATATGAATTTCACTAAGGTAAGGTGTAGTCGCTACTGCACATTCTACTCTAAAATTCTTCTCGTACACAAACGCCTAATCTAAAGTTTCTCTCTTGTCTGAGAAGTAAATTAAGTATTTACTTATACTTTATATTCTGCCACTTTATCTGCGCAATACATCAATGTAACCTAGGGCTGCTGCAAAAGTAGACCTTGTGTGTGTTGTAAACACAATTCTTATGACTAATATTCCTACCTGTATTTTGTACGGAATAAATAATTTTAAATGTATTTTTACTAAATTTGGCATATTATTCCTACACTTCTTGTAAAAAAAATCATGGGGCTCTTCAAGAAGGGTTTGAAGAGATTTTTGCAGTCTATAACTCCAGACTTATTTCCGAAGAGTTGCTTGTGGTCTTTAAATAATATAAAAGTCAACTTATTTTTTATTCTCACTCCTTCTCATAAAGGTCCCCTAAGAGGTAGGCAGAGGTGTATAGGTAGTACCCACACACCCACTTTCGCCAGAGATATATTTAAGGTGCCAACGTGACAGATGGCGAGTTTGTCGTCGTTACTCAAGCACGACTACGGTCGTCAGGACAGTCGGGATTCGAACTTGCGATTTTTATGTCCCAGACAACTTCTCGAACCATTAGGCCACCACGGCTCTTGGCATTTTTTATTTGGGTCGGACAAGGATTGTTAACACATTTTATTGAACTTTCAATTGTTGGAGTGAACTTTCTGAATTCGTTCTTGGCACTGAAGTTCAAGGAATATGCATTGTCTAATTAAATGTTTCACGTGATATTATAATTCGCGTATAATTCAGATAACCTTATGTACACAATATCGCTTGTAGTCAAGTTTACAGAGGTTCAATTCCTGTCTGCTATGTACCTAAGGTACCTATGTGAGTTTCGCAACAAACTAAACTTACATTGCTGATATTTTATCTGAAAACTGAACAAAATATAGATTGTTTGTGTTTGATTAAAATATAGAACATAAATTTTCTTATAATATACGTGTATCTTTGACGAACCTTTATTGTAAAAGAAACACGTTTTTCTTGGATTAAAAAATGCAATAAAAACTGCACACAAAATAATTCCGCTTTTAAGCAAAAACACTTTCACAATTATCTCCATCTAGGTCATAATTAATTTGTGTCACTGCTTGCTTTAGCATATTTTAAAAATTTAATTAACAATCTTTATTTATAACAACACAAGTGCCAGAAAAAAAATATTACTTCAAGATGAGGAACTCCGATTTCTATACACCAGTGAGTGTTCCAGTGTAAAACTACAGGGAACTAATCAAATTGACAAACGGATTATTATTTATTTTTACAATCGTATTAACATGTACATATGTTCATTAAGTAGGTACTGATGGTTTGGTTTCAAAAATGCTTATCATTGAGTGAAAACCTTAAAAGCAAACAATATATATGTGATTGACTGTATATTATACATATTACTAAGTGCATATATTTGAAATGAAACGAATTCTTATAAGAATTATACAAAGTTCAGTAGTATTAAAACCTTATCTGGTTTTAATAAGCCTTGGGGCAAACATTTGTCGTATACTTATACAAGTAGTATTACGTCATGTTCGAACTATGCGTGAGTAGGTTATAGGCATAAAGAAAAATATATTGATTCGTTGGATTATATCGGTAGGACAGACTGGCTTGTGCATGCAACAATAAACAATTACGCAATATGAAAAAATAATATTGAAGACCAACACAGTCGAAGAAGTGTGTTTAAAATGCATTTATTCCTGCTTTCGCGTTAATTGTTCACGTTTCAACTTTTGCTCAGAACGTTGTACTCTAAGTATATTTTATAAAGACGATGACTGCACTTGCGTTTTGAAAAAAAAATCGTTATGTTCTGCGCCCAGGTGGCTGAGAAGTGGTTTGAGTAGTCGCCTGCAACGCAAAGATTGCAAATTCGAATCCTAACAAGCATTTAACTTTTTTTTATACAACAAGAGTGGCAAGCAAGCATACGGCCCACCTGATGGGAAACGGTTACCGTAGCCTATTTACGCTCAAGATAACGAAGTATCACTTGCGCATTGCCACTTTGTTCGGAGAATTATAGTGTGTTGGCAGCATAATGGGACTAATCCCTCTGCTTCCAACACAATGTAACAATCCTCTCCCCTCCCCAAGGAGCTCATTACTGGAAACCTTATTCACCGCGATGGAACACAACACAAAAAATTGTGCTATTTGGCTACGGACATCTATAAGGTGGAGGTCCCGCCCCAGTCCGGCAACTCCAAATTCGATCAGGACACCCGTTATGCCCTACCTCTCTTAAACTTTTTACTTAGGGTTTTTCTGAACTCACTCCTAAGTACCATGATGTTCTCCTTGATCGTGGTTTGTCACACCGAGAGGAAACTGCATACATTTAAGAAGAGATTCAAAGACGTATGTAGAGTTGTGTTTGAAGCGGCGGTGGGTGCTTCTGTCACGTTGGCACCTTCATATATCGCCAGCGATAAGTGGATGTTCCTCTACCTAATCATTTTGTAAAGGAGGGAGAGTAGATGTATAATGCTGGGCTTCTCGTATAATCAGATTTATACACGGCAGAGCTTGTACTATATCATCAAATATATTAATCAAAAAAACCTATGTAAAGATGAGAAAAGGCATATTGTCTTCGTTTGGACATACAAGTGGAGAAATAGGGACGTAAGGTTGTTTAAAGAGATATACAGGGTGGGAGCGTCTGGAAGAAGAGGCAGATGAAAACTACGTTCCAACAGCCAGGACATTGTGATCTAAAATACAGTGAAGATTTTTGATGAAGGTGGAACCGAAATAGTCTAGAGATAAGTAGAAACGGGTCACGAACGTTCACAATCTTGATATCACCAATTGATCTCCATTAAACTCATGGCTCTCGAGGTTGACCTTGACTCTTCTGATAAACTCAAAAACTACTGAAAGGATATACATGTGTTTTCACCAATAGACATCAGCAGTGAATCGTGAAAACTTCGTTAGGGTTTTAATGAGCTGATGCGACTCTAAGACATGTAGGTATGATAAGCTCTACCATCAGTGCGAAGCCGGGGCGGATCGCTATTGTAAAATATGCTATTATAAAAATGCGTTGACGCTTTGATATTGCCATTTTAATTAATGAAATGAATAAATCCTCTTTTATGGTTTAGCTATGCCTTCGGCTCTAACGGTCTTGGTAATAAACACTATTATGCAATATAACATTGCATAAGATGCAAATTAGCCATATGTTTGTTATTTATTTAAATAAGTGCGTGTGTGGTGAATGCTTAATATGATAATTTATTTTACACATTCTTAATACCAATGTAAGTACCATGGCTATCATAGCTTGTAACAAAAAATGAAATATAATCAGATTAAATAAATACTTGTTCATAAATTAAATTAAGTTATCACAGCGTATTACTAATTGAGAATACCTGTGTTAAATTTAATACTCACTTTTTCTATTTACATATCTCGTGTAATCACCGATATCTTAGTTGAATGTAAGTAGGTAACTATCTGTTCACAGGTGTATATAAATTGCACTGTATGTAAAGGGTCACCATACACAATATTTGAATGCACGTGTTCGTGTTATAGTTTCGTGAGATTCGTTGCGAACTGGATTATAGAGCGTGTGTCTCTGAGCGGAGCTAAGAACTGACTGAGCATGAGTGTGCGCCAATGCCAAGCCAAATAAATAAAACAACCAGTATAAGCATTCGCAAGGACTTGTGTCATAGAACTTAACGCAGGGCGAGGTGGCCGGCCGTAATATTATTTTGCAACCGATCTCGAAAATTGGAACCGGCCCCCTCGGCCATTTGAAAAACATCGTTCGTATTGGGTATCTATCACTCTGTGTTAAGATATCGTTTCATATCAAAATAGCTATAGGTTTCTTCTTATTATGATTTATAGTTAAATAAATCGGTTATATCATCGCATTCAAATGTTACTCACGTCCTGAATGTTTATTTATTTATTAAAACTTCCAGCAAACATTATAGCACGTGCGATCTTAATGCTGAAGGCATTCTCTACCAGAACCCGCAACACCCACATCCTGATTGTTTTCCTTGTATTTGCTTGTTTGCGTTCATTGTTCATTATTTTCATCAAAATATGTTTTTCTTCCTGATTACTGCAATTT
Organism: Drepana falcataria; assembly: GCA_945859725.1. Taxonomy (NCBI): domain Eukaryota; kingdom Metazoa; phylum Arthropoda; class Insecta; order Lepidoptera; family Drepanidae; genus Drepana; species Drepana falcataria. The sequence goes on along the minus strand of OX243941.1, from coordinate 4,179,484 downwards.
ATGAACCTGAAAAGTTAGCTAGCTACCATTAATTCAGTAAGTAAGTATTTTGACCCAATATATTGTTTCATACATATATCTGTACCTTTATTAGAATTCGGTAACAGTATATTGTTACCCGTCCCACACCATTTAAAAGTCGGATTTCTTACCAGGTGTGATGCGAAGTTTCGTAATGCTGTTAAAACCTAACCTGACAACCAACAAACCTGAATTCGTTCGCTGTAAGTATTGTCAGACAAGCTTAAGAGCTAAAGAACATACATTTATGCTTAATCACATGACAAAGGCGAGGTAAATTCTAAAGACGCGCATAAGCACTGTGTTACACCTGCTTACGTAAAGGAACGTGTCTAAAATTGGCTCTATAGGAATTCACCATCTTGTTGTTTAACCCCCCCCCCAATCTGATTCAAGGTCGAAACCAGTTTATTCTGGTTATGGTTTAAATATGGATTCCAAACTACACCCTACTAACTAAGGGTCTTTTTAGTAAATGAAGCTCAAGGTTGTTGCTACAATTACACTACCCGCACTGAAATTAAAATGTATGTTTGTAAAAGACAATCTCAGGAACCACTCATCCGACTCAATATTCTGTTACTAATACCAATTTACAGTTAAGGTCAGTGTCGTATATAATTCTTGTTGCGTTGATAACACAACTAATCCTAATAACATTATGCAAATATCTACGGATCCTTACATATGCAATAGGTCGTTACGTATTGGAAGCCCGCGCTGACATGGGCGCGAGTAGTTTTAAAATAAAAAGTAGATTGGTAATTGTATGTACATATATGTAAGCATACACATGGGGGCACCAAGACTAGACGAGCATTGGACGTGAGCACGTGTTATCCCGTCATTAAACGGTTAAACCAACTGTTATCATCCGGCCGATAACCACAACATGCAGATTGACAATCAACCAATTGATTTGATAGGCAGGCGCAGATACTATTAACTTCTTATTTTAGTACCCTTCAAGGTATATAAATAACTGTAACTATGCCAGCCCCTAATATAGGTACATATTTGAAAATGATGACGATAAAGGTAAAGTGATCGGCGGGCATTCTTGGGCTGGCTGGACTATGTCCACCGTATATGGATGTATTTTTGTACAGTTACTCTATGGAAGAATGCTCGATTTGTTGTCTAGGAAAGACCACCAAGGCCAAGACTGGAGCTCCTTGCTTTTATAATAATTAATTTAAGGCAGAATCTTACGGCAAGTCGTAGACTTTTCAGGGAGGTGTATTTGGGTTATGGGAATTTTACTCCCTCGATAACTATGCTATGGTCATGGAAACGTTCTCATCAGACCGTATGTATAAATAATTATATTTGATCCTAGACCATGAGCTGTTTTGGAGATAGATTTAGAGTGCTGACAAGGATACGTACGTACGTTCACTGAATAGGATATCATTAGGTGACTAACATACTAGACATAGACTAACAGGTCACTTACTGTGACTTACATCACGGCATTCAATTGTTTAAAGCTTATAACATTATGCCTGTATTGTATTATAACAATATCAGGTATGGATCAGGTTTTAAAATTGTACTCGCAATTTATTTTCAAGTCCAGCTGAAACAAGGACTTGTATTGTTGTGTGCCCAAAACCTGATTTGATAACCATCCATCGGCGAGTTTAAAGAGATCTTAACAATCTCTTTTTACAACGAGCTTTTATTAATGTAAATGTTTCATTATTTTTATTCAATGCAGTGTTATGTAGTCGACAGCGCCAGAGCGTTGCCGCCTGTAACAAAACAAACATTATATAATAACACATGAACAGATACTAGACTTTTTTTTTTTTTTTTTTTTAAATTGTCTCTCGTAGCGTGAGTTCCGGGAACTTTTGCTACTTAACCGGTCAATGGCGAGACCTAGGCCTCCAGCCAGGCACTTAAGTATTAAGCAACACAGCTAAGGGCACCCCCTGTGGGGTCGGACCTCGGCTTAGGGCGTTGCTGGTTCGCGAGCAAGGGAGCTGGGCTGGTCTGGTATTTTATTATTATTTAGTTATTTGGGGAGGGGATTTGCGCTACTGGCTCGGCTCGGGCCGGCACTTGCGAGAGTCTGGGGGGAACGTTACGGCTTATTCGCGTCGAGCATCGCCGGCGAGGACGGAACAATGGTCGGTTTTGTGTAGTGTCGTTTGTGTGTCGTCGTCGGGCGTCCTGGAGGACCGTTATGTCGTCATCCGGTTCGATGACGGCATGTTTTGGGCGCCTTTTCTTAGATATAAGGGAGGGTGTGTATCGGGCGGCCGATACGACGAGAGGGTTGGGATGATTTTCAGCAGAATCGAAATGGCGTTTCGACAGTTTTTTCATAAACTGTTTGATCGTGGGGACTTTTAGGTCAACATGAAGTTGACTGTTTCTCATGTACCACGGGGCACCTGTGGCTCTCCGGAGGAACCGGCTTTGGAGCACTTGAAGGGGGTGGAGTACTGACTTTTTGGATTGTGCGAACACAACACACGCGTAAGTCATGATCGGTCTGATGCACGTCAAGTAAATCCTCACCTTGGAACAGATACTAGACTAATGTTAAGCATCCAAAATAATCTGTCAGCTGAACCTAAGTAAACTCTTTTAACCATAGAGTAGACTGATCGTTGGCCTTACTTAACTAAAGTGTTGCATCAATCCTTCCGCTAGATTATTCTCGAGAAAAATAAACCAATAAAACTATTGTATTCTAAATATAAATATTATAATGACGCAAAGTCCCCGAAATACCGGAACTACTCATCGGATTTCAAAAAATACATTTACAAAAAATAGCCCGTTTCTGGCTTATAGGCTTATACATACACAAATATGGATGTCAGTATGCTAGCTACTCACTACCCATTGGAGTGGAGTAGTAATCATATATGTATATGTATTTATATATATTTTTTTTATTATAATAATAATAAATACCTGGGACAATTCCACACAAATTGACCTAGTCCCAAATGAAGCAAAGCTTGTGTTATGGTAACTAGACAACTATACATTTACTTATATAGATATATATATATACTTAAATACATAGGACATCCAAGACTAAGGTACAAATATTCGTGTTCATCATTCACAAATATCTGCCCTCAGCGGGATTCGAACCCGCGACCTCGAGTTTCGCAGTCAAGAGCTCTAACCACTAGACCAGACGGTCGATTGAATCTAGATTGCATCAAATCAAACAAAAACTAATTAACATATGATTTAACCCAGGTGTACCTAACTGCTAGGCATAAATATGTGTAAAACGCGGTGACCGTGTAGAGGCTGGAGGCCTAGGTCTCGCCTTTGTCCGGTTAAGTAGCAAAAGTTCCCGGAACTCACGCTACGAGACGCAATAAAATAAAAAAAAAAATAAAGGTGACCGTGTCGATAGCTTGCGTGTATTTCTTTTGCAAGGCCAATCTAAAAAATATTCAAACATGTAAGTCTTAGGTATGTATATTTAAATACAATAGGTTCCCATACTAATTTACTTATTATAACCTTTTTACTAAGACAGACAGATGTACATATTTGCCATTTCCTGTCGGTATTTCCTGATCTATCGATCACACCATTTTTGTGTTTTGTAACCAGCTATTGTATTTGTTGCCTAGATAGACGGCGTACATGAAATTACCGTAGCCTCGATTCGTCGAGCGTCTGGTCTAGTGGTTAGAGCTCCTGACTGCGAAACTTGAGGTCGCGGGTTCGAATCCCGCTGAGGGCAGGTATTGGTGTGATGAACACGAGTATTTGTACCTTAGTCTTGGATGTCCTATGTATTTATGTAGATATCTATCTATATAAGTAAATATATCGTTGTCTAGCTACCATAACACAAGCTTTGCTTCATTTGGGACTAGGTCAATTTGTGTGGAATTGTCCCAGCTATTTATTTTATTTATTTATTTATGCATCTCACACCTGAAGGGCCAACTCCAGTACTTACAATCGACTCAAATTTGGCCCACATAAATTGTGTAATCGTGAAAGTATACCATTGTAATTCATCAAGAAACATTGACGTGCGCGTGTGATGTGCATTCCTAGTGCACAAAACATCGTTCATTGTATTTTAATTTGGAATGAAGTAGTAGGGTTACAGTACTGCGAGCACTCTGACGTATAATGATTACTCGCCACGGGATTCTACGATGGCTAAACTTAATTTCCTCACACCTTCCCACAAGGGGTATGCAGAGGTGCATAATACCCACACGTACGCTTTCCGCCAGCGTGACAGATTTAATTTCCGAGTTATATTATGTATGTATATTTAGTTTTCTTTACTTTGATAAAAGGCACAATATGTGAAAATAAAGTACCTACCAGGGATCAGAATATTTATATATAAATATACAACAACTACCTACTTACAACATGGTTATCATTCCCCTTAAGGAAACATCTACTGAAATTTCGAAGGGATGGAGACTATCAAGAATTTTATTATGTTATGTTATGTTATTATCACAATTTCTTTGATGTTCTTTATTGTATTTTTCTAAGTATATGAACACAGTAGTGACAGCCCTACGTGATATCTGATTAAGGTTCAAATTTATTGTTCGCTACATACAGGCAATGATAATTTGTTTATATGCTGCTTCCGTTACGTGATTCCGAATGTTTAGTGATGACTTAACCTCGGTGTAATCAAGTGTGAATGTTGTCTATTAGGTATCAGTCTAATAAATAATAATGAGCAACTACCCACTTTTTGAACTATACTCGCTAACAAAAATGTTGTTCAAAATTATGGGGATTCTCAATGTTCCATGAGAAACCAAAACAATACCCATCTTCTTAATTAACACATTCGACTGGTTAGTTTCTTAACGACGTATACTGTCATTCTTTATCAAAGTAATCGAATATGCAAGCAATCACAGTTAGGAGTATGTATTCCAATCTAGGAAAGATTTAAAGTCAGTCTTTTGTCTTTGCCCACTTCGTGGGGGTTTCCACGTGGCACAGAGTCGTTTATGTGTATAGTTACCACCTTTGTAATTTGTTTCCTTATTTGCGAAGCCTACAGCATTCCACAATAAACAGAACAACTATTTTTTTTTCTAATCGGAGTAGTAGTTCCTTATATTAGAGCTTTCAAACAAACTCTGTCTGTTAATATTAGTAAAGATAAGTGTGTTTTGATAGGGTCGCTATGATTGTGCATTATTCGAATTCATGCCCCGCTACCGCCCCGCGGTGACCCGCTAATGACTACGGCAATGGCATACGATGCAAGTTTAGGTAATTTGTTAAAAAAGCGTAAATCCTTGCGCTTACAATTGCGACACAATGAAACCTTTACTGTAAAAGATTTCAAAATCAAAAACAAACATGACCTGGCGTACAACACATCACAATAGGATTATAAAATAAAATATGGCCGTTACTACTGCTAGTAAGAATGATTGTGGTTATCATTAATTACTACATTATGTTGGGTTTTTGGCTTCCCACATAGGTGACTGTTATTACTGAGGTGATTATCTGATGCCTTTGCTAATTAACCTGTTTATTAGTACACAGAATATAAGCCAGTAAAGTTTATCTGTTGCTATTTTTTATATAACAAAATACAGTTACTTCTTATCGTTTGTTACAGCTAACCGATATAGTTAATGCAATGTCAGCGCGTGGAGAACTGCCCTTAGAGCTAGCTCTGCGTGGGCGTAGCGCGTCCATTGCAACCACACTCCTGCAACACTGCGCAGACGCGGACGCAAGGGGACCTCGTGGAAGGACTCTGCTGCAAAGAGCTGTGGATTCTCGGGACGCCTTTTCAGCTAAGTTCTTAGTCGACAATGGCGCTGATCCTAATCTTACCACCAAGTGAGTGTATTCCATTGATAGTTCCTGAATACGACATTTTAGAGGCCCACAAAGCCATTTTTTATTGGAATCCTTTTGAACTGTGAATGTCATTACCTCTTTCCTTCCCTTCTTAAATATTTTTTCACGACTTTCATGTCGTATGGGATGTAATAATTGTTTTCTCAACTGTACCATTCGCTCTAAAGCATATATGGTAGAGTTCTCTCCCTCGCTAAATGTTTCTGGCCTCTACTGACACTAAATAATGGCGTTAATGTGTGCTGTTTTGAATATTAATAAGGGTAATCTTCACAGGGAGGAAGGTGACACCGCGTTGCATTTAATTGCATCCTTAACAGCGAATTCGTGTGACGAAGAGACGATGGAACAAATGGCGGAAATCGCTGACGTCATGCTCCAGAAAGGCGCAGACATCAATCGACAAAATAAGAAAGGATTGTACGTACTTTTTATCTCTTTCTTCCGAAATATTATTCATTGTACAGAAATAATTAATCCAGTATTATTGTACATTGTAATGGTAATTTACTAGAGTAAGTGAGATGCCACAATTCGTTGGTGTAACACGTTTGTAAATGCATATTTTCACGATTTCGCACAAGGGTACCCGAAGGCGAAGGCAGATGTTTGCAGTTAGAACCCACACAACCACTTTCCGCCGGAGATATATTTTTGGGTTCCAACGTGACAGATATTGTGTGCATCGCAGTTTCTCAAGCACGACTATATATAAAGCAGGTTTCCTGTAGAGGTTTTCCATCACTGTAAAGCTCATGGTATGATTAATCACTTAAATGCTAAAACGCTCATTGTTATAGTCGGACATCGAACTTTGTATTGCAGGCAACTCGAACCACTCTGCCACCACACCTCTTGTACCAATATATTTTTTTTTTATACAACAAGAGTGGCAAACAAGCATACGGCCCACCAGGGAAACGGTTACCGTAGCCTATTTACGCTCACGATACCGAAGTATCACTTGCGAGTTGCCACTCTGTGTTCGGAGAGTTTTAGTGTGTTGGCAGCATAAGGTTTAATCCCTCTGCTTCCAACACAATGTAACAATCCTCCCCCTCCCCAAGGAGCTCATTACTGGAAACCAATACCAATTTTACAATCAAAAATCTAATACAAAATCACTGATCGCCAATGTTGCAAGTATTTTTAAATATTTTATTTAAAATTTAATAATTTGTCTGCTATACAAAACCAAAGGAAATGCATTTAAGGCTTAAGAATATATTCAATTCCAGCACACCTCTCCACCAAGCAGTCATATCAAGAAACCAAAGAATATTTGACCTCTTACTAAAACAGAGCTCATTGGACACCAACCTGCGTACCTTAGCTGACGAGCACCCTCCTCTCTACTACGCTTTGGTGGACGACAGACGTGCCTCCATATCCTCCAGTGAAACTTTAGTCATGAACGGGTCCAATCCTTTCGACACACCGGTCACAAACAAAAATGCCTTCACAGAAGACCCAGTAGAAGGCAAAGTTGAAAGTGTCATCGAAAGAAGCTTCGCAGCTAAACTCCTAGAGAAGGGATGCCAAGCAAATCCTTCGTACTCCGGCTCTGGCGATAGTCTTCTTCATATATTAGCGCAAGGTTGGTTCGAAGTAAGTACTGTAGACTAAGCCTACCTATATTGAATGCTAGTTTTGTTTTCTTCTTTAGTAAATGACTAGGCTCTTTTAGAAATAGAGGATCAAATAAAATTCCTTAAGGTGTATGCAGATATATATGCATGACATTTGACAAGGAGTAGGTCTGCTAGGTAGGTGTAATAGAGGGTAGTTCTTATTAATATTTTCAGTGTGAGTGAGTATTATTCCCTTTAATAATGTTGTAATTTTGATATCTTCGAAGCTATTTGTTTTGTTGCATCGTCATGAGGATATATTTACAACAAACACCCTACAACTTCTAGAAGACAACTGTTCTATTTTCTGGGACATTCCGTATTTAGTTACCAACCTGATTTATTGTTAATGTTTTGTTTTATGCGCCTTGTTTGTGAGAAAAATCTCGTGTAATAAACACACTTGAGTCGATGTTATAAATTAATTAGTGATCATGAAGGTGTCGGTAGTATTAGTCGGACCGAGACGGGTTCGTCCTCTACAGTACCTGAGTTTCAATGAATCACCATTAATAATTATCGTGAATCATTACTTAAGTCATGTTTAGTGATGATTTCACAGGTCCGAAGGTCACAATCACTAGTTCATTTAGTATTTTATAGCATTGATTTATTGCCCATTAAGTTAGTTCTATGGTGTAGGGTGTCAACTCGCCGAGCTAATGAAATTAGGTTAAGAATGAGATATTTTCAGCAAGCCTCCCTAGAAGGTTAGGCGGCGTACAGCATGCCCCTCATGGCATTGATTTATGTTTTTTCATTTTATATAACCAAAGTTTTGTCTTTTTATACTTACTTTAAGAGTTATCTCACCTTATCACATGGACCATCGTTGGGAAAGGCAGAGGTGTAACAACATGCTCTTTACGCCAGAGATATATTTAGGTGCAAACGTGGCAGAAGGCGAATCGGACTCCGCTTTTTGGGCTGGACTTTCTTAGCACTCCTATCAAATTCTTCTTAAACGTATATAAGCTTCCTTAGATGACGACGTAGTAATTGTTTTGTAGTCATTCTGTTATCATTCGTCCACGACAGCTCTTATTAATTATTAATCATGATGCCATTTTGCCATAGGAGTCAGCAGTGTTCCTCGTATCACACCTGAACGGTGAACTGAATCACACAAACGAGGCGGGGCTGACGGCTTTGCACGCCGCCTGTGCGAACGGTCTAGCGCGGCTCACCACTGCCTTGCTCGAACACGGTGCGAGGCCTAATTTGCAGACCTCGTATGGAGAGCAGGAGGACACTGTCTACAGGTGAGCGATGGGGCCAGGACCAGGAATATGGCAGGCAATGTATGTAACAACAACCGCATTATGAAAATAGGAATTACATTTCGTCTTATGTTATGTGTACTCTTAACCTGGGAAAAGTACCAGCTAAATATCTGCAACCTGAATTGGCTGATAAAATCTACGTCTAATCTAAATCTACTATACACTACCGCGAGCGAACCCACAGGAAAAAGCTTTATAAATAAAGTGGGAATTCTGCCCTATTGGCACTACTTCTTACTGCCTTTTCGGGCAACGGTGTAGAAATACATGTTTTATTGAAAGTTGTCTTACCAGGCAAACGCCGCTGCACCTGGCAATACTGAACAACCACGAAGGCGCAGTGCTCTCCATCATTGAATACAAGAAGACCGTAGAAAACGGTGACTCGCCCGCCACCGACAGGAGCGGTGTCGGCCTCCTCCCTAATATGAACCTCAAGAACTCCGACGGAGACACGCCTGTTAGCCTCGCACTTTCTGAAGGTATTTTGGAAATGTTTATGGTAATTTTCGCTGTTTTCTCTCTTCCTTAGGCACTATGTCAATAACAATAAGTATTTCTTAAGTTATGCACGGTTATTTTTCACAATACGGAGAGCTTCCCATTGAAGGAGAACATCTTAAGGAAAGTAAATGTTTGAGAACGTATTCAAGCGTATCCATGCGTCTTGCCGAGGCAGCGACGGACACTCAATCTGTGACTTTATCACCTAAATATATTCCCAGCTAAAAAAGCTGTTGGTACAACTCTGTCTATGCCTATGGAGACTATTATAAAAACGCGTGAAGATATAGGTATATTCCTAAGTTAAAAGGTTTATACTAGTGTTTATATACTAGTCAGGAATCGATCAGGTACCTATTAGCTTATTACATGAACTACTTTGTTGAAGGAAAATAATAACAGTTCTTTTACTGTGATGTAAAATATCTTGTTTGAAATATATATTGCAGGTCACAAAAACCTAGTGGCGCCCCTGATAGAGGGCGGCGCTGACCCTAATATCCGCAACGGGAAGGGATTCACTCTACTGCACCAGGCGATTGTCGTGGAAGAATCCAAAATAGCAATCTATTTACTCGACCATGGTGCCGACATGAACGCGCTGTAAGTTAAAACTATTAAGTATTTAAACAAGCAAGTGTTATTTAATTTTTATTATTATAAATGTGGAAATAAGCCTACGATCTGCGTGTTAGTACGCGGTTAACGAATAGGCGCATGTACAAGAGCTATCACTCGAGTTACTTACCTTATTTTGAGGTTAGCGCGTTCTCACAAACAAACTCAGGTAGAGTATGTTTGCGAAACTTTATAATATCTACGTCGGGACGCAACGTCAATTTTAACGCGTTTGTGTACAAAGGCCGACGTGCTTCCTGCACCAGGACATGAACGAGGACTTCTGGCCGCAGAACGTAGTGTTCCGTCGCTTACGCGAACAAGTCCCACAAGAACCCGATTTGAAGTGACGTTATGATGGGCCTTTATATTTTTTGTCTACACTATCGCATGTTTTACTAATATACATACACTAATACACATATACACATAAATAAATAAATAAATAATATTGCATAGATTTAAAACCTCTACAGATATATTATACGTTGAAACTCAATTGTACACGCTTGTGAAACAAAAGTACAGAGAACCGGTGTGTGGGATACGGCGTGATGTATGCATGTGTGTATGAATATTTTATCCGTAGAACGGAAGCCGGCGAAACACCCCTGCAACTTGCCATACATTGCCGCCTGGGCCTCGTAGTGGAAGCGCTTTGTGTCCGTGGAGTGGACATGAGTAAACTGGACGCCAACGGAGTACCCCCGCTATGGGCCGCCCTCGATTCCGGACAGGAGGAAGTTGCCAGCGTAAGTTTGAATTCTTATGTTATCTTACTTCTTCCTAATATTATAAATGTGAAAGTTTGGATGTTTGCGGTTCTTTCACGGCCAAACGGCTTAACCGATTTAGCTGAAAGTTCAAATGGTGATAGCTTATACCTAGGAGGCTACTTTTTTTTTAATCCTGAGAAATTCAAATTTCATATATTATAATGTATGATGCTCTTTCACAGCATAGCGGCTGAACCGAATCTAATCCGAGCTAACATTTACTTAAGTATATCCCGGACCTGTGTCAAATACGACGAAAGGTTTAATATCTCGTGTTAGTACTAAAATGTATTGCATACCAAATAAACACTTGGAATTAAATAAATGAGATGTAAAAAAACTACCAATGAAATCAATTTGAAAAGTGCAACCACGGGGCACCGCTAGCTAGATGTGTACCGATATAAAAAGAGCTATGGAATGTTCCAGATTCTGGTTAGAAATGGTGCTGATGCAGATTGCTGGGGTCCGGGACCAGATGGGTGTTGGCAGACGCTGTTACACAAGTATGTTGATAAAACGAGAACGAGAGACGAGATTTTTCATGTCTGTTAGAGTTCTATATTTTTTTCTTTTTATCCTCACGCCTTCCCACAAGGGTCCCCGAAGGGGTAGGCAGAGGTGTATAGGTAATACCCACACACCCACTTTCCGCCAGAGGTATATTAGGTGCCCTATAATATTCCCTAAATTCATCGACAATGTTAATAGGCCCTGTGGCGCAACGGATAACGCGTCTGACTACGGATCAGAAGATTCCAGGTTCGAATCCTGGCAGGGTCGTGGCAGTTTAATTATTTTTTAATAAAAATACCTCTATGTATTTTTCCGATGACCTTTATTAAGTTTTAATTACCACATTCAGCATCTAAATATAATTTTTTCGTAGTCTTCTGTGGTATAATGTCTTATAATACGTGATGTTAGTAACAGAACATATTTATGATGTCCGCAAAAATTCAAATGAATCCTCGATAACGCCAAGGTATATAATATTTATAATTAGTTTTGTAATTTGTTTATTTTTGACCAATGAGACTATATATTATGCTTTAAATATTTATTGAAAACAGCGCCATCTAACGGATATGAAGTGGAACCTGTTCAATGAAATGTTCTTTAACAAATTGCTGATAGGTATTCAGTGCTGTCTAGTGAATGAAAAAGTGTTATCTACGTGGAATATTGTATTACTACTAAATACTAATGTATTTTTTATATATAATGTAAGTATACCTATATAGTATATAGGTATACTTACATATATGTTGTAAATACCGTTGTCTAGGTCCCATAGTACAAGCTTCGCTTAGTTCGGGACTACGCCAATTGGTGTGGAATTATCCCAAGGTATTTTTATATTTATTAGTTCTGCTCCGCGGTTTCATTCACACAAAATTGTAATTATGTGGTTTTATTTCATGAATGAAACTTATCCTACATGAGTGTCAAATTTCATCACTTAATTCCGTACTGTAGGTTTCGAGTGAAAGTGTAACAAATATCTTCACATACAAGGTATTTATGTGTAGTATTAGTAGAATCTAATGTCGTCACGTGGTTTAATTGGTCAGGGCCATAGACGAGAACAAGGAAGCGTTGGCAACATTTTTAATCCGGTCGGGGTGTGACGTGGAGTCTCCTCGGCGGCTGGGGGCGGCGGGCGAGGGCGCGGACGTGGCGGCGGAGAAACACTCGCCGCTGCACCTCTGCTGCACCTGGGGACTTACGGAAGTCATACAGGTCACATACATATATATGTAGTCATAATATCTTACAATCTACACAATAATGAGCGTGGTGGCCGGGGGCTCGACTAGTTGCCTGCAACACAAAGATTGCAAATTCGAATTCCGACTGAACCAATGAGTTATCTGCACTTAAGTACACTGATTGGTCACACCACGAGCTTTACGGAGAAGGAAAACATCGAGAGGAAACCTGTATACGTTTGAAAAGCAATTCAAAGGCGTATGTATAGTCGTGTTTGAGTTCGACGAAGGACTCGCCATCTGTTACGTTGGCACCAAAAATATGTCTGGCGAAAAGTGTGTGTGAGTGTGTTAGTGTACTACCTACACTCCTCTGTCTACCGCTCATTGGCCCTTGTAGGGTATATAAATGTATCATCTCCTAGCATGAGTTCTTTAAACTAATGCTACACACAGGATATGTTGCATTTCAAGCCTTATCCTTATTTAGCATATTCGGTGTTAAGGCGTAACAAACGTACAAAATTAACTAACTCATAAAAAAATCTATTGAAACAACAGACACTTCTGGAGCATGGTGCGAATATAAACTCTAAGGACAACGAAGGCAAGTCCCCGCTGCACATCGCCATAGAGAACCAGCACGCGGGGATCATCTCCCTGCTGCTGTCGCAGCCGGGCATCGACCTCTCCGCGCGCGACAACAAGGGCGTGTCCCCCTTCGCCGCCGCCCTCACCGCCAGGAACAACAAGGCGGCGCAAGCTATACTCGAGAAGAATCCGTCCGCTGCTGAACAGGTTATACTGATATTATAAAAAGGCAGTGTTTGTTTGTTTCTTTGAACGTGTCAAATGTCAATCTTAGGAACTGTACAAGATTTTTACATAAGGAATTTGCCCATTTATTGAGGAAGGCTTGTATATCATCATGGTACTACCCAAAGGGGCACAGCTGGTTATTATATAATTTTATATTTTCACGCCTTCTTACGAGGTGAAATAATACCTTTCTTTAGCCGAGAATATATTAAGGTGCCGACAAAACCCTTATCAATGTTTACATTTGCTCGGCAGGTTGACAAAAAGGGTCGCAATTTCTTGCATGTAGCCATTCAAAAGTGCGACATGGAGAGCGTTATGTTCCTGCTCTCAGTGGAAGTAGATGTGAATTCGCGCGTGCAAGACGCGACGCTAGCGCCACCATTGCACCTGGCGGCTGCTGCGGGCAACGAGGTCTTACTGAGGAGCTTGTTGCTGGCCGGTGCGAGGCCCAACGACAGGGATGCACACAAGTTAGTACCTATTCCATTAAGTTAATGTGGACATGTAACATGAGCGCTATACAAAAGAGGGGAATGTCGTATAGACCGTTGGATATTAGATGATACGCTGCCTTATACACAGTGCTTATGTTGAATGCCGATAACAATTATCTGATCATTACGGCATATAGGTAGGTATTACCAAATCAAGTTCAACCCTCGCTAACAGAACGAATTGTTTTTTTTACTTATGTAGAAACGAGCATGTCTGATAGTAATGCGTAGAGAGCGCCAGTGAGTAAAGGAGTACAACAAATGGGGCCCTAGGCTTGGTATGTGGCCGCTGTCATGTTGACGGGTCGATGGTGACGGCGCGTGTTGTGTCAGGCGGTCGGCGCTGCACGTGGCGGCGGGGCAGGGGCACGCGGCCATCGTGTCGGCGCTGGTGGGCGGCGGCGCGGAGTACGGCGCCGTGGACGCGGCCGGCGACAACGCGCTGCACGTGGCGGCGCGCGAGGGACACACGCAGGCGGCGCGCGCACTGCTCGCCGACACTGACATCGACGCCGCCGCCACCAACCTCAAGGGTCATACACTTTACCATACACTATCCAAGGGTCCCTTAGTACCTTACCAAACACCATGCTGCTCTAAGATCCAAGTGTCACGCCTTACCATACTGCTTAAATCCTTGCTTTTAATGTTTATCTTGTTTGTGTGACACGAACATACGCGGGTAAGCGGTTGCAATCTATTTGTTACAAGGCAAAAGCTTTGAGACGTACGAGTCCCTTTCTGTTAGCATTGAAGTTAAGTGTAGTTCTGGATTTTGCTCTGCTCAGTAAACACAACATAGAAGTAGTGCAATTTGACTGCGATCTTTCGTAAGGTAGAGTACTGACCCAGTCGAGTAACTAAATCTAATTAGTAAATACGTATTTTATTTACGCGTGATATCGAATAATTGTAAAACCTTTGAATTTTACTATACTGATAAGCTTGCATGGGTCAATACTTACTAAGCATGTATTTCCCTCTGTCTGTGAATCCCTGTTGATCTCAATTCTTACAGTTTCCAGTAGAACACATTAAGCCAGCCAAATTGTAAAAATCGCATGCATCGCACGCATCGCATTTTTTATAATGAAGAGTTAATCACTGTGAACATTATCTAGGCCGCAATCCTCTACACGAACTGTGCTGGTGTCGGAAGGACAACGCGGCTGCCATCTGCGAGATATTCCTGGAATTTATGCCTGACTACCCGATCAACAGAACAGACCTACTGGTAACTTAATCCAATGCGATTTCTTATTGTTTATATCAAATATATCATTTTGCAGTTTTACTTGCTTGTGGGAACAAGAACAGTGATTTCTTTGAGTCAAGACACCACTCTGTGTTGATCGATATAAGCTGCCTCAAATCCAAACGTTATCCAAATCTGTTCAGCCGAGAGCGGGCAATTGAGGAACAAACGTTCAAACTTTTACATTTAGAGACTTCAGATATTTGAGGTGAGGTTGTAAATAGGTATGTACGTCTAGAATGTCTACCGAAAGGATATATATTGGAATTTTTACAATCATTGCTAGTGCAATCAAGGTTTATTGTATAACGTTATAAGATATATTTCAGGGTAACACACCACTTTTGCTGGCGTACATGAATGGGCAGGGCGCGATGTGCCGCGTGCTAGTACGGGCGGGCGCTTGTCTCGCACAGGAGAATAAGGATGGAGTATCCATTTTTAACTATCAGGTTTGTTATACACCTCTTTCAACAACATACTATAATATGTAGGTATGATCAATAAATACAGCGATACTCCATCGCACCTGTCACGTTGGCACCTAAAATATATCTGGTGAAAAGCGGGTGAAAAATATCTGGTGAAAAGCGGTTGTGAAATATACATATATATATTTCACACCCGGCCGCGCGTTGCTGTGGCTAAGGTTTTTATTTTATTACATTGTAAATTAATTTCATGCCAAAAATAATATTTTGACCAAGTTTCATACCTATAGAAGCAATAGTTGAAAAACGTGTTTGTTTTTATTAAACGCCCCCGCCTTCCACCTTGCGGGTGGAGTTTCATAAAATCCGTTCTTAGCTGACCTCTACACCGCGTAAGAAATATTCCTACCAAATTTTAGGTCAATCGGCCTTATAGTTCCTGAGATTTCGTGATGTTGGGATTGGAGTTGGGCAAAAATGGGATCTCCTTTATATATATAGATTTATGAATGTACATATCTATGTAATAAGGCTTTCGTTGTTTAGGTGGCTACGAAGCAATTGCTCCATAGGCTCCTGGATGCATTACCCGCCGAGGCGCCGTGGGCGGAGAGCGACCTGTGCCAGGAGTGTGGCACTAAATTCACCCTCACCATGAGGAAACATCATTGGTACTGTTTTATTCATTGTTAAACTGGATTTTTTTGTAATATACCATACACTATATGAGATGTATGATCACTGTATGAGATCAAACAAAACTAAATCACGAAGATGTATGAAGAGATCTGAATGTGGATGAAATAAATCTAGAATGACTGGCGCTCCATTTTATCTTTGTTATGTTATGTTTTTAATTAGTTATTTATCTCACCACGGGCGGAATCGTCGAGAAGAAACGTGCATGTGTTGTGCACGAAAAAGGAACATGGATTTGAACTCAATTATCTCATGAAACCTAAATATATCTCCGACTAAATTAGGGTGTCTTCTGACGCCTTCAGGGATCTTATTATTAATTTTACGACCATATTAATTTTAATCTATGTATATATATTTTATTATTATCATTATGTTTAATATAATTTAAATATAGTTTGAACTGGTTGATAATCGTCAGTATATTATCTATTTCATTTGAATTTAAAACTTAATTTATTTCTAGCCGACACTGTGGACGAATGTTATGCAACAAGTGCTCAAGCCAAGACGTCCCCATTCTAAAGTTCGGCATGAACAAGCCTCAGCGAGTGTGCGAGATCTGCTTCAACGTGCTCCAGGTTGGGGCAAGTTAGTAATCCTTCAGTTGGATTTCATACGAAATACAATCTTATCAATCCTATTTTAAAGTAGAGAATCGCAAAGCTCCAGTTCTCATACCATTGGACTGAATTATGGACGAAATTAATGTTAAGAAATTGACTTTTTAAAAAAGGGTTTGGAAAGATTTTTTAAGCTCGGTAACGTGAGGTACACTATGTATTGCGAGCGTTCTTAGGCGGCGGTTACCGCTTACCATCAGGCGAGCCGCTTGTTGGCCACTATATAAAACAATATTCTCTAGCTAAAGTAATGGTATCAGGATTGGAGAAGAATATTAATCCAGAGGCTTCTCGTAGAAACGATATAAAACTTTATAATTTACAGTAACGACGATTACCGTCACGAAATTCAGTCACTTTTGACTGAATTTCAATACTGAGTTTTATGGATACTGGTGTAATTAATGAATCAATCTGATCTGAAAGTCACAGAGTAGTTATGACAGTATTGTAACTAGATATGAGGTTATATACATAACTGCGTCCACTAAAATTTATTGCTAAAAATATTGTTTAGTGCTTCATAATGGCAAGTTTTTAGTAAATTTATGCCAAAGTTTGTAATGTTTTTAGCTTATATTCATATGTAAAATGAGTAAAAATTTGTTATATGTTTCTTTGGATATATTATGTTTGATGTGGTGCTTACACTTCGAAAGGTGATAACATTTTAGGGATTGTCATACGAAAATGGCAATTATTATTGCCAAAGGAACAAGTATCGTAGGCAGAATATTATCTTAAGTGATATTGTCCTATTTGGCACAGAATTATAGAAGGATTAATCCACAAAACATGGGCTTTACTGTGAGAAGGAGACAAATGTTTGCTTGTCAAATGTTACGCACTCTTCAGACAATTTGGTCAATTTGTATTGTTTAGCTGTGTAAGATTTTTATAGAAATTGTATGTCTTCTTAGTAGAGATTAAGACAATTATTACTATTAACTCTATTTTGTAACATTCATATTCCACATATAACTGAGCTGACTAAAATTGCATTTAAATTGGCAAGTACATTCCAAATATGATTTCATATTTGCATATTATATTTATTTAAGAAATCTGTGTGTGTGTCTATATCACATCAACACATGTATTGAGATTCTTTTCTGCTTATTGGTTTTTGTGCCATTGCTGTGGTATTTTGGAGTTTTTTATTTGTTTAAATTGGTTAGATATTCATGAAAAAATATTCGTGATATTATTTTAATTCCTTAAATTTTATAACTGATATTAAAAAGAATGTTAAGTGTATTTGGTCTTTCATTTGTAAATATTTAGAAGAAAAAACCTGAAATTAACATGATTTATTTATTTACACATAAAAATTAAATCAAATTGGTTAACCATAAATAATTTACTAAGGAATCTATTATTCTGCTCTTTGCAACAGCAAAATGCATGCAACCCATGTTCTTGCAGGAAATTAAATGTTCTGTAACTATAGGGCAGAAAATTTTGATATTAAATCTACTTTAACCTCTTGAAAAGGTCCTTGGTGACACACTTGTCGAGGACATGGAGGTAGTCAATAAGTTCCTCTTCACAAGTCTCTGCCGTTTTCGTGCGGGAGTTGACGCGGTCATTGCACGTTTGGTACTTCGAGAACAAGGCCTGGGCATCACCCTTTTGGGAACACTCTTCCTGAAAATATAGACACTCTTTGAATAACTTAAATCGGAACCTTGTTATATAGCAATAATTCAAATTTGTGGTCTACAAATGATCTATGAAATGTTGTCAGTACTATGTACACTAAATCTTATTTTTATAATGATTTATTAGTTATATTCAAAAACTAAACAACAAAACTAGGTATTCAGTGAAATCTGATTTATAATATCTATAGATAATAATACTGCCAACTAAAAAACTACAATTAATAAAAAAATTAAAACACCTTGGGAACTTGAGCTTTTGAGCTCTTGAGATTTCTAAAAAAAACGCAAAATAATATTAAATCAATTAGATATTCCATTCCAAATCAATTTCCGTCACATTTTTCTTAGATAGATAAACATATAATAGAGACATGTTAACCAGAGCACCTTGCAAGCTAACCAATTAATAAAATAAAATATTTGAATATAAAGAAGTGATGTGCAAAGGGTAAAAAAACATACATACAATTTTAAAGAGGTAGAGGAAGACCATATTCTAACTCAAAAACATCAAAGAATCAATGGTCAGAAAAAGAGCATTCAAATATATTATATATATAAGCAATAGGTAATTATAGAATAAGCAGAAAGTTTAAAATTCCAGAGAAGATTTACATTCTGCCCTCTGCCTACCCTGTGAGAGCATGACAATATTTATGTTTGTATACTAGATGCTAGTTCACTCATATGTTGTTATCAAATATTACTCATTATTCCAGAATAATGTAATGCATGCATAAGTATAATATTTATAGGTTAAGTAGTTTTTCAAATGTATCCATTACCATTATTATATTAGTGTATACTATATTGTCTCATGTGATAGAAGTTTTTAGAAACTTCAATGCCAAAAGAAAAATAATATTGGCATCAAGCAGTACTTGGGTTTGATTCTAGGTTATGTACAGGTTGAAGCGTCTAATTTGTTCTGATTACAAGCATATAACTTTTCTCAAGTCCTTCAAGCAAGGTGTATAATGATGTATGTAGATTCTATAAATATAGAACAACACATTCAGAAAGTAAATTCAGAAGGAAAGTAATAAGTACATACATACATATCATCACGCCAAGTCCCTAACGGGGTAGGCACAGAGTATAGAGTGCCAGTTCTCTCTAGACTTACATACCTCTTTCGCTTCGTCCACATTCACAAGTAATAAGTAGGTATATAAAGTATAAAGCCAATGAGCTTTAGGTGCATATTTATTGTCAACAAATATTTTCCTGTTGGTTTTATTAACCCTTCTCTTACACCATGCTCATTGATACTGTTTTCCTCTGCAGATTTAGTCTTATCTGCAGAATTTATTAGTAAGTATTCACTAATCCCTATTAAACGAGCACAGTGACATAATCACCGTATTATCATAGCAATGCCCAATATAACAACCTTGCAGACCTTTGTTTAACATTCCTGGGAGCTGTAAACTTGAGATACTTAGAAAATAAACAGAAATAAGGATCTTATTTTACCCTAAGGACTTCCTGAGGGTCGACCAGGTCTTCCTCCTCTACAGCCTCCTCCTCGGCCTTCACTACGGGGATCACTTTTCCGGACATTGTGCCTGAAAATCAAACACCACTAAAATTCACAGCTTCTACGCTAAGTAACTCAATACTTTAAATTTGTATATGGTAAATTACTAAATAAATGGCGAATAACTTACGAAAAATATCTAAATCGATGATGCAACAACTGTGCCGATCGTATCTAGCAAATCAAATCAATGTGATGTGTTGCCAACTGTAAATACTGTGTAACAGAATTGTGTATATTATTTCCCAAACATATTATTAATTCCTCTAAAATAGCAAAGTATCAAGACGTATTTTTCGTCGTCCTCCAAAAATAGCAACTGTAACAAAACAATGATTGCAAGTTCAAATCCCGCCTGTTACCTGTACCAATAAGTTTTTCTGAACATAATTACAGTAATCAGTAACACGATGAGCTTTACGGTGATGGAAAAGATCGACTTTCTCCATCGCAATATTATAAAAGTTATATGGTCTTATATGAACGCCCCTTAACACCGATGGTCACACAAAATTTTGTAAAAACTTACAAAGTTTTTACAAAACCTGATAAAAAGCCTAGCGCCCCATGATGTTTGAACCTGTCTTAAATACTAGAGCATAGAGCTCTAGTAGATAATAAATAAATAATAATATATCCTCACGCCTTCCCACAAGGGTCCCCGAAGGGGTAGGCAGAGGTGTATAGGTAATACCCACACACCCACTTTCCGCCAGAGGTATATTAGGTTAGTTATATTATATAGTAGATCACAACTGGAAGTAATATTACTACAAGGAGAGTGGTATTTATGATCTAACAAGTAGCTTCTCATGAAGACAGATGTTCTTTCGATCCTACATAGTTTTATTGAATAGACACTATAGACTATTTTATATTAGTTTATATTCATATATTTAAATACTCTTATACTCTGTGATTTCTATACTATGGCAATCCGAAATTGACATTAAAACAGTGTAGACAACTGAATAAATCCGTACAGTGTTCATAAAGTTCATAAATTTTCACTTAATAAATACAGGTTCGTTTGATACCATAAAACTCATACTTTATGATAAACATTGTTTGAATAGTCAATTGAATGTTTATTAATTTAATTTCGTGACATGAATTACCCTCTCACTGAAATTATTGTAATAAAAGATTCATATTATTATTATTTGAAAAATATTTATCGTAATTAAATGTAAGCTTATTTTTTTACTACTTGTTCTTTCAGCTCTCAACTGGTCGTCACCATGGAGAGAGCTTGCAGTAGAATTTTATTTTATAATTCGATATAGTGGTGATATACTAGTGAATATTTAATTTTAAGTATGGTATTTGATACGAATAAATTGGAATTTATTTAAGGTAAAAATTATATTGCATCACATAACTAATATTCGACAAGAAACGAAGAATTATACATTGCTCTAACATATTGTTTTATAAACATTACAGGTTGGTTAAAGCATAAATTTGGTACTATGTACCATTTAAAACACTGTTTTAAAGGTCTGGAGTTTAACCGCCGAATCATCCTAAATATTCCTAAAGAAGAATTTTTAATTATATGTAAAATGTTGAGGTTATGTCTCAAAAACATAATTATTGTTTTGTCTTGCAGAATGAATGGAGCTATGGAGCACAAAACTCCAGGTCACAATGCAGTGCTTCACAAAGCACCTAAAAACTATAAACTGCTCATGGACCCATTTCTTATGAAAGGAGCAACAAAATTGTACAGATATGATGGAACTGTTCCTGGAGATACAACATATCCTCCTGTACAATGCAGAGACCCTAGGTCTCAGCTCTCAAGAATCTGGAATAGACTAGAGCCTGCAGACCTTCCAGTTCCTAGGTTGGTGTTATTATTGTTAGACAGTCATGTTCATAGCGGTTTGTCATTTTTTGCCAACAATGTAACATTGCTTTAGTTACAATAATGAAATGCATGCCTTAACTAATCAAAGTCAAATGAATTGCAGAGTTTATTAATACAGATATACTTTGGTTTTGAAAGTGAAATCAATGGAATGTATTAGTTTTTTAGCTGCCAAACCTTGATAACATTTTCTTACATGAATGAAGCCCCATTGGTTATATTTCTCAAAAAAATTATGGATATCCATGACATCTAACTAAAAGATTATGTCAGTATACACAATTTTAGGACAAAACCTTATCTAAAATAGTTATTTTGAAGTAATAGGATAAAAATCCTCTTTGTTTTTATTAAGCTTCACAGACAGTGCTACCAACTTCACGAAATCAATTTGACACTAAGTATGTTGTGGTTGGCGGGAAATTTGAATTTGAATATGATTTTGTATTTCAGGTTTAAAATTGATAAAAACTATGTAGGCACCCCTCCGCAGTTGGAAATTACAATAGGAAATCTGAATGATAACATAGATAAAGCATTTTTGAGTGACATGATGAATAAAGTGGGCCCTTATGAAGAACTGTCAATATTTTACCATCCAATCACAAACAGACACCTGGGATTTGCAAGAGTAGTATTTCAAGATGTAAAATATTCCAAACTTTGTGTTGAAAAATATAATGGAAAGTCTGTTATGGGCCAGGTATGTGTCAGCTATGAATAATATCTTTATTAATTAACAGATAAAGTCTAGAGAGAACTTGCACTTAACTCTGTCTACCCTGTTGGTACCTGGCGTGATGATATGTATTTATTTAGATAATTCTGCACTTATACCACTAATGTGGTCCAATTGATGATAAGCAGTTAGTGGGACTGACAGATTGCACCAAGCATCACTAAGGGTATCATTTGTGATATGTTTTGAATCCCAATTGTTTATAAGACCAAATTAAATAATAAAGACAGAATTTTAATTAAACATGAGACTTACTTTCTATTAGTGGTAAATTACTTATATGGCGCTTAAGTTATTATTATTATTTTCTTTTTATAGGACAAGAATGGCAAACAAGCATATGGCCCACCCATGGAAAACAGTTACCGTAGCCTATTTACGCTTACAATACAGAAGTATCACTTGTGCGTTGCCACTCTGTGTTCGGAGAGTTATACTGTGTTGGCAGCATAATGGGACTAATCTCTCTAATGCCAACACAATATAACCATCCTCCCCCTCCCCAAGGATCTCATTACTGGAAACCTTATTCACCGCGTAGGAACACAACACAAATAATTGTGTTATTTGGCTATGGACTTCTATAAGATGGAGGTCCTGCCCCAGTCGGGCAACTCCAAATTCGAACGGGAAACCCGTTATGCCCTGCCTCTCTTAAGCATTAGCACTCATTAGCAGTAAATTCCATATATACTTGTGTAAATAATATTGTAGTGTTCTTATGCCCTTTCTACTCCTGATAGGTTTTTTTTCTTGGTAATGGAGGTTTAGTATGTGATGTCTAATAAGCCTCTGTGTCCCTTTTGAATAAAATATTTTTGATTTGATTTTGTAACTCACATTAAGAGCAGTATTATAAAAACAAAAATTACAAAAAGACGTGGTGGCCGAGTGGTTCGAGCAGTTGCCTGCGACACAAAGATCGCAAGTTCGAATCCCGACTGTACCAATGAGTTTTTCTGAACTTAATTACAGTGATTAGTCACACCATGAGTTTAACGGTGAAGGAAAACATCGAGAGGAAACCTGCATACGTCTGAGAAGAAATTCAAAGGCGTATGTATAGTCTGAGTAACGGCGATGGACTCGCCATCTGTCACGTTGGCCCCTAATATACCTCTGGCGGAAAGAGGGTGTGTGGGTATTTATTACCTATACACCTCTGCTTACCCCTTCGGGGACCCTTGTGGGAAGGCGTGAGGATATATTATATTATATTATATATATTATATATTCTAGGTGCTTGAAGTCTTGCATGATCCTTTTGGTAAGAAGTGCCAGGAGATGTTTGAGAATAAAACTATGGAGAAAAAGCCCCAGCCAGCAGGTCCTATAGTGAAACCTGCACCAGTAGAGGATGTACGCATACAGAAGGTGGACCCTTCATTGAGCAAGCGGTTAGAGGAGACTAAGATTGTGGAAAAGGTATGGATTATCTTATAAGATATAGGATGTGCCCTGCGACTTGAAATAAATTACTGTAAATTCTCTATGCTATGCAAAAAAATATTTGAATGAAATGTTATTAAACATTAAGAAATAGTACATAATAAAATTTTTGTGTCAGGCAGCCCCTTTACTATACTGCTGTGCTAACCAGCCCCTTTATTTGTGTTTCTGGCAATTTATTTTATTTGTAATGTGTACACATTTAGCACTTATATTGCATGAATATTGATTGACTGTTTTTTGACAACAAATTGCCAACAGATGTTTGGTTTTCAATATTCTTTGCATCATTCTTCTTCTTTAATTTAAGAGTTTGCCTCTTGTTGGTGCAACTGATGAAGCTCCCTCCATTTTTCTCTGTCTAGAGCTGTCTCCTCAACATCTTTGTATGACCAGATAGATTTTTTCTTTCACTTGATTTGTG
Source organism: Drepana falcataria (assembly GCA_945859725.1). Lineage (NCBI taxonomy): Eukaryota > Metazoa > Arthropoda > Insecta > Lepidoptera > Drepanidae > Drepana > Drepana falcataria. The sequence goes on along the minus strand of OX243941.1, from coordinate 4,155,067 downwards.
TAACTTGTGCTCGGTCAGCCCATCCCTCGATTCCCACCTATCTTTCCTTCTTAGCTTCTTCTTCTTCTTAGCTTTCGCATCATTAGTCTAGGTATAATGGCGCTATGCACTTTACAAGCCAACAATGTTCTGACTGGAAACCAGAAAAAACATTTACTTTTTGAAGAATTTGGGGTTGGATGAATATCAACAACATGAGATACAATTTTGTAATATGCTTCGCTTGTTCCGCTCAAGGCTTAGCAGTAGTTGCTATTTTTCTTTAATCTAACATGTCCTATGACCTATCTATTCCAAACTATAATTTCTATCTGTGTGGAAAAACAACATACTCCATCAATCCATGCACACTTGGAGTTGGATTAACATAAAAAAATTCAAATGATATCTAATTTATACTGGTGTGACCACAGAGCACAGCGCAGCTAGATTATAATATTTATGTATTTCCCCCATTTGTTATTTGAATGACTTGTAACCAACTAAATACTTTATTGTTGAATTCTTGTATATCTTTTCTAGGAGCTTTACCCCCGTTATAAGGAAGAGCATGTGGCCAACGAGCCAGCCAGGTGGTCTGATGAGGAGCGCGAGTACCGACATCGACACCGCAGCCGCAGCGAAAGAGACCGAGACAAGGACCGCGACAGGGACCGGGACCGGGACCGGGACAGGGAGAGGGAGAGGTATGCAATATACACTTGTCACCTTGACATAAAGATAAACTTTCCTACTGTCAAGTACGAATAAAATAAAGGGGAATTATATTTTCTATCTTTTTGTTTGCTAATAAGGATCAGAGTTGATTGATTTGCTGTAAAAGGGGGGTTGCTTGTTCAAGTTTGTTTGAGCGACTGGTATGACACTGACACTTGACCGACAGAATGGCAGTCATGTCATTGGCATTTTTTCATTAGCCGATAAATAATGCCTTAGAGGTCTGTTTTCATAAACAGGTCGTGATTTTTTTTAATAATCCTCTCAAATTAAAGTCAGGATGCGGGTTGGAACTCGTGGTCTGTATTAATGTTGTCTTCTGAACTTAGTGAAGGAAAACATGGTCGAAGTTTGTATGTCGAAAATTGTAACGCCTGCTTATACCTTGTTTTTGCAAATAAACTGTTACGATGATAAAGCTAAATATGTACGTAAAATTTATGAACCTCGTTTTTGATACGTGTGCATTTTGTGAAAATGATTTACCTAACTTAAGGTGGGAACAAATTATCGGACGCGTCCGTAAGCCGCGGCTGATGGACGCGGCTTGCTTGTATCTGGATAGTACAAATAAACTAAACGGTGCAAACTATCGGTCATAAGTAGCGGACGTAACCTTGTGCCGTCCTTGAGCGCACGGACGTCCGAATAAAATCTGGCCGGCTGGATATTTTTGCTTCCGCGTACGGTGTGAACGGGGCGCGGGACGGGTCCGCGGACGATTTGAGAGTCATAAGCGAACCAACCGCGCTCCAGGTGACATGTCACGCGCGATGGAAGAAAAATTAATCGAATGTGTTCGTAGTCATGAGTGCCTTAACAACCATAAACTGCAACATTATAAAAATGCTGCACTGAAAGAAGAAAGAAGTCCGATGATTTGTTCCCACCTAGACTGTGCACCTGTGCACATTTATCAGTCGCGTCCGTAAGCCGCGGCTTACGGACGCGACTGTAGTTTGTTTGCGCCTTTATAGTCTAATAATTTGTTTTTTACGCAAGCGGCGGACGATGTAAAAGGAAATGTCGTCGGAGGTAATTTATATTTTACTAACTACCCTCAATATTTTGCTCTGTAATCACAGAGAAGGGATCGATTACAATACATTAATTAAGGTTGCGTCAATCGCGCGGCTGAATACTCTGACATTGATATGTTGCGGTACCGCTTTCCATCAGACAGGGCGTATGCTTATTCGTCAACTCGTTCAAGTAGCTTGAACCATATATCCTGAGGGTTATCTCACTCACGTCTGTTTCTGCATCTGCGAGCACAGCCAATAAATGTATTCCAACTTGTGATTCTGCTCCTGGTTGCAAATCTTGAGGTCGCATATTCGATTCCTGCTGAAATTTGATTTTTGTGTGATGATAATGAATATTTGTACCCTAGTCGTGAATGTACTTTATATTTATGTTTTTTTATGTCTATTTATATAACTATGTATATCTACTGTATAGTGTAGTACAAGTTTTGCGTAGATGGTGACTAGATCAACTGTGTGGATTTTTACGTATCTCTTTCAAGATATTTACTACCCTATTCTCCTTTATTCCAAATGTTATACAGGTACAGGGAACGATACACACGCTCGAGTGAGACTACCGAGGCCTACCCCACGACGTCCACGCATGCGCCCGAAGTGCCCTACACACCCGTCGGGCCCGTACCCTACGATCCCTACTACCAGCAGGGGTGAGTATTGTGTGTACTACACTTTATTTGTACATAAATATTAGCTTTGCAGTTTCAGCCACGTAAAATTCGATGGTATTGTTACGATTTATTCGGAAATAAAATATCGTATGTTTTAATCCGGCTAATAATCTATCACAGTGCCAAAGTTCATAATTTTCAGTTAAGTCGTTCCGTTGTGTTTGAGTTTACTCAATTATCCTATAAAAAACATTTATTGATAGGAAAGAGAAGTAGAAAGTGGGTGTGTGAAGATATATAAATAACTAGCTGTCCCGCTCAGCTTCGACCGGGTGAAAAAGTCGAGTTTCATAAAATCCTTACCCGACCTCTACACCGCGTAAGGAATACTCCTACCAAATTTCAAGTCAATCGGCCTTATAGTTCCTGACATTCGTGATGTAAATGTTAAAATAGTGTTAAAATGGGATCTCTTATACATATATAGATTACAAAGTAAGGAATTACTTGCACCATTGTGTCCAGATACGGGTACACGTACGGCGCTAGCGCGGCCCCGCCCGTGGCCCCCGGCGGCGGCGCCGTGTGGTGGGCGGACTGGCGACATCCGCACCACACGCCGCACACGCCGCATCACACACATGTAACTATACATCACACGTGATAACATACTTGCTAGGCTTTGTATGGGGACAGACAATGGCACATTTATTATTTGATACATAGGACCTAGACCCCAATTACTAGACAATTAGATAACGATATACGTTGATATACATTGGGAATCCATGTTCCAAGTTTTGCCCAGCTATTTTCAACAGCGTAATTCCCATCAAAATCGGTACAGTAGTTTCAATATTAGCTCGAACAAAAACGATAGACAAAAATAAAAAAAAATTGGTAAAAAGCTGTAGCTTTGTCATTACAAACCGAGCCATTTGTATATTATTTATTTGCATAAAATATAGCCTTATGTCCACCAAATAAAAGGTTAATTATAGGACTATACTTAAATTGAACTATACCTACTTTAGTTGTTTACTTTATACCTACATATTGGGTACTGCTTCGATATCCTGTAATCGATCAAAAGGTATCACGTCAATGTTATTTAAATACAGAGGAGGAATGCATTAATCAAATTTGAATGTGTCCGTAACGTTCTAGAATGTGTTATCCTCGAGTTTCGCATGAGTTGTGTGACATTCTCAAAACACGCGTGGATATAACGTTTGTACTAACATCTCATAATCATTGTAAAAAATCATCTCATGTGGTCATGTCGTATAAGATAACTAAATAATTGATATATTCTGGGTCCCATTGTTTGCTAATACATTTTACATCTTATGCTGTTATTTATTTGTTAAAAATTGATATTGGCTATTGTATTAAAATCGAACATTATATTTTTATTTTATCATGAAGAAGATTACTGATTATGGGGGTGAATGACAGAACTTCAGTTTAGTAACAGGAGGCGGTTTCGCTTTCACGTAGTGCGTCATCGTATGTAGTCTCGCTCGCAATTAGTGCGTTGTCATAATATATGTAATCGCGCTAGGTCGTAATGCAGTATCATATGCGATCGTGCTCGAACATAGGGCGTTATTATATGCAATATCCCTCGCATATAGTGTGTAATCAGGTATGTGATTTCGCTCAAATGGTGTGCGGTATTATATGCGATATCGCACGTACATGTGCGTTATCACATGCGAACTGGCTCTCTGTTAGAGCGATATATGCAATTGTGATCGCTTTGGACTCGTACATTGCTTCGCTTCAAGATGGTATTTTGGTCTTATGGGTGAACTGTGTACGTAAAGTTGGAGCGTCGGTCGAGTGCGACGCCGGCTTGGACCGCGCCGGCGACGCCCGCCCGTCACGCCTCGCCCGAGCACAAGGAACGCCCCGCAGCTAGGGAGGAGAGAGAGAGAGAGAAGGTTACACTGCACCACTCGCACGCTCGCACTATATGTTGTACACTTGATAAACGGGTTGGATGTCAGCTTTGTAGAACATTTATTGGTAGTGTAGTGAAAATTACCATAGGTTACAGTTCCTTACCATAGGTTCTTATATACAGGTTGTCTCAGAAAATAGAACAGATCACCTCAATTAGTTATAGAGTTTTTTTATATGACAATGCAATGAAACGAATAGCTCCAAAGATAACGAAATATCAACGTTATTAAAGGGAGTAAAACTCACTTCGAGACATGGTTTTATAAGCCAACATTCTGAAAAATTTAGATAAAAAAAAAGCTTAGTTAGATTCTCTAAGTATAATTTCATCTTTACAGCAACAATGTCATACATTTGTCAACTCAAACGCAATTCTTTGCCTGTGGGGAGATAGCCACAGGTGATATCTGTCATGTCTGCATCTATAAATATCTCTAGCAAATAATGGGTGTAATTATATCTCTGCCCGCCTCTTCTCTTATGTACATACATAGACATACATACAAACATATCATCACGCCGAGTTCCTAACGGGGTAGGCAGAGAGAATAGAGCGCCAGTTCTCTCTTATGTAATGTATGTAATCTTAGACTTAGTAAAATATACCGCTGTATAATGCCCAGTGGCAGAATACTCTCATTATCACATCTTCTATGTAGCTCTTAGAATAGTTTTTTATTTTAATGTATGACTGTATGTAATGTATTGATACGGAATGCTTATATTATTACATGTATGATTTGTGAAGGTATTCGTTATAAGGTATCGCTTATTATTTAATATGGAATTATATACATATGTATATAATGCTAACACTCGTTTGATGGATAGGGTAACACTGTTGTATACGCTCGCCATCGGGAGGGCTATACGCTTGCTTGCTTTACTTTAAAAATAACAATGAACCCGATTATGAATTGCATTACTTAGCTTTGCATGTTTTAGCGCTAACTTGACAATTACGTGTACTTATTCATTCTTGCACCGCATGAAATCTGACATTTGTTTGTTGTGTCTCCTTCTTACATAATTGTGTTTTTAAAACGGTTACCGATTTAAAACATGCCTTGCCTTGTCTATGGCATCGTTATTCAACAGTGCGACAGCGAAAGATGTATACAACGTCTCTAAATCCGTCCCTTTGGCACTTCTCACAATATCACGGCATGGTAAGGCCCTATTGAAAGCGTTTAGCGTTAGCTTTACTTATAACTTTAATGGCATAATGATAATGCTATAAGGCAATTCTATACGAATTGGCCTGGTCCCAAGCAAAGGTTTTACTATAGGAACTTTACAATTACATACATATCAGAATACATAGTCCATCCAAGCCTTAGCTGCAGATATTCGTGTTCCTCACATTATCCTTATTCGTTGTGTTAGCGCTTCACGATATGACTGATTTAGGCCAAACTATGGTGAGTTCAAGCTCAATTTACCTGCGGCCAGTAAATGAAAAGGCCAATGTCATGATTAACAAGGTCAAAATGGTGTTAGAAAAAAGGTTTATACTTCGTGTTTCTGTGCTGCAGTCTTGACATAGAACTGGGAGAAGGTTGCCGTTGGTACATAGACCAGAGTTATAATATAATAATATATCCTCACGCCTTCCCACAAGGGTTCCCTAAGGGGTGGGCTGAGTTTAGAGTATAAATAAAAAAAAAATGTGTCGCAATACAGGAGGTACCAGTACCGCCAGTAGAAGCTAAAGTCGCGGAGCCGGTCGAGCCGAAGCCGCCAGAAGACTCGGCGGACGGAAAAGAACCCGAGCCCAAACCCCCGCCACCCGCCGAGGAACCTAAAAATGTTGATCTCGATACCAGGTACACTTGACTTGGAATTATGTGACTTATTCCGTTGTAATAAGGACTATTCGGCTTACAAATATTAGATTGAATCGATCGACTACTCTATGTTGGAAACCTCAGGAGCAATCGAAACTGGCAAGCTTGTTTGAAGAGACTGATAAATTTGGAGTAGGCGAAAGAGATCGATAAGTATAAAGAGAATTGGGCTCTACTTTCTGCCGAACCCGTGACTCGGCGTAATAATATACATGTAAGTAAGTAAAAATGTTAAAATAAAAGGTTGCCATGCATCTAAATGTGCTTCCAATATTTTGTTACAGAATAGCGATGTTATTGAAGGGCGCGACCGGTGGCGGAGGGTTGGCGCCGCCGTTTCTCGCGCTCGGCATCTCTTCCGAAGAGGAGGACGAGGACCGCCTGCCCACCAAGATACCCGACTTGGATATGCACAACCCGCCTTCTGATGACGAAGGTTTCTGACATATTATACTTTCAAATACATTAACGAACCGTGAAACCATTTATAGCATCAGCCATTTTTACAGCCATGTTTTACCTTGTTTGTATCAAAATCATTTGATGTTTAGAAACCATCAAGTAGCATCCAAATATATGAAAAAAAACGTAACTGAACCAAGATCAAGAATAAATTTGAGTATTATGTTTAAGACGGCTTAGTACGCATAGTAGTCAATGAAATGAGTATATTAATTCATATCCTATAATAGTGAAAGCTGGCGTCCTACTCTGCCTACCCCATGAGGGACTCGGCGTTATGATAATGTATGTATGATGTGTGTCGTGGCAGCGTCTGGAAGCGAGGAGCGAGGCAGCATAATATCGGTGAGCTCGCGAAAGGAGGTGGCCACCGAGCCTCTGTCGACCACACCCTCGCCGTACCTGTCGCGGGAGTTCTACCTTGAGTGTCGACAGTTCACCATTGACAGGGTAACATATAAAATATAAATCAAACACCTTTCATTTAACGCAAGGAAACACTTATATTAACTAGCTGCAAACATTTTAAATTTATTAGTAGTTTTTTCTTCTGGAATATAATATATCCAGTATAATAATCTCTGCGCTTTTTCAATTTCCATCCAATTCCGTTCAGCCGTTTTCATGTGTTTGTTTGAATATTGATAAGATTGAAATAGGTGTGCGCGTTCTCGGTTTACGTGCTGTCTATTGTAGCCTGGACACTTCCTATTGCACGAAAGATGGCAAGCACGTGTATGAGCGGTTTCGATTATAAATCCTGTATTCAATGCCAATGGTCGCATATTCGATCCTGTCTGCTGCAATAGATTTTTTGCTATGTGCTATATTTCTATTTAATAATGTAACACAATAATATTACGCTTAAGTATGTTCATGTGTTATCTTGATGGTTTGAACCAAAGATTAATGTGCTTTATATCATTATGTAGCGAGCGGCTAAAGAGCAGCGTAAGAATGCACCGGCGCTTGACAAGATTGGTTCAGATATATCGTCGTCCGAGGACGAGCTGCTGACGGGCGAGAAAGTGCGACGGTCGCCCGCGCCCCGGGATCCTCAACAGGACAACTTGGACGATGACCAGGTAACTACATCCCTGTTTAAATAAACGTACATACTGTCGAACTGATATAGTTAACGGCTTTCCTTTAAAAAACTGTTTCATCATTCGATAAACCCACACTACACCACAGGCATTCCTCAATCCTCGTCTTAATACTGTCGTAAGGTCGTCGGTACATATGTTCATTGGATTTTTCGAGGACAACTAAAAATACATTTCAGAAAAGCTCTTGCATACAACGGCCTCTTGTGATTTATAATGAGGTTATGGAGTAAAAACATATTTATCTTCACGTCTTCTTACTAGGGTCCCCGACAGGGTTGACAGAGGTGTATATAGTACCCACAACCACTTTCCTACATAAATATATATTTAAGGTGCCAACGTGACAGAGGCGAGTCCATCGCCGTTACTCGAGTACGACTATACAAACGAATTTCTTGAATTTCTTAAACGTAGGCAGGTTTCCTCTTAATGTTTTCCTTCACCGTAACTTACTATATGCGTGTATCATGATGATGTGTAGATGTCGCTGTCGTCGCTCTCGTCGACGGAGGCCAAGATAGAGGAGCAGGTGCCGGCGGATCCTTATTACTACCCGCCAACAGCCGCGGCGCCGCATCAACATTATTACCAGCCCCTGTGGCCGCCTACCGGTGAGCATATTATACATGATGTCCAAATAGATTGTTCATATTAATATATATTATATATCAACCTGATGCATTTATGGTAATTATTTTGAGGATTCTAAGTGCTCTATCTTATAAAAAATACAAATTGACATGCACACGAACCAATTTGCATTTAAAAGTGACTTTTATTTTACCAAACCCATTCTGCACTACAGTTTGCAGTACATACATCACACCGAGTCCCTCAGAGGGTAGGCAGAGAGAATAGAGCTCAAGGTCTGTAAGTGAGTATTGAGCGAGCGTGTATATAAGTGCGTGCGTATTGCAGCGTACCCCCCGCCCGGGTACGCGGCGCTGACGTACGCCCCGGGCTTCCCGGCGCAGCCGCTGCACTACCCCGCCTGCCCCGAGCCTGCGCAGGCGCACCAGGTGCGTGACACTCCTAAACCCTTACTCCCTTACATATACACCCATACACGCAGCTCGAACACATACAAAACACACATTTGACACATCGCATATTTGACATTGGAAGACGAAGTACATCGCCGTTACTCAAGCACGACTATACATGCCTTTGAAGTTTTTTCTCGGACGTATGTAGGTTTCTTCTCGATGTTTTCTTTTACCGTAAAGCTCATGGTGTGTCTAATCACTGTACTCAAGTTCTGAAAAACTCACTCATCACCACGCAGCTACTACCTACTGTATGAGTAAATTATTTTTAACCTACTTGCTATACACAATATCCTTAACTGTATGTGACCCATAAATACAATTCCAGGAGCTGGACAACCCTTACTATCCCACAATAAACAGCGTGATAGAGCGAGTGACCACAGAGCTGCGGCAGATATTGAAGAAAGACTTCAACAAGAAGATGATCGAGAGCACAGCTTTCAAGAACTTCGAGGTGTGGTGGGACGAACAGAGCCGCAAGAGCAGGCTCGCGCCCAAGACCAGGGAGGAGGCTGGACAGCCGTTGCAGGTCACTGTCTTGTATTAACGCCTCATAGTTCACTACTCCTGATAGGGATGCTGAAGATCGCGGCTTCCATCCCCGCTTAATAAATTATGTGCTCGATATGAGTAATCACACCGTATGCTTAGATTATTAAATATATATAGGTAAGTAAATATATAGTTTCCAAGCTTTCATACTTAGCTTAGCTTAGGACTAGGTCGATTGTGTCACAATGATTACTGTGAATTCCGAAAGGGATTTAAACATATAATAAACGTATCTATCTTTGGACTGTTCCAATAGTATATCTTTGCCTAGTTTGTGACTAAGTCAATTTGACACGAATTATAACTTGATTTGTGCATGTTTAGGACATTTCAAACAAGAAGGAGGAGGGCGCGGACTCGCTGAAGAGTATAGTGGAGTGCTGCTCGCTGGGGCTGGAGCTGGGCGGCTACGGCGCGGGGCTGGGGCTGCGCGCCGCCCTGCCGCGCATGCCCTCCTTCCGCCGCAAGCGCAGCGTGCCCTCGCCCGCGCGCCTGCGCCCCGACGCCAAGCGCCTCAGCGACCAGGTAACCACCACTGCCCACCAGGTCCCGCCCCCTATATATATATATAGCCATTCTTCCGCCGCAAGCGCATCTTGCCCTCGCCCGCACGCCTGCGCCTCGACGCCAAGCGCCTCAGCGACCAGGTAACCACCACTGCCCACCAGGTCCCGCCCCCTATATATATATATAGCCATTCTTCCGCCGCAAGCGCATCTTGCCCTCGCCCGCACGCCTGCGCCTCGACGCCAAGCGCCTCAGCGACCAGGTAACCACCACTGCCCACCAGGTCCCGCCCCCTATATATATATATAGCCATTCTTCCGCCGCAAGCGCATCTTGCCCTCGCCCGCACGCCTGCGCCTCGACGCCAAGCGCCTCAGCGACCAGGTAACCACCACTGCCCACCAGGTCCCGCCCCCTATATATATAGCCATTCTTCCGCCGCAAGCGCATCTTGCCCTCGCCCGCACGCCTGCGCCTCGACGCCAAGCGCCTCAGCGACCAGGTAACCACCTCTGCCCACCAGGTCCCGCACCCCTATATATATAACGCCCTCCTTCATCCATCACCAGGCCATCTGTTATTATCACGAGCAATTGTACAGTCCTGGAAACACTGGTGTTTGTCCATGATTACCTTTTTGGTACTACATGCATGCGCAATTTGAATGTTTTTTAAGTATATTTCTTAATCTAATTACGTACATGCAATTCTCTGATGTAGTATTCATATAATTTGCAGGAAGAAATGGTGCAAAACTCGGATGAAGAGAAGGAGTTGCCAACGAGTCCGCGGAACAGGACAACAGGTTCTTACCTGTCCAGTAATAGGCGGCGGCAGTCCAGTAGCACATCCCGGTATGGCGTAGTGCTACACATTTTTAGCATACATTAATTACTTAACTAGGATCTGTGTTCTTTAACGACTTAGTGTCTGATGCTCTGTGATGACTCACTTTTTATCGTAGTATTAGTAAAATTCCTTTTTTATGTTTGTGTACTTGGTCAAAGATATTTTTTTTATAATAGTTTAAAATTTTTCATTACTAAACACAAAAACAAGTCGTCTAGTATCATAGACTAAGGCTAGGTCTTAGTAAATTAGGTGTATTTTATATTTTTTTATGTTGGAACATTTCTGCATTTTTCTATACGAATCAATGCTGTCGCGGGGTAGCGTAAGTGCTTATGTTATATTGTTTTTTTTTTTTTTTTCTTTTTATACAACAAGAGTGGCAAACAAGCATACGGCCCACCTGATGGGAAACGGTTACCGTAGCCTATTTACGCTCACGATACTAAAGTATCACTTGCGCGTTGCCACTCTGTGTTAGGGCAGTTATAGTGTGTTGGCAGCATAATGGGTTTAATCCCTCTGCTTCCAACACAATGTAACAATCCTCCCCCCTCCCCAAGGAGCTCATTACTGGAAACCTTATTCACCGCGTAGGAACACAACACAAAAAATTGTGTTATTTGGCTACGGACTTCTGTAAGGTGGAGGTCCTGCCCCAGTCGGGCAGCTCCGAATTCGAACGGGAAACCCGTTATGCCCTACCTCTCTTAAAATTGTGTGTTTAGGTCATCGTCGACGTCCTCAAGCCGGTCGAGCTCATCGGATTCGGAGGCCGAGCGCAAGGGCCCCGCGCCCCGGATATACTCGGATTCGGATGACGACGGGGAGCTCGATGAGTCTGAGGTAAATAGCACTTATCATTGCTAATCACTATCGCCCTTTGCAAGAAACTATCATGCCATATAGAAACCTGAATACGTTTGAGACGAAAATCAATAACGTATTTATATATTCGAAATCGTGTAGATTTAAGACCAATGGGACAAAACAGAGGAGCTTTACCTGTAAGTAAGGTTTCTTAATGATTTTTTTCTTCATTTCAGTTTAAGGTTATATCTAATAAGGAGAGGCTAAGGAGGGTATACTCATCGTCGTCGGACAGCGAAGAGGAGCAAAGTAGAAGAGGTACGTGACTCACATGTTATCTGTCGTTCGCGGACATGTCTATAAATGTATCTGGTTTTAACTGGGATTTTTACTATAGTCAGTTATATTTGTAGATGTGTGTGTTTGTGCAATAAAGAATGTATAACAATAATAATTATAATAAAATACATGTGTATGACTTCACTGAGGTATACATATACATGACTGTACTTAAAGCATAATAATAAGTATATTCTAGTGTGGAAATATTAAATACAAAACACGTGAAATACTTACATTGGATAAGACATTCAATTACGTGAGTAAAGTCGCGTCCAAGAGACGGCGATATAGTCGACACTGAAACATGTCTCTGGCAAAAAGAGGATTTTATTACACTTCACCTTTTTGAAAGCCGCGAACGTTTATGTGATGAGCCGTGATGATATATTGAAGTATTTAAACTAACTGTGTTTTATTTTCAGAGAAAACTCCAATCCCAGCTGTGGAGGCTCGGGACGATGAAGAGTTAGCTGGTGGCGACTCGTGGCGAGTTAGCTCGCCAGTCCAGTCGCCCGAGGGGCCAAGAGACGTACTTCTGGACCGGGTCTACTCAGACTCAGAGGAGGAGAGGGAGTACCAGGTACGGTATAGGCCCGAGGTTTCTGCTCCAGTTCTCATATCTTCATGGGAGAAAGAACAATTCGGTGTAAATTAATAAATACATAAAATTAAATGTTTCATTTTTAGGAGAGGAGACGACGCAACACCGAATATATGGAGCAAATTGAGCGAGAGTTCCTTGAGGAGCAGAAGAAAAATAATGAGATTGATACGCACCCGTTGCCTGATAGACCGCCGGACGAAAGGTAATTAATTCATATAGCTTCAGCATTTGAATAATATTTTATATTAAAAAAAAAATACAATATCCTTTGAATGCTACCAAAACAGATAGGATGATAAGGTTTCTAAATGTCAAAAAATACCCGTTTTTCAAACAGTAAACCGGATAGTAAACCGGCGAACGTAAGGAGCAGTCCAGTCCGGAACCACGTAAAGTCTCCAGAGAAGTGTAAATTGGACACAGAAGTGGAAGAAGGCGAGATCACGTCAGAGGAGGAGACCTTGGAGTCGAGGAAAAAGAAGGAGAAGAGGCCGAAGAAGAAAGAAAAGAGACAGAGGGTCGTGTCGGTGAGCGATCACAGTACTGCCGAAGCACCGGTCAGCGTCAATGGAGTGAAAAAGGTTGGTTGTTTTTTGATAGTGTTGCAAATAATACCTAAAAAGGTTTGTTCCTGAACTGCGATGAACTGTAGAAGAAGTTCTCTTTAGATACAGACCTCTTCCGCTTCATCCAATTTAATCAGTCTCTTCATTCATGCTAGCAGTAATTTCAAGTACTCTTAACGTCCCTATCCTCATATAAGGGATCGAGTATCTGGTCAACACAGCTGTGCTGTGAAAACTATTCAACAAAAAAGGAATCGAGATCGTATATGTAAATAATCTTAATATATATAAATCTCGTGTCACAATGTTTGTCCTCAATGGACTCCTAAACCACTTAACCGATTATAATAAAATTCGCACACCATGTGCAGTTTGATCCAACTTAAAAGATAGGATAGTTTATATCACAATTGGACCCGATAGGTGGCGCTGCGATCGTGTTTCAGAAGTTTAACTTTTTCACCCGGGCGAAGCTGGGCGGGACAGCTAGTGTAATAATATATTCTGACGCCATCCCACAAGGTGTATAGTATAGTAACTTGCGATCTTTATGTCATACTACTCGAACCACTCGGCCACCACGGCTTTTGATCGTATAAGTACCAATTTTTATCCAAAATGTCACTTAACAGGCAAGCAGCATAGTGTCCGAGCCTTCATCGCCAGTGTCTCAGGCCTCGCAAGCTTCACAAGCATCTCAAGTAGCACTCGACCACTCTTACTGCCGTCCGCCGCCTGATGAGGAGGATCGAGACGACAAGAAGCCCACTTCCAATCATCTCCAACATGATCATGGTATCAGCCGTATTGATAAGAACAAATGTTCAGACCTAGCGCTAAGTCAAGGGCGTTTTTACGTTCTATATACTGGATGTTGCCAGTAACGCCAACCTGTTGGTTGAAGCGCCTTTGGGATCGAAGGACCAACGAAAGTTATCTTTCTTACTCTAAACATTTTCAACCATATTAAATGTGATTTGAACTAACGCCTCAAATAACCAGCAATTAGTTATTTTTGTATGTTTACAATTTCCATATTATGTACATTATTTGGGCTCGAAGGACCAGAGCTTTTTGTACCGAATTTAATGTCTAGTATTTTCATTGCTAGTATTACTTTCAATATAGCATTATTTTATTTGGAATCTCTCAATAGTTAAATGCAACAATAATAATGATTCGATTGATACAGAATGATTCGATTCCAACAATATTGACATCGCGGTCTACTAAAGTCTGGTAAATCTCTCCTTGAACATAATTATTAATATTATGTCATTTAAGGGTACACGTGGATGGCTGAGCCTGAAGCGGTTGCTTCGCCGACCGAGGAACCGCCGCCCAAGAAGGAGAAGAGGCCGTACAAACGGAAACATGACGTCAAAAAGTTGGCAGAGATACAGAACAAGTCAGTATTTTTTTCGTTATTATAATTCATTATTCAATAGATATAATATATAATAATAATAATATATCCTCACGCCTTCCCACAAGGGTCCCCGAAGGGGTAGGCAGAGGTGTATAGGTAATACCCACACACCCACTTTCCGCCAGAGGTATATTTGGTGCCAACGTGACAGATGGCGAGTCCATCGCCGTTACTCAAGCACGACTATACATACGCCTTTGAATTTCTTCTCAGACGTATGCAGGTTTCCTCTCGATGTTTTCCTTCACCGTAAAGCTCGTGGTGTGACTAATTCAATAGATGCACAAGTAATAAGAGGTTATGTAAAGATTATGCCTGCATATGTAGTGACGATATTTATGCCTGTCACGTCTTCATTAATAACACTCGTTTTTTTTAGTCGAAACTATGTAACAGGCACTTTAAATGTTATAAGACGGCCGTCTGGCCTTACGTAATAGGATCGATTTCTGCCATCTATATCTATATAATTCAAAGGTGACTGACTGACATAGTTATCTATCAACGCACAGCCCAAACCACTGGAAGGATCGGGCTGAAATTTAGCATGCAGGTAGATGTTATGACGTAGGCATCCGCTAAGAAAGGATTTTGATTAATTCTACCCCCAATGGGATAAAATAGGGGATGAAAGTTTGTATGAAACTTTGTCAATTTTAAACCGATCGGGCTCAGACTTTGCATGCAAATAGGCATCCCCTATACATACACACACATCCAAAATAAATAAAAAAATACTGCGCAGTCACTATCCCACGCGGACGAAGTCGCGGGCACAGCTAGTAATGTAATAAATGCGAATATCTACATGTTTTGAATGTCCTATATATTTTAAGTTTGGGTGTATTATTATGTATATCTTCACGCCTTCCTCATGGATTACCGAAGGGGCAAGCAAATGAAAATGAAAGTGAAAAACCAACACCCTTTTTCACCGGAATTATTTTAGGAGCCAGCGGGGCAGATTTCGAGTCCTTACATCTTTTAATTAATTAATGATAACATAAAATGGAAAGCTGCTTTACATTTGAAAAAACTTATCAAAGTCGGGCCTACTAACGGGATCACTATGTCACGTTGATACGTATATCCGGTAAAAAGAGTGTATTACTAATTTTTTTCGACCCCTTCGGTGGCCCTAGTGGAGAGGCGTAAAGCGGAGATATGTAATATGCGATAACACGAGCGGTGCTTTCTTTAGCAAACACGTGGAGCGCGCGGGCGGCGAGGCGGAGGCGCGGTTCAGCGCGCGCGACGTGCTGGGCGAGATGCAGGTGCTGTACTCGTTCCTGACGCGCGGCGTGGACCGCGAGGACGTGGCGCTGCTGCGGCGCGCGCACGCCGCGCTGCTGGCCGCCGACGGCGCGCTCTGGCTCAGCGACACGCACTGGGTGGACCACCCGCCCACCGACCTCTGCCGCCCGCCGCCGCGCAAGCGCTCGCGCCGACACAACAACATCTACGAGGACCTGCAGGTACACAACGCGCGCACGCACGCACACACACGCACCGACACACGTACTGACGCACGCACCGGCACACACACCGACACACGCGACAACGCAACCTCACTTCGGCTATTTGTCATACGGCCACGACACGAGATAATGGATCCGCGTAGCACGATTTTTCATATGACGTTCATAAATAGTTATAATAAGTAGTTAAATAAAGCATATGTGTGTTTTTATTTAAATACATCGGTGGTGTGCGCGTGCGCAGGGCCACTCGAGCGGCTCGGCGCGCACGGAGGGCTACTACAAGATGGACACGCGGCTGAAGGCCAAGTACAAGTACCACCACGGCCGCGGCGCCGCGCCCGCGCTGCACGTCGACGACAAGAAGGCCTCCAAGATGCAGCTGCTCTCGCGGGAGGCGCGCTCCAACCAGAGGAGGCTGCTCACCGCGTTTGGTACTCATGCCATTTGCTGCTACTAATGTATCCGTAAACTAGAAGGCATGCGTGTGAATCGAGCGAAAGAGGTTCGATAGTGTAGTAAGGGCCAGAGCTATTTTCATTGTCTATCTGTGTTGAGCAATGCATGCTTAAAGAGATTATGTGAATGGAGCGAGAGAAGTATGTCAATCTCGTAAGAACTGGAACTCTACTCACTCGCCTTCCCCGTGATTATATGTGTGTGTACAGCAATTTGCTGGACTAAACTTTTCCACATTTAGCACACAGCAAAATAAATTTGTTAGTGTAGATAGGGCTGGATCTCACTCTACTTACCGCGTGAGGGCTCGGCGTGATACCATGAAAGGTGCTTTCCCTATATTGATTATAAACACAATTTTAATGTGGTAGGTATCGACACCGACTCGGACCTGTTGAAGTTCAACCAGCTGAAGTTCAGGAAGAAACAGCTCAAGTTCGCCAAATCCGGCATCCACGACTGGGGCTTATTCGCTCAGGTAATGACGTATACATACTAACTGTAGACCCTAACCCTAGTTAGAAATGAAAACTTCACTTGTCTCAATTTTAAAGAAACAATAGAAGATGAAAGCAATGGCTTTTCATTACGTGGATGTTGGTTGAGATTTTGTTTTTAATGTTTGACGTATGTGTTTAGGAGCCTATAGCCGCGGACGAGATGGTGATCGAGTACGTGGGCCAGATGATCCGGCCGATGGTGGCGGACGTGCGCGAGGCGCACTACGAGGCCACGGGCATCGGCAGCTCGTACCTGTTCCGCATCGACCTCGACACCATCATCGACGCCACCAAGTGCGGCAACCTCGCCCGCTTCATCAACCACAGTTGCAATGTACGTGTTGCCTCTCGCTCCCTTGCTTAGGCCACTTATCGCCATCGACGCTATCGAATACTACAATCTCGCCTGCGTCATCAAGTACTGCAAAGGCCTTACCTTTCTGCTCTGTAGATTATTTACATCCGAATAGTCTCGTTTCTTTGTGGCGTTCACAAATACGCTGCGTTATAACAGCTTTTAGTAGCCAGTAGTTGTTACTGTGAGCCTGTCGTTAATCTGACGTGCAGTTGACATCTCGCTAATGTCACCAACACCTCACATTTGTATTTAAACTGTTCAACTTGAATGTTTTCGTGTCATTCCAGCCGAATTGCTACGCGAAGATAATAACGATAGAGTCTCAGAAGAAGATAGTGATATACTCGAAGCAGCCGATCGGCGTGGACGAGGAGATCACGTACGACTACAAGTTCCCGCTCGAGGACGAGAAGATCCCCTGCCTGTGTGGAGCGCCGCAGTGCCGCGGCTTCCTCAACTAACTTGTCTCTTATTTATTTATTTATACCACAGTATCTCATGTACGCTACTCATTAAATTATGTCGGTTGTTTGCAACACCGTATTGTCTTTATACTGTAAATATGCTGTCTGTCCCTTGTTTTAGATGCTCCAGAGAATATGGTATGGTCCTAGAACCAAAGTAAATTTATTTGGTGATTTTAATTCAAAGGCATATATATGTATAGTCGTGCTTAAGTAGCGGCGATGGACTCGCCATCTGTCACGTTGGCACCTAATATATATTTCTGGCGGAAAGTGAGTGGGTACTACCTACACCTACACACCTCAACCCCTTTGGGGACCCCAGTGGGATAGCGTGAAGATGTCATACTTTTTTTGTCTGCTTAATTAATTTCAATGCAGTTTTCGGACACGGTTTCACGTGATAGGAACTGATTATAATGTTTAAATGATTAATTGATTAAATATAAATTATTGCTATCGGGCATAAGGCGGGGTGGGGTTCCCACGGTATATGCGATCGTAAGTTCGTAGTCTACTGCCCGTCGCTGCTCGCAAAGACCAATCCCTGGGTTAGAATTAAGCGCACGATCACAGAACAATTGAATTAAATGTCACAATGAAGACTCACCTCTATTACCGCCTAATTAAGTTCACAAATTCTATAGCATACATAAGAAATGGGTTATCCATGTATTGATTATTCGGTGATATTTTTGGTGTTAATTGCTAAAGCGGTCGGCATAATTCAATGAGCTGTATACACCACTTGTGACTTGTGAGAGTAACGAGTAATTAGCTAGCAAATTCAATATGTTTCAGCGGATTCGCTGATGCCTCGTGTAACAGGTAAAAGTTAATTGCACTTAATAAATACCTCGCTAAATACTTGAAATAAAGGCTGATCGAATTAGAAGATTGATAAAAGCGTATGTCCATTTAGTCGAACCTTTTCTAGATTTTTATCTTTGGGTGTATATTATACTAAACATATTTACTATATGATACTAAACAATAAATCAAACCCCCGATCTTACAAATAGTCTAAGGAAATCTCAAGTTTAGAAGAAGTCTGATACGGCGCTAAATACCATAAAACAATGGATTTCAATTAATTGGAAATATTTTTTACATGGACAGAAAAATGTAGTTTATCATTTTTGTTTTTATACTTTGTCTCGTGTTAAAATGCAAACTAGTATTATTTTTGGATATTTGACGTCGCTATGAGTAGTTGATATCTATTATAGATAGTGCCATCCACGAAGACGCGCCCCACCAATTTATAGTCGAGGGGGTCGCGGGATGCTGGGAGTTTGACCAGACTATTAATTGTTGTGTGCTTATGTACTCAGGTAATCAGTGCGTGCCGACAATACTCAAGCATTAGTGAGGAAAGAATAGTGGGGAGCGTCTTCGTGGATGGCACTATCTATATCTACGGATTATAAACTACTAACTATAAGTTACAAAAAATGTCTAAAACGAGTATGGTATAACCAAACAAACTCCTTGAATTGAATGTGTATTACAGATCAACTTCAACCAGGGGTAATTCCATATAGGATATCGTTTTCCGTATGATTTGATTTTCTTCCAGTAGTTAAAGGTTGCGGTGCGGATTATTATTGTTGCAGTCAAATAAATTTGTATAATATATGCGAGGTCTGTAAGTCTAGAAAGAACTATCACTCAAGTATCTGCCTACTATAAGCGTGATTATACATATGTTTCACCACCCATAAAGCTGTCGATATTGTTCACTGATCGTGTGTATTTTTTTAATGAATGTCTGTATACATATTGCGCATGCGCACGGCTTGAGTCTGGTTTTGAAAACTGCCTCGAAATACTGAATTTTTGTGGTGTTTAATGTATAAAGTAAGTGTGCTCGTGTGGTCCTGGAAGTGTTTAATCTATTGTATTTCATGTGACAATCCAGTGCAACGCGTGTGATGTAATTATTTGATAATGATAATGGCAAACTGATTATTATATTATATATTGTAATGAGATTTGACTGAGTCTAGAGGTATGATTCACTGGGCATGGGATGTCGAATATAGGGATGTGTAATTATTATTTGTATTTGTACATTATTTGTGTAAAAAGATCTCTGCTATTACGTCGATTTATGTAGTACACTTATCAAGTACATGACCTTGTTTATGAAGTTAATTCTCCAGTTTATTTAACTCGCCAGTCGAATTTGGTCTAACAGATATGCGAGTGAGTTAATTAATTGTGTCGCAAGTAGTAACAGAATAATCAGTCGATTTTATCGCATACTTTAGAATTCCACTTCATACTCTAATGTAAAATGTATAAGATTGTAAATAAAAGACTCCAAACATTTACAGTTCTTGTTTAGATTTTTGTCGCAATTCATAGCATTTTTTCCTTCATAAAATAGTTTCTACAAACCTTTCCTCAGGGGTCCCCAGAATGCAGTGGCGTAGCTACCGGAGGGCAAGACGGGGCAATGCCCCGGGGCCCCTTGGACTGACTTAAAAACCATAAATGGAACTAGTAACAATTTCTCCCACATTCGGAACATAAATAAGCCGGATTCCAGGAATGCGACTAATAATGGCAACTTAAATTTTACTTGTTTCATTAAAATAAGTTACAATGTGTATTTGGTGGAGATTCACCCTGAGATACATGAGACCTGAGATATTTACCCAATGTTTGACCCTGAGATAGGTGAAGATTACTAACAAACTTAGCCCCATACTGAAATGTTGTTGGTAAATATACAGCGATAGGACGATTAAACCAAATAAAGAGAAGCTTTATGTCTGGAAGGTTTTTGAAATTTTAACATCGGTGGCCGCGTGACCTTATGACCTTACCTTACCCGTTTAAAGATTTCACCAGCCGTCTACACTGATGCCCAAGACGTCATTTTACACCCAGCCATCGGTTCATAGACTGAAGGGCGACATACACATCATTATGATAATAATTCATTAATTTCAGATACCAAAACCAATCACATAAGCAATTAGGTTATTGAAAATTGCTGATATTATAAATGCGAAAATTACTAAACGGCTGAACGGATAATAATTATATTTGGCAACAATAAAAAGTGCTCGGAATTAAGCAATTTTATATCCAACATTGAGGGAAGGATCAAAAAAATGTAGCCATAATAATTAAAATATATTATGTATTTAAATTAATATTAACATGGTCTTAGAACGTACACAACGTCACTTAAAACTAGTCTAAATTAAAGTTAGTTTCCAAATCACAGTAAACAAATATTAAGTCGCGTATTAGGCACATATCGGCTATTGGAATATACCATAAGCTAGATCGGTAATGTTACTTTAATTATAACAAAACTTCAAAAAGGGGCAAACGAGCGATAAAAAGGTTTAAGTACATTTGTTTACAACAAACCACATGCACACAGACATGTTTACAAGTAACAAACAAGACGTTATTGTTTAGTTGGCAAACCAATATCAAATAGTGTAATAAACCAATATATTAAATAAAACCTTTTCGCATATAGCGAAATTGTTTTACCAACGACATTATCCTAAACGCTCACAGTCTAAATCAAATAAGTATCGTATAAATAATATTACCTAGCAAATTAGTTACAAGTATAGTAACTATGACTAACCATAA
This sequence comes from Drepana falcataria, assembly GCA_945859725.1. NCBI lineage: Eukaryota > Metazoa > Arthropoda > Insecta > Lepidoptera > Drepanidae > Drepana > Drepana falcataria. The sequence continues at coordinate 4,133,716 of OX243941.1, read as the reverse complement.
TTCTAATACAGCCTAACGTTTGAGCTCTGTCGTAACTATCGTTCAGGTACATACAGCACTTACCTGCCTGCACTGGCGGTACTTCGCGTTTGTGCTTTTATTGGAATCGTACTTGTCTGGTGAACATTTCAGCGCACACATCGGCAGTACTCTGCACAGTCTCCACTCCACCGTCGCCGTCACTGGAATCTGAGTCGAATTCAGATATAGTTGCCGGCGACCTCCGCCCATTGGATGGCCGCTTCAAGCCGACCTCAGTCGTCAGTATTTCTTTTATGACGTCATCGGGGTTCTGCTCTTTGCGATTTTTATTGCGTAGCTGTCGCGCTCTCTTCCTTATATCGGCGAGAAATCCCGTCGTCACCTCTACGCTCTCCTGCGACTCATCCTGAGGCGTCAAGTCGGTCAATGACTGGGCCAAGTCGGTCGACGACCCTTTGCTGTCCGATACCGTCTCCAAAGACTCCATGGAGGCCCCGATGCTACGGAACTCTGTCAAGCCCTCTACGAGCACTACCTCGTTGTCGCCTTCCACTTCGCCTTTGGTGCGTACGATAATACCATTGGGCGCCGTACCGAGTAAAGTGGGCTCATTGAGTTTAAGGTTCAATTTTTCGGGCTGGTAGCAGTCGGAAGCTGAAGAGGCTAGAGAGGTAGTGTCGCAGGTGCACGGGGGACCTCGGTAGGCCTCCTCGTTGACGTGTATGATGGTGACGCTGTCCTCGCAGAGGATGTAGAGGAAGGGTTTGACGAACTCCCAGCCGCGGACGGCGGCGGGCCAGCGGGGGTCCTCAGCGCGCGAGCGGCGACCCTCGGCGTCCACGAACACGCCGCCCTCGGCGTAGCACAGCAGCAGCTCGGCGGGCGAGGCGGCCACCAGCAGGATGGCGCGCGGCGGCGAGTGCCTCCTGGCGGCCGCGGCGACTGCAGGCTCGTCCATTGCGAACGCCTCCAGCGCCCCCGAGGGCAGATTCACCTTTAGCGGCTTCTCGCCCGCGATGTACAAGCACTTGGACGTGAGCAGCATAGAGTTCGGCGGACGGTCGACGGTGAGCGAGCGCGCTATCTTGAACTCTGACGTAGAGGCATCGTAGCGAAGGAGGAACACGCGCCGGCCGCAAGAGACCACTGCGCACGGCTCATTCGTTGCATCCCCAGATATTGTCTGTGGAGAAATTGCATTATTAGCATATTTGTGTTAATAATACTACCCACTAGAATGGCTATCAAAGTATATTATAAAATAGTCGAATTAATTACAGAAATGTTTTGTACCAAAAAGTGGAAAAAAGGGACCTCTATTGTTTGATCCATTAAGATGGCAAAGATAAGGCTGGTAAGCAATTACCGCCACTTTAAACGTATAGATGTTAAAAAGAAACAGTGAGGTCAACGACCTTGATAAGATGTGGCGGCGAGGCATCCGGCAGGTATATAGGCGCGAGCTGCAGCGTGGGCTGCAGCGAGGCGGCCCGGCGCAGCGCCGAGCCCAGCGCCAGCAGCCCCGCGTGCGCCAGCAGCCCGCGGCCGCGCGCCTGCGCCTGCGCCGCCACGAGCGCGCGCCCGCCCGCCGCCGCCAGCGCGGTCACGCTGCACTGCTCCGCCTCCGCCCGCACCGGGGAGCCCTCCAGCTCCCACTCCAACTGCACGGGCCCGCGCAGCGAGTGGAGCCCGTCGTTGCATCCTGGGGATATTACTTTATTATTATTATTTGCTCCATAATAAAACCAAAATTAGATTATAGTCGAGCAGAGCTAATAACAAAGAAATAAATTATTATTTCGATATCACAAACAGACACATCTTAGCGTCTTCCCACAGGAGTTCCCGAAGAGGTCACCTACTTCGTTGAGGTGGTGCCGTATACACACACCCACACTTCGCCAGAGATATATTTTAGATACCAACGTGACAGATGTTGAGTACACCGTCATTTCTGAAGTAAGACTACCCATACGCCTTTTGTTTTTTTCTCAAACGTGCATCTTCCACTCGATGTTTCCTTCACTGTGGTGTGACTATTCACTTACGCTCGTACGTACTTAAGTTGAGAGTCATTGGTACAAGCGTATTCGGGCCACCGAGGCTTTAAAGTCACTTCAATTGGATAATTGGTTATATATTCGGTAGTATGAATGTGGACGAAGCGAAATTGGTAAGGCCAGTGAGTACTGGCGCTCTATAATCTCTGCCTAGTTATAGAGCCCGTTAGGGACTCGTGATGATATGTATGTATATATTGTGTAGTACCGATGGCGAGTGCGTTGTGCGCCACGTAGAGCGCGGCGGCGGGCGCGCGCGGCCCCAGCGTGGCCAGCGGCGGGCGGCGGGCGGCGCGCGTTGCCTGCAGCCGCGCCAGCCACTGGCCGCGCTCCGCCGCGCTGACGCACACCAGCGCCGCCTCCCCGCCCGCGGGGCTCCCCTCCACCTTGACCTGCTCCACACATAGCGCTCTCAACATCGCCTTGCACGGATACGACGCTCAATACCATATACAAATCTTTAATAAAAAAAACTATGAGGTGCCATGATTTATAGATTATATTCATTTGTATCACATTTAAAACTTTTTTTTACATAATATAGTCGCATATACATTAGATAACTATTTGTGTAGTAGAAAAAGGGCTTACAATGCTAGTTGCATTGTAAGCCCTTTTTCATAGATTAACGCATAAGCAAAATGCAAATATTTTTAATCACACGTAAGCCCAGCCGACATGTACTCGTTTATTTTGACGAACGTCTGGTCTAGTGGTTAGAGCTCCTGACTGCGAAACTTGAGGTCGCGGGTTCGAATCCCGCTGAGGGCAGATATTTGTGTAATGAATACGAGTATTTGTACCTTAGTTTTTGATGTCCTATGTATTCATGTATATATCTATCTATATAAGTAAATATATCGTTGTCTAGTTACCATAACACAAGCTTTGCTTACTTTGGGACTAGGTCAATTTGTGTGGAATTGTCCCAGGTATTTATTATTATAATTATATTATGATGTCGGCTTTTATACTATAGTCATCAGATACTGACAGCAAAAGCCCTGTTGGCTTCGTTCTGCGGCAGGTCGGTGGCTTCAGCGCTGTGGAAGCGTGCTCGCAGCTGTTTGTCGCCGGCCTGCAGCTGCAGCTCGTCGCCCGCCTGGCGCACGCGCATGCGCTCGCGGGACCCATCTGGCCTGCAACAACATGGCGCTATTAATACTACACTTTACAATGGGAGTTTAGTAGTGAGAGCTCCAAGCAAATTAGAGTGCCTGCTGGGGCACGGATTTTTATGGCTTACTCTTGCGTTTGGTCATAGTAATTGGAACATGGGCATCCTTTGCCTCTTCTTGCACAAACGTCAAAAGTACTCGAAACCGGCGAGCATGTATAAAGAGACTGATGAATGTGGACGAAGCAAAAGAGGTATGTAAGTCTAGAGAAAACCGATGCTCTACTCTCTCTGCCTACCTCATTTCATTAAAATCGGTCCAGCCGGTTTAGTAGGAGTTCAGTGACATACATACGCACAGAAGATATATATTTATAGGGATATACAATATATATATGTATCGTTGTCTAGTTCCCATTGTACCAGATTAGCTGAATTTGAGGTTAGGTAAATAAATCTGTGTGGAATTGAACGAAGGTATAGTTTTCAAGAAAATCTCATTCAAAATCTCTTTTATACCCTAGATACTTCTTATTATGCTATACTCACCACACAAGGAGCAACGTATCAGTTTGCGGAGTCTGAGGACCGTCTGGTGTGTCTATACTCTTAATCCTGAAAATACATTTAAGTCCTGTATTAAATATATGATAAAAAAAGGAAAAACATAAACCATATTTGACGCGGGTAGGTTCGTATATACTACGATACCATGGAGTTTCTTGCCGGTTCTTCTCCATGGAAGCGACCAACCCGAACCGTGCTTCTTTTTCGACGTTTTATAAGTGCCCATCTGGGCCTATGTGAAATAAAAAGATTTTGATTTGATTGATTGATTGATACAATAATGAACTTTGAAACCCACTCACCCATTAACAACATTTCTGGGTTTATCCCTCCGAGGCGTTGGGTACCTGCAATTTTAAAATGTATTTTAGTTTTATATACCAAGCTGACCAACAAGCATGCGGACTGGCTGATTGTTCGCCATTATCAGTCGCTTGAAACCCAAGGGTATCAGGGTATCCTCTAGCGTCTATGAAATCTTTTCTCTCACGTCACCATCGATCGCGATATCTGAGCAACTATAGATAGTGTCATACACGAAGACGCGCCCCACCAATTTCTAGCTAAGGGGGTCGCGGGATGCGGGAAGTATGACCCGAGTGTGCGTGCGCACTCATAGGTAATCAGTATGTACAGATAATACTCAAACATTAGTGGAAGGTCACAGGCACACTTACACAATAAAGTGTAAGTAAGAATAGTAGGGCGCGTCTTCGTGGATGGCACTATCTATACTTATACATTCAGCAAATCAGCGTGAAAATTTACGTACATAGATTAATGAACAGCCGTCGTTCGTTTGCTTAATAACTAGTAAGTCCTGTCTTTTCAAACAAGACTTTTCTAAAAATACTTTATAGTTCCTTTATTACTCTTCACCATCAGCAAAGGAACATACCCAGAATCGGCATCATTGTTCCCGGCAAGCTTAGCTCGCAGTCTCTCTACTTCTTCGCGAAGTTCCCTGAAAAGTCAAAAGTAATCTAAGCACTCAAAGGCTCAATAAAGGTGTGATACCTCACGCCTTCCCACAAGGGTCCCCGAAGGGGTAGGCAGAGGTGTATAGGTAATACCCACACACCCACTTTCCGCCAGAGGTATATTAGGTGCCAACGTGACAGATGGCGAGTCCATCGCCGTTACTCCAGCACGACTATACATACGCCTTTGAATTTAATCTCAGACGTATGCAGGTTTCCTCTATATGTTTTCCTTCACCGTTAAGCTCGTGGTGTGACTAATGTGTGATACCAACCTATCAATGTCATGTTTATTGCTAGTACTGTATCTTACTCCGCGGGTAAACTAAAGCCCCCGAGGCGGTTGGTGGTGGCGGCAGAGCCATTCATATTATCTTAGATGGAATCGTTGCCGTCCTCTGTACATGGAGGCTATTTTCCAATCTCGTTATTTAGACATACATGTCAAAGAACCAAGTAAAAAGTGTTTAATGGTTTCATGGTCGTACCTGTTAGCCCTTCGTAAGGGCGGCGAAGGGGCGGGTCGGCGGCCGGAGCGGCCGAACAATTTGTTGCTGAGGGAACACTTCTTGCGACCGGCTTCTTCTACTTTGGCCTGAAACACGAGTAATTCATGGATATGTTTTTAGGTTTTATATTACTATTATTGGCACATGTGATCAATGAGCAACCCGTGCGGCAGGCAGAGACAATAGAGCGCCAATTGAGTCATTATAGTCCCAAAGTTCCAAACTAATCTTGTATTATGTGAACTATACAACCATATGGGCTCTTAAAACAATACTTGTTAGTCACGGGCAATCCTATTTAAATCACCAATGTAACTCACCTGTAGAAAGTCTATAAGCTTGGCTTGCTGGCGCAGCGTTGCGTCCGCTTTGGTCTCTCGGGTGCGCCACCACACTGTCGCCGCTTCGGCTGCTTCGCGCGCAGCGGCCAGTTCTTCCTGAACGTAAACATTAGTATTAATATTTATATTGGTGACACGACGCGTGTTAAATGTCCGCGGACGTATGGTCATAATGCGCAGCGACGGGTCAGCTTTACTAGGCCACCATCAGAGCTGATGGTGAGCTCGACAGGGGGTACCTGCGAGTCAGCGAGCGCGGCCTGCAGGCGCAGCGCGTGCGCGTGGTGGGGGTACCTGCGAGTCAGCGAGCGCGGCCTGCAGGCGCAGCGCGTGCGCGTGGTGGGGGTACCTGCGAGTCAGCGAGCGCGGCCTGCAGGCGCAGCGCGTGCGCGTGGTGGGGGTACCTGCGAGTCAGCGAGCGCGGCCTGCAGGCGCAGCGCGTGCGCGTGGTGGGGGTACCTGCGAGTCAGCGAGCGCGGCCTGCAGGCGCAGCGCGTGGTGGGGGTACCTGCGAGTCAGCGAGCGCGGCCTGCAGGCGCAGCGCGTGGTGGGGGTACCTGCGAGTCAGCGAGCGCGGCCTGCAGGCGCAGCGCGTGGTGGGGGTACCTGCGAGTCAGCGAGCGCGGCCTGCAGGCGCAGCGCGTGGTGGGGGTACCTGCGAGTCAGCGAGCGCGGCCTGCAGGCGCAGCGCGTGCGCGTGGTGGGGGTACCTGCGAGTCAGCGAGCGCGGCCTGCAGGCGCAGCGCGTGCGCGTGGTGGGGGTACCTGCGAGTCAGCGAGCGCGGCCTGCAGGCGCAGCGCGTGGTGGGGGTACCTGCGAGTCAGCGAGCGCGGCCTGCAGGCGCAGCGCGTGCGCGTGGTGGGGGTACCTGCGAGTCAGCGAGCGCGGCCTGCAGGCGCAGCGCGTGCGCGTGGTGGGGGTACCTGCGAGTCAGCGAGCGCGGCCTGCAGGCGCAGCGCGTGCGCGTGGTGGGGGTACCTGCGAGTCAGCGAGCGCGGCCTGCAGGCGCAGCGCGTGCGCGTGGTGGGGGTACCTGCGAGTCAGCGAGCGCGGCCTGCAGGCGCAGCGCGTGGTGGGGGTACCTGCGAGTCAGCGAGCGCGGCCTGCAGGCGCAGCGCGTGGTGGGGGTACCTGCGAGTCAGCGAGCGCGGCCTGCAGGCGCAGCGCGTGGTGGGGGTACCTGCGAGTCAGCGAGCGCGGCCTGCAGGCGCAGCGCGTGGTGGGGGTACCTGCGAGTCAGCGAGCGCGGCCTGCAGGCGCAGCGCGTGCGCGTGGTGGTGGTGCGCGGCCGTGCGCAGCGTGCTGCACTCCTCCTGCAGCGCGCGCAGGCGGCGGGCCGCGCTGCCCAGCGCCGCCTCGTGCGCCGCGCGCTGCCCCTCCAGCGCCGCCACGCTGCCCTCCAACTCGGACACGCGCGCCTCGCGACTCTCGAGCCGTTCCTGCCATTACACATGCTTATACATTACCACGCCGAATCTTTAACTTCATGTGGTTGAAGTTATTAGTTCATAAGTTTCCTCATACGATGTTAGCGAATATTGAAATATTGTTATATGCGAGAGGAAATCTGCATACGTCTGAGAAGCAATTAAAAATCGTATGTATAATCGTGCTTGAGTAACGGCTATGGACTCGGCATCTGTGAGTGTGTGGGTACTACCTATACACCTCTGCCTACCCCTTCGGCAACCCTTTTGGGAAGGTGTGAGGATATTTTATTATTATAATTTTGTTAGATGCGTTCCGGCCCTCTCGGCCAAAACCCTCGATCAAACGACGCTGCCTCTCTGTGCAGCGTCCGAGGTAGTGTCCGAGGTAGTATAGGCAGTGGCCGTGGGCGCACCTGCAGCAGCTGCAGCTGGCAGAGCGCGTGCCGCGCCTGGTCGCGCGCCTGCCCGTGTTGGCTGGCGGCGCGCGCGGCGGCGGCGCCCTGCTCGCGCGCCTCCCGCTCGGCCGCCGCCAGCCTCGCGCGACACGACTCCACCTCCGTCCGCACGCGCTGCAGTTCATCCTGAACACACACAATGTTATTTCGAATGATATTTAAATTACCGAAAATTATACAGGATAAAAACAACAGTGTTTGCCGAGCAGTTCAAGTACTGGCCCACAAAGATTTTCGAAAGAAGTTCGAATCCGATCTAGAGTAGTCGATCGATGAGTACTATTGAGTTTTTCTGAACTTTAGTACAGTGACTAGTCACACCAAGAGCATAAGGATGAACGAAAACATCGATAGGAAACCAGTATACGTTTGAGCAGAAATCGTCTATCGATAGGCTTCGATAGACGTTTTAGGACTTGTGAAAAGTCGTGCTTCGATAGCCTCGCCACCTGAAACGTTATCTTTCTTTTACTTGCTATCAAACAATAAACAACATAATATAGAGTTTCCTACCTCCAAGTCCTTGCTCTTGACTTCGTGTATGTCTGCGAGCTTCTCCAGATCAGTGAGCTGCTCCTCCAGCACGCTGCATGCTTCTTGCAGAGCCTTGTTGTTCTGCAACAAAACGATAAGTTTTTACTAGAAGTACATAAAAAATACTTCCAACAAAGATCCAGTTTTCTTTGACAGTTAAAGGTGTCAAATTAATATATTAAGGATAACTCATTAGTTTCTCCAACGCATAGATTTCGGGTCATACCGCATAACATAACGCGTCCAGAGCCATTATTTATAATTTACAATATTAGGAGGAAAATGTCGTGATTGTAAGAAACGGTTATCACGCCCAAGTTAATTTGTTATTAACCATAGTGAAGTGATTATTGAGGGCATATATAGCTGCTTCTGCGGCGCGACTTCGCCCCTGGAGCAAGTCCGCGGCCAGGGCGAAGCGCAAGCGGCGCGCCCACACTCCATCGCGACGGCGCGCCACCGGGCAGAACATCGTCCGTAGATACGCGGGCTTCGGCCTTATCGGAGGCTTGTCATTGGTCTTACGCTTCGTGCGACCATTCACTGATGTGTCCATTGTCATTTCGTATATAGCTATTCACTCTTTGAATAAATCACAAGGAAAAATCGGCATATAAATTTAAAAGTACAAATTAATTTATTGATCAATTTAAATTTAAAATATACTTAATTAAATGTTGATAGAGCGAAAGAAGCCTGACTGCGCTTTACACTTTCTATCTACACAATGAGGCACGCAACGTGATAATATATGTACATATGTACGTATCTTTTTAATCGGACCGACTCTCACCGAGAGCTGCCCATCGACTGATACAAAATTGAATCATAAACAAATTATGATTATCATGTTTACAAAATATCGCACAACAATAGCCCGGTATTGATGCAAAGTATTTACACAACAATATCTGTCGAATTGAGATGAGATTTCGGTCGAATAAACAGTTACAAATCGCGATGCACTATGTTGGATCTATTTGCAAACGTTACACGTAACATATAGTCCCGCACTTGAATATCGTCACGTGTGATTCCAACATTTATAATATGGCATTGTTCTGAAGACAAAAGACGTAACAGAGGGACAGAGAAACAGCTTATGGATTAAAAATAACGATAGTGTTTGCAAAGTTGTTAAATTATAATAAGTAGCTCAATTACCCACGTCAGTCTGTTATAACTAATTGCTCGAGTAGCGCGCCAGTCCTAATAAAGATATTAGGTAATAATGATAATACCTTGGGACATATACGATTTGACCTAACATTTGTCTGTACAACGCATTGAATTGTATAAATCGCGTTCAGTTCACTTTCAGCAAGCGTATCGTGTACACGCAATCATTCACATATCATACAATTATTTCGACAATAAATCAGTGTTCATTTAACCCTCGTATCATTATCAGTCAGTCAACCTAACCTGTACAGGACAATTCCATACAAATTTACCAAGTTAAGCAAAGAAAAATCTAAACTCGACAATGCTATTCATAATATATTATTTTACCGAATATATAAAACACCCAGGACACCAAAGACTAAGCCATAAATATTAACTTCATCACACCATTATTAAATGTCATATCAGCCCCCCTAGACAAAATCCCTTTCTGTTTATCCCTTAAGGATAGCCAGCGGGAATGTAACCCGCGACCTTGAGGTGTCCCACCTGTTCGGTTTGTTGGTGTCGCGCGCGTAGCTCGTGCAGCTCATCCCGGAGCTGGCCCCGTTCCCGGCTGGAGAGCTCCTCCTGCTCCTCGGCATGAAGCCTCCGCCGCTCGCTGTACAGCAGCTCACTCTTCAGCTTGCGGATGTCGTTGCGAGACCTGACATTAAACACAACACGCTCAAAGCTTTGGTGATGACTCATATCTTACAAGCATACGTCTTCTGATGACAAGGGCCTAGCTGGTACTATGACTCCTGCGCCTAAGTATAAGTATTTGCATCATTTTACATATTCAATCAATGAACTGATCTCTTAAAAAGACGGGGGATTCGTCCCCCTGCCGTAGAATTTTACGGTCTCGCAATGCCCGGTTTTGAATGAGCTTCCACCTACGAACGCTCAGACTGTGGACTCCATAATACAGTTATATCTAGAGAGTACAGCAAAGAATTCTTCAAGGACGCGAAAAGATCCCTACAAGGAAGGCAACTCGTGAACGATACCCTTAGTGTTGCAGGCATCCGTACGCGGCGGTAACCGCTCACTATCAGGCGGACCAAATGCGTGTTTGACAGGAATTAAAATGTTGATCTTTCGCTTAATACAGATACTTACGAGAAACCATATTTTAACAACTGTTACACACAGACCACATACAGATAAACTAACAGACTCTTTGTTATTGGTAAATTTGACAGTTGGTCTAAAAGTTGTTATGTCAATTTTATAAATGCGGAAGTGATTCTCTTAAAATTAACTCACAGCTACATGACCGGGTAACGTCAACCTTACTTAGAGTCAGATCGTCAAGTAATTATTAAATTTAAAAATAGAACATACCTGTCCACCTCGGCCTGGGCAGTCTCGTGTACCTTCTGCAACTTTTGCAGCTGATCACTCAGTCGCTCGACCTCCTTGCTCGCTTCCTCATACTTAGGACGTAATGTAGCCATCTCGCTCTGCAGTGTCGATGATTTCTGTTCAGCAGTTTTACGAGCTTCCAGGACAACGGATAGTCGCTCTTCCACTCGCTTCAGGTCGCGCGCCGTCGACTTGGCTTCTACTTGTAATTCATTGTACTCTCGCTCCTATAAAGATACATTGGGATTATATATATGGGGTAGGAAGAGGTTTTCTAAAACGAATGCAGTTTTCTACATTTTTCTTCACCGTGAGGGCCGTGGTTAGATAAATCACTGTGCTTAAATTATGATGAAACGTTACCTTCCGCCACCTAGCCAAGTTAGCTGCTCTGGCTTCTTGACGTAGAACTGCCATTTCCTCCGCTCGTGCCTGTAAATTGCATCACACTTATATTACTCGCGATATAAAACTACTGAAGTAATAAATATTATAATAATTATAGCTTGTGAATGCCAACACACAGCTATACGAAATGAATACATAGAACAGTTTGCGTAAAACACAACCTAAAATATTGGAAATTGAGAGACAACTTAACTTTATGAGAGTTATGACTTGAGTTTATCGAAATCAATATACAACCTCAATTAATACTATAAATGCAAGTAAATTTGTCGATTCTTTTGTTTAATACGCTTTCACGTTGTCAAGACTACAAAGAGGATATAAAGGATTCATTCAGAAAAATAGCACTGTTCCCGGTGCTAAGAAAAATAATTTGTTGCTGCAATGCCTACGGCAGGCAAAGCAAAGCAGACCGAATCCAAGAGTAAAGTAATTGCAATATGGGAAATTCCATATTAATGGGAACGAAGCCACGGGCAAAAGGTGGTCATTAAATATGTTAATACATATATACAGTGCCATCCACGAAGACGCGCCCCACCAACTTGCAGTCGAGGGGTCGGGATGCGGGGAGTATGACCCGAATCTATTATTTGTAGAATGCGTGTGCACTCATATGTAATCAGCGTGTACCGTACCGATAAACATCAAACATTTGTGAAAGGTTGCACTAACATAAGGAAGAATAGTGGGTCGCGTCTTCGTGGATGGCACTATTTACAGTGAGTTACCTGTAGTTGTGCCTCTGCCCTCTCGTGCTGTTCCTTGAGCAGGGAGATCTGTGCGTGCTCGGCGCTGGGCGAGGGTTCATCCCCGACGCTCTCGGTGTCGCTGGGCGCGCTCTTGCTGCCTCGGGCTTCGCGCTCGGGAGCCTCGGCCACACCTCCGGGGGTGCAGTTGCAGTTGCTTCGCGACTCCATTGCATTCACTTCGCGCTCCAACTGGCGGACGAGCTGTTCTAACGTGCTAACCTGACATCATTTTTATATCATTATTGAGACATAACACGCTACTACAAAGTGGTCTCTTCTTGGGTGTCTATTCCTATTTCTCTCAATCTCATTTGATTGCTAATTGTCCCACTCATTTGACTTTTGGGTGGTGCTAATCTAACTACAGCTTAAGCCACTAGAATGGTAGTTATCCGACTGAGAAACTACTGCCTAAGATAAAAAATTACAAAGAGTTGCAGCCAAGTCATTGTAAAGAGATCAATACATATTGATGCCTACTCACAGGCTACGTGCAATCAGTGCGATCTTTCCCTTGTTGTCGATTTAGCAGATTAATCAAGTCCCTCTGATAGCACGGCTTCTTTACAAGCCTACCTTCTCCCTGTGGCGCGCGTCCTCGTGCAGTGCGGCGGTGGCTCGCTCCTCGGCGTCCCGCAGCCGCTCCTGCAGCCTCGCCTCCGTCCGCGCACATTGCTCCTCCAACGCAGCCTCTCGTCTCGCACTCTCCTCAACGCCACGCTCAAGTTCCTACCAATCAAGACAAGACCTTACATACAGCCCCCCTTTCCCATTGGGCACTCCGTAAGGGACCAGGTGTGATGTGGTGTGATGTGAATAGGGAATTCAGCAACCTTCACTTCAAGTGAAATAACATACAATAAGTTGAACGGAAAGGGGTTTTATAGTGATGTTAATAAGGATCAGATTACTTGACTAGGAAGTTCATTTATACAATTTACATCATGCTTGCATATACAATAACTAATATGACCGAAAATTCGTTCGGTACATTTTGAGTTCACCACATTCAGACACATATAGACGCGGCGGTTGGTCTTTGTTTTCTAATACCCAGTGATATATATATATATGTATATATGATTCTTGTCCCACCCCATTTTCGCAAAAATCCCATGTCCTCAGTAGGTACCTACCTGCACTTGCGCCTGTAGCATCGTCGCGCGCATACGTTCCTGCGCTAACTGTACTTGCGTTTCGTTCAACTGTACCGAAGACGCGTTGCCCGTGCGCTGCTTCTCGGACAGACTCTCCTACAAACACAATGTTGGGTTTACACACTTAATGATAAACAAAGCTTACTCTGCGCTGTAAGAAGGTTTACAGAGACAGAATATGGAATTACGGCGCTACATAAAGCGCCGTCAAACATATCTGATTATTTAGGAAAGGACTTTTATTTGTTTTACTTAGCTTTAAATTCCTTTAACATAACACAAAACGAGATTAGCAATATATTTATTTAGCATAGCACTATTTCAGGTTAATGGTAAAACAATTACACCGAAAAACCGACGCAAAGATATCATTGCGTCGTTTAAAATAGATTTAGAACCTACTCAGTAATTTTTCTTTCAATTACACGTTGGTACATTTCAATGAGGACATTTGTTACCTGTGTAGAAGCTAGCTGCAGCTTGACTTCGTCCAAATGCCGATGCAAGGTATTGTTCTCCTGCTCGAGCGCGGCGAGCTGTCCCTCTAGTGCCTCCTTGGCCCGCGCCTCCCGCGCCGCGGCGGCCTCCGCAGCAGCCACCCGAGCCCCCGCTTCACGCGCCTCTGCCTCCCCTCCGCTCAGCGTTTGGCGACGAATCGCACGCTCTTTTGCTATCGTGTCCTGGACGATATTGATGCGATATAATTACGCGATAGTTCCTGTTAGTACTAGACTAGACAGAAAATATTTAGACCGTCTCACTGCTCTAGACACAAAAATCATTTTCTGTTAGTGTTCACGCTGTCCGATGTATGGCAATGCGACACTAGCTGCGGAAATAGTTTTCCAAAATTACTACCTGTTATACATATTGGATAGTACTAACAGAAAAGAATTTTGACTAGGCAGACTATCGCCTCTAAAATTTCGACACGTGACATATGTATAAACTATTAATTGCACATGTGTGCGAAATCAATTGTATTTCTAAGACATCTGAACCCCGGGATGCCAAGCCATATACTATTACCTATGAACAGGAACTTATAAAAGGCGTGTAGATATCGAAAATACATATAGTATGCTTATTCTACAAAAGCCGTTAGCGGACGCCGTTAGATTCACTGTACATATAAAGATACTTACATCTGCATACATAGATAGATATAATGTCTTTTAGGACATAAAAAGTGCTAATTTGGAATGTCTAAATATCAGCTTGAAATCTGATATAGCATTGCATATGAAAGTATATACCGTAATATAGAAAAAATTGTCCCTGTCTGCTTGTTTGTTCCAAACTAGCCTAGTCTCCGAAACGACTGGATCAATTTTGAGTGCACTGTCAGATAGCTGATTTGATAATGAGTACAAAAATAGCTTGTATTATAGTACAGGAGATAGGGTTCTAAAAAATTTAAAGCAAATCAAATTAAGTCTACTCGGGCGAAGCCTCGGAACAAAGCTACTGCTATACTATACAAACTATACGTTCGTAAATATACTCTACATAAAAGGTTACCAAGCTATCACAGAGAACTCACGAGTGGTTTCACATTGATTTCGGTGAGTCTCCTGTGTTGCAAGTCGTGGACGTGCGCTATTATGTCCTGGCAAGCATGAAATATTTATTGTATGGGCGTTGACAAATTAAGCTATCGCAATGAAGTTTCTGATACCACTAGTTTAGCGCTATCAGCTGAAATGGGCCCCTAAGTTGATGGACAGTCCATACCTCTGCGGTACCTTCGATAGTATCAGTGCGTGAGTCAATAAAAACTTAAAGAACTTGGAACTTTTACAAACTTAAAAAAAATCAAAGGGAAGATTGTTAAAAAGTTATACTATTGTGAGTTCAAAAGTCTGAGTGCGTGGTTAATAATAATAATTAGCGAAAGCTTGTACCTTTTATGATATGATAGGTTTGTTTAGTTTGGAGCGAAGTTAGTACTGTAGTATGTATAGGTACGACAGCACTAACCTTGTAATGCATATGCTGCGCACGCGCAGTGTCAGCGGCGCTCAAGGCCCTAGCGCACTCAGCCTGCAGCTCCTCGACCCTGGTCTCCAGCCTGCGGAGGTCTTCCTTCATCGCGTCACGTTCTACCCGCAGCGTCTCAGCCGTGACGAGTGCGTGGCGCGCCTCTGAGTTATTTCGCTGCTCGATGCCCGACGCCAACTCCTGGTTGCGACGTTGTAAGGCCATACGCTCTTCCTTCTCCACTTCTACTTGTCTTTCCAGGCGCCTGAACGAAAGCAATTAATTGATAGTGTATATTTCAGGGCTTTCCACAAGGGTCTCGATTGGGTAAGCAGAGATGTATAAACGACACACCCACTATCCTTAAACTGTATTATAGTTAGACTCATCACGTCAAGACGCTCAGAGATGCAAATGACGGCATGAGGTACTGTTAGTTCTGTGTTATCATTATAAGTTCGTCTTATTTTACATAATTTGTTTAGCAGCCGTGGCAGGAGTAGTTTATTAATTTAATATCAGCTCTTATCGAGAGTCGAGTAACTTTTACGTACGAAATTAGTTACGACTAATCGTTAAATAAAGTGACCATGTTCTATGCTAGTATTATGATATGTAGTTAATCACAAATTCATTCCCATTCTTATATGATCCAAGCCCAGTTAAGGTCACAAACGTTTTACATTGGACCTGGATCGCAAATCTTCTTATGAATCAAAGCATCTTTCTTATGAATCACTGACTATTGGTGAAAATCGCATGAAAATCCGTTGTGTATTTTTCAGTTTATCGTAACAAACAAGCAGACAGACGCGGCACGGGTTTTTGTAGTATAGGGATGGATGTGAAGCGAGGCTCACTTGTTCTGTAGGGAGAGCGCGGTGATGTCGGCCTGCAGGCGCGCGCGCAGGCGCTCGGCCTCGGCGTCGGCGGCGCCGCGCGCCTTCTCGGCCGCCGCCCCCAGCGCCGCCTCGCTGCTGGCGAGCCTGTCCTGCAGCGACCTGATCTCCGCGCTGCGCATGGCGGCCAGCTTCTCCGCCGATCTATACCAACACACGTTATGCAATATTTTTCTCGGATTAGGGCCTGTACAAAGACCGCTTAATGTTAATTATAATAAAATATAACTCCAATTTGTTTATATTATTATATTAATAACAAACAAATTGAATGATATTGTAGAGTTCCAGTTGGCATAAGTAAAGCCCGACACACGGGACGTGTGTCCCGAATGTCGGTTTGTATTAAGTAACATGTTAGATCTGTAACTAAGCAAACAAGTAAGTCAGCAAAAAAAATTACGTGAAACCGTACAGATATAATGTTGCATGGAAACGATAACGTTGAAACCAGAGACACTTACTTGAATGTAGCCAAATCAATGGCAGTGCAATCGTGGGAAACATTGAAACCCCCCGAGCTGTCTTCATTTTGCTCTGGAGCCACGTAAGAGAAACCTGTACAAAACCAACATAATGTTCAAGTATTTTAGTCTAATACAGCTACAGAGAAGTAGGGCACAAAGGACTCTTTCATTCGGAACTATAATCCACCATACAGGTACAAACAACCAATGTGCACTGCTCCTAAATAGTATTGTTTTATGATAACTGACGTGTCAAGACCACGCGGCATGGCTGAGCTTTCAGAAGACGAATGGTTTGCCCCAAAGCTAGCAGAGAAGCCTCCCTACCTCCCAAAACAAGCAAGCAAACTACTTCAAAATTGAGTTTGTGACACGAGATAATATCTCCCATAATGCAGCCTGCCTCTATGCCAACCTGCTTGGAAACCGCTTACCATGCCTGATAGTAGTCAACGACGATTTTTGCTCCATCCAGAACTGAATGGGAATATATAAAAATACTTATATGCATAATCTATATATTGCGCTCATATTTTATTTCTGTGCCCAATTCCATTCTGCCGTTCTGGCGTGACAGAGGACCTCGTCAACCTCACCACACTCAAACAATAATAAGATCAGTAGAATATAAGAAATATGTAGTTAAAAGTTCTCACCAACGAACGGTAGTTGTCCAGCGAAGGGCGGGCGCGCCCTGAATGGCGCCGCGCTGGGGGCGGGCGCCTCCCGCGCTGGCACGCTGAAGTACGTGGCGTCCTCCGCGCCGCGCACACACGGCACCCACGGCGGCGCCTGGACCAAACATATAATAACTGTATACTCGCTGCTATTATTAAATAATCTATCTAGGGGATTCAGAACACATTTTTAAACGCGCGCCCACTTGCTTTTTTCTTATGTGCGTATGTATATAGAATGCATTAGAAAATGGAAATGATGCTCAAATAAGTGACAGGGCACATTAATAATAGGAAACATGTAAAAAAAAGTATATATTTAAAGAGCCGTCAGGGCGGAATGGTTCGAGTAGTTGGCTGCAATATAAAGATTGCAAGTTCGAATCCCGACTGTACCCATGAGTTTTTCTGAACTTAAGTACAGTGATAAGCCACTCAGGAGCTTTACGGTGAAGGAAAATATCGTGAGAAAACCTACATACGCTTGAGAAGGAATTCAAGGTGTGTGTGTGTGTATAGACTGCTTGAGTTAAAGTGGGTGTGTGGGTACTACCTATACAGCATGCCTACCCCTTCGGATATCTTTGTGGGAAGGCGTGCTAATTTATATATTAAACGTTCTAAATCTATATATCTTGTATATACACAAGCCGACTGTTCTATTTTCCTAGCGTGCTGTATATACGTGCACGTGAGAATATACATGTGTGTATGTGCGCGTGTGTGTACCTGGTCGCGTATGGAGTGCGGCGCGATGTGTGCGAGCGCGGGGTGCTGCAGCGTGTCGAGGTACTCTGTGTGTGTGTGTGTGTATGTGCGCGTGTGTGTACCTGGTCGCGTATGGAGTGCGGCGCGATGTGTGCGAGCGCGGGGTGCTGCAGCGTGTCGAGGTACTCTGTGTGTATGTGTGTATGTGCGCGTGTGTGTACCTGGTCGCGTATGGAGTGCGGCGCGATGTGTGCGAGCGCGGGGTGCTGCAGCGTGTCGAGGTACTCTGTGTGTGTGTGTGTGTGTATGTGCGCGTGTGTGTACCTGGTCGCGTATGGAGTGCGGCGCGATGTGTGCGAGCGCGGGGTGCTGCAGCGTGTCGAGGTACTCTGTGTGTGTGTGTGTGTGTGTGTGTGTGTGTGTTTGTGTGTGTGTGTGTGTGTGTGTGTGTGTATGTGCGTGTGTGTGTACCTGGTCGCGTATGGAGTGCGGCGCGATGTGTGCCAGCGCGGGGTGCTGCAGCGTGTCGAGGTACTCTGTGTGTGTGTGTGTGTGTGTGTGTGTGTGTGTGTGTATGTGCGTGTGTGTGTACCTGGTCGCGTATGGAGTGCGGCGCGATGTGTGCCAGCGCGGGGTGCTGCAGCGTGTCGAGGTACGAGTAGCGGCGGGCGGGCGCCACCCGCAGCAGGCCGGCCACGAGCGAGCGCCACGCACTGCCCGGCCCTCGCGGCGACGGCTCGAACGGAGGCTCTGCGTCGCCATTTTGCGCGCTCTCCCGCTCATACCTTTGCAAATATCTTAATATCAATCGACACCCATATCTTACAATATGTTTATTAGGTAACAACATGATAGAAATTGTAAAATTTGTAATCGCATGTAAATTCATAAAAATAAGGAAAAACTATTATTGAGCTTGACTTGTGTGACCGATATTGTTCATATTTTTTCTTATATACCAAAACTCAACAATGTTTTTAAAAATTTACTAGCAAAAGGTAATACAACCTATGTGTAATGTATTTTGTTTTGTTATATCTCAAATGAATTCGAAGATATCGTTGTCGATTACAGCTCCCTCATATCAACCAATTTACACAAAATTATACACCTTAACCTTTCTCATTTAAGGATTATTTCTTTTCATGAAAACCGCATGAAATTCCGTTCAGTTATTTAGAGTTAATCACGAACGAACAGACAGGCAGACGCGGCGGGGGACACCGGCGTAACATTAGATTTCTATGGTATATTTTACTCAGGAATAAATCATATCCAATGTGCTAATCCAGCTACATATAATATGCTAATGCTAATCCAGCTAATAATCTACATCTGTGATAAATTTCATACAATCCTGTTCAGCCGTTGTGGCGTGATTGGGCAAAAAAACTCACTAAGTTTGAAATTTATAATATTAGTAAGATTTATTCAAAGACGTGAATCGTGAACCGACAGTAATTCACTTTCACACTAAATACCTAAATAAATAAATACCTGGGACAATTCCACACAAATTGACCTAGTCCCAAATTAAGCAAAGCTTGTGTTATCGTAACTAGACAACGATATATTTACTTATATAGATAGATATATACTTAAATTCATAGTACATCCAAGACTAAGGTACAAATACATATTCGTGTTCATCACACAAATATCTGCCCTCAGCGGGATTCAAACCCGCGACCTCAAGTTTCGTAGTCAGGAGCTCTAGCCACTAGACAAGACGACCGTCCATTGTCACTAAAGAGTATGGATAAGACACTGGAAACACACTCACTTCTGAATATTGCTGAGTATTATCGGCAAGGAGTCGTCATCGCCGGTGGAGAAGGGCCTCTTCAGCGTCACCAGCTCGAAGGCGACCACTCCGAGCGACCAGTAGTCACACGACGACTGCACACGAACGAATACAACGTTAATAAACATAGTAAATAAGAGGACAGGCTGTGGAATGAACTACCCGTTGAGGTTTTCCTTAGAGAGTACAGCATGGAGTACTTCAAGGGGCTGAAGATATTCCTGTAGAGTCGGCAACCGCGAGAGATACCCTTGGTGTTGCAAGCGTCCAAATGCGTCGGTAACCACTAACCATCAGGCGGACCGCGTGCTTGTCTGACACCTTTCAGGGACACACCAGTCTGGGAGGCGCGATGGCCGAATGGTTATAGAAGTAAATGTCAAACAAAGATTTCAGGTTCAAGCCAGTTGGTCTGTCCTAAAGAAATATTTAAATTAACTGTAGCTTGGTACTAGTGCGAGCTTTAAAGTGAAGGAAATTATTTAGGAAACCTGCATTTCTTTCTTTGTGAGAAAAAATTCAAAGGCGTATGTGATGGGGCAAAGATGGTGTTACAACACCTTCGCCTACCCTTCTTGACCTCTTTGAGTACACGTGAATGTATACATTATATGTATATCTTCAATTCAGATAGACTGAGCGTATAGAGGAAATGTGTGTGAGACGAAGCGAAAAGGTTTTACTCCTTGGTTTGGTATCGTTAAGTTCACACAATTAGCAAAAACGTGGCAAGTATTTAATCTTATCGCAGCTAGTAAGTTATATCAAGTCGTTTTACTACTAATGTTAGTCACAAATACCTGTATAATATTATTATCTATCAAAACTAAGTAATTAAATTCAAATAAACTAAATCCATACAATCTACCAGGCACTAAGTCTTCATAACATGACACCATGCATTGTTATCCTATAGTTAACATTCAAACTCACAACCACTCTCGCCTAATTCTTTTATGTTGAAAATAAACTATATTTAGTTTATCGTAAGAAAATACTCAGATATAATGACTGAAAGTTCGTATCTAGACTCTACCAGTGAGTTTTTTCTGAACATTAGTAGTGATTTATCGCATCACGAGCTTTACGGTGAAGGCAAACGTCGAGAGGAGACCTGCCTACGTTTGAGAAGACACGTCGTCGTGCTTGAGTTACGGCGATCGACTCGCCATCTGTCACATTGGCACCTAAATTATATCTACCAAAAAGTGGGTGTGTGGGGTGTACTACCTATACACCTCTGCTCACCCCTTCGGGAGGCCTATGGGGATACGTAAGAAATATATATAATAACAGTTACAATCAAACAGACACTGTTACTTAGCTACCAAACACCAATTAATTATATTATGAGGAATTGTCCAGAACCGTTTTTTTCCATATTAGTTATAGCCAAATTATAAAGTGACGCTATCATGTGTCTTAATATAAGTTTAAAAAAAATCTTACTAGATCGTTGAAATTCGACGGAGAGGGTTAACCACACCCTGTGTTTCACGAAGCTATCGGTGCTAAGGAAAGAACAAGAATAAAGACAAAGCAGAAGCGTGTAGCGTGCGAACCCACAATGGCGTTGGAAACAATCCCGCGACAGTATTGGAGACAGACTGAGTGCGTGAGGGCGCAGTGCGCGGCGGCGAGCAGCTCGGGCGCCACGTAGTCAGGCGTGCCCACCGCCAGCGCCGCCTCGCCGCCCTCCGACAGCCGCGCACACGACCCGAAGTCGCCCAGCTTCACGTGCCCGCACCTACACACCACACGTGATCGACATCATACACGTATATTATAAATACCATATACGTATATTATAAATACCAAACCTTTGGAGGACGCTTCTTCCTCTTTCACGCAAAAACTACTGCACAGAATTGGATCAAATTTGATCACGGAGATTATTGGTTTGGATAACACATAGGAAAGGTCATCGAAATCAAATATTACGAAGGTGAAACTGTGGGGGACAGGCTACACACCTACATGAAGATAGCTGTGGAAAGCCACCTCTTCTGGCCCAGTCTGACACTGCCCATATGTTATACCCAATATTGCTAAATGGATAATAAGTAGAGGCGAGGAATTAAATAGAGACAACTTATCTAGCTTTCAAAGACCAATAAAATTATGTAACCAGAGATTTTCCAGACACAAATCCATGGCTAATAATATTAGCCTCGAAATGCGTATATCAGGTTACCGCCCAGCCATTTCGTTAAGTGAGTATCTCGTACTTGTTCAACTCACCTGTCTAACAATATGTTGTGTGGCTTAACATCCCTATGCACATATCCCATGCCATGCAGCGCCTTGAGTGCGTGCGCTATTTCTGCGACGTAAAATGCTGCATCTCTCTCTGACAGCGGGTTGTTCCGGCGGGCAAGTAAGCTGGCCAAATCACCGCCAGAGCATAATTCCATCACTAAGTACAGCGTGTTGCAGTCCTGCAAGCGATGTCTTCATTAGACATATTCCCAGTAAAAAGTACCGTAAAGGTAACTACATAGAATGTTATTATTATATACCTACAACAGACAAAGATAATTTGCAATAATATAGCAGATATTTAGAAAGTCACACAAAGGATTTTAAATGTACATAAATGCTATGATTAAAGTAAAAAAGATTTCACATTATTCTTTTGCTCTGTTTTTGATCCTATGTATGGTCTTGGAATATTGTATGGAATATAGTGACGAAATAACTTTCTTTTTGTGAAATATGTTAGGCTTTAAGATTTTACCTGAAAAGCATACTGCAGTCGAGGTATCCAGGGTGAGGTGGCGTAAGCCAGTACCTCGCGCTCATCCTCCGGCACACCACCCGCGCGCCGTCGAGCATTCTCCTTTCGTATACTCTTCAGGGCATACACATCAGTGGTTTGTTTTTCTCTCACCATCTATAAGGAACAAAATTGCTTATCAGCTGTAAGTCCAGTCTACAGAGGGCCATTTCACCCTAGTCAATCATTGCTGCCCTCAAGCTAGGCACCAAATTAAATGCTGAAATCAAACCTAGCCCAAACTAAGACCAAACCAAAGGAGCTCAAACCCAGGCTGATGGTGTTATAGTATAATTACTTATGCATGGAACTTGAATTTGAAAAGAAAGTGTTATACCTAAAAATAAAGGTGAAGATCACTTATAGAACAGTAATTGGCTACAAAAGTCTTATGCCTTTATACTTGTCTTGGTACACTGATTAATGAAAAGGTCAGATATCAAATAGGCAGAAATCTAAGATAATAAATACACTTACATGTACATCTCCAAAATGCCCTCGACCTATAGTTTGTATCACCTCAAAGTCTGAGAAGCAGACCCGAGTCCTTCGCAATTCCGCCAGCGTACTGCGATCTGAAATTTAAAAAATCCCTGAATAGAATTAAGGATCTGAAATTTAAATAAAGTCATGACACATTCCCTGGATAGAATAATTGCCTATTTTTGCCTTTTGCAGACAAGCAGAAGTTGAACCTAATTACATATTAATTTTCATTATACTAATCACCATGTATTATAAAGCAAGGACGGAACAGTAGTCGGTTGTGTGTAGTGTTGGTATAAAGTTTTGTTTTTATAATGGATCAACAGTAGGTGAAGCAAGTCTTACTTATATCTTAATATCGTATCCATAACTAGCAACCATTCAATTCATAATAGTTCAATCCGCTAAAACGTTCCATAACTCTCCGATAAGATGCCTTAGATTTATATCACCTCAAGCCCTACTTTCTACAAGCCTTCGATAAACATAAATTAGCAAAAAACATGGCCGCTGAATCATGAAATCAGCTGATTATTGACGTTTGCATGCAATGATAGTTTGATTTCTAATTCATCCAACATCGCTTTGTACGCAACGCACACTGTTAAAAAAGTTTACCTAAAATTTCATAAATATGCAGGCTTTACAAAGCTTGGAAAGTATTGCAGCCATTGAAAACTCTGTAAGCAATCGACGCAGAAAAGTATATCAGCAAAGAGGCAATCCGTTTTCTTTGGAGGATGATGAATTCCGGAAGCGTTATCGGTTCACCAAATCAACGGCAAATTTTATAATAAATTTAGTCCGCGAAGACTTAAAGCTAAACGCTAAAGGTCGTGGAACATCACCAGAGTTGCAAGTTTTGACGGCAATAAGATGTTGGGGACGTTGTGAGGTATGTCTTGGGACTGAAATATTTTTGCGAACTCAGAGTTACTATATTCATCCTGTTGAGCATAAAACATCTTAACTGGTTTGAAAACGTTTGTTTTTAGATCCAAGAAGATGCTGGAGACCTTCATGGGTTGTCTCAACCCACTACAAGCCGTATATGCAACAGAGTGGCGCGTGTGCTAGCGCGCCATTCATCCGATTTAATAAAAATGCCTATGACCCTTGCAGAGGAACAAAAGCTGATGCTGGAATTCCGTCGAATTAGGAACTTCCCATCAGTAATTGGCTGCATTGATTGCACCCATATTAAGATTAAAAAGCATGGTGGTGATTCAGCTCACTCTCTCAAAGTACAGGTAAACTTTTTGAGAATATGTCCATTTGTAGTGAGGAAGCTTTCCTTTTGTGTTATAAAATCTTTAGTCATGATTGTTGTAGGTGACTTGTGATGCTAGTCTGTGCATCAGAGACATTGTGGCAAGCTGGCGAGGAAGCACTCATGATGCACGCATATTTAATGAGTCTACTCTTAAAGAACGCTTCGAAGCAGGGGAGTTCAGAGGGAGATTACTTGGTGACTCAGGATACAAACTAGAGCCATATTTGTTTACACCAATATTACATCCACATACCCATGCTGAAGAAAATTATAATTTAGCACATATTGCAACAAGGAATGTTGTGGAATGTTGTTTTGATGTATGGAAACGGCGCTTTAGATGCCTGCTCCACGGCATGCCAATGAAATTTGGCAATGTTAAAAATACAGTTGTGGCTCTTGCAGTTTTGCACAATATTGCTGTTTTGCATAATGAGACACACATGATGGAGGACAATGAGCCCAGTACAGAAGAGTTACTGGAACAACAAACCATACAATTGAATAATAGCCAAGGTAGAAAAGCTGCAATCTTGCAAGCTTTTATTTCAAGGCACTTTAATTAATGAAGTTCACCCCACTTGCAGGTAAATCATTAAATAAAAGAAAATCACTGAAATAAGATAATCAATTTCATTTATATATTTTTTTATTATAATCTATTTTGTGTTTTAATAATTCTGCTTCCAACTTAAAATGTTCTGCTTTCATGTTCACTTTTCATTTACATTGCATGCAGTTCCCTCCTACATTCCAGTTCACATGCAGCAATTTGTTCTGCGGGTGAAATTACCTTGTCTTCCTCCAGCCAATTTTCACTTTTTTGATGTTTTTTTATAAGAAGACATTTTAAAAGTATTAATACTTTACGGATATCATTGCGCTATTCCGCCAATGAGAGTCGTTTTTCACACAATGTTTGACATTAGATGCTTGTTTTTTTTTTATTTATATTGATCCATCGTGAAAATCTCATTAAAACCAGGATTTTCTACGAAATGGTATCATTGTGTGCGATAACGCCATTTTAGTTATCTGAGGTTAAGGCACAATTATGAATAAAGATTTTATCAAACGTTTGATAGGCTTTCAATATGTTTTAACTAATATAGCTTTATACCTTCGATAAGCGTTTTGTTATGAATAAGATTACTACTTAATAGTTGAGAAAGCTTTTAAATATAAAATTTATAAATAAGAAAACAAATATTTTTGATCATAAACAGCAAACTTTAGTTGAATATGGAGGCATGGGACCAAATTGCCTGCTAAGACTTAATTAAATTTAAATGTCAAGTAGAGTAATTATTACACCAAATTTTTTATGATAATCAAGCACTATGATAAACCCAAAAACAAAAAATAAATTCAACAATGTATGTAAAGGTCACTGACATACAAATGAAGCTGCAAGTAAGTATTAAGAATACAATTTTAACCTGTTTAAAAGCAACAGTTTATACAAATTTACTGTTTGGTAAATAAAATAAATGTTTGGTTTCCACTGTCCTAACAAGATACCACTCTACTTAGGAGTAATAACTTGTTAAAGATGCAATTCAATGTTGTATGTTAGGCAATCCTGTCACTCTTATTTATTGTTATAGTGCCTTATATTCACTATGATAAATACCACCAGCTTTTCGTAGCTTTTATGGGCCTAACTATATATGCCGAGGAACTTCGAAGAATTCAGAGCGGCAAATATCCGGGGTTATAACTAGTACTGCGAATAAATGAATCATACTATTTAGCTCGAGCACAGTTGAAAGGTACACACGTATAAAGGAAACTATTGTCAAATGTACCGCGTGGTAAAACTTACACTTATCCACAAATGCGCGCACCAATTCATCACATTTCTTAACAGGATCGTCGTTGCACTCATCGTAAAGCACAGTAAGTGCATCCAAAAGAGCCTCGCGGTCTATCGTCTTCTTGTTCAGTTTGTTCGCTCCGCTCGTCACTTTACCTAGTATTTGTCTATTCAATCGCGTGATGCGTATAGCTATTGCCTCTTTAGACGGCTCCATTTCGATTTATACACGCACATGTGATACTAATTTACGCCTGTAACTTTATCCATGATGTATATTGTTTACCAAAGAAAATGCAATATTAACTGTATTTTGAATTTTTGACCGTTGTATGTTTGAAAATTGAATGGACTGGACAGGTAGGTTAAATGTTAGATTGACATTTGACTGACCAGATAACTTTTTTTTTTGTTAAAAATTATTCGTAATGTAGATACTAGTCTTTAAGTTTCAAGCATACTGAAATCCTAGATTTAAACATTGTACAGAGTATAATACTTAGTATCCCTGTTACAATTCTTCCCGATTGCTGGTGTCTGAAACTTTAATTAATTTAAAAAAAAATAACTTTAAAAAATTCTGGTGATACTTTTTTTATTTTCTTACAGCCAATAATATAAACTTACAGCTAAAAGCCAAGACGTTCATACCTTTATATAACAAAAGCAGTAACACATTCATTTGAAGTCTCTCTTAATCATCAATCAATGAACGGCAATTGCAATGAGTTGCAATAATGATGCTGACAATACCCACCACAATAGCACTACTTATTTAAAATCCATGTTAAAGTTTAAACTAGTTCGCCGCTCCCAAAATGGGGACTAGAGTGAAGCGGCGGGTTGTCGTATACTTATCTCAAGATATCGGACTTAGTAAAATAGAATTTATGTTCAGAAAAACTCATATGTAGTCCTGATTCAAAATTGCAATCTTTGTGTTGCAAGCAACTACTGGAACCACTTGGCCACTATGGCTCCTTTTAGTTACACTAAGTTATCAAGGCCATATTTATAGATACAATTGTATGTGCCTTTTGAACTTTTATAAGTTTTTGTTTTAACAGGAACAGGTATTTGAATTAAGAACTGTGAACCCCTAAAATTATCAATCCACATTTTCCCCATTGTAATCTTTGGATCTTTGGATATACCCACATCACACATGCTTTCTCTCTCAATGCATCAACATAAGTTAATGACAGCATGTGTTGAGCATGTTAAAGAGTAGTCTGGTGTTGAGGATTTTTTTGAAAACGTCAACGTCTATACAAATAAATAAAACTATATTTAGGTATATTTTGAAAAATATCTTGGAGAAAAATATGAGTCATTCCATAATCATCTGTTAGTTGGCTTAATTTACCATCCAATCTTATTTTATTAAACCTAGTAATCTAGGATCTAATAAAATAGAGGAATATTTAATGTAACATTCAATCAGGAACACCAATATACAATGGAAGCTTTTCCTCAATTGTATTGTATTTATATGTATAAATCAATACCTGGGACAATTGCACACAAATCGACCTAGTCCCAAAGTAAGCAAAGCTTGTGATATGGTAACTAGACAACGATATATTTACTTATATGCATAGATATATACATAAATACATAGGTAATATGTATATATATTTAAGTAATATGGTCTCCTTTACTTCTAGTTTCTTATCTTCTTCAATAAATTCACAACAGTCAGAAGATAATTCAACTGAGTTGTAGAAATAGATGTTACGGACAGTTTCAAAGGTGATAATGCCCAGTTACTCGACTTCAGTTTGGTTCGGACAGCTTTGCTTTTGAATTTGTGTGGTTTGAATGCTCGGACCGATTTATCTCTTATTTGGTCACTCTGAATTTCTATCATATTTGATTCATCTGTGGGAAGGTCTGAAAAATAAACACAAAAATTTGATTGTAATTTTTTAGATTATGCATTTGTTTTAAATTCAAAACTGATTATGTTGTTTATTGCTTACTTGAACTTTTATCAGATGTATCTTGAAACAAACTTGGTGAAAGTGTTTTTTCGGTTTCATTTAGACATTCTGCAACTATCATAATTCTTTGTTTTTTTTAACATATATGGTCGTTCTAAACTTCTGCCTGCCCTTTTTCTTCTATCTTCTTGGCATTCAAACTTACTCGGCATACAGCCTGGTTTCATTTGCACTTTTGATACTGTTCCCATAATATGATACTGCATATAATTAACCATATCATTTGGCATCTACAAAATGAGAAAGCGTCTTAAAAAAATAAGTACAATACCAAAATAAGAACCAACAAATAAATAATCACAACAAAGTTATTTAGTCATTCTATAAAGTGAATAAAAAATTATGTGAAGAAAAAGCTTACATCAAAATGATCTTCACAAAAATACATTCTTGAATCTTTTGATAAACTAGAAGCATCTTTCCTCCTTGCAAGTATTAACCACTTTTTCCGTATTTGTCTATTATTTGGAACATAAATAAATAACCTATCTGGGGTTTTTATAGTTGTATTTTTACATTGAGGCACTATACAGTACTTGTAATACGAGGAATTCATTTTTAATACTAAAAAACATCAAACAAAACAAAGAAGTTTTTGTTTTGATTTGTATTACACGTCATGACGTCACGTCATTCGAGAGTCGAGACCATAGATTAGAGTATTATATAGGGCTAGTCGACAGTCGACACGCCATGACAATGACAGCACAGCGTTTCAGCGTTTTCGACACAAGATAATTATAAAATAAAGATGTAAAATATATAATGCAAAAGTACAATTCACAAACAATATATATATATGTACTGGCCATTACCCATATTTAGATATCATATTATATAGCTTCACACCTAAAGCTGTCACAGGACACCTAAAGTTACACCTAAAGCTGTTTGTCTGTTAGTTACGCTTTCACGTAGACATTACTTTTAAGCGATCGTCATGAAACTTTGTACACATTTTTCCTAAGGTATTGGGAAGGATATAAGATACTTCTTATTACAAAAATATTTTTATTACTACATATATATTATTTTAATATTATAAATGTGAATGTAAGTTTGTTTGTTTGTTACGCTTTCACGTAAAAACTGCAGAACCGATCACCTTCAAACTTTGTGCACATATTCTTTAAGGTATTGGGAAGGATATAGGATATTTTATTACAAAAACATATTTTTTACTGTATAATATATAATATTATAAATGTGAATGTAAGTTTGTTTGTTTGTTTGAAAGTTTGTCAGGATGTTTGTTACACATTCACACCAGAATGGCTGAACAGAATTGGATGGAATTTGTCACAGATATAGATAATTAGCTGGATTAAGGCATAGGATATGTTTTCCGTAAATGCGAAAGTTTGTAAATATGCATGGATGTTTGTTATATAATCTCGCCAGAACGCCTGAACGGAAATGAATGAAATTTGGCACATAGAGAGATTATTAGCTGGATTAACACATAGGATACGTTTTGTTCCAAAAATAGATCTAGATAAAATTACTACATGCAATACTAATGAAATCGATTTTTACGCGGGGGAAAGCGCGAGGCACATCCTCACGCCTTCCCACAAGGGTCCCCGAAGGGGTAGACAGAGGTGTATAGGTAATACCCACACATCCACTTTCCGCCAGAGGTATATTAGGTGCCAACGTGACAGATGGCGAGTCCATCGCCGTTACTCCAGCACGACTATACATACGCCTTTGAATTACTTCTCAGACGTATGCAGGTTTCCTCTCGATGTTTTCCTTCACCGTAAAGCTCGTGGTGTGACTAATCACTGTACTTAAGTTCAGAAAAAAGTCATTGGTACAGTCGGGATTCGAACTTGCGACCTTTGCGTCGCAGGCAACTGCTCAAACCACTCGGCCACCACGGCTTCACATGTAGTTACATTATAAATAGGAAAGTTTGTGAGTATGTATGGATGTTTGTAACTGTTTGTACGAAGTTCGCCGGGTCAGCTAGTCTAAAATATAAAATTTTGAGCCATATTACAAAAATCTATCATATCTGAAATTATTTTGACAATGTGGACTTTCTGTATTTGAGTCAGTTTTATATTCCAAAAAACTATTCATACATTTTTGAGTATTAAATTTTTAACTTGTCTATATAGAGTACAACTTGTATATATGAGAGCCGTGGTGGCCGAGTGGTTCGAGCAGTTGCCTGCGACGCAAAGGTCGCAAGTTCGAATCCCGACTGTACCAATGAGTTTTTTCTGAACTTAAGTACAGTGATTAGTCACACCACGAGCTTTACGGTGAAGGAAAACATCGAGAGGAAACCTGCATACATCTGAGAAGTAATTCAAAGGCGTATGTAAAGTCGTGCTTGAGTAACGGCGATGGACTCGCCATCTGTCACGTTGGCACCTAATATACCTCTGGCGGAAAGTGGGTGTGTGGGTATTACCTATACACCTCTGCCTACCCCTTCGGGGACCCTTGTGGGAAGGCGTGAGGATAACTTGTCTATATATCGGTGAACTCATCTTGCGATTAAAATCCATGTGCGTGCGTGCGTACTTAGTAATGACCAAAGATTACAATCAAGATTATACTTGCAGTATACATTGTAATCTTTGGTATACTGTAACAGTAATGACAGCAAACGTCCCCGCCCCACCTTATCGCAAGGGGATTTGGGTATCCAATTAGAGGCGCGCATCCCAATCCAATTAGAGTGCGCGGACGTCATGAGTTGCCGCGCATATGGCCGACCGTCTGAGGTGGACGTTGACCTAACGTTGGTACAGGCCAAAGATTACAATGTATACTGGTACAGGCTAAGCGTGAGATGAAATCGTCCAGGCTCTCGCCTTAGATCTCATGCGATCGTCGCGTTCCTCACGTACCGAGGCGTGTTCGCAGGGTGGCGGACTGTTGTCTTCTAAAGGTTTCCTTAATAGTCTCGCTCACCAGGGCGAACCAGGTGGGCGTGGGTTAGGTCCGTTAGGCGAGATCGCAAGTATGCCTGTACACCCCCAGCTTGGTTCTGAGGGGGAGGTGGTACGTAAGCACTGGACCCTTGTGGCGCGCACATAGGCGAGGATTCCCTTCACTGCCCACCCCTCCGTCCCACCGCACACATACTTATATAGATATATAGATAAAGCGATTTAATGCCGACTATAATCCCTGCATTTATTAAACTTGCCCGGCAACAATCACATATATTTACATCATTATAGCTAGCTATTCTATGTAAAGTAACTAAATCTGAGCTCATAGACTTATTGGATCCAGTATCGGGTGGATCTTTTCTACAGCTTTCAGCGTCATCAAATACGTCTGCAATAATCATATTAATGTTTTGCTTACTATAAAGCATAGTAAGTACATGGCAATATTTAAACAGAATGATGGATTGTATAACAATAATATACCTAGCTTGTCTGCTTAATTCGTTGCAAAAAGCTTAAACCATCCAATGACCTTAGTATGGCCCGTGTGACATCTGATTTATTTTAAAAAAATGTTAATTTAAAGCACCTATCGAGTTTTGACTATACTGTCAACGCGGCCACTGATTGTGCACACGGAACACCGAACCATCTATTCCGGTTTGCAGATGGCCATGTATTTTTAAGGCTCGTACATCCCACTGAAATTATGATCATTCTAATACCTACTTAAATGGATACTATAGTAAAAAAAATTACGTACACAACCTATCAGATATTATGTAGATATACCTAACTTAGAACATGCTGTTTGACTGGCCAGCAAGCATCATATTGCCGTAGTCAGTCTGTTTTAAATGTCTATATGATTATTTGTAATAATAATAATGATAATAATGATAATAATAATAATAATGATTATTTGTATTAATATTAAAACAAGTATAGTTATTTCGTTTTATTTAATTTAATTTCATTTAGTATCTTAGCCTGTAATTTGTCATCTAATCTTAATTTATTTATTTTATGCTTTATAATTTAGGCTCAGTATATTTTGGACATATTCATTTATTTATTTATCCTGTTAATTAGGACAACATTAAACCACTATAGGATTAATATTTTCTGGCTCTAGTCTTACGTATACGTTTTTAAAATATATTCCATTACATTACAATGTAATGGAATATATTTTTCCATCCATAATTAATTTAATTAGGTAATATTTTATAAGAAACCATAGAGTACCTACTTTAACAAACCAGAAAGGGTTTTTCGAATCTGTGGAAATCTCTGCGACCCAAACCCAATTTATGTCCATTAAAATTTTAACCAAAATTATACTTTTATAAAATGTTTTGTCGACATAATTTCCGAATTTGAATACTTAACTATGTTTTACATAAAATTTTCCGATCACCTAGTATTAAGCTCACAGTAAAATTCCAAAATGTCTATTAAAAATCGTAAAAAATATAATGAATCATTTCATTTTCCGTCGTTTATTTGTCGGGTATTCGGGGCGAGCCGAGGCCGCCTGTCGGCTCCGTCCGTAATTCCGCACATTGATGTATTTAAATAACTTACTCCTAATAAGTTGAGGTCATTGAAGTTAGGTTTAATATCGCTAGTTCGCTGTTGATGAACTGGGGTTTTACCGCGATGACCCATGGATTTCAAGTGTGATAAGGACAGACGTAAAAGACGTCTTTAAATATGTCTCAATTGTACACCTGGATAATGATGGTGACAGCAATAGTAGTCTTTGGGTGACAGCTCGTCATAGTGATACCTAAATAGACAAGGCGTTCGCATCTAGATTGTTGGTGTGCTATTAGAACGATTTTCAGAGGTGTTCGTGGACCAAAGATAGACAAGCGTTTGAATAAACAAAAAAAATACTAGGTTGTGTCCAGTGTTAGTCATTGAACTCTTCCTAAAGGGCTGGACCGATTTTGATGTTTTCGTGTGTTTAAGTGGATTCGACAAGATCCGATGGGTGGCGCTGCGATCGTGTTTCAGGTTTTTTTTTACCCAAGCGAAGCTTGGCGGGGCAACCAGTATTTTTTTACTAGTTGTCTTGTAAAATATAATGATACAGGTAATTAAACCGCCTATACACTTAAGTGTAGTTAATATTCTTAAAACTGTCGAATAAATTAGGAAACAAATGGGCTTGAAAACATTGATCGGAATGTTAAATATTAAGGAAAGTCCTACAAGTCTATTTTTAGAGAGTCGAGTCAAAGAGTACAAATTAAAGATCCTTATATAGCTTCGGTGTGTCTGTCATCGAAAATAACTTACACATTGCAATTGTCACATGTATACATTATTGCTTAATTAATTCCATTGCTTTAAGAAGTCAGCTTTATCAAGTTGCAGGGATAAACCTCGGTGGCTTCTAAATCAATAAATTTTTCTAAGCCATTGATTTGAACCTAAAGGTGCAGCAAATATTTTTCATTAGATTTAAGTGGTTTGAAAAAAGTTTTGTTATTTTTTTATTAACAACTTAGAAGCAGAAGTTCAGTATCATAATTCCACTTCTAGAGCTTTCTGAATCCGCCGGAATCATGGATGTGCGAGCAAGTCACGCTTGTTGGGTATTTGAGCTATTCATGACGTCACCTTATAGGTTGGGTACCCCACGATGAATGGGCAAACACGAACGATAACATTATTTAAATATGCCACCTGGTTGAGTATATAAATCTATTAATAGTCTGTTTATAAAAAAATGCGAATGGAAAAAACAACGCTGTGTCTGATAAAAAATTCTGAATAAACTGTAACATTATTATAAACTAGTTGAGTTGCATCCCAAGGTGTTATTTTCTGTTGAACGACAATAGTTGTGCCCAGGGGAATATTATTTATTCGGGATAAAATGTAGGTATTTTGTCTATTCCCCTCACAACGTGTGTTCAAAATTACACGGTGTAGGTACGGTTAAGTGTGTCTCACGTAGCGTAGCAAACAAACTCAGTTCCACATTTATTAGTTGGGACACCTTTTTGCAAAAATTGCATGTTCGGACCTTAGGCAGGTAAGTACAGTTATTGATCACACAACGAGTTTTACAGTGAAGGAAAACAGCGGAATATAACCTGAATACGTTTCAGAAGAAATACAAAGAACTATGTATATATAGTGATCGTCGCCACCACACGGTTCCATTGCACCTTAATATATCCGTAGAACAGAGGGTGTTGCCTTTCGAAGATTCTTGTTAGAAGGCGTGAAGATGTTGCCTACATTCTTGGTACTCTCCGACATTCCAAGAATTTAGGAAGATTTTTTATTTGTAAATATGTAGGTACTACATATTTACACTGTACCTACCCAGTGTAGTTTTAGTTTAGTCTTCTACTTGATTTGTTAACTTCCCGGAAACCGCAGTTACCCCAGGTGGGACGGAGGACCGGAAGAGCGCGCCTTCTGTCGTTAATCAGTACAGACGCATAAAACCGCATTGACAGACGCACATGAGATTTAAATAGCGAGATAAATTCGCTGAGACAAGTAAAAATTTTTTATTCAAAATGCATACGTTTTTTCTCAAAGCGATACGGATATTGAAAGTTTGTAATATAAAACTGACTCAAATTCAGAAAGTCCAGAATCAAGCGACAGAGGGTATATCTGAATAATTAAATATAAATTAAACTTAGTTGTCGCAGAGAAGCGCAAAGTCATTATGTCAATGAGAAATCCTACAATGAAAAAGAATCGCAAAAGTTTGAAAACTCACAATTTCAATGGCCACAATTCTAAAACTTTTACCTCATTAAAACGAATCCTAGTCCAATTTAACCTCTTTACAACAAACCTCATTGTAACAAATTACGCGGTATAACGAATATTTTGAAATTTCCTTGAATTTCTTATATCGAGGTTGCACTGCAATTAATTGGTCTTTTGTATATTTAAAATTTCGTACCTACCGTCTTCATTCCTAATTACAATAAAAACTTCTAAAAGTGCAACTGTTTTTAATTATTCAATTCACTTCTGTTGTTCGCTCCGTTACAGTCATGATAAAACTATTTTCTATTTTATTACCTGCGATATCTCGACATACGTAGGTACGAGATCACTAAGGCGCAGCCAACTAGTTCCGAGTGGATTCTATTACATTGTAACGTAAAGTCGTTGGTGAACCTTTTTATGTGCAACTGTTTAAATAAATCTGCAATTATGTACATCAGGAAAGCTTAAGGGTCAGATGTTGGTATATGTAGTGTTTCCTGTCATCGCACTCTTGGATATTAATAGCAATGGCACGTGGTACGGCGCCCCTATGCTTTTTACCAAATTATCACGATCATATTATCACGTCCATCACCTCCTCCTCCGTCCTCTATCCGTCTCGACCTCTCAAACTAAAGTTGAAATCGACCGCTATTTCTATATATAATTACAGAGTCACAAAAGCATCATCGTGATTATCGACATAAAAAATATACTATCCTCTATATATAATAATACGAAATATGTGAGTACCTGTTATGGAAAATTATAAAACGTACCACGACATGCAATAGCCATCATGATTCAAGAGTGCGAAAGAGACGGATGTATTGATGTCATATACCTACATCTCTCTCATAAACATTCTCCAAATATGATCGCAATAGCACGTCACGGTAAGGCACCTGGACAGTGGAAGAAACATGGAGTCGCATGCTGTTTTTATGATTAATCGACATTATACAGTAAACTAATAACACGGCTGACGCGACAATAATGTGTTAGAGACCGTTTATATTGCATTCAGGTTTCGGAATAGTTAACGCTAGTGCTGTTATGGCCCAAAACTGGTTCCAGCTCAATCCAACAAGTGTAGTTATTATATTTAATCATTGTGAATGAGTAAATATAATAATAATTTTTATAAAATAAATGGCTAATATAATTCGGTCGCTGCAGTGATCGCAATCGTCGCTGTCCTGTAATGTTATTAAATATCCCTAAGGGTTAGGCAGAGGTGTGTAGGTAGTACCGACCAACACACCCACTTTCCACCGGAGATATATTTTAGATACGTTTTTGTATTTCTTCTCATACGTATGCCGCTTTCCTGCCAATGTTTTCCTTCGCCATGAAGCTATTTTCTGTGGACTGTACTTGTTCAGTCGGGATTCGAACTTGTAACCTTTGTTTCGCAGGCAACCCGAACCATCCGGGCACGACGGCTCTTATAACCTTATAAGTACCTAAATAATAATTGATCAAATACCTATTGTATCCTCAGTACCATCCGGACCCGGTCAGGCGACCAGTGTGCATGCCTCCTTCACATTCTTACGTCTCTAAGAGCGGCATGTTTATAAAAGGCGCTGGACACAATCCGCGCGCAGTTTTGCCCTTACTCAGCTACAGTGCGCAAATCAGATACGTTGAAATTAGAAAAACAAATTTTTACTATAGACTTTAGAACAATTTAGTGCTGCAAGATGAAGATAAAAATTCTAGAGGGCCCGTCGTTAAAACAGGAGGAGGTCATTAAACAGGAGCTGGGCGAAAGTCCCGGCGACCTGGAGCGAGGGGTTCGGGACTTGCGCAATATGCTGGCCGCCTCATCACATTTACCTGGACCTGAAAGCTTTGGTATGTTTTTTTTTATTTAAGCACAGGTGTATTTAGGTGCAAACATGTCAGGAGAGGTCTTTGAATTTCTTCTCAAAAGTTTGCAGGTTTCCTCTCGTGTGATTAATCACAGTACATAAGTTCAGAAAATTTATTGGCATAGTCCAGATTCGAACTTGCAATATAGGTGTTGTTCGCGACTACCACCCATGGCTCATGTTTTAAAACACAATACAAATAAAAAAGACGAATATGGACGACTGGAATTGTGATAAGTTAGCTATTTCTGTATACCTACATAGAATATATTTTTATCCAGAAAAAAAACATATAATAATGTTTATATATATATATATCCTCACGCCTTCCCACAAGGGTCCCCGAAGGGGTAGGCAGAGGTGTATAGGTAATACCCACACACCCACTTTCCGCCAGAGGTATATTAGGTGCCAACGTGACAGATGGCGAGTCCATCGCCGTTACTCAAGCACGACTATACATACGCCTTTGAATTTCTTCTCAGACGTATGCAGGTTTCCTCACGATGTTTTCCTTCACCGTAAAGCTCGTGGTGTGACTAATCACTGCACTTAAGTTCAGAAAAACTCATTGGTACAGTCGGGATTCGAACTTGCGACCTTTGCGTCGCAGGCAACTGCTCGAACCACTCGGCCACCACGGCCTTAATAAAAGTAGTTTATATAAAAGTAAAATAAAAAATAAAAACAGAACTAGTTCATTTCTTCTTATTTAAAATATTTAAATGTGTACTTATGTCCCTATTAAGTAGGTAATTCAAATAAGTTCAACAATAAAATGTTTATATTTCCAAAAAGATTTTTTCGTAGAGAACTAACTAATATAACGTATATAATATGTTAAAGTTAACATTGCATACAATATTGTAATTCATTCAAACATTGCACAAAATACTACGCATCGCTAAGTTATTCACCGTAATATTTAATATGGGCAAAGTATTTATGAATATTAAGAGATGTAGCTCACACAACACATCAGCATCATCACAAACCATTCTGTCTTTTAAACGTACCTTCTGCTAGGCTTCTTGCTTCTATTCTACAATAACTGTTTTTTCATTAGTAAGATCGCATGTGTCGATCGCACCTGCAATCTTACGTATTTATCCTTTTCGCACAACAATTCCTCTCAACACAATGTCGGGAGTGTACCTACCTCCAGCTCTCAGCACACAGTTCACTGACCCAAGGATTTTGCACAAGCGGCAAATAAGCAAACTTGTTTTATCTTCCTTAGTCTTTGATTAATACGTGGTTTAAAAGAATCCTTTAACGGTAACTGTAATCCTACTAATATTATAAGTTTTATTTGTTACTGAATCACGCCACAGTATAAAGATTATTAAGTACCGGTTACTTAATAATCTATATCTGTGCTAATTTTCATAAGATATTATATTCAATACTTGAAAAAAAACTACCATATAAATTAAATTTCCGCTAGTGAAACCGTGGGACAGAGCTAGTCTGTTAATAAAATAATAATAGGTAGTTTTTTTTTTTTTTTTTTTTTTTTATTGTCTCTCGTAGCGTGAGTTCCGGGAACTTTTGCTACTTAACCGGTCAATGGCGAGACCTAGGCCTCCAGCCAGGCACTTTATTTCTAAGCAACACAGCTAAGGGCACCCCCTGTGGGGTACGAACCTCGGCTTAGGGCGTTGCTGGATCGCGAGCAAGGGAGCTGGGCTGGACTGGTAATTTTATTTAAATATTATTTGGGGGCGGGATTTGCGCGTCAGGCTCGGCGCGGGCCGGCGTTTGCGGTGGGGGTCGGGGGGGAACATTACGGCTTATTCGCGTCGAGCCTCGTCGGCGAGGACGGAACAGTGGTCGGTTTTTTGTAGTGTTGGTATGTTTTTGTCGGGCGTCCTGGAGGACCGTTATGTCGTCATCCGGTTCGATGACGGCGTGTCTTGGACGCCTTATCTTCGAGATAAGGGAAGGAGTGTATCGGGCGGCCGATACGACGAGGGGGTTGGGGTGATTTACAGCAGAATCGAAATGACGTTTGGACAGTTTTTTCAAAAACTGTTTTATAGTGGGGACTTTGAGGTCAACGTGGAGTTGACTATTACGCATGTACCACGGGGCACCTGTGGCTCTCCGGAGAAACCGGCTTTGGAGCACTTGCAAGGGGTTGAGTGTTGACTTGCTAGTGTGTGCGAACACTACACCCGCGTATGTCATGATTGGTCGAATGCACGTCGTGTAAATCCTCACCTTGGATTTCAATGAGAGTTTACTTCGCGCATTCAACATGCTGTGAAGTCTACCGAGCGCGAAGGCGGCTCGCGCGCGTACCGCCTTTACGTGGTGACGGAAAGAAAGGCGTTGATCGAGGATCACACCCAGGTATTTGGCTTTTTCTTCCCATGGAATGGGTTTGCCGAAGAGGGTGATGGGGGCTACCCGTGGGCGTTCGAGGCCTTTCCAGAATAGAATGGCTGCGCTTTTGGTGGGGTTCACTTCAATTCTCCATTTCCGGAACCACCGCCCCAGGGCTGTGACCGCGGATTGGAGGTTGTCGTGAATTCCCTCGGGAGTTCTACCTTTGTAGTAGATAGCCGTATCATCGGCGAATAGAGCGCTTTTAACTCGTCTATGGAGGGGAATGTCGCTAGTATAAAGCGTGAATAGGAGTGGCGAGAGCACTGAGCCTTGCGGGACTCCTGCTCGTATGGGATGGGGGGAAGAGAGTGTGCCCTCGACTCTGTAGCGGAAGGAGCGGTTCGACAAAAAGTCCCGTACTATGCGTACTAGACGGTCCGGCACGCCCAACTGGTACAGCTTGTATATTAAGCCGTTGTGCCAGACCTTGTCGAATGCCTTCGCCACGTCGAAGAGGAGCATACCCGTGGTATAACCGAGTTGGAAGCCGCTACTGACGTCTTCCACTATACGGTGGACTTGTTGGACACAAGAGTGTTTGGTTCGAAAACCGAACTGTTGGTCAGGTATGACTTTCTTAGAGTCTGCAAAACTCTTTAATCTATTGTAGATAAGTCTCTCGTAAATCTTGCCAAGGACGTTGAGGAGACTGATGGGGCGATAACTGGAGGCTTCGGTCTTGGGTTTCCCTGGCTTGGGAATACCTATGACCGTTGCACTTTTCCAGGATTGGGGGAAAAAGTTGTTGCTCAGTGCTGCATTGAAGATGGCAGTGAGCAAAACTATGAGATAAGGAGAGAAGAGTTTGATAACTCTATTAGCGATCCCGTCGGGACCTGGGGCTTTCCTGGGGTGAAGATCCTTGATCACTTTCCGGACTTCGTCCACCGTGATTGGGGCGATAGGGTGGTCTGGGTGTTCGGAGGGTGGGTGGGATAGTTTGCTTTCGACCTCGGCGTCCACCTTCTTGAGGTGGCGCTGGTCTACTGGCAAGGTGCTGGGCGTACATTGAGCCTCGAGACTGTCGGCCAGGCACTCGGACTTCTCGTCGTCGTCAAAGGCGGGCCCTTGATTTGGACGAGTGAGTGGAGGCATAGACGAGATTTTGTCTGATTTAAGTTTCCGTTGGAGATGCCAAAAGGCCAAGTGACTCGGTTCAAGTTCCCCTAGGAACTTGTTCCAGCGAGCGTCTCGCAGGTCTTTCATGCGGTATCTCAGATTGCGCTGGAGTGACCTCAGAAAGGTGCGGTTCGCTTCAGTCGGGTGAGCTCTATGCGCTCGGAGGGCGGCGTTCTTTTCCGTCACCAGTTCACGCACGTCATCGGGAAGTTTCCAGCGATGGTCTTCCATCACCGGAACTTGTCGTGAACAGGCGTCCACGGCTGACTGTACGTGAGCTGTGAGGGAATCGACCGCCTTTTGAGTGTCGGCTGCCGACTCTATGAGGGGCGGGATACTATCTAAGTGAACAGATGAAGAGGACTTGAGGAGTTCCTCCAGTTTTCTCCAGTCTGTTATCTTTTTCTGAGGTGGGGGCTGACCTGAGTCCGGGGGGCCTAGTCGGGGGGAGAGCGCTAAGGTAACAGGTCGGTGGTCGGAATCTAATTCGTCGTGCGACCTCAACGAGTGCAAACGGAGGTTTACATTCTTGATGATCACAATGTCTAGTACGTCCGGTC
This sequence comes from Drepana falcataria, assembly GCA_945859725.1. Lineage (NCBI taxonomy): Eukaryota > Metazoa > Arthropoda > Insecta > Lepidoptera > Drepanidae > Drepana > Drepana falcataria. Next base: position 4,093,384 of record OX243941.1, on the reverse strand, counting down.
GGTGGTTGATATTCTCGGGGTAGTGGGTGGGGTGCATAGGCGCAATGACGTCGAATTGGAGGAGCCCACTGAGGTCCTCCAATTGGCGTCCTCTATTATTTCGTGAGTGGCTGTTCCAAGCATCGCTCTTGGCATTCAGGTCACCCGCGATAATAACTGAGCTACTGAGGTTGATGAGGACTTTGATATCAGCTTTGATATCGGCCGTCGAGTTAACAGGGGAACAGTATGCAGAGACTATCGTGATAGGCTGATGGCCGGTCATTCCTAATCGACAGATCGAGGTCTCTATGTGGGAGAGAGTTGGTGGTTGGATCGGGATACAGTGCAGGGACCTTTTGTAATAGATCAAAGTACCGCCGAGGGCGGATCGAGATCTATCATTGCGAACCACGCAGTAGTTTGCAATTCTAGGGTCTCGGTGTGATGGTTTCAAGAAGGTTTCCTGCACTAAGAAAACGTCGATATTGTTGTCGCGGAGGAACGCGGCGATCTCTTCCTTTTGGCTGTGAATGCCGTTGGCATTAAAGTAGCCAATTGAAAGTGATCGGGGTTTGATTCTGCTGCTTACGTTTGAGTCCATTATTGGTTGGACGAGAAGGTAGCCAGGGACTCTGATACATCGGCGTAGTCGCCGAGCACTTTGAGGAGGGCCAGAGGGTCCTTTCGGACGGCCCTGAGGCTTCGTGCCATCTCGTTAACCCTTGAGAGGTTGACGGTGGAGAAAAGATCCGCTAGGAATGCCATGTTGGCAGAAGTTTCAGAGGGGGAGGAAGTGGGCTGGACCGCCTGGGGTCTACGCGGGGGAGTAGCAGCCTGGGGCTGGGGCTGTTGAGGTTTGGCGGTGGAGAGCGACGGCAGAGGTGTAATCTGCGGGCTCGGGGCCGCTGAGGGGACCGGGGGTGACGCTTGTGGGAGGGGTGGAAAGTCCCTCGGAGGGAGGGCCCTCCACGGGGAAGGTCGAGGTGGGGCGGGTTGCGCGGGGGGGGCGTTACGCCATTCGCGGGCCGCTGCCCTCTTAACCACGACCGGTCTGGGTTTGGGGGCTTTGGGACATCCCCTGTAATTGGCCGGGTGGCCTTCTTGGCGGCACAGCACGCAACTAGGGGGTGAGTCGGCGAGTGTGCGGTCCTTAGGGCGCGAGCAGTCGCTCGTCCCATGATCGCCCAGGCACTTGACGCACCTGGGTTTCGCGTTGCAGTTACGCGAAGCGTGCCCGTATAGTTGGCAGTTGTGACACTGCCCTATAGGGCCGCCCTTGTGGGGGGTTTCAACCCTTATGCCAGACAGGTGGCATAAGGTTTTTATCTTAAAGACGGCTTTGCCGTCGGGGGAGTTCTCGCAGATGGCGAGAACCATGTTGAATGCCTCTCCGGCATTTTGTCGGTGCATGCGGTGCACCTCCTTCACCGCGACATTCTGAGCCTTCAGATCATCTTTGATCGACTCGGTATCGATTTCGCGTGGGACGCCGCGGATGACGACCCGGAGTAAACGGTCCTCCGGCAGATCATAAGTGTGGTATTCCACACTTCTGGCCTGCAGGAGCCTCGTGAAGGCTCTGAATTCGGTCGAATTCGGGAGGTGCACCTTAATGCCTTCAGCTGTGGCCGTGGCACGGGTGAAGGTGATTCGGTTGGTTTTACACCAACCGGAGATTTCCGTCCACTTGGACTTAGTGTGGACGAAAACGGGGGGGCAAGAGCGCTCCTTCGTCGAGGAAGGCCGCGTAGGTCGCGGGACGGGGGAGAGCCGGCTAGCCTGAGGGGCTTCGGCTTCCGGAGAGGCGAGGGGGGCGGGGGAGGGGGGTGCTGGGGAGGGGGCTACCGGGGAGGACTGTGCGGAGGGTACGGGCACGGTCTTGGGGGCTTTAGTGGGGGGAGAAGGTGAGGTTGAAGCCTCCTTCTTTTTAGCGCGTCTGGCGCGCTTCTTGGAGCCCGTGACGGGCGTAAATTCGTCCGAGGAGCCCTCTGACGACTCGGATTGCAGTGACTCCATTTCGGAGTCCACAATGACAGATTCGGGGGACAAGGGGGAGTCTTGAGACTTGTTGGCCTCGTTTGTTACGGCTATGATGGCGCTCTTGTCGAGCGCTGCTGTCGCCTCGGCAGTGGGGGTACCCGCGTTTACATCGCGGGTGTATTCGTCATATTGACGTCGGAGGGTGGGCACGGCTTCTAAGAGCCGCGCGAGGAAAGCCAGTGAGGCTTGGGGGTCCATTATTGTGGACATGGTGGATGCAGACGTGGGAAGGCAAAGCGGCAAGGGAAACGTGTTTCGGGGCGCGGTCGCCCAGGGGAAGAAACACGCAAAGAAACCCCTGGTGACTTAAACGTTAGGAGACCGATCCCCGGGGGGTTGACCCGGGGGTGTGTACTGAACCCTCCCTGTCGGGTGTAGACAGGGAGGTGAGTGTGCCTATGGTGTGAGCCCTAAGCTTGTATTCCCGCTGCCAGTCTTATTGTGCAGCGGGTTCCTGACAGTTCCGGTGTAGAGAGCACTAGTCCGTGGACAGTGCCCAAACTAACACCGGAGGATAGGAGGTAAGGGATAGGTAGGGTGGGCGGTGGGTGATAACCAGGCGCGACTAGGGTAGACCCCAAGGCCGGTGAACCTGGTCCCAACCGTTTTTAGCCTTACCCTGAAGGGGCAAGGCTAAGAGCGCAACGGGTCAGCGCCCCACTCGGTTTCGTTGGCACCGTTTGGTTTCCACCGAATGACCACGAAACTGTGGATTTTCCCGGAAGGGGACAAATATTATTGTCGAGAAACAAGAATTGTGATTGTTGTTGCCTTGAAAAAGGCGACCAACAATCACCACGTGCGGTGCGTAGCGGCTAGCTAACGCGTGGCGATTTGCGTAGCGGCGGGTGTGGCTTCTGCCGGTCGTAGCGGGCGCAGAGCGCGGGAGCGGTGGGAGCACACGTCTGCTCGGTACGGCGGCCGGAGCGAGAGTCCTTTCAATAATAGGTAGACTCTTCAACGTTCATAAATACTGACTGACCTTTATCCTAAGAAATCGAATATTTTATTTACTTATATACATTTAAGAACAATCGCAAACATGTTTTATCAGTATTTAAGAGTATAACTTTGTTATTTTAAAGCACCGAATAATTAAATATACTGGATGTTTATTTTCTCTCGGTTCCTATACTTTTATTTTATTGCAATGGCCGAGGTCTGACTGCATTCAATATGGGGTAGATAGTATTTCCGAAAATTAAATTATCTCATTTACCTAAGTATATCTAATTAGCGGTAATTAAATAATAATTATTATTTTATTATAAATAAAAAAAATTTGTTATTTGTCTTATGAACCCAATACTTAAATAACTCTTTATCCCTAAAATACAGAGCCGCGGTGGCCGAGAAGTTTGAATCCCGACTGTACTGTAAGTCATTGATACAGTTTGGTAAATATTAATTAGATATTATCCGACAGTCTCATTTTAATATGATTTGAATATACTTTTACCTTTGTAATACATTTCCTACAATACACAATTTTAATTTACTTCCATGCTAACATGGGCTCTTTCTGTAATGCACATCTGAGAAGAATGAGCCCTATTAGTATTGCTCGTGATATTTTTTCAAACCAACCCACAAGGCAAGAGACTTTCACTCGATTAATTGAAATAAAAATTATAACCGCTTGATTGTTTTTTATAATAATGTGTTAACTATCTTTACAAAACCCGGAAGTGTCGCCATGTTATATAAAATTAGACAAATAGAGTTCCACGCAAATCCTTAGGGAAAAATTCGGGACGCAAATAAAAAGATTAACTGAATGGTACTTAAATCAAATTACACTTCTGTTACTCGTTTTCTGGTTTACCATTTTATAATAAGCGATAATTGTTTAGGCTAATTCCGTGAGGAATATCATCTTACCTTACGTAGCTACGATTCGTAAATAGGCTACTTAGATGGCCCAAGTGTGAAATGCTTAACCAAATAACTACGGACGTCTTATAATGAATTTTCGACAGCTAGCAAAATCCAATAAGATTTATAAATACCTACTCACGGACGTATAATAAAAGGCGGACGGAATCTGGCTAAATAAAGTGGGAAGCAATACAACTGCAATGGCGTACCTATGTTTTTTTTTTCATGTTTGTGTAAATAGAGGGCTGCCATGTACGACTAATTACTCAACTTTTTTTTCACACAGCCTTAAAACCTGAACAGTAAAATTGTAGGTACCTAATAGGTTCTTATTTTTGTTGTAAAGTTGGATAAAGAGATAAAAATAAATGGCAAAACATTATATAATTTACACTAATTAATCTAACGTCACTAATTACGTACTCTTTATTTATTTAATTGTTTTGTTACGGGTTCTTGTGAGCAACACCTAAAACAGGTGTTGCTCACAAGATTTCTTAATAGCTTCGTTTGACTACCGTCGTGTCCTCCTAGCACAATAAAATAAACTAAAAAAATACAAAACAACATCATACTTCGCTTGGATTCGAACTGGGGTACTTCGGGTTGGTACATTCCGGCATAGCCATCACGCCACGATCACACTTTGTTAACCATTGAAATTACCATTCAGTTGTTTTTTCGTATTCAACATAATATCTACTTACCCTCTGATAACCGATAAACTGGCTTCTCATAATAGTTTCTTTTTATCTTTCTACATTACACATAATTAGGGTTGCCATCCGGCCGTATCGTATCGTTGCCGGTCCGGGTCCGTCCTGGGAGCGTCCGGGCGCGGTTTCATTTGTAGTCCGGGGTTAAAAATTCTTGGGTCGCCCGCGACACACGCATTGTGCCCACACGCCACAATCAACCAAGGCACCGACTAGTGAAATACACTGTCCGACATAAAATAAACGATATTGTAGTATTTCTAGGAATCTAAATACTGAGTTGCCCAACTGTAACTTAATATTAACACGACAAGTTGTTGTAGCGGAATGTAAACTGATATTCTTACTTAGTTTTAGCTTAACATGTGTGCTTAAATTCTGGTATAGTAATATTGATAATAATCAGAATACCATAATCTATCTATGCAAATGAATCGATAGAAATAGGAATTATACTGCTGACTGTACTCTACACACATACACCAGCCACTCATGACGAGTCCCTCACGCGGTAGACAGAGAAATTAGGGGATCTTTGTTTTGGAGATATTTGTTTTTCTTTCGGGATGCCGTCACATTGCAACTTATTCATGTTAGTAGACCGGGTTTGATCTTACGGTCTACAATTAATTTTCTATAGCTCAGAAACAGTGTTTTTTTTTCAAAATGGAAGGTGCCTGTGTACATATAAAATATTATGACAAACGGTTGTTCACAACCGTTTGTCATAATATTTTAAAAAACAAGTTTAAGTAACAGAAAAAAGTGTGTGTCAGCTCCGACGCACGACTGGAGTTTACTCCTTACGAACGATTATAAAATAAATAGATTAGTTAATAAGGGTAAATGAATGTATTTCTTATATTACTTAGAGTATGCATGACACATCTATAGATTGAATTTTATTCATTGAGTAATTTTCTCAATTTTGAAATAAATATCAATTGATATAAATTTATATTTATATCAATTATAAATAAAATATAAAATTTACGATAAAACCTTCGCAAGTTGACAGTTGTTGTAGGTTATATCAGGTTAATACAATATGCAATTGAAAGTAAATATTAACATTAATTACATCGCCATTCTGTTATTCTCGTTGCCATGGAGAGTACGAGAGCACCAAAAACGTAACGCTGTCATTCATCAGTAGATTTTACCTCTCATATTTTTCTCATACCGGGCGCCTTATATATGAAAATCGATTCTTAAGGAGTAAACTCCAATAAACTCCAATAAACTCCAAAAACAAACTCACTTTAGCATTTATAATAACCTATCTAATAGTTACGACATTGTCTTTATTTGAGATGTCCAGAACATGATAAGTATTATCGTCTCTAAAACTAAATAATTATTCCAGTTGCTTGTCACGCAAAGCTTGTTGAAATCGCATCCGTACCAATGTTTTTTACGAACAAAATAAAACAATTTATGGAAACTAAATGTTTATTTTAATTCCACAAGTTATTCACTACTTAATTAAGTACAAACTTAATTAATGCCACGTTGATAGCTAAATATATCTCCCCGAAATGCGGAAAAGCAAAAGGCGAAAAGAGGGTATATGACAACTCTGCCTACTGCTTCGGAGATATATATATATAAATATATATAGAACCTACGCATGTGTTCTTCACAGTCATCAAATCCGATTAGTGTTTACAAATAATGCAATAAAAAAACTGTATGTTAATTAATGTGTAATAAATTTTATTTCAATTATAGTCAGGTAGTAGTTTGTATAATTGATTTCAGGTCGCAAACATTTTTATATTCCAAAGGACATTAAATTAGTTTTTAATCCATCTCTCATTTCATGTACCTATGAGATATAAAAAAAAACATGATCGAATCGAGATGAACCCAAAATAGTAGCGTCCAGAGTTTTCGAAACGGGCGCTTATGTACTGCATATGAAGACTTATAAATATGGATAAAGCGAAAGAACCTGTAAATTTTGAGATTACTGGCAATCCCTCTCTCCACCAATAATAGAATACTTTTTTTTTCTATTTATTAAAGGAGTTTTGTCGAACAGCGACAATGTCACTCCGTGAGGACATCTGGATATAAAAGTACTAACTAGGAAATAATTATTTTATTGTATAATTTGACCTTGCATACCAAAATACAATAAAATATTGGAAAGGGAAATTTTTGTTTAAGTAAAATGAGACCGACGTATATATCCGTAATACGCAGTGTGCATAATTAAATGTCAAGTTTAATAGAATCAAGAATGCAAATTTATCTGTATTCGGATTTGTATATCAATTATTATCACAGAAGTCATAAATGGTTTTCTAAATTTAGTTAGCGTTAGCATTTAAAAGTTTCGTCATATTATTGAATTACTGTTGTAATTAAGTAAATCTTATATACCTATACTAACGTTTGGAACGTAGGTAGCTCATATAATAAAGTGTAATTCTTCACCAATCACCAATACATTTAATGAGATTTTATAAGATTTTGTTTGGTGTAATCGTACACAACTTAATTACACCAAACACAATCATACAAAAGTTAATAATTTACATGTACATAACAACGAAATATTCCGAAATAAAAACACTGTCGCATAAACTAAATGTATTCTAAGGTAACTTTTAGTTGAGATTTCCAAGCCTATAGGTAAATAAATAACTATAATTAATCAATCGCGTCATGTTCTTTTTAAGAAGCTTCTACATTTCCAACTAACTTAAGTATTTATATACCTAAGTGACCAGACAAATCCGTTCTTACAAAATTAATAATATAAGAGCTTGAGCAAAAAAACTTATTGACTACAAGATTTATTCAAACTTATATGAAAACCTATATTTTATCCCTGCTAAGTAAAATCACAATTGCTGTGCGGTTACAACTAATTGCCGTTTATCCGCGAGTAATGCTGCGGCGTGTTGCTAGTCGTGTTATTAAATCATGAGGCTCTAGTTTACGCATTCAGGAAGCTCGCATCCGAAATGTGTTAGTTACTCTAACCATGACGAACTCAATTTATCAGCTTGTAGCTTTTGTTGCATAACTTCCTAAAATAATATTATTTACACCTTAAAAGAACATAATTAATTAGCGCTGGTCGCTGGTTGACCTTTGGTTTAAATAATATTACAAGTTCCATTCTTGATGGTGATTCTCTGGCAAATATAATCTTGGAACAAATTTATTGCCACGATTTTACGGAAACCCCACACCGAGGTAGAAGTAGGAGGAGCCGGAATCACTATACTAACATAAGGGACGAACTCCCTTATGCTAGAATAGTGATTCCCGTTATTATAAGGTACGCACAGCGCGAGTGAGTACCTAATATAAGGTTGCCGCAATTTAAATGAATTATATCTTCACGCCTTCCCCCAAGGGTCCCAGAAGGGGGTAGGCAGAGACACACCTCTGCTCAGGCAGAGACAGTACAGACCCACGTTTTTCCGAAAATATATCTTAGAAACTGATAGCTAGTCTATCGCCGTTACTTAAGCATGATTACATCAAACATACATACGTATTTGAATTTCTTCTCAGACTTATGCAAGTTTCCTCTGGATATTTCTACCGTACCGTTAAAATGTATATATTTTTTATAATATTAGACTAGAGCATAGATTTAACTTCAATTCAACATAAGCGATGATGGACTTTGAGAATTTGGACTATGAAGTGAAGCATAAAACAAAAATAACATTTAGGTAGTCTGCTCTTCTTTTGTTTTATTCTTGCCATCTTTTAACATCGAAACTGCAAGAAATACGATATACGTACCTACTGTTACGTTAAATATATTATGTTGAATACATTTAAAAAGACACGTTCGCTATCGTCAAAGCTAATGCGATGCGAGTAGTTGATGTAAGCAGAACTTTGCTATTTACTCATATATGTTTCGGTAAGTTTCTGGCGGATGGTGCGCAAAACAAAATACGAGCGTTAATAGGTTACGTGTATTTTTCCGCTCAGGAATCGAACAAACAAGGCTGATACATGTTATACCGATATTCGATGATCAAATTGATTGGTATTCATTCAGGTAATTACAGACAGTGTGAGGCTTAGAGCGTTGTTGGTTATCAACTTAGGGCTGGACTGGTAGATTTTATATAAGAATATTTTTTGCGCTGGTTTAGTGTTACTGGCTAGGCGCGGGCTAGCGCTTGTAAGGAACATTATTCGAATTTATAGAAGTCTATGTTTTTCCCTTTCGCACTCACCTTATCATACAGGCCAGCGGTATGTAATAAATAAATTAAACCTTTTCAGTACCTCTTACTGAATAAAGAGCAGCCTTCTCGCTGAACATCGACCACAACAACTAATAGCAGGAAGAGCAGAAAAATGTGATAATGAGATAGTATGAAAGATGAATTTATTAAGCTATAAGGCTAATGCACATGGATGAATCGTAAGAGGTTTATATGAAGATAAGACAGGAGCAGTAGTCTACTCAGTGTAATGACATGTTTGCAATTACATAATAAAAAAAACTTGAGAGGTGTCAAGGGACACCCGGATGGAACGAAGTTCAAGAAGCACACGTCACTCACACGGGGGTTATAAATATACAGCAAAAAAAAAGTGTCGTGACAACTTTTCGTAAGTTTTTTTTCCGTCTAGCCCCCTTTCACAACGCGGGGAAAAAAAATGTCGTGACAACTTTTCGTAAGATTTTTTTCCGTCTAGCCCCCTTTCACAACGCGCGATAAGGAACTTCGTTCCAATAACTATAAGACATAACATAAACTTGTGTTGAGATATTTCTATAAAATAAGGTGGGTATTTTCCAGACAAGTGTAAAAAAATAATGGCGTCCATTAAAAGTGTGTAACACACAAATATGATACCTGCCTGTGGTAAGTTATGATCATTTCGACCTACGTTAGTTTATAAATAGCCAAAGAAACGTTAACATACGTAACACAATATAACTGGCTCGACGAGTTCTATACACGAACACAAATAAAAATAATAATAAAGGCTTGCAGGCAATCAACATGTTTTTATGGAAAAACATAGGTATTTGCGAGTTTAATCAAATCCTACAAATACCTAATAATGCGAAACTTTGTGAGGATGTTTGTAATTCTTTCCCTAAAAAAACTACAGAAAGAAATGAGATGAAATTAGGCATAAGAGGCACTAGGTAAAGGCACAGAGATAGCTGGATTAACAATGTTTTAATCTAAAATAATAATCCAGGGGAAAATCGACCCACACCGAAGTTTTTACGCAGGTGAATCATCACAGCTGGTTATCATCACAGCTAGTTTATATACCTATCATCACACGATCACATGTATTACCTATTATCATTTTATAATTATTATATATCATTATAAAATTCCGACAAAAATTTATAACATTAATTTAAAAAAAAATTGGCAATTTTAATTATTTCTACAATTAAAATTATAATTTATATATTAACAAATTACATGTACATTTTTTATAATAGTCTCTTGTATAATAGAGACATCAAAACAAAGTAATATCTCCATAAAATTAAATGCAATTCCATATTTAAATTAGTCTTGACCGGTGTAGGTACTCACCATATAAGCTACTAGCTGTCCCGCCCAGCTTCGCTCGGGTGAAAAAGTTAAATTGCCCGTAACACGATCGCAGCGCCACCTATTGGGTCCAATTGTAAATCTAAACCATTCTCGAATCTAGCTTAAGACACACAGAAACACACAGAAAGCTTCGCCCGGGTAAAAAGGTAATATTCTTGAAACTCGATCGCAGCGCCACCTATCGGGTCCAATTTAATATAGCCTATGTTACTCGGGGATAATGTAGCTTTCCAAAGGTGAAAGAATTTTTGAAATCTGTCCAGTAGTTTCGGAGCCTATTCATTACAAACAAACAAACAAACAAACAAATCTTTCCTCTTTATAATATTAGTATAGATAACAAATACATATATCTATAGTAGGCACATATATAGGTATGATCACGCCGAGTCCCTAACGCAGTAGGCAGAGAAAATAGGTCGCCAGTTCTCTGTATGATCAGTTTTATCTGAACTTAAGTACAGTGATTAATGATACTACGAGTTTTAAGGTGAAGGAAACAGCGAGAGGAAACCTGTATACGTTTGAAAAACGTTAAAGTAGTTTTTCTCAACATTAAAAACCTAATTAAATTAACTTTCAACGAATATATAATTGTCGTATCTTTTGTCATTAAATGGACAATAGGTTCTCAACATTCTTTGCTATTCCTCACGTTGTTTACAGAACGACACTTGCATTTGAATACATGTCTGTGTACGTAAAATTACGTTTACGCCTTGACCAAGATAACGTAATAATTGTCTATGTGTATTTTACGAAATAATGTCCAACCCTATGTCATTTATGGGTAATTATGTGTTCGTAATACCTAATTACATTTAAAGATTTTCAAATGTATACTTATATTATAGAGACAGTTTGTTAGTTGGGCCGCGCTAATCTCAGGAATTATTAATCCGATTTATAAAATATCTTATAGTACCTAGAAGATAGCCTGCTTATTGAGGAAAATTATGGGCTATATATACTCATGATACAACCTCAGCGAGTAATCAGCAGCTTACAGTTTAACGCGTGTGAAAACGTGAGGCAAAGCTTAGTTAGCTACATTTACAAGATCTATAACGTCGATCACAATTGAAAAACCACTGTAGTTATAAAACCTCCTAAATATTACAATTGGTAATTTAGAAGAGGCTTCTTATCTCAAAAGGAATTGTAAAGCGAAAAAAGGAAGATAATATATCTTCCCGCCTTCCCACAAGCGGTAGGTGTGCAGGTAGTGCCAACACGCCCACTTTTCGCCGAAGACATGCCAACGTGACAGATGGCAAGCCGTTACTCGAGCACAACTATAGATAACATACGTCTTAGAATTTTTTTTTTTCAGTAGCTACAACTTTTATTTATGAACCTAAAACTAAAAACCATGTCTTTGAATTACTTCTCAAACGTATGCAGGTCATGCATATCATGCAGGCGTGCCTCTCGATGTTTTCCTTCACCGCAAATATCGTGGTGACTAATCACTGTACTTAAGTTTGGAAAGACTCATTGATACATTCAGGGTTCCAACTTGCCATCTTTGTGCTGCAGGCACTAATAATAATAATAATAATAATATATCCTCACGCTTTCCCACAAGGGTCCCCGAAGGGTAGGCAGAGGTGTATACGTAATACCCACACACCCACTTTCCTCCAGAGGTATATTAGGTGCCAACGTGACAGATGGTGAGTCCATCGCCGTTACTCAAGCACGACTATACATTAAATAATTATAATTTTTCTATTAGTCAATATTACTAACAAACGACGCTACCGTTATCAATAGATGAGGTGAGTTTTTCAACAATAGTAGATTTTCCATGCCCTCATTATGTATAGTATATATATAATTATGAGTTGAGGAAAAACCTTAAAGAAGGTTCCTTGACATGGTTTTATTTGCGCTAAACATTGTATTTAATACAATCTCTTTAACGGTACCTACTTTATATGCACTAATCGTCTTGATAACAGTTGTAACGGCGGTAGAAAAATAAAAAAGACGCAACAAACAGATTAAAAAATATATTTAATATAATAAATCCTCACGCCTTCCCAAAGGGTCCCCGAAGGGCAAAGGTGTATAGATAATACACACAAAATTATATTTTTTGCAATTTTTTTCTCGCTTATACGCTAATATTAGTGTGTTTGAAGTTCTCATCTAAAAATGACGGAGTTATAAATCATACATACATTCGCACAATGCGAATAAGTCTATGATCCGTGGTAGATACTAATTAATGACAGTTGTATCAATAACATAGCATGACCATATATGCATATCATTTAGATGGGCTTTAAGGATGTTAAGTGGTCGCAAAATTACTTCTTCTTTGCCCCCTATTCTTATGTCACAATGCTTAGTTACTAAAATGTGCGTATTTTAGGCTTGCTTTACCTGCTTTGTTAAACGTCTATAAATAAACCATGCATTCCACATATTTCGAAGGTCAGATCAACAACTGTTTAATAGTAGCTGATAATATCTTAAAATAGAAACAGGTATTTTTTTGTGGTGTTATGGTCTAATGGTTGATGTTGCGAACTTAGGAACACTTTTTTGTCGCACCAAAAGCGTGACAGCTAAGGAACATTGGGAGCAAACGTTTAACACAAGTTCATTATTACATACCTACATATCATCACACCGAGTCGCTAACGGGGTAGGCAGAGAGTATAGAGCGCCAGTTCTCTCCAGACTTACATACCGCTTTCGATTCGTCCACATTCATCAGCCTTTTTTACATGCTCGTCGGTTTCGAGTACCCTTGACGTTCCCGTCCTTGAGCGTCCGATGGATTTGATCTAGGTAGTTGGAACGCGGTCTTCCTCTGCCTCTTCTTGCACACACTTTTGCCTTGTATATCTGTTTCCTCAATCTTCCTTTACTCAAAGTTCAGAGACATATATAAAAAAATGTGTTGTAGCTGCCTGCCGCATTGTGGGAAGGCGTTTTATGGTGAACCAATTTCTTCTATGTACGAAGGCGAAATACCTTTAATTATTCAGGTAAAACTATAAAGCTCACGCTCGAAATCCTGGGCAAGAGCTAATACAGGATGCTTTTTTAAATAACTACAGGGGAAATTGGGTCAGTAGCTCAAATATGCGGTAGAGCAAAATAAAAATAAACTACACCAAAAAAAAAAAAAAAAAGGTGCTATATTTGTTACCTTACTTTCGTCAATCTGCTGTATGGATGAAGTTATACATTACTACATTGTAGCTACATATTTTATACTATACATAGTTTCTGAAAAAAAAACGGTTATAACATGTATTGAACCACTTTGTTATCTTTTGAGCTATGAGTTTTATTACATAGTCGCGAGCATATATTTTTATTCACATAGACCTATATTTTCTGGAAGATAACTGCTCTATTTTTTTACACTTGTGTAACGTAAGCGCCTAAGAATACATAATATGTGTTTTTGTTAACAGGCGACAATTTCCTCGAGCTGTTTGTGAGAGGATGCAGGATGGACACGAGTCGTGCGAGGACTAAGCTCGAAGCGTTCTGCCTGGCACGGTCCCGATGCAGAGACTTATACCAGTACCGGTCGCTCACCGAAGCCCCGCTAAAAGATGTTTGCAACTTCATGTAAGTTGATTATTACTGCCAACACAGAATAATGCTCCGAAGTAGCAACGCGCAAGTGGTAATTTTTGTGAGCGTAAACAGGCTACGGTAACCGCTTCTCATCAGGTGGGCCATATGCTTGTTTGCCACTCTTGTTGTATAAAAATATCTGTTCATAGGTTGTGATTAAGTAAAATATGATGTGTTACTATACCACATAGATGGCGAACAATGCCCTGATGGTTAGCTGATAACCTGTTACCTTAGCCTATATGCGTGAGCAATACCTGCCCCCTCTATACCAAATCCTGTTAGCGTTCACGCTACCTATTGTCTGGCATTGTATGACAGTTTCTGTGGATATTTTTTTCCACAGATAATGTCACTGCATTAAAAATTATAGTTATCGGTTAGCGTGAACTCTAAATGGTCTAGAAATGCTGGACTGTACGAATGTAATAATTCTTATGTGGCGTAATAAGTGATACAAGAAAGTTTATTTACAAAAATCCAAGAATAATTTAAGCAGGATATTATTGAAAATGTTTTCTGTTATTTCGTCCCAACAGAGACATAGTCCCCCTCCCGAAGCTGACAGACGAAGGGTGCCGAGTGACCCTTTTCAGAGTTAGAGCTGACTACCTCGACAGCATGGTGAACTTGGTAGATGTTGTGCGAGCAGTGCTGCTCTTGTGCGACACACGCATGCGCGAGGAGACGCTCATCGCGGGCGATGTTTTCATTTACGAGGTAACTACTGTACCATAGAGCAGCCGTTGGTCAGCTTTATTACCTATTATACAATGCTTTTTATAGTGACAGTGACACTATCTGATATAATGCATAACAGGACTAGTTATACACAAACATATTATACCAAACTAACTAGGTTAATATTTGTTACCTGTTTCTTACTTAGTATAAGAAGCTTGTGAATAGGCGTGAAGTATAAAAAAAAATCTATATACTACGAGGTCAGTCCCAATTCGAAACATACTGTTCGACAGCTCCGTAACGCGCTCATAAGTTTTACGGTTTCCTCATTACACTGATGATACATTTCCTAGAAAGTTGAGTTATAAAATACCAAAGGACATTTAACCTAATCTGAGTTTCCAATACAGATCACTCACATCCGGCTGAGCTTGGCGGCCCACCTGGCTGCTGCCATCAACGCCTTCCGCAGAGGCATCCAGCTCGCCCAAGCAGCTTACCCGCAAAGGCTCAAGAGAGTCCATGTCGTCGGCTGCGCGCCGGCATTAATCAACTCGTGCCAACTCATTCTTAAATACGTCAATGAGAAAGTGAGGAGACGGGTGAGTCGATACTCTGGTGTTGCAAACGTATAGTTGCCAACGTGACTGACGGCAAGCTTGTGGAGGTTTTTAAAGCTCCAAATTATGTACAGACGTTTTTTTTTTAACTTGTTCTCAATATACATACATACATACTATAAATCGTAATGTGGAAATTAATGAATGTGGGAATGTGTGGCATGTTGCTTATTACAATTTGTTTTTTTTTTATTTTCAATTTATTCATTTGAATCAAAGCAACAGCGTACAAGAGTCATCTCTGTACGTACGTACATAGGTATATTATTTTCTAATCGAGACGCCCCGTTAGTACGGAAGTAGACCCAAATCAAGGTCGGTCACAATACAGTCTGGTGGCAATTTAAATTGCTGAGTCCAAATCACCTACTTACAGTTCAACCCTCAGACTAGTAAACAAATATAATAATAATAAAAATATTACATAGTAAACAAATATAACCTTCCTTAATAGCCCATGTGCCATAATTACGCTATTACGTTTACTCACTTTGAGTGTCATTCAACATAAATTTTCCATCCATATAATCCATGCTAATAGTATAAAATGAGTTTGTTTGCTTGTTTCGCTTTTACGTCTTACCTGCTTAATCGATAAACATACAATTTTCCTACATAGATACACATAAATATATTATCTCCAGCGAATAGAGCTCGTGACACCTCTGAGTACCCAAAGACTATTATTGAACATGTGCGCGCGTACGTCTTCAAAAAAACTACACTACAAAATGACACTGGTTTGACTTATAACCATGGGTTGCGGAAACCATGGTCACGAAATACGCATACATCGAAAAAGTCACCTAGACGACAGTTTTATATATATAGGTAAACTTAAATATATAGGTAAACTTGGTATAGGTATATTACCACTAGGACCACTTAGAACCGTGAAATATATAAGTAGTTATTTTTCCTCATTGTTATTATAAGATTACAATTTGTCTTATTTTATAATTATATCCTATTAATTTGTCTGCAGTGAATAATTCGTATTTGGATGGACGAAGCGTGTCATGTGGATATATATGTACCTAATGTTCCGATTGTACCTAGGTACTTAATATTTTGTTGTGAAAGAGAAAATATAAGAGCTATAATTTTTGTACAACAAATTATGCATTTGGTTATTGACTCAAGGTATAACAAACATTATTACTTAATTATAATTAATACGAACTTAGTGAATGAGTAAGACTGTGTGAGAATGATATCAATGAGAGTCACGTTTTCATTGTCGAAATCGAGAAAGTTTGTTTGGGTAATAATCACGAACGGATCAAACCGACTAACAAAAATCTGTTTGTCTCCCAAGAAGTTTTCGTCATCGAGTCGCTAGTGAGAGAAAGTAATTAAGTCAAATGTTCCTCTAGAAATTCGTTTAGCGGTCCTAGCGTGTTAAAATGGAACAAAATTTTCCATACATTCTGTGAGTCGAAAATTTTGTTCACTAGTTCGCAATTCATCATCGTCGTGCAGTGCGTCTGTTTAATATCTTAAAGTAGGTAGAACTAACCACATCAATGTCGTAGCACAATATATACGAGATAATCAATATTATCAATCAATAATCAAGGACTTAATGGACTAAATTGTAGCTAAGCAAAGTGACAGCTGCCATATCGTAACTTTGTTATTCTCAGTAAAGTGTGTCACAGACTAAGGTCTTCTACTCGGTCAGTATACTAAGCAAGCGGTTAGTCAGCACTTTTGCTTTCAACGTTTCGTGTTTCTTCGATTATACATCACTAATAACTTATTCTAACCAAATCCGCAAAGATTACAAGTTCGAATCCCAACTGTACAACTGAGTCTGGACTTAAGTACAAAATTTGTTACACATACCACAAGCTGTACGGTAAAGGGAAACATATACCTAGTAAACCTGCATACATTTGAGATGATATCCAAAGACGTAGTACGTAGGTATAGTTACGCTTGAGGCATGGCGATGGACTCGCCATCTGTCACGTTGGCACCTACGTATATCTATAAGTATATGCGGCGAAAAGTGGGTGTGTGAGCACTATCTACACACCTCTGCCCTCTTCGGGGACTCCTCTGAGATGGCGTGAAAATATCTGATAATTTATTTTATTATTTGTCCACAGTATTTATTCCACTCGACCATCGACGAGATCCTGGAGTATGTGCCTACTCGCGTCTTGCCCAAGGAGTGGGGCGGACAAGAGGAGTCTATCGATATCCTCGCAAAGAAATGGCGCCACCGCATCGACGACAGCTGTGATTTCCTACGAAACCTCAACGAAGCCTGCGATATCGAACCTCAGTCTATCAAAGATTCCGAAATCTATGGAACTGCAGGCGCCTTTAGAAAACTTGATATAGATTAAAATATATTCTCTGCGTTAGAAATTAAGTATGACTAATCGCAGCGCAGTGCGCTCAGTATTCTGGCAATATAGTAATTGGCGGATTTCACACCCATATCGATGTCGGTGGCATATCATTGCCTACCACGTACCTACCAATTTTTATCGAAACTATTTAAAGAGTTTTTATAAATAGAAATAATGAATTGTAATGTATCCATAACAGACATGTTACCAGGGCGATCATAAGTATATATTAAGAGATCAATGATCTACAGTGGAGGAAAAAATACCTCATATTATACACTATTAAACGACATTTGACATATATTCAATATACACATTTTTCTGATAATCCTTACAAAACATAAACTTGTAAGGTGTTTCGATTTTGCTGATGAGAAGTGTATATTAAATGTACCGTTTGACATTTTGTGCAATGTAACCTAGGACTGGACCCTAGTGGACCCATCTAGGACTACTAGATACCTACGATAGGGTACTTTAGATTTAATTATATAGGTTGAATAGGTTATTTAATATTGTGATACTTGTCATCCTCGATAAGAGGCACGGTTCCAGGATTTCGTTCGTTGGGGTCATTTATTGTTTAGGTAACTTCTCTTTAATCAAACTTTGCACTTTTTTAAATAGCCAAAAAAGTCAGGCCTTGAGGTAGAGACCCTGATTCACCACAAAGGGTACCGTTTATAATATGTAAAGTACAACAGCATTATATAAGGTTAAGTTAATGTTTAAGTATGGTAAATAGTTTAAAAATAAAAGCTTCAGAAATCACTAAAGTTGTTTGTAATATCATAAATAAATATCCGCGACCTCCTTACGGGACTCACCGCCGGTTTCTGGTACAATTTTAGCACGATGAATTAGTCAACACTTTGTCACAATAACAATTTGTTAACAATCTGTCATCGAGCTTTGAGTTTCTAGAACGCAAATCATCGAAAAATTAACTAATCTACTGTTGACAGCCGAATTATTTTTTAAAGTATATCTATTTCCCTCTAGCTTATAGCTTCGTCTTTGTCTTGCAATGTCAAAGTATTCCCTCCGGGAGCTGAAGTTTCGTTAGTTGGACAAAAGTTTGATTTGTTGTTGTTTATCTTGTTTGTTTAGGTACTTCAGTTATCGTGTGATAAACAAGTGTAAAGAATATAAATAAATAAAATGTAAATGTTAAAATGCCGCCGCTGTCGCGTAAAAATTACACAGAACGCGATCTATCTACTTATATTTTATTCTAATATTTATATTATATAATTTATAGTAATTCAACATATAGGTAGGTTCCCGACATGGCTGATGATGATGATTTGAAATTTGCCAATTTCTAATATTTTTGCTATTATTAAAAGATTATTTCGATTTCTGTAACTTTAAACACTTATGTCTTAGGGTTTGTCTAAAGAGATTCATATTAAAAAAATATCAGATTAAAAATCAATTAAAATTATATGAATAAAAATATAACCAATTCAAAACTAAAAATCAAAGGCAATGTTCTATTAATATTTCAACGTAAGGAATTAGGAAACCAAATAGCATTATTGATAGAAATTAAGTTTTATATTAATATTGCTATAAAAAACGAAAAATTAAAATCGATTATTTTGTAACATCCCTATATCCTATTAAATCCGCTTAGAAATTGGAGTTCAAATCGGAATACTTGCGTTAACACGTCGATAATTCCTCGATAATCTACAATTAAAAATTGTATGTCAACAATATGTTAACAAAGAGAAAATGCGTTCAGAAACTCAAAATGGCTCCAATCGGCAATTGATTTGGGATTTGACATACCGTTGACAAACTGCCAACAGTTTGTCAGTTGAAGCTTCTAGCAACCCAAACTACGTCTAATTAGAGATTAACAATCTGTCACGTAATTTGATGGATAGAAATGCGTACGAGAAACCGGCTGTCAGTCAAGGTAATATCCCAGTCACTTCCATCCCAGGCATAAGATCTCTGAAATAAGAAAATAATTCTATCTTGCTATTCCATCTAAAAGAAACTAAGTTGAACAAAGATTACCAACATTATTATTTTAGTGATAATTTATTGAATTTATGTACACTATTTATATTTGATTGCCGGCTTCATCAGTCATTCTATTTATGTATCGGATATTACAAGCAAAGCTATGTATCACCGTCGCTATTCTGATACACCAGATATCAAAGCTTAGTAATAGGTTGCAACGTGGAAAAATGCAAATCCTTGCGTCAGTTTTTGCAAGATGTAGAACATTTAATTAACAGTTTAAGTAACTAGGATGGGCAGATTAGTGGGACTTGCAACCAGCTGGTGCGTTATAAAACGGGAATGTGGACAAAGCGAAAGAGGGCTCTGTAAGTCTAGAACACTGGCACTCTACTCTCTCTGCCCATACATGAGGAACTCGGCGTGGTAATACGTATGTGAGCAAATAAACTGAAATGTGATTGCTGATTATTGTTTAATACGTAACATTTTACAAAATCTCCACAAATAACAATAACGAACAAAAAGAAAGTCGTGATTATTACGTAACAACAGATATTTTCGTATGTTTTCTGGGATTCGGTTTAATCGGAAAATTTTATCTGAGACCTGACAATACTGGAATGGGGAAAACGTTTTTAATATTCATAGTTAATATTAATAAGTAGGTATTAAAGGAGTTAAATATGTGTTTTTAGAAGTCTACCCTAATTTAATGGATACCTACTTCATCACTTGTGTCCACTTCCACGTAGGCTAATATGTTTATATTATAATGACTTGTTCAAATTAAAAATAACTATGGTTATTTTTAGACGACAAACAAACAATAACTTCCGCAAAAACAAAACCACTTATAAACTTGTATTAATTTAAATCAGTTCAACATTCCAAGGTCAGCTATCTACTTTAATACGCCTACGTCAATTTCGGTTAGGTACCTATATGATCACTTAATCATAACTCGTTGTGTGACTAATCACTAGGTACTTAAGTACAGAACTCATGGGTACAGTAGGAAATTGAACTTGCAGTTTTTGTGTTGCAAGCCACTACTAGTAGGTAGTCGCTAGTCTACTATTAGTAGTAGAGTAACGGCGATGGATTCGCCTTCTGTCACGGTCAGGGCCGCCGTAAGCGGGCGTGCAAGGCGTGCACCGCACGCGGGCGGCACGTCCAGGGGGGCGGCAAATCGAGCGACTCATACCTAATTCAAGTCATTGTACCCCTGAACGGTCGACTCCTACGCAGAAGGCGCGCATAGGATACCAACTTGGGGCGCCTGCAGCGGGCTAGCCGGTCACCGGCTATGTAGCGCGCGACCAATAGGCATTTTATAAATTTTTTAATTTTTCATAATCATAATTAAGCGCAAACGATTACAAGGTGGCGAAGCAATCACGGAGGAAACATAATTTTTTATTAGGTAGAAAAATCTATTATTTTTGGTAATTTCTCTTATTTGAATTACTAGGCTGTTAAATTTTAAATAAAAGCTTATTAATTAAACATCAAAATTAATGCATATTCTAAAAATATATAGTGTCCGTAACCCCAAAGTAGCTCATATTAAAATATTGTTTCATTTTTACAAAACCTCCCAAAGAGGATTATAAGAAACTTTCATCGGATTCTGTCCTATCACCAGCTGACCCACGGGTGAAGATCTATTAAATTTGGTTAAGGATTTATTTTCACAATTAAATCTCAACATTCAAACTTTCGCAAATGTAAAGGCAAGAAGAGTTACCCTCATTCACGCCAGTTGATTTGTGAATATCTTAATTGTGGATTCGATCTAAGATCGTTACTCCGCACATTTTTTTAAGAGATCGCTTCTCAACTGCATTCAAGCTTCCTATGACATACCCAGGATTCGCTGCCATACAATAAAGTATGCACCAATATCGCATGGTTGACAGCAACTCGATAATTCTTGCTCAGAATTTTATTGCCCATCATGACATGGACATGACATGACACGCGGACATGGCCCCATTCACCTTATTACCGGCAGTTATCCTTCTTTCAATATCTTTTTCATACTTTCAATACTTTTCATCTCGTGTGAACATGTTTCCTAGATATACAAATTCATTCGCTTGCTCTAGAATTTGCCCATTTACCGATATAGCACACTCACTTGTTCATCTCTTTCGAATACCAGTAGTCAGAACCTTAGTCTTGCCAGCGTTTAGGCGCAGCCCCTTCTTTTCACATTCTTCTTTCATTATGGTAACTAGTGACTGCAGTTCGCCCTCTGATGACGCCAGTAAAACCGCGTCATCGGCGTATAGAAGGCAGTTGACAACTAAGTTTCCCATTTCCACTCCACATCCGTTCGTTTTTAAAGGCTCTCATATAGTTATCTAGATATATAATGAACAGGCAGGCAAACATGATACACCCTTGTTTGACCCCCGTCTTCACATCAAACCAGAGTGACATCTCACCGTTAACCCTAACGCACGCCTCGCTATCACTATAGAGTGATTTCACGGCATGCAGTAGGGAACTGCTCACTCCATATCCAGGCAACACGTCCCAGAGTTCCTTTCGTACGACTCTATCAAATGCCTTCTCTAAGTCGACGAAAGCGCAGAAAACTTTCTGGCTAACATCCAAAAACCTTTCCGCGGTTCCTCGAAGCGAGAAGGTTTGATCCATACATCCTTTTCCTGGTCTAAATCCACCTTGGGATTCCCAGAGAAACCTTTCGGATCGCTCAAAAATATTGCATCTCTTCAAATCTTGCATTGCTCTTGCATTCTGATCCTGACGATCAGAATGCAAGAGCAATGCAAGATAATTTTTTTTATTTTTTTATATCATTTGGGTGGCAAACAAGCATGCGGTCCGCCTAAAAATACATATGTTACTTAAAATTAATGTTTTATCTTGGTTGTTGTTTTTTCCCCACCATAATGAGAAAACATTGATTATCCTTTTTTTGACAAAACTCAAGAGTAAGTAGGCGTAAGGCGGCATAATCGGTATTGCACGCGGGCGACGAAACAGCTAGCGGCGGGCCTGGTCACGGTGGCACCAAAAATATGTCTCTGGCGGAAAGTGGGTGTGTGGGTACTACCTATACACCTCTGCATACCCCTTGTGGGAAGGCAGGAGCAAAAGAGTAGTAAGTTTACTAAATTAGGATGCTTGTTCTGTAATTGTAAATGTAAGTTGATTTAAATATTAAATTAAGTAAATCACTTAATGGTTCTATCTGGTAGCGTAAAGTTTAGATAGCTTATGAAAACGCATAACGATTGTACAATAGTTATTATGTTCAATTTTATTTCATTATTCTAATTCCATTTCCCAGCTTGAGCTTTCGCGCATTATCCTAAAGAATATTGAGGTCAATATCGCCTGATCCATTCGCTGTTTCATAACCGTACTTGATAATTACCAACAATTAATTATAATAATTATGTTCGTTTTAAATATCAATTCTAACACATTTTGTTTTTTAAAGCTGAGAGCACATACTGATATTTATTATCTGTATTTAATGTTTGGTGCTGCGCTATCACTACTGACAGCAGAAATAGAACGTTATCTAGCGTGAGTTGTCATTGTATTTTTATACGTCAAATTACGTGGCCTAGCTCAAAAGAAAAACAAGCGTATGCTTCGGTTTAATTACAACTTTATTTAATTGAAAGGTAAACTTGAATCAATAAAAATGAATACCACGTGGAGATCATTATGGGCGGTCACGGTATTCATTTTAGCTCTAATGAACAGAGTGCAGTCTTACACTATTACTGTAGATGCACACGCCGAAGAATGCTTTTTTGAAAATGTGGAAGCCGACACTAAGATGGGTAAGCCTTAACTACTTGTTTAGAACTATCAATGGTTGGATAACTCGATAGGTAAAATAGAAATATTATTATCCACCTAACCTTCTGTGACAAGTCACCTGTTTTTTCATTGAAATACCGTACATTATTACCCTCCCATTTTCACTTCAATACTAGTATTCAAATAAACAATCACATCTACATATTATTTTATTATATATATGTAGTTAACGACAGCATTTTGCATATGAAAAAAAAATATAGTTATAGAAATAATAGTACCTCAACTAAAACTGTAAACAAAATCCTTTTCTATAGGAGTTCACACTAACATTATGTTAGTAACATATGTATGGCAATGGAAAAAGCAACTCTTCCACAGCTAATTTCAGTGTCATTTAAATTGTAGGTATTAGATAGAGTGCATGCTTTCAAAAAAGGCATTTTTGATCCGAGACACAGGACAAGCGAGAATAAGTTAAAAAAACGAATGTGTTGTGTTTAAGGAAGTCTTCCTTTTGGTTACAGGTCTCACATTTGAAATAGCTGAGGGTGGTTTCCTAGATATAGATGTAACCATAACTGGCCCTGATGGAGCAGTGATTCACCGTGGGGAGCGGGAATCATCAGGAATGTACACATTCTCAGCTCCTACTTCTGGCCGATATACTTACTGCTTCAGTAATAAGATGTCAACTATGACACCTAAGGTAATTAACCCTATATGTCAGAAATGGAATTAACATTATGATAAAATTTTACAGTAATTGGCATGGAACAGACAATTAAAATTATTGCATTCAGAAACTCTAACCACCTGACCTGCAACCTGTAAGATTAAACTGAATCTCGAAAATATGTTGTATATATTATGTTTATTCAGACCTTTTCACAAGAGTCTTGGAATGAATAGGCAAAAATGTACACCCTCATTCCACCTCTGATATATCTGTAATTTTTTTTTTGTGTCACAGGTATATCCATAATGTAGCATAATTTGCTCAAGTCCTTCATAGGCTAAGCAGAGAGAGTAGAATGCCAGCTCTCTAGACTTAAAGACCTCTTTGGTTCATATACATTCATTAGGCTCTTTACACATTCTGACTGGTTTTGAGTATTCTGAACATTCCCATTTTCGAGTCTGCCGGTTTATTTTCTATGCAATTTAAGAAAAAGCTAACTTTTCCATAGTCATTGTCATATATCTCTGCCAAATAGCAGTTGTAGCTCCATTTTATTAAAAGAGTAACTCCCTTTATTACAGGTAGTTATGTTTAACCTCGAAATTGGAGATATGCCAAACAAACAGAATAAGGAAGAGGATGTAAACCACAACAAGCTTGAGGATATGATCAAGGAGCTAGGTTCCACACTCAAGACTGTAAAACATGAACAGGAATACATGCAGGTATGAATATTGTTGGTATAAGAACACAAATACTTTTATTAAGGATGATCACTATCATCATCCAGCTGGGCAAATGTCCCCATATAAGTATCCACAGCTCGGGAGCGATGGCCTCCCATTCCCATTCCTACCATCCGGTCATAGGATCCAATCCATACTGACATATTTTTAACAGTACTTTTCGGAAACAATTTGATATAAGATATAGAGACGTAGATGAGAGGTGTGACAATACACACACCTACGGAATATAGTACCCTTGTGGCAGCCATTTCTCAACCATGTCTATACCCAAACCAAATTTAGTATCTGCTCAGAAATATGCAATGTTTCCTTTCAATGTGTTCATGCTTGTGGTGTGATTAATCAATCACTACCTAAATTTCCAAAAAACTCATTGTTACAGTTGAGATTGGGACTTGCAATCTTCATATTGGAAGTGACTACTTGAACCACTCTGGCACCTCGGCTATTACCTAAGCAAAAAAAAATTATATAATTTAATTCACAAAGATATTAATACAATATTATTTATCTTTTAGGTGCGAGATCGCATCCATCGTGCCATCAATGAAAGCACAAACTCTCGTGTAGTGATGTGGTCGATATTCGAGGCATCTGTCCTCCTGGTCATGACGCTAGGACAGGTCTACTACCTCAAGAGGTTCTTTGAAGTTCAGCGTGTGGTTTAACGCATGTTGTCTCCAAGTATTGGATGAGCGAAGATCTTTTGCAAAGCTAAGAAAATCGCAAATACAAGTCTATAGGAAATATTCCTTTGAGTAAGTATTTTGTACTGTGTAGAAATTATTTGTTGCTTTCAGAAATCAGGTTTTTAAACAACAGTCTAATAATATATCTTAAGATAGTGTAATTATTTTTCAATTGTTGCAAATTATAATGGATTTATGTTATATAGATCATGAATGAAATGTACTTGGCCAATTTTTATTTTGGCAGACTCAAAGAAATATTACCTAGATAACTTTGAATGTAAATTTGATAATAAACACGCTCCTAAATTCACTCATTATTTATTTTTCTTCAACAAAAGAATTATTTTCATCTGTACAAACAAGAATCGAGCCTTGCACAAGCTCTATACAAGTTATAACATAAGTTGTAAATGTTGCGTAGGTATGATTCAGAGGCGAGGTGATGAACATACTATCTGATCTGACGGGTGATTGGCGAAATGTTACATGCGTTTTGATGACAAAATAAATTAATACTGTTTGTAATACGCGGTTTGATTTTAACCTACCTTTAACCTGGTGACTTACGCAGAGCTTACCCCAGCACATTGAAACCAAAGGATTGTACGAAGAAACTTCCTTGAACAACATTATTTTAGTATGGCATTAGATTCTTTAAAAATTGTGGGAAAAGGTCGGTAACTAACTAGCGCAATCAGGGGGCTGAACTTAATATTAAAAATAAGAAATAAAAGATAAGGTAAATATTTTATTGAGATTAAAATTTATAAACCAATCACCAAAAAAAATCTAGAATAACAATGCAATAAATACGATCTTATAAATAGATTCGAGTCGCCGGCCAACGGTCGTCTTACTTCAAACAAGTTGAGCAAATCAGATCTTAATTGCATTCGATTTACATCGCATTTTCCTATACATAATAGTGGTACTCGGATTTCAAATAATTTCATGATAAATAACAATAATTGGTTACACATACGACAAATGTGTACTACCTACACACTTCTGCCTACCTCTTGCTTTTTTGGACTTTAGTGGGACAGCGTAAAAATACAATACTATAAATAACAATTATTTATTGAGAAACGGCGTCGGCCCCGCCATCTGTCACGTCGGCACTTAAAATATTATATCTATGGCGACAGAGGGTGTTGCCACATCGCTGCCCTACCCCTTCAATGGCCTTTGTGGGAAGGGGATGGCCTACAGATGTATATATGTAGTATGAACATATGTATATAAACCCAGTCCAGCCCAGCTCCCTTGCTCGCGATCCAGCAACGCCCTAAGCCGAGGTTCGTACCCCACAGGGGGTGCCCTTAGCTGTGTTGCTTAAAAATAAAGTGCCTGGCTGGAGGCCTAGGTCTCGCCATTGACCGGTTAAGTAGCAAAAGTTCCCGGAACTCACGCTACGAGAGACAATACAAAAAAAAATGTATATAAACAATGTTCTTCAGAGATTCTAAAAGTAGTACTTCAGTTTTGATATATAAATGCAAAGTAATACCAATTGCTATCGTTTTCACGTTAAACTCGCAACAAGCTGTTGAAATACGTCGTACCTATTAGTGTTTTTTTTTAATTTCCATGCACGAGGTATCATTTTATTTTGTTAAGTAGGTACACAGTATTCCGTTATTGCAAGAAAATATACTCACGCAAATGATACCTAATTACAGTGAATGTCTTAAAATTGGTGTTTGTGTTATGCGTGCAGCGAAAGAGGTCTACAAAATACTACTCCCTCTACCTACCTCGTGACTTACCATAGTGCATCATATACGCTAGTATCTACGTCCCGGAAAAAACTTTAAAAGTTAAGATGTATTATAGCTATCATCTAGTCCTCTCGAGACTATCCCCGATAACCTACTCGATTCGAGAACATAACGTATTAAGCGGATGCTATAGGTAAGTGTGTCACATGCTTTATCACACTACTAACTTAATCCCACCTATCACTCACTTACATATCAATATCAAACATATGACACCGCGTAAATACTTTGAGTTTAATAAAAGCCCACAGTGAATCTAGCGATAGCCACTTCGGCGTATATCTGTCAGTCTCGAGCACTTGTTAACTAATTGACAGCAACACAAGTACCTACTGGTTACTCTTTTGATAACTAGTAAGCGGGAATTTATGCACTTTGTTACTTCAAAACGTGCTACCTTCGCAGTAGTGCGAGTATATTTAAATATAATTAAGAGTCAATTAATTGGAAGATTTCAGATCTCCCCAACTTCCCGTTAAAAATTGGAATCGCCCGACTGGGGCAGAACCTTCCTATTTGTTAGTTATAACATGAGAGGAAGGGGTCAAGACGGATTTCCCGTTTAAAATTGAAATTTCCCGATATTACAAAAAATCTCAGTCAGTCCTATATATGGTGCGATAATCGCTTAATACTAGCTCGATTATAGCGTTCAATACAAAACCACGAGCGACTGATAAGGCACTGTCATGATATTCTGTTCACTGCAAGGGTCCCCGCCTCTCGTGTACATCTTACATTTGTGGCGTTTACGAGTTGCTCTCAAGTCTCCCCGTAATAAGTGCAGGAACGAAGGAACCCGCTGGAAGTCTTTGCAGGTTCTCTGTAGCTCCGGGCAATTCCAGAAGGACGTAAGCACCACACGCGCTTAGAAGACGACTGCTACACTGTTAGGCCAATTTAGACTTTATTACATGTGAGCTATTGTTGTAAGTGGAGTAGCAGTTTCCCCAAAAAATATTTGCAGAAACGGGCCTAGATTTGTTTGGATAGGTTTTTTAGAGTCTGCAAACCAACTACATAATATAATTGCATCTATCTGTCACTGACAGAAAGGTACACAAAAAAAAACATTTTAAGATTAACTAGATTATTTTATATTCACTCTGACTACATACTATCGGCAGTTCATAAATTGGTCTATATTTCCTTATCGGTGATGTACATTATTTAAGAGTGTATGGGCAGTCCGGGTAGCCTGTGTGCCATGTTTTTTTTGGTTGCGACTCATGAACCATATAATTTGAGACGTCTCGGTACGGTTTACGATACGGACTTCTTAAATAAATTTGTTGTAGGTAGCTATTTTGTAAGCTTTAGTGTGTTTAAGTGGCCATTCGACTCGAAAACTAATAATTCAATTTTCATTCTTGAGTCGTGTGGCCGCGTATGTATGTGTGTGGGGTCGTACCTGATTGCCGATAAGCGTGGCGGTTGGCATGTCGTCTGCGGGCGAGAGCGCTAGCGTGGCGCGCGCGTACTCAGGACGCGGGTCGAGCGCCACGCCGTGCGCCAGCCGCGTGCGCATGCGCGACCACGCCCCGCGCCGCCCACAGGACACGCGCAGCGCGCGGATCACGAACAGCAGGCAGCACACGTAAGCCGACACTGGGTTACCTAACGCACGAGTTACACGGCACTTACTAATAGATCATACACCAACACGACTTTACCGCTTTTTACTTGATACCGGCCTTATGTAATATTGTTCTATGAGAATTATTCATTCGTAAAAATTAAATATTAGCTAATAGTATCTACAGGGTGAAAATGCTTAATTTTTACGATATAAGACAATAACAATATTATTTTACCAACGTAAACTAAACTAATAAAAAAAATTACCTAACAATAACATATAAATGTACTAAATATATAACGGCGATCAAGATTCATCAAAGTTTCACGCATTTTCAGTATGATAAAATGCATTTCGCAACATTATATTGCAGCAATGTTAATAAATCTTTGGATATTATATTTACCAGGTAAAGCAAAGATGTACTTCTTCCTTCCATCGACCTCGCAGGTCGCAAAAGTGGTGGGTTTTCCAGGCTTCATACGTACACGCCCGAAGTGAAGCGTCGCGCCAAAGTCCTAATCAAGTAAAGTTTAATAAAATCCCAAGCTTTATTATATTGAGGGGAATACCGTATTTTGTATATAGCTTTGCAAACTGTATCTACCTATCCCCACTGGGTACAGTGCGTAAAAACACAGGCATAGGAACATTTCGGTAGCTGTACCTCGCAGGAGTGAATTAAATATTTTTTTTGTGCGTGTGGGTACAACCTATACACCTCTGCCTACCCCTTCGGGACCCTTGAGGGAAGGCGTGAAGATATTATATTTTGTGCGACGTCTGTTGTTACGTCTTAATATAACAATATTTTTCATAATTACGTTGATGAGCACGGGTTTCAGTAGGTCCTTCTCGCCCATGGAGACACCGCCGGTGCAGATGAGGAAGTCAGCGCGCCGCAACGCTCGGCTGAAGGTCGTCACCAGCGCTTCGGGCGTGTCGCGTGCTATGCCGCAGTCTATGCTCTCGTATCCGTACTCTCTGGTTTGTTTATTTGCCCATTAGTACTGTCGCTTATACGAGTTGTATTGTGGGGTGTCGTTCGGTCTCAGTGGATGGTGGTAATTTTTATGCAATTACTTTTCATTTCAGATTTTTTTACATAGTGGATCATATATTAACTAATTATATAATAATAAATAATAATAATATATAATATATCCTCACGCCCTTCCCACAAGGGTCCCCGAAGGGGTAGACAGAGGTGTATAGGTAATAAATACCCACACACCCACTTTCCGCCAGAGGTATATTTGGTGCCAACGTGACAGATGGCGAGTCCATCGCCGTTACTCAAGCACGACTATACATACGCCTTTGAATTTTTTCTCAAACGTATGCAGGTTTCCTCTCGATGTTTTCCTTCACCGTAAAGCTCGTGGTGTGACTAATCACTGTACTTAAGTTCAGAAAAACTCATTGGTACAGTCGGGATTCGAACTTGCGATCTTTGTGTCGCAGGCAACTGCTCGAACCACTCGGCCACCACGGCTTTTTAATTAACTAATTTACTATATATATATATATATAGAATCTAATCTATATAATATGAATACACAACTGTTAAGTTTGTAGCATATTATCTTAAGCTTTAGCATTACACGCATTGACACAAGAAATCATTGGATTTGAAGTAACTATAGCTCACATTACTATGCTAATATACCTTAATAAAGAAGGCTTCGAAGGCTACAATAACGCCTGGTATATGTAATATAAACACATATTTCTATATAATACTCTCTAAATATAAATTTTCCTTATCAAATCGCGCTATTACCACTTGAGAAGGTAAATTTAATAAACCTCCACAAAATTTACTGTGATCTTTGGTCCTTCGAGTCGGATGCATATAAATATAAATCCAGATTTAAATGTGTTAATTCATTATACATACTACAAATAGATCAATAATATAAAAAGAGCGATAAATATTCCCGTGTAATATATTGAAGTGAAGAAAGAAGAAAGTTTACGCAAGAGACTTACTTGAGAAGTGCCTTCAGCATAGACCTGTTGGAGTCCCGTATGTGCGCCGGACGGAGCTTTGCTTCTGAGGGCTCTTGCAGCTCGTTACCAGTCGACAGTAGAGCCACCTTTCCATAGAAGAGGATAGATGTTTAGACTTCAAAAGAAGTGTTCAAAGTAAATCTCATACACCGCCTTTACATGCAAACCAACGAACAACGATGCGCGTATAACAGATCCAATATATAATTAGAAAACAGACAAATACTTACATTTTAACCTAGTACCTAAATCAAATATATAATTAGAACGTAGTTAAATGAATTCGTACCTAGTAGGTACCTATGTATATTTTATATCTTGACCTTAAGAATATACCTAGAGTTATTCACACACACTACCAGCTTTTTGGTAAAGGTAATAACGTTGTTAGGAAACCTACATACGTTTGAGAATAAAATCAGAGATTCGTTTAGAAAACTTCTTATTACATAACTGCTTTCTGGACACTTGTGAGAGGGCGTAAAAATACAATGTTATGTTTCAGAACGATTAGAGTTAGGCAATTTAAAGCAACATTAATCGTGAGGTACCTTGGGACAGACCCTGACGGTCACGTTTTGATAGCCAGCGCCGGCCAAAACACCAATCTTCGCAGCGTCTAAAACTTCACCTAGACAAAACCAATAAATCCAATATAACCTAACGAACCACGTTTTTATTTATCTTATTAATACCTAGTTACAAAAATCCTGTATCCTATAAAATAATGTTTCTGTATTATTCCTTTTTCATTATACAACTTGATATCTTTGGAGCTATTTATTTCATTGCATCGTCATGAGGATATATTCACAACTCCACATACCTTTTAGAAGACTTAGAAGTGCGGATCACACAAAGCAGAGCTTAGATGGTGCAAAAAGCTGCGTACAAACAAGGTTTTTTTAACTTTGACCTCCGGCATAAATCAAGTCATTCTCAATAAGGAGCCTTATCTATAGTTAATAATAACTCGTTACTTTGATTCAATGTGAAATAAATAACATGGTGCCACTAATGAGGAATAAATCATATTAAATGAAACGGCAATCAGTGAGTTCTTGAATAATAAGTATAAATTATTCCAGAACAAAAATAAGTACACACCAATGTACCTATAAGTAGTTAAGTATATAATAATAATATCATGGGAAAATCCATAAAGTTGGCCTTTGGCAAACGAATATAGATCGGATAGATACATAGAGCATCCAAGACAAAGTTTACTCTTAAACCAAATATCTGCCCTCAGCTGGATTCGAACCGGTTGACGACAATAGCAAACTTTGTATCTACCCGGTCTACCTACATCCATAACATTATGTGCGATGTGCATAACATTATGGGTGATCTTTCGAGATCACCAGTTTCTTTTAACGGGTGGTATTCTTAGAGACCCTCAAAATGATTTTGAACTAATTTGCTTTATACACATATAAAAGATTAGCCGCGCCCTGCGGGTTCACGCGCATTAAATTGACATATGTATATGGTAACTGGATAACTGGAACCGTTATCATCAGTTCAGTCCGTTCACTTGGTTAGTATTTAACATGATGACATATATCCTTCATCAATAAACATATCATCACGCCGAGTAGGTACTTAACTTAACGGGGTCGGCGGAGAGAATAGAGCGCCAGTTCTAGTTCAGTTCTATTAGATATAATATCTACGAAAAAAATAGCTAATCTGTTTAGCACATCTAGCGCTTACTTCCTACAAACTCACAAACTTTAACTCTTTATTATATAAGTGCAGATGGAGGAACTTACCTTTATCAACAAGTTTAGTGCCCATAGGTATGTCGAAGCCAACAGGGCGAACGTCTTGCTGCGGAGCCGGCGCTTGCAGAATATCCACTTCGTACTCAGTCTGTCCGTCTTCCGAGGCCGATATCAGCTTCGAATCTTCCACCTGTGTGACACAAATAACTTTAACAACAAATCAATATTAAATCCCGCCCATCCATGTATATTGTACAGTTGTTATGGCAGTTCGGAGTCGAGTCCAAAGCTAGTCTGAAGTAGTTTCATAAGAAAAGTAGCAAATTGTTCAAATCAGGAAAAACTGAGCGAACTAAAGAGTTGACAAGACTTATATGACAATGATTATTTTGCATAGTTTTTTTCAGGACAAAGTCCAGTACCTACTTCCACCAAACAAAACATTGCGGCCAAATGGTACTACTTCTGGGAAGTATTGTATTTCTGCGGTGCATAAGGCTTCCCGAAATCCACGTGATATGGGCATGCTGAAGGTGAGCCGGACCATTCGTCGTTTATGCTGCTACCACAGCAACATAATCGAACATAAGACTGGCAACGCTAGAGTTACCTCAGGTATTACTTTGCCACATTACACCGCTTACCATCAGGCAGTATGCTCATTTGCCAGTATATCTCATCATATTAAATACATTTACAGAGAGAAAGAGATTAATGAATGTGGATGAATCGCAAAGCGGAATAAAATATATGTCTGTAAATCTGGAGTGAACTCTCTCTACTCTTTGCCTACAACGTGGGGGTTGCGGCGTGATGATATATAGGTGTGTGTTCATATATTCAAATGCTTAATTGACCTGTACGACGCAGTCGGCGCCGGCGGGCAATGACGCGCCGGTGTTGATGCGCGCACACTCGCCGGGCGCCAGCGGCGTGGTGGGCGCGTCCCCGGCCGCGAGAGCCGCACGCACACGACGAACACCCGCGCCGTCCGCACTAACGCACGCGTACCCTAACATACAATACCTAAGATCACTTATCACGCCTCCTTATGTCACACAATGTATATTTGTTTAATATTAGTGTACATACATATATGTTTTCTCATTTTCTTACTAGTTCTTCTCAAACTGGTATGTATTTTCCGAACCATTCATAGATTAGAGCCGTGGTGGCCGAGTGGTTCGAGCAGTTGCCTGCGACGCAAAGGTCGCAAGTTCGAATCCCGACTGTACCAATGAGTTTTTCTGAATTTAAGTACAGTGATTAGTCACACCACGACCTTAACGGTGAAGGAAAAAATCGAGAGGAAACCTGCATACGTCTGAGAAGAAATTCAAAGGCGTATGTATAGTCGTGCTGGAGTAACGGCGATGGACTCGCCATCTTTCATGTTGGCACCTAATATACCTCTGGCAGAAAGTGGGTGTGTGGGTATTACCTATACACCTCTGCCTACCCCTTCGGGGACCCTTGTGGGAAGGCGTGAGGATATATTATATTATATTATTATTATATATTAT
Organism: Drepana falcataria; assembly: GCA_945859725.1. Classification (NCBI taxonomy): domain Eukaryota; kingdom Metazoa; phylum Arthropoda; class Insecta; order Lepidoptera; family Drepanidae; genus Drepana; species Drepana falcataria. The sequence goes on along the minus strand of OX243941.1, from coordinate 4,059,383 downwards.
ATATTCATAGATTAAACGAACTTCGAGTCTGCTTTATCAGGGACTAACATTGCAGACGCACACAACAACAAAAATATTATTATGTACTATAATGAAAATAATATGCAGAGCATCATATGTCATGTAACTAAGCTGAACCATAAGAGTTATTTAAAAAAAGGATTTCTTGATTCCGACATAAGTACACGATCTTATGGCTATTATAATAAACCCACTTCAATAATTTGGCCTGGCCTGGCCAACGTCTTGATGGAAGACAGCAGTATAATTCGCAGATTGAAACGAAAGATGCCCCAAGACACACTAAAATTGCAACAGTGAAGTGAAGTAGGATACGACACAGATCGTATACCGAGCATGCCAATCAGAAACCCAACAAATCCACTGATAAATGTCCTTGTGGTGACAGATCGCAATGTACCGGGAGACAAAAAATAATTTGGCGAAAAGAGCTATTGACTAAAAACTCTAGATTTTTAACTCTCTAATTTGAATCTTTAAGATCCATTAATTGTACAGCCAATATGAAGGCAAATGTGAAACGGAGAATGTAGCTCACGCTACCTCTAATATGTTCTTGCTGTACGAGGCCGTGTTTAAAACATGCACAGTATTGTTTGAACACCAGTGAAACAAATTTTCATCACTCGCTGTCTGCCCAAAAATTTCCATACACATACAACAAATTGACAATTGAATACTGAAATAAATTAAGGTGCAGATGTTGTGTAAAAAGAAAAGTTATTTGTATATGTAAAAAAAATAAACTATATAATTAAGGGTAAAATGATCAATCATGTAGATGTTATTTGCAGCTTTGCTGGCAGATATTGAAATATTAATATAACAAAATTATGTAATCAATGTATTTCTCACCATCCTTCACTGAAGCAGGAAAAGGGGGCATCGGCTCCTTGGCAAACATGGCTTGTGCAACCACCTTCCCTAGTGCATCATCAAGATTCATAATCTCTAGGTGTTCACCCCATTCGGCCATCACAGTATCCACTATTTTCCAAGCCTCTGTCATCCCTAGCATGGGGTATGGAGATTCCCTTGGCCTCAGAGCTACCTTAGAGACGTCTACAAGGCTGCGAACACTGTGCCCAAATTGCATAGAATCATGTATAGACCTCACTTCGCCCATCTCATTGTTTATTAAGGATATGGCATGAGAAAGTATAGGTTTCACTACCTCAAAGCACTCACTGACAGCTTTTTTACTTCCTGGAAAGTTTATAATAAGAGTTTTGTCTCTTATTCCAGCCACAGCCCGGGATAACATTGCCATTGGGGTCTTTCGTAAGCTAGCCATGGTAAGGGCAACAGTGACAGCTGGCACTTCTCGATGTATAACAGCCTTTGTTGCTTCAGGAGTTACATCTCTGTCACTCAACCCTGTTCCACCAGTTGTCAGTACCAAATCTAAGTGTGTGTCGGAGAAATATTTCAGTTCTCGTTCAATTATTTCACGCTCATCAGGAATGACAATTGTGTGGAGATTTGCTTCGGGAAACAAATTTTGAACTAAATTTGCTAGAGTTGGCCCAGAGGTGTCATTGGAAACATCTTTGAAACAACTGTCGCTTATAGTGATAACAGCCACTGCTTTCACCATTTCGGAGATCTAGAATAATTTATTTTTTTATTAAATACTAAGAACTGTATGTATTTGCTTTTGAATACTTATTTATTAAAATACTATTTGGAATTATTAAAATGGAATCTATAAGTTCATTCCAGTGCTATTACTTATGGTCCGTGGAATGTCCCGTACAAAAAAAATGATTTTAATATTTTGTTCAATATTTAAGGATTATTGCTGCAAATGGAAATATAATATAAGTAAAATATATTAATTTTAACAACGCTGAGTTAAGCAAAAAAAACTACTTAAACATAAATCACATAATCAACGTGAAATTAGCAAAATATTTATTGATAAAACTATTTAAAAAGTATTTTTAAATTGTACTTACGTAGTCACAGTTCGCTAGTCAGTCGACAGTAATTCACTGCTTACACAACCAATACGAAATCGGCACACTGCACGAGTAAGCAAAGCAGAAGACAAATATGTACAGAGTCGAGAGACCTTTATTACATCACACTGATAACTTTTTGGAGACAAAAATAACAATCAAATTGATAACAAACACCGGCGCCTGATCTCAAAACAATTTACACTTTTTTATCTATGCGTGATGTCAAGTTGACAGATCGACATGATTGACAGCCTGACGGAAATAAATAACCATAGGCCGCAATTAGAATCGATATACATACATACATACATATCATCACGCCAAGTCCCTAACGGGGTAGGCAGAGAGTATAGAGCGCCAGTTCTCTCTAGACTTACATACATCGATATACATATTTATTGTTTCTTTCTAAATTCACGGGAAATATATAAATTCACTGGATATAGTAAAATACGAAGGTCTGTTCTTCTTTCACACAAAAATAACAACAGCAGCATACGGAACTAGTCGAAATTAGTTCAGAAAAAACTACAAATGAAATCGAATATTACACGATTGATACACGAAGGATACAACAAGTCCGGTGTTTAATTTATAATAACTTGAGTTATTATTATTAGGCGGTTAAAAAAAAATAAAAAAAATATTGATCAGATTTTATTAATCGGAAATAAGAAAAATATTTGTATTACATAATTATTAGATTTTAAACTATAGTTTCATTATCATGATACAAGATTCCTATATTTGTCCCTAACAATGTCGACATCGTTTTGTTCTAGCTGCACTATAACTGACGCTTCAATCAAACGCTGCAGCGGTGAGTAGCGGCGTAAAGCGATGGAATTCCCAACGACAAGCAACTTATGTTTCGCTCGCGTCACACTCACTGCCAAACGTCGTTGGTCGTTCAGAATCTCGCCCTCCTGTTGACAATAAGCTTAAATAAGATAGCGATAGGATATAATTATGGTTGGGACACTGTCTTATACACAATACGAATATATTGAATAGAAAACTTTCTATTCAATATATTCGTATTGTATATATATTGTATATATACGTACTGCGCCAATAAAGAAGAAATAAAATGTTTTAATGAGCCATCGACATAGATTTAAAAAAAATTTTGATGTTTACCTTTAATTTTTTACTGCTTTAAAAGAAAAGTCTAAACCACAATACATTGAGCAGACGCTCTTAATTGTCTCATCAGTAATTTACATAAAAACCGTATGCTCAGTACCTCAGTGGTTGTCCTATTTCTTTCCTTGTCATATTAAAACTAAATACTTTTTAAAATAAACCTATGCTTGCATTTTGGTAGGCGATTACCACAGCCTGTGGTGCCATGACCCGTGAAACTATATTTTACGTACCTTAACACTTCTGTCGTCTTTTTTTCTCGTACAAGAATAGATGATAATGGATTTATCCCGTCCTTGGAACTGATCGACAGTGCTCACCTCCACACTAAATTGCGCAAGTGCTCGCCGTAGGAGGGACACTTGGTCGCGATACGGCGCTATAACACCTACGTCCGTTGGTTTAATATCGCCCTGAAACATGATTTATTACTCACATATTAAAGTTTAAAATTGTTTTGCCAAGATGGGAAAGCTTCACAACTTTGAAATTATGAACAGTGTGGTAAAAGTAATTTAATAAACTGACGAAAAGCACCCAGGCACAGAGGAAACAAACATAGGTAAGCTATACCGTGTAAGGATCAAATTCGTCACCTTTGGCAGATCATAGTATCCAGATTATATCAGTTACCAGACTAGTAGCCTAGACTAGACTCCAGAATCTAGACTACTAGACCCGACATACAAATTATCGTCACAATTGTATTAAGAATACTTCAGTACTTACTTTTCTTAAAGCGTGAACTAAGGCCAAAACCACGCAAGCCTCATCTATATTAACGCACGGTTGGTGTTTACTAGTACTGTCACAAATATTTTCGACAGATTTAGTATCGAGGAATAACGCCGCGTGCTCTTTCTCTGGACTGCAAGCCATTTTCAACCATAAAGTCTCAGAAATAAGATCCGCAACTCTCTGAAACGAATACAATATTTTTTGTAAATACTACAAAGGTGGCAAACTCAATACCTATCTGACGGAAAGCGAAAAGTGTACCTTATATCATAAGCAATTACCTTTAAATATTAAGGGAATTTAAGTTTTATTTACCGTTAAATTAATGTTCATCTTAGCTTCAGCCACTTTCTGGTCGGCACATTTAAGTCGTTCGTTGTAAGCAACCTTGTTAGCAACATCTGCTAGGGCTTGGTTCATACGATATTGTAACTGCAGAGTAAATGTAGCCTCTGTATTCATTAGTCTGTGGAATAGGCTTTCTTCCATGCCGAGACGCCTGTGGAATTAACAGCTTTAAGTTTTACAACAATTGATCACAAACGCACAAATTTATTTTAAATGAAATTCAACTCTATGATTACGGCAATAATGTTTATACCTGGCTGCTCTGCTCCTGATTACTGGCGGTAGTTGATCAGGATCTCCGACTAGTACAAAACGTTTTGCCGCAAATAAAGGTCTCAATACCGTACATTGAAGAACCTATAAGAAAAAATTGTAACCATATGGAGCGAGGGTATCTTAACAGTGGCAATAATTTGATATAATATATATATAGAGTAACAGAGAGCGCGCGAGAGAGAGAGAGAGAGGAAGGGAACAATAATATGTACCTAGTACTTAATTCAGACAAATTTACATACCCCTAAGCAAAGCAAAGTGGAGACTCGTAGACATAATACTTATACAAATAAATGCATACATGAATAACGTTATGATCGTATTCATTATATTAATGGCCATTGCGGGACATCGAACAAGCGACTGTAATTATAATTCCTAGTGCATGTATCTACGCTATTCTTCCAGTGGTATCCACAGTAAATAATTATCTTAAACTAACCCAATAGAATGGAATAAATCGAAGCTCACTTTATAAAACTGAATAAAGATTGATGAATTGGACATACAATGCTAATGTGCAAAAAGAGGCAGAGGAAGACCACGCTCCAACTACCTAGATCTAATCGATCGGACACTCAAGGATTGGAATGGGGAAAAAAGTGTATGGAGAGAAAAAATTTAATGAAGCGAAAGAGAAAGTCTAGACTATCACTCATGAGTTAGAGAGAGACTAACTACAAAATATACAATTGTCTTACCTGTGTGGCTTCATCCACTATGCAAACATCGAATGTAGTTCGCGACAACATCGCATGCGAAGATCCTAAACACGTCACTCCGACTACTTCCTAAGAAAGTAAAAATACCATATTAAAATAAAATTAATAATAAAAATAATATAGACATCGTGTCTATAGATTTAGTATTAGTTACAAAATTTACGTTGTTTTCGTCGATCCGCCCGACTTTTAACTAGGCACATCGAGATATGGGCGGCAAATTCATGATGTGGCGGCGTTTCACGATGTGCCTGGGCTCATCATGGCCAATTAAACGATCGGCCGACGACATATACATACTACATGCCCCGCCCAGCTCCGATCGGGTGAAATAATTAAAGCTACCGTAACACGACAGTAGCGCCACCTACTGGGTGCAATTATATTTTCAAACCATTCAGGGACCCACTAAAATACAATCACAAATGTTCATCCAAATCAGTCCTTCCATTTAGGAGGCCTGAGGTGACAAAAAGACGTACAGGAGAGTATAAGATAGATGTTAGTAAGAAATAACTAAATAAAAAAAAAGTTTAGCAATTATTACATGGTTTATCTTACCATAGAGTCATATAGAGCAGCCAGCTGTTCTGGGGTCTTACAATCACTCGCCAGCGTTTGTTCGCTTCTATTCGCTAGCGAGGCTGCTATACGCGAGGTTGACCCCAGCCTAATAATACGCAAAGAGTTTGGCAACCTGTAAAGGAGAGCACACATGTTTATATCGTGAAGGCAAATAACATTGCTTATCTGTCCATAATCCATAAGATATTAAGTAATTACGAAGGTTATTTTTCAGATACAAAAAAAAAATGTTTTGTTATTGTCATCAACTTCGAAGTATGTTCATCGACTAAATGTTAACGAATTAAAATATTCTTAAGTTTTAACTCGAGCGTTTGATATAGCTTTTCTGATGCTATGTACAGGCATTACATCACAAACGGGAAACAAGAAACGAAAAATCTAGATAATGTCGTCAGTTTAGTCAACGCCACACAAATACGTCGTAACACAACGAAATCAGAGGCTGAATAATTAACAGCTGCGTCCCGTAAAAAGGTTCTAAGAGAAACTGACAATCCCTTAGGTTGATAACATACCTGTTCAGCAGTGTGTCAACGGCAGAATGAGTGTGAGCAGTGACGAGTACGCGAAGCTTCAACGCCACGAGCATTTGTATGAGCACGCTGACCGTTTGAGTTTTGCCTGTAAAATGTATCACGTCTTTAACATATAGGAGGTAGGTAGATATTGTAGCGCCAGTTTTAACAGCAAAAGATTTTTTGCAGTTTAAGTTCGATCCGAAAGTTTTATCTTTTTTTTTATATAACAAAAGTGGCAAACAAGCGGCCCTCCTGATGGGAAACGGTTACCGTAGCCTATTTACGCTCACGATACCGCAGTATCACTTGCGCGTTGCCACTCTGTTGTCGGAGAGTTATAGTGTGTTGACAGCATTAAAGGACTAATCCCTCTGCTTCCAACACAAAGTAACAATCCTCCCCCTCCCCAAGGAGCTCATTACTGGAATCCTTATTCACCGCGTAGGAACATAACACAAAAAAAAAAAAATTATTTAAAAAGTTGTGCGGTAGGCAGCCCTGTATGGGCTATATGCAACTCACCGGTGCCGGGCAAGCCCTGTATGAGCGCGTAGTGCCTGGCGGAGAGCGCCCGCAGCACCGCCCGCTGCTGCTCGATGTTCAGCGAGCGCATCAACTTGACGCCCAACTGGCCCACTGTGCCAGGCAGCTTATCGAACTGCGGCTGTGTCTTGTCTATTAATAAACTGAAAGTATATTATATTACATGAACACGGCCTATTAATATAAGGGGGCGTCCATAAATTGATGTGTAAGGGGGGGGGGGGGTCGAGTCAAATCTCATCTAATCTTACGTTGGAGAGAGAGGGAGTCTCGGCAAATATCACGCAATTCTTTTTCTGATTAAACAAAAAAATATATACTATTTTGGTCCATTTGATCCAGATTGAACATACGTAAGATTTAATCTTATACTTAAACTCTCATCAATATTGATTACTAGTCTTAACTAGTCGTAAATAAACGCACGAATCATTTTTTTTTTCTTTTTACAATAAAAATCCAACGCCTTTACGTAAGAAACCCATATTTTGAAAAATCTCACGTGAGATTGTGGGATGGGGGAAGGGGTTGAATAAAATAAAAAATACACCTCACGTAATTTATGGAAGCCCCCTAATACAAAACCATTTTAAGTATACTAATATTATAAAGAAATATTTGTATGTAAGTATGTTTGTATTAATTAGGCTACGAAACTACTTGACCGAATTGAAAAATTCTTTCACCATGGAAAGCTACATTCACCCTGTGACAGGCTATTTTATATTTAATTTTGCTTTTATAAAAAATAACTTTTGTCCACCCATGCGAAGCCGGGACGTAGCGCTAGTACAGCTAGTATAAAAATATGATACCTTCGAAGTCTAGTCGAACATTCGCGGTCCTCCATCAGCACTCCCAAATTTGCTAGGTTCTGTACTGTCGTTGCATACGACTCGTATGCGTCGATATGGTATAACGTATCTTTCGATAGTCTGCGACTCAAATCTCTGGAAACGAATGCCTAATCGTCAAAAAACTAAACAAAAAAAAAAAACAAAAATATCACAGATTCATAAGTGGTCGTAACTGTTGATGACGCAAGAATAATAAAGGCATTACTACTTTTGCTCGAACTACATACCGTTCCAATAAAATGTGTATTTCCTTCGCATTGGATAGCGACACAGCTCCGGCCGCAATCCACGGTCTGTGCTCAATACTGACGATTGAGAATTCACCCTCCTGGGGACCCTTCGTGGATTTACTATCATTTAGTACACCTGTAAATGTACATATATTCCTTATATACATAAATACATATTATCACGGCGTCCCCCACGACACAAAGTAGAGAGACAATTTACTCTAGAAACACATATATATGTATACTGCTGCATAGACACTAATAATATCTACAGCTACCAACTATCTAGATCAAATCGATTGGAAACTCAAAGACAGGACTGTCAAGAGTACTCGAAACCAGCGAGCATGCATGAAGACTGATGCGAAATGCGAAAGAGGTATGTAAGTGTAGAGAGTACTGGCGCTCTACCTACCTCTGCCTACCCCGTGAGGGACGGCGTGAGGACGGCGAGGTATGTATATAAATATCTACAGCGAAAAGAGCTAGCAATATATCTGCCTACCCCTTCGGATATCCTTGTGGGAAGGCGTGAAATTAAAAAATATAGCTCTTTCGCTACATTCACTTTCATCAGTCTCTTCATACTTGGTTTCGAGTACTGTTTTCGTTACCATCCTTGTGGGCTCGTTAGGAGAAGATCAAAAATTGAACCCAACAGTTTTTATTTTTTTTTTATTTTCACTTTCATTATTATGTCGGTCGTCACGAAACATTGGCTTCTTAGCCAAGCCAAGGCATAACATTTTAATTAAATTCAAATTAAGTAATTCAAACAACTACTTACTTTGGTCGACATTATGCTTTTCAAAAATGTGCCTATATCTTTCACCTGAACTCGTAACGGCTTTCAATGTCAAATTAGCCACACACGAACCTCTCGCCGAACTGAAAGTGACAAACACAGTTCCTAGTCTGAATTTAAGTTCTCTCTTGCACACATCACTTCTGAGGTATTCCTTAGAGAATAGACTCTCTAAGGAATACCTCACCAGTGAGTTTATTTCACAACTTGAGCGTGCGCGGTATGAAACTTTAGTGTAAACAAATATTTATTGATTTTATTGATTTCTTTGTGAGGATAAATTCCCAAATGTTACTGAGAGGTGCAATAATATCCAGCATTATGTATATAACGAACGAATGTAGTATTTTTACGCCCCTTCAAGGAACCTTTGGAGGCGTCAAGATAAAATATATTTTGTTTCATAAAAGATCGGAAAATATATATGTATATCGTTCAATCTTGACAGTAAAATATTCACCGTATGTCCACACTATCCGTCCAGAGAGCATGTAAGGGCGCTGACGTCATCTGCACCTGTTCTTCCAGTTTGAGCAGCGCGGTCCAATGTAAGAAGTATTTTATATGTTCCGGAGACAAGTGTCCCAAGATTTGTTCTCGAAGTTTCGACAGTGGGTGCTTTTCTGTTACAGTCGGGCCATCAGTGTGCCTGTTAAAAGCACTTAGATTACTATGTGGCCATAATGTTAATATTTTGTTAGTTCCAATAGCAGTTTTAACGTCATAACTTACCGTTGTTGCCAAAGCCGGATCTATTTAAGGGGCCCTCGAAATGCTTAGATTGATCAACCTTATGGTATTAGATAAAAAAAATATTTCCATGTAAATTGTTACTATTTTACGGTCAAAAAGCGTTGGAGCGCAGGGTCTCCAAATTCGCGGGGTCCGTAGCATTTGATACTTTTGCTACGTGGCTTATCTGTGGTTCTATCTCTCTAGTATATTGGTAAGTCTCACGTACATAGGAAGTATTGTTCAACCGCATATCAAGCAAAAGTTGGCGAAATTCAGCGCTACGAGACAAATAGGAAATGCCTTTTTATTTTCGTTCACTGTCATCCTATCTCTATGTATATAATTTTGTTAGTACGTTGTAATCGTCACTTCAGTGTATATCAAGAATTAGAAATCTATAGTTTCCCACGCCCGTGTCTACCACCAAACACCTTGCAATCGAACTTCGTTAGCTGAAACAATACTCACTTGCCACTGGGATCGATCGAAGAATATTGTTTCAACTAAAATTCACCCGTTAAACATGTCATAATTTAAACGTTTATAATGTTGTGTCTTTCAATAAGTTAAGCAATTTTATAAGCATTCTTACCACAAGTGTACTGAGCAGAGAGTGGCGTAAGGACATTTCGAACAAGCATTTTCGTGATGTATTGGCTCCGGTAGTTTCTGTTGCAATAGCGCTGATGCTTCTTCAATGTCACTCAATTGTTCTGTAATAGGTCATATATTGTTTTGAATGCTTAACGTCCAAAAATTACTAGCCAGAAGTGTAACAACACCATCTGTTAACCAGAGATATTTGAAAAAAAAAATAGCTTATAATAAAAAACAAATCGTAGAAAGCGCTTGCAATCCACCAGCCATTTGTGTTTCGCCATATAATTGACAAAAACAAGTGCTCGGAGTTGATTGGAACTTTTTTAATTTATATTATAATTAACTTACAGCTTGTAGCCAATGTGTCAAAACGAAAATTTACAAATATACCCTCAAACAATGAACAAGACGGCAGAATCTGGAAATATGTGAGTATCATGGATTGTGGGCACAAAATCGTTCAGAAATCATAGCTTAGTCATCGGACAGACACTACAAGTATAATAAAATCTATGAAACAAAGACAATGAAATTATATTTCCATGCAAATAATGACGTTACCTGGTTCAGTGCTCTTGCTAGCAAGATACTGCACGAGGTCATTGCGCAGCATGACCAGGTCTCGTCGCTCCGGATACCCGCAGTTCACCTCTCGCAGATCCACGCGGTCTCTAAGGTCAAGAATATTTACGTTTGGCTATCAAAACATTATATACATTACATCTTAATAGATATTATATATGTGAAAGTGTGTTAGTCCAGCTCGCCAGCCCTTCTAGACGTGCACTAGGATGGACCATAACAGAAAAGGGTTTGTCTAGGCGGGCAGACGGCTGACCGAAATTGGATGAAATTTGGCAAAGAACTAGATTATTAGCTGGATTAATAAATATTTTGTTTTGTTCCAGAAAAAAAATATAATAATTAAAACAATTAATAATTAAAATTTTACGCGGGCACAGGAAGTTGTATATATAGCAGAGACCTCAAGTAAAGTAGCAGTCCCCGCTGCGATGAGACGGCCGGGTGTTCGCGTCTCTGCACGCTCAGCATCATGCCGTACATGACCAGCTGGCCGCGGTGCTCGGCCGACACAGAGGCTTTACCACTTTTCAGCTCTAGGGGGACTATTTCTTCACTCTTTGACGATTTGCTTCCTAAGATTAGATACCATATGTATAATTAAATGTTAAATATCTATGTCGCCGTAAGGAGCCGTGGTGGCTGAGTGGTTCGAGCAGTTGCCTGCGACGCAAAGGTCGCAAGTTCGAATCCCGACTGTACCAATGAGTTTTTCTGAATTTAAGTACAGTGATTAGTCACACCACGAGCTTTACGGTGAAGGAAAACATCGAGAGGAAACCTGCATACGTCTGAGAAGAAATTCAAAGGCCTATGTATAGTCGTGCTTGAGTAAAGGCGATGGACTCGCCATCTGTCACGTTGGCACCTAATATACCTCTGGCGGAAAGTGGGTGTGTGGGTATTACCTAGACACCTCTGCCTACCCCTTCGGGGACCCTTGTGGGAAGGCGTGAGGGAATATCTATGTCAATATAAAACCAGTATTTGTATGTTTGGCCGCTATGGGTTCCGAAACCATTGTGATGGAACTATGATAGGGTGTGCTGGGGATGTAGCGGGATCCTGCCCCGGAAGAAAAAAAAAGGAACACGCTAGATGGCGCTGTAGAACACTTACTCTATAACGTTCCACGTATAGCAAAGAAATTTGTATGATATTGCAACGCATGCCGGTCGCAGCTAGTACTTATTTTATTAAATATAGAGAGAGATGTGGTGCCCACTTCTCGAGTAGTATAAAAGCTGCAAGGATAGCGCATTAAAGAAGAACAGTTTATGAAACCGTCTCGCCATCTGACATTCTGACACTTGAATATATTATCTCAGGCACCCTTGCCTACCTCTTCCCAGAACAGTGCAGGAATGCGTAAAGATATACATAGTATATTTTTATAGACGCTTATAATTGTAAGAACATTTATGTTGTGTCCAATATATATATATATATATATATATTGACGTTAAATAAATAAATAATTTCAGTTCTTTATACCTTAAGAAAATAGACCAAAGGCAGCATGTATGCACATGTGCAGTGAATCTCAGATCAATTCAGTTAAAAAACGCACCTTTCTTGTCATGTATTGTGACTTGTAAAGTAGCATCGATTTTCCCTTTTAATCCTAATTGCGGGCAGCAAATATTTTCTTCAATATCTAGAACTTGATTGATGTGTCCAGACCAACTGTTCTTGTCTTTTTGTAATAACTGAAATATAATGATGAATAACCTAAATTTTATACATATAACTAGCCAAATGATACCTCATAAAAGTGAAAGTGTGTGCAAGAAGAGCCATATGAAGACCACACTCCAACTACCTAGAACGAGAAATGAGAAAATAAACTAATGAAACCAAAGAGGTCTGTAAAGTCTAGAGAAAAGTAGCATTCTACTCTCTCCGTCTATCCTGTGAGAGACTTGGCGTGATGTGTATTTATGTCAGTACATTTAAGAATAAAATAATTTTAAGTAATGGTCCTTCGAGCACATTTTTTAATTCGGGCAAATAAAATATTTCACTTACATTATTAGCCGATTTACCAGCAACATAAGTCCGCATGAAATCTGATAGAGGCATAAGATAAGTATTTATGCTTGCTCTCGCCTCTTCTTCTGTCAATCCCGCGTCATACAACATTTGCACCGAGCCCTTTATAATACTGTCTGCTTCGGATCGCAACTGATCGGTGTTCTTTATGTTTTGTGTCAGTGCCCTTTGAACTAGTTCATGGACTAAGATTCCTATTGTCATCTGTAATTTTGATAAGGAATTAATCATAATAAGGATTTTTGTTATTCCACATTTCGACTTATTTACAACCATTGTATCGCATGGACTGGATCCAAAATGTCGAGAAAACTCATTATAAACATCCTTTTTATTATGTTTAATAGCCTAATTTCTTGGAAGATTCCTCGGACACTATTTAAAGCTGAGGAAAGAGTGAAAAGGAATTTATTTTGAATGTGGCACCGCAAGTCTATAATCAATGTTACGTCACCATCTTTACACACCGTGTACCACCCGTGACTACCCCAGTGTCTACCAATTGGCATAAAGACATGAGACCCCTTTAAAATAATAAAAAGAAAAAAATCAAAGAGACTTCAACAACAAAATGGCTTATTGTTTTTTGGCCATGGTAAAGAGATAAACTAAAAAGAAAAAGTACTATTACCATCTTATAGACTAGGCAGTCTAAGCGAATGCATCTGAATCTAATTTATAGTTAAATAGAAAGTTTCAGTACCACATATTAATATTGCACTTCTCAACAATGGAAGTTTATTATGTGGCTACTAAACCAAAGGTCGCAATTAAATAAATAAAGGAAAGGGCAGCTAATAGCTGAAGTAACTCACAGCACTATTAGGAGGATCGATTCCTCTCCATCTCTCCTGCAGTACAGCTTTACGCTTACAGAACACGCCAGCAACCACACTGGTAGAGGACATCAGATGATCTGGATGGAGTATCAGAAGACCGGATGTGTTGTCGATGCAATAATACCCTGATGAGTTGAGCACTGCTATCACACTCACGACGTCGCCTTGCTTTATCGGGGTGTTCAACCTGGAGTAAAATGTATATTGGAAACTTTGTGAAGATCTTAGTTAATCAATCACGCTAGACCAGCTGAACGGAATTGGATGAAATTTGGCACAGAGATAGATTATTATCTGGATTAATCACATATAAAACTGAATATTAGGTGAGACATCATTGTATAAGAGATATGTAAATTAGACTCTAGGCCTAAGTAACCAAAGGCTTGAAAGCATGATAAAACCTGCTAATTTTCAACAAGAAATTCAATGTTGTGCTTGAGAAAGGATGACAGATTCACCAGCAGTAACTTAGGCAAAGGCCTGTGCCTGTGGGAAAGCTTATTTACATACATATATACAAGTATATACATATTATTATTATATACAAGTTTATGGAGAATTTAACATAATTAGATGAGAAATTCTCACCAAACACCTTCAACGAAGCAAGTGCCTGTGTTATTTGCTGCATTCTTCAGTCTGAGCCTTACACTGCTGGGGTTCCGCTCCACAGTTAGTACTTCACATCGTTGCAATCTTTTCAAGTCCAGATCTTCTGAGCAGCCCTACGGAAATACCACATACCACTATCAATAATATGAGGTTACTGCTGCGTTTTGTGGCTTGCAAAACCGGGGATATCACTAATATATACTGTTATGATAGTTGAAAGATGATAATAAATATAGTCCTTAAGTTATTATTATAGTAATATAGTAATTATTATAGTAATATAGTAGCCGGGGTGGCCGAGTGGTTCGAGCAGTTGCCTGCGACACAAAGATCGCAAGTTCGAATCCCGACTGTACCAATGAGTTTTTCTGAACTTAAGTACAGTGATTAGTCACACCACGAGCTTTACGGTGAAGGAAAACATCGAGAGGAAACCTGTCTGAGAAGAAATTCAAAGGCGTATAGTTGTGCTTGAGTAACGGCGATGGACTCGCCATCTGTCACGTTGGCACCTAATATACCTCTGGCAGAAAGTGGGTGTGTGGGTATTTATTACCTATACACCTCTGCCTACCCCTTCGGGGACCCTTGTGGGAAGGCGTGAGGATATTATTATAGTAATTATATAGTATGCTAACTAGCATTCTTGCTCAAAATCCAGCAAGGAACCCAGTAATTGAAATAAATTTGTTGATTGCATTTTCGCAATTACAATACATAACAATTTGCAGTTACAGACAATACTCTTCAGGACCATTGTGGGAATGCATGAAGATAAAGGAATATTTAACACATAAATATTTTTTTTTTATTTAACTGTACCTCATCAATAGCATCAATATCCCAATCATTGCCAAATGCCTCCTCAACATGATCATCAAAGTCCAGCACTTTCACAGTGGACCCACACTTGGACGGTGACACAATGTCATTTAGAGCCTTCTCAGGAGTCCTCAACTTAGTGACTGGAGTGCACTGGAACTCTGAAAATTAAGGTACTTATGATAGTAACGGCGATGGACGCGCTATCTGTCACGTTGGCACCTAATATACCTCTGGCGGAAAGTGGGTGTGTGGGTATTGTATTACCTATAAACCTCTGCCTACCCCTTCGGCGACCCTTGTGGGAAGGCGTAAGGATATATTATATTATATATTAATACTGCTGCATGCATCATAAATTTTTTTTATGTACAATGTGAAGCCAGTGTTGTATGATGAAGATGAAATGCTAAGATATAAGTAATGGTGCTTTTGGGAAATGGGAGTACATTCATCCCCTGGCACATTGGCACTTTAACCTGGCCAAAAGAAAGTTACTATCTCCCTGCCTATGTCTTCAGCGTGCGAGCATTACCCCTAGTGTTGCAAGTGTCCATAGCTGGTGGTAACTGCTTACCATCAGATGGACCGCATGCTTGGTTGCCACCAGCATGGTAAAAAAAGCAATTTGGAAAAAAAAAATTGTTTTGTTACAGCAGTTAACAATTGAGTATTGGCTACATAAGCCACATTTGAGTACAATTCAGACATAGCAATCACCCAATCACCATTGTGACAGACCAGACAGCAGGCCATATTTACTTGTTAGATGTGATCAATTCAGTATTTGGGCTTTACTTTTTTTAACCTTAGAACTTATTTTTTACATAATATGCAGTGACCTATGTCATTACCTTGTTTTGGACTTTTCTTTGGAGTTCTGCTTTTCTTTCCTCTATGATTATCATGATTTGGTGAAGCCTTCTCAGGACTACGAACTTTAGTATTATTTTCTGCATGATTTCCATTTTTCATAGATGATTTGTTTACATCACTAACAACTTGGTTATTATTAATCTTAACCGGAGACAAAGGTGATCTACAATTATTTGAGTCCAATATTGGTCTGAGCTGTGTTTCATTATTGTTTAATGTAATGTTTGTATTGATAGACAATGCACAAGAACTAATAGTTTTTTGGGGTGATATTTTTATCTTCAACTTTTTATGACTATTCTCACTGCGAGAGACGAAAATATTAGTGGAATTATTTGATTGTGTGACATCATTTCGAATGTTATTAAGCGGTGATGAAGCTTTCCTTTTCGAAGATTGCTGTTCGGAAACTTGACTTTCAATACCAGAAGTTGTTGTCTTCTGACTAGAATTCGTTGTATTCTTGAAGAATTGTGTTATTGCTTTTTGATTCTTCGGAGGTGCTATTACCTGCCTCTGAATAGTAAAAAAAAATTTGAATGTTGAAAATAAAATAAAGATTTGTACGTAATTTGCTATATTCACTTAAATACCGCACCTTTTTCATAGTAAGGGCCCTAGGCATGGTTAAACAAAAAGGTTTAACAGTATTTACTAACCATACATTTAAATATAATTAATTCCTAAGGTAAATTAAACAACATTGATTCCGCATATACAATCATCCCTACATTCTATAACCCAAACTTCGCGCTATTTTTTTATGTTTGTTGAAGAATGTGACAGCAGGCGTATTTGGCACCTCTTTTCATCTATATTTTTTTTGGGTTTCATGACTTGGATACGAACGGGTATACATTTTATATACATATCTAAAACTAAAAATAATTATATTTATTTTAAATAACTACAATGAGCAGTATTTAAATGAGACAGTTGTAAAACTAACTACTTGCAGATAAAATATTTGACCCAAATCGGTATCCCGCGTAAGAAGACTATCAACATTGTCACGCTGGATAGCAATGCTGATTCTCTGGGTGAGATATGTTCCAGTCTGCCAGTCACGAGGTTTAAGTATCGACACTATCGACTAGATGACATGAGACCTCGTTTAAAAGATGGTGAGCCTCAGGACCCCCAAGGTCACAGAGTTTCAACCGCAAACACCGCTCACATGTAACCTGACCCGAGACAGGTATATTTGCGGCGCTTGAGGTACTCCTGCTGAGCAGCAATGTTGCCGGGCCACACAGTCGAAAGTAGCATCATCCAAACCGTACCGATTAAAAGAGGGCAATGCATGAAGCCAGAGTCTGGACTCCCATAGTCAGGAGACGGGCCCGATCTGCAGAGTTGAATGCACTATCGAGAAATGCATTATGTGTCAACCTGCCGATAGGATAGGATCATCCCAGGGGAACGTCTGTGTCTAATCCAAGCATATAAAATGAACTGTTTGTCTGTATGTCCTTTATAGAATCGTAAACGGCTGGACCGATTTTAATGAAATTTTCTGTTTATTAAGGTTTATTCGATAATGGTTTAGATTCACAATTCGACCCGATAGGTGGCGCCACTGGGTCCGTCTTTTACTTTTTCACCTTAGCGAAGCTTTGATACTCAGATGCTTTAGTTATTGTTCTGAGCTTTGATAAAACTAAGCTGTCAGCTCAGTGTCAGACAGAATATGTTATATGTTTTAAGGTTATCTCGTGTGTTGTTTGTAGTTCATATTTTGTTCACTTGTTTTTATTTGTTTAAGCACATTGCAGAAAGTTCTGAGAATATTGAATAACGTGCTTCGTAATTTGAGTAAACCATGGCGAGAAGACCAGAACACCAAGCTCCACCAGAAATCGTAGGTTTAAATTTGAAGTTTGTTTTCAAGTAAATTTAAGTGAATATAGCAAAACAAATAAAAAAACTTATTATTTTCTGTTTAAGTTCTACAATGAAGACGAAGCTAGAAAATACACCCAAAAGTACGTATGGTTTCCTAAGGGAATACATAATAATAATTCCTGCTTAGCGTTACATATTTTCTAACTCCATAACATTAAATTATTATACATTTGCTTAGTACACGAATCATCGAAATCCAGGCCCAAATGACAGAGAGATGTATAGAGCTACTATTACTGCCTGAAGACAGCTCATGTTTACTTCTCGATATTGGATGTGGATCAGGGTTGTCTGGAACAGTTCTTGAGGAAAATGGACACATGTGGGTTGGAATGGACATATCATCTGCAATGCTAGGTATATACTTGCTAATAGTATTTGCTACAACACATTTTTACAGTATTTACCACCTATTTCTAAAAATGACTTACTTCTAGAGGTAGCACTAGAGAGGGAAACAGAAGGAGACCTTATTCTAGCAGATATGGGTGATGGGGTGCCATTTCGAGCTGGCAGTTTTGATGGAGCAGTATCGGTATCAGCTCTCCAGTGGCTGTTTAATGCTGACAAAAAATCACACAACCCAGTCAAGAGACTTTATAACTTCTTCAGTTCACTTTATGCCTCATTGGTATGAATAAAAATTATTACATTCAATATGGAATATATTTTCACCGATACTTTTAAATGGAACTGCAATTTAAAGGAAACATTTCAACTTGTTTCAGTCAAGATCGGCCCGAGCAGTATTTCAGTTCTATCCAGAGAATGAAAGTCAGCTAGAACTGCTCACATCACAAGCCATGAAGGCAGGCTTTTATGGAGGTGTTGTTGTAGACTTTCCCAACTCTGCTAAGGCTAAGAAGTTCTTCTTGGTGCTCATGACCGGAGGTTCTGCCCCATTACCCCAAGCTCTTGGTGAGTTTGTCATTTAAACTTAGTTAATATATATCAGTATTTTGATTGAATGCTGTATTGTGTAAATTGTAGTGTTGTAAATTATGGCAATACAATATTCATAATCTGTTTTTATTTATTGGCTGAAAATTTTAAAATTATATGCTTATAATAATGTTATATATCCTCATGCCTTCCCACAATGGGCCCCGAAAGGGTAGGCAGTGGTGTATAGTTAATACATACCCACTTTTAAGCATCATCAATTAAAAACAGGCACAGATGAAAGTGACAACAGTCTACAAGTAAAATATGCAAGAAGGGAAGTAACAAGAGGTGCCAGAGGAAAGCCTCTTAAGAACACAAGAGCATGGCTCCTGGATAAAAAGGAGAGGAGGAGAAAGCAGGGTAAGGAAACTAAGCCAGATACCAAGTACACAGGAAGGAAAAGAAGTGGCAGATTTTGATGAAAATACTTTGTATAAATAAACTATTTAATTAATCTACAACTGTAACACATGTTATTTTATATGTTCCTATCTTTAGACTACATACTTCCAAACTGTGTCCACTCCATGACCAATTGTTTCAATAGGCATCATATTAGGCAGTGGAAACCTGCAGGCCACAACCACAGTGCCTTTACATGTTTCCTGTAACAATTTCTTCTCTAACTCTGTCATCATTTGCTCAACACCAAATATCACAACATTGTCATAAGGTTTCAAATCAAATGTCCATAAGTTATGCTTGTAAAACTTACAAGTCCTATATTCTGGGTTAAGTAATGCAACTAATCGTGAATAACAAACTAGCCATGGATTCAACTCGACTCCATCTGCTCTAAAGCCTAGTTTAGCAGCAGTAAAAACAATTCTTCCATCACCTGACCCAATATCTAGCAACTTCCCTCTACTTCCACCCAAAGCCTTAGTTACTCCCATCAATTGCTCAGTTGTAGCTGGCACATAAGGCAAGCATATTCTGCGTAACGCTGGTGATACGAACGGTATACAAATAATACTGACTCCTACCGCTAAGCCACCCGTACCATAAATCAAAAGTTTTCCGGCGGTGGATAATTTTTTACCCTCTTTGGGCTCTGTAGCATTTCTTGGAGACTGGAGCACATCCAGCTCCATTATAATAAGTATTACAACTAAACTACCTTAAATTTAGTCTATTTTAATAACAACGAAGGTTATGTTAAACATCGTTCTTTGATAGGTTCTTAATTTATACCATGACATTTATTATAATTTATTCATGACATGGATACTAGTCTTTACTATAGAGTCGTGGTGGCCGAATGGTTCGAGCGTGCGGTAAAAAGATGGCAAGTTCGAATCCCGACTTTACCAATGAGTTTTTCTGAAACTTAAGTCCAGTGATTAGTCACAAACATCGAGAGGAAATCTGCATACGTCTCAGAAGCAATTCAAAGTTCTATTTATAGTCGTTCTTGAGTAACGGCGATGGACTCGTCATCTGTTGCTTTGGCACCTGAAATATATCTCTGGCGGAAAGTGGGTGTGTGGGTACTATCCATACACCTCTGCTTACCCCTTCGGATAACCTTTTGGGTAGGCGTGAGGATATATAAATAACCAGTCCAGGCCAGCTCTGCACTTAACACAACTAAGGGCACCGTTGCTGTGTTAGGTGCACAGAATGTCAGTTGTCTGTCAGTGAACCGAAAAGTAAATAAATCAATCATTGCTCACTGTTCTGCGATTTTCTCGGAATATACTTTACCATCACTGTTATATTAAACTGAATTACATATATGACTGCCTTCGAGGAATTCGGTGTCCTCCCAGAGCTGGGGAAGGCTATAGATGAGATGGATTGGACGTTGCCGACTGATGTCCAGGCCGAAGCGATACCTCTGATCCTCGGTGGGGGAGACGTTTTGATGGCAGCTGAGACGGGCAGCGGTAAAACCGGTGCCTTCTGTTTGCCTATTCTGCAGATCGTGTGGGAAACGTTAAAAGATATGCAAGAAGGGAAAACAAGTAAGGTTATACAAAATGTGTCTTCGGAGTGGACGATTTCATTTTTCGATCGTACGGATGCATTGGCTGTGACGCCTGATGGACTTAGATGCCAATCTCGAGATCAACAAGCCTGGCACGGGGCCCGGGCTACAAAAGGTGTACATTCTAAGGGCGCGTATTACTACGAGGCAACTGTGACTGATGAAGGGCTGTGCCGTGTAGGCTGGTCTACCCAGACGGTAAGGAAATCTGTTTAGGTAAAATTTTAATATGCATC
This sequence comes from Drepana falcataria, assembly GCA_945859725.1. Taxonomy (NCBI): domain Eukaryota; kingdom Metazoa; phylum Arthropoda; class Insecta; order Lepidoptera; family Drepanidae; genus Drepana; species Drepana falcataria. The sequence continues at coordinate 4,038,430 of OX243941.1, read as the reverse complement.
TGCACTCTGTACCATTAATAATATGCAAAATTTTCTATTTCCTATTCTTCAGGCACGCTTAGATCTGGGTACAGATAGACTAGGTTTCGGATTTGGAGGTACTGGTAAGAAGTCAAATGCTAAACAGTTTGACGATTATGGATCAGCATATGGCATGAATGATGTCATCGGTAAGTAACAACTCAAATTCTGACATACATCTCATCACTCTTAAGTCCTTGAGGCAGGCAGAGAGGCTAGAATACCAGTAGCACCTCTATCACCTCTAGACTTAAATTAACACCTCTAGACAATTAAACTTAAATTCCTCTTGCCCTTCATCCACTTTTTATTAATTTTAATCTACTGCTATACTGTTACTGCTCTGCTCCCACGGTTGATAATATATAGCCTTCCTCACTAAAAGAACTATTATGGGTTGTAGTTCCAGTGATTGCATTTATAGAATCATTCATTCGTTTTTGTTTTCAGTAAATTCTGGAATTATAAAAACTTGATGTTTCAGGCTGTCAACTGAATTTTAACAATGGGGAAATTAGTTATACCAAAAATGGTGAAGATCTTGGGGTTGCATTCAAACTAGAGCCATCAAGACGCTCAGATTGTTACTTCCCAGCTGTGGTGCTTAAAAATGCTGAAATGAGCTTCAATTTTGGAGCTACACCTTTTAAGGTGAGTTAAAATAGTTATACTGCAAGTTTAAAATGTCCTTTATGAATATATACAGTCAACTAGTGAGGCATGAAAATATGGTGTATCTTTTTTTAATTTCCTGTTTATGCTGCAAAATATTATAAATTAGAGTATTAAAACTCTTAAAAGGCAGATTCCGTAGTATGGGATTTAATGGTATCATACCCTTTCATACACATGGTACATACATGATTAAATACATTGATATTTATGTATGTAGTGCATAATTATTCACACCCGGTCCTTCACATGGTAGGCAAAGAGAATAGATGGCACTCTATTTCTATGGTCTATTCTATATCTCTCTAATCTATAAATACAAGTTATGTGACTTTAATTACAGAAAAATCTATGTATCATAGAGAAAACACTAGTATTAGGTGGAATGTACACTTTTCTCTTTACACTCTCCAGATAAAAATGTCTGAAATATAATAGTTTGCATTTAAAATTAAATTATTAATTATTGTTAAAAAAATATCACAAAATAAGAGTTATAAAGCTGTTTTCTAATCAAACATTAATGATTTTCTTTTTATGTAGTACCCACCATCTGGAGAATTTGTTGCTCTTAGCAAAGCCCCTAAGGAGTACATGAAGCATAACCTTGTGACAGCCATTGCTGCAGCAGAGGCCAAGCCAACCAGCAATGCACCACAGGCTATTATTATTGAGGTAATTCTTATGTATTTTGTATGTAGATTAATTAATGTTTACATTAACATACACACATAGATACATAATATCATTATAGGTTTGTTATAAAGTAAGTAGAGACAGTAGTAGTTCTAGTAAGTTCTTTGCTGTTTAAATATATAATATATGATCACATCCCTCAGCAATGAGACTTCCAAGTTTATGTTAAGTAATTGGTCTAATTTTTACGTTAGGCTTCATCTCTAACTATGTTTAAAAAAAATGTGTAAAATACCTTAATAGATTTAGTACCTACTTCTTACTTTCCCTTATGCACTTTTAACACAACATTATCATTGTATCCTAAAATCAAGAGGGGGGCCAGGAGACGCTTAGCACAGGGAAACCTAGTTAGGGCTCCTGCCTCCCACCTACAAATCTAATTTATATGTGGGATTTTTGTATGTGGGAAGAATAAAATAATTTTGAATTTGAATTTGAAAGAAAAAATATTTCGTGCGTATTATTTTATTGCCCTTAATGCGTTGCGTATTTAATTACCCTTGTTTCGGCGGAAATATAATTAGGTTTGTCGAGCAATGCTAGATTTCTTCTTAAACCTATGCAGGCTTCAATTCAATGTTTTTCTTACTGGAAAGGTTGTAGTGTGATTTTTACTGAATCTTGTTTTAGGAAAATATGTTTTGAATTTAAGGCATAGGTTGGCTGAGCTGGGTTGGAAACGTACTGTATACAATAATGATTAGAAGCACTGGGTTTGGTCTATAAAAAAAGGCCATCAACCCTAGAGTAGATTCGGTTCTTAATAAGTTTGCAATGTTTCCCCACAGCCATCACGCGAGCTGGCCGAACAGACTTGTAATCAGATAACCAAATTCAGAAAACACTTGGAAAATCCAAAAGTACGGGAGTTACTGGTTGTTGGTGGTGTCAATGTGAAGGACCAAATAAACCAGCTTAATGCTGGAGTAGACATCGTGGTCGGCACGCCTGGCAGGCTGGAGGATCTAATTCATGGAGGTAGGTTGGTTGGGAAGAACTTTAATTATTATTCTAATTACACTTCTGCCTCAGGTGAAAAGGTCTTATATTCGTTCCTACGTATTTGATAACTCATAAGTTTTTATCTATTTACTATTGTTTAAAGCATATTTGTATGCCTTAGAAAATACACAATCCAACCTATTTTACAAATAGAATATTTTATACTAATGGTAACTACATTCAGCACCTAAAAACCTAGTTGCATATGTAATTGTGTCTGCAAAACCCATAGAGGCGACAATTATTTTTTATTAGATATTCATATTTAACCATGTACCAGTGTTGTTAGGTAGATATACATTTATCAATGTAACAATACTATAGATAGGTACAGTATGGGCTATAATTTGACTGTATTTTTTTAGTTACTAGAATTTAGTGTGAATTGAAATATGATTGGTTTAATTAACTTCATCCCAAGGTTACCTGGCGCTCACCCATTGCCGGTTCTTTGTCCTGGACGAGGCTGATGGCTTGCTCAAAGCGGGCTATGGTGAGCTCATCGAACGCCTGCATAGGCAGATACCTAAGCTGACGTCCGATGGGCGTAGGTTGCAGATGGTAGTCTGCTCTGCCACCCTTCATGCCTTCGAGGTTAAGAAGATGGCGGTGAGTAGAAAGAAATTCAAAGAAATATGTATTGTCATTCTTAAGAACATTAGATAAGCAAATTTCCTTGTATCCTCCTTAATTGGCCTGTTGTAATGTTAAAAATTGTTTGAAGATTTTAATATTGCCTACAGGAGAAACTGATGCACTTCCCAACGTGGGTGGACTTGAAGGGAGAAGACGCTGTGCCTGAGACGGTGCACCACGTGGTGGTGAATGTAAACCCACAGAAGGACCGCTCTTGGGAGACACTCCGAAGGTATGTCCATCATTACAATGCTTATGTTAATTAAATAGACAACAATTTCTTCTACTTACCCTTATACCGTAAAGTTTGCTATGTATAAAAACCTACTACTACTACTACTATTAGCATAGTAGGCTCGACCAGACAAGCAATTGTAACTGTTATCTTATTTTATGGCATCTTCTTTTTCAGTCACGTGACAACAGACGGTGTACACGCCAAAGACAATATTCGTAGCGGCAACACTACGCCTGAAACGCTCTCTGAGGCAGTCAAACTGCTTAAGGGAGAATATTGCGTGAGAGCTATAAGAGAACATAAAATGGAAAGGTATTTTGGTCAAGAATCTTGTACAAGTACTTTTTTCACGAAGGTGTATGTAGTTAATATGTATGAGGTAGGATAATAAGATAATTCCACACAAATTGACCTAGTTTCATGCCACGCAAACCTTGTGTCTTTGGGAACTAGGCAAAAGATCGAAGAAAAAAGAAAGATCGAAGAAGAAAGAGAAGATTGTCATCACTTGTGTCGTTGTACTATTCTCAAACGTGTGTGCATTTGTGTATATTTCAGGGCCATTATCTTCTGCCGCACAAAGTTGGACTGCGATAATCTGGAGCATTATCTTAAGTCGTACGGGACTGAATTCTCGTGCGTGTGCCTCCATGGCGACCGCAAGCCCCAAGAGCGCAAAGGCAATCTAGAGAAGTTCAAACAGCAGCAAGTCAAGTTCCTCATTTGCACTGATGTGGCCGCCAGGGGTATTGACATCACCGGGTTGCCTTTTAGTAAGTACCGACTTCCTGTGGATTCGATACCATATTAGTACGCCAAGTCCAACTTGAGGGAAATAGAACGCCAGTACTTTTTCTTCGCTCATCCATAATCATACAAAATCGCCGGTTAGATTTGCTTGATCTTTCCTTTCTTTATTTTGCAACCAATTGGATCTAGGTAGTTGGACGTGTTCTTTAATTATTTCTTCCATACACATTTGTATTTTGTCAATATATATCCCCACGTGTTCTAAACATAAAATATTGTTATTGTGTTATTGGTTGCAGTGATCAACATCACGTTGCCTGACGAAAAGTCAAACTACGTACATAGGATTGGTCGCGTCGGGCGCGCGGAGAGAATGGGACTCGCCATCAGTCTCGTCTCTACTGTACCTGAGAAGGTGATTACACCTACATCACACTAGCTTATGTGCACACACTTAATGAGATAATAATACGTATGTAGTATGTGTATGAAAGGTTGCAAGTTCTAATCCAGACTGTACCAATGAGTTTTACTGAACTTAAAGTACAGTCATTAGTCACACTAAAAGCTTTACGGTAAAGGAAAACATTGAGAGGAAGATAAAGAAATTCAAAGGATGTATTGTCGCGCTTGAGTTACGGCTTTGGATTCGCCATCTGTCACGTTGGCACCTAAAATATATCTGTGGCGGAAAGTGGGTACTTCCTATACACCTCTGCCTACGCCTTCGGGGGCCCTTGTGAGAAGGCGTGAGGATAAATATACATACTTAATGAGATCGGTTGAGTAGCTTAGGCTTACCATACATATATAACTGTGAGGTCCATTCGTCCTGCGAACCTACAAAGCATGTTCAGATGATGACAGATGGTTAGTCCATAGACAAACTTTACCCCGGACGCCACATAGGCCTCAAATATTTCAGGCGCCCGGAAGTTTCCTCGAGGGATTTTCCTTTACCGTAAAAAATATACATAAGAATCCAGACAAGATACAGAAGAAATCCAGAATAGGCTTAAGCATTTTTCTCTGGTATATCGACGATATTTTCCTTCACCGGATAGCCAATTTCAACTTAATATTTTATTTTTTTACATTTGATGTTTGACGCTTAACGCATTTGTGATTGTGTAGGTGTGGTACCACGGCGAGTGGTGTTCGTCCCGCGGCCGCAACTGCGGGAACACGTGTCTGATCGACGACCGGCCGCGAGGCTGCTGCATGTGGTACAACGAGCCGCAGGTAACGTCACCATCAATCTATACTTATATTATAAATGTGAAAGTTTGGATGGCTGGATGTTTGTTACTTATTCACGACAGAATAGCTCAATGTTGTGCCGGACGAGTGGTTCAAATCCCGACTTTACCAATGAGTTTTTCTGCAGGTAGACTTAAGTACAGTGATTAGTCACACCACGAGCTTTACGGTGAAGGAAAACAACGAGAGGAAACCTGCTAACTTTGAGAAGAAATTCAAAGGAGTATGTATAGTCGTACTGGAGAAAGGGCGATGGATTCGCCACCTGTCACGCTGGCACCTAAAATAAATCTGCGGCGGAAAATGGGTGTGTGGGTATTACCTATACATCTCTGCCTGCCCCTTCGGGGACTCTTGTGGGAAGGAGTGAGGATATATAATTTATTTTATTATATACTAGCTGTACCCTGCCACGCTTCGCTGTGGATATGTGACTGATGCAAAAAATAGATAAAATAATCCTTGATGCGGATTATATATCATGCTAAAATTTCAGCTTGATCGGTGCAGAACTTTTGAGTTTTTGAAGCGTACACAAACCAACATAATATTTATATATATATAGATACATGTTTTCCTTCATCTTAGTACTTGGCAGACATCGAAGACCATCTTAACGTAACGATCCAGCAGATCGAGCCCAACATGAAGGTACCTTCCAACGAGTTTGACGGAAAAGTTGTCTATGGCGAGAAGCGTCGAAATGTCGGCACTGGCTACCAGGTACCGTTCTGTTTTTAATACCTATAATAATATACGCCCCTTCTTATCCCTAGCATGGGAACTCTCATGAGAATGCATTAATAATAATGACACGTTAGTGAAGCAATTATATACTTTCACCTCGCTTCTACTCACAATGATCCGCGAAAATAAGATCAGTTGGAAAAATAATTATTTGAAGAAGAAGCTATTATTCGAACTAAATCCACCCACGGAACCCATGAAGGAACTGGATAATCAGACTTTTATAAATTTGTTAATTTTTTTTGGAACGAAGTTCCTTATCGCGCTTTGAGAAAGGGGGCTAGACGGAAAAAAATCTTACGAAAAGTTGTCACGACATTCTCACGAAAAGTTGTCACGACATTCTCACGAAAAGTTGTCACGACATTCTTACGAAAAGTTGTCACGACATTCTTACGAAAAGTTGTCACGACACTTTTTGACGTCACGAGTCTGTCTGTCTCTCTCTCTCTCTCTCTTATAGAAAGCAAATTTTTCGTCTCGCTTGAATGCGATGTCACTCGAATTTGCACCTTAAAACTACGTTGATAGGATCTCAGCGTCGTTACGATATCACTGCTTACAGTGCGAAGGCGATGAGAGCGGGTAATACGTTCGGGATCACTCCGGCCGAGTTGAGTCGAGTGAATCCGAAGTATTACGAATATTATAATCCGATATATTTTGGATGGTCACTAGAGATATTAGTTGACTGAGAAATATTAGCATATCATAGATGGCCAGATTCTAATACATGAATACGTCAAATATTAGTGATATCTTAACTAATACTAATATATCAGCAACACCACTAGCCATTGTTACGCGCGAATTTGCACGGATTGTTTTGTTATGCTAATTTATCTATTGTAATATGTGATAAGCTTGATTGTGTTGTAGTATATGGTTTAAAAAAAACGAAAGTAGTGAAATTTTACTTGCCAAGTGTTGTCACAGTGTTTGTTTTGTTTCACCGTAAAGGTTTGCTTGTTTTTGTTTCTTGTCGTCACGTAGTCTGTTAGGTGAGAAATGGCGGCGTTAATACAAATAGGTTGTTGTCTTACAGATTACCTATTATTTGCTGTATATTTTTTGTTTATTTTTGTTTCTTGTCGTCACGTAGTCTGTTAGGTGAGAAATGGCGGCGTTAATACAAATAGGTTCTTGTCTTACAGATTACCTATTATTTGCTGTATATTTATAACCCCCGTGTGAGTGACGTGTGCTTCTTGAACTTCGTTCCATCCGGGTGTCCCTTGACACCTCTCGAGTTTTTTTTAAATAATTGTATACTTTTAATTTATACTTCTCATTTGAAAAATCGAAACAATATGAAGTCACTATTAAACGACATTTGACATATATTCCTAAATATACACATTCCTGATAATCGTTACAAAACATCAACAAGTGCAAGGTGTTTCGATTTTCTGATGAGAAGTGTATATTAACAGTGAGCGTTGATTTAACGAAGATCGTTGCATATTTACAGGACCACGTGACCCAAATGGCTCCAGTAGTGAAGAATTTACGAGAACTAGAAACGCAGACGCAACAATTTTACCTCAAGCAACATCACAACATAACTGTTGCATAGACACGTTCGTTCTTATCATCCATACTATTTATTAATAACTTGCGCATTTAAAAGAACGCATTAAAGACTTATGTTGAAAAATAAAATTAAAGCTAGCTAACGTTTTCAAATTTGCCAGTTAGCCAGTAAACTCATTGATCGGCAAGCTTAGAAAAACATGTATTGACTTGGTATTGATGCTTAAGAAAAATAAACATTCTAAGTTGATATTTTTTATTCTTTTACTCATTCCTCAATTGCTACAGCATACTCAAACAGGGCAGTGTGCGGCCCTCTCTCTAAATAAATTATTAAGTCTCATAACACCGCTATATAGGAAAATAGCCATTAACAATACTGATGCAATAATCAAAGTCCTGACAGTCTGCAATTCCCTATAACTTCATATTTCACACCTAATATAAAAGATCTAAGCGTCGGAAAAATAATTTTGGCACTTGGTATACAAAAATATACATTCTCAATATTACAAAAGGTTTTCGCGACTATCCATTGACATGTGCAACAAGACTGATATATCAAACATTACAAAGCATTTGTATAGCAAACATTTCATATTAAATTTACTGATTCTGTATAATCAGTAAATTTCATCGCAATCAAATTCTGTCATAGAGTTGTGAATTAACATTACGAAAAAAACATTAGACTAATTCAACAGTAACTCCAGTGAATTACACAATATTCTCAATGTCATAATCAATAATGCATTATGCTAAATTATGCAATTCTATCAACAATACATACAAACATCTATAAAATAACGACATACAATTGAAAGCGTTATTGCGTATTGCTCCACACACATAGTGATGTTAAACCGATTCATCAATGAGTAAAATATAAAACATGAATATCATGAATACTTCCACATCGACTGCATGCCTTAGATGAATTAGAAAGTATAAACCTAAGGACTATTGCCACTAGCGGCAATAGCGGCAACTGCCCGTTGCTTTGATATGAAAACGCATGGTATAAACGCAGTCTTGCAGCGTTTGTCTTGGAACCATGGCGGTAGACTGTAGCGGAGCGCTGCATCCTCTTCGCACTCCGCGTGTATAGCCGCAAGCGCTTCCTATGCTAAATGTTCACACAATTTTACTGCCATCCTAGTGTATGCATAAAATCTCTCAAATTCCTTAGGTTGAAATACAATATTAAACTCAGCTGTCACGTGACTCCTATTGCAGCGGCACGCCGCATGACGACCGGCCGCGATTGCGTTATAGGCCTAAAGGTGCGTCCGAGCAACTATAATCGTGTTTGCCCGAAACAAGGCATGAGCAATGTGGACAGTCTATACAGGAGTTTGGAGAGTCTACATTAAAATAATATCATTCTGTTGGCACTTAAGGTGGGCACACACTGTACATTGTGCACATATTTCAATTACAGGACCATTGACTACATTTTTCATTGTATCTTGTAATTAATATGAACCCGCGTGCCTACCTTAATACCAGGAATCGAATACATTTTCAATAATCTGATTATTACCTATCAAACTGAGTAAGCCTAAAATTACCTTAAAATGCATTATACGTCAAATAAAATATATTACTCTATTTTAAATTGTAATCTAGCACTTGATGTTACAATTAAGTTAATATGTATATAATAAAACAGATTCAACCATATTGATAACATATACGCGTTCTGAAGTAGCTCAACAGTTAACTGTATGTAGAGTAGATAGGGTTATGTTAGGAAATCACAAGGTTATTAGTACAATAGGATAGGAACTACGAAAGCAATACTAAGTATTTCGTCTGTTTTACATAATGTTGCTGGATCTATTTTGAGACATTTCCATACAAATTGTCCAAGTAGCGAACTTAGCAAGATTCTAAAATGGGTCCTACAATATATTTCTATAAATAAAACATTCAAGCCTAAGGTACAAATAATTCCTGTTTAAAACGACCATATCTGTTCCAAACAGAAAATATTTAGCTTCGATTAGTGCGAATGAAATATGTCAACACAAATTAATAATAATGGCAACATCGCCAGACCCAGCCACATAGTAGACATGTTATATACAAGTGCACATTCGGTAAAGTTACTTATTAATGTTTTTACTTATTTTATCGTCACTCTGCTGATCACTGCCGTATATTGCAACTGTTTTTTATACAAAAATACTAACGGTCTTACAAATCAGTATTTCTTTCACGTCTGTCTATTTTATTGTATTATTACTGACTTTATTTCAGCATCATATTTGTGTCTTTGGATAGTTTTTTATCAGTCATTCAAAATCAATATGATTTAAACGAGCTATAGCCAAGTGTACATGATCTGCCGATCCGACAGTAGATTTCAAACACAACAGATTACTACGTTAATATGAACAGACAGTTCACAGCATTTCTATTCCAAGACTGGCAAACATTACCTATCAATTTATCATTACACTCATCACTTATAAATTATTATTACTCTTTTGGTGATCACTGCTATTCCACGAGCTGCATTAAATATATTTGATTTATTCTAAATCTATGAAATATTATATCATACAAAACTCTTACTAGTACAAGTATCAAAATATGTCGTGCGTCCTCGGATCGCTGTTTGGAAGCATCAATAGTATTGCGAACTAATTACGAAATATTCAAAGATACTGGAAGCCAAACTTAAGACCCGAGAGCACACGACAGGGGCACACAACAGTTGCAATTCTACATTCATTCTCACAAGATGAACTCCATCTTTGCGACGCTTTGTATTTATTACGCATATATTACGCGACGAAATTTTATTTAGTCAAGAGAAACAATGTAGAAATACCATTTACCTACTTAGGGGTGCAGTCTATCACACATGCTTATATTCACTAAAAAAAGTCTTACGAGACTCGTATTGTATGCTATGTATTCATAAGGAAAACACAAGGAGATCTCTATTCGGGGAACCACAATCATTCGAGTGGATATTATTTTTTTATATGATATGGACTAACAACGAGAATGAAAGCAACTCCTTCTGATAGATGCCCACCTTAATACGTAAAATCCCTAAACGCTGCAAAGCAAAATCGACCCTATGTCATAATTATACATCCCATTATTGTCTCTAGCTTAAAAAATGATTGGGTATTTTACTTATGCATGCAATGTTTGTTAGTTTTTATGGTGATCAATAAATGATAATGAAAATGTCCGAATCGTGATCTCATTTCGGTGGGCAACTTGATCGCGCTATTTTTAACGATGATATTATAATTACAGCATGACCATCAGGATTTTTCCCACATTAGGTTGGAACACATAGATAAAATATATTCGTTTACCACCGGTCCCCAAACGTCACGTCACGTCCCCCAGACGTTGTCGCGTCTACGGAAAATATGAAGTGTCATCTTATGAAAAAAAAGCTACAAAATCACAATCACACCACACGTTTTACTTAGGGCCGTTCGAAGGATAAATACGAATAAATATATTTGGGCTTTGGACAAATTTAAGGACAGCTAAGTAACCGAATACACAATGAGCAACTCTACAACCTCACGTCTCTCTCAATTACTCTACTTAACATTAGAGTTAACTAAACCTAATTATAAATACTTATACAAGCTATTCGAGTTTGTGTCGTGACCGAGTAACGAACATGATTCAATATTTACCTAGATGAGTTTGTCAGCTGTTAGGGTTGGGAGTATGATTGGGAGTTGGGAGTCTTTTGTACATTTAGTCAGCATCTCTGGCTTTTATATCGTTTTCATCGTGAATATGGGATGTATTTAGAATATTCAACGTGTAAACCTTCAGACGAAAATATCTTACACCATGTGGCTATTAGGCATTCGACCCTGATGCCTGTCGCCTGATGGTAAGCTATTATGGCATATCATGGACGCTTGCAGCACCAAGGTTAAGAATGTCAAGACATTGGCAGTCTCTTGACATTCTTCCTAACAGCTTTACGGGCAGATTATTCCAAAATCTCAGCGACCAGGGAACGACTCCTTATTAAAGCACAGAGCGAGAATTACTGTCCTAACGTGTAGCGATAAATATCTCGTCCCCGGCGCTCTCCAAAAATATGCCAGACCTAGCCTGTACTTTATAAAGCCTGTATTAATTAGGAGTATAGTACAAAGACTTGATCAATCAATCCGATAATACGATCGTCACCGACGTCTGTCGCAATGGTAAATTTCGCTCTTGGCGATCATCCATCCAAAATCCATGATGGAATGAGTTTTTAAGTCATATTTATATAACGCGTCGGCCTATATAATAGGCTCTGCATCGCGTGACCTAGCGTCCGCTAATGTCAATTCAGTGTTTAGAGATATCTAGTCTTTGGGAAATATATTTTCAAGTCGACTAATACCTTTCAAATAGTATTTTCAATGCAACTTGGTTCTATTATTCGCATGAACGAAAGGCAGTTTTACCCTAGCGTATACCTTCAGTGTGCTCTCAAAATGTTAATAGCATAGAGGCACATACTTAGCCCCATATAGGTGTTAATTTTCTAGGCTTCGCCGTAGTCATGTTACATACATAACATTAAAGGAACACAATCGATAATAGCCAATCTTAAATCGATTCTAAAGTTGCAGCCTACGCTGTCAGGTGTCATGCGACAGATCTTATCACTAAAAAATAATACCTAATTTGTCTTTTTGTGGTGTTTACAATGCGTTTGTTTTATTATAACATTATTCCGTCCCTCTCGAATAATTAATCGCGATGGCGAATATTCCCGTATATTTGTCTATCTAATATTGTATCCTTTGTTTTGTCCGTGATATTAACTTTTCAAGCAAACCCTTGTCAATCCCACAAAAACATCTTAAAATACTGATGCGCAGGAGTATCTCCTATAAACTCGTAGATAGATTTGTAATTAAATCAAAGCAATTCCTTTCGTATACATTTGCCATGACGTACAATCGCCGACACAGTGCTAAATTTAATTGAATTCATCTTCAATTCATGAAGACATAAACTTGTGCTGGCGACAGTACATCTAGCGCATATTACTCTGTCAGTACCAACTCTAACCGTACGCCGAACAAATGTTGAGTCGTTTCACGAGTGGCATAAGGCAGTTTTAAGGTTAGGTCATAGCGCGCATGCGTCCGCAAGAACTGTCAACTCTGTCCGCATATCAAAACGTGTTAGGCCACTTGTGTCACTTACTTACATTACGTAACGTACAAACTTAAACAGAGAACTTTAACAAACAAACTTCAAACTACTAAAGCTAATTTAATAAATAATGTTACGAAGTCCAATTGAGATTTCTGGAGGCATGCCTGTTAACAAAATTTGCATTATAAAATACATATGTAAACACAGTGATGGAACAGATGAGAGCAGATGAGAGCCGTGGTGGCCGAGTGGTTCGAGTAGTTGCTTGCGACACAAAGATCGCAATTCGAATCCCCACTGTACCAAGGATTTTTTCTGAACTTAAGTACAGTGATCACATCACGAGCTTTACGGTGAAGGAAAACATTGAGAGGAAACCTGCATACGTCTGAGAAGCAATTCAAAGGCAAAGGTATAGTGCTTGAGTAACGGCGATGGACTCGCCATCTGACAAGTTGGCACCTAAAATATATCTTTGACGGAAAGTGGGTAAATGGAAATTACCCCCTTAGGGGACCCTAGTGGGAAGGCGTGAAGATATATAATAATGTATATGCAAAATTTCGTGATACTCGATAGGGTAAAGTTCTAGTATCTATCAAAATAGATTAATCTAGAACCCTGCTTATCTTCATTCTTTGTATATCAGGGCCACACTTTCATTAACAATATTATGCCAAGAGATTCTACAGATTAGACACTTTTCGTACCTCTACGGAAAGTGTCGGGCATGTTGTGACAAGGCTAGGGTGATGAGTAAGGAAGATGTAGCAAGTACCCAGGTCAGAGCGCGAGCCAGGGGTGGTGCTGCAGCGACTCGCGCGAGCGGTCGCCGTAGTCGTAGGTGAGCTCTGTGCCGGGCGCGATGTCGTAGGCGGCAAGCAGCAGCAGCCGCGGGCCGTCCACCCACAGCGCCTTGGTCACCAGGTTGCCACTGCGCGAGTGGTTCACCAGCCGCCCCAGACGACCAGACTCTGCGGTCGCGTCGATACTGCAACCCACCGAACAACCCCCAATGATGATACGTGAACAACAGTTCCAAGACGATGCCACACAAATTAACCGTCATTATTGATGACTTGTGAGGAGACCTAAATGAATCCCCCGTTAGAAATTGTCTATGCCCTATCATGTCTATGCGCTAACAGAAGATCGCATACATATGGCACTGCTTCCGGGTACTGTTGAGTTCCAGTGTATAGTTTCCAAAGATCGGAGCAGCCCGATACCATTGCCTCTACCTTACGGAAGATCGCAGCCAAACGGCATTACCCTCTGTGGTCGTGTCCAGGAGGAACCGGTGCATCGGCAATAGTAGGGCCAGGGGTGCAATTCCGCCGTAGTGACGACAACACACGGAAAGTTGGTGCGGTTGTTAGGGAGACCCGGCTAAACCAGGTCCCGAACCCAGGGATCACTTAATCTCCGCCTTAGGAGGCTGACCCGCCTATCTGCGTTAAGTCCTTGGTGTGCGGTCGTGCCGGACGAGGAGACTGGATTGGACCCGGCCGATGTATCTGCGTGGGTCAGGAGGTCCTTCCGACTACCGCTCGAGCAAAAAGCACTACCGGTACATCACAGCTGGTGGCTGTGGCTTTTTCTTCGCTGATGCTGACAAAAAGTCCTGTATTTTTTCATTTTCAGCACCCTTTTAAAAAAAAAAGGCCCAGAACAAATAATAGTAGAAAAAAGTACTATTTCTCACGGAGACGCAATTATCCTGCTGATGATACATTATACCTTAACTACCCCGAATACTAGTTAGAACACAGTTTTGTGCGCCGTGCAGGGGTATGTACTTCTGGGAGGATATTAGTTGTTGTTCTTAACGTCTCCACGTCTATAGTGGCAGCACCCCAATCAACGCGTACCTGTCTATACAGGTCCTATTTTAGCACCTGCAATCGACGAATGACAAGGAACTTGAGCAGTAAGTACCCCTCCGCGGCTCTGGTGGTTTTAACAAAGAACCTTAAACACTTAGGCGGTACAATGAATACTACTAAATGGGAGAGTCGCCACAGAAAACTCACCAATACTGTTGGTCCCCGTGCCGGAAGTAATACATATAGCAGCCAGCCTCCGGGTCCTGTGCATACTTGTACTCCCGCTCGCGCGCCTCGGCCACGCCGACCAGTTCCCCTGCGTACTCCACGACGAACTGCCCGCGCCCAAACGGACGCGTCGCAATCACTCCGCGGCCTTTGCCCTCGAAGTAGGCAACCTACACAAATGTCATGGGTTTGATACAACTACGATTATTGTGGATAATGGTGGAGAACTAGGATAACTGTGGATGAAGCGAAAGAGATCTAAGTAAGTCCAGAGCAGTTAAAGAGAGGCAGGGCATAACGGGTTTCCCGTTCGAATATGGAGCTGCCCGACTGGGGCAGGACCTCCTTATAGAAGTCCGTAGCCAAATAACACAATATTTTGTGTTGTATTCCTACGCGGTGAACAAGGTTTCCAGTAATGAGCTCCTTGGGGAGCGGGCAGGATTGTTATATTGTGTTGGCAGCAGAATTAGTCCCATTATGCTGCCAACATAGTATAACTCTCCGAACACAGAGTGGCAACGCGCAAGTGATACTTCGGTATTGTAAGCGTAAATAGACTGCGGTAACCGTTTTCCATCGGGTGGGCCGTATGCTTGTTTGCCACTCTTATTGTATAAAAAAAAGTTAAAAAAAGATATAACTTTATACAAGCTTCCCGCCCTAGCTACGCATAGGTAGTACGCAGAGTATATCATGCCTAAATGTCATAGGGTCGCATAAGATCATACGGTACGGTAAGGAAACAACGTGACAAACCTAAACCTTAATAAATCTCCGGCGTAGAGTTTTGATAGTTGTTTAAACATTTACTGGTTTCTTCACGATGTCCTCCTCGTGGTAACATAAATCGTAAGTTCAATAAGTCACATGGCAGGTACTAACAGGAGTTTGAACCTGCATATCCATGCTGTGAAATTGACTGTAGCTCAAATAATTAGCTCAAATAGATTGGCTCAAACCAGTACTAGTTAGTAACAAACTCGTATTGGTTGCGTAGGTCAGGTAGCGGAGACTTCGTAAAAAACCAAATCGTATTGGGCTGAGCGTTGGAGATAGGGAGATAACCTTGGATATCTTCAATATCACTTTTAAACTCTCTGTTTAATGATTTGGATAAAATCTGTCATACTTGAAGGGTGTTCAACTTATATGGTGACTTTGATAGTATATCAGTGACACATTTTCTTCACACCTACTTTTAGTCTAATAAGTGTATTGTCATTAGGATTCGATCGACTCAAAATCTAAATCAAAATCAAGTATCAAGAGATCTAGATAGTATTCACAAATTGTATAGCCACCTTTAATTATGAATATTAGCCATTGGGGCTGTAGCTACGTTAAATTTGATCAACTTTACAAAATGTTATAACTGCTTGAGCTTGAGCTTCAGCATTCGTTTTTATCTGGACAAAACCTATCCTCTATCCTATTCCAAGTCATAAATCTATCTCACAAATTGCATCCGATTCCATTCAGCCGTGATTAAGTAACAAAACACCCATCCATTCCAACTTTCACATTTATAATATTAGTAGGTACATATAGATTAAATGGTCAAAGTCACTTTCATTTGTTTCGCAAACATTATGAGATAAGAGATAAAATAGTTTTAAATGTAACTTTTGTTATGATTGTGGATTATGTATTACTCAAGCCGTAGATAGTGGCGGCGTTTGGCCTTGTGCCGTCGCTCGCACCTATCTAGCTGCGGTAGTACGTAGGCATCCTGCGGTGTTTTATCTACATATCCATCAATAAAATTGTGACATCGTTTATTTACATTTAGTCGACATTGTATTGCAGATTATTATAAGTACTTACAAGCGTACACCATACAGTAAGCGTTTAATTAAAGTTGAAGAATATGTGTAACTAACATTCCGTCATAATTAAAAATAAAATAGCCATGGTTTACGTAGTACTCCAGTGTAGATTCTGTTTCAAACTCCAGTGTTCATCGACTTTTATCAGTCTCAGAATTAAACTTTTTGAATATTTAGTACAAGTTGTAGGGCGTTGTGCATATATGTATCCTCAAGACGAAGAAGGACAATAACAAATTGATAACATTATTAAAGGGGGTAATACCCTCTCCGAAATATGGTATTATGAGTTTTTTTCATATACATGTAGAAATAAACACAAGTTTCTACAATACTTGTAAAAACTTTATCGTCACAGTAGACATTTATACGAAAATAAGGTAAAAAAATTTAAACTTATGTATTTTTTTTAAATATGTATTTTTAGATTTCTTTCATTGTGCTCCTTCACATATTTGAACAAACGTGCCAATTTCCGAGACAGGTTGTCTTGGTGTCTATTTAAAGGTGGTTGGATGTTTACTGAACAAAGGACAAACTTTTAAGCCCTGTGTTCAGTAAACACAAGAGAAAAAAAAATAAGTGTAACAGAGAGGTGTGCATATTTACCTGCAGTCCATCTTCTCTCTGCTCCCTGACAGCTCTCTCTAGATCTCGCATCTTCTCTGCCATTACGCACTTGGACGTCTTCCTCACACTGCGTCTCACAGGGAAGTACTCTGTCAGTTTGTGGTTAGTGCCATTGGCAACTTTAGATTCTACTTTGACTGTGTTATCCATCGGGGGTGGGGAGGGCGGCGCCTCCACTTTAGGACTCTTCAGCTCCTCTTTGAAGTATTCAGTGAGTTTATGACTGTCAGCTCGGGCCGCGGCGCGCGCAGCCCGAGACCTCAGCGTGTGCCCATTTGTCATATTGGTGATACCGTTACTAGTCTTCAAAGGCTTCGATCTTCCAATCTTGATCGGAGGTTCCGCCTTCAGTTCTACATTCTCAGTCTTTGGCTGGATAGCTGAAATTATCCTATAAATAAACAATGCAATTAAATTGTCTGTTGATAGCATGGCCTAATTTGTGTTATCTTTGAACTCAGTAAAGGTTCAAATATAAATTCAACATTTGTGACTAGCCATGACACAAAAATGGTACACAAAATCTACCATCTTGTGTACCATTAAAACATACACATATAATACATACAATAGGTAATCTTAATATATTGAATTTCAAGGGATTTAATGTCGCCCCAGGTCTTTTAGAAATTAAATGAAATCAAAAGCAAACCACATGATCTGCAAAGTGAATATTTTTTTATATTTTGGACATAAATGAAGTTGTAAAAAATACTTTTATCCAAATAATATGTCACTTTGTTAGTATGGTTAGTAGGTATTATGATGAGTAAGTGTTATGAATATACAGGCACCAAATAAATTCATGTCAAGCAATATTATTGAAGTGTGAAAAATAACATTAGAGATATAATGAGATCTGTAATAATATTTAACATTCAAATGCACTTCAGATGGTGATAGAGGTCAATACACAACTAAATAATCTTGAAAATGTTAGTGCATTGCTAGCCAAGTAACTATCATAGGCATGGTTACATAGAAATATTCTCTGACTCATATGTTCCCATACATTGTCCTTCAACTGACAAAATGAGTTTATTATTAGATCTGTGCACTATATCAGTCAGTCTCATAAAAATACATACCAAGTTGTTTCATTAAGCACACTAGATGTTGCTGTTCTATTAAGGAAACAGCTATCATTTTATTTCAGACACTGCCAATAATTTTCAAGCAACCGACAATAAAATGACAATTTAAATTTGTTTCCTAACTGGTCTAGGTATTTCCAAAAGTAAAATTAATGTATTAAGCTTCTAATAACCCGGTCCCAAAACTGTAGGATCTTAAATTATTTTTTTTATTAACTGCTAGAAACTAACTTATCTATCCATGTACACTCTGTGCATTTTGTAGTACTTGTTTGTGTTATAATATAATAAATATATAATATATCCTCACGCCTTTCCACAAGGGTCCCCGAAGGGGTAGGCAGAGGTGTATAGGTAATACCCACACACCCACTTTCCGCCAGAGGTATATTAGGTGCCAACGTGACAGATGGCGAGTCCATGTCCTAAACTTTGCCCCAGCACATAGGCATAGCCCTCCCTCATAAAGATGTAGCTAATATATATAAGGTATCATATAACTCATATTTTTATCCTATCAAAAAAAAAACTATTAATGTATGGCAACAATATGAATCTTTAGTCACATTTCATGCAAAACTCTTGACTTCAGTTACCTGCGCTTTCGATAGTTGCGCGTAGGTCTGACAGGTGGATCGTCACACAGTTCAATACGATGTGGAGTTTTTACACCCTCCTGGGCTGCCATCAAGCTACTGGCTGTGAACCAAACCAAGGCACCAATATCACTAGCTGATTTCCCAATACCACATAACAAATGGAAAGAAAGAGATATATATTGCTTTTTGTTATTATCTAGATATCTTTAATACACTACAAAAATGGCAAAGAAGCATACAGCATACATGCCTAATAGTAAGCATATTAGAGTAAATATGAACTATACCATAGCCTACAGATACCTACAATGTGAGCTGTATTGCTTTCAGGTTTTCTGTCACTTTAGGGTACTTGTCCTAGTAGATTTTAATACTACATTTGTATGCATCCAATGATTACTGAGTCAAGCATTAATGTTCTATATCAATCATAAAGATTACAAAGTTAAAAAGTACACAGTAAGTAATATATCATATTATTATATCAATATTGCTAAGCACATACAGTCTATAAAGATTCAACTGATCATTCATCCAACCTCTGTATTCGTGTTTTATTAACTTCGTTAAAAGTAGAATCGGTATAGGTTAGTCACATTAACTTTATTTAGCAAAAAGTATCATGTTAAATACATTCGACTTCTTTTTCCTTCTTAATTGTTGGAGTCAGCATAAAATAGCGATAGGGAATTAACAACCTTAGTTATTGAAAAAATATATATTTAATGATGAAGTACGAGGGTACCGCGAACAAAGAATGGCTTGAATGAACTGACCGTCATCTAGTGATACACAAGATTATGTGAGAATTATGTAAATGCACTGTACTAACCTCGCACCATTTCCGCCT
This sequence comes from Drepana falcataria, assembly GCA_945859725.1. Taxonomy (NCBI): domain Eukaryota; kingdom Metazoa; phylum Arthropoda; class Insecta; order Lepidoptera; family Drepanidae; genus Drepana; species Drepana falcataria. The sequence goes on along the minus strand of OX243941.1, from coordinate 4,018,659 downwards.
GGGCTCAAAAATCTCAAGAGTCAAAGCAGTTAACACCATCAACAAACTCTCAAACCAGACCCAAACAAACCAGACTGGCTCGTGTTACAAATGTTTTGTAATAGACCTTGTCATAATAGCAACGTAATGAATTAATCATTTAATAAAAGCTTCACGAATACAACATTTTATAACATAAATTCATACATTCTCAAATATAATATTGCAATTGATAATACACAAACTCATTTCTTGCTAGGAACTCCGTAATTCCTCCTATTCCATTGAAAATGTCAAGATTGATTGACGATAAGATGATTACTGTAAGAAAATGGACGCTTGTTTTTCCTTTAATTCTTCTCGCTGATTGGTAGGCCAATTGTGCTTTGACCAATGAATTCAAATCATTTCACCATAGACCACCAAGCAACGTAGTTTTACTTTTAAAACAGATAACAGGTTTGGATAATTAACTTTGGAGCCACGTTTCTAGAGCGCCATTTTGAAAATATTAAATATCACTGCTACTTACATTGAGTCATATTTTGTATTCCATTGATAATTAATGTAAATGTCTATAAGATAAATAATGGAGGATGACTATTCCAAGTCCGGCTACGAGAAAAAGGAAACGAAAATAAAATACAAATTCATAACCTGTATTTAGATCGTAATCACTAACAGTTCAGACCACAGATTACTAAATAGTAGCAAACATAGACACAGCATAAAAGAGTGTCAAATAAAGCTATCTATGATAAATTACAAACCGTAATCTGGTATTTCATAAACAAATCTACAACTTTTTCTTTATGTAAAAGTAAAATTAATCTGCCTCGCTAGAATGAGACCAATGTAATTTGTTAGACAAACTATGCGGCAATCATCTTTTAAAATCTCCATTACAATATTTTATATTTGAAATCTTTTATTGGATAAAGAGCCAGATTTTATTTTCCTATTTACTCATTTTAATATCTTATTTGTTCACTTGTCAAGTTGGCTTTACAAGCATCACACTTTTTATACCCATTCTTTTTGCACTCTTGTTGCTAGCCAACCACTGCAATAAGTGTTACAGTATATATTGTAATCTTTGTCAATAAGCGATAGCGATCTCTCAAAATCTCCCTGTTTTTACCTTAAATAAATTATCGGTACCCACGTACGGTATGTATGATTGATTTCTATTGTTTCATGATGATGATGAGGATGGGGATGAGCTTTCATCTTCAATGGTTAAACCAATGAGGTTTCTTTATTACATCAATGGGTTTAACAATATTTTAAGGATTGAAGACAAGAGCATCCTTTTAACAATTAGCACCAACAGAGTGAGGCGATGATAAATTATTAACTAACAGCCGGTTTCTCGTACACATTTCTATCCATCAAATTACGTGTCAGATTGTTAATCTCTGATTAGACGTAGTTTGGGTTGCTAGAAGCTTCAACTGACAAACTGTTAGCAGTTTGTCAACGGTATGTCAAATGCCAAATCAATTGCCGATTAGAGCCATTTTGAGTTTCTGAACGCATTTTCTCTTTGTCAACGGATTGTTGACATACAATTTTTAATTGGGGATTATCGAGGAATTATCGACGTGTTAACGCAAGTATTCCGATTTTAACTCCAATTTCTAAGCGGATTTAATAGGATATAGGGATGTTACAAAATAATCGATTTTTATTTATCGTTTTTTATAGCAATATTAATATAAAACTTAATTTGTATCAATAATGCTATTTGGTTTCCTAATTCCTTACGTTGTAATAGAACATTGCCTTTGATTTTTAGTTTTGAATTGGCTATTTTTTTATTTATATAATTTTATTTGATTTTTAATCTGATAATTTTTTAATATGAATCTCTTAAGACAAACCCAGTCCTAAGTGTGTGTAAAGTTACAGAAATCGAAATAATCTTTTAATAATAGCAAAAATATTAGAAATCAGAAAGAAAAGTTTCAAATCATCATCATCAGCCCTGTCGGGAACCTACCTATATGTTGAATTACTATAAATTATATAATATAAGTATTAGAATAAAATATAAGAAGATAGATCGCGTTCTGTGTAATTTTTACGCGACAGCGGCGGCATTTTAACATTTACACTTTATTTATTTATATTCATTATACTTGTTTATCACACGAAAACCTAAACAAACAAGATAAACAACAACAAATCAAACTTTTGTCCAACTAACGAAACTTCAGCTCCCGGCGGGAATACTTTGACATTGCAAGACAAAGACGAAGCTATAAGATAGAGGGAAATAGATATACTTTAAAAAATAATTCGGCTGTCAACAGTAGATTAGTTAATTTTTCGATGATTTGCGTTCTAGAAACTCAAAGCAGACACAGCACACAAAGAAGACAGATTGTTAACAGATTGTTATTGTGACAATCTGTTGACTAATTCATCGTGCTACAATTGTACCAGAAACCGGCTGTAAGAGTTGTTAAATACACCTTTGAATGCTTGAAAGAGTGGCAAACAAGCATACGGCCGACCCGATGGAAAACGGTTACCGCAGCCTATTTACGCTTACAATACCGAAGTATCACTTGCGCGTTGCCACTATGTGTTCGGAGAGTTGTACTGTGTTGGCAGCATAATGGGACTAATCCCTCTGTAATGTTTTTAATGTATTTTGGTTAAAGTTCCACAATAAGACAGAGGTTATCCCCTGGGAATTGAATATTTAGACAATTCAAATTCCTCTATATTGTTTATCGGACTTGACAACGAAGGCACTGACGGAAGGCTTTGCCGCCATAAAATGTGATGGGTAGATTTGCGTGTTAGAGACGCTCTGTAGTATTTCCATTTTTAACTCAAATTAAACTGCCATACGAAATTTATAACATAGCTTCTGTTTTTCTGCATAGTTATTACTTGCTTCTTTTTTCATGAAATCATACACATATAATATCTTTAAATATCTTAACCCTAACATTATTGAATAACTAATGCTGAGATTTTCTTAACATTAAAAATGAAGTAGAGCAACATTCCGTACGAATCTCGAATTGCGCAACGTGGAATCTGCTACTCATGTACAGTACATCGATCCGCTGCCGGATCGCGAATAAGCGAAGAGACTGACGCTCGGGTCATACTGCTCGCATACTGCTCGCATCCCGCGACCCCCTCGATTAGAAATTGGTGGGACGCGTCTTCGTGGATGGCACCACCTATAATTAGAAAAAGACTATGAGCAAGGCAATGACTTTCCAGAAATTAAAAAGACCACCTTTCTGTCTACAACAGCAAACAAACAGACAATAATGTTAGTACTGTTTTTTTATCATTAACAGCTCAATATCTTCATAAATATAAAATTCCAGTGTCACAATGTTAGTTACCATACTCCTCCGAAGCGGCTTGAACTATTTATATGCATCAGTAGTTCTACTACTATCTATTTTTCATACACTTAAGTAATAAGGGTGGTCCAACCCTTAATTTTTTTTTTTTTTTTTCACCCGAGCGAAGCTGTTCTGGGCAGCTAGTTATATATATAATTCTACTGTACGTGTGTACGTCACTGAACGCCTCCTAAACGGCTGGACCGATTTTAACGAAATTCGAGAATGATTAAGATTCATAATTGAACCTGTTAGGTAGCACCACTGGATCTGTGGCTTTTATTTGTTCACCCAAGCGAAGTTTTGTTATAAACAACCAAATTAGTTTTTTTTATGGATCTTTTTTTTAACAAGATTATAAAAGAAAACTTGTTACATACCTGCCATGAACCGGATCGCTACGCCAGCAGTCCGGCCAAAAACTTAAGTACAATGTTTTACTAAAATTGTTGGGATCAGGTTAGGTGTATTGTGTTGTGCTGTTAGTTTTGGCACAATGCGAGCGCCTTTATAGCCTGGCCCTCGGTAAACATTTTCTATATGACACCTTTCTGCAATCTTTGCTTTGCCATCATTAAAATGGAGATCTTTCACTAACGTTATTTTCTTTCTTTTCACTTTCACAAAGTTATTTACTACTAAATTTGGTGGATTGAAAATAGGAAAGACTTGTCGATTTTCTGTTTCAAAAAATCCGCCTTGCCATTCTTTGCCCTCCCTTAGATATCTATTTTTCGTTTCATTTAGAAGGCTATGTATAGCAGCTGTATTCAAAGCACTTTTGTCACAGACAGTAGCTACTACCTTCAATCCTGTTTCTTCAATCTCTTTTATTATAATCTTTATATGTGTTATTAAATCATCCGTTTTAGTTGATCCCGAGCAATAACTATATGCAATTGGTTCCTTAAACGTTTTTTCAAATCCTCTCAACATGAACACAAAAACATGGTCACTTATTTGTTTATTCTTTTTGTCACCATCATCAACCACTCCATTGATGCAATCTTTTCTTTTGTAACTTGGTGAGATAGCCATTTCATCAAAAATTAATGAGCAAAATTTGAGGTGCTCTTGCATAACAGATACCTCTTTTTTAAGAAGATTGAATGCAGTTTTGTTTACTTCAGGTCTTAGGCAAATTTTTTGCAAAAGGTTCTGCAAAGTTTTTCTTTTTGGCAGGATACATATATTCCCAAGCATACAATAGGCCTTTTGGCTACGCTTAAACAATGATAAGCATAAAATCTTTTCTTCTAAGGAAAACCTTCTTCCTTTTGGTTTCTTTTTAAATTGACTGACTTGCATAGCAAAGAAACTTTTTGCCGCTTCAGACATATTTCCCACTACGCACTGAAAAGCTTTTCTTTTTTTCAATTTTCTTTCCATAGCTAATCTATGTCTGTATTCATTATTTTTCTTTTGTACTCTTTCTAATTCAAGTTCCAATTTTATAATTATTCTAGATAATTCTTCTTCTTTCTTTGTTGGTAGTTTGTCAACAGGGACTGAAAAAAGGGAATTTAATTGTGAGCCTAAAACATATAAAGTTATCTAATAACATAGGCACTAAGAAATATTTAATTTGGTCTCATCTGGAATATGTATTGTAAATGTGTGTTTATTTAACAAAGTAATTGTTGTTCTTTTTTGTTAAATAAATAAATAAATCTAAGAAACATACCTTTGGATGCATGTGAAGATTTTTCAATTATTATATCGGAAACCACAACATTTTGAAGAACAGGAGCTGAAAATAATATAATTAAGGTATTATTTAGTACAATAGACACTCAACACATTTCTAAAACTATCAAGGATTGATGCTTAATAAATAGGTTAGACATGTGTTTCATTTTACTGCTAGAAATCTGTTTTAAGGTGGATGAAAATGAGATTAAACTACATACTAACAAACAACTAGTAGACACATATTTCATTACTTACTCTGTGCAACCTCTGGTGAACTCGAAGCTACTACAGAATGAGGTTCATCAACGTTTTGTTCCAAGTCGTCAACCCCACCTGAAAAGGGTAGAAATTTAACATTAGCACTGGTAGCAATTATGCTACTTGGAAATGAATTAAAAATTAAAGCTTGCATTCCACCAAAGATGTTTTAAGTGCCAATGTAACAGAGATGCCAATGCAACCTCTGGCTTTATCTGTGGCAGTGGCAGGTATAATGTGGCAGAGTTTTACCACTCATCCCGATGGTCATTTATCAATACAGTTATAGTCATACATACATATCATCATGCTAAGTCCCTAACGGGGTAGGCAGAGAGTATAGAGCGCCAGTTCTCTCTAGACTTGCATACCTCTTTCGCTTCGGCCACATTCATCAGTCTCTTGATACATGCTTGTCGGTTTCAAGTACAGTTATAGTCAATCTCCATATTTGTAGGTTTATATTATTAAATGTATGTTTTTTTTTATTAATTTTATTTAAGTTGCAAACTCATCTAAATAGTTCAGTATTAATTACCTGGTAGATGAAGTGATGGTACAGCTAACGGACACAGCTTGGTTGTGTAAAGATACACTGGCTCAAAGTGCCTTCGACATACTTTTATTCGTTTTCGAAAAATTTCATCTTCATCCAACTCCATAATTTGGCCCCCAATTTTTGATACCCATAATTTTAACAGGTCACTATATGCGGGGTTTGGAAAGCAATGTAGTGGAATACCTATAAAGAAATAACCAATATATAACAGTTATTATACACTAAATAAGGTCTTCAGGTTGCTTGAAATACAGACATATCATTCCGCAGAGTCCCTAACGGGGTAGGCGGAGAGAATAGAGTGCTTCACTTTAAATAATTATTTTTATGTTTAAATAAGCTTTACAGTAATTACCAGAGCCAGCAGTCGTGGGGCATCCAGGTACACAGCACGATTTCCGAATCATTTCAACACAATAGGTATTTGCTGAAAGTTTTCAAGTGCCTAGCCAGTAGCCTGCCTAGCCCCTAGCTAGCCAATCTTTTCTTTGGGCTAGCCATAGACTACTCTTAATATACTAGACTAGACCATAGACTTCTATTAATATCCTGACTAGACTACCTAACGTTCGTCTTGCCTACGTTAATTGAAAAGACATTTGACATCACATTTACTTCATGGATTTTACTCTATGACTCTATGAATTATTAAATTGTAAATAATATTCATTTTGTCAGTAACTTCAATTTCCACGTTCTTTTTATTAAGATTTTTAGGGACTCGGCGTGATGATATGATTTTTATTGGAATTCGTTCAAAAAACATATTTTATAATCAGACCTACAAGTCATGCTAAAAAGCAATTGACGAAACAGAAACACAACTATCTGTTGAATAGGTTGAACTCAGAGCAAATAACCGTTGAATTATACTTAAACTACTAAAAGACTTCTATTTAATATGTAGTAGTCTTTGCTTTGGTCTACTCTTTCTTTGGTATTGAACACTGGAAAATACTTACATTGTTTTTAATAATATATTTTTCGGGATTTTTTTTATATGGATATTTCTTTACATTAATTGTTGGCTACTAATTCCTTTTAAATTGTTTGTGGCCTGTGCATGTATACAAAAATCTAAATGTGTTCCGAATTTAAATAATTAATTATATAATTTATATAATAACGAATTAATAATATCTATTAAGCAAAAACTTTAATGGGTGACTGTTACAAGCAAAGACTACCTACTATTTAATACTTGGTTACAAGAGAAGAGTATATTAATAGTAGTCTATGGTTACAAGTGTTCAATAGTAGTCAAAGATTACTCTAGTATATTAATAGTTAGTAGTCTATGAAGATTACAATGTAGTCAATGTATACTTGATAGTAGTCTTTGACTGTTACGTTTATTATAATATCCTCACGCCTTCCCTCCCACAAGGGTCCCCGAAGGGGTAGGCAGAGGTGTATAGGTAATACCCACACACCCACTTTCCGCCAGAGGTATAGGTATAAGGTGCCAGGTTACGTTTATTGATGATGGAAAGGAAAGTTTGTTACATTTGGGATGAGAAATTAATTGATGAATGCAACAAACTACCAGCTGTAATCGGCAGGGTGAGAAACAAAAGATAACAATATAATTAAATTGATTAAGGATAAGCTAATCGGAGATTTGTTTAACCATGTCTTTAAACATCTATTGCAATTCACGTAAATAATTTTTTTTTAAATATATAGAAACAATTTTTTTTTATGAATCCCTCAGGCTTCCTTGGTGCACAACCTAATAGAGGCCTATGGTCTCACCAACAAATTGAAAGTGGTACGCTCAATGGCTGCTTCATATCTAGACTTGAGAGAGTTTCATTCAGAGCTATACTTGGAGCACTTGCAGAGCCTCACTGATATCGATGATGATTATATGGCAACTGCTACAGATGAAGAATATGGAATTGGTAGGCACATCTCTCATAGAATTCTTAAATTTGAATCCTAAATTTAAGTCCTCACTCAGTATGCATCAGCATTTGGTATTTATATGCACCAAATCTTGGTAGACTTACTCTTTAACAGCAAAGTGATGATACAATTCACATTGTATATTTACATTGCTGTTATTTATATTATATGATACTTTACTATTGTATTATTTTAGAATTCTATGTTAGTCTTGGAGCGGAGCAGTAAACTATGACCAAATTTGAGGTTTATAATCTGAGTAGGATTAAATGTATGTAAATAACTTTCATTGTTGTAGGATATGACTGCCCTCCGACTTCTAACATGTTTGAGCTGGTGGCTAGTGTGGCTGGAGGATCAATAACAGCAGCTAGGTGCTTACTGCTGGGTATAGCTGATGTTGTGATCAATTGGTGCGGGGGATGGCACCATGCTCATAGGTTTGCTCATTTACTTACTAGTTTTCTCCAACTTTTATGATACAGGCTTTATTCATTATGTATTTTAATTGGTTTTTATAGATTTGGTGCTGAAGGTTTTTGTTATGTGAATGATATAGTCATAGCGATTGAAAAGTTAAGAAAAAGGTTCCCCAAAGTGTTATATGTAGACTTGGATGTGCATCACGGTAACTTATGTTATATTATTTATTTATATTTACTATATCCTTATGCCTTCCCACAAGGGTCCCCAAAGGGGTAGGCAGAGGTGTATAGGTAATACCCGCACACCCACACTCCACCAGTTGTTTTTTATAGGTAATGGAGTCCAAGATGTGTACAGCCTAAGCACATCAGTGTTCACACTGTCTATTCACAAGTATGAGCCAGGATTCTACCCAGGCACAGGGAGTATTGATGACATAGGATCTCTTGCTGGCAGAGGATATGCATGTAACATTCCACTCCATGCCACTTACTGTGATGATACAATGGAATATGTTTTTACTGAGTAAGTTTTACATTTTAAGTTTTAGATGAAGAAAGGCTTTGTTACTTTGGTTTGGACACGTAGAAAGGATGAGTGAAGAAAGATCAACGAAACAGATCTCCAAAGCCAAAGAGTGTGCAAAAAGAGGCAGAGGAAGATCTCGTTCTAACTACCTAGATCTAATCGATCGGACACTCAAGACCGGCGGGAAACCGGCGAGCATGTATTAAGAGACTGATGAATGTGCACGATTCGAAAGAGGTAGGTATGTAAGTGTAGAGCGAACTGGTGCACTACACTCTCGGCCTACCTCGTTACGGACTCGGCGTGATGCATGTAGTATTTCAAATGTAGCTTAGCATATTATTTCCAGCGTGTTCAATGTAATATGCGCTCGCTTCAATCCAGACGCCATAGTGGTACAATGTGGCGCTGACGCTCTTGCCCACGATCCCCACGGTGGTGCCTCGCTCACTCTGCGCGGGTACTGCTCCTGCGTACGCACTGTCTTGGACAAACGGAAACCTACCATGCTCTTGGGAGGTGGTAAGTTGTTTTTATAAAACGTACGAACGAAGAATGAAAAAAAGGGGAATTTGCCAGTTCTCTCTACGCCTACCTACCTATTTCGATTGATCCACAGTCATCAGTCTTTTAACAATTATTTTATGGCAAATTCGTTTCGTTCTATCCTGAGGTCAACTCATGACATGTTGGTAAGAAAACCACAGCCGGTTTCTCGTACGCATTTCTATCCATCAAATTACGTGACAGATTGTTAATCTCTAATTAGACGTAGTTTGGGTTGCTAGAAGCTTCAACTGACAAACTGTTGGCAGTTTTTCAACGGTATGTCAAATCCCAAATCAATTGCCGATTGGAGCCATTTTCAGTTTCTGAACGCATTTTCTCTTTGTTAACAGATTGTTGACATACAATTTTTAATTGTAGATTATCGAGGAATTATCGACGTGTTAACGCAAGTATTCCGATTTGAACTCCAATTTCTAAGCGGATTTAATAGGATATAGGGTTGTTACAAAATAATCGATTTTAATTTTTCGTTTTTTATAGCAATATTAATATAAAACTTAATTTCTATCAATAATGCTATTTGGTTTCCTAATTCCTTACGTTGAAATATTAATAGAACATTGCCTTTGATTTTTAGTTTTGGATTGGTTATATTTTTATTCATATAATTTTATTTGATTTTTAATCTGATATTTTTTTAATATGAATTTCTTTAGACAAACCCTAAGACATAAGTGTGTAAAGTTACAGAAATCGAAATAATCTTTTAATAATAGCAAAAATATTAGAAATTGGCAAGTTTCAAATCATCATCATCAGCCATGTCGGGAACCTACCTATATTTTGAATTACTATAAATTATATAATAAAGTATTAGAATAAAATATAAGTAGATAGATCGCGTTCTGTGTAATTTTGACGCGACAGCGGCGGCATTTTAACATTTACACTTTATTTATTTATATTCTTTATACTTGTTTATCACACGATAACTGAAGTACCTAAACAAACAAGATAAACAACAACAAATCAAACTTTTGTCCAACTAACGAAACTTCAGCTCCCGGCGGGAATACTTTGACATTGCAAGACAAAGACGAAGCTATAAGCTAGAGGGAAATAGACATACTTTAAAAAATAATTCGGCTGTCAACAGTAGATTAGTTAATTTTTCGATGATTTGCGTTCTAGAAACTCAAAGCTCGATGACAGATTGTTGACAAATTGTTATTGTGACAGTGTGTTGACTAATTCATCGTGCTAAAATTGTACCAGAAACCGGCGGCCAGTCTCTGAGAAGAGACTGTCTCATAACAAACAGAACAAAAAGTACAAATGAAATAAAAACATTTTTAAAACATGAAGTAGGTGAGATCTATGCTAATCATAAATAAGTTTACTTGTAGTTACCCACTAAGGTAGGAAATTCGTTCTGTATAGTGTGTATGCTGTCCGCCCCGGCGCCGAACCACGAATAATAAAGGAAGATATTAAGAGACTTCATATATGTACGTCTGTCCTTTAAAAACTCTTTGATGATAGTTTCTCTTTGATAGTAGTAGAATACTATCTACACACCTCTGCCTTCCCCTTCGGAGACCCTTTTGGAAAGGTCTCCTACTCTATATTTGAATGCCAATGTAAACTAAAGCTGACTATAAACCGCTCACAATGCATCCAATTTAATTTGGATAAATCTTCTCGCCATCCCGCAATAAGCTCATATCGCGTGTAGACTAACCGCCGGTTTCTGGTACAATTTTAGCACGATGAATTAGTCAACACTTTGTCACAATAACAATTTGTTAACAATCTGTCATCGAGCTTTGAGTTTCTAGAACGCAAATCATCGAAAAATTAACTAATCTACTGTTGACAGCCGAATTATTTTTTAAAGTATATCTATTTCCCTCTAGCTTATAGCTTCGTCTTTGTCTTGCAATGTCAAAGTATTCCCGCCGGGAGCTGAAGTTTCGTTAGTTGGACAAAAGTTTGATTTGTTGTTGTTTATCTTGTTTGTTTAGGTACTTCAGTTATCGTGTGATAAACAAGTGTAAAGAATATAAATAAATAAAGTGTAAATGTTAAAATGCCGCCGCTGTCGCGTAAAAATTACACAGAACGCGATCTATCTACTTATATTTTATTCTAATATTTATATTATATAATTTATAGTAATTCAACATATAGGTAGGTTCCCGACAGGGCTGATGATGATGATTTGAAACTTGCCAATTTCTAATATTTTTGCTATTATTAAAAGATTATTTCGATTTCTGTAACTTTACACACTTATGTCTTAGGGTTTGTCTAAAGAGATTCATATTAAAAAAATATCAGATTAAAAATCAAATAAAATTATATGAATAAAAATATAACCAATTCAAAACTAAAAATCAAAGGCAATGTTCTATTAATATTTCAACGTAAGGAATTAGGAAACCAAATAGCATTATTGATAGAAATTAAGTTTTATATCAATATTGCTATAAAAAACGAAAAATTAAAATCGATTATTTTGTAACATCCCTATATCCTATTAAATCCGCTTAGAAATTGGAGTTCAAATCGGAATACTTGCGTTAACACGTCGATAATTCCTCGATAATCTACAATTAAAAATTGTATGTCAACAATATGTTAACAAAGAGAAAATGCGTTCAGAAACTCAAAATGGCTCCAATCGGCAATTGATTTGGGATTTGACATACCGTTGACAAACTGCCAACAGTTTGTCAGTTGAAGCTTCTGGCAACCCAAACTACGTCTAATTAGAGATTAACAATCTGTCACGTAATTTGATGGATAGAAATGCGTACGAGAAACCGGCTGTAAGAGACATTAACGTCCGTCAACCTACTTCCAAGACTCTTACTGGTGACTACTTACAAAGTTACTTGATGTTATTATCTGTTATCTTGTTACTTCCAGGTGGTTACAAGCACTCCAACGCAGCTCGCCTCTGGACCTCACTCACAGCTCTCGCAGTAGGTGTGACGCTGGATGATAATATACCTGAGGACGCTGACTGGCCTCTATATGGTCCTGACTATAATCTCACTGTTGAACCCTCACTAGCTAAGGATACCAATAAGATGATGTACTTGAATGAAATTATTTTAAAGATAAAAGGTGAGAATAGCTGCTGATTTTCAAATGGAAACATAATTTGCACCTGCATAGGATATACTAGAGATTTTGTATTGTATTGTGTCTCATACGAGTAATTTGAGTTTTGAGAACTTATTGGGCCTGAACAATGTCAAGAACTAAAGGCCTTAGCTAAGCATGGAGCCTTAGAAATGCTTAGCAACTCATCTAAAAGCAGCCCCATAGGGTTAAACTGGGGTATTTGCTGATTTGGAAGCTATGGAGGTAGCTTAGCTTCAGAGCTATCCCTCATAAGCAGTGAGCATGTATGATTTATAAGTCTCTCCCATTCTTAAATAAAAAAAAAAATTGTATCATAAATTTAAGTATGCCATGGGCTGTGGTGGCCGAGTGATTCGAGCAGTTGACTGCAACCCAAAAGTTGGAAGTTCGAATCCCGACTGTACCAATGAGTTTTTCTGAACTTAAGTACAGTGATTAGTCCTTACGGTGAAGGAAAACATCGAGAGGAAACCTGCATACGTCTGAGAAGAAATTCAAAGGCGTATGTATAGTCGTGCTGGAGTAACGGCGATGGACTCGCCATCTGTCACGTTGGCACCTAATATACGTCTTGCGGAAAGTAGGTGTGTGGTTATTACCTATACACCTCTGCCTACCCCTTCGGGGACCCTTGAGGGAAGGCGTGAGGATATATATATAAGTATTCCATTATTTCCTAACTTCAGCTATAATTACTTGTTTCAGGTAATATAGAAAAATATGTGGGAAAACCAGCCTTTGAATCTGAATCTGTGACAGGGACCAATAATGAAGATGAACCTGCTTCCAACAAGAACCAAATTGTAAAATCCAATCCTCTGTGTAACTATAAAATGAATATAAATGGCAAGAATGATGGCATTAAACCAGAAACTGAACCAAATACTGCACCGCATCAAGAACATGAAGGTGATAAAATTTGTGAAACAGATGTGTATGCATTTATTGAATAAATATTCACTTCCGATACGTAATTTTTATTGTACGTAGATATCCCAGCCATATCATCCCATACGCCCAGTCCCTCAAGGGAGGGTTATATTGCCGTAATGTTTAATTATTTAAGAGTTCCTTAACTACCTACACCTACGTCACAAATATGTATTATGCCCCTCAAGCAACTAACCTATGTTCAGTAACGATGTCTGCAAATAAATAAATCGAACCAATAATTGGAAAAAAATATATTCTTAAAGTTTCCTCGCTAAACTGTTTAGCAAACAGTAAGTAACTTGTACACTGAAATTAAATAATATTACTTCTCGTACATGGATTCCTATTAAATCTGTTTTAAATAGAGACAATTTCTTCAACAATTATATAAAAAATGAAACAGTATCATAATTTTAAAGCGGTGTTGTAATTAGGCATTATATTGTTGTAAAAGCATATTGTAAAGTTAATATGAGCTATATTTGTTCAACTTCATACTCATAGCAAGGTAACACTGCCAATAGACTATTTACATAGCATTTGTTTACAAGAACTCAAACAAATTCCATCCAAGCCACTAGATTTCCTATTGAATAACTTTATAACACCAATACTTGCCATAAATATTCTAAATGCTGTTTGTATGCAAATACAAATAGAAACGAATTTCAAAACCAAACTACCAACACACCTCACAATAAATTTACCAAAACTTATTACAATTCCAAGTGTCCTAATCCAGTTGAAGGCTTATATAACTATTTGACTAACGTTTTAACAGTAAAGTGCTCATTTGTATAGCAAGCAAAATTGTGATTGACAAAAAGCAATTGGTAGTACCATAGTGTACACGAAAATAGGACTGAATTCTCAGCAATGGATGGATATGAGTAAATTAAGACACATAAGAAACAGACGAGTAAGTACTAGCTATACCAAATACATAGCAGCCATGTGTTCTTCATCTCAATATAAGTGAAACAATACATAACATCCACTGCTGACTATTTAGCCTACAAGCAATAAAAGAATGTATGTATTTGGCTAGTTTAGTCTGAGGGCCGTTTTTCACTGTGCTTTTTGGTGAATTCCTCTGCATTCTTTGTGAACTTCTTCCGGTCTTTGAGGAACTCCTCTGCAAGCTCCGCACGCAGTGGGTGCTCCGGTTCAGGATCGTTAACAAGAGCAACGAGAGCTTGGATCACTAAAATAAATATCTTACATGAACCTACTGGTGTACCACTGACTTCATTGACTAACATTGACTATCAATATAAGGTCGGCAACGCGAGAGATATATATCAAGTAATTATTGTCTATAGGCTATAGTACTTGCTTACCATCATACGGACCACATGCTTTTTGGCCACCTTTGTATTGATAAAAAATAACTTTATAATAATATAATATAATAATATAGTAATTATATAAATAGTATAATTATATAGATAGTGCCATCCAAGAAGACGCGCCCCACTATTCTTCCTCATAGTTTATTGTTTAAGTGTGCAACCTTCCACTATTGTATGTGAGTGTTGTCGTTACATACTAATTGCCTATGTTGTGCGTGTGCACACTACAATAAATAGAGTCGGGTCATAATCCAAGCACCCCGCCACTCCCTCGACAAAAAAAATGTGGGGCGCGTCTTCGAGGATGCACTATCTTATACAATGGATGAGCATACACTGCTGTGTGTGATCTGTTTGCTGATTAATGGTATTTTGTTCCTATGGTAAGCAGAGGTGTATAGGTAGTACCCACACACCCACTGTCTGCCAGAGATATATTTTAGGTGGCAACGTGACAGATGGCGAGTCGATCGCCGTTACTTGCCTTTGAATTGCTTTTCAGATGTATGCAGGTTTCCTCTTGATGTTTTCCTTCACCATAAAGCTTGTGGTGTGACAAATCAAAATCATCAAAACTACTACAATGGCTAATCAAAAGTGGTGTGATAAATAAAAATCGACATTATATTAATACTATTTGATTAATACAATTAAGTTAATTAATTACCTTGATCAGTCTTGGTAGCAGGTTTCCAGTTCTCAGCACTGATAATTGGCAGACACACCTGACCTTTTTCATCAATATTTGGATGATAAATCTTTGTCTTGAAGCTAATCTTGGGTGGTTTGAATGGGTACTCCGCTGGGAAGTTGATTTCAATGCGGAATGCACCTTTGTTGTAAGGGGGGTTGTCCTGGAATTGCATGTTTAATATTAAACAAATTAAAGTGTAAAATTAACATAACAAATGGTTGCATTACATGTTGAGGTTTGGTTATAAACCAAACCAAAACCAAAAAAATGTGGTATTCAACCAAAAATATTACATTAATAATTAAATAGTCTTCATGCCTTCCCACAAGAGAATTACTTTATATAACCAATTAATGTATATCATATCATTTTGCCTACAACCACTGGTATTGATGAGAATTTTAATTTACTTGTTTATATCTGTATCTGCATCATATAAATGTATGTTCCCTTGGTGTTCAATTATTCGTTCATAGTACAAAAGATGCAGATGCTGCCAGATGGTTAACAGTTGCCATAGCAAACAAATACTTTCAACTACAGGGTGTCTTGTGTCATCATTATATTAGGTAGAATTGTAACTTCCTATACACAGATCCTCACCGCTTACCACCAGGCAGACCGCATGCTTGTTTGTCACCCAAGTGATATAAAAGAAAAAAAAAAAACCTGCACTCATAGGTTTGGTCCTGACTAAAAATGTTTATAATCTGTATAAATTTGCATATCTCTTCTGGACTTTGGTTACTTAAGCTTGTGTGAGATGACTAAAATGTTTCTATATTACTGTGACTAAGTAATGCAGTATTTTATTATGCTCCTTATCTTTAAATACATTTTTTGATTGTCAGAAATTCATGAGTCATATTTTTACAGCTATAATTGAATATAAGCTGTATGCAGGGGAACTTGACACTCATGACCAACCCAAACTATTGATGTCCATATTCATCAGTTCCTTGATACAAGCTCGCCTGTTCAAATAACTCTAGACATTCCCAATCATGAGTATCTGATCAATTTGATCTAGGTAGTTGGAATGTGGTCATCCTCTACCTCTTCTTGCACACACTTTTCATTGTAGGTATATCTGTTTCATCAATCTTTCTTCACTCACACTTTCTATAGGTCCAAGTGAATGTAAGATGTCTTTCTTCATCTTTACAATCTCTTCATCGCAGGTAAGGGAATGCATCTCAATTGCATTTATGCTACTCTCATGCTTCCTCTTACAAACTCTAATCCCAGGATTTGCAGCCATATAATAACTCAGGCATATAAAAATTAAAACTATGAAAAAATTTAAATCAAATGAATAAAGTAGGTGCTTCATGATTTGGGATACTTACTGGCACAATTAAACCTTGCCATGTTAATATATTGGACTCATCCACTTGAATATCTCTAAAAGATTTCAGTCCAGATTGCCTGATGTCATTCAGCTCCTAAAAAAGAAATCATGATTTCAGGGACATAGTGTGATATGATTATTCATTAAATATAATTTGATAGGGCAAATAAAAACGTATGTTTAATGTGTGATTTTGTATAGGATATGGGATACTGATAATGGAATAGCATGGCGAGGTTTTAAGGCTGTCTGATTTCGTATTCGCAATCACTGATGAGATGTAAGATTTAAGTAAAAAATGATGTCTCACCTTTTGTAATCTTCTAGTTGCAGCCATTGTATTGAAATGTCAAACTCCAACCTAGAGTAATATTTAAAGATACGTTTCTAATGTCGACTAATTTACGTAGAGATCCACACAAACACCATAATTATTCGGCAGGTTGTTAATTTCTGTTGATTACTGAATAAAAGGGAATAATTTGCAATAAACGTCACCGTTATGTTCACTCACGGAAAAATAGTGAACGGAACGGAACGATTAGTCAGTCCAGTCAGTGCAGTGACCCTCAAATTTACAAATAGCACAAACTTCATTCGATCGAAACGTTATTTTTAACCACAGATGTCTGAAATCTGCAACTTGAATAAAGTAATTTACTCAAAACAATTCCGAGAAAGTTCATAAAAAATCAAGTATTGTTTTGAAAATTTTTTTTTTATACAAACAAGCATGCGATCCGCCTGATGGTAAGCGGTTACCGCCGCCTATGGACGCTTGCAACACCAGGGGTATCACTCGCGCGTTGCCGACCCTGCAGGAATCTTTTCACACCCTTCTTGAAGAACTCACCTTTTGTACTATATGTATGCTATATAGTACAAAACAATAAAAAAATATATAATTAATATAAATTATATTACATTAATACATACATGCATATCATCACGCCAACTGCCGAGTCCCTAACGGGGTAGGCAGACAGTATAGAGCGCCAGTTCTCTCTACTTACATATCTCTTTCGCTTCGTCCACATTTATCAGTCTCTTCATACCTGCTCGTCTGTTTCGAGTACACTTGACGTACACAGGTATATCATATAAATATATATGATTTCAAAAAAGATTTTCTCAATTCATCTTAATCGGTTGCCTAAAATGGAACGAAAGGGTATGCTGTCACTGTTTAACTGGCAGCGATAACAATCTAGCGCCATCTGTGAATGGTTCGTTTGAAACATATGCAAAAAGCATTGATGGACCCAGAGCCAAACTAATAAATCATTATGTATAATCGACACAAAATAAGAGTAATCATCTTTATTTATATATTTTTGATTGATCTAATATATAAAGAGATTATTGTAACTAAAACCTACTCAGGCATTGTTACCATTTATACATTAAAACCAGTAATTTGTGACTTTAGAAATTTATTGTTCACGACTGTTGGATATGGAAATATTAGAAATTTACTTTCTTTTGTTTAGAGGTTTATGTTACACATACATAGACATAATAACTTTAAGCTTTATTCAGTAAGTTGCAATAATATTATCCACTAAAACATACATATAAATTGATGTTCCTGATGGTATATATAGTTTTAAAATGATATTTATCGGTTTATATTTCGGACTACAATGAAAAACACTGAATAAAAAACTTTGTCTATAGTTCTAATAAGTGTCAGAACTTCTGACTCAGAAGTAAAATTACAAGGGCATTCCCTACTCCTAAGTTCTTTGCACAACACATCAATCACGTTAGGCGAATCTCGTGTAAAAATTAAATACATTAGTATTTTATTGTATGTTAAGCACTCGGATAAGCAGTAGGGTTGTGCTCGTTATAATATAACTTGAACAGTGTTATCGATGAGTTTAGTCGTCGTGGGTGCGCTCATCGTCACGGCGTCGGTTGCGCGTGCGGCGGTTCCAGCCCTCTCGGGGCCGCTCGCGTTGGCGACCCTCGCCTCGGCCCGCTCCGCCGCGCTGGAAGAACGAGCCCTGCTTCTCGAATATACGCTCGTTCGAGTCCACTAAGTTACCAACCTGGAAAATGTTTTAATGTTAGTACAACATATAAACAATTTATTTTTAATTTATAATCCAAATTCATGTTATGTATAATCCTGTGATATTTGTATCATCCAAATTGATACAAATATCGCAGAATCTGTGGCGGTTGTGGATAAAATTACTATAATATAAAATATAGGTGTCCATAATCGCTTCGTTCACATCCATCAGTTTCTTCATATATGTTTCGAGTAATCTTGATACCCCATTCCTTGAGTGTCCGATTGATGTGATTTAGGTAGATCCAGGCGTAGATGACGATGAATTAAAAATTGAATGTTACCTTATCAGCCAGCTGCAACGCAAGCGCCTGCATCCTGGTAGGCTCAGAGCGGTGCAGGATGGCACACTCGCTGGGGTCGTCCAGAGAAGCGAGCAGCTCCTCATTGATGATCATCTTGGACACGAGGGAGTGTACGCGCTGCCGAGGCATTTCGAACATGTCGGCGAGCGACTTGAGAGAAAGAGATGCATACACATGCGCGTATGTGAATAGGTATGTGCGGAGAGACTCCTCGCGGATCAGACGGCCCAGCATCGCACGCACGTTGTCCGCACCCACCATCAGGTCCCACACCTGGAAATATTATACACATAACATATACATTTTTCTAAAATAATTCTGGCGTAAATTTATATACTTAGATGACATCAAACAGTTGAATAAGTGAGGTGAATGTATTATGACCCTCAAATATTTTTTTTTTCTCTTCAAATATTCACAAACAAATCTCGGTGTACGAAAACATGACAATATTCACAAACAAATCTCGGTGTACGAAAACATGACAAACACGTTTATGATATTCACAGAGATGTATATTATCACATTGGCACCTAAATATATCTCTGGCGAAAAGAGGTCATTGTTGACCTCTGCCTACCCATTGCGGGAACCCGAAATATACCAGCATGCAAATGAGATACAATTTAATTTTGGATAAATATTGCTGTTTTATGCAAGTATTTTCTAATCAAGTCTGCCCTATTAGTATGTAGCTAGTGTTAGTGAACAGACAAAGTAGAGTACCTTGGCATTCATCTTGTCGTTGACGATGTAGTTGAGCGCGGCGCGCCAGTCCCCGCGGCGCATGGCCCGCGCGGCGGCCACGGCGTGCTCGCGCATGGACTCAGGGGGACCCACCAGCGCCTGCCGCTCGCTGGCGCGCAGGTTCTGGTAGAACGTCTTGCTGATCATACGACGCCTCGCATCGAACTCGTGCGCCGCCATGTACGGGATCTCGATCATCATGGCCGATACTAAATACACACACTCGAGCAACTCTAAATTGATATGCATATGGAATGGCATTTGACGTTGCTTCTCAATCTTCTCCTGCTCTTTGGAGCGCTCGTGCTGACGCTGGGGCAGCAGACCCTGCGCGAGCAACTCCTTCGGCTTTCCCGTCATCATCAACTCGGCGAGACAACCGTGAGCCTCCTTGACGTTCCCGCGGCGGAAGGCGCACAGGCCTAAATTGGCCATTGTGCGGTTGTACAGAATCTGGGTGCTCGGGTCGGAGTGCTGGACGGTCTCCTGCAAGTGGGACATGAGCAGAAGGTCGCGTGCCTGGAACCAGTTGTCGTGTAGGGCGTGGTGGTAGATGTGCGAGAGGATAGCCCTCGTCCTGAGGCGGTCAGTCTCGTCGTGAGCGTAAATGAACTTGCAGAAGCGCTCCATCTTCTTGATGGTTGTCTCCTCGCCGGGCGGAAGATCCTTGCGGACCGCGCGGGGGTCAAACTTGTAGTACAGATGGTCAATCTTGCGGAGGTAAGCGCGGCAGATTTCTTGTGGTGAACCGTCACGCTCGACCACTTGGCAAACGCGATCAATTAGAGCGGAGACGCGGACCTCGTCTTTGAGCCTCTCGACATACTCATTGGAGTGGGGGTCGCACTCCTTGAGCAGCTTGGTGAACTCGTCGTCGAGGCGCTCCAGGGCTGTGAGCACGCAGCCGCGCACGCGGAATGGCGCGGTGACCAGCTGTTCGTTTTCCTCCGTGATGGTCTCGCTGAGGACCATGTCTTCGTGTGCCAGCAGCAGAGTCACCATGTGGTCCACATTCTCCACCAGGCGAGACCAGTACTCGGGTTTCATAGCGTCTGATACCTAAGACAATACGTATGTATTTAAATACCAGTAATGAACTGAGTGGTTATAGTAAATAAATATAATAATATCTCCTCATGCCTTCTCATAAGGGTCCTGGAAGGGGACGGCAGGCACCAAAGTAGTTGTCAGCAAAATAATAATTTGCAAGATTGTATTTCGATTGTAACAAACAAAAGTCTTGTACTTTAGTAGGTACAGTGTTTATCACAACATGAACTTAATATTAAAGAAAACATCGAAAAGAACCTGTTTATTTTTGAGACGAAATTCGAAGACACATGGGAAACGATAATGGACTCCTCACATGTCCCTACCTAAATATATTACAGGCATAAAGACAGTGTTATATTACAGCTCTGCCTACCCTTTTGGGTACACCTGTGCGAAGAGGTGAAGATACTATTGAAATTATACTATATACTTTCCCTTTTATTAAGAGTATAATTGACCTAACAGAACACAACTATTCACTGTGTTAGAGAATATTTGAGTGGATTGTACCTTGGGGTTGTAATCGAAGAGCGCGGCGACGGTAGCTGCCCGCAGTTTGAGCTGCAGTGCATCGCCCAAGTTATGGTGCGCGGCTACAGTTCGCAGCTCGTGGAGCAACTCCAATTGCGCGCGGCGGTCAGTGCGCTTGCGGCCCCGAGCCGCACTGATCTCTCCAAGTTTCTTCACCACTAAAGCTGCATCAATGTCGCTGTCCTATACACAGAAAGTTCGTCAATATACAAAATATGCCATCAATATAAGTATTTGGCTATTGCAAAAGCATGACATAGGTACATGTCTGTTTTAAAAATAACCATTGAGGTCCGAATGTGTTTAAAGATCAGATCCTAATCTATACTAATATTTTAAAGAGGAAAAATTTGTATGTAAGTATGTTTGTAACAGATTGGCTCAAAAAGTACTGGAAGATTAAAAATTCTTTCACCATTTGAATGCTACATTATCACTGATTAATATAGGCTATTTTAATTGCAAGGAAAAAAAATTATTCCAAAATGTAAAAAAAAAAAAATTCTACCCCTGCGACGCCAGGACGGGCCCCTAGTCAATCATAAGGTGAAGACATTTGATTGCTAGGTAAATGAAATGTTCAGTTAACTATATAAACATGAGCAACAAAATTTCTACCTAACCAGAGAAATGTTTTTTTACCTTGGCAAACATTTTCGGCTTGTCAGACGTGGTAGCTCCCTTCGTGACAGTCTCCCACTCGCCGCCATCATCAGCCAGATCTTTCTTGCTGATCTTCCCGGTTCTCTCACGCCTCTCTTCTCGCCTCTTGGCTCGACGTCTGTCTCTTTCTTCGTCTTCCTCTCTTTCAGTGGTCTTCTTCAAGAAGCGCTCCCTGAGCGTGGCTGCACCGCGAGCCTCGTCATCAGTCGAAGAGCTGGAGTCAGATGAACTGGAGCCCCAGTCCATTGAATCTGATGATTCATCATCCTGAGGTGGCGGCCGGCGCATAGGTTCCGGGGAACGCCGCACACGCAGCTTCTCTTTAGGCTTGTCTTCATCGTCTGAGTCATCTGATGATGATGTATCTATAATATATTAAAACCAAATGAAATGTAGTGCAGCATTGGAGTTTTATTCTCACTCCATCCAAATACTTTATATAAAATAACCTGCTTCTACTTTATGTCCTGATATTACATCAGCAATCACAACAGTGAAATTTGTCATTGCATTTGCATTGTACTATAAAATATTGTGCAACACAGAGAGTTAATAAAAGCATCTATCCTGTGATACATTTAAGGGTATAACCCTTAAATGTATAAATAATAAATGTATGTATAAATAGGTACATAGGCACATTAGTTCAAGTGGAAATACTATTCGGAGTTGAGTTGTAAGCCATATGTGCCTTTATACAGCCTTTCCTTTATGCGGTGGTGGCCGTGTGGTTCTGGTCATTGTCTGGGACACAAAGATCGCAAGTTCGAATCCCGACTGCACCAATGAGTTTTTCTGAACTTAAGTATAGGGTTTAGTCACACCACAAGCTTTCCCTGCATACATCTGAGAAGCAATTCAAAGGCGTATGTATTGTTGTGCTTGAGTAATGGTGATTGCATTTCCTCGATTGGAAATTGGGTGCGTGGGTATTACCTATACCCTATAACCTATACACCTCTACCTACCCCTTCAGGGACTCTTATGGGACGGAATGAGGTGAAGACTAGCCATCCAACTGGCTAGCTATGTGGTATGTAAATATCATCAAGTTTACAAAAAGTACTACTCACCCTTACGCTCTTCATCATCATCAGGCAGATCAGGGTCTTCACGGAACTTAGAAATCTCAGCATCAAAGTCCTTGGTGTATTTTCTTAACTTTTGTCTAAGGGAAGTTAGTGCTTTGCTGTTGCCCTTAGACATGGCCTTCCTGCTGTCTCGGTCAGACCATGCTCCTGACACCCAATCTTCCAGCTCTACAAGAGCGCGGATAAAGAACCGCGGAGCAACTCCATTCTCTTCTTTTAGCACTACAGGTGCAGCACGAGTATAAGCCCTTTGGAGCTCTTCAAATGATGCAAGGGCTGATGAGAAGTCTTTTATCTTGCGGTGGTTCCGTATAGAGTGGATAAAACCTTCTAGCTCTTCATACCGCTTTTCTTTCATAGAACGTACAACACGCTTGGTTTCTTCCTCATCATCACTGAACTGGGGGATATATTAAGTATTGTAATTTTAATCTAAAGTACTTGTTTCCAGCCCTTGAAATTGAAAGTGATATTTTAAATGTAATATTTTTATAACACATTTAGTAGATTTAGATTATTATATTTATTTTTAGATTTAGTTTTAAGACAATGATGCAGCTCACCTGACCATAAGCAGTTAACTAAAGCTTATAATAGAAATATATTACAATGCAAACTTTTTGTTGTTATTATTTCATGCTGACTGAGCCAAAGTTGCAGTTTTTTAAATATATATAAATATAATATAATATATCCTCACGCCTTCCCACAAGGGTCCCCGAAGGGGTAGGCAGAGGTGTATAGGTAATACGGACACACCCACTTTCCACCAGAGGTATATTAGGTGCCAACGTGACAGATGGCGAGTCCATCGCCGTTACTCAAGCACGACTATACATACGCCTTTGAATTTCTTCTCAGACGTATGCAGGTTTCCTCTCGATGTTTTCCTTCACCGTAAAGCTCGGGGTGTGACTAATCACTGTACTTAAGTTCAGAAAAAACTCATTGGTACAGTCGGGATTTGAACTTGCGACCTTTGCGTCGCAGGCAACTGCTCGAACCACTCGGCCACCACGGCTTTATATATATAACTTTGCAAGCTAAATGTTAAATCATACAGATGTAGACCTCAAGTTTTTTCATTTTTATAATTATGTAAATAACATAACTGCCCCATTCATTGATTCATAACAGTAGATGAAAGTTAATAAAAACTGTTGACTTTAAATCAACAATATTCGCATGTATACCGTGTACACGGGCGCTGGTGCACGTACTACTGGCTCGTCTTCGCTGCTGCTCTCTGATTCGGAGTCGGTCCCCGTTGCGAAGAATCGACTCATGATTGCGGCTTTCCACTAATTCACCTGAGAAAATATTACGGTAAAAGACTCCGTTTAATGTCTGGATAGGGAACTATCTAGACCACCCAAGGCAAACAGTTGTCCTTACACTCGTTCGATGGCTAGATGATCGTCTATAATTCTTTAAAAACAGGTGTTGTCCCTGCATTGAGGTTAGAACATTCACGTAATACAATCATCTAATATAAACTAAATAATTACCTTCTATGAAAAAACACAAGTGCTGTAATATTATTGACGTTGTGAAAGTATATAATCTTCATGAAAATAACTTGAAATTATAATAAAACTGGAACGACTCCAGTTTGACCACGACGCACCGCACACGTCAAAAAGGCTGATACAGATAGCCACACATTAAAATAAGCTTAAACAGTCAGGCAGTTGTTATTTTTTCTCGTTTTAACATCCTTGCCATGGCGACAGTGTTGTTTAAGAAGTCACCAATCACATTACTTTAGTGAAGATACCGGTTCACACCCCATTGGTGGCTTTTTCTGAGTTTAAGGAACTCATTCTCACTCAGTCATTATAGTCAAACAAAATATATCTCTGGTGGAAAGTGGGTATGTAGGTACTACGTATAGGTAGTACATATATGCTAATATTATATTATTATACTATTTTTTTTTTCTCTCGTAGCGTGAGTTCCGGGAACTTTTGCTACTTAACCGGTCAATGGCGAGACCTAGGCCTCCAGCCAGGCACTTTAGTACTAAGCAACACAGCTAAGGGCACCCCCTGTGGGGTACGAACCTCGGCTTAGGGCGTTGCTGGATCGCGAGCTAGGGAGCTGGGCTGGACTGTTAATTTTATTTATATATTATTTGGGGGCGGGATTTGCGCGTCTGGCTCGGCGCGGGCCGGCGTTTGCGGAGGAGGTCGGGGGGGAACATTACGGCTTATACGCGTCGAGCCTCGCCGGCGAGGACGGAACAGTGGTCGGTTGTGTGTAGTGTTGGTATGTTTTCGTCGGGCGTCCTGGAGGACCGTTATGTCGTCATCCGGTTCAATGACGGCATTTCTTGGACGCCTTATCTTGGAGATAAGGGAGGGAGTGTATCGGGCGGCCGATACGACGAGGGGGTTGGGGGGATTTTCAGCAGAATCGAAATGACGTTTGGCAATTTTTTTCAAAAACTGTTTTATAGTGGGGACTTTGAGGTCAACGTGAAGTTGACTATTACGCATGTACCACGGGGCACTTGTGGCTCTCCGGAGAAACCGGCTTTGGAGCACTTGCAGGGGTTTAAGCGTTGACTTGCTAGTGTGTGCGAACACTACACCCGCATATGTCATGATTGGTCGAATGCACGTCGTGTAAATCCTCACCTTGGATTTCAATGAGAGTTTACTTCGTGAATTCAACATGCTGTGAAGTCTACCGAGCGCGAAGGCGGCTCGCGCGCGTACCGCCTTTACGTGGTGACGGAAAGAAAGGTGTTGATTGAGGATCACACCCAGGTATTTGGCTTTTTCTTCCCATGGAATGGGTTTGCCGAAGAGGGTGATGGGGGCTACCTGTGGGCGTTCGAG
Source organism: Drepana falcataria (assembly GCA_945859725.1). Taxonomy (NCBI): domain Eukaryota; kingdom Metazoa; phylum Arthropoda; class Insecta; order Lepidoptera; family Drepanidae; genus Drepana; species Drepana falcataria. Next base: position 3,992,626 of record OX243941.1, on the reverse strand, counting down.
GCCTTTCCAGAATAGAATGGCTGCGCTTTTGGTCGGGTTCACTTCAATTCTCCATTTCCGGAACCACCGCCCCAGGGCTGTGACCGCGGATTGGAGGTTGTTGTGAATTCCCTCGGGAGTTCTACCTTTGTAGTAGATAGCCGTATCATCGGCGAATAGAGCGCTTTTAACTCGTCTAAGGAGGGGATTGTCGCTAGTATAAAGCGTGAATAGAAGTGGCGAGAGCACTGAGCCTTGCGGGACTCCTGCTCGTATGGGATGGGGGGAAGAGAGTGTGCTCTCGACTCTGTAGCGGAAGGAGCGGTTCGACAAAAAGTCCCGTACTATGCGTACTAGACGGTCCGGCACGCCCAACTGGTACAGCTTGTATATTAAGCCGTTGTGCCAGACCTTGTCGAATGCCTTCGCCACGTCGAAGAGGAGCATACCCGTGGTAAAACCGAGCTGGAAGCCGCTACTGACGTCTTCCACTATACGGTGGACTTGTCGGACGCAGGAGTCTTTGGTTCGAAAACCGAACTGTTGGTCAGGTATGACTTTCTTAGAGTCTGCAAAACTCTTTAACCTATTGTAAATAAGTCTCTCGTAAATCTTGCTAAGGACGTTGAGGAGACTGATGGGGCGATAACTGGAGGCTTCGGTCTTGGGTTTCCCTGGCTTGGGAATACCTATGACCGTTGCACTTTTCCAGGATTGGGGGAAAAAGTTATTGCTCAGTGCGGCATTGAAGATGGCAGTGAGCAAAACTATGAGATAAGGAGAGAAGAGTTTGATAACTCTGTTAGTGACCTTATCGAGATGGCGCGGGTCTACCGGCAAGGTGCTGGGCGTACATTGAGCCTCGAGACTGTCGGCCAGGCACTCGGACTTCTCGTCGTCGTCAAAGGCGGGCCCTTGATTTGAACGAGTGAGTGGAGGCATGGACGAGATTTTGTCCGATTTGAGTTTTCGTTGGAGATGCCAGAAGGCCAAGTGACTCGGTTCAAGTTCCCCTAGGAACTTGTTCCAGCGAGCGTCTCGCAGGTCTTTCATGCAGTATCTCAGCTTGCGCTGGAGTGACCTCAGAAAGGTGCGGTTCGCTTCAGTCGGGTGAGCTCTATGAGTTCGGAGGGCGGCGTTCTTTTCCGTCACTAGTTCACGCACGTCGTCGGGAAGTTTCCAGCGATGGTCTTCCATCACCGGAACTTGTCGTGAACAGGCGTCCACGGCTGACTGTACGTGAGCTGTGAGGGAATCGACCGCCTTTTGAGTGTCGGCTACCGACTATATGAGGGGCGGGATACTATCTAAGTGAACACATGAAGAGGACTTGAGGAGTTCCTCCAGTTTTCTCCAGTCTGTTATCTTTTTCTGAGGCGGGGGCTGACCTGAGTCCGGGGGGCCTAGTCGGGGGGAGAGCGCTAAGGTCACTGGTCGGTGGTCGGAATCTAATTCGTCGTGCGACCTCAACGAGTGCAAACGGAGGTTTACATTCTTGAGGATCGCAATGTCTAGTACGTCCGGTCGGTGGTTGATGTTCTCAGGGTAGTGGGTGGGGTGCATAGGCGCAATGACGTCGAATTGGAGGAGCCCGCTGAGGTCCTCCAATTGGCGTCCTCTGTTATTTCGTGAGTGGCTGTTCCAAGCATCGCTCTTGGCATTCAGGTCGCCCGCGATAATAACCGAGGTACTGAGGTTGATGAGGGCTTTGATATCAGCTTTGATATCGGCCGTTGAGTTAACTGGGGAACAGTATGCAGAGACTATCGTGATCGGCTGATGGCCGGTCATTCCTAATCGACAGATCGAGGTCTCAATGTGGGAGAGGGTTGGCGGTAGGATTGGGATACAGTGCAGGGACCTCTTGTAATATATATATATAATAATAAATCAAAGTACCGCCGAGGGCGGATCGAGATCTATCATTGCGAACTACGCAGTAGTTTGCAATTCTAGGGTCTCGGTGTGATGGTTTCAAGAAGGTTTCCTGCACTAAGAAAACGTCGATATTGTTGTCGCGGAGGAACGCGGCGATCTCTTCCTTTTGGCTGTGAATGCCGTTGGCATTAAAGTAGCCAATTGAAAGTGATCGGGGTTTGATTCTGCTGCTTACGTTTGTGTCCATTATTGGTTGGACGAGAAGGCAGCCAGGGACTCTGATACATCGGCGTAGTCGCCGAGCACCTTAAGGAGGGCCAGAGGGTCCTTCCGGACGGCCCTGAGGCTTCGTGCCATCTCGTTAACCCTTGAGAGGTTGACGGTGGAGAAAAGATCCGCCAAGAATGCCATGTTGGCGGAGGTTTCAGAGGGAGAGGAAGTGGGCTGGACCGCCTGGGGTCTACGCGGGGCGGGATGCGCGGGGCGGGATGCGCGGGGCTGGCGTTACGCCATTCGCGGGCCGCTGCCCTCTTGACCACGACTGGTCTGGGTTTGGGGGCTTTAGGGCAGCCCCTGTAATTGTCCGGGTGGCCTTCCTGGCGGCATAGCACGCAGCTCGGGGGCGAGTCGGCGAGAGTGCGGTCCTTAGGGCGAGAGCAATCGCTCGTCCCATGATCACCCAGGTACTTAACGCACCTGGGTTTTGCGTTACAGTTACGCGATGCATGCCCGTATAGTTGGCAGTTGTGACACTGCCCTATAGGGCCGCCCTTGTGGGGGGTTTCAACCCTTATGCCAGACAGGTGGCATATGGTTTTTATTTTGAAGACGGCTTTACCTTCGGGGGAGTTCTCGCAGATGGCGAGTACCATGTTAAATGCCTCTCCGGCATTTTGTCGGTGCATGCGGTGCACTTCCTTCACTGCGACATTCTGAGCCTTGAGGTCTTCTTTGATCGACTCTGTGTCGATTTCGCAACGGACGCCGCGGATGACGACCCGGAGTAAACGGTCCTTATTATACTATACTTGTATCTATATTTAAATAAGCGTACCTTAGCATAGACTATAAACTATCTCCAGTTTCAGACAGAAAGAACGTGATAGCTGTGTGTGTTATTTTCTCGAAAGAATATATTATGTTGTCTGTGCTTTCATTGATTGTTACAATACAAATTTGTATTATTTAGTCCGATTACTTTAATATTCCCAAGAGTAAAGGTTTTTCAGTATTGGTGTATAAAACAACAAATTTAGTTATTGCGTAGCTATTTGCTGCAATTATGTCATCTATATGTATGATTTAACCGCTATGGAGTTCACAAGCTTGATCTTACCTTTAACCAAAAATATTTGTCGTACTTGTCTCATGGAATCCGATGTAGCTATGTTCATGAACATTCAAGACTTGATTGAACATGAGATGAACAAAGTGAAACTGATAGATATTTTAGTATTCCTTAATTGCTTAGAGGTATGTATTAATATATATTTTTTATACTCTGAAGATGGTGGCTCGTGTTTTGCCTGATAGTTTACCCTTGCCCTTTGGGCGTTTGTACTATCAGAGAGTCCCTCTTTTGCCAGCAGTGCCCACATTAGTGGAGATCTTAATCAATGCAGAATCCCCACAACTAGAATAGTACTAATTGTCTGGAATAGTCCAAATAGACTTCTTTTATGCTTCATTTTAGAATTCATATTTCCTATCCCACTGTACTCTATTTATTTTTATTGGTAGTGATTTAAATTCATGGCATGCAGAATCCCAATAAATTAAATACCATAACATTGTTTTCAGAATAATGATGAAGAGAACTGGCCACAAGGAATTTGCACATCATGTGTGTCAGCGGCACTAGTAGCTTATGATTTCAAATTAAATTGTTTAAAGGCAAACACAACCCTGTCACAGATTCTAATGATGCAATCTCCAACCAATATGCAAAGGAATGACATGGATTCCATTGATATCAATGTTGTTTACCAAGACCATGAATATGATGTGCCTCTGTTTAGCAATCATCCTACACTGGATTTTGATATGTCTCTCACTACAAACAAAGAATTAACTCCTCTCCCACCTGTGACTGAAATAACATCAACAGAGCAGCCACCTAGAAAAGTTGGCGAGAAGAAATATCCTTGTACTGTGTGCTCTCAGTCATTCACCAGGATAAGTGGGCTTCAATATCATATGGCCAAGCATTCTGATATCCCTGGTCATTTGTGCTACAAATGTGGCAAAAGCTTTCATACTTCCAATGGCTTGAGACAACATTTGATATCTCACAAAGATGTTGCTCAATTCAAATGTGGTTTTTGTAACAAAACTTACAAGTCAAGACAATCCCTTAAAGAGCATTTCCGTATAGCACACTCTAGTAATCGCAAGCTGTTTGTTTGTGTCACATGTGGAGATAAGTTTACAGTTAAATCCTCTCTAATGATGCACATTAAACGTCATAGCGGTGAAAAAAATTTTGCCTGCCCCAACTGTCCAAAGAAGTACACTAGAGCTTCATATTTGAGAGCTCATAGCCTCATACATTCAGGCCTAGGTAGGCCAAGACCATTCTTATGTATGCACAACGACTGTGATCGAAACTTTGTTACTAAACATTCCTTAAAGGTCCACATTGCTCATGCTCATTCTTTAGAAAGGCCCCATAAATGTGATATTTGCTTGAAAGCCTTTGCCACTGCATCTGGTTTGAAAATCCACAGAGAATCTCATCAAAATAAGGAGATATGTTGCAATGTATGCAGCAAGAAGTTGGCCAACGATAGAATGTTACAAAGACACCTTAAAATGCATGATGTTGATGCAAATGATATGATTTTGGAGACTGTAGTAGATAATGGTTTTTTTGATGAGGCAATCTATGAACTCTGAATTGAAGTGACTGGCATGTTTCATACCTATATTCCCACCTGTATTTAAACATGTTTCATTAATATTCATGTAATGATCTCCCAGAAAAATGTTGTTAAAAACCATTTGATGACTTGTATAAAACTTATAATTGTTTCCTCAATAGTAAATAAATAATTAAAACACTACAGATTTCGTCTTCATTCCACATATTCGCCTGAAGGTTTTGATGATAATCGTTTTTTCATCAAAACCGATCTACCTATACACGTCTGATGCTTACTCCAGAAGTACTATTTTGGAGGGGCAAAAAACGGTCAATCAATGAGGTTTTTTTTCTTTTTTACATCTTCATTTTTTACATTTGAAAAAAAAATTTAACCGTTATTTGAAATTAATTAATAATTGTAAATATAACAAAATACATATCCTCACGCCTGTAATATATCCCCACGCCTTCCCACAAGGGTCCCCGAAGGGGTAGGCAGAGGTGTATAGGTAACTAATACCCACACACCCACTTTCCCCGGAGGTATATTAGGGGCCAACGTGACAGATGGCGAGTGCATCGCCGTTAATCCAGCACGACTATATATACGCCTTTGAATTTCTTCTCAGACGCAGGTTTCCTCTCGATGTTTTCCTTCACCGTAAAGCTCGTGGTGTGACTAATCACTGTTCAGAAATTATCATTGGTACAGTCGGGATTCGAACTTGCGACCTTTGCGTCGCAGGCAACTGCTCGGACCGCTCGGCCACCACGGCTCATAATTTATTTTAAATTACACGCGAAGTCTTGGCTAATAACGTATAAAAAGATTACATAGAGCTTTGACGAGACACAGTCCTACTAAATGCACCATGGCACCATGTGTAAGTACAAGTAGGTAAATAAATGAATCCGATATGACTCGGGGGGCCGAGCTGTCTGATTCACTGAGTATACCCACTACAGATACCGTGATTTGTTAATAATAAGACCCATTGAACAATGTAGGTATAATTGTACAAGTGTAGGGGCGTGTTGCAGATTTATTGGTTGGCACCAAGAGATCGATGGTTGGCACCTAAAATATATCTGGCGGAAAGTGGGTGTGGGTTACTACCTATTATACACTATAATAATACGCCTACCCCTTCGGGAAGCCTTAATAGGAAGGCGTGAGGATAGGTTATATTATATATATATTGTCATATTAATATTTAAACCGCAGTATCTAAACGTCAATAATTCTGCTTGTTTGATTTAGAGTTGAACTAATTTTATGTGATTAAGACAAAGAAAGAACAATCAGAAAGGTCTAATGTAATATTGAGGGATGTAGATATGCATATCGAGAAATAATGTTATTATGGGCATCATAAATAGTTAAATAATGAGTAGGCAATAGTAATAATTATATATTTAAAACCAATATACAGTATCCAACAAAATATACAATCAATACAAAACTAGCTGATTATAAACAATATAATGATAATATACTTAAGTATTACATTAATGCATTTATTTCTAGGGACTACATATTATTGCTGATTTAACTACAAATAATAACTATAATATATTTTAAGGACCCAAATAAAATTATACCTAAAATGCTATGCTATTCATCATTACGGAAATACCACAAAATTCCCATAGCTATAGAATTGTAAAGTACCTATCTGCTTGTTATTTATTATAGTAGAAAAAGAATAATGTATTCATCAGTTATCTTGGAAAGACCTTGTTTTGAGAAACATTGAACTAAATAAATACATATAGAAAAAAAAATTCAAATAGGACAACTGCATGATGTGATAGCTACAACAAGGGTTTATTTAAATCAACAATATGACTTACCAAATTTGTATAAAGGTCCCTTAATTTTTTTAAATTGTTGTTTTGACCTACTCATATTAAACATGTGAAAGTTTGTTGTCATGTCAAAAACTACTCAATGAAATTGGAAGAAATTTGGTACAGACAGAGATAGATAATTAGCTGGATTACCACTTAAGATATGTCTTATTGTAGAAAAAATATCTGTCAATTAAATTAAATTTTACGCAGGGCACAGAAGATATATTCAACCAATACTTTCATAATTTCACATGGTTACACACATTCAATATATGAAGTAAGGCATGAATGTCCTCATTTGTTGGAATCATATAAATAAGAAGTGGCTCTTTTTGGAACAGACTTTTCCAGCATTGAACCACTTTACTATATAGTTGTCACTTAAGACTCCAGAGGCGGAACCACATGCAACTGCCAAACTTTTTAAGAGTGAAAGAGACATTTGATGACACATACATATGCCTGCTTGACAATAGTACATTGTGATTAAGTCTCAGGGGCCAAGTTAACTTGATTTAATATATAAATTCATATTTCATACCATATACATTTCAGCATATAATAAAATGAAAGGAATGCATCATGGTTATTTGCCAAGAAGCTTGTTCATTTGCTTGCTTTGTTTGCCTATCTTGATGTCTGCCACTTCAACTTTGTCATGAATGTTATCTATGAGTTCATTATGCTGGTCTATCTCTTCACCAAGAGCTGTTCCAAGGCCTTTAAGTCTCGATATGACCTGGGCCATTTCATCTAAGTTGGCATCCAACATGTCGTTCACTCTCCGACTGTCTAGCCCATTTACCTGCTGCTGCTCACTTAAGCCTCGGAGGCGAGTAGATGGATGGGATCCAAAGTGATTACTTGGGTTTGTTTCAGTAAGTTGATCTATGGTATCATCCAGCCTGCTCCTACTAGGGCCAGCAGACTGGCTATCTGAAGAAGTTGAACTTTTTGGGGGTGTTTGTTCGGATTTACCAGAAATGTAGTTTTTTAGACCATAGAATACAGACTTTATACCATTTAAATGTTTTTGGCTGTAATTTAAATTTGTGTTGATATCATCCAACCGTTTATTAGTGTTCTGGAGTACCTCTTTTTGGCGACAGAGTTCTTCGGCTGTTGCGATACCTATGTCTTCGGAACTACGAAGCAATCCTAAGCTTCTAGTAGACGAATCTAATGTTCGCTCTTCAATTTCTCTTTGCCTTTGTAACATCATTTGCCGCTGTTGTTCCATTTGTGCTAGGTGCCCTCCATAAGCACTTCCTTGTGGTTTAGGCTTGGGTGGTGGTATCCTAGAACGATAACTATTGACGAAAGTATCGTCATCCACATCTTCTTCGAACAAGTTGTTGGGATTTATAATACATTTCTGCCCCGACATTTTTACAAAAATGTAACAATTTGAAGTGAAGTGAACGTAATAAAATTGAGGCTACCAAAATTATTTAATAACGAAACAAAGAAAAAGTGGAAGTGTGATTGGATTACGCACAAAAAATATAGGTAGGTAGGTAGGTAGCATAGATATTAAATGCACAGATAATTAAAGAATAAAGACGTGCTCTGGTATTACACAGAATAATTTATAACAATTAATAGCCGTGGTGGCCGAGTGGTTCGAGCAGTTGCCTGCGACGCAAAGGTCGCAAGTTCGAATCCCGACTGTACCAATGAGTTTTTCTGAACTTAAGTACAGTGATTAGTCACACCACGAGCTTTACGGTGAAGGAAAACATCGAGAGGAAACCTGCATACGTCTGAGGAGAAATTCAAAGGCGTATGTATAGTCGTGCTTGAGTAACGGCGATGGACTCGCCATCTGTCACGTTGGCACCTAATATACCTCTGGCGGAAAGTGGGTGTGTGGGTATTACCTATACACCTCTGCCTACCCCTTCGGGGACCCTTGTGGGAAGGCGTGAGGATATATATATATATTTATAACAATAGCTTTGCGCAGACTGAATCTAACAAGCATGCAGGGCCGAAAATTACTCCATGAACTGCATAGTACGGACTCAAGAGCGATAACCATATCATTATTCAAAGTATTGAGAGTTCTTCAAGTTGTATACTTCTTTTATATTGTCGTTGCCTACAGGTAGGAGATGTTCCTATAAATATTTGTGAATGATAACTGAAACTCGCTTTTGGCTGATATTAATATGTAAAATATAATGTAGAGCCGTGGTGGTCGAGTGGTTCGAGCAGTTGCCTGCGACGCAAAGGTCGCAAGTTCGAATCCCGACTGTAACTCGCAGCGTCGCAGGTAACTGCTCGAACCACTCGGCCACCACGGCTCTTTATATATTCGGCATTATATATTATGTAATTTAATATCAAACATATTAAATAGTTCAACAATAAATAGCCTCGACGAAGAGGAGCATACCCGTGGTAAAACCAAGCTGGAAGCCGCTACTGACGTCTTCCACTATACGGTGGACTTGTCGGACACAGGAGTCTTTGGTTCGAAAACCGAACTGTTGGTCAGGTATGACTTTCTTAGAGTCTGCAAAACTCTTTAATCTATTGTAAATAAGTCTCTCGTAAATCTTGCTAAGGACGTTGAGGAGACTGATGGGGCGATAACTGGAGGCTTCGGTCTTGGGTTTCCCTGGCTTGGGAATACCTATGACCGTTGCACTTTTCCAGGATTGGGGGAAAAAGTTGTTGCTCAGTGCTGCATTGAAGATGGCAGTGAGCAAAACTATGAGATAAGGGGAAAAGAGTTTGATAACTCTATTAGCGATCCCGTCGGGACCTGGGGCTTTCCTGGGGTGAAGATCCTTGATCAATTTCCGGACTTCGTCCACCGTGATTGGGGCGATGGGGTGGTCTGGGTGTTCGGAGGGTGGGATAGTTTGCTTTCGACCTCGGCGTCCACCTTCTTGAGGTGGCGCTGATCTACTGGCAAGGTGCTGGGCGTACATTGAGCCTCGAGACTGTCGGCCAGGCACTCGGACTTCTCGTCGTCGTCAAAGGCGGGCCCTTGATTTGGACGAGTGAGTGGAGGCATGGACGAGATTTTGTCTGATTTAAGTTTCCGTTGAAGATGCCAAAAGGCCAAGTGACTCGGTTCAAGTTCCCCTAGGAACTTGTTCCAGCGAGCGTCTCGCAGGTCTTTCATGCGGTATCTCAGCTTGCGCTGGAGTGACCTCAGAAAGGTGCGGTTCGCTTCAGTCGGGTGAGCTCTATGCGCTCGGAGGGCGGCGTTATTTTCCGTCACCAGTTCACGCACGTCATCGGGAAGTTTCCAGCGATGGTCTTCCATCACCGGAACTTGTCGTGAACAGGCGTCCACGGCTGACTGTACGTGAGCTGTGAGGGAATCGACCGCCTTTTGAGTGTCGGCTGCCGACTCTATGAGGGGCGGGATACTATCTAAGTGAACAGATGAAGAGGACTTGAGGAGTTCCTCCAGTTTCTCCAGTCTGTTATCTTTTTCTGAGGCGGGGGCTGACCTGAGTGCGGGGGGCCTAGTCGGGGGAGAGAGCTAAGGTAACAGATCGGTGGTCGGAATCTAATTCGTCGTGCGACCTCAACGAGTGCAAACGGAGGTTTACACACTTGATGATCACAATGTCTAGTACGTCCGGTCGGTGGTTGATATTCTCGGGGTAGTGGGTGGGGTGCATAGGCGCAATGACGTCGAATGGGTGACGTGGGGGGGACGCTTGTGGAAGGGGTGGAGAGTCCCTCGGAGGGAGGGCCCTCCACGGGGAAGGTCGAGGTGGGGCGGGTTGCGCGGGGGGGGCGTTACGCCATTCGCGGGCCGCCGCCCTCTTGACCACGACCGGTCTGGGCTTGGGGGCTTTGGGACAGCCCCTGTAATTGGCCGGGTGGCCTTCCTGGCGGCAAAGCACGCAACTAGGGGCGAGTCGGCGAGTGTGCGGTCCTTAGGGCGCGAGCAGTCGCTCGTCCCATGATCACCCAGGCACTTGACGCACCTGGGTTTCGAGTTGCAGTTACGCGAAGCGTGCCCGTATAGTTGGCAGTTGTGACACTGCCCTATAGGGCCGCCCTTGTGGGGAGTTTCAACCCTTATGCCAGACAGGTGGCATAGGGTTTTAATCTTAAAGACGGCTTTGCCGTCGGGGGAGTTCTCGGAGATGGCGAGAACCATGTTAAATGCCTCTCCGGCATTTTGTCGGTGCATGCGGTGCACCTCCTTCACCGCGACATTCTGAGCCCTCAGATCATCTTTTATCGACTCGGTATCGATTTCGCGTGGGACGCCGCGGATGACGACCCGGAGTAAACGGTCCTCCGGCAGGTCATAAGTGTGGTATTCCACACTTCTGGCCTGCAGGAGCTTGGTGAAGGCTCGGAATTCGGTCGAATTCGGGAGGTGCACCTTAATGCCTTCGGCTGTGGCCGTGGCACGGGTGAAGGAGATTCGGTTGGTTTTACACCAACCGGAGATTTCCGTCCACTTGGACTTAGTGTGGACGAAAACGGGAAAAAGGGGGGCGGGGGAGGGGGGTGCCGAGGACGAGGCTACCGGGGAGGGCTGTGCGGAGGGCACGGGCACGGTCTTGGGGGCTTTAGTGGGGGGGGAGGGTGAGGTTGAGGCCTCCTTCTTTTTTGCGCGTCTGGCGCGCTTCTTGGAGCCCGGGTCGGTAGTCCTAGTGTCCATTCGCTATTATACCTGCCGTTATACTATTGTAGTCTTTGGTATAGATGGTGTAATGGTTCTGCCTATACGTACTCTACTCTTTGTGATTCTGTGATGCAATGTTTACAGGCGAGTGACGTTTAATTTGTTTCTATATTGCTTACGCTTACGATGGAGGGCCCTCGATAACTTTTTAACTTTGCCGATAATTGAACTAATATAATTTTCAAATTAATAATAATTTTAGCAGTTATGCAAACTTGAAATGACTGGTGACATACAGCTCGCTTGATTGATGGTAAGTGGTTACCCTAGTATAATCGCATTGATAAAATTGATTTAGTCTAAACTAAATCCGACTTGTGTATGTGTTGACAATAGAACGATTGTATTGCCTTATATTCAAATACTGAAGGAAGTATTAGTCTCATATAACTGGTACTCTATACTACATGTTTTGACGCTAATGCTTGCCAACAATACCAGCAGTAAGGGTCAAGAAACGTATCAGCCTCAACTCCTTTCGGATTTCTCAGTGGACTGTTCCACTTGTCTGTACCATGTTTAGAAGTTTGCAAAATTTTGTTATTCTAAACCCTACTTATAAATAAATAAATTTGACTCAAAAGAATTAGTAGACATTAAAGCAAATAAATGTTCTTAACATTTTCAGGAAGCCATTTAGGCAGTAGCAGCCCAGCTGTTCGTATACCATAACTGGAAGTTTGTTTGTACAGTACTACCTTTACTAAGTAAAGAAGGATTTCATCAAAATGATGGCTGGAAAAGGTATGGTTCTCATATTATTATGAATATATGATAGCTAGAAATATAAATATGTATGTAATAAGTTTGATTTTCAACATTTATCTACTAGTAAATATTTAAGTGTTACTATACCTTATTCTATAGAGTTTCACCTTGACTTCATTCTTGACATGTGTAACAAAACACTTAAACACAAAACTATTTTGTAAATAAATTTCAGTTATGCCTGAGACAGAAGACCAGAACAGAATAAGATTTCAAGTGGAACTTGAATTCGTTCAGTGTTTAGCAAATCCTAATTATATACACTGTGAGTACTAAACATATGTTTATGTGTAAATATTTCAACAGACATATCTATCTATGCCACACCAGCTCATGTGCAATACCATGTGCAATATAATAAAATATATATATAACTTACTACTATGTATATAAATAAATACAATGGATATATATATACATATATCATTGATTTATTTAAATAGCTGATCTGCAGACAAGGATCAAACCTGTAATCTGCAAAACAGCTTCTAAAGGTAATAAATATATATTTGTGTAAATATAAAGTACCCTTGTTGCAGTCTTAGCTCAGCGCGGCTACATGAAGGAGCAGAATTTTGTTAATTACTTAAAGTACTTACAGTATTGGCGAGAGCCTGAATATGCTCGTTACCTCAAATACCCCATGTGCCTGCACTTTCTGGAACTGCTCCAGCATGAGGCATTTAGAAGAGAGTGTGTTTCGGCTCAGGTTTGTATACTTATGTTTTTGGTTGGGAATGGGGCACCTGATTCTCTACACACAGATAACTACTGCATGATACTGCTGTCTCTAACTTAAAATTATCAACATATCATTACTATAATATGTTATCTGACAACAACCCTTGGCAACTATCTGACAACAATTAAAAACCCTTATGAGAAACTTGACCATGTAAACTTGGCTATGTAAAATTTTTATAGCTCTGTTATATACATAACAATAAAATAATTTGTTTAAAATTTTAAGCCTTTCTTGATGTCACCTGTTTATTTTCAGGTGTGTAAATTCATGGATGACCAGGCAATATTATTGTGGCAACACTACACGCGGCGGCGCACGCGCATGCTGCAGCCACCAGACGCGCCTGCACCGCCAGCGCCACCTGCTCCGCCACAGCAGGGGCAGCCGCGACAACAGTCGTAAGGTTCATTATAAGCCCGTGTACAGATAACGTATAAATATCTCCAAGTGTACGAAATAATTCGCAAAGAGATTGAACTATTGGAACCTGTCATACAGAATTTGTATCTATTGTAATATTTTTGTAAAAAGACAGTATCCGTGTCATGAATAAATTATAAAAAACTATTGCAATACGGTTTTCGGTCACTATGAATTCTTTCACCACTTATGTAAATGAATGTAGATTTTAATTTCGATCGCTCTGTCTATTGTATTGGATAGTTAACAATGTTTGAGCTCAACATTACGGGGTTACAGGTTAAGTCGACCTATAAGGAGTTTCGACTGATTTGCCTATGGAACTTAACCCTCAAAGTTATCAGTATTGAGGATATTGGATTTCTAAGATTTTAATATAAATTACCAATGCAAACGGAATTGTTGGATTTATTGTTTCTTTCACAACAAAACATGAAGTAGGTACTATTTCGGCCACGGAATTCTGACAATACCCTAGACTTCTATACCTTGTGGATAGCTGAAGAAAGATACGACTTACAAACGGCTAAACCTGTAACTCTGTATAAGAAGCTTAATAAGCGTGATTTGGAACTATAATCGAGTCGTCATCTCTGTTACACACATTGTCTTCATCCATCTAGAGACTGAATTATTATATATTTTTTAGTTTATAATTATTTGATAAGGCGATGAAAATAAAGCTTTTACATACTTTTCGTATTGTAAATTTTTCCAACTTTCATATATTTTAAGGAGCCAGCACTTCTTAGCAATATAGTGTGAATGCAGAAAAACGCACTGTAATTTGTTGTAACAAAAAAGTGAGGTTACGATGATAGTAACATGACGCCAGTAACTTATTTGGTAAACGGATGCAATGGTGTGTTCCGGCGCGCCTTGCAAGTCGCTCGTAGTGTGAGGAAATACAGAAGCTCTACTGCACTCATCATGCTGAATCCCATACACAAGCCCAGCAGACCGCCCGTGTTAGCTGTCCATAAAAAAAAAACAAATTATATTTATATTTTTATGTCTTCACATAATTGTGTGTAATTGGTGTGATAAATAAATAAATATCCTCACGCCTTCCCACAAGGGTCCCCGAAGGGGTAGGCAGAGGTGTATGGGTAATACCCACACACCCACTTTCCGCCAGAGGTATATTAGGTGCCAACGTGGCAGATGGCGAGTCCATTGCCGTTACTCAAGCACGACTATACACACTTCTTTGAATTTCTTCTCAGACGTATGCAGGTTTCCTCACGATGTTTTCCTTCACCGTAAAGCTCGTGGTGTGACTAATCACTGTACTTAAGTTCAGAAAAACTCATTGGTACAGGCGGGATTCGAACTTGCGATCTTTGTGTCGCAGGCAACTGCTCGAACCACTCGGCCACCACGGCTTTTTTTTATAATAAAACTAATAAAGTCTCGCCGCGGTAACTTTAGCTCATATTGACAGGCATCTTCAAAATCAAAGGTTGCAATCTAATATCCAGCAAGAATATTTCATTGATTTCTATATACATATATGTATATACTTTTATCCGTCTACTCACATAAAAATTCTGTCAGGCCAAAGACCTCGCCTTTGGTGAACCTCATAAAGGTGTTGTCGTCGAAATAGAAATGCACCATAAGCATGTTTTCACTGGAATAAATAGGGTCTAAGGTTAATCAAATATGTGCCGTAGGAGTAATTTATAATTAAATTCAAGCCAATGAACAGTGAACGTAATGACGAATATTATAATATTAACAATAATAAGGGTTCCCGAAGCGTTAGTCTGAGGTGTGTAGCACCCTCTTCTTGACGGTGGAATATTAAGGCACCAACGTGATAGATGGAGAGGCCGTCGCCGTTAATTAAGTTCACTATATACATAATACATACGTCTTTGTTTATGTTTCCTTTCGATGTTTTGTGTATACCTAAGTTCAGAAAAATGAACTCATTATATTCATTCGCCGTGGCTTGAACTTGCAATTTTTGCCTTGCAGGCGACTTCTATTTCTACTGGTCTACTTATATTGGTCTGCATTAGTGTGGATAGTGGATATTTACATGAAGTATTCAGGCGTCCTGTTGAGTGTGTGCGCGAGTTGCTTGACTAGAGCGGTCTGCATGGGCGCAGTGCTCAAGCGTTCGAAGTAGGCTATCTCGGTGCACGCGGGCAGGCAGTCCTCGCATGCTGCCTCGCGACCTTACAACATCACTTTTTTCACTTCAGGTGTTTAGATTTGCTATCATGACCAAAGCTTTTGGTTAGGTTAGATAGGCTGTATGCAGAGCCGTGTTATGTAAGGATGGGAACACAATAAGCTAGCTATTTTAGCCATTTTATTTGTCCACTGGTAGAATTTCAGGACGCATTTCGGTATGGTCAATAATATAATAAATAATAACCTGTCCAGTAAAATAGCTTTTTTTTTAATCCTGAAAAATTCAACGTTCTTATATTATAATGTATGATGCTTTTCACGGCATAGCGGCTGAACCGATTCTAGCAGGAAAATTTTCATAGCTACTTTTTCGAACTCCACGCGGGCATAAGCTAGTTATCTATATGTATCTATATTCAATTCAAAATTCAAAATCGTCATTCAGAGTAAGAGTTACAGTGACTTCATGAGAAAAAATCAATCAGGATATATCTTATTGATGAGTGTTGACTTAAGGAAGACCTAAAATAATGTTATATGTCGACTAATGTTGCATCGAACACCATACCCTACATCAATACTGCAATATGAAGAGTATACATAATAATAATGTTACCTTGAGGCATCATCCTACTGGAATTCGTGTAGCACTTGGCGTCAGCTTTTCCACAAATTCTAGTTGTTTTGTTTTCTGCAATAGTATTTTTTATTTATGTAAATAAGAATATTACTAACGACTTATATACTACGACATCATACTTGATAAGACTTCCTACATACAAAGTAATAGTTTTTGAGTATATGGAATCATTAGTAATTGATGCTCTCCCGTTACATCAGGGAAATTTTTCACAACCTGCATCTGAAATCTAGTGGTGTTAAACTAGCGGTCGAACAGAGGTAGTAGACAAGGGTATTTCCCCTTCAAGGTTGAAGTTGCCCGAATGGGAAGTACGTACTTCTAACGTACAGGTCGCGGCTTAACAGCATTGGTAGTGTTATATCCCTGCAGAAATCCACAAGGAACTATGTTCATAGTACTCGTGTGTCTCTTACGATGCAAGTTAAATTGTATAATTATCAACAGCTTATCTGATCTGAGATTTGAAAAATTCTTTCACTGTTGATCCATACTAAACTCCAATAATGTAACCCAAGGTGTGAAAAAATTACCAAAAAACTTTATTACATCGCGTGCGTTGAGGAAAATATGGATTATAGAACAAAATAATGTACTACGTCTTAGCAGAACATATAATTATATACATGGTGATGTATGGTGGCGCTGCGATCGTGTTACGGGAAAGTAAACTTTTTCATCCGAGCGAAGCTGGGCGGGACAACAAGTATTTTATATATTGAGTAGATACCTAATACAATACCATTTCCGAAATGTGTAGATTTAACGAAATTTTTTTTCAAAATGTAGATAGTATTGCTAAATTGACAAATAGTATAGTTTAGTGTCAGTCTCTGCTTACGATAGAGCATCGCTAAGTTGTTTTTGTAACAACCATTAAGTATGGGGCAAAGAGATGGTATCGGCTGGTTTCTAGCTGATGGTATCGTAATGGTGTGTTTGTAGTCACGCTCCACTCACTTGGCATGTAGTAATAGACGCATTGGCACGCGTCCAGCATTGCACGAGCTTCACACTCCATTTCGCAGTTCTTCAACGTATAAGTTCTATGGAGGAGGAACAATTTACCATTTAATTTATCGGATATCTTCTCGGAAGGGTCTCTGAAGGGGCAGTCAGATGTTACACATCCTCTTTTCTCTGAAGATATGTGATGTGAAGTAATGTGACCGATGCCGAATCCGTTACCGTTACAAGTACGACGTGGTCATCAAAATCATGATGGACAAATTTTTTCAGTGAATAATTTTTACTATTTATCGACTAGAAATGCATTTACTTGATTTAGTAACCAGCTTCTTAAATATTTACGTAGTAAGTACGAATAGTGGTGCTTTCGTTTTAAGTGTCTATAGTTGTTTTATATGCATAGACAACATTCGATTGTTTGTGCTTTGGGAATCTTTCCATATTATTGTTATATACTGGTCCGACGTTATTTCAAGGACAGCCTGAAAGTTCCAATCCACATCTTATTCTTAATTTTGTTTGAATCGCTGGTTTTCAAATTATAACAAACATTGTTTCTTAAAAGTTACCCACCTAAAAAAAACCAAGTCCTTTTCACCAGAGAATAAGCAGAGTCTTTTCTTGATGTCAATGGTTTTCACAGAGGACGAAGCATCAAGGATCCTCGGCTGTATGGCCACCCGGGCTTCAATTCCCGTGCCGTAGATCTCTCCTAGGTTCCTGATCTTGGGGGATTCCGTGGGATTATGTAACAGGATCTATGGCAGAGGAATTGCTAAGTAAATATATTTGTTAATTGTCCCGAATTTCAATTAAGAGTGCTGAATTCGATTCGAGATATTTCGGTACAAACCTACTTTTATGATAACCATATAAAAAATATCCAATAAGTTGGGTGAGATCAGATCTACTCTTATTTGCCTTTACACCTTCCAGAGACTTACATCCGGTTTCTGGTACAATTTTAGCACGATGAATTAGTCAACAGATTGTCACAATAACAATTTGTTAACAATCTGTCATCGAGCTTTGAGTTTCTAGAACGCAAATCATCGAAAAATTAACTAATCTACTGTTGACAGCCGAATTATTTTGTAAAGTATGTCTATTTCCCTCTAGCTTATAGCTTCGTCTTTGTCTTGCAATGTCAAAGTATTCCCGCCGGGAGCTGAAGTTTCGTTAGTTGGACAAAAGTTTGATTTGTTGTTGTTTATCTTGTTTGTTTAGGTACTTCAGTTTTCATGTGATAAACAAGTGTAAAGAATATAAATAAATAAAGTGTAAATGTTAAAATTCCGCCGCTGTCGCGTAAAAATTACACAGAACGCGATCTATCTACTTATATTTTATTCTAATACTTATATTATATAATTTATAGTAATTCAACATATAGGTAGGTTCCCGACAGGGCTGATGATGATGATTTGAAACTTGCCAATTTCTAATATTTTTGCTATTATTAAAAGATTATTTCGATTTCTGTAACTTTACACACTTATGTCTTAGGGTTTGTCTTAAGAGATTCATATTAAAAAATTATCAGATTAAAAATCAAATAAAATTATATGAATAAAAAAATAACCAATTCAAAACTAAAAATCAAAGGCAATGTTCTATTAAAATTTCAACGTAAGGAATTAGGAAACCAAATAGCATTATTGATACAAATTAAGTTTTATATTAATATTGCTATAAAAAACGATAAATAAAAATCGATTGTTTTGTAACATCCCTATATCCTATTAAATCCGCTTAGAAATTGGAGTTAAAATCGGAATACTTGCGTTAACACGTCGATAATTCCTCGATAATCTACAATTAAAAATTGTAGATTATCGATGTAATCTGTTAACAAAGAGAAAATGCGTTCAGGAACTCAAAATGGCTCCAATCGGCAATTGATTTGGGATTTGACATACCGTTGACAAACTGCCAACATTTGGTCAGTTGAAGCTTCTAGCAACCCAAACTACGTCTAATTAGAGATTAACAATCTGTCACGTAATTTGATGGATAGAAATGCGTACGAGAAACCGGCTGTTAGATGTTATAGGAAACCATGGTTCCTTGTCAATAATCGTGGCTCCCCAAGTGGGTATCTCTACTTTCAAAAGATCATACTGGCTACACTTTACAGCGACTCCTATCAACGTTGGCAACGTAAAGTCATCACGACTGTCTGTTTGTGTGCTAAATTCGAATTAAAAAAATACCTTAAAACCCGCGCTTTTCGTGGATGCGCAGTAATATTCAGCAATGTTTGCATCTAATGCAAGCGACAAGCCGTGGTGTGTGCCGATACCTGGGAAGGATATAGTTAATGACAAAATTATATTTCTAAGTATACTTATTTGTAAATTTCGATCATCATCATCTTCAACACCTTCATCACCATCATCATCATATTCAGCACACATGCCATAGCCCACTACTGGGTATATAGCTCCCCGGTTTTACGTAGGTATCAATAAAAAAATATTTAAAATTTTTGTTGCTGAGTCAATCATTGAATCATATTACGTCCTATTGCGATCCAAACGTCTTTGGCTAAGGTATTGAGAAGTGACACAAGGAGCTTTTCATTAGGTCTAATTAAAGCATTTATTATTATTCGTGCTGTTAATCATTAGAAAGTTGGCGATCGTCATAGGGCGAATATTTCCCTATGACGCTGAATTACGAGATCTAAATATTTTTTGGGGTGGGTTGTTTTTCATATTAGCAGTATGGACGGCGCCATGTGAGCGATAGAGAGGAAAGTTACCTAAAGTAGTCGGTGCTACCGACTGCTAACAATCGAATGGCAAGCTGTTTTGATATCGTAGTAGTAAAAAAATTGCGATCTCATAGTGGATATATTATTTATGTCAATATAATTTTGTTTTACGGGTGGCAAACAAGCATGCGGTCCGCCTGATGGTAAGCGGTTACCGCCACCTATGGACGCTTGTTACACCAGAGGTATTGCTCGCGCGCTGCCGACCCTGCAGGATTCTTTTCACACCATTCTTGAAGAACTCCATGCTGTACTCTCCAGGGAAAACCCCAATACATTGATAACAACACCTTTAGGCCTCCAAGGGAATCCATCCAGAGGTGCGTCGGAAGGATATCCTCCTTCAGGAGTCCAGTCCACTGCTTGCGACGGAAATGTCAGATTTAAATCGTTTAAGGATTTTCTGGAAATTCAATGTTATTGATAGTTCATAAAAATTTACTAAAACATGTATAGGTTACAATCAGCATGACTATCCAGTGTAGCATTGCTGCTAGTCTTCTTGGCACGTAGCTGCGGGATATCGATTTGGTTCAATATTTTAATGGTAAACTAAATTGTGTGTTGTACCTATGTGTTGAGTTGAGCTCCACTTACAAAGTATCTGTGTGATCATAAGTGAGGAGGAAGATATTATAAGTGTCTACTATTCGATGATCAGAATTACTATTACTTAGGTTATTCGAAATGAGTATCTAAGTGCAATCTATCTATTGCATTTACTAATTTCAGTAGATAATTCCGACCACGGTCTGTTTCAGAAATAATGTTTCAAAAATATTATTTAACTAGCTGTGCCCGCGACTTCGTCGGCGTGGACGGCTTTTGCATCTTCCGTAAAAATTTTTTTTTTCAAAATTACATTTCTATGTTACTTCTAATACCTCCAAGAATATGTGTACACAGTTTTATGATGATCGGTTAAGTAGTTTTTACGTGAAAGGGTAACAAACAAACTTACATTCACATTTATAATATTAGTGAGGATAGTAGTTAATCTATAAGAATCTCATACAGTGGATTTTTCTATAAACGAACCAGCAGGTAAACCCATGAAGTTTATTATTGCTTGTTTAAGATTTCCCGTCTTCACTAGTATCGTAACATTATTGGCATGTAAAGATTAAAAAAGGTTGTAAACGTACGGATTCCGGAACATTTTATTGCGATGTACGACATTGAAGGTGCAGCAAAGTCCCTCATCGGTCAGCTGAGCGTTGAATAGATCCTGGCAGCTCACGTCAGTGGAGTCCCATATACACATGGCCAGCATCTCATTGCAAGGCTGAGTTACCTTTTTAAAAAAAATGGTACTTATCTGACTGTTTGCAATACCACTGGTGGCAGATATTAAATCATGATTGTAGTTTCGATTTAGCTCACCACATGATTGACGGTAAAGCAATAAATAGTAAGTAAACCTGCATACGGTTGAGAAGAGATTTAAAAGTGTGCTTGAAAGATTTGCAATGAGATGAGGGAAAATCTTGCCATTTTTTATATTATATTTACTATATAAGAGATATATATAAGAGGAAAGATATATAAGAGGATGAAATTGCCCTACTATAAATTTTATAGGTGTAAAAAAACCGTTTATTTTAAAATAAGTCTCCATATTAACGTTCTCAATAATATGGACCAACGAGGCCTTTAGATAATGTTCAATAGAACTGGTGCGAAATTTCTATTTCCCCAAATCTTGTGTAGGTATAACTTGTTCCAATATTAAACGCAAATCAAAAAAATCCTTTATAAGGATTTTTTTTAACTGCTTTAGGTTACTAAAGCGCTGATAGTAGCTACGGGCATGACGATATTATTAGAACCCCTTTTAACTACGGAACTCTTTAAGAGCGCGTTTCCGCGAAAGAAATACTCACATTAATAAGAAAAGAGCGGGTATGATCCCAATCTGCACTTTCAGCAATGTGGTCCTCGAATAGTTCCGTGTCTTCGCGCGTTGTGCACAGGCTTTGGAGAAGTTTCTTATCTACTGATTCCCTGAAATGTTGTATATTTTGTGTATTCAGAAAATATCTGTAACAATAACAATAACGGTTGTTCTGAAACCGTTTTATCCACATTATTTTAGGTGACGGCGTTTAAAATTAAAAAGGTAAGCTTCGATTTTTATATCAAGGTAAGAAATAAATGTTTTTTGTGGTCGTAGGTATGTGTGATTTAAGTCCATCGCTAATACTTTAAGTATTAAGATCAAGTAGCTCTGTTAAACGGTGTACATTTATGCAAGTTTCGAATATTATTAATAATAGATACCTACAGGCCTACCTGTAACTATAAGCGAAAATATCAAATTTAATTGTGACTTACAACAAAATGTTCATTTACCCATGGAGCATGTATCTTTCAGCCACAGATTTCTTAGCCTGGTTGACATTGCAGATGGTAAGTGCTGGGAAGGGCAGGCTGTGTAGCGGCATGTTCTCCGGATTAATGCTGACTATCATCGGCGTCATCCTCCATTTGGCGTATACGGTCAGGATAAAGAAGGTAGCGCACACCAGGGAACAAGCAAACGCAGTTAGCCAGAAAAACCTGGAAATTACGTACTTTTTGTACCTATAACTAAGGAGATAGATAAGCGCCGCCTGATAGTATGCGGCTATCGCGGCCTATAGACGCTTGCAACACCAGGGGTGAGGGGGTTCGAAGAAGGAAACTCTTTTGAAACCGCGCAGTACGAGAGCTGTGTGATTCCAAGTTATCGTGCTGTATTCCCCGTCGTGGCGGGAGGTGTGGTGGTAAAAGGCGTGGGCATCATAATTCCTCAGAACACTCTGTTATACAAGCGGTAGAAATTCATACAGGCAAGCACATCCCTCTCAGACTTAATGGTAAGACATGATTATGTCGATTATCCTTTATTTGACTATCACTGTAGAAAATATGATTCTATTTGCCACAATGTAAAATTTGACATAATTTTTCAAAATTTTAATGGAACTAGGTATCAGAAATAACGACGAAATGGATCCCAATTTTCGGCGCTTACGCAGTTGTCAATAATGATTTGACCTACCTCTCAAGCCATGTTAGTTTCTTCTCACCGATATAGCGCAGTCCGTGTAACGTAGACGTGAGGAGGTATTCCCTTAGGTCTTGTACGAATGTATTGGGTTCCTCGTATTCGCTGCGTCTTGAATGTCCCCTTCTTTCCTTTACCGCAAAAGTAATCAGTATAATTCCATTTAGTTAGGTAATACTTTCGTTCATTGCCAATATTGTGACTTGTCTACTCACTTCACTCCTGCTAGTATCGATTGTCTGCTTCAAATCCCACACGTACCATGGTGAATCTTGAACTTTAGATTTCCAATAAATTTGCTGCAAAAAATGTTTATTAATCAATGGTGAGTATTTTTCAATTTGCAGTTTTTATAAAGTGGCAATACTTTTTTTTATAATTACCTTTCGCAAATCTATGGATTTTTTTCGTGGACGTATTCCAAATTCTTTGTGAGGATAAACCATCATCCGGGCTGAAAGAAAATGTTATATATTTAATGCTTTAAGAGTGTTGGGGCTTGCAGGAAATACTCAAATCCAATGAATGCTGCTGGCATATGCTCAATTGTAACCCAATTTCATAAAGCTAATGTTTGTGGTCTAATCGTTTGATTGCGTCGGTTGTTTGATAAATCGACCTTGCTCCGCCCCTGGTGCTAGCTTTCGATATAAAGTTAACATTTTCCACTTATACTGTCACCCCGGCTCACTCAACTGATTATTGGGTTCGGCTTGTAAATTAGGCGCAGGTTGCGCCAAACCTCTAATCTAACTTTTGACATTTGATTCAAATTACAGTTTTTTAACTGGTTTTAATTCCTACTTAGTTTTAATTAACCTGATGAATTTTAGAACCCTATTCCTATATTACAAGTACATACATACATATCATCACGCCTAGTCCCTAACGGGGTAGGCAGAGAGTATAGAGCGCCAGTTCTCTCTAGACTTACATCCCTCGTTCGCTTCGTCCATATTCATCAGTCTCTTCATACAAGTAATATTAAACCATAAAAAATAGGAATATTTAGGTTCTTACTTTACGTCATGTTCTACGTGAGATGAGCCTAATGTAATATCATACTACTGATAATTGCATTGGAAAAGATCCACGGACAAAGGAGGTGAAGTGAACAAATCTAATTCAGGTCAAGAATAAGGGTGTCTAGAGGCTGGAACGAGGATGTAAGGATTTGCATCGAGACGCCGAATAGGGTAAAAAGCTTTTAAATGTGTGATGATTATCGTTCTTACCAACCATATCCGCCAGACAACGAAGTGCATTAGATCCGAACGGATGTCCAAAGGTACCGGTTCTTTTCCCGTTCTCCGTTCAGGCCTTGCGTATACTGAAGGCAACGCTCTTCCTCTAGTTATCAGTTAGCTGTTATTACCATTACTAAAAACAGTAAATATTACTTCAACCGCTGTTTATCTATTTAGATCTATGCAATTTCATGCCATGTCACGGCATGATTATGATAGGTTACACTTTTTATCCGACTTCAGCTAAAAGGTAAAAATATAATGTGAGTTTTCGTTCTTTATGGCTTTGCCAGGCGCGATACCAGAGTCCTAAATTCAATATTCAAAATAACCAGCCCAAGCGCCCAAGTGGCAGGGATATTTTGGGTAACGACAGCAGGGCCTCCTACCAACTATAGCAGTGGGAAATTGTGAAGTCCTGCTCATCGGAATTTGACATAATAACTTTGTGCTTAGATAATCTGAGTTATAAGTTAGACCTGTGGCGCATTTGAGGAAAGTTTCGTAGTCACAGCGCACAGATAACCGACCATATAAACATACCTTAAAATGTTAACCAATAGCAATTTGCTGCGATGCTATCAATGAAGGTAATTATATTTGTTTGCATTGACAAGTTGCAAGCGAACGTTTGCAGTTCTTCATTATCGATTGTAAACATTGTTTAGTTGTTAGCCTTGTAGTTGGCTGCCATCGTATCGTAGAGCTGAGTATAAATTACTAATAAAACAACAAAATATGTTTCTTTTTTATATAATTCGTTAATTACGCATACATACAAATTATTTTATTATGTACAAAAAGTTCGTTCAATAGAAATTTCTTATAAAAGTAACAAAAAGCCACAGAGATAGGAGAGAGGCTGACGCACTTGCACTTAAAGAGAAATAGTCCTAAAGAGAAGAGGAGATCGGAGGAAGGGGAAGACGACTCGACGTAAACCTAGCACGTAATGCGGCAGCGGCCCCAAAGGCGGTTACGAGCTAGCTTTCAGTCCAGAGAGTTCCAGAAGAAGAAAGGGGTGTGTTCACCAGTGTTGTTGCTGGGAGTGCGCGGGCGCAGCGTGTGCGGCTTGCGAGTGAGCGGCCAAGTGGGCGGCGCGCGCGGCAGCTACCTCAGGGGTGTCCAGGATGCCGGAGCCGTCGTTGGCTAGCCTGATGTTGGCAGGCTGGTGGGCCTGGGGAGCCTGCCACGAGGGGGCACCGTTCCATTGCTGGTGGGAGGGGGCGTTCCATTGCTGGGAAGCGGGGGCGTTCCACTGTTGGTGGGCAGGCTCGTTCCACTGCTGCTGCGCGGGCGCGGAGGACTTGGCGGCGGAGAGGGCGGCGAGGTGTGCGGCGCGGGCCTGGGCTACCTCAGGGGTTTCGGCAACGGGAGCGGGAGCATGTCCAGCGGCGTTCCAGGCGGGAGCAGCGTTCCATTGCTGAGAGGGGGCAGAGTTCCATTGCTGAGCGGGGGCAGAGTTCCATTGCTGGGCGGGAGCACCGTTCCACTTGTTCTGGTCAGCGTGTTGCCAGTACTCTTCGTTGTCCCAGCGAGGGTCGTAGGAACCATCGTCTTGTGGGTTGGGGTTGTTCTGGGAGGCTTGTTGCAGGGCGCTGAGGTGGGCGGCGCGAGCCTGGGCTACCTCGGGTGTGTCGAGGATGTTGCGGCCGTCTTGCGACAGAGCAATGTTGGCGGGCGGACCAGCCCAACCTGTTGAGTGGGCGCCGCACGCCACAGCCAAGCAAGCTACTACGATCTGCAAACAAAAAAATATATTAATAGGACGTATTAAATGTCTGAAGAATTTATTATGCCGATTAGTTTGAGTCTGCGGGAGCTTGTTTGGTTTGCCCCGGATCGTTATCGACTATTGTGCGTAGCCCTATCTGATCAGGGAGTTGTTGCAACTAGCGTTAGTATAGAGCTTAGCATATCCGTTATTAACAAGATAATATTCAGAGCTATTGCCGCTGTACCGAGTCTAATTGCCAGCCGCGGTGCTTGTTTCTGCCCTCTCATTATGCGCCAACAAATCGATACAATATGTATATAATCCAGTTGTCGATGATAAGTCGCCCTCGTTTTGCACAAGTGTTGCGAGACAGCCTTACTTGACTTTATGACTGCAGCGAACACGACTGGAGCACGCGGAACATTGACCGACATTTGGTTTGTGTTTGCGACTAATCATTCATCTAACAGCGTATCTATAAAGGCTTGCGATGCATCTAAAAGATACTTGAATGAATCTACCGGTGCTTACTTCAAAACTGAATGCTGACAAAGATTTTCTTGTATGCAAAGGAATTCCATAGTGTATGAGAAATCGTGCGCAGGCTTAACTCCAACATTGGGCGGGCCCTCCTATCTGTACCTAATGTAGCTGTCCTGTCGATAATATGCTAAGTATGTAGTCACTTTGTCTGTTCGGACAACAAGCTTTATGAAAGACAATGCTACAGGACTCGGTTCAAAATAACGTTACGATGCAGATAGATGTAGAAGCGGTCTCTAGTGCTTGTTGATTCGGTTCTATATATATGTGATTGCTGGATAAGCAGAAGGACTTGCATAATGAAACAAATCATTGAACTACACAATGCCCGTAAGGAATGTCGTCACTTAGACCTTCTGCATGATATTAATAAGACTACTATCACTCATTACTGCGCGTCAGTCCCTTGATTGTTAAAGTGCCTAGTGGTTCGCAGTGAGTTAAGGTCGGCCAATAAATTATGGCAATGCTCGGATCAAGTTTAATAGGTATGCCGGTGACAACACTACAAGGATTACATTACAGGCGTTCGACTGTACACTCATTGCCAACACCTTACAAAATGTCTGACCATGTATGGGACGATTATGGCAGCCCCAAGTTATCGAGGGTCGTTTTATGATCTGTAAATGGGAGATGTGGGTTGATATTTATTTTCTTTATCATAAATTAATGTTTTACTTCTCGTTTTGTTGTTATGTATTCTTAATTTTCAACCAGTCACCTGCGACTTAGTCGTGTTATCCGTTTATAAACGTATGCATATATTCAGGTTGCATTTCCCATTATAGGCACTAAGTACCAATAAGACATGTTTATATATGTAACGTTATCGCTGTTAATACCGAGCTGAAAACTAATCTGCAATTCAATAGTGATTTGTCATCTTTTAATGTTTTCGAAGCATTCTATAGATGACAACACTTAGTAAAATGTGTTTAATTTTTTATCTTCACGTCATCTCTTAAGAGTCCCCGAAGGGACTCAGCATCAGGGTCATTAATATATCTGCGGCAGGAAGGGTTCCATCTGAGCTAACATCTTCGGGATGCCGATATATGTTATATTTTTTAACGAACTTGTGAGTTTTTCCCAGGCGTGAAAATATTTCAATGAAAAGTTGCTAAATAGTTTACCTAGATTTGAACGCAGTTGCGTACACAACAGAAACGGTAATTATTCACTTGGTTCCATATAAAACACATTGTAATTAATTTTGATTGCTTGCGCGAATTCTTAAGGATGTCGAAATTGGTCAGTGCTACCTAGTTAAAAATGCTTCAGTGTCGTTTAAAATGACCTTTGTGCTTTGCTGTGCCAGTAAATCATGCTAATCGCGTTTATTATCTATATTATTTATCTTTAGCATTACTGTAAGAATTCTTTCATATTTATACACAATTGCCTTGCGCGCCGTTTAGGAAGTCAGAGAGAGCAAAAACTGTGTCCGGGTCAATAACACGTCAATATCGTAATTCATACAAAAGGACCTGCCCTGGCTGTATCAGGTTTTCTGGTGATTGTGTCACGTAGAACTGATAAACTAAAGCAACCGTACTAATTGCTAGGGTTGTCACGAAACGTTCAGACTTCTTTATTTGATAGTCGATAAAAATTTAGCGTTTGTGCTTATTTCGATCGTTTTGAAAAATAATGATCAAGTTGAGAACTTGAGATCAAAATATCTGAAAGCTCGAACAAAGCTGTTGAAATAGTGAAATCATTCCACGTTGTCCTTTGACAATTGAACATTTATATTGATCACGTCGACGCTTTCGCTCTTAATTCATAATAAAATAAGTGACAGTAAGTGAATGGCGTCAAGGTCTGAAGGCTAGCCGAAGGTCGCCAAGCAGGAAGTCCGTCGGTATATGCAACTGGTTACCCTCGCTTGTCAAACCCACTTTTGCTTTTCCACCTTTTTTGCCCTTTATTTAGATCAAGTATGTGGATCAATTACTTTTGGTATTTTAGCTACATACAAGTATAATTTAGGAGCACGTGTCTCATTGTCAATTCAGGAAACTGTTTATCCGATTTATGGTTTTGTCTGTTCACCATATATTGTAAATGTCAAAAGAGTTGTTGACATTTTCGTAGAATTAACTTTATATAAGTTTGTAGTAGTTGGCAGCCCTAGACTTGAAAAAGGACAATGAGCGTTGTTTTAATGAAGAGATGATGAGTTCAATATTTATATTTTCGCCTTCCCACTAGGCTTTCCAAAAGGGTAGGCAGTGGTGTAATAACAACCTCGTATATATTTGCTACTTATATGACAGATAGCGATTTGCCTTACCTGCCTTCGATTAATTTTACATTCACCGTTAATCTAGTGCGTATATATGTATAATAATCCAAAATAATAAATGCTTTAACTATTGACGTTGATTCAAAGAGTTTTGATTGAACTATAAATCTAGTTATCTTGAGAATTTATATACACTATTTTACTTTTATTAGTTACGTATATAATCAGATCGGTCGTATAATGATTAATTCAGACAATAATTTCTCGCAAGCTAAATGACGAGGTGCTTTTTATTAAGCGACTCTGACCTTCACCATAATGGTTATCCATTATTAAAGCTCGCAATACCGCATGTAAGTAAAGCCCATGTAATTGCGTACAAAAAAACGATTATTATCCATTGTTTATTGCATTATTATAATACAATAAATTTACCGGATATATGCGTTAAATTCTTCCAACCTTTTAAGTACTTTACTCTAGATCATGCATAGACGAGACAGTTTTTGTTATGTGAATTTAAGGGTTGTTACTCCATTTGATGGATTATTCCCTTTTGATATTCATAGCCATGCTACAAGAATCCGAAAAATAACATCTCGAAAAAGGGAAACATACCCTAAAACATTTCGGGTATATTTATATAAAAAAATATTCCTTTATTGGCCTAGTGGTGGGTGTATAAAGCATTAATTATGATATCGATTACAGTACGGGTGCGTGGGTATGCCCTTCTAAATTGGTGCGCGCAGGAATGCAGACAAAAAGGCTAGGTGAGCGGCGGACTGACGCCAGCGGACAGCGCAGTAGGTGTGCCTCCCTATTTTGTGTTAAGGATGTGCTCTATTGATAGCAACATATCTATCAATATTCCTCGATAAAGGACTAAGATGAAATAAATGTCCTTTGCATATAATTGAATTGCCGTGTAACTTCACATCGCAGTCCCTTAACACACCAAGAGTTTTACTGCGAAGGCAAATATAGAGAGGAAACCTGCATACATTTGGGAAACTTTAAAGCCATCTAACGTCACGCCTTATGGATTCTACGACACATTCACTATCTGTCACTTTGGCACTTATGTAATTCTTTGGTAATTCATCATCAAAATAGGATGCTACTACATATATGTCTATACCGTTGACGAATTACGTAAGAAGGCGCAAAGATATTAAATATTTTCAGTACTGAGCTGCTATATTATAGCAATTGTAACAGATCAACACTATGTAAGATTTAAACAGAGACACAAGGTGAAGAGTGGTGCACCCGGTTGACATTGTTAAGGGCTAACCAGAGCATGAAGTTGCTATGAATATATGGGTGACAGTTGCCTTGAAGCGTCGGTGTTGCCTTTTCAATGCACTTAGTGGGCTGAAAGCCCAGTTCCTTTTTTCGCCTTTCGCCTTTTGAATTTAGAAGGAATATTTTTAGCCATTGCCAAAGTAATGAACTACCCGAAATTGTAACAGGATTTAATTCGGTACTTTGTTATTTTTTCACAAAGGACGACAAAGTACACAATGACGTAAGAATGCTCTGTATGCGTCAGAGCCATCTAGATGTAGCGTAACTTGAACTAAATTGTTTGCTTGATATACGATATCGTATGACTGAGATCTACCCGACCGAGGACATTGTTTTTACTGAATAATGCGTTCTGAATTTGCGTGCTTTGATCGAGCAGATATATATAGCGACGCGTACTGAGTATGAAAATGAAGAAAGCCCTAATAAAAAGTTTAAATTATTTTTAAAGCAAAAATTTTTTTTTTTCATTTCCAAAATAATTAGATAGTTTGCTATAAACTAATTAAGAGATCCTGTCTTTTGCTTTAAAATGTATTGCTGTTTGCTGTAATTCCCTGACAGGTTCGTAGTAAAATATACATTGTATATATATATTTATATATTTTAACATTGGCTTTTTATTAGTACGTAGATCTTATCTATATAATTATGATCTAAGCTCAAAGGCGAGGAATGCTACAGTTTGCAGTACACTAACGGTAATTAACAGAATGTCGGTCTATGTAATTATATTAACTAAGGATATAATTTGCCTCAATATTTAAGTAATTGCATTAGCAAATTTACTAGGAATTTTTAACGTAATATACTGAGAAATTGGTATTTGTTCCCTATATACATACAGACAACAATAATTTCTATGCTTAATAAAAATACCGAAACCAAGATTGTAGAGAATTCTGTTGCAAAAACCATAAAATAAGAAGAATTAACTGTTTAATAGTGGAATTTTCTGGTTACATATTGTTTCTCATGATTCTAGAAGGTTATGCATTCATTGCATTTAGTATTTTGAATGTTCGTAGTATATACCTATATGAAATAGAGCGCGAAGAAAAATGTATTACTGACAATGACCGCGAGTCGCGTGCCTACGCCGTTTATAAACTTTTTTATTTGCAACATAGGCCTAGTTTTCCAGCCAGTAGCATTTAATCGTTATAATATTTTGTTTAATATCGCGTTTTAACTGGTAAAAAAATGCTTTGACGAGTCACGAATACTTTTATCGAATATTTTTTACTAAAGAGATCTATATATCGCCATATTCATGTACTGTACTGTTAAATGTGGAATTTGCATTGTTCGTTGTACAATCACGATGAATACAAAATTACAAAATTTTCTAATCTAATTTTTAATGGAATGTGAATTCTTTTGTGAATCTATGTGAAACTCAATAAAATTAATTTGTTATTGTTTTTGTGAGACTGATATTTTTTATTTCGTTTTGCTAGTGAACTAGGTTATTTGGCGGCTAGAGGTCAGATGTCCCGCTGCGATCTATAATTCGGATGTTGGGCAAACAGACCTAGTTGAGTATGTTCCCAATATCAGATATACACGTCACAATAATAAATTAAGTCAGCACGACCATGCCGTTAATCAAACAAACGAACAGATGAATTTGCATAAGTGATCTACAACACATCATTAGATATAGATTAATCATTATTGATTATTTTATTAAGATGTAAAGTTTCAGGAAACGATAGACAAGGTACTCACCATGGATTTCATTTTGCTGTGAAGTTGAAAGCACAGAAGTGAAAGAAAGAAAGATGGATAGAAATAGTACTTAGTCGATTATGTTTATGTATAGCGCTGATGGAAGAGTAGGCTCTTCCAGGAATCGCTATATTGAAGTGCAACTTGCGTCTGTATGAAATGAGGGCGGGAACGTGGTTTTATACTTAGTCTCTGCGCAGAGGGGATGGCGCGTGAAAGTGTTGGGACACGCCATTGATAGTACTCCAATATCACACTTTTCAATGGCAATGCGCGCGCCGGTCTACTCGCCTGTACATGTAGTGCGTGAATTTTTTTTATTGTTTTTGAGGTGTTTCCTAGTGATTTTACTAGTGCTTCGAAATGTTGATGGCTTTTTTAAATCTTTTAAATTAGGAACGAGAGTATATTAGGATAGAGAATATCGTCTTATTACATGTGTTTGATACAAATACTTATCTTAGAATTATTTGAGTTATTGGTTTGAATGTCTTAATTCATAAATTGAATAATACCTCATATAAGTACATATATATACTTATATATGACATGTAATTCTTTGCTTTTAAAAGAAACCGCATACACATTTTTTTTGGTTAAAACTTTAAAACAGTAAAGTAAATTTAAAAGTTTTAAGAAGTTCGCTTAAGGTAGTGAGATGATTTTTCATAAAGAATTTAAAATCAATATTCGACATTTGTAGCATTTCTTTGATTACAGTCGTTAGTATAAAATAGTACTAGACATGTAATTTTAACAGAAACTTCAGGCAGAAAAAAGTACAAGATCCGATGTACACAGGCTGTATGAAGAAATCTAATGATTTATTAATAATAATTACTAATAAGAATTATGCCAGTATTTAGTTCCCTTAGCACAAGCTTTGCTTAGTTCAGTACAAGGTCAGTTTCTGTGAGTTTACCCCAGTGTTAACTTTATTGTGTCTGTTTGTTCTTTACGACATTCCAGAAAGGCCCATAAAGATTAGGAAGACACCCAACTTTAAGGGAGTGATATATCGTAGGTGCCAAAGTTACTGATGGCAAATCCATCACCATTTCTCAAGACGTATACATACCTTCGTCTTTGAATTTCTTCTCAAACGTATGCAAGTTTTATATCGATATTTTCCTTCATTGTAAAGCTCGTGGTGTGACTAATCACTGTCTTTGTTTACGCCTTTATTAATTTATTAATGGACCAACCGTCCAGAATATTAGTGGAAGTATTCTTATCATGGATAAGTAGTAAAGATAATGTGTATCTTGTCTTTAAATCTTTGAAGCTTCTCTTGTTATGGTTAATAATTTTTCCATAAATGTCGATATATTCCTACTTCAATATATTTATTTAATTAAATTTTATTTGTCAAATAAGTTATTAAGCATGAAATAAATTTGAGAGTATCCATTATCTTAATATATATAAATCTCGTGTCACAATGTTTGTCCTCAATGGACTCCTAAACTACTTAACCGATTCCAATGAAATTTGCACACCGTGTGCAGTTTCATCCAACTTAAAAGATAGGATAGCTTACATCACAATTGGACCCGATAGGTGGCGCTGCGATCATGTTTCAGGAAATTTTACTTTTTCACAAGGGCGAAGCTGGGCGGGGCAGCTAGTTATATTATATGTACCTATAATTAAGTATACGGGTCTTCTTTTGAGCGCAGACGAATGAGCCGACTATTATTAATTTCAAACAATTTTGAATAGTTGGGGATGGTGTAGGTACTTATTTCAACAAAAATTGTAATTGTATAAGTGTAATCAAATGCTTGCTTCAAAATGTTAATTGTGTATATTGGAGTTGGTTTAGAAATATATTAACCTATGTACATATCTATGTACATCGTGATCGTTTCCATTTCAGATTTGGGTTGAATTTTTCAATTAAAGAATCTTGTTATATATTATTTTGTATGAAATAAATAGTTCTTAAAATAGGATTTGAGTTTTATTTAAGACACCCAAATTTAAGAAGATCAAGATCATAGATCAAGGTTGTTTATGGAATTCAATGTACCTTTGTACATTGTAATAAGTACCTTTTCATTTCCGGGTGAAATTTAAAGGCACCTTCATAGGAAAGACTGTCATGTTATGTGATTTTTTTCTGACTCAAACCTCCTCAGTGGCTCTTAGTGCTTAAGGAGACCATTGACCTTGTATTACTAGATCTATGGACGATTTGTTTACCAATTTTCTGTTATGTCAAGTGAAGTGATTTTCAATTGTTGTTGCAAGCTCCCACGGCCGGAAGTAATCGCTTACATATTCGTAGAAAAATGTTTTCGGCTTTGCAGAGCTCTGTTTATAAATGCAGTGACGTTATACATCTCTTTAGTGTAGTTCCTGTGATGGGTAAGATTTCTAGATCTCAATGAGGAAAGGCGGCGCGGGAGGAGAGGAACCGTTTATTCCTCATGCTGCTGTGCTTGATATAGCTACCACACATACATATTTTATTCAAAACTGATAATAATGCGTCATATATAATAATATACTACTTAATCATAAGCCGTGGTGGCCGAGTGGTTCGAGTAGTTGCCTGCAACACAAAGATCGCAAGTTCGAATCCCGACTGTACCAATGAGTTTTAATGAACTTAAGTACAGTAATGGGACACAACGAGCTTTACAGTGAAAGAAAACATCGAGAGGAAACCTACATACGTAGAAGAAATTCAAAGGCGTATGTATAGTCGTGCTTGAATAGCGGCGACGGACTCGCCATCTGTCACGTTGGCACCAAAAATATATCTCTGGCGGAAAGTGGGTAGGTATGTGGCTACTTCTTATAAACCTCTGCTTACCCCTTATGGGAAGCGTGAGGATATATATATATATATGCATACATACAATTCATGGCACCGAATCCTTCACGGGGTATACAGAGTGAGTAGTCCTATGCGATTATTAGTTCTCAGTAGATTTACAATATTTGCATTAAAAAAAAACCGATAGATAAATCAATGATTTATTTATATTCATATCAATATGTGTACACAGAATTAACGAATATACGTCATACATATTACATATGATAAAGTAAACTATATCATGTTCGATGTTGTACATATTTTTTATGTTCTATACGAAACACGCTTGCACTGTAATAGTTACAGATTGTAAATGGGATTTCATTGTTAATCTACTTGTTGAACATGCAATTTATAATACCTAATGGTCTAGTTTCTCTATGACTTTATTTATGAGCTAACCTTTGGCGACACTAGCTTGTCTAGTATTGTAAATAGCAGGCGTGGTGGCCGAAAGGCTTAAGTAGTCACCCGAAAGTGAAGATAGCAGGTTCAAGCCCAGGTCTGTACCAATTAGTACTGCTGAACTTAAGTACAGTGATGTAACACTTTAGGGTGAAGGTATATGAAACTTTAAAGCCGGTTAAAAGTATGTATGCGCAATTTATGCGGACTCGCTACCTCTGTTATTGTTGATATTGTTACACCTCTGCCGACATCTTTGGGGATCCTTGTGGGTAGGCTCAAAGATCGCGTGCAGTTGCCAAATTGTAGGTACCTCTATCCTCTACAAATTGTATATATTTATATATACAATTTAGCATACTGAAGAAGTAACAAACACTTCTAATTAACTAACTTCTTCTCCTGTTCCTTCGAGCGCCTTGTGAAGACATAAGGATATATAATAATAAATGATGTCCGTATGAAGCCGGGTAGGGAAGTTAGTAGGTAGTAAAAGGGGATGATATTTATGTTTTCATGGCAACGGCGTGCTATAATGATGACAACAATTATTTTTAATCTGTACTCAGCAATCAATTTACTCGTTTTAAATGAAACGTTTTTTTTCATTCTCAGTATGGTTATTATTACTGGCTGCCATCAATAACTTGCACGCAAATTATATAGTAACTTGCATGCTGTCTTCATTTTAGTCTGAAGGCAAAATTAAATCGGTCGGAGATCGAATAACGCCTCTGTAAAAATAACCATAATAATCTTGTCAGATTATCCTTTGTGCGGCCTTAAACGCTCACACCATAGGTAGGAGTACTTTAGCAGGCGTGGGTGGATGTCCACCGAATTCAATCAATTCAAGCTGTTGACATTTGATTACATTGAATTTACAAGAAATTACAGTTGAATGATTACATGACATACGTCAAAATATATGAAAAAAGACCCGGCAAGTTTATTTCGCCATTTCTTCTCATAATAGGCATTTTTATTGCTTTCTTAGCTACTCTTTTTCGAACGTTCTGAACTGATCTTTCTGAACGTTCCCAAAATATTCCCAAGGAGGGGCTGAGGTAACATATCCCTATTTTCGCAATATCCCAATTTTACAGACATACCATGTAGCCGAGTGCCTCACGGCGTAGGCCGAGAGAGTAGAGCGCAAGCTCCCTATAGTTTTACATACCCCTTCGCTTAATGCACTAGTCATCAGTTCTTTTATACATATTATGCTCGCCGATTTCGGGGACTCTTCGCGTACCCATGAGTAACCGAAGGATTTAATCTAGTTACCTGGAATGTCCTGTTTGAATATCTGTTTCGTCAAATTTCTTTACTCATCCTTTCTATATGTCTAAATCAACGTGCCTTTCTTCATATTCAAAAAGGCATTTTTTTTTATTTTAGCCACCATTGAGCGCTATTAATCATTTCATTGGGTACGCGTTGTCCCGCTGTGTTATCGCTTGCTACAGCTGTGATTCGAAGACGACATCGCAATATAATTTAATTTCATCCAATTTATCAGTTGTGAAGGCTTACATTCAATTTAAAGTTATTACACGGCGCTGTTTCATGTAGCTGTTGTAATTACCATATATTTATGTCAATGGTGGCCAAAGGGGTACTTTGGGTATTTATCGGTGATGACTCTTCATTGCGATTTCGGAGGTAATTAAAGCACTAAGGCATTCCATATAGGAGCATTCATATTTCATAGAAAATCTGCACGGTGAACAAAAACTTTGAAAAGTAACCAGCGCATACGTTTGAGAAATAACTAATCTCGGTACTAAAGTTCTGAAAAACTCATTGGTACAGTCGGGATTCGAACTTGCAATTTTTTTGATGCACTCGACTGGTCCGACTACTCTGCTACCACTGCTCTTTTTATATATACGTAATAATTTCAATTATTATATAAGTAGATATATTATTATGCCGAATCAAAATAAATCAAATTTATCATTAACCTAAAAAAAACTTAATTATATGTGTCAAATCGATGTGCCGCGAAGGGTGATAAGGACGCTAAAACTACTACGCTAAACCTTTTCCCATAGTACTGCCGTGCCCTTTCCCAGTACAGCCTAAGCCGAGGTCCGAACTTCGCAAGGGTGCCCTTAGCTGTACAAACAGTGCTTTTGTACTTTTGTTCTCGCCATTGTTAGGGTAAGTAGGTAGCAAAAGTTGCCAGAGCTCAGGGTACAAGAGACAATTAAAAACAAATTACTGCCTACCATTTATCACCTGAAAAAATATGGGCTAGCCCTACACGTGTGGTAGACTTGTCACAGATACCAAGTATAATCCTATTTCTAGACCAAGTGTAACTAAATGAGCTGACACTGAAGTCTGAAAATGTGGTTTATGTGAAGGCCTGCAAATTGAGATCCCAATCGATACCTACTTACGTTTCAGGGTTCCGTTTTAATATAATATGTGGTTTTACAACTTTGTTCTCATAGAAACAATTGATTTGCCTGAGAAAATAAGTATATCTAGATTCAGTGTTACCTTGTACATCGTATTATCATAGATTTAAATAAACAAAAAATAGTCAAGCATATCATTGTGTTAAAGTTATGATAAAGCTATATATATAAGAAGTGACCATTTTACTCTTACGTCATCAATGAGAGGAAGCGCCACTGGAAGTGGTATTTCCTTGAAACTTGTTCACAAATAAGCATAATTACAATCAGGAAACATACGAACACACTACGTTCGAATTGTCGTCTCAAATCAGACACCATCTGCCATAGAAAGAGAGGTAGGGCATAACGGATTTTCCGTTCGAATTTGGAGCTGCCCGACTGGGGCAGGACCTCCACCTTATAGAAAGAAGTCCGTAGCCAAATAACACAATTTATTGTGTTGCGTTCCTACGAGGTGAATAAGGTTTCCAGTAATGAGCTCCTTAGGGAGGGGGGGAGGATTGTTATATTGTGTTGGCAGCAGAGGGATTAGTCCCATTATGCTGCCAAGACAGTATAACTCTCCGAACACAGAGTAGCAACGCGCAAGTGATACTTTGGTATTGTGAGCGTAAATAGGCTACGGTAACCGTTTCCCATCAGGTGGGCCGTATGCTTGTTTGCCACTCTTGTTGTATAAAAAAAAATAGAGAACACGAGTGCAAGTTTCAATTATAAGGTTACATTAATGGAGTGAAAGGTGCTAGTCTAGGTATATTATTCTAGTATCTCTTGCATCTGGAGAAATTTAAGACTTAAATAAAAAATTAATCAATTTCAAGCGCTACAAAACGTTTAGCTCACTAAGAGTTACTAAACTAAATTTAACTTTCAATTAAAACAATTATTTTCAAATTCTAATACTTGAAAATTTTGTAAAAACTATTGGTCCCGCCCGGATTAATAACACAGTCGCAGCGCCACCTATCGGGTCCAATCATAAATAAATAATAATAATATAATATATCCTCACGCCTTCCCACAAGGGTCCCCGAAGGGGTAGGCAGAGGTGTATAGGTAATACACCCACACACCCACTTTCCGCCAGAGGTATATTAGGTGCCAACGTGACAGATGGCGAGTCCATCGCCGTTATTCAAGCACAACTATACATACGCCTTCGAATTTCTTCTCAGACGTATGCAGGTTTCCTCTCGATGTTTTCCTTCACCGTAAAGGTCGTGGTGTGACTAATCACTGTACTTAAGTTTAGAAAAACTCAATGGTACAGCCGGGATTCGAACTTGCGATCTTTGTGTCGCAGGCAACTGCTCGAACCACTCGGCCACCACGGCTTTTTTTTTTCATACCCAATCAGGGTCCAATCAATACAACTAATATTATAAATGCAAAAGTTTTGAGTATGTACGGATGTTTGTCACTCATGCCAGAACAGCTGAACGGAATAGAATGAAATTCTGTACAGAAATAGATTATTGTATTAATCCGGCCAATATTGTCTGGGACTGATTTCATGCAGTTCCATTTAGTAGTTTTGTTGGGACCTCACAAACTTTCCTATTTATACTATTAGTTACTGGAATATGTCTTGCTTTGGTCGGTTTTTTATTTCATTATTGATTTTGCATACCTTTGTGTCACCATGTCTTTTGGTAGCTTATTATTAGTTTAGATGAGCTGAAAGCTGTACAATAGGTGTATTTGGGACATGCTGCTGAAATTGGAAATGTATACGGAACACTTGATGCTAAAACTTGCAACCCCCTTAGCCGCGTTTTTAAGAATCAATGAAATTAGATCTATTCAAGAAATCGAGCCAACATTGCAGATCTAAATAAAATTTAAATAAGTTTTAGCTCAATTTCAAGACACGTCATTGTTTAGTAAACCGAAATTAATAATGTTTGACGGTTTGTCTGTTATCAATTCGCTATTTCAATTCCGATAAAACAAAATTGTTTGTTTTCACTCCCATTAAGCGTACACAATGATATAAAAAAAAATTATGTATACCTTGTCGCATATCATCACGCCAAGTGAGGCAAGAGTAGCGCCAGTTCTCTCCACTAGACTAATAAAAGTTGCTACAATTAAAGTTAAGCTTTTTTATCACCTTTAGCGAAATAAAGGAGGTCGGTAACTATGTATTCTGTTATAGATTTTACTCAATTAAAAACATATTCTTTAATATTTCTTTCATAGCGGCTCATAATTGGACAGTTTTAAATATTAAATACTCTAAATATGGATAAAAAATACAAGCCACGAGTATATATAGTAATACTGAAGCTTTGCAACAATAGCTGTTAGACAAAGGAATCGAATTGAGGCTCGAATAAATATAGGCATTTGATCATCATAAATGTCTCATTGCAACCTAATGTTCTACAATACTCATAGGCTCGGCAATTCAATTGTTTGTCCAATAAGAGAAGTTTGTCATATCTATAATTGTAAGCTAGCTAAAACTACATAGTAGTCCATGTGATAAAATAATACGTCAATCAACTTGTTGCTTATCCTACTACTAATATTATAAATCCGTAATTTTGTTCCATTTATGACGCAAACTACGTAGCAGATTTGTATTAAATTTGGCACAGGGATTGATTATGAGCTGGAGCCTCACGCCTTGCCACAAGGGTCTATTCCCAAGGGATGGGTCAGGCAGAGATGTATAGGTAGTAACCACTGACCCACTCTACACAAGAGAAATATTTTAGGGTCCAACGCAACAGATGGCGTGTTCATCGCCGTTACTCATGCACGACCATACATACGGCTTTGCTATATATATGCCTTTGAAATGTATATTGGTTTTACCATAAAGCTCATGGTGTGACAAATCACTCATCTGGGTCCAAACTTGCAATAAATTGTGTGGGCAACTACTCGGACCACTCGGCCACCACGGCACTTCGTTTTATCCAGACAATAAAATACTGGTGTACCTCTTGATACAGTAGTTGTGTAATAATAATAAACAAACATAAATGTAATACGTGACAAATATAGTTTACTCGTAATCTGAGACGCTTCTTCATACATACAATTTTTTTCCTATTGGATATTCCTATCACCATAAACTTCGAGGTGACAAATCACACTGGAAAATTATTTGGTTCAGACTGGACTCTGAACTTGAATGCTTTGTAAGTCCACATATCATTAATCCCTCCTTAGCAGCTAGCGTTTCAAGGAGGTCTGGCACTCCTTACGTAAGTACGTACCAGTAAGTAAAAGTTGACACTACCCTACAATCTTCATTACCTTAATTTGAAATCGTTAAATAATTATTATTCAGCCATTCAGCTGTCAATGCGAAAAAAAACTGCTCCGGTTACTAACCTAGTACATGCCTCAATTGAAACCGTTGAACTTTTAACGTTGATGCCAGGAGCTCCTTTACATTGAAACATTTAAGGGACGTAGGCACGCTTACTCCATGCTGGGACAGCAATGTATTGTATGCAAGTGTCAACTTTCGCACTGCTGGATTTGGCAAGGAAGCGTGCAATTGAATTCGACCTTGTCCACTTTTTCCTCTTGCATAGTCGACACTTCCGTTTCAAAAGCGACATATTTATTATTTATGTATTTCAACTACGCCCGTTGTTTAATAATTATTACTACTAATACAATTTAAGTTAATAAATAAATGTAATTATTCTTGGCGACGGACATGCCATCTATTACGTTGGCACCTACAATATATCTATGGCGAAAAGTGGATGTGTGGGTACTTCCTATACAACTCTGCCTACCCCTTCGGGGACCCTTTTGGGAAGGCATGAGGATATATAATTATTTATTATATAATAATACGTCTTGGTGCCAAACCATAAAATGCTCAGCATTTAATAGAATATTTGCCCAGGATACAAGATTTCCGATAAAGTCAGAGCGTTTATAAATGGCTCACACGCCCATGTGACTTTATTGAAAATATGTAACGAATGCAAGGACACTATTTAAAGCAAACTAAAGGGCAAAAAGTTAGCCGGCTCTACCAGTTTTCATATCAACCTTGAAACATGAAATTGAAAGAATCCAGTGGATACTGCTTTTTTATGATCTTGAATGGAGAAGGCTTTAAGCATTACGAGTGAGACGTAAGCTCTGGAATCAACATTAGATTTATTGTTTAGGTAATACTAACTTTTCCAAAGTCTTCCGTTTACACTTTCTTCTTGACGTCTTTCTTATACTTTTCCAAATTAGCAAAAAATATTGCAAGAAGCAACGAGACATAAAAAAATATTTTTTCGAGTAAATAATAATGATCCAAGATGACATTATAATAATCAGTTGATGATTAAAAGTTGATCCCGGTTGAGACTTCATTGAAATTCTTTTAAATTGACATTGCTACGTTTAAAGAGCTACTTCAATGCCGGATATAACAGGCAGTTCATCTTTGCGGTTAGCTGCTGTTACGGTGTATTTAGTATAAATATACCTTGAAAATTTCGCCCAATTCGTGACCGCGCGTTCGTAGAACGATAACACATAAGAAGTAAAAATAACCAAATGTCATGGATAGGTCAAGAACGCAATGTATTGTGTAGTCACCGCATATGTACACCATACCAGCACAGACGCCTCACGTATGTAAGACATAAAGTTCGTGATCCGTGTCAAATCGCTGTTAACTTTAGGCTGACTCCACACATTTGACAAAAACTCATTTCTTAATGAGCTTTTGTCAAATAATTTTCTATAGATGTGTTTTTTCCGATCAGCCAAAATAAAATAGCTTCATTCATTTGCCATAATCTTAAAGTATAATTTAGATGTGTAATATTTAGGTGCCTCGAAATAAAGTCGCCATTTGATACGTTATATCAAATAGCAATTTAATTTTGAGGTTTCTTCAGGCACGACACTGACGCACGTAGTATTCTTTCTGTGTACTCTTTCATCTTCAGCTCGTTTTAGTTCAAGCAATGTTTTCTTTAGTGGTGACTACCACCCTCACTTGAACCCCTGTTAATAAAAATAATATCAAACTTAATACAGTACCTTTTTCTTAAAATATAATTCTTTGAAGGAAGTTTTGAGAATAATTATTTTTTCTCTTGTTCACACTTATATTATCTATAGTATGGTCTTTTATGTTATACTATTGATTATCACCAAAATTTTATACGTAACAAAATTTTGTTACATAAAAACTAGTATTCATATCAATAGAACACCAAAACAAGGACCATTAATTTTTCTTCAAATAATGTAGAATGTTATTAAAAGAAATGTGTTATGTTATATGAACGCAGCCTTACAAAAGTAAGCTGACAAGCCATGCGTCAACATCATTTCAGGCGACCGATCATGTTATTACAGTAGATAACTATAGTTTATTTTAACGCTGTGCCGGTCGGATTTATGTTTATTATAATCTTGCTAAACACTCAACATTACTCTTGTCCAAAATAGAAATAAATCGTTGTTTGACGTGTTAAATATTTCAAGTTGCTCAAACAGTGGAAGATTTCGATTATTCATTTTTATTTTAGTTAAATTTACAATGTCTGTGCAAGGAACAGATAGTCGTCATATATACTATATACTATTATACTATATACTATATAATATTATACTATACTATATACTATTATACTATATACTATACAATATTATACTATACTATATACTATAAGACTATTACTATTACTATTAGTATTAGTATCTATACTAATATTATAAAGCTGAAGAGTTTGTTTGTTTGTTTGTTTGTTTGTTTGAACGCGCTAATCTCAGGAACTACTGGTTGGAATTGAAAAATTATTTTTGTGTTGGATAGTCCATTTCTCTGGGAAGGCTTTAGGCGATATAACATCATGCTACGACCAATAGGAGCGAAGCATAAATGAATAATGTTGCCAGAACGGGAAAAAATATTCCTTTTTGAGAGCTTCCATTGCGTGCGCTGCGTAAACGGTTTAAGTTACACAAATATCATTATGAGGGAATTCCTCTTTAAAAGTTCTAAAAAAAAGTCCGCGACAGCATATGTTTATCTTTTAAGATTGACTCACTATAACCTTTTTTATGGCAATTAAGTCCGCGATGGGCTCCTAAACAACT
This sequence comes from Drepana falcataria, assembly GCA_945859725.1. Taxonomy (NCBI): domain Eukaryota; kingdom Metazoa; phylum Arthropoda; class Insecta; order Lepidoptera; family Drepanidae; genus Drepana; species Drepana falcataria. The sequence continues at coordinate 3,949,320 of OX243941.1, read as the reverse complement.
TAACCGATTTCAATCAAATTTGCACACCGTGTGCAGTTTGATCCAACTTAAAAGATAGGATAGCTTACGTCACAATTGGACCCGATAGGTGGCGCTACGATCGTGTTTCAGGAAATTTTACTTTTTCACCCGGGCGAAGCTGGGCGGGACAGCTAGTAATTTATATCGAAGCGTTTTGCTTTACCACTAAGGTAGCATACTACCCCTCTGATAGTAGGTCGTGTCAGACGCTTATAAGCTTATGAGTAATTCGCGCGAGTCATACCTGAAAAAAAAATTCAATCTTCTTAAAGAAGTTGCACCTCTACATAGGTGCAACTAATAATTTAAATAATAATTAAAAAACAAACGCGTTAACTAATAATTAAATATTGAGACTTACTTAAATTTGTGTGCTAGATGTCAAGAGCAAGGTCAATATAAAAATTAAAAATGCTTCCCTTTGCTAATTTTTATATTGAGCTTCTGTTTTTCCCATAATAAAGAAAATAAAAAAAAGCTTCGAAGCAAGTTCTTACGTCTGTGAATAAGCTCTGGACATCCTGATACAACCTGATGCAATATTTAATGCCGCGGCATCAACAGACGAATACACAAACCTTTTTCGAGAGAAAAAGAAGAAAACCACCTTGTCCTTCGTACATTTCTCATTCAACAGTGACTCGAGTCAACTATACAGCGTATGGTAAAACAAGAAGCTCATAATGGCTAATATATTCAGTTCCTTTCACGCTTGACTCTTTTTAGAAGGCGGTTGGCATTCCACAATACTTTGCAGCCGAGTACTGACCAAGTTCAAGTCAAGCCGCCGTAAGGAGGTCCACTTATCACACCGAAGTGTAACATACTGTTAAGTGTACATTTGCTTACGTATAATATACTCACGCCTTCACAAAGGCAGAGGTGTATAGGTGGTGGCCCATACACTAACTTTACGCCAGAGATATATTTAGGTGCTAACGTGACTGATGGCGAGTCCGTCGCCTTCGTCGTTACTCAAGCACGACTATACGCCTTTGAATTTCTTCTAAAATGTCTGCAGGTTTACTCAGTATGTTTTCCTTCACCGTAAAGTTCGTGATGTGACTAATCACTGTACTTAAGTTTAGAAAAACTCATTGGTACGTTCGAGCTGGCAGTCTTTGTGTTGCAGGGAACCACTCGGCCGCCACGGCTCACATTGTAAAGCATATCGGTGTAATAGGTGGCTTGAGTAACCACTATATTTATGAATGCTATAGACCGGTGGGAATGCACAATGGGATCTAGTTAACTTATTATACCTAACTAGTCCATTGCGTAAACATGTCGATCCTTCTTTGATCGTGATGTATTTGCCCGTTTTCTATGGTAGCTAACTAGAAAGTAATAAAATTATGCTAAGCAGAGGATTTAGCGCTTTAGTGAACGATGAATAAAATATGAACTTATTATATATTATATATTGTTTATGCCGACCGATATTGGTGACAATTTATTATAGGCACATAGAACAGTGTTTTTTTTTTTTAGCAAACTAGGTTCTGTCCGTGCAGTTCTTGGGCTCCAAAATCTCAAAAATCTAACCAGTAGTAACAGACTTAGGTGCATTTGAATATATTAGGCTTAGCTAGTAAAATATTTCTAAAGAACCCAACTTCTTTACCACCAAATTGTCAGAAAAGGTAGATACCTACAGGATAGATAGGATAAGCATTTGGCCGGAGCCATGCATATCTTACCATCACGCCGTCAGAAGTGACGATAAGGATGGTAAAAGGTTTTAGCCGCTGCCGCCTATGAGCGCTGCACCTGGGTCTACTGATCCCAAAAGGTCTAATAACGTATACTAATGGGTATCTAAAACATATCTTCTAGTCGTAGCCATATCTTCTATGTGTATATTATACATATATTACGTATTGTGTATGAGCTACACAATATGCACGTGTAAATATTTCAAATTCATATTTTAACGCTCACAATTGTGGCGTGTTTTTTTTTACCGCGCTTATACGTGTAAATTCCGTGTGTTTTTTTTTCATGTTTCTATGAACCCCCGGGCGCATGGGTGAAGGCACGTTATCCTTGCTGTCACGTGACCAACCAATGAATGACATCATCAAAAGCTTGCCCATGTCAGTCTGTATAGCCGTTAAAACGACTAGTGAGTCGACATTATGTCACAATAAGGTTGTCAGTTCTTAAAATGTGTTTCAGAATAAATTAATTTGGATTAATTAATAGAAAGAGTAACTCTTCCCAGGAAGTAGGTGCTGTGCTGACGCCGACTATTCTCCATCGTTTATAAATATATACCTGTCTTTGGCTAACTAGATAAGATCTAAGATAAAACTAGCTAAGAAGATAAGAAGCAATTCAGAGGCGTATGTATAGAATAGACGTATATATATGTATAATGTATATAATATATATATGTATTATAGACGTGCTTGAGTAACGGCGACGGACTCGCCATCTGCCACGTTGGCACCTAAATATATCTCTGGCTGTGTGGGTACTAACTTCCTCTGCCTACCCCTTCGGGGACCCTTGTGAGAAGGCGTGAGCTAAGATCAAGCTCGTCACCATTACCCAAAATGTAATTAAAAATACAGAATTAGTATAATATCGTCCATTACACTTAACAACGCTGCCTTTTTCAGATTAAATATCTAAAGTCTCTCTAAAGTCTTGTCGTTCCTACTTACTTTAATTGTAGAACTCGGAAAATTTTAATATACGTAAGCAAATTCCACTTTTGGATACGTTCTCATGAACGTTGACAGTTTTATATCATTGACCTAAAAACGTATAATGACTGTCTTGAATAGAACATTTTGCTTGGCCTTTACCAACGTCGATTATTCGGGCCCTAATGAGATTAACAGAGATCAAAAGTAGGAAACAACTTCACGACCGTCTGATGTAAAACGGTCACCGTAGCCCAGCGAACAAGCACACACAAGTCCAAATATACAAGCATACAAACCATAGTTTGGAATGCTACCGCTCGTAGTCTTCCAATAAATAAATACAAGTAGTTTGCAAATAAAATATAATGATATGTAAAAAACAATATCAAAATAAAACCAGTGACAACAATGTACCCTTCAGGATTCCAACCGACCTTTGACGAAACGCTATGCGAACAAAGATTCATACCAAACTTATTTTGTTCGTTGTGCAAAATATTCATTTTATTTGCTTTTACTCACGTGGAATTAAAGGTTAGTTCGGATAAAGCAGTCAGTTTATTGTCGAACTTATACTGGGAAAAATTATGCATAATGTTCGAATAAGTGTTCGCACATAGCCAACTCAGCGACAATACACAATTACACTTTAGGGAGGTATTAAAAAAAAGAAGGCGATATGTGATATGACGAGAGGAAACCAGCATACGTCTGAGAAGAAATTCAAAGGCGTATGTATAGTCGTGCTTGAGTAACGGCGATGGACTCGCCATCTGTGAGGATATATTATTATTATTATTATTATTATAAGGTGATATGTGAAGTTGTAGCTTGTAAGTTAAAGAAACTTCCATATTCAGTAATAATAATCTTTCTCATGTGGATATGCCAAGTCGCAAACTTTAAATCGTAACTTCAGTTTATCATAAATATTTTAAGAGATACATTTAGAAATTCAAGACAGATCATTTATTAAGGTTTAAACAAAAAGACCAACAAATTAAAGCGCTGATTGAAATTAATCAAATTTAATACAATATTTGTTCCACATCATTAAAGCAAAGTAGTATTCCAAGTATATGATAGTAGTAGTCCGCTCAAGGCATTAATGATTATCTATGTGCCTGCAAGCCTTCCTGTCACCTGTAGCGTCAACATAAAAACGTTGATATTATTTTATTTTATAAGGAGGGCTCGAGCAAACTTTTTGAGATCTCCCGTGACAAAAGGCCTGGCGAATATTTCGCTCGAATTAGCATTGCTATTAAACGTCGAAATGCCACCAGCCTTCTTGATACCCTTCCGCGTGATACAGATTTGGGACATTTATTTTATTTATTAATTAATATATATATTAATACTACACTATATAAATATATATATATATATATATATATATATATATATATATATATATATATATATATATATATATATATATAGTGAAGTTAATTCATTAGTTTAGTTTTCTATTATAGTATTTTCTATTTATATATACATTAATGTATGAATGTGGACGAAGCAAAAGAGGTATGTAAGTCTAGAGAGAACTGGCGCTCTATACTCTCTGCCTACCCCGTTAGGGACTTGACGTGATGATATGTATGTATAAACATTTTTTGTATTTAAATATCGTGTCGAAATTCAGGAGCGGTGGTGGCTGTGTAGTTTGAATAGCCACCTGCATGATAAAGATTGCAGGTTTGAACCCCGGCGGTCTACACCAAAGAGTTTATTCTGAAGTTATCATCTTAAATTCAAAGTCGACGAAAGTAGTCGTTGAGAAACGGCTAAATATTTTTTATACTTTGGTACCTAAACATGTATCTTCGGTAAAAAGAGGAGTTTGTTTCCTCTGCGTACCCCATCGAAGATCTTTGTAGGAAGACCCGAAATTTCAAAACAACTTTCGACTACTTTTCCAGTTTTACGAGCACGACAAACCTACAGAAGCTATTATTTATGTTCGGAAAATAAATAATGTGTGGCAGCCCTAACTAGCTGTCAAGTTGACCCACCGCCCTTGGCGCCGGTCACGTACAGGCAAATGGCAAATGCCGTTCGGGCGAAAGATTATATTAGATCGACTTTTACCCGATACGGTATAATGAGAGCAAATCATGCGCCAGTCATGCATCAGTTTGCGTTCTGTATTACAATAAGTCGATATTTATTCCCTTTACAAATAATTTTAATTTAAATTTAAATAATACGTTCTCACGCATTTAGATCTCAATAAGTTTAGAAATGAGCCAATACGTAGGTATACGTATATCAATAGCTGAGTTAAGGCGCAGATAATATAATAATTATAATTATCCTCACGCCTTCCCACAAGGGTCCCCGAAGGGGTAGGCAGAGGTGTATAGGTAATACCCACACACCCACTTTCCGCCAGTTCGTAGTTTCCGTAGATAATAGACAAAGAGTAAAGCGCCATTCCACCCAGACTTACAGACCTTATTACCCTGTTATAAATATTACCTATATTTTAAGACGAAACGTCAAATTCAGAATGTTTTAAATTGCAAACGTCATTTATTGTCATTCAATCGTTCATACTTTCATTTTCGTTCATACGTTCAGTATGAGTGATAAATGGAGGTAGTTAAACAAAAATAATATCAATTAATTAGTGGGTCGCAAACATGTTCTATAGAAATAACTTCCGCACTTATTGTGGAACCGTTTTAGTGGCAATGAATGTATGGATAAATACAGTCTTGCAGTGGCAGTCCACTGGTGGCATTGAAACGTAAAATTGTGCAACTGGCGGTCCTGCTGGTGCATTCCTGAGCACAGCATGATTGCCAAGGGTGTGCTGGATAAGATCTTAAAGACTATCTACAAGCTCTCAATAGTTACAATTACTTATGAACACAAGGCTTTGTACTGAGCGCAGTCTTTGTAAGCTTTTAGCATTTTTGCAAGCTTTATTATAATGACTATCGCAGGTTCGATGTCAGCACGTGGCAAAAAATGAACGCAATTCTACCTGTAATTATTTATTTATATTCGCCCGAAACAAAACATGTTCATTTCAAAATTATTTACAAATGAAATATACATCCATACATATGATTACGCAGAGTCCCTAACGGGGTAGGCAAGGTGAGTTCGGCGATTCTTCTCTCACTAGACTTACATACTATTTTAAGTAATAATAAATATAAACTAACTATAAATAGAATAAATGACCCAAATCTGTGTCACGCGGAAGGGTGCCAAGAAGACTAGCGGCATTGCCACGTTGTATGGCAATGCTGATTCGCTGAGCGAAATATTCACCGTCTTGTCACGGGAGACCTCAAAGAGTTTCATCGAGACATCCCTATAAAAATGAAGAGCATATAATATTTATCTGTGTTTATATGTACCAACTTTATATGTACTTACCAACCTACATAATACCTTAAAAAGTTTCTTACCCCTAAGGGATAAACGGAATGTTCAATTCATATCGTGCACTATAAAGCGTATAATGAATTCCATAAGACACGAATGCAAATCATACCAATGTAAAGGTCAAAATTGATTAGAAACAAAATACATTTCCAATTAGGCTCGCCGCGACTGTTTGCTACAAGATCTTGTTACTCAAAGTTGTCCCTGCTTTGCTTAGCATTGTAAATACTAAGTGATTTATTGGCGGTAGAAAAAATATGACGAGATTAATACACTCTGTACTCAGTAAACTAAACAAATATGGCGTATACAATGCTCCATGTGGAAGTCGGTTTCCTTGTTCGGGGTTCCGTATTTAGATTTTGAGTGAACGCCGGAATACAGGCTTTAACTGACAAATTAAGTTTAAATTAAGATACCTACTATTTTATATATTTTTTTAATCGTTAAAATATTTTTTACTATTTAGGTGTCAAACAATCACGTAACGGGCTTAATGGTAAGCTGTTGCCCGTGGACCCCTGCAACGGTCAGTGGCAATTTATACATAGGCCACAGTCAGGTCACTCGCTTAAGCTCGAGGTGTAGCTGACGATAAAATTAATACTTAGTTTCGAACGCGATTTACCGCTTCCGAGGTCGTCCATAGCTATAATAAAAATATGAATAAATATATCTTCTGTTAATCAAATTAAATAATATCATAATATAATAATATAATAATAATCTCCGTGTAAAATTTCATCTATATCCCTTTAATATATTTTGCGTGAAAAAAGGAACAAAATTCCTGACAGACATTCGCATCAGTAATATGAGTAGGATTGGGATTTAATAACTACTTACACAAATTGAAAAGTAATTTAAACAACACATAATACAAATGGCGCTAGGCTAGGTACGTCATTTCAGGCAAGTGGTCCAATGACACAATGAACCCACAGAACCAGACAGATGTGGAATGCCAAAGAGTTGGTAGAGGGACAAACTGGTCAAGCACCAGAACGACTGCTCGGAAGTAAGGCTCAATCGAGGGATACGAGCAGAGGGAAGGAAGGAGATTTTTGCCCTGAAGTTGGTTAATATTTTTTTTTGTTAAATTACTACGGAACCCTGACAAACCGAGGGAGACACGTTTAATTTTTTTATAGCATTGGGTGTGTTACTAATGACGTTCATTAATTTGTCTAGTTAAGAGCGGTATTTTATGCATAGCAACATGACAATCATTGATTAACTAACACTTACAAAAAGTTACTACTGTATTGTTTACAGGCAGACTATTTCACAATTATAAACTTTGCGAGAGGGGAAGAACAGTCTAGGTACAAACATCTCATAACTATCTATCACAAAACTATGGGTATGTGTATAGATAGTGCCATCCACGAAGTCGCGCCCCACCAATATTTAGTCGAGAGGGTCACAGGATACGGTAAGTATGACCCGAGTCTATTACTTGTAGTGTGCGCTCATATGTAATCAGCGTGTACCGATAATCCTCAAACATTAGTGAACACTTACACTATAAACTATAGGGAAGGATAGTGGGGCGCGTCTTCGTGGATGGTACTATCTATAAACAGCTGTGAACACATGGCCAAGACCTTTAAGATAAGGGATCTCTAATCAATGTTTTGGAAATAGATCTAGGTCAATACTACTCTAATCGTAACAGTATATACAAAGAAAAATCGGAACATTTAGAGCAATGGATCTAAATTGCCGCCCGAAGCGATGAGGAAACGATAAATTTTAACAAAATCAATATACGTCACGGCACTCAGCGCCAATTGACATAATCGCCCATTAGTTTAATGTAATTATGTCTTGTTGCTTCTCAAATTAACTCGCGGTACGATTTACGCGGTACAGGGCCATCGTTTTGAGCAAGTTTTGGATATATTTAAAACTAGCCGTGCCCTGCGATACCACGCGCGTTAAATATGATAATCCATACACCACGCCTCCCACTATTCTTCCTTATAGTTAATAGTATAAGTGTGCAACCTGCCACTAGTTTGAGTATTATGGGTACACACTGATTACCTATGAAAAATTGCACACTAAAATTAATAAACTCGGGTCATACTCCCCGCATCCCTCGACCCCTTTGACTGGAAAATGGGGCGCTTCTTCGTGGTTAGCACTATCAATAGTATTAAAGTTCTACCCATTTTTTTTTCTGGAATAAAATAGCGTATAAAAATACATTAAATTTTAAATTAATTTTAATAATCCCTATGCCAAATTTCATTCAATTTCGTTTAGTTGTTCTGGTATGACTGAGCAACAAACATTCATACATACATACTCACACTTTCACATTTTTTATAATAGCAGGATGTAGTGGGATATGATGTAACCTACCCTGTTTTTTTTTTTTTTTTTTTTTTTTTCGAAGGGGAAACCTTCTATAGGTACCCGACCGTCCTGGGGGGGACGAACGGGTTATGTGAGATTTTTACTCACTAAAACCCCCTCGGTGGCCATCCTCTGTGTATATAGGAGGGCTCTGGGATCTCCTGAGGAACGCACCAGTGCCCTCCTGCACTTTGCTTTAGCACATCCCAGGGGCGCCTAGCTTCGCCCCCACTACCCTCACTGTGCCATCGGAAGCTCGAGCCACATGGCGCTCCCGCCAATCCTTGGCCCGCGTTAAGTTAAGTTTAAGTAACCCTACAGTTAAGCCAGCGTTACATTCATATGATTGATCCGCTGCCTTAGGTAGTACAATATTAAACCAAAAATTTTCCTCCCGAATAAGTCTATTTATTGATGAAAACTGCATTAAAATCCGTGGCGTAGTTTAAATGATCTAAGCGTACAGACGGCGGGAAGCAACTTTGTTTTATACTATGTAAAGATTCTAAAATCGTACTTATACAAGTAGCTGTGTATTTTTCATAATAATAATAACAAATAGAAGAACCGTGGTGGCCGAGTGGTTCGAGTAGTTGCCTGTAATGCAAAGATTGTAAGTTCGAATCCCGACTGTACCAATAAATACCAATGTAAAACACTGTCCTTAAATTACGAACGAGATTGTATTACAACCCTACTTTATAATTATTTCTTTAATTTCGATTCTGTTTCCATATAAGTATGGCTGCCGGCGGCTTCTGAAGGTTACAACTATAAGGCTTGCTAATGTGTCGGAACGGAAGACATAACGCTGACAAATGTATTGGTGGTGCCTTCGAACAGAACTTACGCGAGCCGACCGAGGCCGCTACTTAATTAAACCATTACATACAAATATTTTTAATTACATTGAAATGTTATTACCACACACCCACTTTCCGCCAGAGGTATATTAGGTGCCAACGTGACAGATGGCGAGTCCATCGCCGTTACTCCAGCACGACTATACATACGCCTTTGAATTTCTTCTCAGACGTATGCAGGTTTCCTCTCGATGTTTTCCTTCACCGTTCAGCTCGTGGTGTGACTAATCACTGTACTTAAGTTCAGAAAAACTCATTGGTACAGTCGGGATTCGAACTTGCGACCTTTGCGTCGCAGGCAACTGCTCGAACCACTCGGCCACCACGGCTCTTTATTTCGTACGGCTCGTTATTACAACTGTGAATAACACATTTTCAAAAACCGCTTTAAAAAAAACATGTGGAAACGAATAAACTGTATGTCTAAGCTATTAGTTCATATTTAATAAAAACAACGTTCAAAACATACTCCTTTAATTTCGGGTGTCTTTAATTATTGGGAAACGCATGCTTGTTTGCCACCCAAGTGGTAAAAAGAAAGCGAAATACAATTGAAGTTATCATTTGTTGTTTTTTTATTCAAGGAATGGACCATAAACCCTCTTACGTTGCTTATTGCCTAAGAAAAGTTATTCGAAATTATCTTTTAGTACGTATATAATTCTGAAGATATAAATTACTTATTTACATGGAAATAATATAAAATATATTTCCCGTCCGACAATACTTGTTTATAAGGACAATGACAAATAGGTATTGTTCATCTTCGTTTATTCTTAATGATTGTGTCAATTGCAGAATTATATGATCCTACATAAATTGTCAGTGATATTTAAGCACAATAAAATGTTAATACGCTTTTAAGTAGGATCTTTACTTAACTTAAATAAAGTATCGGTTATGACAGTAAATTAAATGTAAACCCGTGGGTGAATGAATCGAGCGCAGTATTACCATGTATAGTAAATGCGGCTCTTTTGTTCCCGTTTATCATATATTTACCGTTGTCTTATTAGGCTTAAGGGCTTGGCTTGCTACAAAACTTGGCCCTAAAAAACTCGCATCCATCGCCACTATATTACATACAATCTTGGCCAGACTCTTACTGTAAATCTTACTATTTGTTGATGACTATAAATTTTGAAACGTCAGTCATGCCTAAAATTCAGAAGTTATTCTGCTTTTCGCGGATTAGACAAATCAAACCACTCAGAGATCATCAGAATCGTGCCACCTGTTCCCAAGTTGTTAATAGTGTAAATTGCCCGACTTATTACACCTCTGCCTACCCCTTCGGGGACCCTTGTGGGAAAGCGTGAGGATATTTATTTATTTATTTTTATATAAAACAAGCTACTGACAAAAATGATACACAATGCAACTGTGCCTGGAACAAAAGCAAGAGGAATATACTTGATCAAAACTATGGAAGTCAAATATGGTAATGTAAATAGTCCTCTAACTAAACAGATATGCAGAGACTGATGAATGTGTATAAAGCAAGACAGTACGTCGTAAGAGGTTCGGTCCGGTTCGGTTGTATGATCTCTATGATTAGAAAACACATAAATGCAAGTATTGGCATTAAATAAACAGCGATAAGAAAGCTTAATTACAATATTAAGCATGCACATACGATTTATTAATTACGAAATTAAAAAAACAAGTTGAAGTCCGAATTTCAGTATAACCTTCATTGTAACCTGATCACCGAGTTTTATGTTTGCAATTCCATTATTGCATCAGACTATAGCGGGGACAGATCTTGAATAAATGAAGTTTAAAATATTATCAGAGGTAGATCTAGACTCAGTTCCTTGGGCAATACGATGCTAGTTTTTAATGTATAAAAGTATTTAATTTCCACTATGAATTGCGAAACTGCAGAGCTATTAATGTCCTAAGAAGGTTTACTTTCCTTTGACATATTTTACTAAAACAGATCGCTTGTCTACTCATTTTTCTAAATGTACTTTATGACAGTCGTGACTTATAGTTTGAGAGTAAGAATTAAGTGTTGGTAGCCAAAATGTCAAAACTATTAAACACTTTTTATATCAAACTAGCCGTACCTTGCAACGCTTCACTGTGGCGTATTGTGGCAATGTACGAGAATGATAGTTCATTTTTAAAATTTATATTTAATATTTTGAAAAATTGCTAAGACAAATTTTGTATAGCAGATTTGTTTTAACCATTTTTTAAATTAGAGATCAATTATTGCATAATATTTAGATTTTTAAAATTGAAAAAAATACAACTTCCCAACTCAACAACGTTTCTCCCTCGTAAAACTTTAATTCATTGTACTAAAAATAATGACAATGAAATTCTGGGGCGCATCTAGTATATTATATTATCTATATATAATATATTATCTATATATATATATATATATATATATATATATATATTATCTAAATATAATATACTTCCAGGTAAGTATACAAATAGAAAATATTAGAATATCAGACCTCTTTTAGAAAATACACGCATCAGACTTCTCTTTACGCTAAGACCAAGTGAATACTCTTTATTCCTTTGTTATGAATGTTATCCTTATCGCAAGCCAGTTTCTTATAAATATCACGTGATTAACTTATCTCGAAGTTGTAAAAGCTTACAGAAAATATATTGCTGGAGGCAGTGGTGTCAGCTTTAACAATATGCGCCTTCAATCAGACTGGTCGTGCGACAATGGGATTACTGTGTAAAAAGATAACGTCATTAATAAATGCCATTTCTTCGATTTACAATGTAGCCTGTAACGTATTGGAGATATGATGTCGAGGTAAACGTGTTCATTGGACGTGTTCTCAATGGTTATAATGCTTGCCATAAATAGAAGAGCTGCATTTGAATGCATAATTCATTAACTCTCTTTAAGCACATATTATACAGGCAGCATTTCGCATTTTCAAAACTAAGGTCTAAGATAAAAAATTAAAAGTTTTCATTCAAGGTCAAGGATAAAGGGAACATTAGTTATTAAATGGTAGTGTTACCGTTAGGATATAAAATTCCCAAAGGAAGAATCAAATTCGCTTCATTTCGTTTAATACAAAATCGACAGTTGAACAGAGCTTAGTTAGTTGTTCCGTGTTGAATAAGCCTAGGGACCTTACGACCTTGTGATCTTGTTATCGTTAACGGTACGAGAGGGAAAGATTGACACACTTTGTAGACATCTGTCATTCCATATTCTTGAACTATGATTTCGATGGCGCTTTATGGTACAGCCATATTATACTGATAAGCCATAGAAAAGACATAAACGAGCTCTTTGAGTCTACCACGCATCTTAAAATGCTACGCAAATAGGATCAAATAGCTAATTTTGGCGGTATTTTAGGTGTTGTCCCCACACTGGTCGGCAGTAATGTAATAACACATTTTCTCCGAAGATATATTGAGGTGAAAAGGTGAGGTGAGGCTTAAACGAGAAATCAGGGACGTCTTGAAAAAGGGCCAGGTCAAGAGTACCCTACACCGAAGAGCATGTATGAAGGAAATAATGAAAGTTGACGAAGCGAAACAAGTATGTAAGGATCGTAGCAAGTGGAAAGAAGTGGACTCTGCCTACCCCGTTAGGGACCTGGCGTGATGATATGTATGTATGTTAAATGAGAATTGACGAATTCGTCACCGTTTTGCATCCCGATTTTGTGCGTCTGAATTTAGTCTCAAACGTTTCCTTTACCGGACAATATTAAAAAGTCTAGCGTAAATTTAGCTAGCTAGTCGTCGTCTAGCTTCTATGACAGGAAGTCGATATATATGTATATCAAAACGTAGAGCTGTTTGGCTGCGCGTTAACACGGAGGGGCGGGGGCGTTTGCTGTCATTACTCAGTATGGACGCACATGGATTTCAATAGCAAGATAAGTCTCACGATAAATAGACAAGTTAAAAAATATTATTTAAAGCGCATACGTTTTTTAAAAAACGTTAAGCCGATTTGCTTAGAGTATAAACATGAATTTAATTCAGAAAGGCCAGAATCAAGCAACAAAATATGTCAGAATAATTGTATATGTGTATTTCTTTATTGGTTTATTTTAAATTAAAATTGTTCAACTGTTTTTTTAATTATTAAACTCACTGCTATTATTCACTTACTAGGCATAATACATCTATTATAGATGTTATTAGCGCAATATCTCGAGATAAGTCTTAACTCTTAATTGCGGTCTTAAGTGCGGCCAACTAGTTTCGTGCGGATTAAAAATAATAATAATATATCCTCACATCTCCCTTGTAGGTTCCCGAAGGGGGCCGTGCAGATTATAATGCAGATAATTTCTTACCTGTTACTTGTTATCTTAGACATTTCGCTGATTAGTCTCAACACGATCTTTAGAGGAAACCAGCATACGTTTGAGAAGAAATTCAAAAACGTTTGTATGTATAGTCGTGCTAGAGTAACAGCGATATACTCTTCATCTGTCAAGTTGATACTACACACCTCTGTCTTCTTTTTGGGATCCTGATGGGAAGGTGTGAAGAACATTATTATAATTTTGGTAGCCTTATCTGATTGATTTACGAGTTAATTCAGAGAATCATGTACTTATCAGTACAGTATCCTCTTATTATTTTCAATCGGCTACTTCCGCTAGAAAACGTAAGTTGTATCTAATTGATTTCCGTGTGTACACGTAATGGAAAATGAGTTTACGCTCTTTCTAGTTGAATGAAAATAGAGGGTTATTCGTTATTTATCATGTACCAGCCTTAGAATACCTGCAAGAAAGAGTGTGCAAGAAAAACCCATTTTAGTTTTTTACCCAGTAGTTTTTTTATACATATAACATCACGCCGAGCCCCTTTTAAGAATTAAATCTCTTTTATTTCACCCACATTTGTTAGTGTTTTATGAAACGACCATCGCGGGTTTCGAGTTCTCTTGATGTTCCCATCATTGAGTGTTCGATCTAGGTTTTTGAAGTGGTCTTTCTCTTCTAAATTTTTTAAAAGAATTTATATATTTACTTTGAGAACTGGCGCTCTATACTCTCTGCCTACCCCGTTAGGGACCATCTTTTATTATTTCAATAAAAATCAGGATTTCCTCACGTCTTCCACAAGGGTCCCCGAAGGGGTAGCCAGAGGTGTATAGGTAGTACCCACACACCCACTTTCCGCCTTGCTGTGACTAATCCTGTACTTAAGTTTAGAAAAACTCATTGGTACAGTCGGGATTCGAACCTGCGATCTTTGTGGCAACTACTCGAATCGCTCAGCCACCACGGCTTTTCTAAATTTGCGTGGCACTACAACATATGCCGGTGCACCTAGTATCTCATATAAGTACAACAGAACAAGGAAATACATGACATGATTTGAATACAATAGTTTAAGAGCAATCGTGCCGAAGCGAGATATTTGGACGAATGTAAAAGGCACTACACACAGACACAGCAACTAGGCCGAGTTACTACATTTGAATATTATAATTTTTTCACGCTACTTTAATATATTTATTTGCTAACTTTAACCTTAGTTTTGGTGGTAACGTCTTTTTATATTTAGTGCTATTTGGCAATATTTCGCAAACAAGTTATTATTATCGTTTTTATAGTTGTTAATAAGATTAGGTTCTGCCTTCTAGACGGGAGGTTGTGAGGAGGAGGAGGTGTTGAGAGGATAGCGCTAAGAAGATATTGTGTTCAGCACATGGGGTGAATGTTGCGATACCGTCAATCCGTTTTGTTGAAAAGCTATCAACTTCGCTTAATTAATAATAATAATAATGTTTACTACACGTTGAAAAAACACATACATTTAATCGTAGGTATATTAATGGAAATAAAATTGACTTGAATTGAGAGCCGTAGTGGCCGAGTGGTTCGAGTAGTTGCCTGCAACACAAAGATTGCAAGCTCAAGTCTCGATTGAACCAATGAGTTTTTGTGAACTTAAGTACGGTGATTAGTCACACCACGAGCTTTATGGTGAAGGAAAACATCGAGAGGATCCTGCATATTTTAGCAAAGAAAAATTACCAAGCAGTAAAAGCAAAGTAATATCTAGATATATAACAACAACTACTTAAGTTAAAGAACTTCAGGAACCAGCCTGAACCATTAAAGAAAAAATAAAAAAAAACCATTGTGGGTCTAGCCGTTTAGGTGAGAAGCAATACGAATATGCGTACATATTCAGTTAACTATAAGTAGCACGAGACATCGATGTAAGCAAATTCAAATTAAATCTATTTTTCAAGTGCGCAATATATTGAGATACAGTCAGCATTACTTTCGCAACCTATTCACTGGGTGAGCTTAGTCCCAGACTTATGTTCCATTATATAAGACACTTTACACAAGCCATTCACAAACACAATAATATGACAATTACAGCGCCTTACAACTCATGATCCGATTTGGTTCGGCTCGGACCGGCCACGGCCCATAGATCAACACAATGGCCCGAAAGAAATGCTGATTATGGCTCAAATAGATTTATTGTTGATGCTTATCTCTAGATAACATTCCTTTCGATTAATAAAATGTGTTAGTAATATTAATGATTTTATCGTGGAAATATCTCGCTGCTCTTTTTAGGTGGCTAGCAAGCAACGTTATTTCTATATGTCAGTTAGTTATAAATATTGTAACCCTATTAAGATTTTTATTTGCAAGAAACCTAACTGGTTTCTTGCAAATAAAAATCTTGCATCCATCAGGCATGATCGTTTGCCACTTTAGTGGTATACAAAATAAGAACGTTTTGTATTGTCATACAGCTATTTTATTAAGTCTTGTAAACGCATACGACATTGCAGTACGTTCAATGCAATTTCGAACAAGTGTCCATTGTATTCATAACATATACATATAAATTAAAATTGCGAATGTCACAAGTCAAAATAACGTATACGTAACCACATTGAAATGCGTTTCGCAAGCAACCACCGTGCCAAGGTCATGAACGCGAAACCTGTGAACATTTTCACTGCAATTTACGAGTTATGCTCGGATTACCCAAATGTTCACTCTAAAGGTTCCGGTTGTTATAACAACATAACAAGTCATATTTCTCAAGTTGAACCGATCGGAAACAACGCGGCCTTATTTTGTTGTAAGTCTTAGAATTGAACGTAATCAAATCAATTTGGGAAATTACTTAGTTAATAGTCGGGAATGTTTGATTGCGATGCCCGTAGCGAATTAACAAGTTAGAGACTTGTATTATTGTGTAGGCTTGTATATGCATTCAGTACGGTTTTTAAGAATATTACTGTGATGTTTAAACTGTCTCGGTGGATTTCTTAGTGGACAGTCTTCGGCATTCTGACGGCAGGCAAGAGTGTAATACCACAATATATTTCCGGTAATATTATATTTATATCTGACGCTGGTTCTCAGACGTTTGCAAGTTGCCCAGAATATTCCCTTCATCCCGGTTCAGGATAGATCTGTCAGTATAATAATGATAATACCCCGATCTTCACACGTCGCTAAAAGAGCTCCTGACTCTAACCGTTAGACCTGTTTTCATATTTTGAGGATTACTTAGATGGAAAGTAGATTAGAAGAAATGTAAATTTTCCAAGAGGAGTATGCGAACAACATGCCTTATTTGATAACTGTTTGTATAGTACTTAAGTACTTTAAGCAACCTGTTGTAAGTAGATTCGGATGCTTTATTGGCATACCAACATGTAACTTTTACTGATTGATTTGAAATTGATGAATTGATTTCAAAGTAACTGATATTGTAGGAACATAGCTAATTATATCCGTTCATTCAGACGCGGCCAACTATCCCCGAGTGACCGTAATTATAGCTTGCAGTTCGAATTGTTTTATAATAGGACGGAAATTATAATCGTTGAGTGTGTAGCACGGGTGTCTCAAAAAATATAATATTTGTTTTATACATGTTTGCAGAGAGTTGTGTATATATCCTCATGACAATGCAATAAAATAAAATAGCTCTACACTAGATACATATTGTTTCGTTATATTTATCTAGTGCGTCTGTGTAAAACTTTATTCATGGATTTTCTTAGTATATTATTTAAATTTGATTATGCGTAATTTTGTGGGTAATCCGATCGAGCACGGTTGGAACGACAAGAGAATTTGAAACTGCCAAAATGGCACGTACGTATCAAAAGCCAATATCGATGAAGCGAAAGAGGTTTGTGGGTCTCGGCTTGGTTTTTTCACTGGCTTGGCCATTTAGAATAACATAAAATAAAAAAAAACAGAATATTTTAATAGGTATAAAATTTATTTTTTACATGCTTACAAAGACTATATTACAAATGGCAAGGATTAAGCGGTTTTAGAAATACAACAAGGTAATATAAGGACCAGGACACCTTTTTCCCTACAACATTTATTTAAAATGAAATATAATCATACCGACGGATAAGTTAAAAAATAAATAGCACCCTAAATTACTGTTCTGCGCAAGAGTTTACAAATTCCTACCCTTTTTTTAGTTAATACAATATTATTCCTAATTAAAAACTGTTATCACCAAAAAAACTACAACCAAAATCGTTTACGCTTTACGCTTAGGTAAATTTAATTTAAGCTTCATTAACATTCCCAAAAATATTTATAGCATTAAAAATACACGCCTAAGCATTCATAGCCTTCATGTCTAGTATTAATAGATATGCTAGAAATAAATTAAAATAAATGTACCTATGTTGCAATATCATAATATATATTTTTTTATCATTTACTCGGTGGAAAGTCTAGTGTTGTATAAGAAGGTCTGGTTCGAGGAACCGCAGGCCTTCTTGGTCTAGGATGAGTCTTGCCGCCTTCTGTATTAGAGCTCATACTGGGTTCTCCCTCTTCGGGCAAATAAGGCGCTCTGGGGCTCAGAACCAAAGCTTTGTAGGAAGAGTGGGAGTCGGCAATACTCCTGCCGTCCCCTTCATCCCTACGCGACAATTCAGAAAAAGGCGAGACGGAGCGCTTTTCAATGCCACTTGGACCGGGCGTTGCTTCTTTAGGTTTTAATTCATAAGCGTTTTCTTCTTTCCTATTCGGCTCAGTGTCCTTCATGAACTTTGTTTGGCGTTCTATTATCTCTGCAGTAGTCAAGTCCGAGCCTTGGACGTCAGTTTCCAACGGTGGGGCCGACAGCCAAGGGCGAGAGTTAGTATTGCCACACCAACGTTCCTCGGTCTCACTTACATCGCCCAATAAGCCAAGTTTTTCCAAATTCTGCAGTAGCAAATTTTCACTTGAACTGGCTGCTCTCATCTCTGTCTTGGAATCCTCCGCTAACAATAATTCAGCTAACGGAGGAGCGAGGCCTAAGCCAATGCTCCTTTCGTGGTACACTTCGGAGATAGTCGGCGTCAGCTCTCCGCTCATGTGTCGTACTTGTGCCATTGAATCACGACTGCTTGTTCCCATCTTGGGCCTGGCAGCGCGTTTCGATGTAGACGGTTGGTTTAAGTTTTGCTCTCCTTTGTCCTCCTCTGTCCTCCTAGGCTGCGCTGAAGCTAGCTCATAGAAAGCGTCTAGATATCTGGCATGGGCATGCTCAGGCCGTCTCCTCAATACTGTATCGTGGCCGGAACTTTCCCAGTCGGAATCATCGGAAGGGGGTCTTCTAGTGTAGAGAGTGCGTATTTTGGTTTGATGGGCTAGAGCTAGGGACACGTCTCTGGGAGGCGCTGTGGTTGGTGGTGGCGGCGCAGCTGGCGGTGATGGGGTGAAGGCTGCGTCGCTCTCACCGCGGTAGCGGGGTGGTGGGGGCGCGGGAGGCGGGGCGGTCCTACCGTCTGGTTCACCGCGACCTACTTCAGTGGATGACGTAGATCCACGGACGTACATTGTAAAGGCTC
This sequence comes from Drepana falcataria, assembly GCA_945859725.1. Taxonomy (NCBI): domain Eukaryota; kingdom Metazoa; phylum Arthropoda; class Insecta; order Lepidoptera; family Drepanidae; genus Drepana; species Drepana falcataria. The sequence continues at coordinate 3,930,190 of OX243941.1, read as the reverse complement.
CTCCGCATGAACCAAGAGGCAACGGAGGCGGTGGCACCGAAGAGACGCTTTCTTCTGAAACGCATACACATTAACATTTTTTGAGTAACATGTTACAGTGGAAACAATATGTCCCTACAAAACTGTTTGCTTGTCCGAACGCAAAAAAACTACCAAACAAATCACATACGGCTTTCACTGTCAGTTAGATAAGTTTCTGGGACTCGACGTGATGGTATGTAAACAAAGTATCCTCGTTACGCTTTTTTAATAGCTTCCGAGTGAAGTCGAGGGGGCTAAAATGTGACGCTGAATGATATAATAAGAAAACTTTGAAGAACTTACGTCTATGTTGCCTAGGAGGAGGTTCGCCATCAGAGTGTGGTTCTAAGTCTCCATCGTCGATGGAGGCCAGAGATTCAACACTGGAACTTGATTCCAAGCTGAGACTTCTTGGAGCTTCTTGGGTGTCTGTTGAAACAAATCATGAATATTATATTATAGTCATTAGTTTTTTCACTAGCTTTTGTTTTTGGCTTTGATTGCGCTCATGTATTTTTTCTTTATATATGTGAGATATATATGATTTCTTCTGGAATCTAAGACCCTTTCTCAGTACTCCAAGCATCACGTTGCGTTTATAACTGTCAGTAAACAGAGTTGTTATGCAGAACGATTTTTTCTGTATTGTAAAAAATACGATACAAGTTTTCTCGAGCTCCGAAATCCGTACTAAGCAAACTAACTTATTTTGTCACTTACAATAATAGCTGGCATGGTTATATAAAAAGTATTGATATTCACCGAACAGAGCCAATAATGCTTGTAGCACAAATTGTATGTGCCGTCTGTTGGCTGCCTTGCCGGTGCGGAGGGTCACCTCGTCTTGGCCAACCTCCGCCAAGTCGAAGCCAAGCGACGCCAGGAGTTCATGGCAGCCGTTCACACGCCATAACCTGTACAGTAAATAACTCATAAGTACGTTATTGAATAAGATAATGTATGTATAATAATATAAGTATAAATATTAATAATAGCCGTGGTGGCCGAGTGGTTCGAGCAGTTGCCTGCGACGCAAAGGTCGCAAGTTCGAATCCCGACTGTACCAATGAGTTTTTCTGAACTTAAGTACAGTGATTAGTCACACCACGAGCTTTACGGTGAAGGAAAACATCGAGAAGAAACCTGCATACGTCTGAGAAGAAATTCAAAGGCGTATGTATAGTCGTGCTTGACTAACGGCGATGGACTCACCATCTGTCACGTTGGCACCTAATATACCTCTGGCGGAAAGGGGGTGTGTGGGTATTACCTATACACCTCTGCCTACCCCTTCGGGGACCCTTGTGGGAAGGCGTGAGGATATATTATATATTTAAATATATTATTATATATTAATAATAATAAAATCTACAATCTTTGCACCGATAGTCGTAACAGACAACAGCCTTTGACAAAAGCCAGAAGGGGCTCTCGTAAGATGGTTGGTCAAACGCCTGATGGTGAAAGCTTTTCTATAAAACTCGTTGGTACTATTGGGATTTGAAATTGCAATGTAATTTCGTATTTTACGATTTCAAATACTTATATATCTTAGATATATTAGACGCGCGGTTTCATCCGCGTAAAATTAGATTTTTGGTATTAATCCTACTTATAATCTATCCCTATGCCAAATTTCATCTAATTCTATACAGTAGATAGTTCTTGGGTGAAAAAGGAACAAACATTGTCATAAATTTTAACATTTATTATATTAGTAGGATTTAATAATGTCATTTAAATAAATAAGATAGTAATAATTATGATAAAGAAGGTAACTTGACACTTGCCTGACGTTGACGGCGACTTCAATGGTATCCATTTCGGAGCTCTTGACCGAGAACTGTGATATGACGGAGCGAATGACTCCGATGATGTCATCCGCTACGTCACCGTTCGATATGAGCTTCGATAGTGCTTGAAGCGTTGTCGGTGTTAACCCTAATGAAGACGTACAGTTGGAACTTTAATTAGAAGTTATTTTGTTTGAATTATAGTAGCTATGTCAGAATACTTTGGGGTTGGAATCCTGTACAGTATTACAATAAATAATTAATAAAAACACACGAAATTTATGATATAAAGCGATTTTTTCGAGGATTACAGTTCCAAATTTGAACCTTAAGTTCACTATACCTACCAAATAAAAATAACTTTTACCTAATAAAGCTTGTAGGCTAGCGGAGCACTGAGTGAGTCTTTCTTCAGGATCGCTTTGCGGGAAGAATACACTCGAAGGAATGCCATTTGCGGCCGGTTCAAACCTAGAAAATAATATAAAATAAATATAAACGTAATAAAACATATTATCGTTTATTTGGTCATAGAAATCAATATAATATAAAAAAATAATTCCTCTGTACGTGTGTTTGATAGCAAACTAACCGATTTGGATGAAATTTTATGTATATTAGAGTTCATCGATGGATGGGATTTCCTGGATGGTTTGAACACATAATTGGACCGGTAGGTGGCGCTTTCGTATCTCAGAAGCGTTTATTTTTTCTACCAAGCGAAACTGGGCGGAACAACTACAATAAACATATATATATTTACAAAGCTTACCTGAAACCAACACTCATAAGAAGTTCTCTCCAACCAGTGGCATTTCCAGCTTTGTTCTCGATACTCTTCTGCGTGGTGTACATCGCGTTCTTCTGTCCTCGCACTATTCTCTGAAGAGACTTCTCTACTAAGTGCAGACATACTCGCAAGGCGTCTCTGTTGAATGAATGCTTTTATTAATGTCTTGTTAACCGGTGGCTTTATTTTACAGCAACATTAAAATTTAAATGTAAACCTTTCTTTTGATCACTTCGTTCATTGGTCTAGAGTCAAAATCTATACTAATGTTATAAAGAGGAAAGATTTGTAAGTAAGTATGTTTGTAACGAATTGGCTCATCAAAAATTCTTTCACCATTGGAAAGCTAAATTCACCCTGAGTGACGGGCTATATTTTCTTTTATGACCGCTAGTCTATGATAAACTGAAAAGCTACTGAACGGTTTTTCATATAGTTTTGACGCCCATGAGCAAGATTTATGTGTAGATATGATTAGTTAAGGTTTTGCATGAATAAGCTGACGAACGATCATTGTTGCAAATATTGGAAAAAGTTTGGGAGCTTTTAATCGTTACATATAAGAGAGGTGGTGAAAATCGTAGATGGACAAAACCCTACATAGAAGTTACCTGCACTTATCCGGCGAAGCAAGTAGTTCACAGAGCGCCTGCCCCATGAGAGCCACCTTATTGCTGAGGCGCACGTTAGCGCCGAGCAGCATCATGCCCGCCCAGTGCGCGGGGTGGGCGAAGTGCTTCGTGTGGCGCACTGTCTGCATCGCATCGCCCAGCGCTCTAATAGTGCAATACAACCACCATTAAACATACTTATAAACGTTTTTTTCTATGTCACTCGCGTAGTAAACAAGCATGCGGTCCGTTTGATGGTAAGCGGTTACCGCCGCCTATGAACGCTTGCAACCCCAGCGGTATCGCTCGCGCGCTGCAGACCCTGCAGGAATCTTTTCACACCCTTCTTGAAGAACTCCACGCTGTACGCTCCAGGGAAAACCTCAACGAGGAGATCATTCCACAGCTGGAGCATTCGCGGATACGTCTTAATAGGATATGTTACTATTCGCATTTATGCATATTATAAGTCCGAATGAATTCTGAACTAACTTTGCAACCCTGCTTCCTTGTAGCAGAGCTGAGTACAACGCTCTGTAGAGTATCTTGGTGGCGGTGTCCTGCGGCGCGGGCCACAGTGTCAGCAGTATGGCCTGCGCCCCGGCGGCGAGCAAGGCACGGCACAGGCGGGACACGCCTTCACCGGCCAGGGACACGTCCTCGGACTCCTCGGCTGTTGAGCCTTGCAGGGCTGCGCTGGATGGAGCGCAGGAGATCACCACCTGGAGGAAACATTTTAGTAATTATTTACATGGTAAATATACAGCTATATACTAGGGGTACGTACGGGGTACAGCCCGTAGTTTCCCGTGTAAAATTGTATTTATTGGTATATTTTTTTAAACATATCCTAACATTTAAATTCAATATTATATGTCACATTCGCATCTCATTATGATCGCAATAGCTCATCATATGATTATTATGATCTTTGATTTTAAGAGGTTAAGGTACTCATATTCAGTTCAGCTGAAAGTATTCATACCAGTCTAGCAGTTATTTTGAGGTTCATGATCTCAGCTGCTGTCAGCATGAATTCCGACGCAGGTGGCAATTCCTCGTTGCTTGGTGGAAGCTCAGCGTCTGTCAATGGTAAGTATTGTATAATTATAGATGTACATAAAACGTAGGTATGTATATATGCTTGCACAACACCACGGGATGTGTAACTGGGAAACCCAGTTATAATTTCATTTGTGCCGTTTTTGTAAAAAAATATGTGAAATAAATACAGTCCACAGGATGATCAGCGGTTACCGTAGCCTATAGACATAAGCATGCCAGAGATATAATTTTGCTGACATTATAATGGCAGAATTGCTTTGTTAGTAGTTTGAGGAACGACGTCCCACGACTGCTAACTCAGCCATTCTATGTGGAATTCTATTTACGTACTTTCTTCCTCATTCTCAGTGGATGTATCCGCTGGACCGCTTCCAACGCTATTGTTCAATAGACGCTTGGCTTGAGAGTCGACCACTTCGCCAGGACTTAGAACAATAGCGGGTGTCTTCCAGCATATGTGTGTTGCGAAGTGCACGCATTCGGCTTGAGAGAGTTGAGTTAAAACCGCTTCTTTTGATGCCTGAAAAGTATGATTAGGTAAATCATATATTTATAATTAATTACATTGCTCCAAACATGTGCAACAACAACAATGTGCAGGTCAAAGCAGCTAAACTCCCAAAATGAATTTATAAAAAAAAATGTCCGTGTTATGTATAGATATTGCCATCCACGAAGACGCGCTCCACCAATTCCTACTCGAGGGGTCGTGAGATGCGGGGTCCCGACCCGACAATACTGAAACATTATTCTTATTAGTCTTCGTGGATGGCACTGTCTATATCAATGTGGGTACTTGTTGAATCTTATTGACAAGAATAGATAGGTACTCCTGGATATTTTTTTTAGTTTTTGAAGGTTATACATATATCACCAGACCCTCCCGAAACTCGCAGAAACGGTTAGAAAATACTTATAAACTATTTGATAATATATAAGTTTTTAAAGTGTATTTTGTTATATTGTAAATTAGTCTAATTATTATATATTATTATTATTATATATATATATAAATTAGTTTATTATTATTATTATATTTTTCTTTTAACATCATATTAGTATAACTACTGTAAGGATGTTAATGTGTGTGTAAATAAATAAATAAATAAATAAATAAATAAATGTTGCTACAAAACACCATAAAATGTCCAAACTTTGTAACAGGAAAGTGTATTTCTATACATACGTATGTCATCATGGTAGAAGGAAGGAGTGGAAAAGGTAAACAAAGATTAACAGATTGACTCGTATAGTCAGATTAAAGAAAAAAAGTATCTGTCACGACATGTAAGGATGTCGAAGAGATTGCGGTGGACAGAAATAAAGGAACTAATTATATCGTAGACGACAAGAGCCAACCTCTTAAAATTACGATGTAACTTCATCATGGGTAGTCAATCATGGGGTAGGTAAAGAGAGAGTAGAGCGGCAGTCCTCTTGATTTACTCTTCGCTTTTCGCTTCATCCACGTTCATCGGTCACTTTATGAATATTCCCAGGTTTAATATTATACCGTAATAGCCGCGGTGGCCGAGTGGCTCGAGAAGTTGCCTGCGATACAAAGATCGCAAGTTCGAATTCCGACTGTACCAATGAGTTTTTCTGAATTTAAGTATAGTGATTAGTCACACCATGAGCTATACGGTGAAGGAAAACATCGAGAGGAAACCTGCATACGTCTGAGAAGAAATTCAAAGGCGTATGTATAGACGTGCTTGAGTAACGGCGATGAACTCGTCATTAGTCACGTTGGCACCTAATATACCTCTGGCGTAAAGTGGGTGTGTGGGTATTACCTATACATCTCTGCCTACCCCTTCCTTGTGGGAAGGCGTGAGGATATTATTACTATAACGATAATGTTATACCTGATAATCAGTGAGAGGAGTAACACGTAGCATGTCTGCTACCAGTTCTGCTTCTTTGAGTTGCGCATGCGCTCCGGACCACCTCGTGCCTCCCACTCGCGGAGCACCGATAACGAGGCATCGCATGCCCGCTTCTGCATTGTTGGATGAGGACGGCGCACCTAAAAACCGTGTTACATAACATTTTGTGCCTGCGATTGCTAAATCTGTAGAGCTAAGAGAAAACAATGTCGTAGGATGTCAGGTTTTGGGTATGAAAAAGATTTGAAACGACATTATTTTTTATTATGAATAGAAAGATAGAGATTTACGAGAGAAAATTAAAATGCCCGCTACTCCGAAGTCTTCAATATCGTGCTGTAGCAAAAGTGCAGCATTCTTGAATTATGATTGCAATCGAACATCCTTTTCCTGACTTCTAAATAATTCCCCGTGGCTTAATTTTTTTGTCGGTCAACTCTATCGATCTAAGGACCATAGCTTTAGTGAGTCACTTAGCTTGTTATCGGGCCTATTCATAACTAAATAAAGCAGTTGTTAGTCTATGATCCAGAATATTTTAAGAACCAATGTTTGTTATTGCTTTAACGCCATCTGTTGACATGTAAATGATGCTACAATAAATTCATCTCTGACTAACAAATAAACCTTTTTACCAGTATATATGATAACCAAGGAATTTGTTACATCTTATAGCCATATAAATTGCATTTTTGTGATCAATCCCATATAACATTTTTTAATAATACCTTTAGAAAGAAACGGTTATTTTGACATAACAAACACGATACAGACACGATCATTTTATTAATTCGTAACAGGTATGGATATTGTAGGCAGTAACGTACCATGATCATGATGCACCTTAGTCCTCAGATGCCGGTGGTGTCGCAGTGGTCGCAGGGCGGGTGCGGCCAGTAGCGCGTATCGCTCGCACAGAGGCTCCGTATCGGCGCTCCCTCGTAACGCTCCCCAAGGACACGCGTATAAAGCGCCCTCTACCACTACTACTATTTCCCGTCTTCCACCACAGCCTCGCCGACCGTGTGATGCTGAAATACAAGGAAGATATACATAAGGTATAATATAATATAAGGAATATTTCACGTTGGCACCTAAAATATATCTCTGGCGGAAAGTGGTTGTGCCCATACACCCCTGCCTATCCCTTTGTGGGAAGGCGTGAGCATATATTATTATATATAAATGAGGTGTGTTGGATGTATGTTTTTGCGTGCGACTAATATATGTGTGTGCGTAATAATAATAATATATCCTCACGCCTTCCCACAAGGGTCCCCGAAGGGGTAGGCAGAGGTGTATAGGTAATACCCACACACCCACTTTCCGCCAGAGGTATATTAGGTGCCAACGTGACAGATGGCGAGTCCATCGCCGTTACTCAAGCACGACTATACATACGCCTTTGAATGTCTTCTCAGACGTATGCCGGGTTTCCTCTCGATGTTTTCCTTCACCGTAAAGCTCGTGGTGTGACTAATCACTGTACTTAAGTTTTAGAAAAATTCATTGGTACAGTCGGGATTCGAACTTGCGACCTTTGCGTCGCAGGCCACTGCTCGAACCACTCGGCCACCACGGCTCTGTGTGCTCTGTGTGCGTATGTGTATGTAAATATTCTAAGAAGGTGCAGAGATTTTTACACAGCACGTGGTATTGGTGTTAGGAATTTACACATAATTATATTTGATGTAAACCTCAATTAACCTCATTGGTTTAGATTAAATTAAACTTCAAGACACGAATTAAAAAGAAATACATTTGAACGTACCATGATTGTTATTACAGGAAGCCGGCAGCAAGTCTTCGAATGGAGCGAGTAGCATTTGGTACAGCGAGTTAAGGCACGGTGGGCCTTGCCAAGATGGCTGCTTCTTACGCGGGCCGTGGACACTTGATCTGGTAAACACGAAATAAGTTGAATTATACCATTGAAATATTTGAAAAAAAAAGCCGTGGTGGCCAAGTGGTTCGAGCAGTTGCCTGCGACACAAAGATCGCAAGTTCGAATCCCGACTGTACCAATGAGTTTTTCTAAACTTAAGTACAGTCACATGTCACATGTCACAGGTCACATGACCAGCTTTACGGTTAAGGAAAATATCGAGAGGAAACCTGCATACGTCTGAGAAGAAATTTAAAGGCGTATGTATAGTCGTGCTTGAGTAACGGCGATGGACTCGCCATCTGTCACGTTGGCACCTAATATACCTCTGGCGGAAAGTGGGCGTGTGGGTATTACCTACACACCTCTGCCTTCCCCTTCGGGGACCCTTGTGGGAAGGCGTGAAGATATATTATTTATTATTATACCATTGAGTCTTCTCCTAACCGAAAAACCTGCGATGTGGATAGCGTTTAAAAAAAAAAATTAAAAAAAAACGGAATAAGATAATGCTTGAAAAACTGGATTATTATAAAAGGCTTGTAGCTCTCGAGACAGCTAGATATCTACTATTTTTGTTTGCCCCGTTAGGAGCTTGGTATGTTGATATTTATGATAGTTACATTATGAGCTTGATTTTCAAGTTTACAAGGGCAAATGTAAGAAAAAAATATTCTGTGTAAGCAATTGTTTTGTTGGTAAAATATTCAGCAATAAAACCTGACATAAAAAAGGAAAGTCACCTTGTAGAGCCTTGTAGACTAGCTACAGACCCAGCGACTGAACCACCGACAGATCCCACGCTGAATAGTGAGCTTAGAGAATAATTGGAAGAGTTCAGGAGATGGTTGCGTGTTACCTGAAAGAAAATCACTTAGAAATACATTCTTATCCAAGACACAATTTTTGTACTGTTTTTTATTACAATAACAACAATTTGCTATATTTACAAAAAACAGTTGTTTAACTAATTACTTACAGAAGTCCATACAGTACTACATAAAGTAAGTAGTTTTCTGAGACTTCTACCTAGCCGAAAACTTTTAATAATCTTAGCATTGAAATGCTGCCGAAATAAGAATCGGTAATATATAATATATATAAGTACGTATCACTTAGTCGCGATTACAATAAGTAGGTATTTTCATCTTATATTTTCCACATTGAATTATTTAAAAAAAATACGTATCTCTAATGTTTATCTATAATAATACAGATGAATGCGGACGAAGCAAAAGAGATCTGCAAGTCTAGAGAGAACTAGTGTTTTTCTCTCTAAATGATATATTGCTATCTGTGTTCGGTGAGAACTGTGTGTGTACTTCAAACTTGACAGTCTTCACTCACCATCCTTGTCAAGCCCGTAGGTCGTTCATCTGGATCCCATTGGTCATCAACGTCGTTTCTTCGCTCAGCTGATTTCAACCAAGTAGACCATTCACTGATGCACCTCTCTAACTTTCCTAAGCCACCTAAAAACAAAGACTTTGTTATATAAGCACAATATGCAAAGCCGTAATGGTCAAGTGGTTCTAGTCGCGTCGCCTGCAACTCAAATACTTCAAGTTCGAATCGACAAGCCATGAGTTTAACGATGTAGGAAAACATCGACAGGAAACTTAGATTCGTTTGAGAAGTAATTTAAAGGCACATGTATAGCCGTGCTTAAGAAACGGCGATTGACTCGCCATCTGTCGCGTTGGCACCTAAAATATATCTCCGGCACCCTATTGGGACCCTTATATGTACATACATTATATGGATTATTCTGTCTTCATATTTTGTAAGTGTCTTACCGTTACTGAGTTGCAAGTCATCGGGGCTGATATCAGGGAGGCTGTTGTCACCGTCTTCTGTTTCCTCAAGGAGCGATACTTGGTGGAACCGAAGTATACCTGAATACATTGAACGGAGTTGATAAATGTAAGGATAGAAGCAAGGTGAGAAAGTGCACAGTGTGAGGGAGAAAGAAGACAAAGGAGAACCACGGAGGGAAATATACAAAACGACGAAACATGTCGAAACAAGAGAGGAGGAATATTTTTATATTCTCAATTAAATGAAGCCGTGGTGGCCGAGTCGTTGGAGTAGTCGCATGCGACACAAAGATCGCAAGTATTTGAATCCCGACTGTACCAATGAGTTTTTCTGAACTTGAGTACAGTGATTAGTCACACCACGAGATTTACGGTTAAGGAAAACATCGATGTGTCTTAGAATAAATTCAAAGGCGTATGTACAGTCGTGCTTGAGTAACGGCGATGGACTCGCCATCTGTCACGTTGGCACCTAAAATATATACTCTAGCAGAAAGTGGGTATGGGTACTACCTATACACCTCTGCCTAGGCCTTTAAAGACCCATATGGGAAGGCGTTAGGATATATTATTATTCAAATCGATTGAACGAGTAAATATTAATAAATTAAATACATATAAATCATGTAGTACCTGCAACATAAAAATCCTTCACGTCAAAAATGGCATATAATTTATATAAGATTTATATGAAGAAGAGGAGAACTTTATATATTCAAGTACCTTTGTGTGGTTGTAGTAGCCAGGCATACAGCCTCCCAGCGGCCAGGCTGTAGTACAACACGGGTGCTTTCTGTTTGTTCACCACTTCGAGGATGTGCTCCACCTTCACTGGAGTCCAGGGTTCTACGCGCTCTTTGGCGGCGTCTTCTGGCGGGTTTCTAACGTTGAATGATTAAAATCTTTTAGGTCATGTTGGCAGCAAAATATATCCCCAGAAAAAACGACCTTCTGGAAAGGCATGAAGATAAAAACAAAGCAGGTACCTCTGTGCAGCATGAAGTTCCATGTTGGTCAGGTTCAGAGCTCCCGATGGTTTTTCAGTCACGGCGTCTAGTGATCGGCAGCGACCACGCTCAGCTACTACCAACGCCTCCGAGTGACGACCCAATTCTAAATGCAATAAAGTCTTCATTTATATAATCCAAGTTAGGACTCTTTTGGGGATCATAACAATAAAATAAAAAAAACATAAGTTTTCAGGTTTTTAAAGTGTATACAAAACAACTTGATATTTTTATATGTTTAAATGTAGATATGCAATTAAAAACAATATCACGAGATGTATTTAATGACTGACCAACTAATACTCTCTGTAGGGCATGTTGCGTGGAAGTGTAGAGCGCGATAGTCTTCTTGTCTCTGTGCTTGTCGCTCGCTGACTCGAGGACTGTAAGGGCAGCTTGCAGCTGTTCCTTGGCTTCCTCCAGCTCCCCAGAGGCCCACAGCGCAAATCCAAGTCTGTGGCGAACTCGAGCCTGAGGAGTAATAACGAATAATTGTGCGAATGGGAAGCATGAGTATTATTTCACTGTAAGAGCACGAATCCTCAACAGACCTAGGTAGTATTGGTAGAAAGAGTATCCTTTTCTCTCTAATGCACGTATATCAACTGCACAAACGAATATAGCGCGGCAACACGCAGGTGATCTCTCTGGTCTTCCAAGCGTCCATTGTCTATGGTTACTGATACGATCAGACTTGTTTTTCATTATTAAAGTAAAGATAATAATTGTCAGGTGACAAAAACGCTTTTTTGCCACCTTGCTACCTTTGGTAACTGCTTATCATCAGGTCAGTATTTACCATAGCCTATAGCTGTAAGGAATACTAAAATTATCACTAGCGCGTTGCCAACCCTATTTTGAGTGGGCTACTGGCATTAGGGTCGAACGATTCCCTTTTTACAGCGTGGCTATTGTTTGTTACCTCCTCATCAGCATCGGCCAGTCCCTCGGTGGCAGCGAGTGCCTGGCGCAGGTACCCCACGGCGCTGCCGCACGCGCCCATGGCCAGGTGCGCGCGGCCCAGCTGCGCCAGCGCTTGCGCACGTCCGCGACTGTCACCTACGAACAAAAAAATCTTAGAATACTGTGCTGTTCATACCTATAATTTGGTACATATATATAAGGCCTATAAATATGGAAACCGTCATGATCAGCAGTTAAATTTAATAGAGGTATACATTATTTTGGTAGATATCAATTGAAATCGTTTACGTACTTAGCATTATAAATAGAAGTTATACATTGATACGATATATAAATAATCTATTTTAAACCAGTAATTTAAAGAAGGCTATTTCCGTAAGCTTTGACTACATAACCATAATTTGTATTACTGGCTGTACGTGCTCAGCAATCCATTCAATTACCTGATGCAGTAGCATGTCGCAGTTTAGACTCGTGCCATCGAGCAGCTTCTGCGTGCGCTCCCATCGAGGCATGAGCTGCTCCCAGGCCACCACATGCTCGAGCCTGAAAATTTACAAAAAAATAAATTACATCGTCGATCGACTCGCCGTCTGTCACGTCAGCGCCTATACATATCTTCAACGATTAGAACGTGATGCTCCTTTATGGATGATATTTCTTTTAATAATTAGGACTGCTAAAGACCAATTATACTCATTAGCAAAGAAATCAAGAAATAATAAATAAAGCTCGTATCTCACAATACTCCAGATACGCCAAGATGTTAGCCATATATAAATAATCATAATATAACCTGCAAATGTGTGATGCCCAGTCTGTGTGCCAGTTCGAGTTCTGCGCGATGGTGTCTAACTGCCGCCGCATGGTCGCCGAGGGCGTGCTGGGCGACCCCAAGGGAATGGAATGCCTCGGCTTCCATTATTTGGTTGTTGAGCTCCCTGTTAGAATAGGTCGATGATATAGTTGCTAGGCGACTAAAGGCACAGATAGTATTTAAACCTACTATACTTTATTTATAAGGAATATTCTTTAAGGTGTATAAAAATACTAAACTCAACATTTTGAATGTCTATTTATTGAAGATCTGTATTTAATTATCAGCTATGTGAGTGAAGATCAAGGAACGTTTTTTTAAGCCAACTTGTTCGTATAGGGAGTACTGGCCTCAGGTAAACTTGAGACAAATTTTGACATAGACCTTGAGACAAAATTATTACTATAATAAACAAAAAAAAATATCCAGTATATCCAATGAACTGACTTGGCAATATTCTTCTGATGTTCCAAGCACGACACGGCTTGTTCCAAGTTACAGAGCGCAATGTGCAATGCGCCCAGTTCCCCATACGCCTGAGCCTTCGCTTCAGGCACTCCGAGCTCGTGTGAGACCACTAGTCTCTTCTCTAGACAGACTAGCGCTTGTTGGAGGTTGCCAACGCTCCTGAAATGATATAATAACGTCAAAATTTTTCCTTTGAAAGTATAGTGCAGCGAGCAAGTACAATAATTATTGGATTTTACATAATTCACCACTTATGTTTTCTGTTAAAAACTTTGTTTATAGTTCGAATCCCGACTGTACCAATGAGTTTTTCTGAACTTAAGTACGGTGATTAGTCACACCACGAGCTTAACGGTGAAGGAAAACATCGAGAGGAAACCTGCATACGTCTGAGAAGAAATTCAAAGGCGTATGTATAGTCATGCTGGAGTAACGGCGATGGACTCGCCATCTGTCACGTTGGCACCTAATATACCTCTGGCGGAAAGTGGGTGTGTGGGTATTACCTATATACCTCTGCCTACCCCTTCGGGGACCCTTGTGGGAAGGCGTGAGGATATTATTATAACTTTGTTTATTAGTTGTTATATATATATATATATATGTTAGATGAAAGAATCAACATTCATCAAAAGAGTATTTTCAAAATTTTTTATGGCCCTACAACTTCTAATCTGTTAAATGTCGTGATTCATAAGTGACATACACACCGTCTGAGGATACAATTCTATGGACCGGTATCCATACATAATCTCAAGCCCCCATATCTTAATCTAAAAAGGATTTGGGACTGCAATCCTACAACCTAGTAAAGTTTTCAATGCATACTTATGACTAAGTCCCAATCCTCTGTAAGCCCGCTCCTGCTCCCGAGTATTATCCAACTTCAGCGCTGCAGCGAGATGCTGTTCATGGTACTTGGCTGCTTCATCCGGGTCTCCCAGAGCATCGTAGCAGTCGCCCAGTGAGCCTAAGGCTCGGGCTTTGTCGAGTTGGCAAGTCGGTGTGTTCACACGTTCTAAGATCGCTAATTGCTGTCAGAAAATAAGATCACAAATTCAAAAACTCGTTTAAACGGCATTTTTATATAGCTATTTGTTATATCTCTTAGCTTACATGCTTACAGTGTATGATTAGTATTATTAAATTAAATAACTTTTGGCATGCACGTAATGAATCCTCGATGATGAATTAATTGTCGAAAAAATTTGATGGTATAGAAATCCATCTACTTATAGTCGATAAAGAAGCGAATGAACATGAATACTAATTTATTACATGAATACAATTGGATTTACATTTAGGCTACCCGTTATCTGGGAAATAACTTTCTTTCCATGGGACAATATTCGTTGCTGCTTATCCGCGGGCAACACCTATCTAGTTGTCACATTTTGTACGCATGCTTACTTGTTCCAAATATCCTATGGCATCTTCATAATGGCCCATGTTCAGTTTGGCAATACCTAAGTTGCCGTAAGCTTGGGCCTCCAAAGCACAATCCTGAAGCTCCTGCGCTCTTTCAAGTTGTTCCTATAGAATTAAAAAGCAAATAAATTGTCTTTTCAAACTTGGAACTCATTCCTGTTTACAATTACAAAAAAAAATACTATTCAAAGTTTCGATATAATTGACGAAGTGCGTCTTTTTCTTAAAGTCCGAAAATTTTAATTAACCTTTTTCGAGCATAAATATGAGTATTTTTATACCTCAGATTAAGTATTTAAGTATATAGTAAGTGGTAAACTAACTCGATAGCATCTGGCTGCATGAGAATAATGTCCCAATGCCATATGTACTGCTCCGAGATGGGAATGAGCTCTCGCTTCCCCAGCCGCATCTCCGGCTTCTTGCCTTAGTGTCAACTCCTGGAGCAATAATAAGTTTATTATTATTTATATCTATTATTAGATCGTCTATAAGATGTGAGGGGGTGTGATACAACTAGGCACATTTTATTGCATTGTTTATCAGTATCACACTAAAGATTATTACTAGAATGTAGAACATCGTATATATTTTAAATAGAGAACATAAATGATGCCCCATGTTGGGTGCCACAATATTATTAAGAAATATTTATTATTATTACTTGTAACAATATACTTTGAAACGAATAAATATCTCAATACACTGTACAATACATGAGGTATCATAATGTCCATACAAAATTGATCAATACCTGTGTATGATGTCCTAGCGCAGCATCTAATCTTCTTTGTAACCTTCTAGCTAAGCCTAAAGCTCCACATGCGGCAGCTTCAAGGGAACGGTCACGGGCCTAGAAAGTAAATTCATACATCAAAATAATGTTACACAAACGAAACACTTTTATAATCGAATTCAAATAAATGCTAAATTGCTAGTGCTGATATGAGGCTTCTTTTCTTAACTATACATTACTAGGATTACCCATCTAAACATCAATCATACTATATGCCGAACAATAAATATTAATTGCCATAAAATACTGCATGTTTCATTTAAAAAAATGCCACATCACTTTAAATACAACCTGTATTAGGGCACATTTTCACATCCTCATATTATACTGAATTCACTTTTACTAATATCAATTTTTTATTTAATTACCTGTCTTGCAAACCCTAGCTGTCTCTGGTACATCTTAACAGCTTCCTCAACGTCTCCCATCTTGATGAGAACGTCTCCGATATTGCCCAGTGCCCGAAACTTGCCTTGCAAGTGCTGTGTCATGTGAGCTATGGCGAGAAAGTACTTCTGGCACTCCAGTGCAGTTTCCAAGTTGCCTAGCGCGAGGTGGGCCAGACCAAGGTTACAGTAAGCACGGCCCATATTCATTTTATCTTGGAGATCCTTGGCTAGAGATAAGTCTTGGTCGTAGTACCTGGGATTGTAAAGCAGTGTGAGGCATAGGGTCATGTTGAACTTGGCGCATGAATTGTTGTCAAAATAATTTAATATACATAATTTAAAGAAAAAAAAAAGCCGTGGTGGCCGCGTGGTTGGAGCAGTTGCCTGCGACACAAAGATCGCAAGTTCCAATCCCGTCTGTACCAATGAGTTTTTCTGAACTGAAGTACAGTGATTAGTCACACCACGAGCTTTACGGTGAAGGATCGATGTTTCGAGAGGAAACCTGCATACGTCTGAGAAGCAATTCAAAAGCGTATGTATAGTCGTGCTTGAGTAACGGCGATGGACTCGCCATCCGTCACGTTGGCACCTAATATACCTCTGGCGGAAAGTGGGTGTGTGGGTATTACCTATACACCTCAGCCTACCTTTTTCGGGGACCTGTGTGTGAAGGCGTGAGTATATATAATTTAAAGTCGACCAGACGCGAGTTATACGCTAGTGTTGCAAGCATTCATAGGCAGCGGTAATAGCTTACCATCAGACGATGACATTGAAGAAATATGGTTTTCTTGAAATTTAAATTAACTTATTGAATGACGGCTTCGATACTACTAAAATGCTTTAAAAAGTAAGGCCCATTGTTTGTCACCTTAATGATAAATGACAATAATTTAATTTCACCGGAAAGTTCTTCACTTTTTAATGAGAATTGCTAACAGGTTACCGTTGAAGAGCTTGCTTTGGTAATTAGTGGGATCACAAAATAAAAACTGGAATTTAGTTTTTCTACATTCAGTCACTATAATGTAACTATTTATTGATCCTCTTCGGCAATAAAACTGGTTAGTGATTTAATTAGGACTAATTAATGACATACTCATTTAAATATTTTTTTACCTCACAGCTTCTCTATAGTTTCCTAGACAATAATGCGCATATCCCAAGAAGTGACACGCCTTGGCCTCCGCAGTGACGTCACCAAGCTCTTGAGAAAGCATCAGATGCTGCTCGTAATAAGGTACTGCTTGGGCGAACTCGCCGCGTGATGAGAGACAGTTTCCGAGGTTTAGCAAAGCGCAGGCCTCTCCCGCTGCATCTTTCAGTTCTCGAGCTATACCTGAAAAGAGAAAAGAAGGCGTAGTTATTTGTTGCTGGATTGTGAACAAGACATTTTTTTTACTTGATCGAGTAGAAAACGGTTTGGTTGGAAAAATTGGCAGGTGCGATCTCCGCCGAGGGATTATGTGTACACACAACCATTCATAGCTTAGTCAAGTAATGTTACATATGTTAAGAAGCAACATTACTTGATAAGTTGGTTGGTTACGTAGAATTGTCTTAAGATATATAATATAATATATCCTCACGCCTTCCCACAAGGGTCCCCGAAGGGGTAGGTAGAGGTGTATAGGTAATACCCACACACCCACTTTCCGCCAGAGGTATATTAGGTGCCAACGTGACAGATGGCGAGTCCATCGCCGTTACTCGACCACGACTATACATACGCCTTTGAATTTCTTCTCAGACGTATGCAGGTTTCCTCTCGATGTTTTCCTTCACCGTAAAGCTCGTGGTGTGACTAATCACTGTACTTAAGTTCAGAAAAACTCATTGGTACAGGCGGGATTCGAACTTGCGACCTTTGCGTCGCAGGCAACTGCTCGAACCACGGCTTTTCTTAAGATTTTGTCTTAAGATGCTATTATTATATATGTCCACTACCATACTATTTACGAGGAACGGAATCTCTCCAGTTCTCCATCTCTCCATGCAGCGTAAGTTTATTAATTTGTAAGGTATTTATATGTTATCGCAGAATCACTATTTAATTCCGGTTTTAATAACGATAATTATATCAACATATATAATTGTTTTCAATGTAGTCCGTCCAAACATTCCGCCATTACTTTTTTTATTTCGCATAGGAGAAGAGCTCCGGCCTCCGATCAACCTGTTCTTTAAATATATCAACTACGTCATGTCTACGGCCTTATTAAATGTAGGGATGTGTATATCATGCAAAAAAAAAAATAACATATGTAATTATTTTATAAGTAATTAACTGTTATTTTAGACATATTGTTAATGTGGGAAACGGAAGCTGGGTTTATTTATGAACACGTTGTGAACAGTTTGAATACGTCAGCTTTAGATGTGCGTGTTTCTGGCCAATTTCATGACAATTTCACAATGACGAAAACAACGACGTCATATTTCACAAATATGACGAGGCCTGTGGTTAATACGTTTTATGTTCAACCGACAAAACCAGCGATGTGGATTTCATTTGTAGATTATTTTACAATGGATTTGACTTATTATGAAGACTTTGGTAAGCGCTGATACAAGGCAACCAAAATTTGGGCAGCAATAATACTGTCTTGTCTTTGAATGTTGACAAGATAATTCGTTACGACTCGTAGCACATGAGAACGAAGGACGTGAGACAGTTAGTAGTAGACGTTAGTGGTTTGTAATTTAATTATAGAGGTATACCATCGCTAGACAAGTCTCTCACGCATCAGGCAGAGAGAAATAGAGCATTATTTCACATGGAAGCGCTATTAAACTGTACTTGATATGAAGACAAAAGAGATAGCGGGACTAACACGACAATATACGACAGACATACGTTATTAAGACGAGATTAAGTGACAATTGATAGAAGATGAGGACGTGTCTTATCATACTAAGGCTGCCGCGCTTCACGACGAGTTTTGTCGCATGCAGCCAGGAATTAAGAACTTGTCCGACAAAAAGCACAAGATGCACCGCACGTGCTCTGTTAATGCGCTCTTTGAACTCGACCTCGATCTTCATTCATACACGCCAATTTTCAGTACTTTTATTTTATTTATTCACAATCACATCAACATCCTTACAGTATATACCTATACGATGTTAAAAGAAATAATAATAATAACATTAATAAACTACTTAATATAACAAAATACAATATAAAAACTTACATATTATCAATTTGATAATTATATAATTTGATAATATTAATAATATTTCCAAACCTTGAGTATCGATCGATTTGATCGAGGTAGTTGGAAAGTTATGTTCCTCTGCCTCTCCTTCCACACACTTGCGCATTGTATAACCTTTTAGTCAACCATTCTTCACTCTTCCTTTCTATTGATCCAAACCAAAGTAGCATGTCTTTCTTCATCTTTGAAATCACTTCCACATTCACACCAGTTCCTTCGTGAGTTAAAAATATCTTACCTAAATGAGCTCTATAATGAAACAGAGCCATGTCGTGGGCTCCCAAGGCTTGATACGCCACAGCCAGATTGCCGTGAGTGGAGGCTTCGGAGCTCCTGTCATGGACCTCCTTGGAGATCGTCAACTCTTGTTTGTGATACTTGATGGCTTGTTCATAGAAGCCGGCAGCTGAATATGCATTGCCAATGTTGCCATACGCTCGCCCCATGCCGGCTTTGTCCTGAAAAGTTGAGTAAGAATTTTGTTTGTCTGCATCTAGCTCACAACTAGCTGACCCGCCGAACTTCGTACAGCCAAAGTCAATAATGTAGTGATAGGTTTTTACATTAATTTAAATTTACAAATTAATCACTTAAACCTTTCTCATAAAGCACTCTGCCCCTTGGTGAAAACTTCGTGAAATTCCTTCATTGAGGTAAATATTTTATCTGTGGATAGTTGATTCTGTGAGAAGTAAACGCGAAAACTATATAAGCGTATAAAAACAAATACTTTAATATGAACTTTTATTTAAATGAAACATGCAAACCTACGCAATATTTGGGCTTAAATGGCACACAATGTAAGTGTAATTTAAATTAAATAAATAATAAATACCTGGGACAATAAAATTGCACACAAATTGACCTAGTCCCAAAGTAAGCAAAGCTTGTGTTATGGTAACTAGACAACGATATATTTACTTATATAGATAAATATATACATGAATACATAGGACATCCAAAACTAGGGTACAAATACTCGTGTTCATCACACAAATATCTGCCCTCAGCGGGATTCGAACCCGCGACCTCAAGTTTCGCAGTCAGGAGCTCTAACCACTAGACCAGACGGTCGTCTGAACGATCGTACATGATAATCATCAGGAGCAAGTCTATACGAGGCCTTGCGAGTACAGGTGTGCCAATTAGTCTAGTTACAACTTAGCTCGTTACCCATCTTCCTCTTTTTACTAATATCATCGCTAATAAGTATTTAACGCTGTAACTTTACTGCTTACGTATAATTTTGTATCGTTTAAAATAAGAAGTATTTTCCTGTAGGGCTAGCATGTGTCCCGTGAGATAGTTTTCTTGTTGAAAACCGGAAGACACGAGTAGTGGCGCACATAGCTAGCAATCGGAACATAATCCTGCTAATACTATAAATTATGGCAGTTTATGAGGATATTTCTTCTTTCACGCAAAAACAAGAACTAAATTGGGTGACATTTTGCACAGAGATGATTTTTATACCACTGAGGTGGCAAGTGAGCATGCGGGCCGCTCTATGGTAAGCGGTTACCGCCGCCTTTGGACGCTTGGCAAACATCCAGTATTACTCATGCTTTGCCGATCATGCAGCATTAAGAAAGGTAGGGCTTATCGGGTTCCCGTTCGAATTTAGAGCTGCCCGACTGGGGCAGGACCTCCACGTTATAGAAGTCCGTAGTCAAATAACACATTATATTGCGTTGGCAGCAGAGGGATTAGTTCCATTATGCTGCCAACACACTATAACTCTCCGAACGCAGAGTGGCAACGCGCAAGCGATACTTCGATATTGTAAGCGTAAATAGGCTGCGGTAACCGTTTTCCATCGGATGGGCCGTATTCTTGATTGCAATCATTGTAGTAAAAAAAAATTCATCTCTACACCTTAATTGAACAACTCCATATGTTTAATTCAAGAAAAAACTACCTACGAAAACAAATTTTACGCGAGAGAAATTGCGGACTAGAGCTAGTATAAATTAAATACCGAAAGTTCTGACCTGTAACTGCCTGGCAATAGAGAGGTGAGCTTGGTGCAACTTGAGCGCTGCGTCGTGTTCGCCAAGGAGCTGGTACACTATGCCCAAGTTAGAACACGCCCTACCTTCGCCGACCTGGAATACAATTAACGATTGAATACTTGTCACATTTTAAAATGTTGGGTGTCAACTTGCCTAAACGACAGTAAATTTATCGCGAAATTTGACATGTCGAATGATCTACTACCATACATAGATACTAGATGGTACATATACAAAGTTTCTTCAGCAGTTTCTTCTCCTGACAGGTTTTTTTTCTTGGAAACAGTGGTAGCTAAGGTTTTATATTTAGTATGTGACGTTCAATAAGTGTTCCCTATGAGCCTAACGTTGAATAAAGGTTTTTATTTGCTGAGATAGTAGAGCATCAGTTCAATATTTCTATTAACGTGACATATTTTTTTTTAATGCTAACTTAAACGATCGTCATACAATTTACACTGTCGTGGTCAGATCACATTAAAGAAGGCACCCAGAAATGAGGTGCTGCAGTGGAATGACTATTTTAATAACAATATAAGAAATTACTTTATCTCTCGCTGCCAGAGCCACGTCCAGTTGTCGTTCGTGCCACTTCTTCGCCTGTGCGTAATCTCCAGCGCATCTGTGAAAGCACTCGTAAATTCAACATTTAATTGAAAGTTATCGGAACTATTGCATCCGCCATTTGTCACTTAAGTTTATTTAAGTACAAAACCGTTTAAATTGGCAAATTATGGCACAAGATTTGCATTCAACACGACATTGAGACATTGAGATTTCACAGGGCATCCCGTCATAGTATTAACGTGAAAGTTGGTGAGGATGTTTTTAGCTTAATAACGCCACAACGGCATATCATATTAGGATGAAATTTGGCACACGGATAGATAATTAGCTGTACCTATCTATCTAAGTAAAAAATCAATAAAACAAATTTTATGCCAGCTATGCCGGCGGTTTCACCGGCATAGCTAGTAATAGATATATACATATTTTCATGTTGAGTTTCTCACGGGGCAGGCACAGAGAGTTTAGGGCGCCAGTCGTATCATGATTTACCTACAGACCTCTTTCGCTTCAACTGCATATTGAGAACATCTATCTACATGGATATATACACATATTCACCTTGCAGCATGCCCCAATCCAGCGTAGGCCCTCGCTTCAATGGCTCTATCGCCCAAGTTTTGTGCGATCCTCAACACGTTTTCGTGGTATGCGATTGCTTGAGAAAAGTTCCGTCTGTAGTGATATGAGGATCCCAGATTGGAGTAAGCTCTCGCCTCTTCAACCTATGGATGTAGATGTTGTAGATATGAGAACGGTTCACGATGTGAAATGTGCTTAGAAAATATTTGTTTGAATAATATTGCAATATTGAATAAATTATACGTAGAGAAAAAAAAACAACAGAAGTGACACAACACACAACAACATGAACCCAGAAAATATATTTAATAAAAGACAGTTGTGTAACTAACTAGTTACAGATAAAATATTTGCCCCAAATCGGTATCCCGAGGCAACGTTATACCGACTTGTAATGCAACTGTCTTTTGTAAATATTGTTAATTGTTGTTATTGTAAATAAATGAAGTACGAAATCATTTGATAAAATTTAATAGAAATAAGAGATAATTGAGGATGGGTGATCTATATATAGCTTTCTTTCAGTTTCATTCAGTTGTACCTGCTAGACCTAGACATCTGATTTTCAGTACCTTCAAGTGTATGTACACCAGCCTAATACTATATCATGCAAATTATCTTTATTATTCGCTATCTTAATGTACCAATACCAATGCCTTCGTAAGGGATTCTGATAAAGGCATCGTCCATCTCTATGATCAAATAAAAAGATCTTACCTGATCCCCTAACCTCCGTGCCAGTCTCAAGTGTTGCGTGTGACAATCCACAGCGGAGTCAAACTCGCCCATAGCGAGGTACACTGCGCCGACGTTGCCGATTTCCCTAGCTTCTTGCAAGCGATCACCCATCTGCTTAACCAACTGTACGCATTGCTTGTGGCTGGCTAGCGCGTTGGGGTAGTCGCCGATGGCTGTGTACACGTGGCCGAGGGAGGTGAGAGCGGCCGCTGCAGCTTGAGTGTCCTGAGCGTGTACAATAGTAGTATATAGGTCTGTATGTAATGTAATCTTTTTGTTAACATATATAACAAATTAAAAAAGAAATTATCGCGTTGCGTAATTATGCCGTTAACTAAGAACAACGTAGGATATATGAGAAGCTACCCAAATGAGAAGCCTTGTAAAAGTAAAAAGCTTCAAAAAAGAAATAAACACAATAAAAGCGCACTTATCCGGGACTTATGTGGAGTCGTAAAGTTTTCGCAGACAGCCCTGATCGTGAATTCAATGATTCTGTCGTGATAAAAAGCGTTTTTTCGCTCTCTCGAGTTCCGGGAACTTTTGCTACTTGACCGGTGTGCTATAGGGCAACCTGACGATAAGATTTTATAGGGCCATACCCTGCCCTGTGATATCGTAAATACACAAGGACACTTTAATGCCCTCACATCACAGTATACGTGTTTTTATTGGCTCAATATATATACGTATATATCTATAGGACATCTGGTCAGGCCGTCTGGTCTAGTGGTTAGAGCTCCTGACTGCAAAACTTAAGGTCGCGGGTTCGATTATCGCTGAGGGGAGATATTTGTGATATAGATATTTATGAACACGAGCATTTTGTACTTTTGTACATTTGTACCTTAGTCTTGGATGTCCTACGTATTTATGTATCTATCGTTGTCTAATTACCATAATACAAGCTATGCTTAATTTGGGGCTATGTCAATTGGTGTGGAATTGTCGGAAGGTATTAGGTATTATTATTATCTAAAGTTTGTGGCTCCTAAGAGAGAACTATATTTAATGAGTAACTTTAACATATAAATATGTTGATTGCATTTAGCGCAGGCTGGGACCACCGAGAGTGGTTAGTGAAATTCCAAAAGATAATTCTTGCATGCAATAAAACTCGGAGTTCTCCTAAATAACAATGACCAAAATAATGAAAATTCTATTTAATGGCCGACCACAGAGATAAAATAAATTTAAGCTTTTAAAGAAATACCTATATATACGTATTTATTTAGGTACGTATAACTAACCTAAATGATTCCTGCAATTCACTTAACGATTTTTTAATCGACGTATAATCACTGACTCACAGGACGTTGTACCAAGTGAAAAAAAGGCTTTCTGGCGAATAAACTCGACGCAACTCTACTAGCAGTAGATCTCATTTTCACATATTTATGTGAAAACGAGATTTGATTATATGGCCATTTAATATTATAAACAATAATAAATACCTTGGGACAATTGCACACAAATTGACCTAGTCCCAAATTAAGCAAAGCTTGTCAAATCAAATCAAATCAAAATCTTTTTATTTCACATAGGCCCAGATGGGCACTTATAAAACGTCGAAAAAGAAGTTATAGTAACTAGACAACGATATGTTTACTTGTATAGATAGATATATACATAAATACATAAGACATCCAAGACTAAGGTACAGGTGGGAATCGAACCCACAACCTCAAGTTTCGCAGTCAGGAGCTCTAACCGTTAGACCAGCCGGCCGTCAGCATGGCCAAATTGTACACGACTTGATACAAAAATGCATGTAGCAGGTCGCACTGATGCTAAGCAGTTTCAATGGGCGTTTGCAACATTAAGGGTATCACACGGTCACTGAATGCAAATATCTTTTCAAAACCTTCCTGAAGAGCTTCATAACCACATATCCACATCCATCAAGTCATTGTACGAATGCACAGTGATGTTTCTCGCTTTGTACCGCGTTCCCTTCAATGCCATGTACGCGTGTCCCCTTTGTATCCACACAAGGGACTTTATAAATAATAGCTCGAGTGAGACACACTTTGATCATTCTTTATGTGATCATCCTTTGTGAGTTCTCAGTCTTTAGATTATTCGTACTCAAATAAACGACATTCTTGCTGAGGCTATCAAAGTCAAGAAATTTTACTTTATAAAATATTTTTTTAATTCATGTTAAAAGGCAAATATATTTTGTTTATGCAAATAATTACGCGTTGCGAAGTCTTTAAATTTTATAATGTGGATCGTTTTGTTGTGAAGGCACAATATAATTTATATTTTAAACGGATACTTAAAAAATACTTAAAATGTCGCTTTAACGTTTTATTAACTCGGATTCAGACTAATTATGGATCGTTATATCGTCATGTTGGTAGCAGACATAGATTTAAGTGAGGACGTATTACGAGCACAAACTGTTTTGCCTTAATTATGTGTATATTTCTTTACTGTATAATTATTATTTCTTTCTTCAATGTACTCTTCATTGCAGATACCGTTTGTGTTCGTTAGGCCAAGCTAAACTATTGTATGGATTTTTATTTCAGATGTATCTCGCTATCGACGAAAGTGTAAATAATGATCACAGTACGTCGTGGTAAGAGGCACTGTGTGACTTCCAAGGAGCTTTACATGCTTAGATGAAATTAACATCCCGATTTTATAAGTATAACTTATAACTTTTCAATAAGGCAAAAATGATATTTTTTTTAATACCCCTGATGTTGAACCAACAGTTGTGTCATATTGTGAGTACACTTAAATGAACTATAAGTGTCATGTTACGATACTGTTTGCATGAAAATAGAAATAGATAGGCAACGTTTTAGTTCCCCGACAAGCACTAACGACCGTCGGTTGATTGGAGCTAGGTTCGCTTTTAACGAGAAAGGCAAATTTAATCACTAATACTGCTCTAGAGCGTCGTTAGACCCAACGATCTCTTTAAACTTGAAATACTAAATGCAAGGGTTCGAAGTTCGAAGAGTTAGGGTAGTAAGAAGTTAAAAGTAGAAAGATTAGTACAGTGTTTTCTGATCTTAAGTAAAGTGATTAAACACACCGCGAGTGACGTAAAACGACGGACTCTACGGTGAAGGAAAACATGGGGAAGAAACTTTCATAGGTTTGAGAAAAAATTCAAAGATGTATGTATAGTTGTGCTTGAAAATCGGCGATGACCTCACCATGTCAGTCTTTTTTCTTTATCCTGATATTTTCATCCTAACTCAAAACATATTGTACTTTGTGCCGTTATTGTTCTAAAACCAAACCACCTCCAGGCATAAAAGAAAACATAATGATTTGGATTGATAATGAATTTGCAACCCATGAATATTCATGAAAAGGTGCCGGTACAATTAAATAATAATAAATACTCATTCGGAGATATTGGATGAGTCGTATATAAATGAAGTTTTTTGTAATTACGTTCAGCGGGGTATCAGTGGTAACATGTTGTGAGCTGTGTACCGATGCTAAGTTATTTGACAGGTTATAAATAAGAGCGGTGCTTACTCTGCATCGTACAATTGAGCCGGACCACAGCAAAGCGTTCAAAAACTATCACCTCCCGAAAGTATTGAAGACGTCGACGTAAATCATGAATTCGATTTATTGGTTTTAATTTCCTCTTCAGTTAAAAACATAAAGGTAACATATTTAAATAATATTTTTTGGGTCATTGGTGCTCCCTTCCGTGTGTTTCAACCTTGATAGGATATCGAGAGTAAAACCAATCAATTCTAGTTGATGCTTAGCAAATAGCTAAACAGAAGAGAATCAATGTTCAATGAGTAATAAGATCGCACCTCCCAACATCTGGTTGGCAATGCACTGAAGTAGTATAACTAGCTACTATGGGTGACAGCTTATTGCTAGACCTGACCGTATGGTTTGCAAAAATATTTCTACACATATAAATAAATTGTATCAGTACAGCAGTACATTATACAAATTAAAGAAAAACGAATATAACAGTATTAATTATAGCAACAGAAGCAGAATCAACTAGGCAAAACAAGTCATTATTTGTACGGATATCCCAAGCCACACAGATTTTGTGTAAATTTTCGCCCAGCTTTCACTCAAAACTACTAAGAAAATTATGACTCAAGCAGATTTCAATGATACGTGTGAAAATGATAACCATGATCTCCAAGAACGAGGTACGAAGCGAGGAAGACACCTCTTAAGATTGTTTCTACCTCTATGTGCTGGTAGTGAGTGTTGTGCAATCGACTTCCGCATTACAGAGAGAGGCTTTATACACTAATATGTACTACACAGAGCGATTTTATTTTCTTAGTTCCTGTGCAATTAGCAGTAATATACCTAAGTCGCTTTTATAACTATTCCAAGAACATTTTAAACATCAAAAAGCAGCAATAGTCTGTATTTATGTGTTTTGAGTACAAATTTGAAATAGCTTTATAATGACACATGTACATTTAAATAAGTGTTGCCAGATTGGCATTTGCATTGCGTTTTAATTTACTTTAATTAGCTTAATAGAACAACATAACTTTACGAATATTCCACAGCCGTAAAAGGTATTAATGTAAATGATATTGTCGCTAATTGCAGCGGCATTTTGAAAGGTTCACAATGCGTCGCTTGCGCGGGCATATAATACGTATTTGACAGAGCAATTGAACGAGTTGGCGATAGCACCTGCCTCTCGGGTTATCCGAGGCATTCGCTAATGAACCGCGCTAGGTTAGCTCACATGTTACTGTCAAATTATTCGCGGTATTGCAGCCCAGCTAGGGTTGCTCACATTAGGTTTGTCAGGCATTAAAGCCCCAACGACACGATTGCTTCGTGTAGACTTGTGTTTCTTCTACAGTCATTCGGGATTTCCTGCGCGAACGTCAGTTTGTGTACTAGCAAACGTAGTAAGTTTGCTAGTAAGACAAATAACACAGGTTCTGCAGTAGGAAATAGTTCATATCGCATCGAAATATTGTGAAAAAATTTAGTTCATACATGTTTGTGTTCAAGTGGATTCGAGAATGGTTTAGATTCACAATTGGTGGCGCTGAGATCGTGCTTCAGGAAATTTATTTTTATCACTTGAGTGAATCTGGGCGGGGGATAGCTAGAATTATTATATTTTTGCCAACCCTATCTTTATAGCGGTTCGAATCTCTGCGAAGTCTAAAGTTCATTACGTAAAATTAAGCTTTTATTTTTTCAAGTCTGCTTTAAAAGACAGTAGGTGACCGCAATGCATTATCATTTAAAGCGAAATGCTTATGCTTAAATAATTTAATAATCATTTGCAAATGTAAGAATTTGCCGTAAAATATACTACTATGGTACATATAGATAAATGTTTTGCTATATAGAATATCCTCTCTTTTTTATAAGGGATAGGAGGATATATTATATTATTATTTCTTCTTCAACCAAATTCACACATGTTTGCGGGTTTTGAGTCACCTTGACGTGTCCTTAAGTGTTCGATCGATTTGTTATTGTTATTTGCCCGATTTACTCCATTTCCGGGAAAAGTCCTCCGTGGCCTCTTTCAACTATTCCCGATCTAGAGCTTTTTTCAGCCAGGTTCTTATGTAGTTGTCCAATCTAATTTACATTGATATAATTGTGCAATTGTGTATAACAAGAACGTGTTTAAAATGTTTGTCTTAAGTGTGACATTTGACATTAAACTATCTCTCATTCAGCCTTAGTACCTACTTAACATACCAATTAGTGTAAAAAAAATATTATCCAAATATCTAATACAATATTTAATTATTGTATAGCTATTATAGTATATCATGATCAGACATCATGAGATTCGTGAAGCATTTTTTTTGTTATCCGGTGTGCCGTACAATAATTCCTTGCAATCATTCAATGCGCGCACGCACGATAATTCTCTTGATTGTAATCTCTGTCCCTGGATGGGAATAAGTGTTGCAGTCTGTCAAGTAATTATTATTAGTTCATTCTCGGATTACTGGCGAATAAATTCCTGCGTTGGCAACATTTCGCGGTTGTTTTAAATCGACTTCGGCGTTTTCGTTGGGTGCGACTGGTGCGGAACGCGTAAAATAAATATTTTTACGATTATTTGTTCCTCGGATTGTTTCACAAGTGGACGCAATGATTGGCCATACAACGTAGCTAACTACATTGATAGGTAAACTGTGTATTTGAGATTTATTATATTACGATTTGCATGAATTGCATTGTTGGAATGTTTGCATGCATCGGTTAGAAATGAAAAAATTTATGAAACACTTATTTTTATGAATTCATTCTATTAATTTATTTATAGTTAAAAATAACAACTTAGATCAATTCGATCGAGTACCAGATGGGACCGACAAAAGTACACGAAACGGCCAATCATGTCCTACATAATTTTTTTTTAACACAGATTGAAATACTGAATAGACTTATAATATGTAAGAATCTCGTAAATGTGTTTATTTTGACGTGTTTACACAAGCTTTAAGGGTAAGCATAGGTGAGCCAACGTGAAAGATGGGTTTTCGTCGATGTTTCTCAAACTACTTGATAAACATGTCTTTGAATTCCCTTCTCTTGCTTTGCTGCTTGCAAGCTTGTTGCTTGCTTGCTTTTAGTTATTGTAGTATTAACTAATTAATGTAATATTAGCTTTAAGTATTCATGCAAAGCCGTGGTGGCCGAGTGGTTCGAGCAGTTGCCTGCGACGCAAAGGTCGCAAGTTCGAATCCCGACTGTACCAATGAGTTTTTTTGAACTTAAGTACAGTGATTAGTGACACCACGAGCTTTACGGTGAAGGAAAACATCGAGAGGAAACCTGCATACGTCTGAGAAGAAATTCAAAGGCGTATGTATAGTCGTGCTTGAGTAACGGCGATGGACTCGCCATCTGTCACGTTGGCACCTAAGATACCTCTGGCGGAAAGTGGGTGTGTGAGTGTGTATGTCACTGAACTCCTCTCAAACGACTGGACCGATTTTGATGAAATTTTTTGTGTGTGTTCAAGGGGATCTGGGAATGGTTTAGATTCACAATTGGACCCGATAGGTGGCGCCACCATCTTTTTTTTTCCACCCGAGCGAAGCTGGGCGGGACAACTAGTATATATATATAAGTATTGGGTCCGTGGCTAATCCGACACTGAGAGATTATGGATTTTCAAATTTTCATTTAGTCTGTCCATTTAACGTTTGACATTAATTACTGACTCATTTTGGAATGACTATAAGACGCTAACCGACTACATACTTTGGCTAAATTGTAACCGATTTAGTCCCGCATATAGGAGGATCAGTGTCACTTGACACTTGGCAAATCCGCGTGCGGTCTTCGATTCAATGTCAAGGTATTTACAACAAATTAGCATCACTACGTGTGCGGGTGCCGGCTCCGATCAAAGGGTCTAATAAAAACTGGGACTTTACTATTTGTGGCCATCTATACCGGTTCTCGTTATAAGTTTAACGAAAGTGTTTCTACGCTATAAGAACGCAAGTACAACGCCCTAGCGCCGCATGTCTGCGAGTCGTTCGGGATGCCCATAAGTACAGGTAAGTTATAAGAATGATAATAATATTCGTGTGGACGTCTCAGATACATGACCTTACACTAGACAGTGCCTTTGGTATGGGTTGGTATCTATACCAGTTGTGGTCAACCGTAGTTATAAATACAAATATGACTTGGTCAATGGCATGGTCTGTTTAACGAAACCTTAAATTAATCAATATTAAACCGAAATCCAATATTATATGTTTATCACGTCGAGACGGATAGATGCATTGCGGAATTTTGATTTTATAATATGTTCATGAAGATATTGTTTTTGAGATCTCGAGTCGAGGCAAGAATTCCTCGACTTCTCCGGTAGGCAATACTTTTATAATTTCAATATTAGTGTTGGAAGTCCACATATATGAAATTTGAATCTACACTATAGATATGGCATTGAGAACAGAAATGTATTGAGTAGTTATTGTGGAATTTAACAATATAATGGGCAGGCGTCGTCGACTCGGCGTAGTAAAAATTGAATTAACTTTTTTCAATATGCTTGCGTGTATGAGTGTAGCGCGCAAGTTGTTATTGCTTTGAGAAGTCGAGAACGTGTGTTATTTCATCAGTAAAAAGAGTAATCAAACTGTTATGTACTACCATTCTTTATGTAAATATACTATTGTATCCCTTATTTCAGGCTCGCCTGAGCACGTAGCCTGTATATTCGTTACTGTGTTCTGTCTTTAGCAAAATACATATGCCGAGATGTTACATTTTTAATAGCTTAAAGGAAGCTGCTTTAAATATGGTGAATTAGTCTCAAATACTTAAGTAGACTGAAATTACCAACCAATTTCGTTCGTAGCTATGTTAAAATTGTCAAACGCAAGCTTCGATGCATATAGGTAGTGTATCGTACCATACATATATCCTCAAGCCTTCCCGAAGGGTTAGCCAGAAATATATTTTAGGTACCAACGTGGCAGATGGTGAGTCCGCCACCGTAACTCAAGTACGACTATACATACATATTCTTCTCAAACGTATGCAGATTTCCTCACGATGTTTACCTTCACCGTATCCTAGATACTGTTCACTTACTTACGTATTTATATATAGATACATATATGTATATATACAACCATACATTTTATTTATTTTATTATTATGATTAGTCACACCACGAGCTGTAAAACTCGTGGTGTGACTAATCATAATAATCCACTCGAACGTTGAAGGAAAACATCGAGTGGAAACCTGCATACGTCTGAGAAGAAATTCAAAGGCGTATGTATAGTCGTGCTTGAGTAACGGCGATGGACTCGCCATCTGTCACGTTGGCACCTAATATACCTCTGGCGGAAAGTGGGTGTGTGGGTATTACCTATACACCTCTGCCCACCCCTTCGGGGACCCTTGTGGAAAGGCGTGAGGATATATTATTATTACAACCATACATACGCAGCCGAGCTAAGCCCTATTCACGGTAGTACATAGAGTAGAGCCAGTCCTCTCTAGATTTACAGACCTATTTTACGTCTTTCAGTCTCTTAACACGTCGGTTATCTACTCTTAACATTCCCATACCTGATTGGCTCATGACGCTAGGTTACTCTGCGTCATCTTCCAGCCGCATATCTGTTGTATAGACTTCAAAAAGTTTGCTAGTCAGAAAGAGTAGAGTTTCAGTTCTCTTTAGTAGATATTATTGAGAAAATAGCTTACCTTGCATTTCATAGCCAGGACGAGTTGATATCGGTGCGCCGTTAAAGCGTCCTTATACGATCCCTGGCTGAAGTACGCCGCGCCAAGATTGCCATGAGCCCGGCATTCTCCTGCTGTGTCACCAAGTGACTTGGCCACCGCCAAGTCTTGCTGCATGTAGTTTATGGCGGCGTCCAGCTGGCTTAGCGCCCAGTGTGCTGATGATAAGGCGCTGAACACCGAACCCCTGCGAATATACGCCAAACGTCCAATTTTGGTTGAGGTTTTAGAGCCGAGTAGCTGGGCCCAATTTTTTATCTGAATTGATTTACAATTAGGCTCGATAGGTGGCGCTGCGATCGTTTCGAACTTTTCACCCAAGCGAATCTGGGCAGGGCAGCTAGTTTTAGTATAAACCTACACATGCTTGACACACAAAACGTCTGCCTAATTTGTCCCCGCCATATTAGTACCAAATCTTTTGTATATACATAAATAAAAAGATGTAAACAGTCATACAGCTAGCCTGATGGTTGCAGTGAGGGCAGAGATTCCGTTAGGCTAACTTTTATTAATTTTAAAATGTTTACCATTTGGCTGCGTATATAAGGTGGAGGAGGCCCTGTTCTAGTTAGGAAAGCATTTTGAGAAATCCGTGGCGAAACGATCAGTTAAATACATTGAAGGTATTTCTGATGTTTACACTAGACAAATTCTTGAGATTATTATTTTATCGCGTATAGTTGATGTTGCATTTGAAAATAATCCTTATTGTTATACATGCAGGGCTAATAATTCTTATCGACGTGTAAAGCTTAAGCAATTCGCGAAGACATGTTAGGTTTCTAATACATGTTTTGGTATGTAGTAAACTTGGTACTTAGCCATTGGCCATAAGGTTCAATATACTATAGTTTTTTTGAAGCTATAACGAATCAGTGGATATTACACGAGCCGTCCACAACATGTGCTTAATAAACTAATTATTTTCCGACTTCGAGAAAATAACATTTCGTCATGTCTGACATGGGGTAGTGAATAGAGCGCCAGTTTGGGTAAGTATTTATGTGTGTGTGTGTGTGTTTATACCTTAATCTCAGATAAATATTTTAATTTATGCGGAGGGTAATGAATCACCGGCGCCGGAGGCAGTGTAATTTGACATCACACTTTACACCTTTGCCTCCATCGATACCGACTCGGGTGGCTTATTCTGGTACTGTGTTAGGTGTCTGCATTAATGGGTTTGTTTATTGAAAATAAATTGAATTTGGAAATTTCGACACCGAAGATTCGTATTTTTAATTTAAAGGATTTTTGTAAATTTAATCACATACTTTAAAAAAAAATCCGTAGTGGCCAGTAAATTAAGTTGTCATCTGCCAAATTAAAATTGCGGGCTTGAATTCCGACAATACGCCTCACAAATTTATTGCTGAATTCAAGTAGGTACAAAAACTTTATGATAAAAGGGAAACATCGAAAAGAAACCTATACGTATTGTTCAAAAATAAATTCATAGACGTGTATAGTTATTTTGAGAACTAACGACCGAAGAAGCCATCTGTCAAGTTAGCACCTTATATTTCCTTAAAGAGGAGGTTTTTACTCCTCTGCCTACCTTTTCGGGGACTCTTGTGGGAAGGCGTAAAGATATTTATAGATAGCGAGTATAATGAGGAAACAAAGGTATCAGTATCACAAGCAATACAATAAAAAATACTAAAACCCCTTCTCGTTTCGTTGGTATCCTTACAAGCTTATCAAGTAAGAGGCACACATCCTTAATTCCATTATAATCTCGCCATCTGTCAACATTGATATGGATAAAGATCGGATATAACAATCCCTATTTATATCGTTGAGAGTTTTATCTTTATAGAATAGGGGCATTCGATCCCGGTTCGATCCATCAACGCAGAGATAAGATCTCGCCGAGGCGTTGGGACCAACACGACGACGTGGTTCGATCAGATCCTTCACTAGAACGGGTTCAGTTTTGAAGGAATTTAATGTCTTCCAAACGTATAGCATTGTATTTGTTCAATCAATGTCTTGACCGCGCGAAGGGCTCGTGTAAATTTATATACGATAAGATATATAATGAATGCTGTATAAAATACCGTGGGTGTTATTGTTTTAAAAGACGATTATATTTCAATTTTGAAATAAGAACAAAACGTCTGTTAACGAGCCGTACACGCTTCACGGCTCATTTGAATATGGACAGAGTTTAAGCATACTTCGAGTCACTGGTGTAAAGAAAAGGAAATATAAAAAATTATGAAGTGCATAAAAAAAAATCCCATGTGTAATGTTTACTATGATCAGAAGTTTCATCTCTTTTTGTTGATGTTGTGGTTATAATTTATTCTTAATTTGGGTACTAGTCTTTGGCTCGCTGACATTACATAATGTCAATTCTCTTTGTATTTAATATTTATAATAATGTATGAATGTAACATATGCTTTTATTTCGATGTCCCTATGAATTAGTTCCTTGATATAAACCTACAGTACAATAACAAAATATAAATGATGCGCCGAAAAGATGTAAAACGAGTATATGCTTGTAATCCGCAAAAATCTTCATTTCGTGGTATAAAATTAAAAATCTAGCCACTACATCTAACCAGATTTTATTACACCTCTTGCTAACTATCTTGTGTAGGTACATATATACTTAAATATTACCATAAGTTTGTATCATACAGAATGTATTCCTACATCAATTTATGTCCGTGTAATCCGTGTCCGTGAAGTCTATGTATGTGTAATGATATTATGCATAATTTCTGCATCCTAGAAATGACAAAATTTCGATCCTTTTTCAGACTCATTAACCAGTAAGAGCGGACTTAATGCTTGTGTTCTTTGTACAATGTATTAAGTCTATATTAAGTCAAGATTATTTAAGCTTTATACGTACCTATATTCACTACTTCCCTCAAGTATCCCCGAAAGGTTAGTCAGAGGGGTAAAATAATCCATATTTTACAAGAGGCAAAGATGACGAGACAGGACTTCACATGCGTGTTTCAGTCTCTATTCACACGTATTCATCATCACAGGATTTCTCACATCGAAAGCTAGTGGTGTTACAGATTCATAAGGTTCAGTTATTAACAATCATACAACTGGCGTAAATTATTGTAAAGATGAAGAGATGCATATTACGTTAGAGTGAGAAAAGGTTGACGAAACAGATTTACAATACGAAGTGTGGTCACTTAAAGATGGGAGCGTAAAGAGTACTCGAACCCGATGAAGACACATCAGTCTCAGAATGTGGTTGAAGCGAATGGTGTCTGTAAGTCTATAGTGAATAAGTGCTCTACCCACTCTACATCCCTGTGAGGGCAATGGCGCGATGTTATAAATGTCTGTATATATGTTAATACTGATCTCTAGTTGACTACAATACGCGCCCAACCCCATCTTTGTTTTGTGTTTTGTAGAAATCTTCAATGCATTTTTGGACAACATTAGACAAAAAACTACCTAAATCGATGAATTAGTAAGTTCTAGCCATGTGCATTTAAATTATGTTTATGAGTATACATACATATTATATATATCGTGTGCTTTTGATAGAGCACACAAGCATATATGTATACGTATGTAAATATAAAATTATTAAATTTTGAATTTTAATTTGCAAAGGTCGCAAGTTTGAATCCCGACTGTACCAATGAGTTTTTCTGAACTTAAGTACAGTGATTAGTCACACCACGAGCTTTACGGTGAAGGAAAACATCGAGAGGAAACCTGCATACGTCTGAGAAGAAATTCAATGGCGTATGTATAGTCGTGCTTGAGTAACGGCGATGGACTCGCCATCTGTCACGTTGGCACCTAATATACCTCTGGCGGAAAGTGGGTGTGTGGGTATTAACTATACACCTCTGCTTACCCCTTCGGGGACCCTTGTGGGAAGGCGTGAGGATATTATTTATAAATTTTAATTAACAATTATTAATGTGCTATTATCAACAATGCTGCTGAACTGTTTCGCCTCGCGAAGGACAGACCTACATTTTCTGGACTGACGGCCAACCTTCATTAAATGGCGAGGCACTAAAAGAATGAAAAATTTTGCTATTATGTACTTTCTAAGCCGAGTCGCGATCAATGCGATATGTAGCAATGCTTCCTAGGAGTGTTACAATATAAAATTGATTGTTACGGAGACAAGCGTGTATAGTTATAAATAATGGAGTATGCAATTAGACCGGTGCTATTAAAACTTGACACCTCGCATTCTGCGTGATATATACAGCCATTGCCAAGGGTCCGCTTATTATAAATCAAAATGTCGAAATTCCCGAAAGATAACTTGCTTTAAGTAGTTATAAATTATACCGGTCAGTTGTATGTAGTGTGATTAAAAGTAATTATGTTACACGTGTAATGAGCGTGCATATTTGCGAACGATTTTGTCTTGAAGTGTTGAAAGGTGTCTGAAGATGTGATAATTTGTGGGAATAAAAATTGCTATGTTAATTAAGATTGCTGCTTTTTTTATAATTAGGTCTATCCATTGAACTTTTGTTTAGGTAATGAACATATTTCATCAGTATATTTGTAATAAGATTTTCCAATTCTGATCTTTTCTCTGCCTACCCCGTTAGGGACTCGGTGTGATGATATGATGATGATGATGATATATTCTCATGGATATCTTCACTCCGCCTCACAAGGGTCCCTTTAAGAAGGTTCGCCGAAGATGTACCTATGATTAGATCTAAGACACTTACTCAAGTATATTTCAATGTTAACCTTACAGCTAAGTATGAATGGTTTTTAGATCATGTAATTCTAAGGCCTCAGCAGTCCAAGATATCAGTGTTATGAGATAGTGGCCGTAAAAGTCATACCGGATGCATCTTACCTCAATTTGAGTGAACAAGATCCAATCCTAAGAGCCGCTTCGAGGACGGTGACCGCAGACTGGTATTGACCGGCAGCTAACAGCTCCTGACCGACCACCTAAAAAAAGGTAATCTTTAACAAACTCACATCTACTAGTATCCTACTTCTATACTAATATTATAAAGAGGAAGGATTTGTATTGTAAGTATGTTTGTAAGGAATTGGCTCAAAAAGTACTGGACCGATTTTAAAAATTCTTTCACCATTTGAATGCTACATTATCACTGATTAATATAGGCTATTTTAATTGCAAGAGAGAAATACATTTTATGCAAATATGTTTAAAAATAAATGTCCACCCGTGCGAAGCCAGGAAGGGCCGCTAGAATTTTATAAATGTGAATGTTTGTGAGAATCTTTGTTGTATTTTCAAATTTTGCGCTGGTGATATCCTGGAGCACAGTTAGTCCTTCTGTACGTGTCAATGTGACTGAGCTCCTCTTAAACGGTTGGCCCACCTCACATGACTTTTTTTGTATGTGTTCAGGTGGATTCAGGAATGGTTTGGATTCACAATTTTACTAGGGAAAGACTTAGACTCAAGCAGGTTTAAGGAATTAAAAAGCACCTAATTAACTTCCTCCTGTGCTACACATTCAAATAATGAACCACGTTTTAATATTTTTACAAACCATTTAAAACGTATGTAGTAACTTCTGATGAACCAAAATAAAGAACCATACGATACCATAACCGCTGAGAATTTTTCAGATAATACCTAATGTTACTTAAAAACCAGTCATAAAATAAAGGTACAGATATCGAAAAATGAATATTTGAGAATCATGGACAGGTACAAAAAGCGCAGCGAATTTTTAAGATCGCATTAACTACGGTATTATTACAGCAGCGGCAAAACATTTAAGAACTTCGCGGATAAAGTTATAACACTGTAAGAACACACACGGTGCAGTTTAAAAGCTGCTTAAATAAGAGCATGTTTCAATACTCAAATGAAAGCCTAAAGCGTTGTCCGAGCAGACCGCCTACGCGCTTACGGCGAGCAAAGCAACACGAATGCTAATTAGGAGTAATTACTTTTAAGTGTATTTTTGTGTGAATAATGTCTTTTTGCCCTTCCATCTTGGTTCGTCACCAAGGCAATACATGTTTTTACGCGCACTATATATTTGAAGTTTAATTTAGAAGAATCCCCTCACAATTCGCTACATTTTGGTCCAGCGAGCTCGGATTGTGGAATTTGTGAAGATAACATATTATCAATACAGCGGAATTGAATGATTGCCCTTAAAATTGCCGTTGAGGTTATAAGCCGGCAACTGGCAACGTGTTTCTGGAAAAACTTCAAGATAATTTACGGTGTTATAGTATAATATCATCACCCAACACTCGGTCAGGTAGTACCTATTTAAGCATTATTATGGACATCATAAGGTTAGTGCTGGTTTTTACCTGAGATTTATACCTATGTTTTGTGCATTGTGAATAATTGGTGATAATCGTCTTTGATGACAATTACTTTCGAATACAATTATACGCACTCATTGTAACAGTGAAGTACTGTAGATATTTGCTACATTTATAATTGTATAGTTGCATTATTAATTAATTATTCACCTTAATAGTTGTTAGTGTCAATAGGTATTATTAATGTTCAGTTGGCGTTAGATAGATATTAATATATTTAATTTGCTATAATTCAGTTAATCAAACCGTTTTAGTGCATATAATTAATAATTCATTATTGTATTGTCCTTAATTTCCAACGTTAGGTAATTAGTGCATAGGTATTGAGGAATTTGGTCAAAATAAAAGTCTTATTAAAGTTATTAAATTTATTTACATATTTACAGTATTCAGTGACTATTTACAACATTTACTTACATCTGTAATTTAAATTGTTTACAGAGTTGATAGACGTAGCTACCTTAGATCAAGTTACACTGTATTAAGTACCTATACGTAAATTGTTATTAAACAAATTCCAGGTTGACTCCACTCGATTCCCAGTATGTCCGAAGAAAGAGAACTAGTCAAAAAACGAGGAAGCTTCAAAGGCCGCTTAACTACATTTCATAACTTCCTTGATGCATTGAGTGACAAGCAGTTGACTAGTTGTGAGGTCAAGGAATTGCAGCTACGGATGGGAAAAATCGAGGCTTTGTATGAGCAATACGACGAGGTACAGTTACGATTAGAATGTTTGGTAGATGATGTCAAAGCTCAGTTCTCTGAACGTGCTGAGTTTGAGTCCCTGTATTACGAAACACTGTCTAGGTCACAGGAGTTGTTAGGTAAATACAACAATGATAATAAGTCCATAAATAGTGATAAAGGTTCCCATATAAGTCAACGTAAACCTGTTAAGTTGCCCACTATACAGCTACCAAAGTTTAGTGGGTGCTATAGCAATTGGTTGGAGTTCAGGGACACTTTTACTAGTCTCATTCACTGTAACGATGAAATTGATCAAATTAACAAGTTTCATTATTTGCGAGCGTCTTTGGAGGGATCTGCTGCTGTGGTAATCAATTCTATTGGGTTTTCCGCGAGCAATTATGATATAGCTTGGAAGCTTATTTGTGATCGCTTCGATAATAAAAGGTTGTTAGTACAAAACCATGTGTCATCCTTATTTAACTTAAACACTATTGCAAAGGAATCCTCTGTTGCGTTAAAAGGTATGATCGACCAACTTAATAAAAATTTGCGTGCTTTAGAGTCTTTAGGTGAACCTGTTAAGCACTGGGACACGTTACTTATATACCTAGTTACTCATAAGTTAAAGCAGCAAACATATCGTGAGTGGGAGGAACACAAAGGTCGGATAGACAAAAATAGCACAATAACATTTGATGCATTCCTACAATTTATTTGCACTCGCGCTGATTTACTAGAAACACTAGAAATAACACGAAATAGCACTAATCCCACTGTCGCTAAGCCTAAGCCCAATTATAATGCGATGAGGTCTATGGTTGTATCACAGGATTCTAATAGTTCTAGTAAGCAATGTCCGCACTGTCAAGCCGATCACATTCTAAGTAATTGCTCAGAATTCCTTGCACTCAGTATAGACGCCCGTTTTAAATTATTGCCTAGTTACAAAGTCTGCTATAATTGTTTTCGTGCAGGTCACTTTGCCAATCGATGTAAAAGGCCGGGTTGCAAAATATGTAAGCGCCGGCATAACATATTAATACATTCGTCGGAGAACAAAGGTACTACACAATATTACAATAATAATCATAAAAACATGTCACACGGGAGTTCGTCTCACTCCATATCACCGTCTTCGCCCACTGACGCCGTGGCTAGCACTAATGCAACTGCTAGTGCGAATAATTTAACGTTGACTGCGGGTCTTAGTTCATCTTGTGGCGAACGTAAACAGCGCGGCGTGTTATTGTCCACCGCTCTTATCAAGTTATGTGATCAAAATGATCGTGAGCACATAGTGCGGGCCATGCTTGATAGCGGTAGCACGTCTTGTTTTATGACGGAGCGATTATGTAAACGGCTTAACTTAAATTCTAGTCAGGTAAATGGTTCAGTATTTGGCATTAATAACGCGAGTTCTCACGTAGGCAAAATATGTCAAGTAAAAATGACGTCATTAGACAATAGTTATTCAAATAAGTTTTATTGTTTTGTTTTGCCATCATTAACGACCGTGTTGCCGAGTCGTGAAGTCGACATTTCAGACCTGAATATTCCTGATAACTTGTGTTTAGCTGACCCCACCTTTTATAAGCCGTCCGAAGTAGATGTCTTAATCGGTGCTGATCTCTTTTGGGACTTGGTTGGTTCACAGGGAATTAAATTAGGTTTAGATAAGCCGGTTTTACGTGAAACATTGTTAGGCTGGATTGTTTCTGGCCCTGTTAGTTATAATAAAAATAGTAAATCAGATTCGCATGATATTTCATGTAATTTTACTCAAACCGATTCTTCTGGTAACGGTGATTTAAATAAAATTCACACCGATTTAATAAAATTTTGGAGTCTAGAGGAGACTAATTCACAATCCTCGAATTATTTACCTGAAGAAAAGTTGTGTGAGGAACATTTTGTTAAGAATACGACACGTTTAGAGAACGGTCATTTTTGTGTTCGTATTCCTTTAAAACAAAGTCCTTCTGTCTTAGGACAATCTTTTCAAAGAGCTTCTAAATGTTTATATTCTCTGGAACGCAGACTGAAGTCGAAACCTGATTTAGGTAAGTTATATCATGACTTCATGTCCGAATATGAGACTTTAGGACACATGACCGAAAATCAGAATAATGACAGTCCCAATGGTTATTTTATACCTCACCACGGGGTACTGCGTGAATGTAGCACTACTACCAAACTCCGTGTAGTCTTTAATGCGAGCTCTGTTACGTCTTCAGGAGTGTCCTTCAATGATGTGCAGATGGTGGGTCCTACGGTGCAGGACGATCTTATATCTATACTTCTTCGGTTTCGACAGCACAGGTTCGTCTTGTCAGCTGATGTTGCGAAGATGTATAGGTGTATATACGTCCACCCATCTGATAGACACTTACAGCAGGTTCTGTGGCGTGATAATGCGTGCTATCCTGTTAGGACATACACGTTAAATACTGTAACGTATGGTACGGCTAGTGCACCATTTCTCGCTACGCGCTGCCTTAAGCAAATAGGGATTGACTATCAAAACAGTGCAATTACGATGTCTTCGAATTCTGCGGGTGAGTCATACCCAGGTATCAGGGATAGGATTGCTGACGTCATCAAGCATGACTTCTACGTTGATGACCTGCTGACTGGAGGTGATGATTTAAATGAGGTTAAGTTCATGCGCACCGAGGTCACCAACGCACTAGCGTCTGCTTGTATGCCACTCAGAAAATGGAGGTCCAACGTACCTGAATTAGTGTCTGGAACTTCACAGTCGTCATTAGATTTAGATATGGGTTCTAATGAACCCAACAAGCTGTTAGGACTTGACTGGGTTGCTAGTTCCGACGAATTGGGCTTTTCATGTTCAACGTTACTTACTAAAGATTCTGTGACTAAGCGAGACGTACTTTCCGTCATTGCACGTATTTTTGATCCCCTAGGACTTTTATCTCCTTGCGTAGTTACCATGAAAATGTTATTACAAAGAATGTGGTTGGACAAACTGTCATGGGATGAGCTATTAACCCCGGCACTTCATGATATTTGGAAGAACATTGTGAAAGCATTGCCACTTATCAACGATTTCCGTGTTCCACGACTTGTTGTGTGTGATTTATTTACCAACGTAGAATTACACATTTTCACTGATGCATCTGAGCGTGCGTATGGCGCCTGCATCTATGTGCGTAGTACAAATAATCAAGGTGAATATAAGGTTAGTTTATTAGTCGCTAAATGTCGAGTGGCGCCGATTAAGCCAACCACCATTCCAAGACTGGAATTGTGTGGGGCTGTTCTAGGTGCTCGTTTGTGCGAGAAGGTCGTGAACTCACTGAGACTACAGTTCAGTCAGATTTATTGCTGGACTGACTCCACAATCGTGTTGGGATGGTTGCAGATGTTACCTTCCAAGCTACAGCCGTTCGTGCGGAATCGAGTTGCTGAAGTTTTAGACAAGGCGGGACACTGTACGTGGCGACACGTCCCAACCCACCAGAACCCAGCAGACCTAATATCCCGTGGCGTGGATGTTAGTGTTCTGCAATCAGTGGATTTGTGGTGGAGTGGCCCTAGTTTTTTGAAGCAAGAACTGTCTCATTGGCCTTCGCAACAAAAATGGTTAGAGTCAGCCAAGCTGCCTGAAACTCGACCTGTTTCATTCAGCGCCAGTATCAGTGAAACTAAACACGGTAATAATGCTTTCTTAGATTTTAATCGGTTTTCTAATTATTCAAGGCTTATTCGTAGCATAGCAACTGTCTTAAGGTTTATTAAAATGTGTAGAAAAAATTATCCTCTCAGTAAATTTCTATCACAATCAGAGTTGCAGGATGCATTGAATGTTATTATAATTAGAAGTCAAATTGAATCCTTTCCCGAGTATAAATTATTAATTAACAATCAGAAGTTGCCTAATAAAAGCGCTCTTATTAAATTTAATGTGTTTATAGATAGCAATAAAATAATGCGTGTCGGAGGACGCTTAGCAAATTCTGAATTTTCTTATGATAAAAAGCACCCTATAATTTTACAGTCCACTCACAAATTTACCAAGTTACTGTTCGAGTATGAACATGTAAAACTAATGCATGCGGGCCCTCAATTATTGCTAGCTTCGATTAGAGAATTATACTGGCCCATAGGCGGACGAAGTTTAGCAAAGAGTTGTTATCGTAATTGCGTGCGTTGTTGTCGCATGTCAGGTAGAACGATTACTCCGTTGATGGGTAGCTTGCCACAGCAGCGTCTCCTTCCAGGCGGTTATCCTTTTGAAAGCACTGGTGTGGATTATGCTGGTCCCATCATGGCTGCTAGTAGGCAAGGTCGAGGATGTAGGCTAGTAAAAGTGTACATAGCGATTTTTGTGTGCTTCACCACCAAGGCTATTCACTTAGAGCTGGTGAGTGACTTAACTAGCAATAAATATTTACTAGCACTATATAGATTTATTTCGCGACGGGGAAAACCAGCTGACATCTACTCGGATAACGGTACCTCGTTCGTTGGTGCCTGCAATGAACTTTCGAAGTTCCTTAAATCAAAATGTGATTCCTTGGGCGAGCAACTAGCTAATGACGGGATTAAATTCCATTTTATCCCAGCGTAC
This sequence comes from Drepana falcataria, assembly GCA_945859725.1. Taxonomy (NCBI): domain Eukaryota; kingdom Metazoa; phylum Arthropoda; class Insecta; order Lepidoptera; family Drepanidae; genus Drepana; species Drepana falcataria. The sequence continues at coordinate 3,886,549 of OX243941.1, read as the reverse complement.
ACCCCTCATTTTGGCGGACTCTGGGAAGCGGGTGTCAAGTCGACAAAGTATCATCTCAGGCGAGTGTTGGGAAATTGTAATCTTACTTTTGAAGAACTTAACACCACGTTAGTACAGATTGAGGCTATATTAAATTCACGTCCACTGACGCCGCTGTCTTCTGATCCAGCAGACTGCACTCCACTGACTCCGGGTCATTTTCTTGTTGGCCGGCCGCTTACGTCACTTCCGCAACAAGATGTACAGGACTACTCTGTGACTTCACTGTCTCGCTTTCAACGGATCGAGCAGCTACGCCAGCATTTTTGGGCTCGTTGGAGCAAAGAGTTTGTGTCTGAATTGCAGCAAAGGACTAAGTGGCACACCTGCACAGACACACTGAAGCTTGGATCCTTGGTTGTCATAAAGGAGGATTATCTACCTCCTCTCAAATGGAGATTAGGAAGAGTCGTCGCCGTCCATCCAGGGTCAGATGGGATTGTTCGCGTGGCAGATATTAAAACCACCGCTGGAGTCATCCGCAGAGCCTTTAACAGGATTTGCCCACTGCCCGTTGAGTCTACATCTGGTTGAAAGCGCACCTGCTGCTTCCAACGTCCGGGGGCATGTCCGAGCAGACCGCCTACGCGCTTACGGCGAGCAAAGCAACACGAATGCTAATTAGGAGTAATTACTTTTAAGTGTATTTTTGTGTGAATAATGTCTTTTTGCCCTTCCATCTTGGTTCGTCACCAAGGCAATACATGTTTTTACGCGCACTATATATTTGAAGTTTAATTTAGAAGAATCCCCTCACAATTCGCTACAAGCGTATTTCCTAGAAATTGAAACAAAATTAACTGTTGGCCTTAGGTAATTATTATTCGTTGGCAAAATTTCGTCTCCATTATACATTTCATTGTTTTAATCGCATTGGTTATATTATTATGTCTCTGCCTCAGCCTAACGGGCTCACTGTGTTAAATTTCTCATAATAAATTAGTAAATTCTCCACAGAAATGGACATGACTAGATTGGACCACAACATAAAAAATTAAAAATGGAACAATACAACGCAACGGTCCGCCATTTTGTCGTACCTAGTAGACGGCCATTTCACGTTCCGCTGCCGATCAAGTGTCGCGCAGATTGTATGTAAATTGGCGGGGGTCAGTAGTGTATTTATGGGCCTTTGATCACTCAGCCCATTGTCTTGCGGTTAAATGCGCCGAAAAATGTTCAGACGTCGTCGGACTGCATCGTGGAATGTATGCTAATGGGTCTGTGCATGATTCTTGTTGCCGGTCTAAAAGCCATATGAAAAAAAGCATAATAGTCGAATTTAGCTCAAACTTTAGTTGGAATTTATGTTGCCGCTATAATTGAAAGAGAGTGACATTAATATATTATAGATTATTATTCCTTTAATTTTAGACGTTGTTTTAACAGGTTAAATCAATGAGGTTTTATCTATAGAGACGTTATACTCCTTGAATATGAAGTATAAACATGGCAAATTTTATGCTATACCTACATATAGCTACAATACACAACTCACACAACGGCATTAAGCACACAGATGAGGTTAAAAGAACACGAAGTATATGAATCCTAGTTGTCAGAAAGTGATAACAGCACAGCCACGTGCCAATGTCGAGCTCTAATCGTTTTCTCTTTCGCTCTTAAACGTAACGCGCTACTTGTCTCGTTCGCGCGAGTGGCGCAGTGGCATCGTCGCAGGAGTTAATTCAGATTAAAATTTTATGTAAAATTTTCGTATTTTTGATAGGTAAAACAAATTTACATTACTTACAAATGAAAAGACACATCCTTCTTGTTTCTTTACACTCGTCTAGTATATGTTCTGCAGTTTCTAAGCACCTAAGAAGGCATTTTTCCTAAATGCTGAATAAGTGCTACGTCGTTGCCAGTCAAGCTGCGACTAAGTTGACTCAAGCCAATTAGCTTGTGTTGAGTTAGCCAAGCCGAGCGCGGTAAGACGTATCTATTCTTTTTTACATCAATGGGTTAAATTGTAAAGTAAAGTTTTGTATTTTGAATATTGTACATTGAATTGTAATTAAACACTCATGTCAAAATACATGAAATATAAATATAGTGAACTCGAAAGTTACGAAGCAATTGTAATAATTAAGTTTCGAACATCCAGATTTCTATTATGTTGACTTTTTTACGTTTTAAATTTATTTTGAGATCGGAGTACCAAATATTGATCTCGTATATTTTATCTCAAAAATGGTAAGTTAAATTGCCGACACTTTGTTCGTTTCAGTCTTTTTAACCTGACCAAAATGTTAAAATGAATGGGCTCATTACTTGTAAGTCTTTACGCGCGACACTTGTTTTCCCTTTACAAATAATTTTGTTTAAGCCGTGCGATCTCTGTCAATACGAAGCATTTTCGGTGTTAACTTCAGTGACAATACGCATATATCCGGGGGATACTTTAATGGCCACTAAAGCTTGGATCAAGGGGCCACTCACGGATATCGACCATGGTATACGGTGTGTTACTGACAGGTGGAATAAGTTAACCTCCGTCACACTGGCCACTTGAATAATATTTTATGCCATTTTACTGCCTACTTCCATTCGCCTCTTTTAGTCAAATAATGATTATGTTTTACATTTTCTGTTCGATTACCTATTGTATGGAGACGTAAGTATTTTTCTGTTAGTCTTTATCAGTACCAAAGAATATAAATCACTGTTAAAATACATAAAACATATGTAGACGATATGAAAGGATAAGAAATACGAAGGCAAATATCATCCATCACCGAAAGAAATTGAACCATTCAATTGATACTACGTACACAAAATATTTTTGCGAAACTAACTAATAGCGAGATAGAAGAAAATATATAAGAAACTAAGTTAGTCCAAGGAATATTTTTGATTTTTGACTTACCGAAATCAGTACGAAAGGTGATTGATCCAATTTCATAGCCTCTAGCTGTCTGAAAGTGGGCTCCAAAGTTGACCTGAGTGGAGACTTGAGCGATGCTTCTACTAACGCTGCCAGCAACTGCCGAGATGACGGCTCGACTCCAAGACCGGAGCTGAAGGCAGCGAGAGCCTCCCCGTGCCTGCCGAGGCATTGGAGAGCTACCCCTGATAAAGGAATACACATTTTTTTTACAATTAGCACGACAACGTGGTCATTTACGCTAATATGGACCAGTAAAAAAATACATATGAATAATATAAATATTATAAAGAGGAAAGATTTGCATGTCAGTATGTTTGTAAGGAATTGGCTCAAAAAGTAATGGACCGATTTTAAAAATCCTTTCACCAAATGAATGCTACATTATCACTGATTAATATAGGCTATTTTAATTGGGAGAAAAAAATAAATTATATGCCAAAATGTTTAAAAATAAAAGTCCACCCGTGCGAAGCCGGGACGGGCCGCTAGTGAGTAATAAACTAAATAATAATTATTATTATTTATAATAAATAAGATTAATTATAAATTTATCACCGAGAAGAGGATGGCCTTCTTTTTGCGTATGCCAGACACTCATTCAAAATCTCCTTCCATTCAATTCCATTCCATGTTTATATGCTATCACAAATTCATTGGTAACTTAAATACCACAACTAGATACAACTTTACACTTAACTAGATTCCACTATTACATCTGGGGTGCGAATAAGAATGCAGCCACTGAAGTCAGGTTTTGAGCTATGTTATTAGGTAAGCCGCTATCTGCTCAAGTAGCAGAGATGATCAACGATTATATTTTTTTTTATTGTAGAAAGCCCGCGTTTTATAACTAACTATAAAGTCGGTGTAAGCGAACTCTGTAATAAACTAAGAGAAATTGTTCTTAGGTACTGTTCGGTATCTAGTTGACGTGCAGCGATGATCAATAATCTGTTTTTTTTATTGCAGCAACCCAATGTGGAACATTTACGTTAATGTCTACGATTAGTGAAAGTATCCAACAGACATATTGTTCATACTTATTATACATAACTTACAAAGCATGATAATTACACGCTATTTATGAATTAATTTGCACGGAGAATTAATGCTTATGCGCGTTATGTATTTAACTACCGTTATCGGTGTTTTCATATTTCTTTAATTATCTTAATATACATAAATTACGTGTCACGTTGTTTGTCCGCGATGGGCTCCTAAGCTAATTTACCGATTTCAATCAAATTTGCACACCGTGTGCAGTTTGATCCAACTTAAAAGATAGGATAGCTTATATCACAATTGGATGAATCGCTGCGATCGTGTTTAAGGAAGTTAAACGTTTTCAGGCGAAGCTGGGCAGTCAGACAGTCAGTCAATCAGACAGCTGTCTATAATTTTTAAATCTTCTGCTTTAAATACTGTCTCATGATTTATTTATATTTATAATGTGAACAAAATTACGATTGCAACAAAAAACTCGACACTTTTCATCACGGTACCTATAATTGTTCCCACGGGATGAAATATAGTACTGTACGTTTAAACACATTCCAAACAACAGACTATTAAAAATACCTTACCTTGTCTATAATAAGCCTTCGGCCAGTTTGGACACAGTTCTCTCGCCCGCGTCGCATCTTGAAGAGCCGCAGCGAATTGGCCCTGTTTCAGTCTAGCAGCAGACCTGCATTTAAATTATAAGCATTATTCAAAAAGCTCAAAAATACTTTCACAAAGTAAACGCTGATATTACAATTTGTATTTTACACGTTTCATGATTCATAATTCTGTAGTGTTAGCTATTTGTGTCAAATTAACTCTCTTCAACTCTTATAATCTCTAGCTTCTCTTTAACAATCTTACATAGATATTATCACGCCGAGTCCTTTACGGGGTGGGCAGAGAGAATAGAGCGCCAGTTCACTCTAGGCTTATATACCTCTAACAATTTTATACACATTTATAAGAGATCAACACTTGTTGCTGAACTAGAAATCTTACCGATTACTGTAAAGAATGTGATTCGCAGGGTCTAGGGTCAGGGCATCCGTGTAGAGGGCGACAGCGGTGGCGAAGTCCCCAGCCTGGCAGGCAGCATTGGAAGCTCGAACCTTTTCGACGAAGAGAGCGCGGGATGCGGCTCCGAGGGACGCCGAGCCACTAGGCTCCACCTGTGCAATTGTTATTTTTAGTTCGTGGTCATAAACTTACAAACATAAAAGTTTGCGAGGCAAAAACATCTGAACGGATCTGAAGGAAATTAGGCACAGATATGTAGTATAATAATAGTATTAAAAAAAAAACTACCAATAAAATTTATATTTACGTGGCTAATTCCGCGGGGCACACACAATAAGATCATAAATATAGATCTTATTATGTGTGCCCCGCGTGATATCCTCACGTCTTCCCACAAGGGTCCCCGAAGGGGTAGGCAGATGTGTATAGGTAATACACACACCCACTTTCCGCCAGAGATATATTTCAGGTGCCAACGTGACAGATGGCGAGTCCATCGCCGTTACTCAAGCACGACTATACATAGGTACGCCTTTGAATTGCTTCTCAGGCGTATTACCCATATCCAACATATTATCGAGACCTAAAGCACCCAGAATACACACCAGTGAAATTAGCCCTACCTCCCTATCACAGTCATGTGGTAATTAAGTGCCAAAGATAACCATTGAACATAGTCTCTGCCCAGCATTCTGAGATAATCTACAAAAGTGCCGAAGTTATGCAGCGGGAGTACCGTAAGAATTCCCAATGCCAGTATTAACCTACAATGATTACATCTAGTTCTGTCGTATCGCAACATATCTAAGGCTTGGGATAGTTGAAGGGCCAGCATTGACACAAACAAGAATGTATTTTGTCGTGTACAACATAGAAGTGATTTTCCTTCGACTTAATTTAAATAGCGCTCGTCCATAGTTTATGGTAAGACGGTTTATTATCATATTCATATATATAAAGTATGTATATTTATATATATGTATATCTAGAGTGCGCTGTGTAAAATCGATGGATAGAAATCATAATTACTCGCAGTATTATTTTCCTTACGTCTTCAAAAAAGGATCAATTTCACGATAGGCACTTACCTTCAGGCGAACGTAGGTACATATAGGATGGTATATAGAAACCCGTAGTTGTCTAAAAAGCTACGAACAGCTGTTTCGGTAATTAACTTATAGTTACTGAAATTCAGAAACCATTTTTATTACAACGTAGCACCCAGGTCTGTAGTTACGTAAGTGATATTAACTGCATCTTATTCGACCACTCCGCAATGCGGGGCTTTCATTACAGTGCATTGAAAAAAGCTGCCTGCGCAGATCACGGGAAAGCAATAAAATTTTGTTACGAAATACACTGAATACAAGGTATGAACTCGATATAGTAATTTCAAGACTTAAGCAGCACCCAGCATATTCGATATTATTTTTACAACTGCAACTTAATGGCAACATTTTTCAATTCACAATATGCGGAAATATTCCCGCATACTTTGGCTTCAGTCGATGTGGCTGTTAGTCGAAAGTGAAAGAAAAAACTATCCCTTCGGAGCCCTTGGTGTGAAACGTGAAGTTTTTATGATAAATATAGTAGTTTTTCGTTTTTTTCATACATCTCATAATTTTTTTTTTACATCACGTCGACTCCCTCACAGGAGCAAAGAGAGTAGAACACCAACGCTCTTTAAACTTCCAGACCTTTTTTATTATTATTATTATTTATTATTATTATTATTCTGTTCATACATGCCGGCGGTTCATACATGTGTACCTACGATTATATATTTTCCTAATAATTACGAAAATATGTTATATTTTATAGGCGCGATATATGTATTATTATAACAATTACATGCGTTTCCTCCATATATGCGACAGTGTAGAGTGACTGCTGGTGTTATAAATGCGAAAATTTGTGAGAATCTTTGTTCCTCTTTTACGCCAGAACTAAACATTGATACATTTGTACCTTGCGACAATTCCACACAAATTGATATAGCCTCAAATTAAGCAAAGCTTGTGTTATGGTAACGAGACAACGATATATTTACTTATATAGATAGATATATATATAAATACATAGGACATCCAACAAATACTGGTGCTTATCACACATACCTGCCCTCAGCAGAAATCGAAACCGCGTCCTCAAGTTTCGCCTTCAAAGTCACCTCTAACCACTAAACCCGACGGCCGTTTAACTGAACAGAACTGGATGAGATTTGGTAAAGAGGTGATTTATTTTAGCCTTACTCCGAAAATCAAACAATGAAATAAAAGTAAAAGCGGCTAAAACCGCCTAGTATAATATCTGTACCTTACTATTCCTAAAACCTAAGACTTAAGATGCATACATACATTCATATAAGAGAGGTAGGGCATAACGGGTTTCCCGTTCGAATTGGGAGCTGCCCGACTGGGGCAGGACCTCCACCTTATAGAAGTCCGTAGCCAAATAACACAATTTATTGTGTTGTGTTCCTACGCGGTGAATAAGGTTTCCAGAAATGAGCTCCTTGGGGAGGGGGGAGGATTGTTACATTGTGTTGGAAGCAGAGGGATTAAACCCATTATGCTGCCAACACACTGTAACTCTCCGAACACAGAGTGGCAACGCGCAAGTAATACTTCGGTATCGTGAGCGTAAATAGGCTACGGTAACCGTTTCCCATCAGGTGGGCCGTATACTTGTTTGCCACTATAGTTGTATAAAAAAAAAAAAAAATATCATCACGCCAAGTCCCTAACGGAGTAGGCAGAGAGTATAGAGCGCCAGTTCTCTCTAGACTTACATACCTCTTTCGCTTCGTCCACATTGAGGTGCAATATGCTGTAAATAATGCCTAATGTAATAAATGGTTTCTATTTACAGTTTATTGTTTAAAGTAACTGTTCTTTTCTTTTATAGACAACACGTAATAGCAAACGTATATACCAACGCTAATACCATCAATTTGAATGATCTTATTAGAATGTTTTATGATGAATTAACTGTAAAATTTTACCGGAAACGATACAGTGAGTTCTCACTAAGCCTTCCTGCGATAGAAGGAGGTGGTGAACCATAATTCCAATGATGTCAATTGAAAAGCAGCGCGCCGTAAAATTATATTTGTACGCTACATGATTCCGAGTTTTCATTAGAATATTGAATTAAATTTTATGAACATTTCCTTATCTTTCAGAGATCAAGATTATATCCCTTGCTATTTTGTATTTATATTTATAATCTATAGTATTTAAGGGCGTATGTGAGGTCTATGTTACGGGATAGCCGTTAGATACTTTGACACCCAAATAGTTTCTCCGCTGAAGTGTATTTTTCTACATCCTTTCGATCTCTTGAATACAGGATCTCTCATCTCAACCCATAAAAGGGGTAGATCCGCTGCAGATATGTTTTAGGTGCCAACATGACAGACGTGGAGACCATCGATGTTTCTCAGGAACAACTACACATACATCTTCTCTTCTAAGATGAATGCCTTCAATGTCTAAAATATTTAGTGGAGTATGAAAAAGTATTTTCTTGTGCATAACCATCACGTGGATGTTTTTAAAAGGAATTTCTAACTCAAAACGACACTACAAAGAAAAAAACACGACTTTTATAACAATAAAATAATTACTTTATTTAACCTAAATCTAAGTCACGTAGGAGCGTGCCAGAAAGACGGGTTGAAAAGCCACTTTAGACGGCAATGTTGATTCTCTAGTGAGATATGTTCTAGCCATTGTATCAAGAATTATAATATTCTTTTCTCCAACGCAGAACTTGACGTCTGTGCGTTTGCATGTGACTATATCCGCATGTAGTAGATAAAAAAAAAAAATTACCTACCTAATGCGCAATACCTTAGCTGTTATAAACATTATATGCCACCAAGGTTTCCCTGGTTTTTTTTTTATACCACATCGGTGGCAAACAAGCATGCGGTCCACCTGATGGTAAGCGGTTACCGCATCCTATAGACGCTTGAAACACAAGGGGTATCACTCGCGCGTTGCCAACCCCGCAGGAATCTTTTCACACTTCCATCGCGATATCTACCGTAATAATAATAATTACCACGAATGAATTTAATAATAATAAAACATTTTTTCTGAATAAAAAAGAGCCCGCGTATCAATTCAATGCTTCCTATCAAAGTTTCTAAGAAGCCATCTCATAAACCTTGGCATAATACTGACAAATCATAACGTTTGTGTCTCGTAACAAAAACACAAAGGGATCGACGTTACGGAGTTAATAACAATAAAAAAAGACAAATGACAGTCAGCTACTGGATTCCTAAATGTTGATCTAAAATGGTCAAACGTGTACCTGTCGTGTGGTGAGAGCTTTGTATATTGTCTTTGTATAGCTTATATTGTCATCTTTATTGCTTTCAAATAAAATAAATAGCTCATTCATGCAATACTTTTTGTTAATAAGCTTATTAAATAACTATATAATTACTGTGAAATTTATGAGTTTGTTTAACAAGACTTATTACAATTTTATTTTCAATGTACATATTATAAACAGATGTTTAAAATTTAGCATTTAAAACATACTCGTATCTTCCAAAATCTGGAAAAGTTATTATGCCTTTATCTTCCATTCGAAGATCCTTGCATGTAATTATTTCATATTTGCTGTTTGTCCAGCAAAATATGAAATAAAATATTTTTTTAGGAGCATACATTTTTATTTTATTATCTAATTTTGTGATGAGCTTATTGATATAGCTATATTCAAATTTCTTGTTTGACAAGTTATTCTTAGACTGAATACACCAAATTCTTAAACCTGAGAAGGCCGGCGTCGTTCGTCCGCGTCGTATTCACCACTTGCGCTATCTAGCCGACCGCATCGGAAACGCGAGTATTTTTTACTCTCACGAGCCGCATTCCCTCACCTCACCACGAGACCACTTAACAACTCAACTCTTCTCACTATTTCACGTACATTGTTTCATCACACGACCACATACAGCGCGTATTCAAAGAACGCCCGCAATGTATCCATGCAATAAAATAGTGTGCCGATAATTTTGTTTTTAATTCGATCGTCGGGGAGGGACGTGCACGCGCCCTTTTACCTATGGCCTGATGCACACATTGTTCCTTAGAAACGTGATTTTTAAATTATACAAAGACTGTTGGGCGTTTTAAGTTTAAAAGGGGTACTAACTCTTATAATGGGGCAATGATATCAAATTCATCTTTATGGCCAGTATGTTGTCCATTCCTAGATCTATGCCTTCTGTAACGGCAGTTTATTTTTTTTGTGTAGTTGTCTCAAAACTCTTGTTCACAATTCGACGAGGCAAATTGATTCTATTTGTAGTTAGATCTACAACTGCTACTTTGTAAAAATTGATAATTTTGCTTGAGCTCATAGATATGTTTAAATCATAAAATTGCAAAAAAGATAAATTGTAATGTAAATTTTATCCTTAATCCTTATATATTATTGATATAATATTATTTGACAAGGATATCCGTATCAAGTGACATGTCTGATGATATTCTTGTCTTGGCAGCATTTGGTGTATTTGCATTTTCTAGGTGTTGATCCACAGGTATGTATGTACATATATGTTATGTATGTGTGTTAGCTCTAATGTGTGCGGGCTGTGCCCCGCCCCCGTCCCCGTGCATTTGAAATTAAACGGACAGTGCGCTTCTAAACACCGAGTTTGATTGTTGTGTTTTCCCCCCGCCACCCTCCGCGCTCCGGGCTAGTTTTTGCATACAAAACAATATATATATATATATATATATATATATATATATATATATTGCAGGTGATACTCGGCTCGCATTCCAAAAGTCTATCAGGCGTAGGCTATTGAAGGTATAAAATTATATGATGTCTGATCTCCGCTGATGACTTTATATATATTTTTCAGTTTAGTAAGTAATACTGGTTGTTAGTCTTTACATGTATAAAAATCTTAAATAATTTACTGTGTCTGGATTTAATATAGATAAAAAGAAATATACTGTATGTATTAATATTAAATTAACCAATAAACGATAAGAAATCTTCAGTGGAAAGTCTTACGTACCGTCATTACACGCGTTTATCAATACACGGAGCCATTAAGGTTGCCAGTTTAAAATAACAGGGAATATTGAGATTAAAGAGAATTTCATGAGCCTCGCTTAAATATTTTTGATGGACTTAAGAAATTAACCTGGTAAAACTTAAGTACTTAACACGGATAACACCAATGAAAGAAATGGGCCCAAAATTATGATAAAATTCTGTCATACATATATCGCGCCCTTATACATACATACATTTAGACAAACTTCGTTCATTCATTCATTCTCAAACAAATCTCATTCGGGGTATTGTCTTAACGTCTTTGACTGAGTGAGTTATATCGGTAAATAGGCAAATTTTAGAGCAAGTGAATGAGTTTGTTGTGTTCTAGAAAGCATGTTCACGAGATGGAAAGTATGAAAAATTGAAAGAAGGATAACTGCCGGTAATAGAGTGAAAGTCGGCGTTGATGGGCAGTTAAAGTCTGAGCAAGAATGCTTGAGTATTACGCTACCACTGAAATAATTTATTTTATTTATTTATTTGGGAACAGAGAACACAGTAGATTCAAAACAGAATTGTGTCGGAAGTAAAAATTGTATTCGTAAAAGTACCTTCTTTTAATTTGTCTTAGCTAAAATGTATGTCTTATATTTAACCTAACGTTGCACTCTATAGATTGAGACAAAGTCAATTTCACCTAATTTAATGAAGGGTCGAACGATCACATTCATACCAACAATCACTGAAATGTAACGTAATCAAATTAGAAGTCGGGTGACGGGTCAAATAAGGCAAATAAGCATCTTATGAGGAAAAACAAATCTTGAAAACCAATTGTGGTCAAATATTACTGTCAGCCATCTTGAAATATGACAGACGTAAATAATTGAATATGCTTTATTACAAAAACGTATAAACAGGAGTCTGATAACCGTTCTGGTGGAGCAACTGGTTAATTGTTTTTCATGAAACAATCTTTCATTTACTTTTGAACATTATTAAGTTTCGGACCACACGTGTACTTTGCGAAAATCACACACACGATATTATGGCCGTTGATTGAAGAATTAAATTTCCACATCATACTTCAGTTAACCATCCATTAAAGGCATAAACCTATTAACTCGGTGTCTTAGGTTGTAGTATTATAAACCATTTTACCGGTCATAATGTTACTTAGTTGTGTAAAATGACTTTGCAATTTAACGTCACCATGTTAATGTGCTGGGGGTTAAAGAGTTGACTTACAATTATTTATCACCTCTTAGACATACTTTTACTGTCATGTTACCGGCAAGAATGTCACTGCAGATTAATGTATTGTGAACAAACATGGGGGTTGTTAGATGGTACAATGGGAGATAGATCATGGCAGTTACAGAATGGTGCTGTAGAGAAGAGAAACGAACACATAAGACCACCAATCCGATAATCCGGCAGTATCATGGTGTTGACTAGATTGCAATATCTGGACACAAAGGTGCTGTGTTAGAGAGGAGGCCTGTGTACAGTGGGTACAAGAGAACGTATAATATTTCTAAGTCAGCCGACTTAGAAATATTATACGTTCAAATGTGAGTTTAGTTTGCTATACTTTTAAGTCTTAATTACTCTACTGATAATCATGAAATCTTGAATATACGTTGTCTGGGACACAAAAACAACAACAAACAAACTCATAGATATATATACCTAGGACCGTTAAAGCTACGGTACAACTAAGTTCTTCACACAAATACCTATATGTCCCCAACCCAATCACCAGTTTCGTAGCTAAAAGCTCTGGCTACTTGACCAGACGGCCGACATGAAAAGGAAAAGGAAGGAAGGTAAGCTTTATCTCTTGTACATTTAGATTTACAAGTGCTTGAATACATTCCGAGGTTTTTTTGGATCTAAATACTTAACTCGGCTCGATAGTTGTACACACAATCTTTTCTCTTCGTCTATTTTCATACCCTCAAAAACAATAATAACAATGATGACCAGAAGGGCCAATGCACGTCAGGAGGAGAATAAACTCCAACTGACGCTGATAGAATTAAAGAAGAGTAAAGACTTGTGTGACCAACTCCTACGGGAAAGAGATGATAATGAGAAGGAAGTAATAAGTATTTTAGACTGTAATAGAAAACTTAAAAGTGAATTGGCAGAGCTGCATACCAGCTATGTAGATGCCATATCACAAAGGGATCAGCTTCAGGAAATAGTGAATGGGTTTGGCCAGTGCGGAGAGGAGTTCGAGAACACTTTGAGGCACATCACCGAGCTAGAACACAAGCTTGGTGATGCAAACAATACAATAGCCTCCCTGGAACTATCACACCAGCACCACCAATACACAAGGACACAAACACTGTACCATGAGCTGATTCCTAGTAGAATACCCTCATCTAAAAATAAATTGAAAAAATACATTAAAGTAAATATATTAATTCAGAAAACAAAGAATCTTTTGAAAACTAATTACAAAGCTTTTGCATTCTGCAAAAAGCATAATAACATTTTCCATAAGTTAAATTTGACAAAACAAAAATTAGAAAATAATAATTTAAAATATGAAGCTGACATTCAGCATCTTGAATCTAAGGTCACTGCGCTTACTGCATCGGTGCAGCAAGTAACTATGAAATATAACATCTCTCGTGTTGAAATTCAGGAGCACATACTTGCACTAAGTGAGGTGGTTGATATGTCAAAATATAACTATGACCGCTTCACTTCTTTGTCAAATAAATGTAACTGTGGGTCTGATGTACAACCATCTCATGTGCCTCACGTGCTCCCGTCTGAGCCATTGCTGAATGACAGCTCCACTAAACTTATTACTTCCAAAAACCGGCAAACACAAAATATACTACTGTATAGTGATGAGTTAGGGAAGGATATGGGGTTGCACTTATCACACAGTACTTGCCAGGCCTTAAACCACTGTGTGCCTGGTGCAGATTATAAACACCTTGTCTCTGAGGTGCTGGGTGATCAGTGTAGTTCCTGTCCTACCATAGCTATTATGTGTGGAAGAAGGGGAAATATGAATAAAGATGAAATGACCAAACTAATTGACTCGCTAAGTTGTCTTAGTGTAAAACACATAATTTTATTTGCATTTCCCTATAGCACAGGTTTGTCACAGAGGGAAAATTCAACCAGATATCGATTAAATTGCTGCATGCAGATTATAAGCAATTATGATAATAAATTTTCATTCATTGACTTGAATAATAATAATAATTAAATAATTTCACATTATAATTTGATAAATGAAAGATATCATCTTTCCCTTAAATTTAAGGGACAAGTAGCAAGTATGCTACATTATTTTATTCACATATTAAGTACAGCCAAATCATTGGCTACCAATACTGCTTCTATTGAGCAGTCAAACCATGATCACAATAATTATTCTTTGGAATACGTTCCAAATACTTTAAATTAAGTTCTAAGACAACAGAGGCTTTCTCTGGCACAACTCACAAGTATAATGAAAATGTTTTTAACCTGGTGCATGAAGGTATTCTAAGTAAAGAACTAGAATTGGAATTGTGCATGAACTGTAATAATATTAATATTTTATGTTTAACTGAACATTGGCTAAGGGACGAGCAGATCATGCTCAATTTCAACAATCACCAGGTTGCTAGTGCCTTCAGCAGGAAAGATGCAATACGTGGGGGTTCCATGATAATATTGGAGAAAAATATTAAGTATAAAGAACGTAGGGACATTGTGCATCTCTCTGTTGAGCGTACTATTGAATTGTCATGTATAGAGTTAGAGCGATACATTGTTGTGTGCGTATACCGACCCCCAAGTGGAGATTATGAACATTTCGAAAAAGCGATGGAAGAAGTTTTAAATAAAATTTATAAGACAGGCAAAAATATTATAGTATGTGGAGATTTTAATGTAAATATACTAGAAAACTCATCCACAAGTAGCAGTTTTAAATGCCTTTTTGCCTCTTTTAATTTTAATAATATGTTTTCGGAGCCAACAAGAATAACTAGCGTATCAGCTACATGTATTGATAATATATTTACAAATTTTGAGCCTATTAGTAAAGCCATTATAAATAAACTAGAATCAGATCACTGCGGCCAATTAGTAAGTTTTAGAAAACATAATGTTAAAGTTCCCAAAGTGAAGATTACTTATGTACCTGTAAATGCAAGTCGCTTGAATAGTTTTCGCGGTAATGTGCTCAGTAAATTTCCTTTAAAAAGTAACCACCTAAATCCACAATCAATGTATAACTCTCTTTTCCAAGTGGTACATAAAGAACATGAGCGCATATTTACCCCTAAGACTGTTCAAATTGGTAACCATATGGCGTTCGGTGAGTGGGCTACCACAGGTATTCACAGAAGTAGACGAAGGCTGTATGAACTATACCATGAGAAAACATTTAATTTTGATTTAGAATTTATCAATTATGTTAAAAGTTATTCCAAATTGTTTAAAAAGGTTTGTTCAAACGCCAAGTCTATTGCTGTGAGAAATAAAATTTCAAAGTCATCCAATGTGACTAAGGCAACATGGAATATTATAAATAGTGAGACTGGGAAATCGGCACAAAAACAGGATAGAATAAAATTAAATATTAATGATAGTTTAATTGAAGCTGATTCTGCTGTAGCCGCCGCTTTTGAATCAGTTTTTGCTGATATTCCAGTCTCATTAACAAAATCATTAACTTCATCACCTTCCTCCGCTGAAAAAATTCTTAAAGCTCATGTGGAAAAATCTGATACTGAATTCAATTTCAATACTGTTACCCCCGAAGACATAATAAAAACTTTTAAATCTCTTGATATGAAAAAGTCTACTGATTTATGCGGACACTCTGTAAAAGTTCTTAATAGTATTATTGACATTGTTGCAGTAGACTTAGCATTAGTTTTTAATGCGTGTATTGCTAGTGGTGAATTTCCTGATCAAATGAAATATAGTAAAATCATTCCTTTATTGAAAACTGGTACCATTACCGACCCAAACAATTTCAGGCCAATCTCAATATTGCCAGTTTTCAGCAAAATTTTTGAAAAAGTTGTGAAAGAACTTTTTCAACAAACATGAGTTGATGCATACTAAACAATACGGCTTCACAAAGGGTCGCTCGACTACTGATGCAGGTGTCGAACTTATTAGGAAAATTCTAGAGGCTTGGGAGGATTCAAAGGATGCTTTAGGTGTTTTTTGTGATCTATCCAAAGCCTTCGATTGTGTGCATCACGAAACATTGATCAGGAAGTTAGACCACTATGGTATAAGGAATTTAGCTCTTAACCTTATATCATCTTACTTAAGTAAACGAGTACAAAAAGTGTGTATACGTGGGGAACTATCTCTGGGGTGCCCAGTAGCTATGGGCGTTCCACAGGGTTCGATTCTCGGTCCATTTCTTTTTCTTATCTATATCAATGACCTACCTCACCTGGTAAATGATAAACATGATATTGTATTATTTGCTGATGATACATCTTTACTATTTAAGATAGACCGACAGAAAGAAAACTTTGACGATGTAAATAATGCTCTCTCTGACGTGGTTCATTGGTTTAGTGCCAATAATTTGGTACTTAATGCTAAGAAAACGAAATGTATAAAATTTACAATGCCTAATGTGAAAAAGGTTTTAACTACCCCTATAGTTATAAATACCGAGAAGTTGGATCTTGTGGATTCAACAGTCTTCCTTGGAGTCACATTGGATCACAAATTGCAATGGGGCCCCCACATTAATGGATTGGCGAATAGACTCAGCTCTGCAGCATTCGCGGTAAGAAAAATCAGACACTTGACTGATGTCAACACAGCCCGTTTAGTTTATTTCGGCTATTTTCATAGTGTCATGTCTTACAGCATTCTTTTATGGGGTAATGCTGCAGACATTGGATCTATTTTTGTGCTGCAGAAGCGGGCTATTCGTGCAATTTATAGCCTTAAGCCTCGGGATTCTCTCAGAGAATTATTCAAGGAAATTGGCATATTGACCGTACCATGTCAATACATATTCCAAAATTTAAAGTAAATTAATTCAAAAGGCTTATTATAAAACATCAGATTATTTTAATGATGGCCATGCATGGCAATGAATTGCTCCTCTTATACAGAGTTTATATATGTAACTTTAATCTTTCCTACCCCTACGTAAAAGGGAACAAATGTTAAAAAGCAAACCGGGGAGTTTGTTTCGCCGTTTCTTCTCCTGGCAGGTATTTTTTCTTGGAAACGGTGGTAACTTTAGTTTATATAAAACGTGACGTTCAATAAGTGTTCCCTGTGTCCCTTACGTTGAATAAAATATTTTGATTTTGATTTTTTGATTTTGAATCCAAAGCTGCAATTGATGTAAAGAAAATTTGAATGCACCATTCAGAACTCTGTCGTTTCACTCGTTCACTCTTGTCAAATATAATGAAGTAACGGTCAAATATAATTTCCGATTAACTTTAACTATAACTTGAGGGGCGTCTATCACAGTTTCTGTGAAATCATTTGATATTCAACATATGATTTCATGACACCCTGTTTTATGGGCCCTTCGAATACATGCACGGTCACATTTAATTTAATGTACATCGTAATCTTCACCTCGAAGAAAAAATAAGGGCCCTTTAAAAAGTTATTTGTATTCCGCTCATGGATTTAGGAAACTTAATTTCAACGGTGAGAAATTCTTGACGTACATTTTCAAATACACAGTTAAATTTAAGAACATTTTTAACTCAATACAGGCACTGGACAAATATTATTCTTCCACGTTAAGCCACGAGATCAAAACAACGAAGAGTCTGTTCAAATTAAACCCGAAATACAGGTACCCATCTCTAAGGGTTACAAAAAAAAACTAATAGCTTTCTGCGGTCAGTCTTTGTCTATATTGCCCCGAACAATCTGCTGTGTGAGCCTTCGTATAATTACAAGATTTTTACCTGAACAAAATAAAACAATTAAAGTGTGTTGGTGCCGAGACAAATCACAAAATAATTTGGGACCGGATTTATGTAGTTTTTGATAGTTTAGCCGAAATATTTTTCTATGTTTTATGGGAATCGAATGTGGACGTGCGTTCCGGTCGTAAAGCATTCGACGCGGATGTTACAAAATTAATTATAAATAATGACAGCGCCCACGAATCGTTTTATTGTTTGCTAAAGAAAACAATAACAATATGTTTTTAAGGGAATATTTCAGGGCCCTCGAGCGACAGCCGACTTAAGAGTAAAAAAAAATGGCGTAGGTATTTGACTTCCGCGCATCTGTTCACTGCCCTGAAGGCGCGGGTCCCATCACGACTCCCATACTT
Organism: Drepana falcataria; assembly: GCA_945859725.1. NCBI lineage: Eukaryota > Metazoa > Arthropoda > Insecta > Lepidoptera > Drepanidae > Drepana > Drepana falcataria. Next base: position 3,868,241 of record OX243941.1, on the reverse strand, counting down.
ATTTGTGTTATCCGACCGAAAGGAAGAGGCCGTTTACTCTTATAAGGTTGTGTGGGATGCGACTGGATTTTTGTTCCACTGGGATATTGTTGAGAAATCGCCCACAAATGCGGCGGATTTCTGGCATTCCTCGACAATTACCATTTCGTGAGTGACCTCTCACTCCCAATGTCTCTGAACTGGTCCCGCCGACGTACATTTGTCCTTTGAAATTTCCTTAAAAATACCTTAAAATATATTGTTGGTGAGAAAAGTACAAACGACAAACGCTCCGCTGATCCTGCTTTAGGTTGGGCCGTTCATTAAAAAAGTGTATCCCTAAAACCATACAATTTCATTATGGAAATAACTATTATTCGGCCCAGTAATGACCACGATAATCGACCATAATGGTATTCACTATGGGTCGATATATTCCATTGTTGTCTATTTTAGGGAACATTTAAACGTTACCACATTGCCTTAATAAAGACAGCATGCATGGAATATTTACATAAAGTTCTCCTCTCACGTCTATATTATGGAATCATTGCAATTAATGCAATTCATGTTTCAATCTCGATTTATATGTACCAAAAAATTTAGAGACCTAAGGTTTTGGTAACAAGCCCTGTAAACATGTGTATGTGGAGTGTAGGTTATTAAAAAAATATTTTAACCGATTCTTCTAGATAAAGAAACCCGATTGGCTGATGGATTAGACCATTAACACGATACATTTTGTGGTACATAGAAGCTTAACGAAAGGTCCGTAAGAAGAAAAGCAATATTTGTAATCCATGGACGCTGTAAAGCAAGTGCCAAAAGGTATGTTAACTTAACTTCAATGAGTATCAAAAATAAAAATGGTGTCAGGCGGCGACACCTCTTTTTAGGTACATAGGTTTACAACTTGAGTAATTATTAGGATGATTGATGCTGCTTCGTTTCTGAAGATTTAATCCTCTTTACCTTAACGTACATCCGGATGATGCTAAATTAGAAATTAGGCAAATACAACGGAAAATAATGATAATAGGAACTTGAATATGGCTGTTGGTAGTGCCGTGTCTCTGAGGAATGTAAAGTTTCAAGAATACTATAAGTAGTCGTTCTGTCAGAAATAAACTAATGAGACGTACATTTGTCTGTGCACGTGACGAATTATACTTGTGATTGTAAAGTGTCCATGTTACGGCCACAGCTGACCATTTAACAATTATGATGTTTGCAGTATTATAGAAAACGAAAACTAAATTTTATTGTGTGGAATTGAACACGGAAATAACACGAAATTCAATTACACGAAGTTCGTTATAGTCATAGAGTTAGTTATAAGGGAGAAGTTTTCATAGCTACTAGCTAGGAGAAGGTTTAAATACAGACAACTCCCAGAGTAATATTTTTTATTATACCATGATGCATTATGTGTGATGTCTCGGGGAAATTACTTTCATATTGTAGGTAGTTTTTGTTACGGCACGCGCGCCTCAGTGCGAGTGGAATGTGTTCGTGACGATCGATTTCGCGCGCAATCACCATCGGCCATGTTGTTTTTGCCGTCAAAATATTAGCCCCGAGTCGTGGTCCATTGCACGCTACCGTCTTAACTATAACTGACGTTCAAATATTTAAATAAAATGAGGAATGCGGAAATAATCATCGAACGTTTCCATGATATCTACAAGCTATTATATTAAATACAGCGCATACAATAGCTTATTAAAACGCTTTAACACTGTAAAGGAATCGATTTTGTTTATTCTCTTGTTTAATTACATCGGAACTTTATTACACGAGCATTATCGGATTAACTTTATTTTTTGTTGTTTTAATTTCATATACAAGCGCAGAGTGGGCGTAGCGGTCAGATTGTACTTTATTGCTCGCCAGCCAGAAAAGGCATGCGTGGAATAATTTCGTTTAAGAAAACCATAATAAGATATGTAGTCCAGAAACGGTGGAACTAAAACAGGCAGTGGTGAAAAAGAAAAAAAACAGACCATTTTAAATTGCATTACTCCCATGTGTTTGAGAACGGGCCCACTGCAGCCAGCCGTTACATAACGTTTATATTAACAATTGGCCCGCAGATTACGGGTCGGGAATAAGCCAGGGTCGCATTTAGGATGGGGTTTTTATTCGACACTCATTTTATGAGCATTTTATCAATAAATTAGACCACAGAACAGATTACGGATCGGGAATAAGCCAGGGTCGCATTTAGGATGGGGTTTTATTCGACACTCATTTTATGAGCATTTTATCAATAAATTAGACCACAGAACTCTGTAAACAATATAACAAACATTCAAAATTACCGTAATGTGTCCGGTGACTTTACAGCCAAACCAACGTGGCGTTATCTGTAGTTACTTTGCGTCTTCCCATAAAATTAATGGAAATTGTTGTTTTTATTACGACTCACAGCGAAAGTTCTGCTTGTATCATCCATTCTGAAGGCATCGGGCAACAGAGTTACGATCGCTTTAAGTTATTTAGGAGACATAATTTTATCTCTTCAAGCCCAAATTACGCAAGGGTATATTAAATATGTGACACGTTGGAATCGTTCAAACTGAACAATAAAGATAAGAGGAAAAATGTAAAAAAAAATGCTGTAAACAAATACCAAAATTCTAGTGAATAATAATAATACAACAAAAGCCTAAACATTATACCTGCCCATTAAATAAGGTTAGCTAAGTTTGAAATGCTTAAATTGTCTGTTTCAACTAATTGAGTGGTTGCACTAATAATTAAATTTACCAGCGTTCATAAACTGCATTAGCAACTTCAGGACCAACCGTCTGGTGGTCCATATACTTGTTCGCCACGTACGTATTATAAAAACGGATATACACTTATCTTTAGTATATATTTCAATTTATCCTTATCTTTATGACTAATGGCAAAGCTTAATTTTTGTATGACCATTTCCGTGTGTCGGCATGGACAATTTTTTTATGCATTGTATTGATGCAGTTTACGAATGTAACATGCATGAAGTAAAACCTTGAAATTATAACTTAAATGTAGTAATTACTTCAACTTTAATTCAAGGGGTAAATTTAATCATCATGATTCTTTTTAGAGCTGGGATCCTGTCGGTGTCTCTGATGTAAGTCCTTCTATTTAAGACCTTGCTATCCTAAACGCCATATGTATTAATCTTCGCCATCCGCTACCTATCTCTTCACAACCTTTCCTTCTAAGATCTTTGTAATTGGGACTGTCCTGGCGCTGTCATGACGTATGATCTTGTATTGACATTGACCAATCAGCTGCCTTTTACCATTTACAAGATTTCCGTAGCAGTATGGTTTAGACGACCATTTTAAATACATTTTCAATTCATCATGACATGTTCCCCACGGGGTACGCAGAGAGAGTAGAGCGCCAGTTGTCTCTAGAATAATGTACATCTTCATTCCATTCGGAAGTTTAAAAATATACATAGGTGTATCATTCGGCAATTCGGCGAACTATTTAATATGGCTAATGTGCATTTTCTTTCAGCCTACAATCTTTGGTGGTAGCCTATTCTCCTACCTACCTGCCTACCCACAATTGTATAATCTAACGTCGGTCCGTATCTGTCGATTAGTCTACGAGAGGCTGGAAGTGGGCAGTAGAATTAATTACTTATTAGAAGCAAAAGAATATAGTGCTTGCGCAGGCGATGTTATCCAGAAATTAACTAAGGATCAAATTAGTCCCTGTACAAGGCTAGGGCGGGGTTATGTTACGTTTAAAAAAACAAGTTAATTCCGTTTGCAACTATTCGTTTGCAGATAAGAATAAATTGAAGAGTGTTCATATGTGTGTAGCTGTATCTGTTATAGGAAATGTTTGTTGAATGTTCGTGTTTGTTATAAATTAGAAAAAAAAAGGATCCATATTACATTAGGTGCGTCCAAACAGAAACATTTCGTATGAAATACACTCAGAGCTACTTAATATACGTATACGAAATTTTTTTTTTATACCACATTGGTGACAAGCAAGCATGCGGTCCGCCTGATAGTAAGCGGTTGCCGCCGCCTATGGACGCTTGCAGCACCAGGGGTATCACTCGCGCGCTGCCGACCCTGCAGGAATCTTTTCATACCCTTCTCGAAGAACTCCATGCTGTACTCTCATCAGGGAAAACCTCAACGGGGAGCTCATTCCACAGCCTGAGCGTTCGCGGAAGGAAACTCCTTTGGAACCGCGCAGTGCGAGACCTTTGTGGTTCCAAGGTATGGGGATGAATTCCCCGTCGATGGCGAGAGGTGCGGTGGTAGAAGGTGGAAGTGGAAAAGTGAATTTGTTAAGATCATAATTCCTAGTATTATCTATATCTTTTCACCTTCTCAATAAGTTCCCTGTATAAAGTCCTGGAACAGGCAGTAATAATTTCAAAAAGTATTTGTTAATAGCCGCTATTGAACTTGCTGCCTTATTCACTTCGATACCTGAAATCACCATAGTAGAATCGTACCGCAGATTGTAGTATGTTCAAAATAGTTAATATTTACAGATAAAAATACATTCAAATCTAAATTTGAAATTTGAAAATGGAATTCAAATGTATAATATAAATCAATATTGAAAGTTCATATATTATGGAGTCAACAGTTTACGAGGCCTGTTAAGATTTCCTATTAATTAAACAAGCGACGATCGCGATTTTAATTTGTTAAACCGTTGCTTGCGACCGGTGTTCATTAGAAATACATAGATACATAGGAATTTCCTCATGTTATATACATTTATAAGCAGCAAGCCAGAAAATGATCGTTGTTTAGTTGGTATCGGCGCCTCAATATATTTTATCTACTATATAGGACAGATAAAAAGGTTTTTAAAATTTTTATACTATTAATATACCTAGTTGAGTAAAAGTATACGTAAAGGAGAAAATAATCTTCTGCTCCCTAGCTAGCTATTTCTCTAAGACAAGTTTAATAATAATATCTTGGTAGGTCGCAAGGGGTAGACAGAGGTCTAACAACACCCTCTTTTGTCAACGATATATTTAGAAATAGATATAAGTCAATGATTGTAAGGAAAGCATGGCTATGCTATGTCATATATTTATTGATAAACCTGAGTAAATAAATCTATCTTCTATTCTTTTAAATAGCTGTTAACACTTCACCTGTCATCGAAAAAAGAACCATTAAGCGTACATCCGACACTCGACCATTTTTTCAACGATTTCTACCTGACAATGTAACACCGAGAGGGGACGGGATCCAACCTCCCTTTGTCGGCGTGCCTTGATACCGTGACCGCACACCGCATTCATACCAAAGAAGTAATACCGAATACCGCAAACCATCGACTTTCCGCCATTAGGTAGATACCTAATGGTATACACAATTGTAGGTTTCTTTCAATCATGCGCAGTAAATTTTTGTTACTCAATTAGGTTTTATTTTTAATTATTTATACGATATTCACAAGTCTTAATATATATATATATATATATATATATATATATATATATATATATATATATATATATATATATAAATTATGCGTCACGTTGTTTGTCCGCGATTGACTCCTAAACTACCCAACCGATAACTTGAAGTAAGGATAGCTTACATCTCAATTTATAGCCACAATATAATTTTATTGCTAATTATTTGTCTATTATTTGACAGTCACAATTATTTGTTAGGTCTAAGCAATTCTAACAGATGGCGATATCTGTTGACTAGATTGAGTAAGTATTTATTTATTTATTTAGTTATTTACAATGTTATATGACAAAAATCTTAGCCAAACAAAGCGTGGCCGGGTCTACTAGTTATACTATATAACTGTGTTGTTATTAAAGGTGAAAATCGTTCGGCGTGACTTCTACTTCACTTATTAGTAAGTGCAAATTACTAAGATCTCGTTTGAACATTCATTGGGAATGTTTGGAAGACCTATTCGAAACTGGCGAGCATTTTTGACGATTCTGATAAATGCGAATGAAACGAAAGAATTAGGTAAAACTGCTGCTCTAATATCCGTGTTTTTACGTATTTACGTATTGACGTATATTTGTAGTTATTAATGTGCGGAGATTACTGTAAAGCTTTTTGGTGTGATAAATCATTTTTAACTTCAGAATAACTCATTGGTACTGTCCTGATTCGAAATTGCATCTGCGATACAGGGGACTACTCGGCCACCTCGGACCTCACAATATAAGAACTACTCACGAAAGAAATGTTAACCTCTTTACAAGCGGAAACTAATTAATTGGGCATGTGATGAATGATCCTTACTAAGATGATGTAGTTCACATTTATGTCGGTACAAACATAAATTAACCAAAATCGCAATAACGTATTAAACGTTCGAAAGCTCTTCAAAACTTTCGCCATAATTATCTACAAATCCGGCGAACAAGTCTTAATAAATGTTAATCAATTAATTACTTACCAATTAATTTTTCCGCCCATAAAATATTATAATATAGTGTAATTGGATGGAAGACGCCCGTTAAAGTTTGGCGGTAGATTTGCATAGATAACATTCGGTTACCTCATATCAAAACAATTTGCTACAATGGTCTTCAGGCCTATAGATAGTGCCATCCACGACGACGCAACACAAACAACCAAGTAGTAGTCGAGGTGGCACCATCTACATCATTCGCGCGTTGCAGGTTGTCAGCTTAAACCACCGACTATTGTAAAACTTCGGAGGAGTTTTGTCATAAGCGACGTACGTATTTTGTATTCTTCAAAGCTTGGCGAGTCTCGTCAGGTGTTGATATACGACACATTGTAGTGTTGAGTGGGCGAGCGTAACAATTGCTACTTAAGCCTTGAATATTCTACCGTACAACGTCAGTTACCTGATTTGTTTTCATCTGGTATTATGGCTGAGGCGCCCTTTAGGGAAAAACAACTACTTATTTGTCGAGAATGGCACTTGCATTTGGTAGTACATACATACATATCATCACGCCGAGTCCCCAACGGGGTAGGCTGAGAGAGTAGAGCGCCAGTTCTCTCAAGACTTGCATACCATTTCGCTTCCGCCACATTCATCAGTGTCTTCATACATGTTAGCTAATATTGTAAGTCCCTCCAAATTGCTTGGAACGGGTAGGCAGAGATGCAGTTATGTATAACCAATTTATACCGGATATAATATTTTCTTGTCAGACGTTCTCTCGTCTCCTGGTCTTGTTTTGTTACAAATCCTTTATTATTATTGGAGCTTCTATTCTTTGAGCTGAATAACCGAATCGTACCAAGTATAATAAATGGAACCAAGCATTTTCTTTGTCCATATCATCAACCTACTCTCTTTGGCAAAAAAAGTTACGTTCAGTTAAAATTAAAGATCGTATTTATTTCTTACAAAATTATTGGAACTTACTGTAGGTACTCCTTAGTTTTACCCACGTTAAGTACATCTTTGATTAAACGTGTGAGTTTTTAATTAAACTTAATTACAAACGCACACCGATTTTGATTGTATTCAAGTGAATTCGAAAATTATTTAGAATCACAATTCAACCCGATATGTGGGTGGCGCTGCGATCGTGTGTCAGGAAATATAATCTTTCACCCAAACGAAGCTCGTATTTGTTTTACTTGTTATAAAACAAATTCGCAAAAAGATACCGCTGAAACATTTATTAACTTAACGTAAACGTAAACTTAACGACTGAGAAAATAACATAAAATTAACAAATGGCTTTACTAGATTGCTACTAAATAAAATTATTGATTATCGAAAAGTCTTCTCCATTACGAATTACTGTTCTTCCGTTTATGTATCTTTTGTTCTTATGTTTACTCGTATAAATGCGAAAGTTTGTGATGTAGATGTATGGATATTTGTAAAGTAACGTTTTACGCAGATAAAATCAATACTCAAATCAATGAAAAATCAAAAGGCTAGTTATAATATATCCTCATGCCTTCCCATAAGAGTTCCCGAAGGGGTAGGCAGAGGTGTATAGGTAGCACCCATACAACCACTTTCTGCTAGATATATATTTTGTGACAGATAACGAGTCCATCGCCGTTACTCAAGCACAATTATACATACGCCTTTGAATTGCTTCTCAGACGTATGCAGGTTACATCTCGATGTTTTCCTTCACCGTAAACCTTGTGGTGTGACTAATCATTATAAAAATCAAGGAAAAAGCTAGTTAATAATATCATATATTTTTACTTGGTCTCTTCAGTGTTGCAATATCCATCGTCCTTAGTTATTACAGAGAGTCACGTCTTCAGGTCCCGTATTATCAAAGTCGCGCGACTTTACGTGTGCTGTGCGTAATACCACGGTAATTGTAATTGTGGCGCCCTCTACGATGCCGTTAAATAACAGAGCTAACAAGCTGCCTGACAAATTGGATTTAAGGCTGCGGTTTATCTAAGATACGCCTTGCTTTGATTAGTTTTGCGATACTTGAAATTGTTATTACGTTAGATGTTGATATTCTACGTAGACACTTGGAAAGACTTATTTATTCTCGACTTTTCTATTACTTCTCTCTCTTTCTCTCTTTATAAGAAATTATCAAAATTGATTCAACGTTTAAGTGACGCAAGTAAACTTAAACGCAACTTAAGTAAAGCTATTTATATAGAAATCATACTGTACAGACAGACAGTTACATTCGCATGTGTAGTATTAGTATGTTTGTAGATGTACAGTTTCGAGTTCCTTTGCGATGCGTTAATGAGTTTGTATCTATAATGGCAATCGATAAAATTTGATGGAACTCAATGATTTGCTAAGCGCAAAGGAAATACACGTAACGGACGTATAAAATAAGATTAACTTTGCTTGCTTTGTAAGAGATGCCGACTCATTAGCTGCTTCTTTAATACATGGTAAAATATGCCGCCGCTTTTTAGATAGCGCCGTCCACGAAGACGCGCCCCACCAATTTCTGTTTGAGGAAGTCGCGGGATGCGGGGACTATGACCCGAGTATATAAATTGTAGTGTGCGTGTGAACTCATAGGTAACCAGTGTGTACCGACAATACTCAAACATTAGTGGAAGGTTGCACACTTACACTATAAACTATGAGGAAGAATAGTGGGGCGCGTCTTCGTGGATGACACTATCTATACTCGTCTGATGGAAATTATGATTCGTTTGTTTCTGTGTGCTTGGAACGTACAGAAAAATATTTTTTGAGCGGTATGGTAATGTCGAGCCTTGGAGTACTCGCGGCACGCCCCCTCTATCCGTCACATCTACACCTAACAGCATTTGAATTACATTAATTTGTATCGGACCTTATGTGTAACTTACTGCGTCATTGTTGTGGCCCAAGTGAGGAGTGGTAAGCGGTATGTGACGTTTGCGCGAAATGCCTATTGTTTAGTGTAGCTAGAATTTAAATTATAATACTTTTTGTTTCTCCTTTTAAACTGTTCTAACAAACTTAAATGCTGTGAGATACGAGATAGGCAGAGAAAAAGTAGAGCACCAGTTCTTATACCTACACACCTCTTTCGTTTCATCCACATTCATCAGTCTTTTTATACAGGTATGCACGCCCATATAGAGTTCTCATCATTAATTGTAGTAAATTGCAAAATGATAATTAATTATACGAAAATTACAAAAATATAATAACGCAACAGTCTCTTCTTTTCGCAATGTATTTTAAACCAAGAATTACAGAAACCTAGATGTCATTTAATAAATAAATAATAATAATAAATACCTGGGACAATTCCACACAAATTGACCTAGTCCCAAATTAAGCAAAGCTTGTGTTATGGTAACTAGGCAACGATATATATAGATATATACATAAATACATAGGACATCCAATTACTAAGGTACAAATACTCGTGATCATCACACAAATATCTGCCCTCAGCGGGATTCGAACCCGCGACCTCAAGTTTCGTAGTCAGGAGCTCTAACCACTAGACCAGACGGCCGTTATGTATACAACAATATTATTATTATTAACTAAATTGCTAGCTTATTTCGCAAATTAACATAATGTCTAAGCTCACATTATTTATTAAGGGGGATGAAACTAAATAAATGCTATCTTTTGTGAGATGTAGGCGCGGAATATACATGTAAAATGTATATATAATTGAACAGCGCTAACATTGCGAAAAAGGCATGAAATCTTTTATGCATTTTTGACATATTTACCGTAAGCTCGTTAGCGACTATCGATCAAAACTCATGATACATTGTTAACTGGATTTTAATTCAGTTTTAACCGTCTGAATGTCTTTGGTCCAACTGAAAAGCTACGGCAGAGTTTAAGCCGGGATTAAAAATATACTCTAATTCGATTTTTCAAGCAGTTGTGGAATCCTGATGATATTAATTACATAGTAAGTTAAACGTGCCAGGACGTGACAGGACAGGACAGGAAAAAAGCCGTGGTGACCGAGTGGTTCGAGCAGTTGCCTGCGACACAAAGATCGCAAGTTCCAATCCGTCTGTACCAATGAGTTTTTCTGAACTTAAGTACAGTGATTAGTCACACCACGAGCTTTACGGTGAAGGAAAACATCGAGAGGAAACCTGCATACGTCTAAGAAGAAATTCAAAGGCGTATGTATAGTTGTGCTTGAGTAACGGCGATGGACTCGCCATCTGTCACGTTGGCACCTTAGATACCTCTGGCGGAAAGTGCGTGTGTGGGTATTACCTATACACCTCTGCCTAACCCTTCGGGGACCCTTGTGGAAGGCGTGAGGATGAGTTATTAGAGAACATAATCTACCTACCATTAATAGGTAATTTTCAAAGGAACAATATAAGGCTATAGGATAAACAAGCAATTAAATTATGTTGTTAATTTTATAATTATATACTAGCTGTCCCGCCCAGCTTCGCTCGGGTGAAAAAGTTAAATTGCCCGTAACACGATCGCAGCGCCACCTATTGGGTCCAATTGTAAATCTAAACCATTCTCGAATCTAGCTTAAGATACACAGAAACACACAGAAAGCTTCGCCCGGGTAAAAAGGTAAAATTCTTGAAACTCGATCGCAGCGCCACCTATCGGGTCCAATTTAATATAGCCTATGTTACTCGGGGATAATGTAGCTTTCCAAAGGTGAAAGAATTTTTGAAATCGGTCCAGTAGTTTTGGAGCCTATTCATTACAAACAAACAAACAAACAAATCTTTCCTCTTTATAATATTAGTATAGATAAATAATGTTTATATAATATACATATCATAAATCCAAATATCTCGCGGGATCGACAAAGGAATTACAGCACTAGTTCACTCTACTAACTTAATCATTATTTATTATTAGATACCTATTATACATTAAGAGTGCTCGAAACCGACGAGCATCCATGAAGAGACTGATGAATGTGGACGAAGCGAAAGAGGTATGTAAGTCTAGAAAGAACTGGCGCTCTATAAACTCTGCCTACCCCGTTAGAGACTCGGCGTGATGATATGTATATTATATATTTGACCTATTGTTTCGCGTTTTTTTGTAATATGTGAACTCTTGGTGTGCCTTAATAAATTAATAAATCGTTGTTTAGTTCAAATAATAAATCGCTATTTCAACCGCTAACGCTTATCACATGCGCCATACGCAAGAAACGGCCAAGTCACGCACAAGTATACACGTTCACACGTCGAACGGACGCGATACTTGAGAACAACCGCAATTGGTACTACAATCGGCTCAAATGGGATTAAAGGCCGCTCACATCTAAAGGCACCATGAGAACGAACGCGAGCTTAGTCTGACAGTGATGCGATATGTGACGACGGAACTCGTAAGGCGAGAGGGTGATAATCCTAGCGGATGCACTAATCCTATATAAAGTAGATATCAGTATGATCCGAATCGCAGGCTTGATGCTAATGATACGTAGCCTTAAGTCTATGGACCTTAATATTTTGTTCTACACTATCGCATTGGGGAAACCTGTAATGATAGTTGTTAGTAAGAATAAATAAATAAAAAAAAAGTTTCGAAATTTCTCGAAGGATATTAATACGTTTATTTATTCATAAGTTGGTAAGCAAGAGGTAGGGCATCTCAACCTTAATCTCAAGTCCGTAGCCAAATAACACAATTTTCGTGTTGTGTTCCTACGTGGTGAATAAGTTTAAGTGGTTTAATTAAATATAATTAAGTGGTTTCCAGTAATGAGCTCCTTGGGGAGGGGGGACGGATTGTTATATTGTTTTGGCAACCGAGGGATTAGACCTATTATGCTGCCAACACAGTATAACTCTCCGAACACAGAGTGGCAACGCGCAAGTGATACTTCGGTATCGTGAGCGTAAATAGGCTACGGTAACCGTTTCCCATCAGGTGGGCCGTATGCTTGTTTGCCACTCTTGTTGTATAAAAAAAAAGAAAAAAAAAGCTCGAAGTATTCCTCAGTAAGGTAAGTTGGCGCGTAAATTATGGAACTCTTTTGGAATGAAAAAATAATGTCATAAATTCCATTTTGTCCTTCACATTAGCACCTGAATATATCTGCGACGAAAAGAACCCGCCTGTGTTACACCTCTACCTCTCAGATACCCGGTTCCCTTTCAGTTTCCCGAACGGCTGTTCTAGCAGAATCTGGTAATGTGTTATTCTTATCAGTTAATGAAGCTATTCTCCTTTATTGATCAATAATAAAAATATAATAAAATTGCTTACCTCAGAAAAGTCTCTCTGCGACATGGTAACCTTATTCAATGACTTCTGAATCGAATCTGAAAAATAAATGAAATATTTTATAAAAACAGTTTATTAAAAACCTATAACATTTTTTTATTGTACGATGCATAATAGCTACCCATAAATAAGTAGAAAACTAATTTATTATGTATATACATACATACACCTGGCGAGATATTAATAAAAGTATGGAGGCATATTTCTTTAAAATTAAAACAAAAAAACACTGTCATAAAAGCCGCTCGGTAACATGTCGCCCATATATAATTGCATACCTATATTTTTTTTACAATACAATAGCTAGCCATAATTTGCAAGAAGACTCAGTTATTTACATTTACCTATTAAATATCATAATATATAACCAATCAATTTATGATAAATTGAATAAATAAATATACCTATCTAGAGATTAATAGAATCGACTTGTTAGTTTTTTTAGTTGATCTCGTGTGTGTGTATCGTATTAATGCAGGTAAGTATGTGTCTACACATACTTTATTTATCACTAGATGTCGCTGTATGCTAAATTAAAACGCCCGGATGACCTTATCCGTATAATGTATTATGTATAGAAATAGGTAAATAGGTAAATAGATAATAATTATTGTACGTTTTAAAGCATAATAATAATGAGTGTGTGGGTATAATAATCTTATGCTCTATTTTAAAAAAAATGCGTAAGACTAAAAACTATTGAAGACAATTATTACTATATCGTTAAATATTCTATTTTATTATATTGTTTAATTTTATTTCTTTTAAATGGTTTCGACAGAGATCTCGCGAATCAGGGAACGCTCAGGAGGTCCGAGCACCTTGTGTTTGCTTACCTAACAAGTATTTCTGAAGCTCACGCTACGGGACACTATTAAGAAAAATTGTGGGAACACTGTGGAAAGGCGTGAGGATATAAGAAGAAAAGGACGATGTAAGAAAAAGCAAAATTACAGTATTAAACTGATTTTCTAAGAGCAGTAGAGGCCGAGCTATTGAAGATCCAAACATCATGGAACGATGTAATTCTCGAACCATACGCTATCGCATTTATTATACTTAGCGTGGATACATGTTTGGCATTGGTGGCAGCATCCTATAAGAAATTCAAATTATCCAAACCATGTCCCGGACAAAGGGCTCGCTTAAAAGCTTTATGTTCCTTATATACAGTCTGGACAATAAATCTAGAATGCCTTATTAGTACCGTCTGGTGGACAGCGGTGTCTTATTTCGGCTTTTAGCAAAAGCTGGTATTCCTTATCTCTGAAGGTATCCAGGTCAGCAGCTAATTTTTCATTCAAATTATACATTTAATAATAGACTTATTATTTATATTATTATTTTATATATTAATAATAGACTGGAATGGCGCTCTATTCTCTCTGCCTACGCAGTGTTAAAAGTAACGCGATACATGTGTGTATAAAAATTAAAAGAGAAGATAAATGTTTACTTATTTCAAAATTGACCAATGGTTGCAAATCATCGTGTTTCATAATTTTTGACAGTTTCCCGCTTTGTACAAATTAACAAACGCCTTACATACTCTGCCTACCCCGACTCGGCGTGATGATATCTATGTTTTTATCAATATCTCAAATCATATTGTCTATCGAATGTCATGAGTTTTAAGAAAGCGTTGACAAATTTTGTATCATTTAGTAAAGCCAGTAAGGACAATCAGACTTACAGAGGATATTTTGCCTCTTGCCCTATAATCATGTGGGAGGGTTCGTCTGACGTCTGTCTGAAGGCTTGAATAAAGAGCCAAGAATAAGTGCACGTATATTCTTATATTGTTTTTAATTCGTTGACTTTTTTGTCGTCCAGTAGTACCGGGAAGGATTTAGGAGGAAACTGAAAATAAACTGTTTGATTATTGCTCGATTGTCTTCTAACAAACAGCTCCAAAGATAACAAAATGACAACTTTATTAGAAAGGTTAATACTAACTACGAAACATAGTTTTCTATGATATATTCAGAAATTAAAATTATTAATAAAATTGAAAAACCTCAAGTTGGACTCTACATATATATAAATTTATCGTTACAGCTGAATTTTATTTTCATACCAATTTTTTCTTTCATTGTATCATATATTAGAGCAACTCTATATATTACTAGTTGTCCCCCCAGATTCGCTTGGGCCAAAAAATAAAACCCAGTGGCGCCACCTATCGGGTCCAATTGTGAATCTAAACCATTCTCGAATCCACCTGAAGAAACACAGAAAATTTCACAGGTTAATACATGTTTACTTAACTCACGCACCAAAACACAAACAAACACACGCGATAACACACTCATCTCTTGAGCACGTGTTTCTGATGCTAAGAACATTTACGTACTAAATAAGATGTCCATGTATCTCATAGTAAAAGATTCGAATGGTCAAATACCAGCCAGAGCTGTAATATTTCAAAGTATCTGCGTGTCCAGTTGAACTTGATCATGAATATTCAATATTGAATGTTAATACATGTTAATTTAGACTTTGCAATTCTAATTAATATAAATAAATAAAACATTATTTATTAACTCGTATACATTCCTGCGTATCGAATCCCAAACTTCCAACGAGAAAGACATTAATATATGCCTATTGGAATATTTGGTAAAACTTAATAGGGATCCTAATTCTAAGACATTTGATGGTAGCTTACATAATTAAAAAAGTTGATTTTATTAAACATTTTTATCTTTTTATTACAGACAAGGGAATGTATATATAAACTATGCTGACAAGCATGAATATATTTTTATCTATATCTTCAGGGGTAGGCAAGGAGGTGTAACAACACCATCCTTAAACACTTTACAATACGCCTTCTTCGTTTCTAAAGCAGTGTTGTTGTGCAGTCGACACATTCGACTTTGAAGTTCCTCTCAAAATTACAGTTTTCTCCCGATGTATTGATAAAATTTAAGTTTATATATAAAGATGATTAGACTAGTTAGTAAATTGACAAAAAAAACATGGATGCTTCTGAGCCAATAGCCAAATATTCCCTATTAAGTCAAATGTTCATAAAAATTAATGAGTACGAATATGTCTGTGGTTCGGTCATCGACCCTAGATCGATCAACTGACCTGGTTGCGTGCCAGGATTCGGAAATGTGAAAGGTGAAAGAACATCTTGTGGGCTGAAAGGTCATCGAGATAGCATGAAACATTGTAGGCAATTGTCAAACTAATCCTCTCACTCTGGTAGCCAATTGAATGTAGGCAACTTATCTCAATGGCTTATTGTTCCAATGTACTCAGAACCTGATGAAATGATATGTACTTTTATATCTTTTTAGAGATTACGCGTAAGTTCATTGACGTAAAATCTCATTCCGAGATCAGGATTCCCTATCCCCTAATAGACTTCGATAAATGAAGAAAGAAACATTTTTTTTTCTGTTATTTAACACTAATTGGACTTTAAAACAAAGAAAATATTCCTTATATATAATAGAACTCTGTTTGAAACTGTTCCATTTCTGACATCTGTTGAAAATTACTATCCCTTGGATCCAAAAACGCCGTGTTGACCGAGTGGTTCAAGTAGTTGCTTGCGACACAAAGACCGCAAGTTCGAATCCCGACTGTACCAATGAGTTTTTCTGAACTTAAGTACAGGGATTAGTCACACCACGAGCTTAACGGTGACGGAAAACATCGAGAGGAAACCTGCATACGACTGAGAACCAATTGAAAGGCGTATAGTCGTGCTTGAGTAACGGCGATGGACTCGCCATCTGTCACGTTGGCACCTAAAATATATCTCTGGCGGATAGTGGGTGTATGGGTATTAGCTATACACCTCTGCCTACCACTTCGGGGAGCCTTGAGGGAAGGCGTGATGATATATTATTATAGTTGGTTAGTTGTTTAGTTAGTTGTTAAGCATAACTATAGCATATATTTATTCCATGCTATGTTAACAGGCATAAACGACTAGCACGTTTGAGACACAAGGTCGCATAAACAGTGTTTAGCATATGATATGCGATGAGGGAATACATTAAGATGAGGTAATTTATCGTTAGATACGATTTGATTAAGTATTACAATTTATGTATCTACATCGAAATATTGATCACGTTGCTTCCTCATGATTTTAATGTCCGTTAATTATTGTAACTTAATCTCTTGTAAGTATATTTTTTTCATAATTAGTGTATTCTAGTTATTTATAAATGTACGTGTATTTTCACACCTTTTGAGTATAATTTACCTTTAATACCAGTAGGTATATTTGCGCCTTAGAGACGGTCTTTGAATTTCTTCTCAAGCGATGGCAGCAAGGCTTCCTGCCGATAACTTCCGGAACCGTAAAGCTCGTGGTGAATAATCACTGTCCTTTAGTTCAGGAAAACTAATTGGTACAGTCCGGATTCAAACTTGCGATCTTAGTTTTGCATGTGACTAATCTCACATGCAAAAGCATCAGCCATCAGCAAAGAAAGAATCAGTCAGCCATCACGGCTCTTGCAGGTAATATTTTGGAAATACTGTTTTTTTTTTGTATTGTCTCTCGTAGCGTTAGTTTCGGGAACTGATCATCTATGATCAATAATCTGATCAATGCATCCGCCTTCACTATGTAGCAAGGTCGGCAGGTGACGGGCGGTCCTTCGAATTCTAAATATTATTTTCTAACAGGTGGCCTCAACAAATTTCCATTATTTTCTTTCATTATTAGAACGACCTCCAAATTACATCTTACAACACGACACGCTTTGTGGCGAACAAAAAACTACCAAATTTTTTTTAGGAACAGTAGCCAGGTGTTTGTTAAATTCAAATTCTAACCTTGGTTAGCAGGCATCATTACGCGCACGTGAAGTGGCGTGAGCAGAGTAATCAAAAGTAATTTGTATGCACACAGTCGGGCTAAGGCCGGGGTACACTGCATCAGGGTGCAATACACCACAGCCCCTTTAATGGGGCTGTACGGAAATAAATATATTGGGAAGTTTCCACTCAAACTGAACCAGCTTGGCTGTCCCAGGATATTCCCAAACTTATACTATGGAAACTAGTCAACGATACTCCTAATTGCTATGTATATATAGATATATATATGTATATATACATATATAAGTACATAGATACATAGTATATCCAAAGCTAATGTACAAATACATCATACAATTATCTGCCTTCAGCGGGAATCGAACCCAAGACCTCAAGTATCGCAGGAGCTCTGACCGTTAGACTAAACGGCCGCCAAAGAATGAGACGAACGGAGATGCATGGGGTAAAATGAGATGACATTAGACGAAATTATAGGAGTGAGATGAAATTAGATGAAGTGGCTTGAAATTAGATCAAAATATGAAGAAAAATTACTTAAATGTTAGTGCTGTAGTAGTTAGTGAAATGGCTATAATTTTTAATCAATTTGTAGCAAGTCATTTTCCTTCATATTTTGATCTAATTAGCATATTTTTTTATTTCATACCAATATTTATTCTGACCCTTCATCTATTAAAAATTAAAAATAAGCTTAGGTGTTTTGTCACTACTATCAACTAGTTAGTACACCTCTGCCTACCCTTTCGGGGACCCTTGTGGGAAGGCGTGGGGATATATCAACTAGTTACCACGTTATCATTAATCCAATTTAACAGATACATAGATAAACCCCCAACCAAGACAAATACATATGTTCATCACACAGATTATCGAATCTAAGCAGAGAAACCAGGAACACTATTAACGTGCTGGTAGACTACATACTAGTGTAGTCTACCAGCACGTTAATAGTGAACACAGAAAGGTTGTAAACGCACCTTTAGGTTCTTTTTACAGGTATGGTTTTTAAATCACAAATTTGCTTTCTGCCTTCAATGTACCTTAGCTTTACAAGTAATCGTTATGTCTGGGGATTAAGATATATATTTAGCTTGATCTTCACTTTGCGATGTGAAGTTCACTGTAAGTCACGTTTTCTTTTGTTCACGTTTAATAATAATAGCGCGAGTAATTTATTTTTGTCAAATTATAAATTGAATGTACGCAAGTAGGCTCGTTAGGTTGGTACCTGTGTTATTGCGTTCCGAGAAATGTTGATGTGTTTTTAGATAATTTAATTTAATTTGTTTCTGCCTTACGGTGGAATACGGTTGATGATAACTGACAGAGAAATGGACAAAATCTATGGTTTAACATATAGGTTTTTTTCTAAGTAACGAGCGTGGCTTTGGATTTTAGATCGTGCCCGTAATCTTTCGTTTAGTAATTGATGTCAATGAGAGTGTGATTGTTAAAACGAAGATATTATATTGGGTTGGATGTACAATAATGTTGAGTGACGTAAGGTTGGGGAAACAGATGTATATATAAACGAAAGTGTCTGCAAAAAGGAGCGAGAGAAGATCACGTTTCAACTATCTAGATCAAATCGATCGAGTAGTCATGGGTACACGAAACTGGCTAGCATGTATGAAGAGACTGATGAATGTGTCTGAAACGAGACGTCTAAAGAGAACTGGCGCTTGTTTATTATGCTATTATTATAAATTTTTTAGCCTTCCATTTCCTTTTCAAGTACTTTTGAGCATAAGTGGCGATCTTTTGCAAGTGACGTCGCTGCGCACCGTACTAGCACACGCTGTTCCCTGTATACCTGTTGTGGGTACAATGAGGATATATTAAGTACTAGCTGTGCCCGCGACTTCGTCGTCGTGGACGGCATTTTTATCTTTCGTAATTTCTTTTAGTTTTTCAATAAAAAGTATCCTATGTTACTTTTTATACCTCCAAGAATATGTGTACAATTTTTTATGATGATCGGTTTAGTAGTTTTTACGCGAAAGCGTAACAAACAAACTTACATTCACATTTATAATATTAAGATAGGATTAATTGCTATCTGCCAAGCCCTTACAGTCCTGCATTGCACAGCTTTGTGATATATTGAATTGTTTTGAATGACTATTGGATTGTATATATCACTAATATTATAAATGCGAAAGTTTGTGAGGTTGTATGTTCCCCTTTCACGCAAAAAGTATAAAACAGAATTTTGGAACCTAGATAGATTACTAGCTAGATGAACACATAGTTCAAATCCCAAAAAACCACTAAATAAAACTGCCTCATATATCCTCACGCCTTCCCACAAGGGTCCCCGAAGGGGTAGGCAGAGGTGTATAGGTAATACCCACACACCCACTTTCCGCCAGAGGTATATTAGGTGCCAACGTGACAGATGGCGAGTCCATCGCCGTTACTCAAGCACTACTATACATACATACGCCTTTGAATTTCTTCTCAGACGTATGCAGGTTTCCTTTCGATGTTTTCCTTCACCGTAAAGCTCGAGATGTGACTAATCACTGTACTTAAGTTCAGAAAAACTCATTGGTACAGTCGGGATTCGAACTTGCGACCTTTTGCGTCGCAGGCAACTGCTCGAACCACTCGGCCACCACGGCTGTGTTTCGCTAGTAATGATAATAATAATATATCCTCACGACTGCCCTCACACCCACTTTCCGCTAATATATATATTTGTAAATACATTACCTGGATCAAATCGATCGGACGCCCAAGGACGGGAACGTTAAGAGTACTCGAAACCGACGAGCACGAAGGGACTGATGAATGTGGACGAAGCGAAAGAGGTATGTAAGTCTAGAGAGAACTGGCGCTATATACTCTCTGCCTACCCCGTTAGGGACTTGGCGTGATGATATGTATGTATGAAAATACATATTTACTAGCGGAAATGAATGTACATGTATGTATGTATATTTAATATATATATATTATGTATTATGTTTACAATAAAGCCATAAACATTTATAGGCCCTTATGTAATAAAGTGCACGCGATAATGACTACAGTACTTGTAAGACTCAACCACGAACAGTAAATGTACTCATATTCCCAGCGGCTCGCTGTTTGCTTGAGCAATCACTTCACTTCGCAGCGCCTGAGATTACGGCTTCGATTCCCACGCAAAACAAACATGTGTATTGTACAAGTACCTACACACGGCAGTAAAAACGACAGCTAGTCCCGTCTACGAAGCTAAAAAATTCGACAGATTATGCCAACGCTATATCCACTATTATAATAGGCCAGCGGTTTCACCCGTATTAATTAAACTAGATGGTATATAGCATTCGACGATATACTCACGCCTTCCCACAAGGGTCCCCGAAGGGGTATGCAGAGGTGTATAGGTAATACCCACACACCCACTTTCCGCCAGAGGTATATTAGGTGCCAACGTGACAGATGGCGAGTCCATCGCCGTTACTCCGGCACGATTATACATACGCCTTTGAATTTCTTCTCAGACGTATGCAGGTTATCTCTCGATGTTTTCCTTCACCGTAAAGCTCGTGGTGTGACTAATCACTGTACTTAAGTTCAGAAAAACTCATTGGTACAGTCCGGATTCGAACTTGCGACCTTTGCGTCGCAGGCAACTGCTCGAACGACTCGGCCACCACGGCTATCTAATGCAAAAAGATTTCTAAAATCAGATTAGTACTTCTATTCTTGTATTCTATCTAGTCTTTGGTTCCGTTGTCCCGGAATCATCAGACTTGCACAGACATTAATCTCCTTCAAAAAGCTTTTCTTTGAACACTATTTCTCTTTTTAACTTGTTCATATGTAGGTTTAATTATGTATATGTTATTGTATGTATGTTATATAAGTATATGTTTCGTATTCATTTATGTAGAATGCCTATTTTTATATATTATAATAATTGTTTATATTTCATCCTCTCAACTGTCACATCTAACTTTTCTTTCTCTGTTTCTTATCTCTCTCTACACTGGTTGCCTGGTAGAAATCGCTTTTGCGATAAGGCCGCCTATTGTGACTACGTTTTTTTTTTGTCATTTCTGTTTGTTTTGTAAATGTGTGTTTGTACAAAAAAAGATATATTATTATTATTATTAGTAGTACTTCATGAGTTTGAAGCGAAATAGGTCTGTAAGTCTAGAGAGAACTGGCGCTCTACTCTGTTTACCCTGCGAGGAACTCGGGATGATGTTAAATATGTATGTGGAGTAATAGTTCCTAAGATCACCGCGTACAAACTAACAAACAAAATGCTTTTTGTAATATTAATATAGACAAGTCGTTTAGTACAGCCCTACAAATGCGCAAGAGTCGAGACTAAATTCACTAAAGAGGTCGCGTGCTAGCCCGCGGGCTCACACGCCGATGATGGCAGCGCCGCCATAGCAAAAACACTCATGACACTGCTACCTGTTATAAATATGACGTCATGTTATATGCAAGACTTGGTCTGCGCTTACACTTGAGTAAAATTTGATTTCATAGGTACATAATTTTTTTGAGAAATATAATATATGTAAATATATATACATATATTGTATTGCTCAAAAAGACCACGCCGAGACCCTAACGGGGTATGCAGAGAGAATAGAGCACCACTTCTCCCTAGACTTACATACCTAATAAATATATAATCTTAATATATATATAAATTACGTGTCACGTTGTTTGTCCGCGATGGGCTCCTAAACTACCTAACCGATTTCAATAAAATGTACACACCATGTGCAGTTTGATCCAACTTAAAAGATAGGATAACTTGCGCAACGCAACGCAATTGGAGCCGATAGGTGGCGTTGCGATCGTGTTTCAGGAAATCTTACTTTTTCACCCGGGCGAAGCTGGGCGGGCCAGCTAGTATATACCCTGTATGTTAATCCAACTAATAACCTATCTCATAATAATAACATTTCACCCAATTATATTCTATAGCTTTTTGGTAAAAGAGGAACAAACACCCCGACAAACTTGCGTATTTATAATATTATAAATAATATAATAATAATATATCCTCACGCCTTCCCCGAAGGGGTAGGCAGAGGTGTATAGGTAATACCCACACACCCAATTTCCGCCAGAGATATATTTTAGGTGCCAACGTGACAGATGGCTAGTCCGTCGCCGTTACTCAAGCACGACCATACATACGCCTTTGAATTGCTTCTCAGACGTATGCAGGTTTCCTCTCGATCGATCGATATTAGTATGGTAGCATATTAATATGTATCTAGAAGCAACATTGTACATAAAATACTGCTTCTACGTATTATTATGTATGTTCAGGTTAAAAGCTGATGAGTTTCAATGACCAGTTAAATGTTTTGTTGAATATGTTAATATCCGTGAAGAGAACTTTGTAGGTTATTAATGTTAAGTTAAAAGTTCATGTGTTGAAAAGTAACATTACATTACGCTATAACTTGTTGGCATAGTTTATGGTAAATAATAATCATATTCAAACTGAGATCGAACTGTTTAAACTTACTCTGCAACTACGAATATTTGCAAATATTGCATCCAGGTAATATTTTTATATTTACATACCTATAGGTACTAATGTAATTACTTTCTTATCAATACGAGTACAATAAGAACGAGTTAAGGTTATGTATCAAATGAACATATAAAAATATGTAGTACAGAACTATGTACATTATAAAATTTGTGTACGTTTATGCAATAAATCTTTACAAAAACGTATTTGGCATTACAATGTTGTAAAAACCCTTGCGATTAGCACGCAGACGAGCTACGGTCTAGACCGCAGTAGGTATTCCTTGCCATAAGACTGTATAATTTTCCCTTTAACTAATATTGAGCGTAATAAAACACGCATTATTGATATACAAACTAAAGGGAAGCGTCCTACTTGTTAATTAAAATGTAAGAATTTATGCAATTCACTGGGTGTTCCTCGCGGCTTTATCCGCGTAATTTTTTTTTCTGTCTGACTAATACATATACATACATATCATCACGCTGAATCCCTAACGGGGTATGCAGAGAAAATAGAGCGCCAGTTCTGTCTAGACTTAGGTACCTAACATACCTAATACAATACAATAACTTATAATCTCTATGCCAAATATCATTCAATTTCGTTGCGTCATTGTGGCGTAATTGTGCAACAGACATTCTCAAAAACTTTTAGTTTAACTGTAGGATTTCAAGAGCCGCGGTAGTAGCCTGCAAAGTTGAGACTGCAAGTTCGAGCTGCGGCGGTCAGTGTTAATGATTTTTTCTTACTTGTCTACGAGCTTTGCGGTCAATAAAAACGTGAGGCAACCTGCATGTGTTTGAGAAGAAATTGCTTGAGAAACGATGGCTGCCTCCAATTCGCCATTTTTTATACTACATGGTTAACAAACATGCCTCTGGTCCGCCTGATGGTAAGCAGCTACCGCCGCCTATGGACACTTGCAACACCAGGTATCGCTGGTGTGGCGACCTTTCTGATCTTTTCAGATCCTTCTTAAATAACTCCTGTTTAACTTATATTGTCTATACAAACTTTAATTACTTCTTAAGCGAATTCAGGATCCCTAATGCACGTAAATTTACAGATATCAATGGGTACAAACATGTCATTTAAATTTAACAACTTTCTACAAACACCAATCGACAACTACAGCTTTACTGCACCAACAGGTATGTATATATGAATGATTTAAGTAACGAGCGATACAATAGATAAATATAATACAAAATTAAATATTCACACAAACAAAGACAACGTAAAAAGTTACTGTAGTAACGTATCATTTGAAACCTTGAAAACGGTCATGGATACGATTGAGTTTTGTTGGTTTTCCTTATAAAATTGACATAATTGGCCGCCAAGTCGGTTAACCACGCAATTTGACGTAATAAAAACAAACCAACTTAACATCTTAATCACAACAACGTGAAAAAATTACATAATAAAAAACACGTAGCGACGAATTGACTATTTCCAGGTTAGTAATTATAAAATTATTCCTAACATATTATTATGTTGCAGCGTTTGTTTAACATTTATTACTTGAGATACCTTACGAAAACAGATTAACGACTTCAAATTAATAACTCACAACATTAGACATACCAAAGTAAAAAAATCTTAGCGCTCTACAACGGCGCGCGTTGATGTCTTTTCCACTAGACGGAATGTTTACGAGCAGTCTCTACCTAGAAGTCGTCTTTATATAAATGCCTAGAAAAGCCTCAGATAATAAATACATTAGCCGTTCTCACATTATCACTGGTAACAGAGATAATGTGTATGAAAGCACAGGCATGACCCATCAAAACAACTTTCTACGACAACTCAACACAACACTCCCGTGTTTTCAATTACACTCCCCTTATCTCAGTACGTCTAAGAAAACGTATTTGGAAAGCAACATGACGTTACATAAACTTGATAGTAGCGTATCAGAAGCAATGTACTGCATACATAGTTATTTGACATGAAAGGCTTTCTGTTCTAACTCTACATACACTCTTACACACACATCTTTTCGGTTGAGTTTATGGATAGGTGTAACTTACCATCGCGGCCTTTGATTTAGGCCAATTATAAAACCATTTCTTGGCTCAAACACGGTTATTACCTACACAGGCAGACAAACAAAAAATATCAATCGTAAACCACTTTACGTACACAAGTAAAACTGTAGTTTTTTTTACAATTCCATCAAAAAAGTGTTTGATATCACATTATTGAGTCACTGAAGGTTAAGTAGCTAGTAATAACCGATGACAGGTTTCATCGATTGTATTTTAAAAACTACGAATAGTATTGACGCTAACGAACGGTGATGGCATGCGCACGCGCAGCCTCCGAGCGACTGACTGCCGGCTCGCGATGCTACCAGGTCATCTTAAAGTGTTATACTATTCAAACTTTTAAAAGCTTACGTGTTAAGTTAGCCAAGAAAATATAATATTTATATAATTAATCAAGCATTTTTTTATATTTCATACGATAACTATTGTTTATTCAAACGAAGATTTTAAAGTAACTGCGTGAATATATATGCATATTAAACTCTAATAATGTTTAAGAGATTTCAATTCAGTTCTCTACATATACAGTGAAATGAATAAAAGCGACATTATTAGTTTTCATGGACTATGGTAGCCGCTTACAAATAATATTATAAATATAATAATAATAATATATAAATATAACATTTGTTACATGCATTTGTAGAAATCAAGGACCTATTAAGCTTAGAGCATTATTATCATTTATTTAATTACATACATACATATCATCACGCCAAGTCCCTAACGGGGTAGGCAGAGAGTATAGAGCGCCAGTTCTCTCTAGACTTACATACCTCTTTCGCTTCGTCCACATTCATCAGTCTCTTCATACATGCTCGTCGGTTTCGAGTACTCTTAACGTATTAATTAATTACGTTATATTATATTACTATAAAAGTATTCTACTATTTACTTAGCACATTCCTTAAGGTGGCAACACTGAACAAACCGCCATTGCTGTTAGAGTGAAATAAACGTATATCTCTCTCGCTCTGCCAGCCGGAATGTGACCCGCTATCACCTTGAAGGCCGTAAGCTTGCGGGCGCTTCAATGAAAATAAGAGCTTAAGCTTTACGCATTGCTTTATGTAATGTGATCAATATATTTTTTATTTAATCGTTCGCATAAAAGCCTTGGTGGCCGAATGCTTCGAGACCAGTCCAGCCCAGCTCCCTTGCTCGCGATCCAGCAACGCCCTAAGCCGAGGTTCGTTCCCCACAGAGGGTGCCCTTAGCTGTGTTGCTTAAAAATAAAGTGCCTGGCTGGAGGCCTAGGTCTCGCCATTGACCGGTTAAGTAGCAAAATTTCCCGGAACTCAAGCTACGAGAGACAATACAAAAAAAAATGCTTCGAGCAGTTACCTGCGACACAAAGAACGCAAATTCGAATCCCGACTGCACCAATGAGCTTTTCAGAACTTAAGCACCGTGATTAGTCACACCAGCTTTACGGTGTAGGAAAACATCGAGAGGAAACATGCATACGTCTGAGAAGCCATTCAAAGGCTTATGTATAGTCGTGCTTGAGTAACGGCGATGTACTTGTCACATTGGTACCTAAAATATATCTCTGGCGGAAAGTGGGTGTGTGGGTACTACCTATACACCTCTGCCTACTCTTTCGGGGACCCTTGTGGGAAGGCGTGAGGATATTTAAATCATTCGAATGGTACACCAAGAAATTGTAATGAATATGAACGATGAGCGTTCAGTTTACTTACATAAAATATTGTATAATTACATATTCCGCCACAAGATCTGAAAGAATAGATCGTAAAGAAAAGCGCATATGTTCGACCACACATTCAAAGACACACTTACAGTCGTATCTGATCTGTATCTGTATCTGATCTAAAATATCTTCAAGCCTTTCCACGAGGGTTCCTAAAGAGTTGTGTTTTAACCACACACCCACTTTTCCACGGACTATATCTCCGTTGAAAAGCGGTTTTAGTTAAGGCGCCAAGATGGCGTCTATCGCCGTTTCTCAGGTATAACTGAGATATTATTAAATACTACATTCAAACATTTCAAACATACATATATACAAATCTTAACGCCGAGTCCCTATCGGGGTACGTCTATACATACGTCGTTGAATTTCCTACTGATGACTTAACTACGTACAGTCGGAATTAGAATTTATCAAAATTCGTTTTTATTTTTAATTTACATTATCTGAGTTAATAATAACAAAATTTGTTATAATAAACGTAGATTGCTAAAGTATGCCAGCTTAAGGTCTGCAATCGCAAATGACTACTTACAATACATATGGCAAGCAGTAAGCTTAGCACCTCATTGTGTCTGCTAAAACAAAGACTTACCAGAATTAGTTTCCTTATTATGAGTACTAGAAGTTGTAGAACTTATTTTACCTACTCTAAGGGACGAACGCGTCCCCTATTAGCGAGTTTAGAAAGATATTTAGTTTCAAATTTCTTACAAACCGTAAGAAAATAGATGCAATCTTCCCTCAAGTGGAAGTAAATAGAAATAAATTTACCTACTGACTACATTATGGAGGCTAGCAGACTAGAACATCAGTCATGTGCCTTTCCTTTAGAACAGTGGTCCCAGAGAACATGCGAATGATTACCGGTAGCAATATTTTTCTTATGACCCCATCCGCTATAACAAGTTATCTAAACGGTACTCATCAGCAAGTATCGTTTTATGCTGGTTTCCTTTTCAATTAGCCTGTAATGTGTGCTGTCTTTACACTCACTTTGCGTACGTACCATTATGATATGTCTTGGTAAATTATACTTTTTTAAAACCATAGAGTAATTTTTGACGAAGCGCTGTGGCAGTCATTAATTAAGCCTTGTTGGACAGTTTAAGTAATTACATGTGAAATAAAGATTACAGGTTCAGACACTGAAGGTCTGTATGAATTAGGTTTTTTATTATTATTAAAAAAGCTATTGAATTGTAGGTCTTGCTCTTATGACGGCGAACAACTTGCATGTGATAAATTTAGTTGCAATCCTTTCACACTTGTGCAAATAAATTTATTTCCGGAGAAAGAGGGAGCTGCATAGGTTTAAACCTATGCCTACTTCTTCGAGAACCTGAAAGCGTGAAGATAAAAATCATAGTTCGCCTGTCCTCTTAGTTTTTTGTTTACACGACTACCTACAACTTTCATTACACAAATTTTCAACAAATGAAATTCAGAGCGTACATAGGTATGTAACAGGATTTAAAGCTTAGACTATCTTTGATCAAGAATAATATCACTGTCCTTAAGATCATAGCTATTGCTGATAAACCTGTAATTTATTTTTAAAGTAATTTCGTGGTTAAAGCTCCTGCAAAGATAAGCAGAGCAATTAATACCAAAACAGTTTTTCAAGTTTGCTTGCTACATATATTGAGGCTGTTTCGTCAAATAAAAAATGTGGCTAGCATTCGATCCGCTTGATGGTAAGCAATCACCGCCAGCTATTGACACGAACATGAACAATTACTGAAAATGAAATAAACTTAGATGCCGTATTCTATCTATAGTTTCCTCATTCTACGAATGAAGCAATATGACACAACACAGGTTGCTAGGCAACTCAAATTAATATACATGTGTACGTTGCCAGTATCTACATTAAGGTACTTACTTTATTATATTTATGTTATACATGTGTTTCAATGTTTTTCGAATTAATGCAATTCAAGTGTGCCTTGATTATATCTATATTTCCAAGGTACTTAGGTATTATGCCGTTTGTTTGTATCGTGATAACTGTCATTTTCTAGGATGTTGGCTCCATAACATAACATCGCTGTCAACAGTGTCAAACAAACAACCAGCAATGAACGGTAACCGGCAACGCAACAAATTTCGTTTCGTTTGAAATTGCGTGTCTACTGACAATGAAAATAACTCTTTGAGGAAGTTAATTGAACGTTACTCGTCTGACCTCATATGGAGCAATTACACGTCGTCGTTTTAGCGCCCACACGGACAACACTCATGCAGTGCAACTGTGACCAACTATGACCTAACGTGAATCACTTCTCTCCACATTGCCAAGGAGATTGCACGGAAGGAGGTATGTATCGATTTCACACAATAAGTTAAACCGTATTTGAATTTGTTTACTGTGTTTAATTAATAAAGATCAACTCAACTTTTAATACTGGTTCGCATTTATTGATAAGCCTAGGTAAGCGCTTTTATTTGTTAGTTAAGTAATGTTTTGTGTTTGTTTATTATTATTTTATATTCCTTAAGTTAATTGTACTTGATACAAATGTTGCTTGAAACATATTCATGAAACAATTTGTCATAGGCTTAAACAGTGACACAGGAATGCAATACCCTTTACTCAAATCTATGTAATGGTTTTCCCATTTAGATACAATGATTTATTTTCTTTTTTATTTTATTTTATTGATTTAGGTCTACCAACAGTTGTTACATTAGAACATGTTAATTAATTTACAATGCACTTATAATTATTAGCTTAACGCACAACTCATTACAGGCAAACAGAAGTTGTAACAAAGACAGTAACAGGTCGTAAATTAGGATTCAGAAAAATTATTGAAGTACCTAACTTTAAACTTAATTAACAGTTTTTTTACTTATTTTATCATTGTAATTACACCGGAGAGATATATAATATACAATAGATAATCTAGGAAACACAGTTGCTAAGCTATATCAAGATGCGGAAAACAATTATTGTAATAAGAGAATTGCTCTTATTACAATAATTGTTTTGCAAGCTTAACGTTGCTAGTAAAATTTCCTAGTCCAATTGAGTAAATAATAAATTGTAATAATTGAGTTGAGAATTTGAATTGAGAATATATTGCAAAACATAAGGAAAGTTTTTACTGTTTCAGATAATGTCCCGTCCAAAACCACAATGGCAGCAGCAAGCCTTAGCGGCCCAACGCCGGGATAATGAACTGCGTCGTGCTGAGGAGTTACAGAAGGTGGCCAATTACTTTGAGGCAAATACCAACAAGTCAAGGCATCATGAGCAGTGGACCACTGAAGGCTACTATGAAAGGGCTAATAAGGAAGCAGAACAGTTGTGTGAAAGGAAAATAAGGGCTGTGTAAGTAGTAATTAGTTTTACCAGTTGTTCATCAACAGTTTTCAGTTTGGGATGGTACCTTCACCTGTTAAAGGCATATGTTTGCAGAATATACACATAAAATAATAAAAGCCATGGTGGCCGAGTGTTTAAGTAGTTGCTTGCAACACAAAGATTGCCAGTTTGAATCCCAACTGTACCAATGAGTTTTTCTCAACTTAAGCAGAACTTCTGCAGAGTTCATTATTTTAAAAATATGATTTTTATGTTTATGCATTTGTACCTTGTAGTCATACCTTGTTTTCAATTTCAACTTTAAGCAACCTACATTTCCATTATCACTAAAACACTGAGGAGAGGAAGTATGATTCATCTTGTGTTTTTAAATATAAATCAATAATATATCCTGTTTTACTTTGTTGCTTGACCACCAAATATGGTGTTCAATGTTATGAACTCATGTTTTCCTCATTGGTATAAGATAGTTTTCAGATTTAAGTTAAAGAGGTCTTATTTTTGAGAACAAATGACCGCACTAGCAGCTTGCAACTTGGTTTGGGTGCTCTGTGTATTTGGTATAATAAATAATAATACAACCTCACACCTACCCACAAGGGTCCCCGAAGGGGTAGGCAGAGGTGTATAGGTAGTATCCACACAACACACATTATTTATATAAACTTTCCTGAAAAAACATGTAAGTGATTGTTCATACAACATTAAAATAAGTTCAGTAGTTTTTAAAATGGTTGTTTTACATGGTGTGCATCTTTGGTTCAATATTTGGATGTTAGGGTGATTACAACTGCCATTAATGTAACTTTATATCAGTTATCTGACTTTCTTAGCTTATTTTACTGAGAAACTATCAGGGACCTTGAATAGTCAGCATATTGGCCTAAATTAGACAGTGCATAGGTATAATACAGGTATCAATGTGAAAAAGGAACCGAACGGGTATACAGTGGTGTAATAACTGCTTTGGCTTGTGTTTCAGAGACAACTTTGCTGTCTTTTAAGTATTAATGAAACATTGGAAATATTTTATCATATAATTAATTTATTTACAGGCAACTAGAGGAACGGCGCAAGAAACTAGAATTGATGCTTTTTCAAGAAAATATGCAATATCAACAGGAGCTGAAGAGTTTGGCACAACAACCTAAACTATATAAAAATGGGTAATTTTTTTTACTTTAATCTTTGTTATTATCTTAGTGCCAAAAATAGTCTTATACAAACCTTAAATTATAAAATATAGTTAAAACCAGAATATGTGATTGTTTTTAAAATAAAATGAATTGGATTTATTGGTCAAGCTTATTTTCATTTTAAATCTTAAAATGCTCTATTATAACAAGAAATCATTCATTCCATCTATCCAAAAATGTATAGTAAATATATATATTTTTTATCTTTTATCCCATAGTAACATCATCAAAGATGATGTTACTTGTTAGAGACGTGTTAGAGAACGGTATATTAGAGCGCCATATATTCCTTTTGTAAACTTAAAAACCCTAAAGTAATAATATTATTACATATATAATACTTAAGTAATAGCATTTATAGCAAGCTTATAGATTTCATTAGAATAAAAATACAAAATACATATCAATATATACAGAACAATATTGGTTAAGATTGCCGAATATTGGTAGAGAGCCATGGTGGCCGAGTGGTTCTAGTTGTTGCCTACAACACAGACTGCAAGTAGGAATCCCGACAATTCAATGAGAGTTTGCGCCATCGCCATTTAACGCTGCAGGAGCCACTTACATTTTAGTAATAATAATAATACTTGGGACAATTGCACACAAATTAACCTAGTCCCAATGTAAGCAAAGCTTGTGTTATGGTAACTAGACAACGATATATTTACTTATATAGATAGATATATACTTAAATACATAGGACATCCAAGACTAAGGTACAAATATTCGAGTTCATCACACAAATATCTGCCCTCAGCGGGATTCGAACCCGCGACCTCAAGTTTCGCAGTCAGGAGCTCTAACCACTAGACCAGACGGTCGTCTGTTATAATATCTTGTAAATAATATCTTGGGCCAATACAATCAAATTTACATTTTTATAGGGATGTCTCGAGGAAACTCTTTGAGGCCTCCCGTGACAAGAGGGCTGGCGAATATTTCGCTCAGCGAATCAGCATTGCCATACAACGTGGCAATGCCGCTAGTCTTCTTGGCACCCTTCCGCGTGACACAGATTTGGGTCATTTATTCTATTTATAGTTAGTTTATATTTATTATTACTTTCTCAAACATGTAAATAGATATTCAATCTAAATCAAATCAAATTAACTATTGTCAACTGTACATATATGGAAGTTAAAATGTATAAATGTATATAGAAGGACATATATATACATAGAACATAGTCTAGCTTTATGGATCTTATGTTCTATTTATTTATTTTATTTAGGAACAGAAAACACAGTTATAATTTACAAATAAGTTTGCCTTAGTGCCTGCAGTAGTATAT
Source organism: Drepana falcataria (assembly GCA_945859725.1). NCBI lineage: Eukaryota > Metazoa > Arthropoda > Insecta > Lepidoptera > Drepanidae > Drepana > Drepana falcataria. The sequence goes on along the minus strand of OX243941.1, from coordinate 3,835,701 downwards.
ACATATCTACAAATAACATATTAATATCTTTAACAAATATCTGCCCTCAAGTTGCTATGTGTTAAAATTCTTGTTGTAAGAGAACTAAGCAAATTTTTTTTTAAATATTTTTATCTATACTAATATTATAAAGAGGAAAGATTTGTTTGTTTGTTTGTTTGTTTGTTTGTTTGTAATGAATAGGCTCCGAAACTACTGGACCGATTTCAAAAATTCTTTCACCTTTGGAAAGCTACATTATCCCCGAGTAACATAGGCTATATTAAATTGGACCCGATAGGTGGCGCTGCGATCGAGTTTCAAGAATTTTACCTTTTTACCCGGGCGAAGCTTTCTGTGTGTTTCTGTGTGTCTTAAGCTAGATTCGAGAATGGTTTAGATTTACAATTGGACCCAATAGGTGGCGCTGCGATCGTGTTACGGGCAATTTAACTTTTTCACCCGAGCGAAGCTGGGCGGGACAGCTAGTACCACATAAATTGCAAACATGTATTCTATCTGGGGAGCGGTTACCGCTGCCTTTGAACGATTTTAACACCAGAGGTCTTGCTTGTGTGTTACCAAATTTTGCCCATATACCAAATAATGCAGGAAAAACTGTTACAAATAACTACTAAAGAGTAATGGTTATTCCATTTCCAGATCGTATTTGAACAAGGTACCCACGTCCACCCTCCAGGAGATCAACCAGGGTATAGTGGAAAAGGAGGAGCAGCTGAGGCGTCATGAGGCTGAGCTGCGACTGCACCACGCGTGGAGGCTCCGTCAGCCGGAGCTGAGGGCGGCCAGCTCGTACATCGCTAATGGCAAGCTCAAGTCGGCCTGGTGAGGAATCATATTTTAACTCTAGCGACGTTCCGCGGTTTGATCCAATCTTCGTTATAATTTGCCAAATTAACACAATATTTTTATGAATAATATAATATTCCTTCATATATATAATAATAGTTTGCAAACCAGTAGTTTTGGCGTGAAAAAGGTACAAATATCCTCAGAAACGTGACATTTATAATATTAGTAAGAGCAATATACATACTATCACGCTATAAATCATATCACGCTATAGCAAAGCGCCACTCACTTCACTCTAGACATGAGGGCCGGTAGCAGCGGCGGTGCAAACGTGTGCACCCCTAGCGGGAAAGAAAACTAAAACGCTCAGATTTTATTTTCTAGAGATATATATATACATAGGTATAGATCCAACCATCCATCTGGAATATGACATCTGAGTCGTCGCTGTCTTTCGGGCACCACTTTCCTCTCATATTTATGGAGGTTACCTCGCCATGTTTTCTTTCAACGTAAATTGCAGACGTCCTCTTCAACCACTGGGCCTCAACGATTAAAATATAAACTGAGTACTCCTCTGACTGTGCCTATTTTTGTAGGATGGAACAAATTGTCGAGAAAGAGATGCAGAAGAAGAAGGATGAGGAAGAAACAAGAAAGGTGTTAAAAGATAGAGACGAAGTACTACGCCGGCAGATAGAGATAGAGGAAGAAAGACTCAGAGAAAAGGAGCAGCAAATGAAGGTATTGTGATGGCAATGTCCAAGGCACTCAAGAGTTGCAGGCTCGATCCCTTCGCATAGGGCCCACAATTACTTGTTTTGACTTTGGTAGCTATGTTCTTAGCAAGTAAATCATCATATCATCACGCCGAGTCCCTAACGGGGTAGGCAGAGAGTATAGAGCGCCAGTTTTCTCTAGACTTACATACCTCTTTCGCTTCGTCCACATTAATGAGTAAATGATAAGTTTTATTCTTCTTAACTAATCCCCCCTGGCTAAGCATGTTTTAAATTACAATTTTTTTCTTGATTAGTATAACTACTAACTGACTAAAAACCTCGTCAAATTTCGTTCAATAGTTTTTGAACTATTGAATTTAAAGCGACTTATACAGACAGACAGACAGACGCGGCGGGAGGACTAACTTATAGGTTTGTTTTAATTACTACGCGTCGAATGAATGTAGGTTTTTGGCAATATCTTCCTTCACTATAAAATGCATGCTACACACAAGGATGGGAACGTCAAGAGTACTCGAAACCGACGAGGATGTATGAAGGGATTTGTGAATGTAGACGAAGCGAAAGAGGAATGTAGGTCTAGAGAGAACTGGCACTCTTTTCTGTCTGCCTACCCCGCTAGGAACTCGGCATGCATAAAGTGGTGGTGATAAATCACTGTAAATGAAAAATCTTTGGTACATCGAGTTTGAACCTTAAATCTTCATACTGACGAGCGTACTTACGAGCGTACTTACTTACCTAAATCACTTGGCCACCAGACCACTGTCATCAGTACAGATTACTGATTACTGTCACAGTAATGTCATCAAAACTATTACAGGAACTCCGTGAAAGTTTAGAAGGTCAAATCGCGGAACTGAGCGAAAAGGAGACGATCGTAAAGCGATTAAGGAGACAGGAAGAGAAGGAGTCAATGTTGCTAGACGAACTTCAGTTCATATCGTGCGAGAGGGAGCGAGAGATGGCGAGGCTGGTGTCGGAGAGGGACGCCAATATCATCAATATGGGCCTACATAAGTATAAGTTGAAGAAGAAGGTGCTCGCTGTGATAAAGGAGATTGAACTCGACTTGGAAATGATTGATAAGTTAAAGAAGGCTATGCTTAAGGTATTCATGTTGTATCTTTCATGCTTTCAACACGTATTTCCGAAAGGGTTAGGAGATGTGTAACAACACACCAGAGATACATTTAAGTGAAAACGTGACGTTGTCGTCACGTCGTCCGTCACCGTACCTTAAGTATGACAATCCAAACGTCTTTGAATTTGCTATCGAATTTGCGCAGGTCCATTACTGGTAAATAGTTTTGCCTTCACCGTAATCTTGTCTAAACTTTGTGTGTGCCAAGCTGAGAAAAAAACTCATTCCGCCAGGTTTCGAAGCTGCAATCTCGAATTTGCAGGCGGTCCACTACTTCTGCTTTTATGTTATTTGTTTCATTTGCATTTAATATTACCTATTAATCAAGCATGATTGTCATTTCAGGACTACGAGTCAGAGCGAGACAAATGCACCAGCTATAAGCGAATACTTGATACTGTTTTGGTTGAGTTAGAGGAGCACAGAGAGCGAGAGCGACAGAGACAGAAGAACATCGAGGCTATGTACGACGGAGAAGCTCGGCAAATCAATGAGAAACAGGATAAGGTGAGGCATAAATAACTTAACTCATTATAAACTTTAAAAAAAATACACTAGTTGTTGCCTGTTCAAACTTTCTACCAATTTTTCGGGAAACTTATTTTAACTCCCCTAAAAAAACCTTGTCTCATCCACCAATCGTCTTTATATCCCCGAATTATACTTTAAGGGAGTGAAACGAAAATGGTATCGCTGATATATTTTCGTAATCGGTATAGCCGAGAGCCACACGTGGTGGAGACCATTCTCGACTTGACCTCTTTCGCCTTATCTACATTCATCAGCCTCTTGTTACAAACTGGTCTAGTTTTTTAGATCTTTTGAGGTAACAAAAAAAAATCTACGGAAGATTTTTTTTTTTTTTATTTATTTATTTATTTATTATGCTTACAACTATCCTTACAGGTTAACCTAATACAATAGTGTAGAAAAATAAAATAGAGTAATCCTAAAATTATGTACATATATATTTAATCCTAAACTTAAGTTATTCCGTCACACAAAATATGCTGTAAGTGGCCTTCGTGAATTCGTTCAGTGAACATGAGAAGACATCGGTTTGAGCCTAGATGCTAGATCGACTTAATCTAGGTAGTTAGAATGTGGTATTCTTCTGTAACCTTTCTATGCCTTTGCATACATTTCAATTTCCATATATTTATACAAGTGATTACTGAATTATTGGTTTTTTTTCAAACTTACAGCAATGGGCAAAAGAATGCGAAGCACGCGCGGCACTTATGAAAGAAGTTATATTGACACTGCGAAAGCAGGTGGAAGACAAGATTGAAACAAGTAGATTGCAGCAAAGGGCCAACGTCTTGGAACGGGAGAAGATTCTAGAACACATGGAGAACTTCCACCAGGAAGTGAAAGCTAAGGAGAGAGAGACACAGGTCTGTTTGTCCTTACATTATAGGCGACAAAAAAAACCATTTAAGAATATTTATTTACATTTACCAAAAGGCTTATCTCCTTTCTCATGTCTACACGGAGGTATTTGGATTTTATCCAAATAAAAAAAACAACTTTTTTTTAATTATTTAATATGCATTATCTACTAATGCTTGAGCAGTGCCGGATTAAGTCAGCGCGGAGCCTGTAGTAACCTCTATCACTGGGCCCTTGGCTTTCTTTAAGTTATTAATGTATGATATAAAGCAAAGAAACTACGTTACAAATAGTTACTATTATACGGTCTGAAAGCGTTAGGAAACACGGGGCTCATATCATTTGATACGCTTTCTACGTGCTTAATCCGCCACTGGTTTAGGATTGTGGTGAGAGTGTTTATTTTATGTTTATGCTAATTTATTAATATTCTGTGACAATTTCAGTTGAAGAATACGTCATACTCGACCATGGCGGCTTTACAGTCTCAGCTGAACAGCCTCCGAGTGCAACAGACGCAACTAGAGGCCGCGTGTGCCCGCGAAACCGAGTTACGGGAAGCGGTCGCGCATGAGAAGATGCTGCGAACCGAGATTGCGCGTGCGCAGCGGGAGGGCAGCACACAAGCTTGGGCTTAACACTTATAATCTCACTACAAAAGTTGTCATAAAACAAATGAGCAGTGCGGCGAATATTGCTTGCTCAATTTGCTACATATCCGGCTGTATAAGCGGAGGGAGATTCGCAAAAAAAAAAAAAGCTATTATTCCTAAGAAGGTTATAAATGTTTTTTTCGTTAATTATACCCGTGCAAAGCCTTAACATTAACTAGTATTATATAAATACGACGAAATTGCTTTTTGTGTAAGACTAAATGTGTACAGTGCTAGTTAATTTTTTATGCAGGATCAGTTAGGTTACTTTTTGTTATCCAAGTTACTACAAACAGTATGTGTATCTTGTCACACTACAATATTATTTGTACACAAATATTGATAGGACCGCTTCGCGTTGCTCGGTAGATGTGTATGCTGCGATTGTCGTGGGTTGCGTCTGTCAGTCAGTTGGTTGTGAGATTTTCAGTGTGTTTGTGTTATGTGTTGAATTATATATGTTGTGTATGACTGTGATACCCACGATACACAATCTCAAGAAAAGCTTTATTATTTTCAAGTGATAAGTTACTTCAATATGTTTTTATGTTCGACTAAAGTTTTTAAATAAGTGTGGTTATGAATAGGTGCTTATTATAAGAGAACACGATATAAATATCGATTTTTCACATTCTATCTGTCAATACTAAGGGATATATATTTATAAGGGAAGAACACAAGAAATGCATCAAGAGTGGTTTCTAAATAAGGAGCCGTAACGTATAATATTTGTAAAATCAATATGAAGTAGCAATTATATTGTGTAAAAAAGCGAAAGGTAGTAATCTCAACACCAATGATATTCATAGTTTTCTTGCCTTGATTAAGACTGGAAGACAAATTAAATATTGTGGTATATGTTTTATTTAAAAAAAAAAACCGTCATTTGAAGTTCCTAACTCTTATTAAGTGTAACAATAATAAGATTTAATACAATATTTTTGTATGAAAACGCTGGAGTTGTTTCCAATTAGACGAGTGTGTGGTTTTTAATGAAATAAAAAAGTAAAAACACCCTGGTTTGTTTTTATTTTTAAAGTAAAGTCGTCGATATAAAAGGAATTATATATCGAATATAAATAAAATATTATATATCGAAATAAAAGAAGAAACTTTAATTAAGAACAAAACTAAACTAAGTATTAAATAGTAGTCTGACTAAACTGTCTCAATAATTGACATGACATTGACATTTTGAAATGTGAAAAGCGAAACCGTGTCGCACTTCGTCAGATGCATGTTTCTACACTAAAGATAGATGGCGCTTGCACGAGAATTCTACAACAAGTTTAGTTTAAATTCTACAAAGAGTATTCTATTACCAAAGACAGATGGCGCTCTGATGCAGGCACTTAAACATCTATTATAATTGTATACATACTTAAAATTATAAAGCTGATGTTTACTGTTGAACGCGCTAATCTTAAAAACTACATAACCAATCAAAAAAAAGTATTAATGATTATCATAAAAAAAATTGTCAAAACAAAGTGGTAAAATAACAATTTGCCGTTCGATAACACAGATGGCGCTACTAGTCAAAAGTTCACACATTCCTTAATATTATTATTTAAAAAAAATACGAAATATTTTATAGGGAGCCGTGGTGGCCGAGTGGTTCGAGCAGTTGCCTGCGACGCAAAGGTCGCAAGTTCGAATCCCGACTGTACCAATGAGTTTTTTCTGAACTTAAGTACAGTGATTAGTCACACCACGAGCTTTACGGTGAAGGAAAACATCGAGAGGAAACCTGCATACGTCTGAGAAGAAATTCAAAGGCGTATGTATAGTCGTGCTTGAGTAACGGCGATGGACTCGCCATCTGTCACGTTGGCACCTAAATACCTCTGGCGGAAAGTGGGTGTGTGGGTATTACCTATACACCTCTGCCTACCCTTGTGGGAAGGCGTGAGGATATATTATTATTTATTATAAATATTTAATATTAACTTATTAATATTGCTTAAGCGATATGGGTAGTTAAAATTCCAGGCTTTTCAATAATGTATCTCATTCCCAATTTTTATGCGGCTTTACACCGGCTAATAATATTTGGTTTTCACTACACTTGTCTTTATTTGTATTGTGATCAGTACCTACGACCGAACATTTCGGCATATTACCTAATACCGAGAGTTTCAAGAACAAAGCTTTCGGCAAATAAAGGATTCGTTGATTTAGTATGTATTTTTCCCCGCCTATCTTTACTGTCTATCAACAAGGTTGGTGTACCATGTGAAATAAAATTCTAGGTCCTTTTACCAACGTTTAACATATTTTATTGTGTATTTTTCATGAAATGACCCGAGCTCGCTCTCAGCCATGTTCAATTATATAATAACTCATAATCAATTTAAGAGCTGGGCTCTTGTCGGCGTCTCCGATGTAGTCCCTTCCATTTGCTTATTCCCAGTGCAACCTCTTTAACCTTTGTATGTAAATCTTAGAAGATACTTTTTATTTGATCTGACTTGTGTATTGTCTTGGTCTTCCCCTTCCTTTCTTCCCCATTACCTATAGTAACTAAGGTTGGTAAAAAGGGGTCATTAAAAGTAACCGAGTAAAAAAAAGCCGTGGTGGCCGAGTGGTTCGAGCAGTTGCCTGCGACACAAAGATCGCAAGTTCGAATCCCGACTGTACCAATGAGTTTTTCTGAACTTAAGTACAGTGATTAGTCACACCACGAGCTTTACGGTGAAGGAAAACATCGAGAGGAAACCTGCATACGTCTGAGAAGATATTCAAAGGCGTATGTTTAGTCGTGCTTGAGTAACGGCGATGGACTCGCCATCTGTCACGTTGGCACCAAATATACCTCTGGCGGAAAGTGGGTGTGTGGGTATTACCTATACACCTCTGCCTACCCCTTCGGGGACCCTTGTGGGAAGGCGTGAGGATATATTATATTATTATATTATTATAAAAGTAACAGTTACTTATTACTCGATAACTTAGTACAGATCTATCAAGCAACCAAGTTGTCTCAAAATAAACAGCAACGATAAACATACATACATATCATCACGTGGACTCCCTCCATAGGCAGAGAGGAGGAGGATGGAGCGCCAGTTCTCTCTAGACTTACATACCTCTTTTGCTTGTGGATAAACATACAAAAAATATACGAAAAATGTATGTACAAAAACCGCCGGTCTTCCCATCGGCATGGAAGCTTGCGTTTCTGAATCAGATATTTTTCTTTTGAAAATTCCCACATAACTACCCACTAACACGTGGGTACAAATCCCCACGCCGAGTCCCTCACAGGGTAGGCAGAGAGAGTAGAGCGCCAGATCTCTCTAGACTTATGTACACTCAAAAGTATTAGCTAAAATAGTAGCTATACATAGCAGTATATACGAGATCCATATGCGATCAATGTTTCTCGTGTCTGTAGGCCTCATCTTGAATGTCAGGGAAGTGCATCTACTAAGGGGCGGGGCTCAAACTGATTTGGATTTTAAAATACCATTGGGGTGCAAAACTCGCAGCCAAAAATGCTTCTCCTAGAAATTCTTCTTCTTCTTTAAAGTACCTCCTGCGGATTGACCTGTACTAGACCACTAAGCTAAGAGCAAGTCTTCTACAAGTTAGCAAACTTCAATGATGTACCTATAGTAAATAAACACCTTTGGACAATTCCACACAAATTGACACAGTCTCAAATTAAGCAAAGCTTTTGTTATGGTAACTAGACGATACGATATATTTACTTATATACATATAGATATATATATCCTCACGCCTTCCCACAAGGGTCCCCGAAGGGGTAGGCAGAGGTGTATGTATAGGTAATACCCATACACCCACTTTCCGCCAGAGATATATTTTTTTGGTGCCAACGTGATAGATGGCGAGTCCATCGCTATAGATATATATATATTTTATTATTATATATTTCTATATAGTATACATCCATCAAATATATATATATATACATACATACATACATAGGACATTCAAGACTAAGGTACAAATACTCATGTTCATCACACAAATACCTGCCCGCGACCTCAAGTTTAACCGTCAGGAGCTCTAACCAATAGACCAGACGGCTGTCTATAATGAAACATATATATGCGAAAGGGTGTGCAAGAAAGAATGAAAGAAAGAAAGGGAGAAGCAGAGGAAGACGTTCCAACTAATTATTACTACGGACACTGAAGGATGGGAACGTCAAGAATAATTGAAACTGGCGAGCATTTACGTAGAGAATCGTGAATGTGGACTAAGAGATAGTGGTGTGTAAGTTTAGAGAGAACTGGCGCTCTACTCGTTCTGCCTATCTCGTTAGAGACACGGTGTGATGATATGTATGTATTTAAATAGTACGTATATACCTACTTCATGGTGCTATACCATGGGTCGGCAAAGCGCGAGCGTTGGTGTTGCAAGTGTTGCATAGGCGATGGTAAAAACTTACTATCTAGCCGACCGGATCTCAGCTCGCCATCAAACAAAGATCTCCAATGGCAGATCTAGGCAGAGGCTTGGCTACATCGTCATAAATAGGCTACGGTAACCGTTTCCCATCAGGTTAGCCGTATACTTGGTTGCCACTCGTGTTTTATATATTGACGTCCACCTGGTCTAGTGGTTAGAGCTCCTGACTGCGAAACTTGAGGTCGCGGGTTCGAATCCCGCTGAAGGCAGATATTTGTGTGATGAACACGAGTATTTGTACCTTGGATATCTTATGTATTTAAGTATATATCTATCTATACCTATAAGTAAATACCTATATCGTTATCTAGTTACGATAACACAATTTGGGACTAGGTCAATTTGTGTAGAATTGTCTCAAGTAGGTATTACATATATATATAAAAAAAAGTATTTTTATCATTGCGCTCATTCGGTGCCAACGTGGAAAATGGCGAGACGTTCGCTATTTGTTTAACGTTAAACATATTATTTTTGAATTGTTTCCTTCACTGACAATAAGTAGCCTCAAGTTTACTAAAACGAAAGTGATAAATAGAAGTGTGTAAGTAAGTGATAGTGATATAACCTATAGGCACTAGCAACACTGGTGGGTATATCACAAGAGTTGTAGTAGATATTATATGGGTAGGTACTTTTTTTAGGTTTACTTGCGAAACGATAAAGATAAGAGTGCACTACTTTTGATACCACAGGTACCTATGGTAACCCTGCTTGGGAATCAGATGATTATAGGTTTCCGTAGGCAATATACTTTTTTTTACGGGAGGACGCGATACTGAAAATGCAGTTATCTATAATACCTATACATGGAAATATACCTATAAAATAGTAAGTATGAAAGTTACCTATTGGTTCTTGCAGATTTTACGACCTCTAATGGATTGGGAGGTATATATAACAAACCTTTATAATTCAAGCTCTGAAGCTCGTCTCAGCGTATTCTCAATAAGGCGTCGGTATAATATTACAACAACAACGATTAACAATATCACCTTAACTTAGGTACCTTAACCACATGTGGATCTGATGGAATAGTTCCAATTATATTAATTGTATTAGATATAGAAGTTCAGACAAAAGCTGTGAATGAATTCTTATCTGCAGTATTTTTTTATATGAAATATGAGTTTTACAAATAAATTCATCTTTATACAGAGCTTTTAGTTGTCTTTAAATTTGGCTTATAAAGTTCCATCATTTTCAATATAGGCAGAAACAGGAAAGCTCTAACCAAGCACCCAAAGGGGTTTCCGAGGCCCCGTGACCTTATTTGGGTGTCAATTTCACATTGGGCTAAAATGTTGCTGACTCATATTTCTGAGCTCGATGTTTGAGCCCTAATTAAATTATTACTTGCAGTAATACATTTATTTATTTACTTATAATGCAACCAATTATATCATGAATATAGGTCGGTATACATCCTTCACACAAGTTAGGTTAACATAAATGTTTACTTTTGATTATAAACTGCTGCGTTTAAAACATTTTATTGGGTTTAGAACGTATAAAAGCCCTGTACAGCTAAAGAAATGTATTCTTCGCATTAGAAATATTGCGATGGCGCAACAATTCGTTTTCTACGTAGCTATCGTACCGATGAATAGATATAAAAATAAAACAAAATACAGAAACCAAAGTCATACGTCTAGAAGGCGGGCAGCTGTCTACATAAACACGCGCCCCCGCCCACAGTCAAAACATCCTTTCGAACACTACGCCAGAGCCCAAACCATAAAATAAGACACCCGACCTGCCTAGAGACGCAACCGAAAAATCCAGGCTCTATAATTACGTGGAGCTACCACTCGATTCACCGGCAAGCCAATTTAAATTTACTGCGAACGGCGCACGTGTCCCACAAAATGAAATCCCACTACCGCACAGAAACACGCACGAAAAAAAACGGAGAAAAATACTCGCAGGCGCCACCCCCTTCTTGCTAGTGGCTGCGAGGTACAACCACGCCTGTTTCTCTACGCTACCCTATCTATCTCTGTTCCACCTTCTAAATGCTCGATGACTTTGTCTTTGTCAGTGTTGTGGCGCCGATAGGACACAGAAGGCAGTGTGCTAGTACGCGTTTGGATATCGCGCGTGTCGGTTGTCGGGAGACCGCGCGCGCGCCGCGGAGTGTCTTGTGCAGTGCCGTGTAGAGGTGCCGAAGTGGCGGGTTTCCTAGCCGCGGGTCGGGGGGCGCATGCCCCCTTCCATCAACACCACATTGGTAAAAGTTAGTGTCCTGTCCGTGCCTAGCTTTACAAACAGAACTGTATTGTCATATGATTGGGTGGATCCGTGAATGTGCTTAACGATGCCGACGTATGGAGGTTATTTATATTTTTTGTTTTTTATTTTTTTACATATTTATCATTAGACACTGTTGATGTTGCTGCATGTGAACAGTACAGTGTGCATGAAGACAGATATACACACCAACGTGCACATATATTAATCTCACAAAAAAAGACTAATAATGTCTAAGTCGATCCTCACTTCTTATCTGATGAAAAATAAAATTTTAAGTCGTATTATTAACGCTCTGTAAAAGATTTCAACGCGCTGCTGCCTACGACGGGAACATCGGCTGCGATAACATTAATATTCAAACAAATTATACAGTCAAATAAGTTGTAAAGTACACAAAATCAAACGATGATAAGTCATTTTTAGAGAAACGTATAGCAGCATGTAGATTCATTGTTTTGCATTAGGCCTACGTACACTGAAGTTGGCCTACAGTTGGCGCAAGCTTAAAGACGCTTTGGTTGAATTTTAGCAAAGATTCCACAGAGATTTTGCAATGATATAAGAATAATGTATTCGAGTGCAATATAAATCTTGGTAAATACCTTAATCTTAGCTTATAAAACTATTTTTTTTATAAATCTATGAAATTTATCACACCAAGAACTTAAACAATGGAAATTATTGTAAGTATATCATTTACGTTAGAAAAAACAATGAAACTGTGACAGAAATGTCTTTTAGACTACAGTCTTTCAGTCTCATCTTGCCAGGTGTCATGTTGTCACCTAAATATAAATCCGGAATCCAAAAGGGGGGTCTCATTACACCTCTGCTTAGGAAACCTTCACTAAATGTACTTTGTAATTTGTTTAATATTGTATTGTAGTTGTAGTTGTAGTTAATTAGGAAGTACCGAACTACCTACGGAAAAAATCACATGCCAATATTAGGTATGTGGCCGAACAAGCGAGTCAATCTCTATGTACTAATTAAACATTATATTATGTAGCTAACAGTGTTCTTGCGAAAAAAATAATTCATCTCGTTTCATTTATCAAAATTTTACTCAATCCACTACACACGTTGTGGTTTTCCGAAAAGAGTACAGCATACACCCGTCCAGGGTTTCCCTAAAGAGTAGTTACAGTATGGAGCTCTTCAAAAAGGTTGTGAAAAGATTTCTGCCGTAGGCAACGCGCGAGTGATACTCCTGGTATTGCAAACGTCCATAGGCGGCGTCCATTTACCAACAAGCCGGCTACATGTTTGCGACCCCAGTGGTATAAAAAAACAACTACAGTGGATGAAAATCCTTATGTTTATTTACATCCAGGCTAACTTACCGTAGTACATAGTGGTACTTATTGTATCTAGATATGACACCCATTTTTCCCTGAACCCATTTATTAGTCAGCCACTTATATCAAGCTCTGGCGGAAAGTGGGAGTGTGGGTACTAAATACAAACCTCTGCCTACCCCTTTTGAGACCTTTTTAGGAAGGCGTGAAGATATGAAATACTAACGGATCTTATAACACTAACGGAGAACCCGTACTATTTATAATTAAACGTTTATACATAGGTAAATAGGCATGCTTGAAAACTGAGACAAACTTGCCTACTGCCACATTGGCATCTAAATATATCTCCTGCAGAAATGGGGTGTTGTTACATCTGAAGAATATTATTGATTTAGTACAAAACCATTGTTCCGTATATCTCTCCGTATTCCGTATATCTACGTGGCTAGACTTCAGGATTAAGGATGTAAATTTTATATTTAAATGGATACATGATTGTCATCCTATAGGCATCGAACTGATCATTAGAGTATTTTAATAAATATTTATAAAACAAAAGAATTAAAGTTTACAGGAAATTGGTTTACAAAAAAACTAGATAAGGAAATGAATGAATAAAAATGCTTTCTTTTTTTATTTTTCTAAAGTAAAAAGTTCTCCAACACCTTTACATTCGTGTGAAAGAACTCTTAAACATTGTATTATCTCACTTCAATGACTTTGTAAACAATTTTGTTTAAGGGTATTTAATCCACATAGAAAATCTCCTTGCTTAGCTTAAGCCCATTTAAACATGAGTATAACTTGTTAAAGAAGATTTTTTAAATAAAAAAATATCATTTGAGAGTACAAACCTTGTTTTAAGCCTTACTTAACGTTGCTTTTTAACTGAATTTTTAATCTTCAATAGATTTTGTAGTTTAAGTATAAAAAAAAGTTTGCTGCATTTTGAAATATAAAAATTAAAAAAACTTTATAATAATTTTGAAACAGTTTGGCATATAATTTAATTGTTTAGGAGATCCAAAGCTAGATGCGGAGCCATGCCTATCTACCCGTTTCATAAAAAAGGTAAATTAAAAAAAGTATATTATATATGTTTACATCAATGTTACTTTAAATAACTTAGGTTAATTTAGGAGAATTTTATCTCCGTTAAAAATATTGTCTAAATACACATCCATTAAGTATCAGTATTCTTGACTAAAACTACAAATCGTGTAAAAAACGCGAATAACTAAAATATCATTCACAACAATTTCAAATAAACCTAAAATAATGATATTAAGTATGGGTGTTATCCATTTTCTTTACCCACAGGTTTCTTTGTAAAGCTTTCATTAATTTAGGAATTTGTTCCTACGTTTATTCCCCTGAAGGTTTTTTTCTCTGAAATTATGGTAAGAGTAATTGTAATTTAATTTGCGATATTATAATGCTTTTGTTTTTCATTTCATAAGAGTACGTAGTGTTGTTTTTATAAATTATTGAAAAATAATAATAAAATAATATATCCTCACGCCTTCCCACAAGGGTCCCCGAAGGGGTAGGCAGAGGTGTATAGGTAATACCCACACACCCACTTTCCGCCAGAGGTATATTAGGTATATTAGGTGCCGTTACTCCAGCACGACTATACATACGCCTTTGAATTTCTTCTCAGACGTATGCAGGTTTCCTCTCGATGTTTTCCTTCACCGTAAAGCTCGTGGTGTGACTAATCACTGTACGTAAGTTCAGAAAAAACTCATTGGTACAGTCGGGATTCGAACTTGCGACCTTTGCGTCGCAGGCAACTGCTCGAACCACTCGGCCACCACGGCTCTAAAATATATAATTGATTGAAAAATAATATGAAAAATAATAATATTAGATATTATCCAATATTAGAAATATAAGTACAGTTTCCACACCTATTTATTTCATCATTATCATCATCATATCATCACGCCAGTTCTCTATAGACTTACATACCTCTTTCGCTTCATCTACATTTACCAATCTTTGCCAGTATCGATCAGGTACTTTTATTTAATTCAATAAGATATAAATGAACTGACTGGAATTGAAATAGATAACAAAGAATGGGTTGTCATTAAAAAATATTCAAAAGACCGAGAGTACCGCCACAAAGACGAAGGTTTCATAGACAGTAAAGTCAACAATGTCATGAATACCACCTGTTTGCGGCCAGTCGATAATTGCTAGACACTGGCCAACTATATTGTCTATTAGTTCGCCCGGATCCTATGACAAATTGGTTCAGCGGTTTCTTCAATAATTGAGAAACAAATAAAATAAACTGTAATGATACTTCCCAGTTGTGTAACAAAGATGCAAACGTTTGTCTTCTTATTTTATAAAAGACTAGCGTTCCCACCCAGCTTTGCCCGGGAAAAAGTTAAACTTCCCGAAACACGATCGCAGCGCCACCTATCGAGTCCAATTGATATGTGAGCTATCCTATCTTTCAAGTTGGATCAAACTGCACACGGTGTGCAAATTTTATTGAAATCGGTTTAGTAGTTTAGGAGCCCATCGCGGACAAAACAACGTAACACGTAATTTATATATATTAAGATATTGTACCTATATATTTTATGGTATAATAACTGGTGTGGCAACACTAATTGGGATGGCGGGAAATTAATAAAGAAATTAATCCAGCTAATAATCTATCTATCTAATCTATCTCTGTGCCAAATTCAATTTAATTCCGTCCAGACGTTCTGGCGTGTTCATACGCAGCGTTTGTTACTCATATAACGAACATTTATACATCCTAACAAACTTTTATAATATTAGGGCTGTTTTCGCTCGCGGCTTCCTGTACTCAGATATTTTTTATATAAGATCAGAAGTTTCAGACATCCCAACATACTTGTGTGTGAATAAATCATATCATGTCGGCTCCTTCATGAGGTAGGCAAAGAGAATAGAGCGCCTGTTCTCCCTATACTTATAGAACTGTTTTACATCATCCACATTCACCAGTCTTTCATAAAATTTAATAAATATTATACATCCTCACCCCTTCCCACAAAGGTCCCCAAAGGGGTAGGCAGAGGTGTATAGTTAGTAAACACACACCCACTTTCCGCCAGAGATTTAAATATCTATAATAATGTTTTTTTTTTAAATTTAGAGATTAGAGAATGCTGTGTTAGTCTTAGGAATCGATACTAAGACGTGGATTTACCAGGGTTTACTTTGTGTACTTAAAACCTTTACCATTTTTTAAAGTCATTATTAATGTGTAAAGAGCATTCTGAATACCAGATTATCATATTGTACGTGTATTTTTGGTGAAGTGGATAACCTTTTTGGGCCCAAGTAGATTTGCAGTGGGATTACTTTTAAATATTTTACAGTCAAAATAACTCTTGTAACTTAGCTCAGACTAGAAATGCCTACAACCTATAAATGTGTCTTTACTACATACTATACCATGAAAACATTAATACATATCATCGCGCCGAGTCCCTACCGAGGTAGGCAGAGGGATTAGATGGTAGGCTGAATGTTTCTTACTTAATCACGCCAGAACGGCTGATCAGTATTGGATGAAATTTAGCATTTGGACTGGGAATATGACATAGGCTACAAATTATTTTTGAAAATTAAACGAGTACAGTTTGAACATTTATAATATTAGACGACCTTCTGGGTAGAACTCCTGACTGTGAAACGTCAAGTCGCTGGTTCAATTCCCGCTGAGGGCAGATATTTGTGTGATGAACACGAGTATTTGTACCTTAGTCTTGGATGTCCTATGTATTTATGTATATATCTATCTATATAAGTAAGTATATCGTTGTCTAGTTCCCATAACACAAGCTTTGCTTAATTTGGGACTAGGTCAATTTGTGTGGAATTGTTCCAAGGTATTTAATATTAGATTATCAAATTCAATGCGGGTGACACCGCAGGCTCAGCTAGTGTATATGTATATAGATACAACATTAGGTATATAAAACCGGTAGCAATGAACTTGAGGAAAAATCAGACTGTAGTTAGCACACAATGTGGTAATTTACAATTTAATTAAGTTTTAGTGAGGACTCTATAGGACACTGCAAGTTCTGAATACGTGAATATTACTAAACAATATATTGAGTTAATTAATAATACCCATTTTAAAAAAAGTCTATTCTAAAAACTGTAAATAGAAGTCGAACCGATAAAATGCCCTTAAAATATTGCTTGTTACAGTTTGTAGCCAATATTGATAATGAGGACAGTGTATTTTTTTATAAAATTAAATAATTTTATCAATAAGACAACAAATTTTTTCGTTACGAATATAAAAAAATATATTAAAACGCTGAATTAAATATAGTACGATAATAATAAAAACGAAGTAAGTAACAAGTTCTGAAATATATTGTCGGATCCCTAACCAGTAATTTTTAATGGATCTGAGTCAGTTTCATGGAATACACGTTCCGCGCTTTTAACAGAGATAACACTGTCAGCTTATTATTGTAACTATCAAAATCCACTGACTAAACAGCGTGACAGCGGTAAATTTCGTCCAGAAATCACACGCACCGCTGCATGTCCATAATCGCGGCGAATAGCCGTCACAGAACGATTTCTGAACGCAGTTGAAATGGCGCGAGACCAATCGCCCGTTCAGATTTGAATATGGAATATTAAACGTGGCGACCTTCATAAATTTAACCAATAAATGTCACATGCTTAAAACGGTCGAGAACTAACAAAAAACTAAAATATTTCCCTTTTGACAGTATGCACCAACCACACATTTATTAAAAATAAAAACATCACCACGCGAGGTGTTAAAATTTTGACTGATAAATAAAATAAATGTAATTTTTACGTAAATGTTTGCTTGGAGGGTTGACGTGGTTAGAAAATGTTTATGATGAAAGGAGTTGTTATGTTGGTACCTATGCGTACATCGGTAGGCAGTCAGTAGGCACAATAATGGTAGTGTTGGCGGCCGGTCTACCAGCTCTAGCACCTCGGTATTTAATGTCCTAACCCAGTAATAACATATGCTAATAAAACTTTATTCCGCTTACGCTTTATCGATCGTAAAACTCAATCCCATTATGTTCGTAGTTCAGTGCTACCAACTTTATGATGAATTGAACCACTGAAGTTGTATGCATACATCTACTTTAACTCTTATTCGTGTTCGTCTTGTATATTTCCGTTTTCTAGAATTGTATTTCTATCTCCTATTTATTACAGTTCTTGTAAGGAATAAGATGGATTTTATGGGTTTTGTCAGCCATTTTGAAAGTGGTTGTATATGTATTCTGGGTAACACACCACCTACGTCAATACTACTTACAACTGACATAACCTAGAAACTTTATGAGTTGTTGATCTGCACGTATTTGTAAGCTTATCCATTTATATCCTGGTTGCTAATAGCAATAATAGTAACCAAGCAGATTGAAGAGAGGCAGGGCATAGCGAAACCTGCCGTTAGCAGACCTATTTCGCTGCATCCACATTCATACAGTCAACAATCACTACACACATGCTTGGCAGTTTCTATATTATTTAATTTCACATAATACACTATAGTCCAAAGCGGTTTTGCCTAGATACTCACTTTTCTCAGTGTTTTTATACCTACAATTACCCGTGTTAAGTACAGTCCATTGTAAAATAGTATAATCTCTTCTACGGGGCAGGCACTGCCTAGTGTGGGGGTCGGATATTAATTTGTAATTTATCATATTTATCTGTAAGGTTATGGTAGTTATGGTTCACTTCTTGGTTGCACAGGACGCGGCGAGGCAGGCGGCGCAATGGCGTGCGCCGGCTGCGAGAAGCCGATCCTGGACAAGTTCCTGCTGCATGTACTGGAGCGCGCATGGCACGCCGCCTGTGTGCGATGCGCAGACTGCCGCGCGCCGCTCGCTGACAAATGCTATTCCAGGGACAATAAACTCTTCTGCAGGAACGACTTCTTCAGGTAACTTACTAGCTCAGGTTCTTACTAATGTTATGCTAGCTGTGCCGCACGGCATTTGTTTCTGGAATGAAACATCGTCTCTGTGTCAATTTTAATTCCATATCGTGAAATAGAAACAAAAATCCTCCCAAACTTTATAATATTGGTAGGATGCGAATGTTTGTCAAGATCTTAAGCCAAATTAACGAAATTGTATGAAATTTGGCATAGTGATATACTCTTAGCTTGATATACATAAAGTATATGTTTTATTCCGAAAAAATCTATGAATTAAATCTAATTTAGAGCCGTGGTGGTCGAGTGGTTCGAGCAGTTAGTTGCCTGCGACGCAAAGGTCGCAAGTTCGAATCCCGACTGTACCAATGAGTTTTTCTGAACTTAAGTACAGTGATTAGTCACACCACGAGCTATACGTAGAAGGAAAACATCGAGAGGAAACCTGCATACGTCTGAGAAGAAATTCAAAGGCGTATGTATAGTCGTGCTTGAGTAATGGCAATGGACTCGTGGAAAGTGGGTGTGTGGGTATTACCTATACACCTCTGCCTACCCCTTCGGGTACCCTTGTGGGAAGGCGTGAGGATATATTATATTATTATTATATAATTTAACGCTAATAAAAGCCTTGAGACAGAGCTAGTAATGTAAGATCTTCACGCCTTGCCACAAACAAAAACACGAAACTGACAGATTTACAAACGTCATATTGACATATCTGTCACTTGCACTTTCATCTAGCACTTAAAATGAATAATGTTTGCAATAACATTCGATGGATGGTAAGGCCCTAGGATCCAGGCAATTGTTTCTCATAAGTACGTAGGTTTCTAGCCTTCATGTCCACAGGTGTTAGAATTTAACAGTGTCATGACCATAAGAGATTTTGTGCTTTGCCAATCACTTTTAGCATTAGGGGTGTCACATCTATTGTAAAATATATTTATTTTCCAAGCATTCAGAGCGACCTAGTGGTAGATACGTGTACGAGGCACTTGGTATATTTGCGTTGCAAGTGCTTTGTAGTGATCCTGATCTAGAGTGTACCAATGTTTTTTCAGAATTTAAACTCATTAATTAACGAGGCTTACGGTGACAACTTTGAAAGCAAACCTAAGTACGTTTAAAAATAAAATTTAAAAAGAAAAACCGGTGGTACTGACTGCTTGGGTTATACTTGCAATCTTGACCTTACAATACTATGGGGCAGCCCTACACATAACGTTTTCTAGGCTTGTCCAAGTATCACACTATAGTTACAAATTGTTAGTTTATTACTTGAAGCATAAAATTTACTCGTATAGGTTTTGCCTGTTAAAATATGCGCTTGGCTTGAGTCTCTTTATTATTTATTATTGTGGACAAAGTTTCCTGTGATAGTGATCGGCAATAGTAGTGACGGAGTAATCTTTTTGGAGTCCCGAGTCCCTCACGGGGTAGGCAAAGTAGGGCTCTAGTTGGTTTCTAGATGAAGCTAAAATGTATTGAGCATTCAGTAGCCTTTTTTCGTTTCGAGTACTATACGATAAATGGATCAATGATCTAGGTTGGACTACGTCTTTCTTTGTTTCTTCTTCCCAACCAAAAACCAACCGAAGATTTTCACTTAAAACAAAAAACTGGCTCATTTGCCATGATAACTCATAGCAACATTGTAGAAAAGAAAAAAAAAACCCTATTTTTATATTTATGTATGTTAACACCATCAATGCAATTATACATATAAGCAACGCGTAATTTGAAGGCTGTCCGAGATTTCTTGGAATCTAATAAATAAGCAAGAAAATAACGAAGTATAAACGTTTAATTTCAGTTATATTGTTTTATTAATATTAAAAAGGGAAATAAAATACTGAAAAGTCTTAATAATACGAACGATCCAGCCACCGGCTCAATTTAAATTGTGTATTTTTGTGTACCTTTTAACCGACGAGCATGTATGAAGAGACTAATGAATGTGAACGACGCGAAAGAGGTATGTAAGTCTAGAGAGAACTAGCACTATATAATCTCTGCCTACCCCGTTAGGGACTCGGTGTGATGATATGTATGTATGTATTTTCTGGAGACAACAAAAGGTCAGTCTGTATTTTAGGTAGGTATTATAATACATTGTATTTCATCGTTCAGTACCTATTAATTATCATCAGAAGCCAGTGTAATTCCTTATCATCATGCATTCTAAGAATTAAAAAAAAGGACGTTTTGTATCATTTATCATGTAAGATTTTTTTGTAAAGGCCACCCAAGGGAGAAAGAAAATATGCTATTTTCTAACACCTTTGAGTTCCAGCGCAGTAATTTACTAATAGTAGGTACCTACCTACGGCGCCGATTGAAAAAAGCAATTTTAACGCGGGTCAGGTAATGGCGGAAAACGGTTCACTCATTACTTCCGCTGTCTTGATGGTTTAATTCAGTTGCGTTTTAGAGTTCCTCAAGAAAGATATGCGTTTTAACAATTTATTAGGTATACCTACCTAGTTCATTTGGGAGATTTTGGAAATTCTATATAGTATTGCGAGATGATATCAATGCATACAGTATTATGACCTCTGCTTTTATTTTGAATCGATTATCTTCTTATGTTTAAAATAACAATTTTATAACGATACACTGTATCTGTAAGTAGTTAGTTTCAACTGTTCTTTGTAAATATTATTAATTGTTGTTATTGTAAATAAACGAAACACTGAGTTTTATTACAAAAAAATCAATCATATGTTATTTTGTTGACATATGATGCTATTGACAGCGTGGTACACATTGAGTTGCTTTATACAAATGTTTTTTAAATATGTTTTTTATATTATAGTCATATTAGCATACCTACTTATCCCAAGTTTCAAGCTGAACACGAATTAAACCGTTGCTTCACTTTCTAATTTTAATCAGCTGTCTTACAATTTATATTTAAAGTTATAAATAAACTGATAGATGTGGAATGAATTGGGAAGACTTTGCCCAGCAGTGGTAAACTAGGTATTATAGGCATCAGGTAAATACATATAGGAATCAAATTAATAAGTATCAAATGAATGATTTTATTATATTCGAAATCAACGACCTCGACCCATCGTCCCACAAGTCAGTTGACGAAACATTACTTTAAAAAGTTATTTATCCATGCGTCAATGTCTGATAAAATAGACGAGAACGTAGAATACAAAATAAATTAGCACTGAAAAGAAACAACGTGTTTCGTAATACATTTATTTGACAGGGCACACCTGTTTGAGGATGGTAATATTTAGTAGTCGAAACCAACGTGCATGTGTGAAGAGACTGATGTATGGAGTTGTAGCGAAGGATAGTTTCTTTATTATTTCAATGAGGTGGCAAACAAGCACCCCTAATACCCAGGAACCTTTTGACACCTTCTTGAAGAACTTCATGCCATGTAGTCTCTAGGGAAGACCTCAACAGCAAGTTAGACAAGTGCAAACTTACAAGTTCGGCATAATTTTAAAGAAAAAAGTATAATGTTGTTTTTTCGGTACGGAACCTTAAAAAGAACAATGGTAAATATAAATGTCGAATGTAGCTTTGTGTTTTGATGAGTTTATTTGGTGACACTTCGGCGTAAACCAAAGTGACGTCATTTCCGTTAGCAAACAACCTTCAATTATTGTGTTAAGGGTATAAGTTTTGAATTGATGGTTCAAGTTCAAAGTTATTATTAAATAAAATTGGGGGCTTAATGTAGTTGCGTAGTGATAGGTTTTACGTGTTATTAGTTCTTATGTTTTTTTACTTCGAGATAAGATAGATAGATTCTGATATAGGATTTTTAGGTTAAAAGCGAGGTTGGTTATTATTATTGATGCACGAGGCACTTATTATAAGGCATAATCTACCATAAGAATTAGGCAACAATTCATTAGGTTTTCATTACCTACATTTTAATTTGGCACGAAGCATTTCTTATAAATTATATTGCTATTTATATTTAAACTTAGCTTGGTTTCCGAATGCTTTCCGAACGCATCTAAGACAATTTTAATAATTACCAAATATTCTGACAACCTTCGAATTTTTGAAACCGATGAAATGTTTCATTTTAAAAATGATGAAACATTGCGTTACATTGTTCTCAATATCCAAGTCGATATTAAAAGTTAAAAAGTTGTCTTCTACAAATTGGCGGCAAAGTTCTAGGTACATAACATGGCGCGATGCCAGCTACGTATTCAGACAAACCTTAAGTTTATGTTTTATTCATGCAGCCCCATCATTTATGTAAATGGACTCGATAATAATTCAATGTGATGATAAAATAATACGAAAATATTGCAGCTTAGAATTCAGTTTCCCGTTCATTCTTGTGATGAAGGATTTTAACTTTTTAATCTATGGTTTTTGAAGATACGCTGTGATTTATTTATAACGCGAAAATTACGGTTTAACTTTCAATTAGGATCGATCAATCCTTTTTTACAGATGAGAGTGAGACTAAATTAAAAATACAATTTTATTTATGTAATTAATAATACATTTTGTAACTATACAGCAGAGTTATAACAAAAGGTTAGATAAAATAAAAAGAGATAAAATATGACTTAAGTGTGTGATAATGCCTGCAGTAATATATAACTGTGTCGCATACATTAACACTCATCCCTAGAAAGAGATGTTACAGAGTTACCAGGAACGGTTCATAAAATTATACATTGACTTAACATGGAGCCGTGGTGGCCGAGTGGTTGTAGCAGTTGCTTGCGACGCAAAGGTCGCAAGTTCGAATCCCGACTGTACCAATGAGTTTTTCTGAACTTAAGTACAGTGATTAGTCACACCACGAGCTTTACGGTGAAGGAAAACATCGAGAGGAAACCTGCATACGTCTGAGAAGAAATTCAAAGGCGTATGTATAGCCGTGCTTGAGTAACGGCGATGGACTCGCCATCTGTCACGTTGGCACCTAATATACCTCTGGCGGAAAGTGGGTGTGTGGGTATTACCTATACACCTCTGCCTACCCCTTCGGGGACCCTTGTGGGAAGGCGTGAGGATATATTATTAGGATATATATATTATATATATATATATACTTAACATACTAATATATTTAATTAATCTAATTTTTTTTAAATTATATAATTAATTTAGCCAGATGTTACCACCGATTCTGCTATCAATAAAGTTTGGATTTTAGACGTTGCTAGTGTTACTAGCAAAAACCATAGAATGCAAATCAAGAGATAATTATCGTTTACCTATCGATAATGAGCATTTAAATTTTAAATGTATTGATTATACCAGACGTTTGGCAGCTTCTTCACGATCAACGGTTTTTTCACTAATACCTTAGACAATATAATTGACCTTTTTCTAGAGAAGATTAATTTCATCGATTTGCATAAGTCTTAGACTATAGACAGACTTTCGACGCGTTGTCGCTCGGTATTAATGTGTCTTAGCTTGTAACGATTAAATGCTTGTTTATGATGTACATTAATTAAAGCGAAATACATTAAAAAAGCTTAACGAATACCGAATATAATATTTAGGTATGTTGGGAACGTCAAGAGTACTCGAAACCGACGAGCATGTATGAAGAGACTGATGAATGTGGACGAAGCTAAAGAGGTATGTAAGTCTAGAGAGAACTGGCGCTCTATACTCTCTGCCTACCCTCGACTCGGCGTGATAATACGTATGTTATGCCTTTGTTCATAAACCATAAAGAGCTGTAATGGTAAAGATTGCAGGATTCGAGCTCCGACGGTCTATAAGATTTTACTCAAGTACTGTTATTTTACAGTTTTACGTTGAAGAAAAGGATCATGACGGAAACTCGTTTGAAT
Organism: Drepana falcataria; assembly: GCA_945859725.1. NCBI lineage: Eukaryota > Metazoa > Arthropoda > Insecta > Lepidoptera > Drepanidae > Drepana > Drepana falcataria. The sequence goes on along the minus strand of OX243941.1, from coordinate 3,811,220 downwards.
AAATTCAAAGGTACGCGTGTACGTCATATAGTAAATCATGCCAAAGAGACGCCATAGTTTCACGACAGTGCTACCACTGTTCACCCTTTCGGGGATCCTTGCCTATGTAAAAGTGTCATAACGCACTCATTGTAACATTAAATAAGACTTCTTGTTAGTTGAAACCCGGCGAGAATGTACCTGTCTATTTTATACTCGTCTAATTATTTTAACTGATAACATTGCTAGTTATGTCTGCGTGTAACTTTAATTATTTTTGGGAACGTTAAATGTATTTTGAATAACTGAGCATGTATAACGAGACTGTTCAATGAACTGATGGCTGAATGAAGTTAAAAAGGTCTGTAAATCAAGCTAGAAGAATCTCTATTCTTCAAGACTCTCTAGTCAACTCTTCTCTCTAGTATAACTACCTATATTCTATCTATATTCCTATTCCGTGAGGGATGATAATTATATCAGGCACTCTTTAAAAAATTTAAGATAAATATTTACAAGAATAGTTTAGGACAATGTACTTGACATTGATTTTGTTTTTTAATAACACACGAGACAAAAAGCCAACTACCTAGATTAAATCGATCGAACACTCAAGGATGGGATAGTCAAGAATACTCTAAGTGGTGAGCATGTATGAAGAGACTTATGAATGTGGACGAAGCGATTTCCGCTTTTTCGCCGACCAATACTCTCCTTGCCAACGCTATTTTGACTTTTTGAAAAAGCGCAGCCGCTAATGTCGCCTTATCCGATTACAATTTTTTATTTTTCTACAGGCGTTACGGAACAAAGTGCAGTGGCTGTGGCCATGGAATCTCACCATCGGATCTGGTCCGCAAGGCACGCGAGAAGGTGTTCCACTTGAACTGCTTCACTTGCCTCGTGTGCAGGAAACAGCTGTCAACGGGCGAAGAGTTGTACGTTTTGGACGACAACAAGTTTATATGCAAAGAGGATTATCTTGCTGGGAAAGCACCGACGCATTGTGAGTGTTATTTTTTAACTTTATTTTATATTCATAGTACGGCTCTCTACTATTAGCTGTTTTACATTAAAAAGGTTGATTGATAGTGCAATTAAAATGTTGGCAGCATTAGTTCCGATCTCAAATAAGTTCAATACGGATGGGAGGTTATGAAAGCTGGTTGGTACTAAACTGGACGAGTGGCGACATCGCGGGTCAATGTCGCAAAGCCAAATCAGTCGACAAAACTAGATTACATTGAAATTGCACTATTCTTGTCTGCAAACTATACTGGACATTATTTACGCAAGTCCAATCAAACATCGACATACGCTGTCTTGTTAACAATCAAAACTTTAGGTTACCATAAGAAAAAAATAATGAGGTCTTTTATTGTCCTCGCGGCGAGTCGAAGCCAATCGATGCAGAATAATTACTTTTCTAAAACACGACCACGTCCCCTTCAATTTCCGAACGTGACATGTGAGAATTGCATTCTCAATTCAAAATGCGTTTTTTATTGTTTAAGAACGTATCACGGCAACAATAAAACTCTTGGAGCACCCATTTTGAAATCGGATTTTTCGATCAATACGAACCGTAACCGAATCCAAGTGAAAAAAAGAAACAAAAAGTCCAAAGGCGTCGGACAAAAAGCCAACCGCATTACACATTAGCCACGTCTCCACGCGGTAGTGCCATAGACATCATTTTTTACTTTTTATTTACCGCTTTGTTGATGGCAACAAACACCTTGACGTGAGTCTCTTGAAAAAACTAACGGAATGGTAAGCATGGCACGAGATCGTGCACTAGTTACTATTAGAGAAATATTTATACTACTAACTAGTGCTTACAAATTATGTATGCTCATAATTTCATGGGCAGCAGCCTGGAAAAGCCTGTGAAGCAGCTTGGAACATGTCATGTACTCAAAAATTTTGTTGATTGTTTTAGAACCACAAAAAGAATTGCAAAATTACATGGTATATAAGTATACTATGTAGCTTCTACTTATACAAAACGATAAAATAACACATGTGGAATCTACGTTTATTTTTTTTATCTTATTAACGTAAAAAACCCTAAAACTACATTTCGGAGTAAGTATTATTTTAATAATGCTGAAATTTTGTTACCTTTGAGGCTATTTCCTTCATTCCGTCGTTATGAGCATATATCCACAATACCCTATAACTTCTTGAAGATAACTACATATTATATTTTCTGAGACATTCTATATACGGGTATTGGCAGCAAGTAAAGGAAGAAAGCCTTATCAATAAATTGGTTTTTAAAAGTAGCGCGACTTACACGTTGTTCAAAAATTTCTCGCATCTCCGAACTTATAGGCAGAGGTAAAATAACATCCTCTATTCTCTGGAGGTATATATGCATGCATACGTGACAGATGACAAATTCGTGACCACATCTCTCTGACCCTCTTGAACCTGTGACCCTCTTTTTCAAACGTCTGCATGTTTCCGCACGAAAGTTTTCTTTACTATGACCACGACACTCGCCTGAATGCCTTTTTTTATTTAAGTGCGCTGTAAAATTTGCAATAAATTTATGAAACGTCAGACGAGGTACTGAAACATTAAGTATCTATGGATAAATTAATGGCAAGTTTTACGATTAGAACCGGGTCGAACATTACACGTCAATAATTCGGCGTTGTATCCGGTTTTACTGGTTTCTGTCGATTAGTGTGTACCTACTGTATGGTAATGTATTCCGTTTGTGCTACTGTGCCTTTGGCCGCTTTTAATAACTTGGAGAGGCTAATGCTAGATGTAGCTAATTAACATTTTACCAACAGTTCATCAGAATATGCGATTGAGTAAGACGTTTAACGATACTAGTATTTCTGTTGTAGAAATTAAATTGAAGCCGAATAACTTAGTGCGTGGGAGTAAAAACTCGAACTTCGATTTTCTTTATAGTTTATTTTATCCTTCACTCTTTATGACATCAACATATTAGGTTCAAATCAAGTTGAAAACGCCTATGGTTCCTGATGACAAACATAAATTAGTATTATTGCATGTTCAAACTCCCGGTACTAATGATTTTACGATTAAATAAAAATACCATAGACAAGCCTAGATAAGTCTGAGAAGAAATTCATAAACGTATGTTCTGTCATGACTCAGTCAGAAACGGAGTCGAAAGCTGTCAGTTATCACCTGAACAATTTCCAACGAAAAGTGGTAAAGTATCATCCTTATAAGATATAAATCGACTTGAAAAATATTTGAGGTTCTCAATTTGTTATTCTTTATGTTTGATACCTCAGAACTCAAGTTTTATGATCAGATTTGAATTTCGTTTGAAATAGTCGATGTGATATACGTTAATATTTATTTAACAAACCCATCATGAATTCAATGTCATAGCTTATTTTTTAAGGCTGAATTTCTTTCGTTTCTTTTTATTTTACCCTAATTATTTCGATAAGCATTACGTGACATTGAAAGTAAAAGAGTTATAAGAATGACGTCTGTACTAGTGGTGGCGTGTTTGCGTGGTGCCCACAACATGTGCACGCCCGCGGCGTCGACCGTGTTTGCTCAACGTAATTGTGTTTAGACATTGTTAGAGCGGAATAATGCTGGCAAATAAACCGCTTGCGAAATAACACGCGCGCCCCGACCGAGCGCGGAATGAGAAATTGAAACCAGAATTTATATGGTTGCGAAATGTTTTTCTTGTGACATCCGGTTTGAAGGACCAACGAAAAATTTTAATTTGAGCGTATTCTTCGTCTTAAAACTTTTTGCAAAAGAAAATATTTTTCGTGGAGTACATTTTTTCTTTATGAACGGCAATGACGCTTTTTCAGGGAAAAATACAACTTTTTGCACGTTCTGAATTCCACAACGTTTGCAAGTTTTCTCACAAGGATTTTTTTCACCATTAAGACCGTAGTGTGCTAACTCACAATACTTGTGAAAAACCTCATTTAGTGTTCATAGGGGGCGGTAAAATTATAATTCAAGTTTCCAAATTACATATGTATGATAAAATCTGAAAACAAAAGAAAATAATTGTTTTTAAAAACTGCAACGCAAGGACGATAAAATCTCTCGCACCCTTTCTCACCGCGTATGAGTCAGATAAACAAGGAATTGTTTCCACTAACTGCACTAAACCATGGGGTAGATTAGACCCCGCAAGCGGGGGTAAGGAGCTTACTCTGTCGTTGATACGGTACATTGGCGAATTGCGTGGCTGGATGTGAATTTATCACAATAATGACAAGCGTATGTTATATATTTTTAAAAGCCGTGGTGGCCGAGTGGTTCGAGCAGTTGCCTGCGACGCAAAGGTCGCAAGTTCGAATCCCGACTGTACCAATGAGTTTTTCTGAACTTAAGTACAGTGATTAGTCACACCACGAGCTTTACGGTGAAGGAATACATCGTGAGGAAACCTGCATACGTCTGAGAAGAAATTCAAAGGCGTATGTATAGTCGTGCTTGAGTAACGGCGATGGACTCGCCATCTGTCACGTTGGCACCTAATATACCTCTGGCGGAAAGTGGGTGTGTGGGTATTGCCCATACACCTCTGCCTACCCCTTCGGGGACCCTTGTGGGAAGGCGTGAGGATATTTATTTTTTTATTTTTTACTTATTGTGGATTCTGTGATGATTATTATTGTAAACTACTAGTGGTACCAGTTACCTAGGTTCATTTCATATAAATATTGGATTATTGCTCCGCTCCTTGGGTAGTAGTTATATTATTTATAGTCTTAGCTTAGTAGTAGCTTTTTCCAAGAAATGGCCTAACTAATAAAAAAAAATATTTCAGGTTGCTAGTTTCTGAATTAGGCGCGTTCAAACGTATTAATACCACTGTGTTTCAATAAATCATGTCTATATCAAAATGCCAAGTGATACTATCGAGGCCTAACTCGTTGACTATTTTCTAAAATTCTTACCTATAGTGACAACACTGCAGATTTAAATATTCTTGAATAAGTGGTTTTCTTTCTGCAGTATAACCCTCTTTGATTCTTATATTGCGTAGCTACATAAACAGCAGTTATAACCGGTATCTGCGAGGTACAGGCGGGGGTCGTGCGGACCCCAGCGTGCGCCGCGCGATAACGCTTATCAATCAAACACACGCCCGCCCGACCCGAGCGGAAGGAAAAATAATCGAATTTCGCCCTAATTTTTGCGAAGTTTTGCTAGCGTTCAGGGGTATTGGCGGAGCATCGACGAGATGATTATTTAGTTTGGTGTTTGATATGAATAAATAACATTATACTTTGGGACAATTTCACTCAAATTCACCTAGAGTCAGACTAAGGAAAGCTATCGTGGAAACTAGACGACGATATACATACTTATCTTTACCAATAGTCACATAGGGCATCCAAGGCTAGGGTTCAGATTCTCGTGTTCATCACACAAATATCCGTCTTCAGAAACAAATCAAAAGCAGTCAGGAGATATTACTTATCTTGACTGACAGAAGGCGATGGACTTGCCATCTGCCACATAGGAGCCTAATTATACTATGTAGACGAAAAGTGAATCACACTTCCTAGAGGAGTGCTGTCCTATTACATATATTTAACAGCTGTAAGCACGATTTAAAAAAGATACTAAGCCGTTTATTGAATTTAAAATATATTATGATTATGATTGGATTGGGCATCATGATACGTGATGAATTTCAAGTGAAAGGTTTGGGTTTTGTCTATTCCTTACAGCATTATCAGACCCCGTATCAATTCAAAATTAATGCGATACCTGCTTACATAGTAGTGTGGGGTTGCGCCCCTGCCTGGAGGCAGTTTATGCTGCAACCGATGTGCTGATCTGTTGTTCTTTCCATCCGCTCTAGCGCCCTCGCTGTATGCGATCCTGGTCCGTCGGGTAAAGGGTTCTATTTTATTAGGAAGGAAGGAATTATGAATTAAAGCGACTTTAAAACTGACGTTATCTATCAAGTACAGTTTTGTCAATCATATAGAAACCTTTTCAAGTACGTCAGGGAAAGAAAAATAGACCGACACAACAATAAATTTTCCCCCTCAGAAAGCTGGAACAAATAGGAAATTAAACCTTTAAAATTTTTTTATGGGTATGTGACCTATAGCTGAAAATTAAACGAATGCAATATTAATATGAAAACTGTTTACTCTCATTGGTCTGTAGGGTTGCGTAAGCCCCTACCTCCGGGCTATTTGAACTGCAACCGATAGGCTGATCTGTTGTTGTTTGTTTACGCTCTGGCGCCCCCCTCGTTCATGAGTGCCTGGTACTTCAAATGAGGCACCACGTTTTAAGGTAAGTAAAAGAATACTCTGATATTATCCGACTAATTGATAAAGTGTATGAGGATGTAAAGATGCTTGTTACTCATTCACGCCAGAACAGGAAAAGGGAATTTGATAAATTTTGGCACCGAGACAGATTATAAGCTAGATATAGGAACACAGGGTATGATTTATTCCAGAAAAAAAATACAATTGAAAACGAATTATACGCGGATGAACCGCGGAATATAGTGATTTAAAAAGGTTAATTGTTTAAAGAAATTTACGATAAAAAATAATGTCGTGATGGCCAAGCATTTTATCATGAATATTTCAGCTGAAGTCCTTGTCTTAATAACACGATCTGGGTGTCGGATGCAGAATCAGGAATAATGGCTGCCTCGGCTACCGAGAGGGGCTAGGGAGGGGGGAACGAAATGGGTTTCTATCGGTCTCTTCCATTCCACGCTATTCGGATTTACGTGACTGTACATAGTATATACGACCACTTGTTCTTAACATCCCAACTGGCTCTTATTAAAACTATACTAAGGTTCAGAATTGCGTGTGTTATCATCCCAAAGGCAAGCTTAAAGGTTTTGTTTACGTCTGCAATTGGTCGCGCTCAACTTTTTTCAAGCCTGTCTCACAGTCGTGTAAGTTCGTGATAGCTTTTATTGAAATTATACACTTGATCAGGTAGGTACGTAAGTCTTAATAGCCCTAATAAGTGTTCCCTGTGTCCCTTACTTCAAGGGTCCCCGAAGGGGTAGGCAGAGGTGTATAGGTAATACCCACACACCCACTTTCCGCCAGAGGCATATATTAGGTGCCAACGTGACAGATGGCGAGTCCATCGCCGTTACTCAAGCACGACTATACATACGCCTTTGAATTTCTTCTCAGACGTATGTAGGTTCCCTCTCGATGTTTTCCTTCACCGTAAAGCTCGTGGTGTGACTAATCACTGTACTTAAGTTTAGAAAAACTCATTGGTACAGTTGGGATTCGAACTTGCGACCTTTGCGTAGCAGGCAACTGCTAATAGTTTTACCAAGTGAAAGGTAAACAATTAAACGCTTTAAAATCTTCTTGAACAGGTAGATATATAGATACATAGGTACATATTTAAAGTTTGCGACTTACAATTGTGCTTTAAAGAAACTAAGTATACCTACTTTATTTACAATAACAAAAATTAACAATATTTCCAAAAAACAGTAATATAACTACTTTTATAGATAAAATATTTGACCCAAATCGGTATCCCGGGGCAACGTGCCAAGAAGACTAGCAGCATTGCCACGCTGTATAGCAATGCTAATGTGCTTAAGCTCTAAATCGGTACAAGGCCTGTGAGTATGGATGTTACTCAAGCACACGACAACGGCTTAACTAGTTGACATGAAATTAGGAAAGAAATTAATTCACATTGTGGATTAACACATTTTCAACAGAAAAAAAACATTGTTCTTATGGGACCACAGCTATTTGACCGCAGATCAAGCGGTGCGAAGGTATAGGAAACGTATCACAAGAACTCTTATTGAAGAGCTATTTATGCCGTTACGTAACGCAATATTGCCATAGGAATGTGATGTAGTGATGTGAGAATATAATATTATTAGTCTCGATGTTACTATGTACTAACTAAGGGACTCAAGTTGGAATGGTTTTTACAGAAGTTTTTAAACATTTTAATATGATATGAATTGAAAAGTCCCTTGTTTAATTTAGTCGAACCTACCCAATGTATGTACATAATGTAATTCAGGTTGATTTAGTTCGTATATAGCCGATTCGTCCCAAGAAAACTTTTCGGTGACCTCCTGGATTTGCAAGCATACAAACCCTGCCGTGACGTTGTGTTCCATCTTATACTGCACATTCGTATAACAAGTATAGCATGATATTCTTTTAGATGTGTGTGAAAGGATTTGAGCGGAATTGGCTACGCGTATACTTCGTACATAGCTTCGATCAAGCGTCTTTATTTGCATGGGCACTTTGATTCCGAGCTATTCCTATTATGCCAGGCATACCTTCGTAGATAGGATTAAATTATCCCGTTTTATTAGCAACAGCAACGCCATTTTGGCGACCGAGTGAGTACTCGTAACTCTACTCGTGCTTGGCCACTGCGATTCCTATGTGCCCATTATTTTTATTTATCATTAAAACGATCGATAGGTAGCGTGATCGTAAACTGGCCGCTCTTAGCGTTTATGTTCAATTTTTATGACGTTTTAATGTTGAGTTTTGAAAGCTCGCAGCTACGAGTTTCTATTTTATATTTAGTGGAGGACTATCCGAGGCAGTAAAACGGGAGGTGCGCCGTACCTAACCTTAGACGGTTTTTATTCGCTCTTCTAGACTAATCCTTCGCGAAATAATTATCTTTTTAGTGTTCTGTAGGTATTCGATATGCCCAAATGACGGTATGTTGATGGCCATAGAAGTGTTTCTCTATCCTACGTAATTGTAATTGTAAAGTGTCTAAGTTCTATACGATTTGAGCACTAACCTTAAGTTCATTCTTTATCATTAGGTACATTAAATATTTAAAAGTGAAAACCTAAAGTCGCATTTACTCTTTGTTCTGTGTTGATACGCTTATATACATTTTAATAATTTCCTAATTTTTATTTAAATAATTAACAAATTGATGGCGAGACTTATTGAAAGTAGGTATTAACTAGTTATATTTTTATTACCTATGAAAGCTATATTGTATCGACTGAATATACATGTAAGAGCATTTAGTATGTAGACAGATATCTAATAAATGTATGTAAGGCGAGTCGGTCGGCGAACACGATAGAAGTCGGGTGATCACGTACGGACAAATAAAGACAGTACAAAAAACTAATCGGTCAACGATTTACAGCATCAGGAGCGTACCCCGAGGCAAATTATCGATAATCGACCGACTAACCAAATAGCCGGTGTCGATACAAGTTATCGACAGTAATCGTTGTAATCGCTAGTGCCGCGCGATTGTTGCCGGTCGCCATTATGGGACGTGCGCGGCGTCTTAAAACATAACCTAACTTTTATGACCTCCATCGTTGAACGAATTCCAGCGCGTGCGGGGTCGTCCTTACCCAGTCATCCCGACCACTTTTTTATACACGCTTATTATTGAAATTATTATTTATTAACTGTAATTGTCGGTGACGTTTCGAGGGTTAAGTCCGGCGTTTAGCGTAATTTGGTCGGTTTGGTTTTTTAGAGGGTTTATTAGTAATTATTAGTTGTCAAACCGAGGAGTTCGTATAGGATAATTACTGCGCTCGTGATTAACCCCACGAAATAATGTTTCCTGTCGGCATTCTAATGTGGAAGAGAATAATGGACGTTTGCTTTAATTTTAAAAGGAAGCATTGTATGAGTTCTAATAATAAACTACGAACAAACAGGTTCGTCGTTCCACATAGTAAATTTGTTATAATTTTTATAAAGGAGAAAATCTAAATCAGACTTTTTAATCGAACTTTTTTAAACAATGTCCCTTAAATTTATACTATTTATATCTCACAAAAGTATTATCTCGTAGCGTAGTATTGGTGCGCGAAGAGCTCCATTGATTTCCACGCATTCTTTTTTCAAAATTATTTTTCTTCTCTCGCTGGTATTGTGTACAGGTAAATGGCGTGAAATTGACGGGTGGCCAGTGTGCGTTGGGATACGGCATGACCACTTAAATATGAGACCTGAAAGTTGAATAAACCTCCTTATCGTACTTTTTAATCTCGTTATGATCGCGAAAGTTAAATACACAAGGTGGCGCATTGTAAACCAGCAATAGGTAGCTGTCACTGCCTTTCAATTCAAAAACATACGACCTTCGATGTACAGATTTTGTGTTCTAAATACGAATTGATTACGATAGATTTTTAAATGTAGGTACTTTTTTTTTATAGTTAACATAGCAGCGAAATTTATAAAATATCTTTCTATAATAGGTCCCTTTGCCAATGTCAAAGGGCTTATCAAAATTTTCATACCTATGTTTGATTGCGATTTCTCTCACTGGGAAGTCTATTTCATTTGTGCTATTATAATAGATACCTATTTTTATATAGATAACGTAAATTGTTATCAGAAAAGAGCAGGGGAGAGCAGCAAAGGAAATAATATTCCCTTATCTACCCTTCGGCAAGTAGAACCTGCCTCCCCTTAAAGGCTTTTCGGGGTTCAATCGTTAAATGGTACGGAGTACCTTATTCGCCACTATAATACTTTCATAACTCAAAAAGATATATTAACCTTTTTCATTTGCAATTTTTCGTCTTAGGTGTATTTTGTTATTTTTAATTGTAGATATATGATTGTTACATAATGTAATAAAAAATATTTTACATCTCACCTATCTGTTGGTAACAGAGGCATTTATTTTATAAAGCAGACACATACTCCGCGGTTTGTTAAGATACCAAATTCATTCGGTTTTTTATAAACATTTAAAAATCGAATTTAAAAAAAGTTCATTAATCGTGTCCCTGATTAATACCTGGTCCCAGGCCTTAGGGCCGGCGAGGGTAAAGGCCCGGCCCTACAGGGGACCTGCCTTTAATTGGACCCCCTGGGATCCGAGCGTTAAAGGCCCAATGTTATAGGTTATTTATCGATCAGACATTACCACTATGTGTAATAAGCGGACTGTTCAGGTGTTGTGAGTCTCTTAACGATATAACCTGCCTTTTTAATTATGGCCAGTGTTAGCAACGACCGTAGGTTTAAGACATTGCTTGTATTCATTCATTTTGAGTTAATTCCAGCATGTTGGCACTACTTTACGTCTTCCTTTGTTACTAGGTATATATTTTGGTTATTCGTATGTTGGTGACATTTAACACGAAAACAAAATACTGATGTAAAATATTTTGTTTTCATTAGTAATTGAGGCGCCATCTTCAAATGGAAAAGGTTGTAAAGGTATAGATAGTTAAAGTATGTATTATCTATGTAGTTTTGTAATATCAGTATAGAGATACGAATCAATCTCAAAATCATGATTTAGCGACAACTATATATGTACCCAAAAAGTACAAATAACTGTAGATTGACTACCGCATTGCTGCCAACATTCAACGGCTACCGTATACTATGAGGCATTCTCGAAATAAGGACTCCTTGTGATAAAGAAACAAATGAATTAACAAAAGTCCCTGCTCCTTATGAACAAGAACTTCAATGAAATAAATTGAATCATATCTTCGTTCGATTTACAAAATGACCATAAAGAGAAAAAAAACAAATGCGAGAACAAAGTTTACATTCAGTAATACAATAGAGAGTGACATCCGACTCTCCATCCACATTTGTTCAGTCAAAACGGTCCATTCATACACAAAACATATGCTAACAAACCGACCGTGGCATTATTCAACTTAACCTTAACACTTTAATAGCCTGGATCGGGAATCGAACCCGCGACGCCTCATTTCATTCGGCTTCCTCGCACACAACCGATCAAACCACAACCAACTTTATTATAAGCGTACCAAAGTATTTTTTTAAGTGAATTCGTAAGTGCCGAGTTAATTGATTCATGTAAAATGTAAACATCTTATATAACATGAGCAAACGACTTAAATTGAACTCAAACTAACAAAAGATAAGGCTAACAATAGAATGAGACGAAATATTTGAAGGTTTGCAGTAGTTTTACGGCATTTGGTAATATAAGTCAACAGTAAAACGAAGCAAATAATATCTAATGAAGCGGTGGAAACTAGGAGTTCTTTATGGTTTTTGCTTTTTTTCTAGTTTATGGTTTAGTGGCTGATAGCGACGGCTGCCATCGGAGCGTAGTCTTCCGCGTAGAAAGTTATGCGAGGTCATCACAGTTTCGCTTGTTAATTGAAATCAACGTTTATTGTAACTTATTACATAACTAGCTGTGGCCGCGACTTCGTTCGCGTGGAATTTAACAAAAAAATATTGCTCAGTTTCTAAAAAAAAAAATAGCAGCTTATGTTACTCCTTTTTATATCAGCTATCTGCCAGTGAAAGTCCCGTCAAAATCGGTCCTACCGTTTCAGTGATTAGCCGGAACGAACAGACAGACAGACAAAAATTGTTAAAAATGATATTTTCGTATATGTACCGTGTATACATCCATATGCAGTTAGTAAAAAGAGGTTATTTCAATATTACAAACATACACTCCAATTTTACATATTTGTATAGATTAAGTTAAGAATACTACTTTGGCAAATTCTTCGTGTATTTGGTGATAAAGTAAATATAAAGTTATGGTCCTAAAAATGGCATATATTGCGATTTATTCCAACATCAAACACGAGGAGGTCCAACCCAATCCGTCAAACTGTGTTCGAGCTACCGACTATAACCTCCACCATTTTATTGTTAAAAATTTAACTGCTGCCCTAAATCATTATTTTCTGCGAAACGTCAAGCATATTTTGATGAGGTCCATTTATACTTAAAACGTTGTTCCACGAACAGAAATAAAGCTTTCGAAGACCTGAGATAGGCCCAATTTAGATTGCACGTAAATAGAAAACTAGGAATACTCCGCGGCATCAATATTAATGCGAAATAAAAAAATGTAGTTTTGAAAATCGAACGGCAGGAAAGTATCATCTATAGACAATATTATAATAGGAAGAAACAAAGAAGTAAAAAAGCGGGAAGAAACCTGTCGACGCCATGTTGTGTGGCTCCGGCCTTCACGCCTCGACCGCTGAAGATTATCTTTTGAAAAAAGAACCGAACGGGAGGCGCAGCGTAATAACAAAAGTCTTACACGAATATTTCATTCACGGGGTTATCACCTCTAACTGCTACAAAGTAAGGGCTACCTTAGCTTAAAGAGTTGTGCACCTGATACCTTTGCCTGTAGTGTACGGCGAAAGAGCTTCGTCACTGAGCGCCTGCGCCGTCACTGATGACCTGTCAATTCCATCGTGTACGTCGGCTGTAGAGAAAAAAGTGACATTAGAGGGGCCATCTATTATTTTGACTTTATGTGGGGAGATGGAGTTGAGACTTGAGATTGATTGTGTTTGGCTCAGCCCTTTTAATTATATCGCGTTCAGTCGGTGAATGACTTGTGTTGTGCTTCTACTGTTCGGTAGATGTTTGATGTGTGCAAGGGTAATACATATATTATGTATCATATTTAATTGAGGATAGCAACTTTTTATATCGAGAAGATATTGTAGATTTAGAATGCGGTTAAAAACGAATACATATATATTTCCAAGTTTGAACGTCACGCAAAAATAAATACAAAAATTCTTAGATTCACCTTGTTTTTAAAGTTTTTATAGTAAGGAGTCTAGAACTTTTTGACAGTCTAAGACCGTACTGAAATTTTATAACAAACATATTTATTCTAAATTTAAAATTAGTCATAAACATCGCACTTGGCTTTAAATTTCGAACTTAAGTAGGTACTCCAATGCCGGAGTCGGCACGCATCGGTCACGGCCACGGCACGCGGCAAAGAAACAGAGTGCGTCGGCATCTCGCGTCTCATTGTGCAATTTCGTATGCTCTCCTGTCGTTAGCGTCAACCACGTTAGTTTTAGCTGACAACTTAAAAAAAACATATTTCTCATCATTCTCACATCATTGTGAAATACGAAAGATTCAGACAACTCAGGTTATTCAGGCATCCTGAATAACCTTTGGGGGTGACATTTTAGTGGGATTGCTACCTACTGCAAGAACTAGTGATATCATGATCTTTTTGTCACGAAAATTATACTGGCAGGAGTAAAATAAGGAGTGACTTGCATGTAGAACCAATAACTTTTTATCAAAGGATATAGGTAATAAACATTCATCTATGTCGTCTATATATTCGTCTATGTACCTCTTAAAAAATATTCACCATTTCAGTACTTAATTTTCATAAAATACCTATGTAGGTACCTACCTATAATGTTAGAGAACGAGTACATGTCTATGTATAGTAAATTTTATTGTCTATCTATCTATATTATAATTCTGGAGTCCCTTATGGAACGGAGCAAAGTGAGTTTATAGAGCGCTTTCTTTAGTCTAACAGACTAAATACGAGAGAATACGCGTATGGAGTTTCGAGTAAATTTGACGTTCCCATACTTGAGTGGTCGCTCGATTTGATCTACATAGTTGGAACGCTTTCATCTGGCTTTTCCAGACAATCTCATATTTCGTTTGTTTCTTTGTATTTCTTTCTATATGTCAAAATAAACATGACATGCCTGTCTTTACAATCACACGTACATATTCCCTCACAAGTAATAGTAAAGCGTTAACATTTTACCACACTTACATAATTCATATTCTTGTAAACCTCGAAATGGCCAGCGTTAGCTGAGCGTCTAATGAGTCCTAAAGCACGTATAGGGCCGGCCAGCCGATATGCGGTCATCGCTCATGATTGATGGCCTCTCAACCTGATGGCAACAGATACTCGTTATACTACGGCTATGCGAAACTTTAATGTGAACATTTCTTGTCTTGTAAGAAAAGATGCGCTTTAAAGATTATTGCCCACTTTGGGGTTTTTTACTTTGCACTTTCCTCTAAACTGCGCTCTCATGAGAATAGAAAACAGTCGGATTTTTGTTTTTTTTTTTAATAATATTTACTCGTCTGACTTAAATGATAGGCAGAGGTGATCAATGAAACCTCCTCGTCTTCTTCTTTTTAAATTTAAAAGTAGGTATGCCTGTTGAAATACGTAATGAAGCCCCCTCCACTTGTATCTACCCAGAGCTGCGTCCTTAACCTCTGTCTACGACCTGACGGCTATTCCTTTTTCTCCTCTATAAGACTAAAATTAGTTTCCCAGAAGCCCAAAATGCAGACGTAGCTAAAAACTTTTTCAGCACTTAGGTAATAAAAAACAAAACAGTGAAATAATTACGCAGAAGCGTTTAGATACGATCACGCTAACTCTAATAGGAAAGCTTTGAGACGGTGGGCGGTCGTTATCGATACGAAACCGTAAAATAAACTGGGGAATTGGAATATCATTCGTCAAGTACATAAATCAAGCTCGTTACGGGGTCAAAGTGAACACTTGGGCGCATAAAAAAATAATTTAACACCAATTTTTCACAGCTATCCGATGGATGGGCGACTAATTTGTCCAAATGCTGCGCCCGACGTGCGTCCGCGCATCCCATTGTATTAGATCAAATATGGCGGCGCTAAATGCGGCCGTGGACGCTGACATATTACTTGTTCGAATGTTGTAACCGTTATTTATTGCTTTTTCTCTGTTTGTAGGAGGCTCGTATGGAATTAAAGAGGTTTATGTTTGTCAGGTCGCCTTGCCTGACCCTTCATTGTACGTCATCTTAAGTATTTATTAAATAAATGATGGGTGGAATTTGGTGTTTGTTATAAATTTGTTTTACTTCTTTACGACACAGATACAACAAACAAGCATCTCATATGCTACCTGGTCTTTTAAAATACCAGTGAAAAATACCAACTTACTTAGGTACTTACTCAAAAAGCAAAAGACTCATACAAACTCTCCGTCTGTCACGTTGGCAAATAAAGAAGATATTTCACCTATTTTAGGGCCCTTATGGAGATAAAGATGTGCCAAGGTACCTGTATTGATGATAGGTATATACTTTGTAGTTGTACGGACACCTACAAAGGTTCCATAAAAAAAATCATTGAAGTCATAACGGCCATGCATTCACGGAACCTTTCTTACTTCGACGGCAGCGAGTAAAATGGGTTCAAAGGTGTCAAAATACGAGCAAAAAGTTTTGTGTTCTAGACGCAGAAAAAAGTTTAATAACAGTTTTTGTTTGGGAAAAGCCGAGACGTGGTAATAGTTATATATTGCTGTATGTAAGGAGCCACGAAACATTGGGTAAAAAATGTCAAAAGTCATTAGTCATCGCGCCGTAAGTCCGCCTCGGAGGCGCCACGAATCACAACGCGTCAAAAAGTCAACTCATGCCGGCCGCCGTACACTTTATAATTGTATTCTAAGGCTACCCTCCCACAGCTACCTGAAAGAAGAGAAGTCACACTCACGATTGCTTTGTCGAGACCGGGACTTGCTTTGTGATTCCCCGCACTACGCAAACTAGGTACTTCAGACATTTTTGTACAACCTAGACTTTTTACCGGATATAGTTTTAAAACCGTGAGCCGTGGAGCCGTTGTGGCCGAGTGGTTCGAGTAGTTGCCTGCAATACAAAGATTGCAAGTTCAAATCCCGACTGTACCAATAAGTTGTTCTGAACTTAAATACAGTGATTAACACACGAGCTTTACGGTGGAGGAAAACATCGAGACGAGACCTGCATACGCTTGAGAAGACATTCAAAGGAGTGTGTAGGTATAGTCGTGCTTGAAAAACGGCGACGGACTCGTCATCAAAAAAATATTTTACACACACAGCTTTTTTATTGATCAAGGCTACGGGCTATATCGGCATACTACCCATGGGAGCGAAAAACCAAATTTAACGCGGATGAAGCCGTGGGGCATTGCTAGTCTAGTATAAGCCTGAAAGCCCTACCTAGTGAAACCCTTGGAGTTAAGAATGAGTTAAAACTTCAATAAGTTGCAAACGTGAAATTATTTCTGCGCACTTTTCCCACAGGCAGATGAGGCGGCTCGATGGAAATGACATTTTAAAAGGCTCGCGTCGGCTTGTGCCTATAGCTAATTTTACATATACGGATGTTTCGCACGCACGCTCCGTGCGCAACGTCGATAAAAGAGGGCGTGGTGACGGCGGCGTCGCGGCCAACCACGGCAGCGGGTCGCGCGTGTGCGTCGCGCGCCCTTTCATGTGTGCCGGCGGACGAGTGCCGCCGGTACCGCGCGCACGATCGCCCTGTATATGGGCGTATATAACTACGCGGCTACCGGCAACACAAAGCGTTCCCATATCTTTTATGTTCTTAGATCCTTATCTCGCGGTTTCTTATTTTACATTTGTGATGGTGGTCTCGAATTAACGGCCAGCACCCATAAACACGCCATAACAAACTTAAATACGCCTGTAATACAAAAATAATCCGTGATTTCTGTAGCGTTAGCCCCGTTAATAGGTTGTTATAGATCGAAATGATAGCGTATCAGAAGTTTTTGGGCATATAATTATTCATGATTATAGTTGATTGAATTGCTAATGGCTCTTAATTGTTGATTGTAGTCAGTTCAGAGAGATTCTTTATGAACCCATGGTATCAGCCTGCGTTATAATGAGATGCAAGATGGTGTTATCTCATGTTTTATCGCGTGTAATTAGTACAGTTATTACATAACATGACAGAAGAACAAAGTAGGTACAATGTATAGTATAATTACATACTGCCTCTGTATTTATAATTTATGTCCTTATGTAAGCTCATGTAGGTAAATAAAAAATGTAATCATTGAAGGTAATTGAAACGTTTCAATTTTAAATTAAGTAAAGAAGCCACAAAATAATGTTGAATTTCCTCACATCAAAGGGAAGGCAGTACGTACCTACACGTTTGAAATTCAACGACAATAAAAGGCCGTTTTCCCGGCAGAATTCGATTAGGGCCGTATATCGGGACAAAGGAAGTCATTTATTTGGGGGGCGGTTTTAAAATTGATTCTAAAACGGGCGTGTATTTGTCAGTTGATAAATAGATGGGTAGCACGAGCTATATGTGCAGTAACACCTTGGATTATATCATTTTTAAAATAAGAATGTCTAGTGAACAAGTAGGTACTTATCGTCGAATCCAATGTAAGTATTTCTCAGGTAACTTCCAAGCCGTACTTCCGTATTCAATTCATAAACTCGTGGCGTAAATACTCAAAGGTGTTGCAGTTACACGCTGCCTATCCAATCAGATAGGTACACTTGCAGAGCGCGTAATAACTCAAAAGTCTCAAAAACCCTACTTAATCGTAGTTAATCTCGTCCCTTTGCTTAACGGTCCTATCATCAAAATATCGTTTTCAAACCATTTGCTACTTATACGATAAATGTCAGTTAATATTTCCTCAATGCGAGGGGCCTATGTTTGCCCGATTCTCGATGCTGCACGTTTTACTCTTGAGAGTAACCCAAGTGTTTGTACTTCACTCGATCGCACTTCAACAGCGGGAGATAAAAATATCGTATATACTTATAATTGCCGCCTTATACTTCGGAAGTGTTGATTTTATAGGATAGCTCTTAGAACATTAGGATTGTTGTAAAGTGACTACTACCTACTACTACTAACTGCCTACTTACATGACTTTATGAAAGCATCTCACCTGATGGTAAGCAGTTACCGCCGCCTATGTACCTACCGCCTGTTGTAGCACTAAGGGTTTTTATCGCCCAGCGTGTTGCTGCTAGTACTGCAAAAAAAAAATTCACCCAGATTTTAAGTAGGTGTTTATCAATATAGACCTAATATCTATAATCATTATCATCACAAATTTGAGAGCTGGGCTCTTGTCTGCGTCTCTGATGCAGCCCCTTCCATTTGCCTCTGTTTAGCGAAACCTTGACCTCCCTATACGTCATGAGGGACACTTTTTCTTTGATCTAACCCATGTATGCTAATCTTGGTCTTCCACATCCTCTCTTCCCCTCTACCGTACCTTCTAAGATATTTTTATAATCCCTTGTGTATATCAATACATATCTAATAACCAATCGGTTATTTCCAGCTACTCTCAACATCTGTCACGTGACCCTCCCTAGATACCTCCCCACAAAATGACTTGCATTCGGAAACGCAAGTCATCTATCGGAAAACTTGCAAGATTAATACAAGTCAACTCCAGAATAGCACTATCATCTATTAGCTATAATTAACTTACCATTTCTTTGGACTTACCTGGACTCGGTTACTTTGTTGTTTCGGTGAAAGGATGCATGTAAAGCCTTATATACTTACGAATATATAGCGATTGGAATTGCAATCTGATCTCATATAGTTAGTACATTGATCTCAATTAGGTAAGCACTTAATAGCACACCGTAGTTAGTTAGGTACCAGTACCTACATGAGACTCAGATGCTATAACCTTTTTGGGAATTACAAGGCAGGACTGAGTCAATTGTTCCAGAAATTTGTACTGACGCTCTGCTGAATTAACTTCCATAAAACTGTACAAGATCTATAGTTAAAAATTTACTTCTCATCAGAAAAATTTTAACACCTTGCAAGTTTATGTTTTGTAAGGATTATCAGAAAAATGTGTATATTTAGGTGAAAATAATATGAGGTATTCAGTATTAAACGACATTTTGACATATATTACAAAATTTACATATTTTTCTGATGAGAAGTGTATAAGATATCAAAATGATCCCGAGACCTAACCCACTAGACCGGACTAGGCCGTCTAATCTCGTACTAGGTTTAAAAACGCCTAAATTGCAGTAAAGCGAGCTCCTTTCATTTCCGTTTGCAAATTTTACACGATATTTTTACTTTTAATGGAAACGTCAAGTGTCGCACACTTTCTATTAATAAATTACTTATAACGAAGTGTCAACTGCATAACTTTTAAAATTAATTCCTATAAATAACTTGCATGCAATATTTAAATACTTATATTTAGATACGACAGATGTTTCAATAAACTCCCTAAAACTGCCTCAGGTCACACATACGGCGGCTTTATCTCAGGGATGCAAAATGTATGTACATGTAGTAATTATTAAAATTGGTGCGGAATTATGCATTGGAATATCGTTATTCTCCGATGTTGGAACAACACTATTAAGGTGAAGATTTAATATCAAAAGCACTCGATTTATGTTTGTGCATTTAATACCTTTGGGGCTTCATACATTTTTGCTCTTTTTAATATTGGTACTAGGTGACCTCACGTCGAAGTCTTAGGTACCCACTTTTAATTTAATATTTTTCTTCACGACTAAGTTTTTATTTAAGTACCTAATACTACCTATATGGTATATAGGTGATATTATATGGTATGGTATAGAGCCGTGGTGGCCGAGTGGTTCGAGCAGTTGCCTGCGACACAAAGATCGCAAGTTCGAATCCCGACTGTACCAAAGAGTTTTCCTTTACCCTAATTAATGCTCGTGGTGTGCCTAATCACTGTACTTAAGTTCAGAAAATCTCATTGGCACAGTCGGGATTTGAACTTGCAAACTATGTGTTGCTACCACGGCTCGTAGTTTTTAATAATAGTTTGGTATATGTATTGGTTCTGGTTAATTACTTAGTAAACAATGGTCTATGGAAAGTAATCTCTAAACGGTGCGTTCACAAGCAATGGTGCTCGAGCATCACAAGTGTTGTCGGTCACTCGTCTCGTTGCAAACATCCCCATGCCCCGACCCTCTTATTTACAGAGGGTAAACGGTTTTCATGCTCCTACTACTTGTATTAGAATGGAAAATATTTTGTTAAAAATGACGAATGAATTTCGTTAGTATTGTCAGAAAGAAATTCGGTTAAAAAGTTATCTAGGTAGATACTAAAATCTAGGTTTGATAATCATTACTATCATGTCAAATAATAATAATAATAAATCTTTAGAAAACTTTATTCTTATAAAAATATTTTTAAATTGTATCTTATTAAGTAGGTAGTCATCAACTTTTTGTCGAAATTTAATATACATTTTTTAAGAAAATAGGCATTTGTTTGACCAATTCCTATAGATAAATGCATTTACTATGCTTAATAATGTAAGCGGTAGTTCTCTCTTGATCTTTTCCTCTTCATCCACATTCATCAGTCTTTGCATCATCATCATTCTCGTCAGTTTCGACTACTCTTGATGTTCCCATGTGAGAATGTGATCCATTTGATACATAACTAAGTAACTAGTTGGAACGTTTTCTTCATCTGTCTCTCCTTCAAGAAAAATGAAAAGCGAAAGATAAAGAAAAATTATAAAAGAAGTATGTAGAACCGACTGCTTTAAAATTTGTTTTTTTAAAACGTCGGTGTTTGTTTTCGAGTATGCTTCGAGATCACTTGGTTATTCCGCACATCTCTCCCGCACCATAAGTAATTGTTTTTGCGGCTAATTTTTTCTCTTCCCTGTTCTTTGAGGGGAGACGCGCCCGAAATTACATTTTTATTTGGTTAAACCGGTCATGGGGTCGGCCGATTGCTTTTTCATAAGTCAATTTTTACTCACAATTTTGAGGGCGATTGGTTCTTTAATAGTTTCTTGATGAAGTTATCTTTGGAGAGTGGATATGTTTTCCACAAGGGCCTATAGTTTGGTTTATTTATCTAATTTCCGGTTAAGTTCATATTTTCTCTTACATCGTGAGGAAATTTCCCTGGAGACGTTGATAGACTCGCCGTCCGTCACAACTCACATTGCTACGTAAATACTGCTATTGGGTCGAGGTGGAAGCACATTTCATTCGTCTTGCCTTGCACTTTAAAAGGGCTTGTTGACTATGCCTTGGCTAAATTTCAGTAGGGTAAGATGATAATAATTTGTAAACGAAGTTTAAAGTTTAAAGAGCAAGAAAGTTCGCATCAGTCTTTTTCGTTTTTAGCGGATACAAAAAGCTAACCTAATCGAAGTTAATTGAACTTTCCAATCGGCAAAATTTTCATCTTGTCTTAATTTGTGGAAACTCACATGGATCACTTAACGCCGACTTTGGCCGCGAAACAAAAAGTGGCTTGCTTAAAAAAAGCAAAAAGATTCATATAAATTTAGAACCTCCTTCTTTTCTATAATCGCAAAAACATGATACAACTGCTCAATTATATCTGTCCTTTTCTCACAGCCGATTCGCTTCTGGGTTCCGGTACGGACGAAGAGGAAGAGGACGAATCCAGGGTGGCGAACAACTCGAGTAGTCCTGCGCATGCGCCACACCCAGCCTTGCACTCCGAACTATCACATAATGGAGATACCAAACCCCACGAAGACTCAGAGGACCAGGTGAGTCAACCAACCTTATAGATTTTACATGCGTACTTAATACAGGCTGTCCTGCAGCCTAGCAATGAGAGCAGTTGCAAATGCACTTCTCCTTGTAAAAATCTGTTACATTTATACGTACTTTACAATAAAATACCCATGTAGCCTATTTGGTGAAATAAATTATTATTCACAATTAGATTTTGTTCTTCGGGTTTAGTTTTTTTTGAGACTAGCAGTGCCCCGCAGTTTCAACCTGAGAAAAAATTTATAACATTGGTAGCCTTTTTCTGGAATAAAACATATCCTATTGGCTAATCCAGCAAATAATCTATTCCTGTGCCAAATTTCATTTAATTTCGTTACGCCGTTCTGGCGAGATTAAATAACAAAAATACTCACAAAATTTCGCGTTCAAAATGTTAGTAGGATTAATACAGTTGTGAAAATAATTATGTACATATAGGTTAAGTTTACATTACTCATTTGTGGTAAACCACTAGAGAATAACGAATACAATTCGACGAAGATATCTATCCTTAATGATAAAACACTCATCAGAAGAAAATATTCCACAAGGGTCCCCGAAGCGGTAGGCAGAGGTGTATAGGTAATACCCACACACCCACTATCCCCCATAGATAAATTTTAGGTTCCAACGTGACAGATTGACAGTCCATTGCCGTTACTCAAGCGCGACTATACATACGCCTTTGAATTTCTTCTCAAACGTATGCAGGTCTCCTCTCGATGTTTTCCTTCACCGTTAAGCTCGTGGTGTGGATCAGAAAAACTCATGGGTGCAGTCGGGATTCGAAGTTGCAATCTTTATATGTTAAGTAACAACTCGAACCACTGAGCTCTAATCTGTTATTCAAGGCGGATATTCCGCCTAACAAAATGCTTGCGGAAAACGAATCAACTGAAAGTTTATTGACATAGTACTAGAGCTAAATACTAGACCATCCTGCCTCATTAGCCATGATGAGCCTTGGTCACATTGTCGGATTCAGTTGTTTTTCTTCCAAACCCAGGGTTCATTGGACGGCGATCCGGAGACCAGGGACTCTCAGGCGGAGAACAAATCCCCCGACGACGGCAACGGGGGGTCCAAGCGGAGGGGACCAAGGACAACGATAAAGGCGAAACAGTTAGAGATATTGAAGTCAGCTTTCTCACAAACGCCCAAGCCGACGAGACATATACGCGAGCAGTTGGCCAAGGAGACTGGACTGCCTATGAGGGTTATACAGGTAACCTTTATACTTTTATGTAGAGCTAGCTTCTAACTAAGCATCTAAAACTAACAATCTTTGATCTCTGCAATATTATTGAGCAGTCGATTCGATCAAAATACAAAATACAAAATATCATCACGCTGAGTTGAAAAAATATTTTGTAGTTAAGTATATTATTATTATATACAAAGGTAAGTACAAGAATTATTCTAATATCACCGCATTCTTTGTATATTTTAATCATTTGTATGTATGTGTATACATACATATCATCACGCCGAGTCCCTAACGGTGTTAGGCGTCAGTAGGTACTCTACCGATATTTAAAATTTTAACATAATAAAATCTAACTACTGACTTTGCAGCAACCTGAAACAAAGCTACAGTTCGGTAAGAACTACATACGTAGATACCATCTACGCCGGGTCCCTTACGGTGTAGGCACAGAAATGATTTTCCTTCTTCTTATTATTAATATTCTGTGTCGTATAGAAAAACGATATTTCTATGAGTTATAATAGAGAGCGGTATCATCAAACGAAAGTAGGTACTGATTTTTTCAACACGTTTATATTATCACTATAAATAGTATGAAATGACTACCTTATAAATATAATTTGGCCGGAACGAATACTATTGAAAAGATTATAATTTTTCTGCAACTATATTAACTTTGGAAAAGTACTTACGAATGTTCGCACCATATCTTTATAGCGTTCCAGTTCATGAAACATCTATGAAATGAATGTCTTTGTCGAATACCAAATGTATTAGTATTTGTTAGTATCCTATTTATTGGATTTCAATTACACTTTTTATCGACGTAGCGGTTCGAGTGGAGGGATAAAATTCTTTTAAATCCACAGTTACCTTTTTACGCTAAAGTCAGCTTTATGACAAAAAAGGTTCAGATACAAATACATCCGTTTTCAAAATACAATTACTTATAGATTATTGTAATACTTTTTTTGGTTTATTAAGAAAACGAAATGACGTTTTATATTACACACGGACTACTGTGGATAATTTATTGAAAAACACATAAGATCACTACTCCTAAGGTAGCTGAGTGAGTAGACTCCCCTCAAGACTTTGAGAGCTAACACAGAAACTCTTGAAGAGTTTAGCTTCATTAGACGCCAGGTATACAAAAAAAATACAAAATTGTTCATGTATTTCTTTATTAGGTCGTATGTCGAGTGTACGTATACTATACCTAGGTGATTCGATGCACTTCAAGCATATTAAGTATACATTTATTAAGAATCACGACATTTTTGAATAATTTAACAATAGAAGCTCAAATAAAAAATTCAGCAGGCTATTTAAAATATTTTACTTGCAAATTTGTATGTTACAAAAAATATTAACTAGTTTCCAAAAATACTGCAAATTGGAGCAAAAACCAAGCAAATTTTTTCGGTTCTAAGCTAAATCTAGAGTTTAAATTAGTACCGTTTTTTTAGGTTTTGCTTTAAAATTTATTACAACAAAAAATACGCAAAAAATAACAAAAAGTCTTAATTTCTTTAAAAAAATACCTCTGAAGGTCTCATTGGTTGGTACCTAAGTGGCGTAACATAAGTATGAAAAAACACACTATATTCAAACGCCTCGTGGCAAAACGCTTATAATTTTACCATAAAATTGATTGGTATAATACCTATTCATCACACGCATAGCCTTCGCGCAGTAACCGTTACAAATGGACGATATTCAATCGTGTGCCTGTGCCTTTGCGTCGCAAATTGAATATCCGCCGGGTGTCGGTGGTGCCAACGTGACAAATATTCTAATTAAAGAAAGCATCTGTGGTCTGTTCCCTTAGACTGAATAAAATATTCTTAAATATTCATTTTTCAAATATAAGTACAGTGATTTATCACATCTCGAACTTTACGAAGTAGTATATCTTCGAGAGAAAATTTACATATGATTCAGAAGAAAATTTTTGTCATATACAATTATAGTTGTGCTTGAGAAACGTCGATGGAACATCCGTCAAGTTGGCATTTAAATAAAGTGAAAGATGGGTATTATAGTGCACCTTGGCCTACCCCATCGAGGACCCTTATGAGAAGACGTGAAGATTTACACGGTATATATTAGTAGCCCTGTGACAATTTTATATTTTTTTTATTATAATATCATACATCATTAATATATTATATATATATCAACATACAGATTACATACTTTATTAATTGTACCGGAGGCCCCCTCATTTTACAAAGTGGTAGGCATGTTACAGTTTCATTTCTAAAATTAAAATAACTCTGTATAATTGCTTGGTCCGAACCATTTTGGAGTATTGCAGTGTAGTGTGGCGGCCTCACTATGCCACCCATTCCTTGCGACTTGAGAGAGTACAAAAACGTTTTCTCTGGCATCTTGCATTCTCAGTGGGTATGGCAAACACACTAAAATCGTACCAAAAAAGGTTGTCTTTTTTTAATATGCACTCATTAGATACTCGTTGGATATTGAATGATGCGCTATTTGCAAGCAAAATAATTGGTGGAAAAATTAACTGTGCTACACTACTAGCCAAAATAAATTTTCGTGTCCCTTCACGACTTCCTCGCAACCCGATCACGCCACTTTGCCCACCTTTAAGGCGAACAGTTCTGGGTACCAATTCACCCCTTGCTAGATTTATAAGGGTGATTAATAAGTACAGCGATGTGTTAGACCTACACCACGATTCCTTTAGAACAATAAGGAAGTCAATTTTGAAGTGTTTTTCAGATGTGAGGTAGAATATTAAGGTACTCGAGTAAGCTATATTTAAGTTACATATTGAAAACTCTTATCTAACACTATTTATAATTGTCTAGTTTATTTCTTCTGTTTTTGTGTCTTATTACTTATGTTTAGCTGTCTTTCATATTGGTGTAAGCGGAGTTTACCTTTAAGTAATTGTTACACTGTTCCTATGTATTGATAATGTTAGTACTTACAAAATGCATTTAGTGTTAACAATTGTTGGTAAACCTTTATAATAAAAATAAAAAATAAAAAAATTTCAACGGCTATATTTAGGTATACTTACTGGGATGTAGCAATGTCTAACACATTTTTTGTACTGTATTTTGTATGTGTCGAACCAGATGAAGCATCATCATATTATCATCGTTAATCTGTCCCATAGCCGCCTAAATCTTCGCCAAAGGGGGATACCATACAAGTCTGAATTTGCTCCTGAAAAGTTTTCCGCATCTATTTAGCGATAGAAATTATAGAAATCGGATAGCGTGAACACTAACGAAAAAGGATTTTGTCTTTTGAGGAACCACCAAAATGCCTTGACAGCATCAAACATTTCACATGAATTTAGTTGTTTTATGCAACATGCATTTGATTTGTGTATTTGCGGAATATATAGTTTAAGCTAACAACCCCTCGATTCCCGAAACTCCAACGCAATCTAACACATGGAATCACGCGATTCTCCACACCGCGGCCCAACAGATGTCTGCTCAGAGATCCGTCGGTCTGTCCGTCACGCTTTTTGCGTGCCTTCCTCTTTCTTTGTTTCAGTTTTTGTTCGACCCGGTTTCCGAATGAAAAAACCTCTTCGTTTTTACCGCTGTCGTCTACTCGACTGTTTGTAAACGTAGTACTCAGGCTTTCATCATCGTAAATCGTCGGTCGATGAGGTAATTAGAGATTAAAAAATTACAGCTCTGTATGCAAATAAACGAACCTAACGCAGATGGTCTGCGTCGAATCAACCGAAAACAAAGTTATGACAGACTTTGTTTAAGGGCCGAGCCAATTGCATAAGTTTCGTGTTAATTGTTTATAAGAACGGAACGAATTTCCAAATGAAATCGACCATCCTTTCATTTAGATAAAGTTATGTTGTTGCTATAGGTGTCAACCCTGAATATAATTATTTATTTACACTTGCGTCTCAATGTGTTTTTCCTGTTTATTGAACAATGTGAAGTATGCTAAGTGGGTTCATAAACAAGGCATTTTTTGTCCTCATCCGTCAGGAACGCAGATCGCGCGTGTCAAATGTTTGTGCCACCACATGTTCCTCTGCATAACTGTAGAATGGCTTTTTGTTCAAATATTCCGGCATTAACTAGTTAACACCGGTTCATGTGAACTATTCCTCGTTTGAAGGTGCCGCTCTTGGCATTTTTGAGAGATTACATCGATTTTCCAGTGTGTTTAATACCTAGCTGACACTTTAACATCATTCTTAAGCGGCGGTTTGGTCGAAAGACGAAAATCGAATTTGGACTTAATGAGATTCAACGTTCTATAAAAATTTATCGACAATTTTAATAATACCGTCAACAGTCAAATAAAACGTTAAATCGACAATGAATTTTAAATAAGTTTTAAAGAAAGTGAAGATACTTCTTTAGAAGACTGAATAAATTGAACGCAAGTACGCGAGAGGAAATTACGAAAACATTCCACAAGTTGAAGAAACTTTATTAAACTTGACTTTTGTCCCTAACAATGACACTTAAAATAGGTCAATCCTCCTTTTATGGTTCTGTACCTACTCCATTATAATGAAACCACGAAATTAGTTCTCTCGACGAATCTCGTCGGCACTCTACCTTGTCGCCGTCACCAGAGCGCGAAACGAGAAAAAAGAATCATAGATATTTTAATAAGTTCATATATCGTGTTGTCATCCCCGTGACAGCCCTGTCGACGCACGACGCGCCCTTATTGGCTCATATTTCATTTTGACATCTCGCTCAGTTCGCTTTTTCCTAGGGTTGCGACGAATTGTTAATATTTATTCTTGTGAATTTTTTATTCGAATATTACTCAGGACGTGACATGATATATGATGTACGCTTTAATTAGCCTTGTCTACAGAATAATTAGCGGTTGAGGTTTGGAGAAATACTAACCTCAACCTAATAATTGAAGCAACGAACATCGATTCCGTGACTGAAGCAATTAAACGTGTGGATTGAAGTATGAGGTCCAGTATGGGCTTAAATTGTATAACATCAAAATTAAAAATGTTTGTCTTTTATTAATAATATGATGTAACTAGAACCATTACGGTGGAACTTAAAATATAATCTTAAGTATCTGAGTCCAAAATAATAAAAAACACAATAGCACTTTCATTCACAAATTTTCCAATCGTATGAGTTCTAAACAATAAAAAAAACATAATTAATGTTACATCATCAGCAGAAAAGGGCACATGCCATCTGTGCCAATCTTGAACTTGTTTGAAAAACAGTTTCTTCCATATAAAATATTTTCAAGGTAAAAATATTTTTTCTTTCCTTACATAGTTATGCTATCAATTCATCATATCGCCCAAGAATAAATATTCATTTCGAACAGAAAAATCCCAAGAGATATTATTAAGGCGCCCTCACACGTGTGTGGTTAAACTGTTATTAATTAATGTGCGAGATATTATTGGTTCCAATTATGATAACCAATTTCCTCGCACGGTGAAATGTCATCACGAGGTAGTGAGGAGGCCGTAGTTACAAATTACTCTCATATTACTTAAAGGACATTAACGTACCGACCATAAAATTTGCATTTATAATTCTATATAATTAAGCTACATCAATCATTATTAATTACGGTAACCAAAGACAATTCTCATCACTATTATTATATTTTCGATAAAACGCCTATTTTAGTCACATGAAGAACATTTAATTAATGTTTTCCGTTGTCAACACGACATAATAATTCGTGATACATTATTCATCTGCACTTAATTTTCATAGCGAAATGTTACCATTATCATATTATTGTCGCATCTTTATTCGTTCGATTGTAAATTTTGTTCTTTTAGTAGTCATATAGTCATAGGTGATTGAGAAAGGAGATCCTAAACGGAAGCCCGTGTCGCGGCTGATTGATAGCCGGCCAATAAAAACTGTGTGTCAGCGCGAGTGTTGTTATTATGTCACCGGACTACTGAGGTGACACGGCCTGATTAATGTGTCTGTCTAGAAGCTGCCTTAATGCGCTCTCTAGTCTGTGATCATTACGTTGACGCGTTGTCTGTGGTCAGTTTGTATCTGTGACATATAACACTGTCACAGCGTTTCAGAAAACATGAATATATCTTTAATTGCATTACTCCAAATATATTTACCTACGTGTACTTTCAACGCCAATGGTTAAGCTTTTACGAAATTAATGATCAGGAAAAAAAAAATACAGTTTCAAATCTCGATTCGTGGCTCTCAACGTTTCCTGATAAAGTTGCGGGCAGTCACTATTTAAAAAATATTATATTCTAATTTTAAATAATGACCACCTACCAGACATCAATTTCTTGTTTTTTATGTGGCATTAGTCAATTAGCCAGACGAAATTCAAGTAAACGTCAGTGTCGAAATGAGAGTTGAATGAGCCGTTCATCGGCGGTCGCACGACCATATCTCATGTTTTAATATCCGTCGGCCACTTTGAACTGGCCCAAATACTATAACTTGTACGAGTTACGAGTCAAACTGGTAAAGGCTCGTGTGTACCCGCAGCTTTACAGCCGAGCTGACCCGAGCTCGGACGAAGTTTTACGACAAATTGTTTCGACTTTTTAAAACATTGGTTCCTCTTTCATTATTCCGATGCTCTGTACGCGCCTTGAGTTATCTTGCGAGGCTGTCAAAGTTTTTATTATTCGATCAACCTAACAAAAATCTCAATACATAAAATATACAGAAATTCATATCTACACTTCTCTCTCCTAGAGTCCTAGATAATGAATTATGCTTCCTATTACGAATTTTTGTTAACCTAGGAACATGTTTTTCGTCAATTAAGTTATCAAGATCTACAGTAATTCAATCGTTCGTTGTTCATTAATCCTGAGGCGCCAGTATCGCCACAAGACCACTTAACACACCCACTAAACATTACAGGGACACTTTTTAACATATACATAATACCACCGAATCCACACTTTATCTAAAAACGGGGACACGAGTGCGATAAATTCTTAATGTTAATCGTTATTATTAAAACAACGGCGCGGAATAAACGTAAGGGAACAATAAAATAGTTGTTTTACAGCGTTATTTCGTGTCAATTCTCGTAAAAATGTCTGAGGTACGGCGCATAGCGGGATTTGCATCAAAAGTATGACGTTTAGTGCGCTTATTGTGCATTAAATGCCATGAAATGTCGCGGCTCCATCTTGCGGCGTGTCACACTCGATTGGCCAGAGAAACAACCCGTTTCACTTTGATTTTTTACTGCGTTTATCTCGGTTTCATGTCTATTTGTTTTTGATGCGCTTGCATCGAATAATAATATATCAATCGTTGTCAAGTTTGTAGATTTATCCTGACTAAGGAGTCAAACTTTCTTTCATATTCATACTACATACATGTGTAATCACGCCGAGTCCCTTACAGAAAAGGCAAAGAAAGATAAACGAGCAGGTCCTCTCGACTTACATACCACCATTTATTCACATTCGTCTATCTCTCCTTATGCCTTCATCATGGTCCTTTTTTTGACCAACTCGGAGATTACAACGTGATAATCTTCTGCTTCTAATATATGTCAATCTATAACTACTTGTTCTTTCAGTAAATTGATGTAACATTCCTTTCACCAATACATTTTTACACCTATTTCTCTATATATGAATAATGTAGTCTTTTATTATTTTATTTAGTGATCATACCTAATCAGCAACTTATATTTTCTTGCTAGCAATTTTATGTGACCTAGAATGAATGCCTTATGTTTATTCAATAAGTCCTACGAGTTGAACGGCAATAAATTTACACTTAATAAATATTTGTTGTAGTAAAAATTACACCAATGATTTACTATCTATGATCTAGAAGACAGAAGCACCTTGCGACAACAGAGCAGGTGCGGCTCGACAATGCTGTATGACGAAAGCGATAAATTATTAATTATGAAAAAAGGATAATACACATTTTGTTATCCTGGCGAAATATAGTGAAAAAATGGAGTGCGGCGCCAAAAATGTTTTTGTCTTGATATCCCGCGGGCCCAATGTCCACCACCGACAAAGGGAGGCAAAGTTGCCGACGCGGCGGACACACTGGGACAAAAGGCCTCCCCGCGCGGACAAAAAATGACATCATTTATTTTATTGCTCCGGGTGAGAATGTGGCACATTAATATTGCGTAGAGCTTAATGTTCCGATCGCCCTAGGCTCGTATTATTCCTAACTCAACTTTAATGATCTTTGTACTAGTTCATCGTAAGGAACAGAAGCAAAATCGATTGGTGTCCGATATTCGCTGCTGGTAACAGTTGGTAACAATGGCATTTTATACATTGAAATAGACTTTATATTGTGCTATCTAAGACTTGAATTTCACTGATGTGATGATTTCGAAGATGTTAATTGATACACAATAACAGGGCTGGTCTTAAAAATATAGATTTGATCAGAATTATTTGCATACGAATGATATGTATACTGTAAAATGTAGTTTAATAGGTATCACTCACACATTATGCAGATCTTCATAAATGTGTTATGTAAAAAGGAAAACAAAGACACAAGTTATACTTAAGGTGCGAAAATAGCGTGATTATTTTATTAAAGTATTTTGTCTCTGCCTGGCCCGTTAGGGACTCGGCGGCGTGACGACATTATATACCTATATGTTTTTATCAAAGTGCAATACATATTTATGTGACATATGTAAAATTACTTAGCATGAATATGAGGTATATAGACAAAACCTATATCTGTCTTTACCTCGTAACCATGGCAACCGCTAAGTTGAGATTATACGTGTGGGAAATCAATGCGCCGTTACACTAATATGTTTCAATGCGTAGCTCACATGATTATAAATAATGATTTGATTAATGCTTTTAGACATAACTTTACATTAATGGCTATGTAAATTTTAATTTACACATTTTTCTGTCACGCCATCTTGTCAACCGAAACGGGATCTTGATAGAGGATCCTCCACTGATTATTATTTATGTCTTTATAATCGAAGTCCTAATTAATTATTCTTAGCATATTTTAACGGTTTTAAATATATCTAGATGGACAAAACCGTTACCAAAGCGACGATAACGTTTTTAAGATAATGCTTAACATAAGTTACATTTTTGAAAGGAATTAAACAATAGCTTTAGCTTAAGCTTAAACTTAACAATAGCAGTTTTAGAAATTGACAAGTGACATCTATCGCCAGAAATAGACGCAAAACTTTGAAATAATATTGATAAATAAAACATCAGGTGTATTTAGGTTATTTCTTGCCCTGTTTAATTCAGCTTGAGTCGATCCGCTTTGTAGTGCTAACTAATATTTTATAAAGAGAAAAAAAAACGTAAGTAAAGGTGGATAGAAGCAAGAAAATCAGCATACCATGAAAGGACCTCATTAGCTTAGACTTACGTATAAAAATTAAACAGATCCCTAAAAAATATTATTAACAAACCACGGGTAGGGACGGGAATGGGTAGCTATATTTATATTTAAAGAATATGATAATCTAAATCACAATATTTTATTTTCATATACATGGTGTAATTATATATAACCTACAAAACTCAAAATCGATAGAAAAAACACGTAGAGTTTATGTCAAATTTGTTAATGTCACCTAAAGTAGATACACGTGTCGTCGTAAAATTGAGAGTAAATTTGTAAAGCATTATAAGCAAGCTACATGAGATAAGATGCGTAAGCGCAACCATCCATCACCCGTCGCACGGGTACGTTGATTAATTACAACAAGCCACTATATTCTTATATGTAGTAGTTGGTATTATAGAGAATTAATTACTAACGAGATAGAACGTGGATCTTGATCCCAGTTTGCTAAAAAAGGTGCACACAGGCTTTTAGTGAGGTTTGGCATCTAGCTAAGTATACAGACAGAGTGTGACAGTGTCGCAGAAAATAGAACAACATCCTGTATATAGAATAATTAACAGTGACCGAAGATTATACATAAGAGTTTAAGAGTTATCAAATGTGACAGCAGCATAAGGGGCGAACGGGTTCAAATTCTGTCAGCCTTAGCAGAACCGGCCAGCTGTAGATGAGCTCCCGTTGAGGGTTTACCTGGAGAATACAGCATGGAGTTCTTCAAGAAGGGCCTGAAAAGATTCCTCTAGGGTCGGCAGCGTCCGTTGCAATCGTCCATAGGCGGCAGTAACCGCTAACCATCAGGCGGACCGCATGCTTGTTTGCTACCCTTCACCCACCCCCAAAATCCTTCAACCACAATTATAGAAAACTCATTTCGATCGTTAAAGTTTCCGTTCAAGTTCGCTAAGGTCTCACCGCAGCTTCCTCTTAGTTATTCCTAAGAAGGTATGATGATCAATACCCAAGACATAGACAGGATACTCGTATAATTTCATTAACTACTAATATATATTTGTAATTAAAATATGCGAATTCGATGACCAATCATAACTATTTGGTACTCAGCTGCAGGGAGCGTAAAGCTTATGTTACGGCTTAGTGACTTGACGATACGACTCGTTGATCCGTGTATAGTTGACTTATTTACAGCAATACGCGAGGTACTCTACCTACCTTTTATAATTATATATAACATACTAGCGGCCCGTCCCGGCTTCGCTTGGTTTCATCGTTGTTTCTCAAAGTGGCTAGGCAGTGTTTTCAATGAAAGCTCGAAGCCTATTTCCGGGTTTTTTATACATAATACAATTATCAGAACTTACATTTTTTCTTGAATCACTCTATCTGGTGATCGAATAAATCCTACTGATTTATTCGATCACCAGATAGAGTGATTCTTTAGAGTTTATCGCGAACAGACAGATAACTTCTCGTCTGCCTTCAAGGGTCCACGAAGAGGGCAGGCAAAGGTGTACCAACACTTTATTTTCGCTGATAATATATAAGGAGATTTGCGGTATTTGCTACAGTTGGATTAACATCCCTGTGTCAAACGAATTTCGTTACTGCATGTATTAAAACAATCCCATAGATTTTCACAATGTACGTAGAAATATACTTATAAATTGTACTTAGACTTATCACTACTTTCTATATCCTTTTCTATCCCTTATCCTTTCTATATATATACTATATCAAATCACAACGTCTTTTTGACTCGAAAACGAGGCGACGAAGCCTTTTCGCGGAGCACATGAAACAATACAGGTACCTTCTTCAAACTTCGCAATTCCTCGATTCATTTCAATCTCCAATCATGGCGGGCGTCACGTTTGACGGAGTCCGGAGGCCGTAGTGATTCCGCCTCGTGACGTCAACGTGACCTCTCGCCCTCGCTTCCTGCACCTGCTCATTCTTTCTTCGTTTCTTTATGTTACTGTTTTGCTATAGCAGTTAGAAGATATTTATTATTATTACTTGTTGTTATTACTAATGCATATGCTTAGCCGATACGAACACGTAAGCTTTACAAACGTAACTTTAGCGCGTTTAGTTCAAATCTAGTACGAAACTCTCTCCACTTCTATTTTCATTATTTATTAACCTTTTATCTTCCGAGCTTCAGTGTGCGTATCATTTGTACGCTGATGACCTGCAAATCTACTCTCAAGCTAGCATTCAGAATCTGCCACAGGCCATCGATGATATTAACCGAGATCTAGACTTAATAAAAAAGTGGTCTGATCGCTTCGGATTAGCCGTTAATGTGGCCAAGACACAGGCAATAATGGTTGGTGGTTCCCGTATAATGAGTAAAATTGACATGGCAAGAATGACTCCTATTGTTTTTAATGGAGCCACTATCCCAATTAGTCCCACTGTCAAAGATCTCGGTTTGTACATCGATGCTACTCTTGGGTGGCAAGTGCAGGTCTCCGATGTGTGTCGGAGGGTGACCGGTGCACTACGATCTCTTTATCGGTTAAAAAATCTTCTCCCTACCAAAACCAAGACAATGCTTGTGCAGACTTTAATCTTCCCCATGATCGACTATGGTGATGTCTGTTATACCGACCTGAATGCAGATCTACTCAATAAACTGGACCGACTTCTCAACAGTTGCATTCGATTCATATTCAATCTGCGTAAGTTTGATCACGTTTCTTCTTACCGTTCCCAACTACCATGGTTACCTATTCGTCAGCGACGTAGTTTGCGGTCAGTGACTATGCTCTTCACTCTCCTTCACTCTCCCAATGCTCCTTCTTATCTTACTTCTCATTTTCAGTATCGTTGCTGTAACCATGTTATAAACTTACGCTCTGCCGACAATCGTCTCCTCCTCTGTCCAACTCATAGTTCTACTCTTGTTCACTCTTCTTTCCCTGTCCAATCGGTCTTACTCTGGAATGCGCTCCCCCCGGAAATCAGGATGTGTAATAGCCGTGACACATTTAAAGCGAAAGTGAAGCAGCTTTACTTCCGTCATGCAGAAACTGAATAATATTTATGTGTATTATATGATATTTATATACATATATATATATATATATATTATATATGTACATGTATTATAAGTAGATTTATTCGTATTTATGTATTGTCTATTATATAATTAGATGTATGATATTGTAACATATTATAATATGTAGTATATTATAATAATATATAAAGAATTTATGTTTATATTTCCAAACTATTTATTTCTTTTATAGCCGCCATGCCTATCTCTGCATCACCCAAAGGTTAACTGGTAGAGAATGCCTTTGGCATTAAGTTCGCCTTAGCAAAATGTTTTGCAGGAAGTATTAATAAATAAATAAATAAATAAATATACATATTTCTTAGGACTTGAAAGTATCGCGATTAGTGCCTATTTGAAGACTAGATAACGTATGTACGTAGGTACCAATAATACTTTTTGTTACACCGCAATCTTATCAAAGTATTGAACATGTGTCACTTCCTAGTAGGATACAGCAGTTACTTTGTATATACCGTGTCAAAGCAACCAAGGTTAATGGAATATAGCAACAAAGTTTCATGGAAAGCGTTATCTAATAACGTTGAAAATAAAACGTGCAACACTAAAACCGAAACAAGATAAGAGCCACCATTTTGAAACTGTGACCAATCGTACAGCGGTGCGTTATCAGCAAGGGAACCGATAACGATTCGATTTAAGAACCCTGAACTGTGATTGGTCGAAATGGAAGTATTCACATACCGAACGCTTTATCAGAAATTAAAAATAGAATCTTGTTAGCATAAGAAATGGGTCGCATCTTAATGTTGCTATCGAACATTAAACTCAAGTATTATTTCTTTTTAACTGCAGAAGATAAGAACAGAATTTATGGTTAGATTGCAACTAGGTACACAAATGTTTTCGCATTGTCTACGGTCTTCATAAAAATTAAAATAGTTTAGGTGTATGGATGAGCTGTATTTTTTAATACCTGTTCCGAAGATACTTCCTGAATAAATTCTCCGAGATTGACCAGGATATAATAATTCATATTTTATTTATTTGTAATTTTTATGTCATTCATATAATTTAAAAATAGAGATAAACTACCTATAAATATAATAAATGTCCCAAATCTGTGTCACACGAAGGGTGAAGGGCTGGCGGCATTGCCACGTTGAATGGCAATGCTGATTCGCTAAACGAAATATTCGGCACTCGTCGTCTTATCACGGAAGGACTAATAATAATCAAAAGTTCCCAGTTTCCATATACTTTCGGCAGAGATAGATATTACATTCAGATGCCA
Organism: Drepana falcataria; assembly: GCA_945859725.1. Classification (NCBI taxonomy): domain Eukaryota; kingdom Metazoa; phylum Arthropoda; class Insecta; order Lepidoptera; family Drepanidae; genus Drepana; species Drepana falcataria. The sequence continues at coordinate 3,774,258 of OX243941.1, read as the reverse complement.
ACGTGTTAGATTGCCAATCCATAGCTTCTCGCTCACGACACGACGAGCGCACAGAAAGGTTTATGATGTGACTAGCTGTGCCCGCGACTTCGTCCGCGTAAGATAGTGAGCAGTGAGGTTGTTAGCAGTATTTTTTATTTATTTTGGATGTGTGTGTGTTTGTACAGGGGATGCCTACGTCATAGTAGCTTTATGCATGCAAAGTCTCAGCCCGATCGGTTTAAAATTGACAAAGTTTCTTACAAACTTTCATCCCCTATTTTATCCCCTTGGGGGTAGAATTAATCAAAATCCTTTCTTAGCGGATGCCTACGTCATAACATCTGCCTGCATGCCAAACGTCAGCCCGATCCGTCCAGTGGTTTGGGCTGTGCGTTGATAGATCACTATGTCAGTCAGTCACCTTTGAGTTGTATAGATATCCTGGATGAATAGGTACTGTACCTGCCTAACTTTAGAAAACAATCATTCGTAAAAACCGTCTTCCTACTCAAACAATTCGGCTCCAAAAATCTAATCATAAAATATGTCATCTGCAAAAGACATAAACAAACCAATTAGTTGACAAAAATAGCAGAAAAGCATTCGTGAAGGAACATCAAATTAACTGAAATAAGTCGGGTAACAAATTGAAATCAGTGCAACAAACATCGCCGCGGTAAATTTAGCTGCGTCCGCATGCAGAATGCTCTTTGTACGGCTTCTTAATGACACGTCATTTTGATGTGGCGCTAAAATGAGATTTATATATATATATATATATATTTTTAAGAAGACAAACTTGTTTTGTCATATCATTTTTATTTTGTGTTTTATCTTGTGTAATTCTTACACGCACTTATTGTAGGTACAGGTAGTAATTTAAGTGCGTTGATATTGTATAGGTAAGCTCTGGAAATTTAACTACCTGAAGTGAAAAAATTTATTGTTCAATAAAAATCTTCAGTATTTAAATTATATGGATGGGAACATCTTCTAAGCATAATCTAGTTACTAAGAGTTTCCTTATCTAAGTATATCTTTTCACACACGTTTCGATTGGATGATAAAAAAGCTTTGGATATATTTTAAGTAAAACTATGAGAACTTAACACGTATCAAAATCAGTTCAGCAGTGTCTGAGTAAGTTTTATTACGTTCAGTCAAACAGACGCCTTAATTAATTGTAAGACTACGACTCCTGTCCTATGTATTTGAGATCTGACAACACAAAAATTATCGAATAGGACTAGCAATGACAATGTGATTGAAATCAAATCGGCCCGAATCACGACTTTGTCATAATGGAATATTAAAATGTAAATTTTTCGCCTTTATTGACCGTGAAAATGTTTGAAAGTGGGTTAATACCTTTTAAAACACGCAGCGTTAGGATGGCTTTGTAGTTGTAGACCCTTTAAAATACTGTTTCTAGTTAGTTCTTTCATGTTTCTTGTGTCTACAATCTCGTAATAATATAGTTTACGTGATTTTAGTTAAAATTTTACTCTCTAGGTCTAGACTGAGCTATACTGTTTTAAAAACAAGTTATGACTCCTTTTAGACTTCTCATTGCCCTAGGATTTTGGAACCTAAATATAAAGTCATATGCCTATAATATAATGACATTAGCAAAATATTATAATTTATTTGGGTGTGTGGGTACTACCTATATACCTCTGCCTACCCCTTCGAGAACCCTTGGCGTGAGAATATATTATTATTATAATTGTTAAAAAGCCCTGGTCGAGTGGATTTTAGCCTGTGAAGATTGGCTTGGTTCAATCCGATGGTCCACACGACTGATTCCTATATGAGCCTGGCCCGTATAATATTTCCTGATGTTCGGTAGGTGTAGAGATTTATTATACTAAAAATACTTACGCTTAAGGAAAACATCGTACATTATACAGCATACCTAGTTGGAAACTAAATATACCTACCTGTGGCAAAAAGGGGATAATTTTGTCTCTGCTTACCCCTTTTCCCTTCATCGAAGTCAATAATTAATGTGCAGTTCTCATGTTGTAGGTACGATTTACTGAAATGATGAAACAATTTACTTTTACCTCGACTCGCGCCACGCCAATTGGTTGTAGATGACGCATGAGCGCGCGGTGTGGTCGCCTCTTCATCGAGAGAGCACATTTCATCAAGTTCCTTTTTCGAAGTCGTTTTATTTTCTTTTTTATGACGTTTCCGACCTAACCAACCAGATGTATTAAATTAAAATCAAATCAAATTCGCAAGTAAATACACTGACGTAAAAAACATGATACATGAATAACGATGTAAATTACGACGATCTTCATCAATATTCCGCGGCGCGTTCGGAAACCGCGAGGGTGCCCGAATTCGCGTTCACTGGCCACATGGTGCATGACACAATAAACTTTATGGCGGAACGAAAAGTTAAAACAAAAAATAAGGCACGAACAACTGTTCTTGTGTTTTATATTTAGGTAGATTGTGCCGGTCCCTATAGGGAGTCCGTCTCCCGCTGCGCTGCTCTCAACAGTCCAACGCTCTGAGCCGAATTACTAGTTCACCTTACTTGCCAGCTTAGCTCTAGGCATTAGTGTCGCAAGTCTCGCGGCGCCTTTTATTTTATCTAAGGTAGTCACTGCAAAAACGATTTGAAGATTAGCGTTCATTTAACGATATGATTGAGTTAATTTGAAATTAGAAACTTCTGTATTGATCGTTCGAAGGTTGAATTTCGTTAGATTGTGGTTAGTTTTCACCGGATCGTGTCGACTCATTAGCGCTGGGGGGCGCCTCAGGTAAGCCGTTATTTATATTGAGGAGAACAATGTCCACTGCGGACTCTTATTAATCATCTCTTTATGCCAGCCGCCCGGATCGTCGATATTTTTTCATAAATATAACCTTCAATATCATAGCATCACTTCGAGCAGTCGGGAATGGGGATTCTACCGTATGAATTTATTGGCTTGCTCAATACATATTGGGGGAAAAAAAAGGATTTGTATGCGGTTAAGTTTCCAAATGTTTATTTAGAATTATTAAAGTACATACTTTAATATATTATCATCACGCCGAGTCCCGCACGGTGAAGGCTAAGAGAGTAGAGCGCCAGTTCTCTTTCGCATAAGTAAACTAAAATAACGTTAACTATACAACATAGACACAGTTAAAGGAAATAAAAAAAAAAAAAATTAAAAAAGCACATGGATAGAAGAAAGATACATAAGTCGTATTTTTCGTTAGGTATTTCACATTCCCAAAATGTTATGTTTCAACCAAACGTTTTGCATATTCTCAATTTAATGACGGCTTTATCATAGGGCCTCACAAATGACATAGTAAATGGCTTAGTGGTCTGGTTCGATGGCCACGTATTATTATATAAGTATGTATCTATATTGTTGTCTAGTATAGAAGTTTTGCTTAGTGATGTGATTTTGTATGGAATTATGATTATTATAAACTTATATATATAAAGAGAGACTGGAATTTGCAAAAGGTTTTAAGGTCATTCAGACCTCTTGCTGCTTGAAACAAATTTTAATTGAAATATACTCCATTTGATTGAAAATTCAATCAAAATACTTACCCATTAAGTTTCATTTTATGATCGCCATTTTAATGAGCTTCTAAAAGATTTCCTAACACCTTTGCGTTTGCAGTTATCCATACGTAGGTAATATATTTTTAACACCAATTTTCAATTTAATTGTCTACCAACTCTTGCATAATTCTGGCCTTTTATTATAAGAAAAAGAAGTTTAATATGTTATTATGTAAGTCGTCATTTAGAAAAGACCAAAAGTGTAAATTTGAATGCTTGACTTTAATAAAGAAAAATTATACTTTAATTTTGTTTTTGAGCAAAATGTAATTTTTTTATTTACCTGAAAACTTTACTAGGCAAATAATAAATTTAATAATTTTGTGGAATACTTCAATAACTTATTTTGAGGCGTGAAATGTTGCCAATTTCTCTATTTTAGTAAGCATAGATAACTTCTGCTGGCCAGACTTAGAATAACCATAAACTCACGCTGCTTAAAACTATTTAGAATTCAACTTCGATAGTTTCCCTCAACGTGGGAGATACTAGGCATAAATACTGCATAATAGTAATTGCAGTTGTGTGGCGACACCTTTACGGAATGGTTCTCGTATCGGCGTTGCAGAGAATGTCTGCGCAGCGGTCGCCATGTATGAGATATGATGTTTCACACCGCGTGCCGTGTCCGCCGTACCCCCCGCGGCGCGAGAATATCCCACAATACCGCTCGGAACGCATTGTCACCCTAAACGTTACAAATTGAATGTATACTTATTGTTCTAATCAACATAATTTTATTGTTAACGTTATGTTCATGTTTTAACTCTAAGATATTGATATTGGAACTCGTGCTTTAAGCAAAAGTGGTAATTGGCTTTTCTCCATGCAACTCCAATCTTAAAGCAACAATTCCCCTGTTAGTTTGCAAGTTCTAAACGTGGCGGTCTGCATCAATGTGTTTTCCTGGACATAAGTACAGTGATTTATCACACCACGATCTTTACGGTGAAGGGAAACATCGCGAGGAAGCGTTCATAGGTTTGAAGTGAAATTCAAAGACTTAAAGTGCCAAAGATAGATTAAAGATAGACTAGACATCATGTGTCACGTTCGCACCTAAATAAAATGAGATCGTAAGGCGTGAAAATATATAAGGTATGCTTAAGTTAGATGAACATGTAGAGACTGATGAATGTGGATGAAGCGAGAGGTCTGTAAATCTAGAGCGAAATGGCACTCTACTCTTATTAGGTACATCGCTGCCTGTCCCATGAGGTATTCGGTACATATGATGATGTACCTATTATAATTTTTTTTTTTTGCATCGCTGTGCTTACACTACTAGTGATATAAGCACGGCATTAGAATAACGATCTAGCCCTAGAGGCTAATGAGTTATTTTAGACTAACTTAAATTGCTAAAGTAGAGTTAACTAAGAATGTTAATTACAACATAACATTGTTGAATGAAAAGTATTAATGGACATTAACACTTTTCTTACTGTCTCTAACTATTTAAAAGACACTTTGTTCTTGTGTTCTTGGGTACATATCACTCACTGTACCATAAAGGTTCACCATCACTTCACTACACTAGCTCAAAAAGTTTTGTTCTTTTTAGCCTTAATGTGTCGCCGTAGCCGTAGCCGTACTGTGATTAAAAACAAAAAATTTTGGTGAGTTTTTTTTTAAGATACCAAAAGTTATTAGCAATACCTACTAAAAGCCTATCTACACGGCATATTTACACATTAAAGTTATTATGAAGTAGCAATATAAGTAACTGTTCCTACTTAACTGCATCTGTTTTGACTTATAATAGCTCGAGACTATTACGTTGAAATTTTTAGACATGTTCAAAATGTTTGTCGGCCAATCCATCTCGGAGGCGATTAAGTAATAAAGGTAATCACAATGTATGGGCTTAAGCATTAAGTAACGGAACAGGTCAATTTGGTTCGACGTTGCCGCGTACAGTCAAACGTGGATATAAATAAATTATGCTATAGCGCTTATTTCAATCAGACTCCTGTGTGCGCCGCAAGATAGTTTTGTCGAGTTGAACGAGAAGACCGGTCGACAAAATTATCTCACAGGCCACAGCGCTCATGCAACCACCAATTGTTTTTGTGTTGGTCGTTTTCGAGTTAGATGGTTTCGATTTTGGTTACGTCAACAGTTCCCAATAGGTTATTCCTTTCAGTTCTTAATCGTTCCCAGATTTACTAATCGGTAGTTATGTGTTTTGTTAACCACATCGTCAAAATATGTTTGTTTAATTTTCTTACTACTGCCATACGCTTCTGCCTACCCCTTCGGGGACCCTTATGGGAAGGCGTGAGGATATATTTATTTATTTATAATAATCTTCGCGAAGAGTAATCTCTTCGTTAGAATTATGAATAATATTGTTCATATGAAATCCTACTGAATTTCATTAGTTGCAAAATTTTTCAAAAAACAAATATTCATAGTTCCTGTGCATTAACTTATACGAAGATTAAACATTATAAAAAGTATATTATAACATTTGCCAAAACGGTTCACACATTCCTTATCGTAAACCGCATTGATCGCCAACAAGCAGCATTTGATTTATATAGATTCCATCGACATTCCCATCGAATGAAACCGCTACCTATCATGGCCTTTCTGCATTTATATACTCGAAACCGGCGAGCATGTATGAAGTTACTGATGTATGTATGTAAGTGGCTAAAGCGGAATAGATAAGTCAAAGAGAACCGGCTCTAGACAGAACTGACTCAGCGTGATGATATGTATGATTGACATTTATGAATGAATATGAATGACATTGAAAAAAGCCGTGGTGGCCGAGTGGTTCGAGCAGTTGCCTGCGACGCAAAGGTCGCAAGTTCGAATCCCGACTGTACCAATGAGTTTTTTCTGAACTTAAGTACAGTGATTAGTCACACCACGAGCTTTACGGTGAAGGAAAACATCGAGAGGAAACCTGCATACGTCTGAGAAGAAATTCAAAGGCGTATGTATAGTCGTGCTTGAGTAACGGCGATGGACTCGCCATCTGTCACGTTGGCACCTAATATACCTCTGGCGGAAAGTGGGTGTGTGGGTATTACCTATACACCTCTGCCTACCCCTTCGGGGACCCTTGTGGGAAGGCGTGAGGATATATATATATTTATAGACTTTGACGTAAATACCAATATGTAGGTATATAAATATTTTTACATCAAATAAATTTTAATGATTGATAGCCCACATCACTCAGGCGTATTTTATTAACGCCGACTGTACCTGTCGAAAATTTGTGATTGTCCCAAGGTTACACTATTTCGACTACCGGCCGGAATGTCGAAACAGTTATTTATTGTTATTTGAATGTCAGCGGCAGAAAACCAGGGTTATTAATAACATTGACACGCCACAGTACTACGCCTTATTGATAGCATGTGTAAAGATATATTATGATGATACAAACATACATGGGTATGCATGTGTATATGAAAGAGCCGTGGTGGTTGAGTGGTTCGATCAACGTTAAGATAGTAGTTTCGAGCCTGTACCCATGTGTTTTATCTGAACGAAAATACAGTGATTAATCACACTACAAGAGGACACGTGCAGACGCTTCAGAAGAAGGACTTTCCGGCCCAGCTCTCTAGCTCGCCAAATAGCATTGCCTTAAGCCGAGGTCCGAATCCAACAGGGTTTGCCCTCAACTGAAATTGCTTAGCACCTAAGAAGTGCTAAGTTAAGTAGCAAAAGCTGCCAGAACTCAGTCTACGAGAGATGAAAATCCCTGTAACATTTTTCAATTGAGACTGCAATAGCACGACATGATAAGGCCAGAGAGCATATAAGAACAACCTTATTGATGAAAAAACCAAATGCAAACTTTATCCTATTTTGGTGTTAAATACCTACTTCACTTCTCCTTTTTCACCTTCATGTAGCAAGTGCAGAAAAACTAAACGATCGTCGCTTGTATAAAAAACTAGCTGACCCGCCCAGCTTCGCATGGGTGAAAATTTACATACATACATACATACATATCATCACACCAAGTCCCTAAGGGGGTAGGCAGGTAGAATAGAGCGCCAGTTCTCTCTAGACTTTATACTTCTTTTGCTTCGTCCACATTCATCAGTCTCTTCATACATGATCGTCGGTTTCGAGTACTCTTTTCGTTCCCGTCCTTGAGCGTCCGATCGATTTGATCCAGGTAGTTGGAACGTGGCCTTCCTCTGCGTCTTCTTGCACACACTTTTGCTTTGTATATCTATATCGTCAATCTTTCTTCACTCAACCTTACTATATGTCCAAGTCAGCGTAGCATGCCTTTCTTCATCTTTTCAATCTCGCCCTGATTCACGCCAGTTGATTTGCGAATCTCTTGATTCCGGACTCGAACTAAGATCGTTACTCCGCACGTTTTTCGCAGCTGAAATCGCATCTCAGCTGCATTTAAGCTATCTTAATACTTCCTCTGACATACCCAGGGTTCGCTGCCATACAATAAAGTAGGCACAAATATCACGCTGTGGACAGCAACCGTTGCTGGCCATCAACACCGACATGGCCCCATTCACCTTAATACCGGCAGTTAGCCTTCTTTCAATATCTTTTTCATACTTTCCATCCCGTGTGAACATGCTTCCTAGATATACAAATTCATTCACTTGCTCTAGAATTTGTGAAAAGAATTTAAAATTTGGGTTTTCAAAAGAAAGTTTGAAAGTGATAATAAAGTGAGATATAGGGCTCGTTTAGTCGCTAAGGGCTCTACCCAAGTAGAAGGTGTGGACTATAAAGAAACCTACTCACCTGTATTAACACACTCAACTTTGAGAATGTTATTTTCTTTAAGTGTAAAGTTAAATTTAGAAATTACTCATCTTGATGTTCACACTGCATTTTTAAATGGCTAGGTACCTTGATGAAACAGTATACATGCAAGTACCACCTAATTTAGAATGTCAGAGTAACAGTGTACTCAAACTAAAACATGCAATTTATGGACTTAAACAATCAGCAAGGCAGTGGAATAAGAGAGTAGATGATTGTTTGTTAAGCCAGGGTTATATTAAGTCTAAATTGGAACCATGTTTATATAGTAAAAGGTAAATAAGGAACAAATTTTAAAAACTGTGTTTGTTGATGATTTTTTCATATTTTCCAGTAGCAAGGCATTGACAGATGAACTGAAACATAGTTTAATGTCAAATTTCAAAACTAAAGATTCAGGGCAAGTGAAAGAATGCTTAGGTATGAGAGTAAAAGTATATAAAAATGGTTGTATATCATTAGATCAGGAGCATTTTGTCGAACATATTTTAAATAAGTTTAAGATGTCAAACTGTAATGTTGTTGATACTCCTATTGAATGTAATTTGAAGTTGGATAAGTCAGAAAATGTTTGTAAATAATATCCTTATCAGCAACTGATAGGAAGTCTTATGTATTTGTCTATACTTACACACCCAGATATCAGTTACAGTGTCAGCTATTTAAGCCAATTTAACAATTGTTTTACTGCAGTTCACTGGAAAAACGCAAAGAGAGTGTTAGAATATTTAAATAAAACAAAATCTTATGGTTTAATGTTTACAAATGATAATAAAAACTTAGAAGGATTTGTAGACTCAGATTGGACATCAAATACTATTGACAGGAGATCTTATACAGGTTTCTGTTTTAAATTGTCTGGTACTGTAATATCATATGAATGCAGAAAACAACCGACAGTGGCATTGTCCAGTACTGAGGCCGAGTACATAGCAATGCCATTTTTGCAATGTCAAAATTTCAATGTCAAGGCAATTTGCCAACTACTGAAATGCCTGCTGACTTGTTCACGAAAGGGTTAAGTAGTTTGAAACATTACTATTATGTTAAAAAGTTAGGCATCAAAAGTATTGTTTAGGTGTAGTTTATATTCATTTATTGTTACATGGATATTAGATTATTTTGTTAAGAGGTGAGAATTTGCCCTAATATGCTGAAGGATGATGGCATCATTTCTTGGTTACATTACAATATCGCGAGACTCCATATTCTCCCCAATCACGATTAAGGCAACATCATTTAACATTGGTGCATTGATGCCTCTCTCATGACATGTTGTCTCCTGCAGGTCACTTCTCTGCTGTGATCACTATTTTCTGATTGTCCGATGGCATCACATTACTTGTAAGACAGTTTTGAACAATTGGATCAACTGATTATGTTCATGCAAAAGTTGTTGTAACTGCTAAATGATATCTGCGAACAGCGTTCATTTACTTCTTCTTCAGAATTCCCCAGGAAATAACTCTGGAGAAATTTGTATTTACCATTGCGTACGCTGTTCTTCAGTCTCATTGGCTCGAAGATTGAACTGGGCTTGCGTTACACTGCGATTGAATAGGACTTGCGTTACACTGCGATCGAACTGGTGTGCGCCAACGGATATTTTGACGCCTTACGGGTGGTATTATAGGTATATGGTAGGTAGTGGTATATACTAATAAAATACGACGATTAATTATGAAACTCACACTAAAACACAACAAACATCTTTTTGCTTTTGTTGTTATGAAAGAAACTGTAATTTGAGGTTTGTCAAAACTACTACTTGAATGAAATGTCAGTCTAGCTATATACATAGGGTGCGTTCCACTAAGCGTTCACAATGATCACGCTCACGACCACAGTTTGCTTGTAAGCGTTACTGTCGTAACCTCAAATGGAATGGATTACAGAGCGTTTTGAGCGTGCAGGTAAATAATACAAACGGCGAGTTAGTAAAAAGAAAGCAAAAGATTTAAGATGTTAGTTTATAATCTGTAAGTCTTGAAAATAAACTTGATTAATTTAAATAGATTTATATTGAAAAAAAATATAATGTTTTTTTTATATCTTTTATTATTAGTGTTTTAAATTAATTTACGTTCAAATAGAATTAAAATGTCTTGCGGCGACACTTGGATATTTGGTAAGAGGTACAGTCGCCATTTTATATGCTTTGAGTTTTGAAAATCACGCAAATTTTCTTCGATTCAACGATCACTTCGACCCACCTTTTTAGATGGGTCGTCGTGAGCGTAAGTTATGACATTATAATTGACGTTTTCGCCGCGATCACAACGACCGCGGTCGTTATGTGGATCGATTTCGAGAGTTTTCATTGTTGTGGGCGCTTAGTGGAACGCATCTTTACCGTCAATATTTACACGTCACTCTGACAGAGTATTTGTCAAAATATTGAAAACGTCTCAGAATCTTGTTGTCTGTCTCTTTCGCACACTCACTTTTCAGAGATTTTTTTAAAATTAACTATTATTTATTTATATTTTATATAGCCTAAAGCCTTCCTAGAATCATGGACTATCCAACACAAAAAGAATTTTTCAATTCCAACCTGTAGTTCCTGAGATTAGCGCGTTCAAACAAACAAACAAACAAACAAACAAACAAACAAACTCTTCAGCTTTATAATATTAGTATAGATGTATACTTCCTAAAGAAAGAACAATCAGCCACCAGCCTTAAGCAAGTAGGTAAGCAAATGTTAATTAGGAAATTCTTGATTTCTGAATAATGACAAATACCTAAGAATCTGGCAAGATTTTCATTGTTACGTTTAGAAATCACGTTTTGAAATTAATTACCTCTTTACGAATGTTTTATACTTATAAATATCCTCACGCCTTCCCACAAGGGTCCCCGAAGGGGTAGGCAGAGGTGTATGGGTAATACCCACACACCCACTTTCTGCCAGAGGTATATTAGGTGCCAACGTGACAGATGGCGAGTCCATCGCCGTTACTCAAGCACGACTATACATACGCCTTTGAATTTCTTCTCAGACGTATGCAGGTTTCCTCACGATGTTTTCCTTCACCGTAAAGCTCGTGGTGTGACTAATCACTGTACTTAAGTTCAGAAAAACTCATTGGTACAGTCGGGATTCGAACTTGCGACCTTTGCGTCGCAGGCAACTGCTCGAACCACTCGGCCACCACGGCTCTCTGTTTTATACTTTCTGTAGTATAAAACAGTTTTCAAACTGATTAATATTTTTAGCCGTATTTTCAATACTTTATCATAGGCATCTCTCATACCGTAATAAGGAGGTCAAAAAGATTGCTGTGGATGGAAGCAAAGGGAAGGAATTGCATCACAAAGAGAAGAGAGCTTATTTTCTTTTATATGTACCACAAGAGTGACAAACAAGTATATGGCCCACCTGATGGTAAGCGGTTACCGTGGCCTATATACGTTCACGATACCGAAGTATCACTTGCGCATTGCCACTCTGTGTTCGGAGCCTTTAAACTCATGATGCAATTCAGTTTTCCAATATGTTTTGAATGTTTTTATTTGTTTATCTCATAAGTCAGTCTGATGAGCAGTCTATGGTATACGCTATTCCTTGCCAGTCAGCCCTTCTAACGTTTAATTAACCACTCCTTATTCAGTATTTTTGGCAATCTGTACCGCCTTGGGTACGTAAGTTTGACCCTCAATATTTCCAGCAAACAGCTCCAGAAATCAAATCCTTCTTATAATTTTATGTTCCTTGTAGTTCTATAAGTAACGCTACGGGATTTAAGAATGTAAGTGAAATAGTAATCAAATCACAATTACACAAAAACGCACAACCGTGGAATGAGCCCCTCGTTTTGGTGTTTCCTTGCAAGATAAAGCGAAAAGTAATTCAAGAAGATTATGCAGGGATTATTCCCGGGACGGCTGCATATGAATGATACCCTTGGTATTGCACGGGCCTTTAAGCGGTCATCGCTAACCATCAGTAGGACCGCATGCTTCTGTGCCAGCATAAGTGGTATAAAAAACCTAGACCTTATCAAAAACTCGTGTTTGTCTCACAAATATATAATCTGATCTACAATATTACTGACGCAACCATAATCATGTCAATGAGTTATTTATTCATAAGCGCCGGCCTTAATAGTTCATTTGTGATATTTTGAATATCGATGATTGTGCGCTAGAATCCGTTTCGTTATTAGGTCAATGCATCAATAGATATGATTTATGCAATATCAAATTAGATCAATGCCAGGTTTATCATATTTCCGCAAGATATATTTTCTGTCCTCAGTTCGCTATTAAACTTCAATTCTTACTTTGTAGGTATCTTCTTGTCTTCTCACATAGGGCCTGAAGGTCTAGGCAGACTTTTATTAGGATTTCCGTTTCACTGGAGACAGATTCAAGTGAAAACTTGACAAATGGCGAGCTGTCATCGGATTTCAAGCATACGTCTTACTTTTCAAACGAATGCAGGTTTTCTTACGATCTTCAATTCTTTGGCGACAGATGGCGATCGCGGTTGCTCAAGCACAAATAACCATACGCTTTTGGATTTCTTTTCAAACATACGCAGGTTTCCTTTGGATGTTTAAACTAAAAAACTCGTGGTTTGCCAAATCGGTACACTTAGGTTCAGAAAAACTCATTGGTACAGAAGGCTCTAAACAAATACTAGTGTTAAATTTAATTATTTGTATTTATATATTCCGAAAGATTTGCAGGAATATGCGTCTTTATTACTTAACCACGTTAAACATGAACACAATAAACACATTAATCCTAGATTTCATCTGCATGACACAACTCTTAATTATACTGCTCTAATTTTTTTAATACTTCATCATCGGAATAAAGTAAATGTGTTTTGTGTGCAAATGGCGTGCGTGGGCGCAGGCGGCGCGGATCAAAGCGTCTCTCGCAGCGGGACCTACGTCTAGCCACACAATACTACTCTTGTTTTATCATAACTCACGACTGGTTCACCTGAACTGAAAAAAAATATTAGAATTAAAAAAATATGATTTAGTCCTATTTCGGTACCTACTATTAGTGACTTGTCAAATGTTCACCCGATTTAAAACGTTTCATATTCATATGTATTTTTGAGTTTCTCTTCAATGAGGTGCATTTCACAATTTCATATTCCATCAGGGAGTAAAACTAATTTTTATGTCTATTTTATTTATGATCTTCTGGCTGGCGCTCTATACTCTCTGCCTACCCCGTTAGGGACTCGGCGTGATGATGCTGATGATGATGATTTATGGTATTCTCGTTATGAAACCACTGCTGGGCAAAGGTTCCTCTCCTCTATTTCCATCGTTCGCTATCGAGCGCTATTACCGCCCATTTAAAAGTTCATGCTGTTTAAAAACACTTTTTTTTAATCCGTGGCGTAGTTTTTGGAATCTAGACTTGGCGCCATGAGATAAAGCATTCGAAATCAATTAGGCACAGTCGCTTTTTACGCAGTCTGTGTCAGTAGTGATATCGAAAAACTTAATTATTATTATAATGACGTTTATCTCAAACTTCAAGTTGTCCAAAGATTACTTCACATTTAAATCAAAAGAGAATTGAAAATACCTGGACTTCTATTTATTAACGCGAGTTGGATGGCCTGCATGGTGACCTAGGTAACCAATATAAGTATGCACCTCATCATAAATTTAAGAGCTGGGCTCTTGTCGGCGTCTCTGATGCAGTCAGTCCCTACTATTTTCTTCTGCCCAGCGCAACCTCTTTGACCTCCATATACGTCACGAGTGACACTTTTCTTTGATCCGACTACTCTCATCCCCTCTACCTTTCCTTCTAAGTTTGCACCATGTCACTGATATTCAAAGTACAGTATCTGCATAGTTTAGGGTTAACTGAGATTGGTTGAGAAGATTATTATTATTATTACATATATCAAACTCTCTCTCCAAAACTAATAATCTCTCTTAAAAACGTATTTTTCTATACTAATATTATAAAGAGGAAAGATTTGTTTGTTTGTTTGTTTGTAATGAATAGGCTCCGAAACTACTGGACCGATTTGAAAAATTCTTTCACCTTTGGAAAGCTACATTATCCCCGAGTAACATAGACTATATTAAATTGGACCCGATAGGTGGCGCTGCGATCGAGTTTCAAGAATTTTACCTTTTTACCCGGGCGAAGCTTTCTGTGTGTTTCTGTGTGTCTTAAGCTAGATTGGTTTAGTAATGGTTTAGATTTACAATTGGACCCAATAGGTGGCGCTGCGATCGTGTTACGGGCAATTTAACTTTTTCACCCGAGCGAAGCTGGGCGGGACAGCTAGTTCTTTATAAAACATTCTAGACGAGCCAATCAGCTTTACTATAGCGAATTAAGACCAGAGTTATTTTAACGAATTTGATGAGTTTTTTGCTCCCCTGATTAACAGATTTAAGGCAGTTTTTAGAGATTCCTTTTATAGCCTTGTTAGTACGTCATTGGATAAGAGATGTCTCGATCACTTCCTAGTAGGAGACCTTGAATTAAAATACGGATGAGTCTTGACGTCACCCCCTTTGTCGGGATTCAGGGTGCTTTGCGGTTTCAAGGTTGAATTAACATTCTCCTTTGGAAATAACAGTAGGTAAATGTTTTTCGATTCATGTAAGAAATAGGTCCTTATTACAATTTAAATCTGTTTAAAGTACTGATTATAGTTTTACTTTAAGATAATTATACTTTAAAGTAATTTATTATAAATACAAAAGTTTGGATAGATGGATAGATATATTTTAGATGCTAACGTGACAGATGGCGAATCCATTGCCTTTACTCATGTACGACCTTTGAATACGCCTTTGAATGTCTTCTCTATGGTTTTTTTCATTTTTTAAAACTAGTGTGACTAATCACTGTAGGTACTACAGTTCAGTTCAGTTCAGAATCATTGGTACAGTCGGAATTGGAATTTACAATTTTTGTGTTGCAGGCAACTACGCGAACCACTCGGCCACCACGGCTCCTCATAATTATTATTATTAAATTAATGTCTAAGTTATATCCAACATACTTATACTTACTTATTATATCCAACGCTTTATTAAGAAACTTGGCAAACACATTAAAGCTACTTAAGAATAAAATTAGATTGAATAAGTTTGTATGAGGTGTACTTAAAAAAGCTATGTACTTGTATGAAAGAGCTGATTTTCTCGAACCTGCAATGTCCAGTCCACGACCTCCACAATAGAAAATAATGTCAATGTCATACCTAGCAACAAGCGGATCGAATATAATGGCGTGTTCACACGAGACGGGCCGAACGCGGCGATGAAGCCGTTACGAACGTGTGGAGATTAGACACGGCTGGCACGCGACGCGCGGTAACGCGGTGTGAACGCGCAATCACCGCACCTACATGATTCGCGGCGGTTGTATTTTAAATGGAAAATTGCAGTGGGATCTTCTATCCAGAGGTTGCTTAGGGCTTTTGATGCATAGATATAATAATAAAAATTTGAAAGCAATGCTGCTCGAAACGTCACGAATTGTGAGGAGGTTTCTTTCTCTGGGATCCTAGCCACCGGTACCTCGGACCCTGATCCCGATACCGGTGGGCCCTATATTTAATATTTTAAAAAATATATGTATTTAAAATAGTACTGTATAAGATATATTTTAAATAAATAATGTTACCTGATAATAATTTTGACTATTTCACCAAATATAAATGTCATTGATTACAAGGCGTAGTGCATTTGCAACTGCTCTCATTGCTAGGTGCAGAACAGTCTGTTACTGATATAAGTAGCTGTTCGAACTAGAATGAAGAGGATTTGAAGGACTTTCGTTTACGTAACAAGTGCACTATGTAGTGGTCCTAGACAAGTTAATGTTAATTTCGCGGTCACGCTATTTTTAACGCACGCCAAATTGAAGTAAACGCTAAGAGAAAGATATTTTATCTAGAACCGCAGCGGCTTTACGTCATAAAAGTCCCCTCTATCACCCAGCGCTCTTGTAGCCGTACCGAATGCAAATACTCCGAGCCACCCTGAATTTACGCATATAACACAATACTCAAACATAATAAAAACCGATTGTATTTGAGTTGGCGACATCTGTCACGTTGTTACCTAAATATATCTACGGTGAAAAAAGGGTGTCTTTACTCCAGGGTCGGCAGACGTGGTTACCTCTCCGTGTCCTTTATGGGAAGGCGTGAGGATATAGATATTTATCAAAAGCATAAGTCGCGAAGCTAAAACGTTGTTTGTTAAACTGCATCACAGCTTTAGCATTAATAGAGATGCATTTTTGAATTTGATTTTGTAGGCAATTTATATAAGGTACAAGTTAATTTGCTGTAAGTAAAATACGCGATTTTGGATGCGTACGATTGTCGATGAAGTACGATTTTTGTAGGAACTAATCATTACATACCTCTCCTTTGTTGTAAGTTAAATAATTGCGCAAGGACAAATAAACAGTTACCGGTGACCGCAACGCTGCGGCGTTCTTCCACTATGGATAAAGTAATATTTTTTTATAACAATTTTATTGCAAGCTCTTTACGACGCGGTCGCAGCGGCTTCGTGTCATTTACTCATGTACGAGGTCTTACAACCATCGCTAGGATTGCATTGCTATTGCACGGTTCTACAATATAAACTAGCAGTGAATAGAAAATTGCTTTGACAAAAATATATGACTGCGTGAGAACTAAAACCGAGACATTATGTCAAGATTGAAACTTAAAGTAATAGACATGAAATTTAAAAGCTATGTAAGAAGTGAAGACTTTATATTTCCTATGTTTCACGTATACATCTTATGTATCTAATGATTAAATAGTATATAATATACTCGCAGGCGACTAGTCTACTGTGTTTAAAATAGTCCGCACAGTAGCTACAATATAGCTACTTATACATATATCTCGTCAAGTCCCTCATGGGATAGGTAAAGAGAGTGGAGCGCCAGGTCTCTGTAGACACTCCTAAATATCTATTTATCGCTAACTTTTCCTATAAAAAATATGAATCTATTAAATAATCCGCGAACGCTCAAGCTGTAGAATGAGCTTCCTGTTGAGGTTTTCCCTGGAGAGTACAGCATGGAGTTCTTCAAGAAGGGTGTGAAAAGATCCCTGTAGGTTCGGCAACGCGCGAGTGATACCTCTGGTGTTGCAACCGTACATAGGCAGCGGTAGCCGCTTACCACCAGGTGGACTGCTGACTTGTTTGCCGTGTCGTTTACAAAAATAATAATAATGAGTAGAAGACTGATATCGTGAATCTGCTAGCAGCTTAACATTTTTTTATCTCCCGCAGGTGTGGTTTCAAAATAAACGATCAAAAGAGCGGCGCCTAAAGCAGCTGACCTCTATGGGACGAGGCCCGTTCTTCGGCTCATCACGAAAGATGAGAGGTTTCCCCATGAACCTCTCACCGGGAGGACTCGAGGAAGGCCCACCGGGGTTTCCTTACTTCGCGACTGCGGATGGAAAGTTCGAATTTGGCTATGGCCCTCCGTTCCACCATGATGCGCCATTCTTCCACCCTCCGCCAGCCATGCCATTTAATCAACCAGGTTGGTATCTTTACACAAAGAATGTATCTTAGAATGTATCCCAAAAATCACTGAAAGCTTGGGCTTTCAGTGATTTTTGGGATATTCTAGTAAAACTAGGATAGGAAAGTACGTAAGAACACAGCGAACTGGCGGCTTTCGAATTTATAGTCTGTTACATATACATACAAGGTATTTAAGTATTTAAGCACTCTGTCTAATGATGAAAATCTCATGTAAATCCATTCAGTACTTTATGAGTTGATCCCAAAC
This sequence comes from Drepana falcataria, assembly GCA_945859725.1. Lineage (NCBI taxonomy): Eukaryota > Metazoa > Arthropoda > Insecta > Lepidoptera > Drepanidae > Drepana > Drepana falcataria. The sequence continues at coordinate 3,756,134 of OX243941.1, read as the reverse complement.
ATACAGACAGACGCGGCAGGACTTTGTTTTATAATATGTAAGAGGAGTGTACGTAAGAAGACTGGTAGTATCGTCTAAAGTACTCTTGTTACGTATATACATCTGATATAATATATACCAATTAGCACATTAGTAACGTGAGCAGGTCGTTTCGCAGGGGGTATGGAGTCGCTGCAAGGGGGGGAGTTTCCCGACCAGTTCCCGCCACCGGATCACCTGGTCCTCCCGCGGCCTTCGTCCCCGGAGTTCACCTTCGGAGACGGGCCTCCCCCCCTCCACCCCGAGGGCCTCGTCTGGTAGCTGAAGCCGGAGCCGCGTGACTACCACGATTGATGCGGCTCGACGGGCTATAAAGTGGACTTTAACAGTGTTATACAATAACGTTATAACGATATAACGTTCAAAATAACGTTACAAAACATAGCAAGATATTTTTTCTCAACCAGATAACAGACGCAGTGGTAATGTGATTTTAGTATTTGAAGTGCGTTGCGTAATTTTATTACAGATTTTTTTGGATCTTATGTTGGTGTTTGTGTATACTGTCTTTCTGCAGTCTGTTCTTTCTTTTTGGTCACTTAGATATGCACGTTTTGCTTCTTAGCTAAATTCATTGTAAGGTTAGCGTTTACTAAGTGTCAAAGTGGTTTGACGTTTCACTTTCTTATCTTGCCTATCTTTTGTTTTTTCCCCGTTGTAAGTAACATATTTACTAAGGCGATATTTGTGAATAATTAAATAATTGATGTAAATAAATAGAGTTTTATAATAATCTTTATAGATAATTTATTACTTATTAAGTTAATTAAAGTAAAGTAATTTATTTACGAGAATATTATTTATAAGTGAAATAATTTTGGTTCCTATTTTAAGATAGAATTGCGGATATTCAACACATTTTATGTATTTATTTTTAACGTTTAACGCCCAGTGTTTCTCAGGTATCGATGAAATAATTACGATGGGAATTTTTGTAAATTACTGTTTAATAATTAAATCGAAATCTAAGTAACACTGCCTTTATAAGGAACAGTTTGTTGGATTAACATCAGTGTCGATATTTTTAATACAGAAAATTGTATGTAAATATTTTTGTGATGTTGTATATAATATTTTTATGTAATTTAAGCGTCGTATGTAAAATGCATAATATGCACTTAGCATAAAACTTAAAGTATGTAAGTAAGTGATCATACTTATTCGAAATAGTTTCTTTGTCATTTTTATTTCACCAAAATGATTTACTTTATTATAAAATACAGTAGTACAAGTAATTACAGATGAAATATTTGACCTCAATTAACATCCCGCGGCAACGTGCCAAGAAGACTAGCAGCATTGCCACGCTGGATGACTTTAAAGTATGTTCCAGATATGATTTTACAAAATTATCTCATTTAGTTTTTGTTTTAAAAATATAACTTAAAACTTTTATTTTTATGAAGCATAATATTATAAGTAATAAAAAATATTTTCAGTACGTTTCGACTCACGAAGCTAATTATCTGCTATCTTAGATAAGCTTGTAAATAACTTATACAATATATTGTAGTAAATATGGGGCTTGTGTGTAATAACGATATCTTATCTGGCACCACGACTAACTGCAAATTGTAATTGTGTTTTGTACATAAAGTTCAGCAATGTAAGTTAAACAAAGTATAAAACTCTAAAGCAATTATCACATTATTTAAATACTATACTAACGGCCGTCAGCCTAGTAGTCAGAGCTCGTGATCGCAGCTTGTGGATTCGATTACTGCTAGAGGCAAATATTTTTATGTCTTCTTCTCTTGTCTTAAATCTTCTTATTTCAACTCATATCAAAAGAATTGGTTTTGGAATGCGATTGTAAATTGGTTATATATGAGAATTGTCTACAGTTATCAGTTATCATTTATAAAACATGACTAATTCGTTTAAAACCCTATAACACCAGTGTGACTAGACGTTGGCTGCGCCTCCGTCAGATTGTAATGCAATATGGAACGGGGCTCACATGACTTGCTATTGCAATCATAATTCAAGCATATTTTAGAGATGTATAATAACACGTGTATAAATCTGTATCTTGAATAATTAATGCAATGACGTCATGATAGTTATTTATCTTAGGAAATATGTATTTGAAATTCGTGAGTTGTAACGTATGAGAACTATAAACAGGTCAAAATCACATATATATGTAGGTGTGTACTTAAGGTAAGTGTTAATATTTGGTACATACTGTTGTCTATCTGTATTTTAGTACTTAAACAAAAGTATAATGGAATTGTCTGTAAGAATAAAATATGTTCTAAAAAATAATGTTGGTTATATTTTTTCCATTGAACCATCTTAGCTACGCACTCGGCATCAGGCACGTTGCCAAAAATTAATTATTACATACATACATACATACATTTAATCACGCCTCTTTCCCGTAGGGGTAGGCAGAGACCACTTCTTTCCACTTGCTACGATTCTTACATACTTCTTTCGCTTCGTCCACTTTCATTATTCTCTTCATACATGCTCTTCGGTTTAGGGTACTCTTGACCTGACCTTTTTTCAAGACGTACTACGTCCATGATACGCCCTAGGATTATTCTCGAGAATGAAGGAGACAGATATATATGATATGTCTCTTTCACACTGTTGAGTAATGGTAACAATAGCGAAATGATAGTATTTATATTTTTATACTAGCTGTGCCCGCGACTCAGCCCGCGTGGAATTTGATAATTAAAAAAAAGCTGTTCCTAAATTAAAGTAGCCTAAGATTTTCCTTTTTACATCAGCTATTTGCCAGTGAAAGTCCCGTAAAAATCGGTCCAGCCGTTTCAGAGATTAGCCGGAACAAACAGACAGACAGAGAGACAGACAGACAAAAATAGTAAAAAATATATATATATCTTACTCATAACACTTTTGGAGTTATGTACCGTATTTATATGCATGTAGTAAAAAGCGGTTATTTCAATATTACAAACAGACACTCCAATTTTATTATATGTATAGATTATTCTACGACGAAGGATACTGCACGGTCGACTGCACATTTTTTCTTTAACTTGTATATCAACTTAATAAAGTTGGACATAAGGTGTAATATCGCTAGTTATGATTTCGGCTGGACCATACTTATTGCAAGGTATGCGCTACCCTGGCAGTATACCCGACCGAACGTAAAGTACAAGTTTTGTACAAACTTGAATTGTAATAGTTCCGACTTATCCACAATAACTTACAACTTTTGCAACTCAGTATAAGAGATGCAATTTGGAGCTGCCCGACTGGGGCAGGACCTCCACCTTATAGAAGTCCTTAGCCAAATAACACAATTTATTGTGTTGTGTTCCTACGTGGTGAATAAGGTTTCCAGTAATGAGCTCCTTGGGGAGGGGGGAGGATTGTTATATTGTGTTGGCAGCAGAGGGATTAGTCCCATTATGCTGCCAACATAGTATAACTATCCGAACGCAGAGTGGCAACGCGCAAGTGATACTTCGGTATTGTGAGCGTAAATAGGCTACGGTAACCGTTTCCCATCAGGTGGGCGGTATGCTTGTTTGCCACTCTTGTTATATAAAAAAACAGAAATCCTGTATTACGATGGCAGCGCCACCTATTGGGTCGAATCTAAAACACAAAAAATTGGTCCAGCCGTTAAGGAGTTCAGTGACAAACACACGCACAGAAGAAATATATGTATAAAATTTTAGTACGGTTTCCAAAAATAATGCGACTCAATGTGAATGTAGCTTTCCAAAGTTGAAAGAGTTTTTGAAATCGACACAGTATTTTTTGAGTTTATTCATTACAAACATACACACACACAAAAATACAAATCTTTTCTCTTTATATAGACTAGTATTAATAGATAGGAAGACAGGTGTAAGTATTTTGTGTGCAATAGTATTAATTCCAGTACGTGCTATACATAACTCCCATACGAAACCTATTCCAGGTTACTTTAGTAAGGTAAGTAAGTACCTCCCATACCCACGTACCTACCACAACGAAAGTTAATTTCGCCCAAAATTTTACGCACTTTTCTCTGTTATAACAATGAAGGAGCTCCCCCGTCCTATCTCGCAGGCTATAACGGAAAATTGGAATTCGGCAGAGGGCGGTCACATGGGAATGTTCCCACGCCAGCATTAGCAGTGCGGTTCGCGATGGGTTCCGTATAATTGGATCCCTGTTTGTGTGCGTGACTGTTATCTGTTTGAACTTCAAGTTACCAATTATGCATATTGACTTTTAGTTTCGATATAAGAATAGGTATTTCTTCGCCGAGCTATCTATTGAATTACAAGTATTTTTAAGACAGAAGAGTGGCAAATATTGTCTTACAGAATGATCACGTACTTTTGATATAAATATTACTGCGTACGATGTATGAGGAGGAAGCTAAAGAGGTTAGTAAGGCCTGAGAGAACTGCGACACCATCACCGTTTCTCAAGCACGACGATAGATGCGTCTTTATTTATTTCTTCTCAAACATATACTGGCTTCCTCGCGAAGTTTGTGGTATGATAAAAAAATAATAATGTACTTACATTCAGAAAAGTCGTGGGACAGTTTCAATTAGAACTTTTTTCTTTGCATTGCAGACGACTACCAGAACCACATGTCTACCCCGGCTCCATATATTCATCTAAAATACACTAGTAATATGTTTCTTTTTTCAAAACATAGAATATACAATTTGTTATCAATTGCCCGTGCCTTAGTCTCTGTGGTCAAGGGAGAAAAACTTATGGCCCCGCCTTATCCGCATCTGTGGTCAAGGGAGAAATTAAACATTGGGTTTTTCTTCAGCAACAGTTCTTCCTGGGGGAACGGGAAAAACTGTTGTTAAAGATAGACAGGTACACGATGTTTTGCTTCACCGTTAAACTCGTGGTGTGACTAATCACTGTACTTAAGTTCAGAAAAACTCATTGGTACAGTCAGGATTCGAACTTGCAATCTTTGTGTTGCTGGCAAATACTCGATTTACTCGGCCACCACTGCTCATTATCATTATTATTATTATGTGGGCGAAAAGAAAGACTGTGACTGTAGGGTCTAGACTAGTATAGCCCTCTATTCTCTCTGCCCAGATGATACCTACTGGGCGTGCTGATATCGCTGTAAAAGTGTAATAGCCTACACCTTCGGGGACCCTTATGGGAAAGCATTGGGATATATTGTTATATATTAAGGTATTGAAAACGCAAAGGTCGCAAGTTCGAATCCCGACTGTCACACCACGAGCTGAACGGTGAAGGAAAACATCGAGGGGAAACCTGCATACGTCTGAGAAGAAATTCAAAGGCGTATGTATAGTCGTGCTGGAGTAACGGCGATGGACTCGCCATCTGTCACGTTGGCACCTAATATACCTCTGGCGGAAAGTGGGTATGTGGGTATTACCCATACACCTCTGCCCCTTCGGGGACCCTTGTGGGAAGGCGTGAGGATTGTTTTTTTTTTATATTAAGGTATTGAAAAAATATGAAGAGATTCGCAAATCAACTGGCGTGAATGAGGGCGTGATTGTAAAGATGAAGAAAGGAATGTTACGTTGGTTTGGACACATAGAAAGGATGAGTGAAGAAAGACTGACGAAACAGATATACAAAGGAAAAGTGTGTGCAAGAAGAGGCAGAGGAAGGCCACGTTCTAACTACCTGGATCAAATAGATCGGACTCTCAAGGACGGGAACGTTAAGAGTACTCGAAACCGACGAGCATGTATGAAGAGACTGATGAATGTGGACGCAGCGAAAGAGGTATGTAAGTATAGAGAGAACTGGCGCTCTATACTCTCTGCCTACCCCGTTAGGGACTTGGCGTGATGATATGTATGTATGAAAAAAATATTTAGATTTAAAATACACAGTAAATGTTTCATCAAGGACAGTTAATAATTTGGGTATCTTTTTTGGAAATAAATTACCACTTAAACAAGCTATTATGTTATTTAGAAATACGTGCCAAACGGACGTGAAATAATATTGTTAAAGTATATGTATTGGGTAGGTAGTTTTTACTTTTTATTTGCAATAAAAGTGAAAAACATGAATAAGCCCTTTAGATTTATATTTGAGCAACTGTTCATTTTCTGAGACACACTGAATAAATATAGATATCGTCCATTGTTGTAGATACCTATGCGTCTAAAAGTTGTGGTAACCGCTTACTCTGAAGTGAATTTTATTATTTATTCTTCTAATACTTAAATCAAAAAGAAGACAGCGTTGAATATAACCAGAAAATGTATTACCGATCTTTAATACTAAAACTTTACATTCGGATTTGAAGGCTTTGTTATTAATATTGGTCAAATATTTTATCGAATAGTTTGATAATTAATTATTGAAATGATAATCAAAGCAAGTCTTAATTATTTTAAATACAACACCCACATTTCAACGGAGTAATTAATGTCATCATGACAGATGATGTATCTGCCGCCGACTTCAGGTGTATCAATAGTTCTAATGTTAAATAGGTACGAGAGGTAAGAGAGGTAGGGCATAACGGGTTTCCCGTTCGAATTTGGAGCTGCCCGACTGGGGCAGGACCTCCACCTTATAGAAGTCCGTAGCCAAATAACACAATTTATTGTGTTGTGTTCCTACGCGGTGAATAAGGTTTCCAGTGATGAGCTCCTTAACTGGTATCTGGCAAAAAACCTACCTCTGCCTACCCAGTCTGGGCCTGGATAAACCGGTCTGTTTTTGCTTATAATCGCGAAGGTTTCCGAAGAGAACAATGAAAGTCTATTCGTGCGAATCGTTAGTCTGATAATGATGAAACTTTTGTGAATACCTGTGCTATTGTAAAAATAATAACAAAAGCCTACCCGTGCGAATCCGGGTGAGATAGCTAGTTATTACGATACGCTCTCGTATAGGCTTCAAGGACGCAAACTTACAACCAGGAGCCTAACATGATGTGCAAGGCTCATTAGTATTGATAATTATTATATACAAATTGTACAATTATACATATACATACATATCATCACGCCGAGTCCTTGAAGGAGTAGGCAGAGGTAAAGAGCGCCAGTTCTCTCTAGACTTACAAACCTCTTTCGCTTCGTCCACATTCATCTAGTTTAGTTTAGTATATAGGTAGTTAGGAGTATTTACCAAGTCAATACGTCAAGAGTACTCGAAACCGGCGAACATGTATGTAGAGATTGATGAAAGTGGACGAAGCGAAAGAGGTATGTAAGTCTAGAGAGAACTGGCGCTCTTTACCTCTGCCTACTCCTTTAGGGACTCGACGTGATAATATGTATGTATGTATTTAGTTAGGAACATAAAACACACCTATAGTTTACGATTAAGTGTGCGATAATGACTATAGTATTATAAAACTGCGTCGCAAACATTAATACTCACCCCCAGAGAGAAGTGTTACAGAGTTCCTAGCAATCTTTGTAATCTTAGTAATGATTTGGTAGAAAACTTATGGCAGACGCATAGCATACCGACTACTGCGTATTTTGCGCTACCAGTGATATTAGTAGTAGAGATATATCATCTTCAAGTAAGCGATATAAATACATAGTGTAATATATCACGTGGAGCATCGCGGCCGCTCATTACACCGCAGCCGATGGCTGTGACCAATGGTGATTGATTAGAGCCCCGGACTGAACTCGCCTACCGAGATAAATGTACTACTATTTCAGCAGTGCCGAAGGTTTCACCCGCGTTGTGAGTCCAGTATATTATAACCTACTTAGTCTTTTTTTTTAATGAAGCGTCTTAAGTAAAAAAGCCAAAATGTTGATAATTCTCCGATTAAATAAATATTCAAACATACACACAGACAAAAACATTTGATTTATATAAATAGTTATTTTTTATGTATGAAGACTATGGTCGAAGCGAACTGTTTGTAAGTCGCTTTACTCTCGCTGACTACCCCGAGAAGGACTCGGCACGACCATTATATGTATGTATAATTTAAAAGTTTCATATTTCATTTTGTACCTAAGTAACGTCAATTTAATTCTTCTCCATCGTGCACATGGATCGTGTACATCGTGGATGGAGCTTCTGTTGTGATCTATCAATGTACCTACTTAGTATTTTTAGAAAGATCTCATAGCGGCAGACCAGAGTTCGAATCTAGAATCGAGATTTTTCAATCGACTAGGTTTCTATTTATCTCTAATCTATATCTTCACTACTATTCATAAGTTAAATATTCATTTGACTGTTTGAATAGTATAAATATAAAGATAATAAATAAAAAACTTCAAAAATAAATTGACACAAATTGACCCAGTCCCGTACCTACTAAGCAACCACAAGATCTAGCTAACTAGATATGGATATATCCTCAGACCAAGGTATCTTATACATAAAAAAAATATCTGCCTTAAGCACATATCAAACCTGCCTCCGCGCAATCGACCTCCAGACATCGAAGCTGAATTATAACAAAAAAAAATCTGACATTAGATTACATTTCACGCGTTAGAGTTCTGTAATTGTACAGAATTATGACATACGCTTACGACAGCCAAAGGTCATATAAGTAAAACTACCCTTTAATACAAGCGCTAACCATCGCGCTACTAATTAACTACCCTTTGCCAATGATAATTATACTTCAGTGACGTAAGCTTTTAATTGCAAACACACAAACAGAACACACGACAAATAAATAAAATTCCAAATGTAAGTGACCATTAATTAATACCATTGTTGAAGGGGAGGGAATGTACCGATAGTGTATATAGAGCACGCAATACCGAGGTCACATGTTTTATGTGTTATCAGATAAGGACGCTTGACAGACCATTATAGCTATTTTCTCTTTTATTCAAGTCATAAAATAGTAAATTTGGGCACATTTGCTGTGAGTAATGACCTGGTTTTCCGCCTTTAACTGAATAAGTTTTGGATGAAATATAGCCTTAATTGACGCGAAATTTCTCTTACAAAGTTTCATGTAGATATATGAAATATTTAGTTTTTCGTTCCGTTCGTTTCGTTTACAGAAAAATGTTATCTTTCTAGAATTGTAGATAGTTGTTTTATTTGACAATTATATATGAATTTATTCTTATAATCAAATATTATTATAAGCGACAACGCGCGCAAATTGTCTGTAGTGTAGCGTCGATAGGCGGTAACCGCTCACCATCAGGAAGGCTGTAAGTTTATTTGCCGTATTTACAAAAAAAAACTATAAAATATACGCAGGCACGCAAAGAATTTTACTAGCAAGTAAATCGCTAGGAACGAATTAAATAATAAATTTGTGATGATGCTCTACAAAATTGATACTGACTTATGTGTTGGTAACTTATGGTTACTTATGGTTGAATTGTATTTTTTATATGTGAAATTAATATAGTATTTTATAGAGAACGTATTATTAACTCTATATAAATCCACACCATCTGCGTCCACACGTGCTCTGTTTGACATTTGCGTGCGCGCACCCTATTGGTCAGCGCGTGTGACCCTCACCGACCCGCGCACGAATACTAAGCCCAATATATTAGTGATTTACCTGATAATGTCAATATGTATTGACGAGCAAGAACAAAATAACGACACTTAATTTAGTTACGATACTTTTATTGGTAATAGGCTTGTTTTTAGACGAAATTAAAATATTCCTGTTTAAAAAATAATAATTAACTCTTAATATAACAAACTATTTCGGCCCGAAAAATGTTGGTTTCTAAATGTCTATTCTAATTAGTAATATTAATAATCTGGGTGCACCCTGATGGGACGATAGATATAATAATCTGTCTGTTTAGTTATATTCGTTTATAAAGAATAAGCTTTAAATACGTTAATTTCAAAATAACTTAATTGTAATTTTCATAAAAAAAATATGTATAATAATATTTATTTTTAAATGTTGTTAAAATTGATTACCAACATAAACCACCCTCTAAAATATTCGTTCATCAAGTTGGCATTTCCGTGCTTTGCTGTCATTATGGTCTGAACGATGCGCTATCAAATTAGACTTGCAAGTACATAATGCGTTTTATGTGCACCTTATTACCTAGGACATAGAGATTATACTACATATTTCTATGGAATTTATAAATTGGTCTTCGTGTTAAAACTGTCAATCATGTTCTTTCAGTTCGGATAAACCTTATACTACTAAATATAGAGTACAGATTACAGTGGCAAATATAATGGTAAGTATGGTAAAGGGGTACAAACATTGGGTGTTGACATTAACAATGTAAATGGTCACCTCCATACATAACTTTGGTTGCTGTCGAGTATCGTGTTGTTATCATTAACCAGTCAATTAAATAATAATAATATCCTCACGCCTTCCCACAAGGGTCCCCGAAGGGGTAGGCAGAGGTGTATGGGTAATACCCACACACCCACTTTCCGCCAGAGGTATATTAAGTGCCAACGTGACAGATGGCGAGTCCATCGCCGTTACTCAAGCACGACTATACATACGCCTTTGAATTTCTTCCCAGACGTATGCAGGTTTCCTCACGATGTTTTCCTTCACCGTAAAGCTCGTGGTGTGACTAATCACTGTACTTAAATTCAGAAAAACTCATTGGTACAGTCGGGATTCGAACTTGCGATCTTTGTGTCGCAGGCAACTGCTCGAACCACTCGGCCACCACGGCTCTACTCAAACAGTCAACGGTCAATTAAGTACGTGTTTTATAAAAAAATGGCAATTCAGTCAATGATAATATGAAAATAGCACTTCCCACGTATAGCGTTTAACATTATAAGCGTGTTTAAACACTTTGTGAGTACACCTAGACCACAATACCAACAGTGCACTTGAAACTCTTCACGCCACAAGGGTGTAAGACACCCTATTTTCATCAGTATAGTATAGTACAGTATAGTCAGTATATGTGCCAGATGGCTTTTCTATCGCTGTTTCCCAAATACGAGTATACATACTTTTCTTTGCCTTTGAATTTGTTCTCAAACTTACCGATGTTTTCCTTCACCAAGAAACTCGTGGTGTGATGATCACTATTATATATATTACTGTTATTTACTACATGTACTATTAAGAAAACTCATTGCTACAATCTGGATTTTCTATTGTAATGGAGCCCTGGTGGTCGATTGGTTCGAGCCTGCAACACAGAGATTACAGATTCGAATCCCGACTGTACCAATGAGTTCATAAGAGAGAGAGAGAGAGAGAGAGAGAGAGAGTTTAAGTACAGTGATTAGTCACATCACAAGCTTAGGGCAACCTTAACCTGCATACGTTTGAGAAGAAAGTTCTATTGTAAAGGATATTTTTTACTTTTCTGATTAAATTAACCAGCTACCTGCTAAAAAGAGGTATTACGTGTATTTGACTAATGACAACCTTTTTTTAACTGGTGATGATGAATAAAAACAAACAACATAATCGCACTTATAATTTATTTCGAAGCATCTGGCAATGACTAGTAAGCAATAAATAACTAAATATACACTAGGAACATCTTTCATCAAATATTATAACGATAGCTATATTTTATGCCGAAAACACCTAGTTTCACCTGTCTTAAAAAGAAAAAAAAAACAGCCTTTATAAATACCACAGTCGAAATTAATTATTGTTTTTTCTCTTTGCCTTCCCGCTGAAAAATGTGGCAGAAATTATTTGGTGTTTAGCCGCCAGTGGGCGTGGCGAGGTATGATTAATATACAATTTCTATGGACGGAAGGTAGAATCGTTTTAATGAGCTGCGGTCACTGATTTAGTTATGGTGTCCCTAACATGGGTTACGTTGACCATTTCTACAAGAAATTGGATAAATAGCTTAGTAAGTTAACACGAGCTCTACGGTGAAGGAAAACATCGGGAGGACACCTGCATACGTCTGAGAAGCAATTACAAAGCGTATGGATAGTCGTGCTTGAGTAACGGCGCTGGATCGCCATCACGTGTGTGGGTATTACCTTTACACCTCTGCCTACCCCTTCTGGGATCCTTGTGCGTGAGTTTACAGTCACATAATAAGATTGTGTATTATCTTATAGTATTTTTTTGATATCACTTGTGTAGCAAACAGGCATGCGGCCCGCCTGATGTTAAGCAGTTACCGCCGCCTATGGAGGCTGGCAATACCAGGGGTATCGCCCGCGCTGCCGACCTTGCAGGAATCTTTTCATACCCTTCTTGAAGAACTCCATGCTGTACTCTCCAGGGAAAACCTCAACGGGGAGCTCATTCCATAGTGGAAGTAATTTTCTGTCTTTTTAGAATTAAATAAGGTAGCATCTCAATTCTCATGTTTATGAAACACGTCGAACCTACACATGAATTAGTGTCTTACATATGGCACGGCCGATTTTGATGAATTGATTTGTGTGTGATTGCGTGGATTCTGTTGGTCCATTATGGCTACTGCCTACCCTACAGTTTATGGATTAACATTTCATTTGTTTTACTCTTTGAGATATACGCGCCTCAAATAGATTACACGAAAATAAATAGTTTTTAACGTATTTCAACAACAATGACCTTTGTCCAGAATTTGTAACTGTTGAATAAGTTTTTTAAAACAATATCTTTTTGCGAGACGGGCATCGAATTTTGGACCGACCACGCCCACGGTCTCTGGGAATTTGCATTCAGCTTAATCTGTCATTGTCTGAGATTTGCGGCAAAAAACTAATGGAGGACGGGTTTTACTTTATGAAGAAATATGATTAATTTAACAAATGGTATATTCTATAAAATCTTTTATGCTTTTATGGAATGTTGTTCTTGAATTTACAAGTACGAATACATACTTACTTACCTTGTATCGATCTGCTATAGCAATCACAATTTAAGGACATTTCATTCACAGATGTATACTATTGTATATTTCTAACAAGGGTTTGCGAAGGGGGTAGGCAGAGGTGTAAAAAAACTATAGAATCAACGTAAGAAATTACAAGTCAGTCGGCGTTTCTAAAAAACGACTACTATATAATACAGAAGTGAATATATCTATATATAAAGAAAAATTAATCAATAAATGTGTTGCTAAGCGCAAAACTAAAACGGCTGAACCGATTTGGATGATTTATTTTTTGTATATAGTGTTTGATGAAGTTTGAGGAGGGTTCTTATGGAGAGAAAAAACGTAAAAATACGAGGAAATAAGTAAAAACAACAACCTTTTTTACTTTTTAGGTAGTACGAAGTTCGCCGGGCAGCTAGTTATTCATATTATCATAAGAGAGATATAATAATTCACCGAACTTAAGTATCACCATCATTGAGACAGTCGGCATTCGAGCTTGCAATCTTGGCGTTGCTGGCGACTTCTCGTACCACTCGTCCACCACCACTCTTCCAGATGAGCCAACGTGATAGATGGCGAGTCCATCGCCAATACTCAAGTACGACTATACATACGCCATTTGATTGGTTTTTGATTTGAGTTGCTTCCCAGACGTATGCAGGTTTCCTCTCGATGTTTTCCTTCACCGTAAAGCTCGTGCTGTGACTAATCATTGTACTTAAATTCAGAAATACTCATTGGTACAGTCAGGATTCGAACTTGCGATCTTTGTGTCGCAGGAAACTACTCGAACCACTCGGCCACCACGGCTTGTACTCTGTCTGTTTGGTACTTTTAAATAATTATGTTATGATGTCAATAGTATGTCATTCCGTATATGGAAATTTTGCTAGCATTCAAACCACGCTCCCACGAAACACAGTTAGGTATTTTTCTAGCTGTGAATAATTTTATGTACTTTTTCATAACAAACTAATTCCAAAACCACTTGTAACAGTTGTAGCAATAATCATAATAAAATGCCTAGTCTTCCACTAAAATGAAAAACAAGGCTAGTCTAGATTATGAGGTCTGTGATATATCAAGTTAGGAAATTGCAAACCGCAATATAAAATTAGTTTTGAACAAGTAAAAATTCGATGTACATTCATGATCGTGTTGCAACACTATCAGGCTGCCTTGAACAGAGTCTACAGGACTTGTGGTTTCACCATGAGGCTAAGCAGTTCTCAAGACTGCGACTCCCACCTGTGAAAGTTTGAATCTTTACTAAAATTATAAAGTTTTTATAAAAATAATAAAATATTCTCACGCCTTCCTTCAAGGGTCCCCGAAGAGGATGGCAGAGATGTATAGCTAGTACCCACACACCCACTTTTCGCCGGCGATATATTGTTGGTGCCAACGTGACAGATGGCGAGTCCGTTTAAAAAGTTTTTTGTTTATTTAAACTTCCCATTTGAATTTTCTTGTTTGCATGAGATAGCCCTTTTATTGAGAAAGTCTATCTTTATACTTCCACCCAAAAGAGCGGAGCTGTAAACCTATTAATAATATAAATGCGAATGTTTCTCAATCACGCCTGAACGCTTAAACGGAATTGGATAAAACTTGGCACAGAGATAGATTTGTCACATGAAAAAATTTCAAACAAATTAAATGTATTTTTTTTGCAGAAAAAATCGCGGGGTAAAAGCTTGAAGATAGTATATAATACTAGACGTGCGCTGCAGTATCACCCGCGTAAAAAGTTTTATAATTTAATCCAGATTTATTTTCCGAAAATCCTGTGTTAATCCAGCTTATAATCTCTGTGTCAAATTTGATACATCCAAAAGTTGAGAGATCGACAAAAAAATAATCACAAAATCATCATTAGGTACTACATTATCGCGACGAAACTTGCATACGTTTAACAAGAAATTCTTGTTCTTCACTTTGAAACGAAAAATGCTGCGAAAAGAGGACGATACCTCCTGCACCTACCCTTGAGAGAAGGGAAAATATAAAAACTAGTAACTACAATACCTCTTTCAGCTGACCTATTATTATTGGACTCGACAATAATGGATAGGTACAGTTAATTGGTTCACTGGCTGAAGGCAATAAATTTTAGTCATCTGTCAGTCAAATGGGCCGCAGAGACCGTTAGCGCCAGTTCTCATTGTTAAATACGGCACGAATTTAGACAAAGGTGAGTATTAAGTCGTTTATATTTAGTTTGACAAAAATCACTAACAATAATAAATTTCGTTCGCAAGCGTTATTTATTCTGCTAGAAGTGTATTTTGAGTAGGTACATTTTATTATTTTAGGTTATTTATTCTGCTAGGAGTGTATTTTGAGTACATTTTATTATTCTAGATAATATAATAAAATATAGTGTTTAATTAACTTAAAAAAAAAACTTAATTTTTCATGCCTTTGGTGAATTGTGATTGGGGAAAATATCCCAGCAAAGTAAAAAACACTGAACGAAATTGTTGTTAGTTTGGCACTGAGCTGGTAACACAGACATATGGTGTGTTACAAAAATATACATTTGAAATCAAACTATTACGCGGGTGAGACCGTGGGCTAATAAATAAATTCCTTATTACATCATTCACACATTTTACTAAAATTTAAATAGTACTCATACTCAAAACAACGGCGAATGGAAACGCAAATTTATGTGTAATAAAAAAACTCTTAATATTCATATTGCCGCTTCGCCCGCGGCGTCTTCGCGAAATTATAACAAAATAAAAACTAAACCTGCCTGCGATTTATAACTGAAAAGGGACAAAATAATATCTGCATCCATTTTAGTTTGAGCCCCGTCAAGTATTAAATCGAGAATGTAATGAGGACCATTTAGAAAAGGTTTTATTATGAAAAAACAATGGTAAGGGACGTGGTTGGGTGTCTTCGAATATATTTGTTCGTGTGTCATTAACATATACGAACAGACATGCCGTAAACAAGATATGCAAATGATACAACTCCGCGCCACGTAATGATTATTGCACGGGGTGTTTTTGGTAACCTCTGCTTTAACCAGTGTATGTAGAAATTTTAATTTGTAATTGTAATTGTTTGACAGTGAATTCACGTGCATTAATAATAGTGCAAAATTAACTAATTGAGAAAAGAAGGTATGCCTTAATTAAATAATTTTACAGTATAAGCTTAAATTTGAAACCAAAAATGTACAAACTACCTTCTTAAAAAAATTACCTATTTTTTTTTATCTAGAACCAGACAATTTTGATTTCATATGCCATGCTTAAAAAGATACAGTACCTACCTTAAAATATAGGTTTGAATTAAGAATTCAATAAATTCTTTTAAAATTAATAAAATTTACATTCCTTCTAATTGACGAATTAAGTAAACATGAAACTAACTTATAGGTATGTCTCGCATGAAATTTTAAGTTAAAAATACTGGCTATGTGAGTCGTATTAAAAAAAAAGTATGTTTAAATTTAGATCTCAATAACTGTCAAGATACCTAGTAGAATACAACTCAGAAAAGAAAAAAATGGGCAACCATGCCATAGTACGTAATTGTTCGTAGATTTCCATTTCCAGTGGTGTAGTGCATAGCTTAAAGCCAGGTGTAGAGGCGGAGTGCGGGCCGCAAGCGAGGGCGGGCGGCTTCTATATATTAGCAGCGGCAGTAGCCTCGCCCGCGGGCTTGCTCCAGTGCTTTGTGGTGAAAAATTTAAGTGAAAACTGGTTTTCGCATCAGTTAAACGCCACTGTACAGTACCTACTGCAACTTTAGATTTGGACATATAGAAGGGATGAGGGAAGAAATATCTACGAAACATATTATATACAATGCGAAAGCGTCTGGAAGGGAGGCAAAGGAAGACCACGTTCCAATTAACTAAATCAAATCGATAGGACACTCGAAGGATGGGAACGTCAAGAGTACTCGAATGCCACTAGCATGTATGAAGAGTCTGATGAACGTGGACGAAGTGAAGTATGTACGTCTAGAGGGAAGTGGCGCTCTGCTCTCCCCATTATGCTGCCAACAAAGTGTAACTCTCCGAACACAGAGTAGCGACGCACCAGTGATACTTCAGTATCGCGAGCGTAAATTGGCTACGGTAACCGCTTCTCATCAGGTGTGATGCTTGTTTGCCACTCTAGTTGTATAAAAAAAAACAGAATTCCGCGTAATTGTGTTTCTGTTATAAAAAAAAACACATTTTTGTTTCTTTAATTTGTTATTTTTATTATTATTTTCTTCTATTAATTACTGTGATTGGTTCACCGTTCTAATTAACTTTTTTAAATATTAAAAAAGAACTACATTTTAAGGTTCAGTGGAGTAGGGATATGGAGGTTGTCATTACATCTGAAACGCCTTTCATTGGTCCAAACCCTTATTAAATTCCTTGAATATCATTTTATAAAGTGTTGAAGTCTATAAGCCCTATAATTCCATGATGCCTGAAGCGCAGGCGTTGCCGCTACTTTATAAAAGCCATGGCCTGCTTGCCGCCGGCGCTGTGACCACACCTATACCACTGAAGGGAGGATTTTATGGAAACTTTAAGAACATAATTTGTAGGTAGTTTTTAATTATAACGGTAGGAATATATTCCCAATCCCTTATAGACCAGAGCGTGGGAATATAAGCCCGCGCCTCCGTTACGTCACGAAGTGGGATCAGTACCTTATGGCTTAAAATAATTAATGATTGTTTTAACGACTAAACTTTTGTCTGTGTTATATTATATGAATTACCTTTCCGCGTCTTTACTCTGAGGACACAAGACACCTAACTATCGAAGTTTAAGAAGATTATAAGATATATTAAATAATAGCGGTCCGTCCCGGCTTTGCACGGGTGGACATTTTTTTTTAAAGAAAATATAGCCTATGTCATTCAGGGTGAATGTAGCCTTCAATGGTGAAATATTTTTTCAAATCGATCCTGAATCCAAATTTTCGGAGCCTATTCAATACAAACATACTTACATACAAATCTTTCCTCTTTGTAATGGTATAGATAGATTCGGATAATCCTACGCGAATTAGCGTCCTAAGCCATGCTCAAGCAAAGCTTAGACCTAAGAAAAGCGTACAGCTTTCTTCTGATATGCTAGTTTTTTTCAAGATTTACTCGTAGTGTGACAAAACATTACACTGTACTTCAGGAAAAAGAGACCACCAGGATTCAAACCTGCAATCCCAAATTTCTAGGTGACCTCTCAAGTCAAATCGCACCCGCGGCTCCTACATGAATACAATAATGTATTCCCATCGGCACTTCAATAGAACGGTAATTAAACTTTTTATACCAGCACATGTACGTTTTATTCATTTATTTCAAGATCAAAATCAGTATACCTAGCGTACACAGACTTTCTATAAAAAAAAGAAACGTATGAAGGCTACTTACTAAGAACCTCCTTGTGGGTACCTCATGGGTATTTTTTATCTGCACCTTCTAGCAGTCTCCGCCCATCGAAAAAGCTTCGTCATCTGTGGCTTTCATAGCTTCTTTTTTCCTTCGTATTGAACAATAAAATGTAATCACAGCCTAATCTACTGTTTCTATAGACTGTGTTTTTGTGGTCCATTTATTTATACAAGTTGGTTGTGTAGCTTCTGTCTGCCTGAGATGTGAAGTGTCGTGTGCGCGTTGGAAAGTTTCGCTGACGTGAGATCGCAAGACGCTCATTATAATCTTATTCTACAAACTTTCTCTTAGATAAAGTTTAAAAAAAGAATTACCTAAAGGTTATTGGAAGCGATATGAAGTGTAGAACAAATACATTTTTATGTAGACATGCGACCTTTGCAACAGAGTACCGTTACGAATAGCAGAGTACCCCGCAGTTCCACTTCCAACTCTCTATATATCTCTCTAATCTATCTCTATGCCAAGTTTCATCAAATCCAAAACGTCCTTCTGGTCTAGTAGTCAAAGCTCCTGATTGCGAAGGTTGTGTTCACTGGGTTCGCTTCTCGCTAAGGGCGGATATTTCTGTGATAAACACGCGAATTTGTACTCTGTAATCTTCGTTAGTCTTGGATATCCTGTGTATTTTTAAAGCACAAACTTTGCTTAATTTGGCACAAAGTCAATTTGTGAGGCATATATTTTTACATACATACTTATCATCACGCCGAGTCCCTCTCTAGACTTACATACCTCTTTCGCTTCCTTCTCATTCATCAGTGTCTTTACATGCTCGAGTACTCTTGACGTTCCCGTCCTTGAGTTTCCTATCGATTTTTTATAACCCACGTAATGCTAGTTTATCATAATTATTTGAGAAACATAAGGCTTCAAATGCTTTTTCTATGTAATCGATGTATGTATACAGAAGTGTATTCGAAGGTATGTGGGATGAGAAATTACTATGGACTGGTCCACAAGCCAGTTGAGCCAGGAAGCGCGCCGCCCACCGTAATTATAACCTTAAGCTCGTATTACCGCCCACCAGATGCAACTTGGTAGTTCACAGTCGTGATAACTGGTAGTAGAGCTCCAATAAAAAAAACGAGAGATAAAAAAAAAGTAAATTAAAATTTGGAATAAATGACTTCAAACAAAACAGTTTTCAGGTATACTTTATCTGTGCAATGTATATGATATTCGAAAATTTAAATTTAATAAATTAAGAACAATTTTTTTAATATGTATGTATTCATTTAAAGATAATTATTAAGCCATGCAAATAGAACGTAATTAAAATTTGCAACTGACGTCAGTAATGCTAGTGAAATCGTGCCGTATTCCAAATTCAATTTGGCGTTATTTAACTGTATATTCGAAATAATACCGCAACTTTATAATGTTGGTACGTCTGATAACCCGACAATCCTTTATGCCCAACAATTCCGATTTCACTTACATGATAAGCCTCGCAAGGAATGCTGCAAGGAGCTGGCTACCCCGTAATTACGGTGCTGCTGCTCCGCCCACGAGCTCGTACCAACTTACAAACACACACCATAATCTTACGTAGGTATATTATATGCTCGGATACACGACTTTTAGTTTTTTTTTTTGTTATGATGGTTTGTTCATTCGTATTTTACGTCTTCTGTTTTGAATATAAACTGATATAACTCATGAATTTAATTCTGTCGTGAAGGGTAAAGAACCGGCTGTCTTACGGTATTGATGAATCTTTGTCTTACATCATTATAATATTTTGTATACAGCAAATTCTTTGTCGTATTGGGGGTAAAGAAACATGCGGACTCCTTGATAGTAAACGTTTCCCACTTTTGGACGTTTCGCCTTTGGACTTTGGCAGCACCAAGGGTTTCGATCTCACATTAAAAAAAACTTTATATAAAAATATACCTACAATATCTCAGACCTTATCATCATCATCATCACAAACATAGATCATAACTAACTCTGGACATTTTACACATAGCCTAATATTTCCGCGGCATCCACTTTTGCAATTTTACAAGCAATATTGCTCATCATATTTTTGGACCAGCCAGTATAGAACATACGACCTCTAACACAGAAGGCTGGGAAATTGTGCTTTTCGAACAGACACAGACAATTTAGAAAATATGCCTGTTACATCTTTGGGAACAGGGTTTTATTACATCAGTACAACGAGATACAGCATGCTTCTCCCTTCTGCACCTTCATTATTAAAAACTCCGAACGTATCAGAACTAAAGATATCATATCTCGTATATAATGACTGTACAATGCAGTTAAGAACCGTGGTGAACGGGTGGTTCGAGTAGTTGCATGCATTACACAGATTGCAAGTTCGAATCCCGTCTGCACCAACAAGTTTTTCCGAACTTAAGTGATTAGTCACACAACGAGCTTTATGGTGAAGAAAAACATGGAGAGAAAACCTGCATACGTTTGAGACGAAATTCAAAGACATGTGTATAGTCGTGCTTGGGTAAGGACGATGGACACGCCATCTGTCACCAACCTACTCAAATCTGCCTACCCCTTCAGGGACCCTTGTGGGAAGGCGTGAAGATTTACAAACAAATTTAATATCCTTACCTATTCCGCGGTGTCCCTTAATTCTTCTTCCAAACTTTTTGTTATTGCTTCTTATTTCAATTCAAGGTAAAACAAAATAAATACTCATTTGCACTCCTTTATTATTGCTCGAGGCCAAAAGGATGGTATCCTCTAAAACAAATTAAAACCTTCTTCATTTAGGAGCGGACAGCACAATAATAGAATTATAAGAATGCATAAGTTTTTTTTATTCACCGGATGTTCGTATGAACCTGCACAAATTAAGGTCCATTATCTGCAAGACGAGGCAGAGGAAGACCACGTTCTAACTACCTAGATCAAATCGATCGGACACTCAATGACGGGAACGTCAAGAGTACCTACTTAAAAAACTGACGATCATGTATGCAGAGATTGATGAAAGTGGACGAAGCGAAAGAGGTATGTCAGTAAGTCTAGAGAGAACTGGCACTCTACTCTCTGCCTACCCGCGAGAATCTCGTGATACCATGTATGTATCGATATTATTTCATAGCTCTATGGCGCAATAGCTGAAAGATTTATTGGGCATCTGCAAAGTCAAGACTGTTACCTCGTTCATTCAGTAATTATGATTGAGGGTTGAATGCTTAGCATTCCGTCATTTCTAAGAGCTTAACGGTGAAGGAAATCGCGAGATAACCTTTGACGTTTGAGAAGAAATTCAAAGTCACCAGCATGCAAAACATGTACGGGAGACGGCGATGGGCTCGTAACGTTGTCACCGATTAAAACTCCCAATGGTTTTAGGATTTTTCCGACATTTTCAATAATTACCACCACATATCAACCAATTTATACAAAATCTTAACAAATTTAACACCTAAACCTTTCTCATTTATATTGTCTTTTGGTGAAAACCGTATGAAATCCATTCAGTAGTTTAGGAGTTTATGGCGAAAAGACAGATAAACACGGCGGGGGATTTAGTTTTACAATATATAGTGAAACCTTTATCCCTATCTATACAATTCCCGCGAACAAGGTTTTTGAACCTCAATGCAAATCTGACATCTATATATATGTATACATATATAGAAGATCCCATTTGTGAACTCACTCATCACGAAATCTCAGCAACTATAAGGCCGATTGACTTGAAATTTGGCAGGAGTATTCCTTACACGGTGTAGAGGTCAGCTAAGAACGGATTTTATGAAAATCAACTTTTTTTTACTTTTCACCCGGGCGAAGCTGGGCGGGACAGCTAGTAAATTATATATATTTTGCTTAATCCATTTGA
Source organism: Drepana falcataria (assembly GCA_945859725.1). Taxonomy (NCBI): domain Eukaryota; kingdom Metazoa; phylum Arthropoda; class Insecta; order Lepidoptera; family Drepanidae; genus Drepana; species Drepana falcataria. Next base: position 3,734,132 of record OX243941.1, on the reverse strand, counting down.
GGTATAACAAAACATATATACCCGAACGAAGCTGCGGCGGGTCGCTAGTTTTTAACTAAAATCTATGTATGCCGGTTTAAAAAAATTTTTTTTTAATTTTCACTGTAGTCGGTATTTTAGGGGTTCCTAATACTTGCATTCTTTGGTTTGAGCCTTGAAGCCCTAGAGTAAGTGTCCGCTGTGGATAATATAGCTTCAAAGAAGCTAACTTGAGGGAAGCTAACTTGACGATTCAACGCGAAGTCACCACCCATTGGTGTACAAATCCCTGATACATCTTGATCAAATGGTATGTAGAGGGAAGAAGCTCCCAAGTCCAGTTAATATGAAAGCTGGCTCACATCTACTTACAACTCTCAACTAAAAAAACTATCACACAGAACCTTCACACGACCTACCCGTAATTAAAATAATAAAAAACCATTCATGAATGAATATATCTGAGATAGGCGCTCATGTTTATTAAAATCTTGGATGGACCTCGGGTTCAGCTCGCGATGATTTATGCACTGTAGGACTTGGGATGGGAGCGGTCCCGCCCTCCTCCATTTGTTTTTTAACATGCGCTCTCACCCGACAGTGTTTTGTTAGTCGATTTTCTGATAGGCTTGATTAGTTTTTAGCTTCGATTAATCGTCTATCGAGTCTACCTCTTTTTGTGTTCGTGATTAGGTCGTGTTCGATTGAATGTTGTATTATGATTTGTGACGTGCAGTTCCGTTTACCAGTTACTTTCGGTAGTTGCCTTAGTAATTACTCTTGACAATTGAGGCTTAGCCGTTTAATTTCACCATCCTGAAATAATTGGCGCATCACCTGCGCATAAAAACTGAGTTTCTAAATCATATCCTTCAAGCCTTCCCACAAGGGTCCCGAAGGGTTAGGTGGAGGTGTGTAGCCAGTACTCACAGACCCACTTTCCGCCAGAGATATATTTTTAGGTGCCAACGTGACAGATAGCGAGTCCATTGCCGTTACTCAAGTACGACTATACATACGCCTTTGAATTGCTTCCCAGACGTATGCAGGTTTCCTCTCGATGTTTTCCTTCACCGTAGAGCTCGTGGTGTGACCATTCACTGTACTTAAGTTCAGAAAAACTCATTGGTACAGTCGGGATACGAACATGCGATCTTTTTGACGCAAGCTACTCGAACCACTCGGCTACCACAGCTTTTATTGGGTTTCTAAATAGTGTACTAATTACGAAAATTTGTGCGCGTACTTCAGTTTGTCCAAGTTATGTAAGTAAGGTTTCGGGTCTCTGTGAATGATACCTTTGGTTAGAGGTAGGTATAATTAAACTTACGAGCGTACGTTGCTCAGCATATGCGTTGTTCAGGTGTATTTGACTTGGTGCATTATCCCGAAATTAATTGAACTATTCATAGTCACACAAATTTGTTTTGATAATACATGATTTTCTTGCAAGTATTTATGACTTTATTGTCGGTACAAAGTACATAAATAAACGTCTCACCCTTTTCTCATATACAACAAAGTTTAGTGCTCGCATAAAATGATGGAAATTATGTGGTTTGGTGGAGTGTCATTGTCATAGCGCTTTTTTCTCATAATCTCGAGCGGCTTGCACAAAGGCAGCGTGGTGTTTGCGGTCGGAGACCACATCACTCGACTCCGATGAATTCATACCCCATAAAATTGTCGAGTTGCATGGACAGACCTGGCTTGGGGCTTGCGGGTGCAAAAAGACAGAATTGAATTTGCTAGACAATATTGAATTGTTCGTGCTTTTTATACAACTTGGATGTAAGTGGTTAGCACCGATGGTAAACTGTAACCTTAAGGGATTCCAGTAGGGCTAGCATATATGCGACGAAATAGTTTTGACTCCACTTACTGTTTAAAGCAGAGTTCATGTAGCGGCACGGCGCAGATGCCTAACAAACGGTTATCAACATGTTAAGATATATGGCCGTTTATTTATTATTCTTCTCCTTATACTCTTCTTTAGATACTCTGGAATGAGGAAAGTAAGAAGAAGAGACAGAGGAAGACCACCGTTCTAACTAGTGGATCAAATCGATCGACAACTTATGGATGGGAATCTCAATAGTTAGAACTCAAAACCTGCGAGTATTTGTGAAGAAATTAATGAATATTGATAACGCGAAAGAAGTCTATAGATGAATCAAGAGAGAATTGGCGTTTTATTTACTTACTCTCTCTGCTTACTGTGAAGGAATCGGAGTCATGATATGTACGTGTCTATTTTTGGTAGCTGAAACTTAAACGCAGGGCGCGTAGTGAAAGAATTTTCGGATTACTCTAAAATTTTCCTTTGCTATATCTGCTCCAGTTTGTGCCCTTCCCCTTGGAAGTCTCTGTTGTACTGTCTTACTGTATTTTTCTTACTTGGGGCTTACTTCTCTTACTCAAAATTAATTGCTACTTCACTCGTGTAGTAGCAATTAATTTTGAGTAAGCTTATTTGAATTCCATTTTTGCATTATTATATGCGGAGTGACGCGGTTAAACAGCCGCTTAGACATGTAGTCTGTTCATAGGGCGGCGCCGGCGTCGATCTAGCTGACTATTTATATACGATTTCCTGCCTTATTTTTGATTGCGTTAAGTCGATAGTCAAATGCTATGAAATTGTGACAGGTCGTCGTGAGACAGGGTTGATCTAATATCTCCCAACATAGGCGCTGGTGTCATCTGCGGGTGTGACGTCACAGCTGCGCGGCGTCAGACTGATCACCGCCAATTTCGTAATCGGAACGTTTACTACTTCCTATAAATATACCTACACTGCGTGTAATTATGAACCCTATCAACTGTTATTTATGGTTGGAAATTAGTTATTATACGGTATTATAATATTTGATCTTAGATTTTAAGTGACGCAATATCAGCCAGTTGGAAAAATCGATATTGTGCTTTATATTATTAGTGATACAGTCGATTATTTATTGATAGAGGGAGCTTTTGTTTCAGTCGGCCGGCTATAATGACATAATGGGTCGCGGGTTCGATCCAGCGCAATTACGCGGCACACGATCGATTATTATGATCAATACAGAGGTTAGACGGCGGTTCGCTGCCAATTTTACATGTTTTTTGTTATAAATTTGTTACAAACAATGCGGTTAGAGAATCGATAACTCTACTGTAATAATGCAATATTGTCGACACGTGCTAATATTGTACTGAATTTCAAAGACAAAGTAAGTACATTTTGACTTTACTACTCTCCAACAACTACTTAGTACAATATGAGTTTTCAAGGCTGGAATGTACTCAGTGAGCGGCGATAATAAATAATATCAATAGTGTTTTTAATGGTAGATACCTGGTTTATGGATGTTTGTTTATTTTCATTTATTTACCTTATATAATCATAGGTACAACGACTGCGACAATGCAGAACAAGCAGGCTTGAAAATAATAAAGCCTTGGTAATTTTACGGTTACTGCGAACCTTTACAAGACTGTCTCTATCAGCGACGAGAATACATCTATACTCATTGAATAAAGGTGAAAGCATATTGGTAACTTATTCGATGAATCATATCGAGTCCAATTATATGGTATCGATCGTCCAAAACAATCGATACTCGACGCATCACTGCATCGATCGATGATCGGTCGGGTCGCCGGCATGGCCCGACAATTTCGTAAATTGTGAGCCGATTAGCGGACGATTACGATCATTACCGACAGACGGACACCCGAGCCGATTAAAATAATCGGTAAACGATAAAAACCGATAAAATAGTCCAGCTTTTATCGGTTGGTAGTCGTTTTTTGTAAGCCCCCCGGGTTTGAGGTAAACAATTTTCTTACTACAAAGGTTAACCTTAAAACTACTTGTGTTAGAATTCGCAATGCCTACGGTGAAATGATTCTAGGTAAGGTACATATATTTAGCCTTCAATCAACCAAGTCTCAATCGGCCCACAGCAGGGCAAGGGCCTCCCCTCAAACAAGCCTCTGTCACCCTGCGCCAGCCACTGGCATTGTTTTCCAGCTACCGCCACGATATCAACTTACCATCGGGTTGGTGCACTGTTGGTTTCCCTTCTCTGTGCCACTATTCTACCACTAGAGTATTTAGTTAAAAGCCATGGTGGCCGAGTGGTTAGAGTAGTTGCCTGCGACACAAAGGTCGCAAGTTAGAATCCCGACTGTACCAATGAGTTTTTCTGAACTTAAGTACAGTGATTAGTCACACCACGGGCTTTAAGGTGAAGGAAAACATCGAGAGGAAACCTGTATACGTCTGAGAAGCAATTCAAAGGCGTATGTATAGTCGTATACGTATGCTTGAGTAATGGCGATGGAATTGCCATCTGTCACATTGGCACCTAATATATATATCTCTGGCGGAAAGTGCCCCTCTTCCTACCCCTCCGGGGATCTTTGTGGGAAGGCGTGAGGTTATTTATAATATATATATATATATATATATATATATATATATAAGTGCGTAGGACGTTTAAGACTAAGGTACAAACCACCTCAAGCTCCAACCATTGGACCCGGCCATCTGATATAGCCAACCTATTTATAACTACCTACATACCTACATATAGCATAGCCTACATGTTGTACATCTAAAGGTACATTAGGTTGGGATCTCTAAAGACACGTCAAAGCCTATCCTAATTTAAACAGGCCTGTTTACGTCTCCGGGGTCGGGTCACAAGATTCTAGTCTTAGAGCCCCAGTGTAGGCGGAACTGGCCTTCATTTACAGTTAGAAAAGATTATTGATCCGTGGTGAAGGTTTTTATGAACTTACTTACATTAGACTGGCGCAATACTCTCTTTGCCAAACCCGTGAGGGACTCGACGTGGTGGATTGAATGTAAGTAAGTACTGTCTTTTGTAAATGAGCGCATACGTTTCAGGACAAAATCAATGTCCTAGGTACGTTTTCCCCGGAGATGCATACATAAATATATGCACCTCCGGGTAAATATATAAATCGTAATTCAATATTTTTGGGTACTCATTCAAAAGCATATCATATCTATGGTTTTTTACCGTAAAACTCGAGGTTATGCAATACACCCATGGAGTGACAAAAAGACAATATTTGCATCCGTGCTTCACTTCGCATAAAATGCATCATTTTATACTTTCCACTTACTCAAGATCATATGAGGGTTTACTCTTGCTTAAAGAATAATTATTTACTGAAATTAAAGGCAAACGTTGCTGTCAGTGGCGCTACACCTTTCGCCGAACTCATTTCAGGGTTGAGCGAGCACCCACCGCCCCTTCTCGCCCCTACGGCCGTTTGTCGAACCATTCAACTTTGTCAATATTGTACTACGACTGACAACGTTGACAAGATCCACGGGAGCTATGTCTGTCCACCTTTCATAGCTAAATACTATGATATTTTTATCACACGACACTGATAACACAAAGACATACATACTTACATATACATATAGGTGGTAAAACCTGCATCAAATTAGATAGATAGATAGATAGATAGATAAAAAGTTAAATCATATATATATACAATAAAAAAGAAAACAAAACAAGCACTAAACTATATTAAAATCAAGGGCTATGATCGGCTTAAAACTATGTTACTAATGCTCTATAGTATGTGTGCGTTGCAGCAGTTGGCAAAGGGCCATAGCTCAGTGTGTGACATTGCTGCAATAGCAAAACACTGATTTTCAGCCATCGCCTGGGCCACAACGGAGGAAGCGTGTAGTCGCCATTCAATAATAACATAAGTTGCTCAGGCATGTACCATTTATATTTAGAGAAGTTGAAACATTGTCAAGATGTCGAAGATATAGTCGTAGTAGTAAAAATGTAGTAGAAGGCTGATAATATAAAAACAGAATTATTTACCCAAATGAGATGAAGACAATTTTGAAGAAACATGAAACTATAACGACTTCAAACTTGCACCCGACGAGCATGTATGAAGAGACTGATGAATGTGGACGAAGCGAAAGAGGTATGTAAGTCTAGACAGAACTGGCGCTCTATACTCTCTGCCTACCCCGTTAGGGACTCGGCGTGATGATGATGATGATGATTGAAACTATAACAAAGCTGAAAAGTATTTTTCTTTGTGTGGTTGATCGCATTGATCTCAGGAACTATTGAAAATACGTTGCATTTGAGAGCTCGTTTATTAAGGAAGGTTGTACCTATAGCAAAATGTACTACATACAAAAAAGAGCAGTGTAGTCAAATTCAGTTGTATTGTTTTTTAACTTCTTTATCTCATCGCAGAAGAATTTCCCAAGGGATAGACAGGGACGAGTAATAATAGATCCTATTTATGGCAACATGACAACTTTTAATACTTTAGTAGGTAGATTTTGCTCATTGGGGTTTTGTGTGATGCTGCAAACAGACAAGCAGAAATAATCACGCAATTTACCATTATTAGTAGGTATAGACTTTGGTCAAACAGTCCTACTTAAAAATCTGTACTAATGTTATAAAGAGGAAAGATTTGTATGTAAGTATGTTTGTAAGGAATTGGCTGAAAAAGAACTGGACTGATTTAAAAAATCTTTCACCATTTGAATGCTACATTATCACCAATTAATATAGGCTAAAGAGCCGTGGTGGCCGAGTGGTTCGAGCAGTTGCCTGCGACGCAAAGGTCGCAAGTTCGAATCCCGACTGTACCATTGAGTTTTTCTGAACTTAATTACAGTGATTAGTCACACCATGAGTTTAACGGTGAAGGAAAACATCGAGAGGAAACCTGCATACGTCTGAGAAGAAATTCAAAGGCGTATGTATAGTCTGAGTAACGGCGATGGACTCGCCATCTGTCACGTTGGCCCCTAATATACCTCTGGCGGAAAGAGGGTGTGTGGGTATTACCTATACACCTCTGCCTACCTCTTCGCTTCGGGGACCTTTGTGGGAAGGCGTGAGGATATATTATATATTATAATATATATATATATATATAATATTGATAATTGCAAGAAAAAATTATTTTTATGTCAAAATGTTTTAAAAATAAATGTCCACTCGTACGAAGCCGGGACGGGCCACTAAAGTATCATATAATTCACTTGAAACTTCATATAATCTCACACGATAGTCAAGCTTATTGTACCTAGCTAATAATTTCATTTTATAACTTTCAAAAGACCTTTAAAAACTTTATAGGTTTCAGACATGAAGCAAAACATAGTTACATGGATACTCCGACCGCGCCGTACAATTTAATGTTGTGGTCATGTCGGCATTATTTCTACACCCAGAGAATTGGGTGCCGACGTGTTGTACAATAAAAACACAAATTCGTTATAAGTACAGGATGAGTATATTGTAACATAAACATAATTCTCAATATCGTAACCATCAGTGCCGTAGAGGCTGAGTGGTTCGAGAAGACGTCTGCAACGCAAACATTGCAAGTTGGAATCGCGATTGCAAAAATGACTTTTTTTTAACTTATGTACTGTGATTAGTCATACCACGAGCTTTACGGTGAAGGAAAACATCGTGAGAAAACCTACTTTCGTTTGGAAACAAAATTCAATGAGTTTTGTAAAGTCGTATTTGAGAACGGCAGTGGCCTCGCCATCTGTCATATAGACGCCTAATTATAAGGCCAGCGAAAAGAGGGTATTACACCTTTTCATCACCTTCTAGGAACATTGTGAGATATTTATAATTTATTAACTCAGACTGCCTTAGATTTCAAAACGTTAAGAATTGTCAAAATTTGCATACTCGTGAGAATTGTGTATTATTAATTATTATCATTATTCTTCATCCCTTTCATTTAAAACTTATTCCATACTCTAAAAAAAACACTCAAAATTTAAACACATTGTCAACATCAATTTTGCAACATTTTTCACAAATTCAAAACCGCGGGGTGCTATTATCGTCGCCCGCTACAGTTTGGGGGTGAATGAATAGACCTCCTGCCGAGATGGTCCAGTGTTAACACATGGCATACAGTCACGTTTCTGTTCTACTTTGCGTACGTGGATTTTTATATAAATTTTAGATCACCTACAATAGAAAAATAAAATATCAACTTTGCTCTAGCTCGAAGAAATTCGCAAAGCAACAAGCGTGAACGTAAATAAAGGAAGAAAAATGTTACGTTCGTGAACAGATATACAATACGAAATTGTGTGGAAGGCAGAGGAAGACCACGCTCTTACTAGATAAAATCGATCGAACACTGAAGAAGGAAAAGTAAATATCGAGAGGAAGGATTACATTAAGAAGAAATTCCAAGATTTATTAAGGTAAAATCGTGCTAAAAGGACTATTGGACTCGCCATCCGATACCGGCTCTCTCTCTACTCGCACCTAAAAATACGTCTGTGTAGTGAAAAGAGGTTGTGAAGTGTTGTCACAACTCTACCTACCTTGGAGTAGCCGCGAAGATATATACATATAAGATATGAACTTTGCATACACAAACTTATTGCCGTCGGAATCGAACTTACCAGGAAGACAGAAAACTAGTCCGCTACCATTGTGCCAGCTGCCTAGTCTTTATTTAATACTAACTGTGCTCTACGGTTTTTCCCGAATAAAATCGTAATTCAACGATAGATATTTTAGACAATATAGAACCTCTATGCGTATCCAGCCCATACCCAAATTTCCCTCGACATGATTAAGCTACAAACTACCTCACAAACTTTCGCATTTATAATACCTATTAGTGGGATAGCATCGTGAAGATGTATCAATAATAAAAGGTAATTGAACTTTCGCATGCTATTTCCTAAGTTCAAACGGGACATTTACCCTCTAATACCGATATAACCGACATTATTATATGGTCAATAATCGAAACGATCGCACAAAAAAACCAATGAGCCCTGACCACGTTCACCACGAGCTATAATAACATAATACGACCAATTTCAGCGATTAACATCGCCACCGGAAGTTATACGCAGGAAGCGAAGTGGGCGGCGCGCGCGCATCCACAACGTTATAGCGAAAATAGCGGTTCAAGTTTTTTTGAAGATTAAATTAATAGGTCTAGCGTTTTTGTTTTAAGTTTAGTTTATGTTTACACCTTTAGGCAGGTATAGTAGTTTAGATATTAAGCTTTATTTTTTATAAACAAATAGGTATATTTTATATTTTAGAATCATAAGTGTTTTGTCAAAACTTATAATTCATACGGATTTGTTTTCTCAAAAAAAAATTTTACTTGACATTGGCAAATTTCTTCTTAATAGAACGAATAGCAATAATTAAACAAGGAAAGTTCTCAATGGTATAGAATGCTACTCTATTCTCTCTGCCTACCCCGGGAAATACTCGGCGTGATGTTAATATACAGAGTCACAGAAAATAGAACAGCTGCCTTCTAGAAGTTACAAGGTGTTGTAAATGTATCAAGCCTTATGAATTGCTATAAGCCTTTTGAATTGCTTCTCAGACGTATGCAGGTTTCCTCTCGATGTTTTCCTTCGTATGTATAGTCGTGCTTGAGTAACGGCGATGGACTCGCCATCCGTCACGTTGGCACCTCAATATATCTCAGGCGGAAAGTGGGTGTTTGGTACTCCCTATTAACCTTTGCCTACCCCTTCGGGGACCCTTGTGGCAAGGCGTGAGGATATATTATAATTTAATTCTCTCTTACAACTATCATTACAGTGTTAACCAATGCGATAGTGTAGACAGAAAATAATAAGGCCCATCATCACGTCACGTCACAACAGGTTCGTGTAACACTTGTCCGCGGAACAGTACACTACTTGTACTCGGGTGAAACAGCGAGCACAGCTAGTGTAATTTTTTTTTTTAAGGACAATCATGTTATTGGTCCTACGATGATAGTCCAGGAGCATCTAACCTGACGAAACACTTGCTTACATGAGTGTACAAATAAGTACATTTATAACACTTGCGTGCATGATTGTAGAATACACGTGCACAAAGTACATTCGTCACGATTTTCACGTCACATTGCCTTCCCAGTGCGGAAGATTGAGCTTTCATTGTTGAAAGATAGGAGATTTTATTTACTTTCATGAATAACATAATCTAGGGCGAAATACACCCTAAGAAGATTTCTATAATAATAATAATAATTCATTATATATAAAGCCATTTGATGGGTTTAAATAAGTTCGGTTTCCCGTTCTAATTTGGAGCTGCCCGACTGGGGCAGGACCTCCACCTTATAGAAGTCCGTAGCCACAATGTTTTGTGTTGTGTTCCTACGCTGTGAATAAGGTTACCAGTAATGACTTCCTTGGGGAGGGGGGAGGATTGTTATATTGTGTTGGCAGCAGAGGGATTATTCCTATTATGCTGCCAACACAGTATAACTCTCCGAACACAGAGTGGCAACGCGCAAGTGATACTTCGGTATCGTGAGCGTAAATAGGCTACGGTAACCGTTTCCCATCAGGTGGGCCGTATCCTTGTTTGCCACTCTTGTTGTATAAAAAAAAAAGTTCAAATGAAAAAGTTAAGCTGGGCCTCTCTTAAAATATCTGCTTCAATGAAAGATACACATACATCTAGATGGAAATATACACCCTGGATGGAACCCTAAATGGGTGTTATAACACTTTATTATTCACCATTGATCGTACGAATCTCAACGAAACAGACAGGCGACATCAGATACTTATTCTGATTACTACAGCACTATTCCACTAAACCTATACAAAAATTACCACGTTCGAACTACCTAAATTAAAATTGATGGAACGCTCAAGGATGAGAACGTCAAAAGTACTAGATACCAGAAAGCACGTATGAAGAGACTGACGAATGTCGATGAAGCAAAAGCAGTATGAAAGTCTAGAGAAAACTGGCGGCGTAGCATGAATAAATATGTAGTACACACGTACCTACTTATATCAATGTTTTACATAGACAATAATAATGTACCTGCAGTCTCAGCCCCAATAAAACGCGAGGCAATATGCTATCATCCGAGGCATAAACAAAGCAAAACTAAAGAACGTATCGCGCAAATCGTTTCCCACAGTACAACCGAGAAAATGCACCCATAACCAATTTTATCCAATTTTTAATCAAGCTACCGCGACGGGTTCCTATCGGGCAATATCACAAATTACAGTGTTGCCAGATTACTGAGTACGTGACGGGCTCGGCCGACCACTGGCGGTTGCCTAGCCGCAGCTAGGGAAGCTATGTGAAAGTATTTAGGACTAGAGTGGTGCCTCCGTGGATTCTTACAGCAGCGATATTGAATTATACTACGATAGTATTTTGAAGACAAAGGGTTGAATATATTGTAAGCTTGTAATTTGTTTAATGGATAAAGAGCTTCTTAACTATATGCCCGTTAGTTCACAGAAAAAGGACTGTCGCGTAAAGCGCATAAAGTCAAAAAAATTCAACTGTAATTGCATCAGAGACGTCGACAATAGCCCAGCTTTTAAGTGTAAAAGGGTAAACTGGTCGACTTTGTAATCGGTGCCCAGTAGTTTGTTAGAGGATCAATAATTAGGTTATAATTTTTGCTAGTTCCTATAGGTACATACCGAAGTCTCCGTTGCAAATTTCACTTAAAGATCGCTAACGATAAAAAAATAAAATTATGTACTTACAAATGAAAAATGTTATGAGCTAAATGTATTAATTAGATGATATAAAAAAATACTAAAAATAACACGTCAAGAGTACCCGAAACCGAGCATGTATGATGGCTGTGGTCAAAGAGAAAGAAGTATGCTGGTCTAGAGGGAACTGCCGCTGTATTCTCTTCGTCTCCGTTAGAGACTCGACGTGAAGATATGTATGTATGTAAAAAAATAAGCAATAGTGGTATTTATAGAGGTCTGTGTTTCAAGGGAACTGGCGCTCTACTCTCTTTTACGTTTTAAAGGATCCAATTTCAAATCTCTTATTCATAGTAGTCTCTAATATCATCAAAATATTATTTTGCAATGTACCTTCTCAAATGTATTTTTTTTATTCGAGATAAGCTTACGTCGTTCGCACAAAATCCTCAAATGTCACTTTAGACAAGTTCGATAGTATTAGCAGAATATATGCTGGTATATATTTTTTCTTTATCTTTACTATGTGCGCTATAATCAATTACCAAAAATAGCCGTAAAGCTATTCGTACACGTGTTCTCTATAGCACCAATCCCTTAACACGAGCGAACGATTTGATTGCCCTACACTAATGTCGTTGCGGTAGTTACAAGGCTGGCGTCGAAAGGGAGGAACGGAACTTGAGTTCATGAACTAAAACACAAAACTAGTACTTACTTATTAAGTTCGGAAGCATCCCCTTTTTAGTTTCAAAATGTAAGTGTTGTAATTAAAACTTTTCAATAAAAGGCGTACATACATTCCTGTATCATAAAGCCGTTTAAAATTCAATAGATTTTCTAATATTTCATTATATAATTCCTCCAAGGAAATTGTTTTTTGACGAAAAAGTTCAATTTATAACGTTTATAATGCCTACTTAGTTAAGTAGGTAAAATGCACTCAATTTTACAATAGGCGCCTGTTATTAACAAAAAGTTCAACAAAGATTCGCTATTAAATTTGTTCAGCTAATACTTTACAAAGCTGTGCCGTTAAAGGTGTGTTTTCTTATAAGTTCTCTAATATAGTAGCAAAATTCTACCATTTCACAAAATGTAAGTTAAAACTGTTCATATAATAATAATAATATTGTTTTTATTACAAGTACCTTTTACAACTTTTACCATAATGAAAGAAGAATGTGAAAAGAAGGGGCTGCGCCTAAACGCTGGCAAGACTAAGGTTCTGGTATTCGAAAGAGATGAACAAGTGACCGAGTGTGCTATATCGGTAAATGGACAAATTCTAGAGCAAGTGAATGAATTTGTATATCTTGGAAGCATGTTCACACGAGATGGAAAGTTTGAAAAAGATATTGAAAGAAGGATAACTGCCGGAAATAAGGTGAATGGAGCCATGTCGGCGTTGATGGGCAGTAAAAAAAAGCAGCAAGAATGCTCGAGTTGCTGTCCACAACGCGATATTGGTACCTACCTTGTTGTATGGCAGCGAATCCTGGGTATGTCAGAGGAAGTATGAAAATAGCTTGAATGCAGTTGAGATGCGATCTCTTCGAAAAATGTGCGGTGTAACGATACTAGATCGAATCCGCAATGAAGAGATTCGCAAATCAACTGGCGTGAATGAGGACGTGATTGTAAAGATGAAGAAAGGCATGATACGTTGGTTTGGACACATAGAAAGGATGAGTGAAGAAAGATTGACGAAACAGACATACAAAGCAAAAGTGACTGCAAATGTGTGATCAAATAGATCGGACGCTCAAGGACGGGAACGTTAAGAGTACTCGAAACCGACGAGCATGTATGAAGAGACTGATGAATGTGGACGAAGCGAAAGAGGTATGTAAGTCTAGAGAGAACTGGCGCTCTATACGCTCTGCCTACCCCGTTAGGGACTTGGCGTGATGATATGTATGTATATGTATGTACCTTTTACAAATATAATGATAACAACGAATAAATAATAATTTAAATACTTTGATAAGAATTACTGACAATCGATATGGAAGATTGACATTAAATTGGTGACAACACAACACATCGTGGATTAGATTACGTTCCTTTCAACGCAAACACGACATTCTTTGACATAGGGTTTTTTAGAATTAATTTTCATAAATATTCAATATTTTATGTACATGTAAGTATAATGGAGTTACAAGGTTTTTTTGCCTATAAATGGAATCCCAATCCGCTACGTGCATGGCTGCCCCATTCACTCGGCTAATTCGCAATTACACAAATGATCACGACTGTGTAGAGGTGTTTGTATACTAGTGATGTATGTGTCTTTACTCCCTACAATTTATATTATGTTTTTTTATTACTAGACACACAGAAAATTTAATAAAAATCGGTCCAGAAGTTTAGGAGGAGTTCAGTGACATACACACGTATAAAGGAAAAACTTTACTATTATTAATATTATAAAGAGGAAAGATTTTTGTGTGTGTGTATGTTTGTATTTAATAAAATAAAAAACTACTGTGACGATTACAAAAACTCTTTCACCATTGAAAAGCTACATTCACCATGAGTGACAAAGGCTATATTGAATATTTATAAGTGAATGTTTGTCCGTATGTCCTTTATACAATCGCAAACGGCTGGACCGATTTTAATGAAATTTTCTGTGTGTCTTCAGCTGGATTCCAGAAAGGTTTAGATTGACTATTGGACCCGATAGGTGGCACTGCGATCGTATTTCAGGAAATTTTACTTTTTTACCTGGGCGAAGCTGGGTGGGACAGCTAGTATATATATATATATAGTTAGAATTAGGTATAATAAATTGTATTTCATTTAAAATGTTTAGTATGTCAGTGCTTTGGTTTATAATGCTGTTAACTTACATATGTTTTGATTAATAAATAAATAAATAAAGAAAAAGATATATATCTTGTATGTACTGATTCATATGTTTTCAATAAGTCAGGTAAAATCGATTGACTTGCCATTTCGATAAATTGTCTTTAGCTTAATACTTCAACGTTTTAGATTACATATATTTATCTTCTATTCAAAATTAAATGTACAAATATAAAGTCGGTAGACTTGAAGCTTGCGCAAATCCTGTATTAATGAGCAATGTTAATAAATCATCAATGATGACGGATTATCCGATGTAAAAATAGAGGGGTCTCATAATTTTGATTCTAACGCTGATAGCTGGTGTTAATGTGGGAAAATGTTACGTTATGGGAAACACGTTTGCGTTTAACAATTTTTTTAATACAGAATTAGACTTCATGCAAGTAGGTGGGTACGACCTATTCACCTCTACCTACCCCTCGGGGACCCTTGTGGGAATGCGTGAAGATATACTGAAGATATTTATTAGTCGAACGCAGCGAACTTCACACCTTTTCTCTTTTTGTCGGTATATTTAGGTATATATCTCCGGCAAAATATAGCTCTGGCGGAAAGTGGATGTGTGGGTACTACCCTTGTGGGAAGGTGTGAGGTTATTATGTTTAGGTGCCAGCGTGGCAGAAAGCAAGTTTTTGTGAAGTTTAATTAAAATATATATTACCTTTCACCTATACGTTATACCGTAATATATATACATACATACATACATATCATCACGCCAAGTCCCTAACGGGGTAGGCAGAGAGTATAGAGCGCCAGTTCTCTCTAGACTTACATACCTCTTTCGCTTCGTCCACATTCGTCAATCTCTTCATACATGCTCATCGGTTTCGAGTACTCTTGACGTTCCCGTCCTTGAGCGTCCGATCGATTTGATCCAGGTAGTTGGAACGTCGTCTTCCTCTGCCTCTTCTTGCACACACTTTAATATATATACATACATACATACATATCATCACGCCAAGTCCCTAACGGGGTAGGCAGAGAGTATAGAGCGCCAGTTCTCTCTAGACTTACATACCTCTTTCGCTTCGTCCACATTCGTCAATCTCTTCATACATGCTCATCGGTTTCGAGTACTCTTGACGTTCCCGTCCTTGAGCGTCCGATCGATTTGATCCAGGTAGTTGGAACGTCGTCTTCCTCTGCCTCTTCTTGCACACACTTTAATATATATACATACATACATACATATCATCACGCCAAGTCCCTAACGGGGTAGGCAGAGAGTATAGAGCGCCAGTTCTCTCTAGATTTACATACCTCTATATATAAAGATATATTTATATATATATATATATATATATTTCTTGTCTTCACGCAAGCCCTGAAGGGCCTCCAAAGGGGTAAGCAGAGATGTATTAATACTTTCTGTTAGAAGACTAGCTAAGCTAAAGATATACTTATACTTCCCTAAATTATATAGTTTTGTAAGCAAAAATAAGTTTAGCAGCTACCTTTCTCTTTAATCATACAATTTATAACTATTTCGAAGCCATCATCACGGCCCCGGCACGCGATGGTCACGTGACCCTAAGCCCCTCCGCGATCCTTAGATTGATCTGAATTTAAGTATCAAGTCGTAACTAATGGTTATAATGATATAATCTTATTACTTTGCGATTTAAAAGAGTCATAGTGGCCGAGTGGTTTGAATCTTCTAATTCAACATTGTAGGTTTGAATCCCGGCGGGCTGAGCTAAGTAATATTTATCACACTGCGAGCTTTATGGTGAAGGAAAGAGGTTGAAATCGTGGAGAAACCTGGATACGTTTCGGAAGTAATCCAAAGACGTGTGACGTCACGCGACATCGTTTCTCAAATACCAACGTTACTTAAGCATGACTAAATATACGCCTTTGAATTTCTTCTCAAACGTATGCAGGCATCCTGTTGATGTTTTCCTTCACCGTAAAGGTCGTGATGTGACTAATGATTAAAGTATTTGAGAAACGTATATAGTAGCATTTTAGTTCAGAATAACTCATTGGTACAGTCAAGAATTGAACTTGCAAACTTTGTGTTGCAGGCGTTCCAGGCTTTTAGGTTCTCTTTGGCTCTTCTTTTAGTATGGATAATAAAGAGAGATTCATAACCTTACCTCCTGCGGCAGTAGGGTAATAACTGTTACATCTGATTTATTTTTTGTAGGCCTCTAAAAGCCTTGCGACACCATTACAGATCCCTTTGTGAGACATAATTGTACCCTTCAAAGGGCTTTCAAGCTGACGCGCTTGTCTCTTAGATGTAATTTCCAAATAACTGTTTAATCTCTCTCATAATATAAATCAATTTTGGTTTTTCTATGATATCAAATGTCCCGTTGGAGCGTGAATGCTGCTATGCCGGCCAATTAGCCGGAGGAGCGTGCACTTGGCTAAGGAAAACAATAGATCAGTTACGAACCCCACTTTGACTAAGTTGTACCAGTAGTACAAACTTATCACGTGTGGTACAAGGAGGAAGAATAACGCGAGGGAAATTACTAAATTGGATAAATCCAAACCCAACTTATGAAGCCAATGGGGATAGATTTATAGACGTCACACACATTTGTTGCTTAAACATTCTTTAATTATGATTGCAATTGCATGTTGTAGGGCCCAGAGCATACCGCAAGCTCACGTCATAATACGCTAGCGAGCTTGCGCTTCGTGGCGTGTCATAAATATTTTTAAACCATTTTGGTTATCGCTTGGATATACGCCTTTTGTATGTTAAATAATTGTATATATCGTAAATTGTCTAAATACTGCACTGTGTATGCATGCACTCGATGTAAAACTTCTAGATAAATAGTATTTAAATTTCGACTTTCTCAACAGCCAGTGCCAAATAAAACTTGGAGTTTTTAGTCAACTATAAAAGTATGTACGTACAGTTCTTTTTTAATAAAGCGTATTTTTAGAATATTTCTATATGAACAATTACTTAATTACTTAATTGATATGAGCAATTACTTAATTGTTCATATCGAAATATTCCATAATCATGATGATTTAATTAAATCATCACACTTGCCTAATAAAATTATAAAGGTAATCTCACATTTAAAATTAGCTGGCATTCATTTTTGTTAATTTGGACCCGTTTTTATACCGCCCGTGTGTGCGACTTAGGCCAAATCATAAACAGTCTACCGCCCCAATGGTTGTGTAGTTGCGTGAAATTTAAATTTTTGCTATTCATTGCGGCCTGAGAGCTGTTTTTCTGACACTCGCGCCCTTCGAGGGGTCCAGCCCTTGTAAGGGTCACGGCGTACAGGCAAGAAGACATCGGGTTGTACATCGTTATAAATACATTTTCATTTTAAGCAACTGCGACTTAATACAAACAAATGAAAGGAATGTTTTTGCGTGATTTTCTGAGTCTTTTCCTAATTCGGTGACTATTTATATTTTTTGGTTATTTAAAAGCTCAAAACTTCACGGTATTGTTTTATATTATACTTTGTATAACTATGGAGTTTCTTGCCGGTTCTTCTCCATTGAAACGACCAACCCGAACCGTGCACCTTTTTCGACGTTTTATAAGTGCCCACCTAGACCTATGTGAAATAAAAATATTTTGATTTTTTTTGACGTAAGATTTTTGATGTTTATATAACATTTATTAACTTGTATTCTTTTCTGTTTTAGGTATATAAGATCTTATTTTATTACATACATACATATCATCACGCCGAGTTCCTAGCGGGGCAGACAGAGAGACTAGGGCGCAAAATTTCACTAGATTGACAGATCTCCTACGCTTCATCCAAATTGATCAATATTTCATACATGCTCGCCGCTTTAATTTTATTTACAATACCTATATCAATTGACAATATTTTTAAGAAACAACAATAAAACTAACTAAAAACTTGTAAATATTTTAATTTAATAATTCATCCTAAGCCCTTTTCTCATCGGCCGTCCATAACGACAGTAGTGAGCCAAAATGCGATCACTGCACATAGCTAACATTTCTGACGAGTTTTACAAAATTGAGCTTAGCATCGTTCACACATGATGGACCCGCCATCCGTCAAGTTGGCACCTAAAATATATCTCTAGTGAAAAAGGGAGGGGGGTACTACCTATTATCTGTTATACAATTACCTACGTCAAGAGTACTCGAAACCGGCGAGCATGTATGAAGAGACTGATAAATGTGGACGAAGCGAAAGAGGTATGTAAGTATAGAGAGAACTGGCTGATGTGATGATATATATGTATGTATCTTTATATATATATAGTTCTTCTGTACGTGTGTATGTCACTGAACTCGTAAACGGCTGGACCGATTTTAATTAAATTTTCTGTGTGTCTTCATGTGGAATGGTTTAAATTTGGATTGGACCCGATAGGCGGCGCCTCAATTGTATTTTTTCACCCGAGTGAAGCTGGGCGGGACAACTAGTGTATATATATAATTCTTGTATTATGAATGAAGTTAAGACTATGAAACGGCGACAAATCTGTAGAGATTCTCAACTTCCGCAGTATTTTTCCATCGTGGAATGTGTTTCAAAAAGTCTTGCCCATCATAACTCGACAGGCGTGTAAATATACGTATCTAATATCAATTATAAACTCGTTAACGATTTGATAACCAATCCAAATTGCAATTTTATCTGAATCATTCCCATAAAAATTGCCACGCGACCTGTTTTGATATGCTTGCGGCATCAAAATAATATATGGAATGGTGGAAAGCATATCAGTATTTATTGCTGTCATGTTAGAGCTTATAGTCGTTTGAATGTTGGTGCGATGTAAGGGCGGTCTCAATGTCTAAGTAAGGTTTATAAGCATAAAATAGATAAATAGGTATTAGTGTACGTACGAAATTGTAAATATATTACCAGGGCGTGTAAGGCGCGTGTTTCCTGTTAGTTGCCTTTTCCCGTGACGTATCCAATTTAGGGTTGTTTTGAGATGATTGCACAGCATCCCTTCTATGAAAATATAACTTAAAAGGTTTGTTGATAAAAACGATATCAATGGAACAGTACAGTGTTCATATTGTGTAAAAGTAATTTAAAAAATACTTAAAAATATCATGAAATATTATTTTTATATTTGTGTTCGTGTCGGTTTGACACTAAATACTCGTAAATTATTAAAAAAATAAATGAAAGGAAATTGATCCAAAAACTGTATAAAAAATAAAACGATACGTGTGGAAAATACTAATAAATAAATACACACACATACATAGTCGTAGTAGTTATTATTATTGGTATTGCTATCCAGTGCGGCAAGACTGCTAGTCTTCTTGGCACGTTGCCGCGGGATATCCATTTTGTCAGATATTTTACCTGTAAGCAGTTATTTACAAATATGTTTCCAAAACAAAAAAATAGATGAAATAGAAAATAGTTGTGTTTAACTAACTAATGATACAACAGTGTAATGATTGATAAATGTTGTTATTGCAAATAAAGTTATATCATATATACAATTTCCTACTACTATTACTTTCTAATTTAATTATTTTCGGACAAAAAAAACAATTACCGCGTTGGGCGACGACTAGCTCCGTCAACCACTTTTTAATCTTTAAGAATTACTCGTACTATGTATGTACAATTGTAGCTGGTCACACAACCTGCACAAAAACGAGCTACATACAATCACCCAATTACTTTCTATCCAAGAATGCTACTACATAGAATGCTACTACATTACAAAAAGCCGAGTCTCCACAAAAACACCGTGCGAGTGCCCACCTACACTGGCCTCTTAGACGTAGTCGGTTAACGGCGCGCTTTACAAAATAATTATACAAAAAACCCCTCGAAATTAGTTCCCGATGACAGTCAAAAAATATATGTATATTTTTTCTTGGTGTGGTAAAAAATTTTGGGCGAAGCGCCGGCACCGGCGCGCGGGCCCTTTGCGCCCAGCGGGCCGCCGCCGCGGTCGCCACTAAATTTCCATGTGGCATATTTATTCGGCACCGAGATTATTTTCTACTAGAGTTTTATGATAATCCAGCCTTTATAACGACTAATGAATTACGGCCGAGGGACGCGGCGTGATGCGTGTTCCTGCCTCGTTAACGTGCTATGTTTGTCAGCTTTTGAGATTAGCATCTTGCCTAAGCGATTACTTTGGTCATCGGGTGTATATTAAGATCCCTCAGATATACTAGAATAGTTGATTGAATAATTTTGACGTACATTTGTAGCTGTTTACTCTTAGTACATAGGTACATACATACGTATCATCACGCCAAGTCCCTAACGGGGTAGGCAGAGAGTATAGAGCGCCAGTTCTCTTACATACCTCTTACATACCTCTTTCGCTTCGTCCACATTCATCAGTCTCTTCATACATGCTCGTCGGTTTCGAGTACTCTTAACGTTCCCGTCCTTGAGCGTCCAATCGATTTGATCCTGCCTCTTCTTGCACACACTTTTGCTTTGTATATCTGTTACGTCAATCTTTCTTCACTCACTCTTAGTAAATATATATTTACCAGCATAGTTATATAGATAGTGTCTTCCACGAAGACGCGCCCCACCAATTTCTAGACGAGAGGTCGTGGGCTGGGAGTATGACCAGTGTCTATTATCTGCAACATGGTAGTGTGCGTGTGCACTCATAGGTAATCAGTATGTACCGATAATACTCGAACATTAGTGGAAGGTTGCATTGTTACACTATAAACTATGAGGGAAAATAGTGGGAGGCGCGTCTTCGTGGATGGCACTAGCTATAAAGGTCTCGTAGACATATTCGTAGTTACCAAAATCTCGCTCCGGCCGCCGTACCGAGCAGACGTGTGCTCCCACCGCTCCCGCGCTCTGCGCCCGTTACGACCGGCAGAAGCCACACCCGCCGCTACGCAAATCGCCACGAGTTAGCTAGCCGCTACGCACCGCACGTGGTGATTGTTGGTCGCCTTTTTCAAGGCAACAACAATCACAATTCTTGTTTCTCGACAATAATATTTGTCCCCTTCTGGGAAAATCCACAGTTTCGTGGTCACTCGGTGGAAACCAAACGGTGCCAACGAAACCGAGTGGGGCGCTGCCCCGTTGCGCTCCTAGCCTTGCCCCTTCAGGGTAAGGCTACAAACGGACGGGACCAGGTTCACCGGCCTTGGGGTCTACCCTAGTCGCGCCTGGTTATCACCCACCACCCACCCTACCTATCCCTTACCTCCTACCCTCCGGTGTTAGTTTGGGCACTGTCCACGGACTAGTGCTCTCTACACCGGAACTGTCAGGGACCCGCTGCACAATAAGACTGGCAGCGGGAATACAAGCTTAGGGCTCACACCATAGGCACACTCACCTCCCTGTCTACACCCGACAGGGAGGGTTCAGTACACACCCCCGGGTCAACCCCCCGGGGATCGGGTCCCTAACGTTTAAGTCACCAGGGGTTTCTTTACGTGTTTCTTCCCCTGGGCGACCGCGCCCCGAAACACGTTTCCCTTACCGCCTTGCCCTCCCACGTCTGCATCCACCATGTCCACAAGTGTTGACCCCCAAGCCTCACTGGCTTTTCTCGCGCGGCTCTTAGACGCCGTGCCCACCCTCCGACGTCAATATGACGAGTACACCCGCGATATAAACGCGGGTACCCCTACCGCCGAGGCGACTGCAGCGCTGGACAAGAGCGCAATCATAGCCGTCACTAACGAGGCCAATAAGTCTCAAGACTCCCCCTTGTCCCCCGAATCTGTCATTGTGGACTCCGAAATGGAGTCATTACAATCCGAGTCGTCCGAGGGCTCCTCGGACGAATTTACGCCCGTCACGGGCTCCAAGAAGCGCGCCAGACGCGCAAAAAAGAAGGAGGCTTCAACCTCACCTTCTCCCCCCACTAAAGCCCCCATGACCGTGCCCGTGCCCTCCGCACAGTCCTCCACGGTAGCCCCCTCCCCGGCACCCCCCTCTCCCGCCCCCCACGCCTCTCCGGAAGCCGAAGCCACTCAGGCTAGCCGGCTTTCCCCCGTCCCGCGACCCACGCGGCCCTCCTCGACGAAGGAGCGCTCGTGTCCCCCTATTTTCGTCCACACAAAGGCCAAGTGGACGGAAATCTCCGGTTGGTGCCAAACCAACCGCATAAATTTCACTCGCGCTACTGCCACAGCCGAAGGCATTAAGGTGCATCTCCCAAACTCGACCGAGTTCCGAGCCTTCACGAAGCTCCTGCAGGCCAGAAGTGTGGAATACCACACTTATGATCTGCCGGAGGACCGATTACTCCGGGTCGTCATCCGCGGCGTCCCTTGCGAAATCGACACAGAGTCGATCAAAGAAGACCTCAAGGCTCAGAATGTCGCAGTGAAGGAAGTGCACCGCATGCACCGACAAAATGCCGGAGAGGCATTTAACATGGTCCTCGCCATCTGCGGGAACTCCGCCGACGGTAAAGCCGTCTTCAAAATAAAAACCATATGCCACCTGTCTGGCATAAGGGTTGAAACCCCCCACAAGGGTGGCCCTATAGGGCAGTGTCACAACTGCCAACTATACGGTCATGCATCGCGTAACTGTAACGCAAAACCCAGGTGCGTCAAGTGCCTGGGTGATCATGGGACGAGCGATTGCTCTCGCCCTAAGGACCGCACTCTCGCCGACTCGCCTCCGAGCTGCGTGCTATGCCGCCAGGAAGGCCACCCGGCCAATTACAGGGGCTGCCCTAAAGCCCCCAAACCCAGACCAGTCGTGGTAAAGAGGGCAGCGGCCCGCGAATGGCGTAACGCCCCCCCCGCGCAACCCGCCCCACCTCGACCTTCCCCGTGGAGGGTCCTCCCTCCGAGGGACTTTCCACCCCTCCCACAAGCGTCCCCACCTGTCCCCTCAGAGGCCCCGAGCCCGCAGATTACACCTCTGCCGTCGCTCTCCACCGCCAAACCTCAACAGCCCCAGGCTGCTACTCCCCCGCGCAGACCCCAGGTGGTCCAGCCCACTTCCTCCCCTTCCGAAACCTCCGCCAACATGGCATTCCTGGCGGACCTTTTCTCCACCGTCAACCTCACAAGGGTTAACGAGATGGCACGAAGCCTCAGGGCCGTCCGAAAGGACCCTCTGGCCCTCCTCAAGGTGCTCGGCGACTACGCCGATGTATCAGAGTCCCTGGCTACCTTCTCGTCCAACCAATAATGGACTCAAACGTAAACAGCAGAGTCAAACCCCGATCGCTTTCAATTGGCTACTTTAATGCCAACGGCATTCACAGCCAAAAGGAAGAGATCGCCGCGTTCCTCCGCGACAATAATATCGACGTTTTCTTAGTGCAGGAAACCTTCCTGAAACCATCACACCGAGACCCTAGAATTGCAAACTACTGCGTAGTTCGCAATGATAGATCTCGATCCGCCCTCGGCGGTACTTTGATCTATTACAAGAGGTCCCTGCACTGTATCCCAATCCAACCACCAACCCTCTCCCACATAGAGACCTCGATCTGTCGATTAGGAATGACCGGCCATCAGCCGATCACGATAGTCTCTGCATACTGTTCCCCTGTTAACTCGACGGCCGATATCAAAGCTGATATCAAAGCTCTCATCAATCTCAGTAGCTCAGTTATTATCGCGGGTGACCTGAATGCCAAGAGCGATGCTTGGAACAGCCACTCACGAAATAACAGAGGACGCCAATTGGAGGACCTCAGCGGGCTCCTCCAATTCGACGTCATTGCGCCTATGCACCCCACCCACTATCCCGAGAATATCAACCACCGACCGGACGTACTAGACATTGCGATCCTCAAGAATGTAAACCTCCGTTTGCACTCGTTGAGGTCGCACGACGAGTTAGATTCCGACCACCGACCTGTGACCTTAGCGCTCTCCCCCCGACTAGGCCCCCCGGACTCAGGTCAGTCCCCACCTCAGAAAAAGATAACAGACTGGAGAAAACTGGAGGAACTCCTCAAGTCCTCTTCATCTGTTCACTTAGATAGTATCCCGCCCCTCATAGAGTCGGCAGCCGACACTCAAAAGGCGGTCGATTCCCTCACAGCTCACGTACAGTCAGCCGTGGACGCCTGTTCTCGACAAGTTCCGGTGATGGAAGACCATCGCTGGAAACTTCCCGACGACGTGCGTGAACTGGTGACGGAAAAGAACGCCGCCCTCCGAGCGCATAGAGCTCACCCGACTGAAGCGAACCGCACCTTTCTGAGGTCACTCCAGCGCAAGCTGAGATACCGCATGAAAGACCTGCGAGACGCTCGCTGGAACAAGTTCCTAGGGGAACTTGAACCGAGTCACTTGGCCTTTTGGCATCTCAAACGAAATCAGACATCTTAAATCAGACAAAATCTCGTCCATGCCTCCACTCTCTCGTCCAAATCAAGGGCCCGCCTTTGACGACGACGAGAAGTCCGAGTGCCTGGCCGACAGTCTCGAGGCTCAATGTACGCCCAGCACCTTGCCGGTAGATCCACGCCATCTCGATAAGGTGGATGCCGAGGTCGAAAGCAAACTATCTCTCCCACCCTCCGAAGACCCAGACCACCCCATCGCCCCAATCACGGTCGACGAAGTCCGGAAAGTGATCAAGGATCTCCACCCCAGGAAAGCCCCAGGTCCCGACGGGATCGCTAATAGAGTTATCAAACTCTTCTCACCTTATCTCATAGTTTTGCTCACTGCCATCTTCAATGCCGCACTGAGCAACAACTTTTTCCCCCAATCCTGGAAAAGTGCAACAGTCATAGGTATTCCCAAGCCAGGGAAACCCAAGACCGAAGCCTCCAGTTATCGCCCTATTAGTCTCCTCAATGTCCTTGGCAAGATTTACGAGAGACTTATCTACAATAGACTAAAGAGTTTTGCAGACTCTAAGAAAGTCATACCTGACCAGCAGTTCGGTTTTCGAACCAAACACTCCTGTATCCAACAAGTCCACCGTATAGTGGAAGACGTCAGTAGCGGCTTTCAACTCGGTTATACCACGGGTATGCTCCTCTTCGACGTGGCGAAGGCATTCGACAAGGTCTGGCACAACGGCTTAATATACAAGCTGTACCAGTTGGGCGTGCCGGACCGTCTAGTACGCATAGTACGGGACTTTTTGTCGAACCGCTCCTTCCGCTACAGAGTCGAGGGCACACTCTCTTCCCCCCATCCCATACGAGCAGGAGTCCCGCAAGGCTCAGTGCTCTCGCCACTCCTATTCACGCTTTATACTAGCGACATTCCCTTCCATAGACGAGTTAAAAGCGCTCTATTCGCCGATGATACGGCCATCTACTACAAGGGTAGAACTCCCGAGGGAATTCACGACAACCTCCAATCCGCAGTCACAGCCCTAGGGCGGTGGTTCCGGAAGTGGAGAATTGAAGTGAACCCCACCAAAAGCGCAGCCATTCTATTCTGGAAAGGCCTCGAACGCCCACGGGTAGCCCCCATCACCCTCTTCGGCAAACCCATTCCATGGGAAGAAAAAGCCAAATACCTGGGTGTGATCCTCGATCAACGCCTTTCTTTCCGTCACCACGTAAAGGCGGTACGCGCGCGAGCCGCCTTCGCGCTCGGTAGACTTCACAGCATGTTGAATGCACGAAGTAAACTCTCATTGAAATCCAAGGTGAGGATTTACACGACGTGCATTCGACCAATCATGACATATGCGGGTGTAGTGTTCGCACACACTAGCAAGTCAACACTTAACCCCCTGCAAGTGCTCCAAAGCCGGTTTCTCCGGAGAGCCACAGGTGCCCCGTGGTACATGCGTAATAGTCAACTCCACGTTGACCTCAAAGTCCCCACTATAAAACAGTTTTTGAAAAAACTGTCCAAACGTCATTTCGATTCTGCTGTAAATCACCCCAACCCCCTCGTCGTATCGGCCGCCCGATACACTCCTTCCCTTATCTCGAAAATAAGGCGTCCAAGACATGCCGTCATCGAACCGGATGACGACATAACGGTCCTCCAGGTCGCCCGACAAAAACATACCAACACTACACACAACCGACCACTGTTCCGTCCTCGCCGGCGAGGCTCGACGCGAATAAGCCGTAATGTTTCCCCCCGACCTCCGCCGCAAACAATATTTAAATAAAATTACCAGTCCAGCCCAGCTCCCTTGCTCGCGATCCAGCAACGCCCTAAGCCGAGGTTCGTACCCCACAGGGGGTGCCCTTAGCTGTGTTGCTTAAAAATAAAGTGCCTGGCTGGAGGCCTAGGTCTCGCCATTGACCGGTTAAGTAGCAAAAGTTCCCGAAACTCACGCTACGAGAGACAATACAAAAAAAAAAAAAAAAAAAAAAATTCGTAGTTACCAATTTTTTTTTATACCTGGGACAATTGCACACAAATTGTCCTAGTCCCAAATTAAGCAAAGCTTGTGTTATGGTAACTAGTCAACGATATATTTACTTATATAGATAGATATATACTTAAATACATAGGACATCCAAGACTAAGGTACAAATATTCGTGTTTATCACACAAATATCTGACCTTAGCGGGATTCGAACCCGCGACCTCAAGTTTCGCAGTCAGGAGCTCTAACCACTAGACCAGACGGCCGTCAAATTTGTTATACCATTACTGTTTTAGATTTAAGTAATCACCTGAAAGCTCAAGAAAAGTGTAGGTACCAGAGAGTGTACAGTGTTGTAACAGGAACATCGAGAAGAAATCGAATTTTGCGAACCACCTTTCCGAACCAAATCAATGAAATATGGATGGTAGCCCGAGAGGAGTCGACCGACTCACTCCGTCACGACGGCACTTTATATAACTTCAGAATAAAAGTGGATTTTATTTCACTTCTCTCTGCCCTTTTGGAGGATCTTGAAGGTGTGAATTAGTACTCTAAGTTTCAGCATTACGGTATATAATTACTTGTTCTATATCCAGTGAATATACATACAAATTACCACAATATCTGCTTGTGCACAGTAGGCAAGTATCAGGCACCATAGGTAATATACACACATACATATCCTCACGCCGAGTCCATCGCGGGGTAGGGAGTGTCAGTTCTTACAGACGCTTTATCTACATTTCATAATGTCTTCGTATTTAAATGATATTTACACCTTATATAAAGATAACAAACACAACAATTAATTATATACCGTAATGCTAAAGCTCAGAGTGCATAATAGAGCAAACTCACGGCAGGCTATACTGATGTTGGTCCCAGGTCAAGCGACAGCGAGTGATCATCAATCATCCACGCACATCACCGCCCAAAGATGGATAGCTCCCGAACCCCACAGACTGATAATTAAACACAATACAACACGTTTTGTCTGTCTGTCCACCAGCCATGGGATAATTGGACGCTATTAATTTTTAATCTT
Source organism: Drepana falcataria (assembly GCA_945859725.1). Classification (NCBI taxonomy): domain Eukaryota; kingdom Metazoa; phylum Arthropoda; class Insecta; order Lepidoptera; family Drepanidae; genus Drepana; species Drepana falcataria. Next base: position 3,706,486 of record OX243941.1, on the reverse strand, counting down.
GATGTTCTACGGGAAATGTTCTCGAGGCACAAAGAGATAATTTCAGAATTAAGTAAGAGGTTGGTTTATTGTTTTTATTATTTATTTATAGGTTAACAACAAGTAATAAAAATCATTCGAAGTTGTGCCCGTGCTAAATGCCATCTTAATTATAGGTGACAACTGCATGCAAAAAAACAGAAAACTAATTAACTAAGATTAAACTAACAAAATAAGATCATAAACATCATTTAGCTAATTATTCAGACCTAACTGTCCCGCCCAGCTTCGTTTGGGTGAAAAATAAAAATATTAGACGATCGCAGCGCAACTTTTCGCGTCCAATTGTGAGTCTAAACCATCCATGGAGCCAAAGTCACGAAAATTCTCGAGTTTTTGCGAGATTAAGGAAAGCCGATTGATTATTATACGTATATAGATGGAATAACAACATTAGTATTATTTTAGATTAGCAAAGAACTGACGAGTAATTAGTATTAACATATTAATTACTCGTCTTACGACGCGCCATCTAACTAGTTGGCACCAAAATTATATTATATTTTCGATAAAATTGCTACTATAAAGGTATGTACTTACTTACCTTCCCATAAGGGAGGACTCTTATAGGAAGGTACACACCGAAGGCATAGAAAGAGGTGTAACATAACACCGTCCTGTAGTCTGAGATATATTTTGGTGCGAACGTGACAGATGGCGAGTCTGAATTTCTTCCAGTAAGTATACAGATTTCTTCTACAATTTCTTTCATTCACCGTAAAGGTCGTTGAGTGTCTACAAGCACGGAACCCTTGTAAAAACTCTATTATCATAATACCATGCGCTGCAGTGGAGCTGTAACGTTGAACTTCAGGGAAACATGATGTATCCTTGATTTTGAATTTCAATAATATAAAAGTGACAGATGTATACGATGCCTATTATACCATTCGCTTTCGCACTCATAAATAATGATGGCTATAACACGTCATAGCAGGGATCCAGATCCCGTCGCCTCTTGCTTAATACAACATACTTTCATCGTACATAATTACACCTGACGACATCGCCTTTCGTAGTAACATAACTATCCCAACACTGTTTAATGTGGGTTGACATAACAAAAGTATCAACTACCAAATGACCAAGTGTGATCACAAATGCCTTACAAACATAGCCCCTCAGTGACCGGCTGAGTTGAGAAAAAAACACGTTTCATAAATTACATAATTTATGATCTTGAAGAACTGGTTGGAGCTACGTTTAATAGTATTATGCGGCTGGCTTTGCCTTCGCCGCTTCCTAACAGAACTATTAAACAGTCTAGACACTAAACGTCACTGTAAACCAAACTAAATATCCTACTTTAAATGTTTAATCGCTTTTCGAAGCTCCAACGCTATAATATCGTACTCAAACCAGATAACACAGTTGCTCTTAGATTTCCGTATATTATAATAATAGTCATTTTCGTTTACAACTGTGCATTTCGTAAGCTGCTAACAGATTTATATATTATTATTATTAATAATAATGATTTTAGACGTTCGTTAACTGTATGTGTACGAGTTTAACCTTTTGAGAATCTTAAGTTAATAAGATTTATACAACAAGCAGTTCACATTCATTGATGCGGTGAAATGCTATGTTATAACATAGCATATTCATTTCTAAAACTCATATTGTAAAGCTCAATCGCAGGTAGATTTATTTCCTACTCTAAACACTAGGTATTACTACTACCTATAAGAGACACCACAGCTAATTCAGCTGAACACTATTCTATTTATTTAAATATAATTTCCCGGAAAAGCAAGTGTGTTCAAGAAGATGCAGGGAAAGACCACGTTCCACCTACCTAAATCGTTCGGACGCTTAAGAACGGGAACGTCAAGAGTACTCAAAACCGACGGACTATGAAGAGACTGATGAATGTGGACGAAGCGTAAGAGGTATGTAAGTCTAGAGAGAACTGGCACTATAAAGCGCCAGTTCTCTCTCTGCCTACCCCACTAGGGACTCGTAGTAATGATATGTATGTATTTTATCTGTAAGTAGTTAGTTAATACAACTGTCTTTTTAAACCGTTTCCTTATATTGTTATGTACCGTACATACATACATATCACGCCGAGTCCCTAACCGGGTAGGCAGAGAGAGTAGAGCACCAGTTCTCTCTATACTTACAGACCTCTTAGAAATAACAAATGAATATCACGAGGAATTAATGATAAGGATATCTTGAATTATTTATAGCATTTTAAATGGTTGCTTCGCTTATCACAAAGGACTGCTAAGGACCTCGAGGCCGCTGTTACAATAGTATAAAATATGTATGCCCTTAATGGGAGGGTGTTTAAACAAATTACTTAAATCAACCTTCTTTGTAAAGTTCGCTTAAGGTGTTCAAAGTCTTATGCCACAAAAATTTACGAGTTATTTTCACAATAAATAACATAATCCTTGATGTTAGAGTATTTTTATCAGATAATGTCTAAGACCAATCAAAATAGGCATTATTATAAAATAATCGACCAAGGCCTTTACATTTTCGCAACAGGCGTTTGTGTATAAAATCTAAATTATTTTACTAAAGCGGAATCACTATATCACACTAGGGCACTTACTTAAATGTAACAATTTTCTAATAAATAAAAATTTATAAAAATTAACCCTTGTGGGAAGGCGAGTGAGGATATATTATTATTTATAATAAAAATTAACAAGTTAAATTAATAAAGTGGGTGTGTGGGTATTACCTATACACCTCTGCCTACCCCTTCGGGGACCCTTATGGGAAGGCGTGAGGATATATATATATAACAAATGTATTAGGTAGGTGGTATGTTTTAAAAATAAACAACGTAATTCTAAAACTGATACAAAGCAAGTTACATTAAAAGTAACTTACACATATAATATAGAGAAAATATCAACATGTAACTAACAGCCAGTCGTGAGAAAGGGAACCAGGTTTTAACATAATTGAACGTATTTCGTTAGTGGAGAGAAGAGACTGCTTAAGCGCCAAAATTTACAAGGTCTACCTCTCCGTGGAGCTGGTGGCTTCGGGAGACTAACGCTCACCACTTTGCTTGCGGCTTCAGGCTTGGTCTTGAGTCTACTGACTACGTGGGGAGGCTGTACACGAACTTGGTATTACATATGCCTTCTCGCATCTGGTTCCATCATGAACCAGAATACCTGTCGTTGGGGGCCATATAAGCTCCTTACTGGATATTTTGCTGACCAAGCGACCGGACTATTCCATCTCAATAGGTAAGTCGCTTGGTTCATTCGAGCAATGTCTCGTCCGGACACAAGTAGCGAGCGCGCAGGTCGACGTGCCCCGACCACCGGGGCGGCGGCGCATATGGCACGATAAGGCAGTAGACTGGGATGAATCATTGGCCACAGCATCTTAACAAATGATTGTTGCAGTTCGGCCGATATATATCTCACGTAGTTAGTTAAGTAGTTTTTCACTTAGTTATTTTCTTTAAAATAAGTAATCTTCTAGATTCAGTTGCTTCTCTCTTACCTCTGACAACTGATACGAACGTAATTACAAAAATAAATGAAAGTAAAAATGAAACGACAACACGTTTCAACATTTTCACGCAAAGAGCTGTGTGTAAACTGTGTTCATCTGTCGACGACGTACAAAGGATGTTTTGATCTTTACCGGTGTGATTGTTGTTGATAACTTGGAATTATTGTCTCTGTAGTTCTGTGAATTTCAACATTAAATTCGCCCCAGTTCATAAAAGCTTCACGTGAGGTAATTTTATCAATCAATCAAGTTCACATTTTCAAATATCTAATTGTTAATTTTATAGATAGTTCAATCAATCACATATTGTCACGTGGTCAGCTCTGTCATCCCTTAGCTTATAGCTTGACATGTGCCTTGTCAAACATCAGTTTTAGTTGCCAAAGACAGAAGTCCCACTACCCGATTTGCCTTAAGCTGGTTAAATTTGAAAGGGATTTTTTATACCACAAGGGTGGCAAACAAGCATGTGGCCCGCCTGACGGTAAGCTTAGCTTATGGACGCTTGCAACACATTTGACAGCGCGCGAGCGATGCCTTGCAGGACCCTGCAAGAATCTTTTCACACACTTTTTGAAGAAGAGTGTAAAGAAGAATAATGCGAAGATTAAAACAAAAGATAAAATTTATCTTTGTTTAGCGTTGTAGCACACGCCGGATATCCGCTAGTATCTGTATCGGTGTAAAGGTGATCATATAAGATTTTTTAAGAGTTAATTCTTTACATCTTCCCGAGGTTTGGCCGGACTCTGGTGCGTTACATTTCCTTTTGATACCACATATCCTCTTCCCTTAAACTTTAATTTGGCTGCTTCGCGTCTCTTGTCCTTTATGGAAGCCGGGACATTTTGTGTCATGGCCATTATCGTAGCATAATAGGGAATTTTAATGCAAAACATCATTGCAACATAGGAATCCACCATTTTCAAACGCACAATTTTTGTTTTCAGTACAACTTTCTTATCTGAAAACATTTTTTTTATTCAATAAAGTGGCCACATAGCATGCAGACCACCTTAAGATACTCGGTCGCCACCGCCTCTGTTCGATTGCAACACCTAGGGTTAATGCACGCGCACTGCCAACCTTACAGAAACCTTTTCACACCTTTCTTGAAGAACTCCATTCTATTCATGTTCACAACTAGTAATTATTAAGAATTGGCTTTATATATTAAATACACTCAATAAAATACTATTGAATCCTCCAGTTCTTCTACATACATAGCTCGATAAACTCCATTTCAAAAGAAATTACCAATTAAAAATTCGTGAACGCCGACAAATAGTACCCACTTCATATTTTAATGAGCCTTTTATATCCTTAATATGGTCAAAATACGGTTGCAATGGGTTTTTTTTTTATACAACTTGAGTACAAACAAGCATACGGCCCATCTGATGGGAAACGGTTACCGCAGCGTATTTACGGTCACGATACCGAAGTATCACTTGCGTGTTGCTACTCCGTGTTCGGAGAGTTATAGTGTGTTGGCAGCATAATGGGTTTAATCCCTCTGCTTCCAACACAATGTAACAATCCTCCCCCCTCCCCAAGGAGCTCATTACTGGAAACCTTATTCACCGCGTAGGAACACAACACAAAAAAATGTGTTATTTGGCTACGGACTTCTATAAGGTGGAGGTCCTGCCCCAGTCGGGCAGCTCCGAATTCGAACGGGAAACTCGTCATGCCCTACCTCTCTTAAAATTATCTCTTATTAATACTCGTTGCTTTGACATACTTATGCTTAGATTATAGAGTACCCTTGGTATTCTAGATCAGAAACTTGAAAAGAGGTTCACATAGTGGGAGCTACTTAACTGGGGCCAACTGGGGTTACAACCAAATGGCACGGCTGCTGTTCAGTACCATTTGTTCTTGCTTTGGCTAGGATACAACAAAGAAAGGCTGTCATGAGAAGTGGAAACCACCTCTTCTTTGTGCTGCTAGCACTGATCCTCTCTACATACGGTTGGCAATGCGCGATACAATTTGTATTGGGCGGTTAATTTCCTTATTTTCCACTTTCGTTGGATAAAATATTCATTTTTGATATTCCATGTTCGTTAGTGTCAAAAACTTACGTTTAAATTTTTCGAGTCTGGGCAAAGATATGAAAGATCCTTTCAAGTCAACGGCGACCAGCAAATGTTCTCGTGTGACTTTCATAAGTAGCATTGGGGCGTTCCAGTCAATTTTCTTCCGAAAATATTTACTAATCCCTCTCCTGTAACGTTGCACTACCTGCGTATTAAAAACCACAGGTTTTGTTATGATCTTCATGGTCAGAAATTTTTGATCTGAATTCTCTAAATCACGTAATAATGACCTAAAGACTACTTACAGTGCTATTGGGAATTTCAAATGTATGTAATCTGGACGTTGGAAAATATCGCTGAGACCAAACATAAAACGGCTCCCATTGTTTATTAAGTACAGATTTTGGGTGAAAAAATGCCTTATCTTTAAATTCGTCGCAAGTTGTCCATTCCACTTTAGATGTATTTTCTGCGGGAGTTATTCTCGATAAAGTCTGATTAACTTTTGATTTATTCTGGGTTTTCTTAACAGATATTCGTGTGACATTGCGTGGTTTCATTAATGGTCTGGGTTTTCTTTCCTCATCTTCATTAAACTCGGGATGTTTCATGAGAAACAAAGCTTCTTCCCGAGCATTAGTAAACACTGGCTTTACGTATAATAAAGGCTCAAACTGGTGGTAAGAATCTATAGAAGCTTCATTGTATGGCGCTTTAGCTTTGTCTCGGAAACTTATTGGTCTTTGCGGCCCAGTTTGAGGGTAGCCGAGACGCGGCGTTCCCATTGGCCCTGGTGATTTAAAGTGACGTTCGAAGACGTCTATGCCTTTGGCGACAGCGTCGTCGTTCTCATATCTTCTAGCTTCAACTACTACGGCAATTACTAATATGGACAGTATTGACATAGTTTCCGCGGATTAACATAACTTTATGACACTTCACCTTATATATTAGTTGAGTTTGTTAGAGGTTGTAAACCTTTTCGTCATTTGCATTGCATATATTTTTCTTTTTATTATCTAGTTTAGCAGTGGTGGTCGTGTGGTTCGAGTAGACCTGCCTGCGTACCTGCGACCCAAAAATCGCAAGTTCAAATCCCGACTGTACCAATGAGTTTTTCTGAATTTATGTACAGTGATTAGATACACCACGAGCTTTACTATTAAGCTTTCCAGTTGAAACCACGGCATCACGTTCCAAAATGTGAAAATGTGATACTAACTTAGGAATTACATTTTTCTGAGCTTGTATAATGAGGTTTATACCTAAGCGTAGAAAGAACTGGCGCTCTCTTCTGCCTACCCCGTGAGTGACTTGGGGAGATGATATGTATTCATCGATATCGAATATTATTCGGGACTAGCTGGTAAAAAATGGATCAATTGATATACGTAAATATAAATACATCTTAAAGCATATCCTTAAGTGTACATATGCTGTATACTCAACACGTTTTCCTTCAGTATAAATTACTGTACTTAAGTTCAGATAAATCTCAATGGTTACGGATTGTAAAAGGCTTCGAACCCGCGATCTTTCACTCAATTGCCATGGTTTTTATAATATCTGCCATAAGTATGAAAACGGTTGATAACGCCTGGTGTAATTGATATGTTTCCACGAATCAGTATTGTAAGCGTTCTATGTTATGATCACACTCCATTAATACTACAACTTTTTTGGTAAATAATATCTCGTCCCATAACAGTTATAGTTCCCAACTGAAATCCAAGATCTGTCCAACTATAAATGTTCTTAAAAACGATTTAAGTTATTGATATGATTTGACCTCAAATTGACACAGAGATAAAAAAACACTATAATGCTATCCATGTAACAGCACCCTCATTCATTCAATTCCATTCCAATACATTAAAAAAAGAACAAATTTTAATGAAAGAATTTTTTTTTTATTTAAAACAAAAAAAATCCTTTCCAATGCTTTTAAAAAAAATTTGGCTTTTCGTAGGAAATAAAATACGTTACGTAACAAAAACCTTTTTTAACTTTACTATAAAATTATCCAATATAATTAACAAGTATTTTTTCTTGTGTGGATGAAGTCGCGGGTAACAGCTTGTTATATCAAATGCCTGTGATTTATTGTACGAATGTATATTTGTTGGGGTCATCATCAATTTCCATGTCTTCCTCGTCAAACATGTCCGCCCCAACATCGGGCACTGTAGGCGGTGGTCTTGGACTCGGCTCCAGATACGAATAGTGAGACTCGGCTTTGAAGCCAACAGTTTGAGCAGCTTCTTCCAACTGAAGAAACGAATGATTTTGTCTAAAAATCTGCCTCTTTTCACACTTTTATGTCGCCATATATTTAGCTGTTGTCAAAAACTCAGAGTGAGGACACATACATACTTGAAGAATTATAACTAGAGCGTACCTCGTCGTCATACGGCATTCTGTCGGAAGGCGCGAGAACGTAACAAAGTCGGTATTTGCAGTTCACCATTCCCAAGTATCCGGGGTCGACGGTCTTCATAGCCACGTAAAACAGGGAAGTTCTATCATCTGCATAAGCAATTTAATAAAGTTAAGATCATTATTATATAATAATGATATACTATATTTATATATATATAAATATAGTATATCATTATTTAGTATATACTATATATATTATAGTATATACTAAGGCGGCCCCGCGGTTTCACCCGCTACGATTTCATTCCACTGCTTTTGCAAATACTGTATACTAATAAAAAATAAACCTAAATATAATAAAGTTAGTACCTAAAATATATCTCTGACGGAAAGTGGGTGTTTGGGTACTACCTATATACTTTTGCCTACCCCTTCGATGAACCTTGGGAAGGCGTAAGGAGATATTCATCATTAGAGTTATATATATATATAAGGACGGGAACGTTAAGAGTACTCGAAACCGACGAGCATGTATGAAGAGACTGATGAATGTAGACGAAGCGAAAGAGGTATGTATGTCTAGAGAGAACTGGCGACCTATACTCTCTGCCATATATATATATATATATATACAAACAAAAGCCGTGGTGGCCGAGTGGTTCGAGCAGTTGCCTGCGACACAAAGATCGCAAGTTCGAATCCCGACTGTACCAATGAGTTTTTCTGAACTTAAGTACAGTATTTAGTCACACCACGAGCTTTACGGTGAAGGAAAACATCGAGAGGAAACCTGCATACGTTTGAGAAGAAATTCAAAGTATGTATAGTCGTGCTTAAGTAACGGCGATGGACTCGCCATATGTTTATATACTATTATATATTATATATTATTATTTTTATATACAAACATACATATCATCACGCCGAGTACCTAACGGGTTAGGCAGAGAGTATAGGTCCTTATATATATATGGATACATGCTTTGTATGTATCTTATATCTGTGAAGGACCCCGTATCAATAAAACAAGTGCCTATTTAGGAAACTGGGCGAATGAAAACACTCTAAGTGATATAAAAGTTATGGGTCCTTCCAAATTCCACTCATCTAGGTTCTCTGTATAGGTATGGCTACTGTACTAACGGTCACTGTACTGAAAAGAAAAGGTTACTTACTCTGGAAAGCGTAAGAAGGTATGATTCTATACAAGCCAGAAACATTCGTCCTTATAAACAGGGCACTAAAGTCGATCGAGGTCTCCATGAAAAACTCAGCGTCGGTCCAATTCACTCGCGGGTCGAGCGCTCTGTCCAGCCCAGCTTTGTAGCGGTCGACTATCTGAAAAAAAAACATCTTCAATCTACTTCATGTACGTTTCCGTCTGTAACTTTCTACTTACTATACAGAGTATGTAAGTTTTTGTGCTAAATCTAATAAGAGTAAAGTGCCAGTGCCCTCTTACATACCTCTCTCGCTTTTGTACCAAATGGAGTAGCATTAAGCACAACACAAGCGGTCGAGCAGCAATCGTGTAAGCCTGCATACGTGCCTACCTAAGACATGTAATCTGTCCTGTTGGCACCTAATCTCCTTATACGTCCTTGTGACAACGCTTGAAGTAGATATTTAGTATTATTGTTATGTTTTTCACTCAAAAAGTTTTTTACATACATACATATCATCACGCCGAGTGCATAACGGGGTAGGTAGAGAGTATAAAGCGCCAGTTTCTCTAGAATTACATACCCCATATTTTCTTAATTATTTTATACACTTTATAAAATCTTTGACTAAATAATAAAATTAAAAACTTATTACAAACTGTCGTCCCGTGTGAGACAACCTAAAAGTATTCTTAGTATTCTAGGGAACCTCAATACGAGGGAATATAAGACTAGCTGTGCCCACAGTTTCGTCCGCGTAAAATGTTATTACAATGGAAGTATTTTTTTATGAAACATATCCAGATCTTTCTCCGTACCAAACTTCATCCAAGTCCGTTCAGATTTTGGCGTGAAAAAAGGAGCATCTCGCAAACCCTGACAGTTATAAGTAGGTTAGGTTTATATAACGAACCCCTTTAGGTGCGAGGCTGAATTTTATATGATGGCTAGGCTCGAAGTCAAAATGGTATAAATAGAATATTTTCCAGTCGACAGCAATCACAGAATGCTTGTCAAAGGTCGTCCCTTCAAGGAACTGCTCGCATGTAGTCCAATTTTCAAAAGATACATTGCCTATAAGCTTGGCTTCTATTTTGTGCACTCCCGACCACAGTAATAACGCTATTACGAACATTTTGTTTGTAATATTCTAATTTGTATATTGCAATCACTGTCCCATAAATGCGATGTTTTATTGTAATAAACGTTTTTTCCGCAGTATTATTACATCAATTTTGAAAATAATAAGACAAGATCGTGGTCTTACTCAGTTTTCTACTGTACTAAATTGAAACTGTGTTTCAAGATTGCAACCCTATGTATATATAGTGTAATTGTTGTTATTAACAACCGATGTTTACTACTTATATGAAAATAAACATCGAAAGTTTATTGATGTTAAAAAATACCAAAGATATTTGGGATACTTTCTGGCGGAAGGCGGTAAAATTTACTTTGCAAAACAATGATTTCATTGAAATAAAAGAATCTCAATGCTCATCTTTAAAAAAATGTTTTGATATCGTTTTTGCACTTGCACCTCAATAGAATCAATTTCTCACCTATGTTTCTTATGAACTCTTGTTACCCATATATGCCTTCGCACAAGAGACTTCTTCGTGCTCAAGGGTATCTTCACGCCATATATATCTTCACGTCTTCCCACAAGGTTCACCGAAGGGGTAGGCAGAGATGTGTGGACTAGTAGATATATTTTAGGCGCCAGTGTGACGGATGGCTAAACCACCCACAAGCACGACGTAGGTTTTCTCTCGATGTTTTTCTTCACCGTAAAGCTCTTGGTGCGACAAGAAATGACAATATGTTCAGAAAATCTCATTGGTACAGTCGGGATTCAAGCTTGAAACGGCCGCCTACTCTTCTTCTACTATGTATGACAAACTAGTCGAAACATTTCACCATCACGGATTTTTATCATAATTAAAGAAACTCTTAAAATAAATAAGCTTATTTTATTGTAATGTAGAATTAAATTGGTCACATTGTTATTGGAAGCAATTTTGTTTTGCAATATTATTATTTTCAAATTCATTTTGCATGTGACAATCAATAAATAAATAAAAAACAATACATCAAGTTTGTCAACACACAATTATTAATTTATTTAATTAATTTTAATTATATAATAATTAATTACTAACTAGATAACTACTGACTTTATCACAAAAATAAAGATGTTGTCTATCGTGTTTACAAAAAATAATTTAGTTCAGACCACTAGTGTCATTGTACTCGATTTGTATAAACTCCTCATCCAATCTTCTATTCTTGTCATGGAGGCAGGCTACTTGACCGTTGGCGAGCCGGAGCGAGTCTGCCACAGCGGCGATCTCCAATCTGTATGGCATACGGTCTGGCCGTGCCGCCAGCACAGCCACCCCAACCATACAGTCCATCAACACGAGGAAATTGTCACCGTGGAATGTCTTCAGCTGATACTTCTCTATGGGTACGTCTTTTTTTTGCGGTATTATGTCTGCAATAATAATAATGATATATCCTCACGCCTTCCCACAAGGTTCCCCAAAGGGGTAGGCAGATGTGTATGGGTAGTACCCACACACCCATTTACCACCTGAAGAAATACAGAAAATTTCATTAAAATCGGTCCAGCCGTTTACGATTTTTATAAAGAACATATAAACATTTAATTTTATATGCAGATATGGTAAAGAATTAACAACTTATTTATTTGCTTCCTTTCAGTGTGCCCTATTTATTACAAATAAGATCATATATAATAATATATCCACACACCCACTTTCCGCCAGAGGTATATTAGGTGCCAACGTGACAGATGGCGAGTCCATCGCCGTATGATATAAGATCAAATGTCCTATTTTCCAAACATCCTGTAAATCTTCATGCCTTCCCATAAGAGTCCCCGAGCAGCAGAGATGACATCTCGCTACAGTAAGCTCGATTGAGAGGAGACATATATACCTAGCGGTGGGCTAAAAGCTGATATGAGGATACTCACTACTGCCTTCAAACATCATGTTGGTTACTGCGCGATATTCCCCGATGGGTCCCCGTCCCGGGAACATCAATACTTCTCTGCCATTTTGTTTTGTGCCAATGGTCATTAGCACCGAGGCTGCGTCCCACTCGGGCTGTTCTTTCATGTACTCGTTCATGTCGTGCCACACTCTCCTAATTATCTACATTTACATATTAATATTAAGCTTTAAAGAAATGAAAACCGCTTTCTTTAAGGCTGCCTTTACCAACTTTGCAGTAAGAAAAGGCGACGAAGTGTTCTACGGGTCCGTAATCGAATCGTATCACCGCGTTTGCCACAGATCAAAGTCTTCTTTTGTCTTCGTAGATTTATTCGGATAATTTTCATTCATTCATTCATTCATTCATTGGGAACAACTATCAGAACCAGATGGTCACAATCCATCTGGCTCTGAACTTGTTGGCTTATTAAAGATAAATTAACACTTTCATAATGTTGCCGTGGTGGCCGAGTGGTTCGAACAGTTGCCTGCGACGCAAAGGTCGCAAGTTCGAATCCCGACTGTACCAATGAGTTTTTCTGAACTTAAGTACAGTGATTAGTCACACCACGAGCTTTACGGTGAAGGAAAACATCGAGAGGAAACCTGCATACGTCTAAGAAGAAATTCAAAGGCGTATGTATAGTCGTGCTTGAGTAACGGCGATGGACTCGCCATCTGTCACGTTGGCACCTAATATACCTCTGGCGGAAAGTGGGTGTGCGGGTGTTACCTATACACCTCTGCCTACCCCTTCGGGGACCCTTGTGGGAAGGCGTGAGGATATATTATATATATTATTATTATATCATAATGTTGAGACGTGGCAGATAGAGTCTGCCACCGTACCGTACCTTCTGAAAGTAAAACTTGTAGTAAAATAAATCACTAGTCAAATTCAGACTTCCAGGGTTCGAAGCTTCAACGTATAATTTGCAAATGACTACTTAAACCATTCAGTCATCACGACTATATAACTAATTAACAAGTAATACCGTGTTGGTAGCAGTTTTAAAGGTGATATCTATGCATTTCTCTTGCCATTGAAGATTCCAAGTATAATACACTCTCCAACGCTTGCCAATAAGGCCTTCTTCATTCAAATTTGGTCTTTTAGCCAGCTTACTGCATGCTTCCATGTACTGCCTTAGCTGCCTTCGAAAGTCTGAACGGCATACATTCAAACGTACGTTAATTAAAACAAAAATCACTACAGCACTAAAGTAGCTTAGAAATTTCATTATGACACTAATCCAATGGTGGAAGTTTCCTGGAACATTATATACAGACATTCACAATGATATTTGTTTGTACGTGTTTTGAAGTTGAATTGTCTTTTCTCACGATTCAATTCATGAAAGGGTTGTGATGCAAACATTTCTTACTGTTTGTACATTGTTTTCCTACAAACAGACGAGTCTTTCGCGGCTTAGACAGAGTGATTAAAGCGCCAGATTCATCTAGTCATATAAACCTCTTTGTTCCGTCTCTTTATAATTATTTGTAAAATTATAAGTACGTGGTTTTTAGTACAGCGACAGTCACACCACGATATTTTTGGTAAAGTAAATTAGAATAAGTGAAAATGTCGCGCCAGTTACTCTAAGAAACGGATTTAATTGCGGTTTTCACCAATATATAGGGATCCAAGAAGAAGTTTAATATGTATTGTCTAATATAATAAGGTAACAGAGTAATAATCATACATATTAATTTAATGCAAGCGAAACCTCTCCACCACCATCGCTGTTACTAAAGCATGACATACGTCTTCGAATTTCTTTTGAAACATATGCATGTTTCCTATGCATACACCATTCATGTTCATTAATTGTTGTTACTTCTAAATAGAAGTATACATCAAGTATTAATATAGTAATATAGTAGCCGTGGTGGCAGAGTGGTTCGAGCAGTTGCCTGCGACGCGAAGGTCGCAAGTTCGAATCCCGACTTTACCAATGAGTTTTTCTGAATTTAAGTACAGTGATTAGTCACACCACGAGCTTAACGGTGAAGGAAAACATCGAGAGGAAACCTGCATACGTCTGAGAAGAAATGCAAAGGCGTATGTATAATCGTGCTGGAGTAACGGCGATGGACTCGCCACTGTCACGTTGGCACCTAATATACCTCTGGCGGAAAGTGGGTGTGTGGGTATTACCTATACACCTCTGCCTACCCCTTCGGGGACCCTTGTGGGAAGGCGTGAGGATATATTATTATATTAATATAGTATACATAAGGTACACATATACCTTGTGTCAAAATATGTTTGTGTAGGTTCATTAATCGTGTCTGGGCGGACTCGTCGCGGCCACCGATGCGTATCTGCGGATATAGCTGGAATTGGTGGGCGGAATATTATTACTGGCCGCTTCATTCAGTGACACAGTGCGAGCCTCCTAGTAATTATCGCAGCCCATTAGAACCTTATTCGTTGCCTATGACTTAGTCCAGAGGTTATTCTCAGTCGTCCCCAAAGAGACAGAGGTGGTATCAGGCTAGGCAAAGTTGGTACCAACTTTGCCTAGCCTGGTATAAGGGTGCAGACTGCAGGGTCGGCAGCCCATTGACCGGTTAAGTAGCAAAAGTTCCCGGAACTCACGCTACGAGAGACAATACATAAAAAAGGGTCGGCAAAGTGGTGCGCGAGCGCTACCACTGGTTACTTACCGGTGTTACTAATGTTCATAAGCGGCGGTAACACTACGTACCATCAAGCGGAACACGTGGTAGATTGTCACTACGTCTGCAATGGGACTTGAACCTATGACCTCAAGCTCTGACCAATGTGTCGTCTAGTCTGATTTGCTGGCAATTTATTAGTCTGCGTCTCGATGTACTTAGGTGATCCAAGAATAAACAAAAGATTTTTTTTCACGTAATAACAACAGACAAAGGGAACTATAGACATACCTCTGTACGCACACTACCCACACTAGCTGTGCCCCACCTGTGGAAAATTTAAATATACATATACCTCGTCTAAGATAAGCTTAAAGTCCGATAGAAATCTGTAGCCATCCTCCATAAATTTTGTAGTATCTAATATGTAAGTGTAGCCTCTGATATAAGCTTGCTAAATTCAAATATTTATGTATAGTCGTGCTTAGGAAACAGCGAAAGCTTTACCATGTAGTAACCATGTAATATTTTAACTATCATACTGGTAATTCCCATATAACTATTTACAGTCCAGTATTACCGGCACACTCTTTCAACGCATGCAGTGTTTGCCTGTAAAAGTTTCGACACCTAGACTAATTTAATTTGAGTTCGAATTTTTGGTAAACCTACTAAAAAATAAATAAAATAAAAAATATTAATCATGCCGGCACCAGAAATCTCTGGCGAGAAGTGAAGGTGTGGGTGCACCTCTGCCTATCCCATCCAGGACCCTCGTGGAAAGGCGTGAACATTTAAGCGCGTTCAAACAAGCAAAGAAACTCTGGATGTATATACAAAATTAAAAATAGCACGGGTGCAACCGCGGGGTACGGCTAGTATAATAGTATAAGTTCGGAATTATACTGTGTTGATTTTTCCTTCTCCCTCTATTTAGCGCTTTAGACGTATTTCTCTTAGTGGTTAGTTCAAATCTCTTCTCATCACTACATCTCTATCAATAAAAGGTGCTGTATTCAAATTGCAAACAGTTTTATTGGAATTAAATATACATATATTTTTCAGCAATGTATCCACCATTTCTAGTCTGTGCAAGCAGGGCTGCCCTCGCCACTAAACTTGAGTGTAGCTGCGAAGTCCACGACTGTCTCTTTGTTCTCTTCCCGTGCCATTAGGGTTGTCACTCCGGCTTTGCAATCCATCATCACTAGGTACTTGTTACTGTCAAACAACTTTAATTGGAACAGCATTGGTTCTAAATTATTCTTAATTGGTAATAATGACTCTGGGAAAGAAAAGCAGTTTTTACATACCTATTGTATATCAACATACGTCTCCTATACATACATGAAACGAAGACTACCGAGGTAGGCAGAGAGAGTAAAAGAAGGAGAAAATTATATCTACACCCTACTTTCTCTCATCATAACAAATTTAAGAGCTGGGCTCTTGTCGGCGTCTCTGATGCAGTCCCTTCCATTCGCTTCTGTCCAGCGCAACCTACTTAACCTCCCTATACGTCATGAGAGTCACTTTTTCTTTAATCTGACCCTGATGATGTTTGTTAATCTTGGTCTTCCTCTTCCTCTCTTCCCTTCTACTTTCGCTAATTAATGTGAAATGTTCTAATTCATTCAATTTGATTCAGAAATCAATGACCATGAAATCAGAAACCATGAGCCGTGGTGGCCGAATGGTTCGAGCAGTTGCCTTCGACGCAAAGGTCGCAAGTTCGAATCCCGACTGTACCAATGAGTTTTTCTGAACTTAAGTACAGTGATTAGTCACACCACGAGCTTTACGGTGAAGGAAAACATCGAGAGGAAACCTGCAAACGTCTGAGAAGAAAATTCAAAGGCGTATGTATAGTCGTGCTTGAGTAACGGCGATGGACTCGCCATCTGTCACGTTGGCACCTAATATACCTCTGGCGGAAAGTGGGTGTGCGGGTATTACCTATACACCTCTGCCTACCCCTTCGGGGACCCTTGTGGGAAGGCGTGAGGATATATTATATTTATATTATATGATTCAGAAATCTAAATAGCACTTAACACTTACTGCCATCCCTTATAACATTAGGCACGCCAAGGAAGTAGCCTGCAGGACCTTGGGCAGCGAACAGGAGCATTTCCTGGTGACTGGTCATGGTGACAAGCAGGGTTGCCGCTTCCCATACAGGCTGTTGCGTTAGGTACTCGTGCATATCGTTGTACACCCTGTCCACGATCTATAATCATAGTGACGTTGAATATTGACCGATGTTCAAACAAGAAAGATGCGTCGTAAGGTTTGCTACCTATTATTTTTACATAAATTGCTAAATACGACTTGCTCTTCGGACTTATTGCGTAAAATATCCATATAAATACTATACAGAGAGCCACGACACCCTTGTCCTCTGCTCGCAACCCCAAACGTAGAACCAACCTCGGCAAGTACTCGCCGTTTGTTAGAATGGCTAACGAATACAATGCCATTTCCAAAAACTCTGAAGACATACATATTTTTATATAATATATCCTCACGCCTTCCCACAAGGGTCCCCGAAGGGGTAGGCAGAGGTGTATAGGTAATACCCACACACCCACTTTCCGCCAGAGGTATATTAGGTGCCAACGTGACAGATGGCGAGTCCATCGCCGTTACTCAAGCACGACTATACATACGCCTTTGAATTTCTTCTCAGACGTATGCAGGTTTCCTCTCGATGTTTTCCTTCACCGTTCAGCTCGTGGTGTGACTAATCACTGTACTTAAGTTCAGAAAAACTCATTGGTACAGTCGGGATTCGAACTTGCGACCTTTGCGTCGCAGACAACTGCTCGAACCACTCGGCCACCACGGCTCTATTTTATTTGTTATGTTAATTGCGAAACGCATATTGTGATTTCCTTTAACTAAGGTACCATTACTTCTGAAATTGTTATGTTGCATGTAACTATCTATTCCTTGTTGGAGTCCAATTTCATAAATAAATAAAAAAGAATAGACCAACAAATGTGGAGGTGGACAGTCCACATTATGCGAGACACTAAAGACCAGTGGAGCAAGGTAGTGACAGAACGGTATCCAAGGGACGGCAATAGAAATCGGGGAAGGCAGCCTACCCGATGGTAGAAAGAAATAAAACTGACTGGCTGGTCCAAACTGGAGGAAGATACCTCGCGACTTAGGTCAATGGAAATAGCTACAAGCGTATGCCACGAGGCACACCGAAATTCGAGACATTTTTTAATATTTGTTAGTGCAATTGGTCTGGTTTTTGGAATAAAAGGCTTTATTATTATTATATTAATATAATTTTCCAACGCACGTTCCAAATACCTAGATCAAACCGATTGGACACTGGACGGGAACGTCAAGAGTAATCGAAGCCGACGAGCATGTGAGCATAAACATTAATGTGGACGAAGCGAAAGAGGTATGTAAAGCCTAGAGAGAACTGGCACTCTATACTGCCTACCCCGTTAGACACTCGGCATGATGATATGTACCATGAGATGTCTGATACATTCGTCCTGACTCCACGTCAAGCTACGGTCACTGAATATATACAAATTAACAATATGATGCTCACCAAAGAAGTTGCGTTTTTGAATTGCACAGTCAAACATTTTTGTTCGAGTTGAAATAAATTCCATGCATAGTAAATCCTCCAGGGTTCGTCTATGACTAACTCTGTGTCGAAGTTCGGCTCTCTGCCCAGCTCTATACACGCGTCCATGTGTTGCCGGAGCGTCTGTAGCTCGACCTCCGCACACAGATTAATCAAACATAGAAGCGCTACCTCACGTATGTAATATAGAGTGTTCATGACGGAGAATAGTAGTAATGATACTGTACCATTAATATATGCGTTCGCGTTGTGAATGTTTACATTCTGGACTCTCCAACATTCATTGTAATATTAAAGTAAATTAAATACCTATGGTGTGAACGAGGGTGTGATTTTAAAGATAAAGAAAGCCATGTTACGTTGGTTTTGACATATTATAGAAAGGATGAGTGAAAAATGATTGACGAAAGAGATATACAAAGCGAAATTGGGTGCAAGAAGAGGCAGAGGAAGGCCACGTACGAACTACCTGAATCAAATCGATCGGAAGCCCAAGGACGGGAACGTCAAGAATACTCGAAACCGACGAGCATGTATGAAGAGACTGATGAGTGTGGACGAAGCGAAAGAGGTATATAAGTCTAGAGAGAACGGGCGCTCTATACTCTCTGCCTACCCCGTTAGGGAGTCGACGTAATCATATGTATGTATGTACCTATTCCACGTCAATTTTAAAACTTGATTCACACTGAATCGAACACCAACTCCGAACTCCCCGTAGAGGTTTCTCGTAGAGAGTATTTAATTCCAGCAGTTACGGTATAGTGCGAGTGATACCCTTAGTTGCAAACGTCCATATACGACGGTAATCGCTTACCATGAGACAGACCGCTTCGTCGTTTGCCACCTTAGTTTACCATGATTGTAGTTCAGAACTAACAACCCTTTCTAGACCGCTCTGGTTGGCTTGAAAATACAGCAACTCCGCGTTTTCAGTAAGTCTTGAAAGTTATTAACTAAAGTACGTGAATAATATTTCAAGCAAATACATAATAGCAAAATGTACTTTGGATGAATTGGACCTTCAAACTATAACTAATCAATACTACGCGTTAGTCAATCAATCAGAAGTCAGCACCAAACAGGCGAAAACACCTAGGCTGGGGCTATATTTTTATACCTACAGCGGCCTAGTACCTAATTTATACATCCATTGAACGTAGGAGCCCTCAACCGACGTCACTTTACCGGTTAGATCGAGTTTGTACTGCTTTTAGCTGTTTTAGGGTTGTCAGAAAAATTTGAACATAAATTATTGCCAAATACTATATTGTCAGGACTGGTCTAAGCTTAGACCGCGCTGTTCTTGATCTCACTATGCAAAAAAGCAATTCCAGGAGCTCTACGGTAAGGTAAAATGTAGTAAAATAACCTGCATACGTCTGTGAATAATATGAAAGTCGTGCCTGGGAGTCGGCCATAAGCTCGTCATATACGCTTTAAGCGGCTGTAAGAGGCTCTAATTTAGACCTCTGCCAATCAGGCTCTTTTTACCGGAGGATTCCTTTCGGACCCCATGGAAGTGAACCAAACAAGAGTTATTGAGATTATTATATACTAGCTTATGTCCGCGGCTTCGCCCGCGTGGAGTTCGAAAAAGTAGCTTTGGAGATTTTCCTGCTAAAATCGGTTCAGCCGCTATGCCGTGAAAGAGTATCATACATTATAATATAAGAACTTTGAATTTGCGAAAAAAATATAAAAAGTAGCCTATGTCCTATTCCTTGGTATAAGCTATCACCATTTCAACTTACAGCCAAATCGGTTCAGCCGTTTGGCCGTGAAAGAACCGCAAACATCCAAACTTTCACATTTATAATATTAGTAAGATTTAGATTATTTATGGATAAATGTTTTCTAATATAATTTTATTTGTATGAAAGCCCTAGCACATGTCACCGTTGACGACGTGCGCTCGCGGCGAGCACTCGCGTGTAGGTGACAGCCTGTGTTTTCGCAGTACCAATATGTAGGTACCCCCAATTCATTTTACCTGATCGTGGTTTCTGCGTTTGAAAGAGTAATTATTGATTCCTTCAATAAATGAGACGTACCTTAACATAAGAGAAATGCTTGATAAGAAGTAAGTATTGCAACATACTTCTTTTGATTCCTTACCTAAATCTCATGAATATTGTGCCAGTATTTTGTGTAACGTAAAAATAAAACAAACAGTGCAGCATTTAAAATAAGATTTTTTTTTAAATTAGAATTGATTCTAGGCTCAGCATTAAAATACGGAATTAATAATTTATTTACAGAAATATTATGCGACTGAAAGACCAGTATACAAGTCATGAATAACTTCAATCACTAATAAAATCTAACTACAGACGTAGTCAATGATAAACTTATAATAATTCCTCCTAACGTAACAAATTCAATTTAGTTTTAATTTTGTTGCTACGAAAAAAGCTTAATTAACGTATTTCTTCACCAATGGGTGTAGTAATTACCAGGAGGCTCGCACTGTGTCACTGAATGAAGCGGCCAGTAATAATATTCCGCCCACCAATTCCAGCTATATCCGCAGATACGCATCGGTGGCCGCGACGAGTCCGCCCAGACACGATTAATGATCCTCAATCGTGTTCTATATTCTTATGCAACAAGCCTGTCCGGCTGGGGGTGTGCGGTTACCATAGCCCATATCCGCCTGCAATATCTGAATCATTCGCGTATCCTTACATATAGAGTAGCACAATTACAGTAAATCAGAAAAAAACAATTGAAAACTGCGTCATGCATTCATCTGCATTTAATTGAACCTTTTAATTGGGCGAGGAATCTATTCGACATCAGGTCGCAGACTATTACCCATGTTATTGGAGATTACGAAAGAATTTAGCTCCTCAAATAACTGCGTGGGAAAACCTCGACACAAGTCCAAACATATATGCGAGAAATGTAAATTTCTCACGACTGCAATAAGGTATAAAGCGGTGGAAGAATCGCAACATATAGTCGCACGTAAGAATTGCCTGGATGGAGGCGTTTTGGTCTTGCCGCTGTTCGTTTCAGTAGCAAATGATCTCGGATATTATCAAACCAGTTTTGCAATGGATATCTTGAAATCCTTACTGTGTATAACAATAATTGCGATCATTCGTGTATCAGTATGTATGTTTACGGTCAAGGAGAGAACAACCCGAAGATATTTGCTCCAGTGTACAAAGCTCGGCCCGGATCCAAAGTTCAAAAATGATCTTTTATTCGGCGAGCCGTGGAGGGTTTACTACACTTGGGACATGACCTTCCAGAATAGATGCGTGGACCTGACGTTCAAGAATGTTACTCCAATGGTAATGATTTAGTATACCAGTGCATATTTTTACCGGAAGGGGTAGACAGAGGCGTGTGCCAACGTGACTAATGGCGAGTCCATCGCCGTTTCTCAAGCCTTAGTACAAACAAACTATTCACGCACTAAATATTTGAAATTCGTTTATGTATATTTGTCTGCGCAGTGGCGTGTAAACAACTATGTTCGCCGGAATTATATTTGTGTGAGTGTTATCATTACAGATCGTCAATCGGGTACACAAGCACATGTATCGATATTTAGATCGGCAGCCACGGTGGGAGTCTGCTACGATGCTAGTGAAAATGCTAAGGACATTAAACGAGATGCTATTCTTCTCTGTTTACAATATGCCGAATGCATTCTTCGCCGTACCAGACACTGTGGTCGCGCAATGTAAGTAATACAATTGTTGAATATTCATTACAGCTTCGTTCGTGAGGACACCTTTGTGCCCAATTAGCTAACAATTAGGGCTCATTAATTTCACTAAGATACGTATGTTAAAACCTTCTTTAACCGCCTGAAACAGATTTAGGTGCCAACATTACACATGACTAGTCAGGCACCGTCTCTCAGACAAGATAGATCATACGTCTATGAATTTTTCGCTCCAACTTAAGCAGATTGTTTCGTTCGAGGTGTGATCATTGACTGTACTTATGTTTAGAAACAACACACACAAAGATTGCCAGTTCGAATCCCGACTGTACCATTCAGTTTTCCTGAACTTAAGTACAGGTGATTAGTCACATCATGAGGTTTACGATGAAGAAAAACACCGAGAGGAAACCTGAATACGAAAATACTAGAAAATCAAAGCCGTATGTATGTATAGTCATGCTTAAGTTACGGCGATGGAACCGCTATCTGTCAATATATCTCTGACGGAAAGTGGGTGTGTGGGTACTACCTATACACCTCTGCCTACCTCTTCGGAGACCCTCATGGGACGGCGTGGGACGCGTGCATTATAATTATTATATTATGTTCAGAAAAACACTCTACAGGCTGTTCTCTTAATTTTTTTTTTCAGCGAGACACACGACTGTCAAAAATCTATTGTTATATCATTTGAGGATATTCAGAAAGAACAAGTACCTCTTAATGATGGATTGCCGGCGCGGAGTGACGTCACTGATGGCGCGGAAGGCTAATAAGGATGGAGCCGCGACCTTTGCAGCCACTCTCGCTATCCCTGGTCAAGGGTCCCCTGCATGTGTCGACGACTCGTACGAAAATGAAACGTATTATAAAGCTCTTTAATCGTATTTTAGGTAAGCACTGACAGATGTTCCTTAATAAAGCCCTTCGACTTTCACGTAAACGTGTTAACGTAAGGTAAACGTGATTTGGTGGAGGTGACAGATGACGAGTCTTACCTTAGACAGATGGCGAGTACCTTTCTTTGACTACCTTCTCAAACGTATACAAGTTCCCTTTCGATGTCCTTCATCATAAATCGCCGCCCAGCTTCGGCCGGGTGAAAAAGTTTCCTGAAACACGATCGTAGCGCCACCTATCGGGTCCAATTGTGATGTAAGCTATCCTATCTTTCAAGTTGGATCAAACTGCACACGGTGTGCAAATTTGATTGAAATCGGTTAAGTAGTTTAGGAGCCCATCGCGGACAAACAACGTGACGCGTATTTTATATATATTAAGAAAATATAATGAATAAAAAAACTACTAGAGGAAGGAGGTGGACGCAGGGACTCGGTGGTAGAGCACGGAAAACAAAACCGAACTTTATCCGAGCATATCATTACTATAATTGCGTACTTACAATAACTACCGACGAGCATGTATGAAGAGACTGATGAATGTAGACGAAGCGAAAGAGGTATGTAAGTCTAGAGAGAACTGGCGCCTCTATACTCTCTGCCTACCCCATTAGGGACTCGGCGTGATGATATGGTGATGATGATGAACTGAATCATGCACAAGGCAATATAAAAAAAACGTATTTAAAAAAATGCACCGTACATGACGTATGTTACAACTAACAATAGGTATATACAGGTAAGTAGATACGTGCCTTATGGACCCAACATAAAACCATCTCACCGCCGAGCTAAGTAAGAACTGATATCACTTTCACCTAAACTTTTCCTTTCACTATCCCCAAATAAGTTGGGAAAACATTTTCGCTTGCGTAGTGCCACCCTCCTATAATCCTCTACCTGCAGAGATATACCGTACTTACCCTGAACAGCCACTATCATCCGTACCTACAGCTGTGACCAGTATCAAAGAGTCTAATGAACATTGTATGTTCAAGCGAAATTCGTTCCAAGTTGCTCGAATTAAGTCGGAAATTCAAATGTAACGGTTGGTTGGTTATGTCGCTGCTTAATGATTGGTTGTCCCCCCACCAAGCGCTCTCGCGCCCTGCCTCATGCATTTAAATTGCTTCATTACAGAACTAGACGCCGGGATGTAGGGTTGGCCACGTGGCGAACATTATTATTATATTTTTCGTGAAGTATAATTATTTTATGCAAGAGTTATTGTATATATTTCAGACGAAATCTATGCATGAAAATCACATACCAACATATGTATAGGATAATTTCAATCAAGCGAGATATATATAATTTACAAACGTGACAATAATAATTATTATTATTAACTCAATCTTCAATTAATTTAAAATTAAAAAGGCGACATCTGAGTGTTTTATTTTTAATAATAATTTCACCAATTCTTAGCTATGTTATGTTTTTAAGTAAATTTACTCATTGTTTACAAAAACATTTATTTTATTATTATTATATATTAAAAATGGTTGAATGATGTGTCGTGAGGCAGCCCTGCTGGCAAGGGTCGGCTGGGACGCTGTATCCGCGCGATCATTAGTGCTCGAGAGTGGCCGCGCAGTTTTGCATCATGCCGCCTGAATTCCGCTTGTTCAGCTACTATGCCCAATATCTCTCATTTTGGTCCATTTGCACAATTATAAGCTTCGTTAATAACTTTACTGTAAATTCAAATGTGTTTTCAGTACAACCAACTACTCAAGATAGCTCACTTCTCGATCGTACTTAAAATATCATCAAACTTTATTGTGTCTTGAAGAAGAGACAATGAAAGAGCATATTCATCATGTTGTACATGAAGCGATTGAATTAGGTGCTAAGGCTGGAGGTAGGTTATAGGTTAAAAAAAACTTTTCAGCTTTTTTATTATGATCGTTATGATATGACATTCCTGAAACTTTTATTTTGTCAAGGGCGATGTGTTTTTTTTAATGACATGCCGTAATTGGTAATTTCTTTGAATAACGTTCAAAGTCATTGGTAATTAAGGTCCCAATTAAAATGTCATTACCTACTAATAAGGTCACAGGCGCTTCGTGATACACCGGACATTGAGAGGAACGTAATTAAAAATACGAATTTCACGTTAAAATCTACGCATGTCCTGCAAACTGAACAAACTGTTTTTCTGATATAAAAAAATACTAGGACAATTACACGTAGGTATATAAAAATTGCTCTTCAATCTTTTAAAGTCCACAACGGATTTTAATGCAGTTTTCATTTTTGATCAGCGTGATTAAAGAGATAGATCTAGTGATCCTGACTGCGAAACTTCAGGTCGCGGGTTCAATTCCCGCTAAGGGCCTTTCATAATTTAGGCCTATGTCAATTTATTTGAATTAGGCGGGTTAAGCCACAAGTTACGCTAGTATTATAATATTTTTAAAACTTGTTAGAGACTGACGACTATAATAGCAAAGTTATGTTATTTGTCCCAATAAAGGAAAAAAAAAGTTTTTTTTTTCAGACTGCAAGAGGCCTAACCAATCTATATACTAATAACCATTTATTATTCATAACTACGTAACCTAAGTAATTGATCCCAAGATTTATCATATATAATGTAAATCTATGCTTATTTTCATAAGTACCTTTAGTTTTTTTTGTTATCACTCCTTGATCTTTTGTTTTCTTTCTTCTAGAGAGCGTATGATCTCATCGCATTGTTGTTTAAAATATACATGCTTGACTAACTAACAACACAGGCTAGTACCTGGGATAGTACTAGTACGTTTGATACGTGTGTGGTCACCGTGGGAAATTAGCCGCCATTTTTTTCAAATACCCATTTTAGTAACAAGTCTTTTCAGCCGAGGCAATTATATATAGGTATCTTTATATATATAATTCTTCTGTGAGTGTGTATGTCACTGAACTCCTCCTAAACGCCTGGACCGATTTTAATGAAATTTTTTGTGTGTGTTCAAGGGATCTGGGAATGGTTTAGATTCACAATTGGACCCGATAGGTGGCGCCACCATCTTTTTTTTTCCACCCGAGCGAAGCTGGGCGGGCCAACTAGTATCTTATATGTTTACGCTGTCAGAGAATGTAACACCCTCTTAACGACGGAGTTATATTTAAGGTGCTAACGTGACAGATGTCCAGTCACTCGCCGTCTTAATTACGGCTGTTGGTACATACGTGTTCGGGCAGAAATGTCTAGGAACTAAGAACATTATAAGCCTACAAATACATTTTCATCAATGTATACGGAGTGTAGTTTAATAGTTCTCCTTTTATTCATCTACAGGCGGCCTCTCGCTCCTCTCCCTTGGGTACAAAAATATTAAGCTACGATTCCTCCTGAATCACTCTCTATCTATTGATGAAAGCCGCATTCGTTGCGTAGTTAACAAATTTAAGCGTAGAGGCAGCGAATAGCGGCATTGTTTGACAATTTAGAGACGATCGTAACTCGCAACTTCACTCACTAGTTCCCACACCAGGGGCTTAACACTCCAATTTCACCTTGTTTACTTAAAACTTTATCCTGTCAGCCAGACTTCCGCATTGAAAACCATTTGAGTATAATTTCACAATGAATTACCCGAGGGTACAATGTACAATGTTTTTTTTTATACCCAGCTGTATCCATTTGATGCGCCGAAACGTCAACAATTTGCCTATTTTGCCGCCAATCCACGCCCAATGTTGCCACAATTAAAAAAATAGATATCAATAACGCTATCCAATCAAGTAAAGGTGTCACATTACTGCACGGGTATTGTGTACGCCGCATTCTGTTTACAAACACAACAGCGATTGTCATAATCTGTTTTTGGATACGTCCTTTCTATTCGCGCTGGTAACTTTTTGCCTGTTTTTTTTCGGCGGCTTAGCAAGGCAAAGGTATGGATTTCAACGCCTCATTGTTGGTTTATCCGCACTTTGAATAAAAGGTGTTCAAGGAAAGGGAAGGTGACGTACTTGTGATCTGAAAATAGTTCGTTGCTTGGTGGTCCTTTGCGTGATCGACAGATGACATGTTTTCAAAGGGACGGCTTCTAGAAATTTTACTTTCAACGCCCTAATCTTTTGTGGAATTTAGTCCCCCATAGAAAGTACCCTCCTTACTGCTCATTCTTCTACACATTCATACATAATTGGAAAAAAGCAAACTGCTTTGAATTAAATACTGAAATAGTATTCCTTGTATCTTTTTCTTATTATCTATTCCTTAACTACTAAGCTCACAAAAAAGCACCATTTCTTGTCAGTACCAATGAGTTTTTTGAACTTAAGTTTACCTTTACGATGAAGGCAAACATCGAGAGGAAACCTGCATACGTTTGAAAAGAAATTCAAAAGCATATGTATAGTCGTGCTTGAGTTGCGGGCGGTGGACAAACTATCTGTCACGTTGCCACCTAAAATATATCTTTGGCGGAATGTGGGTGTGTGGGTGCTATACACCTCTGTCTAACACTTCGGGGACCCTTGTGGGAAGGCGTGAGTCGTCACCGAAACCCATAGCACAGCCTCTGACTAGATTTGGGGCAATTGGCGTCGTGTGAGACATTTCGATAATTGTTATTATTAGCTTTGTATTCCTGGTACTACTTTAGAATAAGTTGCTACAAGTCAATGCAAAACCACAGCATTTTTTGCCATAGACAAATACATGCCTTATTTTTTATCATATTTGCACCTTCCCGATGCACTGAAGCAAAAACATCACAAAACAAACAATACCTTTATACAACAATTACATTACGACGCGAAACCTCAAGCGTCAAATACCGAAGTTCACGTTTACCACGTTCCAAAACACATTGGAAAACTACGCCCTTGTCTTTATCTCCTAGCGTATAAGGTTGAAAATGCCTTAGAGTTTATAAGTGTGAGAGGTAAATGTTAATTTGCCTGTGCGCATGCAAGCAGTGAAGCGCGAACGCTTGAACGGGACACGAGGGCCGGCGGTTTTTTTTTTTCCTTAATCCCAACCGGGATTAGGTTAAAGCCCTTTTGATTGGCAGCAGCCGTCAGATGCAACTCCAGCGAGATTCCTCTTGCTCGCCCTGTGAACAACTTTAGTTTTAGCAATGTTTTGATACGATACGAGAGCTGTGGTGGCCGAAAGATTTGAGTAGTTACTCGCAACACAAAGATTACAAGTTCGAATCCCATCTGTATCAATTAGTTTCTCTGAACCAAATTACAGTAATGAATCACACCATGAGCTTTGCGGTGATGAACCATCGAGAGGAAAACTGCACAAAAGAGTACCGGTAGGGACTACCGACCGGTAGAAACATAGTTCAAATCCATCGGTGTCGTTGTTCCCTGCTATTGTACCTCAATATATTTTTTACTACAGACTACGTAGGTACCCTCTAAAGTGATTAATTAATTACTACGCTTAAGTTACTCGACTAAGCTTATAATTCAGTTGCCAAGAAGTACTAGTATAACATTACTAAGCTCTTCCCGGCCCTTTATTCTAACAAGATTGTGTTCCAGAGGCAATATAAATAAGGTTAAGTCAAAAATCTTGAAGATGTGAGCGCAAAAGTATGGTCCTTGATAGCATAGCTTTATGCGTTTGACCGTTGTAACCATCCAATAGGTTTCATGCTCAAAGGCTCAGGTTCCAATGCAGTCATTTTCTGAGTCATATTCTTTTTTTTTTTGTCTGATTTTGTAAGTGTATTCCACCTCGTCTCAAGGGCGAGCACACACTACTGTTGGTCCTAGACGTTCGTCACGGGTCCAGTTCTCACGCGCTACCAGTGTTCCTGCCACTCGCTGACGAGGATTATACGGAACGCCACTAGGGTCGTCACTTCATGAATTAATGAATAAATTAATATGGATTTTTTTTCCAAAGGTTCGTACAATTGTTTCAATTAAATTGAGACTTGCTCTTTATTTACCAAATATGTACAACCATTCCGGAAATCTTTTTAGAAAGCGTATAAGAAGAATAGGATTTTTTATAGATTCCGCGTAAAACAATTAAAATACACACATAAAAAAGTATGACCCGGGTCCCTCACAGGGTAGCCAGACTCAGTAGCACCAGTTCTAATAATGTGCGTAATATAGGTACCTACTAAACGACTTGTTACGCGCTTTGTTAGGTGCTCCTAAATTTGGTGGAAAATTACCTATGCTATCCAAATCTGCGTAACCGGAACGTTTCGTTATACCAAGCTACTTTAAGCTGTATGTCGTGAGAAAAACTATAATTAACTTCCTAGTCGGTGCGTATTTATTGCGAATTGTGTGAAATAAGTTTTATGAAAGTATCAAATGGAAAATAAGGAAAACACAGTATTGGATTCTTAGTAAGATCTTAAACGTGCTAATAAGATTAATGGGAAGCTAAATAAGTACAATTTCATTCTAACGTCGATATGTGACAACCCTGCTATACATGTCAGCGGCATTTGACAGTGACAATTCATTCAGGCTACCTGCGCGCGCGCCTAATCCGACTGACACACGAGACGTGACACAGAACAAGTAATGGAACATTATTAGTTTTTCATCATATTTTTTACCTATATTCGATTGTCTTCATAGAAGCCATAATCTAAGGATTAATTAGTCATATATTTTCACAAATATTGGTTAGTCTGTGTGGCCTATTTCTAAGATCGTTTGGAATTCCATTGTGCGACAACGTATGACAACTGTAAACACGAATTTTAATCTAAGAACATGATTACTTCAATTTTTGAACGTAGAACCTATATGCTACCTGCTGAATTTCATGTGTTTTGGGAACTGAAAAGATTTCATTTCAGAATAGGTTTAATAGTGTATGTCTTGTCAGTGTTGCTTTTCTACTTAGAATCAATATTTGTACGAACTAATCAATGCAAAGTAGGCTTGACGCTTTATTCGATGATTAGATTTAACTAACACGACGACATTTATTGGTAGGTACCTTATCTACTCCTTATAGTGTCTTATATGTGGGTATCTTGAGTGGACTCATTTTAAGCAGTCTCCTCTCGCACCTAACACGCACACTTTCTCACGGTGGTGACAAGTTCCAAGTAACCAAGATGAAATGTAAAAACTTGATGTGGGCTGCTAAAGATTGGTTGTTAGTTCATGCCGAATGACTCTTTATGAACTAAGTTTGACGACATGTAAATTTGCAGAGCTTTACGCTAAAGGAAAACTTAGTGTAGAAGCTTGTGTGTGTAACAGTTGCAAAGACGTATGCGAAGATGTGCCTGAGTTACGGCGTCAGTCTCACGTTGGCACCTTGTTCTGAAGAGTGGGTGATTTAACAGCTCTCTTTGACTCTTGACAAAAGCGACACTTTTGAGACTTCGGTCAAGTTCGAGTGTAAGTTAAGACATGCAATTAGTCTTGCCAACAGCTACGTGTTAAAAACCTAAAGATTTCTCATACCTTGTAGCCCAATCAACTTGAACTGCGACTCACAAATTGTTTTCGTTTTGAAATTGCCCTAAACGGCATATCTTTTTACACTCTACCCGAGACCTTTTTAAGCCGTGCCTTATTGAAGCCCAAAAGTTATGAATGGAATGAAATGAAATGGATGAAGTACTGGTAAACCGGAAACGCAAACAATGGTGTATCATATGAAATTAGTGCAGGCATCACCATACAACGAGCGCGATTACAGAGAGGTAATCGAGGATGGCATCGGGACAAGAGTCACTCACTGGTACGATGCGACGACGTCGCGTTCGAACGTTACGATTACAATTGTTGAATAACTAATGCAATTTTTTTAATTGAGGTTGAAAACGTTCCAATTTTGTTTTTTTATAACACTATGGTGGCAAACAATCATACCGTCCGTTTGATGGTAAGCAGTTACCGCCGCTGTCGAACCTACGTATTTGAAAAAGCAGTTTGTGTGTTTAAAATGACAATTATTACACCTGAAATTAGTTATTCTTTAAATAAAGATGAATTTCAAATAAAGGTCGCATTGTTTAATTGATTTGTTAACTTTCAAGATAGAATGAAACGGCGTAGATAAACCTGTCATATAAGACAAGAAAATGTGAGTATTTGGATAGTCAAGTATTTATTCAGCATTTTACATGAATTACAAAAACAATACACAATTATAATTACGAAGAACGTCTTAAGTAAAATGGAAACACACGATGTGACTGCCCTACTCCACGTTTTCCCAACTCAGTGCGTATGGATACTCGGAAGATGCCAATCTTCAGCGGACGCATCGGCTTATATGACCCATCGTCACATAATCGCGTTTTTGTATTTAAATGCGTACGATTTGAATACAATGTCCGCTACCGAGATCGATCCACTTCTGTAATGGAATGGGCGAGAGACCACTGCGCTCTTTAGCAAGGCAAATTTAACCGTATACCTGAAGGAATAAGGGATAGTCTACATATTTACGACATTTCTGAATGACAATGGAGTAGACAAAAGTTTTCACACCACTGAAGATGTCGATTCACTTTTCAAATCATTAAGTCCGTAGCCTGCACCTTTTAAACAAAATATCTTCTTTTGTAGGTACTTTGAACTTCTAACTTCAGATAATACTTTACCATGCTCTATAGGCAAAATGCTTTAAACTATCTACTTACCGAAGCCGAAATTTCCATGTAGCCATTCCGAATGTAGATTCAAACTCCTGCTTATGTTTTTTTTTGCTATTCATAAAAGCTTTAAAGGCGTGCCTTCGTGGATGGCACTATCTATATATAACAGAATGAAGTGGTAAAAGGTAGGTTGAAGTGGTAAAAGGTAGGTTGAAGTGGTAAAAGGTAGGTTGAAGTGGTAAAAGGTAGGTTGAAGTGGTAAAAGGTAGGTTGAAGTGGTAAAAGGTAGGCCACACCACTCGCTGAATTGATAACTTTTGGGGAAAATTATACTACAGTGGTGACCATGAACAAAACGACTGGGGGACCCTTACGAGGTGGACCGATGACCTATCACAGTCGCGGAGAGCCGTTGGATGGAAGGCAGGAAGCCAACAACCGCTCTTTTAGCGTTATGGAGGAGACCTTAGCACAGCAGAAGGCGTCCTTTGGCTCATGAAGAGGATTTTGAATTAGCTTTATACGATTTTTGGTTGTTGATTTTAGAATAAGGTATTCAAAGTGAGCGATCAATTTAGTGCAATATGAACGAAAATAATGACAGGTTGAGATAGGTGCCCTTTTTGCTTTACGTTGATCACGTGACTGCCGTTTATCCCAATTAGCTTATCACACTAACAAGATTTAAATTAAAACAAAAATAAGTCTTTCCGATGTTATCTTAATAAGCACTCATCGTTGGTCATAAACAATGTCATTCACCCCAGAATTAAAAAAAATGTGGGACAATGAATAAAAACTATCAAAGTGTGCTTATGAACGCGACCTCACACATTTAGGGGGTAGTTTCCCGAAAAACCACAGGGTTTCTTGAAAAAATCAATTTGAATACAGTAGCACAGCTGGCTGACGATATTTTTCCTTTTTACTTTTAAACTGAAGGTGTCACAGATCTTTATCAGTCGGACGGATTTAACGATCTCGTAAGGCGCGCCCATGTCAACTTATATTTTTTTATTTTGTTCTTTTTTTAATACTCGTCACACCCGTCACGTCGAGTTACACAAATCCTTTGAGCTGGGAACCGATGCTTGTGGGTGCGAGAATGTCAGGCTTTTTACATTTAACGCGAAAGAACCGTTTTTTATGAGCTGTAACTGTTTTTAACCAAAATACCGACATTATTTAAGCAGATTAATATCCTTAGTGTAATAAATATATACCATGCCATCCACACATAGCCCCAAATTAAGCAAAGCTTGTACTATGGAAACTAGACAACTATTTATGTATATGAATACGTATATATAAAGATATACATAAATAAATAGGACGTCTAAGACTAAGGTATAACTATAATTACCCGTGTTCTTCACACAAACATCGCCCTCAGCGCTATCGAACCCGCGACCTCAAGCTTCGTAGTCAGGCTCTGACCACTAGACCAGGCGAACTTTTTGAGTTTTTGAAGCGTACACAAACCAACATAACATTTTTATATATACAGATTATTAAAAATAAATAAATATTCGATGTCAAAATAAATATTTAATGTCGAAATTAATCCGAACCGGTTTTGCCGTTTTTCTCGGCTTGACTGAATGATATAATCATTCAAAAGCGAATATACAAACTTTCACATTTGATAAGTACAATAAATTTAACCTATGTATTTTCCTGCTA
Organism: Drepana falcataria; assembly: GCA_945859725.1. Classification (NCBI taxonomy): domain Eukaryota; kingdom Metazoa; phylum Arthropoda; class Insecta; order Lepidoptera; family Drepanidae; genus Drepana; species Drepana falcataria. Next base: position 3,673,285 of record OX243941.1, on the reverse strand, counting down.
GAATCGGCTCAGCCGCTAGCCGTGAAAGAGCAACATACTTTATAACATTGAAACTGTAAATTTTTCGGAATTCAAATGTAGCCTATGTCCTAACCCTAGCTATACGCCATCACAATCTTACAAACACAACAAATCGGTTCAGCCGTTTTGCTGTGAAAGAGCAGCAGACATCCAAACATACAAACTTACAAACCTTTATCCTTTATATATTAGTAACATAAGATATATATGCAAAAGTACGTACTTATACATTACGCTGTATTCTCTTTGCTGAACGCTTGAGAGATTAGGTGCGTTTTTAAATTGTCTATAGTTCGACCAAAGGACCTTGAAGCACATCTGAAGTGCAAAGCAAGCATAGCTAAGGACTCACAGGTGTCTCGACTTAGGGCGTTGTTGATTCTCGAACTTGGCAACTGGGCTGGACTGGTCGACAATATTCAAATAATAGTATTTTTTGATAAAGTAGTGACAATAGTTAAGGTTATATATATACGAATTATATATATACTCTTCTAACTCACATAGCCATTCAAATTCAATACATTTTGTGCTTTCTATTTATAGATTGACGCTTTTCCGTAGAGGTGTAGGCATTATTTAGTAGGTTTGTCATAACACCCTGTACTCTTCGGAATTGTAGGTGCGAATGTTAATGGCGAGTCGGTTACAGTCGTCATATCTTTATATATATAATTCTTCTGTGAGTGTGTATGTCACTGAACTCCTCTCAAAGGACTGGACCGATTTTGATGAAATTTTTTGTGTGTGTTGGTTTAGATTCACAATTGGACCCGATAGGTGGCGCCACCATCTTTTTTTTTCCACCCGAGCGAAGCTGGGCGGGACCACTAGTATATGTATATAGTAATAGTGCAATCTTCGAGTTCATCTCATATGTGTTTTCAACTTTAAAACTCGCCATGAATATTGACCGCCGGTATTCGAACTCGCAATCTTGACTTCGCAGAAGTTAAAGTAGGCACTTTAAGCCACTTAGCCACGACGGCTAAAAATGCCCAGTTGCCACAAATCACTAGCTAACTGGAGCGTTAGTATAAACAAGTAATCAAATATTTGAGCCATACAGTCGCACCCCACCAAGTGTCAGTTAACAAAGGGACATTTAATTCAAGCAGTCCTGTTCCGATGACAAATTGTATCATCAAAAAAAACGGGCCGTAATATAAGGTAACTTGCACGGGGCATTGTGTTTTTATATCGCACTAGCTAGCTATTGCCCGCGACTTCATCAGCGTGTAATAGTAATATTGTATAATATTATTTGTAACTGGTGCTATTTCGTGGAGTCAGAGTTTAATTACGTAGTACTTAAAAATAATTGTCGCCTTATAAAAAGTTCCATCCCTTAGGATTTAGCCTTCCGTCGATTTTAGCCGACTTCAAAATCAGCAGCAAAATCAGGCAGTTTTATATCTTTTGAGTACGTAATTGTACAAATATATTATATGTTCTTCACGCCTCCCCACAAAAGTCAACACCGAAGCGGTAGGCAGAGGCAAAAATAGGTTAATCAGGTTTGCAGGTTTCCGTGACTGGCGATGTGCTAGCCAAAAACAAAAGAAAAAGAAGTTGAATAGAAAAAGATGTGTCATAAACCTACTCATTAATATTCCACACAATCGGATGACAGTGGAGAGATAAATCCCTAATCTCGGCAAATCTAATCATACATCATCGGAGCACATCTGTGTTGCCATCAAACGAACGTTTACAAAGTCGCCAGTGTCTACCAACAGTGCACTTGCGCCCTCAAATAGAGGGGTGCAGTGTAGTGTAGGTACCTATAAATATATGAGCGTTCAGAAGTACACAACTTTTATATTCAGATAGGTATAAATAGGAAATAATTATGCCCTATTATGAATGAATACAACGAGAGTGTGATTGTAAAGATGAAGAATGGCATGTTACGTTGGTTTGGACATATAGAAAGGATGAGCGAAAAAACTTTGAAATAAATTTACAATTCGCAAGAGACTGGAAGACTACGTTCCAACTACTTAAATAAAATCTATTGAATACTCAAGGATGGGAACGTCAAGAGTATTTGAAAACTGCGAACATGTATCACGAGATTGATGTAAATGAAAGAGATACATTGAAAGAGTTCTGTGAGTTTAAGGAGAACTGGGATTCTACCCTCTGTGCCTATCCCGTTAAATACAGTCCTTACGGAAAGTGAATATAATTCACCCCCCCTACCCACACCTTCTCCCTTCCCTCTTCACCTCACACCTTCCCACAAAGGTCCCCAGTAGGTTATTTTAAAAAACAGATATGCTAGTCTCATTAGGTTGTCAGTCTACCAGTTGGTGACACTGTCATCAGCCTTGATGGAACGCTTTCAAATAAATAAAAAAAAAAAAATAGATAATTTTATTTTAAAACTTTACTAAAAGCTATTTTAATTACATTTTTTTTCAATTGTTGGAAAAGGACAGATTTTCTGATATCATATACATCTATCCCTTCTCACGCTCTTCTAAAGGAGCATCACCATGACGTCATTCTTTCGACGCTTCAATCTTCTCTACAAAGACAGCTTATTAACCACGTGGCCTCCACTTTGCCAATAAGCTCATATAATCGGTTGGTAAAGGTCGATCCCGAATCTCACTAAGTGTCATACACAACAAAACATTAACAACTTCTATACATCGCCAGTTGGTTAAAAACCATTTTATAATGGGGTTGACAACCCTTCATTGAGGGTAAAATAGCGCGCCCATCAAAACTAGCAGTGTTAAAAAGACACCCCATTGTGTCAGGATTCTTACCCCCAAAGTTAAATAGATACAATTTGAAAGGCGGAATTGTATTTGGTCTTTGTAGTAAATTTTCCTGGGCTTTAAAGCTTTTTACTAATAAATTGTCTATTTGTAGAAGGTGACAGGTATCTGACATATCATTTAATATGGTTTCTTTACGATAATTAGTAGAACTAGGAAGGTAGGAGCAAATCATTTGCGAATATTTTCGACTAGTCGCTTGACGCTACAGTGCAAAAACCCTACCGCTTGTTCTAGCGAAGACGTAAGATGTAAACTAACATTTGTAGGTTACATCTGTCGCTAGTCAAGTCAAAAACTCTTGGAAATATGGCCGAGAGGAGATCAAATAGTGACCCATCACGTCATACCATTGATACAATTAAATAGGTAAGTAATAATAATAATATATATGCTCACGCCTTCCCACAAAGGTTCTGGAAGGGGTAGGTAGAGGTGTATAGGTAGTACCCACACACTCCATTTCCGCCAGCTATATATTTTAGGCGACGTGACAGGTGGCGAGTCCAACGCCGTTACTCAAGCACGACTACATATAAGCCTCAGAATTTCTTCTTATGCAGGTTTCCTCTCGATGTTTTCCTTCACCGTAAAGCTCGTGGTGTGACTAATCACTGTACTTAAGTTCAGAAAAACTAATTTGTACAGTCGGGATTCGAACTTGCGACCTTTGCGGCACCACGGCCACCACGGCCACAAATAGGTAAGTATATCTTAAATAACTTAATGGATATATGAAGTAGTTCATTATAAAACAAAACATTAATGATATCGTTATAATATGCAATTCAGAAAGAATGCATAAGTATAGTATTTTCTTTACAAATCTAACTGAAGGTGAAAACTGCATCAAAATCCGTTCGTTAGTCATTGACCTTATCACGTCCAGACAAACACTTAGCTGGAGACTTTATTTCCTAATATTCAGTGGATATAATAATAATAAATAGTACAATTGCTGAAATATGTGATAGAGCACAATGGAAGGAATCCAAAAGAAATAAACAAATAAAAATTATGAAGTTGAAATTTTTTCTTTAACCTCATTTTCGCAAAAATATATGTAGTTTTTTTTCAGAAAATAACCCAAAAAGCCGTATTTCGGATATTACCTCCTTTAATAACCTTGTCATTTTGTTATCAATGGCAGCTATATGTTATCTTCAACATATATATTCACAACACCCAACGACTTCTAAAAGACAATTGTTCTATTTTGGGGGATAACCTGTATCTCCTACAGTCTATCAATAGTTACCATAGTATAAGCTTTGAGATTACAATTTTATAGAAATATATCAAGCAATGAAGGAAACATTCCTGAAATTCCCAAATGCCCTCTCGTATATGCACCTATCCCCGCAGTCGTAATGAAGTACCATTAATAACATTTGGTTGTAATCGCAATCCAACGCACATTGTAGTGTAATCCGCGATTCACAACATATCAGTAACAGTTGGGCCAATGTCCCTCGCCCAAGGGTGCGCTCACATGGAAGGCTGACCTTATGGCGCGATGGTTCACTATCAATTGATAGCTGGTCTCTAAACAATACGCATTTGACAAATTGCTTTCTGATGATTAAGTAATATTGAACCGTGATGGCCCTGTGGTTTGAGAAAACAATGAAACAGACTTCACAAGTTCTAAACCTAGCGATCTGTATCAATGAGTTGAATTATGAAATGTACATTCATTTATCGCACCACGAGAACCTCACACTGGTAATAAAGGTGAAAAGCTGCTAGTAATATAAGCAATTACCAACATTTAAGATAATTATTCCGTTTCCTCCATCGCAATCGCAAAAAATACTCCACAAAAGCTCCCAAAAACCAAAAAGTAGGAGCAGAATTTAAATTTGGAACACAACGGCTAAGCCCCTCGCGATTGGTGCAAAGATAATAGTGGGTAGAAGAGAGTTATTGTTGCTGAATCTGTCAGTATCGCGATAACTGTGGAAGGGTGAGCACGTGCATTGTGCATAGATAAGACTTAATGCCGCTTGTATCGAATAACGAGGGTCGTTGTTGACTTCGTGCGATTGTAAATTGAGAAAGCGTTATAAATTTGAATAATGGCCTTGCCACGAAATCTGTGCATCGCAATGTTGTTTTTTCATGCTACTTTAAATTGCATGGAGAAGACATAACAAATACTGGTGTAAACCGGTTAAAAGGAGACATTTTGGACAAGTTAATTAATAATAATAATATTTATTTCAGACTAAAATAAATCTAGGTATAAAATTCGTGTCTGGTCCCCACATTAGGCTACGCGTGTCTCGTATGAGAAGAGTATCCATAGGAGTTGGTAAAGTACGATACTAGCTTTGTCGCGCGGTTTTATATATATATATAGTAATAATAATAATATATATGCTCACGCCTTCCCACAAAGGTTCTGGAAGGGGTAGGTAGAGGTGTATAGGTAGTACCCACACACTCCATTTCCGCCAGATATATATTTTAGGCGACGTGACAGGTGGCGAGTCCAACGCCGTTACTCAAGCACGACTACATATAAGCCTCAGAATTTCTTCTTATACGTATGCAGATTTCTTCTCGATGTTTTACTTCACCGTAAAACTCGTGGTGTGACATCACTGTACTTAAGTTCAGAAAACTCATTGGTACAGTCGGGATTCGAACTACCCAAACTCGTCCACCAACCGATTATTTTTATTTGATATCTTACATAGTAGTAGTAAACTATCCTTAATTAAAGGGCTATCTACTGCAAAAATATTTTAAAATTGTATAATAAGTAGTATTTAAGATTAGCGCGTTCAAACAAACAAATATAAAATATATAATTAAATGTTTCCTGATCAAACCTATGTAAGTAGACACACGGAGAGCATACCTTTTTCCAAAACTTTGGTACAGACCACCAAAATCATAATCAAAATATTTTAATCAACGTAAGGGCCACAGGGATCACTTATTGAACGCCACATAAATAAATAAATATCTGGGACAATTCCACACAAATTGATCTAGTCCCAAATTAAGCAAAGCTTGTGTTATGGTAACTAGACAACGATATATTTACTTATATAGATATTAGATAGATATATACTTAAATACATAGGACATCCAAGACTAAGGTACAAATATTCGTGTTCATCACACAAATATATATATATATATATTTTTTTTTTATACCACTTGGGTGGCAAACAAGCATGCGGTCCGCCTGATGGTAAGCGGTTACCGCCGCCTATGGACGCTTGCAACACCAGGGGTATCACTCGCGCGTTGCTGACCCTGCAGGAATCTTTTCACACCCTTCTTGAAGAACTTGAACGGGATTCGAACCCGCGACCTCGAGTTTCGCAGTCAGGAGCTCTAACCACTAGACCAGACGGTCGTCGTACTTAATATAAACCAAAGTTACCACAGTTTCCAAGAAAAAAAACCTGTCAGGAGAAGAAACGGCCTCCCACAGGTAGGGTTTGAATCTGTACTGCTCACTTTGCAGGCGATTACTCAAACCACTCGGCCATCATATCATTTTACCACGGCATAATACATTTTAGTTTTTTAATCCTGCCAAAGTTAAAAGTCAGCATACATTTACCGCCACTCATCTAAGAACAATATTTCATGAAAGAAATCTTAACTACCTGACGGGCCCTGGCTTTGGCCATCAATTTCACAACGTATAATTTCTAGTTCATTTGCATGCCTGTGTCTATGCGTCAATCAAACGTTACGAACGCTAAAAATAAATCAATGATTGATGATCATCGTCGTGCTTTCATTCACTAGTACTGGCCGCTTAGTTTTTTTTCCTCTGACCTAAGTGATGAAAGGTGATGATTTTGATGTTCTAACGAGGTATCATTCTTTTAAAACGAATTGTTTTTTTTTGTAGTAAATACATCGTTTGTCATTACTGTATTGATTAAAATTTGCTGTATACTAACAAAAACCGGCAAAGAATGGTTTCATTTTTGGAATGGAGTTTTTCTGGAGACTGTCCAATCGATTCGATCTAGGTAGTTAGTGGTCTTCCTCTGACTCTTCTTCCATACATGTTCGCATTGCATATCTATTCCGGCAATCTTTCTTTACTCATCCTTTTTCATATTCTCTCACGCCTTCCACAAGGGGTAGGCAGAGGTGTATAGGTAATACCCACACACCCACTTTCCGCCAGAGATATATTAGGTGCCAACGTGACAGATGGCGAGTCCATCGCCGTTACTCAAGCACGACCATACACACGCCTTTGAATTTCTTCTCAGACGTATGCAGGTTTCCTCTCGATGTTTTCCTTCACCGTAATGCTCGTGGTGAGACTAATCACTATACTTAAGTTCAGAAAAACTCATTGGTACAGACGGAATTCGAACTTGCGATCTTTGTGTCGCAGGCAACTGCCCGAACCACTCGGCCACCACGGCTTTTTCATCCTTTTTACGTTAATGATGTCCAACGTAACGTGCCTTTCTTCATCTTTACCTCTAACTCTTGTAATGTAATTTTGAACATACCTTTCATTGCCCCCTAGCATCGGCCCCACGTAATAAATCCACGGAGAAACATTAAAACGCCGCCCATTAGGTGCAGGAATTGCCCTAAAATGCCTCAAACATGTGTCCAACGGCGACCTGTCATCAGGGTTGCCAGTACAATGGGTAAAATTATAATTTTTTGTATTGCACTGTTGGCAACACAGCGACAGACGCGCGCTGCGGGAAGCCGCCACGCCCCCCATGTTGCCGATTTGTTTTGTACGCTATTCATTTATAGAATACTTGGAACAGATAGATGAGGCACTTGAAGTAACAGAGTTCATAATTAGAGCAGTTAGTACAATTTACTGACATCTACATAATTTATTTGAGACCCATCTTCTGAATTATAAATGTGACGGTAGGTACAAAGTAATAATAAATATAAACTAACTATAAATAGAATAAATGACCCAAATCTGTGTCACGCGGAAGGGTGCCAAGAAGACTAGCGGCATTGCCACGTTGTTGCTGACATCTATAGAAAAATAAGTTTCATGTTCGACTTGTTTACGAGGTTGTTAAACTGTAACATTATCGTCAGTAAAACGTTAATTTGCATCCATCATCCATTGTCTTGAGTTACTTGGCTTTAGCCTTTTATCTTTATTATAACGAGGTTATAACATAACTAATTGTACATAAATACATAAATCAATAAATTAACACATTAGTGGAATGGTCACCATGAAAAACACATATAGATAGATTCATAAAACAAACTTACATACCCCAAAAATACCTTAATAGATACCTCAGACAGATACAATAGACAATCAGTCCAGGTCTCTATTCCACGAATTATAAGTTAGGTACTTTGGCTATTCTACAGATCCATACTCTTTGCTATTCGCAACTCTAACTAGGCGTAGAATGCACACCGCACAGAGGGTAGGTCGAACGTAGGGCTGTTATGTGCCATAATTAGACTCTTTACTAATAGTAGGCCCGACCATAATCCACATTAAATCATGGTTTTAATAATAATGCGGTAGAATTAGGTGACAAGCGCTGGCTGTAATAAAAAAAAGGTAAAAATAAATAATATTTGCTGTGATATTTTAGTGCAAACAATGTTTGACACCTCTGCCTACCCCTTCGGGACCCTTGTGGGATGGCGTGAGGATATTATTATTATTTTTAAGATCGTTTCTCTCTTATGTTAAATTAGTAAGAATCTCGTTTGTTTCTTGGAATTAACGCACTTTTATTTATCTATTACCCAACATGTTTTTTTATTTACTTATTCGTCCAAGTACTTGAAATCAAATTACACAAATTTATAGCACATGCCCCTCAATTACAGACAAGTGTGGAGCATCCTTTAGAAAGTTGTACTGTACAGTACCGTGATCGTACTAGCACAATGCGCAACAACTGCGTACAGTGAGAACAGTTGGGCACAAGAGCTTGTTGTCAATATGCTGCCTCGCCAGGGGGCCTCGCAAATGTTTGCCAATGTTTTAGAGCCAACAAGGCCAAAGTATTTAGGGTTTAAATTTAGAACCGCTAACTTGGATATACGACCGTATATTAACGTTTATTTATTTCTAGTACGAATACTGTATATTAAGTCATTTCTAGCTCATTCAATATTATTCGTTATTGAACGACACAAGAACCGTTGAGGTTTTTCCTGGAGAGTACAGTATGGAGTTCTTCAAGAAGGGTGTGAAAAGATTCCTGCAGGGTCGACAACGCGCGAGTGATACCCCTGGTGTTGCGAGCGTCCATAGGCGGCGGTAACCGCTTACCATCAGGCGGGCCGCATACTTGTTTGCTACCCGTGTGGTATAAAAAAAAATATACCCGCCCGCCTAAGCGGCTGCACACGTAACTATGGGTTAGCGAAGAGTAATCGTTCTGTCGCAATACCGAAACAAAAGCGCAACGTCAATCCGCCATTGTGATGTACAGATAATGTACGTAAGTCCTCATTATACTAATATTATATGTAAATGCGAAAGTTGGTGAGTATGTTTGTTCTTCATACACACCTGACCGCGGAATGGAATTTGATGAATATATATTATATTTAAAATTGGCGCTTTCTTCTCGCTGCCTACCCCGTTGGAGACGGCGTGATGATGTATATGTATTTAATAAAGTCTTAAAATGTCTATCCAACCATAAATGACTACCTAGATTAGGTAAATCTAGAATTAATGGAATCAGTGAACTTACTTACAGGCCACTTGAACTAATAGCACATGCGCAACATAAGACTGTGCACTCAAAATGTAATAAAAAAATAAATCACTTTATAATTTTTAAAAATTCATCGCCATGGGATACCCACTTCACGGACGCGCAAAACGCTTAGCAAACTCTGCTCGGATGGGGCGAGTACTCTCCCGGCCAAAATATCGTCAAGAGCTCTTCAATAGGAAACAACGTATGACTTGTAATTTTTATAATGCACTTCAGCGCGGAGAGGCCTTTGAAAATTATTATCTCGTGCTGGGAACTGTTATGCTCCGCACTGTTTTATCCGGCTCGAAGGACCATGAACAAATAGCCGTTTATAAGGGTATACGAGAAAACAATGTACACACGTTAGAAGGCAGGTACCGATAGTGCCATCAACGAAGACGCGCCCCACAAATTTTTAGTAGGGGTCACGGGTTGCGGGGAGTATGACGAGTCTATTAATTGAAGTGTGCGTGGACTAATAGATACCTAATCTGTGCGTACTGACAATACTCAACATTAGTGGAAGGTTACACACTTACACATGGAAGAATAGTGGGCGCGTCTTCGTGGATGGCACTATCTATAAGTACATATAGGTCCGACGATCAATCTGAATTTTCCTAATTTCCCTTCATAGTTCACAGTGTTACTAACAAACTAAAGTAGGTAGTCTAAGCCTTTTTTACACGATGTGCGTACGACATCATTATTCAAAAGTGCGAAAGATACCTATAGCTTTCATATAGCATACGTATATATCCGTCCTTTTCGCACGTTTTTACTATGATGGCTTTAATAACAGCACTCTAAAATTAGGTCCCTTTAACCTCCTACGCCTATGTATCGAATAAAGTTATTTAATGTCACAAAATCTATGTTCACATCAATCCAATCACTTCAAATCCTTGATATACGCGACACAAATCCATTCAATGTCGTAGATAAATATCGTCTGCAAATATTTAAGGTATCATATCAGAATTTGCTATCCAAATCCTTTACAAATACAACCACCCTTTAGTGGAGTCGAATAGTCTTGTAACTCTATTTTTAACATTTAAGTTTCCGAATCAATCCGTAATAACGTGATTTTTTTACCGGAGATATATTTAAGTGCTTAAGTGACAGATGGACTGCCTGTTTTGCCGCCATCTATTAGACATAGTTAATATAGTAAAATATATAATCCGCATTCAGGACTGCTCACTTTTAGAAGCACGGCACTAAAAAGAAATCATTTTGCATATCGAACTGCATATTCTTTTAAAATAAAAGCGAACCACGCATTGTGATAACGTCAAATTTATGAAGGTAGCTAGACATTTTTGCAACAGCATCCAGTTATAACCAGTTAAACTCGCGGCGCGACCCCCGTGCAAACAGCTAGTCCCCACTCCAATCATACTTAGATTATCCTAATATTGTTTTCGCCAAGTACTGAACACTGAGACGTGCTAATATTGGACAGGGCATTTTGGCAACGAGTGAGCTTACTGTTGGTATTGCAAAAGTACATAGATGGCGACCGTTAACCATCAGGCTGACACATGCTTATCACTTTAATGGAAAATGGAAACAATTTTAATATCTTAAAATGACAAACAGAGGTGGTATGGTGGTTGACCATTATTGTTATCTAACTTTCAGACCTTAGATGTAAGAAAAATAGATTTAAAAAAGTTTCGTTAAATGGAGGTGAAGCTAACACCGTTGGCATATCCAAAAAGTATATTCTTAACTCTTAGTAAGTCGGCGTTGCTGATCGGCTCCCATGAATACGTGATCAGGTGGCGTCCCCAATGGTCGCCGACGCGGGAAATACCTCATTTATATGCAGGGGTCAAACTGTTTAATATTTGCCAAAATCAACGCCCACAACAATCGGATTGGTTTAGCATATTTATTTTTTCAGAAATTCTTACTTTTTGCTGACACATATCTGTAGCTTTCTTTTTAAGTTCAGACGATAACTTAAAAAGATAGCTACAATATTATTATTTTCCAATCTTTTTTTTTATTTACTACGATAAATTAACACCCACTTTCCGAGTTATATATTTTCAGTGCCAACGTGACAGATGGCGAGTGCATCGCCGTTACTCAAGCGCGACTATGATACGCCTTTGAATTGCTTCTCAGACGTATGCAGGCTTCCTCTCGATTTTTTTCCTTTACCTTTAAGCTCGTGGTGTGACTAATCACTTTACATAAGTTAAGAAAAACTCATTGGTACAGTCGGGATTCGAACTTGCAATATTTGCGTTGCAGGCTACTCGAACCACTCGGCCACCACGGCTTTTTATTTCTTACGATTTACTAACATGCTGCTGTACCTAATTGATGCACAAAAACACTTGTCAAGATAATTTTACCCATCGCCGCAGTCCTACTTACCCTCTAGTTATCAAAAAAGCGAACACCTCAGTTTGTGTATTCTCCACCAATCGCTTTTAATTTGATCCAATTTGCAATCCCAGTATGGGTGCCTTTTACTAATCCGAAAACGGCGTATAAAACTGTTACCAAAAATCTGCTGCATTGCATTATTATTCAACAATCCCATTGAATTTGGGAACAAAGCTAATAAATTAGATAGTAGGGTTTTACCCAATTCTGCCAAAAACACAAAAGAAACATGAGACTTGTGTCAAAAAAATCACTATAATTTTGTACTCCAACTCACCCCACACCAGTAAACTCAATCAGAACGTTAGGGCTTATATTTCTGTTTCCGATACACAAACTATAGCGTTTGAGTACAGATTATCCAATCAGTTAAGATAAAGGACACGCTTTTTTATTATCTACAATGTTATTTGGCAGTACGCGCCAAATTTTGGCATTTGGAATATGACATTTGCGTTTTGGCGCTAAAGGCCAAAATTGCTCTTATGGGTGCGTTCAAAGGTTTTATTTTTCGGGGTTGACACTCTCTGCGTGGCGTATGCAAGAGACGCGCGCGTGTCGGTCGCGTGGTCGAGATTAGGCGGTGCATTGATGTCGTACGCATAAAGGCATGGGCCCCGGAGAGACGTCAATTGAACGCAGCTTGGGGGTGGAAATACGGTAAGTTCGGTAGGATTTAAATTATAAATGCGAAATTCTAGCGCTTCTATTTGCATATCCCACGGGCACTTGTACGGTTTTATTTTTAACGAAATACCCGCCGTATAATGGTTGTTTAATAATGAGGGCACGAAAAGCATGACATCTCAGTAAAATTATACTTGAAAATATATTACAGCGACTGAAGTTGATGAGATAAACTGTTAGTATTAACAATTTAAAATTGTGATCCCAATTTTAGGTTAAAGATACATTATCTCCAAACCCTGTTTGACCTTCGGATTCGTCGTATAGGTTATTATACTGATCTATACGGATATTATACTGATCATAATAATAATAATAATGTACCTATTTACAAACTCCCAAAGGGCCTTTACGAGTTCGATACATATCCCGACGGCAGCCTAAATAAAATACCGGGCACTTTGCGAGAAATATGTTTATAGTTACAAAAAAAAAAAGACTTTAGTTACCGGAGTCTCATTTTATACAAGTAATGTCTATTTTAAATAACCTCGCGCTTCTATACATAGCTGGGTTTATACTGCTTACGTAACAATAAGTATCTGTGCATGTGTTTAATAATTTGTAATAGTACATTTTTTCTAGAGCTATAGAATGCCAAATAGAGCCTAAACTGTCTTTAAAATTTTGAGTATAGTACATGGGCACATGAGATGTGGAAAATGTTAACAGTAAACAAAGCAAGGCGACACCAGTGCGTGTGTAAACACTTGCAGGGGAGGAGCAAATAAATCAACGCTAGATCACGGTGTCGGGCCGCGCTCTCTAGAGACCTGGACAGAACATTGAACCAATAATAGAGTAGATGCGGCATCTGTATGATAATCTAAACTAATATTAGAACGAGGAATGAATAGATTCTTTGTTTGTTAACTCAGAAAATACTGGACCGTTTTTAAACTTTCGTAATTATTAAGATACTTTAAAGAGTAACATAAGCTATATTATAGGAAAGACTTGATTTTTGTTCGTTGAAAAAACGATCAATGTAATAATTTTTCCGCAAGTGAAACCCGGGGCTCAGCACAGTCTATACTAATTATACAAAGGCAAATATAGTTAATATATAGGTATTGTTTAAAACTACACATGTACACTAAATATTTCAATAATATTTCTATAGTGCTAAGGTTTAATTTTATAATTTTTGCATTGCATTTCTACATAAAGTACCTAGATATTATTCATTATATGACCCCCTTACACCCCTTAACACCACTTAAAACCAGTATAAAAATCTATGTATATCATCCCTATATACTTAGATACCAGTATATTGAATAAAAGACGAATAATTACGAGTAATTACATAGTATAAGTAAAGACATAGTTGCTTATTGTAACTCCGCCATAAAATGTTTAAAAGCAATGAAATATGCCACATCCATGCCGCCCTTAGGCAGGCGATGAATGACCCAGCCTCTTGGGACATCGCACGCATATTGCACTCATTTCATTTTGTACATACGATTACAACAATCTGGGGACACTTTACACACACCCTGTATATGTGTACAGATGTCGACACTATACAGACACCGAGCCTTTGTTGAGGTATATTTTTAATTAAATTTAAGCTATAAACGATTCATTTCAACTTGAAATTTGATACATATGTGATATTTGATATATTAACATATCCTATGTGTAAATAGATCTAATAATCTATCTCTGTGCCAAGTTTCATCCAATTCCGTTCAGCCGTTCTGGCGTGATTGAGGAACAAACATGTGTACAAATAGTCTCATTTATAATAGTAGTCGGATTGGTTCATTATATTCTACGAAGTAATAGACTCTCCTAGCCTTATCATCTTTAATTTCTACGAAATAGTTCTCCCTAGTTTATTGTTAGTCTCTGTAACAGACATCCACAATATTGCTATTCTCAGTTCGTGTAAAAGCTTTTGAATCTGGAGTCAATAAGGACGTGAAAAGAATCCAGCATTGTTGGCAACGCGCGAGGGATACCACTGGTGTTGCAAGTATCCATAAACAGCGCTAGTGATGTAAAGAAGGACTCAATCCGGCATTATTTAAACATATCAGTGGGTGCTATCCCTCACCCTAAGAAAATAGCGCGAAAATTAAATGTGGCCGACGGGCCGGGGCAAATGTTTGGCCCCTAGAGAGAGGTTGTTAATCATAACTCGTTGAGGGACTGCGGCGCGGTAACAAGCTATGTGTACCTTCACATAGCTATGATTCGATGACGACCGTCTGGTCTAGTGGTTAGAGCTCCTGACTGCGAAACTTGAGGTCGCGGGTTCGAATCCCGCTGAGGGCAGATATTTGTGTGATGAACACGAATATTTGTACCTTAGTCTTGGATGTCCTATGTATTTAAGTATATATCTATCTATATAAGTAAATATATCGTTGTCTAGTTACCATAACACAAGCTTTGTTTACTTTGGGACTAGGTCAATTTGTGTGGAATTGTCCCAGGTATTAATTTATTTATTTACTAGCTGTCCCGCCCAGCTTCGCATGGGTGAAAATTTACATACATACATACATACATACATACATATCATCACGCCAAGTCTCTAACGGGGTAGGCAGGGAGTATAGAGCGCCAGTTCTCTCTAGACTTCATACCTCTTTCGTTTCGTCCACATTCATCAGTCTCTTCATACATGTTCGTCGGTTTCGAATATTCTTGACGTTCCCGTCCTTGAGCGTCCGATCGATTTGATCTAGGTAGTTGGAACGTGGCCTTCCTCTGCCTGTTCTTGCACACACTTTTCCTTGTATATCTGTTTCGTGAATCTTTCTTCACTCATCCTTTCTATATGTCCAAACCAGCGTAACATGTCATTCTTCATCTTTTCAATCTCGGCTTTCGAATCTCTTATTCTTCCGGATTCAATCTAAGTATTTTTATACTTCCTCTGACATACCCAAGGTTTGCTGCCATACAATAAAGTAGGAACAAATATCACAGTGTGGACAGCAACCGTTGCTGCCCATCAACACCGACATGGCCCCATTCGCCTTATTACCGGCAGTTATCCTTCTTTCAATATCTTTTTCATACTTTCCATCTCGTGTGAACATGCTTCTTAAATATACAATTTCACTCACTTGCTCTAGGATTTGCCCATTTACCGATATAACACAATCAGTCACTTGTTAATCTCTTTCGGAAGTGAAAATAAAAATTTCATGAAACACGATTGCAGTCCCGCCTATCGGGTCTAATTGTGAGTCTAAACCATTATCGAATCCACTTGAACACAAACCAAAAAAACAATAAAAAAACATAAAATTCGGTCCAGTATTAAGGAGAAGTTGAATGACTAACACACGGAAGGAATTAGATAATACTTTACACAACTTATATTATGATATTTTTTATTCTACAAATAGCTGTGGCCACAATCTAAACAATTTTGTTTATTTATGCATTGATGCAATACCATTAGCTGGATAAATCATATTTTAAAAAAAAATATATCCGTCCTGTCCTCTTCGGAAAAATAGTAATGGGTATTGTAAAGCATCTTAAGAACGGTATATTTCACTAATACGCTGAAGGATGATGGCATCATCTCTTAGTTACGTTACAATATCGCGAGACTCCATATTCTCCCCAAACACGACTATGGCAAATTGGCAATATCATTTAGCATTGGTGCATTGAAGCCTCTCTCATGTCATGTCGTCTCCTGCAGTTTGCTTGTCTGCTCTGACCAGTATTTTCTGATTGTCCGATGGCATCACATCCCTTCTAAGGCCCTTCCCGTTTTGAACAATTGGATCAACTGATTATGTTCATGCAAAAGTTGTTGTAGCTGCTAAATGATCTCTGCGAACAGCGTTCATTTACTCCACCTTCAGAATTCTCCAGGAAATAAATCTGAAGAAATTTGTATTTACCATTGCCTACGCTGTTCTTCAGTCTCATTGGCTCGAAGATTGAACTGGGCTTGCGTTACACTGCGATTGAACAGGACTTGCGTTACACTGCGATCGAACTGGTGTGCGCCAACCGATATTTTGACACCTTACTGGTGGCATTTTTTTTAGAATAAAATACGACGATTAATCATGAAACTCACACTAAAACAAAACAAAATTTTTTTGCTGTTGTTGTTTTGAAAGAAACTGTAATTTGTTGTTTGTCAAAATTACTACTTGAATGAAATGTCAGTCTATCTATCCGTAGGGTGCGTTCCACTACGCGTTCACAACGATCACGTTCACGACCGCAGTTTTTCCCGTTTCACTTGCTTGTAAGCGTTACCGTCGTAACCTCAAATAGAATGGATTACAGAGCGTTTTGAGCGTGCAGGTAAATAAAATAAACGGCGAGTTAGTAAAATGAAAGCAAAAGATTTAAGAGGTTAGTTTAAAATCTGTAAGCCTTGAAAAAAAATGATAAATTAATGTTTAAATCGATTCATATTGAAAAAAAATATAATCCTTTTTTTGTATGTTAAATAAGTGATGTAAATATTGTTGGTGTATTAAATTAATTTACGTTCAAATTGAATTAAAATGTCTTGCGGTGGCACGTGGATATTTGGTAAGAGGTACGGTCGCCATTTTATATGTTTTGAGTTTTGAAAATGCCGCTAATTTTCTCACGAACGATCACTTCGACCCACCTTTTTAGATGGGTCGTCGTGAGCGAAAGTATGACATTATAATTGACGTTTTCGCCGCGACCACAACGACCGCGGTCCTTATGTGGAACGGTTATAGGAGCATTTTGATCGCTGTGCGAGCTTAGTGGAACGAACGAACGAAAAAAAATTTGGCTCTCCCTTACAAAACTGACTACCAGCTGATTGATTTACTATGGTAGGGCCAAATTTTTTTTTCATATTTCGACCTATGTTCTTTGGGGAAAGTTGTTGAGTTTCATGAGCACATGCACCTCCTTCAGGGTTGATACCCCCTTCCGTTACACGCTGTATATATATTTTAGTACAAACTTGAATATCATTAAAAAATATTCTGGTATAATACCTTGAAAGTGGGCATGAAATTGTCCTGTATAATATGTGTAGCGCCAAATGATGTCATCTGGAAACAGTTGTTATATTTCTGAATGTTAGAATCATTTCCAATCCCAGAAACTAAAGAGCGTAAAGGATCTGGTGGTGGGACCAATTGTAGCAATTTTACTTTGCCTCCAGCACAACATAATCCAGTAGATTCACCAGTGTATTTTAACGCCTTACAATATTTACAAATTATTTTCATTTCCCCAATTGTTACCGATTTGTCGGCACAATAATCAATTGCCGGATCATAGTGGAATGCAGCTCGTTCAAGAATCACAGGAGCACTGCGTCTGCGGATTCGGTCAATTTCATTATGTCGGGCTCGCTGTTGTTGTGTTTGATGTGCACGAACTCGTTGCATTCTAAACCTATCCACTTCATTGTCAATCACTAAATAACGCAATTCTGACATAGCAATACGACTATTTTCTTGATCTGTCTCTCTCTCGTCATCAGTGCGGTTAGCACGTGAGGTAGCTCTTCGCACATTTGATTGACTGCGACGACCTAAGTCAGGTCGTCTTCTCCTCGGCATCGTAACGTAATTAATCAAAATGAGAAAATTTCTCGCTCACTTAACAGTAAAGTGTCACTATCACAAAATATCAACAAAAAAAGAGCACACTACTTGGAATGTCACTATCACAAAGGATCACAAAAGTAAAGAAAGTTCTCGCGCACGTAGCAGTAATCGTCACTCACAAAGATAGAAGGATGCATTCATAGAATATCGAAACCATGATCGTAACACAATATCGTCAATCGTAATAATTTTTTCCGTGTTCTTTTAAGCCATAAATCTCCGTGTTCTGAAGTGCGACAGAATGATTGACATATTAGTTGGTTATCAAATCTTGACACTTTGACGTTAGCAACACACCTCAATTGCTTAGACAACAGTGAGTGATTATAATTTAATATGAACTTTATTGAATAGCAATAAAGTTCAAATTGACTCTAGAAAACGTTTGTATGGGAAATAGAAAAGGGCTGTTTTTAGGGTTTTCCCGGAAATTATTCGATTTTTTCTCGCCTTTTAAACCTTCCCTAGACCTCCACGAACATTTCAAGACTAAGATAAGATAAATCCGTTCAGCCGTTCTCGAGTTTTAGTGAGACTAACGAACAGCAATTCATTTTTATATATATAGATTTATTCACAATGTTTGTAAGTAATGACTGACAGTAAATTTTCTTACAATTTAGTTTTGTCCCCAGAACATTGTAGAAAATGTATTTCGCAATGTAATGTTTTATCTCGACATGAGTGTGTCACGTGTCGTCATGCGGACGAACCCGTGTTAAGGTTAATAAATAATTAAATATTAGTCACCTAGTATCCGACAGGACACTTAATATGTACTGTAGGTACATTCAGGAGCGTGTTCGAGTGGGGTCCGTACGTTCGTTATGCGGCTCACTGATCCGTTACAAGTTTAGGGAATACCGGCAGCTACTAACACCCCTTTGGTCTACACATTTGATAAACTTTATGTGCGATATTCGCCAAAAAATATTAATCTTTAATATCCTCACGCCTTCCACAAGGAACCCCGAAGGGGTATGCAGAGGTGTATAGGTAATACCCACACACCCACTTTCCGCCAGAGGTATATTAGGTGCCAACGTGACAGATGGCGAGTCCATCGCCGTTACTCCAGCACGACTATACATACGCCTTTGAATTTCTTCTCAGACGTATGCAGGTTTCCTCTCGATGTTTTCCTTCACCGTTCAGCTCGTGGTGTGACTAATCACTGTACTTAAGTTCAGAAAAACTCATTGGTACAGTCGGGATTCGAACTTGCGACCATTGCGTCGCAGGCAACTGCTCGAACCACTCGGCCACCACGGCTCTTCTAATCTTTAATCCCTTATTAAACCATACATATCATCACGCCGACTCCCTAACAGTGTAGGCAGAGAATTTAAAGCGCCAGTTCTCACTAGACTCTCCTCTCTAGTATTTTCATCTTTAGGTATATTTTTAAATATATCGTCCTGATATTATAAATGCGACATTTTGTGAAGATGTTTGTCTTCTTTCAAGCTGAACAGGATTAGATGAAATTTAGTTGGCACAAAGATTATCACCTGGATTAACACATAGAATATTTCAGTAATATATTTCAAAGAATATTTGAAAAAGTCAGGAACACTTTAACTAGAAGTGGACTTATTTTGATTTAAACAGGGTTAGATTGAGAGGTTATATATTTAAGTACCTACCAAAGAGTTTTTTCTGAACTAAAGACCTCTGCTTACTCCTTCGAGTCCTCTAGTGATATATCCCACTGATATTATATTATTCATAAAGTAGTTGTGCCCGCGACTTCGTCCGTGTGGAATTTAACAAAAAAGGTATTTGTTAAAAAACATATAATAATATAAAATCTAAAATAACAGTAATATCTAGTTACTCCTAAACATCGGTACAGCCGTTTAAAAAAATAGTCGGAACAAACACAAAGACAGACAAAATTTAAAAAAAATATATGTACCGTGTATACATCCATACACATTTAGTAAAAAGCGGTTATTTTAATATTACAAACAGACACTCCCATTTTATTTATTTGTATAAAGATTTAAGTATTTGAGAATGAGGCTGAACGAATTAGCAGAAATTTGGCACAAAGATAGAATATAAACACGACGCACCCCTTTTCGCCGCGTATATTATTCCGCGCTATAATTTTGTCATCAAATCTATCATCGCTCTCAGGCGACACATGTGTCGATTATAACTTTGTCGTGCCATAAATACCTTCGGACTCCTTAGAACTCTTACGAAGCAATGCTTTAAGTATTAACCTATAAAATTCACAGCATGGAGTTTCCAAGGTGGGTGTGAAAAGGTTCCTGCAGGGTTGGTGGTGTCACTCGCTTAACATCAGGCGGAACGCATGCTTGTTTGCCGCTTTTGTCCATACAAAAAAACTGATAGTAGTAAATCCTGGGCGGTCTGAACCAATGAGTTTTGCTGATGCTAAGTATGGCTATTTGTGAAGAGAAAGCCACCCTTGTACAAATGATAGACTGATAATGCGGCATCGTAGACATACTGATTACCACGGGGTGCGTGCTCCAGACGCCGCCGCAGCGGCCGCTTCGCGTGCACGCCACTCAGTGTGGCCGCGCCGCTTTGTACCGACAGCATACGAGTAGGTATAACAATCGTTAATATATACATACTAGCTTATGCCCGCGGCTTCGCCCGCGTGGAGTTCGAAAAAGTAGCTTTGGAAATGTTCCTGCTAGAATCGGATCAGCCGCTATGCCGTGAAAAAGCATCATATAAGAACGATAGATATTATAATATAAGAACTCTGAATGTTTCAGGATTATAAAAAAAGTAGTCTATGTCCTATTCCTAGGTATAGGCTATTTCAACTTTCAGCCAAATCGGTTCAGCCGTTTGGCCGTGAAAGAACCGCAAACATCCACACTTACAAACTTTCATAATAGTAGACAACATTTATAATAGTAGTAAGAAGTAAGATAATACTATATAATAATAGATTAGAATCGGAGAGCCGTGGTGGTCGACTGGTTCAAGTTACCTGCGACACAAACATTGCAAGTTCGTATCCCGACTGGCATACGTCTGAGAAGAAATTCAAAGGCGTATGTATGTATAGGCGCGCTTGAGTAACGGGGATGGGCTCGCTATCTGTCACGTTGGCAGTACTACCTACACACCTCTGCCTACCCCTTCGGGGACCTTTGCGGATATAACTACCGTTGTAGATATCAGTGGCCCACGGACCATTTTTTTTTCAAGATAAAATTAGCCCCTACTAACTCTTTGTAATTCAGTTAACGTGTACTGTGTAGCAAACATTCAAACTGAAACGTTAAAATGTCAGAGATAACTACCACTCGCGCCTTACCGGCCATTGTGGAGTTGCTATGCTGGAGGCAGAACGGGTCCGGTTTCGCTCGCGTTATGTCTCTCTCTACAGCATAAGGAACGCGGCGTGTTAAAACGCATGTTTCAGAAGCATTTCTCATAGGATGCATTAATTTGTTTCTTTTCACGCTGGTGGTACCTCCAGGACTGCAAGCAGTACAAGGCAGGTGTCAGACGCACGTCACTTGTCCGAGGGACGCGCGAGGCAGCGGTTAGCGTCGCGTGCGGAGCGCTGCAGCGATCGATTTCGCCCCAGGAGTTGCACTGACTGAACTAATTCGTACTCATGTCACTATGCTATCTAACTGTTAGTAAAGTAAGAGTAGTAATTTATGCTTCTTTATTTATTTAGATAAAAGTTCACCAGCGATTGATACAATGTATTCTTATCTAAATAATAAAAATACTGTTTTAACATTCATAAGTTCGGATTATAAAAATCACTGGTTAAGAAGAAATTCGAACACAGGGACAGGCTCGCCATCTGTCACGTTGACACCTATAGATCTATATCCAACAAAAAGAGAAGTACCCTTCTTCCCCTCGGGGAACCGTTGTAGTAAAAGTAAAATTCGGTCGGTAATGTGGAAAGCAGAAATTCCAAATTTCTGAGTATCGTATTCAGAATATCGCCTCTATTGCACATCTCATTTATAATTATTGGTCCGTTTCAACGTGAAGAAGTAAAATATGAAATCGCTAAATATAGGTACCGTACCTATATTCAATATATATAATACTTATGTATGTATATAGGTACCTATTATACCTAGATTCAACTATACATAGCATCTAAAATAGTGTATGATTATGATTCCACGATTTAAAAATTAGTTTTTATGTTCTGTTACTTGTAACACTATTTTATTATGTTACCAACGCCATATCAATTCCCTCTATGCTATATATCTCCCGTAACTCCAATAACATAGATAAATCCAATGATGCGTTATAACCAACGCCCGAAAAATTCTTGGAGAAAACTTAGTCACTCATGATACCTTAGCACTTACCAAACCTAACGTAGCGCCTAGTCCACAGTCCACGACTAAATAGATGGCCGAGAACCGAAAGACTGTTTCCCAATTGTTATTCCATTACTACAATAATCATAAAATAACACTAAACGGGAGTATGGAAATTTATTATTTTAGTGCCAATTTGACTCAATAGTAGTCCAATCGAATCTAAATTACGACAACATCTGTCGACCTTTAATATCGCATGCTAGTTGTGGAGAATTCAGTTCATTCTTACTATGTAATAAATATTTATATTTTCTTTGTGTAGTAGGTATTTATGGCGTGGATGATGTATGTGAACCTATGTATGAAGAGATACCTGTATGGGTGTGGATGAAGCGAAAGGGATCTGTACGGCCAGATACTCATATTTTCCGTTAAGATGTAAAAGAGTTGTAATATTATAAAAACTGATACTCAGGTATATTTTCATTTGCAATTGGATTAATTGAAGTGTTGGCCTTTCGGCAAAAAAAGCCGTCATGTTGACAGATCTCCGAGAAGAGAGTGAAAGGCACTACCTATCTTGTTATAGTGTCCCTGTTACTCTCGTGGATTCAGGACGCTCTGTTTCATTCGCACTCACTGACTGGACTGGAAGTTTTATATCTTAGACGCTTCTACTGTGCGTTTATTTTTCATTTCTTTGCCAAAGAGCAAGGGCGAAGAAAATAATTTTCTGTTAGCTTTGAACCCGCCGCCGCGAGGGAAAAATGGGAAATTTGGAAAATGTAATTGGATTCTGAACTAATCTCGACGCCTCTCTCGCATATAATGGGAGGGCGTGCGTGTTCAGATATATTGTACCTATACCTACATACGTACGTTTTTAACTTTTCAGTAACACGATTAAAGTAATAATTATAGGTGATAATGATAACCCTCCTTAGATATCGAAGGGATACTTAAAAGAATAAAACCGTCAGAAAATAATAGATTAGAATTGGAGAGCCGTGGTGGCCGACTGGTTTAAGTTGCCTGTAGGTACCTACCAATGAGTTTTTTCTAACCTTAAGTACAGTGATAAGTCACATCGTGGTGTGAAACATCGAGAGGAAACCTGCATACGTTTGAGAAGAAATTCAAAGACGTTAGTATAGTCGTGCTGGAGTCACAATGGACACGCCATCTGTCACGTTGGCACGTAAAGTATATCCCTGGCGGAAAGCAGGTGTATGGGTATTACCTATACACCTCTGCCTACCATTTCGGAGTCCCTTGTGGGTAGGCGTGAGGATAAATATTTCGAATGTATTTTTGCATTTATTTACAAAGTAGGTACTATTTCATGTTTATCTTTATATTTACAAGTATACGTTAATATCTGTGGAGTAGTCAGAATTGAATGCGGACCAAGTTGGTTATATCTTGATATATATATTTCTTTTGTTTTTTTTTGTTCTTTGTCACTGAACTCCGAAACAGCTGAATCGATTTTAATGAAATATTCTGAGTATCTTCAGGTGGATTCGAGAATGCTATAGATTCACAATTAGACTGCGATCGGGTTTCAGGAAATTTATTTGTTTCACCCAAGCGAAGCTGCAACAACTACTTAGTATAATAAATAAAATTCAAATTTGGCTTCATTGTAAATATTTATTTCAAATACTATGAGTGCTTACGGTAACCAATGATACAATGTTACGACTCGGAGACGCCTAAGTTCACAGTAATATCCCTATCTTAACCCATTGGCGTGTTATATCACCCCTCCCGCCGAGGGAGAGCGCCGTCATGCGAGCCACTCCATACAAAAACAATCTTGATTAACACTCGCATAGAGGCAGCTTACAAAACTAAATAATATCTATCTTAAGTAGTAAATTTTCGTAAAAACCATTATTCACACTGCATATACCTACATTTTAATGTGAATAACGATCGTTTTACCATAGACAATTGTATATTTAATAAACGATTTATCTATTACTAAATTTCTATACACAGAGGCACACAATCCTTAGAATCTAGCTCAATTATGCTAAAGAGCTTAATGTCCCAAGTAAAAATGTTACTCGATAACGTCTTAGCTAACAATATGCAGTCCGCAACAAACAATTTACACTTGGCAAAATTTTGTATCTCAACTTTTATGTGAGTATGCATCTGATTCGCATACAAATACCTTCTAATTATTATTAAGCACAAGGAAAAACTCTTCCAAGTAGTAGTAGTTTTGCCAGGTGCGTGCATTTTATATTCATAAACATTTCAAATTATTTCTACTAACTAAATCTATAGGCGGCCCCCCCGACCTCGCTTACTGTGACCAGAGTCGGTTTGCTTACATACCTAATGTAATGACATTCTCTGGACGTGACTTGTTATACTCACCAGAAGTTAACTTATTCTGTTTATCGTGAATGAGCTCATTCGCATTAATGAATCTACAAATCCAATCGCAAATGACTGCCTTACAACTTCACTTAATACTTCTGTTTAATTTAAAAATTCGGAATTTATTATTTGGTACAATTGGTTTACCATAACGACGTCCTAATTACTACAGATGCAACTTTTTTTATGGATTCACCCAACACAGAACCCGAGTCCGTAACATGACAATCTTATTTTAAGAATACAAGAGGAATTACAGACTTCGTATACAGCGTCGCTAATTGAATTGGCTGCAAATGCACGTCACTGTAATAAAAAAATTCAAATGCGAAATTTTATTTCCTTCATATAAATGCATCTCACAAACATTATTGAATTATGAATGCAATAGCCAGTAAGAGCCCGCACTCACTCACCGACTCAAGTCTTAGTTAGTAATTGTTATGATCTCAAGATAATTGTTATGAATATAATTATTTGTAGTTCTGAGGTAAGTTACCATTGTCCGAATTCTCAAATGATACATACATTAATTACATTATATTGAGACAGTTCTTTTACGCGCAAGTCTTAGGAGAACAACTAATGCAATTGAAAAATATTTTTGCATTAGATAGCCAGTTTGTTAAGGAAGGTAGCTTTCCCAGCAACGGAACAGCCAAACTTAACACGGGTGAAACTGCAGGACAGACGAATTTATTTTTTATTACTTTGGAGGGTAGTATGTACATCTATTAAGTTTATTTACAGGTACTTGCAACTCCTTAACAGAACACATATGAGAGATATTGAACCTTTCCTTATTAGTCGATGAGTGCTCAGAAATTTGCCGTAATTAGAAGTAATAGGAGTAACCGATTGAGGAAGAATAATTAGTGTCCATAATATGAACTGGTTTTTGGTTCAATGTAGCTTGTAATTCGCTACGGTCAATGCGCCGTTCATCGGTCATATGATACATATAATGTATCTTAATGGGATTCATATTCAATTTGGTTCCAAATGATTCTTTACCGATGGCTTAGAGGGAACTTGACAGTGCGTAACATAACATAACATAACGTAACGTAGCGTGACGTGACGTGACGTATCGTGAACAGTCTGTATACACAGAATGCAAGTGCAATATGATAATACTATAGAAATCGACAATTGTCACAATTGTGTCTTAAAAACTAAAAAGCGACTAGAACTAAACAAATCTACTCAATTTTGAATTGTCATAAAAACTAAAAGCTTCCTTATTGATCGCAATAAACAATAATATATGAATACATACACAAGATTATGTTTGACATATAAGGATAGTTGTTGTAGAAAGATTTACGTTGGCTAGATATTGAAATTAACACGAGGGCAGGATGTCTTTCAATATATATGCCTCACAATTTATATATTACTGGTAGGACGCTAATCCATCGCATCTTATAACCGGTAAGGAAAATATATTAAAATTTACGAAAAATTACAATAGTAAATGTCAATTTTTAATCTTTTAAATAAACTAAAAATGTTTACTATTGTTATAAACATTAATTTAAATAATTGAACTAAACTATACATGGTACTAGGACAATGAGGTCCGACAATAAAAATTTCCTATCTTTGTTTTTCAGTCAGTGGTCAAGTGTCAATCCTTTGCAGCCCTACATTCTTCAAAATTGAGAGAACAAAAGAAACTATCAATAAAATATGAGACCGATACAACAGCATGCAATAAAATTGATACATATATATAACTCTCTATGATATATTCATTTGATTGTGCAATGATAAATGTGCTGTGTCATATAGTAGCTATATGTTGGCACTATTCCTTGGAGAACGAAAAAAAACATACTTGTATCAACTAACCAATGATATCTCTCAAAATTTGTATTATATTCTAGAAATCGTATCACTCGAGACATTGCAGTGAAGGCTTACTATATAGTCTTTGTTTTAATCCTATCTTTAATGTGTTGATAGCATAGAAACAACAAATTGATATGTCGTGCGTAGTATTAAAAAACCATTCTCGAAATAGTTGCAAACAATAAGTACTTCGCATAATGCCACAACAATGGTTTAAAAAGCTGCATATATTTGGTGAAGATTGTTAGTAACAACTAGACTAGAAATACGCTAAATACAACTTACAGTAAGGTACTAGCGAGAGTAGACTCTAACGGTCGCTTGGTAAGGTCCACTTTCCTATGCCATCAACACAAGGCACTACACTATATCACTGAGTTTCTGAGAGTTGGTACGCGACGGCCCTCACTAATCAATTCTGCGCAAATCCACCAGCTTCACGTCCTTCACGTGAAGGTTGTGTTTGGACTTGCCGGCGAACTTGATCACTGCTTGCGTTGACACCAGAGGCACATGTCGGAGGTCCAGTCTGCAAATTAAGTTTTATTGATAATTAGTTTAGTTGTTCTGCCCCCATAAACACAACACGATCGGTTCTCGAGATCAAGAATAATGTTTCCGTAACAGTTGATAGTCGGACATGGACAGCGACAGTTAATGTATGAGTATGGTGTGGTGTGGTGGGGTGTTTATGTGTGGGTGTTTATGTGTACGTGAATGTATGTATGTGTGTTCGCATGTGCATATGTGTGCATGTGTGAATGTGTGTTCTGATCATGTGCGTGTACCTGGTAGTGGTATGGGTGTTTATGAGTATATGAACGAGTTCGCGCGTGTGTTCGTATGTGTACATGTGTATTCTCATGCGTGCATGTGTGTTCCCGTCATGTATGTCGGCGTGTGCGTGTGTGTGTGTACCTGACGAGGTTGGGACACCGCGCGAGGTGGTCGAGCGCGGCCTCTGTGAGCAGCCGGCAGCCAGCCAGCGAGAGCCGCTTGAGCGAGTGGCGCGCCAGCTGAGCCGCGCCGGCGTCCGTCAGCCGCGCGCACGACGACGCGTCCAGCTCCACCAGCCGGGGCAGCGCCTGCGCACACAACACGTCAGCATTCTCTACTATTGATCACTATCTACTACAATCAATTGAATCAAACAAATCTATCACATGTTCCGCACAACTACTTTGTTGACTAGGGACATTCTAAAATTTACAAATATACAAAGGACACAACTGGGATATAAGATTGAAATTTTTTATTTAATATAAATTCATATTATTCATACGGTTGCTTGATTACGTCAAGAGTACTCGGAAACCAGCAATCGCTGGTTACTTCATATCAACACACGGTAAAGCTGTATATTCATGTAGTAAGGTGACTGATAAATGTAGTTGAAATCAATTTTACATGCGAGAAACCACGCGGCCCTGCTTATATAACAACTAATTAGTACCTGCACAACATATCTCATCGCGACATCGGTGATGTCCGTCCCGGGCAGCCGCAGTACAGTGAGGGCCGCCAGCCGCGAAGGCTCCGCCCCCTGCGCGCCGCCGCCGGGCCTGGAGTTCTCAGGCGGGGCGAGCACGCCGCGCAATTTGGCATCGTCCAAACACCGTGCGAATGATAAGTCTAGTGACGTCAGCGGGGGACACGTGGAAGAGCGCAGTGCTATGGCCGCCTCGGCTGGGGAGCCCGCTAGAGACAAGGAGCGCAGCGTGGGCACGCGCGCTAATAACCTGGAATAAACAAAACAATAATAATAATAAATAACTGGGACAATTCTACACAAATTGACCTAGTCCCAAATTAAGCAGAGCTTGTGTTATCGTAACTAGACAACGATGTATTTACTTATATAGATAGATATATATATAAATACATTGGACATCCACGACTAAGGTACAAATACTAGTGTTCATCACACAAATATCTGCCCTCAGTGGGATTCGAACCCGCGACCTCAAGTTTCGCAGTCAGGAGCTCTAAGCACTAGACCAGGCGGTCGTCAAACACAATCAACATTGGATCCGAACATACACATTAACTGGACAAGATTCTTAAACCATACTTTAACTACTATTAACATTAGTGTGTATAAAGGATTGGCATCATTATCGTTCTTGGATGGATGTACATTAATATGAAAAAGTTTGACAGCGCGTGGTTTGGTTGTAAAGAAACGACGACTGAATGTGTCAAGAGTGCTGAAAACCACGAGAATACATACGCGCATGTATGAAGAGTTGATTGTGAATGAAGCGAAAGGAAATGTCTGTGAAACCCCGGAAAAGACTCGGATATGTATCCTACTATTATTAAAATGTGAAAGTTCGTGGGAGTGTTTGTTACTCAATCATACCAGATCAGTTGAATAGAATTGTATGAAAGTTGGCACAGATAAAAAATTTAGAATGTTTTACTTTGGTTTTTTTTTTTAAATGCAATGAAATCAACATTAACTCAGGTAAAACCGCGAGGCGGCACAGGCAGTCTGCTACAAATGCGATAGTCATGAAGTAGTGGGAAATTATCGTGCGGAATCCTGCACAGTCTTGAGGTGAAAAGAGTAGACTTCTGCCTACGACTTGGTCCTTATTACGAAATAAGCAGCAACACTTACCAGGCGAGCTGCCTCCGAGCCAGCTGGCACCACTCGAGGCCGAGGTTGACCGGCTGCCGCCTCGCGATACCGGTCAACTGCGCGGCCGTTAGTCGCACTTGCACGAACGACATATTTCGCCAAAGGCACGGGTCCATCTGGATACAATTCACAAATAATGCATACCAATGTACACTAATCTATTTTTATATCATAAAGAGGAAGAAACTTTATTTGTGAAACTAATCCGATTAGATAATATATTTTTGTATTAGATGGTCCGTTTGTTTTGTTTATGTTTAAGATCTGGACATGGCTAGTAACACATCTGTCATCGAAACGCTGTACTAATAGACGGGGTACGAAAACCTACAGCAGTTCTCAAGTTCATTCCCCAATCAATTCCCATAAGTAGACCCATAGTACCTTTTGGCAAAAGTACTAAAGCATACAACTGCATAAAATTTATGTCAATATCTGTTTTTTTTTCTAATTTCCACCCCTATGTGAATTAATAATGCTGCTTATTAAAACATTTTAACCACGCAGACAGTCATGCGAAACAGCTTAACCTAGCCTTAGACCTTAATCAAAGTTGAACTCACAGTATACTCGGCCCAAGCCTTGCAGACGAGCGCACAGGTAGCGAGATCGGAAGGCGTGAGCTTGGCGAACACGCACATTATGGCATCGCGGTCCAGCCAAGCGAAGCTCGCCGCCGACTGCGAGCACACGGGGGGCGCGGGCCGCACCGGGTACAGGGGCTTCTTCAACACCTATGTAACAAGGTTAAAATTAGCGTGACGCTCAAGAGGTGGTATTAAAGTACGTAATAAATGTGTGGTTCCCCCCACGCATACTTTAAACCGGTGGTGGGATGAGTACCGGTGGCTGCGCACCTTGGCGGAGTGGTGCGTCAGCTGCAGCGCGAGGTGCGCCCGCAGCGCCTGCTTCTTGGGCGCCTCGTCCTCGTCGCTGGCGCGCCGCCGCTTGGCCGGCAGCTCCCAGGCCTCGGCCTCCGCGCCCGCCGCCTCGCCGCCCGCCCCCCCCACTACACCCTCCCTGCCTTCCTCCTCCATTTTAATGTCTATACGTGCAAACATACTACATTGGCAACATACAACATACGAACGTCCAAGGTACGCGATTACAGAGAGCATTCATGGAGTCGAGGAGTAAAAGCTGAGTGGTGGCTGAGTGGTCGAGTAGTTGCCTAAGACTCAAAGATCGCAAGTACGAATCCTGACTTTAACAGTGAGTTTTTCTGATCTTAAGTACAGTGTTTAGTCACAACACGAGCGTTACGGTGAAGGAAAAAACGCCTGACAAGCAATTAAAATGCGTATGTATAGTCCTGTTTGGGTTACGGCGATGGGCCCGCCATCTGTCACGTAGGCCCTTATAATAGAAAGTCGGTGCTTGGGTACTACCCATACACCTCTGCCTTGCCTACACCTTCGGGGACCCTCCTGGGAAGGCGTGACGGTATTATTATTCATGGAGTCTGATCAATGCGTGCTTTAAACCTGCGAGCATTTATAAAGACGAAAGAGGTTGATGCAATTTGAGGTCAGTTCCTCTCCGCTTGCATAGTGAAAGAGTCATCGTCATGATAGGTTTATTTTTACTTCTGACTAGAGTCAAATGTCCTAATACTAGACAGGGCCTATATATATGCATAAATATTAAAGTGAATATTATTTGGATTAATGTTACAATTGGTTCTATTAATAATTTGGTGAACACATTTATTAATAGAACAAATTGTAGCATTTAGAGTGACAAAAACATTAATTTTGTTTAGTCTGCTCTCAATAAATGAATATTTTCTTAATGTAACATACCCTCCTCTTTTTTGATAAGTGGCACTTCACCTTTGTTCTCGATGTCTGAGCCAGCCTCCGACTTTAGTGGCATCGGAGGTGGCGGCGGCAGTAGATTGTTCTGAAATACAACACATTTACTTGAGCTTCTATATATATATTTATATAGTACAAGGTTTCTCAGACAAAAGGCCAGTTGGTATAATATGTATATGATAAAAAATAAATAAATATCTTGGGACAATTCCACACAAATTCAACTAGTCCCAAATTAAGCGAAGCTTGTGTTATGGTAACTAGACAACGATATATTAATTATATAGATAGATATATACATAAATACATAGGACATCCAAGGCTAAGGTACTAATACTCGTGTTCATCACACAAATATCTGCCCTCAGCGGGATTCGAACCCGCGACCTCAAGTTTCGCAGTCAGGAGCTCTAACCACTAGACCAGACGGCCGTCAAAAACATTTAATGTTGACAAATTTTTACTTCATTTTCACATAAAACTGTTGTAATGATAATATCTTATTAATAGTTTCTGAATAATGCCCATAACCCATATTTTGGAGTGAATATGCTGTCATTTTGTTATCTTTGGCAGCTGCTAAAGGTCGCTAATTCGAATCCCAGTAATATGTTTTGGCAACGGAAGTGCTTTGGGGGGCCATACATTTTCCATAGTTCAAGGTTTTACCTAAATATATTATAGGTACCAGAGAAGATATTGTGCAATTTCACAGCCGCAAATCTATTGATGTAGTAAATGTGAAAATGAATGTACATGTCAAGTATCAACTTACCTGCTGATGCTGACCGAGCTGACTGGCGTCCGAGCCGACACTCATCCGCCTGAGATCTGACGACTTTTGACGCGCACGGAAGTGGCGCGGCTGTAAAATTGGCATCATTAGTCTTTCCAAAGTGACCTAATTATTCAAAGTTAGAACATGTATCATCATCTCAAATGACAATACCTCGCTGGGGCGATATCTTAGACTTGATCATGCAAAAGATCACAGTAAAATATTGAAGCTTGTAAAGTAATCGATTTATTCCTATGTTACTTGCTACTGATATTGCAAGCATCTGGCTATGGTTATCATAGAGATGCAAGTGCTTACCATTAGGTAAGCAGGTTGCATTAACGATTAAAATAAGTTATTTTTACTTTAGAAGATTTTATATTGATATCATCAAATGGGATGGTCTCGCGTGCCTAATATTTTCACGAAGCAGCTATTGCCATATAACTTTAGTAACCACATAAACCAGCTAAACCGTACTGCCTACCCCGTGAGGAGCTCGGCATAATATTATGTATGTATGTACCAGCTAACCGCACTATTTCAGATTTATCGGCCAATTTTGGAATTCAAGACAGAGAAAAAGAATCAAATAAGTTAACAAAATATATCAAACCACAATAAAAATTAAAATATTTAATTCATTGTTAAACGTCAAGTCAGCAATAGTTTATCCAAGATTGTAGTCAGTTCGAAAATAATTTTCTTGACCTGAGAGGATGCCATAGCATGGTATAGTATGTACCTTATAGTCGTGGTTGAGCCCCATGGTGGTGCAGGTGGGGCACTCCCAGGAGTTGGGCAGGTCCTCGTTGACCTGTCCCCCGGGCGGCACGCAGGCCGGGTGCACGATGCTGTAGCACACAGAGCACTCGCGCAGCGACGACGCCCCGTTGCGGCCTGACACCACACAACATATCATGCAAACACTTCCAACAATACAAGACTTAATAATAATAATAATTTGAAAAAATAAGCGTCAATTATCCTAATAATTTTAAATGCAAGTTTGTGAGGATGGCTGTTACTCAATCACGCCAGAACGGCTCAACGAAATTGGGGGGAAACAGGAATGGCACAGAAAATTATTAGCCGTAGGATATTTTTTATTGCAGAACACCTACCATGAAATCAAATTTTAGGGGGGGAATTTGCAGGCGCACAGTTAAGTAGGATATATGTATACGCTTTACAGACACATAGATATATGTATAGAAAAACGTTTTCCTTAGTGCCATCACAACGCTATATCTATTAATTTGATTATAGAAATAGGCAATGACTAACTGAAATCGATATCAGCTGCTTTATAGTGTAAAAGTTGACCTAGCTTTATATATGATGATTATCGAAATATATTATCCGATATAAAACTGGTGGGGTTCTCTCTCCGTCTACCCCATGAGAGACTATGTATAACTATAAAATCTACCTGCAATGAAATTATGCTTTGCTTATTTTATATAATAATGTCAAATTGCTGTATTTATAACTGAGTCACTGGGGTGGTCATTTTTATGCACTCTAATAAAATAACAATAATTATGCAAATAAGTAAACAAAATTAATGTTAAAAGTTCGGTCGGCCAGTGTTATGTAGTTACCAGAGTTACCCTTGGCCTGTGGAGCGACGGGAGTCTGCATCCAGCCGTCGAGGTGGCACATCGCACACGAAGCCGTCACAGGCAACATTGGCTGGAAGAGGACATACACATCATTATAGGCAACAAAATCCTAAAGTTAATAGACCATAATTTTTATTTTTGACAACACCAACCTTATAGTGGACAGACCATTTTTCTATTAGGTAACACAAACCCAACAGAGCCTAATGTAGATAGGCCTGTTTTTATTCTCCGGCAATGTTTGTACGTATCAGTAACGGTGTCGAGCAAACGGCCTTCTTGGGTGCTAAGCAAACCCAGCTGAGGGCATCTGTGAGGGACTTCGGCTAAGGACGTTGCTGATTCATGAGCTAGGGTTTGGGCTGCACTATAAGTTTACTAACCTGTAAGCACTGCCTCATAATACAAGTCTGCTTGGCGCGGCCGAGTCCACCGAACTTGACCATGTCATGGCAGAACACGCATTCACCGCAGTCGGTGCGTTGGCACGCCTCACATCTCTTACACCTGGAAAGTTTACATTTGCGTAATAAATATCATGTTATTTGCACAGAGGCGAATCATGATTGATATATTTTTCTAAAGGAAATTATTCTAGAACGTCTAGCATGTATCCCAGACTGCCTAAGATGTCTAGAATAAGTGCTAATAAACTATATACATAGTGCCATCCACGAAAACCCGCCCCACCAATTACTAACCAGGGGGGTCGCCGGATGCGGGGAGTATGACCAGAGTCTAGTAATTGTAGTGTGTGTGCACTCATAGGTAATCAGTGTGTACCGATAATAATCAAACATTAGTGGAAAGTTGCACATTTACACTATAAACTATGAGGAAGAATAGTGGGGCGCGTCTTCGTGGATGGCACTATATATATGTGTCTAGCGGTTGTGTAAGAAAGATTTTCAATCTACATTCAAAGCTTCGTTTTAAATAACTATTCGAATACGCGATTCTCGTACATACAGATAGTTATTTAGTAGTTAGATATATATATATTATTTAGTAGTTAGATATATAACCTAACCTAACCTAACCTAAAATATATCTGTGTGGGTACTACCTATACACCTCTGCCTACCTATTCGGGGACCCATGTTGGAAGGCGTGAGGATATATATGTGATAGAAACTGTATAAATGAAAGCCACCATTCGGTGTAGTGGGTGTCGCTAAGGCGGTCGGTCTTGTATGGTGAGTATACCTGGTGCGGCGACGGCGAGGCGCGCCGCTGGCGTGGTCGGGGCGGGGCCGCGCCGGGCCGCCACGCCCGCCGCCGCGGGGGCCGCGCCCGCCCGACTGGCGCCGCTCGCCCGACGTACAATCGTCCGGCCCTACATTAACATTATTACAAACATTCTATAAATACTAGCCGTGCCGAGCAGTTTCACACGCGTACAATTTTATTTTACAGGTAAATATATTTGCAGTATTTATTCCGGACACGAACATTTCATATTAGTTATAATATATTATTATACTAGCTGTCCCGCCCAGCTTCGCCCGGGTGAAAAAGTTTAACTGCCCGAAACACGATCGCAGCGCCACCTATCGGATCCAATTGTGATGTAAGTTATCCTATCTTTTAAGTTGGATCAAACTGCACACAGTGTGCAAATTTTATTGAAATCGGTTCAGTAGTTTAGGAGTCACGTTTACAGTCACAGTTGAGAGCGGACAAACAACGTGAAGCGTAATTTATATATATTAAGAGATTATTTTAATATAACTTAGAATTAAGACATATTAAAATACGCCAGTACTGCTGTACTACTAGTACTTATGATAACTAGTAAATCAATTTGAAACTAGATTTTTCATTTATCCCTGCGAGCACACACGCCCACCCACGACATTACACCCTTAGCCACAGAAACTTCGGTATGACTAACCTTTGAGCACGGGTTGTCCAGTGACGGCCATTGCCTGCTGGTCGTGGCGGTGTTGCTCCACCAGCGTGCGCACGTCCTTGACCAGCGCGATGGGCTCGGCCAGCAGCTCAGGGACCGACTTGCGCGCCGCCGGCAGCTGGTGCAGGTACATCACTATTGCCTGCACACAAACACATCATATCTAAACCTTTATAACGTGGGTAGTGGCCATGGCTTTTGTGCTAAGGATTGCGTGTAATATTTCTTTCTATCTGTTAACAAATTTCTTTCTATCTGTTAACAAAGCCTGACATTGCTTTATTATATATAGTCTCGTTTTACTTAATTGCTCGAAAAAAAAGTATTAACATCACAGCCATGAAAATTCCGTCGTATGTGCTGCTTTTCACATATACATGTTATATTCACTGGCAATTAAACTATTTGATTCTTCTCTCTTAGAAAAGATAATAACACCCGATTTTAGGGATCCAAGCCTTCGAGAAAGGAAATCAGTTCAGAAATATTCAAATTCACACGAGCAATTCTATGAGCATAGACGTATCGATGTAATGTTCCTCAATCACGCGTTGACGGCTGAACGGTTTTGGATTGCTATTGGAACTGCTCAGAATTATAACCAGGATTACCGATCATTGTTTCGTTGGGATCATAGCAATCGCCTTTAGCAGAGGTAGTACTGCGAGCTTTTGAAAAGAGTAACCATGGAGTTTCTTGCCAGTTCTTCTCCATGGAAACGACCAACCCGAACCGAGCACATTATAAGTGCCCACCTAGGCCTAGACCTAGGCCTTTATTTATGTGAAATAAAAATATTTTAATTTTGAGGTACAGTTTTGTTTTTATTACCTTGAGCCCGTGCAATTCGTTTTGTGTGAGGTGGACGTGTTCGCTGGGGGGCGGCGGCGGCGGCGGCTGGCCCTCGGCGGACAGGTGCGAGCGGCCGAGCAGTGCGCTCACGTAGCGGTCCAGCACGTACCACAACATCTCCGTGAAGAACGGGTACCGGAACTTTTGGGGCACCTGAAAATTTCAAATACATCGACATACATACATATCATCACGCCAAGTCCCTAACGGGGTAGGCACAGAGTATAGAGCGCCAGGTCTCTCTAGGCTTACATACCTCTTTCGCTTCGTCCGCATTCATCAGTCTCTTCATACATGCTCGTCGGTTTCGAGTACTCTTGACGTTCCCGTCCTTGAGCGTCCGATCGATTTGATCCAGGTAGGTGGAACGTGGCCTTCCTCTGCCTATTATTGCACCCACTTTTGCTTTGTATATCTGTTTCGTCTTTTCTTCACTCATCCTTTCTGTGTCCAAACCAACGTAACATGCCTTTCTTCATCTTTACAATCACGCCCTCATTCACGCCAGCTGATTTGCGAATCTCTTCATTGCGGATTCGATCTAATATCTTTACTCCGCACATTTTTCGAAGAGATCGCATCCCAAATGCAAATTTATCAAATTATCGTATATGATGAATATTGATCGGCTTGATTAGTCACACTACGTGCGCTTTACATAGTGCTCATGGTGTAATAAATTAGTACAAACTTTCAAAAGAACCTATCTGTTCATGCTACCACTACCACTAAGTAAGTAGTAACACCCCTCAATAGCCTCCAAGCCAATCCATACACATATTGATGGTAACTTTTTGTGTTTCAAAATACTGGTGAATTTTATATTTTAATCAGTTTGCAGTCAAAAACGAACCTTAGTGACGTCTTCCACCTGTGCTATTTTCAGTTGTTTTTCAATACCGAACTGATGTAGAAAATTACCGCCGAACACCAAAGAGTCGCTCGGAGTATACACAGCGTGTATCCATCCGGTCGGGATGAAGAATGTGTAGCCAGCTTGGAGCTGAAATAGAATGAAAAATATTTTAATCCTTAACACAAGCACTACTGGATCAAAAATTAAACAACGTTCAAAATTTCAGTAGCGCATTAAACATACTGTTACTTATTTTTTTACCAATTAGTAGAGCCAATTACGCTAATGAGCATAGATCATAAAATTATTAGAATAATCAACAGAAAAAGTATGAACAAAATTTCACACAAAAATGTATACATCAATTTTTCATTCGGACGTTCAGACAAAACATCAGCAAATAGCATTTATCATATTAGCACATAGCATTATCATATTAGCACATAGCATAATCGTAATGCTACAAGTTAATCCAGCTAATAATCTACCTCTGCACCAAATTTAATTACATTACGTTCTCGAGACGACCGTCTGGTCTAGTGGTTAGAGGTCCTGACTGCGAAACTTGAGGTCGCGGGTTCGAATCCCGCTGAGGGCAGATATTTGTGTGATGAACACGAATATTTGTACCTAAGTCTTGGATGTCCTATGTATATATCTATCTATATAAGTAAATATATCGTTGCCTAGTTACCATAACACAAGCTTTGTTTAATTCGGGACTAGGTCAATTTGTGTAGAATTGTCCCATGGTATTCAGGTTAGGTTCTGTAGTTTATGCATGAAAGAGGAGACATTCCCCATTGCAAATTCATAATTAGTAGGATAATTGTAGATGTATCAAAAAGGATTCACTGCTGTGAGAACGCCATCTTTTGTTTTACACTTTAGTTCACTTAAATTTTACTATAAGACACACTTTTATTTGTAGGATAATATTGTACTACCTATAGTAACACAAAAATTTTATATATAGATATGGTGTATTCCACTTATTTCTTATAATCCAAGGAATAAAATTGCAGCGCCATCTTTTGAGGATTAAAAGAAACTATGGTGCGAACTATACAAATGATTGGCTCCATAATACTCATACATGATTGCTACGTCATAATATTAAATATGAAGATCCTTACATGTACTCTGATGCACTTCTCCACAGTGTCTCCGAAGAACACGTCCGACTGTTTGCCAGATAGCACCCACTTCTCATACAACTGCAGGTTCTTCTCTGTCGGTGGAATGAGCCAGAAAACCTTTGCGCCTGAAATTTGATAAATAGAATATATTCATCAACTATTGTTATAGTAAATATTTATTTAACTGTTTTTACCACATACCTTCTATTAATAAAAGCTTTGTGACCAAATCGTATAGGAATACAATTTTAAATATGGCATGTTTAAGTCTAGAGAGAATTGGCGCTCTCTCTCTGTCTACCTCGTTAAGGACTCTGCGTGATATGTACGTATATGTATGACACTATTATACCACAAAATAACGCATGCATGCGCTCCGCCTAGTGGTAAGCGGTTACCATCGCTTATGAACGCTTGTAACCCCATGGGGCGTTGTCGGCAAGTACTTTTCGCACCCTTCATGAAGTACTTTACTACTATTACTATGTAATTATTTATTTATTTATTGCTCATTATAACTGTTACACCAATTACAATAATTAACACATGATAAGGAGCTGTGTCCTACAACAAGAAAAATATTATAGGCATAGAACCAACTTAACAACTCTGAACAAAACACATATGTTGGTTTCGACAACTGAGAAAACTTGTAACTGAACTTGTATACAGAATTCCTCATACTGCGCGAATAGAACTAGCTGACCTAATTGATACAAAAATAATAACATCCCTGTACGTCAAAATCGGGAGGTTTTTTTGAATATTCCCACCCAGATGATGGCGTCACGCGTAACGGCGTAGCTACGCACTGCGCAGGAAATTTTATTGACTAATCAGGATATTCCACAATTGAGCGGCAAAAATTCCGTGCTGCTATTGGTGCAATGATTTGACGTTTGACGTAAATCGCGCAGCATCCACACTTTTCACTCAACCATCATCCAATTATGCACTTTATAGCTATTAATCTTATGATGCATTATCGTTTATAGTTTATTACGAATTTAACGCAAAGGGTATCGCGTCATATTTCTAGTACTCACCTCTCAAAATGTGATACCACACCGAGGTGCCGCCAAAATCGATGTGGAAGTCTGTGTAGCAACCCTTTACAGACATTAGGCAATATTTCTGTACTTTCGGATACATCATGTCGTCTAGAGCGTTTGTCGACTCCGTCTAGAAGGAATGCACATATTGAGATCGAATTGAAACTGTTTGGTTCGTTTGACTTTCTTGTATTATTATATATTATAAATCACGACTCATTTAGGTAGTGAGGTAGGCATGATATGTATGTAGAATGCAATTATTATTTATGTAAATTTAATTCCATTTCATCTGGAATTTATGCCTATTTCACTTAAAGTATAAAGTGAAATAGACTATACTGTATTTCCCATCGGACTGCCCAAACACTTAAGACACACCCAGTTTCGAGTGCTCTCATCGTGGCAACTCCTTGATCGTATCCACAAATCGTCGTAAACACAAACCTGTTGATCCTTGAGATGCCGCGGCCACACCGTGTCGACCCAGTCAATGAGGCGCACAATGCGCGGCGCGTGGACATAGTTCTCAAGTCGCGTGTGTGAGAACTCTAAAGAAATTACATTAAGCAGCCGCTCCTTATTGGGGTCGTCGTAGTAGCGCTGCCAGTCCTAACGAAATATTTACAAGTATCATATATTATGTCTAATACGATCGCTATCGTATCGCGTTTATCTAATCAGTATAAATAAGGCGCTTAAAAAATATTGTAACATTCGAGTTACGATCGCGGAACTATTAACACAAAATACATATTTATTACGAATAAAGCAAGCAGGAAGTTACCCGATATTGAATTTAAAAAAATCTGTGTTAATCTAGATTATAACGCTTTCCTAATTTCATCCAAATCCTATCAGCCGTTTACGCCTGATAGGGTAACAAACATTTTATATACAAACTAATAAAACAAGAATGAAAATTACTAATAATACGTTCACGCCTTTCAGAATTATATTCCTTACTTTATTTACACGTGTCTAGTAAATTAATAGTAAATACAGCTTTAATCTGCAAAGCTTTAAAAGTGACATAAACTAGCCTTCATAGTCATCTCGATGTTCTTCTGCGTGTTGACGTCCATAACGTCGAGTAGGCGGCGGGAGCCGACGCACATGCGCACATCGTTCACTGTGAAGTTGCTCGTCGGCACTCTGCATAAAAACGAATCACTGCAGTTCACTGTACGTGATCGTATAGTGAAGACGCGCTTAGCGGACTGTACGGCCCGAACACAATGCAATATGAACACTTTCGAAGTCGATCGTTTGTTATTTATGTCAACTTCAACCAATTGTTTTCTAACATGATTGTAATATAATTCGTAATAAACGACCCCCTGAAGAATGAAAAATAACTCAAAATTATAATTATAGCATATATATTTTACTTTATCTGCTTTTATTTTCTCACGCTTTCCCAGCCTGTGAGGTTAATCGAGCCTCTGTCTACAGGGACTATTGAAATCAGTTTCACAAAACATGGGCGGATCCAATGTGGGATGTTGGACGGGGATGGCCATTCCCCTCACCCCCCCTGGGTGAGGGGAATGGCCATCCCAGAGCTTGGTCTATGTCGACAAGTGATAGTTTTGCAAGGTTCACTGCTTCATTTAAAAATATTGTAAGTATCAAGGAATGCACATAACATAGATGGCTCAGGGAAAGAGTTTATTTATTATTATTAAATAAATATACTTTGACGTATGACGTATAATTTTTTTTTTATTCTAAAAAAAGCATTATTCACGAGTGCGAAAATGACATATTACTAGATATCATGTAAATCTGTTCCTTTCGAACTTGCGCCTTATGGTTGCTATAGCACGTCATGCCCTGGTTATGGTAAAAATCTGGGCTTCTGTCGCACAGATTGCTCTGTGCGAAAATCGACCCTGCAACG
This sequence comes from Drepana falcataria, assembly GCA_945859725.1. Classification (NCBI taxonomy): domain Eukaryota; kingdom Metazoa; phylum Arthropoda; class Insecta; order Lepidoptera; family Drepanidae; genus Drepana; species Drepana falcataria. The sequence continues at coordinate 3,631,942 of OX243941.1, read as the reverse complement.
GTGACTACCGAATCGTTCCAACAGATAGTTATTTTAACAAGGTGACTGCTTGTCTAATCCGTACATTATTTGTTTATTTGTCAAGACACGCGGCGTAACTTCTTACGCCCACACGGTTAGGTAATAATAGATAGGTACCTAAGTACAGTATTTATCGCCAATTTGTATCTATTGCTATGACAATGCAATCTATTCCCCGTGTTAGCAGAGTGGTTTAAGTAGTTTAAAGTTTACACATTTATAGTCAAATATACAGGCAATCCTGATGGACGGTACCAATTATTTTATTCTAATTTCGAACATGATCTTTGAGTTCTAGGATGAAGGAAAGAATGGGGAAAATATATATTAATCAAACTGGATCAAATCGATCGGATGCTCAAGGACGGGAACGTCAAGAGTACTCGAAATTGACGAGCATGTATGAAGAGACTGCGGACTGTGGACGAAGCGAAAGAGGTTAAGTCTAGAGAGAACTGGCGCTCTACACTATCTGCCTGCCCCGTTAGGGACTCGGCGTGATGATATGATGATGATGATATTATATTAAGACACGGCGGTGAGCTCGATATCAGTTACCTAGTATAAAGGGGTGAAGATATTAAAAAAGTAGAATTGTTTATTTAAGTCTATTCGCTTTATAGGAAGGCGAAGGCGAAAAATGAACCTAGCTCACTTCACATTTAACGAAGAAAAAAATGCTAATACATACTGCCCTTGCTTGTTTAATCGGTATGCTCGTTGATAGTAAAGATAAATTTATTTTAAGTGAAAACGGTATGAATTTTTAGAGAGAACTCCATTCCCTTTGCCCACCCCGAGGGAACTCGAGGCGTATCAATATGTATGTGTATATAAGTTTTATCTTCTAAAACGGCCACCAAATGACTCATCATGAAACCTTTGTAACCATAATGACTTTCTTTACGCCTGGGGCGATACGATATTGGGGTGGTAATTTGGATAAATTATCCACCTATATAGAGCTAGACTAAGGTAGGTTTAGCTAGTTACTTTACTATCCGAAGGCATGAAGGACGGCTATTTCCCGAGGACGCTTCACAGCGGTAATGTCATTTCTTCGCGGCTGCAATATTCTAGTCAAAGGCTTAATTGAATATCGGCAATATAATCGGTTAGGTACCGTAAGTATAAACATAACAGAAACGGTTAATAGAATGCGAAGATGTACGGAAGGAAAATCTCTTTATAACCCAGGTACGGCGAAATCTTTCCTTCAATTGATTTTTCCTTAATACGCAAATTCCTTTTTAAAAAAAGTTAACACCAATATACGGAAAATTTTTTTAATCTCACATATTCTACGCCAAATTTTAACACTATATTTTAACCCAACTTAAAACGCTGTTTTCCATGCACAGCTCAGAAGTCCGTCATTTGTAAATGGATTTGTATAAATGTTTAGGTAACTTTCTATTTGATTCTATTACTATCATGAAATTTAAGAAAAAAAACAATGTTTGGGCCGTCTTAAATTAAGAAACTATAAAATTCATGGTTTCTTATGTATATGTGAGCTTAGTGCTCCTATAAAAGTCGTTGTTTTAAACGAAACGAGGCACCTAGTTGAGCGAGGTACTTATGTAAGTTGTACCACGTAACCCATCACCTGATTCCCTTACAACTCATAATCTATCAGGTGTTGTCTTTACAGACGTATATTTTCAAGACTATTAATTTATAACGTTCTATTACCAACAATTTCCCTATTCAAATAAAAAAAACCAATACTTTTACTAAGAGAAAGTAAAGTGCGCGGTATTTAAAAACAATACAATTAGAGGCAGTTAGCAAGAACTGGCCACACCAACACTGTAAACAATTTTCTTTATTTCCGTTCTTACTGAGCTGTGGCAGAGTAGCTTAAGTAGGCACTTGAAATCAGAAAAATAGATCCAGTAAATTAAGTAAAATACCTGTTTATAATATTAAAATATATAAAATAGTAAATATAAAATTCATCTACTTTCAATACACTTCATTACACAATAAATAGCGCAGTGTTTCCATAAGACACAAATGCAGGATATTTCTACACGAGGAAGTACCGAACGAAACATTTCGGATTCCAACTTGTGATCTTATTATTCCTTGCACAAGAATTATTCCAAGTACCTGTGCCTTTCAGGTGAAATCAGTTGCGTAAAATATAAGGATCTGCCCGGCAACGACGCATCTCGACTCGACTCCAGTTCGAGAAAGGTATACTCACCCAACGTCTCTTATAAGTCTAATTTAGGAAACAATCAATTAAGTTATATGAAGATGTACACCTACTTCTCTCAGATTCTCTCTATTGTACTTCGAATATCATATTGCGGTGTGGGCGTTTTACGTAAAGGCATTGAGATTTATTTTGACGCCCCCGACTTTTTCCAGGTATAAGTATAATATTGTCGAATAACATATTCACGTTATTTGGGACATTATAAGGTATTTACAAAACCTTTCATCACAGCCCATTTAATTAGGCACATATACTAACTACCACGCAGAGTGCCTCACGGGGAAGACAAAGAGTAAAGCTACTCTTTTGTCTCTTACGCCAGTTTTTATCAAGGCAACAGAGCTAATCTGATTGGTAACAATTTACCTCTATATTTTTTTTCCATATCTAGAGTGAACTACAAAATTAATCCGATTAAATTCTCCTTGAGATGTTTTGAAATACCAAGAACACGCCCATCCTACGCAGTCGTAGCAAGAAATGTAAAAGAAAATGAATACATTAAACATTATTGGCTGCAAGACGAAGAATTTACAAGAAAAGTCGTTGGTTATAGTACTTAATAAGGTTCAATAAGTAATAGCGTTTCTTACACACACATCTGCCCACGTAAAGTAAAGCGAAGCATGATAGACTTCCCAATAAAATAAAGTTAGGGATCCATATCTAAAAGAAAAAGAATCATCGATACGAAATCAGCCTAGGTGGTAAAGAATAATCACTAAACGAACATAAATTAAAGAAAAACCTAAGAATTGAGAACTGATTTCCTTTAAGTCAGACAGTGTTTGTATATTTTGTGGTATTGTTTTTCATTCCTGTCACTAGATGTCACTGTACTAAAATTTTATAGACTATGGTTTCGTCCTCATTGTGTAACCTAATCATTTGAATAATTTTTACAATATAGTTTTCGAGTCACTACAATTTATTTGTTTTATTCCCCAGACAGAAAGTGCTGTTCGAAAGTATTTGCAGCTAAAGTAAAGTCAAATCCTCATCCTGGAAAATATACACAACATATTTTTATAATTTATCGGTACAGCGAGACAAGGAAACAAAGAATTGAAATGGACATAATTATTTCATAAAGAAAATACGGAAACGTTAAAAGTTCGCTGAGCAAAAGTAATAAATCCGATCAACCCTCATTAATAAAGCCGATTATCATTTCAATCTACGTTAATCTTTATAAAACGTTTTCGTTTGGGACTAAAACAACAATTTTAAATGTACATATATATATATATATATAATATACAAATATTATAAGCTACGTACATTATCATGGCTCTCTAGGGTTTTGTTTCCTAATAAAAAAGCGGTAAAAATCATACGAATCGCCCGATTGTAAATGGTTACCAGGGCCTATGGCCGCTTATAATACTAGTATTCCTAATACTGCCTTCCTGTGGCCCTGTCGAGTTGAAGGAAGTTGGACGTTGAATGCAATTTAAAATGTCATACAACGCTCAGATGGTAACATTATATTATATGGTGGTAGTGGTAGTACCACTTGTTTGCACGCCATTTCGAAAAAATATATATTGTGAAGGCATGTTCAAAATGTCATCAATATTTACCCTAGACATAATTGAACCGGAAAGATAAATTTATCAACCTCAATAAACCTTTTGATATTAACCTAGAATAACCCAAACTTCAGTGCTACAGCACCGCGCAGTTTACTAGTCGCATATTATCATATTATCACAAAACACTAACTTTAAGATCTGCTTATTATTCAGTATAACCGCTTGAACACTGGCAACAACAATGAATAAAAGATAATTTGACAAAAAATATGACCCAATTTACCCATAAAAACGACGGCGTAAAGGTTAGTGCACACAAATTGTATTTCTAGAGATACTGCTTAGTGCAATTGATGCAGTTTTCTTATCATGACCAACCTTGGTACATCTCATAGACTAAGGACTATAGCTGAATACCACATTTAGATGGCTCATGTCATGTCTGCTCTAAAGTAGTTGCGACCCGTAATTAAATACATACATACAATATTAACTTGAAACACAGGCTGAACTGTCTTAGGATAACCACTCTGGGGTTTAAATGATACAAATAGACTAGAGGCCGCGATGTTTACGATTTTTCAATTTGGTGTGATAAAGTTCTACTTTGTCATTAGTTTAAATTTGGTACTCAGGGGAACCAGTAACCTCTAGTAAACACTGTATAGATAAAGTGTGAGAACGAAGTGAAGTACTCTCCAACTAGGCTGGTGATCATCATGGCAATCGACCAGTATCAGCCATCAGGCATATGCCAGTCATCGCACTGCTTGATTGAAGGAAACGAACGCCGCGGACGACGCCGCAGCATTTACGATCACTACTGTCTATAATCTATTTTTCAAGTCCGATAACACCGCCTTATGTAAAATAAATAAACATGATGAATTTATCCACAGCTTTTCTTCATAATCACGTAACTTATATGTAGATCATTCGCTCTCGTAAATTGATCGGCCGTCAGAACGTTGATTTGTCGCCTTCTTTACAAGCTCATTTGTTTAAGAAGTATATAGGTTAGGTTTAATATTTAAATTAGTATTTATTTTAACATTTATGAGTTTATTTTCTGCAGACTGAGTATCTTTAGATTTTTTTCAGATTAAAGCAAAATTGTAATTCCAAGGTAGTGGAGACAACGAATCATTCGTTCAGAACTGGATTACCTACTTAGACCGCCTCCAACTTCCAGCCAGACCATCGCAGCCAAATGATAATGTAACCCGAAATCAGAAGAAATGGTTAACCTTACAGAAGCGAAACCGTTTAGCTCCTCTTCCTCCGCATCTCCAACCATATAACGTCGGCAATGGGCGAGTGATGGTAGTTTTTTTTATTTATCATGAGGTGTGTCTAGAATCTACGCTAATCGTTTACTATGATTCAGGCCCTAAAATAAAGTTTCTGAAGCGTAGCGATTGAGGAACTTTTACAACCAAACTATGTATAGTAACCAAATTAACTACTATGCTCTATTGCTTGGATCAGTTTGACCAAGACAGTTCCAGAAACATGATACTGTCGCCTAGGTAAGCGCTTGACTTGAGAACTTGAGGTCTTTGAGATCAATCTTAAGCGAGGAAGAAAAACGTACAATGTACCGCGCAAACTAAATATAATGTTTACAATATTTTTGTAAAGCCAAGTGGTTCGAGTAGTTGCCTGCAACACAAAGATTGTTCGAATCCTGACTGTACCAATGAGTTTTTCTGAACCTAAGTACAGTGATTAGTCACACTAAGAGCTTAACGGTGAAGGAAATCATCGAGAGGAAACTTGCATGTGCATGAAGTATGTACATATAGTCGTGCTTGAGTGACGGCGATGGACTCTCCATCTGTCAAGTTTGCACCTAATATGTATGTCTAGGTATGTCTGGCGGAATGTGGGGTGTGGGTAGAAAGCGTGAGGATATATTATATTATGTATATTTTATAAGATACAATAATTTTGTAAATAGACTAGGGGGATCTACAATGCACAAATTGCTATCATTATAGAAAAGTACACACACAAAAGAGTTATATCTATGACGTCTCATATACCTTCATCTGTTTCTTTCGAAATCTTGAATAATTATGGTATTAGCACTGACGTGCTGACGCACTGACGGGCCATACCATGACTGGTATGGCCCGCCAGTTCAGTCACATCACAGTAAAGTAATGGATTATGTTGTTACAGAATGTTTCTCTTCCTATCAAATATAGCCTATGCAACTTATAAGCTATATTTTCCTACTTCTGAGAAGAGAGTACGTTTTACATACCAAATATGGAATCTTAGAGTTCAAATAAGAATTATAGCAGTTAGGTCTTCTATATTTTTCTATGTAACGACTGTAGACCTGTTTCGTCGGAAAGGTCATTTAAGATATTAATTAAAATACTCGCGGAAGCAAAAGGTGCGTTCAGTGTACCATCGCGCCGCGGTAAAATGCAACACTAAGTATGCACCTAAGACACTCAAGTGTTACTAACACTGTATTATTTATAATAAATTCTCTAAAAACTGTATTTTGTGTTATTGAGTTGATAACAGACGGACTGAGCAGAAAATTGCAAGGGATTTGTACAATTTAGCTACGGAGCCCTAAAAGTCTCATTTAGCCATGTTTTTGTAAAGTCGGTTTATATTTTTTGCAAACGTATTAGTAGCGTGATAAGACTGCATAGATCTTTGAAATTGTTCGTATGTCTTATGCGATGTTTACTGGTAACCTACAGTGCTCCTTTTTTGTTTCACCCGCATCAAATTAGATCCTATTTTTTTTATCCATGCAGTGGTTCCTAGGATAAGCGCATTAAAACAAATTAACTCTACCTCTCTATACTAAAGATTTACACCTAGCTTTAACATTTCAGGGATCTTCAAAGATTCCGGATGGTTTCGTGAAAGTTGTCTGTCAATATATTGGCGACTAGCTGTCCCGCCCAGCTTGGCTCGGGTGAAAAAGTTAAATTGCCCGTAACACGATCGCAGCGCCACCTATCGGGTCCAATTTTAAATCTAAACCATTCTCGAATCCACCTTAAGACACACAGAAAGGGATAGCTTCGCACGGGTGAAAAAGTTAAAATTCCTAAAACTCGATCGCAGCGCCACCTATCGGGTCCAATTTAATATAGCCTATGTTACTCGGGGATAATGTAGCTTTCCAAAGGTGAAAGAATTTTTGAAATCGGTCCAGTAGTTTCGGAGCCTTCATTACAAACAAACAAACAAACAAACAAACAAACAAACAAATCTTTCCTCTTTATAATATTAGTATAGATACGAACTAACTTAGCCTGGCTATAGCAATTAGATGCCTACCCTACCTACTTCACGTCGAAGTAATTTGTACCTTCTGACATGCACTGTAAGATCACTTTCCGTACATTGATACATATGTATACGCGTCAATTATAAGTAATTATATTATTGTATTTATTTTGCTAGGTCGTTAAATATAATTTTATATTTATTTAATATTAATATGCAGCGTAACCATTTTAGATCGATCTGCAATGAAGGAATTTGGGAAGCAACTGGCGTGAAAGTATCCCTCGGAAATAGAAGCAGAGGAAAACCGCGTTCCAACTATCTTTTTATAAAGTCAAGATCAAATTTATCAATTGATGATTATTCGATCAATTTGTGGAATACATTCACGAAACTGGCGATCAGAAATAAAGACTTAAGAAGCGAAAGATCTAGAAGGAGGGCGCTTTACTCTCTTTGCGTGATCTATTGAGGGACGACGATAATTATTAATATGTGTGTATAGGTATATATCGTTTATTTTCTGATACCCTTCATGAATCTTTACCACTGTAAAGTTTTTGTAATCAAGCGCATTGTTTCAAATTTGTACGGATCAGAAACTAAATAGCGGAACGAAACAGGTCAAACACGTAGCCTACGGAATACCACAATAAAGTTATAAGGGAAAACTATTTTTTTTGTTATTATGATGCGCTTGTGGTGCATGGTACATAAAACATATTATACTACTCCAACTTGGGTAAATCCTTGTGTATTCTAATCAAGAAAAGTTCATATGAATCTGATGAAATCAATGAGTAATTTATGCTCGACGGCTTAAATACTTAGCATATACGTATACAAAAACATACGTATACAGCGAACCCTTCTTCCAGCGGAAATCGGTTAAAAGGTCATTTACATACATAACTATTTGCCTGATTGTTCCGCAATACGCGAAAAAAAGCAATATATGTTGGTTTATTTATTGGATACAGCGTATGAAAATCGAGAAACCCGTATTACTGGACTTGATTAAGTAAAGGACTATACGCATATATATGCATGGTAGGAACAAAGCATATGGGCTGCCAAGCTTGGCATGAAGTATAAAAAGGTCTTTGGTAACAATAATTAGTGTCTCGTAAATGGTCAGACAGGTGTAATGCCGCCTGACGTTACCTACTGAAAGTTCTGCTTATGTGGCATAACGACGGAAATAGTACAATAATAGGAACCGGCCGGGTGCGTGGGTGTAGCGAAGACAACGAGAACACTCACTATAACGATTATCGTGTGAATTTGTTATAATAGCCAATTTTCATACACGATATAAAAGCGTGTACAGTGATTAATCACGCCACAGAAGGAAATATCGTGAAGAAGTCTGCATACGATCGGAAAGAAATTCAAAGATATAATATATAATAATATAATATAACCTCACGCCTTCCCACAAGGGTCCCCGAAGGGGTAGGCGGAGGTGTATAGGTAGTACCCATACACCCATTATCCGCTACCGATATATTTTAGGTGCCAACGTGACAGATGGCGTGTCCGACGCCGTTACTCAAGCACGACTATACATACGCCTTTGAATTGCTTCTCAGACGTATGCAGGTTTCCTCTCGATGTTTTCCTTCACCGTAAAGCTCTTGGTGTGACTAATCACTGTACTTAAGTTCAGAAAAACGCATTGGTACAGTTGGGATTCGAACTTGCGATCTTTGTGTCGCAGGCAACTACTCGGACCACTAAGCCATCACGGCTTTTAAGATAATATAGAAGATATCTCTATCTATGTTTGTATGTATATGTCTCGTGGAAAAGAAATGTGACGAGCTCGCCAGTTGTATCATGGGCAAAAAGAGGGTACTGTTCCATCTCTGGCTACATACCACTTCGGGGAGCCTTGCATCAAGACAGAAGTGGGAAAACATATCACGTGGTTTATTGTCATTATGGTTACGTGTGGTTGATTACAGATGTTTTCTTTTAACTTATACTTCACTAATGTCACAAATCACTGTAGAGTCCAAACCATTATCATACACAATGGTGGTCTACCTACCAACTAAAATGTTCAAAATACTAATATAAATTAATATGTTATTTTAAATAAATATATTAATTGTTGTAAAAATTTTTGTAAGCTTCAAATAAAAAAATATATAAAAACTTTAAATATAAAGGAGCCTTAAATTAATCATATCATATTAAGTTCCAGTCAGGCATAGTATGAATATAAAAAAATATCATAAACTAATTAAAAGGTCCTACTAGTTAAAATTTACTATACATATTGTTCAGTTTAAAATAAGTCTAAACAAGATATGTACATACCTCAATCCAAGTCCAGTTTTCTCTTTGAACAGCAACGGGATAGTGAATCCATTTTGCTGCAAATATGACACAGTGATCTCAGAGCCATGCATCTCCAGTATCGCTCCTGGGTGCTCAAATCGAGGGCTCTCCAACTTATCAGCGAGGGAGAATCCTCTTCCTCCTTCTGCTTCATCATCACCAAGAGCCCACTCATCTGAGTAGAGCTTACGCTGCTTCCGTTCCCGCTATGTGACAAATTGATAGACATAATTTATTGTTGTGAAAAAATATATTATATCATACACTGACTTGAGGTTGGTATTACTTATGACTCAACAGTCAGATTTCAGCTACTAATAATAGATACAATACATTTTATAAACTATGTAAGTTGTTAGAAATTAATTATAGTACCTTCGGTCTTTTGCTTGAAGCTGTGTGCATTGCTCTGAATTTAAGCACAATAGTACAGGTGGTGATCAATATAAGTGGTTAAAAATTAAATTAATGTAAATTTAAGCTAACTTCAGTGGGCTAATATTTTAGTCACAGCATCATTTTCTTGAAGAAATGTAAAGTCACAAGTAATTTTGTTTTATTTTTCCATTACTATAGAATATTGCAATGTTATAATAAAAAAGTTTAACACTGAAATTACTTTCACTTTTAACACTTTTGACCATATTGTTTCAAAGAATTCTCTCAACACTTCCGATCGGCAACGAAAAATTTTAGCTTAGTATCAGTTACTTTATCGTCTCGTGTAGTTAAGTAGGTTATTTTTTTATTAACAAGGCCACTGAAATACGAGCAAATAACACAGCACCAGCTAACTTATTAAATAGGCACTATGACATAAAAACTTTTTGATGCGAGTGCTGTTTAGAACACAACGTGTAACAAAGAGCAACTCAGCTTTCCGTTAATGTGTACATTGATTAATGGACAATATTGAACAGTGTTTGAAGCGATCGGCTCTCAACAGGCGAGTGAGATTAGTGAAGTAATAAAGCAGATTGCGAACGAGTGCCGAATGGCTCGACGTGTGGTCGCAGCGCGCACGCCCCAGGCCGCCTGTCCTCCGGCAGCCGCGGACGCGGGAGGGAAACGCCTTCGTCAGTCGGTCCCTACCAGACAGATGCCTACTATGCTCTGTGCATCGACGACGTCGCCGCTGCGCGCACCATCCGTCAAACTATTCATTATCATTGTCGAAATATCGCAATACTACGATCTCCGGAACTGTTATAGATTTGGACACCTTCTCGCATGCGCGAATGCATACGGCCGCCGCGTTTTAAAACTCGGTCGCGGCGTGATCGTAACAAACCAAGTCCGATGACCCTCAATGACGATTATTATTCAAGAAAAGAAGGTTCCTAAAATCATTTTACAGAAGACCCATTACTTTTCTAAATCGATAAAACGATGCAACGATGCACCATTTCATGTTTACGTGATCCCAGATAAAGCCACCATGGCGTCACCCGGGACTAAATACGTAAAAATTCAACAATAAGCACTCACCAGTTGTCTCGGAACTTGTTTCTTGTTAGTCGGCAGTGTTTCCGACATGTTTATGTTAGTCAGAAACACTGCACCGTGAATTTTACACTATTTTACGTAAATATTTTACACGGAGCACGAGAAAAAGTAACGCAATCCACCATTTGCAATAGTAGACACTGCTGCCAACACTACAGCGAGCAATCACTCTAGCAATTAACTTGAGGTTGGTAGTACGTAAAATGCCCTATTGGTTTATTTAAGAATATCAATAGCGGGAGCATTTGAAACATCGTAGAAATGCTTTGAATTTATAAAAAAATATATATTTAGAGTCAACTCAATATTATATAAGTTTTCCTATCTTTGTCTACTAAAAATGCTTATAGAACCAGTTGTTTATAGTATAGACTAACATACTATATTTGTATACACATATAACAATATCACAGAACACTACTCCTTTGACGTTTATCACTTGCATTTAGTATAATATAAATTACACAAGTCAAGCAATATAATATTATTTTATTCACTTCTACTCGGGGTTGCCAGATGGTCGAGCAGTCTAGGAAGGTCGTTGAATATATCTGACCCAAAGAGGTCTGACCAGATGATGAAAATTAACCAGTTATTGTATATCATCATCATATAGGAAATATAATAAGGATAAATAATATCACTTTATATCTTCCTTTCAGTTTGTGTTAGAATGTATATTTTCAATGTTTGAAGTATGGGCATAGTAATTGTAAGCTTTTTAACACGCTTTTGTAATATAATATATCCTCACGCCTTCTCACAAGGGTTCCCGAAGGGGTAGGCAGAGGTGTTTAGGTAATACCCACACACCCACTTTCCGCTGGCTAGTCCATCGCCGTTACTCAAGACGTATGCAGGTTTCCTCTCGATGTTTTCCTTCGCTGTAAAGCTCGTGGTGTGACTAATCACTGTAATTAAGTTCAGAAAACTCATTGGTACACTCGGGATTCGAATACGCTTTTATTAGCTGGATAAATAGGTGAAGGAATGTTTGAACGTCATTTTCACCCATTTTAATACATCGGATTGAATTGAAACTTCACACACACATAGCAAAGACCGATGAGAATACAATTTTTTAATACGAATTTTATAAATTTCTCCGATTGTCCTGATCAGGATCCGTCCCATATCTAAAAAGAACTAGTAAACCGTTAGCAACCGAACTCAAAGAAAAAATAAGTGATTGTTCCAAAACACGCTTTTGTAACTAGTGAGTGATTAAGAAATAAAAATTATAGTCAAAAAGTGTGGTACTTATACTTATATTATTTACTAGCTGTCACGCCCAGCTTCGATCTGGTGAAAAAGTTAAATTGCCCGTAACACGATAGCAGCGCCACCTATTGGGTCCAATTGTAAATCTAAACCATTCTCGAATCTAGCTTAAGACACACAGAAACACACAGAAAGCTTCGCCCGGGTAAAAAGGTAAAATTCTTGAAACTCGATCGCAGCGCCACCTATCGGGTCCAATTTAATATAGCCTATGTTACTCGGGGATAATGTATGTAAATTTTTGAAATCGGTCCAGTAGTTTCGGAGCCTATTAATTACAAACAAACAAACAAACAAATCTTTCCTCTTTATAATATTAGTATAGAAAACAATGCAAAATGGAATTATTTATAAACTCGTTCAGTGTTTTAGTACTCGATTGTAATAATAATATATGTGTACAATATTGCCATTGTTTTTAGTTTAATTTTCGTCACAAAATGTACTAACACAAAACCTTACCTCGGTACGAAATGGCACGTCAAGTTATGTTCCTGTTGTGAAAGGTTCTGTAACTAATCAGTAATGGCTCAGCTCACAGTCCGTTCCCTTAACTTCTCCACTTGATTTTTGGTTGACAGCATACCTTCCTACAAGTGCTTAGTGACTACATTAGTTGTCTTCATTCGGACCATACTCGACCCTTACATTTATTATGAATGTGACAGAACTGATTATAACTCGACTTAGGTATAACTTACTTTTTTTTTTATTGTCTCGCCTAGCGTTATTTCCAAGAACTTTTGCTACTTAATCGGGCAATGGCGAGACCAAAGCATCCAGCCAGGTACTTTTATGTGCTAACCAAACAGTGGGCTATGGACCTCGGCTAAGTGTTCCTGTGTCTGAAGATATATGTGCCAAATAGCATCGCTATCAATTATTATCGCAAATTTATTTGTAAATTTGTGGGTATTACCTATACACCTCTGTCTACCCCTTCGGGGACCCTTGTGGGAAGGCGTGAGGATATATATATTTGTAAATTATAACTGTTCATAATTATTTCTGTTTCAAAATAAAAAATTAAATATATTTAAATTTACAATTCTAGTGGGCCAGTGTTTGCAATCCTTTGTTAATATAATGCATTGAGGTCATAATTACATTATTTTTTTTTTTATCTATAGCACTTATCTATATTAACTGAGCGTATACATTTGAATTATTTTATACATAGCTGTTTATTTCCTACTTTAATCAAACATTACTAGCTACTTATGTGTGGGTTGGTACCTGGGTACTACTTAAACACCTCTGTCTACCCCTTCGGGGACCCTTGTGGGAAGGTGTTTGTAATATTATTTAAAAAAATGTTTTTTTATTCATGATATTTAAGTATTTTATTTATCGTTTGATAATTGCTGGAACCATAAATAATGTAATAAATCAGAAACTGTAACATGGAAGGGTTTTAAAAGTTAAATAAATAATGGAAGAGTGTGGTTTGGTACCTATAAAAGAAATTTTAATTAAGGTATACATGCATAAACCTATACAATAATGATAGAGGTTATACAATACCAACCTTAACAAAATTATAACCTATAAAAAAAAGAAAAATAATTGTTTATATAAAAAATAATTGAAAAATATTTGTTAATTGTTATATCGTATATATTGTATCTCGGAAAGAAAGCAATATTTCAAGAAACCTTTTAACTAACGTTTTTAGATTACTTACTGTAAAAGTAGAGAACAACCATACGGCCCGACTTATAGCAAGCCAAGCACTGCTAGCAATACATTGTAATCTTTGACTGCTAGCAAAGAACGCGTCTCCTACAATGATGTTGTATATATAAACTGAGGGTCTCCTACCAGTGGCACAATTCCATGTAATAGTCGTAATAATAAAGGGGAAGTGGTAGGCAGAGGTGTGTAGGTAGTACCTACTTACACACACACTTTCCGCCAGAGATATATAATGTAGGTGCCAATGTCCGATGATGTAATGAGGTGATGGCGAGTCCATCGCCGTTACTCAAGCACGACTATACATACGCCTTTGAACTGCTTTTCAGTCGTATGCAAGTTTCCTCTCGATGTTTTCCTTCACAGTAAAGCTCGTGGTGTGACTTATCACTGTAGTTAAGTTCAGAAAACCCATTATTGGTACAGTCAACACTATTGAATAATAGCTTATAGTATACTAGCTTTGCCCCGCGGTTTCACCCGTGCAAAACATTATTACATCTGATTATTTTTTTCTGGAATATATCAACACGATACCATAATGGTTGCAAACATGGATGCGGTTCTCCTGTAAGCGGTTACCGTCGCCGCATGGACGCTTGCAACACCAAATGGTGACGTAATAACTAGCTACAAAACCCCCGTGAACCATGTTTGCAATCTTTGGCTGCTTGTTTGTCACACATCACATGAAAATTATATATACTCAGTTTGTCTAAATTGAAGTGTCTGATCTCAGGTTAGGATGAGAAATCGATTTTATTCAAGGTAAGTAATAATAGTAATAATAAATATAAACTAACTATAAATAATAACTATATATAAATAATGAATAAATAACCCAAATAGGATATTATTTTTCATTTTCAATAATAATATGATATTGTAAACTGGACACTAGTGGTAGCTAGGCTAGGTAGGGTTCATATCATTACTAGAAAAAAACATTCTAATGATAGAAACACTTTATTTGGAGGTTATGTAGAGATTTTCAAATAAATCAAGGGTAGGTAGGTACATACTAAATACTTATACAATAACATAAACTCGGTTTTGCATTTTATCCTTATATTTCGGATCGGTTAATTCGTACGTCGTCGGTATTCTGTTTTGTGGAAATAGGCAATATTTTGACAACCTTCAATATATATTTATTAGAATACTAGTTGTCCCGCCCAGATTCGCTCGGGTGAAAAAAATAAATTACCTGAAACACAATCGCAGCGCCAATCCAATTGCGAATGTAAGCCATTCTTGAATCCACCTGAAGACCAACAAAATTTTTATTTAAAACGGTCCAGCCTTTTAGGAGGAGTTCAGTGACAGACACACGCACAGAAGAAATATGTACATATATAAAGATGAACACGACAATGATAATATTCTACAAATATTTTGACGCCTAACTTTGTAACCATGGATGTGAACGAATTTTGGTGAAAAAATTGCGTAGAGTGGGAATATTATTTATTTATTTATTAACACAGGCGGCCGTAGACATTATCTACCAGTCAACATTACAACATTATCTATACTAATATTATAAAGAGGAAAGATTTGTATGTAAGTATGATTGTAAGGAATTGACACAAAAGTACTGGACCGATTTTAAAATTCACCATTTGTATGCTACATTATCAGTGATTAATATAGGCTATTTTTAATTGCAAGAAAAAAACATTTTATGGCAAATTGTTTAAAAAATGTATGTCCACCCGTGCGAAGCCGGGACGGGCCGCTAGTATGTATGTATATTATGTATGGATACCTCCTATGACCTAAAATGTAGTTCCAACTAACTATAATACACCTATACACCTGTACCTACCCTACCTAACAAATAAATAAAAAACTTAAATACATATATGTAGATGTAACAGGGGAAACTGCTGATTTAAGTGCTAACTCTTTGTTGTATATTTGTACGTTTGTTTGTATAGATTTATATGATTTCCAAATGATAAATAAAAAAAAAATGTTAGATCAAAATAATTTTATTGTGATAATATTTATTACTTTAAAGGTGGTGATAAAGCGAACACCCTACCCCATGGAAAGCGGTAACCACAGCAGTATAGAGCCCTGCAATAACCAATTACGATTTTTTTTATCCCAAACATGTATAATATTTGGGTAACTAAAAGTACGCAGTTATTAATTCATAACGTGACCCTATAATATTTCCCTACAGGATCATCTATAACAAACTCACAGTCAGTTATTCCAATATTTTCTAAATAATCTGTACTTGTTAGCCAATCTAAATAAAGCTTAAGATATCTGTCCGTAGGATTCATATCTGAATGACCAAGACAGAAAATTCTGTAAGCGTCTTCACCATACTTTCCTATGCCACACAAATCACTAGCTCGGCGCCATTTTGAAGACACGAATTGATACCTTAGCTTCCAAATCATGTGACCTCTTTTTCTCAAGCCTAAATTGATGAAAAATCTTTCCAAGGAAGTTGGGTTGTCATCTAAAACATGATAAGGTGTTGGATACTCTTCGAAAAAAGTTTTCATAAAGGGCCTGGCAGTTTTACCCGCTGTTTTAGTCAAGAAGATCGTTGCTATTAACATTGCCCAGGGATTGCTTGAGAATTCCTCTTCGAAGATATAGTGTGGCGACAGGGGCATAGATCTAGGCGTTATATTATAAAAAGGCTGTATGGGCATGGGCAATGGCTCTTGCTCATCTATGGTCAGTTGAGATAAGCTTAGCACATCCGACTCTGAGGCTATCGAGCTCTGGCTAAGATTCTGGGAAGAGTCGATAGATGGTGGGGTGTTTGAAGTTGCGTCCATCGATGTATGCATTTTCATGTCTTCATGGAAGAATCTGCTGATGCAATCCTCAGGGTCAGTCATTATTCTGTAAAAAGTAAATTGCCAATATTTATCACAATATATTTAGACATGAAGTTTGATTTATTTGTTTTCTTACGTGTCTTATCAATTAAGTTCCATACATGACATCTTTGAATTATATATATGTACCTAATTTATAATTTTATTTGAATGAATTTGTATATCTTGGAAGCATGTTCATACGAGATGGAAAGTATGAAAAAGATATTGAAAGAAGGATAACTGCCGGAAATAAGGTGAATGGAGCCATGTCGGCGTTGATGGGCAGTAAAAGTCTGAGCAAGAATGCTCGAGTTGCTGTCCACAACGCGATATTGGTACCTACCTTATTGTATGGCAGCGAATCCTGGGTATGTCAGAGGAAGTATGAAAATAGCTTGAATGCAGTCGAGATGCGATCTCTTCGAAAAATGTGCGGCGTAACGATATTAGATCGAATCCGCAATGAAGAGATTCGCAAATCAACTGGCGTGAATGAGGGCGTGATTGTAAAGATGAAGAAAGGCATGTTACGTTGGTTTGGACACATAGAAAGGATGAGTGAAGAAAGATTGACGAAACAGATATACAAAGCAAAAGTGTGTGCAAGAAGAGGCAGAGGAAGGCCACCTTCCAACTACCTGGATCAAATAGATCGGATTCTCAAGGACGGGAACGTTAAGAGTACTCGAAACCGACGAGCATGTATGAAGAGACTGATGAATGTGGACGAAGCGAAAGAGGTATGTAAGTCTAGAGAGAACTGGCGCTCTATACTCTCTGCCTACCCCGTTAGGGACTCGGCGTGATGATATGTATGTATATGTAATTTACAGATTTCAATCTTATGTATTTTTAAACATATATGTATACATAAACGAGACAGAGTGAGTAAAGCGCCAGTTATCCAGAGTCCAGACTAATACCTAGTCCTTACAGAAGTTGCTTTACAGTTTCCAGTATTCTTCTTCCGTAACTTCTATCTAGAACTGTTCGATAGATTCGATCTCAAGCACGACTATACATACGCCTTTGAATTTCTTCTCAAGCGTCGCAGGTTGCCTTTTCAATTCCAGGTACTTAGAATAATAGTGTAAATGGTTAGTTGTAATGTAATACAAAGTACAGTGCTCTAAGGTTTACTACCTGCCGATAGATGTCGCTAGGAGTACTGTTACGAGGCTGTTATCAAAAACATGTGATATCTTCCATCAGGCCGTGAAAAACTGAAAAAAATATACAAAAAATGTATTACGCCTGCTTTTAATATACGTCTGCAAACTAAATATGTATATATATATCTTCACGCCTTCCCACAAGGGTCCCCGAAGGGGTAGGCAGAGATGTATTGGTAATACCCACACACCCACATTCCGCCAGATATATATTTTAAAACTGCAAACTAATACTCGAAAGTAACCGTTTACTAACAAGTAGGTACCTATCATTGAAATGCAACAAAATATGCAGATATATGTTATACATACGATAGTAGATTGTCAAGAATCGAACTCATGATAACATTAACCTACGTACCTAATAATAATTAACTTTTGATAAATAGCTACCACTGTACTCTGAACTTAATCATAGTGGGAAGGTACCTTCTATAGATAGAACCTTGAACGTGATTACAGTACAGAAACCGTTTTAACATAAAGTTAGGTATTTTTTTCACGTTTTGTATCGAGCAACATTCGTATTCTAAATTCGAAATTAGAATTTAAAAACATCCAACGCAAGTCATTTTCCATGTGAAGTTTTAGTCATTGGAGATATACATAATGATTGAAGTATAAATAGGTATAATTATTTGGCATCCTACAAGCAGAGATATAGCAACACTCACATACCGCCAGGCTGTCTGCTACGTTAAAGCTGCTCAACAAATTTCGATGAATTTTGGTATAGAGATAGGTGGGAGGACCTCGTAGGTGGATGTCGGCATTATGTAGCAAAAATAAATCGTAGAAAAGGTTGAAAAGGTGACGATGTTTTTTAGTACACACGGAAAGTTCACAAAGCTCAGGGCACCACCAATTCTGGGTATTCTCCAAGGTATTTATTTATTTATGCATGAAGGGAAAATTATATTCACACGGACAATGTCGCGGGCAACCGCTAGTATAACATTACAAATGAGTTTTTATGTATCATACTAATTTAACACGCCGCGAGCTTTACGGTGGAGGAATACTCGGAGAGGAAACCTTATGTAGGTTTGACGCCTACTGTCACGATGGCACTTAAATTATAATAATAATATATCCTCACGCCTTCCCACAAGGGTCCCCGAAGGGGACTTAAACTTAAATTAAACTTAAATTCTTAATAATAAAACATTGCTTCGGTGGGTAATCCCAGCAACTCGACCGACATTAGACGTTATCCAAACGACACATGATATGTAATCGTCCGGAATGGAGTGACAGGTAGAAAGTTGTTATAATATTTATATCGTAACCAATAACGAGCCATAACCAATTAGCAAACTGTAAGCTTCTTAATATAAATTACTGAGTCCACTATTATACCCTCTGACGCAAAGAGAAAGCTGTTGGAAAATACCTATAGCTTACATATATGTATGTATTTACATAGGCTATTACAAAGCAAATCTGTCAGTTTGGTATTTATATATAAATACCAAACCAATATATATATATATATATATATATATATATTATACAACAAGAGTGGCAAGCCTGGCAGCCTATTTATACAATAGCGAAGTATCACTTGCGCGTTGCCACTCTGTTTTCGGAGAGTTATACAGTATTGGCAGCATAATGGGACTAATCCCTCTGCTGCCAATACAATATAATAATCCTCCCCCCTCTTCAAGGAGCTCATTACTACCTTATTCACCGCGTAGGAACACAACACAAAAATATATGTTATTTGGCTACGGTTATAATATATATATATATATATATCTTAATATATATATTTCTTGTGTGCGTGTGTATGTGACTGAACTCCTCCTAGACACCTGGACCGATTTTAATGAAATTTTCTGTGTGTGTTCAAGGGGATCTGGGAATGGTTTAGATTCACAATTGGACCCGATAGGTGGCGCCACTGGGTCCGTGGATTTAATTTTTTCTCCCAAGCGAAGCTGGGCGGGACAACTAGTACATATATATATATATATATATATATATCACAATTTAATCCCTCGCTTGATAAGTAGAGGTGTAAAGTACCAATTCTTTCCAGACATACAGATTGCTTTCATTTCCACATTCATGAGTCCTTTTAAAACGCTCATCGATTTCGAGTAGGTACACTTGTCTTATAATTACACGTTCTTCTTGAGGGTGCGATCTATTTTATCTAATTAATTGAAACGTGGACTTCCTTTGTCTCGTGATTACAAAGGACCGATTATTAAATAGTGATTGTTATTCCGTCATAGACGTGGTGCAATTAAGTTAGTTAATAAGTTTTAAAATACAGCCTCTTTGTATACCCGGGAGCCGAGTACGTATGAAGGTATAAGATAAGATTAATCGTCTCGTGAGTGACCTGAAAACATTTTCACTATGATTGTGATAAGAGGATCTGTCATTATACACGCGCACACATAAGAACAGTTAATACAATATTTTTAATGTGTTGGCGATTCAATGAGTAACCCGTAATAATGTAGCTTTTACAGGTATTTTTACATACATACATATCATCACGCCAAGTCCCTAACGGGGTAGGCAGAGAGTATAGAGCGCCAGTTCTCTCTAGATTTACATACCTCTTTCGCTTCGTCCACATTCATCAGTCTCTTCATACATGCTCGTCGAGAGACTTGATCCTTGAGAGTCCGATCTATTTGATCCAGGTAGTTGGAACGTGGCCTTCCTCTGCCTCTTCTTGCACACACTTTTGCTTTGTATATCTGTTTCGTCAATCTTTCTTCACTCATCCTTTCTATGTGTCCAAACCAACGTAACATGCGTTTCTTCATCTTTACAATCACGCCCTCATTCACGCCAGTTGATTTGCGAATCTCTTCATTGCGGATTCGATCTAATATCGTTACGCCGCACATTTTTCGAAGAGATCGCATCTCAACTGCATTCAAGCTATTTTCATACTTCCTCTGACATACCCAGGATTCGCTGCCATACAATAAGGTCGGTACCAATATCGCGTTGTGGACAGCAACTCGAGCATTCTTGCTCAGACTTTTACTGCCCATCAACGCCGACATGGCTCCATTCACCTTATTTCCGGCAGTTATCCTTCTTTCAATATCTTTTCCATCTCGTGAGAACATGCTTCCTAGATATACAAATTCATTCACTTGCTCTAGAATTTGCCCATTTACCGATATAGCACACTCGGTCACTTGTTCATCTCTTTCGAATACCAGAACCTTAGTCTTGCCAGCGTTTAGGCGCAGCCCCTTCTTTTCACATTCCTCTTTCATTATGGTAACTAGTGACTGCAGTTCGCCCTCTGATGACGCCAGTAAAACCGCGTCATCGGCGTATAGTAGGCAGTTGACCACTAAGTTTCCCATTTTCACTCCACATCCGTGCGTTCTTAGTGCTCTCAGACAGTTATCTAGATATATAATGAACAGCCAGGCAGACATGATACACCCTTGTTTGACCCCCGACTTTGACCGACGACACACATCAAACCAGGGTGACATCTCACCGTTAACCCTAACGCACGCCTCGCTATCACTATAGAGTGATTTCACGGCATGCAGTAGGGAACTGCTCACTCCATATCCAGGCAACACGTCCCAGAGTTCCTTTCGTACGACTCTATCAAATGCCTTCTCCAAGTCGACGAAAGTGCAGGAAACCTTTTGGTTAATATCCAAAAACTTTTCCGCGATTCCGCGAAGCGAGAAGGTTTGATCCATACATCCTCTTCCTGGTCTAAATCCACCTTGGGATTCCCAGAGAAACCTTTCGGATCGCTCTTGCATTCTTATCGTCAGGATCTTCGTGTACACTTTACTAGCTAAGCTGACCAAGCTGATGGCTCTGTAGTTGGAGCAGTCCAATCGTGATCCCTTTCCTTTATAGAAAGGCACGATGACTGCTCGCCTCCAGTCGTCCGGAACATCACCCTTTTCCCAGCAAAGATTGCATAGCAAATAGATGACGTCCCAGACCGCTGGTCCACCGTACTTGATCATCTCAGCCGTAATCCCATCTATTCCCGCAGCTTTTTCACATTTCAGACTTCTTATCGCTCTTACAATCTCTCCCATACTTTTTTTATCCGCTATAGGATCCTCGACAGATTCTGTTGGAGGCAGCTCTATGAGTAGATCAGCGGCATCATCATCATACATATCTTTGTAAAATTCACTCCATCGCCTGAGGACGTCTGTTTTGTCAGTAAGTATCTCATTGTCCTTCAACATAATCACAATCTTTCGTACGATTTTTTTGCAGGCGATATTTTTCTTTCATCTTTTCTTTCATACTTTCACTTGAGCTGGACATAGCCAAAATGTCTTGCCTTGCATCCTTCTTCTTTTTAACTTCTTCTTTCACTTCATCATCCCACCAACCATCGCCATTTTTGGCTGACCGCCCTTTCGAAATGCCACAAACCTCTTTCGCGGCGCATAATATGCTGGACTTAAGGAACTGCCAGCAAACATCGACACTCTCAGACACATCTTTCGGTGGACAGGCTAGCTGTTCAGATACCCTTTCTTGATATATGTCTCTAATAGCCGCATCTTGAAGCCTCCAGCTTTTGATGCGGTCGGCGACTGCAGAACAGGGACCCCCAGCGCGGGATCGCCAGCCCGCGAACAGACCTCTTATCCTAGTTATAACTAGGAAGTGGTCCGTTCCCAGGTCAGCTCCCCTATACACCCTGGTGTCCATCACCTGTGTTCTGAGTCGCTGATCTATTAGAAACAGATCTATCATGCTTCGCTCATTTTTCCGTTCCCATGTATACTGATGAATCCTTTTGTGGTCGAACATGGTGCTCGCCACAAAAAGGTCTCTCTCCATGCATACATCTAATATCAGCTTGCCTGCCTCGTTCACTCTCTTATCACCATACTTGCCGAGTACTGCCTCGTAATCCTTACGGGCTGTCCCGACCCATCCATTCAGAATTCACCACAAATAATCAGCTTTTCATTCCCTTCTTTCGTCTCTAGAACATTACTCACATATTCCCAGAGCTTATTCAGGTCGCAAGTGTCCGCTGAGGCCACCGGAGCATAAACTGCGACTAGAAATAGCCGGGTAAGGCCTATTTTAAAGCGAGCCCAAATAAGTCTGGGGCTCACCGCATCATAACTTATCATACATTCTGCCAAGCGGCTGGTTAGTAGAATTCCCACTCCCTGGCAGGCGTGCTCGGTGTTTGCCACTCCTGACCACAGCACTAAACTCCCGCCCGGGAGCTCGTCTACTCCACTACCCTTCCGCTTGGTTTCTCAACACAATATCTAACTCGCTCTCTGTCATAACATCGATCAATTCGTTCATCTTATCAGCCATACCTACCTCCTCTTACAATCCATACACCCATCCTACACTCCACACTCCACTACAGGTATTTTTAACTTATATTATTATCATAAGTTAATGCAATATATAATTCTTGCTGAGACAGAGGCACCTGTGCAAGAGCAAGTATAAAAGATATTAAAAAGCAATGCCTACGTACATATTCGGTTTATGAATCAACGATTTATGGTTCTATTGTTGCCCCGATAACATATCCGCGTGGCTACATATACCTTTACAAACGGATATGAGTCGCATGATAGAGATTTAATTGATTCCAAATACGAACTGCTTTTCTTCTCGACCATCAACGGAAACAAGTTGGCTTATTGCGAGCGAGTGCATCGTCGCGGCCACACGCACAGCGCCGACGCTTCGCGCGTGCGCCGACAAAAATCTAATTAAACTCCGCGTTATAGGCGGCTCGAATTCGTTGTAACATCTGCGCACGGGCAAGTTTTGAAAAATGAACTGTTTACAATACGCTTTCCGTGTTTCGCGATCGTTGTAAGTATCAAGTTCCCATCGAGTGCGGTTGTGTTTGGTCGATACACGGAAGTGCGAAGGCTTAACGCTGAACTTGCGGCCCTGTTTTGGTAGGTCAAGGAATACCACAGACTTTCGACTGGCTATGATAGTAGACGACCTATTATCGACCGCCGCGTACGGTAAGCTAATGACTCAATATTTACTTTCTGCACGTGTTATTTTATTGCCCTAATATGTTTTGTATCATATGTGTTAGTTACCTCCCAGTGTTTGCGCAGACTTTATGCAGCTGTTCAGTAGTTGCCACTTGGGTCGGTATATAGACAACTCGACTAACACATTCCAGGCAGAGTCGAACATATTTATGTTATTGTATTTAAATGAGCTTGTACATGTTTACCTAATGGTTGTTTAGAAATCGCTAGAAATACTTTCACTTGCTTAGATTACTGGCGCTCTACCTTCCCTGCTTACTGAGGGACTTGGCGTGATGATATATATATATATATATATGATATCAGGGTTTTTAAAAATCTGACTCTCCAACAAGTATAGGTGGTCAATATGACAGATGTCGAGTCTGTCGCAACATCCCAGACTTCCCATACCTAAGTCTTTTGGCATGAAACTTGTAATTTTTCGAATATATGAACCAACGTAAATAAGAAAACTTAAACGCCATTAGGTTTTCTATAAATAATAATATCCTCACGCCTTCCCACAAGGGTCCCCGAAGGGGTAGGCAGAGGTGTATAGGTAATACTCACACACCCACTTTCCGCCAGTTAGCCAGGTATATTAGGTGCCAGCGTGACAGATGGCGAGTCCATCGCCATTACTCACGCACTACTATACATACGCCTTTGAATTTCTTCTCAGACGTATGCAGGTTTCCTCTCGATGTTTTCCTTCACCGTAAAGCTCGTGGTGTGACTAATCACTGTACTTAAGTTCAGAAAAACTCATTGGTACAGTCGGGATTCGAACTTGCGACCTTTGCGTCGCAGGCAACTGCTCGAACCACTCGGCCACCACGGCTGTTTTCTGGGGCTTGGATTTACTATGCTTGACACTTGAAATAATTTTCACTGTTTTCCAATATCCCAAAAGTAATATTAACTCCTATAGTAGTATAGTGTCCTGGCGCAACACTACAGATATTGAACTAGTCTCTAACCAAGCGAAACTTGTAACCATGAAATATATCTACATAAAAAGTATTCATTACGAAAATTTATTAATAAATCATAAATTTACTATATAATAAAAACTAAAAGATTAAATACCTACACTATTTTATTTCCAAACGTACGTTTACTCATAAAATAATCTATTAAACATAAATCTATACTAATATTATAAAGCTGAAGAGTTTGTTTGTTTGTTTGTTTGTTTGTTTGTTTGTTTGAACGCGCTAATCTCAGGAACTACTGGTTGGAATTGAAAAATTCTTTTTGTGTTGGATAGTCCATGATTCTAGGAAGGCTTTAGGCTATATAAAATATAAATAAATAATAGTTAATATTAAAAAAATCTCTGAAAAGTGACTGTGCGAAAGAGACAGACAACAAGATTCTGAGACGTTTTCAATATATTGACAAATACTCTGTCAGAGTGACGTGTAAATATTGACGGTAAAGGTGCGTTCCACTAAGCGCCCACAACAATGAAAATTCTCCTATACCTAATCGATCCACATAACGACCGCGGTCGTTGTGGTCGCGGCGAAAACGTCAATTATAATGTCATAACTTACGCTCACGACGACCCATCTAAAAAGGTGGGTCGAAGTGATCGTTGAATCGAAGAAAATTTGCGTGATTTTCAAAACTCAAAGCATATAAAATGGCGACTGTACCTCTTACCAAATATCCAAATGTCGCCGCAAGACATTTTAATTCTATTTGAACGTAAATTAATTTAAAACACCAATAATATTAAATATAAAAAAAACATTATATTTTTTTTCAATATAAATCTATTTAAATTAATCAAGTTTATTTTCAAGGCTTACAGATTATAAACTAACATCTTAAATCTTTTGCTTTCTTTTTATTAACTCGCCGTTTGTATTATTTACCTGCACGCTCAAAACGCTCTGTAATCCATTCCATTTGAGGTTACGACAGTAACGCTTACAAGCAAACTGTGGTCGTGAGCGTAATCATTGTGAACGCTTAGTGGAACGCACCCTATGTATAGCTAGACTGACATTTCATTCAAGTAGTAGTTTTGACAAACCTCAAATTACAGTTTCTTTCATAACAACAAAAGCAAAAAGATGTTTGTTGTGTTTTAGTGTGAGTTTCATAATTAATCGTCGTATTTTATTAGTAATACCACCCGTAAGGCGTCAAAATATCCGTTGGCGCACACCAGTTCGATCGCAGTGTAACGCAAGTCCTATTCAATCGCAGTGTAACGCAAGCCCAGTTCAATCTTCGAGCCAATGAGACTGAAGAACAGCGTAGGCAATGGTAAATACAAATTTCTCCAGATTTATTTCCTGGGGAATTCTGAAGAAGAAGTAAATGAACGCTGTTCGCAGATATCATTTAGCAGTTACAACAACTTTTGCATGAACATAATCAGTTGATCCAATTGTTCAAAACTGTCTTACAAGTAATGTGATGCCATTGGACAATCAGAA
The DNA here is from genome assembly GCA_945859725.1 of Drepana falcataria. Taxonomy (NCBI): domain Eukaryota; kingdom Metazoa; phylum Arthropoda; class Insecta; order Lepidoptera; family Drepanidae; genus Drepana; species Drepana falcataria. Next base: position 3,605,579 of record OX243941.1, on the reverse strand, counting down.
AATAGTGATCACAGCAGACAAGCGACCTGCAGGAGACAACATGTCATGAGAGAGGCATCAATGCAACAATGTTAAATGATGTTGCCTTAATCGTGATTGGGGAGAATATGGAGTCTCGCGATATTGTAATGTAACCAAGAAATGATGCCATCATCCTTCAGCATATTAGGGCAAATTCTCACCTCTTATCAAAATAATCTAATATCCATGTAACAATAAATGAATATAAACTACACCTAAACAATACTTTTAATGCCTAACTTTTTAACATAATAGTAATGTTTCAAACTACTTAACCCTTTCGTTAACAAGTCAGCAGGCATTTCAGTAGTTGGCAAATTGCCTTGGCATTGAAATTTTGACATTGAAAAAATGGCATTGCCATGTACTCGGCCTCAGTACTGGACAATGCCTCTGTCGGTTGTTTTCTGCATTCATATGATATTACAGTACCAGACAATTTAAAACAGAAACCTGTATAAGATCTCCTGTCAATAGTATTTGATGTCCAATCTGAGTCTACAAATCCTTCTAAGTTTTTATTATCATTTGTAAACATTAAACCATAAGATTTTGTTTTATTTAAATATTCTAACACTCTTTGCATTTTTCCAGTGAACTGCAGTAAAACAATTGTTAAATTGGCTTAAATAGCTGACACTGTAACTGATATCTGGGTGTGTAAGTATAGACAAATACATAAGACTTCCTATCAGTTGCTGATAAGGATATTATTTACAAACATTTTCTGACTTATCCAACTTCAATTTACATTCAATAGGAGTATCAACAACATTACAGTTTGACATCTTAAACTCCTTAAAATGCTCCTGATCTAATGATATACAACCATTTTTATATACTTTTACTCTCATACCTAAGCATTCTTTCACTTGCCCTGAATCTTTAGTTTTGAAATTTGACATTAAACTATGTTTCAGTTCATCTGTCAATGCTTTGCTACTGGAAAATATGAAAAAATCATCGACAAACACAGTTTTTAAAATTTGTTCATTATTTACCTTTTACTATATAAACATGGTTCCAATTTAGACTTAATATAATCCTGGCTTAACAAACAATCATCTACTCTCTTATTCCACTGCCTTGCTGATTGTTTAAGTCCATAAATTGCACGTTTTAGTTTGAGTACACTGTTACTCTGACATTCTAAATTAGGTGGTTCTAGCATGTATACTGTTTCATCAAGGTACCTAGCCATTTAAAAATGCAGTGTTAACATCAAGATGAGTAATTTCTAAATTTAACTTTACACTTAAAGAAAATAACATTCTCCAAGTGTTAATACAGGTGAGTATGTTTCTTTATAACATTATTCTTATCTAGAGCAAGTGAATGAATTTGTATATCTAGAAAGCATGTTCACACGAGATGGAAAGTATGAAAAAGATATTGAAAGAAGGCTAACTGCCGGTATTAAGGTGAATGGGGCCATGTCGGTGTTGATGGCCAGCAACGGTTGCTGTCCACAGCGTGATATGTGTGCCTACTTTATTGTATGGCAGCGAACCCTGGGTATGTCAGAGGAAGTATGAAGATAGCTTAAATGCAGCTGAGATGCGATATCAGCTGCGAAAAACGTGCGGAGTAACGATGTTAGTTCGAGTCCGGAATCAAGAGATTCGCACATAAACTGGCGTGAATCAGGGCGAGATTGAAAAGATGAAGAAAGGCATGCTACGCTGACTTGGACATATAGTAAGGTTGAGTGAAGAAAGATTGACGATACAGATATACAAAGCAAAAGTGTGTGCAAGAAGACGCAGAGGAAGGCCACGTTCCAACTACCTGGATCAAATCGATCGGACGCTCAAGGACGGGAACGAAAAGAGTACTCGAAACCGACGATCATGTATGAAGAGACTGATGAATGTGGACGAAGCAAAAGAAGTATAAAGTCTAGAGAGAACTGGCGCTCTATACTCCCTGCCTACCCCCTTAGGGACTTGGTGTGATGATATGTATGTATGTATGTATGTAAATTTTCACCCATGCGAAGCTGGGCGGGTCAGCTAGTACATAGAATAAAGACTTGAGTACAGAATAGTCATGTTTGTCATGAATACCTACTATACACAGGGATCGACTGACTTAAACTGCGGAGTATATTTTCATGAGCACATTTCGGTGTCTCTTCTTAAGAATGTTAAGTATTTCAGCTTTATTTAGCTTTAGCTTAATATACAAATGCAGTCACTTTTTGATTTGACAGGCTTTTTCTTCTTGGAAACGTCAGTAACGGTAATTTTATATCCAAATCAAAATCAAAATAAGTAGAACCTACAATCTTTGCTTAGTTTGGGACTAGGTCGTTGTGTGGAATTGTTCCATTTTAATATTAATTTTCCATTCGTGCAATCTACAAAGAAGACACGCTCTTATCAGCTCCTTGCGCATAAAATTTATCTGACGGAACATTTCTAGTACCTACACAGCACTATGTCTCAGTGGACGTACTTCTCACGCTTCCACCATACAATAAACAATAGTTCTTCCCGTCACATAACACGGAATCAACTAACAATTATATTTAACATATACATATTATTCAGTTCCACTAGTTTAATGGTGAAGGATAACATCGTTAGGAAATCTACGGGAATCTCCAAAAAGCATACGTTTAAGAAGAAATTTATAGACGTACTTGAGTATCGGCGATGGACTCGTTATCTGTCACGTTGACACCTAAATATATCTCCAGCGAAAACAGCGTGTTGTCTCTACCAATCCTTACGGGACGGCGTGAAGATATAAACTAGTATAATTTGTTATTTTTAAATATTATCAGTTATTGTTTTTGTCAATAAAAATGTATAGACTAGTCACGGGTAAATGATTGACGTTCAAAATAGCACCGGACATTTAATACAAGTGTAAAGTCAATGTACTTTACGAGTTTCGCATTTCCGCCTTAAAGGTTGCAACCATAGATTAGAGTATTATATAGGGCTATAGATAGGCAAGTCGTGGTCCCTTACGACCAACGCCATCTGGTTTACTTACCCAAAAATCGTTTATACGTTTTATATATATATGTATATATATATATATATATACATAGCAGGTACTGTATAATTTTGAATCCTTTTGGAACTACATTGTTCTAAAGCTATAAAAGTAAATAAAACCACTTGTTCGATTTCTCAAGATTTATTTAAAACTACAATATTGTCTTACAATTTTACTACATTGTTTTCCTTTGCCTCCTGCCTTTATTTTTATGGTAGTGCGCGTTTGCCTTTATTTTCATAGGGTCTTCTAAATCCCAAAAGGTAGTTTTTCCTATGAGGACATTATTGACATCTTTGCACCAATTATTTACGAAGTAAATTGTGCTTTTATTTATTAAAAACTCCGCAAGTTCATTTTTGTGCTCACTACATGTTAAAAACAATGTATCTAAATTAACATTTATAATTAATTTAATGTAATTTTTTATATTATTTGCATTACATTTATCTTTTATAACATTTAAGCAAATATTTTCTATTTGTGCAAAGAAATCAAATAATGCCCTAGTAGGGTAGCACAACCACTTTTTTCCACCATATTCTTTTTTCTTTATATATTGGTGGAAGTTTTCTAGTTCTACAGCTTCCATATTAACTTTGCATGTAGAACATTTTTTGTAAATGTTTTTTTTTGCCAGCTGTGCTACCCATCCACTGCAATAACTTATTGCTGCGCTTCTTTCTGCATGCACTGAATTTTCACTTTTTATAAATTCATCTGTGCTCACGGGTTCAATGAACAAATGAGCCTGGTCTATTTCCTCTTCACATTCAATTGGGGTGCTGGCTGCAGGATCCATTAAAAAATATTTTAATGATTGCAGACAGAAGCTGTCGTCTTTTTCACAATTTGCTCCAACCGAATGTGAAGAGGAAATATTATTAATTAATAGAGTTTTAAATGCTCCTTCAAATGCTATAGCCGTAGGCATGATATTACTGTACCCGTGAGCCCTTATCGCACCAAAAAAGTTCTCCAGTGCATCTTGATTAATATTGCGCAGCAATAAAGAGTTCACTCCTTTGGAATTTAAATATCTTACAATTGATTTAAAACTTTCTATAGTTTTGACCCAACTTGACAATGAAGGCACTACACCTTTATTATTTCCTGCTTCAAAATACATCGATTTTAGGATAGGGAGGGCTTCATTCCACAGTTTGTGATGTGGTGATTTTGGGGTGACAGCAGACCTGTAGATTTTTCCATTTTTCACCTGACTAAAGCTACCATTAACACTGTCGAAAAGATCGTCGAAAAACATGAGTAGGTCGGCTGTCTCCATGCTTGCTAGTTCCATTTGTCCACATTCTGTAAAATAAATTAAGGAACATTATTGGTTGTTTCTTCATGCTTATGTAATTTTTTACATGTGGAATTCAGAGCATGATTGACTATCAAATATCCAGGCAAGTTTTTAAACTATATTTATAACAAAAAACTATAAAAATCTTCACGGCATCCCTAAAGGTGCCCCGAAAAGGGTTGGCATATACTTGGAACCGCCCACTTTCATTTGTGCCGACGAGACAGATGGTGTGTACATTGCTGTTTCTTTTTCAGAATTTTCTTATCTCCATATTTCCGAGAAGAAATATATGTCTTTGAATTTCTTCTCCGAAATATCTCATAATATTAAGTACTATTTATACACATACCTGCCATGTATCCAATAGCTACACCAACAGATTTACTAAAGACCTGTGTGCAGTGTTTAACTCGCATCTTCGGGATGAGTGTGGGCAATGCATGCTGCGCAGTCAATTTAGGTACTAATTTTACGCCCCTGTACCCGGGACTCCTGTTATAGAGAGCAACAATATGTTCCCACTTGGCAGTGCACAACTTCCCATTCATTTTGTATTTCAAGTTCTTTGTTAGCAGATTATTTCTCACACCTTTAATTAAATGTGGTGGATCAAAAATTGGAAATATTTTTTGGTCCTCGATTGTGATAAATCTTTCCTTATACTCTGCACCACTTTTTATAATATTTTCAAGAGTATCTTTTAATAAAAGATTAATTGCTGCCATATTAGATGTACCTTGGTCACATATTGTTGCAATCACTTTTAAGCCTGTTTCTTGCACTTTTCTTATCACATCAGTAATTTGTTTTTTTAATTCAATGGCTTTAGTGCTCCCACCACAATAATAGAAAGCGATTGGTTGCTTATATTTCATAACCACCCCACGAACCATGAAGACTAGCACATGGTCACAATAATTATTTTCAACACTTTCTCCATTGTCCACAAATCCAATAATTTTATCATTTCTTTTATTGTAAGAAACACCTGGCGCAATAGCCATCTCATCAAAAAGGATAGTGCAATATCTATATTTTTCTGGTAATTTTTCAACTCTTTTTTTCAAATTTTCAAAAATCCTATGATTTATCCCAGGTTTGAGATTGATTTTAAATAGTAAATCTTGCAACGTTCTCCTGCTTGGTAAAATACAAATGTTGCTCAAGATCCTATATGCCTTAGGAGAGGGCTTGTATAGGGACAATGCTAATATTTTTTCCTCAAGTGTAAACCTCCTGCCTCGGTTTTTCTTCTTTGCTTGGGTAACCTGCATCTTACAAAACAATGCTGCAGTAGACTTCATGTGCTTAGACACAATGTTGAATGCGTGTGTCCTGGTCATTTTTTTGGCCATGATATATTTCTTTTTTAATAATATCTTTTTTTGACATTGGTTTAACTTGTTTTGAACAATTTTGAATTTTTTATGTTGCTGTGCTAGGGATCCAAAAATACCTGGAAAAACAAATATAACATGTTAAATAAAAAGTATGGAGGATATCCTATTTACATTTCTGCACTAATACTATACAAGGGCTAAGTTTTTAAGATTGTTTTTATGATGTCCAATTCAGAAAATTCTTTTATCAGTTAATGTGAATGTTGAATATGTGAGTAAATATTACAAATAGTAGCTGTTAAAATAGTACCTTTTTTGTTATGTTGCTGTTTATTCAATTTTTGTCCATAAGATTGAGGTTTTTCAACTTGTAATCCTGAAAATACATATTAATATTAGTATACCTATCATAATATACAGTAACTTAAGGGAATGTCCCTTACATAGATTATAAAAATAAATGTAGTTGAATAAATATATATTTTGTTACATTACACAACTTACATTCAGATACAATTTTTTTTAATAGTTTGAATAAATGCATACCTGACATCAAATCAGCAACCTGGGTGTTCAAACCTGATGTTGTTGGCTGCATATTTTCAGGAAAAGGACCCTCTGTTAACATCAAATCAGTAGCATGGTTCCTAAAACCTGGAGTTTCAGGCTCTGCAAATAAGTAAATAAAACATTGAAAAAATATTCAAAAATATCTTTGGTGAGAGGTTGAGATGTAACAAGTAACTGTAACAATAACAAAACATATGAAAAGTGGCTTGATTGTCAGTTGTCATGTCATGTTTATTTTTGTGGGTTTGAGGACCCTTGTTAAAGTAATAAATATCTAGTTATTTTATATTATTTTTACCTGACAGATGTAGTTGAGGAACAGCAACTTTACAAAGTTTTTTCCCAGGATATAAATATACTTCTTCAAAGTGTCTTCGACAAACTCGTCTATTCTTATGGACAAATTTTACATCCAATGTAGCCAAATCTCCTCCAATATTTGAAATCCAAGCCTCAAATCTCTTTGCATCATTATCAGGACATGGAAATCGGTGCAGAGTATTTCCAACTGAAAAAAATATATATTTCCAGGCTTAACAATTGATTTGTAGCCATTAACCACTCAGCCACCGACTGGTTTGAGTAGTTGACTGCAACTTAAGTACAGAGATAGTCACACCAAAAGCTTTACGGTGACAGAAAACATCAAGAGGACACCTGCATATGTTTGAGAAACAATTCAAAGGCACAGCTTGAATAACAGTGATGATCTGTCACATTGGCACCTAAATTTTATCTCTGGTAGAAAATGGGTGGTGCATCTCTGCCTATCCCTTCAGGCCCTTGTGGGAAGGCATGAGGATAAACATATAAAGATCGAGGATCTATCATGAAATTAGATGTCTCAACATTTAAATTACTCATGGGTTTAATGTAGGCAATTTTTCAGAGTCACCAATATTTTGTTTCCAAAAAATATATATTTCATACCCTGCCACATACTCTGTGTGCCATTTTCCCACTCCCGCCGGGGTGATAACAAATTAGGAAACATTACAGTAAGTAAGTATTCTGTAAGTAAAAATTAACATACCATCTTTACTAGTCACTAGACAGCCAGGTACACAACAAACTCCTTTCGACATGGCTATCTCCAAAGTCCACTATCAGCAATAACTGGGTTAACTGGTCCAACAAAAACTGTCGGCCTATTGCTAAACAGGGTAAAAGACGAGGTAGAACTAATTAGTAGTAAGAATGTTCACGGTAATGCGGAGAAGCTGGGCTCGACTCAATGTTACAAGATATCACTGTACAGATATTCGGAGGAACAAAAAGCTCAACTCAACGAAAACACGGCACGGATATAGTAACAACTATTGTAACCTTCGTTAAGAATTACAAAAGCGATGCGAAATTTTTGAATAAGTTTGCAAAACTTATTGAAACCAACGACAATTATAATTTGAAACTTTTTGACATAAATTGTCAATTCTGAAATTTCGTTCATAAATTTGTGTAGAATTAACAAAAATCTAAATATTTGTTCATATATATATTTTTAAATAAAACCAATCTCGTACTTTGCAAATGATTAAAATAAATTTTTCAACATTTAATAACAAAACATAAAAACATCTCAGATATATATATATCAGTTATATATTATTTTTCGACGAAATATTAGCTCAAAAATTTTTGGTAGTTGAAAGAGATGGCGCTTTGGTCTCAAAAATTACAAATGTACTAAGATTCCATAGCATGGTTGCAACTTGATGTCACGAGGCCCGACTAACAGTTAAATTGCGGCTGTTTATACCGTGAAGGATTTTATGTAGATGGAGTGAGCGAGTATAAATATTACAATTGGATATTAGACATACCTATGTATTTACTTGCTGTGCCCGTGGTTTCGCCAGGTTATTTTTTTATATAAATAGGAGTTTTTTTTCTGTAATAAAAAATATCCTATGTGTTAATCCAACTGAAAATCTATCTCTGTGCCAAATTTCATCCATTAATTTATTATTTGTGGAATGATAATGATATAATATAATATATCCTCACGCCTTCCCACAAGGATCCCCGAAGATGTAGGCAGAGGTGTATGGGTAATACCTACTTTCCGGCAGAGATATATTTTAGATGCCAAAGTGACATGATTCGCCAGCGAATCCATCGCCGTTACTCAAGCACGACTACACATACGGCTTTGAATTTCTTCTCAGACGTATGCAGGTTTCCTCTCGATGTTTTCCTTCACCGTAAAGCTCGTGGTGTGACTACTCACTTTAAGTACTCAAATTCAGAAAAACTAATTGGTACAGTCGGGATTCGAACTTGGTATTGCAAGCAACTACTCGAACTCGAATATTATAGGAAATCAAAATAATGGCACAACAATCTTAGCAGAAAAGCACATGCTTGAGTCTTGTGTCAGATATATATATAGGAAGAACTATACAGAGGACCACCATTTCTTAATTTAGTAGATAAAAACTTGGGTCTTGACGTCCGTGACGTGCCATTACCACTTTTTACACAAGCTTTACAGACGTCATTCATCATATACATCTATCCCTTTCGCACACGAGAATGATATTCTCCATAGCAATAAATGTCTTGAGTAATAGTTCTAGTAGAAGTAATAGAACAAAGAGACTCATTAAATATTGCGAGTTATGAGTATTTGTGTGTACACCCACAAAATTTCAAGTGGCCATTGACTAGGTAAATATGTACGTAAGCGCTTGTAAGTTATGAAATGAGTAGACAGGTACAGAATTAATATATATTGATGGTGATTTATTGCGTCGAATGTAAAGCTATCGTTCTGTATATACATTATATAATTAATAATTTTCAAGCTTCCTACAAGGGTCCCGGAGAGGTCCCGAAGGGTCTTTTGAAGTTAGCCTGAAATATTTGTATCTATAGAAGAACTTAGTACAATGATTAGTCACACCACGAGCTTTACGGTGAAGGAAAACATCAAGAGGAAACCTGCAAACGTCTGAAGCAATTCAAAGGCGTATGTATAGTCGTGCTTGACTACGGCGATGGACTCGCCATCTGTCATGTTGGCACCTAAAGTATATCTGGCGGAAAGTGGGTGGTAGGTGTGGGTATTACTACCTTCGGAACTCCTCTGCCTTCGGAAACCCATGAGAAGGCACAAACATTAATATTACTATCATGAAGAGAGTATAAATATTATATGAATAATGGGATATTTCTCGATATAAGAGTACATCACTATCGCAATATATTCGATTGTATGGAAGCACTTAATTAGCAAGTGTTGAAGTGAAGGACAGACATCCCAATGCGAGCTAAATGAATGTAGGCGTTTCGCCAAAATATTGAATTGTTTTGCTCAATCCTAATTAGCAATAGCATAATTTGGTTATATTCTCTAAATATGCTAAATGCTAACACTAAATCATTGCATTGTTTATTTTTTAACCATTACGGAATCCTCGCGGTAACTATTCTACTATTATTATAAACGTGACACAAGACCTATTAAATGGATCGAAATGAAACTTCTGCGACAAGAGGGCTGGCGAATATTTCGCTCAGCGAATCAGCATTGCAATACAACGTGGCAATACCGCCATTCTTCTTAGCACCCTTCCGCGTGACACAGATTTGACTGAAAATCTTGTATTTTTATATCGTTGCATCCAAAAGCATGTTATTAAGAATATTGAATTTTGGCAAAATCCGAATTGCATTTATTTGTACACATAGATTGGACGAGAAAGGCTACAAAAACATTTTCCCATTGTGTAATTAGAAGATTATAAATATTGAGAATTAAATTCAGTCGATAACAATTGCTTTCCTTTAAGGTATAAAAAATAACTTTGAAATAACAATTACGTAATAAATCAAACATTCATAAAACAATAGAATCGGCTTTGATCAATAAAAAATAGCTGAATCTTGATATTGCACAAGATAACCTGACGCTAAAAGTGTTTAATAATATGCTAGTTAGTTACCATCATACCCTTGTGGGAAGGCGTGAGGATATTACTATTAGTTACCATATATTTTTTTTGGAATTTGGAACTCCAGTATTTAAGATCCCGAAATTCCACAATTAAAGAGGGATTTCTGCAGTTAAAACTAACTCATCTGAAATTTATCATAGAATATAAATTTTGGGGGAATTATCTTCTCAATCAGCTTATAATCGAAATGATGCGGATGATATTTGAGAATTATCACTTTACCACGGCGACTCTATACGCAACTGGACTTACGTTAAAAAGTGTTCCCAGTGATGTTTTTTTTGTTATAATTCGACTGAAAATTCTTGCTTGAGAGATGTAATTTATTATTATAATTAAAAATTAAGAATGTAAATTCATTCACAACTGACCCTAGAAATTATTGAATTATGATCGCCATATGTACGTCTTAGTCCCAGGTCTCAAACCGGACATTACCTAAGCATCGCATGACCTAATCAATCCAATCAACCGAACGGGGTCGCCAATTAAGCCAACGGATCACTAAATCATCCCAGAGATTACATTTAACCTTCGGATATTGTATTAAGAAGATTTGTACCCTAATTTTCAAACAACACCGCAATATATATTTAAGCTACTGGACGAGAGTAGGTAGATACGTAATTATTTATAATTAAGCTGATAGATTTGAGATAATACTGTGGGAATATTTGTAAGTAGTATTTGAAACAACACATATATAGTAGTAACTGAAGTATATTTCACTTCATACCCCTGCCATTCAGACCTTCCCATTGTTGAGTGCTGGGTAGTTGGAACGCGATCCTTCTCTACCACTTCTGCACACTTTCGGATTTTATCTTTTTTTTACCTTTCGACATTCGTCTTTTCTTAATGTCCAGTTTTACGCTAGGACATGCCATAAGGCAAGACCTCATCTTTACAATCACAACGTCATTCACACCAGTTAGTTTCCGAATCCTTCTGGGATGTAAAATCGTTACGCTGAAAGGTAGAAGGGAGCCCTTAACATCCTATGTTAATACATATACATAAGTATGACATGATAGCTTCTTTAGAAATATCTTACAAGGAAAGGTAGAAGGGAAGAGAGGAAGAGGAAGACCAAGATTAACATACATGGGTCAGATCAAGGAAAAAGTGTCTCTCATGACGTATAGGGAGGTCGAAGTGGTTGCGCTGGACAGAAGCAAATGGAAGAGACTGCATCAGAGACGCCGACAAGAGACCAGGTCTTAAATTTATGATTATATCTTTACTTAGTATGAGAATAGGTAAATTTGTAGGGATTTTTTTTTATTCATAAAATATTTCTAATTCCTACCGAATGAGCTTGCCATATGATGTAATATGCTTGTTTCTTGGAAAGAGCCTATGTGTAGCTAACTAACGCTACTGTGATAATTGCGCAAAAAAATCACATAAAAGATGTATTGTAAACGCCCGAATACGGGCTTGAAACACACTGTTCTGAAGATAAAGATTGCTCACGTACTTCACATTGTTAAACTACAAAAAAAAACGTCACTAAATTGGTTTTCATGTTTCAATTACATATTTGTTGTGCGTGAATATAGAGAGAACTGGCGCTCTATTCTCTCTGCCTACCTCGATAGGAACTCGGAATGATGACATATATGTATGTGAATATAAAATGGGATTTAGACTGAATAAAATGTTCATAAATATAGGATGTTACGTCAAAAACTGATTTCCGTATTTTTAAAACAGAAATAGCCTACTCACTAAATGGTATACTAGGAATATAAATTGTTAGAATTATACTAATCTGGATCGCGAAGCTCATTTACGATACAAGTTAAATGGGTCGGCAACGCACGACTCATGTGTAAAGTAAGCATCGATAGATGGCGGTAGCCGCTTAGAAGTAGGGGCGCTGTACGTTTGTGACATATGAGATATTATATAGAAAAAGTTTAATATCGTATCTTACAATAAAACTAACCTTTCGTACTTTAGCACAAATACAATCTAAGCGAAAATTTGTATCGATTTCATCAGCGGCTTTCCTAAGTTCAATATCAAATCGTTCACGTCAGGGTCGACGACTCCACCCTCCATTTGTACGCAGCCTTAGGAACTTGAGATGTATTTTTTTTGCTTCACAATAATGATGGCATTCATATAATTATATATTGCGTTGATAAAAAAAATGTGACGTCATCACTTAAGGTATGAAACGGCGAATGGGTTGTTTTTCTAACTTATATTTAAAAGTTCACTCCACTCCACGTTACCTAAATGTATTTTTGTGGATGTAATTATTTCCTTACTTTTTTATCGCTTTATTTTAAGGGTTAAGTATCTTTTAAGAAAATATTTTTAAGAGCCAAGAGTAATATTTTTGCAAAAAGTGTTAGGTATCCAACGCGTGGGATACCCGGCGATTGCAAGCGCATATATTCTACGGTAACCGCTTACCATCAGACAATCGTATGCTTGTTGTCACTTAAAACTTTAAATAAACAAATACATCCTAAAAAAGGAAGGCAGTTGTTTTAATAAAATCTGTGTCACAGTTCGTATCAAATTACAATCTTGAAAGTTGATACCGCCGCACATTGGCTAAAATCACGTACTGAACGAACACTGCATAAATATTATGCAAATTAATTTCATAATATTTTCAGAAACATGCACGGTCACAATTCATACATAATGTACGTCAAACTAAGAAATCATTTGTAGATACTGATCGCGCCTTCAAGTTCAAGGAGTTATATACCATGACTGTATGGACAGAGAGTGCAAAATTCGCTGACTGAATTCCTTTCTACGTTCTACAGGTTTGTTTTCCGTTATAATCTACAAACTGCATTCCGTGATTCAACGGGAATAGATCCACCGGGAAGTGATTCGGGATATGTTAATCCATTATTCAAAGCGAGGATGCAGTACACTGCTTGCCCATTCCTTTTAGGGGTAAGCGTAAAGGTATACAATAACATGTTATATAGTCTTCAAATCAACCAATCCCATTGTATATCGATAAATAAATACGTATTATGACAATATTATATTTCGAAAGTATGCAATTGCTTTTTACCTAATTAATACAATGTAATAAAATATATAAACGACCTATAAATAGAATAAACGTCCCAAATCTGTGTCACGCGGAGGGTGCCAAGAAGCCAATTGTATGGCAATGCTGATCCGCTGAGCGAAATATTCGCCAGCTCTCGTCACGAGAGGCCTCAAAAAGTGTTTTTATGTTTCTCCCATAAATATGGTAATCTTAGAACTGTTGAACTATTTTATTTTTCTACAAATACTTCCTTCTAACGAAGATGAATCAGGTTTGGATACGTACCGGCTTGTTGGGTATTTTTGACATACCACTCGAAGCCGAGTACGAGTCGTAGAAGTACGAGATCTTAGGTGGACAGAGGTGGTTGTAAGGACGTCCCCTTAGGTCGGTGGTAATTTCGAGCTAGGGAGCTAGGCTGAACTTTTACTAAACTGTTCATTTAGTTTGAATATTTTAGAACTCGTTAAATGCTGCTGGCTCTGCGAGGCTGGCACTTACAAGAGAAGTAGCGCTTTACTATAGGCAGACTATTAACTATAGCTGCTAGGTACAGTAATATATATATATATATATAGAGTAGAACGGATATGAGTAGGTAATTAGATATCTAATCTTATATCGCGAATGCATGGGAGTATGGATGTGACCTATGCAATAGCGTGCCAAGAACTAAACGAATTCGGCCGAAATTTGCTTATTTGCTTTTTACCTAGACCAAGCGCTTTATTACGATTATCTTTTATAAACTGATTGCTTGGGTAGATAATACATCATCCCCATCATGTACATATATCCATCCCTCCTTCCCTCAAAGTTGTTCAAAGGAGTAGGCAGAGGCATTTATTTATTATTAAGGCCACTTCATAGTTGACACTAAAGAAAACCTTACAACAAGATGTTAAATATTAGTTAATTGCCACTACACTTAAATACAAGGGGTGAGAGCAGCAACACTAATTAGTTCAGAAAACTGTGAGTAGATTTTATAGTTTTACATCGAGAAGTATACGAAAAAGGAAACTAATTTTTAATTAAGTTTTTTTTTCTTTTTTTTTATACAACAAGCATACGGCCCACCTGATGGGAAACGGTTAGGTACCGTAGCCTATTTACGCTCACGATACCGAAGTATCACTTGCGCGTTGCCACTCTGTGTTCGGAGAGTTATAGTGTGTTGGCAGCATAATGGGTTTAATCCCTCAGCTACCAACACAATGTAACAATCCTTCCCCCTCCCCAAGGAGCTCATTACTGGAAACCTTATTCACCGCGTAGGAACACAACAAGGTCCTGCCCCAGTCGGGCAGCTCCGAAACGGGAAACCCGTTATGCCCTACCTCTCTTAAGTATCTTATTTATACGTAGAGCTTGTGTATAATCGCTGTAGTGTATAAAGTTTTTTGACATTACTCTTCGGGGTCCTCTACAGTACTTCCCAGTGGGTTTTGCAAACTTTTTGTGATTGTCAGTTTTTGTGCTCCCGCAACTAATGTGAACACTCAAGCATCCGTCTCAACGTAACAACAAAAAGGCCGTGTAATTTGTACTTTATTTATATGAGGTTACCGATGGAGTTGATTGAATAGGTACTTAGAAACCGTGAGTCGTGACTCGTGATCATTCACTTCCCATCCAACTTTACTCATCGACCATTGTTTTGAAAACGGTTTTTGGACGCTCAATGAAACTCAAGTTGCGTAGCGGAATTTCTTCATTGCGGAATCGAACTTAAATCTAGTAGAAATGTTAACATATTTTCTTTGATTTCTATTAGTCATATATTATTGTGTACCTAATATGAAGGATAGTAACGCGAGGAAACCTGCATACGTCAATGAAGACATACAAAGAATGTACTTACAGTTGTGCTTAAGATACAGCGACAGACGCGTCATCTATTACGTTGGCACCTAAATATATATTCTGCTAAAAGAGTGTGTCGATACGATGTGCGCGAATAGAAGTTGTTATAGATAGTGCTATCCACGAAGACGCGCCCCACCAATTTGTAGTCGAGGTGGTCGTGGGATGCGGGGAGTATGACCCGAGTCTATTAATTGTGTGTACCGATAATACTCAAACATTAGTAGAAGGTTGCTCACACTTTCCTAAGGAAGAATAGTGGGGTGCGTCTTCGTGGATGGAACTATCTATATCATATTACATTAGCGTACAGAGTATTAGAGAAAACCCTAAGAAATTCAAATACATACATAAACATGTTTATGTTTACAAAATCCTTCGCAGAGCATCCTGATTGCTACATGAGAATGCGAAGTGTATCATCAATAACTATTGCCATTAAAACACGCTGTTTGAAGTCAACACCATGTTTTCCTACACTATTATAATATCGACTATCTTGTATATAGAATACTGAACTGCAATTTAAAATTAACAGCCGTAGTGGCCGAGTGGTTTAAGTAGTCTCTTGCAAAATCTAGATGGTAAGTTCGAGCCCCAGGGCACCAATGAGTTGTACTCAACTTTAGTACGGTAATCTATTACACTTTAAAGTACACGGAAGTACAACATCGTGAGGAAACCTGCATACGTAAGAAGAGTTTTAAACACGTATACATATGTAGAGTCGTGTTTATGACTGTAAAAGTCTCGCCATTTGAAACATTTCTTATATTGGCTCTTAGAGTGAAAATAGGGCGTTGTAAAACCTCTTCCTACTGCGACCCTTATGGAAATGCTGTATATTTATTTCAAAATAGTGTAAAATATATCCTCGGTTTAAAATCGAAACGCTCGTTGGCACCAGTTGTGCTGTGTGCTAACGAGCCGCCCTTGTAAACCTCAGTACACCAAATGTTTGCTTTAATATATGTTTTTAAGTTATACGCTTTTTGATGATTTAATAACTATTTAGCTGTATGCACATCTTTTTGAGTTACGATCCAGTTTAGCTCTAAGTATGATTGTTATTTCTTATTGATTGTAATTGATAAATAGATGTTATATAAGGTAAATGATGCGAGTTCTGATGTATATTCGCGATGCTTTCTTAGCCTTCTGTAAGACCGCTATGTCGTTGAGGACAGGACAGTGGTGCCATCTATTTTTAATAAGGGCAAACGTAGTTGGGGCTTACACGACCAGTGGGTAAGGGTGATTTAAAGTAGAATCGAAAAAGCGACACATTACAATTTTATAAAATTATAAGACAATCGTGAGGGAGTCATTGTGATGAAATGCGTGTAAAACTGTAGTGTAATCGAAACCGTCGAGCGTGTATGCGAAGACTAATGATAGTAAATGTAGATGAAGCGAAATAGGTCTGTAAATTTAGACTCTATAGCAGTGTTTCCCAACGTGGGGCCTACGCCCCACAGAAGGGCAATTTGATAGTAAAGGGGCAATTTAAAAATGGACTCGACAGGACTTAATAATAATATAATAATAATATTATTTTTATTTCGGAAAAACATCCATAGTGTTAGTAGACAATTGACTTAAAACTATGTTAGTGAACCCCTTTACACATCAAATAAATTATTATACAAACAAACATCATCAAATCATTTAGCTGCACGCTCTGTAGGGAAGACTTAAACTTTGGTCCAGTGGCGGAGTATCGGGCCATCCACCCTCTCAGCTACAGTACGCAGGAGGCTGTTGGGGCTGCCACGAACTCGCTTCGTAAATGGCGTAAAAGTCGTCTGTGCGCGCCTCAGCAAACATGCCTGATGCGCTGCAATGTCGTGGCAGCCCCATCAGTGCCCTGAACGCATTGTTGTACTGTACACGCAGGGCGCTGTAAGCTCTTTGAGTGTAGTCGATCCATAGGCTGCAAGTATAGAAAGATTGGCAGTATGCCTGGAAAAGTGTAATCTTTACACTATTGGTGCACTTTGCAAACCTTCGGATCAACATGTTGCTCCTGACTGCCAACGCCCTACGTTCCCTCTCCAGATCCAGACCCAATGCCCTAGGTATTTAAATTTGGTAACTAGCTCAAGAGCTATCCCACCGAGTGTGACCGGTGGTTTTTGTTCATACATTTTAGTACCTGCCTTGAACACTAAGCACTCGCTCTTTGTCACATTATACCTAAGGCCGTTGCCTCCGCGTATTGCTCACATACGGACAGAAGTCGCCTGAGGGCGCTGATTGATGGGGCCAGCAGGACCATATCATCAGCGTAACTAATATTATTGACAAAGGTACCGTCGATAGAACAGCCTACAACAGCATATTTGCATTGCTGGAGCTCAAGAATCAGCCTATCCACATACAGATTAAAGAGTCTGGGCGAAGTCAGGGCCCCCTGCCTCACCCCACACTCCAATCTATGCGGATCGGAAAGCGCGCCCGCCCACATTACTACATTACTCTGATGGCCATACCAGTATTTAAGCATTTCAATCAACTCACCAGGCAGGTCTGTATCTTCATATAGCTTCGTCCACATAACATCATAGGACACCAGATCGAAGGCTTTCGATAGGTCCAGGAAGCAAGTGTATACTGGAGCTTTCCTGTCTGTGTAGTATCGAACGGTGTGCTTGAGACAGAGAACGGCGGTCTCAGTTGAAAGGTCAGACCTAAAGCCGAACTGAGCATCGTGTATTTTGATGTGCTCGCTAAGATGATTGTCAAGCACGCTGTCCAACACCTTTGCAATAATCGTAGCCAACGATATGGGCCTATAGTTGTTTGTGTCGGAAGCGTCACCGGTTCGATTTTTCACTATTGGAACTACTACAGTCTTCATTAAATTTTCAGGAAGATATGTATGTGAAAGGCAGACGTTGAAAAGCATGGCTAGCACTCTAGCACGTGAGAGCCTGTGTATTGCAAATGTTCAATACTGAGAAAATCGTGCCCAGGTGACTTACCTATCTTCATGTCTCTCAACACCGCCTCCACCTCCCGAGCAGTAACCCTTACAGACTGCCCAGTGATTTGATGTCGCGCCGGTGGTGATTCCTCTGGTGTATATACAGAGGATATAGTGGCAAATTTATTTTTAAAAAGACCAGCAATACCAGCAGGCTCGCTAATGCCCTCCACGTTCGAGGGAAGACTCGACTTGCAGTTTAAATTATTTAACCCTTTCGCTTTGGGTTATTTAAAAAACATACGTATGGGGGCCGTCAGTATTAACAAAAATTTAAGGTGGGGCAAGGCCTAAAAAAGTTGGGGAACACTGCTCTAGGGGGAACTGAAGCTATACTCTCTATACCGTGGGGGGCATGAACGATGATGTGTATGTAGGTACCTACAAAAATGTAAAATTATAGAATATGTATCTAACATGTAGGTATGTGTCGTGGATAAAAGTGTTTCGAAGCGATGTCTATGCATAAATTTAAAAACATGTGTTGTATTGTTTTACCCGGAGTGCGGACCGATTGGATAAACATATGTTAAACAAGTTCTTGTATAATGGCAATGAGTCGTTTTTGAGAAGGCAATTGATCGATAGGTATTTACTTTGATTTTGTTTTTGACGAGTTACAGAGAATAACATTTGTCACAAATTTAACAGAGAATTATGTTAACTATAACGCTATAACGTTAAATATAAACGTTTGTGAGAATAACAAACGGCTGAACAGAATGGTATGATATTCTTTACCATGTTTTATTCAAGAAAAAAAAACTATAATGCAATCTAATTTGCGGGAGACCACGAGACACACCTAGTATTTACTACATATATGTATAAATAAATAATATATCCTCACGCCTTCCCACAAGGGTCCCCGAAGGGGTAGGCAGAGGTGTATTGGTAATACCCACACACTCACTTTCCGCCAGAAGTATATTAGGTGCCAACGTGACAGATGGCGATATATACCTACGGCTAAAATAACTACACATGTATATAATGTTTCCCTTGAAACTTGCGTACGGCTATGAAGAAATGTACTAGCATTTGTAGTGAATATTGCAGTCTGAATAGGACAGACTGTCGTGCGTCATAATGGCACTAATGTATATCGTACACAACATATACAGCGAAATCTAAATATTATTATACCTATGCCTACCAATTGTGGCCGTCTGGTCCAGTGGTTAGAGCTCCTGACTGCGAAACTAGATGTCGCGGGTTCGAATCCTGCTCAGCGCATTTGTGTGATTAACAGAAGTATTTGTGCCTTAGTCTTGGATGTCCTATGTATTTATGTATATATATATATATATATATATATATCTATATAAGTAAATATATCGTTGTATAGTTACCATAACACAAGCTCTGTTTAATTTGGAACTAGGTCAATTTGTGTGGAATTGTCCCAAGGTATTCATTATTATTGATATTTATTTGGGAAATTTGATGTGGGTGTGAAATCTTTACTTGGAAGGCCTTCTAGAGGGCGAAAAACTGAAAAATAATTCAAAGACTACTAATATTATATAGAGTTTGTTATTTAAACACGCTAATATTGGCAACTAATCAATCGATTTGGAAAAAAAAATACCTTGCTTGGAAGGCTGAGAGTGCGTGAAACTGGAAAATAATGCTATGAGTACTATATTATACAGAGTTTGTTTATTTAAACACGCTAATGTTGGCAACTTATCATCCAATTTGCAAAAATATTTTTGCATTAGAATGCCCGTTTATTGGGGAAGGCTATATAGACAGTCCTAGAGTATCTAATATCATCATAATATGACCATAGAGATTGGATAATCAAATTTGACGCGGTTACAACTGTACCGGGAACAGGTAGTTTATATACTGATGTGAAGAAATTTATCTTCATACATATCTTCACGTCCTCCCACTAATGCCCGAAGGGGTACAGACAGAGTAAAGGGTACAGGGCAAGTACGGGGGCAGAGGTGTGTACCAATGAACCAGATGGCAAATCCGTCGCCGTTACTCAAGCACGACAATACATACGTCATTGAATTCCTTGCTAAACGTATGCAGGTTTCATTCGATGTTTTCCTTCACCGTAAAGCTGTGCACTGCAAGCTGTGCACAGCTCCAGCTCCATGGAGTTACTAATTCCTTAAGGTTAAGTTTAAACCTATTGATACAGTCGGGATTCAAAGTTGCAATCCCTGTTTTACATGCAACTGCTCGAACCACTCCTAGTAGTAATCTAAAGGTAATTAAGTAAATCGAATTTAAGATTGCTTTACGAGATTCGAACACACGTCCGTCATTATCATCTGCCCATTCCAACAGTTGCCTGACCGGTGTCTCTATACAAGGTACTAAAGCCGCCAAATTATATCTATTAAATACTTCTGACGGCCGTCTGGTCTAGTGGTCAGACTTCCAGACTGCGAAGTTAGAGGCCGCGGGTTCGATTGCACCGGATATACATAAACATTTGTATTTATATGGTTACTAGCTGTCCCGCCCAGCTTCGCCCGGGTTAAAAAGTAAAATTTCCTGAAACACGATCGTAGCGCCACCTATCGGGTCCAATTGTGATGTAAGCTATCCTATCTTTTAAGTTAGACCAAACTGAACACTGTGTGCCAATTTAATGAAATCGGTTATATAGTTTAGGAGCCCTTCGCGGACAAACAACGTGACACGTAATTTATATATATTAAGAAGAAGATAATAATAATACTCATGAACAATTTTACACAAATTGAGAACCCAATACCAAAAAGCTTGTACTATGGGAACTAGACAACGATATACATACTTAATCATACTTATGTATATGTATTTATATACATATGACGTGCCATTGCGATCAATATTCAATTGCGTGTGAGTGAAGGACTCATAGACGTCATTTGAATCTGCCTCTTTGACACTCTTGAACTTTTACAACAATAGAACGTAATGATAAACTGCTCCTGAAAGCACTTCGCTTTTTTGTTGCAGTTATAGTTCCCATCATGGTTAGCCCCCTTAAGATATTTTTTTTCGTATTGTCTCTCGTAGCGTGAGTTCCGGGAACTTTTGCTACTTAACCGGTCAATGGCGAGACCTGAGCCTCCAGCCAGGCACTTTAGTACTAAGACCCCCCCTTAAGATTCACAATTACTATTATTTATAGAAAATCATTAGATATATCTCCGGCAGAAAGTCCTGTTACATCGCTGCTTATTCCCTATTCCGGGAGCTTTATGAGAAGGTTCTTAGAAAGAAGAATCCCTTTAGAAGGTCTTAGAAAATAGAACGGTTGTCTTCTAAAAGTTGTAGGGTGAGTATATCCTCATGACGATGCAATAAAACAAACTCATCCATTCTGAGGAACCGTGGATACATTAGGGACAATGACCTAAGACATCCAGTGTGCCAAACCCGAAACATTATTGTGATTAACTTAAACTTATAATACAACTAGCGGTCCCGTCCAGCTTCGCCCGGATGAAAAAGTAAAATTTCCTGAAACACGATCGTAGCGCCACCTATCGGGTCCAATTGTGATGTAAGCTTTCCTATCTTTTAAGTTTGACCAAACTGCACACTGTGTGCAAATTTGATTGAAATTGGTTAAGTAGTTTAGAAGCCCATCGGGGACAAACAACGTTATATATTAAGATGTAAGTTCGTTAAGAGTATAAGTACTGTATACACACGAAACATTCCACAGCTCTAAAAAGTAATTCAAGACATAATACGATACAGTTGTCGAGTATACCCGCACGGCGACCGTGCTACAATTTGATTAGTTACACCATTTTACTAATGAAAATAATGCTACGATAAGCAAAATATAAATGTAATCTAGCGACATTGAATACAACATGTTCATCTCAAATTGTTTATATACTTAAACGTTGGTAGTGAAATAATAATTGCAAACTCCTTCATCCTGCAACCCCTTCATGCTGCAACTCTGCGATATAGAAAACGGAACGCGCGTCTCATAACACTAATGCCACTTGTGTTGCTAACGCCTATAAGGGCTATATTACGACTTACAATCAGGTCTCTCATATAAATATATATATATATATATATATATATATATATATATATATATATGTATATACCTCTATATATATATAGGAGATCCCATTTTTTTAATGACTCATCACGAAATCTCAGCAACTATAAGGCCGATTGACTTGAAATTTGGTAGGAGTATTCCTTACGCGGTGTAGAGGTCAGCTAAGAACCGATTTTATGAAACTCAACTTTTTTTTAAAAAACACGTTTTTAACTTGCTTGCTGCTTTTTTTAACTCTATAGGGGAAGAAATAGTTGAAAAACGTGTTTTTTTTTTACTTTTTCACCCGGGTGAAGCTGGGCGGACAGCTAGTTTTATATATATGCTAGCTGTGTCTGAGCAATTCCTATGCGGTTTCTCCCACGTAGAAATGGATTTCATTAGTATATTTATGCCTAGATTTATTTTCCGAACATCCCATGGGTTAAACTAGCTAAAAATCTACCTCTGTGCCAAGATTTATTCAATTCCGTTCAGCCGTTCTGGCGTTATTGAGTAACAAACATGCATAGTCACATATAGTCATTTATAATATTAATATTAATATGTTGGATATATATGTAAATGCAATAAAGTACGTCTTAAAGGAAACCGCTGAAAACTATACCAAAACATATATAAGGTAAATATTAAGGTAAATAATTGTCTAAATATATATGATACGTCCATTGCAAAGACAGTGCGATAAATTATTATAATTTTACACGTAAAGGAAAAATCCTTCAAAGGACCTACCTATTATTATTTCCGAGTGAGATTAAGTTCCTGTTAGTTTACTTCAATGTGCGACTCCTCTCAAGGACTTCCCGATTCTAGTTGTGCAAAACATTACATTCGTCTATTTATTAGGTGTGTTGATATTTGTATTCATGTGTTGACATCACGGTGGTGTAGACGATCGTGCAAAGCGCAAATAGGAACAGCACTTTTGTAACTGAATGTCACAAATTCAATTACTTTTATATTTAACTAGCTGTCCCGCCCAGCCTCGCCCGGGTGAAAAAGCAAGAAAATAACACGTTGTTCAACTATTGCTTTTTTAAAAAAAGTTGAGTTTCGTAAAATCCGTTCTTAGCTGACCTCTACACCGCGTAAGCAATACTCCTACCAAATTTCAAGTCAATCAGACTTATAGTTCGTGAGATTTCGTGATGAGTCAGTTCACAAATGGGATCTCCTATATATATATAGATATACGGGGGGTTTAACGGTATTAGCCGTGGTGGCCGAGTTGTTAGAGAACCTGCAATTCACAGATTGCAAGCTCTAATCCCGACTGTACCTGAACTTACGTGTGTCACACCGCGAGCTTTACGGTATATGAAAACATCGAAAGGAAACCTGCATACGTTTGAGAAGAAATTCAAAGACGATTTATAGTCATCCATACAGTCATATAAGTCATTTGTTTCGCAAATGTTCTGCAAATCGAAGAAAGCCCTCAGCATAATAACGTAGTTTGTCAACGCAAATCTTGTCAAAAAATTATGAGAAGTGATAAACACTATTGTAACTTTTAACAATAGACTATCTTCCTTATTCCCAACGCTCATATTCTTTCCAAGTATTGTTTATGGTCTGGACACAGACAGATGCCAAATAACAACCTTATATTTTTTTTTAAAACCTGTAGGTACATCCGGAGAAACACGGTAGTGCGGCACTATCGCTGTTCGGTGATTAGAAAAAAGAATCAGCGATGTTCGAATTAAAATTCTAATTCTAATTTTAAATATTGTGTTTGATACTCTTATACCTGTAGTTATGCCAGATAGACACTCTTTAGCATGAAACTTTATAGAACAATGGCTATTCGACACGGCCGCAGAACACAGGTGGCTGTGCCCCAGAATATGTGCATGAATTTGCGTAACAGCGGGGCTAGTATAAAAGTATGCTCTGTTTTTCAGTAACACTGTATTGGTCCAAATAATACTGCATTACTTGTAAATTTATAACAAGCCGTGGTGGCCGTTTGGTTCGAGTAGTTGCCTGCGATACAAAGATCGTAAGTTCGAACACGACTGCACCAATGAGTTTTTCTGAACTTAAGTACAGTGATTAGTCACACCACGAGCTTTACGGTGAAGGAAAATATCGAGAAACCTGCATACGTCTGAGAAGCAATACAATGGCGTACGTATTAGTCATGTTACATCAATATTCGCCCAACGGGAATCAAACCCGCGATCTCACGCATTTAATTCAAGAGCTCTTTATCGGATAAAGTATGTGAAAACTGACTCCGATGGAGCAGATCTCTTTGATAGTAAGCGACTCACTAGAATGCATATTTTTACTATCTATAGTGGCCGTACATTCTACTAATATTATACATAATATATAAATATTATAAATAAATAAACAAGAGAAAGCTTGTGTTAATGTTTGTTCAACTTACCCGTAAACCAAACAGAGTTGTATAAAATTTGGCAAGGAGCTAGATTAGCACATTATTGGCTGGATTAGCAAAAGTTTAAAAACTACTAATGAAATATAATGTACGCGGTACCATGAACGTCAAAACACTGGTGGCAGAATACTGCGGCAAAGCGAAACAATGGCTAATAATACTTCCTGACACAAAGGTCAATGTCGAATGCACTTACAATGTTAAATACCTACATATTTTTTTATCGGTGAATCTCCGAGAGGATATGGTATGATTTGTCAGGTATCATTTGTCAATGATTAGGTATTTAGACCGAAGGTATGTACTTTAACGCGCGAGTGATACCCCTGGTGTTGCAAGTGTCCATAGGCGGCGGTAACCGCTTACCATCAGGCGGACTGCATGCTTGTTTGCCACCCAAGTGGTATTAAAAAAAAAACTTTTTACATAAATCCAAGAACTGGATTCACAAATAGGATATATTTTATTCCAGATTAGCTGTGCCCGCGACTTCGTCCGCGTGGAAATTAACTAAAAAGTTATTGTTCAATTTCTTACAATGAAATTAGCCTAAGTTACTCCTTATTTCATCCGCTATCTGCCAGTGAAAGTCTCGTTAAAATCGGTCCAGCCGTTTCAGAGATTACCCGGAACAAACAGACAGACAGACATATAAACATTTTAAACAATGATATGTATTTTGGTATATTTACCGTGTAT
Source organism: Drepana falcataria (assembly GCA_945859725.1). Classification (NCBI taxonomy): domain Eukaryota; kingdom Metazoa; phylum Arthropoda; class Insecta; order Lepidoptera; family Drepanidae; genus Drepana; species Drepana falcataria. The sequence goes on along the minus strand of OX243941.1, from coordinate 3,580,325 downwards.
ACATCCATATGCATTTAGTAAAATGCGGTTTTTTTATATTACAAACAGGCAATCCAATGTTATTTATTTGTATAGATAAAAAAATCCCTGAATTAAAATGTTACGCTGGTGAAACCGCGGGACCCAGCTAGTATTTAATACTGGCCAGAATGGGGCTAATAATTGAGAGCTTTGATTCCGCATTGCCATACTTCTAACCTCACATCAATCCACAACACGGCTATACAACCTTGCACTTTATTACAGCAGATAACATCTATCGTTTTGAGCTTACGCATGTCCTCTATGTTGCAATCGTTCTTTCATTGGTCTGTGTGATATCTACACTATTATATGGTAGTTTTAAGTTTGGATATACATACATGTGAAACTGCTAGGTACTAATCCTGAGATTTCTAGAATACTCTTAATAAAATAGATCATCAAGCTAGTTAGACATGGGCTGTACATTAAATAATAAATTAAAAAGTAAAATATTTATTATTTACTCATGAAATGGATACTAGTCCTACGGTCCAACACATTTTCAAACTCTCACATAATTTTAGACATTGATTCCAAAGAAATTGACTTAATCGCAATTTAAGCATAGCTTGTGTTATGGTAACTAGACAACGATATATTTACTTATATAGATCAGAATTATATATATATATATATATATCAGGATATATTACCTATATACATAGGACATCCAAGGTACAAATACTCGTGTTCACCATACAAATATCTGCCCTCAGTGGGAATCGAACCCGCGACCTCAAGTCTCGCAGTCAAACGCTCTAACCACTAGACCAGGCAGCCGTCAGATGCATTGCTGCCAGCCTTCTTGTTGCCCTCGCACGGGACAACTGGGAAGTAAAATATAGACTCTCTTATTTTTTTTAAGGTGTATAAAAAAGTTTCGTAGTTGCGATTTTTAGTGGAAACCACAGAAATGGCAAGTACGGTGTGGTAAGAGTAAGCAAGTAGGTAAGTCTTAGATTATACTAAGTCTATGATCTTGTGCACAGAAAACGTGCCATGCCCCATGTAACAGGTTTCTCTATAATTCATTAAAACACATGACATATTTACACTACATTGCCTATATTCATAATTATTATTTATTTCCTTTATTCAATAATGGATTGAATTGTAAATTAGGTTTATAAGATCACTAGCTTATGCCCGCGGCTTCGCCTGCGTGGAGTTCGAAAAAGTAGCTTTGGAAATTTTCCTGCTAGAATCGATTCAGCCGCTATGCCATGAAATAGCATCATACAAAAGATAATAACCTTGAATTTTTCAGGATAAAAAAAAGTAGTACTATGTCCTATTCCTAGGTATAAGCTATCACCATTTCAACTTTCAGCCAAATCGGTTCAGCTGTTTGGCCGTGAAAGAACCGCAAACATCCAAACTTACAAACTTTCACATTTATAATATTAGTAAGATTATAATATTAGTAAGATTCATGAGCTTTACCGTACAGAAAAACATTTTGCGAACGGTTGCATACGCTTAAACACCTTTCAAGCAATCCGTGCTTCAAAAGTGACTTCGTGAGTTATTTCTGAGTTTACACAAACCTTACAAAAATCTTTGAAAAAGTTTGCTATATTTTTTAAGCAATTACATATATGTATACATATCATCACGTCGAGTCTCTAACGGGGTAGAGAGTATAGAGCGCCCGTTCTCTCTAGACTTACATACCTCTTTGGCTTCGTCCACATTCATCAGTCTCTTCATACATGCTCGTCGGTTTCGAGTACTCTTAACGTTCCCGTCCCTGAGCGTCCGATCGATTTGATCCAGGTAGTTGGAACGTGGCCTTCCTCTGCCTCTTCTTGCACACACTTTTGTTTTGTATATCTGTTTCGTCAATCTTTCTTCACTCATCCTTTCTATGTGTCCAAACCAACGTAACAGTTAAGCAATTAAATATCATATTAAATAAGTAACGATCAATAAATGTTCCCTGTGTTAAATAAATCAACGCAAGGGACATAAAGATATTGAGTATTAATTATATGCCTATAGTTAAATGACGTTTCAATTAAAAATCCATAATAATTAGCATTAAACTGAAGTCTCACGAAGTAATCACGATTGCAACAGCTAGGTATAATCACCACACGTGCCAGTCCAGACAAACAACACGAGACTATCGCACTTCTGCGAAAGCCCATAATTCAGCTATCGAGATTTTTTTTTTATACCACTTGGGTGGCAAACAAGATTCGTGTAGAACTGGCACTGTACCTTGCACCTTTGTGTCCTAAGTGGCCACACTGGCCATCTATCATTAATTTAAAAAAAAATGTTTTGGTTTGACCTTGTGCACGTAATCAATTCATTAAGTAGTACACTCAAATGGAAAAAAAATTGTTTGTGGTCTGAGTTGCACACGTTCTGGATGGAAAATGTTGATACAAAAGGAAATAATATTATGGGGTGAGTCACTGAGTGAACCCAATCCCTGGGTGAACGACCTGCTTCTCTACTCTTGTTAGGAGGAATTATGAACATGCATAAATAAATCTTATGATAACCGCTAACGTATCCATAGTCGTACCTATACAGCTAATTTTCCCATTTCAAAATGAGATTGTATTCAAATATTTTTAATTTCGAATTTCGAATCTAAATACTTCGCAATATGCTAGAGCTTAGAGCTTAGATGCTTAGAGCTAAAATTGACAACAGGCAAATTTGTAGTACATTCTATTCATAAACTATGGACGAGGTTGTATAGAATGACGCTTATTGGTATAACCGTTACAAAACCGTTAAAAAACATTAGATTAACCCCAAAATCTCTTCAACGGATACTGATGGATCCTAACCGTTATTATGTACAATAAATAATTCAATAAACTGCTTTATATCTGCAAAAAAAAACAAAAATATATTTGATAAATACCCAGACTAAACGATTTAGTGTTCGAATCCCGACTGTACCAATGAGTTTTTTCTGAACTTAAGTACAGTGATTAGTCACACCACGAGCTTTACGGTGAAGGAAAACATCGAGAGGAAACCTGCATACGTCTGAGAAGAAATTCAAAGGCGTATGTATAGTCGTGCTTGAGTAACGGCAATGGACTCGCCATCTGTCACGTTGGCACCTAATATACCTCTAGCGGAAAGTGGGTGTGTGGGTATTACCTATACACCTCTGCCTACCCCTTCGGGGACCCTTGTGGGAAGGCGTGAGGATATATTTATTATATATATTTATATATTTCATAGATCTCCCAACTTGACTAAATTATTTAACAATTAATTTTAACTATATATACTATTAGCATATAGAAATTACGGTGGATTCCAAACAATACATATAGTATAATATAATCTATACTAATGTTATAAAAAGGAAAGATTTGTATGTAAGTTTATTTGTAAGGAATTGGCTCAAAAACTAGACCGAATTAAAAAATTATTTCACCATTTTAATGCTACATATTTTAATTGCTATACATTATTTAAATGTTATGTTAAAATGTATACAAAATAATAAATAATAGGGCCGCTAGAATAGAAATATATAACAATTGTTTGAATTTTTACACCACTGTGAACACATCTTTATCCTGCAGTAGCACTTCATGACTTTCTATTCTATAAAGCTAATGGACTATAATTTCGATACTAAGAACTTTTAATAAATTGTTTCCATACACCAGACCTATAAAACACCAGCTCACGTTTCACATAGCTATCGGAATCACCATCACAAAACCGGTTAAGTGCGGGAAATCATAAATTATTATGACACCGCATCAGAGGCATACCTAGCCAATAACAACAACTAGACACGATGCGTCATTGTGATATGATGTGCGCTACCAAACAATTCAACCCATGTTGCCTTTAATTTCAAAGAGGAACTATTGAAGTCAAGATTTTTTCACCCAATAACTCCCTCAAGCACGACTTTACATACAATGCATACGCCTGAATTGCTTCTCAGACGTATGCAGGTTTCTCTAGCAGGACTCGCCATCTGTCACGTTGGCACCTAAAATATATCTCTCTGGCGGGAAAGTGGGTGTGTAGGTACTACCTTTACACCTCTACCCCTTTGGGAACCCTTGTGGGAAGGCTTGAAGATATACATACAACTCCCTCGATGGCCTGTATTTTTTTTCTTCTGTAATACTAATACATAGTCCCCTCGGTGGATATGACTGGCTATATCTGAAGGTAGAACGGTAGTAAGTACGGCAGCTTCGTGATATCCCATCATGTGGCAACCATTGCCCTCAGCATCCACACGGTCCTTTCGACATCTTGGGCCATATTGTAATACAACCACGGTGCAAGCCTAGTGCAGAAGCCGAATACTTAACAACACGCTGTACCTCCAGGGTTACATCATAAACTGATTATGAGTAGAATTAGCATCACAGGTCTGGTACCTCAGCGGCTCTGGACAAAATATTTCGTTATATGTACCATTCATATGTCATTGCCATACAAATTAATGTCATTTGATAGCGTTAACGCTTATAGAGGAGGATTTTGCCATTTGTCTAGAGCCGTTCGTGATGTGTCTCATAGGGGCGGCAGTCGCTTACCATAAGGCCGACATCAAATCTATGATTAAAATTATAGACATAATTCTTCCTAAGGTATATAATTTTAGCTGTTTATGACCTGAAGACACCTGACAGATATGTACTTGAAAAGTGACTGATGAATGTGGACAAGTCTGCAAGTTTAAAGAGAACTGGCGCTCTATTCTCTCTGCCTACCCCGTGAGTTCCGTGATGATATTTATGCGTGTGTGGTTTGTTTACGAACAAGTTAGGTACCTAGCGAGTCTGTCGCCATCTCTCAGACACGACAACATACGTATTAGACTTTTTTTTTTGGATTTTCCATTCTTGCACCACTTTTGACATTTACTACCTTTATAATAAAATCTACAAATGTTATCCACGTCGCAGGTTTCGTCGGTTGAACATAAAACGTAGACTTAGATCTTAGACTTTATACTCAGAAGTGCATACGTTTTCCCCACGGAGTATTGGAGTGACAAATCACTGTACCTAAGTACTTAAGACAAGAAAGTCTTACTCTACAAACAAACCAGGATTTAAAATTGCAATTTTAACTTTGTAGGCGACTCAAACACGAGCAGCACGACTTTCGTTTAATAGTGTCTTATCTATATAGTGTATTTAACTTGTAGATACATTATTATGATGCGGAGAAGTCAAAAATAGTAGCATACTTATTTACTTAGTCTTAACGACATGTGAGCAATGTAAACGTTTACTCAATCAATATTGATCGCTGTAGCGTTGTGCGATGACAATGGAGTAGTAAGAATTGTTCCTATTCAATTCACGTGAAACGTCAGGTTGACAGATGTTTCTTTTTACGGCGCGACTAGAAAGTGGCCCAAGTCACTGCACAGGGCCGCTTTCATTCCGCATGGCCCTCTTAAAAGAGATACAATTTATTGCCACCTTTTTCTGTAGATGAAGAGAGTCGAGAATTGCTTGTTTACAAATTATTTACGTATTAATAATTCAAAAACACCGGAAGGTTCTCTTTATTGAATACTAGCTGTCCCGCCCAGCTTTGCTCGGGTGAAAAAGTTAAATTGCCCGTAACACGATCGCAGCGCCACCTATCGGGTCCAATTTTAAATCTAAACCATTCTCGAATCCACCTTAAGACACACAGAAAGGGATAGCTTCGCACGGGTGAAAAAGTTAAAATTCCTAAAACTCGATCGCAGCGCCACCTATCGGGTCCAATTTAATATAGCCTATGTTACTCGGGGATAATGTAGCATTCCAAGGGTGAAAGAATTTTTGAAATCGGTCCAGTAGTTTCGGAGCCTATTCATTTACAAACAAACAAACAAATAAACAAATCTTTCCTCTTTATAATATTAGTATAGAAAATGCTAAGTTGAAAGATAAATATTGTGTCATATAAGTATATGAAATCATTTTTTATTACTGCATATATCAGTTAATGTATAGAAAGTTACAAAGGAAAGCATTAAAAATATATCCTGCATCAAAGGCACTTGAACTTGAAGATAGAGAAGATGTTTTAAATCTGATTTTTATGTGTGATATCAGTTTGTATTTATAAGATAAAGGCAATCTTGACTTATTTTTAAAAATAATTTGATGCCAGTTGACGAAACATTGAATTCAACACAGTTGCATCATGTATGAAACTACATATTTCTTTATAGATATTGCATCAATATTGTCTGTGCAAAATAGAAATAGTCATCAAGTGCCCTTAAAATAATTTACATAAGACTGATGTTTAAACATATACTTAAGTATCCAAGAAAAATTATACACTTTCTTCGATAAAAATAAAAAAAAAGTATATATGTATATATAAATGGTATTAACTTTTGTTGTTATTTCCCTGTAGTGGGTAGGAACCCTATGTATATATGGGCAGAGAGATTAAAAGTGCCAGGTCTCTCTAGACTAACAAAAGTGTAAACAAATGCAAGTCAGGCAATTTTCTGGAATCTGGGCTAACACTTAAATGAATTGATTTGCAGATATGTGAACATGTTAATGAACAGTGTAATTTTTTAAATTAAAACATAAGATATTCATTTGAACAAAAGTAATAGGGGTAAGTATTATTACTTTTAGAACAAAAATATTAACTCAATGATTAAGATGTCAGACATATTCAAATAATGAAGCCAGTGACATTTCAGATGCCTCTTTGTCTTTGTCTTTGCAACCAGAGTAAATCACTATTACTTATCTCTATGCAATCAAGTTAAACACATCAACAATTAGGTACCAATGGTGGAAAATTGCACCAAGATGAATTTTCTAAGCAAATATAGTCCTTATCTCAGCTGCTCTAGCTGAAACTCAGTATTATGATCAATGAGGTTTTATCTATAGAGACGTTATACTCCTTGAATATGAAGTATAAACATGGCAAATTTTATGCTATACCTACATATAGCTACAATACACAACTCACACAACGGCATTAAGCACACTGATGAGATTAAAAGAACACGAAGTATATGAATCCTAGTTGTCAGAAAGGGAAACAGCACAGCCACATGCCAATATGTCGAGCTCTAAACGTTCTCTCTTTCGCTCTTAAACGTAACGCGCTACTTGTCTCGTTCGCGCGAGTGGCGCAGTGGCATCGTCGCAGGAGTTAATTCGGATTAAAATTTAATGTTAAATTTTCGTATTTTTGATAGATAAAACAAATTTACATTACTTACAAATGAAAAGACACATCCTTCTTGTTTTTTTACACTCGTCCAGTATATGTTCTGCAGTCTCTAAGCACCTAAGAAGGCATTTTTCCTAAATGCTGAATAAGTGCTACGTCATTGCCAGTCAAGCTGCGACTAAGTTGACTCAAGCCAATTAGCTTGTGTTGAGTTAGCCAAACCGAGCGCGGTAAGACATATCTATTCTTTTTTACATCAATGATTATGATATGTATGTTTGTATCTTAGCTGTGAGTTGAGTCAGGAGTTGGCTGTTGATGGGAGGGTGGTGGAATAGTGAAGTACCATAATAATTGTGGCTATAATTATTTTAATGTCTGTGCGTTTTGAGTATGAGAATGTAGAGATAAAAATATTAATATGTTGATTAAGAGATAATATAGTAGTAGTGAGTAAAATCAGGGAAACAATTAACTACTAAAGTAATATGTATGTACATAAATATTTATGTATTTATATGTACATAACTTCATTTATAATGCACTATTTACAATGTAAAACAACTGACACTCCTAAACGTTCCTGCTCAAATTAAAAAAATACTTCTTTTCTAAGTTGATGAGCTCTCAATATTTTCTCAATTCTCAATTTTTTTATACGAAGTAAACTTATTTTTTCATACTTACGAAAAGTAGAATCAGGGCAGGATGTGACTGGTCACTAAAATAATAAATATTTGGGGCTAAATGAAAATGGCAATCACAAATATTTCAAATGAGATTAATTGGACATACCTATGAAGGAATTTACGTAAAAGATCTTATTTGGAAAACTTTCAATAGATAATCCTAATAAATATATACTACGAGACGTCAGTGTTATATGCGTGCAATGCTCTATGTCCCTAACATATGTACGCCGAAAAATACAGTCATTAAATATATATTTTGTATTTGTTCAATTCAATTATATCAAAAAAAATAACAAAACAATCAGCTCATTACTTTCATACTGTCAACTTACTAATGTCAAATAGCCATAATTTATTATTTGACAGTTAATGTCAAAACAAACGTTTTTTTACATAATGTTGTAATGGTTGCCAAATCTTTTAAAATGGTCTTTAATAAGGCTAGCGCGATAAATTTGACATTACTGCAACTACACTTTACGTTGAGCGTAGCAGTGCAATGCTCATAATTGCAAATGACAGACCAAAAGCACCCCGTGTATTACAACGGTACGTTGAATCTAATTAATTACACCGCACTAAAACCCTATAAATACTTTCCGACGACATGAAGATATTTTACTTATTTTAATATCTATGGTATTTATAACTATTTAACTGATCGATGTAAAACGTTTGTTTTTTTACTTGCAGATTATGTCGTAATGTTTTTCAACTCAGAAAAACGGTCCTGATTTTCGCATAATGCTGGAAGTACCTGACAACGTAAGTACTTTGGAACTTATTAAACAGATCTAGCATAATCCAAGTTTCCGTAAAAAAATAGATAGGTAACATATTACGTATGGGTAACATACACAAAAAAAACTATAAAAATATAAAAGATATCGTATAAAAACCATTTTTTGTGTATTCGAAAATATCTTTTAGTGTATTCGTTTGTAGGTATTCTATTAGCCATACTTTTTTTAACATAAGGATATGTTTTTCTATATCACTCCATAATTTGTGCCGTGCTGATCAAGTGACTTCACTTCACACACACTTAATTTTACTACTCTACGACAGATGACGCCACCTGATATACTGATTCACTGGTAAACACAATTAACACAAAGCGAAGTTCGATAAATTGGTACCTTACCTTCTTTTGTTTTTATAACATTATATTATTATCAAGCGACTAGGAGCCGTTTAACAAAATAATGTTTAAAGGATCAAAGACCTTTGCTAGAACAAAGCGACAAAGTCAGAAAAATGTCATCAATAAAATAAAACAAATCTTGTGATTTGTTTTAGATCTATATATTTCGAATCGATCAGTCTCGCTACATCCACCAAACTGAAATTTAAAGGCCGAATCGACTAGCACGATACTTCAACCAGTGATCCTACAAGGCTCGCGTCATGGTGTACTTGAAACGTGTGTAATAATATTTTATCAAACAATCTGAGTGTTATTTGTGAGACGTAAATAGGAGTGTACGACGTTACGTTATCGTATTTTAATAGCTTTGTCCTAGAACCCATACAATAACCGCGACGCGCGAGTATTACTCCTGGATATTAACTTTTCAATAGCCGTATGATGAGAGCTTTTTCTGTGTTAGAGCGCAACGGGATGTCCCATTCAAATTGGACTTGTCCCACTGGGCCAGTAACTTAGAAGTTCACATCCACACCACATGGCACTGCTTCCGGGCATTGTTGTATTTCTGCGGTGTGTAACGTCGCCAGTAATCCACATGGAATACTTGTGTTGGAAGAAACGGGAATTAATCGCTTAACATCGAGAGGAAACCTGCATACGTCTGAGAAGGAATTCAAAGGCGCTTGAGTCACGGCACCTAACCTTCCATAAACACTTCTGCCTACCCTTGTGGGAATGCGTGTGGATATATTAGGTATATATTATTATTTAATTAGTTATACTGCCAGCGCAAGAACTCCCATCAACATCGTCAACATGCGAGTCACAATTAAGCCTATAACCGCTAACTATCAGGACGAATGTATATGATATTAATTTATTGGACACCTATGTAGTAATATAAAAAAAAATACAATCAACGATGTATCCTGACTGGGTACTTATTTTACATTCCGAAGCATATTTGGTATGGATGGTATACGTCCCTCCTTGCATAGAGCTCATAATGTCCTTTTACCCTTGAGTGAGCTAGTTAACCTATTAAGGAGTTTTCTATTTTTACACATTTACATGTTTGTAAACTGTACTGTCTACTGTCTGCTGTTACTGTCTAGTAAGGTCATATAAAAACCTTAATTTTTTTGTACATTCTTATTAACATACCATCTCGCAATCTCTTCGCTAGGCTGTACGTAAACATTGATAATACTTTACCTAACCTAATGAGCACATTTCCTACTCTAATTTGGTAGGGTTATCACAATTGCTTTACATTAGTTTTTGATGTGAAACATCTATAGCCGCACGTAAAACCGATTTCTGGCGTGGCAACGCGTCGCCACGGCATGCGTCGTCGTCGCAACAAAAGTATCCTCATTACCAAGTGCAAAAGAGATAGATGTCATAACTCATCACAGACTATACAGAAACAGACATGTGAGCTGCTTAACAGAGTAGGCACAAAGGGTAGGTTATTAGTTGATGTTATTTTTTTGTAATGCAGTTGTTATATAAATTGAATTGTTATATTTTGTTCTAATTTTATGAGTTGTGTTACTTGAGTAGTAAATAAATTATTATATATGCTTGAGTAATAATATATTTTATATCTATGTTTGGAACAAATGTACTCATCAAATAATGGACTTTGACCCTTAGAATGCTATATTATCCCTTAGTAATATGCGCTATATGCAAACCAGAGATAAGCGCGGGTTTGAAGGTGACGCGAGCGAAGCCGCGCGCAAAAGCTAGTTTAATATAATAGGCAAAAAAACTTGGTAGGGCAAAATGTCATGTCTGATTTAATTAATCTATATTGTTTGTAGTGTATGTGACGACGCATCACAGCAAATTATATGTCTCTATCTGGCACGTGATAATTAAATCATACCATCCTACTTTCACGACTCATCTAATGTAGTGTGTGTGACATTGCTAATTCCGTTGTCAATAGAAACAGCACAACAATATCGATGCTTATTTAATATGTCAAAGTTTTAATAATTGACGAAATCAGTATGATTGGTGCCGAGCTCTTGAACCAAATAGACGCAAGACTAAAGCAAATAACCGGAAATTTTGATGAAAATTTTGGTGGTCTAGACATTATTTTTATTGGAGATTTGCGACAATTACCTCCGGTCCGTGCAACTCCAATCTATAAGCAGTCTAAACAACGGATGATTGGACCCTTACTTTGGCGAGGATTAAAATTCTACGAATTAACTCAAATAATGCGTCAAGATAACGAAATGTTTGCTTCTATTCTCACAAAAATTGGCAGTGGTATTATTTTAAATGATGATGAATTAAGTAGCCGTTATCGAGTCTAGATTTTTTACGAAGGAAGAAGCCTTGCGCCTGTGTCCAAGTGGTATACGATTATTTCATGATAATGCATCAGTTAACGCATAACGTACTAGCTTTACAAACTGAAAATAAAATCATGAGCTAGAAGCAAACATGAGACAAAAATTACACAAGTTGTCAGTGATTGATACTGGAGGTTTGCCATACGAAATCATTTTTGTTATTGGAACACCTTATATTATTACAACTAACATAGACGTGGTAGACGGTTTAGCTAACGGCGCCATTGGAATGGCGCTGGTTCATATAGAACAAAATGATGAAAATCAAGTAACTCGCATATGGCTCGTTTTTCCAGATAAAAACACTGGTATGGTGGCTAGAAGAAAAGCCGCTGCCTTTCTTGCGGAACATAATATCGATAGACGTGCAGTACAGTAAAAACATCGTAATATTTTATTTTATCATTATGACATATTTAGTTCCTATCACAATCTGTTCTTTTCTGCATATTACTTTTACAAAATAATGTCGATGTTTCACATCTGCCAGGCGTCCCGTGACGTCTCATGTAATTTTTTTTTAATAATTATTTTTAATAATTACTATAATTATTCCTTATAGGTAACTAATTATAGATCGGTCGCTCAAGGACAGGAAAGTCAATAGTACTCGAAACCGACGAGCATGTATGAAGAGGCTGATGAATGTGGACGAAGCGAAAGAGGTATGTAGGTAATTCTAGACTCGGCGTGATGATATGTATGTATGTATAATTACTCCTAGGGACATTACAAGCAAATTGATGTAGTGCTCATACTATGGTAGGTACCTACAGTGGGAACTAGACAGCGGATTGCATATTTATATGGAATAGATAGGTACGTACATAAATAAATACATGCTCTCTTTGAAAATATGGAAGATATGGGTTGTTGTGAATATATCCTCATGACGATGCAATAAAATAAATAGTTCCGAAGATAACAAATTGACAATATTTTTAAAGGGTCGACGCATTCCGAAACATGTTTTGTTTTTTTTCAGAAACAATTAATTAGGTAAAAAAAAAGTACCTGTTTACATTTTACATGTAAGTAACTTTAAACTTTTAACTTTGAGAGCCGTGGTGGCCGAGTGGTTCGAGCAGTTGCCTGCGACGCAAAGGTCGCAAGTTCGAATCCCGACTGTACCAATGAGTTTATCTGAACTTAAGTACAGTGATTAGTCACACCACGAGCTTTACGGTGAAGGAAAACATCGTGAGTAAACCTGCATACGTCTGAGAAGAAATTCAAAGGCCTATGTATAGTCGTGCTTGAGTAACGGCGATGGACTCGCCATCTGTCACGTTGGCACCTAATATACCTCTGGCGGAAAGTGGATGTGTGGGTATTACCTATACATCTCTGCCTACCCCTTCGGGGACCCTTGTGGGAAGGCGTGAGGATATTATTTATTTATTTATTAAGTAACTTTATGGTTACCATATATTGTTATTTACATTTGCCTCCTTTCATAGTGCCCATCCTAAAACAAATTAGAGCAACTGTCCTATTCTGTGTTATATACAGAACATTCAAGACTTCATCACACAATTATCCGCCTCTAGGGGATCGAACCCACAGCAACCACTCGGTTATCATTATTACAACAAGTTAAGCAAACATGCAACGCCTGATCATAAATGGTAACTGTCGGGGTATGTCGGCATTTAGTAAATGTGTGCAAATCACATTCAAAACAATTTAAACCTTATCTGGATTTCTTATCCTATAACAACTGCCCAATAAGCACCACCAGAGATCATATATGGTGTCGATAAGTCTTCAGATGCGGGCAGCATCAACCTCCAACCAAACGTGCTGTTCGACTCTCAACGTAAAAACTTACAAAACTACGAAAAGCAGCACGAATGAAAACCTGAGTCCGTTATCGGCACCTCTCTTTTAATTGGATCGGGCAAAAAGTATTCACAGAAAGTAGAAAATGAATAGGTTCAATGTTCAACCCTAGCGTATATAATCACTTTAACGAACGCACTAGTCACACAGTGGTAGTAAACACCGTTGCAAGAAGGTGTTTCTTCCGTAGATTTCACGTCCTCTCGACTTAAATACATATGAAAGTAATTTCTTAATGATATACAGAGAACAAGTAAAATATAGTTCATTATAAGGGAAGCAGTATAATATGTACATTAAAAGATCACGGCGGCCAGATCAAAGAACCCTTTATAAATATTTTTAAACAGTCAGGTGAGTTTTCTACATACAAAGAATTTACTTTACTTCCAATCCCATCATAGGGCTTTCAACTGTTTCGTGTGCTCATAGATATATGTGGATATGGATTAAAAAAAATGTTCGATATGCTATAGACAACATAGGTTGGCCTCGCGTCCATATATAACTTCAAATAACACAGGCAGGCCTATGTTCTTGGTTATTACATTGGCTACTAGCTGAGCCTGTGACTTCGTCCGCGTAACAAAAAAGTTATTGTTTCTAAAATAAAAGTAGTCTTTGTGAATTCATTTTTGATTTTGATTTTTACAGTGACGAATTGCTAATACCTGATTTATGAAATAAATGAATATCCATTAACTCCGTCGTATCGTCATATGAGCAATACATTTACGATAATTGACTTCGGAAAATTCGCACTGTAGCCGCCATTACAGCGCCTTATTATGTGCCAATACCCTGAAAATTGGGTAAATTTCCTCTCGTAACTAGCCTGTACTTCATGTTACTAATAGTATCATCATAATGTGATTACGTCTCAGCATACCTATTCTGCGTGCTACTTCTGGTCTGCCAGAGTCTCAAAGAATTATCACACCTTTAATTATTTGCATTGCATCCTTAAGTAAATATATCGCGAGTAAAGTAGTGTTCATCGCTTACAAATAGCAGTATAACAGTTTATTCACATCTTTAGCTGTGGTGAAAATGTTTTTAGTTGACACCTAAATAATTTTCCAAACACATCTTGGATAGAGGTGACAAATTTTGTACTAACTGCACCGCGAATTTCACACATCTATACAAAAATATAATAGTAAATTACCTATCCAATAGTTCAAACCATTCAGAATATATTTAAATAATTAATTTTATCCTTAGTTGCTTTTTTACCAGGGCTTGAAGTTCTGACTTGATATTTTTTCACTTTGACCAACCTCTTTGGTATTTTTAAATATGTAATGTAGTTATAACATTAGATATTTTCATTTAATTAAACAATCCAATTAAATTAAATTTAAATTTGTCATTTATAATTAGTTTCAAACAGCTTTCCGTAAAAACAAAATATACTTATTTACATATATACTTCAGAGATATATTTTAGATTGGCACGTGACAGATGGCGAGTCCGTCGCCGCTACTCAAACACGCCCATACACACACACGTACATACGCCTTTGAATTGCTTCTCAAACGTATGCAGGTTTCCTCTCGATGTTTTCCTTCAACATAAACCTCGTGGGGTGACTAATCACTGCTCCTAAGTTCAGAGAAACTTATTAGTACCGTCGGGATTCGAACTTGCGATCTTTGTGTCGCAGGCAACCACTCGAACCGCTCGGCACCACCACTACATATATATTTAAAATAAACTTATGTATTAGCATACCTATATAACATAATTAAATTCTCGAATAAAAAAATTATGGAGTTTCTTGCCGGTTCTTCTCCATGGAAGCGACTAACCCGAATCGTGCTTCTTTTTCGACGTTTTATAAGTCCGTTTTATAAGGCCCACCTGGGCCTATCTGAAATAAAAAGATTGTGTAGTGTGTAACTTGCATAACGATTGTGGAAAATTTCCTACCTATAGCGACCAATCTATACTAATATTATAAAGCTGAAGAGTTTGTTTGTTTGTTTGTTTGAACGCGCTAATCTGAGGAACTACTGGTTGGAATTGAAAAAATATTTTTGTGTTGGATAGTCCAGGATTCTAGGAAGGCTTTAGGCTATATAAAATATAAAAAATAAGGTGAGTGACGGCTGTCATCGGGTTTGTCACACGTAAAATGAAAATTCTCGTCACCAATAATACTTTGTAGGGTTTTTCTATACTAATATTATAAAGAGGAAAGATTTGTATGTATGTTTGTAATGAATAGGCTCCGAAACTACTGGACCGATTTGAAAAATTCTTTCACCATTGAAAAGCTGCATTCATACAGACATAGGTTATATTTTCTTTTATAAAAAAAGTCTTATGTCCACCCGTGCGAAGTGGGGACGCACCGCTAGTATTTTATAAATTATTACCAAATCAAACCTTCTCATATTAAGAAAGGAAACTGTTGCTAGATACCTAGGTAGGTTGTGATTACATATAAAAAGATGAGCCCATAAACACATCTTTTATAGTTTTCCTTATGTTTCGTGATGATTTGGTTTTCTAAAGCATTGTTTATTCCGCTTGAACAAAGGGAATTCACAAAATCTTTTTTATCGGCAAACTATTTCGTATTTCGTTTTCGGTATGCTCTTCTTTGTAGGGCTAAGACGTGGTCTTCGATAAAATTTTAAGGATCAAATAAATACTATTACAGTGTAATATTTATTTTTACATCTTCCCAAAAGGGGCATGCAGATATAAAGGGCATTTTCGCCGGAGATATATTTTCGGTGGCAACGTAACTGATTGCGAGTCCACCGCCGTTTCTCAAGCACGACTATACATGTATCGTATACGTATTTGAAGTTCTTCGTAAAACGTATGCCGGTTTCCTGTCTACGTTTTCTTCACCATAGAGCTCGTTGTGTGACAGAAAAACTCATTGCTACTGTGGGGATTCCAACTTGCAATATTTGTGTTGCAGACGACTTCTCGGCCCACTCGGCCACCACGGCTTATATTATGGCACTATTATTGACATTATACACCTCTGCCTACCCCTTCAGCCATCCTCGTTGGAAGGCGTGAGGAAATATTATTATTATCGATATTATTATATTACGAGAATAAGACGTAGCATAGACTCACACCATTTTACACGGCACGGTAAAACATACATGGTTTTTATTTTGTAAATAATGTCGGTAGCTTCATTATCTCTACAGGCGATGACGCCTCTGCCGCCTTAATATCACGACTTGCGGTAATAATTTCTAAGCGTGATTGTTTAAAACGTCGATCGCCATCCAACCAAGTCAGTAAGCCTTTTTCAGCTGCGGCGAAAACTCGTCGTTTCGATATGATCATTTTCCCGCCATTGGCCGCGCGGAAAGACTTGTCTATTCTTCGAACTTTTTAAAATAAATTGGTTCGACTTTTAAACAGTAAAAAATAAAAGTGTATTGTGCTTTTTATGTGCCGAGATGTGATTGAATATTATAAAAAAAATATAAGATAGTACTTAAAATTATTAAAAATGAATAATTTGGAATTAATTAAAACGACGGGCAAGGTAATTAAATCAAATTTTTATAACATTGAAGTGTCTGTTTTAATTATGCTGTTAACGGAATCACAATTTACATATATATTTTTTTGTATCTGTCTTGGTTCCGGCTATGTCCGAAACGTCTGGACCTATTTTGACGGGACTTTCATTTGCAAATTGCTTATGTCATAAGGACTTAATAAAGCTTATATTTCATCATCTACAAGTATATAAAGGCATTTTTTTGTCCTTATTAATGTCAAGATTTTATTTTCCAAATTGAAAAAATATTTTTGTTATGAATAGCCCGTTTGTATTAAGGACGAAAAAAAATATCCTCATGTCATAAGGCATCGAAGCAGTCTAATTTAATACGGGTCACCACGTGGTACCAATACTTTTTTTTGTTAATCGTTGCATTGATATACCATTTTGGCCAATGTTTCTCTAGATCTATCTACGTCATAGCGTATCGTCGCACGTATGTATGTAGGTATCTGACAAATAAAATATTAAAATAATTACTTACATTTAGTCTCATGGAAACGAAAAAAAAGCCGCTACATGCCATTAAGTAGGTTGGTACCCAGATCTTGGTCAATCCGTTAACATGCGAATTAGCAGATAATGAGTTGCACAATAACTTATAATAGCATAGATTAAATTTACTTGATTATTATAAATAGCTTTTAAAGGATACAACGTCTCTTATGATAGAAACTTTGAAAGTTATATTTAAGTAGTTCTCCCATAGAGCTTCGTTTCTGTTATACTTTCAAGATTTCAAATCATCTCTGAACCTAAACTAGGGCTTTTTCTCAGGGCATCAGTGCTTGGATTGGGTTTGCATGCATTAGTCCCATCGTGCCGATTATTCGTCGTGGCCGGAACGAAACCTCGACTTAGCTTATAAATACATCTTTAAAACTGTCAAATTAAAAACATGGTTTACGTTTGAAGCCTTAACTAGCCCGTCAAAATTATGTTTGTCTCTGTGTAAGGAAACAAAACAATTCTGTCCATATCTGTAAACGTTGTTATCGTTTGTAATTACAGACGCAGTTGGTAACTATCTTCGTACGCTAATTGTGGGTTACAAGTGTTTATGGTATCTGTGCATGTAGGCTGTCACTTAGATGACGTGGGGCAACTTATAATCGAGTTGCTTGTCGACGATTTGAGGAGTAGGTGCAAACGCTTCGTGTAAAGAGTCACCGTATAATGTAAAAGATTCACAGATAGACTATAAAAAAAAATACACATACGATTGAAAAAAACAAATCAAATAATAAATACACGGGTAATAACCGAGTTGCGAAAAGTTTTTCCTCTTACACACCATACATACAAATTATTGCTCGGAGGAGGACCACACATATGGCAGCCATAGATAATAGAGCGCTTGCACCTTTGTCTTTACGTACCTGATATACATAATATATAATATTTTTATTTATTTGTGCTTGAGTAACGGCGATGGACTCGCCATCTGTCACGTTGGCACCTAATATACCTCTGGCGGAAAGTGGATGTGTGGGTATTACCTATACACCTCTGCCTACCCCTTCGGGGACCCTTGTGGGAAGGCGAATTTACAATATAACAAAATACACTTTAAAAACGTATACATTATCAAATAGTTTCTAAGTATTTTCTAACCGTTTCTGTATAATATAATATATAAGCAATGGTTTAAGAGGAAAGATGATAGGCCACTTTATACGACATGATAGGAATTTAGAAATATCCCCCTTCTTTAGAAATATATTAGAAGGAAGAGTAGAAGGGAAGGGAGGAAGAGGACCAAGATTAACATACATGGGTTACATCAAAGAAAAAGTGTCTCTCCTGACGTATAGAGAGGTCAAAGAGGTTGCGTTGGACAGAAGCAAATGGAAGGGACTGCATCAGAGGCGCCGACAATAGCCCAGCTCTTAAATTTATGATGATGAAGGTTAAGGGCAGAAGCTATGATTATATGAGAACCCAGTAAGACAGGAAGGTTCAGCTTATATACTACTATAATAACTATAATTCTTTATTGTAAATTACGACAAAGAAGTTGTTTATTATTATTAACCATAATAATAAAAAACGAACGGATAAATTTATGAATAATGCTGAATAGATCGTAAAGAGTGAATGACAATAGTTCCTTTTCCAGTCCTGTCACAATTGTTCTGTAATTAATTGTATACCTATTGTGGCCTGCGGTTTCGCCCGTGTAAAATTAGATTTCATTGGTGGATTTCCTGAAATAAAGCATCGTATATTTTATAATCTACCTCTGCCAAAGTTCATTCAAGGTAATTTGGAAAAGAGTATGAATGTCTTACTTTTTTATATTTTAAGATTTCACCAATTATGACCAGGGCAGAAAGTTATCTGAAATATATTCTCTATAAATTGTAAATTTGTAAAATTATTCTATATAAATTGTAAATTGCAAGTGCAATTACAATCCTCATTCTAAATTGAATTGCAAAATGCTTTGTTAAATATCATCAATGAGTTAAATAATTAAGCTTAGATGGTCCCCCTTATATTCTGAAGGTGTTGTAATATAATTAACTAATGACAATAACGTCAACCCCAATTAACAAGGAATAAGGGTAGTACAATAATGTTGAAGATCGACGAAGATGGCGGCGTTACGAACTATGAAACTCAATGAGATGAATTTTGATGACTATTGGCTATTTTGCCATAAAAACAGTCGCAATTTTATCACTAGGCGGATTGTTGACACATCAGTGTTATTTTTATTAAATATTTTGTTGTGAGCTGGTTAATGAAACAAAAGATCTAACTGTGAGCTAAATCTGTCACGGCAAAGTGACACCTAACCTCAATAAAACGATTTCTTCACTTGAAACTGATTTATGTTTCAAACTCGGTTACCGGTCACCTCGCGTGTTCTCGACACTAAACTACTATTATTGTAACCAAACAGCTCGTTTCAATGTCAATGTCACGCGTTAATCGTCGCTAACTGCATGCAATCAACGACTGTTTTACATGGTTGACAGTTTTATAATCTGTGATTCTTACTTGTTCCCACACTCGCTTGACGGACACGGCTCGTTGGCTCCATTTGATTCACAAACAAAGTTTTTTATTTCAGTTAATGTGAGTCGTTAACTTCAAGAATGAGCGAGTTTTAATTCGTGTTTATATTTATATAATAATAATTTGCATTGTTCTCTAATTGTTCTGATGTAATAGAATTTTATAGCAGAATTTTGAATATCTATAATACTTTGTATATATTATAGCAACATTTACAACTCATCTCATCCTCGTCAGTCGTCCTCGTTACAGAAACTTATAAATTTATATATCCTCACGCCTTCCCACAAGGGTCTCCGAAGGGGCAGGGGAGTATAGGTACTACCTACACACTTTCCGCCAGAGATATATTTTAGGTGCCAACGTGACAGACGGCGAGTCCATCGCCGTAACTCAAGCACGACTACACATCGCCTTTGATTTTCTTCTCAAACGTATGCAGGTCTCCTCCCGATATTTTCCTTCACCGTAGCCTGTAGTGTGACTAATCAGAATAATAAATAAATAAATACCTGGGACAATTCCACCCAAATTGACCTAGTCCCAAATAAAGAGAAGCTTGTGCCATGGTAACTAGCCAACGATATATTTACTTATATAGATATATAGGTATATACATTAATACATAGGACATCCAAGATATCTGCCCTCAGCGGGATTCAAACCCGCGAACTCAAGTTTCGCAGTCAGGAGCTCTAACCACTAGACCAGACGGTCGTCTGGTGAATATATACCTACATATTTAAGTCGAGTATAATTGTTTCCAGCTGTCAGAAGCAAGCTTCGTAACAAGCGTGGAGGAATCGTCCCGCGTAGACCAATGCACACAGACACCGCCCAGTGGCAAGCCGCGGCCGCGCACCCTCCAAAGGTACCACACATCAGACCACATCTACGAGCGCTCGAGGCGAATCAGGCCTAAAAGCCTAGGCCTCAGCGATCCATATATATCGAAGCCTCCCATCTATGACGGATACTCAAAGTAAGACTTAACATCAATCGTTTGTGTGACTAACTTGACGATGCGTGAACACAAGTAACTCTCGCTGTAATATTTCATGCTTTGCTTTGTGTAATCGTAATGTTTTGTGTCTGAAACAGATTCCCGCTTGATGGAGTCTGACATGGACTGTCTAGCATCCTAGTACTTATTGCGTATTTCTAAATTCGATAAATCATACGTGCATACCGGGGGTGAGCCGGCGGGTTGACTAGTGATCGCAACACACATGCGATTTTAGACTGATGACTTATCTCGAGATATCGCACCCAATAAAATAGAAAAGAGATTCATGCCTCATTCCAGACTTTCTAAATTTGTGTCAGTTTTATATTCTAAAACTCAATGTTGCTGTTCCGTTATTAAAACGTACGTAAGTAAAAATTCTAGTCAACCAGACGAATATCGTCTTTAACTTTTAATTACAACGAATACGTTCCGACACGTCTTCCAGCTCACACAGATCTTCCAGCGTATTCGGGGTGAAGTCGTAATAGCTCTTCTTACGCAGAAAATCCAAAACCCAAAGAACAGATAGCCGTGGTGTGTATGGTTCGAGTCGTTGCCTACAAGACAAATATTGCAAGTTCGAATTCCGACTGTAGCACTGTATATTAGTCACACCACACCCACTTTCCGCCAGAGATATATTTTAGGTGTCAACGTGACAGATGGCGAGTCCATCGCCGTCACTCAAGCACGACTATACATATCTACGCTTTCGAATTGCTTTTCAGACGTTTGCAGGTTTCGTCTCGATGTTTTCCTTCACCGTAAATGTACTTCACCGTAAGTACAGGGATCCCTGTACTTAAGTAAAAAAAACGTCATAAACTAAGTACTACAAATAAAATATCATCAATAGGAACACTGTGTCCACAGTATATAAAAATATATTCCCCAGCTCATCGTATGTCGGTATCTACCCACGTTTAAAACTAACAATTATTATAGGCGGTATTTAGATTTTATAGTATTTTACAAAATAACTAACGCCAATATAGTAATCATAAGTAAGTAATGAGCAAGGATTGCATAAGTCAGCCGAAAGTTTTATAGCAATTAAACATTTTTACGGCCATTTCTTCCGTGGCCATTACTTTGTCAAAATAACAGCTGCTTGTATCGACTTCAGTTGAATCATTATGAAATTCTCTTATCTACGTCTTATTGTAGATCATTCGAAACCCAATCGTTAGCAGGTTATGTTTTAATTATATTACACATAAAGCGATTTATCATAGTGTTGCGATACGTGTTGCGTTGTTAGATTGTGAGATCTGAACGTATAACGTACACTGCAGGCATTATTATGTTCTCATATAACAAATTTCCTGGCCAGGATACCTTTTGAAGGTCTTCCCAATCTATAAAGAGGAATCTCTAGAAAGCATGCGGTCAGCTGATGCATGACGCTTGCAACACCAGGGGTATTGCTCGCGCGCTGCCGATCCTGCAGGAATCTTTTCACATCCTTCTTGAAGAACTACATGCTGTATCACTAAGTTAGCTGCTTTATTATCTCATAAGTATTTTGCTTCTCTATTGTATTGGTTTTGTACTGTAATGATAGACGTAAGTTTTGTTGTTAAATAAATAGTTAGCAGACAAGGATGCGATCCGCTTGTCGGTGAACGATTACTTCCATGTATATACGCTACTTAAGATAGAAGTAAATAGTTTATTTAATACTATATGACTGTAGCATGAATCATTGAGCAGTTTTATAGTCATTTTGTCCCTCTGTCGCCATTTTGGTCATTGTTAAATATTTTCTTAATTGTGACCAACCAATTGTCCTCAGATTCAAAGCGTGCCTAGCAGACAGCCCCACGATATCGGTCACTCCGCCCCACAGCCTGGAGTATATGTGCACCAAGGGTGGGAGCAGCCCCAACGGTAGCGCGACTCCTAACGGCATGGTGTCTAACAAGTCCGGCGCCACTGTGCTGCTTACTCCCACCTTCTTGCAGAGCCCTTGTCAATGTAGCCAGTCTCTCAAAGTGAGCAAATTCTATAACGTTTCCACAACATTCTTATATTTTATCTCCTTCCAACAAGAATGACCAGAATGTCATGTAGAGGTGTTACAACACTCATTTCGACTACAAAGATATTTACTTGCGATTATGAGAGATGGTGAGTTCACGATGAGTTCCTTCACTGTTAAGATCGTGAATTAATAGTGAGTTTGATCCTGATTTCGCTTAAACCATCTGCGGCTCTAGACAATATCATATTCTGGTAGCGTTCATGCTATCCAATATTTATTATTTGCATGGCAATGACATAAGCTGCAAAAATATTTTTACACAGCTAATGTCAATTTCATACATCGGATAGCGTGACACGCTGACTGAAAAGGATTTATTCTAGAGTCTTATCCCTAACAATGATCTCTGTAACAATATTATTTGTACGAATTGCAGAGTGTAAGTGAAGTGGCATTAACGATGCCAGTGAACCCGGGCTGGCAAGCGGCCCCCGGCTACCACGAGGACGGCCAGCACGTGGACTCGGAGGGCCTGTCCTGGCGGAGACTGCACATGTCCCGGGCGAAGCTCAAAGCCACCGCTACTACTTCGGAATTATTGTCAGGTATACTACACCTTACGATCATCGGTCAATGTCTAAATTTGTAAATTAGCGCTGATTGTAGGTATGACGTGTTTTTTTAAGTATTTAAGTGCTCGCGTGACAAATCGTCGACGTGTCGGGCTTCTTAATACTTCTTTAAATTCATTTATCTGACGTTAGAGCTCTAATGTGTTGTACGGGGGAGTCCATTCTTTGTTCTGCATTCAAGAACTACCAATTATTTGAACGCTCTAACCTACCTACTACCTACTACCTCTATCACCACAAATCATCGCAATCATCGTTTTCATCGCAAATATTGTTATATGCGAAGGATGAAGGATTAATTTAACATTCAACGGTATATTTTCAGGTTTCGCCATGGTAGCGATGGTGGAACTTCAAATCAATGAGCCCACGAACGTGCCCGAATGGCTGTTCGTTATGTTCGCGGTGTGCACGACGGTTCTAGTCGCAGTGCACATCTTCGCCCTGATGATATCTACGTACTTATTGCCTAACATCGACGCAGTCAGCAAGATGGAAACGCCAGGGTTGCCTGCGCGAGCGCTGCGGGATTCGCCGCATGAGCGGATGAGGGGGTTCATCGAGCTCGCTTGGGCGTTTAGTACTGTTTTAGGTGAGATAGTGGAACAAAAATATCGCCCTATTTTGAGATTTTGACCCTGAATATGTCGTAAGTCTTGAGCATAAAAGATTTCTAGTAACATTGATTAAAACTGTATATAAGAACTTCACATTAGTAGCTTAGTCTTTGACGTCTCCGTAAAGCTTTGAAAAAAGCAAATTCGGAAAATTTGCATTGTCAAAATGTTACATTCAACCTTTGATACGTTCTAATATCAAATACTTACTATGGTACCCACGATCACGAGTGCCTCAAGAGTGCCTTGATAACTCAAAAGGGTAAGCAGAGAGTACAGCGCCAGTTCTCTCGACATTCATCATCCTCTTCATACATGCTCGCCAGTTTCGAGTTCTTATATAAAAAATAACGTATTCTAAATGAATTCTAAATAATAGTTAAACCTAGGGTGTAGGGATTCAAAAGAACGTCTTTTTGTGGTCCAGGTCTGTTCCTGTTCCTTGTGGAGATCGCGATCCTGTGCTGGGTGAAGTTTTGGGACTACTCATTCGCCGCCGCAACCGCCGCCACCGTTATCGTCATACCAGGTACATATAAACACCGATTACCTACCTAAAGTATACATTTCAATCACTCTTAATACATCTCACATAACGGCTCATTAGCATGTTTGATTATTATTTTTAAATTACTTTATAAATCAATAAAATATATAATAGCGGCCAGCGCTGCACACGTCAGCCCCGCCGCTCCTCCTTCCGCCCCGGCAGAAGTGACGAATCGCGTAGGCACTTCGACCCCACAAAGTGCCTACGCAGCAGTTGCTGCCAGCAAACCTGTCGCTCAACAAGTTAAGCGACCTAAGGGGAACATCGAGAGTCGCTGCGAAACCACTTGCACGACTCTACCGAAAGGTCCTGTAAAGGGCCAGTGTGACGAGCAGGGCTTCATCAAAGTTGTAAGAAAAAAGAAGAAGCCCGCTTGTCGGAATCAGTGCGGAAAGGCGCCTACTGGACCGAAGTTCCTGTTGCGTCCAGCCATCCCGACGACGCCGCTGTACGTGTCCCGCCTACACTACTCGACAGGGAACCAGGATGTCGAGGAGTATATTCTCCTGAAGACCAAACTCTGTCTTAGGGTCGAACGGTTGGAGTCTCGCCATAATGTTAATTTTAACTCTTTTATGGTAAGAGTTCCGACCGACCAGCTGTCGACCTTCCTTCAGGAGGAATTTTGGCCGAAAGGTGTAGTTTTCCGGCGATTCAGAGGCCGGATACGCAACACCCCGAGCCACACGTCGACAACCGCACGTGTGAATTAGTCTTAAGAATATTGTAATTTTTATTTATTGTATTTTATATTTCATTTTTTTTATATAGTATTATTGTATTTCTATGGGCCTTGTTGCCTGAAATAAATAAATAAATAAATAAAATAAATAAATAAATAAATAAATAAATAATAGAAGTCTATGGTTCTTGAAGCAAAAGAGGTCGGTAAGTCCAGAAAGAACTGGAGAATTGGAGCATGTGGACCTAGGCTACCTATTTTACAGTGGAAATTTGTGGGTGTAGGGTGGGTTAAATCATTATATTTTGGTCATATGGTAATGATGGCCAAAAATACATTCCACTAGGGCATGCCTAATATCGAACTAGATATCCGTTGTTTCAAGAACTGCATCCAACGTTTTCTCTTATTTGACCAATATAATTTATATAAATAATATCCTCACGCCTTCCCACAAGGGTCCCCGAAGGGGTAGGCAGAGGTGTGTAGGTAATACCCACACACCCACTTTCCGCCAGAGGTATATCAGGTGCCAACGTGACAGATGGCGAGTCCATCGCCGTTACTCAAGCACGACTATACATACGCCTTTGAATTTCTTCTCAGACGTATGCAGGTTTCCTCTCGATGTTTTCCTTCACCGTAAAGCTCGTGGTGTGACTAATCACTGTACTTAAGTTCAGAAAAAACTAATTGGTACAGTCGGGATTCGAACTTGCGACCTTTGCGTCGCAGGCAACTGCTCGAACCACTCGGCCACCACGGCTTATAATTTATTTTTTTCTCTATTTCGTCCTCTCATAAATGTATTTTTTTTCAGTGTTAATAGTGTTTGTGGCATTTGCAATCCACTTTTATCATTCGCTGGTGGTGCAGAAGTGCGAATCATCTGTGCAAGACATCGAACAGCTGGAGAACATGAAGAGGGATTTGGACACTGCTACTGTCAAAGTTAACATGTTCTAAGATTACCTGGAAGAAGAAGAATTTACAACAGTTTTATTTTTTCATTCGGCCACTTTGTCCAGTGCGCTATTTTGAGATATCAAGCAC
This sequence comes from Drepana falcataria, assembly GCA_945859725.1. Taxonomy (NCBI): domain Eukaryota; kingdom Metazoa; phylum Arthropoda; class Insecta; order Lepidoptera; family Drepanidae; genus Drepana; species Drepana falcataria. The sequence goes on along the minus strand of OX243941.1, from coordinate 3,553,979 downwards.
ACACTATACCATTATTGTTTATATACATTGTCCTTACAGTTAAAAGAGGACAAAAGACGATCTAAACAATATATTTTTATTATTGATCATTCATATTTTGATACTGGACTTTAGGCCCACTCTGAGACTAATTATGACACTCAATAATACTACAATATTTCATTTATTAATGCAAATGTGAACTATTATATGCATAGGTTGGTAGCCTCGGGAACCTCAGCCCTGTGAATTAATTATTAATATGTATATGTATATCCGGTCATAGAATAATACAGTATATCTACAGTAAATCTGAAAGTAGCCAATGTATATTTTAGAGGTAGGTAAAAGTGCCAATGTTGCTTACCATAGTATTAAGTTTTCGATCGATCCTTACGAGATAATTAGATTCGATGAATATTTACAAGAATTAATACTACATCGAATTCTATTGTAAAATATTTATTCGAATCAATTTCAATATAGATACCTAGATAATATTTGTTTTGACATGCTAAATTCTCTATGCCGCTGTAAAAATTATAATACGATAAGTAATTGTGCTATGTATTTATGTATTATGTACCTAATTTGTGGACTCATCTCAATAATGTATCAATTCGTTACAAGATCTTAGGTCTGCAATCTAATTTTTGTCTCAAAGACATTATTTTTAATTAATAAAGCTTGATACATTTCGATTCCCTTATATGGTACTATTTCTTATCTAACGAGCCATACTTTTCTGTCATCTTCTACCTTATCTCTCGTTTCAGCAGAACTAAATATTAAATACCCTTCGTTTACTACGAACCCCAAAAACACGTTTTTAACTTTTATGTGTAAATAATTTAGTTTTATTAACGACTAGTGTAAAACATTGTTGTATTTTTAATTAAGTTGTAATGTGGGAGATTGATAACATTGTATTAATGCTTGGACTCTACTTTGTACTTGATATATCGTTACGCAATACCTACCGAGTCTGCGTGAACAATGTTTCCGATAAAATCAACGATAGCAGTTCAAATTGAATTAGTTTTTAATTTCATTTCATTTGATTTGTGCGAATTAAAGTTCCTTTCGAAATATGAAAACGTTTATTTTTTTTTTCATTATTTATCACTTATTAAATTAGTATTCTATGGTAGGATATAATTAAATTATTGATTAATGTATAATACAAAATTTTTACCTGCTGGCATAGCCAAAGGAGGGATATGTACAAATACTTCGTGTTTATAATAAAAAATATGAAAGACAACAGTTGCGTAATATTTATTTCATTATTACTCAGTGTTCAATAGTAGCCTGATTATTATCGATGATTGTCAGGTCTTTTTTAAATTTGATCACTGTTATGAATTTAACTGCCAGTATGACTATAATATGACAGGCAGACAGGCAGGTTTTTTTTATACCACATGAGTGGCAAACAAGCATGCGGTCCGCCTGATGGTAAGCGGTCACCGCCGCCTATGGACGCTTGCAACACCAGGGGTATCAGTGGCGCGTTGCCGACCCTATTTTATTATTTATTTATTTCACTCTGCGGCAGAGACTGATGTATTAGTCAGTACTTTCCAGTGTTCAATAGTAGTCTGTGGTCAGTAGCGCAGAACAGAATGCGCTTGATAGTAGATGCTTGGTACCTACACAATAACTAGACTTGAGAGTATAGATAGTGCCATCCACGAAGACACGCCTCACCAATTTCTAGTCGAGGAGGTATCTGGATGCGTGGAGTATGACCCAAATCTATTAGTTGTATTGACTAGAAATTTGGTGGGGCGCGTCTTCGTGGATGGCACTATCCTTACTCGAACCACTCGGCCACCTCGCCTTTAATAAATTTAATTATTTATAGAAGGAAGACAAAAATCGTTGCTGTGTTGCAGACATTAACATTCCCCAACAGAGATGAAAAGAGCTCCTACTGGAAGTATCCGTTTTGGAGAGAGGTGTGTGTGAAATATATACGTATATGAAATATACATGACATCACGCCAAGTCCCTAACGGGGTAGGCAGAGAGTATAGAGCATAGACTACTATTAAGTATACTATTTCTTGGAAACGGTGGTAACTTTAGTTTATATTAAATATGTGACGTTCAATAAGTGTTCCCTGTGTCCCTTACATTGAATAAAATACTTTGATTTTGATTTTGTATAGAGCGCCAGTTCTCTCTAGACTTACATACCTCTTTCGCTTCGTCTGTGGTGTTCGCAGTGAAATATAAATTAAATATATTGAATGGTACATAAATAACAGTAGCCTTACATTACATTTCCAATTGCAATTCGCAGTGGGCACGCATCGCACAGTATCGCGTACACACTCCCCTATAGGTACCTCGCACTCTCACTGCGCTCAATGCCCTCTTGGAGTCCAACTCTGACAGCCGGTTTCTGGTACAATTTTAGCACGATGAATTAGTCAACAGATTGCCACAATAACAATCTGTCAAATGTCAAAGTATTCCCGCCGGGAGCTGAAGTTTCGTTAGTTGGACAAAAGTTTGATTTGTTGTTGTTTATCTTGTTTGTTTAGGTACTTCCGTTTTCGTGTGATAAACAAGCGTAAAGAATATGAATAAAAAAATAACCAATTCAAAACTAAAAATCAAAGGCAATGTTCTATTAAAATTTCAACGTAAGGAATTAGGAAACCAAATAGCATTATTGATACAAATTAAGTTTTATATTAATATTGCTATAAAAACGATAAATAAAAATCGATTATTTTGTAACATCCCTATATCCTATTAAATCCGCTTAGAAATTGGAGTTAAAATTGGAATACTTGCGTTAACACGTCGATAATTCCTCGATATTCTACAATTAAAAATTGTATGTCAAATGCCTGTCAACAACCTGTTAACAAAGAGAAAATGCGTTCAGAAACTCAAAATGGCTCTAATCGGCAATTGATTTGGGATTTGACATACCGTTGACAAACTGCTAACAGTTTGTCAGTTGAAGCTTCTAGCAACCCAAACTAAACTACGTCTAATCAGAGATTAACAATCTGTCACGTAATTTGATGGATAGAAATGCGTACGAGAAACCGGCTGTGACTGTGAAGTGTTTGCGGACGGATGGAAGGCTATCACGGCGGCATGTCTGGAGTATTGTGGGATGAGTGTACGAATGATAATAATAATAATATATAAAATATCCGCACGCCTTCCCACAAGGGTCCCCGAAGGGGTAGGCAGAGGTGTATAGGTAATACCCACACACCCACTTTCCGCCAGAGGTATATTAGGTGCCAACGTGACAGATGGCGAGTCCATCGCCGTTACTCAAGCACGACTATGCATACGCCTTTGAATTTCTTCTCAGACGTATGCAGGTTTCCTCTCGATGTTTTCCTTCACCGTAAAGCTCGTGGTGTGACTGAGTGTGTGTACGAATGAGGTTTTTATAATTACTATTCAGTGTAATTGGTTATGAGTCGTTCTATTCATCTATACATATAATAAAATTGGAGTGTCTGTTTGTAATATTGAAATAACCGCTTTTTACTAAATGCATATGGATGTATACACGATACATACACCAAAATATCATTTATTTTTTATTTTTCTCTGCATTTCTGTCTGTTTGTTCCGGCTAATCTCTGAAACGGCTGGACCGATTTTGACGGGACTTTCACTGGCAGATAGCTGATATAAAAAGGAGTAACTTAGACTACTTTTATTTTGGGAACTGAAGAATATTTTTTTGTTAAATTCCACGCGGACGATAGCGGGCACGGCTTGTGTATAAATAAATAAATAATTAAAAAAGGTAATGTCCGCAATCGTAGAAAAACAAGCATATACAATGAAATACGAAATTCAAATAATAAAAAAAAACAATATTAACGATTTCGACATTTATTCCTAAGACCAAATAGTACAAATTCACAGTCCGCACAGCATACAATCTTCTACTGTCCAATATCAACACTATTTACACCTTACAAACTACTGTTACAAAAATGAATGAATGACAAAGTGACAGGATTGTTAAAGTACTTATATTCTAGGCTGATTATATAATAAAACCAAATCACTGGAATATTAAGAAATTATTTACATCAAATTGGAAATAAAAATGTATCCTATTTTAAAGTGCCTTTAATATTGATCATCAGACAATTTTAAGCTAATTTATGTTGAAATGATCCAATTTATTTTAACAGATGCATACATATGGTGGTTGGAAATCAATCCATGTGTAATTTCGACTAACAGAACTGTCAATATACAAACTACAAAAATGTTTTGAAAAGATTCAGATGAAGTAATAATTTCTTTTATTGATGTGTTTCTTCTGACTTACCGATGATTTTGGACAAAAGTATGAATAATAAGACGAACAGTGTACAATGTTCTCATAGTAGAGCTTACAAATATTCATGTAAAGACATGCACAAGAAGAATCTATTCATTCAATTACATTGTGAACATGCAAAATTATTAGTGATTGTTATACTTACGGATATTATCCTAATAGCAGCTGGATGTAGCTTGACTTCTCAAATTAAAATACTAATTTAGAGACAGACTAACATTCTAGAGTATATGTAGCAATCTAAACGTACGTAAAAAACATTCACTACACATATCAAATCTATATATATATAAAAATGTTACGTTGGTTTGTGTACGCCTCAAAACCTCAAAAAGTTCTGCACCGAGCGAGCTGAAATTTTAGCATGATATATAATCGGGATCAAGGATTGTTTTAGCTATTTTTGCGTCAGTCACATATCCACAGCGAAGCGTGGCAGGGTACAGCTAGTGTCTAATAAAAATAATTCTCTATTCAGACCAGTCTTAAGTATTGCTTTTTACAAGACATAAGAAACAGATTAAACACAGAAGCGGTCTGTTAGTCTAGAACAACAACCCATATTAATATTCAGGGTGTCATAAAATCAAATAATATAACATAACCGGGGGCAGTATAAGTTAGAGTGAAAAGATCACTTATTAATATTATATTAGCTTGTATTGCCCGCAGCGAACTCTATTTGAATAAAAAAATATGATTGATTATAGTACATACATACATACATATCATCATGCCAAGTCCCTAGCGGGGTAGGCAGAGATTATAGAGCGCCAGTTCTCTCTAGACTTACATACCTCTTTCGCTTCGTCCACATTCATCAGTCTTTTCATACATGCTCGTCGGTTTCGAGTACTCTTAACGTTCCCGTCCTTGAGAGTCCGATCGATTTGATCCAGATTGATTATAGTGATACCATATAAAAGTCATGTAAGGACGAAAATTCACATAATACTATATAAGCATAGTATTAAGTTTTGTTTTAGTTAACCTATTGTTAATTGAATGTATTCAGTATAACCATGTGTTTTAAAGACACAAAGATCACAAGTTCGAATCCCAACTGTACCAATGAGTTTTTCTGAATTTAAGTACAGTGATTAGTCACACCACGAGCTTTACGGTGAAGGAAAACATCGTGAGGAAACCTGCATACGTCTGAGAAGAAATTCAAAGGCGTATGTATAGTCGTGCTTGAGTAACGGCGATGGACTCGCCATCTGTCACGTTGGCACTTAATATACCTCTGGCGGAAAGTGGGTGTGTGGGTATTACCCATACACCTCTGCCTACCCCTTCGGGGACCCTTGTGGGAAGGCGTGAGGATATTATTATTTATTTATTTATTATTTATTTTAAAGACAAAATTTACAGATTTCTAACATATGTGTAGTACGCAATTGTTCTGTGCAATTGTTAGAGAAGAAATTGTCCTTTCATAAAGTACAGTCAAAGGCAAACAAAATCCAGACTTATATTACCCATCCCATATGTCTCAACTCTGTCTTTAATATTGACACACTTTGCTCACCCATATCTCAAAGAATGTTAATCTGTCTTTGTTTTACTCTAAGCTTGTCACAAAATAAGAGGCTAATCTACTGCCATTAAATTATTATAAACTTGCAGTTTAATTGGGAATGATTCGGCATGATGATAAGTGTGTATAATTTTATGGTTATATGTAAACCAATGTTATACTGGTTCATTAACGTTGAATTTTAGATAGTATTATTTTGTGACAACTGTAATCAGTTACCTTAATAAGAACTATTCAAGTAAGCACAGTCTTCATATCACATCTCTACATCCATCACCGGAGGTTCTGCACTCAGCGCATTCCCCTTATTTGGTTCGTCTTCCTCCTTCTTCTTCTCTATATCTTCATTTAACTTCTCCAGAATATTGTCCCTTGGTTTCCATACAACTAGTGACATGTGAGGTTTCTCCAACCTGAAATACATTCATCATTATAGTATCAGCCAGAGGTCTATTGCTGAAGGCATCTATGCTTATTATTTTAAAGAAATGGACTATATTTGTTTGAATGTGCTACTCAGGAATTCCTAATCAGATTGGATAAAATACTTTGAATTAGCTCCTTTTAATTATCATATCCTCACATCTTCCCACAAGGGTTCATGAAGGAGTAGGCAGAGGTGTAATAGCTAGTACACACACAACCATCCAGCCTAGTTCCAGTTACATGTTAAGGAGTAAATTAGGCTACAAAATTTTTTCATATATATATATATGTATAAAATATATATATATTTAAAAAAAATCTACCTAAAGCATGAGTAGGATGATATGTATGATTAAAATTTCCATAACCAAATAGGATTTAAATGCAATTGATGATTAATGAAATTGATAGTTTAATTTGAACTCAATCTCACCTTTCAATCAATGCAGGTGGCAGCAGTGGTTCTTCTGTGATCCTTTTCAACTCTTCGGACAGCACAATAGTGTGGCCTTTTAGTTTTTCATTCATATTTGTTGGAACTTGTTCCATTCCAACATCCATAACTTCATCGGATAATGAGTGCGCAGTATACTGAGACGATATGTGCAGGCTATTCAAATGGGCTGCCATTTTTTCCTCTGTTATTAACTGCTTAGGTGGGCTAGAAATACAGCAATTCTTTAATCGAGATTTTTGCTCTATTTTAAAATACAGTTTACCATAAATTATGATCATGCCATGTCACATTAAGGGTCGGGAGAGGGAGTAGTGCTTCAGTTTGCCTATTAGGGCAACAAAAGTCCTTTACCTCTTTTGAGAGATTCACTGTATGTTTTTATATGTCATGTGAAATCTGAATTTTTGTAGTCTACATATGTACCATCTACAGTATGCGAGTAATACCCTTGGTGTTGCAAGCGCCCATATGCGACAGTAACTGCTTACCATCAGGCAGACTGTATGCTTGTTTGCCACCCTTATGTAATAAAATTGTAGGTATATATTTTTTTATAATTATAATATAATTAATATATAATTTTATAAGTTGTATGTCCACAATATCTTGCATATCTTGTATCTGGTATCTTGCGAGTGTTGGCCGATCGCTTCGACGGGCAATACATGAACCACTGCGCCATGATTCATGTACAGGGTGCTAATATATTATTTTAATTAACGTTCATTGTGTATTTTATTAATAATTTTCAGTTTTATATATAATTTTAATTTTAATGTATGTAATATTTTATAATAAATGTAAATGTAAATGGATTAAGTTATCTGAGAAATAAATAATAATAATAATAATAATAATAATATTACTTTGAACAATATATAGCATTAGTTGTGCCCTATAAACCAATAGGTAGGACAAATAGAGATATATAACTGCATATAATACAATATCCTAAGCCGAAGAGCATGTATGAAGAGAATAATGAAAGTGGATGAAGTGAAAGAAGTATGTAAGGATTGTAGCAAGTAGAAAGAAGTAGTCTCTGCCTACCCCTACGGGAAAGAGTCGTGATTATATGTATGTACGTACGTATTATGTTTACTATCTTTATTTATGAGCCTGCGATTTTTTAATATAACACTTACATTGCAGGTTCCACGTCGAAACTCTTCCTTTTACAATGAATAACAGGTGGGATTTGTGCTGCTCCATTATTGGGCATTTGCCCGGTGAACTGCACCAACTGCGGCGGCGATGTCAAGCCCCAAGGTATGCCTTGAACATTCCATGGAGCTCCCGAAGGAGCCGGCATAATGTGAGCCGTTTGCATGCCTCGATTGTAAGGCTCGGAGGACCCCAGTGCTTGCTGTGCAAACATCTGCTTCGCTAGTTCGTCTGACTGGTTGTATTGATACGAAGGGTACCCGTATATATCCATTTTTATGGCTCCTCAACTCACTTTAAGAAATACTTCAAATTCTCAGGCAACTAGTTAAATACGCACTGAATAGCAATAATAAACAAAAACTTAAATTTCACGACTGACAGTATGTATTTCTTTTAGTAGCTGGCCACAGCGTCTGTACAATATTAGTCTATGTTTTACAATACAGACTTTACGTCATTAATCAACGAGTTGTTGTCACCCAGAATGTTCCTGAAAGTTCTACATTTACACCGACCGTGCTTAACAGATAAAAAAGCGAATATAATGGATAACTGATATTCTCGCTCGATCACGGGATATTAGATCTTTTGATAGTATCGGTATTGTTTTAATGTCGACGATCATTAATCAGAGTATTATCTCCCATAATACAATATGTAAGAATTTATCTATTTCTTACATAAAAAAATACGTTTTTTAAAGGTCTAATCTGTCAGACTACTTTTCAAGTATGCTGTGTATCTGTCCACAGGATACTTTTAACCAAAGACCTTATTCTTTGCTTTTAACAGTACGGAGTATTACCTATATACGCTAGCAAAGATTACAAATATTACAATGTATACTGTGTACGCTAGCGTCTTACGTCAATCACTTCACTTGCTTTCGTTTTGATTTGATTCGAGTAAGTCGAGGTACCTGGATAATTCTGCATACGAAGTTAGTGATACGTTTTTTTTTTTATAATTAATTGAACCAAGTAAATGTATATTTGAAATCATATTTACACTGAACTCGCAGTATAGTTTAAAATAATGTAAAAAATTTGACGAGCCGTGGTGCACAAATTTCAAAATGGGTCTGGACTTCGACGTTTTGGAGTTTTGTAAAAAACTTCGTCAAAACCGGCCCCCTCCGTACCAGTGCCCACTAGAGAAGTGTGATAAGGTGTACAAAAGTTTATGTGGGTTGCAGTATCATTTAATTAACTACGATCATGACAACCCGACGCCTGCAACGCCTGCCGTTGCCAACAACCGGAAGAAAGGGAGGTCGAGGGCTGCAGTTCCTACTGGTGACATAGCCCTTCAAAGCCCACCAAAAGAAGCCCTAACTTTCGCGGAAGCTCAGAAAGTGGTGCAGTTTGAGATCGATGGCAAAATAAGCAGAATACCAATAGACCAACCCCTGCCTATAATGTCTTTAGATGAGTGGGAAAAGAAAAATGCTGAGCTTGAGAAGCCCTTGCCATTTGTCGAGCCGCCGCAGGAGCCACATGTGAAGCTGCCTGAAGCCAGTTTCAAGGTATAATGAACATCTTATTGTATCATTATAGATTTATAATAAGTTATTCTAATACATGTCTGAAAAACTTTTATTAAAGGCCTGGTTTAGTCATCCCATTATCACTTTTTCAACATGTTTTTATTATCCTGGCTTGATGCTTCTTCATTCTATTCTTGGATTTCTCAATGATGCTATAAATTGTTTTCTATCAGGTCATTGATGATTACAATGAACGGGTCTGTGATGCCCCTCCCAGGCCTAATGCCTATATACGCTTCATTGAGAAATCAGCTGAGGAGCTGGATGGAGAAGTGGAATATGATGTAGATGAAGAAGACACAGCATGGTTGGGGATACTGAACAAGGCACGAGCCAAGCAAAACTTGCCAGCTGTGTCGGTTGATACACTGGAGCTCCTGATGGATAGATTGGAAAAAGAGTCTTATTTTCAGGTATTTTAGAAATAATTTTATTTGCAACAGTTCAATTATTTTATTCTTCTCACATACAAAAATCTGGTGCAGAAATTAAGGGTTTAATTAAGCAAGTTAATATACACTTTGTAGGTGGGACAGTGTCATCAAGTTCTGATTTATCTGAGTGCTTTGAAGAAAGAAAAACTTTTAACTTTTAACTTTGCAATTTTAGCAACATATTTATTGATTTAATCATTGAGTGAGATAGTGATACTATTTATTGATCACAGCAAAACATGCAACATTTTGTATAGGTGTCTAGTATCCATGTTTTATCATCATGTACAGACATACTTGTAAAGAATGTCATAAATGGATATATGAATGCAACTGTATTCCAGGGAGGCCCATACTAGAAATGTTCAGCAGAACAAAAGATTTACTGATTGATAATACATATGTTTGCAATGATCCACTATGAGAGATAGAGCATTAACAAGCCATAATGCTACTAGATAACTATCTAGCTATGTTGGGATATTTCTATTCTACTGTGCTTACTGTGTGTGGCATTTTTTTTCTCAGGTTACCCAAAGTGGTCAACAAACAGCGGCAACAGTGGATGAGGATGCAGTCTGCTGTATCTGTATGGATGGGGAGTGTCAAAACACCAATGTCATACTGTTCTGTGATATGTGCAATTTGGCTGTCCATCAGGATTGCTATGGGGTATGTGAAATCACACATGGACATCATTAATTCCTCCTTAAACTGTGGATGTGCTAGGTCAAGTCATCATCATTGCATATCCATCATACCAAATACCTTGCAGTGTAGACAGAGATATTAAAGTGCCAGTTCTTTCTAGACTCATAGACCTATTTTTCTTCTTCCACAATAAGTGCTTGTTTGTCACCCAAGTAGTATAAAAAAAAAAGTGTCTTCATTCTGTGATGAAGTGAATTTTAGGGTTAGCTAAATCAATTCATTATAACATTCACCAAACTCAGTCCCTCGCAGTGTAGGCAGAGCTAGTAGAGCACCAGTCCTTTCTAGACTTCTTTCTCTTCTTCCACATTCATCAGTGTCTTCATTCATATTCACCTGTCTCCACGCTTGACATTCTCATACTTGATTATTTCAAAAACAAGATCTAATATGTTAGTGTAGCTTTCATGGTGAATTCAATGATTGATTAACTAAGGCAGTACTGAATTTCCAGTTTCAGTTCAGAAGTTTCTTCACCTGAAATATATTTTAGGTGCATTCATGACAGATGGTGCGTCCAACACAATTTCTCAAACAACATACACATGTGCTCAAATGTTTGCAGGTTTCCACATAATGTTTTCCTTCACCGTAAAGCTTGTTGCATGCTAATATAATAATAAACTCTACTTACGTTCAGACAGAACTCATTGTCACAATTGGTCTTGAACTTGCAATCTTGGTGTTATAAGCGAGTACAGGCATCACTCGGCCACTAATGCCCTCAGTGGATATAATTAAAGCTATGTATATTTTTTATCAGGTACCATATATCCCTGAGGGGCAATGGCTGTGCCGAAGATGTCTTCAGTCACCTTCGAGGTTGGTTAACTGTGTGCTGTGCCCAAATACTGGAGGTATGTTGTAATTCAACATTTCACTTTCACTTTCTAGCATAGTGGCATATGCTTACTGATGGTTTCCAAACCTGTTGTTATGTTTCTAATATATTTTTTCATATTTAATTTACTTTCATAGCTTATTATTTATTATATTTTATGACTTTGTAAAAGACAGTAAGTCTTAAAAATATTGACATCAAACTGTAATTGGGGGATTTACTAGAGGGGTCGTCGGGCAGATATGTATTAGCTCCTTTTTGCATTCCTGTAATAAAAACGTGAGCTTATATCTCACTACCTCCAACCCCAGAGTAATTATAAATTGAGTCAGGCAAAACCACCGAATCGAACAAGACGCAGTGATAGACCATTAGCTAGATTAACATATAGGATATTATGTTTTATTCTAGACTAACGGCCCGTCAGCGTTAAACATTTTGCCATAATATTAATTTTTTTTCTTACAATTAAAATAGCCTATATTAATCAGTGATAATGTAGCATTCAAACGGTGAAAGAATTTTTAAAATCGGTCCAGTACATTTTGAGCCAATTCCTTACAAACATACTTACATACAAATCTTTCCTCTTTATAATATTTTATTCTAGAAAAATACTGTAAACATTCTTTCTGGTACAGGTGCATTCAAGCAGACGGACCAGAGCACGTGGGCTCACGTCGTCTGCGCCCTCTGGATACCAGAAGTTCGCTTCGCTAACACTGTGTTTTTGGAGCCAATAGGTAAACATTATTACATACCTACATACGTACAACATGCCGAGTCCCTCACGGGGTAGGCAGAGAGTATAGAGCGCCATTTCTCTCTAGTCTTACATACCTATTTCGCTTCGTTCACATTCATCAGTCTCTACATACATGCTGGTCGGTTTATTTTTTTTCCTATTTATGAATCCAACATAGTTTATAATTGTTATACTAAAACGATGTACATATGTATGTGTCTGTAGATTCCATAGAGACGATCCCAGCGGCCCGCTGGAAGCTGCAGTGTATGGTGTGCAAGCAGCGCGGCGCTGGCGCCTGCATCCAGTGCCACAAGACCAACTGCTACTCCGCCTTCCACGTCACATGCGCGCAGCAGGCAGGGTAACCGCTTACTGTATAGAAGCATATCCTGAAATCACTAAATCAGCCTTTCGATCCTTTCGATAAATTTACCGTCCATCGCCGTTACTCAAGCACGACTATACACACGCCTTTGAATTTCTTCTAAGCGTATGCAGGAATCCTCTCGATGTTTTCCTTCACCGTAAAACTCGTGATGTGACTTATCACTGTACTTAAGTTCAGAAAAACTGATTTGTACAGCTCGAACTAGCAATATTTGTGTTGCAGCCGACTACTCAAGCCCTCTGCCACCAGGGCTCATTACCATACTAAATTAAGTTAAAACCAAGTGTACACCTATACACCCTTGTGGGCAGGTTTCTATTCTATGGGAAGTTTATATATATTTGTAGCAAATCTTCTTACGATGTTTATTTGTATGTAGGTTGTACATGAAGATGGAAGCGGCAGGCTCGGGGCGGGATCCCAGCCAGCCGGTGCAAGTAGCCAAAATGGCTTACTGCGATGCACACACTCCCGCGCATGTACTGCAGGTAATAATTATACCTTCTACCACCGCACCTCTCGCCATTGACGGGGAATTTATCCCCTTGGAACCGTTTCCTTCCGCGAGCGATCAGACTGCGGGTCGATCACACCGTTGAGGCTCAACTCGAAATAAACTCTTCAAGAACCATCCGGAAAGCTTGAGTCAATCGTGATGCAAGCACTTACGCGTAGTTAACTACTTGAAAAAGGAAATATTTTAATAAAAAAATGTCATGAGTACTCGAAACTGGAGAGCATGTACCTATAAAGGGACTGATGAATGTGGACGAAGCGAAGGGGTTCGTAAGTCTAGAGAGAGCTGGCGCTCTACTCTCTCTACCTACCTCGTTAGGGACTCGGCGTGATGTTAGTATATATGTAAGAAAAGTATGATGTTATTGTTTTAACCAATCAAGACATCTCGTAATGATTTGTTTTTTTATAGGAAAGGAAAGCATTAGAGTCCGAAGGAGACACGAAGTCCAACGACCTGTCAGCGATAAGGCAGAAAGGCAGAGATAAGATCAAACAGGTATGTGATGGTTGTCTTCAGCAATATCTCTTAGTTTGCCATAGCCACCAGATGGAGCGTGGTGCTGGTGCCCACGGCGGGAGTGGAGGCAGTGTGTTGTGTGGGTGTAGGCGCGGCGAGTGCTGGCCCTCAAGCGCACGTGGGCGCCGGTGGTGCTGGTGCCCACGGCGGGAGTGGAGGCAGTGTGTTGTGTGGGTGTAGGCGCGGCGAGTGCTGGCCCTCAAGCGCACGTGGGCGCCGGTGGTGCTGGTGCCCACGGCGGGAGTGGAGGCAGTGTGTTGTGTGGGTGTAGGCGCGGCGAGTGCTGGCCCTCAAGCGCACGTGGGCGCCGGTGGTGCTGGTGCCCACGGCGGGAGTGGAGGCAGTGTGTTGTGTGGGTGTAGGCGCGGCGAGTGCTGGCCCTCAAGCGCACGTGGGCGCCGGTGGTGCTGGTGCCCACGGCGGGAGTGGAGGCAGTGTGTTGTGTGGGTGTAGGCGCGGCGAGTGCTGGCCCTCAAGCGCACGTGGGCGCCGGTGGTGCTGGTGCCCACGGCGGGAGTGGAGGCAGTGTGTTGTGTGGGTGTAGGCGCGGCGAGTGCTGGCCCTCAAGCGCACGTGGGCGCCGGTGGTGCTGGTGCCCACGGCGGGAGTGGAGGCAGTGTGTTGTGTGGGTGTAGGCGCGGCGAGTGCTGGCCCTCAAGCGCACGTGGGCGCCGGTGGTGCTGGTGCCCACGGCGGGAGTGGAGGCAGTGTGTTGTGTGGGTGTAGGCGCGGCGAGTGCTGGCCCTCAAGCGCACGTGGGCGCCGGTGGTGCTGGTGCCCACGGCGGGAGTGGAGGCAGTGTGTTGTGTGGGTGTAGGCGCGGCGAGTGCTGGCCCTCAAGCGCACGTGGGCGCCGGTGGTGCTGGTGCCCACGGCGGGAGTGGAGGCAGTGTGTTGTGTGGGTGTAGGCGCGGCGAGTGCTGGCCCTCAAGCGCACGTGGGCGCCGGTGGTGCTGGTGCCCACGGCGGGAGTGGAGGCAGTGTGTTGTGTGGGTGTAGGCGCGGCGAGTGCTGGCCCTCAAGCGCACGTGGGCGCCGGTGGTGCTGGTGCCCACGGCGGGAGTGGAGGCAGTGTGTTGTGTGGGTGTAGGCGCGGCGAGTGCTGGCCCTCAAGCGCACGTGGGCGCCGGTGGTGCTGGTGCCCACGGCGGGAGTGGAGGCAGTGTGTTGTGTGGGTGTAGGCGCGGCGAGTGCTGGCCCTCAAGCGCACGTGGGCGCCGGTGGTGCTGGTGCCCACGGCGGGAGTGGAGGCAGTGTGTTGTGTGGGTGTAGGCGCGGCGAGTGCTGGCCCTCAAGCGCACGTGGGCGCCGGTGGTGCTGGTGCCCACGCTGCCGGCGGCGCGCGTGGCGGAGGTGGCGCAGCTGGCGCCGGCGCCGGCGCGGGCGCAGCTAATGAAGCGGCTGCTGGCGTACTGGACACTCAAACGCCACAGCAGGAATGGCGTCCCGCTGCTGCGCCGACTGCAGAGCCTCACCAGCCATCACGGTCAGTCCTCCCGATTTAACATGACTCATGGTCTGCTACTCTCATTCATCTCATAACGCTCTTATGCGTCTCTGGGTAATTAAAATTGAATAAGTTTCTTTTGATAAGAAAATACAGAACGATAGGCTTACGATAATTTCTGTTTATTAAGATTCAATAACAATAATCGTATGCCACCATATCATACAATGGAATAGTGACTGACCGAATGACACACAAAGTGGCAAGAAAAATGTCAAGATGTAAAATAGAATTGTTTTCTGTAAATGATAATGAATTCCATGATTCAAATTTTTAAACTGCTGTGCAGAGCAAATTGCTCATTACGCCACTTTTTTTATGCCACACGGGTGGCAAACAAGCTTGCGATCCGTCTGCTGGTAAGCGGTTACCGCCACCTATGATGATGCTTGCAACACCAGGGGTATAGCTCTCTCGCTGCCGAGCTTCCAGGAATCTTTTCACATCCTTCCTGTAGAGCTCCACGACAAAATACTACCTATGGTTCTTTAAGATTATGATCAAGTTGTATATTGTCAAATCATTCGTATTATGTTCCAGGTACCCGCGGCATACAGGACGGTACTGTGAACGTCAGAGAGTTGTGCAACCAATTGAAATACTGGCAGAGGATACGGCAGGACCTGGAGCGAGCTAGGTAACCTTATAAAATACTAGCGGTCCTTCCTGGCTTCGCACGGGTGGACATATTTTTTTTTATTAAAGTGAATATATATGCCTATGTCACTCAGGGTGAATGTAGCTTTCCAATGGTGAAAGATTTTTTCAAATCGGTCCAGTACTTTTTGAGCCAATTCGTTACAAACATACTTACATACAAATCTTTCCTCTTTATAATATTAGGCTGGTACACCTTGCAACACCAGTGATATCGCTCGCGCGCTGCCGACCCTGCAGGAATCTATTCACACCCTTGAAGAACTCCATGCTGTATTCTCCAGGGAAAACCTCAACGGGGAGCCGTTTGTCCTATGTCGTATTGAATAACTGCCCGCGGATTCGCCCGCGTGGAGTTCGAAAAGTA
Organism: Drepana falcataria; assembly: GCA_945859725.1. NCBI lineage: Eukaryota > Metazoa > Arthropoda > Insecta > Lepidoptera > Drepanidae > Drepana > Drepana falcataria. The sequence continues at coordinate 3,537,833 of OX243941.1, read as the reverse complement.
GCTTATGCATTTTCCTGCTAGGATCGGATCAGCCGCTATGCCGTGAAAGAGCATCATACTTTATAATATAACTAGCTGACCCGCCCAGCTTCGCATGGGTGAAAATTTACATACATACATACATATCATCACACCAAGTCCCTAAGGGGGTAGGCAGGGAGTATAGAGCGCCAGTTCTCTCTAGACTTTATACTTCTTTTGCTTCGTCCACATTCATCAGTCTCTTCATACATGATCGTCGGTTTCGAGTACTCTTTTCGTTCCCGTCCTTGAGCGTCCGATCGATTTGATCCAGGTAGTTGGAACGTGGCCTTCCTCTGCGTCTTCTTGCACACACTTTTGCTTTGTATATCTGTATCGTCAATCTTTCTTCACTCAACCTTACTATCATCTACTAACTCTCGACTCGAACTAACATCGTTACTCCGCACGTTTTTCGCAGCTGATATCGCATCTCAGCTGCATTTAAGCTATCTTCATACTTCCTCTGACATACCCAGGGTTCGCTGCCATACAATAAAGTAGGCACAAATATCACGCTGTGGACAGCAACCGTTGCTGGCCATCAACACCGACATGGCCCCATTCACCTTAATTCCGGCAGTTAGCCTTCTTTCAATATCTTTTTCATACTTTCCATCTCGTGTGAACATGCTTCCTAGATATACAAATTCATTCACTTGCTCTAGATAAGAATAATGTTATAAAGAAACATACTCACCTGTATTAACACTTGGAGAATGTTATTTTCTTTAAGTGTAAAGTTAAATTTAGAAATTACTCATCTTGATGTTAACACTGCATTTTTAAATGGCTAGGTACCTTGATGAAACAGTATACATGCTAGTACCACCTAATTTAGAATGTCAGAGTAACAGTGTACTCAAACTAAAACGTGCAATTTATGGACTTAAACAATCAGTAAGGCAGTGGAATAAGAGAGTAGATGATTGTTTGTTAAGCCAGGGTTATATTAAGTCTAAATTGGAACCATGTTTATATAGAAAAAGGTAAATAATGAACAAATTTTAAAAACTGTGTTTGTCGATGATTTTTTAATATTTTCCAGTAGCAAGGCATTGACAGATGAACTGAAACATAGTTTAATGTCAAATTTCAAAACTAAAGATTCAGGGCAAGTGAAAGAATGCTTAGGTATGAGAGTAAAAGTATATAAAAATGGTTGTATATCATTAGATCAGGAGCATTTTGTCGAACATATTTTAAATAAGTTTAAGATGTCAAACTGTAATGTTGTTGATACTCCTATTGAATTTAAATTGAAGTTGGATAAGTCAGAAAATGTTTGTAAATAATATCCTTATCAGCAACTGATAGGAAGTCTTATGTATTTGTCTATACTTACACACCCAGATATCAGTTACAGTGTCAGCTATTTAAGCCAATTTAACAATTGTTTTACTGCAGTTCACTGGAAAAACGCAAAGAGAGTGTTAGAATATTTAAATAAAACATAATCTTATGGTTTAATGTTTACAAATGATAATAAAAACTTAGAAGGATTTGTAGACTCAGATTGGACATCAAATACTATTGACAGGAGATCTTATACAGGTTTCTGTTTTAAATTGTCTGGTACTGTAATATCATATGAATGCAGAAAACAACCGACAGTGGCATTGTCCAGTACTGAGGCCGAGTACATGGCAATGCCATTTTTTCAATGTCAACATTTCAATGCCAAGGCAATTTGCCAACTACTGAAATGCCTGCTGACTTGTTAACGAAAGGGTTAAGTAGTTTGAAACATTACTATTATGTTAAAAAGTTAGGCATTAAAAGTATTGTTTAGGTGTAGTTTATATTCATTTATTGTTACATGGATATTAGATTATTTTGATAAGAGGTGAGAATTTGCCCTAATATGCTGAAGGATGATGGCATCATTTCTTGGTTACATTACAATATCGCGAGACTCCATATTCTCCCCAATCACGATTAAGGCAACATCATTTAACATTGGTGCATTGATGCCTCTCTCATGACATGTTGTCTCCTGCAGGTCGCTTGTCTGCTGTGATCACTATTTTCTGATTGTCCGATGGCATCACATTACTTGTAAGACAGTTTTGAACAATTGGATCAACTGATTATGTTCATGCAAAAGTTGTTGTAACTGCTAAATGATATCTGCGAACAGCGTTCATTTACTTCTTCTTCAGAATTCCCCAGGAAATAAATCTGGAGAAATTTGTATTTACCATTGCCTACGCTGTTCTTCAGTCTCATTGGCTCGAAGATTGAACTGGGCTTGCGTTACACTGCGATTGAATAGGACTTGCGTTACACTGCGATCGAACTGGTGTGCGCCAACGGATATTTTGACGCCTTACGGGTGGTATTACTAATAAATTACGACGATTAATAATGAAACTCACACTAAAACACAACAAACATCTTTTTGCTTTTGTTGTTATGAAAGAAACTGTAATTTGAGGTTTGTCAAAACTACTACTTGAATGAAATGTCAGTCTAGCTATACATAGGGTGCGTTCCACTAAGCGTTCACAATGATCACGCTCACGACCACAGTTTGCTTGTAAGCGTTACTGTCGTAACCTCAAATGGAATGGATTACAGAGCGTTTTGAGCGTGCAGGTAAATAATACAAACGGCGAGTTAGTAAAAAGAAAGCAAAAGATTTAAGATGTTAGTTTATAATCTGTAAGCCTTGAAAATAAACTTGATTAATTTAAATAGATTTATATTGAAAAAAAATATAATGTTTTTTTTATATTTAATATTATTGGTGTTTTAAATTAATTTACGTTCAAATAGAATTAAAATGTCTTGCGGCGACACTTGGATATTTGGTAAGAGGTACAGTCGCCATTTTATATGCTTTGAGTTTTGAAAATCACGCAAATTTTCTTCGATTCAACGATCACTTCGACCCACCTTTTTAGATGAGCGTAAGTTATGACATTATAATTGACGTTTTCGCCGCGACCACAACGACCGCGGTCGTTATGTGGATCGATTAGGTATAGGAGAATTTTCATTGTTGTGGGCGCTTAGTGGAACGCACCTTTACCGTCAATATTTACACGTCACTCTGACAGAGTATTTGTCAATATATTGAAAACGTCTCAGAATCTTGTTGTCTGTCTTCCATTCCAACCAGTAGTTCCTGAGATTAGCGCGTTCAAACAAACAAACAAACTCTTCAGCTTTATAATATTAGTATAGATAATTTTGAATTTTCGGGATAAAAAAAAGCAGCCTATGTCCTATTCCTAGGTATAAGCCATCATGATTTCAACTTTCAGCCAAATCGATTCAGACGATTTGCCGTGAAAGAACCGCAAACATCCAAACTTACAAACTTTCACATTTATAATATTAGTAAGGTAAGATAAGATATCGTGGCTTTGTCTTCAGGCTGCTGTGCGAGCTGGTGCGCAAGCGCGAGCGCTTCAAGGCGCAGTACACGCGCGTGTGGGAGCGCTGCGTGATGCACGCCGTGAGGCCGGCGCGCGCCGCGCTTCACAAGCTGCTGCGGCTGCTGCGCATGCGCGACCACACCAACACCTTCACCGAGCCGGTCGACCTCAACGAGGTATTATTATTATTATTCAATACACTTCTTACAGATAGTGATGGCACTGGATGGCCACGAAGCCTCGCACCACCAATTTCTAGTCGGGAGTATGACCCGAGTGTAGTGTAGTGTGCGTGCACTCATAGGTAATCAGTGTGTACCGGTCATACTCAAACATTAGTGGAAGGTTGCACACTTGCAGTATATACTACTATAGAAGAATAGTGCGGCGCGTCTTCGTGGATGGCACTATCTGTACCATTAACATAAAAAAATACACTCTTTATCAACTTTGTGTGTACACACATATCACCATACAGCGTGAACATATATACATACATACCTACATATATCCTTTATAGGGTTCCCGAAGAGGTATGTAGAAGTTTATAGGTAGTACCCACACACCCAATTTCCGCCAGAGGTATATTTTAGGTGCCAACTTGACAGATGGCGAGTCCATGGCCGTTACTCAAGCACGACTATACATGTCATTGAATTGCTTCTCAAACGTAGGCAATTTTTCCTCTCAATGTTCTCTTTCACCGTAAAGCCACGGCTCGATATGAAGATGCATGAATTATTATATGTTTGAACCCAGGTCCCGGACTACAGCACCATCGTGAAACACCCTATGGACCTGAGCACTATGGGCAAGAAGCTCGACCGCGGCGCTTACAAGACGATCGACGACGTCGAGGCCGACTTCAACCTCATGATCGAAAATTGTCTCACGTACAATAATAAGGACACTGTCTTTTACAAGTGAGTCAGTTTAATGTTACACCTATCAGAAAATCCCTTCATAGACAAGAGTAAGGTCTCCAGAACTCCATAGAGAATGGCTGTGAAGAGGAACCGGGCGTACTTTATGCTACTGGTACAACAACTCTGGAGGTGGATTTTCGTGTGATCGACAGTTATTGCCTATATTTGCTTCTCAAAAGGGGACGGGTATGATTTTTTGTCAACTTTGTAGTGTATAGAGAATATCCTCTAAGTGATATTTTAAAGTTGATTGTTATGCATAAGTTTCTTGAGCGATATCCATCTTTTAAATCCGGTGCTAAAATCTATTCCTTTAAAAGTATTCAAAGTAATGAAAGAATTGTCTTCCCATTCCATTTGTGTACCCATTCGGGGATCCCCTGGAACCCGTAATTTGAAGAGGCGAGGGCGCAACAGGAATATTTCATCGCATACGGCATCGTAGGAGAAATCTGTACGTTGTCCCACTGCAGTTTTATGGTCTAATAAATTAACATTATGTATCTGTTAGGGCCGGTATTAAAATGCGCGAGCAATGCCAGCCAATATTCCGGCAAGCGCGGCGTGATGTCCACGATGCCATACCGGAGTTGGTAGGCCGCGCTAACACGCTCGCCGATACCGAACACGCCCCGCACGTTCATGACGCCTCACCTGAAGCTACGCTGGGACACGATACGCTTGGACACGATACGCTTGGACACGATACGCTGGGACACGATACGCCCGAACACGATACGCCTAGACGTGACCCACCGCGAGAACGTAGTCGTGCGCGTTCTCGGCGACGCAGCTGCGATGTACGCACGAGGAATACTCGCCCAGTGAGCACTGATAGTGATAGAACGCCCGGTGAGTGTGCTCGATTTACTACGATATATTGCATTTATATTTTAAAAAGTTATATTTTTGGCACACAGCCTACACACACACACCTCTACATACACCTCTGCCTACCCCTTCAGGGGCCCTTGTGGGAAGGCGTGAGGATATTATTATATTTCAACACCTTGCTAATATTATACATACGAACTTGTGACGAAAACAGAAAACTCCATACGAATTTGTGAGGATTGTTACTCAATCTGGTCAGAACAGGCTGAATGGAATTGGATGAAATTTGGCACAGTTATTAGCTGGATTAACCCATAGGATATTGTTTTACTTAATCATAAAATTAATATTAGTGTTTTGGTCCCGTGCTGGGCCGAAATACTTAAAAATTTATGAATTCCAGAATTAGGCAATGGTATCCCTCTAGTAGGTGCAGCGGTACCTCGATACGTACGCCCTCCCCTCGGCTCCGCGCAACAATACTCTGTTCCGGTCTATGCTTGCGCCGTCATGCCGCGATATTTGAAATTAATAATAATAATATAATATATAAATATAATATATCCTCACACCTTCCCACAAGTGGTAGGCAGAGGTGTATAGGTAATACCACACACCCACTTTCCGCCAGAGGTATATTAGGTGCCAACGTGAAAGATGGCGAGTCCATCGCCGTTACTCAAGCACGACTATACATACGCCTTTGAATTCTCGATGTTTTCCTTCACCGTAAAGCTCGTGGTGTGACTAATTCCTATTAAATATATGAAATTCCAGGAAAAAACAACTTTCTTCATAAATATGCTCAATTCTGTGAGACTCATGTCTTGCCCAGCCTGATGAAGCTTCGACCTCTTTCTGGCAGTGCTCAATATACATGCTAGTGTCTTTATTGCCTTGTATGTATTCGGTTTTAAAGTCGTTGAAAAAGATCAGTGACAAGTGTACATTTCTGCTTACGATGCTACAGATGCTATAGATGCTCGCAGTGAACGAGCCATGTCTCGTGCGACTTCCGCGGCCCGCAGTGTACATCGCCAGCCCAGCCCTAGGCCGGACTCGGACGATGAGCCCATCACGGTAGGCAGGCGACTTTTTTGTTCGTAATTTTTATAAATGAATAGAAATCTGGTGGGACAACCCTCAATTCTCTCTGTCTCATACGACAAGTATGTATTCTTAACCTTATAGTACCATAACGAGCATGTAGAATTTTAATTATTATCCGTCACTAATTAAGCCCACTATTATTTATTGGTGCAAGTCGTGTTTATATAATTGTTTGCTACTTTTAGTTTTAAGTTTTCAAAATGTAATCATATTTAAGTATTATTGTATGCATACGTTGGCAGCTAATTAAGTAAATAAATAAATCGTACATACATATCACTGCTGAGTCCCTCGAAGGGTAGGCAGAGAGAGTAGAGCGTCCGTTCTCTCTCGAATTACACCTCTCGCTTCGTCCACATTCATCAGTCTCTTCATACATGCTCGCCGGTTTCGAGTACTCTTCACGTACCCATCCTTGAGTTTTCGATCGATTTGATCTAGGTAGTTGTACGGTCTTCCTCTACCACTTCTTGCATTAGCATTGTAGATATATGTGTTTCACCAAGTTGTTCAAGTATATTTTCGTTTAGCGCGAGCCGTCTCCAGCAGCTCGTCAGGTGAACCGCAACTGGTGGCGCGGACGCGGGAAGGCGCGGGGGAGGGGGACGCGCTCCAAAAAGTCGCGGGGACGAGCCGCCGCCGTGCCACTGGATAATGGTACATATCTCTATAAGCATAAGGCTTACACTTCTGTGTTGGTTTTTTAAGGACTTTCAATATAGTTCACATATACCATAGAATATTGCAAGATTGTGTATATGCTTAAAGAAAATCAGCTTATTTAAATTACATTTTTAATCTAATTAAATTTAATTAGACGTGTTGGCTGAGTGGTTCGAGTAGTTAGTTGCCTGCGACGAAAAGATCGCAAGTTCGAGTCCCGACGGTATCAATGAGTTTTTCTGATCTTAAGTACAGTGATTAATCACACCACTAACTTTACGGTGAAGGAAAACATCGAGAGGGAACCTGCATACTTCTGAGATGCAATTCAAAGGCGTTACCGTTACCGTAATTCATCGAGCACCAACTCCACCACCAACCATCATCACCAAGCACGACTATATATAGTCGTGCTTGGTGATGTTGGCGATGTTGATGATGTGACCGTGATGGAATTGGTGCCATCGCCATAGATTTAGGTGCCATCTGTCACGTTGGCACCTAAATCTATGGCGGAAAGTGGGTGCGCTGGTACCTACCTTCGGGGACCCTTCCCGGAAGGCGTGGTGATATATTTATTATTTATAATTTTAATTACCAGTGTTAAAATGTGAATCTGCATAAAGAACTGAATGTTCATTTTCTTCAATAGTAATACAAATTATGTTGAATAATTGTCCAGAAACAAACACGTCTGGTTCCGAGACCCCGGCGCCGCCTAAAAAGACTGTGGAGCGCACGCAGAAACTTGTCACTCCGGAGAAATCGCCCACCAAACAGATTGAGCCCACTTCATGTGAGTTTTTGACTGGATTATTTTATGCATTTTGAGAGAGGTAGTGCATAACGGGTTTCCCGTTCGAATTCGGAGCTGCCCGACTGGGGCAGGACCTCCATCTTATAGAAGTCCGTAGCCAAATAACACAATTTATTGTGTTGTGTTCCTACGCGGTGAATAAGGTTTCCAGTAATAAGCTCCTTGGGGTGGGGGAGGATTGTTGTATTGTGTTGGCAGCAGAGGGATTAGTCTCATTATGCTGCCAACACAGTACAACTCTCCGTACACAGAGTGGCAACGCGCAAGTGATACTTCGGTATTGTAAGCGTAAATAAGCTGCGGTATCCGTTTTCCATCGGGTGGGCCGTATGCTTGTTTGCCACTCTTATTGTATAAAAAAAAATGCATTAACTTTTTGATGACATGCTGGGTGGGGGGTTGATATCGTGATTACGTCAGCCGTTATTATTTACTTTTTTACACAAGTGACTTTAACACACAAATTATATATAGTACCAATAATAGGTACAAATACGTGAGCATGGGAGGGGGGAAGAGGTATGCTTACTTTTGCTGACAATTTTATTACAAAAACTTCAATTGTATTCCTTTTTCTACTTCCTATTTTTGTGCCTATGTCATATTTGAGAAACTGCACCATTTCCGAAGGCATCATGTTTGTAGCTTTGATCAATGGTCGTTGTCGCTAGTGTCCCCGGCTTTGGGTATGATGGGCGCCCTCAGGAAGCCCACCCTGCTCGTGTCCCCGGCCTCGTCCTCCGCGGCTGCGCCACCCAAGAGTTTTGGATCCGATGGTATGCATTTCAACTTAACACCTGGCGCTCTACTCTCTGCTTAACACGTGACGGATTCGGCCTGATATGTATGTATGTATGTTAGTATAGAACACATCTTTTTAATAATAATAATAATCGTTTTATTTCAGTCACATTGGCAACCATAAAAATACATCAGTTTTAATTATTAATTGATGTATACAAATACACTAGAATAGGAATAGTTTTTGAAGAAATCAAATATTCCTAATAAAACTACGAACTACTAATACCATTAAAAAAATGTTTTTGCATTTGCCAATTTACATAGGAAAGCTATTATTAGGTATAATGTAATAGCCTTCCTATATAAACGGGGCATAGCTTGTTTGAAATAATTAAGACGCAAGTTGCCACACGCTGTGTGTGCTTATGCTCGTGGGTTATGTCTATTGTAAGGGTCGGTTGGTTTTGTAGCATGTTGACAATATTGGCGCTTCTTTGTGCCCAAAAACTATTGCCGAAATAGAAAGCACAAACTGTCGCGGTGCCATATTGCCGAACAGTGGCGCACGCTCAGTCTCCGATCCCGAGGTCACTGACAGCACTCAATGCCCTCCTGGACTCAAGTGTAAATCCTGAATGTGATGTGCTGGCAGGTGAATTATGAATGAGTGTCTGGCATACGCAGAAAGAAGGCCATCTTCTCGGTAATACATTTATATTAACCTTATTTATTATTACTCATATGTATTTTTTTTACTTATACCTCCACATTAGCGTAAATGACCACGTTGTCGTGCTAATTGTCAATAAATAAAAATTGTTGCAGCATCGTTGCCTACCCTGTCGGCGAGTCTCGGGCGAGCCAGTGTGGAGGCGTCGCCCAAGAAGAAGGGCCGCGGCCGGCCGAGGAAACACGACAAGGACAAATCTGCGTCCTCCCCGGACCCTTTCAGGTACTGACACTAATCATGCCATTACCACCACGCATGACGACAATATCTTTAATTGTTTCATTAATTACGCTATGTTTTTTAGCGTTTTGCTCCCTCTTATGATACGTGGTGAGGTATATAGTCTAGCCTACTCTCCTCTACCGCAATCACGTGTATTTTTAGTACAAATAGTCTTAATATCACTTCACGTGATTAATGGGCGAACCCTTAGGTTGGAGACGATATGTTAGATGGCTAAAAGAAGTTAGGATTTAAACAGGTTGTCGCGAATTTATTTTTGTTTGGTAGAAATATACCTTGATAAAACGGGAATAAAAAATTGTTGCTTTGCGTAAGTCATATAGAAGATATATTAATACACTGTTCTGCCTTTAACCTCAACATTCCTTCGTCAAACCTAGTTATTGTCGTTAATAAGCTACCTTCCAAAATATTATTAACAAAGGCTTACAAGTTATTTAGATTAAACTCTTTTACCCAGATAAGTGACGTAATTGAGTAACATACGTACCATCACGCTGAGTCCCTACCGGGCAGGCAGAGGGAGTAGAGTTCTCTCTAGACTTACCTAAATATCTCTTTTGCTTCGTTAACATTCGTCAGTTTCTCCATACGTGCTCGCCGGTTTCGAATTATTAATTAAGTTAAATATCAATAAGTTTCGACGTCAGCAGGAGTTTGCCGAGCGGTGAGAACAAGCAGATATCGACGCCAGTGCCAGCGTCGTTCCTGCAGTACCGAGGGCCTCCCGGGGAAGTCGGCTCCGACAGTGACCTCGCACTATCCAGGTATTTGGAATTTATACGTTAGAAAATGAGCCGTAGGGGGCTAGTTGAAGAACCCGAGTCTATAATTTGTAGTGTGCGTGTGTTTAGTACCGATAATACTAAAATATAATAATAATAAATACCTGGGACAATTCCACACAAATTGACCTAGTCCCAAATTAAGCAAAGCTTGTGTTATGGGAACTAGACAACGATATATTTACTTATATAGATAGATATATACTTAAATACATAGGACATCCAAGACTAAAGTACAAATATTCGTGTTCATCACACAAATATCTGCCCTCAGCGGGATTCGAACCCGCAACCTCAAGTTTCGCAGTCAGGAGCTCTAACCACTAGACCAGACGGTCGTCGATATTAATAACGATAATATTAGTCGAAGGCTGCAACCTTGCAGTGTGAGTAGAGGTAGACTTGCAGACCTCTTAAAATATGTATATTAATACTTAAATCAGCTTCACCATTGCCTTCAGTACCAGTGTGTCACTCACCATTCGGATGGGATATATATAGATGTGTGTCGTGTCAGATCGTCCAGCAGCAGCTCGGCGTGGTCGCAGTCGTGCTCGTCGTGCACGCACTACGACGACGACAACGCCTCCGAGCACTCGTGCTCTATGACCAGCTCCGATGGGTACACACATCATTATTTATACACGCTCAATATCAAAACAGATGACTGGCGAAATATAGTACCATTTATATGTTACTTTTGTATTATATTATATTGGATATTGGATATAATTATTGTTAGAGAAACAGTGATTAGTATAAACAGAGGAAACCTGCATACGTTTGAGAAGCAATTCTAAGGCGTATGTATAGTCGTGCTTGAGTAACGGCGATGGACTCGCCATCTGTCACGTTGGCACCTAATATACCTCTGGCGGAAAGTGGGTGTGTGGGTATTACCTATACACCTCTGCCTACCCCTTCGGAGACCCTTGTGGGAAGGCGTGAGGATATATTATTATTATTATTTATACACGCTCAATATCAAAACAGGTGACTGGCGAAGTATGTTGCTATTTATCTATATTAATATTATAAAGAGGAAACTAATTGGCTTAAAAAGCACTGGACTGATTTGAAAAATTATTTCACCATTGGATAGCTACATTCACCCTGAGTGACTATAGTATGTAGTATATATAGTAGGCTATATTTTCTTGAAATGAAAAAAAAAATTTTTGATAAAAAAAATTAGTAGAGCCGTGGTGGCCGAGTGGTTCGAGCAGTTGCCTGCGACGCAAAGGTCGCAAGTTCGAATCCCGACTGTACCAATGAGTTTTTCTGAACTTAAGTACAGTGATTAGTCACACCACGAGCTTTACGGTGAAGGAAAACATCGTGAGGAAACCTGCATACGTCTGAGAAGAAATTCAAAGGCGTATGTATAGTCGTGCTTGAGTAACGGCGATGGACTCGCCATCTGTCACGTTGGCACCTAATATACCTCTGGCGGAAAGTGGGTGTGTGGATATTACCCATACACCTCTGCCTACCCCTTCGGGGACCCTTGTGGGAAGGCGTGAGGATAAAAAAAATATGTTCATCCTTGCGAAGCCGGGACGGACCACTAGTTTTGTATAATATTATATTGGGTATAATAGTTTCATGAATTCTAAAATGTCCTCGACTAGAACGGCTAGCGAGATAGTTCTGTCTACTCGATTTAAAACATCGTCCCACTTTGGGAATTGAATGTAGACATACGTTTATTATTTTTAACTTCATTTGATTTCATTGGTAGTTTTCTTTTTCAAAATACAAACTTTCGCGTTTATGTAATATCGTGTAAGATGGTATGACGTGTGAATATGGTACAGGTCCAGCTACAATGAGACGCTGGAGTCCACGGCTGAAGGCAGCGGCCCCGAGCCACGCCGCACTCGACCGCGCGCCTCTCGCGGCCTCTCCACCCCCACTAAGGTACCTCTCTCTCCTCGCACCCTGACGTCATACTTCCATCCCCCAGTCAAATTCCCCCTACACCCCACCTAACACCCCCCCCCCCCCTCCCCTACTCATACGACTTGCAGCAGGGTCGGCAGCGCGCGAGCGATACTCCTGGAGTTGCAAGCGTCCATAGGCGGTGGCAACCGCTTACACTCACGCGGACTGCATGAAGTATCGGTGTATACGTTTTTGGCAATCAAGTTTTTATACTGAGTCGAACTTATTTCTTATTGCAAAATAGTTCTTGATTTCTTTGCAAAATAGTTCTTGATTTCTTGAGATGTCAATGTCAAATGTCTGCTACATAGGAGCAGATCGAGTGCCAGCCCTAACAAAATGATGTGGTGGTAAGAGCATTATGTTATTGGTGTTTCCCGGCAGGGTCGCGGCGCGCGCTCCACATCTAAAACACCAGTGAAGAGTTCACAAACTATGGATATTCCGTTGGAGCCGTTGCAATTAGTGTGGGCCAAGTGCAGGTCGGTTGTTCACGATTTCTTTTCTATGACGCGCCATTTTTTAGTCATGTTTCAGCTAAAACAGCTATCTATACTATGTGTCCCCAAAATGTATAGAGAATTAGAATTGGAAATATATTTTCCATAGAGAGGGATGCGATATGTCATGTGTGCCGCTATAATTAGCGCTAATGGCACTCTGCCTATCCATTGAGGGACTCTGCGTGATGATATGTATGTATGAATTTATGTATGTATGAATGTATCAGTGGACTAGAGTGTGCTGATGATGATGATGATGATGATGATGATGATGATGAATGTATTTATTCAAAAAAATATATCATTTCGCTTTAAGACTAACGATGCACAGATACAAGGACTCTACATATTTGGCACGAAAAGTTGTTAAAATTATAACTACGGTCTATATTACAACTATTTAAAATTTACCTTCAGGGGCTATCCCTGGTATCCAGCGCTGATCATCGACCCCAAAATACCCAAAGGGTTCATCTACAACGGCGTCCCGTTGCCGGTCCCCCCTCAGGACGTGCTCAACCTAAAGAAAAACCACTCGCACGAACCAATCCTGTACTTGGTATTATTCTTCGATGCCAAACGGACGTGGCAATGGCTTCCGCCGAACAAACTAGAACCTTTAGGAATCGAGAAGAGCTTAGACCAAGCAAAACTAGTCGAGTCGAGGAAACCCACGGATCGAAAGGCGGTTAAGAAGGCGTACGGGGACGCGATGCAGTTTAGAAAGCAAGTGGACGGAGACGATAAATGACAAAGGTCGCGCCCTCGAAGCAAAACGTTCAGCTTCGGTAACCTATCACTCGTCCAGATAAAGACACAGCATGATTCCACAGACTCTAGTGATTAATAAACATTAGGCTTAGGCTTGTCGGAGCATACATTCTTATACTGCTAAGGGATAGACAGAATTGGTGATTAATAACTAAGACGCGCCCTACTATTCTATGTAAGTGTGCAACCTTCCACTAATGTTAGAGTTTTGTCGGTACACACTGATTACCTATGAGTGCACGCACACTACAATTAATAGAGTTGGGTCATACTCCCCGTATCCTGCGACCCCCTCGACTAGAAATTGGTGGGGCGCATCTTCGTGGATGGCACTGTCTATATCTGTAATGGAGCTATGTACGACGACACTCTACTTTTGTCGAAGATATATTTAGGTGCCAACGTGGCAGATAAAGAGGCTGTAGCCGTTTCTCAATCACGACTTTACACATACATAGTGTTTTAATTTTTTGGAGTGTGTAAATAATAATAATAGTAATAATCTCTATAATTATGTCTATGTCAAAAGACATAAATTCGTAAATTAAAGTGTAAAAGCTTAACCAGTGCATACCAATAGTATATGGATTTTTTGTATAGAAATGTACCTGCTATTTGTGTATGTTCAAGTTGATAATGATACAGTTTGATGATGGGGATTATCCATAGACAAGATAAGAGAGCTCTCTTTTTTACTCTGCACAATTCTGGAAACGAATGTCCCCGCATTAATTCCTAATACAACACCCGTAGGTGACAAACGATTTTCAAATCCAAAATGGGTTTTATCTATTGGCATATGTATAATTAGCTTTAAAATGGTGTCAGATTGACACACTTGATTGGTTAATAATTAAATGAGAGATTATGTTAATGTAATGTGATGTACTATATCAATATGTAATGACATTGGTATATTTGATAGATTTCCTTTTTTTTTTTTTTATACAACAAGAGTTGTGAGCATACGGCCCACCTGATGGGAAACGGTTACCGTAGCCTATTTACGCTCACGATACCGAAGTATCACTTGCGCGTTGCCACTCTGTGTTTGGAGAGTTATAGTGTGTTGGCAGCATAAGGTTTAATCCCTCTGCTTCCAACACAATGTAACAATCCTCCCCCTCCCCAAGGAGCTTGTTATTGGAAACCTTATTCACCACATAGGAACACAACACAATAAATTGTGTTATTTGGCTACGGACTTCTATAAGGTGGAGGTCCTTCCCCAGTCGGGCAGCTCCAAATTCGAACGGGAAACCCGTTATGCCCTACCTCTCTTCCTGTCTATGGATTTTATAGTAGTTACCTATGGAAAATGTACAATGAACTATATAGATGAATCATAATTGTGTGTTTAAAATTAGTATTATTGTAAATCTTTGATAACTAGATGTGATTGGATAGTATTCTGTCTATAACTTCTTAATAACTAATGTTATTTGTACAAGAATCATTGTTTAATTGATCTTAAATATAAACAAGATAAAATGCTAGGAGGTTGGTGTTTGATAAAATAGCAAAGGTGCCCAGAGCATTGTCTTGGTAATCATAAGAATAATTGCAAATACTTGAAGCCTCAAGCTCGAATCTACTTGGAATCTTGTAATTTTAATGGAATATATTACCATTTATAAATATGCCGTCGTGTGGTTAACTGGAATTAATATTTTGTTATTGTTTGCTGCGCTTTGTTTTATTGAAATATAAGACCAAAAACTATTTTTATCTTTTCTTTTTTAGTTAAGTCAGTTGCTCAAGTGAAGGGCAAAGGGCACACCAAGATAATCACCAGCACTACACACACAATAGGCACCAATCGTGCCTATTGCATGCTCTCATTCAGTTCTATCACAAATAAGTCTGCTTAGTTATGAAATCTGGTTGTGTAGACTAGGTGTAATCAGTGTTAATAAAAGATCTTCATTGTAAGTACAGAAGAGGGAGCAAAATATGATAGAGACAGTGAAACTTATTGCACTATAGTAATATTTTGGTGCTGATGCGAAATTATGATGCTACCTTCAACCTGAGAGTTGACACTCGTCATCTCAAGTAATCAATTGCTTCTCAAACATATGCAGTGATTTCATCTACATTGAAAACCTCATGGTGTGATCATAGTACTTAATATCTACAATCTTTACCTGTTTATTATATATGAATTTTAAAACAAATAAGTACCTTGTGATAATAATTTATTCTACATCAACCAAAACATAACCTTTGATTTATCAGCTTGATAGTTGTCTTATTCATAGTGCTTATCCCAGTGGTACACTTGTCCAGGTGTAGGTCTTACATTAGCAGCCTGTTTTGGTTCACTGGAAAAATAAGTACTTTGTTATGACAGTGTTACAAACAAAGGGACCTTAACAATCCACAGAACCCCAAAAATTATTAGATTTACAATATACTATTGTACTCTGACACTGTGAGAACTTGCTTCCAGGTACTCATTGGTACAGTCAATAGAAGAAGTAGTCAAAACTATGGCACATATTCAAAGAGATTGATGGTAGTAGATGAAGCGAATAGGGTTGGTAAGTTTAGGTAGAGCTGGTGCTCTATTCTCTGGCAACTTTTGAGGGATTTGGCATGATGATAAGTATGTTTCAACAGATGAACCTTTAAATATAAAAAAAGAAGTATATTGAATACTTACCCCTTGTCAGAACTTGCTTCTATGTACTGTTTCGTACAGTCAATAGGAGGTGCCACTTCACGGCGAGCATCGCGACTGTAGTAATAGTTGTGAGCATGCCTAATTAAAAAAGAAATAAAAAGTCAAGCTTAGAATGAAAAAGGTTTTTATGAGTTAAGGTTGATTGATAAACTTACTTATAAACAGTAAAAAGTAGCTGCATGTTGAATGTTTTGACCGAATTGAATGTAAAAAGGAATTTCATAAAACTTGTAACCGAGTACCAGGTACTAGTCAAAATATACACACTCACTTGTGGCTTACTCCATCAGGTATTACAGGAGGTGGCTGCGTTCTGTCTGCGATTAAGGGCTCAAAACGTAATGCGTTGGTATGTTTTCTCTACAAATTATAACATCTATATTATATACAATTAGGTTACATAATGGATACAAACAAAATAAGAAACACTTACGCCGAGAAGGAAGTTCCTTAATGCTTGTAGCATAGGTGAAATATCACGTAGCGGTACCTTACTCATTGTAATAAGCTTAATTTAAACCCTTTTTGTCAAATCTTTACTAAAATATAGAGGAAAGGATTCCAAATTGTGTCTGATAAACCCCTTCAAATAAACATGTCAAACAAGGCGAATCAGCTGCTATCATAAGTGACATTGCCGTTGTCAAAATCGCACATTCGTCTTGTAGTGATTTCTTAATGTCATGAATACTAGTCTTTTTAGGAAATAATTTCATTGTACATATACTTTTATAACAAATAATAATAGGTTTCATTCACATTGACTTCAATTTAGTGCTTTTTTATTTGTATTCTGGTAGGTTACATCGAGACTTCTTAATTCAAAATACCGAGCGTATCTGCCATTTTTCTTTTTCTAAAATGAAAATTAGCAGTACATATTTTTACAATCCAATTTGAAGTACATATTTAATTAAAAATTATTATGCGAATTCACCTTTTTGTGTTAAACACAATGAAATATGAAATTTCGCGCTCGCTTGTTTCGTCCGCTGCCTTACGGGGGTCAAAGTAAGTTTTAAATTGCTATAGTCCTCTATTTGAAGTCAATATTAAATACGAAGGTTAAGCATACACCGTTAGTATACCTAGAGTTTATTTTACCGTGAAGGAAGATATTTCGATGGAACCTGATTCGATATACATAGTGTCATCATAGGATATACAACGTGTACAACGTATACAATGGTACGTAGATCTCCTGCGAAATGTCGCTGTTATTATGCCTCTGCCTCCCCCTTATGGGGTCCTTGTAGAAAGGGGTACCATAGACTCATATAAGGTGGCAACGTGATATCTTATTATATAACCGAATACATACCTTACATACATACCTTCTTCCGCGTCCTTGATTTTTTTTGCATCCTCACGTAGATTTTTTTTCATAAAAAGCCACTCCATCTAAGACTTATTATAGAGTGCTAACGCTAAGTAGTGTCGTCGGTTTATCTGTAGCCTGTAGCGTATGGCGGCAAATTGGAAGTAATTTTTTTTAATGCTGTACTGATATTGATTAAAGAAAGAATATAATTTATGGATTTATAGATTTTTCCATGCCACCGCCACAGGCGCAGCAAGATTGGCATTGATTGAAATAATTATAATACTAATAAGGTTTTGAAATTGCTTTTCGTTGACTTGCATATAAATGCCTGGATAATTCAAAAGATAGGAAAGTTGAAAGACGGTTCTTTCAATTAGCGTTAACCTTTAATGTATGTTCGACAGCTATGTAAGCCCGGATGTAATGTACAACTTGCGACAATCAGTGATGCCGCCAGCTGTCAACACTTCTTCTCTTGCTGGTGACCCCAAAAGAACGGATCATGCTCGTCAAGAGATAAGGTTTGATATTGTTTGTCTTATTTTTAAAATGGGTGGGCACGGCGCGAGTGATACCCCTAGTGTTGCAAGCGTCCATAGGCGGCGGTAACCGCTTAACATCAGGCGGGCCGGGCCGCATTCTTGTTTGCCACCCAAATGTAATAAAAAATATATATTCTTGTATTACTTGTTCTTGTAGTGGTATAGAAAAATGTGTTACTACGTTTTTTTTATACCACTTGCCTCAGGAGCAAAATCCAGCTAACTAAAGCTAGCAAACCTATTTATTCATATATACATAATTTTAGTTGTCCATATTTGTTTCAGGGGTGAAGTGATTGCGAAGTGGAATCAAATACCTAAATATCTGTACAGGGAATGGGCCGCAAGACCTGTATTTTACTGACAAGGTTATTTAATAATGTCTTGAATTAAAAAAAAAAAATTTTTTTTATTGTCATATAACAGTCAGTTATTTTTAAATCAAGTAAGTAATCGACTAACTGACCACGAATATCATGCGCAAAGCAGTGCTCCTCGATACCGATATTGTCGTGAGGTTCTTTTCCGTAATGTATATATTGGTCGGTGTATAAAATATGTGGAAATAAATAAAAAACAATTTATAACAAAACATTTGTATTCATGATCCAGATTCAAATTGTCAGTCACCGATATAATATTGAATTGTCAAACTTAATGCTATTTATGTACAAAATATTACAGATTACATACATAAATACAATGATAATAAAAAAATAAATATCCTCACGCCTTCCCACAAGGGTCCCCGAAGGGGTAGGCAGAGGTGTATGGGTAATACCTATGATAATGTATACACAGGATTGTATATAAAAATGCAAACAGATCAGTACTCTATGGTAACACATTTAGTCTTGAGGTATTCATTGAGGGCTTCTTGACCTGTAACAAAACATACTCGTTCATTGATTATAATACTAAGATAAATAATTTTATAATATTTTTACATTATCCCGTGGGATTTGATATTAATTTTATTACTAAAGATGCTATGTTATGAATGTGGACGAAGCGAAATAGTTATGTAAGTCATAGTAATTTTTTTATTTTTGTAAGACAGTGGTTGTGAACTCGCCGGCCTAGGTCCCACGCTATTCTGCCACTGGTGTACGTACCCAAATCTTTCCCGAAGCCGGACTGCTTAAACCCTCCGAAGGGCGCGGCCACATCGGTCTTGTTGTAGGTGTTGATGAACACAGTGCCGGCGTCGATGCGCTCCGCGAACTGCAGCGCGCGAGACACGTCGCGTGTGAACACGCCGCTAGCGAGCCCGTACTCGGTGTTGTTGGCGCGAGCTATCACCTCGTCCAAGTTCCTGGGGAAGGGAGCGATGTGTGTATCTATTCAAATTCATTTAACTAATAATAATAATTATATATCCTTACGCCTTCCCTAGGGAAGGGTCTAGCAGGTAGTAACCACACACCAACTTACCGCCAGATATATTTTAGGTGCTAACGTGACAGATGGCGAGTCCATCGCTTTAACTCAAGCACGACTTTGAATTGCTTCTCAGACGTTTGCAGGTTTCCTCGCAATGTGTGACTTATCACTGTACTTAAGTTCGGAAAAACTCATTGGTACAGTCGGGATTCGAACTTGCGCTTGCACACAAAAATCGCAAGATCGAATTACGATTGTACCAATGCGTTATTCTGAACTTACGTGCACTAGTCACACCACGAGATTTACGGTGAAGGAAAACATCGAAAGGAAACCTGCATACGGCTCTGCAGTGACGGAGAAGTTAAACGACACACGTACAGGAGTGTATGTATACTGACTTGCTGCTGAACTTGCTGATGATCATGATGGGCCCGAAGGACTCCTCCTTGGCGATGTACATGTCGTCGGTGACGTCCGTGAACACTGTGGGCGCGAAGAAGTACCCGCCGCGCTCCACGCGCTTGCCGCCCGCCACCAGCCTGGCGCCCTCCTTCACTCCGCGCTCCACGAACTGCAAATAGCTTGTGCTCATTACGTACGTAAAGATAGCCGTCTGGTCCACAGCTTCTGTCTGCGAATCTTAAGGTCGTGGGTTCTGCGGAGATTTGTGTGATGAACCAACATACACTCATATATAACCATTTATACCATTTGAATTATGGCATATATATAATGGTTGAACGATAGTTAACGTAATTTTCCACTGTAAAGTTTTAAGTGTAAAAATAAAAGTTGCTATGATATGATCGCAGCGCCACAATTGTGAATCTAAACCATTCTCGGATCCACCTGACGATATACAGAAAATTTAATTAAAATCGGGCCACGATTCTGTAAAGGACATATTTCCTCGTGCTTAGGCAGTTGCAGTAAATATCAAAGAATTTTTGTCCGCCGATGACATAAGGTGCCTACGTCGGCCCACAGAGATGCCATACCTCAATAAGTTTGTCCATATGCGCCTTGTGGTTCTGTGGTCCGTGTGCGGTGCCCCTGTGCAGTGGGTCGCCGATGGCTATCTTCTTGGTCTCCTCCACGACGCGGCGCACGAACTCATCGTGAATCGTCTCTTCGACGAACAGTCGGCCGGCGGCGATGCAGTTCTCCCCTTTGTTGAAGAATACTGAACCCATGCCCTGAGAACATCATTGGAATGAGTGCCTTCTAAAATCTATCTTCCTCTGACATGACATGTCAATCCTATATTTTATTTTGTATACAACAAGAGTGGCAAACAAGCCCACGGCCCAACCGGTGGAAACGGTTACCGCACCATATTTACAAGGAGCTCATTACTGGAAACCTTATTCTCCGCGTAGGAACACAACACAAAAAAATTAGACATTTGGATACGGACTTACGGGTAGCCCCAAATTCGAACGGGAAACCCGATATGCCGTACCTCTCTTCTTAATTCTCAAATACATGTTGCCTTACGTTTCTGACGGCTTTGTCCATGTCGCAGTCCTCGAAGATAACCAGCGGCGACTTGCCACCGAGCTCCAGGGACACTTTCTTCATGTTTGACGCCGCACATGATGTCATTATGGTCTGACCTGTTGACAAACAATCGTTATATCATCCACTTAGTAATTTTGGATAACTTCGACTCAACGGCTAGAATGTGGAAGTATTGTTATACAGGTTAGATACGTGTCCGCGTCCGCAGGCGGCGCCGCGGCCCTTGTGATGTATATACAATGGTATACAGCGTACCAATCTCCGTGCTGCCAGTGAAGCCCAGCTTGCGCACGTGGCGGTGGTGCGCCAGCGCGTGTCCGCAGGCGGCGCCGCGGCCCGCCAGGATGTTGATGACGCCAGCCGGGAAGCCCGCCGCCACTGTCAGCTCCGCGAACTTCAGAGCCGTCAGAGGACACACCTGAGACACGCACCAATTGAAGTTGCAAACGCCTGACATATGAACATCGCACTCATAATGAATTGTCAGTATAATTCGTCCTGCATCTGTCACTCTCCGATATATTCTGTTAAGCCAATACGCTCCTTACTCTTGAAATATACTTCATATGTAATTGTTTAGTGTTCAATACGTGATGAATACCAAAATTTGATATCTTGCGACGTTCTTCAGGAACACAAAAAGCAATGGACCTGTGACGCTCTATTACCATATTCTTTAGAGCGAAAGGAACATATTTATAGAGGTGATATACATCTGTCACTTTAATATGTTTTTGAACTTTCACTTTAATATTTATTTAACAATTTACATACAGAGCATGTTTTGCTAAGACTAGAAATTTCACAAAAATCTTACCGCAGCAGGTTTCATTACAACAGTGTTGCCAGCAGCGAGACAAGCGGCCATTTTCCACGACAGCATCATTAGCGGATAATTCCACGGGGTGATCAGCGCGCAGACACCAATAGGTTCCTTCTTGGTCAATGTTAAGTTCCTGTTGGGCCTCGCGTGGTTGATGGGAATGGTAGCCCCTTGTATCTTGTCGCACCAACCGGCGAAGTATCTCCAAGTGTCTATGGACATGCCTATGTGCGTCTTCAGGGCTAGAGTGTACACTGCTCCGGAGTCTATGGACTCTATTGTGGCCAGTTCTTCCTTGTGCTGTTCCATTAAGTCTGCCAGTCTGCCGGTCGGTAATTGTGTCTTTAATATAGAGTTCCAAACTCGGATTATTCTAATATATCAGTTGGACATATTAATCTCACAAAAAATACGTCTGTGTAAATAGAACCTGGATATTGCTTTGTATAAGTATATTTATTTACATGCCTGCATCCATAAGTACATTTTGTATGAGTGTCTGACGCTGTTAATTTCAACCCAAGTTATTGTTTAAAATTTCTTGTACAAAATTTCGTCTTAAAAATAATGTATAAAATTTGTTCAGTTAACAAATGAGGAAAAAAGAGCTATTTAAATTGAACTAGTACTTGTAGGAATCCTACGAGTATTATAAATGTGCAAGATTGTAACTCAATCACACCTAAACGGCTGAACTTAATTGGATGGTATTTGGCACAGAGATAGATTTAAACAACGCAAGATGTGTTTTAGTCCAGAAAAGAATTGAATTAAAATTGTTTGCGGGTGAAACCGCGAGTCACGGCATTTCATATAATAATGATAATGAAGGAAAAATAAAGATATTACTTTAACAGTCTTACTTGAACAAGAGCTGTCCTCTCTCCCGAGCGCTGATCTTGGACCACTCGCCCTCCTCAAAGGCCCTCTTAGCGGCGCTCACAGCCTTGTCCACGTCATTGGGCGACGCACTCTGTACCTTGCAAATGACGCTCTCGTCCGTGGGGTTCACAATGGTCAACTTATCCCCGCCCTCAGCATCCACGAACTGACCATCGATGAATAACTGAGTGGGGAACTTAATTTTCATCTTATTGACGTCCATCTCTACTCCAACGTAGTGGATCTCTTTGCTAGCCGAGCCTCCTCTAGCCTTCAAAACGGCGACATTGCAGAATTCTTCAAAGGTGGTATTCATGTATATGTCCTCGTTCTGGAGTTCCAAGTTAGCTAGGTCTTTGACTTCCTCGACCAGTCTCACGACGTCCATAGAGCCGGCTCCTGAGCCGAAAAAGTCGGTGTCATCTTCGATGTCGATTCGCAGGATCGCTTTCCACACATCTCTAGCTCCCTCGACGAATTGCTTCTCCTCAGCGGTCAGTTCCAGAGTCACTTTGCTCTCGTTCGCCTTGAAGAAGTTCTGCGCGTTTATCATCTTGCCGTTCACTTTCAATCTTTGGATGTTTACCTGGAATGGGATGATATTTTATATTACCTATCGGTACTCTTCTCTCTGCCTACCCCGTTAGGGGGGTGTTGATACGAATGTATGTTTGTTTATTGGAACCTGCTCTCTGTGCGGTCGCTCGGTTCGAAACAATTACCCCATTAGCCCAGTATAGTATTTGGATAATTTGTAAGAGATCACATTTTTACTTATTATTATATTGTATCTTCGCGCCTTCCTATAAGGGTCCCAAAAAGCGCCGCTTTTCTTTCGCCGGTATATTTAGGATAGCTACCGTGACAGATGGCGTGTGGTTTTCGAGTATGACCATTCATAAACGCCTTTGAATTGTTTCTCAAACATATGCAGGTTTCTTATCGATTTTTCTCTTGAAAACATGATCTTTTGATGACCGGAAAGCTTTTGGAGTGATTAATCACTGAAATTGGTTAATCTTTGTTTTGCGGACCATTCAGCCAACGCGGCTCTTAAGCTTCATGTTTGTGAGCGAATCCATAAATTAAAAACAAAGGCACGTACCATAACACCATCATTGGCGGTGATTAACAATCCAGCGCTATGCAAGACTGCGGCTTGCTCCAACCCTGGTATAACGAGCACCTCTTCCATAGGCTCGTACTCGCCCACCCACAGAGTAGAGCCGAAGAACTTCACCTCCACGTTGGCTTCGCTCGCTTCGTCCACGCCTTCCTTACTCTGTGGCTTGATGAACGTCGTTGCACCGGGTGATGAGTCTAGACCGCGGATGAAGTTGTGCAACGCGACGCCATCTTTGGACCAGTCGATCTAGAGGTACAGTAATTGGAGAAATAGACTTGTATCCTGGCGACTTTTGGCAGAGGTCATTTGAAGGTGATGTTCTTAATTTGAGCTTTGGCTAAAACAATGCGAATGTACTGAAATGGAATCTATAATTTGTCAGTTCGTCCGTTGTGTCAGTGGTAACAACAGAGAGATTAAACCTTATTAAATATGACGTGTCTTACAAGATGTGTCTCCGGCTTGAAGAGGGCCGGATCGTAGGTGGCGCCATCTTCAGTCTGAGTTATCCTTGGCGCGGTGTCGTTGGCAACCATGTTGACTGATTCTGATAGCGCTTTGATACCTGGCAATTGAAAAATATAACATATTAAATTATTCTGTGGTGTGCTGACCCTGTACTCTATTAATGAAGTAAAGTATAAAGGTTCTTGGATGGTTCGGGTTCTCCAGTGTCCCTAAAAGGTGGTCGTTGTTCAAATTTTGTTCTATTCACCCTAGCGAAGCTGGGCGGTACAGCTATTAGTTATATAAAAAGAAGAAGAAGAATCAACATTATTCGTACATGATCATCAAAATTTCATACAACTACATACATCCATAATTCCTCTGCTAGCAAAACCCAGTTGTTATAAACGCGAAAATATGTGAGCATTTTTGTTCCTCTTTCTCGCAAAGAATACTAAATTTTTTTATATTTTTAAAGGCAGAGATGGATTAACACATAGGATATTGCTTTACTCCAGAAAAAAACTACCAATAAAATCTATATTTACGCAAGTAAAACCGCGGGGCGCACACAGCTACAAGGCACAGCTAGGGATTGGTGAGGCCGAGTTGTGTAGTTTCATCTGATAGCCTTACTCACCCTCAGGGTACAGGTATTTGTTGTAAATGGAGTCGACTGTATCGTCAATGGTTACGGGGAAGGTCTTCTGCAGCAGGATCGGGCCGGTGTCCAGGCCATCGTCCGCCCAGAATATGGACAGCCCGCATACTTCGTCACCTTCTATTAGCGTCCTGCAAGTTTTGATAATTGCATTTGTTACTCTTTGTAGTTTATCTTTAATTTTGAATTTAGTAATTATGTTATTTATATACAGCAAGTCTAAGATAATAAAACAGTTGCTTAAATATTTAGGCTCAATTAAATAGGTGACAAACAAAAAAATAAAAAAAGTATAAAAAAAAACAAAAAGCCGTGGTGACCGAGTAGTTCGAGTAGTTGCACTCAGATCACATCATCATGTTACACAAAGATCGCAAGTTCGAATCCCGACTGTTCCAATGAGTTTTTCTGAGCTTAAGTACAGTGATTAGTCACACAGTTGCGGTGAAGGAAAACATCGGGAAACCAGCATACGTTTGAGAAGAAATTCAATGGCGTATAGTCGTGCACGACCATCTGTCACTTGGGCACCTAAAATATATCTCTGGAGGAAAGTGGGTGTGTGGGTACTACCTACCTATAAACCTCTACCTACACCTTCGAGGACCTTTGTAGAAAGGCGTGAGTGAGGAGTTTTAATTTTAGAAGACCTTCAAATATTATAGATAGTCTTATTCAGATAGCTTTGTTATTTAATTGCCATCATTCTATTAAACAAAACTGGTTTTGCTGGAAATACTAGATACCGATTGAATACGTTATAGCTACAATTACAAATATGTTGCCGGAGTTGCCAAGGTCAAAGCAAGCTCAGTGAGGGGTTCCTTAAAATGAACGTTGTTACTTTCGGGAAACTTCTCCACATTTTGACTAACGGAACATAAAGCGCACAGGGGGATGTCAATTTTGACATTTATTAAATTATATACAAGTGTATATAATATATACACTTATTTATATACGAAAAAAGTGTATAAGGCGAGTGTGAATGAAAGTGTTGGAAGGGGTAGACCTAGACGGACGTTTCTAGACCAAATTAGGGACGTCTTGAAAAAAGGTCAGGTCAAGAGTACCCTAAACCGAAGAGCATGTATGAAGAGAATAATGAAAGTAGACGAAGCGAAAGAAGTATGTAAGGATCGTAGCAAGTGGAAAGAAGTGGTATCTGCCTACCCCTACGGGAAAGAGGCGTGATTATATGTCCTATGTATATATACAAGTGTTCCTTCGAACAACGTATTTGTAAATTTTGTGCAAAAGTGCATAGCCCCATTACTGGGAGAATTTCCTTGTCCTCCCCAAGGTCCGCCAAGAATTCCAAGAAATCATTTTCAAATATGGACGTGCTAGTTTGACAAAGCAAAAGTGTGTGCAAGAAGAGGCAGAGGAAGGCCACGTTCCAACTACCTAGATCAAATAGATCGGAGTCTCAAGGACGGGAACGTTAAGAGTACTCGAAACCGACGAGCATGTATGAAGAGACTGATGAATGTGGATGAAGCGAAAGAAGTATGTAAGTCTAGAGAGAACTGGCGCTCTATACTCTCTGCCTACCCCGCTAGGGACTTGGCGTGATGATATGTATGTATGTAGTTTGACAAATATTTTCCGCCATGTGCATGTAACACACTTATATACCTACATAAACACGTATTTTTACAACTCAATACCAAAAAGTCTAGGTACATTGAGCTTGAGCATGAGCTTGTTCTTATGCAATTCGTCTCATTTTTGAATAAGTGTCAATGAACACAAATATTATAGTTTACTTCTAGGTATAGGTTCTTGTACATATACCCCCACGGGATAGTAGAGTAGAAAGATACAGTATAGCGTATGTAATATCTAACATATTTGACTTTAGTGTTACAGTGACTTTAATTCAAATATCCCAAAAGAGTCATACACAACAGCAACATTTACGCAAAACCAATAGAGTGACAACACAATTCAGCAATTTAGGTACACTATGTGACGGCCTTGGCTTGAAGTTAACATTATTATGGAAATTAACGTACATGTTTTAACAACTTAGGTGGATAGGTATTTAGTGTTATTTAAGAATATTAAATTAAAAGTTTACCAAAACAAACGAAACGTTTCTCTGAGAATATAACACGATGCAATAGCTGTCTTATATCAAAAGGAACATAGGGTTTCTTCTCACCAGTTTCGCACCCGCGACTCTTAACGATGTGAGCAAAAATATTTACAAGCACTAAATTGTATCTACTAGTCAGGAGTTGTGATCATTAGGCAAGATGGCCGTCCAATATGTACTAGAAAAAAGGTTAATATTCGTTCTAAATACAACGATTCCGAACCCACAAGCGGCTTGGCTTCACTTAGTCTGAGGAGACATTTTGCTTTTTGTACCACACTGGTGGCGAACAAGCATGCGTTCCGCCTGATGGTAAGCGGCTACCGTCGGCTACCATCGGGCTTGGTAACAGAGTATCATCTCTTGTGGGTATTGTATTATATCTTCTACCACATCTTCCCATCAGGGTCACCGAAGGGGTAGGCATAGGTGTGTAATACCCACAAACCCACTCTTGCCGAAGATATATTTTAGGTTACGTTATACTACGTCTTTTCAGACGTGTCGAGGTTTCCTCTAAATGTTTTCCTTCACCGTGCGGTTAATAAATATTGCTAGGTATTTTTTTTACTCTTCGGACAACTTTCCTTGTACGCGTCAGTTGCGAAGTATTACTACATCTATGGAACGTGTTTTAATTTCACCACAGATAACTGTATTCATACTCATAGCTCTATCATTTATAGTTGCGACTCCGATATTTATGACATCAACACACCGGACAGAACCGGGTTTGATTATGTAATTGGTGCTATCGTTGTTTTCGAAAAGTTATGTGTTGTGAGAACGGTTATCACATGGTATTAAATAATTTGTTGCTACTTGTATGATGACTCGTATTGTTACTGCCGAGCAGGTATGAAGAGACTGATGAATTTGGATGAAGCGAACAAGGTCTGATAGTCTAGAGAACTGGCGTATGAATTTCTGCCCGTTGGTGTTGGTTGTTTGATACATGGTAGGATAATCGGATGCTGCAAGCGTCCATTTGTGGCGGTGTAAAGTAGTTTTTTACGAAGGAAATTACATACATACATACATACATACTTACATATCATCACGCCTCCCTAACGGGACTAGAGGCAGAGAGAATAGAGCAAAGGCATGCATTTTAAATCTGTAGATCAAGTCGATCGGACACCCAAGGTGACGTTTTCACGTCATTGGTAATTGAAACAAACGAGCATGTAAGAAGAAATTGATGAATGTGGATGAAGCTAAAGAGGTCTGCAAGTCTAGAACTGGCGCTCTACTCTCTCTGCCTACCCTGTAAGGTAGGTACTCGACGTGATGATATGAATGTATGTACATGAAGCGGTATAAGTCAAGAGCATCTCAAGACTTACCAATTAATAGAACTGGCTCCGCGATGTCTGGGCAAGATGCTGGGGTGGTAGCATATACTCTGATATTTCGGGTAGTTGATCACCTCCATTGGGATAAATTGGGTACAGAATGGCAGCACGTTGATATCTGCGTTCACCTGGAATTGGAAATAATAATTTAATAATGGATAACAATCGGAGGCAGATGTTTAATAACATCTCTTAGATATAATAGAGAAGAGAGGAGATAATATATTTAGGTGGAAAGCTTGACAAATGGAGTAGAGTCTATCGCCATCTTAATCATGTCATAAAAAACATTTGTACAGATTGTCGGGGTTTGGACCTAAGTGACAGATATAAACGCTTAGGTTCACAGAAAGTATTACTAAAATATGGTGTTCACAGAAAGTATTACTCAGATGTGTACCTTCACATCTACAAAGACAAAAATATTGTAAGAAACGTTAAAAATTCAAACAATCAACTTGCATTTATTTGAGAGTCCAGGAGGGCGTTGAGTGCGTATATGCAAATCTACCGAAAAGAGGCAGACCTCTGTCTGAAGCTTTTTGGAACCCTTGCGGAGGCGTGGGGTCATAACGAGATTTCAGCTTCACCAGAATCTGTGGTAGAGCCACAGGATCTGATGAAGCTGAAAAGCAGATTACTTTTAGTATGAAGCAATACATTTTGTTTGATTTACTTCGTTGGTACATTTTGTATTTAAATCCCCTGTTAGGGTCATTACACGCGGCACGTGGTGCTAGCTGACCTTTGCGTTATCTATGGGACCTATAATACATTTGTTTTTATCATACAACTGGTTTTTATATTTATAGCTACGTGAATTTATTTTAAAGAAGCACTTTTGGTGTGATCCTACTCAAATTTTAAATGCGAAACTTCATCTGCAACTTTACTCCTGAGTCACGCAAAAACTATTGAACGGCACAAATATAGATTATCGTTAACTGGATTAACATATTTATTTATTAATTTCATTAAAAACATAAGTTAACAGCCCTGAGCCAAAACACTTATATTTAAAATATTTACATTTACAGATACATCTATACTAATATTATAAAGAGGAAAGATTTGTTTGTTTGTAATGAATAGGCTCCGAAACTACTGGACCGATTTCAAAAATTCTTTCACCTTTGGAAAGCTACATTATCCCCGAGTAACATAGGCTATATTAAATTGGACCCGATAGGTGGCGCTGCGATCGAGTTTAAAGAATTTTACCTTTTTACCCGGGCGAAGCTTTCTGTGTGTTTCTGTGTGTCTTAAGCTAGATTCGAGAATGGTTTAGATTTACAATTGGACCCAATAGGTTGCGCTGCGATCGTGTTACGGGCAATTTAACTTTTTCACCCGAGCGAAGCTGGGCGGGACAGCTAGTATTATATAATTATACTCAAAGAAAAATAAAATTTAACAACCAATAAACTTACGTACTGTTTAAAGATTTTAAAATCCAACATATAATTTTACAAGGGCGATCATGGAAGATATCCAGGTCCGTGTCCTGGGGATATATTTCATTCTAGAGTAGAAATCTATAAATGAAATAAATTTTACGTGGATAAAACCGTGGGGAACAATTAGTATATAGGTATGATTGCTCGAAAGGTTCCTAAAAGGGGTTGGCCGAGGTGCGTCAACACCCTATTTTCAATATATTTTTCGTACCAACATGACAGATGGCGAGACCGTCTCCGTTCGTTATTTGGTCTTTTGGATTTTCCTTCTTACGTTTACATGTATTCTGACGATGTTTTTTTTCACCGTAAAGCTCGTGATCACTGTAATTAAGTTTAGCCATTTCTCAGACTAAAAACTGATTGGTAACGACTGTCGGGGTTCGGACCAAGAAACAGTTATGTAAGTACTAGCGGCTAGGATATAAGGTATATAAGGTATTAAGTAATGTATCACTACATATTATAAAACCAACTCCCCCGTCGCGTCCTGTCCGTCTGTCAGTTCGTGATAAACTCCTAAACTACTGAACGGATTTTCATGCGGTCTTTACCAAAATACAGGATAATTATTATATATAATGATTAGTCACACCACGAGCTTTACGGTGAAGGAAAACATCGTGAGGAAACCTGTATACGTCTGAGAAGAAATTCAAAGGCGTATGTATAGTCGTGCTTGAGTAACGGCGATGGACTCGCCATCTGTCACGTTGGCACCTAAAATATACCTCTGGCGGAAAGTGGGTGTGTGGGTATTACCCATACACCTCTGCCTACCCCTTCGGGGACCCTTGTGGGAAGGCGTGAGGATATTTATTTATTTATTATTTTAATATATATATATTTATATATATTTGATATATAAACAAAGCAATGTAGATAAATGCCCGAGCGAAGCCGGGGCGGGTCGCAAGTACTATATAAAGATCTTTATGAAATCCTACAATTAGCCAATGAACATATTGTTGCGTACGTGCGATAAGTTGAAGACATCGCTTGCATACATGTGATTTATCTAACATTATTTATGATATGACCCGAGGAGTATTCTCTTAAGGAGGTTAAGTAATATGTTATCACATTTTATAGAATAGGTATGACTTCTTGCCTAACTTGAATGTCACTTTTAGTCCGAACATAACATAACCGAGTTATTTTTATGTGTGTATAGGACAAGTGTGTGACTATTTAAATAAAAGTATATATCTCCGTATTGTGACATTATCACTCGACATAATAATGTTCATGACAAGCACATTTTGAACAACAAACATGCTTCAATTATTATTTTACCTACAAAGCAAGTGTTGTGTCAGTTAGCTTATTGTATCCAGTTTATATATAACACTAGCTGTACCCTGCCACGCTTCGCTGTGGATATGTGACTGATGCAAAAATTGCTAAAAACAATCCTTGATGCGGATTATATATCATGCTAAAATTTCAGCTCGCTCGGCGCAGAACTTTTTGAGTTTTTGAAGCATACACAAACCAACATTTAATTTTTATATACATACATATATAGATTAGTATGTTAAGTTAAGAAACATCGCGCTAGGAAAATGTCCCAAAATCGCTACTAGATTTAGAACCTGTTCTGATCTGATATCCAATCAGGGACGTACAACGTATATTAATAAATGTAAGTGCCTATCTCTACCATAGTCCGAGTTTTTAACGTTAAATTTGTTAGAGCAATAAATTTCAAACAAACAGCTGTTTATTACCGCAGTACGATCAGTTTTATAAGAGCACCAGCGGCCCGTCCCGGCTTCGCACGGGTGGACATTAATTTTTAAAAACTTTTGCATATAATTTATTATTTTCTTGCAATTAAAATAGTCTTATAATGAGTGATAATGTAACGTTCAAATGGTGAAAGAATTTTTAAAATCGGTCCAGTACTTTTTGAGCCAATTCCTTACAAACATACTTACAAACAAATCTTTCCTCTTTATAATATTAGTATAGATTAAAAAAAAATCTCAATATGCAGATACTGTAGTGTTTTCCTTGACCGTAAGGCACCGCGTCCCTTTGACAAATTACGGATCTATAAGTTCTAAACTCCTTGGTACAGGCCGGCGCGTGAACCTGCGCGTCTTTGTATCAAACGACTTTTTAAACCACGTGACCACTACAACTTTTTAACGTTATGTATAATAATATTTTGAATTCACGATAATACAAGTAATCTATTAGCAAGGCAAATAGATATAATTTGATAGATACTAGAGGTTAGGTTACGAGTGCACTAGGAAGCCACGGCACACGATAGATGCGTGTGCGCACGATACGATACCCCAATTTGTTGACAGTTTAATATTAGTTAATGTATCATGTTTGAACAGTTGATGCTAATTTTGAGATAAGATTGATCGCGCTAGTTTCAAAATTCGTATGACGAGAAAGAGTACGTTTAATATCCCCAAAATCTAGATTAAGACATCAACAATGCGCAAGTATCTGGTAAGAGACCACATGCATACTGGATCAATTCGGAGTATTGGAAACCAGCGAACATGTATGACGAGACTAATGAACGTGGAAGAAGCGAAAGAGCTCGCGCTCTTTTACACCTACCCCATTAGGGATGGCGTGATATGTTCCTACAATCTCGATTTATTTGTTATGACCCAACGAGGTTTCGACCCCAATATTAGGTAGGATAATTTTTTTTTTGCCTGTAACTGTGTCTATGGTCTTAGTGGCTATTTGAGCTGTAATTGTGTAAGTCCTGTAAACTTATAGACTTTATGACATTGTGTTTTTGTTCATGAGAAAATGTTGGGACAGGCAAAGGTTTAATATCACCCACATTTCTCAAAATTAAGATTTTGTAGATTCTTGTTGTAATAATCCTAATATTAGTAATGCAATTGTTATTCATACAAAACATCCTAATATAATATTTTCAAGTTATCAATTAAAAATGCTAAATTTCATACTTACAGATTTGTACTGTTCTAGAATTTCTGGAATAATTTGACCTTTCACCCTCCATGTTTTGTATTTGTACACTGGTTTCCCATTTTGGGCACCAATTGTTGCTAGAAAAAAATATATATTTCAGAAAGAACTACTACACACTACTTAGCCCATCACAAAATATGAACAGTGAAACACTTCACAAATAAAAAGTACAAACTTCTTGAGAAATATTGCTATTTGCTAGGAAAATACTTTACAAAATTTCACTTTCTGTAGAGTGGAAAGGCAGTAGAAAGTTTGTATGCTAAGAAACAACAGTAAAGTTTAAATAAAGGGTGGGTTAGCTAGTAAAAGAAAGTAGAAAAGAGCCACTAAACATTTTGAATTTAGAACAACATGAATTAAAAAAAAGTTGCCATGTCATTCAGCCAGGTATTTTTGTGCAAACATTACAGTATACTTATAATAGCTAGATAATATTATTAAAAATAAGATTCTAGCAGAAAGTGGATGTGTGAGTACTGCCTACACACCTCCACCTACCCCTTCGAGACCTTTGTGGGAAGATGTGAAGATAGTTATTATAAAGGAAACTGCATGCAAACTGTTAAAGTAACATATGTTAGTACTCACCTAGAGGATCTTCTCGGTTTCCCTTATCAAGAACTGTGAAAACACCAACAACTTCATGGCCATCTTTTTGAAGTAACTTGAATACTTCAGCTGCAAATGTACTTTGGCCTATGATAGCAACACGAAGCTTCTTCTTTGGAGCCTAAAGTTGGAAATAATAAATTTAAGCAAAAACTTATTAAACTAATTCCTTTCAGAAAACTTTACATATTGATTGAAATATTACCTAACTATTAGTATTATAGATTTTCATTTTTACTTCGTTATTTTACACCAATTATTATAAATTGATTCGTCTTTAATGAAATTTTACTCCTATATTGTGTAAAAATAGTTTTATTTTCACTTACATCTTCATTTAATGATATTGGCGGCATTGTGTACAGAAGTTAAATGTTTTGCTTTATTTAAAACTAATACGCAAGCGTCTGTGCCTCGCTCAGTTGCGGGTCGCGATCGAACTAACTTGAATTTCATCCGAACGTTCTTATTTAGCATCTTCGGCACCAATGTAACCTTGACATCACTTATCGTTATAAGATGATAACTACGATATACAATTTTGTACAATGCATTGTGACTTCCAGATAAGAGAAAAAGTGCAATGACAAAACTTTTTCAAAATTCTAGCCAATACCTACTTTGTTTGTGTACTTTGTATCAATAAATTGTTCGTTCGTTACCGCCAATTTTAATGTCACTCTGACGTTTTATTATTATAAAATATGACCTAATGCTTACAAGGCAAAGGTCAAAGAACATACAGTCTAGTTTTTAATAGCTTTTTTGATTTGACCTAAAATAGTCTTAGCAATATAATTAAAAAGTGTGCACTATGAATTGAAACCTGTTGGTTTTAAAACACATTATTTCATCAAATTAAATAAACTTAAAAGTTGTTTTTTATTATCTGTACATTCTTTCGCAAGGGTCCTAGAAAATTCCTATGAGTATCTTATAGCAAAATAATTTTACCACGAGAAATAATGATAATGTACCCACACACCGACTTTTTACCGGAGGTACTGATCTACCGCGGTACGGAGTACTGATGGCTACTCCATAGCCGCTTCTCAATCACGACACAAGCATACCTCTTTCTATAGAGAGGTAAAATTGGGTTGTCTCGATTTTTTCCTTCACCGTAAAGGTTATGGTATGACTAATCACTGTACTTAAGTTCAGTAAACCTCAATAATATACTCGTGATTCGAACTTGCGATTTTTGTGTTGTATGTGACTACTCGTACAACTTGTTTGTTAACTTACTTGGTCTGCTACAACATCTACTTACCTACCTGAAAATAGATAAATTAAACATTTCGGACAAACATCTCAGAGGATTCACATACAAAGATTTGACAAACAATTAGCACATTTAATTTTTCTTGTCTTATCTATGGTACTATCCACAACAACACAACACATTCCACAGAACCGTGTCAATATCATTCTATTTCACAGTGTCAATTAAAAGATATTCAATATAAATTTCAACCGGTATAAACCAGTAACAATCGATATGACTTCAATTGCGACTTGGTCAGTTTGTTCCGAGATAATGAACAAAATTTATGATCTGCGTGACCCCTCTCTATCAGCCTGTTTGCGAGCAATCGGGTTTGTTTTTAGTCAATAGTTTTTCCTTTTACATACTCACTTCACTGAAATTAGGTGCGATCTTACGGAAGTTTGTACATAGGAGGCGGATATAGTTTGAGCAAGAACGTCACAAATTTAGATAGGAAATGTAATAGTATAAAACTACTTAAGTACGTAATTTTGTACACTACTTAACGAGCTCAAGGTATAGGTAATTTTTGACGTCTAAAGTAGGTACTTAGGTATCTACACAGTGTAGCCAACCGAAAGAATG
Source organism: Drepana falcataria (assembly GCA_945859725.1). Lineage (NCBI taxonomy): Eukaryota > Metazoa > Arthropoda > Insecta > Lepidoptera > Drepanidae > Drepana > Drepana falcataria. The sequence goes on along the minus strand of OX243941.1, from coordinate 3,502,605 downwards.
CAGCGAATAAAATTAATTATTACGTTTTTTTTTTCAAAACATATTTTATTAGGTTGTAGTGATTAGTCACACCACGAGCTTTACGGTGAAGGAAAACATCGAGAGGAAACCTGCATACGTCTGAGAAGAAATTCAAAAGGCGTATGTAGGTAATAGTCGTGCTTGAGTTACGGCGATGGACTGGCCATCTGTCACGTTGGCACCTGATATACCTCTGGCGGAAAGTGGGTGTGGGTATTACCTATACACCTCTGCCTACCCCTTCAGGGCCCTTCTGGGAAGTGGTGAATTTATAACATTAATTTAACACATTAATTGAATCGAAAGCCCATACGTAGGTTTTTGATAGTAGCAGAACGGACAAAGAACCTATTAAATATTTGAAGCGCGATAACAAGAAAAAAATTACTCGGGCTGCCCCGGGCAATAGACATCGCATAGTGAGAGTAAACTAAGATAATAAATGGCCATCTATAGCCTAATCGAGGCATCGTTATAGTATTACTAGATACCGCGGTATCACTCGCGTAAATATTGATTTTATTGATAGATATTTTTGTGGAATAAAGTGGGTCCATCTAATAATCTATTTCTGTGCTATATTTCATGCAATACTGCTCAGCCGTTCTGGCGTGTTTGAGTAACGAACATCCTCACAGACCTTCACATTTGTAATATTGACAGGATTCTTTCGGAATCAGTTATGATAACTTTAGTTTATATTAAATACTAGCTTATGCCCGCGGCTTCGCCTGCGTGGAGTTAAAAAAAGTAGCTTATGTATTTTCCTGGTAGAATCGGTTCGGCCGCTATGCCGTGAAAGAGCTACAACTTTGTAATATTAGAGCATTGAATTTTTCGGGATTCAAATGTATCATATGTCCTAATCCTAGGTATAAGCCATCATCATTAAATTTTTTAACAAAACTCCTTTTTATTTTTCGTAAAAAAAGAATATTTCAATATAAAGTATCCTATGTTACTTTTAATACCTCCAAAAGTAACATACTTTTTTTATTTTAGAAAGTTTCTTGACGAACGAACAAACTTACATCCACATTTAGAATATTAGTAAGGATGTGACGTTTAATAAGTGCTCCCTGTGTCCCTAACGTTGAATAAAATATTTAGATTTTTATATATATTTAAAGTATTTAATTCAACATTGTAGCCATTGTACTACGGAGCTCGCATTTTCTTCGAAGTCCAAGTCATGATTTAATGTAGGCTAGTGTTATTATTACTATTTTCCAAACAGCATTGTTCGAGACAAGAATGTCGCGAGCCATCCAACGACCATTGAAATACTGTGTCAGTTTATTGAGTGTCTTCGTCAAGATTGCTGGAAAGAGACTTTAAAGAGAGTTTGGAGTGCACGTCTGATGGCGGTGAAATTATTTTCAATCGTTGTTTTTCTTTGCTCGCTACTCGAGGTATCTACGGCTTACAATTTGACATTAAACTTTCCCGTATGGTGTTCATTCCAACTAACGACTTGCATCTTCAAACTTAACTTCAATCTCGACTTTATTTGAAGGTACAAAGATAATAAAGGTAGGTGTTTTTTTTGCAGTATTGGTACTAGGTATTTTCCCTACAAAACACTCAATATTTGCAGTGTGAAGTAAAAACGAATGAGTTTTATTTAGGTAATGTAGGTTGAAAGTAAGTACATGCTTTGAACAATTTCTTCACTGTACGAGACTTAGGTACATTGTACGCAAAGATTGAAAGTCAACCTGCTTTTTATAGGAGAAATTCAAAGTCTTATAGTCGTGCTTGAAAATCCATGAAGAGTGCGTTGTTACCTATCTTTGTCTACATTTGTGGAGATATAATATATCTATGCTATATATCTATCTATCTATCTATCTATGCTATATTATATATATATATATATATATATATATATATATATATATATAATATAGCATGAAAATATTGTTCAGTTTCTAAAATAAAAGTAGCCTAATAAAGTAGATCTTGCTTTTACATCAGCTAAAGTTGCTCCGATGCAGAGATTAGCCGGATCAAACAGATTGACAACTGACAGACTGACAAAAAAAATATGTTCGTATATATACCGTGTATACCTATTACCTACATCCATATTCATTATGTAAAACGCGGTTATTTTAATATAACAAGCAGACACTACAATTTATTTATTTGTACCTATAGATTTAGGTATTCATAGATATACTTATATCTAACAATATTAGAGACTAGCTTATGCCCGCGGCTTCGCCCGCGTGGAGTTCGAAAATGTAGCTTTGGAAAAATTCCTGCTAGAATCGGGTCAGCCGCTATGCCGTGAAAGAGCATCATACATTATAATATAAGATCTTTGAATTTTACAGGATTAAAAAAAAAGTTGCCTATGTCCTTTTCCTAGGTATAAGCTATCACCATTTCAACTTTCATCCAAATCGGTTCAGCTGTTTGGCCGTGAAAGAACCGCAAACATCCAAACTCACATTTATAATATTAGTAAGAAGTAAGATAGAGTTTACGCATACTTTGTAGGACGTTGTAATACAAAGTATGTAACTTATCTCTATCTTAACAAAGTATATAGATTTATAATATATCTAGTACTTATATAATCCGGCCATGTTTGTCACAATACCAGTTATTACTAGTTCGCTAGTACTCATGCATTTGACCCTACTTAAGTCAAAGTTGATCCTTGGTTCGTTACTTAAGCAGTTACAGTGTCCTAGCAAATTATATCACGTTTAATAAGATGTCGATAAGAAAGTCAGGGTTCATTAACATTCGTTCTTCATGTAGCGATGAGACAAAGATATATCAACAACATTTAACTACAGTACTGATGTCACTATAGTCATACCTAGGGGACAATTAGGCGATCAAAATATTGGATATAGCGTGACAAGATTAGTGGAAAAATTATATCGCCGTGCACTTGCTTCATGCCCTCCCACATCCCATGGCACCCGAAGGGGTAGGCAGAGGTGTATATAGTAGTACCTACACACCCACTTTTCTCCAGATATATTTTAGGTGCTAACGTGACGGATGGCGAGTCCATCGCCGTTACTCGAGCACGACTATACATACGCCTTTGAAATGCTTCTCAGACGTATGCAGGAGGTTTCGCCTCGATTTTTTTTTTCAACGTAAAGCTCGTGGTGTGACCAATCACTTAATTAAAGTTCAAAAAACCTATGGGTTCAGTTGGGATTCGTATTTGCAATCTATGTATTGCTATCATCTACTCGAACCACCAGGCCACTACGTTACCTGATTATAAAAATATACTGTATGATATGTGTATGATCTTTATTACATTAATTGTTTGAACATTTTAGTTTGTGTCTGACCTAGTTAATTGTATTGTGCTAACTCTATTGCATAACATAATATTCATATTGTTCATTGATATGAATTGAAAATAAATTGAAGAACTATAATTGCATTTCCTATAGTGATTCAAAATTTCATAGGTTTGTACAAGCATCGGTGGTTCAGTGGTAGAATGCTCGCCTGCCACGCGGGCGGCCCGGGTTCGATTCCCGGCCGATGCATGGTTGCCTTTTTTTGTTGTAGATAATTTTAGACGCTTATTTTATTTGTAGATTGAGATTTTTACACTAGTTAATAAGTTAAAATTTATGAGAAAAGATACTTTTCTTTAGTACGTATGTAAGTTTACGTATTAATTAAATTAATGTCTGAAATAATAAAAAGAAAAGGTAGGGCACAAACAAATTTGATCTTGCAAAATGCTTATGTATACTATACTATATTCGAGTTGCCCGACCAGGGCAGCAGTACTTTATAGAAGATGGCAGACAAATGGCTTTGCTCCCGATTAAAGTTGTCTGTTTCATAAAAAATAAACTTCCAGATTATTGCTCTTGAGCAGAACACCAAGTTGGAAAACCTACCGCTGTCTCGATCTCTCGGTTTCGGTATAAACAATTTGGGCAGAAATCTGAATGACGCTCGTCTGAACCAGGAGTTCATGCAGAAGTACCAGGAGATAATAAGAGCCAGCAGGGAGTCATTTGAGAGCGTCGACGGCCGCAGCGAGAAGCGGTTTAGGAGAGTCGTCGATGAAGATAACTTGGATGTGCTGAAAGAAGGTCTGCTCTAATCTGTATGAACAGACTATACACTATGTAATTAATTGAATACGCTAGGCTTTTTATCTGTTATACTATATTTATCGGAGGGGGTTAAAGGTAGGTAAAGGTTTATAGGGTCTGGAGCGCGCGAGCGTTATCTCCTTTGTATACATATGTATATATCTATCTTCACTCACACCATCTCCGTAGGGTTCCTGAAAGGGTAGGCAGGTGTAGGTACTAACTAACCCATATTTCGGAAATTAATTTTAGGTGTCAACGTGACAGATGGGGAGTCCATCGTATCTCAAGCACGACTGTACAATACGTCTTTGAATTTCTCCTCAAACGTATGCAGGTTTCCTCCCGATGTTATCCTTCACGTGGTATGGCTAATTTTCAGTACTTGAGTTCAGAAAAACTAATTGCTATTGTCTGGATTCGAACTTGCAATCTTTGTGTTGTAGGCGTCTGCTCGGGCACCACGGTGTATCTCTTCTTAGTACTGCTATTCACGTACATTTCCCCCCACAGCGATGATGCTGGACCGCCGGCGCAGCTCTCGCATGCAGTCTGCAGTGGGCCGCCGGCGCGCGCGCTCTCAAGCCACTCGCCGGGAGAGGCTCAACAGTCAGAGCCTAAAGAGTCACATTCAGCATATAAGGCATAAGGCCCCCAGTGTGGACTATTAGAATGATCTAATAAAGGATTTATTTCTTTTTCATATTTATTTTATTACGGTGTGAAAAGATACCTGGATTTTCACCTCCTTCAAAACGTTGGATTATTTAAAAGCGTGTTTTTCGTTTTTTTATTCTCAATAATAAAAGGAAAGATAGAGGGGAAGCGAGGTAGAGGAAGACCAAGATGAACATACATGGGTCAGATCAAAGAAAAAGTGTCTCTTATGACGTATAAGGAGGTCAAAGAGGTTGGGCAGGACAGTAGCAAATGGAAGGGACTGCATCAGAGACGCCGACAAGAGCCCAGCGCTAACGTTTTGGGATGATGATTCGCAACCCAAATATTTTTTGTTTGATTAAATTATATAATAGTATCCGGCCAAAAGTGGGCGTTGTTTCTTTGTACCTACAGTTTCGAGTACCGAATTATGAGATAACATTGAAAATATTGATCAGGAGACTTGCGTCACTCGGTTTAATTTATACATAATATTTAACAAACAATGCAGATATAAAATTCACTGTTAGAACTGATTTCGTGTCTGATAACCTAAGCTATCAGCGTCGGAGAAAAAATTTGCAAATCATGGAGCAATATATTTTTTACACTTTAAACTTCGATTAGAGTTAGTTTAGTTAGAACTTGGGTTCACAGGTTCGTACTGGAAGACATATTCTACCATCCTTTTGATAAGTAGTTCTACCATCTTAGAGGTTATTACCTCAGTAAAATGAATCTAGCAAAAAAAAACGAATCAATACAACTAATTATTATTTTAGCGAAAAGCAACTATTTTAGATACAAAAAAGATATGTCTCAAAAACTCGCAAACCTTTTTTTTTATAATAGCCTGGTCCATGTCGTTAAGATACTTCTTAAAAAGTCTGAGCAATTACGCATGTCAGAAAGTTGCTATTTTTAATTTGTAGGCGGTAGTTTTTTTATACCACACGGTTGGCAACCAAGCAAGCGGTGCGCCTGATGGTAAGCGGTTGCTGCCGCCACACTAGGGGTATCGCTCGCGCGCTGCCGAGTTCTATAGAGTGACGTGATTATTATTTATTATACATCACCTCATTTTTTCACAAGGCTATATATATATATATATAGTTGGATATATATTCAGGTGCCGACGTGCCAGCTGCCTGTGCCATGCTTAGTCTGTATCACGACTAAGTCTTTGAATTTCTCTGCAATCATGCACGTTTTCTTACAATGTGTTCCTTCACCTGAAACCTTGGACTGACATAAATCACTGTATGTAAGGATAGAAAAACTCATTGCTATTAAATAACCTCCGGGGCTTGAATACGCAAACTTGATTTTCAAAGAGTAACAAAGTTATTACCCACTACCTACTACCTTCTTCAGTGGACCTCTTAGGTATGACATTAGGCATAAATCGATATTAAATAAAAATATTTGAAATTGAATGGGATCTTAGAGTGTGAATCTCTGTTACACAATCGCGATACCGGTAGGTATTTAAAGAATTTTGGTATAGAGATAAATTTGACAGCTGTCAGGTCTAGAGGTTAGAACTTCTGACCGCGAAACTTGAGGTCGCGGTTTCAATTCCCGCTGAGGGCAGATATTTCTGTGATGAACACCAATATTTGTTTGTCTAGTCTTGGATGTCCAATGTATTTATGTATATATCTATCTGTATAAGTAAATATATCGTTGTCTAGTTACCATAACACAAGCTTCACTTAATTTAGGGTTATATAAATTTGTGTGTAATTGTTCCAGGGTATTTATTATTATTATTGATTGCTAGAAGTCAAAATGAACGCGGGTATAAACACGGGGCTATACTAGTGTTTCATATACATAAGAGTATATTAATTTTCTTTTTATCAGTTATAAGTTCACATATACATACATATCTTTAGCACCTTTTGATAACGTACACTAAAATACAAAATTACCTAATTGATAAGAATGATAAGCGAACCGCAGATTCGGCAATTTAAATAGCTATGACGTTTCATATCCGGTATGAGAAAATATATCCTAAGATACTCACAGATAGACAATTTAAAAAGAAATTTATCGATGAAAGAATGAAAGGCGAGAGAGCATTCAATAGAGAGATATGCTAGAAAACTCTTCGGAACACGGGGATTAAATAAGTAAAATCATAATTCTGCAATACTAACAGATTATAATTATGATCATGAGATACGAACGACAAATTGATGCAGATTATGTATATCAATCACTTTATCTTACTTACTTTTTTCGTGCTGCTTATCATTGCTTTTATCGCATTCGTGTGCACGGTAATATCAACTTTATATTTAAGTAATAGCGTCGATATTTCACCGTTATAAAACATAAACGGGTACAAAAATGCTTAGATTTGTTTCAAACGAACTAGATGGGCTCATGGACAGCTTTGTGAAAAGCTTATCAGTGAAATTTGTTGTGATTTTTCTCAAACAGTTGCAGAGAAAATTGAGAAAAAGCCCTGGAACAAAAGTGGGGATTATCTTATGACTGTACCTACTGCCTGATACACGTAATGATAGCAGTCGCGAGACAGGGGCTATCTACAGATATACTCTGTTGACGAGTGATAGCGTATCTACAACCATACAAAGAAATAAGCCGTACGTCTATTTGGGGAAATCAGATCACTAAGAGTGGGTAGGTAAATTACAAACTCTTTTTTCTTCAAGAAGAAGAAGCCGACGACACCTTTTGGTTTAGTTGTCAGAGCTCCCGAATGCGAAGCTTGTGGTCGCGGATTCGAAGCCTGCTGAGAGTAAATATCTATGTGATGATTGCATGGGTATTTGTTCCTAGGACTAGGATGTCCTATGTATTTATGTATCTGTCTATATAAGCAGCTATGTACTATCGTAGTCTAGATCTTTGCCTACAGCGAAGAAGTTTGTGTTCATTGTCTAAGGAAAAGTTATTTATTATATTGGATAAAATAAAAAAGACTCATATGTAAATCTTTTTGGTTAGAATCAAGTCTCCTAGATAATAATCAACATCTGACCACTTGGTGGCCCAACTTCGCACGGGTCAACATGTGCTATGAACCTGTGGATTCCAAGAAAACATGTTTTCTATGAACAATCTTGCCACATATCTACCTATAGCTTGGATTAATATGTAAGTGCATAACTAAGGGATCTCCCCGCGCCACCAGCTGTGTCATACTACATTAGGCGGTGTGTAATCATAGCGGTAACCGTGAGATGTAATCCTCGTTTGCTTTCAAAAAGCTATACGGCGCTTGCCTTTTGAAAGCAAACGTATACTTAAATTTTACTTAACTTTACCAGTAATTAGGTAGACAAAAGTGTTGATGGAGGATTGAGCCTGATCTATTATATGTCATGTTTTTTCAATTTTAAGTTGTTCTCCTGTTGGTGATCCAAATAAATAAATACTTTATTAATTCTAACACCTGCGTTTTCGTCTGGAAATAATAAAGGTCTTATGAGCATACCCAAAGATATTCAATTGACAGCAACGGCCGATAACACGCAAGGAGAGGACTCAGAGAATAGTACGTATACTAACGACATATACGACGGTGAATTGTCATCGTGATGCCTTTATAATGTGGAGAAGGAATGACAAGGCAAACATAGAAGAAGACCACGTTCTAACTACCTACCTAGATCAACTAGATTGAGCACTCAAGGATGAGATCGTCAAAATTTAATTATATTCGAAACCGCGTATTTAAAGAGCGATGAATGTGAAACGAAAGAGGTCTAGAGAGAACTGAACTGACGGTCTACTCTCTCTGCCTATGTAATCTTTATATTGAAAATGTACCTACAATCTTTTGGGGGCCACCACGTTTCGGCATTATCAAAGCTTAATAAATCTTCGTAATATCGTATCGCACATCGTGGAAACAAGCCGATAGTGAATATAAATACAACGCGCGTCGTTCTCTTGAGCTGTCATTAGTCGAGCGATAGCAGGCTTAAAGTGTGTTGAGACTCGTGTGGACTTAAAGGAAGGAATATACTTAGAGTAATCACTTAGAGATGTCTCCTTTATTCTTGTGCGTTTTACTCGCGTGCATTTATGGTTCTTTTCAGGTGAGTTTTAATCACGTTTACATTAGAAAAGCTACAGGTCGCGTTTATGTACCCATGCCGAACATTTATATTGAATTAAAATAGCTGCTACACAACTCCACTTAATAAAACAACTATTAATATTGGAGGATGTTACAATAAAGTGTAAACACGTACAATTAGGAATTATGGATTGCCCATACAAACTTTCAACCCTTAATTCAGGGACTCCAAGATGTTTTTGAAAGATAGCCCATGTCTTTCCCTAGTATATAATCTACCTCCATGCCAAAGTTTATTAAGACCTGTTTAGACGTTTACTCAACAAATGGTCTTAAACAAACAAAGAAACCTTCGCATTTATAATACCTATTGGTATTACGAGTATGAATTCCCACACTATATCACCCAGAATTATCATGTTTAGGCTAAGTGCCAGATTTGCTGCGTTGTTTTCGAATCGCTTTTATTGATAGTGACATCCACGAAGATGCGCCTTTCTATTTATTCCTCATAGTTTACTCTATAGTGTAAGTGTGCAACCCTCCACTAATGTTTGAGTATTATCGGTACACACTGATTACATACCTATGAGTGACACGCACACTACAACCCTTACGAGATCACATGTTCTTATAATAATTATACGCATAGTCAGCCATCATTAAAGTATTAACACCTGAGACTACGCAAAAGAATGGCAGATGACCGAAACGTATAGATAGTGCCATCCACGATGACGCGCCCCACCAATTGCTAGTCGAGTGGGTTGCGGGATACGGGGAGTATAGATAGTGCCATCCACTGAGACGAGCCCCACTATTATTCCTCAAAGTTTATTGTGTAAGTGTGCCACCTTCTACTAGTGTTTGAGTATTATCGGCACACACGCACAATACAATTAATAGACTCGGGTCAAACACCGGGCATCTCGCGACCCCCTCGACTAGAAATAGGTGGGGCGCGTCTCCGTGGATTGGCACTATCTATATGACCTGAGTCAATAGGCAATAGACTCGGGTGTTAATACTTGTATGATGGCTGACTATGCTTATAATTGTGGGATCGGAATAATGTTTTCGTGTCTTGTAAACATTTGCCATTATGTCTTCTTTCACCGTAAAACACATGAAATGCTAAGAACATGTCAAATCAAATCAAATCAAAATCTTTTTATTTCATATAGGCCCAGGTGGGCACTTATAAAACGTCGAAAAAGAAGCACGGTTCGGGTTGGTCGCTTCCATGGTGAAGAACCGGCAAGAAACTCCATGGTTCCTCTTTTCAAATCATTAGGCATATTCAATTTTCTTTTTCGTTAATCTTTGGATAGAATGGCATGGCAGATTTGTATTTTGTATTTGTATTTGTATTTGTAACATCCTATTTGATTTAGTTCATTAAACAGCTATAAAGTTATAATAACGGTATAAATATATAATAATAATATAAATAATATATCCTCACGCCTTCCCACAAGGGTCCCCGAAGGGGTAGGCAGAGGTGTATAGGTAATACCCACACACCCACTTGCCGCCAGAGGTATATTAGGTGCCAACGTGACATGGCGAGTCAATCGACGTTACTCAAGCACGACTATACATACGCCTTTGAATCTCTTCTCTGACGTATGCAGGTTTCCTCTCGATGTTTTCCTTCACCGTAAAGCTCGTGGTGTGACTAATCACTGTACTAAACTAAACAAAATATATAACCGAATGATATACTGTAGGTTATTAAGTACATATTAGATTAATAGGACTGAATTGTGATTCAGACAAACGTCAGACTCCCTACAACATCATACATCATACAATATGAATACTATAAGGAGGCCGAGTTGGTTCGTTTGTTTGGACGATTTGAGTTTAGCGAATCTGAGGAACTATTAATCTGATTAATCTTTTTCTTGTAATAGATATCGCGTTTATTGAGGGAGGCAATATCAAAATATATGATCAAGCAGTGATGTAGGTAACAATAATTATCATACATAAATATTAATCGTCGTCATTAGTCTCGCTATAACTCGAGAATGGCACGAATGATTTGGATTTTTTTTGGTATAAAAGTATTCGCATGGATCCAATGATTGCTTAGATCCGATAGGTGGCGCTGCGATCACGCTGTTTTTTTTTCACGTCTAAACTAAGCTGGGCAGGATAGCTAGAAGTATACCTATACGTACGAATTTAACGTGGGTGAAATTGCGATGCATAGCTAGTACAATATATTATTACATGTCCAACGAAAGTCTTATAATGGACTGTGCGCATGCGCACTAGGACAGTGATCTCAGCGCGTCACGAGGTCAACCAACAAAGTGATTCCCCTTCCTTAGTATTGAGGCGAGCTTCCAACGCAACGGTTTACTTGTCAAAGACGTCTCTTTGCAAACAATAGATACATAAATCTCATTAACTCATGTAAAATTGTTGTTGGTGCGTTCGCGTGGCGAAGTGACAGTACTTTTTTTTTTAATATGAGGACGTTAATCGTGTTGTTCGCTGTAATAGTGTGCTCTCAACAGGTGATCGCGTTTTGGCCTTTGTTATCTAGTTACATTAGTATTATATCACAATTTGACAAAGAGTTTTGCCGATACCTATTTTGACGATATTTGTATAATATTTTGACGATGACCGCAAGGTCAATGAACCATGATTGGATGGTAGATAGAAGCCATTGATTCCATTCTAATATTATAATGAGATAAATAAATTAATACCGTTACCGTACCCTAAGAAATACCGATATACATACTTATATATGAGGAGGAAACGGTAGGTAGGTACTGCCAACTAAGTAGGGTTACCTGGTCAGGATTTGTCCTGGAATTGGAACTAGAACTTTGTACTCGATACCGGCGAGCATGTATGAAAAGACTAATGAATGTGGACGAAGCGAAATAGGCATTGTAAGTTGGTAAATAAATTTATAATTGTTACAGAGATCGACGCCTGAAGATAGCTCCTATGTGGCGGCGGTAGTGGAGTTTGAAAGGACCAATGACTTCGCGCAAAACCTTAATAACTATGTTCAGCTCATACAAGACGCAGCAGCACAGGTAAGATAACACTAGGTCAGTATGAGATCACAACTGGGACTTTCATTCCGAGACCACATCTTAAAAACAAAGGTACTACACGATCGCAGTCGACTGAAATTTATTTGATACAAGCAGATCCCAATTTTATATAAAAAAAAAATCTGGCATTAAACATATTCTAGGTATGTGTTAATCCAGCTTATTCATATACAAATATATACAAATTACGTTCAGGAATTTTAACGTGAAAGAGAGACAGTGTCACAAATTTCACATTTATAATAGGACCCGTTAATTTCTTTGATACTACAAATTTCGTTATATGATGGTTGATTTATAACTGGTGCAGTGAATTAGAGATTTTATACAATTACAATTTTTTTTATGAATGTATTATTATGACGACCGCCTGGTCTAGTGGCTAGAGCTCCTGACTGCGAAACTTGAGGTCGCGGGTTCGAATCCCGCTGAGGGCAGATATTTGTGTGATGAACACTAGTATTTGTACCTTAGTCTTGGATGTCCTATATATTTATGTATTTATCTGTCTATATAAGTAAATATATCGTTGTCTAGTTACCATAACACAAGCGTTGCTTAAGTTGGGACTAGGTCAATTTGTGTGGAATTGTCCCTGGTATTTATTATCATTATTTACACAACGGATAGCGTTAGCGTGAACACAAAGGGCTTTCTTTCTAGAGGGGTGAGTTTCTAGGTCTACTGTACTTTTATTATGACGACTCCAGGACGCTGATGTGGTGGTGTTCCCCGAGATGACACTGATGAACAGGACGCAAACTGCTAAAGTGCCGATCCATGGGCTTCTTCAAGAGTACTCCGTGCCTGCACTTAGACCCGACCTGTACGACGAGGTAAGCTGTCCTGACTTTCCATAAATGTAGTTTCAACAAAGTCCCTGTAGGGGAAGGCCGAAATGTACCATTCACCCGTTACAGATTGATTATGAGAGTTCGTCGCCGTCTCAAAAAGCGCGGCTATAGCCTGCGTCTTTGAATTTCTTCTCAAACGTATTTAACGGGTTTCCTCATGATATTTTCTTTCACTGGTGGTGTGATGAATCACTTAATAAGCTCGGAAAAACCTCAAAGGCAACTACTCCAACCACAATTTTAACCATGGCCAATGTATTGCTGCATTCGTAAATAATTATGTATATGTAAGCAAACTCTTTTTCCACCCCTACGTTCACGTTCAACGTTCGTCACGTCACAACAAACGTCACGTTTCAACAGAAAACCGGGTAATTTGTTTAGCCTTTTCTTCTCCTGGCAGGTTTGTTCTTGGCAACGGTGGTAAAAGTGACAGATTTATTTAATATTTGACATTATTGCATACTAGCTTATGCCTGCGGCTTCGCACGCGTGGAGTTCGAAAAAGTAGCTTATGTATTTTCCTGCTAGAATCGGTTCAGCCGCTTTGCCGTGAAAGAGCATCATACTTTATAATATTAGAACTTTGAATTTTAGAGTTTAAAAAAAATAAGTAGCCTATGTCCTATTCCTAGGTATAAGCCATCACGATTTCAACTTTCAGCCAAATCGGTTCAGCCGTTTTGCCGTGATGGAACCGCAAACATCCAAACTTACAAACTTTCACATTTATAATATTAGTAAGATAAGATTAATTATGCCCTTTACGCCGAACAAAATGTTTTTAATTTGACTATGCCACTATACTGTCCAGAAAATAAGTAGGTACTGTAACTCTTCCCTATAGAGTCTCGTGAGACTGTCGGAGGCAGCGCGGCAATACGCTATCTACGTAGTAGTGAACATTCGTGAGAGTATGAACTGCGCAGACGCACCCGGCGAGTATTGCCCGCAGGAGATTGAGTACCACTTCAACACAAATGTCGTGTTCGACCGGACAGGAGCCGTCATCGACAGGTGATTTTAGAACTTCAATATCTGTAAATAAAATACAGTTTCGCATAATTCATACTCACACGCATTATATTTATACTTTAGCCTATGTAATGCATTTTTTGACGAACTAGCTAACAAACATTTGCAGTGCCACCTATGGAGTCCAAGGTGACTCTAAGCTATTCAAGGACCTACGCAAATACACACAGAACGTTTTATCTAAGTCGGGCTTTTTGTTCTCGTTCTCTCGTTCTGTTTTTGCGAGACGAATGAACGGCGATTGTTTTATATATAGAAGAAGAAGATTATTGACTGACCTTTTTAATATAATGTCTAATTATTTTCAGATATCGTAAAATCAATCTGTTCGGCGAGCTAACGCACACTCCAGCTTTGACCCCTGACCTCGGCATATTCAGCACTGACTTTGGGGTCACGTTTGGCCACTTCATCTGCTTTGACCTAATGTTCCAAGTTCCTTCAATTCAAGTCGTCCAGAAACCTAACCTTACTGACATCATCTTTACCACCATGTGGTTCTCTGAGATGCCTTTCTTAACTGGTAAGTTGATATCAACATATTAAAGTACCACGAATGCCACAAGGTTTGAGTAGTCAAGATTGACGTGCAAGCTCCGGCTAACGACGGGCTGCTGATAAGTCCGCGGCGCCAGGTACTTAACAAAGGAAAAGACTAACTACATTTTTAAATATAATCCCCCTCAAGAGAAATACATTTTTCAGATCTTGAAATTAATGCTTTTAAGCCGTTGGAAAAATATTCCTTCGATTTCGACTTTCTACGAATGCCTTCATCTAACTGCTATCCAAAAATCTTCGTCCCCGTAACTCCCTTTTAACCTTACCAGCGAAAACGCATAAAATCTTTTGTAATCATAAAGTTATATTTACTGTTTTATACTTGTAAAATTTTTCTGAAAAAGAAGCCCACAGAACTATGTTCTGGAGTGAATATTACTCCCTTTAATAAAGTATTTCATTAATAATTTTGTTATATTTGGAGCTATTTGTCTTAATGCACGATGCATTAAGACAAATAGCTCCATGAGGATTTATTAACAACAGCCAATAACTTCTAAGAAGACAAACTGTTCTATTTTCTGAGTCCGTCTGTATATGCAATTGTTTCAGCTGTTGAAATCCAAGAGGCGTACGCATATGCGATGAATGTGAATTTCTTGGCGTCTGGTGCCAATAATGTAGCAGCGGGGAGCGCAGGTAACATGATTTGAATTGACCAATATGTTTTCAACTTATAATTTTAAGTATTACACAGTGACTCGGAGGGTCCATTTATATATATAGGAAAGTGTGCCAAGAAGGTACAGATTCGCTTTAGCTGGCGCGAAAGAGGAGTCTTGTGCACAACAGTGGGTTCAAATGACATAACGTTTTTAGCGTCACTTCAAATAAGTTCTCAATTAGTCGGAATCTTTTTTAAACACCTGTTTTGATTTTATTTCAAATAAGCTAAGGTCACATTATTAAAGTCCATATTATTGGAGGAAACATGATTTAAGCTTAAAGATTAACGTTTGTATATATCCCAGGTTCAGGTATTTTCTCCGGCAAGGCCGGTGCCTTAGTGAGCATTATGCCTGGACTGCCGACCACCCGGCTTCTCGTCGCTAGAGTTCCCAAAGTGCCTGGACAGGTAATTTTCATCATTTGCCGGAAAACCATTGTGTGCAAATAAGCTTTTTGTGTATGTTGCCCGCGGGTTTTCGCTGGATACTGGTGTACAGCATACAGGCGCTATACTTTCTTTGCCTCTTGCTTTCGTCAAACGTAATTCTTCCATTAATAAATTATTACTCTATTATTCATATACTTCCCGTCAGAAAAATCGAAACACCTTTCAAGTTTATGTATTGTAAGGATTATCAGTTTTATTTTAATATTGCATGTTTCGATTTTTCTGATGAGAAGTGTATCTATATATACATGTTAATTTGGTATGCTTTAAAAAGTTGAAAAGTTCTACACCAATTTAATTAACATTTTGACACAATAGACAATCTGCTTTTATTTAATTAGTATTTATCGGAAGCTTTCATCCAGGGGACCACAGTGCGCCTGGTTAATAATAATAAGTGTTTTTTTTTATTAAAAAATAAGGAACCTCTTTCTTTCAGGTGACAGGTACATATCCAGGGCCGATTTACGACAACCCAGCCGACCACGATTCGTTGGTTCTAATTAGCGACCCGTCTTTCCCCGCCCACGTCTCCAGGCAACTAGTTAACGGCTTCCAGGAGTTCGTTCTCGTCGATAAGGATGTCAGCTGCAAGTTTACTGTCAGGCTCAACCTGGGCGAGGGCGAGCTGGTAAGTTGGATCGAATATGGATAGGCTTAAGTAAGCTGATGTTGGTGCTATTTTAATTGCAATGCTGAATAACACAATTTAAGCGTGTCCCACTAAATTTTAAACCGACATGTGACCCTTTAGGAATTTAATAAAACCTCGTAATTGCAAAAACATAAATTCCCTGAAATATAATATATCTCCTCACGCCTTCCCACAAGGGTCCCCGAAGGGGTAGGCAGAGGTGTATAGGTAATACCCACACACCCACTTTCCGCCAGAGGTCTATTAGGTGCCAACGTGACAGATGGCGAGTCCATCGCCGTTACTCAAGTACGACTATACATACGCCTTTGAATTTCTTCTCAGACGTATGCAGGTTTCCTCTCGATGTTTTCCTTCACCGTAAAGCTCGAGGTGTGACTATTCACTGTACTTAAGTTCAGAAAAACTCATTGGTACAGTCGGGAGTCGAACTTCCTGAAATCGGAAATCTCAATATTTCAGTTTGTCAGTGTTATGCATGCCATAGTATTCTATTTATTTATCAAGTTTCCGAGCATAATTACATCCTAACCCAATTACATATAGGCACCTAAATTCTGTTTGAACAATGAAGTATTTGGGTATTATAGTACAGTTTCACTTCTTAATTTGCTTTTCTCTAGTTTAATTATATATTTCTTAAATATCTAAGGAGCAAGGAAGAATATACATACATACAGAACGTAGATTAGTACGTTGAAGGTATAAACAAAGCCTCGTAGCAGACTATGCCATAAATTATATTGTTTGTCATAGAGATGCGCGCAAACGACAAACGTGCAGTTTTAGTGATCTGTCGATAAAATGCTATATGTGCGTGAGTCATCGCTACGCAAATGTGTATAGATCCAAAAATAATAGGTTGCGTGAACCAATAGGTTGAGTGTTGTCAAAGTAAATATTGTCAGTGGTAATAGAATCTAACATATTAGGCACGACTTAACGATAATATTGCAATTAGCTTGTAAATAACAGCGGTTACGCACTCATTGTATTCATTAACTTTGATATAATAACTTTGATTATATTAGATTTTTTAATTATTATATTTTAGTTACTAACTAAGTAACTGTAAAAAATGCATGTAAAGTGTTTTTGGACCGCATGATATTAACCAATTGTAGTGACAAGTAAGTTATATCCGTTTTATTGCACGCTTGCTTATACCGCTTTACTAATTAGCAAAGCTTGGCTTTTTATATTTTCCAAGAGCTTTATAGGCACTAACGACAGGGCCGATGACATTTTCATATCAAATTTATAATAATAATAATATAATATATCCTCACGCCTTCCCACAAGGGTCCCCGAAGGGGTAGGCAGAGGTGTATAGGTAATACCCACACACCCACTTTCCGCCAGAGGTATATTAGGTGCCAACGTGACAGATGGCGAGTCCATCGCCGTTACTCCAGCACGACTATACATACGCCTTTGAATTTCTTCTCAGACGTATGCAGGTTTCCTCTCGATGTTTTCCTTCACCGTTAAGCTCGTGGTGTGACTAATCACATATCAAATTTAACTTTTGTTTTTATTTACATTTAATATAATTATTATTTTTTATCTAATTAAATTTGTAATAGAGATAAACTAACTATAAAAAGAATAAATGTCCCAAACCTGTGTCACGCGGAAGGGTGCCAAGAAGGTTGGCGGCATTGCCAAGTTGTGTGGCAACCAGGATTCAATAAACCTATGGAGACGGTTGAAAATTTACCCAAAGCTATACTCGGTTAGGAGCTTTGGGCTTGCATATGATGGCGACGCTTTTCTATTTGACTTAACGCAATAGAGGTGGTGGCGGTATAACCGCTCATCTAATGGATATTGTAGATTCCAAGACAATAATATAATGTCATAATCCTTCCAGGAGCCACGGTACCGAGCATTTATTCACGATGGCAGCAACACGTACGCTCGCCGAGAAGTCGGCGTCATTGGCTGCGCGGTCGTCGCTTGCAAAACCGATGACGTTCATAGCTGTGTTTATAGGTAACTTAATTAAACATAACATTGTTGGACCTTAACAAATTATAGCAACTTCAACTTCAACTTTTATGCTCATAAAAGATAGTAAATATATATTTTTTGGTTTGTAATCTATTTAATTACTAACGTAGTACTTATATGTTGCAGAATTAAACAGACTGAGACGGATACGGAAATACAGGAGTTGGAGATAAAAATGACGACGTACAGACATCATTATAATAGCACGTTAAAATGCGACGATATAGTCTACTTCCCAGCGTCGCTTAGATCCAACAAGTTCCCACTTGATCCGAAGAACTTTTCGTTCGTCGAACATCAAAATGACGGGGGGCTACAAAATGGTGGGCGATTACAAAATGGCGGAATATTGGATAACAGTCTTGTTGATGATGAAGTTAAGGACAAGTCTGGTCGCGAGCAAATAACGTATAAAATCAAGTTGCCTCAGAATACTCTGATAGCCTTCGGTATTTGGGGAAGGGTTTACAACAAAGATGTTGATCACAACAAACACGCTACTGAGGAAGATTATAGGAAGTATAACAACATATTGGACATTATTTACGGTGTCGAAGACTCTAACAAGATCTAAAGATGGTGTTAATAACCATAGATATATGTAAAGAAATATATGATGTTACAATTTAGGATATTGTCAAAACTGATTACGAAATTTGATGTAGGATCATGATATTCGAATGAGAACAAATGTATTGGGCAAATGGAAGAAAGATTGCAAGAATCTTAATCCTATTCGCCATTAGGCATCTATCATCATCATCTACCATGGGAGCGGAGCCATCATCATTTACATATATGGATGAATGTGGATGAAGTGTTGGGCAAAGCTAGTTATATATTGATATATATATATATATATATATATATATATATATATATTCCTCGGATACCTGGATCAAATAGATCGGACTCTCAAGGACGGGAACGTTAAGAGTACTCGAAACCGACGAGCATGTATGAAGAGACTGATGAATGTGGACGAAGCGAAAGAGGTATGTAAGTCTAGAGAGAACTGGCGCTCTATACTCTCTGCCTACCCCGTTAGGGACTCGGCGTGATGATATGTATGTATGTATGTATATATTGTTAATTAGAAAGTGTATCTCTCTGTCTAATCACGTTTACATACCAAATTTGAAAGTTGACTGATAATGCTGTGATTTTTATAATTTCAATGTACATATACTTTTTTTTAATCTTTTAAACTAATTGGTTAAGAAAACAACTGAATAAAAATTTTGAGGTAAATTTTAAGATTATTATTTATTAAATTTCCTGTGAAGCTCTAAAGTAATCGGCTGAAATAAACATGCCTACATAAATATATATTGGAGATATAAAGTATGAAAGCGAGTAATAAGCCTATTTACTCAATAAATTATAGTCTAATTGAATTTCTATATAGCTGTGGATTTCCAGTTTTACAGGTACAGGGCAGCTGCATTCAGCGGTGTGAGATCCTTCAGCGGAGTGTCTACCGGAGGCTCCCGAGGCTGTGCGGTGGTGGCCTGCACGGGGGACACCATTGATACATGCGCTAAGAGGTATGCACAATGACGTTTGAAGTAATAACTCCTAATGGTAGGGTAAACCGCGTCGTTACGTAACGTGTTACAGCAAAAGTGCCATCTGAACTTGTCTATAAACTCGACTAAATAGCTTTTAAAAACGGAGAAAAACTCTGACATTACCTACCTAACATAATACTACGCTCCTAAATAAGATGACATACGTTTATGTCGTTGCATGATCGTTCAACGCCCTTTCGGACAGAAGCCTATTAAATTCTGCTACTGCTTAGGATTTTAACCAAGAGGTCTCTTTAAATACCTCTAGTAAATTTTTTAAACAATTGAATTTCCACAGGTTCCCCCAATATGCCGCCAACAGGACGGCATTATTCGAAGAGATTACCATCGAGGGCACAGTACCGACGCCTGTACGCGACTCAGTCCTACAGGCCGACGATACTACATTTTTCCCTGTATCAATGAAGACGTCGATTATGCCCCTGGAGCCTCAAGACTACGTATACAGCGCACGCGCAGATGGTGACGACACAGTTCACACGCTGTCCCTCGTGAAGTTAGATGCCGAGCTGTATTCCTTCGCGTTGTGGGGCCGAGAGTTCGCCACTGATGATCAGGACGCAACTCCTCCTATAGAATATGCGACCGACTCCTCGACTACACATCTTCTCAGAACTGTACTCATGATCGCTGTCATTGCAATGATGTTTAGTTAAAGGCATTATTTTATAAATTTTAAACAAATATTAGTAAATAAGATCAGATGTTGCTTAATGTCTAGTCGCACAGGTTCTTTACAGAAGTGCTATTTGTATCAAATTATTTATTAAGGTAATGTTTTGATGTTACGTACATTTTATATTTACCTTGCTTTTTGATAAAGGGTAAGTTTGAAACGATTTTACTTTGATTTCATCCCTATTTACGCCATACACTAGAACACGTAAAGCTAGTAAGTAACCCACAAATAAAAAAAAAACTCCTGTATCCAGAGTTGCCGTTATTTGACACTACTTAAACGTATAATTTTA
This sequence comes from Drepana falcataria, assembly GCA_945859725.1. Lineage (NCBI taxonomy): Eukaryota > Metazoa > Arthropoda > Insecta > Lepidoptera > Drepanidae > Drepana > Drepana falcataria. The sequence continues at coordinate 3,481,886 of OX243941.1, read as the reverse complement.
TGCTGAATACGTTTTATACCATGGCATTATAACTAAAATGTTATCCAAAGAAAATTTTGCGGGTTACGACATTTGAAATTGTTATTTTCAAACCAAGCAAACCTCTTTTTTCAAAACAACATTATTTATCAAGGCAACATTACCTAGTAAAACGTCATAATGATAAAAAATATCTGCGAATTTTGTCATCTGAATGTATTAACTAGCATTTTTTTCTTATCTTAAAAAAGTGCTTTCATTTAAGTGTTCATCTATTAAAAACTGGCGCTCTACTCTCCTCGCCTACCCCGTGAGGGATTTGGCGTTATGATATGTATCATATGTATCTTATATTAAACTGAGGTTGCGAAATAAAGTGCTGTAGGAGCCGCAAATGAACCAGTTGGCATCGACAAAACAACTCGTTTTGTTTCAATGACAAAAAAAGTCGTTTGTATTTCAGTATTGGAGAAAAAAAACGTATTATCCGAATTCATGACCTGAGATCGGAAAGCTATTCTTTCGCGCTACCGTCTTAATGTTTATCGGTAAATTCTGATTTTAACATTATTATTTATTCACAAATTTATAGAAAATTTATATAATACAGGCTTGTTAGTTACACCGTTTCATAGAACAAAACTGTTACTTCTAGGAATTTCGTCCTATTTTCATTGCTCTGAATCGTATTGTTAGTATCTTTTTTTTATTATAAGTATTACTTAATTATTTCATTTCATAACAACCACTAAACGCTTTTACCAACTGAGTTTTTTTTATATCCTCACGCCTTCCCACAAGGGTCCCCGAAGGGGTAGGCACAGTTGAAGCGATCGCTAAAGATGCACCAAAAGAACAAAAACTCAACCAAAATAATCTCACGGGTACTAATCTAATTGCAAAGAAGCGGCGTCTTTTAAGACGCAGTTAGAATTCTAGCATATTTTATCCATAAAAGGTTTGAAAATATTACAATACATCTGATTGCATAAGGCGTAGGGTACATGTTAATAGGTATGTTAATTTAGTATTGAATGATATCAACTTGGCCTTGATACCGGCAGATGTAGCCTGGTGTGACGTAGACACCGTAGTGTGCACTACAGAACGTCTCAAGCTATCGTTAGTGACATAGTGACCCGCAGCGCGCGTGGTTAGGCCAATTTACGGAAAGTTTGAAAATGACGCAAACAAAAAGGGTTCTTGCAATATACACGGGCGGTACCTTTGGTATGCTGAAGAATCAACAAGGAGGTAAGTTTTTTAACGCTTTAAAAAATCTTTCTATTTGCTCTGTTTTTTTTTGTGAATTCTTTGTTTTTATCAGTGATACTTAAATCTACGTGTTCGAAATTAAGCAAAGCTTGTACTATAGGTACTCACTAAAGGATGACATACTAAATACATTGAATAATGTACTGCAATATAATATACATATACATATACTATGTGTTAATCCAACTAATTATCAATCTCAGTGCCAAATTTCATCAGATTCCGATTAGAATTGGTTGCCTAAAAGAGGAACAAACATGATGACGTTTGTGACTAAATATCGCACTTATAATATTATATTTATCTTCATGCCTTTCCACTATAGTCTCCGATGGGGTAGGCAGAGGTTTGAAGGAACGACACACCCACTTTCCGCTAGCGATATATTCAAGGTGCCAAATTGACAGATGGCGTGTCCATCGCTGTTACTGTTACTCCAACACGAATGTCTCCTCACGCCTTTCCCACAAGGGTCCCCGAAGCGGTAGGCAGAGGAGCATAGGTCATATCCGTACACCAACTTCCGCCAGAGTTTTATTATAGGTGGCAAAATTACAGACGGCGAATCCATCACCGTTACTCTAGCTCGAATATACGTTCTTGAATTTCTTTTCAAACGTATGCAAAGTCGCGATTCGCAATTGCAATCTTCTGATATCACGACTCTTTATAATATTAATAGGATATACAATACAGTGTCAAAGCTATATCTTCGCAGACAGGACTTGCAACCCTGACTTTCCACGTGACTACTTAAGCCTCTGGGCCATCATGTCTGGTTTCATCCAATAGTGCCTCAAAATTGTTCGCCAGCTTTTCCTCATACGAAAATAAGTCGGAATTTTGTAGTACCTAAATGCCAAGCAGTGGTTTGAAATTATCATAAATTTCAGTACTAGTACCGCAAAAGAATATAGAAAAGGTGATACGGAAGCTGCCCCAGTTGCATGATGAAGATTACTACCAGCAACACCTCGCCGGTACAGACATGGAGGAATACTTGGCTTTGCCTGGTAAGGTATACCTAAAATATTAGTTTTATCTGCTTCAAGACAATTAGGTTAAATAATAATAATTTTAAGAACAGGAAATGGAATCCCTCTCGCTATGTTATTCGGCATTACTCTATATAAATGTGTTAAGTATAAGCCCAAGAAAATTGTTTATTTGTATCCCCGACTCGGGGCCGGCACATGAGTCTACTCATGTGGTGCCGGTAAGCTACCTGTATTTTTAAAGAATGCAAATGAGACAGGTATATAGACGTGTTATGTAATAATATCTGCCTTTTAAACACTCTTGAAATATGATTGCAACAGCAAATTATAGTAAGAATAAAGAATCAAATTTTCACTCATAAACGTCACGTCACGTTTCACCATTCTGGAGAAAGGTTATGAGGTATTGAAATTGCCCGACTGGGGCAGGACCTCCACCTTATAGAAGTCCGTAGCAAAATAACACAATTTATTGTGTTGTGTTCCTACGCGGTGAATAAGGTTTCCAGTAATGAGCTCCTTGGGGAGGGGGGAGGATTGTTACATTGTATTGGAAGCAGAGGGATTAAACCCATTATGCTGCCAACACACTATAACTCTCCGAACACAGAGTGGCAACACGCAAGTGATACCTCAGTATCGTGAGCGTAAATAGGCTGCGGTAACCGTTACCCATTAGATGGGCCGTATGCTTGTTTGCCACTCTTGTTGTATAAAAAAAATGATAATGATAATAAATATTAATTAATAACTTTGTCCTCAGATGGCAAAGACACAGATCTAAAAGTACTGTACAAAATATATGAATACGATGAACTGAAAGACTCCTCAGATTTCACCATAGATGACTGGATCAGGCAGGCTCGAGATATAAAGGTAGGTACATTACTTATTACTTATTACATACATTACTTATTACATAACCGTACAGAGAGACGTTGTGGCCGAGTGGTTCAATTAGTCGCCTGCAATACAAAGTATGCAAATTCTAATCCCGACTGTACCAATGACTTTTTATGAAGTTAAGTACAGTGGTTAGTCATAGTCATACACTTGAGAAGAAATTCTACGTTGTATATATAGTTGTGTTTGAGAAATGGCGATGGACTCGCCATCATATGTTGGCAACTAAATATATCTCTGGCGGAAAGAGAGAGTTGTGACACCTTTGCCTACCCTTTCGGGGACCCTTATGTAATATATCTCTGTGCAAGATGTCATCCATTTCCGTTCTGTAGTCTATGTTTGAAGGAGGAACTAATATCCTCACAGTTTCGCATTTGTAATATTTGTATGAAAAGTAGGTATATCTTGACGCCTTGCTAACCTAGGGCTCCTGAAGGGTGTAGGCGGAGGTGTGTCGGTAGTCACTGGAGACTTTTTAGGTACCGGCGTTTCTTAATTCAAGATAAATAAAAAAAAATCTCCTAATACTGTATGGTTTGCAGAATTTCTACCACGAATACGATGGGTTCGTCGTGCTCCACGGGACGGACACCACGGCGTATGGCGCTTCAGTACTGTCTTTTATGCTCGAGGTGGTGGGGAAGACTGTGGTCCTCACTGGCGCACAGGTATTGTTACGACCGACCTAGTGAACTAACTCATTTTCGTAAGGAAAAAATTACTATTTTCGGACACACATTGCTACAATCACAGTGAAAGGCTAAATCAACTTTATAATGGAGCAATGATTGACTGTCTAGAAACGGATTAAATTTTTAAAACTTGTTTCGTTTTTTTACCGCTCTTCCTGAAAGAAAACCAATATGGCGAATATGTTGTCCGACTTCGTACGTAGGTACTACACATTAAAAGTAGTAAATATCGGCGGCGATGGACTCGCCATCCATCACGTTGGCACCTAATATATCTCTGGCGGAAAGTGGGTGTGTGGGTATTACCTATACACCTCTGCCTACCCCTTCGGGGACCCTTATGGGAAGGCGTGAGGATATATATATCAATAGGAATTCGTAAATTTCAAATTTAATGTAAGGATTTACATAGCACACCTGAAATAACTATACCCAGCAGTGGGATGTACCATTAACGGTAACAATTACACCATTAATTTTTATACATGCATTCATATTATTTATACATACATACATACATCCCGCCGAGTCCCTCACACTAGGCTGAGAGAGTAAGGCGCCAGTCTTCTCTGGACTTACAGACGTCTGTTTTTCAGATTCCAATCTTCCAACCACGCAGCGATGGCAACAATAATTTCCTGTGCGCTGTTCTAATAGCGGCCACTCTTCACATTCCAGAAGTTTGCGTGTTCTTCGGAGCCAAACTCTTCAGAGGCACTAGGTGACATACCTTTTATAGAGAAATAAGATGGTAAAAAATAATCCAGCCAGTCAGCCTATGGACGCTTGCATCACTAGTGGTATCGTTCGTGCGTTGCTGACCTGCAGCAATTTTCACACCCTAAAGTGATACAGTCATGAAGTCCACTAAGAGGCGCCCCACTATTATTTCCTACTGTTCATAGTGTAAGTGTGCAACCTTCCACGAATATTTGAGTATTATCGGTACACCCTATTACCTATGAGTGCACACAACAATTAATAAACTCGGTCATACTCCGCGCATCCCGCGATCCCCTCGACTAGAAATGGTGGGGCGCGTCTTCGTGGTCGACGCTATCTATATGTACCTATTACATAATACTGTGAATTTTAAAATACCCTAAACTGACTGTTTTACTAAACGACTCAATAAAATGATTTCTTTTAATCCCTATTGTGAAGAATTAAGTCGAAGAACTGTAGTAGTAAATACGAGTACTGTACGTAGCCACGACAAGATAAATCTGTCGAACATACATTTTTAAGTAGATGATACAAAGCCCTCGTATTTTTACAGGGTTAAGAAAGTGTCCAACACTCGAATATATGCATTCGACTCGCCCAATTACCCCCCAATACTGGAAGCCAAGACTACTCTCGATGTCGACCCAAAAATGTTGATACATGCTGCTGGCTCCGTGCCTAACGAATGTCGTCTGCACGATCAGCTCTCCAAGAAGGTTTACATCTTGAAGGTTGCTCCAACTATCACGCCAGAGCTAATAAGTGCAGTGTGTGAAAATATGGAGGGTGCGTATAAACAGGATGTCTTGAAATAGTTAGCTTCTAGAAGTTATAAGGTGCATACATACATACATATCATCACGCCCTAGTCCCCAACGAGGTAGACAGAGAGAAGAGGTATTGTGAATATATCCTTATGACAATGCTATAACAACAAGTAGCTTCAAAGGTCACAAAATGTCAAAATTACTAATGGGAAATAATACTCACTTCGAAATATTTTTATTTTTTCAGAAGCTATTCTAACGTAGTTAGATTCTACATGTAAATATAATTTTATTGTTTAGCTTTATGCGAAAATAAGGGTCTTCGGGCGATTTTCTATGCATTTGCTTATTATTATTGTGTTAAGGAGCAAAGGCTTTTATCTGCACGAAAAGTTTTACACAAAGTTACTTGATTTATAGTATCGCTGGTCCCATTAGACTCAATAGAGAGATAAGCACTCGTGACAGATAGACGCTGAAGTCTTGTTTCGACCTGGTTAATGCTTGATCTCCCTATATCATAGTATAAAGAGAGGAAGTAGGCTATCTCCGGCCCAATTCGCGATATAATTGCCTACTGTCTTAGGGTTGTCACTTTTAGCTAAATATTAGGCGCAGCTGTTCGCGCTTCGCTAGCAACCGCATGAACAGCGGCAACGTCAAGTCAACATTAAAAACTAACGACTGTCTCTTAGACTATAATCGAATTTGTTGTTATGATTCGAACTTTGTTTTATATGTATTTGATTTACTATTAGTCAATTAGGTACTCGTACATACTTATTTTGAATTACGATTTTCTGTAAGTAGGTAGGTACTTAGTTACTATACCTACAATACTGAGAAATCGGCATAACTAAACGTAATCAAAGAAATAGCGGCAAACCAATTGCCAGATCAAAAGTACCTAATACATTCTAGTAGGAAATTAGGCCTACCTACCTACTTCCTGTGTGATAGAAAACTAATACAAACAAAAAACATGTAAGTACGTAGGTATCTCATCATCAAGTAAAATTATATTATGCTAGAATAAGTGACTAACTTACCTTTCCTGTTCAATAGGTAATCTGAACAGAGACAGGTCTGGAATCGATGAATTATTAAGACACCCAAACACACAGCAATACGTTCTTCTGCGATTATCAGACATTTTGATGATGATATTGATGAATAAATCATTTAGCGGTGCCGAAAAGCCGTGACGCGCGCGCGAACCTTGTGCAGTGTTAGCCCCGACTGGCGCACTGAGAAACGGGTCGAGATTTTGTTAAAGTGTGCGTGCGTAGACACATAGATACAATAGCGCACACATACAAGCCGCGCGCGGTGCGTTTGTATGAAGATAACCTACTTTGTTCTTTATACTATGCCTATACTGCCTAGCTTAAACAAGCTTACTTTTTGTTATATAACTGCGAAAACATGTTAATGGTTGTACCTTAAATATTGTTTATGTAAATTTAGATTAGATGTAACTGTATGTTTTCCTATTAAAATAAAAATAAAAAATAAAAAAATATGTTTTGTGGATTTCTCTTTCGATTTTGTTTTTATATATATTCACGCTTTTCACAATCACATAACTCTTTTCGATATGATGTGAGATGAGATAAGATGGTGCTGATCATCATCATCGTCATGAACACAACACACTTTCGCCTGAGATATATATTTAGGTATCAATTTATATAACTAAATTCTATATGCATTTTCTATTCCAGGCGTAGTATTAGAAACGTACGGCAACGGCAACATTCCCATAAAGCGGAAGGAGATCTACAAGGAAATTGAGAAGGCGGTGAAGAATAATGTGCTGGTGGTGAACGTGACGCAATGCATCAACGGGACTGTGCTGGGGAAGGCCATCTACGAAACTGGTTTGGTAAGCACATGGTGACGTCGAGAGCGATCTATTGGGTGGCACTGCTGAGTATTAACCAGACCCTCGTTAAAGTACGGACTGAGTATTGTTGTTAGTGGTCTACCATCACACTCCACGTGTATTAATACAGCGCCGGAGATTTATACTTAAGAACCGACTTGGCACGAAAGTATGAACAGTTTTAATGTCTTCTCAATCGTATGCAGATTAATTGACCATGTTTTACTTCACTGTAAAGATCTGGTGGTATAACTAGGAGCAATGTATTCAGTTTGGTAAAGGCATGGCTAGCTATACTGACTTCTATGTCATGACTATGACTTCTATCCTCTTGCTTCTATGCAATTAGCCAATTTCTATTTCGAGTACTTTACTCTCAATAAGAGTACTGGAAACAGGCCAGTATGACTATGTCGATGAAGCGATGGTCTGTCAGTCTAGAACGAAGTGGCGCTCTATTTCCTCTGCCCCGTAAGGCGTGATGTATGTATTACGATAATTATTTCACTTACAATTTTCAAAGTGTTATTTCGGCATGAAAGTTTTGATACATATCCTAACCCAATAATGAGCTCCTTGGGGAAGGGGGAGGATTGTTACATTGTGTTGGAAGCATAGGGATTCGTCCCATTATGCTGCCAACACACTATAATTCTCCGAACACAGAGTGGCAACGCGCAAGTGATACTTCAGTATCGTGTGCGTAAATAGGCTACGGTAGCAGTTTCCCATCAGGTGGGCAGTATGCTTGTTTGCCACTATTGTAGTATAAAAAAATAAAAAAACAGGCTTACGTCGAATAAAACTATTTTTTTACAGTTACTGGTGGAGTGCGGAGTTATACCATCATTTGACATGACCGCGGAGGCTGCGTGGGCCAAGCTCTGCTATGTGCTAACCAAAACTGAACTCAGCTATGATGAAAAAGTTGAGGTGAATATACAACTGTGTTTTCAACGACGACTATACTTTAAGCGTTAACATTTCCGGGTAAGAAATTGTCTTAAAGACTGTACCTACGTCTTTGAATTTCTGCTCTAACTTTTGCAGCCTTCCGCTCGATGTTTTTCTTCGCCGTAAAGCTCGTGGTGTTACTAATCACTGTACTTAAGTTCAGAAAAACTTATCGATACAATAATATAAAATACAATAAATGATGATATGTATGTATGTATAAATAATAATAAATAATATCCTCACGCCTTCCCACAAGGGTCCCCGAAGGGGTAGGCAGAGGTATATGGGTAATACCCACACACCCACTTTTCGCCAGAGGCATATTAGGTGCCAACGTGACGGATGGCGATATGTATGAATGTACCTATGTACAATAATATATACATATGCATGCAACTACTCCAAATGCTAGGTCACAAGGACCATTGGAATGTATGTACAGCTATAAAAATGTATTATTATATATTTTCAGCTAATGAAGACGAATATCCGAGGTGAACTTTACAACCCGAACAAACAATAAAGTAATTATATTATTAATTGTGTTGATTGAGACATACATATAATTGTATTTAACACATATATTTTTTATACATATACGTGTTATATTGAAATATATATATATATAAACTTCAAAAACTCAAAAAGTTCTGCGCCGATCGAGCTGAAATTTTAGCATGATATATAATCCGCATCAAGGATTGTTTTTATCTTTTTTGCATCAGTCACATATCCACAGCGAAGCGTGGCAGAGTACAGCTATATAATGTAAATATATCCTCACGCCTTCCCACAAGGATACCCGAAGGAGTAGGCAGAGGTATATAGGTAGTGCAGGCTTCCTCTTGATGTTTTCCTTCGTTGTTATATTTGGAGCTATTTATTCTATTCATCGTCATGAGAATATATTCATATCACCCTACAACGTCTAGAAGACAAATTGTTCTATTTCCTGGGATAAGTACCTATTGTATTATGTAGGTAAATAAATGGGGCAATGACAAATACATTCAAAGTTACACATTTTATTAAAAAATAAGATATGGTAACTAAAATTAGGATAACGTACAATGAATATTAAAATATCAATTAATTTGCCAAGCAAATATCGGAATATTATTATAAATAATTGTACTTAGAAATAATAACAATAAACATTTTGTGCTGAGAACAAAAGATATAGAAGAATGTCGACAAGTATAAAAAAATACACCAAATTCAAATCACACCAATTTTACTTAGACGCAAAATTTCGTTGCAGGCGAGCGAACGTAGAGGCATCACCATGTCGAACGCTTTTACCTCTAAAGTGACAAGTAAGGATACTGTCCGCCCGAGACAGGTGTATTTGACGTCCATAAATATATCCCTTTCGTACACTTGAATAATTATAGCAACTGTGGGTAATGATACGGCCCTTGATGAGGTTAATTAACTATTTTGCGCTCACTCTCATGTGCTGGTAGATTAGTGAGAATCAGCTCTTTAAAATCATAAAATAACGAAATTGTAACTATAATAAGGTCAATGGGTAATTATTTTCTTCTCGGGTCAAATCCCGGTCTACCGGTCTACTAGTCTATCGGGCGACGGCGTCAAGTTTCATAGGTCAGGAGGCTAGACCGAAAAGTCGACATTCTGTTCAGGTTACCTATAATTTTGAATTCCCAACGAATGTATTGATCTTTTTCGATTAGATTCAAAATTACCCATTTTCCTTTCAACTGTGCACAATTTTATAAGTTTTTGGATCGTGCATACGAAATTTTGCGTTTTTTAAGGTAGGTACAATCGAGCACTAGTCTTTTAATATTTTTTTATGAGAATAGCACGCATGACGTCTTTACTTCGCAGTTACGGGAAACTCACACATCTACACAACGAAGGCAGAGCCTTGTCAAGAACACATTGAAAGTTTACTATTATTTCTACTCACTTGTACAAAATCTATTTGTTCTATTTACCTGTACTCATCATTCTAATTGAAAAAATATATTTTACTCTTTATTTGAAGTAAATGTCATGACCACGATATCAAATTAAGTTTATATGAATGCAAGTGATTTATAAGTATTTATTATGTATGTGGTAAGAAATGGTCAGGCGTAATTTGGATGTCTCTACCAGATTATTATTATATTACAAACACATATTATAATAATAATAATATATCCTCACGCCTTCCCACAAGGGTCCCCGAAGGGGTAGGCAGAGGTGTATAGGTAATACCCACACACCCACTTTCCGCCAGAGGTATATTAGGTGCCAACGTGACAGATGGCGAGTCCATCGCCGTTACTCAAGCACGACTATACATACGCCTTTGAATTTCTTCTCAGACGTATGCAGGTTTCCTCTCGATGTTTTCCTTCACCGTAAAGCTCGTGGTGTGACTAATCACTGTACTTAAGTTCAGAAAAACTCATTGGTACAGTCGGGATTCGAACTTGCGACCTTTGCGTCGCAGGCAACTGCTCGAACCACTCGGCCACCACGGCTCTTAACATATTAAGTTACATATATATATATGTGATGGTGTTTCCATCATTGAAAATGTGACGATATACTTTCTAATGATTAGTACTTAATTTCTAACCATGAAAATAAAGCACATTCTAAACGATGAGATAAACACATCAATACATAGGATTTCCACATTTTAGTAACAATTTTAAATAGAGTTACAAAGATATTTCAATGTCATATAGGGGTTGTATATATAATTATTTTGTTATCGATTGTACTATTACCTAAATACCATATCAAAAATGTACCGTCGTTTCTACGATATTACACAGAGTATTTATACAATATACTGAGCTAGCAGTGTGCTACACGTAGTGGGTATCGGCAAATATAAAATGGCACTTACAAATAGTGACGTTCATCATCCAACACTAAGTGAAGAGTCTAAAATGCACCTCCTTTTGCTGGACGAAGCCACCGTAGAGATTGCTGCTGAAAATGAAATATCATTATCATCATATCATCACGCCGAGTCCCTAACGGGGTAGGCAGAGAGTATAGAGCGCCAGTTCTCTCTAGACTTACATACCTCTTTCGCTTCGTCCACATGACTAATCACTGTACTTAGGTTCAGAAAAACTCAGTTCAGTCGGGATTTGAACTTGTGATCTTTGTTTCGCACGCAACTACTCTAACCACTCGGCCACCACGGCTTTATATAATTACATCAGCTTTATAATATTGGTATAGATAGGTAATTATATTCTTTAATATCGAGTTCTGCAGCCAGGATCTCTGACTACTAGACCAGACGGCCTTCATAAAGTGAAGCTCACTTACGTAGAGTTAGTTGTCAGCCGAGGGGTGCAGCCTCTTGAGCACCTGCGCCAGGTCGAGGCCGGTGAGCGTCTTGAGCGCGGGCGGGATGCCGCTCGCGAGCCGGGCCACCTCGCCCGTCGCCCCGCCGTCGCCCACCAACACTATCTCGTCCGTCTTCGCCAAAGGAGCCGACACTTCGGCTGCGATCTGCAATGCATTTATATTTATATATTCTCACGCCTTACCACAAGGGTCCCCGAAGGGGTAGGCAGTGGTGTATAGGTAATACCCACACACCCACATTCCGCCAGAGATATATTTTAGGTGCCAGCGTGACAGATGGCGAGTCCGTCGCCTTTACTCAAGCACGGCTATACGTACGCCTTTGAATTACTTCTCAGACGTATGCAGGTTTCCTCTAGATGTTTTCCTTCACCGGAAAGCTCATGGTGTGACTAATGACTGTACTTAAGTTCAGAAAAACTCATTGGTACAGTCCGGATTCGAACTTGCGATCTTTGTGTCGCAGGCAACTGCTCGAACCATTCGGCCACCACGGCTTCGTTTATATTTATGAGTATAATAATATACTAGCTGTCTCACCCAGCTTCGTAAATGAAGTCAAAGACGATTGAAGCGCCACCCTGAGGGCTCAAGTATGGAGCATCAATAGACACGACATCAGCTTGTAGAATGTCGAATTTCATAATGGTCACAGTATAAACGTACCCTATGGCAAAACTAAAGACACTTTGTAGGTCATTTATACGTTAGCTTCGTTTAGTGAATGGTTGGACAGTGTACCTTAGGCAGCGCCTCGAGCACCAGCGCCATGATGGCAGCGTCACCATACTGCCTGTAGACCTTCGCCTTGGCCAGCATGCGTTCGGCGTCGGCCTTGCCAACGTCTCCAATGGCCATAGCTTCGGCTAAGCCGAGCACTTTGATGCGCTCTGCGTCTGCCTTTGCCGCCTCCACAGTTTGAGTTCTGAAATCAAAATAACGTTCCTTAATGTAAAGACGCAGCTATGTAACGTTAGTTAGTTTACTCGGATGGAAAGGATGAGTGATGACGAGGAAGAAAAAGACTACGTTCCAATATTGCGATCATAGCAAATGACTGACTCGCAAAAATAAAAACAAAAGCGAAAATAAGTATGGTGTATACATTATTTTCAAGCATTGCATGCGATGCGCGCAAACAGCAATGCATGTAGGTAGTATATAAGTAGGCTTGAGCGCATTGAGGACAAACTTACAAACATTTATTTTTATTACCGTTTTCCTTCAGCAATTGCCTGCAGACGGTACGCCTCTGCCTCGGCGGGCAGCCGAATAGTCGAGATCAGCTCTTCTTCCCGACGCATGATCTCTTGTTGTTCCACCTAGACACCAAAACGAAATTACATATTATTTTAACCTGTCGAGCACAAGAAGGATCCTTTCAGGATAGCCGAAAGCCTGTAGTGGTGCATCGAATCTTTGGTTGAATTTCGCAATTATTTTTGATCCTTTTTTTCTCTAGGAAGATATATTTTCATCATTATAAAAAATAAAATAAAATTTTAGGTCGATTTTTTTTTATACTACTTATTTGTAAAGGGTAGGGAAATAAACTTGAATTCTGTCAAGTAGAGATAATAATTGTTATTTTGAGATTGATATTGATTATTCTTACCTACCTATACACCTCCGCCTACCCCTTCGGGGACCCTTGTGGGAAGGCATGATATATTATTATTGTGAGGATATCGATTATGACTTAGAGTGTTTATATATCACCGATTATTAGGCTTATATGCATATTTATTTTACGTTTAGTTTTTAGTAAACTCTTTTCGCTGTCTTTGAAAAAGGTGACAAAATAAACAAACGCTAGGATATAAACTCTAAAAGCGAAATATTCAATTAATTCTCGAAACGGATCACCGTCCTTTGGATACTATGTTGTAGTTCATCTAAAACTCACCTCAATCTGTTTACGTCGCTCCACAACGTCGATTTGTATTTCTTCGTTTCGTATTTTCTGTTTGATCTTAGCGGCTTGCAATTCATATGCCAGAGCCGATTCGGCTTTCTATAGGATAAATAAAAAATAGCTTAACCACTCATCATTTAAATAAATACCCAAAGTGACCTAGTCCCGAATTAAGCAAGCTTGTGTTATGGTAACTAGACAACGATATGTTTACTTATATACCTATATAAATACATAGAACATCCAAGACTAAGGTACAAATACTCGTGTTCATCACACAAATATCTGCCCTCAGCGGGAATCGAACCCACTAGTCCAGATGGCCGTCATTTATAAGGACATCTAAACTAAAATTTATAAAGATTAATTATTATGACGCGGGCGAATCCACAGGGTACATCTACTATGGAATATATCTTAACAAAACACATTGAAATACTAATTTACGTGTTAGATACATACCGCAGTGTTGACCTCCTGGTCGAACTGAGCCTTCTGCAGCTTGAACATCCTCGTGTTGTCCTCGATCCTGGTGTCCATGGAGTACTTGACATCCATAGCGCTCTTCTCACACTCTGCCTCCTAAAATATGTATGTGAGGATATTACTCACGCCTTCCCACAAGGGTCCCCGAAGGGATAGGCAGAGGTGTATAGGTAGTACCCACACACCCACCAGAGGTATATTAGGTGCCAACGTGACAGATGGCGAGTCCATCGCCGTTACGCAAGCACGACTCTACATACGCCTTTGAATTTCTTCTCAGACGTATACAGGTTTCCTCTAGATGTTTTCCTTCACCGTAAAGCTCGTGGTGTGACTAGTCGCTGTACTTAAGTTCAGATAAACTCATTGGTACAGTCGGAATTCGAACTTGTGATCTTTGTGTCGCAGGCAACTGCTCGAACCACTCGGCCACCACGGCATTTTTTTTATACACATATATATGTCTCAGAATACACGAAGCTATGATTGGGCTTAGACCTTGGACGGCACATGGTTGTTCACACGATCACAGGACTTAAGAAACTATTGTTTAGAACCATCATTATAGGATGGTCGCCAGATGTTTGACAAAGGGTCCGTTTTCGCATTTGAAAGATAACTATCATATACTCTCGTTATAGTTATCTCAAGTTAGATAATAGCGTTACAGCGAATGCTGTATTAATTCTTAAAGCTGGGTAATTATAGCAAGAATGGTAATAATAGATCGGATTCTCGCTCCCCAACATATATCTTAATATATATAAATTACGCGTCACGTTGTTTGTCCGCGATGGACTCCTAAACTACTTAACCGATTTCAATCAAATTTGCACACCGTGTGCAGTTTGATCCAACTTGAAAGATAGGGTAGCTTACATCACAATTGGACCCGATAGGTGGCGCTGCGATCGTACTATATCGTAATTAACTTTTTCACCCAGGCGAAGCTGGGCGGGACAGCTAGTACCAGTATATATCTTAATGCCTTGCTACAGGAAAAGGGGTAGGCGGAGATATGTAGCACCCACACACCCCCTAACCATAATGTTCATCATTATAAACTGTTAATCAAATAGCCTATGTGTGATTAAAACCTTATAATATATCGCTGTGTCAAATTTCATGCAACTTCGTTCTGAGGGTTTTGCGTGAAAGAGGAACAAAGTTCGTCACAAACTTTCGCATTTGTAATAATAAATCATACCTTGGGATAGTTGCACACAAATTGACCCAGTCCCAAGCTAAGCAAAACTTTTACTATGGGAACTATATACATACCTACACAGATAGATATATACATAATACATAGGACAATACTCGTGACCATCACATACATATTTGTCCTTAGCGGGAACTGAATACACGACCTCAAGTTTTGCAGCCACGATCTCTGATACTAGATGAGATGGCCGACAGTATTAGTGGGATATCGTACATTATTTAATAACGCCATAGAAAGGCCTTGTACTCTAATTCTTGAAGGGTTTCTGTCGTTTCTGTGTGTGTTGGGTTTCTTTTACGTAATCGTTACATAGAATGGCTTCTCCAATTATGCATACGACTTTTTGCCAGCGTAAACAGCATGTCCCAGAAAATAAGACAGTTACTGAAATGTCAGGAATCAAATTAAAAAAAAACATTCCAATGTGACAATTCTTTTTCCTTATTTTCATATAAAATTCAAGTGTTACGATAAAGTTACATAAAAAGAATGTTTTTAATTTTTTATCTTAGGAATAGTTTCAGAAATAAAACCCCTAAAATCATGATTCAACCTGTATAGGTATGAAATGTGAATAACGTAAGTTCTTTCAATGTATTATGAGAAACTCAAACTAACTGATTTTACTAATTATTTCGCATATGGAAAGCTACATTATGTCACAATAATATGAGAAATATAAATAATACATACGTATTAAACATATATCCTCAGGCCTTCCCACAAGGGTCTCCGAAGGAATAGTTCGGTATCGTGAGCGTAAATAGGCTACGGTAACCGTTTCCCATCAGGTGGGCCGTATGCTTGTTTGCCACTCTTGTTGTATAAAAAAAAATTCAATAACCAACAAAAAAATTAAAGTAGCGAACACGCATGCCATGTGACAGCACTCACCCTAATCCCAGCGTCCCTATTGGCCTGCGCGACGCCTATGTCGGCGTCTCTCTTGACCACAGCAGTCTGCGCCTTGCCCAAGCTGGCCAAGTACTGGACGTCATCGTACACGTCCTTGATCGTGAAGGACAGTATCTCGATGCCCATCCGCCCCACGTCGGGCGCCGCCACCTCGCGCACCAACCCCGCGAACTGATCCCGATCCTTGTACACCTCTTCTACTGTAAGCGTTCCTGGAAACAAAACAATAAGCATTTTTAAATGGGTTCTCAATTACTAGAATAAGAACGTCATGAGCACGCGAAAACTGCGGGCATGTGTGACTGATGTACCTAAATGAACGAAACGAAACAGGTCTGTAATTCTAAAGAGCAATGGGGCTCTATATTTTCTGTCTACCCTGTGTGGCTCTGCGTAATTACTTAAAGAAAACTTATAAACATTTTTTTATATATATATATATACATATATATATATATATATATATATAACTTATAAACGCTCCCAAGATCACTGTTAAGTCATCAATAGAATAGAGATTCGTGAAAAAGATCGAGCCTTGAACCAGTTTTTGTGCCAATTTTTATGGTTATAAAAACTTAGGTCTCTGATTTGAATGCTATATGCCAAAGCGAAGTACATCTGAACCAAACCAAGCCAATACATATTAGCCTGATAAAATTATAAAATGATTGTCAAGCCAGATACATGACATAATGAATACATGACATACAGAAAAAAAAATGTATATAAACACACACACATATGTTTATATATTCCATGTATTGATTAAACAAGTTTTCTGGACCAATTAATTTATATCTATACTAATATAATAAGAGGAAAGATATGTATGTAAGTATGTTTGTATTGAATAGGCTCCGAAACTACTGGACTTATGTCCACCCGTGCGAAGCCGCTAGCTAAATATTTATCATATAAATAATTAAATTATATAATTGCAAGAAAACGCTGCAAATAAACTTTTGTTATACATATATACTAATTTTACACGTATATAGCTCGTCTAGAATAATATGTATGTACCTACATACATAACACACGAGGCACGAGTGGAGCTAATTAATTCAAATTGTACAAAGTTATAGAATATAGATTAGCCATTGTGTCTAATGTCTTGCGAATGGCGCAGCTAGCTATGCGATTTGATAGTCACTATCAAAGATATGAGGACCCACTCTCAGTGCCTTTGAGAGCACTGAATGGAAAGAACATCGAATGGGTTGTTGCACACTTGACTTCGGGTTCAGACACTAATAGGATTTAGGTCGAAACGACTCAGTTTTTACCGTATAAGAGTTTCAACGCAGTCGAGCCGTAAATAGTCCCAAGTCGAATGATTTTGCAAAAATTAATTGTAGGTTTGAAATCCCGACTACCAATGACAATAACAATCACACCACAAGCTTAGTGGTAAGACCATAAAGTTGTGACCGTACCGTAGAGTGATTAATCACTGTACTCAAGTTCAGAAAACAGCCGCAACACTCAAGGCATAAAGATTTATAATGGATACAAAGTGAAAGACAGTTAACAAGGACTTTTATTACAATCTACTTTGTAAGTCTTGAAAGACCGAGATTGGGTCTTGCATTATAGTATCGTTAACGTCTGTATCGTACAGCGGTATCCACTTCGCTAGTCTACTTTATATGTAAGAGTACATCGGGAATATCACGTTTTTATTGCACCATTTCATAATGGCAAAATACATTTTTAATCAAACATATTATGACGTGCCACGGGGTAGACAGAGAGAGTAAAGCGCCAGTTCAGGACATACTCTTTCGCTTCATCCACATTCATTAGTCTTTTCAGAAAAATATAACTTATTATATTACAGTCCTTTCCGCCTGTACGTCGAACTGATAACCAAATATGTAGAAAGTTTAAAATTTTATTTTAAATACGTCAAGAGTTCAGAAATTAACTTAAATATAGTAAGTTCAGTAAATATTTTTTATAAAAATAAAGTTGCAAGCATGCGGCCCAACTGAAGGTAAGCGCTTACCACCGCTTATAGTGATCTGGGTTATCACTCGCGCGTTCGCGGCTATGGAAATGTTTGTGACTTGTAAAATTATTCAATAAAACTCACTTTTTAACATTCAGGTATGTGAGTCCGATCGTCAAACTCAGGGGCACCAGTGCAAACCGGACAATTTCCATAATTACACAATCAATCAATAAACAATAATCACTAAACACTAAGCACTGTTACAATCACTACACACATTTTTGGAAGACAATATTGATATTCCTAACGTTGCAAGGTTTGGTCCAACGTCGCTAAAGTGTTTTTAGGTAAAGTAAGTATACAATTTAATTTGAGTTTTATATCAATCCAGTAAATTTTTTTTTTTACACGAACGGTTTCAAAGTATTTTAAAATAAAATAACTTAGATTAGTAATTGCTATTGCATTTTCAGTTCAATTACACAATTACGTATATAGGAGCTGTAATATCAAGGAATATGAATACTTGGCAATGACTACTTTAATAATTATATGCTCGATGTACCTCGCCAACTTATTAAACACTAGACTAGATACATTTTTATACATACATAGGTATATAAAGTATCTTTTATGAAGAAAATATTAATGAATTACGTTCCATTTTTAAATATGGTTGCAGAATAAAAAATATGTCAAATATAAAATTTAACAACTCGTGTCTATTGAACATGTGACGGTTTTAATATCTCACTCTGTGTCAACCACGTTGTAATCACCGCAGATGCGACGCACTACTGCAACGGTCGGTTATATTTCTTATTCAACACATCGACCAGATTCATGCTAACTTATTACAACGGTATAAAGGTTATAATCGAATTAGTTCACAAGATCTTATCATTATTTACATTAAGAACGATATAAATATGATAATGATAAGGTTTGCTATCGTCGCTACACGAACTGAAAGGTACGTAAACACTACGGTGCTCAAATTGACGCATTGACGACAGTAATGCGTCAAATCACAGTATTTTTTATCATAAATTTTGAACCGCATTGTGAATTAAAAAAGGCCTATAAAAACTAACAAGCCAGTACTATACACAAGTTTTGATAATACTGACTGAGATAGTTCAGAGCCGGGGTGGTCGAGTGATTCGAGGCGTCGCCTATTATAAAATGATTGTAAGTTCGAATCCAACTGTACCAATGAGTTTCTCTGAACTTTAGTACAGGGATTATTCGCACCGCGAGCTTTATGGTGAATGAAAACATCGGAAGGTTTCTTGCATACGTTTGAGAATAAATCAAAAACATGTATCGTTGAGCTTGATACTATTGGCAATAGCATCGAAATATAATTCCGGTGATAATGGGGTGTCACCATACACCTCTGCCTACCCCAATATAAAAATAGTGCCTTCCGCGAAGACGCGCTCCACCAATTTCTAGTCGAGGGGATCGCGGGATTCGTGGACTATAACCCGAGACTTTTAATAGCACTGTGCGTGTGCACACATAGGTAATCACTATAAACTATAAGGAGGAGTAGAGGGGCGCGTCTTTGTCGATGGCACTTTTATAATATATATATAAGGTTATTCAGCCCTGAGGTTTATCATCACGTTTATGTGATGGACTGCAAGGAGGTATTGCCTAACTTTTGTAAAGTGATTTCTCACGGCACTTTACGGTCGTACTTATAACACGCCTACGGTTGCAACTTAAATATCTCTACAGTGAAAAGTTTGTTATTGTCACGTATTTTTCCACAAGGGTTTCGCGGAGGCTTAACAACGCCCTCATATTGCCGTATTCATATGACAAGGTGACGATGGCGAATCCATCGAAAGCCATTTGTAAGCAATTAAGAAACATCATTTAAAAATCGAATTCCTGAGATTACGATAAAAATTTTTGAAAACAGAGTGTAATAATTTTAAGCATATTTTGGTACAAAAAATAGAGTTCAATGTCTTAGACAGGAGGTTAATTCCTCAAGCGTTGCGGTCCACTCATCATGTCCTACATTCAGCGCCTTGACATATATTCATATATGTCTTTCTATGGAGATCATTAGCTACGAGTTCTTCACTGTATTTCGTCATTTGTTTCATCATTGCCTATAATACTTTTGTTGTGTCCGCGGAGAATATTTTGTAGTTTTATTTTTCTGACAGATTTTCGGAAATGGCGGTACTGGTAATTGTATATTTAAAATATTATGTCGTTTAATGAGTGTTAACTGTGACTCTTACTTTAAATATTGGTATTGAATTTAACTATTACTTTTTAGTATATATCGAGTCTTCAAGTTCAATAACAATATGCAAGACATCTCACAAAGACGACTTTAAACAAGACCGTACTTTGCTATATCTATCGGTAACCGATATACATACATAAGTATGTATAAGTATGCGTTAATAAAAATACACAATGAAAAAGTGTACTCATCAAATATCACATGTTTTCTACGAATGGGTATTGAACCTGCGATCAGCATTTTCGTGCCTGCAGGTGTAGCTAACTGACAACATATATGATTATTAAAATGAATTAAGTAATGATAAAAGCTATCCTATTCGAGGTGTTAAAGCCTACTTATTCTGATTTCGGTTGAAAACAACTAGTTCTTAACTTTGTAGTTATGAAGTTCAACAGATTTCCACAAAAGCGTAAAAAGTATAAAGTTTTGACAAACTCTATCACTCCCTCTTTAGTTTATAATGGTTGAAGAAAGTCAAGAATATTTAAAGTTAAATTTTCGGAAGACGAATGACAAGTACTGCATAGACATATCAACTCAAAAGGCGTTAAATGTATGCCCAATGACTGTCCTTGACTATGCCTTATACATACCATGTACTTATTAGGTACATGATATTCTATTGTTTAGGTATTGGCTCGTAAAAGTTGACGGTGCCGTGACCTTAAGTGGTGCTACGAATCTTTTTGCGACTGTAATTTGGCAAAGATCTATTTAGGCAGCGCAGTTCATGTACGAGCATGTATGTACCTCTCAAGGACTATTGTACTATTTCTACGTACATATATGTACATCGGCTGTGTATTGTATGATTTATGATTATTGTATTGTATGATATAGTGCATGCATAAGGTTTCCAGTAATAAGCTCCTAAGCTTATTAGCTTTATATTGTGTCGGCAGCAGAGGGATTAGTCCCATTATGCTGCCAACACAGTATAACTCTCCGAACACAGAGTAGCAACGCGCAAGTGATACTTCGGTATTGTAAGCTACGGTAACCGTTTTCCATCGAGTGGGCAGTATGCTTGTTCTCCAATCTTCAAAATATTTCCTATGAACTATTCCAGATTATACCTTGTGCCAAATATCGTCCAAATCCAAATCCAAAACTATATCCTCACTAATCATATTTATAATGATTTATGAGGCTGTAATAACAATATTTTTTCCGTGCACTACGATTCACTTAGAACGGAGAAATATATAATGTAGACGCCAATGCGAATCACATCTGCTACGCAGCTAAAATCACACCTATTCACGAGCTCTTCGTGTGCGTAAGGAATGTAGGAGGCAGTGACAAAGTTCGCGACATTACACCCACGACCAGCCAGTCTGTACCGCCATCGCTCATCATGTCATTTGTTACCCTATTCACTCAATTCATTGTTACGATTCCTTGAGAATAATTGATGTTAAATGGTCCTAGTCAAAGATTAACGGAAAAAACTGGACATCTGACAGTCTTATGTTAAACTACGATTGTTTTAAAAAAATAATAGACGTATATAAAATGTTGTAGTTATAATTTAGGGTAGGCAGATATGTGATGTGATGCCAGAGTGACAGATGACGAGTCGCTGCATCTAAGGCACCGCTGTAGGTACGCATTTACGTACGACTATCATTTAAAACGTTAGCAGGTGTCGCTATGTTTATTTCGACTGAAAACGAAGCTTTGAACATGCAAACCCTGAATTTGCAGGCCACTTACTGTGACCATCGGGCCACCGGAGTTCTGGAAGTAAGATCAACGATATAAATTTTTTTTTACGTAGGCATTTCGACAAATTTCGCCAAATAATACCGAACAATTTTGATTTTACGCATGCATAATGTCGTGGTTATTATGCAGCATATCTACCTAATGGTCGGGAT
This sequence comes from Drepana falcataria, assembly GCA_945859725.1. NCBI lineage: Eukaryota > Metazoa > Arthropoda > Insecta > Lepidoptera > Drepanidae > Drepana > Drepana falcataria. Next base: position 3,459,700 of record OX243941.1, on the reverse strand, counting down.
TAAAACCTGGTCAAGCTGAAAATGGATGGCCGTTATAATTTTCACTCAAGCGCCCGCTTAACTGCACTGCTCTATATATACGGGAATAAAAATACTAAATCACGTGACCTATAAGGCTTTTATGTTCTAGCTTAGGTTTATGATCTTTCGAATGATCTTCTTTATTAAGGAAACACATATATCGAATCATATTTAGAGCGTAAAACTACCCGAATATCGTGGCGTACAATGAGGTGAGGAAAAGCCGAAATGGCAGAGTGATTCGAGTAGTTGCCTGCGACACAAAGATGGCAAGTTCGAATCTTGGCTGTATCCCGAGATGCATCGAAGGTGGTGACAGGTTTCCAAATGTTCAATACATGGTGATAACTGGGAGGAGTGAGATAGACTCGCTATCCAACAAACTTAAATATCTCTGGGTTAAAATTGGGTGCTATCACATCGATCGCAGCCCACAGATTTCAGCATTATGTTTTCAGTAATGTCGTTTACCTACCAAGGTCTGGCTGGATTTCATAAATAAAGGGGAAATAAATGTGAACTGAAAAAAAAAATTGGTATTTGAGCCGACCATCTACTTATCAGCGATCCGATCTAACGGCCCAAGGGAAAATACACTCATATGTAGGGCGGGCGGCGGAGATGACAGGCATTCGATTGAGATGTGGGACCAAGTCGTGTGTAGGTATTTCATACTGTACGAGGAACGGACTTGACACTAATAACATTGTAACTTTTATTTTTCTATTTCATCCACTCCATTATTATATAATTGTCCTTATAGGATTGAAACAAATAATGGTTGTTCTAACAGAAGCGGGATCGATACGACCATTATGATACTTAAAGCAACCTCAGGTTTTGTGCCTAAAGGCTATCGTAAGTGCTTATCATTAGGCGGACCGTATTGTTTTCCTTATATTTTTCGAATTTAAGCCCAGGGATTTTCACACCACGAGATTTACGGTGGTATAAAACATCGCGAGGAAGTCTATTTACGTATTTGCAGAAGTGCCTGAAAGACGGTGACGGTCTCACCATCATAATATCTCGGTACCTTAATACTTATATCGCTAGCTCAAAGTGGCATAAAATAACTAGAACAACATGCCTACCCATTCGATCATTGTCGTGGGACTTGAAAAGAAATGTTAAATACGCATATTTTGCGACAAGCTTTTTTTTCTTAGCCCAATGAATTTGTATAATTACATATGAGTGCACACGCACACTACAAAAAATTTACTCGGGTCATATTCCCAGCATCCCGCGATCCCCTCGACTAGAAATTGGTGGGGCGTATCTTCGTGGAAGCACTATCTGTTGTAGAAGAAATGTCACCTATTATCGTGGAATATTCAAATGTAAAATTAAACATAAATTCCACATTCAACCAACTTAATTCCTTTCGGGCTAAATGTATCATGAGCTTAAATACAAACAGCCTGTAATAACAAAAGATACTCGGTCAAGCCAACTGGCGAATAGGCTTTAAACCTTGCTTTTTAACATCTCAGACACTCATAATGTTCTTATGATCACTTCGAATGTAAGCCAATTTCTTACAAACGCGATCCGTCCATGGTAAATAAAGGTGATATTGGCAAACGCGACCCGCCGCTCGCGACGGTCGCGGCGGGACTGAGTATCCCGAGATACCCCAACCGTAATACTGCACTCGGAACACAGACGGGACAAAACAAGAGATATGTCTCAAACAAATCTTTGTTCGTGTGATAAATTAATGTCATTCGTTTGAATATAAATAGGTAGCGACTTTTTATGGACAAACTTTACACTTTTTTTATTAGAATAGGGCAGATATATTCGACGACTGTAAATTTACCTAAAAATAAGTGAATAACTGCAGATATCTCATTTAAAAAAAACTTCGCTCTTTCGCAACAAAGCTTTAATGAAACGCGACCAACTTCTCGTCCTACTCGCTCGTGCTTCGGTCGATCGCGTAATTTATTACTGACGCGCTAATACTCGGGCAACCCCTTCGTATAGAGCCTTACAACGTTGCTAACTATATAACATCACTGTTTTATGTGATAGGTTGGGTGTTAGACACCTAATTTCAAGAACAATCCTCCTTCTAAAACCACTATTCTCAACATAATCTTACAATACGTATAGTATTGGAAGCTATGGTCATGGTCATGGAACAGGTGGGATGTATCATTGACACATACATACCCCGAGCATATCATCACGTCGAGACCCTGATGGGGTAAGCAGAGTACAGAGTTAGTTCTTTTATCACTAGTCATTAGTCTCTTTTTCTTTTCTCAATTCGGGTTTTTTTTTATACAATAATAATTTTCCTTTTTTTTTTTTTTTATTTATTCCATATCTTGACCAGAATTAGTTACAGTACTGATGACAATATTTGTGTCACTTGTTTAATTTGTCTAATTTGTGAATGTGAGAACATTGTAGGCTTTGTAGATTCTTAGATCTTGCTAACATTGTTATAATTATCTTGTTTTATGTATGCTTTGTATAGTAAGCAACGACCTTTTGTCGGGCCTACGTTGTTCCCCCATACTTGGGTACTATTGCTGTAACGAAAAAAAATATTGTATATGCCTAATGATTTGAAAAGAGTAACCATGGAGTTTCTTGCCGGTTCTTCTCCATGGAAGCGACCAACCCGAACCGTGCTTCTTTTTCGACGTTTTATAAGTGCCCATCTGGGCCTATGTGAAAAATAACTAAAAAACACGCTTTTTATAGAAAACCGAACTAAAAAATAGAAAATAAATTTCGATAATATCTTAAAAAGCGTGGGGTGCATGGTGTCAATAGTTATAAATATTTTATTGACAGATATTAGTAGAGTGATTATCATTTCGGTAGTATCTTAAAAAGCACCCCACGCTTTTTAAGATATTATCGAAATTTATTTTCTATTTTTAGTTCGGATTTCTATAAAAAGCGTGTTTTTTAGTTTTTTTTAACTACTATTTATTTTCTACTTTTTAGTTATTAGTGTATTGTCATCGGTCCTCGATAAGTCTACAAAGTTTGAACGAAATCTGGCCGTTTAAAGTGGGTCAAAATCGAGCTCAAAGAAGTCGGTTACATACATACATACATACATACAGGTGAAGCTAATATAAAGCGTGTAATAAAAAGATTTTGATTTGATTTGATTTGATCTTCATCCATTAATGATAAACAATTCAATAAATGTCATATACACTGACGTCACTGACAATCTTTTTACACAAGTTACCCTTATTCAGACTTCTGATTAAGATATATTCTGGAATCATTTGCAAGATAACAAATACATATAGTTTTTACAATGTGTCCTTATTAACTTCCCTTAATCTTCTAAGATGCATATTGTTACATAAATATGTTAAATTGTTGTTATTGTAAATTAAGATGCATACATATTCAAAATGAATACTTTTGTAATTTGTTTTTTAAATTGTATTACTGTATTACTATTGTGATCAATGTTACAGGTCAAGAGTACCCTAAACCGAAGAGCATGTATGAAGAGAATAATGAAAGTGGACGAAGCGAAAGAAGTATGTAAGAATCGTAGCAAGTGGAAAGAAGTGGTGTCTGCCTACCCCAACGGGAAAGAGGCGTGATTATATGTATGTATGTATGTATGTATTTTCATACCATAACTGCCTAATGGCACAACTACTATGAGAATTATGAACACCCCTTTCATAGCTGTACACATCTGATACAAATTGTTATTCTTTTAGTTATAAGCTTTAATGTGTACACTGTTGGTGGGTCTTTAAATAAAACTAGCTGTTCCTAAAAAAATTCAATTCCAACCGGTAGTTCCTGAGATTAGCGCGTTCAAACAAACAAACAAACTCTCAGCTTTATAATATTAGTATAGATAAAATAAAAATCTTGACGCAGATTGCATGCAGCGATCATCGAGCATCGATTAAAAGACTAGTATCCATGCCATAATTTAATAGTAGCTAAAAACCTTAAGAACAGTTTTAATAACCTAAAGCTCTATTAAAAAAATGTGAGAGCGCGGGATATATGTGGAGCCTATCTTGACATGCCATAGTGGCACTTAAATGTTGACCTAGTTTATTTCTTTTGTCACAACTCCGTCAGAAGGATCTCCCAGATACGAAGTTTATAACGCCAGTCGTACAAGATCGAATCGCTTGTAAACCTTTTGTTTTTACGTTACAATGTGTGATAATGTTTATGATGGAAATGGATTGAGTGACTTCCTCTCAAATCTACATTCTCTTGTCTGGTTTGCTCTGATCTATCCTGGTTTAGAGGAGACAATTTCCAAAACATAACATTTATGTCAAGATCAAATCGATCGAACCCTCAAGGCTCGAACGCCATGAGTAGTTGTCTATGAGTAGTCTACTCTATCTGCTCTCACCGTGAGGAATTCGGCGTGATGATATGTGACTTATGTAAAAAAATATCGTGGTATTTAAGAATATACAACAAATACTATATACAATTACTCCTAATTCCATTGTTTTTATGGAAACGCGAGTCAATTTGCTTAAGCATATACCAAAACATTATCTATAGCAAGAATCGTACTCACCACAGACATAAATAAACAATTAACGTCATGACGTAAATAGATTAATAGTCCCTCACTGTAACGAGACGACTTCGAGTAAGATTTTACGCATCGACACATGGATGAGCATTTGCATATTCTTCTTTAAGAATTAAGAGAGAGAGAAGAGAGATAGTAAGAAAATTTTTTTGGACAGCGCCGGCGCTGTTCACGCTTATCCGTAAAAAATATGATACCTTATAACACGAATGGCGGAAAGGCTCAGAAAATTACATCTAACAGACAATGTCAGTGACGCTGTCCTAGCTTAATGTATACTTAAGAAGTCGTCTAAAACAATCATTATTCTACTAAATAGTTTTATATGAGAAGCACTATTAACAGCCCAGTTAGAAGGGCTGTGATCGCTCTCAAAATTTAGCCAACATTCTCCAGACCCCCATTAGATAAAGAAGATTAATTAGTTCACGTGTCGGTCAAGATCCTCAAGACCGATATTTTATGTCGGTGAAAGAATACCGATGTTATTTGTCGACCGAAAAACTCTACTTGCCCTTATAAAGATTTGTGCATTCAGTTTAGATTCGGCAGTTATGTACATATGTAAATACATACATATCTACAAGTCAGTAGGGGCAATAATTGTCATAGAAGATCGATGTTCATAGCCTACCACTTATGATTATATTTTCAAAATCAACAAATCCGATTATAGTTTAAAATTTGTATGACAAACGAATATAGTAAGTGTGAGGCTTTTGAGGTTTGTGATCATATAAGTTATAACGATGATACAGTAGTACTCCTAAAGGTGATCATGTATAAAGATTTGGAACAACCATTCCAATCTTGTCTCATAAACCATTTTAGATGAGCACCTCCATAACCCCAAAATATATTGAAATATTATGTTCCCTGCCTAAATGTATTGGAAGTCGATTACGCCGAAGCTTCAATGTAGATCTCAGAAATAGATACGGCGTGACAAAGGGCGGCACTTGAGATGGGGCCTCGTCACATTTTTAATAAATTTGCATTAAAGATAACATATTTGTGTTTAATATTTCATTATTCAGTAAAAATGTATCGTATTTTTTTCTTGCATATATATTGTTAGTCTGTCATATTTCTGATATTATTTCTTAGACTTAACAATTACCTAGATCAGATCGATCGAACGCTCAGGGACGGGAACGTCAAGGGTTTTCGATACCTACGAGCATGTATGAAAAGCCTGCTGAATGCGGAAGATATGTGTGATAAAAATTCAGTGAATTGTTCAATCTTTGAAAGCTCGGTAAACGTGATAAATGCAAATCTTATAACAAAATCAACACCTGCCAACGTTCCGCCATCTGAATTGTAAATTCTACTAGCTACTTTTAAAGGTAGTCCGCACCCACAGTTTCAGGATAGGTAATACTATTCGCTGTCCTATTTTCCCAAAGTAAAGCCTAGATCCCTTTATATACCGACATTAAACTAACCTAACTAACTAACTAAACTTGTACAGCTATTAATGTGTGAAAACGTAGCACGCAGAGTAGCTTCTTGCTAATAGCACTGAACTAGGGGTGACCCGCGATTTCATCCGTGTTCAATTTAATTACCAGAAACTGCAATGTAGCTATGATAAAAAAACAACAATAAAATTTCTATGAAATTCAGATAGCAACCCTTTAATTTATTTAAAAGGAACTTCCAGAAATCGCTCAGAGAAAAAAGCTACTGTTCTGTAAGGACTATTTTAATGATAAACAAAAGCTCCGAAATATTTTATACATACTTATTACTGTTAACTTGTATTTAATAGTTTTTAAAATATGGCATTGAAGTTGTAGTTAGTAATGGGGTAACCATAATATATAAATACCTACCTACGCTAAAATTCGCATGCCAATATTATATGGCCGAACGCGATCAATTCAATCACTATGTACTATGTAACTAAGTATGTAACTAACAACTAACATTATGTAACTAAGCGTGACCTGGCGAATAAATTATTTCATTTAATTTTATATGCAAATTTATTCAAATCGGAATCCCTATAATAAGCGCGTTTTGTTTCAAAGCGCTCAGCCTCATTATAACACTCGTATATGTTAGTATATATATTGATAATCCTGTTAAGTAAAAGCCCAGGTTTGTGGCGTGATTAATGTCCGATTATGTAGGCTTTGACATGGATACGAACACATCAGTCTTCCTTGAAAAGGGTATATTTTCAGTAACTGCGTTGATATTTATTTTCAAGTTCCTTTAAAAGTTGTGAGGCGTGACGTGTTCGTGAACAAGTATTAGATAATGCTCAAGGCATATGTATATGACTAACACGTTATATACAGGCTATAACAATATGTAACAACAACAATATAATAAAAACGGTCTGTGGGTTGTTATAAAATCATTTGAATTTTGTTGTACATTTTGACTTCTATTATTTATATTATTAGTTTAGTCATCAGACGATAGGGCTATTATTTAAGTAGTTAAGTTAAATTGCTAATCTAATTTAAATTGCTTAAATGCAGTTGAGATGCGATCTCTTCGAAAAAAGTGCGGAGTAACGATCTTAGACCGAATCCGCAATGAAGAGATTCGCAAATCAACTGGCGTAAATGAGGGCGTAAATGTAAAGATGAAGAAAGGCATGTTACGTTGGTTTGGACACATAGAAAGGATGAGTGAAGAAAGATTGACGAAACAGATATACAAAGCAAATGTGAGGGCAAGAAAAGGCAGAGGAAGACCACGTTCTAACTATCAAATCATCAATAAACATCAAATCGATCGGACTCTCAAGGACGGGAACGTCAAGAGACTAATGAATGTAGACGAAGTAAGAAAGGTATGTAAGTCTAGGGAGAACTGGCGCTCTATACTCTCTGCCTACCCCGTTAGGGAATAGGCGCACATATATCATATATATATTAAATTGCTCCAAGAGCAACACAAAGATTAAGAACGGAATAACTAACAAATACCAATCTGGCTTTGTACAGACTATTCAGACTTTGTACAGACAACAGACGGATTCACACTATGCTTTAACATTATTGCATCATTTGTTTTTATTCAAGGTCTAAACTAAATCATGCCATTGACCTCTAAGCAGCATTTTAATGATAAAACAGATTTATAAATGTAGGCACCCGATTTTGTAAACAGTCATTTACTACAAAGCGACCGGCCACCAATCGAATCACGCAAATAGTACCTATTATGATAAATATGCCACATGTTGGAAACTCTACTCGGGTAAATTTGATATAATTATTAAACTGATTTGTAGTTTAATTATAATCTTTTGACGTATCCAAAGCCGATAAGACGGCTTTACGATGAAATTTAATCCTTATGTTTCCTTTGGAAATAGAAGGATTAAAGAGATATTATTTATTCATTTCAAATGTAGACTGTTTTGTTGATAATGTAGATAGAGATTTATATTATCTCTGGCGAGAAGTGGGTGATGCAACCTCTGCCTACACCTTCAGGGACAGTTGACGGAGCGAAGGCCTGAAGAGGAATTATTAAAGACCATCAGAAATAAAATCGAATGTGTCAAATAAGTTTCCAAACTATCATGGATGTTTTAATACCTACGATAGCTTGGTAATAAAAATCCACGTGAAACAGCTATGGGGGGGGGGGGGTATCACCTGTGCCTTACCCTAGGACATCAGACAGACCTAAGACACCACGAACTTTACGGCGAAGGAAAACATCGAGAAGAAACCGGATAGTCTTCACTGACAAACGGCGATGGACTCGGCATCTGTCATGTTGACACTTACAAATATCTCCGACGATGGTAGGGTGTTGTAATACCTCTGCCTTCTATTTCGGGGACTAATGGTACGGAGTAAGCCGTCAATATAAATTTATGACAATCCTTAAAAACGGACTGGACGCTCTTGACATTGTCACACTTACGTCGACCAATGCCATAGAAGTGTCTAATGCAGGCAGGCCGACTCGCCTCGAGTCAAGTTCAGGGCTCATGACGTAAGATAACGATAATTATTGTTACCTTGAATAAACATGAAGGTTCTTGTTATAGAATTCCATATTCGTTTGGTAAAATTGGTAAATAGATAATCTAGCTTGGTAGAACTGACGCTCTGTTGTTCTGCCAACCTCGTGAGAAACTCTGTGTGCTAGTCATCATCACAAATTTAAGAGCTGGGCTCTTGTCGGCGTCTCTGATGCAGTTCCCTCCATTCGCTTCTGTCCAGCGCAACCTCCTTGACCTCCTTATACGTCATGAGATAATTTTTTTCCTTGATCTGACCCATGTATGTTAATCTTGGTCTTCCTCTTCTTTGTGCTAGTACGTATATTAAAATTGGTTATTTTCTCAATTGAAATGTGCTAAGTCCCTGTGACCCAGAAGTTCAAGTAGTTACCAGCAAAGTCAAATTGCAAGGGCAATTTCTAATCTTACAGTCATAAATCAAATCACGAGTCAGTCTTGAAAAATTGCTGACGACCTGATTTGACGAGTTACAGCTATCATTATTCATGAGTGCGAAAGGGACAGGTGTATACGATTGAAAGCAGATAGGTAGCTAGGTAGGTTTATATCAAAACCAATAAGTTATTACCGTGCAGTGTTTCAACTATCTTCAGATTAGCACCGAGCAACTAACTCTACTCTGTTTGTATTCGAGCTTTACAACTCTCTAGTCGAGCCCCGCAGCTTTACCCGCATTCAATTTGCTTCGCTCTTTGAGTAGGAAATGAGAAGTCTAAGCGTTGCAAGCAAAGAAAACTAGTTGCGTCCGTAAGAGAACTCTGTATATTATTAATAGTTGTACATCAATTGTTTTCACCCCATGACATTTACATTGCGTGACATAATGCCTTTATGGTCACGCGTCAGTTTCCATAACAGAACTCTATACACTTCACTCGATAGCTCTTACTGCTGATAGTCTTCTATAATAAACGGCTTACACATAATATTTTTCTAACTGAAATATTAGTTCCCGCGATTAAGGCATCAAAACAAACAGACTGCGCTTCAATATCTTAAAAGCATAGGTTTATTCTCATTTTATTTATTGTATTACTTATTCATAACTGTATTGGTACAATACCAAACTTGGCACCCGCTATTACCTAGCAGTTATTCCAGAATTCAGCACGTAAATTGTACAATAATATTTACGAGTATGTGTTATTATTATCATTTATTTATTCAAGGAGCGGAATGCTGCGATGGAATTTAACAAATTTAGAGAGTTGTACCAATTAGAGTTTGGGAAGAGCATCTTTTTGAAGCCCCGTCCTTTACAAGTGCTAGCCTTAGGTCAGGGAGGCCATATATATATATACCCATATAGTGCCATATAGTGACGGTCTATTCGCAGAGATATATCTAGGCGTGTCTTTTCTCAAAGGTTTCTTTGAGAAAGGACACAAAAACTTTCTTTTCCTTGTCGTTGCTAAACATTCACAGCCTTTTGGTCATATACCATTGGACCTATTAAGTGAAAAAGTTCCCAGTATACCTGCTACGAGAGACAATACAAAATGTCTCTTTGATCGTACGTTGGAAGTTAAACCATAGACAAGATAATAAAAAAACGGACAACAGACAAGCAGGCACGAAAGCAGCGCCACCTATCGGGCCCAGTTGTGTATCTAAACTATTCTCAAATTCACCTGAAGACACACAGAAATTTCGTTAAAATCGGTCCAGCCGTTTAGGAGTTCAGTGACAAACACCCGTACAGAATAAATATGTACATATAGAGATAGCATATAAAGCCTCCCTTAAAAACAAACTGTTTATTACAAGTTTTTTTTTAAATCGGATTAGTATCTTGAAATTATTGCGTTCAAAGCAAAGAATAAAACAAAGCTCTTTTGACTTTGAAAAATGTAAAAACTTTGTAAAGTACCTACTTGTTAAGTACTTTTTAATTGGTAATTGGAGTTTTTCATTAAACTAATTAACAATTCAATCAAGAGCCGTTATGGGTGTAATTTTCAAGTAAAAATACTTTATCTTAATCACAAAGGTAGCCAACCATCCAACTGTTAATGGTAAGCGGGTATCTAAAGCTATGGGCGCTTATTTTATCAAGATACTAATATACAAACAGTATAAAAACTCTGGTAGCCGCCGAAATTAAAACATTAACACTTAAAATAAAATAATAATGTTTTGAAGCTTATTTTAAATACTTTGCAGAAATCCGCAATAAAATTTTTTCAGGTGTTATTTATTTGTACATGATACTACTTCTCAGACTCCTATGTATACGAAGTGAAGACATACAATTTCTTACCTTTTAACAACGGCATAGGTAGCACCAACAGTTAGGCCAAGATTAAAAGCGCTCATCCATAGCAGAGACATCTTTTAAGCGCGATTGAAAACGGCACGGCACTGCACTAGGTTAGCAACAGACACATTCCGTAAATGTACAACACTATAATTGCACTTGGAACTGGTGAATAAGGAATTCCAAATTTAAAATTAGGTAGATTAATTGAGATGACAGATATTTTTTTTATTAGAAAGCCCGCGTAATAATTGAACAGTTGTACAGCGGAATCGATTAAAATATTAAAATGCACCGCACTCGAATTATTCCATACAAGAGCAGCGAGTTCAAATGGTCGCGAACGAGTGACGTGTAAGTTCTGCCTTTTACAATATAAACTACAGGTTTCCCCCCGCCCTCTCCGACCATGGGACAAGCGACACATTTCAGTTTCATTTCATTATGGTTATTTGGTTGCAGTCAACATTGCTATGACCAAAATTGCAAAGTTACATTAATTACAATACATATATTGAATCACTTAATTTCTCGTTTTCATCGTAATTTGATAACTGGTCGTGTAAATCATCATGTTACTGACTATTGTACATATACCTAGTTTAAAATAAAAACTAAATAGGTTGTTCTATTTTTGAATTACACTTTTTCAATGCAAGGTTGCACCTTTTCGTGTTCCAGTTACCTACTAAAAAGACCGGTTATCATTTTTAGCTATTTATAACAACAGGTTAATAGTGTCGTAACATTAGCAATGAAATCTATTCAATGTCTTAGAACCTGTTCTGTATTTGCTTACCTTTTTTACATATTGTGTTTGCCCTACGTAAGTGTCAATGATGGGTTTGTTTGGGGTCTACCAACAAAACTAAAACAACCAATCCATATTCTTAGAATCTTAATTTAAAATGTTATTTATATTAACTTATATTATTTATTTATATTATTATTTTATTTATATTATTTAATATATTATTAATAATTTAAGAAATTTAAAAATAGTACAATCCTCGTCATGCGGAGTTTAAGCATTTAAGCATCGGTTAGAACTTCCAACGATTGTTTACCTATGTTATGAAAAAATTGCTTGGCTGTTATTTGATATGATAATACCTAAATACTCATAGAGATTAATTTATTTACTAAGCAGTCAATTGGCCCAGCTAAGACCGTACGCCATAGTTGCTAGCACAACTGCTCCTGGATATTGCGTTGTGCCCTCTTTGGTTGCTTAGCACCAGCCTAGGATCACGTATTGTGGGAGGCGTTTGAGGGCCAAGCCTACGGATGCGTACAGCATCAACCACCCACGACGAATTACTTTGTTACTTTAATTTTAGACATCACCGACACGTTATAGATATTATAAATGTATAAACGCAAACATAGATATTGCAATGACGTCACCCATTCGGCCACAAATCAAAATATTTGGATGATATCTTGCAAGTAATCGCTTTGATTGCGTTTCTTTTGATGCGTCAATAAATTGCGGATTACGAAAATAATTAACGGCTTTTGTATATTCATTGTACGATTGTTTTCAATCATCTCTCGTAACGTGAGTTTCGGGAACTTTTGCTGCTTAGCCGAACAGTAGTGAAATCAAAAGGCCTCCAGGCAGGCACTTCTTAGATGCTAAGGATACACTGCAACGGGGGTTCGGCCTATCGGGTTCGAAACTTTGATTAGGGAGTTTCTAATACTCAAGAGATCAAGGGTTGGACGGGAGCATTAATCATTGGAACATATGTCATAAACAAAGCAAGGGTCACACGTTGTTGTGGCTCTGGTATATTATTTAAGAGAAATAGATAAGCATTTTTAATATGTTACTTTGTGTTACACTTTTATGCCCAATAGAGTGCTGTGTTTGTTAAATTATATATCCTCACGCCTTCCCACAAGGGTCCCCGAAGGGGTTGGCAGAGGTGTATAGGTAATACCCACATACCCACTTTCCGCCAGAGGTATATTAGGTGCCAACGTGACAGATGGCGAGTCCATCGCCGTTACTCAAGCACGACTATACATACGCCTTTGAATTTCTTCTCGGATGTATGCAGGTTTCCTCTCGATGTTTTCCTTCACCGTTAAGCTCGTGGTGTGACTAATCACTGTACTTAAGTTCAGAAAAACTCATTGGTACAGTCGGCATTCGAACTTGCGACCTTTGCGTCGCAGGCAACTGCTCAAACCACAAATAATAACACCATTACTCATTACCATACAATGTACTTGAACATTTTTTAATGTAAAGTATATAAGCGTAGTTAAGAGACTTTTAAAAGTTGTTCACATCTACATTTTGTTCTCACTTTACTTCATTTTATCTTACCAAGAAAGTTAGCTATAGGTTCACAGTCACTATAAATAATATGCGTTGAGCATAACACATAACAAGCTGTTAACATACATTATTGTAGTGGCGGAACTCTACAGTTTTCCATTTGGTAAACATTGCGTTATCAGCGACCACGTTATCAATATTTTAATTAAAACTAACACGTGTTTTTTAGTTAAAGACGCATAAGTAAATAAACACTTAATGTTTTAAAAAGCATTAACAACATTTATATCTCTAAGACCTCAGATTAAGTAAGTTACTCAAATAGTATGACGGGAATCATAAAATAAACAGTTGAACTAACGAATGATAGGTAATATCATTTAATATATTTGAGAAATTTTATAAATTGAAGACCTAGTTAGCCAGGATGTGGGTCTGTCTAACAGTATCCTGGCGAACCCTAGTTCGGATGATATAAAATATTTATTGAAATTACATAAGCGTAGATTTTAAGTACTTTTATATCCAAGTGTCCTCACGGAGTGTCATAGTCGCTGTGCGACAAAACTCCTTAAATAAAGAGAAAAAAAAGTCCTAGTTTTCTTTTGTTTCTTCCCATTGACGCTCAACATGCGCCTATACCGGTTATAGGAAATATCTTAGAGCAAAATTTATCACACCTATTTCAACAAATAAACGACTCCCCGATCTTGATGCTAAGCGCGAACTATTCAAAGTGCGAATTATGCCAGATGCGAAATAACGCTTTTGCTTCCTCTAAAGAACTATGTAGGTAACGTTCACATGACACTAGTGGTGCACCACTTCATTTGTTTTATCATTAGAGGAATTAATACTATTTGGACTACGAGGAGCTGTGGTGGCCGAATGGTTTGAGTAGTCGTCTGCAACGCAAAACGCAAATTCGAATCCTGATAAAACCAATTATTTTTTTGTGAACTTACATACAATAATTGATGGCACCAAGTGGTTTTCGGAGATGAAACCTCATAAAAGTATGTATAGTCGTGCTTGAGAAACTGCAATGGACTCGCTGTCACATTGTCCACCTCTTTTTCCTACTAGGGTCCCCGAAGGCTTAAAGATATGGTAGAAGTTCATATTGTTTTTTTCTTTTAATGTACCTGTAGTATTTTTATAGCAACATAGTTTGAAGTAACTAAAGTTTGTCTAACCGACGTTGACTAAACTGCCATAATAACCATCTGACAGGTAACCAGGTCAGCGACACGCTCACTTGCTCGACATTTGCACTTATGGTGCTCGAATGCTCCGAACAATGCACCTCACTGCCATTGTCTGCTAGAGTACCGGAACACGACAACTATGAAAGTGAAATGGTGTCTTTAGAAAAACTCATCAGCTTTCATCACGGACAACGTAAGCCATTATTCTCCAGAGGTAGTTTTAATAATAATATTTTTGTGTGTTAATATGCATTTTGTTGCGAATCAGATGAGAATGAGAATGAGATAATAGATAAAAAAGAAAACACATTCTACAAAAATATATATTCCAAAACAAATAGTTCACTAAAAGTTTAAAAATAATTGCGTCCTTTAGGTCTGTAGACATGTACCTAGATCTAATCTATGGTTTACCGCGCAAAAGTTAACTATTAGGATAATTATTAAGATATATCAATGTATTATAGATATTTATTTATCCATTGTTATTTATATCTTTATAATTTTATATTTCTTCTGTGCGTGTGTTTGTCACTGAACTAAGCGGCTGGACCGATTTTATTGATTTTTTTTATGTGTCTTCAGTTGGATTCGAGAATGGTTTAGATTCGATAAGAGGCGTTGCGATCGTGTTTTGGGAAATATATTTTTTTCATCGGAGCGAAGCTGGGCGGGACACCTAGTATATAGATATATACATAAGTATATGTATATAAAAAAGTTGTGACAGTCTTTGCTTTCAGTTACTGCAACATAATCGCATGAGGAAAACAGTATTAATCTTCAGGTGCATATGGGTAATACCCACGCACCTATGGGTTGAGGAAAAGCCATATACGTAATGAATCATATATATATATATAGAGTCGGTGTTAGCCAAAGTAGGTTAATATTTAATCAAATGTGAGATGTCTACTAAAATTAAAAAATAATTAAACAACAAATAAAATGTCAAGTCACGTTGCTTCAATCACATTGGTGCAAAAACATACCCCATTCGCCGTTGATATATATTAAGGTAAGGCATACTAACTTTGAACTACTTCCGAAAGTATGGAGGTTTCCGATAGTGTTTTTTTTTCACCATAAAGCTCATGGGTGTGATAAAACTTCATAAAAATTCGGAAAGACTCATTTTTATGTTTAGACCACCGGTTCGCGAACTTGCAATCTAAGGTTCGCCACTCGCAAAATTCTTTAAAAAAACTTTGAACGATTCATATATATTAAACATATTATCATCACGTCGAGCTCCTCACGGGGTAGACAGAGAGAGTAAAGAGCCAGTTCTCCCTAGACTTAAAGGTTTAATATACCCATTTAGTTATATACCTTTACACGCAGCATGGATTGGCATCCTCCCAGGCAGGTAAATTTTAAAGTAGATGTTTTACATTTGTGAAGTTTCATCATCGTCTTCATATCATCACGCCGAGTCCCTAACAGGGTAGGCAGAGAGTATAGAGCGCCAGTTCTCTCTAGTTACATACCTCTTTCGCTTCGTCCACATTCATCAGTCTCTTCATACATGCTCGTCGGTTTCGAGTACTCTTGACGTTTCCGTCCTTGAGCGTCCGATCGATTCAGGTAGTTGGAACGTGGTCTTCCTCTGCCTCTTCTTGCACACACTTTTGCTTTGTATATCTGTTTCGTTAATCTTTCTTCACTCATCCTTCCTATATGTCCAACCAGCGTAACATGCCTTTCTTCATCTTTACAATCACGCCCTCATTTGAATTGCGAATCTCTTCATTGCGGATTCGATCAAAATTTTTTTGAATTTTAGAAAGAAATTCTAAGAATTTGTGAAGTTTAGCTCGGGTAAAAGCCCGGCTTGAGGGAGCCGGGTGCCTACGTGATCGCTTGCACGTTGCAGTTGTACCGTACAGTCGGCAGAACAGCCTTAACATTAAACTGAGTGAAAGCATCAACGCTAAAGATTGGAGAGGTAATTTGTTCACTAATATTCCTATTCGTGAACGAAGTACCGTTACAGTTGATTAAAATCCAGTACTAGATCGACGGTTTGCTAGATATCGACATTTGAAGTATAAATATAAATTAATTTTATCTTTTTAAGTAAGAGGTGTATAAGTGGTACCCACACACCCACATTCCGCCAGAGATATAATTTAGGTGCCAACGTGACAGACAGGCGCGTCCATCGCAGTTACTCAAACACGACTGATGCATACGCATTTGAATTTCTTCTCAAACGTATGCAGGATTCCTCTCGATATTTTCCTTCACCGTAAAGGTCGTGGTGTGACTGTGCTTAATCACTGTACTTAAAGTTCAGAAAAACTCATACTGTACACTCTGGATTGTAAAGTATGAATTTTTCCGAACTTGCAATCTTTGTATTGCAAGCAACTGCTCGAACCAAACGACCACAACGGCTCAATTATATTGTACGTGCTTATATATTATTTTCTTTGGGATCCAATCGAAGGAAACAAAAACAGGTGTGTGCTTTGAATAAGAACATCCTGTAGACCGTACTTCTGGCAAGTTACCGGTTAACGCATGTTTAAAGCAAGCATAGTGGTATTATTTGTTTATTTACACAGGATACGCTCAGGCTGAACCGTCTGCCAGATGACTCACGGTCATCCAGTTTCAAGGTACTGGTTAAACTAACCACTAGATACATTGGTATTAACAGCTGCATTTAAAATTATAAAAACAAGCATATGTTTCCTTAAGTGTTATTGAACGAGCAAATTACATTGCGCAAAGTACATACATATAATTTGCATATTACAAATTATACGTAGGTTTGGTTATATAAGGGAAGGAGGAGTGAAGGGAGATGAGACCGATACATTTCAAAAGTGTCCGGAAGAAAAGGATGAGCTTGTATAAAGATACTGATGAATGTGGATTATGCAAAATCAGTTAGTCTAGAGCTGGTGCTCTTTTCTCTCTGCCTGCCCCATGAGGATCTCGGTGTGATGATATGCATACAAGGGTTCACGGAGGTTAAGGCAGAGGTGTGTAGTACACACACCCACTTTTCACCAGATGAATATATATGCTGCAAACGTGTCAGATGCACAGTCCATAGGAACGTCTTTGAATTTATTTTCAAACGGTTTTCTCTCGAGGTTTTCTTTCTTCACTGTAAAACTTTTGGTGTGTCTAATCAGGTTTAACTCAGGTTTCCTTGAGGCGTTTTCCTTTACCGTGAAACTAGTGGTTCTTTTATATACACACGTATTGTTACATAATGTGGTGTTTAATTGATATATAGTGATTGAATCGCGCATTCAGCCATATAATATTGGCACTGACTGTCTTTAGTTCAGAAATTTAATGTTTTATTTTTTTATTTTCTCACGTAGCGTGAGTTCCGGGAACTTTTGCTACTTAACCGGGCAATGGCGAGACCTAGGCCTCCAGCCAGGCACTTTAGTGCTAAGCAACACAGCCAAGGGCACCCCCTGTATACTGTATGTATACAGGGGGTGCCCTTACATGGATGTATAACTCGCGGGGTATGCAGAGAGAATTACAATATTATACCATATTTATATTATACCACAAAACCAGTACGAATCCTCGGAAACGAACCTACTTATCAGTCGTCAACAAGCTTGCCTTGACCTAAGACATACGGAAAAGCTTTTCACGTCACCACGAATATCGGAATCCGTAAAATGTGCCGCTGTTGGCGCAGCTGTGACGCAGCACGTGACGAAATCACTTCAGTTAGTTCTAAAGAAGTGAAGTGGAAATATTAAATGCTTAGAAAGCCAATTCCTTTAGACACTTCACCTTCGTCTTTGGATTTCTTCTCAAACGTTTTCCGGGTTTTGCAGGTTTTTAAGGTGTTTTCCTTAACCGTGAAACTCGTGGTTTATCCATTTTATATTATTTATTTGTGTACTTTTGGTCACAATAATAATCGTATTGATACATTTATTGTATCGTATTGAGACTACAAATACAAAGATTTTAATTTATATTGTCTCTTAACAGGATGAATACATAGTTAAGTTAATTAGTGATTAAATAGTTAAAATAGTAGCTAATTAATATAGATCTAAATAAAGTAGAAAGTACAACAACCATACACTTTTATTGCAACCTTAAAGCATAATAAGCCTTAAGATATATCCATTTGCTTTGTTAAAAAAATATAGCGTTGATATAAAAATCCTTGTAATAGTATTGTCATCAGCTTCTTCCTAAGCTTAGGTACATCAGATAGCATCGTCAGACCTTGTACACTTCAGCCATGGCCCAGGTATATAGCTCTCATTAATACAAATGTCTTCGTGTGTCCTCGCCGCGCCGCTGTACGTCCGGAGTGTCCGGACCTACATGGAGAAAGGGCACCGCTTGCCGGAAGGAAAGTTAGACATAGATAACACGCCATGTGTGTTTAATTAATCAATTCAAGGTTTTTATTTTATACTATCCGTTGTTACGCAGAAAGAATCACGACTTGCTTAAGATCAATTTATTAGAGACTTATAACAAATTTAGGGAACTAGTAGTGTGAACACGATGGAGTCAGGAATGGAAGTGTCGAAGGATCGGAGGGTGTGGTACTTATATCTAAAGGAACATAGTGTGCACTTAACTTATCTTAAGAGTGTACCCCTAGCTTATCTTAAGAGTGTGCCCCTAGCTAATCTTAACTAATGCTTGTTAACTGACGACAGATGTCTTAAGAGCTAGTGAGTATGAATAGTAATAGAATGACAGATATATTTATAGCTATCGACTATGAAAGAACTTAATTAATTAATTACAGGAAAGGATAGTGGTTTAATATACTTAGGTATTATAATTGAGGTAAGTATAACATAGTAACTAGAACTAGGGTAGGTATAACATAACACCGTGGTGGCCGAGTGGTTCGAGCAGTTGCCTGCGAGACAAAGATCGCAAGTTGGAATTCCGACTGTACCTATAAGTTTTTCTGAATTTATGTACAGTGGGGCTTTGGAAATCTTACTCGCAACTAACCCACCTTAGTGCAGTGCCTTTTGCCTGCGATTTCCTGTTATTGGAAGTCGCAGTTTCCTGTCGTCGGACGGTCCCGGTCGAGCACTTCAGAACGTAATTTTCCTTAAGCCCACCCCACTTCGTCTTACTAAAGTGGTACGTACATACATATATCAGGCAGGTTGTACTTATTGGCGCCCTTAGTGGTATAAAAAAAAAGTATCATTAAAATTGATAAAAAAAGGGCCTGCAGTTCTAAATTTAAAGCAAATCCTTATTGGTGGTTCAACCGTACGCACTATTATTACTATATTCAGTCGGTTGGTCTTTCATTAATATTTCATCGCATTCATCAAACGATTCACGCATCAAGTGGAGGTAGGTTCTTACCGCTTAGATTACAATGGCGTTACTAAAGGGCCGCTTTCGAATGACAGGCCATTACGAAACTCAAGGTGGCACGGTGCCCTTAATTACGTACTTCAACTCGACTTAAAACAAAATGACGGTGCAACATGTCTCGTGATTAAGTTCTAAAACATGCTTAGTGAACCTCACGGCATAGGCAGAGAGTTTTCTAGACTAAAAAGCGTATCCGCATACATCAGTTTCTTCATACATGCTTGCCGGTTCCGAATAGTCTTTTATTACGAAAAATCTTGGTAAATAACTATATGCGGTATGTTTCACAGATATATATTACAAGATCCAAATGTTAAAGTATTATTTTCGTGATGAAATACAATTCAAATCAGAAAAATCGAAACAGTTTTTCAACATCCATGTGCTATAATTATTTCCGTTCCACATTTCATCCAAATCCTTTCAGAACTTACTGTGTGTTTGAGTAACAAACACATTAGAGGTAATTATTAGTAGATAATCGTAAGACTTCACTTTTTGAGCACTATATACACATATATACAATTGTATGCTTATAGATTTTGATTGTACAAACAAATGTCCGTTCAAACGTCGTTTAAAAATCAAGGCTACGATTGTCAAACAAACGGCATCGTTCCGGAGGTACCTACTTGTCAAGCGTACCCAGTTCCGCACCAGAAGGTCCGGAGCCACACCGGAAGGATACCGGGAAGTATGAACTAGCCATATTATGAATCTGTTTAATGGTACACGTTTCCTAACGATTTCCGTAATCTGCTAACTGCATCCGATATAAGCTGAAGTAATGTGCATATAGATTAATATTTATGGGAGGCTTTGGACGTAAAGCTTCCGAAGGTTGTTTGTTTATAAACAAATATCTTCACGCCTTCCCACAACGGTCCCCGAAGGGGGAGGCAGATGTGTGTAGCATCCACATCGCCGTTTCACAAGCACGATTACACATATGCATAATATGTACGTCTTTGAATTTCTCCTCAAACGTATGCAGGTGACTTCGCGATGTTTTCCTTCAACCTTATGTTCGTGGTGTGACACGTCTTTACATTTCTTCTCAAACGTATGCAGGTTTCTTCGCGATTTTTTTCCTTCACCCTAAAGTTGTTGGTGTTTCATTCACTGTACATAAGTTCAGAGAAAGTTATCGGGCCAGTAGGGATTCGAACTTGTAATCTTTGTCTTACAGGCGACTACTTGAACCACTCGGCCACTATTACTCACTCAAAGTATATGGGTAATTTTATTATATCATAGTATGCACATAATTGTTTAAAAAAAGAATACATATTAGGCCCGATATCAATGCCATCTATGATAAAACAACAAAACTCAATTCAAATGTAAAAAAAACAACATCAATAGAGCTACCGTTGCATACTGGAACACTCTTCTAAATAGTACAAGCCTGCGCCTATAGATGGCATTGTAATAGAATAAATATACTCACCGAGTATTGCTCTCAGATGTCCTTCCAAGGTCTGCAATATGGTCATTTTTATTTCTTTCACGTTCTTTCCGAGGAACTGCTCGCAGGCTGTAGTGAGAAGCTCATCTTCATTCATGATCTTGCACTGAGCAACACCCGTCACGGTCAGCGGCACTCCTTGGGCGGTCTCAACGTACTCACACATTGGGTTCAGTGTCATAACCTGTTAAAAGAAAAAAACTCCAATATTCATACAAGATACAAACAAAATTATTTTTACATACATACATACATATCATTACGCCAAGTCCCTAACGGGGTAGGCAGAGAGCATAGAGCGCCAGTTCTCTCTAGACTTACATACCTCTTTCGCTTCGTCCACATTCGTCAGTCTCTTCATACATGCTCGTCGGTTTTTTTTTTAATTATTTGTACAATAAATAAAACTGTCAATTTTTTTTGTAGCTGAGCCGTGGTTGCTCAGGCCTTCGGTTAGTCGATTGCAACGCAAATATAGCAAGTTCGATCCAGACAGTATCAATGAGTTTTTCGGAACTATTGTACAGGTATTAATCACACCATGACTTTTACGATGGAGGAAAAAATCGAGGGAACCTGCATTCTTGTTGTGTTTGTTTGATAAATCTTTGTACCTAGGGTATTGACTGATAAATTCGTTCACGGACCAAACATTTTTATACTAAGCAGGTGGGGGCGAAAGTGGAGCCGAACGCACTACGTCTGCGCAGTTTCATAAGAGTTACATTTCGCGAACGCTCAGCCAGTGGAATGAACTCATGGATCATGGAGTTCTTCAAGAAGTGTGACAATCCTTCAGAGTCGGCAACCTGCGAGCGTTATCTCTGGTGTTGCAAGTGTCATAGGCGGCGGTAACTGCTTACCATCAGGCGGGCATTCTTTGACCTTTACTTTGACCTTCACCTTAACGATATTTCAATTTATGAAAACTATTTCTGTTTATAGAGTTTAAATTATACCTCAAGGGAGATCCTCTGGACATCCGTGACCAGCCACCAGGCCCACGCCCATCCGCCCACAATCGTGCGCTTGGTCGTAGACCCGAAGCATCCTCCTGTTGAACAACATATTGAATTAATACTAAGAAAAGAGTAACATTAAATGACATAACATTTTAAAAAAAGAATACCGCAGGTTACCGATTTAGCACAGATGGCACAGATATATTTTATCTGTATGTTAATTTAACATTTTTTTTGTAAATATTTGAATTGCTACTATTATAAAAAAAAGTTACGTATATTTATTAGTCAGACAGGAGGGACTTCCATTGCTTGTAAGGTGCGGCGACAAAACGAACTCCGTCCAACTAGTTTATGGACGAACCAGTTCCAGAACTTTCACTGATGGAGGTTACCGCCCTTTGGGGAAGAACATTGCCCTTAACTGAACACTTTTAACCCGACTACCGTAAAAGTAAGGGTTATGAATCTTATAGGCTATATAAGTATCCGAGTAACTTGCTTTCAGTGCGAACTATTGAACCCATAAATCAAATAAAGAATTATATAAAAAAAAAATCGAACGCACTTCCGAATCATTTGACTTCCGTTGGTGCTAGACATGCAGCGGAAGAAAGGTAACGGGTAAATGACTCTCTCATTCATAACTGGAGTTTCTCTGTTTCTCCTTCCTTAATTACTATACCTCGTTCCCTTCATCCAGTTTCATACACACTTTACGACGATAGATACGATAGATAGGACGATAGATGGTGAAGGAGTAGAACAACATCTCTATGTAACAAAGTGAGTCATGTAAGATGAAAGTGGTTGCAATACATTCCAGTAATGTTGTTGACGCAATAAGCTACATTCACGCCTGACTCATTTTATAGATCAAGAAAGTATGCAAAACGTTTACCTGCCCTCAAAGTACGCATTCGAAATTTGAAAAAAATTATAATATCCTAAGCAAGAAAGGCATCACGTGACGTTAAAAATATTTCAAATTTGATTATTTGAATGATTTGTTTCATTCTCGAATCCTTAGCGGATTGTCAAAACCGATTTTACGAATGATGAATTCGTAAAATCTTAAGTGATTTAGCGGCCATTATATTGTATAACTTGGTCTGATTAACTGTAAACCTTAAGGTTTTACTATTTATTATAAATACGTGATTTTTAAAGCGCATATCAATAATTATGCAATACTTATTAACAATATGAAAGAAAAGTTGGGATAGACGTCCTTATATTCTATTAAGGACACCTGACAAACAAGGATACCTCGATAGCTTGGTAAATATGCGAATAAATAACTTATGCTCTGTTCCATTGATCGGTTTATCGTCTATGAAGTTGCACTTGACTGGTACCCCTCTCAAACAGAACTCAACTCAATACAAATTGCTCGGGAGTCACTTACAAACTTTCCGAGAAAGTGCTCGTGGCGAACGCGTTCTTAATTTAAAAAACTTTTTCAAGTTTCGAATAGAAGCTATTAAGTTTTAACGAAACCTTTTTTTAACTATAGAAAAGGTTGTGGATAATGAGGTGATTTGAATTTATAAATAAAGAAAGTGATAGTGTTCTAAATTTAAGTATCTCTTCAGCAAAGATCTGATCTACTCAATGATTCGTGTAGTGTCATATTTGTCATGTTTTGGTTGTGAAGGCTCTAAGAGTTGATTTGATTGAGGTATGTGTTTATTAGAAGACTGTTTTGTTTGAATACTTAACAGCCATTTTAATAGGGATATGTTTGCACGGACTTTTTTCATTAAATCTGCTTTTTTTCCAACCAACTAGAACACAAACACCGATAAACATCTAATACGTTCCGACTAGACTAGTTGACTATCGCAGTTCAGTTAAATTTCAAAGTTTGAACCAGTGGAAGAAAGGTCTTTTAAGCATTAAGTAGTTAATATATGAAAACGTCAATTAACGAAAAAATGAATATCTATTATGCTTGATGTTTTTAAAAAAATATGCTTTTTGAAAAAGGAAATTCCTAGAACACTGCCAGTAAAAGTTTACCGTTGTCATGTAACTTGCCGTTTAGATGAAAAACCACTTGCGGTTTTTACCTTATACGTACTTCCTCACGCTTGAGGCGCTTGAGGCTATATTTTGGACAATCTATGGCGTGTGCCTGTGAAGGCCACATAAAACATTATGTACTGAATACTCGTATATAGATTTGTTCTGTATCGCCTTTTTTTTATATTACTAATAAAGGTTTTAATCAAATGCACTATATACACATACACTAAATACGCATAGTACCCAAAGCAAGTAGTAAAAACAACTGTGTCATCTTTATCACTGTATTCATTAGTATTAAAATCATTGCACGTTTAATCTGCACACACGCCAGAAATAATTCACTTCTTATTGCATAACTATGGTTTAATTTCACCGGAAGGTTTTGTTATTCTGAACACACATAATGTTTGTAAGTTGGTACACTGCGTTTTCTTCGCTTGGCCGATGACACTTTCTTTGGATATGTTCATGGACAAATTATTGCACGAACATTTAGGAATATCTATGGTATACAGCGTGCCAACCATTAGGGATTTTTGGCGCGAATCAAGCAAGCGGCTATTTCATTGTCTCTAAAAAATGTTTTTGTGGTCTTTAGTGTGTAATATTGTGCAGTAATGTTACAGAAAGGGAATTTATGTGGACGTAGACATTATTGCGGTTTCATAAGTCATACAAAGTGACATATAATTTTAAAATATATATTACCTGTGACTTAGAAGTCTGCTAAAGACTACCTACATCCGAAAACTTGGAGATGCATTGGTCTCGTATTTTCATACAAAAATATGTCAAAATTGTATTCGACTAAAGGACTACAATCTATCCAGAATAACTAGAAAAAAATCTAACAATCACCTTCTATGGCAAAAATTATCGAAAAGAGATAGATATCTAGATACAATTATACATCTGTCCGTTTCGGACTATCTGATGATGTCGGTAAAGGCTCTTCATGCATGCCTTAGTAAGATTAGGTAATGTTTTTAACACTGAGGTTCAAATTTTCAACTTTCATAAACATTACAGTCTACAAA
Organism: Drepana falcataria; assembly: GCA_945859725.1. NCBI lineage: Eukaryota > Metazoa > Arthropoda > Insecta > Lepidoptera > Drepanidae > Drepana > Drepana falcataria. The sequence goes on along the minus strand of OX243941.1, from coordinate 3,434,495 downwards.
AAATTACAGCACAATATTGTTTAATCGTATTAGCACTTGGCAGGTGAAAATAGCTGGTCTCGCGGGATTCTGTTGTTTTCTCTTTGGTCTATCGTGCACCCTATTAGATATCGTTAATTTATCATTTAATTAAATTAAGACCAACGGCCAACGACCAACGACCAACTAGGATCAATTAAAGATCCAGATTTAAAATGTATTAATTACTTTGGCGTTACGACAGAATAAGTTTGGTTCAATTTCAACTCCAAGATGGATGATACAATTTTACATTCTGCTCAAAATCTACCTATGATATTGAATTAATCCAATTTATCCAACTTAGACTTCATTCAAAGCTTGAGGTCAGGGCTCGATTCCAGAACATGAATAATTCTACCTTGATTGTCCCATGTATGTATGAATGTGTAAATATGAGTAAGAACGTCTAGTTAGGTAAACTGGTGTGAAACATTCTTAGGTCACCGAACCCAATCTAGCCTAAAAACAGGCTGAATAATTCTCATAACAATCCATTTTACACGCTTTATATTAGCTTCACCTGTATGTATGTATGTATGTATGTATGTAACCGACTTCTTTGAGCTCGATTTTGACCCACTTTAAACGGCCAAATTTCGTTCAAACTTTGTAGACTTATCGAGGACCGATGACAATACACTAATAACTAAAAAGTAGAAAATAAATAATAGTTAAAAAAAACTAAAAAACACGCTTTTTATAGAAAACCGAACTAAAAAATAGAAAATAAATTTCGATAATATCTTAAAAAGCGTGGGGTGCTTTTTAAGTTATTACCGGTTTTAAGTTATTAACACGATCGCAGCGCCACCTATTTAATAAAAATTTAATATAACAAAGATAAACTCCATGTTCCTACAGCTAGATTACACAAAACTAGCAACTCATTTGTCGGGCAAGGTATACGCTTTTTTAATAAGCTACCTAGGAAAATAATTGAATTACCTTTTGTAGAATTTAAAGCTGTAATTAAAAGTAAATTAATTCAAAAGGCTTATTATAAAACATCAGATTATTTGAATGATGGCCATGCATGGCAATGAATTGCTCCTCTGGTACAGATTTTATATATGTAATCTTTTCTCCCCCCACGTAAAAGGGAACAAATGTTAAAAAAAAAAACCGGGGAGTTTGTTTCGCCGTTTCTTCTCCTGGCAGGTACTTTTTTTTCTTGGAAACGGTGGTAACTTTAGTTTATATTAAATATGTGACGTTCAATAAGTGTTCCCTGTGTCCCTTACATTGAATAAAATATTTTTCTGTGTGTCTTAAGCTAGATTCGAGAATGGTTTATATTTACAATTGGACCCTATAGGTGGCGCTGCGATCGTGTTACGGGCAATTTAACTTTTTCACCCGAGCGAAGCTGGGCGGGACAGCTAGTCTATTTATATAAGTATGTATATCGTTGTTTAGTTTCCATAGTACAAGCTTAGCTTAGTTTGAGACTAGGTCAATTTGAGTGGCATTGTCCCTAGGTATTTATTTATTAGGGATAGCAACGCGTTAGTCCCTTATGCTATTAGAACTATTCCTGACATTAAAGTGGTCCGCTGTTAATAGCATTTATCAACTGAAACGGATTCTTCTCTTCCTAATTCCCATGTGTCCGTTAATATAGATACGTACATATGTATCATTGAAATCCAATTTCCGACGACATAAGTATACCTTTTTGAGGGCTTCTATGAGGCAGGAAAAGATAATTTTAAAACTAAATCCGACAATTTTATTTTGTTATCAAATATGTACCTATCTGTATAAAAATATTTCAGGAGACATGAGCTTGATAGTGAATGCAGCCGCTGACGTCCTGTCGGGAACGGCCATCGCCGCTGCGGCCGGCTCGCAGGTAGCCTACCCCTATGTGTCTGCACCCCTTGACAAATATCTTACTAATATTATAAGCCAAACATCCAATATTACAAAATGAAAGTTGGATTGGATGTTTGCTGTTCTTTCACGGCAAAACTGCTGAACCGATTTGGCTGAATGTTGAAATGGTGAAGGCTTATACCTAGGATTCGGACATAGGGCACATACGAATACCGAAAAATTTTAAGATCTAATATTATAAAGTATGTTGCTCTTTCACGGCATAGCGGCTGAACCGATTCTAGCAGGAATATACATAAGCTACTTTTTCGATCTCCACGCGGGCGAAGCCGCGGGCATAAGCTAGTAATATTATAAATGCCAAATTTGTGAGTATGGATTACTCAATCATGCCAGAACGGCTGAACAGAATTAAATGGAACTTTACACACTAAAATAGTATTAGCTGGATTAAAACCATATGTTTCGTTCTTAAAATAAATCTAGCAATTATACTAATGAAATAGATTTTTACGTGGGCACATCCGTTACATTTCCTTATATGTGTACTTCAGGTGGCGTGGTTCATACCGATGTTGGTGGCAGCCATAGCTTACTACCAGTATGATCAGACAGACCCCGAAGGTCGGCCAGCCAACGTGGAAGATGTCACCTTGAGACCGGAATACGATTTCATCATTGTAGGGGCAGGTTCTGCCGGTCAGTGAGTATTTACAAGTGCTATTTTATTCGCAAGCTGAAAGTTATACAGTAAATAAAACCACATCAATAAATCGGAATTAGCGCCATCTTTGTGTCACCGGCCGTACTAAGTTGTTGCAAAAAACTAATAGATATGATGAGGATGCGTTCAAGTTGGTGATATATAAAAAAATACATTATGCAACCATGGGTAAAAATATAAATCTTATTTTAACGGAAAACTGGAATTATCGTTTAAATGACTGTGACTTCGATCCTGGTAATGTTAGAGTTGTATTTAGTACCTATTATAAGGATAAGACGATACGGGGGGTGGAAAGAGGGGCGGGAAGCCAAGCAGTGGGGCATAGATGGATACAAAAAAAAAAACAATATTTTCTACTGTCTTGTAAATTACATTCATTTCTTATAAAGATCTCCCTAATTTCGGTGTTATGTACAGGTAGGTCCATATGTACATAATTCCGGGTATTTTTTTATTTATTACATTTATACATTTCAGGCGCAGTTGTGGCTAACCGCCTTTCCGAAATAGGTAATTGGAATGTTCTACTGCTCGAGGCTGGTGGGGATGAGACGGAGATATCGGATGTCCCACTCCTGGCTGGGTATTTGCAGCTAAGCAAGCTGGACTGGAAATACAAGACTGAACCGCAAGGAACAAGCTGTTTAGGTATAAACAATTATTTTGATATAAACCGTAATTAAGAGAATCTTTTAGGTCTAGTGGCCAAAGCCAGTGGCTAGGGCTGCAAAGCTTTGCTTAGTATGAGAAACAGTACAACTTTCCGCCAGAGGTATATTAGGTGCCAACGTGACAGATGGCGAGTCCATCGCCGTTGCTCAAGCACGACTATACATACGCCTTTGAATTTCTTCTCAGACATATGTAGGTTTCCTCTCGATGTTTTCCGTCACCGTAAAGCTCGTGGTGTGACTAATCACTGTTCTGAAGTTCAGAAAAACTCATTGGTACAGTCGGGATTTGAACTTCGAACCACTCGGCCACCACGGCTACATGGTCTATTTATGTGGTGAAGATAAAGAAATAATAAATGAAGATGCATTTGAAAGCGATTTACGTTGACATTTTTTTCAGCCATGGAAGGAGGGCGCTGTAACTGGCCTCGAGGCAAAGTGCTTGGTGGCAGCTCGGTACTGAACTATATGCTGTATTTGCGAGGAAACAGAAAAGACTACGACGCTTGGGAAGCTCTTGGGAATAAAGGATGGGGGTACAAAGACGTTCTTTACTATTTTAAGAAGTCGGAAGACAACCAAAATCCTTATTTGGCTCAAACGCCTTATCACAGTACAGGAGGCTATTTGACCGTAGCTGAAGCGCCTTACCACACACCACTAGTATCAAGTTTTATCGAAGCGGGTCTAGAAATGGGATACATGAATAGAGATATTAACGGAGAAAACCAAACCGGATTCATGGTAGCCCAAGGAACAGTTCGACGAGGCAGTAGGTGTTCTACATCCAAAGCTTTTCTAAGGCCTGCTAAAGACCGAAATAATTTGCACATATCAATGTTTTCGCACGTAACTAAAGTTTTGATAGATCCGAGGACCAAAGTCGCTTTTGGCGTTGAATTCGTCCGGAACAAAATGATACATCGCATCCGAGCGCGCAAGGAAGTAATTCTATCAGCGGGAACAGTGAATACAGCCCAATTATTAATGCTATCTGGAATAGGTCCAGAGGAGGAACTAACCAAGCATCGAATACCATTAATACAGAACCTGAAAGTCGGGAGGAACCTTCAAGACCATATTGGGCTAGGAGGGCTAGCGTTCATGGTAAATAAACCTATATCTATCGTGGAACACAGACTGCATACAGTCAGTACTTTGATGGAGTACGCAGTGTTGGGTGAAGGTCCACTCACCATTATGGGCGGAGTGGAAGGGTTGGCATTCGTCAATACAAAATACGTGAACAAAACCGACGACTTTCCTGATATAGAATTCCATTTTATATCCGGTTCTACAAATTCGGACGGTGGTGAGCAATTGCGTAAAGTGCATGGACTAATGGAGACTTTCTACGACGCAGTTTTCAGACCTATAAACAATATGGACGTGTGGAGTATCATTCCAATGCTGCTGCGTCCTAGGAGTAAAGGCTTCATACGACTAAGGAGCGCTAACCCTTACGACTATCCCTACATTTACCCAAACTACTTAACCGACGAAATGGATGTTAAAACTCTGATCGAAGGAGTAAAGATTGCCGTCGCCTTGTCTAGAACGAAATCGTTCCAGAGACACGGCTCCGTTTTGAACAAACACGTATTCCCAGCATGTGTCAGTATAATGAGATATACAGACGCGTACTGGGAATGCATGATCAGACAGTACACTTGTACCATTTACCATCCGGTTGGTACAGCTAAAATGGGACCGTATTGGGACCCAGATGCTGTTGTCGACAATGAGCTTAGGGTTTATGGCGTTAAAGGTCTTAGAGTAATTGATGGGAGTATAATGCCTAATCTAGTGAGTGGTAACACCAACGCACCGATTATAATGATAGGCGAAAAGGGTAGCGATATGATCAAAGAATTTTGGCTAAAAAGGAGGGTCTCCAGATATTATGCCTAAGAATGTACAAACTTAATGAATAATTGCAATTCAGTATTAAAACTTGTAAATAAATAAATTATTATTGGTCTCTAAATTATGATATTTATTGCTAGTTAATAACAGACACTGCTAATATAAAGTAAATTATTTAAGTGTTAAATACATTGTTTTAATTAAACTACTCTTTTATTTTGAAAAAAACCGTGGTGGCGTGTGGTTCGAGTAGTTGCCTGCTACACAAAGATCGCATGTTCGAATTCCGAATGTACAAATGAGTTTTACTGAACTTAAGTACAGTGATTAGTCACACCTCGAGCTTTTCGGCGAAGGAAAACATCGAGAGGAAACCTGCAATACGAATGAGAAGCAATTCAAAGGCGTATGTATAGTCGTGCTTGAGTGACGGCGATGGACTCGCCATCTGTCACTTTGGCACCAAAAATATATCCCTGGCGGAAAGTAGGTGTGTGGGTAATATTTATACACCTCTTCCTACCCCTTCAGGGACCTTTATCGGAAGGCGTGAGGATATTTGTTTTCTCATGACCCCCCTCATACAATCAAACATACTTACAATTACAATTCAGGTCGCTAAGAATAAAACAATAGAATAGTAAGCAAAATGAATGGCCTTGCTGACAACAATAATCGCTTACTCGTATAATTTATACGTGGAATAGGTGTTTATTCTAATACTACTTTTATAAGGATGGATGTTTGTTAGTCATTCACGCCACAACAGCTGAAGGGAACTGGATGAAAAACAATATCTGCACGCCTTCCCTCAAGGGTCCCCGAAGGGGTAGGCAGAGGTAGTACCCAAACACCCACTTTCCGCCAGTTGTATATTTTAGTGCCAACGCGACAAATGGCGAGTCCATCGCTGTTAATTAAGTACGACTATACATACGCCTTTGAGTTTCTTTTCAAACGTACATATATATGCAGCTTTCCTTTTGATCTTTTTCTTTCCCACATCTGGTGGTTTGCTGTATGCTTGTTTGCCAACTTTGTTGTATAAAAAATAACAACAATGACTTATCGCCGCATATAATCAAAGATTTTTCACAAAAGAAAAAAGGCTTGGCTAAAAGATAAGTGAAATATGACCCAAATTAATAAATAAATATCTAATGCATATAATAAAGATATACCTACATGAATAAATATGTCTATTTCTAGAATAAAGTACCAAGACTCGAAAATTCATAATATTAGTGTAGTTAATAAAATTTAACGTGGCTAAAAAAATATAAATGAATCGACTTGGATGGATATTTGTTACTCAATCACACCAGAACCGGACAGCGGAATCAAACGCAATTTGGCACACAAATAGATTAAAGTCTGGAATTGTACTACATACGTAAAGTTTAATATCAGAAAAACAACACTAATATTGTCATGAGCATTTATAATATTATTACAGTTTAAGGAGGTACTATATAATAATAATATCATATATTGTATTTATTATTATTTAGTACAGTTAACAAAATGTATTGCAGATGTAACCGCTGGGCACTATGCGTTTATATACACATATAGATTTTAAGTTCAGGTAAGAAGGATAACGGTTTCTTCAAATATTCGGGATTCTTTGGATCTTGGCGGATATTTCGTAATATTTATAAAAATATAATACAACAATTAAATAATTGTGTATCCTACATAATGGTAGAATATAATTGCAAAATTTGCTTAAAGTCTAATAATGAATTTCTTTCTGCATCACTCTACATTGAAAGTCAAACAATAAGCGAGATTGCTCGGCGTAAACAATAACTTGCTAAATCTGCAAAATGCTTAGTCAGTTGTCATTCATTTTCAATATCAATTGTAGGGCTTTGCAAGCAAGACGTATTGCAGAATCATGGCGAGCCAAGGCTCGGCGGCCATCAAAACTATCGTATCGAATAATAGAATCATGTTTGGCCTCCTCCCTGGGCTAGGAGCAATGATTGTCATTCGCATGGCCATTCATATGTACAGGCCAGACATAGAAGACGCAGAAAATCGTGTAAGAGATCATCCATTTGATGAGCTTCGGGAGTGCTACGACTTCATCATCGTTGGCGCTGGCTCAGCGGGAGCTGTTCTAGCTAACAGGCTGTCTGAAAATCCAGAGTGGAACATACTACTCCTTGAAGCTGGACAAGAAGAGAATGTTCTATCAGATGTACCAGTGCTTTTTCCTGTATTACAAACATCGTCAATAGATTGGCAGTTTGTCACGGAGCCCAGTGATAATTATTGTTTGAGCATGATTGGAGGAAGGTGTAAATGGCCGCGGGGGAAAGTGCTCGGTGGGTCCAGCGTACTCAACGCTATGCTGTACATTAGAGGAAATAAACGAGACTATGACAGCTGGGAGATTATGGGTAATCCAGGTTGGTCCTACCAAGATATTCTACCTTATTTTCTTAAGTCTGAAGATATACGCATACCAGAGTACCAGAATGATCCATACCATGGGACGGGAGGACCACTGACTGTCGAGAATTTTAGATTCGAACATCCGATTACTGGTAAAATTTTAGAAGCTGGCGTACAACTAGGTTACAATATCTTAGATGTCAATGGAGTGCGACAAACTGGATTCACAAAGTCCCAAGCTACGGTACGTGACGGTCTCCGCTGCAGTACAGCCAAGGCTTTCTTGAGACCTGCCTCTAAAAGAGAGAATCTGCACGTAAGTGTCCATTCGTTAGTAGAAAAAGTGCTGATAGATGAATTTCAAACGGTTTATGGTATCCAGTTCAAGAAGTACGGTCAGCAACGCATTGTGAGAGCAAGCAAAGAGGTATTACTATCAGCCGGCGCGTTACAGTCGCCACAACTCTTAATGTTGTCTGGAATAGGTGACGCGGAACATTTGAAGGAAGTAGGCATATATCCTATAGTGAATTTACCTGGAGTGGGGAGAAATCTTCAGGATCATGTCGCAATGGGTGGCCACTCATTTCTCTTTGACAACCCTTACGAAAATGGGACCGACTATTGCTTTAATTTAAACTCAGTGTTTACAATTGGGAGTCTTATAGATTTCAGTGTACACCAAGTGGGTAGCTTTTACAGTATGATGGAAGCAGAAGCAATGGCGTTTGTGAATACGATATACCAAGACCCAAGTGAAGACTATCCCGATATCCAGCTGTTCATAGCTCCGACAGCCGACAATATGGACGGCGGTTTGTTCGGCAAGAGAGCAAACGGTATAACGGACGAAACTTACGCTGTACTTTACGAAGATATACTATACGAGTCTTCATTTTCGATTGTGCCTTTGCTACTCAGACCAAAAAGTAGAGGATTTTTGAAGCTAAGAGATGCCAACCCTAATTCGCCGCCACTGATTTACCCAAATTACTATTCGCACCCAGACGATGTGAAGACGATGGTAAGTGATTAATTTCAGAGCTAATATTTCTAGTTGCATTGAAAAGAATATTAAGATTATTAATGGAGCTTAAAGGACGAGTAGTTCGAGTAGTTGTGTGCAGCACAATGATTGCAAGTTCGAATCCCGACTACCAATTAGTGTTTTGAAGTTAAGTACTATAATTAGTCACGACGCTTTTGTGGTGAAGGAAAACATCGAGAGGAAACCTGCATACGTCTGAGAAGCAATTCAAAGGCGTATGTATAGTCGTGCTTGAGTAACGGCGACGGACTCGCCATCCGTCACGTTGGCACCTAAACAATGTCTCTGGCGGAAAGTGGGTTTGTGAGTACTACCTATAAACCTCTGCCTACCCACCCTTGTAGAAAGGCGTGAGGATATATATATATATAATATTTATACGAAGAGCTGTAGTGGCCGAGTGGTTCGAGCAGTTGCCTGCGACGTAAAGGTCGCAAGTTCGAATCCCGACTACCAATGAGTGTTTTGAAGTTAAGTACTATAATTAGTCACGACGCTTTTGTGGTGAAGGAAAACATCGAGAGGAAACCTGCATACGTCTGAGAAGAAATTCAAAGGCGTATGTATAGTGATGCTGGAGTAGCGGCGATGGACTCGCCATCTGTCACGTTGGCACCTAATATACCTCTGGCGGAAAGTGGGTGTGTTGGTATTACCTATACACCTCTGCCTACTCCTTCGGGGACCATTGTGGGAAGGCGTGAGGATATATTATATATTATTATAATATTTATACGTGGCTGTGTGGTTTAAATCATATTGACGGGTTCGAACCCTGACGGTCTGTGTTCCATATTCCTAGTTCTGATCACCTGTAAGGGACAATATTGCAGTACAAAGAGTTTCTAAACGTCCATTAAGCTACGAAACTATTAATAACTAATCTAAGTATATTTTTATATAATTGTCATAAAAAAGTATCTATGTTAAAACCTAGATAAAAGAAAAACGTGGAAAAACTAAGGATATGTATTATTAGTTTTTCATGTAGAGTAAAAAATACTTATTAGTATCAGCAAATTATAATGCGATTATAATATGTGGCCATTTTTAGTTATGTGGTGTCTAGACTCCGGAAAAGACCTATCATATATTTCAGCTGCTCAGTATTAAGCCTTCAACATTGCTTGCTCGATTTTTCATACATTTATTCTACTGTATTGTTTAAAAATATAGGTACAGTATTTTCTTCGGAGATATGATTAGACCAAATGGAGCGGACGCTCAAGGACGGGAACGTCAAGAGTACTCGAAACCGTAGAGCATGTATGAAGAGACTGATGAATGTGGACGAAGCGAAAGAGGTATGTAAGTCTAGAGAGAACTGGCGCTCTAAACTCTCTGCCTACCCCGTTAGGGACTCGGCGTGATGATATGTATTTATGGATGTATGATTAGGTAGTAACGTGAGAGATTGCACCGTCTCTGGTCAATCAATTTCATTCGATTTTTCGATAGTAAATATCAATTCAGCAAAACAAGTGAGTTTTGCCCGCTGAATCTATCGATAATTTTTGTTTATTTTTTTTGTGAAAAATACCTTTTAATTGTAAAACGTGGAAATAATCTTGAATCTTAATAAAATTACCTATAATTGCGAAATGTGAGGATGTTCGTTACTTTTTCAATCAAATCAATCAAAATTGGATGAAATTTGGTACTTTCTGTCACGTTGGCACGTCAAAATATCTCCGACGAAGTGTGGGTGTCGTTACATCTTTACTGGGGTGGGTTCTTTGACCCTTGTAGAAGGCGTGAAGATAAAAATAGAGAGATAAAATAGTTAAAAAAAACTAAAAAACACGCTTTTTATAGAAAACCGAACTAAAAAATAGAAAATAAATTTCGATAATATCTTAAAAAGCGTGGGGTGCATGGTGTCAATAGTTATAAATATTTTATTGACAGATATTAGTAGAGTGATTATCATTTCGGTAATATCTTAAAAAGCACCCCACGCTTTTTAAGATATTATCGAAATTTATTTTCTATTTTTTAGTTCGGTTTTCTATAAAAAGCGTGTTTTTTAGTTTTTTTAACTATTATTTATTTTCTACTTTTTAGTTATTAGTGTATTGTCATCGGTCCTCGATAAGTCTACAAAGTTTGAACGAAATCTGGCCGTTTAAAGTGGGTCAAAATCGAGCTCAAAGAAGTCGGTTACATACATACATACTTACATACATACATACATACATACATACATACATACATACATACATACATACATACATACATACATACATACATACATACATACATACATACATACATACATACATACATACATACAGGTGAAGCTAATATAAAGCGTGTAAAAATAGTAAAAACCTTTATTAATTAATACAAATAAAAACTTACTCGGGTGACCTTGGTTTTGTTAAAATTAATAAAAACACGTGTTAACAAATAAAAACTATATTCTTTGGAATATGGTTTTTATTTCACTTCAGCTCCCTTTTTTACCTTTTTTTCAATTATTTACGTCTTATATTTTTGTAGCTAGTACAAACTACAAAATAATTATACTATCGTGTACCAAATCTTCTTTTAAATGAACTGAAGATGAAGCATGTAAGTCCAGCTGTATTATTATTTGTTATAATATCAAGCTTACCGTCACATAGGGACGATTGCAACCCCAAGGGTATATCGCGCCTAACAACCTCGAAAAATCTACTACTAGCTTTTTGAATTACTTCTCAAACCTATGCATGATTCCTCTCGATATTTTCCTTCACCGTAATACTCGTGGTGTGACGATCACTGTAAGTAAATTCAGAAAAGCTCATTGGTAGAAGTCGGGACTAGAACGTGCCACCCTTGTGTTGCAGGCGACTTCACGAACCACTTGGAAACCACGGCACGTGTGTGTGTGTGTGTATAGATCCCTAAGCATAACCATCAAAGCAAACAGATACTCACATGAATATTGTTAGTGATATTAAAGCATTGAAAACCAATCCAGGACAGGATACAAAATTATCTATCAATTTCATCCTACCAATATTTGGAACGCTAGCGTTTGTGAGGAAGTTTTTTTCATCATTCGCGTAAAAACGGCTGAACGGAATTGGGTGAAATTAGGCACAACAAAAAAGAAATCCAGAAAAAACTCAATCAATATAATTTTACGCGTGTGAAACCGCGGGGCAGAGCGAATCTATACTAATATTATAACGAGGAAAGATTTGTATATTTGTAAGGAATTGGCTAATAAAGTACTGGACCGATTTAAAACAATTTTTCACCATTTGAATGCTACACTATGCTACAATATATATATATATATATATATATATGAATGCTACACTGATTAACATAGGCTATTCTAATTGCAAGAAATAAATATATACCAAAATGTTTGAAAATAAATGTCCGCTCGTGCGAAGCCGGGACGGACCGCTATCATTAATATGTTTGTATTGTATTGGCGTAATCAACATTAAGCCACTTATCTTTTTCGGTGTGTAAAAGCGGTGAACTTGTATGTTGTCGCCTCAGATAACCTGATTTGATATTAATGTTTTCTTTATTAAATAAAAATAACATTATCATATCTTTTTAGTGTAACGCTTCTAAAATCTTTTTCAATAATCTGTAATCTGTAAATCCTTTTTACTGTATTTCAAGTAAAATCTACCAACCTTGTCACATAAGTTCACTCTTCACTCATTCACTGAACCAAGAACTTAATAAATTTCGTTGTCTTTAGAAATCAATCTCACCTCATAATAAGTGCTTAAACAAATTCATGACACACACGTAAAACTTGTCACAAAATAATAGTAAATATCGGCATGTGTATTGGTCCCTTGGTACATCCCTACCTATCGAAATATGCAAACATTTCAATTCCAGGTGGAAGGCGCTCGCATAGTTCAGGCGATAGTGGATCAACCTGCGCTCCAAGAACTGAACGCGCGCCCCAACCCGCGTCGCAACCCTGGCTGCGCCCATCACGAGCTGATGTCCTTCGAGCATTTGGAATGTCAAGCCAGACACCATACGCTCACAATATACCACCCAGCTGGCACATGTGCTATGGGTCCGGACAACAACCCTAATGCTGTGGTCGATGCTAGGTTGAAGGTGCGTATTTGTCTGTCGAACACAAATCATGGCTCTACTAATTGTGATAACTGGTTCGAAACCGAATGGAGATCGATCTCCACCCATTGCAATTATTTGCTACCGAAGAAAGGGATGACGATTACGTATACCATACATGGGTAAAGACAGTAGAGCGCCAGTTCTCTCAACACTTAAATAATTCTTACGCCTTATCGGTACATTCCTATTAGGAATTAGGCAGTAACTGCCAAATGAAACTACAAAACTTAGGAGCATGAGATTTTTTTTATACAACAGTTAAACATTGATTAAAAAAGTTTTTGTTTTGAGAGCAAGCACGTTGCTACTTCTTGTTGTGGTACAATTCAAATGAACTCATATCAACAAAAATAAAGTTTATTAAATTGTCCATATGTCTATATTATATACTCATTATGTTATTCTGTATTCAAACAAAAAGACGTGCTGTTAACGATTCATGACCTTTAATTTCCTAGTCGTACTTAGATTGAATAAAACATACTTAAATACTTTTATGAAGAGCGAACCTTGGGTCGAAGGAATAAAGTTGAAAATCGCAATAGTTCGCTTATTATCCCATTAAGAAAATAACCGTATTTTGATATCATGAGATCATATGTAAAGTCCTAGTACCTAACTACTATGTGTACATTAGTACTGGGTTATTGAAACAATTCTGTTCGAATACCATATGCTGATATCGAGGGACTACCTCTCTATATTAGTTCAAGATTTTAACAGTCCCCTAAAAAGCCTAGTTACATATTGAAACCCCCAAAGTCGTAGCAATGTCCAACTGTGATTTGTCACAGCACGAGAGATCTAGGTAATGAGCTCCTTGGGGAGGGGGGAGGATTGTTACATTGTGTTGGAAGCAGAGAGATTAAACCCATTATGCTGTCAACACACTATAACTCTCCGAACACAGAGTAGCAACGCGTAAGTGATACTTCGGTATCGTGAGCGTAAATAGGACTCCTTTCGGAATCCTTTATGGACCTTTGTGGGAAAGCGTGAAGATTTCAAATTACTCAACACAAATCGATTCCCGCGGTGTTCAACGTAATAGGAGGAGTCCTACCAGTCCTGACATTTGTTGATTTAAACTATGATTTGATTTAAGCGCTGCCTTTTAAAAAAAATGGAATATAATTTTCAGGTTTACGGCATTAAGAAACTTCGCGTCGTAGATGCCAGCATAATGCCGACAATAGTGAATGGGAACACCAACGCACCAGTCATCATGATTGCTGAGAAAGCAGCTGATATGATCAAAGAAGATTGGTACGACATACCAGGAACTGTTTCGCCTTGTCCTCCTCCCAAATTTCCAAAAGATCAGTTGTTTAAAAATTCCGAGACGGATGCTCCAGATAAGATTCTCCTTTACCGTCCTGATGTGTTCAATGAAACGACAAACCTTTTTCCGCACTTATCCATACACGACAATCAAATACCAATAGTTCAGACTGTCAACCAAAATCTTACACACTTGGCTCGTGAATATGAGACAAAATTTGAGGAATTTATACCTATTCCTAATGAAAATACGGTGCAATATCATAGTGAAAGACCAGTTTGGAATCCAACAAACCCATATATGCAGGCATACCCAGTCAATTATGGAGTAAACTGGCCTATTCCATACCCATACCTACCTATTCCCATACACACGAAGGAGAAAAATGACGTAAGAGAAACTAGTTTCGGAAACCAACCAAATTCTCTTAACAAAATATTCAGTTCCAAATTCAAATCGAAGCCAACGACAGATAGGTTGAGAAATATCTCACCGTACCGAATCTGGCGCCCTTTAGATTATAGATTTACAAATGGCATAGACAAGCCTGTGTTTTACGACGTCAATGAAGTGATCACTCCCAAAGGTAAAAAGACATGTAAAGTCTGGCTTTACTACGACGGTTCCAAATATGAAGTTGTTTTATAAGATTTTAATTGGGCTTTGAATAAATAAATTTACATAGACATCATTTGAGGATTTTTATTTATGCAACCTCTAAAATTTTTAAATATTTACCATAAATAAGCATGCAATTTGCTGAGATCTGATGATTGGAGGTGCTAGACCCCGAGGTAATTTCATATCTATCTTACTCGAGGTGCTTAAGGGACAGTTTGTAGACGTCATATAGGAAGGTACATCGGTTGCTTTCACACTTGAAGAATCATGATATTTTCACGTCATGGTTAGACCCTTGGGTTTAAGCGGTTTTCACTGTCTACAACGTTACATTAAAGATATCGCTTGCACGTTGCCGACCCTGCAAGAATCTTTTCCCACCCTTGTCACAGTTCTTCAACTCCATATAATTTCTTCTAAACCTCATCGGGAAGTTCATCTCACAGCCTTAACGCTACTTAGTTTTATCTCCAAGTATGGAGATGAACTCGAAAAAACAATAACGAATCGTTACTCGAAGGTCAAGTGTATATCAATCCCCCAAACATTATCATGATACGCTCGCCATATATTCACAAATCAGTGAGAGGACCGGTGTATTTGTGTTGTGCATTCGACCGGCGAACGCGGCGAGCGCAGTGCGTGTGTTACGTGAAAACAAACTCATTTCACACAAATACTTTTGTAACTTTTAATAATTTTATAGAGTGTTAAGGGTGAGTGTTATTTCTAATACAATATATTATACAACGTTCCCAAGTAGCTGAGACCATTATACAAAGTTGCGGAGAAAATTATTCTCTGAATAAAGTGTGATTTCTCTTTGGTCTACTGAATTGGTTATCTTGCTCGTAACTGTACATCTTGAGACGATGGGTTTGTTTAACTAATTTATTTATATTTTATATGTATACATTTGCTGGTAATAGACGGATAGATAGGCTTGTAGGTATGTGACATACTAGTTGTATACTATAGACTAGGCAATCTGATATGTAAAATCTGATGATATACAAAAATAGTAAAAAACAGCTGACACAAAATGAGAAAGATACATGTGTACCTATTATGTACAGATGATTCTAGTTTTTAATATAATAGAGCGGTAGTGGCTGAGTAGTTGAAGCAGTCGTCCGCAGCACAAAGATTGCATGTTCGAATTCGGACTGTATCAATGAGTTCTTTTAAACTTGTACAGTGATTATTCACACCATGAGCTTTACGGTGAAGCAAAATCATTGAAAGGAAACTTGCATACGTCTGAGAAGCAATTAAAGACATATAGTACGTATAGAGTAGTGCTTGAGTCACAACGATGAATTCGCCATCTGTCACGTTAGCACCTAAAATATACCTCCGACGAAAAGTGCGTGTGTAAGTATTACCTACACACCTCTGCCTTCTCATTCGGGGACCCTTGTGGGAAGTCATTAAGATTATATAATACATAAAATAGAATATTGTATTGTATTAAAAATATATAAATAATGAACCGCACGTCTATAGGTACATACGCCTTTGAATTGCTTCTCAGACGTATCGCAGGTTTCCTCTCGATATTTTCCTTCACCGTAAAGCTCGTGGTGTGACTAATCATTGTACTTAAATTAAAAAAAACTCATTGGTACAGTCGGGGTTCGAGCTTGCGATCTTTGTGTCGCACGCAACTACTCGAACTACTCGGCCACCACGGCTATTTATTATTAAATTAATTCATTAATTAATTGAGCCGTGGTGGCCGAGTGGTTCGAGCGGTTGCCTGCGACGCAAAGGTCGCAAGTTCGAATCCCGACTGTACCAATGAGTTTTTCTGAACTTAAGTACAGTGATTAGTCACACCACGAGCTGAACGGGGAAGGAAAACATCGAGAGGAAACCTGCATACGTCTGAGAAGAAATACAAAAAGGCGTATGTATAGTCGTGCTGGATTAACGGCGATGGACTCGCCATCTGTCACGTTGGCACCTAATATACTTCTGGCGGAAAGTGGGTGTGTGGGTATTACCTATACACCTCTGCCTACTCCTTCGGGGACCCTTGTGGGAAGGCGTGAGGATATATTATATTATTAATTAATTAATACGGCTATTTAATGTAATATAATATTTTATTTAATATATTTATTTTGTACCAGATCCCAAACTTTTATGATGATCAAATCTGAGTCTGTGAATTATGTTGAATGTAGAGCTAGAACTAATAACGCGAAACGGGGCCTTTCACATTTATATGGACCACTTCAAAAACATTTATATGGAACTAATGTAAAATATTATACTGTGTTGTTTCGCTTATACCACAGAGCTGGCAAGCATGCCCTGATAGTAAGCGGTTACCGCTGGTAACTGCCGGTACCGGTTATATTTAATAATTTGTGACGTTCAATAATTGTTTGCTGTGTTCCTTAGGCTAAATTTAACTTTCTGAATTTGAGAATTTCTGTTAAAACTGATACAAATATTTTTCATGTTTACCCTATGTTACAACAAATACAGTAAGTGCAAATAATATTTGTACTTTGTATATCATGTAATGAGATCATAAAATGTATGTATCACCACGCCAAGGCACTCACGAATGTAGACCAGTTCTCTCTAGATTTACAGACTTCTTTCGCTTAATCCACATTCACACACACACATATAAATAAAATTGGAGTGTCTGTTTGTAATATTGAAATAACCGCTTTTAACTACATGCATAATTTATTTTCAATTTTTGTCTGTCTGTCTGTCTGTTCGTTCCGGGTAATCTCTGAAACGGCTGAACCGATTTTGACGGGACTTTCACTGGCTGATGTTAAAAGGAATTCTTAGACACTTTTATTTTGGTAACTGAACAAAATTTTTTTTTGTTAAATTCCACGCGGACGAAGTCGCGAGCACAGCTAGTCTGAAATACGACTGAATATGTATGTATTTCTCGCAATGGTGTGTGCAATTACACTCAAACGAGCACTAACATATGAGGATAGTATGTTGCGTCTCCCCTAAATGCAAACTGTGCATACCACTTTAAATTCTTTACAGTGTAATTTGCCGGTTGTGAACATGAATTACTGCATGTTCATGATATTTAATTGAACGAAAAATTCGTCGGTTTGACCGTAATTAGAACAAAAACTATATTATCACTCAAATATTTCAGCTGAGATTGCCTTGATGATAACAAAACATCACAACTAGATCGGAATATATTGCATAAAAAAAACGTTTTTTTTACTACTTTCCAGTAAAATATTCAACATGGAGTATCCTTGCTTCTTCTTGCGTCTGTGCGCTTAGATTTTTCAAACTATTAAACGGTTTTTAATGCAGTTTTCAGGAATATTTAGTGTGATTCAAGGGATTTGTATGATACATACTCAAAGATATGTAATGTCATGTCGTAACAAACATATTTGTGTACGCTGAAATCGCAGCCTTATGAGATAGATCAAATTAATGTACTACGAAATGAAATGATAATAATAATAATAAAAAATTAAATGAAATTAATGTAAAACGATCATATATATTTACCTGTAAAGGATAACCCAAAGTAATCACTTCTATCTTTTACATATTATTAGTATCTACATAATATGTAGGAACATTGCACCCGAGCGAAGCCGGGGCGGGTAGCTAGTATATTATAAATGTGAAAGTGAGCTTGTTTGATTCCGTTCAACTACTCAACCACCGTGAAATTTAGAGAGAAAAAAAGGATAGGATAGTTAATGCAGATCTTCAAAGCAAATATCGTGAGATGACCGGCGCAGCTAGCGCAGTAACATTATATTAACGTAAGTGAGTTATCACAATCGGCTTCCCAACAACAATGATAACTTAATTAACTTTTCAGGGTTCATTAGCCGAATGACAAAACGTAACCACTATACTTCTGTCTTATTCCACAAGGGTTCGCGAAGAGGTAGGTATAGGTAGTACCCACACACCGACTCTGCCAGAGATATATTTTAGGTGCCAACGTGACTTATTGCGAGTCCATCGCCGTTACTCAAACGCGACTATACATACGCCTTTGAATTGCTTCTCAGGCGCAGGTTCCCTCTCGATGTTTTCCTTTACCGTAAAGCTCGTGGTGTGACGTCACACCACGAAAACTCAGAACCCACGGAAACACCTAGAAAACTCATTGGTACATACAGTCGAGAATGTCGAGATTCGAACTAGCGACCTTTGTGCCGCAGGCAACTACTCGAACCACTCGGCCACCACGGCTTTCTTTTTTGACATAGCCCCAAATTAAGCATAGCTTGTGTAAAAGTAACTAGCCAACGGCGGGAATTTACTCAGCGGGAATCGAATCCGCGACCACAAGTTGCGCTGCCAGGAGCTCTAACCACTAGACTAACAGGCTTCGTTCGATTCATCCGCATTCATCAGTCTCGTTATGCATTCTCACCGTCTTCCAGTACCCATGGCCATATCCACTGCGTGCTAGATCCATTCGATCTAGGTATAATGTTATGATCTAGGTATACCTACTGGAAAATAATTAATTGTGCATGCGGGACCCTCCGTATACGAGGCTACTTGTTTAATATATAAATTAGTAAGAGCACCGGAGTTATATAACAGATACATAACGATAATAAGGTGTTTGAGACTCGCTATTTAAAGACTTACTTCACGGATTCTTATCTTCAATAGAAAATACTGTGACAGTTGCTCAATTATTTAATAAAATAATAATAAATAATATATCCTCACGCCTTCCCACAAGGGTCCCCGAAGGGGTAGGCAGAGGTGTATAGGTAATACCCACACACCCACTTTCCGCCAGAGGTATATTAGGTGCCAACGTGACAGATGGCGAGTCCATCGCCAATTATTTACACTCTTAAAATATTATCTACAAGTATTTAAGATTCTGTACGTAAACGGAAACAATTGTTTCGCCTTTACAACACTTGTTCAGATTATATTTACAATGATATGCGCATTATAATTGTATTTTTTTTAAATACATCATGACAGAATAGCATCCCGCAAAGTCCAGTTATTAATTTTAGAACCTTACCGCTAAGGTGCGAACTGCAAACAAAACACTCCCTGACGGTGGCCGGTTAATCTACAACGCGGTCACATTAACTTGACGCATGGCTTTGATGACGTCATTTTGGTCAGGTACGGTGCGAAAAAAAAAGCATGTAGCTAAATAAAAGCTATATTTATTATTTTGGAGCATAGGTTTTATTTGTTAATCTTGCAATATGTTGCATCATGTATTTTTTTATACAATATAATTGAAAACTATTTTGTTTGTTTTAAAACACTTTCAACACAAGATTTCTCCCTTCACTGTGTATAGATTTCCCCATGTTCAAAAATTAGTAGTAACAAAAATAGTCCAAAATTAACAAAAACTGTCCAAACTTAAACAATAAATAACGAAAACGTAACAAAATATCCAATAACAACAATAGCAACAGAAAACTAGTCAACATATCGACGCGCGTATCGGTAACAGAGATGCTAACCATACTGACGATTGCCGGGCGAGCTAAGGGAATGCGGGGGGACGCGGGCGGGGCCTCGCATTCCAGCGATGCGTCAAGTTAATGTGACCGCGTTGTATGGATGCTCGAAAACCGAGGATAATACTCGCACGTTTCCACACATTTAAAAATCTATTCACACCCTTCTTGAAGAATTAAATACCCTACTCTTATGGAAAATTCTCAACGGGGACACGGTGCCTGATCATAGTTTTGTAGCAATGAGTTATAGTTTGCACGCCACCGGACCAAAAAAAAAGTCTGAGAAGTTATTGAATGCTGATTTTGTAGTCTTCAGTATCAAACCTATCTGTATCTTCGGATATGTTTATTGTCCTCAACCTCTGCCTACATTTAAAACCCATGATTTCTGCGTGTGCCGAATATACATTTCTTTGTTCAAATATGAAATACTTGTGAAAGGCACTAATTTGTCTCTTGTACTGCTAGCAGGCGAACTCAGCCAAACAAAAGTTAATGTCTCAAATATTGCTTATAGGCCACCGCTTACCATGCTTCTTTGTGTTTTGCCAAAACTCCCACATAAACATTCAGTTGTTTAATTTCCCTGGTACGTCTTTATGTATTCTGTAATTGCATTTAATGATGCGCTATTCGTATGCGTGATCACACAGGACAGACCTGTTTACAACTGTTGCATAGGCTATTGGTAGGTGCGAAATATGTGCCTACTTCTCGAATGTCAATGAAAAATTGTGACGTAATTCTCAGTTATTTAATATTGAGAGGATTTATAAAGAATGTGCAGATTTGTGTCAAAACTCGACATATTTACAGCGCAGACGCGCTGTAATTTCGATTACAGTAGATGCTTACGCAGATGCGTAAGTGAAATCGAAAACAATTGCTAATACAATTAAACCTTTTCAACATTTTTATGAGAAGATTGTTTCAAAATTGCATTTTTGAAACTTTTTGCCAGTTGCTCAGGTGTCGATAATAACGCATTTAAAATATTGTACTATTTGTACTATTGCCAGTCCTTAGTCCAGTAACGGTCTGAGCCGAGGCCCGTACCCTACAGGCGGTGCCCTAAAGCCGTATTTGCTTAGCGCCTAGAAGTGCCTAGCTGGAGGCCTTTGGTCTCGCCATTTTTCAGTGAAGTAGCAAAAGAAAAATGCAACGAGATAAAAAAAATACTGATGTTACCATCAGGCAGCGAACAATGGCGAGAACAAAAGGTTTCTTGTCAGGCAGTTCTTAGGTGCAGATTATCTGGTCTCAAGTGGTATTAAGCTATACCTTATCACCATTCTACAATGCCTGTCTAATCTCGAAGGAGGAAGTAAGGACGGAATATATATTTTTTTTCTTTTAAACAGAGCAATGACAATGTGGGCGTGCGATCCAGTCTTGACGGCGAACATTCTGACCAGCTACCAAGGGGCGGGTCCGGTATTTGTCCAAGCTCTGCAGTCCTTCTTCGCAGCTCAATGCGCCTTATGTGGAGATCATTTGTGGCCTGAGGACGCCACGTCAGCCGTGCTTGCAGGTAAGATCATTATAGTTTGATGGGAAAACAAGTCTGATTTCGTATGGACTTTTCCGTATATATCTAAGTAGCGTATACCTGGCGTATTCCACAACGCTCAAAAATATTATTTATACATTATTTCGGTGGTCTAAAACCATCTTCGTATTCCTTTCAAATGATATGATTCGGGTGGTCATGGTTCGGGAGAGTTTCAGTCTATTAATGATATAGGTAGAAAATCATTTGTATAAAACACAGAAAATTATTATAGATGAATAGATATATGGTGGCATCCGGCGGTGGTCGCGTTGGGGTTACTAGTAACTAACAGATCATCAAGTAATACGCGCATGCGATACACGTCCCTCTTGCGCGATAGAGTGACGAATGACTGCAAATAAGAATGCACTTTACAAGACCAATAGGAAGTCTTACATTATAAGGCGATTCCCGTCAGGAAGTCAGCATATCCGCACGCCTTCCCACCAGGTCCACGAAGGGGTTTTAAGAGAGGTAGGGCATAACGGGTTTCCCGTTCGAATTTGGAGCTGTCCGACTGGGGCAGGACCTCCAGCTTATAGAAGTCCGTAGCCAAATAACACAACTATTTGTGTTGTTCCTACGCGGTGAATAAGGTTTCCAGTAATGAGCTCCTTGGGTGGGAGGAGGATTGTTATATTGTATTGGCAGTAGAGGGATTAGTCCCATTATGCTGCCAACACAGTATAACTCACCGAAAACAGAGTGGCAACGCGCAGGTGATACTCCGGTATTGTAAGCGTAAATAAGCTGCGGTAACCTTTTTCCATCGGGTGGGCCGTATGCTTGTTTGCCACTCTTGTCAAATAAAAAAAAATCATAAAGTAAATTGATTATTAAGCGGAAAAGTCGCGGTTAACTTCTCGTATAAAAAGTATGTAGGCAAGTATTATTTTGATACAAAGACGCCTACTATAACTAAATAGTCAATTAATGTGGTAGCACTTTTAACAATACTTTATCCCTAGGAATCCCGAAGCATTGTTGGTATCGGCTCTATGCGAGTGACTGATCATTAAGGCGAACATTTGCGAGCTCTGATGAGACCCGACGGTACACACATAAGCGGTTATATTATTAGTAATATACAATTATAATATAATATACAATTATAATTTAAATTGGGATCTTTTTCAGATCCCAATTACGATTTCGTCGTTATTGGTGCTGGGTCCGCGGGAGCAGTGGTGGCTAATCGCTTGTCAGAAATATCAAACTGGAAAGTACTTTTGGTGGAAGCTGGGGGAAATCCCACATTGGGTTCTGAAGTACGTATAAAGTAATGCTCTTATATTGACCGCTGAGTCGACCAATGTCTGTGACCATTAGTCTGTTTAACTACAAGCTAGATACAGGATATGCGCCCGCAACATTTGTGTGATGGGTATGTTTGGTGAGCCACCATTTTATCATTGTAAACGCACGTATAAATGCACGTGCCGTTACCGAAAATAATTTTGGTCGGTTGATACTGTCAGTTTTCCAATATATTCTTTTATATTTTGCAGGCCCCACAACTATTTTTCAACAATTTGGACAGTGACATCGACTGGAAGTACAGAAACGAGCCAGAAAACGGAGCTTGTCGAAGTTACAAGACAAAAAACTGCGCCTGGCCTAGAGGGAAAGTCCTCGGAGGAAGCAGTAGTATTAACGGACTATTTTACGTCCGTGGCAACAAATTAGATTACGACGAATGGTCAGCGGCTGGGAATAAAGGATGGAGCTACGAAGAAGTCTTACCCTATTTCAAAAAGAGTGAAAGCTTTAACCTTCCACTTACTGAAGAATCAAAGAAATATCATAGCAATGACGGACCGCTGAGTGTAGAGAGCGCGACAGATTTACATTCATTGGAGGAACTGATAATAGCAGGCGCTGTAGAGCTCGGGATGAAAAATTTAAGCGACATCTGTGGAGATAACCAAATGGGTATAACATCAAGCTTAACAACTACAAAGGATGGTAAAAGACATAGTACCGCCAGAGCATTTTTAAGTCCCATAAAGGATAGAGCCAATCTACATGTTATCAAAAATGCACTCGCCACGAAAATTTTATTTAAACCAAATTCAAATGAAGTAAGTGGCGTTTTGATTAACAAAAAAGGCGAAAACATTCAGATTAATGTTAAAAAAGAGCTTATACTATCAGCAGGTTCTATTAACTCCCCGCAGATACTTTTACTATCTGGAATAGGTCCGCGAGAACATTTAGAAGAATTGAACATCGAAGTCAAAGCAGATTTGCCAGTAGGGGAACATTTGGAAGACCATGCTTATGTACCTGTATTTTACGCAGCGCCCGGGGATTCAAACTTAAACTCCGTGTCAAACGTTGGGGAAACGATCGGAGACTACATATTAACTAACGAAGGACCATTGTCTGGCACAGTTCCTCATAGAGTTATTTCCTTCTCCAATACTACCGATCCCAATGCCAGCAGTCCAGATGTCCAGTACCATTACGTAAATCTCCCTCCTAAAATAAGTAACTTAGTGGACGTACTAAAAAAACACGGTTGCGGCCAACCAGTACTGGACAAATTCTATAAAATAAGTGAAGATCATTTTATGATATTTGTTCCAACGGTGTTATTAAAACCAAAGTCGAAAGGTCGCATTCTTCTAAAAAGCACCGATCCATTTGAGTATCCAGCGATACATGCAAACTTTTTTGATCACGTCGATGATATGAAGACAATTGTATGGGGAATGAAACAGCATGCATTGAAATTAAATGAAACGAATGCATTCAAAAAGGCCGGTTACAAATTGGTGTGGTTAGAAATAGAAGCCTGTAAGCATTACGACAAAAGCACGGATGAATTTTTAGAATGTATGGCAAGAGAAATGACCTTTACTCTATACCATCCAACAGGCACAGTTAAAATGGGTCCAGATAGCGATAAAGGGGCTGTAGTAGATCCGGAACTGAAGGTACGGAAGGTAAAAAAACTGAGAGTTGTGGATGCTAGCATCATGCCCTCCATTGTGAGAGGTAACACTAATGCTCCTGCGATCATGATAGGAGAAAAAGGAGCCGACTTGATCAAACAATATTGGTTAAACGAACGTATAGAACTATAATGTCATCTATCTGGATATTTTTTCAATGTGATATGAAAATGTTTTATCTATGTAAATGGTTATTATGCTATAAAGCTCATACATATGTAACATAAATAAATTTTCCTATTTTTTATCTATATATTCTGTATTTTGTTACAACACACGCTTAAATCTGCTCGGATTTTGAAAATTCCCCTACCTTTTTTGACGTTGATCCATCTCTTATCTTGTCTAAGACTTATCAACTACTCGATTCTCAATAAATATCCACACCCTGTTATAAGTTACACCCCTGGCTAGAGGCCTAGGTCTCGCCATTGACCGGTTAAGTAGCAAAAGTTCCCGGAACACACGCTACGAGAGACAATACAAAAAAAAAAAGTACGTTACACCTATGAGTAATCGAACCTTCTTGTCGCCGGAAACATTTAGATGCCAGCGTGAAAGATGTCAAAAAATAATACCTAGTATATCAATCGGACTTGAATTAAATTTTTCGAAGTGCGAACTTTTTATCTCCGATCTCACTTCGGAGATTGAACGTTCCACTATTTCAAAATTTAACTCCCTGGCTCCAAATATAAATATTTTATACAAAAATTCACTTCGCCTTTTAGGATCTCCTATCTTCGACGAGGCTTTCCCCTCATTTGCGGACGACCAAATTAAAAATTTCCAAAAATCATCAGACCACTTAGTCAAAATTAAGAGCCACATGGCTTATTTCATTATTAGGCACTGTCTATTTGTACCCAAATTTACCTACGTTTTACGTAGTAGCCATATGTGGAAAGACCGTAAAATTTTACACAGTTTAGATGACACAATTAGGTCTACCCTCTCATCAGTTTTAAATATATCTTTTGACGACCGCTCGTGGTCTCAGGCCTCCCTTCCTATTAGGTTCGGAGGTCTGGGAATACGCAAAATTTCCGATGTGGCTTTACCGGCTTTTCTGGCTTCAGTACATGGTGTACATGACCTCATAGGAAATATTCTTATTACGTCACTTAGTGGCTGTGAGGTTTCGCACTTGGCTGAGGCCAGAGATGCCTGGATTATGGCATGCCCAAACACAGACGTTCCCCTTAGTCCGCACATACAAAAACAATGGGATGAGCCTATCAGTAGGTTGGCCTATAATGCACTTCTCGATAGTGCATTCAACTCTGCTGATAGAGCCCGTCTCCTGGCAATCGCTAGATGGGAGTCCGGACTCTGGCTTCATGCATTGCCCTCTTTAATATTGGTACGCTGTTAGATGATGCAACCTTCAGATTGTGTGCGAGCCTACGTTTAGGCGCTAAATGTATTGTCCCACATCGGTGTCACTGCGGGGATATTGTCAATGACTCCGGACACCATGGTCTATCCTGCATCAGCAGTGCCGGCCGGATATCACGTCATTCCTCCATAAATGACTTGATACGCCGGGCTCTGGTCAGCGCCGGCGTGCCTGCTGTGCTGGAACCAGTCGGTCTCGCTCGCGGCGATGGCCGGAGGCCGGACGGTATGTCTCTGATGCCATGGAGGATGGGTCGGCCCTTAGTGTGGGACGCTACGTGTGTCGATACACTGGCTCCTTCCCATCTTCCTGACACATCGGTGGCGGCCGGCGCCGCTGCTGCTCAGCAGGAGTGCCTCAAGCGCCGCAAGTATGCCTGTCTCGGGTCAGGTTACATATTTGCTGCATTTGCGGTTGAAACTCTGGGGCCTTGGGGTCCTGAGGCTCACCATCTTTTTAAAGAGGTCTCGCGCCGTCTAGTCGAGGCCTCTCGTGACAGGCGGGCTGGAACATATCTCGCTCAGAGAATCAGCATTGCTATCCAGCGTGGCAATGCTGCTAGTCTTCTTGGCACGTTGCCCCGGGATACCGATTTGGGACAAATATTTTATCTGTAAGTAGTTAGTTTCAATTGTTCTTTGTAAATATTATTAATTGTTAGTAACAAATATTATACTAAACCTAGTATATGAGCTCGAAACAACGCTATACACGCTTACATCTTTATTTACATGTATTTAAATCTTTGTTCGCAAAGTTTGCAAGTTCTAATCCCGACTGTACCAAAGAGTATTTTGAACTTAAGTACAGTGAAGAGTCAAGAGCTTTACGGTAAAGGAAAACATCGAGATGAAAACGGCATACATTGAGAATAAATTTAAAGATTATGGTTTCATATAGTCGCGCTTGAGAAACAGCGATGGACTCGCCATCTGTCACGTTGGCAACTACAATATATCTCCGACGGAAAATGGGTACTACTTATACACCTCTGCCTACACCTTTTTGGCCCTTGAAAGATGGCGTGAATATATATATTTATATATCCAAGATTAAGGTATAAATACTCATTACAAAAATATCTACACCAACGGGAATCGAAAACAAGCTTCGCAACCAGGTAACTGTGATCACTAGCCACGACAGTCTTCACTCATGGGTCAAATTGGGTGGTACAGACCCCGGGATTTGAACCTGTACTCTTGACGTTGACAGTGACTTTAAGCCACAGTGAACACGGCTTCACGCAAGGTGTAAATACATTGATAACGCAACAACATAACAGTACAGCTTAGGCTACACGTAACTTACATCACCCACTAGGGACCGGCCTTGGAGATGAGTCGGCGATTGCCCGGTGGCGAAACTACAGCTTTCGCATGATTATTTGGTAATAGTATACGTAGATATTCATAATTTATAGACACCTTGTGTTTCCTCAGAATTATTGCTATTCTATACCAAGTCCCCTGTCTTCAACGTTACGGAGATATACGCCGGTCGTATTCACTTGCATTATTCTGCCTGCCTACCGCCCGAAAGGAACTCGGAACCCGTGAGGGGAAAATTAAAGCACCACAAATATTGCCTCGGAAGGTTCCCACATGATTAAGGTAAAGTAATCATTATTCAAGAATGTTTTAAAATTCATACATACATATCATCACGCCGAGTCCCCGACGGGGTAGCCAGTTCTCTCTAGACTTGCATATCGCTTCGTCCACATTCATTAGTCTCTTCATACATGCTCGTCAGTTTCGAGAACTCTTGACGTTCCCATCCTTGAGAGTCTGATCGATTTGATCTAGGTAGGTAAGAATGTAAGACGTGGAAATATGTGATATTTAGATATTCATAAGTTCCATGTAACACATGGAAATATATGATACTTGGGTATTCATAAGTTCTTTACACAGTTTTGAATAATAATGGCAATAGCAGGTGATTGTGCGATCCCCAGGCATTCAACTAATGTGTTAACAATGAAACGGTTCACAGGTCACCATCGTGCAGTCAGTGGTCACCATCGCTCCCTTGTCATACAGATATTTTGTAACAAACATCTATGAAGTAACATTTCGTAATGTAGGTATTGTACAAACTTTTGAATGCTAATTTGCTATTTCGGATATTATAAATTATACACTAAAGCTTGTTAAGGCGTTTGTTTATCGAAGAACAACGGGCAAAGGGTACGTGTACATTATTTTATTTAATAAAAAGTGATTAGTGCTACTTGATATGTTATGTAAAACTATTCTTAGAACCGTAATGTTTCCATTACGAGTCTATGTGTATTGAATCGCAGTGAAATAGTGTTTGTTTCAGTAGACAACTTTTTCTTAACATCCATTCGTGCTGAAGGTAAACGATATTCGAATTTCAACTATCAATCAGGGACCAGTGAGTCTGAGGCTATTTTCGTGAAACATTTTTCTTTCTAGTAGCTTCTAGTTCTAGCTTGTAGCCATTCTAATCTATTAATAACAAAAAAAGAAACATAATTAAATTTTCAGATCATCTGTGCATTAAGGTCAATCTAGATTGTCAATCTTATCAAACATACGTTCTAAGGCGGATACTAGCAGTATTTATATTTACACTAGCTGTCCCGCCCAGTTTCACTTGGGTGGGTCCAATTGTGACGTAAGCTATCCTATCTTTTAAGTTGGATCAAACTGCACACGGTGTGTAAATTTGATTGAAATCGGTTAAGTAGTTTAGGAGCCCATCGCGGACAAACAACTTGACACGTAATTTATATATATTTAGATAACAATAAGGCTCGAATGCGGAAATTCCCTTTGATTTCGTGTATATCTAACATCCCTCAGGCTGCACGTATCAAATGTCTAACATAAAATTGAAAATCTTTTTTAATTTCAACGTGCTCTACGTACAAATATTTTATTTTATTTATTTATTATTAACTTAACACAGTTATAATTAACAAATAAATATGCGATAATAACTGCAGTAGTAAATATGACTGCTATGTGTGAATTACACATAAAAAGGGTCAGCGAAGATGGTTAAATATAAGTATAATAAGAAGTGTCAGGAAGAAGAAGCTAAGGAACACCACGTTTCAATTTCCTAGATCACATCGACCGAACACTCAAGGATGGAAACGTAAAGAGTACTTGAAAACGGCCCGCATGTATGAGATGAATGCGGATGAGGCGAAAGAGAAATATGAATGTATTGAGAAATTACGCTTTACTCTCACTGCCTGTGTCATTTCTAATTTCCAATAGTAACTTTCATATTAAATTGTATTTTCTTAATTAGTATATACATATATATCAACGTCGTCGCCTCTAACTGGCCGAGTGGTTCGAGTAGTTGCTTGCGACACAAAGATCGCAAGTTCGAATCCCAACTTTACCAATGAGTTATTCTGAACTTAAGTACAGTGATTAATAACACCACGAGCTTTACGGTAGAGGAAACCTGCATACGTCTGAGAAGCAATTCAAAAGCGTATGGTATAGGCAAGCTTGAGTAACGGCGATTGAAACGCCACCTGTCACGTTGGCACCTTAAGGGAATGCGTGAGGATATATTATTTATTTATAAACTTTTATTATTATTATTATACTAGCTCATGCCCGCGGCTTCGCCCGCGTGGAGTTCGAAAAAGTAGCTTATGTATTTTCCAGCTAGGACCGGTTCAGCCACTGTACCGTGAAAGAACATCATACTTTATAATATTAGAACTTTGAATTTTCGGGATAAAAAGAAAAAAAAAGTATCCTATTCCTATATAAGCTATCATCATTTCAAGTTTCAGCCAAATCGGTTCAGCCGTTTGGCCGTGAAAGAACCGCAAACATCCAAACTTACAAACTTTCACATTTATAATATTAGTAAGATAGTATAGACATGTATGTATATCTCATTGTATGTCATCGGTCAATGTTGGTGCAAACGAAAGTTTCAAAACAGGCTACCTACTCAACAGAAAGGCTACCTACCAACTTGGAGGTACACATGTACATGACACATTGTACATACATATCATCACGCCAAGTCCCTAACGGGGTAGGCAGAGAGTATAGAGCGCCAGTTCTCTCTAGACTTACATACCTCTTTCGCTTCGTCCACATTCATCAGTCTCTTCATACATGCTCGTCGGTTTCGAGTACTCTTAACGTTCCCGTCCTTGAGAGTCCGATCTATTTGATCCAGGTAGTTGGAACGTGGCCTTCCTCTGCCTCTTCTTGCACACACTTTTGCTTTGTATATCTGTTTCGTCAATCTTTCTTCACTCATCCTTTCTATGTGTCCAAACCAACGTAACATGCCTTTCTTCATCTTTACAATCACGCCCTCATTCACGCCACATGACACATTGTAAAGGTTGTAAAACGTCGACTAATATACCAATTCCGTTATTATAACCGTTCATCGAAAATTTCTCCTTATAATTATAATTATTGTTACATCCCACTGTTTGGCAAAGGGCTCCACTATTTTTAATTGGTCTCCACTACAAAATTATTCAATACAACGAACACATAATATGTATAGTTGTACAAATACCTTTTGTTTCGATACAAACTAAACGTAATCTTTTAAACACATATTAGAATACCTACATATTAGAATACGATAGTTTGTGAGTGAGTATGTCTGTATGTCTGTTCTGTAACGAAATTGTAGCGTGCGCGGGTGGAGGTTGGCTTGACAGAGCTAACGACAGAGAAGGATGGCATTCCTTGGGGGAGGCTTTTACCCGAATGGGGTCCATGCATTCAATAATTGCTTAATAATTTTAACGCAATAATTAAATAATTAATAATTTATGTAACCATTGTTATCCTTTAAGTAATATGTATTGTGCATGGAATTAAATAAAGCTTTATTATTATTATTATTATTATGTCTTTCACAGAAACACAAAAACAACTGAACGGACGAAATTAGATGAAATTGTATATACATATGTCCATATATATGCTTACATAAATCAATCGCCATTCGTTAGCTTCACAAGAACTCGATGTAATTTTTTGTATTTATTTGCGTGGATCAGGGGACTTAGACTAACAAGAGAACACGACAGGTGGCGCTGCGATCACGTTCAATTTTATTTTTTTCACACACAGTGCGTGTGCGTGTGTGTGTGTATGTGTGCGTGCGTGTGTGTGTGCAAGTGTAGGTGGTTACGCATTATCCTATTAAATAAGTACGTTTAAAAGGTTAATTCAATTATATGTATTCAATATACCTGATTGATGCCTCTACATTGTTTCACAGGCATTGCGTGAAACTGTACTAAGCCACGCTTCCAATTAATCCGTTTAAGTAAATCCGATCAATTTAAATCGAGCTGACCTCAACTGTTCCTGCGGAACAAGCGGTCAGTGCATTCTGGTAATATTATCGGCAATAACCTTACATGTGACTGAGTACGGCTGGATATTGCACCTTCTAGTCTGAAGGTAAAATTATTATGAGCAAGACTTCCCGCACTGCCTTAAAACGTGGTATAAACTCAATCTGTATTATGATAGCGTAGCTGCGCTTGCGGCGTTACGCACAGTTAAACGGTAACATTATTCCTATATATTTCGGGATACTATACTTAATACTACTTGGCCGTGGTGGTCGAGTGGTTCGAGTAGTTGTCTGCGACACAAAGATCGCAAGTTCAAATCCCGTCTGTACCAATGAGTTTTTCTGAACTTAAGTACAGTGATTAGTCACACCAAGGGCTTTACGGTGAAGGAAAACATCGAGATTTCGCATACGTCTGAAAAGCAATTCAAAAGCGTATGGTATAGTCGTGCTTGAGTAACGGCGATGGACTCGCCACCTGTCACGTTGGCACTTAAAATATATCTCTGGCGGAAGGTGGGTGTGTGCTACTTTTATTTTTCAAAAATATGTATGTATAATAAAATTTTCATACATATCCATCACGCTAAGGGGTAGACGAGAGAGTCATTAAACTCTTTAGACTTACAGACCTCTTTCGCTTCTTCCACATTCATCAGCCTACATACACCAATACTCGTCATACAAAAGTTCCTATCTTTGAGTTAACGATAGATTTTTCATATTTATGAATTTAATGCAGGGCGGTTATACTAGTCTAAAAATATTATTAAGCAATTGCCTTCTAGCAATATTGCAAGTGCGTACACTAGAGCGTGCATACACTTTAAAATACATTTTTATTAAGTCAAGGCTCAACTTATGACAGGCCACAGCTGTAGTACTAGACAAACTTTTACAATATCACGAAATATATTTTTCACGAAATTATAAAAAAAACTGAATGACAATATCTTTTTATTGAGACATACTTCATATTGATAACAATATGAAGTATGTCTATAAACATTATGATTAGACGCCTGTGTAATTTTTCGAAATTTTGTATCCATACATTATAAGCCATTAATATTCCTTCAAAAGCTAATAACAATTATTAGTTGGTCGTTAGGCAACGATCAAGGTATGTATGTACTAAGCATGTGATTACACATCAAATGCATTTTTTTAAATTTTTAATGTTCATTACATAGTTCTACAAAAGGACGCAAATGCACTGTACATATATTTCATTATTACTCTTGACTCCTTGATTCACGTCCAATAAGCTGTAACATGATATGAAAACATATCAAATTCGGTCTTTAAGCTGCATGTCTTAAAGGTTCTCTTGATACAAGGCAAATTCGTGACACAATTAATTCGTACCACTCCATCATATCATCTCCACATAACTGTGTCCCAAAACCCATTAACATTGACCGCTCACTCTTGTGCAACCCCTAACACGGCGTCTCAGTATGCGTCCAACCTGCTAGGTGCGCGCGCGCAACCATACCTCTCACTTTTACCGGTTATTAATAAAAATCTGTGCATAGTGGTTTTGTGATAGTGTTGAAACGAGGTGTTTTGGACTAGGAGGTTTTGCTTTTAAAGGTAATGTCACATTTCTAATTCAGTCATTCCCTTTGATTTTTAGGGTTCCGTACCCAAAGGGTATTTTCTAAACCCTATTACTAAGACTGCGCTGTCCGTCCGTCTGTCACCAGGCTGTATATCATGAACCGTGATAGTTAGACAGTTGACATTTTCACAGATGATGTCTCTTTAACAACAAATACATACAACAAATACATACATAACAACAAATATATTTTTTTTGCTTAATATTGATAACGGCAACAGGTCGACGCTTGACTTATTCACAGAATATTTACTTATATATTCACTTTAAAAATAAATAATTAAATTAAAATAAAATACAGCATTATTGCCGCTTTTATAGATAATGTTACGGAACCCTTCGTGCGCGAGTCCGACTCGCACTTGGCCGGTTTTTTATACCACTGTTTCATGCTTATTAACTACATTGGCTAATAAGCATGCCTCTGGTATAACTCATGCGTTGCCGTACAAATTTATTCCCAATCTTCTCGAAGAATCTCATACTCTCCTTTTTAGGGAGTGTCAAGGACAGCCAAACTTGGGCTGGAATTATAAACGAGCTAAGTAATGCTTGATGTAGTATTTACATTTCCTCTGATATTGAGGCAGGTCATGCACAACCATGTGTTTATCTATAAAATTAAACCCTACTTACTAAGTGATAGAATTGCTATCCGTTCACTTAATCCGCTCATATACAAAAATTGTGTTGATTTAACATAACCAAGATAGCTATATGCCTCTCATTTCGAAGTACGTAATAATAGGTGTAAAAAGTATGATAGTTTATGGTATTGCAAGTTTTGTGGTTAGTTTAACTTCAACGTAGATTGGTTTTGTAGAGCAACTGATTACAACGTATCCACCAAGGAATTTCGACTCTCGCATACGAAGTGCTTCAAATGATTATGTGTCCAACTGCAACGACTTAATGTTGATTATTGTTTGTTGTTTACAAAACACGTGTTTATTGTATTGACAAGACTTATTTGATGAATGTTATTTAGGTGAATGTTTTGTCATATCTTATGTCTATGGTCGCACATCCTTTTTATAAGTCCAAATACACAAAAAGGCCTAGTCTCAAACTAAGGAAAGCTTGTACTCTGGTAATTAGACAAGGACACATACATATATACATAGACATAAACATAAAATCAAGGACGGGAACGTCAAGAGTACTCGAAACCGACGAGCATGTATGAAGAGACTGATGAATGTGGACGAAGCGAAAGAGGTATGTAAGTCTAGAGAGAACTGGCGCTCTATACTCTCTGCCTACCACGTTAGGGACTCGGCGTGATGATTTGTATCTATTTATGTATGTAAACATAAGACAAGACCAAGACTACGGAATAAATACACGATTTCATTGCACAAATATCTGCTCTCGGCGGGAATCGAACACGTGACCTCTAGTTTCGCAGCCAGGATTTCTGACCACTAGACAAGATGCCGTTAATTGATGCATACCGTAGCCAGAAGTTGTTCAATACAAGTGTTCGAAGTTATATGACGAGATGTAGTAACCTTTGTAGGTCATAGCATATTTGGTAACTGTTGAGACGTTGACTGAGAAGACTATGTATTACAATATTTGTTGTACAAAATAGCTGTTGCAAAAATATAATTATATTTTTCCTACAAATCATCTTAATCCGTGGTGGCCGAGTGGTTAGAAGAGTTGCCTACAAAATTTGCAAGCGAACCCTGCGGTACCATTGAGTTTTTCTGAACTTAAGCACAGACATTAGTCACACCACGGGCGTTACGGTGAAGGAAAATATCGAGAAACCCGCATACGGTGCTGCTCCGCGGTTTCACCTGTCTACGTTTTGATGATTCTTAATATAATTAAATAATAATTAACTTAATGTCTTTTTTTCTTCTTTAATGTCTAAATTTCATAAAATATATCTCATATTACTACTTATGAAATAAAGTAGTGCTTTTTTCAGGTGTAATTTTTTTAAATAGCTTACCATTATATCCGTTACAAACAAAAACATTTTTCCTCACTCATAATATTGGCGTACATTTTACCGGGTACAAAATTTTATTTACGGAAGTAAACATTCCTTAAGATCTAATGGTACACAATTTACATAGTTTAATGGTTAACTTGATGAGTAATATCTGGAATAATGACGGGTAATTTGACAGCCAATATTGTGTAATTAGTAACTACAATTTCTGTGAAACTATGTAATGAATGACGTTATAAAGGCTTCCGTTGGTAAAATTGCTCAATAGTATTGTAAGAGCATTTTCCTGTTACATACATACATACATATAATCACGCCTCTTTCCCGTAGGGGTAGGCAGAGACCACTTCTTTCCACTTGCTACGATCCTTACATTCTTCCTGTTACAATTAACATATATAGAACCCATAGGAAATATCATCATTAAACCTTCCTTGAAAGGTCTCCATAGAGGTAGGCAGAGATCTAATATTAACTTTCGAGATATTTAGAGATGTATATACCTAGCCATGGTGACCAAGTGGTTCGAGTATTCGCAAGACAAAGATAACTCGAAACGCGGCTATACCAATTAGTTCTTCTGAACTTAAGAACAGATATTAGTCACACCACTAGCTTTCAGGTGAAGGAAAACATCGAGAGGAAACCTGCAAACCTTTGAGAAGCAATTCAAAGGCGTATGTATAGTCGTGTACTAGTCTAAAACGGTAGCACATAAAATATATAGGTTTTAGGTTTA
The DNA here is from genome assembly GCA_945859725.1 of Drepana falcataria. Lineage (NCBI taxonomy): Eukaryota > Metazoa > Arthropoda > Insecta > Lepidoptera > Drepanidae > Drepana > Drepana falcataria. The sequence continues at coordinate 3,398,838 of OX243941.1, read as the reverse complement.
GGCGGAAAGTGGGTGTGTGGGTACTACCTATGCACCTCTGCCTATCCTCCTATTCAGGGACCTTGTGGGAAGGCGTTAATATATCCTCACGCCTTCCCACAAGGGTTCCCGAAGGGGTAGGCAGAGGTGTATAGACAATACCCACACACCCACTTTCCGCCAGAGGTATATTAGGTGCCAACGTGACAGATGGCGAGTCCATCGCCGTTACTCAAGCACGACTATACATACGCCTTTGAATTTCTTCTCAGACGTATGCAGGTTTCCTCTCGATATTTTCCTTCACCGTAAAGCTCGTGGTGTGACTAATCACTGTACTTAAGTTCAGAAAAAACTCATTGGTACAGTCGGGATTCGAACTTGCGACCTTTGCGTCGCAGGCAACTGCTCGAACCACTCGGCCACCACGGCTTCTAGTTCACGTTAATATATCAATTGCGAATATATTGTCCGATATAAAAATTGGTATCAGAAGATTACCCATAATCGATTGTAAGCAATAGAGCTTCCGAATGATCCATCATATCGATACGTAACATTAAGCGTATATTGCGGTATTAGCCTTATCAAATGACGAATGATATACCGATGATCGTTTAAGCAATATCATTTTGTTCAAGTACCAGAGTACATATATAATACTAGCTGTGCCTGCGACTTCGTCCGCGTGGAATTTAACTAAAAAGTTAATGTTCAATTTCTTACAATAAAATAAATAATATCTTACAATACGTAGCTTACAACAGTAGCCTAAATTACTCCTTATTACATCAGCTATCTGCCAGTGAAAGTCCCGTCAAAATCGGTCCAGCCGTTTCAGAGATTAGCCGAAACAAACAGACAGACAGACAGACAAAAAAATAATAATTGTACCGTGTATACATCCATATGCATTTAGTAAAAAGCGGTTATTTTTATATTACAAACAGACACTTCAATTTTATTTATTTGTACATATATGTGTGTGTATATATAATATGAAACAAATCAATTTGAATCGCTTGATTAATTCCGGAAATAGTATGTCCTCACTTAAAGATTAAAAAATTTAAGAATGCAAATAAATTTCTTATTTACGTCTTACTTACGCTATTGACTTACTTTACTTCGTCGTCACTTACATAACAACGTCAAAGAAAGTATTTATTTTTTAACAGGACAGAAATTATAATCGTCTTTGACTCCTTAATATTCATGAAAGAACTGTTATAATATTTTGCAACAGAGTTACCAAATTGCGTCGAGGACATAGCTGCGATGGGTGTGCAGGGTCATTCGTTGGACGAGGCGATTATCTGCCGTAGCTTGGGCGTACGTGACACACGACATGGAGGAAACGCGCCTTGTATTACTATGTGAATGAAGGCTTTGACCTACATTTGATATGGGAAATATTATTAATACTTCCCTTATCTTTAAATACACACATATCATAGAACCAACTCCCTTTCGGGATAGGCAGAGAGAGTAGACCGGAATCTCGAGAAATCTATTCTAAATAAGAAAAGATAAACAACGTGCAAACTATTCAAGAATTAATAAAAAAATGCCAAAGAACTCGTTTCTATACGATCAGTATCATTTGACATTATTTTCGAAAGGTGAATTATATAAGAAAAACGTGTAATTAATATTTAATTTCTTCCGCATACATACCTACATATATGTAACAATATACAAACATTATGTTAACACATAATATATAACACTATCATTTATTCGTGGCAAATAAATATTAATAATGAAAATAAGTTAAATGGACGACGTAACCAGAACATTCACATTCACAAAAAGACATCAACGCGTTCGTAAGTCGTTATACTCTATCGAACAACAATCATTTAACGAAATGACTCCGTCCTGTGGTTTCATCCGCGTAAAATCTGCAATTTTTTAATGCTTCTGTTCGAACTTCAGCATTCGAAGTCTTTTTTCTAGGATGAGACATATCTTATGTTATTCTAGCTGATAATCTGTAATTGTGCCAAATTCCATACGGCCGTTCTGACGTGAAATATTGCACAAACTTCTCCTCACAAGCTTGAATTTTTAATGTTAGTAGAATTTCACAGATTTGGTATGTCTTAAAACTTGTAACATCCAGTGCCAATTCCATGAAAGACACCTAACCTTCGGAGATGTTTCAGTAAAATTGCGTGGTTGCTCATTTGTAACACCAATCAAATAATAATAATATAAGTGCATTAGACAGTCTCTTCAATTGCAATATCATTATTTTGAAACATTAATAATGACAGGTTGAAAGTTCATGTTGCATCCACATGCAATACTAATGTATCTTTCCAATATTGTGACGACTAATGAAGGTCTCAATAAAGCTCTTTGAAAGGAAATCACACCATTGTTAAACTATTTGGCAAGCTGAATTTCATAATATTTGTATTACTTCGAAGCATTTATTAGGGGTTAAGACCCCCAATAAATACCGTGAGGTGCTATTACATACATACATATCATCACGCCAAGTCCCTAACGGGGTAGGCAGAGAGTATAGAGCGCCAGTTCTCTCTAGACTTACATACCTCTTTCGCTTCGTCCACATTCAGCAGTCTCTTCATACATGCTCGTCGGTTTCGAGTACTCTTAACGTTCCCGTCCTTGAGAGTCCGATCTATTTGATCCAGGTAGTTGGAACGTGGCCTTCCTCTGCCTCTTCTTGCACACACTTTTGTTTTGTATATCTGTTTCGTCAATCTTTCTTCACTCATCCTTTCTATGTGTCCAAACCAACGTAACATGCCTTTCTTCATCTTTACAATCACGCCCTCATTCACGCCAGTTGATTTGCGAATCTCTTCATTGCGGATTCGATCTAATATCGTTACGCCGCACTTTTTTCGAAGAGATCGCATCTCGACTGCAGTCAAGCTATTTTCATACTTCCTCTGACATACCCAGGATTCGCTGCCATACAATAAGGTAGATACCAATATCGTGCTGTGGACGGCAACTCGAGCATTCTTGCTCAGACTTTTACTGCCCATCAACGCCGACATGGCCCCATTCACCTTATTTCCGGCAGTTATCCTTCTTTCAATATCTTTTTCATACTTTCCATCTCGTGTGAACATGCTTCCAAGATATACAAATTCATTCACTTGCTCTAGAATTTGCCCATTTACCGATATTGCACACTCGGTCACTTGTTCATCTCTTTCGAATACCAGAACCTTAGTCTTGCCAGCGTTTAGGCGCAGCCCCTTCTTTTCACATTCTTCTTTCATTATGGTAACTAGTGACTGCAGTTCGCCCTCTGATGACGCCAGTAAAACCGCGTCATCGGCGTATAGTAGGCAGTTGACCACTAAGTTTCCCATTTTCACTCCACATCCGTTCGTTCTTAGTGCTCTCAGACAGTTATCTAGATATATAATGAACAGCCAGGCAGACATGATACACCCTTGTTTGACCCCCGACTTCACATCAAACCAGGGTGACATCTCACCGTTAACCCTAACGCACGCCTCGCTATCACTATAGAGTGATTTCACGGCATGCAGTAGGGAACTGCTCACTCCATATCCAGGCAACACGTCCCAGAGTTCCTTTCGTACGACTCTATCAAATGCCTTCTCTAAGTCGACGAAAGCGCAGAAAACCTATCCTATATATAAAGGTTAATATCCAAAAACTTTTCCGCGATTCCGCGAAGCGAGAAGGTTTGATCCATACATCCTCTTCCTGGTCTCAATCCACCTTGGGATTCCCAGAGAAACCTTTCGGATCGCTCTTGCATTCTTATCGTCAGGATCTTCGTGTACACTTTACTAGCTAAGCTGATGCTATTATTGCATAAATATTTGAAGAAAACTATATATGCATAAGATATCTATCTATACGTCTCTCTCAAACTTAGTAATGCTTCAACTAGGCAGTATTGTCGGTCAGTAAACTAGCTTAGGGATAGTCTGATGGTAAGCGGTTACCATCACTTATAGTAGCTTTCAATACCAGGTAACGCGGGATGCGTGGATTATCTAATAGGAACAGGAATAACTGTGTTAGGCATATAAGGGTCAACCTTTTTGGAATATCAAGCGAATTTTAGCCCGAAATTTTTATGTGTTTAAATTATTTTTAAAACATATGCAAGTTCCCCCGATGTTTTCTTAACCGTAAAGATCGTAGTGTGACTAATCACTTTATTTCAATTCAGAAGAGCTCATTGGTACGTCGAGATTTGAACTTGCAATATTTGCGATGTAGTCGACTACTCGAACCACATACGCTTGTAAATATAATTACATACTACCGTTTTCATCCGTAATAATTATATCATAACACCGCGGAAGGAAATATTAACTTTATAACCTTGAATCGCAGTAGAACGACGAAACGCTTAACTTGACATTTATTTGAAGGCATAATAAGTTTCCCTTCGCGTTTCCTTAGTAAAAAGGTAATTTGTTATATGTACATAGGTCCTATTTCGCATGAATACTTATCATACTGATTTGGAACATAGCAGAAAAACAATATGTTTACTTACTTTACTTGTAAAGCTGCCAACAAGCATTTAGGCGTAACCAATACTTTTTACACTACCCCTACCCTACCATACTATATATGTTTATTTACATTTTACTCCTGTACCCATTTATGCAGCATATATTTAACTAGCCGTCCTTCTGCCGCGTAAACGCGAGCTATTTACGGCACGACCGTTTCTTTGAATTTTTCCTCAATATTATGTAGGGTTCCCCACGATTATTTATTATTTTTATTGTAACTTATTATTAAAACTTATTATTACCTAGTTCTCTCTAAACTTACAAGACCTCTTTTGCTTCATCCACATTCACCAGTCTCTTCATACATGCTCGCCCATTCCGTACTCTTGAGGTTCCCATCATTGAGTCCGATCGATTTGATTTAGGTAAGTTGGAACGTGGTCTTACTCGGCCTCTTCTTCCGCACACTTTCGCATTGCATATCTGTTTCGTCAATCTTTCTTCACTCAACCTTTCTATATTGGGCACATAGAAAGGAAAACCAATATAAAATTGGAGTAAAAGGCTGCTCACTCTCACACACACGTTATTCCATTAACGCGTATACCATTGAAACATTTCGTCAGAGCATGCGGTGGATATATCATAATTTACAAGCATGTACGTCATTGCCACGCCATTACACAAGACACCTTTCAATACTATCAGGAGGAAATCGTTATCTCCAGTAAACATGTAAAATCTTCCCAGCTATGTAAAGCCATACCTCACATAGGAAAGTCAATAGATGTGGCAACAGCCAAGAACCGGCCCAATTCTCAGGCTCCGATACTTCAGTGCACTATAGTCTATACCCAATGCAAATATCGAGAACAATATAACAATTTAAATTGACGAAGCAAGTCAAGATAGATGACGTGCTTGATCTGCAAGTAGCGGTTATGAAAAATTTTTGTACTTGATCTAGGCGAGTTATTTCAACAAAATTGTAAATGTATTTCTATAAGATGGCCATGTCAGTGGCGATTGGCTTACTGAATAAACTTGGAAACAAATGTGGCTAACGTGAGATTGGTTTTGAAAATAGCTCAAGATGTTATACTCTATACATTTAAGTTTTCTTATAATACAAGGGCAGCTTAAACTGCAATGCCTCCAGTTAGTGAACTTTATAGTCAAGGCATTGATATTTAAAATTATACTTTGAGGCAGCTCCACAAAAATTACTGTCTAATTTTGATTAGTTTGTACTAGTGAACTAGACACTGATATACGCCACATACATTAATGCAGGTGTACATATACTCATACAAAAATCCACACCCAGCAGGCGCGAACCTATGACTTTAAGCTTCGCAGCTGTGACAACCACCCACTATTAAGACAGTCTTAGAAGAAGGTACGGAATAACATTGCTACATTGTAAAACAATTGAGATTACAACAACATGCCCATTTATTCTCTTTTTGCGCGCCCAATAGCCTATATTCTGTTTAAGTTGTCGTTTTAACTTTCACTGGTTTACTTGGCTTTTTTATTGGAGCCGAACCCTTCGCTGGCCTTAAAACTTATTTCATTATAATAAATCACTTATTATATAACAAAGTTTCCTGCTGCTTCTGTTTGTCAGTTCGCGTTATTAAACTCCTAAACTATTCGACGAATTTTCATGCAGTTTTTACCAGAAGCTAATATAATCTATATCTGTGCTACTTTCGTACTAAGTAGTTTCGACGTGAAAGAGAGACGAGATCTAATTTAAACAGCATTGCAGGATATCTTATTTTAAATAATATTAAAAAGTACGATATTCGTTTATATATGACCTGATTTGGTTCCTTGTGACCGAAAGAAGTGTCTAAACAATAGGGATAAGTAAGTCACGAATGTCAGTAGTGGTAGGCCTCCTTTACGCAAGCACCCGGTCAGGGTCTCACGCACGACATGGGTGGACGCACCCACTTTTCCATTGTCGTTAACCATAACCATGGCGCGTGCGCATTAAGAAATTACAAGAACTGAATCTTCATTTATAAAATATGCGCAGTTCTTTGATTGATTTTATACTGGTTATTCGTTAATAACTTTTTAAACATTTTTTTTTGTTCAAAGTCAACTGTATTAAAGTCCTTAGTGGTACTAGCAGGATCAATATTTTTTAATTCTTACGTATTTGTAAGAAGAATACCTAAAAGAAGAATAAGTTTGGAGTGTAGTAAGCTTAATGTCACTCTTTTCGACTGTTAACTGTGATGACAGTTGAGTCATATTTACGATACATTAAATTTGAATTAGGAACTTCATTCGGACGTTCCGTTTGTCGGAATTTCAACACTGATGCATTGTCGCCGACCGCAAAATCACTAAGCCCTTATGAAATAGCCACAAAGGTCCATTCAAGATTGTTTGATTTGTTAGAAAAAACATACATTTTAAAATGCCACCAAAGTGGAGGAGTATTGTAAATAAAGCATTGCATTGCATTGCACTGACGCACAACCGTTGCATAACAGTTACGTGAACGCGACCAATACTAACATACGATATGTGACAGTACTGTTACTTGTGTTCCGTATAGACGCCTTACAGAGGTCATAGTTCTTTTGACAGCCCTTCAGACACCTTTTTTAGTTATAAAAATTTTTCGTGTACGATCTTTCATTGACTGCCAACTATAAAATAAAGCACTTTCTACCAATATCCCTCTCTTCTGCCAGATATATAAAAATATCGGTCAAATTGAATATACAATTACGCCTTTGAATTCCTCCTTAATCGTATACAGGCTTCCTCACGATGTTTCGATATCAACTTCTTTTTACGGGAGACATTTTTAGTGTCCAACGTCTATACAAACGTCTTTGAATTTCTTGTCAATCGTATGCAGTTTCCTCACGATGTTTTCCTTACCGAAAAGCTCGTGTAATTAATCACTGTCCTTATGTTCAGAAAAACTACATATTTGGTACAACTGAGATCCGAACTTGCACCCTTTGTATAGTTGGAAGCAATTACTCAAACCACTCGGTGGTCACCGCATGTTTTGAGTAATTACTCACCAGTAAATGGACATATGTATTTCGAACTTACATACAAATACTTATGTGTGTACGTTTACACTAGGTACCATAGTCACGTCGACACCCATTGAAAGAATATTAGTCACGGATAGTTTAAGCTAAACGGCCTGATGAAAACACGACAAAGCCTTTTGAAGTAGTTTCTCTACTAGTTTCAAATCAATACTTCCACGTATTCTACTCTTATTTTAGAGCATTGTTAACGTATACAAAATGCTCAATATATAAATAACTTTTATATCAATTTTGATTAAATCTTATGTAATGTAAGTTACAGCATTACTTGAACGGTAACTGGCAGGTGTGTTTGAATGTTGAAACTTCTAAGGAAGCGTAGATAATGAGGGCAAGATGATGTTTTAAGCGGCTTGAATTTTTATGAGACACTAACTGCCCCCGCCCAGTATCGCTTAGGTATTAAAATCTGGAAGACGATCGTAACGCCACCTATCGGGTTGTATTGGGAATCGAAAGCTTAGAAACACCGTCGTTATCAAACAATATCGAATGTGCACAAGAAGGTGTTTAGGGCAATATCCCAAAGTTATAAACGGGCATTACAGATACTGTTACCTACACATGAAAGATTCTCGTTTGAAAATGAAGTCATACTTTCATCAATACAATTATTATAATGAGGCAGAGTTTGTTTGAACGCGCTAATATCAAAAACCAATCAATATTAAAAAAAAATGCATAATATAGCCTGTTTGTTAAGGAAGGCTACAAGCTGTATATCATCAAATCAATATAGATACCCAAGGGATCGTATTAGTAGTGGATTTGACATACGTACATATATCATACCTTACGCGGCTGACACCGAGGAGCAATGTTATTAACGCGAACCTCTTTCAATTTCAGGTGCCGATAATGCACTAAGACTGAACCAAGATGGGGATTTTCACAGTCGCCTCCGCGGCCGCAAAGTCAGCACTCTCCATTGCTGGCATCGGCAAGTTAACCTTCATTCCCGTCATGCTGGCAGCCATAGCATTCTTCAACTACGAAATTCTTGACCCTGAACAGAGACCTTTCAACCAGAAGTACTTGAGGGAGAAATACGACTTCATAATAGTTGGTGGAGGCTCGGCCGGTTCGGTAATGGCAAATAGGCTATCAGAAATCGAAGGTTGGAACGTGTTGTTGCTAGAAGCAGGAGGCCACGAGACTGAAATCAGCGATGTTCCTCTACTATCCTTGTACCTGCATAAAAGCAAATTGGACTGGAAATACCGGTAAGAACACACACACATATCAAGAGAGCAAGACAAGAGCGTCAGCTCTCTCTAGACTTAACTCATTTAATTAAGGTTTAATTAAGGTTTCCAGTAATGAGCTCCTCGGGGAGGGGGAGGATTGTTATGAATTGTCCGCAGAGGGATTAGTCCCATTATGCTGCCAACACAGTATAACTCTCCGAACACTGAGTGGCAACGCGCAAGTGATACTACGGTATTGTAAGCGTAAATAGGCTGCTAGGCTCGTAACCTTTTTTCATCGGGTGGGACGTAAGCTTGTTTACCACTCTTGTTGTATAAAAAAAAATTTCCTACGTCCACACTCACTGTCATAACGTCGAACTATTCGTGAATTTTCTCAGCAATGCCTCTAAATACCTTCCATTCCTACAATATCTATATTATCTATATATTGACTCGCTATCATTAGAATCATTACTATTATCTGGTGTAGAGCATGAACCTTATAAAGACAGATGTTAATGACAAAGGAGGAAGTGACAGGTAATTAATTATACCTTGTTTAAATCGACTCATCGTTGACAATAGCTTTAGAAAACAAATGAAATCTATATTCTTATGTGGGTTGGACCAATAGAGAAAAGGCGCTTAAGCCAAATAAGTAACAGAAACTGACTTGAATGAAGCTATACAATGTGAGTTTTTTTTTTACTTTATTTTATCACCCACCTTCTTGTTTTTTAAACCCATAGTTAATTGGCCTGATAGGAATTATTATAATATGTATATGACCAACATTGTTTTTTTTTTAATTACAGGTTTTTATCATAACCTAACAGTAGCCCGATATATATTATAATATATATACCCAATAAATACTGGTGGAAGGTTCAACCTTCCACCAGTATTTATTTTCTGGATTAAGACATATCCTATGTGTTATTATATATAAATCTATCTCTGTGCCAAATTTCATCTAATTTCCTTCCACCGTTCTCGCGTGAATAATAAATACCCTCTCAAACGTTCGCAATGATAGTATTAGTAGGATTAAGTAAATTAAAGAATAGCTAATATCGTTAATTCATATCATCAATCTGAGTCCCTCTCGGGGTAAGCAGAGGGAGTAGAACGCCAGTTCTCTCTTGACCTACGATAACTCTAAATAATATTAATTTCTCTCTTTCCAGTACCCAACCCCAAGACACCGCTTGCCAAGCTATGATAGACAAGCGCTGTAGTTGGACCAAGGGTAAGGTCTTGGGAGGCTCATCAGTCCTCAACACCATGCTCTATATTAGGGGGAACAAGCGCGACTTCGACCAATGGGAATCCTTCGGGAACCCTGGCTGGGGCTACGAGGATATCTTGCCTTACTTTAAGAAATCACAAGATCAACGGAATCCTTACTTGGCGAAGGATAATAGACACCACGCTACAGGTATGTTCGATAATTACAATATTTACATAATATCTTACCATGAAAGCAATAAAAAGTTGAAAATTCTTATAGCTTCTAGACATTTCGGGTGGAAAAGCAAGCATTTGACACAGCGGAATGCTTTCTGCCAAGCGTTGTGTGGCAGGCACTGAGCCCCGTTTTTTGCTTGATACTTTTGACTTAAAACTTTCATGAATTGTTTTTTGTGCAAAAGTACCTTAAAGTTTTTCTTTCTATTTCAGGTGGTTACCTCACTGTACAAGATTCTCCATATAACACGCCTATTGGAGCAGCCCTACTACAAGCCGGAGAAGAAATGGGCTATGACATCACTGACGTAAATGGTGCTCAACAGACTGGTTATGCGTGGTACCAATTCACTATGAGAAGAGGAACCAGATGCTCGGCGGCAAAAGCTTTCCTAAGGCCAGTGAGATTACGACAAAACCTTCATGTCGCTCTCTTTTCGCACGTGACTAAAGTGCTCATTGACAAGAGTACGAAAAGAGCTTATGGTGTCGAATTTCTGCGGGATGGTACCAAGCAAGTGGTGTACGCAACAAAAGAAGTAATTTTATCATCAGGCGCAATTGCATCGCCGCAATTGCTCATGCTTTCTGGTGTCGGACCAGAGAAGCACTTAACTGAAGTCGGAATAGATGTGATCCACAATTCTCCTGGAGTGGGGAGAAATTTGCAAGATCACATAGCAGTTGGAGGCATCATATTCCGGATCGATCATCCCATCAGTTTAGTCATGAACCGACTCGTCAATATAAACTCGGCTTTGCGTTACGCTGTTTCAGAAGACGGCCCATTAACTTCAAGCATCGGTTTGGAAGTGGTCGCTTTTATAAACACCAAGTATGCTAATGCTACAGAGGACTGGCCCGATATTGAATTTATGATGACGTCTTGCTCTACGCCATCTGACGGTGGCACTCAAGTGAAAAAAGCACACGGACTGACAGACGAGTTCTACAACGAAGTTTATGGTGAAGTTAATAATAAAGACGTGTTTGGTATATTCCCAATGATGCTTCGGCCCAAGAGTCGAGGCTTCATAAAGCTGAGATCCAAGAATCCTTTGGACTATCCAATTATGATCCACAATTATTTAACCCACCCTGATGACGTTGGAGTCTTGAGGGAGGGTGTTAAGGCCGCTGTAGCTGTCGGGGAAACAACTGCAATGAGACGTTTCGGTTCCCGGTTTCATAGTAAGCCTGTGCCTAACTGCAAGCATCTACCTCAATACACAGACGAATATTGGGACTGCTTCATTCGCCAGTACACAATGACGATATATCATTTATCATGTACAGCTAAAATGGGACCGACGAGCGATCCAATGGCCGTGGTTGATCCACAACTACGAGTATATGGTATTGAAGGACTGCGAGTGATAGATGCCAGTATAATGCCCACTATAACGAATGGAAATATCAATGCCCCAGTCATGATGATAGCTGAAAAGGGCGCTGATATGGTCAAGGAAACTTGGATGCCCAAACCAACGAGGAGGAAAAGGTCCTTAAAATGTTCAAGGCTTGAGAAACTGGGTCTAAAAAGTAAACTATGTGAAAGATGACGATATACATCTAGAATAGTCTAATAGGATATCATTTTGTAGATTTTGTGAGGATACCAAGAGATTTATGACTTTCCTACGGTGTGTGTTAATATAAGGCAGTCAGTTCTATGAATATAGCCGATACAGTCTAGTCTTAAACAATAATATAAGAAATAGTTTTAATAATGCATCACTAGCAAGGAGTCACAAGAAAATTCAATTAACTATAGCTTAAAATACTCTTCAACGGAACATTAATAATACTTTTGTAATTATTGTAAATAAAAACTTTCGTTTGTGAATTTTCGTTTTTAATTTTTGTGCAGTCGAGGCAGTGGTGTAGGTAGCATTAATGACAGAGCCAGCAAAGGAAATGATACCCCTTCGTACAAATTACCCACAAAGCCTCCGGCTTCAAATTGAGGGGAATGTTTGGATATCATTACATACATGCAACTCACATATAACTACATACCACATAGCCTTTCAGGGCCCTTTTGGGAAGTCAGGAAGATATATACAAAATTAGTTGTCCCGGGTCCCGGGTGAAAAAATAAAATTTCCCGTAATACGATTGCAGCGCCCCCTATCGGATCCAATTATGAATTTAAACCATTCTTGAATCCACCTGGAGACACACAGAAAATTTCATTAAATCGGTCCAGCCGTTTACGATTCTATAAAGAAGATACAGACAAACATTCATTTTTATATATAGGTATAGATTAATTGCCTAGGAGAGCCATTATGTAATACTACGTATATTTCGTTCCTAACGCCATCTACAGACTAATTGCCAATAACTGTGTATTTTTAACACACAAGCTTTTGTTGCCCACAGCCCACATGCATTAATATTTGAGAGTTCGTGCAGATGGCGTTACCTAAGATTTTAATTGGGTAATAATTACGTGAAATTTGTTAAAAAGCAGAGCATTTTATTTGCTGTCATGGCCACTCAAATTGGAAAATAGGTACTTTAGATTCGGATTTACATTAAAAAAACCGGCTAAATGTTACCTAACACATGTTTGTAATAAATTATATACATTTTAACTAACTTTACTCAGTTTTATTTAAATAATCACAATATATTAAATTTCGGTTATTTAGTGAGTAAAATAGCTTCATCTTCAAGCTGCTGAAGCTTGAAGATAAAATGAGGATAAAACCCGCTAGAGCGAGTTAGGCACGCACAGTGAAGGGTTCCGCAGTTGCTGTAATGTTTGTCCCCGTTTTACGCACGGCCGTAAAACGGGAACAAAAACAAAGAGGAGGAGGAAAGCGAAGAAAAATTTGTTTCAAGATATTGGTTCGAATTTGAAAGAATCCTATGGACAAAATAAAACTTAACAAAATTTTGTTCTACGAATAGAGATGACAATAAATAGCAGATTGGACGATTCTCACATACATACTCATTTATATATTCACTAGCTGTCCCGCCCAGCTTCGCCCGGGTGAAAAAGTAAAATTTCCTGAAACACGATCGCAGGGCCACCTATCGGGTCCAATTGTGTTGTAAGCTATCCTTACTTTTAAGTTGGATCAAACTGCACACGGTGTGCAAATTTGATTGAAATCGGTTAAATAGTTCAGGAGCCCATCGTGGACTTGATTGCCATAAAAAAGGTTATAGTGAGTCAATCTTAAAAGATAGACATATGCTGTCGCGGACTTTTTTTTAGAACTTTTAAAGAGGAACAATTCCCTCATACATAATATTTGAGTAACTTAAACCGTTTACGCAGCGCACGCAACGGAAGCTCACAAAAAGAAATATTTTTTCCCGTTCTGGCAACATTATTCATTTATGCTTCGCACCTATTGGTCGTAGCGTTATGTTATATAGCCTAAAGCCTTCCTAAAGAAATGGACTATCCAAAACAAAAATAGTTTTTCAATTCCAACCAGTAGTTCCTGAGATTAGCGCGTTCAAACAAACAAACTCTTCAGTTTTATAATATTAGTATAGATTTTACTAAGCTACACCAACAATATACATGGTAGGTACGTACATTTTAATAAAGTGTCTAGATTCGATGTTTTAAAGACTAATACGGTATCGCGGTAATAAGAATGTTATAAGCATCTCAGTGAACAATTTAGTTTAATAAAACATTATAACCCCAATACAATGGCTACAGGAAGGAGCTGCGTAATGAAAAGCGCATAATACCTACACAAAACTAGTCCAAGCTAGTATCAAGTAGGCTCCGTTGGACAACCTTCCGCGTCCGTCAGGTTGGGGCGTGATTGCGCAACCTCGGGACACTACAGCATATATTGAACAAAGGTACCATTTTCGCACAATCATCGTTTTATCAAATCGCGTTTTATTATGAGGTCGGTTACGCAATCCTGACACTTATGTACGAGTACGGCGCGCAAGAGTGTTTCACCATAAACTGTGGACTTGGCACATTTTGTAGAATTCGTTTTAGTTCTTTTGCGTACAAACATTCATAAATAAAGATTGTTTTTATTTTTCAGGGATTTTTCGATTTTTCGAACCACCAAAATCTAAGTTACTAATCCAACTACCGTTCTCTCTCTGTTATTTAAGAGGTCTCTTTTGTCTTAAGCAAAATACATAATATGTTCTTTGAATAATTTATGATATTGAAGCTATTTATAAGCTATATACCAATATATTTATCTGAAGATAGCTACAAAATATCGCACGACATGTTACAACATAATTTCAATTAAACTAATGATGTATGACAAGTATTGTGCAAAGTATTTTGACATGGCATAGCCCGAGAATTCCCATAAAAAACCTATACGCGTAGCATCAACTACCATGAAAGGTTAATGACCGTTAACATTATTTAAATGCTAACTCCATACTGCCAGCGGTTTAACACAAATGTGCAACCCAAAGCGGAAATCGAATAATCTCCAACCACACAATAAGCTTATCTCCCATTGTGCGGATCAATTGTTCCATCACTACCTTTATTGAGTGTTATCGGAGGTGGAGTGAGCGAACATGGTGAGAAGTTCGTAAATATTAGTAATATCCTCACGCCTTCTCACAAGGGTCCCTAAAGTGGTAGGCAGAGGTGTATTGGCAGTACCCACACACTTTCCACCAGAGATATACATTAGGTGCCAACGTGACAGATGGCGAGTCCATCGCCGTTACTCAAGCACGACTATACATACGCCTTTGAATTTCTTCTAAAAACGTATGCACGTTTCCTCTCGATGTTTTCCTTCACGGGTGAAGGACAACACCAAGAGATAACGTTTGAAAAGAAATTCAAAGCCAAATGTATAACCGTAACAGTAACAGCGAATATCTGAAATCTTGTTTACTTATCATGTTACATTTTTAAAGCTACACATGTTTGAGCAAGTACGAATAATACCAGAAACTGTGCTATTCTAACAACATACTACAGTAAGTACTAATTACATAGCAGTCTTCCTCGATCATAACTAAGCTAAATCGAATAAAGCACATAATAGGGAAGTGAAACCATTAAAATGTCGAGAGTAGAGTCTCCGGTAAAAGCCGTAAGGTGAGCGCAAAGTATCTAACACTCGTTTGTATGCTATAATATGTCCAGAGCCGCTTACGTAATAAGACAATATCATAACTTATTTAGAGGTAAAGAGCACAACGAAACTACAAAGGTACTGGCCGCTAGATAGTGTTTTGTTCCTCATATCCTCACGCCCTCCCATAAGGGTCCCCGAAGGGGTAGGCAGAGGTGTGTAGTTACTACCGACACATCCACTTTCCGCCAAAGATATATTTAAAGTGCCAACGTGACAGATGGCGGGTCCAACGCCGTTACTCAAGCACGACTATACATCTGAGTACCAATTCGGCGTATGCCTTTGAATTGCTACTCAGATGTATGCAGGTTTCCTCTCGATGTTTTCCTTCACCGTAAAGCTCGTTTAAGCAGTAGTTTTGTTCCTATTCGGAAAAAGGTTTCGAGGAACCGCCAAGGAATGGCTATGCTCGTAGAAGCGTACTCTAGCCCCTATACTGGTAGCACAGTAGCTCAACAATACGTAAGGTTGCGCGAGGTATACCTCGGGTGCTGCTTGCGCCTATAGGCTACGAAAACCGCTCATCGTCAGGCGTGAAACCCCATTCGGGAACCCTTGTGGTAAAGCGTGAAGATAATTATAACTTAATTTGCAACGTGCCTTCCAAAGACTTTGTGAAACATTAATTTATGAATACAAAAAAGTTATATTATAACTGTTTTCACCCAATACAAAAGTGTAGTAAGAACTATCTGCAGATTAATATAAAACCATCTTAGTCAAATTTGTAAAATCGTTAAAGGGGGCAGGAGTCAGTCTCTCTACTTACGATATCACCCTGTATTTAAATTGCAACTTCGAACATTCCTACTACCGCCGAGATAAATACATTGCTAGTACCTAGATTGTACAATAATGGCGGGTTTATCAATTGTTACTAGAGTGATTATAACTGAGGTCGTAGGTATTCTGCGACTAAGTAAAATTCAGCTGGAGCCTGCAAACGGCCAGTTTTACTTTCACTCGGGTGCGCGGATAGATTTACGTTGTACATCTACGTGCCGTCTCGCTATGGCGAATTTGAATTCATAAATAAAATAAAAACAGATAACAATGCATATACTCTTGCTTGAAGATGTTGTACAGTACCTGGAAAAAGAAAAAACAAGTTGTTAATTCGTATCATTTTATATCCTCACGTTACATTATGTTTTATTTACATGGGGGGAGGCCTTTGCCCAGCAGTGGGATGTATCAGGCTAACAACATGTTTTATTGTTTCGTAGGGTTGCATGTGGTCATTTCAACCAATACACTAAAAACCTATATATATATATATATATAGGTTATATATATATATATATATATATATATATATATATATATATATATATATCACTCACGCCTTCCCGCAAGGGTCCCCGAAGGGATAGGCAGAGGTACGTAGGTAGTATCCACAAACCCACTTTCCGCCAGTGATATATTTTAGATGGCAACGTGTCCATCGCCGTTACTCAAGCACGACTACACATACGCCTTTGAAATTCTTCTCAGACGTATGCAGGTTTCCTCTCGATTTTTTTACCTTCACCGTAAAGCTTGAGCGAGCTTTACGGTGAAGGTTAAGTACGTTAAGTACAGTGATTAGTCACTGTACTTCACTGTACTTAAGTTCAGAAAAACTTATTGGTACAGTCGACATTTGAAATTGCGATCTTTGTGTCGCAGACAACTATTTGAACCCCTCGGCCACCACGGCTTTTATATGCTAAATTGTGTGTAAACAAACATTACTACAATAAAGATATTTGAATTTGAATTAAATTCCGACCAAACCTTTAGCATCAATAGATCGATTATTACGTATCCTTCTTCCATAGAAATGATTCGTGCAAAGTCATTTGGCACATTAAACTGTTACACAATACCATAATGTGCTCTTTGAATATAACGTATTGAGTAATAGGTAGTGCAGAAACGGAAACATAATTCAAGGGTCAGGAAACATTAAAGAATTCTGTAATTCATACATTCATACGCGCGGACGCCGAGTCCCTCACCGGGTAAGCGTAGAGATATGAGCGACAGTTCCCTTTAGACTTACTGACCTCTTTTGCTTCTTCCACATTCGTCAGTCTGCTCATAAATGCTTACACGTTTCGAGTTCTCTTGACGTTCCTAACCTTGAACTTCAGAGGATCATTTAAAGGTGGGTACCAAATTCATTACCTTCATTACCTGTATTTACTAACAACATACTATGGATAATATGATCCGAAATAAATAAATTATTTATTTATTTCAAAGTTTTATCACAACATGAGCTTTACATGAGGATACCTGCATACGATGGATTTGTTAAATTCAAAGATAAAGATTAAATTAAGACAAGTATAGTCGTGCTTAGGAGTCAAGAGCCGTTCCTGATGTACAGTCGTGACTAGTAGACGTCTACTGAATGTGCAAACATATATCTACTTTAGCAGATCTTATCGCACCTCTGCTTAATTGTTGTGGCCCACCCACCGAGAAAATTTAATTCCTAAAAGCATAGCTTTAAATATTAATTTATGGGTTAAAGGGATGTTTCATATAAATATCGCAATTCGCACTCGGTGAGATCAGATAGGTAACAATATTTTACGAACTTGTCATAACAAATTGTCATTAAAAAGATAAATGGCTGCTGACTTTCAATTCAAATTGACCAGCCGTCTCAAACCACGCTACTAGTTTTCAAATGATTTATGTTCTAATATAAAACTTAATCAATTGGTTCGAAAAAAAATTGTTTAAAATATCTAATGATTACTTCCTGGCTGCGAAAGTATTGGGCACCAGTTTTTTCCCTCTGCGGGCGAATATTTGTGTGATGAGCTCGCGTATTAGATGTCATATATCTGAATAGAGCCGTAGTGGCAGCGAAAAACTGGTGTGTGGGCACTACGCTAATCTACTCTTTCTACCTGTTCTGTGGGAACTCGTGAAGATATATCAGATAGCTAGCCCAAAACAATTACAGTTGCTCTACTGGAAAAACTCCATACAGAAGATCACAGGTAAATAGCACGGCGTTCTGGTCCATGACGCTTTTTGATTTTAACTTTTGCTTCCTTCGCGTTAAACTGATCTCTGTGTCGTCATTGATTGCTGGGGCTTCTTTCCACCACATTTCAGTTTTAATCTACACAGGAAACATTGATTAATCACACCACGAGCTTTTATGTTTACCGTTGTTAGTATCTGGATTCTGGGTCACCTTATTACATATCCTTTTATGTCACAAGATGTCGCTGTTCATCAAACTAAATCTCGCTATAGAGATCCTCCGTGCGTATTATATACTAGCTGCCCGCCCCGGCTTCGCACGGGTGCAATATTGATACTAATAATAATGTAAAAGATAAAAATGGTTATGGTGGTATATTCTTTAGAGATAATTAGATACAATCGCGGACTTTTATATCGTACATTTGAAGATATACTACTCCGTAGTACATCCATTTGATCTACCTCGTATGGTTTACCCAGCGTTTGCGATTTAAGCTCACAAAAATATGTGCCTATGATCACATTACAAATCTTTGAATATTTCGTTATTTATTAAATAAGAGAAAAAGAGGCGTTTTTAGCTGACCTCTACATCGTGTAAGGAATACTCCTACCAAATTTCAAGTCAATCGGTAGTACATTCATTTGATCTATCTCGTAAGGTTTACCCAGCGTTTGCGATTTAAGCTCACAAAAACATGTGCCTATGATCACATTACAAATCTTTGAATATTTCGTTATTTATTAAATAAGAAAAAAAGAGGCGTTTTTACCTGACCTCTACACCGTGTAAGGAATACTCCTACCAAATTTCAAGTCAATCCGCCTTATAGTTCCTGAGATATCCTAATGAGTGTGCTCACAAATGGGATCTCCCTGCACTCCACCTTACGGGTGGAGTTTTTCAAAATCCGTTCTTAGCTGACCTCTATACCGCGTAAGGAATACTCCTACCAAATTTCAAGTCAATCGGCTTTATAGTTCCTGAGATATCCTAATGAGTGAGTTCACAAATGGGATCTCCCTGCACTCCACCTTCCGGGTGGAGTTTCGCAAAATCCGTTCTTAGCTGACCTCTACACCGCGTAAGGAATACTCCTACCAAATTTTAAGTCAATCGGCCTTACAGTTCCTGAGATTTCGTGATGAGTCAGTTCAAAAATGGGATCTCCTATATATATATAGATTAGATGTGGCCCGCCGTTTCACCCGCGAAATTTTTTTTCATTTATCGTTAATTTCAACGAATCAAATCATACCTTATATCTTATCTCATAATTATAATGATAATTATAATTTTGCCTATGTTACTCGCTACTCGGTAAAAATGTAGTTTTATAATACATTTTTGAATTTTTGAATATAGATCAAGTTCAAGTAGTTTTTAAGTTAAATCGTAACAAACAAACAATTAATGAAATCTTCCTGTATATGATATTAGTTTTGACAATTTACTAAATTGACAACCGCTTAGACTCTATAATTTTGTTTAACAGAGAAAATCAAGACGACATTTCATTTCGCTTAAAGTAAATTGGACAGACCACTAATCAGACGTTATTTATCGGCTAGATTTTCATCGAAAAGCTTAATTAAGTGTTAGACTGTGAATCAAACTGTGTAAAATGACAACACCAAGACAATAAGAGCTCTTTAATGCACGAGATTTCGTTTTTAATTCAAGAACACACTAAAGTTAGAAGGATCTATCGTCAATGGTCTTCACATTACTACGTGAACAATACTGTAACGTCACTTTGCTAGATAGCTATAAAGTTTCAACAAGATTTCTGAAAACGCAATACAATATGGTCATCAAAGTACATAAATCAAAATTACAAAACAACTGCTACCTGAAGTTCATCCTTAACGTAGTGTATTTAGAAATCACTTTTCTTCAACAGTACATATGTAGCAATTATAACAGCAATAAATTTGAGCGTGAACGCATAGCCTGGGCATCAAACACGCAAACCAAACCAGATGATACACATCGCTCACGTTCGTACTACGCACCAATCAAGATCACTTCACTTCCAAGCAATTTCATGTTTTATTTCATTATTGCACTTTCTAGCTGTCTCCTGTTATCGTGCAGGAAATGAAAGAGAAATTATTAAGTAAATATTAAGTTTACAGTACGCCCGCCATGAGTCTTGCTCCGTCGGCTCGCTACAGAGTTTACGATACGTAAAATGTCAAAACGTATAGAAAGTACTTGGAGCAGTCGGTCGCGTAAATTGAACTAAATACTCCATACATTTTTAACTTGAGCTGACTAGCGCTCTAGTCTCTCTGCCCATCCCGTTAGAGACTCGGCCTGATAATTTGTATGTAGCATATTTTTAACTGGGTAGACACATACTCGCGTTTAGCGGTGAAGATCCAGAATACTGGGCCATACCATAACATACCTTTGCCACCGTTTGAGGAGTGACAATGGATTGATATACGATGTATATATCTGTGTTGTTCGGGAACCATAGTGGGAAGGAAGGAAGGAAGTATTACAACCTCCTCGTTAACATAGAGCTTATAATTATAAGAAAATATAATGCATTCGACCTTAGATAGATTTAATTTTATCTAAAGGTCTAAAGTCTTGCAAGCTGTTATTCTATTCGATACTGAATTAGCTACTAGACTTAAGTGGTAATTCTGGTTGGTTAGCCTCTATGAAATTCTGAATGCATTATACTTTCAAAAACGTTTATATTAATATTTATCTATATCGATCGAATTCCAAGGATTGCGGCGAGCATGTATAAAGAAACGAATGAATGTGGATGTATAAAAATAATAATATATCCTCACGCCTTCCCACAAGGGTCCCCGAAGGGGTAGGCAGAGATGTATAGGTAATACCCACACACCCACTTTCCGCCAGAGGTATATTAGGTGCCAACGTGACAGATGGCGAGTCCATCGCCGTTACTCAAGCACGACTATACATATGTGTGTGTAAATGTGAAAGTAAACGGCGAATTAGGTAAGTCTCTCTCTGCCTACCCCGTGGGTGATCCGACAAAAGTTTAGTCTCATAATTAGCTAATCATGACACTAATCAACATATATTCTTATTATCTGTATTAAGGGGAAGACACTTTGTCCACGTACTCTTTATTTTAGTTTATTATTATGTACTGTTAATGTTTAATGTACCTATTCTATGTCAGTATAACTCGTGTGTGAATAAAGTATTTTTCTTTCTTTCTTTTATGTATGAAATCAAGGATATCATTAAGTCTGTATAGAGCCGTGGTGGCCGAGTGGTTCGAGCAGTTGCCTGCGACGCAAAGGTCGCAAGTTCGAATCCCGACTGTACCAATGAGTTTTTCTGAACTTAAGTACAGTGATTAGTCACACCACGAGCTTTACGGTGAAGGAAAACATCGAGAGGAAACCTGCATACGTCTGAGAAGAAATTCAAAGGCGTATGTATAGTAGTGCTTGAGTAACGGCGATGGACTCGCCATCTGTCACGTTGGCACCTAATATACCTCTGGCGGAAAGTGGGTGTGTGGGTATTACCTATACACCTCTGCCTACCCCTTCGGGGACCCTTGTGGGAAGGCGTGAGGATATCATCATCATCATCATCATCTGTATAGAGCCAATTTATTTATTTGGATCACCAACAGGTAAGAACACCTTAATATTAACAGAATATGCCATAATAAAACATACATAAGTGTCCACCCAATTACAGGTAACCACGACTACTATATAGCCAATAACTTTATATCAACCTATTAATCGTAAACAAGGTTATAAAATATTACAATACTAATACATTTGCATTAATACACTATAATAGGCTGATCTAGATGTCAGAGTTACGTCGCAATACTGTCAACTTGAATGTCGATTGAGACGTTATAGTAATAAAATACGTCGTTAACAGGCAGATAATAGTATCGAGTCAAAGAAAAATATTACTGGTGTATCAACTAATAGGACCTATATTAGATTGTCGGTGTAAAAGTTATTGCAATTTTAGTCTTGTTGTCCAGTTATTTGGGTAAATAAGTGGAATAATAAGTAAAATATCCATTTAATATATCCCATATATATCTTTAGGGGTATTAACCCTAAAACTAAGTACGATGTTAAGGTAACTACAAAAGTACTGATAGGCTCGCGTGATAGTGGTCATACAATCTTAACTATTAGTAAGTAAGTCCGCAAGAGGCTTGGACCTAGATTTTTTACACGTGATCACCAGACGTTGTAAACTGAGCAACCGCAGGAGGTAGAGCTCAACTCTTTCTATCTCCAGTTACGAAATTAATCTTAAAATAACAATTTCAAACCACCAAGACGATTTAAAATAATATTTATGACATTTAGATTAAACATACGCTCCTTGACCGAGGGTAAGCAGAGAGAGTAGAACGCCAGTTCTCTCTGGAAAATGAGTTCCATAATGATTTTTCTGTACAGATTATACAAATTCATTATAACTGACTTAATTATTTTAGGGGTATTTCTCTACATACTGGAAGAGAACGCATTGCTGACCTTGTACTGTGTAATCGCTTTGCATTTTAAAGGACAAGCTTGTTTGCTAAAAAACTGATTGCTGTTAAAGATGGAAGACATTAGGAAACAACAATGAAATCCAAGTTATTACTCTCAAATGGCCATTGATGGCTCAACGTCGTAAATTTTGACTGCCACCTGGACCATCAAACAATAAGAAAAGAACAATAAAACAATGCAATACGTCATAACCATTGACGAGGTCTTACACACTACTTATTGCAAACCTGTAGTTGACTAACTAGCGTCTAGATTTTATATATACGACGATGTCTTATAGACATTGAATACACACACTACATATGAGTGAGCAATGGCTATAAAATGAATGCTAGAACTGTCTGCCCCTAGACAAAGTCCCTCTTCGTATTATATGTATATTGAAAGGTAAAAATGATATTCGATGCGGAACATGTTATGTCATCGCCATACAATAGATAGTGTTTTTTTACCACACGGGTGGCAAACAAGCATGCGATCTGCCTGATGGTAAGCGGTTACCGCCGCCTATGGACGGCGCTTCAACAAAAAGGGATTTCGTTTAGGGCTGTTCACGACGATGACGAAGGGAAGGTAGATGTGTTAATCACCCTCGTTCGCCGGTAATATATTTAGATGGCGAGTTTATTGCCGTCTCCCAGACACGACTTTATATCATTGATTTGTGAAGGAGAGGACAAAATTTGGTGCAAAGACCCGTCACCGATGCAGTTACACTTGCAGCGTCTTGAGTCTGCGAGAGAAACGAAATTCAAATCGTACGTCCTCAAGGTGCCTGCAAAGCATCGTGACATGTTCTTCCAATCCGATTTCTGGCCTGCAGGAATCGTGTACCGGCGTTATAGGGATGCGCGCAAGAGCGGAAAACCCTAAGGATATATTTTATTAATTATGTATGTTAGTCTTTAAGGTATATATTGTAATAAAGATTGTATGTATGTTAGGTTAAGGTATATATTTATGGGCCCTATATTTGTACGTGTACTTTTATTGTGTTGCCTGAAATAAATGGATTAATAATAATATCACCATTCAGCTACTAATGTTTTCTCTTGCATTTCAGATGCTACACATTTTTAACACGCAGGTTCGGAACAATTACAAGTCGCATAAATGAAACCCATAGCAGATTAGGATTTAGCAAAATCAGACCGTCGTCGATTTAGTGAATGCAGGAATGAGAAATGAGAATCATTAACTCTGCTTAGGATACCCCACCGCTGATTCAGAAATATCCATCCAAGAAGATGCATTTGGAACTGCATTGGCGTGGTAATGTAATAAGGTAAGGTAATGGTTTTGAGTAATAACTGCGACGCAAAAATCACACGTTCGAACCGGACTGTACCAATGAGTTTTTCTGAAAGTAGTACAGTGATTAGTCACAACACGAACTTTGAAAATGAACGAGTGAAGGAAAACATCGAGGAAACCTGCATACGCTTTTAGAACACAATTACGAAAGACGTATATATAGTCGTGCTCGAGTGCCAACGTGACAGATGGCGAGTCCATCTCGCCATCTGTCACGTTGGCACCTAAAATATATCTCTGGCGGAAAGTGGGTGTGTGGGTATTACCCATACACCTCTGCCTACCCCTTCGGGACCCTCGTGGGAAGTCGTGAGGATAAGCGATAGCGTTAATAATGATGCTTACAAGCATACCGTGTCTTTACGATCTGTGCGTTATTCAGGTAATTGAGCGTGGTCCAGTGTTGAGTGGCAGCACTCAGTCACTACCTCCCAGTGGCCGCGCAGCGGTCGCGCGACGACCACGCTCTCTCGCTCTCGGTGAAAACACTGCGTGTGACACTTGATCTCTCACTAGCCTGGATGTTTGGATACAAACGTGCTCTTTACCATATCTCGGTAAGTTATTAGTTTTTTAATCCATTACATCGCAATTGCAAATTGGAAAGTCACAAACATTGCTTTGAATTTTTTTCAACGGCGGTTGTGCAATCGTATTGGTATTCAATTAATAAAATTGTACGTTGACACTTAAATGTTCGACGCTCATTACGCTGATAAATCTGTCAAATTATTGATCATCTGCTGGTTTTATTTATCACGTATTGCGATTTTCAGCAGCGTTCTATTATGAGTGTTTATTTTTTAACGCGAAAATACTTTCGAAGATCATTGCGCTCATCATCAATTCATGCGCAGGAAGTTATATTACATTGCAGTTACAGGAACGTCAGTTCTAATATAGTTATTAATTAACAGGGATTAATGGAATGGTTTCATCAAATTTAAATAAGTTTATAATCATACAATCAATCTGCCCTGTTAATCTCAATATAAAGTAGAAAACAATGGATATGTGAGTTTGTTAAAATAATTTTTCTATCTTCTTTCTGGAAGAGAGACTAGAGCGATAGCTCTCTCTCTAGACTTTCTCTCTATCTCTGTCTTGAGGAACTCGGCGTGATGATATGTGGGTATGCCATCTTTCTATATTTTTACTGCTATAACAATATTTACCTACTGTTTCCCTTATTCATATTTTTATTATTATTAGAAATAAATATAATGTTAACCATGATATACACAAAGTTGGATGTAATGCATAAATGTACATGTAAAATGTTTACTTTTCTGTGTACCTTCTCGTATATGCTTATCAGTGGGTATTTACCTACTCCAAGACCAACAAATACAATTGCCTAGTTCAGGGTGCAAATATACCGAAGATGTATATTGCCCCAATTGCCCTACCCCAATTTTCGCCAGAGATATATTTAAGGTACCAACGTGACAGATGGCGAGTCCAACGTATTTACTCAAGCACGACTATAATAATATTAATTAATACCCTGGGGCCAATCCATACAAATTGGCACCGACCCAAATTAAGCAATGCTAGTGTTTTAGTAATTAGGCAACGATATATTTACTTATATAAATAGAAATATACATAAGTGCATAGGGCACCCAAGAGAAAGGTACAAATACTTGCGTACAACACACAAATATCTGCCCTCCTCAGGGGGAATCGAACTCGCGACCTTATGATTCGCAGTCAGGCGCTCCTACCATTAGACAAGACGGCCGTCCACTAAAAACTCATTGGTACAGACAGGATTCGAACTTGCAATCTTTGTGTTGCAGGCAACTACTCCAACCACCAAGGCCACTACGGCTTTGTTCTTGCATTAAGCTAAAATGGGGATTTTAGTTACCTGTTCCGTGGGACAGATTATACGATTGTACAGTAAAGGTAAGGTAAGGTAGTAATAAATAATACTGCATATATTTTTATTATATTCTAATACAGCATAGGTGTAACGTCATTTCCTCGGAGAAATATATAAAGCTTAACATGACAGATGACGAGTATGCCATTGTCACTCAGGCACGCATGTACGTAGTCTACAGATCTATTGTTAAACGTACACAATACACGTTTTGGTTCTCTGTAAAGCTTGTAATGTTACAAAGAACTGTACCTACTCAAGTATGGTTCGTAAGCCTGTAATCTTGAGTGTTAGGTGACTGTATACATCAACATAAGAAAATGCTTAATTTACAGTCAATTCAATTTAATGTAAGTTAATATAGAAACCCAACTAGCATTACGTAGACCCACGAAACAAGTAACAAATCAAAACTCAAGAGATTAGCTATAAACCTACTTCCATCTTAATATGACATAAAATCAATTCGATTACTGCCTGATAATGTAGCATAATGACAAGCACGTGGCCAATTTTATCTGAAACCAGCTGTGGCCGCGACCTCGCCCGCGTGGAATTTAACAAAATAGTTATTGTTTTGTTTCCAAAAGGTACCTTAAGTTACTCCTCTTTACATCAGCTATCTAGCAGTGAAAGCCCCGCTAAAATCGATCCAGCCGTTTCAGAGCCGGAGCAAACAGACAGACAGACAGACAAAAATATTAAACACCATAATTTTGGTATATGTACCGACTATACTGCCTTATGCATTTAGTATAAAGCGACTATATTAATATTACAAACAGACACTTCAATTTTATTTATTTGTATAGACAGCATAACATTTTTATCTTTTTATTTTTTATATCTTGTCCACATTGTTTCTTTATAGTTTTGTACTAAGTCAAGCTGTTTACGCATAATTTGGATTGTTATCTAGTTCCTATATAATGTATCCTCATATCTCTGTAATTTTATATTGATCTCAATCTGTTTGTGTAACATAAATAAATAAATAGGTAGGTAATTACATGAGATGTAAGAAGTAAATCAGTGACTTTTTAACTCGTTTGTAATCACTACTCTCTTGGTGACGCGTCAACGACCATGCATGATGTAACGGCAAAGAGGTTATATTAAGTTTGTTCGCCTTCAATGAACATGATATATAGATAAACACTATGACTGGTTACGCACTGCGGTATCTATCAACCGCAAAAAATTGAGCTCATTGTTGTTTTTTTTGCGGAATTAAACCTATCCTTTGTATTTATCAAGCGAATAATTTATATCTGTGTAAAATTTAAACCATTTCTATTCAGCCGTTTTGGCGTGATTTAATAACAAACACCCTGACAAACTCGCATTTACTCGCATTTGGTTGCCACCTTAATCATATTAGAAAAAAACTAGCGAAAGCGTTGAAGGGGCACAACAAATTAAGTACCGTAATCCGATAGCCATAAAACATTGCATAGGACTGCTATCGAATCTGACATGTGAGTACCTACATCGATTGCTTAAACCGTCCTTCAACATAACAACAACTGGAAAGTAGATTTGACCCTCAAGGGGTAGGCTAGGGCGTAAGAAACCTTCTCTTCGCTGCATATACGCAAGGAAGCACCGGTGACTAGAGCGCTACACACCCTTAATAGTATCCATGAAGAGGTAGGGCTATTCACGAGTACTCTGAGTGAATTCAACAGGGTAGCACTGTGTATTATATGTTATAAATTAATTTAAAAACCTTATCTTATCTTAATATCTTATTTATATATATATATATATATATATATATATATATATATATATATAGTTGTCCCGCCCAGCTTCGCTTGGGAGAAAAAATTAAAGCCACGGACCCAGTGGCGCCACCTATCGGGTCCAATTGTGAATCTAATCCATTCCCAGATCCCCTTGAACACACACAGAAAATTTCATTAAAATCGGTCCAGCCGTTTAGGAGGAGTTCAGTGACATACACATTTTTTTTTTTTTTTTTTGTATTGTCTCTCGTAGCGTGAGTTCCGGGAACTTTTGCTACTTAACCGGTCAATGGCGAGACCTAGGCCTCCAGCCAGGCACTTTATTTTTAAGCAACACAGCTAAGGGCACCCCCTGTGGGGTACGAACCTCGGCTTAGGGCGTTGCTGGATCGCGAGCAAGGGAGCTGGGCTGGACTGGTCATTTTATTTAAATATTATTTGGGGGCGGGATTTACGCGCCTGGCTCGGCGCGGGCCGGCGTTTGCGGCGGAGGTCGGGGGGGAACATTACGGCTTATTCGCGTCGAGCCTCGCCGGCGAGGACGGAACAGTGGTCGGTTGTGTGTAGTGTTGGTATGTTTTTGTCGGGCGTCCTGGAGGACCGTTATGTCGTCATCCGGTTCGATGACGGCATGTCTTGGACGCCTTATTTTCGAGATAAGGGAAGGAGTGTATCGGGCGGCCGATACGACGAGGGGGTTGGGGTGATTTACAGCAGAATCGAAATGACGTTTGGACAGTTTTTTCAAAAACTGTTTTATAGTGGGGACTTTGAGGTCAACGTGGAGTTGACTATTACGCATGTACCACGGGGCACCTGTGGCTCTCTGGAGAAACCGGCTTTGGAGCACTTGCAGGGGGTTAAGTGTTGACTTGCTAGTGTGTGCGAACACTACACCCGCATATGTCATGATTGGTCGAATGCACGTTGTGTAAATCCTCACCTTGGATTTCAATGAGAGTTTACTTCTTGCATTCAACATGCTGTGAAGTCTACCGAGCGCGAAGGCGGCTCGCGCGCGTACCGCCTTTACGTGGTGACGGAAAGAAAGGCGTTGATCGAGGATCACACCCAGGTATTTGGCTTTTTCTTCCCAAGGAATGGGTTTGCCGAAGAGGGTGATGGGGGCTACCCGTGGGCGTTCGAGGCCTTTCCAGAATAGAATGGCTGCGCTTTTGGTGGGGTTCACTTCAATTCTCCACTTCCGGAACCACCGCCCCAGGGCTGTGACCGCGGTTTGGAGGTTGTCGTGAATTCCCTCGGGAGTTCTACCTTTGTAGTAGATAGCCGTATCATCGGCGAATAGAGCGCTTTTAACTCGTCTATGGAGGGGAATGTCGCTAGTATAAAGCGTGAATAGGAGTGGCGAGAGCACTGAGCCTTGCGGGACTCCTGCTCGTATGGGATGGGGGGAAGAGAGTGTGCCCTCGACTCTGTAGCGGAAGGAGCGGTTCGACAAAAAGTCCCGTACTATGCGTACTAGACGGTCCGGCACGCCCAACTGGTACAGCTTGTATATTAAGCCGTTGTGCCAGACCTTGTCGAATGCCTTCGCCACGTCGAAGAGGAGCATACCCGTGGTATAACCTAGTTGGAAGCCGCTACTGACGTCTTCCACTATACGGTGGACTTGTTGGATACAGGAGTGTTTGGTTCGAAAACCGAACTGCTGGTCAGGTATGACTTTCTTAGAGTCTGCAAAACTCTTTAATCTATTGTAGATAAGTCTCTCGTACATCTTGCCAAGGACGTTGAGGAGACTGATGGGGCGATAACTGGAGGCTTCGGTCTTGGGTTTCCCTGGCTTGGGAATACCTATGACCGTTGCACTTTTCCAGGATTGGGGGAAGAAGTTGTTGCTCAGTGCTGCATTGAAGATGGCAGTGAGCAAAACTATAAGATAAGGGGAGAAGAGTTTGATAACTCTGTTAGCGATCCCGTCGGGGCCTGGGGCTTTCCTAGGGTGGAGATCCTTGATCACTTTCCGGACTTCGTCGACCGTGATCGGGGCGATGGGGTGGTCTGGGTCCTCGGAGGGTGGGTGTGATAGTTTGCTTTCGACCTCGGCATCCACCTTATTGAGATGGCGCGGATCTACCGGCAAGGTACTGGGCGTACATTGAGCCTCGAGACTGTCGGCCAGGCACTCGGACTTCTCGTCGTCGTCAAAGGCGGGCCCTTGATTTGGACGAGTGAGTGGAGGCATGGACGAGATTTTATCCGATTTGAGTTTTCGTTGGAGATGCCAGAAGGCCAAGTGACTTGGTTCAAGTTCCCCTAGGAACTTGTTCCAGCGAGCGTCTCGCAGGTCTTTCATGCGGTATCTCAGCTTGCGCTGGAGTGACCTCAGAAAGGTGCGGTTCGCTTCAGTCGGGTGAGCTCTATGGGCTCGGAGGGCGGCGTTCTTTTCCGTCACCAGTTCACGCACGTCGTCGGGAAGTTTCCAGCGATGGTCTTCCATCACCGGAACTTGTCGTGAACAGGCGTCCACGGCTGACTGTACGTGAGCTGTGAGGGAATCGACCGCCTTTTGAGTGTCGGCTGCCGACTCTATGAGGGGCGGGATACTATCTAAGTGAACAGATGAAGAGGACTTGAGGAGTTCCTCCAGTTTTCTCCAGTCTGTTATCTTTTTCTGAGGCAGGGGCTGACCTGAGTCCGGGGGGCCTAGTCGGGGGGAGAGCGCTAAGGTCACAGGTCGGTGGTCGGAATCTAATTCGTCGTGCGACCTCAACGAGTGCAAACGGAGGTCTACATTCTTGAGGATCGCTATGTCTAGTACGTCCGGTCGGTGGTTGATATTCTCGGGGTAGTGGGTGGGGTGCATAGGCGCAATGACGTCGAATTGGAGGAGCCCGCTGAGGTCCTCCAATTGGCGACCTCTGTTATTTCGTGAGTGGCTGTTCCAAGCATCGCTCTTGGCATTCAGGTCACCCGCGATAATAACCGAGCTACTGACGTTAATGAGGGCTTTGATATCAGCTTTGATATCGGCCGTCGAGTTAACTGGGGAACAGTATGCAGAGACTATCGTGATCGGCTGATGGCCGGTCATTCCTAATCGACAGATCGAGGTCTCAATGTGGGAGAGGGTTGGTGGTTCGATCGGGATACAGTGCAGGGACCTCTTGTAATAGATCAAAGTACCGCCGAGGGCGGATCGAGATCTATCATTGCGAACTACGCAGTAGTTTGCAATTCTAGGGTCTCGGTGTGATGGTTTCAAGAAGGTTTCCTGCACTAAGAAAACGTCGATATTGTTGTCGCGGAGGAACGCGGCGATCTCTTCCTTTTGGCTGTGAATGCCGTTGGCATTAAAGTAGCCAATTGAAAGTGATCGGGGTTTGATTCTGCTGTTTACGTTTGAGTCCATTATTGGTTGGACGAGAAGGTAGCCAGGGACTCTGATACATCGGCGTAGTCGCCGAGCACCTTGAGGAGGGCCAGAGGGTCCTTCCGGACGGCCCTGAGACTTCGTGCCATCTCGTTAACCCTTGAGAGGTTGACGGTGGAGAAAAGATCCGCCAGGAATGCCATGTTGGCGGAGGTTTCAGAGGGGGAGGAAGTGGGCTGGACCGCCTGTGGTCTACGCGGGGGAGTAGCAGCCTGGGGCTGGGGCTGTTGAGGTTTGGCGGTGGAGAGCGACGGCAGAGGTGTAATCTGCGGGCTCGGGGCCGCTGAGGGGACCGGGGGTGACGCTTGTGGGAGGGGTGGAAAGTCCCTCGGAGGGAGGGCCCTCCACGGGGAAGGTCGAGGTGGGGCGGGTTGCGCGGGGGGGGCGTTACGCCATTCGCGGGCCGCTGCCCTCTTGACCACGACCGGTCTGGGTTTGGGGGCTTTAGGGCAGCCCCTGTAATTGGCCGGGTGGCCTTCCTGGCGGCATAGCACGCAGCTCGGGGGTGAGTCGGCGAGAGTGCGGTCCTTAGGGCGAGAGCAATCGCTCGTCCCATGATCTCCCAGGCACTTGACGCACCTGGGTTTTGCGTTACAGTTACGCGATGCATGACCGTATAGTTGGCAGTTGTGACACTGCCCTATAGGACCGCCTTTGTGGGGGGTTTCAACCCTTATGCCAGACAGGTGGCATAGAGTTTTTATTTTGAAGACGGCTTTGCCGTCGGTGGAGTTCTCGCAGATGGCGAGGACCATGTTAAATGCCTCTCCGGCATTTTGACGGTGCATGCGGTGCACCTCCTTCACCGCGACATTCTGAGCCTTCAGATCTTCTTTTATTGACTCAGTGTCAATTTCTCGCGGGACGCCACGGATGACGACCCGGAGTGAACGGTCCTCCGGCAGGTCATAAGTATGGTATTCCACACTTCTGGCCTGCAGGAGCTTGGTGAAAGCTCGGAATTCGGTCGAATTTGGGAGGTGCACCTTAATGCCTTCGGCTGTGGAAGTAGCACGGGTGAAGTTGATTTTGTTGGTTTTACACCAACCGGAGATTTCCGTCCACTTGGACTTAGTGTGGACGAATATGGGGGGGCAAGAGCGCTCCTTCGTCGAGGAAGGCCGCGTAGGTCGCGGGACGGGGGAGAGCCGGCTAGCCTGAGTGGCTTCGGCTTCCGGAGAGGCGATGGGGGCGGGGGAAGGGGGTGCCGGGGAGGGGGGTGCCGGGGAGGACTGTGCGGAGGGCACGGGCACGGTTTTGGGGGCTTTAGTCGGGGGGGAAGGTGAGGTTGAGGCCTCCTTCTTTTTAGCGCGTCTGGCGCGCTTCTTCGAGCCCGTGACGGGCGTGAATTCGTCCGAGGAGCCCTCGGACGACTCAGATTGAAGTGACTCCATTTCGGAGTCTATGATGACAGAGTCGGGGGACAGGGGGGAGTCTTGAGACTTGTTGGCCTCATTGGTGACGTCAATGATAGCGCTCTTGTCGAGCGCTGCTGTTGCGTCGGCAGTGGAAGTACCCGCGATTACGTCGCGGGTGAATTCGTCAAATTGACGTCGGAGGGTGGGCACGGCTTCTAAGAGCCGCGCGAGAAATGCCACTGAGGCTTGGGGGTCCATACTTATGGACATGACTTTGGGCGAGGGAAACGTGTTTCGGGGCGCGGTCGCCCAGGGGAAGAAACACGCAAAGAAACCCCTGGTGACTTAAACGTTAGGAGACCGATCCCCGGGGGGTTAAACCGGGGGTGTGTACTGAACCCTCCCTGTCGGGTGTAGACAGGGAGGTGAGTGTGCCTATGGTGTGAGCCCTAAGCTTGTATTCCCGCTGCCAGTCTTATTGTGCAGCGGGTTCCTGACTGTTCCGGTGTAGAGAGCACTAGTCCGTGGACAGTGCCCAAACTAACACCGGAGGATAGGAGGTAAGGGATAGGAAAGGTGGGCGGTGGGTGATAACCAGGCGCGACTAGGGTAGACCCCAAGGCCGGTGAACCTGGTCCCGTCCGTTTGTAGCCTTACCCTGAAGGGGCAAGGCTAAGAGCGCAACGGGTGAGCGCCCCACTCGGTTCGTTGGCACCGTTTGGTTTCCACCGAGTGACCACGAAACTGTGGATTTTCCCAGAAGGGGACAAATATAATTGTCGAGAAACAAGAATTGTGATTGTTGTTGCCTTGAAAAAGGCGACCAACAATCACCACGTGCGGCTAACGCGTGGCGATTTGCGGGTGTGGCTTCTGCCGGTCGTAGCGGGCGCAGAGCGCGGGAGCGGTGGGAGCACACGTCTGCTCGGTACGGCGGCCGGAGCGAGAGTCCTCAGTGACATACACACGCACACAAGAAATATATATATTAAGATATATTTGGTGAATTCGAATGTATGCGAATTCCATAATACGTTTTTCCTACACCATCAATCTCGATATATCAAATGTCAAGAAACGCAATAGAACCACAATGCAACAATAAAACGAAGCACATGTCTCACGGCATTTTTAACATTTAGGTAATGATTAGAAATCTCTTGATCATATCAATATGAAATTATAAAAATATATCCTCACGCCTTTCCACAAGGGTTCCCGAAGGGGTAGGCAGAGGTGTATAGGTAAATACCCAGACACCCACTTTCCGCCAGAGGTATATTAGGTGCCAACGTGACAGATGGCGAGTCCATCGCCGGTACTCAAGCACGACTATACAAACGCCTTTGAATTTCTTCTCATACCTTCACCGTAAAGCTCGTGGTGTGACTAATCACTGTACTTAAGTTTAGAAAAACTCATTGGTACAGTCGGGATTCGAACTTGGCGATCTTTGTGTCGCAGGCAACTGCTCGAACCACTCGGCCACCACGGCTTCATGATGAATATGAAATTATAATGTTTGAGATCGCTATCCCAATTTACTGGAGTGGACTACTATATATAATCTGTTTATTAGATTAAATCGTAACAGATACACCGTTCTCGTACAACAAAGGGCGTTCTTCATACGAAGTAGAGTGTAATGTGAGTTGTGTGACTTACATAATATCGTTATGTTGTACGCTAAGTTACATTAGTCCGAATTTCACTTTCTGTGTAAACACGATGCTCAGTCAATAGCGTACTCTCGTGTTTGCACTAGAGGTCTATGCCAGAGAAAATTAGAAGCCCGTTGCTCTCGTTCCATTATGCTGTTTTAGTAAAACCCTGTCGTATTGTAACTAAGGAATCGGTCTGGACCTCTAATACCGCAGACATTTGACGACCGTCTGGGCTCGTGGTCAAAGACCCTGATTGCGAAGTTTCAGGGCTCGGGTTCTATTCCCGGTGAGGGCAGGTATTTGTGTGATGAACAGTATTTGTACATTAGTCTTGGCTGTCCTATGTATTTATCTATCTCTACAACGATACATGTACATATATCGTACTGTAGTATAAGAATTATTCCAAGGTATTTGTTTATATTTGTGCTGTGGTAGAATCTAAAAGTATTTGACTTGACTATTTGACTAATGTTTGAGTCCAAATTATTTTTGTTGTTCTGGTTTTCAATAGACCTTCAAAGACAAACTTTTTTCCTTTCAATGGAAATATGTCAAAAATCAAAGATGTATATATCTGCCTACCCCGTTAGGGACTTGGCGTGATGATATGTATATGTATGTATGTATATATCTATACCCATTCCATATCACTACATAGTATAAAACGAAGTTACTGTCGCTGTCTGTCCGTATTACTTATAATAGAGTTCACCTTACACAAGTAGGTACCTACTTAAGTAAGTTGTGAATAAGCTCGTCTCCAATGTCGTATGGTCACATAACATATTGTTAAGTCCGGTTTACTTATCTGAGCCGATTTAAATGATCCACTTTTATATCTGACAAACATAGCCACGCGGTATCTCTCGCGTTAAATTCATAAATAATATTACTTCTTCGTAAAGATAGCCGACCTTCTACAATAAACGGACTATCTAATATGAAATTAGATTTTCTTTTCGCACTTTATATCATTATTGTCACAGAGATTCGTATGCAATAGAAGATTTAAACTTGGCTACTTACGAGTATTCTTGCCGCAGATTATGCAATGTGCCAGACTATTTGGAGTTTCCATTTATTACGTTTTAGTAAGTCTAAGAAGTGGTTCTTAAACTCACTAAAAACGTTACGAATTTTATTCATATCTGCAGAATGGATGATCTAGTTTCGCAACGCTAACCGCCTTAGCAGTGTAATCGAGAGTAGCCCTAGTTTATAAGTATGTTCGTCTATATGTCATTTGTATATAAATATATTATTCTAGAAATATATTCTATAAATAGAAATAAAAATTGCGAATACTTATCTTACTACTTAGGCTTATGAATACTTGCCGTTCTTGGGCTACCGTTACTACCTAATCGTGACTATCTAAACTTAGAAGAAATGCCATTTTTCGGCGATTTTATGTAAGGTAGACAAATCCCACTTGTAAGGGAGGGATCTCTCATAAGTGACGGGTATTCCATGAAAGGGGTATTTTTTCTTTAACCGTCAAGCCATAAGCGTCCCCGAAGTGGTAAACAAAAGTGCAATAACACCATAGACCTTACCTAAAATATGTTTAGGTGCCAACGTGAAAGACTGCAACTCGGAGCCGCCTGTCACGCCGTGTTTAAAATTTTAATAAATTATTACCATATATTGTAATAATAGGAAATGATAGTAAACTGGTTATTTGCAGGTAGGAAAGTAGAAGCCATAAAGCAAACGAGGAAGGATCATTTATGTAACTCGTGTTTATTCTTCGCAGACATAATGATCATGCCGAGCCGAGGTGCGCAGAGGGAATAAACACCTTAACGAGTTTCATCACAGTCACGCCTCCCAAGGTTTCTCAAGAGGTAAGCAGAAGTGTCTTATAACCCGAATTTAGCCGAAGACATATATATATTTACTAGCGGTCCGTCCCGACTTCGCACGGGTGGACCTAAGATTTTTTTATAAAAGAAAATATAGCTATGCCCTACAAGGTGGCTTTCCAATGTTGAAAGATTTTTTTAAATTCGTCCTGTAGTTTCGGAGCCAATTCATACTTACATACAAATCTTTCCTCTTTATAATATAAGTATATATGATGCGGGGTGCGCAACTAAAGGGACACATTCTATATAAAGATGAATGTGAATTTAAAAATTAAAAACCATTTTTTAATTAAATTTATAGATAATTTACTCTCCAAGTAATTCAACCCAGGTCTGCAAGATCAGTAAACCTTTCTTAAAACTGAGAATCAAATTATCTATATTTCTATTAATTATGCACCGATAGCGTGGAAATCGTATAGGTACAGTAAAAAAAAAGAATAAACTAATTAAATTGGACGATGGCGAGACTGTTGCCGTCATTTAAAGTCTTCTCCGACGTATGCAGACTTTCTAATATTTGTTCTTTTATTATTAGCGTTTAACGCGTATAAAAGGACTGATGAAGAGATCTGAAAAAGCGCGTTGAGACTGTCTAGTGAGATCTGGCGGTCTACTCACTCTGCCTAGCCCGTGAGGGACACGGCGTGAAGATTACACATCTAACCATCATCTAACAACTGTTAACGAAGAATCAAACGAATTGGACTTAAATAGCATACATCTTTAATTCTTACAACCCTGGCTAAACACTCCTAAGTAGGCTATCTAAGTTTCAAAAAAATATATAAGGTATAAATCCTATTAACATTTTATTTGACCTCGTGCCAGCCGCAACAATAAAATGCCGCTATAATCCCTGATAATGACATGTAAAATGCCGAAAACTTTGACCTTATACATCATAACGGAGTGCATAGCATGAATGTAACTGGCGAACACGACGTGCGCCATTTAATGGCATTTAAATAAAAATATACACAAGCATTTATGACGAAAGTGAAAAGTAAACACCGCTGTTGCTAATTTACAGCGGCCCATAAAGTTGTTAATCTGTGATGCGTGCGTATACATAAGTGTGTGTGGCTTAACATTATTGTATAACTTTTTATTAAATCTCAATACATCCGTAAGATACATGACATACAATGTTTGGTCGCCTGTCACATCTGTCTGTCACCATCTTGTTAGAAAATAATAACTTGATTAGATCTTTGACATTTTTCTCATGTCGTAGATTTTGAAAATTTTATTCATTACCAAAAATCGTTTACACCATACATATCATAGTCCACCGAGTCCCTCACGGGGCAGGCAGAGACTATAGAGCGAGACAGTCAGTAGACTAGCTAGTCTACATAGCTCTAAAATAGCTTACTTACATAGCTCTTTCGCTTCGACCACAATCATCAGTCCCTTCATACATGCTCGTCAGTTTCGCGTACCTACTCTTGACATTCCCGTCCTAGAGTGTCCGATCGATTTGATCTAGGTAGTTGGAACGTGGTCTTCCTCGGCCACTTCGTTAGTAAAAATCTTTTACTTATATTCAATATAATAGATTTCGCATTTATAATATTGGTAGTATGTTCTTCAACAAATAGGTGGCTTTCATTGCAGCCGTTTGTAGATTTACAGCAATATTTCTTTCAACTAACTCGATACGATTAATTTGACATGAAATAAAAAGTATTTATACGTTTTATTACGTAAAAGCTATATTTCGGCACACACAACAAGCCTATTCTAAATATCCATACTTCATTACTTATACATAATAATTATTACAGCATTTCTAGTTTAGCGTTATTTCGTATTCACGGTTATCGGGTTACGAACGTAAGTGGTTTCAAGTGTGGCCCGTAACAGGTTGAAAGAGCAGTCAAGTTAATCCTTCCCAAAGTCCCTGATATAATAGTTTGAGGTGATAACACGCCATCTTATCGCTGGAGACACGTATTTCGGTGCCAACGCGGTAGATAGCGATTACAGCTTCTCAAGCACGACTATACATACGTATTCGAATTTCTTCTCAAACGTAGATGTGGTGTGTTCAATAAAAAAAAAATTAAGATCACACATTGGTTTAAACTTGACATCGTTGCGTTTCACACAGCAACTACGACCATAATTTGTTAATTTAAATAATTATTTATGTTATGATTTAAGATGTGGTGAGACTATCAACACCTACCAAAATGTCGAAATGAAGATACATTTTCTTAAAAGATCGCTCTAGAGATCACGCTTAGGTAAAAGGCGTGTAAAGCGAAACTAGAGTAAGTATGTAGTACATACCTAAAGTTATTGTTCTCTACTGCAGCGGCACTTTCACCGAATATTTCGTCTTAACGAGATTAATTAGTGCGCATTCGCATCCAAGTGTAACCATATATAAATATGCGTTACACATTGCACAATTAAATTGTATGTACGAGTATGTAACCAATTTTCCTGCTTTACGTGGATCCATCTTTAAAATATATGAACTTGAATGTATGAACGACTAGCTTATGCCCGCGGCTTCGCCCGCGTGGATTTCGAAAAGTAGCTTATGTATTTTCCTGCTAGAATCGGTTCAGCAGCTATGCCGTGAAAGAGCACCATACTTTATAATATAATAATTTTGAATTTTCGAGACAAAAAAAAAATAAGTAGCCTATGTCCTATTCTTATTCCTGTCCTATTATTTATAATATTAGTAAGAAGTAAGATAAGATAAGATAGTAAGATTATTGGATACCCATGACAAACTTGCAAATCCTAATATATCTTTACGTATATATTAAGTTGAAGAGATTTATATAATAATAATAATATATCCTCACGCCTTCCCACAAGGGTCCCCGAAGGGGTAGGCAGAGGTGTATAGGTAATACCCACACACCCACTTTCCGCCAGAGGTATATTAGGTGCCAACGTGACAGATGGCGAGTCCATCGCCGTTACTCAAGCACGACTATACATACGCCTTTGAATTTCTTCTCAGACGTATGCAGGTTCTCCACGTTTTATTCTCCATGTTCTTCACAGTACAGCTCGTGGTGTGACTAATCACTGTACTTAAGTTCAGAAAAACTCATTGGTACAGTCGGGATTCGAACTTGCGACCTTTGCGTCGCAGGTAACTGCTCGAACCACTCGGCCACCACGGCTTCTTCAAGATTTCAATATGGTACATACACTATGGTCGCAAGCATATCGCCGGATGGTAGGCAGTTAGCCGCCTATTAGCGCTTGTAACACCAGGGGTGTACCAAACGCTTTTAAAACCTACCAAAAATCTTATTGTACCCTACTTAAAACAAAATACACCTATAATCTCAACGGAGAGCTTGAACAATGTTAGTGTTTAATGTTTGGTACTGACAGTCGGGTGTCGATTTGATAGTCCAATTCTTGACGAGGATACAGGTTATTTAACGTCACGCTACGAGCTAGGGCATAGAGAAACCTCTGCAGTAAGCGATGAAGTCACTTCAAAGATAATATAATACACAAGTTATGCGTAACTAAAACACACGATATTTGTCAGGCATGTTTGGTACAAACGTAAAATCTTTACTTAACGTTTTACCATTCCCAACTCACTTTCTTAACGGATTAACTGATTATTGGCAATAAATCTATAAAATCATGAATAAAGTCTCTTATGGAAGAATAAAAGGTATTCATAAAACTTTACGATCATACTTATTATTGTGAAAAAATATCAATATTTTATGACGCTTCCGCATAATATTGATTAGGCATTTAAATGGCAGAGAAATCATAGTAACCACCGTTTGAGTTTCCTCATTTACGAACCGAACACTCCATAAAAGATGATATAGTACCTACGGACAATTACCAATATTATATAATATAATATAAATTATTATCTGCTATATTTCCTGCGGATAAGGGGCGAAACAGTGATAATAGCAGTGATATTAGGGAGAGGAAGTTTAGTAGCAACTTTTAAGATTGATAATCTATATATATATATAAATGATATCTTGGTTTGTGTACGCTTCAAAAACTCAAAAAGTTCTGCACCGTTCGAGCTGAAATTTTAGCATGATATATAATACGCATCAAGGATTGTTTTTATCTGTTTTTGCATCAGTCACATATCCACAGCGAAGCGTGGCAGGGTACAGCTAATTTTAAATAAATATATTATTTATTTTAAAACATAATTTTTTTGATTTTTTGATATTGATCAATATGATCCATCGAATTTGACGCAATAGAAGCCGCGGGACACTGCTAGTAATATGTCATTAGTTTTTTTCCCGCCGAAGGGGTAATATATTTATAGGTGCCAACGTGACGGATGGCGAGTCCATCGCCGTTACTCAAGCACGACTATACATACGCCTTTGAATTTCTTCTCAAACGTATGCAGGTTTCCTCTCGATGTTTTCCTTCACCGTAAAGCTCGCGGTGTGACTAATCACTTCGCCATTTTTCTGATAAATTAAAACTTAGGTAAATGTCAGAAAGGCGTATCCATGTTCAGAAGCGCATATACTAATTAGTATTCAATTAAAAAATACATTAGCATATGAAGCCGAATATAATATAATATACCGAGTTTCATATCTCTTATAATAAGGGAAAGTAATTCAATGCATGTTAAAATAAGAAAATGGAGATTCGTACAAATAATTATTTCAAACGGACGGTGATATTGCTTTTTATCGTTTGTTAAAACATGGGCCTTTACACTTTTGGGCAATGGAGTTCTACTAGAAGGGTTTGAAAAGATTCCTGCAATGTCGGCTGCGTGCGAGCGATACCCCTGGTCCATAAGCGGCGGTAACCGCTAACCATCTGGCGAACCACATGCTTTTAAACGTTTAGGTAGACGTGTGATAACAACCTCATTTCGTACGAGGTCTATCCAGGTTCTAATGGAGAGTCTGACGGTTTACATACTACACGACTACTACTACAGTTTACTACACGTCTTTTATCTTCTGTATGGGACTGCTGAAGAATTACAATTCCGAAAAAGATCGTGACCTATCTTCGGCTGCTCGTTTAGTATCCCGATCATCATTTAGGGTACTTATAGAGGCTCTTTCAGCAAATTCAAAAAGAGGTCTACGTGCCTCGCCTTAAATGCAAATAAAAGCCCGCAGCACTTCTGAAATAACGGGCTATCTAATGCAATATTTTTCAAATTGGATTCTTAGTTCCAGAGTTAATGCGTTTAACAAACAAAGAAAAAAAAAGATAACAAAATATAAATAATAATTATAAGAGACAAGTACTCTGAGCATGTACCTCTAATGTTTTTGTATATCCTTATTTTTGTCAATATTTCTTTGAATTCCCATATTTTATATTTCGAAGTGAAAATTACTAACACTACACTACACACTTTCTAACCTTGACATTTTGTTATCTTTAGAGTTATTTGTTATAGTTTATGAGGATAAATTCAATATACTCTATAACTTCTAGAAGTAAACTATTTTCATAGACAAACTTTAATATCATCATGTTACTACCACCGAGCATGTATGAAGATCTGATAAATGTGGACGAAGCGAAATAGATATGAAAATATAAAGAACTGGTGCTGGTGCTGGTGGCTCTCTCTGCCTACCCGGAGGGTATAGCTAGTTTAATAGTTTAATGTATCAAAGTGATGATTCACGAATATAATTAATACCTACATGCGCCCGGTAACGCAACGTCAACGCAACACGTGACGTCACTGATTAAATAACTTGCTTTATGGACATTGAGATTCCAAACGTATGAAACTCATTTTGATTCTTTCGCAAGTACGCATTTGGTCATACTCATACATGTTCAGTTAACGAATCGATGTTAATGTAACGCGGAAGCTCCACAGGGTAACGGCCGAATTTCGTTACTCCTGCGTCGTGATGAGTTCTTGCGGTGATTTTGTCAAAACACGCGACCAGTATAGTCATCCCACACTAGAGCATATGAAGTAATGTATCCTCACGACTTCGGATAGGTATCCGAAGGCAGTACTATCTACACACCAATGTGACATGTGGCACTATACATACATACGTCTATGAATGTCTTCTCATGATTATGGTATGCAGGCTCCCTATCGGTGTTTTTCATCACCGTAACTTTCTTGGTGTGACTAATCCCTGTACTTTGGTTCAGTCCCTCATTGGTACGTCGGGATCGAACTTCCAATCTTTGTGTTGCAGACTACTGGGTCCACTCGACCATCGAGACACATAATATTAGTAAGAGAACTTCTTATTTTTATTAAATAGGTTCGTACCCGCGAAGAGCAAAACTGAAATTGTAACTTTATAAACGACTGGACCACCACGGCTTTCTCGCTTGAAGCTCATTTCCATAGTAATAGACTTTCGTTTATAGCCGACTTCCAAAAGGAGGAGTTTATCAACAATTCTGTTGTATTTTTTAGTATATGCTGGAATAAACAATATGATATTTGCCATTATTATCTCAATTTGTAAATGGAGACTTGCAACTGTAACTGGAGAGCTCATTGCTATTGTAATTATATAAAGATACATATAACTTTAATGGAGCTACCTATTATATTTCATAAGACGGTTTTGATTGACATGAGGCTATTTCCATCAGATAATTACAATATTTTTGGTGAAAGCAAACAACACGTCTCTATTTATGTTTCCACACTTGGTACTGATAGAGTGTGGTAACATCTTATTCTTTGCTAAATTGATCTCAGGAATTGAGTAAACTTTTTCATGTGAAAAAAAATATAGGGCTTCCTTTCGGGTCCACTTCATGCCTTAAATGTACGAAAAATTACTGGAGTAAATCTGGTGGGTCTAGACAAAAGACCTTTGTGTGAATGCGATCACGCTATATCTATTAATTCATATGTTATATTATATTATTCAATGACTTAGCTAAGGTTTTTTTCCGCAGTTGAAATCATTGTGAACCCTTACAGGAAAGGCCTGAGGAAGCTAGAACCGCTGATGCATTTAATTTGTCCTTTGAGATATTATAATATATATAGTCGCTTGCTATATTGGACTACCTTTTAAATCTCACAGCCCCGTTCCATTTAACAGCTCCTCACAGACAGACAACATTCATAGCGCCATCTTGTTTGAATTTACTAAGCTTATGATACCTGCTACTTGACAACAGATGGCAGTCGCTACTGACGTAATGGTTCGGCAATTCACACTAGATGGCGCTCAGTTCGACCAAGGCCAGTAAATTCTCAAATCACTGTTAGATTGGCCCGATTATTCACAGAAGACATTTAACGAGTTAAATGCTTGAATTATGCTGTTATTTGTATTTGTGATTAATCACTGTAGGCACTTGAGTTAAAAAAACTCATCCTCACGCCTTCCCATAGGGGTTCCCGAAGGGGTACGCAGAGGTGTATAGGTATTACAGGGTAGGAAGAGGTCCTACCCCTACGACGGCGAGTACATCGCCATTACTCAAGCACGACTATACATACGCCTTTGAATTGCTTCTCAGACGTATACAGGTTAACTCTCGATGTTTTCCTTCACCGTAAAGGTGTTACTAATCACTGTACTTTCAGAAAAACCTACTCAACACATTAAAATATTTTTTGTAGGACAAAACTTAAAATGGATTTAATGCTTTCCACATAAGTAAAAGCAAAAGAACCAGTTATCGAAATAAGGTAAATTGCGTTTATTAACGGTACCTTTATCGTTGTAAGAACGTGCAGAAATCGTTAACGGTTCTAAAATTTATTGATTTGAGGATGTGTGAAAACTAATTGACGGAAGACGTATACTATTCGAAGAAGAGGAAGTCCTCGTTCTACCTGCCTTGATCAAATCCAATAAGACAGGGGCCAATAAGTATCAGATTCTATCCAATCTAGCTAGACTAGACTATAATATTGTTGTCACCAAAAACCTGTTTATTACGAAAGTTACCTCGTGAAAATTTTACGAAATCATTAGAATGGTTTTCGAATGTAATTATGCCAATTCAGCTGGTTTTTGCGCGTAATTTTAAAGCGTATTGGAAATATATATCCTAGATATTTTTTTAATTCTTATAGGTTTTACTCGCCAATTCGTCCAAGTGGAAAATAGTTACAGGTACATTAAACGATCATATTAGATAACTGGCGTCTGCTTTCGCGTCGACATCATCTTTTTTTTTATACAACTAGAGTGGCAAACAAGCATACAGTCCACCTGATGGAAAACGGTTTCCGCAGCCTATTTACGCTTACAATACCAAAGTATCACTTGCGCGTTGCTCCTGTGTTCGGAGAGTTATACTGGCCAATAAGATTTACAGAGTCGGCAACGCAGTTTGCAAAAAATCATATGAAATTAGTTAACTGACTGAAGCGGGATCGGCTCCACCAGTATACAGGTAGAACAACCACTTCACCCATCATAAAATCGGCAATGCGCCAGTGATATCTCAAGAATCTCTTGCGTCTACATTGGGTAAACTAAGGGTGTACAAAGGTAGCAAGAAATAAGTTATATCTTTAGTTACCTCATTCATGCGCTCAATTGAAGTCCAACCGTGGCTCTGATATGCTCGCGGATGGAAGGCTTTCATACCGTCATTCTCATTCATGTAATCACAATGCGCCACAGTGAAGTCTGGCACAGCTAGTTAGTGTGAGCTAATGAGAAAAATACAAGCATCCATAGGACACGCGGATTCTCGCCTTGTGAAGTTCTACGTCTATATCCTCGTTGGCAATGTCACATGCTTAGCACCAGTTGCAGACAATGGTCACGATGCCAGAAGTGCAACGTGCCGAAATTCACGTGCGCATTTCACGCGTCATTCCA
This sequence comes from Drepana falcataria, assembly GCA_945859725.1. Taxonomy (NCBI): domain Eukaryota; kingdom Metazoa; phylum Arthropoda; class Insecta; order Lepidoptera; family Drepanidae; genus Drepana; species Drepana falcataria. The sequence goes on along the minus strand of OX243941.1, from coordinate 3,353,929 downwards.
CTCCTTTCTCTTTCCCCCAATAAGAGACAGGGATGGTGGCAAGCCTGCGGTCACATCTAGAGCGAAAGCGACAGCGGTAATCTAAAGCACCTAAATAAGAATCTGCACAAAAATTTGTTTTTGTTGCAATGTAGAAAAAAAAAAAAAAAACCAACCAACCAAATGTGCCATTAACGTAAGGGAACGATTTAAATCTCAAAAGTCTTTTTTTTTTCATTCCCTAAGCACCAAAAAAAAAGAGAAGTCAATACAGTGTCTAGAAATAAATTCCTTTCTAAATGTATTTAGCTCTAGCGGACCGAATTAAATCGGGTTTCTTTTACATTAGTATTGTCATAGAAAGTAGCTCAAACTTTTAGTATCTCGCCCTCCCGCTAATAATGCACGGACGTATGACTATGAACATACGCTTTTAAGATCTTGTTCTCTCAGGAAAGTATTTGTGAAAGGTAAATCATGGCTGATACCCATAGATCACGGCAAATTAAACGCGGAACAATTTTCGAATATAACTTCAAATGGGAATTTCTATAAATTTACTGCAATTATCTTTCGTTCCATCTCCGACTGCTGAACATAGCGTTATGGCGGGTAAGGCATATACCTATTAATTAAATACCGCCAGGCGCCAATCAAAATTTAGTAGGGCACGAATGGAACACAGTTGGAATTCAAATGGAAGGACAGATTTTGAAAAACGAATCGTAATGTGCGCTATCTACCAAACTATTCCAAATTCAAATATATTTAAGCATTAATTGAGCAACTCTCCTTCAGCAAAGCCGTTAGAGCCGGCACTCACTCGCCGCGAGCCGAAGCACGTCAGCGCACGCGTCCGATGAAAGTCCAACACCGGAACACTGGCATGGCTTTCTATCAACCGCAACATTTCGAATTCGGAACAGCTTATTAAAAAAAACATTTATCGAATATTTAATTCTGAACGAGTTTGACATCGCAATTCACCGATTATTCGACTAAAGTGAGAATAAGTGAACAAAAGTGAATAGTTTAGTCGCATCATTAGTGTATACAATACAGTGATTGTTCTGTGTATTCTTCTTCTGGATGCTGCATTTATTGGACTTAACAATGGCTACGAGGTAATTAATCATCATTATCCTAGTTTTGAGGTTTGATTACCTAGAGATAGACTTCCTTACGATATCCAGGTTACCCCTCTCCCTCACCCCTAACCCCGCTAAGCTTACAGACCTCTTTCATCACGTTTCTCAAACAGAATAAAATAACAATAAATTTCGTATTTTACCCTCTAACGTGTGATTGATGAATCCCTTGTCAATAATACATACATACAAATCATCACGCCGAGTCAATAATAATCTGGTTCATTTTATTAGATCTTTACGTATCTTTAATAATCAGGAATAATATTGACCTCCATGTCTGTAACCATGGTAACGTTCGTAATATTTCAATCAACAACTACAAAACCTAAATAGAACACAGTACTAAAAGTGGTAGTTTGAAAGTACATTAGAGGCATAATAATTATGTTCGACATACATAAGAGCCGTGGTGGCCGAGTGGTTTGAGCAGTTGCCTGCGACGCAAAGGTCGCAAGTTCGAATCCCGACTGTACCAATGAGTTTTTCTGAACTTAAGTACAGTGATTAATCACACCACGAGCTTTACGGTGAAGAAAAACATCGAGAGGAAACCTGCATACGTCTGAGAAGAAATTCAAAGGCGTATGTATAGTCGTGGTTGAGTAACGGCGATGGACTCGCCATCTGTCACGTTGGCACCTAATAAACCTCTGGCGGAAAGTGGGTGTGTGGGTATTACCTATACACTTCTGCCTACTCCTTCGGGGACCCTTGTGGGAAGGCGTGAGGATATATTATATTATTATATATTACATACATAATATATCAACTACGAGCTTTGAATCGTTGATCGTTAAGTTGTCTATTGAAACATACGTCCTGAAAGGAATTATATGAACATGTATTTGAGACGGCGTCAGACTTGCCATCTGTCAATTTGACAAATCTCGAATCAAAGTGAGTGTAATTATACCTCTGTCTATCATCTCTACGAGGAACCTTTGCACATAAAAAAATAAAATTTAATTATTTTTGAAATCTTGTCTTCCTGGCTGCTATAAAAGTCTTAACCAACATTCACTTAAATTGCATTTTATGACATAGTAAATAAACAAACACTTAATTGTTAGTGAAGATTGCCTCGAACGGAAGTGAGAAATTAACTTCCGGTCAACTGCAAATCATGACCTTTTGCCAGATAAATATGCAAAGCGTTTAACACATATAATTATAAAGTTATTTCATAACAACCCAACACATTATTTGTACTGAGTCTTCGCTCATGGAGCTGTTTATCAGGTTTCATTTTAAGAATAAAAAACACACATTGTGTAGTTATAGGTGTATATAGTACAAGTGAAAATTGTACCGATTATATGCACCTAGTATATGCAACAAAAGAAGATCGACATTTAAACTTATTTTCTTCTAAACCGGCCAGTGTCATTCTGCTAGCCTCAACGCACCTGCATCGTGAACATGATTCTTTACGATAAATACAGCTACTTTAATTAAGTATATGTATGTATAGTTTACGCTCATTCTATATTCAAGTATATTGGGTACATGAACAACTAGTAATCTAACTAAAAAGCTAAAAAAACTTGAGCTAGCTAGGAGCTTATTTGGTAATATTATTGTTATTTTTCGAAACGCTGACTGACATTTTGTAAAGTCAATATTCAAATTCACTCAGAGAAAATATCGAAGTACTTACATACAATTGTTTCCAATACCTAAACTAGGCTGGGCCTATATACCTAATATATGGGTAATTCATACCGAGTTACATTGATAAGAAATGGCCAAAAGATAAGGCTTACTATAATACTCAAGCGCGATTTGTATTTTGCTAAATTCCAGTACGAAGTTTGGCTATCCGTTGGCATTATAGTAGTGACCTGCCTTTAGTAAAGGTTCGACTCCAGCGCGCAGCAACAATTTGTGTGATGAGCATTTATAACATTTAACGCAAACGCACACACATGCATATATACATATATGTATGTATATACGTGTACGTGTTTGTGCAACGCAAGGCATACATAACACCGAGGAGAATAAATCAACACAATTACTATTCACTTCACTTATACACCTACAAACATAATTATTTTTACGACTTCCCGAAAGAGCTTCAAACTATTGCGTATGGTTTCCCGAAACCGTAGCCAAGCTGGCAAGTGTAATATCATTAAACTATCTTTAAAATAAGGTTTAGGCCCAATCTTCTGTAGGGTCGACGTAGGGACTGTTGACTGAACATTATTGCAACGTCTTTGGGCAAAATAACGAAACCGATTGAAACAAAACAGAGAGAGCGATACTACCCGATATACTACCAGAGTAGAATTTCAACTCGCTAAAAGTAAGTACACAAATACGAAATGTCGAAAGTCCATTTGGGCATCTAATTTCACAGCATCGCATTATGCAAATGCTATGTAAACTCATGAAATATTTGCTCAACTGATACGCCCAGGTAACATGTTAAAATCTCAGCACAGTTGCAGCCGAATCGTGGGTCACCTTTATGCAATAGGCCGTTGGTTCTCGTAGACATTGGTAGGTATTTATCAATATGGGTATTGACTGAATAATTACCATAATTTATGTATGTACATGATATGTACATATTTATGTATTACTCTGTATGCACTAATTTTACTCGGATCTACATTGACCAAAAAGCGTATAGATTTAGACCTTAAACTATACCTAATTTATCAAAAATATGTACATTGAAGTTTCGATATTCTTGAAGCTTCGTACGCTATCTCACAAAGGTTCCTACACGGTCAGGTATAGGTGTAACACCCACATTGATCCACAGATATGATTAGGTGCCAAAATTACAGTAGGCGCTCTCAAGCGCGATTGAACATACGTCTTTAAAGTTCTTCACAGACGTAAGAAGGTTTCCTCAGGATGTTTTCCATCACCGCAAAGGTGTTACAAATCACATTGGTACACAGCATCGGATTTAAAGCTCCAATTTTAAAGTTGTAGGAGTCTAATTAAACCACCACGGCTCACTGAGTACGTTAATCCTTGTTAGACATCACTAGGTCTAGAATCCCAGCTTGAACATCCCCAGCGATACATTAGTTTTCCACATAGCTACTCGTACATTCCCCACTTCTCCCTACTCGTCTAGCAAGATTCCTTTTAGCTTTGTAGAGGCCACTTTTACCGCAATCCTATCTATACAACTTTTTTATATCTACGACGAACCATCCCGATGATTCAAACACATTTCAAAAAGAAACAAGCAAGAAATAGAAAGATAAGCCAAGTGTATATACCTTCTAATGCGCTGATTAATTTATCGCGTGGATAATAAGTGCTAAGACCGTGCAAAAGTAGTAATTAAAGAACAGGTATTCGGTGAATTTTCTGCTACTAGGTTGTACGTAAAAACACGTTTCCATTGACACAGATTCCAAGTTGACCTACCGAGAAAATTGGCATCATTGCGAAAATTAAGTACTAGCATTGTTAAGCTGAAATGTTAAAGCAGTTATCATATTATTTATCGTGAGATCTTACTCTTAAGAAAACAAAGGTTGTTTTTTTCATCCAATTATTTTCTACCTGTCCTGTCCTGTATTGTGTAACAAACATGAGGATGTTTGTTTTGAACTTTCGCATTTATATATATTTATATTCGCATTTATTTATTTATTTATTTATTTATATAAGATGCCAACAGTTAACACATTTAAAAAGATGTAGGTATCAATACATAATATATAGTTTTTAGTTGAATGCTTAACCAAATACAGGCAAATAGAACATTTACCAACATGAAGCATATCTATCTATTTATTTTAATTCCACCACGTTTGTCACCAACTGGTTTTAGCTTGGCAACATTAAGGTCTATTTACCTAATATCAAGTGCACTAAACTAGCAATACGCCTATTAAAGTTAACGTTTTAAGACTAAAGCTTTCCAAAACCAGATTGTCCGCATGTCATTGCTTTCCTTACCAACATACTTCAATAGTTTCTGATATCTTTAGTTTTATCAGTAAAATTGAATCCATCAAATATCATCTTATAGTCTCATATCTCTCTCAAAATATAATATTCGTCTAATAGTCTTATTGCACTTGTAAATTTTGTTAGATATTAATAAATCTTTAAAATATTTTTTTTATCTAACTACATACATATCATCATCTCGGATCCCTGATAGGGCAGAGATTGTAGAGTCAAATCTTTCTAACTATACGCAAAAGGAAGTATGTTGAAATTGTATAAATCATAAATCTTAAATTGTATTGCCAACGTAAGAACAGTATTTCACAGCATTCAGCCTTAAAACACTTAATGTTGCATACACTTTGTTGCGGAAAAGGCTCTCGCCCCGAAAAAATGCTGTTCCCGTAGGGTCATAGAAATCGCCGTTTCACGTAACACCACAAGTCGCTGCTAGTTTTAATGTAAAAGCCATAATCATAATTTTAATACGCATCAATATCGAACGTAATAACTCAACACTACTTTTACAACAACTTCCCTTGACTTCAATCGCTACCATTCAACCGTGCCTAACGTAATAGATATATAAGCATGTTACAAAAGAAACATTTCCATTACCGGTCCTACATCGTATTTTCACACCTTGTTCCCAATATTAAGAAAGCATGAAATTTCAAATCAATCTGTCAACGGCGTCAAAATAAATAGAGATTGTACAAACTAAAACTGCTTTCTTGTAAAAAATACACAGCGAAAATATTTTATTTAAGGTTTGGTATACAAGTATATTACTGATCTTTATGGGATTCTTTTCAAAAATGCAATCTCGGTATGTCATCACGAGGGTACACAAAGAGGGTGCCAGTAATATCAGAATCTATTTTCCATTTAACAAGACTGAAAACTTCCCCTTCTAGGCTTTTAGGTACACCACAGTTGTACGAACCATGATCGAATAAGACCAAAATAAACTTTTAGTAATTTATTCCTTCGGTAGCCATGTTGTTACCATGCGCGTTAGAAGATTCTAACAGGAAATGAACTCAGTGTCACGTGCTTTTGCAATAATAATTTAAGAGTGCGAAGGAGACAGACGAACGTCATATACATCTGTCTCCTAAATCTTTATAAGCCCCAGATTAACCAGCGTAGAGGATTAGGTTACAGCGCACGAGTAAATTGGCCCTATTATATATGAAACGTTACCCGCAATATCGATATTATATCACAAAATACATCGGAAACTCGTCCTTAGGTGCAATAGAAACCAAGAGTGTCCAGGTGTCACATTTGATAGTTACGCCATAGTGCGTGCAGCATAGAACTATCCATTAAATCAACAAAGAACGGCTCGATCTTCAGCTTTCTCCGACCGAGGTGGACAACGGCGAATCGATCACTTACGTCAGTATAAAATAGTAGGCTCAGTTTCCTACTACTGAACACACCACATGAAACCCTATAGTTGGAACAATAAAGACGTTTATCGGCTGTTTTGAAATGCGACTGTCCGACGTGCACGTAGGCTCTTGATATCACAGCCGTTGTCCTACTTGGTGTGGTGGTTGGTCCAAATAAAGATCGCAACGAAATCGGTTGAGAATTAAATGGCGTGTTTATTAGTCCCCACACGATTGGTGACGTGACTGGCTATATGTCTCCTCGGCAACGGTTACCACACATATTTGTATGTGATGATCTAATATCATACATCATTAGCCTAGAAGGGACGGTAAAGTTTGTTGGTGACACCATTATCCGTTTGAGATATTTTGTCATTGAATGATCTCTATTGACAATACTTAAAATATTCTGAAGGGGTAGGGCATTCAGAATTTAAGTTGACTGCCTAAGGTACTTCCTTAAACTTAAATAAGAACGCAGCCTAGTTACAATATTACTACAGTAACATTTCTATAACTCCACAAGGAATGACTGTGCTGGGAGAAAGGATCCGTTCGTCAATTATGCTGCTCAGCTCAACTCGGCAACTCCACCCTTCTTAAGTTTGGCAAGGCGCGAGTTCCTCTAATATTAATAGCGCCTATATATACAATTCAAACTCAACTTAAAGGGCCAGTGTTGTATGTATACTCTATGTCCTACAGCTGATATAAATCAAGCTCATCTTGGAGAAGTTCACATTATATAAGATCCCAAGCCAAAGCGACCAAATAATGAATGATTTGCATAGTCCGGAGTCACAATCGCCATGAATAAACATAAACAATTCTCTATTCAGGGTGTGCAATCTCAAAGAATGAATGCCCCGGAACGGTATACTGACCCAGTTAAGACCAGTTAAGTTTCGATACTAGTATAAAAACTTGCAGATTTTTGAGACGATTTTTTCATAGTTATCTGTATATTTAAAAGAATCGTGGTGGCTTGAGGCCTAATAGTATGGAGTATTGTGGCCAATGATGTGGAATACTTCATTGATTGTGGTTGAATTTTTTCTCTGCAACTTCGATCTGTAACATCAATATCAAAAATTCCGCTCAAAGATTTTAACAAATTCTAGGATTGAAATAACATCTTATTTTCTTAATTCCTATGATAAATTTATACCAGCGATTTAGTATTGTAGAGCGGCATATGTTTGGACTTTCAAATATTTTTTTTAAAAATAAAGATTTCCTTGGGAATCATAGCATTAAGAAATGAAAAACAGTTTAGATCTTCAAAATCACTTTAATTTATTTTGTTGGCAACAGCAGTAACATCCCTTAGAATAAAAATATTCAATGTATGGTATAGTGTTTGTTAAGTCGTAAAGACAATCCAATATTGTATACTTATACATACATATAAGTCAGTAATCAAGCCGGTTCTGCCTAGTTTAATGCTCAAAATTAAAGTCTGTCAAAAATCATAACATCATCGAGATAGTGTTTCTCAATAAGAAATGTCTTGTTTTACTAATAATTGGGATGGTTGTGACAGTGGTCACCTTGAAGACGATGTACTTAGGTGCTGGAGATTCCGAAATGTTTTCCTTTCTCTTAGAATCCATTTGGTCAAGGCTGCCAATTGAAGTTATATTTATTAACACTTGTTTGTGAGCTTCTGTAATAGTGTAAGCAAGTCTAATGGTATCTTGCAACATTTATCATGTGGTATGTTTCGCTCTAGAGGACCCATGCCCCCAACCAACCCCAACAGAAAGTTTAATTACCCAGAGCTGTCCGTCATCGCGCGCTCTCGCCAGTTCCACATTCGCCACTTGACGAAAAACTCATTGGCCTCAGAATTGTCTCCCATCTAAACGAAATTAGTATTTCTCACTCATATAATTCAATAAACCTAAGAATTAATCTAAATGCAATAATGAGCAATCTCAATGGAATATTGCTGTGGAAACTCTTTAAAAGCATCATCCTTACAATTTCAATCTAACGACATTATTGCAAAAGTTCACTACGCAACATAGTATACCACATAGTATACTCATTGCAAAACAATTCGCAACTGTGTACTTAGTAAAACCATAAACGACTAAATAGGTCAGAAAAGCAACCCCTCTTTTTGCATAGACTCTCAATTCTGAGTACTTTGGTTACTTTCTGTCAATGGCAAGACCAAAAAGCGTCGCGCGAGGTACTTACTTCTTTAGTGCTAAGCAAGCACGGCTAAGGAGCTCTCCTAGTCGGGCAAGGACTTCGACTTTAAATGCTTTATTCGATCACCAACAACACAAATTGGATGAAAGGAGATTACGCAATACTTAAAGAAACTGAAACGTAATACGTATTTTATTCAAATCAACATTGACTAAAAACAAACTTGATAATAATTTACACAAACCGCAGAAGTGAAGCGAAGAGCAAACAAATATTTACTGGGAGGAAACACCGGGTGAAACCAATCCTTTAACACGCAATTTGCATCAAAAGACAACCAAAACCACTTACAATATAAACAACGCAGTTCGCCGGTGATTTTACGAGATCCACATCACGTGTAGTTCTTAATATAAAGGCCGTAAAGATCAAAATAACAAATTGAACTCTTGGGCATGACTAAACCAGCAACAAGTGTAAGAAACAAAAGAAATACGACAGCTGTTTTCTACTATTGTTCCGACGATATGCTCCTTTGAGTTAGTTTCGGTGATAATGCTTTCACGGTGAATAAGTCCAGGTTATTGTTACTGTTTTTGTTTGTATTTATTCATGGCATGGATACTAGTCCTTGAGTCGCCGGCATATTTACAATTAACTTAATGTATATTTCATTAAACTATTTGTTGTCACCTAAGCGAGGTGATGCATGACATGCTTGTCTACTGTGTCATCTGTATGTCACGGCATTAAAGTAATATTCTTTAACTAATTACGTCCCTAATGATCTTTACGTTTCAATAGTGTCACGAAAGCACTAACAAATTCAAGCGCTATGTTTTAACCATTGCATTTAATCAATTTTTTTATACAGTAAGGTAAACAGGTGAATTTAAATATATAAATTTACCGTTACCAATGTTCCCAAGGAAATACCTGTCAGGATTAGATACAACCATTCATTGTAGAACAGAAGTTATCTGAAATATGATGCTTAGGAGTATTAACTCAACACATAGCTTTACTACAAATTGCCTTCAAACTAATGATATGAAGACATGAAGTACTTTTTGGACATATGAACAGCGCCTAGTAGTTTTCTAAAGATAAAAGCGACAGTGGTTCCATCATCTGTTGACACAACATACCAATTAACACCGTGTTACGACCCAGTCTTCGAGCATTCGAGAGTGAAATCAGCCTCTAACCACGTATATTCACAAACAATATTTTCGGTTAGCTCATAGTTCGAATGTCTCATTTATACTTGACGCAAAACGATAATATAGAAGCAACACACCAAAACACAGTTAGAAGTGCATATATCGAGCTTATCACTGTTTAAAAACCCGTAGATAACTACAATGTAAAGGAATTCAATTTAGTTGCTAACTTTAAAATTGCAAGTGAAAGTTTATTGCAAACTAAAGAAATTACACTTTGTCTTTGTGGCAAGAGACCACGGAAATGGTTTAAAAAGTGTTCCAAAAGATATTTTACAAACTTCCTAGATAAACGTTCCAATATTAAATGAAAACCCTGGCAAATAACACATTTTGTTAGAGCAAATACAACTATTAGAATGCCAACCGTATAAAGAACCTGTTAAAATTTCTCTCTCGTCTTGATTTCGGACAGTTCCAACTGACCTGTCCGTTCTACTGACATACAAGCATGCAACACACCCAGTAAACGTTTTAGGGCAGATTGGACATTAACAATATGATCCTAGTGTCATATGTTGAAGTCTACTCACAGCTGTATACATAACGGTATCAAGGCCAAGGTTGTTGACCGGCAAGTGGGGAAAATTTACAAAAGCCGCCGATAGATGTCGCTGTGCCGTTTTATTACAAGCTATCGTTTCGTTCTGCCGTGCGGTACTAGTGTCTCGGTTAACTATTCACAAATTGCCATCAGGAGGGTCTTAACTGACTCGACTGAACAGCGAGTGATGAACTAGGATATGAATCTTTGTGATTTCACCCCGCTCTCCCACAGGTCAACTATCGCAGACCTGTGGGTAGAATATCTGACGCTGTTTTGGCCCTTATAAAAAAAAACAAAACAAAGTTAATAACTTAACTTAATGATAATGCATTGGACAGACAATATTGAATGAAATGTCATACTCATACAGTCCAGCCAGACTGAATAATGAATGGGATGTTACATTGATTAGCAGTTATTACCAGAGTAATATTTCTATTTCCGTCTCTAGATTTTTCTATTTGCGTGCGATTGTTTTTTGTGATTTTCCCTGTATGAAAATTATTAAATACTGTTTCTTAGTCGACTACAATACAATTGCTTAAATCTACCACAACAACGTCAACAACCAGAACCACATGGTAGGTTATAATAATAAAATGTGATGTTGTTTTTATGATTAAGTAAGAGTATCGTAGCTGATAGGTCGTAGTGGCTGAGTGATATTCCAGTAGAGAGACACCTGCAAATCAAGATCGTAGGTTCGAGCCCCGGCGATGCATAAGCCATGAGGTTTTTCTGAACTTTAGTACAGTGATTTATTACAGCACGAACGAACTGTACAGTTAAAGAATATACACAATATAGGACATTAACACTCATCCCCGGAAAGATATGTATGTACAGATTGAAAAAAAATCTTAATAAGGTTAGAATAGGCATAGGTTTCGTATCCTTTTCTTTCTTTCCGGAGATGTTGTTATGATGACTCTACGACACAGTTTACAACTCCTGCAGGCATTATAGCATATATTTTGTAGCCATACTATTTTTAGCCCTTTGAAGGAGCTAGATGAGAACGCGTGATATACACGCATCTTCCCTGAAAAATATGCTATGGTGGCCGAGTTGTTAGAGTAGTTGCCTGCGACAGTAGTTGCAAGTTCAAATCCCGACTGTACCAATAAGTTTTTGTAAACCTAAGTACAGTGCTTAGTCACACTACGAGCTTTTACGGTGAAGGAAAACATCGAGAGGAAACCTGCAATATGTCTGAGAAGCAATTCAAAGGCGTATGTAGTCTCGAGAGTACTCGAAACCGATGAGCATGTATGAAAAGACTGATGAATGTGGACGAAGTGAAAGAGGTATGTAAGTCTAGAGAGAACTGGCGCTCTATACTCTCTGCCTACCCCGTTAGGAACTCGGCGTGATGATATTTATGTATGTATAGTCGTGATTGAGTTACGGCGATGGGACTGGCCATCTGGCTCGTCTGGCACATAAATACATATATCTCTGGCGGAAAGTGGGTGTGAGGGTTCTACCTATACACCTCTGTCTACCCCTTCGGGGACCCTTGTAGGACAGCGTGAAAAAATATTTAACCCATAGTATAAACAGCAACAAAATCCCTTGTGTACTATTTGTGCTTCTAACATTCAGACAAATAGACGCGACGAGATGACTTATATAAGAACGTAGAATACAACAAACATGCATTTAAAATAACACATTTATTTGCAGAATTCAAATAAGGAGAGAGCGTAAGCGCGCCACTCACCATGGGCCAGGAACAGTCGTACGCGCACGCTAGCGTCGCGCACGTGAGGAGATACCAGGACAAGTACGAGGAGCCCGTCACGTACCGCAGCTGCCCGGAGCGCGGCCCCGCCTACGAGGACCACTACACGCGGCACAAGGCCCGCAGGAGCGCCGACAGCTTCAAAAGCGACCACTCCACAGATAGCAGCGGCTATCGCAGTGCCTCCAGCGCCTACGAATGCCGATCCGACAGATCCTCCAAGAGCGGCTACTACTGCACCTCGCTATACAAGAACGACCACTACAAGGACGCCAATAAGGAACTGTACAAACCAGTCAAAATACCTAAAGAGAAACACTACAAAGTCCAGCTTTTCGACAACGACAGAGACGAACTCAAAAGCGCCAGACTGCAGAGTTACCTCAACGACACCGAAAAGGCGGCCACCAAAACGGGGCAAGCGCCCAAAAAGGCCGGCATTCGAAATTATACGCCGAAAATATTATCGGAGGAGGAGCAGAGGAAGAAGATAGAGAGTTGGGTTTAAGAGAGTTAAGACTTGTAGGATAAGTTGTAAATATTTGTTTAGCAGTAGATGAGTGAGGACGGTGACAATGGAGGCGGCAGGCGCGCTGGCGAGCTTGGCTCCGTCGCCCATCACCGTGTTGGGGCTGATACCACTCCTGGCGCTCGGGATCACGTACTTCAGATACCAACAATACGATCCGGAATCCTATGTGACGGATATCAATGCTGTGAGTATACTTTTTGCAGGCATATGCTATCATTAGGGCTATGGTGGCCGAGTGATTCAACGCTTGTGGGAAGGCCTGAATGATCTGTATAGAACATATCTTACCTGTTTGAACTCCTCATCTCAGGAACTACTAATTCGATTTGTAAAAATGTTTTTATTATCTGCTCATACGCATAAATAAAGTAGTTATATAGATAACGTAGCGCACAGCTAGTCTACACCTATAGCTCAAAAACTTCTAAATCTTATCTTATCTTCCAATTCTATTTGGTTTCTATTTTTATTATTTATTATTATTTATATCATCATTATCCCCAGCACATAAAAAAATGCGGGAGACATTGAGTGTATTATTTATGTGCATTATATTCGCACCCTAGGTTTTGAAGAAGTAGAATTTGATACATCAGATTAATCATCCTCCTCACATGATCATATCCTTTATCCTAACGTTAATACAGCTAATAATGAATCTTCTCTTTGCCAAATTTCATCTGATTTTGTTGAGCCGTTCTGAGTTGATTGAGTAACAAACGTTCATACATATAAGTAAAGCCCTCATTTAACATGAAAACATTTCAACTGCAGATGATGCCGATCTACGACTTCGTGATAGTGGGCGGCGGGTCAGCGGGCGCCGTGGTCGCGTCGCGTCTGTCCGAGATCGGCAACTGGACCGTGCTGCTGCTGGAGGCCGGCCAGGACGAGAACGAGATCTCCGACATCCCCGCCCTCGCCGGCTACACGCAACTATCTGAAATGGACTGGAAGTTCCAGACCACGCCCTCCAACAACCGCTCCTACTGCCTCGCCATGAATGGAGACCGCTGCAACTGGCCTCGAGGGAAGGTACTCGGCGGTTGCAGCGTACTCAACGCTATGGTCTACGTTAGAGGGAACCGCAACGACTACGACCTGTGGGAAGCGCTGGGCAACCCGGGCTGGTCGTACGATCAAGTATTGCCCTACTTCCTCAAGTCCGAAGACAATCGGAACCCCTATCTTGTGAACACACCGTATCACGCTGCTGGTGGATATTTGACAGTGCAGGAGGCACCATGGCGAACACCATTATCAGTCTCGTTTCTGAAAGCTGGCATTGAATTAGGCTATGAAAACCGCGATATAAACGGAGCCAAACAAACAGGGTTCATGTTGACTCAGGCCACGATGCGTCGAGGTAGTCGCTGCAGCACCGCCAAAGCCTTCCTGCGCCCAGTGCGTCAGAGGGACAACCTTCATGTGGCTCTCGGCGCTCAAGTGACTAGGATTCTCATAAACCCAGTCAAGAAGCAAGCGTATGGCGTTGAGTTCATGAGGAACGGTCAGAAGCAAAAAGTACGCATTAAACGCGAGGTGATTATGTCAGCTGGCGCTTTAGCCACCCCGAAGCTAATGATGTTGAGCGGCATAGGACCCGCGGATCACCTGAGGGAGCACGGTATTCCTCTCGTCGCTAACTTGAAGGTTGGTCACAATCTACAGGATCACGTCGGACTGGGAGGCTTGACCTTTATCGTCAACAAGCCGGTCACGTTCAAAAAGGACCGCTTTCAAACATTCGCGGTAGCAATGAACTATATTCTCTACGAGAAAGGCCCGATGACAACACAAGGCGTGGAAGGGCTCGCATTCGTCAACACCAAGTACGCCCCCACCTCAGGGAACTGGCCAGACATACAGTTCCACTTCGCGCCCAGTTCCGTGAACTCCGACGGTGGAGAACAGATAAGAAAAATATTGAACTTGCGCGATAGGGTGTACAATACAGTTTATAAGCCTATAGAGAACGCCGAGGCATGGACAATCCTGCCTTTGCTATTGCGCCCGAAGAGCTCGGGGTGGGTGAAGTTGCGGAGTCGTAACCCTTTCCAACCTCCATCGATAGAACCAAACTACTTCGCCTACAAGGAGGACATCAAAGTGTTAATCGAGGGCATAAAGATTGCCATGGCAATATCGAACACGACGGCCTTCCAGCACTACGGGTCAAGGCCCCACAACATCCCGCTGCCGGGGTGCCAGCATCATGCGTTGTTTAGCGACGAGTATTGGGAATGCAGCTTGAAGCATTTCACCTTCACCATATACCACCCTACGGGGACGTGTAAAATGGGCCCCAAGCATGACCAGGAAGCGGTCGTTGACCCGCGACTGCGCGTGCACGGTGTGGCCAACTTACGTGTGGTGGACGCCAGTGTGATGCCGACCATCATTAGTGGTAACCCCAACGCTCCCGTCATAATGATCGCCGAGAAAGCTTCGGACATGATCAAAGAGGACTGGCTCGTGTTATGACAGTGTGAAAGTGTTAATGAAATACGTACTCGATGAACAATATGTTAGCACTATTTATCACAAAATACTCGTCTGTGTTTGTAACCTAATATGATTAACTGCTTCGTTAGTGTTAAGATTTGTAAATAAACATTTTCGAAAATCTTTAACGTTCGTTAAGAGTCGAGTCTTATAGCGATAATTAGCAATAAAATTGTATAAAAATTATTAACGATTAAATATTATGCAGATAAAAACTTTGTTTTAATGTGGTTGTGAAAACGGTATAAAATTTGCAAGGATTAGAAAGTACCTATTGACGGCCATGGCTTAAGTAGGCGTATGAAAGACACAAGATTCCTAATCATTATTATATCTATACTTAAAAGTAATTTTTATTATAATATCCCAGATTTCACAGCACCATTCATTTGAATTAATTTTTTACAGTACAATTATGGACATTATTTTGAAAGTAGCTAAAATAATTGTATTTTCTTATGCCTCATACGTATTCAGAAATAGCGCCATCTAGCGATTATGTGCTACATTCAATATATTATACACCATCTATCGTTGAGAAGCAAAGACTGATTTAGCTCGAACGTACAAAAAATACCAGGCATATACTTTAGATGGCGCATACACTAACATCGTAAAATTTAAAAACTTCGCAATACTGCACACTACTAGGTTAGGTAACCCATAAATCAAGCATATGACATATGATAATAAAATAATTAAAAAAAATGATTTATGATTGTGACTAAGTAAAACCATAATTATTAACAATGATAATTGTACTGTTAAAAACTACGTTTTTAAAAGTATATATCACTGAGAAATTCATTAAAAGAATACCTACATAGATTCCATAAACAAACTCAGTTCCTTAGCTACCTCGTAATCAACTAATCGGATACATTTTTAACAGTCTGATCTGAATTATACAACGATTTCGTTAGCCCACAGCTATGTCAAAAGCAACCTGAAATACAGGTAATCATCAACATCAATTGAAATATTGGCAAAAACTATAATTTAATTTCAAATTTAGTACAATACAAATCATCGACCTATTTTTTGGGAAAATGTAACAAAACATTTTGTGGCTTATCATGACGAAATGTATGATTGGGACTACCAATTGGCCGGTGAGAAATATGAAAAAGTTTTTTTGTAATTATGAAATGTAAGATGCTTATTAAACTTTACACGTTCGGATTTATATCTGGGACTACTGGCCGGTAACAGATTTTCTTGTATTCTAGTGACATGTCAGATTAAAATTAAAATAAAGTTAAAATGTATGTACCTATATACTCATGCCTTCCCACAAGGGTCCCCGAAAGGGTAGGCAGAGGTGTATAGGTAGTACCCACACACCCACCTTCCGCCAGAGAAATATTTTAGGTGCCGACGTGACAGATGGCGAGAGTCCATCGCCGTTGCTCAAGCACGACTATACATACACCTTTGATTTGCTTCTCAGACGTATTCAGGTTTTCTCTCGCTGTTTTCCTTCAGCATAAAGCTCGTCGTGTGGCTTATCACCGTACTTAAGTTCAGAAAAACTCATTGGTGCAGTCGGAAACCGAACTTGCAATCTTTGTGTCGCAGGCAACTACTCGAACCACTCGGCCACCCACAGCTTAAGTAAAAATCATAATTCTATTTATTTTTACTTCCCCACTCACTCAACTGGAACATTGTAACTACCTATAGCTGCCACACACTTAATACAATGCTTATTTGTTTACTGCACAGTATCACAATGAAACCAAGCTCATAGTCAGGCAGGTAGGCATGGAGAGTTCTTTAGCCCACTTCCGTAGCTCAAGGTAATAAAAATGAAATGCGCAATAATAGAATTAACATAATAATTAGGGCAAAGGTTTTCTCTTGTTTCATTAAAATTCCGATGATGGCACTGATGGACGCATGAGACCACACATCGGGGGCAGCAGTGTGCCGGTACTCACGTACACGGGGTTATATAATGCAGCCAGGCTGTATACAGGATTGCACTGTAAGACTGGCGATTTTGAAACCATTGCAACAACGGACTTTGTTTTGTTATACCACAAAAACCCATTTCAGAAGAGCATAATTATGGACCAACCTATGGTATAGTTGTATACTTTAGGGATAGCCTTCACGCTTTATCAACCTTACGTTACGAGATGTTCGCTGTACCAGGGCATATAGAGAATCGTATGTATGGCCAGACGGGATTCGTGATCTTATTGTCTGACTATATTTTATTGCCCTTTGGTCGCGCCATTGTTCGGTTATATATATATGATGATAAATTCATGAAAGTTCGATTCCCATTTTTACTAAGAATATTGAATTTAATTGTTGTAAAATATTGCATAGTCGTTGTAGATAGGAGGTATTTAAATATGTTTATACACTAATATTAAATACATACATACCTAGTCTACCTACTGAAAAACTCGCATGCCAATATTTATAGCATTATGCAACTAAACTATGGCGAATAAATTATTACATTTTATTTAATTACATTTCTTCATGCCTTTCCATAAGGGTTCCAAAAAGTGCCAACGTGATAAATCGCGAGTCCATTTCTTATGCACGATTTTGAATCTTCTAATTTCATTTAAAACATGTTCAGGTTCCCTTAATGTTTTTACTTCACCCTAAGAGTTTGGGGTATGACTATTACTCAACATAGTACAGACAAACTCATTTCTCCAGTCGAGATTCAAACTTGTAATCTTTGTGCAACAGGCGACTACTTGAACCAGCTGTGTCTTTAATACTAAATTAAAAAAAAACAACTGACTGTAGACCTACCACAGTAAGGAATCAAAACCGACCACAGATTACGCGTGATTTATATTCTAGCGGGCGTTTCCGCGAACGCGTAATCTATATAAACTGTGGATTTCACACTGCCCAGTCGCCCAGTGTAGGTTACTGGTTACCTTACTGGCCGGTACTAAATAATTGCATAAACTTGTATAGATTTCGTGGGCAATGTTATTTTCCGTCTCACGTCATCTACTTTCAAACTTTTAAAGTTATGTTAAGCCAAGTTTATGATCGAGTTAAGCAACGTGCTACATAAGATATTTTTATATAGGGGCAAGCTGTGCCCGCGACTTTGTCCGCGTGCAATTTACAGAGCTACTTTCTGCATTAATAATATTATGAAGGGATTTATGAAACATTAACATAAACCTTACATATTACCATATAAACTTTCATCCCCTTTTTATTAAGGGTAAATTTTCTACAAACTTTGAATGTCATATTTATTTATATCTAATCAAAAGCCTAGCTAAGTTTCAAGCTTCTAGCTTATAAAATGACGAATCTTCCATACATACTTTAAACCCCTTACAACCCTTTTTCGCATAAAAAATGCCTATGGCCTTTCTCAGGCTCTAAACCATATCTGTACCAAATTTTATTTAAGTCGGTTCAGTAGTTTAGACTTGAAAGTGTAACAGACAGACAGGGTTACTTTCGCATTTATATATATTTTATATAGGGATTAGTTATGTTTGCAAATATATTATTTTATAATCTGCCTCATCAATACTTGCTATTGTTATCTTTCTAGAACACAGTGAAAGGGACACAAGCCCTCTTCAAAAATCACGTCAGGGTAAACGGTCCCTAGGTGTCTTTAAAATTTTATCGTCAGAAAACCTACCCTCAACCGTCACAATCTTATTCTAAAACCAAAGTCGCTCCCAAAAACAATTGATTTTGTTGCAGTTTTCACTGTTTTACAAGAGCCGTGTGGTTCGGGTCGTCGCACAACAAAGATTTCAGGTTCAACCCCGACTGTATCAATATTAATATAATCAAAACATGAATTGGCACTATTTAACTTAACTGTTTTCTTTTGATGTTATATCTTAATGCATGCTGTGGTCTATAACTTAAGGGACACGCTCGCTTGCCTCGCTGTAACGATATTTTTCGTGTATCTTTTGTTGGAGATCCATAAATAAATAAATTAGTCTCACCACCGCTTTACGGTGAAATAAAAGATACTTGCATTTGAGAACAAATTCAAAGACACGTATATATAGTCGTGCTTGAAAAACAACGATGGACTCATCATCTGCCACATTGACATGTAAGTATATTCGGCTTAAAGAGGGTGTATGTATTAATCCTCTGCCTGCACAGACGAGTTTAGTGGGTAGGCGTGGAGATAAAAAAAGGTTATACCTACAAGGCAGTGTACGTCAACATGGACACAATTCAGACAATAATCAGAGTGTTCACCGCCGCGTTTGCCGCGAAAGCTTCAACACGAAGCATTGTAGTGAAGTGACGCAACTCGCCCCATTACCGCGCGGAACTTTCGATTTCTGGATGAAATCGAGTCCGCTTCCTTAATCGAGATATTCGCACATAATATTCGTTTACAATATTGTGAAAATACACGAATACTAATACTCTCACCCAATTAATTTGTAGGAGTGGTGGTTGAGGAGAAGTACAATAATAAAGATCTTTTGTAAGCAAGTCTCGTTCAGTTAATATTTTTACGCAAAATTATTAGCAATTAGACTTTTTGCTAAAGTGAACTTAAATACGTTCTTATATCTTTATGAGTCGAAAGTATGGTTCGTAAGTTTATCAATACTCCTTGTTCATCAGAAATACGTTTGATGTTTACTTACACTGTAAAGCTTGCGTGATAAATATCTGTACTTAAGTGCAGAAAAATTAATTGTGTCATTAACACCACGAGCTCTACGGTGAAGGAAAACATCGTGACGAAACTTGCTTGCGTTTCAGAAGGAATTTAAGCTATTTTATAATAATAATAATATTTTTATTTGCAAAAACATGGTATATACAGGTGTTACAACTTTCAAATAGACAGTACAAACATGTTTTGCTGGATATATTCCAGCGTGCAAATATAGTGTATATTTAAGGGTATATTTATAGACGTGCTTTATCTAGTAAGGGCGATAGATTCGCCATCTGTCACCTGTATATACCGCAAGCTTAGAGGCTGTTGTTACACTTCTGCCTATCCCTTCATGGATCCTTGTGAAGACGTTATGAGACATACATTCGTAACCTGTTTTTGCCAATAAAACATCTTAGGCAAATTTTGATCTACAAAAGGATGAACAAATTCTAAGATCATGACGTAAGTATTCCTTCGACATGATTTTCCAAAATCACATCACGCACGAGGAAGTGACCCCATAAAGATGACAGACAGTTACATAATCAATAAGATGATTTGGAACGAGCAAACGTTCAAATATTTTGCAATACGATGCATTGCGTGGGCAACGCTTCCATCGCTAGGAACTCATACGGATATGTCATCGCGATAATTAATGCTTGTAATGACGAATCGCATCGCACTTCGTTATGAATCGCACTATTCAAACAGTTGTTAAGTGGAACTATTCACTAAAGCTTACATAAGGTTATATCTATGAAAATGGAACGAGTTCTTGTGTGGAGTACGGTCAGGCAAGTGTAGTGCAGGACGACTCGCTGCCACGAGGAGTGAGATTCTGAGCTGCAGATTTGCTCACTTTGCTTATGAGGAGGCGAGTAGAAAATAAATAGACAAATGAGTAGAAAAATCAGTCGTGGATAAATGAAGAATTGCTTTGAAGCTGTCAATTATTTGTCATAAAAACTTTTTAATAGAGTATTTGCTCTTGAATACATACATACATCGATATCAATTCGCCGAATTCCTCACGTCGTAGGCAAATAGAGTAGAGCGCCAGATCTACAGTTGTAAATAAATAACTACCTTGAGACAAATCCACACAAATTGACCTAGCCCCAAATTAAGCAAAACTTGTGTTATGGTAACTAGACAACAATATATTTACTAATATAGATACATAAATACATAGGACTTCCAAGAAGTACAAATACTAGTGTTCATGACACAAATGAGTACAGACCTCTGTAACTTCATCAAATAAATAATCCTCTCATGATTGCTTATAGCATCTGAGCGTACTACGTTCACGTTTGACAATACATATCTTTATATATATATTTCTTGTGTGCGCGTGTATGTGACTGAACTCCTCCTAAACGACTGGACCGATTTTGATGAAATTTTTTGTGTGTCTTCAGATGGATTTGAGAATGGTTTAGATTCACAATTGGACCCGATAGGTGGCGCTGTGATCGGGTTTTAGGGCATTTACTTTTTTCACCCAAGCGAAGCTGGGCGGGACCACTAGTATCTTTATATATATAATTCTTCTGTGAGTGTGTGTCACTGAACTCCTCCCAAACGACTGGACCGATTTTGATGAAATTTTTTGTGTGTGTTCAAGGGGATCTGGGAATGGTTTAGATTCACAATTGGACCCGATAGTTGGCGCCACCATCTTTTTTTTTCCACCCGAGCGAAGCTTGGCGGGACAACTAGTTTATATATATATATATATATTGTCTGCCATTTATATGTCAAACGTGAACGTTGTACTCGTTAAAGGGGTGTATGGTGCCACAGGTGAATAACACTCATCTTGTACGGATTATTATTATTACATTTACGGATTATTAATACATTTATTAATTACAGCTATAAACAACTGTAGTAATTTTATTCTTTCAAATCCGCAGTAAAAGTTCAATGTTTAAACCAAATGTAACCTTCGATTTTAAACTTCTCTCTCGACCTTAAACTTAGCATTTAATTAACTGAACCTTTAAAGGTTACAGTATATACACACCTTTCTTACAGATTGCAGGCCTTTTTGGGACAATTAAATTCGAGATATTTTCAAGATCTATTACTCAACTCGCATAATATATATTTATTAGTGGGCACAGTGACTTCTACGTATCGGATTTTTTCAATGTTTCACAACGATTCGAAAAATACCCTGTCCGAAATGTCGACCCAAAAGTCTACATAAGGCGCCTCGTAACACACATTACGATTTTTCTGTAACCCCGAGACCGCGTGGGGCGGGCGAGGCGGCGCGCGCGCCAGTTCGACACGCGGAGTCGCGCCGCGCAGCTGTCGCGAGATAACAACCCGATACCACCATAAACAATCTGTCAGTTTATTTACGTTATATTTTAAAAAATATAATATTCTTTATTTGAAATTATTTCCAAAGATTATTGAATTGTATCGTGCGTTTTAACGGCGATAATGATGTAACGTGGTGTAATCCTAACGTAACTGAAACTCTGTTATCCAGTATTGTAGAAGTTATTACATAAACCTAGCTACAACTGCATTCATCCTTGTTCAATGTAACGTTATAAGTCAGTGCGTTGTTAGATCATTTGCTGGGAAATTCTCGTAATGAGATCCAACATTTTCCACTTTGTAGAATATCTGTTAATTAATAAATATTTTTTGACCGTAACAAATAAGTGTTTTGTAAAACATAATCTCGCCTTACTCTCGCGTTTGAAAACATTATCATGTTTCCAACGACTAGTTAAATTTAATTTTGTCAAGCAGAATGAAGCTTATTCCAACATTTATTTTACCTGCAGTTTAAATAAGGAGTTTATTTTTAATTCTTAAAAGAAAAACTACTCTTGCTTTTCCTATCGCTCACGCTCCTATGAGCACTTCTGCCAAATTTTGTTCTATCAAATGCAAAAATATTTTTTTAGTCTGCCAGATATGGGCCTATCTATAAACCTATAGAATAGCGTAATCCAACAAATAACTATTCTGATTTATTACATTAATGTAAAATGATATCGATAAAAAAACAGAAGTTAAAAAAAAAGGTCATCTCAACCCTACTACTCTACTTCTCTAATCAAATACATATTTAGATTCAACACGAATTACATCTGAAACGTACTCAGATTTCCTCGCAATGTTTTCCACGCGCAAGTTCGTGGAGTGATAAAAACACTAGGAATTAAATAAAGTCACTGTCTGTTTGAAAACCATGGCTATGTATGTAGATAGAAACATATTCCAGTGCAAAATCCGGGTGGTATTAGTAGTAGTAAATTAGTACGCTATAAATACAAACACTGTGACGTGATCTGTCACAATTTTTGTACACATATTATGTAAAACAATGCATTATTCCGTGTCCTCGCAGCGGAGTGTAATCACTGTGTACAAATTACTGCCACTGTCATCAGCGGTCGGCGTTAGATAACATCTTGTAATGAGTTTAAGTACTTTCTGTGTCTGCAAGTGTGACCAATCTCGTGACCTTTAACATTAGTAGTTGATATTTACAGCTGAATAGAATTGAATAATCGGTTTACTGTCACTATTCAAGTTGTCATTCACTGGTTTATAGCTGTCTATAGGCGGTACCTATTCATTGCTACAAGTACTCATTTTTCAATAACGATAATCGCCCAAGCGATAACCTTGGTGTTGCAAGCGTCCATAGGCGGCGGTAACCGCTTAACATCAGGCGGACTGCATACTTTTTATCCAAGCCGAATTAAAGCCGTATAAAAGAAAAAAAACGTGCTGATAATGATAGTGCTAATCATATGGCTAAGACAAGTTAAGTATAGAGATGCCACTAAAAAAATATGCACATCATCAAGCCTTCCCACAAGGATCAACCAAAGGGTTGATTATCGCGACAATGCTTTTATTCTGTAACCCTAGTTAAGTTAAACTAATACGTATATATAACAATTGCCTGCTACTTGAGTCCCTAATGATGTCGTGCCGTCTTTTTTTCGTTTCTCTTCTATCTCCTTAGTCAAGGCAAGGCCGACCTGTCAAATGTCATTGAAACGTTCTGGCATCTCAAAAGTGTAAGCGTCAAACACACGAATAAACTTTTCGTTTATTTTTACTTTAGTTATAATATATTGATACCACTCACGGGACGCGAACGGTTATCGCCGCCAATGGACCCTTGCATTAAATTAAAATATTATACGTTCTTTCTATAATAAATATAAATCAGTAGACCTTGCTAAAATATACTTCTTAATTAGAGATTATTCCACATTTAAAGCTACTGTGGGACTACACCATAGAAAACAAATATCTCTTACGATCGTATTTTCGCTGAATTAATTAATGCGATATGAATGACAGAAATACGTTCATCGATCTTACACAATGCTTTTAATAGTTCCAGAGACGAAGGTTAGAGTGCATCGACAGTGCGTACTGTGGGAACACAAGTGCAAGCAATAAGACAATGCGATATTCTTCATAACACTTTTGATTTCGACTGTACTTTCGAACAATCTAGTGGAATAGTTAATGAATATAATCGTTAGTGCGCGTTTAGAAGGCATTTAGTGAAGAGTTCTAACAGGTGTGTGACTTAGGTCCTTTTTATTTGGAAGTGTTGTGCAGTCATCGATTAGAAATGCACGTAAGTATTTTAGATAATTATTTACTGAAGTGAAAGAGATTTTTATGATTAACGCAATTACACTCACTAATGTTTACAAACACACTTACTTACATAACAATTTGATGATTAGACATAATCACAATTACATTGACCTATTCGATAATGACGGAAATAAAACAGAATAAACGATTAATTAAGTTTACGTAATTCCCACAATTCCCCAGCAGCATTAAACAAGTATTATTTCGTTAAATAAGGTTGGCTAATTTGAATTTTGGCTGCCAATGTAGGCATGCATCAATGGTCAACCAAAAAGTATGTATACTTCGATCGATTTTAGATTTAATTTGTATTAATCCTAGAATCGACAATCGTTTGAAGATATTTTGTAGAGCATTATGTTGGCAAATGCTGTTGGAAGAATAGGAATGATTGGTGGCAATTTTTTGACAAGGCTTATATTTATATACCTTCACGCCTTCCCACAATAGTCCCCGAAGGGTTAGGCAGAGGCGTAACACTCACAACTCGCCGGAGATATAGGTGCCATCGTGATAGAGCGGAATCCATAGCCGTTTCTTAAGCACAAGCGTCATTGAGTTTATTCTCAGCCACCATGATTTTACGGCTTATATATATATCAGGCAATAAATCATTGAGCTTGCCTTGAATAGATCATTGAACTTTGATAGGTTATGCAACTTCACAGCGCAGTTCGGTTACAATACAGATGCGCTACTAGGCTAAAACTAAGCCTAGATTTCCTTATAAGGAGTTTTAGGCTTAGTTATAGCCTATTCTAATTCTAATTCTAAATTCCATTATAGACCAATTTACGAATCAATGCAAATGCGTAGGTACACACACTCACTTCGAGATTTTAAATAATATATAATAATATATCCTCACGCCTTCCCACAAGGGTCCCTGAAGGGGTAGGCAGAGGTGTATAGGTAATACCCACACACCCACTTTCCGCCAGAGGTATATTATATTATATATTAGGTGCCAACGTGACAGATGGCGAGTCCATCGCCGTTACTTCAGCACGACTATACATACGCCTTTGAATTTCTTCTCAGACGTATGCAGGTTTCCTCTCGATGTTTTCCTTCATCGTAAAGCTCGTGGTGTGACTAGTCACTGTACTTAAGTTCAGAAAATCTCATTGGAACAGTCGGGATTCGAACTTGCGACCTTTGCGTCGCAGGCAACTGCTCGAACCACTCGGCCACCACGGCGACAGATTTTAAATAATAAACCCTTATGTTTCACGGAAGGAAGCATTTTGAACCGCACATTGTGAGATCAGAGCCATTTCCATAACGAGCTGCCAACATTGTTCACGAGTACGAAGGATTAATAAAAATCCCTTTCCACACTTGAATTATTATAAAATAGAGCTTATGTCTAAGGCTCCAAAGAAGTGAGATAGGATTAGTTAAATTAAAGGCTATATAACTGCATTATTCTATTATATATGTGCATCTGTGAAATACTATTACGCACGTAAATGAAATTTTCTGCGATCGTTTTATGAATTCCCAAGTGTTAGATGCTAACTTCCGCCCAATACACATAGAACGCGAGTGTTTGGGATGACTTTCAATCCAAATAATGAACGTTGAACTATGGAGATAATGTTGTAATCATTTTGAAACTTACATAAGCCGAAGAAGCGCGTTGGACATGTACCTTTTACTTATATGAAACCGCACACCGCATGTGTACTTTATACGTCAAACTTTTGTATTTATTACATTTGTAATTGAACATCGGCTTCTTATTCTGCCATTACAGTTTTTTAATTTGGTGAGTCGTTATTCCATATCTTGACCAGAATTAGTTACAGTACTGATGGCAATATTTGTGTCACTTGTTTAATTTGTCTAATTTGTGAATGTGAGAACATTGTAGGCTTAGTAGATTCTTAGATCTTGCTAACATTTTTATAATTATCTTGTTTTATGTATGCTTTGTATAGTAAGCGACGACCTATTGTCGGGCCTACGTTGTTCTCCCATACTTGGGTACTATTGCTGTAACGAAAAAAAAAAAAAATATTGTATATGCCTAATGATCTGAAAAGAGTAACCATGGAGTTTCTTGCCGGTTCTTCTCCATGGAAACGACCAACCCGAACCGTGCTTCTTTTTCGACGTTTTATAAGTGCCCACCTGGGCCTATGTGAAATAAAATGATTTTGATTTTGATTTTTGTTGCATTGTTTTATAATTAATTTTTGTCATATATGTGTCAAATGATTAGAGAAAAAGTGTCTCTCTTAACGTGTTGGGAGGTCAAAGTGCATGTGACGAAGTGTTTGCGCTGGACAGAGGCAAACGGAAGGTATTGCAGAGGCGCCGACCAGAACTCCGTTCTTTTATTTTTAGGTGATCAGTTAATATTCACACAATATCCCGGACTGAGTACCCAAAACCGGCGAGCATGTATGTATGGATGTAGCGAAAGAAGTCTAGAGAGAACTTGCGCTCCACTCGTTCTGTCTATCCCGGGACTCGACATGATGATATAACTTTTCCCTGTGTCCCTTGCTTGAAAAAAAAAACAATTGAAATTTTGCATTCGTACAATCCATGATTGGTATCATGGTAAGAATTAAAGTATTTTAATTCTTATATCACCATTCTCAGGTACTAATTATATTAATAAAGTCGAGATAACCGGCCGGCTAATATAGTCATTGAAATGGTAAGTGCGCTCAAGCTGGCGCCACATGGGCCGGCCGATTATGCAAAATCTGTAGTCTGGTTGCGTCAGCGTGCATTAACATTAAAGTTGCGTTTTGACAACATCAAATTGATCTTCAATCGATACATTGCCATAGTAACCTGAGAACATTTAAATAATTATCAAAGAAATTTGATTAACCAGCCAAGTTGTCTGTAACAGTAAAGCAATACGTAAGCGGCATGATCCATAAAGCTTCTGGTTTAGTTACATTCGAGTGTTGTTAGATTTGATACATTAATAAATCAATGGCAACACTCCAAAAGCTCAATTAATGTCTCAAATGCTTTGGTGGCCGAGTGGTTCGAGTAGTTGAAACACAAAAATTGCAAGGTCGAATACCGACTGCACCAGTGAGTTTCCCAGAGTGGTAATCCTGGTTTCCCCTGCGCGTCTATTGTGGCGAAGTGGTTTGAGGGTACTTACTATATATGTGCGAAAAAACAAATCGATCCGTTTATTGATTTTAAAAGATACAGAAAAACGATTCGTCCTAAAATAAACGCCTCCCACATGGCAAGTTACATGATGGTTTGCTACAACCACACCTACCCAGTCAAAGACTCGGTGTGATGATATGAATGGATGTAAGGTGATTACGTTAAGTAAGGGTCGACAACGCGCGAGCTATACCTCTGGTGTTGCGTCCATAGACGGCGGTAACCGCTTACCATCAATCAGGGCACATGCTTGTTTGCCTTAGTGGTAAATTGGTCTATTGGAAAGATCGGTTGTTCCGGTTAATGAAAGGGATTTATTACGAGATGAATTAACTTTAAAAGCAGTTTCTAATGAAGCGTAGCATTTTCACTGTTTGCTTCAGTGGCAGAAGAAGTCAATGCTATAAAAATATGATAAAAAACAAAAGCGCGGCTGTTCAAATAAGAACGGACGCGATTAGTTCAATTCGTTTACACCGCCTGCGTTTGTTCAGTACGCGGAAAATTCACCGGAACCAAATTCAAGTCAAAAGGCCTAGATTAACATCCGTGAACTTTAATACAGAGATCTTTTAACAATAAAGGAGACAATTCGTGTGCCCGGCGTTAGTGATTGCGAACGACATACATCCATATACATATCATCACGCCGAGTCCCTAACGGAGTAGGCAGAGAGTGTAGAGCGCCAGATCTCTAGACTTACATACCTCTTTCGCTTCGTCCACATTCGAACGATGATATACTTTATACTACTTGGCAGGTCTTTTGAACATAATATGATTGCTATCTTACTATTAAACTTCGGCCAACCGATTAACGATTTCCTTGATTGAAATTATCATAGATCTTATATTCATATTTTTGTTTATTGTAATACATAGTGATTATACACACCACATGCCTAGCGGTGAAGGAAAACATCGAGAGGAAAAATGCATCATACGTTTGAGAAGAAATTCAAAGGCATATGTATAGTAGTGCTCGAGTAACGGCTACGGACTCGCCATCTCTCACGTAGACACCTAAAATATATCTCTGGCGGAAAGTGGATGTGTGGTCTCTACCAATACACCTCTGCCAACTCCCTCGGGGACCCTTGTGGGAAGGTGGGAGGATATATTATATTATTATTATTAGCGTTAAGACAAATCATATATACCAAATACACAGAATGAAGAGCAAGCATGTATGAAGAGACCGATGAACGTGTATGAAGCGGCATTTATAAGTTTAGAGAGAATCGGCGCTCTTCTATCTGTACGACGCGAAACACTCAGTATTTAGCACAATAATCGGACTGAAGTTTGACGCTTCCTTCCTATCCTTGACTATGCTGACGTCAGCTATCTTGACCTTACCGAGGAGCAACTTAACAAGCTTGAGCGCCTTCAAAATTTCTGCATACGGTTCGTATTTGGATTACGCAAATATGACCATGTTTCTGAATTTCGCCGTAGGCTCAAGTGGCTACCCATCCGACTTCGCCGGAATACTCATATCCTATCACTTCTTAACAAAACTTTGTTTGATCCTAGAGCCCCCAGATATCTTCAGGAACGCTTTGAATTTATTTTTTCCAACCTGCACCTACTCCGTAAAACCAGAGAACCTTAAAACTCCTACCTTCACCTCTTCTTCCTATTCCAAGTCTTTCACTGCGCAAGCTGTCCGTCTTTGGAACTCGTTGCCCCAGAACATCAGGCTTGCACAGACATTAATCTCCTTCAAAAAGCTTTTATATGAACACTATTTCTCTTTTCAACTTGTTCATATATAGGTATACATGTATATGTTATTGTATGTATGTAATATAAGTATATGTTTCGTATTTATTTATGTAGAATGTCTATTATTTATATATTATAATAATTGTTTATATTTCATCCTCTCAACTGTCACACCTACCTTTTCTTTCTCTGTTTCATATCTCTATCTACACTGGTTGCCTGGTAGAAATCGCTTTTGCGATAAGGCCGCCTATTTGTGCCTGCTACATGTTTTTTGTCATTTCTGTTTGTTTTGTAAATGTGTGTGTTTGTACAATAAAGGATATATTATTATTATTATTATAAGTATAAAATAGACAACATAGTCCTTCATATGGATAATTGGGTCGACACTCGGAGGCGAGAAAACCCCAACGACACACACCAACGGCAAATAGCGTGTCTAAGCAACTACATTGTGTGTTAGGTGACGTAACGTGACTACATAAATGGTTGAATAATGGCTAAGATCGTGTTTGCGCGCCAGAAAAAACGTACACAATGTAAATAATGAGTGTTTGGGGTCAAAGTAGGTGACCCGTAGAGTATCTGGCCAGACTATGCTGGAGAATTTCGAGGCACTGTTACACTTTCGTTTCGGATAGATATAATTAGGGATGGGATTGTTAAGTTTCCTTGCATGAAAGATGTGGAGCGAAAGGGTTATGCGAGACTAGAGAGGACTGGCACTCAACCCTGTCAATCCTGCGAGGTTCTCGCGGGATGAAGTATGTAGATATACCTACATTGCCGACTGTGCGAGCATCACTATAACAGTGACTGAAGCCCCTGACTGAAGCAGACATCACAGTAATGCCGATATACAAACTCTATGGAAATTTTCATTGAAAACGTAGTCACACAAATCGATTATAAGACCGATTCTAACAATAATTATCTCATACAAATCGAGTAAGCGCGACCCGGCCATGAAATCGGGTGACCATGCGACCAGCCGTGCCCCTAGACCCGTGGAAAGTGGATCCAATGGGTTGCACAAGCATTCTACGTAATAGTCGCTCTAAGGAAGCGGAAGGAGCATTTACTTGCTTGCGACTTTCGTATGCTTATAATATGAGCATTGTTAGTTAGTGCTACAAATGTATGTAGCCTGAGAACATGTATAAATGTTCTCAAGCGAGTCACATCGTATCGCACTCAGTTCGTTTATAATGCTATACGATGTGATAGCACTATATACTTATTTAACGAAAAAAATCTACCAATATACCAAATTTGTTTTCTTCAATTCATGGGTGAAACCGCGGGGCATAGGTAGTAATGTAATGTAGTTTGGGCCTAAACATATTAAGAACTAAGGATTTAATTAACTACTAAGCTCTGAACATCTCAGAGGTCATAGATTGACAGTTAAGTAAAAGTAACATATATTCTGCATCTGTCAATGTCAAAAACAAAACTTTTTTTTAAAGTTACGTATATGTAATTAGACGTCTATACAGTTAATATTTCAAAAGCAAAACGCTTAATTTTAATTACCAACCGATTAACAATACAATAACATCCGTAAAGAAATCTGGAATTTTAGTGAGATAGCCAGAACGATCCATTGACGACAAAACTCCTCAATTACTTGCATTTAATTACTGAACTTGCGAAATGACTACTCGAGCCATTAGTAAATGGTATTGCAAAATATGTGAATCACACATGTTAACATATTATGTCATGCCTGTGACACAGCTCACAGGCAAAAGTCTTGAATTTAGATTTTCGGTAAATAAGACCTATTTACTAACGCAAATTTACAAAAAAAAGCCGTGGTGGCCGAGTGGTTCGAGTAGTTGCCTGCGACACAAAGGTCGCAAGTTCGAATCCCGACTGTACCAATGGGTTTTCCTGAAGTAAAGTACAGTGATTAGACACACCGCGAGCTTTACGGCGAAGGCAAAAAAAATTGAGGAAACCTGCATACGTTTGAGAAAAAAGGCAAATAAGATTCGTTCTTGAGTAACGGCGATGGACTCGCCATCTGTCCCTTAAATCATATCTTCGGCGAACAGAGGGTGTGTGGGTTCTACCTACACACCCCTGCCTACCAATTCGGGGACCCTTTAGGAAAAGCGTGAAGACATATTATTATTATTATTAAAATGAAAAGTGACCACACTAGTGCTCAATTACTGTGATAGTGACCGCACCGCGTCACTAAAACAAAAATTGGAGCGCACGCATTACAAGTGTCGCGACCGCGAATCCTTGACAAGGCAACCAACATTGCGGCATCATGGTTGCCGGTCGTTATATAACGAGCAGCCTCTACCGATGCAATGTTGTAACGTTGCATGCGCTGTCAGCTGCATACCGGTTCGCCTTTGATAATATTCGGCTTATCGTACAGTTTCGTGTCTATTTGAGGTTGCGTACCATAAACTACGATTTATAATAATATACATATAACGAGCTGTCCCGCCCAACACTTTTTTTTATACTACATGGTTGACAAATAAGCATGCGGTCCGCCTGATGCTAAGCGGTTACCGCCGCCTGCAACACCAGGGGTATCACTCCCGCGCTGCCGACCTTAAGAATATTTATATATATTTATATATATATATATATATATATATATATATAAATATATGTATTATATATATATATATATCTTCACGCCTTTCTTTCTTTCACAAGGGTCCCCGAAGGGGTGGGCAGAGGTGTATAGGTAATACCCACACACCCACTTTCCGCCAGTTATATTAGGTGCCAACGTGACAGATGGCGAGTCCATCGCCGTTACTCAAGCACGACTATACATAAGCCTTTGAGTTTCTTCTCAGACGTATGCAGATTTCCTCTCGATGTTTTCCTTCACCGTACAGCTCGTGGTGTGAGTAATCACTGTACTTAAGTTCGGAAAAACTCATTGGTACAGTCGTGATTCGAACTTGCGATCCTTGTGTCGCAGGCAACTGCTCGAACCACTCGGCCCCCACGGCTCTTTATACCATTTGCTATTCAATTTCTAAGCCATATACAGTAGATGACGAGGTGCTAAAATTCTATAAGTTTATTCAGTTCAAAATACCAAGACCTACTATCCTACTAACGAAATATAAACAAAGTTAGAAGTGGGATTCCGTGTTTGAACGTTTCTTTGCATTGTGTATTACGTATAAAGCGTGCATTAAACTTTGAAGTGGCGGTAAGGTAGTGACGCAATACACGTGGGTTACGTGGCCTGTGAATGGTAATGCACGGTGAAACAACCGCACCCTGAGTCAAGTAAATGCACTTGTTACTGACAAAGAACTTGTCTGTGTTTTTCAGCATGCGACACAATTATTTTTTCGTTTATAATAAACAATGATGTTGCTCGTTCGAGCGGAAAACCGCTTTTGAGCCGTTCGATCTTTTGTCAGTAGTTAGGCAGGTACAAAATTTGAATTTTGGAACGCTGGTTTTTTTTACGCCACAGAGTGAGAATGCCAAGCATACAAGGTTTTTGTATTTCAGATCGAACGTCACTTATGATTTAAAATCAGTACTTACTAATGTACTATTAATAAGGTTACCATCGTAATATATACAGAACAGCTGTGTGAAGAGCCAATCATTATTTATTGTTAGTAGGTACCATTTTGTTATCTTTGATCCAACGCTGAAAAATCAGCAAATGCAATCAATTTGTGTCTTATTACGACAATGTTTAGTGTCAATGTGGAAAGGAGTTATGTGCAACCTCTTTTTGCGACAACTCGTGTCGGCCGTTTAGCTCGTTTGATTTATTGCTCAATTTGTATTTGTTATATATGATAATGTTAGAAGTGCTTTAGATAGTGCCATCCACGAAGACGCGCCCCACTATTCTACTTTATAGCTTATAGTGAGTGTGCAACCGGTACACACTGATTACCTATAAGTACACACTACAATTAATCGAGTCGGGTCATACTCCCCGCATCAAGCGACCCCCGCGACTACAAATCGGTGGGCCGCGTCTTCGTAGATGGCACTATCTATAACTTCGTACCCAACATTTTTATATCAAGTTTAACAATGCAACTACAATTCGTCTCTCGTTCTACTAGCGCAACTACTTCTACTATGTACTTCTATCATTTCTAGATAGATCTATAGTGCCTTGTAAACTTTGTTACACAATGTATGTCTAAAGTGTGATGATTGGCGATGCCCCGAGAGAGGTCTATTATATCCCTAGTTCAAAGAGAATTGGCGTTCTCTTCTCAATTCGTCAGGGAAGCGGCATGATGTTATACATAGAGACTCATTTGTCTTGTGTTATGCCTCTGGCTACTCCTTCCGCGACCCTTGTGGGATGACGTGAAAATATATTTTTATATCTCTACTTATATATCCTCACGACTTCCCACAAGGGTCCCCAAAGGGGTAGGCAGAGGTATATAGGTAGTACCCATACACCCACTTTCTGCCAAAGATATATTGTAGGTGCCAAAGTGACAGATGGCGAGTCCATCGCCGTTACTCAAGCACGACTGCACATACCTACGCCTTTGAATTGCTTCTCAAACGTATGCAGGTTTCCTCTCGATGTTTATCTTCACCGTAAAGCTCGTGGTGTGACTAATGTTAAACAACTTAAAACTTTAAGTTTAAAAAAACTAATTGGTACAGCCGGGATTCGAGCTTGCAATCTTTGTGTCGCAGGCAAGTATTCGAACCAATCGGCCATCACTTCGTTTTCATATATATTTAACTTGTTTTCATAACAAAATAATTAATTAAAAATATTACGTATGTTATATGTAAGTAAACAGAGGACGTTGGAGAAATCCCACGTAGCCCCGCGCAACAGCGAAAGTAATTTCGGCGCGGCCTTCACCCAATGCGCCAGTTGCAATCAGGTTATTACGATATCTCACCGTCGCACGTGGCCAAAAACATTAACAACTTGGCCGGTGTTACTCATATATGTAAAATATTCTGTTACTTAATATTAGATGACATAACATTAGAGCCGAGGTGGCAAATTTGAAATAATAGAAATAAAATATTTATTATTAAAATATTATTTATATTTATTAATATTAAACTTTTTGATTGGAAATCAAATATACTAAATATATTATATCAATTTATATTATATATCAATAATTTACGGTGAAGGAAAACATCGAGATGAAACCTGCATACGTCTGAGAAGCAATTCAAAGGCGTATGTATTGTCGTGCTTGAGTAACGGCGATGGACTCGCCATCGGTCACGTTGGCACCTAAAATATATCACTGGCGGAAAGTGGGTGTATGGGTACTACCTATACACCTGCATACCCCTTCGGTGACCCTTGAGGGAAGGCGGGAGGATATATATATTATATCAATAATTAATTTCCTCATCAACGCAACGAATAGAAATATAAAGGAATAATCAAACTATTAACCTTCAAGACAAAGATTACAAACTCAAATCCCGACTGTAGCAATGAGTTTTCTGAACTTAAGTACAGTCAGATAAATCACACCACAAGCTTTACGGTGAAGTAAAAAAAATTTATAGGAAACTTGCATACGTTTGAGAAGAACTTTAAAGACTTGCACTCTCTATCTGTCACGTTGACAACTAAAATATATCTCGGCGAAATATATCCCTGCCTACCTCTTACTTATGGGAAGTCGTAAAGATATATCACGTCGACTCCCTCAAGGGGCAGGCAGAGACAGTAGAGCTTCAGTCTCTAGCCTTAAGACCCTCGCTTTATCTCATATATATATAGACTCGACGTCGGTCACCAGTTCTCCTGACATTCCTATCCCTGAGAGCTCGATAGATTTGATCTAAGTAGGAACGCAGTTTATTCCGGTACTTATAATACATATTTGATCAGTATTTCCTTCATGGTGTAACATTGAACGGGTCGACAAACGCGTGCTCGAAATGATAAACAAACAAATGTTATATAACACGTGACCCGGTGGTGTAATTTGTGGCATTAGGTGAAGGCCGCTACAACTTTCTATGTGATATCATCACGCTACATTAGAGAAAGCATTTCAATATATCGTATACATATACTCATTTCCTTATATTATGTTTAACTGATATACAAAGCAAAAGTGTGTGCAAGAAAAGGCAGAGGGAGGCCACGTTCCAACTACCTGGATCAAATCGATCGGACTCAAGGACGGGAACGTTAAGATTACTCTAAACCGACGAGCATGTATGAAGAGACTGATGAATGTGGACGAAGCGAAAGAGGTATGTAAGTCTAGAGAGAACTCTCTATACTCTCTGCCTACCCTGTTAGGGACTTGGCGTGACGATATGTATGTATGTATGTATGTTTAACTTATGTTATATAGGTACTGTTTTCCAAAACGTATGTACACTAAATAAATATTCTTACATGTATTTAATTTCAATTTAATTGTGTTGGATGGCAATAGGTACTTATATTATATAAATAGGCTTTAAATTTTACAAGTTATCTAAAAACCTTGACCTCTTGATCGAATCACAGAAAGGACAATCGTTGATT
The DNA here is from genome assembly GCA_945859725.1 of Drepana falcataria. Lineage (NCBI taxonomy): Eukaryota > Metazoa > Arthropoda > Insecta > Lepidoptera > Drepanidae > Drepana > Drepana falcataria. The sequence continues at coordinate 3,318,053 of OX243941.1, read as the reverse complement.
AGTACCTACATCGTAGATATGATTAATAATAATAATAATTCGCAAGTAGAAATGATGCGTGACTTCCAAAGATGTACAACCGCAGTACAAAAGACATCAACGAGCAAGTATGCAACACTGTTGCCATCTACCGACTATGCCAAACAAACAATATACATAAACAATCGTCGTTTTGTATTAAATACAACATCACAAAATGATAAATAGGCATTATTTTAGCTAGTATAAGAGCAGAATTACCAAAATTATTCACGCTCTGATTGACATAAACCTCGACAAAGACCCATGCTCTCATTGTTTCTTTCACGACATGCGTAAGTTTAGTATAGTCTATTTATTATGTTATAAGAGCGCTAGTAGTAACCAAACACAGGAAATAATGTCCAATCATAGTACAATAAAGTACATTTTCAATTGTACCAAATCATCAGTCAAGTCTAATTGATAACGAACGATGTAAAAACTTTACAGAAAAACAAACAAGGTGCAATAAAGTTGTGATGTAACCTATTGACTCTGTTTATAAAAATAATGGGTGTGAGCTTATTAAGAATTAGATAACTAGAGAGTAAACAATACATTAGCACCTGCATAGTAAAGCTATATTGTTGTATCACTGATTACAAATCAGTGTTACAACTTTAAACTGTAAAAAGAGTTCGTTACTTTCACAACTCCGAAGTGGATAACGTCAGGTAATGTGATTATATCTTCCGCACAATAAGGAAATTAAACACCCCATCCCTTTCACACTAAATACAACGCAGATGATGTGTCTCTTTCATTTACTGCCGGCCGATATGTTTTAAGATTATTTATGACACAAAATGTTTTACTTTCACTGGTTAGTAATGAATCGAAGTTACGCTAATTATAGATAAAATAAAAATACAAATGATTCTGATCACGGACCTTACCATTACGTGTTATTGCCACCATTTAAAAGCGAAAGGGACAGATTTACAAGACACTATAAAAAAAATATTCAATTATACTTACTAACAACTATTCTCTCAAAAAAAATACTTTATATTACTAATAATATTTCATATTACTTAATACTTCTGCCTGTTGTTTGGGGACCTTTATGGGAAGGCGCGAAAATAATAAATAAGGCAAATAGTAAAAGCAGATCCTATACAAATGACTGAATCTTCCAAAGAGTTCTGCGATTCTGTAAACATAAAATAACATAAAAAAATTGGCGACCTAAATTTTTTACGTTTTAATTTGGCACTTACTTTTTTCAGCCAGAAAATCATATCGGCATTTGGTGTATGCGTCCCATTTTCATTAATATCTCATCATTGCTCACTTACCTGTAATAAAAGAAAATGAAATAGTTAGTTTCCCTAAATATAAATAACTGTTTCTGTCCCTTAATATAATGCACAATTCTTCAATATATTACGCAGATCGTAATGGAACAACACAATGGTCATAACAACATTTTGAGCTTTGTCATTGATCACATTATATTCTCAAAATTTCAGGTTCAACTACGAAAACGACCCACCCACAATTCCAGGTGCTATGTGGCATAACATGCCGCCAGTGCGGCGATCGCCATCATTGACCAACGAGCCCATGCACAAAAGCCGACCACCAGACAGGCACAAGAGGATATAAAACTAGTCACAGTATGCTATGAGAAAACACTGACTCCAGAATGGGTGTCCATGTTTTGCTAGCATCTACAGCGTTGAAGACCGTCAGCGTTACGGGTCTTTGGCTGATACCATTGCTTCTCGGAGCACTCACTTACCACAATTACAACTCCTATGATCCTGAAGCGAGGGTCCTGGACAAAGAGCCGAGGCAAGAATACGATTTCATCGTAGTCGGTGGCGGCTCAGCTGGAGCCGTTGTCGCCAATCGGTTGAGTGAGATCCCTAATTGGAACGTTCTTCTCCTAGAAAGTGGTAAGTAATGGCAAGTTTTTCATGCTGTAGATAGTTCGTGTGGCTTCGGCAGGTGTTGAGCATCCATACAAGATGTGGTAAATGAAAAAATGAAATGAAAATTTATCTATAGCTAAAAGTACCAATCGTATTTGGGCGGTTATATGGTGATTGACTGGTATATTATATATTATTCATATGCTCTGATTTCGATTAACCTCATGACCTACTTTTAAAATTACGAGGTCGATCCCCACACAAGAAGTATATTTAGGTCGGGTAGAAGTTGTTTGGAACAGAAGTAACTCAACTAGAGAACAAAGGTAACCCAGTGTTGCGCGTGATAAGCATTGACAACGTAGTCAGACTATTCAATTAATGATAAAATAAATAATGCTAAGTAAATTATAAAAATAATTACCTGGTTAAATCACTTCACTATTATAAAAACCATTAAAAGCCGCGATTAGTGCTTATGCTTTATAGGACCCGGCGTGTCATTTAATTACAACTTAAATTAACTCCAGGTCCAGACGAGAACGAGATCACAGACGTGCCATCGCTGGCCGGCTACCTGCAGCTCACCAAGCTTGATTGGCAGTACAAGACGGAGCCAACCTCATACGCCTGCCTGGGCTTCAAAAAGCATAGGTGCAGCTGGCCGAGGGGGAAGGTATGACCCTATTATTACTATGGATGGAGCTCTTAGTAATAAGCAGGCAATCTTATAAATTATTAAACAATAGCACCAACAGGAGATATAAATTAAAAAGCTTTAAAATGTATTTTAATTGATTCAGAAAGTGCATTAAAGCTCTTCATCCCTTATGGAAATGCGTGAATCCATATATAAAGATGTAAATTAGGTGAAATACTTACATAGTCACTATAACCTGCGTTTACCACGCCCAGGTTGAATCTTGCACCAAACATAGCTATATTGATTACCGAGAATTTGTTCTAGTGACTATACTAAATATGTACTCGAAACCGGCAAGCATCAAGAAACTGATGAATGTGGATAAGCGAAAGAGGTCTGTAAGCGTAGAGAAAACTGTTGCTCTACTCACTCTGCCTACCCCGCAAGGGACGGCGTGTTGATGTGTACATATGTAGTAAATATAAAAAATACAAATTGCTTGGAACTGACGTAATTTAAAAAGATATATATGAGCCTATCTTACCTTCATAGCAATTAAACACGAAAGACGAACATGCTGAGAATTATGATTATTTATCATTATTCTTCGTTGAAAAATATTCGTTTAAGTAAAAGCCAACAATTATCTTTTCAGGTTCTCGGTGGGTCAAGTGTGTTAAACTACATGATCTACGTCCGAGGCAACAGGTTGGACTTCGACCAGTGGGAGGCATTCGGCAATCCTGGCTGGAGCTACAACGAAGTGCTCAAGTACTTCATTAAGTCTGAAGACAACAGAAACCCATATTTAGCTAAGAGTCAGTATCATGGCAGGGGAGGGTATTTGACGGTACAAGAAGCGCCCTGGAGGACACCTCTGGTCGCTGCGTTTGTTGAAGCTGGAGTCGAAATTGGATATGAAAATAGGGACATTAACGGTGCCAAACAAACTGGATTTATGATAGCACAGGGTACTATACGAAGAGGGTCAAGATGCAGTACAGCTAAGGCGTTTCTCAGACCTGTACGAACGCGCAAGAATCTTGACGTTTCATTAACCTCTCAGGCAACCAGAGTGCTAATCAATCCTGTTACAATGAAAGCCTACGGCGTGGAATACGTGAAAAGAGGCGTCAAGAAAGTCGTGTATGCTAGAAAAGAAGTGATTTTATCAGCTGGAGCAATAAACAGCCCACATTTACTTATGCTCTCCGGTGTTGGTCCTAAGGACCACTTACAAGATGTTGGTATCAAAGTTCTTAAAGACTCGCCAGTTGGTGAAAACTTACAAGATCACGTCGGTGTAGGAGGCCTAACGTTCTTGGTCGACAAGCCAGTTGCGATAGTCCAGAACCGATTTCAAGCATTCCCTGTGACCATGAACTATGTGGTAAACGAAAGAGGGCCAATGACGACATTGGGTGGCTTGGAAGGAATAGCATTCGTCAATACAAAATATGCAAACACTTCTGGATTATGGCCGGATATTCAATTCCACATGGCGCCAGCGTCTTTCTCTTCAGACAATGGACAAATTGTCCGAAAGATTCTTGGTTTAACCGACGAAATATACGACACAGTATATAAACCAATAGCGAATAAGGATGCCTGGACGATAATGCCACTTTTACTACGCCCAAACACGAGAGGTTATGTGCGACTGAGAAGCTCAAATCCCTTCCACTACCCAATAATGAATCCAAGATATCATGAGGATTCCTTAGACGTGGCTCGACTCGTCGAAGGGATAAAGATAGCTATGCAAGTGGCAAATGCCTCTCCCTTCAAACAATTTGGCTCAAGGCTTTACATGAAGCCTTTGCCGAACTGCAAGCAGTTTACGTTTATGTCTGATGAATACATTGAGTGCCAAGTGCGGACTATTTCTATGACTATTTACCATCAGTGTGGGACCACCAAGATGGGTCCAGCTTGGGACAAGGAAGCCGTAGTAGACCCTAGGTTAAGAGTGTATGGAGTTGAAGGTCTTAGAGTAATTGATGCGAGTATTATGCCCACTATAGTAAGTGGCAATACTAACGCAGCTGTAATTATGATAGGGGAGAAAGGAGCTGATTTAATAAAACAAGACTGGTTGGAGAAGCGATGACAGTAAAGAATAAATTTATGTTAACTAAAGTTACCAATAACCAATAAGTTATGCCAGTTAGTTATTGTTCCAAAGATATGTTTATTTTGCTATGTCTCCGTAGGAACGTATGAATATAAGTGTTTGCACAGACTATAACTTACAAGAAATCATTTTCGTTGAAGACAATAGCTAAAAATATTAACGATAATAATAATATTGATCTCCTTTAAAAAACCAGAGACATAATTTTTATCCTCACTAAATTGTGTGATTGAGGTTGGAAGCATTGGAATGATATTTTAAAGATTTTTTCACAAAAAGGAAACTAAACGAGCATGTACATATATACAAATCTGTTTTTTATAAAATATATCATAAAATTATACATTTCAAGTGGTAAATACGTGATAGGAAATTATTTATCAAATATTTCTGACATGTCACGTAACTAGAACACGATATCGACATTCCAACTATTATAACTACCAAACAACCTAACCCAGTACTTTTTTTCTATTTATTAAATTCAATTTGGTATCAAGAAACAATGAAAACAATTTTTGAAGTGATGTATGATTTTGTACCCACCAGGGCGGCGTGTTCGCAATCAGCGACAAAGCCATTCTATGTTAATTATGATTAAAAAAAGAAGTACGTGTATGAGGAACCTAACATGAATAATATCTGTAAATTGTGTAAATAGTTAGACAAACATGTATGTACCTATAGCTTGTAAGATATAATATTTATTCCTTAATGCCATCAAAGTGTATACCTATATTTTATTAGTGTGCGATTTAATCATCGAAATCTATACGTTTTCATTGTTATTTTGTTGATATTAATTACTATTATACGTTAATCATTTCATTTGTCTGTTTTTTACCTTAACCTACTTTAGTCCTATTTACTAGAATACTTACGATGGATACCTTTCGTTGTCTAATTAGACACTTACAAAAATGTATCTGTAACTTTACAAAAACTTTCCTTAAAGCAGAGAGGCACACATGACCGTTCAATCATAATATTAAAAAGTATAAGGGACAGACTCTTGATCAAAAAAAGCATGTAAACTAATGGTATCGCTTCAGTTCTTATTAAGGCTGTTAATTCCACACAAAAATAATTATAAATAATTATAATATATCCTCACGCCTTCCCACAAGGGTCCCCGAAGGGGTAGGCAGAGGTGTATAGGTAATACCCACACACCCACTTTCCGCCAGAGGTATATTAAAATAGTTATAAAATGTTATATTATTAATATGAGGTATTTCCAAAACTTTAAATATAAATATGGGATCACAAGGTTGAATTTAGTCTAACAGCATTAAAGAGTGTATGATCTGAATGACTATGTGTATATACTCTGCAATTTAAGCCGTCTAATATTGCCTTTATGACACGCTTTTTTTTATACAAGAAGAGTGGCAAACAAGGATATGGCACACCTGATGGTAAGCGGTTAACGTAGTCTATATACGCTCACGATACAGAAGTATCACTTGCACGTTGCCACTTGCGCATATTGGACTAGTCCCTCTGCTGCCAACACAATATAACAATCCTCTCCCCTCACCAAGGAGCTCATGATTTAATTAATCGCGCAGAAACGTCAGATGAAAATGTGTTATTTGGCTACGGACTTCTATAAGGTGGAGGTCCTGCCCCAGTCGGACAACTCCAAATTCGAACGGGAAACTCAAAGGTTGCAGAAGGGAATCTTAAGTCAAGGCCTCAACGTCATTTGGCCTGAGAAATAGTAGCGTTGTACAGGTAGGCAGTTACCATAACACTAAAATGAATCCCTTGATTTTTTTACAATTTCTTTTTTATATATTTTATTTGTACATAGGTCACTTACGCTAATTCTAATATTAAATAATGTTAATTATTATAATTATATGCAAGATCGAATCGATCTGAAACTCAAGGACGGGAACGTCCTAAAGCTCTGTCTAATCCTATGCTCGCTAAATTAAGTCATGATGATGATGTGATAATCGTATAAAAATAGTTTTCAATATAAGCAGGACACGAGGAATCAATACGGATACAACTAAACAGAGCATCACAGCCAAATTACAGTTCCATTCAACTTGACATAAATATCAATGACTGTGCTTTCCGAGTGGAATTTTCTTAATTAGGTAGCAAATTATGAAATTAATGTACCTACCTGCACAACTGGAATCGTGTATAAATGAGTCAATTAAACCGTGGACCTTGTTTATTGTCTTAAATGTGGTGTATTGTGGTAGTGTCCAGACAGTTTAGTGCTTTTTATTTGTGTAGTGACAATGTGGTGGTTTCATATTACAATAAGGTATGTCAAATCATATATATGATATATATATAGTAAATAAATAAATAAATAATAAATAAATACCTGGGACAAATCCACACAAATTGACCTAGTCCCAAATTAAGCAACGCTTGTGTTATGGTAACTAGACAACGATATATTTACTTATATAGATAGATATATACTTAAATACATAGGACATCCAAGACTAAGGTACAAATATTCGTGTTGATCACACAAATATCTGCCCTCAGCGGGATTCGAACCCGCGACCTCAAGTTTCGCAGTCAGGAGCTCTAATCACTAGACCAGACGGTGGTCATATAGTGTGTATATATATAGTATATGAGTGGTGTCAAAATTACTTTTTTAATGTAAAACCTCTCGCTTTAGGCGGAGAATACATCCATGTTGTAAGCAAACAGGTCACGCACTGTGCGTTTGTAGAACCTTGCTCGGATGCTCAATTTGTGGAATGAGCTCTGGGTTTTCAGCACAATATCATTTAAGAACTAGCTGTGGCCCGTAATTACACCCACTTAGAATGAAATTTAATTAGTAGATTTCTTTCTTTCAGTCAATCCAGCTAATCTATGTCGAATTTCATCCAAATTCCGTTCAGTAATATTTGGGTGAAAGAGGAACAAACACCCTCACGAACTTTGGCATATATAATAGGTATTATTAAATCACACGCTAGTGATAACCGCATCCTTAAAAGTTGTTAAAAGCATCCCCGGGAGCAGAAGCCGCTTACGATAAGCAAATGCTCGTTGCATTCGGTTATTGATACGAAAACAAGCATAAGGTGGCAAACAAGCATACGGTTGACTTGATACTTAATGGGTAACCTCCATCATTAAGACGGCTGCAATTAGGTGTAGGAGCAATTAAATCAACAGCAAAAAAATGGGGAATTTACTTACACCATCTCCAAACATAATTATGTTCCTCTCATCACACCCGGATGTCACGTGTTAGGTATTTAGTGTCATGTCATTCCTACCGAGGTAAATAGCAAAAACATCGATATATCGGCGTGCAAAGTAAAGTAGGTACTGTTTATTTTACTCATATAATATATTTAATGTATTCGCCACCTTTAACCGTGCCTATTAAAATTAAAACCAATGATGCAATCGTAAGCAAGAGACATACATATATGTATTTTGATACGAAGCATTTCTGTGAAGAAGTTTTTGCAGTACTTATTGTGAACAATTTTTCCACGCTAACTAGTATATAATAGATGCTAATTAGTATTTAACATTTACGTACGCAGCATTTTAAGTCCCATTTAGTTAGGATAATGACTTCACAGAGTAGTGAAATGTCCTAAGTGTATCTCCGTCTGCACATTATTCTATCGCAAACCACAAGCAATGAATATTTCCATAAATAAAAAGCTCGTTAATCGCTTAATGTGAAATGATATTAATGTATTCACCAAAACATCAGGAAAATACAAATAGCTTAGCTATATATAATACATAGCTAACGAGCTATGATTGTAATTGAATTTATTTTTAGAAAGATGGAGATGTATAATTTTTTCAAAATTTTTGTACGAAACTGTCTGTTCTGACTTAGCGGTTTTTATTAAAAATAACATACATACATACATATCATCACGCCAAATCCCCAGCGGGGTAGGCAGAGAGTATAGAGCGCCAGTTCTCTCTAGACTTACATACCTCTTTCGCTTCGTCCACATTCATCAGGCTCTTCATACATGCTCGTCGGTTAAAAATAAATTAAAAATAATCACTCATTAATATCAACAAACGCATCACTTTTCTAACGGTGAGCGGTCACCGTAGACAGGATTCCTTCAATAGCGCGTATGCTATTTCACAATAATTTCAGTAAGAAACAATGTTGCGAGCAATTCGCTTCAGATCACGCAATACAGGGAATAACGCTTCTACTTTTTAAACACACTCTACATAAAACTGCAATGATAATTTGAAATTAGAAGAGTTGTTTTTCATACTACCAAAGTGTCAAAGTGAAATAAGCATACGGCCCGGATGATAAGCACAATAGGCTACGGTATATATACAGTAGCTTATATGCGTAATCAATAGCTGAAGAATCACTCGCGTGCTGCCGCCCTATAATCGCGGGGAATTGCAGTGCTTGCAAAATAAGGGATTAATAGTATCTCTTATGTCAGAACAGCCATTCAATGTAGCTTTCTCCAACTCACCGCATTTACATAACAATACCCAGAAGCAAAGTCATTTAGCTTTGATCTCCTGTACGGTGCAGGTACTGCTCCTTTTCTTCACAGGAGGTCCGCGATGTCCTACCTCTTAGTAGTTGAGCTAATTTTTACTTAAAAATATTATTCCTACAGCTTAACCCTTATAATATCATGCGGTGCTCGACAAGGGACATTATTCGAAGCCATATCAGGGTTTCTCCGGGACACAGCAGAGCTGCAGGAAGGAGAACCACCTGACGCAGCCACGTTGCTGCCGATGTATGATTTCATCATCATTGGCGCTGGTACAGCCGGCTGTGTTCTTAGCAATAGACTGACTGAGGTCGACGAGTTTAAGGTATCAAACCTTAGAATAATTATAAATATTGTGATTGTAACCATGTGTGTGCACTGTGTGTATGTAGAAGAGGCGGAGGAAACCACTTTCCAACCACCTAGCTTTGTCAAATTGAGAACGTCAAGAATAATCAAGACCGGCGAGTATGAATGCATTTATAAACTTGGATGAAGAGGAAGAGGTTTATTTTGTCCAGCTAGAGACAACTAGATCTCTATATGATTGATACGGGTGGCTGTATAGTTGTTGCTCTGTTGATTATTTTTAACCGTGTTGTAAATATGTCGTCTTAAATATAATATATAAATTTAAACTCTATATACATTAGACTATTAAGTTCTATACGGAATTTACTTACCCAATATACCGATACCAATAAACTAGACTTTTGTTTCGTCCCTAGGTGCTCCTAATAGAAGCAGGCGGAGGAGAGCAGTTATACATGGACATCCCAGTATTGGCCACAATGCTTCAGTTCACAGACGCCAACTGGGATTACTACACCGAGCCACAGGTAAACAATAAACAATATCAGAATGGACATTTTATCTTTACCTACCAGCCATGTAAACGAAAAGCTTTAATACGAGACGGATTTCACGGATTGAAAAACATTGCACTATATCGGAACACTGAAATATGTCATATACATTTGAATACCTTTGGAAAACTTACGTTACTTATTTGACACATTACGTGGTTCCATCGTGATACAGAAAGTTCAATTATTGAGTAACCGCCTACCATCAAGTTGGCCGCATGCTTATTCGTATCTCGTATTAGTGCATAAAAAAATCGAAACTGTGCTGACACGAAACTAGAACTCGAAATAAACCAATTAGGACTTTATTTCCATAGCTATAGGTCTGTCTCCCAATGATAATCTGGTCGTTTACAGAGCCTTGGGCCATTGGGCCTCCAAGGTTATTCAAAGCCAACATGTACCTAAAAAATGTATATTTAAATAGTGTTGCTGTATTTAAAGTTAATTTAAAAGAAAATAATATTTGCTCACCTAAAAGTTACTTCTAACGAGTGGTGGTAAATGTAAAGCGTGAAGGTAGCATATATAAAAAAACACACTATATCAAAGGATGATACGTTTGGTTTAGAGCCTTTTAGCAACAGGCTGAGTCGCGCTTACTTGATTGCACACTGAGCGTTACCCTTTCCTAAACCGGCACTGCAGGTATTGTACAGTGTCCAAATGGTTTTATATAATTATATATTTAAAAAATTAAAATAGCTTTTATAAAATGATTGTCGAATCTAAATTAAATCTATCAAACAAACAAGGGATGACGCGAAAGATGTACACGTCTATGGAAGTGCGGCACTTCCCTCTCTATCTACTTCGTAAGGGTAGCGGCGTGATGACATTGTCTCACGTTGGTGCTAAAATCTCCAGAAAACTGTATTCTTCTAACTGCACCTTTCCTAGAGAAGCTTATAAGATAGCGTTCAATAAAAAATAATAATTACTTATAACTTGACGAAACAGATATACAAAGCAAAAGTGTGTGCAAGAAGAGGCAGAGGAAGGCCACGTTCCAACTACCTGGATCAAATAGATCGGACTCTCAAGGACGGGAACGTTAAGAGTACTCGAAACCGACGAGCATGTATGAAGAGACTGATGAATGTGGACGAAGCGAAAGAGGTATGTAAGTCTAGAGAGAACTGGTGCTCTATACTCTCTGCCTACCCCGTTAGGGACTTGGCGTGATGATATGTATGTATGTACTTATAACTTAGAGCCGGTTTAGGTCGAGAAGGTAAATAGTTGAAAAAATATTATTGCGTGTGTTGCCTTGAGATGTTAGACGAAAATTCAGTTTTAACTAAAAAAAAATAACCGTCATTATGACCTCGTTTATTATTCCGTTAATAAATTATTTAAAGTACAACAATGAATACTTAAAATCGACTAAAATATTTATAACTGGCCACTAATATTTTAGTCGATTGTTCGTCATTTTGGTTTGTAACTAACTGCATTACCCGGTTTTGCACGGGTCAATAGATAAACCGTTCCTCTGTTAGATTGGTATTTAGTGAAATGTGTGTCATAGCTAAATGAAGAGGAAGCGAAACCTTTGTAGATTATTAACATTATTTCAATCACTTTAGTGCCAAGAGTCATATTGGTTGTACCTATGTGATTCGTCAGATATGAGCTGATGATATTCAAGTATTCCGTACTGACCGTATCCAAACGTTTCTTGGAATGTAGTTTTACGGACCGGTACGACCTTCACGTAAATCGCTAGTATTAATCCAGTAGTTTTTCTTTATTAACATTGTCGGAAGCCGCGACGACATAACTTAGCAGCAAAAACTATTAGGTATGTAAACGAAAAATAATCCTACAATTTAAATTTTATAAGTATTTGTCTTACTAATATTATAAATGTGAAAGTTTGTAAGTTTGGATGTTTGCGGTTCTTTCACTGATTTGGCTGAAAGTTGAAATGGTGATAGCTTATACCTAGAAATAGGACATAGGCTACTTTTTTTTTATCCGAAAAATTCTAAGTTCTTATATTATGTACAATGTATGATGCTCTTTCACGGCATAACGGCTGAACCGATTCTAGCAGGAAAATTTCTGAAGCTACTTTTTCGAACTCCACGCGGGTGAAGCCGCGGCCATAAGCTACTAAGTTAAGAATGCCAAAGATTTTGAGAATATTACCTACTCAATCACGCCAAAACTTATATATGTTATGTTATATAACGCCTTAATGCTGTCCCACAAGCGTCCCCGAAAGGGTAGGCAGAGGTGTAAGTATGTAGGTAGGTATGTGAAACTTTGCACGACTTTGATACATACGTCTTTGAATTACTTTTCAATCGTATGCACGTTTCCTCTCGATGTTTTCCTTCACCGGAAAGCTCATGGTGTGACTAATCACTTGAGTTGAGAACAACTGATTGTTCTAGTCGGGATTCGAACTTGCAATCTTTGTGTTGCAGGCAACTACTTACTACTCGGACCACTGGGCCACCAGGGCTCTTATAATAAATAGCACTATTTAAAAATATAGTAAAATACCTAGACTAGAATACGTACATACTTATTCAAAATGCACAGCCATCTCTTCATGAGAGTCACGTGCACTAGCAGAAAAGGTGATAACTACGTCAATTGTTATTAAGGTTTCCTTGCTAGGTGCGCATATTAATAAGCAGTTTGACGTTTGCTGTTAATACATTTTGTTTGATAATTATTTAATAATTCTACATTACACTTTCCAGTGTTTCAAGAAATACATATTACATGTATATAGTATATGTTTTGTATTTATTTATGTAGATTGTCTATTATTTATATATTATAATAATTGTTTCTCTTTCATCCTCTCACTGTCACTGTCACACCTACCTTTTCTTTCTCTGTTTCTTATCTCTCTCTACACTGGCTGCCTGGTAGAAATCGCTTTTGCGATAAGGCCGCCTATTGTGCCTACTACATGTATTTTTTGTCATTACTGTTTGTTTTTTAAATGTGTGTGTTTGTACAATAAAGGATATATTATTATTATTATTATTATTATATTACATTCTTAAGAGCCAAGTGAACTTTTCTGTTTTGAATTTCTTTATAAATTACATTGGTAATCTTATTAGCAATAGTAAAACTGCAAACTTTGTGAGAAAATGTTGCCTGAAGTAGATCTAGAAGGTAGACCCGTATTACAGGTTACAAGTATAATTAGAAACCACAGCTCGTATTACAATATTATTGTAAAAGAATTTAAATAGGTTAAATCTTTATATATATATATAATTCTTCTGTGAGTGTGTATGTCACTGAACTTCTCTCAAACGACTGGACCGATTTTGATGAAATTTTTTGTGTGTGTTCAAGGGGATCTGGGAATGGTTTAGATTCACAATTGGACGCGATAGGTGGCGCCACCATCGTATTTTTTCACGCGAGCGAAGCTGGGCGGGACAACTAGTATTATAATATATTCAGTGGTGGATTAACTATGTACATACGTACGTAGCCAGAACAGCAATATTTACGGATCCGCGCAATTGGGGGCCCCGCGCAACAAGGCGCGCTTTCTGACCGGAAAAGTAACTACAAAATAACATCGAAGTTTTTTGCTTTACCATAACCATACAAATATAAACGTGTTAGAGCAATCCAAGGGCCTCCCGCTGACTTAATCCGCCACTAAATGTATTTTTTGTACATTATTATAGTCACAGTACCGTAAAACGTAATAGATTAGTAAAAACATAGTACATACATACCTATCATCACGCCGAGACCCTAGGTTGTAGGCAGTAGCGGGGTAGGCAGAGCGAATAGAGCGCCATGTTACATGTAGATATGTGTATGTTATTATATCTCCTTCGTCTTCCTACAGGGTCCCCGAATAGGTAGAGGTTGAGAACTCCCTCTTTTCGCTTGAGATATATTCAGGCGTTAAAATATTTATATTCATAGATTATTATTATTATATACCTAGTTATATTAACAAATATTTTTTTTGGGTCGCAAAGCTTATTAAACAACGTCGCCCCCTAACGTTAGCATCACGTGTAAGGAAGCGAGACAAGCCTCCATATTTAAAATACCATAAATAACAAAACGCCAAAAACATACCATAGACGTATATATCCTCACGCCTTCCCACAAGGGTCCCCGAAGGGGTAGGCAGAGGTGTATAGGTAATACCCAATAATCTATTTGTAGTATCAAAATAACAAGGTTTTCTTGCCTAAATGCATTTGAAAGTACTGCAAACATTTTTTTTACGGCGTCTGTTCCTGTTACGAAACGACTGGACCTTTACCGGCAGATAGGTAAATAATAATATAAGGAGTAAATAAATAAATAAAATAAATATCCTCACGCCTTCCGACAAGGGTCCCCGAAGGGGTAGGCAGAGGTGTATGGGTAATACCCACACACCCACTTTCCGCCAGAGGTATATTAGGGACCAAGTCGTCGAGAGACAAGCACAGTGAAGTCCTCACGGAGAATTAGCACCTCACATCACCTTGCAAGTACACTTTGAAGGTTTCTTTCACGGAAAATAGACGTCAATTGTTTTTTCCGACTTAGGATTAGTAACCTCATTTGTTACCCAATAACGGAAGGTAGGAAGTTTAATTAATGATCCTCGACCTCTATCAATTGGGATTCAATATGCGTTCACAGCTGAAGGCAACTTGGGGACACCGGCGTTAGTATGTAGCTCGCACTCATGACCGGAGGAAACTGAATAGACATTGTTGCTTTATCCTTAACTTAGATCACATACTACTTAGTACCAGTATTAAGCATATTTTTTCACATTAAGAATAGGGCTAACTGCTCCTTGGGTTGAGCGATTTAATAGAGGTAAATATTGAAAAATTATGATGTTAGTCACTTGGATTACAAAGACTGCAGGCTCAAGGAATTTTCCTTAACTTTTCTACAGTGATTTATTACACTAAGAACTTTACCTCGAAGTAAAACATCGTCAGGCAATACATACGTTTGAGACGGTACGCTTGACATCTGTTTCTTTAGTAACTATAATACATACATACATATCATCAAAGAATAAAGGTTGCCTATCTTGGTCATGTGCTTAGGCACTCAAGATACGAACTTCTGCAATTGATAATCATGGGCAAAGTGGCTGGAAGACGAGCTGTCGGGCGCAGGAAGAAATCATGGCTGCGAAACATCCGGGAATGGACCGGAGTGAGAGAGAGGAGACCAGTGCAGCGCAGCTTTTTAACCTCGCCAAAGACCGAGAGAAATATGCGGAGCTGACATGAGCTGAGAAGACATATCAGCGCGCCCTCATTCACGCCAGTAGATTTGTGAATCTCTTCCTTGCGGATTCGATCTAAGATCGTTGCATCGCATCGCATCTCAACTGCATTAGCTATTTTCATACTTCTTCTGACAAACCCAGGATTCGCTGCCATACAATAATGTAGGCACCAATAATATCACATTGTGGGTCTGCACCTCGAGCATACTTTCTCAGACTCTATCAACGCCGACATGGCCCCATTCACCTTATTACCGGCAGTTATCCTTCTTTCAACATCTTTTTCATACTTTCCATCTCGTGTGAACATGCTTCCCAGATATACAAATTCATTCACTTGCTCTAGAATTTGCCCATTTACCGATATAACACACTCGGTCACTTGTTCATCTCTTTCTAATACCAGAACCTTAGTCTTGCCAGCGTTTAAGCGCAGCCCCTTTCACATAACTATAAATATAAGTTACGGCGATAGACTCGCCATCTATCACGTTGGCACCTAAAATATATCTCTGGCGGAAAGTGGGTGTGTACTATCTATACACCCCTGCATGTCGTTCGGGGACCCTTATGGAATGGCGTGAAGATATACTATTATTATTATTATTTATAAATATCTCCAGCGAAAATGTTCCTCTCACACCCCGCGCGCCAGTAGCATTAAACTAGCCCTTTAATTATTTAACCCACCCGCCCAGTCCAGCCTAGGTCCATATCTCGCAAATCAACAACGCCCTAAACCGTGGGCTGAACCCCACAGGGAGTGCTCTTAGACTTTTGGTCTCGCCAATGTTTGGTTAAGTAAAAAAAATTACCGGTACTCACGCTATGAGTGGCAATTTAAAAAAACATTTAAAGAGTTTTTTTGCTCTTCGGGAAATTACAAAAAGATTATCCAAACATCTGCGGATGTTTCATCATGATTGTGTAACGATGTTCGTTAACTATGTAATATATATGTATACTATTAGGATAATTAAGGCAATTACGTAGGTGTGTAGTGCATATTTCCAAAAAGATCAGATAATTATTAATGTCACTTATCAATTAACTAATAGCGAGTGACCTCGCGTGGCTCCGCTGTAGCGTGTTCACGGTCTATTGGAAGAACGAATTATGGACTGCCTCTGACCTAATTTTAATTGTAGGTATGAACAAATTTTAATGAAATTAGTATATCAGATCCCGTTCTCAATACCACCCACGATCTCAAACCGCGTTAATTATATCATCTTTAACGTCAATTATGTTTATACACTGCACATATGTACACCCATATCATGACACTGAGTTCCTACCGGATAGTCAGCGAGAGTAGAGCGCCTGCTCTCTGTAGACCTAAGGACTTCTTTTGCTATCATCAGCCTCTTCATAATTAAAAGTTCAAAAGTAAATTTGAGGGCAGGCTTTCCGGGCCTTAGACTACTTATACGAGATACTAAAAAAAATATTCTCAGCTTTTGAAACTTGTTCTAGTAGAATAGCTAGTTAGTCTAGTTAATAATGATGAGCTTTTATAGTTATAGTTCATACAGTTTTAAGGTACAGAAGTAAATTTCTTTCGCACTCATGTCATAAAAACAAAAGTGGGTATACAATGCTAGCGATTAAAGGTCGGCTGACTAGAAACGTTAGGTTGCACCCACTTGACCTTGCACGCCGTGTTTTAGATGAATCCAATGTTAAAAATGTAAGGCCATAGTGACTCATGGGATGAAATTTACTTCTTTACTCCTCTGTTTTTCGTTTACAGTTTCAAATGACATATTAACGGATATTTTCCCAATAAAGGGAAGCAATGCGATACTTATCCATACATATGTATAATTTAATTAGTAGTGTCTCTTACATTCTCAAACTGTCTTTTTATCAAATGCATACAAATGTACCCTATGTATTTTTGCCAAAGAAAGAATCGTTTTACTGTCTGTATGTTTGTTCCGGCTAATCCCCAAAACGACGTTACCAAGCGGAATTAATATCAACGCGGATGGAATCACGGGTAAAAACTAGTCACACATAGAATTTTGCCATGCAATGCCCGAATTGAAAGCGGAAGGTCATTGGCGCGTGTTGACGTAAACTTAGTTTCCCAAGTTCGCAAGGATATGACTGGTCACGCTGTAGAAAGTCCACATAAGCAGACAGATCGGTATCACCACGCTGCGTCATATGATGACCCACAGTGTCTCTTGTCAACCCTTCGCTTTGAGGGTGTGTTGCTGTTTACCAATGCGCATAGGATCGCAAACTAATGTTAAAAATGCTATAATATGTCCGTTACGTGTCATAGCCACTTAAGGGTTCCTTAAACATTGGGAACACAGATGGGCAATTTTTTTTCCATAAGGACATGGAAATTTTTACGTAAGAAAAGAACCGCTAGCAGTTATAACCGCTTCGTGCGTCAATTGTTTCTTATAGATTGCAGAAAACTTAATTGCGATAAAAACCATTTGGAGTCTGTCTCAGTCATTTCCCCAGGTTCATGATGTATATAATTGAATAAGCAATTTTTTGCCCTTCTGGTTCAAAACTGTAATAGAATAGAACAATGATAAGAAAATACCCATCTTAATACTCAGTCACGACTGTATTCACAATAATGTGACGCATAACTGGCGATCAGTCTTAAGTATACTATTGCCTACAAACCCAGGAACACACAACGCGACTGCAGTTCCTACAAGTCATAATAAATACCTGTAAATACCTATAAATAAATAAATACCTGGGACAATTCCACACAAATTGACCTAGTCCCAAATTAAGCAAAGCGTGTGTTATGGTAACTAGACAACGGTATATTTACTTAAATAGATAGATATATACATAAATACATAGGACATCCAAGACTAAGGTACAAATACTCGTGTTCATCACACATATATCTGCCCTCAGCGGGATTCGAACCCACGACCTTTAGTTTCGCAGTCAGGAGCTCTAACCACTAGACCAGACGGTCGTATTTCATACGACGACATAATTAATTGGAATCCATACCATAGTGTGTTACAGCTATCATTATTCAAGAATACAAGTAATATTGCACAACTATAGTAATAATCATGCATCTGGTGTTCACCTATAAGTAATTTTACATTAAGTTTAACATCTACGTCAATCTAATTGCTTATTAGAGTATGTATTAGAGTAACAATTGTTGGTTAGCATAATAACTAAGAAAATGAAAATAATGTTACACTACGTTACAGATAATGCCATCCACGAAGACGCGCACCACCAATTTCTAGTCGAAGGGGTTGCGGGATGCGGGGAGTATGACCCGAGTCTATTCATTGTAGTGTGCGTGTGAACTCATAGGTAATCAGTGTGTACTGATATTATTCAAACACTAGTGGAAGGTTGCACTTACACTATAAGCTATAGGGAAGAATAGTGTGGCACGTCGTCGTGGATGGCACTATCTATACTGTCACTTTCGTGCTCTTCAACGGAGGAATTAAACAGTCAGTGAACACTTTAAAAAATAAAAAACATTAACAGCCTATTTACGCTTACAATACCGAAGTATCACTTGTGCGTTGCCACTCTGTGTTCGGAGAGTTATACTGTGCTGGCAGCATAATGGGACTAATCCCTCTGCTTCCAACACAATGGTGTTACATTGTTATCCTCCCCCCTCCCCAAGGAGCTCATTACTGGAAACCTTATTCACCGCGTAGGAAGACAACACAATAAATTGTGTTATTTGGCTACGCACTTCTATAAGGTGGAGGTCCTGCCCCAGTCGGGCAGCTCTAAATTCGAACGGGAAACCCGTTATGCCCTACCTCTCTTAAAGCTCTTACCTTACCTATTCTTCAAAGGAGGAACCATACATGACGTAAACAAACCCCTTATAAGTAGCATCACGTGGGCAGTAACCGATCGCGATTACTCTAACACAAAAGACTTTAAACATTACGTAAACAACCATCTCATTTTTATACATTACAATGAGACATATTATGCGTTTTAAATGAGTCGTGAATATTCCGCTGACGTCTGATGTAAAGACCAGAACACCGCGTGTGAATGATAATAAGGCTTTACCGGCGGTTGACTTAGCAATAAATGGTTCAAGATCGGATCGCATTAACCCGTGATCACTTATATGGACAAACGCCCTGACCAAGATGAAAACCGTCGACTTTTATTACCGCACTAGCTTATACCCGCGGCTTCGCCCGCGTGGAGTTCGAAAGAGAAGCTTATGTATTTTCCTGCTAGAATCGATTCAGCAGCTATGCCGTGAAAGAGCATCATCTATACTAATATTATAAAGAGGAAAGATTTGTTTGTTTGTTTGTAATGAATAGGCTCCGAAACTACTGGACCGATTTCAAAAATTCTTTCACCTTTGGAAAGCTACATTATCCCCGAGTAACATAGGCTATATTAAATTGGACCCGATAGGTGGCGCTGCGATCGAGTTTCAAGAATTTTACCTTTTTACCCGGGCGAAGCTTTCTGTGTGTTTCTGTGTGTCTTAAGCTAGATTCGAGAATGGTTTAGATTTACAATTGGACCCAATAGGTGGCGCTGCGATCGTGTTACGGGCAATTTAACTTTTTCACCCGAGCGAAGCTGGGCGGGACAGCTAGTACTTTATAATATTAGAGTTTTGAATTTTTCAGGATTAAAAAGTAGCATATGTCCTATTCCTAGGTACAAGCTATCACCATTTCAACTTTCAGCCAAATCGGTTCAGCCGTTTTGCCGTGAAAGAACCGCAAACATCCAAACTAACAATATTATATTAGTAAGATACGGTTAATACCTAGGCATATGATAAACGTAACAAAGAGGAAAATTATAACAATGATCCAAATTTGAATTGAGGCAGAGGAATATTACGAAATATCATAAACTTATTATGTTTATATATATATATATATACTCTCTGCCTACCCCGTTAGAGACTCGGCGTGAAGATATTTATGTATGTATTATGTTAATTTGTTTTGCCCACGCAAATTTAGCCCTATTAATTTATATTGATACTACTTGTCCCGCCCAGCTTTGCTTGAGTGAAAAAATAGAAGCTACTGAACCATCATCTTTTTAAACCATCTACTCAAATATACACACAAAATTTCATCCAAATCCAGAATGAATGAAACCAATAATCCCCGAAATTAAAACTACTTCATAGTGCCTTACGATTAAGTACAATTTTATTATTAATTTCGCTTTTTTACTGCCACTACAAAAAGCAGATAGTCCCTTTAAGCACGACGGAGTATCGCTTGCGTGATCCTGTAGGCGGTTTTAAAGAAATTTATTTTAACGCATGTGCAGACTGTAGAAAAAAATCCCCGAGAACAAGCGTTCGGAGTTCTTCAAAAACGCTGTGAAAATATTCTTGCAGAGACGGCTGCGCACGAATTTATACACTAGGTGTTACTGATGGTATTACAAGCGTCCATAGGTGGTAACCGATTACCGCCAGGCGAGCCTCGGGCTTGTTGCCACATAGTGGCTTATGAAAAGCCCTTGATAACCTTACACCAGTGATGATCGACCAGCGAAAGCGGGGGCATAATCAAGAATCACATAGGCTAGTGAATTGTACGACGGACGCAGAACTTTCGCCATACAAAATTGCATCCAAATAGTCCTTCTACGATGTTCAGGTTTCGAGAACTTAGACTCGGCAACGGCAACAGTTATTGCAATCGTCCAGGGGCGGTGGAAACCCCTTACTTTCGCGGGCCGCATTAAATTAAATATAAATAATATCCTCACGCCTTCCCACAAGGGTCCCCGAAGGGGTAGGCAGAGGTGTATAGGTGGTACCTCCGACACACCCACTTTCAGCCAGAGATATATTTTAGGTGCCGATGTGACAGATGGCGAGTCCATCGCTGTTACTCGAGCACGACTATACATACCTTTGAATTGCTACTCAGACGTCTCGATGTTTTCCTTCACCGTAAAGCTCGTGGTGTGACTAATCACTGTGCATAACTTCAGAAAACCCATTTATACACTCGGGATTCGAACTTGCGATCTCTGTGTCGCAGGCAACTGCTCCAACCACTCGGCAACCACGGCTATATTAAATAATTTTAACAAATTAATAACCTAGTTCACCTGGTATTACTGACCATCAGGCGAACAAATACCTAATAGTAGCGTAAGGTTTGGTTTTTAATGATTAATACTCTTGCACTTGAACTTGGAGACAAACATCGCTTACATCCTGAAACAACAATCCCTTTCCTTAATGTTTACATTACGGTGACTAAACCACACATTCCAAGGTCGAACGACGTTAAAGTGGGGAATAAGAATGTGGAGTGTGATTATTTTCCTTTCCTCATTTTTGTACGAATGGACACTGACATTTAAAGACCTTCTGACCGTGACATTGGCATCGAGAAGAATGACTAAACGATAATTCGTTACAAACATAACAAAAAGTTCTAATCAAGAAAAATACAGTAACCGCAGTTACCGCGTGGTTTAAGTAGATTCGATATTCCTATAACGCCGGTACTAGTGCCCAAAATCATCACTTCAGCCTCTATCTACCTACCTTTCCTTGTCAGAACGCGTGCGGATATACAAAATAGCTCACTGATGTCTCTTTACAATTATAAAAATTAATTACACTTCAGATATTCATTAAAATACGAATACTTATGAGCATTTAAAAGTATTATTTATTAAATAAGTTATTACATACTTAAGTGTAAAACATGATGCTTTTTCGCAAATTCAGGGACTACCGCCCGACAAATACATATTTATCATACCGGGCTTCTGTCTGGTGATTTGCTCGCGGTAGTGAGTAAATAAAATCAATGCGACAAATTTCATCAAAAGTAGGAGTCTTCAAAGTCACACACACATTTGAGTTTACAAACATAAACTTTCGCATTTATCAAATAAATACATATCATAGTGTAAAATATAATCTCTGCTATCGTTACTATACCTAAAACTTAATTACGCGGCGAAGCTTATGATAGAAAATATTGTTGTTTTAATCAATTTTAAATGTACGTATTTCCCAATGCGTTGTATATTTCGACGACAAAAACAAATAATAGGATAATTGCCTGGAAACTGCCACATCAAATTCGAACATACCCACACTTATTTGACAATGAAGGTTGAATTATGTAGATATTTATGCTTTGTCTTAACGTACATCATTAGCAAAGATATATATTATAACTCAAGGTACAATCAGAAAAATATTAACCATTGTTTGAAACATTTTATCTCCATTGCTCTCGTTATCTAATTCAAAACGAGGATATAAGGCGATATGTTCGGCGGGTAGCCCATGAAATAACAGGAGCGCCATTAAACCAGTCTAGCCCAGCTCCCTTGCCCACGATCCAGCAACGCTCTAAGCCGAGGTTCGTACACCTCAGGGGGTGCCCATAGCTGTGTTGATTAGCACATTAAAGTGCCTGGCTGGAGGCCTAGGTCTCGCCATTTGCCGGGAAAGTAGCAAAAGTTCCCCGAACTAACGCTACGAGAGACAATACAAAAAAAAAAAAGAAAATTCGCCGTTAAGCAATTGCGACATATCTGCGTAGGGCGCGCTATCTCTGATTTCGACTATATAGCTTGTACATATCACATAGCGTTTCTACATAAGATGCAATTATTCGGCTGAGATGCAGGGAGAAAACGAGCAACCGCTCTTATACCTTAGTAGACGGCAAAGGCACTTGTCAGTTGGCATTTATGGTCCATAGACGAACTGCTATGACATTATTATCCTAATATATACATTTTTCCATCCTAAGATTCTATGCAAACTGCAGTAAATTCGTTGTTAAAAAAGAAATATATAATATATAAAAAAGAATATCTCTGACGTGTTACCAGTAAAAATTGGGAACCCCAAAATTTTTTGTTATTATAAAAACAAATCTATAATTATTTCTCATGTAAAATTTAATATAGCATTGCCATGTTATATACCGATACCGATGTTTCTATACCCAAACGCGATAAAAACTAATACCAATGAACATAACATCTGAAACAAACCCAACAAAAAGTGTAGGAGACCATGGAATACTACCGGTACATTCATTGGCACAACAAAAGCATTTAAAAACCACAAGCATGGAAATATATGATTGGTATCGATGAGGTTTTTTCTGAACTTTAGTACAGTGATTATCACACCATGAGATGACGGTGAAGGAAAACGTCGAAAGAAAACATGCGTGTATTTGAGAGGTAATTCAAAAGACGTATGTATAGTTGTTCTCGAGAAACGGAGATAGGCTCGCTATCTGTCACGTTGGCAACTAAATTTATATCCGGCGAAAAGAGGTTTTGCACACCTCTGTCCTTCCGGGACCCTTTTATACATACACAACTCTCACACGGTTGAACTTTTGGAACAATTGGAACAATTAGGACATGACATAAGCTATCTTCTACGCCTGGAAAACGATCGTCGATCGAAAGCGATCATTCAATCTTTACAAACAATTTTAAAATCTTACATATGTATGATGCCGTGGTGGCCGAGTGGTTCGAGCAGTTGCCTGCGACACAAAGATCGCAAGTTCGAATCCCGACTGTACCAATGAGTTTTTCTGAACTTAAGTACAATGATTAGTCACACCACGAGCTTTACGGTGAAGGAAAACATCGAGAGGAAACCTGCATACGTCTGAGAAGAAATTCAAAGGCGTATGTATAGTTGTGCTTGAGTAACGGCGATGGACTCGCCATCTGTCACGTTGGCACCTAATATACCTCTGGCGGAAAGTGGGTGTGTGGGTATTACTTATACACCTCTGCCTACCCCTTCGGGGACCCTTGTGGGAAGGCGTGAGGATATATTATATTATTATATATATGTATGATGTAGTAGTCCAGGAGGTAAATATTATAACTATCAGTATCAATTGAAGATGACGTCTAGTACAATGGAAAATCCTAATTGATATTAGCAGGTATTTACTAGGCTAGGAATTATATAATTGCATACTGAATCTGGAACTGCCTTGACCACGACTCCGTCATTTTAATTGTATACTATTCTAAATACGCCGTTAATTCACGGGCATTCATTAGGTCTTAGCTTGTGATAAGTGTTGTCTAGAGACTAATAAAAGAAATTGATGTATCTGTTTGTCTCGAAACCGACGAGTATGAAGAGACTGATGAATGTGGACGAATAGAAAGAGGTATGTAAGTCTAGAGAGAACTGGCGCTCTATTCTCTTTGTATAATTTTGAGTATATAAAGTATAATATTGAGTAATATCTCATTTATATGTGTAATCAAAAATTAACGCACTTGAAAAACCGCTGTGATGTTATTATTGTTTAAATACCTTATCGAGATAAAAATCAAACAAGTATGAGTAGATATGTATGTATTACTTATGAACTAGAATTGGATAAGATATTTGAACGCACAAAATCTTTGGAAGTATCAGTCGGATTTGAAAATATTTTTATGCATATAATAATATAACCAATCCTTGATGATGATAAAGATGGCTTTTAGCTACTTCTTCTGAACTAGGCCTTTGTCCATTTGGGATGAAATAGAAAACGATGTCACTGTACACGTTAATACATTAATTCAAAATGTCAAAGTAAGTTTTTATGTTTTTTATACAACATGAGTGGCAAACAAGCATACGGCCTAGCTGATGGGAAACGGTTACCGTAGCCTATTTACGCTCACGATACCGAAGTATCACTTGCGCGTTGCCACTCTGTGTTCGGAAAATTAAGAAGAAACGCAGAAATATGAGTCACTTTTGCAAGTTAGACAATATTTTAGCTTTTTTTATGTTTTAGCTAAACCATACATGAGATTGAAGGAATTATTTTTCGCAGCCATCAAATCACTCTCCCAATTATGTTGCATAAAGAGATGTTGCTGAGAATACACGAAGGTCACCAAGGGGTGGGAGAATTTTAAAGTCGTGCCCGGGATGTACAGTGGTGGGCAGGCATGGCGCATTAAATCGAGCAAATGGTGCAGTTGTTACAAAATCTATTGGGATTACAGCGAATAACAAGCTACGAAGTTATGTATATCGCACATGACAAAAAAATACTGAGATAATGGGACCCAGTTTCCCCCATCAGAATTAGGGAGAAGGCTCAATACAAGATTACATATTATAGATAATATCCTCACGCCTTCCCATAACGGTCCTGGAAGGGGTAGGCACAGGTGTATAGGTAGGACTCACACACCCACTTTCCCCCAGAGATATATTTTAGGTGCCAACGTGACAGATGGCGAGTCCATCGCCATTACGGACGCACGACTATACATCCGCCTTTGAATTGCTTATCAGACGTATGCAGGTTGCCTTATCGTCTCGATGTTTTCCTTCACCGTAAAGCTCGTGGTGTGACTAATCACTGTACTAAAGATCAAAATTGGTACAGTCGGGATTCGAACTTGCGATCTTTGTGTCGCAGGCGAACCCCACTACTCGAACCACACGGTCACCACGGCTATCACAGTATAACATCATTCTTAAGAACCAGACTTAGTTAATACTGCGCAATTGAAGTACTAATGACTAATATTCAGAAATCAAGATCATATTATGATATAGGTACACCCAGTTTCTTCAGAGTAAGAGATAAAATATATGGGTAAAAGCTCATATAAATAGGCAAGCTATATAGAATACTAATATTCAATAGGTCTTACTGGTCGATAACAGAAAACGGTGGTATAATATCGACAGAATCGAATACATGGAGGAATCAATGGTTGAATCCATTTGAAACATTGCCTCGGGCAGCTACGCAATTGTCCGTGAAGGAAGTTGAAGCGAAAAGGAAGTTGGTTAAGTTTTGGTGCAATCATTATCAATGGTGATTAAAGTAGTTAATAGTGGTGCTTTATAAAAGGGAGAAGTTAAATATTATGTATTAGCATTAGCCTATGATGGATATGTTTAAGAAAATATGAATAAAACTTTTATCAATTATCAAGTAGGTATATCTTATTAACAAGTTATCAATTTGATATAACCGCTTTTTACTACATAAATATGAATATATATATATATATATATATATATATATACTAGGCTACCTTTATTTTAGAGACTTTACTTTTGGTTAAATACCGCGCGGGTGAAATTGCGGGCACAGCTAGTATTAATATAATATATAATTAAACAGATACACTTCAAAGCCGCCGAGTAAAAATAATATTTTTGTTAATTAATGAGCGTCTGAATGAGCTAGGTACTTAAGAATAAATCATGTTGATTAAAAGTTATATTATAAATAATAAATTTTAGATTATTGAAAATCGTTTTTATTTATAAAAATATAATAATATATCCTCACGCCTTCCCACAAGGGTCCCCGAAGGGGTAGGCAGAGGTGTATAGGTAATACCCACACACCCACTTTTTTTTTATTCGATTTGCATTATAAGTTCGTATCGTCATTTTTAATTTGAATTTCGTTTCGTTATTTCTTACAGATCGCTGGGTGCAAAGGCATGCGCGGCGGTCGCTGCTCCTGGCCACGGGGCCGTGTGGTCGGGGGGTCATCTGTCCTACATTCGATGATGCACACCAGGGGCAATAAGAAGGACTATGATAGATGGGCTGCGAGCGGGAACATTGGTAGGTGTCATCCGAGTCACGCAGTCAAACCGACATAAGTGATTTACTTATATCACTGCCCTGCCAATAGTGTCCTCCAACTGTCCTACCAGCCAACAAAGTCCGCACCTAACTTCTATCGCCATACCCCTCGCCATCGACGGGGAATTCAACCCCATACCTTGAAACCACATAGGTTCGCTATTTGGGTTTCAGAGAAGTTTCCTTCCGCAAACGCTCGGGCTGTGGAATGAACTCCCCTTTGAGGTTTTCGCATGTACCCCAATCCCCAGAGGTACAGTTGTTTGCGCGTACAAGCACGAGCGATACTCCTAGTCTTGCAAGCGTCATTTTTTTATAAAAGCTTTTGTTAATTTACCGAAATGCCGAAAGAATTGTTTCATAATTAGCAATGTTAATACATCTCTTTATGATTTAATGCCATTAAGAACTCACAAATGTATATTTTTCATGTCGATGACTAAGTACACAATACTTTGCAGGTTGGGATTACAGATCAGTTCTCCAGTACTTCAAGAAATCAGAAAACATGCAGATACCAGGCCTGGCGCAAGACAAGTATTACCATTCTACGGAGGGTGAAATGACTTTACAATATCCGAACTGGCAAACTCCACTCTCGAGGGCTTTCTTGAAAGCCGGCGTTGAAATTGGTGGCAAAATCGTAAATTACAACGGAGCAAACCAAATTGGATACTCTATGATACAATTTACTATGAAAAACGGAACCAGAATGAGCGCCAGTCGAGCATTTCTTCATCCAATCAAAAGACGCAAAAACTTCCACATCGCAAAGAACGCCATGGTTACTCGCATACTCATCGATCCTTGGAAGAAAAGAGCGTACGGCGTGGAGTTTACCAAAGATGGTAAGAAATACACCGTACGAGCTAACAGGGAAGTAATTCTATCAGCTGGGGCCATAAACTCACCGCAACTTCTAATGATAAGTGGTATAGGACCTAAGGGGCATTTGACGGAAAAGAACATCACGACAATAGTAGACCTGCCGGTTGGCTACAACTTACAAGACCACTGGGCGTTAGGTGGACTTACTTTTGTGATAAACACAACTGACTCTATAAGATATGAAAGAGTAGCAACGCTTAGGAATATAATTGAATACTTCAGTCATCGCACTGGGCCTTTTACGGCACCAAGTGGTACAGAAGCTCTTGCTTTCATTGATACAAAAGATCCTCACAACGAAAGTGGATATCCAGACTTAGAACTACTGTTCGTGGGGGGATCCCTTGTTTCCCAGCCGAGTTACCAACAAGCTTTTGCTATAGAAAAAAATGTTTACGACCAAGTTTACGGACCAATTCAAGACAAAGATACATGGATGGTTTTCCCAATGTTACTACTTCCGCAGTCCAAAGGTCGAATTATGCTAAGAAATAAGAACCCGTACAAGAAGCCGATAATTTACGCAAACTACTTTTCGGACGATGGTCACGACCAGAAAGTTATACTGTATGGTATACGAAAGGTAATACAACTGTCCAAGACTAAAGCATTCCAAAAATATGGGAGCAAGCTGCATGACATTCCTTTGCCAAATTGCGCTCATCACGTCTTCAATTCCGACGACTATTGGTTTTGCGCTATGAAGACTATAACTAACACTATATACCATCATTGCTGTACCAATAAGATGGGGCCGAGCACTGACGCAGATGCTGTGGTTGATGGGAGGCTTAGGGTGCACGGAGTAAGAGGTTTGAGGGTTGTAGATGCCAGTATCATGCCCCATGTACCAGCTGCGCATACAAACGCACCCACTTTGATGATAGCCGAGAAAGCCGCGGATATGATTAAGGAAGACTGGGGATCTATCACATCGAAGTAATATTTATTTATTTATTTATAAATATTAGATTCAAGAGATTATATTAGATTCAAGAGATAACTATCCCAGTTTTTTATGCAGAGCTCTGGGTGGAAATCCCGTATTTAATCGCATGTTTGGATGATGAAATTACGTACTCATCAATTTAACACCAACACCGGATATAACAAAACAAATAATTATAATAAAATAAACAAATATCCTCACACCTTCCCACAAGGGTCCCCGAAGGGGTAGGCAGAGGTGTATGGGTAATACCCACACACCCACTTTCCGCCAGAGGTATATTAGGTGCCAACGTGACAGATGGCGAGTCCATCGCCGTTACTCAAGCACCACTATACATACGCCTTTGAATTTCTTCTCAGACGTATGCAGGTTTCCTCACGATGTTTTCCTTCACCTCGTGGTGTGACTAATCACTGGCAGATAGGTAATGTAAAAAAATATATATATATATATATATATATATATATATATATATATATAAAAGCGTGATTTTTTAGTTTTATTTTTTAAACTATATTTATTATTAACTTTTTAGTTCAATATTTTTCAAAAGGGAGCCAGAGAAACGGCTACGAGAACCAAGAAAGGCCGCAGGCGCGCTAATTACCCACGGAGAGTTACATACTGACATAATGACATACAAGTGAAGCTAATAAAAAGCGTGTAAAAAGGGAGTAACTTTAGTTACTTTTATTTTAGAAACTAAACAACAGTTTTTTTGTTAAATTCCACGCGGACGAAGTCGCACATCTAGTCTCATATCCTCACGCCTTCCCACAAGGGTTCCCGAAGGGTTACGCAGAGGTAGTACTAATCACTGTACCTAAGTTCAGAAAAACTCATTGGTACAGTCTGGATTCGAACTTGCGATCTTTGTGTCGCAGACAACTAACTACTCGAACCACTCGGCCACCACGGCTTATAAGCGGCGAATAATACAATATAAGATGTATGTGCATCTGGAGAGAACTAGCGATCTACTCTTTGCCTACCCCGTGAGGAACTTTGGCGTGATGACATATATGTCTATACTAATATTATAAAGAGGAAAGATTTGTATGTAAGTATGTTTGGCTCATCAGATACTGGACCGATGTTAATAATTTCTTTCATCATTTGAATGCTACATTATCACTGATTAATATAGGCTATTTTAATTTTTCAATTTAGGCAAAATAAAAATAATGTTTATGCAAAAATGTTTAAAAAATAAATGTCCACCCGTGCGAAGCCGGGACGGGCCGCTAGTACCTAATATAATGCGTAGGTATACAACTTGATTAATTACTGGTAGTAGTCATTGTGTCATTGTGTCAAAACACACCAAAAAAAAAACTTAATAATAAAATTAATTTTATTATTCTAAACTTAACACATCGACAGCGATCGTCTTATTATTCTCGTACTAGTATGAGTGCTTACCTTTAAGATTTGATTCGTAAAAATGCCAATTTCGATTCTTTGGTACGACTCCCAAATTGTTACGTGTCACCAATCAGATGCATTGTGATGAACACTGAACTTGAACGAAAGCAATGTCACGGTGAGTGTAGCTTAAACACCGCTATACATCTCACACACAACGCATACTTTTGTTTTTGTTCGCATATTTTTATTTATTATTTAATAATCTTGTAAGAACTGGATTTGGAAATTATTATATATATTATATTAAAAATAAACCCAATTTATTGTTTACATTTTGTATAGTCTTATTAATAATTAGAGTAAACTTTTCAATTCGACTTAATACATTGAACAGTTAGTAGTTCATACATACTAAGTCAATTCAGTAAAAATGCATTTTTACATTCAGAAGTTACATTTGTTTGCAAGGGTGCATGTGTTTTATGTAGCCTGAAATTTATACGAATACTATGATATGATAGGGTTTGTTTGACTGAATGCGCTTTCCTTAGGAACTAAAGATATAAAAACGTCTTGCATTAGATAATCCGTTCGTTGAGGAAGGCTATATATTCATCATAATATTCTCCAAGAAAGTAGGAACTATTGGACATTGGTAGTGCTACATATTCTCAAAGGAGTAATTACATATAGTAATTACTCCTATGATAGGTGTTAATTAAAAACGACCTTCCGAACCCGGCGTTTGATCATACGACTTGAAATCATTTCTTGCCGAGATGTCGAAGTTAATACACCACCGCGTTGCGTGTGCCTTGTATGTTTGTCAGTTCAGTCCGATGTTTGGTCGCGTCATTTTCCCTGCGGTAAATAAAACAAGAGGCTTCTCCCGCGGCACGGCAGTGTTGTACAAGGAGCTGTTATCCTGCATACTCGCAGCATTGTGACTTCACTATAATATCAATCGCAAGTTGAGTTAGTTTTAAGGCATTGTGTTGTGTAGTGATCCAGCATCATAAAACGGATTACACATACTCGAAAGTAAGTATTTTATATAGTTATAAAATATAACATATATTAGAATAAGGTAGGTATACATACATTATATACATCAAGGTCGAAAAGGCAAGGGCGTTACCCTGGTGTTGCGAGCGGTCAAAGGCGGTGGTAACCGATTACCATTAGGAGGACCGAGTGTTTGTTTGCCACTTTGCTTGTTGTTGCCGAGTTGATTGTTTGTTGTATAAAAAAAACATTAAAAAATACAGTTATATAGGTATAGGGATTAATTACAATAGTTTTTCTTTTACCAATAATTGGCTTCTTGTCAGTAATTGTTAAAAGTATTACAGCATTAACCTCTCTTGTATTGTTAAACCAAAGTCATAATTCATGGTCAGAATACGCTGATGAGGATCATTGCGAAAGATTTTATGTTAGTAGGTTTTATTCTGTGATTAACGTCGTAGGATCGCAACATTGTTTATTATTAGTATTAGAATTAAATTTCCGGACGCTTACCAGTAAACAAGGGGTAAGCCAAAGGTTCAAACTTATAGCACACGCGTCCTCTGATTGGCCGGCGTCCGGTGCAGTGTCTGCACGCGGCGGTGGCGATCAGATCGCTTGTTGTTACGTTAGGACACTGCACGCAGCTATTATTGAGGAAAACTGAGTTTTTCAGATTTAAATTATGGTGGAAGCGGAAGAAATTATAAATGTGGTCCACAGATTATATTATAATTGTTTAGTTGTACTTGTATTGTATATTTATCCGCTGTGAGTAGAGTTACTGTTTCCATGTCGATATGTAAGAAGAATAAAAGAAAGACAGCAAGACGGTGCAAGAGAATACTAGAGAGCTAGAGAGCACATTAATTAATACTACAAATTTATATATATATATATATATATATATCTATACTAATATTATAAAGAGGAAAGATTTGTTTGTTTGTTTGTAATGAATAGGCTCCGAAACTACTGGACCGATTTCAAAAATTCTTTCACCTTTGGAAAGCTACATTATCCCCGAGTAACATAGGCTATATTAAATTGGACCCGATAGGTGGCACTGCGATCGAGTTTCAAGAATTTTACCTTTTTACCCGGGCGAAGCTTTCTGTGTGTTTCTGTGTGTCTTAAGCTAGATTCGAGAATGGTTAAGATTTACAATTGGACCCAATAGGTGGCGCTGCGATCGTGTTACGGGCAATTTAACCTTTTCACCCGAGCGAAGCTGGGCGGGACAGCTAGTATATATATATATAATGTACACAGAGGATCTCTATAGCGAGATTTAATCTGACGTATAGCGACATCTTGTGACACAAAAAGATTATAAATATATGTTACACACAAAATGGTCTCTTGACATCCAACAACAATTGTTGGATGATACGTCTCATTCTGATTATAAGGGACCAGGTACAGGGTAAAAAAGGACCAGGTGTAGGACGAAATAGGAACGAGACTACATACCAACCTTAAGTTCACTTCATGTTCCTCTTCATAATTGATCAATAACAGCAGACAGAAGTAAAACTACTACAATATCACTATCCGTATCAGACAGTATTTTAGTCACGTGGCTCCAGGCTGGTGACGCCTGAACAAACGCGACAGTAATCGCCACCGTGCACGCCACCGCAGACGCAGGCTGACCGCGTTGGTTTGTCTTAGCCTTTATCTATATCCATTTTGAGCGTATCCACAACAGTGTTCTTGGAAAGTACTAAATATATACTTATACTACCTACTAGTTGTGACCCTCGGTTTCACCCGTATCATTTAATTTGATTATATATATGATATAGATTATATATGATCACTGCTCCGCCACCTTCGATAAGATGATGATATCCGCATGATGACATTTGTAAAGATATACACCGTATATACAGGTTGTTTAGTGCATCGTCGGCCAGAAGTAAATGAGCGATTGCGGGGGTCTGATGCTATCTATTCACTCCCCATATAAGACTCCTGGCCTTCCTAAGTTTTTTATAAATATATTTTAATGTTTTTTTAATCCCAGAATTTAGCATTAAAAATTAAATATAACAAACTAATTGTTTTAGCATCTCAATTTATTGATTCCATTATTGAATACTTCTGTCTGCTGTTATTGATTATTAATCCCAGTTTTATTGTAACGTATAATTAATTAAAACAAAAATTTTGAAAGGACAAAAATACATTTATAGCCAACTTTTAACTGCAATAAAAAACTTAAGGTTGGAATGATCCCATTATAGCAAAAAAAAAATTTTCTGATCATAACAAAACTTGATTAGAAAATCGACTATTCCTACTACTCTGCTCTCTTTACATACCTCGTAGGTACCGCGTGGTGATATATATGCATGAAGATAAAACAAATGAGGTCCGATAAGTTACAACTAACATAACAGAATCAACTCGCATAATGACACAAGTAATTGCATTACTAATTACCACATGCCGATAAACTGTCACATATATTTCTTAAATAAAATCGTAGCACCTTAGTCAATTAAAATTAAAGGTCTCACGGACCAGGCGGGACGGCGACGCGACGCTGGCCAGAAGGGAGCAGTAGTAATATTTTAGTTAATATCGATATGAGGCTAAAATACACCATCCCTCGATTATATTGATTTAAACCCATATATTAATTTATTTTACCCATAATAAAATAAAAAGTTTTTAAGAAACAGAATAAAAAAAATACTTTAGTCACACTATTTTTAAAAATCTTCAAAAAAGGTCCATTTAGTTTCGTTTTGTTACACATATACTAGTTTAATTTAATGTATGTATGACATGCATGTTAAAAAAAACTTGAGAGAGAACGGATGGAAAGAAGTTCAAGAAGCACACGTCACTCACACGGGGGTTATAAATATACAGCAAAAAAAAAGGACTAAAATAAATGAAACTTAACTTGCCAGCATCATCATCACAAATAAATACCAGCAGAAATACTGCAGTATTTATTTTTCTATACTACAACCCGAAAAACAAAATAACATGGACATGACATGGAAAGCAAAATAACTTATTTAATTTGCAACGGCCGGTTATCCAATTGTATTTATCATACATAGAACTGTGAAAGATGAAAAACCCATCCTTACGTCTATAATCAATTTTCATATCGGGACGAGCCCGTCCATGTTTAATGATATATTTTTTATTTTCGAAAGATTGTTTTGAGACCCAAGTTAACTCATTTAATAGGTAATCTGTAAGACAACAACCTATTTGTATTAACGCCGCCATTTCTCACCTAACAGACTACGTGACGACAAGAAACAAAAATAAACAAACAAACCTTTACGGTGAAACAAAACAAACACTGTGACAACACTTGACAAGTAAAATTTCACTACTTTCGTTTTTTTTAAACCATATAATACAACACAATCAAGCTTATCACATATTACAATAGATAAATTAGCATAACAAAACAATCCGTGCAAATTCGCGCGTAATAATGGCTAGTGGTGTTGCTGATATATTAGTATTAGTTAAGATATCACAATTTTTTTTAAATTTGACGTATTCATGTATTAGAATCTGACCATCTATGATATGCTAATATTTCTCAGTCAACTAATATCTCTAGTGACCATCCAAAATATATCGGATTATAATATTCGTAATACTTCGGATTCACTCGACTCAACTCGGCCGGAGTGATCCCGAACGTATTACCCGCTCTCATCGCCTTCGCACTGTAAGCAGTGATATCGTAACGACGCTGAGATCCTATCAACGTAGTTTTAAGGTGCAAATTCGAGTGACATCGCATTCAAGCGAGACGAAAAATTTGCTTTCTATAAGAGAGAGAGAGAGACAGACAGACTCGTGACGTCAAAAAGTGTCGTGACAACTTTTCGTACGAATTTTTTCATCGGAAAGTGTCGTGACAACTTTTCGTAAGATTTTTTTTCCGTCTAGCCCCCTTTCACAACGCGCGATAAGGAACTTCGTTCCAAAAAATATTTCGTTTCTGTGGATACTGTTTGTCGATTATTATCTATTTGTTTAACTTATTGTTATTTGATTACTGTTTGTATGCCGTATAAAACAGAATAAAATATGTATGCATCAGAAGAACTAGATCTAACAGAACTAGAACAGAACTCTAGATCTTTTCGCGTCATCATTCATCAGTCTCTACATTGTTGCGGGTGTCAAGTACAATTTTCTTTTATCACACATTTTGGTGTGAACCATATACATAGATAGGCACAAATGTCGCCGGACGAACTATAGATAATTTTTTAAAAGGTTTTAATGCTTTTAAAATTACTATGTTGGATCTGTCTTTGGGTCTGTTCACAGTAAAACATTTTCACGTGTACGTATCGACTACGACCAATTTTAGAAAGTTAATTTACATTATTTCGTAGAAAACAAAATAATATCTGGGATTTTCACAAAGAAAAATTAAGACGCCGATACAATGTTCGGTTGAGTAACTGAAATTCCAATAAACTTCAATATTTTAGCAGGTCATTTCACGTAGGGGCCGTTCAAGTATTACGTAAGCACTATTTCGTGTGATAAATGCGAATATTCGTACCCCCTAGCGGTATATATACACGCGCCCATATATTTGAGTATAGATCTAACCACAAAAGTATGGATTTTATTTTCTAGTTTCCATAGTACAAACATTCGTTAGTTTGAGTATAGGTTGCAAGCAATCGCCACAAGGCACATAACATACGTAACAAAGTACATAGCAATCCCGAAATGCTTAAAGAACAATACAAAAACTCGAGAGGTGTCAAGGGACACCCAGATGGAACGAAGTTCAAGAAGCACACGTCACTCACACGGGAGTTATAAATATACAGCAAATAATAGGTAATCTGTAAGACAACAACCTATTTGTATTAACGCCGCCATTACTCACCTAACAGACTACGTGACGACAAGAAACAAAAATAAACAAACAAACCTTTACCTAACCCAACCTACGTACCCAACCTACGTACCCAACCTACGTACCCAACCTACGTACCCAACCTACGTACCCAACCTACGTACCCAACGGTTGGGTAAGAGTGTCGTGACAACTTTTCGGAAGAATGTCGTGACAACTTTTCGTAAGATTTTTTTCCGTCTAGCCCCCTTTCACAACGCGCTATAAGAAACTTCGTTCCAAAACTCATCCTCAGCAGTCGCCTGCAACACAAAGATTGCGAGATCAAATCTTGACTGTACCAATGAGTTTCACTAAGGTTAAGTACAGTGATAAGGCACACCAAGAGCTTTTCGTGAAGGAAAACATCGAGGGGATGGATCAGGATAAACGCATACGTTTGAGAAGAAATTCAAAGACGTATGTATATATGTGAGAAACGACGATGGACTCACCGTCACCTAAAATATATATGTATGGCGAAAAGTATGTTGATAATAATATCGACATACTTTTCGCCATACATATATATTAGGTGGAGGCGGAGGTGCGCCTACACCTTCCGGGACGCTTGCGGGAGGGCATGAACATATAAAAGTAACCACTTTTCTGAACCATCCATAAAAAACTTATAAAGGCAAACACAATACAATAATTATATTTTATCTCGATTATAATTCAATCCGAAATAATATGGGTACAAACGACATAATAATAGCTACAACATATATGTACCATATGAAATCGCCAAGATGTCCAAACCTGCCTTGTGACCTTGGTAACGGATACAATTTCATTGTATTCGAGTGTTTGAACTGGTGAGATTTTGCATAATTTAAGTATATTTACCTAAGCTAGAGGTCACCCAGTGTTCGCAATTCGATAAT
Organism: Drepana falcataria; assembly: GCA_945859725.1. NCBI lineage: Eukaryota > Metazoa > Arthropoda > Insecta > Lepidoptera > Drepanidae > Drepana > Drepana falcataria. The sequence continues at coordinate 3,281,118 of OX243941.1, read as the reverse complement.
AATTAATTTAAGTTTTAACGTCATTACGGATATCACAGGCATGTTTTTGCATTATTATGATTATCATTCAGTAAGACTAATCATAATAAATATTCTCATTTTGACCACTTGTAATTTTTGTGTGTCAAACGCATGGTAGTGTGTGTAATGTTTTTTTATAAATGTGGCGATTATTTTAAACATAATGACAAAAAAAGATCTTTATGCACACCATCATCATATAAACTTTAATAAATATAATATAAATTTTATAATAAAATATTAATTATCATAAATTTAATATTCCGTATAAAGAGCCGTGGTGGCCGAGTGGTTCGAGCAGTTGCCTGCGACGCAAAGGTCGCAAGTTCGAATCCCGACTGTACCAATGAGTTTTTCTGAACTTAAGTACAGTGATTAGTCACACCACGAGCTTTACGGTGAAGGAAAACATCGAGAGGAAACCTGCATACGTCTGAGAAGAAATTCAAAGGCGTATGTATAGTCGTGCTTGAGTAACGGCAATGGACTCGCCATCTGTCACGTTGGCACCTAATATACCTCTGGCGGAAAGTGGGTGTGTGGGTATTACCTATACACCTCTGCCTACCCCTTCGGGGACCCTTGTGGGAAGGCGTGAGGATATATTATTATATTATATACTCCTCCGCCCGCCGCGTAGTTTACGTAAAATATGTGTAAAAAGATTCTGCTTTAGGTATTACTATTATGATATTCTGGAGGTAAGAAGGATAGGCACTGAGGTTTTAGTGAGGAAATATGTCACATGGCAAGGTATTATTACCATTACTTAGATATTAGCAGAATCCTACGTTTCCAGCTCCGCTCTCTCAGGTCATTGTATTATTATATGTATGTAAATGTAGGCTACATATAACCTTCCTTCATCAACGGGCTATCTAATGAAATATATGTATGAGTTCGCATTTAATAAATAAATTTGATCGATCGAATTTGAAGCTAATTAGCGCACATCAGATACAGTTCATAGTACACATTCAAGGATAGAACCACTTTACCAGATTTTTTTTAAATCTGGTATAGCTTACTTGTGTAATGTCACTTATATATATTTTACATATTATGAAAGGCTAAAGGCGGCAAACTAACGAACTTCTTAAGATTCTGTAGGTCCAAACAGTGTCCCCCAACCGTACGGTAATTATCGTACGTTTACATTAATTTATATATATTTTTTAAAGCGTAATGTAACATTAGTTTTAAATGTTATATTATCCATGTGGTTACGATAATTTTGACTACTTTCCATCCATGTATGCACTACGCCGAAATAGCCGGGTGGCAATATGCCGTATCATACAATAAAATTGTAGTTGTCCGTAACTAACCTGGATTTTATTAAGTTTTAGTTTTAGTTAAGCGATTCCAATCGCACAAAACTATAATACGCTAAACGTAAGTAATTCGCGGACTATTCAAATCGCGAGGTTAACTGTCCTTATTAAAAGTGTTTCGACCTTAGGAACTAATTAGTGACTAAGTGCATAAATAATGCAATGTTCCGTGGTATGTAAGATGATTGCTGGTTACAAGCCCGTAGAATTATGGACGGATGGAAACCAGATATAGTTAATGCATGCGGTACTATAATCGCCATGTATCAGCACTCATTTAAGAGATACCAACTTGCCGACCGTCCCAATGAGAAGTATGAAGTGAGTAAAAAAGTGTATAAGTCCGCGATAAACATAAAAACTAACGAACGGGTTTTCACGGTCTTCGTGTTTTTCACTAATATTATTGTAGTGTAGAGGAGAGAAAGATTTAATATTGCTCTACCGAATGGAGCCGAGCTGTAATTATACGAGTTTAAAATTTATTACAATATAGCTTATGTTACTTCGATAAGGATGTTTACTAATGGGGAAATATTTTTTTTTAATCGGTAGTGTATATTTAATGTAAATCGTACAAAACAAACAAACATAAAATCAAATCTTTCCTCTTTTAATATTAGTTAAGATTTCATCCTTTAATTATATTATTGAATTCTATAAGTAATTGTACAGCAACATAATATGCCTTTCTTCTTTTTCGTTATCGCTATAGTGACACCATCACACGCCAGTCTAGAGAATCATTATTATCGTTCACCTTCAAGACGAATCAATTTTATCTCACGAAAATAGTAGGTATTAATGAGTGTGCGAATTTAAAATTATACAAAATAATTGTATGAGTATTATGTAAATTATATAAAAAAAAAAATTTTAAGTTGCGTGTATTTCTTGTTGGAAACTCAAATAAATAAATGTGTGTGTATAAATATCAAATCAAATCAAAAAAATATTTATTCCACGTAAGGGGCACTGGCAACTCTTAATAACTCTTATGATTGTATAGTGCGTAGGGATACCACTGAAAACTACTGAAAATGCAACGGGGTCAGAGTACACCAAATGTATAAAAAAATATCGATACAATGTTTTTTTTTCATGTACAAAATTGAAAATTTACTTAAACAGTTTACTCCAGTACCTACAATTATTTCGTCAACTTTTAAATTTGACAAATGAAATAATAAACCATTAGCTTAGCAAAGCAAAACTAATCGCGAGACTAGCTTTCTTAGAATTTGTGTTTGTCATTACACTTGCATAAATATTAATTACAAAATAATTGACCAATTAATTGGTTATCATTGTCTTCTGATATCTTTTCGAGATAACAATGTGTTGCACAGTGTTTGCGCAACACACGTCGTTGATAAAACGAGCAACCTGCCCTAAGATAGGTAGAAATGACTTCAGATCTAAGTGTCATCGCTACATGTAAGTACTTTTTATTCAACTAGGAATATAAATATGCATTATGTCTGATGGCAACGAACAAGGAAATAATATCCAATCGCCCTATATCAAGGGGGAGTACATTTCTTGCTAATAAGTGACTCACGTTTTAGTCAACCGACTCGCAATGCGTCGCGTCATGTGACTCATCTATTAATTAATGACATAAAAGTTGTGAATAAAATAAGTATTTCTTGTAAATGTACATTTGGCTGTTTTATTTTATTCACTTAATATGAAAAACTCTATAGAAAAGTGCGCAAACGTACAAAAAAGAGTTTTTAATCACAAAAATATTAAGGCCAGAGTAGTTTTACCAGAGTAAATTTGGAGTTTGGGCTTAAGTCTACAATAAGATTACCATCGCTTCAAATGTATTTTACCAATATTTGGATCCTTCGGGGTGAACGTAGGGTGTATGGGATAAGTTAAAACTTTGTTAATTTGTATAAGCCGTGTTGCAGAGTGGTTCGAGTAGTTGCCTGCAACACAAATATTGCAAGTTAGAATCTCGGACTTGCCATCTGTCACGTTGGCACCGTGTGGATACTACCTATACCTACACCTCTGTCTACGACCCTTGTATATATGTGAAAATGTGGAAAAAGTGTGAGAAGGCATATATATATATATATATATATATATATAATATTAATTAGTATACATTGAAGTTTATGCGTATGCAAACAAAACTTGTAATACAAATACATTGATAATGTATCAACAACTACAGCTTACATGTTTGTTCTCATTTTTTTTCTAAATATAAGTAACTGGAGTTCACATTACTTACCTAAACGAAGTGAAACGATCTCATTTCCAATGGGTAATAATTCTTTCTCTGAAATACAACATTATCAGACTTGCCTGAGAAACGGCGACAGAATCTGTCACGTAGGCAACTAAATATAATCTCCGGGAAAAATAGGGTGTTATCTACAACACTTCCCCCTACCTCTTACGGTCACCTAATAAGTTGCATATTAGGAAGATTGTTTTAGGGTACAATAAACAATATATCTTTTTTCAATTACAGATGAGGCGACAGCACCATGCGCCAGCAATTACGGCGGCAATATGGCTGTTCACTCTTGTGGCGATGAGCAGAAGCACCAGTCCCATTACCTCCATCATGAACTTCCTACAGGATGGCACCAATCAGCTCGATAATGAGCCCGCCGATCGTGCCAACTTGCTCTCTGAGTACGACTTCATTATCGTTGGCGCTGGCACAGCGGGCTGCGTCCTCGCCAATAGACTAAGCGAGATTCCGGACTGGAAGGTGCTGCTAGTTGAGGCTGGTTCCAATGAAAACTATGTAATGGACATACCAGTCATAGCAAACTACCTCCAATTCACTTCAGCTAACTGGGGATACAAAACAAAACCCTCAAATAGATATTGTGCCGGCTTTGACAAACAACAGTGTCACTGGCCGCGAGGAAAGGTAATGGGCGGGTCAAGCGTTTTGAACTACATGATATACACCCGAGGAGCACCTCCAGACTACGACAGTTGGAAGGCGATGGGCAACGATGGATGGGGCTGGGATGAGGTATTGCCATACTTCAAAAAAATAGAGAACTTTAACATTCCCAGCATCGATGATAGCGAATTCCACAGCCATGATGGATTTGTTAACGTTGAATATGCTCCTTTTCGAACTACGAAAAGTAAAGCGTGGATTAAAGGAGCACAACAATTAGGATTCAAGTACACTGATTACAACGGTGTCAATTCCTCGGGCGTATCTTACTTGCAACTTTCCATGAAAAACGGCACACGTCACAGTTCCAGTAGAGCCTACCTACATCCAATCAAGAATAGGAATAACCTCCATGTATCGAAATCCAGTCTAGTCACAAGACTCATTTTCGACGATACTAAAACCATAGTGCTTGGGATTGAATTAGAAAAACATAAAAAGAATATGAAAATACTAGCTAAAAAAGAAGTGATTCTATCCGCCGGAACACTCAATTCACCACAATTGTTAATGTTGTCTGGAATTGGGCCTAGAGAGCATTTAGAATCTCTAAAAATAAAAGTAATAAAAGATTTACCGGTTGGATACAATTTAATGGACCATATCGCTGCTGGTGGATTACAGTTCGTAGTGAATCCACAGGTACCATCAATAAGAACAGAGTATTTAATAAGCCACTTAGATCTAATTCTTCAGTGGATGGATTCACACAAAGGTCCACTGTCTCTTCCTGGTGGTTGTGAAGCGTTAATATTCATGGATTTAAAGGATAAATTTAACTCAACGGGATGGCCTGACATGGAACTACTCTTTGTTGGATCAGGATTGAATGCTGATCCATTATTGCAACGAAATTTTAACTTCGATGAGCAAATTTATGCAGATACTTATGGACCTCTGGGCACATCTGACACTTTCATGATATTCCCAATGTTGATGCGTCCGAAATCAAAAGGCAGAGTTATGCTGCAAAGCAGAAATCCCAAAGCGAATCCGGTCTTGATCCCAAACTACTTTGAACATTCGGAAGATTTGCAAAAAATCGTTGAAGGGATCAAGGTGGCAATTGAAATTTCAAGACAACCGGCGATGACGAAACTTGGAGCCAAGTTATATGACGTACCTATTGAAGACTGTCTCAAGTATGGCTCATTTGGGAGCGATGCGTACTTTGCCTGCCAAGCCCAGATGTTTACATTCACGATATATCATCAAAGTGGAACTTGCAAGATGGGCCCAATAGGGGATTCTTCAGCTGTAGTGGACCCCAGACTACGAGTGCATGGTATCAAAAATCTTAGAGTTATAGATGCGAGTATAATGCCCGAGATTGTATCTAGTCATACAAATGCACCCACTTTTATGATTGCAGAGAAAGGATCGGATATGATAAAGAAAGACTGGGGTAAATTATAAGTATCAATAAAAATACTATGTGTTATTGTTCTAAAAGCACACCTGTGATTCATCTAGTTAAGAATTTTATGGTACATCCATTGTTTTTAAATAACTAGTGTCTGTTTCCTTTTAAATATTAAATTATTTAGAAAAGTAATGTTTGACATACAGATAATAATTTTATATGTGCGCATTACTAATTTAATTCTGAATAAGTTTGAAATACAGCATTAATATTTATTTATTTAAGATGCTCGTTTAGGATAAGTACTTAATTTAAGTAAGAGTTGAGTTTTGTGTGTGAAAATATCAAATTGAAGCACATTGTGTTTTTTTACTTCGTATACCCATAGACACTCCGCATGATAATAATAACAGTTCCCTATTAAAAAGCATAGCAAGAAGATCTACAAAAGCCTTTTGTAAACGCAATCGCTCGGCTAATGCAAGTAAAGCTAGGCGCTAAAAAACTAACACCCATGGCAATAATAATAAAGTGCCAAAATCATGAAAATAAAAAGACCGTGATAACATAAGTTTCTAGTATACAATAAGTAGCCTTTGAACATGAGCATATACAACAAGATTTAAATACATTATATGAATGCACAAGTGCGGGGGGGAGGGGTAGCGTACCTTACTGAATATGGCAGCAACAAACGAAGAAGGCGCTAAGCCAGTATTCGATATAGATAGCCCCATCCAAACTACAGCTCGGTGCAACCCATAATCAGGTTATCACTATATAACTGGTTATTCTTGATGGACTTATCGTGATTTCTTAAATATGCCTTAGAGGATAATTTGCAATAATCCAATTTCACGCCCTCTTGTGTTGAAATTATGAATTAACTTAAAATCATACAATGTGTTGTTTTGTTTGGCATTGATCCATGGCTATCACAAACCATTTAGCCAACATCAACAATACGAAAAGCATGTTATAAAGGTGACATTAACCTAAGGTTTAGTGCGCACATATATCTTTTGTCTTCATAGCTGTCTAAACAGCAAGGATTCATCTACATAATAGTCTGATGATTAAAGAGGCAATAAGTAGGTATTTACCACATGACACCAATTAATACAATTACTACTATTAGGCTACGGACTTCTATAAGGTGGAGGTCCTGCCCAAGTCGGGCAGCTCCAATTTCGAACGGATAACCCGTCCCTAACTCACTTATATTGGTACTCTATTCTCTCTGCCTACCCCGAAAGGGATCTGTTAGGTGATAATATGATAATGGTGATTATATAAACATATCTTCACGTTTTCCCACAAGGGTCCATCGCTTCGATTCTGCTGTCGATCACCCCAATCCCATAGTAGCATCGGCCGCCCGATAAAGACCTTCCCTTATCTCGAGGATAAGGCGCTCCAAACATGCCGCCATTGAATCAGATGACATAATTAAATACCCAAATTAATGGCAAATAAAATAAAATTTTGTTACAAAAGGACTCTGGCCACCTTGCCAGAGGGACAATATGGCCACAATTTAAAAAAAATCAGATGACATAACCCGTCTGTACCCCACAGGGGATGTCTTTAAGTACTTTTGCTTAGCACATTAAAGTGCCTGGCTCGAAAGCTTTGATCCCGCCGTTGCCTGGTAAGTAGCAAAAGTTCCCGAAACTCACGCTATGAGAGCCATACAAAAGAAAACCACAAGGGGGACCCTTAGGCTATGTACATATATACGTTGTACGTAGTAGGGTATGTATGTATATGTGGGTAAGAATTCAATATATTCGTCCTCATTTGCTGTATAGTAAGAAACTCCACGAGACAAGACATACCTAAAGGTCAGCTTTGATTACATTTTGCTATTCTTGGATGGACTTCATAAAATTTTATAGCGGTACACATCCATTAATTGGCGGCATCATTATTGGAAAATTGATTACAAATTTTTTGCGCGGAATATAAAATTTGATGATTTTTTTATACCACTTGGGTGGCAAACAAGCATGCGGTCCGCCTGATGGTAAGCGGTTACCGCCGCCTAAGAAAGCTTGCAACACCAGGGTTATCCCCCGCGCATTACCGACCCTGCAGGAATCTTTTCACACCCTCTTGAAGAACTCCATGTTCCACAGTAAATATTACAAATGCGGAAATTTGTTCGTCTTTCAGGCAAAAACTACTAAACAGATTCAATTTTTTTTTCGAGTGGTTCAAGCAACCTGCGACACAAAGATCGCAAGTTCGAATCCCGACTGTACCAATGAGTTTTTCTGAACTTAAGTACAGTGATTAGTCACACCACGAGCTGTACGGTGAAGGAAAACATCGAGAACCTGCATACGTCTGAGAAGAAATTCAAAGGCGTATGTATAGTCGTGCTTGAGTAACGGCGATGGACTCGCCATCTGTCACGTTGGCACCTAATATACCTGTGGCGGAATGTGGGTGTGTGGGTATTACCTATACACCTCTGCCTACCCCTTCGGGGACCCTTGTGGGAAGGCGTGAGGATATGAGTATTTTATTAGTGATTCAAATTATTAAATGCCAACACACCCTGAACCAAGCAGAGCCTATACAAAGATAGATGACATCCTTAAGTAAGTGCACTCAAAAAAGAAAAGGCGAATGTTTAGTGCAGGCGGCACCGACCGAAATATTAACGTAATACAAGCAGACAAGCAAACCAGGTAACGTAAGCAGACCATATGGATTTTAATTTTCTTATCTCAACCCAACTTGCATGCATATGTTACTTAATTTATTTCGTCATTTTAATGTTATTTGATCCTCATTGCGAAACTAGTGATCGCGGTGATGACGAATGACACTCAGAGCGGATATTTGTGTAGGCACGATTATTAACTCTTTGGTCTTCTGTGTTGGTAAGTTAGGTCTTAGGATCTTAGGTCGGCACTTGTATATATATCTATATACGTACGTATATAATTATATATACAAGTAACGAAACCGGCGTTCTCTCTCAGCCTACTCGGTGTGGATCTCGGCGGGATGATGTGTATGTATTTATTATTATATGTAAACAGTGTAAAAAACAACTTGATGTATATTTTTACAAATATTTCAAATCTTTATAAGACTGGAGATAAAAGAAGAAAAAGAGTTTTTTTTATTACACCGAAAATTTGACCGAGTCATATGTAACAACCTGAATAAGAGCAGGTTCGTTGATTACGACACGAGATTCTGTGAGCAGATATTATACGTGTACGGTGCAGTTTAATTCTTGTCAGTCGGTTGCTCTACACGTGAGCTTATAACAATGTACTCTGTGAAAACAAAGTTAATCAATTGTTTTTCATGAAAAATAAACCTAACCTAAGACGCTTTAAAACCCAAGTTTGATTGAATCAGTTAGTATTAACATGCCACTGTTGCAAAGGTACGAAATAGAACAGAGGCTACACTAATAAAAGTTGATAGCAGTAAGTATTCAAGTCTTAAGGTATGTATGTCTTCTAATTGTTTTGACAAAGCAGCGACAACCGCTGCTAAAATTAAACCAATATTGTTAATGTATAACAGATATTAGACTTATTGTTAATATAAAACAGGCGTCTTGTTTAGTCAGTAACTCTGCTCTGACCACTAAATTGGTCAGAACTCCTGGCTGTCGTACTGGAGGACACGGGTTCGATCTGCGCTGTGCACGTGTACTTGTGTGATGTATATTTCTACTTTAAGTTTTTCCTGTATTCATAATAGGCTTCGATATCCTATATATTTATTTATGTATATACCGGTATTAATATGTGTATCATTGTCTAATTCCCATAGCACAAGCATTTTTTGTTTGGGAGTAGGATAATCTGCTTGTGTAGGCTGAATGGATTCAACAAATTATGAGATAAAAAAATTGTTTACGAAAGCAGCTTAACATTAAGACGTTTTATATTAGCTCCTTAGAGGGGAAGGCAGGTTTAACTACGCCCTGTTTTTTCGCCGCGGATATTTTTAAAGGTTTGGTCAAACAGCGGACGGGGCGGGACGGCGACGCGACGCTGGCGCGGCGTGAGCAGTTGTAATATACAAATTAATATAGGAAGTGTCACACAGAGCCGTCGCGCTCGGCGCTGGACCAGCGGTCGCGTCAAGCAACCGTCGCGCCCGACGGTAATACAACAATCGCACGGCGGGACGGGGCGCGAGCGGGACGTGAGCAGGACGAAACAAGTTGTGTTCTATGCGAATTTGTTTCATTTCATTAGTCAAATAGACAGCGGGACGTGAGCACGTCGCGCCCGACGTGACGCCAGCTTTGTGTTTTACTACAGAAATTACTAAAGGTTTGGTCAAACAGCGGACGGGGCGGGACGGCGACGCGACGCTGACGGGACGGCGACGCGGCGTGGATGTCACACTGCGGACGTGATGATCCTGCAAGCGTCGCGCCGACCGACCCGCCGCACTCGGCGTGATTTCTCGAGCATTTTGGAACAAGATGTCGAGTGATTCAGACGCGGAAGTTGCGCTACTCTTGTTTGCGTTAGCAAAAAATTTTATTTGGTTTGGTATTTTAGCACAAAAATACCGGATCTTTCATAGACCTATAGAAAGTGATGTTGATACTGCTATACATGTAGTCAAAGCAGCCTGTTGTCTGCATAATTACATAAGAGTGAAGGGAGAGTCTTTTTCTTTTGAGCCCAATGAAACACTGGACACGTCAAGAGCACTCACTTCAATAAGATCAACAAATCAGCGATCTCCAAACGCCGCATTTGCAGTCCGAGAAATGTTTGTTACTTATTTTAATAATAATAGAATAAATGACCAATAATGTAATGTTACTTACCACTTTCATTGAGGTCCCTTCCTATAGATTCCCAAATCGCAGATTTGAGACCAGCATTTTTGTATTGATTATGGCCCAAATCATATAGAAAAACATAGCCTCGAACGAGTTCTATAAATTTTTCTACTTTCTCCATTTCCATTTCTGTAGTAAAACACAAAGCTGGCGTCACGTCGGGCGCGACGTGCTCACGTCCCGCTGTCTATTTGACTAATGAAACAAATTCGCATAGAACACAACTTGTTTCGTCCTGCTCACGTCCCGCTCGCGCCCCGTCCCGCCGTGCGATTGTTGTATTACCGTCGGGCGCGACGGTGGCGTGACGCGACCGCTGGTCCAGCGCCGAGCGCGACGGCTCTGTGTGACACTTCCTATATTAATTTGTATATTACAACTGCTCACGCCGCGCCAGCGTCGCGTCGCCGTCCCGCCCCGTCCGCTGTTTGACCAAACCTTAAATGCAGCAGTTCCGTATATTACTGTATTATGGTCTAGCACATATTGATTACGTCGTTATCCGTTATTATTTCCATTTTTTAAGCTCTTAATTATTCCCTCACACAGTTTTAAAGTCCAAAGTAACAAATATTTAGTTATAAGGTCGACGAATACCTACTTCAAGTTCATTTTAACAATGCACCATCAGGACAAAATAAAAATAAAACCTTTTTGTGTATAATTGCAGTGAAGTTGTATGAAGGCAATAAATGTCTACTAATATTTACAGAAATACGAATCAAAATTCAGTCAGACTGACAATTAACATTAATTAAGTAGTAACAATATTTGCTTAAGCTGGGATTCATTAGCGTCTTCTTAATTAATATTATCTACTTAGTTCTTATATATTCAGTCATAATTTTTATTGGCAAAACTTCCGTGGAAAAAATTTGGTATGTGGACGAAAATAACAAATGATTTTAAGTACGCAGTATGAAAATTGTTTCTTTGTTTCAAGTGGAAATCCCAAAAATATAAATTACTGCATTCTTAATTATCAGTCTATTATCAGTCAATTAACAGAACTAGAGTCTAGAGATATCTAGGTAGTGCTTTTTGTTTATTAAATTGTTAATAATATTTGCAGAACACCACTTATTGAAGCATTTTTAGAAGCCGGTAGAATACTGGGACATCCAACTGTAGACTATAATTCGCCAAAACAACTTGGATTTGGATATGTTCAGGCTAATATCAGAAATGGTAAAAGGGAGAGCGCGGCAAAGGTATTTTTACATCCGCACAAACGCAGACAAAATCTACACATCTTACCAATGACCACAGCGACAAAAGTCCTCATAAATTCTAGTACCAAAACTGCTTATGGTGTTGAATACGTGCGACATCGATTAAGATCACAAGTTATAGCACGACGAGAAGTGATACTATCAGCTGGTCCAATCGCATCACCTCAATTACTCATGTTATCAGGAATAGGACCTCAAAAACATTTGGGCAGCCTCGGAATACCTGTGATACAAGACCTCCCAGTAGGGCGTTCTCTGTACGATCACATAACATTTCCTGGAATAATATTCAAATTAAACACTTCAAACATAGCTATTAACGAGAACAGAGACGCAACCTTTCGAAATGTTGCCCAGTGGTTTCAATACGGTGACAATGTGGTGTCCTCCCCCGGTGCAGTAGAAGGAATTGGATACATTAAAACCCCCGGGTCCCAAAATCCCCCAGAAATTCCGGACATCGAATTAATCAGTATAGGTGGCTCACTGGTATCAGACGGTGGAGCTACTGGGAGCAAAGCTGTGAGAAGGGGTATGATGATTTCCGACGAAGTATTTGATGCTGCTTTTGGGTCCATTGATAACACGGACACGTGGAGTGCATTCCCAATGTTATTACATCCGCAATCTGTCGGATATCTAGAGTTAAAAGACAACAATCCATTTAGCCCCCCCAAGCTATATGGCAACTATTTGACCCATCCATTAGATGTGGCGACATTTATAGGTGCCATACGACACGTGCAGGCGTTAGGCACGACCCTGCCATTCCAGAGACTAGGAGCGAAGCTACACAGAGCGCAGTACCCGGCTTGTAGAAGCACAACCTTCGACTCTGACGAGTATTGGGAATGCGCGGTACGGACCCTTACTGCCACGCTGCACCACCAGATAGCAACATGCCGTATGGGGCCCATAGGAGACCCTCTAGCTGTGGTAGACCCCGAACTACGGGTGCACGGCATCCAACGATTACGTGTTGTAGACTCGAGCATTTTACCAAGAACAATATCTGTGCACACACACGCGCCTGCCTTGATGATAGGTGAAAAGGCCGCAGATATGATTAAAGCTACTTGGAACAGAGAAAAATAATGACTCTTTGAATAAGATACGCTGGTGCTCGTAGAGGCACTCCACGAATGGTGAACTTAAAAGATTTTCTTAAGAGATAATCTTAAGTGAACATTAATAAATGTATATAGCGTTAAAAATAAAAAAGGAAACAAGTATAATTTTATGAAAAGTTATTGTTTGTTTTGAAATTATAATTTATAACAAACTTTGATGGAAGAGAGTTGTTGGGTTTTTTTTTTTTTTTTTTTTTTTTTTTTTTTTTTTTTTTTTTTTTTTTTTTTTTTTGGTGATGAGATGAAACCCCAGAGAGTCCCTGCGATTGGATACAGGCGAAACTCTGGGGTTTGTGATGAAAAATGGAAGTGATGAATTCGAGAGGGGACCCTGCGATTGTTTACAGGCGTCCCCCTACGAATTGGTGATGCTTTGTTTGCTTTTCACCTCTGATGTTTAAAGTTCAGAGACCTTTATTGCAGGTTTATTTTCCACTGTTATTTTCTCTCTTTGTTGGTTTCCTCTTCTTTTATTGTATTGCTATTCTTTTATTTTACACTTTTATTATTCATTTATTTTGTCACTGTGTTTGTTTAGTTTTACTTGTTGATTTCACTATTGTTTCTGTAGGTTTTCACTGTGGATTTTGCACTATTATTTTTCTGTACTGTTCTACTGACTTTGGGTTGACACTATCTCGTTTTATATTACTGACGATTATGCACTATTATTTTCACTATTGTATTCTGTTATTTATTTATCTGTTATTCGTCTGTTTTTATGTTGTTTTTATTATGTTTTGTTCTTGTATGTATGTGAAATGTCTTGTGTGTATATGTGGTTATATTTATGTCGTGTCGTAATTTTTGTGTCAGGGTTCTTATTGATGGTGGTTTGGAATTTTTTTTTTTTTTTTTTAGGAGTCTGATTATTGGGTTTTTAGATTTAAATATTTGACTGTCATTGGTTGGAGTGAGCGACTTAAATATAGTTGATTCCCACGCGAGCGAACCGATCCCACCGCTGCCACTCGGGGCACTTTTGGCTGTAGGCAGCGTGATTTGCCTCCTTATAACTTTTCTTGCAGTTGCAGCAGGTGGGCTCTTTTTCACGATTGGGGCACTCGCGTGAGTCGTGTGGTTGGGCGCAGTGCCCGCAGCAAACACTATTGGTGCAGTCTTGGGCTCTGTGCCCATAGTTGAGGCAATTGTAACACTGTAGTAGGGGGGATTGGTCTATGACAGGTATGATTTGATATCCGATTTTGATTCTGGAGTCGACGAGGTTGTGCCACACTGCTGGGCTGGCTTGAACTATTATATTCGACACTGTATTATTTTTGCCTTTAGACCTTCGGAGCACCTTGAAGTGGACTTCCTCAGGCTTTAGGCTTGCGAATCTTGAGTTATTCTGCTTCAGGACAGCCTCTTCGATTGTGTTGTCGCCCATGTCCGCGGTTACGCCTATTAATCTGAGCAGCGGGTTTCGCACTGCCGGTATTCCGACTGTGAGTCGCCCGCTGTTCTTTTGCAGCTCCCGCTGTAGAGTGTTGCGCCCGCTTTCGTTGTCACAGGAGACGATCACTTTTCCGCTCTTGGTTTTCCTGATTTGATTGACGCCAACGCCGAGGCTGATGACGTCAACACTGGTCTTCACTGTATTTATGACGTCTTCGTTTGGGTCGCTCGACTCTACAATAACGGGGAAATTTGGCTGCTGTGCAACTTTCTTGGAAGTGAGGGCCGATGCGTATGTCATCGGTGTATTTTGTGTGGCTGTTGGTGGCGGTTTTTTATTGATTCCATTAACTATCTCCTTAATTTCTTCGGTGTCCCTCTTGATTTTGTTGAGTTCGCTCCTGATGGCCGCGATCACTTCCACCTTAATGTCCATCTCCGTGTTCCTCTGTGGAGAGGGTGGTACGACAGAGGGGGACGGCATAGGTGGCATAGGTGGTGTAGGTGGTGCACTCACTAAGTCCGGGATAGAGCCTACGATGTCTTTTATCTCCAGCGCCGCGGCTACTATAAGGCTTTTGTTTCCGCTTGTCACGCTTTTGCCTTCTTGGACTGCGTGTGTGATGCAGTCCGCGAGGTGGTTGAGTAGCGCGACGCAGGCGTTGACATCGTAGACGTCAAAGGACGGGCCACGGAGAACGACGGGAGCAGTTTGCTTCTTTTTCTTGGGAGCCGCCTTGGCTTTTGCCTTGGTTGCAGGGGGATTGGGTAGTGGAGAGCTCTCGACAGTGTCGTGGAACTCATCCACGCCACTCGACCTGCGGCTCATCGCGATGTTGTGCGAGAAAAAGAGCAAAAACTGCGGAAAACGGCTGGATTTATGGGCAAAATTTAGAAAAGTGCCTACCAAAAATTGGTAGGCAGAGGTAGATTTTTTCTGATTCCTTGTTCAGAAGGGCAATTTAATGAGGAATCTAGAGGTGTATGGATTGTATTTTTAGGACGCGAATTGGCTGAGTTACGGCGGAATAACTGAAAAACGGGATTTTAGCAGAATGCAGCTGGCCGACAGAAAAATAGGGCGGGTGGGTGGGTCTTTATGTTGAAATTTTTCAGGTAGGCTGCTGAAAATTTTCAGGGATACGGAGGGGAGGTAGCAGAAGGGGATGGCGAGGTTATCTGGTGAGTATACTGTAACAATATTTAGTTTAGAATTTTTAATCGGAAATTAATCGGAAATTTGAAGTCGAGATAGACGAAAAAATTTGTTTTCAGGGATTATCAGAGAATCCTGAGGGAATACAAGGATGCGGTTTTCGGTAGGTTAATACAGAAGCTAAGGGCTATCCAACAACGTACGACACTATAGGTTAGGTTGACTTTTTATTTTTCACTAAAGTTAGTTGTATGGGCGAATTCACTGACCAAGTAACCTCGGTTCGATTAACAGATTTTATGTATTTCTTTAATAACTTTTGTAATTTTTCAGGTAGGCTGCTGAAAATTTTCAGGGATACGGAGGGGAGGTAGCAGAAGGGGATGGCGAGGTTATCTGGTGAGTATACTGTAACAATATTTAGTTTAGAATTTTTAATCGGAAATTAATCGGAAATTTGAAGTCGAGATAGACGAAAAAATTTGTTTTCAGGGATTATCAGAGAATCCTGAGGGAATACAAGGATGCGGTTTTCGGTAGGTTAATACAGAAGCTAAGGGCTATCCAACAACGTACGACACTATAGGTTAGGTTGACTTTTTATTTTTCACTAAAGTTAGTTGTATGGGCGAATTCACTGACCAAGTAACCTCGGTTCGATTAACAGATTTTATGTATTTCTTTAATAACTTTTGTAATTTTTCAGGTAGGCTGCTGAAAATTTTCAGGGATACGGAGGGGAGGTAGCAGAAGGGGATGGCGAGGTTATCTGGTGAGTATACTGTAACAATATTTAGTTTAGAATTTTTAATCGGAAATTAATCGGAAATTTGAAGTCGAGATAGACGAAAAAATTTGTTTTCAGGGATTATCAGAGAATACAAGGATGCGGTTTTCGGTAGGTTAATACAGAAGCTAAGGGCTATCCAACAACGTACGACACTATAGGTTAGGTTGACTTTTTATTTTTCACTAAAGTTCAGAGTTGTTGGGTTAGTTCAATGAACTTAATATAATATATATTAATTTCGCTCATCCAGAGCACCGACATAACTAGTCATTGAAATATGACTAGGTTAGTCATTGAAATATGACTAGGTTGTATCACTAGGCCCATTCAATTAGTTTGAAATTTAATATTGAAACTACGTGAGCATCAAGGCATGCGTTTTAATACACAACTAGCGCCATCTAGTGGCAGACTTATGAACACTCTTAGTATGTAGTTTACATGTTGATATGACAGTGACTGGATTGAATTACCTACAAAATCCCTACTAATATTATAAATGCGAAACTAACTCTGTCTGTCTGTTACCTTTTCACGCCTAAACTACTGAACCGATTTAAATGAAATTTGGTACAGAGATAGCATAGAGCTTGAGGAAGGACATAGGCTACTTTTTAATATAAGGGTTGTAAGGGATTGCAATAGGGGATGAAAGTTTGTATGAAAGTTTGTATGGAAAGCTTGAAACTTACATTACTCTCTTCTCGGCTCTTGATTACATATAAATTAATATTACATTCAAAGTTTGTAAAAATGTTACCCTTAAGGGGGTAAAAAAAAATGCTGCTTAATATCACTTTTCCGCGCGGACGAAGTCGCGGGCACAGCTAGTGTTTTATATTCCGTTTTCGTCATCTGTTGCCTATAATATAGTAGGTTCCTGATTGAATGATGATATCAAAATTCAAGAGTAATTAAAACTAAGATGAATAAAGATAATAATAATAATATCCTCACGACTTCCCACAAGGGTCCCCGAAGGGGTAGGCAGAGGTATATAAGGTGCCAACGTGACAGATGGTGACGCCGTTACTCAATCACGACTATACATACGCCTTTGAATTTCTTCTCATACGTATGCAGGTTTCCTCTCGATGTTTTCCTTCACCGTAAAGCTCGTGGTGTGACTAATCACGGATTCGAACTTGCGATATTTGTGTCGCAGGCAACTGCTCGAACCACTCGGCCACCATGGCTCGTAAATTGCATTAAAATCATTGATTTGATTCAGAATTAAAATTTCTAATTCTTATTAACAAAATTACAAAAAAAACTATCATTTACAATATTTTATACATCGGCAAACAAAATGCTTTAGATCTTTAAGCATTAAAAAAGTTGTACTTATGATTAGTTGGAAGAATCATTGACTATTGTAGTATGGCATGGTATCCTTAATAGAAAAAATACTAAGTGTGTTTATAAATAAACTAGCGTATATTTATCGAGGATTAAATATCAAATTGGGAATTGGGAAGTTATGAGGGAAGATTGGAATATTTCCATGTTCATATTTTATATCTACGGAATAAGCACCTGAGTCTTATGTTTTTATATATGGGTTTGAATAATTATATTGACTGTCCGTCTCCGCTCGATGACATTAACATAAAAGTTCCGAGAAGTGGGGCACGACTCTGCAACTATCAGCCTTTTCATATAATTTCTAGGTCAAATAAATTTGGTCAAAATGTTCCAATGCTTGTTTCATTGTTTTCAAAACTTATAATAGCCTGTTTCAGTCGGCAGATGTTGATATTTTTTCGGTGGTATAGTCCAATTTAAAAAACACGCCTCAGTGATAAAATGATATTACTAATTAATTCAATACAACATTAAAATTGATTCATGTTGGTTTGTTAATTCAGTTTATTTTAATGTACCTAGGTATTTTAATAAATAAATGTAAATGTAAAATAAATAATAAAATAATTGATTATTTAAATATTTATTAAATTGTTGTAAAAACTTTTGAAAAATGTTGTGCTTACCTATAATTTATTTACATATTTAATCAATTGTTAGCCAAATGTCTATATAAGAAAAACGAGGTAGTAGGTATATAAACTAGTTGGTAAACCTTATAAAATAAATAAGTCAAACAAGGGAAAATTAATTGCGTTAAGAGCGTGTGAGTCGAGAAGTCACACTTGACCTAATAAATCAATGCAATTGCAAGCCAAATGCGTAATGACAACGAAATCCTATGCGACACGGTGGAGTTTACTCAGGTGTGACGTCATGTGCTGGGATTGGTGTTTCAGTCAAAATGGCCGATTGTAGTCAATATTGTAGTATTATTGAAAATCTTATTCTCGTTCAAAATAGTTTATTCTTCCCACATACAAAAATCTAGTACAGAAATTAAGGGTTTTAATAAAGCAGTAAATTAACTTTGTAGGTGGGAGTCAGGAGCCCTAACTAGGTTGCCCTGTGGTAAGGGTCTCCTGGCTAAATATCAATCTCAAATTTTAAATAAAAACGTAATAATTGTTTAAAATCGTTTTAATTCATATTTTCCGCTAAAAGATTTCAATCTGTGACGTATAGCCGTAAATAGTACTAGTTATTAACTATTTCAGTCTAAAACTCCAAAACCTTTAAATAGTATAAAATGAAGTTCCTTCCGCTGTCTGTTCGCTTTGATCCTTTAAAATATACAACGGATTTTAATGCAATTTTAAGCAATGGATAGAGTAATTCAAGTGGAAGGCTTATATGTATAATAGATACATATTATTATCATAGCACAGAAATGTATTCGACACCGAAATATTCTAAGAATTAAAATTTGAAATGTGATGTCGTAACAAACATATTTCTGTGCGCTTAAATCGCAAGCAAACGCTGGCTTAAACCTTACGAGATAGATCAAATTCATGTTCTACGGAATTGTTTATCTTAAAAAGATCGATAAAAACGTCCGCGATGCGTTACATATTACATTGGACCGGACCTGTGCGAAGCCGGGGCGGGTCAAGCACGAAACAAGCAAGTTTCGGCCATAGTATTATTATACGACTAAATTTGCTGTAAATAAGCTCTACTTTAACCCCTAGCAAGGAATGTATCTTATTTTCTGTCGTGCTGTATAAGACAGGACAGACATGTCTGCGGGGTTAACAACCCTGTCCAACCAAGACACTGCGTTTGGATACAACTAAATATTAACTGTGAATAAGGCATGAGCAGGTAAATACGCACACATACACACAATTTTAATTATTTCGTACAATGTCTTGGGATTATAAGTTAACTAATATTATAAAGAGGAAAGATTTGCATGTAAGTATGTTTGTATGTAAGTATGTTTGTACTGAATAGGCGATTTTATAAATTCTTTCACCACTGGACAGCTACATTCACCTTGAGTGACATAGGCTATATTTTCTTTTATAAAAAAAATCTTATGTCCACCCGTGCGAAGCCGGGACGGACCGCTAGTAAGATAATAAAATACGTAGGTACCTATTTAGATAAAAAAAATGTCACATAATTAAATATTTTTGACTTAAGTCTCCATGTTTCTTCGCCAAAAGCTCGCGAAAATTTAATTTGTCAAAAATAAAGATAACTAATCTTTATTTTTGTCTTTATCTTTATCTTTATTTTTAAATCCAACTCTTCACAAAATAATAACTTAAGTATCGTAACATTGCAAAACAATAAAAATGACAGGCTCAATCCAAATAATTAATAAAAAATATTATTTGTTCATTGGCTTGAAACGTGATTTTTATGCGTAATATTTATTCGTCGATTCATCTAGTTTGGACGTAGTAACTAATGGTAACATTAATATGCGTATGTTTTAAAACGACGAGTTTTTTGCAGTGCCCTGTAACACAGAGCTCGCATGGTGTACCACAGCTGCCGCACAGCCAGAAACACACAGACAGCGCAGCGTTGAGGCCGGTGAAACCTGCTGCATTAAGTGAACTGAATATCAGACACAGTAATCGAAATGTTACCTAAATTAACAGCGCTAACTATTATACTAATAGGCACGGTAGCGTACGACGAGGAAACAACAGTGGAAGTAGTGTGTGACGACAATGGCTATCATTCCTTCGAAGCGCCCGAAAACGAGGTCAGAAATGGGAGATTAATATCGTTTTTACAAAACCCTATAATCGATATCATGATGAAGTCAGCGGCAATGAGCTATGTTCCAAAAAGCAAAGGTGACTTCTTTGATTTTCTGCGGGACTCGTATCCTCTGCCCGGCGGTGAGTGTACTTGAATATAATTTATCTTAACCTTAATGGATAAAAATAATAATAAGCCTTCTTTAACTTGCATGACATTAAAAAAAAAATATATATATAAACTATGTTTAGCAAGTTGGTATTTCAGATCGATATATATGTCATGGCCCCTATAGGGTATAAGCCTCCTCCAGTTGCCTAGTGGATAATTCATTTCTATAAATATGTATAAATATGTAGGTAGTTAATTATACATGTCTTTTTAAATATGGTTTTAATTTAACAAATTTAAGTGCCAATGGCCCTGTGATGTTAGATTATAATATTTTTTACGAATAAATAAATAAAATAAATAATAAAGAAAATAGAGATAAACAATTAAATGGATAATTTGGCAGTATAACCGTGAATATATAAAAAACTAACAAACCCAGCTTATACAAACACAAAAAAAGTTACACAGCCAGTCCTGCCATTCTAGTTTTTAACAAGCTTACGAACGGTGTTTCTTTTTATAAGTAAAAAGAAGAAATTAATAACAAACTACCTGCTACATAAGTCAATGATCGCAACTCGCAAAGCACCTCCGTGACAAACAAAATCCTTAAATAAATTAAACCGAAGTATTGTGTAAATGAGGAACTTTAAATGTTAAGGTGAAATTATTGAACAAACTCGACACCGTTTTAAAAGCATTTACAGTTAGTTGTTATAAAAACATTGTGTCCGTTTTATTAATTCACGAGCCTACAGTTTTTAAATGGCATACATTAATGCTTACACTCAAGGATGGGGAACGACAAGAAATCGGTGAGCGTCTATGTAGATACTGGCAAATGTAGATGAATCGAAAGAAGTCTGTAAGTCTAGATAGAACAGACAATCTACTCTCTCTGCCTTACTCTCTGACTCTCTGGCCGTATTGGTCTGGTTTTATGGATTCATCCTCTGTTTTGTACATACGAGTCGACGAAACCATCTCACAATTAATGCCTTGGGACTTGCCACACAAATCAACATAGTCCTAATTTAAGCAATTCTTGCACTATGGTAACTAGCAGCAATATATGTTTATTATACTTAATATAGATTGGTGTTCACCCATTTCACATAAATGTCTGTCCTCAGCGAACTAGCAACCTCAAGCTTCGTAGTTAAGTGCTCTGACCAGTAGACCAGACGGCCGTCAACAATGCATGTGCTGAGCTTTAGTTAAATTTATATTGATATTAATATTATATATAAATATATATAATGCTATTTGTCGCGAATTTCTTTTTCTTTTTTTTTTATACAACAAGAGTGGCAAACAAGCATACGGCCCATCTGATGGGAAATGGTTACCGCAGCCTATTTACGCTCACGATACCGAAGTAGCACTTGCGTGTTGCCACTCTGTGTTCGGAGAGTTATAGTTAGTTGGCAGCATAATGGGTTTAATCCCTCTGCTTCCAACACAATGTAACATCCTCCCCCATCCCAAGGAGCTCATTACTGGAAACCTTATACACCGCGTAGGAACACAACACAAAAAAATTTGTTATTTGGCTACGGACTTCTATAAGGTGGAGGTCCTGCACCAGTCGGGCAGCTCCGAATTCGAACGGGAAACCCGTTATGCCCTACCTCTCTTTTTCTCTTCTAATTTCTGTAAGACGAGGGTTCTGAGAAGGACTTGAAAGTCGGACAGCTCCCAGTGTTTCGAAATTTCCCTCAAACGAAACCATCTTGAAGCATTTTGTTTCAGGTTTAAAAACTCCTTACGCAGAGTACGACTTCGTCATAGTCGGCGCTGGTTCGGCGGGTTCCGTGATCGCGTCTCGTCTCACACAGAACAGGAATGTCACCGTCCTTCTGCTTGAGGCCGGCAAACCAGAGATGCTAATGACTGACATGCCGAGCTTGGCACCTTACTTTCAGTCTACTGAATACACTTGGCAGTACTACGCAGAACCACAGCCCGGAGTATGCAAAGGTATCACTTTAATAATTTTACTTCTTTTTTTCTTTAATTTGTCGTAATAGTCGTGTTTGAGTAACGGCTATGGACTCGCCATCTGTCACGTTGGCACCTAATATACCTCTGGCGGAAAGTGGGTGTGTGGCTATTACCCATACACCTCTGCCTACCCCTTCGGGGACCCTTGTGGAAGGCGTGAGGATATTATTATATTATATTATTTTATTTCTTTAATTCTACTTTTCTGTTTTATCTAGCCTTACATACCTACCTCTTTCGCTTAATCCACATTCTTCAGTCTCTTCATACATGCTCGCCGGTTTCGAGTACTCATGATGCTGCCGTCCTTGAGCTTACGATTGATTTGATCTAGGTAGTCGGAAACGAGATAGAATAAAAAAACCATCCACAGTTCCGTATAAATGGGCCCCATTAATAACTCATAGCTACTATTTTTTTTATACTAGTGTGGCAATCAAGCATACGGCCCACCTGTTGGCAAACGGTTACCGTAGCCTATTTACGCTCACGATACCGAAGTATCACTTGCGCGTTGCAACTCTGTGTTCGGAGAGTTATAGTGTGTTGGCAGCATAATGGGTTTAATCCCTCTGCTTCCAACACAATGTTGTTACATTGTTATCCTCCCCCCTCCCCAAGGAGCTCATTACTGGAAACCTTATTCACCGCGTAGGAAGACAACACAATAAATTGTGTTATTTGGCTACGCACTTCTATAAGGTGGAGGTCCTGCCCCAGTCGGGCAGCTCCAAATTGGAACGGGAAACCCGTTATGCCCTACCTCTCTTCTACTATCCATAAATAACTTTATATTTTTTTACTATAGATAGATACACAAATTTACTTCGAATATTTCTACATATTATACAAAATCGGTGGCCAGCAGGTCAGCGTGGATATTTTTTGGGACATTACATTTTCTTCGTGTTTGACAGGTGCCTTCTACTAGTACCTATTCCTAATTCTAAGTCATATAGCAACTCTATACGAAACATCAAGGTGACATTGCCAAATAAGTATCAAGATTGATGGCTAACTGCTAAGGCTACATATCATTGTGAATATACATTAGACATACACATAAAATCAATTGTTTGGGTTAGGTTAGAAATTTCAAAATTTGCGAGATTGGCTCGAATATTTTTAAAGATCTTTAAATCTTGGCATTTCTTATTTGCGAGTGAGACGATAACTATTGGCTCCGTAGGGTAAAAATAGCAGTACTTAGAATTTGCGAAGGTTTGGAACTACCCGTAGGCCTGTCCGGTGTAATTCATTGGCCTAATACATTGCTGTCAAATCATGGTGGCCGAGTAATTTAAGTGATCACCTGCGAAGTTAAGATTTTAGGTACAAATCTGTGTTGGGGCAAGCCACGCTTATCTCGTTTCCCTTAGTGGACCCATTTGGGAAATGCGTGAATTTAATTCAGTATAAAATAACGCAACGATAAAACACCCTTATCTCCACAACTTCGTCAACCATCCCTTTTATTAGTTTCACTTTGTGAAGCAACCCTAAAATTAAAATAACAATGATTAATACTAACATATCGCAACTTCGATGAGTTTATAATTTTTTCTTTAAAATTACTAATATGTATTTATTTAAGCTATTTTGCGGGGTACCTTAGACGCCTTCGTAATTTTTTGCCTATAGACGCTAAAATTAAGCTCTCCCAAGCATTGCTCCTTCCTATCCTTGACTATGCTGACGTCAGCTATCTTGACCTTACCGAGGAGCAACTTAACAAGCTTGAGCGCCTTCAAAATTTCTGCATACGGTTCGTATTTGGATTACGCAAATATGACCACGTTTCTGAATTTCGCCGTAGGCTCAAGTGGCTACCTATCCGCCTTCGCCGGAATACTCATATCCTATCGCTTCTTTACAAAACTCTGTTTGATCCTAGAGCCCCCAGATATCTTCAGGAACGCTTTGAATTTCTTTTTTCCAACCTGCACCTACTCCGTAAAACCAGAGAACTTGTCCTTAAAACTCCTACCTTCACCTCTTCTTCCTATTCCAAGTCTTTCACTGCGCAAGCTGTCCGTCTTTGGAACTCGTTGCCCCAGAACATCAGACTTGCACAGACATTAATCTCCTTCAAAAAGCTTTTATTTGAACACTATTTCTCTTTTTATACATATACATATCATCACGCCAAGTCCCTAACGGGGTAGGCAGAGAGTATAGAGCGCCAGTTCTCTCTAGACTTACATACCTCTTTCGCTTCGTCCACATTCATCAGTCTCTGCATACATGCTCGTCGGTTTCGAGTACTCTTAACGTTCCCGTCCTTGAGAGTCCGATCTATTTGATCCAGATCTATTTCTCTTTTTAACTTGTTCATATGTAGGTTTATTTATGTATATGTTATGTAAGTATATGTTTCGTATTTATTTATGTATATTGTCTATTATTTATATATTATAATAATTGTTTCTATCTCATCCTCTCAACTGTCACACCTACCTTTTCTTTCTCTGTTTCTTATCTCTCTCTACACTGGTTGCCTGGGAGAAATCGCCTTTGCGAAAAGGCCGCCTATTGTGCCTACTACATGTATTATTTGTCATTACTGTTTGTATTTAAATGTGTGTGTTTGTACAATAAAGGATATATTATTATTATTTTTATAACCTTAATAACTTGTGCAATGTGAAGCGACCGTAAAAACAATCGCTGATTCCAGGCATGCACAACGAGCGCTGCTTTTGGCCACGAGGCAAGGCTGTTGGAGGCACGAGCGTCATCAACTACATGATATACACACGTGGCAGGCCGCAAGACTGGGACCGGATAGCGGCTGACGGAAATTATGGATGGTAGTAGTTTATACTAACAATGGATACAATTTCGATGTCAATAGTCTGGCGAGAGTATTTCACATACATACATATCATCGTCTCTCACGGGATAGGCAGTGATGGCAGAGCGTCAGTTGCGTTTAGATTTACATAACTCTTTCGCTTCAAGTGTTCTTAAGGTCAATTCAGGAACGTGATGTTCTCTTGTACCTTATTCCAGGCCCTTTAGCATTGTTTTGTCAATCTTTCTTCACTCATCTTTTCTAATGTTTATATGTCTTTTCACAAGGGTCGCCGAAGGGGGTACGCGTTTATTTATTCAACAATGAATGGTTGTATGGTATAATCAAATTGTATACTATCAATTCATACGTACATATACATTACGCCGGGTCCCTAATAGAGCGCCAGTTCTCTCTAGTCTTGCATACCTCTTTCACTATGTCCAAATTCATCTGTCACTTCATGAATGCCCGCCGGTTTCGAGTACCTACTCCTGACGTTACCGTCTCTGAGTTCTTCGTCTATTACATAATCGCAACATTTACCGCTTCAGGTCCTATGCTGATGTACTGAAATACTATAAAAAATCCGAGAAGGCTCAGTTGGATGGCTTAGGGAAGTCGGCCTTCAGGAGCCGTGACGGAGAACTGCCAGTCGAGTTTGTTCCTAAGAAGTACGTATCATTTATGTGGTATGAGATTTTTGTGTACTCTGCACTTGGTTCTGAATACAACAGAAAAATACATATATATAAAATATCTTCAGTTCTTCCATAAACCCCGTGAGGGAGAGAGAGGTGTAATAGTAGCCAGTATTCACCGCAAATATATTAAGGTGCTAACGAACCAAAGGGCGATTCCATCGCCGTTTTTCAAGTGCGACAATACATACGCGTTTGAATTTCATCCTAAAGGTATTCAGGTAATTCAGTTTCTTCGTGATGTTTTTCTTCACCGTAAAGCTCATAGTCTAACGTCACTTAATTCTGCTTAGAATAATTCAATGGTTTAGACCGCCTGGGTTCGATTCCGCAATCAATATTTTGCAAATGTCTACTTAAACTACTCGGCCGCCACGGCTCCAAATTAAAATATAGGTATAATGATATTCTTTACATATGTATCAACGTACATATACATCTTACTAATATTATAAATGTGAAAGTTTGTAAGTTTGGATGTTTGCGGTTCTTTCACGGCCAAACGGCTGAACCGATTTGGCTGAAAGTTGAAATGGTGATAGCTTATACCTAGGAATAGGACATAGGGTACTTTTTTTTTAATCCTGAGAAATTCAAATTTCTTATATTATAATGTATGATGCTCGCAGCGGTATAGCAGCTGAACCGATTCTAGCAGGAAAATTTCCAAAGCTTTTTCGAGCTCCACGCGGGCGAAGCCGCGGGTATAAGCTAGTGTGTATATACGAGTCATCCAAATGTACGTGCTAACTAGGTGATTTAAAGTTAGAATAAAATATTATTTTTATTTCAGAACAAAACTAGTTAAAGCTTTTCTGGAAGCAGGCAGTACTCTGGGACATCCGATTATGGACTACAATTTGCCCGATCAATTAGGATTTGGTTACGTACAAGTGACTATAAGCAATGGCCACAGACAAAGTTCTGCCAAAGTATTCTTACACGCTCACAAAGGAAGGCACAATTTGCACATTTTACCTGAAAGCACTGTAACTAATTTGCTGATAGATCCGACTACAAATACGGCTCACGGTGTAGAGTATGTACGTGATAAAAAAAAGTTTATAGTCCGAGCCCGGAAAGAAGTTATTATATCTGCTGGCCCAATAGCTTCACCTCAACTTCTAATGTTATCAGGTATAGGACCGAGAGACAACCTGGAATCTGTCGGGATACCGGTTTTGAAAGATCTTCCCGTTGGTCAAAAACTCTACGATCATATTTGTTTTCCTGGAATAATATATGAATTGAATACAACAGGGGTTAGTTTTCACGAAAATAGAATTACTAATATACGCAAAATAACAGAGTGGCTACGTGACGGCGATAACGAATTATCGTCACCAGGAGCTGTAGAAGGAATCGGCTACATCAAAACACCAGTTTCTGACGATCCTGAACTTGTTCCTGATATTGAGTTAATTAGTATCGGAGCTTCAATCGCATCAGATGGTGGACCCACTGGAAGCAAAGCAGTACGTAAGGGAATGAGGATAAGAGATGAAATATTTGACGAAGCTTTTGGAAATATAGATACACCAAATAAAGATACTTGGAGCATTTTCCCGATGCTGTTACATCCAAAATCTGTGGGGTCTCTGAAGTTAAAGGATAACAATCCGTTTACTCATCCACTAATGTACGGAAACTATTTGACGGACCCTAAAGACGTGGCGACGTTCATTGCGGCAATTCGTCATATACAGGCGCTAGCAGCTACTGCTCCATTCCAGAAACTCGGAGCACAAGTACACAGGGCTCAGTATCCTGGATGCTATACGTTTGTTTTCGATTCAGACGAGTATTGGGAATGTGCTCTACGTTACTTGACAGCAACATTGCATCATCAGATAGCAACGTGCCGGATGGGTCCGGACAGCGACCCCCTAGCTGTGGTAGATCCCGAGTTGCGAGTTAGAGGCATTAAGAATCTACGCGTAGCTGACTCTAGCGTCATACCCCGCACTATATCTGCACACACGAATGCTCCAGCAATGATGATAGGCGAAAAGATGTCGGATTTGTTAAAACATCATTGGAAGATTTAATCGAGCAATATACATATATGTAGTAAAAAAAAAAATTTTTTGTTAGCTATTTACGTTTTCAGTGAATTTTCTGGAATACAGACTGAATTATAACAGTGCGATATATAGAATAGTTGCAAGTGCCAAATATAAAGAATAAATATAATCTACATGATAACGAACACTGTCGGTCCAATAGCTAAAAGGTTACCTCCAGTATATGCTATCTATAGCTGCTAACCAATTTTAATAAAGAATTATACAAAATGCTGAGACTTCAGAATTGCTCATACTTCAACTTCCAGCTCACGATATGCAATATTTATTTAAATATGTGAAAATATAAATTGCATAGTGGCGTTCGGAACCCCATGTACAGTCCCGAATGCCGATTGCCAGAAAAAAAGGTAATTATTAAGTCTAATGAGTACTGTCCCCATAGGCCCCCCGACCCTTCTTATTAATGTTTTTTATACCACAAAGGAAGTCTACAAACATGCGGTCCGCCAGATGGTAATCGGTTACCGCCGACAATAGTGGCCAGGGGTTCTCTCATAAAAATACAAATACGCATCGTCGTTGACGCCTATAGGTATCCCTATGCACCTGTCCGTATCGACTGATTGCACGTGTCATATCACAGGCGCTATGTGTGAATACATCATAGGGCTATTCGCCCAGGTGCGTGACAATGGAGCCAAGAGATTGTGCGTGATACGTTTTTAGTGTGTTCCACCACACAGGTTTACAATACCAAGATATATTTTCTACGCTAGAACACGCACTCCTGCGCAGGAGTACGCGTTCTTTGATGCGGAGCAGTGGGTAAAGCGCCTTACCCAGATTCATCCACCACTGTTATAGACAATATCCCGTACTAATACCGTATCCCGTCTTCGAGTTTAGAATAGCTCTCAAGATATCAATGATAAATTAAAAACAGGCCCTAAAAAATTCAAAATCATGAGAGAGACCCTACCTAAGAGAAAAGCGTAAGTTAGTAATTTGAACATTTAAAACGAATGTTGAAGATTTTTATCTATTTACTACTGTCAACATGGTTTTAGAAAATTCTGTGAATAACTTCGATAAGAATATTCTCTTAGAAGTGATACGCAAACCATAAGGTGTGAATAAGGGTGTGGAAGTTATAATGGTGAAGGAGGATGTGTTATTTTTGTTTAGACATATATATTATGGTATCAAAATGGTGGTAATTTTTTATTTTATTAAGTATATGACGTTCAATAAGTTCCCTGTGTCCCTAACGTTGAATAAAATATATTGATTTTGATTTTCCAGTGGCGAAAGATTAACAAAACTGGTATGTATATAATGCGAAAACAGCTACATTGGTGAAATTGATCAACACGACATCGGCGTGCAGTAGTAGTGTGACTGATGAATGGGGATGGAACTAAAATAGTTTGTAATACTAAACAAGACTGAGGTCTTACTACAAGAGTATCCATTCAACTGGTCCAAAGAAGCTTGTTTGCGTACTTAATTAATTCAAGAAACTAAACTGATCGCTATCCAGCGACTACGACGACTGAGCATTGAGCATAAAATAATTTTATCGCTCGGATAAGTAATTACAAATTTAAGAATCTTAAGAGAGCTCTTTGTTAGAGTTACCCATTATGGATAGATGGCTTTACATAAATCAAAATATCTGACTAATAACAATGCCAATATGCCGTAATGACGACCGTGTATCTGAACGCACATCCATCCCGTTACGAAGAAGTTCAAAGGCCTCTACTCATTCGAAGAATAAAATAAACAAAAGCAACAAAACAACCGGTACCAGTTATACCGCATCATAACTATTTGCGCCTTTGCCATGAGCAGGTAGCAAACTCGTCGAAATGTGGTTCATTTTATTAATATTTTCATTATTATCTCATGGATATTGTGAGGACTTCAATGAGGAAGGAACGGCAACAGTGAGTGAAGAGGAATATGCAGTTCCATTTGCCTGTGAGGGGGCTTGTGGGGATGGTGTTAGAGAGAAGAGAGTAATAAATCCGAAAATGAGGAGTAAGGTCGTGGAGGCCATGCTCATGACACCAACCTTGCACCTCAACCCAGACGAGCCAGATATTTTATCATTCATGCGGGACAAATATGATCTTCCTAAAGGTATGTACAAACAAATAATGTAACTAATAGGTCACATATAGGTGAAACACATTGGCAATAAGTGTTCCCTGTGTCCCTTTGAATAAAATATTTTGATTTGATTTTGGTCAACTTGTGTGAAATTGTCGTACGATATTTATTTTATTCAACCAAGGGTCATGGCATATGTGGGAACCGATTCCAACTACCTAGATCAAATCTATCGGACACTCGGCCTCAAGAGGACCTACTCGAAACCGACGAGCATGTATGAAGTAACTGTTGGTGTGGATGAAGCGAAAGAGGCATGTAAGTCTCGAGAGAACTGGTGAGAGTAGATTCTGCGTGATGATATGTGTGTATGTATATTTTTAGACATTTCATAATATTCTCATCTGTGCTCCGCGGTTTCTCCCGCTTTTCTTCTATACTAATATATCCTTATCTACTTACTTCTATCTAACAACTTCTATACTAAACTATAGTTTACTTACACACATACATACATACAAATATTTCCTCTTTAGTATACTAAAGAGGAAAGATTTGTATGTATGTATGTGTGTAAGGAATTGGCTCAAATAGTACTGGACCGATTTTTAAAATACTTTCACCATTTGAATGCTACATTATCACTGATTAATATAGGCTATTTTAATTGCAAGAGAAAAAAAATATTATGGCAAAACCTTTAAAAAGAAATGTCCACCCGTGCGAAGCCGGGACGGGCCACTAGTTTGTTTATAAAGATATGTGATATGACGATGGTTCCGCTCCCTTTAGTAGCATAATATATTGACTTCCTCAATAAACGCTATGACAAAAAATGTTTTACTTGGATTAATACATGCTGAGATATGAGCGTTCAAAAAACAAACTCATACAAACTCAGCCTCTTTATAATAAACTAGCTGTCCCGCCCAGCTTCGCTCGGGTGAAAAAGTTAAATTGCCCGTAACACAATCGCAGCGCCACCTATTGGGTCCAATTGTAAATCTAAACCATTCTCGAATCTAGCTTAAGACACACAGAAACACACAGAAAGCTTCGCCCGGGTAAAAAGGTAAAATTCTTGAAACTCGATCGCAGCGCCACCTATCGGGTCCAATTTAATATAGCCTATGTTACTCGGGGATAATGTAGCTTTCCAAAGGTGAAAGAATTTTTGAAATCGGTCCAGTAGTTTCGGAGCCTATTCATTACAAACAAACAAACAAACAAATCTTTCCTCTTTATAATATTAGTATAGACTAGCGGCCCGTCCCGAGTTGCAGCAGTCGGTTCGATATTTTTATAATAGAAAATATAGCCTATGTCACTCAGGGTGAATGTAGCTTTCCAATGGTTAAAGAATTTTTGAAATAAGCACAATAGTTTTTGAGTTTTTTCATTGCAAACATACACACAAAAATACAAATTTTTCCTCTTTATAATATTAGTTTAGATAAAATACAGTACGTATAGATATTTATATATATATATATATAGTATACACAAGATCCTTGAGACAAATGCTGCATAGTAAAAAAAAATACTGCGTAAAAATTACTGTTGAATAAAGATATAATCAAAGTTAAAAAATAACGTTACTTCCTTAACTAACAAAATTACAATCGTAATATTTAAATAATTTTATTTTACTACTAGCTATGCCCGCGACTTCGTCCGCGTGGAATTTTATAAAAAAATTGTTTAGTTTCTAAAATAAAAGTAGCCTAAGTTACTCCTTTTTACATCAGCTACCTGCCAGTGGAAGTCCCATTACAATCGGTCCAGCCGTTTCAGAGATTAGCCGGAACAAAGAGGCAGACCGACAGACACACAGACAAAAAATACTATTTTGGTGTGTGTACCGTATATATATATTCATCTGCATGAAGTAAAAATATTTCAATATTACAAACAGACTATCAAATTTTATTTATATGTATCGATTTGTCCCGCCCAGCTTCGCTCGGGTGAAAAAAATAAATTTCCTGAATACCTGAGCACCAGTAGCGGAAAAAAAACAATAATTTTACGTGTAAATGCGTATTATAAAATCAAGGACACTTGGCTGATTTAACCTCACAGCGTCCCAGACATTCAAACATTATGTTAGTCCATACATACTTACCCAAACATAATAACAGAGTTGGCCACAAGACGGGCATTGAGCATATACTTACACTACTTGTGCCCTGTGATTTGACTTGCGTAAAATTACATTTTATTGGTATCTCTGGAATAAAACCTATCCTATGTGTATTATAGATGTTGGTTCTGTAGTTTTTACGTCAAAGAGAGTGAAACATTCTTATAAATATTCACATTTATAAAACGAGTAGGATTGGAGACCCTAGCGACCGGTTGTCAAGATAGCTACGCGAAATACTTATGCGGGCAGCTGTGCCGAAGTGCAAGCGTCTACTTGAATATTTTTTTTTGTGTTGACAGAATTCAAAGCGCCGTTAAGTGAATACGACTTTATCGTCATTGGGGCGGGCTCAGCTGGTAGTGTGCTAGCTGCCCGTTTGAGCGAAGGTCGCAAAGCTTCTGTATTACTCCTCGAAGCTGGCCAGCCAGAGTCATTGATGACCGACGTACCGATGCTGGCTCCATGGCTTCAATCTACTGAATACGTGTGGCCGTACTTGATGGAACGCCAGCCGGGGGTCTGCACGGGTTGGTTACCCTTACCAAGTCTTAAAGATTTATTTTGGACTGGCAGCTCATTGTCAAACAAATTACTAATGAGTTTTTTTGTAAATTTTTGCCTGAAAAATGACACAATCACAAACCCAGTGAAGAGCAGCCAGACTAAAATAAATCTAAGAAGTATCCTCTTCAAATACACTAGATAAAAAAAATCGTGGATTAATTATTTATAAAACTTAGTATAAAATTTTACCGCCATCTATGTTGGCACCTATTACACCTGCACCTGAAGATATGTGTGAGGTTTGTTGTTTGTAGGTATGATAGACGAAAGGTGTTTCTGGCCGAGAGGGCGAGCAGTGGGTGGCACAAGTGTTGTGAACTACATGATCTACACGAGAGGACTACCTAGAGACTGGGACAAGATCGCTAGCGATGGCAACTACGGCTGGTAAGTAACTACATAATCTAGCCTACACCCTATAAGCACCAAATAAATCAATCAAGATTACAAAAAACGTGGATATTACAATTTACGATGCAGCGAGGGTACTGTACAATACAATGACGACAGTGGCAGAAGATAGTCCCATGCGTTATTCTGATAGCACAACAATTTATTAGCAAAATGTTGTTTCGATGTCCTGTGGTCCAGTATACTCGAGATGCCTATTGGTCAAAATAGCCCCAAAGACCTACATAATTATATTCTAATAAAATTGGTTCAGTTAATTAGGCTGTGCCAGTTGCATTCTGCAATTTTAACCACATAGTTGTATTTGACATACGAGGCAGCTCTGAGCTTTAAATCTCAATTCAAACAATTTTACTGCTCTAACGGAAGTCCAAGTCCTCAATTTACATCTACGACTTGAGGCACAATTTCTACGCATATAGAAGATGAGCGTAGTTAGGCTACAGCACGAGATGTCGGTTGAACTGTACTGAGTACCGCACTTCAGAGAACAAGATGATCCGTTCGTCCCCGTAGTATTGTAAATATTCTTACAGGTCTTTCGGGTGGCTTGGGAAGTCAGACAACTAGTATTACCAACCTTTCTTTTCTTCATCCTCATCTTTTTATAACCACAAAATAAAAAATGTATATTGACAACATTAATCCCATCCAATTATTTAAATTTTCAGGTCCTACAAAGAAGTATTGCCGTATTTTTTAAAGTCAGAGCGCGCAACTCTCAGAGGACTGGAGAATTCCCCATGGCACGGACGGAATGGTGAACTTACTGTGGAAGACGTACCCTTCAGGTATTCATTTAACTTTAGTATAAGGACACGTCATGGTAAGGACCTTCATGCAAGTGGTCAGTCGCGTCTGTAGAGTACCAGGTCTCGGGTTCAATCACTTTTGAGGTCAAATATTAATGTGAATAACACAAGAATCTCTACGAAGAACGCTACGAACTCATGCTATATGCCATACATATACGGACCTAGTATTATTTCATGTTAACTAACATAATGACTCAAGAAAATAAATCTATAAAATAACCTTAGTTAATAAATATTTTTAATAACAGACTTTAATAACAGGTGGATTTCTTCATTTTGCAGATCTAAGCTCTCCAAGTCATTTTTGGACGCAGGAAAATTTTTAGGGCATCGCACAGTTGATTACAACAGTCCAGATTATTTTGGCTTCAGTTACATTCAAGCCACAATGTCACGAGGTCATCGAACAAGCGCAGCTAAAGCTTTCCTTCATGGAAACAAGAAAAGGAAAACATTGCATATTTTAGTTAACAGTAGAGTTACTAAAATATTAATAAATTCCGCTGACAAAACAGCCACTGGAGTAGAATTCCACAAAAATGGACGTTCTTATAGAATACGCGCCAAAAAGGAAGTAATTTTATCGGCTGGTCCTATTGAGTCTCCGCACTTACTGATGCTTTCAGGTATCGGACCCAAGAAACATTTGGAGTCACACAAAATACCAGTGATAAAAAGTCTAAAAGTAGGAGTTTCATTGTATGATCATATATCATTTCCGGCTTTAGTGTTTATTTTAAATACAACTTTGTCACTAACACTACAGGAGAAAAAAGTGGCGACGATACAAAATGTTATGCAATTCGACCAATTTGGCGACGGACCATTGTCATCATTGGCTGGAGTCGAAACTATTGGGTATATTAAAACTAATATTTCTGACGAAATAGGTGACGCCCCTGATATAGAACTTTTAGGATCTTGCGCGTCATTGGCATCAGACGAGGGCCGCATCGTAGCTAAGGGCATTCATTTGGCAGACTGGTTAATTAATGACATTTATAAACCGTTAGCGAACATGGAAACATTTAATATTATGTTTATGCTACTACACCCGAAGTCAAAAGGTTATTTAAAACTGCAATCAGCTAATCCGTACGATCATCCAAAGCTGTATGGCAACTATTTGAAACATCCCCAAGACGTAGCCACTATGATAGCCGGCATACGATACATACTGAAAATGATAAATACACCACCATTCCAAAAATATGGAACGAAATTGTACACGAAGAAATTTCCTAACTGTAGGCAGCATGAATTTGATAGCGACGATTACTGGGAATGTGCGATAAGGACAGTAACATCAACTTTACATCACCAAATATCTACATGTAAAATGGGCCCGTCGTCTGACGCACACGCTGTCGTAGACCCTGAACTGAGGGTGCATGGTGTGAACAAACTCAGAGTAGTCGATAGCAGCATCATACCGAGAACAATAGTCGCCCATACGAACGCTCCAGCAATAATGATTGGGGAAAAAGCTGCGGATATGATAAAAACCACTTGGAAATTGAAATAATCAACTAGTATATGTTATGGGAATACTATTTGGATGTGTAAATAATATTATAAGTATTAGTGAATATGGAATAAAATTTGTTTTTATAATCAAATCAGTTTATTTCCTCTAGCGGAAGGATGCTACACTGTAATAGCTAAGGTGTTAAATATTTCGTTATAATGTAACTGAAAGTATGTATGAGATATTATTATATTATATTATATAAGTATTTACCCATCTACCTGCAGTAATTAATCACGACTTTTAACGGAAAAGGTGATATTTTTCCATATTCACCTCTATAGCGACTTAATGTAGACATGATCGAGACGTATTACTAAACGGAGACGTGGTACTAGTGGTCTCGCCGTAGTGCATAGCGATAGACACATTTACAATAATTCAAACGCCGAATGTGTCATTGTTTGTAGCAGGATAAATATATTCTAGTTATTTAATTAACAATTTCATACAATCCGAGGTCCGTACCCCACAGAAGGTTAGCTGTGTTTACACAACACGTCTGAAGTGACAACCAGAGGCCTATCGATCTCACATTATTTGGTTAAGTAGCAAATATTCGACAGACACCTAAAAAATTGTGCGTGCTAAAAATATACCTCATGATTAAGTTTACCATGGTGTCCATAGTATATATTATGTACCAATATTTTGTTATGACATATATATATAAAATATATATAAAATAAAAAAAATATATAAAATATCGGTCCACATCGGTCAGCTGTTGCAGAGATGTTATAGAAACAGATAGCGGGATATGTGTGTCGGTACGTTGTACAATCCGTACCGTGTACCTACGTTTGTGTTGTTAAATTGTGGCACGCACACCTTAACATGGAAGCTTATCAAACATAAGTAGCATGGACTTATGATAATGATTAAAATTGCGTTGTACCTACGTCACCACTCACGAGACCACATATAGAGACAAGGCATAATCAGTCCCGTCATTTTGTCCACAATGCGACCAGCGTGTAATTCTCCTAATTATTCGGCTGACGGCCTTCATTGCATTTAAGCCGTGTCTCGTTTTAAGAACACCGGTTGCCACATTTTCTCATAAAAATACTTAAATAGATATGTAGGTGTCTCGTTATTAAAATCAAATTAAAATTTTATGAGACCTAATGCGTAGGAAAATAAGTATGTTGTTATTTCCAAGATACTCAACGATAGCAGATAAAGTATCACGAATGTGAGGCACTTACGGGGCTTTCTAATCGTTTGATTCATTCATATACTGATAGACCGGGAGATAGTGACAAATACCCGGTCATTTGTACCAGTATAGCGACCGTTCAGGGGTCTAATTACGTAATGATGAAAAGGAAAATGATGTTCATAGTGCTAGTAACGGCGGCCTAACCGCGTGGGCGTTAATCGAACGCGTCGGATAACAATTCAACCATTTGTACGAGGATAATTTTTGCACGACGGTTCCTAATGGCTGCAAAACCGCCGCAAAGGAGTAATGTTTTTGAAGTTCATTATCTTTTCTCATTTGTGTTGAGAGCAAACGTATTCACATTTCCTCACGATGTTTTCCTATCCTAAATGCCGTATATCAGAAAAAATACGCATTATATACAGACCGACGGACCTCGAACCTGCAGTGTTCATTTTTACGGTGATCCTTAAAATCCTTAAACCACTTCACGTCTACACAGTAATGTACATAGTTTTTATATAATGAAACACAGTTTCTATAAGATTGCATAGTTATTGCATCCACTTAAAGTTTTAAATCTGGATTCACCCGTATCATAAAGGAGAAATACAAAAAGATTTTCAAATGTATGTACCTATGATTCAAATGTATGCAAACTTTGAAATCTATTTCTTTATCGTTGAGACCTTCCTCAACAGCGGATTTCGTCGCCAGCTCTCGGGATAACCCCACTGTTGGATACAAGGCTGCTGTGGCAGCCTTACGATGCCTGATCAGTAAATTAAGCCGTCTCTTAGAAGGAAGTCTATTTACATAAATGTGTACTTGATTCATATAAAATACTCTCTGCCTACCCCGTTACGGACTCGGCGTGATGATATGATGATGATGTACTTGATATATAACATTAAAACTAAGAGTAATCCTCAGATATGTAGGTACACCAAAAACATTTTTAAATAAGTAAGCGTGAATATTATACAACCCAGCGAAATGAGAGCCGTTCGCATTTAGATAGAACTGAATTTAGATTTTACGGACATCAGATCGCACCTAGGTAGGAGCGACGCGAGCGCCGACTGACGTGCCGACATCGATGTTAACAATTTTTTTGCTATAAATAAGAGAACCTCTCCTAGTTATTAGTAATAATTGATTAAGTAACAATGAAAAACCCATGACCATCGCAAACTCCCGGTAAATCCAAACGATCGTGCTGCAATCAAGACATATTGTGTACCTCAAGAACTTTTATTAGTATTATAGAGTTTGTTTGTATGAACGCGCTGATTATCTATACTAATATTATAAAGAGGAAAGATTTGTTTGTTTGTTTGTAATGAATAGGCTCCGAAACTACTGGACCGATTTCAAAAATTCTTTCACCTTTGGCGAGCTACATTATCCCCGAGTAACATAGGCTATATTAAATTGGACCCGATAGGTGGCGCTGCGATCGAGTTTCAAGAATTTTACCTTTTTACCCGGGCGAAGCTTTCTGTGTGTTTCTGTGTGTCTTAAGCTAGATTCGAGAATGGTTTAGATTTACAATTGGACCCAATAGGTGGCGCTGCGATCGTGTTACGGGCAATTTAACTTTTTCACCCGAGCGAAGCTGGGCGGGACAGCTAGTAACTATTAATTCGAGAAAATTTTTTTTTTTGCATTAATTGGCCCGTTCATAGAGGAATTCTATAGACTATATGTCATTATGCCAATACACTGGTAATCATTTTAAAAGCGGATGGAACCGCGGGATACAGCTAGTACATTAAAGTGTAAAATCTTTTTTATGTACTAACATTATCAACCAAATACAAAAACATTGTAAAATCAAAGCTTAGTCATATTTTACGATATAAACGCAGAGTTAAACCGAGTACCGACTGAATGTTTTTAACTATACTTACTGGTTTCAATATACAAAAATTAAGAATAATTAAGGATTTAATACATCTTTTCGTAAGTACCTACCTGAAACAATCAGCGCCTCGTTCGGTCCAACCGTGTGGATGTTTCCCATGATTCACTTATATAATCACAAACTTATTCTAATGTTTATTCACTAACTACGATACATAAACATAGACATAAACCGCAAGTTCTTGCAATAAATCGATAACAACAACAACGAATGAATGAAATTAATCAACATATGACAGGACATAGAGAAACTGACAATTCATAATACTCAATACTACAAATCCAAATACAGATTACAAAATAAAAAATATGTATTATGAAATGTGCAGGACGCATGTGCAGGAAATTGCAGTTCCTTTCACATTTTACGTTAATCTATACTTAATAGTATAAAGAGGAAAGATTTGTATGTAAGTATGTTTGTAAGGAATTGGCTCAAAAAGTACAGGACCGATTTTAAAAATTCTTTCACCATTTGAATGCTACTCTATCACTGATTAATATAGGCTATTTTAATTGCAAGAGAAAAATAAATTTTATGCCAAAATGTTTCAAAAATAAATGTCCACCCGTGTGAAGCCGGGACGGGCCGCTAGTTGTAAATATTTTACATCCATAACCATTACAACACAAACACTCAAAGTTGCAGAACTCGACTCGAGACCGTTGACTCGATTAAAAAAAAACCCCTATTATCTATGGGATCGTTATGAAAATATTGTTCTGTGGGTATCGTCGTTGTTGTAATGGTGGATGAAATGAGAGTATTGTGAATTGTGATTGTTTGCAGAGAAAATCGAATTTTTGGTGTGCAGATGCGAAAGAGTTCACAAAAAGATATAAGTTTTATTGTTGTCATTCGTATGTATCATTTTTTTTGTAAATAACCTGAAAAAAGGACATATTTACAATTTATATGTTTATAATTTCGCCTTGCCGAGATGCTAGTAAAAGAAAATTCCCGTTTTTTCAGCTTTGGCGTGGTGATTTATTGAAGATGTCGGATACGAGTGATTTGGATCGCCAAATTGAACAGCTGAAGAGATGCGAGATAATAATGGAAGCAGAGGTTAAGGCACTCTGCGCCAAAGCTCGCGAGATACTCGTTGAGGAGAGCAACGTCCAAAGAGTAGATTCACCAGTTACGGTATGTACACAATTATTTTACCTAAAATATATAAGATTCTACTGCTTAAACGAATCGTATGCTGGACTTTTAAAGTTGTGTCACAAAATTTCAGGTTTGTGGAGATATTCATGGACAATTCTATGATCTGAAAGAGCTGTTCAAAGTGGGCGGTGATGTGCCAGAAACCAATTACTTATTCATGGGAGACTTTGTAGATAGAGGGTTTTACTCAGTAGAGACATTTCTGTTATTACTTGCCTTAAAAGTAAGTATGAGTTTCTTTGATACTATTATAGTGGAATCAATTTGAAAAAATATAGAGTACTAGCTGTACCCTGCCACGCTTCGCTGTGGATATGAGACTGATGCAAAAAGTAGATAAAAACAATCCTTGATGTGTATTATATATCATGCTAAAATTTCAGCTTGATCGGTGCGGAACTTTTTGAGTTTTTGAAGTGTACACAAACCAACACAACATTTTTATATTTATAGATAGATATTATATTATCATGTTTCAATCAGGTTTTGAATGCACTTATGTGACGCATAAACCTTTAATTGCCAGGTACGCTATCCAGACCGTATCACATTAATCAGAGGCAACCATGAGTCTAGACAAATCACACAGGTATATGGCTTCTATGATGAATGTCTGCGGAAGTATGGTTCCATTACAGTATGGAGGTAAGTCACATTATGTATTTATTTATTGTAAATTATAGTTTATCTAGTTCTAGTAAAGTATCCAGTTTTTCTAGTCACAGTAGCACACTCATACTAGCAATTAAATGTCTTATGTTATAGATTTTTTGCTGACATTACACTGTAAAAAAAAAAGAAATACATATATATTAAACAGTACTATGCCTGTATGCAATTTTATTAGTTATACTACTCATTGTATATTTTTTTAAATAATCCCAATCATCAGTTCCATGTAATTATCATTTCCAACATGTGTATATTGATAATTATGATGATGATGTGATCATAATACACCTATCCTTACCTAAATCCTAATTCTGTTCACACTATGTAATGTATATTGGACACTGGAAACACAATTTGTCTTGAAACTATATCCTGAATATATGTTATACTGTTTACATGATTTATATCCTGATGATATGTGCCAGGTATTGCACAGAAATATTCGACTACCTATCATTGTCTGCCATCATTGACGGACGAATATTCTGTGTGCATGGCGGTCTGAGCCCATCTATACAGACACTGGACCAGATCCGCACCATTGACCGCAAGCAGGAGGTACCACATGACGGGCCAATGTGTGACCTGCTCTGGAGTGATCCTGAAGGTATGATCTTCGAACCAATGCACCCTATCAATAGGAAAACGTCTGACTAATCTGCTTTTTTTAAGCAATTTCTGTAACAGTGAGAAGAGAAGAGTGGCTGTGGTAACAACATAAAGTACAATGCTTCCTTCTTCTGCTGTCACTATAATACCTTGTGTTCTGGTAACCTTACTGCAATAATAGAACAATGCCTAGAGTAGTGCTATTTGTAAGGTAGACTTGGGCATCTGATTTTGAATGGAATCCATTGTGACCATATGTTTCCCCAGACACACAAGGTTGGGGCGTGTCGCCGCGCGGCGCCGGCTACCTATTCGGCTCCGACGTGGTTGCGCAGTTCAACGTGTCCAATGACATCGACATGATCTGCCGCGCGCACCAACTCGTCATGGAGGGCTACAAGTGGCACTTCAACGAGACTGTGCTCACTGTCTGGTCGGCACCCAACTATTGTTACAGGTCAATACATATTTATGTTCAATGCAACTAATCAATAATTACTCAATTCAACTAGGCATAACTCAGAGGATATCATTATAGAGGATAGCTGCCACAAATGCTTTTCATGTTACACTTTACCCACTGCAGTTTATGTGCAGAAATAATCTTAATAAATCTCATGTTTAGTAACTTGACCTAAAAGTTAAATGGGTTTATTTAAATTAATACATAAATATCATCATGCGGAGTCCCTAACGGGGTAGGCTGAGAGTATAGAGCGCCAGTCCTCTCTTGACTTACATACCTTTCGCTTCGTCCACATTCATCAGTCTCTTCATACATGCT
This sequence comes from Drepana falcataria, assembly GCA_945859725.1. Lineage (NCBI taxonomy): Eukaryota > Metazoa > Arthropoda > Insecta > Lepidoptera > Drepanidae > Drepana > Drepana falcataria. The sequence continues at coordinate 3,239,278 of OX243941.1, read as the reverse complement.
CGTTGGTTTCGAGTACACTTGGCATTCCCGTCCTTGAGCGTCCCATTGATTTTATCTAGGTAGTTGGGGAGGACCACATTGTCTTCCCCTGCCACTAACTAATCTAAAACACTAATCAAAAACTAAAGTTACCAGCGTTTCTAAGAAAAATCCTGTCAGGAGAAGAAACGACGAAACAAACTCGCTGGTTTTCTTCTTTACTATTTGTTCCCTTTTACATATTCTTTAAAACATAACACATTTTGAAATATATACTGCCATGGTATATCAATTTCTTTGAATAATTCGGAGAGAATCTCCATCTTTAAGGCTATACATTGCTCTAATAGCCCGCTTCTGCAGCACAAAAATAGATCCTATGTCTGAACCATTACCCCTTCAGGGAACACTGGTGTGGTAACCATCCATCAGGCGCGTCCCATGCTTGTTTGCCACGTTAGTGCTAGAAAAATTAAAGAGAATGGAGACATTCTTTTAAATTTTTCTACTGCTGATAAGTAGACGCACATTATAAATAATGTACATACAGCAACCAAATGATTAAACCATTCACCCAACAGATGTGGTAATGTAGCTGCAATCCTAGAACTGAATGAGAACCTGCAACGCGAGTTCACAATTTTCGAGGCGGCGCCGCAGGAGTCGAGGGGAGTTCCCTCGAAGAAACCCCAAGCGGACTACTTTTTATAATGTTCCATGCAATAGACAATTGACACAACTGAGCATCGCGACTAGTTTGATCATAGTGACAAAACATTACAATGTGGAACTTATTTAATTGTGATTTTAAGACTGGTAAGAGTAGCAAGCCTTGTGTTTATTTTAAGATCAATGTGTAATTAACTGAGGCTCCTCACACGCCTCCTATAATATAGCCGCTCGCGTACCGAAGACTCGCGCGACATCGTTCGGATAGTCGTAGCTTTAACGTTAAGTTGGTGCACAAATAGCTTTGTATGGGCCACCACGCTTAAGGAGGTTCGACATACATTAACAAACACATAATTCTATAACTAATTATAATTCAGGACTATATTCTATACTAAAGAGTAGACACCATTTTAAAAATATATATAAATTGAAGTATCAACTGACCTGTAGTTCAGTATATTCCGTTTTTTATACTTAATTTTAAAGCTATTGTGTTCTTCTTAACTTCCCTATAATTTTATGATGATCGTTTGTTTCGATAAGGACAAGTAGGTATTGTCATTGATGTTATGTTCAAGCTTGTCAAATAATTCTTGTTTGGTTATTAACTTTTCTTGTAATATTTCAGTACACTTCAAATATGTGATGAACAATGTATAGGATAAGTGATCCATATAAATAATTGTTATTAGAAATGGCAGCAGTTATTCGTGATATTGTATATTTGGACCAATACAACTAAAAAGAAAAGTATATTTACACACTCAGTATAATGTAACTCGTATGTGAATCCAGTCACAGTAGGAGCCGTGACATGCTCTTGTCATCGTTTAAGAGTTAGGGACAGATTTATATATGTTATAGACATATATATGTCGTGATTAAGAAACGACGACGCACTCGCCATCTGTCACGTATGTATAAACATCTGGCATCTCAACCTCAATTAACTATTATGATTACAAAAGCATGTCATGACAAGGCCTCGGGCTTTCACAAAAATTTGCTAGTTATCAAAGCCTTATCAGCAGAGGCAATGCTAGAATATTGAAGTAACAAAATTTTTCAAGATAAATACAGAATCCTACAATATGATAAATCACTGCCATTAAGTATTAAACAAATTACCTACCTGCATAAGATATTAATACAATATGAATAATTATGTAATTTGAAGTATTTATAATGTAGTCCTTCAATTTATTTCAAGATTCCAGTTGATTTTTAACCCACTTCAAAAAAGGAGGTTTATCGAAAATGATCTCATAACCATTTTAAATCATCCAATGTTCTGAATCTGAGCTTATTGTAGTTAGTATTAACCGAGTCTTGTGTTTATTTATTTTGCCTTTGTTTGTTCTTGTCGCAAATCATTATTTCAAGAATTTTATTACCTCTGTTTTAAACTCAAAACATAATTGAGTTGTAGACAGAAGAGTTGTTAAGAACCACACATTGGCAATGTATTGAGTTTGGACTCCAATAAAACCCTTTTTAATACCTTTATTGAAATTAAATGCCATTGTCGTAAAATAGTGTATTTATTTTACATTTTCTACATAATGCTAGACAAATTAAATAAACATTGTGTTTATTTATGTGAAGCATAGACAACAGCAATTAAAGCTTATAGCTTATCATATATTTAACATTCACAATACAAAATAGTCTTATTACTATGCATCCCAATTAGACTGAATATGATCTTTTTCTGAACACATGTTAATATTACATTGATCAACTTCATCCCAGTATTAAGCACTAATGAATCCATCTCCTCTAGTCCTGTTACCTACTTAATCCAGTGCATAACTCTGGTAGTATGTCACCACATTTTGTGGATACTTTTATGTCTGAAATGCCATCAGCTCTAGTGGGACCAATGTTCAAAATTGCTATTCTTTTTTTTTCTTCCTTAGCCTGTAGAATTATTCTGTAGCTTGAATAAACAGTTAGACTGGACCCGAGAACAAAAATGGCCTCACTTTCAGTAACCAGATTCCTAATATGTTCAACCCGTTGCTTGGGCACATTGTCTCCAAAAAATATTATATCTGGTTTCAAAGGCCCTTCACATTCTGGACAAAGTGGTGTTTTAAATTCTTCTACTTGTTCCTGGAAAGTACAGATAACAGAATAAAAAAAATATCCTCACGCCTTCCCACAAGGGTCCCCGAAGGGGTAGGCAGAGGTGTATAGGTAATACCCAAACACCCACTTTCCGCCAGAGGTATATTAGGTGCCAACGTGACAGATGGCGAGTCCATCGCCGTTACTCAAGCACGACTATACATACGCCTTTGAATTTCTTCTCAGACGTATGCAGGTTTCCTCTCGAGGTTTTCCTTCACCGTTAAGCTCGTGGTGTGACTAATCACTGTACTTAAGTTCAGAAAAACTCATTGGTACAGTCGGGATTCGAACTTGCGATCTCAGTTTCTTTTTTGTTTGTTGTTGTTTGATGTGGTTCGAGCAGTTGCCTGCTCGAACCACTCGGCCACCACGGCTTTATTACAGAATAAATGCTATGAAATCATGTAGGAGCCTTAATATTGAGAAAGTGTTGTTACAGCTCTACATGCCCTTTCGGAGACCCTTATGGGAAAGTATGATGATATGAGTATATAAATGGTCTTGTTTTTTGTGTTGTGATTTCATGTTGTAAGAATCTAATACAATAATTATTCAAGTGAATGTACTGTTAAATAATAGCAACCAGCTCCACTATTATGACTAGCATACCACTTACCATCTGAGTTTTATGGTGAATGAAAACATTGAAAGGAAACCTGCATATTTTTGAGAAGAAATTTAAAGATGTATGTATAGATGTGCTCCTTAAACATATCTGGCAGAAAGTGGGAGTGTGGCTAAATACTACCTAAACACCTTTGCCTACCCCTTCGGGGACCCTTATGAGGAGGAGTGTAGATATATATTATTACTTACTTGAGTTAGTTCCACATCTCCATCAGGTCTCACCATTGTAAATCTACTTTCCATATGAGGGTTGGTTTGCAATAATGTCTTCTGGAGATCCTGTCTACTTACTTCATAAGTACAATTCAAACATTTAACTATATAACCAGTACCATGAAGCTCAATCACATTCTCTGAACCTGCCTTGTGATGTAGTCTGTCCACATTCTGAGTGACTATGGATGTCACTTTTCCCATCTGTAAAGAATGTCACTTGGTAATTCTGTGATTTGTATATATATATCCTCCTCACACCTTCCCACAAGGGTCCCCGAAGGGGTAGGCAGAGGTGTATAAGTAGTACCCACACACCCACTTTGATTTGTGATTTGAAGTATCAAATCTCAATCTTATATTTTCTTTTATTCTGTCAATTATTAAAATATGTAATTCTATAATATATAAATTATTTTATCAAAACGATATAGGCCTTGTTACATACTGTAAATATCTTGTAATGGCACACCAATGTTACTACATGACTGAATATGTTATTGTCATTCTGTATTTGGTAGGATAAAAAGACTAAAGAGACTCCGCTCTCAGATAAATTATGGCCGAGTAGAGAAAATATTACCTTTTCAAGCTGCCTGACTGACAAGTGAGTTGCATTTGGTTGTACCGCACTAAATCTAGGCCAGCCAACAAAATTTCTAGCCCAGTACCTTTGTCTCACTTTAGGATATTTCACAAACTCCTGGTATTGTATAGGTTTGTGATTACTACGAGCATATAAGCCAACTTCTTCAGACCTGTAATCGGGAATACCTAAAAAACACTACACTCTCATCTGCCTTACCAATGCATTTTTGTTTCCTTAAAAAGTATTGTTTTAGAAAATGTTTTGTCACCTGATTCTGTAGAAATTCCTGCACCTGTGAGTATGAGAATCTTCTCATGACTGTTAAGAAACTGCCCCAATATTTCAAAATCTTTGTGGTCTGGAGGCTTATGTTTTGGTACACATGCGATCCATCGGGCCGATAATATTGGCGTGAATGGCACCACACGTCTCAGCATTTCTGTGTCCTTATAAACAATTTTCAAAATTTACATGCAATGCAAATTGCTAATTTAATTTAACAGTTCCTAAAATTTTGTTATGCTTTACTTTTCTTTAAATACAAGTTACTCCAGTCTAGTTCTAAACAATTTTCTGCCAAGAAGAGAGACACTAAGTCTAGACACTAGGTAGACCTAGTGTCCCTCTTCTCTATGTAACTAATTGATCACAAACTTACTTTAATTTTAATACGTATCGTACCTTGATGAACATAGATAACTCACAAATTTGATCGTCCTTGACCTTCATTGCTCCCTGATTAGGTAGGTAGCTCAATTTGACATTTGAGTTTTGACAATTACCTGTTTCTTTTTTGCGTGTTTATTACCAATTTGGATACTAATTATTAAGTTAATTTTTTTTTCTACTATACATACATATCATCACGCCGAGTCCCTAACGGGGTAGGCAGAGAGTATAGAGCTCTAGTTTTTTTCTACTATAATAATATTTATTACGGATTACCATAGGGGATAATTTAGATCATCTAAAGCATTAGAAGAGTATAAGATTACGAACTTATGCTTGTTATTATGAGGAACATCTGTGTTGTTACAAGCGTCGACTGAAGTTTACCATCTTAGTGGTTTCATCATCAATAATTATTAAATACAGCTACTTGTTATTTTATCTTCGATATTTTATAATCTGCTGACAATTGTAATGTCTGAGTGACAATCAATAATCAGTCATGCATGCATGTCACAAAAAGGTTAATTTCAATATAACACAACACAACCTGTTGGAATTGGAAATAATATTTTGGTTGTACGGGGTTCAAAATGACTTTGATAAGATTAAAAACAACGCCAATTGTATTAATAGAGGACGATGCCTGCAATAATATAATTCCATTAGTTCTTGAATTAGTCCCACAGGAACGAACTCCATTAAATCTATTTTGTTATGAACAGTCCCCATCGGTTTGGAAAAATGTACTCCAAGGCTACTCTCATATTAGATACCACGAAGAATATGATTCCGAACAATATGCACATTACACCAACACCAAAACTGTTGTTCTCGTGGACTCTGTGAACCAAATGTCCTTGTGTATGGGCTGGCCAGAGTGTTTAAAGAACTTGATGAAATTGATGTCCGATACAAATGTAGAGAAAATTATATTAATACTACACAAAGACTCTGTAAATTTCTCTTCAAAGCTGCAAAACCTCTTAAATTACATATGTACTGCCATTGTAACATTTCATAGTCAGCCCCCATGCAAAATATCTGTGAAGATAAGAAAAGGCAACAAAGTAATGAGGAGTGAAGAAACTCTGTTTTATGACGTCAAAACATCAATGTTGAAGCTAATTCCAATAGTGAAAGAGGAAAAGATTGAAGAAGAGGTTGACAAGCCCCTGCCAGGCAATCTGACTACTTTCAAGATAGAGGTGGACCAAACAGATAAGATTCAGAAGTATAAATTGCAGCTTCCATACATGAGCAAAATACATGAAGGAGAAAGCAAAGTCTATTATGAACCAGATGCTGTGGATGACTGGGATGAAGAAGATCCTGATGAAGATCTTGACATATGAATAAATAATATACCTAATCATATAATACTAACTGACAATTATTGTCACAATTAAATGACTTGTGACTATTGGTTGTGCTCCCTTTACTCAAATCTTTGATTATGTTATGTATGACTATATGATATCATGCCAAAACCCTACCATGGTAGACAGGAAAACTAGAGCAGCAGTTCTCTGTAATCTTACTGACCATTAGGTCTGGGTACTGAACATTGGGTCTTTCCAATGCTTCTATGGTACTCAATGAGCATGCAGTACAACTGACAGTAAGCGGTTAGTAATATCCTCACGCCTTCCCACAAGGGTCCCCGAAGGGGTAGGCAGAGGTGTATAGGTAATACCCACACACCCACTTTCCGCCAGAGGTATGCAAAACCCTTTCATTGGATTCCTTACAGTAATTTGCACTACAAAGAATCGGGATACATACATGTTCAACAAGAATACAATAAGAAACCAAATAAAAACAGGTTACCTACTTACAGAATCAGTATGGACGGTCAAGGAAAAACGTAGACATACTGGTTCTTTTAAATTTAACGGCAATGGTCTCGTCATCACTCACAATGGTACCTGTAAAATACCTGGCTGAAAGTGGGTGCTACCTATAAACATCTGCCTATACCAGCCATTCAGGATTAACCCTTTAGATTATCTTGTTTTGATATTACAAACCGATGCTTAAATTTATAAATATATTTATTATTACTCTATCTATCTATACCAATAAATTTATATTTATGCTTAAATAACTAAAGATAAATATCCCCTTTCAACCACTTGTAGATATTGGAAGGGCAGGAATGAAGTGGATGGGATAGCGTGAGGCATTTAGATAAACCCTTGGTTACAAAGAATTCACTTTTTATTTATTTTTCTATGTTCTGTCACAATTTTGCGATTTTTTTTTATTTATTTGCCACATAGCTTATGACATTACACAATATATCTAATAAAGTAGAAATCCAAGTACGAGGAAGTTAATTTTATTAATGACACCGTAATTACATCACCATATAATCAACTCTTAAATTATGTTTCATAATTACTCGTTTAATGATTTATTTTTGCGACCTAACAAACTAAACAATCAATAAATGATAAACAAACACAACAGAGAATCCGTCACAAAGATAGACCGCCATTACTTCAGTAAAAAATAATATGTTTCAATACATATACATAAATCAAAAACGAGGAATAAAAAACAAAATTTCCTTCCGAGTAACATGTAGGTACATTAATTATAAGAATATTATGCGAGCCAGTATCTGACGTTCACACAAGCCCGGGTTTGTGAAAGAGAAAAGGAACACTAGCAATTTAAATACTGCAACATAAGCAAGCGCGCGCCACCGTCCGCTCGAATACGAGCCCAGCGCGGGACAATAATAAGCTCATCGATACACATAATAAAGCTAACAAAATATACGATAAAAATGATTTACAACCTCATAACTTAACAAAACTCTTCCATATACAATTTGTCTGCACTTTTAAATATGAGGGCACACTATGGGTATGGTTAGCGGGCGTCGGGTGAGCGGAGCGGCGGCTTACTCGTTCGAGAGCTCCTTGAGCCGCTCTTCCCGAGGCCGCGCGCCGCCGAAGATGGACGAGGCCTGGCTCGTGGACGCCAGTGAGTTCACCGGCTCCTTCACGGTGCGAGGCTCCAACTTCAGCTTGGGCCGCCCCGACGTGTCCGCGGCGGCTACACCGGCAACATTACATTTGCTAACGGTCTCACTCATGCACATGCACGATAATATTATAACAATTGAAGGAATTAATGCGCAATTTATGCTGGCCTTAAAGCCTCTTTTAGAATTAGACAATATCAGAATATGTATATAAATGACAGGCATGGAATTGCTCTTCTTGCAATCTCTCTCTACTCCTGCATAAAAAGGAACCAATTTGGACAAGAAAACCGGGGTGTTTCGCAGTTTATTCTCCTGACAGGATTTTTGTTGGAAGGATTTAAAAGATTGCTGCAGGGTCGACAACACGCGAGCGATGCCCCTGGTGTGGCAAGCAACCATAGGCTACGGTTACCATTTACCTTCAGGCGGGCCTCTAGCTTGTTTGCCACCCTACCTACAATACCTATTAACAACACTTAACATGTTATAGACAACTAAGTGTTTGCATGTGTGTGTATGGTTATTATTTAAGTTAACTGTACACAGATCTGTCATTAAGCTATATTATATTTAATAACTAGCTGTCCGCCCAGCTTCGCCCGGGTGAAAAAGTAAAAAAAACACGTTTTTCAACTATTGCTTCCCCTATGAAGGCAATGACGTTAAAAACGTGTTTTAAAAAAACAAGTTGAACTTCATAAAATCCGTTCTTAGGTGACCTCTACACCGCGTAAGAAATACTCCTACCAAATTTCAAGTCAATCGGCCTTATAGTTCCTGAGATTTCGTGATGAGTGAGTTCACAAATGGGATCTCCTATATATATATATATAGATAAAAGGTTGTTTGTCGTGATGGTGTGAGTGGTACAGTACCGGGGCGCGTGGGCGGCATGTCGTCGAAGTTGGCGCGCCTCGGCGGGCGGGCCTGTGGCGCGGCAGCGGGCGCGCGGCCCATGCGGCCCCAGTCGCCCGCGCGCGGCTCCTCGGACGGCCCGCGCGAGCCCCGCCCCCCCTCACCCCGCGACGCGTCCCTCTCGCCCCGCTCGCCCCACCGCTCGCCCCCCGCCCCCCCGCCGCCCCGCTCACGCTCGCGCTCTGCGCACACGTACACACTCAAAGTCTCCTAGTCTCCTATTAAAACTACATACGAACATATTGCCACCTTGAATAATACTGGCCAGTGGTCAAGTATCACACGGTGGCCGAATAGCTTCAAATATGGTGTTAAAGTATTCCTGCAGGATCAGCAGCTCGCGAGTGATAAGTACCACTGATGAAGCAACCATAGTGGGCTATAATCGCCTACCATCAGGCGGACCACATGCTTATTTGCTACCTTAGAATATATAAAAAAGTTGTTGCTAGCAAAATTGAAATTATGAACTTATGAACCCCAGTGATTATGTTTCTCACTGAGAACAAAACCTTTAGTTTTAGAATGTTTTAGTTTCATAAATACGAGATACATACCTATCTACATAATTCAACATTATGTACGAAGACTACTGAATGACCGCAAAATGCGGATAAAGCAAAATAAGGCAGTTAGTCAACTGACTTATTTTCGTGATAATGTGTATCAAAATTATGAAACGCTCACAAGGGAAAGCGTGAAGATATAGTAATAAGTGTACAATATTGAACATTAATGTAAAATGGCGTAAAGATTATGTTAATGATACACAAGTAAAATTGTTAATGAGATGAGTGAGTGGATACCTGAGAGGTAGTCAGTAGTATCTATACTAATATTACAAAAAAAATATGGGACAAACATTTATCAATGTTTGTTACTCAATCATGTCAGAACGGCTGAAAGGAATTGGATGAAAGTTGTCACAGAAATTGCTTGCAATCGAGTGTGTCCCAGAAAAAGTTAGCATTACAATATTAGTATTGATACGGGGCACTGCTAGCATGATAATATTTCAATGATTTGACAGCAGAACAAATCACAGACACGCCAGATAAACATGGTTAGTTAGTTAATATCTGATAATTGATGAAGTATAAATACCAAACACCAAATGCTATGATGGAATCTGTGAATAAATGACAGATGAAGCACCTCGTACCACAACAATGACATGTCTCAAGCCCACAATATTGAAGGAGTCTTTCTTATCAAAAAAAATATAATGAGTTTCCACTACTTTAAAAAATCAGATTAATTAAAAAAAAATCATATCATGTTCTATCGAGACCCCTTCAATACTACACAAACTGACCAAAAATATGCAATATGAAATTTATTTATTATTTTTATTGTATTAATTTAAGTTCGACTCAGGTATATTTGTATGTATCCAAGCTCAAATCGATGCTTTGGACACCAATCACCTTGGATCACCATGAAGTAGTTTCACCATTCAGTAGTTGTCCATTAGTGCTATAATATTGTTGGCCAGTATAAGTGTGTGTGTTAGTAGCGGATGTTACCATGTGTGAACCCGCCACCCTGGTGCCGCGGCGCGCGTCGCTCGAGGCCGTCGAAGTGGTCGTACGTACCGCGGCCGCCGCCGTCCCGCCGGAAGCCGCCGCGGCCCCCGTCGCGCCCGCCGTCGCGGCCCCCCTCGCGCCCGCCGCCGCCGCCCCCGCCGCCGCCGCCGTCCCTCCGGCCGCGATCAAAGCCACCTCCTCTGCATAACATTGTTTAACACTCATTCTTTATGATTACACTAGATTTGCCCATTTTTTTTTTTTGTAAAAAAAATACCCGTCATAATATCTGCTGCAAATGAGTTAGTCAGGGGTTGTTCATAAAAAAATATGAACAGATAAATAAGGCAATTCAAGATATACTAACCTGTCGTTTCTTTTCTCTTCAGCAACATCAATTTTGATAAAGTTACCATCTACATTCAGGGCTCCATTCATTTCAATAGCTTTTATCAAATCCTCAAGAAACTCAAACTCTACATAGCAGAACCCTTTGAATTTGTCTGTTTCTCTATCCATCACCAACCTCACATTTTTTATGGACAAATCCTGAAAAATAAAACAAGTATTGTAAGGGTAGATCTCATTATGCCCTATCAAAGGCAAAGCTTACAAATAAAATCAGCTCCATAATAAACTTAATTCTTATTATAAGTTACTTCTATATGATATGTATGTTTATATGTAATGTATGTATGTCATCCCCATTCTCAAGCCATCCCATAAAGGTCCCCGAAGAGGTAGGCAGAGGTGTATAGGTAATACCCACACACCCACTTTCCTCCAGAGAAATAGTGCCAATGTGACAGATGGCAAGTCCATCACCGCAGCCTTTGAATTTTTTCTCAAACATATGCATTTTTCCTCCTGATGTTTTCCTTCACCGTAAACCTCGTGGTGACTAACCACTGTACTAAATTCAGAAAAACTCATTAGTACAGTTGGGATTTGAACTAGCAATCTTTGTGTTGCAGGCAACTACTCAAACCTTAATAACCATAACTGTACGCAGCATATTGAGAATGATGATGAATACATTATGAGAGCCAGCTCAGTATAAGACCAAGTGCTTCCAAATAATCTGAACATACTTTGTATTAATAGCCTCTTATCTATTTAAGTATATTTTCCTTTCTTAATCTTACCTTCATTAAAGGTCATTATTATTTATGTTTTGTTATCTATAATTAAATTCCAGCTAGATAAGTAAAAAGCATATTCTGTAACCAATTTTAAAACTAGTCATTCTAGCATAAAAATAATATTAAATCTCTTATAATTCACACCCTGAGCCTTGCAGACAGAATACTCCTGCATGTTTTAGGTGCCAACATGACAGATGGTGAGTCCGTCGACATATCTCAAGCATGGTATATAATTTCTTCTCATGGTGTGAGTAATCAATGTACGTAAGTTCAGAAAAAGTCATTGTTACAGTTGGGATTCAACTTGCAATCTTTGTGTTGCAGGCAACTACTTGAATCACTCAGCTACCAGGCTATAAAGTAATTCAAAAACATTTATTTGATGCACCATTATAACTCTGGATTTTTCAGTGATACAATATTGTGTCAGACAGATAATATTCAAAACAAAATGTATATTTCCTTCCCCTAGCAACAGTTTGTGTAAAAAGCTGTACTAATACTGTTTAGACAAGTTTTTTTTTAAACTATGTATTATATATAGGTATATATACATAATTCTAGAGAGAACTGGTGCTATATTCTCTCGGCCTACTACGTCAGGGACTCGGCGTGAGGATGTGTATGTATGTATGTATATATCTTTATCTATCACAGGTAACACACTCTTTAGACTTACAGACCTTTTTCCCTTCATCCACATTAATCACTCTCTTTACACATTCATAACTTAATAAAGCTGTATTAAATATAATGTCTATTTATTATTAACATAAGTTGCATATAATACATCTCTCTCTATCTTAAGATGGCATGTTAAAACATGCCATTATTGTATGCAGAGTAGGGCCAGTTCTTGCCAAGCAGTTTTTTTTTACAAAATTTCAACATGATCTAATTAAAATATATTTGCATGCCTTCTGAACTGTCAAATAATGATATTACATTTTATATTTTTTTTAAGTTACATACATACATATTACATGTGCCTCACAGGTTAGGCAGAGAGAGTAGATATAAAATGAATATAATCAATTTAGAATAAAGAATGACAATAAATACTATGAAATTGAATTTCTTGATTGATATTTGAATATAATATCTTAAAGTATAATATATAATATATAAATAATATAATAATAAGTAATTAGTTAATAAAAACTTGTACATTTAGACCCCAAAACTCTTTACAAAAATGTAAAACTTTGGTTGGCCTTAAAAAAATCATATTTAAATGTACCATTTTCTGACAAACACAGCTTAAATTGATTCACTTACTTAATTTAAATAAAATATCAATAAACGGAAAATATTAAAATATATATAAATTATAAATATAAGTCCACTCCTAATAACCTGGTCATAAAACGATACAATTGAAGCCCTATTACAAAGAATTGTAAAATTGACATTGAAGTTACTCACAGGAAAAATTCTGTTTATATCGCCTTGGATAATTCCAGTAGGTAGATTCCCGACGTAAGCCTTATAAGGAGGTTCGGAGGGAAGCGGGCGCCCTCCGATAGTTCTTCTCCCGCCGCCAAAATCCCTGAAATCACCAACACAATCCTGGTATTTCATAACCTCTAAATTAACAAAATATACACTGCACCTCAATAGAAACAACTCAAAAGTATCAGAAAATACGACATAACGGTGGAAATATTAATTTATATGCATAAGCATCGGTAAAAAACCCATTTTCATTCAATGTTATCGCAAAGCAAAACCAGAATATATATATTCGTAACAGTTAAATTTCACAAATGAACCAATTTTCAATAGCAGAAACTTCTTGAGCACGTAAATATATACGTAAATACTTGCTAGAAATAGTATTTCAGATCAAATACCTTGAATTAACATCATCAAATCCACTGCGACCTGCCATGTTTAGAAACATGGACTACTAAACGCGCGCGCATCACTTTCTGGAAGCGGCCCCGCAGAGCAACTTTTTCTAGTATCAACAATAAAAAAATATTTCCAATTTTTTTATTATAGCTATAAGCTTTAATATTCTGGGACAAAACATAATTAGTATGGTCTGGTGTCCTTCAGGTCGTAAGCAATAGAAAATGTATACTATCTTACGAGTTTTTCCTTATTATTTGACCTGCTTGTTTTAATAATCTGTGTTTGTAAAATTACATTGGCTGTCTTCAATTACCATGAGCAAAATCTATCATTTGTTATCATTAAGCAGACTTAAATTTTATTAGATTTTTTTATCTATTGTTGAGTTTAGGACTTTATCTAAATACTGTACTCATTATGTTGTTTCACTTCGTGTGTGCGAAATATATTAGCAGCTGCAGTTGCAATTTTTTTTAATCCACTCGTTGTACGAGCGTGAAAGGAATGCTACTTAGAATAACATAGCTCTTCAAGAACTGCCGAAATTACCTACACTGTAGCGCCTAAACTAATTGAAAACCGATGACAGTGTTTAATAACAGCTCTCTCTCTAGAGCTACCCACGTGTAAGCTCCGACAACACACATTCTGTAGTCTATATATATATTATCTGAGGTCGAATTTGTGTTAATATATATGTATTATCATATATCATATGTGGTAATATACAACGATCTTTCTATGAACTAATTACAAAATATGCTGTTAAGAGCAAAGTTAAGAGGGTTATGACATGTTCGTTCATCAATCTGTTAGGTTGTAATTGACATTGACATTGACAGTCCTAGCAGTCTTCACTTCAAATACCACTACACATGGAAATGTGGGTTTCACGATTCCCATGTGGGGTTTGATGTTGTGTATAAAATTGTTTTAACAATGAAGCCTAATGAAACCGAGACCGATGAACCTCCAAAAGAGTCTAAAGTATCAGCAACGGTCTTAGACGCGTTTGATTTATTAAAAGCTCCTAAAGAAGACGCAAGATTGACTGGGGGAGCAAAAATAATCTCACAGTTGCAAGGCAGTGAGGTTAGTATATAAATATATTTTTCTGTGCTTTTTTGTCTCGAATATTTTTTACTTATAAAATGATACATATTTCTTGATTCTAGAATGAAAAAGATGTAAAATACGTTGTTAAACGACTAGTGCGAAGCTTAGGCGCGAATGTGCCTGATGTCCGAGCTGGGTACTATGCGACCCTGGTTGGTCTGCTTTCAAAATTCGATCAAATAACGGTGGAACACCTCTTGAATTTGGTTAAGAAAGAACTACATTCTAATGGGTCGTCTAAAAGCGTGAGTAAATATTTCTTTTCTGTTTCAAGGTAGGCAAGAACTATAATATCGTAATCAAAACATGATTCAAACAAAAATATTATTTGCATTGCACCAACCTTATAATATGAGAACACCTCTGCTATCATCAAGACTTAGGAGCAGTACCATTTGGACATGGACTTCTAGATTGGCAATGAGAAAGATAAAGCACATCTTAATATCTTAAGTTCATGAATGGTAATAATATTTGATCAGCGAGATGCAAGGTTAATCTCAAAATCCAAATTGTTTTACCTAATATATTATAGTCTCAACTATTTTTCTACTGCTTATACATTTGATCCTTTTAAAATATTGTACATTATCAACAGGAAGCTGGTGATGTGGCTCTGGGTCAGATACTTGTATGTGGCGCAGTGCTCCGATCTGGACTCATAAAAAAATGTTCAACTGAAAAACAAGCAGAAATTATTCTATTATTAGTAACAGCAAGCAAAAAGAAATCATATTTGAGCACTGTCGCTTATCTCATACTCTTGGACTTTGTCAATGAAGTAAGCACATATGTCTATTAATAATTATTTAACACTATTAAACACTGTCTGATCTCCACAACAACCGAATATATATCCTCGTGTCTTCCCACAAGGGTCCCCGAAAGGGACCTCTGCCACCTCTGCCTCCACACCTCTGCCTACAGAGGTGTATAGGTAATACCCACACACCCACTTTCTGCCAGAGGTATATGTAAAAATGTGACAGATGGCGAGTCCATTGCCGTAACTCAAGCATGACTATACATACGCCTTTGAATTTCTTGAATTGCATTGAAGCAATCTGTATCGTTGGCACCTAAAATATATCCCTGGTGGATAGAGGGTGTGTGGGTACTACCTATACACCTCTGCCCTTGAGGATACATTATGTAATACTTTGCATGAACATTTTTTGTTTGTCATGTCCTAAAATGTATATATTACTCTGACAGCTTGATGAAGAGAAATTCTCTTCAATGGTCTGGTCCAATATAAAGCAGGAGTTCAAGAAGGATTTGAAGGAACATACTCTAGACTCCCTTTATTTTCTGATGACTGTGAATGACAAGTTTCCTGGCAAGGTGAAACTGAGGAAACTATTAGGTGTACCTGACCTACTTGCTGAAGAGAACATCCATGAAATATGTGAAAAACTTCTGGTAAGTACTACACTACAGTCTTAACTACTGCTTTGATCAGTAGGAGAACATATTCCTGAGTATCATTGAAGTGACAGCATGGTATATGGGGCACCAGTACACTGTTCCCTGATGAAACTTACAAAGGCCCTATTTAGCCTTACAAAGGCCCAAATGATTTTTTTTTCTGCCTATATCCTTTACAGAGTTAAAATTATTTATTTATTGTTTATGCACAGTGAAAGTGTAATAGTAGACTTCATGCTAAATAACTTTCTGCCAGCCCACCACCCTTGACAGGAAAAACATTGAACATTTATTTTTTCCTATCCTTAAACTATCCAACATTTCGTTTTTTAGTGCAGTATCACCATCTGGGTATCTGGGATATCTTCTACTAATCAATAATATTATTCCATATAGACTGTTACAGATCAACTTTTTGTCATTGATTAATAATACCAGTCGAGTGATTGATGTGACTGCTTCTTACCTTAGAACTATTTATTATCTGATGTTCTATTTGCTACTTGACCATTGTGTGCTGTATAAAATTCCATAGGTTGTATTATCTGCCTGGTCTTATGAAGAAGAAAAATGTTGCGTGTTGTATTAATCTATATGTATAATAAAATTGTAGTGTCTGTTTGTAATATTGAAATAACCGCTTTTTACTAAATGCATATGGATGTATACATGGTACATATACCAAAATATATTTTTTTATGGTTTTTGTCTGTCTGTCTGTCCTTCTGTCTGTATGTTTGTTCCGGCTAATCTCTGAAATGGCTGCACCGATTTTGACGGGACTTTCACTGGTAGATAGCTGATATAAAAAGGAGTAACTTAGGCTATTTTTATTTTAGAAACTAAAAATACTTTTTTTACGCCTACGATTTCGCGGGCACAGCTAGTTATTAATAAAATATATCCTCAAGCCTTCTCACAAGGGTTTGTGACCCAAGGGTAAGGGGTAGGCAGAGGTGTATAGGTAGTATTCACCCACTTTCATCCCATTCACCCCAGTCACCCACTTTCCGCCAGAGATATATTTTAGGTGCCAACATGACAGATGGCAAATCCATCGCCAGCTATAAGCACGACTATACATACGCCTTTGAATTGCTTCAGACGTATGCAGGTTTCCTTTCGATTTTTTCCTTCACCATAAAACTCGTGGTATGACTAATCACTTCAATTTAAAATAATACTATATTATACTAAAAACAAAACATAACAATCATGTTACAGTTTCATTTAACATAATTTATAACACTTTCAGGCTGGTATAGACTTCAGTTCTGTCAACCATCCAATATACAAAGAAATAGGTAAGAAAATTGCCAGTTCCCCACATCTGCAAATGTTCTGGACGTCTGGAATAGACAGTCAGCTTACTAAGCATAACAGGAATAGAGAATTAGTAGCTGTCAATATGCTCACTACAATCCTTAACAATTTAAAAGAGAACCATGAAGTAATCCCTGAATTGCTCAGCAAAAACTTCTTCAAACTGTTCATGGACTGGTTCAAAGGCTTGCAGACTGCAAGCAAAATCCGAAACAAACGCGATAATGAAGATGATAACAAAATCATGATCAAAAGGCAAAAGGAACTTCTCAACACACTAGCCAAAACTCTAAAGATAGATAAGGTTGATAGTAAAGTGAGAGTTGAAGTATTGAAAAAGATGCTCTTTGACTGTGGTGAGATGAATTTCACAGAGATTACTGGCACTACTGTTGTGAAGTCCATTGTTGCTGATTTGGACAAGAGTGGTGTGAAGAAGCTAGCTAAGATGTTTAAAGGTGTCCTCTTAAATACTTCCAAGAAGCTTATAAAGGAGGGAGTGGAAAGGAATTGGTATAATAATGAGAGGGTGAAGGCAGCTGAACTGCTGTCATACCTAGTGAGCCATGAAACTGTGAAAGATGATACAGAATTCAAATTGACTTACATGAAGATTCTTATGTGCTTTGGTTTCTTCAAAATTGGTGGTGATGAAAATGTTGCAATCAGCAGTGATTTATCAGGTATTTATAAATTATATATACTAGCTTTTGCCCGCGGCTTCACCCGCGTAGAGTTCGAAAAAGTAGCAACTTTCAGCCAAATCGGCTCAGCTGTTTTGTCGTGAGAGAGCAACATACAAACTTTTTCGGGATTCAAATGTAGCCTATGTCCTAATCCTTGGTATAAGTTATCACCATTTCAACTTTCAGCCATATCGGTACATACATCCAAACTTGCAAACTTTCGCCTTTATAATATTAGTAAGATTCTATAGATATGTTTATATATGTAGATATCCTATAGATTTATGAATAGGAAATGAGTTAACTATATGATATAGCTAGCATTAAGATATATTGTGAATATACATACAATAAAAGTAAACCCTTTCATGAACAACCATTTTAATGAAAACGGTGCTAGTTTGAAATGATAAGTGACGAGATAATAGGTAGTGGTGACTGCTTAAAAATTGGTGAGAGCTTTCGTTTTGCAGGAGATATATTTAGGTGCCAAAATTACAGATGATGAGTCAGTTGCTGCCACCTTATATAAGAAAAATTGTCTAGTGTCTAGTATCCAGATTTTGATTATTAACTAAATCTGTTACCACAATAATGTGTCCTACTGTTAATTATAAGCTAATAGAATCGTTGACATGCTTGTAAACAAGACTAGTCAAAGGTAATCAGTTAATAAATAGGCCTATTACAAATAGTCCTAATAATGTTGTTTTTGCTTCAACAGGATCCATCAAATCCTGCTTCTACCGGTGCTTTACATCGCGATTCTCAAATGTGGATAGTTTGGTCACAGTGTTATCTTCTCTGTGCAGTTTCATATGTACTATTCTTGACAAGGATCAGGTCCGTACAAAGATAGAGAAACAGTTTCCATCAGAAAATATGGAGTGCTGGCAAATGCTCATGGAAGTATGCCAGAGCATTGAAAAGAATGAATCAAAATCAAAAGTTGACAATGTATTCCTCATATTGCTATATCAACTAGGTCTGTTCTTGTTCTCTGAACCATCTCACGTAAAGATCGCCAAAAGCTCTATAAAGGAGTTGAAGAGCTGCTATGTGCATTATAGGAAGGGAAAGAAGAAGAAGCAAAAAGTGGAGTGTGATAATGACTCGTCAGAAGAACCAGAATGGATTGAGGTGTTAGTTGAAGTATTACTATCTATTCTCTCAGCTGAGTCCAGTGTTCTTCGATCAGTAGTACAATGTGTCTTCAGGCTCCTTTGGGAATATTTGACACCTTCATGTGTTGGCCAAATCGTGTCAGTTTTGGACCCAGATAGTGAATCTAATCCTCTGACGCAGGATAGTGATGAAGATTCCGGAGATGAGGAGGATGTTGATAAATCTGACGAAGAAGGAAAAGAAAATGGTGATATTAAAAGTGACGAGAGTGAAGATGATAGTGACAGTCAGGTGGAAGATGATGAGGAAGATGATGATATGAGAACCCCTGATCACCTGAGAATAGCTGTACAGAAAGCTCTCGGAGCTGCTGCGCCTGATACAGATACAGAAAGTGTTGACGCTGATATGATAGACGAAGCAGAGGGACAGAAACTTGATGAGGCTCTGGCAGAAGCATTCAAACAATTCAATCAAGGAAAGGGAAAGAAAACTAAAAAAGATCGTAAAGACAAAAAAGCTCTATCGGACTTTAGAATTAGGGTTCTGGATCTAGTTGATATCTATTTGGAGAAGGAGCCATCGATGGATATATGTCTAGGTATGATAGGTCCTTTAACAAGGTGTCTTGAACACTGCATTTTGGATAACCAATTGGGAGAACTTGAAAATAGAGTCAGAAAAACGATAAAATTTTTGACTAAAATCAGGAAGTTTACGTCGACAGAAGACGTTACTTTAGAAACTTTGTGTGATTATCTAAAAGCCGCCATTGACAAAGGTAACAGATCGCACTTCTTGTACCAGGCTTTAGGTGACGTCATGACTCATTTTGCAACATTCATCATTTACTGCTCGCAGAAGATAGATGTCAAAGCTACAAAGTCGCAGAAAAAGTCCATCTCTCCACTCCTACAACTGTTTCAAGATGCTCTTCAAAACTATTTTCAGAATCGAAACTGCTTTCTTCCTATAATTTTCTTCCACAATGTTCTTCAGACAGAATGGGAAGGCACTTATGACCTAGTGCCTATAATTATAGAGAACATATTTAACAATGAAGTCAGACAATTCCGTCGTAATGAAGGCATTGAATTAGTGACAGGATTTTTCCGTGCACTCAAAAGAAACAAGCCAACTTCTGGCAAATTACTTGCAAAATTATCCAATTTGGAGGCAATCTTTGAAAATACTTTGACTACAACGCTTAAATGCAACAGTGAGTTTACAGGTAAAAATAATTTCTTTGTTGTACTAAAAAAATTTATTAACCTGATGAGAATGTTTCATGAAAGTTGCCATATTGAAACTAGCCTAGATTTTAAGTCATTATTAGAGACTGTAGGATCCTGTAAGAGTACAATAAAAGTGAATAATAAAAATAAAATAAATCCTGTTTCACAAAATCATAATGAACCAACCAATAAGAAATCTAAATCAAAGAAGATAAAAAAGAAACGAAAATTTGACCAGAATGGACATTCAGAACCGCACCAAAAGAAACTGAAACAAGATAATAGTCAAAGTGACTAAATTTCGAGCACTTCCAATTAGTTTTGCAAAAGTCTGACATATCTGAACTTATTTTAAAACAAATGATGCGTGTTCGATTTATTGCTCTTCACATATTTTAAAGAATAAACCATGATTACATGAAATGTTTTATTAACTATGTTTAACAAAAGATCCTATACTTATGAATAATTATTAATGGTTCCTTAGGGTTTCTTTTTTAACACCACTTAAGTGGCGTACAAGAATGTGGCGCACAGGAGGAACTAGTAACGTGGAGTGAGACTTGTTGTTGGGTAAAATTGCTGTGCTAGCAGTGCTACGTGAATGAACGACCCTTCTGCCAGCACAACCATTTGAGGTTTTACTTGTTTACGACTGACGTAGTGTTATTTGGCTGCATTCTTGTTTAAGGCGGAGGTATTACCCCAGTACCCTAACACTAATCCTGCACAGTAGTTTACTGAGCCCTACCTCTCATATGTTTACCCGGGTATTAAGAGACAATCTCCTTATTGTAACTATTGGACTGTTTGGATGGAACACAGAAGCTCAGTAGTATATTTATAAATCAGCTGTGCTCGGTGTAATAACTTCTAATCATGCACGGAAAGTTCAGTTTTATTAAACTGAAATAAGGTTGCCTATAGTTCGAATTCATTTTTGACGTTGCTGACCTTGCGGGCTTCTAGACCGCACGTATAAAGGTTATCAATAGATGTCACTACATATCCGATAAAATGTAGCTATAATAAAAAATAAATAGTCAGTATTCCTTAATATACTTCTCATCATAAAAATCTAAACACCCTGCAAGTTTATTTTTTGCAAGGATTATCAGAAAAAAATGAATATTTATGAATATAATACCCCATATTATTCACTATTAATCGACATTTGACGACGTAGATATAATTACGACGTATAACGAGTATTATTATTTAATATGTTATCATCGAATTATTCAAGAAACAAAATTATGAAGCGGGATTGCAAACATACAATAGTTTTCAGTTTTTAGTTCTTTCATTTATTAATAACCATCAACGTGGCATTCGTAGTAGAAACATTATGCGAAAGACTGGCAACATTTTCACCGGAAACAAGCAGCTTCTCTCATATGTTTCACAACCTGCCCAAAATTTTGCCAGCCATCTTTTGTGGAAAAATCATTTGTTTCGTGTCGTCTGAGTAAATTTCACAATTGTAATTAAATGTCAGAGCCACAGTCTTCGCTTTTATTAAAAAAGCAGCTAGCTGGTAAGTCATTTGTGTTACAAAAAATTATCGATGTCAGTCGCTTAATGCATCGAGCGTCAGACGTATTTTGCGAACATTCATTGACCTCAGCATTGGGTCGAAATTTGACTATCTTTGTTATTTGGAAGTAATTCAAAATCTTTAATTCCTTTGTGCCTACCACGTGTTAGTTATAAATACTAGCACATTGCCTGACTTGCTTTTTTAAAATCAATAGTCTTTCAGTGACAGGAAGATATCCATCCAGTACCAGTCACAGCAAAGCATAGGTATTTCGAAGTGTATTTATACGGTACACACTTGGCAAAGATTCACGTTTCGTAAAGATAACTCGCGTGAAGTTTACAACATGCAGAAACTGATGTTTTTTATGTTTGAACTATTTTCAGAACTTAACAAAAATCCAGTAGAAGGCTTTTCTGCTGGGTTGATAGATGACAATGATATATACAGATGGGAAGTGCTCATTATTGGTCCTCCAGACACATTATAGTGAGTATCAACATGCAATATTATATTTCTAGCATTAATAGAATAAATAAATATGCATGGTAATTACATACTAATCTTAGTTGGAAAAAATATGTATATTTAGTATTGTAACTTATTGTTATTGCGTTTTGAAACATGAGGAGTACTACAGTTACTTTTACAGACATTCAGCAGTATTTAAGACAGCAAAATATAGAACCCAACACTATTCATTCTAGTATTTTGTTGGGAGATACCAGAATTGGTCTTAGCTGCTAGTTGTTTGTTTATGTTCAAATTAGAGACCTATATCTGATACCATTACTTTATCATAAAATCATCATATCATAGATCATAGAATTGAGTACCCCATCATGTAATTGTGTAAGTGAAATTGTACAAGACTTCTTCTTGTTATTAGTGAGCTCTTACACAGACTTAATCTGTGGATTTATACATTGTGGATACATTGGTAATAATGGATGAGTTTATAATTTCAAGCTTATTATGATTAAGTAACCATTATATGCAAAGTAAAGCAAATAATTACAAATCAATATTTTATATTCTCACAAGCATTTGTATTTCAATTGCTCTATGATAAATGTATGTATTTTTTTATTTATATATTATTTTTAATAAAATTTTAATCTGCTTATAAGTGCTTATATGCATATATGTTCTAGTGGAATAATATTCATTCCTTTAAAACTTGATTTTATATCAGAAAAGGATTTATAATTTTATGTAAACTTGTTTAGTACTTTTAGCTTTTGTTAGTATTTCCATAATATTCACATTATATTTTGTAATAGTATCATTATAAGCTTCATGGTGTGGTGAGTATCTGAGGTATGGCATGTCTAACACATCCAATTTTGCATTACCATTCTTAATTTTAGTAATATGACTGGTCCATTCCGTTAGTAATTGTACTAGCAGAGATAATTCAGTGAGTTCTAAATAACTTCATAAAGACAATATTCTTTTAATAACAAAATGTTTATCATATTTTGTTCAATTGAATTTACAATAGTGTATGTAGATACTGTAAATACTTGTTTTTCATGAAAATGTAATCCTTTATCATGATAAATGTAATAATTTAAATAATTAGATTTTCCATCATAATAAAGTAGGTAGGCAGTTGCAGTGAATCATGTGCTTAAGTGTGTCTGAAGGGACTTATTTTATTTTTTTATCACTTATAGGGATTTTTCATTTACCTAGATTTCCAAATATGCAGCTTAACATGACAGCTGTCTTATTTATAGAGAGACAGAGTTACACTTTTGTTGCGGCATTGTGTGCACTTTTATTTAAATGTTTGTCATACTCACTCTTGATAGTACATACTTTCAATTATCACTATAGGAATTCTAATCACTTACTGAAAGGATTGAATTTTCCCAATATAGGTATTTCAATGTAAAAGTGCAGTACTTCAACGTAATTGTAAATAATAGAAGTTTTTGACATATTAAGGCCCACTTATCCAGGTTCCATGGTATATTGAAGTGTCAATATGACTGCGAAACTATTCCTCTCAGGCACAATATCAGTCTTAAAATTTCTTAATAACTTAAAACTTGCTGAGAAACAGGTAGCAAAGCCTTAGTATTATCAGACTTAAACTAACTTGTGTACATAATTTATTTTAAAGCTTGAAAAGTTTGGATGATTGACTGTTAAATTATCACAGCCTGTGTTCTATACTAATATTATAAAGAGGAAAGATTTGTATGTAAGTATGTTTGTAAGGAATTGGCTCAAAAAGTACTAGACTGATTTTAAAAATTCTTTCACCATTTGAATTCTACATTATCACTGATCAATATAGGCTATTTTAATTGCAAGAAAAAAAAAGTATACCAAAATGTTTAAAAAATAAATCTCCACCCATGTGAAGCCAGGAGTGGCCTCTAGTTTTTATAATTTGTTTGCTAAAGCACGGTCGCGGAGCAGGAAGAATTTCGTACAATGACCTCTTTACCTACTGACAGTGGTCACAAACATTTTTATATGTGTGGTTTGCATGAAATATTTGAAGGATAGAAAAAAACTAGCTTATTAAATAAATTATTATTAAGTATTTTGTTAAACAATAAACTCTTCAGACATTCCATTACCCATTTACATTACAGCCCAAGATATCGGCTGTTTTGTCCTTCATTTCTTTTTTTGAAGGATATTTATCGGCAGGCCAGGATTCCTTAATGTATTTAAACACGTTAATAATCATAACCTTCTCAGATTCACTAAAGTGTGACATTTTTCTTTTCTTCCGCGGAGAAACAAACTTCTTGAATGGACGCGAGGTAGACGGCACTGGTTCCATTTTAAAACAGTAAATTAAACTTAACAAATCAACGAAACCACTTAACAATTAAAACAAGACAACAAAAACTAACAAATAACAACAAACTAAGATAAATGTGTTTCAAAATTGAACGAGCACTAACGCATCCCAAGATGGAATGTCGTTAGTTATTCAAAAATTATGAATCATGTCAAATACTTTTAATTGCGACCAAAACACCAGACGCAAGCAAGAACAAACCTTACGGTCTCAATTAAACGGTTTTCAATCCCTGGCGACAGCGGTCATTGCATCTGTGCGAGCGAGACGCATTATATTTACGCGGGAGTGACAGAGATGGGTAATAATAGGTTATCGTACGAAATTCTTTCTGTTCCGCGACCGTGCTTTAGCTAATCATGACATACATTTACTTTTTGAAATTCAGACCTGAGCTAACCAAATCAATGCAATATTTTCAGTGAGGGTGGGTTCTTCAAAGCACATTTACATTTCCCAAAGGAATATCCTCTGAGGCCTCCACGGATGAAATTTGTCACAGAAATATGGCACCCAAATAGTAAGTATCAAGTAGCCTGGCCAGTATGGCTAAGTAGCATATGGCTTGTAAGTACTGGATTATACACACACTGGATTATAGGGGTATGGATGTATGGATCATAATCTCCAGTTAGCTAAAGTAAAGGTGCTGCTTGAATTATTTATTAAATACACACAGTATTTTACAATATAATCATTTCAATAAAGAATTTCTTGGCGATTAGTATTTGATCTTTGCAACATTTTAAGTCCGAATTGCTTAATGGAAAATGTATGTGATTGTAACAGATTTATGCTTTTTGCACTACTACAAATAATATTACCAATAGCACATCATGATTTGGATGATGAGGACCTAGGTGACATGATGAATTTTGTATTGCCTGGGTGAATGCCCAGAGGCATTCTCTGGCAGATATCAGACTATATTTTAAATCTATAAATATTACTACGCTAATAGTATATGTATTTTGCAGTTGAAAAAAATGGTGATGTATGCATATCAATACTGCATGAGCCCGGTGATGACAAGTGGGGCTATGAAAAAGCATCAGAGCGGTGGTTACCAGTACATACAGTAGAAACCATCCTCATCAGTGTCATTTCCATGCTGGCTGATCCCAATGATGAGAGCCCTGCCAATGTTGATGCTGCGGTAAGAAATAATGTTTAATCACATTATCATTCAGTAGTCTGGTTAAGGTATAGCGGTAATAATTTTTGGGCCAGGTTATATATCATTTCATATGCTTAATGAATTCTTAACAAATAATTTGATATTGCTCATAGAACTGAAGTGAGATTAACATGTTATCATTTAGGTGAGTGAGTGTTCTTTACATTAGCATGTATATGATAAAATATTCATTTGAGTTCTTAATAATTATAAGTTTGCTATTTATTGACGTTAATTGCTGCAGGGCTGCATGTGTTTGTGATGTTATGTTACTTCTGTTTCTCATTTCAATGTTGTTTGCCTTCACAGAAAGAATGGAGAGAGAGATATTCGGATTTCAAAAAGAAAGTTGCCAGATGTGTTAGGAAAAGTCAAGAAGATTGCTTTTAGGAGCGAGGGGGATTTAGATCAAAATATATTATCATTGGAAAAGGGCCATGTGACACCACAGTAAACAGACACCACTCGGGGGGCCGCTGCGCTGGCTCGCGACCTCACCCGCACGCCCAACACCAGTAGATGTGTGCTCATTCTGCTTCTTTTTACAGAAAGAATGGAGAGAATCATATTCGGAGTTTAAAAGGAAAGTAGCACAGTGTGTAAGAAAGAGCCAAGAGGATTGTTCCTAAATGCAGTGTCCTTTTTATTGATTTAGTTGGATAGTGAGTGAGTTTGGTGATTCAGCTAGGACGTTGAGCGCAGCCTGTGCACAGTGCGGGTCGCCACCCGGCCCAGAGACAATATTGAAATTGATTTAAAATAAATACTAATTGTAATTAAATGATATCGCTGCCGTATTTTATAAACAATTAATAAAAAAAATAGAACTCGAAAGTCTTTTTCATCTTTTTTAAGACGTGTTAGCTAGCTATTGTTATATGAAAATGTGTATGGTAATTTTTTATAGAAAAACTGCATTTTTATCTTTTTACTCCCTCATATGGTTAAAATGTTGATCTCTGTAAAGTAGAAACCAAATCTGAAGTAATTTAATAACTACTTATTTATTAGGTCCCTAACTCATTGTAAAAAATGAAATCTACACACATTATACTAAACTAATTGTTAAAATGCTTTTTCAAAACTTGTATGTATTCGCACGAAAATTAATTGTTACCGGAGAGCAACCGATTGGCGATTGTCGATATGGGGCATAGTTGCTTCATAGAACCACAATATAACTAGTGCAAATTTTAGTATTAAATTGAATGATTTTTACTGAATAATTAAAAGTTCTGTAAACTTTCATATATATATTGTATAGATTCTAACCAGGCCTTATTGCATTTGCATGTGGCATATATAATGCAACGCGCTGCCAATGTATGTACAATTGTGACCACATTTACAAGTTATGTTTTAAAGTAATTCAACTGAAGAATCCAGTATAAAAAATATTATATTATAAGCTACAGTATAGCGTTATATTTATCCCAGATTCCATGTATAAAAATTTGATAATAATGCTCCTTATAAATGGAAATATTGTTAGAAAATTGTTACCAACTATTTGTGTAAGTTGGAGTCATTATTGTATATTGATGAACAGTACATCCGATGTTGCTCTAAATCATCGAAGTTTTATTTGTGACGTGTGTATAGTATTTTACCTATGTATGTATATTTTTTGCTATAAAATCATAATGCAGTGATAATGCTTTTTCATTTTATCATCCTAGGTAATTGATATACATATATACCTTCCTTCTCAAATTTAAGAGTATGACTCGTTGGTGTACCGGTGTGTATACCGGTTTCTTCATGTCTTCAAACGATTTGTAAGTAATTGTGATCATCGTACGTAGTTTGCTTAGCGTTATAGCCTGAACTTAGCGCGAATTTTGTGTTGGTACGAAGAACACCAATAAATTTATATCATGTAAACTTTATACTAGCTATTGGTTAGGATCTGCTAAGTTTAGGTTAGGCAATTGGCTTTCAAGTCTAAACTGTTGGGTGGTCAGCAAGTACCCTCGGCCCTTGTATTGTTTAGCCGTATTTTTTTGATTTCGAAAGTATCTGTTCGAGCAGTTGCCTGCGACGCAAAGGTCGCAAGTTCGAATCCCGATTGTACCAATGAGTTTTTTCTGAACTTAAGTACAGTGATTAGTCACACCACGAGCTTTACGGTGAAGGAAAACATCGAGAGGAAACCTGCATACGTCTGAGAAGAAATTCAAAGGCGTATGTATAGTCGTGCTTGAGTAACGTTGATTGACTCGCCATGTGACGTTGGCACCTAATATACCTCTGGCCAAAGATTACAATGTATACTGTAACACCTCGGGCGGAAAGTGGGTGTGTGGGTATTGCCTATACACCTCTGCCTACCCCTTCGGGGACCCTTGTGGGAAGGCGTGAGGATATATTATTATTATTTATAAATATCTGAAATGGTACTTATTGATAGGTACTTACTTATGAATAGGTACTTGTTATACATTTATTGTAGGTAATAAAATTTTCACTGCCAGTGCGCGACAACATAAGCTTAATACACAATAAATTGAGTATATGTCAGTGAATAGCAATGTTTACAAACATAAATCCCTACTTATATAGCAGCGAATCCTGGGTATGTCAGAGGAAGTATGAAAATAGCTTAAATGCAGTTGAGATGCGATCTCTTCGAAAAATGTGCGGAGTAACGATATTACATCGAATCCGCAATGAAGAGATTCGCAAGTCAACTGGCGTGATTGTAAATATAAGAAAGGCATGTTACGTTGGTTTGGACATATAGAAAGGATGAGTGAAGAAAGATTGACGAAACATATACATTCTCATTCTCTTACATAATAAAAAATATTTTTGTAACAGCACAGTTCAGGTACTTAATAATTTATTATAACAAAATACATTATATACAATTATGTGAATGTGGTTAATTCTCCGTATCCGAGTCCCCTGCCAAGATAGCACCCTGTAAACTTCTAGGGTCATATGTACTTTCAAAACATCGCCTGAATACTGATTGAATCTTAGTCCTAGATGTTGGTGATGCAGGAATATTGTCACAATCTATGGCAACCACATTATTGTCCGCATTTCCTGTCTGCATATTTACATTACCATTAACTTTTGATACATTATTATCTTCAGGTAAATCAATGAAATTAAATAAATGAGAATCTTCATCAAAAAATTTCGAAATATCATCTTCCAGATGTGGTTTCTTTTTTGCTGAACCTTGTGAGACTCCTGTGGGCTCTTTTCTTTTATTCCGTTCAGAAACTGCTGTTTTTTGTGTCGAGGTTTCTTGTGTGGCACTGTCAGGTTTTGATGTAGCTAATACAAAGTGAGCTTCATATGTTGACCCATTATGTACAATAAACACCACTGGCTTTCCAATAGTCTCAAAATGCAACTGCAACGGTAAGTTTAAGGCTTCAGCAAAGGCAAGTAATGCACGGAACTCTTTTAAGGTAAAGGTAATTGTGGTTTCAGCACCAATGATGTAACTGTCAAATTCGGCTGGCTTCAAGCTCACTTGTGTTCGTATTATTCTAGTGAGGTCTACAGTTGTATCAATATAATTACGTAAAATAAGAGACTGTGCAGTTGCTTCAATGGTCACCTGATCATCTGAACTTTGGAAACTTCCTAGTGCTTCAGATAGTATTCTCTGTGGAGAAGTTATCCTGAAAATATATATTTAGAAATTATGTGAAACATTTATGAAACACTTCATTCATCAAGTCAACCATAACAACAAGATACTATTTACTAAAGTATAATTATTTTTCTCATACATCAGTGATAACTGATGAATCTACACCAGATTAGTGTACAAAAAAAAGGGTGTTGTGTTCTTTATACTTTTATTTAACATATTGGGCACAAATTAAAACAATGACTAACAAAATAGCTCAACTGATATTGCTTCCTTGGAATATCATAAGCAGGGTATATAATAGAGTTTTTAAGTATTCTCAAGAAAATCCCTAATAAAATAACAAATTGGTACCTGTTAGGAACTAAGTCCTTTGTGTAGACAGCTTGCATAGCTTTGCAATCTAATATTGATACAAAGTATGTCTTAACAATGCCATGTTTACATTTCAACTGGAATATAAGTTTGCAAGACTCTGCATCAAGTTTAATTTCCAAGTTTTCAACTTGTTTGTCCAAATGTGTTGGCGATTTGAATGTGTTTAAAGCAGACTTCATTGATATCTTGCATTTGAGGCCTTCATTGTCTTCCGTCGAGTAGTAATTATAGTTGAAGTATGAAAAAAATGTTTTATTGAATTTAACCATGGCATACGCCGACTCTGCGGCGTTTAATGTCCTTAATAGTATACAATCTTCGAGGGATTCTAGGTACAGCTCGTCTCCAAACCTTGCCAATGCATGTACTGTCCTACCTAAAACTGATTTCAATAATATTAATGAAATTATTACACTTCAATTGCAATTACATTGCCACAATGGATATTAAAAAACCTTGAAGTTTTGTTTTATTCAAATATTTTGTACGCACCTTTAACATTAGGTCCCGGCACGTGACACTTCATCGTATTCTATGTTTGAATGCCTAATATAAAAATTTGATTCCTAAAATATTGAATTAAATCCCGCTTTTTCCATCATAACAATACTACATTCATACCCATTAGCCGATTGGCGAACTTGCTTGCAGTCAAATTGGCTGTCGAACTTCTGTCAAATTTATTGTTTTTTACTTAATTCATCATGACATGGATAATGGATATTACTTAGCTCCATAGATTAATTAATTGAAAAACATATTTAATTATAATTAGGTTTAAACAAGCTTCTTGTACAGTTCAGTAATTACCATCAATTGTCTGGTTTCGTGATCAAAATATTTGTTTAAATATTTTATTTTATTTTTTCAATTACCCATGTATATGAAACAAACGTCAAAATAAACGTATGTGTTGTGTAAACAATATTTATTTATTTATTTACACACACTTTAACATCCTTACAGTAGGTATACCAATATGATGTTAAAAGAAATTTATAATAATAATAACATTAATAAACTAATTTACAATATAACAAAATACACTTTAAAAACTTATATATTATCAAATAGTTTCTAAGAAATTTCTAACCGTTTCTGCGAGTTTCGGCAGGGTCTGGTGGTATATATCTATATCGTTAGACATGGTGTTGATCAAACTAATGGCTCTCGAAAGGGGAGCGTATTTGAGCAGGTTTGTCCTGGGTGTGGGCTCGCTGAGCGTGGGCCGACGGCGGCGATATTGTGTAATGTGTATCATTTCATGCTAACCAAAGATTACAATGTATACTGTAACATGCTAACCATAGATACTACCGTTCAAAACCATAACTTTTTTTAGTCTTTAAGCGAATGAGCTACGAGTATGACGTCGGTAACAAAATTATTTAAGAGAGAAAGTTCGTGTGATCGTTCATAGACCTACTTTGTACGCGAAAATACTGTTATTAGAGACACACTATTTTTAGTGGAAACCAGCTGCACTCAGTTGTTCTCACTGCCACAGCAATCATGGATCAAAGAGGTAAGTTGTGTTAAAAATGTTTTCAAATATCTATTAAAAGTTAATAAAATTGATTTTATTTTAGATGAATTCAGAATATGAATTCGGCTTATAAACTAAATTTATACAATACAATAAGTACTGTAAGATGCCACGAATTATTATGTATAACTGATTGTGGTATCAGGGGAAAATTCAAATAAATAATTATATATCATGTCGGCTAGCAGATGTATTAATAAGGTCTAATGATATCTTCAAATATCATCTATTTGAAGTATTTGACAGAATAAGTTAGTTGTGTAAATGTGTACATATTTGTATTTCAGTTTCTTATTGGTAAACTACCTATGAAATAAGGCAAGTTGTATTTGACCTCTGGTGTCTGGTGGCAGTGGTGGCCAATACCGACATGGCCTGTAGCGTTGCGTCTACTAGTGTTCATTAAAACCTACCCTCTGGTGTTCATTGAAAGAGCAACGATTTGGTATCGAACCGACTAAACAATTTGATACTTTTACCGTAAACTGATCTGCTGTAATACGCTCCGAAAAAAGGTTCTCCAAGGAGAACCGCTGTCTTAACCACCTCTTCTCGACTTAATTCACCGTAGGCCTAATTCTATAGCTTCCCTTTTAATTTCTGTCAGGATAGAAAGTTTCCGCTCTGTTTCCCCCCTGCTCTATGCTATCATTCGCGGGCGGGTGCAATTGAGCTAATAATCTCGATGCCAGCGATGTATTTTAAAACATGCTCCTGCCAAGTGTGAGTCGGATTCGATCACCTAAATGGTATGCCCCGTATGTTATCAGCAGTAGAATAACTTTGATATGACACTAATGATACTATTAAAAAGTAATTTTTGTTGTAGTTAAACTACCGGCAATAGTCTACACCTGAAAGCCTAGACATCACAATATTTATAATCATTTTGAGTTAAAAATATTCTTCTAACACGCACTTATACGACTTTGGAAGCGCATGTCGCTCATCACTTACTGGTCTATGTAAAAGTATTTTCATAAACGTTTATTGCAAGTGTTTTGGCTTCGAATATTGACCGAATTTATTAAGGTAGTTTCCTCTCAAAGTCACTGCTGACCTTTAAAGAATTTAGCACGTCGCTGTTGATTAAGAAGGATAACTAATACAAAAGCACGCTTAAAAATATATTGTTGAAATATATTGGGTATAGAGAATCCTACATAGATATAACATTCAACTACAAGCTACTTCAACTTAATAATTAATATTATTTGCATAATTCCACGTGAATTGCAACTCGCGTCGCTAATATACATATATACGAAACTAATAAGTGACCGAGGCAATACTCGCTTGCTCGGTACATGTTAAGATCTTTGTCTATTCGGATTACTGATGAAATGTTCACCTAATGTTGTAAACCAGGGAACTACGATTTGTTTCTAAATGACATGTGCGTAGGGCTCAGCCTTGATGAAGTAATCCTTGAAATTTTTTTCGTTCTTGAGGAACTCAAAGCTCTCAATAGTATAGTTTGAGACGTGCCAGGCCATGATGAGCTTGCAGGAGCCGTCACGCTCAGTACAGTACTCCAGGGGCAGGTTCGAAGACGAAGAACTCCTGTGCGGGTAGTAAGTGTAATCCGACATTATCCTCAAGCCGCACTGCTGTATATTGTCACCCACGCTTCTTACTATACCTGCGAAAGGTGAAAACAATAGCTTAGTTTTGAAGTTCCAATGAGTCGCGGAGAGGGAAATATTATAGGTTGACTTAAAAGTCATAAGATATACCATGTCAACGTGACAGATAGCGAGTCCATCACCGCTTCTCAAGCACAACCATACATAGGTGATTAATCACTGTAGGTACTTAAGTTCAGAAGAATCTCATTGGTACCGTTAGTCGTTTAGTCGAGATTTTGCAGTTTTTGTTTTAATGTACTACGGATTTGAATATCTACAAGATCGATAGAATAGTCCGCAGTTATAACTAAACCTTGTTCTAAACTAAACTATATCACTAAACTAAACCATTTTCAACATTCAAAGGTAATTCAAAACTCAAGTGTGTAATTTAAGATGTTAGTTTGCAAACATACTATTCACTTCCAAAGTGTGGTTTTGAATACTGCTTTGTTTATCAATTCTATTGTCCAACAAAGGGAAACCAATTATGGTTTTCAATGACCTAGGTAATGACATTACGATTAAATCGTTTTTGCCACCGCCACCAACGTTTCATTATCTGTTTACATGACAAGCAATTTCGCAAAAGAAAATCGCTTTAGGATTATGTGATTTTATTCGTTTACGTCGCAACCTACGTCAGTGTGGTGATAAAGTAGGTGATGGTTTAAGGTTTAAGGGAGGGAGGGCACAACGGTTAATTGCCGTTCGAATTCGGAGCAGCCCGACTGGTACCATTACCTCCACCTTACAGAAGATCGCAGCTAAATGGCATTACCCTCGGGTGTGTCGTGTTCCTGTGGTGAGTAAGGTCGCCAGGCTCCAAGAGGAAGCGGTGTGTCGGCAGCACAGGACCAGTGGTGCAATTCCGCCGTGGTGGTGACCAGGCGGGGCATGTCGGTGCGGTTGTTAGGGAGACCCGGTGAAACGGCTGTCCGCTGGCCGCCCGCATATAGTAGGGGTCCCGAACCCAGGGATCACCTAATCTCCGCCCTGGGAGGCTGACCCGCACATGTGTGTAAAGTCCTTGGTGTAGTGGTCGTGCCGGAGGAGGAGACCGGAGTGGACCCGGCCGCTGCATCAGGGGGGGATCGGGGGCCCTTCCGACTTCCGCTCCGGCAATCCGCACTACCTGTACATCACTGCGGCGGATTGAGACTGCGCTTTGTCCTCTTTGATGCCGACACAACGATTCCTCTTCTTCCTTTTCAGCACCCTTAGAAATCTAAAATGGCCAAATTTAAAAATAGTAGAAGTTTCCCAGCGGCCTCCCCTTCCATATTAAAAATGGACTTCTGCAACATCAGGGGACTTCATTCTAATCTAAATGCAGTCCACCAACACCTTGAGACGACACAGCCGACTCTGCTATTTCTGACGGAGACGCAGATATCCTGCCCTGATGATACATCGTACCTGAACTACCCCGGGTACAAGATGGAACACAATTTTGTGCGCCGCGCCGGGGTATGTATGTACTTCCGGGAGGATATTTGCTGTCGACGTCTCCACGGCCTTGAAGACAGAGACCTGTCAATTTTGTGGGTGCGCGTAGACTATGGTGGCAACACCCGAATCTACGCGTGCCTTTACAGGTCCCATAGCGGTGACACAGACACAGTTCGCCTATTTGAGCACCTGCAATCGACAACGGACAAAGTACTTGAGCAGTACCCCTCCGCGGAGTTGGTGGTTTTAGGAGATTTTAACGCTCACCATGTTGAGTGGCTTGGCTCTCGGTCCACTGACTGCGCGGGGAGGGCTGCTTACGAGCTTGCCCTGGCTTATGGCTTCTCGCAGCTGGTACACGAACCAACCAGAATACCTGATATCGAGGGCCATACAAGCTCTTTACTGGACCTTCTGCTGACCACGCGACCGGACAGCTATTCCATCTCGGTGGGTGCGCCGCTTGGCACATCCGACCACTGTCTGGTCCGGACGCAAGTGCCGTGCGCAAAGGCCGAAGTGCCCCGACCCCCGGGGCGGCGGCGCATGTGGCACTACAAGGCAGCAGACTGGGATGGATTGCGTGAGTTTTACGCATCGTACCCGTGGAGGCAGATCTGCTTTGCATCAGAAGATCCAGACCCCTGTGCAGCAGCCGTCGCTGAGACGATACTGGCGGGAATGGAATGCTACATCCCAAACTCGCTAGTAGCTACAGGGGTAAAGAAACAGCCGTGGTTTAATAAGCCCTGCAAGGAAGCTAAATTATCCAAGCAAGCCTTGTATGAGGCGTGGACCACGGCTCGATCCAATCTGGACCCCAACATATCTGATGCAAAGCGGAAACTTAATGCTGCCTCGAGGCACTGTAAGCGAGCGATTGCCAGGGCGAAATTCGATTTCGTCGGCAGAATTGGTAAGAGACTCGCTAGCTACCCTTCTGGCAGCCGTGCTTTTTGGTCCCTTGCCAAGGCTGCTGAGGGAAACTTTTGCCAGTCGTCCCTACCACCACTCCGTAAGCCGGATGGTAACTTGGCCCACAGTGCCAAAGAGAAAGCGGATCTATTGGGCTCTCTCTTTGCCTCGAACTCGACTATGGATGACGGAGGCGCCACACCGCCCACTATCCTGCGGTGTGAGAACTCTATGCCGGAGATAAGCATAACCCAACGGGAGGTCCGGCGGGAGATGCTGTCTCTGGACGTCCATAAGTCGAGCGGGCCAGACGGTATTCCGGCAGTGGTGCTTAAGCAGTGTGCTCCTGAACTGTGTCCTGTTTTGACGCGCCTATTCGCGCTTTCCTACTCCACCCAAAAAGTCCCAACTTCGTGGAAGACCGCCCACGTGCACCCAGTGCCCAAAAAGGGCGATAGATCAGACCCATCGAATTACAGGCCGATCGCCATCACCTCCCTCCTCTCCAAAATTATGGAGCGAGTGATTAACACGCAACTCCTGCGATATCTAGAGGGTCACGGTTTGTTGAGTGACCAACAGTATGGCTTCCGCCACAGTCGCTCAACGGGTGACCTTCTAGTATATCTCACGCACCGTTGGTCACTCGCCATTGAGAGTCAAGGTGAGGCATTAGCTGTTAGCTTGGATGTGGCGAAAGCGTTCGATCGGGTCTGGCATCGCGGTCTTCTATCGAAGCTTCCATCCTACGGACTGCCAGAGGGATTATGCAAATGGGTCGCCAGCTTTCTGTCCAGCAGATGCATAAGAGCCGTCGTTGACGGTAGCTGCTCCGAAAGCATGGAAATTAATGCTGGCGTCCCGCAAGGCTCTGTGTTGTCCCCGACTCTGTTTCTTCTGCATATTAATGACATGCTTTCTATTGAAGGCATTCATTGCTATGCAGACGACAGCACTGGGGACACTTACTACACGGGCCGTGCTAATCTCCCTCGTTCCACTGTGGAGGAAAGTCGCGAACGACTTGTGTCTGAAATCGAGAGTACACTTCGCAGTGTCTCCGATTGGGGTCGACTAAACCTAGTTCACTTCAACCCCACTAAGACACAAGTTTGCGCGTTCACCGCAAAAAAAACTCCATTCGCTGTGGCTCCACAATTCCAGAACACTCCCCTGAACATCTCGGAGAACATTAGGATCCTTGGGGTCGATATTTCTAGCGACGTTCAGTTCCGTGGTCATTTAGAGGACAAGGCTAAGCTGGCGTCGAGGAAGCTCGGTGTGCTCAACAGAGCTAAGCAGTACTTCACACCGCAACAAAGGCTGCAACTTTATAAGTCGCAAGTTCGGCCACATATGGAGTACTGCTGCCACCTGTGGGCTGGAGCCCCTGGATACCAGCTTGGGCCTTTTGACGCGGTTCAGAAACGCGCCGCTAGAATTGTCGACGATCCCATGCTCACAAGCGGCTTGGAATCACTAAGTCTGAGGAGAGACTTTGCCTCCCTGTGTGTGTTCTACCGCTTGTATAACGGGGAGTGTTCTGCAGAATTGTTCGATATGATGCCCACTTCCACCTTCTACCACCGCACCTCTCGCCATCGACGGGGAATTCATCCCCATACCTTGGAACCACAAAGGTCTCGCACTGTGCGCTTCCAAAGAAGTTTTCTTCCGCGAACGCTCAGGCTGTGGAATGAGCTCCCCGTTGAGGTTTTCCCTGGAGAGTACAGCATGGAGTTCTTCAAGAAGGGTGTGAAAAGATTCCTGCAGGGTCGGCAACGCGCGAGTGATACCCCTGGTGTTGCAAGCGTCCATAGGCGGCGGTAACCGCTTACCATCAGGCGGACCGCATGCTTGTTTGCCACCCAAGTGGTACAAAAAAAAAAAAAAAAAAAAAAATGTTGTTGTCGAAGGATTCCTAGTTGGACCTACCCTGGAGGAACCTAGGACTTACCAATCTTCATGCCTTCCGACAATGGTGCCCGAAGGGGTAAGTAGGGATGTTACATTACACCCTTCTTATCGCAGATATTATATTTCGACGCAAACGCCAACAGATGGCGAGCCTGCCTTTTCTCGGTCTTTGAATTTTCTTTTTAAAGCATGCATGTTTCTTAATGATCATTTCCTTGCCCGTGCTGTGACAATTTCTCAATCTCATTGGTTGAGTCGGCATGCCAAGTTGAACCTTTTTGTCATGCGCGACTATTCGAACCTTACGGAATTCAAAGTTGTGAAGCACTATTAATAACATCATTTGTAAATAAGTCCCCACCATTTCTACAAGTTTCGTTGATAAGTCCCCTAGTGACGCTCAGGTACTGCTGGAAGGTGGTGTTGAATGACGGCATCAGGCACACGAAGTCATCTTCGATGTACTCAGGGCTCCGCTGCGTCGGCACCGTCTCGTATTTGATTACAGAGTTAAACACACACGGGTCTCGCCTTGAAGGTATCTGCACAAACGAAAACATTAACTGTACTTATAAGATGTATTACATAAATGCGAAATTAAATCTGTGTGCCTATCTGCTGTGATTTCACGCCTTAACAACTAAAAAAATTTAGATTAGTATTGAAACTGAGCAAATGTGGGGAAATGGAGGGACTTGGAATTCATAAGATATATAAGCTGCATTTTATCGCGATAATGTTTTTATAGTGTTATTTAATAATTTTAAATTTGCGAGGAATTTATACCTAAAGAATTATGCGTAGACGAAGGAGCTACAAATTTCTGCTACAAAAGCTACAAAAATACTGCAGCAGATACAAATTATTCAGCTAGTCTACGATATAAATGCAATATATTGGAGAATTCATGTTTTATAGGGGAAATGCAGGGTATAAAAAAAAATAGGACCATCACATAGAAGGCCGGTTTCCTAAAAATGTGTTTGTATCGTCATTACAGACTGATGGGATCTTGTGCCAATGACATGGCTAAGTGACGATTTCCGCTTTACAAATTATTCTATTGGCTGTATTATTGATGTCATTACGTGAAGTAAATGTCGCTTTTGCGATTTGTAGATCAAGTATGTATAAGAATATTTTTAACGCTTATAAGATATGTTATTATGTAAGGCTTTCTTTAGTATATTATATTAAGTTAATATACATATCCTCACGCTTTCCCACAAGGGTCGAAGGGTAGGCAGAGGTGTATAGGTTGTACCCATTTTCCGAGAGATAAATTTAAGGTGAGATAAGATATTAGCTGGGTCACACATAGGATATATGTATATTACTCTAAAAAATAATACCAGAAAAACACTGAATCTAAATTTTACACGGGTATTTTTACTTTTACCGCGGGGCAAAGAAATTAAAGCTGGTAAATCTTAGTTCTTCATTTACAAGAGTCAGTAGCATACCATAGTAACATAGGCAACATGTAAATACTCTACTGAAGGTAAATGAGTAAATCCGCAACTGACTCTCTTTAAAAATTTACCTCTCGCCCCAAGCACCTGGGTGCAGCAAACAATCCATTGAAGAGGTTCGTACTCTGCCCAATGGCTGGGTATTGGATCATGCCGTTGCAGAGGGACCAGCTACCGTCACGTATAATGTACCAACGAGGCATCTGGCTTATAGTTGTTACCGTAACTGTCGATACGCCCGAACTGAAACAAATCGTTTTCTTTGGGAACCTCAACCTCATGACCTAAGCATAATATAATATATCCTCACGCCTTCCCACAAGGATCCCCGAAAGGGTAGGTAGAGGTGTATAGGTAGTACCCACACACCCACTTTCCGCCAGATATATATTTTAGGTGCCAACGTAACAGATGGCGAGTCCGTCGCCGTAACTCAAGCACGACTCTAAATACGCCTTTGAATTGCTTCTCAGACGTATGCAGGTTTCCTCTCGATGTTTCCTTCACCGTAAAGCTCGTGGTGTGTCTAATCACTGTACTTAAGTTCAGAAAAACTCATTGGTACATTCGGGATTCGAACTTACGATCTTTGTCTTGCAGGCAACTACTGGAAGCACTCGGCCACTACGGCTTTTTATTGTTTGATTTTCTAACCTTTTGTTATTGGTTTTTCCAACCTTTTTAATGGTAATCAAATTTGTTCTAAAATCATTACTAAGGAGTTTTGATATTCATGATATTAACCCTTATCCGAATAAATACTTTATTATCTCCTAAAGTAAAGAATTTACACACTATCTTAGCCGATAAAACTGTTATAAAATAACACCGCAGCAAGATAATAATCAGGTATCGCGCGAAATAATATGCGCGGTGGGCGGTCTGTTGAGGGGAGGGAAAATCTACGAAACTTGGGGCACGGCTAGTATAACTTAAAGTATTCCAATCGTAAAGCCATAAATAATAATGTTGTATATTCTCAAGGCCTTTAGCCAACAAAGGCAGTGACCGGTCCACAAGGGTCATCATATATCCATATATAGTTTTAGGTGCCTCTCACACAATATATGTATATAAAACTTTGAGTATTTTGTTAAACACTGCGTGTTTTCTCACAATTTCCTCCTTGTAAGACTCGTGGTATAATAAATCACTGGAATTCCGTACACAAAACTTATTGGCGCAAAACCATTGGAGTTCGCACCTTAAACCTTAAGAAACAATTGATTACTTAAACCACTGTGAGACCGCGTCAACAATTTAATACGCCGTTAGTTTTACCACTTGATTGTTCATGTCTTACTAACCTGCCAGTAGTGATGGCCTCCTTGAGAACATTCTCCAGTGCCGTCAAATGTATGATCTGTGACTTCAGACTCGATGACAGAGCAGTGGCACTCTGTAGGGTTCTTTCAAGTTTCCTTTTGAGGTTAGCTGAAGACTGGTCGTCGCTAGTTGAACGGAACACACCGTTGTCAGCGTGGTAACTTGAGGCTACAATGTCAGGGGATTCCTTGACTTGATCGCCCATTTTGTCCTCATCGTTGTACATACTCTGACTCCCGCCGTTCGATCTGCGCGCTGCGTTTATATGTCTGCAATTTAGACATCAAGCAAGTGGCCTATGAACGGTGCCGGATATATTCGTTCGCAACTGACTATTGGTGCTATAAGAATGTGGAGAAGAGAACTGCAAGAACTTCCTGCGTTTTCCATCTATGGTTCTCAATCTGAGCGATATTAGAAGTTAGTCTGGTAAACTTTAAAAAGTAGTAAGTAGTCGTGTACTATATGAGGCAATATGAATACTATTAGCAATTATCCAGCATTACCATAGGAAAACATAAATTTAGAGACACCATTTGCTAAAATCAATTCAATACTTACTAAAGCTTTATTAGATACTATCCTAGATACTAGCTCTATGTTAGCGATAATTATATTCCGTCCTTTTGCGTCACGAGAGATCAAAATAAAAATTAAGCTCTAAGCGTTTGTGGGTAAATCATTTTATACGGTAGTTTGCATATGATATTGGGTCATGTAGAAAATCGTTTGGAAGTTATTCTGAATACACTCGAAGAAAAAAAAAACCGATTCTACTCACAGTTGTTCTTGAACAGGTGACATCCATTCTGATACCTGCAATATAAACAATATTATATGTGAACAAGTGTTGGAAATGAAGGGAGTTACATCAGAGACGCCGACTAGAGCTTAGCTCTTGAATCTATACT
Source organism: Drepana falcataria (assembly GCA_945859725.1). Taxonomy (NCBI): domain Eukaryota; kingdom Metazoa; phylum Arthropoda; class Insecta; order Lepidoptera; family Drepanidae; genus Drepana; species Drepana falcataria. Next base: position 3,198,340 of record OX243941.1, on the reverse strand, counting down.
AATATTATAAAGCTGAAGAGTTTGTTTGTTTGTTTGTTTGAACGCGCTAATCTCAGGAACTACTGGTTGGAATTGAAAAATCTTTGTGAGTTGGATAGTCCATTTCTCTAGTTTATAATAAATCGAAAACAACATCTAGATTTTAATCAGATATTCCAATCGCAATGATATAATAAGAATAATAACAAAAAATTTAGTAGTAAACTAGTAATGGGATCTGTACTTTGATATCAAAACTAACGCAAGCCAATACATCCAAAGCTTGGACAGCTCAAGGATACGTATAAATTATTTAATGTTAGAGTTTGATCATAACACCTTCTTAAATTTATTATTCACATTTAGTAGTTACCTACTTATAATTTGTAGGGTATCGTACGAACGAAACCAAATACATACAAACAAATGCACATGAAATTATTTTAATGCAATCGTCATGACCGTCTGTAAAGAGTCTTCCATGGGATCTATGATAATAATAATATATCCTCACGCCTTCCAGCGAGGGTCCCCGAAGGGGTAGGCAGAGGTGTATAGGTAGTACCCACACACCCACTGTCCGTCAGAGATATATTTTAGGTGCCAACGTGACAGATGGCGAGTCCATCGCCAAGCACGACTATACGCTAGACTAGACGCCTTTGAATTTCTTCTCAGGCGTATGCAGGTTTTCTCTCGATGTTTTCCTTCACCGTAACTTTTTAATTGCTATATTTTCACCGAAGACTAATCACAGAAAAGCAATAAATACCCTTTGTGTTGCAAACGCTCATAGGCTGAGGTAACCGTTCACCATCAGGTAGATTGCATTCAAGTGAGCCACCCTAGTGCTATAAAAATAAATGTTTTGGGTGTCTGCGGTGTGTCTGTCAGTTTTGCTCTTGACCGTTTTTTGTTTCGTCTAACTATAAACACTGGTTCATGCATGATTATTGACGTACCTAACTCACAAAAAACATACGTAATAACAAGGGAGATACAATCGTATTAATATAATAAATTAATTATATACCTAGTTTTCCGAGTATTTTGGGAGCATCATGATTGCGAAACTCTGGGATATGATATCTTAATTCCATAAATCTTTACGTTTTCTTTGGCTAGTACCTACATGTTTATCCCCGAAATGTAAGAACTGATGATTGAATTTCATAGAAGGATACTATCGAGGATCATAGATAGAAAGTAGGTATTCTACAAAGATATCATTTTTATTCTACGCTACTTAAAATGGCGATAAATATACCCGCGCTATGTTTGTAAACTGTTCGAAATTGCTGCGAAATGTAGTATTGATAATGTTATCGCGAGCAAATGGCAGGGCAGGCAGCGATGAAATGGCAGGAACATACGGTTCTAAATAACGCTGAGACAGAAGAGGTTAACCATCAATTGAGCCCCGTCAACATGAAAGCACCCCACGCTTTTTAAGATATTATCGAAATTTATTTTCTATTTTTTAGTTCGGTTTTCTATAAAAAGCGTGTTTTTTAGTTTTTTTTTACTATTATTAGTACTTACAAAAACACATCCATCTTATTAAATCACCTCGGTATCAAAAGTATTGCGAAAAAAGTAAACATCTATTTACCTACATGTTATTTCCTTAATGCTCAAGGAAAACGTTGTAAGAAATCCCACACAAGTCCATGAGAATCAAACAAAAACCTTCATCCGTACAGAAGATATACATCTATAATTTATACATGAGGCAGCCACTAACTATGTCACACCATCTGTTTGCTTCGTTTTCCGTCAAATTCAAAAGTAATTTTGATGCATATTGATGGACGTGGAAAATGAAATTTTATGTTTTGTTGCAAAAAAAAAACTATGCAGCTTTTTATCGAGAACTAATAATTTCATCATTTGATTAGATCACACCACGAGCTTTACCGTGAAGGAAAACATCGAGAGGAAACCTGCATACGTCTGAAAAGTAATTCAAAGGCGTATGTACAGTCGTGCTTGAGTGACGGCGATGGACTCGCCATCTCTCACGTTGGCACCTAAAATATATCTCTGGCGGAAAGTGGGTGTGTGGGTAGTACCTCTACATACCGCTTCGGGGACCCTTGTGGAAAGGTGTGAGGCTATTGAGGAGTTTGATTATAAAACGAACTCGACACTGTTAAACTTACCCAGTCACAATACGCTAAACACAAGACACACTGAAATATAATTATGTTCAGGTAAAACATGTTACTATCCCAATACGTGACTGCAATGAGAGTTCACAGCGAATGCTCAGAGATGGTTGCGCTCAGTAGAATGTTTACAAATCGGTTGATAAGGATCCGATTGTTGCTATTCATTGCGTTCTTGTTGGTTCTTTCTTGCAAAAGGCTACAGGTGGAATGTTACATAGACTTGCCAATTGTGATTGACGTAGAAGAAAAGTTATGCTGCGAATAGCTGATGTTAATGCTGCGAATGTTGAGGAACTTTATTTATGTCTTCACGAACAAGGGTTCGTTTTAAGACATAGAAAATACCCTCTTTCCGCTCCAAATAGATGCCAACGTGATGTGAAGTAGTTTAGTCTGACTCCGTCTCACTTAAATAACTACTGAAAAACCTGTCAGTTGTAATTGCAAGTCAGAAGTGAAAACATTTTAGCTTTAAAAACGAGATATAGGAATAATATTTATTATAAGTCATCTCTATATAATATACGTAAGCGTAACGGTCACGCGATCTCAGTGCTTATTTTCTACGCCAAAAGTGCCTAATATTTTTTGTTTTCACTTAAGAGTTAAAAATACTTTCCGGGCGAAGACTACTCGGCCACTACTGCTTAATTATATTTAATTTCGTACATAATTGGTACCTATACATTTTTGTTCAAGATAATGTTATAAAAGAAAGAAAATATTAAGTTAAAACTTAAACCTTTGTATCATATAAGTATGCGTATATCTCCTGTGGTTTTTAAAAGCGAAAAACAAGCAAGTAATTTCATACACGAGTACCCGCAAAACAAATTGTCACTAAATGATTCAAGAGTCATGTAGGTGCCACGTTTCATAGACTCGAGAAATAATATTCCAACCGAATACAGATTTGAAAAAAGAAGGAGGTTAATAATTAGCTTGTTGATATTTTTCACATCCCTATCAGGATGGCAAACACGCATTCGGGCTACGTGATGATAAGCAATTAAGCAATTATCTATGGATGGATGCAACACCATGGTGGTCTCGCGTGTTGACAACCCTGAATATATTGTTATACATCATAGGTACATATTATCACGCCGAGCCTCTCATGTTGTACGCAGAGAGAGTAGGGCCATAGTATAAAGAGAGGGGAAGTAGGTTATCTTCATACAAACGCACCGCGCGCGGCTTGTATGTGTGCGCTATTGTATCTATGTGTCGACGCACGCACGCTTTAACAAAATCTCGACCCGTTTCTCAGTGCGCCAGTCGGGGCTAACACTGCACAAGGTTCGCGCGCGCGTCACGGCTTTTCGGCACCGCTAAATGATTTATTCATCAATATCATCATCAAAATGTCTGATAATCGCAGAAGAACGTATTGCTGTGTGTTTGGGTGTCTTAATAATTCATCGATTCCAGACCTGTCTCTGTTCAGATTACCTATTGAACAGGAAAGGTAAGTTAGTCACTTATTCTAGCATAATATAATTTTACTTGATGATGAGATACCTACGTACTTACATATTTTTTATTTGTATTAGTTTTCTATCACACAGGAAGTGGGTAGGTAGGCCTAATTTCCTACTAGAATGTATTAGGTACTTTTGATCTGGCAATTGGTTTGCCGCTATTTCTTTGTTTACGTTTAGTTATGCCGATTTCTCAGTATTGTAGGTATAGTAACTAAGTACCTACCTACTTACAGAAAATCGTAATTCAAAATAAGTATGTACGAGTACCTAATTGACTAATAGTAAATCAAATACATATAAAACAAAGTTCGAATCATAACAACAAATTCGATTATAGTCTAAGAGACAGTCGTTAGTTTTTAAAGTTGTTTTTATTTCTTTTAATGATAATATTTCATTCACTTTATTCATTTTTTATTATAGATACCTAATTGCCGCTGTTCATGCGGTTGCTAGCGAAGCGCGAACAGCCGCGCCTAATATTTAGCTAAAAGTGACAACCCTAAGACAGTAGGCAATTATATCGCGAATTGGGCCGGAGATAGCCTACTCCCTCTTCTTTATACTATGGTAGGGCGCCGGTTCTCTGTAGACTTATAAAATACTAGTTGTCCCGCCCAGCTTCGCTTGGATGAAAAATTAAATTTCCTGAAACACGATCGCAGCGCCACCTATCGGGTCCAATTGCGAATCTAAACCATTCCCAGATCCCCTTGAACACACACAAAAAATTTCATCAAAATCGGTCCAGTCGTTTGAGAGAAGTTCAGTGACATACACACTCACAGAAGAATTATATATATAAAGATTAGCTTATGCACGCGGCTTCGCTCGCGTGGAGTTCGAAAAAGTAGCTTTGGAAATTTTCCTGATAGAATTGGTTCAGCCGCTATGCTGTGAATGAGCATCATACATTATAATGTAAGAACTTTGAATTTTTCAGGATTAAAAAAAATAAGTAGTACTATGTCCTATTCCTAGGTATAAGCTATCACCATTTCAACTTTCAGCCAAATTAGTTCAGCCGTGTGGCCAACTTACAAACTTTCACATTTACTACATATTATATTATATAAGATTATATCTTATATTATATACTAGCTGCCCGCCCCGGCTTCGCACGGGTGCAATATTGATGCTAATAATAATGTAAAAGATAAAAATGGTTATGGTGGTATATCCTTTAAAGATAATTAAATACAATCGCAAACTTTTATATCGATCATTTGAAGATATACTACTCCGTAGTACATTCATTTGATCTATCTCGTAAGGTTTGCCCAGCGTTTGCGATTTAAACGCACAAAAATATGTGCCTATGATCACATTACAAATCTTTGAATATTTCGTTATTAAAATAAGAGAAAAAGAATTTGGAATTGTCTTGCTTTCCGATTTTTATTAATATTGTTTGATATTTGAGCGTTTTTAGCTGACCTCTACATCGCGTAAGGAATACTCCTACCAAATTTCAAGTCAATCGATCTTATAGTTTCTGAGATATCCTAATGAGTGAGTTCACAAATGAGATCTCCCTGCACTCCACCTTGCGGATGGAGTTTCACAAAATCCGTTCTTAGCTGACCTCTACATCGCGTAAGGAATACTCCTACCAAATTTCAAGTCAATCTACCTTATAGTTCCTGAGATATCCTAATGAGTGAGCTCACAAATGCGATTTCCCCGCACTCCACCTTGCGGGTGGAGTTTCAAAAAATCCGTTCCTAGCTGACCTCTACACCTCGTAAGGAATACTTCTACCAAATTTCAAGTCAATCGGCCTTATAGTTTCTGAGATATCCTAATGAGTGAGTTCAAAAATGAGATCTCCGTACACTCCACCTTTCGGATGGAGTTTCACAAAATCCGTTCTTAGCTGACCTCTACATCGCGTAAGGAATACTCCTACCAAATTTCAAGTCAATCTACCTTATAGTTCCTGAGATATCCTAATGAGTGAGCTCACAAATGGGATTTCCCCGCACTCCACCTTGCGGGTGGAGTTTCAAAAAATCCGTTCTTAGCTGACCTCTACACCACGTAAAGAATACTTCTACCAAATTTCAAGTCAATCGGCCTTATAGTTTCTGAGATATCCTAATGAGTGAGTTCACAAATGAGATCTCCCTGCACTCCACCTTGCGGATGGAGTTTCACAAAATCCGTTCTTAGCTGACCTCTACATCGCGTAAGGAATACTCCTACCAAATTTCAAGTCAATCGACCTTATAGTTTCTGAGATATCCTAATGAGTGAGTTCACAAATGGGATCTCCCTGCACTCCACCTTGCGGATGGAGTTTCACAAAATCCGTTCTTAGCTGACCTCTACATCGCGTAAGGAATACTTCTACCAAATTTCAAGTCTATCGACCTTAAAGTTTCTGAGATATCCTAATGAGTGAGTTCACAAATGAGATCTCCCTGCACTCCACCTTGCGGATGGAGTTTCACAAAATCCGTTCTTAGCTGACCTCTACATCGCGTAAGGAATACTCCTACCAAATTTCAAGTCAATCGACCTTATAGTTTCTGAGATATCCTAATGAGTGAGTTCACAAATGAGATCTCCCTGCACTCCACCTTGCGGATGGAGTTTCACACAATCCGTTCTTAGCTGACCTCTACATCGCGTAAGGAATACTCCTACCAAATTTCAAGTCAATCGACCTTATAGTTTCTGAGATATCCTAATGAGTGAGTTCACAAATGAGATCTCCCTGCACTCCACCTTGCGGATGGAGTTTCACAAAATCCGTTCTTAGCTGACCTCTACATCGCGTAAGGAATACTCCTACCAAATTTCAAGTCAATCGGCCCTGTAGTTCCTGAGATATCCTAATGCGTAAGTTCACAAATGGGATCTCCCTGCACTCCACCTTCCGGGTGGAGTTTCGCAAAATCCGTTCTTAGCTGACCTCTACACCACGTAAGGAATACTCCTACCAAATTTCAAGTCAATCGGCCTTACAGTTCCTGAGATTTCGTGATGAGTCAGTTCAAAAATGGGATCTCCTATATATATATAGATTATATTAGTAAGATATCATTCTGAATGTATAATATTTTAATTCTAGCGGAGGATTTCGTCAACAAAATCCTGACGAAAGAAGCTGCGGAGCAACCCTCCGACTCTGTCAAGCTTGATGAGCTCGTCATGGAACTGCCGACCTGGTACGAAGAAAAAAAGTACAATCGGTGAGTGTACCTACTTATTAATTAGGTATACATTTTTCTATACTACTGAGGGCCGTGAGGGCAGAGTGGGAAAAAAAACCACGCCACCAGTTTTACTGGGAAAGAAACTATCGAGAGGAAAACTGCATACGTTTAAATATAAATTCAAGGTCGTATATGTATATAGTCATGCTTGAGGCACGGCGATGGACTCGCCATGTGTCACATTGGCCCCTAAACATATCTCCGGCGAAAAGTTTAAATGTGTGGTGGGTGTGTAAACACACTTCGGAGACCCCTGTGGAAAGACGTGGAGATATATTATTGCAATTTAATTTAGGTCATAATTTGATAATGTAGCATTGAAATAGTATCACACACTTTGTAAGATAGAATGCTTGACAGAGTTGCGGTGGGCACATTCTTCGTTATAAGAGTTCTGTACTGTTTATTACATATATGTGTAGGGTTTATATAGAACTAGCTGTCCTGAAAAAGTCGAATTTCCTGAAACACGATCGTAGCGCCACCTACCGGTTCCAATTGTGATGTAAGCTATCCTATCTTTTAAGTTGGATCAAACTGCACACGGTGTGCAAATTTGATTGAAATCGGTTAAGTAGTTTAGGAGCCCATCGCGGACAAACAACGTGACACGTAATCTTTATATATATAATTCTTCTGTGAGTGTGTATGTCACTGAACTCCTCTCAAACGACTGGACCCATTTTGATGAAATTTTTTGTGTGTGTTCAAGGGGATCTGGGAATGGTTTAGATTCACAATTGGACCCGATAGGTGGCGCCACCATCTTTTTTTTTTCCACCCGAGCGAAGCTGGGCGGGACAACTAGTTTATATATATATTAAGATTATGTTTATGGTAATGGCGACTATTGACGACCGCTTGGTCTGGTGGCCGAAGATCCTAGCTGCGAAACAAGAGTTTCGAGGGTCCATTTCCCGCCGAGGACAGATATTTGTGTGTCTAAATCGAAAGTATTTGTTTCTTAGTGTTAGATGTTCTGTTACAGCTATGAATTTTGTTGCCTAGTTCCCATAGTACAAACTTCGCCTTATAGTAGGAGAGCTGGCAGCAATTTTTGGGTAGGTATTTGAGGCAATTGAGGTATTTAATAGCCAGGTCTGCAGTTCCGTATTGGGTTATAATAGGAGAGGTATGTGACGTGACGTGAAGTTTTCAGCTTGCCCCAAATAAGTACCCAAAAATTGCTGCCAGCTCTCGGACTATTGGTTAGGACTAGGTATTTTATGGGTTATTTTACTCGGCAGAGGGCGTGCGTTCTACGCAGAAAACCGGTTCTCGTTCTCCTCGTCGATGCAAGTAGGCCTGATAGCGGTGTTCGCGGTGCCCTCCATCCTGCGCGTGCTCGTCAGCTCTCGCCGCTCCAGCTCCCCGTACACGGCCTATAAGAGATACCTCTCCACCATACTGCACAAAGAGGCCTGGTTCGACTACGAACTCAGGCCCGGTACTGAGTGAGTATTCCTTTTTGTTTTGTTATACAGCAACCGTGGCAGCCAAGTAGCTCTGCCTGCCTAATGCTAAGCGGATACGATGAAATTAAGCTAATAGCAGGGTACAATACAATCCAATTCACAAATAGAGAAGGAGATTTGACGGTTGCCGCCCCAACTGACTTTTCATTCGCTCTCTCTTTCGTTACCATAGTTCACAATCACAATGTCTTTTTTGTCAAATTAAAGTTTAATATGATTTCTAATTATTTATGACGTCAAATAAATTTTCTGCCCCTAAAATCTGCCGCCCTAGGTTCCAGCCTACACAGTCCGCTGGCACATCAGTCATTGATTCACGAATTGACGATTATTAGCGTAAGAAATGATTCAACTTTTGCTCCAATAATTCTTGGTGTTTCTGCATATCTTAATCACCGCGGCAGAGAACCACCCCGAGCGTTCCTCTAAGTGCTGTTCCATGTGGACGACGGTTTTGATAAATCTACCCCCAGAGATCACGTGTGGTCCCGAGAGACCAGCCTATGCTTGCAACTAATAATAATCAATCGCCAGGGACGTACTTCCTAAAAATACTTGCTTGAAAAGTTTTTTTGAATGCAGCCCTAACTAGGTTTTCCAGTTAATAGTGGATACTACAGCCAGTTATTAACATAGCTTATTATGCTGTTGGTACTATGACTAAATTGTACAATGGAATTACATACTGGAATACATACTCTGTGACTCTGAGTAATAATGATCCTTATACAAAGTGCGAAAGGTACACATTTATAGACGTCATACTAAACTGTCCCTTAAACATTTGTATTGTTAGTCAATAACTGCAATCGGTTTTCAATGCTTACTTGGTTATCACTTATTATGTAATATACAGGGTAAATTGTACACAAATTGCGCTCCATTTTCCACGTGTTAAATTCAAAATAACATAAGGTACTGCTCCGCTCCCTCGGCCAGTATCTGCATGCATATATGACAGCTTAATTTGTATAAACACTTACAGTCAAAAGTTTACATAGAAGCTATTCCATTTACCAAATTAGTTAGTTCGGATGATTATACTGTATATAACCAAATGCCGTCGGAACTAGTAAAGTTGTTGAAAAAAACGCTCGAGCAGTCCTATATACAGTAACTCACATTTTTGTGTTGGTGTGACGCAATCAAACCAGATTGACTTCGACTTTGCCCTTTATTTTTGTGTGTTTCTTGCTTACTTAATATTATCATATCATATAACCTATGTGATATAGGTTTAACATTACGTCTTGCGTTGAGCTCTCTACTCCATCTATTATATACCTTATTACCATTGACGGTCAATGCACTCTCTTTTTGCTGTGTTATAGATGTCACGTGTGGTTATATTTCAGTCACAAGCAATTCACCCGGACTCGGATCAAATAAGTGTATGTTGTATAGCCGTGCCGTTTCCCACGTATAAAGATCATTAGTATTTTTGTTTCCGGAATAAAACTAATTCTGTGTCAACTCAGCAATTATATCTATTAAATGTCATCCAAATGCGTTCGGTACCTTTTAAATAAAGTCATAATATGAGTATGATGTGTGTCTTAGCGCGGTAGGCTCGTTTGACCTGCTGCTCTTCACAAAATCCTTTTCTGTTAGCGTTCACGCTATATTATGACACTAGCTGGAGCCGTGGTGGCCGAGTGGTTCGAGCAGTTGCCTGCGACGCAAAGGTCGCAAGTTCGAATCCCGACTGTACCAATGAGTTTTTCTGAACTTAAGTACAGTGATTAGTCACACCACGAGCTTTACGGTGAAGGAAAACATCGAGAGGAAACCTGCATACGTCTGAGAAGAAATTCAAAGGCGTATGTATAGTCGTGCTTGAGTAACGGCGATGGACTCGCCATCTGTCACGTTGGCACCTAATATACCTCTGGCGGAAAGTGGGTGTGTGGGTATTACCTATACACCTCTGCCTACCCCTTCGGGGACCCTTGTGGGAAGGCGTGAGGATATGTATGTTATAGCTGCGGGAAAAAGTTTTCCGCAGTGAATGACATTTCCATACTAATTTTATATTTCGGGTTCGGACTAACAGAATTGGATTTTGTCTATAGAGTCGCTGTAAACGTAACTGTAACCACAAGTGTTCATGAAATTATTTTCCAGTTCATGGAAGTCGCTGTACACGGTCCGAAGTCGGCACCTGCGCGCCGGGCTGGCCGCCAAAGCCAAAGGCATCGGCACGGTCTCCCAGCGAGACATCGCCCTCACTCTGTTCGGCTTCATAGGCTTTTCCATACTGAAGCCGGATGCATTTGGCATTCGACAGCTCGAGCCCGGCGACTGGAACGCGTTTAACCACTTTTGGAGAGTCGTTGGACATATGATCGGCTTGGAAGACAGGTACATATTTGCATAATACTTTGAACTATATACAAATGCTGTTTTTGGTTATATAAGCGACATTATCGGACTTCTATTTACTTTACAACCCGCTGTACTAAAAAGCCCATTAAAGTCACTGGCCAGCTAAATAAAACATCAGGGATATTGTAATTGAGCTTAGAGTATATTAATAAAGTGGCAGATCTTAAATGCAGGCACATTGGGGCGTTATGGTTAATTAATGTAGAAGCCAAAGAGATCTGTAAGTAAAGAGAGAACTGGTGCTATTTTTCGCTTCCTATCCTGTGATAAACTGCGTATTTACTCTACGTTTTTATACCACATGGGTGACAAACAAGCATGCGGTCCGCCTGATGGTAAGCGGTTATCGCCGCCTATGGACGCTTGCAACACCAGGGGTATCACTCGCGAGCTGCCGACCCTGCAGGAATCTTTTCACACCCTTCTTGAAGAACTCCAGGGCGTCTATATCTACTTAGTTAATAATGCACCTAAACTGCGTTCCAGATACAACATATGTCGCGAAACCGCAGAGGAGACCCGCGCCGTGTGCAAACTGCTCCTCGAACGCGTGTTCACGCCGTGCCTGGAAAATGTGCCGGAATACTTTGAGCACATGGCGCGCGTCATGCTGGACGGGTTGTGGGCCGCGAACCCCACCATCGACATCACAGCCAACCTGTACTGGTGCCGGTACCTGGCCGATGTGCCCGGGTACGTGTACACCGAGGCGGACCGCATTCAGCTGCAGGAGAGGCTCCTGAGGCACTTGGACGGGAAATCCCTTGACACTGGTATGAGACATGGTCGTGAATATTTTGTGACAGTTTGCTCTTGAGTACTATTTATCAGTTAAGCGTAATGTTTAGATCATACTCGAAACCGACGAGCATTTATGAAGAGACGAAAGAGGTATGTAAGTCTAGAGAGAACTGGCGCTCTCTGCCTACCCCGTTAGGGACTCGGCGTGATGATATGATGATGATGATTAGATCGTATGACGTACTGACAAACACTGTCGGGTGTCAGGCACGGAATGTTCAAGCCACTCCACATTTATATATGCTTGATATGAAAAATATGTGTGTTATATTGTATACGCTCTTTACAGGGGTGGACTCCGCACTACTGGTGGAGAAGCCCGGCGTGGAGGGCATCCCCGCGCGCGCCCCGCGACTGCTCTACTACCACGACTACCATTGCTTGGAGACCGTCCCCGAATACAAGCAGCTCAGCTTCAAAGGCAGGTACAAGATGTTCCTCAACTACGTCGCGATGGTTTTCTACATGTCCTACATAGGTAGGCTGTACTTGAATATGAACATTAACTTCAGTATGTTCCTGTTGAGGTATTTGCCCTACCTCGCCTTTATCAGGTTCGGTATCAAATCCTCCTACGTCAATATATTTGTGGAAGACCCGGTGGATGACACTAAGCCATTGACGAACGCGGAGTACTATAAGCCACAGCCACCAGAGCCGTGGTACAAAGCAGTGCTATCACTACTCTGGTGAATGGACGTTAATTATAAGATAGTTTTTTTTGTACATACATAATTTTACTTATGTACGAAACTTTTTTAATTTAAGTTGACAATTTCGATCAAAATCGAGTAAAGTAGGCTAAGTTTATATAATAAGGAAGCTATTATTTGACTTAAAGTACCTTGAATAGGTAACTTGTAAAAAAACAAACGGTAATGAATTTTATTAAAAGGTGGAGGTTGGTGCGTACCAATTGCAACTAAGAATGAATTTATGTGTAATTTTAATTTCCGTTGTAATGAGAGAGTTAAGAAAATAACTTTGTAGCCAGTAATGACAATTATTTTGAAAGCGGACCAAAGGATCAATATCCGAGATTTTTTTTGTGACGATGGTGATTGCTCTTTATGCATTGTTATGTACAGTATTTAGAAATCGGATATTTACCATAGATCTAGTTTAATATAAGATTATACTTTGGTTATCCATATGGGAACAACAGAAATATTTAAAATAATTATCTTTATATTTATATTATATGTCTAATATGTATAGTAAGTCCATATTAAATGTAACAATTATCATGAAATAATATTATTTGTGGAGCACATCCTGGTGTGCGATATGCAATCATAAATCATGCTAATACCAGCGATAATAATTATGTGCAACCGTTATCTGAATAACAACCGATTATTTGTTTGTATTTCGAGCATCGAAAACATTACATTATACCACGACGATATAATGATATGAAAGACAGTTAAACCACCACACCACATAACGAAAGAGGTATATAAGTTTAGAGAGAACTGGCTCTCTGCCTACCCATTAGGGACTCGGCGTGATGATATGTATGTATGTTAGCCACATAACGCGTCTGAGTTGCGTTAAGTGTGACGATAAAAGTAAGGACAGTATATTCTTACGCATTCTGTTATGACAATGTAGGTGACGCTGTGAAAACGGGGCGTACTTTGTAGTCTTATAGTCGTAATTGCATTATATAATTTTTGTCACCATATCTAAAAAGGCTACCAAGGCACCAGGCTAAAGATCGCGGGTTTGATGCCCGCTGTAAACAAATATTTTTATCGTTTTTATTGATGAATACTTCCCATTAGATAGAGAAGGGTACGAACCATCGTTGCACATTGCATATATGCAATATAAGTCATGCATGCAGAATTCAACAACTGTACCTATTAACTTTTTATCGGAACGCGTCGAGAAACGATTGCATTTCTATACATATATAGGTACATTATTTATCTGTCGAGTTTTAGTCTTTCGCTGGATTATGTTGCATTCAATTAAGTAGGTAATGTAGTCATTTTATCAAAATGCAAATCACGATATTAAAAATGATCCATACTTATATTCGTGATTTTTTTGTTATTATTTGATACAATTTATTATTTGATATTAGTTTTATTATTAATATTTTTATAGCATTATATGTGATTATACATGCATGAATGTTTTTACAATTTTATATTATGCCGACAAGCTGGCAAGCTATCATCCAGAGACTTATCTAGTGAGAAAAAGGAGAAATGCAATTTGTATTCTGCCCATTTGACACAGAGTAATTTTATTCTGTTCTATGTGCTATAATATACATTTTATGAATTTGGAAATGGGAAAATTATTATACACCATTTTTTATGTTTCTTATAAGGCCGGGTAAGTTGGTTTAGAGCTATGGTTATCACTTCAGAGACAATGTGATTATTGCGATATGTCATAGTTTCAATTATTTTATTATATTTAGTTAATAGACAAAGTATTGTATAAAAGTATTTTTGATATCGATAAATTAATCCAGAAGGTGTTCTTTTAGGTACCTAACCAGTACCTGTAGTTTTATTTCTACCTCCTTTTGTGTCCCCATATTTATAAAAACACTGTGATAAATGATTTAACTTAGTTTTATTCATACATCGTTATATCTATTCATACATTCATAATTTATGCTAAGCTAATTAAAGTTACTATTTAAAGAAATCTTGTGCTTTTAACCTACTCCTTTTAGCAACATTAATTTGCAATAGATTATCTGTGAGATTATTATTTTCTGTGACTGTTCGGCTGTTGTTGACACTTCCCGTAGGCGAGGGCCTGTGTGGGGTTGCCCCTTTCTTGTTATTATTAGGTGTGGCGACTAGAGGTCTGCGTTGCGCAGAGGGAGTGTGTTTGGGTGTTGCCGCGTTACGTACGCCCATATCGTTGGGGGTGAGCTTCAGCCTTGGCGATACTAAGTGTTTGGCTGCCAGCTTGCGTGCCGCCGGCGACATACTCGCTAACCGTTCAGTGTTCGTTCTGAAACTGGAAAATCATACAGGTATATTAAAATAACTATACAGAGTTGGGAAAGAGACGTCGTGGCCAAGGGTTCCAGTAGTCGCCAGCAACACAAACATTGCAAGTTTTAATCCCGACTGTACCATTGAGTTTTTCGTACTTAAGTGATTAGTCACACGAGCTTTACCGTGAAGGAAAACATCTAGAGGAAACCTGCATACGTTTAATATAAATTCAAAGACGTAGGTATGTATATAGTGTTATGCACGTATTCGTATACATGGGCCTGTGGAAAGCGCCTCACTCGCCCGCACATAGCGTCTTGAATCTTCATAGCCCTGGTTATGAAGCAAATGAGAGAGAGTAGTATGTGAGAGGGGCTCAGTACCTAATAAACGAGCACTTTGTAAGGATTTTCTGAATGAATATGTGTGTAGGGTGTATTTGTGGATCGGCATTCACCTAGGCGTGGGCGGCACTGCGCGGGGCGTGGTGGGCCGCCGGCGCCGCGCCACCTGCTCGGCCAGCTGCAGGCCGATCCTCTCGCGGGCGCCGCCCTCGAGCATGCGGTACGCTGCGCCCGCGCCGACGCTAAAGTTTAACACATTTTGAATCACTCCTCCGAATACTTAACTATTAGGTTGCATATAGACGGCCGTTCAGTCTAGGTCAGCTCCTGATCGCGAAGCTTGAGCTCGATGCGCGGGTCGATTACCGCTGAAGGCGGATATTCGTGTGATGAATACTAATTTTCTTAGTCTTGGATGTCCTATGCTATGTAGTTACAAATATCGTTGTCTAGTTGTCTTAGTACACGCATTGCTTATTTTGGGAGTATGTCAATTCTTGTTTCAAATTTGTGTGGTAAAGTCGTAAGGTATTAATTTATTTTTATACTTTCACATCTAACATATTGTTGACCTTATCAATAATGTATGTATCGATAAACATACATACTACGCAAGGATTGTGGTCCTCAAACTCAAAAACATGCATACATATTATCACCCCGAGGGCTACGAGGTAGGCGGAGAGAGTGGAGCGACACTTCTCTATACACTAATAAGACTCTTTCCCTTCTTCATTCATTTTGAGATTATTGTATGAACAAGTTTATAAGTATAATTACGCGGGCAGCGGCGTGTCCCCGCCGTCGAGGCGAAAGGGCGTGCCCTGTATCTCGCCCCACGTCATGAGCGGCGAGTCCGCGCCGGCGCCGGGCCGCGGCGAAGGCGTGCCCACCAGCGAGTACTCGCCCGCCTTCTCCAGCTCGATGCTCACGCCGTCCACGCCTATCTTGCCAGTAACTGTGGCGTCCTGCAATCACGTGACGATTACTTGTTATTAAATACGCTAATACAATTTCCTCAATAACAATTATAATAATTAATATTATTATTATCGCATAAATGTTACAAAATATATAGAGGTAAATATGTAGAGGTGTAAGGTGTGATGTGTTTTTGTATCTCTGGGTGTGTGAGATAGTGTGATTGTAAATTAAACGGTTAGTTTTTCGATCTCTAAACTAGCGAACACTGCATGGCCTCCCATGAAAATTGGGACCCGTGATTTTAAGGGAAATTATTTATTTTATTTATCAACTTACAACAATTTTACAGGTAATAACCTAATGCAATAGCGTAGCAACATTCTAAGTGTAGTATAAGCATTCAGATTTTATAACTTAATATGAACAGCGTTATTTTTGTGAAATCACTCAGTGTACAAACAAAAATGTCAGTTTCCTTTGCAACGAGGTTGAGAGTGCGATTAAAATAAACATAGTGATGATACTAGCAGTAAACGTAATATTGACCTGATTCCTGGCGAGCGCGTGTATGGCCTGGCGGTTCTTGATGTGGTCGAAGGGGTCTGCGGGCAGGCGCGTGTTGCGGCGCGCGAGCCCCGGCGCCGCGGGCGCTGCGCCCCGCGCGCCCTCGGGCACGTACATGATGTAGTTGCGTGCGCGGTAGCGCCACGTGCCCACCTGCCGACACACACTCAGCTCACCTCGGGCCACTTCTCTACGACTACTACCATTACATCCATCCTACATAAACACTGCGTGCCACACTAAATGTTAAGTATACAGGGAGCCTCAGATAATATAACAGCTGATTTCTTGAAGTTGTAGCGTGTTGTGAATATATGCTCATGTCGCTGCAAAAAAACATAGTTCAAATCCTTTCAAAATTTCAAAGCATGAAACAGGGTTTAATAAATTTTATTTAGTATCTATTAATAACATAAAATATAATAATGTTGTTAGATTCTATATGTATATAAATCTTTATACAGAGCTACAGGAACAGTTTAAGTTAGGCATAGTGCAGCTCTACAATTGAACTATTTATAGCCTTTTAAGCATCATGAAATTCTATATGATCATAACCATATAAAGATAAAAAGCACTTAGAATTTGATATTATGACAATATGATGACTTGAATTGAAAATACCTGAGGCCCCAAATAGACATATCTTTTGTGTTAATTAAAATAGTTTAAAGTGCTAGCTTACTTCCTCTGGTCTGTTAGTCTGGTCAGCCTGCTGCTCGATGGAGGGCAACACTAGAGCAGCGTCAGCGATAGCAGCAGATGTGACCTCAGCTTCAAACTGTGGTGCCAACTTATTGGCACGCTTCTTGTCCTCAAGAGATATGACACGGTTGTAGCTGGCATTGTCTTCACTTGTGTACTGCGCCAGAAATGAGTCTATTCACAAAAATACATTAATATATGAAGAGATTCGGAAAACACTGGCATTCGGTTTCAAACATTGACTTGGACATACAAAAAGGGTGAGTGAACAGAGTTTGATGAAACAGATACACATAAAATGAGAAAGCTTGTGGGAGAGGAGGCAGAGGAAGACATGTTCCAACCTAAATCAAATTGATCGGACTCAAGGATGGGCATTATAATCAAGAGTATACCAAACTGGTGATCACATATGATGAGACTGATTTTGAATTTGAATTTTCTTACCCAAAGTATGGTTGTCAGTTATATCCTTGGCTTTGCCTTGAATAGTTGTAGCACCAACTGAGTCAGGTTTGGGTTCTTGTGTTGAGGGAGCTGATGGGGAGTAGGGCCTGTTCTCACTTGGCGTGTCAAATGTTGCTGGTGAATTGTCTGGAACAAATTATTTTGGTCAAAAAATTAGATATTTATTCATTGTTTGTGGTTGAGGGATTGCTTAAAATCAATTAATTATGTCACATTAGCCTTGGGCAAAATCAGCTGTCTTGGCATCAGACAGTTATTAGTTTTCAAGGTTTTTATTTACTTAATGAGCAATGTTTTTATTGTGTTAAATGCTTTAGAAGCTGTGGAGGTTGAGTGGTTCGAGTAGTTGCCTACAACACATTGCAAGTTCGAATCTTGATCATCCCATCTGCCTACCCAATGAGAGGCTTAGTATGATGATGATATCATTTGATTGATTTCATTGCTGGGCTGGCAGAGAATAGGTTGACATTCAGATTGACAATAATAAATAATAATTAGTTATGATAAGTTGGTGATTCAGTACGATAATTCTGCACTCACAAGGTTCTGTTGGTGGTCTTTGGCCACTGTACTTTGCAGTAATTTCTCTCAGTTTGGCATAATCCTTGTTTTCTGTTGCTTCTAAAAATTCATTCTGTGCTTTGAGTTTCTCTAAGTCAGGGAAAAAATCCCTTTGAATAAGTTTTCCAATGCCCTGGAATGGAATAATTCATGTATTACCTTAGTTGTCATGCCATTGTAATTGTTGGTGTAATTTATAGTTGACGTGATTGAATGCCTTTCCTTGAGTAACAAGTTCTAGTACTCACCTCTACGTACAAGTCTTCGTCTAATACTTCGGCTTGCTTTACACTAATTTTCTTTGGTACCTTCGGAACTTTGAAAACTGTACTCTCACTTTTTAATAATTGCATATTTTCCAAAGCTGCTTGTCCGGGTTTAGCCGGTTTCTCTCTTTCAGCCATATTTAGGGACTATCACACTTTTATGGTATAGATAATGTGACTAGGTAGTAGAGGGTTACATTTATTAATCACGTTACTTATTTAACTCCTAAACCACGACTTCATAAGTTTCACAACAATGAAATGTCTGCGTGCGAAACGCTTGACATGACTGACTGACAGCTGTGATAATTAACTGTCAGCTAATTGTATTATTTAAATATATCCATTCATAGCATGGCTACAACTCTTTCAGTCATACAATTTTAAAGTTTCAATGTTTCTCGAAGCCTCTCGAAGAAATCCAAACAAAATAGTTACCTATTCTATGTCAGATATAATGGTTTACAGGTCAATATGTATTATATTTCATTTATGTAGTTTGTGTGTCCAGCAAATAAGTCGGTACAGGCAAATCCAGGTCTCCTGATCAAGAATATCTAGGCGGAAGTTTCAAATACAAATACTAAGATTGCTGTACGTACCTAAGTTTGATCAAATCTAATAGATACACCGCATAATTCAGTCAGATATTACCTCTCCAAAGCTAGCTATTGTTTTGTTTTGTTACATTGATTGTAACTAATTACCTGAAAGGTAGGCAGTTTTTATTATATCATAGTGAATTTCGTATCGTCTATAGTTAAAGTGAATAATCATTAAAAATAATACCATCATGCTTACTTCAAATTAAAACAGAATAATTTTATCATACTAGGATATGTCACAAATATATCAGTAGCGAAAAATATGATCAGAAACAAAGTATGTACTTATAGATTGTAGGAATACCAAAGTCTACCCTTAAGAAGTCTCAATGTTCATCGCATGGAACCTTCTCCGCGCGAAGTCAACTCGGACTTACCAACTTTTCAAAAATATTATGAGAGATCATACCGGAATAGCTTCGCCAGTTACATTATAAGTACCTATATATTTTTTAAATGACTGATGTATGTGTACAAAGTGAAAGAGTACTTAAACCTAGAGAGTACTGGCGCTCAAAACCTCTGCCTACCCCGTTAGTGACTCAGAGTGTTGATATGTATGTATATGTATATATTTTTCACGGTAGATACAATGCGGACTATAATTAGGTACTGTCAGTAAGTTTATGTTAATAACTAACCCTATTACCAAAAGGAAACCATAACCCAATTCTTAAAATGTAAGGAAAACAATGAAACAGCAACAAACATGTACAATATAATATTTTTATGAACTAAATATAAATAAAGATAATTCAACAATATGTGATTAATGTATTATTCTATCAACAACTTCTAGTTAGTTTTAGTTTTACTTTTCTTTAATACATATGCTTTGACGTAAAAGTCTGAAAAGAGGAAGAGGATGAATATATTGTGCGGCAAGAACAGGAAAGACACCCATTTCGGGTACTCGCACGAGGGCTCGAACAGCACGTGTCCGAAGTGCAGGATCAAAATCAGGAACTGCAACTGTTGACATAGACAAAATACAACATAAATATTCATACATAACAGGCGTTGTGGCAGTGGTTCGATTAGTTGCCTGCAACACAAAGATTGCATTTCGCATCCCGACTGTACCAATGAGTTTTTCTGAACTTAATAACTGTGATTACTTCATCGATTTCAACCTTAATTTTCCTGTTGTGATTTTGAAGATTTTCGTGAAGAAATGTATCATACCCGGTTTTTTCGGTTTCATTCGTACATTACAATATTTTTTAGGCACAAAAATACACAGTTTGGTTTTGCGCGGAGATGTTTGCATATACCTCATGTAAAAACACGAGTATTCGTTACTAGTCACCATATTGGTAGTTGCTAGCCATTGTAGAGGTAAAGGTTTAAAGTACATAAAAGTATACTCACAATCTGCAACTGTGTGATGTATTTCTTCCACCACACACGCACCAAGTCTGGGCGCATGATGGAGATCAGGTAATAGGAGTACATGACCGCGTGCACCATCGAGTTTATGAAGCCCAGCATCACGCCGTGCCCACCTGCAAGAATCATCACCATCGTTCAGCAATTTTTATAAATACGACTGGCATATTTATTTCTGCTGGCAGCACTGCTCTTTTAACATATCATGTTTATAATTAACAGAAACTGCATTACTTAATGATGATAAAAACCAACTTAGGAACCATTTGCCATAAATTGACGTCATCCCAAACTAAGCAAAGCTAAGACAACGAAATTCATACCCACATAAATGGAAGAATACTACGTAAAATAAATTGTACCACCCTCACATAAAGGTACATTTAATTACGCCAAGTCCCTAACGGGGTAGGCAGGGACAGTAAAGCGCCAGTTCTCTCGAGACTTATGTCATAATAATAATATCCTCACGCCTTCCCACAAGGGTCCCCGAAGGGGTAGGCAGAGGTGTATAGGTAATACCCACACACCCACTTTCCGCCAGGGGTATATTAGGTGCCAACGTGACAGATGGCGAGTCCATCGCCGTTACTCAAGCACGACTATACATACGCCTTTGAATTTCTTCTCTGACATATGCAGATTTCCTCTCGATGTTTTCCTTCACCGTAAAGCTCGTGGTGTGACTAATCACTGTACTTAAGTTCAGAAAAACTCATTGGTACAGTCGGGATTCGAACTTGCGACCTTTGCGTCGCAGGCAACTGCTCGAACCACTCGGCCACCACGGCTCTAAATGCTCTAAACGCCAAAAAAACTTATGTCATAAAGCATTAAATACTAAACTTAATCTAATTGCAATTTAACTTGGGGTAGATCCAATTTACTATCCCTTACGTTCCTCTGCATATTCTATCTTGATACCTTTATCACATATTTTTTCATATCTACATAATTAATGTAATTAAGGTATCGTGAGCGTAAATAGGCTGCGGTAACCGTTTCCCATCAGGTGGGCCGTATGCTTGTTTGCCACTCTTGTTGTATAAAAAAAACTTTTGTGAGTAGGGCAATGTGCGTAAAGTTTATAGAAAATTGTAAAAATTATTATTATCTAAGAATTTAACGATACTGCATAGTTTGGTATGTAGGTATTTCTCTCCAGAGAGAGTGTAACATAACCTTCTGAAAAGTAGGATGTTACTCAAATACCTTGGAACAACGACTAGAATTTCCTAAGTTCATATTTTGCCACCGCCCTATTTAGTGCACGCGATGCCGTTGTTGCCAAACCAAGCTCAATTGAAGCGCAGCCAAATTATAGGATGCGCGTTTGTAACGCAAGTAAATCTCAGAATACTTAATTAACTTGTTGTTTCACCAAGGACAAACGGAATTGAAGTTTACAAATAGATAGCATTCCTCTTTACACAAAATAGCTAACAAATAGCATTGAGGCGTAGGTTACCAAAGAAGGTTGTCGTAAATGATTTGGCAACACGTGACAGCCCTCGTGTTGCAAACACCAAAAACCGCAATAACAATTAACATATACCATTGAAGTAAATGGTAATAATAGGATGTCGTACCGATATTGTTTTTCATATGAGTGGAAAAGACGTTATTTGCTAAAAAAATATGCAATAACTTACTAATAAAAAATACACAATATAAAAAGTAGGTACTTATAGGCTAAAATATGTACATGCTTACACATAAGATACAGAAAAGGCGTACATACTTTGTAATTATAAAATCTATCATAATATATATCTATATCATATACATATCATAATAATATATTTAATTGGTAATCATTTTGAACATTATATAGATTTAAAGATTTATATTCTTTGGTTAATTGTCTACTTAGCATTTCCGAGTTAAATAAAATTAACTAAGATAATAGGATTAAAAATAACTTGAATAAAAACCCGTTCTGTCCGCATTAGACGGGTATATAAGTTCACACGAGGCGTGGACTGAATGGCATACGAAATTTTGTACAGAAAATTTGGCCATTACATGAACAGAATTTTCATATGAACGTTTGAATTACAGTGTGATATTTTCCCACATCGCCATTTATTACACCTTACCCCCATATCCCAAATCCCTGTCACGCAGAAAAGTATCATCCATAACGCTAGAGTAGTATTTCAAGTAGTATTATATTTCAATGCTAAATCACTGAGCGAAATATTCGTTAGCATTCTGGTTTTAGGAGACCTCTTGGTAATTAGCTTGATTAGGTTATTTTATCACTCGAAGTAAATGAGCGTGTTAAAATACCATAGAGGTACCATACATTATGCCTACCCCGTGAGTGTTCTGCCGTGATGATGTAGGTACGAAATAACTAGCTAATGTTTAACTGTTCTTGGCAGCAATCACCAGAATGAATTGAATTCATTTAAGGCCCTTGTAGATATACAATTTTCTATCATTTACTTTGAAATTTGTCTTTATTGTTAGGTTAATATTACATAGTAAATAATCTTACCTGGTATATATTTGGTGCCAATGAAACCCAGGATACACATGCCCAAGTGGTGGTAGACATGTAAGAATGACACTTGATTGAACTTCTTCCTTAGCACGAAGAATACCTGTTCAATTATTAAGTCCACGTTAAAACATATTGCAAAATTTCACTTTAAGTGTTATTGTGGTCAGTAAAGCCGCGCTGTGCTAGAAACACAACAAATAACATTGTGTATGGATTAGTGTCTATTAACACTCGGGTATAAAATATGAATGACAATTAATACTCCAGTGATGCACAACAATACAGAGTCAGCTATTAAGCAAACATGAAAACGGGGCCCGCTTTCGTCAACAGAGCTTCATCACAATATAATGCTAGGAAAACATATATAAAGGTACCGATTCATTAGTTTCGGTATCCCAGTCCGCTTGCTACATGTAGTCAGTCAGGATTCCGAGGGATTTTTTTGGAAAAGAATCTCTCGAAACCCTAAAATATTTATTTATTTATTTATTATAATATATAAAATAAAAGGAGTATACAATTATTTCGCTACTAAAAATAAGTTAAATAACTACATGACATGTGAATTCAAGAGGAATGAGTTGGGGTGTTTGTGTAAGTTGACTGACCGTATCCAAGAGATCAATGATTTTGATCATGTAGTAGAGCCACACCCTCTCGACGACCATCCTCTCCAGAGGCGTGTCATCGTAATTGATTTTCTGACACCATAAGCTGTAGTAGCCAGACAGGTACAGCCGGGTCAGGCACTGTATTGAAATAATAATACCTATGTCAAAGTTAACTTATGTTTACATGCCAACGACATGGACTACCACACTGATGACATGTCGTTGGCGTCTCTCAAGCACTGATGTACATGCCTACAACATAATTTAATCTCAATCACACCTTTATGACATTTGGTGAAACCAATACAATCTTAAGTTTTATATTTTTATCGTTTGCTACTTAATACACCATCATTGACAACCATCGATCTCTAATAATTTATTATTAGTGATCGATGTTGACAACATTACTATTTGTTGATAAGTGTAAAGTACGTTAAAGCTTGCGCGGCGTGCGCTTTACACCCATTCTATTGTGGCCACCTAATACTCTACTATATAGGTACTATATGTATACTAATAACTTCAAAATATTGTATGCTCAGAGGAATTTTCTTTCATTTATTATTATTATTTATTTTCATTTAGTATTGTAATTTTAAATGAAAGGCGTGGTGTCTCAGAAGTTCGAGTCGAAAGAGTCGCCTGCGACACAAAGATTGTAATTTCGAATCCCGACTGTACATACGACAGGACTGACATATGTCACGTTGGCACCTGAAAAGCGGATGGGAGTTAGAAGTATCAACTAACCTGCGCAGCCAAATAGAAGGATAGGTAGATCTGTACAACGTTGTATATAACGATGAGCGACTTCAGGTGGAAAGGCTCGCGGTTGGCCATTAGGGCGGGGCCCCAGGACTTGACGAACCGGTGATACACGTACATGATCACCAGGATCGGGATGGGGCTCGAAACAAACGGGAAGTCGTTCGTCCGAGGATCTAGAACACACGAGGCTTGGGTTAATTCTTTAGGTTTCACCAGAGAGGACTGGCACTCTCAGCAAATTGAGGACATTTTTGAGTACATGGCGTGATGATACGTAGGTAGGTTAGGTACGTATTATATATATATATATATATATATAGTATAGTACGTACGTATACGTTTCATATTGAAATATGAATAAGATAATACAGAGATAGTTTTAAGAATATACATCATCATCATATAATCACGCCGAGTCCCTAATGGGTTAGGCATAGAGTATAGAGCGCCAGTTCTCTCTAGACTTACATACATACATAAGAATATACACACACATTCCATTACAAAGTGTACGTAGTCATTAAATTAAACAAAGGAATTAATTTGATTTAATGTTAAAACAGATATTAAGTATATTGTGAACTATTGGCCTCGTTAGCACCAAGCTAGCTGCGTGCACGATGACAGACACTATTTATATTAAGCCCTTATTGTGGCGTGTATGGTAATTGGACCATGATTGTATGAACAAGTATTGAAACACATTATCATTGTTACTTTCCTCTAATTTTGTGCCATGACTTGTTATTCCAGAGTGCGAAATGGATAGCTTTATAGATATCATGTACATGGTCCTTGTACTCTACAACAGTGCCATCATTTTATGCGATGATGAGCTCCAATATGTCAGAATGTATACAATACATTTCTAATTTTAAAGTATATCCTATAAAAGTGTAGTACTTTATTTACAATAACAACAATTAATAATATTTACAAAGAACAGTTGAAACTAACTACTTATAGACAATAAAATAATACATATTATAAATATGTTGTCTGTTTATTTGACCGCGTAAGTTTCAGAAACTACAAATCCAATTCGAAAACTCTATTTGCATTATATTATGTATATGTTTGCATTAAAGGTACACTCATGTTGCTACCTTAAAGGAGCGGAAAATGTCATTTTGACCTGGCCCGTGAAACAGCGGGGCAAAGCGAGTGATTTAATATTTAATTCTATAGGAAGCTTGTTAACGATTGACTGAATTATCCGAAAAATCACAGATATAGATTGAAATATCCGTGTGTAAACCAATAATATAAAGTTTGCCAAGCCATATTGTATAGTAAGGAAAACCCGGAAGTCATTGTAAGGAGTACCTCACCGTGGTGCTAAGTACGCAACAGTTCTGCTGTCAATGTATGTACATATACATATGTTAATAATGACTTTGAACTTTTAGTATAACAATAGTAACAAATGGTTCCGTTTTCAACCCGCTATTTTTTTTCAAATTTCACACGGAAACATTAGGTACACGTAACAAAGATAAACTCCATGTTCCTACAGCTAGATTACACAAAACTAGCAACTCATTTGTCGGGCAAGGTATACGCTTTTTTAATAAGCTACCTCGGAAAATAATTGAATTACCTTTTGTACAATTTAAAGCTGTCGTTAAAAGTAAATTAATTCAAAAGGCTTATTATAAAACATCAGATTATTTGAATGATGGCAATGCATGGCAATGAATTGCTCCTCTGGTACAGACTTTATATATGTAATCTTTTCTCCCCCCACGTAAAAGGGAACAAATGTTAATAAAAAAAATAAAAAAAACCCGCGAGTTTGTTTCGCCGTTTCTTCTCCTGGCAGGTACTTTTTTTCTTGGAAACGGTGGTAACTTTAGTTTATATTAAATATGTGACGTTCAATAAGTGTTCCCTGTGTCCCTTACATTGAATAAAATATGTTGATTTTGATTTTTACTCATCTGTATAAACTACAAGTGCGGTATATTTGATGGTTTAAGTACTACATAAAGTACCTATGATTACTAGGATATACCTACCAGCCAGGTCCTCGTTGACATATTGGTAGTAGCTTGTAATGTTTTTGATCAGCGTCCCCATCTCGACCACTGCGTCTGGTTAAAAGAAAATATATTGTTGGCCAAAAAGTCTATATTCGAAAAGTATATATTGACACATAGATCTCCAGAGTGGTAGGAAGGTGCCAAGTTGACGGAAAGCAAGTGGTCGCCGTGGTCGCAGGTGTATAGGTAGGCCCCACACACCCACTTTCCACCAGAGGTATATTTTAGGTGCCAACGTGAGAGATGATACGAACGCCTTTTGAATTGCTTCTTAGACGTATGTGGGTTTCCTTCACCATAAAGCTCGTGGTGTGACTGATCACTTAGTCTAAGATCCGACCTAAGTCGAGCTTCACCGAGCTCATAATAGAACGAAACATATTTTATCATGAATTTAGTATATTAGAAAACAGAAAAATGGGTTCGCAAAAAAAATCCTGGACAGACTATTTTTAATTATTTTCAAAATATGATTTTTAATTAAATGTTTCAACATCAGGATAATAAAAAAAAAATGTCCTGACTGAAAGTATAAAACGTATAGAATGTGCAGCCGTTGGGTTGTCTACTATTTACCTGGGCGAACTACTGGGTTGTCAGGTATAAACAGGTATATCGATGCCAGTTACTTTCACTGGATTGGATAATTAAAAAAAAAAATATCGTCATAAGCGCTGTTTTATTGCGAACACGTTGATATAGGGTTGTCTGCGAAAATTCCGGTCCATGCGAGCAATTCGAGCATGCGCACTTTCTACTATTCAGGGTCCCATCACAAGCGACTGCGATGTTGGGTTTACACAGTATACTTACCTCGGATCTCTCTGTCACACATTTCCAAGCGCGTTTAAATTAAAATCTTTAAAATTTGCAAACCCCTAATAGGACCGGATTTTTTGCAGACAACCCTATATCAACGTGTTCGCAATAAAATAGCACTTATGACGATATAATTTTTTTTAATTTATCCAATCCAGTGAAAGTAGCTGGCATCGATATACCTGTTTATACCTGACAACCCAGTAGTTCGCCCAGGTAAATAGTAGACAACCCAAAGGCTGCACATTCTATACGTTTTATACTTTCAGTCAGGACAATTTTTTTTTATTATCCTGATGTTGCAACATTTAATTAAAAATCATATTTTGAAAAATAATCAAAAATAGTCTGTCCAGGATTTTTTTAGCGAACCCATTTTTAATATGTTTTCTAATATACTAAATTCATGATAAAATATGTTTCGTTCTATTATGAGCTCGGTGAAGCTCGACTTAGGTCGGATCTTCTACTAACTGTACAAGTTTATGAAAACTCATTTGTACAGTCGGGATTCGAAGGTGCAATCTTTGCGTTGCAACACTCTTATCTCTATTTTTAGATTATTATATCTATGGACAATTTGGACAGCCGGGGTTTCAAGATATAAATACCTGGGACAATTCCACACAAATTGACCTAGTCCCAAAGTAAGCAAAGCTTGTGTTATGGTAACTAGACAACGATATATTTACTTATAAAGATAGATATATACATAAATACATAGGACATCCAAGACTAAGGTACAAATACTCATGTTCATCACACAAATATTTGCCCTCAGCGGGATTCGAACCCGCGACCTCAAGTTTCGCAGTCAGGAGCTCTAACCACTAGACCAGACGGTCGTCGAATAATACTTGCAATATCATCAAATAAAAATATAACAATTAAACAGTATTTACAAAAGACAGTTGTACCTATACCTAACTACTTATATATAAAATATTTGACCTATACCTCCGGGATACCTGCCGAGGCAACATGCGCATTGCAAACGCAAAATCAGTTAGAAATAAAAAAAAAAAGCTCTAATACATTGTATGTAAATAAATATTACACACATAGCAGAGCTATTTTTTTAAAGGCGTTTAGTTTGAGGGTATCCTACATATGCTATTCTTCACGCTAAACACCTGGAATTTGGATAACATTAGGAATAGCGACATCACGATACGGAGGGACGCGTCTAGTCATGTATATAATACACTAGCTGTCCCGCCCAGCTTTGCTCGGGTGAAAAAGTTAAGTTGCCCGTAACACGATCGCAGCGCCACCTATTGGGTCCAATTGTAAATCTAAACCATTCTCGAATCTAGTTTAAGACACACAGAAACACACAGAAAGCTTCGCCCGGGTAAAAAGGTAAAATTCTTTAAACTCGATCGCAGCGCCACCTATCGGGTCCAATTTAATATAGCCTATGTTACTCGGGGATAATGTAGCTTTCCAAAGGTGAAAGAATTTTTTAAATCGGTCCAGTAGTTTCGGAGCCTATTCATTACAAACAAACAAACAAACAAATCTTTCCTCTTTATAATATTAGTATAGATATGATACCCTAGTTCCTATATACAGTTCCTAGTCACTTATGTATTGCTATTATTATCATATTTTTATTATTGCAGCCGGTTTGTTGTGAATTAGAGGTGGCGAATTAGATAAGCATTTGTTTACCTTGATTATACATTATATATCATAGTTATTTATTCATACATCCTGGATCACTGATAAGTACAGAGTTTGGTACCGAAATTATTTGACTGAATCAGCAATTAAGAGATTTGAAACGCGCGATGCCTGCGTATTTTATATTTTCATTAAAAATAGTGCAGCATTTATTCAATTTAGCTAAATTTGTGTTTAGTATTATTAGTAAGTATACTTAGATAAACGTCACCACTGCGAGTACTAACTTTTCAATCGGTCAAGTTTTCGGTATACAAAGTTTTATGTTTTATCCTCTCTAGTCTTTTGCTTTATCCATGTGACATGCAGTGGCGTAACTACATTCGGAATATAAATAAACCGGGTTCCAGGAACGCGACTTTAATAATGGCAACTTATTTTTAGTTTTTTCATTAAAATAAGTTGCAATGTGTATTTGGTTTTTAATTTTATTATGGAGCCGTATCGTATTACTGAATTACGACGAATCTGTAGTACCTACGTCGAATATGGATCAAATTATATCAAATAGTTTAGTTGGAGCCCTAGTTTTTTTTTTTTGCCCCAGGGCCTTTGGTTCCTAGCTACGCCACTGACAAGACAACATGTCTGAAGAGACTCAAAAGCATCCTATCTTCAGACATGCTCGTCTGTTTCGTGTAAAACTATCTCGTATCCGAAATTCGCTCTTTATTATCACATACCACTTCATAGTGACGTATTTAAATTACGTTTTCGTCATGTTGATACGTCCTTTTTGGTAGGTTGATTGTTTGTTGATTATTTGAGGTTAACTATTCAATAATTTAAATTAGCAGCAAGTGGAATTCGAAGCTCATCTATTATTTAAACTATTTAATGCGGTGTGACGCACTTAGGTACTTTGTACATAACGTATATATCACGCCGAGTCTCTAACGGGGTAGGCATAGAGTACCTTAAGAGCGCCAGTTCTCTCTAGACTTATATACCTCTTTCGCTTCGTCCCCATTCATCAGTCTCTTCATACATGCTCGTCGGTTTCGAGTACTCTTAACGTTCCCGTCCTTGAGAGTCTGATCGATTTAATCCAGGTAGTTGGAACGTGGCCTTCCTCTGCCTCTTCTTGCACACACTTTTGCTTTGTATATCTGTTTCGTCAATCTTTCTTCACCCATCCTTTCCATATGTCCAAACAAATGTAAAATTACTTTGTTCATCTTTACAATCACACCCGCCACGCCACGCCAGTTGTTTTACGGATCTCTTAATTGCGGATTCGATCTAAGATTGTTACTCCGCACATTTTTCGAAGAGATGGCATCTCAACTGCGTTTTAGCTATTTTCCTAATTCCTCTGACATACCTAGGATTCACTGCCGTACAACAAAATGGGCACCAATATCGCGACGTGGACAGTAACTCGAGTATTGTTGCTCAGACTTTTACTGCCCATCAACGACGACATGGCCCTATTTGCCTTATTTCCGGCAGTTATCCTTCTTTCAAGATCTTTTTCATACTTTCCATCTCGCGTGAACATGCTTCCAAGATATACAAATTCATTCACTTGCTCTAGAATGTGCCCATTTACCGATATTGCACACTCGGCTACTTGTTCTTTGTGTTTGATGTAAATATGTATATAAGAGATATTATACCTATGCCTACCAGTTTTATAGGGTACTTAGCTCTTTAAATTACCAAAACTTCGGTTTGATGTGCAAAAATGGGCAAAATATCTGCGTTTGATAACTGAACTGAACAGATTCCGTTGTAAAATTATTGAGTGATGTTGGGGTACCTAAAGCACATATTCAGGAACTACTTATGTATTCAAGAACTCCACAATGCTTACTCGGTAAGGTCCCCCCAACCAATGCAATGGTGCATCGAATTAGTTGTGTAAGTTTAGTTTAGTAATAGTTTAGTAAGTAGGTAAGTAAATACATTTAAATTTAGGTAAGTACATTTAAATAAATGGAAATGTGACGCTCTTGATCTTTTCATAGGCCACATTTTTTACAGTTGTATCTCGGATTGTAAGTTCCGGGAACTTTTGCTAGTTAAAGGTGTTAAGCAAATACAGTTAAGGGTACCCACTAGGGAGTACGGACACCGGCTTCGCGCGTTGCTAGCTCGCGAGCTAAGAAACTGGAATAGTATGCCTAAATTAATTTAAATTTTTAGTTGCTGCGTTGGTACTACCCACTGGTGCACGGATACTGCGCTTGAGAGGGTCGGGGGGATCCTCGAGAGTGATACATACTGTATGAAATCAAAATATTCTAACTTTAATTTTAAATATAAAATTATGTGTGATAATTAGATATCATCTTAATTTCAATAAAACCTAATTACCAGTGTCCGCCAGTCTGCTGCAAAATATGCTGCTAAAGGCCGTATCCTGGCTGCCGAATAAGTGATGGAAGTCTTTCTTTTTATTAACTTCAAGCAGACAGAAGTTCATAAAACCCTATCTTCGTATATATATATGTCTCTCACAACTTTACATACGTCTTTGAATTTCTTCTAAACCGTATAAGGGTTTCCTCACAGTGGAGCTCGTAGTGCGATAAATGACTGTACAAGTCCTGAAAGGCACATTGGTTTAGACCGCCAGGTTTCGAAGCCACCAACTTTTTATTATTTTTAAATTTTACTATGATGGCTTCTTAAACCAATCAACCCCCACGACAGTGATAACTTTGGGTTTACAACCTTTTCATCAACAATGACATCAATAGAGACAAAATACAAAAACGCCGCCCAAAATAATATAAGCAATGAATCAAACAAGTGAATGTACGAACATTTTAAAAACTTACCTTAATATGAAAATTATATTCAGATAATGGAGATCGTGTTTGATTAATTTGTAACACTTAAAATTGTAATAAAAAAGGTAGCTTGTGAAACTATTTAGCCAGCTGAATACTTCTACACCGTCGGCGACGTGTACCTCCAATCAAGTTAACAAAGGGATTGAGCGGCTTACGCGCCTGTACCGACTAACCTCACCTATCGAACTCAGCGTATACATTAAAACAACACCGTACAGTGTAACAAGTAAATACGTAACTTGCCCCGGAATCGTGCATCTGGATTAAAAAAAACTAGAAGCTATTTTTGAACTCACAAACTATTTGAATCACATACTTATACAACTTTGAAACTTTTGAAACACAGTTGCTTTAATCAGAATTTTGCCACAGACACTGCGTCTAACCATCTAATAACACATAATCAGAACGTCATCCTTGCATGCATTTGAAAACTTGTGAGTATCATTCATACACGATTCATAAACCTAATAATCCGTGAAATAATAACATCACTCATCACATTTTCAGTATCGTACGCTTGGCAAAAAATCATCAACCTATACTAAAACAAAGCTGAAGAGTTTTTTAAGCTATTGCATACATATTATCTCGGGCTTTGAGCGCGGCGACCGAATCAAGAAATTCCGTCTCGAACAAACATCTCGCGCGTGTCACGTGCGATATGCGGAGACGTGGTTTTCAATAAGAAAAGAGTTCAACGAGTGCCTCAAACTGAGGAGCCATTTTCCGTGCAATGGCAGATCATAATATTGGATTATGATCTGCCGCGGGATTCAATCACTATACTGTGATGTTTAATCACATTATGTAGGAAACCGTGTTCTGTTGCATAAATTATTTATTTTATTCATAGTTTTAATGTAGTAGGTATATGGTATATATGTATTGTAATGGTACAAAACTGATCATCACCGTAGTGAAAGCGAATTACTTATGTAGAATCGTTAGGCACCTGCTGCGATCAATGCCAACAAATGTCTGAAATTTATTTATTTTATTTTTGAAATGATTGTTTGTATTTATCGAGTGTCTTTGACGGAAACAACTATTAAAGTTCGTCCTAACCTAACCTTGAGCCCGTGAGAACTTCTACCGATGTGGGAACACGAGAAAAAGCCTTGTCCTTCTTCATATGACGAGTGACGAGAAAATTTAATTTATTCTATCTCTATATTCTATTTTTTGCCTCCTCTGTTTGTGTGTGCAGATATCACGTAGATTGTAAGTAGGTACGTCACGAATGTACAGCATTTTAATTACAGAACAAAAACTTTTTATTAATTATGCTGACATAAGAATCTCAGCATAATGTAATTAATTCGCGATCACTGTATTATACATATACAAGCTGCCAAAGTCAGTTATAGAACTGACCGATGTAAAGTTCAAAAATATTATCAAACGTGTTCTGATTAAAAAAGCATATTATAAAATCAAGGACTACGTTGAAGATAAAGAAGTTTGGCTCTAGTTCCTTTTGCGCATGCGGCTTCCTTGGTAGCTCATAAACGGCACAAATTTGTGGATGTCTCTAACTATTCTGAATCTTTTTCTTTTCTCAATTCGGGTTTTTTTTATACAATAATAATTTTACTTTTTTTTTTATTATTTTAATTTATTCCATATCTTGACCATAATTAGTTACAGTACTGATGCCAATATTTGTGTCACTTGTTTAATTTGTCTAATTTGTGAATGTGAGAACATTGTAGGCTTTGTAGATTCTTGATCTTGCTAACATTGTTATAATTGTCTTGTTTTATGTATGCTTTGTATAGTAAGCGACGACCTATTGTCGGGCCTACGTTGTTCCCCCATACTTGGGTACTATTGCTGTAACGAAAAAAAAATATTGTATATGCCTAATGATCTGAAAAGAGTAACCATGGAGTTTCTTGCCGGTTCTTCTCCATGGAAGCGACCAACCCGAACCGTGCTTCTTTTTCGACGTTTTATAAGTGCCCACCTGGGCCTATGTGAAATAAAAAGATTTTGATTTTGATTTTGATTTTGATTTTGATTCATTCTTTCCTCCAGTATTTCTTGGTAAAAATATAATTTATATACCTATCTTCACGCTTTCCCACAAGAAGGCAGGGTGACACACCCCCCTCTTTTTGCCGGATATATAATAAGGTGCCAAGGTTAAAATTGGTGAGACCATTGACGTTTTTATGAATTTCTAGTACCTAATAAAAAGTTTTAATTTCTTTTCAAACGTATGCAAGTTTTACTGTGCGATGTAGGTAGTCATTGACCACAAGCTCGTAATGTGATTAATTGCTTAAGAAGGTACAGTTAAGGAAAATTTTCGATTCGAACTTACAATATTTAGGTACCTACCACAAATAATCAATTATGATTAGTGCACCCCATATCAAGTCCATAACGTAGCACGTAGCAGTGATTTACTTAACATTAATACGACATAGCAGCATCATATTTGTTATTATTTTATATAAATAAACTCAATATTATATCTACTACTACCTTATACAATACTATTCGTGGCAACTTGTAATTAGCCTTTATTTCTATTTTATTAAGTCTATTCACGTTCTTGTTGTAAGTTTCCTTGGATTATAAAATAAAATAAGCCATCAAGAAGTTGTAGGAACAACCTTTTTAGATTTAGAACCTCTTGATGAATGAAATATGTCATTTTATTAATCTATTCGTATCAACCCCTTCGGGGACCCAATGGTGTAGTGCCTAGCTATTTTATTTTGTATAGATACTATTATTGTATTTTATGGGCTTTGTTGTCTGAGGTAAATATATATATTTTTTTATACCAAATGGGTGACAAACAAGCATGCGGTCCGCCTGATGGTAAGTGGTTACTGCCGCCTATGGACGCTTGCAACACCAGGGGTATCACTCGCGCGTTGCCGACCCAACACGAATCTTTTCACATCCTTCTTGAAGAACTCCGTGCTGTACTCTCCAGGGAAAACCTCAACGGGGAGCTCATTCCACAGCCTGAGCGTTCGCGGAAGGATACTCCTTTGGAACCGCGCAGTGCGAGACCTTCGTAGTTCCAAGGTATGGGGATGAATTCCCCGTCGATGTATATATCTTTATAGTAGTGCTTGAGTTACGGCGATGGACTCGCCATCTGTAACGTTGGCGCTAAAATATATCTCTGGCGGAAAGTGGGTGTGTGAGTATTACCTATACTTACTTACACCATCGGCGATCCTTGTAGGAAGACGTGAGGATGTAATAATAATGTTTTGAAGTAACTCCATAGCAAAATTATTATTGAGCATCGCCCGCGCATTCACATCACATTCTGCGGATTCATAGGTAGTTCGTGGCGGTCATGTGGGGGAAGGTAAAATCTACCAGTGAAATAAAACATTACGCAGTGGAACCTGGTACTTTACGATATGCATTTATTGCTTAATTCATTAATTTTTTTTTTAAATAAACAGCAATTTTTAGACAACTACATGTTACTTGCCAGAAAATAGGGTTAATGACCCTTGTTGTACCTACATACTACATTTCCATTGTATTGAATGCCCAACAATCAATCAGTCCATTTGAGATCAATGAACGCTAAGAATGTAGGTATGTTCTACACGCATATATATGTAACAAATGCGGAAAACAGTTCTGTCATGTATTTCGATAAGTTTCATCATACGCAACTATTAAAGGTCATATTTTGGTCTGTTGACGAGACATTATATAAAAGCAGCTAAGGGGTTGTAGGTACCTATACAGTGCAGGCCAGAAAGGGAAAATCTTCATTTTCCTGTAAGTATTTATATAAAAAGAAATGTCACTTCATCCATGTAGGTAGGTACCTAAGCTACTGATTATTTACATTTGACACTTATTTGTTTATTGTCATTAAGTAGGTACATATCATGTTGGTTTACTAAATAGAGGTGAATTTATAATTTAATCAAAATATACCGATTCAAGTAAGAATGACTAGAAATTATGACAAACAATGAAATGGTGGTTTATATCAGTTATTTATTTGCATCACGTCAACTGGTTCTTCCTTATTTTGGTAATCGGCTCAGGACAACTGTGAACTTGTCTTACAGAGTCTTAGGTGATAGATCAATCGAACTGGATCATCCACCAATAATGTTGATTCACGGGTTCTTGGAGTCTAAGAAGCGCTGGGAAGGCTGTGCGAAGACTTTATTGAACATAATAAAGCGGTCAGTCATAACCGTTGATTTGAGAAATCACGGAGAGAGTCCGCATACAGGCTCGCAGATGTATGAAGAAATGGCTGCAGACGTACTAGAGTTATTTAACAAACTAGATATTGAAAAATGCAGTGTACTTGGACACAGCATAGGGGGTAGGACAGCTATGTGTATAGCCTTAATGGAGGTAATTTTGTACCTTTATAGCTGCATTTTCATATTATTGTTTTAGAAAGCTCAAAAAGTTGTTATTTAGGTGTAGGAAGCGACGACCCCAATCTCATTTTGTGCAAAATATGTATGTTGGTTGCGGATGCCCACTCTGCCTGTCCTGTGGTCAGTGTGGTGTTGGATTGATTTCTCATCTACAATGAATTTAAGAAATGTTGGTAGGTGAAATACCTACTGCTTGCGTCATGTCCAGTGGATTCATACCTAAAAATAATTGATACCTATTTACCACCATCTGTCTCATTTACAGCCCATGAAAGTAGCGGGCATTGTGGTGGTAGACATATCTCCAGTATCGACAAGTATTGAGATGCAAACGACATATCCGACAATATTGGAGGCAATGAAGCGCGTTCAGTTCAGCAGACTGAAGAAAGTAACGCATGCGCGAAAAGAGGCTAAGAGACAACTGTTTGAGATTGTGAAAAATGATGCCACCCTTCGCACCGTGTTGTCAAATGTTAATGTGAAGCCAGACGGCAAGATCGGCTGGATATGCAACCTAGACGTAATTATGAAACAGTTTAAATATTTGGCCTCGTTTCCCGAGAATCTGCTGGGGAAGGAGTACCGAGGTCCCGCGGCATTCATCGGAGGACAGTTATCTGAATTTATTCCGTAAGTAACATATGCGTGACAAATTCATAGAAAGTTTGATAGAAGCGGTTTATACCACAAAGTCAAAGTGTGCTAAATATATTTTTTTATTGTAGTATGATACTTCTGATATAACTAGTAGGTATACGTTATGCCCCGAGTTTTCACCTACGTAAGATTTGATTTAATTGCTAGATTTTTATCTGAAATAAAACATAGTGTGTTAACGTGGGACCAAGAAGAAACCATTCATATCTCATTTCAAGACATCGATTCAGTGCATTCTTTCTCCCAGTAGATATCCCCAGTATTGCTTTGAATTTGTAGAGCCGACGACCTGACCGGGATTCGGGAGCTGTTCCCGCGCGCTGTGGTCAAATACATCCCCAAAGCTGGACACAACCTGCACGTCGAAGATCCCGAAACATTCCTAAAATTCGCCCTCGCTTCACTTAAGACTCACAAGTATTAAATTTCCATAGGTCCACGTAACTCTTTTATTTCAATAAAACTTGCTTCTGAAGATTGTGAGCATATTGATTTGGATGGATCGGATACCGTTCTGCCCGTGACCTGATAGCGACCTACAGACAGGACCACAGCAATTTTTTCTTAAATACCCTTAGAACTATGACACGGGTTAATTAAATTCGCTGTAGAATACATACATTCATATCATTACGCCGAGTCCCTCGCGGATTAGGCAGAGAGAGTAGAGCAGGTCAATATAAAATATTTAAGTAGGTAGTATGCTGTCCTTACATACCTACATTCTAATGACATGACATAAGATACTGTCAAATTTCTGTCAATTCGATTACATTTCATGCAAATTTAATATTAGTTATGATTGCATCTTAAAAAAATACAATAACAAAATTACTTCGTTTATTTAAAAAGTAGACATGGAATGGAGATTCTGTCTTCAGTCAGTCATTCCCATTCACTCCTAAAATGTATGCGGACAGTGAACAACATAAACGTTCGGTACTTGGACCTGGCGCACAAAGTACATGGGGAGAGCCCAGCACCAGACAGGACTGTCCTGGCGTTGCACGGCTTGTTAGGGGCCAAGAGAAACTGGGCGAGCGTGAGTAAAGGCATAGTGGCGGCGACTAAGTTGTCGG
Source organism: Drepana falcataria (assembly GCA_945859725.1). Taxonomy (NCBI): domain Eukaryota; kingdom Metazoa; phylum Arthropoda; class Insecta; order Lepidoptera; family Drepanidae; genus Drepana; species Drepana falcataria. The sequence goes on along the minus strand of OX243941.1, from coordinate 3,160,648 downwards.
TTGTGGCGGTAGACGCACGCAACCACGGCGAGAGTCCGCACCACAACTCGCACACTTACCCTGAACTGGCGAGTGACGTCTCTAAGCTAATGGACAAGCTTTCATTGAGCAGTGCGCACGTGATTGGCCACAGCATGGGTGGTAGGACTGGGATGGCACTAGCTCTGACAGAGGTTTTATATATACAATTTCGTTTTCATAGATTGTTGAGCCCATGTGTAAATAAATTATTTTTTCAGCCTGCACGCGTTCTAAGTTTAATTGTCGTGGATATATCACCAGTGTCCTCGCCTGGTATACTGAACGACTTCTTTCCGCGACTCATAGATGTGATGAAGGTCGTAGACTTCAAAGGTGCGACGAATGTTTCTCAAGCTCGAGCAATGGCTAGAGACAAAATGATGGCTACTGGCATCGTAGGCCATCCCGCAAGCCTTAACTTTCTACTCTTAAACATCGGTCCGACAGCAGATAACACTATTGGATGGCAGTACAACTTGGACACGTTGAAACAATTCTTTCCATCTATAGCGACATTTCCAGATATGACCGGCAAAACATATACGGGACCAACTTTGTTCATTGGCGGGGACCAATCTAATTATTTACCGTAAGTTACTTACATTTATTGCATTTTTGTTCTTTTTTTATATCACACGTTTGTACTTGTGGTATAGCATCCCGACACAGTGATACGATATATGCTATTAGCTATCGTATTCGTTTTTCTCAGCATTAGTGCTCTAGATATACAGGCAGAGAAAAGCCTTCGACTGATAATCTGTGGTTACCCTCGTCTTCGTAATGTCTTCAGTCAAAACCTATGGAAGTATGGAAAAGTCCAAGATGATACGAAAACTGATTGACAATAGATATTTTTTCAGACGAGATGACATGGTTGGCATTAAGAAGCTGTTTCCCCAAGCTGAACTAAAGTATGTTGCAGCGGGACATAACGTACATGCAGAAAACGCAGATGCATTTCTTAAAGAAGTTATAAATTTTTTACCAAAAAAATAAAATATTTATGTTACCTATATCATTTTGGTTTTCTGTATAATAAATATTATTTTATTCCCCACTTAGTTTATGCATACATTTATAAACATCCTTAACATTATATTAAAGTAGGTGGATTCAACATATCCTATAATGTAGGTTTTAATAACCCACTATATAAACGTGATTCCAATATATCCAATATGATAACCACACCAGAGATGAATATCTATTCGGCCAATACATTAACAAGATAAACAATAAACTAAAGAACTGGAGATTTCTAATACTGCTTATTTGTATTATCATCATAATGTCCTGTAAAAACTATTATATTCATAATTCTAATGTAAAGGACTGGAAGTACCTCTAATATAATAGATAAAGGACTCAGTAGCAATATAAAATCATAAAACAAGGAATGCTGTCACTGTCTGCTGTCAAATAAAAGTAAGAAATTTGACTTGCGTAATGGAAAACATAACCTACAAAATTCCGAAAAACTCAAAACAAACATGTTAATAACAAAATTAAAATCTAAGAATGTGTTTACACTCCTTAATATTTGCCCTAGAGTACTACATAATCGTGTACATAGGCACTTAGCAACTAGCTCAGAAAATGCAGAGACGGTGGATCTGGCTTATGCTTCTTACGAGAGTACTTCGGATTCTGTGGACTCGTCAATGCCTCCACTGGTCATCCTGCATGGTCTTTTAGGGTCGAAGAATAACTGGAATAGTATGAGTAAAGCTATTCACCGGACGACTGGTAGGAAGGTAATAAGTGTGGATGCACGTAACCATGGCGACAGCCGGCATGCGTCGGAACACTCCTACATACACATGGCACACGACGTAATGAAGCTCCTCAAGAAACTGGAGCTATCAAAGGTGTCGCTAATGGGGCACAGTATGGGCGGACGCACCGCCATGGTCCTATCCCTACTCTGTGTAAGTTGTATGTATGTTACTTATTCTACACGATAAACTCTAATGCATAACTTCCCGCCTACATGTATTTTGTCCTTCACTGCAAGAATAGCCATATGAATATGGCATATGCATGTGTTAAGTACACATGCATATGCCATACAAAAGCCTACTGGCGCTGACAACCAAGATTCAAACCTGAGGGTTAATAAAACTAATTAAACCAGTCAACACCAAAGCTAAACTTGTGTTAGTCCAACTTTAACCCCCAGTGTATCAGAATAGACAAAAATCTAATGATTTCTAAGAAACCTATTCCAAATTATCAAAATACATTTACATTACTTTAAACAGTAAGTATAAATAAACTTACACCATTTTAGTCTGACCTGGTATCAAGTCTGATAGTGGTGGACATATCTCCTGTGAAGACAAGCCCACAAATCTTCTCAATGGCCAATCTGTTTGATGCTATGGGCTCAGTTGCAATCCGGCCAGGAATAGCCATGTCCAAGGCAAGGAAACTAGCTGATGAGCAATTAAAGTCTATCACACCTGATGTTAATTTGAGGAACTTTTTAATAACTAACTTAGTACAAACCAATACTGGTTCTTACACTTGGAGGGTGAACATACCAGCTTTGAAAGAAAACTTCCAGTCTCATATATCATGCTTCCCATCAAATCTGAAAGGCCTGCAGTACTGTGGTCCAACACTGTTCGTTGGAGGATCACTTTCTGATTATATAGGGTAAGGCTATAAATAACATTATATATAAATGTATTTACAGTGAAACACTTTGTTAACAGTGCAGCACTGTTAAAGGCTATATTAATATTATTTATTTACTTGTTATATTTCATGTAATCCTTTATTTTTCAGTAAAAATGATTTAAGAGAGATCCAAGAGTACTTCCCATTAGCTGAATTGTTATTCATAGATGGTGCAGGCCACTGGGTACACAGTCAAAAACCAGACAAATTCCTTGAAACCATATGCAAATTCCTGAAAGATAAATAAGTCCTCCCTCGGTACACACCATTGAGTTTGTAAATTTTACTGATATGATTATAGTAGTTAATTAAAACCTCAATTATATAATTTTTAGCACTTATTAAGTAACATGTTTTGGTTGAATAAATTATTACCAGTTATTAATATTCATATTCTTTATCTTCACCACATTTTTTGACATAAAAATGGCTTTATGTACATTTAATATAACTTTACTGCAACAAAACAAAGTCCCCGCCACATCTGTCTGTCTGTAGACAGAGGAATGCTTAGGTGCATAAATTAACTTTATTGAAATGAGCTAATGAGTCCCTGCGACAGAAAAAAACAGGTAGGCATATTATTACCCGAGCATAACTGGAGTGGGCTTCCAGCCTAATCTAAATATATCCAGATGTCTTCCAACAAAGGTCCTCAAAAGCAAAGGATTGGCATAGGTGTAATAACACCCCTAATATAGCTGTCTATGTATTTATAAACTAGCTTATGCCCGTGGCTTCGCCCGCGTGTAGTTCGAAAAAGTAGCTTTGTAGGAAAATTTTTCCTGCTAGAATCGGTTCAGCCGCTATGCCGTGAAAGAACACCATACATTATAAGAACCTTGAATTTTTCAGGAGTAAAAAAAAAAAGTTGCCTATGTCCTATTCCTAGATATATATAATTATAAGCTATCACCATTTAAACTTTCAGCCAAATCTGTTCAGCAGTTTGGCCGTAAAAGAACCGCAAACATCCAAACTTACAAACTTTCACATTTATAATATTAGTAATAGTAAGAAGTAAGATAAGATATATATCCTCACGCCTTCCCACAAGGGTCCCCGAAGGGGTAGGCAGAGGTGTATAGGTAGTACCCATACACCCACTTTCCGCCAGAGATATATTGAGGTGCCATTTATAAATATTCAATATCATATTGAATGAGCCCTATGTGAAATTGTGAAGCATGGTTGTAGGTACAAATTGTGTCAGTTACACAACTTTACGTGTTTTTTGTTATCAGTGGTTGCACTTCCAGTCATGATTTTCTCACGATATTATCAATTCCCCTGTTGTGGTTTTTTGTTTTGCACACGGAGAGTACACCAAAATGCTGAGTGGCACTATAAGGGTACTGTCATACTATTGTATCAAAAATATAATGACACTAGCTGTGCACGCGACTTTGTCCGCGAGGAATTGAACAAAAAAAAATTGTTTAGTTTCTAAAATAAAAGTCGCCTAAGTTACGCCTTTTTACATCAGCTATGTGCCAGAGAAAGTCCCGTCAAAATCGGTCCAGCCGTATAGAGATTAGCCGGAACAAACAGGCAGACAAGAATAAAAAATATATGTTTTGGTATATGTACCATGTAAAAAGCGGTAATTTTAATATTACAAGAAGACACTTACATTTTATTTATTCGTATAGATAATAATAATATTTGGGAGATTTTTTCAAGTCTAACAGTAGATTTACAGATACTATTTACAGAGATAGTCTATTGAAACTGGTCAACAATATATATGAGTAACATATAATTTTAAAGAAATATGTTCTAAGACTAGAAAGAGATGAACAAGTGACTGAGTGTGTTATATAGGCAAATGCTTTGCCCTATTGCCACTCTAGAGCAAGTTAATTAATTTGTATATCTAGGAAGCATGTTCACACAAGATGAAAAGTATGCTAAAGACATTGAAAGAAGGATAACTGCTGGTAGTTAGGTGAATGGGACCATGCCGGCGTTGTTGGTGGGCAGTAAAAGTCTGAGCAAGGATGTTCGAGTAGCTTAGCGTAGTGAGTAGCATTTTATTGTACGGCAGAGAATCCTGGGTATGCCAGAGGAATCATGAAAATAGGATAAATGCAGTTGAGTTGCGATCTCTTCGTAAAATGTGCGGAGTAACGATTTCAGATCGAATCCGCAACTTAGATTTGAAAAACTGGCGTGAACGAGGATGTGATTGTGAAGTTGAAGAAATGCATATTACGTTGGTTTAAACATATAGAAAGGATGAGTGAAGAAAGATTGACGAAACAGATATACAAAGCGAAAGTGTGTGCAAGCGACAGAGGAAAATCAAGTTCCAACTACCTAGATCAAATTGATCGGACAATCAAGGACGGGAACAACAAGAGTACTCGAAACAGGCGAGCATGTATGAAGAGACTGATGAATTTGGACGAAGCGAACGAGGTACCTCTATAGGGAGAACTGGCGTTTTATTCTCTCTGCCTATCCCGTTAGGGACTCGGCGTGATGATATGTGTGTGTGTCGTTGAAGTATAGTAGAAAATTCACGATGAGCAGTTAAGAAAACAAGACTTGAAAGACTAACAAACAAAGAAAATCGGCATCATATAGATATGTATCTTGTTAGGATTCATTAAATTAATTCATCATTATAGCAATTCTATAAGCATCTTTTATTGTTGGGAAAATGTCGAAAATTTCGATTCAGTATTTCACTTGTTTGTAGGCAAGCTTCAGTGTGAACACACCTTAGGAACAAATTAATTGGTATAAAATATGGTGTTGGTCAATACATAATCATTCCCACTTCACATTTATTGTGAAGTGTGTGATATTAAAGTTCGATTTTATTTATTCTTATAATTTAAAACAGCAGAAAATGTCTGACGGTAAATTAATAAAAAGCTTATTGCTGCTGTTCGACCGCCCGAACGAATCTTTAATTACCCCAAAAGGCGAGGAAAATGCTGTTTTCCAGCTAACAGAGAAGCACTTGGTAACTTTCCTATGAATTTGTATTTTATATATCAATTGATTTTTGTACTATGTATTTTGTATATTAATTTAAATCTTCCTCACATTTAGCCACCGGAATATGCAAACAATGGCATTGAATTAAACAACCGCTTTGGTGATGACGCTGAGAAAATCCCTCTTAAAAATCTGGCCCAAACACCACAGTTTACCATAGCTTCACAGTTGCCTCAGGATGCTGATTTCTCTCTATTCTTGCCAAAACACCAGGAAATGGCTACTGAAGTCATTGACGCTCTGCTGGGTAATTCATCATTGAATACATTTTTTTCTTTTTATATATCTTCTAACATTATCTTTACGTCTGCCTACAATGGTCCCCGAAGGGATAGGCAAGGGTGCGTATATAGTACCCAGTCTGCCACACATGGGTACAGGCCCACTTTCCACCAGAAGTAGATTTTAGGTGCCAAGGCGACAGATGACGAGTCCATCGCAGTTACTCTAGCACGACTATACATACGCATTTTGAATATCTTATCAAACGCAGGAAGGTTTCCTCTCAATGTTTTCTTTTACTATACACTTGTGGTGTGACTAATCACTGGTGTGTGACTAACATTGGTACAGTCGGGATTCGAATTTGCAATCTGTGTGTTGCAGGCAACTACTCAGGCAGATGGTAATTTCTATACACATGTATGTATGTATAATTGTCTAAATAACAAGTTGAATCAGAATTGTTTATTCCTGCAATAGTTTATGTACAAATTGTGCTAACATTATATAATTCCTTCAGGTGTCCCAGAGAACCAGCTGCAAGATTTCTTGTCAACATGTGCATTTGCAAGAGTCAACCTCAACCCACAACTTTTCAACTATTGCTATTCTGTTGCTTTAATGCACAGGTAAAATATACTCAGATCGCTATTTAAAACCACTAGAATACATACAGATAATTGAGTGTAATAGCAAATTATAAACATTAAATTTAGTATATATCAATACAATAAAGTAGTCATGTCACACTGAGATTGACAATCGCATTGGTAAATTAAGTGTAACTCTTATGCAATTTGATATAAAAAGTTGTACAAATATCACATAAATTACAGACGTGACACAAGAAATGTGCCCATTCAAAACTTTGCTGAAACCTTTCCATCTAAGTTCTTGGACTCACAAGTGTTCACTCAGGCTCGTGAGGCAGCTGCTGTAGTCCCACGAGGGGTTCAGGTGAGTCACAATTTTTCTTTTCCGCCACAACAGTTTTCACATTTTTTGTCTGTGCCTGAACACAGCACTGGCTTATAATTTGGAGTCCATGGGCCAAGGCTGTCATTTGAATAAAAGTCCATGGGATATGTACCATCTTCTTTAAGCCATTGACTGTTGCCCAATGTAACTGAGAACTCATAAGGGGTCAGAAGAGGCTTGGAGAAGGCTGTGCCCCAGTCTATAGACAGTCTGGGACATGCCACTTGGACGAAGGCGTCCAAATCAAACAGTGATAATTTACTTGGGAAAATTTCAGATAGCAATATCTTAACATATTTCTTGTCTGAATTTCTGATTTGCTTCTCTAAGTTGTTTAATACTTTCGTGCTGCCTTGCCTTCCAAGGGTCCCCAGTATGAGTCCAAAACTGCCAGCCATCTCAGCACTTTTAATTTGGTTTTGTCTATTCTCTTGCATAAGTTTATGCTCATATACCTCTGATGTGAATTTCTTTTCATATGGATCATATTTATAAGCTGCTATAGTAGGATTAGCTATCATGATTGCTTCTAAATGAAATCTTCCATCACCTAAATAAATTACTATGTCCGAGTCCAACTTTGGAGCTGTACAGCCCAGTATTTCCCCAGGAGAAAGGGGCTTGCACTGAGGCACTGTCACTATGAAGTCTTCACTTCGCAGATTTTTAGCTACAGAATGTAGAGTAGTCACAAACTGAATTGTACTAACTAATGCCAAATGAGTTTTTCTTTCAAAGTTTAGCTTGATTGTTTCAACAAAGTGTGATGGATCAATTTTAATATCAACAAAAATATATAGTACCTTGATGTCACTAGTTTGATCTATGGGTATAAGGCAGGAGTGTCCATAGTGTACTAGGAGATCCACACCAAGTGCTACGGCGGTGAAATCGTCAATACAGCATGCGCCGTATGTCACATCTCCCATTATCACTGTATCAGCATCAGTAAATGACTCTATTATGTCACACAAAGTTGTTGCAAACAGTGTTAAACCTGAAAAATTAAATAAACTACACTACCTTAAAAAATAAACATATAACTCCACACCTTCACCTCATGTTCGAATATATACAAGTCTTATGTTCTTACATATATGAAGGGGTAGGCAGAATTATCACAGCTTTATATATTCCTGTTTGTTTTGAATATTTACCTTCGGGTAATTGGAGGGCCACACGTTTCGCACCAAGAGATCTTATTCTCCATATAGTCTTATGTATCTCGAAATTATAATTCTGAGGCAAAGTTTCACATGCTCTATTTAACAATGGGTCATTTAGCAAATCATCAGGAATTTTATTCACAGACCTAATATTTGGTTTAAACGTTTTCCTTTGACCTTCTGGTTTGGCACGAACAACGACCACCCCCTCACTATAATTCAATCCTTCCATTTTCAGTGCCTTATTAATACATTCTAAGCAATAAAAAATACATATATTTTCGCAATCAAAATAATAACACGCGCCGATCGCAGTGATGTGATGGCCTACGTGACTTTTTGCAAGTATATGCGTTCCGTTTCATCTAAATGACAGCCCACAGCAGGTAGTCAACTGGTCCATTCGAGTATCATAAAATAAAATACATTTATGAATATATTTAAATAAATATCAAGAAATATGTAAGTTATTCCTAATTGAATAATAGTACAACAATATTTGAACTCATTAGTTAATTTTTATTTTCCCTTCGATTAATAGATTCACAGCATATAACGAATCGCCTTACTACTACGAAAAAACACGTTGCTGTCAATGTCAATAAATCTCTCCATTCACTCGCAGAACGCTGCGTTCCGTTATACAAATAGCTTTACCACACTATAAGTAACTAAAACCTGCAAAACTTTCAATAATCCTTAAAATTAATAAGGTTGTCGTTACTATCCATAGTGCCATTTCGTCATCGTTTTTGCATTTCGTTGTTTGCAATCAATAGTATGAATCAATAGCATCCTTTATTTAGTTATTGTTGGCAATCAAGAATGCGACTACAAACTATTTGGCTCAAAGGTAAACGGCTTCCTCGGCTCTGGAAGCTTGCTGTACAGCCTATAATGTTGCCACTTACTACTGCACACTACAATTGAGAGAAATCTATGTTACGTATATAAATCAATGAATATTTAATACATTTTTTATTTCAGCGCCAACCGATTATTATACCTAGAGACTACACTGCCACCGACTTGGAGGAGGAACACCGTTTGGCATACTGGCGTGAAGACATCGGTGTAAACCTACATCACTGGCATTGGCATCTTGTATACCCGTTCACAGCCACTGACGTCAGCATTGTGGCCAAAGACCGCCGAGGAGAGCTGTTCTTCTACATGCACCAGCAAATTATTGCTAGGCAAGTTATAGCACTAGATACTTAAGTACTCTCTGCCTACCCCGCTAGGGACTTGGCGTGATGATATGTATGTATGTACTTAAGTAAGATAAATACTGCCTGAAATAAAACATATAAACTAGGTGAATTCGAAACATTTTTCATCATCATCATCATCATCGTACATACATTTATATATGTATATACTAGCTGTGCCCCGCGGTCTCGGCCGCGGGAAATTTTATATATAAGTTTTTTTTTCAAGAATAAAACCTTAAATATAATAATGTTAATACAGCTAATAATCTACCTCTGTCCCAAATTTCATGCAATTGGATTCAGTAGTTTGTGTGAGATAAAGGAACAAACATCTACCTATCATACTAGTAGGATTTGCGTTAACTTATTTACAGCGTAGCAAGAACTCCAAACAGACACAGTCATTAAGCTTAGATACTAAGTGAAATAAACCTCAGGTACAACTGCGAGCGCTTAAACAACTCTTTGAAGCGCGTGAAGAAGTTTAGTAACTGGCGTGAGCCGATCCCCGAGGCGTATTTCCCGAAGCTGGACAGTTTGACCTCATCGCGCGGTTGGCCCCCGCGGCAGGCGGGCATGCAGTGGCAAGACATGCGCCGGCCCGTAGACGGACTCGCCATCACTCTTGCCGACATGGACCAATGGAGGAGGAACCTCGATGAGGCTATTGCTACAGGCATGGTTACCTTGGTAAGTAACCTGAAGTTGTTCTACATCCTAACGAATCACTACATAGTATAAAACAAATTTGTATTTGTAGCGCAACAGTAATATATATATATCTTAATATATATATTTCTTGTGTGCGTGTGTATGTGACTGAACTCCTCCTAAACGACTGGACCGATTTTGATGAAATTTTTTGTGTGTGTTCGTGGAGTTTCGAGAATGGTTTAGATTCACAATTGGACCCGATAGGTGGCGCAACCATCTTTTTTTTTCCACCCGAGCGAAGCTGGGCGGGACAACTAGTATATATATATATATTACTGTTGAGCTACAAATATATATAATATAAATATATTTGTATAAATATATATATATATATATATATAAGCCGTGGTGGCCGAGTGGTTCGAGTACTTGCCTGCGACACAAAGATCGCAAGCTCGAATCCGGACTGTACCAATAAGTTTTTCTGAGCTTAAGTACAGTGATTAGTCAAACTACGAGCTTTACGGTGAAGGAACTTAAATACATCTGAGAAGTGATTCAAAGTATTATATATCAAATATAAAAATATTATATACGGGTGACCTTCTAGTATATCTCACGCACCGTTGGTCACTCGCCATTGAGAGTCAAGGTGAGGCATTAGCTGTTAGCTTGGATGTGGCGAAAGCGTTCGATCGGGTCTGGCATCGCGGTCTTCTATCGAAGCTTCCATCCTACGGACTGCCAGAGGGATTATGCAAATGGGTCGCCAGCTTTCTGTCCAGCAGATGCATAAGAGCCGTCGTTGACGGTAGCTGCTCCGAAAGCATGGAAATTAATGCTGGCGTCCCGCAAGGCTCTGTGTTGTCCCCGACTCTGTTTCTTCTGCATATTAATGACATGCTTTCTATTGAAGGCATTCATTGCTATGCAGACGACAGCACTGGGGACACTTACTACACGGGCCGTGCTAATCTCCCTCGTTCCACTGTGGAGGAAAGTCGCGAACGACTTGTGTCTGAAATCGAGAGTACACTTCGCAGTGTCTCCGATTGGGGTCGACTAAACCTAGTTCACTTCAACCCCACTAAGACACAAGTTTGCGCGTTCACCGCAAAAAAAACTCCATTCGCTGTGGCTCCACAATTCCAGAACACTCCCCTGAACATCTCGGAGAGCATTAGGATCCTTGGGGTCGATATTTCTAGCGACGTTCAGTTCCGTGGTCATTTAGAGGACAAGGCTAAGCTGGCGTCGAGGAAGCTCGGTGTGCTCAACAGAGCTAAGCAGTACTTCACACCGCAACAAAGGCTGCAACTTTATAAGTCGCAAGTTCGGCCACATATGGAGTACTGCTGCCACCTGTGGGCTGGAGCCCCTGGATACCAGCTTGGGCCTTTTGACGCGGTTCAGAAACGCGCCGCTAGAATTGTCGACGATCCCATGCTCACAAGCGGCTTGGAATCACTAAGTCTGAGGAGAGACTTTGCCTCCCTATGTGTGTTCTACCGCTTGTATAACGGGGAGTGTTCTGCAGAATTGTTCGATATGATGCCCACTTCCACCTTCTACCACCGCACCTCTCGCCATCGACGGGGAATTCATCCCCATACCTTGGAACCACAAAGGTCTCGCACTGTGCGCTTCCAAAGAAGTTTTCTTCCGCGAACGCTCAGGCTGTGGAATGAGCTCCCCGTTGAGGTTTTCCCTGGAGAGTACAGCATGGAGTTCTTCAAGAAGGGTGTGAAAAGATTCCTGCAGGGTCGGCAACGCGCGAGTGATACCCCTGGTGTTGCAAGCGTCCATAGGCGGCGGTAACCGCTTACCATCAGGCGGACCGCATGCTTGTTTGCCACCCAAGTGGTATAAAAAAAAAAAAAAAAAAAAAAAATTATTTATAATGGTTAGAAATCATAATTGGTTCCTAGCTAATTCATCATTTATCTATTTAAGTTAAAGTTTTAAATTTCTACCCTATGAAAATATACCTACTATGTTCAGTATATCTTCATGATTATCTTTATATATATAATTCTTCTGTGAGTGTGTATGTCACTGAACTCCTCTCAAACGACTGGACCGATTTTGATGAAATTTTTTGTGTGTGTTCAAGGGGATCTGGGAATGGTTTAGATTCACAATTGGACCCGATAGGTGGCGCCACCATCTTTTTTTTTCCACCCGAGCGAAGCTGGGCGGGACAACTAGTTATTAATTAGAACTGGCGTCCAATAGCATCATCACGTTGGCTCATAATGTAAAATCTTTTCAGCCGGACGGTTCCAAGAAAGCACTGGACATCGACATGCTGGGCAACATGATGGAAGCCAGCATACTATCTCCAAACAGAGATCTGTACGGCAGCATACACAACAATGGACACAGCTTCTCTGCGTACATGCATGATCCTGAGCACCGTTATCTTGTTAGTATGACACGTATGCAATACCCCAAGTATTGCGTCCTTTGCGACAGAAACCGCTTATCTTCAGTCAGGCTGTATGCAAGTTTGGCACCTTAGTTCGAAAAAAGTGTTTTGCATTGTTTCAAATTGATTGCTATAAAATTATTAATAGGCACTTTGATATCATACAAAAGTCTTAGTACAATTAAAACAAAAGCATGTGCCTCCAGAGTACCTCCAGGGATAGATAAAGGTGAAGATCTACTTAATATGTTTGCAGGAATCATTTGGTGTGATTGCCGATGAAGCGACGACGATGCGCGACCCGTTCTTCTACCGCTGGCACGCATGGGTCGACGACACCTTCCAACGCCACAAAGAATCAGCCTACGTCCGCCCCTACACACGCTCTGAGGTATTACATATATATAACGTGAAGAGTACTCGAAACCGACGAGCATGTATGAAGAGACTGATGAATGAGGACGAAGCCAAAGAGGTATATAAGTCTAGAGAGAACTGGCGTGTATGTATATATCCCGGCGAGAATGTATGAATGAATGAATCAATCAATCAATTGAAAATCTTTTTAAAATACATATATGTATATATATATATATATATCCTCACGCCTTCCCACAAGGGTCCCCGAAGGGGTAGGCAGAGGTGTATAGGTAATAGTTACCGCCACTTTCCGCCAGAGGTATATTAGGTGCCAACGTGACAGATGGCGAGTCCATCGCCGTTACTCAAGCACGACTATACATACGCCTTTGAATTTCTTCTCAGACGTATGCAGGACGTATTCGAACTTGCGACCTTTGCGTCGCAGGCAACTGCTCGAGCCACTCGGCCACCACGGCTTTTACATATATGTACCTAGGTATAATAATATAATTTCACGCCTTCCCACAAGGGTCGCCGAAGGTAGGCAGATATGTATAGGTAGTACCCACACACCCACTTTCCACCAGAGATATATTTTAGGAGAACCACTCGGCCACCACGGCTCTGTACATACATACGTACCTACATAATATCAGCGCGGCTAGTGCCTCACGGTGGGTAGAGATGTAGAATGACAGTTTTCTCTAGAATTACAGACATACTATTATAGACGTATGGCAATGAAATTAGTTGCGGAAAAAGTTTTGTCATTACCATACAATGGATAGGTAGCGTGAACAGACAGGGTTAAAAAAGTGTGGTTATTCAGTTGGAGAACCCTGGCGTGCAAGTGACGTCAGCGATCGTGGAAAGCTCAACCGGAGAGACCAATATGCTGAACACGTTCTGGATGTCGAGCGACGTGGACCTGTCGCGAGGACTGGACTTCTCTGACCGCGGGCCGGTGTACGCGCGCTTCACGCATCTCAATCATAGACCCTTCCGCTATGTGTAAGTGCAAAGAGACAAGTCAGTGCTAGGATAGTTTTATTTCCAAATGTTTTTATTTGTACATACATATCATCACGCCAAGTCCCTAACGGGGTAGGTATTTGTGTCGTTGCGTGAGTTCCACTACAGTTCGTACTATTTATGCTAATTAAAAGTGGTTGCGTAGCTTAAGCAGCCTTGCAAGCTAAACAACTCCTTTTATAGATAGTGCCATCCACGAAGACTCGCCCCACTAATTTCTAGTCGAGGGCATCGCGGGATGCGAGGTGTATGGCTCGCGTCTATTAATTGTAGTGTGCGTGTGCACTCATAGGTAATCAGTGTGTACCGATAATACTCAAACATTAGTGGAAGGTTCCACACTTACACTATAGACTATATGGAAGAATAGTGGGGAGCGTCTTCGTGGAAGGCAGTATCTATAATTAGTACGGGCAAGCGCCTCAGGGGGCAGATAGTCAAATACGGATACAGTTATGCGGTACACACATCTCTTATTTAACACCGTGAAATAGCGAGACTGACAGGCCTCCAGCCAGGCATTTCTTAGGTGGTAAACAATCACAGCTTTTAAGAGCATGTGAGCTTGTTGAGCACCCCCTGTGAGATTCGGATCTAACTCAGATCTAACGTAATTAACGCATGGTAACATTCGCAAAATTGCGAATGTTGAGCGACCACCCGATACATCAAATATCACTCGCGCGTTGCCAAGCGTATGAGATTGAAAGTAAGATATGAATAGAAAAGAGTAACCATGGAGTTTCTTGCCGGTTCTTCTCCATGGAAACGACCAACCCGAACCGTGCACGTTTTTCGACGTTTTATAAGTGCCCATCTAGGCCTATGTGAAAATATTATATTTTGATTTTGAGATGACGGTCTCCTTCTCACTCTTAGCACAGCCATTCCATGTGGATTCCATTCCAAATGATAAGCTTTGTATGCAGCTTTATACGGCGAGCCTCGTAGTAAGCGTGTATGCTTCCGCAGGATCAACGTGAACAACACAGGCAGCGCGCGCCGCACTACAGTACGCATCTTCATCGCGCCCAAGTCCGACGAGCGCAACCTCGCCTGGGCCCTGTCTGACCAGCGGAAAATGTTCATCGAGATGGACAGATTCGTCGTTCCACGTGAGAACCCATACTCAGGCCCCTCTTTACCAATTATCCACGGTCCTGCGATCGATACTTTCTATTTTGTTCCTACCTAACCTCTGTAAGCTGATAACCTACACTATGGCCATCAATTAATCAACTACCTACCCATGCAAAAACTTGAGATGAACCGCGTCGTGCTTAGCGTCGGCATCGCGTAATGGACGCCGGTGACCGCTTACCATTAACGTTGATACCCACTTTAGTAATATCAAATATAATATTGTTATCTCGGTAGATGTGCCCCGCGGTTTCACCCGCGTAAAAGTTTGATTCTATCAGTAGATATTTGCTGGAATTAAACACACCATAAGGGTCATCCAATTACGTTCTATCATCAAACTTCCTCACAAACGTTTGCATTTATAATATGTGTACATGTATTGTACATAGGTCTTTATTGTGTCTGCAGTTAACGCAGGGCAGAACACCATCACTCGTCAATCCACGGAGTCCTCCCTGACGATCCCGTTCGAGCAGACTTTCCGCGACCTCTCCGTGCAGGGCAGCGAGCCCAAAAGGGTCAGCCTGGCCGCCTTCAACTTCTGCGGCTGCGGCTGGCCCCAACACATGCTGGTGCCCAAAGGCACCGAGGCCGGCGCTGAGTATAAGCTCTTCGTCATGCTCTCCAACTATGACCTGGACAAGGTACCAACCCAATTCATCTTTTTATTCTTCATCTCATGAAACCTTACTAACTATTTAGGTTAGTTATTTATTACATTATCATATTAACATCCTTACGGTCTAATTACCAATGCGATGTTAAAAGAAAAAATAATAATAATACTAAAGATACTGAAAAAGTTATGAAAATACAATTTCTCTAATCCAAATGTATAACACATAAATATCTTCGTGGCTACATTAGCGGAAAATACGTCACGATGACCTAGTTAGGTACCTGCTTAGCTGTCGTTTGTTTAGTATTTGGTTTTACTAATCATTCGAATAATGTCAGTACCTATAACAAATATTATTACAACTGCTACACAGTTTGTAACTCCTGCAGGCATTATCGTATATACATAAATAATAATCAAACATTTAAGACGTGAATCTTCTATTAGGTTGACCAACCCGACGGCACTGAGATGACATGCAAGGAGGCCTCTATGTTCTGTGGCTTGAGGGACAAGAAATACCCAGACAAGCGCGCCATGGGCTTCCCCTTCGACCGCCCCTCCAGGACTGCTACAAACATTGAAGACTTCATCCTGCCCAATATGGCATTGCAAGACATCACCATTCGCCTTCAAAACGTCACTGAGAATAACCCGAAGAACCCTTCTTAACTTTCACCTGATAACACTAAATTACAGATAAAAAATCTGAATAATATGAATAGCTAGTGTTAACTAGACACAAATAGAATTAAAAGGAAGGCTGATAGAATAAGTTATATTAATTTCAGTTTTTTACTGTGTACATAACATATTTATAGTAACTAAGCTGTAATGACCCAATTTAAGTATAAGATGAATAAATTAAAGCATTGAATTACAAACTGATTTATATATTATACCCAATTTTCACTACACTTTACTTTATAGACATGATATCATTCATGCTTTCGGAGACCCTTGTAGGAAAGGGTTTAGATATTATTATCTATTTTCTCTGGATTACATAGGTTATCACTAAGGGCCCAGGCTCCTTCAACTAACTACTTAGTGATGGGTTGGAAGGAATAGATGTACTTATTGGATATTATGTAGAAGTTGGCTAAATAGTTATCAGGTCAGAAGATATAATCTTCAAATATTATTTAAAAAATAGTAAGCCAAACCAATATGGTATAATTGAATAAATAATACAAGTAAATGCTGAGGGAGTCCCCATTTATGTATTCCAAAATAAGAATGCAAGTAAATTGGGTATCAACTGCAGCAGCTTCACAATTAACATCTTCCAACAGCTAGTAGAAGCAGTAAACCAGAGATATTGTAATGTGATTTGTACCTCCCATACACCAGACTTGTGATGAAGAGAAAAATCAATTCTGAAATGTTTGTTGAGCCATACCTGAAAATGTATTTTATTATAAACCACTGGCAATATACACATATTTTTAATATCAAGAAGACAGTAATTCAGACCTATCATTTGATATTATCATGTTGTTATCAAAGTAACATATTATTGGCTCATGTTAGATTCACATCATTGAGAGAATAAATATTAAGTTTCAATTGATAACAAGAAGCTTTACATTTTGTTTTTATATAACATGCAATGATTGCTCAAACTGTATAGGAAATGCACATAATAATTACTAAATATACTTAGAACATAACCAATCCATATTTTTTATTATGTTATCAATTGAAATACTTAACCATGAATACTATACATTAATATATTTAAAATGTTATTTAAACTATTTTGTGAATACCTTAAGATAGGATGCAAGTCTGCACTGATTGCTGGTCAGTATAGTACAGCTAAAATGTGGTGATGTGGCTAGCTACCTATCAACATCACAGAGGAACTGCACAGGAAGACTCGCAGATTACTTAAACACAGGTGGCAATTCTAGTAGACATGTCTGTCATTTTGGTAACATCAGGGTCCCAACATAAACATCTTCTATGCAATCATCACGGGACATCCTCAATGATATCCAGCAGAGCTTGAATATTGGTGGCAACATTATTCTGCGCACCTTGCCTGTCTATCACATTGTGTGAGTTGTATCTACCCATACTGGTAAACATGGAGGCTGAAATGTAAAAAAGCGGGAATCGTCAAATGTTTCTTTAATTATAAACTTAATGCATTGATGACATAGATATGAAGTATCAGACCTATCATTTATTATCACGTGTTAGTCATACAAACACTTTTCGGCTCGTGTTATTTGTCATCATAGTATTAAGATTTGTTAAAATATCTATCTTATCTTTGGACAAGTATTGACCGATAAAAAAATGTTTGCTTAGTGACCAGGTGCTGGGCAGAATCGACCTAACCAAACTATTCTGTCTGCCGACTCCGTACAAAAATGTGGTTATCTAATCTTCCCATACAATTTCTTACGTTTACAAGGTTCGTAGTTATCTATCCAACGTACACGATCATTAAGATTTACAGATTCCCCGTAAATATTGCAAAGATTTTGAGAAAGATTTACACAAAAAAACACGTGGTCACTCCAATTAAATTCCATGTCCATATAAAAATAATTTTAAAATCAAATAATAAAAATTTGTCTATAATCTATGTACTATTCAAAAACAGTTAATATCATTAGATAAATGTATTTTATTTATTATTAAAAGAACAATTTTCATACCTGTGCTGACACGGAAAAAATTGAAGATGAAATGAATGAATGAGATGACAGTAAGTAGTAACGACCGACGGAATCACGGAACTATAGACGGCAGTTCTGAGCTAGTCTATACAATAAATATCGATAGTCTATCGATTTCTATCACAATACTTTCAAATCTTTATTCTTCAGACCTTTCTAGTCTAGGAGATAGTTAAGACAATGAAATACACTAAGATATAAATTTAAAACAATTTTTCTCATCTCGAAGCCAAAGAAGTCTGTAAGTAGAGAGAACTGGCGTTCTACTCTCTTTGTCTACCCCGTACGTAAGGAACTCGGCGTGATGACGTGTATTTCACTCTTGAAACAATGAATATATGTACTTCCAATTATGATGTCCATCCAATGATTATAATTAAAGAGACTATCGATAGCGTTGATACTGTCGATCTTAAGCACAAGTAACTACACACATAATAAGTGTTGTTACTTGATTCCTGAGCTGAGAATCATTGCTTCGTTACTCGAGTCACCCCAGGGATTAAAATTATGAAGTTGAACACATTGTAAATTAAATTGTAATGTAAATAGATTTTTTGTGCGAACTGTAGCCTCTATGTTTAATTTACATAAAGTTATAGGTACAGAAATATGGGATCCTTCTGTTATTGATAGCATTGTAATGCCGACATTTTTATTCGGTACATAAGAACTAGTAACCATTATTAAATAATGATGAATGTATATTTTAAAGGCACATTGATGATATATAATATATCCTCACGCCTTCCCACAAGGGTCCCCGAAGGAGAGAAGGCAGAATGATGAAATTGACTAAGGGGCTAATTAGAGTAAGTATATATTGTCGATCCGCTCATTTCAAAATGATGAATGAAGCTCAAACAAAAATATTTTTTGTTACCTTAAACCAATATCTCTAATTTGTTTTTTTTTTAAGTTTTCTGCAAGTGAAATGTGAGACAAACACATTTCACTTATCTACTCTAGTCACTTAACACTTAACTATCAGTGCTATAAATATATTTTGTGAATGTGGTTGAGATCTGGCTGGAGGCCTAGGTCTCACCATTGACCGGTTAAGTAGCAAAAGTTCCCGGAACTCACTCACGATCATTAGAATTTTCCGATTCTGATAATGTCAACCTCTTCATCTAATGTTAGCTTTTTGTGGGCACGAAGATGTGATTGTTGTGGCAAAGGGCAATATTCTCCGCAAATGTTGCATTCTTGCGGTAAGATTTCATGCACTGCACAAGGAATTGTGCTGGCAAAGGGAGGGGTCGTTCGTTGCATATGCAAAAAATATTTTATTCAACGTAAGGGACACGGAACACTTTATACATATTATGTGCCTATGCAACAACAGTTAACACAATCAGCACAACTACCCTTTCAGTATAAAGGTTGAAAACACGCGGGTGATACTGCGGACTCTTTTCGTGTTATCTCATAGATTTTACATGATAAGTAACTCAATTAAAGGCATATCTTATGGTGCTTGTGCCTCGGCTTTCCTGGGCTTGACAAGATGTTACCGGTTTGCGAGGTCCCTTAGGCTACGGCAACGGCTTAAACATGAAGTGGGTTGTATGCTTGCATAGTTTAGTTTTTAATGCATAAAAAAAATTAGTAGCAAAATGTACAATCGCATGTGTGTTTTCATGACATAAAAGAGGGTTCATTAAGTAGGAGATTCATATAATGCGAGAGAAACTACGTAGAAATGTTTCCATAAATCCTACTTAATATTATAAATCCGAAAGTTCGTGAGGAGAAGGTATAAACTAAGATTGGGTGAATTTTGGCATAGAGATTCACACAAATAGAATATGCTATATTTTAGATAAAACCAATGATTTAAAATTTCACGCGGGTAGAATCCTGGGGCTCATCTAGTATTGCGATTGATCGCTGGTAAAGTGTTTCTAATCAAAATACAAAGCATCACATTCATAATGTACTTAGGTGTAGGTTTCAGTTTATCAATAGCACGAAACAACAAAGTATTTTGTTAGCCTGAGAGAATTGCACTGCTATGTTATAGTAATCGTAGGTCTTGTGCTTCTTTCCCAGTGGCGTAGCTACCGGGGGGCTAGACGGGGCAGTGCCCCAGGGCACCCAAGCTCAGGGGGCCCCTCGGACTCTAACTTACAAACTATAAATCGAACTAGTGAAATTTTCTCCCGCTTTCGAAATATAAGTAAACCAGATTCCAGGAACGCGACTTTAATAATGGCATCTTACTTAAAAAAAATCAATATAATAAGTTACAATTTGTATTTGGTTTTAAGTTTTATTATGGATTTGAATGAATTACGACATCATCACCATCATCACAATCTGGCGTACGTCGAATGCGGAATAAACGATTTAAATAGATTAGTTGGGGCCCTAGCTTGTTTTTTGCCCCAGGGCCTTTGGTTACCAAGGTACGCCACTGTTCTTACCATAATGTTATTTTAACCAAGGGCACAGAATTAGTATATAGTTAATACGTAGTCTATGGAAATCTCCGTTAGGAATAGTACAGATATTAATAAATAGTTCTCTGTGATGTTGATTGACCGACCTTATAGCACCCATGTAAAGTTCAAAGCTCTGTTGCATTTTTTATTTCTACGCCATCTTGTTTTTTTCTAGGGCGTAATGTAATGACGTCACATCCAATATAGTGGATAACTATAGCCTATGAAAATGCTCTTACCAAAATAAATCCATGGCATCCACCACAACTGAGCCCACTATTCACTATAAATGCAATTATAAATTGGTTAAAAAATTAAATACATATAAAATTATAATGGTCTTTTTATTAAATAAAAAAAATACATTATTTCAGTTCTATAAGTACGTTAACAATGTAGTAAAATTTTACCAAATCAACACTCCAGCCTGTTGACCTGAGATCAGAAATAAAAGAGCGCTGCGTCGAAATATTGGCTGCGTGATGGGATTTTTAACGGAGTTTTTCAGGGGGAGTGCGGTGGTGAACGACAAAGTTTCGATTTAACTATTTACTTACTGTTAAATGTCTACATACTCATTTGTAATCTAACCCTTACATACCTACTTAAACTATTATACCTAAGGATACATTCATAGTGGAAAGTATCTACCTAAATATATTTTTACAATTCTAAACTCAAAGTAGGCAGAACATCAATTTCTTATTATACATTAATCATTTTGCAAATAAATAAGATTACTCATAGAGCATTTGTATAAGAGAAATATTTCAATGAACATTCAACATTCTACCTTTTGTCTAACAAATATACAGCGAGCAGGATACAGATCTATGTAATAGCTGTTTACAATTTGTGACATTCAAACAAATGACCAACACACTGTGCAATTATTGATAATGGGTGATAGTGATACATGGGGATGAGTTACAGCATTGTCACAAAATACATGATTTCTTGAATGCCTATGAAGATATCATACAGTGAATTTACAATGTGTTAATTAAAAAATAACATTCACACTAACAGCAGATAAAGTATCACTTATAATTTTCAGTAATTATGTATTTATATTTTAAACTCGAGTGATATAACTTGAGTTTATTAACACAATTCTGACAAACTGATTATAGACACTGATCACTATGGAGGCCTATTGCTGCTATTTGCCCTTGGCGGTGATAGTGAGCGACGACTTGGCGGGCTGCGGTATGATGGTTATCTCGTCACTGATCTTGAGTGGTTTGAGTAGTGGGTCTGCTTCAGACGACTTGGCCGGCACGGCGCTCGGCTTGGTCTTGTCCATCACTCGCTTGGCCACCACGCTGTGCGCTGAGTACACGTGGTTCTCAAACTGCTTGTACATACCAAAGGTGGCAGTGCACACCGTACACTTGTAGGACAGGTGCGCGGGCTTCAGCGTCATATTGTGGTCGCGGGCCACATGGTTCAACAGCTTCCATTGATATACGCGACCGCATACGGGGCAGCGGCCTGCATCCTTTCCTTTGTTGGCTGCTTCTTGCATTGAGCTCGTCACCAGCCCGTGGGATCCAAGCAAGTGTCGCTCCAATCCTTGATCCGTGAAGAATCTGAACTGGCATTTTTGGCAGTTCAGAGGAGGTCTGTTATAAATCATTTTAGGATGAATTTTCACTTTATGAATCCACTGCATATGATTCCTCAGTTGCTCTAAGTCCTTGATATATCCATCACAAATTTCACATATGACAAATGTAGCCTTGGAATTTTGCGTGGACTGTGAGGAAGAAGGTTGAGGTGCACGAGGTAGTGGTGTGATTGAAATTTTTGGTTGGGTTGAAGTGCTATTAGCACCCTGGTTGTTTGGCAAGATAGGGTAGTTGGAGATGGTAGCTCCAGAAGGTTGGTTGTTGTGCATAATCATAACACCGCTGCGGATGATCGGCACGCCCGTCACTGCTGCCCGCGGGGGCCCACACATCGGAGGACGACCGCGCGGCCTCCCAAGCACCGGCAGACCAGGCATTACGTTAGCCATATGCATGGAAGGCCTGCTCATGTTGCTCATATTCATTTGTGACCTTTGGAAGTTGGATTGATATGGGCTTACAATGTTGTTGCGTGGTGCACGAGCTAACTTTGGTATCTTTGCTGGAGGCTCCCACTCCAGAGGAGGACTCAAATTAAACTCTGGTTTAAACTTCTTAGCGCAAGCAATAAGATGGCGTGCCAATTTAGTTTTGCTGTTGTCCTCAAAATGGCAGTTACCACACTGTTGGTATGCAGGTGCTCTCTCCAGCCTGCCCCTAATGTTGTGCTCAGCCTCCATGTGAAATAATATATCATGTGGACTGCGTATTTCAAAAGTACAAGTGTTACATTTGTATATATTGTTCTTCATGTGGGGTGCCTCCAAATGATGTGTCATAACTAACATAGACTCTGTTTTAAAACTACAAAACTCACATCTTTTCTGCTCAAGGGCATAGGGTGCATTTGTTTTCTTGCTAAACTCTAAGTTCTGACTGAGGGATGCTATTGCTGATTCTGTAGCTTTAGTGCTGCGACCGGACTTTTTCTCCTTATATAATTTTCGATTTTGTTGCTTCAACAGGTCAGTCTGCACATACTCTTGAACTAGATTTAACCCAATATTTATAAAGAATTGTCCAAGGGAGCAGTCGAAATAACTGTCAGGCTTTCCACCTGAAAGTGACTTAGCAATCAAGCTGATGGGATCTTTGACATCTTTTTTCTTCTTGGTTCCTCCCTCATCATCACTAACTGCTTCATCATCAGACTCAGAAGATGTCTCTCCATCCCAAGAGTCATCATCTTCTTCATTCCTTCGCCTTCGTCGCTTTTTCTCAGCCTTTCTCTCACTTTCAGTTTCTTGTGCTAGTTTATCCTCTAGTTCCTCATCCTCAATTTCTTCACCACGTGCAATTCTTTCTTGTCTTTCCTTCTCTTTTCTTTCTTTTTCGACTTTCTCCTTTTGTAACCTCTCTTGGTCCTCCTTAATTTTAAGCTCCTCAAGTTCTTTTCCTAATTTGTCAACAAATTCTCTAAATGGCTTCACAGAAGGTTTTTCATACACATATGGGACAATGAATGAGGGGGCCTCAACAACAAACATATCATCTGTAAGAGAAGGTAATATATTTGGCTGTGAGACAGGCGTGGATGCTGTACTGTTACTGTGTGTGCTGGCACTTTTACAGGAAACTGGAGTTATAGTTGTACCACGAGCAGCAATGCTTTGACATAAGTTCTGAGCATCCAGTGCACTAGTACTCATAGGCTTTGATTGAACTGGTATGGGTCCCTTTCCTGATAAAATTGAATTTGTATCAATTATCACTACTGTAGGTTCCTTGTTTTGGTCCCCATTGGCCTTAGACTGTTGAGTGGCAAGCTCGGCCAGGCCCCTAGTGTCATTGACCACTATGGGCTTATTCTTGCTCTGAGTTTGGTTCAAGGGATCCTCGATGGACACCTCTTCAACATCAGACTCCTCGCCACCATTTTCCATTGCTTGTTCTACAGGTTTCTTTTGGTCTGTATCTTTATTGCTATGTTGTGATTCTGTGCTTTCATTACTATCACTACTTGAGTTTGAAGTGTCATCTTCATTGGTCACTACACAATCTTCTTCATCATCACTGGTTATTTCATGCACTTCGGGGCTGGGGCTGGGGTAGCTGCCATTCTGGGTTTGAGGTTCTTCATTTTCATTTTCATTATCATTTTCATTATCTGAGTCACTGCTGTCTTCCTTAGGATGGCTGCCCTGTGACGTGTCGTCGTCGCCCTCAGTCCGCTCATCTGTAAACCCAGTAAGGGAGTTCTCTGAGAAAATTAATAAATTCGAATATTAATGTTTTAAGAAATAATATCATTAACTAAAGAGTAAAATAAAAACATTTGTCTATCAGACTTTGCAAGCAAAATAATCTAACGAATATTTGGAATAAACAGGAGTACCAGCGCTTGTTGCACGTAATAATATGAATTCATAACTAAATGTCTATTCAAATACTAAAGTGTCGTATCCGACAAAAGCAAAAGACGCTAGTAATTTCTGTAAATACTAGATAATCGTCGTAACCTAAACATCAACCATGTTCAAGTCAAAACAACGATCTAAGGCATAGCGTAATAGATTTGTGAATTGATGAAATGAAAAAAAATCATTTTCATTTATCGAATAGCGTCATTATATCATGTGGAGTGTGGACCGCCATATGGGATTCCATGGCATTTCTCTGAAAAGAGTGCTTCATCAGGTTTGATGGTAAACAGTTAGTATTTATAGCGGATGCACAGACATAAGTGTATTTCAATATTGTATATATACCTGTAGCAGTTGAAATTGACATTTTCTCGTGAAATTCGTATCAAAAACTAAAAAATAGCACAACAGCACAGTAGCGGAAACCAGACCAAATCAAGCTGTCATTAAAAAGGTTTTTCGCGTGTCACGTTCTGAAATAAAATCACTAACATCGACCTACTACATATAAAGTTTACATAAAACTGTATCTATATTCTAATCGCAATATTGATATAAAAACTTGTTTTAGGAACCACTGTTATTTAGGTAAAGAAATACTTTTTATTTGATCATTTATAATCTAGCCATGCATGCGCTTATAAAACGCGGTAATTACTCTTTGAGAATAGACACCAAGCTTCATGATAATATTGCTTAGGACCGTTAGTTAACTACGAATAATATGCAATGGCATAGTGTCGTCTACTTTACTCTTTGGTATTTGGGTGTAGTGGGAAAGGGATAGACTGTAGGTGGAGTGAAGGACGCCATGCTTCATTAGAAGGAATACAACCATAGACAACACTAGGTTATATAGCGCCAACCTTAGATTAGCTTAAAACCTTATACTCCAAAAAGTTTTCTTCAACATTTAAGTGAAATTACATTAAGCACCTAATGCATTGCAAGCATTGATTGAATTAGTATATAACCGGGGTTTTTAATTGTGTTTTTAATAATAATTTATACTTATTAAATACATAATATCTTTAGTCATTTATCGAACATATGAATAAATATCTTAGAATAATCCCACTCAAATTGACCTAGTTCCAATTTAAGCAAAACCTATTACCTATACATACCTATTAAAATAGATATATACATGATACACAGAATATAAGACTATAGATATTATGCTATGGTATATGAATATGGGTGTTCATCACACAAATAGCTGTCATCAGCGGCAATCGAACCAGCGACCCCAAGCTTCGCAGTCATGATCAGACCGTCAGTTATAAAAAACTAATTAATTTTATATGTACTCAATTTCTGAATGTCCATGGGTGTACACAGATAGGACAATACTAGTTCTTGGTGATGAAGAAAAATGCTATTCAAGTAGGCAGCAGGTAGTGGTTACCTTACGAAATATGGGAAGAAAACATTAGTACAACATAACATTACTTAGATATTTATTCAGCAATAGTTAGTGATAACATAATAATCAATAAATAAATTATTGTTTAGTTAACATATTCGACATGATAATACAATTTTATTCTACCAAACAAAATATAAATTACAATTAATCTTCATCTACTTCCTCAATTTCAGCCTCTTTAAAGGGATCCAGCATTCTTGTTTCATCTGGTTTTCTTATGACTTCAAGTTTTTCTGCAGTATCTAAGCACTTTTGTGCATATGTCTTGACCCTAGTCAATTCTGGATCATCTAATTTTGTCAGTGCCATAAGAATTTCCATCACCTCAGTTTCAAATATTTTTGCAGCTATATCTCGGTCACCAGAAATGATGTTGTATAAAATATAAGTTCCTCTATATTGTACTTCCTTATTGGGATTTGCTAATAAGCACCTAAGAGTTTCCAACCATGGCTGAACATCTAGTAATTTTCTGCAGCATACTTTACTTACAGATGTCAATATACACAGCGCTCCTGCAGCAGCCATTACAGTATCAACATCCTCTTCTTGGCACAGTAAATATAAGAACTTAGTTTTATCATTATTACCTTCATAGGTTCTTACAACTTCCTCCGACTGTAGTAAGTTACAGATACATTGTGTTGCAGCTCGTAGAAGCATAGTATGTTCTTCATATAAGTAGTGTTCTATTTTGGCAAGACCACCTTCCTTTAGGATTCTATTTCTGGTAGTCTCACTCATACCAGCTAAATTACAGAGAGCCATCAGTGCTTCAAAGTTTTCAAGTGCTGTGCAATCTGGATGTAATAAGGCCAAGAGTGGTCTCACTACTTCCAAGTTCCTCTGGCCTGGGAAGGCCACTTCAGGGTTGATTGTAATTCCAATTCTAGCCAAGGCTTGGGCTGCTTGTTTTTTACCATTGGCTGTACCTTCCAAGGACATAGGTATCAGAACTTTGGCTCCACCTTGTTGGACCACTATGCCTCTAAGATCCTGTAGGCCACAGATTGCATTGAAAACCCTTGCAATCGACTCTCTAGAGTTGTGACTCTCTGTTTTTGCTAAAGCTACTAAACCTGAAGTAACCCCAGCCTTAGCCAAGATGGTGATCCTTTTGTTCACAAAATCAGGATCATCTAATTCATGTTGTTCTGGTATATGATGTTTTGCAAACTTGGCTAGTTCTAACATTTCAGGCATCACTTCTTGTTTCTCATAGGCATTGCATAAATTGACCAGAGTTGTGACTACACCGTAGAGGCAGGATTGATCACCACTCTTGGCTAATTCAATCAAAGACTGGATAGCAGCTTTATCCTCAACTAATTTCTCCTTGACATCAGCATCAAGAGTTAGGTAAGAGAGACCTTCAGCTGCCCATTTTCTGACATCATTATCTTTGCTTGGATTTACTAAGAACTTTCTGCAGGCTTCAGCAAGTTTCTTAGTAGAACCATCTGCAAAGGGTCGAATGGAGGCATCATCACCACCAAAACTGCCTATCTTGCACAATCCCACAAGTGCCCTTACTCTGACCGCATCATCTTTGCACTGGTACAGCTTCTTAAGTATATCAACACCTTTGTTGATTATAGTTCTGGCTTTATCTTTCTTTGACGCAGCAGCAACTAGGCATTCACAAGCTACTTTCTGCTGAAGAAGGTCTTCAGTTTGAGCCATGACAAGAATCATTTCAATTATACCCTCCTTGGAAATTACATAATTGCCAACATCCAGTGGTCCTCTGAGGAGTGATGTGATTGCTACAGTGACCCTCACCTTAGACTCCAAATCAGGTGCCATTAACTTATCTTTGATAAATGCATCAACTTCTTCATTAAAACGTTCTCTTGCCTGATCATAGTACATGTTCTCATATATTCTTGCAATGCAAGCTGCTGCTATTGTTCTTGATGAAGGGGTGATGTACATGGCTGATTCGTATTTGTATTCTTCTAATTCGCTGCATACTTCTAGCAACCGTTGCAGACCTTTGATCTCTACGAACCTCTCTGCCCAATTGATGACGCTGTAATGACAGTTTCTCATGATAAGCTCAATAATAGCATCTCTAGCCTTGCCAGAGATCACTCTATTGGTGATGGAGTAAGTTAAGCAAGTGAGCAGTGTGTCTATTTCACTCTTATTCGCTTCACAAAGTTCTTGGTTAGGTTTAGAATCTTTCTTGGTATCCATTCCTGAAAATGTGTTCAATATTACTTGAAGACAGTACTGAGATGCATTAACTCTTTCTTCATCATTACTGTCAATTATTTCCAAAATCCAAGGGATACCAACCACTTTTAGGACCTCCCTTGTCCTCTCTACATTCCTTTTACAAAGTTGACTTATCACTCTAATAGCATTCACATATATCTCATGATTTTTCTCTACTTTGAGAAGTTGTTGAATTTTATGAACAACACCATTTTTCACCATTACATCAGCTCCAGCACTTTCCTTAGATAGAACCAAAAGATTGGACATAGCTTTTTCCCGCTTTTCCGTATCTTCACCCAATCCAAAGGCGAGTTTGAACATTTGCTCCACCTTGTTGCTGGTCTGCGCGTTCTGCCGAGCCCTCTCCTGCACAGTGGCATGAAGACGTGCCAACACGGGTTGTATAGCTTTATTAGATGGATCAACTGTAAATATTGCCTTTGCATCTCGGTAAGCTTCTTCATAGCGCTCCAAGTTCTCTAAAGCTTGCGATCGCCGGAATAACGCTTTTGGATCTTCGGGAACAATTTTTAAGGCTTCATCGCAGTCTTTTATGGCTTTATCGTACTGTTTCAGTTTGAGATAAGCGGCGGCTCGGTTTTTCAGATATGTCGCCATATCTCGGCTATGTTTCTCAGCCAGGTTAATTGCTTTACTGTAATAGGATACCGCTTCTTCATATTTCTCAGATGTAAAGGAATCGTTTCCCTTAGTTTTGTATGCATCTGCTTCTTCAATATGTCCACCCATTTTTGTACAACAAACTGTTGCAATCGGACAGCCGATTTCACTTATATATGGTACTTGAGGATCTTTCTGGTACACTCTCGCAGGTTCATTTCACTAACCTACTACCATACCAAAATAGAATATTATTTTGGTTCGTAATCGTATAGTAAGTACCTACCTACCTACCTACCAACTTAACTACATACCTATCTATGTTCAGTCAGGTACACAAAATGCTAAATACAGATGTACAAATCCAAAGATTTCAAATCGACTCTTAATTGAATGTCGAGTTTATATTGAGTTTTGAAACGGTCATGACAATTTGTATGAGTAGAAATTCCTGTGATAAATTTAATTCCTGTAGCATTCTATAAATTAAAATAGAAAAAAGAGTATATAGTCATACAATATCCGTGCGTAATCTTTTCAATATGTTAAAATGTTTGTGAAAGGGAATTGTTTAGTTATTGGTCTGTCTGATATGTACTTAAATTAGTACTACTTAAATTAGATGAGGCTACGGAAAACCAAATGGAACTGGAAGAGGGAAGCATGGATCTATAACTCTGATTACTAATTTGAGAACGTCAATCGCCTAATTATTTGGATATCAATTCAATTTAGTAATGTACTCTGTGGCTTAATTCTTCTTTTTAGTTTATGCCCGCTCACTTGAGGCACTTGAGCTGCAAAACTGCATGCTAAAGAAACAACTGAATTTTCATTTCCGATCTAAGTTACTGTTTCATCTGATATACATAATGTCTGCGATTAGTTTATTAAACCCGAAAGCTGAATTCGCTCGAGCTGCCCAGGCCTTAGCTGTAAACATATCAGCTGCGAAAGGAATCCAAGATGTGATGAGAACTAACCTCGGTCCGAAGGGAACCATGAAAATGTAAGAAATTTATGTAATACACACATATTGAAAACATTTTGTTAATAAATAGCCCTTTTCTAGTTGTTGCTATTAGTTAAAATAATTTTACGTAAAATAAACTTTATAATGTAGATGCTATGGTTGTTCGAAATATCATATGATTCTGCGCGTGCTATCTTGCCATTTTATTTTAAAAGTTATCTCTAGGATTTTGTTAAATGAAATTATAATAGAAATCCTCTTGATCATTTATGCATTGTTTAAGGTTTGCATTTTAAGTTTATTATGTTATGGAATTTAGGTTAGTATCGGGCGCAGGGGACATCAAGATAACAAAAGACGGCAATGTCTTGTTACACGAGATGCAGATACAGCACCCGACTGCGTCGCTGATCGCGCGCGCTTCTACTGCCCAGGATGATGCTACTGGGGATGGCACAACATCGACTGTTCTCCTAATTGGTGAACTATTGAAGCAAGCTGATATCTATATAAGTGAAGGTAAATGTCTTACGCTAAAAAAAAACATGTATCATGATATAATATCATCAATGGGTCTCTCCCTCACAGGGTACAGAGACTAGACCACCAAAATCTGGACATGCAGACCTCTTTACAGTGTGCTTGTTTGTCCTAGTGACAAAGTATTATGCATGATCTGACAATATTTTTTTATCCTTTCCCTTTACAAATTAAAAAAATATATGATTTTCAATCAATATCAAATTAATTTTCATGAAAATGTTGAAATGGCTGACATATTTTGGATCTGTATCCACACTATGTATTAAATATTTTTTGTTAAGGTCTTCATCCAAGGATCATCACAGAAGGGTATGATGTGGCTCGCAACAAGGCATTGGAAGTATTGGAGTCCCTTAAGATCCCTGTAGAGGTTAAGAGAGAGAATCTTCTGGATGTGTGCCGCACATCTCTCAAAACTAAGGTATATATTTTTGTGTACCAAATACCCCCATGTAGATGGAATAATAATAAGGGTATTATATGTATGTATATGCATATATATATATATATATATATATATATATATATGCAATAGCTTGTGCCTTATCATATATTTGAGCAACTGTCCTATTTTTTAAGATATCCTGTTTAATATATTTATATTAAACAATGTATTATGTCACACAACACTATGACACTATGTCTGAAGGTTCATGGTTAAGATTGGTGAATCATTTATTTGAACTGGGTGACTAGATTGGGAGATTACTTGCTATCTTCTTACAAACCACCTCTTTATAATGTTATAATTATTCTTATAAAACGTTTTTTGTCAGGTACATGCTAGCCTTGCTGAAGTCTTAACTGATGCCTGTGTGGATGCAGTACTTTCCATCCGCACTCCTGGGAAACCAGTTGATTTGCACATGGTGGAGCTCATGGAGATGCAGCACAAGACTGCTACTGAAACTGCACTAATCAAAGGTATGCTAGCGGAGGTATTTTATGTATTTATCTTGAAAAAGCTGTGATTTCAGATTCCAGATTAAAGCCCAGCATTTGTGCACCAAATGAGTTTTTATATATGTAAGGTTTAGTGCTTTAGAAAAATGTTATGAACAACACAAGCTTTGCAGTGAAGGGAATACATTTTGTGGAAACCTGCCCTTTTTTGCAAAGGGAAAACAGCTCCTTATTATAATAAAATAAATCCTCACGCCTACCCACAAGGGTCCCCGAAAGAGTAGGCAGAGGTGTACAGGTAATACCTACACACCAATTTCCGCCAGAGATATATTTTAGGTGATTGGGTATAGAGTTACGGCGATAGACTCGCCATCTCTCAACTCGATACACTATTAAACATATGCCTTTGAATTGCTTCTCAATGCAGGTTTCCTCTCGATGTTTGCCTTCACCGTAAAGTTCGTGGTGTGACTAATCACTGTACTTAAGTTTAGAAAAGCTCATTGGTACAGTCAAGACTCGAACTTGCGCTCTTTGTGTCGCAGGCAACTACTCGAAACCAATCGGCCACCATGGCTTCGTATTAAAATGTATAAAAAACGACACTGATAACAGTCCCTCTTATGTTCCAGGTTTGGTACTAGATCATGGAGCGCGCCACCCCGATATGCCGAAACGTGTTGAGAATGCATACATTCTCACCTGCAATGTTTCACTAGAGTATGAGAAGACTGAGGTCAACTCTGGTTTCTTCTACAAATCTGCAGAGGACAGAGAGAAGCTAATTGCCGCTGAGAGGGACTTCATTGATCAGAGAGTCAAAAAGGTAATAATATATTTTTAACTAATAATCATATCACTTTGTCAGTGTTTCTAAGTCATATACATTGGATTTTTTTGGCTCTACTTGTCAAATGATTACCATACCATTAGGAATGGTATGGCTCATATGTTAGTTGATTATATGAATTATAGAACATAATCCATTGTAATTTCAAGTTTTGAATTTGTATTATTCAAGTATTTTCCATGAAGATAGCTAACTTTCTTTATTTTGTTCTGATCAGATCATAGCACTTAAGAAGAAAGTGTGTGATGGAACTGACAAAACTTTTGTAGTCATCAACCAGAAGGGTGTCGATCCACTATCCCTCGATGCCTTCGCCAAAGAGGGTATTGTGGCTCTCCGCAGGGCCAAGAGGCGTAACATGGAACGCCTGACATTGGCCTGTGGCGGCGTTGCTATGAACTCCGTTGACGACATTACCGAGGAGTCTCTAGGGTTCGCTGGCCTCGTGTATGAACATATCCTAGGAGAAGAAAAATACACTTTTGTTGAGCAATGCAAGAACCCGCAGTCTGTCACCATCCTCATCAAGGGCCCCAACAAACACACCCTGGCGCAAATCAAAGACGCCGTGCGTGACGGACTACGAGCTATCAACAATGCGATTGAAGATAAATGCGTAATTCCTGGCGCAGGAGCTTTCGAGATTCGGGCCAATACGGAACTTCTGAAGTACAAAGACACTGTGAAGGGCAAAGCTCGTCTCGGTATTCAGGCCTACGCTGAGGCTCTGCTCGTCGTTCCCAAGACGTTGGCAGTTAACTCTGGTTATGACGCGCAGGACACCATCGTTAAACTGCAAGAGGAAGCGCGTTTAAACCCTGACCCTATAGGCCTAGACCTAAGCACAGGTGAAGCTATCAAGCCAACTGACGTGGGAATTATTGACAATTATATTGTCAAGAAACAAATCCTCAACTCATGCTCTGTCATCGCCAGCAACCTCCTCCTCGTAGACGAGATCATGAGAGCTGGTATGAGCAGCCTCAAAGGATAAGCACCTTTTGTAACAGAAAAGTTACTACATATGGTGGACTTGCTTAGTTATTATTGCTTCTTCTTAGTATAACATATTTGTTCTGATGCATTACAGCATTCAAAATCATTGCATTTAAAAATACTATCCATTTAATTTCATGATATTTTACTCACAAATAATGCTTTCATCCTAATTAAATAAAAACATTAAACTACATATATATTTTTCGTAATAATAAAAAACAATAACACATGATTGTTTCATTTGAAATAAAATACGTCTATTTACTAACACGTCGACAGACACTGTATTCGAACTTTATTATAAGGGAAGAAATATATCTTTAGGCTTTCACCTAATTCATTTGAGATCGTTCATTGAAGTTTTAACATACATTTTGGTCATTACATATTTTAGTTGCAAATTTGAGACAGCTTCTATTTGGTAGCTGTCTCAAATTTATGTTAATGTATTAACATTACACGACATCAGAAAGTCTATGAAACCACCCATCTGATATACATAAAATAAAAAACCTATTAAGGTACTTTCACGTACTTTGCAAAGGGCTAGCCAGGTCAAAAGCGCGGGTGGGTAGAAATCCTTTCTGAATTACATACTCTAAGAGGTAGATTAGATGGTTTAGAGGTAGCTTTCCTATCTACCCCCTTTTTTTAATAAGAATA
Source organism: Drepana falcataria (assembly GCA_945859725.1). NCBI lineage: Eukaryota > Metazoa > Arthropoda > Insecta > Lepidoptera > Drepanidae > Drepana > Drepana falcataria. The sequence goes on along the minus strand of OX243941.1, from coordinate 3,126,773 downwards.
TCTACTAAACTTCAATGTAAAGAGATGTACAGTATATAAATAATCTTCAAAATAGTGTTAATCCATGAGCAATTTGAAGTTTCACATCATCCTAATCTGAAAGCTTGCATATTGTTAGATAAAATTAAACCTAACGAAATAAAATTCAGAACATTATACTGAGAACCAATTAAAAAATTGATTCAACCCATAACAAAAAATCTATATATGATTTTTTTTTTGATGCACGAGATTAGCAACTCATTTTGAAAAACATTGATATTACTCTACAGTAATTCTATAATGAGCTTAGTTTTAAGAAAATATATCACTTATTATTAATGGAAATAACAATAAATGCATCTAAATAAATTATAAGCAAAATAGCAACTTGACAACAAATAATTAAGTAACTTAAAATAATAAAGAACATGTTTAGTTAAATAAAAGCCAATTTTGTTCAATGTTGGATCATCTATCTTGGATCAAACATGTTAGAATGGCAGATCAGACTAGTCAATTTTATTGATTCTGATGTCCGTTTTTCAATTATCACATACACCTGTACTTCTCCATTTTATAACTTAATGCTTCTTAATTCTATCATCCCCAACTCATACCATGAATTACCCCAATGGATATTATCATTGGCTGCCACATTTAAATTTCAAGACTACAATAATATATTATAAATTAAATTATGCTTTCTTAACGAAACAAATAATTTAAAAAACGACATTTGTTTTATAAGACAATCTGAAACTGGCCATGTATTCCATGTGTATAAAATGCATAAAAAAAAATGTTACTGGTAAATACAGGTACCGTGGCCTGCCTCAGGATTGTAAATCCAAAACACAATAAAGTTAATACAGTACATCTAAAACATATAACACTGATATTCTTTGGATAGTGACTTAAATACATTGAAGAGAACAACAATATGGTACGAAAAGATTTAATTTTTCGCCTTCTCAGCAAGTGCACTGCGCTCATTGCGGTCAATTGTAGCCAAGTTAATAGAGCCCACAATCCCGTGGATGACTGAAATGATTGCTTTCACCACTGCCGTTGGAAAATTAGTCAATGCAATCAGCTTGAATAGTCCCATTCCCAAAACTGGAAAATAAAATAAATACTTTAGAATAATTATTAGTAACATTCCTCTATTTAGAAATAGATGAGATGCATTTTTTGTATTCTTCATAAAATGTGTTTGCGTCAATGTGTTTCTAATTTTCAATCTGTTGTTTTTTCTGTACTTGGTTAAATTTTGGCACACCAAGCAAGGATATAAGAAAGAATAATGAAGATGGATATCTTCATTATTCTTTCTTTCATTTTCTTCATTATTTCTTTCTTCATTATTCTTCAGTATAGAAACAGTCAATACAAATAATAGATAAAATATACAAATATCAATAGTAAATTTCATACTTGTGGGTCCATCATAGAAGTGCATTACATAAAGAGCAGCATAGAAGGCTTCATTGCCAGCACACATCAGGAACAGGACCATCTTGTTGGTGTAATAAGTATGCATAATTGGGTTTTCTGACATATCTATGAACTTGTGTGAAGTCTTCCCTTGAAGGATGGAGGTGTGCAAGTACAGCCAATGGCAGGTGATATCAATGGCCATGGATAGTTGGAACCAGAATGTGTACTGGGGGTAGAATGTAGCAAGGGTCATCATTAATCCAGCTGTGCCTGCTCGGTCAGTAAGCTGGTCCAACATAGCTCCAAATTTAGTACCTGTCAGCAAGTGGAATAATTAAACATCACTTCAGCATCTCACAGCAGAACACACATCAATTCAGCATACATTATTATTATCGTCTAACTAGCAAAACCAAGAGTATATCAATCAGTTGGAAAACAATACATATTTATCTATATCATCAGGCCAAGTCTCTCAGAGTCAGTTCTTCCCACACTTACAGACCTTTTAACTTCATCCATATTCATCTGGCTACATTCATGTTCCCCAGTATTAGTTACTCTTGAAATATATGTTTTTAATCCTAATATGTATATAAGTCCAAACATTGCAATTGTAGTAAGCAAAGACAGGTCATGATGGTTTAAGAAGCTACTATAATATTGAGAAAAGAAATGGAACTATTGAGAAAAAAAACAATTTTACCATCTTGCAACTGCAACTTGCATTAATACATAGTTCCTAAGAACATAACTATGTGTCAGCAATGATTTACACTTTTGTACTAGCTGCATGAAATGAAGAAATTTAGAAATTTAAATGATATATATGTATTTTAAAAAAGTATTTCTATATTAAGATTTTAATCAAGTTAGTTCCTTCAGTCTTGGCTAGCAAAGTATTGTTCTATCTTCAGCATAGTTAATTCAATTATATTATTCATGGATGTTGTACAGTGCAACTTATTTACTTTGATTAAAGTGTCTGGCGGCATGTCCGTCGACAGCGTCCAACAGAGCCGATGTAACATAGCACGAGCAGGCCAAGACGCAGTGCGTAGGCATGAAATAAAACGAAACCAGAGCCAGGATGACCCTCATAAACCCTGAAACATAATTTTCACAGGTCACAATCTACCATTTACATATAATGCAAACTTCTAATTTGTTTAAACTCACCAATTATATTGGGTACAAATAGGAAAATATTTTCCTTAGTCTCAGCCATAATTGAAGGATTAATAATTGCGTTTTTATCGTACTAAAGCCTATAATAGATAGGTAATCAATATTCCTAGCAACACTACACAACAGCCAACAAACAAGAAGATGAAATAAAACTGAAGAAGTGAAGAGGAGGGAGGTAGGGAGGGGCGTACGATGATGATCGATCTTGAAAAGCACAGAATACAATTACCCTGTTAAAACATGGGCACAGATCAACCACATTGTTTAAGCTACGGACCCGGCCATAGAAACAACACAAATAGTTTTTTTCAAGCCTTTCTTTTCGCCTTAGTCGAAAGTAAAGTTCTCTACCCTTTGTTCCAGAATCTGATTTTTATATAATATCTGCCGTGAAAAGAACAATGTATGCAATTTAATTTTATTCAGTTCATTGTTTTAAAGCGACATATACTAAAACTAGAGTAGCGAGTGAGAATATTGGAAATCGCAAGGTTAGGTTACAAATTTCCATTAACATAATAAAGGTATGAGCTTATATTATAAATAAAAGACACTTTATTATGATGTTAGAGATATTTAAATTATACTTTCTTAAAATAATACTTTCTTAAAAATAAAAAATATAAATAAATAATAAATAATATAATATATCCTCACGCCTTCCACAAGGGTCCCCGAAGGGGTAGGCAGAGGTATATGGGTAATACCCACACACCCACTTTCCGCCAGAGGTATATTAGGTGCCAACGTGATAGATGGCGAGTCCATCGCCGTTACTCAAGCACGGCTATACATACATACATACATATAATCACGCCTCTTTCCCGTAGGGGTAGGCAGAGACCACTTCTTTCCACTTGCTACGATTCTTACATACTTCTTTCGCTTCGTCCACTTTCATTATTCTCTTCATACATGCTCTTCGGTTTAGGGTACTCTTGACCTGACCTTTTTTCAAGACGTCCCTAATTTGGTCTAGAAACGTCCGTCTAGGTCTACCCCTTCCAACACTTTCATTCACACTCGCCTTATACACTTTTTTCGTCAATCGTTCTTCATTCATTCTCTCGACATGGCCAAACCATCTCAGCATACCTTTCTCAATTTTTGTCACTACGTCTTCTTTCAGATCACAACGTTTCCTTATCTCACTATTTCTTATCCTGTCACTCAGTTTAACTCCTATCATACTTCTTAACGCTCTCATCTCAACTGCATTTATTCGGCTTTCATGCTTCTTCTGCCATACCCAACTTTCACTTCCGTACATGAGTGTCGGAACCAACACTCCCCCATGCACAGCCAAACGAGCCTTGAAAGACACATTCCGACTGCCCATGAAGGAGTGCAAAGCTCCATTCACCATGTTTCCTGCATTCACTCTTTTTTTCAATATCACTCTCACACTTTCCATCTCTTGTAAACTTTGAACCCAGATACACAAACTCATTCACCTGTTCAATTTGTTCATCTCCAATCACGATATTGCACTCTGACACTGCCTCATCTCTTTCAAACACCAATACCTTCGTCTTCTTTACATTCATCTTCATTGCCTTTCTAATAAAAGCTCCACTCATAGCAGTTAGCATCTCCTGCAACTCCTCGGCCGTAAACGCAAGTAATACTTGGTCATCAGCATACAGAAAACACTTGACGAGTAACTCATTCATTCTCAACCCACTTTCATTCTCTTTTAAATCTGTCAAGCAATTGTTCATGAACAGATTAAACAGCCACGGTGACGCTACACATCCCTGTCTAACACCTCTCTCGATATTAAACCATTCAGTGTAGGCCCCGTTTATCCTCACACAATCCCTATATAGATTCCAATGCCCGCACGAGGTTGCTGCTCACACCGTTCACGGACAATGCTGACCACAGTTCATTCCTCACCACTCTACATACGCCTTTGAATTTCTTCTCAGACGTATGTAGGTTTCCTCTCGATGTTTTCCTTCACCGTAAAGCTCGTGGTGTGACTAATCACTGTACTTAAGATCAGAAAAACTCATTGGTACAGTCGGGATTCGAACTTGCGATCTTTGTGTCGCAGGCAACTGCTCGCACCACTCGGCCACCACGGCTTGTTTAAAAATATAATATAATATAATATATAAAAATATAATATATTGTGAATTATAAATTTATTCTTTAAAAATTACGCGCTTTATTCAATGCATGCATAGACATAAGAGGTTAAAACAAAACCCTTTTACTTTTTTATTTCACTAAGGTAGCAACAAGCATGCGGTCCACCAAATGAATCAAGGACTACTATTTAATACTTAAATGAATTAAGTGGTTACCGTCGCGTATAAACACTTGTTACGCAAAGAGTACCCCTCGCTCGTTGTAGACTCTGAATAAAACATTATTAGAAAGATATTTTGTACATTAAAAAATTTGATAATCCTCTTTTTAGTGTGTATAATTCAGCCTCTATGCATAGTTAAAAATATTCTTAGCAAGAGAGAATACTAGTAATTTACGGACGGTACTAACGGTCTTACTTTCAGTCTATATTACTTTACTCTTTGGGTCTTACTTAATCTGTACAGTTTGGACGGCTGTTTTTGCCATAACGCGCTAGAGGGCAGGCATGTTGTCATTGAAAAAGTTAGTCGGAATCTGTCGAAAATGTTGAATTCAGATTCAGAATCGGATTTGCTAATTGCGAGAACTTTAACGATGGCTTAGATAAATTTGTAAATAATGATTTTATTTAGTAGTTAGTTCGTGTTATGTATATTTTTACGGGGGAACAGTGATTTCGGTGTCCGAAAGTCTAGCAAGACTGTGTCATCTGACTGCTCTTCCTTCAAGATGGCTCCTTCGCCGGAGTATGATAAGGAACCAAAAGCCCCGGACAAAAATGTCACTAACATTTCTAGCGAGGAGTCAAAAGTTCTACTCAATTTAGTGAACGACCAACAAAACAACTCGGATCACAAACCAGCGAATACTACAATAAATTCGGAAGTAGAGGTAAGTTGATCCCTTGCTGCCATTTTTTGATTTTGAGGGCAGGCAGTGAAGTACTTCATATATAATTAACCAAATTCTTTTGAAGCTCGATGGAGTATTGTATAGATTACAAAAATGATTTTACATAGGTGTATCCCGTAAGCTTTTTACTGGTTTTGGTGCGTCCAATCACGAGCTACAAGTAGGTACGTGAAAATGGCGAAGGAAACTGTCAAAATCATATTTATTATTTATTTCGGAGCAATTACGAGTATGAATTAGCAATAATTACACCAGTCGCTTGTTCTGTAAGTCTGCTCTTAATTGGTTAGGAATAGATCATGTATTGCTGGTGATAAAATGATAGAAATAAACCTATTTTGGAACAGGTGGTGTCTAAACTAAGTGTGCCCATTCTATCTTAGCATTGCCACTGAGAGATTAAGGTACATTTTGTTGATATTAAGTTGATGTGTCTGTCATGATGATGTACATTGAAATGTTTTAAAACTTTATTTGTTTAAAGTCTTTGATAACAATATCATTTCAGTTAAAAAGTATCCTTCAATGTATTTTCACAATATATCTGAACAGTTAGTTTGTAAACAAAATAGTTTATGGTTTCTTGTCAATATGAGTTTGGTTTGTTTTTTACATTTAGAATGCAAGACATATCAGATGTCAATATTTTCTTAATCCAGTTGTAAACCAATAAATTATTTTATGATTTGCATGGCAAGTTAACGGTTTCAATTGGTGGTGTTATAAACGTTAGATTAATGCTTTGGTATTTTTTACATCATAGTGGCTCCATGGCCTGTTCTGTATACATTTATTCACTATCACACAAACAACTTCATTGGCAATTATAGAGCCAAATAAAATAGTGTGGGTTTTATTTTTATTTTTAAATGAGTACACTGCCCTTCTAAAGGTAAGCAGTTACAGACTGACTTCATTGCACTTGACTTTGGTACTGAAATATTATGTTCATGCACCCAGCATGCCTGTCTAAAGCTGTCATTAAGCATTACACTGGGACCTAAGTAAAAGATATTATGCAGCAGTCTATGGTTTAAGAGTTCTATATATATTATAATGCATGTTTTGTGTGCACCACAAAAATAAATATTTTTCAATAGGGTTATATTGAAAAATATTTATTTTTAACATTTTTATCTGAAACATTTCAAGTGCTTAAATGTGCTCTTAGGTAGGTAGGATCAACTGGTGGGTGGGAAAATGCTTGCAAAGGGCTGCAGGTTCTATCCTATCTGTCAGAAGGGATATTGGGAACAATCATCTTTATATGAAATTCAGAGTTAGTTGATTTAACTGTGTGGGAAGTGTTATAATAGTGTGTTGTAATATTTGTACTCAGCAGTAATTGAAACTGCACCCCCGAGCTTCTTAGTCCAAGCTATGACCACTAAGCCAGACAACCATTATAACTTCAGATATATAAATCAGTCTATAAGTAAAGTTTACAAAGGATATGGGTTTGATTACATTATTATTATTAACAGACAACAATAGCTGTGTGCCTAGATTGGTAGACACAGAGTGTTATTGTTAAAATAACACCTGGCACCTTAGAACCAAGTAGGTCTTGTACTTTTTTTTAAATATAGTCATATCTTTATTTAATAGCTATTCTGCTATTATTTAATTAGATGAATCCAACTAATCCACCCGTGATTGAGTTATATAAATAATAATATATCCTCATGCTTTCCCACAAGGGTCTCCAAAGGGATAGGCAGAGATGTATAGGTACCACACATATACTTTCCGCCAGAGATATATATTAGGTGCCAATGTGACAGATGGCGAGTCAATGCGTACGGCTTTCAATGTCTTCTCAAGCATAATATGTAGGTTTCTACTCTATGTTTTCCTTCAATGTAAAGCTCGTGGTGTGACTAATCACTGTACTTAAGTTCAGAAAAAGTTATTGGTGCAGTGGGATATGAATTTTCAAGCTTTGTGTTAGAGGCAACTACTCGAACCACTCAACCAACACAGCATCAAAGTGATTAGAACATATTAACGGCGTAAACGCTATACGATGTTATTAAATGTTCAAACGCAACAACGAAAGGTTGTCTTATGACGTGATTTGTGAATGCACCGTAACTAAACTTGCTGAAATTTACCGTTGCAATTGAGAACGGCACATAATTTTATTAAAACAATGAATGTTTTAAGCTTTTCTGACAATACTATATTTTATTGTTGAGCTCCCATCCCGTATTGTGTTATTTTCTCAGGTATTTGAAACATGTCCTTGTGATAGAGATTTATTTACCTAGATAAAAATATTGTTGCAATTAGTATCCTCCGTTAGTCATGATAGGTAGGTATGTAGTAGGTAGCTAACGGTTTTTTAATGCATTGTATGGAATGCGACAGATGGTGCGCTGAAAATGGAAGATGCCAATCAGCACAACAATCACTTTGATTGTTCGGTCAACGATCAATCCGTTATGTGTCACCGCCAAAGCTAAATCAAATTTTGTTTGCTTGTTACCATGATCATAAAATCCGTAGTTTGTCTGTTATAGGCATGTTAAAAAAGGAGTAATCCTTAAGAAATATAAGGTAATGGAGAAAGGAACAGTGCAATTCTCAAGGACGGAGTGAATATATTCTTGATGTGTCTTCATCGCGCGTAAACATCGGGTGTTGTAAACATCTGCGGCTAAAGGCTACAGTGACTGTCTGACTATCGGTAGGCGGCTCGTATTCTTTATGTCACCCTTGTACAAACTGATGTTAAATTTCAACTGCCTACTACACAACATCATCCCCTCTTGGAAACGAGTATATTTAATTATGTCTGTGATTTACGCTTGTTTATAACTACGATCGTGTATTAAAACCTTATGACTTCAGACTAGAGCGTAATGTCTGTCATTACTACGGCATCAGGCGACAATGGCAGAGACAGGCGCTAGAGTCCGGTGTAGGCTTACCGTGTAACGGAGCCGCACCGCATTGTGCTCCCGTCACGCCGCCGCAGCCGCGATCACATTCGTCTGCTCTCACCGCAAAATGTCTCTACGCAGTGTTCCAAATATGACCATTATATATTGTTACACAAACGTAATTTATACAAACTTGAGTACATTATATTATCTCATCTGTGGGCGAACACACAATAAACGTGATCATCTGACATGCCAAATTAACTTAATAACTTTCATTTATTTTCTCTCACAAAAACATCTTAGCAACTAGGAAGCTAAATTATTGTATGATGCACAGCTATGTAAATTCCTTTAATTGTGAGAGACTGGTGCCTGAGGTAGGTTTGAGAAACCTGTGTTACAGGTCACCAGTGCTCATCTCAAATTACTCATCAATAACGAAAATGACGAACGTAAAGCATTTATGGCAGTGTAACTCTTTCATAATCTTGTATGATAGATGCCCAGCAAGAGCCGCCGTCGGTTAGCTCAGGCGTTTTTCAATAGTTTTTCTATCCCATGGTTCTTGAATTTACTTACACGAATATTTTTAAAGAGCCCCGTATAAATTATGAAATAATAAAAGAAAAGTATACAAAAACAAATTGGCCTGTAGCATAAAGATTGCAAGTTAGAATCGTAAATTTAGCAATCAGTTTTTCTGAACTTAAATACCTAGTTAGTTAGCAGTTGGTTACAATGAGTCACAACAAGAGCTTTACGGTAAAGGAAAACATCGAGAGGAAATCTCCATACGTTCGTGAAGAAATTCAAATAACACATGTATAAGGTAAATAAATAGTCGTGCTCGAGTAACGGCGATGGATTCACCATCTGTCACTTTGGCACCTTAAATATATTCCCGACGGAAGGTGGGTGTGTCCGACCTAAACACCTCTGCCTACCCCCTTCGGGGAACCTTGCGTAACTATATGTATAAAAAAAGCACGTTTTCGAGATAAATATAATTAAATTAGGCTTCAGTTTTACTGTATTACCATATATAAGGTTCAATAAATGAATATACATATAATCACGCCTCTTTCCCGTAGGGGTAGGCAAAGACCACTTCTTTCCACTTGCTGCGATCCTTACATACTTGTTTCGCTTCGTCCACTTTCATTATTCCCTTCATACATGCTCTTCGGTATAGGGTACTCTTTATGTGGCCTTTTTGCAAGATGTCCCTGATTTGGTCTTGAAACGTCCGCCTAGGTCAACCCCTTCAGACATCTTATACTCGCCTTATACACTTTTTTATAAATGAATATGGGCGTGTTTAATAATGTATTCGCTAAAGCAGCCCACCATGTAGAAAATATCCTCCAGATTCCTAAAGATAACCAACCGGGACCAAACCTCTGCCGGATTTTTGGAACTTTAAAAGCAAGCGTTGAAGAGTAGCAAATTTTAATTGAGCGGTACCTACACGTTAAGTTAATATGTAAAAAATCTACGGAGGGTAAAGTTGTATCGCCAGCTAATCGACGAAGGAAAACATTATGTTACATGTATGTATCTGCAGTACAAGCTATTAAAATATAAGTACATATACCGCAGTTTCGTCACATTTGCGATGTGTTAAATATTCCCTCGTCATTATATTGTTACATTTGAGGTTTTATGCGGTGTTCTCATGCATTATATTGGTGCAATATTCATACTTCAGCTTTCGTGTTTCATTACGTCATCGGGAAATTTTGAAAATACATCAACAGTCACCATTTCCGGCGGTTAAAAATGTTATATTTAAATATTTATCTTTTGATCTACGTACGACTTGGACACCTTCCGAGTGGTACATGTTGTTTTTAAGTTATTTGATTTACAACTGCCCCCATTCTTAAAAGGTATTTATTACATTTCAGTCGGAGGCAAATTACCATTTGCTTATTTAAATTCGTATTTGAAGCGTAAAAACACATTCCCTTGTGGGAAAGCGTGAGGATATTTATTTATTTATTTAAAAACATGGATATGTAGGTTGAATTTTACTTGGGTGACAAAAATTTTCGAAATATTAGGGAAAATCGTAGCAATTGGCACGCATCCAATACTTATTGCAGGTTGGATTGGAAGTTATATGTCACGGAATTCCACGTAGGTCTGTAGTTGGCGGCTGCAGAATCATGCGGAAAATAAATGGTTCAAACCTATTTTAATTTTACGTGAATGTCATAATGTCGCCGACAAAAAAACTTAATAAAGCTAGTAACTTCCTACAATTCAAGATATGAAGCTGATTTACTTGTCACGTAGTGGGAAGTGTATAGAGTGACAAGGGCACAGTATCGATCCCGGCGCTCCTCGGGGCTCCTGGTCTGACCCTGACCCGGACCCCGGCTGCCCCGAGCCCGCGCCTGCCGCGCATCTCGTGACGTCAATACATAGTCCAATAACAACGCATAATGGCACGTCTCTTAATACCTATTTAGCTTATTTACTCTTTAATTCATTCTACTGGGGTGAATATAACAATTTAGAGTGGGTTTTGTTTCTTAGACCACACAGTTAATCCGGTGGTAATGTGACAATCCAGGCTTACCAGCTGAACAAAAGCTTGTTGTGGGTAGTCGTAGACTCTCATTCGTAAATTATTTGTTACTAATTGTATGATTACTAGTTTCTCATTGTTTTTTGTTCAATTATCCCCAAGTAAACTATGTGCCTAAATGTTAGGTAGGTACTTAGCATACCGCACTATCGATACAAATAATCTAGAAATCGTTGCAAAAAGCAGCAAATCCAGTCGATGGAACGGTCGGCAAAAAGATTACTGACCAAACTGAAAGTAGCGGCGAGTGGAACAAACTTGCACATTGAGTGCACCGTTACAGGAGTAGCCTGGCGGTGCCGCGCTGGACACGCTTACTTACACCTACCGTGTACGTATCTCCAGCTGAATCATCTCTGAAATTATACTCGCTGATTTTCTACTAACTCGACTAACTTATCCAGAATGTAGACCCTCAATATAGAATCTGCTTACAATGAACCCACCACCTGCATACATTTGAATTAGTTATCTTGAGGGAATTCGTGAACATTTACGAACAAAGTATTTATACCTAAATACATTTTTAACTTATTTGCAGTTCAAAGTTTAGAGGAGCGAGACGCACCGCTGGTCACGATAGCTTATCTTGAACGTTATAAGCTTTCACGACACAGTAGAGGCCGAAACTAGTTTCACGCTCAATAATGCGATACATTACCACGAATCTGATAGACGGTTAAAACTGTGCTTTATTTTTTGTTATTACATGAATACTACTTCCATTGCTTTCATGGAGTAGGCAGGGATAAGCTGAGATGTGATAGCATTATTTGCGACCGGAGCCAACGTGACATAGATTAGGCGCGAATTTAGGAGAGATTTTATATTTCTTCGAGTGAAAGATTGTTGACAATGATCACAAGTTTTCACTCGTCTAAAAAATTGCACTTTAATTCTAGCAGGCTTGTGTACTTCTTTTTTCTCTTCACTTTACTCATGTTTTGCCGATATATGTGTTATATCATTGGGCCTTAATATCTTACTGGTGTAAGTAAGAATGACGACGAAAATGCGCCGAGACGGTGTGTCTATATAGTTTTGTCCGCTGGCATCCGTCCATGTATGCGCTCCTGTCGGTGTGGCAGATAACGGATGCGGCGCCGCGCTCTTATCTATTATCATCTGGCGACTAGCTATGTATACGAATGTGCCCACAGTGGATTGGATTCTGTTTCCACCAAGTATTAGTCGGTGTCATGGAAACGTGCCCACTTTAGGTGGTAATTAGCACATTACACGTACAACAATTTGGACTCATCAATATTACCATTGGTTGGCTATATAATCTTATTTATATATCCTCACGCCTTCCCACAAGGGTCCCCGAAGGGGTAGGCAGAGGTGTATAGGTAATAAATACCCACACACCCACTTTCCGCCAGAGGTATATTTGGTGCCAACGTGACAGATGGCGAGTCCATCGCCGTTACTCAAGCACGACTATACATACGCCTTTGAATTTCTTCTCAAACGTATGCAGGTTTCCTCTCGATGTTTTCCTTCACCGTAAAGCTCGTGGTGTGACTAATCACTGTACTTAAGTTCAGAAAAACTCATTGGTACAGTCGGGATTCGAACTTGCGATCTTTGCGTCGCAGGCAACTGCTCGAACCACTCGGCCACCACGGCTTTTAATCTTATAATAATCTTATTTTTACACTAGATTTCGGACATCTGTCGTAATTATATCTTTTTTTTACACTAGATTTCGGAAATTGAACATTGAAATTGTTTAGGTTTCAGGAATTTACGTTAGCAACCTAAGTTCTTACCTTCCCATAAGGGTTTTAAAGCCGTGGTGGCCGAGTGGTCCGAGCAGTTGCCTGCGACGCAAAGGTCGCAAGTTCGAATCCCGACTGTACCAATGAGTTTTTCTGAACTTAAGTACAGTGATTACGATTAGTCACACCAAGAGCTGAACGGTGAAGGAAAACATCGAGAGGAAACCTGCATACGTCTGAGAAGAAATTCAAAGGCGTATGTATAGTCGTGCTTGAGTAACTGCTATGGACTCGCCATCTGTCACGTTGGCACCTAATATACCTCTGGCGGAAAGTGGGTGTGTGGGTATTACCTATACACCTCTGACTTTTTTTTCTCATTATAATTTAATATTATGTACGGCGACATAAAATAATGTTACATACAGGTTCACTCACTGATATCATGATGTTACAAATAGTGACGTAATATTTATCATTATTATTATATGTACCGCGGTGCGTTCATAACGGACCTACTTTGAGTTGCCTAACATATACATAAGGAAACATTAATATAATATTTCTTAGCTGAAGTAGGTAAATCATATTTATGGATGTAACGTTCCATACTACAAGTTCATTCCTAGTATTCAATTAAGCTGAAAAACGAAGCTTGGCATAACATTATACATTCCAAGATATGTTCACTGGTTTGTCATTATTTAATAATAAATAATAGTAATATATAATATATCCTCACGCCTTCCCACAAGGGTCCCCGAAGGGGTAGGCAGAGGTGTATAGGTAATACCCACACACCCACTTTACGCCAGAGGTATATTAGGTGCCAACGTGACAGATGGCGAGTCCATCGCCGTTACTCAAGCACGACTATTTACATTATTTACACAATGATATTTGGGGTGATGGGCATAACGGATCTCTGTTCTGAATTAGGAGCAGCAGCAAATAAAATGACAATCAAATTTGGGCATACGGAACCCATGCGTCCTTTATGCTGCTAGCTCTGCAACCCATCTAACAAGACCCACGTGTACCGCTCGTACTGCAAGTGCCTACAGACTACCGTTACCGGTTATCATTGCGCGGATGGATATAAAAACGCACTTTAAATTATATGCAGAGTGAAATAAATTGGTATTATTAATTACCATTTTGTATATTAACTGTTATATCGGTAAATGGGAAAATTCTAGAGCAGGTGAATGAATTTGTATGTCTAGGAAGCGTGTTCACACGAGATCGAAAGTGTGAAAAATATATTGAAACAAGGATAACTGCCGGTAATAAGGGGAATATCGGCGTTGATGGGCAGTAAAAGTCTGAGCAAGAATGCTCGAGTTGCCGTCCACAACGCGATATTTTATTGAATGGCAGCGAACCCTGGGTATGTCAGAGGAAGTATGAAAATAGCTTATATGCAATTGAGATGCGATCTATTCGAAAAATGTGCGGAGTAACGATCTAAGATCGAATCCGCGATGAAGAGATTCGCAACCTCAACTGGCGTGAATGAGGGCGTGATTGTAAAGGTTAAGAAAGGCATGTTACATTGGTTTGGACATTTAGAAAGGATGAGTTTTATAAAGAGCCGTGGTGGCCAAGTGGTTCGATTAGTTGCCTGCGACACAAAGATCGCAAGTTCGAATCCCGACTGTACCAATGAGTTTTTCTGAACTTAAGTGATTAGTCACACCACGAGCTTTAAGGTGAAGGAAAACATCGAGAGGAAACCAAGAAATCAAAGGCGTATGTATAGTCGTGCTTGAGTAACGGCGACGGACTCGCCATCTGTCACGTTGTCACCTAAAATATATCTCAGGCGGATAGAGGGTGTATGGGTACTACCTATACACCCCTGCCTACCCTTGTGGGAAGGCGTGAGGAGTGAAGAAAGATTGACGAAACAGATATACAAAGTAAAAGTGTGTGCAACACGCACAGAGCACACACAGAAGAGGCAGAGGAAGACCACGTTCCAACTACCTAGATCAAATTGATCGGACGCTCAAGGACGGGAGCGTCAAGAGTACTCGAAACTGACGAGCATATATGAAGAGACTGATGAATGTGGACGAAGCGAAAGAGTCTAGAGAGAACTGGCGGTTTATACTCTCTGCCTACCCGGTTGGCGACTTGGCGTGATGATATGTTTTTGTATATTAACTGTTATGTGTTTTAGTATAAAAAATAAGCCTGGCGCGGCCACTGACACCGGGCTATAAACTTTCAACTGTCTACTTTAATTTGGAAAATGGAGACCGGATATATACATTCTCGTCTGTTACATCATCCTTACTTGAATACGCGGCCAGTGGCCACGCGCCTTATGCACCCTGCAGTTTGTTCATCATTATGTCACTATTAATTTTAAATGGTATTTGCTGTGAATGTGGGCCGTATGCTAGTTTAACTATGTAGAATAATATATCTTCCCACCATTCCGACATGGGGTAGGCAGAAGTGTAATACAACATCGTCTTTTTACCTGATTTAGATACTTATATTTACATACGTATGAGCTAACGTGACTGATTGCGAGTCCATCACCTTGTCTCAAGCACTATATATTGTCTTCAATTTATTTCTCAAACGTATGCTACTTCCTTCTGCATATGATTAACTCATAAGTACGGGTTTGAATTTGCAATATTTGTGTTGCAGGCGACTACTCGACCCACTGGGCCACCTCTTTGAAGTATAATAAAAATGTTTGCCTTCGTCTAGCCGCGTTGCCGTAATAATGAGCAATCGGCTAGCGACAAGGACTAAATGTGTCCACAAGTCGATAGTATTGAGATTAGGTCAGTTCGGTTCGCTGGGCGCGTGGCGTGACTATCGTGTCTGCGCGCCAAGGTGACTACATTCCAGCATCATCCAATCTAGCCTTGGCTACACTTCGCTCAGCTCCTGTCAACCAGAACGCGCATCGCATGCAAGCTTACTCTCCCAAGTTCTATTTATTTTTTGTGGTTTAATTACTTAATTGACGTCTACATAACGTTGTTTAAGCAACCGCTTAAATATAATTTATGTTTAGGCATAATGATCCAATAAAATTAACGAGTATTATTAAATTGACACGTGGAGTCCTTGGTATAATTTTAATCATACTGTTTTAGGTTCAATTGGTTTTGTGGCGAGTGTCCCACAAGTGTCACCAATTCGTTATTACCATTATGATAATATTCGCCTATCAATCTACCAGTACTAATAGAAACGGACATGGGAATATATGCTTGTTCCTAATTGCTGAATTCGTAGTTATAAATCGATTTATTTACGTAGTAGGAACGTGAAAACAGAAAAAGGGAATCGTTATATGTACTAAGGCAGGCTTTATGCGAATGACGTCAAAATAAATATTGCTCCGAGACACGCTTACAAATGGAGACATGAGTTACAGTGTGGTTGTTTGATTAGTGAGGCCATGATTAACTTTCTAACCTTGACATTAATGTGACACCAAACTGCTGATATTTATATTTTAAGCGCCTACTTCTTATTATTGCAAAGAATAATGCCTTATTTAGGTAAACGTAAAACATGTTGTTTTTGTTTTAATTTTTCTCTAAAATTTGATCGATCATGACCTCTCAGGTCCATCGGAAGCGCATTGGAACTTTGGCGTCCTGCCATGTTTCAATGACTACGGTTCACTGTGCTGGCGATACCTAGATTTTATATTCCAGTCGTTAAGTCGGTTTGATGGCTTAGAAGTTCACTACATTATATACTGCAAGGTAGACCGTTCAAAAACGTGTACAAAGCCTTTATAAGAAATATCTTAACGACTTCCCACAAGGGTCTCCTAAAGGGTAGGCAGATGTAGCTTGCCATATTTTCGCACGTGATATATTTAGGTGATAACGTGACAGTAACATAAATGAACTGTGTAATATTGTTCCAGAACAACAAGCACGTGTCGACCCTGGACGACGGGCAGCTTCGTGCTCTTCTAGATGAGGCTATTACATATAAATGTCCCAAAGATCGCGAGGGCAAAAGTGTCTTATTCAAGGTCAGTCGCAGTTTCCTTAAATATTGATCCTTTAGGCCGACGCTGTTTTGCAGAGTAGGCTTTGATTACTTTATTATGTTATTGGTAGTCTTATCGAATATTAGATTAAATATTAATGTATCAGTCAGTGCCCGTGATTGATATACTGCTATGTGCAAATACAGTGGCTCCCAGGGTTGAGGTCGCTCTTGCGCCTAATGCCCGGCACTATACACTAAAATCGTGGAGAGTTGCGTGACTAACCCTGACTTTAACCCAACTCCAGAGCGTCCAACACACAAAAAAACATTGAAATCGGCTGTGCCATTCTCGAGATTTTGCAAGGCTAACGAACGGCGATGGATTTATATTTTATACGTCCAAAATTATCCAATAGCTTCACTTTTTTGTGAAACTTTGGTAGGCAGTAAGACAGCGTCATTAAACACTGTAACTGTATACAGATCTTCTAGCTTATGTTATATTAATTAATTGTATATATGTATATAATACTATATAATATGACTATTTAGTTGCGTAATGTAATGAAGTATATTACGTATTTAAATATTGCTCCGCGAAGCGCAAATGGTAGTGTGCTTCTTGAATCATCTGGAGTGTATGTATTTTATTCTTATTTCATTTTGCTTTATTTAGGAACACCAAAATTGTCACATTCAAAACAAAGAGATAAATTGAAAGATAACAAGAGAAAGAAATTAAGAGATATCATTGTTCCTACGGGAGATTAAGTCTAAACAGTAGAGAAGGAGCAACAGTTGCATGTTAGTATAGAAGTAAAGATGGCGGTATGTGTGTAGGAGCTGCTGCAGGAGGCGGAGCAGGACGAGCAGCAAGAGTGCGAGGCGGCCGCGCGCTCCCTGGGCCGGGCGCGCCACCAACTGCCGCACTCGAACTCACTGCAGGTAAACATTCATTGCTTTACACCGCCTGGGCACATGGAATGAATTGGTGACCCTCGGCCACCCCCTCACTGTAGCTAAGGATACTGAATCCCAAGAATGCACCTAGGTCTGACAACTAACCTGCATACTTAAAGGTTTCTACTACTCGTTTTCCGCCTCCATTATATTTCCTATATACATATTTGTATTTCAATGTTACTATTAGAACGGATAGATTTTCCCTAAAGGTGGGCTCAACTTGATGAATTTCTTGTTTTCTATCAGAATCAAGCAATATTTGTAGTGGACTGGATGCGTAGGCCTCTGAAATGAAGTATGGCGGTAACTAGGGAGCGTGACCTCCGTGGTGTGCAGGACCTGATGGCGGCGCTGACGGCGGAGACGGCGCCGCGCCGCCACCACCGGCACCACGCCGCGCCGCCGCCTTCCGTCTCCGCGCGCGCCATCCACGGCGGCAGCCTGCCCTCCGGTGTCGACACTTGTACGACATTTACATTTAAACACATTTTATCAAGTTCCTATTCCTTATACCTTACATTTTAGGTATGAGTTTGTTGTGAGGTAAGTTTCCAATTGCATTTTGAAGAGCTGTAACAATAGGAGAAATCGGAACCTCAATTAGTGATGTAAGTAGTTGGCGTCGCAGGCGTCTGAACGGCAACAACACAGGTCACACAAACAAAAGTTACAATTAGTCGGTATATGTTGTCAAATTTAGCAAGAGAGTGTGGCTTGAAGTCGTCCATGTGGTATGTGCGGTGTGTGCAGCGTCCCTGCTGGGCGAGGAGCCGGCGCGCGGCGCGGGCTACCTGGCCACGGTGCGCTGCGTCAATCCGCCGCCGCTCGCCGAGCGCCGCGTCTCCGCCAGCGACGCCAACGCGCCCCAAGACTTGGAGCTTAACAGGTAGACCTCTGCCCCAGCATTGCTATGTGCTCACTGGCCTCCAAATGGGTACGCTTATATTATGAGCAGAACAACGATGGGGCTTTCGGGTGCAAACTATACAGTTTGCATCTGAAAGCCCCATCGTTTCCTTTATGATACTGTACAAGGTTACATAACAATTCTATTGGAACCGTTATGTGAAAACCATAATTTATTCGTGTAAATCCTGAGAAATATTAAAGGCTAGCTGTATTCGTTTGTTAATTACTAAATTCTTAGACTAAGCTATAAAACTTATTGCCTGATCTCACAATGTCGTCACTGTGAGATCAGAGATCCAAACTCGAACTTCTACTTCGGAGTGACGAACATGTCCGCGCGCGGAGGCTGCGTCGGGTGCGGTGGCATGTAATTAAGTGTGCGGCGTGGTTGCAGGCGGAGCAAGCCGATGTTCCCGATGACGTACACGGCGCGCGCCTCGCTGGAGATCGGCAGCGGCAGCGTGGGCTCGGGCCGCGCTGTCACCACCACCACGGCGTCCAACCAGGTACGCAACCCTTCACTAATGCCGGCCTAACTGTCGCAAACACCAACACAGGACTGTAACTCGCATTCAGGTGGCTCTCCCGGCTGAGCTCCGCGCCCCCCGCCCCCTATCCCCCCTGCTAGAGGACGCTCAAGCCAAGTTGTCGAGCGCGATGGGCCCTCGGCCGGGCTTGCCGCTGGGGGGCGCCCCTCCCCCCGACCACGGCGCGCGCACTGACTACTCGCACTTGTTCCCTAATTATATCAATCAGTGGTACGAAGGCCTAGCTGCCTATTCCAATCCCTTACTTGCCATCCACGAACATAACAGTTATGGGGAATCGCAAAAGGCCTACGATATGGCTAAGTGGGAAGACTGCCATTCCAATACAC
This sequence comes from Drepana falcataria, assembly GCA_945859725.1. Taxonomy (NCBI): domain Eukaryota; kingdom Metazoa; phylum Arthropoda; class Insecta; order Lepidoptera; family Drepanidae; genus Drepana; species Drepana falcataria. The sequence goes on along the minus strand of OX243941.1, from coordinate 3,107,216 downwards.
GTCTTTTTAATAAAGACAACGAAAGTACTGATCTGAATACCCATTGCAAGAAGCCACATCAGACTAGAAAAGATTACAGAAATATTATTGGTAATGAATTTGACGAATCTCTATATTCCAACACAATATGTGTTCAATCAAGTCGTGTTTCCAGATGTGATAGTTATGTGAATGATAGCACACTAAAGAACAAATATCGTAAGAGGTGTGGTAGAGATTTAATCGTACCTGACATATCTCTCATTAATCCTAAAAACGTCCGAAGTATGACCATTGGTAAACCAGAGACGTCTGCTCCCGATATAAAATCCGTGGCTATGAACAAAATGCGAGAATGCAACGATCATATTATAACTGATCTATCGGTTGACAATAAAGATAAAATGTTTAGTCCAAATATAAGTTCGAACTGTATACAGGTAGAGTCCGAGGCACTGCTTGGTGGCAGCGACCTGAGTATAGAACTGAAGGATGTATCTATCCGCCAGGACGACGATGGTAAAAAGTCGAAATCTTTCTCACAATATTGTGCCGAGCAACAAAAACTGCTCCAACTTTTAGGATCGTCTCATGTGCCAAATGAAAGAAATGTTGTGATGACTTCAAATGAGGGATATGATGAGGAACTGGATCCAATCAGAAAGGATGATGATTATGAGCAACAGAGTATTTGTGAAAATAGCACGAACATGGAAGTGCATCCTAACCACGAAGTGCCAGTCGTCGCTGAAGAAAAGGCGTGCGTTGAACACATTACTACTGACGAAATAATGTTGCAACTGACTAGAAAGGCCGATAGTGATGTCACCAGCAGTAGATATATTTCAAAGCAGCTTCCTAATAATGCTTACATTTTTCTAACACTCCCAAAACGTTTGATTCGTCTTAACAACATAGGCGATGGCGAGTGTAGTAATAATGTCGCACCCTATGTACCTGAAGCAAATGCCGCTGTGCAGTCTACGGACGGGAGCAAGTGTGATATGCCGTTGCCATTTGCCACTCGTGATGACGAGAAGAATCACTCTATCAGTATAAATACCCTTAGAAAACTCCTGTTTGAAAATAATTTTAGAGCAGATAAGTCGATCGCGGGTAAACAGAGGATGTCTGCTGCCACAAATAAAGAGGTAGGCCTCCAATAATGGTTATTTTAATTTATATGTTTGTGTGGTGGTGCGCCGGCGTGCTACTGACCGTGTCGTATTCCCGCAGGTCGATTCCGCTATACCGTTTAGTTGCATCACCACCCCCGAGGTGGTGGCCAGCTGCAACACTACCTCCTCCGCGCAAGCGACGCTGGCCCTCGACAACAAGGTGATCATTTACTATGGCTCATGAGGATGCTCTATCGCTACACCATTTGCAAACTTTACGCTCGCTCCCGCTTTATTTTTATTTTATTTCGTTATCAAATCGAACTGCTCTATGTTAGTTCCTTGCACGACGGTAAAATACATTTACCATTCCGCTTTAAGTTGTAATATGATAAGCAAGTCTCCTCGAGAGACACCTCGGTGGTACTCGAGAAAGTGGGTCGGGGAGGAGAGGGAGAGGGAGGGTATGAAGGCGTGGTGTGGTGCAGCCGCTGCAGCCGGGCTCCAGCTGCCGCGCCGGGGCCAGCCCGCCGCGCGAGCCGGCGCCGCCCCCCGCGCCCGCGCCCCCCGCGCCCCCGGCCGCCGCGCCCCCCCCCGCGCCGCTGGAGGACCCGCTGCCGCCCGCCGCACTGCACGCTGCCACGTTTCTCGTGAGCCCATTTTCAATTATTGCCATCTCTCATGTTGATACGAGTACGCCGCAACGAGATACCGCCCGGTCGAACACAATTTTGTTTATGACTATGTGTACGAGATTTCACATAGTTTTTGCGTTCCTTCCGCTGTGACGCATCATATACCGTACAATCTCATTAAACGATCCTTATTTGACCTCGATTTTATCAACCTATGCCGAAATACCCCCATATATTTTGAACTCCTTCGACTGTTTGCCTGTCCGTGTTGCGCTTCCTATCTCACTATTAGTAGATGTAAAGTTTGTAAATGGTGTAGATTTTCAAATCTTGTGGCTTTAGCTTAGTATAATACGAATTGTAGAGTTGTAGGTATAAAATTGTAATATATATCTTAAAGGCCAGTATAATGAAATGCTTTACGTCAACTATAGTTTGTCATGTACCCATGGCTGGCCCTTTTACATACTATAATATGTGTACATGTGCGTTTGCATATTTATGTTATGTTGAGTGCACGCGTGTGTTGTGTGCGCAGCCGCGCAGCGTGATCTCGAGCTCGTTCAACGGGCTGCCTCTCTCGCGGCCCAACTACGGCTCCACGGACGACTACAAGGTACAGCCACCAACACAACACTCGCACACTATCTCAACTTAGACAAGGACTCATTTTATTTTTTATTTCCAGAAATCTCTAGACGAAAATGGCAATTCACTACAAGGATTTAGTTCACCTCACTCGGGGTCTAGTCAACATAAAAAACCAAGAAGAAAAAAGTCTTCCAAAAATGAAACTGTAATCGATTGCGAAAAGATAGACGGCTACCGGGGCGACAAGGACGTGAACGAGCTGCTGCGGTTCATCGAGCCGAGCGTCGAGAGCGGGCGCAAGCTGGGCCGCGCCAAGCACCCGCCGCGGGACGACTGCGACGACAAGGGCAAGAAGCGCTCCGCCGAGCGCCGCAAGGACAAGGAGGCCAAGCCCAAGCGCGCCTCCTCGCTCGAGGAGCTGTCGCGCACCACGCTCGAGGAGCTCACGGCGCCGCGCCGCCGCCAGGAGCCGCCCAAGGCCGAGCGGCGCTCGTGGGGCGACGAGCGGCACCGCCCCCCCGACCCGCCCGACCCGCCCGACCACCTCGAGCTCACCGACTTCCAGACGGTCACTAAGCGCCGCAAGCCGCGCCGCCGCACCGACGGGCCCGATCCCGGCCCGCCGCGCCGCCCGCACCCGCCCTCCGACCGCAGCAACGACTCCAACGACGACCTCGACTCCGTGCACTCCCTGCCGGCCGACGCGCCCGCCCCGCCGCGGCCCGCGCCCGCGCCCGCCTCCTACGCGGACATCGCGCGCACGCGCCACAACATCCCCGACCTCATCGAGTCGTGTAACTTCTACGCCGAGGCCGGCGGAGAGGGACCGCCCGCCGTCGGCGGCCCCCCCGGCCCCGAGTACCCGGCGCTGGAGGCCCGCCGGCGGGCGCGCGACAAGGGCGGCGGCCGGCGCCCCGACAAGGGCCGCGCCCCGCCCTCGCCGCCCGCCCCCGACGTGTTGGGCGAGCGCCGCCCGCCCGTGGTGCTGCGCTCGGCGCCGGCGCCCGATCTGGACGGCGTCACCTTCGGCTTCGACATCAACGAGCAGCTGCTCGGCGCGAACGCGCGCCGGCCGCGCTGCGACCTGGTGCGCGACGCCCCGGAGCAGGACGCGGCCGAGAGCGCCGCGCCGCCGGGCGTGCTGCGCGTGCACTACGTGCCGCCGCGGCCGCCGCCCGACCCGCTGCAGCTGCTGCACATCGTGGACTACGTGGGCGCCGGTGGGTATCCCGCAGCGGGCGAGCGCCGCGCCCGCGCCTCGTAGCTAACGTGTCGCCTTGTGTTGCAGCCTGGGAGGAGGTGGTGCGCTGCGGCGGCGGCAAGGTGCGCTACTACAGCGAGTAGCGCGCGCCGCGCCCCGCTGCTGACCATTGGTGCCAGTGCGAGTGCGCGACGCTTGCGTCGGATGTAACGGACTTTGTGAGTGCGCCGGGCCGTCCTGGACGCTCCCGCATGAAACGTGCTTACGGGACTAACAGATGAGACGCTATGAGATGCGACCGCCACGCGCGTGGCCAGCGAAGCCGTGGCGCGCCCTTCGGACGGCGCGGCCCCGCGATCCTAATAGTGTTTTCGCTGTGATTGATAGTTATTTTTGTTTGTGCTTTATATAATGGGACTTAAAGAAGATCTTTCTTCAGCATTTAAATGTTAAATTTGCACTTTAAAATTATAAAAATTGTATGGAATCAGTTGAGTAATTTGGAAGGATATGATTATTAAGTTGCGATTGTGATTCCTAGCGCACGTCACGGCTCGAGTCAGATTTGGTCCAATGCGCAGCGAGCAGTGGTTGGTCCCCGGCTCGCTCACGGACTGGTTCCAGCCAAGGAGTGTAATATTTTGTTTCTGTTGATGTTTATAGCGCTTGAGTTTTGTTATGTAATCACAAATATATGATAGGTTTCCCTTACTAGCCACTCATACCTTGTTATGTATTTTTAAGTTTTACCATTTGAAATGTAAATAGAATGAGTATCATTATGGTGTAACTGGCCATATTGACGTGGAGCGGTGCCATGCCTCTTGACTATGTTCTCATTGGGGCGGGAGTACTTTGTAAACCTCACATAGCACTTATTGTATATAAATATGTATGTAACTTTGCATCTAAAGGTCTATTGACGTGAAGTAGGATGGAAGTCCAAAGAGAGTTGAGACCACGCAATGAGAACATGGCCATTGGGTGTACAATGTATGGATTTGATTTGATTTGGATGAGTCCTAATTATTAATATATTTACGAAGCACACGACATGCGCTTACGCAACCCTCGCCGTGGTTCCCAGAGATTTTAATTTAATAAAATTACTACTTATGCGAAAAGCTTGCGTCCTAAATGGTGCGGCTTAACTATATTTAAACATGGGATTATTTATTAATTGTAACTGAGGCACATGGTATATATGGCGCTTACCCCGATGGTGTCGTAGACAATGTTTGTGCGCCAGAGGTGGCCATATCACCCTCCTTAGAGAATGTGTAGTTTGTATTCATTGATAATACATTGTTCCATACATTCACACTTCTACCACTGTCTCAATATTGGATCCATCGCCAATGTTGATAGACGTAAATGACACAAAACTAATCGACACATAACATCACTAATTGTTGACAACTCAATATCGTTCTGGTATCGTCTCAATATCGCCCTTTGATGCTAAGCTTACAGTTGTGTCCGGACACGTATTAAACCAATATTGAATTATTAGTACGTGCACATTTCTTATAACGACAATATGTGCGTCCTGTGTATACTTGTCTGTTGAGAGCTGACCATAGTTAGGGTGAGAGCCGATACATACACCCCTATCGCGAGTTTTCACTAGAACAGTATAAAATAGTGTTCGGTTATTGGCTATCATGATATCCATACGTGGTTGTTGTTAAAATATATGCTTTGCAAAAAGTTACTAACTATCCCAAAAAGATTTTGTTGAATAAAATTAAAACTCTTAGGTTAGTTTGACACCGACTATTGTATTTTTTGCAAAGTACAACAATTTATATGTACTATGTATTTTGCGTTACTGATTATAATGCTGTGTATGAAAAAAAAAATGTATAATAAAAACAGTAAATTTCCGACGCTTGCATTAAAGCGTGTCGTAACAGCTACATCTGTTGCTATGCTATGTGGTTATACTAAGATAACTTCAGTTGGATCAAAGTAAGGAAAACGTAAATTATTCGACAAAGCACGGGTATGGTTAATATTGGAAGGTGTAGATGTTGCAAAATCAAATCAAATGTTACAGAATCAATACAATTATAAATGTCAATGTTCACCATCTTGTATACTTTATGATATTGATGATTTCGTCTTATCAATAATTATGTAACGCGAACATATTCAATACCATTCTAATCTAAATTCCTTCCTTAGTCATTCATTCGTGTTTTGTTAATTCCGGTAACATTATCTCGCTTCTTGGCAGTCACCCGTTGCCTCGTCATCTACTTCCGCCTGGTCGTAACTGAATGCAATATTCCATACATAGACACTTCGACACCAAGGAAACTCGCACTTTGGCAAATCGACGACATTTTCCACACTGAAGAGAACAAGTTTTAATTTTACTCTCCAAGCTGTCAATGCTATTTATACACAACTGTTTTATTTGTGAAATTCAGTACCTTCTGAATTGTCGTTTTTGGCACACAATCTCGAATTTACACAAGTACAGTCACTATTCACCTACAGGTCAGAAACTATTAATGGTACCTGTCTTATGGGAGCCGAAATATCCGCAGTAAGTATGGAACAATAAATAGAAATGACATACATCCCGAACGTAAAGCAAATACTGATGTCATTGACCGTGACTTGTTTGAGAACTTATCTGTTCCTTGTGTCATATATTGTGAAGAAATTGATAAGAACGCATGGCGCAGACGCTTGTAACGGTCGCAGTGCTACGAATGGAATAACTTTTTTCAGAGCATGTATATTAATTAAAGCTAGCTGATGAGTTTAATGAAAGCGTTTTGTCTTTACGCATTTTTTTTTATGTTGGAAAATTTTATGTGTAGTCATGTCACTACACACTACACGAACACCTGCACACTATTCTTTGACTTGCAACTAGATTTAATTCAAGAGGAGATAATATATTTTTCCATGTAAACTTGTTCAAATTGATATATCGATGTACTGAAAGGACGCTCATATCAAAGGGATAGAGGTGATTTCATTTCCTTGTATAAAATGTAAATAGATATGCAGCAAATATGCAACCTAAAATTGTTCTTATTGGCGCTTTCTAGATGTTGTGGATACAGGTGTGTAGGTTGGATGTTGTGACTATTCAGCAGCGGGCGCTTCCGCTCGCGTGCCCTCCGTGTGTACAACACGTAATATGCATACACTGCTGTGATCACTCGCGTACGGCTCATTGCAACACGAGACAAGCGAGGATCTGACAGAGCAATCGGATCCAAAACAACTTTACTTACATAACTAATAATTAGTGTCGATGGGCAAAATTTGTTTAATTTCATTAGCTGAAAATATAAATGTAATTATTTTGTTTAGGTAGGTAATGGAGTGATGATAATGCTTAGAAAAGCTATTTGGCGAAGTGTAAATGTATAAATAAATTAATGCTGAAATATATAAGAATTTCGTGGTCGCCTCATTGTTTGACTAGACACTGCATGCGGAGACTTATATAAAATAGTAAGGGAGTCAGTACCATAGACTCTTGCCGCAGCTGTGTACATGACGCTCTATTCAGGCAATGGGACGGCTTTTATGTATTATAATATGTACCAATTTTATTTATCTGCTTTACATCTAACAGTCTAATAAAATTTTCTAAAAATGTTTACTCTGTTCGTAAATATGCTAGCAAAGAAATATATTTTTATAAGAAAAAAATATAAAGAAAGGTTTTCTCAACAGATCATACCTTCCTCTCACCGACTTCGTCTGGCTTCCCATAACGGATATGTTCTCGAAGTATCCTGTGTGTTTTTAAATACCACTGGCAATAAACAGACTTGTTCAGTAGTTGATCATTAAAGGATAGTTGGCAACGTGACATGTATTAATATTGAATGAGAATAACCGAAAAGTGTGCATTTGGATAGAGAGCTAGCAACTATTGCTGTTTAGGAACAGAGTAGAGTTTAGAAACCAACATATAATATGTAACTGTAAAAGATTTGTTTATATAAACAAAATTATAACCAACTGCAATTTACAGTTACGTACTTTTTCACTGTTTCCGTTTTCTTAATAAAAATTTTGAAAATACAACTCTTCTTTTTCTTTCCCTTTCTTTTTCTTATATATATATATATATATACATATATGTACCTCTGTTTCAATCTGAGTTGCACGTAACCAGTGTTATTTGGTCGTCTTTTTGGGAAATTGGGAGTGAACGGAAAGTAGCAACATCATCTGTGACATTATATTTTATTTTCATAATCAACATGATACAGATGTTATGGCTTTGTATTCAAATATCATTCTATTATAATAAAAATATTAACAAATTATCTTACATCCACATGAAAATGTACAATTTGTAATAGACCTTACAAAATACGCCAGAGCACCGCGAGTGGCCCCGCCGCCGCGGCGAGTGCTCGCGTCTGCCTCTAACGCTTACACGCGCAATGCTCAATATATCCATGTCAGGGCATTAAACATAGTGTTTACTGTCTGTAACACGGACGTTAACGACTAATTTTAATGCCCTCTATAGATGTTGTCATTTAGAATTACAATGAGATTTATTTAAAAATTGTTATTACCTGTTACTATAAGCACCTGCCTATGCTATGTGCCAGCCCGCGCCGCGGCGGACGAGGCGTCGGTCGGGTTACGGTGGATTTACTCTCAGCCCCGGCGGTACAATACCTTAACTTCAAAGTCCCCATATATCATATTATAGTATATTACATAACTACAAAAGCACTTTATGATTCCAAAATGAGTTATTTAAAGACTACAAAAGCCTGTGAATTTTATATGAAGCGTCAGCGGAAGCGACTTCGTCGTTAGTAGCTAGCGCCGCGCGCCGCGTGTCTCGTAGACTAATATAATTATTTACACACGAACCGCCCATAGAGCAATTTAGAAGTATTACAATAAATAATAATGGAGGTGACGTGGAATGATCCGCTAGAAGATGTCCGGGCAGGCGGACCAGTCGCGGCGGCGCTTGCAGTCCCAGTAGGTGTTGCTGTAGAGGTGGCGCAGGTGCGGGTGCGGCGCCTCGCGCGTGAACCACGCGGGGCGCGGGGCCGCGGGCGCCGCCTCGCCGCGCGCCGCCGCCGCCTCGGCCGCCGCCTCCTGCTGGCGGCGCGCGGCGCGCTGCTTCTCCTCGAGGCGCAGCTTCTCGCCGTTGGCCTCGTCCCACAGGCCCTCCTCCATGAGCCGCTGGTCGGGCCGCCGGCGCGAGTCCGTGGGCGCCACGCCCTCCTCGGGCTCGTTGAGCTGCGCCGCCAGCAGCGTGAAGTTGTACCAGCGCTCGCTGTCGGCGGGCGCCGCCACGCGCTCCCACGCCACCGTGAACTTGCCCGTCTTGCACTCCGTGTTGTCGGCCGACGCGCTCGTCACCGGCGCCACCTCCACGCGCCGGTCCCAGTGCCCTTGCAGCACGTACCGCGGCTGCCGACACACACACACACACACACACATACACCGCTATATTATTACAATCGAGAAACTTATTATACAATGGTATATTAATGGTAACCGAACATGCCAATTAATTGCTCCTTTTGCAAATAATGACACTATTAATCCCTATTAACGTTTCCATCGCAGTTCCTTATCCTGACAGGTTTGTTTTGTCTTTATTTTTATAAGATGTTCAATGTTCCCAGCGTATTTTACCATGCATGAATATTATGATAAACCTCTTTTTAATAACAGGAATATTTCAAACTCAAGGGATTATGTTGTATTGTGAAATTAAATGGATCAGTGAAAGAATTATAAGTTTGGGACATGAAAACAAGCAAATTAAAGCGATCAAGAAGTGCATCAGCAGCAACGCACCACGCCGTTGGGGTCCTTGACGACGCCGGTGACCTTCCGCTGCGTGTCCTTGCTGAAGTAGCTGTAGGGCAGGAACTTGAGGTGCGCCACGTAGCCGGCGGCGGGGCCCGCCTCGCCCACGATGTCCATGTCCCCGTGGTTGTCCACCCACAGCTTGCCCACTATTATGTTGTGCACCGTTGTCGTCACCTGCCCGCAACACATTACGCTACATATCTCCTCACTCACGCCGACTACTTCACACTACCGTCGACCATGTTACCATCAATAAAATAAATTAACTATCTATTTACGGCTTATTTGAGGGTCTGCAATGTAGTCGGCGGAGGCACTTTTTGTCCAGATATATTTCTAAGACTTTACATGTGAATGAATACTAAAATCACTGTGCTATCAAGACTTACAGAAATCTAATTATACATACTTCCTTCCTCACTACATTTAATTACAAGGGTATTAGAAATGTCTTCCACAAAGTAAACGACGTACCATGTCAAATACACGGGAATTATATTATGTTAAAAAAATATCCAGAGACAACGCTATACAAATGTAAAATACTGCATCATGACATTACGTAACCCACACTACGTACATATAAATACATTGTACTCTAGTGAACCACACAATATCTTGGCTGATGACTGTCTACGGCTCGTTGGTAGTATGTACATGAGCTACATACAGGCTGTCTCGGAAAATAGAACAGTTGTCTTCTAGAAGTTATAGGATGTTTTGAATTAATCTTTATTACCACGCAATAAATAAAATTGTTCCAAAGATAACAAAATTACAATATTATTAAAGAGAGTAAATACTCACTTCGAAACAGGGATAATGTTTTTTTTTTCAGGAACTAAGATAATGGGAAAGTAATATAAAGAAAGAACGTAGTTAGATTCTACATTCTATAGCTTTGTAGTGATAGCCGACTTTTATGCGAAAATAAATTTGTTAATTTAGAACGTATATTTGTTCGTTTCCTTCGATCGCGCCGTCGCATATGACGTGAGCAACTGTGTAATTTTCAAGGCACCCTGCACGGGGCGGCGGGGACCTTCTGCCAGTGGTAGAGGGCGCCGTCGGGGAACAGCAGGAGCGAGTGCGCGTCGGGCGCCACCGTGATGAACTGCCCGCGGAAGTGGCTCGTGAGCGCCAGGCTCTGGCGCACCGACCAGCCGCTGGCGCCCTCGCAGTGCAGCGCCGCCGTGGGCGGGTGGTGCAGCACCTGCCACCACGCCACACCACCGCTCGCCCGCGCTACTCCTTACACGCGACCGACACTACTTCAGCCTAGCTGGGGAGCCCTGCCTACCTCTCCCTCCTGCCGCCTGGCAACACCGCGTTTACATCCCGCACCGAACCGCGGACAACAATAACGCAAATAAATATAACCTGATAGTGTACAACATAAGTAGTCGAACCGTCGTGTAATATCATATAATGTGTGTATGTGTGTGTGTGTACCTTGCGCCAGGAGTACTTGTGGCGAGAGTTGGGGAAGTAGACGGAGGCGCCGCCGAGCGGCACGATCTGCAGGTACTTGCCGCGGAACTTGGTGGACATGGTGAACTCCTGCCAGCACTGCCAGCCGGCGCGGCCCTCGCAGAACTGCGCCACCATGGGCGGGTGGTGCGACACCTGCACAGCGCACGCTCTGGGCTCGGGCTCGGGCTCCGGCCTCACTACGCTCTCGACTATTCCTTATGCTCCACTATTACTGGATACGGCAACGGCGGTGCCAGTATTGTAGCTATGAACTCACGGAAGCAATATTTCTTACGGGATAAGAAGTTTTTTTTTATACCACATGGGTGGCAAACAAGCATGCGGTCCGGTTCACCTTTTCCGACGGTTACCGCCGCCTATGGACGCTTGCAACACCAGGGGTATCACTCGCGCGATGCCAAAAGGTATGTAAGTATGACGACGTTTTCTTTTCATCGTGTAAGATAATCATTAACCCAGTAGTTAAGAGATATAACTAAGCGTAACAAACAAGTTACTTCACATTTTATGACTTATTATTTAATGCTAATCTTACAATAACAAAACAAACATATTAGAAAGCGCATCTGCGTATAATACTAACATAATATATGTTCACACCTTCCCAGAAGGGTTACCAAAGTGTTAGGCGGTGTTACCCACACACACTTTCCGCCGGAGGTATATTTTAGGTGCCAACGTGAAAGATGGCGAGTCCGAAGACTCAAGCACGACTATACATACGCCTTTGAATTTCTTCATAGACGTATGCAGGTTTTCTCTCGATGTTTTCGTTCACCGTAAAGCTCGTGGTGTAAAACTAATCACTGTACTTAAGTTCAGAAAAACTCATTGGTGCAGTCGGTGTTCGAACTAGAAATCTTTGTATTACAAGCGTTAGTCACCACGGCTCTTCTACACTAATAAAAAATAGCTAAAATTAATCTCAGAAAAAAAAAATAGTTACCTATAGCGAACAATCTTCTTTGCAGTGCAAATATAATCGTATCCCTTAATAGTATGCAACGGACGACAACTGTTTGGGCACAAAATTGTCCTTTGCAGAATGACAATGGTTCTGTAGCGGAGGAGTTACGAAGGGAACACGATTATCATTAGAAACATATAGTGTGGTATGCGACAAGTTTGTTAGGTTACATTAGGATACAATAGGTTGGTATTAATATGGCAGAATGTGATAGCTGGTGCAATGAAGGAAGGCAGGAGGGGCTTCTAAAAAGTTAATAATTACGTTACTCAAGTCTGTATATTTAAAATTAATAAATAGAACTCACTGAGATAGAGGTACACTACTAGAGAAAACAATCTAGACAGAAATGCCTTTTCCAAACATATATTGAAAAAAAAAAAAGGATTAAGGATAGGAATAATAGTAGGAAGGGAGGGTAGAAAGATATGTATACTTATGTTAACGGTGCCAAACTAACCTGTTCCGAAATTGATCGCCAGCCGAGGTCAGCCATTCGGTCGCATTCGAACGTCTCGCCCAGTAACGGGTTGAATGGTTTGTTTGTCCTAAACATGATAAATACATATTATATAAATTAGGAAACTACAGATACCCATACATTTGTGATGTTGGTGGAGCTAAATGTGCAGTCCTAGAACGATAAGGCATTTGTAAAAAAAATATGATGTGAATAAATACTGTACTAAGTTTAGAAAACATGAGATTCCTTTACTAAGTGGTGATAAACAAATATTTTATTACAATATATCTTCACGCCAGCCCCCAAGGATCTCGAAAGGGATAGGTAGAGGTGTGTAAAATCCACATACCACTTTGCGCCTTATATATACTTGGCTTGTGGTCCGTCCCGGCTTCGCACGGGTGGACATAAGATTTTTTTATAAAATATAGCTTATGTCACTCAGGGTGAATGTAGCTTTCCAATGGTGAAAGAATTTGTCCAGTAGTTTCGGAGCCAATTCATACAATCTTTCCTCTTTATAATATTAGTATACTTTAAGTACCAACTTGAAGAACGAGTCCATAGCTATTACTCAAACACCACTATAAATACATCTTTAAATTTCTCAAACAAATGCATGTTGCCTCTCGATAGGATAACATCGCACCATCGCGCCTGGTGGTGACAGTATCACTTTACTTAGATTCAGAAAGACTCATTGGTGTAGTCAGAATTCGAACTTGCAAATTTTGTGTTGCAGGAAACTACTTAAACCATTCGGCCATCACATCTCTTTGACTTTATTAATTGTGTTTGTTGAAGAAGCCAATAAATGTGAATTCCTTATAGTTAGCAGTAGTTGAGTATGCCGAGCGGGGCGCATGCTGTTTTGACCACAACCAAAGTATTTAAAAGAGGTAGGACATAACGGGTTTCCCGTTCGAATTCGGAGCTGCCGACTGGGGCAGGACCTCCACCTTATAGAAGTCCGTAGTCAAATCACATAATCGTTTGTGTTGTGTTCCTACGCGGTGAATTAGGTTTCCAGTAATGAGCTCCTTGGGGAGGGGGGAGGATTGTAACATTGTGTTGGAAACAGAGGTATTAGTCCCATTATGCTGCCAACACAGTATAGCTCTCCGAACACAGAGTGGCAACGCGTAAGTGATACTTCGGTATCGTGAGCGTAAATAGGCTACGGTAACCGTTTCCCATCAGGTGGGCCGTATGCTAGTTTGCCACTCTTGTTGTATAAAAAGAACCCAGAATATGTTTGTGTGTGACCTGGCGGCGGTGGTGGCGTACGAGGACACGGTGAAGGCGGCCACGTAGGCCAGCTGGTGCGCGGGGTCGCTGAGCGTGGCGGCCTGGTCCAGCACCGACGAATACTCGTAGTCCTCCGTCAGCCGCTGCAGCATGGACAGCGGCTCGCTGAAGTTCACCGGGATGGGGATCTTCGACAGCTCCTTGCCTGACAACAGCACCCACTATGCACGACCGGCGCACGGCTACACCCCGCCTCCACACGCACCGAGTACAAACAATGCGGCTTAATATGCATGGGCTAGGTCCAACCGGCCTTCATATAAACCGGCCGTTACAGTTGGAACACGAATACCATCACATTTTATACGCACAGATATACACGAGCGGACTGTTTACAATCCGAATATACACAGACAGACCACATAGATACGGAAATAGAAGCACGGGCGATATCTATTACGTATTCTTCTTGTACATCTTTTAGTATTTACAATATCACATGCCACTAATTTTGTTATCTAAATGAGTTATATACTTACAAGTTATTTAGTAATTACATACTAATAAGTTTGATAATTATTATCAATTCAAAACATACAAATACATCACTGAAATGGTGTATGCTGTTATCTGTGTGACGCAACAGAGTACTCTATACATAAGGCTATAGTGGTGTAGGTCATAGCATTATCAATAGTACAACCTCGCGGCCGGTACACACCTATACAGTTCTTCATGATGGACCAGAGGCTGAGCGGGTAGTTGGGCTTGTCGGGGACGCGCGTCCGCCGCGGCTTGCCGTCCACGGTGCTCACCACTTGCGACACGTGTGGCTGCAGTACACACAACAACACACTTGTACCTGTACATATTACTAGCTGTGCGCCGCGGTTTCAGCGCGTAAATAACTAGGTTAGGTATATCCTGTGTTAAACAAGCAAAAATCTATCTCTGTGCCAAATTTCCTCTAATTCTGTTCAGCCGTCCTGGCGTGTTTGAGAGAGAAGCAAACAGTCTAAAACGTTGAATTTCCACATTATAAGGAAATTACAAACATACATACATATCATACGATTTCGTTTTACAGCTAAGCTAATGGTTGAAGTGAGAACAAAGTGTTTAATCTGTCAATAACTTTGTGTAACCTTTCCAGTATATAGCAAAATACATTGCACCATAATATTATGTATTATTTTATTTTACTATTATCGCGATTGACGTTGTTGTGCATATAGTATGCGCTACACTACAATAACATTAAAATAAGCCTAATTACAGATATAACTCTATTCTTTATTCTAAGATAATCATTTTATTCTAAGTCTCCCAATTATATACCGGTATTTCATTGGCATATTAAAATTGCTACTTAACTATTCAAAATAGCACGCTTCAAGTCTGGGTGTAAAATTTTGCACAAACATACCCATATTACAATATCCTTGTTCTCGGGCGGCTTGCTCGTTGCGGGCGAATCCAGGATCGGCGCGGCGCCACCCATTGTGGGGTCCGCTCGCTCGCGGTCCTCCACGAACAGCACCTGTAACTCTCTCACTATTGTACCTGATCTCAACACGTTCCATGTAACTGAACCGTGTACTGGTCAACTTGCAATATAAACAATTCGATTAATAAGCATGTATGAAGTTACAACTTTTTCAATTATGGTTCACATCATTCAGGTGAGAGGTGTGTCATTACGAAGACCATTAGACCAGACTTGATCTAGTAATCAAAACTTTGGAAGTGATTCAAACCACGCAGGTACCACAGTTGTTGTTTTTTATTGTTAATTATAAATAAAATAAATATCCTCACGCCTTCCCACAAGGGTCCCCGAAGGGGTAGGCAGAGGTGTATGGGTAATACCCACACACCCACTCCCCGCCAGAGGTATATTAGGTGCCAACGTGACAGATGGCGAGTCCATCGCCGTTACTCCAGCACGACTATACATACGCCTTTGAATTTCTTCTCAGACGTATGCAGGTTTCCTCACGATGTTTTCCTTCACCGTAAAGCTCGTGGTGTGACCAATCACTGTACTTAAGTTCAGAAAAACTCATTGGTACAGTCGGGATTCGAACTTGCGACCTTTGCGTCGCAGGCAACTGCTCGAACCACTCGGCCACCACGGCTTTTGTTTATTAATTACATACATATCATCACGCCAAGTCCCTAACGGGGTAGGCAGAGAGTATAGAGCGCCAGTTCTCTCTAGACTTACATACCTCTTTCGCTTCGTCCACATTCATCAGTCTCTTCATACATGCTCGTCGGTTTCGAGTACTCTTAACGTTCCCGTCCTTGAGAGTCCGATCTATTTGATCCAGGTAGTTGGAACGTGGCCTTCCTCTGCCTCTTCTTGCACACACTTTTGCTTTGTATATCTGTTTCGTCAATCTTTCTTCACTCATCCTTTCTATGTGTCCAAACCAACGTAACATGCCTTTCTTCATCTTTACAATCACGCCCTCATTCACGCCAGTTGATTTGCGAATCTCTTCATTGCGGATTCGATCTAATATCCTTACGCCGCACATTTTTCGAAGAGATCGCATCTCGACTGCATTCAAGCTATTTTCATACTTCCTCTGACATACCCAGGATTCGCTGCCATACAATAAGGTAGGTACCAATATCGCGTTGTGGACAGCAACTCGAGCATTCTTGCTCAGACTTTTACTGCCCATCAACGCCGACATGGCTCCATTCACCTTATTTCCGGCAGTTATCCTTCTTTCAATATCTTTTTCATACTTTCCATCTCGTGTGAACATGCTTCCAAGATATACAAATTCATTCACTTGCTCTAGAATTTGCCCATTTACCGATATTGCACACTCGGTCACTTGTTCATCTCTTTCGAATACCAGAACCTTAGTCTTGCCAGCGTTTAGGCGCAGCCCCTTCTTTTCACATTCTTCTTTCATTATGGTAACTAGTGACTGCAGTTCGCCCTCTGATGACGCCAGTAAAACCGCGTCATCGGCGTATAGTAGGCAGTTGACCACTAAGTTTCCCATTTTCACTCCACATCCGTTCGTTCTTAGTGCTCTCAGACAGTTTATTTAATTAATTAATTGTTAATGAAATAAAAATATGTTTATAAATATACTTAATTCACTCAATAACTTGTAAAATAAATTGTCTACAAATCTTTTAAGTGTCAAAATTGGAGCAAGCATTGCCGGAATTGCTCCATTGGCTTCAAGGTGTTGCCCCACTTTGGCTATATTTAGAAACCATTGCTCCAACAATCAATTACTTAAGCTATTGTGTATGTATCATGAAAAGATTCTCACCTGCTGAGTTTCTGTTACAGTTTCTCCTTCAGATTCGTCGGAACTTTCACCATTCTTAACTTTATTTATCCTATTTACCTGTAATCCATACACATGATATGATCAATGTTAGACGCAAATGTGCTGACTGAAGTGTTACTTTGGTATTTAATTATTATATAGTGGTTCACTGTTCAGTTGAGTTTATGGTGAATATTAACAATGTACACAATTATTGAAATGGGACATTACATGATTTGTGTTGTTTTGTACAAATAACACAGATAAGGAGTGAGAAACAGCTGACAAGTGCGCAACGGTCAAGGTGAACTCAGGTAGTACAGTTTGTGATATAGTACTTACAGGTAATTTTATTACAAATGAAGTTTTGTCATCCATAGCTGTAATGTCCTCCTCTCCCACAGCATCAAAGAACTCATGGTCCTCATCCTCTGTCTCGTTGCCTTGCCCACTGCCGGTGCCGCCTGGATTAAATGTTTCAATTATAAGTGGGATAACACACATACAACAATTGAGGCAACATTTATAAAAAAATATATACCTTAGGATTATATTACTTATACACTATATATTTCAAATGACCCCTACATATTATAATCATACAAGTCCCTCATGGGATATGCAGAGTAAATTTTACTATTATTTTTGCATTTAAAGTATAGTTATATGGGAGAAAATAGATACTTTTAACTCTTAATAAATTGTAGATTTGTATTATATTTGTTACAATTTTGGTATATTAAGTATATGTACCTAACCTACTTGATACTTGAAGCCAAATCATTGGATAGGTGTTTTCTATGTTGATATTAATTATTGAATAAAGTCTAAAATCATTCAACACCAGAATAATAATTGTTTGATCAAAAATGCCTAGTTGGTTCTAGTTACTAAGTAAACATGTATGACTGTAATAACAGAAGCAACAGAATGGATATTACTTTAATAAACCAACATATTAAATAATGAGATTTGCAACAAGGTTTGACACAGCAACTTTCATATGTAATCATGATTGATTTAACCAATAGTCAGTGAAAAAAAGCCAGACAATGCAAAGACAGACATGTTAAGGGTATATTTCATGGAGGAGACTGAGGGATGACACATTGAGGGAGCAGACTAACAGTATAGATCTAGCTAGCTAGATCTATTATGACTACATTTCAACCAATAATACTGCTAATACTACAGCCAAGTATGACAATGAAATTGGTACATCACTTTGGTTCTGATTAGTCCCAGCATACAAAATATTGTACATATAATTAATGCACCTTTGGAGCACATCGGACATTGTCCTTCTGCCCAAACCAAAGTAAACCTACAATGAGAAAAATATAACAATAATTGCCAAAAATGCATTACGAGGGTAAATGGATATGAGGACAATAAAAGTAAGGATCTTCTCACTAACATAATCAAGAACCCAATAGAAATACTCATTAAAAATCTATTGTATTGTATATTCTTGATAATTTCAGTAATAGATTTTTACAACACACAATGTTTTTTTTTTATATTATAAGATAGGAAAATATTGAGCAGGAATGTACATGCAAAATTATGTAGGTACATATAATAGCCATGGTAAACTTAATTTAGGAGGCGAATCAGACATTTGTTATACTGTCATCTGTAGCACTTAGCTGTATGTGGCCAAGACAGATTTGGCATAAAACAACCAATGGTAAGGAGTATTATGAAAAGGTTCACACCATTATCATTAACCTTGCAGCGGATGGCAAAACATTCCGTCTGGTATCTGATAAACCACAAAGCTGTTCACGGTTCAACTGTGGGATGCGATGATTCTGTACATCTCCTAGTATTGTTTCGTATCCACTTACCGCCCATTATTTCGTTTTGTAATGCGGGATTTCAAATATTCATCGAAAATACAATTACAGATGACACATACATAAAGCCAACACTACAC
Source organism: Drepana falcataria (assembly GCA_945859725.1). NCBI lineage: Eukaryota > Metazoa > Arthropoda > Insecta > Lepidoptera > Drepanidae > Drepana > Drepana falcataria. Next base: position 3,088,444 of record OX243941.1, on the reverse strand, counting down.
AAGGCCAAATTCACAGCACAAGAATCACGAAGGCGCGGAGCGACACTTCAACCACACGCAACTCATAGACAGACGGTGCCAAAATACAACACTTCCTAAATACATACGCGACAAACGATAATTAAATAAACTAGTACTATAATGTAATGCGGCCAATCGCTATCGAAACAATATTCAATATATAGAAACAACCTTGAAAATACCAAATAATAATCTACGGTAACATTAAGAAGTTACGATGGTCGATCTTGTCTAGCCAAAATAATTTTACATACCGAAACGGTTTACACGTATAGAAAAATATATCACTTTTGAGCCATTAATATGGTTAACTTCACTCGGAATATAATTTAATTGTTTTTGTAAGTCCGAATTCAGAAAATAAAACTATTGAATTTTCGTCTGTCAGTCATAGTCCATTATCAAACACAACACCAAACCCCGTACGTTTCGTTCAAAAACGTTCCGTTTCACAAAGATTTCTACATATAGGTACTTAGCGGCCGACTGATGACGCGGAGCGGACGTGACATGGCGTGTCAGTCAATCATAATGCCACTTTCTACTGCAGTTATATAGACCAGTTAATAGGATACAATCAAATAATCATGGTCATTTAACTTAGCAAATTTTAAATAAAATAAGTTGCATGTTGCCCATAAGACCGATTCCCGTTTAATATGGTGGTAATAACAAATCGGTCATTGACGTCGAAGTCAATTGGGTAATGGTTAAGAGATCGAGATAAAGACAGATTGCCATTTTAAAAATATTATTTAAATATATTTATAACATGGTTGTATAAGATTATATATCAGTGACATAAATCACAGCTATTTAGTAGAAGATTAAAAATAAAAACTCCTTTCAGAGAGGTTTAAGCTGCATACAATAAAATTTAAATTTCCACATACAATCTAAATAGTGATACCATTATATTCCGTTTTCACATATCAATAGTAGTTGATATTGAATATATTTATTTGTCGCTAAGCATCCACCTGATAAAAACCGGTTTATGTAAGAACAACAGCGCTATACCACATCCTATGTGCGAAGGCTGTCTTTTCTGTTTTGTCCATTTTCTGAGTATCCGGACATTCGAAACTAATGGCATTGATGTTTGGTATATATTTTCACATATAATACCTACATTTATTGTTAGATACATGTAGGTATTATGTGAAAAAATATTTTACGATATTATACAATAAACCTGAAACTATTCAATATGGTATAAATTAATTATAATAATCAGTCTCAGGTCTCAAAAAAGAACAGTGTTCTTCTAGGAGTTGTAGGTTTTTTTTATAAAGTTAGTACTGGGGTGGCACGCAAACACGCGGCCCGCCTGATGGTAAGCGGCACCGCCTATGTACATACGTTTCCAACACTCGCGCGAAATTTTTGCACACCCATCTTGATGAACTCCATGCTGTACAGTGTACACTCAAGGGCACAGACGACCGTCTGTTCTAGTGGATAAACCTCATGACTGCGTAACTTGAGGTCGCGGGTTCGAATCCCGATGAGGGCAGATATTTGTGTGATGGGCACGAGTATTGGTACCTTAGTCTTGGATGTCCTATGTATTTATCTATATAAGTAGATATATCGTTGTCTAGTTACCATAACACAAGCTTTGCGCAATTTGGGATTAGGTTAATTTGTGTGGAATTGTCACAGGTATTTATTATTAAGTGAAAATCTCAACGGTAAGTTCATTGCCTGAACGTTCGAAAGAAACTTCTTTGAAACCGCGCAGTGCGAGACCTATGTAGTTCCAAGGTATGGAGATGAATTCTCCGTCGATGGCGGGAGGTGTGGTGATAGAAGGTAAGTGTAGGCACCATTTCAAATAATTCGTCTGAACAATCTACATTATAGAAGCGTTATAAGACACAGTGAGGCAGTCTCTTCTCAGGTTTACAACCGCTCGTGAGACTGGGAGGCCCAAATGGCCCTAGCTTGTCTCCAAGGGCGTTAACCCACAGGTTAATGCCCGTGCAGCCAGTACTCTCTATGAGGGCGAATTTGAGTCTTATAAATTCGCAGCCTTTGCTCTGATGTGAAGTACTGCTCAGCACACCGAGCTTCGTGAACGCCAGCTTAGCCAATGAATTAAGCATCACTAGAGATGCCAATACCAAGGACCCCAATGTTCCAAAGTACGAGATTTTGTGAATATATTCACCCCCATGATGATGTCATAAACCAAATAGCTCCAAAGGTAACGGCACATACGAATTTTCGGATAAAACGGGTAAGGTAAATAATGTTTCATTGACTGCCATTCATTGACAGAACAACTGACCTATTTTCTGAGACAATCTGTATATCTTCACGCATACCCAAGGTCCCCGAAGGGCAGAGATCTTAAGTACCCACCCAGTTTTCGCAGATTTATTTCAGGCCATCTATTAGACGTTACAGATGGCGAGTCCATCGCCGTTTTTCAATTACGATACGTACGCCTTTAAATTTGTTCTCAAACGTATGTATGATGTATGTATGCAGGTAGCCTTCCGATGTTTTCCTCCACCTTAAAGCTCAAAATTGAAGCGACGTATTTAACTGCAGGAAAACTCTTTGGTACATACGGGATTCAAACAGGCTTTGTGTTTCTGGCGACTACTTGCACCACTCAGCCAATACGGCTCTTTAATTATGATAGTATGTATGAGACTACTCATTAAATATGACAAGTGCATACCTGTGTGCGGAGTCCTGTGCGCGGTGACGGTTTTCTCGAGTGTGTCGTGTTGTCGTGCCAGCTGCTCCACTACTTCCTGCAGCCGAAGTTTCTGCTCACGCTCGTGTTGTAAAGCGCGACCCATACGCGTCGATGAAGCGGCCGCTGCGCTCATAAACTCGGAACACGCCTGTAGGCAATAAAGGATTTTTCATTATGAGTACCACAAACATCAGCTACAGTCATGAGATAGGCACACAGTTAAGACCAATGCAGATGTAACAGTTGTTTTTTACTGTGAGACTAATTGACTGTACCCAAATGGCCCTGAAGGAAATGTTCTATGGCCAAGTTTCTTCCCTACGATGTTGTCTTGAAAACCTGGTTTCAACCCCCCCAGTTTTAGCATCAGAGTGTGTGAATGATAAGAATGTTAGCAGTTGTATTTTAACAGCAGGCAATATGAATAAGCAATTGGAAGAAAAGTGCGTAAGTCTTCATTACTCACATTCATCATAGCATTGCAAGAAATTCTGAAGAGTGTGGCCCGCTCTGAAACCTGTTTCGTAGTATCAGGGGGTGCAGTTTCCAAATCCACTAAAGATCGTTGCAGTGCGGCGCCATGCCTTGCTACCAGTTCGGAACACGTGCGGAGATCATGGAAGCGCGCATTGAGCATTTCCAGTTCCCGTCCTAGCCCACCTGCATCTTCAGTCTCACCCTCTGTGCCGCCGACGACAACGACTCCAGTAGACATTTGATCATCTTCGTCATCAGATTCTTGAGCTCGTCTGATCATATAATACATTATTGAACCCAAAATAAAATATATCAATTTTAATGAATTTTTATGCTTTAATATGTATATCTGTATTAAGATTTTGTCTAGGAATTAGATTTCTATAAATAATTCAAAATGTTTGCTTTATACCAGCATATATTATTAAATTGATAAATACTAACATAGCTTTCGCCTTGGCTAGTTCGAGAGCCGTGACCCAACTCTGCCGCTCAACCTCGTCATGTGCACGAATGTGGAAGGTCTGAGTGCCTCCATTGCTGATAACAAATGTACATGAATCCGCCGTGTGTATCAGAGCTCCGAGCAAGGAGATCGTACCACGGCAAGTGTGCGCCATTTCAGCTTGGTTTCTGAAACAAATTCATTTTAAATTATCATTATCATTTAGGACGGGAACGTTAAGAGTACTCGAAACCGACGAGCATGTATGAAGAGACTGATGAATGTGTACGAAGCGAAAGAGGTATGTAAGTCTAGAGAGAACTGGCACTCTATACTCTCTGCCTACCCCGTTAGGGACTTGGCGTGATGATATGTATGTATGTATTATCATTTAACAGTCAATATAATTACCATTTATGTTTCATTTTAAAGTGTAGGAATTAAATGGTAATATTGCTTTTTCTATAGCACTAATTTAGAAACAAGCATGCAGTTTGCTTTATGCTAAGTAGTTAATGCTGCCTATGGACACTTGCACCCCTGTGCATTGCTCACTCTGCATGATTTTTTTAACATCTTTTCACCATCAATGGATATTATTTGTTGGTTTTTTTTTTGCCTTTCTAGATCTTTTCATTGTAGTTATTATTTTGACACTGGCTATTAGATAAGTCTGCTTCGCATGTCCAGGCTTAGCACCTGCCATCTCTTTAGGTGATTTACACACTCTTCGTTATTTAAGAAGTTCTGGGCTAGTGTGTTTGTGTGTGTTCTCAGTCTTTACTTGTATTTTGTGCCATATTAACAGACCTCTTGTTTGACAGTTGGTATTTCCAGGTATTAGTGTATTTTTCTTACAAACCAGTGCTCTTTGGAGATAGTTCTTACAGCTAGGTTTTGGAACCTTTGGACGATCTCAATATTTGAGTTACTGTTCCCCAGAGTTCAATGCCATATGTCCATATTGGCTTTATTATAGCCTTGTAGACTATCAGTTTGTTGCTGATTGATAGTTGGGATTGACAGCCAAGTAGCCAGGAGAATCCTTTGAATTGCATGTTGGCTTTTATTTGTGATAATGATATTATAGTGATAGTATTTAATTACATGTAGTCTATTGTTCTGGTTAAATACCAATAAGTTCTAACAGAAAAATCATTGAGCACCTGTAGCTGAATGGCTTAAATACACACAACACAACACAGTAACATTTAAAATTCAATTTAAAATTCTAGTAAAATCAAATAAAAAATATTGTGAGTATTTTTATTGCAACTAATTACGCATGTAGATGAATAATTTACTTAATTTTTTTGGTACTTTTCCATTAATCTATATACAAAGACTGTTTATGATATGAATAATGATAGGAAAATAAGTCCTGAAGAATTTACTAGAACAACATATTGCTACACAATTTTTTAACAGACTTGAACTCAGTTTAACACAGCATCAATTAACATATTTAATGAAGTAACACTCAATGTCTGAATGTAGATAAGGAATTTAAAAGAGAAACAGGATTGTAATAAGTTTTCCTATTTGATTTATTTGTGACTAAGAAAGACGAATGTCGAAGTTTATACTGAATATCAATTTGAACATAAGTTATGAAATCTCTTATTTACAGACTTATTTATTTAATGCGTAAAGAATAGTAGGTAGCCAATTAACACCACTGCGTCATACCATACGAACATTAGCTTATGAACTATTTCATAAGAATTCAAAGTTGAACAGCAGTTTGCAGTCAAGCTTTTACACATAGTCATCAAATAGCAAGTACCTGTAGTATGATAATAATCCATTCGACAACACGAACCATCTCCGTTGATAACCCTTTAGATAATTTGTCCACTTGAATAGCCATCCTTTTTTCTCCGGATCACCGGGAATAGGTTGGCCCTTAATCACAACGGCATCCGACATCATTTTCGTCTTACAAATTATAATAAATTATTAATTAAACTTATAATACATTTCACTAGCCACGTCTGTCGTCCTTTTTTAATCATCAATCAAATAAAATACATAGAATACATACAGTAAAAATAAAATATGCTCATAGATGAAAAATATAGATGAAAGACATACAGAACTATGTATTCAATATAATCACAGAATGGATAGTAGTCCTTCAAGCACTTTTGCAAAGCAAATAAATTTACCCGGAAATCTTAGTAATTTTATCGTTCATGTTTTTATTTGAAAGACACTATAATATAATTAATAATGTTTTTTTTTAGTCTTATATGGTGCAGAAAGAAGTGGTCTAAAGCCGTATTATAATTTTTGAAGATTCCATTTTGTTCAGCATTCAATATTTTGTAATCTCTATGTTCCTATAATATGAAATCTGGAAGACGGCTAGACCAGCTTGCCTAGTGGTCGACCTCGTCGTCGAGTCATCGAGTGCTCCTGACTGCGAAGCTTGAGGTTGTTGGTTTGATTTCCGCAGGCCCTCAGTTAAATTATTATTGAATTAGGTACATAATTATAATCTCAAAGTATAAGTTAATTTATTATTTTTTCAATTTAATGGCGATGAGCTTGATCTTATGTTGTGTTCCGCTAATGTCACGTGGCGGCTTAACATAAGCAAAATAGATTTCTCGGACGGTTAACCAAATACGAGATATTTTTAGTTTATCTATCGGGTTCTTCTTGATTGTCAGATGTATTTCTATAAATTTCCAATTAACCTACAATCCGATTTTCAAAGACAATACTGTCATTGATTTGTCAGATCAGTAGACAAAAGTCAAAACATGGTAGTGAAATTGGCAATCGTTAAAGTTACAAAAGTTAATACTTTGTTCAGCAAGGTTGTATCGCATTTAGTTCAAGGTATTCCTTTCTAATAAAAAAAAACGTTTAGTGTAAACATTGAAACCTTACCTAAGTGGTTTAAAGTGTCTAATTGTTTAGATATTAAAACATATTATGTTTATTTAATTCTGCAATAAATTTAATTCAATCTTAAATAAATTCCATAAGATTTGTTTAGTAATTAAATTAATATAATACTTACAGGTCCGATAAAAATTTATACGATGGGTGGCTCATTTTCAAGATCGTATTCACCAAATGGAAAACATGGAAATGCTAATGTTGGCGAGCAATGTGAGTGCAGGTCATTTTAAAATAATTGCAAATTTAACGTCCCGTAAGCGACGAATCTGTAGATCTACTATATATTATTTAATTAACTTAAAAACAAATAAAAAATAGTGTTCACTTTTACACAAGTAAACAGCTGGGAATATTTTGAAGATAGCAATATTATTTGTTACAACTCACTTTAACCATTCAATGTTATACATTTTTATTTTAAGCTTCTAGGGACAGTAATGCTTATCTGGTTGTCTGCTACTCAGTTCCAACTTTTTTTTTATATAGCTGTAACAATATCCCGAATGGAATCCAGCAGCCAGTATGTGGAGCAGGTTGTTTGCAAAGTAAATGACCTTCAGGAGAATGAGATGAAAGTGTTTGACCTTGGAGAGGATGGCAAAGTTTTGGTAGTGAAGCAGAAGGGAGAGTTCAATGCACTCGGCACTAAGTGTACACACTATGGTGCTCCACTTGTTAATGGGGCTCTCGGAGATGGAAGAATAAGGTGTCAATGGCATGGAGCCTGTTTCAATCTGAAGACTGGAGACATTGAAGACTTTCCAGGGTTTGACTCACTCCCTTGTTACCAAGTCACTGTAACTAAGAAGGGTGATGTTAAGGTGAGTTGTTTTCTTATTTCACTAGTAACATTATCTTACCTCTTAGAGGCCCAGTGGATTATTATATGGTAGCTTAATTTATTTCATAGGATTTTTTTCTAGTATAAGATGTCTGATAATCTACTAACTATATAAATATATACATATATATATATATATATATGATAACTAAATAAAAACTAAATATCTTTATATATATAATTCTTCTGTGAGTGTGTATGTCACTGAACTTCTCTCAAATGACTGGACCGATTTTGATGAATTTTTTTGTGTGTGTTCAAGGGGATCTGGGAATGGTTTAGATTCACAATTGGACCCGATAGGTGGCGCTGCGATCGTGTTTCAGAAAATATTAACTTTTTCACCTGGGCGAAGCTGGGCGGGACAACCAGTATTATATATAACATAATATAATAATAACTAAAGTTACAAAAAGTTACCAGAGTTACTACCGTTTCCAAGAAAAAAACCTGCCAGGAGAAGAAACGGCGAAACGAACTCCCCGGGTTTTTTTTTATGTTTGTTCCCTTTTACGTAGGGGTAGAAAAGTACCAAACATATATATAAACTCTCTACAAGGGAGAAATTCGTTGCCATGCATGGCCATCATTGAAATTATCTGATGTTATATAATAAGCTTTTTGAATTAATTTACGTTTAATCACAGCTTTAAACTCTTTATAAGGTGTGTGTCAGACAAGAATTACTTAATGTCATGTTATTGATGTAAGGCGCGATAATCGCGCAATATCAGACTCCGTCGCACCTGTAGTGCTTAGGTACCTAACAATAAGATAGAATGACAAAGGTACTGATAAAATAGCTGACTCATTTGGGTCTATAAAGGTTCGCCGACGTATCCGTATACCTACTTTACTAGGACATCAAATTTTACACAGATAAATAAAAGTAATGTTGTAATGACCGTCATAAAATTATGTGAATGTTTAAATCTGATCTGATTCTTTTAAACATATATTTCCAGATACAGAAGTATCAGAAACGCCGACATGAGTCCGGCTCTTATATTTATGATTGGTTGATAAGTACGTAAACATGCTAGTATCAAAAATTTCTGTGCAACTTCGAATTTACATCGTATTAATTGATCTGATCTCCGATGGATTTTTGTCCTTTTGGGTACTATATAATTTTTATTTTTTTTGGGGTATACGTTTAGTTGGCAACCTGCCTGACAATTATAGACAGACAGAAGTAGGTGCCAACTGAAACCCGCGATGAATTCGGAATTCATTTAAAACTTTAAATAAAAAATACATAAGCAAGGTAATCACACCTGTTAATTTTTTTATTTAATATCTTTTAATGGTTTTAAGTCGTATCAGCGGTATTTATCTGGAATTTAGGTCTTTTAAAGAGATATAATCATTATGTCTATGATTGGGCCCAAAATCGTCCACACCCGACAACTTTTGAACTGTTGACGCTAACATATCAAGATCTAATGCAATAGCACTGTGCCCACCTTGATTATTACATTCAGAAATATCCCTTTATTGGGATTCCATATGACGGGTACAAAACGGATGAAACAAGTTTATGGGTGCGTTTCGATGGCACTTTGCGAAATGTTTATCACTGGCTCTCGATAAGCAATTTACTTGAAATTTGTTTTTCCAATCGATATTTTAGTTGATGGGACTTTCCAATCTGATTATCACCTTATCAGAGGCTGGAAACACGATTGTCAGAAATATGCAAGCACAATTTTGCGATTTGTACCTAGCGTGAGTCATTACGAGTTAGTAGGTAATACTCGGAACACCATTCTCGAGTGAATAATATACTTTTGTATGTAAGTGCCAAGTTTATGATGTCTAGGTATGATTGCGCTTATTGTTAAGGAATTTAATCTTTTACCGGCGAACCCTGACACAGTAATCATGTCAAGATTAGAAAGTAATGGAACTTAGATCGATTATTCAGTGTTTGTTTGTAGGGCGATAGCTGGTAAAAATGTGGGTGATCTTGACTCACCTTGACCAAAACATAACCAGTTTACCTATAGTTACGATGCCACTGACTCAATTTCGAATCTAAATACTCCCATAAAATATACGCACATGTGAATACTCTTTGAATACCAATAGAGCCGCAGTGGTTTCTTAGTTTGAGTAGTCATATGCAAACTACAAAGTCGATATTCCAAATTTAAACCTCGGCTATATTTACCACTTGTTTAACTTAAGCGCAGTGATTTATTATAAGATCCGCATCAAGTTCATCAAGCGAGCCTATAGGCGCAAATCCTCCGAACATATCTCGCGCGTTGCGTGTCTATCTTTTACTGGTAGGAAAAACTATCTTTACAAACATGATACATATTACATTCCAGGTGCGAGCCAAAATTAGCGACTTGAAATCGAACAAACGATTGAAGGATATGGGGGTAGCGTCACCATGTGACAGCTCCACGGTAGTGATCGTGGGCGGCGGCCCGTCCGGCGCCACGTGCGCGGAAACACTTCGTGGCGAGGGGTTCAATGGACGCATCACAATGGTCGCAAAAGAAAACTACGTACCCTACGATAGAATCAAAGTATCCAAAATCGGTGTCGTCACCGACTTCGAAGCTCTACAAGTTAGAACTCCCGAATATTACCAAGAGGCCAACATCGAAATACTGAAGGGAGTGGAAGCAACTAAAATCGAGCCGGAAGAGAGACTAGTTCACCTCAACAATGGCGAAAAACTTCGCTACAGTGCCTTGTATTTGGCGACTGGCTCAAAGGCACGCGTGCCCGACATTCCAGGAAATACATTGAGAAACATCTTCACAGTGAGGAACTTTGAGGATTCCGTCAACATCCTCACAACCCTGGGCGCTGAGAAAAGTAAAAATGTTGTGGTTCTCGGTTTGAGCTTTATCGGACTGGAGACGGCCGCCTCGTGCAACGACAAAGCCAAATCTATGACAGTGGTTGGCAGGGACACCGCCCCGCTCGGACAAATATTCGGCCAGGAAATTGGACAAAGCTTACAGAAATTGTTTGAGGATAAGGGTGTGAAATTCCATTTCCAATGCACAGTTGCCAAATGCAATGGCGAGGATGGCGCTATCACGTCTGTAGAGCTTGATAACGGAACCACTTTGCCCGCAGACATCCTCATATTGGGTGTGGGAACTTCGTTGCACACGGATTTCCTAAGCGATAGCGGTATCAATCTCACGTCCAACGGTGCTGTTAATGTAAACGATAAATTGGAAACGAACATCAAGAACATTTACGCCGGCGGTGACATAGCTTACGCACCAGTATTTGCCAGTGACAATAGGCAGCAGTCCATAGGTCACGTGGGCTTGGCACAGTACCACGGACGAATGGCAGCTATGAACATTTTAAAGAAAGATATGCCGATTAGGGTAGTTCCCTATTTCTGGACCATGTTATTTGGGAAGTCCATTCGGTACGCCGGCTGCGGCAAGCCAGCCAGCTCGCTAGTTGTCGGTGACATCGCTGGTCTAAAGTTCGTCTTTTATTTCTTCGACGAATCTGATAAAGTAATAGCAGTAGCTTCATGCATGAGGGATCCGGTCGTCTCTCAGTTTGCCGAATTCCTTTATCAAGGCAATACTCTCTACAGAAAGAACCTTCAAGACGATTCTTTAGCTTGGACGAAACAGATAAACTAATGTCAAGAATACATTTAAATTATATGTTAGCTGTTTTTATTAGGGCTTATATGCGATGTTGCTGCAAAATGATAAGTTCAAATCTCCATATCTATGGGATCATCAATCCATTTTCATTTTTTATTTTCTCGAATTAAGCTTAGGTCGTTGTTAAGATTAGTTTGCTGCGCTGATGAGCTTGTATTCGATGAGCTAAATGCAGGCTTTTGTAACCACAGCTGCCTATATGCACAATATGCATATACATATAATGTTTTTCGGTGTGTGGTTCCAAATATACGAAGCTTGGCAGATTATTAAGTCATTCATCACATTTTTGTATAAAGGAAGTTAAAGATTATAATATCGCAACTAATTGGGATATTCTAATCTTTAAGAAATTGGTGACATAATAGATAGATACATAGGGAAGGCAAACATTGTGAGGAACGCCGATGCGTCTGAAATTATTTCAGACAATTGAAATCGTGCTTGAGGGGCTGCGACAGGCTCTCCAGCTGACATGTTGGCACCAAATCTCAGGCGAAATTTGTTTGTTGTTACACTTCTGTATACACATTCGGGAATCCTTGTGGAAAGGAGCGAAGATATAATCTTATAGAGGTAAAAGTATATCGAAGTCTGAGTTCTTCGTCGTCGCGCCACTTCTGCTTCATGGCCTACACGTGATAAGGGAAAAGTCTATGGGCTCCTAGGACTGTACCATTACTTGCTATTGCTATCATTATTCAAGAGTACGAAAGGGATGCATATATGGAATTCAAAGAAAGATCGCAATAGCACCTCGTGGTAACGTCCGTAATTTGTATTTTTATTTGTATAGATGTGAACTGTGCTGATATGTCAAATTGTTATGTGCACCAAATACATAGTATTGTTGCTCGCAAATTTTTACTATGTATAATATTTTTTTAAATTTTTTTTTACTAACTCCTAGAAGTTATCTTCAAAGTTATTGCTGTGTAAGATTTGATAAGTTATTTTATACTATAATTGCGTTTAAATTTTGTAAGACGTGTGATATTACACACATACACCTTATATATAAGGGTGTGTAATTAATATTTATTTATTTATATTTATGATAGTTGTATCCACAAACATTCAAATAAATGTTTATTTTATTATAGTGCATTTACTACATTGATTTATTTAATTTGAAAAGGAAATAGCATGCTATTGCCATGATTATTCAACAGTGCCAATGTGACATTTGTCATGATTCCTCTAAATTCTTTCCCTTTCTCAATTTTGAATAATAGTAATAGCATGTCATAATTTGGCCTTTGTAACTTACTCGTTTTTTTTATATTAGCCATCCATATCCCACAGCTGCGCAAATACTTTTACAAAATTAGTTATAAATAAGGTGTTCCCCTCAACTTATTAAAAATTTAAATTTTGGAAGTTACATTTATTTCCTATTAATGGGCTTCGATCTTTCATAAACACAGGAGTGCAAATTAATCCATTAATATGGTGTAGAGTAAAATATATAAAAGAAAATAAATTCAATATGCTTGTCATTTAAATGGTGATTAGAAATCGTTTCTTGTTACAAATCCATAAAGACATACTCATATAATATACAGGACCAATATATACAGGTGGTACCAATTTGGCATAATATTTGTATTGTGAATAAGACTATTGTTGCTATTGTTAAAAAAGAAATGATGCAATATTCTGCATTAATATTATAATGCTAAATTAGTTATGTGGAGCATTTTGTTCTGTTTCAGTTAATTAAATATAACACTATTATTTTATTACACTTGTCATATACCAATATAACTTATAACAACATATTGCTTTATTGAATTAGTTGCAACTGTTAGCTTACGAGGAAATAGAGTATTTAATAAGTGTATGAGATATATCTATATATGTAATTGTACTCACATATTGTCCTTACAAATGAAAGTTAATATATTATACAATAAAATTTACAGGAATTTTCATTTTCTCCATGGTCCCCCTTGCATTTGTTACACACTATCTGAATGTGTAACAAATCAAACATGTCATATTTTAGGAGAGCAACTGAATCAGACGGGTATTATCTCCATCATATAACACTATCATTATAGATGCAAAAGTTAGTTAGGATGTATATTGAATGATATTAGTTACTCAATCACACTAGAATGGGCAAACAGAATTGGATGAACTTTGAGGAGTTGTTTCAAACAAAAATGAAAATTAACCGAATTTTACACAGGGTAAACTGCAGGTCATGCTTAATTTTATACGCAAGTATCATGGACAAGTGTACTACAAGATAACTAAGCAATGAAATAACAATTAAAATTCGTAACACTTTTATTTATAACCCCTATTACTAATCTAAACTTACATCAGAAAATAATATTTTAGTCCCAGGACTCTTTGACACGAAGGTGTTGCAGTCTCTCATATAGTGTGACATCTTGTTTGAAATACTTTCTCTGGCTGTCAAGGAGCTCCTCTTTCCTCTTCTCGGGCTTTCCCAAGGCTTTAGCATGACCTGAACTTTCCGCCTAAAAAAAAAAATACTGATACTTTTGTAATTTGTAAGATAAATAAACACAACCTTGTCAAATGGCACATTACGAAGTAAGATTGCTGTATGTGAAAGAGGCAAAAATACATAAAGGGCTTAATGACCCAATATATATAGATACAATATAAGGACCCAGTGTAGGGTTATTTTACACACCAACCTCCAATTAAATTTTAATACAGGAAATTGCATATAACTATAATGTAACATTATCTGGTAACGAAATTGTGTTGCTCTGATTGCATATACATAAATAGATGCTACTGACCTCTGTAAGATAAGGGAAACGTAAATATAACATATTTTGTTCTTCAATAGCGAAATCCTGCTGTAATTTACGCAAATGTTTGGGTTCCACTTTTTTTACTAAACGATCTTTTCCCCTAAACATGTGCCCATTTGGTAAGCGATTACGACGAAATAGAACAACAGTTAGTCGCATTTTTATTCAATTTAACCAACTAAAATACTATTGGTACAATAAAATTGATGAAATTCAACTATAAGTTAATTATGTATTAATAACAAATGCTTCTGTACATGCTGACATTAGCAAAGACTACTATTTAATACTGACATTAGTTTAATCAGTTTCGGAATGTATGGTTAACCACAGATAACTAAGTCGCTCGCTACATTGTCTATGATTTTGTTGAAACTCTACCATTAAGGCAACTGGCACCACTAACTACTACTTAGGTACGCCGACAAAGATATAAGTACACTATCTACTATAATTCTATACTGGATCTATTTTAAGGTCTTTGATTTTTAATTATTTCGTAGTTGAAGTCTTTTATGACATGCTATTGTATCACGTAGTTCTATGCAAATATACACTTGTTTTGTTGTAAACCTATAGGTGGTCTTTGGATGTATTCTTAAAGTATCCTGAAATAAAATCTAAATATAGTATTAATTTGGATCTGAATTGGTTTTAGGTTATCATTTATATACTCGGGCACTCTTTAGTTTATTGTAGTGTTAAACACAATTTTACCTGTCTTATCCAGGGATTCCAAAGTCTATGAGTTTGTCTATGTCAGAATGGCTGTCGATCGAGCGTAGGGTAGTGTCGTGTTTTGTCGTAAATAAATTGTGAAAAATCAATTAAATTTTAATGTAAGGTCGTAACTAATCTTAGATAAAGTTTTATTAACTAAATAAGCATGACATCGCGGGGTTGATATTATTAAAATTTGAAGCAGACCTCCAGATTCGTAAGTTGTTTTCTTCTTGAATAATTTAGGCCTCTTAGATATTGTAGTCTTAGCTATTGTAGCTTCCCGTTAATTACATCAACAAAAATGAGTCCAGATAATTTGATAAATTAAAGTCTCTCTTAACTACATACATCTTTACATAGATACTTACCAGTATTACGAGAGGAGCGAATGAATTCGCGATACGATGAGAGTCATATTTTCATTTGGCCACCCTTTCACTTTGTGTACACTATTTTCGTGCTCTACTTATTAAAGTCTTGATTTGATTGTGTTGTTCCTGTGCTGAATTTGAGCTAATATTCGGCTAAGATCTTGACTATACGACTCCTTTGATTATCATGTTGTTTTAACGACAACAATAATAATATTTTCGAAATGTCAGGTGCACTGCATATGCCTTCAGGAGATGAGCTACTAACACAGCTGTGTTAATGTTCCTGTAAATCTATAAATTTATTAGATGTGATAATGTGTTGATTAAGTTTATGACCTTTTTTTTTGTTGTTGTTTGTATTCTTATATATGTTCTTTATTGTGTATCAAACACAATAAAGTATAGTAAAGTAGTATAATAAAGTGAATGAAAAATTAAAAAAGAACACATGCAACACACACAATTGAACTAAACCAAATGCATTTTCCAACTAGTTATGCAGATTATTTAATGTATTCAATAGAAGTTAACATTATCATTTGGTGGCCTGTTAATTTTAGAGATGAGTATTTCCTGTGAGTCTGTTATACCATTTTTAATATTACTTATAATAATAATAATATATCTTCATGCCTTCCCATAAAGGTCCCCGAAGAGGTAGCCAGAGGTGTATAGGTAGTACCCCACACACCTACTTTAGTATATTACTTTCTTGCGCTTACATATAAACCAGCTACTTTGATGATGCTCAAACCATTGAGAATCTAAAAATAATACTTCATTTCAGAGGCACTCCACTATAAGTATTATATTTAATTTATGTATGAGTGGGTGTGTGGGTACTACCTGTACACCCCTGCCTACCCCTTCGGGGACCTTTATGGGAAGGTGTGAGTATATATATATATATATATATATATATTAGGACTTGTGCCATATTTTTAAATAATCAAAGAAATCTTTTGTTATTCTAATCAATCAAGTCTACATTGGTAGTTGATATTATTAAATCTCTCTTTTGCATACAATTTTATGTAGCTCTTTATATGTCTGCCTTTTGCCTTCCTTTGATTATCACATATTATTGATGAAATACATAGTACAATAAACAGAAGTAATTAGAATATTTACTAATGTAAGAATTTTTTGTTAAATTATTATTCTACCATATCATTATGTATATTATGTCGACACATATAGTTTTCCATTTTTGCCACTTTGAAATTCATATCATAAATTAAGAGTTCAACCCAACACCACTCAACAGGTATCTGTTTCAATCCAGTTACCACACTTTTGTTGATACTCAATGTTCCCATGTTAGGATTTGCATTGTTAGACAGTTATTGTTATTAAAGAAATATTAAAAACTAATTAACATAAACAAAATGTTTACTTAACTGTCTTACAAAATTAATTTCCAGAGTAAACTTGAGATGTCTTAATCTATACTAATATTATAAAGAGGAAAGATTTGTTTGTTTGTTTGTTTGTTTGTAATGAATAGGCTCCGAAACTACTGGACCGATTTCAAAAATTCTTTCACCTTTGGAAAGCTACATTATCTCCGAGTAACATAGGCTATATTAAATTGGACCCGATAGGTGGCGCTGCGATCGAGTTTCAAGAATTTTACCTTTTTACGACAATGAGGATGGTGGATAGATGGTGGGATAGGAAATAATAACCAAAGTTTATTTTGTCTGAGAAAGTGCGGCGCACAGCTGATGTCGGCGCAATGGCCGTACAAATCGTACAATGTCCGCGTGGGTCAATGACCTCCTTACTAGACCATTTTGTTGAAAATTTAACATAAAAAAAAATATGAATATTTATAAAATTTGTTCGGAATTTTATACGCCCGAAATATATTAAGCTGGTAGTGATATATTGACGTACGATACGCCCTGCCCCAACGGAAAGCGGTTACCATAAAGTTTTGACTGCTGGTGGTTCCTAATTATTTTGCTTATATACAATAATATTGTATTATATTTTTATTTATACTTTGTATTTCCATAAATACCTAGAAGAATTTATACATATAAACTACTTTTTTGTGGAACGTTGAGGTAATTTTTTTTAATGAGTTTCCTGCCTCCAAAAATGTTGGAATTACTTCCTCATACTGATTGACCGAGTAGAGTATAAACGTTTTTAATTATTAGTTTTGTCCTTACCGGTTTTATATCACTGGTTAAGCTAAACTATACGTCCCGCCTTGTAATTGTTGGACGCGTAACCTCAAATTCCCTAGGATGAGTCTAATGTAACGGCTTGAGTTGGTGCACTCGGGCAACTGACAATAACTTCCTTTCGCATCGTATCGTAATCGTATCCTTTCGTATCACCTGCATTTTCGTATCCTTTAGTAAATGTAAATACGTGTCACCTGTATTCAGGTAATAACAATGTTGTCTTTCTGTCTAGTAGATACGTTAATTAGGGCGGTGATTTCGATGTATTCGCCGAGTTTGAGGGAGCGAGATTGGATTAGGTAAATGAGCTTGTTTGTTCATGTTCGCCCCAAGAGTAACTCGGAAAGGTTATGGTTATGTGTTAAAGGGAGCTGTTGCGTTGCGTTATATTCTTCGGAAATCCCGGAACCCTCTATTCATATAAAGACGCGCGGCCAGAGCTGGTTTTTATGCGAGCTAGAATCCCACGTATGTAATCTGTATATGTAGTAGTATGTACCTTTTAGATTTTCCTCCGTCATAAATAGCTAGGTATGAATCAGGACAAGTGTTGGCCGCCCCAGTTGTTGTTAGCGTCCATGGGCTGACTGGAACTATATCTTTGCGTATACAGCAAAACCATATTTTCTGTGTAACAAAAAAAACATCACTACCCACTTGTTTTTCATGCACAAGCGATCAACGTGAATTCGTTCGTAAATTTCATTATCAGTTGTATCAACAAATTTGCGTAGGCCGTCGCCCTGCTCGTCCTTAATCATTTATATGTACTGTCTTCAAACTGTATACGCAACTTAAGTTAACGGTAGGTAGCCTATAGTCGCACTAACTTCAGCGCACTCATTCGTCACCAAAATACTTGTATCATCGTCGTCAGTAAAATACATTTCAAAACTATTTTTATATACTGTGTATGTGTGTTACAGTGTGTTTTTATTATGTAATTAACATTTTTATTTTAAACTTTTTTTTTGATTGGACGAGCTCCTACTAGCGTACCCGAAAAGGATAGACCGAGGTGCCTACATAAGACCTATATTTAGGAGTCAAGAGACAAGGCAAAGCTTGTGGTGTGACAAATTCCTGTAGAGAGGTACTTAAGCTTAGAAAAACTCGTTAGGCTTCAAACGGAGTTAGAATCTGTAATTTTAAATTGATACTTATTACCGGCATATAATGTATCATGATTCTGTTAGTAATTACTTTTAGTCAACATCATACTCGAACTACAATAAAGATCTCCATAAAAAAAGTAGACGAATTTCACCAAAAAGGCGCAATATTTTATTTCAATTATTGTCGTAAAGCATTTCTAACCCTTTCTTCTCCTAAACAGTAAAGATACTTTCACATCGTGTCGTAACGTTCAGATTATTACTGTTGTCGTAGATGTTAGGCAACGCTTGTCCTACTAGGTACGTACGTACTTAGGGGACTGTGAAGTGATTTCTTTCAAATTGACAATGAATAATAAGGCGGCAATCAGTTAGGCTTTGTGCCAAGTTAATAAACTGGGCGCTTATCAACTCCACAAGTTAGGCCAATGTTGCATCAGCTTCTTGAACTTTCACATATATTTTTTCATCCTTTGCCTCCCTCCAGGGGGGTGAATTTTAAACGGTATACTTCTTAAGATCGTGAAACTAAGATAGTTGTTTTTTAAAGCCGTTTAGCGTCAAATATATGTAGAGGCAGACACGGGCAGAGAGAATAGTGTCATACTTCACTTTCATTTCTTAAAACGTACACGACGATTACTAGTAATCAGTAATCCAGCGGGCATCCTTGATTCTCTGATAAATAAACCTGATCTTCCCCAGATTCTAGGCAGATTAGAATCGTTGTATTTAAGTTTCATTATTTCTTTTTGCATAAACTAAGAAAGTATTCTCGTTATGGTAACGAGTGAGGTATTTTTGAAGACCTCAGTTAGACAAACAAAACGTGTTTCTGATTTATTACTTAGGTAGTGGTTGTACTTTACTGTACGGCAAGACGTTTACATTTCAAATTTGTACTGTCTGCAAAATACGTGTGAACATATTCAAGGAGAAATATATTAACAAGATCAATGGCGGTCGGTGCGACAAAATATATAAACATTTGTATGTGAATTTGACCGTAAAACATCATATTCAGACGGAATATCTCATTGTTTGTATAAAATCAGTAACTGTTAGCGTTATTACACAACATAGATCAGGTTCCTCTGGCTTGTTATGAGATAAATTGCAGATTGTTGTTGTAATGTTCGAATATCATTCGCCGTTAAATGTCTGATACACGGTCGACCTAATGCTCATTACTACATGTTCCATAATGAGCGTGCACGCAGCGAGCCTTTAATGTATGTGTACATACATACATGGATATCTAGTATTCGTGATACGGGATAACTAATTTAAGGTATAACAAATAAAAGGGATATATATATATACCAAATGTATATATGATCGATATCGAGATATTAATGTCTAAGATGATCCTATAACCAGTCGGTTTTCATAGTGTCTTTCTTATCAGTCCTTTGTTTTGACTTGTGGATAAACCATTCGTCTATAGTAACAACGGATGTAAAGATCGAATGGGAGATTAGTATTTACAGTTATGTATTTCCGGGTTTTCGAGAGTTGTTTTGATACGAATATCTGATAATGCAGGCGCTTTTATAATACGCAACCATGTATTATATTTGTGTAGTTAATTTACAGTTATTTAGGTTTCACAGTTTGCGAATGACGTCGTTTTTTTTAAACTAATTAAAACTCATTGCACAAAGCTTTCCCAGTTTTTTTATAGCATATAGGTAAATGGCTTTAGCTTACGACTGAACGAATCCTTAGGTTAATACTAAGTAGCAATCTGTAAACTAGCAACACAACTATATTCATGTTTGTAAAAATGTCTTTTGTCTGAAAAAAATGTTTTATCTGTACCTAAGGTCACAGAGCCGTGATCTCACAAGAGTTGCGAGCACGCCCGTCACCTGCCTGGGGCTACTCCGTGAAGATGGCACAAGTTGGAGCCAACATGGAATACCAAGAGTACAAATGGGCATACTCAATCATGGACTCTTCCAAGTAAGTATTTGTAATGTATGTGTATGTAGGTAGGTAAATTACTGATGTGTTCCTACCTACATGATGAAATAAATCAGTCAGTCTTGAGTTCGACGCCATCGTGTTTTATTCCGTAATTACAAGTGGCGCAGTCGTTTAGAAATTCGTTACAAAAACTTCAATATGCCGTACGGAAAACTATATGAATTCGATATTCATGGCCGGGCGAATTGGGGGGCATATGTGCGGCTCGTGGAACAATTCATTCTACTAAATGATATCGGCCGCGAGTTGAAGGTGGCCACGTTGGTTACGCATGTCGGCGCCGCCACGTACGAACTCATGTGTGATTTGTGTTCACCGGATTATCCAGAAAAAAAAGAGTTCAGTGCTTTGGTGGAGTTAGTGCGTGACCATTTGGAACCGAAGCGGTCAGAGATCGCAGAGCGGCACATTTTTCGACAGCGGCGACAGGCGGACAGCGAAAACGTGGGCGTTTTTCTTCAAAATTTGAAACATCTGGCAACGCATTGCAATTTTGGCACTCTTCTGGAGGAAAATATCAGAGACCAATTTGTATCTGGCCTACGAAGTGAAGAGATGCGGTCTCGTCTGTTCGCCGAACCTACGCTAGATTATAAAAAGGCGGTGGAGCTGGCGTTAGCATTGGAGGCGGCCGAGCGGCACGCGGAGACCGCGGCCGCGAGCGGCGCCGCCGTTGGAGCGCCGGGCTCGGGCAGCTCAGGACTCGGGCAGGGCGGCAACGGGATGCATCGCGTGGCGGCAGCGGAGACGGCAGGCCAACCGCGAGGGCGCAGTTCCGCTTGCTGGCGATGTGGTAAAAGTAACCACGCGCCAAATAAGTGCCGGTTTAAATCATATTCGTGTAACAAGTGCAGTGAAAGGGGGCACTTGGCCGCAGTGTGTTCTAAGGGTGTAAAGTTTAATAATAATAATAATGTTCGGTCTAAGTTGCAAAATTATATTGAGCAAAGTGAATCCGACAGTGATGCGAGTGATGGATTGTACCACTTCTCGGCGGAATCAAACCGTAAGGACGATCCATATTACTTAAAGTTGGTTGTTGAAAATAAGTGTATGTTGTTTGAAGTAGATACGGGGAGCAAAATTTCGGCAGTGTCTAAGCAATTCTATGAAAGTAACCTATCCCATTTACCGGTAATTAAGGATGAGGCTAAATTTCGGTCATACTCGGGCGGCGCGATCGTGCCTCTCGGCCGCATCGAGGTGATGGTGACGAGGGGGAGCGAGAGCGCTGTATTACCATTGTTTATCATCGATAATGGAGGACCGCCGTTAATGGGGCGCCTCTGGCTACGTAAATTAAATTTAAAATGTATAAATCTTTTTAATATTGCAGAAAATAATAATCAAATCGTTTCATCGTTAAAAGTCGAATTCCCTGAGGTTTTTAAAGAAGGATTAGGCACTTTCAAAACTGACATAACTTTATATTTAAAAGACACTGAGCCAATATTTTGCAAAGCCCGTCCGATTCCCTTAGCGCTGCGCATACCTGTCGAACGCGAATTACAGAGATTGCAAGATGATTCGGTAATAGTTAAGGTGGAACGGTCAGATTACGGGACACCTATTGTACCGATTATAAAAAGAGACGGATCGATACGCATATGCGGCGACTATAAGATAACGGTAAATAAACAATTAAAGGACTTTCACTATCCGTTGCCGCGTATTGAACAATTATTCGCAGCGTTGAGTGGCGGGGAACAATATACAAAATTAGACCTTAAAAATGCGTACCTACAATTAAATTTAGATAAAGCATCACAGCCGCTTACCGCTATCACTACGCATGTAGGAATTTTTGTATATCAAAGGGCGCCGTTCGGGTTAAAATGTTTGCCTGAAATCTTTCAAAAATTAATAGAAGAAACTCTTTGCGGCATCGATAATGTGGTATGTTTCATCGATGACATCTGTATAACTGGATATAATAGGGCGGTACATATGAGGAATTTAAAGGCTGTGCTATCTAGATTGAAAGATGCTGGCTTGCGTATAAAATATGAGAAATGCGAATTTTTTAAAAATGAAGTATGCTATTTAGGATATAGGATAAATCGACACGGGTTGTACACAGACCAAAATAAGGTGGATGCAATTAGAAATTTACCCGCACCGCAGAATGTGTCTCAGTTACGAGCAGCACTCGGTTTAATCAACTATTACTCGCGGTTTTTGGCAAACGTTAGTACGATTCTGCATCCACTTTATTCATTGCTAGCTAAAGGTGCTCGCTGGAAGTGGACGGACGCGTGTCAGCGCGCGATCGACGACGTAAAGGGACAGCTGGTGAGCGGGCCGGCGCTAGCGCACTACGAGCCGCAGCTGCCGCTGGTGCTGGCGGTCGATAGCTCGGCGTACGGGCTCGGAGCGGTGCTCGCGCACACGTATCCCGACGGCAGCGAGCGCATCGTATGCTGCGCATCGCGCACGCTCAACGAGGCCGAGCGACGATATAGCCAAATCGACAAAGAGGCGCTCGCCATCGTATATGGGGTCGCGAGACACCATCAGTATGTGTTCGGCCGCAAGTTCACCTTGCGCAGTGACCATAAAGCGCTCACGCACATATTTGGCCCCAAACATGGAATCCCACAAACTGCAGCCAGCCGTCTGCAGAGATATGCGGTTCGTCTCGCCGCATACGAATTCGACATAGTGTTCGTGTCGACCGATAAGAACGGGAATGCCGACGGGCTATCGCGCCTGCCTCTAGTCGCCGCCAAGGGGAAAATTAAAGACGACGAAGAGGAGGCGGCTTTCGTGCATTACGTAGAGGATACGTTTCCTTTGAGTCATCGTGACGTCTCGAGGGAAACTAAAAAGGACGCCATCTTATGTAAAATATATGGTTTTATCTTGAGCGGATGGCCAGATCAAACAGAAATAGAAAATGAAAAACCTTACTTCCAGCGCAAGGAAACATTGCAAATCGATCACGGCTGTATCGTGTGGGGATACCGAATTGTCATTCCGAAAGGTTTACGTAAACACATAATCGACGAAATTCATGAGGGGCACGTGGGAACCGTTCGTATGAAACAAATCGCTCGAAATTATGTGTGGTGGCCACTGATCGACACGGACATCGAGGCGCGCGCGCGGTCGTGTGCCGCGTGCCGCCAAGTGCGCGACGCGCCGCCGCACGCGCCGCCCGCGCCCTATGCGTGGCCGCAGGAGCCGTGGGCGAGGTTACACGCAGATTTCTTACACTACAACGGTAAGCATTATTTATTGATCATAGACGCTCACTCGAAATGGATCGAGGTGACCGCCATGACTTCGGGCACGTCGGCGACGCTGGTCATCGGTAAATTGATGGATCTTTTCTCTAGATTTGGTCTACCACGACAACTCGTGAGCGATGGGGGACCGCCATTCACTTCAGCAGAATTGAAGTCGTTTCTCCAAAGGAACGGCATTCAACACATCCTCACTGCGCCGTATCACCCGTCAAGTAATGGTGCGGCCGAAAATGCCGTTAAAACTATTAAAAAGGTAATGAAAAAGGCAACGGTCGACGGGGCATGTATAGATACTGCATTGTACAAGTTTTTGCTGCAATATCGCAACAGTACGCACTGCAGCACACAGACGGAGCCCGCGGTGGCGATGTTCGGCCGTCGGCTTCGCACGCGGCTGGACCAACTCCGCGCGCCCACCGCGGCGCAGAGCGTAGCCGCGGCGCAGCGCTCGCAGGTGACGCACGCCGGTGGTACGCTGCGTTCTTTCGCACCGGGAGACTCGGTGTTAGTTAGGAATTTTTCCAAGTACGGGCCCAAATGGAACGAGGGAACCGTGGCGGAACGAACGGGATCCGTCACATACAAGGTAGCTACGAATAATGGGCAAGACCTTAGTACTAAGCACGCCGATAACCTACTTCAAAACAAATCAAAACGCTTTTCGTGGGCTTTAGATTTAGACCGTGAAGGTCAGTGTAAAGAACATGGTGGGGAAGACAATCGCGGAACTGAGACGCCGGTCTCTTCGCCGAGCGCATCCTCGAGCGCGTACGACATCGCGGAGGCCTCCCCAGCCTTCCCGGTATCGTCGCCGCCCGGGCCGCCGCTGGCGCCGGCCCCGCCGCTCGCGCCGTCCACGCCGAGGAAGCGGACGCGCGCGCCCCCCAACCGATACCAACCACCCACGCTTCGTACACGTCCAGCCAGGACTAATGAAAAGTAAATTAGTCAAGGTACCAATCCAATAAAAAAAAAAAAAAAAAGTTCATGAGATTGAACAGAAACTGTAAACGGTATCTTTCAATCTGGGTAGGCAGGTACTTACCAACATAAAAACTCGTCGTATATATTGTATTAATTACTACTAATTTGTATTAGTACTTACTCATTGTAACCTCTGATCATTCTATGTATGATTGTAATAATTAATTAACAAAAAGAGTCAGAGTATTGTTCTACCTATAAATTTACTGATGTTTGATAACAATGTGATGCTATCATGAACTGTACTATAGTTTGTAAGGCTTCCACTATTGTTATTAGTGTTTTTTTTTTCACTGTTTGTTTTTTTTTTATTTCTTTTTTTTTCCTGGGAGGGGAAGTGTAATGTATGTGTATGTAGGTAGGTAAATTACTGATGTGTTCCTACCTACATGATGAAATAAATCAGTCAGTCTTGAGTTCGACGCCATCGTGTTTTATTCCGTAATTACAGTATTAATACAATAATATGACTTACACAATTCATGAAAAAAATACGTATTGGCAACACCAATCTACTTGAACTTGTTATATGTAATGACCTCCAAAGATCGCCAACCTTTGGCGAAAGTTGGAGTAATTAGTTCAGCCTTGCAGTGCAGCTTGTGTGAATTATAGCAAAAGTGAAATCTTTGTATGTTGCCGTACCATTTAGCAAGGGCTCGTGGTTATATTACTGGAATATTTAACTTTTTCAACCTCACCTCAAAACATTAATGTTTTTCTTTTGGGATCTTGGAGCATACGAGTATGTTAACGGCTGAGTGGCAATTTTCTCATTACTAGTTTTCTGATAAACCCTCTGTTAAAGCACAGTAGTCAAAGTGGGCCACGACGATAATAGAGCGATAATGGTTTATCGAGGCTGCTAAAGCTATTGAAATGACCCCTTTTAGAAATGTTCGCCATTGCACTGAGCTCGTTCAAAAGTTATTAATATGACATCAATGTAAACTAATCGACGTTAGATATCACACCGAAATAAAAATTACATTCTACACGGGTACACACATTTTGGTTTTCATCACACAAATGTGTGCCATAAAATTCAACCAGCGACTTCAAACCAGCAGTCAGGAGATCACACCCGCGTAACGTTTTATTTGACGTATGACATTTATATAGGTATTTAATATATTTTTGTCAAACTAAATATACCTCATATTACTAGTGTAGCTTTTCATAAATAGGTGAAAGATATTTTAAATTGATCAAAAACTGTACTTGTTCTATCCTTACTAATATTATAAATGTGAATGTAAGTTTGTTTGTTACGCTTTCACGTAAAAACTACGAAACTGATCATCATAAAACTTTGTACACATATTCTTGGAGGTATTAGAAGTAACATAGGATACTTTTTATTGAAAAAAAAAACATTTTTACGAAAGATAAAAAAGCCGTCCACGCCGACGAAGTCGCGGGCACAGCTAGTATAATAATATTAGTGTTGATACGACGATATACATATTTTACTCGTTCGTTGATATTGACCACTTCAATGTGTTGTAGGAGCTATGTACCTACATACATACTTAATTATAGATACAAGATGCGACCGCATTGTCCTGAGCGGTCTCAGGCGAACGCTACTAATTGGAGAGGTCTTCAGCGAGCTATAAAGTTACGTTGTAGTGTTATTGATGACAGCGAAAATTTTATTAGGATCAGGTCAATAAGCGGTGATCCACCACTCGGATACGTTATCGGTCCTTTTTAATTAGTTATGGCCAAAATATAATATTAGACAGAGGGTTAAGAAAAAACTAACTTATGGGGCTAATTGACACATATACCATCCACGGATCCTCGCAAACATACACTAAATATTTTATCAAAGTCGGTCGCGGTCATTCGAGTTTTTGCGAGATTAACACACGGCAATTGTTAGTATACGTGCTATATATGCAATACTCTATATAATTGTCGTTATCACATAAATAGTGTAGTGCGACTGTAACTCAATATTGGGCTACTCTCTACCCTTCATTAAATTTGTATAAGAAGGTATTAGTTACTGAGTCAATAAAAAGTAACAAAGTAAAAGATACATAAAAGATCTTGCAAGCACATTACGGCGGTGAACCGATACACACAATCCCAAAAAAATCGGGACATAACATAAATAATACTTTTTTTACGAAGATTGATGTGGGGTTTCTTCAGAAATTATCTCCGAACAGCAGTGACCTCTAAGCGTTGTATCGATATGCGACTTGATCAACTCACAATAATACCGTCTCAATTTTAACTGGGCCATGCCGAATTTTTAATTTGTATTTTGAAAGCATGGAAAGTTGTTGTTTTGCGCCCGCCCGAACGTATACGTATAAGGTTTGTTTTTATTAATGTAAATATTAAAAATAAGCTTGTATACATTTTTACTATATTTACAGACTGCTCAGAATTCCATAATATGGCGCAATTGTTTTGTTAATTTTTTCAACAGCTGTTAAAATAATAAACATGTTTTTCATTGAGTTTGACCTTTTGAAATATGTTGAGTCGTTCCAGTTAAATTGCATGCAATGAACTACATGAGTTAAGTTACAGGTTCATACCCGTTATATAAAAAAAAAAAAAAATATATATTTATTTCAGGCACTTGACCCATAACAAAATGGCATTATAATTAAATATAATGAAACAAAGAAATACAATTAAACTACAATACAAAAAAAATGGAAAAAAGTTATGGTTTTCTGAATGTAGGTTAACAGGCCTGTCGTCTGTCTCGTTGGCATCTTCAGCGTAATGTGTAAGGGTGTTCGTACACCTTCTTGCTCATTGGGGACCATATCTAATACTCAAAAAACTAGCTGTGCCCCGCGGTTTCACTCGCGTTAAATTTGATTATCCGCTGCCTTGGGTAGCAGAATGATCGTATATAGCCTATAGTTTTCCTCGATTAACGGACTATCTTATGCAGAACTTTTTCGAATCCTTTTAGCGCCTATTTCCCAAGATTAGCGCGTTCAAACAAACAAACCCTGTCTATTTATAATATTAAGTGTAGATACGGATAGCCTACAAGCAATCCGTCCACATCACGTTTCCATATGACAAGGGTCGCCTCCACCTTTGAGCGACATCTGTAATTTGTTACTTTGGTTAGTTAGTATTTAAAGTAAACTTTGTGTCATAGTATATAACAATACAATTGTAATTTTACACTTGTTCGACCAGCTGTAATGTGTGATAATAATTCAAGAGCGCTGTATCTTGTACTTATTTATTTGGAAATAATTAGTTACAGTCATGTCATTGAACGCAAATGAATCGCAATGCCTCTACTCCCATGATTGTGTATTTAAACAATGGTTTGTTTTTACACATATTCACGTCTTCCCCACAAGCGTCTCCGAAAGGGTAGGCCGAGCTCTAACACCACCCTCTTTTCGCCCGAGATGCAATTAGTTGTCAACGTGACAGATGGCGAGTTCGTCGCCTTTTCTCAAGCACGACAATACATATATACTTTTTTTAATTGATTCCCAAACGCATGTATGTTTTGCTTCTGCGTTAGCTCGTGGTGTGATTGATCACTGTTTTCTTTTCAGAGTATCGGCGTGTCTGATATCGATGTTGCTCATCGTGTACGGCAGCTTTCGATCTTTGAACATGGAGCGCGAGGCGCGCGAGCGGGCTGAGAAGGAACGCGAGGCCACGCTACTGGGCGGCGGCAAACCTTCTACTTCCACTTCTTGTTCTAGCAGTGAGTTCATGCTAACTTCTAGCTCATTTTTGTCATGTCATGTTTGTACGCATGACTTCAGCTGTAGGTGCAGAAATAATATACTCGTGGCAAATTGTGTGGCTATGCAACCTGGTGAGCGTGTTTGAAAAGGATAATGAATGTGGATAGAGCGATACAGGTTTGTACGTCAACAGAGAATTTGCACTCTACTCTATCTGCCTATACCGTGAAGGGCTCCGTGTATGTATGTGCTCTTATTATGATGCCTCTGGTCAGCGGGCTTTGTGTGAATTGTCCGTAGTATATATAAATGTATGTACTTAAGATATGCAATGTGCACGTTGCCTAGTTCGTCTCACGAGAGCCTTGCAGGGCCTGCTCTGGCGCCTATGCATTATGTATGTGTTATACTTACGCCCGCTCTACGTAAGCCTTATTCAATACACTTATGTCACCTTGTATGGTACTAATCACTTGTCGTGAAATAGTACCTCCATTAAGACAACCATGTAGTCACGGCTTTCTTAAAAGAGGTCAAAACATATTACAAATGCTGGCCAATTAGTTATGGTTCGTATTCCGGCTTCACTTGTAACTAAAACCAAACCACGAGGATTATTAAACTTGCTGGTTATTTATATTTATTATTTGTATTATGTAGGAACTTGTACTGTAGTAATTTCCTACAAACAATGTCTTATCTTTAAGTGTAGAGCGGGTATGTCTTGTTGAAAATGTCCTCAGAAATCGAGAGAGGGTTAACCTACCTTTAATCCTAGGCATTCAGTCCTCTGCTTGAGTACTAGTATTCTAGCATTTGCAAATTACACACCCGTTCACCTGTTCATTGAAGAATGTTCAACATGCAGATGTGCAAACCCTGAACACGATGCAAGCGCTGTGCTTCCCGCTGGGCTCTTCGGTCACGCTGCTCATCATGTTCTTCTTCTTCGACTCCATGCAGACGCTCGTCGCAATATGCACTGCCAGTGAGTATACAGCCTCTAAGGCTTCTAATGGTTTTACAATTTACACTTACGTAACCTATTCGACCTAGATCTAGAATCTAGATCGACCATCTGCCGACAATTTTTTCGCGAGCCCACTTTTGTAGCTTCTGCATGTGGGTAGTTATCTGGTGTTACACATGGACGATTCCCTAGCGATTTCTTTTTACCACAAGAGTGCCACATAAAAATACGGCCCACCTGATGGGAAACGGTTACTGTAGCCTATTTACAAAATCTATAGATTAGGTACTGGTACAGCGCTCCTAGCGGGATTGGAGCTAAATTATTTTTGACAGGTGTCAAAGCGTGAATTCGCTATACTATTTAATAGAAACTTCGTGGTAGAATGTACCTACAAATGAGTAAAGTTACTTTTACAAATCTTGTAAAACACCTTCGGACAATATTAGGTACCGATTCTTAGAACGCGATTCGTAAAATGTATGACTAAATACGATTGTTGTGCAAGAACTTGAAGATTACCCAAAATATTATTATCCACGCTTTACGTAAAACGGAGATGTGTCTCAAGTCTCAACGCTTGAACGGACATCATGAACCTAAGTAAGTTTATGTTTGTCCTTGTGCGCCAACATCGTCGCCAACGGCCGCACTAAACGCTCGTCTCTAATCGGAGATAACTAGCGTGCACGATCCGCTTATTATGTCCAAAGATCCCACAAACTGTCCACAATTGAACATTCCCGGTAAAGTCAGCTCAAGGTTTGTCAACATTTATATAACTGTGTTGTGAACCAGATTCAATTAACCAAGGCGGCTTCTAAATTGATTGGAGCATTTTTCCTTATTGGAAATAAAATCACTGTTATTCAATAAAACATTATTCGAGGATATCTTTATTCGGGGTAAGGATTCGCTTGCCCCCGAATTATATTCAATTACTATATGCTGTGATTCTGC
This sequence comes from Drepana falcataria, assembly GCA_945859725.1. Taxonomy (NCBI): domain Eukaryota; kingdom Metazoa; phylum Arthropoda; class Insecta; order Lepidoptera; family Drepanidae; genus Drepana; species Drepana falcataria. Next base: position 3,058,318 of record OX243941.1, on the reverse strand, counting down.
TTGCAGCTTAGGTAACTTTTTAGTCTGTGAGAAATCTTACACGGAGCTTAGTTAGCCTGGATTTAAATGCCGGTATTTACTTTATTCATGATTACATTTGGATTTTTAGGCTCCGTTGCGTATCGAGCAATATAACGTGATAAGTAATTAAATACTGCGCCATATTCCACAAATATATAATTAAAAACAAAATTAGTGAGTTAATTATAAAATAAAATATACAACTAATGTGACAAATAAATATGCTCGGTTGTAAGCGGTTATCGCTTTGTGAAGAGATGGATGAATGTGGACGAAACGTCTGTAAGACTAGAGAAATCCGGTCTCGGCTTATACTGTAGAGTCCTGTCCTTGGTCGTGTGTTGGTGTGACGGTAACTGTGGTACCTGTATGTCTGCAGTAATAGCGTGCGCTGCGCTGGCGTTCCTGCTGACGCCGCTGTGCCAGTACGTGGCGGGCAGCGCCGGGCTGGGCCGCGGCGCGGTGTGCGGCCGCTACTCCGTGCCCGAGCTGGCCGCCGCGCTGCTGGCCGCCGCCGTCGTCGCCGTCTGGGTGCTCACCGGCCACTGGCTGCTCATGGACGGTCGGTCGCTCTATACTACTAACGCTCTAACGGTCACAGGGTACACTTTGGAATAACATATTTAAATATAGACTTAGCACTTAAATGATAATCTTACCGTTTCCAAAAGAAATGCCTGTCGGTAGAAGAAATGGCAGATCAGACTTCCCAGGCCACTTCAAACGTTTGTTCTGTTAAGCGTCTGCTATTATACTTGATTTCCAAAATTGTGCGCCACTAGAACTAACACAGTTCGACCTTGTTCAAAAGGTTTTAATACCACTCAGACAGAAAAACAAATATGCTGCCCGCTTGATGGTAAGAGGTTACCACCGCCTGTAGCCGCTTGCAAAAGCAGGGTATGATCGGCGCGTTGCCAAATAGTGTAGAGTATAAGCCAATGTGTGGTGTACAGCGATGGGTATGGGTCTGTGTGTGACCTTCATCGCGCTCATCCGGCTGCCGTCGCTGAAGGTGTCCACGCTGCTGCTCACGGGGCTGCTGCTCTACGACGTCTTCTGGGTCTTCTTTTCCTCATACATATTTACCACCAACGTCATGGTCAAGGTTGCCACCAGGTAATTATATACATACATACGTATCATCACGGTGCGCAATATAACCTAGGCTTTTAGCTCTGTGAATTCTGAATTATATGTACGAACCACAAGGGTTTTCGAAAGCGTAGGCTGGTGTATAACCCCACTTTTCCCCGGAACTGTTTGTGCCGACGTGAGGGGTAGCAAGTCTGTCGCCGCATTGAAATGTGCTCGCAGATATCTGCAGGTTTCTTTGGGAGGTTTCCCTTTAGCGTCGTTATGTTGGTGTATCAAATCACTATAATACTTAAGATCTGATAAGCTCATTGGTGTGTGTCAAGCTATGATTTATGAAGTTTACACACGTACCTGATAAACTACCAATGAGTTTATCAGATGTGTCAAGCTATGATTTACAAAGTTACATTTACCTAAGTATGGTCCTATAGCCTACAGTATTAAAAATAAATTTGAAAAGCCAGTAGTAATTTAATCGCAAACAAACGTGACTATTACGGCTAAAATATAACCTTGGCAGAGTAAGCCCAGGCCACGTGTTGCCAATGAGTGTATGTGCCATATACATGAGAGCGGTCTTGCGCAGGCCGGCGGAGAACCCCATGAACGTGGTGGCGCGGCGGCTGCAGCTGGGCGGCGCGCTGCGGGACGCGCCCAAGCTGTCGCTGCCCGCCAAGCTCGTGTTCCCCTCCATGCACCACCAGGGACACTTCTCCATGCTGGGTACTGTGCTTCCTACTAGCGCATAATGGCACTATCCAATTGCTAAGTTATTTATTACTAGCGGTCCGCCCCAGTTTCGCACGGGGACATATGATTTTTTTTTTATAAAAGTAAATATAGCTTATGTCACTCAGGGTGAATGTGGCTTTAACAATAATAATCTGTTAAGTAGTTTCGGAGCCTATACAATACAAACAATCAAATCTTTCCTATTTATAATATTAGTATAGATAATGATCGAGTATACACAAACAGTGTACACATCAATTATTGGCGACTCGAGCATAGGCTCGATGAAAGGAAATACTACGCTAGCGGACAATTGAACAATACTAGCTACGTTTCGCAATTTTGCCTGGTGACATGTGTTGTGTGGTATTTTTGTGGATGTATTAACAAATACATAATACATCGCATACGAAATCAATTCGTAAGTCGTATACACAACATCACAATCATTCGTAATTGTACTATCTTGGCAGCTGTACTAATTTAATAAATATTTCTGCAATTGACAACCAAGAATTGAGGAAGATTATATACTATATAGCGTCATGCTACGAAAGTTGAACAGCGTGAAAAAAAATATGTTCCTACTTAATGTAGGCTAATCGTCTAATATATGTACTACATATTATGTAGTACATATTTCGCAGAGATTATCAGATATTTTTTTACATGTCAGGTTTGGGTGACATAGTAATGCCGGGGCTACTGCTGTGCTTCGTGCTGCGCTACGATGCGTACAAGAAGGCCACGCTCGTGTGCCAGATGGGGCAGGTCCCTGGCCCTCGGTCGATGGTGGGTGAATACTTCTTTTATGTATATTTTCACGTCAGATGGATACTAGTCCTTCAACACCATGATTATTTTCCGTCAGTTGTATTATTTTCATTATTTATTTGATAATGAAGGACGAAGCGAAAGTATGTAAGGATCGTAGCAAATGGAAATAAGTGGTCTCTGCCTATCCCTACGGGAAAGAGGCGTGATTATATTATATTATTTATATTATATATGTCGGAGAAACACTTTTCTCAACGACATCGTCTACAGTGGTTGAGGACTTGGTGGGCGTCATGAGGGTAAAGTGCGAGCACAAACACGATGATTACAATGTTCACAATATTTAATTACGTTAATTCACACAAAATCAGTTACACATTCAAGCCGATAACTAATAGCCAGAAAGAGAAATTATTAAGACCGAGCAGTGAGTTCAAAGCGACACTTGTTTTACACCACTAGCGAACCAACCTCAAGGACCCAGCTCGATCCGTCTTCACTTCACGACACGACTCTCTCATAAGTGTTTAAACGCCTTGTAAAAAAAGATGGCGCCTCGACCTCACTCAAGCCCCGCGCTCTGCTCTGATTGGTCATTACTTAAATTACAATAATAATATTATTTAGTCTAGAAAAACGTTACTTATAAAGCAAAATCAAATTAAAAGTTATTAGAAGTTTTTACAATTTCAATAAACACTAAATATAGCACAATATGCGTTAAACAGTAATTCAGTTGACAATGGCTACTTAATAACTTCCTACTTTAAATATAATCACAAATCCGTTTTCAGAAACATGTTCTAGGCTTTACAACAATGTAAAAATTCGTATTAAATTATATTAAGATTTCTAAAATGTGTTTACGTGATAAAGAGACAATTTTATGCAGTATCGTACAATCAACCATAGACTACTATTAGTATCAATCAACAAGCAACTCCTTCAATGGCTTCCTCCGACACGGCCGTCCTGACATATCACACGCCCTCGTGTGATGTTGAAGGCCGCGCATCATCATTATCTGAAATAAGATAGTTTGGTATAGTTCGGCCACTCCTGACCAAGAAAATATCAGAACCTTAATAACCTCAGTGCTACACATCTTCAAGTGCGTAGTTTAATCACACTATTAATAACAATAACAACCATATGGCCACCTCGCCCTTAACTAGTTTCACTTTCAATGGCCACCTCGCCCTTAACTAGTTTCACTTTCAATGGCCACCTCGCCCTTAACTAGTTTCACTTTCAATGGCCACCTCGCCCTTAACTAGTTTCACTTTCAATGGCCACCTCGCCCTTAACAAAACTATGCCAAACTTTAACTATCTACTTGGTACTAAAATACCTTAGATAAAATTACTACGCTTTATCACACGATAGTACACTTATGATCAGTCATTCGAACAGAAGGTATTATACGAAAATCTTACCATCACAGTCATCTGAGAGACACGGATCCAATTCGGTTGGGATATAAGAATGGGGAAGTGGACGTATGCGGTCTCTCGCGTATTTGTAAGTGCGATTACAACTTAAACTTTTGAGATGATACCTATCACCGTCCAGTATTTCAATTACTTCAAAGGGTCCTTTATATTTAGCATCTAATTTTGTTTGATTCCGGTCGTGGTTTTCTATTAAAACGTAATCCCCCACAGAAAACGATATGACTTTTGCCTTGTTTCTATCAAACCGTGCTTTATCAAGACATGCGTTTGTTTTTATAAGCCTATCGGCTTGTTCTCTAACCTCTTCGACGTCTATCTCAATCTCATGATCGTCTACTGTTACCAAATTTAACGGTCTAGCTACTCTACCTATTAGCAGTTCCAGAGGGCTTGCTTTAGTCACTCTATGAATAGTGCTGTTTATAGAGAGTTGGACATCGTCTAAAGCGTCCTGCCATGACTTATCTGGGCTTGTTTCTACGACTGTTAGCATGTTTTTGAGTGTACTCATTAAGCGCTCTACTTGGCCATTCGCGCGGCAAGAGCCTGTTGCTATTAGGTGTAAATGGATATTGTGACTTGCGCAAAAATCCTTGAAATCTTTGTTAGCAAAACACCTGCCTTGATCCGCGATGACACGGACTGGGGTCCCGAAGAGAGATATGGACGTTTTAAGAGCGCTGATCGCACTATCGGTGTTAATTCTTGTGGAATGCCTGAGTAACACATACTTAGTAAAAGCGTCTACAAGGACAAAAACATATTCCTTTTGATCGTTTTTGCCACTGAGCTTACCTGTGGCGTCGATGTGGATCGTGTGCCAAGGTATATTAGTTTTCGGTATAGGATGTAACTCTATCTGTTGTTTACCACTTCGTGATTTGGCTACTTTACATGTTATGCAATTTTCAACAAATTTTCTGACGTATTTAGTCATATTTGGAAACCAATAATGTTGGTATACCTTTTCTAACGTTTTATCCCATCCTAAATGAATAATAGATTCGTGAATATGGTTTATAACCGACCAGCGAAACGCTCTAGGTACAATTGGAAGCCAAATATTGCGATTGTTCCTTTGAATTTTTCTGTAGAGAACATTTGATCGCATTTCGTAGATTTTACAACTCTCTAAATCCAAATCGTCGCTTTCAAGTTTACTAATGATTTCATTACATTCGGGGTCTCGCCGTTGTTCCGCTTGTAACCAGTTAGAGGATAGCTCAGCTATATTGACGCGTTTCTCCACTACGTAATTTTCTCTATTTAAACTACGAGTATCACCGGCGGCGATGTTGGTTGTCTCGGGTAAATGATTTCGCGAGAAAAAGTCGACGTGGGCCATTCTCCTGCCTTCCCTGTATTGAATGTCGAAATCAAAGGCTTGGAGGAAGGCCCACCATCGATGCACTCTAGGGGTTAAGTCTACTTTGGCTCTTGACGCTTTCAGCGAATTGCAGTCAGTAACGACCGTAAAAGATCTGCCATACAAATAATGACGAAAGTGCTTCACAGAGTTAACAACCGCTAGTGTCTCTAACTCATAAGAGTGGTATCGAGACTCTGCAGGCGTAGTGCGTTTACTATAGTACTCTACTGGGTGTAATTTTGAGTCTACTCTTTGGAAGAGGATCGCGCCGTAACCTTCACTGCTCGCATCTGTATGTAGCTCTATGGCCAGCTCCGGATTAAAGAGCATCAAAACCGGGGATGAAGTAAGCGTTGATATTATGTCCTGCCGAGCTGCTTCGCACTCTGTGGTCCAAGTTATTTTTGTATTATTGTTGGCTAGCAAACGGTAGAGTGGTGCCATCTTAAGTGAAAAGTTATTGACAAATTGCCTAAAATAAGATGCCAAGCCCAGAAACTGTCTTAGTTGACTAACGGTTTGCGGCGGTTGGGAGTTAGTCAACGCGGTTATTTTGCGAGGATTGGGTCTGATTTCACCCTCTGATATTTCATATCCTAAAAACTGGACCTGTTTCTTTAAAAAGACACATTTTTTCAAATTGAATGAAAATCCAGCATCCGTGAGGGTTTTTAGCACTACTTGTAGACGTTCCAAACCTTGCTCTACACTGTCCGCAGGTATAATCAGATCGTCCATGTAAACGATTGCGTAAGAGTATGCTAGGTCACCTAGAGCTGTATTGATGGCTCTCTGATACACAGAGGGGGCATTTCTTAAGCCAAATGGCATAGCAGTAAACTCATAATGAGCATCAGGAGTAATAAATGCTGTTTTTTCAATTGAATTTGACTCTATATTTATAGGCACTTGATAGAAACCACTGGCCATGTCAAGACATGTGTAAAATCGCATGCCTGCGAGTCTCTGAACTTGATCACCGATTAGAGGCAGGGGGTACCGGTCAGGAACCGTATTGGAATTTAGTTCTCGGTAATCTACGCACATCCGGTCGGTGCCATCGCGCTTTTTCACTAAAAGTATCGGGCTAGCAAAAGGAGACTTGCTTGGTCTAATTACTCCCGCAGACAATAGTTCACTACACTTATTACGTACTATCATTCGCTCTTCCGGACTGAGATGATAAGGCCGCCGTTGGACAATTTTGTTAGGGTCTACTAAATTAATTTCTAGTTCACCTGTTTTTACTCTACTAGTAGGCGTACCTTCAACAAACGAGTCTTTAAAAATGTTTAGGATGTCTAATAATTTTGGTTTAAGATCATCCGGCATATCGGTATCTACGTTACGAAAATCAACCACCGCACTACCTATGTTACAAATGTTGACTTGAGAGGGTTTCTCAACAATAGTGAGTTTATCACTTGTTATATGTACTGATAGCCCTAAAGCCAATAGATCGCGTCCGATCAAAGCGTCGTTATTAAGACAATCATCGGGCACAATGTGGAATAAAATTTCTACGCTATGACCACTAAGACTGACCCCACATAAGATCTGCGAGTCGCATAATACGCTAGATTTTCCTACACCGGTCAAGGTAACAAGTGCATGTTGTAATACACCAACAAGCTTGCGAGAGACGCTCTCTTTAATTAAGGAACAATCAGCACCGGAATCGAAACAAAATGAGAAGCGCTCACCAAATTGAGTGATTATTCCGGTGATAGGTCTCACATCGCACATGTCCACTCGCTTCACGACGCTGGGTGCCGCTGCTAGTGCAACCGGCAATGCCTTCGAGCACCGTGATGCTACGTGACCTTCAACACCACACTTGAAACAAGTGACAGAGGGCCGAGTAGCAACGGCCGTGTTGGGGCGCTCGGAGAACGGAGTTGTTTGCTGCTTGTCTTGTGGTCGGCTGAAACATTCAAAGGATTTATGTCCAAATTTTCCGCAAGAGTAACATTTGCTTGATATGAAACTCAACTTAGGGCGTTTAGTATCATGCGCAGCGCTTGTAACAGTTTTCGCTGCCTCTTGGTAGCTTCTTTTGCGGTAAGAAAAGGCCATCAACTCTCGCTGCATTTTAATGCGGGTAGATATTTCTTCCGAAAATATGTGACGTTGTAATCGCGGCTCGATTTGCCCCATATGTGCAAGTATTAGCGATACCACTATCTCCTCCTTACCTAAACTACCCCAACGTGACATAAGCAGAGTAAATAGACGACTTGAATATGCAGCGAGGCTTTCACCTTCTTGCGGTTTACTATTTAGCGTGTTTAGTATTGTAGCTGCACACGTTTCAAGCTTATCAAAGCGGGAAAGAAAAATTTCCTTAAAATCTATCCATTTCATATTAGGAAAAACTATTTGGGAAAACCATGTTGCGGCTGAACCTCTCATGGCTTTGCTAAGTATAAGGACTAGTTGACTTCCCTGTATATTGCGGTCCGATAAGCAGATGTCCGCCGTTGTTAGCCAAGCACGTGCGTCGCTGTCTGCTACTTCCGGTTCAAATTTAGGCAGCGTGATGGTCTTGTCCTCTGATCTCGGTGGGTTGGATAGCGCCTCCACGAGCAGCCGCATGCTGGTTTGCTGCGCCTCAAACAATGCGCGCCATTCGTCTTCTGCTGGTGTCCGTAGATTTTCATTTTGTGCCGGCACCGATCCCACTTCTGATGTCGGAGAAACACTTTTCTCAACGACATCGTCTACAGTGGTTGAGGACTTGGTGGGCGTCATGAGGGTAAAGTGCGAGCACAAACACGATGATTACAATGTTCACAATATTTAATTACGTTAATTCACACAAAATCAGTTACACATTCAAGCCGATAACTAATAGCCAGAAAGAGAAATTATTAAGACCGAGCAGTGAGTTCAAAGCGACACTTGTTTTACACCACTAGCGAACCAACCTCAAGGACCCAGCTCGATCCGTCTTCACTTCACGACACGACTCTCTCATAAGTGTTTAAACGCCTTGTAAAAAAAGATGGCGCCTCGACCTCACTCAAGCCCCGCGCTCTGCTCTGATTGGTCATTACTTAAATTACAATAATAATATTATTTAGTCTAGAAAAACGTTACTTATAAAGCAAAATCAAATTAAAAGTTATTAGAAGTTTTTACAATTTCAATAAACACTAAATATAGCACAATATGCGTTAAACAGTAATTCAGTTGACAATGGCTACTTAATAACTTCCTACTTTAAATATAATCACAAATCCGTTTTCAGAAACATGTTCTAGGCTTTACAACAATGTAAAAATTCGTATTAAATTATATTAAGATTTCTAAAATGTGTTTACGTGATAAAGAGACAATTTTATGCAGTATCGTACAATCAACCATAGACTACTATTAGTATCAATCAACAAGCAACTCCTTCAATGGCTTCCTCCGACATATATATATATTTGATTATAGTTTATATTTATCCATCCCTGGGTTCATGTTTCCTCAGTCGTCGTAGCATTACGTTAGGGCCATTTTGCAATTGCTACTTAACCGATGAATGGTGAGACCATAGGCCTCCAGTGTGGCGTTTCTTAGATGCTAAGCAAACATAGCTAAGGGCACCCCTGTGATATACTGGTGATGTGAGGTACTGGTTAGTAGGTGGTGGAGGTAGTAGGTGCTGGTTCGTTAAGTGCTGCGGTATTAGTCAATAGTAATAGTAGTGTATCAGTATGTCGTCGAAGGTGTAGTATGTGCGTGTGGCAGGGATCCCGGCTGACGTACTTCCACTGCTCGCTGCTGGGCTACTTCCTGGGGCTGCTGACGGCCACGGTGTCGGCCGAGGTGTTCAAGGCGGCGCAGCCCGCGCTGCTCTACCTCGTGCCCTTCACGCTGCTGCCGCTGCTCACCATGGCCTACGTCAAGGTGAGCTCACATCGCTACAGTGGCTATAAGCCAATGGGCCTAGACTTTGATCACTGCCTTGACAATCACTTGTGGCTTGGCAATTAGGTTCTGCTATAAGAAACTTTATTGTGGTTTACGTAAGTTTCTACTAGCATACTTTCGGCGAAAAGGGGTGTTAGACACGTCTGAACTTATCTAAGACGTATAGATACAGGACCAAATATAAAATAATTTCATATGTCATTAGGGAGACCTGAGAAGAATGTGGAGTGAACCGTTCATAGCGCCGCCGAACGGCAAGGCGGGCGCGGATTTCGACGTGTGATGGGCTCGCGCCGCGCCGCTTCACCGCACTGAGACTTCGCCCCGCGCCCACTGGCCCGCGCACGCCTAGCTAGCAACGCTATTTTATTTTATATGAACACGAACAAATGTATAAATACGTAAGTACAGAGAATATTACGAAGTTATTCATTGGTTAGTTAAAAGAAACAACTTACAGAGTTACACTTACATTGAACACATTCGCTGGCTAGGTGTGCATTAACCCAGGACACACCGTGCATTGATGTGTTTACGATACTATAAAGACATAAGGTGTATGTATTAGGTTAGAAAGTATGCTTTCATTTCAGTTTAATTATTTTTTAAGATGGAAAGTTACAGCACAGGGTAACTTCAGCTCGAATATGTAGACGGACCACGGAGGACTGCCACTGTGCCAGTGTATATTAATACCGAAAAGTATATCTCTATCTCACTAATACTCAGTTTCTTCAGTTGTTGCATTTGGCTAGCCCACATATTTTTGTAAACTATTCTTATTTGAACCTAAATGGCAGGCTGCTGTATCTAATTGAAACTCTTGTAATGTGTATTTGTAAAATAATAAAGTATTCTTCCTTTCAAATCTTGACATGTCACATTACAGAACTACCAAACCGTGCCAAATGTAAAGAAAACATTACTTTTTACATTTCCACAATCAATATTTATAAATGAATGATTTATTTCAACTGAGGGTCACATTACTCAGCCTGCTGTTCATATATAATCCAGTGAGCAAATGAGCAATCAAGTGTTATGTATGTAGGCTTAAGATCTTTCTAGGAATCTCATTTGCAATTAAGATTTAATGGATTTGATACTACAATATTATTCATGTTGTGTAAATTGTGTTTGGGACCGAACTATGGAAACTTGTATATGTCATATTCATTTTGCAACAGGTGCCAGTGTCAGGTTCAGTTAAACTTTGTTGTCACTGCCTTAGACTGAATGTTTTCAATTAAATTTTTTCTATGCATTGAAGGAGTATTAAAGACAGTGTTTAGTCTATATGTAGCCAGTAAGCTAACTATTGTTGTTATTATTATAGCAACTGTATTGTTGTTGTAAGTTATTTGATTGAATTTAATGGGAGGATGTTAAGACATTTACATCGTAAGAGAGTTATATACCTACTGTGTATGTGTGATTTGATTATTTTTTACTTTTTATAACAATCTAATGTTGGATTTATTGTAATATTATTTTGTGAAGAAGTATTATTTGTAAGTTTGCTGTGTGGCTGTTTAGCACTAACACTAGTATTTCTAATGAAGTGATATTTTTTTTATTGAGGCTTAATTTTGAATTGCGATGTAAACAGATGTGGTTCTAACATATTGGTTACTTACCACAGTACACTTAGCAGTGGATTTTCTCAGTTCATATAACTTTATATTCAGCTATGAGAAGTATAACTTTGATGTATTTTTTAGATATTTATATGATAAAAGTAATTGAAGTTTTTCATTGATGTACATAAAATTTATTATAAAATGTAATAGTTAAGATTGATGTTTAATAGTCAAATTCAGATTCATGTGTCGCAGAGTATTAATGTATATACATATTGTCCACACAATCCATTATCTAAAACTGGGAATGGCATTTAATATTTTTATATGTATCTGTGGCAAGTGAATTACTATCAATACTTAATAAAAATATTAGATGAATATTATCATGGACATTTATTTACACAATATAAGAAGCACATGACCCTTGTTCATATTATTTACTTGTTTCCACTTGTTTGTTAGTGTCTCGTTTCTCAATAAATCGCAATTGCTTCTTACGCATCCTCTTCAGTTTGCTTGTGTTGGTAATGACTTGCACAATCTCAGACTTTCGCTTGTTCTCCTCCGCCTTCTTAATGTTCTCCCGCCGTCGTTCCTTGCGTTGCTCTTGTTTTAGTTTGGCTTCATCCAACATTTGCTTAGATAGGTCTTTTGTTCTTTTAAGCTCTATCCGTAAAGCAGTCTTTTTATCGAAGTTTTGTCGTAATCCTTTTGTCTTATTTATTGTAGAAAATCTGAAATAAAATCAAAAAAGAAATTATGTATTTAAGAATAGAAAAAGAAAAGTGAAAAGTAAATTGGTTGTGTGTGTGTGACAACTTAAATCATAAACATGCTATTTCAGAATATCTTATATTTAGAAGAGAGAACTGGCGATCTATACTCTCTGCCTACCCCGTTAGGGACTTGGCGTGATGATATGTATATGTATGTATGTATCTTATATTTATAATCTTGCAATTACTTCTCTTTTTGAGACTTCCAAAATCTGCCAGACTTAGGTTTGCCGCGTATCGCCCCCAAATTTTGTTTACTTTTAGCCATATGAGAAGAACTGTTTGCACCTTCATTTGCGTTAGAATTTTCAGTTTTTTCCATATTTGTTTTTATTGGTAGAACTTGATCATCAGTTTTCATGGTATTTTTCTCTAAAGATCCAATGCTTTACACACATGTGTAATTTACTCTCAATGTCTCCACCAACACAATTTCGGACTGTCAGACTGATATGACATATGACAGTAAGTAGATAAAATGTACTAAATGTAATGACATGAATACACGTCTTTCAATCGCAAACATATTTTGGTAATAGCACCACTTAGGTTAAAAAAAATATATGTGATGAACTGATAAGATACTTCATACAATCCTACTACTATACAATTATAGTAATGGAAGCTGGATTGGTGGCAAATAAGATGACAGAATAATTATGCACTAAAGAAATCCAAGCCTTACTATCTAAAATAATCGTAAGAGGTGAACCAAAGAATTTAACTGTGTATGCTCTATGATATCATTTTTGAAATAGTATTCTATTTATAAAAATAGAAGTTTGAATACACTATAATACACAATGAAAAACAAAATACTAATATCAGACTTTTGTTCCTGTCCTAGCCTAGCAGATATATTCAATCAATGCTTGGACAGTGGCGAGTTTCCTGATCTAATGAAATATAGTAAAGTAGTACCAATTTTTTAATCGGGTTGTAAGAGTGATCCCTCTAGTTATAGACCTATATCTGTGCTTCCAGCATTGAGTAAAATCTATGAAAAAATCATGTTGGACCAGATGTTATATCATTTCAACTCAAACGGCATTCTGCATAGTCAACAGTTTGGTTTCACGAAGCGTAGGTCGACAACGGATGCGGGAGTAAAACTCGTCACTCACATTTTGGAATCCTGGGAGAAGTCCCAGGATGCCATTGGCATTTTCTGTGATCTATCGAAAGCGTTCGACTGCGTCGACCACAACACACTGATCTGTAAATTACACCACTACGGAATTCGTGGACTCGCTGCTGATCTTGTTCTTTCTTATTTATCAAACAGACAGCAAAAAGTTAATGTAAATGGGGCGTCGTCCTCCGGGTCTTTAGTCAAGATGGGCGTACCCCAAGGTTCAATTCTCGGTCCTTTTCTATTTCTTGTTTACATCAATGATCTCCCTTATATGATGGCCAAGTTATCGGATATTATTCTCTTTGCTGATGACACCTCGCTAATTTTTAAAATAGATAGGAAAAATACGAATGTCTTGCATGTTAACGAAAGTTTAACTGTTCTCTCGAAATGGTTCGCAGCTAATAATCTTTTACTGAATCCAAACAAAACGAAATGTCTTAAGTTCTCTTTACCAAATGTAACACAACGGGATCTGAATTTAAATCTTGACGGAAACAAACTTGATGCTATAGCGGAAACTGTATTCCTAGGAATTACCATCGGCTCAAAATTGCAGTGGGGCCCGCACATTAGAACACTTTCCGGTCGGTTAAGCTCAGCTGCATATGCAGTACGGAAAATAAGGCATTTAACTGATGTAGCTACAGCTAGGCTAGTATACTATGCTTATTTCCACAGTATTATGTCCTATGGCATTCTGCTGTGGGGATCAGCGGCGGACGTTGACTCAATTTTCATTCTTCAAAAGAGGGCGGTCCGCGCGATCTATGACATGGGTCCTCGCGAGTCTCTCAGAGAGAAATTTAAAGAGATCGACATACTAACTTTGCCTTCACTCTATATTTTTGAATGAATTTTATATGTCCGCAAAAATAGAGGGATTTACAAAATTAAAAGCGACTGCCATCATAAAAATACCCGCAGTAAACATGAAATTGTAATCCCGAAATACAGATTAACAAAAACGAGCAAGTCATTTATTATAAATAGTATACTCTTTTACAACAAGCTGCCAAAGTCTGTTATAGAACGGACAGATGTAAAGTTCAAAAAAATTATCAAACGTGTTCTGATTAAAAAAGCATATTATAAAATCAAGGACTATGTTGAAGATAAAGAAGTTTGGCTCTAGTTCCTTCTGCGCATGCGGCTTCCTTGGTAGCTCATAAACGGCACAAATTTGTGGATGTCTCTAACTATTCTGAATCTTTTTCTTTTCTCAATTCGGGTTTTTTTTTATACAATAATAATTTTCCTTTTTTTTTTTTTTAATTTATTCCATATCTTGACCAGAATTAGTTACAGTACTGATGACAATATTTGTGTCACTTGTTTAATTTGTCTAATTTGTGAATGTGAGAACATTGTAGGCTTTGTAGATTCTTAGATCTTGCTAACATTGTTATAATTATCTTGTTTTATGTATGCTTTGTATAGTAAGCAACGACCTATTGTCGGACCTGCGTTGTTCCCCCATACTTGGGTACTATTGCTGTAACGAAAAAAATATTGTATATGCCTAATGATTTGAAAAGAGTAACCATGGAGTTTCTTGCCGGTTCTTCTCCATGGAAGCGACCAACCCGTACCGTGCTTCTTTTTCGACGTTTTATAAGTGCCCATCTGGGCCTATGTGAAATAAAAAGATTTTGATTTGATTTGATTTGATTTGAGTAATTAGTATTGAGAGCAACAATTTATCTCTGGGTAGACGTATGGAATCTAACTACATAACCGGCGATGGCGATTCCATCGCCGTTATTCAAGCACTAACTAATCTCGTACTTAAGTACGAAAAACGCATTGGGACAGTCGGAATTCGAACTTGCAATCTTTGTGTCACATGGAACTACTCGAACCACTCGGCCACCACGGCATATGTTATACATAGACCCGTAGACAGAGAATTGTCTACGCATAGATCTAAGCGCTGTAACGCATCAGTCAGTGTTTTGACATTTGTCAATAACAATATAACAGTCAAATAGGTACTGTGAACAGTGAATCATAATTTTATATATTCTTCCTTAAACTACTATTATCGCAGTATCTTATCTCCGTTTAAAACCACTCCTACGTTCTGGCAGTACAGCTATAGTCTTCACAATATTTGTTTACCACACGCACTTTATAATATAAATCGTCCGACAAACTACTGAGAATAAAGCTAGTTGAAGATCGTGTCAGCATTCTTCTGAAGCATAAAAATGCCTGTATGTGTAGTATTTACCATATTTATCATAAATAATGTTGTCGTTCGTACAGAGTTCTGATGGGGTATTTCTTTTACAGGCATATCACTCAACGTTGACTGAATACACCCAATCAGTCGGTAATCTGGCTCTTTTGCCCATCCGCACCACATTCCGCGGCCCGGCGCCGCTGAGCCCCAAGATAGAGTTGGATATTGTTGACGAAGCTCTCAATTATTTCAAAGCCAATGTATTTTTCAGATTTTACGAAATCAAGGTAAGTTGAGCTGTGCCTCAATACATAGAACATCTTCCACAGTATACCAGCCCATATAAGATCACTCTCTGTATACACAAGTAGTTAAGTATACCTGTAAAATTGCAGTCGGATGCTGACCGTGTGCTCATATACCTTACCCTGTATATGTCAGAGTGCTTGAAGAAGCTGCAAAAGTGCTCCAATAAGAATCAGGGTCAACAGGAGATGTACATGCTGGCCATCTCCAAGTTTGACATTCCAGGAGAGTCTGGCTTCCCACTCAACTCTGTTTATGCTAAGCCTACTAGCCAACAGGAAGCTGGTAAGATAAAACTAATTTATAAAAATAAAGTAAGGCACAGGAACCATTATAAGGTGGGCAATGTGGAAGTGATTCCCCTGGTATTGCAAAGGTCCATTGGTGGCATAAGTGCATACCATCAGGCGGGCCGCCTGCTTGCTTGCAACCCCAGCGGTACAGCCTCTTTTCGCCAGATATATTTAGGTGCCAATGTGATGGACCACTAATCCATAATACATTCTCAAGCACAACTATTCATGTCTTTGAATTTCTTCTTGATGATATGCAGGGCTCTTGACAATATGACATGGTATGAGTCAGTATTTAAAAAAAAAGCTATTCTGCAGCACAGCCACCATGGCTCTAAAACATTTAATGATTAATCAAATGTATATTTTAGACTGATGAATGTGGACGAAGCAAAAGAGGTATGTAAGTCTAGAGAGAACTGGCGCTCTATACTCTCTGCCTACCCCGTTAGGGACTTGGCGTGATGATATGTATGTATGTATATTTTAAATTTATTTTTTTAGTTAGTAAATGTACATTTTCAGATCTTATGAGGCAGTATTTGCAACAGTTGAGACATGAGACTGGCACAAGAGTTTGTGAGAAGGTGAGGAAATTGAGCTTTTATCAATAATTCTATTCAACATTATAGCTTAAAGGCATGTGAATACAATTGATAATAATGTATGTCTGCCATTTGAGGTGTGCTGATAAAAGAGATAGGTGTACACAACTGAGTAGCTACACAAGACTTATCATTCATACCTTCATAAAGCTACATGTCTTATATTGAATGGTATTTTATATTAGCATAAAATAGTGGTGCAATAACAATTTTATCAATGCAGCAATTGACTAGCTATGAACCACAGTCAAATATGTAGCTTATGACAGACTATATTTTCCATATTTTGTCTTCCTTCTAAGATATTTAACATACCTTATTCATATAACAGTTGTACATACATAATATATTATGTAATATTATTGTATGTAATAACAACCAATGAACATGTTTTTATATTTTAAGGTATTCGCTACCGAGGATGGCAAGCCCAGCAAGTGGTGGCTTTGCTTTGCCAAGAGGAAATTCATGGACAAGTCACTCTCAGGTCCAGGTCAATAAGTAAAAGTTAACACCAAAGTTAATGTTGATTTATTTTACTGAACACTTTATACTCATTCCACATACATATAAAATTGACACATTTTAGTTTCCTGTTTGAATCAACTTATTAAGGGTATACAAGTGTTTGTTTTATATGATACATTTTACCTTCACATGAAAAGTATGAGATATAATATTTAGTAAATATATACTAACTTCATTTATTTATAACTTCTTATATATGATAAGAAAATATAAGATTACAAATATTAAAGTTTTTTATACAAATTATCTAAATAATATAAGCTAGAAATACATTATAAGTAACATTAAACAGTTACATTATCAGGGATGCTTATAGACTATTGAGAGTTTTTCGTGCTTTAGTTCAGTTGAGACCATATTCCTTAATTAACTGTCCTGCAATAACAAGCCTCTGTATTTCAGAGGTTCCTTCATAAATCTCTGTGATCCTTGCATCGCGGTAGTGTCTTTCAGCAGGCATATCAGATACATAGCCCATGCCACCAAGAATCTGGATAATAATATAATATTGTCAAAAAGTTAAGTGTACTTAAGTAGAAATTTATCCCATCACAAGCCTTACAGTGAAGAACAAAAAGAACAAAAAACCTTAAAGTAAAAACATAAGAAGGCCCCAGACTAGTTTACTCACCTTTTGACATGTTGGCACCTGATTATATTGGCAGGCTGAAGGGGATGTTATTATATATTAAAATAATTTCCAAAAACATTCCTGTATATTTGAGGTAATTATTATATATATATCCTGTAACTATTATATCCTGATCTGTCCCATATCCCAATACTGATTATAAATAGTTTGTTTTTAATTATGTTTGTATGTTCAAATCTTAACTCACCTGAATACACTGGTGGGACAGAAAGGTTGCAGCCTCTGAAGCAGCCAACTTGGCCATAGCTGCCTCTTTAGTATAAGGCTGCTTGTTATCCTTCAGCCAAGCGGCACGCCATGTCAGCAGCCTCGCTGACTCTAATTTAAGTGACATATCAGCTAGCTTGTTTTGTATAGCTTGTAGTTTCAATATAGGCTTGCCAAATGCAATTCTCTTTGATGCATATTCAATAGCTACATCGAGAGAGGCCTACAACAAAAATATATAGAATCTAAATTAAATAATATTCTTAAATATTATGAATACATTGTGAAAATCCACAACTCTTATGTATTTTAAAATTTACTTGATATTATTTTTCAATTAGTATTATAGTAGATGATTATTTTCTGTTTCATGAATTTGGAAATAAAATTTGTCCTTAAATGACAATAAGGTACCTGTGCAATGCCTAGAGCCTGTGAGGCAATACCAATTCTGCCCGCATCCAGTGTCATCATGGCTATTTTGAAACCCAAGCCCGGCTGTCCTAGTATGTTCTCCTTGGGAACCTCACAGTCTTCAAATATTAATGAACAGGTTGATGACCCTCTAATGCCTAACTTATCTTCCTTTTTGCCTAATTCTAAACCCTTTACTGGCTTAGGTACAACAAATGCTGAAATTCCCTTGTGTTTCAAACTCTTGTCTGTTGTGGCAAATACAACTGTAGATTTGCTCTCATAACCATTTGTTATCCAACATTTAGTGCCATTCAGAACCCATTTGTCACCTCCATCCTTTGCTGTTGTTGATGCAGCACCAGCATCCGAGCCATTGCCAGGCTCTGAGAGAGCAAAGCATCCCACTTTGTCTCCTGAAATGATATCATAGTTCGTTAGGTCATTTGTTTGGACAGATCAATAGATTAAATATGATACCCACCAGGACAAAATGGTGTAATGAACTCCTTCTTTTGTTTATCAGTACCCCAGTGTAAAAGTGGTCCGAGGTATAGAGAATTATTAACTGACATTATTACACCGGCTGAAGCACAGCCTCGCGATACTTCTTCCAGAGCTATAGCATACGCTAGGTAATCTAAGCCTGCACCTCCGAGGTCTTCAGGTACCGCTATAGCCATGAGGCCAAGTTCACCCATTTTTTTAATAGCATCTCCTGGGTACAAATGTTCCCGGTCGTATTTGGCTGCGTTGGGCTTCAGTTCACCTTCAGCGAAGTCCCTGCACGTCTTGTACAACATTTGATACGTATCCGGCAATGCTGAAAGTGAAGCTATACTTCTACTTTGCCGCAAAGCCACCGGAGCTGCAACATTTACTATAATAAGTGAGTATATTCGATCTCAAATATTAAGTATTAAAGTGAGTTTGAAGTCAAGTTAAGAACAGCACTTACTTAAAATTTTTATGAATTTTGGAGATGCTACCCACATACTTGAAGTAAAGATAAAATAAATTACAATTTAAAACTCAAATAAACACGAAAGTATGAGAGTAAGTACCTTTGAACTTTCTTTCGTTCGAAAAAATACTTACAAACAATACCTGTGATCGTCTAATTTAAGTGGCTTTATTTTTAGCTTTAGCATTAATTTAACTATTATGTTAATATATTGATAAGCATAGCTTATTTAATTTTTATTAAATATATAAGTAAAAATGTTGTATATCTTGTAAAACGTAAATAGTTTCAATATTCTTTTTTTACTAGTGTAAAAATAGTCTTTTCTGTTTTTGAACGGACAAATAATGTAGATTCCGTCTGGATCCGTAATATTTTGTTCTCCTCTTTTCTTTTTGTTTGTAAAAAGATATACTTTTTAAATCTTGTGCGCTTACATTTATTTTAACAGACATTATTGTAATGATAAATTCGAGAGGAATAGACTAAAATTCTAGCGTAATTTTACGTTGGTAACACAACAAACATAAATTAATTATTTATTTTGCACTTGTATTATAATTTGTCAAATTTACATTGATCTGTCAAACATAAATCCGAAAAAATAATAAACTTACAATGATAAAATGGAGATATTGTTGAGATTTGTTCCTGCAAATCCATTCCGATTGACCACTTCTAGATTACTATTAACGCAAGTAGCTAATTACACCAGGTACGTGAAATAAAACAAGGTCAAAATCTTGTTACGTACTTAACCTATTATTATATACGTTTTATTCCATAGATTGGCAGAAGTTGGTAAACTTGAGTCGCCAAGAACTGCCGGTAAATATGACACAGGGCAGTTAATTTTGCACAAAGTGTTCGGGTATCGCGGTGTGATACTGTTCCCTTGGTTGGCGCGAGTTTACGATAGGGATGCAACCAGTAAAAAAGAAAGCGATGAAACCACATCTCCTGCGGAGGCTACCGGAGAATCTCTGTCAAATGTTGGCAAGGAAGTCAAGGGCAAGACCCACACATTCTATCAGGTCCTCATTGACACTAGGGATGCTCCATACATAGTAAGTACCTACTATAATTTGTGTGTTATCTTTCATTTAGATTCATGCTTGATTAAGATATAAAAATATTTTATGTACTTAAGGTCTCCATGCTTACTGCAACTTATTGAATGTACTGCATATTATATTATATGTAGATAGGTGCTATATTATAAATATTTGTGTATTTGCCCTGTTTCAAGTATATTGTAATACAAAGTTTCAGTTTATATGATTAGATAATAAAAATCAACTGTATACTTAAAATATTTATTATATTTTTGACCGTGCAAACAAACATCGACATGAGGCCAGAATGGAAGAAAAAGGTACCTATTGATTGGTTGATAATTACTGTTTATACTTTGTCATGTGGCATAAACCAGCTTGTTCAATAAAACTGGCTTCTCATACATTGATGTAGGTATACTAATATATTATAAATAACTACTGTTACAATTCCAGCTTTACTTAAATAATGTCTGCACACAATTTAATATTTCATAAAAATTTATGTAATTAATAAAAACATTTGCAAAAGTTAACATATTTAATATCATTCACATTTTGTTTTTAAAATATAACAAAGGATGAATACCATTGACAAAAGTCTTAATATTAATAATACATTAATTCCATTTCATATGTTTTATGTACTATTTTAATTCTGTTGCACTAGTAGAATAAGTTTATAAATATACTGTAGGTATCAGGTACCTATAGGAATGTGACCCACTCTGGAAGCTTAAATATGTCTTTAAGCTTTGAGTCTTACATAACATTTTAATAAAGTCTGTCAAAGCTGTTGACAGACTTTGATTATCAAAATGTTCGACTCAAATGTCTGGCATAACAGAGGTAACAAAACTTTTCTGTAAAAAGTGATTGCAAACTACTGGCAGTCACTATCTGTAAGGATCTCGTAGCCATGTCTTTCTAGTCAGGGCCAGAGGAGATAAGGGCAGGGTGACATATTGAGTACTCCTAACCATGATTTTACCTATTCTTTTTTTATTTCCAATGAGTCCTTAAACCAGGAATGAAATCTCTAATCCCCTAGTACAATAGCAAATTTCCTGCTGCAAGCCACTATGGGAAGTTTATGAAGCAACATCTAGTTATCTTTTTGTCTTTCTTCTTAAACCACACCTATCCGTTTTCTAAATGAATCAAAGCTATTTTGCAAGCAGTTCTAGATTATTGGTATGTTTTACAAAGCAATAAGGATTAATGATGAATGATTTGTTTGTTCATAACAGCGCGCTCAGACAGAAGCGGTGACATTTTTGGGCAACCAGGAGTCCAGCCGCAGCCTGTATGCGATCCCTGGACTAGATTATGTGGCACATGATGACATCATACCTTACACCTCTGTTGAGCGAGTGCCCTTGCAGCATGAACTCTTTGACAAGTTTCTCATGCATAACCCAGATAAAGGTACCAACTGAAACTTCTGTACCAGTCACATCAGCTTTATTACACTGGCAAATTTATAATGTGACTATTGTTAAAATATACCAATGTGCTTATATTCTGTTGTACCATAGAATAATGTAGTATAGCATATAATATATATAGCAAAAAATATTTTTGTGATAGATACCTTAGCCCTAGATATATAAGTATGTGTATATTGTTAAGTAAGAACTATCATATTCTTTTCTTATATATTTGAAGTGTGAAATGTAGGATAGTAGAGGAATATTAATTAAAATGGAGTTTAGAAGCTATCTGCTTAGTAAGTACAGTATCACATAATAAGTAGTAGTTGAGCAGTTTAGAGGAGTGGTGTGAACTACTTGCAGATCCACCATTTATAGCCCAAGAGACATTGCGCGCCTGGCAGAAGAAGAACCATCCCTGGCTTGAACTAAGCGACGTGCACCGCGAGACGACGGAAGGCGTGCGTGTCACCGTCATACCATTCTATATGGGCAGCCGCGAGTCACAGAACTCCGCTGTCTACTGGGTATGTACTCTCCATTATGAAGCTTATACATGTTTTCTTTTAAAAGGGGCGGTCACTTGCCTGGATAATAGTTGCTCTAACCCATAGCCGTAAGCAATTCCTGAAGTACAACTTCCGCATTTTCGACTGGTTTAGCTATAATATATAATGCCTTCTGCTCACAAGGTCATTCCCCATAGAGTTCTGGAAATCTTACTGCTGGGACTTGACACTATCCAGAAACAGTACGAGTTGTCTGTAGGTGGAAGTACTGCTCCAATAGTATTCACCGCTATATTCAATAGTGGCGCTACTGCATTCGGCTGGAGAACATGGGCGCGGCGGCGGTGCAGCTGCGCGAGAGGCACTGGCGCATCTTCTCGCTGAGCGGCACGCTGGAGACGGTGCGCGGCCGCGGCGTCGTGGGCCAGGAGCCCGTGCTCGCGCGCCACGCGCCCGCCTTCCAGTACAGCAGCCACGTCAGCCTGCAGGCGCCCAGCGGACACATGTGGTACTGACCTCTACCACACACTACTTATTAGATACTACGTATCCGGATACGGATACTCAATTGAATTTGTTTTAAAGTAACGTTTTACGAGAATATTGACTATTCCAGAAGGTGTGGGAAAAGTAATAACACCCTCCCTTTTTTTCTCTTCGTTTTTAATATCTGCAATCGGCTGTTTAGCCATAATCAGGTCTTTTCGTTGGAGTCATTGTTTTGAGGCGCCCTTCCATTGAATGGAACCTCACTGGCTCACCCTCTCCTTAAAGTGAAACTGTATAATGTAGTTGTCGAGTGTACGATATAGATAGTAACAGTAAGTGTTGTCGACAGGGGCACGTTCAGGATGGAGCGAGAGGACGGCTATACGTTCGACTGCCGCATCCCGCCCTTCTCGCTGGAGAGCAAGCCCGACGACGCGCCCGCGCCGCCCACGCCCGCGCCCTGACGCCCCACACGACGTGCTTAATCTCCTCAACCTTTGATTACCGTGTACACTAAATTGCGTTCAGAGTTTCGCATTATGAAAATATATGAGACGCTGATGTTATCAAAATACACTCAGACAGTTGACGATTGGGTCCATAGTAGAACTAATGCATACATTGCAGATGCGCGGCTCAATCTGGTATTGGCAGTATCGTTGCTGGCATCGCGGTCGCACTGTCGCGCAACTATGTAGCGATAACATGACGTCATAAATACCTATAATCGACTCCTCTCGATAGCGTTACATTACGTCATTGTGATGGTCACCAAGTCATTATTTTACCAATTGTTAGACAAAATAAGTAGGTAAATTATATCCGTTAGATTTATTTATAATGTTGTTGAAATAAGATTCGTATGGAATCCTACTATTTTCATTGCAACCATTCGATAGTTCACGTAAAATTCTTTAGTGTTTTTATTATAATTCCTAGATCTGTAATAAATTACAGTATTCTGTTTCGATGTGTTTTATTTTGTAGTAAATTGAAATGAAACGGCTGGCACTGTAAAGGCTAGGAGATTTTAATGAAGTCTAGGAAAATGATGAAATTAAAACTTAGAATTGCACTACATAACAGATAAACATGTACAATGTACATACATATTAGCATATTACTCGTAACCTGAATATAATATAATCACATCTAAATACATAATTTAATCTTACATCATACCAATCAAACCAAGCCATCTATTCTATTACCAATAGTAGTATATTAAAATGTAGTTTATTGGAACTGCTACACCAGATAACGATAATGATCCTAGTCAGGAGCCATGAGAATAGGACGGGCTCTTCTATGGACTGATCATTTTTGGACTTGGGGTAGCTCCCACACCCACCTACACTACCTTTGTAAATACAAAGTAATTAATCTTTCCGAACTTGTGTTTACGAAGCATTTTTCCACAAATATTGTCTTTGGTAACCTTTCATCCATAAATACAAATTTGGTTAGATAGCAGCAATTATGCATTTTGGGTGACCTTTCAATCTGTTGGTCATGGGAGGATCTATGTAGTCCAGTCCAACACTTGGCGCTGGTGTTGATACACCTGCCTAATAATGATTTCTAGATCTTGGCGCTTAAATTTATACAGATGATAAAATATAGACAGATGGCAAGCCCATTGCTGTTTCTCAAGAACGATACATGAGGCTTTGAATTTCCTCTCTAATATATACAGGTTTCCTCACGATGTCTTACTGCACGATAATGTTCGTGGTGTGATAAAGAACTGTTCAGAACACTTACTGGTTCAGACCGTGGGGTTGAACATACAACCTTGACTTAGCTGGCGACTACCTTAACCACTGCCAACACGGCTTCTATATATGAGGACTATTATTGTTATTATTAAATCAGATAAACTATTTAAAATTATGCATTTCAGTTTTTAATGGAGCTACCGACGCATCATAACTAATTAATAAGGCATATTCGGCTGTGCTTAATTTAATTATAATTTATTATTACAATACAGTGTGCAATCACTCATTGAAAATCACTTCTATTTGACATAAATATGTATGTATGTATGTATACAGTATTATAACAAAGCAGGACGACTAGCAAACATTGTGTGCGTTCCTAGTTCCTTAGTTACAATATTTGATTCAATGTACCTATTTGATCACTACCACTAATAAACCACTTGATTATCATGACGACTTTGCACTATACATTTTTATATCCACCATTTTGTTAGATATAACACTTAACTTCTAAATTATATTGATCTTTATTATAATAAAGTTTTTGAGGTGGAAACCAAAAATAACTGATTATTATCGTTGCTTATACACATACAAGGGCTGATTTAGGTATTAAGTCAGGGTTGTGGTGTGGTTTGTTATATTTTTCAATCATATATTGATATCCTCACGCCTTTCCACAAGGGTCCCCGAAGGGGTAGGCAGAGGTGTATAGGTAATACCCACACACCCACTTTTCGCCAGAGGTATATTAGGTGCCAACGTGACAGATGGCGAGTCCATCGCCGTTACTCCAGCACGACTATACATACGCCTTTGAATTTCTTCTCAGACGTATGCAGGTTTCCTCTCGATGTTTTCCTTCACCGTTCTGCTCGTGGTGTGACTAATCACTGTACTTAAGTTCAGAAAAACTCATTGGTACAGTCGGGATTCGAACTTGCGACCTTTGCGTCGCAGGCAACTGCTCGAACCACTCGGCCACCACGGCTATATTATATTATTATTACATATATTGATAATAAAAATTTCGTAAGGTCTATATAGGGCAGACACCAATACATTAATATATCATCATGCCGAGTCCCTCGCGGGGTAGGCAGACAGAGTAGAGCGCCAGTGCTAATAAATCACAATAAAAGGAAATACTATGTATTCTATTATTATAGGTTAAAATAATCGAATAATATAATAAATTATTATCTTTGGTCCTCTCGAGACTCGCGTAAATATATGTTTCATGTTTGCCATCATACAGTGTCTTTAAATGTGTCATCAATCATATCAATGAGATGAGAAATGAAAATTCATCAGTCGACCCTGGCCTAAGGGAGTCAATGACCCTTTTGTATCCGCCCTTGTAGTCATAACATGGTAATTGGTTGTTGTTATTGAGTGTTCATTAAAACTAAGAAGCAATTCGGAAATCACAGTTAGCTATTGGCTAATCTAAAATGATATTTAATATATAAACTCCCTCGCAATCAGCCGCATAATACTATTATAACTACCACCATCTTATATACATAACTATTCAATAGTTACAGTCAACATTATTGCATCGCGTCTACTCATAACAGTATAACATAATACTAAGGCACAATATACAATCACAAGCAGTACGTCACATACCCAGATCAAACAAGAATTGATAATGAATAAACAGTACAATAATCAGCAGGAAAACTACCTTATTTGACCACAATAAGGTACCATTTACCTTGTGTGGCGACTAGCCATTGGTGGGAATACTTCCGCACACGCGCATGTTAACTAGGTAGGAGGTGCTGCTTGCATTTTTATTGTGGCCAATGTTGTTTATCAGTATAGTGTACGGAGGACGCCTGTCCTTACGGCTTAACTTCGAGGTCACAAGGCCTGCACCACGTGAGGTCGCAGCTCTGAAGTTAGGCAACACCTCCCTCGCGTTACATTTCTATGGGTTCGATCTCGAATTCCGTTTGATTTGGATTTCAACAATTTGCTGCCAACTTCACAGTACGTACGTGGCGCGTAGTGTATGTATGTTTTGAACGATATACACATAGGGTGCCTTGGAAAATTGAACCTTTGCTCAAATATATGTGCTCAAAGGGTTTAAATAAAAAATACATTCTATGTTTTTTTGCCTATTTTTGCATAAAAATCTGCTGCAAGTACCGATAAAGTTATACATGTTGAAAACCATAAAACAATGTTTCAGAGTGAGGCCCTTTAATAATGTTGTCATTTTGTTTAATTGCATCATCACGAGGATATATTCTCAACAGCCTATAATTTTTATTAGAAACCTGTTCAATTCCGTGAGGCACCCTATACGTTCGGCAATGTAAGGGTAATGTAGTATTACCGGGCGAGCTGTATGATGAGGGCGGCGCACATCTCGAAGAACTCCATGGTGTGGTGTCCGGGCGGCGCGGGCGGCGCGGCGGGCGGCGGCGGCGGCGACGGCGCGGCCGCGGGCTGCTCCTCCTCCGCGCCCTCGCTCTCCCCGGACAGCGACTTGAAGTCCAGCAGGTACGACTTGTAGTCCACCTGGTACAGCTGCAGGGACATCTTCACGTACTTCTCCGTCATCTTGTTCAGTGTCCGCACCCTGCAATGTTACACACATTCTCCATATCTTCACGGGCACGAAACGTTGCTTAAAACAAGCCACGTTTCGTTGTATACAAGATTATTTAGTTAGGTGCAAAATTCTAAGTCTGTCGACGTTTCTCAGGCTCAAATGTATCATCGATTTTCTCGTTTGAGATTATCCTTCACCGAATGCAAAATATGCTTATACATACATGCACACATATCATCACGCCGAGTCCCTAACGGGGTAGGCAGAGAGTATCGTTATCAATCTCATGATGTATAAGAAAATGCTAGTTTTTTGATAATTACACGATTCCAGGTTCTCTGAACATTCTTTGAAATTAATAATAATATAAGTAACACAGACCTGACATGGTAGGGGTTGATAACCTTCCACTCGTAGTCCAGGGCCTTCATAGCTCGGAACACCTCCAGCATTATGTCGTTGGGCTTGCTTTGCGATCTGATGCCCAAGTGCCACTTCGCCCTGTATTCAGAATTATACACATGTTATATACTAAAGCACGGTCGCGGAGCAGGAAGAATTTCGTACAATGACCTCTTTACCTACTGACAGTGGTCACAAACATTTTTATATGTGTGGTTTGCATGAAATATTTGAAGGATAGAAAAAAACTAGCTTATTAAATAAATTATTATTAAGTATTTTGTTAAACAATAAACTCTTCAGACATTCCATTACTTTTATTTATAACAATTTTGCAATAATATCTCAATATAAAACTGAATCACAGATGTGTTATTCCTCTGTCGTGGTCGAGTATCGAGTGGCGTCATGTCTCACGCCGTCATTTTGGTACCAACGCACCCGAGCGGCACCGACTGCTCCCGAATACTCCCGAGTTAACTGAAACAGACAGAACAGAGGGGCAGACAGACCAGAGGTATCAAAATCGTCTTAAAATTACCAATTTGGTAGAAATAAAAAAATCATAAATCCGAATCCGATTCGTCTGTATCAGAGTAACTGCTTTCTGATGACGTCTCGCCTGTCATATTTATAACAAAAGAATCGACAGTTTTGTCTACATTATCATCTAGTCCACCTAGTTTCGATTCCACTTTTTTGACGTGACTTATGCAATTTTGCCATTTTTCTGCTGTAATGTTGGCTAAAGCCTCCTGGAGCAACTTTTTGACAGCTACCATCTTAAATGTTGTGTTTTTCCGAGCTACATACCCCTTGACGTCTGCCCACACCAGTTCGATGGGATTTAATTCGCAGTGGTATGGAGGTAATCTCAATACCTCTACACCAACTGCTTTTGCCATTTCATCGACTACATACGATTGGTACAGAGTTTTAACGTTTTTCACCTTTTCCAAGAGCTGGACCTTTGTTTCATTTGCTTCAAAAAAAATTTGTTTTGATGAAAGCCATTCTTGGATGTCTGATTTTTTCCAACGTGTTACTGGAATTTTCTCCTGGCGCCGTGAGTGGTAGCTGGCATTATCCATTACAACCACTGCGTTTGGTTCAAGTTTCGGTAGCATTGCTTGGAACCAATTTTCGAACTTGACTGCATTCATCGATTCGTGGTAATCGCCTGTACCTTTGCATTCAAACACCAATTCCGATTCTGGGACAAATCCCTTTTCACTTCCTATATGTAAAATAATTAACCGGTTGCCTTTGGAAGTAGGATTCTTGGCACCCGTCGACAAACCCCCCAAAAATGCTTGTTTTCGTGACTGCACTGTAGTATCTTCCCACACTTTGCCTACAGTGTGCCCTAAAAAGATAATGAATAAAATTATCATAAGTATAAACATTTAACCACTTAATATTGCAAACAACTCAGGGGATCACTAATCGCTTTTGTCGATCCTGTCTTTGCTCTTGATACCAAGTATATTTATTTAATACTAGCTGTTCCCTCTGGCTTCGCCTGTGGTTCATACATAGCCTATGTATTATTCTGATGTATAAGGTATATTATTGTAAAGTTTCATTAAAATCCAATCAGTAGTTTTAGCGTGAAAGAGAAACAAACATACATACATTCTCACAAACTTTCGCGTTTATAATATTAATAGGATTATCAAGATCATAACAGCCGTTTAGCCATGTAAAGGTGACACACAGACAGAGATACTTTCATATTTTTAATATTAGTATGGATTTAATTCAGTCAGTAAATGGATAAAAAAAAAGGTCTTACCCGCATTTACCCAAGTTTCATCCAAGTAATATATTGGTCGTTGTTGCTGTCGGTAAGTTTTTATATTTTTCAAATATTTAATACGCCACAATGCTATGTCATCTCTGTCGATCAAACAATTATTTCGCCTTCGTTTGACATATTTAAACTTTAAATGTTCACTGTGGCACTGGTTCCATTTTAAAACAGTAAATTAAACTTAACAAATCAACGAAACCACTTAACAATTAAAACAAGACAACAAAAACTAACAAATAACAACAAACTAAGATAAATGTGTTTCAAAATTGAACGAGCACTAACGCATCCCAAGATGGAATGTCGTTAGTTATTCAAAAATTATGAATCATGTCAAATACTTTTAATTGCGACCAAAACACCAGACGCAAGCAAGAACAAACCTTACGGTCTCAATTAAACGGTTTTCAATCCCTGGCGACAGCGGTCATTGCATCTGTGCGAGCGAGACGCATTATATTTACGCGGGAGTGACAGAGATGGGTAATAATAGGTTATCGTACGAAATTCTTTCTGTTCCGCGACCGTGCTTTAGATGAGCCCTGCAGTTTCACCCGCGTACAATTATATTTTTGTGTTTTTATTCATTGATCCGATCCTTTTGCTTGTAACGTAATTTTCAATAAACGCGCTTTCTAATGAAAACATATGTCATTAAATCAGATGAGTAGTGTAGTGAAGTGTAGAGTAGAGTAGAGTAGAGTAGTGTAGTGTAGTGTAGCGTACCGCTTGACGGGCGTGCCGCGCGCCTTGTCGAGGGGCGGGTTCGGCGCGCTGGTGTCGCGCAGCGGGGCGATGCGCTCGGGGTGCGGCCGCGAGCTGTCCGGCGCGGGCGACGGCGGGGAGCTGCCTGCCCGCGACACAACACATACTTACTGCGGTGCTAGTTACTACTACACTGGCGAATTCATTACGTATTATATTATACTAGGTACTACAATACAAGTCGCGAGCGATACCCCCTGGTGTTACAAGCGTCTGTAGGCGGCTGTAACCGCCTTATTATCAGGCGAACTGCGTGCTTGTTTGCCACCTTAAAAGTATACATATATTTTTTCACTGTGTATAAATTTGCTCTGCCGTGTTGGATAAAATTCTAACGATAGTTGTAAGTGAGAGCAATAAAAGAAATATATACAATAATAAACATACTCGCGACATAGAAGTCCTTGATCTCAGCCTTGGCCGCTTCATCCGCAATGCGCTTGTTGTCAATAATGAGGTGGTAGGCGATGGCGAGCTGGTCGTGGGGGTCCCCGCTCAGGAGGGCGTTGTGCACTTCATGCTCCTTGACGCCGAATTTGTCACACACCTCGCTTATCGCTTCAGTGTCTATGACGCTGCTATCCTGTCACAACCAATGCAATACCAACCGATAACACTGGCCTATTGTATTTCATCAATAGGGTATTTAATTACTGGATTTTGTTTTGTTTGTGGCATAAATGATATCCCTTGTGTTAACGTAGCTTGATAATATTATCTGTGCAAATTTATTCCAATTCCGTTCAGTAGTATGATCGAAAGAGGAGAGATTTGTATGTTTGTATGGAGTTGGCTCAAAAAGTACTGGACCGATTTTTACAAATTCTTTCACCGTTTGAATGCTACATTGCATATCAATGCGATGTCATCATCATCATCATGCAATGAACAAGCGAGGTGCGAAGCCGGGACGGGCCGCTAGTTATTTATAATTTAAATTTCATACTAAATATACAAATGTTTTAGAAATATTCTTGCAGTGTCGGCAGCGAGCAACTGTTACCGTTGGTGTTGCAAGCGTTCATAGGCTGTCTTCATAGGATAAATCAGGTGATCTACATGCTTGCTTGCCATATATAAAAAAAAAACTAAAACAATACTGAACTTAAGTGAAATTTGGTAAGAATATAAAGCTGTATTCAGGCAATATATATATTTTTTTAATTCACCCCTAAGCATATGAAAGGGGATGTTTAGTGTATGGATAGGTATGTAACAGGGATTGATATAGCCAGTGTCATCAAGGGGTACCCTAGTATATACATATATTCAGTGTTAAACATTTAGATATATAAGAAATACAGAAGCATGAGCCAGATAAGTTACAGTTACACTGGCTTCTTTGCCTTACATGCAATATTATGAGGACATCACAGTTAATGGATTTGCAACACATAATGACAGTATGCAATCTAAGTCGCCTCACCAAAATTACCTGCTCGACAGGTGATGGGAACAGATACCCGGGCAGGTCTTTGTGGAACCACTCATGTTTCTTCACATCCTCTATGCTGGCTCTCTTCATTGGATCTACTTGGAGCATTGTGCACAGCAGACTAACCACACTCTTATTCAAGTACTCAGGTATGGGGAATATGCCAGATTTTATCTTTCGGAACAGAGTAGGTACATGTTCGTCATCAAATGGTAAAGTGCCGCAGAGTAGTGCATACAGGATGACACCGCAAGACCAGACGTCGACTTCTGGACCCGCATACAGTTTTCCCGATATGACCTATTTGAATGCAAAATCATGTGGTTAAATATAGGTGTTTTTTTTTACATATTAAAGATAGTAGGAAAAGATATTTTTTGTTTTGATTTTATTGAATCCACTAAGGAAGACTAACTCATAAAATTATTACAAACTTTTATGGCACAAGTATTTAATATGTGTGAAACTCAAGTGTTTATCATGTTAAATCCCATCAACTCACCTCTGGAGCAGCATAATTTGGTGAGCCACAAGAAGTTCTCAGAAACTCGCCATCCATCATCATGTTAGATAGTCCAAAGTCTGCAATCTTGACATGCATGTTCTGGTCCAGTAACAGGTTCTCAGGCTTCAAATCTCTGTGGACGATCATGTGACGGTGACAGTAGTCCACACCTGAGATTATTTGTTGGAAGAAGCGGCGGGCTTCATGCTCTTGTAGCTTACCACGCTTCACAATGTAGTCAAATAGTTCTCCACCAGATACATATTCCATGATCATGAATATGTCAGTTGGCGTTGATATGACCTGAAACAATTATTGTTATTGTAAATAAAGGTATATGTTATAAGTAACTTAAACAATGTAATTAAAAGGATATTGTATAAAAGACATTGCAGTATTAATTAAATACAAAGCATTGAATGGTTCACTATAAACAAGAGTTGAAAGAGAGTTGAGAGAGAAAAAAGCCGTAGTGGTCGAGTGGTTCGAGCAGTTGCCTGCGACGCAAAGGTCGCAAGTTCGAATCCCGACTGTACCAATGAGTTTTTCTGAACTTAAGTACAGTGATTAGTCACACCACGAGCTTTACGGTGAAGGAAAACATCGAGAGGAAACCTGCATACGGCTGAGAAGAAATTCAAAGGCGTATGTATAGTTAAATAGTGTCAAAATTCTTCATAGGAGCTGAGCTTTCAGAACTTGTTTACACAAGATATATATAGATTACCTGGTATAATTTGATGATGTGTGGGTGCCTGAATAGTTTGAGGTTCTGTATCTCGCGCCTGATCTTTCCTACAACGTCCAGAGACTTGATTTTCTGCCGGTTGAGGATTTTCACAGCGACCTTGTGCTTGGTCAGCTGGTGCTCTCCGATTTTTACTTTGCCGAATGTACCCACGCCAAGGGTTGCGCCCAACGTGTAGTGTCCGATCTTCACTATCGGCTGGTTGCTCCCGCTCGCCACTACAGGCTTTTCAGACATGTTTATTACAAATTAACAATAACTTCAAACAAAACAATTTTACATCTATTTACAACACTTAAACATATGTACACGATATAGTCTATTTAACAATTCAACAGAAAATAGTTACATGATAATTTTTTTTTACAAGACGCAATTCCGAATTGAGAAACTGAAAACACTAGAGAAGAGAAGTCAGTAATGTCAGACATACAGACAGATATTCATAGTAGTCTATGGGACAGGACAGGGCTAAAATGTAATTGACAGATGTTGTTTTTGTAGTAAATACCTAGTTTGTGGTTGAAATTTATAGACACATGTTTCTCAATTATATAGCGACACATTCTGTTATTCTGCTATTTTTAACAAACCGAGACATTATCGTGATATTATTGACTCCAGATATATCACATATAGATATTATTTTTCATAATATTCATGCACATTATTATTTCGTCAACACGTCGCATTCTCATGAATGAAGTAGTGAAAAGGGATAGATCTTAGATTATCATTTGAATAAATAAATGGGAATCCACGATAAATAGGTATTATAAACATTTAATAGAATAATATCTTACAGACATTCTATAAGATTGATCTATAAACGGAAAACATTCAAGAATATATTTTTTAACCAGAAAAAGATACAATATTGTTTCATTTATTTTACAACAAATTGTTTATAAATTCAAGAGTCAGAGATGACGTCTTTGACCTTATTCACATGCTGCATCCTGCATCTATAAGTTTTCTTATCAGCGTACATGATCCGCATGATATCTCCTTTCTACACCGTCTGAAGTGTTCACAGCGTAAGAATATCTGTGCGTACGCCTTGATATTGTAGCAGGTATCCATCGGGTTCCTTCCCGGGCGCGAACAAATACGCTATCACCTGCTTTAAAAGATGGGATTAGATTTTCAGACTCAATATTTGCCTGTATCTGTTTGTGTTGCAGAGTTCTTTTAGGGTTAGGCCGTGCGTTGTCCAGAGCACAATGCAACCGACGCCCAAACATAATTTCACCTGGGCTCTTACCGGTGGTACTATGAGGTGTTAAACGGTAGGAAAATAGGAAGTTTTCTAGCCGAACTTTTCTTTCGAATTGTGGAAAACCAAAGGTTGTAAATATAGAGTCTAACTCTTCACACAGTTTGTTTGTAGTTATTTGGTTCATGGGCTTGATCTCAATCCATTTTGAGAGTGCATCTGCTAGAACAAACCAGTATTTTCCTTCAAATGGTCCTGCAAAATCGACATGAAGTCTTTCCCATGGGTTGTCAGGGACGGACCAAGAGTACACAGGTAATTCAGGGTTATTTGGCCGGTTTTCTTGGCATTTACGACAGTGTTTGATGTACTCTTCAATATCGTCGTCGATCGATGGCCACCATACGTAAAAACGTGCGAGTGCTTTCATTGCACACGTTCCTGGGTGTCCTGTATGCAGGTATTTTAATGTAGCCTTCCTGAGCATACTCGGAATGACTATTCGACCCTGCCACATTAAAATCTTATTTTCGATCGACAATTCAGTGCGTTTCCGAGCATAAGGTTTAAATATATTTGAATATGAATTTTCCCGCCAACCTGTCTTAATGTTCTCTGATATTTGCTTGAAAATAGGATCATTCCTTGACGCCTCCCTTATTATTTCTTCGGTCAACGCTATATCTGAAATACTGTTATGTATTTGTTGAGTTATTATTCTGTGTACTGTCAATTCTAAACGGGACGGTCTCTCATCAGGATTAGGCATCCTGGAAAGGTAGTCCGCTATAAAGTTAAGTTGTCCTTTTGTGAAGACGATGTCATAGTCATAGCTACCAATAATCAAAGCCCACCGTATAAGGCGATTATTAACAAGCTTCGGTAAATTGCGCTGAGGGCCTAATACGTGAATCAAGGGTTTATGATCAGTGATGAGTGTGAATTTTGTGCCACGTAAGTATTGATCAAACTTTTGGATGCCGAAAAATATGGCTAATGCTTCTCGATCAATAACTGAATATTTAGTTTCCGCTGATCTCAGTTTTCTTGACGCAAAAACGATAGGTTGAATTTGATCATTCGCTTTATGAAACAATACGGCACCCACACCCTTTTCTGAGGCGTCGCACGCTAGAAACAACGGACGCTTCTCGTCAAAAGCTACAAGTGGTTTTGATTCACAAATCAGCATTTTAGTATTTTCAAACGCTCTATTTTCTTTATCTGTCCATCGCCACTTTTGGCGCGCGCCAGTTAGTGCATGCAGGTCCGCGCAGAAGCTATGCAGGTGAGGTATGAATTTCTCGTAGAAATTTACGAGGCCAAGAAATGACCGTAGTTCTTGAGCGTTAATAGGCGGTGTCGCTTTAGTTATTGCTTCAATCTTCGATTTAGTTGGTCGTATTCCTTCCTTGCTGATTGTGTGTCCCAGGTACTCAATATCTGTTTGGAAGAATGAGCATTTTGTTAAATTGACTTTTAAGCCAGCCCGATGTAATTTTTCAAACACAGTAGACAGTGTTTCGAGATGTTCAGCGTCATCCTTCCCTGTTAAGGCGATATCGTCGAAGTAAATCGCTACGTTTGGTATACCCCCGAGTAGCTCATCAAGGTAGTGTTGAAAAATTGAGGGTGCTGTTGATATTCCAAAAGGCATTCTATTGTATTGGTAATATCCTTTGTGAGTAGATATTGTCAGATACTTTTTTGACTCTGGGGCGATCTCGAATTGCAAGTAAGCATCTTTTAAGTCGATTTTCGAAAACTTTACTCCGTTTGTAAGGTTTTGACGTAATTGGTCAAATAGCGGAACTGGATGAGCGTGTGTCACCATGGCAGAGTTAATGGTGCTGCGAAAGTCACCGCAAATTCTTATTTGCCCATTTGTTTTGACAACGTTCACTGTGGGTGTTGCCCATTCCAATGGGGTCATATTTGGATCAACTTTGGTAACTATTCCCTCGTCCACTAAACGCTGAAGTTCTCTTTCTATATTTTTGCGCATAGCGAACTTAACGGGACGGGCAGGGACGTGTTTAGGTACAGTACCATGTTTAATATGAATGTTAACGACGTAATTTTTTACTTTTCCTAGTTTGTTGTCAAAAAGAGGCGAGAAAGAGGCTAATACCTGCTTAAGCGTTCTGGCATATCGTTGAGTAGGCTTAACCGAATAGACGGGTTCAGGAAACGTCATGTCGTACATCTCGCTCCACTGGAGACCAAAAAGCATGGGGTTGGCGTCTTCCATAACTACAACGGGTAAAATTTTCTTTCTTCCAAGGATTTCAACTGTTACGTCTGTAAGTCCTTTTGGTTTGAGTTTGAGGTTCCCATAAGCACGTAGTTTCGGTGCCTTTGTTAAAGGGGGTGCTCCAATACGTTTCCAAAATTCTGTGCTAATGATGGAGTATACTGATCCTGGGTCCCAGTCCAACGTACATCTAACACCGTTGAGTGTGATGTCAATGCGTTTGCTGTCCCTGTTTCTTTTGCGTTCAATCTTGCAGACATCGCCACTATCGTATGAGCTTGTTGAAGTTTCTGATAAACACTCGTCGTTGTCAGTGTTCCTAATTTTGTGTAATTTGTTTTCGTTTTTTATTTCTCGTTTTTTCTGTGATTTGGTGCTCGTCAAATATGCTTTGCCAGTCTTGATACAGCAATCTTCAAAATGCCCTTGTGTTTGACATTCCTTGCAAGTATGATCTTTTGCTTTACAATCGGCCACCTTATGCCTATCAGATGCACCGCATCGACGGCACTGATCTAAACCAATCCTGCGTAGAAACATATTCTGTTTTTTTAGATGCGCCATGTTGGTTTTTGTTCTGACTTTGTTTGTGGCAGCAGGTAAACCGACGTGAGTGTCACCCTCAGCAAGCTCCCTAGACTGAGCTACTGCAAAGAATTTGGCAAATGTTACTTCTACAGTCTTTCCATCGTAATGTTCTTGTAGGTCGGGCCATTTCTGTTTCAGGTCCACTTCTAGATGCGGGTGGTTTATACCGGTAGCAAATCGATCACGCAGCAGACGTTCGAATAATTCGTCCTTGTAGTCACAGTCAGTGGCAAGTTTCTTCAGCCTGTTAGCGTAGTGTTCCATAGTCTCATTGCAGTCTCTTACGCAATTCCAAAACTCAGTTAATGCTTTGAATTTGGTTGTTTTAGGTCGATGTAAGTCGAGTAGTTTATACTTAACGTCTTTATATAGACTATTTTCAAAATCGGGTATGAGTGCTACTTTCAGATCGTGGAAGACTTCTGGAGTTAAGCAAGAGAATAAGAGTTCTTTCCGAATGTCATCTTCGCTTACGTCCCAGATATCACATTTTTTTTCAAAAAAATCTAAATAATTTTCTACCGACGTCGTAGCAGGGTTAAATGTTTCGCACTTGAAATTTTTAATAATTGTGAGTTTGTTACAGTTGTTGTTTGTGTTCGCCGAGCTAGTAGACTCCGTACCAGGTGTTGCTGGTGTGGGGGTCGCCGCGGTCGGTCGCTGTTGTTGTAACAAGAGTTGTTGCAAGACGTCTGATATTTGCTGTTGTTGCTCCCGTTGTATTTGTATAAATTCTTTAAATTGTTCTGGGTTCATTTTGAGTACTTAATCCTCGTCGCCAATGAAATAGATTAATATCATCATAAAAGAATATATTTATTGACGTAGTAATTAGTAAAAACAGTGACAAGTTAGTGTCACAACCATAGAGGTATATATCATTTTCGTTCGTCTATCTATGGGAATACCGCTTGCCCCGCCCTGCCTGCATTCCCCGCTCCCGCCCAGCCCTGATAAATTTTCTGTGAGAGAAATATTGCAGAAATTAATTATTTTTCGTATTTCAAGAGATTATTTAGTTTTCCAGTGAACATTGTGTTGATTAACCATGGATAAGTGTGGAATTTGTTCTAAGCCAGCCGTTGTAAGTGTATTTGTTCAGTATGTGAGCTTTTGTTCTTGTTTTTCCATCAATATTTTTTTGTTATTCTAGCAAGATTGTTATAAAAATAACGCTAGAGGATTAGATTTTAGTTATTATTACATATATTATGTGAGATTCTAAGTTGATATCAGGAACTGTGATACTGTATTGAGTTATTAAGTGAAATGTACATTCGAAACCTGCCCGCGTACCTATTTTTTTTATTCAATCGTTCGGTCGGACGGTCGGTCTGTTTTTTTTACGTCTGGCGCTGCGCTGTATAAAAAAACAACTGTGTTCCTTTTTTTTGTGCATGAATAGTGAACCTTGGCATACTCTATAAGATATACCTACTACCTACCTGCTTGCTATCGATAAGAAATCATTGTCGTTTAACAGTAATTCATAAATTTACCTGGCTTACTATACCTCGAACTTTGAACAATTAAAATATTAATAATTGTTATACAAAGCACTGACTTTAATGACTTGAATATTCAATTATTTGTATTTGTGAAATACAGATTTTTTTAATATATTGCCATGACCTAGATTCTTATAAGTTTTTACCAAAGGGTTTCAGTTATTTTTTCTATAATTAAAGTTGCAGGCTGTTGGTTTCAAATTATCCCAACCCATTCTACTGAATGAATTGATGAGACATCACAATTTTTATGAAATCAAAATGTATGGTCAAAGTATTCCAAAAAAAATGTATAGTTTGTATGTTATTTGTTACATACATTTCATCACACCCAAGTCCCTCACGGAGTAGGTAGAGAGAGTGATTGGATGTAATGTTGGATGATAATGATACTGATGTTAAATATATTTAATATAGCTTTGAACCAATTTCAGCAATTATTTGAAACTGGAAAAGATGGCATCTATGCATGCTTCAAGTGTCAACCATTGGTGCCCGAGGTGACCATAGGAGACAACACTGAGCAGTCGGAGACATCAGACCCGCTGGCCATCGGTGACACAGAAGAGGTGGGTTATTTAAATCTCGACTTTGACATCATGCATGGAGGTCTCTTTACAAGATTTTCCTTTGCCATAAAGCCTGTAGTGTGACAAGTGACTGTACTCAAGCTTAGAAAAACCTCACCATTGAGGTACCCAGGATACCAGTGACTACTAGTATTGTTACAAAATCTTGTACTTGCTCATTGGTACAGTCGGGATTCGAACTTGCGACCTTTGCGTCGCAGGCAACTGCTCGAACCACTCGGCCACCACGGCTTTTGCTTTAAATTAATTTTAAATTAAAAATAAACCATCAGATTGCTACAGTAGCCATAATGAATTAATATTATTAATTGAGTAGATGTTACTCTTCCAAAGTAAACAAGTAATAGGCAGGTATGAGCTGGTATACCATATTTACAGGAGAACTCAGATGCGCCACTGTACTGTGGTATTTGCCACAAGTCTTTCCAGAAGAGCATGCAGCTGCAGAACCACCTGCGCAACCACCGTGCAGAGCGGCGCTTCGTCTGTACATATTGCAATAAAGGTGAGTTCAGTCACCGGAGACTCATACTCATGTAACGAAAGGTAGAGAGTAGAGTACTGTTTCTCTCTAGGCATATAGAACTTGGTTGATAACCTCTGTCTACATACGAGTAGGATAGATTCAGATACTCTTGACATTCTCATCCTTATTCATTTGATTCTCTTCCTTGATTGATTCAGTCTAGATTGCAACTATTGTTTTACGCCACACTTTTTTCAATTTCTTCACTCATTCTTTCTTAAGTCTAGTCTTAGAGTCTCTCACTCAATCTAAAGTAACAGAAATATAATATAAGGTAAATTATAATTATATATTTGGTTTCACATACACTTTTACCTTACATTTGTATTACATTTATTAGACATTAACGTATATTTTTATATAATGATGTTCTTATTTTGACAACATTTTCATAAATTTTTTTTTTTTTTTTTATACAACAAGAGTTGCAAACAAGCATACGGCCCACCCGATGGAAAACGGTTACCGCAGCCTATTTATGCTTACAATACCGAAGTATCACGCGTTGCCACTGTGTTCGGAGAGTTTTACTGTGTAGGCAGCATAATGAGACTATTCCCTCTGCTGCCAACACAATACAATAATCCTCCCCCACCCCAAGGAGCTCATTACTGGAAACCTTATTCACCGCGTAGGAACACAACACAATAAATTGTGTTATTTGGCTACGGACTTCTATAAGGTGGAGGTCCTGCCCCAGTCGGACAGCTCCAAATTAGAACGGGAAACCCGTTATGCCCTACCTCTTAAAATGCCCTACCTCTCTTATTATGCCCTACCTCGCTTATAAATAACATTTAAAGTCCTTATTTCTTTATTATACACAAACTATTGTGTGACTTGTGAAATATGTTTAATTTTATAATAATATAAATAATATAATAAATAAGAAGCCGTGGTGGCCGAGTGGTTC
Source organism: Drepana falcataria (assembly GCA_945859725.1). Classification (NCBI taxonomy): domain Eukaryota; kingdom Metazoa; phylum Arthropoda; class Insecta; order Lepidoptera; family Drepanidae; genus Drepana; species Drepana falcataria. Next base: position 3,018,256 of record OX243941.1, on the reverse strand, counting down.
GAGCAGTTGCCTGCGACACAAAGATCGCAAGTTCGAATCCCGACTGTACCAATGAGTTTTTCTGAACTTAAGTACAGTGATTAGTCACACCACGAGCTTTACGGTGAAGGAAAACATCGAGAGGAAACCTGCATACGTCTGAGAAGAAATTCAAAGGCGTATGTATAGTCGTGCTTGAGTAACGGCGATGGACTCGCCATCTGTCACGTTGGCACCAAGTATACCTCTGGCGGAAAGTGGGTGTGTGGGTATTACCTATACACCTCTGCCTACCCCTTCGGGGACCCTTGTGGGAAGGCGTGAGGATATATTATATTATATATGTTTAATTTTAATGAATTAATACAAAAATAGCAAATATAGGGAAAGGGTGGTAGGGATAAAGAGTTTTCTCTATATCTCCCCTTAGAGTGTGGGCAATTACATCGATAAAAAAATATTTATGAGTGTGTCTGTTTGCAGCATTCTCCCAGTCAAACAACTTGCGCGCCCACCTCCGCATCCACACCAACGAGCGGCCCTTCAAGTGTGCCGAGTGCGGAAAGGCCTTTACACAGGTACCGCGCCAACTTCGGCTTGCTATTTCTATGCAAATATTTATTTTAATATTGATCCAAGTTTTCCAACTATCTGTTACTAGCTCAAAAAAAAAAAGTTAAGCTCAAAGTTATTCAAAAACCGTTCACTCGATGGCGCGGTTTGTCCAAACATACCAACTTTACATTTATATAATTAGCAGTAGTACCCATACAACCACTTTGGCACACGTTAACAAACCAACATGATAGGTGCCAACATGATAGGTGCCGAGTCCACCGCCGCTACTCAAGCACGACTATACATACGTCTTTGAATTTCTTCTGAAACGTATCCTTCATCCTCGTTTCCTTTCGATGTTTTCTTTCACCGTAAACGTCATTGCGTGACTAATCACTGTACTTAAGTTCAGAAAAACTCCTTGGTATGGTCGGGATTCGAACTTGCAAGCTTTGTGTGATGTGTCGCTGGTCGCAGGCAACTCGAACTCGAACTCACTCGAACCACTCGGCCAGTTATTTAGATTGTAATGTATAAGCAATATTAGTAGACCGTAATGTAGTCTGGTGTGTGTTGTATGTGTAGCATTCTTGCAGGTGACAAACCTCAACAACCACGTTCGCCTGCACACCGGCGAGCGGCCCTTCGTGTGCCCCGAGCCCGGCTGCAGCAAAGCATACGCCCAGGTGTGTACTTGGATTTACTATAAAGTTTATAGGAAAACTATATTTATTTTTTAATAATGAATTGTGCTTGATAAGTATGCCATTTTTTATTTTATCCAACATTCTGAAAGAATTCAAAACTATGTTCAAAGCGTGTTAAAATATACTAAAGCATCGGATAAACCTGTAATTATAGTTGTAAAAGAATATAAATAATGAAATGATGTCATGTCTATATGATATTTTATGATATATTGCTAGGTGACGAATTTGAACCAGCACCGAAAACGTCACCTGAGTGGGCGACCCGTGGAGGCCAGCTACGACTGCACCGTGTGTGGGGAGCAGTTCCAGCAGAGGAACCACATGTACAACCACAGGTGACGCACCATTTGGTACACGTGACTGGGAGACAGGCATATGTTTGAGAAGAAATTCTAAGATGGTTGAGCTTGAAAATCGGTGATGAATTCGTCTTCTGCAAAGTTGACGCCTAAAATATAGTCCCGGCGAGACCGGGATATTTGGGTACTACCTACACACCTCTGTCTACCTGCACGTCAGCTCGGCACGTGAGCGATGGGACTATGGTAAATTATGTATCCACGACAATACTTAGTTATTTTTTCATCTTACATTTTAAAGTTTATATATCATAATATATTTCTCACACAATGTCAGCATCACAAAATAAGTTTGGATACCCTTTTAGTAGAAAATTTAAGCTAGTGGGTCGTCACGGCCTGTCAAGCAGTGTACAGTTTGGTTAGCAGCGGTTGTTTGAGGCGTGGCCTGTGTAATTGTATACGATATAACGTGTGTGCGTGTGTGTGTAACGTGTGTGTGTGCGTGCAGGCGCGCGGCGCACGGCGAGGCGCGCGCGCGGGCCGAGGGCGCGCCGGCCGCGGCCGAGCGCCTGCTGCAGCCCGCCGCCGACCCCCGCGATGGCGACGGTGAGAGCCCGCCACACCACACCACTCGTTACGCATTATAATCATACACTTGCAAGAGTACATATACTGGATGAACATCCCACTAAAAAATTCCGTTCGAAGTGAATTTGTTGAAGGCATTTTCAAGTGTGTCACGAGTGTTGAAGACTATATAAATATGGCGAGCCTAGTGTCATTAAGTAGGACCTGCTAATTTATAAATAAGCAAATTTAAGGAAGATTGTCGACATTTTAAAACTTTTTAACTGACTTCTGCAGAGGAGAAATCAGGCGGGGGCTCGTTGACGTGTGTGTTTTCGTCGTGCGGCCAAGTGTTGGGGTCCCCGCGCGAGCACACGGAGCACCTCCTGCGGGCGCACCAGCTGCGCGTGCTGGCCACGCCGCGCCCCACGCCCCGCCCGCCCCGCCGCGGCCGCCCGCCCAAGGTACACTACACACCAGCTGCGCGTGCTGGCCACGCCGCGCCCCACGCCCCGCCCGCCCCGCCGCGGCCGCCCGCCCAAGGTACACTACACACCAGCTGCGCGTGCTGGCCACGCCGCGCCCCACGCCCCGCCCGCCCCGCCGCGGCCGCCCGCCCAAGGTACACTACACACCAGCTGCGCGTGCTGGCCACGCCGCGCCCCACGCCCCGCCCGCCCCGCCGCGGCCGCCCGCCCAAGGTACACTACACACCAGCTGCGCGTGCTGGCCACGCCGCGCCCCACGCCCCGCCCGCCCCGCCGCGGCCGCCCGCCCAAGGTACACTACACACCAGCTGCGCGTGCTGGCCACGCCGCGCCCCACGCCCCGCCCGCCCCGCCGCGGCCGCCCGCCCAAGGTACACTACACACCAGCTGCGCGTGCTGGCCACGCCGCGCCCCACGCCCCGCCCGCCCCGCCGCGGCCGCCCGCCCAAGGTACACTACACACCAGCTGCGCGTGCTGGCCACGCCGCGCCCCACGCCCCGCCCGCCCCGCCGCGGCCGCCCGCCCAAGGTACACTACACACCAGCTGCGCGTGCTGGCCACGCCGCGCCCCACGCCCCGCCCGCCCCGCCGCGGCCGCCCGCCCAAGGTACACTACACACCAGCTGCGCGTGCTGGCCACGCCGCGCCCCACGCCCCGCCCGCCCCGCCGCGGCCGCCCGCCCAAGGTACACTACACACCAGCTGCGCGTGCTGGCCACGCCGCGCCCCACGCCCCGCCCGCCCCGCCGCGGCCGCCCGCCCAAGGTACACTACACACCAGCTGCGCGTGCTGGCCACGCCGCGCCCCACGCCCCGCCCGCCCCGCCGCGGCCGCCCGCCCAAGGTACACTACACACCAGCTGCGCGTGCTGGCCACGCCGCGCCCCACGCCCCGCCCGCCCCGCCGCGGCCGCCCGCCCAAGGTACACTACACACCAGCTGCGCGTGCTGGCCACGCCGCGCCCCACGCCCCGCCCGCCCCGCCGCGGCCGCCCGCCCAAGGTACACTACACACCAGCTGCGCGTGCTGGCCACGCCGCGCCCCACGCCCCGCCCGCCCCGCCGCGGCCGCCCGCCCGCCCCGCCGCGGCCGCCCGCCCAAGGTACACTACACACCAGCTGCGCGTGCTGGCCACGCCGCGCCCCACGCCCCGCCCGCCCCGCCGCGGCCGCCCGCCCAAGGTACACTACACACCAGCTGCGCGTGCTGGCCACGCCGCGCCCCACGCCCCGCCCGCCCCGCCGCGGCCGCCCGCCCAAGGTACACTACACACCAGCTGCGCGTGCTGGCCACGCCGCGCCCCACGCCCCGCCCGCCCCGCCGCGGCCGCCCGCCCGCCCCGCCGCGGCCGCCCGCCCAAGGTACACTACACACCAGCTGCGCGTGCTGGCCACGCCGCGCCCCACGCCCCGCCCGCCCCGCCGCGGCCGCCCGCCCAAGGTACACTACACACCAGCTGCGCGTGCTGGCCACGCCGCGGTCACAATTTCCAAATCAATCCAGACATTCTCAGACAAAGCACTTATGAACTATCGATTTTTCTTATTTCATCATTAATTTCCTATTTTTTTCACAGATTTTAAAAGTGGACCCTTTGGACCCGAAAGAGAACGTGGAATATCATGAGGTACGCACCGGTATTATTATTTGATCAGTATTTTTTCGCCTGATGACATAAATAGGTAACATTTATGGTTTAATTTCAGGCGAAGATCATAAAACAGCCGCAATATCTACCCAAGTTGAAAGTGCAGAATTTGTTTCAGTGAGTGCTTGGAAGCGCCGTAGTTGGTGATGTCGCCCGAGGAGCGCTCGACACTGGACACATGACAATTATAGTTAGGGCCAACTACGTAAGGAACTGTGCGTTGGTTTGTTGTACTTAAGTAAACGATAGCTTTGTATCATCGTAAAGTGCTTCGCGAGGACTGCCCCGTTCCGCATTAACTGTAATGTAATTAAGATATTGTTAGAGCAATTATTGAAATTATTACAAAATTATATTGTAATGTTTATATTTTACGATGCGTTTTTATTAAATAATTTAATGGGCGAAACATTTTTTAAATCATAGATGTAGACTTGTTCTATCGTAGATAATAGAAAAGAAATCATTTATTTTGCCCAATTCACTGTTTTTTTAAGCGTAAATATGCTTGCTACTAACGTTTTGAAAGCTATTGCATCATAAGATACGAACGGTACAATGTGGAGTATTTAGAAATTGATCTCTAGATAGATTTGCGAACATGCTCGGCTGCGTCTCCGCTGGGTGCGTTGTTTGCCGAGGATCTGTATTTATATTTGTTAAGGGTTTATTACTGATAAGTGATATAAGTAAGTGCAATTGTTTACATTTCTATATTTAATTTTATCAAGTCCCAGACCATCTTCATATTCACGCAGAAATGCAACATGTCATTGCGAACGACGCACGCTTAAATTTGGTATTGTTAAGTTGTTTGTAGGTACTGAATGTTAATATGTTTTTTATAGAGCATGGTCTGGGCCACTATCTTTACTAGATTATATTTGAGTAATAATTTATATTATTTTGTCTTTAACTAAATAACATGGGCGATGTTATTGGCTCTTGATTATTTTGCATTGTAATTAGATCTTTGTCATGTTTTGGTTGTCCAAATAAGTTTTATAGGGGAAAAAAGTTAGATTTACAAAACATATACTATTTTTTCTTGTAAAAATAATTTATGGATATCTTGCTAATAATGGGCATCCACGAATCCTGTATTGTTTGGACAACCTGTAACTTGATCCGTTTGGGTGCCCAAATATTTGAAGTGAATTTTTTAAATCAGTATTAATATACAAAAGTTATTTTGTACAAAATTTTGTTTGTGATACAAACGTAGTGTGTGTTGACTTGATGATGTCTGCCGGTGTGAGGATAATACATAGTGTTGCTAGGCACGTCTGTACACTGCTTAGTTGTATCAAGGAAGTAGATATTCTCATCATTTTGTCCACTCAGCGTGCGGTGTTCAGTTTGAACTTTGTTAGATGTAAATGACAATAGTGATAAGGCCTCCTTCGCATTGGTTCAAACTATTTATTATGAGTATTAAACATCGTTAATATAATACATACCTACATTCTTTTACACTGTTTTTATATTTTGCTCGCAGATTGAGAGATGATCTCTGGGTGAAATGGGTATAAAATTAATGATTGTTTACCTAAATAACACTAATAAGTAGTATTATTTAACTAAACAATCATTAATTCTCAAGAAGTTTCGTGGAGAAATGGCGGTCATTTTGATCAATAATAAAAATCTGATAAACAATCTAATTCATACATATCACCACGCCGAGTCCGCACGGGGTAGACAGAGGGAGTTAGGTGCCAGCCCTGTTTTCAGTTCATTCTCATTGAACAATGTCAATACAATAAAATCGTGTGTAAATCGTCCATTGTAGTCAACCGGACTCGCCAAACAAACAACAATATTTAATTATAGAATTTTATTAATACATTATGTAGTCACGATTGTGTTATATAAGAGTATATGTACAGTTGATGTATATGTATATATATATATATATATACTCACGCCTTCCCACAAAGGTCCTCCCCGAAGGGGTAGGCAATGATAGGCAACGCGGTAGGTAGGCAGTTTTTTAAATAACTTTTATTTATAAAAACCATTTTTTTTTATGTTATGTTTTTGTTGAGGTATTTGTTTCAATATAAATGTACATATTAGTTTACCTTATGACTTCACCCATAAATACGATAATGTATATTTGTGATTAACATTATGTATCCCCATTTTCGTAGTTATTTGTGTCATTGCTCGAGTGTTGGACCAATGTGTGGAGGAGACTAGAATAAGGTGCAAATGTTCCTATGAGTGTCAGAGCGTCGGTACTATAGTATTGTCGCATATATATGCCGCGTGTTGTATAGTCGACCATTTCATATTTCTAGCCTTGTTAAGTGTCACTATTTCGGAGATTTTTTCTATTAACATACATTAAATACATAATGATTAATGAAATATACAATTTTAAATTTATGCGTTGTTTTTTCTTTTGAGTTTAAAGGCTTATCATATTGGGTTACCATATTGCAGTTAATAGATTCTGCTGTTAAGAGGGACAAAAAAGCATGCGTCCCACCTGATAGAAAGCGATCACCGTAGCCTATTTACGCTCACGAAATCAAAGTATCAGCGTGCTACTTTTGGTTCGGAGAGTTATTCTGTGCTGGCAGCATAATGGGACTATCCCTACTTCCTTCACTGTAAAGTTCGGATGTAGAAACAAGTTTTGGCTTTTGTGTCGTATTGAAAGTCACGATGTCAACATGTTTCACAACACACAACTGGATTGTTAATATAGAAACAAAACAAGCAGACACAGTCCATTTCACTTGACCTTGCATCTAAATCAGTACTTTATCTGGTAGGAACGTAGGTATTTACCGTACTACTTCAAATTGTAACGGAGGTTTACGTGGTTGATAGATTATTGATTAACACAACTATACAAAAGTGGAGGACAATTTAAGGGATTCAGCAGGCGTCCGCTAGATGTTCCGTTTAACATTTTCTTTAAAATAAATATCTAATACATATATGGTCATAGAGAGTAAGTTCGAACTTGACTTCTTTCGTATGGGAAATGCACGTGAGAGACAATCCCCGCTGCTATTATAAGTTTCTCGCTAGATACCCAGATTGTTAGATAACAATTTTGTTAATGAATTAATGTAAGGTGTAATCAATGTCTTAAATGCGTAGTCTAATCGAGACAACCGGCTCCCGTGACAGGCGGGCTGGAACATATCTCGCTCGAACAATCAGCAATGCTGTGCAGTGGCAATGCTGCTAGTCTTCTTGCCACGTTGCCTCGGGATCCCGATGTAGGTCAAATATTTTATCTGTAAGTAGTTAATTATACAACGTAAAGAAAGATTGTCAGGCATAAATAATTAAAAGAAAAGTGTTTATTGACTCCTTTTATAGGATATCAAGTATCCATTGCGAAACCAATATGCGTATAGACAGTGTTATTGTGTCTGTGTCATATTGTCGGCTTATTGTGAACTGTGCGCTCGCGGCAATAGGTTCTCACTGCACTTAAATTCATATATATTTAAGCTTCTCAAAAGTACTGTTGCACGGTAAGTCGTTTTTTTAATTTATTTTTTTGTACAATAGTACCTACCTAAAAGTAAACAAGTGCCCACCAATTGCGGTTTAGTATGTATTAAACTATGTAGCTATTGTGGGTTGTCGTCATTAAATTTAAAATTACGCTTATTTAGCATGGACCGGTGGGTTGACAAAGTGGCTGTGGTGACGGGGGCCAGTGCGGGTATCGGCTTGAGCATCAGCGTTGCGCTCGCCAATGCCGGGCTGCGAGTTGTGGGGCTCGCTAGGAGGCCGGAGCTCATTGAGGTAACGAGGATACAATGTGATTTAGTCCCGTAACTTAAATAGAAGGTTAGCTATTCGAAAAGTTAAGCAATCGTACAACTATATGTATCTACTTAATTATTAAATTAAAAATAACCCCACCTAACATCAGCTTCGAATCTTTAAGTTGAAGTTTACGTAGATAACATGTCGAAATTTATGAAAGGTTTTATTAGGCATATATTTAATTTGGTACCTCTGAAACGAAAACAGGCATACGATCTAACTCTTACAGCCTCAAGAACACTGAACCCACTCATTCTGGAAAACAAAGTCTGAGCATTGACGAAAGTTTGTTCGTTCAAACGACTTTCAACTGGTAACACGTATTTAAATAATTTCTAGCAACAAAAGGGTCAAGTGCATGGAAAAGGCAGCATTCATGCGAAGCAGTGCGATGTATCGCGACCTACCGACGTAGCGGCCGCCTTCCAGTGGGTCGAAGATAACTTCCCACCCATCCATATCATTATCAACAACGCTGGTATTCTAATTAATGGACATATTACTGGTAAGTGTGAAAAATTACATAAAATTTGGCTATTATTAAACACATTTACGCCGAGTTCTTAACGGGATAGGCAGAGAGTAGAGCGCCAATTCTCTTTAGACTTACATATCTCTTCCCTATTATTTTATTTAAGTCACAATTTAGACGTACAAGTTACAAAAAGCTAGGTTACCTATAAATTATATAAGTGCGTAATACCTAAATGACTACAAATTGTGAGTTTTACAACTTCAAGTGGTCTTGAACGTAATCAAGTGTAATAAGCAGATATCCAAATTTAAGGATTATATTTATTTATATATCCTCACGCCTTCCCACAAGTGTCTCCGAAGGGGTAGGCAGAGGTGTATAGGTACTACCCACACAACCACTTTCCGCCAGTGAAATATTTTAGGTGCCAACGTGACAGATGGCGAGTCCGTCGCCGTTATTCAAGCACGACTATACATACGCCTTTGAATGACTACTCAAACATTTATTTTGTTATTCATTAACTCGACATGCTTTTTAAGCTTACAATTGTAAGCAAAACTTACAAAAGTAAATAATTGTAAACAAATGCTTTGAAGGTATTCAAAATGTGATTAAAGTATAAAAAATCTGCTTAAAAAAAACCATCACACTTTGGAAAATTAAAGCACATTTATTCACATAGTAGCACAATTAATCCACAGAGGTAGGCGACAACACGCTGAGCGAGGAGCAGGTGCTGTCTTTGATTGACACAAACGTCAAAGGCACGATCTTGTGCACTCGGCATGCTGTGGCGCTCATGAGGAAGCACAGCATTGATGGTCACATCATTAACATTAACAGGTAACTTCAGGTGCTATATTCCTAAAAAGGAAGTGTGGCGAAATGTGGCGTATGGTGTGTTTCGCCGTACATTGCATTTGCATTTATTAGTGTCATAGACTAGAAGGTATGATAATGGCATACCAAAATCGGGGCCAATCGGATATTTCGAACTTTTTATATATATTTCGAACGAATTTTATATTTCGAACGCAGTAACATCCTGTCGTCAATATATACCTGATTCAGTATAGCATTACATAGTATCCAAAAGTATACATATAAAGCCAGCAGTACCAAGTCACGTGCGCCTCTAAAATAGTAAGAATTAGTTTCTAATATTATTATTGGTGTATTTTATTCCCAATAGGTGACGCTGTATTTCTGTTACAATGGTACATATATCCGTTTAATCACACGCCCGTATCGAATGCGTCAATCAATGGATACATTTCGATTACTTTTTAGGACTGCTTTTTACTGCGGATGGTTTTTGTCTATACTATATATATTAATATTATAAAGAGGAAAGATTTACTTGTTTGTTTGTTTGTGTTGAATAGGCTCCGAAACTACTAAGCTGATTTGAAAAATTATTTCACCATAGGAAATCTACATTCACCCTGAGTGACATAGGCTATATTTTCTTTTATACAATAATCTTATGTCCACTCGTGCGAAGCCGGGATGGACTGCTAGTTGAATATAAATTTGCTTGATATATTTCAGCATTGCTGGCCACTATATACCGCAGGCGGACTTTTTCAACGTATACCCGACCACCAAGCACGCTATTACAGCGTTCACAGCGTCGCTGAAGAAGGAGCTCGCTGCCTCTAACAGCCGGATAAAGGCTACGGTACCAAACAAATCAAATTGCTTAGATTAAGCAAAACTGTAAAAACTATAAAAAATACTCGTGTTCATCACACGACACCGTCCGCACTCTTGCGTAGGTACCTAATGATTAGCACGTCACGTCGTGGTAAGGATCCTGATCCTGAATTGAATCATGTCCTTTCTGGAACTACTCGTAGGAAGTTATTATATACTTATTATAATATAAAAATAATATATCCTCACGCCTTCCCATAAGGGTCCCCGAAGGGGTAGGCAGAGGTGTATAGGTGATTCCCACACACCCACTTTCCGCCAGAGGTATATTAGGTGCCAACGTGACAGATGGCGAGTCCATCGCCGTTACTCAAGCACGACTATACATACGCCTTTGAATTTCTTCTCAGACGTATGCAGGTTTCCTCTCGATGTTTTCCTTCACCGTTCAGCTCGTGGTGTGACTAATCACTGTACTTAAGTTCAGAAAAACTCATTGGTACAGTCGGGATTCGAACTTGCGACCTTTGCGTCGCAGGCAACTGCTCGAACCACTCGGCCACCACGGCTTTTATACTTATTTATTTCTTAAAATTGTAATTTTTATTGCGAGCCGAAATTAGAGAATTGGGTCCTCTACCTACCCTTTCAGGTACCTACGTGAGAATTAAAAATAAAGAATAGGATCATGGTATACCAAAAATGTAAATATCTTATGAAACACTCCGTAATGACATTTGCAAACTTTTTCGTCTGTAGAGTCTATCCCCTGGAGCCGTGGCGACTGCAATGCTGAGTTCTCACGACGGTCCCTGTGACGTACCAGCCCTGAAGCCTGAAGAAATCGCTGACGCAGTTCTTTACGTGCTGACCACACCACCTCATGTGAATGTTAGTAGCGTGTTTGACACAAAGACTAAATAGGGACTAGACAGGGACTGTACTGTACTATCCTTGCTCTGAGCAGTGATAAAAGCCGCGATCACGGGAGCAAAGCTTTAATTGACTGAGCTTACATTGTTTTAATTATTTATTTTCAGATCAACGAGTTGACAATCACGTCGGTTACCGAACAATGGCTATAATTATTTCAATACAGAATAAAACATGGTTCCATTGGAAATGCAACGGCAATATGGACTTCTCTTCTAATAAAGTAATCACCTGTACAATATTGCTACAAACAATAAATATATCTTTCAAATATACTCATATATTCATAATATACCTACCGATATATTCCGCTTGTCGTTAAAGGATAGGAAAATATAAAGTTTGCTTAATTCAAATAGTTTATTTAATAAGTATAAAAGCAAATCATATGGCATCAGATGACTAGCTCGGTTACCCGATGGAGGCAGTGGCGGAGGTGGAGGAGGCAAGTCCAAGTATGCTAGTACCGAACTGAAGTAATGCTCTCAGGATGTCCATCTTCAGAGTCCACACTGGCGATGTCTGCTCCTGTGGGTCTGCCTGTAAGGTTGGATGCACGTGAGAATATAATAGAAATATTGAATATTATATGCATTTAAAAATAAGTGAATTGGTATGTTTTGATGGGTAAATAAAACGAACGACTTGTGTTGTAATCACATTATAAAAGAGGATCTTAAGAAACTTATTATAAAAATTAAGAAAAAGCTTAATTTTAAGTATTGTCAAGACGTATCTATTACTAAATAACAAAATTCACAAAAAAGTTCTGAATTTTCGATAGTATTCCTTCCTAAAGCGCCTTTCCCATCTGCCACCATCACCAGGGGTGTGAGCTTCCTCCTGAGCTAGTTTTGGACATGTCTCCAAGTAGAGACATTATTAGACTGGAGATGAAACTAGCAGAGTCAGACATTTGTGGCCTTTCCTCATCGCCCTCTTCACTCTCGTCTTCCGGGACTTCTGCCTGTAATAAAAATTGCAAAAACTGTAGTTTTTGTTTCTTCTGAAGAGTTTGTTCTTTTAGTAGCACTCTTACCGCACTTGTCCCTTTAACTAGTTTCGATAAGAAATTTCCAAAGAAAGCGCCGTTATTTTTCTGAAAATTAAGATTATTATTAATTTTGTGTTCGAAAAATCGCATTGTTTCATAAACGGTTGCGCTTACAGCTCCTCCGCCAGTGATCGTATCCAGCGATGTAAGGAGGTAGCTTGCTATCACCTCGCCAGGGTTTTCTTCACCTTCTGACTGATACAGAAATTCAAACAGTTTCAATAAATTCCTTTATGACAAACTCCTAATGCGAAATTATACATACCAGTAATCCAACGAAAAGGCCGAGCGCAGTTCCAATTAAATTGTTCAGATCAAAACCATCTCCCTGAAATATGTATTGTGTTAGCTTTGTTTTTGGCAAATAGTCGCAAAAAATTGTTAATAACATAATATATATATTAATAACATATTAGCAGTTATATTTACTCACACTGAGATTTACAACAATTCCACTGACTGCAGCTAACAAAGTACCCAGATCAGACTCGCCGTCCTCCTGAAATAAGCACCTAAATAAATAAATAAATGATATAAATATAATTTAAAATAATTAAAATATGTCTGAGTAGATCAAAAACCACTTACACCGCCACTCAAACTGGCCAGTAATCCTAATATTCCACCACCTTGACCGTCTCCTTCTGGTGGTTCGTCAGAGTCATAATCAGAGACGTCACCAGATCCCTTGAGTCCAGAGTCTTGCTTAGAATCGTTTGTATTTTTATCTCCTTTGGTTTCCTTCTCAATGCTTTCTTCTGATGCATTATTTTCATCTTTTTGATCATTAGAATTGTCTTGAGCTTCATCAGAATTGGCATCATGAGCTTCATCAGTATTGGCATCATGAGCTTCATCAGAATTGGCATCATGAGCTTCATCAGTATTGGCATCATGAGCTTCATCAGAATTGTCATCATGAGCTTCATCAGAATTGTCATCATGTTCCTCATCGGAATTGTCATCATGATCTTCATCAGAATTTTCATCATGACTTTCGTCAGAGTCACCATTAGAATTGCTATTAGAATCAAAATCTTCCTGAGAATGCTCATTTGTATCATCGTCGCTTTCTTGTCGTAGGAAAGGGGTATCGTTCATTCGTAGGATATTGTCAGTAATTACATTCATGCTTTCATCTTTTCGATGAGTAATGAAAGGTATATTATTTTGAAACAAGATTTGTCGTATTACGTTCCAGAAAATTGTCTGTAAATTTAATGATAAATTTATATTTTTCTGAAATAACTACTTATAACAATAATAAGCAATTAACAGGAAGCCATGTATAATTAAGGCCAAGAAGAAGAAATCCTCACCTGCCTTTTGCTCCATCCCACGCTAAATATTTATAGCATTGTACCATTCTTGCTTTAGATAATATGTGCGATAGTGTGTCGTAAAAGCGACTAAAAGATCAAAACAAAATCTAAATTAAACCGTATACCCGGACCGTAACCGTGAAGCCTTGTAGCCTTGCAGCGCTGACTGCGTCCGAGCCTCCCGTTGGTCGTGTATTGATCTCATACCACTGCGTTACAGAGGGTAAGGACAAGAATGGGCATCTGCGTAAGCCTTAAAAATATTCTACGCAGATGACCACTTGAACTAATAAATTAATTTGTGCTTTGAAAATATAAATCACGCCGTGATCAAAAATAAAATAATAGTTAAAAAAAACTAAAAAACACGCTTTTTATAGAAAACCGAACTAAAAAATAGAAAATAAATTTCGATAATATCTTAAAAAGCGTGGGGTGCATGGTGTCAATAGTTATAAATATTTTATTGACAGATATTAGTAGAGTGATTATCATTTCGGTAATATCTTAAACAGCACCCCACGCTTTTTAAGATATTATCGAAATTTATTTTCTATTTTTTAGTTCGGTTTTCTATAAAAAGCGTGTTTTTTAGTTTTTTTTAACTATTATTTATTTTCTACTTTTTAGTTATTAGTGTATTGTCATCGGTCCTCGATAAGTCTACAAAGTTTGAACGAAATCTGGCCGTTTAAAGTGGGTCAAAATCGAGCTCAAAGAAGTCGGTTACATACATACAGGTGAAGCTAATATAAAGCGTGTAAAAAAACTTTTTGTGCTATCATCACGGCTTTATGAAGATATTATGTGTATATAATATCGCCATAAGCAAGCGCATTCTTACAACATACACCTGCATGTAACACACACTCACAAGGTGGTTTAACCCTCCGATGTATCCCAAGGTATTAAGTGGAAAAGAAAAACACACAGATAATATTTGTTTAGAACGATTTGTGAACAAATTAGTTTTTAGCTTACACTGGCGCTACTTGAGCTCGGGAAAAGAGCTGTAGCGAGGTTGAGCAGGCTGAAGATACTGCTGCCTCCGCCATTTGTGGTCTGCGAGGTATCCAGGGGCTCGTCGAAGTCATCATCGTCCAGGGAAAACTCCTCAGAAGGAGTCGTTTGAATCGAAATCTGGTGAGAAATATATAGCTATTGTAGATATGGTAACATTTATTAATTGAAAATATTGTACACTTATAATCAGTAAAAAAAGGGTAGCCTACTCCTCTACTCCTCTCTGCCCACCCCCGAGGGAATCGGCGTTATAATATGAATGTATCAAAAAAAGGATAAAAAATTATAAGGAGATAAGTAGGTATGTTAACGTGTTCTTGCGCAGTGAATGTTACCTTCACAGCAGGCCTTGATACGAAGGTACTTACAAAACTTGAAACTATTATAATAATATAATACATTCAAATACAATTTTAACTATTATATAATAGATAATTACTAATTAGGTTAATCAAAATAAATATTAAGAAAATACCTTGGAACGATTTCATTCAAATTGACTATGTGAACGACAACGTCAAGTTTATATAGAAAAATATACAAATACACATGCTAGGAGCATAAAAATAAATTTTCACCACACATGCTGTCAGCGAGAATCGAACCCGCGACAAGATTTTTAATAAGAAGGTCTAGCCATTAGGTTAGATGGTCCCGAATTTAATGGTTTTATTGTTACTTCTGTTATTTTCAAAACTAAATGGAGTTTTTCGGGTGATGACGAGATTGAAGTTTCGCAATATTGCCTATCGAATGCAATCTGTAATTTGCATCATAAGAAGGTAACTCGCGACGAAAGGACTTCGCGTCATGCAATAAACTGGAATATCCAGTCATTTAAGTGCCATAAAGCAGCAGGAAACGAATAATGAGCGTTGAATGTGAAGTAAACAAACAAAAAATATTAAAATCACTTCCAAGCAATAAATATAAACGTAATAGTAGTATATCCTCACGCCTTCCCACGAGGGTCTCAGAAGGGGTAGACAGAGGTGTATAGATAGTACCCACACACCCACTTTCCGCCAGAGATATATAATAAATATGATGGCGTATATCTAAGTAAGTACTAACGGAATATTGAAATATTTAAACGGGTAAGATATTACAAGTTATCATCAACGTGTGATATGATATGATGCGTAGACATCATAAAAATAATGTACAACACAACTATAAAATAAATAAATAATTTATCATCGGTAGCTTGTGTTTTTAAGACGGGCAAAAATTTACAAAGCAAACTCCTTACCGAGTTAGTGGCAACTTCCTTTGATTCAACCTCATTGTCGAATATTTGTCTTCTAGGCCTCGTCACGTCTAAGGGAATGCTGAGTGCATTCACAAATAGGGAGATAGCCAGGGCAGCTGCTAGGACACGTCCTCTTGCCATCGTGCTTGTTTCGGAAATAACTACGAACCATAAACAATATTATGATGATACATAGACCATTACCAAAAATGCGGTAATACCTGTAGTGATTAGAAATTACATGTTAAGTAGATACAATATAATTTGATACGTAGGTACTTAAAATATTTTCGTTTCGCAACTTTTAATTGGTTTGTATGACAAAAGACATTCCGTTCTTGTCCGTGTTCTTAATTAAAACTCAGAACTAAATTAAAAAGAAGGAATCTTTCAAGTGTATGTAAACGTACTACAAATGACGGATTAGGCGCGTAGTGATATTTTGTATTTGGAATGAGTAAATTGTTATGTATATGAAAACCGCAGTAAAAGTAACGCAACAAGGCTAACTTCTTAGTGGTTAGAGGTCGCTTTATAGAAAGCTGATCTAAGGTTCTGGACCTATACTTAGGAGATTCAAATCAAAGTTTTTACCTATATATAGTGCTATGTACCTTTATGACTAGATGTTGACGAAGCCGTCGACGCACTTTGATTGGTCCAGCAAGGCTGAAAAGAATACCTTATAACATGACGCACTTCCTGTGTCATGTACAGGCTGTGCTTTTTGAAATGTCAAACTGACTAAGGCAACGGTAATGTGGTCTTAAATGTTTTTCATACATTTGGCTGCGACATTCTATAAGATGGAGGTTGAGTATTGAGCCAGGCTGGCAAACTCCAATTATGTATGGGAGATTCCTTCTGTTATTCATATTCTTCCGTAGCATTAGGTGTTGCAATCTTATAGTTTGATGGTTGCCAATTTTGTTAACTTCTGTTACCGGTATGGTCTAACCTAACGTGTCAGGTGACAGGTATATTGAAACGAATGAAGGCCATTAGGTCCCTACTGACCCGAAAGTCAGCTGAAAGATCTTTCCGGTAGAAAAGTTCAGTAAGAAATCAGTTAATGGAGTAGTCTTTGATGCTAACCATGATGGGATATGATAAGGGTCTGTTGTTATGAATCGCGAACTATTTTCTTTATGCTCATATTATAAGAGCCATGGTGGCCGAGTGGTTCGAGTAGTTGCCTGCGACACAAAGATCGCAAGTTCGAATTTCGACTCTACCAATTAGTTTTTCTGAACTTAAAAATAGTGATTAGTCACACTAAGAGCTTTACGGTGAAGGAAAACATCGAGAGGAAACCTGCATACGTTTGAGAAGCAATTAAAAGCGTATGTATAGTCGTGCTTGAGTAACGGCGACGGACTCGCCACCTGTCACGTTAGCACCTAAAATATATGTCTGGCGGAATGTAGGTGTGTGGGTACTACATATTATAAGGATGAAGAGTCTGTTTGTTTATTTCTTTGGTTGAACACGCAAATCGAAGGAACTATCAATACGATTAGAAAAAGTATTTTGCATTAGATAGCCCGTTTAGCCCGTAGCAACGGGAGCTATCATATAATAATAATATATCCTCACGCCTTCCCACAAGGTTCCCCGAAGGGGTAGGCAGAGGTGTATTGAGCTATCATCAATTACAAATATTCCACGAACGGGGAAAATTTATCAAAGCTAGTATTTCGATAAGATTGCAACAAAGAACTTTATTTTGTAGTATTAAAGGAAAAATTATTTCGTTTATTTAAATAATAAAAGTTGTGTGTAATATAACTATCGAAAAACTACACTCTATAGACAGGGGCGTGTGAGCAAGTGGCAAGGTCCGGCGGTGTACAGCCGCTGCGGACGTTGCTGGCGCACGGGACGGTTGCGCCAACACAGTTACCAAACTGACAGCAGCCGTCTAACCACCAGTTTCCTTGTCGTCCTTCCGACAACCTTGGCTTGATGTTGCACACTTGATAGCTATAGTCTCTACTAGTCCCTGACTCCATTTGATATGATTGGATCTGAGGGTCTATTAGCTAACCAAACGCCACTCGCGAGTAAACTTCTTTAAGCGGAACCATTAGTAACAGCAACATCGCAACATCATCCAACATATTAGTTTGAGCATGTTGCAAGCCCTTACCGACGCTACCTAGAGGATACCTGCATATTTCCAAGGAGAAATTTATACTCGTGCATGAGAGATGGCCACACAATTCGTTACTTGTTACGTTAGCACTACCTACATCTTCAGCGAAGAAAGGTTTGCTGCTTGTCGAAGGTAATTAATGTTACTTGACTTACCCCACTGCACTCGAATAAGGTAAATACAGTACAAGGCCACTGCCCAATACGTTTATATCCTCGAATATTTATTAACTTCACAGTAGTAGAAGAAACATCACATATATTTACAACAAATAGTAGCACTACGATTTAACACTGATATTCAATAGGGCAGTGCTCACATTGATTCGATTTATGTAAAGATTAAAAAATAAACTAAAAGTAAATTCCTGCAACCTTGAAAGCCCACGTAAGATATCATGTTACTTAGTAAGACTCGCTCGGTGCATTCAAGTTAACTTGTGAATGTAGATAGACGTAGTGGTGGCTAACTGGTTTAAGTAGACGCTTATCAAGACAGCTGATTCGGGTGTATCCCCGGTGGTGTGTCCAAAGCAATGAGTTTATTTTGATACTATTAGATACTTTCTTATACTACCATACCATGAACTTTACAGCGAAGGAAAAAGCGTGAGAAATCCTTATAATTTAAAAAGAAATTCAAAGTCGTACGTAAGTACGACGGCTACGGAATCCCTGTCACCTCGGCACCTAATTATACCCCGAGGTATTTTTTGTGGGAGGACGCAATGGTGTAATAATAATAATAACGAGAACAAACAAAGAATGGACTAGAACAATATATTTACAACAAAAATCTTAATTAAACATTTGAAACAATTTTAGTTCCAATTTGTAGGTACCGACCCCTTTAGGTAACAATATATAACCAAAGGATTTTTTACAAAGCAAACAAGCAAGCGTTGTATGGCAAGTAGTAATTGCTTATAGGCCCATTATACCAACCAGCCTGAAGGACTTTAGATCAAAAGAAATAACATTATTTTTATACATTACATCCCATTTTATAAATAAAAAACATCCCAGAAAACAAAGCGAATGCGATTCTGCATTTCACTTTTTTAAGATATTTTATGATTGCAAAAAATATACGTCTGCTATTACCTCATTGAAATTCCAGATACTAAGACCTCATTAACAAAACTGTTATACGAAATAGGTAATATGTACTTAGGAATTGATGCGTCAGGTATGCGTAGATTAGACAAGACTAATTAGTGTGCTCGTATCATTATCATCGAATGTGTCAATGACTTAACATAAGGCTCATGACTCTCATAAGTATCTACACCCAAAGGATAATTATATATTTCTTGTCAACATATCATCACGCCGAGCCCTCACGGGGCAGGCAGAGAGAGTTCTCTCGACACTTACAGATCACTTTCGCTTCATCCGCATTCATCAGTCACTTCATGCATGAACCCCGGTCTCGAGTACTCTTGACATTCCCATAGGTAGTTGGAATGTTGTGATGTTGGAAAATTACAAGATATTGATTTTAGCTTTTTGTCAGGTTTCAAAAGGGCCCACGACACTTTTCGTTCATTCATCGTTCAAAAACATTCATGAACAAAACTTATAAGTTATAAGTTCTAATCACTCAGTGCCGACGGAAGCGTCGGCCCTAGAAGGGTTGAGCTTCTCAAGTAATGGTATGGCCACACCGACCAGCTCCTCCCAGGCCGCTAGTCTCAGACAAGGTCCGCAGTGGCAGTCATCTTCCCCGACGACGTCTCCGTCCTCGAAGCCCAAGTCTTCGCCCGAACACCCGTTCCTTTCGTCATCCGAGCCCTGCTGATAGAGATCCTGCTCAACGCTGTTGGTTCGTAATGTCGTTTTCATTTTGTATTCAGTTTCTTCGTAGTTATTGTTATCCGGAGCAAACTTAACCTGAAATGTATTATTTGGTCAATTTCATGGTATTGCACCAACACTGGCATAATCGCTAACACGCTAAACGCTAGCTAGGAACATAATCTAATGCTACTTTCATGCACATATAGTAGAGACTAGAGAGTGGAGCGCCAGTTCGCTCTAGACTTACACGTACATCTGACGAATATAGTATGCATCTTCTGTGGCATTGTAGTTAAGTATATTATCTACAAGACCAGTTTTTAAATTTATCGTTCCGCATCACGTGTTGTGAGTTACATTCCAATAAAAACGTCTACGTATTTTGGAGGGTACGGGTAGGAGAAAGTGCCATTTATCAATTTGAAATGGCATGTTCTAAAAGCGGTACCTTGCTTATGGGCAGTATTGTGCTAGTATGTAACTGCTACCATCACCAGCAATTCCACATAGACTTGCTATGCTGTTAGTAGCGGAATCGATTCGTTCCTTATACTGCTAGCACAGCAACCCACCAATCATAAGGCCGGCAACACATGAGTGATATTCAGGTATTGCTTGTGCCTATAGGCTTTGGTAACCGCTTTCTGTCAGGCGGGCTGCATGCTTAATTGCCACCTATGTAATATAACCACAACTATAGTACATGTTTACATACATGTATATATGTGTAGCTTATACGGTAGAGGGCAAACCCTAAGTGGCAGTGAGTGATGAGCGTGGTATCTTATCTTATCCTGCCAATATTAAAAAATATTGTGAGTGTTAAATTTATAATACATACAAGCAGATACCATACTAACATGATTTTGGAAGAGTGTCGGGTCGCTCGCACGACGCTCGCCAACTTTAGACGCGTCGCAAGCCGCAAATACAGAGTCATCATCTTTTCGTACAAAAAAAGTATACATTAATAAATAAAAAAAGCGTTACGACTATGACCCCGACGTGATTTGAACACGCAACCTTCTGATCTGGAGTCAGACGCGCTACCGTTGCGCCACGGAGTCGATAAACGCTCTGCAGAATTTGTGAATTATATTATACATAGGTACCTACTTATTTAAAATCTTGTGAACATTCGATGGTGTTTTAATAAAAGATACACGCCATTTATAGATATAGTTCAAATGAAACCTGTGTGTTATAGTTTGGTTAAGCGATCCACTGTTCCAAACGATCCAAATATATTAGGTATTTTTTTTTGTTGATATTAATGGCCAAACGTTTTATATGAATGTACTTTTGTCTGTCTCACGCCCAAAAATGCACTATATACGCGTTTTGATTTGGTTATTGATACTCGCGTCCCTAGGCTGAACCTGAGTTTCGTTAAGCGCTATCTCCGGTAGTTTTAAGAGAGTAGCTGAAGGGAGGTAGGCTATAACGGAATCTCTTATTCAAATTTGGCGTTTCAAGACTGGTGAATACCAACTTAGAGAAAGTAAAAGCATTCACCAATGAATATGGCTAGTGCGTTTGCGGCGCGGTGCGCGTGCGAGGCGGGCAGGGAGATGTGCGCCTGCGCATTCCAGAGCGCGCGCGCGAGCAGCGCTGCGGCCCGCGCGTCCTGTGTCCGCGCCGCGCCCTCCAGCGCATGCGCACACAGCGCCGCTGCTCGCCCACACTCCACTCCAGCGCCGCACACATTCACCAACACGCCCGCCGCAGCGCAACGCACACTCGCATCCTCTAGTCATGGATCAGGTTAATTAGTATAAGATACTATTCTGTCATTGAGTGTTGAACAAATAGCAACTACGCATTGCAACGCTTCATATAGTTACCCATACCACCGATCCCCTTGAGAATTTGAATCTGTTAGTCATAATAGAAGAAAAGAACCATGGCTCAACCATCGTTCTGTGGATGTACAAAATATGGAGATGGAATACTCAGTGAAGTTTGGCGCGCTGCATATTTGTTTGCAAATTCAAGAAATTCTAACATATTATGTACTTATCTATTAGCTGGCAATCCATCTTTGATTAGTTGGTTTGTTTTTCTATTCCAAATAAATATAATCTACTAATGTCACAATTGTTATTGCTCATACCGAACGTACATAGGTATATAATACTTTTTGTAATACCCGCAGAAAGTCTAATTTACAATATTTTGGTTTGATTTTTTCATATACCTTGATATTTAATGGAATGCTTGATCAGGACGATGTTTTAACGGTTAGATCAATTAAGTAAGTAGTCAGTTTAAGCCAATACGCACTGTGTTCCAAAAAGGGCACGAGTAAGTCGAGGCCGCCCTCGACGACAATGAGTTGTGCGGCGCGGGGCTCGCGCGACACGTTACCCAGCGCGCGCGCCGCCTCGCACGACGCCGCGCCTCGTCCGCGCAGCCAGCGGCAGGTCGCTGGGGGGCACAACACTACTACATCACATAGCACTATGGCTACTTTTCGTGACCTTTGTATAGTTTCGATACTTTGAAGATGTTTGTATAGTTGTGTTTAAGAAACGGTGAAACTCTATCTGTCTGTTCCTTCGCGAACCCTTTCGACACTGGGTCGAAAAGACACTTGAAAAGATTGGTATGGCGATATAAATAGCTATACATATGAATAAATTCAGCGTAGATCATGTTGTTGACACTTACGTAAACATTTCACCGACATATGCGCAAAACGAAAAACGCCTTTGGTGGCTGATCAATTATTAATAAGAAAAAAAGGCTGAACTCTATGGCTAGTGAAACATGTGTACCCGTGCATAGTTTATCGAGCGTGCGCGCGAGCGGGTCCGGGGGGTCGGGCGGCTCGCGGTAGAAGGTGATGTTGTTCAACGTCGCCAGGGCGGCCGTGGCCAGCTCTTCTCGTCTCTCCATTATGCTGGTGCGATCCTCGTCGGGCAAATCCTGAGAGATTATAATGTAGCTCGTTACGCGTGTTAGTTATAACATAGCATCTAGTATTATTCATGTGGTCAGTATATATTAATATATATAAAACGTTTATTAATAATAGGATTGTATAATATTTGATAGGGTATATATGTAATTAAAGGACGCAAATAAAAATAAAAACCACCTCTTTATTTTTTATGTTATTAATAATTATTAGTTAACCCATAAAACCATGTTTCGGAGTTAATATTACCCCCCTTTATCAATGTTGTATTTTGTTTTATTTCTTCTTTGTGAGGATGTATTCACAATACCCGATAGCTTCCAGAAGATAAACTGTTCTGTTTTCTGAGTCTTAATTGCAGTTATACATGGCGCACACACTTTTCGCCGTAGATATATATTTGGGTACCACCGTTAGAGATGGCGAGTCCAGCGCCGTTCCCCAAACGACTCTATCTACAAACGTCTTAAAATTTATTTTCAAATTTATTGCAGATTTCCTCTTGATCTTTTCTTTCATATTAAAGCTCATGATAACATGTGTACGTATCAGAGTTCAGACTCATTGGTACAGTTGGAAATCGAACTTGCAGTCTTAGTTTGCCTATTAGTAGTTGCCTACTCGAACCACTCGGCCACGGCACCCTAATAGCAAATATTGGAGTGAAAACGACCACACTTTATATAGTTAAGAAGATCATTGTAAACCTCGTCGGTGGCTGGCATTTCGGCGAGAGCGAGGCAGCCCAGTAGCGCGTTGATAGTTCTCTCAGCGTACGTGCCCGCCAGACCCTTGCCCGCCCGTTCCGCTAGGCACAAGTTCGCGACCACTCGTACTGTCTGTTGAATTCGAATGTTTCGTATGAATTTCTATATTATTAAAATATCTAAAGATATGATAGACCTTAACAATGTGTTGTAGAGTTGTTTTTGATTTTATTATATTTAACCTTTACTGTCCACTAAATTACATCAATAGGTAGGCACACATATGTGTTATACAATAATATATACTCATATATCCTCACGCCTTCCCACAAGGGTCCCCGAAGGGGTAGGCAGAGGTGTATAGGTAATACCCACACACCCACTTTCCGCCAGAGGTATATTAGGTGCCAACGTGACAGATGGCGAGTCCATCGCCGTTACTCAAGCACGACTATACATACGCCTTTGAATTTCTTCTCAGACGTATGCAGGTTTCCCTCGATGTTTTCCTTCACCGTAAAGCTCGTGGTGTGACTAATCACTGTACTTAAGTTCAGAAAAACTCATTGGTACAGTCGGGATTCGAACTTGCGATCTTTGCGTCGCAGGCAACTGCTCGAACCACTCGGCCACCACGGCTCTATAATATATACTAATTCTATTAAATACTTTATACATAATATGAAGAACAATTCAAAACCGAAAACACATGACAAAGACAAAGGGTCTAGAGAGAGCTGAGAGGGACTTCTTATATAATTCTGAATTGATGTTTATTACCTTTATAAGGACGTCTTCATTTGATCCATCTGAACCACCCAAGTCCGTACCTGAAATTGAAATCTTCTTCATTCATAGGATAGGGCTCTGCTCCCGAATAGAAGGTATAGACGGATATTTCAGTAGGTACGGCAGCTGCTGTCATACCAAAGTAATAGACAAGAGCCTTATAACAATATTGAATATATTATTATCATGATCTTCATCTCCGTAGATAAAGGAAATAGTAACGACAATAAAGTCCAGTACATTTAGATATGTATTCCGAGTAAATAGAGAACTGATGGTCGCGTTTTTATCAAAAATGTTTGAGAGCAAATAAAATATGTATACGAGATCTATTGAGTATTGCACGGTTTTACTATAACTTAGCATTGCTTGTAGTCTCAAAGAGTAAGTACTAATGTAGGTAGTTATGGGTCTAATATTATAACATGTTAATCTTTGACCCATGAAGTAAGTGAGGACGCTAGAAAAAAGAGTACCTATGAGGTGAAGATCAGGATCGGAGTCAGCATCTCGCGATTCATGATCCCGCCGCTTGGTGTAAGATTCCAGTATTGTTAGCAGGACATCTACACTGCCTTCTTCGTTGTAGATCTGCGATTGATAACCTTTTAAAATTAATACATGATAATTGATATCCTACTAATACTCATAAATACGAAAGTTTGAGAGGATGTTTGTACCAAGTAAATACTACTAAACGCAAGCAGATGAAATTTCCACCGAGAGTATTCGTTGGGTCTAGTCTACCTAGGCTGAATCGACTAAAAATACCGCAGAGCACGGCTAGTGTAATATGTAATTCTCTTCCTAAAATTAGGAACCAAAAATTGTTGGTCGCAAAATGACAGATGGCAGATTTTATCTATACGTGGCTATATTCCTTCAATGTATAGCAGAATTATTTATTTATTTATTCATTTAGCATCCAAACTTAAATCTATCTTCACAGTACAAAATTATGCAGCATTAGGTATTTTTGGTTTCCTTCTAAAAAAAATATTAGTACCTACGGACCGGCACGATTGGAGGAGCAATTGGGAACACCGTTAGTAACCGTTTACTATCAACGAAGTTGAACTCTATATCACAAGTTGAAATATAAATGTAGGCGTTATGACATTCGTTGTAGATATTTGAGCGTACGTGAAGGGCGGCTTGCATGTCGGCGGCGGCCATGTTGCCCAGCGTGTACGCCAGGCGCACGGCCAGCGGCGCGCGCGCAGCCGCCGCCGCCAGCGCCCGCAGCAGCGCGCCTGACGCACCCGCACGCGCACACAGCCACGCGCAGCAAGACTCCTCGCCTGACAACACGCTGCGACACACACACCAGGTATCTATCACAATAACTTCGTTACCGTGTTCAATATTATTGACAACAGGGAAATATTATATGTCGGTTGATTTTCAGGTGCCCGATGCACAATGCAGTCATACCTTAGGCACCTGGCGACGTTGGTAAGAACTTCTCTGTCAGTATGATGCTGCAACGCGGCGAGCAGCTCAGAGAGCGCGCCGCTGGGCACAAAGGCCCGCGCCTCACGACCCCCGCCTCCAGCCAAGCTGCGCAGCGCCCCACACACTTGGAAAACCGCGTGCGACCAGCCCTCGCACACGCCTCGCGGGTTCTCTGCTCTCTGGTAATATGCCATTCAAATATAAACCCCATACATTAGACAGATTAGCTTATTTTATGTTACATTAGCTTTTGATATATTTTCGAAAAGTCACATAGACTTCACTTTAACTTTTATGTCACACTACTGGATGAATGGAAATAGTTAATATTCGTTGGTGATGAAATGGACTTTCATCGTGGAAAAACACTGTTTGGATCGTAGCTATCTATTGCAGTTTATCTGTGCTTCTTAGGTGAATATAATATGTGCATAATTATATGGCAAGGGTAGTTCACTATCATCATGCCAACAAGGTAGTAGAAAT
This sequence comes from Drepana falcataria, assembly GCA_945859725.1. NCBI lineage: Eukaryota > Metazoa > Arthropoda > Insecta > Lepidoptera > Drepanidae > Drepana > Drepana falcataria. The sequence continues at coordinate 2,992,172 of OX243941.1, read as the reverse complement.
AAGCACCGCATTGTTGAGTATCTTGAGATGCAGTGCGGCTAAGTGCAAGGCTCCAGCTTGTATAGCCCGAGCGCGCAGCGTGGGCTCCAATGCAAGGAAGCGGAGTGCGCCTGCGCCGTACACGCAGCACTCTCCTTCCGATACGGGGTCTGCGCGACCACACCCCTCTACCAGCAACTCTAGAGAAACGGAAAATTTTTCAAATTACCGACTTGACATCTGCTGACGATTCCATGATGCCTATCTCTATAAGCCTAAAATGTATATTCAGGTATAATTTGCCTGTTGTTTTCTATAGGTATTCGTTGGCAAATATTATTATTTCTCACCTAGTAATACTAAGATATTTGCCCCCTGCCAATCGTTAAAATTTTATACAACAAGAATGGTAAACAAGCATACGGCCCACCTGATGGGAAACGGTTACCGTAGCCTATTTACGCTCACGATATCGAAGTATCACTTGCGCGTTGCCACTCTGTGTTCGGAGAGTTATAGTGTGTTGGCAGCATAATGGGTTTAATCCCTCTGCTTCCAATAGAATGTAACAATCCTCCCCCCTCCCCAAGGAGCTCATTACTGGAAACCTTATTCACCGCGTAGGAACACAACACAAATAATTGTGTTATTTGGCTACGGACTTAAGGCTACACTATGCATATAGGCTACAATGGCTACACTATAAGGTGGAGGTCCTACCCCAGTCGGGCAGCTCCGAATTCGAACGGGAAACCCGTTATGCCCTACCTCTTCTAAAATATTAATTAGTCTGTTGTAACCTATATACAGTATGAACCTTTCATTTGGATCCGAAAGGTCTTGTTAAAAGTAAAATTCACTCTTATAATATAAGTGATATAAATTATATGATTCACTAGCAGGATTACTCTCATAATCAATCATGACTATACTAACTTATTTATAATGATCTCACCAAGTAAGTTGCTGTTCAAGAAAAAATGATCGTTTTGGTCGTCTCTTGCTATTTTAAATGCCAATTTGCACGCTGCCACTAGATGGGAGCCAGTAACCTTCATCTGAAAACGACAACCAATAATCACGATGTGCAAACGACCGACGATGGCTATGGTCTGATACTCAAAGCTACATATCTTTTTGTCCTACGTATAGTCAGCTTTTAACCTTAACGTAGATCAACAGCCGCATCGAACTGCTTCTGTGAGGAGCTGTTTCTACACCGAGTAAAATTCCCAGAACCTCACAAGGAATTAATGTGATAGTTAACGGAGAACCATTCGTTCCACATGCTTCTAAAATCTCCAAGCAACATTTTGCTAAAGAGTAAATGATATAAACCTAGGCATATGACGTCACAGTTGCTTCCATAGTCAAGTATAAGCTATCATCACTGTACCATTCATTCTTAATTGGTGGAGCAAAGAAATCCACAGACCTGGTACCCAGTGGTTTAATAATCTAAGACTAGTCGTACCGTGAACATAGCCCTAGCGATAGCAACCAGGATGCGTTCGTCTTCGCAGTCAATGTGCATGTACAAAGCACGCAGCACCATGTCCTTCAGGCTATTGGCTGGGGTGCTCTTCTCCAAATTCCTCTGTAAGGTCTCCAGGAGTGACGTCACACGGTTCAATTCACGGTTGCGCTGGGACAGCGATTCTGCCAGCTCGAGGATGCTCATGCTACAAGTATTAAGAATATGAAAGAAATTGGCTACGGGCAAATGTGAGACGAAATTGCTATCAGCATAAAGGTTCGATTCCCACATGGAAATATGTGGTGCCTACATGACCTGTTTCACGATACTTTGTTACGTAGCGCGAAAATTGTAGGGGGGCGAAGGGGTAATGAAAAAAGTTCAGAGTCAAAAGCTCAGTTTGGGTGTATTATTTAGAATGTATGTTTTTAAACCACCGAACCAGTTTAAGATCATAAATAACTCGCCTAAATATGAAAAAACACATAAATGACTTGGGCAGGTTGATGAAAGGATTCATTATGCCATTTTGTATTTTTTTGTAAACGAAATTAACATCGTTGGGCTGGAAATTTTGCTTACTTCTCATAATTATCAAATGACGTATTAGGCAGTTGCACGGCGAGATGTTTGACGGGTATGTTCCCGAGATGGTCAGTGGTGGCGCCAGTGTCGCAGGAAACTGATTTGCTTCCAGCGTAGGCTTTCCTTTTGGTACTTGAGTCGGGGCTTAAAGCTGAAATTAAATCCACGTTTTAGAGCCATGCAGACCGTGTTGCTTAAGAAGTCACCAGCTCACATTAGACTGCAGGTTAATTATTTAATAACACTTAGATTTGTTTGTTTTACTTTGATTTACTTTGAAACCAGCCTATGTCTGAGAAGTAATTCAAAGAGGTATGCGAAGTGCAGGGGAGATGGCATATGCCTTCGGAGACCCTTGTGGAACGCCGTATATTTATGTATTTATTCATTATAGACATCCAGACAAGCCAAAACGAGAAGTAAATAAAGTCTCACATTTACTGATAGTACCGATACCGACATGGCTCGGTGATACAGCATTGTCAATGCTCCCAAATGGTCGAATTATTGATATCGCTTGGGTCAGGTCCATCTCGGCTTTGGATTCTGAAAGAAATATAACGGTATTCTGCATAGCGGCAATGCTAAATAACCGTAATCATCTGTACCAATTGTTAGAGTTGGATGACTTCAATATTGAAGAGATTACATTGTGCCCTATTTCTCTTCAGTTGCATTTTAAGTATCAATCGTGATTTACTGGTTACTTGTACTAATGATAATTGAATAATATGAGGTATTCTTCTCTATTAAACGACATTTGACATATATTCCTAAATGTATAATATAAGTTAGATGTAATCTTCTCTATGCAGGCGCTGTTGATTTTATTCAAGAATATTTACCGTCGAGAGTCGGTTGTCCAGTGTTATGACGCCTATGTAGCGGTTTGCTGCGTCCACTGAGGTGAGGCAGCCGAGTGAACCCGCCCCAACCATCGCCTGAACGATCTTGCGCAGCCTTTTGTTGACCCACTAACTGAATTTAAACAAGCCGAAGCTAATATTGAATCGTCATGGTATAAAAAACCTAATTTATTTTTTACCCCGCGCATTATCTTTTTTATTTCTTCGGTAGACCTTTCCTCTGGAATAAAACCTATCCATAATAATCTATCATAATTTCATCCAGTTTTTGCATGAGAGAGGAACAAATATCCTCACAAACTTTCACATTTATAACATTAGTGAGACAGTTTAGTGGGATTCTTCATTAGTGATAAACAAACATAGGTATTGTTACCTCGATGGCACTGTTTGCATCAGGTGCTTTTTAGGCGCTTTCAATACCGAAATAATTTACTTACTCGTAGCTTAATGTTAGTGGTTGTAACAGCAGCGCTACAAGCAAATCGAAGGTTTCTCTCATACAATCATAGCCATTCACGACTGAGTTACAGCAGTACCAAAGAGCAGGGCTATTTGAATGTGGCCTTCAGTAACGTGGAGGTCCGAGTGGGAATTCCCGAAAGACAAAAGTTCTGGTGTATCATTAACACTACCCATGGAAGAGACAGGTCATAGACCACTTCAATAATTATACTGGCAATCGACGATTTTGGGACCTCTTTGATTCCATTTTCCTTGCTAGTACGCTGCTAGCCAATATAAAATATACTTTACAAACACGACTGAACAGTTTGTGGGCACTGAATTAATTTGTACCTATCTTCAGTTATTTTATTATATACTCACACACTCACATTATTTCACTCACATTGATTCACCTACCTACACTTTACGTGTAATCTTGATAATTATGAACAACTTACCGATGGTTTTTTCTTAGCATTCTGCGTCTCTGCTAATAAATCGTTAAGGCATTCCTCGTCTAGGCTGGCGACGCGGGCGCCCATCTTGACCAGTTCCGACTCTTCGCCATTTTCCGACAGGCTCAGGTATTTGAGGCTAATGATTACAAACAAAATCGCACAATAATACTTATTATATGCACGCCTTCGAATAAGGGAAGATTGTGATAAAATTACTTTACATACAAATTTCTTCTGAATCTTTATTCACGTTTTTACGCGATACATCCCTCCAGCTACGGTTAAGAAGAGCGAAATCACTGTAGTCAAGAAACTCTGTCTTGCCTTTTATGTAACCACTTTGATTTCTCTCCACCCCTCATCAAATAACGTTATGATTTAGCATTATGGAGCGAATACACAACACACTGATGATCAAACTGTGTCTCCTAAATCTAGTGCAATAGTCCAAAGATAGACACATGAGTTACAAAGTACCTACTACAATATGTTCATTCAAATCAATAGGTACGCTATTTCAATACTGCGATGTTATTAAATTTCTGTATGGTATTCAATTTGTGTATGGTAACTATCTTTAATTATAGTGTTGGTATGGGGTTTAAAGACCATTTTCCTGAGAAAAAGATTTTACGTAAGAGTTAATTACTCGAAAGCACTAGGGGGCCTAGTGTCCTTCTTTCTGGAGCGTTCGGCGAAGAGTGTCCGCTGCGGTTCGCGCGGCGTGAACGGCCGGCGCGTGCGCAGCGGCCGGAGGGCACCGCCTCCCGTAGCACCAGCATTTGCACCCGATGCGCACATTTCTAATTAGTTTAAAAATAAAATAGATGATTAATATAACAATATCTAAATGTCTTCATATGAATAGTAATTTAAACTAAAAATAAAACTGAAATTGCTTTTCCTTTCCTATGTGGCAAATTTGTAAAAACCACTCTCTTTTTAGGGCCGTAGTGGCCGAGTGGTTAGAGTGGGTGTTTGCAACACAAAGGTTGCACGTTCAAATCCTAACTGAACCAATGAGTTTTTCTGAACTTAAGTACAGTGATTAGTCACAGCTCGAGCTTAAAGGTGAAAGAAAACATTGAGAGGTAACCTGCATACCTATATTACAGGCGTACCTTTATTTTAGGTGGTGGGTGTATGGGGGTACAACCTATACACCCACTACATGCGAATGTACCTATATTATTAGATATATGTATTAGTACAGTTCTCATAAAATTAGAATTAATCACTATTAAACTACATTTTACATATATTACTAAATACACTATAAATATACACATTTTTTTGTTTATCCTTACAAAACATAAACTTGCAAGGTGTTTCGTATATTCTGATGAGAAGTATATATGATAGATGCATATAGGAGGTGCAATGTGATGGATGGCGAGTCGGTCGTCATCTCTCAGAATTTCTTTTCAACATTAAGCTGGTATCCGTGAAGCTGTAGATTTGTTAAATACCTAACTGTACTTAAAAAAACATTGACAAAAAAAGGTCACCGAGGTGATTACTCAAATCAAATCTCTTCGTTCACAATTAAAGCATGACCGGTATGTACCTACTCAAACATGATTGTGGCAATGTCGCGTGCGCGGATCTCCGTGGCAACGGGCTACAAACGGGACTTGACCGCGCGACCTCTCGGTTGAACCACCTTGAGACACACACCCCTACTTATAAGACTGGCTTAAATGGAACTTATATGACAGCTCTACATTGGGCTCACGCATTGATAATAAAGCAATAATGTTCTATTATAATAATAATGAATATCCTCACGCCTTCCGACAAGGGTAGGGAAGGGGAGGGAGGGGTAGGTAAGAGCTGTATAGGTAGTACAAACGCACCCACTTTCCACCAGAGATATATTTTAGGTGCCAACGTGACGACAAAGACGACTATACGCCTTTTTTTAATAAGTTATTTTGGTAGAATGTGACGGAGTTCAACCAATTGTTACTTCAATTGTTCAACTAATTGTTAAACCCTGTACATATTAATGCGAATAAAAAGACATTCTATTCGAATTTCTCGAGGTTTTCTGGAGTTTTTGCGACACTTTTTCAAAATTGCAAAATTTCTAATAATTTTAACTGGCCTATGAGTATAGATTTATTATAAAACCTTGCATAGCGTATGCCAAATGTAATGCTATCTTTACACAATTCAGTGTGATATAACAACGGACAACTATGCATACATAAATCCAGGTGATTTCGATATGTTAGAATTAAATGCACTGATGCCTTACTCCTTATGCTAAGAATTCTATAATCTATACGTACGCACTAATAACATGTGTCAACAATAATTAGGTAATATCATAGTTTAAATTACATACATACACATATTCTAAGACCCGAGCAGAGGCTCTTTCCTGTAACCTTAGCAAATTATACCCGGATGAAACCGCGGGGCACATCCAGTATATTTTATAAGCGGGTTTGATAGTGCCATTGCCTAACCTTTTGAGAGACCTGTGAGTAACCTTGGAAATGTATAAAAACGGATACTTGACGTCAAAGGTGTAAAGTTAAATATTTAAGTAGATATCGTGACAAAATACTATACCACGTCGCATGCCACGATCAGAGCTGTGTACGAAATGTCGTTATGTTGTGCGAAATTAACGTTTCCCGACAACCAATCTATTCTATAACGTGCTTGGATTCGCGTGACTCGTTGATAACTATCGTAAAACAGTCGTATCATTTGTTACGTGCTCGTTTTATACGTAAAGGTTTTAAGATTTTATCACCTTGTACAAATTCTGCACGCGGCACACTCTTATAGAGAACATTCTAATGTTTCTTTGCATTTACAAAGACACGACACGACTAATATAATAAACAGCATAAGCATAAGTACAACGGTCAATCACACCACGAGCTTTAGAACGGAGAAAAAGCATCAAGAGGAATCTACGAGTAAGTACTTAAGTCCATTTGAGAAGAAATTCTAAGACGTCAGTCAATATAGTCGACCTTGAGAAACGGCGGTGGACATCTGGTATCTGTCACATTGGCACTTAAATATATCTCCGGCGAAAAAGGTGTGTTACTACATACCTCTGCCTAACCATTCCTCCTTTGTGGGAAGGCGTGATACCATACGACCTACCCGGTAAGCAGTTAACGTAATCTATAACGTTTGCTTTTGTTTGCACGTTGTCAGATGAATAACTGTGCTAATGAAGTTGACAGACATTCCATCAGTTCTTTTAACCGTAAAAGTAGAAACGCGACACCAAATAATTGCATATAAGCCGCGGTCTTCCGTATAGTGGAGGTATATATAGAATCAGGCGCACAACTTACTCCTTTTATAAAATCTCGTAATTTATCGTAGTACTCGCTGCCACACTTTCTACAATGTATGATTCTATCTTTCTATGATTCTATATTCTATCACAGTATGAATTAACACTGAAAGAAGTTTCTGTATATAGAATCATATAATAATATACTATAATATAATAAAATATTATTAATAATATTATATTTTATTTTATTATAGTATATTATATTATTATAATACTATATTATTATATGATACTATCTACAGAAACTTCTTTCAATGTTAATTCATACTGTGCTTCCATACAACCTTAGCATACAGTGCGCCATTCAAGGGCAAGCATTGCAAATAACTTCTATTTTAAGATACATAGTACATAAAATATGCCATGCTTATGTAACAAACCACCATAGATCGCTGCCCGTGCTTCGCTGATGATCTCGGCGGAAGTCTTACGACGCGGCGGTGCATAAAATGGAGCACCGCCAACGCCGCGCCTCGCACCCCTCTCTCCCATCCTATGGGCTGCAACGAAAATCGTTACAAGTCACAAGCTTGTTCAGGGAAATCACTTTGGCAGTAAAGAAGTCATGGTGAGAACAAATGCTGGCCACACTGAGTTGGGTACTGTGTTTAACTCTATAGGTTTCCGAATTTGTCTATGGTATATATGTCACTGTGAGGATACATAAGGACAGCCCAAGTCGAAGTACTAATTATTAAATAGTATAAAAATATGGTAGCTAGTACACGCGGGGAAAGCATTATTAATTCCAAAAACAGTGAATCAGCATAATTTGGTACGATCGTTACGCCACAGACCAACGACTTCCTACAGATTTCCTATAGGCATGTCGGCCTCAGAGCCAGTGCCGAGTCCGGGGCCACAAGTGTGGGAATAATCGAAATCTGTTACTTTTCATCCGTGGGAAGCCATAGTGGGTCATTTATAGGTTAATTATTATGAACTAACCACCAACTAGATCGTGAATATATATCGATATAGAATCGGGTATATTAACATAAACACCAACGTATCCTACTAATATTAAAAATGCGAAAGTTTATGAGGATGTTTGTTTCTGTTTGTCGCAAAAACTACTAAAATGACAGAAATTAAGTGATACAATTCGTCACAAAGATAGATAATTAGCTGCAGCATATGTTTTACTTTATAATAAATCTCTCAATTAAATTAATCTATACGCGGTTGAAACCGCGAGGTACGGCTTAGGTATTATTAGTCTTTTTGTACTAGTTACGTTACTTCTTAAAGGCGTAGGAATATAAAGGAAGGCCAACTCAATGCGCTTCACACATGATAATTAGGGTGGCCAAATTAGGCTAGTAGGGCAATTATCATTGGAGATAAGATTGCTTATCTATTCATTGGGTCGCACAGAATTTACCATGACAATTGATTTCATTTGCTTTTGTATTTTATGTCAGTGAAAACAAATTCGGTTCGCATGATGGTTATGGTTACCGCCTTGCCAAGGGCAAGACCGCTCGCGCCTTGACGGACTTGCAGGAATCCCATCACACCCTCCATGAAGAACTCCATGCACTCTCACGGGAAATTTACATTTAAAATTTTATTCAGAGAATATAACTAAGATAGAATTACTTTTTCTTTGCTCCAATAATTATAACGTTTTGCAAGTAATATGAACGTGAAAACAGGTGTCCAATATTTTTTATAACCAAACCAGCATTCACATACAATGCCATACTTTAATATTTGCACAATATTTACATAGTTACCACAAAGATGTCGTAACTATACAAAAATATTAATTGCATAGACGATTCTCCCAGAAAATTTTATTGAAGTTAATTAACACGTAATAATTAACTACTGCGATACCGCGAAGGGGCTTTCAAACTTCCACCTTACTAATATTCTGATACATTACATTCATCCATCCGCCGAGGTTTTTAACTTAGGTTACAATCACAAAATGATTATGGGTGAGTGGCACCTGATATACCTCTGGCGGAAAGTGGGTGTGTGGGTATTACCTATACACCTCTGCCTACCCCTACGGGGACCCTTGTGGGAAGGCGCGATGATATATACAAAGCGACATCATTCTGCGCCTACGAGGAACGCAAGGGAGAACCGGAAAATATGTGTAAGAAACAACTTACCAACAGCTATAAATATCTATCCAAAAATCCAAAGGGAACATTCAAGACAATTTATAGAACGTCTCGTATGTATGCGCGTCGTAGCAACCAGGAGCGGCGTGCGGCTACGTGCTACGCGCTCATTGTGACGCGACACTACTGACTGACTACCTACCGTTTTCGTAGATATTTCGTAGCGCGTAGCAATAGGGCAATAGGGTTCTAATAGCGCACTGAGTTATAAGTTAACTTGTGAATTAAGTCTCATTTCTATTAACAACACTAATATTCCTTGCGATTCACTATTTAAATTTTCTAAAAATATTTGTACATGTTAAACAGCATTAAAAAATATAAACAAAACTTGTTCATTATTTATAAGCCTGATGATTATTTTATATTGCAATTTCAGTATAAAAAACAGTAAAGCATCGTATTTATATTAGTTTTATGTTATGGTAGATTTGTCGCTAACAGATTATGGCATGCGTGTCGTGCGAACTCGAAACGAGATAAGATAATGGATTTAATTAAACAAAATTCAGGGGTATAGCCACTTATTTATCGATTGATTACGTGTTGTGTATATAGTATATTCTACCATTCCCACCCCTACTCCGTGGAAGAGTAATGTAAGAGTACAAACCTACACTAGTTTGAACATCTTGTAACAGATATACATATACAGTTCTACAATAAACCTACATCCTATTATATTCTAACGAAATAGCTGACATTTCCGTTGACCTTCTTCATGCATACAACATCGGAGTACAGCTGGGTAGTATGATATATCTTTGACAATGACAATTTTACAGATTACCTGTTAAGTATGCATATAAAACGATAAATCAACACAGTCTCGTAAACGTCCTACAACTCCTTTTTCGAGCAGGAACTACGGAGTTAATGGAATTTGGCATAGATATAGATTATCAGCTCAATTAACCCATTATATATTTGTACCAGAAAAAAAACTCTCAATGATATCCAAATTCCGCGAGTAGAGCCGCGGGCACGGCCAGTTATATGGAGAGCGCATATAAGTGGAACGTCAATGGATATGCGCCTGTGGTAGACGTAGATGCCCAAGGTCTATGACCAGCATGCTATCAGCCGACCTAACACTGGGAGAACTGCTGTTCTAATATTATAGGTGCAACAGCCTTGCTACCACTAATGCTGACAAAGCGCCTAGTCGTAGCGAAATTTCCGAAATCAAGTTATACTATTGTTAGTATCATATTAAAACAATTGTGTGTGCAATTATTTGCATTTGAAAATGGATACGTCCTCTTACTTATGTACCTAAGTATATTATGTTTGTCGGACTTGTTGGCGAAGTAATCGATAGGTACCAGTCACAATTGTCGAAGGAAAGCCACTTGTCTCCTTGGTTACCGGTGTCAAACAGTTCACAGCGCCAACATAACAAATGGCCAGAAATGTGCGATAGCAATGGGTATTGTAATTGTCCATCCGTCGTCATCATCTAAGTGCCTACCAACGAGTATTGTAATAGTTTGGTCACGTCGCAGATTCAATGTTATGTTAGGTAGGTACTTTGTTAAACTACGTATAAAATGTTATTTGGACAACATTTAATACCCGCCCTCCCCTGCCCTCCCTTCCTTCCCTCCGCCTTAAACCATTCTGTATTCGCGTAATGTGTAGGTATATACCTTAAGAACCCAAACTCCATACTTTAGCTTGACCAACTAGACCGTTTAGTTCGACTAAAAGTTTAATTTATACGTATTTATTTTACTTTTTCACATCATACCTTAGGGTCGGCAATGCACGAGTGTTATCGCTGGTGTTGGAAGCGTTCATACCCAACGATAACCTTGTTGCCGCTTGGCGGTTTCCTTTTCAATACTTGTGGTACAAAGAAAAACCCAAAATCATAGTTGTCGCGGGGACTTTTCACGACTCTACACTGAAATTTATATATTTACCTAGTAGGTGGATACCAAGATAAACAAAATGTGTTGCATAACTATGGGTACCTACTTTATCTGCTCCTACTAAATACCTTTTAAAGGTCCTTCATAGTCCCAGTCATAAATTATGTTATTACCTAATGGTAATTTCTTCAAAACGTCCACAAACGATATACTTTATCAGGATTTAAATAGTAAGTAAAGATATTGAGTTAATTTAATAATACAACACTTCATGACAATTGTATGTATATGACGTTTTGAAAATTTATCTTCTTTTACTAGCCACAAAGTAGCCACTACTTAAATAGGTATTCGTGAGCTTTTAATAAGCCAATGAATGGAAAAGGTTAGTTCGCCTGGTGCCACAGGTCTTGAATATGTCTTGAATAGGTCCATCTTGAATATGAAGATGTTAAATTGATGACGTGGTAGATAAAAGTTTTATTCCCGCTGGCGGGTGATATTAGTGCGATAAACACAATTACCGTATTTTTATATAACACATGGAACTTTTACGTAGGTATATCCAGTTCCCAGAGTCCCTACAAGCATAGAATTGTCCCAGAACTTTATTATATTTTATATTTCATATATATATCCTCCATTTCGATTATTATCTGAGAAATATATGCTAATTACATAATTATTATTTATTAAGGAATATGGTTATATCAGCTAGAGTAACTATAACTGCAGTCTATTTTAATCTGTGGGCATACAGTTGGACATAGGTCCAGTCCAGCCCAGCTCCCTTGCTCGCGATCCAGCAACGCCCTAAGCCGAGGTTCGTACCCCACAGGGGGTGCCCTTAACTGTGTTGCTTAAAAATAAAATGCCTGGCTGGAGGCCTAGGTCTCGCCATTGACCGGTCAAGTAGCAAAAGTTCCCGGAACTCACGCTACGAGAGACAATACAAAAAAAAAAAAGTTGGACATAGGCAAAACAATGTTACATCTGTCAACGATGTCGAAATATGACAAAAACAGTTTAGAGAACTTATTAAGTAAGTTCAAAGACTACTATTTAATACTTGATTAAGTTTATCAATGCAAACAAACATTCAACAGCTTCATCAATAATATAATCAGTATAAAATTGCTAATTATTAATATATCAAGTATATTTCATTCAAAGTAGTCTGATCATTATGGGGGATAAAAAAAATAGTTTTTTTTATGACTTGTGCAGATTATGTCTTGATAAACCTGGATTTACTTGGATTTGCGTGAACTTGAGTGAAGATATATTAAAGTGTACGGGTGTTAAGGTACTCATTAATTTTTTTTGTGTAATTATGCGTTCGAAGTGTCGATTTTTATGGTATATTTCCTTAGGTGTCGCCTACAGAAAATTTACCAAAGAAGATCTGCTTTAAATGTTTGGATGTGATATCTAGTGCAAAGCAACTCAAAGAACTAGCTTTAAAGAATGATATGCATCTGAAGTCCTTGTTTGGTGACTTAGAGGAATCTGAAGAGCAGGTATTACCTATATCTCTTTTTCTTATAGAATCTAAAATACTATTTGCCTTATTTTTATAAATTAAAAGTATTGAAATAAAGCATTATTCTTTGTTATGTTGTATAAAAATTCCATTATAATCTTCAAATTAACAACACAATCACAAAAGTGTTAACTTTCCTTATTACAAACAATATATTATTCTCAAGTTCTAGTTTGAATTGATGGGCATGGGAAAGAATAAGTGATGGATTTTATGAATGTGTGTTTTTCTTTAATTAATCTAGCTTTGAGTTTTTTAACCATCTACTTAAAGGTTATTTTTTCTTAAAATTTAAGTAAAAGTAAAAGTAATTTAAGTAAAAGTTTTAATGTTTTAAAAGTATGTGACATTCATAAGTGTGTTGAATAAAATATATATTTTTTTTATTTTCTAAGTAATTGTGTTGTGGTAATATTGATTCTATAGATTTTAGAAACTGAAAGTAATGAGCGCATATCAAGTACTTCAAATATATTAAGTTCTGTGAAAAGAAAAAAATTCAATGATGATACAAAACCAGTGAATCAACAGGAATCTCAGTCTGTAGCCCTTGTAAGTATAAACATTTTTTTTTACAATACCAGACCTTGCCACAATGGTCCCTTAAGGGGTAGATATAGTACCCAATTTCCATTGGATATATATTCTAGGTGTGAATGTGACACATGGTGAGTCCATCACCCTTACTCAAGCATGACTATACATATGCCTTTGCATTTCTTCTACAACATATGCAGGTTGCCTCTCAAAGTTTTCCTTCACCATAAATTTTGTGGTGTGCAGACTGTACTAAGATTCAGGGCAAGTATTTCTCTGCTCATTTTTACAGTTGGGTTCATACTTGGAATCATTGTGTAGCAGGCAACTACTCAAACCACTTGGCTACTATGGCTCTACTTATTAATGCCAATGATGATAAAAATAACCATCAAATAGCATGCAAATATTTGTGGTGATATATATTTATAGTTGGTTTTTAATGTATTACTTATACATACATATCATCAGGCCGAGTCCCTAACGGGGTAGGCAGAGATTATAGAGCGCCGGTTCTCTCTAGACTTACATACCTCTTTCGCTTCGTCCACATTCATCAATCTCTTCATACGGCTACGGTTTCGAGTACTCTTAACGTTCCCGTCCTTGAGAATTCACTCTAGAACCTCTTTTGCTTATAAGAATAATTATTTTTTTATTGTTAAATATAATAACAACAATATATACATGCACCCAATGGGGGCTGTAACTGCTTACAATCAATTTATTTTGTTATATTAATTTGAGTACTTCAATTCAAGGGTTTCTTTTTCTCTTGCAGTGTCCCAAAATCGTGAAGGTTAATGTGAGAAAGGATCTATTTGAAACTGTTTCAGTTGTGAGTATGCATTAATATTTATATGTGCTAATGATTTTAGGTTTCAGCTATTAGTCATACCAAAATTTAAAGGGGAATAATACCGTTACAAGCGTCCATAGGCAGTGGTCACTGCTTATCACTCCACCAACCCACATATTTGATTTCCACTATAATGCTATAATAAAATATTCTCTCATTAAAAAGACAAACATGTTTCCAGATTATGCTTTGTGTCAACCCCTTCAACCCTGTATTTTTGTGTCACATCAACTGTAATGACAACTAAATCAATACCATTATATTTACATCTAATTAATTATTATAGTATATAGGGCCAGCCCAATAACCTAAAATAATACCTAATACATTTAGGATTTTTTTGTAATTCATCAACTACAATAAATCAATCAAATCTGAAAAAATGAAAATATTATTTATTTTGATTTTGTGCAAGGTCTAAATGGGCGTGGACATGATGAATAACTCGAACTTTTCTGCATAATTATAAACATACGTTTTATATATTTCCAGTCATCATCAACAATAAAGAGAAATTATTCAGAAGACGAACCTCAAAAAGATACAGAAATAAAATTCACGAAAATAAAAATTGGGCACAATCAATATAAATTTGGATGTAATGTGAGTGATCTTTGCAGTAATTATTTTGCATACTCCAGTCCTGTTATCAACAGTGTGCCACTACGCTGCCCGCTCACTGGCCTATGAAGCTTGCAATGCATTACTGAGACATACAAATAAATTATCTTCACTTTAGAAAATCAAAAGTGATGCAGTTTCACTTAGAGAAATAACAAAGGTTGAGAAATAACATATGAATGACCTCGGGTCATTACTGAACCTTAAGGTGCACTCAGTTTTAGTCCGTGAGATAGATATAACAATGTAATTATACATTATAACGCTAATCCCCGCCGTCTTGGTATATATCTATACTAATATTATAAAGCTGAAGAGTTTGTTTGTTTGAACGCGCTAATCTCAGGAACTACTGGTTGGAATTGAAAAAATATTTTTGTGTTGGATAGTCCATTTCTCTAGGAACGCTTTAGGCTATAAAACATCACGCTACGACTAATAGGAGCGAAACATACATGAATAATGTTGCAAGAACGGAAAAAAATATTCCTTTTCGAGAGCTTCCGTTGCGTGCGCTACGTAAACGGTAAAAGTTACGCAAATATCATGTATGAGGAAATTGTTCCTCTTTAAAAGTTCTATAAAAAAGTCCGCGACAGCATATGTCTATCTTTTAAGATTGAGACTCACTATAACCTTTTTTATGGCAATTAAGTCCGCGATGGGCGTCTAAACAACTTAACCGATTTCAATCAAATTTGCACACACAGCTTACATAAAAATTGGACCCGAGTGGTCCAATTTCACCCGGGCGAAGCTGGGCGGGACAGCTATATTCATATATACATATATATTCGACGTGTTTTCAGATATGCGATAAAAGATTTGACACCTGGAAAAAGTACTACCTACACCAGAGATTCCATAACAAAAGCATAGTATGCCCCCTAGACGCTTGCGGTAAGAAATTCGCCACTAAAGGGGACCTGGAGAAACACATACGAACGCACACCGGCGAGAAACCATTCCATTGCAATATTTGTATGAAGAATTTCTCACAGCGGGGGTCATTAAAGTGCCACATGGATCAATTTCATGCAGGGCGGGATACTAAGTAGTAATTGAGAATTGGTGTAATCAATATGGAAGTAATCTAAAATTGATTGTTAGGATTGATCTATGTGAAATACTACATGCAGCTATACTGGCAAAGTTACGCTTGTGTGCAGTGGATTCTATATGCGTTCATGCATTTAGCATATTTGGGATATGACGACCCGTACGTACTTACCACGACCGTACTTCGAGCATCTTACTCAAAATAAATGTGTTTTGTTATTTACTTGCATTTTAATCGAAATCATTTATAAATTAAGCCGTATATTTAATGATCAGATCTTTTGAGTTTCATCTACATTCATCAATATTCCCCCGATCTATGCGTCCAAACCAATGCATACAATGCGCATTTCTTCATCTTATCTACCACACCAGTTGATTATTTGCTTATGTATAAACAATGTCCATAATAAGTCCACAATTGTATGAAATATTTTAATTTTAATTTATATAACAAATATTTACATATTGCTACAATACAGACAGACCTAGCAATAAGGATACAGGACAATATTCGTATTAAAGTAATTATTATGTTTGAAAAGTATTTCGCTGCTCGCTACTGGTACTAGGTTAAATAGTAACACAGACTCTAGTTTACTTACAACAACATCAAATTTAAAAGTTATAAAATATTTAAGATTAGAAATTTGTAACACAACAAATGCAATATTACAGATAAAATGGTCCCCTAAACATAATCACTTCACACCTTCCAACAGGGGTTTCCGAAGGGGCAGTCAGACGCGTAATAATATCACCCTCATACGTCTTGCCGAAGACGACTTTACTTTAAATGTTTCTTCGTTTTTTCCTTGACCGACCACCGGGGTTATAATATTGATTTACCTCTAAATACTTCTTCGAGCATCACGGAAAGTATATATACAACAGATTCATATTCACAAACAAATTAAATTAGCCAAACAAAATAAATATTAACCACACCACGATTTATATCAATAAACAAATATAAAGCCGATCAAGTGCTGCGTTCTCGTCATCAGCATTGGTTAGCTAGTTATCAGTTCTGAATGTCACGTTTTGGAATATGCAAATAAATAGACTGTAGTATATAAAAATTGTTTCATACACGCAATAGTTTCATATAGACGCAGACTACACAATCACCTCACACTATAACTAATTAAATACAGTGGAACTTATTGTTAAAAACATGAGTGTAATGTGTCTCATTTACAAATATGGGATAGTACCACGCTATAGCCATATTCTTCAAAAGTGCGAAAAGGTTAGGGTAGAGAAATATAAAATATTAAATACACTGAAAAGGTCATGATGAATGGGTCAGTAATTACCTGCACAAATTATCTTCTCGGCATAAATTATCTTAAAAGTAACGTCATCGTTTCTAGACAGCGTTCCTACCCCTTAGCATTTTAATGTAACTTGTAACGAATCAATGGAATGCGTATAGAAGCAGGAGGAACGTGCACACGGCGACGACAAGGCCCACGATGAGGGAATCCCGTCGCTTGCGCGCGTTTATTCGGAAGATGAGGCTGTTGAGCATGGGGAATCTGGAAGGAAATTTAGTTTAGTTATGTTTAACCGCCTTCAAAAGGAGGAGGCTCGGTACCACAAAGGTCTCGCACTGCGCGGTTTAATTTTTTTTATAATAATATATCCTCACGCTTTCCCACAAGGGTCCCCGGAGGGGTAAGCAGAGGTGTATAGGTAGTACCCACACACCCACTTTCCGCCAGAGATATATGTAGGTGCCAACGTGACAGCTGGCGAGTCCATCGCCGTTACTCAAGCACAACTATACACATACGCCTTTGAATTGCTTCTCAGACGTATGCAGGTTTCCTCTCGATGTTTTCCTTCACCGTAAAGCTCGTGGTGTGACTAATCACTGTACTTAAGTTCAGTTTTTTTTTTTAAGTGTTTATAATAAAGTTTTATCCCCGAAGCTCAGGCCGTGCGATGAACTTCCTGTTGAGGTTTTCCCTAGAGAGTTCACCATGGGTGTGTAAACTATTGGTACCACTAGCGTTGCAAGCGTCCATAGGCAGTAGTTACCACATAGCGTTGAAAAAAACCGTAGCGGTATGCATGCGTGTCTCGTTGAGTTTCCACCTTTCGTTAGTCACATTTTATTTCATGTGTGTGTACAGATAAAATATAGACGCTGAATTTAAATGTGGGTTGTAAAGGCATTAAAAATAATCAGACATGTAATGAAAACATTAAAATGTATCATTGATAATCAAAAAGATCTCACGATATCGATAAATGTGCCGTTAATGTTAACGATAATGGTAAGGAGATGTATGTGGCCATGCTCACTTGTTGGTGATGTCATTGAACCTGGTCTGCATGCGTTTGAAGGTCTGCCGCTGTGAGGAGAGGTGCTCCCTCGCTTCCATCGCTATATTGATCTGCTCGTCTACTAAAATGTGTGAACTGAAATAAATATTAAAAGATATTACTTTCGTTAATGTAATTAATTCTAGTTAAAATAACTTGTGGGAAGTTGTGAAGATATATATACTAGCTGTCCCGTCCAGCTTCTCCTGGGTGAAATACAAAACTTCCCCAACCACAATTGCAGGGCCACCTATCGGCCGATTGTGAAACTAAACAACTCTCGACACCAACTAACTTAAGCTGGTGGTTAGATGAGGAAGGATAGATATTGGAATTTGTGTATTGATACCTGTGCAAATGGCTAGCTTCCTTGGCATATTGATCTCGGCGACTGAGGCCTAATGAGGCTGAGGGTGGGGGACTTCCGCTTCGCAGTAACTCCTCACGTTCACGGCGAGCGCTCACACGCGCTGATGTCTTTGAAAACTCTTGTTGATAGTCCTATAAACATTTACTGTTTGAATAAAGACTCACATCAAGAGTATTAGAAACCGAACAGCATGTATGAAGAGACTGATGAATGTGGACGAAGCAAAAGAGATATGTAAATCTAGAGAGAACTGACGCTCTATACTCTCTGCCTACCCCGTTAGGGGCTCGGTGTGATGATATTATGTATGTATAAAGACTCACATAATTTTTTTAAAGTCAGATCACAATATGTACTTTACACCATAAATACATGTCATGCATTACTATGTGTTACAACAAGATCAATGTAAAAACACATCTATGAGTATCAGTTTGCTAGTATCAATTTAAAATTCCTATTCCTGAAAGGAATACAGTGGACATGCCAATAACATTTCAGTTGAAAGGCTGTGGGACACTGCTATTCTGCTATACTAATAAAAAACTAACTAACCAATAAAAGAAGGACATATGTTAGCATCTTACCATAAGTATTTCTCTGTGCCTTTTAATTGTGTGCATTGTGGCAGCTCCACTGGGAGCCATATCAGCCATTTTTTCATTGATTGATGATAGCTGAAAGATAAGTTGTGTAAGTATGTGCTACTACCAGAAACTACAACTAAGACAAATTATAATAATAATATATCCTCAAGCCTTCCCACAAGGGTCCCCGAAGGGGTAGGCAGTAAGACAAATTATCAAACATCTAATTTAATAAAATTAGTTTCATAAATTACAAATTAATGGTTTGATATTGACAATATATGCAGGTTTAACACAAAGTTTGTCTACAGCCATAAAGCTTTTGTTGTTATAAATCACTAAGCTTAAGTTTAAAAACTCATTGGTATCAAACCACTTACATTTGAATCAGTATTGTTTACTTTGAATATAATAACTTAAACAAGTTGGCATTTAATAAATGTAAGTTATTTTCTTTATATATATAATTTGACTGTATGTGCGATGTCACCTAACTCCTAAGCAACTCGGAAAAACTAAACTGGAATATATACTTTATTTAGCAACTGCTGCAGTTCCATGGACATTGTATCAAACATGTCATCACTATTTATAAGTGGCACACTCTCCGAGCCAAGTCCTGGGGAGGTGGAGCTCATACCCAGCTTGCTGAACGCCACTAGTTTCATATCTATGTCATTTTCCAAGAGGCGCGCTTGTTTTCTTAGCTCTGAAAAGCAGATAGATTCTATGTGAAAACGCTTTATAATTACTTAATCTACACAGCAAGGAACTTTGTTTCTCTACATTCTCGTGCATTCTAATATTACATGCTTATTTCTAGTTTGAATTAGTTAAAATTCTATTTGCTTTCTCTCATCGCACGTCATGCAATCGAGAATAGCGTACACTTTCGGAAAGTATATTTTACTTGCTACGTCACGTCATGGATTTTATAACTTTTGCTTCCCAGGCACATGTAACTAAGCTAGTTCAATTACATACATACCTTCCCAAGATGAGCCTGGTATTGTAGACATTTTACTTTAGTTTTTTCACAATTGTAGTCAGAAGTTTATCGGCAAATATATTAAGATTTTGTTATTCTAAATCATTCATGTGACAGTGACAATATCTGTGACATTTGTGTCACAGAAATGTAGTGAGCGATAGGTACTTAGTGATTCTGCCAAATCTAATGCTTTATGTACAGAAAATGTATATCAGTTGAAAAGCAGTAATTTTCGATCATGATAAAAAATATTTTTGTTATGAAAGAGTATGTTTGTCATTTGAAAATTATAATATGAAAATTAAAACAAAGCATTTATTACGTATCTCGAGAATGTATAAAATTCAATACGACTTTTAGATTCGTTATATGTATTTATATATATAACGCAGAATATTACATATAAATTCAGAAAAATTTACAATCATTCCCAGAACAAAGCTACTAAAATATGTATTACATGATTTTCAAGTACGTATGATTTTGTCTTTCATAATTCTTGTACGGTAGTGAAAAGAGATAGAAGAAATGATTATACGTGCGTTAAACGAGACAAACGAACAAGATGCTTCTGTCAATCTGTATTTGAATCAGTTCACTTATTTTTCACGTCCTATTTTTCATTTTATTCTTTAGAACGAAATACTTTGATAATGTTTGAACAAATTGTATTTCTTCATACTTTCCATAAGAGCTATTTTTAAATGAAGGATTGCTACATTAATGTTTGCTATCGAGCACCTTGAAACTTACTCTATCTCTTTCACACACGCACACTTCTCGTATTACTTACTCGCTTCTTTACACTTTACATGACCACCCCACCCAATGTAGTTGTCTTCCTTTCTTTGGGTTTGATTTCGCAAGTGAGCAGCGCCGAAATTGTGTTATGTGTTTAAATATTGTGACGGTCTCACTTATTTTAATTGCTTTCTTATATTTTAAGTGTCCAAATATAAAATTGTGGCCTTTTCTCGAGTGATTTGAAAAATGGTGTAAAATTTGTGATATCGTAAAACAAGGACGAATACAGCTCGATAGTGCAGTCCAAAATGGCTGCGGTTAATAAAATGCAGAATTTGAAATTCGACAAGATATGTCGCGCTTGTTTGCAAATAAAGAAGGATATGAGACCATTGTTTGAACAGCTCACAGCAACAATGTTGATGGGAATAACGAAAGTACAGGTGAGACGACGAATTTTGTACATAATGAAATATTTTGGGAATGTATTGTTGTCTCTTTCGCACTCACTGAAATAATATGAGGTGCGTGTCGACAGCTGATGTCGCGTCATCTTTGTAGTATGAACAATTTCGAGAATTTAGAGTTGTGCGTAATCTCGAAGATCGTTTGAGAAATACTTGTTGTCTCTTTCCAACTCACGCATCGATCGGTTTGTTGATGAGGTTGATTCGTTTGTAGAGAATGAGATGGGTAGGTAGAGTAGTAAATACCTACTTACGGGAATATGTGGAAAGAAAGATTTTGTATCCTGTCCTTCCGAATAACCATCATCCTCTTCCGACACGAATGACACGATATTGAAATTGGGCGTGTAGGTACGTTGTTCGAAAATGTCATCACTGATTTGTAAATGGCGATATTGGTCCCTGATTGTAGACCTTTAATTTTATTTTACCTACTTATAGTAAATGGATATCTATTTCCTACTACGTTTTGAATCGGGAATGATATGTCCCAGACGTCTATAATAGTATTTTTTTGGTAATACCTACATAAATATGTACACAATCATCCAAGTAGGGTAGAAAGTCGTGGTCATCATATAAATAACTCCCCTTAGCGGGAATCGAGTACGCGGACCTTAGTTTCGCAGATACGCCCTCTCACCTCTCGGTTGTTTTAATTGGTGTGCATTTTAGTTCATGATGCCCATAAATGAGAAAATATATTTACATACATGCTATGTAGGTGTCAGTAGGCGATGGGCTGCCTACGCAGCTGTGTCTTCAGTGCGTGCACCAGATATCACGATGCCATGCGTTCAAGGAGCTCGTGGAGCGCAACGACGCTTCCCTGCGGGAACACGCCAAACAACTCGCTGAGGAGGCCTTCAGCAAACAGAGGGAAGAGGTAGGTCACTGTTATGATCGAGATGTGGAGAATTCAAATCCGATTAGCTCCTCAGATGAGCGCATTCAAATAAACAAACTCATCAATTTAAATAATTATAATTTTAATAAAAATTTCTATTATTTCAAATTTAATGACGAGTCCATCGCCGTAAGTCAACCAACCACGACCATACATATACCTACGTCTTTAATTTTTTTCTTAAACATATGCAGGTTTCCTTTCGATGTGTTCCTTTATCGCAAAGCTCGTAGTGTAACTCACTGTACTCACTGAACAACTGTAGGTACTTAAGTTCAGAAAAATTCATTAGTATAGTCGGGATTCGAACTAGCAATCTTTGTGTTGCAGGCAACTACTCGAACCACTAGGCCACCACCGCCTTATAGGGAGTTATTTAGATAACCTACCAAGAACGATAAAATATTTGAACCAATTCAATACCAATTTAATCTGAGCGTGCCAAGAAGTTTGGCAGAGCCACGCTATATAGAAATGCTCTTTGAAGTAAAATAAAAGATACAGAATTATGTACATAGGTATATAACATCGTAGATTGATAAGAGCGCCAGTTCTCTCTAAACCTTATATTTTGCTCTTTTTATTTCGTTTCATGTACCGACATTAATTGTCATGTGACGTGAAGTCCTTATATACTCGCTGCTTTTGAGTCTTGATGTCAGCAAGAGACATTCTAACCAGTCATCCTCTAATCACAGTTACTTGCGATAATTGGTACCTAAGCCCTAAACGCTTCCCATTTGTTCAGTCGCAATACCTCCAGTACGTGGACGTCCCCATAGACACGCGCACCAGCACATTGCTGGATGGATTCTTCAGCCCCAAACCGCAGGAGCAGCAGCAACCTGAAAACACGGACTCCGACACCAAGGACAACTTTGAAATTGAAAAGGTATGCTGAGGTGAAAATAAAATGCGGTTTAATTGTCCTTTTTTCTGTTGTAAGGTGTCTTAGATATTTTCCACATAACTACTTACATACAAACATATCATCACGCCGAGTCCCTATAGGCAGAGAGTATAGAGCGCCAGTTCTGTCTAGACTTACATACCTCATTCGCTTCGTCCACATTCATCAGTTGGAACGTGGCCTTCCTCTGCCTCTTCGTGCACACATACTACTTACGAGCCATAAATAATGCTCAAACGATATGCCGATAAGAAGCAGTACTATGACTAGAGCTATTCGAATCGGGATTCGATCACCCTAGCAATGTAGTCAAACGATCCCCAAATCTTAAGTGTAACTTTAAGAGAGGTAGGGCATAACGGGTTTCCCGTTCGAATTCGGAGCTGCCCGACTGGGGCAGGACCTCTACCTTATAGAAGTCCGTAGCCAAATAACACAATTTTTTGTGTTGTGTTCCTACGCGGTGAATAAGGTTTCCAGTAATGAGCTCCTTGTGGAGGGGGGAGGATTGTTACATTGTGTTGGAAGCAGAGGGATTAAACCCATTATGCTGCCAACACACTATAACTCTCCGAACACAGAGTGGCAACACGCAAGTGATACTCCAGTATCGTGAGCGTAAATAGGCTGCGGTAACCGTTTCCCATCAGATGGGCCGTATGCCTGTTTGCCACTCTTGTTGTATAAAAAAAAAAAACTTGATGAGAATCTCACTCGCCAGGCCCCCGAAGCTGCAGCGCCGGCAGCGGTCAAAGTAGACGGAGATCTGAACTCCGACGAGGAAAACTATCTTCAGTTGGTAGTGTTCCAGGCTACCTCCACGTCCAGTGGGAGACACGTATGCAATCTCTGCCACAAGGTATGTCACGGGAGCCTCACCATTATTACCACTCACCACACATATATATATATGTATGTATTGAACATCCTTTAGAAACGGACTCGCCATCAAGCTGCCGTCTGTGGGGTCTAGTAATCAGTGCGTGTGAGGTCGATTCCCACTAAGGGCGAATATTAGTGTGATGAACAAGTACTATTTATGTATGTACCTACTAGCTGTCCCAGCGAACCTCGTACTGCCAAAGTCAATGAATGCAGTTATAGTTTTTTACATTAACCATTCCCATATTTTAATAGTTATTCTTCTATTCTCGGATTAGACGAATCCAACAAATCACAGATCATCATCGGTCCATTCGTTCTTGAGTTGTAAATGGTGTTAATAACCCGACTTTGTTTCATTTATGTAGATATACAGATTCATAAAGATATGGCTAATACTGATAAGTATGTGCAACTCCAGTCCCAGTTCCTTTAATAGATACTTTTGGAGCGATACCAAGGCATTATTTTAATTATCTCTCACGTTAGAGGCGTGAGGATAAAGATGAAGATGAATAAAGATTACATGACGATGTACATAGTAGTGACTTCGTAAATTAACGTAGTGATGTTGCCAGGAGTTCCGCCACGCGCGATGGTTGAAGCAGCACATGCGGTCGCACACCAACTGGATCCGCGCCAACTGCAAGAAGCAGCCCGTGTGCCCCATCTGCGAGAGGACCTTCAAGGTACCCCACATAACAAACCCCTCGTTATAAGACATGCAAAAAAATACCACGCACTAGACCTAAGAACAACCTCTAATATTTATGCACTCACTCACTCAAGGGTGGCAATGTCAAGAGCACTAAACCGGCCAGCACGTGTAAAGAGACTGATGAATGTGTATGAAGCGAAAGAGAGCGAGAGGATCAGAATAATGTTCAGAGTCATTGTTGGAAGGTACGCCGATCTTATGTAAGTTACCATTGTATCATATATAACACAACGAGAAAGGAAAGTGTGGGTGAACTATCTACACGCCTACGCCTACCTCTTAGGAGACCTATGTGGGAAGGCATGATAATGATCAGTAACAGCAAAACTATCACCCCACAGGGACCAGGTATGCTTAAAATGCACATGCGAACGCACGAGCAGCGGCCGCCGAAGCAACCAACCTGCTCGGTCTGCCAGCGCACGTTCCCCACAAAGACCCTCCTCTACCGCCACCGCCAGACGCACTTCGAGCAGAAGACGCACCAGTGCACGGTCTGCGAGAAGCGATTCTTCAGCGGCTATGCTCTAAGGTCGCACATGGCGCGCCATAGAGGCGAACGGCCTTACGTCTGTTCCAATTGTAACAAGAGCTTCTATAACCCGACCGATTTGAAGGTAAGCTCATGAATCCTAACTAAAATGAATGTAACCTGTACACAAGAATATTTTTTTCTTGAAAGAGAATTCGTTGCTTATTAACACTCCCACCGATCATCCTGGATTTTTGCATACACGCCGATAGGGTTATAGGAAAGAACATAGGATAGCTTTCATCCAGAAGAAAATGACTGCTACTCAAAATGTTAATACCGCATGCGAGCGAAGTTGAGGGCAAAATAATGTACCTATCTTGATTTCTATAAACGTTTTCTAATATTTTTTTAGTGTGGCAATACATGTTCGTTGATAACTTGTAATGATCAATAAACGTAGGACTATAGCTAATTCGTTTTGTATATTAATCGTTTATCATAAAATTGTTGATTAACATAAATTACATTATTGAAAGATAGAAGTAGTTGACAACGAGCCACACTTCAATTTATGGAACTTTTCCTCTTCGTTATCCTTAACTCGGAACGCGTCTTGAAACGCTTTCTTTGTTCGTTTTGACAAATACTCTGGAAACTCTATTTTAAACCTAAGAATCAGGTTCCCTTTAGCCTTACTGGGACACGCTGGGACCGGCAGCCCTTCGTCCTCAATGACCTTCTCGTACGTGGGCGTTATGACGTCGCTTATCTTGATCCGCAACACTCTGTCGTCCAGGGTCTTTAAAGTGATAGTGTACCCGCACAAAGCTTCCTCTAAAGTTATATTTCGAACAGTCAGTAGATCACTAAGCCCCGATCTAACATAGGTCTCATGAGGCCTATCCTCTGTGATGAAGATGACGTCAGCGGGTATCCTCGTCGGGCCCTGGTCACCCTCCTCTTTGAACTTGACCTCTGTATTAGGATAAATACCAGGCTTTATTGGTATGGATAAGACTTTCTCCCTCAGCTTCAGTTCGGAACATGTCTCGTCTGTGAACACCAGTCTTTGGATCTTCATTTTCTTCAAGCCACCTTTATAAATTTCCTCTAGCGAGAGAGCGAGAGGCCTGACGATCGTGGCATCCTTTTCTTTATATCCTTTTCCGAGTGGAGAGTCAAACATTGGAGGAGGGTTTTCGTAATAGTCAAGCAAATTTGCGTAAGGATTGGACGTCCCGAAAAATTCGTGGAAGGTCCTTAGCGGTTCTCCGTGGTACGCGTATGGTTGGATGAACTCTGTCGGTCCTGGGACTCCTTTCTTGAGGCCTTCTTCTCCATATTGGTCGTACACTGCGCGTCTCTTGTGATCTACTAATACTTCGTACGCTTCGCCGATGAGAGCGAAGATACGTTTCATGTTTTCGTCGTTGTCGTGTCGCTCCGGGTTGTACTTGAGCGCGAGGCGGCGGTAGGCCTTCTTAATTTCGTACTGGTTGCACGAACGCTTCACGCCCAGAATACCGTAATAGTCGAACCCCATTTTCAATATTTTGTGTAAGAATATAAAAAAACTGAATGAAAAATACGTGTTCTATGACATGCCACTAAAGACTGTCACCAGTATACAATAGTAGTCTTTGACAGTCACTATACTATATGTTTTTGATAATGAGGTTTTACATGTTTCTCAATATGGTTTTAGCTTATTAAGAATTCCGATTGTTAGATATTAAGG
This sequence comes from Drepana falcataria, assembly GCA_945859725.1. Taxonomy (NCBI): domain Eukaryota; kingdom Metazoa; phylum Arthropoda; class Insecta; order Lepidoptera; family Drepanidae; genus Drepana; species Drepana falcataria. The sequence goes on along the minus strand of OX243941.1, from coordinate 2,965,275 downwards.
TAACATTGACCATATGTAAATAGTATTCGTAGTCAAATCGTAGTCAAATCGTTCAATGAGCTTTGATTGGTTATATATGTACAAAAATGCATTAATGCGTTAGGGGGCGTCCATAGATTACGTGAGATGTTTAAGGGGGGGGAGGGGGTCGAGTCAAATCTCATCTAATCTTACGTTGGAGAGAGGGGGGGGTCTCGGCAAATATCACGCAATTCTTTTTCTGATTAAACAAAAAAATATATACGATTTAATCTTATAATTTAACTCTCAGCAATATTGATTACTAGTCTTAACTATTCGTAAATAAAAGCACGAAGCATTTTTTTTTCTTTTTAGAATAAAAATCCAACGCGTTTACGTAAGAAACCCACATTTTGAAAAATCTCACGTGAGATTGGGGGATGGGGGAGGGGGTTGAATAAAATCTCACGATATCTCACCAGGGGGAGGGAGGGACAGAAAATTAAAAAATACACCGTAATTTATGGACGCCCCCTTATGTTCCCCTTAATCTTTATTATTTAGACCGAAGAATATGACGCTCTTCTAAGGCATTTATATATCGTTTAAGGATGTCACATTGCCGCACCAAATACCATTGTATGTGTAAATTTGAAGGTTCATTTTCGCCTACACACGGGTGAGAAGCCTCTGAAATGCTCGGAGTGTAACAAGACCTTCCGGAGGCACTCGACGCTGTGCCAGCACATGAAGAAGCACCGCGGCATTAGGAACCACGTGTGCAACGTCTGCAACAAAGGCTTCTATGAGGTCTCTAAACTTAACGCACATATGAGGGTACACACTGGTGAGTCGATCGATCTCATTTATACTAAAATAAGTTGCATCGTTTTGTACTGTTACGTTTATGAGAGGTAGGCTATAACGGGTTTCCCGTTCGAATTTGGAGCTGCCCGACTGAGGCAGGACCTCCACCTTACCTATAGCAAGTCCTCCACCTTACAAGTCCGTAGCCAAATAACGCATATTTTTGTGTTGTGTTTCTAAGCGATGAACAAGGTTTCCAATAATGAACTCTTTTGGCACTGGGGAGGATTGTTATATTGTGTTGGCAGCAGAGGGATTAGTCCCATCATGCTGCCAGCACAGTATAGCTCTCCGGACACACAGTGGCTACGCGCAAGTGATACTTCGGTATTGTGTGCGTAAATAGGCTACGGTAACTGCTTCCCATCAGGTGGGAAGTCATGCTTGTTTGCCACACTTATAGTATATAAAAAAAAATCCGATAATGGCCTATATTACACGTGGAAACAGTGCTTGTAACCTTGAGTACTTGAAACCTTGCTCAACCCGGGAATTTAACATCACCTACATACAAGTAGAGCTATATGTGCTGCGGTCTCCGGCCAGTCGAGAAATTTAAATCATAAACGGGAAGGCCGATGTGCCTTATTCATAGATTTTTATGTTAACTGCTAATTGGTATCATTGGCATACCTACCTCCTAGGTATGTATCTGAGAATTGGTTTAGTTGACTAGTTCTTGGTATTTCTTTTATACATATCTATCTACCACTAAGATAGCTAACAAGCACGGTGCAAGCCTGATAGTGAGCGATTTCCGCAACTTATGGACGCTTGCAACACCAGGGAATCGCACGCGCGTTACCGACTTTTAAACACTGGCATAAACGGTACTATATAGTTGAATTCTGTACTACTTGGCCGTGGTGCGCTACTTAGGGAAATAATTTTAATAATAAACAACATTTGTTTGTTGCACTATAGCATTAGTGTATGAGTCCTGTTATGGTAAATGTAAGTTGATATGTAATAAATAAATAAATATTACTGGCAAGTAAGAATGGCTATAACCTAAGCTGAGTGTATCCAAAGGTGAGCGTCCGTTCGAGTGTCAGTTCTGCGAGCGTCGCTTCGCGCAGCAGTCGGCGCTGATCTACCACCGGCGCACGCACACCGGCGAGAAGCCCTACAGCTGCAAGCTGTGCTCGGCCAAGTTCACCACCTCCTCCGCACGGAACAACCACCTGGTCACGCACACTGGACACAAACGGTAAGTTACAAGTACTTTACTCTCGACTTATGCTGCCTTAAGTAGGTACCTACGATCACTCAATTTACTTTAAAAAAAGAAGGTTATCTACAAAACAACTACTAACTGAAACTAAAGCGCGATTATAATAGACGATTTCGCTTCTACCACAATAATAAATAATTATGCTCTGAAATTGTATTATACGCAGCACCACACACTTATCTGCATGTTTATTAGAAGTGTGAACAAAGCTTTTATTTTAAAGCTAATGGTATCGGTATATAAGAATGTGGTACGTACGGTGTGTAGGTTCGTGTGCTCGGTGTGCATGAAGGGCTGCACGTCCCGCACGGAGCTGCGCGTGCACGCCAGCAAGCACACGGGCGAGAAGCTGTACGGGTGCGAGCAATGCGACCAGCGGTTCAGCTCCGCCTCCTACCTGGCCGTGCACCGCCGGTATCACTCCGGCGATCACAAGCACCATTGCCAACACTGCGATAAAGGTCTTTGTTTTTTCTTTTATGACATAGTAATAGTCCTTTAGGCGTACCTAAATGTTTCGTTATTTGAAGGTTTTATCTATACTTTTCATTAATTATTTAGCGTTACGTATTTCGTTGCTTACTGTTATTTCTGAATGTAGTTCTGACCATATAATAAAACAGTGATTCTACTCCAGTAGTATACTGGCCTACTTATAATAAATAAATAATATAATAGATACAATATGTAGATTCTCATATAAAAGCTTATAAATGGAACCTCTTATACGGTCACTCAAAGTATCTGGAAAATTACGACTAATACTTTAAGTAAAACCACAATTTCAAATAATTTACGAGACACCGATCAAATAAAGAGCCGAAATTTAAGCGAAAAGTTCAAAGGAACGTCTCGAATCAAAATGTTGTCCCAATCCTTTCAGCCATTTCAGAGTCTTACCAAACAAAGATTAACTTGCAAAATAACAATGTGTTGAATGATTGTCGAGCGCAGGTTTCGTGGAGTCAAGTTCTTACAAGAAGCATATGCGCACGCACCACGCGAAGGCCGGCGCCGAGTCCGACGCGCTGGAGCCCGGCGCGGCGCCCGACGCGCCCGCCGCCGTGGACGCCGCCGGGGACACGCTGGGTACGGTACCACTGCTGGCGGGCCCCTTGGATACAAGGGATCCCCGTACAAAATTGACTTGCTTGACTGAATACCCCCACCTTAGAAGATCGCAAACATCACTAGCGTCTATAGGCCTGTAACCGCTTACCACAGGTGGTGCTCGATGCCAACTTTTTAGTATAAAAAATATTTTACACCTTATCAACCCGTTCGAACGAAAGACGACCAGCAAATAAGTGCTACCTCGAGTAACTGGATTGTTATCTGAATAACACGTTCCGATAAGTTCTTAAATAAATTAAAAATTCATTATTACAATCTCACGGTCAAACCCAGCTTGAGAAGTGCCCTGGGGACCTTTTGCACTCACGATTTTTCAGTTAAGTGGCAAATTATCCTAGAATTCAAGTTACGATACATAATAGAAAAATATTCCCCCAGTGGGCGAGCAGCCGCCGCCGGCTGAGGAGGGCGGGCCGCGCCGCTATAAGTGCGGCGTGTGCGTCAAGTCCTACATGTACCTGCACAGCCTCAAGAAGCACATGATGACGCATGTACAGGTAGACACACACACACACACACTCCTTGGCACACGCGCGACCTCCCCTACCCTACGTGTACAGACGGACTACTTGGACTATATGGACTACGTGAACGTAGGTTGTGATGATGGTTAGCCTATAAATATTCCTTAACAATTAAGACATAATTCCAATTGACTAGAATAGCTAATGAGATTTTTTAAAATAAAATTTACAGCTTCTTTGCTTTGAAAATTATAAGAAGTAATAACTTTAATGTGTTCAATTAACCTCTTATCTTACATTTAAGAGGGAACAGTTGTGAAGGCAAGAGGCAAGATGAAGCAAGTTAAATTGATGTCTAAAAGTTATCTAATAAACATCATACATATTTTCCTCATTTGGTATCTCACACAGCAGCAACAACAGCAACAACAACAACAACAACAACAACAACAACAACAGCAGCAGCAGCAACAACAACAGCAGCAGCAGCAGCAGCAGCAACAACAGCAGCATCAGCAACAGCAAGGGCAGCAGCTGCAAGTGCAGCAGGTGCAGCAAGTGCAGCAGGTGCAGCAGCTGGCGCAGCAGGCCGTGCTGCAGGTGGGCGGCGTGCAGCAGCTCGCGGTGCCGCTGCACGCCCAGCACGTGCAGCAAGGCATCACCGTGTCCCCAGTACAGGTACACTGCGGGCAACACATTGTATTATATTAGGTTCCTTTCATTTCCTATATTTGCATCTTTATAATATAACTAAAAGAGCCGTGGTGGCCGAGTGGTTCGAGCAGTAGCCTGCGACACAAAGATCGCAAGTTCGGATCCCGACTGTACCAATGGGTTTTTCTGAACTTTATTTAAATGTAATGTAAATTTAAATTTAAATGTGGTGTGACTAAATGTAATGTAGTATTACATTTAGTCACACCACGAGCTTTACGGTGAATGAAAACATCGAGAGGAAACCTGTATACGTCTGAGAAGAAATTCAAAGGCCTATGTAATAGTCGTGCTTGAGTAACTGCGATGGACTCGCCATCTGTCACGTTGGCACCTAAAATATATCTTCCGCGGAAAGTGGATGTGTGGGTACTGCCTTTACACCTCTACCTACTCCTGCGGGGATCCTTGTGGGAAGGCGTGAAGATATAAGTATTATATTATTAACATTACAAAGAGACAGAGCATGTTGAACAGGCTAATCTCTAAGGAACTACTATACCAAATAAATACTCTTACTAGTACATGCATAATCCTCAATGAAGCTTTAAGTCAAAAGGCGGACCCTAACCGAATGGAGAATCATTGTTATAGGGCGGCCAACACGGGTACCCGGTGATATCTTCGGTGCAGTCACTGCTTCAACAAACTCAGCAGATCAACACGGTACTCTCCATAGCTACATTTTTATGACATATATGTACATACATACACTTGGTCGAATTGGGAGTGAAAGTGCCTGGTGTTTAATTTACGGTTTGCACTTATCCAAAACATGTTGAGGTCTTTTCGAGCATGTTATTACTGCTTATAAATATTGCTCTTATTTATTTATTTATTAGAGTTTCCAACAAGAAATACACAAAAATTTCTTAACAGCTATGATATAAAAAAAAATGTGATTCCTCAATTACAGGAACACAGCATGCATGAAAACCTTAGAGCTAAAAGCTCTTTAAGCACTGTATGTAATAATACTTATCTAATAGGCATATGTAATATAATTGGTGTATTACAGCAACAGCCACAACAACTCCAGGTCCAGACGATACAGATACACCCGCATCACCAACCTATACAAATTCATGTGAGTGTTATTTCTTGTTACTCAGTCGATTAACAAGTCTGTTCTTTAAATTTCCGGTTCTGTACTTTTGTTACTCAGTCATTTCACGGAAGTCTGTACTTTGACGTTTCTTGTTACTCTGTTTCACAGGAGTGTATACTTTCAATTCATACATGCTTATATATCACGTCTAGGCCGTGGGTGTCCAACAAGTACAGCAGCAGCAACTGCACGTTGCTACCTCTTCGTGCCAAACCATGCTGCCTAACATACTGCAAGTAAGTTTATTTGCCTATCTATACATATCATCGCAAGGTAGCAGAATATCGCAGCCAAACACTACTTATCCTGGGTAGTTGTAAATTGTTGGTTACGTAAGAATAAACAAGGAATGTCTGTGGTGAAGAGGCACTCGTCCGTCTCTGATGCTGCTAGCACAAGAAATCGATCAAACATTAGGCCTACATGTGCTAGTAATTGGTGTTCATAGACCGTAACTGCGTATCTATGCAGGCGGTATGATAATTTGCCACTTAGCATATATTTATCTCTTATTACGTTAATCAGAGTAAAATGTGTTTTTGTGTGTGCGTGTTGCAGTTGCAGCCGGGCACTGTGGCCGTGTCCGGTTTGAGCCAGCCCGAGCTGGGCGTGGCGCACCGCATCATCCTGCAGCCGCCCACGCACCCCGCCGTCTACACCATCCACCACTGAGGGTTGGGTGGTGCGCCATACTTGCACAGGGTCAGTGTAAACTAGTTTTTGGGTTCTTAGAATCGGCAGTTGCAGTAAGCCCTGCTTAGGGACAAAATATCTTCACGATATCTAGGGCTTTGAAAGGCTTTCAAAGGGGAGGCAGCGATGTTGTTACATAATTTCTTCACCGGAAATACATATTTAAGTGCTATCTCGATAGATGGCGGGTTTAACGCCGTTTTTCAGATACGAGTGTATAATAATGTGTAATATGTTTTCAAAAGTATATTTAAGGCAAGTAAGTAAGTAAATAATCTTTTGCTCTTCAGGAGGCGCAATACGAAGAACAAGCCCGCGAAAAAGAAATATCGTCAATACAAACGACTTAGCTAAAAATATATCTGGAATTACAAGCGCCCATAGGATCCGGAACCCCATTATGTCTGCAAAGCCAGCACGTTTTTTTTTTCTCTTTATTTAAGGAGTTTTGTCGCACAGCGACTGTCACTCCGTGAGGACACCTGGATATAAAAGTAATTAAAATCTACGCTTATATACTTAATTTCAATAAATATTTTATATCATCAGAACTAGGGTTCGCCAGGATACTGTTACACAGACCCACATCCTGGCTACATCCAATCATAGTTCTTCTGACATCTTTGTTCTGGTCACATTTCATCAGGATGTGATATAAATCGTCACAGACGTTACAAGTATTGCAATTGAGAGAAATAATCACAATACTGTAGCATAAAAAAAATGTAAGTAAATTTTTTTAAGCCGCCGCATGAAAGTTATGTTATAAAGGTAATTAAACTATGTACCTAATTCTATACTCACTTTTAAGTAGTGTATACAAAGTTTACTATTGGTTTGGAACCCCTGTCTGTTCAGATGTTCTTGTGTAAGCAAATTAAATACGTATAAATTGATGGAATAATTAAGCGTTTGATGTTGACGTCATGACGTGGCTAAAATACTACGTGTATTTTGGCGGAGCCTTAACGAAATGTGTTTTAACATTTGTAAGTTTTACAATTGAGCAATAATATAATTACTAAGGCGTGACATATCCCTTACTTATGCAAGGATATATACTTCTTTATTATCTATAGCATTTGGTAACCGCTTACCATGATTTTGCCTTTGTTTTGTACATTTGTGTGTCAAATATGTAATTTTGAAAAGTTGGAAGTCTAATGAGGGTTTAACAAAGGCGTAGATAGCTCTCGGACTGTTGATACAGTGAGGTAGAATCCGCAATGTTCGTAAGGACACGACACTCCGGTAGGATGCTAGTGATGCGGCACCTTACTGTAGTTATATTTTTTCATACTGAAATTATTTGAGTTTATTTTGTGTTATGTCTGTATAGTTTTTGTTAACTTACAAGAAATAAATGTTTTTATAATTGGCTGGTCGTTTTAATCTTTTTGCTTGCTGTTTTATTATAATAATCTGTACGCGCCTTCCCACAAGGTATAGGTATTGTAAGTGTAAGCAGAGGTGAATAACACGATATTCTTCTGTACTCGAAACCGACGAGCATGTATGAAGAGACTGATGAATGTGGAGGAAGCGAAAGAGGTATGTAAGTCTAGAGAGAACTGGCGCTCTATACTCTCTGCCTACCCCGTTAGGGACTCGGTGTGATGATATGTATGTATGTACTACCCACAGATACTTGTGCTAAAGTGACGGCGAATATATTGCTATCCGTCCGGCCCGACTGAAGCTGTCCGCTATATATACGTATGTTATCATGTACTTATATACATTTTAAGCAAACGACACATTCACTGTAATGACAATGATGGGATACATCGCATATCACAATACTTTTAAGTTTAGAAAAACGCCTCAGTACAAACAGCCGGGGTTAGTACTTACAACCTTGACTTTTCTAGTGACACAAAAACCACCAGTAGAGCTAGTTTTAGCCACTTTTTATGTAACCGAAGAATTAAAACAATAATTTTATAATTATAGCTATAATTGTTTTAAAATTAAGAGAACATTTCAATGAAATGGAAACTTATCAATTAAATGCATTAACATTAGGGCAACCGATATAATTATTGCTATTATATTTTTGGCACTAATTAATATTTACATGATAAATAAGCATAATACGGGACTTACACAAACAAATAGAGGAAATGTATGAGCTTGGACAGCTAAGTAGAAGTAAACAAATAGAACCATACATAGATACGAATGTTAGTGCTGACGCGGTCGCCAATAAAGTGAAACAATTGTTCCTTACAATCTCAAGTGGGCGTACTAGCGCCGCGTTACAAAAATATAAAATTGTTACGTTCCCACTCAATTATGCATACACGGCTACGCCAAATGTACCAAAATGCAGTTGACTTATAGAAATACGTTCATTTCGCTTGGCCCCTTTAGCATGTAACCTATTGAGACAAATGGACAACGTGATCCTTGCTACACGCAAAATACTACCAGAACGTCCCTCACAATCATGGCATTTATGCTAGGCATTATTTTTACGGACCGACCTTTACCACCATCAAAGCTATTCTAACGATAGAGAGAAGCGGAAGACTAAGAAGACTCGAATTCTTTCAATGGAAAATGTATTTTATGGCGGGCAAGTGCGGGCACGAAGAGTGCACTGAATAGAGAAACGGAACTAATTGCATCTCGCATGGAACGAATCTCGCTTTTACATTGATAGTACACTTAATTGAAGATTTTTTGACGAGGCGAGCCATCGATCTTATGAATTTTCACTATATTATATACCTAACTTAAAATATAATAATGTAAATTAAGTCATAGTTTACAATTATTAAAGTATTTTTATGATCCCATTCCACGCAACAAAATCCTCCGATAAGAGGAAAATAATAATACAGTAAAATACATGTACCCATCCTTGTTATTTCTCAGAGATTTATGAAAATGTTCAATGGAGTAATATATACCTTGGTCATCTAATTGGATATTCTCATTAGGCTACAACGTCTAACTCACACACATGGCCAGTGAGACTCATAACCAATCCAGCACTAGTCCAAAACAACTGTAACTTCTACCTTAGAAACTCGCTCGACTTCTTGTACGACCTACGGTTGTAAAAAACTATTACCATTAAATTATCCTGGCTTTTAAAATAAGCAGTGAATAGATCTAAACTTGAGCGAATTCTTGACCTTTTGGGAACTCCCGAACATTAGACTAAAACACACGCTTGGCATGAAATGCAGCGCCCTGACACAACGCGAACAAATTTCATACGATCTATCTTGAATTATAATTATCTTAAAGTCAACGCTTCCAAGCGAATATTTACATATCGATATAAAAGGCCACAGGTTTCCATAATATTACGTTTTAATCGTCAATTTGTCATTTTCCATACCATACGAATTACTCTAATTGTTAACCACTCTCTCTCTCTCTCTCTTTCTTGGCCATTTTCAACTACAACTTTCTACATCCTACACAATCCTAAGAATAATTATATATATCAAATGTATGTACCAGGCACTGCAATCAAAAGTATATATAAATATTAATTTAAACTACTAAAAGGTATACAAAGGTGCAAGCAGCGATACCGCCACTGGCGCATGTTCAAGTGTAGTTGAACCTTATTTTAAAGGCAATCGATGTCGCCGGCGACGTTGCTCGTTCGTGACGTAACCGCGACCCAGTTAAATAGTTCTTTGTAAATCAATTGACCAATGCATTTTTCGCTTCCGGATTCTTGAAGTATGTCATAGTTCCACGAATTTTTATATCTCTCTGCAGTCTAATGATTTACAAAAGTCACATAAATCTCTATGTAATTAAACTGCAGCCCTGGGATTGTTGTGACGGTAAGGGACTTCTTAGCACTTAGTGTCAGCCCAATTTCCATACGATGCTATTCCAATGGGGCAAAGTGTATGAAGGCGGAGTGCTGCTGGAGGCCGGGGGGCAGCTTGACGTCGCGGGGGGCATGGGGGGCACTAGACACTCTGCGCGCTGCAGTCGGTGGGCGCCGGCGGCGGCGCGTAGTGTATGAAGGCGGAGTGCTGCGGGAGGCCGGGGGGCAGCTTGACGTCGCGGGGGGCATGGGGGGCACTAGACACTCTGCGCGCTGCAGTCGGTGGGCGCCGGCGGCGGCGCGTAGTGTATGAAGGCGGAGTGCTGCGGGAGGCCGGGGGGCAGCTTGACGTCGCGGGGGGCATGGGGGGCACTAGACACTCTGCGCGCTGCAGTCGGTGGGCGCCGGCGGCGGCGCGTAGTGTATGAAGGCGGAGTGCTGCGGGAGGCCGGGGGGCAGCTTGACGTCGCGGGGGGCATGGGGGGGCACTAGACACTCTGCGCGCTGCAGTCGGTGGGCGCCGGCGGCGGCGCGTAGTGTATGAAGGCGGAGTGCTGCGGGAGGCCGGGGGGCAGCTTGACGTCGCGGAAGTAGCGGTGGCGGCGCGCGTCCTTGGCGGACACGCGGCGCGCGGGGTCGTACACCAACATCTTCTGCAGCAAGTCCATGCCGTTCTCGTCCAAGTTCTGTACCTGCCATAAATTGGGCACATCAAGCGGCTGTTAGCTCACACCCTGGTTAATATGTGTTCATCAAACAAATATCTCAATGCGGTTTGAATCCTCAAACTTTTTCTACGCAGGAAAAATCTCAGAACTATCAAGGTCAATATTTAGTCACTAGTGAGGTACACTTACGTGATTATGAAGGTTGAAGGTGTTCCAGTTGGGGAAGGTCGGCTTGTAGTCAGGTAGCGAGGAAACGCCGGGCCAGATATCCTCGGTAGGCGTGCGCAGCATCCTAAGAAAAAAAACGGAAAATTATTTGCATATTTATTTATATATCCTCACGCCATCCCACAAGGGTCCCCGAAGGGGTAGGCAGAGGTGTATAGGTAATACCCACACACCCACTTTCCGCCAGAGGTATATTAGGTGCCAACGTGACAGATGGCGAGTCCATCGCCGTTATTCAAGCACGACTATACATACGCCTTTGAATTTCTTCTCAGACGTATGCAGGTTTCCTCTCGATGTTTTCCTTCACCGTAAAGCTCGTGGTGTGACTAATCACTGTACTTAAGTTCAGAAAAACTCATTGGTACCGTCGGGATTCGAACTTGCGACCTTTGCGTCGCAGGCAACTGCTCGAACCACTCGGCCACCACGGCTCATATTTATTTATGTTATGAATAAATTGTGCTAGCTGCCTGCTTTCAAGCAAGGTGGTGCTATTATCAGCATTCTGGCAAGTCCAATTTTTTTACGGGATATCCATAATGATCTACTGTTTTCCAGGGCTTGTTTAGCTCCATGGGATCTATGTAGTTAGGGCATATGAAAAGCATCAATCCCAAATTTTATTGTTATTGTTAATAAAATTCAACATTTTAACTATCATTATATAATTACATACTATGAAAACATATCATTCTATATATTTCTCAAATGAAAATATGCACAAAACATTGCTGTAAAAGGTTCCATCTTTACTATGAAAGTAAAGACTGATTGTAAGAATTTCTACCTAATACCTACCTAAATATGCGGAACAGCTGATCGATTTCGGAGTCTCCTTGGAAGAGAGGTTTCTTCGAGGACATTTCTGAGAAGATGCATCCCACGGACCAAATGTCTATAGGACATGAATACCTGAAACCGACAAACATAAAGTAATGGAGTTAATACAAATAATACTATAGAGCTGAAAAATATACGAACGGAACCAGAGAGAGCGTGATAATGAGCCGGCCGAGTAGTTTATGTCACCTACAGGTTTAGAGTTCTAACCTTTATAATCTGTTGTAGATGTGTTTCTGTGTCTCTGAACAGTTTGGTAAGTAGAATCGCGGAGCACCTGACTATATCACAAGTTAATATATAAATCTGGGCATTATTGATATAAAAAAGAGTATTTATCACTATCATACTGCATACCCATAACATATATTGGCAGACAAAAAAATTACCTCTGACTGCCCAGCAAGACTTCAGGTGCTCTGTACCATAAAGTGACAACCTCATGTGTGTACACGCGCACAGGGACACCAAACGCACGGCCCAGGCCAAAATCTGCAACCTATAGGGTACTATGTATTAATTATTATTTCTAGAGATAAGAACAGTTGTATCTGTATGCAACTAGGATGATATTTTTTATTGCTTAAATAACAAAATATGTATTAACATTTAATGATTTACACAAGAGAGGGCGACAGTCTAATTACATCTCGGGATTTTTTTAATAGGTCATGATTATACTTAAGATATTTTGAACATACATTTAAAAATAAAGAAAAAAAAATGTAAGCCTGATTCTGTTATTAAGGACTGAAAACAGACAATTAGATCCTGCTTCTAAGGCTTTTGGTATGCAGATAGGAATTAAAGATACCTTAATGATTCCAGCTTTGTCAATGAGCAGGTTCTGCGGCTTGAGGTCTCTGTGCAAAATGCGGCGCTGATGGCAGTACAGGATGGCATTGTTGATCTGGTAGAGGTAGCTTTTCACCACACTCGGGTCCATGAACTGCCAAAGCAATTGACTTAGAAGCCACCACAAGTATTCTCTGAAGGCTTTTATAAATAAATACATTGGGACAATTAAGAAGAGCTAGTTGTCATATGGTGCATATTAGACAATTATGTTACTAATATAAATAGATACATAAATAATTAGGCAGCACACACATCTACCCCTATCAAATGTCCCATTCAGGAGCTGACTAGTAGACCAGATGGTTGTCTTTATTCCATCCAGCATAATGCATTCCCTCATTAGATAGGGTTTATTTGTTGTGACTATGTGTTACATTTATTTATTTTTAAATAGCCTGAAATATAGTTAAGACTAGAGTGGCAGTAACAATACCACCAATATCAATTTTACAGTTCACTAAGAATATTGCTCTGAACAGGTGTTGAACCTATGACCACTAGATTCGAACTTCTAATTGGCACTTAATGTCTTGGCCCTGCTCTTATTGTATTATTATTAACATAATATATAATATATTATTATTAATTCACTTAATTAATAATAAAAGTTATCAATTTAGTCTCATGAAATAATACTTATATACCTTACTTCAACAATATAATAGTCATGTCTAGAAAAATATTACTTACTCTGCCTGATCCCAATGAATCCATGTATTTCTTCAGATCCATGGTGAGAAACTCGAATATGAGGTACAGACGAGACTCTTCCATGAGCACATCCTCCAATTTAACTATATTTGGGTGATTTAGTTCTTTTAGCAGAGAAATCTCCCTAGAAACATTACGATGTTAGAATATAGGTTATGAAATACATGCTTATGTTAAGCAGCTTCAATAGGAATACAATGTATACATATTTTCTTTTTTAAAGGGCTAATAAAAGTGTATAAGATACTACTGACCTGATTGCTGTAGGAGGGATGCCTTCATCGTCCGATTCCAAGCGTATCTTTTTCATAGCCACAAACTGCCCCGTAATTTTATTTTTCCCCTTGTACACAACGCCGTATGTACCTTCGCCTATTTTCTCGATTTTTAGGAAATCATCCATCTTGTAGTAAGGAATTTTGATAGATTTTTGAAAACAAACGCGTGAAAAAGCTTGTTCTGTATTTGAACTCCTACCGCGTTGTTTTAAGGCAGCTATAAAAATTATAAATACATGGATAATATCACAATTACTCTAGACTTCGAGGCTAATTAATAGAAGTATATCCTAAAATTTTACGATATTTGCGGAAAAATTAAACAAATGCATTAGGGAATCACAGCTGTAACGACTTTCAAACGTAAAGTTTTTAAATTTACGGATCTTCTGTCAAGAATGTTGTTAGTAGTCTATGTCATTTACCTACCAATATTGCCACAGATACAAATTAAGTTTTTGAAGCATATTATATATATATGAGGTGGCTCTAAATAAAACCTTGGATAAAAATATATTATCATGCTAAAAATGTATCTTTATATTTTTGGTATGGAATGCAATACCATAGACTACAAATTAATGAAATGCCACAGTCGCCACAGATAACGATTTGTTTAACTATTATGGTAAACAAGTCCCTGGTGATATACAATTATTATACATAAAGCTTTCAGCTCGACCCTCGGAAATCGCGTCCCGCCCCTATTTGACCTATTTTTTTAGTTTTTTCGACCCCTCCCTCGCCTCGGTGACCACTCGTAGTATATGCCAAGACCCCCCTCTCCCCCTTTAGTTTTCACGTAGTAATTCATAATTATGATTTTTAATCATTTCACAGGCAAAAATTGAAAAAAAAAATTATTTGGCTCATACTCGTGTTTATTGCATAAGACTGCATGCATACTTAAATTACTAGTGAATTATATTTATCAATCAGCTGACGTCTCGGCATATGTGCGTCAGCGCCACCAACTGTGAGTTTAAAAAGCGCTAAACACTGCGCGCTATATTCGAATATAGGTTGAAAAATACGAGATTTCTCTCAGTAAAATCGACTACGTGACAAAAACCTGAGCCACCCCCCCGCTCCTGTGCCTAACCGTAGTATTTTAAAGACTCCGCTCCTCCCCCTAAACGGGTCACGTAGTATGGGTACGTTTCCTAAGTAGTCCTACGTAGGCAATTGAAAATATTATTTACGATTAGGTACTATATTACTTACTTTTTTTTTAGTCTTTATCTATAGGTATTACTAAAACGTGCAAATACTACAAACTACCTGTTTTATTTTCTATAAGAAAAAGCATGCATGATTAAACACAGGCAAAATAATGCCATGTCATCACCTTCGTGACCTCTATTGCAAAGGCTACTATTGAACACTGGAAACCACCCGGAGTAGGTATTTAGTAGGCGTAAAGATTTGTAAACAAATTAAAATAAATCTAGTTAGATTTTGCGTGATCTACCTAGATATAATAATAATAATAATATATCCTTTATTGTACAAACACACACATTTACAAAAACAAACAGAAATACAACAAACAGAAAAACAGCACAATAGGCGGCCTTATCGCAAAAGCGACTTCTACCAGGCAACCCAAGTGTAGAGAGAGGTAAGAAACAGAGAAAGAAAAGGTAGGTGTGACAGTTGAGAGGATGAAATAGAAACAATTATTATAATATATAAATAATAGGCATTCTACATAAATAAATACGAAAACATATACTTATATAACATACATAAAATAATATATACATATATACATATATATATATATATATAAACAAGTTAAAAAGAGAAATAGTGTTCAAATAAAAGCTTTTTGAAGGAGATTAATGTCTGTGCAAGCCTGATGTTCTGGGGCAACGAATTCCAAAGACGGACAGCTTGCGCAGTGAAAGGCTTGGAATAGGAAGAAGAGGTGAAGGTAGGAGTTTTAAGGATAAGTTCTCTGGTTTTACGGAGTAGGTACAGGTTGGAAAAAAGAAATTCAAAGCGTTCCTGAAGATATCTGGGGGCTCTAGGATCAAACAAAGTTTTGTAAAGAAGTGATAGGATATGAGTATTCCGGCGAAGTCGGATGGGTAGCCACTTGAGCCTATGGCGAAATTCAAAAACGTGGTCATATTTGCGTAATCCAAATATGAACCGTATGCAGAAATTTTGAAGGCGCTCAAGCTTGTTAAGTTGCTCCTGCTGACGTCAGCTATCTTGACCTTACGTCAAGATAGCTGACGTCAGCATAGCCAAGGATAGGATATAGTACGTGAAGAAACCCTTTCGCAAACGCAGATCTACGTAGTGTCTCTCCAATGCGAGTTGATGAATTCCGATGGGTATGTCTAGCAATTCTATCAAACTGTATAAGCAAGCGGTTTCTTAATTTTATTTTACTTACGCCACTTGTGAGCGCGGAATCATAGATAATCCTAACGCCATGTTTTAGATTTGCTTTACTCCTACCTAGGATCAATAGGCATACCATAGAGCCAAGCCGCTTTACTTATAAAGTTGCAGTACCTATTTGCTTCGATGCGAAGTGTGTAGGTAGCTTTTACACTCATTACGGCTGAAGTGCTTATTCGACCAATTCGTGCTTCAGACCAAGCTTATTCGACCATGATGTATGAGCGGTGGAATGACAAGGCGCTTGCTGGAAAGCCGATGTCTAGTTAGAAATATAAAACTTACCTACTCAAATTCAGAAAGTCCAGGATCAAGTGATTTGGAGGATAATTTCATGTAGGGAGGTACTTCGTTTTAGGATAAATTTCTAATTAAATAAAAAACAACATAATACTACTACCTATGTATGCATGTTTGTTGCTCAATCAATCTAGCCAGAACGACTGAACGGAATGAAATTGGAAATTGGCACAGAGATAGACTATTAGCTGGATTCATATATATATATATATATATATATATAGAATATATTTCGGAAATAATTCTAGATAAAATTACACTAATGGAATCGATTTTTATGTGTAATGTGAAACCGCGGGGCTTAGCTAATAAAACAACAATATAAACTTCTAAAAGATACCTACATATCATCACGCCGAATCCCTAACGGGGCAGGCAGAGAGAATAGAGCGCACGTTATCTCTAGACTTGCATACCTCTTTAGCTTCGTCCACATTCATCAGTCTCTTCATAGGGACATACTCGCCGGTTTTGAATACTTTTGACGTTCCCGTCCCTGAACGTCCGATCGATTTGATCTAGGTAGTTAGAACGTGGTCTTCCTCTGCCTCGCGCACACACTTTCGCTTTGTATATATATTTCGTCAATCGTTCTTTACTCATCCTTTTTATACGTCCAAACCAACGTAACATGCCGTTCTTCATCTTTACAATTAGGTACACTCCCGTTCGAGCCAGTAGTTTTGCGAAATCCGCAATGAAGAGATGATTCGATCGAATCGATCTAAGATCGTTACGCCGCAAATTTTCTTGCTTCCTCTGACATGCCCAGGTTTCGCTGCCGTACTCACGATTAATGTTACGAGATTTCTTACAGTAAATCCCCTTAAACTAATCTCTTGTATGGCAATGACATAACTTGATTGTCCTAACCATTAAATGGATAGCCTAAGCGTGAACAGAACGGGATTTTGCCTAGAGAAGCAGATCTCTTTCCTTAGCTTCAGCCATTATGACGCAATTTATTCACGTCAGTGTGCAGAGTTATGTCGGGCGACTCTCTAAGAGCTATTTGTTACTGGAACTGTTTCTGGATGAAAGGTAATCTACGTGTTTTTCAGTACCCCTGACAACGTTTTTGACGAATTTCATTAAGATCGGACGTAAGCATAACGTGAACCAAACTGACGTTCGCATTTAAAACACCAGCAAAGGAGGATACATTTGGACTTAAACCTTAGTACATCTTCACCTCTAAGAATGCTTACTCAGCTGTCCTCAGCGCTCCATTGAACTAGATAATATCGGCGTGATTAGACTGGTCCGCTAAACTCAGCGTTAGATAAGCACGTATTTTTGCGTGCTTCGGGCACATACTACTGATTAGTGCTGATCGTCTCGATAGGAGTATCGGCGAATAGCACTTTGTATAAGATACTTATTGAGCCTGCGAGGAATGTACGCATGAGAGGTGATGTGGACTCGCATGGAAGATGTGGTCCGGGGCTGTTATTTTCGGCATTGTGCTCTGTTGTACGGTAAGTCGGTATTCTTTAAATTACTTTGCTGTCAATGTTCCAAACGCACATAGAGTCCGCCTGATGGAAAGCGGTTACCATAACATACAATATATTCTTTGCATTTAGCAAAATCAAAGATATCACTCCAGTGATCCCGTTGAGCCCTATTTTATTAGTTTTAAATTTAAAAAGAGATATAATGGTTGGTATGGCATTCTCGTTATTCAAGTTTGTGGGAAAACACTGTATTCACTAAACTTGAATTTATATAAAAATTATATAGCTACAAGGGGATACAGGTCAAGCAGTTATACTTGTAGATGAAATGCAACAGAAATATAGGGTATATTCGGATTTGGCCCTAACATATGATATTCACTGAATTCTTTATATTATAATAAAAGTGTGGTCAAAACTCTTGCTATTAAAATCTAACCATATTCAGTACAAAACGAGCCACTACTTCCTTCAATCTTATCAATGGGTAGAGCCCAGTTCAATAACTCGCAAATCAAGAATTATCTGAGCAGAGCCCGTACAAACCGTTCGTTCCTTATACTGCTGGGACAGGTACTCCTCTCAAATTAGGTCGGTAGCCTGCGCATGTTATATAATAATATAATATAATATATCCTCACGCCTTCCCACAAGGGTCCCCGAAGGGGTAGGCAGAGGTGTATGGGTAATACCCACACACCCACTTTCCGCCAGAGGTATAGTAGGTGCTAACGTGACAGATGGCGAGTCCATCGCCGTTACTCCAGCACGACTATACATACGCCTTTGAATTTCTTCTCAGACGTATGCAGGTTTCCTTACGATGTTTTCCTTCACCGTAATGCTCGTGGTGTGACTAATCACTGTACTTAAGTTCAGAAAAACTCATTGGTATATATATATATATATATATATACATAAATATGTGTGTGTATATATCATATCATCACTTAGGTATGTATAATTATTATTGTTATCTCTTTAGACATCCCAACCGCTGGGAGATATATCAAACAATGGTCGCCCAGCGCGCCAGCTGGACTTTGGTGACTGCTGCCCGTGTCCAGACAGCAGTAGCAGTCGACCAGTAGAGTCGACGAACATTCGCATGAGCAATACGGACGATTGTCCGTGTCGCAGTCGAAGTGCTGATTCCGAGGGGGCGTCATCCTTTCTCTTTCAAAATGCACAGCAGCCTTCTTTGAAGTAAGTCTTTTTTCTGATGTTACGTTTGCAATTATTCTCGAATTACTTATTGTATTCTTATTTCTTTATTACTTATTACTTGAGGCTCAAACTTTTCAAATTTTTATTTTATTTAATTATATACTTTATTATAGTTATTTCATGTTGAAGGAGAATAATTATTCAAATGCCTCCTTTGATTGTTATCACATGACAAGTTTTTTATTTGACGAATGAACGTGACGCCAGTACCATACTGTCGTCACGTTAATTCAGACCGGTAACCTTTAAGGGAGCCTGTAATACAAATAACTGACCTTATATTAAGGGAAAGTAGTGTTCAATCGTGACATATAAAACGGTTTCTATTGCAAATATCCATCTTCTGTGAGATGAAAGCTCCCTGATACCCAGTTTTCCCAGTTAGAGGCTCGCTACCATTTCCATCATTATCATCCAAGAGTGTGAGAAGGTTTAATTATGTTATTATATGTGTATGGCATTTATAATGCATCCATACACATATAAAAATATATATCATCATGCCGAATCCCTAATGGTGTATGCAGAGAGCAGAACATGTCATATGTATATGCATTTACATATATGTACAATAAAATGTTGTAGTCAGGTCATTGACATACGGACGCGATCAGTAAATTAAAACAGTAATGCTACTGTAATGTTATGTACATAATTTTTATATTCATTGAATGGCAATACAATATCATCAATCATGTGAGCGGGGGCCGTATCCAAGTTGTTCATGAATACATATATATATATGTACCCAAGATATTTATTTGTTCCGATATTTGATTAGCTATATTTTACTAGCAAATAGCTTTTCCACAATGTGTAATGGTGATTAGCAAAGAGTGTGTTACGTGCGTCATATGGTTGTTGTTGTGGTATACGTGTGCTCCTTGTTTGTCAGCTCTGCAATAGAAAATGAGTTACAGGGCCTATATTAATAAGCACTTAACGATTTTTGAGAATTCTTAACGATTAATGAGACACAAACAATTTTCTTCCAATTACAGAACTGCTGATTCAATAGAAGATTCAAAGAATCTTTTAAAGCCCGAAGTGCACCTGGCAACTTCTGTACTGGAAACACTGCGTGACGTCACTGATGAGGAGTACCAAGACGCCTTGGCAAGAGACGCTGCAAGGGCAGCTCAAGCCGAATATGAAGGTCCTAGAGATACGAGCGGAGCTGAAAGTGATCGGAATATTGTTACCATAATAGTTAGTCCCAAAGAGTCGGATAGCTTTGATGACGTCATGCCTGAAGCTTCACACGTACAGGAAGCAAGATGCGTATCTCCATTAGGAACGATAAGATCAAATCTTGAAAAGATGCGTAACCCTCATCCGGAACCAACTAATCTGTTGAGAGAGTTATTTAAGTTCCCAAAGTCAGAGCCTCTTGGGCTTTTACAAAAAAACTTAATGGAGAGAGACAGCCATATAGGAGCGAGCAACGTTCAAGAACGAGTAGTAAATGCATCAGATGGCATAAATAGTACACACTTTGCAAGAATACTCAAGAAGCCATTGCTGAAATTATTTAACGATAATAGGAATATTCCTAGTACCTTGTTATCCAAGTTTGAAAGTGACAATGGTTGTCAAGAAAATGCAAATGATGCAACCACTTTAAACCCTTTTAGTTCCACGGCTACATTGAATATAAAAAGTTTTCAGGAGCCTCTCGAACAGAACAGTGACCTCTCTCAAGCACCGAGCAATAATGAAGAGCGACTTGAGGAAGAGGACTGTGGCGAAAGAATGCCGACACCAGCATCTGAATTAGGATCATTAGTCAAGCAAGTTGGTAACGGTATGTTCTTACAAAAAAAAGCAGATCGACTTAAACATTTATTGAAGTTAAAGGATGTTGAATTATTTCCACCAATTAATTCACGTGATAAAACCATATTGGATCGACTTAAGCTTAGACCAATTGCAAGTGAATCTTCTCAAATTGGAAAAAATACACGTACGCATTTAACAGGCTTAAACGATTTAATTCGTAACGGAATAAAATTTAATTTCAACCAGCATAGCTCAATTGGCTCTAATGATTCTAACGGAAAATTAAGCGACAAAGCCTCTTCTTACGATAATTCGAAAATACGAAACGTTGATGTCTCTAGTGAGGGTCTTTCAAGTGCATCAGATGACGTCGAACAAATAAGTGCTGAAAATGAGAATTGTGCAGTGAACCAAGACAGTTTTCCACAGTTGTTCGCAGGTGACATTGGTAAAAATACTGATTTAGATCCAAGTGCTTCAGAAGACCATCCAAACATGGTACCAGGAGAAGTTATAAATAGTGATGAAGCTCAGAATACGAATCTAATGAATGATAATGAAAATACTGAATTTGAAGAAAAAACTGATTCCCAACTTCTAAAACAAAATGAAGAATTAGAGCCGATGGACACGCCAGATAAACAAACTATAAATAGCCGTGAAGACAATGAAAATGATCGAAATGTTGTGAATCATAATATAAAAGAGTGTTCTGCGGACTTAAGTCAAGAAAGAAGAGCAAAATCTAGTAGCGTTAAATCCCACATACGAGAGCCTGAATTTGCACCTACGGAATATAGCAAAGAAATAACATTCAGCGATGGAACAAAAACTATTGTACCAGTACACCAACCATTACCACTAGTAACCAGTATAACGCCACAAAATAGTAATGAAGAAAGTTTCGAAGAGCATCATGATACACTCGCAGATACACTCAATCGCTCCTCAATTGTTAATGTTGCTCCTGCAGTGGAGTCGATCACGTCTTTTTTAACTAAGAACGTAGAAGAGAATCCAGAGAGTACTGATTCTATTACGATAGAAGATTTGCAAAAGTTATCAGACTCTATATTAAATTTAAGTTCTCAGAAGGTAAGAGAATCAGAAACGGTTACAGATATGGCACAAGAAAACATAAAACCTCCGGAAACTTTTGACTCTAAATCTAGTTCAAGTGATATTTTATCCAGAATTGAGGATGGTGCTAGGGCTAAAATAGAACAAGTACAATCAAGTAATGAAGTAACAGAAGAAAACACCTGTATAAATGGAAAGAACTCTCCAATGGAAACTAATGAGATATCGCCATTGCCTAAAGCAAGTAATAATGAATCCACAAGACAAGTTGAAATGGTTGGTGAAGCCAGTAATCCTCTGGTAAATGTAATGGCGGAAAAACCATTTAATTTGTTCTCTAACCGTGATCCTTTTAAAATTGTGCAACCTTCAGATTTATTTAGTAAAGATTTGAAAGTACTGAAGCCGTCTCTAGATATAAATAATTTAGGCTTACCTACGTTGGATGATCTTAAATCAAGTCTCAGTATTTTAAATATTTTTGACGCTAAAGACCGTGATGTTGGTACTGAGAGATCAGCCGATGCAGTATGCAATACTGATATAAAACCGGGTCGAGAAATGCTTAGTGCAGCGAGCTCTCCAATATTAAAATCCAAAAAATTACCAACACTGAAAGAGTTAGAAGATGTCAACTTAGGTGTTTTCAAACTTAAGCCATTACCACAATTTGATCCAAAATATGCTCCATTTAATTTAAATTCACATATTACAAAGTTGCCTGCACGTAATATTATGAATTTGAAACCTCTGAAATGGCAATCTCAATTACGGGATAATGCGGATTTACTTAGTATAAACCTACCTAAAAGTGCAACGATGGAAAATCCTTTATGGTCATTTGAAAAAAATGCAAAACCACTTGAATTTCCTGACTTAGATGGTATGCGTGAATCAATGAAGTCAAACATTCAAAGTATAATTAATAGAAATGCTTTACCACTAGGACCTGTTAGTACTTTACCCAATGATATTAAGGAGCATGCAGAATATGCTTTGAGAAATGCTGAAAAAACTATGAAATCGTTGCAAAAAAGACCCATAAGTAATATAAATGTTTTAGGTAACTCTGTTAAAAGACCACAAGATATAATAGAACTCGCATCTAGAACGAGAGAAGATGTTGGAGATAAAATAAAAGCACTACACTATGACCTAAACGATAGGCTATCAACAATGCGTGAAAACCTATTTGATCATACCCGATTTGAATCATTAAATGCACCGATGTTAAAAGACCATTTCAGAAAATTTGAAACTACCTCAAAACCTAGACCAAAAGAGAGAAAAACTAGTTCACAATCAAATACATTTTCAGACAGAAATAAAGCTCAAATAAAAAAGACGTCTGATCCAAAGTTAGCAAGAACTAACGAAGGTGCACGTTTTAAAGGAAAAGATAAATCCCATAATATTTTAGGCGCATCAAGCATGTCTGTACCAAAATCTGTGGAACTTCCTAAACTAACATTTTCAAAATTTCCTTACTTTAAGAATAAAATAAATTCAATGGAAACCAAACAAAATACTCTTGATTTAAATGAAAAGAGATCAGAATTGTTACGCTCATCTAAACCACCCAATTTCCAGAAGATAAGTACGGTTGAAATAACATTTACAACTACTCCGAGGTCAAAACCACTAAGTGATCCAAATAATGTATTTACTGGGGTCACAGAATATTATATAGATTCCAGTCCACCCAATCCAAGATTAATAGGTAGACGGATAAATCCTTTCAAGTCCAATTCCGTAAAAGATTCAAATGGAGCGCCGAGTGAAGTGAGCTCAACAGGAGTGCCAGCATTATCAAGTAGAGCAGATATTGATAATTTAGATGAAATGGGATCGAGCACAGCACCTGCTTCTACAGTTAATACACCTAGAGAGAGATTAAGATCAGGACCGCCTTTATTTAGACAATTGTTGAAAAGCAACGAAAATGACGACGGAATATCGAAGTTCAAATCTGAAGTACAACCATTAGACATAACTGTTATTAGAAATGGTAAACAATCTAAAGGCAACATGAGAATACAACCTGTACCTAGCATTGAAAAATCTTTCTTATCTAAATTACGGGATGCTGTAAGGACTAGGCTGTCTAACTTAGACTCAATTCTTGATCCATCAGAAAATAACTCCAATCCTAATGTATCTTCACCTCATAGTATCCAGTCAAGTAGTAACGGAGATATGACACGTTCGGCTTCAGAAAACATTGAAACTGTGATAGAGGAACCTCTCAAAGAAAATGTCTCATACAAATGTAGAATGGTGTGCACTAAAGAATAACGCGTGTGATAATAATTATTAGTTAAATCGCATTAACAATGTGAATAGACTGAGAAATATATTGTGTAAATATTAGCTTTAAGTTATGTAAAGAGATAGTTTTAAAGGATAATATTTTTATAACGATTTAAATAAATTTTATGCGAAGCAGCTAATTGCTACTTTCTAACCTTGACCTGTTTTTCTATTGCCGTATTTAATATATAGTGAACAAATCAATTAATTCTTCAATTGGTTGCTGCTATCTAAATAATCCATGTAAATTTTGAGTAAAT
Organism: Drepana falcataria; assembly: GCA_945859725.1. NCBI lineage: Eukaryota > Metazoa > Arthropoda > Insecta > Lepidoptera > Drepanidae > Drepana > Drepana falcataria. Next base: position 2,940,884 of record OX243941.1, on the reverse strand, counting down.
GAACTGAATTTTAAGCAATCCTCATTAACCAGTGGCGTACGTGTATCCATTCGCAAGATACCCAACAGGTATAACAGGTACAATATGGAAGTTACTCGAAGTAATCGTTTGCCTGACCAGTTATCATTGTACCAACAAGGCACTGTGCCTTGCCTCAGCCCTGCCTTTAGTAGCCTTGCAAAGCCCGAAATGGTATTAATCGTACTCTTTTGCACTAGCTACATATATAACAGATTAAGGTCTTTGCAATGCATTCACTTCAGAGTTTTTTCGGGACTATACTTTCTATATGTTCATCATTATAACTAGAGAGTTAAATGTTGATGCATTTACTGAATCTATGATACTTATGTTTCGGTTATCAACGGTAAAATAATTAAACTACACTGAACTGAAAGGAAACAGGCTCGGTTAGAACAACGAAATAATTATAGTTTTTTAATTTAGTACCAAAAAAAAAACAACTTAATGGTTTCGAGTTTTGTCATAAAATAGTTATAATTAAGGTGCCTCTACCTTTATATAATGTATTATTCTGAAGTCATCATGTCGTTAACCCCTGAATAATGTACCAGGATCCTGACAATGCTTGAAGATGGGTATAGTCAGTGAAATACAGACAGAAGTATTGGTGTGACTCTTTCTACAGTTCAGCGACTGCTCCAGCGTTTCCATGAAAGTGGATCTTCGAAGACCAGGACTAAGCTGAACGAGGTGTACGACGGCGAGCGAGGGTCGCTAAATGGTGTCAACAATTTTGTGAAATCGCTTTCTTATGGTTCTTGAAGTAAAGAATCATTATTTACGAGGAAACAATTCGAGAACGAGTACAGTAAGACTACGTCTGGCTGAAGCTAGTTTAAACGCAATAGGACCTGCAAATGACAACCTGGTCTGACTTAAAAAGACATCACAGAAACTCAAGGTTTCTTATTTATTTACCATACATTAAATTTAAAGGGCAGTTTCTTTTTAAATTGCATTTAAGCACAGTATGTATGCTTTCATTGTCATGCTTTTTAGTCTTTATTTGATAAAGTTGGGGCAAGTACTTTGAAGACCGACCGATTTTAACCGACCCATTTTCTTGTGTATTTTGTGAATGTTGCAAATAAATAAAATGCACTATTAATAGTACTTGATTTACTTTTACTAATTTATTATTGGATGGATGGATGGATGTTTGTTACACAATCTTTCCAGAACAGCTGAACGGAATTTGAAGGTATTTAATCATAGTATGTTTTATATGACTACGTATGATATGTCTCAAGCAGAAGCTCCTTCATGTAACATAAGCAAATGTAACCCGTGTGAAACCACGTGGCGCAGCTAGCTAATAGCGCCAATTTATATTATAAGTGTAAAAGGATATGGATTGAAAATTGAGACTGACCGAACAACAATTCTTGAAGTTGAGAAAGACGAGATGATAATCCTCCAAAATATAATTTGACAGGCTGTCTAGGAAAGCCTGGCTACAAAAAGCGGCTCTGTCAAAAGACTTTTGTAGCCAAGGTCGAGTTGGGCTATTCTAACATTTATTTGATGAGCATATTTGTTTGTACCTATGGCACGATTACCGATACCACAGGATTTGCTTACTGTGGTCATGGTCGCTCATTCTATCGCCACAATTTTTTTTTACACAAATGTCTTTTCCTTTGAAATCGTTAGAATTGTATATAAATTTACTCCACCTCCCACATATACTCCCTCTGATACCAAATTTCGTTTCATCCGGCTTATCATACATGCTCGCCAGTTTCGAGCACATACTGTTGACATGTGATCTGATCTACTCTCTTTTCCAATTTTATGAAAAATTACAGTTATTTTATCTCAAACTTAAATCAACAATAAACTTGTCCTCAGCAACGACGCTGTAATAAGTCTTTACAAACGGCTATTGAATGCTACATTCCACATTAGACATAAATATATCTGCTGGCCACCATCTGTTCAAATATAATTTAAAACCAGTGACTACCTGATTTAAATTAGCATTAGATTCTTTTGATAATACTTAAATCAGTATTTGGCTCTATATATTTCATTATACACACATCCATTCCGTTGACGTCCGTAATAATTAATTCATGTGTATCCCAATGGTTAACTTGATATTTCCCGGGGTATCGAATGTAAAAGAAAGAATCTTAAAAGTACCTTTGTATTAATTTTAAAAGTAAATACTTTGTAACAATGGGGTTGATTTAATGTTTGCAGGAATTGTCTATTTATTTAAAATAAAAAAATCTTTGAAATTCCGCTAACAACGAGAGATAATAATGTATGAACGAGGCACTGGCATGAACGAGGGTGTGATTTTATAGATGAAGAAAGGTAGGTTAAGTTGGTTTGGGCATATAGAAAGAATGAGTGAGGAAGGATTGACGAAACAGAAAGAAGAGGCAGTGGAAGACTACGTTCCAACGACATCGATCAAATCGATCGGATGCTCAAGGACGGGAACGTGTATAGACTGATGAATGTGGACGAAGCGAAAGAGGTATGTAAGACTAGATAGAACTGGTGCTCTATACTCTTTGCCTACCCCGTTAAGGACGTGGCGTGAAGGAAAAGCTAAAGCTAAAGCAAAAAAAAACAGATGATATGTATGTATGCACTTAAGTGAAAGGGTACAAAAAGTGTATACTTGGGAAAAAATCTCGGTCCATTTCTTTTTCTTGTGTACCTCAATGACCTGGTAAAAAATAAACATGATATTGTATGATTTGCTAATGATACGTCTTTACCATTTTAGATAGACCGACGGAAATCAAACATTGAATAATGCTCTCTCCGACCACTTTTTGGTTTATGCCACTAATATGGTTTTTAATGCTAGGATAACGAACTAACATCTTTTTAACAAATGCAACGCAAAACAGAAGTCCGCTTACAGCCGAGCACATAAATCAAAGAGTTTTTCTTATGTCTGTATTTTTTTTTCTTTTTTTTTATACAACTAGAGTGGCAAACAAGCATACGGACCCACCTGATGGAAAACGGTTACCGCAGCCTATTTACGCTTGCAATACCGAAGTATCACTTGCGCGTTGCCACTCTGTGTTCGGAGAGTTATACTGTGTTGGCCGCACAATGGGACTAATCTCTCTGCTGCCAACACAATATAACAATCTTCCCCCCTCCCCAAGGAGCTCATTACTGGAAACCTTTTTCACCACGTAGGAACACAACACAAAAAATTGTGGTATTTGGCTACGGACTTCTATAAGGTGGAGGTCCTGCCCCAGTCGGGCAGCTCCAAATTCAAACGGGAAACCCGTTATGCCCTACCTCTCTTAAATGTGTATGTCTGTATGAGATAAATAAGAGTTGGATTAATAAATAATTAAAATTGTTTAATGGTTGTTCTTGATTTATAAAAAAATATGTCTATGGTGATGATTGAAGTAGATTAGGCCAAGTAAAAAATTTTTAGATAATGAGTATTCTTTGTCAAATCAAACCGATGTATCGATATTTTTCAAAAAATATCTTGAATTGCTTGAATTCACATTGAATCACAAAACTGCAATGGGCCCCCACATTAATGGATCGAAACGAGAGAAGCTTTAGTTAATATTCAGTATGTGACGTTCAATAAGTGTTCCCTGTGTCCTTTACGTTGAATATAAGATTTTTGATTTAGGATTTTGATTTATAATTTTGAAGTCAACTCGGACCACAAGGCTGAAAAAACATCTTTCATCGAACTATCAAAACGGACCCTATTTTAACCGGAGATACATTTATCTTGCAAGCTTTTACTTCACCGTAAAGCTTGTGGGGTGACATATCATTGTTACTACGTTCAGAAAACAAATAACAAGTTATATCAACATCCATACAGCCGTTTCGGAAAAACAAATTTAGTCAATATTTACACCTAAAGAGGCATGAAATATTTGTGCATACCTATTTCAGATTAATTGACTCAAGTGTGGCGCTGTGTAAATGAATATCTGACAGGTTGGAATGTAGAGCGCAAAGAATACATACCGTGTGGTGGTATTTAAACCTAATTAATTCGTACGAGTCGAGTCCCAACTGACACTGGTACCGTAGGTACACGAGTCAACATGACACCTAACCATGTGTGCTTAGTGCTTGGTATTCTGCTTTTAATAAGATATGCAACCTCTTATCATATTGGTGAGTGAGGCTTTACATTTGTATTTAAATAAAGAGCTTTTAATTATCCTTATATACGTACGTATTTTTCAGTATTATCCGTCTGTAAGGTCTGGCGCTCTACGCTTTTTGCCTACCCTGTAAGGACTTGGCTTGAATATTTGTACATACAATACTTAAGATTCGTTTTCCGTTATTGTCAACATATATATGAACATATGTTCCTTCAGTCTCTGGCAAATATGGTCAGGATCAAGGCCAAAGTCAAAGGGCATTTAATAACATATGTATATGTAAGGTTATATGATGTTCAAGATTATCTCAAAATTAGCCTTGGCTTCTTTTCTTGACCAGATTAGAAATAAAAAAGAGTAAGCTAATTTTATTCTTACGATATTTTCTCTCCTTTTAGACAAACCATGTGCTGCCAGGGATATATACAACCAGTCAGTGGTGTGCGTGTGCACGGAGAATTACTGCGATACGATCACGAGGATGGAGCCTGAAGAAGGCCAGTACTACGCCTATACCTCTTCCAAGGTTTGAACTGCTGTAATTTTAATTAGTTTTTTCATATTAAGGTAAGGCATTCACCGTAGCCGATTTATGTTATACATATCACACGTAGCCGACCGTAAGTTGAGTACAGTGACTGCCTAGCTGGTTATCGCTTCTACCAACACAATTCCATATGCTTTCAGGAAGCTTTACTCAGCGCAGAAACGCAATATTATACCACCCAAGAGCTCTAACTGTGATCATTTGTAAAATTGAGGTACTGTCCCAGTCGACAAAAACATCTTCAACAGATGCTAACTAGTGACGTTCCTCTCTTAAAAATTCAATTGAAGAGTCCTAATTAGGTATATAATATGTTAACCATTTCCAGGGAGGACTTCGATTCCATAGATCTTCAGGGCGATTAGACGTCAACACTGGAGGTACGTAACGACGTCCAGTCTTTATTTGCAAAAACCTTTTCGATGAGCGTTCTCACTATCCATGGTATGGCGATGACATTATCTGCGTTTTTTTTTTGCTGCCAGTGTCTTAAACACATGATGCTGATTTCAACAATTAATCTATACGAAACTTTAAGAGCTATATTATATTTATCTTTGTATATATTTTAACAGCTGAGTATCCTCAAAAATATATTAAGCATACGGGACGCCCTTGAACCCTAACAGCCTGCCTCGCGCGGCCGTCAAGGCAAATTAGTAGTACAGCACAACCTTTCAGAGGTACGAAAACATGAGTAAATGTTCCGATGTCCTGTCAGACAATTGTTAGGATATTAAATCTGTGAATTCTATCATAATCAGTATTTCACTGTATAGCCAACTTATACTCTTTAGATATCCCAACATCATTTACCTTGGACCTGGACCCAGTGTGTCAGTACCAAGCAGTGAATGGCTTTGGCGGGGCTGTCACAGACTCTGCGGCGGTTAACTGGAAGAGTCTAAGGAGTTGGAAGCTCAGGCAACATTTAATCGAGTAAGATATTTATGCATCTTTACTTGCTTTACTTTACATCTTTGCTTGCTTTACGTTACTGCTGACTGGTTCACGGATGCTTGTATCCCAGTGGTATTGCTCTAGTTTCTGCTACCTGTCATGTAGAAGAACCAACATACTCCAGGAATAACTTAACGATTTTATAACGCGTGCATTCTCTTCTTCCTTTTGTGGTAGCAGACGTACGAACCATCTTTAGGGATAGCAGTGGCCCTACCACTGTCCCAACCTTTGACGTCAATGAGCGCGGGTTTGTTCTCTGCCTTCCACAAGCATGATTATGAGTCACCGAGATGTTTAGACTAGGCCGACCTAGTTAAGGCTTTGTGTGAGATATTCAGTTTAATACTAGTTGCCGACTTGTTTTAGTATTCTCACGCAAAGTTAAGAATGCAGGTTCAAGCCCCGACGAAGTGTACTTATCAGCTTTTTTAAGCTTCATGTATCATCACGTGAAGTGGCCCATGGGTCTGGAAGAGAGATTAAGGCGTCAGTTCTCTGAAGTTTTATAATAAATAAATAAATAAAAAATGGATCAGTAAACTTCAGTAGTAGTAGCAACATAACGAATTTCACAGCATGAAATTATAAGGGTTGATCCGTTATAATTTCATGTGTGAACTCAATACGTACGGTTTTATGGGACTCGCCACATACCTCATCATACATTATGCGAAGCGCCTGGATAGCAGAATCACTGTTTTCATACATACATATCATCACGCCGAGTCCCTAACGGGGTAGGCAGAGAGTATAGAGCGCCAGTTCTCTCTAGACTTACATACCTCTTTCGCTTCGTCCACATTCATCAGTCTCTTCATACATGCTCGTCGGTTTCGAGTACTCTTAACGTTCCCGTCCTTGAGAGTCCGATCTATTTGGTCCAGGTAGTTGGAACGTGGCCTTCCTCTGCCTCTTCTTGCACACACTTTTGCTTTGTATATCTGTTTCGTCAATCTTTCTTCACTCATCCTTTCTATGTGTCCAAACCAACGTAACATGCCTTTCTTCATCTTTACAATCACGCCCTCATTCACGCCATTTTTTTAGTATAGTATAATTAGTACTCTGAGTAAAGAGTAAAGAAAACCTACAGCCACGACGTGATGGCGACTCTATTACCGTACTTAGGGTGTTTTAGGGTTATATCCTAACACCATTTTGGACATTATGTAGTAATTGTACAGATGTACTAACTATACTTACCATTGTATATATTTATAAACATTGTACTGTTTATGCGAAAATAAAATATGCATTTAACTGGCTCTCAATTTTGTTATGTTTTCAACGAAGCTCCTCATTATTTCCCAGTTCATACTTCAGTGTGAGAGGAATAGAGTACAACATGATACGACTACCTATTGGTGGCACGGACTTTTCAGTGCGTGGTTACACTTACAATGATCTGCCCGAACATGACAATACACTGTCTAACTTCACGCTCGCCTGGGAGGACACTGAATATAAGGTTAGCTTTATGTTTCATTCACACCATTATATTTAATTGTAGTTTTATTTTTAATAGTAATGACAGCGGGCATTTGCCTCTGTAAGGGTTGCCAATAAACCCACATGATTATTGTCAAAGATACGCACTAAAAATTAGGAAAATAATCCTTCATAACATAACTACTCTACTAAGATTTATTATTTTAGGTGAAAACGTGACGGATGGCAAGTCCGTCGCCGCTACTCAAGCACAACTGTACATAGGCCTTTGAATTTCTTCTCAAACTTATGCAGGTTTCCTCTCGGTTTTCCTTCATTATAAAACTCGTGGTGTGACAAATCACTGTAATTAAGGTCGGAAAACTAATTGGTAGTCGAGATTCGATCTTGCAATCTTTGTGTTGCAGACAACTACTTGAATCACTCGGCCACCACGGCTTTTTTGTATGTAATTTATATGAGTATGTATATACATTTCTATAACCTATGTATAAATAAAATCTCTGGTGGAAAGTGGGTGTGTAGGTGTGGGTGTAGGTGTGTTGTTTATACCACAAGAGTGGCAAACAAGCATACGGCCCACCCGATGAAAAACGGTTGTGTTATTTGGCTACGGACTTCTATAAGGTGGAGGTCCTGCCCCAGTCGGGCAGCTCCAAATTCGACCGAGAAACCCGTTATACCCTACCTCTCTTATTTGTCTACCCGTTTGGGACCCTTGTGGGAAGGCGCGAGGACATATTATCTATAAATATGTAAATTACATGTATTCCCATTCAATAGTTTTTGCGAGGAAATGGAAAAAACATCCTCACAAACTTTCGCATTTATATCTGCACATTAAAAAAAAACTCGGCTTCTTTCGTTCTTTATTGTTAAAGTATATATGGGTAAATATAACCTCTCCTTATGAACCACCAATAGGTATACCTAATCATAATATGGTTATTTAAATACCTATAATAATCTGTTCTTTCATCAATTGTCATGATATAGATCCCTCTCGTGCGAGCCGCGTTCAATGTGTCGACGGACTACATCCACATAGTGGGCAGTACGTGGACACCGCCCGCGTGGATGAAGAACCACCATACGCTCACCGGCATCAGCCGCCTCAAGAAGGAATACTACAATCTCTACGCCCTCTATCACTTAAAGTAAGCACAGACTCGTTAACTACGAATGGTACCCTGAACGAGGATTTTTAATACGAGCCTTTAAATGAAGGAAGCCTGCATGCTTCCAAGAAATATTTTAAAGAATGAGAAGTGGTAATTTTGCATTTTACATTAGACGGCTTCCTGATCTAGCGGTCAGAGCTCCTGACTGCGATTCCCGCTGAGGGCAGATATTTGTGCGATGAACACGAGTATTCGTACATTAGTATTAGGTATATGATCTGTATATATATTATCTTTCTATATAAGTATGTATATTTGTCTAGTTTCCATAGTACAAGCTTTTCTAGTTTGGGACTAGGTCATTTCGAGTAGAATTGTCCCAAGGAATGTATAAGGTATTTATTTTCCGTCCCGAGTGGTAAGGTGACTAGCATTAGAATACAGGTTATATTTGTATTAGATACTAACCGTGTGCCATTGTTTCGCCCGCCTGAAATTTTATTTCACACAATGTATAGGTGTGGTATGTACTGCAGCTGGTACACAGGCGTTAACCTATTGTTATTTCAGATTCTTGGAAGAATACGATAAAGCGGGCATTCCAATATGGGGTCTTACCACCACGAATGAACCTCTCAATGGCGTGATGTCACTGGGTCGTCTTAACAGATTAGGCTGGACCGTCAGAGATATGGTAACAGGTATTTTATACATACATATAATCACGCCTCTTTCCCGTAGGTGTAGACAGAGACCACTTCTTTCCACTTGCTACGATCCTTACTTCTTTCGCTTCGTCCACTTTCATTATTCTCTTCATACATGCTCTTCGGTTTAGGGTACACTTGGTATTTCATAAAATCAAAATCAAAATCTTTTTATTTCACATAGGCCCAGGTGGGCACTTATAAAACGTCGAAAAAGAAGCACGGTTCGGGTTGGTCGCTTCCATGGAGAAGAACCGGCAAGAAACTCCATGGTTACTCTTTTCAAATCATTAGGCATATACAATAACAATATTTTTTCGTTCGCAATAGTACCCAAGTATGGGAGAAAAGAAAAAGCTATATAAGATTCAGAATAGTTAGAGACATCCACAAATTTGTGCCGTTTATGAGCTACCAGGGAGGCCGCATGCGCAGAAGGAACTAGAGCCAAACTTCTTTATCTTCAACGTAGTCCTTGATTTTGAACATAGCGTTCGTAATCACTGTGATTCAAAGAGGAACTTTCTCTCGGTCTCGCAAAAGTTTATTGGCTAACTTTCCATCTAGGTATCTGTCATTACTTTAGAAGCTACAAAGATATTGAGCTCAACAACTATATGTATCACAGTATTTATTTATACTTTACACGCCATCTGTCACTTAACATCACTTATTTGTGTTGGTAAGTGTGAACGCGTGTGGATTTAATATTCCAACCGTTTCTGATACTCATTGGTACAGACCACTGGGGGAAACAGATAATGTTCGTGACTTTAGCCCAATCTTTGTTGCCGACATTCATGTTTATCCAATATTATTAAATACCAGGGCCCGTACGTTGACGAGCTCTTACCGAGCGTGAGAGAAAGGGATAGTGTTTATAGACCTCATTTGTCCTTTATACATTATTAACAAATCTACTATCGTTTGTCTTTAGAATTTCTTGCTACAGGAAATATCTGCTTCCAAAAGACCCATACAGGGTTAATGACCTGAGACTGTAGTGGGATTCCCGAAGGCTTCTAAAGGACGGCAATGCTCTATTCGTGTCCGTGATCGACCTGTCTCTGAGACTGGGTTCTCTTTTTAATTATTAGTTTTGCATACAGCCTCACTCACTTCTCTTAAATAACGGGTATATACAGGCTATAGTTACCCTGAATGCTAATGACTGAAAAATTATAGATAAAAATATACTTTTACTGCAGGGCAAATGGATTGCGTATGACTTTGGTCCTATGATTAAAAATTCAGAAAAATTCAAGGGAACCAAAATCATAGCTGGCGATGACCAACGATTTACTATTCCGATGTGGTTTAATTTGGTAAGTTATTGTTGGTACTTTTTATTTACCCAAAGTTTTAGGTTAAGGTAGTCACTTATTGAATCCATCATAGAACCGTGGTGGCTTGCATGCACAATGCGCGTACGCTTCGGATCTCCTTGTTAACTAACTGTACTACGTGCATTGCCGCATTGATACTGCTACTACAATCGATTGTAATATCGTATATATTTGCGTGATATTTCCGATTCCTTGAATTTAATAGATTTTACTTGAATTTGAGCTCTCATTTATACTTTAGTATAAATCTTTTGTTGGATTGTTATTCAACGATAGTGCTGGCCCTAATACATAGCATAATTATAGGACTTTATTTCGACCAGTACAGCCCCTTCTTCCAATCTGGACTTCTGGCAATTTTTTAGCAACCGGAAGTCACTGAAACACAACACTAGCCTTTTTAGGATTGGTGCTGTTTGACTGATATTTTAAAGGGTAAGTAAGGGTCCTAGCAATTCTAATTTTGAACAAGGGATACCTACTCAATTACATGTTAAAGAAGAAACGCTACGTCAAGGAATCTTAATTTCTTTCAATACATTTCAGTTAGTGCTGGAAGTGAAAGATGCATTAAAGTATATCGATGGTGTTGCATTCCATTACTATTTCAACAAGCTGATGCCGCCCACCATGCTCACGGAGACGATGAAAGACTATCCAGACAAGTTTCTCCTCTCCACCGAAGCCTGTGAAGGTATCGTCAGCTAGAATACTAAAAATAACCACCTCGAAATGATGGAAACAAACGCGTGAAAACGTCTAAAGAGAAATTCAACGACATATGTAGTGTCCAAGAGAATAGAGACCTCTGCGACGTTGGCACCGGTTACGGTATAGTTAGATTTGGTCCTAGCTAGATTTTTACAAAGTGCCGTTTTATTTGAATTCAAATTGTCATGATCATTTACGGTATTACTACTTTTCAGCTAGGTATAGAACGTTTGTAATTGTTTGTAGAATGTATAGATAGATATATAACTGGTCGTTGTTTGAGGGTCAAGCAGTGAAAGCAGTGTAGTATGACTAGTCTAGCGAAGTCGTAGGTAGCAGGTTCAAAAATCTTATATATATAGTTATCTATCCCTTAAAATCCCCACAAAATATTGTATAGATGGCAGTCGAGTGTTTCGGTGATGGCCGTCGGCAGAGAGACGATTACTTTACATTTTGCTTTATTATAGATTGTTTTTACTCACATTGCTTTTTGTCTTAGGTGTACTAGACAATAATGGGGATAAAGTTCTTTTGGGATCATGGAAACGAGCAGAAAATTATGCCAGTGATATATTAGAGAACCTCAACTACAATGTGACCGGCTGGATAGATTGGAACATGTGTTTGAATGAGACGGGAGGTCCGACCTGGGTGGAAAACCAAGTAGACTCCCCTGTTATAATTAACGCAGACAAGCAGGAGTTCTACAAACAACCCATGTTTTATGCCCTTGGTCACTTCTCCAAGTTCATCCCAAGGGGGTCAAGAAGGGTTCAAGTGACGGAAAGTTGCAACGACAACTGTATTGAATACTCAGCGTTTATAACTCCGCGGGATACTATTGCTGTTATTTTGCTAAATAAGTGAGTACTTTGATATTACAGCATGCTTATACAGATCCTAGACCGAGCGTTGTGAGTTGTCTTCAGCAATTTGAAAATAACACGAATCTAGAGTACGCTTCAGAAGACTTTGGATGTCCCAACATCTTCCGGAGACTCACAAAATTGCCTATAGTCATGAGTAGCTATATTTGAGTCACTGTTCTATAATTACGTAAGCTCGTAATAAAATAAAGCTAAGATTAATGTTTGTTTGACTGAGATTTTCTTTTTGCAGAGGTGATCCTCAAGGAGTAACAATAAGGGTGGGCGCACAACAAGCTCAAGTCCTCGTGGAGGCACAGTCTATTGTTACTGTGGAGTTGAACATATGTTAATTTTGAATAAAGAATATTCTGTTGAATCAAAGACAGTATTTTCGGGTTGTATGTAAATGTATTTTTTTAAGTGAGGCTTGTAGCCTCTCCATTTAACGATTAATAAATAATATAAACCATACTAATAACATGTATCTTTCTACTGATGCTATGTTGATTTATCACTTCAGCTTTACGTAGTAAGGCTTGATAAGAAGTATACAGCAAATGATGTATACCTACGGTTCATTAGTGATCACTGGTGGTATAGCCCCTGAGCTAGCTAGAGAAACAACTACTTTGGATGGCTCAACGCCGCAAGCTGAATAATATTTACGTTAAAATATAGCACCACTAGCTGCTCCCGCGACTTCATCAACGCGTAATTAACTTATTCTTCGTCTGCTTACAATGTGTACTGAGGAGTTGTTTCCCCATATATAAATAGTTTTACCTCCTATTTTGCCCGCCTTCAAGTTTGATTTTCGCAATATAACCTTTTTTAAGGTCCCATCTATTTATACCAAAATGCTTTCAAAGAACCTACCTTATTGTATGGCAGCGAATCCTGGGTATGTCAGAGGAAGTATGAAAATAGCTTGAATGCAGTCGAGATGCGATCTCTTCGAAAAATGTGCGGCGTAACGATATTAGATCGAATCCGCAATGAAGAGATTCGCAAATCAACTGGCGTGAATGAGGGCGTGATTGTAAAGATGAAGAAAGGCATGTTACGTTGGTTTGGACACATAGAAAGGATGAGTGAAGAAAGATTGACGAAACAGATACACAAAGCAAAAGTGTGTGCAAGAAGAGGCAGAGGAAGGCCACGTTCCAACTACCTGGATCAAATAGATCGGACTCTCAAGGACGGGAACGTTAAGAGTACTCGAACCCGACGAGCATGTATGAAGAGACTGATGAATGTGGACGAAGCGAAAGAGGTATGTAAGTCTAGAGAGAACTGGCGCTCTATACTCTCTGCCTACCCCGTTAGGGACTTGGCGTGATGATATGTATGTATGTATGCTTTCAAAATAGTTGAGCGGGGATACTTCTAGATAAATTGTCATAGTCACGAACTAAGCATACCGCGTACTGTGGTGTCTAGACAACAATAAACATACGACTTACATGACTAAGGTACAAACCTCGTGTTCTTGAAACAAATATCTGCCTTCAGCGGGAATCGAATCTGCGACATCAAGCGTCAAGCGGCATATTATATATATAATATAACTAAAATAAATTGATTTTCGATGTCACGCTGACCACACTGGTGCCAGATAATAAATATACCTTTGAACAAGAAGAGGATAGACATTTTCAACATCTTTTCGTGACATAATCAATGGACGGTAAGTAAAAAAGAGGAAAAAGAGCTGACAGTCAAATTGTTTGCCTTTATCCCTAATGACAAACAGTTTGATTGGAATGATGACGGTTTTATGATTTGAATATTGATAAACAAACACCATAATATCGATATCGATTTTTAAAAACATTCGGCCCAATCCGAGAGATAGACGTGATTCAATGATATATTTTAATTGGGATTTCATCGTTGTTATTGTTAATTATATATTCAGAAGTTAATATATTTTAAACCGGTTATGTCTTATGTGGAAGATGTTTTTATTTCTGCTTATCTCTCCATAAGTAAAATATATTTGATGTAATTAGGTCGTTGACTCTATATATATATATATATGACGACTCCATAGCATTATTGGTATAAACCTTATTGGTTTTTTAGTGCTATGTTCAACTAAATGTTATATGTTTGATTAAATGATAAATAAATGAAAAAAATATATATACTAGCTGTGCCTGCGACTTCGTCCGCGTGGGATAGTGACTTTGCGCAGTATTTTTTTATCTATTTTGGGTGTGTGTGTGTGTATATAGGGGATACCCACGTCATTGTAGCTTTATGCATGCAAAGTCTCAGCCTGATCGGTTTAAAATTGACAGTTTCATACAAACTTTCATCCCCTATTTTATCCCCTTGGGGTAGAATTAATCAAAATACTTCCTTAGCGGATGCCTACGTCATAACATCTACCTGCATGCCAAATTTCAGCTCGATCCGTCCAGTGGTTTGGGGTGTGCGTTGATAGATCACTATGTCAGTCAGTCACCTTTGAGTTATATAGATATAAGATTTATGGTTTTAATACTGATAACAAACACCATAATCTTAATTATTATTATTAAAAACATTCGGCCCAATCCGAGAGATAGACGTGATTCAATGATATATTTTAATTGGGATTTCGTCGTTGTTAATGCTAATTATATATTAAATACATATACATACATACATATCATCAATTATATATTCAGACGTTAATATATTTTAAACCGGTTATGTCTAATATGGAAGATTTTTTTATTTCTGCTTATCTCTCCATAAGTATAATATATTTGATGTAATTAGGTCGTTGACTCTATATATATATATATAGGTATATATAGCATGGTAAACGTTCATCTTACGTATAGGTAAATGGAGTACTCTCTAATACTCACCATATCGTAAGGGGACAGATGTAATAGACGTCTATATCGACATCTGTTAAATATGGTAGATACCATATTATGTATAACCTATACATTATTATACAGTTTGATATTTTTCTCTAATGGTTCTTTTCATTTATAAAATTTTTCTTTATGCCAGTACTTCACAAATTCCTTTTGTAATTAGTTGATGCTATGGTGTCATCGCAGCCCGAAATGATTTTCTCGTTCATATCGGCTGATAAGAGTCACCACAAGACAATAATGGCGTTAAATGTATCTGTGTTTCACACCGTACCGATTTATTAAATGGACAACCGTCACGCTCCGATTTGTAAGTATTTTTTGTTTAAAAAGTTTCCATGCATTTCAATTAATATTGGTTGCATTTAATACAATTATTATTGTGTTTTTAGTCATCATGAATATGGATGTATTCATCTTAAATCTTAAGTATCTCAGACTACTAAAGTATCTGCTGAAGGGAGTTAGAAAAGGACGCAAGATTTATTTTGATATAAGATGTACCAATATTTAAGGATTTGATCATTAAGTATGTGCGCTGGCGATGTACTCACAGCTAATATTTGAGTATATATATATATATATATATATACATTATAAAAAGGGTACACTTTAGTCGCTGTTTGGCGAAAATAATATTAATATAATTCAAACAGCAAGATGAATTATTTTGGACTAAGCCGTTTCTTGATGTTCACTCTCGTTTGTATTTTCATCGCAAAAATCACTCAAGCTGGTAAGTATATTATGTTTTTCAAACTTTTGTTAAGGTTTCGAGACTAGTCATGTCTCATTTACTTTGTCAATTAATCATCATAAATTTGGGATACGCCCTATCTTTAAAAAATAGCGCGGTGCGTAACAAGCTACAATATACTCGTAGATCGGTGTTATTGGGTATACATTGGAAATATTGCGGTAATAAATTACTTTTCTATCGTTTTAAGTGCTGCATGCTTAAACTTTTTTACTTTATATCTATTACGATACTAACTATAAAGTGTATATTCCGATATTAATAAAGAAATAGGCATGTAACTAAGTATTCGATTGTAAAATATACATATAGCCCAACCATTGGTGAGTAGGGGAGGCTGGTACTCTCTCTAGGCAGTACCCAACTTGTGTTATATTCCGGAGCCCCAAGTCCGCAGTCTTCAGAGAACAGACAACGCCGGTTGACAGGGTGAACCATTTCCATTTGTCGGACACACTTTTATGGATGAAATATTGTATTCCAATTCTGTGCCACTGACAATACGTGTATGCAAAATTTCATAATTCATATATAAAATACTTGGCGTTGGCATCTAAAATATATCTCTGGCCGAAACTTAGTGTGTAGGTATTACCTATACAGATCTGCCTACCCTTCCGGAGACCCTTGTGGGAAGGCATGAGGGTATATAAAAATATTTAATAGAATTGAACTGGGCTTGGAAACTTGAAATATCGTATGTACATTTTCAGATGACATGCCGTGTGCGGCGAGATCTATCTCAAACCGTTCAGTGGTGTGCGTGTGCAATAGTACGTACTGCGACACGATTACAAGGAAACCACCTGCTGCTGGACAATTTGTGGCGTACACGACTTCAGAGGTTAGCACTTGCTTATCTATACAAATAAATAAAATTGGAGTGTCTGTTTGTAATATTAAAAAACCGCGTTTTACTATATGCATATGCATGTGTACACGATACATATACTAATATATATTTTTTTACAATTTTTATCTGTCTGTCTGTCTGTTTGTTCCGGGTAATCACTGAAACGGCTGGACCGATTTTAACAGGGCTTTCACTGGCAGATGAGAAAGCTGATGTTAAAAGGAATAAGTTAGACTACATTTATTTTGGAAACTGAAAAATATTTTTTTGTTAAATTCCACGCGGACGAAGTCGCGGGCACAGCTACTTTCAAATAAATAGGCATGGTCCCCCGAGGGTCATTGTAGGCAAAAGTGTAATTACACCCGCTTTAGGTGGGTGGCGCATTTCTCAGGAGATCCTCCTATATTCTTAAAGGACGGCCTACCTATAGAAGGATTCCCCCTCGAAAAAAAAACTTTGGCACTAAATACCTCCAGAAATGACATCTTAAAGGCTCGAGTAGCTGAATAAACGATGAATAGTTTTAAAGCCAACGAGTACATTCTTTGCAGAAATCTGGAAACATTACTCATCCATAATAACTATTTTTATATATATTTAGATATAGAGTAGTGCTATTTGGCTGCTTTTTTGTAAAGCGGGAAACCACTTAGAACGGGAGATTTGTTATACTTGTATTACAAGTTGTATTACCCTGTTCAACTGTTCGTCGTCGAAGTGTAGACATCAGAATTCCATAAATGTATAGTTGGTGGTGACTGAAATAATAATCTTCTTTATATATATATAAATTACGTGTCACGTTATTTGCCCGCGAAGGGCTCCTAAACTTGAGAGATAGGATAGCTTACATATCAATTTATAGTCGCAATATTATTTTATATTACAATGTTACAGGTAGGCGTTGTGAAGCGATGGTAGTGGATTTTTTTAGCAAATAATTTGTCTATTATTTGCTAGTCACAATTATCTGTTAGCTCTAACAGATGCGATATTTGTTGACTGGATTAAGTATTTATTTACAAATGTAATCAACGCGTGGCCGGGTCTGCTAGTAGTTAATAAACAGCACCAGTTTAGTGAATAGAAAATGTAAAATATATTTTCTTATTTATTTTCAGAGTGGGCTAAGATTTCAGAAGTTCTATGGATCTCTAGTGGACCGTTCATGTAAGTTCACTGTTTAAACATATACAGTTTTGTTTTAAATTAGCTATCAGAGCTAGGGTCCTTAGTGAAGAATAAGAAGAAGTGGGAAGTCGTGAAGGCAAACAAAGGTTTGTAGTATTCACACACTCGCTCTTCGCGAGGTATATTATAAGTGTCACACGGCTTCGAATTTTTTCACAAATGTATGTTTTACAAATGTAGTTTCATCTCAATGTTATCCTTCAATGTATCAAATTTGTTTGGTGTCAAATACACAGCATTGTATTGATTCTCTTCTTTTTTTTTTTTTTTTTTTGTCTGTCTCTCGTAGCGTGAGTTCCGGGAACTTTTGCTACTTAACTGGTCAATGGCGAGACCTAGGCCTCCAGCCAGGCACTTTATTTTTAAGCAACACAGCTAAGGGCACCCCCTGTGGGGTACGAAGATTCTCTTCAGTTTTGACAATTCATAAAAAAGTACGATGTATAATTTTTGCGTATGCATCTGAAGGTCTTCAGGTGTCTCTCGACATGCAGACCTACCATATTTAAATATGTACATCTCCTTAGCACCTGGAGACTTCAGTCGATGAATGACTGATCGCTTGACATTTGTATAAACATGCCAGAGATGCTGGATTCATAAACTACGATCAAATACATACGTATAATATAGGTTTACCGTCCTCTGAATAAAAGTTATTTGAATTTGGATCTTTATCATTATAAATCTTCAAAGTACCTTTGTTACACTGTTTATACTAAGGTATTTATTAAATTAAACATTTATTTCAATATTTCATGAGATTAGTGCATAATTCCAAGTGTAAACATATTGCTGCTATTGAAAATCTTTATAATGTATTTTAATATAGTGTTACTTTTTATTTTGATATATCACACAAAAAATAATATTATTTTTACCTTGAATGTTACAGGTAGGCGTTGTGAAGCGTTGGTAGTGGATCCAACTGTCACGTACCAGAAGGTCGAGGGGTTTGGTGGAGGAGTAACCGACTCTGTAGGCATCAATTGGAAAAACGTTTCCAAGGAACTACAAAAACATTTTATAAGGTATATTTAAATATATACTTACATACATATCATCACGATGAGTCCCTAACAGGGTAGGCAGAGAGGGTAGAGCGCCAGTTCTCTCTATTATATTAATACATCCTATTGCAGCTGCTAGCTGCGCCTCGTGATGTTACGGTCCCATGGGAACAGTGGGTACCTACTTTTTCGAGAGAATAAAATAATTTACTTGCTTGCTTACCCGTGTGGTATAAAAACAATTAAAGAACAAGGTACAATTTGTTGTGTTTGTAAGCAACTGTAAGTATTAGGTACATTAGTAGTTATACAGCATTATCACATCACGAGCTTTTCGGTGAAGGAAACATCGTGCGGAAACCGGCATTCGTTTATAAAGGAGAAACGGCGACGGTTTCGCCATCTGTCATGTTCTGTTATATTTTCGTGTTTGATACCTGTGCCTACCTGGGGACCCTTGCAGGAGAACGTGAAGATAGTATCTACTCTTTGTTAATGCGCAATTATTTTTGTTTAATTTCCAGCTCGTACTTCAGTAACAAAGGTATACAGTATAATATGGTGCGCGTGCCGATCGGCGGTTCGGACTTCTCCGTTCGTGGATACGCGTACAATGAAATGCCCGCGGACGACGTGAAGCTTTCTAACTTCTCACTCGTTGAAGAGGACTACAAGTATAAGGTAGCTAGCTATCTTTGGCTCGCGGATTAACTCGTGTTAATTTGTTCGTTTTACGTTGGGCAATCCACATACGTTTGATAAGAAGATTCAAAGACCTATGATAGTCGTGGTTGAGAAGCGGCAAAAGGGTTGGCATATGTTACGTTAGCTCTTAAATATATAACCAGCAATCAGAAATACTTTCCTAATTAAGCTGTGGTGGCCAAGTGGTTCGAGTAGTTGCCTGAAACACAAAGAAGGCCGAATCCCGACTGTGCCAATGAGTTTTTCTAAACTTAAGTACATTGATTAGTCACCACGAGCTTTACGGTGAAGGAAAACATCGAGAGGAAACGTTTGGGAAGAAATTCAAAGTATGTATTGCAGTCGTAACAGCGATGGGCTCGCCATCTGTCACGTTGGGGCTTAATTCTGTGTGAAAAGTGGGTGTATGGGTACTAACTACAAACCCCGGCCTACCCCTTCGGGGACCATTGTGGGAAGGCGTGAGGATATATTATATTATATATAATATTATAAGAATTCCATAATTTTTTATAGATCCCGCTCATCAAGGCGGCGATGGAAGCGTCAAGCGAGGCCATCCACGTGCTAGCTACCACCTGGTCCCCTCCAGCTTGGATGAAGACAAACAACAATTTATCTGGTCTTGGTCAGCTGAAGCCTGAATACTATCAGACTTATGCTGATTATCACTGCAAGTAAGTCAATCTATTTTAAGAGTGTAGAATTATCTACCGAATTCCATTTTCGTTTTCTGTATTATATTCTAACTACTCAAGGTAATGATAATCGGATCATGAAATTTAACACATACTTACATACACTGTTGTAGGCTGAATGGAGAGCTAGATGGAAGCTTTCATCCCAAAAATAGCACTGGTACCAAAAAGTTTATTTTGTATGCTAACGATTCGTCCTATTGACATGAATTAAAAATTACGAGGTACCAGTTCTATTTTTGGGATGAAAGCTTCCATCTAGCTTTTTTGTACCCCTACAGCATGTAAGAATGTGTTTAATTTCATGATAATTGGTTGCGTAGTTAGAATATAACAGCGAATACAAATAAACAAATTAATTCGCTTTCCCATTTCCCAAACAGCTACATCCTGACATAACAAACATCGACAGATTTTCGCATTCATAGATAGATATAGGTTTAATAGATGAACATTGTTATCGAGCGTCTCAAAAGCAAAGTAATGCTTGCTGTGTAGATCTAGGATCAATTCCTGTCATATGTCAGTTTCAATTGTTTTTTTACTTATGATATATATTTGTAGGTTGGAGTAAAAATCCGAAAGGATATGAAGATGTCTTTGATACATTACAAAAAGTTGTTGTACATGCTATTCCATTTTCAAACTTCACTTAACTTAATATAAACTTTTTGTGTAGCTCCTGTTCGTTTCCAGATTTATTGCAGAGTACGCTAAGCAGGGCATAACAACATGGGGTATCACTACATCGAACGAACCGACTCACGGGCTAACAATAGATACCAGTTACGTCTGCATTGGATGGACTCCTTGTCAAATGGTTGTACATAATAATTCATTGTTATCATTAATTCCTTTATATTTTTATTTATAAATTACCGCGCAACTTCCTTATGGTATTAAAATAGAATTCGAATCGTCATTGATCGCAGCGGCAACTATCGGGTCCAATTGTGGTTCCTAAATGTTCAGGTATTCATGCTCCGAGTTTTGCGATTCTAACGAGCGGCGATTGATTTCTATTATTAACAAAAATAAGAAGACAAATAAAAATGTATGTAATGTCTTGGCGACATAAAACTTAGACACTGAATATACTTTATTCATTTGTAATTTTATCTAATTAATACAATGTAATAAAAGAGATAAACTAGCAATAAATATAATAAATGTCCCAAATCTGTCACGTGGAAGAGTGCCAGGAATACTGCACGTTGTATAGCAATACTGGCGGCATTGCCACGTTGTATAGCAATGCTGATTTGCTGAGCGACATTTTCACGAAAAGCCTCAAAATTGTTTCCCGGGACTTCCTTATAATAAAGATATGTTTTAATTTTAGGGGAAGTTCATAGAGGATTACTTAGGAGAAACAATTCGTAAGTGTACTGATAAAAGCGTGAAGATTCTGACCCTGGATGACGAGAGGGGATTGATAAACACTTGGTGGCATTGGGTAAGTCAGGACACGCGTTCCTTTTACTAACAAATGTATTCTATGGTCCGCGAAGAGACTACGGCGCAATCAGGGCTTTATTATTGATATTGTCAAAATAATATTGATATTGTCAACATAATATTGATATTGTCAACATAATATTGAGCGCTAAAACGGAAACATGAAACTAACAACTATACATTTAAATGCAATTGAGGTTTTTTCTACATATTCCTTTTTTTGGTTTTAACTGGTTTACCTTTTCCGTAACTTATGCTCGTTAGATAAATGTAGGTTACGGTCAGGGTTTGAACTCGCGACCGTTAGTAAAGAACACTGTGCCACCAGTGCCAGTCAGCCTATCCACAGATTATCTTTATTCGTTTCAGCTAGCGATGTCGTCTCCGAATGCGCTCAAATACATAGACGGCCTAGCAGTACACTTCTATGCTGATTTTGATACGCCAAATGCAATTCTGACTAACTTCACAAGGGATTATCCTGGAAAGATTTTACTTGGTTCTGAAGCATGTGAAGGTAACGTATCTAACACTGCTTCCACGTAGAGGATATTGTTACATCTCTGCCTACAGAAGCGCTACAGTACCCTCTGGTAGCTCAGAAACCCATTTCTAGAGAGTACAGCATGGAGTGAGGGACTCTAAATATTGGGTTTGAAAAGATTCCTGCAGGGTCGGCGACGTGCGAGCGTGTTGGAAGCGTCATCAGGGGGCGGCAAGCGCTTACCACCAGGCGGACCACCTGCTTGTTTGCCACCCTAGTGGTATGAAGATTTTGTCGTGCTTCAGTTTTGTAAGTAGTATTAACCTCTTTCAGGCGTGTCACCTGGTCAAACGGTCGCTGTGGACCTTGGATCTTGGGACCGAGCGAAGTCCTATGCTACTGACATTTTATCAGTAAGTATATTATGTATAATAAAATAATTTATAGGTAATACCCACACACCCACTTTCCGCCAGAGGTATATTAGGTGCCAACGTGACAGATGGCGAGTCCATCGCCGTTACTCAAGCACGACTATACATACGCCTTTGAATTTCTTCTCAGACGTATACAGGTTTCCTCTCGATGTTTTCCTTCACCGTAAAGCTCGTCGTGTGACTAATCACTGTACTTAAGTTCAGAAAAAACTCATTGGTACAGTCGGGATTCGAACTTGCGACCTTTGCGTCGCAGGCAACTAAAACTAACTGTGCTGCCATACGTTTGAGAATAAATTCAAAGTGGAACCCATGTGTGAACATCGTGCTTGAGTAACGGCGATGGACTCGCCATCTGTCACGTTTGCGCCTAAATATATATCTTCCTACATACATATCATCACGCCAAGTCCCTAACGGGGTAGGCAGAGAGTATAGAGCGCCAGTTCTCTCTAGACTTACATACCTCTTTCGCTTCGTCCACATTCATCAGTCTCTTCATACATGCTCGTCGGTTTCGAGTACTCTTAACGTTCCCGTCCTTGAGAGTCCGATCTATTTGATCCAGGTAGTTGGAACGTGGCCTTCCTCTGCCTCTTCTTGCCCACACTTTTGCTTTGTATATCTGTTTCGTCAATCTTTCTTCACTCATCCTTTCTATGTGTCCAAACCAACGTAACATGCCTTTCTTCATCTTTACAATCACGCCCTCATTCACGCCAGTTGATTTGCGAATCTCTTCATTGCGGATTCGATCTAATATCGTTACGCCGCACATTTTTCGAAGAGATCGCATCTCGACTGCATTCAAGCTATTTTCATACTTCCTCTGACATACCCAGGATTCGCTGCCATACAATAAGGTAGGTACCAATATCGCGTTGTGGACAGCAACTCGAGCATTCTTGCTCAGACTTTTACTGCCCATCAACGCCGACATGGCTCCATTCACCTTATTTCCGGCAGTTATCCTTCTTTCAATATCTTTTTCATACTTTCCATCTCGTGTGAACATGCTTCCAAGATATACAAATTCATTCACTTGCTCTAGAATTTGCCCATTTACCGATATTGCACACTCGGTCACTTGTTCATCTCTTTCGAATACCAGAACCTTAGTCTTGCCAGCGTTTAGGCGCAGCCCCTTCTTTTCACATTCTTCTTTCATTATGGTAACTAGTGACTGCAGTTCGCCCTCTGATGACGCCAGTAAAACCGCGTCATCGGCGTATAGTAGGCAGTTGACCACTAAGTTTCCCATTTTCACTCCACATCCGTTCGTTCTTAGTGCTCTCAGACAGTTATCTAGATATATAATGAACATGTCTCTTCCTATGGTTATTAATACATTGATTATAATATAATTATTATTATTACTGATTAATGTAGATGAAGCAAAAAAGTGTATGTCTAGAGAGATCTAGCGGTCTTCTCACTCTGCCCATCCTGTGCGGGACGCGGCGTTGTAGGTATTATTATTAATACATCCCTTATCTCAAATGATTTTCTCTAAAATGTATCGCCGCGCAGTTAAGTGTCCTATGCCAGTAAAATATATTGAATCCCTTTCAGGACTTGGCCAATGACGTCACGGGCTGGATAGACTGGAACATGGCTCTCAACGAGCAGGGTGGTCCGAACTATGTGAAGAATTATGTGGACTCGCCAGTCATCGTGATGGCCGATAGGGACGAGTTTGTTAAGCAACCCATGTACTACGCCCTTGGGCACTTCTCCAAATTCATCCCAAGGGATTCGCTCAGGGTTAAAGTTGTCTCGCAGAAGAGGGACGTTGAGGTGACGTCCGCTGTGCAGTATGTTGCATTCTTGACTCCAAAGAAGACCATTGTAACTGTTATTTATAACGAGTGAGTATTCCTACAATACGCGAGGGTTTTGTGAGATTATTCGTTTTAAAGCTAACAGACTCGACTCTTTATATCCATACATATCATGGTTATTACTGTAATATATTTCAATGTTACTTACTTTTCTATGGTGCCTGAAATATTTGAATCATAAGTCAATACTAAGGAAAGAAAATACACCTGAATAAAGTGCCTGGTCCCGATAAAATAAAACAAGTGGCCAACATATTTTTTGCATAATTAAATTATTAATGTGTGCTAGCAAATAATTTGATTAATTTTTTTTTTAATTTATTTAAAGAAGACAAACAATGAAGCACACCAAAAACCACTGAGGTTTGTCCGGTAGTCCGGTTGTAGTTGTCTGTCTGAATTAAAAGATATCCTTTGTGTTAATCCCGCTAATGATCTGTCACAGCGTAAAATTATATCCAATTTCATTTAGCCGCTTTGCAAGTAGGTAACATCCACAAAAACATTAATCGCACATCGCACAAACTTTAAATAAGAGGACGCATCATATACCTATCTACTTACTGTTTCAGCTCTCGCATCAGGACAATTGAAATCAGGATTGGTACGAAACAGGCACAATTGAAATTGCTTCCCAACTCTATTACTACTGTAGAGTTCCCTTACGAGGCCGACCCAGTCCACTCCGAATCTAAAGTTGGAGAATAGCACTTATTTATGTTTAAATAGGTATAGTATTCTGTCTGTAATTATTTTTATTTTGTAAATAAAAACAAAAAAGAATTCAGATACTGTTTCATTAATAATCTCCCTATCATCGAGGTGCATGGCCATACTACGAGTATTAATTAAGTAACGTTAGAAAGGTCGTCGTATACCTTACATACATACATACACATCATCACGCCGAGTCTATAACGGGGTAGGCAGAGAGTATAGAGCGTCTGTTCTCTTGACTTACATACCTCTTTCGCTTCGTCCACATTCATCAGTCCCTTCATACATGCTCGTCGGTTTCGAGTACTCTTGACGTTCCTTACATAATTGTACTTATTACTGTCTACTACTGTTAAACTGCTCATATTATTAATTCAAGCCATAATTAAAATTTTAAAATCAGAATTAGAACACTTGTGAAAATACTGTCTTGACTTGGTATTGTGATGTGTAACGTTATTCGTTTAAAATTAAATAAAACTGTTTAAATATGTATTCACAATTATTGTTTCAACAAATCAACTCAAACATAATCCTACTCATATTATAAATACGTAATTTTGTGAGAATGTCTATTCTTTTTTCACACAAAAACTATTTAGCACAGAGATTGATAGATTATGATAGACAGATGGATTAAAAACATAGGATATGATTAATTCCAGAAAAAACGACCAATTAATTATATTCAGTATTTGGCGTGAATAAGGATCAAACGTGCTCACATATATCTTTATATATATAATTCTTCTGTGGGTGTGTATGTCACTGAACTCCTCTCAAACGACTGGACCGATTTTGAGGAAATTTTTTGTGTGTGTTCAAGGGGATCTGGGAATGGTTTAGATTCACAATTGGACCCGATAGGTGGCGCCACCATCTTTTTTTTTCCACCAGAGCGAAGCTGGGCGGGACAACTAGTATATATATATTCACTTCACGTCTTCCCCGAATGGTACCCGAAGGGGTAGGCAGAGGTGTATAGGTAGTACCCACACACCCGCTTTCACATACTTTCACATTTATAATATTAGTGGCATTTTCATCAACAAATCCCTTGGTGTTTTTGAAAATTGTTCGAACTATGGAGTGCATACGTAAAGTTTCTACATTTGAAGATTTATATATATATTCACTTAATAGTTTGATGCATCATACATTGCAATCGAATATTTCAAAACCTTTACATTAAAAAAATTACAAGATGGTAGAATAATAAGCAATAGTTACAAAAAACAGTTATATATATATATATATATATATACGGTATACCTAACTAACTACGTCCACCCACATACAATGCCTGTCCCTAGAAAACTAGCAACATTGCAATGACGATTCTTTGAGCTGAAATGTTTCAGCCCGCAACGCAGCCACGAGATATGATTAGTCGACGCGAGCCCACTTTAAAAATATGGTAAGCTTCAGGACCCCGAGGTACTAGAGTTTCAACCGCAAACACCGCAAATATAGTAAATTTATATTAATAAGCTATATATCTATTATAGCTGTTCCTCCTTCATTCAAGTTAATAGGAGAAATTAGTTTCATTAATAGTTTATTAAGATGATCTTGAACTTAAATAATAAAAATATTAATGACTTCCTATGCAATATATTATACGGCTAATATCGATTTAGGTGCTCAGGTGGGCGGTTGGTGTAACTAGGATGGACCATGTCAAAAACATACACATAAGAGGCACCTTCAGAGTGAGACCTATCCTAGATAAACTACAAGAGAGCCGTCTGCGGTGGTACGGACATGTTATGAGGCGACCATCCGACCATATGACCAGAAAAGTGCTAGACATGGATATCGAAACAAAGCTCCGAGGACGAGGAAGACCCCGAATCACATGGATGTCCGTAGTAAATAAGAACCTTAGAGATACCCAACTCGACAAAGAGATGACCCAGGACCGGGCTGCCTGGAGCCGCATGATACGGAGGGCTGACCCCAATTAAAATGGGAAAAAGGCCAGGCAAAAAAAAGATCGATTTAGCATTTTATAGTGTAAATAACACCATAAAAGAAAAAATACTAAGTTTACTTTCAGACGATCATGAATTTGAGAAGTCATGATAAGGCACGTATAAGTTGTAACTATCCACTACGTAGTGTGCGTAGTGCGCGCCTATACATTACCTACATGCAATATATCTCACATAATTTTTCAATTAGGTTTTGGAAAAAATATGTTTTAATATGTGGCAGATCTTATAAGGCTCATGCTCCCGGACAGTAAACCATCTTCACGCCTACTTGAAAATATGTAGTAATATGGGGCAGATCTTATAAGGCTCATGCTCCCGGACTGTAAACCATCTTCACGCCTACTTGAAAATATGTAGTAATATGGGGCAGATCTTATAAGGCTCATGCTCCCGGACAGTAAACCATCTTCACGCCTACTTGAAAATATGTAGTAATATGGGGCAGATCTTATAAGGCTCATGCTCCCGGACTGTAAACCATCTTCACGCCTACTTGAAAATATGTAGTAATATGGGGCAGATCTTATTAGGCTCATGCTCCCGGACAGTAAACCATCTTCACGCCTACTTGAAAATATGTAGTAATATGGGGCAGATCTTATAAGGCTCATGCTCCCGGACAGTAACACATCTTCACGCCTACTTGAAAATATGTAGTAATATGGGGCAGATCTTATTAGGCTCATGCTCCCGGACAGTAAACCATCTTCACGCCTACTTGAAAATATGTAGTAATATGGGGCAGATCTTATAAGGCTCATGCTCCCGGACAGTAACACATCTTCACGCCTACTTGAAAATCATGATCACACGACATTTCGCTGGAGATCGTGTACGAGACATGCTTTGCTTCACATGCATTTTATTTTCAAAAGTATGCAGATTTCCTCACCGTAAAGTCACAAATCACTGAACTTAATCACGAAAACTCATTGATACAGACCACTGGGAATTGCTCTGGAATCTTGCTTGTGACTTGGCTAGCTCTGCCGTTGAAAATTATCAAACTAGCGGTCCGTCCCGGCTTCGCACGGGTGGACATAAGTTTTTTTTTATAAAAGAAAATATAGGCTATGTCACTCAGGGTGAATGTAGCTTTCCAATGGTGAAAGAATTTTTCAAAGCGGTCCAGTAGTTCGGAGCCTATTCAATACAAACATACTTATATACAAACAAACAAACATACTTACATACAAACAAACAAACATACTTACATACAAACCTTTCGTCTTTATAATATAAGTATAGATGATTTAAAAAGGCATACCGAGAGGTTGACATTACATTGGTAATATTCAAGAGCTTTATGCTCAATAAGTATCTTAGCATATCTTTAAATACACTTAAAGTCAAGTCAGCTTTTAAATTTGGATAGCTACGCTACGATAATCACCGCTCTGTATGAACCATTGTTGTCGCGCAAGAGGTTGCCGATATAATTCCAGCATGGCTAGAAAGAGATGGAACATCCACTGTGTAGTAGCTCCTTGTCTTGAGTATCAACAGCAGCTGTCAACACGGAGCACAATATAAATAAGGGTATTTATTTCGTTCTCTCGCGATAACCCGAGAGTGAGGTCTTCAGAATAGCACAGTTTTTGCTCAGCTATATGTTTATATATATATAAAAATATGGAGCATTTTCGGTTGAACTTGTATATTTTTCTGATTAGTATAATTTTCACATTCTACGCTTCTGTGGTAGCTGGTAAGAATGAATTGTGTTTATAATATCATCGGATCCGACATATCATAGGAGCTTTTAATTGATGTTTTTACTAGGCTGCAATTTTGTATATGTATTGTAAATTATATTAATTTCTGGCATAATAATGAAAAATTAATATTACGTAAGAACTGATGAAATTTTATCTGTGCCAATTCGTAATTACCGGCAAGGCGGCCGGCACAGTTGTGCTGCATATGCAGATGTAATAGATAATGTTTGTTCTCTTGAGAATTACTTAGCTGTACTGAGTATATATAAAATATACCAGCTCTCTTAGTCCGTTTATTGAGGAAGGTTAAATATCATCACGGTATGCCCTGGGGTGCAGATGATACAATTTAGCGCGGGTGAAATCACAAGGCACAGCTAGTAATCTAGTAGAAGCCATTTATTCGTTGAATATAAACAAAATTTTTTTTGGTTTTTTTTTACATCTTATATATATATTTTTTTTTTTTATTTATTAATACTTCCTGCAAAACATTTTGCTAAAATTTTTAATAAAACTTAATGCCGAAGGCATTCTCTACCAGTTAACCGTTGGGTGATGCAGAGATAGGCATGGCAGGCTATAAAAGAAATAAATAGTTGGGAAATATAATATAATTATTATTTTATAATATACTATGCAATATAATATATAATAATATCATACATCTAATTATATAAACAGACAATGTATAAATACGAATAAATCCACTTATAATACATGTACATATATACAATATATATATATATATATATATACATATAAATATCAATAAATATCATATAATACACATAAATATTATTCAGTTTCTGCATAACGGTAGTAAAGCTGCTTCACTTTCGCTTTAAATGTGTCACGGCTATTACACATCCTGATTTCCGGGGGGAGCGCATTCCAGAGTAAGACCGATTGGACAGGGTTATATATGTATATATTATATAAGATGTCTCGGAAAATAGAACAGTTATCTTCTAGAAGTTATAGCAAGTTGTGAATTTCATAGCGATGCAAAAAAGTAATACTCACTCAAAACACGGTTTTATGGTTATTAATAATAACATGTAAGAAATAAGAATGTAGTTAGATTCTTGCTTGTATAACTTTTCGTTACAGCTCATACGTGGTACAGATATAAACAAATCAACTTATCTTGTATTACTTTGTTTTTTTTTTTTTTTTTTTTTTTATACAACAAGAGTGGCAAACAAGCATACGGCCCCCCTGATGGGAAACGGTTACCGTAGCCTATTTACGCTCACGATACCGAAGTATCACTTGCGCGTTGCCACTCTGTGTTCAGAGAGTTACATTGTGATGGCAGCATAATGGGTTTAATCCCTCTGCTTCCAACACAATGCAACAATCCTCCACCCTCCCCAAGGAGCTCATTACTGGAAACCTTATTCACCGCGTAGGAACACAACACAAAAAATTGTGTTATTTGGCTACGGACTTCTGTAAGGTGGAGGTCCTGCCCCAGTCGGGCAGCTCCGAATTCGAACGGGAAACCCGTTATGCCCTACCTCTCTTATTTTTAATTGCTTCCTTTTATTGTGCATATTCCATAACCTGAGACACCTTGTATTGTATCATCACACATTAGGTAGGGAGAGTAGGCCAGTCATCTCTCGACACTTTTTCAGTCTAGTCACATTCACTTCAGTCACTTCATACATCCTCGCTGGTTTACGAGTATAGGTGTTTTGCCTATACCTATTCAATCGTTCCTCTTTTCTACATGTCCCAATCAAGGTGACATTTAATCTTTTGATATCTTTTATTAAGAATTGAAATAAAAAACGTTAAGTAAATTGTTATAGAATTCGGGGAAGTTCCTTATAGTGGATGTTTTCTTCTTTTTCTCTCTCCTTCTTAATAAGCGGAAACATAGATTTTATTTATCATATCTAAAGGTAATTAAACAGTATTTCGAAAATTCGGTAAAGTCCGGACACAGTTGCATATCCTTCATAGATCGACTGGCCAATATAATAAAACCATTATAGACTAGACAGAAAGGAAAATACTAGTTTGGAAAAGGAATAAGCCCTAGCTCAGAAGCACTTACGAAGAGGGAAGGTTCCGCACAAACCTTTATCTCCCCTCTTATTTCTCTCTTCCGGAGACGAAGAGTATTCTTCCTTCCTTTCCGTCTTGTGCGAATGTTAAAGAAATATGCGTAGCTGCAATATGTCACTTGAATGCAAAGTCGTTTAAAGATACAGCTAATTCCTATTTATATGCAGACTAAAACAAGTTAAATTTAATAGAGTCGCGTAGCTACTATCTATAAGCAACTACTTAAAATTGGATCATGACATACGCATAATTATATTATGTATATGTACTATAATTTCCATGTTAACAACTTAAATTCGTGCCAATGTTGGTTGTATTGTACACATTTTTTATAATTAAATCCACGCTATAACAATCCTTTTCTTAATGACTACCTGAAAGTAAACTGCTTTGTACCTACTTGTGATGATAGATGGCCTAAAGGTCAAATCAGACAAATGGCACTACTTTAGGACAGTGTTGTGTTCCTGCGGTGGTTATCCTCTTATCACCGGGCGTGCTGTTATGCTATTTTGCTACTTTTGTCGTATCTATACCATGTTTTGTATGGATAGTTATTCAATTACGCCGGAAGGGCTGAACGGAATAGTATGTAATATAGGTATAGATAGGCTAAGGCAATTCAATACGTTACTTTCGTTTCGTTTTCGTTAAAATACCTTCACAATCTCATATATGTCAGCACCAAAAACATTTTTTGATCTGAGTTTTATATGAAGGTACGTTAATATTCCATGTTACTGATGCGCATATTACATTGTTCAGAGGACAAACCGTGCGCACAAAGGAATATCACAGGTCGCTCTCCTCTCTGCTTGTGTAACGAAACTTACTGCGATACCATTACGAGACATTTGCCAGCGAGTGGGCAGTACGTGGCCTATACTTCTTCTGAGGTAAGAACCGCTTTCAATTACGAATCGTAATTTTGTAAATCCAAATATAACGTTCCAGGTGACTACTCAACTAATCAATAGAAATCATGCATTATTTACATACATACGTACATAGCATCATGCCGTGTCCCCCACACGGTCAGCGGAGTAAGCGGAGCGCCAGTTCACTCTACGCTTACAGACCTTTCGCTTCATCCTCAATCATCAGTATTTTCTTACAAGCTCGCTATGGTTTCGTGTGCGCTGCGCGAAACTTTAGCTTGAAACATGTTTAAGTGGCAACATGAGAGATTCGAGCCTGTCACACTCCGTCAAGCAAGCCCTTATACGAGTTTATCAGATATCATCTCACAAACTTAAAGCCACGCACTTGCTTTCAGGGTGGATTAAGATTTGACAAGACCAGGGGATGGCTCCGAGACCAAGGAATGTCGTGTAAGTGCTTGGAATAAAGTTTTCTTTATATCAAACGGATGGCAAGCATGCGGTCCGCCTGATGATAAGCGGTTACCGCCGCCTATGGATGCTTGCATCATCAGGGGCATCGCTCACGCGCTGCCAACCCTGCAGAAATCTTTTCCGCAAGAAAAAGATCAAACCAGAAGTACTACCCCTGTGCTGCGATCTGCGTACCTCAATCAGGCAATACCAATTGAACGGAACAACCCCTCGCCAATTTAGGTAGTTTTACTTTAAATACAGAAAATATATAACTTTTACAGGTCAAAAATGTGTAACTTTGCACCTGGATCCTTGCACTGTATACCAAACTATAGAAGGCTTTGGAGGAGCCGTCACTGACGCTGTGGGCATCCACTGGCAGAACATGTCCGACGCGTTGCAACAACAATTAATCAAGTAGGTTCATACAATTTTTATTATGTTCATACCTTCCTTCAAGCGTTCCTGGAAGGTTAGGTAAAGGTGTAAACAACACCCTCTTTTTGTTGGAGATTAATTTCGCTGCCAACGTGACAGATGGCGAGTCCACCGCCGTTTCTCAAGTAATAAGACAGACTATGCATAGTGAGAATTTCTTCTTAAGCGTATGCAGGTTCGGTGTTTTCCTTCGTAAAAAATACTTATTATTAATTCCTACTTTGTGATTTTAGGGTTTTTTTTACACGTTCATCAAATCTATCATCCACCGAAACATATTCGAACCCATTCGTTTGTTTCTTTTTATACGACGATAACATGGACAAAGAAGAAAATAGACAAACTATACTATAAATTTAAGTAAAAAAACATCAGGTCTGTAATGTAGTGAGTCCCTGAAGTGGCTAGAACCATTAATCCAGTCAACATAAGTCCAGCAACGCGCGAGTGATGAGCCGAGCACGTTGAGAAGTCAATGGGCTATGGCACTCACTGGTTGCACGAGGAGGAGATATGCTGTAGTAACTCAAGTAACTTTCAATTTTGTTTTTCTAGATCATACTTTAGCGATGAAGGGCTGGAATACAGCATGATGCGAGTGCCCATCGGAGGCTCGGACTTCTCTACCCACGCGTATGCATATAACGAGCTGCCCGTGAACGATATCAATTTGACAAACTTCTCACTGGCCTACGAGGACTACGAATACAAGGTACGACTACAATCTTTGCAAACTTCCATTATAATACTGCACTGAACAGTTGCCGTAATGGTATAATATTTATTGGAGTCATCGAAGGAGCGGCCTCGAACAACGTATCTAGATCCAACCATCTAACGCACCTTCCGTAACAAAAATAATAAATAATTCAAAGGAAGTTGACGATATCTATGTCCTCAGGGAAGCAGGAAACAAAACACTATGAATACGACATCTTAATTTCCTCCCCATCCCTCGAAAGTGGTGCCTCTTTCCCCAGCCAGTAGCGTTAAATCAGCTCCTAAGTTATGCATTTATTATTATAAAAGTCAGTTAGGAAACTAAAAAAGCTCCCTGGCAAACTAGCAACGGCTTAAGCCGAAGTGCCGAGCCTTAATAAATAAGTGTCTGACTTGATGCCATTTTGTTTCTCCACTGACCGGCCTAACTAGCAAAACTCCTCTGAACTCAATACAGGCGTCAGACGGTCTGTAAGTCTTAAGTGGAATAGTAATAGTGTAAATAGTTAGTGGAATAGTAAAATGGAATAGACATATGTTATTCTACACCTTATGCGTAGAATATAATATGTCATGA
The DNA here is from genome assembly GCA_945859725.1 of Drepana falcataria. Taxonomy (NCBI): domain Eukaryota; kingdom Metazoa; phylum Arthropoda; class Insecta; order Lepidoptera; family Drepanidae; genus Drepana; species Drepana falcataria. The sequence continues at coordinate 2,907,118 of OX243941.1, read as the reverse complement.
TTAAATATGTATTGTATTATGTTAACAATACGCCTTTTCCAATTGTCAGCTCCCTTTCATCAGAGCAGCCATGCGAACCGCTAGCACCCCGATACAGATAGTGGCGACCACCTGGTCCCCACCTGGTTGGATGAAGACCAACAACAACTTAACAGCTGGTTACTTGAAGCCAGAGTATTATCAGACATATGCGGACTATCATTACAAGTAAGTGAGTTTTATTTACTTGCTTACTTTGTTTGGTGGTACACGTACATTTGTGGTTCTTGAATTTAGTGGCCTTTTTCGAGCATTGCAATGTTGGGCAATAATTCTCACATCAAAAGAGTTCAAGAGAGTTCAAAATTCAAGAGAGTTTTAAGTAACGGATTTCCCGTTCGAATTTGGAGTTGCCCGACTGGGGCAGGACCTCTACCTTATAGAAGTCCGTCCTTAAATAATACAAACTTTTGCGTTGTGTTCCTACGCAGTGAATAAGATTTCCAATCATGAGCTCCTTGTGGAGGGGGAGGATTGTTACATTGTGTTGGAAGCAGAGGGATTAGATACATTATGCTGCCAACACTCTATAACTCTCCGAACACACTAACTAACACGAAACACTAACTCCGAACAGAGTGGCAATGCGCAAGTGATACTTCGGTATCGTGAGTGTAAATAGGCTATGGTAACCGTTTCACATCAGGTGGGCCGGGCCGTATGCTTGGTTGCTACTCTTGCAGTATAAAAAGAAAATCTAGATATGTAAATTACTGTTGGCAAAATGTAATTAATTTGTGGTTTGATTGGACAATTTGTTGGAGTTTGTTTATCAGTATGGACTATACTTGTATATTTGCAATGTGTTTTTTAGGTTTATAGAGCAGTATGAAGGAGAAGGAGTCCCCATTTGGGCCATCACCACTACGAATGAACCTATGGACGGCATTTTGCACTTGGCCAATTTTAACTGCCTTGGATGGACTGCGTCTAGTATGGTATGGCTTGATTGCTTCGTACACAACATATTTCAGTGCTAGCGTGACATATGGCGAGTCCATCGCCGTTTATCAAGCACTATACATATGTACCCGGTGTATAAATTAACGGTAAAGCTCGAATCACTGTACTTAAGTTCAAAAGAATTCATTGGTGAATAATTTTTAATTAAAACAAAAAAAAATTTGAAACTTCGAAGGCCGACTCTTGTACAGAACGAGGGTCGTACCATGTGATGTGCTATTGTAATCATAGTTAAAGAATGAATAAGAGACGCGGACAGAAAAGAGTACATACAATAAGATCTATGAATCTGACCGTTTCGCACTCATGCGTTATAATTGTAATAAATTAACCCTGGAACTAAAAAGGTATTGTAGGTGGGCTATAATCAGTGACAGATTATCTACTCCAGAGGTAGTGTTTGATAGAGTACCTTTCCCGGGCTCAGGGACTAATGGATCCCCCTTTATCAGTCTATCGAGTTATTCGAAGGCATATCGCTGGAAAGAACTAACTAAGGTAATATGAAAATATGTTTGATTTTCAGGGATACTGGATTGTGAATAATCTGGGTCCAACAATACGCAATTCTCGCTATAAAGACGTGAAGATACTAGCATGCGACGACCAGAGGATATCGATACCTTATTGGTTTAATGTGGTAATTATGATTGTATTTTAAATACCACTAATGTGGCATGCGGCTTGTCTGATGGTTAACCATCATTACTTGACGCTAGCAATACCAGAGGTATTATCTGCGCGTTGCCGATTTTATGTTCACTTAAATCGATGTTCATCGAAATACGTAGATTCGAAATATCTGTTTTATTGTAGTCAGATTGAAAAAATATTGCAAACAGGTCTCAGGAGCAACTCAGAGGCGTAACAAGTGTAACTTGCTACCTGGTACCATGGTAGCTGTTTGATAGTTAAGTGACCTTGAGTAGGTAATTTTATTGATGATGGCTGGGCCACTACTAACTACCACCATCCCTCGCCGTCTATCAAACAAATATTAGTAAAGCCTTCAATAATAGACTATAAATATAGCATCCGTGTGTCTGTCACATTACCTCGCAAAACGTCGGATTTTCATTTGTGTCCAGCTTGTGCGTGAACACCCAAAAGCTCTGGAGTACGTGGACGGTCTGGCAGTACATTACTACACAGATTCCTTCGCGCCTGCTGGAATACTGAACGCAGCTATTAAGGCATACCCTAGCAAGTTTATACTTGCCACTGAGGCTTGTGAAGGTAACGTCTCCTATAATCTTCTTAGGAATATGCTGTGGTGTAATAACTACGTTTATTATAAATATATCGGTGGCGAGTTTGTCGACTTCTCTCAAACATAACTTTACGACATTAAATTTCTTCATATAATTCCTCGCGATGTTTCCCTACTCAGCAAAGTTTCTGCTAAAACACCGTACTGTACTGGGACATTCATTGGTGCTTACCGCTGGGTTCTGAGCCTGTTGATTATTATATGAGCTTGTATGAGTTTATTCACTACTTTATTTAATTACACATGTGTTTTTAATAAATTTAGTTATGCTTTACTTTTAGGATCACTCCCATGGCAGGAAAAGGTGAAGTTGGGTTCTTGGAATCGAGCTAGGACGTATATATCTGATATTATCACTGTAAGTATACCTTTTGAAGGTCATCATCTGGTAGAGGCCTTCTCCAGACAAGCTCGAACTTATGTTATATCCCACATTGAGGGTTTTCTGGCACAGGAATATAATTTAATCTAGTAAAAATATCTCATTTTTAAACAACGATATCATGATACCCGAATTTATACAGTTTTGAATAATATTCAGGCCTGACTGTGCCAGTCAGAATCCTGGCCGCCTGATGGTAAGCGGCTACCGCCGACTAGTTTGGTCTTGTCTAGTAGTAATGTGGTAATTTACATCAGATCCGCCCATTCCAAATTTCATCCAAATAGATTTAGTGTACATATTTTAATTGAGTTAAATTAAGACATACTGTCACGTTAATAATATGATTTTTAGGAGGGCTTAGTCATATTTTGTACAAAATTTCCAGGATTTAACGCACAATGTCGTTGGATGGATAGATTGGAACTTGTGCCTGGACCTGCAAGGAGGTCCGAACTGGGTTGAAAACTACGTGGATGCGGCTATCATAGTGTTCCCAGCCAAGGGTATATTTGCCAAGCAGCCCATGTACTACGCCCAAGGGCACTTCTCTAAGTTCATCCCGAGGGGCTCGCGTAGGATCAAAGTCACTGAGACGTTAAGCATCCTCAGTCTATTTTCAGCGCATATAGAACACGTTGCTTTTTTGACGCCTAATAACACAGTGGTGGTTGTGTTGCATAACACGTGAGTATGGCACACTCATATAACATGATCAAACTTTGTCGCCGGTTCAAATCCCGGTTGTCTGTTCTGTACCGAAGTGGTTTCCTTAAGGAATGTATTTGTCGTATTACAGGCTGTATTGTGCAGAAAAAAATAACGAGGAATAACTTAATTTGAAAGTCATTTTAATGAATATCTTTAAAATGTAATTTTTGGGAAACTTCTTATATTGGAACCTAAACTAAATATATCCAAGGAAAATATAAATAAAGCATCGTGTGCGCGTGCTAAGAAGCATTACCAAGCTGCAACGATAGCAAGGCTGTATTACGGAGCGATGCATGCCGCAGAAATCTTTTGCGAGAGGTTGTAATGAGACGATTACTGACTGGTACTTTTTGTTCTTTTCCAGAGGCATATCGGCAGCAGTCAGCATCAAATTGAAGGGAAAGCAATTGGATGTCAATATGCCGCAAAGGTCAATAACTACCATAGAAATAGCGTATGTCAACAATGATGCATGTTTTACTGACGATGCTATAGATGTTGCTTTTGATGTTGTATAGATCAAATGAATAAACAACTGACGTAAATAAAGATTTTTATTGGCACGTTGGCACTGCAACATGTTGTTTTCACTTATACTTCCGGTGAAAAGAGGGTGTTGTATACACCTCTGCCAATCCCTACGGAGATCCTTGTGAGACGGCGTGAAGAAAATTGCCGGGTGGAATACTGGTGGTCTAAACCAAAAGATATTTTCAAACTCAAGTGTCGATTTATGACCCAATAAGCTGTACCTACATACAGTGAAAGATGAAAGAAAGTCGTGATGAAACTTCCATATTCCTTCTCTAATAATAATTATCTTCATAATTTTAAAGAGGCATGCGATAACTGTAAATAAATATATTTCCGCTAAAGCGACGGTGTACGACAGATCTCTACTTCTTAGATCGCTTTTGTGAGATTACACGCTGAAAAAAATTGTTTGAGTGATGAGTCCTGCCAAACTCGACTGCCAAACAAGATAATGGGCTACTTAATTGAGAAGTACTCATTAGAGGCTTAAAATCTTTGTCTTTGTTGATTTAATTGCTTAGATACATTTTCGAGAAGAGTAGTTATCTCCTCAAGCCTTCCCACAAGGGCTCCCGAAGGGGTAGGCAGAGGTGTATAGGTAGTACCCACACACCCTCTCCCTCCCTCTCACACCCTCCCTCTTTCCACCTTTCATTCTATATTTAATCATTATTCGTTTAGCCGTTACAGAGTTAAGGAGCAACAAACATATATACATATACATAAACATATATAAACTAGATACTCACACTCAAAAACGGCACGGGAAGACGACGTTCCAACTACCTAGAACCAAGAGATCGAACAAACAAAGGTGCGAACACCAAGAATAATCGAAACGGGCGAGAATGTAGGAACTGATGAATATAGATGAAGCAAAAGAGGTGTGTAAGTCTATACAGAACTGGCGTTCTACTCTCTCTGCCTTCTGCGTGGAGGATTCGACATGTTGATATGTATGTGTAAAAAATATTCATAGTAATCCGATAAAAAAATGATCAAGTATTTGTAATTGCATCTAGCCCATACCTATACCTCGCTCATGGCAATGTCACGTCTTGTTCAGCAACAGTGGTGGAACCGTAGACGTATGAAGTATGACGAACTAAATATCTCGCCCACGTTGATTCAAAACTCATTATTATCACGTTCTGAATAAAAACATCTGATATTCCATTGATAATATCCAAATAACTACTTTTAACTAATGTTAGTCAAAGATGGCCTGTCCTAAATTTTTTAGATCAATTTGTTTCCATCGTGTAAAATGTTCACTATCCTCTACTTGCAGTTTATGTATAGGTTCCTAGTGGAATACTCTGTTACTAACACTCGCTTACGGATACAGGATGGGACCGTTTAAGACTCGGCGTCAATCACAAATCTTGTTTAACGGCTTCTATGACGAATAATTGGATTTGATGCGTCCAGCGTGTTCCTAGGACTGCCTTTGTATCAATAAAGGTTGTCGATAGCGGATTAAATTCATCATCAAGTTTGGTATCTTCGCTGTATCTATACAAATAAATTAAATTGGAGTGTCTGTTTGTAATATTAAAATAAATTTATTAAAATAATAGCTTTTTACTAAATGCATATGTGGTATAGTAATGCATAAAATTGTTTTCTGTCTGTTTATTCCGGCTCATCTCTGAAACGGATGGACCGATTTTGATTGGAGTCTCGCTGGCAGATAGCTGAGGAAATAAGGAGTAACTTAGGCTACTTTTAGAAACTGAACATCTTATTTAGCACAGCCAGTATGTAATATATATAGCTGCCCGCCCCGGCTTCGCACGGGTGCAATATTGATACTAATAATATGTAAAAGATAAAAAAGGTTATGGTGGTTTAACTTTTAGAGATAATTTAATACCATCGCGGACTTTTATATCGATTATTTTAAGATATACTACTTAAGCTTTGCGATTTAAGCGCACAAAAATATGTGCCTATCATCACATTACAAATCTATGAATATTTCATTATTTATTAAATAAGCCGTGGTGGCCGAGTGGTTCGAGCAGTTGCCTGCGACGCAGAGGTCGCAAGTTCGAATCCCGACTGTACCAATGAGTTTTTCTGAACTTAAGTACAGTGATTAGTCACACTACGAGCTTAAAGGTGAAGGAAAACATCGAGAGGAAACCTGCATACGTCTGAGAAGAAATTCAAAGGCGTATGTATAGTCGTGCTGGAGTAACGGCGATGGACTCGCCATCTGTCACGTTGGCACCTAATATACCTCTGGCGGAAAGTGGGTATTACCTATACACCTCTGCCTACCCCTTCGGGGACCCTTGTGGGAAGGCGTGAGGATATATTATATTATATTATATTAAATAAGAGAAAAAGAGGCGAATTTGGAATAGTCTTGGTTTCCGATTGTCGTTAATATTGTTTGATATTTCAGCGTTTTTAGCTGACCTCTACATCGTGTACTCCTACCAAACACTCCTACCAAATTTCAAGTCAATCGGCCTTACAGTTCCTGAGATTTCGTGATGAGTCAGTTCAAAAATGGGATCTCCTATATATATATAGATTACCTATGTTCCTCGCGGGCTATAAATAATCCGATGGCGCTTCTAGATGTCCCTTGAGAAAACTACATATTCCTTCCATGTCTGAACATTCTTAGGCTGTATAAGAAGGAAGGTGAATCACTACGACTGTTTTGTATAAATGAATCACGCACTTATAATGAACTTGTTATGTTAGTCAACCACTAACATTTACGTGAGCAATTTGATACCAAAGGTGAACGCACCAACAGGAGAATAATTTACTTTTAAGAGCATTAAGTTACACATTAAGCCATTTGGGACGGAATTCAACGAGATATATAGTTAGCCGTTTCGCCATATGTGTGGTGTCCAACTGGCTGCATCGCAGGTTTGGCAGTCAATTGATATGTATCTATCGTCACGATTAGGTACCATACAGTCACAACTGAAACAATACATAGAGTGGCAGACCGGATGGACATACACAAAAGATTTAGATATCCAACATAGATGAAATATGTACGAGCGACGTCGACATATATACATATAAAAAAGTTTTAGTCATGAGTCATTGTGAACTGGTTGTGTTTTATCATACTGCCCGCAGATGACAGGATTCTTAGAGCCTTGTTTGAGTGTGAGCAATTATGCCACCGTAGCAAACTCATCAACATTTTCTTGAATTAGTTTTGAATCAATATTAAAGGCTTAGGTAGGTTACGACCCCCTCTGAATATTTAATTCTATGTACTGATGAATACTGGTATGGCTGATATGAACTCTCCGGAGAGTTAGCGATCGAGTGACAGATATAACTATAATTGTATTTCGAACTCCGAACTCCAGGTCAGGCCAACTGACCCTTAACTAGGCCGAGCCCATAGAGGGACCAGTGACAGGTAAACATGCTTATTACGATGTAAATACGTACCTATATATTTGAATAGTTGACATTCAAACAAATATGCTCATCGGGGAAATGGGTGACCGTGGATGGTGGGTATCCACGACTAAGTAGTACTACAGCATACATTTTTCATCACGCCTAGTCTCTCACGGGGTAGGCAAGAGGAAGAAGAGCGCCAGATCTTTCCAGACTTACAGGCCTTATTTGCCACGTCTTATCGTCACTTATCGTCCACATTCATTGGTTTCTCTATACATGCTCGCCGGTTTCAAGTATAAAAGTATAAAATATATGAATTCATATTGACATCCAACTGACCATAAACAAAGTTTTGAATATACACCAAGTATTAAATATTGTGTGGTTATTAAATGATGTTTAAATAAACTCCTCATTTGTGGTTATAATCTAAGGCCTCATTATGGGTGGGTCTAACCATCATTATATTTATATTAAGGAAATATCTGTATTAATTAAATTCATAGTTGTTAATATTTCCTCAAATACAAAGTTTACCGTAATTTAAAGCATAGTAAATTATTTAATATTATTGAAATTGTTTGTGTGCTATCCTACAATTCTGGGAAGTGTAACCTTGTTTCTAGACACGAGATGCGTCAATACGTCAGCTCCTTCCTGTACCAAAGATCCAGTACAATAACTTGTTTATAAACGAATACTCTCGTAGTGGTTGGAACTTGGGTCTTAGGTCGTTCGTTCGTTCGTATTTATATTTAGTGCCTGGTGAGATCTCGTACGAGACGGTCGAGTCACAATGTGTCGTTTATCTATTATTGTTTTGCTCGGCATATGTGGGGGAGTATGGTCCCACACGTACCATCTAGGAGCCTGTCCCATAGTGGAGCCCATGCCGGGGTTTGAAATGAACCAGGTGAGAGTTGTAGCGTTGTTATAATTACAGAATCATCACGAACTTTATGGTGTAGAAAAACACAGTGAGAGTCCTGTCTGGATACGATAATAGTAGTCTTTGGATACGATTCAGAATAAATGTATGTGAGCTGCAATCAGCGCTGGGATCGCATGTAATGCTACATTTTCCCAACATAATCTACCACCTTTATTTATATTATTATTGTCCCCTGTTGATTGACGGGTGAAACGGTTCGAAATGTAATTTTTGTCTTGGTGCACTCCTTTGTAGTAAATGTCTTACGGAGTGGTACACATCAAATGTATTAATTGTAATAGCATTACTGCCCGGCAGTTTCACCCGCGTACATTTTATTTATTTCATTAAGTAGGTTTTCTGGAATAAACCATATCTAATTCCTTTTCAGTTCATTTCAATTCAATTTCATGATATTTAGTAGAAGAAGGATTTGCACGTTTCGTATTACATCTAGGACGAGTCTCTCGATATTACTGGCCTACACTGCGCCTCAAATTTCATCTCAGATGCTGTAGTTTACATCAGATATTTTATAGATATATTTTGAGGTGGAACTAATGCTATTTTTTTATACACAAATCTTCACGTCGAATTTCTCAACCACTTCAAAGATGAAAGATATAAAACTGAAAAGGCCGTACTGTTACTTTTACGACTGTTTCTTTATAAGCACTTATTTACACTGACGTTTATGTGTGTGATTGTACCACGATAACGGGAGTAGATCGAACAAAGATATTTGAGCCAACAGAAGGAACTTGACCCCAGTGTCAGTCTCCGATAACACGATGACTAATAGTTTGAATAGTCATTTGCGTGTCACTATGCACTAGGGTTGACGCGCACAAAAAAAATCTTTGCTTTTTTACTCGTCTTAAAGGCTTTTAACAAATTATTTATTGAAAATCTTCAATGGAACCTCGGAACACTTACTGAACTTCATATTTAAGACCAATATTATAATACTACTTATTACATCGTTCCCAAGAGTCTATCGAGAGAAGAAGTGCCGAATATAAACTATTGGGTTAGAAAAAAGTCATGTAAATCGCGTAAATTTTTAATTAATGGTAGGAACATAACCATGCTTAGCTATTTATAATTTATTCTGTTCTCTGCGTTGCATTTGCGGAGTGTTTTGTTTGGGTAATTTTTTTATGGATAGTGTTATTCTAAGAACGCAAAGATAACCTTTATCTTTGTGTTGCATCTAGAGCGGTGCGCAAATAGGTAGATATAGTACAAACAAATTAATGTAAATAAGTTCAGGAGGCTTATCATTGCATTAATGGAATGTGCAAATTCAATATTAGTTATAATAGAGGTACCGTCACATATTAAGGTCTCTTAAGCCACTCATCTAGTTCCCTAAATGTGTTTCTGTATGGTGGCAACGTTCGGTAGCTGAACAAGTTATTTAAATACATGTCGGTCACACGTGGGTACCTATCCTATTATACTCTGGTCACCAACCATAGCAGAATAACAATATGTTTACTGATTGTTCGAGTACAGTACGACCCAAAGACTACAATAGTATACTGTACGACCATAACAGTAGGTACGGGCTCTAGACATAATAATTTGTTAAGAATTATCAAGTACGTTGTTGTACGTTGCTCTGTTCTTCATTTCTAGGAACGCCTATAGTCGTACTTGAGAAACGGGGATATCTATCACATTGGAGCTTAAAAAATATCTCCGGCTAGAAGTGGGTGTGTGGATACTTCACACCTCTCCCTATTCCTTCGGGGACCCATGTATGAATTGAATATACATACATTGACACACGTTATGGTCATTTCTTTTTGTAAAATTCCAGTTCCTTGGCGTGTGGTACGTAGTGCAGAAGACATCGACAGCGTCACACTGCATCACGTATAACTTCACCAAAACTGACGAGCCCTACAAGTACGAACTAGAGCAAGTCTCCCAGCACTTCATACTGGGTCTCACGCCCTTGAAGCACGACTACAGGTGAATTATAATGCACACTTTGACGTCTAAAACTTCAAGTACAAGAACCGCTACCAACTAGCTAACCAACTAGCATTTAATCAAATCAGGCCCAATAAGTCTTTCCAATTAAAGTTTGAGATGTGTGGAAATGAAGCTTCTCATATCGGTGCGTTAGTAGGTGCATATTATAGGTGTAGACGACCGTCTGGTCTAGTAGTTAGAGCTCCTGACTGCGAAACTTGAGGTCGCGAGTTCGAATCCCGCTGAGGGCAAATATTTGTGTGATGAACACGAGTATTTGTACCTTAGTCTTGGATTTCCTATGTATGTAGGTATATATCTACCTATATAAGTAAATATATCGTTGTCTAGTTACCATAACACAAGCTTTGCTTAACATGGGACTGGGTCAATTTGTGTGAATTGTCCCAGGTATTTATTTATTATTATTTATTTATATTATGTATACTATGGGGCTGGTATATTTCGTTAAATATGCAACGTTTCCTTAATTGCATATTATGCAAAAGTAAGTAGTCAAACATGGGATAGCTAACTTATTGACTTTGTGGTGCATTGCCAGGTATACTGGTATTCTGACGGTGCCCGACCCAGCCGTCCCTGGCCGTATGAAGGTGCGGTTCCCACTGAGTAAGTCGTCTCACTCGTCTGCTTTACACACAAGAAATATGGATCGCTTTCTTTCCAATTTCTTTAGAAGGAACTAAAATAAAATTGCTCAGTGAAAAAAAAGCTCCTAATCTGTAAAGGACTACCCTAATGATAAATAAAATAATCTATGACTTTTTCGGATTCCTCCCATGTTAAAATAAGACATCTCTCCCGCCTCTACGGGTTTTACTTTATGTAAAATATATCCATTACCTACCTAGGTAAAAACGTTATACGTCCTTACCTAACGCGGTATGTCTTGTGGCCGAGATCAGAGTAAGAAAATCCCGAAAAATATGATAATTAAGTATAAATGAACCAGCTATGTTGTTTAGGTACACTGTTAATATGTGTAAGACTTCATTGAGAACGATGATATGAGTAGTGTTTCAAATCACTACTTAGGTTAAAAAACCTCCTCTATAATAGATATATATATACATACCGACTAGGATGACAAATTTTATATGTTGGCCCCGACGGCTAGCATCTAAAGTTTCATGCATTGTGTGCCATCAGGTGTGGCTGGCTCAGCAAGCTATACAGTGCTAGCGACAGACTACAGTACATACGCGGCTATCTTCACCTGCCAGAAGTTGGCCTTCGCGCACAGGCGGTCGGCTACCATCCTCTCCCGGACCAAAGAGTTGGACAAAATGTATATCGATAAGGTAAAACCTGCTTATTTTTGTTTTTGTAAACTGACTGGTCACTTGGCACATTTATTTTTTATAAATATTTTAAACGTTCAAACCAATATTATATGCTATACTATTTTTCTTGAGCCGTGGTGGCCGCAAGTTCGAATCCCGACTGTACCAATGAGTTTTTCGGAACTTAAGTACAGTGATTAGTCACACCACGATCTTTACGGTGAAGGAAAACATCGAGAGGAAACCTGCATACGTCTGAGAAGAAATTCAAAGGCGTATGGATAGTCGTGCTTGAGTAACGGCGATGGACTCGCCATCGGTCAAGTTGGCACCTAATATACCTCTGGCGGAAAGTGGGTGTGTGGGTATTACCTATACACCTCTGCCTACCCCTTCGGGGACCCTTGTGGGAAGGCGTGAGGATATATTATATATATAATTTTTCTTTACAATCACAACAGCTGATTTGCGTATCGATTCATTGCGGTTTCGTACATAATGAAATATGCACTACTTCAGTAGTAAAAGTCTAGAGAGAGCTGGCGTATATCCTCTGCCTACCCCGTCAGTCTCGGCGTGATAATATAGGCTTAAACCAACATGTAATAAGTACATACCTAATTGAACAAACGAATGTCGATATACAGATGCGCACGAAGCTGTCTTCGTACGGCGTGGATCCCTACGACCTGTCGATAATATCCCAGAGCGAGTGCCCCAAGCACCCTAACGGCTCCTCGGAGGGTGTCAACATTAACATCGAGCCGGACACTTTCTCCACACACAACATTGGCCAAGCAGTGCGGAAGACTGGCGGCGTGATCGGTTGGTCTAGTTTTTGATACAACGTCGTACCCACGTTAAGGCCAATTAGCTGAGGCCTTCTGTAAGGTTAATTCACAAAAAAGCTAACTTTTGACGTGGAACTGGTCTGTAATTCCTGTGGCAAAAATCTATCTATGAAACTCTCTGCGAACTTGTGAACTGCGAACAGTGTGTCAGTCAATGCTCGCTGTTTTTGAAGTTATTGTCGAACGAATGCATGTTTCCTTAAGATTATTTCCTTCACTTTGAACAGGGCCGTGGTGTGACCGTCACTGTTACTTAAGCTACTCAGGCAGAACTCTCTTATTAATTTAAATTCATAACTTCGCAGCTGACGGAGTGGAGTATGTGGTCGAAGCCGGCAAGAAGGTGTACAACAAAGTAGCGAGCAACAAGGAGGACCTGACCGAGCCGCCATCCAGCCATAACGTTCGACCTGAAATGGACGCCGAGTGGTTGCCTTAATCCACCCATGAGCTACTTATCCAATCAAGTCTGCCTACCCAAAGACATATTTTACGCAATTTTGTAGTTTTATTTGCATAGTTTAAGAGTGGTTGAACGATCCTACATTGTCATAATAGGATGATATCAATATGATTTTGCATATTTTTGGATATCGTGCTACATTACTCCAGTATTAGATGCATGGATGGGGTAAATATCTGGAGCTATTCCTTGCTTGTGATAATCAAATGATGCATGTGCGATGACATCATGTATCATAGTTTTGTAGTCAAACCGGATGATTTGAGAAACCGAGTTGTCAAAGCTATGTGCCGACACTCATACTAACGCCACCAGAACGCTTAAGCAACAAATTTATAAACATTATATCATATAGGTATGTAGCTTGAATTTTGATTGTAGCAGCATGTCATAATAAGTCATCATTGTAATGTATTTCATAATTATCTATATACTTTGTAAATAGAAATTGGTTCAGTCAACAATACCAAATGAGATTAAACCATTTATTGGTGTAACAATGCAACATTGTAGTATTCATAGTATGGAGTAAATAAAAACATTGAGGCTTTACTGTCTTTCTTATATTGTGAAGCACATCAAACCTGTGTTCATACTTTTGTCTTTCTTTATTTATATTTTGTTTGGTTGCTTCTGTGTGTGAATTTTGACATTTAGGCATTGTATTTATGTACACAGGTTTGTCTTCCTGTTACCCACAATGCTGTATGAGGGAAATTTTACTATTGTACTTGTTTAAAGAAGAATCAAAGCACATCCTGACGATTCGAAACACTTCTGTTAATCTCCAATCAATTATTTATAATTCCACGTACAAAATATAATATAACAATATCATATGTACATACTATGCTTGTACATACGTATTATGGCAAAATAATAAAAAATAACAAAACAATAACTGGAAGTTATTTGGTGACGTTCAGTGAGATTAAATGACCGTGCCTTCTATTTTGACCAACAACATTTTTATTAACACATAATGCTCATACAGTATAAAATGCTTCGATGTAATAGCTAGCTAACTATAAGCACAATTGCGGAATAAATTATTTTTTCTCTCTGTGCGTCCCATTACAATCCTAATAGGGTATTAAGTAGCGTCCTGCGATCACTCCGTCCTTTTCTCATTTATTTGAAATATGACGTTTATGAGCAGGACAGGACGAGGAGCATGACGACAATTATCTGGTCTTAAGGCTGGTAAGCGAAAGCATAATTTTATTTTTTTACACAAACAAAATATTTAAATAAACAAATTAGCTGGTTGAAGATGTGAGCGCGAAGTAGTTAAGGAGTGCAGCGTTCCAAGAAGCGAGGGTACAGACACACCTCGCGGATGTGATACCTGCACACAAGACGTACAATCACAGTATTACTCTACCACAATGTTTTACCAACTTCAGACGGATAGAGACGGAATAAGGGACGAATGGGTTCCTCTTTTTGCAGCACAGCTATTTCTTTTAGAGATCCATGTACCCTTCACTGAAAACCTTTCCACAAGGGTCCCTACATTTTAGGTGCTAACGTGACAGATGGCGAGATTTGTTCCCAAACGTATGCAGGTTTTCTCTCAATATTTTCCTTCTCCGTAAAGCTCGTGGTGTGACTAATCACTGTACTTATGTAAGTGCAGTCATGTTCTTTTAATCTTAAGATGTTCTCACTTGTTAGTGATCCAAATAAGTAAATAAATAAGTTGTCAAAAAAGTCAATATTTTGAGTGAATAGTATATATTGTAGTGTAATATATAATAGTGACCTGTCCAGTAGCCAGCACAGGAACCGCTCGAGCCCCAGCCCGTAGCCGCCGTGAGGCACGGAGCCGAACTTACGCTGGTCGGTGTACCAGTAGTACGGCGTGGGGTCGATGCCCTCCCGCCTGTAGCCTGGAACACATCCAAATGTTCTATAAAGTACATAGCTTATACACGTAGATCATTGTATCGGACGACGTCGCGGGAAAAGTCTGCTTCCCTGCGTGTGTTCTACCACTTGTAAAACACAGTACTTTGACGAATAATTCGACTTGATGCTCACCGGCTACTGTCTACCACCAAAACTCTGGCCTTCGAAGGGGAATACTATCCCCTACTTTCGAATCAACTATTTCAGTTTCACCTTTCTTTGAGGTCTTTCTCAGATAGTAAGTACAGCAAGCATGGCGTTCTGCAAGAAGGGTATATACTAGCTGTGCCGCGCGGTTTCACCCGCTAAGAATTTTATTTAATGGAATATTTTTTATGGAATAAAATGTACCGTAGTTCTACCTCTGTGCAAAATTTCATCGAATTCCGTTCAGCCGTGTTGGCGTGATTGAGTAGCAAGTACCGTGCCCCCCATATATAGTAGTACGAGTAGAGTATGTGGCGCACCCTCCATGAGCTCCTCGTGGTCCCATATCCTCATGGAGCCGCCGACGATCTCGCCCACGCCGGGCATGAGCACGTCCACGGACTCGGTCAGCCGGCGGTCCTCGGCGCAGCGCGACATGTAGAAGGATTTGATCTCAGCGGGGAACTTGCACAGCAGGATCGGCACGCCTATCGCGTCGGTCATCTTGCGCTCGGGCATCTCGGGGATATCCTGAGGTAAAGTGTTTATTAATGTATGACTAGCTGTCCGTTCAGTTTCGCTTTGCTGAAAAAGTAGAAGCTCCTGAAACATGACACCAGCGCCAAAAATTTAAAAACCTTCTAATTTTGTGGGTATGTGTTGTAAGCTTTAATAAGACGAGCTAAAATGCCTTTGCCATCTAAAGTGGGTTGTCACTCACCTCTCCAAACTCGTAGAAGGAGCCATCCTCCTTGGTGATGTTGTTGGCTCGCAGGTATTCGATGGCTTCCGTATACGCCATGCGCTTGAATGGCCTCTGCGGTTTCTGTACGAGATCAACATTTATTTATTTCTATTTTATAACTCACAAAAACTTAGTTCGATGGAATACTAAATACTGCAGTATAAAGTACCTAATTCTAAATTAAAAAAAAATATATATTAAACTCAAGAAACATAACACTTGTGGCCTATGCTTAAAAGTGTTAATAAATTATAAAACTTTTGACGGCCTGGTTATTGGTCCTATCTACTGGTCTGATAGTCAAGTGGCGAGAGCTATGAATGCAATGCTATAAATGTGGCAAATTTCATTATAATAAAAATAAACTCATAATACGTGATTCAAAATATGTGATATTGGTTAACGTGTACCGTATTAGACTGTCGTCCATGTCGTTTGCACTCATGCATGTGATGATCATGCAGTAATGGTCTTTAATTGGAGTATCAGTCAGTGGTAACCGCTTAACATAGACTAACACCCTTGCTTTAGTCGCATGCTTAGAATATAATACAATATAGTAGTATAGCATAGAGGAAGGTAGCTACTATGCGATCGAATGCGTAATTTGGACGTATGATGGAAGTACATATTACGAATGCCAACAAAATTAATCCTGAATTTGGCATGTGATTGAGCAAAGTACATATGTGTATAGAATGAATATGAATGAAACCTTGAAGGTAGGGTTCAGTTCATAGACGAGGTGTCCCTCGGGTGACGCCAGCACTCTCTCTACGACATCCACCACCAAGTCCTCCAGCCGGTCCAGGAGTTCTTCAAACGTTATGAACGGGCACTCCGCTTCTACGTGGCTGTACCTGTTAGATCAAATTAATTCATAATTAATCACCCTTTGAAGTTGTCAGCCGAAGGTGGGAGACTAATATATATACATGCATCGTGATTAATGAAATACTTGCAATGCAAAGCTCAACGATTATTACAACAGTTTTTTTACTTAGTAGGTAGTGATTAGACACACCACGAGGTTCACGGTGAAGGAAAAGTTCGAGAGGAATTCCGCATGCAAATGAGAAGAAATTCAAAGACTGGTGTTTTGTTTTGTTGTTATTGGGAAACGACGATGGACTCGGCTACCTCTTCACGGATCTAAGGCAAGGTGGGAAGGCTACTCATTAATACAGGGAGCATTATAATTGTCAATATATGCGCAGTAAGTGTCCATATGTGTAAGAGCGCAGGCCTCACTCAGCGAGGTGCCGGCGCGTGCGCGACTGCTCGGCGCGGTAGGACTGCGCCACGCAGTACACGTCACCCAGCGCCGCCAGGCACGTCTCCAGGTACAGCTGCGAGCTCTGCGTCAGGTACGCTTGCTCTCTGCGACACACACACACACACACACACACACATACATATAACGGAATCCACAACAAGCAGGTTAATAGTTTCGGAGCAATACGTAGACAAATAATACAAACAACTATTATTTTCTTTATATAGATAATATATGCTCAGCGTTTTATATATTCGGCCAACGTCTTGAGATCTCGAGTTCGATTACCGCCGAGGGTGGATATCCTATGTATTTATGTTTGTATCTATGAACTTATTATGTTTATATCTACTAAGAATGTATATCGTTGTGTTGTATGTTCCCATTATATAAGCATTTGCTCCAGGTACCCAAAGTAGGAGAACTTGAAGAGCGTGCTGCCCCCCTCGCACTGCGTCTGCACCAGCGTGGGCGGCGTGACCTCGGCGTAGCGGCGCGAGGCGAAGTGGTCGCGGAAGGCGCGCGTCACGGCGGCGCGGGCGCGCAGCACCTTGGACGTGTTCTCGCCGCGGATCATTATGTGCCTGCGCACACATGTATTTTATTTTATTTATTTTTATTTATTTATGTAGGTACCTATTAGCCCCAGCACTAGCGAAGGATTGCATGCTTACTTAATATCCCAGTGCCTCAATAAGTTCATTGTCTTCCCTAATTTTAGTGCCGAGAAAACCGCGTTTTATAACACAATTTATAAAATCTAATGTCTTTATTTGGTTGTAACGACCCGTTGATCTGTTGGAGAACTGCTCATTACTGGAACATAGCACTACCCAGAAGACAGCGATTTTCTGTGAGGTAGTGCCACAATTGGGCAACACAAGGATAGAATTATGTAGAGCTCGGCCTGCTTAAAAATAAAATAGCAACATTATCATGTATTTTTTTTATTAAATGTATTTAGTGTGATGTATCACATGTGTACAAGTAATCACGTAGATACCCAAACGGGGTAGACGGCGAGAGTAGAGCGCCAGTTCTCTATAGAGTTAAAGACCTCTTTCGCTTCATCTGCATTTGGAATATATGAAGACGTTGTATTCTCAAGCAGTTTTAACCATATACATAATATGTACATATAGAGGCTACCTGTTGTCCAGTTGTACGTCCGGCAATGCTTCCTCGTTGAGGATGGCGTCTGCACCACCAGGCGGGGCGAGCCCGATCAGCTCCCAGTAGTCTGCCGTCAGCTCGTGACCGCCAGGCGCCTGCAGAGAGACAATGAAGATGGATGAAATAAATCTTAATCTGCAAACTTTTATAATATAATAATATAACCTCACGCCTTCCCACAAGGGTCCCCGAAGGGGTAGGCAGAGGTGTATAGGTAATACCCACACACCCACTTTCCGCCAGAGGTATATTTGGTGCAAACTTTTATAAAATTATAAATTCCAATCCATCGGACACTCAAGGATGGGAACGTAACGTACTCGAAACCAGCGAGCATGTATGAAGAGACTTGTGAATACGTATACTTTTTAAGCATCAGCACTTAGCCTATTACCATTAAGTCTTAACCACAATTGACACTGTGATACTTGACAGTAGACTATTAGATTTTCCATAACGTAGAGATTAACGTATACAATGCCTATTATGAACCTTTTGTGAAAAACTTGTAGTTGAGTGTAGTATACACTTAGAGGCAAAGTTTTTCATATAACCTCCTTAATAAGTCCTTACAGTTTTTCCTTCGGGCACAACTTCAAGTTTCCCGTAGACGGCGATAGATGACTCTGTAGAGAGCACGAGGGCGTTGTAAGTTTGGCACAGGTCTCCGTGCAGTACGCATTGCAGGAAGCCGGTGCCGTCGCGTAGTGTTACGAAGATCAAGGAGCGCCCCTGACGCCGCAAGCGGTGTACCCAGCCGCGGATGCACACCCGATCTCCACGGTGGTCAACCGCTGTTGGAAAATTATATATTAAACAAAAAAATTGATGTATATAAAATGTAGGATAAAAACCCGTGAATCAATTTTATAATACATTCATTATATCTCTTGTTGTGTTTCATGTGGGATACCCTATTTTTGATGTGAAACATCTATAGCCGCACGTAAAACCGATTTCTGGCGTGGCAACGCGTCGCCACGGCATGCGTCGTCGTCGCAACAAAAGTATCCTCATTACCAAGTGCAAAAGAGATAGATGTCATAACTCATCACAGACTATACAGAAACAGACATGTGAGCTGCTTCACAGAGTAGGCACAAAGGGTAGGTTATTAGTTGATGTTATTTTTTTGTAATGCAGTTGTTATATAAATTGAATTGTTATATTTTGTTCTAATTTTATGAGTTGTGTTACTTGAGTAGTATATATATAGAGCATATATAATATATTATTATATATGCTCATATCCTCACGCCTTTCCACAAGGGTCCCCGAAGGGGTAGGCAGAGGTGTATAGGTAATACCCACACACCCACTTTCCGCCAGAGGTATATTAGGTGCCAACGTGACACGGCTCAAATTATATATGCTTGAGTAATAATATATTTTATATCTATGTTTGGAACAAATGTACTCATCAACTAATGGACTTTGACCCTTAGAATGCTTATATTATCCCTTAGTAATATGCGCTTTATGCAAACCAGAGATAAGCGCGGGTTTGAAGGTGACGCGAGCGAAGCCGCGCGCAAAAGCTAGTTTAATATAATAGGCATAAAACTTGGTAGGGCAAAATGTCATGTCTGATTTAATTAATCTATATTGTTTGTAGTGTATGTGACGACGCATCACAGCAAATTATATGTCTCTATCTGGCACGTGATAATTAAATCATACCATCCTACTTTCACGACTCATCTAATGTAGTGTGTGTGACATTGCTAATTCCGTTGTCAATAGAAACAGCACAACAATATCGATGCTTATTTAAATATGTCAAAGTTTTAATAATTGACGAAATCAGTATGATTGGTGCCGAGCTCTTGAACCAAATAGACGCAAGACTAAAGCAAATAACCGGAAATTTTGATGAAAATTTTGGTGGTCTAGACATTATTTTTATTGGAGATTTGCGACAATTACCTCCAGTCCGTGCAACTCCAATCTATAAGCAGTCTAAACAACGGATGATTGGACCGTTCGGCCACATATGGAGTACTGCTGCCACCTGTGGGCTGGAGCCCCTGGATACCAGCTTGGGCCTTTTGACGCGGTTCAGAAACGCGCCGCTAGAATTGTCGATAATCCCATGCTCACAAGCGGCTTGGAATCACTAAGTCTGAGGAGAGACTTTGCCTCCCTGTGTGTGTTCTACAGCTTGTATAACGGGGAGTGTTCTGCAGAATTGTTCGATATGATGCCCACTTCCACCTTCTACCACCGCACCTCTCGCCATCGACGGGGAATTCATCCCCATACCTTGGAACCACAAAGGTCTCGCACTGTGCGCTTCCAAAGGAGTTTTCTTCCGCGAACGCTCAGGCTGTGGAATGAGCTCCCCGTTGAGGTTTTCCCTGGAGAGTACAGCATGGAGTTCTTCAAGAAGGGTGTGAAAAGATTCCTGCAGGGTCGGCAACGCGCGAGTGATACCCCTGGTGTTGCAAGCGTCCATAGGCGGCGGTAACCGCTTACCATCAGGTGGACCGCATGCTTGTTTGCCACCCTAGTGGTATAAAAAAAATAACTATCAAAAACAATAAAGACAAACTACCATTGATTTTAGCTGGGGATTTCAATGTAAATTTTGCAAAAGATTAATCAACGCCATTAATTACGTTTCTCCAAGAAGAATTTCAATTGCAAATTAATAACAATCCAAGAGAACCTACCACCAGATACGGAACAACAATAGATGCTGTATTTATTAGATATCTTGATAATGTTATGTCCAATACTTTTGTAACATACTTCAGTTACCATCGACCAATTGTCACAGTAATAATACCGTAATAATAAAATAAATAATACCGTCCTCAGAGGCAACATCGAATATAACTAATACCGAAGTCACTGATTAAACGAATTAAGTAGTCAAGATTTGACATAAATTCGTAAATTTTTGTATTTTTTGTATTTAATGAAAATAAATGTTTATTCAATAAATAGTCATCGTTATCTGGAAAAAAATCGTAATATTTTATTTTATCATTATGACATATTTAGTTCCTATCACAATATGTTCTTTTCTGCATATTACTTTTACAAAATAATGTCGATGTTTCACATCTGCCAGGCGTCCCGTGACGGCTCACGTAATTTTTTTTTAATCTGCCTCTTATATTCCACCGTCATTTTACTACATGATTAATACTTCTAGTGCTATCCATATAATGAATGAAAATATTTGCACATATGCAATGAGGGGTGCCTTTTCATTCATCTGGTTAATCCTACTAGTATTATAATATATGCAAAATTCCAGTGAGGATGTTTGTGCCTCTTTCTGCTTAAAGTAATTAATGGAATTTGAAGAAATTGTGTAAAGAGATTATTAGCTTGCTTAAAACATAGAATATTGTTTGTTCAGAAAGAAAAATCTACTCATAAATAAGATTAAACACAGGTGAAACTGCGGGACACATGTAGCTACTCAATTTTCCTTTTATTTGTCCTACTAAGATGTTGAAATACCTCGCCTTGCAAAAACAGAGCTACAATGGCTTACAATAATTTCTATTGACACAAATGCTCACTATTTACAATAGTTTTATTGACTGAATTACGTTCATGTGGCTTGTGGCAGAAACTGCCACATCAATAGGCATATCAATCTATCTATTAAACAAAGCAGGAATTATCATGTGTTCAGGAGTTTATAAGATACTTAATCAGATGTTGGTTGTTACTGGAATTATAATTCAGGAAAGTTAAAGGGGATCAAGAGGTTATAAGATTCTTAATCAGATGTTAGTCTTCAATACCTCATACTCTATGCTCAATGGCTCCTTGCATGATTGATGCTGATGAGTTACAAAAGGTTGGTAATATATGATAAAGTTAATAAGTTAATAAGGCCCAGTATAGGCTAAACATACAATTAAGTATTCTTGTATGAGTGAATAAGATAATATATGTTTTCGTTGTTGGTGTGTATTGTTAGGAAATATGTAATATAATAATATATCCTCACACCTTCCACAAGGGTCCCCGAAGGGGTAGGCAGAGGTGTGTAGGTAATATCTACATACCCACTATCCGCCAGAGGTATTTCCGGCAGAGGTATTATTAGGTGCCAACATGATAGATGGCGAGTCCATCGCCGTTAGTCAAGCACGACTATACATAGGCCTTTGAATTTCTTCTCAGACGTATGTAGGTTTATCAATTACATTCCTGGCTACTTATGGAGTGAGATATACATAATACCCTTAAATAAAATATTGATCACAAGCCGTTCCCCAATAGTTCATGGTGGAAAAACATTTTTCAAATTTTATTGTGTAATATTTCCTGTCATTAGTTTATAATATTAGTATATACCTCAATATGTCATTAATTTAAAAAAACCACATGGACTGCAAAACACTCAATTGCTTCATTTATTCATTGAATACTGGTTTCTCTTGGCTTTGTATGAACAAAGCTTAAAATTTGATGAACATCAACTTTACTTAAGAGATAAACATTGAAGTGCCTGTGAATCATAATATTGCATCATACATTCAATCAAGTACCTTGTATGCACTGACAACTGTTGAGGGGAATTACCTTATATATATATCCTCACGCCTTCCCACAAGGGTCCCCGAAGGGGTAGGCAGAGGTGTATAGGTAATACCCACACACCCACTTTCTGCCAGAGGTATATTAGGTGCCAATGTGACAGAATTCCCTTATAATAGACAAATAAAAAGGATAAATGAAAATATTTATATCATGTTGATATGACTATCAGAATAGCTAGAATAGAATAGTAGTAGTTGTGGTTACCTGTAATTGGGTTGACACTTATGTATGTTTTATTATGGCATATTCTGTTAATATTACGGTGTTCTTACCTATTGGTGATCCAAATAAATAAATAGCTAGTATTTTTGACAGGTCATAGCTTTAGCTGGTCAGTACAGATCCTGTTTATCACATACAAGTTCATATTAATATACATATCATCACACCGAGCCCATACTAGAGCTAAATATATATACATCCCAAAATAAGATGTTCAGGGGAATTACCTGACTATAAATTATAAATATAGGTGTGGCTTATCAAGCAGTAGATATATTACAAGATAATAATAGTAATAGAAACTCACCTTGGCTTATTTTCGCTATGACTGCCTTAGGCAAACTGGAATCTTCTTTAATGACTATCTTCTTTGCTTCTTCGAGGTTCTGTTGTCTTTTTTCATTGCTATCCTCTTCAGCTTTAACCTTATCTGCCACTTTGTAGCTTTCCCGCACCCAGATCTTTTGTATCTTCTTCAATTGCGATTTCGCAGCCACTTCATATGTTTTACCTTCATCCTTTGCGTCTACGTATATCGTAGGAAAGGGCTCCTTGCCCGCATGCCGCATCGCCTGCAAAACCGTCTTGAAAGGCTTTTCCTCTGTTCCACTGCCCGTGTCATCGCTCCCTCGCTTGTCCGATGTGTATATTTCACCTAAACAATATGTTTAAAGCCTTAATTTGCTTACGTGTATGTTAGGTTAGGGTGATTTAAGGTAGACGTGAAAAATACTAACTTAAACTGAGGCTTGCTAAGTCCGCCATCTCGTTGTATTAACTCTCTTTAACACCGTATAGCCGTGGAAATTAAGAATGATTCAAAATTATACAGCACGCATACCGCATTGAAGATATTTAAGACAAACTTGAATTTATACTAGACATGCACCTAGATAAGATAAAACTTGTGCATGCAGATAGTTGTCAGTTAATAAATAAACGTCAAAGTCAAATTAAAGCTATTTCGAACTGCCAGGTGTCAGTTTGGTTTAGTGACGTAATTTGGAGGGGAAGCAATAGTTTTTTTTCTATAAAATTAAAATGATTTCTAACAAATCGATTAACTTAGAAATAATCGATTTCTAACTATTCGAAATGTTGAATTTTTTTGTACATAATAAAACTGCCAAATCGATAGTAACTAA
This sequence comes from Drepana falcataria, assembly GCA_945859725.1. Classification (NCBI taxonomy): domain Eukaryota; kingdom Metazoa; phylum Arthropoda; class Insecta; order Lepidoptera; family Drepanidae; genus Drepana; species Drepana falcataria. Next base: position 2,883,103 of record OX243941.1, on the reverse strand, counting down.
AACAAAAATCTAATGTGTTAAAATCTAAAAAGTTTATTTTTCAACTGATCTATTATATTATTATTCAGTTACCTCACCGACACCGTAATTTAGGTGCCTCACAGACGGCGAATCCATCGCCTGTCACGTTGGTACCTAAATTACGGGAGAGTGTGGGTGGGCACAGATGGCGCTGTGAAAAATTCCAATAAAATGTGTAGTTTGGCTACATTGGTTTGGATTAAACCAATGTAGCCAAATAAGCCATAACTTTTCTTTTTACTAAAAAAAAATGATCGATTTTTGATTAAGAGTAACAATTATTAAAACTCGACTAAAGAAAAAACAATCCATTATATTTTCACATCCCTGCTTTGGTTTGACCCGATTTAGAAGGAGCGGTGAAGAACACAAATTTAGCCAAATTTAAACCTCAAAATTCTATCAGTTCTTATATATTAGTTCTATCTTCTTCCTTGGTATTTGATCTTTAGTAACACATCCTCAGTTGTGATAAAGTTTAATTCCTACAGTCTGACCGCTCAAACGCACGGACCTCTTCAAAACGGGCCAGCGTCACAAGACAACACAATAGCGCCTACGGATTGGGAGTTTAGTTAGCAATTATAATCATCAATTAATAGTCCATTCAACTCTGCTGATAGGGCCCGTCTCCTGGCAATCGCTAGATGGGAGTCCGGACTCTGGCTTCATGCATTACCCTCTTTTAATATCGGTACGCTGTTAGATGATGCAACCTTCAGATTGTGTGCGAGCCTACGTTTAGGCGCTAAATGTATTGTCCCATATCGGTGTCACTGCGGGGATATTGTCAATGACTCCGGACACCATGGTCTATCCTGCATCAGCAGTGCCGGCCGTATATCACGTCATTCCTCCATAAATGACTTGATACGCCGGGCTCTGGTCAGCGCCGGTGTGCCTGCTGTGCTGGAACCAGTCGGTCTCGCTTGCGGCGATGGCCGGAGGCCGGACGTTATGTCTCTGATGCCATGGAGGATGGGTCGGCCCTTAGTGTGGGAAACTACGTGTGTCGATACACTGGCTCCTTTCCATCTTCCTGACACATCGGTGGCGGCCGGCGCCGCTGCTGCTCAGCAGGAGTGCCTCAAGCGCCGCAAGTATGCCTGTCTCGGGTCAGGTTACATATTTGCTGCATTTGCGGTTGAAACTCTGGGGCCTTGGGGTCCTGAGGCTCACCATCTTTTTAAAGAGGTCTCGCGCCGTCTAGTCGAGACCTCTCGTGACAGGCGGGCTGGAACATATCTCGCTCAGAGAATCAGCATTGCTATCCAGCGTGGTAATGCTGCTAGTCTTCTTGGCACGTTGCTTCGGGTTACCGATTTGGGACCAATATTATAAATGTAAGTAAGAGAAGAAGAGCCGTGGTGGCCGAGTGGTTCGAGCAGTTGCCTGCGACGCAAAGGTCGCAAGTTCGAATCCCGACTGTACCAATGAGTTTTTCTGAACTTAAGTACAGTGATTAGTCACACCACGAGCTTTACGGTGAAGGAAAACATCGAGAGGAAACCTGCTGGAGTAACGGCGATGGACTCGCCATCTGTCACGTTGGCACCTAATATACCTCTGGCGAAAAGTGGGTGTGTGGGTATTACCTACACACCTCTGCCTACCCCTTCGGGGACCCTTGTGGGAAGGCGTGAGGATATATTATATTATTATTATAAGTAAGAGATAATTAGTTCTACAACTTTACTATTATAAATACTGTTAATTGTTATTGTAAATAAAGATTGTCTGAGATTAAGTTTAAAGTGGAAATATTTTTTGTCCCTCTCACTATAATAGTAATTATAAATCAATATTCGATGAACTGTAGAGGAAAATCGGGGAATCCCCGTCCATAGGTAGAAAACATAAGTGATATTGGTGTGAGCACCATCGCCGCGAGCACAATCAATCAATCGGGAAGAAACTTGCATCACATATTTAAGTAGGTAGGTATAGTATTTTGGTATACTTGTATGTACCTAGTACCTAGTTTGCAAGGTAATATAAATGAACTAAAATAGATGAACATGTGATCCAGTGTGCTATATCGGTAAATGGGCAAATTCTAGAGCAAGTGAATGAATTTGTATATCTAGGAAGCATGTTCACCAGAGATGGAAAGTATGAAAAAGATATTGATATGGATAACTGCTGTCCACAACGCGATATTGGTACCTATGTTGTTGTATGGCAGTGAATCCTGGGTAGGTATGTCAGAGGAAGTATGAAAATAGTTTGAATGCTGTTGAGATGCGATCTCTTCGAAAAATGTGCGGAGTAACGATATAGATCCGCAATCCACAATGAAGAGATTCGCAAATCAACTGTCGTGAATGAGGGCGTGATTGTAAAGATGAAGGCAGGCATGTTACGTTGGTTAAGAAAGATTGATGAAACATATACAAAGCAAAAGTGTGTGCAAGAAAAGGCAGAGGAAGGCCACGTTCCAACTACCTGGATCAAATCGATCGGTCGCTCAAGGACGGGAACGTTAAGAGTACTCGAAACCGACGAGCATGTATGAAGAGACTGATGAATGTGGACGAAGCGAAAGAGGTATGCAAGTCTAGAGAACCGGCGCTCTATACTCTCTGCCTAACCAGTTAGGGACTTGGCGTGGTGATATAATAAAACAAACTACATTGTTTGACGTTTAATTAAAAAGCTTTTATTTTTTTATTAGGTGACACTATATCGATTGATACATGTCTTTCAGACGCATTTAAGTTTTACAAATGTTAGAACCTTACCTTGGGTAAAATAGACATGGCTGTTGCTGCAATCCATTTTAAAAGCGAATTCATTCTCGAACGTATTCCAGGTTTTCTCACTGACCGACAGGACAGATATCTAGGTAAGTTCTGTGACAACAGTACCTAAATAATAAAGATTTAATTCTTTTAGCGGAAAATAAGTATCAAAAGGATTATAAAAATAGTATCCTCACGCCTACCCATAAGGGTCCCTGAGGCAGAGATGTATAAGTAGTACCCACACAACCACATAAGAATTACCATATGGCTCGACGGTTCAACCATTTCAGATTTTTAAAAGTAACTCTCCCCCTTAAAAGCAATTTAGTATGAAGGCCAAAATTTGGTCTGGTCCCAGACATATGATCTGCCTGTTCCATAGTGGAACCTATGGCGGGTTTTGAAATAGACCGGGTAAGACAATGGACATAATGTTAGCGATAAATGTGTACAGCGGTATCTGTTATTCACGGTACAGGCCCAGTTATCTTTAAAAAATGTTTTGCATCTTTATCTATAATGCCTCTACTGTATAGTGCCATCCACGAAGACGTGCCCCACTAATGTCTAGTCGAGGGGGTCGCGGGACGCAGGGAGTATGGCTACGAGTCTATTAACTTTACGGTGAAGGAAAACATAGAGGGAACCTGCATACGTCTGAGAAGAAATTCGGAGGTGTATGTATAGTCGTGCTCCAGTAACGGCGATGGACTCGCTATCTGTCACGTTGGCACCTAGTATACCTCTGGCGGAAAGTGGGTGTGTGGGTATTACCTATACACCTCTGCCTACCCCTTCGGGGACCCTTGTGGGAAGGCGTGAGGATATATTTATATATATATGAAATGTGTGTGGTTTATTAAACATTGACCTCAAGAACAATGATAGTGATCACGTAGTAAAATAACATTGGTTCAATCTCCAAAATAAAATATTTCTTACGGCTTGTCTGATACAAGTGGCTACTAACTCATGGGCACAAGGCACTCGCAATACACGGCATATTACGTAACCAGCCTTACCTACATTAAAGAAAAATACCTGCATAAGTGACAGGGGGACCGTTCCCCACGCAGTCTGCACAGCCATTCCTTGCAGTCCAAAGGCGGACATTGCTCTAACGAGATTGCCTATTGTCCTGCCCATCTTTAAGAATTATTTTAAGGAAATTTTGAAAAAAAAAACGTTCTACAAATAGAACTGGCGTGTGAAGTGAAGTGGTAATAGAACTTTCACTCGAGTCATCACTTAGTGTGAAGTCTTTATTAACTTGGGTACGTGGTTGAGAAAACGTTTGTAGCACCTAAATTCATCTCATTCAAAATCACCATAACCAACGAGCCTGGCAAATATTAACTAGACTATTGAATCACTACATACAGACCGTCACACCCGTTATGCAGTATTTGTAAGTGTGCTTTTAATCACTTTCCCGTGCTCCAAATTTTACAAATTTAAACAGATTATAAATAAAACACAAGCCGTAAAATCATTTTAATTGCCATTAACGAATTGGGTATAAAGGTTGTGCAAATCGATCAGCCTTCATCTCTGTTACGCCTTTCCAACAGCTTGCCTGAAGACAGAGTAGGCAACGGTATATATGTAAACCATGTTTATTCTGAGGCGTAAATGCAGATGTCGATGATAATGTTCGCTTGTCTGTCGCTGTCACAGGTACAACTTTACCATAGGTCTTTGTGATTTTAGTCAGGCTTACTTACGAAGTTTTCTTCCACCGTAAAGTACCTATGCATTGTGGTAAATCAGTGACTTTTACGTACATGTCAAAGAGATGAAACCCCTGGCCCTGTCCGCTACCCCGCATATCTATGGTCGGAACATCAAAACCTATTCAGAGTCATCAACTAACCAATGTCATATATTTTAGTTAGCAAACTAATGAAGACAGAATCCACGTGCTTTGTATAGGTGGTCCAAGAGCATACAATATTTTTACCTTAAACATGACGTAGGTACTACAAAAATTTTAACTACGACGGTTTCCGGTCTGTGCCTGACTCAAGTATTCCTGGCCGTGTGGAGGTGTGGTTCCCGTTAGGTAAGCACAGTTAGCAAGCACTTTCGTCTTTAGAGTAAGTAATACTAATAGGTAATAACTATTTGTCTGTAACCTAAAACGATTGGACTCTGTGGGGCATTATTAAAATTCGTCACAATTAAACGTTATTGCATCAAGTTTTGAATAAAATTACAGGCGTTTACGCCGAGAGTGACCTATATAACGTTGGTAGTATTAAAAGTCGCATACACTGCGACCGAAGAGTTGATATACTTCCCTTTCGCGCCAATACACGAATCTGCCAATACAATTAGATGGCACCATTTATGAACCCAGGAGAAGATAGTTCCACTAAGGTTGGCAGTCAAGTTCCGCGCGATGACAATACGAATAATGTGGGTAATATTAATTACCTACCGTTTTGTTTCTGCAGTGGAACGGGCGTTGTAAATCACAATGGTATTGTTACGAGCTGGGGTTCGGGATAATTTAATGATAGCCGGTTGATGCACTTTAAACGACACTTTATTCTATACACAGAATAATTCCGGAAACTTGTACGATAAATCAGTACACTATCACTATAGCACTATTCACTATAACACAGTACTAGTAACACACAGTAAACCCTAGGCACTGAAACACTTCTACTCTGTGTGCACTACAACACAGTAACAGTAGAACACAGTAAACACTAGGCACTGAAACACTTCACTAACACTGTAACACTCACTATAGTCACCGATAGACCACTTGTGATCAATCGCACTGAACTCTACTCACTAACTCTAACTCAGACTCTCTAAACTGACTCACTTAACTAACTCTCTAACTAACTCTGACTGAACTGACTCTCTCAACTGAACTAACTGTGCCCATCGGGTACCGCCTTATATATGGCACCGGCACGATATTCTAGATATCGGTGGAAGGTTCTAGACCGCCATTAAGACTTTCGTGGAATAGCCATTTAAATGCATCCGCAGAACAATGGCCGGGCGACGTAAACAAGTTGTTTACGTCCTTTCTTAATTGCATCCTTTTGTTTACATTTCCGGCTAAGTGTTGTTGTTTGGCATGGCTTTCACACGGCAAGCCCTCCAGAACCTTCCATCGTAACACTGCCCCCTCCTTAGACATGCTCGTCCCGAGCATCGTTAGACCCATGGTAGCGCGCCAATCGATCGACGTGGACGACCTTCGGAGCTCCTCGTGGTCCCTTTTGTATCCGATATATCACATCGATGATCCTAGTGACAACCCGGTAGGGTCCATCCCATCTTGCTCGTAGCTTGGTAGATACTCCTTTCTTCCGTACTGGATGGTGAAGCCACACCAGGGATACCCTGCCGAATCCAGGATTGTTGATGTTTCCGTCATAGCGGGTCTTCATCTTTTCAGACTTCTTTTGACCGAATTGCCTCTTGTGGCCGCAGAAGCCGTTCATTCTCATGCGCCCGTCACCCGCATAATCCGTCACAGAAATTGGAGAGTTCGGTATTCTTGGGGCTCCTCCAAAACCAGCAAGCCTCCTCGTTGTCCTGGCCTCTATCATGGTCCTGTCTAGACTTGCTGGACAATTAAACTGCAGGTAGCCCTTTTCTTTGACTGCCGTAATTTCTTTTCCAACATGAAAAGTCAGCTCCTTAAAATGATCGGTTTGCTCCTCTTTATCATGCTTCAGCTGCTCCTGAAGCTGTCGTGTCTGCTCTTCCTGAAATAGCACTTGTGCTTCCTGACGTCGCACTTGCTCCTGACGCCGCACTTGCTCTTCCTGACGTCGCACTTGTTCTTCCTTATCGCGCCTCAGTTGCTCTTGAAGCTGTCGTATCAGCTCTTCCTGACATCGCTCTTGCTCTTCTTGAAGTTGGACTTGCTCTTCCCGAAGTTGTACTTCCTCTTCCTGACGTCGCACTTGCTCTTCTTGACGTCGCACTTGCACTTCCTTATCACTCCTCAGCTGCTCTAGAAGCTGTTGTGTCAACTCTTCCTGACATCGCTCTTGCTCTTCTTGAGGATGCACTTGCTCTTCTTGAGGATGCACTTGCTCTTCTTGAAGATGCACTTGCTCTTCCCGAAGTTGCACCTGCTCTTCCTTATCGCACTTCAGCAGATCTAGAAGCTGCCGTGTCTGTTCTTTCTGACGTTCTTCCTGACGTCGCCTCTGCTCTTCCCAACGTTCTTCCTGACGTCGCCACTGCTCTTCCCGACGTTCTTTCTGACGTTCTTCCTGACGTCGTCTCTGCTCTTCCTGACGTTCTTCCTGACGTCGCCACTGCTCATCCTGACGTCGCCACTGCTCTTCCTGACGTCGCCACTCGTCTTTCTGACGTCGCCACTGCTCTCCCTGACGTCGGTCCATCTCCTGCAGCAACGTTATGAGCTCAGCTATGTCGATGGTAGCCGAAACTTGAGGATTCATTGGCGGTGCATTCCCAGCATCGCCAGTGGCCGTCGGCTCCGCAGCCTGCTGCTCTTGCTGCATTGCTTGGGTTGGACCCGGAGTGTCGTCTTTTGGTAGAACCGGCATAATTATCCCTCACTTCTGACACCAATTGTTACGAGCTGGGGTTCGGGATAATTTAATGATAGCCGGTTGTTACCCTTAAACGACACTTTATTCTATACACAGAATAATTCCGGAAACTTGTACGATAAATCAGTACACTATCACTATAGCACTATTCACTATAACACAGTACTAGTAACACACAGTAAACCCTAGGCACTGAAACACTTCTACTCTGTGTGCACTACAACACAGTAACAGTAGAACACAGTAAACACTAGGCACTGAAACACTTCACTAACACTGTAACACTCACTATAGTCACCGATAGACCACTTGTGATCAATCGCACTGAACTCTACTCACTAACTCTAACTCAGACTCTCTAAACTGACTCACTTAACTAACTCTCTAACTAACTCTGACTGAACTGACTCTCTCAACTGAACTAACTGTGCCCATCGGGTACCGCCTTATATATGGCACCGGCACGATATTCTAGATATCGGTGGAAGGTTCTAGACCGCCATTAAGACTTTCGTGGAATAGCCATTTAAATGCATCCGCAGAACAATGGCCGGGCGACGTAAACAAGTTGTTTACGTCCTTTCTTAATTGCATCCTTTTGTTTACATTTCCGGCTAAGTGTTGTTGTTTGGCATGGCTTTCACACGGCAAGCCCTCCAGAACCTTCCATCGTAACAGTATATACTTACTCTGGAAAACCTTTGGTGGTTCGTTGTAAACACGAGATAATGCTTTGTACAATTAAATGTAATAAAAAAACTACAATATTTATAATCATCTTGGGTAGTTACTTAGTCTTGTTTATTTCGCTGGTTAGATGTGACGGGTCCGCAAATCTGTTTCGCCCCAACTCAATACGTGTCGTATCATTGAACAGGGTTGTAGGTTAAATGAAGGTAGGGTTTAGTATTATCATATTTTTGTCAAGAGTACCGTTGCGAGATATATCGCGAGAAAGACACTAACACTATTTATGTAACTGACTACGGCGTCGTAGTGTTTGTTGATCGGTATGTTTATGTGTAAATGGTAATAAATAGGTACACTACACATACCCATAATAGATACATAAATAAATAAATGTATGTAAGTATACAAGTAATCATATCTGTTTATATATATATATATACTGTTAAAAATCACGCTCTAAAAGTACGAAATTCACACATATTGCTTTTTACAGACTGTTAGATATAAATAGCTTGAATGCACTTGAGATGCGATCTATTAGATCGAATCCGCAATGAAGAGATTCGCAAATCAACTGGCGTGAATGAGGGCGTGATTGTAAAGATGAAGAAAGGCATGTTACGTTGGTTTGGACACATAGAAAGGATGAGTAAAGAAAGATTGACGAAACCGATATACAAAGCAAAAGTGTGTGCAAGAAGAGGCAGAGGAAGGCTACGTTCCAACTACCTGGATCAAATCGATCGGACGCTCAAGGACGGGAACGTTAGGGTACTCGAAACCGACGAGCATGTATGAAGAGACTGATGAATGTGGACGAACCGATAGAGGTATATGTAAGTTTAGAGAGAACTGGCGCTCTATACTCTCTGCCTAGCCCGTTAGGGCCTTGGCGTGATGATATGATGATGATAGACATTGTGTGTCGTGTATTATGTAAACAGCTTACATTTAATCATTATTTTATACGTATTCATAGTGATGTTCAGAGGTAACCGTAGTCGTATGCCACCTACCGTAACAAAACAATACATTCTGCAAAGTAGCATCTGCAATAGTTTGCTATAACAATGTAGTTTACAAACGATTGTTTTATTCAAAGTAATCTTTTACTTTATTTATACTACTTTATGTTGTCCGTCCCTTTTAGCCTAACTTCGGATGCCTCTTTCTGGACGCATAACATCCTGAGATCCATTCAGATTACTGCAAACAACCAGCTTTTGGGCCCGAATATTATCTCTCGAATATAGTCATGCATTCCCAAAACATAATATATAAATAATATCAATGTCACGCCTGATCCACAACGTGTAGTTTAATTCTGCTACCTGCTGCTAGCATCTAATTTGCTCTCCACCAGAGGAGGAGGCCAGTAAAATGTGGAGAAAAAGCAAAGAGGACTTATCCCGCCGCCATCCAACCAAAACACAGACGCCCAGTGACTTTGATGTAGGTACTTACCATGAAACAATGTAAAGATAAATACATACTACACCATTCTGCAGTTTTATTTATCTAAGGAGACAGATGACGAAACCACTTCATTAAATTCCTACAATTCACGCATACGTACCTTCAATGTCGCAAGTATATTCTTGATTTGTGATTGCAAAATTACACTCTGTTAAGATGGCCGTGGCCACTAAAGCCTAGTTGAATATGAGCAGGCAGTATGCATTTTTTTCAGATTCGTTCAATATACAGCGCATAATGGTAATTTTCAACTGTCCCTAGTTCTTTCCAGGCCGCCAGGTACAACATGTCAGGTATTTATTGTTATATTAGAAATTTCTTAACAGGAACTTCTACATGAATTGCTACTGCCTAATTAATTATTATTACCTATATAGAAGTTGTACCGACAGATTGCATATAAATGTAACAGTCCATTGTTACTGTTGAATAACATCCATGTAAACAATGACAAAGGTCAATTAATCGGCTTTAATGCGTTCCGTATTATGTTAATGTAGTGGGTATAATTATATGCCTAATATTATAATGAGCTAGAGACCATATATTATACCGTATAATTACATACGCAGAGGAAATTGATCGCGTGAAAGGATCGAGTACTAAAAATATATGTAGATAATAAAATTTACCGCGAGTGAAACTACGATCTCACCTAGTAAAATTTATCCACCAAACATTTTCTTGTAAAATGTTGCCAAACGAAGCCGTGGTGGCCGTTTGGTTCGAGCAGTTGCCTGCGACGCAAAGGTCGCAAGTTCGAATCCCGACTGTACCAACGAGTTTTTTCTGAACTTAAGTACAGTGATTAGTCACACCACGAGCTTTACGGTGAAGGAAAACATCGAGAGGAAACCTGCATACGTCTGAGAAGAAATTCAAAGGCGTATGTATAGTCGTGCTTGAGTAACGGCGATGGACTCGCCATCTGTCACGTTGGCACCTAATATACCTCTGGCGGAAAGTGGGTGTGTGGGTATTACCTATACACCTCTGCCTACCCCTTCGGGGACCCTTGTGGGAAGGCGTGAGGATATATATATATATATATATATATATATATATATATATATATATATATATATATATATATATATATATATATATATATATGTTGCCAAACCGAGATCATGGTTCGTACTGTCATAAAGTTATCAGATCTCATCATGTAGAGCCAAGCTTCCTAACTACGCAAACTATACACGCCCTAACTTTACAAACTACACCTTAAGTAAAAGTTATTTTTTTTTGTTGTTTGTATGCTAATGCTAGTTAACATAACACATTTCAGTTTTCTAAATCTTCAGTGAGTCAGTGACGAAATCGTCTTTTTAAGTAGGTATCAATAACATTGTAAGTATAAGAGCTATGCCATTAAAACGTTTTATGTTTTATTTTATTTGCATTGATCCAGTAAAAATCTACAAATATAATCCGCGTTGCAGGTTTCGTCGATTGAACATAAAACGTATTCACAACAGGCTTCGTCATAAAATACTAACTAAATATTAGATCGGACACATATCCGGCTCAGATGTTCCCGCAGCGTTTCCACGCTGTATTTTGCTTATTGCTAAAGAAATACGCTGAAACAAGTACGTGCCCGATCTTGGGTCGCAACACGCGTAAACTTTTGCCCAAAGCCTTCACAAATTGTTTTGCCTCCGAGCACCAGGGTCCACCTGTTTCAACAGCCAGAGGACGAAATCGTACACTGGCTTTAGGTTATCGTATCTGGCTGCCGCCTCGGCAGCACTCCCCGCCGTCTGGATGTGACGCAGCGAAAGTGCTGAGACAAGTAGCGTTCCATATCAGGCTGCGACCTTTCGCCCATGGAACCAAGGCCATCGGGCCTCTTTCCGCCGCAAGGCAAGCTTGCTGCTACTATTGCTCGACGCACAATATCGTTTAATGCGTGATATCTAGGGAAGTTAGTGTCTGCCTCAACCATTGCCCCACAAATGCAACGATGAGGTTCAGACACCCGACACCCAAGGTAGATGTTATGCCTACGTCATAACATCTACCTGCATGCAAAGTCTCAGCCCGATCGGTTTAAAATTGACAAACTTTATCCTCTTGGGGGTAGAATTAATCAAAATCCTTTCTTAGCGGATGCCTACGTCATAGCAACTACCTGCATGCAAAGTGTCAGTCCGATCCGTCCAGTGGTTTGGGCTGTGTGTTGATAGATCACTATGCCAGTCAGTCAGTCAGCCAGTCACCTTTGAGTTATACAGATATAGATAATCCAAACTCAACATATGAGGTTTAATAAAAACAACGAAGCGCGTCGAGGTCGGTAGTGCCCTTGCGCTTTGCTTGACATGTCTTGGCGGGAGGGAGCACTGTTTTCGCCCCAGATTTTTCATATCCGGTTAATTTTTTATGCAAAACCGCATAAAGTAACTGTATAATGTAACTTCAAACACAATACTCTGCACTGCTGCACTACTGCACATACAATGTAATAAAAAAATATGCAAATCAAATAAAATAAATTTCGATTCGTGTCAAATGTCAGTGCAAGGGTTACTTTTAGTTAGCGGAAGACAAGTGCTTGAATAATAATAAATTTGAAATGTATTTATTACTAATATATTACCTGTTAGGCCTATAAGTATGTTAAAATAACATTTGCTCCCCTCAGTATTATCAGTCGGACCCGCTGCGTGGTTAGATTTGGTAACATTTATAGTTATATACATACATAGGTACGTAATTTTATTATTTTATTTTAATAAGTTTTAATTATAATTAATATAATAAATTAAAAAAGTTTTTTGCATGGGTTAAATAAACCAGCGTAACGGATGGTGAGCCAGTCAGCCTTCTAAGCACCACTTCTTTGAACATCTTCCTAAACGTAAATGTAGGTTTCCCTCACGGTGCTTTCGAAGATTTAGCTAGTTTCTGTTACATGTCGATATTCACCGCGTCATACGATATCTTTTGTTAAGTAAGCACAAATTAGGAAACAGATGAGCATAACATTATTCATAAGCTCTTTGTATCCGGCTGCAACTATAATAAACTCTTCAAAATTCAAAACTCCTGATGGGAAGCGGTTACCGTAACCTTTTTACGCTCACGATACCGAAGTATCTCTTGCACGTTGTCTTTGTCCGTGTTCGGAGAGTTATATCGATATAATACGCCTCACAATAAAAGCAATGGTCAAATGTTTAGTGGTAATTATAATTACAATATTAAAAATAATAGCCTCTGGACCTTACAACATAGGAACCCTGTGCTAGCAGCTGTGTAAACAAAAATTTTAACTACTCATCATACTGCTACCAAAATCTAAAATTATTATCTATGGTGAAGTACTTACCCGATTGCAGATTCAGCAATGGCGCCATCACCACAAGAGCAACCAGTGTACGCGCAAGGTGAGGTGGGCGCGGAGCAGGACGGAGAGAGGGTCGTCATCTCCGGTATGTCGGGACTGTTCCCGCAGGCGCACCACGTTCAAGACCTCTCAGACATTCTGTATGAAAAGGTACTTGTCACTAGAATTGCTTATTTGTTACCAGAATAATTTCAAATGATCGACCAGAACAAATTATTTTTATTTCTCTTTATTCTCCAGAAAAACCCAATATCCAACGAGAACATTCGCTGGAAGTTCAATCACCCCGAGGTTGCGCACTACACAGGCAAGGTTCCTGGTCTGAACAAGTTCGATGCACAGTTCTTCAAGGTTCATTATAGATTGGCGAGCAATATGGACTCAATGTCGAGGAAGGTCCTGGAACAAGCTTATCAGGCCATCTACGATGCTGGTAGGCATGCATTATTTTTTAAGGCAAGCCTGGAGCTTAATTGTGAAATTGAATATCAACGAATTGAACTCAGCATCCCAGTTCAATTCGTAGTGAAACCACACAGACACCACAAGTCTACTGATGATGATTAAAGAATTTAATTAACTTGAAATATAAATAACGTACTCGGAAGACATTGTGATAGAGCATATCAATTTATCAAGTATCATGTTGCTCAATTCCATAGGTGTAAGTCCCAATCAGCTTTGGGGTAAAAAGGTGGGCGTGTATATAGGAACGTGCCTGTCTGAAACTGAAAAAGCTGTGTTCTATGGCGCGGTTTCCACTTTTGGCTTTGGTATAGCGGGGTGAGTAACAGCCAATTACATATCCAGATAATTATAACATGAAATTAGTTATTCTAAGTTTAAGAGTTGTAAATATGATAACATAAGAGAGGTAGGGCATAACGGGTTTCCCGTTCGAATTCGGAGCTGCCCGTCTGGGGCAGTACCTCCACCTTATAGAAGTCCGTAGCCAAATAACACAATTTTTTTGTGTTGTGTTCCTACGTGGTGAATAAGGTTTCCAGTAATGAGCTCCTTGGGGAGGGGGGAGGATTGTTACATTGTGTTGGAAGCAGAGGGATTAAACACATTATGCTGCCAACACACTATAACTCTCCGAACACAGAGTAGCAACACGCAAGTGATACTTCGGTATTGTAAGCGTAAATAGGCTGCGGTAACCGTTTCCCATCAGATGGGCCGTATGCTTGTTTGCCACTCTTGATGTATAAAAAAAAAAAATTTAATTATGTTATCATATGGAAATCAAATTATTCAGTATCTTACCCAGTATTATACTTTTTCAACTGAACAGTAGCACTGAACAGTAGTAGTAGTGGTAATCTTTATATATATAATCCTTCTGTGAGTGTGTATGTCACTGAACTCCTCCTAAACGCCTGGACCGATTTTAATGAAATTTTTTGTGTGTGTTCAAGGGGATCTGGGAATGGTTTAGATTCACAATTGGACCCGATAGGTGGCGCCACCATCTTTTTTTTCCACCCGAGCGAAGCTGGGCGGGACAACTAGTGATATCTATAGTAGTACGTCAAGAAAAAATATATAATTATAGAAGATAAGAAATGATCAAAAAAATTTAGTAAAACGAGGGTACCTTGCAGTTTTAAACCTAAAATATAATTAAAAACCATCACCATACGATTCATTTCAGTTGCAACAAGTCAATGTTCGCTAATCGCATATCGTATTGGCTGAACGTAAAGGGTCCATCCATGTCAATAGACGTAGCTTGCTGCAGCTCCCTGGGGGCTTTGGAACAGGCTTACCTCGCGATGACCCGCGGGGAATGTGAGGCGGCCATCATCGGGGGCGCCAACTTGTGCCTGCATCCGCAGTCCTCTATCCACTACGGACGGATCATGAGTCTATGCGCGGACGGCAAGACTAAGTCCTTCGACCAGAACGCTGACGGTTGCGCTAAATCTGAGGCCATCAATGTCTTGTTCCTTCAGAAGGCTAAAGATGCTCGCAGGTAAACTATATTCTGTGATAAATTTGGTAATTAGCTTACTTTCTATTTACATTTTATGTAACAAACTATACCCCCCTTCTTATTTAAGTCGTTAATATACGAATCATATTTAGGGTCTACGCTGATGTACTACACGTAAAGACTGGATTTACCGCAATATTGCCGGGAGAGATCGGACCCAGATATGGCTTTTACAGGAATCTGGATGATACTGCCGAATTCATACAAAACTTTTACCAGGAGGTCAAAATACTACCTCAAGCAGTGGAGTATGTAGAAGCGTTCGGTTCAGGTATAGCGTATTTATATTTTACGAGTTTGGCTATGATCCGTGTGACTTTGGCTAAAAATATGTACTTTATGCCATACTTTTTATTGACAGCTCTTTAATGTGACCTGATAGGAAGTTGATAAAATGTTTGGTATTTTTTTTTAAAACAAGTTTTTATATAAATTGCCCTAAAAGAAGAAAATAAGCTTTAAATTAAATCAAACCAATCAATTCAGCACATGTACCTATTACACAATTTATTAAATCAAATAAAGCTTGTCGCAAGATTTGCATATTTTATAAGAAGCATTTTCTTTCATAGAATTACTTATAATAAGTATGTCAAGCAAAACTTGTTAATATACAGGTAAATCTCGTTTTAAAAAGTTTTTTTTATTAAATTTGTTTTTTAGATAGAACTAGCGTTCCTTCCGGCTTCGCACGAATGGAAATAATATTGTTTTTTATAAAATAATATATAGCTATTGTTACTCAGGGTGAATGTAGCTTTCCAATGGTGAAAGAATTTTTCAAATCGGTCCAATAGTTTTGGAGCTATTCAATACAAACATACTTACATACAAACGTATTACATAGAAAGATTGACGAAACAGATATACAAAGCAAAAGTGTGTGCAAGAAGAGGCAGAGGAAGGCCACGTTCCCACTACCTAGATCAAATAGATCGGACTCTCAAGGACGGGAACGTTTAAGAGTACTCGAAACCGACGAGCATGTATGAAGAGACTGATGAATGTGGACGAAGCGAAAGAAGTATGTAAGTCTAGAGAGAACTGGCGCTTTATACTCTCTGCCTACCCCGTTAGAGACTTGGCGTGATGATATATATGTATGTATGTATGCACATACAAACATACTTACATACAAATCTTTCCTCTGTATAATTTTAGTGTAGATTAGTATAGATTGGGAAGGTTTCTTAGTCAGAGTAGCAAGCCCTTTAATTTGAAACCCATACTGTGGTAGTACAAGAAAAAGAATCTAGATTCCGCCATCTTGGATGGTTCGCCATAATGGAATTAGAATGACGTCACACAGCTAAGCATGCATTGTCATCTAAAATAAGCGTACCTATATAAAATTACATCTCAATCGATTAAAGATAACTAATTTAAAGTACAGTTGCAAGATGCCTCACGGACAAATACATAGGTACATTGCGAATAAAAAAAAACTTTTAATATACGCCGAAATTTCGAACGGTGAGATCTGCTACGCCATGCGGAAGGCATCGTAACGCGGGAGTATAGAAAATCACAGTACCGTGTCAGGTCAATCCAATCAGCGGGCGTCGGTAGCTTTGGGTAGCTTGAATCATTCAGCATAGGTATCAGCATATGCAACTGTAAGAACAATAAAGTTACCATCTTCTCTTTGTTTATATTTGCGGGGTATATATATATGTAATACATGTAACAGCTACTTTAATACCTGCCATCAATGATATGACTCGTCTTATGATATGACTTGTTATTATTAATATTACAGCGTCACTGTTGCGTTAAGTTGCCATAAATAGACGATTTTTAAAATGTCTAATCCTTCATCTTTACTTACAAATACACTGCGATCTAAGTGAGTGATTATTCTAATCGGTTCTCTAATGGCCTACCCATTAGAGAACCGATTAGAATAATCACACACACAAGGGTGT
The DNA here is from genome assembly GCA_945859725.1 of Drepana falcataria. NCBI lineage: Eukaryota > Metazoa > Arthropoda > Insecta > Lepidoptera > Drepanidae > Drepana > Drepana falcataria. The sequence goes on along the minus strand of OX243941.1, from coordinate 2,866,334 downwards.
GAAGTAACAGCCACTTTTCGCTGGAGATATATTTTTGTTGACAAAGTGATACATTTATCGTCATTATCGTAATTCGTCCATCGCAATTTCCTAACAGTTAGCCACGTTGGTAGCTAGGTACATAATTATATACTTATATCTAAAAGCTGCATCTCAACCAATGAGGTAGTTTATATATAATATATAATTGATCGCAACAATTATAACACAATGGTGTATATAACTGTTATAATCAGCTCGTTATTTATATACATAATGCTTGTAAAAAAAATATTTCTCACGTTCAAAACAAGATATTCAAACTACCAAATACAAAACAAACAAACTTCATTCTAATAGATGCAAAACTTACCCAATAACGGACAGGCTTTTTAATGTTTGAAGTATAACTTTAGTTCATAAGAGAATTTAGAACAATTAGCTAAGATCTAATACAAAATAAACAATATAAAAAAATATTATTAGACAGCCATGTTTTTCATGGCACGGCCTTCTAGACTTGTCGAATTTTCTTTTGTTTGTCAGCTAGCTTGTTGATTTTTAAATAAAGAAGACGAATAAAAATTCCCTGCAAAGAAGGCTGCATGTATTTATATTAACAGCTTTTTTTCATTTAGAGCAACAGTGTATAATTATTTCTTCAGTAAATAATAAGCTAGCTTGACGATTTTTAAATAAAGAATATAAATTAAACGAGACCTCTAGAAGGCTGAATGCGTTTCGATTTACAGTCGGTATGCGGTGTATTGTATTTGTTCAAAATAAAATTATATCTGCGGTAGATAAAAAATACATAATAATAGAAAAAATATACATCCCTACTAATATTATAAATGCGAAAGTAACTCTGTTTGTCTCTTACCTTTTCACGCCTAAACTACTGAAACTACAATTTAAATGAAATTTGGTACAGAGATAGCCTAGAGCTTGAGGAAGGACATAGGCTACTTTTTAATGCGAATAAGGGTTGTAAGGGGTTGCAATAGGGGATGAAAGTTTGTATGGGAGTTACGTAATTTTTTAAGCTAGAAGCTTGAAACTTATTTTTTAGTATTATTATACATATCAATTAATATTACATTCTAAGTTTTTTTAGAAATTTATTTAATTTAATCAAATTTATTTAGAAAAAAAATATTACTGCTTATCACTTTTCCGCGCGGACGAAGTCGCAGGCACAGCTATTATGTTTATATCATCTGTTTTCTTCTGTACGTATGTCACTGAAGTCTTTCTAAAATTTTCCTTGTGTCTTTAGGTGGATTCGATAATGGTTTAGATTCACAATTAGATCCCATAGTTGGCGCCACTGGGTCCATAGCTTTTATTTTTTCACCCGAGCGATGCTGGGCGGGACAAAATAGATTTCCATGGTCATCACATCACTCTCCTCATCAATCTCCCTCTTCTATAATAGCAGGCATGATGCTGTCCATTTTTTAATTGACAATTTCTTAATTTACTATTTGCAGTAAAGAGTGTATTAGGTAAAATTTACTTTTGAATTAAATATATTATATATATATATATATAAGCCGTGGTGGCCGAGTGGTTCGAGCAGTTGCCTGCGACGCAAAGGTCGCAAGTTCGAATCCCGACTGTACCAATGAGTTTTTCTGAACTTAAGTACAGTGATTAGTCACACCACGAGCTTTACGGTGAAGGAAACATCGAGAGGAAACCTGCATACGTCTGAGAAGAAATTCAAAGGCGTATGTATAGACGTGCTTGAGTAACGGCGATGGACTCGCCATCTGTCACGTTGGCACCTAATATACCTCTGGCGGAAAGTGGGTGTGTGGGTATTACCTATACACCTCTGCCTACCCCTTCGGGGACCCTTATGGGTAGGCGTGAGGATATATATTATATATATATAATTCAAAATCAATATATATATATATATCTATTAATACCAAATTAATATATCCTCTCACCTTTCCACAAGGGTCCCCGATGGGGTAGGTAGAGGTATTTTGCTTTAAAAATATACATGTATATTTTTACGCAAACTTATAGCTGTATCAGAAGCAGATAAATCGGAATTGAGCGCCATTGAGAAGGTCTTCTGTAAGAACAGAAGCGACCAGCTCCTGGTCGGGAGCGTTATGTCCAACATCGGCTATGGCGAGGCGGCTTCTGGGATCTCGGCTATAACTAAGGTAAATGTTATCATTTATTATACAAATTATATTTCTATAAATATATACCGCTATTAAATACTAGCCGTAAAAGCGCGTAAAATTATATTAATAGATTTTTTCAAAGTCGTATGTATAGTCGTGCTTGAGTAACGGCGATGGACTCGCCATCTGTCACGTTGGCACCTAATATACCTCTGGCGGAAAGTGGGTGTGTGGGTATTACCGATTCACCTCTGCCTACCCCTTCGGGGACCCTTGTGGGAAGGCGTGAGGATATATAAAATGTCAAACATAATAAATCTAATAAATGTAACTCTGCGCCAAATATTATTCAATATTTTTTTTTGCGTGAAAGAGGAACAAACATCCTTACTAACTTTCGTTTTTATAATATTAAGTAGGATTTAACTCTTAACAGATATAAATTTAGAATATACGTATAAGACCACGTTCCAACTACCTGGATCAAATTGATTGGACGTTTAAGGACGGGAACGTCAAGAGTACTTGAAACCGACGAGCATGTATGAAGAGACTGATGAATGTGGACGCAGCGAAAGAGGTATGCAAATCTAGAGAGAACTGGCGCTCTATACTCTCTTCCTACTCCGTTAGGGACTCGGCGTGATGATATGTATGTATGTATACGAATAAATAAGAATGCATGGAAATAAATGTACAAATGGGTGATCAGGTGTTGCTGGGCTACCACAAGGGTGAGCTGGCGGCCAACTTGCACTGCGACACGCCCCGGCAAGACATCGCGGCGCTGGGGGACGGGCGCATGCGCATCGTCAGGGAGCACCAGCCCTTCCGCCGCACCTACACCGCCGTCAACGCCATGTCCATCACGGGGGTCAACGCACACGTCCTGTTGCATGGCCACTATAAGCCAAAGGTTTGTGCCAATACTTGTGCTGCTTATAACACCACTCAAATTGTAACTACATTTTGAATAACAATTAGCTAATTATGCATATAAACCGCAGTCTAATTCAATTGTAACTAAATCATGCTTCCGCACGATTTGGGTATGTATGTATATCTAAATAAATTTTAATTAAGAGATGCAACTTGGAATCCCCACTGAACCAATGCATTTTTTTACTTATATACGGCGATTTGTGACAAGTTATTGTTAATTCCAACAGCATTTGTGTTATGTTAATGCGGTAAAGGTCAGAAACGTTATGACTTCTACGTTACGTCTATCAACCCTAAATATATGTATTTATCAGTATTTGAAATTATTAGATGCTACTTATATTCAGGACCTCAATCGCTACAAGGCCACCATTCCACGCTTGGTAGCAGTGTCGGGACGACAAGAGTCATCTGTGAATAAAGTTCTTCAAGACCTCAAATCTCGCACTATCGATCCCGAAGAGCATGCCTTGCTGCATCATATACATGAAAACAATATTACTGGCCACTTGGGGAGGGGCTTTATTATACTTGGTATGTCATCATTACCATAGCAACACGAAGAGGGATTACCCCGAGGGACCCTCACGGGATAGGCAGAGAGAGTCAAATTAATATGGAATTACCTTTATTTATTCTATTTGTATTAATAATTTAAACTAGGTGTGCTCCGCGGTTGCGTCACTTGCGTTAAGTTATACAACTCTGCTTCTTTATAATATTAGTAATCCAATAAAGACAAAATGCCTCATTAAATTTAAATTGACAGATTTTAATTTAATTTTTATTTTTTGTTCTAAAATGTCTCTTTGTCTGTCTGTATTTAGGAAAGTTTATGTATATATCCTATGTAGTTTTGTTAAACTTGGTTATACAAATATTATGTATGTATGTAATCGTATAGCTTTCAAGTCAAGGTCACAGCCATGTATATGATTTCTATCAATAATAATAGTTTTTATATGAAATATTTGCGTACAGTGAGGTACAATAATAATAATACACATTATATTGAAATATACTAGCTGGTTCTTTATACGGTATTCTACTCTACTCTCAGATACGAATGAAGAGCAGAAGACTGTAAGTCTGTGTGAAAAGGCAGATTACTTCGATGATGTCGAGCGTCCGCTGTGGTTCGTATACAGCGGTATGGGCTCGCAGTGGGCCGGCATGGGCGCGCAGCTCATGCGGATACCTATCTTTGCTGCGGCCATCGAGCGGTGAGTAATGGCACTGTCTATCTGGATCTACTTTTCTATTTATAACAACATAATGTTAAATATACCGACCTGAAATTCTTTATAGATGCCGCATAGTTTTGGAACCAAGAGGCGTCGATATTGTTAATATTATAACATCAACTGACAAGTCAATATTTGACAATATCTTGCATTCGTTCGTCGGTATTGCTGCTGTTCAAATTGGTCTCACCGATGTACTTAGGGCATTAGGACTTGTCCCCGACAAGGTTATTGGTAAGTGTTTCATTATAAGTGGAAAGTAAGAGTTTTATTGCCTTATAATGATCATCCTTTACAGTGTATTTGATCCCACTTCTGGGCTATAGTCTCATCCTGGTCTTGACGTCACTATGTCATGGACATACTCAGCTGAGTATGTCCATGACATAGTCTTTGGTAATCTTTGGTCATCCTAGCCGACACTTCGTCCTCTATTAATTGGTAGTTAGAAAATAAATCTTTTGTCCATTTTGCGAAATAAACTTCAGGTCACAGCGTGGGTGAGCTCGGTTGCGCATACGCCGATGGCTGCTTTACTGCGGAGGAGATGATCCTAGCGGCTTATAGTCGAGGGTTAGTTTCTGTTCAGACTTCATTCATTCGAGGCTCCATGGCTGCCGTTGGAGTTGGCTTTCAAGAGGTTTGTAGTTTTAAGTTAACTCAATAAATAGTAAAATAACGCTTATAGGTACGTGTCTGGCTTATACATTTATTTATTTGTGAACAGATTATTAAATTATGCCCAACTGAAATTGAAGTCGCTTGTCACAACGGACCAGAATCTTGCACCATATCGGGACCAGCTGACAAGATGCGCGAATTTGTAGCTGAGCTGACTGCTAAGAAAATCTTTGCGAAGGAAGTTCCGTGTTCCAACATTGCGTACCATTCTCGCTACATCGCTGAAGCTGGTATGGCTATTATCACATATCTTCACCTACGGCTACTCACGATATATATAACTGTAACTATATTATAGCGTAAGTGGATACATATATCATCTAAACAAAGGATTCTGATCTTGTTCCAGGTCCCGGATTACTGAAGTATTTGAAGGAAGTGATAAAGGACCCCAAGCCCCGCAGTGAGCGTTGGTTGTCAACTTCAGTCCCCCAGGACAAGTGGGATCAGCCTAGCGCCAAGTATAGCTCCGCGGAGTATCACACCAACAACTTACTGGTACAGTATGGTAGCACCAGATCGATAGAGTAGCGATATGAATATCGTTAAATTGTTGTTTCCTTTTGTTACACAGAGCCCAGTGCTGTTCGAGGAGACGTCGCGGCTGGTGCCGGCCAACGCGGTGCTGGTGGAGGTAGCGCCGCACGGGCTGCTGCAGGCGATCCTCAAGCGCTCGCTGCCGGCCGGCTGCCGCAACATCCCGCTCACCAGGCGCGCGCATCCCGACAACGCGTACTTGCTCCTTGAGGCTGTGGGCAGGTGCGCTCATCATGCGCGTTATTGAAGGGACGTGTATGAGTGTTGTGCCTAATTGATATTCACAATATGTTGTTTCAGTTTGTACATGGAGGGATATAATCCGAAAATTCAAGCTCTGTACCCACAAGTAGATTTCCCAGTTTCTACTGGGACACCATTCTTATCACACTTGGTTGAATGGGCACATACGGAAAATTGGCATGTATTTTTTCCTGTTTTTGTTCTATAATGATGTGCTACATAGATCATGGTATCATGGTTTATTTTTTAGGAGCCTTCCACTATATGTTTCTGCGAGTAAGAAGATAGCTGCTGCGAGTAAGTGTGTGATTTCATTACATGATGAGGAGCATGCATTCCTGAAAGGAAATTGCATTAGAGGTTTGTACTTATGCGTTCATCTTCTTGGCCTTATTGCAAACATTTTAGTTGTTGCAGTTTATTAGTCTTACATCGATATAAATGTATTCTGAAGTACACTACCCAAGCTTCAGGGAAGCAAGCAAGCATCATCCATATGACGGCCTTCTGATCTAGTGGTTCTCTAACCACTAGACCCGCGACCTCAAGTTTTGTTTGAACAAAAGTTGAGGTCATGGGTTCGATTCTCGCTGTGGGCAGATATTTTTGTGATGAACACGAGTATTTATACCTTAGTCATAGATGTCCTATGTATTTATGTATATATCTATCTATATAAACATTTGTCGTGGTCTCGTTACCACAACACAAGCTTTGCTTAATTTGGGGCTATGTCAATTGGTGTGGAATTGTCCCATAATTAAATACTTGTGCTTCCTGCCGCGCTGCCTAACTAATATATAACTATTTATAGGAAAAACTCTGTACCCTTTTGCGGGTGCACTGGTAGCCGTTTGGGATACGTTAGCCATGACTCTGGGTGTGGACAAGAAGGCACTCTCCGTCCACTTCCGCGATGTACACCTATATGCGCAGCCTTTGTTGCATCCACAGCGGCAACTGAGGCTCAGCGTGGCCCTACACCGAGGGACTGGCAGGTTTGAGGTAACTTGGAGCTTGAAGTACTCTCGATACTCATTTGATCCCTAAGTGGAGCAGAAGGCTATCACCTCGTGTCGCCAGCTAAGAAATTGTGCACAACGGCTCTCCAGTTCAATGTTGTTCCGCACTTAACAGGAAATGAACTCCACAATTGCTTATCCCCAATACTGTTGCTAAACAGTTCCTAAGTGGCAGGTCGAAACAATATTTTCCTAATGGTAGGTAGGTATATCGAAGGTTATACTTACAAAAATTTTATAAATGATGTAATTTTTTTTTTTATTATGTAACATTTTTTTATTATTATGTTATATTTTTTTACATACATACATATCATCACGCCAAGTCCCTAACGGGGTAGGCAGAGAGTATAGAGCGCCAGTTCTCTCTAGACTTACATACCTCTTTCGCTTCATCCACATTCATCAGTCTCTTCATACATGCTCGTCGGTTTCGAGTACTCTTAGCGTTCCCGTCCTTGAGAGTCCGATCCATTTGATCCAGGTAGTTGGAACGTGGCCTTCCTCTGCCTCTTCTTGCACACACTTCTGCTTTGTATATCTGTTTCGTCAATCTATCTTCACTCATCCTTTCTATGTGTCCAAACCAACGTAACATGCCTTTCTTCATCTTTACAATCACGCCCTCATTCACGCCAGTTGATTTGCGAATCTCTTCATTGCGGATTCGATCTAATATCGTCACTCCGCACATTTTTCGAAGAGATCGCATCTCAACTGCATTCAAGCTATTTTCATACTTCCTCTGACATACCCAGGATTCGCTGCCATACAACAAGGTAGGTACCAATATCGCGTTGTGGACAGCAACTCGAGCATTCTTGCTCAGACTTTTACTGCCCATCAACGCCGACATGGACATTTTTTTATTATTATGTTATATTTCAGTAATATATTTTTTTAGTTACATTGTAATATTGTTTTTAGATCATGAATGATACATCCAAAGTGGCCACTGGGTTTATAAATGACACACTTCCCCAAGTAAAAACAGAATCGAAAAGAATTTTTAAAAAGGCGAAAGAAGAGACACTCAATCCTGATGAGATTTATCAACTTTTATTCGAGAGGGACTATTCGTACAGGCACGTATCTAGTTGAATAGCTCAAATATAATTTCAATGGAAATATCAAACATATTGTAAGTAGAATAAATCCCTAAATCAATAACTTTTGGGACGCTCGTGTTGAAGTGTAGTTTATGTTAATAGTGGTTAATTGAAGCAAGGAGATACGTTTGGCCTCTCTTAGAGACACCACCACCACACTCCACCTAGATAAACTTATATTGTATTGTATCTTTACTGCTAGGCCTTACCGTATAGATAACTACATCAGGACTGTGCCATTCTATATTATAATTAATATAGTTATTAATTATAAATATTAATTAGTATAGTAATTAATGAATATCTCATAAGTATGATAAAACTTACCCTTGCAGCGGTGAGTTCCGCAGCCTGCGCAGTGTGAACACGTCCCTGACTGAGGCTGACATCGTGTGGTCCAACAACTGGGTGACCTTCCTAGACGGAGTGCTGCAGCTCAATGCGCTGAGGCACGTGCACGAGACCGTCTCGCAGGTCTGTCAAATTCGAAGACTGTGTATCGATGTGGAGGAGCATGCTATCACTGAAAGTGAAAGTATTGATGAAATAACCACTATGAAAGCGAACGTGTGCCTTGAGCAAGACAGTACAAGGTATAAACAAAATTTTAATGTTTATCTACTCTTAACCTTTTGATCAACACAAGTACATCAACAACAACAAAGTTGCACAAAAACCTGAATTGAAAGATGTTTTCATATACTGGCAAATTATTAGATTATGTGTTGTACGTCTAACCGTATGACAGGTTCGCCAAAATCCAGATAGACAAAGAAAAAGATAGGTGTTGTGGAGGCCCGTTCTGTTAATCTATGTTCCGTTCTGTTCTGTTAATAATAATAAAGTTAAAAAGTCCATTTGGCTAGGATATATGTCTCTGGTGCCTTGGTGGATGGGTCTATGTTTCGATACTACTTGATCCATCCTTTTTATCGTCTCTACTCAGCAGGAGTGCCTTAAGCGCCGCACGTGCCTGCCTCTGGTGAGGTTACATGTTACAGGTGTTTGCGGTTGAAACTGAGACCTTGGGTTCCAGAACCCCATCATGTTTAAAGGAGATCTAGCTAGCAACATCTAATCGCCGCCTCTCTTGATGATTTTTATATGTCATTTTCATAGCCACGTTTTTTTGGTATATGGGTATAGATAGTGCCATCCACGAAGTCGCACCCCACTATTCTTCCTCATAGTATAGTGTAAGTGTGCAACCTTCCACTAATGTTGAGTATTGTCGGTATGAAGTCACTAATTACCTATGAAGGCACACGCAGACTACAATTAATAGAGTCGGGTCATACTACCCGCCTCCCGCGACCCCCGCGATTATATTTTGTTTTAACTAATTAAAGACTAAAAATTGGTAAAATTGGCGTGGATGGCAATCTTTAGTTGTTAAAAAAATCAGTAAAGAACTGATACCATATTGTAACATCTTACTACTAGCTAATAGTTATGTATTGAATAATCAAATGTAAAGATCATAAAATCATAAAAAAATTTAAATAATATAAAGGTATACTCTGTACTTCGTTATTTCGCAGACACATCATCAAATCTACACTTCAGCTTGTTCTAATTAATATAATATATCCTCACGCCTTCCCACAAGGGTCCCCGAAGGGGTAGGCAGAGGTGTATAGGTAATACCCACACACCCACTTTCCGCCAGAGGTATATTAGGTGCCAACGTGACAGATGGCGAGTCCATCGCCGTTACTCAAGCACGACTATACATAAATAAATAATATAATATATCCTCACGCCTTCCCGCAAGGGTCCCCGAAGGGGTAGGCAGAGGTGTATAGGTAATACCCACACACCCACTTTCCGCCAGAGGTATATTAGGTGCCAACGTGACAGATGGCGAGTCCATCGCCGTTACTCCAGCACAACTATACAAACGCCTTTGAATTTCTTCTCAGACGTATGCAGGTTTCCTCTCGATGTTTTCCTTCACCGTAAAGCTCGTGGTGTGACTAATCACTGTACTTAAGTTTAGAAAAACCTCATTGGTACAGTCGGGATTCGAACTTACGACCTTTGCGTCGCAGGCAACTGCTCGAACCACTCGGCCACCAAGGCTTTTACGACTTTTACGACTATACATACGCCTTTGAAATGCTTCTCAGACGTATGCGGGTTTCCTCTCGATGTTTTCCTTCACCGTAAAGCTCGTGGTGTGGCTAATCACTGTACTTAAGTTCAGAAAAACTCATTGGTACAGTCGGGATTCGAACTTGCGACCTTTGCGTCGCAGGCAACTGCTCGAACCACTTGGCCACCACGGCTCTTATTACTGATGCTTCTAATTAATGATGACCATAAAACTATTGTAGATGGTCATTCATTATTATAATGTTTAAATGGATTTTTTTTTCAGATGTGGTGGTATTCTAATTGACAATATAAAGTTCAATGATTTACCACTGGCTGAGGAGAAGGTCGAACTTCAAGCTTTGAAGGTTATTCCACGGTTCCTAACAAAGTCCAGTGTTAGTACATTATAATACCTATTTATCTTGTTACACTCCGTAATAAAATTGTAAGTCAAGAGCTCGTAAAGAAAAAAGAAAACCATACCTATGAGTACCAGATGAAGAAGTAGGTAATAATAGCCTTAAGACTCTTCACATCCATCATGAGCAATCAGTGTATTTTACTTGAGGGCGCCATTACGAGTCGACAGATACTGGTCTGATCTGATTTTGAATTATTGCTAAGGTTCCGTACATCCGGATAAAAAATCTAAGCCCGTGTAGAATTACCATGTGTGTACATACACACACACATACAAACGCGCAACTAAACACATACATACCCACACACACACATTATCATGCCCTAATTCTATAATCCGTGTTAATCAAATTTTTAGTTTAATTGTATCAACTAGGATATCTCTAGAAAGAGGTGTTACCTCTGTATGTTAATGTCTGCGACACAGTTTTATACAACTGCAGGTATTATCGCAAATGTGTTTGTAACTGCGTTTTCTGTTCCTTAATAAATAAATAAAATCTGCCTGTCCATCTGATAGAGCCAATATATTGGCATTAATTCTGTTGACCCAAACATGAAAGTATAACATAAATTAATGAATTTATTTTATGAGGTTAGGACACATCATAAAAAAAAACCGTTAGTCATAAATTACGGATTTTTTAAAGATGTATGTGGTCCTAAGTGTTCGGTCCTAGTTCAATTATCATTTGTCTTCATAGAATATATCCTCACGCCTTCCCGCAAGGGTCCCCAAAAGGGTAGGCAGAGGTGTATCCACACACCCACTTTCCACCAGAGATATATTTTAGGTGCCACCGTTCGTGCCACAGTCCGCCGCCGTTGCTCAAACACGAGTATACATACCACTTTGAATTTCTTCTCAAACGTGCAGGTTTCCTGACGATGTTTTCCTTCACCGTAAAGATCGTGGTTTGACTAATCACTGTACTTAAGTTCAGAAAAACTCATTAGTACAGTCGGGATTCAAACTTGCGATCTTTGTGTCGCAGGCAACTACTGGAACCACTCGGCCACCACGGCTTTCATCATTTGTCCGACTTTTTAATATAAAGTTACCTGTACACATAACACTCACGCCATGTCGAGCTTATGTAAGGTTGCAATGCTAGCTGAACAACAACGGATGGTCCAGTTTTATTTCCATAGTCCAGACAATTTTGTTGAAACATTTTTATTTTTAGGTAAAACTAGCTGTACAGACATATGTTCAAGTTGTTGCAGAAAATCTGAATAGGGACACCATATCTGTAATAGAAGTAACTGGCAACAAAAGTCCATCTTTATCTAGAGAAATTCGAGAAATTATGAGTAGCTTCTCAAGAATTCAAGTAACGTATGAAATGTTTGATTTGGAATTACTTTTACAAAGACAAAACGATGTACTGTCTACTGCTGATATGATCATAATTGACAAATTGTCTCATGATGACAACGTAAGTTTTGTAAACTACTTTTTTATAATAATAAGAGGCAGAGTTTTTTTGTGTGTGGAAAACTATATCATTGCACTGGCTTGACTTGACTGGTATGCGGGCACAGCTCATTTATAAATAACGTTCTAGATATGTTAAAAGCTTCTGTTAACAGGTATATAATTATATATTTTTTCAATGTTAAATAGCTGTGTCACATGCTGAGCCGGGTGATGCAGCCCACGTCGTTTATGATGGAGATCCGGCGACCTGACACGGAGGCAAGGAGAAAGAGCGCTACTCGGTGTAGCTCAGCTCTATTCCATGTAGTATCATTGCATACTATCGGTGACACACAGCTTGCTCTAGCACGATGGAAAGTGGCTTCCACTCACACCGCCACAAGTGCAGTCTCCGTGCGAACTCCAGCAGATCTAAAGCTACTGGCCACTGCCCGCGCCTCGCTGCCACCGCAACACAGGCTGCTCGTGTTAGCCACTCAACCCGCACCACCTACCCTCAGGAAACTCATTGCCCAATGGAGGAAGCAGTCTGACAATAGCCAGATTTACCTTATCGAAACTAAGCATGCAATAGCTGCAGAACAACATTTGGATAATATATCAGAAATAAACCTTGCTTACAACGTTCTGGATCATGTAAGCTAATACATTTTTTCATCCTTAAATATAACTTCAAATCTTTAGGGACCGGATATTAAATTACATTCAAAATTATTAATAATTAACGAACACAAAACAAATCAACAACCAATAATATGTGGTGGTGTGCCGCAACAAGCCGTGATGGCCGAGTGGTTCGAGCAGTTGCCTGCGACACAAAGATCGCAAGTTCGAATCCCGACTGTACCAATGAGTTTTTCTGATCTTAAGTACAGTGATTAGTCACACAACGAGCTTTACGGTGAAGGAAAACATCGAGTAGAAACCTGCATACGTCTGAGAAGAAATTCAAAAGGCGTATGCATAGTCGTGCTTGAGTAACGGCGATGGACTCGCCATCTGTCACGTTGGCCCCTAATATACCTCTGGCGGAAATTGGGTGTGTGGGTATTACCTATACACCTCTGCCCAACCCTTCGGGGCCCTTGTGGGAAGGCGTGAGGATATATATATATATACCATAATATGTAGCCGCGCGGCCGGCTACTTTTTCTACCTTCCAATATATGATGTTTTTAATTTGTTGTACGCTCATTAGACTACAAAATGTATATTTTGTACATAATTTTTGTAAGGATTAAATATTGTATAAATCTATTAATTGTTAAAATTTTACTAGGGTGTCTGGGGAGGAGAGTACTTCGTAACGGCTCAAGAGCTAGAAGAACTTGAAGAAAAACAAAACGTCTACATGAGGAACGCAGTCACGCTTCAGATTTCAAAATTTGGCGACCTCGATTCCCTGCACTGGGTGACGGTTCCCGAGCCCACAGATTCACATCTTATGGTTGAAGTGCGTAACCATATTTTATTTTTATTTTAACACCGTTTTATTTAGAAACCCACGCAATAATTGATTTCATTGGCAAATTATTATTATAATATTAGAAAGCTTACGGCAATGAGGTTTATTCTATAGAGACGTTTTACTCCTTGATTATGAAGTATAAACATGGCAAATTTTATTTTATGCTATGCAATTTTATGCTATACCTACATATAGCTACAATACACAACTCACATAACGACATTAAGCACACTGATGAGATTAAAAGAACACGAAGTGTATGAGTCCTATTTGTCAGAAAAGGATATCATGTTATTAACAATGTTCGCCTTTACATCATTGGCTTACGGTATTTCTCTTCCCTCGTCCTGTCCTCTTTTTGATCGACCTTTACGCATATAGGAAAGATGGAGAAAGTTACCAGTGTGTTTTTATATTTTGACTGTGCACGTCCCAGTGGTGGCTACCATTGGCCCCAGCACCCTGTGCCATCGGCAGCATGAGCAGCATCGAGCTACCAATAACCCCAGACACGCTAGATGTGACAGTCGGAGGGTGCGGGCCCTAACTACCCGCATGCCCCTCAATCCCTTTTGCCCTATTTTCTGATAGTGCCCTATCTAACTAATGTTATAAAATATTCCTGCCCGGCCAGCGGTAGCGATAACGCAATGAGTTTTACCATAAAATAGATCTAGATAATGAGTCATATTAACATAATATAAAGTGGGACTGTCTACTGTAGACGTGAACACGTCTAGTGGTAGGAATATTTTTATTAGTTCAATTGATTGAAAAAGTAACTAATCGATACATCAAGCTATAGAATGGTGTTTAACTTGATTACGAAATTTAGCAGTGATTGCGATATAGGTTTGCACTCTCTCAGGCACACGTAATATGAATACATCTCCCGCAAGTTGAAAGTAAAGTATTTTGATTGCAGGTTCACTATGCTGGTATAAATAATTTGGACGCTCTGAAAGCCTCGGGTATCCCATTGAAGATTAAACCAAACACAGCTTACGGAATGGACTTTAGTGGCATTACGGACAGGTAACAGTTATATAGCAACGGACATATACCAATTTTTTCCAAAAAGTTTTCTCCAAATAGAGAATTACAAAAAAAACACGGCCGTCTGGTCAAGTGGTTAGAACTACTGTCTGTGAAACTTGATGAACACGAGCATTTGTACCTTGGTCTTGGAAGTCCTATGTATTTATGTTTATATCTATCAATACAAGTATTATCTGTCGCCGTTTTTCAAGCATGACTTTACACAGATTTTCTTCTTAAGCATCAGCTTTTCTCACAATAATGTTTTCTATTACTTTAAGCTAGTCGCGTTTTTATTTATACAACAAGAGTGGCAAACAAGCATACGGCCGACCTGATGGACGGTTACCGTAGTCTATTTACGCTCACGATACCAAAGTATCACTTACGTGTTGCTACTCTGTGTTTTAAAGTTAACTATTCGAAAGGAAAGTCGCCAACGATTGGTGTCTGAAATTGAGAGTACACTTCGCAGTGTCTCTGATTGGGGTCGACTAAACCTAGTCCACTTCAACCCCACTAAGACACAAGTTTGCGCGTTCACCGCTAAATAAACTCCATTCGCTGTAGCTCCACAATTCCAGAACATCTCGGAGAGCATTAGGATCCTTGGGGTCGATATTTCTAGCGACGTTCAGTTCCGTGGTCATTTAGAATACCAGGCTAAGCTGGCATCCAGGAAGCTCGGTGTGCTCAACAGAGCTTAGCAGTATTTCACATCGTAACAAAGGCTGCAACTTTATAAGTTGCAAGTTCGGCCACATATGGAGTACTGCTGCCATCTGTGGGCTGAAGCCCCTGGATACCAGCTAGGGCCTTTTGACGCGGTTCAGAAACGCGCCGCTAGAATAGTCAATGATCACATGCTCACAAGCGGCTTGGAATCACTAAATCTGAAGAGAGACTTTGCCTCCCTGTGTGTGTTCTACCGCTTGTATAGCGGGGAGTGTTCTGCAGAATTGTTCGACATGATGCCCACATCCACCATGGCACCTCTCACCATCGACGGGGAATTCATCCGCATACCTTGGAACCACAAAGGTCTCGCACTGTGCGCTTCCAAAGGAGTTTGCTTCCGCGAACGCTCAGGCTGTGGAATGAGCTCCCCGTTGAGGTTTTCCCTGGAGAGTACAGCATGGAGTTCTTCAAGAAGGGTGTGAAAAGATTCCTGCAGGGTCGGCAACGCGCGAGTGATACCCCTGGTGTTGCAAGCGTCAATAGGCCGCGGTAACCGCTTACCATCAGGCGGACCGCAAGCTTGTTTGCCACGCATGTGATATAAAAAAATATATATATTAAAAGCATAATGGGATTAATCCCTCTGCTGCCAACACAATATCCTGACAATCCTTCACCCTCCTCAAGGAGTTCATTATTGGAAATATTATTCATCGCACAGGAACACAACATAAACAATTGTGTTATTTGGCTACGGACATCTATAAGGTGGTCTTGCCCCATCGTGTTGCCAAATTATGCTATAAATCACTGTACTTCAGACAATCATTATTGGTTCCTAAATCATAAATACATACCACAATCTTAGATTTGCAAGCGAATACTTTAACCACATGGCCCCACTGCCTACTTAATAATATAAAGCTCCATTCGAAGTCTATCACTGTGTAGCGGTGCTCGTGTAATGGGCATTGTGAGCGGCGGCGCAGCGAGCAGCCGCGTGCGCGCGCTCCCCGAGCTGTTGTGGCCGGTGCCCGCCCACTGGAGCCTCGAGGACGCCGCCACCGTGCCGCTCGCGTACGCGCAAGCCTTCTACTGCCTCGTGAGTGTCCGCCTGCACCCGCTACACCACGGCAAACGTTCATACGAATATCTATACCTATACGGCGATATGACTAAGATATTACTGCTGGTACTCCACAGGCAGTGAAGAATCTACCCGCCCATAAGGTCAGCCTCCTCGTTCACGGCGGAGCAGGCGCTTTGGGCCAAGCTGCTATCTCCATTGCCCTGGGTCTCGGCTACCAAGTGTTCACAACTGTGAGCGACTTCAGTAAGAAGCGCTTTCTTTGCAGGCTCTTCCCGGAACTGAAAGGTATAATATTACATACATACACACATACATACATATCATCACGCCAAGTCCCTAGCGGGGTAGGCAGAGAGTATAGAGCGCCAGTTCTCTCTAGACTTACATACCTCTTTCGCTTCGTCCACATTCATCAGTCTCTTCATACATGCTTGTCGGTTTCGAATACTCTTAACGTTCCCGTCCTTGAGAGTCCGATCGATTTGATCCAGGTAGTATAATATTATTATTTCTATATGTAGTTTTCTAGACATATATCTTTACACTACGAAATAAATCTGCATCCATCTTGTCGACTACATGTCGAATGAGGAGAGTGAAAGCATAATCTATTACAAGACTAAGGTAAAGTATATGTAGCATACAATATATTAGGGGCATATATATACATATATATATATATATAGGGGTATATATATATATAATCACGCCGAGTCCGTAACGGGGTAGGCAGAGTGTATGGAGCGCCAGTTCTCTCGAAACTTACATACCTCTTTCGCTTCGCCCACATTCATCAGTCTCTTCATACATGTTCGTCGGTTTCGAGTACTTTTGACGTTCCCGATCACACACTTTCGTTTTGTATATCTGTTTCGTCAATCTTTCTTCATTCATCAAACAAAAAGCCCAAAACATAGTCGTCGGCTATATTAAATGAAAACAATAAAATAAATAATAATAATAATATCCTCACGCCTTCCCACAAGGGTCCCCGAACCTCTGCCTACCCCAGGCAGAGGTGTATAGGTAATACCCACACACCCAATTTCCGCCAGAGGTATATTAGGTGCCAACGTGATAGATGGCGAGTCCATCGCGGTTACTCAAGCACGACTATACATACGCCTTTGAATTACTTCTCAGATGTATGTAGGTTTCCTCTCGATGTTTTCCTTCACCGTAAAGCTCGTGGTGTGACTAATCACTGTACTTAAGTTCAGAAAAACTCATTGGTACAGTCGGGATTCGAACATGCGATCTTTGTGTCGCAGGCAACTACTCGAACCACTCGGCCACCACGGCTTAGAAAACAATATGATTCTAATATAATGGATAATAACGATATTTTAAACAGATGGCAAATATATTTATTATTCATAATAGTTAGTATGATGGTAATGTTCTATCAAGACAAGATATTGAATAAAAATGATAGACAGTAAACCAGCAAAAAAATTGAATCCGCTGATGAAGATGGAACTATCATAGGATTTATGAAATATTCGGATATCGTTATTTTACTAAATTAAATTTAGCTCTTAAATGTATGATGAGTACACGTTAAGAGTACAGGTTTATTGTATGTATGTTTATAACCCTTCTTGATTTTTAACTGTGCATGTTTTTCATATTGTTAATTCCAGAGGATCATATCGGCAATTCCCGTGACCATTCCTTCGGAGATATGGTTATGTTAGCGACGGGGGGTAAGGGCTGCGACATAGTCATAAACAGCTTGAAAGGAGAGTTGAAAAACGTACGTACATACATTAATTATTCTCACTGGAATTGACGTAAAAAAGGGAATATCTCTGCTTATAATAATGAAATGAATATGAATAATGACATGATAATGTAATAGCTGATAATTTTTTGTTTCAGACGTCATTAACATGTTGTGCGTCTTCTGGAATCATATTTGATACGGTACAAGTTCCAACGAAAGAAAACTTCATGTTAGGGTTAAGCTACCTCAGTAAGGAGAGAAACTATTTTACTGTTGACTTTGCTTCCATCTTTGCACAAGATGCTGAACAACAGGTAAGATAACGCTACATCAACTAAATATAAATAGAACAGAATGCTTTCAATTTCTTATGAAACCATCTCTTTAAAATCAGCATTACGTAAAGCTCGCTTATCATGATGCGACTGGATTTGTATACCAAAACTTTTACTTATGTACAAAAAACAAGTGAATTCGAATGAGAAACTAAACGGTAGGTATATTTTATTCATCCAGAAAATACGGGATTAAATTTTTAATGGATGTATAGTATTACCCACAAATCCACTTTTCACTGGAGATATATTTCAGATGCCCACGTGACAGATGGCAAGTCCATCGCCGTTTCTCAACAAGTTAATTGCATGAGCTCCTCACTTACAATCAAATGTTTATTAATACCTATCTCACCGCAAAACGAGTTTAGACCATTTGTTTGACGACCGTCTGGTCTAGTGGTTAGAGCTCCTGACTGCGAAACTCGAGGTCGCGGGTTCGAATCCCGCTGAGGGCAGATATTTGTGTGATGAACACGAGTTTTGTACCTTAGTCTTGGATGTCCTATGTATTTATGTATATATCTATGCACTGTAGCAAGTGCTTTACCCTAAATCGAAAGTCAAGATGACGTGTCAATTATTTTTGGATACATTCAATTCTGCTTACATAGGTCCGATACGTGGGGTTCCAGGCTTTACATTACCTAGCTATATTACTATTGAAGTTGACAACTTTTAAAGACCTACACTTAATTGCATTGTAGCGACTTCAGTACCTTATGAGCGAAGGTATTACTCGAGGCTACGTGAGGCCCTTGTCTCGGGTTACTTATGAACCGCCAGCTGTGTCGCGTGCCTTCCGCTTACTGACCTCCAGTCGGCATCGTGGACGCGTGCTGCTGCGCCTGCAGGATGGTTCGCTGCCTGCCCAACTCAGGTAATCTCCGGCCTACATAGCCTAGGTGATTACTTGAGGGCGGGTTGCTGTAATATAGAGTCGGGCACATGTTCCAGGCTGACGTGCACAGCGCAGGGCTCTCACGTGGTTGTGTGCGACGACGGACTGCTCGGGCTGCAGCTGGTCAACAGGCTTATACAATGCGGCGCCAGAAATGTATTCCTGCATTGTGAACTGCTGCCTGCCCACATGGCTCTGAAGATTCGGTAGGGATTAGTGACTCCATAGGTGCCTTTATATCAGTATCATACCTACCATGATAGCTTAAGCTACCTTGTCTTTGTTCAGCATGTGGCAGAACGTCGGGGCGATTGTGAAAGTATCTTCGGCCAAGCTGCGAAGTAGCAGTGACGTCACCAGCTTGCTGCTCGGCGCCGCCCAGCTGGGTCCAGTGGAGGGGGTGTACGTTGCGGTAACTACTGTTGACAGCGACACCTCGGAGCACCTCACTCGTGTGCTGGCCGACTTGGACTCAGGCGTTCGAGCATTGTGCTCCCATTTACGGTATTGAATAAATACAAATATCTACATTATTCTATGTTTTCAATGCCAGAAGTTACGATGCCGTCACCATTAATTTCAGAATCTTTGGAGTTTTAAAAACAGATGACTATTTTGGGCTGCACACATGTTTGGCTAGAGCACGAAATCGGCTGCCGGTCACTCTACTTTCAATATCGAAGGCGAATGTAAGTAAGGACACCATCATTACATTTATAGATGGGTAAAATGCCGCGTTGGCTGAGTGGTTTAAATAGTCAGCAAAGTGAAGATCGAAGGTTCAAACCCTTTGTGGATACTTATAAGATGACGTGAAGATAACATAATGTTGCATAAATTATGGTTTATAAAATAGATTGTTTCTTTATTAGGGAGATAAAGACATGTCCTGGTACCGCATGGTGGTAGAGGCGATAGAGCGGGCGCTGTGTAGTTCCTATCCGGTACTGGTTGCTGCAAGACAAAGCAGCCAAGAGGCATCTCTCCTACACCAATTGGCTTCGGTGGCTGGTATGTAATATTGACATGATCCTGATATTTCACTTAGAATAATGCACATGGATTTTTTTGTCTAGTCACGACCATGTGTGCATTTTAAATGAAATTCCAAAGGGAGGTAGGTGGTTATTAACACACCAGTAAAGGCCATACATAAATCCGAACTCGGCATGATACTGGCTATAATTTGTATTTATATTCCAGTTGACATACGATGCTACGTGATAGAAAAGAGATACCTACTGACATTCTACTTTCCGTCGACCTTGAAGCCAAACTTAATTTTCATTCTTTATGTACAGTGTGTACAATGCATGAATGTATTACACCACGATATTATGGTAAATTAAAACAACTGAGAGTTGAGAAGAAATTCTAAATCGTACGTGATTCAGAAACGATAAACTATGTCTGATTAGCATCTAAATGTATCATCCACGGTAGCCAAAACGAGGTTGTTGTTTCATGTGTGCCTTGAAGGCGTGTAGATAGAACTAAAACATGACGTTTTAAAGATATAAAAATATTATATATCCTGTAACCGATTACAGGATTACATTACTATTATTCAAAGGTCACTTTATTTGATGTACCTACACCATACACAATTTGCATAATTTGCAGAAATAAAAATTCCTGATAATACCCCAATAACGTCTACTCTCGAAGATCTGGGCTTGAAGCAAGAGAACCTCAAGGCGGTTTCCTTTTTCTTACAAGATGTTTATAATGTATACGTGTCTGAAGAGCAAATGATGTCATTCACGATTGAGAGGTAAGGTGTTATACCTACCAACAGACGGCGGAAAAAAATGTTTGATAGCTTTTTTCTGCTTTCAACAGCATCAATCAGCTGTCGATGAGCATGTCAAACGCACCATCTAAGCAGCTGAAAGGGCTCGAGTCACTGTTCTCATACGTTGATTCTGATGAGCTGTTGGCTACTACTGAGATGGTGTTCCTCCCGACGCTAACTAACAGTGCTATTTTGGTATGAAGAAATTTTTATAATTTTTAAATAAATATTTTCTTTTATTATACTTACTTTTGGTTGTCAATACACGTAAAATTTAAAAATGAACTGTATTGAATTTATTGTCAAAGGTGGTGACAGTGGGGTCTCCGTAGTCACCTACAAATCTTATATAACTTTTTCAAACTACTATATAACAGTAGTTTTTTGCTGAATTAACGTACATAACATCGTGAGGGTTCGACAGACCTGGGCCCCATTGAGACTCAAATGTATCTCTGGCGAGAGGAGCGTTAAATGTATGCTCTGTAGACTTCTATAGGGACCCTTGTGGGAAGGCCTATAGACAAGAATGTATCTTCATCTAAAAATTTAAATTGCTCTAGATTGACGACGAGTTTGACGTATCCCAAACTCATTTATGCGTGATCCCGGGGCTGGAAGGTCACCACGAGCGGTTCCGAGTTCTTTGTGAACGGCTGAAGCTGCCGGCTCTAGTGATGCAGCCTGGACTAGACTGCCTCCACGAGACCGTGCAGCAAAGTGCTCAAAGATTTGCCAACGTACGTTAATAACTCTCAACTCATCACTTCACTTTGATACACGTGATATTAAAGGCGCGGAATCTCACAAATTATTAATATAAACATACATTCATATGTGTGTTTATACGTAATGTACTTTATTCACTCACCTTATCTATATGTCCAAACTAACGCAACATGCCTTTATTCAACAATTATATCCTTACTAATATTATAAATGTGAATGTAAGTTTGTTTGTTACGCTTTCACGCAAAAAATACTTAACCGATCATCATAAAACTTTGTACACATATTCTTGGAGGTATTAGAAGTAACAAAGGATACTTTTTATTGAAAAAAAAAAGTCTCTACTACTCGCCTACATCTATTATCTAGATAGATGTCGGCGAGAAATAAAAAAGAACGACTAGTACTAAATAAAGAAAAATAATATAAGTCCGTATTTGCACATTTCATAATTATCATATTATTTGCAACCATTGACCACATACCATAGGTGTAATAGGCAGGCGATATAGAGAGATCATAATCTTTTTTTTTATAAATGTATTTACTTATAATTAATTTTTTACTTTTTATATAATAAAAATTATCAAAACAGGTTCTCTTGAAAAGGGCGGGCTTGAAAAATAATTTCTACTTGCTGGGCTACGAAAGTGGTGTCTTAAATGCTTTAGAAATGGCATCCTTCTTAGAAGAATATGGTAAGGAATCACCAATTACATGAATAATAAATATAACATATAATAAAACAAAAAAGGCTGGTTTCGTAAATCTGCTCAAGCATAATTAGGAAATGCTTACGGAAAATTAACTTTAGCTGGCATGAACCTGCATTAAGTAGATTAATTAAAATAAAAGAACTAGGCATATGTATAAGAATGGGTAAGGCATTGCAAACCATTTGTAGTGGTATCTACTTTTAAAGTACTGTTGCGTTAGAAGGTTCTGGAGGTCTCGCCGTGTGAAAGCATCCAGAAGAATCCAGACAAAAGGAGGCAAGAAAGGGCGTAAACAAGTTGTTTTCGTCGCCCGGCCATTGTTCTGCGGATGCATTCACACGGCAATTCTACGAACATCTTAATGGCGGTCTAGAGCCTTCCACCGATTTCTAGTATGTCGTGCCGGTGCCACATATAAAGCGGTTAGAGCTCAGTGCGAGTTCAGTTCTCTCTGAGTGAGCGCGATCACAAGTGTTTTATCAGTGACTTTAATAAGTGTTACAGTGTTAGTGAAGTGTTTCAGTGCCTAGTGTTTACTGTTTTCTACTGTAATGTTACTGTGTTGTAGTGTACACGGAGTAGAAGTGTTTCAGTGCATAGTGTTTACTGTATTTTACTAGTACTGTGTTGCAGTGATCAGTGTTGTAGTGTACACAGAGTAGAAGTGTTTCAGTTTCTAGTGTTTACTGTGTTTACTAGTACTATGTTGCAGTGATCAGTGTTGTAGCAAATAGTGTACGGGTTCATCGTGCAAGTGTCCGGAAATATTCTGTTTGTGAATAAAGTGTCGTTATAGTGTAACCACCGGCTATCATTAAATTATCCCGAACCCGAGCTCGTAACGATCGGTGTCAGAAGTGGGATATAATTATGCCGGTTCTACCAAAAGACGACACTCCGGGAACTCGTACCAGGAGTCAAGGGCGCCAATTGGGGGCTTCTCAAAGGCGCGATGCTCCGAGACCTTCCCAGGCAGTGCAGCAAGAGCAGGAGGCTGTGGAATCGATGGCTACTGGCGATGCTAGGAACGCACTGCACCGCAGAGGTGACATCAGGAAGAACCTCAGTAAGAACAGACACGGCAGCTTCTAGAGCTGCTGAAGTGCGATAAGGAAGTGCAAGTGCGACGTCAGGAAGAGCAAGTACGACTTTAGGAAGAGCAAGTGCGACGTCAGGTAGAACAAGTGCAACGTCAGGAAGAGCAAGTGCGACGTCAGGAAGAGCAAGTGCAACTTCAGGAAGAGCAAGTGCGACGTCAGGAAGAGCAGACACGACGGCCTCAGAAGCAGCTGAAGCATGATAAAGAGGAACAAACCCATGATCTTAAGGAGCTGACTGTTCATGTTAGGAAAGAAATGACGGCAGTCAAAGAAAAGGGCCTCCTGCAGTTTAATTGTCCAGATAGAACAAGTCTAGACAGGATCAAGATAGAGGCCAGGACTACGAGGAGGCTTGCTGGTTTTAGAGGAGCCCTAAGAATACCGAACTCTCAAATTTCTGTGACGGATTATGCGGGGGACGAGCGCATGAGAATGAACGGCTTCTGCGGTCACAAGAGGCAATTCGGTCAACAGAAGTCTGAAAAGATGAAGACTCGCTATGACGGAAACATCAACAATCCTGGATACGGCAGGGGATCCCTGGTGTGGCTTCACCATCCAGTGCGGGAGAAAGGAGTATCTCAGAAGCTACAAGCAAGATGGGGTGGACCTTACTTAGTTGTCACTAGGACCAACAATGTGACATGTCGGATACAAAAGGGACAACGAGGAGCTCCGAAGGTCGTCTACGTCGATCATGGGTCTAACGATGCTCGGGACGAGCATGTCTAAGGAGGGGGCAGTGTTGCGATGGAAGGTTCTGGAGGTCTCGCCGTGTGAAAGCCATGCCAAATAATAACACTTAGCCGGAATCGAGACAAAAGGAGGCAATTAAGAAAGGGCGTAAACAAGTTGTTTTCGTCGCCCGGCCATTGTTCTGCGGATGCATTCACACGGCAATTCTACGAAAATCTTAATGGCGGTCTAGAGCCTTCCACCGATTTCTAATATGTCGTGCCGGTGCCATATATAAAGCGGCACGCGCAGGACACCAGTTAGTTCGGTAAGAGTTCATTGCGAGTTCAGTTCTCTCCGAGCTCAGTGCGAGTTCAGTTCTCTCCGAGTGAGTGTGATCACGTGTGTTTTATCAGTGACTTTAGTGAGTGTTACAGTGTTAGTGAAGTGTTTTAGTGCCGTGTGTTTACTGTGTTCTACTGTAACTGTTACTGTGTTGTAGTGTACACAGAGTAGAAGTATTTCAGTGTCTAGTGTTTACTGTGTTGTAGTGTACACAGAGTAGAAGTGTTTCAGTGCCTAGTGCTTACTGTGTTGTAATGAACAGTGTTATAGTGAATAGTGCTATAGTGATAGTGTTCGGATTCATCGTGCAAGTTTCCGGAATTATTCAGTGTTATAGAATAAAGTGTCGTTATAGTGTAACCACCGGCTATCATTAAATTATCCCGAACCCCAGCTCGTAACAGTACGAATATTGGCACTCACGTCATGCTGTCTAACTTCGAGTGAACTAGTGTTTGATGAATGCATTATTTCAGGCCTAACAGGGACAGTGTTCTGTTTGGGCGGGGGGCCCGACGAAATATTAGGAGAACTTGAAGCGCAATTGGACAATTATAGAACAGAAGAGGAACTAAAAGAAGCGGTGTTACGGCACATGTACGGGTTAATGGCGGGGGGCAACACGGCGGGATTAGACGATGCCTTGCGTGGCTTCTCAGACTGGTCACTCAAGTTGGAAGCCTGTATCCGCAGCCTGCTAGGCCGCGTGCCGCATTCTGCGCAGTACGCTCGAGCGCTGATAGAAGCTGCTTACGCCAGGCTCTCGAGCGCGAGGAGCTACACCGCCCAGCCGCGCCCGCTCCGCTCTCGCATCGTACTGCTGCGCGCTGCCCTCGACTCTACGCCAGCGCCCAATGTGCCCAAGCTGCAGCACTACTCGCAGCAACCGATCACAGTTCATCAGCTGACCACGCCTCTGGCACGTGTTTCTGCTGATCTACAATGCACTGCGATCATAAACAAAAATCTCGATTCTTTATTATTGGAGGCATTTGAACGTGGGAATCTGTGTGAAAGGTACCTTCTCGCTAGTTCTTTATTTACAGATCAAACTGATGAGTAAATACTGATAAGTATTTTTTTCTTTTATATTAATCTTAGTTAATTTATACTGTTTTATAATTATAGTTTCATTAAAGTTTTCCATTCCATATGTACATTGAAGATATATTGAGATCCACCTGGGTAGTTGGTTCTCAATATATCTTCAATGTACATACATATACCGCATCTAATTTGAAGTTGTACTGTAACATAATTTGTCACATTATGTTAGTTACAGGAAAATAAAGTGGAGGAAAGTACTGAAAATTGTTTTTATATATCGAGGGATGAAAGGCTATTTGTTTTAAGCGCCTTTTTTGGCGATACTGAGTTATATCTATCTTATCCCTTCCTGTATCCTTCTATGTTCGTCCTGGGTATGACAAGACTACATACGCTAGACTTCAGAAGTAAACTGTTATGTCTGATGCACTATTGCTCCACAACAAAGTCGACAATCCAGATGCACTGAATCGGGTAGGGCTGGTTGGAATTCCTCGACGATACCAAATTAGAGGGGACACAGGCCCCTGTTGGCGGTAGCGGGGAACGGCCGTACTCGTACGCGCCGCGCAGCAAGCCCACCCACGGCCAGGGTAGTCGCATTATTCAATGCCATGCTCACTCAGCACACACATGTAGATATATTCTTCGATGGGGAGGAAACTATTAATAGGAACGTGTTGACATTCTTGGAGGATCAGATGTCGGCCCAAAGTTGGAATTAGGTATAATTGTATTTCATTTAAAATCCTTGGTATGTAAGTGCTTCGGTTTATAATGCTGTTAACTAACATATGTTTTGATTAATAAATAAATAAATATACATATTCGGATTCGTTTGTTTTTTTCTGCGTCGAATGGGGCTCGTCGAGTTTCGTAAAATTCTCAGCCATTTTTTTGCGTTTAAGATAACACAATTTTGGTACATAATTCTCAAACATTATGTATAATGCGACATTAAACCGTTCAATCATTTTGGCTTCTCCGGCATAAGCACTGTAAGGTAACTTAAAACATTTTGACTGTTGAACTTCCAATTCTTCCAAAACTTCCAAAGTTGAATCATTTTTTATACTTTATACATACTTTGCTCTAAAAATAAGGCGATACAGATCATTTGGTTTTAAGCGACATTTATCTTGGAACTCATAACCGATTTTATATTGACAATTATACCAAAATATTAAGGGAGTTTTTAGCAAGAGAGATCCCCGATCCCTTTTAAAGTAAGAGCAGCAATTTTTTAATAAAGATTTTTTTTCCTAATTTTGAATCTTTAAATGGCTCTCCTGTAAAGTTCGTAAAATGTCGCTTCAAACAAATAGCCTTTCACCCGTCGATATACTGATGGATTTCATTAGAATATTTTCGTCACAATCCCTTTACAAATAGTTACTACGTTTTTTATTTTAAATTCCTAATATTAATTTTCTCTCACTTACTTGATGTATTGTATCTGAAATACTACGCACGAATACTAATATACACAATAATAACAAACCTAACGTTTTATTTTATACGGAAACCCACATTTGTTTACATAAATAAACTTTAAATATGAGATAGAAATTAACTAGATGGCTGCCTTAGTCTGGCCCGTACGACATGACAGTTTCTCTAGAAATATCTTCGGGGGAAAGGCAGAGGAAAAGAAGAAGAAGAGACCAAGATTACGATGCAATTAATATCATTATACAACCTTCACTGTTTTGAAGATCCTTGTGACATGATGATAGATGATACAAACAAATACGAATTACATACATATCATCACGCCAAGTCCCTAACCGGGTAGGCAGAGAGTAAAGAGCGCCAGTTCTCTCTAGACTTATATACATCTTTCGCTTCGTTCACATTCATCAGTCTCTTCATACATGCTCGTCGGTTTCGAATACTCTTAACGTTCCCGTCCTTGAGCGTCCGATCGATTTGATCCAGGTAGTTGGAACGTGGCCTTCCTCTGCCTCTCCTTGCACACACTTTTGCTTTGTATATCTGTTTGGTCAATCTTTCTTCACTCACCCTTTCTATGTGTCCAAACCAACGTAAACTGCATTTCTTCATCTTTACAATCACGCCCTCATTCACGCCAGTTGATTTGCGAATCTCTTCATTGCGGATTCGGTCTAAGATCGTTACTCCGCACATTTTTCGAAGAGATAGCATCTCAACTGCATTCATGCTATTTTCATACTTCCTCTGACATACCCAGGATTCGCTGCCATACAATAAGGTAGGTACCAATATCGCGTTGTGGTCAGCAACTCGAGCATTCTTGCTCAGACTTTTACTGCCCATCAACGCCAACATGGCTTATCCTTCTTTCAATATCTTTTTCATACTTTCCATCTCGTGTGAACATACTTCCTAGATTTACAAATTCATTCACTTGCTCTAGAATTTGCCCATTTACCGATATAGCACAAACGACAAACAAATACGAATTAAATATATATGTCGGGATTAGCTCGGACATCAGAAGTAAATAGGAGGATAGGTTCATTTATAACTAGTAACTAGATTGTTTATATCATAATCATAATAATAAATGAGCCGAACACCAACAATGATTATTAATTATTGTCCGGTGCACGTGCTGCTAGCGCATAGTATCGCTGTCTCTTTCTTGCATTAACTGTCAGCCCCGTCATATATATAATAAAATTTGTTGCCGTGGTGGCCGAGGGGTTCGAGCAGTTGCCTGCGACGCAAAGGTCGCAAGTTCGAATCCCGACTGTACCAATGAGTTTTTCTGAACTTAAGTACAGTGATTAGTCACACCACGGTGAAGGAAAACATCGAGAGGAAACCTATATACGTCTGAGAAGAAATTCAAAGGCGTATGTATAGTCGCGCCTGAGTAACGGCGATGGACTCGCCATCTGTCACGTTGGCACCTAATATGCCTCTGGCGGAAAGTGGGTGTGCGGTTATTATCTATACACCTCTGCCTACCCCTTCGGGGACCCTTGTGGGAAGGCGTGAGGATATATCATATCTTAATATATATATTTCTTGTGTGCGTGTGTATGTGACTGAACTCCTCCTAAACGACTGGACCGATTTTGATGAAATTTTTTGTGTGTGTTCAAGGGGATCTGGGAATGGTTTAGATTCACAATTGGACCCGATAGGTGGCGCCACTGGGTCCGTGGCTTTAATTTTTTCTCCCAAGCGAAGCTGGGCGGGACCACTAGTATATATATATATATAAATATATGTTTATAATATATGTTTTTTTCTCTCTCTAGACTAAAATATTTTCATATGTTAGTCTAGAGATATTGGCGCTCTACTCTTTCTGCTTACCTTGCGAGGGTGTCGGCGTGATTTACTACCACAAAGTTGGCATAGAAATATTTGATCCTGATGGTAAGTCAGTAGTGACAAGTCAGTGTTGTAATAATAAGTTTTCATTCAGTAACCAAAATGTTTAACCTTTTTAGCTTGTTAAGTTTGTGTTAGGAGGCCTTGCTTTTCATAATTGCATAATAATTTTATTAGTGATGTAGTTCACATTGAGGATATTATACTTTAATTCCTATTTTAGTAGATTGCGCAACTGTGTGTGCAACTATATAATGTGTCTCTATGTATATGTGTGTGAGTATGTGTGTGTTTGTGAGTAACGTAATTAGTGAAGTTAATGCAAATATTTTTCGTCATCATTCTAACTGACATACATTTATTTATTTCCTTTTTTATCTCGTATTCGGTCTTATCAAATATATTGAGCTTCTTATTTATTAGGTTGTTCAATTTAGCCGAACGGGCATTATACTGGTTGGAGGCAAATTTAGTTTTACATATTGGAATAGATGCAACATTATACTTATTTCTTTTGGATTTCAATCTTTTTTTTTATGGTAGATTTTTATGTTCTGTAAGAATTAGGTTTAAGAGGTATAGTTTTCTAAAAGAGTGCAATTTACTTATTCTGTGCAAACTTTCGGTTGCGAAATTTTTGTTTTTAAAATACATTATTTTAATTAGACAACATGTTACACGTTCAAATTCAATAAACTTTGACTTTGTGGCACCACCCCAGATGGGAATATAGTAAGACTGATTGAACCAACGCCACATATATTTCTTTGAGAATATTTGTGGTAATATTAGAATCATTTCTTGGGACCACGTGTCTCAAGTTGCTAAATATCCATTTAAATTTTCTTACCCTACTACAGATTTGTTCAAGGGTATTTTTTTGAGAAGTGACGATTTGGTCAATGCGGGAACCATGACAATTTATTGTCTACTATTACCCAAATATTTCATTATAGTAACTCTCTCGATCATGGTACATTTACAATTTGTATTGTTAGGTTCTTGACATGTATTAATTCTTATATTTAGTTGGTTTGATGGCTGATATATATTAATCTTATATATATATATTAATGATATTATTAAAATTATCTAGGCAGTTGTTTTCTCTAGTTGGTAGAATGTGGTCAGGTAAAATACTATAGGAAGAACACTCTGTGTTAAGATAATTAATTATATTTTTATATTCCGCGGCTTTTTAGTTGTCACGCCTTCCCACAAGGGTCCCCGAAGGGGTATGCAGAGGTGTATAGGTATACGCATTCAACCACTTTCTGCTAGAGATTTATTTAGGTACCAACGTGAAAGATGGCGAGTCCACCGCCGTTACTCAAGCACGACTATACATATACGCCTTTAAATTGCTTCTCTGGCGTATGCAGATTTTCTCTAGATGTTTTCCTTCACCGTAAAGCTTGTGTTGTGACTAATCACTGTACTTTGCTTCAGAAATACTGATTGGTACAGTCGGGATTCGAACTTGCGATCTTTGTATCGCAGGCAACAGCTGCTCGAACCACTCGGTTACAACCTTCCTTACCCAACCTTCGGTCAACCTTATCGTGCGCTTCTTCTAGAGAGTACCTCTGGTTGTTTCGACGTACAATCAGTTCAAAATATTTTGTAAATTTATAAGTAATCATGAAGTATTTAACAAGCCCATGCAGGATTTACTACGCTAAAAGTAACAGCTATAATTAGTGTAATGTAACAAACCCAACTAAAGTGTTGCGCTAACACTTTAGTTGGGTTTGTTACATTACCAGCCCAGACACTGAGTAACTCCCACCTTATTGTCTGTTTTATGATTAAGGGAGTTACTTAGGTTAAGTTTGGCTCTGTTGAGGCACGAGGTTTGTTTTGAGGAAGACACAAAGAAACAACACTAACCCGAGTACAAAACCAAGTTAAGAGCTAGTAGTTTTACAAGAACTGCTGGTGTTCAATGATTGAGTCAATAATTTTCTACTACATATATTATTTTCCAAATGCAAGCTTGAGTGCCCAAAAGGACACTCAAATATGTTACAATATTATAAAAAATTATAACCCCGTTAGGGAGTTTAAGTTACGAAAATATCATGTATGGGGGAATTGTTCCTCTTTAAATGGTCTAAAAAAAGTTCGCGACAGCATATGTCTATATAACTTTTAAGATTGACTCACTATAACCTTTTTTATGGCAATTAAATTTGTTCGAAATTAATGCATCATTTGCGAGGATGTTTTATCAACACAATATTAATCCTCATCCAAATAATTTAAATGTAAACGAAATTGTACTTGACATCACTTAATTTCAATCAACATCTTAGGAGATATTATATTATATTATCTTAGGAGATAGATACCATAATGTTATAACTCCACAACTCAGATGCGTGGTCGGCTCGATACGGAACGGTTGAACTCAGCGAACTGGTTTTTTTTTTAGTATGTCATAGGAAGGATAAAAATATAATACATAAAAGCAGTTGAGATGCGATCGCTTTGAAGAATTCGGCAATAAAGAGATTTGCAAAACGACTGGTGATAACGGGGGTGTGATTGTTAATATAAAGATAGGCATGTTACGCTGGTTTGGACGTATAGAGAGGAAAGACGAAACAGATATACAAAGCGAAATAGTGTGCAAGAGAAGGCAGAGAAAGACCATGTTCCAACTACCTAGATCAAATCGATCAGACGCTCAAGAACGGGAACGTCAAGAGTACTCGAAACCGACGAGCATGTATAAAGAGACTGATGAATGTGGACGAAGCCAAAGAGGTTTGTGCACGCTAATCTCAGAAACGGCTTATCCGATTTAAATGTGGTTTCCACTAATATAATATTGTGGTAAGCTTCATTTAACGTAACCAAAAGATATATTCAATGCTGCCCAAAGTCAATATTCCACGCGGACGAAGTCGCGGGCACAGTTAGTAACAAAAAATCGCAATCTGCGGACGATAATCGATTTATTTGATTACAGATCTATTATTCAGAGTACGGAGCTGTTATTTTAGGAATAAACCTATTATTTTGAGAACAAAGCTTTTATTCAATGGATGAACCACCATTATAAAGATAATCCATCTCTTTTTCTACGTACATAGTGACATTAACTTGGTAATTTGTACCTGGCGACACTTATTTTTCTGACAATGAAAATATTTATGGCGATAGGTCTATTAATTAGACGATACATGTTGATGATAAATATAAACTTTGATGACACAAAATATAGTTCCCAATAAAATATTACTCATAGATTTCTACTAGGAAGATAGTGGTGGCTGTCAAACGGTTAAGCGAAGGCATGCTATAACCAGTACGTGGAAATTCTGGAAGCAGGAGGTACCCCAATATTGAAGGTTCTCTTCAATAAAGTAATGCCTAAAGCAATAATAATGACAATCCGCCACATAAAGGGTGACGAATCCAATTTAAGCAGCTACAGACCAAACCACCTGCTATCACAACGATATAAACTGTTTTCCAAAGTCCTATGCAATAGAATGTCTGACTATTTTTAAGAGTACTAGCCAACAGAGCAAGCGGGCTCCCGAAAAGGATTATCTATCATGAATCACATCTACACAGTAAAGCAATAGATATACCTAGAATAGATGGAAAAGTGTAAAGCATATAATATCTGACATACCCAGGATTCGCTGCCATATAATAAGGTAGGTACCAATATCGCGTTGTGGACAGCAACTCGAGCATTCTTGCTCAGACTTTTACTGCCCATCAACGCCAACATGGCTTATCCTTCTTTCAATATCATTTTCATAGTGTGAACATGCTTCCTAGATATACAAATTCATTCACTTGCTCTAGAATTTGCCCATTTACCGATATAGCACAAACGACAAACAAATACGAATTAAATATATATAACAAAATTAAATATGTTTATAATATATCTTATTTTTTCTCTAGACTAGAACTGGCGCTCTACTCTTTCTGCTTACCTTGCGAGGGTATCGGCGTGATTTACAACCACAAAGTTGGCATAGAAATATTTGATCCTGATGGTAAGTCAGTAGTGGGAAGTCAGTAGTGGCAAGAAAAGCTCAACAGACAGTTCATTCCAGAACCTGAGCGTTTGCGGAAGGAAACTCCTTTAAAACCGCATCGTACGAAACATTCGTGGTCCCAAAGTACGGGGATAAAGTCCCCGTTGATGGTGAGAGGTGCGCTTATACATGGTAGAAGGAAAAGAAAATACAAATTCCTTACTAAGTTTATTGATATCCAATAAACATACAAATGGTTGTGTGTCATATTATCAACCTGGATCAAACCATCACCTACTTAGCAAACGGACACTTAAGGACGGGAATGTCAGGAGTACTCGAAACCGGCGAGCATGTATGAAGACACTGATGAATGTGGACGAAGCGAAAGAGGTATGCATCTCTAGAGAGAAATGGCGCTCTATTCTCTCTGCCTACCCCGTTAGGGACTTGGCGCGATGATATGTATGTATGTACTTACATCAACGTGTCTGGGCTGGTAATGTAACAAACCCAACTAAAGTGTTGCGCTAACCCTTTAGTTGGGTTTGTTACATATCATCGCGCCAAGTCCCTAACGGGGTAGGCAGAGAGAATAGAGCGCCATTTCTTTTGCTAAGTAGGTGATGGTTTGATCCAAGATACGTAGAAAAAGAGATGGATTATCTTTATAATGGTGGTTCATCCATTGAATAAAAGCTTTGTTCTCAAAATAATAGGTTTATTCCTAAAATAACAGCTCCGTACTCTGAATAATAGATCTGTAATCAAATAAATCGATTATCGTCCGCAGATTGCGATTTTTTGTTACTAGCTGTGCCCGCGACTTCGTCCGCGTGGAATATTGACTTTGGGCAGCATTGAATATATCTTTTGGTTACGTTAAATGAAGCTTACCACAATATTATATTAGTGGAAACCACATTTAAATCGGATAAGCCGTTTCTGAGATTAGCGTGCACAAACCTCTTTGGCTTCGTCCACATTCATCAGTCTCTTTATACATGCTCGTCGGTTTCGAGTACTCTTGACGTTCCCGTTCTTGAGCGTCTGATCGATTTGATCTAGGTAGTTGGAACATGGTCTTTCTCTGCCTTCTCTTGCACACTATTTCGCTTTGTATATCTGTTTCGTCTTTCCTCTCTATACGTCCAAACCAGCGTAACATGCCTTTCTTTATATTAACAATCACACCCCCGTTATCACCAGTCGTTTTGCAAATCTCTTTATTGCCGAATTCTTCAAAGCGATCGCATCTCAACTGCTTTTATGTATTATATTTTTATCCTTCCTATGACATACTAAAAAAAAACCAGTTCGCTGAGTTCAACCGTTCCGTATCGAGCCGACCACGCATCTGAGTTGTGGAGTTATAAAATTATGGTATCTATCTCCTAAGATAATATAATATAATATCTCCTAAGATGTTGATTGAAATTAAGTGATGTCAAGTACAATTTCGTTTACATTTAAATTATTTGGATGAGGATTAATATTGTGTTGATAAAACATCCTCGCAAATGATGCATTAATTTCGAACAAATTTAATTGCCATAAAAAAGGTTATAGTGAGTCAATCTTAAAAGTTATATAGACATATGCTGTCGCGAACTTTTTTTAGACCATTTAAAGAGGAACAATTCCCCCATACATGATATTTTCGTAACTTAAACTCCCTAACGGGGTTATAATTTTTTATAATATTGTAACATATTTGAGTGTCCTTTTGGGCACTCAAGCTTGCATTTGGAAAATAATATATTTAGTAGAAAATTATTGACTCAATCATTGAACACCAGCAGTTCTTGTAAAACTACTAGCTTTTAACTTGGTTTTGTACTCGGGTTAGTGTTGTTTCTTTGTGTCTTCCTCAAAACAAACCTCGTGCCTCAACAGAGCCAAACTTAACCTAAGTAACTCCCTTAATCATAAAACAGACAATAAGGTGGGAGTTACTCAGACACTGGATAGGTTCTCCCAAATCCCCTCCCTCGCTTCTGCCTCTATCCGGAGGAAGCTACGAAGGAGGCGAGAGAGGAAGAGAGGAAGAAGATTCCTCCTCTCGAAGAAGTGATATCCTCTCTTCGTCCTCCTCCTCCAGCCCCATAGCAGTGCTGCTGCGGGGTTGGCGCGGACCCAGCTAGGGCTCAAGGAAACCCCTCCAAGAAAATTGTGGAGCACGGGAACCCGTTCAAAGAGTCCAATGAGAGGATGGCCGTGTTCAAAGACTTCATGAAGAGGCAAACCGGAGTCATGTCGTCCCTGGAGATGACGTTATACGTGAGTGTAGCAGCGGGTGGCCCTAAGAAGAAGGCCCTGCCACAGGCCACCTTGCACTCCGTTGTCATCTCCAGGGACGACATGGAGAAGGGCGAGGAGGTCATCAAACAAGTTTGAGAGGCGACTCAAGCTAAAAGCGGATGGATTATTATGGATCGTGTCCAAAAGGCCAAGGGAACCGCATCCGGAGCCGCATCCCAGAAATCACATTGACCTCAAGTTGATTCTAGGATGTGGCTCCGAAGAAGAGCGCAAAAAGGTGAAGGAGCGCCTCAAGAAAGCGGGCGATTGACTTGTCGCGGACATCAGTAACAAGGACCGCTTCTGATTCTAAATTCGTACAACAGCGACGACGATATAGTTAGCGCCCTGCAGCGTCAGAGCCGGGACCTGCTCTATGGCCTCGACAAAGTTTAAAATAGAAACAAATAATACGTAATAAAGTAATAAAAAAAAATTTACGTGAGCCGTCACGGGACGCCTGGCAGATGTGAAACATCGACATTATTTTTTATATTTTGTAAAAGTAATATGCAGAAAAGAACATATTGTAATAGGAACTAAATATGTCATAATGATAAAATAAAATATTACGATTTTTTTCCAGATAACGATGACTATTTATTGAATAAACATTTATTTTCATTAAATACAAAAAATACAAAAATTTACGAATTTATGTCAAATCTTGACTACTTAATTCGTTTAATCAGTGACTTCGGTATTAGTTATATTCGATGTTGCCTCTGAGGACGGTATTATTTATTTTATTATTACGGTATTATTACTGTGACAATTGGTCGATGGTAACTGAAGTATGTTACAAAAGTATTGGACATAACATTATCAAGATATCTAATAAATACAGCATCTATTGTTGTTCCGTATCTGGTGGTAGGTTCTCTTGGATTGTTATTAATTTGCAATTGAAATTCTTCTTGGAGAAACGTAATTAATGGCGTTGATTCATCTTTTGCAAAATTTACATTGAAATCCCCAGCTAAAATCAATGGTAGTTTGTCTTTATTGGTTTTGAAAGTTATTTTTTTTATACCACTAGGGTGGCAAACAAGCATGCGGTCCGCCTGATGGTAAGCGGTTACCGCCGCCTATGGACGCTTGCAACACCAGGGGTATCACTCGCGCGTTGCCGACCCTGCAGGAATCTTTTCACACCCTTCTTGCAGAACTCCATGCTGTACTCTCCAGGGAAAACCTCAACGGGGAGCTCATTCCACAGCCTGAGCGTTCGCGGAGTTGCACGGACTGGAGGTAATTGTCGCAAATCTCCAATAAAAATAATGTAGACCACCAAAATTTTCATCAAAATTTCCGGTTATTTGCTTAGTCTTGCGTCTATTTGGTTCAAGAGCTCGGCACCAATCATACTGATTTCGTCAATTATTAAAACTTTGACATATTTAAATAAGCATCGATATTGTTGTACTGTTTCTATTGACAACGGAATTAGCAATGTCACACACACTACATTAGATGAGTCGTGAAAGTAGGATGGTATGATTTAATTATCACGTGCCAGATAGAGACATATAATTTGCTGTGATGCGTCGTCACATACACTACAAACAATATAGATTAATTAAATCAGACATGACATTTTGCCCTACCAAGTTTTATGCCTATTATATTAAACTAGCTTTTGCGCGCGGCTTCGCTCGCGTCACCTTCAAACCCGCGCTTATCTCTGGTGTGCATAAAGCGCATATTACTAAGGGATAATATAGCATTCTAAGGGTCAAAGTCCATTAGTTGATGAGTACATTTGTTCCAAACATAGATATAAAATATATTATTACTCAAGCATATATAATTTGAGCCGTGGTGGCCGAGTGGTTCGAGCAGTTGCCTGCGACGCAAAGGTCGCAAGTTCGAATCGCGACTGTACCAATGAGTTTTTCTGAACTTAAGTACAGTGATTAGTCACACCACGAGCTTTACGGTGAAGGAAAACATCGAGAGGAAACCTGCATACGTCAGAGAAGAAATTCAAAAGCGTATGTATAGTCGTGCTTGAGTAACGGCGATGGACTCGCCATCTGTCACGTTGGCACCTAATATACCTCTGGCCGAAAGTGGGTGTCTGGGTATTACCTATACACCTCTGCCTACCTCTTCGGGGACCCTTGTGGGAAGGCGTGAGGATATGAGCATATATAATAATTTATTTACTACTCAAGTAACACAACTCATAAAATTAGAACAAAATATAACAATTCAATTTATATAACAACTGCATTACAAAAAAATAACATCAACTAATAACCTACCCTTTGTGCCTACTCTGTGAAGCAGCTCACATGTCTGTTTCTGTATAGTCTGTGATGAGTTATGACATCTATCTCTTTTGCACTTGGTAATGAGGATACTTTTGTTGCGACGACGACGCATGCCGTGGCGACGCGTTGCCACGCCAGAAATCGGTTTTACGTGCGGCTATAGATGTTTCACATCAATAAAACCAAAAAAAAAAAAAAATATATATATATAATATAAAGAACGAAAACCAAAGACTTTTTATGAACTTAAGTACAGTGATTAGTCACACCACGAGCTTTACGGTGAAGGAAAACATCGAGAGGAAGCCTGCATACGTCTGAGAAGAAAATTCAAAGGCGTATGTATAGTCGTGCTTGAGTAACGGCGATGGACTCGCCATCTGTCACGTTGGCACCTAATATACCTCTGGCGGAAAGTGGGTGTGTGGGTATTACCTATGCACCTCTGCCTACCCCTTCGGGGACCCTTGTGGGAAGGCATGAGGATATTATTTTTATTATTATATTATTTTTAAATCAATATAGGTAAACGTAATTACCATTCAATAAAGTATTTAAATTTATAATTTATGGAAAGTGTTAAGGTTATACACATTAGTTATTCATGAATAGTAACGGCTAAGTTCCGTTTATTCACAAATAAGTTACGACCTAAGGACGTATCGGCACTGAGCTAGTGAGATGGATATTGTGTGAAAAATTTTTCATCGCGTATTTTATGTAAAAGATGCTTGGCTTTAGAAACTACGGTGTTTATCTACAAGCTACTACAGACGCGGCCACTCGCCCAGCACAGTTACTTTTTTTGCGAATTCGAATTCGAATTTGTAACGCAAATTTTGCTTGTGGATGTTTATTCCTCGTGAAGCGAACATGCTAGAAGAGGTCAAAAAATACATTCTGTAGTTCATTTCCCTATCATTAAATACCATTACCTACAGACACACTTACCGCCTATATCTCTGCCTACTCCTTGGGGGACCCTTGTGGGAAGGCGTGGGGTTATATCACGCCTCATTTTTAGGTACCACAATTATACATATACAATGGAAAAAATTTACGTGAGCCGTCACGGGACGCCTGGCAGATGTGAAACATCCACATTATTTTGTAAAAGTAATATGCAGAAAAGAACATATTGTGATAGGAACTAAATATGTCATAATGATAAAATAAAATATACGATTTTTTTCCAGATAACGATGACTATTTATTGAATAAACATTTATTTTCATTAAATACAAAAAATACAAAAATTTACGAATTTATTTCAAATCTTGACTACTTTATTCGTTTAATCAGTGACTTCGGTATTAGTTATATTCGATGTTGCCTCTGAGGACGGTATTATTTATTTTATTATTACGGTATTATTACTGTGACAATTGGTCGATGGTAACTGAAGTATGTTACAAAAGTATTGGACATAACATTATCAAGATATCTAATAAATACAGCATCTATTGTTGTTCCGTATCTGGTGGTAGGTTCTCTTGGATTGTTATTAATTTGCAATTGAAATTCTTCTTGGAGAAACGTAATTAATGGCGTTGTATCATCTTTTGCAAAATTTACATTGAAATCTCCAGCTAAAATGAATTGTACTTTGTCTTTATTGGTTTTGAAAGTTATTTTTTTTTATACTACTAGGGTGGCAAACAAGCATGCGGTCCGCCTGATGGTAAGCGGTTACCGCCGCCTATGGACGCTTGCAACACCAGGGGTATCACTCGCGCGTTGCCGACCCTGCAGGAATCTTTTCACACCCTTCTTCAAGAACTCCATGCTGTACTCTCCAGGGAAAACCTCAACGGGGAGCTCATTCCACAGCCTGAGCGTTCGCGGAAGAAAACTCCTTTGGAAGCGCACAGTACGAGACCTTTGTGGTTCCAAGGTATGGGGATGAATTCCCCGTCGATGGCGAGAGGTGCGGTGGTAGAAGGTGGAAGTGGGCATCATATAGAACAATTCTGCAGAACACTCCCCGTTATACAAGCGGTAGAACACACACAGGGAGGCAAAGTCTCTCCTCAGACTTAGTGATTCCAAGCCGCCTGTGAGCATGGGATCATCGACTATTCTAGCGGCGCGTTTCTGAACCGCGTCAAAAGGCCCAAGCTGGTATCCAGGGGCTCCAGCCCACAGGTGGCAGCAGTACTCCATATGTTGCCGAACGGTCCAATCATCCGTTGTTTAGACTGCTTATAGATTGGAGTTGCACGGACTGGAGGTAATTGTCGCAAATCTCCAATAAAAATAATGTCTAGACCACCAAAATTTTCATCAAAATTTCCGGTTATTTGCTTTAGGTTTGCGTCTATTTCGGTTCAAGAGCTCGGCACCAATCATACTGATTTCGTCAAATAATAAAAATTTGACATATTTAAGTATGCATCGATATTGTTGCGCTGTTTCTATTGACAACGGAATTAGCAATGTCACACACACTACATTAGATGAGTCGTGAAAGTAGGATGGTATGATTTAATTATCACGTGCCAGATAGAGACATATAATTTGCTGTGATGCGTCGTCACATACACTACAAACAATATAGATTAATTAAATCAGACATGACATTTTGCCCTACCAAGTTTTATGCCTATTATATTAAACTAGCTTTTGCGCGCGGCTTCGCTCGCGTCACCTTCAAACCCGCGCTTATCTCTGGTGTGCATAAAGCGCATATTACTAAGGGATAATATAGCATTCTAAGGGTCAAAGTCCATTAGTTGATGAGTACATTTGTTCCAAACATAGATATAAAATATATTATTACTCAAGCATATATAATTTGAGCCGTGGTGGCCGAGTGGTTCGAGCAGTTGCCTGCGACGCAAAGGTCGCAAGTTCGAATCCCGACTGTACCAATGAGTTTTTCTGAACTTAAGTACAGTGATTAGTCACACCACGAGCTTTACGGTGAAGGAAAACATCGAGAGGAAACCTGCATACGTCAGAGAAGAAATTCAAAAGCGTATGTATAGTCGTGCTTGAGTAACGGCGATGGACTCGCCATCTGTCACGTTGGCACCTAATATACCTCTGGCGGAAAGTGGGTGTGTGGGTATTACCTATACACCTCTGCCTACCCCTTCGGGGACCCTTGTGGGAAGGCGTGAGGATATGAGCATAAATAATAATTTATTTACTACTCAAGTAACACAACTCATAAAATTAGAACAAAATATAACAATTCAATTTATATAACAACTGCATTACAAAAAAATAACATCAACTAATAACCTACCCTTTGTTAGCTAGTTTAATATAATAGGCATAAAACTTGGTAGGGCAAAATGTCATGTCTGATTTAATTAATCCATATTGTTTGTAGTGTATGTGACGACGCATCACAGCAAATTATATGTCTCTATCTGGCACGTGATAATTAAATCATACCATCCTACTTTCACGACTCATCTAATGTAGTGTGTGTGACATTGAGTGTGATTGACAGTGATGAGTTATGACATCTATCTCTTTTGCACTTGGTAATGAGGATACTTTTGTTGCGACGACGACGCATGCCGTGGCGACGCGTTGCCACGCCAGAAATCGCTCTTACGTGCGGCTATAGATGTTTCACATCAAAATTAACTTTCAAAACCAATAAAGACAAACTACCATTGATTTTAGCTGGGGATTTCAATGTAAATTTTGCAAAAGATGAATCAACGCCATTAATTATGTTTCTCCAAGAAGAATTTCAATTGCAAATTAATAACAATCCAAGAGAACCTACCACCAGATACGAAACAACAATAGATGCTGTATTTATTAGATATCTTGATAATGTTATGTCCAATACTTTTGTAACATACTTCAGTTACTATCGACCAATTGTCACAGTAATAATACCGTAATAATAAAATAAATAATACCGTCCTCAGAGGCAACATCGAATATAACTAATACCGAAGTCACTGATTAAACGAATTAAGTAGTCAAGATTTGACATAAATTCGTAAATTTTTGTATTTTTTGTATTTAATGAAAATAAATGTTTATTCAATAAATAGTCATCGGTATCTGGAAAAAAATCGTAATATTTTATTTTATCATTATGACATATTTAGTTCCTATTACAATATGTTCTTATCTGCATATTACTTTTACAAAATATAAAAAAATAATGTCGATGTTTCACATCTGCCAGGCTTCCCGTGACGGCTCACGTAAATTTTTTTATCAACCGCGTCTTTTTACATGTTCATCCTGTTTCAAATACTGTCAAAATTCCCATCCTGAGTGCAACTCATGATCCAGTTATATAAAAATAAAAAGTTTGTATGTTGTTTCAAAATAGCAGCATTTCACTAAATGCATATTGAATTAGTATCGACAAACTTCAGGATTTAATTCTTACAGAGAGATAGCTGATGTTACAAGGAGTAACTTTATAAGCCTTAATTCCGCGCAAACATAATCATGGGAATAGTTTAGCTATCTAAATAATGGACTATCACCTCATTGTAACGTTAGTATTGCTTCTGAATTGTACTAGACCTTTGACTTGGCGCAGTATGAACCCACCTTTATTAAACTGTTTATTGATTTAAATGGACATATAATTTGCATGTTGGTACGTATGAATAACTTATTATGGATAAAATGTTCATTTATAAGTACGACAATCAGCATCAGTCCATTTCAGTGTCGTTAACTGCACCATACGCACGTTGACATTGGAAATAGCTGAATCGACTTGGTACAGGTAATAATAA
Organism: Drepana falcataria; assembly: GCA_945859725.1. Classification (NCBI taxonomy): domain Eukaryota; kingdom Metazoa; phylum Arthropoda; class Insecta; order Lepidoptera; family Drepanidae; genus Drepana; species Drepana falcataria. Next base: position 2,824,194 of record OX243941.1, on the reverse strand, counting down.
TTATGTAATTATAATTATATAATTATAATTAATAATTAAATTCACTATATAGGTTTTGCTTAAATGATTAATTTAAAATACGGGAATCGAATAACCACTATTCGATAGATATTTATCGAATAGTGGTTATTCGAATAACTATATTCGAAATCTATTTTAATTAATACAATTATTGTACGCAGGTGTAACAGCGTGTATATATATCATCATGCCTACCCACAAAGGACCCCGAAGGGGTAGGTGTAGGTGTGTGGGTAGTACCCACACACCCAAATGTGACAGATGGTGGTCCATCGCCGCTTCTCAAGCACAACAGAACTATACATACGTCTTTGAATTTCATCTCAAAGTTATGCAGGTTTCTCCTTCACCGTAAAGCTAAAAGTGTGTGACTAATAACTGGTCTTAAGTTCCGAAAAACTGATTGGTACAGCCGGGATCCAGACTTGCAATTTTTATGTTGGGGATTGCTTGAACCTCTCGGCCAACACGACTGTATAATTAAATTATAATAATGTATATTATTAATCAAATTGAACGCGGGTGAAACTGCGGGCCACAGCTAGTATAAAATATTTCCAGATCATTTAGAACGATGACTCCATCACCTCAAGAGCAATCAGTGTGCGGCGCAGCCGGCGAAGCAGGCGCCGTATTGGATGAAGAGCGAGTAGTCATCAGCGGCATGTCGGGCCTATTTCCGCAGTCGCATCACGTCAAGGAACTCTCTGAAATACTGTACGATAAGGTAAAAGAAAATGCCAGTTCTCTCTCATCAACCTTTACCTACATGCTCGCCAGTTTCCTGTACTATCAACGTTCCCATCCTTGAGAGTTCGACAGATTTGATCTGGGAAGTCTAGCGAGTTGTTCTTCCTGTACACTTTAAATCATTCCATGCCTTTCTTCTTCTTTGAAATCACAACTTCATATTTCTTCCTTATTGTGAATTCGAGAGAAACAATTTTCCATAAGAACGCTTTTTAATTCAATAATCAAATGTTGGCCTTCTAGAATTGTCGTCTTAAAATTTTGTGCCTAAGGCCGCGTTCCACGCGCCCCCAACGCTCAAAATGTTCCTTTAGTCGTTCCACATAACGATCGTTGTGGGCGCGGTGAAAACGTCACTTATGACGTCATAATTTACGCCCTCGTGACGCTCACGACGACCCATCTAAAAAGGTGGGTCGTCGTAGTGATCTTTGAGAAAATTGGCGGCATTTTCACAATTCAAAACATCAAAAATGGCTACCTCTTACCAAATATCCCAATTACGCCGCAAGACATTTAAATTTTATTGGAACGCAAGATAATTAAATACACCATTAATATTAAATATAAAAAAATATTTATAATTTTTTTCAATGTCAATCGATTTTAATATTAATTAATTAAGTTTATTTTCAAGGTTTACAGATTATAACCTAACGTCATTCATCTATTGCTTTTTATTGACACGCCGTTTGTATTATTTATCTCCACGCCCAAAATGCTCTTTAATCTATTCCACTTGAGTTTATGACAGTAACGCTCACAAGCAAGTGGAACGGGAAAAACTGCGCTCGTGAGCGTAGTCGTTGTAAACGCTTAGTGGAAGACCCCCTAAGATTATTCAAAGAGAAGATAACGACCATCTACAATGCAGGTTGAATGCATTTCGACTCACAATTTAGTAGGTGCACTGAATTGACTGACAAGATGACATTATAAAGTTTGCGGTCTACCAAAATTTCACTTCACACTGGTTCTTGGCTATATTTTTCAGACAGCTATTAAGAAGTATAATATACAGCCAAGCAGAAACTACAAACCCTTGAATGACCGATTGTCTGCGTGATATTCGTGCTACTCTTAAACACAAATAAAATCACCCAGACTCACAGCAACCTTTCAGAGCAAATACAGGTGCTCTATTTTATTTTGTATCTATACATTGTTAAAATAAATTATCAAGTTCTTGTAATCCACAGAGAAACCCTGTGTCTAATGAGAACTGTCGCTGGATGTTCAACCACCCGGAAGTCATGAACCACACGGGCAAGGTGCCTGGATTAGACCGGTTTGATGCACAGTTTTTCAAGGTGCATTATAAAATGGGAAGCAACATGGACGCCATGTCGAGGAAAGTCCTTGAGCAAGCCTATCAAGCTATATATGATGCAGGTATACATGAACTCTTCTGTTATTACTTACACGCACGACGTAGTCTTGCACAAACCTAACATAACTTAACTAAAAATATGCTGGATAGAATCATTACATGCCATCTTTTATCAAGATAAGGTGTTTTTTGTCATCTACGATATCATGGTCCTTAAACAAAAGCTCAGCCTACCGGTTCTTAAAGCTTGATCCTCAAACGCATGGCTGAAAAGTAGCGGTTCTGATTACATCAAAGATGAAGTTTTTTAGTATGTCTCAATCTACGTACTTAGTGATTTTTTGAGAGTATATTATCACGACATGATCATTTGAGTTCCCAAAAAATATAAGATTGACATTTCGAAATTGGAGAATTAGATCCCATGGAGAAATCGAGTGTTTGAACTCGCTCGCAAATCACAGCTAAAAATAATTATTCATCTTTTATACTAATATTGTAAAGAGGTAAAGTTTGTGAGTTTGGATGTTCGGGGTAATCTACCGGGTACTCGTACTACTAAAAAGATTTAGAAAATTCAATCACTGTTAAGAAGACATTTTCTACTTTTTATTTTGGTAAATATATATATATTTATAAATTATAAAAAACAATTGTATGCGGCAATATTTATATAGTATGGCGTGCGCTGCTGCTTTGAAAGGCATAAAATTTATAGCAATAATATCAATTACCTTCAGCTTTACAAACAGTCCGAAACTACATATGTTAGTTCAAATATATTAGTTAAGTATCTCAGCCAAACAGGTGTTTTTTATGAAGAATTAAATATTTTATTTGGATACAGGTTTCACGACGTATCTACAATTCTTATAACATAAATAGCTACTTTAAAATGTAATTGGAAACAAAACCTACTTATTACAAGCATGTTAATTGATGGAGTTGATCAGCAAATAATGCGAAATAAAAACAAGAGCCGATAAAATTATTGGGTTGATGCTGCCGCTAGCCGTGCTAAACAGATCACGCGTTCGGAATACCCCGTCTGGCAAAACCTCCACCTTATCGACGATCCTAGCAAAATTTTACAGCTCTGTATTCCTACTGTCAATAGGGCTTTCAACCAATTTTAGGAATTACCATGATGGCATGAAAGGAAATTCATCTAACTTTATGCTGCTATCATAGTTACCGCTTATCATTAGGCGTGCAGCGGCCATATTGGCCAACGTTGATGAAATAAATGGTTATTTTTTCTAGTCACCCTACAAAATTATGTCAATATTTTCTCTGTTTGGCAAAGTATTGTTTGAACTAAGCTATCTAAGAATCCTTTCTTAATTTTGTAGGACTATGCCCAAATCAACTTTGGGGAAAAAAAGTGGGCGTTTACATCGGCTCGTGCTTCTCAGAAACTGAAAAAGCTTCATTTTATGTCGCCAGTTCAAGAACAGGGTTCGGAATTGCAGGGTATGTAAATATACTTGATTTTAAGCTTACTGAACACGCACAGTAGATCTTGGTCTTTGATGTATGCACCTCATTTTTCTTTGTTATGCCTAAAGTACATAAGATAAGTTCGGACCACTGCTCTTTATCAGCATGTCTGATCAATATATATTTTTATTACTTATGGAGAGTATCATGTTAAAATTCAAAACATAAACATTAATTTAATGATACCCAATTTCTGTTATGTTTCTTCCATGAATTTATTAAATTGATGACACTTTATTTCAGGTGCAACAAGTCAATGTTCGCTAATCGTATATCGTATTGGCTGAACGTAAAGGGTCCATCCATGTCAATAGACGTAGCTTGCTGCAGCTCCCTTGGGGCTTTGGAACAGGCTTACCTCGCTTTGACCCGCGGTGAATGTGAGGCAGCCATTATTGGGGGCACCAACTTGTGCCTGCATCCGCAGTCCTCTGTCCACTACGGACGGATCATGGACCTGTGTGCGGACGGCAAGACTAAATCCTTCGACCAGAATGCTGACGGTTGCGCGAAGTCTGAAGCTATCAATGTATTGTTCCTTCAGAAAGCTAAAGACGCACGCAGGTATTCCCAGTAACTATAGGCCTAATATAACCTATTATATATAGGATATACGCATAATATTGTGTCTAATTCCACGATGACATATGACTATCGCCAACGGTTGACCCACAAAGTAACCGTGTAGATTTTTTTAATTTATTAAAAATATCGTCCCAATTCCTATAGTATAGTATGCTTGAGCGTTCAACGTAGATTACAAATTATCTGTTGAACTGTGTCATTCTGAAAGATTAAGAACAGATTGGGTTTTGTTTTCTTAATTGCACCCTGTGCAAAGCCGGAGCGAGTCACTAGTAATAATTTATTTTACCCCTAATGTAATGAAATTTTAGTGAAAAACAGTGACGAGACAACTAATTTACATTACTTAAATACTCGTATTTCAGAATCTACGCTGAGGTATTACACGCGAAAACTGAGTTTACCTCCATATTACCAGGAGAAGCTGGTCCTAGATATGGGTTTTATAGGAATCCTGATGATACAGCCAAATTCATAAGTAAATTCTATCAGGAGGCCAGAATACCACCTCAAGTCGTAGAATATGTGGAGGCGTTTGGATCAGGTACATATACTTTAAATGCTCATCCAAAATTGACAATACGAAAGTATCGATGTTTGATTTTTTATTGAACTGGAAGCGAAGTACCATAAAACTAGATTTACACACATGCCTTTTTAATTATATTAATATTAGGAAAAGTCGGAGCTTGCTTGACCGCACTAAGACACGGAACTACAAAAACGACTTAAAAATCCTTTTTCATTAGATAGTTATGCTCCCTTGAAATCATACTATTTTGGCACTAATTGTTTGTCCACATGTTGCAGATAGATTTTTTTATCATATCATCCCGCCAAGTCCCTAACGGGGTGGGCAGAGATATAGATCAGCAGTTCTCTCTAGTCTTACATACCTCTTTCGCTTCGCCCACATTCATCAGTCTCTTCATACATGCTCGTCGGTTTCGAGTACTCTTGGCGTTCCCGTTCTTGAGCGTCCGATCAATTTGTTCCAGTTATTGAACGTGGTCTTCTTGTCTCTTCTTGCACACGCTTTTGCTTTGTATATTTGTTTCGTCGATCTTTCTTCACTCGTCCTTTCTATATGTCCAAACCAGCGTAACATGCCTTTCTTCATCTTTATAATCACGCCCTCATTCACGCCAGTTGCTTTGCGAAACTCTTCATTGCGGATTCGATCTAAGATTGTCACTCCGCACATTTTTCTTAGAGATTGCATCTCAACTGCATTAAAGCTATTTTCATACTTTCTCTACATAACCAGGATTCGCTGCCTTACAATACGGTAGGTACCAATATCGCGTTGTGGACAGCAATTCGAGAATTCTTGTTCTGACTTTTACTGCCCATCAACGCCGACATGGCCTCGTTCACCTTATTACCGGCAGTTATCATTCTTTCAATATCTATTTCATACTTTCCATCACGTGTGAACATGCTTTCTGACTGTGTTTATAGAATAGAGAGACATATTATATGGTAGTTGTGACTAACAAATAACCCTTTATTATAGCTGTGCCTGAAGCCGATAAAGCGGAATTGCAAGCTATTGAGAAGGTGTTCTGTGAGAATAGAACTGATCCGCTCTTGGTTGGCAGCGTTATGTCTAATATTGGCTATGGCGAAGCAGCTTCTGGGATATCAGCTGTAACTAAGGTGCATGATTCATATATTTTTTATCGAGTACGTAAAAATTATTATATTATAATACTAGCAGACCCGGCCACACGTGGCTGTAGCTAAGGTTTTTGCTATATTATATTGTGAATAAATAAATAAATACTTACTCAATCCAGTTAACAGAAATCGCCATCTGTTAGAATCGTTTGGAGCTAACGTTTAGTTGTAACTGACAAATATACAGACAAATTATTTGCAATAAAATAATATTGCGGCTCTTAATTGAGATGAAAGGTATTATATCCTATCTTTCAAGTTGGATCAAACTGCACACTGTGTGAAAATTGTATTAAGACCGGTTAAGTAGTTTAGGAGTCCATCGCGTACAAACAACGTGACGCATAATTTATATATATTTAAAAGATTATATATTTCATCAAAGGTGTTGCTGGGTTACCACAATGGAGAGCTTGCAGCAAACCTGCACTGCGAGAATCCTCGACAAGACATCGCATCGTTGAGTGATGGGCGTATGCGCATCGTCAACGAGCATCAACCCTTCCGGCGCACTTTCTCTGCTGTCAACGCCATGTCTGTTACAGGCATCAATGCACACGTCCTGTTGCATGGTCACTATAAACCTAAGGTAAACCCGTAGACTCTGTAAGTCACTACACAGACAGACTATACCTGGACAGGAAAGTCTATTCCATAGATTGAGCTCATAAAAAGAAAGAGAGGTAGGGCATAACGGGTTTCCCCGTTTGGATTTGGAGCTGCCTGACTGGGGCAGGACCACCAACTTATAGAAGTCCGTAGTCAAATAACACAATTATTTGTGTTGTGTTCCTACGCGATGAATAAGGTTTCCAGTAATGAGCTCCTTGGGGAGGGGGAGGGTTGTTATATTGTATTGGCAGCAGAATGATTAGTCCCATTATGCTGCCCACAAAGTATAACTCTCCGAACACAGAGTGGCAACGCGCAAGTGATACCTCGGTATTGTAAGCGTAAATAGGCTGCGGTAACCGATTTCCATCGGGTGGGCCGAATGCTGGTTTGCCATTCTTGTTGTATAAAAAAAAGAAAGCGTAATGATTATCCCAAATCAATTTATTTTCATATTGTACGGCTATTTTGCCTGTATTGAAAATGTGCTTAGAAAACGACGATATTGTCACTGGCCAATCTGCTATCTTGGTCGTATGGCTTACATATCAGAACTCCTGACTGCGAAACTCGACCATTTATGATTTGGATCGGACTCCCACAGGGGGTAGATATTACTCTTGGTTATCTTATAGACACATACATACATCATGCAAACTCCCTAACAGAGTATGCAGAGAGAGTAGAGCGCCAGTTCTCTCTAGACTTGTATATCTCTTTCGCTTCGTCCACATTCATCAGTCTCTTCATACATGCTCGTCGGTTTCGAGTACTCTTAACGTTCCCGTCCTTGAGCGTCCGATCGATTTGATCTAGGTAGTTTGAGCATGGTTTTACTCTGCTTCTTCTTGCACACAGTTTCGCTTTGTATATCTATTTCGTCAATCTTTATTCAATCATCCCATCTATATCCAAACGAACGCAACATGCTTTTCTTCATCCTTGCAATCACACCGACGTTCACGCCAACTGTTTTGCGAATCTCTTCATTGCAGATTCGATCTAAAAGCTTTTTAATTTACGTGCCAATATGATACATGGCGAGTCCATGACCGTTTCTCAAGTACTAGATATACGTCTTTGAATTTCTTTTCAGTATTTCACTCACCTTATATTTTTTTGTTTAATTCCCTATACCTACTTTAGGCTATAGGTAAGTAAAGGGGATTTAATACAAATTTTATTCAGGACCTCAATCGCTACAAGGCCACCATTCCTCGCTTGGTAGCAGTCTCGGGTCGACAAGAGTCATCTGTGAATAAAGTTCTTCAAGACCTCAAATCTCGCACTATCGATCCCGAAGAGCATGCCTTGCTGCATCACATACATGAAAACAATATTATTGGCCACTTGGGGAGAGGCTTTACTATACTCGGTCTGTAATTTTATAATTTGTCTAAAGTCCTGTCCATAGATTTATTTTCACAATACAATAATTTTACCGCAGATAGTAATGAGGATAATAAAACCATAAGCCTCTGTGAAAAGGCAGATTACTTTGATGATGTAAAGCGTCCGCTGTGGTTCGTGTACAGCGGTATGGGCTCGCAGTGGGCTGGCATGGGCGCGCAGCTCATGCGGATACCTGTCTTTGCTGCGGCCATCGAGCGGTGAGTTATGGCACTGTCTATCTTGATCTACTTTCCTAATGATGAAAACGTAATGTTAAATATACCGACGTTAACTTCTTTACAGATGCCGCATAGTTTTGGAACCAAGAGGCGTCGATATTGTTCATATTATAACATCAACTGACAAGACAATATTTGATAATATCTTGCATTCGTTTGTGGGCATTGCCGCCATTCAAATTGGATTAACCGATATTCTTCAAGCTTTGGGATTAGTTCCAGACAAAATTATAGGTGAGTGACATCACTCACCTCACAAATTCGAACACACATGTATTCGAATGTGAATTGAAACTGTTTAAAAGAATAATAGTAACTTAATGGAATCCATAATGGTAAAAAGTGCTTAAAAACTACCGTTCTATTTAAAGGCCACAGCGTGGGTGAGCTCGGCTGCGCATACGCCGATGGCTGCTTCACCGCGGAGGAGATGATACTAGCAGCTTATAGTCGAGGGTTGGTGTCTGTTCAGACTCCATTTATTCAAGGCTCCATGGCTGCTGTTGGAATTGGCTTTCAAGAGGTCTGGAATTTTATGCTAACTCAATACCTAAATAGTAAAATAATACTTATTTGTACGTGTCCTGTTTATACATTTATTTATCTATGAATAGATCAGTAAATTATGCCCGCCTGAAATTGAAGTGGCTTGCCACAACGGCCCAGAATCCTGCACTATATCGGGACCAGCTGACAAAATGCGCGAGTTTGTAGCTGAGCTGACTGCTAAGAAAATCTTTGCGAAGGAAGTGCCGTGTTCCAATATTGCTTACCATTCCCGTTACATAGCGGAAGCCGGTAAGATCATAATATATAATGTCTTCATAACAACCGTATCAAATAAATCTCTTGTCATTTGGAAGTTTTATTGATTTATTACAATTTTTTTTTACATACCTAGGTCCCGGATTACTGAAGTATTTGAAGGAAGTGATAAAAGACCCCAAGCCCCGCAGTGAGCGTTGGTTGTCAACTTCAGTCCCTCAGGACAAGTGGGATCAACCTAGCGCCAAGTACAGCTCCGCGGAGTATCACACCAACAACCTCCTGGTACAGTATTGTCTAAAATAATAAAAAAAAATTACATATATACATATCATCACGCCAAGTCCCTAACGGGGTTAGCAGAGAGTATAGAGCGCTAGTTCGCTCTAGACTTACCAACCTCTCTTCATGCATGCAAAAAAAAAATATAGAGTTAATAGTAACCGATATAAATGTCCACGTTACATAGAACCCAGTGCTGTTCGAGGAGACGTCGCGGCTGGTGCCAGCCAACGCGGTGCTGGTGGAGGTAGCGCCGCACGGGCTGCTGCAGGCGATCCTCAAGCGCTCGCTGCCGGCCGGCTGCTGCAACATCCCGCTCACCAGGCGCGGGCATCCTGACAACGCGTACTTGCTCCTTGAGGCTGTAGGCAGGTGCGCTCATCATACGTGCCATTATTAACTAGTTGCATGGTCCTCAAAAGTATTGTAGTTAATGCTAAAAGCATTGTTTCAGTTTATATATGGCGGGTTACAACCCGAGAATTCAGGCTCTGTACCCAGAAGTGGAGTTCCCGGTTTCCACTGGAACTCCATTGTTATCTCATTTGGTGGAGTGGGCTCACCATGAAAAATGGTTTGTATGCGTCTATTGTTTTACCTTTTCATATTTAAATGACTGACGATTTTTTCACGAAAGTCTTGTGATAATCTTGTTCTATGAAGATCAATTTAATATATTTTTAAATGATCTGAATAAGAGATTTTTGTCACGTGTATTGAATTAGTACAGAAATGTGACATTATTTGTTACTATTAAGGTACTTGGTTCCAACCAGGCTATGATTTTCAGCCTTCCCTCAGGCAGCTTAGCAGCATCAGACGACGTAGTTCATAAGAACACATTTATGAAATCTAATTCTGGTAAAAACTTGCCTTGAACATTAATAAAGCAATTTCCTAGATGTGTGTACAATTACCATTCGAAATCTAGATCTAGTTATTATTTGTAGGAGTCTGCCTTTATATGTATCCGCCTGTATAAAGACTGCTGCAGCGAGCAACTTCCTTATTTCTCTCTATGATAAAGAGCACGATTATCTCAAAGGACATGTTATACAAGGTATTGTCTTTTATTTTTCATATTAATCATAACTTTACAGCGAGCAATGGTTTATAGATGTTATGCCATGCCACGGTAGGGGGTTAACGCACATACACTTGTAACCCGAAAAAACACTGTTCACATTGGATCATACCTACCTCCTGCACTTTAACTGAGGGTATTGCCACGAGGGTTTGCTAGCTTATCTTAATGCATAAGAACATACTGTTGTTTCTCTATGATGTATGCAATACAGTCGAAAAGTGGGAATGATACTCTGCCCTCAAAAGCATTTTTAATATGCTATTCACCAGAATATGGGTTACAAAAACTTATTGGGGCTCAGCAATGAAATAGGTTTTTGATTCGACCCTATTTGGAATATGACACAAATATCGATAGCTGGTATAAAATTTAAACTACATATGGGTCGGCAATGCGTCTGTAACCTGTCTTGCAAGTTTATACTGGCAGTGGATACCAGTTACCATCTCGCGAGCCTGAGTGGTATATGACAACATAGCTACATATCTGAGTCCTATTGACAGAGAGACTTAAGTGACAGTCCTCGCCAGTATTACTAAATCGATTTATTTAACATGCACAAACACTTATTTACAGGAAAAACACTCTATCCATTTGCGGGTGCACTGGTAGCCGCGTGGGATACTCTAGCCATGATTCAGGGGCAGGCGAAAAGGGAAGTTTCTGTACAATTCCGCGATGTGCATTTATATGCGCAGCCAGTGTTGCACGCACAGCAGCTGCTGAGGCTTAGAGTTGCTTTGCATCGAGGCTCTGGCAGATTTGAGGTACCTAACTCCTTAACTTTTGAAAAATATCACAAGATGAGACTTCGCATAGCAATTTTTCTCAGCTTCGTATTAATTTTACAAAAAATATTTTTCAGATAATGAGCGAGTTATCGAAAATAGCTTCAGGGTTCGTTGTTCTGGGCACACCACATGATAAAGCTTATATAAGAGAGTTCGTGAAATCTGAAGAAGATACATTCAATACTGATGATATTTATCAAGCTCTCTATGAGAGAGACTATTCCTACAGGTGAGGTATTAATTATATTCTCACGCCTTTCCGAAAGGGTCCCCGAAGGGGTAGGCAGAGGTGTGCTTATTAATTGTTTTATTTAGGTTATTAAAGACAAGAATAATAAGGGACTCGGTGTGATGATATTCAAGTATATGTAATTCACTTGTATTACTTTTTAAACTAGATCAAGACATTCAATTAAAGCATTGTTCTTGCAGCGGTGAGTTCCGCAGCCTGCGCAGTGTGAACACGTCCCTGACTGAGGCTGACATCGTGTGGTCCAATAACTGGGTGACCTTCCTCGACGGAGTACTGCAGCTCAACGCGCTGAGGCATGCGCACGAGACCGTCTCGCAGGTCTGCTACATTAGGAGACTGTGCATCGATGTCAGCGAACATGCTATCGCTGAAAGTGAAAGTACTGATGGCGTAAATGTTATGAAAGCTAATGTTTGTGACATACAAGACTATACAAGGTGAATATTGCTTCTCATTCATTATAGATTTATCCCTCTTAAAAGAATTACCTACCAAATGTAGTATTACATTACAACTATGATTAACATCGTCGTATAAGTTAAGTATAAATGCATTTTGTGCACTGGATACGACGATGTCGTAAAAGGCTACTAGGAGCCACAATTGCCCCGAGTAAGTAAAGTAAAACTATTACTCAAATTCTATACATACGAAGTCGCTACAGCCACTTGATTTTCAGGGGGTACGGGTGAGCGCGCCCGCTTATGGACGTGTTCAAGCACGCAGATGAGCAACACCGAATATCAACAGCTAAATATTCATATATTGAAAACATTTCAGATGTGGAGGTGTACTAATCAACAATATAAAATTCAGAAACAAGGCTGTGCTCCATGAAAATGTTAAGCTCAGGAGTGCGGAGTACTTCTCGCCGAAGCAACTTACCGTGAAGAGTAGAGTCTCGCTACAGAGCTCAGTAATAGGTGACCTGAACTCGTTGCGCTGGGTCGAGGTCCCCGATCCAACTGAGGCAGGAGTAATGGTCACGGTACGTGTTATAGGATCATGACTGCGATACAGTACTAATATGTGCATACTGTAAGCTTATGGGAGTATTGCTTTTCTTTTCACAACATTTTCTTGTCTAGTTATCGGGATGCCTGAGTGCTAAGGTGGAAGTTGCAATACGATTTCCGTGTTACCGGATGTTAATATGTTCCCCTATACTGGATAACCTTTGAGCATGCTTATAAATATACTTATAAAATGCTTGAAAATTAGTAGATGTACCCTAGTACATATAAAAAATTTCAAGCATCGCTTAGTTTGTGACTCGTTACGTCTGTCTGAAATAAGTCCAAAGTATGTTTATAGTAATTAATAGCCCAACGTCATAGCCATCCATTCAACGAGGTAGTTTTAAAAGTATTATATCGAATTAGTATTCGACAATCTTAGGGAATGGACCAGCTATGTGAGAACTCTATTACCTAATACCGACTCTGTGGCCATCGCCCTATATATGTAGGAGGACGCTGCGATCTTTAGAAGTACCAATGTACGTTTTAGCACAACTAGACAAATAAACGTCTCAGTGAAGCACGTACCTTTTTGTATGCTTTTAACTATACGAGTCCCATCGCGCTACCATCAACCGCGTTACATTCAACCCTGCTAAGAACTACTGCCCCTTAGCTGGTACAACGACAATATACTGCAGATAGATACCAACCCTGACTACTCGAAACTCTCTCTAGTTTATTATTATTTTGTTTTGCTATTCTGCTTATAATGCTATTAAATATGACATTTCCTTGTTTAGGAACAGTGTTTGATCGAAAACTATCATCGCAATTTTAGCTCCTTGTTCTTTAAGTACGTTAACTACTATAGAGTTATCTATACCAATAAATAAAATTGGATTATCTGTTTGTAATTTTAAATAACCGCTTTTACTAAACGCATATGGATGTATACACGGTTCATATACCAAAATAACATAATTTTAATTTTTTGTCTGTCTGTCTATTTGTTCCGGCTAATCTCCGAAACAGCTGGACCGATTTTGACGGGACTTTCACTAGCAGATAGCTGATGTAATAAGGAGTAACTTAGGCTACTTTTGTATTAGAAACTAAGCAATAACTTTTTGTTAAATTGCACGCCGATGAAGTCACGTGCGCAGCTAGTATATAACATGATTTGCAGGTACATTATGCTGGACTAAGTAATATGGACGTGAAAAAAGCAATGGCGGCTATTCCATGCGACAATACATTAAACATTGCTTACGGCATGGATTTTAGTGGCGTAACGGAAAGGTAAGAGGGCAACTGCATTGATAAACTAACATAACTATACGATCATTCAAATAAAACTATGCGCATAGTTGGACGACCTAATGCCAAAGAGCTTAGGCCTACAGCTGAAAAGGCTGTTAGATGGCTGGATGGAATGGTGGTTTTATCACGAAGTTATCCTTCACCCTAAAGCTTGGGATGATTACTTGTCCTATCTCTTAGGAGGACAGAATTTGCCTCCCTGTGTGTCTTCTACCGCTTGTAGAACGGGGAGTGTTCTGAAGAATTGTTCGACATGATGGCCACTTCTACCTTCTACCACCGCACCACTCGCCATCGACGGGGAATTCGTCCCCATACCTTGGAACCATACTGCGTGTCTCGTACTGCGTGGGTAGGAGTTTCCTTCCGCGGATGCCCAGGCTGTGGAATGAGCTCCTCGTTGAGGTTTTCCATGGAGAGTACAACATGGGATTCTTCTATAGGCGGCGGTAACCGCTTACCATCAGGCGGATCACATGCTTGTTTGTATAAAAAAACTGAAATAATAATACGATGCTTTTGCTGTGTAGCGGTGATCGTGTGATGGGCATTGTGAGCAGCGGCGCAGCGAGCAGCCGCGTGCGCGCGCGCCCCGAGCTGCTGTGGCCGGTGCCCGCGCACTGGAGCCTCGAGGACGCCGCCACCGTGCCGCTCGCGTATGCGCAAGCCTTCTATTGCCTCGTGAGTATCCGGATCGGTCCATAAAGCGGCAAACCTTCACACGATTGACTACTTATACCCCTCTGGGGAGATAGTTTTAGCCACCTTAAGATATTTCTGCTGGTACTCCACAGGCAGTGAAGAATCTACCTACCCATAACGTCAGCCTCCTCGTTCATGGTGGAGCAGGCGCTTTGGGACAAGCTGCTATCTCCATTGCCCTGGGTCTCGGCTACCAAGTGTTCACAACTGTGAGCGACTTGCGTAAGAAGCGCTTTCTCTGCAGACTCTTCCCGGAACTAAAAGGTATATTATAAAATTTGCCTTTTCTCAAATGACTCCGAAGGGATACGTGCCAGTGCGGCAGGTGGCCAATTTCTCTCTTTCTGTTTGACTCCACCGGTAACCTCGTGGTGAATCAAATCACTGTACATAATTAGTTCAGCAAATCATTGGTACAGACCGTTGGGTCTTGAACCTGCAATCGGTCCAAGCTGTGTCTAAGCTTTGCTGTCACTTAGACATAAAGACGCAACAAACTACTCATTAATATACGACTGTTTTAAAGTTTTTGCCAGAGTATGAAAGTAATTGCTTTAAACAATGCTTAAGGGACACAATAGCTTTTGCAGTGTATCGTCCGTTTTCGATGTAATGCTATGTTAATTAAGACAACTACACTCCCACAACTACGTAGTTGGCGATAATTAGCCGCCAGTGCATATTTTTCATTACGGGTTTCGATGGCAATAACAATTAAAAATCAGGTGAAATAACATCTATAGCCGCGCCTTAGGTCGGGACAAGGGTGAGGCGCAACTGATGATTTATCCCGAGATATCGCACATAGATAAAGTAGAAAGCAGCTGCGTCATTCGATAGTAAGTGAATAATTAAAAAAATATTTGAACTTGAATGTTTTATTGTAAATTAGAATAAACGAATTGGAAATTATATGAATTTATTCCGACATAATTATTATTCTCTAAATCACTTGATTCCGGACTCGGCTTTCCGTTATTAAAAAAACCTATGCGCCTTGAAACAAAAAGGTGTGTGTCAGCTCCGACGCACGACTGGAGTTTACTCCTTACGAACGATTATAAAATAAATAGATTAGTTAATAAGGGTAAATGAATGTATTTCTTATATTACTTAGAGTATGCATGACACATCTATAGATTGATTTTTATTCACTGAGTAATTTTCTCAATTTTGAAATAAATATCAATTGATATAAATTTATATTTATATTAATTATAAATAAAATATAAAATTTACGATAAAACCTCCGCAAGTTGACAGTTGTTGTAGGTTAATATCAGGTTAATACAATATGCAATTGAAAGTAAATATAAACATTAATTACATCGCCATTCTGTTATTCTCGTTGCCATGGAGAGCACGAGAGCACCAAAAACGTAACGCTGTCATTCATCAGTAGATTTTACCTCTCATATTTTTCTCATACCGGGCGCCTTATATATGAAAATCGATTCTTAAGGAGTAAACTCCAAATCAAATTCACTTGTATCGACCGACTCAACTTGCTATTCTCCGTGCTGAGTAATGCGTGCGTCTAGCCCCACCGGCCACATACCTAGGGCGCGAAAAAGTATTGATTAACCCATCTACGTCATACAGAAATCTTAAAATAGATCAAATAAATTTATCAAAATGTTTCATTGGATACTTTGATTACAATGAAACTTAATTTGTTTACTTTGAGTTGGGTTATGTATCTCGTTACGTAAAAAATGCAACAGGTTATAACGTATTGTGGTGTCTGTACAATCAGACAGAAAAACCAAATTTTTTAAATGGTACCGATGGATTATATTTAATAATTGTTAAGCTTCCCTTTTTAAAGAGTACCCAATGTACATTGGATACTCTTGATACGATAAGAAAGTTAAATACGTTCATTTATCATATTGTTAATTCCAGAGGATCATATCGGCAACTCCCGAGACCATTCCTTCGGAGATATGGTTATGTTAGCGACGGGGGGTAAGGGCTGCGACATAGTCATAAACAGCTTGAAAGGAGAGTTGAAAAACGTACGTACATAATATGTTTATTATTTTCATTGTAATTCACGCAAACAAAACTGCAAAACTGTATATTTTGTTTCAGACATCATTAAAAAGCTGTGCATCTTCTGGAATTGTGTTTGATACGGTACAAGTCCCCATGAAAGAAGACTTCAACTTTGGGTTAAGCTACCTCAGTGAAGAAAGAAACTATTTTGCAGTTGACTTTGCTTCCATCTTTGCACAAGACGCTGACCAACAAGTAAGCTCCGTCGCCATGAGTTTATTCGATGTATCAACCGCTTGAGTAGGCATGACATGATACACTAGGATACAACAGTCAATTACACAGAACAATACATGTGAGCAGAGCACAGGATAGTAAAAATATATTTATTTATTTATTTTATTGAGATACACCAACAATATACCATATTTGGACACTAAAATCTAAAATTAAAAACCTAATATGTACATCAATAATAGGTATATACTACACTTTTACAATATGTTACATAAAAATTAGTAGTAATGTTTGTTTTGCTTACATATGAACACTGTTATGGGCAAATATGGGCAAATTCTAGAGCAAGTGAATGAATTTGTATATCTTGGAAGCATGTTCACACGAGATGGAAAGTATGAAAAAGATATTGAAAGAAGGATAACTGCCGGAAATAAGGTGAATGGAGCCATGTCGGCGTTGATGGGCAGTAAAAGTCTGAGCAAGAATGCTCGAGTTGCTGTCCACAACGCGATATTGGTACCTACCTTATTGTATGGCAGCGAATCCTGGGTATGTCAGAGGAAGTATGAAAATAGCTTGAATGCAGTCGAGATGCGATCTCTTCGAAAAATGTGCGGCGTAACGATATTAGATCGAATCCGCAATGAAGAGATTCGCAAATCAACTGGCGTGAATGAGGGCGTGATTGTAAAGATGAAGAAAGGCATGTTACGTTGGTTTGGACACATAGAAAGGATGAGTGAAGAAAGATTGACGAAACAGATATACAAAGCAAAAGTGTGTGCAAGAAGAGGCAGAGGAAGGCCACGTTCCAACTACCTGGATCAAATAGATCGGACTCTCAAGGACGGGAATGTTAAGAGTAATCGAAACCGACGAGCATGTATGAAGAGACTGATGAATGTGGACGAAGCGAAAGAGGTATGTAAGTCTAGAGAGAACTGGCGCTCTATACTCTCTGCCTACCCCGTTAGGGACTTGGCGTGATGATATGTATGTATGTATGTATGAACACAGTCTAAAATTTATTTTTTATCTTGCTTTTAAAATTCTTAATAGATAGGTATATAAAGTACTAGCGGCCCGTCCCGGCTTCGCACGGGTAGACATAAATAGGTACAGATATTTAAGTTATAACCATGCTAATTAAAACGACCATGAATCACTAAATTAGAAAAAAATTGTATGCCTATCTTAAAGCCTCCCTGTACCCTACGTTGGCTGTGGTATTTGTAGCTGCCCCTCTCACGAAGAGTTAGTTACTCGATGCGCTGCGTGGCGGCCGCCGCCGGCATGTATTTTTATTTTAATTTCATGATATCTTTTGAATGGAATGTCCGATTTCAATAATTCAAAAAGTAATCATCAGGTACCGAGACAGTCTTGAATAGTAAATTATTTATTTGGATAAAAATGTATAAATGGTATGGATAGCACGGTCTGATTTTGATCGGCATTTCTATCAATTTGTTAAATGTAAAAAGTAGTTATAGTGACGTAACTACAATAGTTAGACATATGGTCTCGCGAAGTTTTTTTGTGTTTACTCCTTAAGAATTGATTTTCATATATAAGGCGCCCGGTATAAGAAAAATATGAGAGGTAAAATCTACTGATGAATGACAGCGTTACGTTTTTGGTGCTCTCGTACTCTCCATGGCAACGAGAATAACAGAATGGCGATGTAATTAATGTTAATATTTACTTTCAATTGCATATTGTATTAACCTGATATTAACCTACAACAACTGTCAACTTGCGGAGGTTTTATCGTAAATTTTATATTTTATTTATAATTGATATACATATAAATTTATATCAATTGATATTTATTTCAAAATTGAGAAAATTACTCAATGAATAAAAATCAATCTATAGATGTGTCATGCATACTCTAAGTAATATAAGAAATACATTCATTTACCCTTATTAACTAATCTATTTATTTTATAATCGTTCGTAAGGAGTAAACTCCAGTCGTGCGTCGGAGCTGACACACACTTTTAAAAGTATTATTTTATCCTATCATTAATACTCTTCGCAGCGTATGCGATGAAAGATTTTATGGATAATTTTTTTACACCTTCGGTTGGTTATAATAGGAATTTCTAAAGATTTCTATAGTAATCTAGTACTAAATATAGAATATGTTACTCAGTGATTATGTAGCTTTCTAATGAAAAAAGAATAATTAAAATCGGTCCAGTATTTTTTGAGTTCATTCGTTACATACAAAAATACAAATATTCCTCTTTATAATATTAGTGTAGACTTACGAGAAAAAATCGTGGCTGGTTTGTATTGTGCGTTGCCCGTTATACATAGTTGCCAATATGATATGTGTTAACTTAGCAATAAAACTTAGTTACAATCAGGACAAAACTGGGACGTGATTTTCAATGTGTTCAACAGGCAAATAGTTTGGTAAATAATTTTTGACAGCAGCAAAAGCAAAGTAAAGCGGGTATATTACTTCATTTCTTACATATTGGTCATAAAGATGAAGACAGACATATTACGTTGGTTTGGACATATAGAAAGGATGAGTGAAGAAAATCGATCGGACTCTCAAGGACGGTAACGTCAAGAGTAGGTACTCGAAACCGACGAGCATGAATGAACAGACTGGTGAATATGGACGAAGCAATGTGGACGAAAGAGGTATGTAAGAATCATCGAGAGGAAACAGCAGCAATTCAATGAGGTATGTATAGTCGTGCTTGAGAAAAATAGGACGGAAAGACTGTAGCAAACAGGTACTGCATAGTATTGTGTATACGTTCTTGAGTTAATATTCCAGAAGTCCGTAAGGAATTATCGTGGGCCAAAGGGAAGCCGTTCTCTTAGCGAATCAGCAACACCTGGGAAACAAGCGCCATGGGCTCCGAAATTTTGCACGATCAACACGACGATCACGATATATGTATAATAAGAAAATAAAATCTGTCGAGCAACTTATTGCATTTCATTTACCTGAGATAATTATTTTCATGCTGCATTTTTCTATCATAGAAAATAGGAATCCTGCTGAGTGAAGGTATTTCCCGAGGCTACGTGAAGCCACTGTCCCGTGTTACTTACGAGCCGCCAGCCGTGTCGCGCGCCTTCCACCTGCTAGCATCCAGTCAGCACCGCGGACGCGTGCTGCTGCGCCTGCAGGACTGTACGCTGCGCACTCTGCCCAGGTAATCACCGCCCTAATCTGTAGCCCCCGAGACTACTGGAGGAAGGTTTGTTGCAAACAGAGTCGTGCACCATGTTCCAGGCTGACGTGCACAGCGCAGGGCTCTCACGTGGTCGTGTGCGACGACGGACTGCTCGGGCTGCAGCTGGCCGACAGGCTCATACAACGCGGCGCCAGAAATGTACTCATACACTGTGAACTGCTGCCGGCACATGTGCAGCTCAAGATCCGGTAACGATTATAAAAACAAATAGGCTTGGTTATAATTTGGAGTACCGACTCAAAACGAATATTTATATATATTTTATAATATTATGGAAAAAACCTACTTACAATAATCTTACTACTAAACACATTATATTATTGTACCAGGTTCTGTTGCTTTTTGTCTAAATTAATGGACTTGGACTTTACCTTGTGAGCCTCTCTTTTAAACATAGAACGCAGACAAAGCCTGAAAAGAAAACTGGTTGAAGCTATATAAATTAATAATTATTATAGATCATGGCAAGCCATTGGCGCCAAAGTGGAGCTATCGTCGGCTAAGCTGCGCAGTAGCAGTGACGTCACCAGCTTGCTGCTCGGCGCCGCCCAGCTGGGTCCCGTGGAGGGGGTGTACGTTGCGGCAACTACTGCTGACAGCGACACTTCGGAGCATCTCACTCATGTGCTGGCACTGCTGGATGCCGCAGCTAGAGCATTGTGCTCTGCCTTACGGTATAGTCACACAACACAATCATTTGAACTTGCATTATTTGCGATGCAGGCAACTACTCGCAACACTTGGCCACCACGACTACTATTCCATAATATTTTCATAATTTTGTTAAAGATATAAAGCATGAAATGATATGTAGGCATGTATAACTCTCAGCTATACAGTGCATTTGCAAACCTTCTAACATTTAGGCATAATCCTAGACGCATTCAGCGCTTTGGTCCCAGACAGCATTGCGCGGTGAGGGTACGCGCAATGGGCGAGAGAGCTCGCTCTACGTGCGTGAGGGTGGCACGACAAATATAACACACTTAAATAAGTCTTGTACAAGAATATTACAGATGCTAGCAATGCTGTATAGATTCCTAGTGAACCGCCCCGGGTTCGCACGGGTTCAATGCTGATACTACATAATGTCCATTTAAACAATGTTTACAGCTTTTTGTCATTAGACAATACAGTTTGGTTTAGAGGTTACTCTTATAAAGTGCTATATGGGAAGCGTGGCCGGGCCGGTACCGCCGCGCCGCTATGTCCCTGCATTTAAAATATGTAATATCTTCTGAAACAATCATTAAAATTACATGCTGTAAAGGGCCATATTGATATATATACAATACTGTAGTCCATTGTTTAGATTTATCTCTTGGGGTTCAGCCAGCGTTTACAATGTAAGCGCTGAAAAAAACTGTGTTTATTTACGACATCACATTAGAAACCTCTTAATTTATCAGTGTTTCTCTACAATATTATGCATGTACATACATACATATCATCACGCCAAGTCCCTAGCGGGGTAGGCAGAGAGTATAGAGCGCCAGTTCTCTCTAGACTTACATAACTCTTTCGCTTCGTCCACGTTCATCAGTCTCTTCATACATGCTCGTCGGTTTCGAGTACTCTTAACGTTCCCGTCCTTGAGAGTCCGATCGATTTGATCCAGGTAGTTGGAACGTGGCCTTCCTCTGCCTCTTCTTGCACACACTTTTGCTTTGTATATCTGTTTCGTCAATCTTTCTTCGCTCATCCTTTCTATGTGTCTAAACCAACGTAACATGCCTTTCTTCATCTTTACAATCACGCCCTCATTCACGCCAGTTGATTTGCGAATCTCTTCATTGCGGACTCGATCTAAAATCGATTATATATATATATTATTATTATTCATATTATGCATGTAATAATAATAATATTCTCACGCCTTCCCACAAGGGTCCCCGAAGGGGTTGGCAGGGGTGTATAGGTAATAACCACATACCCACTTTCCGCCAGAGATATATCAAGTGCCAACGTGACAGATGGCGAGTCCATCGCCGTTACTCCATCACGACTATACATACGCCTTTGTATTTCTTCTCAGACGTATGCAGGTTTCCTTTCGATGTTTTCCTTCACCGTAAAGCTCGTGGTGTGACTAATCACTGTACTTAGATCAGAAAAACTCATTGGTACAGTCGGGATTCGAACTTGCGACCTTTGCGTCGCATTATGCATGTATTATACTTATAAACCTTCCTCTTGAATCACTCAAATTCTATAAAAAAAAACCGCTTCAAAATCCGTTTCGTAGTTTTAAAGATTACGCATACATAGGGACGGACAGACAGCGACAGCGACTTTGTTTTATGCTATGTAGTGATAATACCAACTAGCAAAACTCATTACGTTTCAAATTCCAGGTACTTTGCAGTAGTGAGCACTGCCGAGTCTATTGGGCTGCAAACGTGTCTGGCTAGAGCACAAAGTCAGTTGCCGGTCACTCTGCTTACATTGCCTACGAAGAAGGTAAAACAAAGGATATACCAATTATATGATTTGAAGATGCAGATTATTTCCAGCAAAATATTTTTCGGTACAAGCAAAATGTATATTAACTACTTTTAATCCTTATAATAGATCGAAGAAATGTCCTGGTACCGCATCGCTGTGGAGGCGACTGAGCGAGCGCTGCGCAGCAACAGCCCAGTCTCGGTGGCTGAGCTCCTCCACGATCAGCGCACGCCGCTGTTGCAGCAGATAGCTACTGTGGCTGGTAATTGTTCATTTGTGTAAATAGGCTATTATTATATTTACGCGTCTTCCCTCAAAGGTTGGGAGTAGAGGTTTAATATCACCCACTATTGCTGTCTTACAAGTCACGAGAATTCATTCATAAGTTGTGTTGCCATGCAGCTCTGTTTTTTTTATAATTGCGTCCGATTGATTTGTTCTGCATTTTATAGGTATTGACATTGAGGACGGTACTCCAACAAGTGCTACTACTCTTCAAGACTTGGGCTTAGAATGTGCAAAATTAGAAGCAGTCTCCGTATACCTACGTGATGTTCATTATGTGAACTTACCCGAGGAGCAAGTTTTATCACTAACTGTGGAGAGGTGAAAACAAAATAATAATTGATATTTTATATTGTGAAATTGAATGGTCCCTATTTGTACACTTTATTTGTGTATTTGCTGCAGAATAAATCAAATGGAGACGTACATATTGAACTCCCCACCGAGGCAGCTAAATGGACTAGAGTCGTTGTTCTCATTCGTGGACCCCGATGAGCTGTTAGCTACAACTGAGATGTTGTTCTTACCGACTCTAACTAATAGCGATGCAATGGTATGATTTTTACAACTATCGGTGTATAGAATGGTTTCTACCTTCTCTGTCTACCTTATGAGCCACTCGGTCACAACAAGTGTTGTTTTCATTTTTTTTACACTTATCCATATATGGACCTATATGACTAATTTGGTACTCTTAATTAACTGACAAATTCTCAATTCCAGAGAGACGAGTTCGATGTGTCGCAGACATATTTGTGCATAGTCCCTGGGCTGGAAGGTCACCACGAGCGATTCCGCGTGCTCTGCGAGCGGTTAAAACTACCTGCGCTCGTGATGCAGCCCGGCCTCGACCATCTCCATGAGACTGTGCAACAAACCGCGCAAAGGTTCGCCAACGTAAGTTAACACTATTCCTACATCAACGGAAATACAATTAACACTTCAGGCTATCGTAGTTAGTTATTGAAATTGTAGGTAGATACTCATAGCGCTTTTTATTTTGAGATTATTAGCATTACATTAATATCTTCGCGTTTGTAGTCAACTGGATACAACATATATTTGATTATTTGACGTTAATTTTTTTTTACATTACAGGTTCTTCTGAAAAAGGCACAAATTAAAAATAATTTTTACTTACTTGGTTACGAAAGTGGGGTTCTGGTTGCTCTGGAAATGGCAAGCTTACTGGAAGAACATGGTTAGTAGCTATTGTCTAATTATTTTAATATAAATCTAACCGTAATCCCAAGAGGGAAAATAAGATACAATTAATAAATTTATTAGTTCTGAAACTCCTGTAGTATATATTTGAATTACGTCTACAATGATATGAATTAATGATACAAATGAATCTATTGTTTAAATCCGGGTCCCATTGAAAAATTATAGACATTCTTTTCAAATTTTATGTTTGCCACAATCAATCGTTGTCTCTGTGCAAATATTTATAATCAATTTAGGCAAATCCCTACATTTCCTTACATTGAATAAAAAGAACAGTTTTTATTCAATGTATACTATATAGCCAATAGTACATTCATACATAGCGAATACTTTGCTGCTCCATTAGGTTGTAGAGCTATTCGCCCTTGTCCGGCCATTAAGGATTGCTAGTAACAAATCTACTGCGACTACTGTCACCGTATTTATCCTTTTAGATGGTACATGGGTGTCTCTAATATGCATGTTTCGGTACTTGTAGATTTGCATTCGTAACCAAGCTAAATTCATTATTCGATGCTTTCTCTGGACTAAGTTAATATAATAAGGTACCGTTTAACCGATGACCGATCTTTAATGAACTTGACCGATTGATAAAAACCGCAGTAGATATCAGATAAGCCTTTCAATTCCTGTAATTAATGTATTTTCTTTTATTTAAGGATTGAAGGGGACAGTATTCTGCTTGGGCGGTGGGCCAGACGAGATATTAGGCGAGCTTAAAGTGCAATTGGGCGAATACAGAACAGAAAAAGAACTACAAGATGCGGTGATGAGACATATGTACGCGCTGATGGCGAAGGGCAACACTGTGGATTGCGACAATGCCTTGCGTGGACTGTCAGACTGGCCACTCAAGTTGGAAGCTTGTGTCCGCAGCCTGCTAGGCCGCGTACAGAATTCTGCTCAGTACACTCGAGCGCTCATACAGGCTGCCTACGCCAGGCTCTCGAGCGCGAGGAGCTACTCCGCCCAGCCGCGCCCGCTCCGGTCTCGCATCGTACTGCTGCGCGCTGCCCTCGACTCTACGCCAGCGCCCAATGTGCCCAAGTTGCAACACTACTCGCAGCAACCGATCACAGTACATCAGCTGACCACGCCTCTGGCGCATGTATCTGCTGATCTCCAATGCACCGCCATTATAAATGATAATCTTGATATTGATATATTGAAAGCATTTGAGCAGAGAAATGTGTGCGAAACATACTTATTAAATGCCGATACCTTCATGAAAGTAAGTGCTGACGACGATTGAGTACCTACTTAAAAACAATATCCCTTTCTTTTCAGCGATATAATTATTATATCGTGAGTCTTAATGTTTTAGCTTTAATTGTTTCATGTCAGTAAGAAATATATTATTACGCAAAACCAAATATTTTTTACTTATGAGTAAACCTGATCATGAACACTACCCACGAAATACAAATAATAGAATCGGTAACATCACCTTACATCAGTACCTAGAGATAATTAGTTGAAACTTTAATTGCCATTGTTAGTATATTCATTTAGGTGTGCATATTAACCTTCTTGGTATTTTATTGATGGTCAAGTGAAAAAGGTCATTGAAGTTTAGAAATGCATCCATTGTATACAATGCATAGGTACTTTAACATATTTGCATATACAGAATATATTAACATGTTTTTGTATAGAAACTTACGTAAGGAATGAAATTGTACCTACTTATATCCCGGAAGTAAACACATCTGGTTCAGATGGAATATATAATAAAGATATTGGAAGGATAACCGCCGCTAAGGAAGTGAAGGGGCCATGCCAACGTTGCTTTGTTTAAAAGCTGTAGATGGAGTGGTATATAACAATCAAATTAAACATCACCTTTGTTAATTTGTTTTGTGTATTGTTCAGCTTCCATCCAGTTCAGTTCACCTCTTTCGCTTCGTCCACATTCATTAGTCTCTTTTTATATCTTTGCACGCTGGTTTCGAAAACTCTTGACGTTCCTCCCTGAGTAACCGATCGATTTGATCTAGGTAGTTGGAACGTGGTCTGGTTCTGCCTCTTCTTACCTTCTTACGTTTGCTTGTATATCTGCTTCGCCAATCACACTCATAGTTTTTACGTTCCAACTAACTAACGTAAATTTATTCATATTTAAAATCACACCTTCATTACGCACAGTTGCTTTGCTAATATTTTCTTTGCTGTCGCGCTACTGGTAATTTTCCCTATAAACTTTAAACCAAACAGATGTTTTACTGCGCGGTTTCAAAGTCCACCATGTTGTATCGCTGGTAATCGTATCTTCTTAATTTTCCATGGTGTACTTAATTCAACTAGTGAGGTGGTTTCATTTGATACCTATAATGAAGGGATCGTTGAGATTTTCCCTTGAATATGAAGAATTGCAACGAGAGGGCGATGCTGGCCGAGCGGTTCGAGTAGTTGCCTGCAACACAATTATTGCAAATTCGAGTTTTTCTGAACTTAAGTACCGCGATATGTCACACCACGAGCTTTACGGTGAAGGAAAATATCGAAAGGAAACCTGTATACGTTTGAAAATAAATTCAAAGGCGTATGTATAGTCGTGGCATTGGCAGTATTTGCAGAGGCGTATGTATAAAAGGTTTTCTGCGATTTCGTCGACTTAGAGAAAGCATTTGATAGAGTCGTACAAAAGAAAATCTGGGACGTGTTGCCTTGATATGGAGTGAGCAGTTCCCTACAGCATGCCGTGAAATCACTCTATAGTGATAGCGAGGCGTGCGTTAAAGAAAAATATAATAAAAAAGAAAAATATGTTACAACGGATGATCTCGCTAATAGCAAATTAGTTAGCAATCCCTGCTATAGACATGTAAATGTAAACTGCAAAAGAGGAGCGGGTATAGTGGAAAGTTTTGAATGCGAGAGCGGACCAATAGGTCACTATTTCTTCTTAATAATTCTAATAGCAAACTCGATCAATGTTAAAATACCACTGAAAACGGAAGAAGATAATATCACAGAAGCGGTCGAACATTTCAACCATGTTATACAACAAGCAGCTGGGGAGGCTACACCTTCCACACCAGCTGTTTATAGAGAAGGGTGTGAATGCTCATCATCAGTTAGAAAGCTTTTATATGAAAAGCGAAAAGCACGAAATCGATGGCAGATGACAAGGTACCCTGATGACAAAAAAATCTATAATAAACTTACTGCAAATCTTAAAAAACTACTAAGCAACGATCGAAATCAGAACACTGCAATCTATCTACAAAACCTGGATGCCAAACACACGACTGACTATTCCCTATGGAAAGCGACAAAGAACATTAAGAGACCTATCACCCATCAACCGCCAATACGCATGTCAAATAACCTGTGGGCTAATAGTGATATCGAAAAGACGAATGCGTTCATGGCACATTTACAAGAAGTTTTTAAACCTAATTGTGATACTGGATCCACAAACACTGAAATAGTGACAAAAATCATAGACCAAGTAAACCAACTCGAGCTGCCGATTAAAAAATTCAGCAAAACAGTAATCAAGTCTGCAATTCGAAAGCTGGATGTGAAAAAGGCTCCTGGGTACGACTTAATTACAGCGACTATCCTTCGTGAATCACCAGAACTGGGAATAACTTACCTTACACAATTATACAATGCCATCTTACTAAGAGAATACATACCCCCACAATGGAAAGTGGCAAAAATTATTATGATCCCCAAACCAGGCAAAAACCATGACGATGTTCAGTCCTATCGTCCGATAAGCCTGCTCCCAATCCCATCCAAAATGTTGGAGATCCTGACTCTGAGGAGATTGACCCCAATAATTATCAAGGAACGTAAGTTAATCCCTGACCACCAATTTGGCTTCAAACAAAAGCATAGTACAATTGAGCAAATTCATAGACTTGTCGAAAGTATTGCTAAAACATTTGAACAGAAAGAATACTGTACAGCCGCATTTCTAGATATTTCACAAGCGTTTGATAGGGTCTGGCATGAAGGACTTGTTTTCAAATTTAAAAAGATGCTGCCTATTACTTATTACAACCGGATTAGATCATATCTAACTAATAGACATTTCTTTGTCAGTCAGGGGGAAGCAATGTCAGCTCTTAAAGAAATATGTGCTGGAGTGCCGCAAGGCAGTGTAATGGGACCTACACTGTATCTTCTCTACACTGCAGATCTTCCCATTTCAGATAATGTTGTAATGGGAACATTTGCCGACACACTTCTTCTAACAGCAGAACAGCTAACACTCATTTTGTATTTGTCCGAGAAATCTTTGAAATTAGAACAGTTTGTAGTGATTGTTTAACTGTTATTGGTATATTTATTGAGACAGTGATACCCAGGCTGTGCTTTGAGTGCGTTTTTGTGCGTTCACATGAGGTTTCCGGTGTTTATCTGTATCAAATTAGTTTATTTGTGCCGGTATGCTAAAAACTTGCCTCACGTTCGAGTGTAATTTCTAAATGTTATCCTACCCTCATCGTGTCAATAAAGATAATCTATACTAAAAGTATTGAAATATTTCATCACGACGATCGACATCGGCGTAGCGCGTTGGCAACTATCGTAGAAATAGATTGCGTCGGGGCGCTCACAGATCCCAAGATCGAGTCCGCCTGGGCCAGTGAATTAAATTGTGCATTTTTAACTTTTACTTAATTTTAATTCCCATATATCATGGAGCAATCTAATTGTGAAGGTTGTAAGAATGACATTATAAGAAGAGACTTAATTATCTGTACTCACTGTCAAGCCCATTACCACAAAGGATGCTGTGACATACCTGCTACTATGAAAATTTCGCGAAATAAGTTGGCTCCTGACGGTTGGTTATGCCCCATGTGTAACGCGACGCGGCCTAGGAGTGGCGATAACTCAAACACACCGGTGCGATCTCACCATGTAACATCGAATATAAAAGATATCGAAGGACCTTCTAGTGACTCAGACGAAACCCCATTTACTGATGTTAACTTGACTACCTTACCAAATACAATTCTGAAGTTGATGAAATCTGAGGTCGACCGAATAATCACATCCCAAAAAAAGGAATTTACAAAATTTGAGTCTAAAATGGAATCTTGGGAATCAAAGATGGATAATATGGTTTCTGAAATTGCAAAACTCAGTTTAAATTTTAGCGATCTTAAAGAAAAGGTACAAATTTTAGAATCCAGCGTTGAGTTCTTATCACGTGATCGAGATGATTTAATTCCCAAAGTAGCCAATCTCGGTGAGTTAATAAAGTCTAATGAAGCAAACTGTCTTGAAATGTCAATGCAGATGAAAAAGCTTATTAATGCTAACCATTCCCGTGATCAGTGGGCTCGTAGATCAAACTTAAAACTTTTGGGTGTTCCGCAAACGGATGGTGAAAACCTTATCAATATAGTTACTAAGCTTGCAGAGATATCAAAATTTAATCTAAATCCCGACGTAGACATCGACTTCGTGACCAGGGTTGCACCTAAGGACAGCTCAAATAAGAACAAACCTATTATACTAAAGCTTTTGTCCAGATATAAAAAGGACGAGTTTTTAGCTCATATAAAGAAAATACGCAATCTGAATACGAATGATTTGGGATTTGAAGGTGCTCCAAAACAGGTGTTTGCAAGGGAACATCTATCCGTTTACTACGAGCAGTTGTTCTTCGAAGCAAAAAAGCTGGCAGATGAAAAGGATTACAAATACAAATGGGTTAAAAACTGTACTATCATGATACGACGCAGCGATACTTCCCCAATTATGTATATTAATAGTTATGATGATTTAAAAAATATAAAATAAGAGTGATTGTTTTTTATATAAGATATCTCTATGATTCATTGCTCGCGGAAGCAAATTTAATACCTTTATGTTTTGTTTTCTTCTGCTTAGCTATAGCTATCACTGATTTCATTTGTTTACGAATTGGAGTTTTTTTGGAAGTTTTGTTTTGTATGTTATTATTATATTCACATTTTTCTCTGTATACTTTTTGTGTTCTAGTTGAATTCGTACATTGTGAGAACAACTCTAATGAAGTAAATGTTTGGCTGGATGGGATCATGCTTTTTTATAAATTTAATATAAATGGATTAATTAATATAAGATATGATTTACTTTGTCTATATAAATGGCTCTGATAGTTTTCTATCAAAATGTAAGAGGACTTCGGACAAAGACTGATATTTTCTTCAGAACGGTTTCAGAATCTGATTATGATGTTATTTGCATTACAGAAACTTGGCTTTTACCCGGTATTCATGACGCTGAATTATTCGATCATAGGTATAATGTGTATAGATTCGATAGACCATATGAAAGTAGATCTGAAAACTTAGGAGGTGGTGTTCTCATTGCTGTGCATAAAAATTATATAGTTGCATCTAATCGTGATTTAGTGCAGAATTTTCCTATGTTTCCAGACGCAGAAGTAGTACACGTCTCCTTGAAATCTATGATTACCCGCGTAACCAATAATACTTTAACAATTGTCTGTGCGTATTTTCCACATAACCGAGAACATTCGACTTCTGTCGAAACTTTCTTGGAATTTATCTCGGACTTGTACTTATGTCAACCAGATCAGTCAATGCTAATATTAGGTGACTTTAATATTTCTAGTGCAAGCTGGTTTATGGGTAATAGTCTCTCGAGCGACTCCATCCCCCCCAATAGGCCTAACGCATAAACTAGATGAGTCAACAACCGAAGCGAGAGCTAAACTTGCTAATAATGAGGAGACTCGCACAAAAATACCTCATTGCAAAAAAGTATCGTCACGCCGGTGCATACAAATGCAACGGTCGATACAGGTAGTCGAAACAAGACGGATAATAGTGAGCGCGTGGAGGCCAGTACCGCAGTTTCCACGTTAACAACCGCTGCGGTCATAGGTGCGGCTACTATGCGGGATCAAGCGGTGCGGCTCACTGACGTTCCGAACGCATCGGCACGTGCAATATTGTCGCAGTCATCTTCTCCGGGACGCATCGATCGCAAACAAATATCAGATGTCTTGCGAGAAGACGGCGAATGGAAGAAAGATAAACCTAACGAAAAATGGAGTAAAGTACAGAGAAAAAGATTGCGAAATCGTTTTGTTGGGTTAAAAGGGAAGGCTGAAACGCTTCCGGATTGTAATTTTAAAACGGCAGACATTAACATACCGTTTTATATCTATGACGTTAATAAAGATACGAAGGTAGAGGATATAAGCGAATATGTTAAAAAGAAAACAAACGAGAATGTTTCCTTGCATAGAATAGAGATGAAAATGAATAAGGATTATGCAACTTATAAGTTCCTGGCGCTCAAGCACATTGTTAGGTATTATACAGATAGAGGTACACCGGTATACGCAGCCTTTCTGGACCTTTCCAAGGCGTTTGAGCTGCTTAATTATGATGTCCTTTGGTCAAAGCTTCGTAAGCTGGTCCTGCCCAGTGAGTTGATTAGCTTACTCCAATATTGGTATGGCCACCAAGTTAACCAGGTCAGATGGTTGGGTGGGTTATCGGGGCCTTATAGGATGGAGTGTAGGGTGAGGCAGGGAGGCCTGACGTCACCGGCACTCTTCAACCTGGACATCAATCAGCTTATCTTGGAGCTCAGTAGCACTGGGATCGGATGCTTGATAGATGGTCAGATGATTAATAGTATAAGTTACGCTGATGATATGGTGCTGCTGAGCCCCTCAGCAAATGCACTCCGTCAGCTGCTAGGGGTGTGTTAGAAGTATGCTATATCTCATGGTCTCCTGTACAACGTCAGGAAAAGTGAGACTATGGTATTTCGAGTGATAGCGAAAAAGCATAGGGCAGTTCCCGACATGTATCTCTATGGAGTGGCGCTAAGAAGAGTATCACAGTTTAAACACCTAGCTCATATAGTAGACGAAGACCTAAATGACGATTGTGACATTGAAAGGGCGAAAAACGAAGAGCGCTGTCGGTCCGATGGAATATGCTGGCTCGCAGGTTTGTACGCTGCACTAGCGATGTGAAAATCACCCTATTTAAAGCATTCTGCCAATCGTTTTACACGTGTAGCATGTGGGTTAGGTATACTCAGAGGGCCTACAGCGTTCTTCGGGTCCAGTATAATAATGCTTTTAGGATGTTGTTGGGGCTTCCACGATTCTGTAGTGCGTCGGCTATGTTCACTGAATCGCGTACAGATTGTTTTAAAACGATCATCAGGAAAAGTACTGCATCCCTGATGCGCAGAATTCGGGGCAAAAACAGCATCCTGAAAATAATTGCAAGCAGGATAGATTGTCCATTCCAGGGGCGGACCAGTTCACACTATTACGGGTCTAGTGCACCTGGTACACATAGGTAGATGAATTAATGTAATTTTCTCAATACAATTCAGCCAGCCGTGAAAGAGCAACATAGTTCATAATATTAGAACTGTGGATGCTTATTTTGGCTTTGCGAAGTTAACACAGCAAATAACAAAATTTTTTCATCACAAATTTAAGAGCTGGGCTCTCATCGGCGTCTCTGATGCAGTCCCTTCCATTCGCTTCTGTCCAACGCAACCTCCTTGACCTCCCTATACGACATGAGAGACAATTTTTCTTTTATTCAACTTAAAACCGTCTTTCAACTCAATCTCGTCGTTGGCCATTCTCCATCTTAAGACGGTCTCTATAATCGAATAATATAAGAGTTAGGCTACATTTGAATTTTTCGGGATTCAAATGTATCTTATGTCCTACTCACCATTTCAACTTTCAACCTCGTCCACTCCACTACCCTTCCTCCTGGTTTCATCTTCTCAGTCATACCTCCTCTTACATTCCATACACCCATCCTACACTCTACATTCCACTTTCTGCCGTGAGGCACTCTGCGTGATGGGTGGCGGTCCCCACCGCCGCTCTTTTCCAGATTTTTTTCACGAGCGGAGACGGCCTGGTGCGCGTCACCTCGGGGGCACGCCCTAATAGCCATCCGGCCAATGCACATCGAGTGGAATTGCAGCCCTCTGGGCGTGCAGGATCGCAACGTGCACTCTTACATTGGGATCCCTAATATTATTTTGTATTAAAAAAAAAAGCCGTGGTGGCTGACTGTTCGAGCGAGTGGTTCGAGCAGTTGCCTGCGACGCAAAGGTCGCAAGTTCGAATCCCGACTGTACCAATGAGTTTTGAACTTAAGTACAGTGATTAGTCACACCACGAGCTTTACGGTGAAGGAAAACATCGAGAGGAAACCTGCTTACGTCTGAGAAGATATTCAAAGGCATATGTATAGTCGTGCTGGAGTAACGGCGATGGACTCGCCATCTGTCACGTTGGCACCTAATATACCTCTGGCGGAACGTGGGTGTGTGGGTATTACCTATACACCTCTGCCTACACCTGTATTATTTAAAAAAAATTAAAGTCTGACAAGTTAAGGGTTAATAAGATAATATTGTGTCCAAAAACGGCAACTCTAGATCCAGATTTCTTCAAAATTTTAAATATAAAAAAGTTTTTCGTTTCTGGTGAACAATTTTCGTTTTGACTTGAATTAAACAAAAATTATCGCTGAATTTTGTAGTATAGCTGATATAATAAATAAACACAAAGCTGATATATATTTGTTATTATTATATTATTAATAATAAGGCATCCTCTCACAGCCATACCCAAAACATTGTTCCTATTAGGTGGCTCTGCGTTCGTATTCTAGAGTATGTTTTTTCACCAAAGCGTGGATAGGCGGGGTAATATTACTATTTGTATTTGAGCTGTTTATTGACTTTGTTTAAAACTTTCAATTGTGAAAACAAATTACAGATTCTCTTGAATAAGGCGGGCTTGAAAAATAACTTTTACTTGCTGGGCTACGAAAGCGGTGTCTTGAGTGCTTTAGAAATTGCATCCATCCTGGAAGAACATGGTAAGGAATCGCCAGCTAACAATTATTTACTTGTTCAAAAAAAAATATATATCAATAGGTGTGGCTAAGCAATTAAAATATTTATTGTACATGACAATTATAAATATAATTCAAGATTAATAAATTAAAGTCTGCACATGATAGTATCGAGTATTTGTTGAATATTTTTAACGGAAGTTGTTTTTTGAATCCTTTATGCATCTCCAGTTGTGACAAGCAGGTAGTATACTTACTACCTCAGTTACCTAGTTCAATTGAAAATTATCATGATAATTTCAGCCATAGCTAATCTACTGCGGAGTGCCGGCTCCCCACATATATTGCCACTATAACATATTAAACGCCGCATGTATCTAATACTTCCAAGCGACGTTTGTCATTTCACCGACACACCGCATTTATAGTTCTCCTATTTTATTTGGCATTTCTAGGTGCCGGCTCATTAATCGACTTAATCTTTAATATAAAATCCGTGTAGAAAAGGTGAGTTTATTTACGATAAACCTACCATAGATTTAGAGGTTAGTAAATTGTAATTGTCCCAATTAATCAAACGAATTACAGAACGCAAATGGCGTTAGAAGCGGTTCGTAGAAGTACGTTCAAAGTGCGGCCAGTGACACCGATTCCATGCCGTTTAGCTATAGCTGTACTCTTTTTTCAGGCTTAATAGGAACTGTGTTTTGTTTGGGCGGCGGGCCTGATGAGATATTAGGCGAGCTTGAATTGCAACTGAGCATGTACAAAACAGAAGATGAACTAAAAGAAGCGGTATTGCGACACATGTACTCGCTGATGGCTAAGGGTGATACTGCGAATTTGGCGAATGCCTTGCGTGGTCTCTCAGACTGGTCTCTCAAGTTAGAAGCCTGTGTCCGCAGTCTACTGGGCTACGTACCACATTCTGCGCAGTACGCTCGAGCGCTCATAGAGTCTGCCTACGCCAGGCTCTCGAGCGCGAGGAGCTACTCCGCCCAGCCGCGCCCGCTTCGCTCTCGCATCGTACTGCTGCGCGCTGCCCTCGACTCTACGCCCGCGCCCAATGTGCCCAAGCTCCAACACTACTCGCAGCAACCGATCAACGTTTATCAGCTGACCACGCCTCTGGCACATGTGCCTACTGATCTACAATGCACCGCTATAATTAACAAAAATCTTGATCCTCTCATATTGAAGGCATTTGAACGTGCAAATCTGTGTGAAAAATACCTTGTCTCTAATAGCTTATTTATAATGGAAACTGTCGAATAGAGTCAGTAATATATTTTGTGATTTGTTGAACTACATTTAGCTCCCAATTTTAATTTAGATATTTCCTAATTGTCCGTAAATATAATTATATTTAAAATATGATATATGTACATACCTTACAATGACGAGAAGAATCAACGAACGTGTCGTGGTCTGTCATACCATGCGCTTTACAGAGAAGAGAATCATCTTAAAGAAACCTGCTCCTACACCTCTATGATACTACAGTCTCACCACCTGCTACAATATCTTCGTCGTCAACAAAAATGTGTGACGTATGTGACAACTAACCGCAGAAAAGCATTAGTAACTACTTTTATGATTTAATTAAATAATTGCAACAATTGCAACAATTTTTAAACCAGAAGCTGTTAAAGAATACTGACGTTTGCTATCTTACATAACTACTTAAATGTGTTTATTGGTTGGAGGACGGTCGGCGTATATGGGATAATTTGTCGTTTTATTTGTTTTACACTGAGGATTTAATTGTTTTTTATTTTAAAATTTGTTATTATAAAAGTGATTTTGAATATGAATCGTTTTTTTTACACTCTATTAACTTGTTGTAACGAGAAAGAAAGTTAAAGTGAGAGAAAGAGAAGAGGAAGGCCCTTGTTACGGTCG
Source organism: Drepana falcataria (assembly GCA_945859725.1). Classification (NCBI taxonomy): domain Eukaryota; kingdom Metazoa; phylum Arthropoda; class Insecta; order Lepidoptera; family Drepanidae; genus Drepana; species Drepana falcataria. The sequence continues at coordinate 2,788,763 of OX243941.1, read as the reverse complement.
GATTGAAGAGCCTCTTTCGTATCTTAATGAAATGAATATATTGAAACGGGGCGTAATGAAAGAACGGACAGAGTCACGACAACTTATTTTACTTCTCACAGAATGATTAAATAAATGGCTTGCTTAGGCTTATATTGACACGATCCCCACTTCTTGGCTTTTGCTGTGGCAGAAGATGGAAAGGGCGTGTCAACGTGGAGGGCTTGGCGGCGGCGGCCTGGCGGGCATTGTGGCTGGCATTACATCCGCTACATTCGGCCATCCTGTAAAAATTGCTCCCGCAATGGAAAACAAAACAATTAGCTCTCTTATAAGTCAATAGTCAATAGTCAAGTCAAAAAAGGTCTTCGGTTTCGAGCTGTTCAACAGAACTACTCGCACTATCAGACATGGGAACTATACTTCTATAAGGCCCTAGAGAGTCTGCGGTCACAAGCCCCGTAAAGCTTTTGTAACCCCGTAACCCTTTAATACTTCGGTAATTATTAATAATAATAATAATATATCCTCACGCCTTCCCACAAGGGTCCCCGAAGGGGTAGGCAGAGGTGTATAGGTAATACCCACACACCCACTTTCCGCCAGAGGTATATTAGGTGCCAACGTGACAGATGGCGAGTCCATCGCCGTTACTCAAGCACGACTATACATACATACGCCTTTGAATTTCTTCTCAGACGTATGCCGGGTTTCCTCTCGATGTTTTCCTTCACCGTAAAGCTCGTGGTGTGACTAATCACTGTACTTAAGTTTTTGAAAAACTCATTGGTACAGTCGGGATTCGAACTTGCGACCTTTGCGTCGCAGGCCACTGCTCGAACCACTCGGCCACCACGGCTCTTTTTACCGAATAATATACTGAATTATTAATAATTCAGTATATTATTCGGTAATAATTCAGTAATTCGGTATTTATCGTTTCCTAAAACTTTGGTGACTACATATTTACCTTAGCTGCGCTACTCGTTGGGGTCTGTCTCCATAAAACAAAATCTCCCGTTTTGTACACATGAGCACATTTTCGTCTTTTATCGAAATTGCGCTTCATTTTGTCACTAGCTTTCTGTATCCTAACTGTAGCATTCTTACGCCGTGCCTCAACTGACTCAGTCTACCGACCAGGAACTGAAACGTCACATACTGACCTACCAGGGCGTGCAAACAATAAATCATACGGCTTGTAACCAGTTGTTTCATTAAGCGTGTTATTTATACCCCAAATTATATCAGGTATGGAATTTGCCCAGTTACTACTAGCTTCACTAGGATCAGTTGCTCGTAAAGCATCTAAAATAGTTCGATTCGTTCGCTCAACCTGACCATTGGCACGCGGACAAGCGATAGCGTTGTGTGTGCCTAAATTGCTTATCTGTGGAAAACCTTTTTAAAGTACCTACTAGTAAAAGCTTTACCGTGGTCTGTTACTAAATGGTTCGGGTAGCCGAATAAACAAAATATCTTTTTCAAAGTGCGAATTGTCTCGATCGAATTAACTGTACGCGTTGGTTCTGCTTTCACAAATTTAGAAAATGCATCTGTTAATATAAGCATGTACTGGTACCCTTTATTTGTTCTACAGAAGTGACCTACGTGATCTACATGTATCATGCGCATTGGTTCGGAAGGCTTGGGGATTGGATGTAGCATTCCTTCTTTCCTACCATTATTACCTTTGCCGTATGTACAATGAAGACATGCGGTCACGTATTTTTTAATAAAACGCGTCATTTTTGGAAACCAATATTCGCTTTTAATCAGTTCGGTACATCGATTAAAGCCTACGTGACCAATGTTGTCATGGTGCATCTGCACTATTTTCCATCTAGCTGAATTTGGAACTACCGATCGATTTCCGTTCAAAGTTTTTCGGTGAAGCTTATTGTCAACAACTTCGTAATTGTTTTAAGGTCAGAGTTCGCGGTATCATTTTTTAGTTGGCAAATCATAGAGGTTAGCTTTTCGTCTTGACATTGTACTGTATAGAACCAATCTGAGACTTCTAGGCGGTTTATATTCATTGTATCGATCGGATGCCTACTCAACGCGTCTACGTGCTTCATTCGCTCGCCAGGTCTATACTCTACGCTTATGTCGTAATCTTGTATTAAAAGCCACCACCGTGCGATTCGCGGTATAATGTCGCGTTTGGTAAGCGTCGCACGGACCGCTGTACAATCAGTTACCACCTTAACATGTTTGCCTACTATATACACACGAAACCTACGTAATGATTCGACAACCGCGAGGGTTTCCTACTCGTAACTGTGATATACGCTTTCTTCTCTACTTGTGACCCGGCTAAAGTACATCACAGGACGCAGTGAATTATCTGTTGGTTTCTGTAACAATATTCCCGCTATACCTAACTTACACGCATCCGTATGTATTTCTATAGGAAGTTCAGGATCATATAAGGCTAGTACAGATCTCATACATAAGCAGTTTTTCAGTTGTTCAAAGCTTTTGTTTTTTTCACTTCCCCACACCCAAGACTTATTTTTCTGAGTCAATTCAGTTAATGGACGCGCAATTACAGCAAAACTGGAAATACACTTTCTGAAATAGCTACATAAACCGATAAACTGTCGCACGCTATGTACATTACTAGGCACGGGAAAATGAGAAACGGCTTTCAATTTTGATTTGCCGGGCTGTATGCCTTCAGCAGATATTTCATGGCCTAAGTATGTCAGTGCCTACCCCTTCGGGGACCCTTGTGGGAAGGCGTGAGGATATATTATATTATTATTAAGTATGTCACTTGCTTTTGCAAAAATGAGCACTTTCTCATGTCAAGTTTCAAGTTCTCGCTATGAAGTTTACTAAGCACTTATAATTAATATTACTAACCCATTTTCTACATCAATTGAGGGTAGAAGCAAATCGTCTAAGAATGCAAGTATTTCGGTATGGTCTACGTCATTTCTCACGTCACACTTATTGTTTGTTTTACCCACAGATTCAACGATTTTATTCATCAAACGCATAAAAACCGAGGGAGCGTTTGCTAATCCAAAAGGAATTCTAGTTTATTCAAAATGACCTTGAGGTGTAATAAAAGCAGTTTTGTGCGTATCCTCTGGTTGAATACGTAATTAATGATAACTCTGGGATAAATCTAAACTAGTAAAGTATCGTTTACCTGCTAACTTAGAAACCTGATCGTCTATGTTCGGTAATGGATACCTTTCTTTGACCGTGATGGCGTTCAACGCACGGTAATCAACGCATAATCTGCTATCGTCGTTCTTTTATTAACGAGGATTACCGGTGAAGCATAGCTAGATTCGGACTCCTTTATGATGCCTGCGGCTAACAACTCATTTACTTTAGATTTTACTATTGCCTGCTCAGTATGTGAAAGTCTGTAAGGCTGACGATGTATAGGCTGATTACTAGTGAGCTTTATTCGCATTTGAACTAAATTTGTGCAACTTAGATCATACGTATTTAGAGGCAAAGCTATATTTATAATGTATTAATGAATGTAATAAATTTTACTTTTCTTTGTCACTTAGTGGCCCGATTTTAATTTGGTCTACGTCTACGTCTAGGTCTAAGCCATGCCATTGCTAATACTTCTAAGATAGGGGGTATCTTGAAGTATTAGCAATGGCATGGCTGTCGCTCTTGTTTTGGAAACAGCTTGTTGTGCAGCAAAACAACAAGCACACGGATTTGAATGATTGCTGGACCAGGCGGCAGTCGTTCTTCATTTACTGTGACGACCTTGAAATGTTCATTTTCTTCAACAGCCTCGATTGCATTGATATGCTCTGCAACAAACATAAACTTAGAGTAAGCCTGACTAACGGTCAAGGTCATACCTTCGCTGTTGATTATTGGCTGCCCGATTAGAAGATTGATTTCATCCATTTTCATGGTGGTCAAGTAGGCTTGACATTGCTGTGTAATGCCGTCAATTTGACAGAGTGAGAGACAGAGTGACAACTCCCGAAAATCCTTTTAATGCCATCCTTGTTGGTTTGACTTCTAATGATAAAGCGTCTGAAACTTGTTTGTTTAACACGTTGACTTGGCTCCCGGTGTCAATGTAACCCTTTACATGGACGCCGTTAACTTTTACCACCTTTTTGTAGATGTCATTGTAGCTGTAGCATTGTCTTAACATGTTGACTTCTTTGATATTCCTGTCAGATGAAGAAGTTTTGCTTGTTGCGGAATTCTTCGAACAGTGTAGGGCGATGTGTCCTTGACCTCCGCATTTGTAACAAGTACGTGTGTCAGGTTGGGTGCATTCACGTAACAAATGCCCTATCTTCTTACATCTAGGACACGGATCTGTCTCAGGATTGGGGGTCATAAATGTTTCTCGTGACTTGGCCGCTGGAACAACGTCTTGGGCAATCGGGGCTCTCGTGGTAGAATACAATAATCGTCAAGGGCACACAAGAATCCTTCATAAAGCTCTCCGGTGATTGACACTGAAATGCACGTGCATTGGGCTGTAGAGATAGTGGCAAGCCTTGAATTATACAGGAAACGCTGGCATTGTCTGATAACTTGCACCGGAAACACATGGCGATTTTGTCTTGATAATATTTCGTCATGGTTTCTGTGGGTAGTTTTTTTCTGCAGAAGCTCTTCGAGCATGCTACTGTAATCCCTGTGTTTAATAAATGCGCGTAATAACATCTTCTTCCATTCGTTCCAGGATTAGGCATAGTCTTCTAGTCGGTTGTACCACTTTTTTGCTTGACTTCTTAATTTTTCCTGAAGGTGGAACGATTTCGTAATGTCATTCCAACCGTGTATCTCACCAATTTGATCGAATCGAATTCGGGAATCAAGGAGGCAGCATGGTGTCCCTTCGGTTTGATGGAGCTACGATCTTTTTCCTCGAGTTCACGTATGGCTTTGTGGATCTGCTTCTCGAGCAAAGTCTTCAAAATCTTCCTCGCTGGTGATGTAGAAACTTCATCTTCTGGCTCCGATTAGTCCGAAGACGGAATAGTTTCAGTTCGTATAAATTGTCGTTTCATCCCACTTCTGAGTGAAACGGGGCGTAATAAAAGAACGGACAGAGTCACGACAACTTATTTTACTTCTCGCAGAACGATTAAATAAATGGCTTGCTTAGGCTTATATTGACACGATCCCCACTTCTTGGCTTTGGCTGTGGCAGAAGACGGAAGGGGCGTGTCAACGTGGAGGGCTTGGCGGCTGCGGCCTGGCGGGCATTGTGGCTCTCATTACATCCGCTACAAATTATAATAAAAGTTAATACACAAGTGCATAACAATTTAGCAAACATTGATCAAACGCAAATATGTACTTCCTACAGATGCTTTCCAAAAGAATGCAAATATCAGATTACACATTGTGAATCTGACTTAAAAATATTATCCCAAAACATTCGTAGTATTTCTGCAAATATTTCCGGTCTTCAGCCTCTTTGTTCGTCAATTTCATTAAATCTTGACATCATTATCTTGAGTGAGTGTTGGTTAGCACGGAATTCTAACATCCCTTCTTTAGACGGGTACGATTATTACTACACGACTAAACATCGCCGCCCCCGGAGAACAAAATGGCAATCACAAAATCACAACTTTTCAGGAAAAATAAAAAACCGATTTTCGCTGATTTCTGGTGATTCACTGAACAATATTGTAAGTGAATTAGCTCGAATGAAAGCTAATTTTGTAAGTATTCTTTTTGTCAAAGTATTATAATTAACAGTAGTATAATTAAATAGGATATTAACAAAATAAGATATTGATAAAAATTTATCGACGTCAAGATTTTTTAATGTCCGTTGTCCTTTTATTCTCGGTTCATCTAAGCGGAAACAAATATTGCAATGTTGCATTGTAATTTTGTTCAGTGATTATTGACAGCTCAATTATCGAAATTTAATGTCACTTATCATTGTATTCTCGTATTAATTTTTGCATTTTTGTATGGTAATAGAACTTTGGGTGGTTGTTCTTGCCTTCAAAATAAAACAAATTATATGGTAACCATTGGTTGCTTTAATTTAATATAATGTTTTAATACAATGACAATGAAAAATGTTATTATTCTTCCTCACTTTGATCATCAATAGGTCTTTCGATAAAGGTCAGAGACTCATAGAACCCATGGTAATAACTTGGGATTGCTTCGCTCTTACACAGGCTCATCAGGTCAGCATATAATGCCTTGGTTAAAGGCAAACGGTCGGTATACGCTGGTTTCCATTGATGTTCAGATGCAGAGTTTGGCGTGTTTGACGCAGTCTGGCGGACACCTCGCTTTCTTCTTGCTGGCAATTTTTGTTGAAATTGAGTATCCATTTGGGAATACTCTGCATCAAAATCGTACTTATAACATTGAAGATGAGGTTGCACATGTGAAACATTCACTTCCATAATTTTGGACCACGATGTTTTCTGACCAACTACATCTTTGACCCAATTCCTATTGATTATTAGTTATTTTATGTCATGAAAGTCATTCTGCAACATTTCTTTAATTGTGTACTTTTCGCCAGTAACTTTGGCATTAATTATGATAGTGTACATCTGGCAGCCCCGGATCTAGGGGGAGGCAAGCCGGGGCCTATGCCCCGGGCGGCAAGTTCAGAGGGCGGCCAAATTCACACGTCCAGCCGTTTCAGACATTACCCGGAACAAACAGACAGACAGACTAATAGAATAATAAAATATATTTTGATATATGTATGTACCGTGTGTACATCATCACGCTAAGTCCCTAACGGGTTAGGGAGAGAGTATAGAGCGCCAGTTCTCTCTAGACTTGCATACCTCTTTCGCTTCGCCCACATTCATCAGTCTCTTCATACATGCTCGTCGGTTTCGAGTACTCTTGACGATCCCGTCCTTGAGCATCTGATCGATTTGATCGAGGTAGTTGGAACGTGGTCTTCCTCTGCCTATTCTTGCACACACTTTTGCTTGTATATCTGTTTCGTCAATCTTTCTTCACTCATCCATTCTATATGACCAAACCAACGTAACATGCTTTTCTTCATCTTTATAATCACGCCCTCATTCACTCCAGTTAATTTGCGAATCTCTCACATTTTTCGAAGAGATCGCATATCAACTGCTGTTTGCCAGGATTTGCTGCCATACAATAAAGCAGGCACCAATATCGCATTGTAGAACTCGGGCATCTTTGCTGAGACTTTTACTGCCCATCAACGCCGACATGGCCCCATTCACCTTATTAGCGGCAGTTATCCTTCTTTCAATATCTTTTTCATACTTTTCATCTCATGTGTACATGCTTCCTAGATATACAAATTCACTCGGTCACTTGTTCATCTCTTTCGAATACCAGAACCTTAGTCTAGCCAGCGTTTAGGTGCCCCCCCTTCTTTTCACATTCTTCTTTCATTATGGTAACTAGTGACTGCAGTTCGCCCTCTGATGACGCCAGTAAAACCGCGTCATCGGCGTATAGTAGGCAGTTTGACCATTAAGTTTCCCATTTTCACTCCACATCCGTACGTTCTTAGTACTCTCAGACAGTTATCTAGATATATAATGAACAGCCAGACAGACATGATAGACCCTTGTTTGACCCCCGACTTCACATCAAGACAGGGTGACATCTCACCCTCACTATACACACTATATATTTGGTTATTATCCAAAAACTTTTCCGCGATTCCGCGAAGCGAGAAGGTTTGATCCATATATCCTCTTTTTGGTCTAAATCCACCTTGGGATTCCCAGTGAAACCTATCGGATCGCTCTTGCATTCTGATCGTCAGGATCTTCGTGTACACTTTACTAGCTAAGCTGACGACAACACAAGGGCGCTCATGAGCATACTGATTTTAATTTGTAAACAAACATTGCTACTTACGCAGACGCACACAGAATATTGCATTAGGTTATCACTCTCTAGCGCAATACGTAAAGTATTGCGCTAGAGAGTGATGATGAACGACAGAGGATGTTATGATTTTGTTTCGCCGTTCATTATTAGAGGAACGTTTTCTCAATCAAACGTTAGCTGCCAAACAAAGGTATATTTTTACGAGAATGAAATGACAACATCCAGAGCACTATTACTACAGACTCGTTTGCACGGGAATATTGTGGCTATCGATATTACCATTTTGATAGTAGTTGAAAATGTTTACTATTGTTATCTGGCAATTTAATTCGCGTAACTTTGTAAGTAATAAAAAACTTCGAATACTATTGCATTATTTTATAACTTTATGAGTAACGACCAATAAAATATGAAAAAAATTGTAAAGGTGTATTATGCTCCATTAGACTCGAATATGGTATAACATTAAAAACAAGGCAATAGCTATTGTCGTTTTGTTCTCCGGGGGCGGCAACATACGAACAAAAATGATGGAGTAGTTGTGTACGTAAATCAAACCAGTGAACCAATGACGCGAGCGGAATTAACATAAAAATTGGTAATAACATATGTATTTTGGCTATGTACAGAACTCCTTCAGTAAAGAATCTTAAGAATTTTTTACAGTCCCATAAACATATTTTATCCAATAATTCTGCAGTAAAAAACATTGCCCTGATTGGTGGATATCAATATAGATATTGCGGAGGGAAACTCTGATGCTAACTCTAATGATTATTTAAACTTAGTTGCTTGCCACGGATTACTACCCGCGCATAAAACATCACTTGATCATGTTCTACTTAAATCGAATCTAATAGCAACAACCATAGTCTTATTCCACGATTACCGACCATAATGCTGTTATTTTAAATCTTAGTAAAAAACAATCGCATACTTTTATTACACATAAAACCAAGATTGAATATACTAAACTAAGTAATGAGATAGAAAAAATTAACTTCTCATACATTTTTCACTGCACAGACGTAAACTATGCCATGACATGGTTTAGTAATTCACTCACTAGAATTTTACAGTCGTCTACCATAAACATAAAATTTGGTACCTCATCGTCTTAGAATATCTAAACCTTGGATTACACCGGGGGTTTTACAATGTATGAGAAACAGAGACAGAATGTATAAAAAAGCCAAATGCTCCCCTAGTAATGAAGTCTTGCGGATAACCTACAAACGTTATCGAAACTATTGTAATAATTTACTACGTAATCAATCAAAGCTAAGTCAAATCCTAAAAAAAAATTGAGTATAATTAGGGAAGTTACACATACAGTCAAAAACAAGAGACCACCACATGATTTTCTTAAAATATGTATTATATATATTCACCAAGCGAATCTGTACTCAATTAACAAGTGCTTTGTTAATATAATATGGGTAAGGAGATAGCGGATAAAACTAATAGAAGAAATGATGACCTGACACAGCATAGTTTTAAAACTGTGTCAACAGAGTACAACTCTTTTGTTCTTCTAAAAAATTATGAACACGAACTAGAACAAGTCATCAATAATCTAAAAACAGTCTGTGCTGTAGGGCTAGATGGTATATCAGCAAAATTTATCAAGTAGTACAAATCAGTGTTGATACCTCCCCTAACATATATTTTTAATTTGTGCTTATCCATGGGTATCTCTCCCGATGTACTCAAAAAATCTGTTATACACCCTATTCATAAGTCTGGGGACAGAAACTGTGTCAATAATTACCGTCCAATATCAATTTTGCCAGCTTTATCTAAAATTTTAGAACGGATAATGAAGGAACAACTATATAGATATCTAGAACATAATAATTTACTCTCAAAAAGACAGTTTGGTTTTCGTACCAGTTGATCAAAGTTTTTTTACATTGATGTTAAGATTTAGTGTTAATCGACAATACTTTATTCGCTTTATTATATAAGTAATCACCCAGAAAATAAAAGAAATTTCGACTGAAAGAGGTTCGGCAATCATAACTTCTATATATTTTAAATGAACGCTTGACTCTAGTAGTGGGTGGAACAATGTGAACATACCTATATTGCCTAAGTATAATACTTAGGATAAAAAGTTGACGTACTGTTAGGACCAAGCAATACTCGTATAGTTCCTTCGTAGGAAACGTAAAAGATTTAAATTTACACACTTTTAGCAGCGATCTTTGTGCTCGTTCCAATTGCATTATATGATTCTTGGCAGCACCGCCCCAAGTTGAAATACAACAACATAGAAGCGATTGACATAGAGAAAAATAAACAGTTTTTAGGATATCTGGTTGCGCTACGTACAGTAGGTGTTTAAATAAAAATAATTTTCTAATTCGACCTGTTAACATTTCAATATGGGGTTCAAAATTTTGCCTATCATCAAGTATGATTCCCAGGTATCTGACTGTGGATGCTTTACTAAGCTTGGGGCACTCACACTCTTGATTTTGGTTGGTAACGTGATTATGGACTATTATAGAAAAAATATTAGGATACAAAGAGGTTTTCTTTAGGCTAAATGTTATAAATTTTGTTTTTTCTACTTTCAAAGAAAGTGAATTATTCCTGAGCCAATTGGTAATTCTATCCAACCCAGACTAAGCTGCTTGAAAGACTAGGTCCCAGGCGGCAGCTGTAAAAATTTATGCGGAGTCATCTACGAAGGCAAATAGCCTACCCTAATTTATGTCAAGATTGCACATATCGTTTAAGTATATCAGAAATAATATGGGCCTGAGGATGCTACCTTGTGGTACACCATATTCCACATCAAGATCACCACTACTGATATCGTCGATCCTTACGCTCTGTTTGCGATCAGTTAGGTAGCTTTGAAAAAGTTTGAGCTGATTCCCTCTTACTCCTAGCCTTTCAAGTTTTTCTAGAAGATTGGAGATGGAAACCGTGTCAAACGCTTTGGCTAGGTCAAGGAACATACTGTTACGAGCTGGGGTTCGGGATAATTGTAAAAGATAGCCGGTGGTTACACTATAACGACACTTTATTCGAACACAGAATAATTCCGGAAACTTGCACGATGAATCCTTAGACTATGCGCTACAGCACTATTCACTATAACACTGATCACTACAACACAGTACTAGTAAAACACAGTAAGCACTAGGCACTGAAACACTTCTACTCTGTGTACACTACAACACAGTAACGGTAGAACACAGTAAACACTAGACACTGAAACACTTCTACTCTGTGTACACTACAACACAGTAACAGTAGAACACGGTAAACACTAGGCACTGAAACACTTCACTAACACTGTACACTTCACTAACACTGTACACTCACTAAAGTCACTGATAAAACACTTGTGATCACACTCACTCGGAGAGAACTCTATTCCGGAATCAACTGAACTCAACAGACTAACTGCGGAATCAACTAACTGCCCGTGCCCATCGGGTACCGCCTTATATATGGCACCGGCACGATATACTAGATATCGGTTGAAGGTTCGAGACCGCCATTTAGACTTTCGTAGAATTGCCGTGTGAATGCATCCACAGAACAATGGGCGGGCGACGAAAACAATATTTTTACGCCCTTTCTTAATTGCCTCCTTTTGTCTATATTTCCGGCTAAGTGTTGTTGTTTGGCATGGCTTTCACACAGCAAGACCTCCAGAACCTTCCATCGCAACAATACCTATATATTTCTGCCCTTTGTCCATAGCTTCAACAACAAAACTTGTTAGTTCATGGACTGCATCATCAGTTGACCTATTGCTACGAAAACCAAACTGTCTTTTTGAGAGTAAATTATTATGTTCTAGATACCTATATAGTTGTTCCTTCATTATCCGTTCTAAAATTTTAGATAAAGCTGGCAAAATTGATATTGGACGGTAATTATTGACACAGTTTCTGTCCCCAGACTTATGAATAGGGTGTATAACAGATTTTTTTAGTACATCGGGAGAGATACCCATGGATAAGCACAATAAAAAATATATGTTAGGGGAGGTATCAACACTGATTTGTACTACTTGATAAATTTTGCTGATATACCATCTAGCCCTACAGCTACGACTGTTTTTAGATTATTGATGACTTGTTCTAGTTCGTGTTCATAATTTTTTAGAAGAACAAAAGAGTTGTACTCTTTTGACACAGTTTTAAAACTATGCTGTGTCAGGACATCATTTCTTCTATTAGTTTTATCCGCTATCTCTTTACCCATATTATATTAACAAAGCACTTGTTAATAGAGTACAGATTCGCTTGGTGAATATATATAATACATATTTTAAGAAAATCATGTGGTGGTCTCTTGTTTTTGACTGTATGTGTAACTTCCCTAATTATACTCAAATTTTTTTTAGGATTTGACTTAGCTTTGATTAGTTCGTTGCTGACATATTGTCTTTTTAGTGTACGTAGTAAATTATTACAATAGTTTCGATAACGTTTGTAGGTTATCCGCAAGACTTCATTACTAGGGGAGCATTTGGCTTTTTTATACATTCTGTCTCTGTTTCTCATACATTGTAAAACCCCCGGTGTAATCCAAGGTTTAGATATTCTAAGACGATGAGGTACCAAATTTTATGTTTATGGTAGACGACTGTAAAATTCTAGTGAGTGAATTACTAAACCATGTCATGGCATAGTTTACGTCTGTGCAGTGAAAAATGTATGAGAAGTTAATTTTTTCTATCTCATTACTTAGTTTAGTATATTCAATCTTGGTTTTATGTGTAATAAAAGTATGCGATTGTTTTTTACTAAGATTTAAAATAACAGCATTATGGTCGGTAATCGTGGAATAAGACTATGGTTGTTGCTATTAGATTCGATTTAAGTAGAACATGATCAAGTGATGTTTTATGCGCTGGTAGTAATCCGTGGCAAGCAACTAAGTTTAAATAATCATTAGAGTTAGCATCAGAGTTTCCCTCCGCAATATCTATATTGATATCCACCAATCAGGGCAATGTTTTTTACTGCAGAATTATTGGATAAAATATGTTTATGGGACTGTAAAAAATTCTTAAGATTCTTTACTGAAGGAGTTCTGTACATAGCCAAAATACATATGTTATTACCAATTTTTATGTTAATTCCGCTCGCGTCATTGGTTCACTGGTTTGATTTACGTACACAACTACTCCATCATTTTTGTTCGTATGTTGCCGCCCCCGGAGAACAAAACGACAATAGCTATTGCCTTGTTTTTAATGTTATACCATATTCGAGTCTAATGGAGCATAATACACCTTTACAATTTTTTTTCATATTTTATTGGTCGTTACTCATAAAGTTATAAAATAATGCAATAGTATTCGAAGTTTTTTCCACCCAAAAGGTGGAGTGCGGGGAGATCCCATTTGTGAATTCACTCATTAGGATATCTCAGGAACTATAAGGCCGATTGGCTTGAAATTTAGTAGGAGTATTCTTTACGCGGTGTATAGGTCAGCTAAGAACGGATTTTGTGAAACTCCACCCGCAAGGTGGAGTGCAGGGAGATCCCATTTGTGAACTTACCCATTAGGATATCTCAGGAACTGTAAGCCCGATTGACTTGAAATTTGGTAGGAGTATTCTTTACGCGGTGTAGAGGTCAGCTAAAAACGCTCAAATATCAAACAATATTAATGAAAATCGGAAACAAAGTCTATTCCAAATTCGCCTCTTTTTCTCTTAATTATAATATTCAAAGATTTGTAATGTGAAGATAGGCATATATTTTTGTGCGCTTAAATCACTGGGTAAACCTTACGAGATAGATTAAATGAATGTACTACGGAGTAGTATATCTTCAAATGATCGATATAAAAGTCCGCGATTGTATTTAATTATCTCTAAAGGATATACCACCATAACCATTTTTATCTTTTACATTATTATTAGTATCAATATTGTACCCGTGCGAAGCCGGGGCGGGCAGCTAGTATATATATATATATATAGAGATATCTCAGAAGTCCGCGGAATTATTATGGCCAAAGGGAAACCGTTCTCTTATGCGAACAAGCGACACCTCGGCACCTATTGCCTATATGATACTGGATTTTTTTATGCTGCAATTTTCTATCCTAGAAAAACGAATCCTGCTGAGCGAAGTTATGTACCCGAGGCTACGCAAGACCGTTACTTACGAGCTGCTAGCCATGTTGTGCGCCTTCCGCCTGCTGGCCACCCTGCACCGCGGCCATGTGCTGCTGCGCCTGCAGGATTGATTGCACGCTGTGCGCTCAGCACAGGTAATCACCGCCCTACTCTGTAGCCCCCAAGACTATTGGTGGAAAGGTTGTTGCAATATAGTCATGCACCATGTTCCAGGCTGACGTGCACGGCGCAGGACTCTAACGTGGTTATGTGTGCGACGGACTGCTCGGGCTGCAACTGGCCGACAGGTTCATACAACGCGGACCCTGATGAGCTGTTAGCTACGACTGAGATGTTGTTCTTACCGACTCTAACTAATAGCGATGCAATGGTATGATTTTTTCAACTAGCGTTGTATAGAATGGATTCTACCTTCTCTGTCTACTTTATCAGCCACTCGGTCACAACAAGTGCTGTTTCATATTTTTACATTAGGTCCTAGGACTAGTTTGGTACTCTTAATTAACTGACATATTAATGGTGTAATTAAATCCGGGTCCCATTGGAAAATTATAGACATTCTTTGAGGTGTACAATTGTTTATTCACTCTACCGTTATCTCTGTGCCACAAGTAGCAAAAAATTATAATCAATATGTATAAGCAAATCCCTTTATTATCTTACATTGAATAAAAACTGTTAAGTGGCCACTAATGCTATAGCCAATAGTACATACATACATACATTGCAAATACTTCGTTACTCCATTAGGTTGTAGAGCTATTCGCCCTTGTCCGGCCATTAAGGATTGCTAGTAATCAAATCTACTGCGACTACTGTCACCGTTTTTATCCCTTTATATGGAACATGAATGTCTCTAACATGCTTCTCTCGATCGTTGTAGATTTGGATTCGTAACAAAGCTAAAATAATTGTTCGAGGCTTTCTCTGGACTGTTTAACCGATGATCGATCATAGATCTTTGATGAACATGACCGATTGATAAAAAACCGCAGTAGATATCAGATGAGCCTCTCAATTTCAATAATTAATTTTTTCTCGTTTATTTAAGGTTTTTCGGGGACAGTATTCTGCTTGGGCGGCGGGCCAGACGAGATATTAGGCGAACTTGCAGTGCAATTGGGCGAATACAGAACAGAAAAAGAACTACAAGATGCGTTGATGAGACATATGTACGCGCTGATGGAGAAGGGCAACACTGTGGATTGCGAGAATGCCTTGCGCGGGCTCTCAGACTGGCCACTCAAGTTGGAAGCCTGTTGGGCCGCGTATCGAATTCTGCTCAGAACACTCGGGTGATCATAGAGTCTGCCTACGCCAGGATCTCGAGCGCGAGGAGCTACTCCGCCCAGCCGCGCCCGCTCCACTCTCGCATCGTACTGCTGCGCGCTGCCCTCGACTCTACGCCAGCGCCCAATGTGCCCAAGCTCCCAACACTACACGCAACAACCGATCACAGTATATCAGCTAACCACGCCTCTGGCGCATATATCTGCTGATCTCCAATACACCGCCATTATAAATGATAATCTTGATATTGATATATTGAAAGCATTCGAGTAGAGAAATGTGTGTGAAACATACTTATTAAATGCCGATATCTTCATGAAAGCAAGCGCTGACTACGATTGATTGCTTCAAAACAATATCCCTTTCTTTCTTTAAAGCGATATCATTTATTATATTGTCAGAGTTAATGTTTACCTTTAATTGTGTCATGTCAGTAGCAGCCACGACTTTCTTCTTTGGCCCACTGATCTTTTCCCAGCTAATTTGCCTATCATTCGAAGTTGCAGCAGTTGGTATCTTTTGTATCTTTTGTCGTATACTTTATCATAATATGACCCAGATACCCAACTTTTCTCTGCTTGACGGTCTGCGTGATTTGTCCTTTCTGACCAGCTCGACGGAGAACTTCGTCATTGGTCACTCTATGAGTATCAGTACCTAGAGATAAATTGATAGTCACTTTATTTTCGATTGTTCGTATATTATATTCGTATATTCAGTTAGGTATGCAGATTAACTTTCGTACAGTTTTATTGAAGGTTAAGTGAATAAAGTCATTGGAGTTTTAATGTGCATACATTGTAAACAATACATGCTTCAACATATTTACATATGCAGAATATATTAACAAATCTTTGTATAGACACTTACGCACGGAATAAAATTGTATATCTTGGTTGCATGCTTACACCAAATGTAAGCTAAGTACCAATATCGCGTTGTGGACAGCAACTCGAGAATTCTTGCTTAGACTTTTACTGCCCATCAACGCCGAAATGGCCCCATTCACCATATTCGTCAATTATCCTTCTTTCATACTTTTCATCTCGTGTGAACATGCTTCCTAGATATACTAATTCATTATCTATATAATAATAATCTATCCTCACGCCTTCCCACGAGGGTCCCCGAAGGGGTAGGCAGAGGTGTATAGGTAATACCCACACACCCAATTTCCGCCAGAGGAATATCAGGGGCCAACGTGATAGATGGCGAGTCCATCGCCGTTACTCAAGCACGACTATACATACGCCTTTGAATTTCTTCTCAGACGTATGCAGGTTACCTCTCGATGTTTTCCTTCACCGTAAAGCTCGTGGTGTGACTAATCACTGTACTTAAGTTCAGAAAAACTCATTGGTACAGTCGGGATTCGAACTTGCGATCTTTGTGTCGCAGGCAACTGCTCGAACCACTCGGCCACCACGGCTTTATTCATTTCATTCATTATCTTGCTCTAGTATTTGCCCATTTACCTATATAATACACTCGGTCACTTGTTCATCTCTTTCGAATACCCCAGCCTCATCCTTTCAAATTCTTCTTTCATTTCAAAATTTGACGTGATACTGCGGGGCACAGGTAGTCCAATTATATGCTACATTCCATCTCTCCATTATATATACAAATTCCATATACAGCTATTACATAGTCTAATAATTACTGAACTGTAATAAGTACAGCATTTTATGTGTCGCGAAAGAAGTTTGCGGCATTTCGAAAGGGCGGACAACCAAAAATGGCAATGGATCGTGGGATGATTAAGTAAAATATATCCTCACGCCTTTCCATAAGGGTCCCCGAAGATAGTACCATACAGCCACTTTCCGCCAGAGATATATTTTAGATGCCAATGTGACAGATGGCGAGTCCGTCGCCGTTACTCAAGCATGACTTTACATACGCCTTTGAATTGCTTCTCAACCGTTTGCAGGTTTTCTCTCCATGTTTTCCTTCACCGTAAAGCCCGTGGTGCGACTAATCACTGTACATAAGTTCAGAAAAACTCATTGGTACAGTCGGCATTCGAACTTGCGATCTTTTTGTCGCAGGCAACTACTTGTACCACTCGAGCACCACGGCTCTTTGAATTATTTCAAAATGCAAAGATGAAAGAGAGAGAAAGGCATGTGACGTTGGTTTGGACTTATAGAAAGGATGAGTGAAGAAAGATTGGCAAAACAGATATACAATATCACCTCCCTCCTCTCCAAAATTATGGAGCGAATGACTAACACGCAACTCCTGCGATATCTAGAGGGTCACGGTTTGTTGAGTGACCAACAGTATGGCTTCCGCCACAGTCGCTCAACGTTCTAGTATATCTTTACTTTTTTTATTATAACGTTCTAGTAGACCTTCTAGTATATCTCACGCACCGTTGGCCACTCGCCATTGAGAGTCAAGGTGAGGCATTAGCTGTTAGCTTGGATGTGGCGAAAGCGTTCGATCGGGTCTGGCATCGCGGTCTTCTATCGAAGCTTCCATCCTACGGACTGCCAGAGGGATTATGCAAATGGGTCGCCAGCTTTCTGTCCAGCAGACGCATAAGAGCCGTCGTTGACGGTAGCTGCTCCGAAAGCATGGACATTAATGCTGGCGTCCCGCAAGGCTCTGTGTTGTCCCCGACTCTGTTTCTTCTGCATATTAATGACATGATTTCTATTGAAGGCATTCATTACTATGCAGACGACAGCACTGGGGACAGTTACTACGCGGGCCGTGCTAATCTCCCTCGTTCCACTGTGGAGGAAAGTCACGAACGACTTGTGTCTGAAATCGAGAGTACACTTCGCAGTGTCTCCGATTGGGGTCAACTAAACCTAGTCCACTTCAACCCCACTAAGACACAAGTTTGCGCGTTCACCGCTAAAAAAACTCCATTCGCTGTGGCTCCACAATTCCAGAACACTCCCCTGAACATCTCGGAGAGCATTAGGATCCTTGGGGTCGATATTTCTAGCGACGTTCAGTTCCGTGGTCATTTAGAGGACAAGGCTAAGCTGGCGTCGAGGAAGCTCGGTGTGCTCAATAGAGCTAAGCAGTACTTCACACCGCAACAAAGGCTGCAACTTTATAAGTCGCAAGTTCGGCCACATATGGAGTACTGCTGCCACCTGGTGGGCTGGAGCCCCTGGATACCAGCTTGGGCCTTTTGACGCGGTTCAGAAACGCGCCGCTAGAATAGTCGATGATCCCATGCTCACAAGCGGCTTGGAATCACTAAGTTTGAGGAGAGACTTTGCCTCCCTGTGTGTGTTCTACCGCTTGTATAATGGGGAGTGTTCTGCAGAATTGTTCGACATGATGCCCACTTCCACCTTCTACCACCGCACCTCTCGCCATCGACGGGGAATTCATCCCCATACCTTGGAACCACAAAGGTCTCGCACTGCGCGGTTCCAAAGGAGTTTCCTTCCGCGAACGCTCAGGCTGTGGAATGAGCTCCCCGTTGAGGTTTTCCCTGGAGAGTACAGCATGGAGTTCTTCAAGAAGGGTGTGAAAAGATTCCTGCAGGGTCGGCAACGCGCGAGTGATACCCCTGGTGTTGCAAGCGTCCATAGGCGGCGGTAACCGTTTACCATCAGGCGGACCGCATGCTTGTTTGCCAACCAAGTGGTATAAAATAAAAAAAAAAAAACAAAGCAAAAGTGTGTCCAAGAAGAGGCAGAGGAAGACCACGTTCTAACTACCTGGATCAAATCGATCGGACGCTCAAGAACGGGAACGTCAAGAGTACTCGAAACCGACGAGTATGTATGCGTATGTAATACGACAAGAGTATGTATGTAACGCCTTCCCACAAGGGTCCCTGAAGGGGTAGGCAGAGGTGTATAGGTAATACCCACACACCCACTTTCCACCAGAGGTATATTAGATGCTAACGTGACAGATGGCGAGTCCATCGCCGTTACTCAAGCATGACTATACGTATGTATAGTATAGTATAGTATATGTATACCTTTGAATTTCTTCTCAGACGTATGCAGGTTTCCTCTCGATGTTTTCCTTCACCGTAAAGCTCGTGGTGTGACTAATCACTGTACTTAAGTTCAGAAAAACTCATTGGTACAGTCGGGATTCGAACTTGCGACCTTTGCGTCGCAGGCAACTGCTCGAGCCACTCGGCCACCACGGCTTCTTCACGGATTGTGCGTATGCCAGACACTCATTCAAAATCACCTTCCATTCACCTGCCAGCACATCACATTCAGGATTTGCACTTGAGTCCAGGAGCGCATTGAGTGCCGTCAGTGACCTCGGGTTCGGAGACTGAGCGTGCGCCACTGTTCGGCAAGATGCTACCGCGAACAGTTTGCGCTTTCTATTGCGGCAATAGTTTTTGGGCACAAACAAGCGTGATAGTCCACTGTGTAGGTCGGACGCATCAATTTTTCCATGCAGGATTTTGCACATCGTTACTAGTTGGTCGTTGGTGCGTCTTACCTTCAAAGAATTGTAACCTAGGTGGCCCAGGAGAAAGTTAGTGGGGTACAGGTATGGATAATAGCCATACATATGCTTATAGAGGTATCGAAGAAACGCCTTTTGCACCTTCTCCAGTAACAATGCATATGTGTTCTTGTGCGGATGCCATACACACGAGCTAGTCTCAAGTTTACAGCGAACTAAAGTCTAGAGAGGACTGGCGCTCTATACTCTCTGCAAACCCCCTTAGGGACTCGGCGTGATGATATGTATGTATGCAAACATGTAATTCTTCTTTTTCAGATAACACTAAAACAAAACGCATCATTTTCCAATAGTTTTATTTAACAAATAATATAATTTAGGTATGTCGAAATATATAAATATGGTAGTAGTACGAGACACTTTATAAAGGTAAAAAATAATCTACGTGGTAGTCGGTACGCAATTTGTTTTCGTACTTACTGATCCGCTTGTTTACGACCACAATTGCTACAATTTCTAAACTAATTAAATCACCAGACAGAATTATTAGACTTAAACTTGAGCGTACGTGAGTTTTTATTTGCTCTTGCTCAAAGTTAATCATATGCACACTTAAAGCATGTTGTAAAGTGTGAGTGAATCACGTTATTAGGGTTCCGGTGTGTTTTAATTTGTACCTATGACTCTATGACTCTAAGCATAAGTAAATGACATACTTTTATAATAGCGCGTTGGATATATTGCTGATAATGGGAAATACGTGCATCATGAGTAACCTATACGACAAACTTACATTAGTCCTAAGTGTTATGTAATCTCAGGGGGTCTTTTATCTAATTAAATAATATCACATTAACTCTTTTATTTAAAACGATAGGTATTAAAGCAAAACTCTAACTGTTGTGGTAAACAATACTATTGTAAGATTGGCTCAAAAGTTCTGCGTCATTTATCCTATATAATTGAGCTAATAATACATATATCTGTGCCAATACATTCCATCTCATTTATCAAATTCAGTAGTTTGTGCGTGACAAGGGAACATATTATGTACATTTTTAAGCAGGTAGGTATAGTAGGTCGAAGTCCTTATAAAATAACGATATTCAATAAGTTCAAAAATAACTTAAGTCAATTATGTTCGTCATATTATTTATTGAATCTATCTCTATCTATCTCTGGAACTGAAATTTATTACATACTTAAAATTATATAGCTTTAAAATAAAGATGAGCCGTGGTGGCCGAGTGGTTCGAGTTGCCTGCGACACAAAGATCGCAAGTTCGAAACCCGACTGTACCAATGAGTTTTTCTGAACTTAAGTACAGTGATTAGTCACACCACGAGCTTTACGGTGAAGGAAAACATCGAGAGGAATCCTGCATACGTCTGAGAAGAAATTCAAAGGCGTATGTATAGTCGTGCTTGAGTAACGGCGATGGACTCGCCATCTGTCACGTTGGCACCTAATATACCTCTGGCGGAAAGTGGGTGTGTGGGTTTAACTTATACACCTCTGCCTACCACTTCGGGGACCCTTGTGGGAAGGCGTGAGGATATTATTATTATTATTATAAAATAAAGATCATTTGTTTCAGTCAAAAGTCCATACAATTTCTTAAATCTAACAAGTATACTTAACTAACTTGTAACTAACAAGTATAAAGTATTAAATAAATATTTATCTTCTCGACATCCCACAAGCGTCCCCGTAGGAATAGGCAGAGGTGCGTAGGTAGTATCCACACACCCTATTTCCGCCATAGATATATTTTAGGTGCCAACATGACAGAATATGGCGACACCAACTTCTCGCCGGAGATATATTTAGGTGTAGATAACGTCGAGTCCATCCGTTCCCCAAGTACCATTACTATACATACTTCTCTGAATTTTTCATTCTAATGTATGCCGTTTTCTATATCTATACTTTAATTAATATTACAAAGAGGAAAGATTTGATTGTTTGTTTGTTTATTGAATAGGCTCCGAAACTACTGGATCGATTTGAAAAATTATTTCACCATTGAAAAGCTACATTCACCTGAGTGACATAGGCTACATTTTCTTTTATAAAAAAAACTATATATAATGTCCACCCGTGCGAAGCCGGGACGGATCGCTAGTCTGTCGATATTTCCCTTCACGGTAAATTTGGGGTAATCACTGTACTAAGTTGGAGTTAAGGATTCGAAGTTGCAATCTTTGTGTTGCAGGCGACTACTACACATCACTTTGCCGCCGGTCCCTTGTGGGTAGGCGGGAAGATATAATTCACTGTGGCATGGTGAAATCTATATATATAAAAATGAATCACCGAAATGAATCACCGAATATCAATCACAGAATGATGAAAAAAAATATAAAAAATAATAATTGCAAATATTAAAACATGTCTGAAAACTGAGTGTGCGAATCAGACAGAAGACTGTAAGACGTCTTCAATATATATATTGACAAAACTCTGTCAGAGTGACGTTCAGTTGTTAAGCCAGTGTATCTCAAAAATATTGACAGTATCGGTGCGTTCCACTAAGCGCCCACAACAATCAAAATGCTCCTAAAATCGACTACGTTCCACATGATAACCGCGGTCGTTGCGGTCGCGGCGAAAACGTCAATTATGACGTAATAACTTACGCTCACGACGACCCATCTAGAAAGGTGAGTTGAAGTGATCGATGAGAAAATAGCGGCATTTTCAAAACTCAAAACATCAAAAATGCCGACCGTACCTCTTACCAAATATCCACGTGCCGCCGCAGGACATTTTAATTACATTTGATCGTAAATTAATTAAATACACCACTTATATTAACTAAGATCATTTTTAAGAGAGTTAGGGCATAACGGGTTTCCCGTTCAAATTTGGAGCTGCCCGACTGGGGCAGGACCTCCACCTTATAGAAGTCCGTAGCCAAATAACACAATTTATTGTGTTGTGTTCCTACGTGGTGAATAAGGTTTCCAGTAATGAGCTCCTTGGGGAGGGGGGAGGATTGTTTCATTGTGTTTAATCCCTCTGCTTCCAGCAGAGGGATTAAACCTTATGCTGCCAACACCGTATAACTCTCCGAACACAGAGTGGCAACGCGCAAGTGATACTTTGGTATCATGAGCGTAAATAGGCTACGGTAACCGTTTCCCATCAGGTGGGCCGTATGCTTGTTTGCCCCTCTTGTTGTATAAAAAAAAATATATTTTTTTTCAATATAAATCGATTTAAATATTAATTAATAAAGTTTATTTTCAAGGCTTACAGATTATAAACTAACCTCTTAAATGTTTTGCTTTCTTTTGGGGTACGACTAGGTTAATTATACGTTTTCGTTTGTTTAATTGGTTCGTTAATGTTTTTTGTAACATTTTGTTGTATATTAATAGGAAATGAGACCTTATATATAACACATTACCAATTTCAGTCCACCACTCAGTTCTAAGCCGCGTGCGCGTTCCAGCGAATATCTAAATATAAATTAAGTTTAACAATTATATACTCCAAAGGGTAAGTCAAAAGATAAAAGTATTTTTCATAATATGACTAAATCAGGCAGCTAAAGACCCGCCTGATTTGAATACCACAACACTTTCTTTAACGACGATATATTGAAAGTATTTTTTTTTATCCAAAGCAAAAGTTGTCTTTAGACATTCCGAATTCTTTCACTACATCTACATTGAACAGTTTCCTCACGCGACTTGTCTCGCATATTCTTGAAGTTCCTACCCTTATATGTATATATAATAAAAATGTAACGGATCGCTCCGTCTGTTCATGGAAGATATATGAGAAAAAATATGATTGGGACCTTTTTCAACGCAAATAGCATCCAAAAATTGATTGTTAGAATTTTTGTCTGTGTCTGTGCGTCTATCACGCTATCACGCTTATCTCAGAAATTTCAGTTAATATAGCTTGTTATAATACTTCTTGTTGAATTTAAATTATATCAAAAGAACCCGTAACATCATAGATGTTCAATCTGATTCATGTCCGGGCTTCTTGCTGGCCATTCCATAATGGAGATACCGTATTCGATAACATAATCTCCTACTACACTCGCGGTGTGAGCCCTAGGATTGTCATGCATGAATATGAACCGTTACCAATAAAATGTGCATAGGGGGTCACGCTTGGCTTAAGGCACTGTTCGAGGTACCGATGACTGTTTAGTGCAGGCAGACATGGCCCAGGCACAGACACGCTCTGCCTTACCGTCGGCGCTGATTCCTCCCTAAACCGACGATCCACGAACCGCCACCATAGCTGACCACTTCTTCAATGCAGCCTTGTGCAAAGCGTTCTCCATCTCTTCTGTAGAACTTGTTCCTTCCGTCGTTACTGGACTTTTCGGCGTTCCGGACTTTGTTTCACTGAAGGTATGACCAATCAAGGTGCTCACGTGCAAAGTTAAGACGTGCTCTTCGATGGTCTGCAGTTAATTTCGGCCCATTTGCTGGCCTGTGCGGTACCCGTCCACGTTCCTTCAACGTTCTTTAAATTGTAGATTCACTTACAGCCACCCTATTTGCTCGTTGCCACTCTATGTTCGGAGAGTTATACTGTGTTGGCAGCATAATGGGACTATCCCTCTGCTACCAATACCATATAACAATCCTCCCCCTCTCCAAGGAGCTCATTACCGAAAATTTTATTCACCGCGTTGCAACACAACACAAAAAATGTGTTATTTGGCTACGGACTTCTATAAGGTGGAGGTCCTGCCCGCAATCGGGCAGCTCCAAATTCGAACGGGAACCCGTTATGCCCTACCTCTCTTAAATCTTGGAAACGGCATGACTAATTTTTGCCGGACTTTGTCAGGCAGATTGTATTTTTACTGCATTAAGTGGCAAATAAGCTTGTGGTAATTGCTATCAGGCGGATAGCAGTTACCGTAGCCTATGGTCGCTTGCAATACTATGAGTATCGCTCGCGCGTTGGAAGTTTTACTCACTATTTGAAGAACTCCATACTGTATTTCCTAGGAAAAACCTCGAAGGGAAGTTCATTCCACATGCTGAACATGCATGAAGCATGATGAATTCTCCATCGATTGCGAGAGTTGCGTTGGTAGAATAATTCTTCAGGACTCTCCCTTATACTAGGGATGAAAGGCAGCCTCTCTTCTCAGACTTAGTGGTTCCAAGCCTCTTGTGAGCATGGGATCGTCGATAATCCCATCGGTTTCTGCACTGCATCAAAAATTCTCAGCCAGTTTACTGTATACTGCTGACTCCATGGTAGCAGTAGTCCATATAAGACCAAACTATTGACTAATAAACTTATAACCTTTACGCCGATGAATTACTGCGTAGCTCTGTACAATCGGTTGATAGTTAATGTTCGGGGTAACTTACTAAATGTTTTAATTTATATGTATGTATATATTTATACATTTCAAAGTGGGTGAAACTGTGGGCCACAACTACATATTATACAATTGTTTCAAACCATTTAGGACGATGACTCCATCACCTCAAGAGCAATCAGTGTGCGGCGCAGACGGCGAAGCAGGCGCCGTATTGGATGGAGAGCGAGTAGTCATCAGTGGCATGTCGGGCCTATTTCCGCAGTCGCATCACGTCAAGGAACTCTCTGAAATACTGTACGATAAGGTAAAAGATAATGCTAGTTCCATGGCCAATTCGCTCTGAACTTTCAGACATTAATTTCCACATTCATCAGTCTTTTTTATTATTTTTTTATAACTACACAATGGTGACAAGCACTGTGGACACATACTAAACGGGCCGAGCTAATCTCCCTCGTTCCACTGTAGAGGAAAGCTTGTGTCTGAAAACGAGACTACACTTTGTAGTGTCTCCGATTGGGGTCGACTAAACCAAGTCCACATCAACCCCACTAAGACACAAGTTTGCGCGGTCACTGCTAAGAAAACTCCATTCGCTGTGGCTCCACAATTCCAGAACACTCCCCTGAACATCTCGGAGAGCATAAGGATCCATGGAGTTGACATTTCTAGCGACGTTCAGTTCCGTGGTCATTTAAAGAAAAAGGCAAAGCTGGGCATGAGATCAACGACAATCCTATCGGCGCGTTTCTGAACATTGTCAAAAGGCCCTAGCTGATACCCAGGGGCTTCAGCCAACATTGGCAGCAAAGCCCGTATGAGGCCGAACTTGATAGTTTTAAGTTGCAGCTTTTGTTACGCTAGAAATATCAACTTCAAGGATCTCATTCCTCTCCGAGGTGTTTAGAGGAGTGTTCTCAGCAAATAAAGTTTTTTTTGCGGCAAACGCGCAGACTTATAACTTGGTGGGTTTGAAATGGACTGGATTTAGACAGTTTATTAAAACATTTTCCAATATCAGTTTACATTCGTTCTTGTCTATTTCTTTCTGATAGTTATATAATCATCGCACAATTATTTGTATATCATAACTGTATAGAGAAACATAATAAGCATTATTATGTTTCTTTATTTATCTTAGAACATTTTTTATTTAAAGAATTTTAAGAATAAGAATTTCCAGCCTGTTTTTTTTCCAGAAAGACAAAACCCTGTATGAATGACGCTGACTATTACATAGAATCAGCTTTAAATTTCCCCTCAAACAAAACGCAAACCTTTAGTGCGCACCATTGATGATTTCACGTCACATTGTAGAGAACTTTTCACTCCATATCTGCTACTCTTTCGTACAACACTATAAAACTCTTTATCCAAGTTAGCATTCAAAAATTTCCTTCGAACGAAGAAAGTTTGATTCATGTATTCAATTCTCAAATTCTTCATTGAATTCTTGTAATCCAAAGAGAAACCCTGTGTCTAATGAGAACTGTCGCTGGATGTTCAATCACCCGGAAGTCATGAACCACACGGGCAAGGTGCCTGGATTAGACCGTTTTGATGCACAGTTCTTCAAGGTGCATTATAGAATGGGGAGTTGTATGGACGCCATGTCGAGGAAAGTCCTCGAGCAAGCCTATCAAGCTATTTTTGATGCAGGTATGTATGAACACTGCTACTTCTATTTATTACATGCACAACGTAGTTTCAAGCAAAACTTATGCTGCCATTTTTGCGAATAAAGTATCAGAACATCTTGTCATGATCATTTGGAGTCCATATTAATAATAACATTGGCAAATTCAAAAAATTCCATGTGTTGAAACATACATAACAAACTGCTAGTGTCATATTCGTAAAAGAAGCGCATTCGCGCCATAGGAACGCGTCTGCTAAAATTAATTTTTGTGCATGCGTTCTTAAAGCTAGGTTCCTCCTCGTCCTGGCGGGACAAACCGAATATACAATTGATCAATTGGTGTGAAGAGATTGTAGAGAACAAAAACTGAAAAACTGCCTTAGACTGCACTGCACTGCATATTATAAAAAATATAACAAGTCAGATGTCAAGTCAATCGCAGTTCCTCAAGCACGTCGTTTCCTAAATTCAGATTCAGGCTCTCTCGATGATTTTTTCAACGTAAAGCTCGTGGTGTGATTAATAATAACTGTACTTATATATATATATATATATATATATATATAAAGAGCCGTGGTGGCCGAGTGGTTCGGGCAGTTGCCTGCGACGCAAAGGTCGCAAGTTCGAATCCCGACTGTACCAATGAGTTTTTCTGAACTTAAGTACAATGATTAGTCACACCACGAGCTTTACGGTGGAGGAAAACATCGAGAGGAAACCTGCGAAGGCGTATGTAAAGTCGTGATTGAGTAACAGCTACGGACTCGCCATGTGTCTCGTTAGCACCTAAAATATATCTCTGGAAAAAATTCGGTGTGGGTACCTACTACCTAATACACCTCCGCCTTGACCCATTCGGGGTCCTTTGTCGAAAGGCGAGACGATATAATATTATATTAATTATCGACTAAGGATCAGGTGGGCAGTGTATGATAGCCACAATTGTTGAAAAATTAACTTTTTTGTCAACGTTATACACTAAGCTCTCTAAGATTTATAGTATTAGATATATATTTCTTAATTTTACAGGATTATGCCCAAATCACCTTTGGGGGAAAAAAGTAGGCGTTTACATCGGCACTTGTTTCTCAGAAACTGAAAAAGCGTCATTTTATGACTCCAGTTCAAGAACAGGTTTCGGAATTGCAGGGTATGTAAATATACTTGATTTAAAAGCTTACTGAACGCGCACAGTAGATCTTATAGCCTACCAACTCCGTTGTATAGACCTCCTCATTCCTTTGTATAATAAGCTACATACGATCAATACATTGGTAGATTTTTCCTCCCCCCCACATGATCGCCTGTCAACGAAATCGTTCCGCATAATACAAATGCACGCGCGCTACTTGTCATGAATAATTACGTATTCATTTGGATAGAGATCAAAACCATGTTTATGAAAGCACCTTTGCAAATAATGCGATATTTCAGAACAAATTTCATAACCATTGTAAAGGTACCGGCCAAACTTAAAACATAGACCATTATTATGTATATTTAGACGGCCATCTGCTCTAATGGTCAGAGCTCCTGACAGCGAAGCTTGAAGTCGAAGGTTCGATTTCCATTGGGGAAGATTTTTGTGGGAGACGAAGAGACTTGTCCGTTCCCAAGACGCGAATTATTGAAATATTAAAAAACAGTGATTAAATGTGGTTAATCGTAATAAAAGCTTTTGAGAACTTTGAGGCGATTTTGAACGGAGTATCATTTTCGTCAAATCGATCATGTTTGATACCCGAGATAGCCCACAAAACCCCGCTCCGACTGAACCTTGGATACGACAAGTAAAGATAGCTTCCCGACACGAGGGTCCCGGGAGGGCTAGACAGAGATTTGTAGGGTGTGTATGCACATCCTCACTTTTCGTCGGAGATGTATATTTTGAGGTGACAGATAGTGAGTCCATAGCTGTTTTTCAAGCATGTGCAAGCACGCTTTGTGAGTGTGATTTGATCTATCACTGTACTTTAGTCAGGAAAACTTATTGTTACAGTCGGGATTTGAACTTGCAATATTAGTAATTACGCATTTGCAGTACCATGTTAAGATTAGCTGCCAAAATATTAATGTAATAAAACCCAATGTATATATACATTAACTATAATATCTTTAAAAACTCGAAATTCATGTGGGTAATAAGCTCTCACACATTCTATACCCACTTTACCATTTTATTAAATTCATGACACTTTATTTCAGGTGCAACAAGTCAATGTTTGCTAATCGCATATCGTATTGGCTGAACGTAAAGGGTCCATCCATGTCAATAGACGTAGCTTGCTGCAGCTCCCTGGGGGCTTTGGAACAGGCTTACCTCGCGATGACCCGCGGGGAATGTGAGGCGGCCATCATCGGGGGCGCCAACTTGTGCCTGCATCCGCAGTCCTCTATTCACTACGGACGGATCATGGACCAGTGTGCGGATGGCAAGACTAAATCCTTCGACCAGAATGCCGACGGGTGTGCCAAGTCTGAAGCTGTCAATGTGTTGTTCCTCCAGAAGGCGAAAGACGCTCGCAGGTATTTCATGCTAATATTAATTGTTAGTATCAAGTTTTCTTTTCGGCATTGATACCGTCTTATGTGTATCTTATAACTTGCCACAAGAGTCCCCGCAGGTAGGCAGGTAGGTAGGCAGAGTTGTGCTGTAGTACACCTCTATAATCTTCTATATATATAAAAAACAATTGCTGTTCGTTTGTCTCGCTAAAACTCGAGAGTGGCTGGACCATTTTGGCTTATTTAGATACTAGCTGACCCGCCCAGCTTCGCATGGGTGAAAATTTACATACATACATACATACATATCATCACACCAAGTCCCTAAGGGGGTAGGCAGGGAGTATAGAGCGCCAGTTCTCTCTAGACTTTATACTTCTTTTGCTTCGTCCACATTCATCAGTCTCTTCATACATGATCGTCGGTTTCGAGTACTCTTTTCGTTCCCGTCCTTGAGCGTCCCATCGATTTGATCCAGGTAGTTGGAACGTGGCCTTCCTCTGCGTCTTCTTGCACACACTTTTGCTTTGTATATCTGTATCGTCAATCTTTCTTCAGTCAACCTTACTATATGTCCAAGTCAGCGTAGCATGCCTTTCTTCATCTTTTCAATCTCGCCCTGATTCACGCCACTTGATTTGCGAATCTCTTGATTCCGGACTCGAACTAAGATCGTTACTCCGCACGTTTTTCGCAGCTGATATCGCATCTCAGCTGCATTTAAGCTATCTTCATACTTCCTCTGACATACCCAGGGTTCGCTGCCATACAATAAAGTAGGCACAAATATCACGCTGTGGACAGCAACCGTTGCTGGCCATCAACACCGACATGGCCCCATTCACCTTAATACCGGCAGTTAGCCTTCTTTCAATATCTTTTTCATACTTTCCATCTCGTGTGAACATGCTTCCTAGATATACAAATTCATTCCCTTGCTCTAGAATTTGTGAAAAGAATTTAAAATTTGGGTTTTCAAAAGAAAGTTTGAAAGTGATAATAAAGTGAGATATAGGGCTTGTTTAGTCGCTAAGGGCTCTACCCAAGTAGAAGGTGTGGACTATACAGAAACATACTCACCTGTATTAACACTTTGAGAATGTTATTTTCTTTAAGTGTAAAGTTAAATTTAGAAATTACCTTGATGAAACAGTATACATGCTAGTGTGGTACTAGCTAATTTAGAATGTCAGAGTAACAGTGTACTCAAACTAAAACGTGCAATTTATGGACTTAAACAATCAGCAAGGCAATGGAATAAGAGAGTAGATGATTGTTTGTTAAGCCAGGGTTATATTAAGTCTAAATTGGAACCATGTTTATATAGTAAAAGGTAAATAATGAACAAAGTTTAAAAACTGTGTTTGTCGATGATTTTTTCATATTTTCCAGTAGCAAGGCATTGACAGATGAACTGAAACATAGTTTAATGTCAAATTTCAAAACTAAAGATTCAGGGCAAGTGAAAGAATGCTTAGGTATGAGAGTAAAAGTATATAAAAATGGTTGTATATCATTAGATCAGGAGCATTTTGTCGAACATATTTTAAATAAGTTTAAGATGTCAAACTGAAATGTTGTTGATAAGTCAGAAAATGTTTGTAAATAATATCCTTATCAGCAACTGATAGGAAGTCTTATGTATTTGTCTATACTTACACACCCAGATATCAGTTACAGTGTCAGCTATTTAAGCCAATTTAACAATTGTTTTACTGCAGTTCACTGGAAAAACGCAAAGAGAGTGTTAGAATATTTAAATAAAACAAAATCTTATGGTTTAATGTTTACAAATGATAATAAAAACTTAGAAGGATTTGTAGACTCAGATTGGACATCAAATACTATTGACAGGAGATCTTATACAGGTTTCTGTTTTAAATTGTCTGGTACTGTAATATCATATGAATGCAGAAAACAACCGACAGTGGCATTGTCCAGTACTGAGGCCGAGTACATGGCAATGCCATTTTTTCAATGTCAAAATTTCAATGCCAAGGCAATTTGCCAACTACTGAAATGCCTGCTAACTTGTTAACGAAAGGGTTAAGTAGTTTGAAACATTACTATTATGTTAAAAAGTTAGGCATTAAAAGTATTGTTTAGGTGTAGTTTATATTCATTTATTGTTACATGGATATTAGATTATTTTGATAAGAGGTGAGAATTTGCCCTAATATGCTGAAGGATGATGGCATCATTTCTTCTTTCATCAATATCGCGAGACTCCATATTCTCCCCAATCACGATTAAGGCAACATCATTTAACATTGGTGCATTGATGCCTCTCTCATGACATGTTGTCTCCTGCAGGTCGCTTGTCTGCTGTGATCACTATTTTCTGATTGTCCGATGGCATCACATTACTTGTAAGACAGTTTTGAACAATTGGATCAACTGATTATGTTCATGCAAAAGTTGTTGTAACTGCTAAATGATATCTGCGAACAGCGTTCATTTACTTCTTCTTCAGAATTCCCCAGGAAATAAATCTGGAGAAATTTGTATTTACCATTGCCTACGCTGTTCTTCAGTCTCATTGGCTCGAAGATTGAACTGGGCTTGCGTTACACTGCGATTGAATAGGACTTGCGTTACACTGCGATCGAATTGGTGTGCGCCAACGGATATTTTGACGCCTTACGGGTGGTATTACAAATAAAATACGACGATTAATTATGAAACTCACACTAAAACACAACAAACATCTTTTTGCTTTTGTTGTTATGAAAGAATCTGTAATTTGAGGTTTGTCAAAACTACTACTTGAATGAAATGTCAGTCTAGCTATACATAGGGTGCGTTCCACTAAGCGTTCACAATGATCACGCTCACGACCACAGTTTGCTTGTAAGCGTTACTGTCGTAACCTCAAATGGAATGGATTACAGAGCGTTTTGAGCGTGCAGGTAAATAATACAAACGGCGAGTTAGTAAAAAGAAAGCAAAAGATTTAAGATGTTAGTTTATAATCTGTAAGCCTTGAACATAAACTTGATTAATTTAAATAGATTTACATATACATACATATCATCACGCCGAGTCCCTAACGGGGTAGGCAGAGAGTATAGAGCGCCAGTTCTCTCTAGACTAAATAGATTTATATTGAAAAAAAATATAATGTTTTTTTTATATTTAATATTATTGGTGTTTTAAATTAATTTACGTTCAAATAGAATTAAAATGTCTTGCGGCGACACTTGGATATTTGGTAAGAGGTACAGTCGCCATTTTATATGCTTTGAGTTTTGAAAATCACGCAAATTTTCTTCGATTCAACGATCACTTCGACCCACCTTTTTAGATGGGTCGTCGTGATAATTGACGTTTTCGCCGCGACCACAACGACCGCGGTCGTTATGTGGATCGATTAGGTATAGGAGAATTTTCATTGTTGTGGGCGCTTAGTGGAACGCACCTTTACCGTCAATATTTACACGTCACTCTGACAGAGTATTTGTCAATATATTGAAAACGTCTCAGAATCTTGTTGTCTGTCTCTTTCGCACACTCACTTTTCAGAGATTTTTTTAATATTAACTATTATTTATTTATATTTTATATAGCCTAAAGCCTTCCTAGAATCATGGACTATCCAACACAAAAAGATTTTTTTAATTCCAACCAGTAGTTCCTGAGATTAGCGCGTTCAAACAAACAAACAAACAAACAAACAAACAAACTCTTCAGCTTTATAATATTAGTATAGATTTGTGGAAATTCAGGGAACGGTTCAACGATGAGAAACATAATTAATAAATAACGGAAAATACTAAAAACGGCAATTTAATTATCCAATATAAAATGGTCAAAATAAAGGATATCAAAATAATGTTAAGTGTCAGTTTGTTGTTGAAAAAATATATGTACCTATATAAAAAAAAGTCGTGTTAGTTACATCATTAATAACTCAAGAACGGCTGGACCAAGTTTTATGATTATGGATTTGTCTCCGTCAGGAGTAGGATAATAAGTATTTAAAACATTGGAAAATTGACGTATAAATAAAATATAAGAAAAAATGGGTTTCGTAACCCTCAAACATTTAATGTTCATCCCGTTGATACGTTCTTTAATTTGAAGGCAAAGTTTACCACTTTGCCTTCAAATTAAAGAACGTATTTAAATAAAGGTTTCGGATCGATATATCCACAATGTTCGGATAGTGGCGTATTTTAGATTTAAAAAATGTAAGATAATGTCAGTAATGAAGATAGATTGACATATCTATATCTATATAACTCAAAGGTGACTGACTGACATAGACATCAACGCACAGCCCAAACCACTGGCATGCAGGTAGATGTTATAACGTAGGCATCCGCTAAAAAATATTGATTTTGATTAATTCTACCCCCAAGGGGATAAAATTGGGGATGAAAGTTTGTATGAAACTTTGACAATTTAAAAACCGATCTGGCTGAGAATTTGCATGCAGGTAGATGCTATGACGTAGGCATCCGCTAAGAAAGGGTTTTGATTAATTCTACTCCCAAGGGGATAAGATAGGGGATGAATATTTGTATGAAACTTTAACTTTAACTTTATGAAACAATTTTAAACCGATCGGGCTGTGACTTTGCTTGCATAAAGCTACTATGACGTAGGCATCCCCTATACACACACACACACACACATACAAATTAAATCAATAATACTGCGCAAAGTCACTATCCCACGCGGACGAAGTTTTATTAAATATTTGATAAGAGGCATGTAAGTTTAAAGAGAGCTGGTGGTCTATACTCTCTGCCTACCCCGTTAGGGACTCGGAGTGATGATATGATGATGATGATATATTGGTCGTCAAATATTTATGCGTGCGTCAAATATCTATTTTCTGTAAATTCAGGAAAGTATATGAAGGCTACTAATATATACAACAAATCAAACTAATGTAACTTGCGTTCGGAAGAGTATATTCATTTACGCGATGTAATAAGCACCGAAGGAGTTGCATCTAATGTTGGTCGGTTGCCTATTTTATCAGTGACTTACATATATAGGTAGCCCGCATCACATGCATGAATATGCGCAAGATGCAATGACGATATGATGATAAAGCAAAGCAAAAAATCCTATGGCTGATAAATTACATTGTAAAAAAAAAACAACTGAATTGTTACAGTGTAAAATTACATTGTAAATTGTAAACAAACAAACAGATGAAATTATATTATATGTGCAGAGATTCCTAATCCCGAAACAGATCTAAACCTACATGATGTTGTACTATGCACCCAACGCGCTGATACTTCTCCAGCGGCAACAATAACAAGTTTAATTACGACTTGCCAAAACAATCCGTTCGCACGCACAAACGCTTCATCGATGAAATTTTTACATCGGAGGCAAGGTTATGCCGTTTCTGATCATCCAGATATGCATACATACCTACATATCATCACGCCGAGTCCCTAAAGGGGTAGGCAGAGAGTATCCGGATATGCATTCTACTGATCTTAGTCTACTTACACAGTTCATCCAAAGAATGATGAATGTTTCTATTTGCGGTTGTTGTTCGTGGACCAACATCATATGAATCAATACAAACTGTTAATGGTATAGTATGCCCAAGATTTTTTGCAGCGTGTCAAGAGCACAATTTGCTTGAAAACGATATTCATTGGGACACGACAGTCACTGAAGCAATTATATCTGTATCTCCAAATCAGATACGTACATTATTTGCTATCATAATTTCTACATGATTCCCATCTAATACACGTGACATGAGGAACAAATACAAAGACATTTCGAATTAGACTGATCTTGAGGCGAATGCATAACCAGGCTTGCTCTTGATCGAAGATATGTGTTACCTCATGTGTTTGTTAGTCAGGTTAGGAATGCGATCGCTAGTCGCGGAGTGAATGACGCATTTTTAAAGAATTTAAATGTGAACGTGAATATGATCGTTTCGAACCCAAAACAAAAGAAAGTCTATAATACATTAAATAATGCAATTGATGATGGAAATGGTGGCTTATTTTCCTGGATTCCCCTGGTGGAACAGGAAGGACATTCCTCATGTATTTGCCACTACTCGTGTGAGATCCGAAATGATGGTAGCAGAAGTCTATGGTTCTTGATTTGGCTACCTTTTTCTAGCCTAAGCAGTTGGGTTTTGGTTCAAAGGGTGTTTGCGAAGCTGCTGCTCACTCCTTCAGATTTCTTTTGTATAACCAAAGAGCAGAGGTAAGGTGTTAAAGGTATGTCTCTGATGCCTTGGAGGATGGGCCCTTGTGTGGGTTCCCATCTTCCTGATAAATCGGTGGCAGCCGGCAATGCTGCTTCTCATCAGGAGTGCCTCAAGCGTCGCAAGTATGCCTGTCTCAGGTCAGGTTACATATTTGCGGCGTTTGCGGTTGAAACTCTGAGACCTTGGGGTCCCGAGGCTCATCATCTTTGTAAGGAGGACTCGTCTAACCGAGACCTCTCTTTGCGGGCTGGAACGTATTTCGCTCAGCGAATGAGCATTGCTATCCAGCGTGGCAATGCTGCTAGTCTTCTAAACACGTTGTCGCGGGATGTCGTGGGATTTAGGTCAAATATTGTATGTGTTAGCAATTCGTTATACAACTGTCTTTAGTAAATACTGTTAGTTATTGTCATTGTTAATAAAGTGTATTTATATATATTAAGTAGTTTTATAAATATATATAGATTATAATTATTGGTTTGACCAGGTAATTCTGAATTGAATTGTTGAAATTTAAATGGTTCACTTGTGATAAAATATTTTGACATCAAATATACGACCCTGTATTTATAAAATATTGGTCAAAAACACAATACTACACTTTCACCCACTAGACGTGGCCGCGGTCAGGAGTTGCCATTGCGATGTTTGTGGTCGAAGATTTAATTTCCACTGAGGGTACATATTTAGTGATGAACACGAGTATTTGCAATTGATTAACATAAATACTCATATTTCAGGATCTACGCTGAGGTATTGCACGTGAAAACTGAGTTTAACTCCATTTTACCGGGAGAAGCTGGTCCTAGATATGGGTTTTATAGGAATCCTGATGACACAGCCAAATTCATAAGTAAATTCTACCAGGAGGCCAGAATACCACCTCAAGTCGTAGAATATGTGGAGGCGTTTGGATCAGGTATACTTTACCAATAAATTCTTTAAATTAACTGTCAGACAAAACAGAGTTTTACAAACATATGTATGATGATGATGCCGATGATCTACTCATAGATTTGCCCCCACAGAATTTATCGAGGATCCTATAGCAGATAAAATAAGAATGGAAGAGATTGTAAGAGCGATCAGAAGTCTGAAATGTGGAAAAGCAGCGGGAAAGGATGAGATGATCAAGTACGTTGGTCCAGCGGTCTGGGGCGTCATCTATTTTCATTGCAACCTTTGCTGGAAAATGTCATCGTCAGTCATCGTGCTTTTCTATAAAGGAAAGGGATCACGATTAGACTGCTCAAACTACTGACTCAGCTTGGTCAGCTTAGCTTGTAAAGTGTACACGAAGATCCTGATGAATCTGGGAATCCCAAGTGGATTTAGACCAGGAAGAGGATGTATGGATCAAACCTTCTCGCTTCGCTGAATCGCGGAAAAGTTTTTGGATACTAACCGGAAATTCTTCTGCGCTTTCGTCGACTTAGAGAAGGCACTCTGCTAGCGTCGTACGAAAGGAACTCTGGGACGTGTGGCCTAGATATAGAGTGAGCAGTTCCCTACTGCATGCCGTGAAATCACTATATAGTAACAAC
Source organism: Drepana falcataria (assembly GCA_945859725.1). Classification (NCBI taxonomy): domain Eukaryota; kingdom Metazoa; phylum Arthropoda; class Insecta; order Lepidoptera; family Drepanidae; genus Drepana; species Drepana falcataria. The sequence goes on along the minus strand of OX243941.1, from coordinate 2,751,921 downwards.
TGGGCGTGCGTCAGGGTCGAGCGTGAGATAATGAAAGAAGAATATAAAAAGAAGGGGCTGCGCCTAAACGCTGGCAAAACTAAGGTTCTGGTATTCCAAAGGGATGAACAAGTGACCGATTGCTTGTGAGTGAGAGTTTTATGAGAGGAGGGCATAACGAGTTTCGAATTTGGAGCTGCCCGACTGGGGCAGGGGACCTCCACCTTACTTCTAGTCCGTTTTTGTATTGTGTTCCTACGCGGTGAATAAGATTTCCAGTAATGAGTTCCTTGGGGAGGGGGAGGATTGTTACATTGTGTTGGAAGCAGACAGATTAAATCCATTATGGTGCCAACAAACTTCAACTCTCCGAACACAGGGTGGCAACGCGCAAGTGATACTTCGGTATCGTGTAAATAGGCTACGGTAACCGTTTCCCATCAGGTGGGCCGTATGATTCTTTGCCAAACTTGTTGTATAAAAAAAGGAGTGTGTTATAGCCGTAAATGGGCATGGTGTGAATGAATTAGGAATCTAGGAAGCATGTTAACACGCGATGGAAAGTATGAAATAGATATTGAAAGAAGGATAACTGCCGGTAATAAGGTGAATGGGCAATGGGAAATGAAAGGGGCCATGTCGGCGTTGATGGGCAGTAAAAATCTGAGCAAGAATGCTCCATTTGCTGTCCACAATGCGATATTGTGACTACTGTATTGTATGGCAGCGAATCCTGGGTATCTCAGAGGACGTATGAAAATAGCTTAAATGCAGTAGAGATGCGATCTCTTCGAAAAATGTGCGGAGTAACGATCTTAGATCGAATCCGCAATGAAGAGATTCGCAAATCAACTGGCGTGAATGAAGGCGTGATTGTAAAGATGAAGAAAGGCATGTTACGTTGGTTTGGACAAATAGAAAGGATGAGTGAAGATAGATGAACGAAACAGATATACAAAGCAAAAGTGTGTGCAAGAAGAGGCAGAGGAAGACCACGTTCCTACTACTTGGATCAAATCGATCGGACACTCAAGGAATGGACGAAGCGAAAGAGGTATGTAAGTCTAGAGAGAACTAGCGCTCTATACTCTCTGCCTACCCCGTTAGTTGTTGTTAGTTAGTTGTTAGTTGACTCGGCGTGATGATATGTAGGTACTATAAAAAAATAGGCCGAGTGGTTCGAGTAGTTGCTGCGACCAAAAGATCGCAAGTTCAAAAACTGACAGAACCAATGAGTTTTTTTGAATTTATGTATAGTGTATTTATGTATTAGTCACACCGAGAGCTTTACGATGAAGGAAAACATCGAGCGTAAAGTGGGTGTGTGGGTACTACCTACACACCTCTGCCTATCTCTTCGGGGACCCTTGTGGGTAGGCGTGAGGATATTTTTAGCAGTATAATAATGAATGGAATAAGTCGTATTCTTGGATGCATCTCGATAGGAGTCGCTCACGTGCAAGAACAATGGATGACGTTATATTTTCATGTACGGATCTTTTGCAATCCTGGTGCTACAATGATGTCGCGGATCTATTCACAGATCTATTTTTGTACTAGTGGAACCGATGGTATCTGCCCAATGATAGATACATTGTGTCTTAGTTACTAATAAACAACCATTTACTATAGCTGTGCCGGATGCCGACAAATCTGAATTGCAAGCTATCGAGAAGGTGTTTTGTGAAAACCGAACTGAACCGCTCTTGGTTGGCAGCGTTATGTCTAATATTGGCAATAGCGAAGCAGCTTCCGGAATATCAGCTATAACTAAGGTGCCTGATACATTGGTTTTTTTATCAAATGCGTGAAAATGACTACATAATATTTTGTATAATACTTTATTTTAACAGGTTTTGCTGGGTTACCACAAAGGAGAGCTTGCGGCAAACCTGCACTGCGAGAACCCTCGGCAAGACATCGCATCGTTGAGTGATGGGCGCATGCGCATCGTCAATGAGCATCAACCATTCCGGCGTACTTTCTCTGCTGTCAACGCCATGTCTGTTACAGGCATCAATGCACACGTTTTGTTGCATGGTCACTACAAACCCAAGGTATATATGTAATTTAAGCCCTGTAAAGTCCTAGAAAATTCCTATGGACCTGGAAAGGAATGTCTTAATCTATTATCTATAAATCTATTATTCTTTATTACCTTTCATTTGAGCTACTATACCTTCTTTTCACATTCTTTTTTCAATATGGTAACTAGTGTCTGCAATTCGCCTTCTGATAGAGCTAGTAAAACTGTGACATCGGCGTGTGAAAGGCAGTTGACCACTAAGTTTCCCATTTCCACTCCAAATTCGTTCGTTTTTAATGCTCTCAGAAAGTTATGTAATGAACAGTTATGTAAATTATAGTTATATAATGAACAGCCAGGCAAAAAAAAAACACAGATTTCCTTTCGTACGACTCTATCAAATGCCTTTACTAAGTCCACGATGAAGGAGAAAATTGTTTGGTTAATATCCATATAAACCACGTTCTGCTTAGTAAAAGGTTTGATCCATTCCTGGCTCTTCCTGGTCTAAATCCACTGAGATTCTCAAATAAGCCTTTAGGATCGCTCTACTACTCTAATAGTCAAGTTCTTCAAGTATACATAATTAAGCTGACCAAACTTATGGCTTTGTAGTTTGAGCAGTCTAATCATGATTCCTCTCCTTTATAGAAAGGTAAAGTTGCATAACAAATACAGGGTGGGCGATATTTTTCTGCACTTCGACATAGCGCGGACACCGCGCGGGGAGTGGGGTGGTGAAGACTCACGTGCGGTAGCTCGGTTTAAGGAAATTTAGTCAAGTAGTTTAAGCAAAGGATGAGTGAAGAAAGATTGATTGAAAGATTGTGTACAAGAAGAGGCAGAGGAAGGCCACGTTCCAACTACCTGGATCAAATAGATCGGACACTCAAGGACATTTCAAGCGATGAAACCGTGGCGCAAGTAAACGCGTCGATGCGGCACTTTAGCGATAACCCGAACGTCTTTGCGTCGTATATTGAAAGCTGGAGTAAAAAAATCATCCTTTTATGATACAGTTGCTGCAAGAATAAAAAAGAAAACGATTTGATTTCGACAAAAAAAAAAACGTTTTTCATTGAGTATTATTGATAATATTCAGAGAGTGATAACTTATGTTTACTTGCTACTTTTCCATCACGGTAAACCAGACGAGCTTAGTTATGAGAGCTCTGCTAACGAAATTCAACGTTCGAGGGGTTCGCTTCGGGCAGATTTTTGTATGATGAACACATAACCTTAGTCTTGAATATCCTATGTAGTTAAGTATATAAATATGTAGGCTATCATATTGGCATGTTTGAAGTATTGTGAGATATCTATGAATGAGGTTGTTGGATGTTATGAGACCATTTTGTAACATATATATTCTATTTGTGTCACAAGATATTGCTGTACGCCACACGAAATCTAGCTATAGAGATCCTCTGTGAACATTATATATGTCGCCGGCCGATCGTTTAATTGGCTAGATCATGATGATCGGGCAAATCGTGAAACGCCGGCACATCGTGAATTGGACGCCCATATCTCGAGGTGCCCAGTAAAAAGTCGGGCGGATCGACGAAAACAACGTTTTTTGTCAATATTCCCAGCTAAACACTGGGCCGATCATAAAATTAGTTACATTACGCGACGATAGTGGCGCTGTCTTCGCGCGCTTCACATTGTTTACGCGATCAAAAGATGGCAACGTCAGAAACAAATGAATATTGTGTTGAAAATAACAGTGAAAATGAATCAAAAAGTGCATTTTAAGAAAAATATATGATAACCAATGTATCCAATATATCAATCAAAAAACATGTTCAGGTTCCAGTTTTATTTTAAGGTTATTGAACTAATCAAGAGAAGTAGTGTCTTTGCTGCGGGACTCTTTGGACTGGAATACGAATATGTAGTTCTGACAAGGACCTCAATTCTCTCCAAAATTATGGAACGAGTGATCAACACGCAACTCCTGCGATATCTAGAGGGCCACGGTTTGTTGAGGGACCAACAGTATGGCTCTCGCGGCCTTCTATCGAAGCTTCCATCCTACAGGCTCCAAGAGGGATTATGCAAATGGGTCGCCAGCTTTCAAGCAAGAGCCGTCGTTGACGGTAGCTGCTCCGATAGTATGGACATTAATGCTGACGTCCCGCCAGTCTCTGTGTTGTCCCCGACTCTATTTCTTCTGCATATCAATGACATGCTTTCTATTGAAGGCGTCCATTGCTATGATGACAGACGACAGCACTGGAGACACTTACTACACGGGCTGTGCTAATGTCCCTTGTTCCACTGTGGATGAAAGTCGTGAACCAATTATGCCTGAAATCGAGAGTACACTTCGTAGTTTCTCCGATTGGGGTCGACTAAACCTAGTTCACACAAACCCACTAAGACACAAGTTTCCGCGTTTACCGCCGTTTTTTAAAAGAAATTCATTCGCTGTGGCTCCACAATTCCAGAACACTCCACTGAACATCTCGGAGAGCATTGGGATCCTTAGACTTGACATTTCTAGCCACGTCCAGTTCCGTGGTCATTTAGAGTACAGGGCTAAGCTGGCGTTAAGGAAGCTCTGTGTGCTCAACAGAGCTAAGCAGTTCTTCACATCGGAACAAGTAGCAAGTTCGGCCTCATATGGAGTATTGCTGCCATCTGTGGGCTGGAGCCCCTGGATACCAGGTAGGGCCTTTTGACGCGGTTCAGAAACGCGCCACTAGGATTATCGATGCTCACGATGCTCACAATTGGCTTGGAACCTCTAAGTCTTAGGAGATACTTTGCCTCCTTGTTTGTGTTTTACCGCTTGTATAACGGGTGAGTGTTCTGAAGAATTGTTCGACATGATGCCCACTTCTACATTCTACCATCACACGTCTCGCCAACTAATTCATCACGATACCTTGGAACCACAAAGGTCTCTAGCTGCGTGGTTCCAAAGGAGTTTCCTTCCGCAAACGCTCAGGCTGTGGAATGAAGCTCCCCGTTCAGGTCTCAGCTCTCCAGGTTTTCCCTGGAGAGTACAGTTTGGAGTTCTTCAAGCTTCCGCTTACTATAAGGCGGACCGTTTGCTTGTTTGCCACCCGAGTGGTTTTAAAAAAAGGTGCCTGCGATGAAAATAGGGATTCTATGGTATCACTCTTGTATCACGCTTCAGGAACCCCTTTAACTGTATCAATATACATACAAAGAGCCGTGGTGGCTGAGTGGTTCGAGCAGTTGCCTGCGACGTAAAGGTCGCAAGTTCGAATCCCGACTGTACCAATTAGTTTTTCTGAACTTAAGTACAGTGATTAGATACACCACGAGCTTTAAGGTGAAGGAAAACATCGAGAGGAAACCTGCATACGTCTGAGAAGAAATTCAAAGGCATATGTATAGTCGTGCTGGAGTAACGTACGTAGTGGAGCACCTAACATTCCTCTGGCGGAAAATGGTATGGTATGGTAATTGTGTGGGTATTACCTATACACTTCTGCCTACCCCTTTGGGGACCCTTGTGGGAAAGCGTGAGGATATATTATTATAATATACATTTTGTTAATAACACAACTCCCGTTACCGTATTAAGGTGATTATTTTTAATTAATTAATAATCTAAAATCGACGATCGATCGAAACTAAAATGCTCAAACATTCTTGTTTAATTTTTTATTTCATCGGGTGATATGTTCGAGTGATTTTGTGACACCAACAAATATTTTTCTATCACTTATACCTAACATAACCGTAAGTAATGTGGTTTTCATACTATTGTTACTCAGGACCTCAATCGTTACAAGGCCACCATACCTCGCTTAGTAGCAGTCTCGGGACGACAAGAGTCATCTGTGAATAAAATTCTTCAAGACCTCAAATCTCGCACTATCGATCCCGAAGAGCATGCCTTGCTGCATCACATACATGAAAACAATATTAGTGGCCACTTAGGGAGAGGCTTTATTATACTCGGTCTGTTTCATATTTTATAATTTGTCTAGAGTATCCTACCCATAGATTGAATAATTTTTACATTCCAATACTTTTACCGCAGATAGTAATGAGGCTAATAAAACTATGAGCCTCTGTGAAAAGGCAGATTACTTTGACGATGTAAAGCGTCCGCTGTGGTTCGTGTACAGCGGTATGGGCTCGCAGTGGGCCGGCATGGGCGCGCAGCTCATGCGGATACCTGTCTTTGCTGCGGCCATCGAGCGGTGAGCAACAAAGCACCTTTATCTGGTTTGACTTTCCTAAAAGTGACTAGTAAAACGTAATGTGAATTTTGCTGACGTTAATTTCCTAACAGATGCCGCATAGTATTGGAGCCGAGAGGAGTTGATATTGTTCATATTATAACATCAACTGATAAGACCATCTTTGATAATATCTTGCATTCGTTTGTGGGCATTGCAGCCATTCAAATCGGATTAACCGATGTTCTTAAAACTTTGGGATTAGTTCCAGACAAAGTTATAGGTGAGTGATGTTTATTCGAATATAAATTGTACCTCCTTAAAATATTTGTACATAGTTACTTTCTGGATTCCGTAATGGTAAGTAAAAATCTACCGTTCTATTTAAAGGCCACAGCGTGGGTGAGCTCGGCTGCGCATACGCCGATGGCTGCTTCACCGCGGAGGAGATGATCCTAGCGGCTTATAGTCGAGGGTTGGTGTCTGTTCAGACTCCATTCATTCGAGGCTCCATGGCTGCTGTTGGAATTGGCTATCGTAAGGTTCGCTGGTATTTTTATAAATATTGTAAATTTATACATCGATATTGTTTTTTTAATACTTTTGTGAAATTTCCCTCATTTTAATAGATTCGTGAATTTTGCCCACCTGAAATAGAAGTGGCTTGCCACAACGGCCCAGAATCTTGCACAATATCGGGACCAGCTGACAAAATGCGCGAGTTTGTAGCTGAGTTGACTGCTAAGAAAATCTTCGCGAAGGAAGTGCCGTGTTCCAACATTGCTTACCATTCCCGTTACATAGCGGATGCTGGTAAACTGATATTAAACCATCATTTAAATTAAGATAAAATATTATAATTATTTTAAATATTTCTAGTTATTTGGACGTTAAATCGATTAATTAAAAGGTGTAGGCAGGTGGTGTATAGGTAGAACCCACACATCTTAGTCTTGGATGTCCAATGTATTTAAGTATATATCTATCTATATAAGTAAATATATCATTGTCTAGTTACCATAACACAAGCTTTGCTTAATTTGGGACTGGGTCAATTTGTGTGGAATTATCCCAGGTTTTTATTTTTATTATTATTATTATCTTTATTTCCGTCAGAGATATATTTTAGGTGCCAACGTGACAGATGGAGAGTCCGTCGCCCTTACTCAAGCATGACTATACATACGCCTTTTTAATTGCTTCCCAGACGTTTGCAGGTTTGCTCTCGATGTTTTCCTTCACTGTAAATCTCGTGGTGTGACTAATTCCTATACTTAAGTTCAGAAAACTTATTGATGCAGTTGGGATTCGAACTTGCGATCTTTGTGTCGCAGGCAATTAAAATATACTTTTATCATTCTAGGTCCCGGATTACTGAAGTATTTGAAGGAAGTGATCAAGGACCCCAAGCCCCGTAGTGAGCGTTGGTTGTCAACTTCAGTCCCGCAGGACAAGTGGGATCAGCCTAGCGCCAAGTACAGTTCCGCGGAGTATCACACTAACAACCTACTGGTATAGTATAATCTAAAAACTTACTTACTGCACCAGTCTGATAGAGAATCGATATAAATTTCATCACATTTCACAGAGCCCAGTGCTGTTCGAGGAGACGTCGCAGCTGGTGCCGGCCAACGCGGTGCTGGTGGAGGTAGCGCCGCACGGGCTGCTGCAGGCGATCCTCAAGCGCTCGCTGCCGGCCGGCTGCTGCAACATCCCGCTCACCAGGCGCGGGCATCCCGACAACGCGTACTTGCTCCTCGAGGCTGTAGGCAGGTGCGAGCATCATACGCGCCATTATTCAACTAGTTGCATGGTCCTCAAAAGTATTGGAGTTAATCCGAAAAAAATTGTTTCAGTTTATATATGGCGGGTTACAACCCGAAAATTCAGGCTCTGTACCCACAAGTGGAGTTCCCAGTTTCCACTGGAACTCCATTGTTATCTCATTTGGTGGAGTGGGCTCACCATGAAAAATGGTTTGTATGCATCGATTATTTTAACTTTTCGTTTAAAATTAACTGACTACCTTCATAATTCAGACCAATGCTTACAAAGATACCTGCATTGGGTTTAGAAGAACGATTGGTGATGGTAATAATTATATAGAGATCAATATCATATATCATTATCATATCATCACGCGGAGTTCCTAACGCAGCCTACTGCGTTGTCAGAGAGAGAGAGAGCACCACTATAACATACGCCTTTGAGTTTATTCTGAAACGTACTATACAGGCTTCCTCGAGGTTTTCCTTTATCTGGTGATTAATCACTGTACTTAAGTTCAGAAAAACTTATTGGTACAGTCTGGATTCGAAGTTGTATCTTTGTGTTGTAGGTAACTCGAACCCCTAGGCTATGAAGGCTACATATATAATATGCATATATACATATTTACATTATATACATGTTATAAGCTCCTAGTTAGTTAGTTTACTGCTTACTATTAACTTTACTAAGCATATGTAGAGGTTACCTGTAATTAGGCTGACACATATAAACATACAAAAAATACTTTTATTTAAAACTAGGTCAATTGATTGAGATCGACTGTGAATTTCCATTTGAAATCTAGGTTTAGTTTTTATTTTTAGGAGTCTGTCTCTGTATTTATCTGCCTGTATAAAGACTGCTGCAGCGAGTAACTTCCTTATTTCTCTCTATGATAAAGAGCACGATTATCTCAAAGGACATGTCATACAAGGTAATTTTTTCATATTCATTGTATCTAGTGTAGGGGTGGGCTACATGGGCTACCATGAATCCCGAAAAAATAAAGCTGATCATACATAGTACACTAGAGTGTCACCGCGCGGTGCATCTGGAAGGATTATATTCCGTACACCAGAATTTGGGTAACAGGAAGATATATAAGGGCTTCGTAACCGAATGTCCTTCTGATTTGAGGCTATTTGAAATATGTTTATAGAGCCGAGACCTACTTGTGGGCCAGCAATCCCAGAGTAAAGCGCGATACATGTGTTGCAAGTGTAACAGTAGTTACCACGTATGATCACCCGAGCTATAGCGGTATATAAAATCATATGATATTATCACGCTCAGACCGATCGGTAGAGAGTGCTAGGTGCCAGTTCTTACATACTTACTTTTTTTACATACCTCTTTCGCTTCAACCGCATTCGTTTCGTTTTAACAGGCACAAATATATATTTACAGGAAAAACACTCTATCCATTTGCGGGTGCACTGGTGGCGGCGTGGGACACTCTAGCCATGACTCAGGGGCAGGCGAAAAGGGAAGTTTCTGTACGATTTCGCGATGTGCACTTATATGCACAGCCAGTGTTGCATGCACATCAGCTTTTAAAGCTTAGAGTTGCTTTGCATCGTGGCTCTGGCAGATTTGAGGTAATTCTTTGATTTCAGCAAAATATCACCGAATTAAACTTCACATCGTAAATTTATATTATAAAATTAAAAGCCTCGAATAATTTTACAACAAATATTTTTCAGATAATGAGCGAGTTATCGACAATAGCTTCAGGGTTCGTTTTTCTGGCCACACCAGATGACAACGCTTATATAAAAGAGTTCGAGAAATCGGAAGATAATACAATTAATACTGATGATATTTATCAAGCTCTCTATGAGAGAGACTATTCCTACAGGTGTGGCACTAATTAATTGTTTTATTTGAATTATAAAAGACAAGGACACCAAAAACTACATTTTATTCAAACACTAATATTTCCGGACACTTTCACGATGAATCCGTACACTATTCACTACAACACAGTAGGCACTAAGAACTGAAACTCGCACTAAAGTCACTGATAAGCACTTGTTAACACTTGTTATCACATTCGCTCGCAGAGTAAACTCTGAGTGAACTGCTCGTGCCCAATGGGTGCCGCCTTAAATATGGCACCGGCACAATATACTAGAAACCGCCATTATAATTTTCTTAGAATAGCCGTGTGAAAACATCCGCAGAACAATAGCCCGGCGACGAAAACAACTTGATTACGCACTTTCTTGATTGCGTCCTTTTGTCTCGATTTCCGGCTAAGTGTTATTGCTAATTTTTATGGCTCTCTCATGGCGAGACCTCCTGAACTGTCCATGGTAACAATATTTGACAATTATGTAATTCACTTATAATATCTACTTTTTAAACCAGATACAATACATACAATTAAAGCACTGTTCTTGCAGTGGTGAGTTCCGCAGCCTGCGCAGTGTGAACATGTCCCTGACTGAGGCTGACATCGTGTGGTCCAACAACTGGGTGACCTTCCTCGACGGAGTGCTGCAGCTCAACGCGCTGAGGCATGCGCACGAGACCGTCTCGCAGGTCTGCTACATTAGGAGACTGTGCATCGATGTCAGCGAACATGCTATCGCTGAAAGTGAAAGTACTGATGGCGTAAATGTTATGAAAGCTAATGTTTGTGACATACAAGACTATACAAGGTGAATATTGTTATATATTTATTTGTTATATGTGCCTTTGTATAAAAGCATTACAAACCACATATCATTATATAAAGGCACATACCAAATGTTGCACAGCTATATTTATTTTATTACCTTAACTGTGCAAAAATATTTTTTATGCACTGGGTACGACGATGTCATAATAGGCTACGTCAATAGAGATCCGAGTATGACAAGGAAAACTTTTACTCAACCCCTATACATACCAAGTCGCCTGGCCAGCCACTGGGTTTTCAGGGGGTATGTGTCAGCGCACCCACTTATGAACAAAACGTGTTCTGCACGCAGATGAGCATCTCCGAAGCAAGCAAGCTACGAACTAATAAAGAATTTGCGAATAAAGCACATAAAACTTTATTTAATGAGACACTTGATTATGTTAATGCTTCTCATATACTATGTAAGCGGTAGCATCGCTCGGAGCATATACAAAAAGGTTGTTTGGGTTGCTAAAACGATAAAAAAAATAATTTGAAAAGCGATGAAAAGTGGGGTCTACCCCCGCAACGGATAATGTTTGCCCTTGGGCTTTGTTAATAGTTATAACGTAACGGAGGCCAACTGGGAATTGCACACGTTTGAATCAAAAAGGAAAATTATTGGGAATAATAAGGATTCTGAGAATGAAAACTACGGAGCTGATAACTGCACTTCGCGTTCCTCGATACTCTCTTGGGAGCCCAAAGTCGCGGTCAGAGTTCTTTGCGAACATAAGCCCGACTCCCTTTCCGTGAATGTTTCAGATTCACGTGAATTCAGAGTGCCTGGTAAAGCACCATGCCAGTCAGCTAATAACCGCGCTTCTTCTGATTCCTGAGACTTACTTAGTCTCATCCATTTCGCATTCCGGCTACGCAGCGAAAGTTTTTTTTTATAGAATGTATTTTCAAGGAAAATATCAACATACATACATACATATAATCACGCCTCTTTCCCGTAGGGGTAGGCAGAGACCACTTCTTTCCACATACTACGATCCTCACCTAAATATCAAACCAATAATAAATCAAATAAATTCAATCAAAACTGTTGGGTGAAAACCAACACCATAGAAATCACCGAAAAACTATTTATATACAAATTTAAAAACACAACAATTCAAATTGTTTGTACGTGTTGCAATAAAAATAGGTCAAAATCACAAACTTTCTAATGAATGATACTGTTCTAACTACGAAGAAATTATATCTACCTACTCGATTCAATTTCGTTACTTCAAAATAATGACCAAAACTATGTGTACATATTTTGAAGAATAATAAACTTCCAGACAACTAATACCTTATTTCTAAGCAAATCGGAACTCACAACGCCATCTATCGAATATGAAGTCAACATTCGTTCTATTTTGGCGTAACTGATTTGCGTGCGTAAATTTTTTATACATATTATCTAATATCTCTTTATACTATAGAGTTAACCGATTGCGATGAAACCAAAACTAAGTAAGACCTCCAGCTGCGTTAAATTTTTACGCATACAAGTTACCTACATTGGTTTCGTATATTTTACGTGGTACGTGAACATCCTCACAGACAAACAGACAAAAATTCCAAAAATGCTGGAAATGGGTTATCCTTAAACACCCTAGCAATTTGTTTTATTGATGTACAAAAACGACTTTTCTACAGATTTATTATATGTATAGTTAGATTATTATTATTATAGATTAATATATTGAAAACATTTCAGATGTGGAGGTGTTCTAATCAACAATATAAGATTCAGAAACAAGGCTGTGCTCCATGAAAATGTTAAGCTCAGGAGTGCGGAGTACTTCCCGCCGAATCAACTTAACGTGATGAGTAGAGTAGCGCTACAAAGCTCAGTAATAGGTGACCTGAACTCGTTGCGCTGGGTCGAGGTCTCCGAACCAACTGAGCCAGGAGTAATGGTCACGGTACGTATTGTTACGATGGAAGGTTCTAGAGGTCTGACCGTGTGAAAGCCATGCCAAACAATAACACTTAGCCGGAAATATAGACAAAAGGATGCAATTAAAAAAGGACGTAAACAACTTGTTTACGTCGCCCGGCCATTGTTCTGCGGATGTATTCAAATAGCAATTCTACGAAAGTCTTAATGGCGGTCTAGAACCTTCCACCGACATCTAGTATATCGTGCCGGTGCCATATATAAGGCGGTACCTGATGGGCACAGGCAGTTAGTCAGTTCAAAGAGAGTCAGTGAGTTGAGTTCAGCGCGAGTGATCACAAGTGTTTTATTAGTGACTATAGTGAGTGTACAGTGTTAGTGAAGTGTTTCAGTGTCTACTGTTTACTGTGTTTTACTAGTACTGTGTTATAGTGAATAGTGCTATAGTGATCGTGTACTGATTTATCGTACAAGTTTCCGGAATTATTCAGTGTTATAGAATAAAGTATCGTTTAAGTGTAAGAACCGGCTATCATTAAATTATCCCGAACCCCAGCTCGTAACAATTGGTGTCAGAAGTGAGGGATAATTATGCCGGTTCTACCAAAAGACGACACTCCGGGAACTCGTACTAGGAGTCAAGGGCGCCAGTTGGAGGCTGCTCAAAGGCGCGAAGGTCCATCCCAGGCAGTGCAGCAAGAGCAGCAGGCTGCGGAATCGACGGCCACTAGTGATGCTAGGAATGCACCGCCAACGAATCCTCAAGTTCCAGCTACCATGGACGTAGCTGCAGTCATGGCGTTGGTAAAGGGGATGGAGCGACGTCAGGAAGAACAGATACGACAGCTTCAAGAGCAGCTGACACGAGAGCTTCAGGAGAAGCTGAAGCATGATAAAGAGGAACAAACCCATCATCTTAAGGAGCTGACTGTTCATGTTGGAAAAGAAATGACGGCAGTCAAAGAAAAGAGTCTCCTGCAGTTTAATCGTCCAGATAGAGCAAGTCTGGACAGGACCAAGATAGAGGCCAGGACAACGAGGAAGCTTGCTGGATTTGGAGGAGCCCTTAGGATACCGAACTCTCAAATTTCTGTGACGGATTATGCGGGTGACGGGCGCATGAGAATGAACGGCTTCTGCGGTCACAAGAGGCAATTCGGTCAACAGAAGTCTGAAAAGATGAAGACCCGCTATGGCGGAAATATCAACAATCCTGGATTCGGCAGAGGATCCCTGGTGTGGCTTCACCATCCAGTGCGAAAGAAAAGAGTATCTCAGAAGCTACAAGCAAGATGGGATGGACCTCACTGTGTTGTCACTAAGATCCACGATGTAACATATCGGATGCAAAAGAGACCACGAGGAGCTCCGAAGGTCGTTCACGTCGATCGATGTGCGCGCTACCATGGGTTTAACAATGCTCGGGACGAGCATGTCTAAGGAGGAGGCAGTGTTACGATGGAAGGTTCTAGAGGTCTGACCGTGTGAAAGCCATGCCAAACAATAACACTTAGCCGGAAATATAGACAAAAGGATGCAATTAAAAAAGGACGTAAACAACTTGTTTACGTCGCCCGGCCATTGTTCTGCGGATGTATTCAAATAGCAACTCTACGAAAGTCTTAATGGCGGTCTAGAACCTTCCACCGACATCTAGTATATCGTGCCGGTGCCATATATAAGGCGGTACCTGATGGGCACAGGCAGTTAGTCAGTTCAAAGATAGTCAGTGAGTTGAGTTCAGCGCGAGTGATCACAAGTGTTTTATTAGTGACTATAGTGAGTGTACAGTGTTAGTGAAGTGTTTCAGTGTCTACTGTTTACTGTGTTTTACTAGTACTGTGTTATAGTGAATAGTGCTATAGTGATCGTGTACTGATTTATCGTACAAGTTTCCGGAATTATTCAGTGTTATAGAATAAAGTATCGTTTAAGTGTAAGAACCGGCTATCATTAAATTATCCCGAACCCCAGCTCGTAACAGTATTATAAGATTATGACTGGGATACAGTACTGATATGTGCATACTGTAAGCTCGTGGGAGTATTGCTCTTGTTTTCGCAACATTTACCAGCCTGGGAACATCAAGTGTAGGTACTCGAAACTGGCGAGCAAGTATGAAGAGACTGATGAAAGTGGACGTAGCAAAAGAGGTATGTAAGTCTAGAGAGAACTGGCGCCCTATACTCTCTGCCTACCCCGTTAGGGACTAAAGGCGTGATGATATGTATGTACTTGATAATTATTATCGCAATTTAGCTCTTGTGTACGTTAATTACTTACTAGACAATTGAATATAATATAATTTGCAGGTACATTATGCTGGACTGAGTAATATGGACACGAAAAAAGCAATGGCGGTTATTCCATGCGACAATATATCAAACATTGCTTACGGAATGGATTTTAGTGGCGTAACGGAAAGGTAAGAGAGCAACTGCATTCCATTGATGCAATTGCCATTTCTGAAGCCGTATGCTTTTTTTAATTTCATCTTAAACTTATGCAATTTTCACCACGATGTTTTTCGCTACTTTAAAGCTCGTAGTGTGTACATTCCCTGAACTTAAGTTCAGAAAACTTCAAAGCGATTATTTCAAGAACTTTACTATATTGTGCAACATTCGAATTCATAATATGATGCTTTGGTTGTATAGCGGTGACCGTGTGATGGGCATAGTGAGCAGCGGCGCAGCGAGCAGCCGCGTGCGCGCGCGCCCCGAGCTGCTGTGGCCGGTGCCCGCGCACTGGAGCCTCGAGGACGCCGCCACCGTGCCGCTCGCGTATGCGCAAGCCTTCTACTGCCTCGTGAGTGTCCGCCCACATAGGTCCACGAAGCGGCAAACATACACACGATTGACTACTTATACCCCTCTAGGGAGATAGTTGTAGCTACCTTAAGATTTTCTGCTGGTACTCCACAGGCAGTGAAGAATCTACCTACCCATAACGTCAGCCTCCTCGTTCATGGTGGAGCAGGCGCTTTGGGACAAGCTGCTATCTCCATTGCCCTGGGTCTCGGCTACCAAGTGTTCACAACTGTGAGCGACTTGCGTAAGAAGCGCTTCCTTTGCAGACTCTTCCCGGAACTGAAAGGTATATTATAATGTTCGCCTTTCCACAAGTGTCACAGAAGGGTTAGGTGCCAGCGCTACAGATGGATTATTTCTCTCCGGGCCTTGGGCACAAATTCGAATCTCAGCTCAGAAATATGTATGTTGGTTTCCTTACGATGTGCCAGTGCATATTTTAAATTTACGACGAAATTAAGAATCAAGTGAAGTCATCTTAATTGGTTGTACAAAATTATCAAAACATTTGATTGGATACTCCGATTGCAAAGAAATATGAACCCTATTTAGCGTATCATTGAGTAAAGTAATATAATTATGCAATGTACAGAATGCAATAGATTTGTAACTTGTGTAATGTTTGCATAATATGTAATGCCTGTTCAATACATGAAAGTTGAAGTGGTGAGGCTTACTATAATATTTTAAAGACGAAAGTTGTTTGAAGTTTGATGTTCTTTCACGGCAGAACGACTGAACTCGTTTTAGCTGGATGGAGTTGTAATGGTGATGGCGTGTACCTAGGATTAGGACATAGTCTACATTTTAATTCCGATAAAATCAAAGTTCTGATATTATAAAGGCGAAAGTTTGTATGTTGCTCTTTCACGGAAAAACGTCTTTGCCGATTTGGCTGAAAGTTGAAATGGTGATGGCGTTTACCCAGGAATAGGACATAGGACTACATTTGAATCCTGAAAATTCAAAGTTCTAATATTGTAAAGTATGTTGCTCTTTCACGGCATAGCGGCTGAAACGATTCTAACAGGAAAATACATAAGCTTCTTTTTCGAACTCCAGAGGATCATATCGGCAATTCCCGTGACCATTCCTTCGGAGATATGGTTATGTTATCGACGGGGGGTAAGGGCTGCGACATAGTCATAAACAGCTTGAAAGGAGAGTTGAAAAACGTACGTACATATATATTTATTAATTATTCTCACTGTAATTGACGCAATCAAATCTGCAGAACAATGTATTTTGTTTCAGACATCATTTAAATGTTGTAAGTCTTTTGGAATCGTGTTTGATACGGTACAAGTCTCAATGAAAGAAGACTTCATGTTTGGGTTAAGCTACCTCAGTGACGCGAGAAACTATTTCACAGTCGACTTTGCTTCTATCTTCGAACAAGATGCTGACATACGAGTAAGTTCCAATGCCATGAGTTTATTCAATGTGAATAGTCAACACTTATATACAAGTACACTCAACCATAAATTTGAACAGAGCACAGGACAGTAATCTTTACATAGGAAGATCGATAAATGTGTTATTCTCATCAATCCGCCCGACTTTTTACCGAGCACATCGCGATATGGCCAGTCAAATTACGAAGTGCCAGCGTTTCAAGAATTGCCCAGCTATATAATAATCTGGGCAATCCAAAGATCAGACATATATACATAGCGAACAGCTAAATAATCTATATCTATATTATAAAGAGGAAAGATTTGTATGTGAGTATGTAAGTATGTTTGTAAGGAATTGGATCAAAAAGTACTGGACTGATTTTAAAATTCTATCACCGTTTGAATGCTACATTACCACTGATTTGCATATGCATTGAGTAAAAAGCGGTTATTTTAATATAACAAAGAGATACTTCAATTGAATAAATTTGTATAGACTAAAAAAAAAAGAATAATACAATTCAAGTGAAACATTTTATTGAATTTTATTTTGGATTCTTTATATGTATATTGCATTTTTATCCTAGAAAATACAAATCCTGCTGAGCGAAGGTATTTCCCGTGGCTATGTGAGGCCGCTGACGCGTGTTACTTACGAGCCGCCAGCCGTGTCACGCGCCTTCCACCTGCTGGCCTCCAGTCAGCACCGCGGACGCGTGCTACTGCGCCTGCAGGACTGCACGCTGCGCACTCAGCCCAGGTAATCACCGCACTACTCTGTAGCCCCCGAAGACTACTGGAGGAAGGGTTGTTGCAATACAGAGTCGTGCACTATGTTCCAGGCTGACGTGCACAGTGCAGGGCTCTCACGTGGTTGTATGCGACGACGGACTGCTCGGGCTGCAGCTGGTCGACAGGCTCATACAACGCGGAGCCAGAAATGTACTCATACACTGTGAACTGATGCCCGCACACGTGCAGCTCCAGATTCGGTAACGATTATAAAAAAATAGGATTGGCTTCCCTTTTAACACAATACACAGACAAAGCTGTGATGAGAAAACTAGTTAATGCTGTATAAATACGTAATTATTAAAGATCATGGCAAGCCATTGGCGCCAAAGTGGAGCTATCGTCGGCCAAGCTGCGCAGTAGCAGTGACGTCACCAGCTTGCTGCTCGGCGCCGCCCAGCTGGGTCCAGTGGAGGGGGTGTACGTTGCGGCAACTACTGCTGACAGCGACACTTTGGAGCATCTCACTCATGTGCTGGCACTGCTGGATGCCGCAGCTAGAGCATTGTGCTCTGCCTTACGGTATAGTCACACAATACAATCATTTGAATGATATTTTAATTTTTATAAATTAGTCTATCAATAGACTACGCTATGGGTTATATATTACCTTAATGCTACTACCTAAAGGAGCGGAGTAGTAGTCTTACTCGTGTACAATATACTAGCTGTGCCCGCGACTTCGTCCGTGTAGAATAGTGACTCTGGGCAGCATTTTTATTTCTTTAATGTAAATAGCTATTGTAATCACAGTATTTACCTGCTGCACATAGTTTTTTTTGTTTTCCCGTTTTTGCCAAAACATAAGAGTTGTTCAAAAGCATTGCGCGGTGATGGAACGCGGAATGGGCGAGAGAGCTCGCGCTACGTGCGTGAGGGTGGCACGACAAATATAATAAGATTAAATAAGTCTTGTACAATATAAAATTATAGATGTTAGCAATGTTATATAGATTATTATTTTATACCAACTAGCAAAACTCATTATGTTTTAAATTCCAGGTACTTTGCAGTAGTGAACACAGCCGAGTCTATCGGGATGCAAACGTGTCTGGCTAGAGCACAGAGTCAGTTGCCGGTCACTCTGCTTACATTGCCTACCAAGAAGGTAAAACAAAGGATATACTAATTATATGATTTGAAGATGCAGATTACTTCCAGTAAGATATATTTTGGATAAAATTTATATTAACTACTTTTAATAGATCGAAGAAATGTCCTGGTACCGCACTGCTGTGGAGGCGACTGAGCGAGCGCTGCGCAGCAACAACCCAGTCTCGGTGGCTGAGCTCCTCCACGATCAGCACACGCCGCTATTGCAGCAGATAGCAACTGTGGCTGGTAATTGTTAATTTGTGAAAGAAGCAACTATACTATAATATCGCGCCTTCCCATAAAGTTAATTGATAACGGTTAAGGTGTATTATTGGTAGCCATATTGGCCATGTGGCCAAGCTATCGCTTTCACAAACCACAGGTCTCTTTAAACCGTGTTGTTATAGAAGACATAATTTCTATAATTGCGTTTGACTGAGTTACTCCAACATTTTATAGGTATCAACGTAGCCGAAGATAGCCCAACAAGTGCTACTCTTCAAGATTTGGGCTTAGAAAGTGAAAAATCGGCAGCAGTCTCCGTATACCTACGTGATGTTCATGATGTGAACATACCCGAGGAGCAAGTTTTATCTCTAACTGTAGAGCGGTGAGATATTCATTTAACAAGCGCCCGCGACTTCGTTCGCGTGGAAATTTACGGTACTGTAGACGAAAAACTGTAACACAACTTCTGGACTTCTTAACTTCGCTCCAAAAAGGTTTGCATTGTCCTTGAAATTGTGTGACAGAGTTTCATCTACAGTCAGTTGAAACCTCTCACGCTTCTGAGCTATTATCACTTTCGTACGAACTTTTTGTAAGCGATATTTTTCTTTCATCTTTTTTTTCATACTTTCATTTGAGCTGAACACGGCCGAAATGTTTTGCCTTACATTCGTCTTTTTTTTAACTTCCCCTTTCACTTCATCATCCCACCAACCATCGCCATTTTTGGTTGTCCGCCGTTTTAAAGTGCCGCACCTCTTTCGCGGCGCATAAAATACTGGCCTTAAGGAACTGCCAGCAAACATCGGTACTCTCAAACACATCATTCGGTGGACAGGCTAGCTGTTCAGATACCCTTTCTTGATATCTGCCCTAATAGCCGCATCATGAAGCGTAGGATCGCCAGACCGCGAACAGACCCATTATTCTAGTTATAACTAGAAAGTCCTCCGTTCCCAGGTCGTCTCCCCTATAGCCCCTACAGCCTGGTGTCCATCACCTGTGTTCTGAGACGCTGGTCTATTGGAAACGGCACACATGATGGGAAACGGTTACCGTAGCCTATTTACTCACGATACCGAAGTATCACTTGCGCGCTGCCACTCTATGTTCGGAGAATTATACTATGTTGGCAGCAAAATAGGACTGGACTAATCCTTCTGCTGCCAACTCAATATAAAAATCCTCATCCTCCCCAAAGAGCTCATTACTAGAGACCTTATTCACCGCGTAGGAACACAACACAGTAAATTATGTTATTTGGCTACGAACTTCTATAAAGTGGAGGTCCCGCCCCAGTCGGGCAGCTCTAAATTCGAACGGAAAACCCCGTTATGCCCTACATCTCTTGAATGCTTCTAATAATAGTATTGCTATAATATTATATTATGCCTCGTAATAGGTTATATATTATTAAAATATCACTAGGTACAAATTACAAAGACCCCCGCCGCGCCTATCTGTCTGTCTCTTCACTGAACACTTTACACTAAACAAACGATGTTTTCATGCGGCTTTCACTAATAGAAAAAGTAATTCATCAATATTGTTTAAACGTATAATTTGCATTAGCTGATGCATAATAAGTTCCTTTACCCAGGCGTAGCCTGGGTGGCCGAGTAGATATTTTATACTGCAAACTAAGAACTCATTTGTTAACATTGTTCTTGTATTTGCTGCAGAATAAATCAACTGGAAACTTGCATACTAAACTCTCCACCGACGCAGCTAAAAGGACTAGCTTCGCTATTCTCATTCGTGGACTCTGATGAGCTGTTGGCTACAGCTGAGATGTTATTCTTACCGACTCTAACTAATAGCGATGCCCTGGTATGATTATGACGACTATCGTTGTATATAATAGATTCTACCATCTCTCTCTACTAATTAAGTGGCAAATTCATTCTGTGTGTTCTCAATTCCAGAGAGATGAGTTCGATGTGTCGCAGACATATATGTGCATAGTCCCAGGGCTGGAAGGTCACCATGAGCGGTTCCGCGTGCTCTGCGAGCGGCTGAAACTGCCCGCGCTCGTGATGCAGCCCGGCCTGGACCATCTCCACGAGACTGTGCAACAAACCGCGCAACGATTGGCCAACGTTAGTTCACACTATTCTCACCTCAGTGAAACCGCGATAAATACGTTTTGATTGCGTCTTTGCACATTAAAACCGATGTAGGTACGTGACATAAGAGAGAATAACAGTAGTTGTTCTAATAACACATAAATCATATCATCACGTATTATGTGTACGAAATAGGTTGTTTAAAATTATTTTATTGCTTGCAGGTTCTTCTGAAACAGGCGAAAAATATTTTTTACTTACTTGGTTACGAAAGCGGGGTTCTGGTTGCTCTGGAAATGGCAAGCATACTAGAAGAACACGGTCAGTAGCTTAATTACAGTTATTGATTTCTATACAATCCCCAGCTTTTGCCTGCAACTTCTTTCGCGTAAAAGTCAAAAATGGGTCTAATAGGATTTTTAAGTTATTAATTTTATTATAACATATGAATTATAATGTTCAAATGTTTGATTAAATACTAAAGTAAAAGTCTGAGCAAGAATGCTCGAGTTGCTGTCCACAACGCGATATTGGTTCCTACCTTCTTGTATGGCAGCGAATCCTGGGTATGTCAGAGAAAGTAGGAAAATAGCTTGAATGCAGTCGAGATGCGATCTCTTCGAAAAATGTGCGGAGTAACGATATTAGATCGAATCCGTAATGAAGAGATTCGCAAATCAACTGGCGTGAATGAGGGCGTGATTGTAAAGATGAAGAAAGGCATGTTACGTTGGTTTGGACACATAGAAAGGATGAGTGAAGAAAGATTGACGAAACAGATATACAGAGCAAAAGTGTGTGCAAGAAGAGGCAGAGGAAGGCCACGTTCCAACTACCTGGATCAAATCGATCGGACGCTCAAGGACGGGAACGTTAAGACTACTCGAAACCGACGAGCATGTATGAAGAGACTGATGAATGTGGACGAAGCGAAAGAGTTATGAAGGTCTAGAGAGAACTGGCGCTCTATACTCTCTGCCTACCCCATCATTATTTAAATATTTGCCCAAAGCTTTTATGTGAGTTCAAAGTTATTTTTAAATTAAATCACATGAGTTTTATCATATCAAGATGTGTCTCAAAGAATCAAAAGCACTAAGGTGTATTACTATCAACTTAGTTGCGGTTCACCCCAAAAATAGCCTTCTACCCCTTTTTAACCCCGTTAGGCGATGAGTTTCAATAAAATACGTAACACATCTTCCATCAATTCTGTTAAAGAATGTTAATGCAAAATTTGAGGTAGATTGGACCAAGGAATCATGTTGTCTCATACAAACTTTGGCCCCGTTTTTCACCCCCTCAGGGGTAGAATTTTGAAAAATGATTTATGATTTCTTATCTGATACCTACGTCATATATAGAACACGCCCTCTTAGATTTAGGTCTCTACAATAAGCGGTTTAGGCTGAGCGTTGATTCGTCAGTCAAAGTCGTCATTCAGTACAAAGCATTTTATAAGTATAGTTAACCTATTAGGTTCAAGTTGATGTCTCTGCCTCGAAATTCCAAGGTTTGAAATTTACTATCTTAATTCAGTTTAAATGTTTATAGAGATACATACCCCAGACGGGCACCCTTTTAGGAAGGCGTGCGGATAAATGTAGTTGAAGGCGTTAAGTTGAATTATTCAAAATGTCTAACCAACTAATGTACGTTTCAAAAGAAATTCTGAAGTATTATAGGCACTTGAACAACTCCGACGGACTGTGTGCCATTAGATGTCTGTTACATTAACACCTAAGTATGTCTCTGGTGAACAGAGGATGCTTTAACACCTCACCTTACTCTAACGGGGACTGTTGAATGAAGGCGTGAAGATAATACAGACATATAAACATACATACAGAAATACATATAAAGCACAACTGCCACTGGTCGACAAACCCCTAAATATTAATATTTTCTTTATTTGTTCTTGTTTATTTAAGGTTTGTCAGGGACAGTATTCTGCTTGGGTGGCGGGCCCGATGAGGTATTAGGCGAACTTCAAATGCAGTTGAGCGAATACAGAACCGAAGAGGAACTACAAGTCGCGGTGATGAGACACATATACGCGCTAATGGCGGAGGGCAATACAGTGGATTGTGAGGATGCATTGCGCGGGCTTTCAGAATGGTCTGTCATGCTGGAAGCATGTGTCCGCAGCCTGTTGGGCCGCGTACCGCATTCTGCTCAGTACTCTCGGGCGCTCATAGAGTCTGCCTACGCCAGGCTCTCCAGCGCGAGGAGCTACACCACCCAGTCGCGCCCGCTCCGCTCTCGCATCGTACTGCTGCGTGCTGCCCTCGACTCTACGCCAGCGCCCAATGCGCCCAAGCTGCAACACTACTCGCAGCAACCGATCACTGTACATCAGCTGACCACGCCTCTGGCACACGTGTCTGCTGATCTACAATGCTCCACCATCATTAACGATAATCTACATATTGATATATTAAAGGCGTTTGAAAAGAGAAATTTGTGTGAAACATACCTGTTAAATGCCAATACCATCATGAAAATGGTTACAGAGAACCAAATAAGTGGTGACGACGATTAAGTTGCTAAACAACACTATTCATTTTTTTTTGTACTGATATACTTGGTAATGGCATTTATAATGTACTAAATAAACTAAAACGCATAAGGATTGTTTTTTATTTATGTTTATGGTATAGTATATACGTGATCATTAAAATATTATAAACTAGCATTTAGCCGCGACTTCGTCCGCGTAGAAGTCGAAAAGTTTTGCAATAGGATTGTTTAATGCTTTTTACGTTTTAATTGTATATAACACATGTATACATTATTATATTTAAATGTTTGAATACTTATATAATAAATACAAATTAATAAAAGTAAGAAATTTCCGAAAAACAATACACAATAAATTAATCTTCTACGTCTTAAATATCTATTCTAAAACCAAAGGAAAACTATGTTATTTTACACAGCAACTCAAACACATATGTTTATATATTATAAAACTATAAGCCGTGGTGGTCGAGTGGTTCGAGTAGTTTCCTCCAACACAATGATTGCAAGTTCGAATCCCGACTGTACCAATGAGTTTTTCTGAACCTGCATACGTCTTAGAAGAAATTCAAGGCGTATGTATAGTCGTGTTTGAGACACGTGCAGATTAATAAAATGTAAAAGCTAGAGTTGCAGTTCCAGATAAATTCCGAGATTAAAATTTACCGAACAACCTCGCATCAAAATACAGATCAAAAAACAGATAAAGATTTTATATTTAGGAGGACAACTAAAGGAATGCTACAATTAAGAATAGCTAGTGATACGTTTAAAGGAATTGACTTGGTAGAAGTTTGCGACTTTAAGTTTGAAGAGGTTACAGAGGTAAACCGGATAACGAGTATCGAATTTTAGAAGGTATATCTATACTATATAATAATATTATATATATACAACATACAACATACAATAATATAATATATATATGTCGGAGATATTACGATAATTTAACAATAATTAGTAACTCTTGATATTTGTCGTAAATTACGATAATTTAACAATAATAAGTCACTCAGTTGATATTTGTGTTGATTTCAATAATTAGTAACTCAATTGATATTTGTGTCGAACACAATAATTAGTAACTCAATTGATATTTGTAGTCTGTTACAATAATTGAATACTAAATAGTCACTCAATTGATATTGTTATAACAGTGGAGTGTGAACGCCGTGACGTAACGAGTCACGTGTTCGGAATCGCTTGGAGGCAGAACTGTAACACTATAAATGTTGAAGAGCGATGATTCGAGACACAGTTGATTACAGTGAGCGATACAGTTCGGTCCTTCCAAACGGGACCGTTGGTTCACACGACTGTTGATAATTAAGTACCTACTTTGTAACATCGTAATGTGAATTTGTGATTGCTAATAATTACCTACATACAATTCTCGTATTGTATCTTCGTGGTTTAATTGCCTGAGACCTACGCCCAGAACCTAACACCAGTACCCAGTACCAGAACCTCTCCCACTGATGTCGAGCGTGCCGCCGATCCGAATCGATGTCGACGCGCTCTCCTGCGTTCCGACATATATATATATATATATATATATATATATATATAATATTATATAGTATAGATATACCTTCTACATATATTATTATAATAAGGAAAGATTTGTATGTAAGTATCTTTGTAAGGAATTGGATCAATAAGTACTGAACCGATTTTAAAATTTCTTTCACAATTTGAATGCTACATTATCACTGATTAATATAGGATATTTTAATTGCAAGAGAAAAATAAATTATATGTCAAAATGTTTAAAAATAAATGTCCAACCGTGCGAAGCCGGGACGGACCGCTAATACACTATATAGTACGTAGAAGGTATATGTGTTAAATTTAAAGACTAAGAACATTTTATTAAACTTTAAAACCAAGTAAGTGTCAGATGTTGAAACATCTTTAGATTTTTGGGGTTTGAAGCCGATTTGGGAGTTGAAAGCCGATGGCATTATTTTATATGTGAAATCAATTAATTACTGTTGCGATCGAAGGTTCTGGAGGTCTCGCCGTGTGAAAGCCATGCCAAAAATAAAAAAACTGTCTGAGGGTCGAGCGATTGGAGTCTCGCCATAATGTAAATTTTAACTCTTTTTGGTAAGAATTCCAACCGAACAGCTGTCGACCGACCGACAGCTGTTGCTCAGGAGGAATTTTGGCCGAATGGTGTAGTTTTCCGGCGATTCAGAGGCCGGATACGCCAAACTCCGAGCCCTACGTCGCCAACCTCACGTGTGAATTAATCTTAAGAATATTCTTATTTTTATGCCTGCCTTATAATTAAATCTTGGCAAAACAAATTGCACTTACAGTCTGGATTTGTTGTTTTTTGGCGAAAAGCTAATTAATACGTATTCTGGCAATGTCACGTACGAGGTGAGCCATATGCTGTTTTTAAGTTAGTAACGTCATATAGAAATGGTAATTGGTCAAATGGCGTCAACAAAAGTTTTACTTGCTACATTATTATTCCTTTGCATATCAACAAATAAGGTGAGGGTTTCTCAATGAATTAAACTGAGAAAATCTATTTAATTTGTTCAAAGTAAAAAAACGATTGCACAGCACGCTCTCAGACAGTTATCTAGATATATAATTAACAGCCAGGCAGACATGATACACCCTTGACCCCTATCTTCACATCAAACCAGGGTGACATCTCACCGTTAACCTATAGAGTGATTTCACGGTATGCAGTAGGGAACTGCAAATAAAAGCAATCAGGTATAGTGAATGTAATTAATGTAGTTATCCAAAAAACGTTTCACATATTTGGAATCGTATCCCTGCTGTAGCATTTCATTAAGCATTAAACGTTAAATTTAAGGAGGTTTGGGGTTCGCCCAGGTTAATTATACTATTTGTGTACGTTTTGGCACATTGCAATGAGCTCGGGTCACTTTGTAGGTCATCCTGCTTTTTGTAGCATTTTGTTGCATGTTAATAAGAAATGAAACTTTATATAATCACATTACCCATTTCAGTCCACCACTCAGTTCTAAGTCGCGAACGTGTTTCTGAAAATAATTTATATCAATTAAGATTTACTCATTATATAGTCCGGCAGGTAAGTTGAAAGATAAAAGTAATTATACGGCCAAATTATGCAGCTTAAGACTTACCAGGCTCGTTACCTGTACTATGTACTAGCTAGTCTAGTTTGACACACTTATAATAAGTAATTCTATGAAAGAAAATGTTTCCTGTAAAATATGCAAATCCCGCGTTAAGCTTTTATATCGATATTAATATTATAAAGAGGAAAGATTTATATGTAAGCATATTTGTTTGGAAGTATGTTTGTCAGGAATTAGCTCGTAATGGACCGATTTTAAAAATTCTTTCATCATTAGAATGCTACATTATCACTGATTAATAAAGGCTATATTAATTGCAAGAAAAAAAAAGGGGATCCCAGTGGAAGCGTGCACGTCGCGATTCCTGCCAGCCCAGAGGGCTGCAATTCCACTCGATGCGCATAAGCCGGACGGCTACTAGGGCGTGCCCCCGAGGCGACGAGCACCAGTCCGTCCCCGCTGGTGCAAAAAATCCAGCACAGTGCGGCGATGGGGACCGCCACCCATCACGCGGGGTGCCTCACGGCGGAAAGTGGAGTGTGGAGTGTAGGATGGGTGTATGGAATGTAAGAGGAGGTTTGGCTGATAAGATGAACGAATTGATCGATGCTATGACAGAGAGCGAGTTAGATGTTGTGTGCTTGTCTGAAACCAGGCGAAAGGGGAGCGGAGTAGACGAGCTCCCGGGCGGGAATTTAGTGCTGTGGTCAGGAGTGGCAAACACCGAGCACGCCTGCCAGGGAGTGGGAATTGTACTATCCAGCCGCTTGGCAGAATGTATGATCAGTTATGGTGCGATGTGCCCCAGACTTATTTGGGCTCGCTTTAAAATAGGCCTTACCCGACTATTTTTAGTCGCGGTGTATGCTCCAGAGTCCTCAGCGGACACTTGCGACCTGAATAAGTTCTGGGAATGTGTGAGTAATGTTCTAGAGACGAAAGAATGAAAGGAATGAAAAGCTGATTATTTGTGGTGATGGATGAAGCTGAATGGATGGGTCGGGACAGCCCGTAAATTACGAGGCAGTACTCGGCAAGAATGGTGATAAGAGAGTGAACGAGGCAGGTAAGCTGATATTAGATGTATGCATGGAGAGAGACCTTTTTGTGGCGAGCACCATGTTCGACCACAAAAGGATTCATCAGTATACATGGGAACGGAAAAATGAGCGAAGCATGATAGATCTGTTTCTAATAGATCAGCGACTCAGAACACAGGTGATGGACACCAGGGTGTATAGGGGAGCTGACCTGGGAACGGACCACTTCCTAGTTATAACTAGGATAAGTGGTCTGTTGGCGGGCCGGCGATCCGGCGTTGGGGGTCCCTATTCTGCAGTCGCAGACCGCATCAAAAGCTGGAGGCTTTCGGTGCTACGGCTATTAGATAGCCAAATATCAAGAAAGATATCAAGAAAGAGTATCTGAACAGCTAGACTGTCCACCGAAAGATGTGTTTGAGTGTCGATGTTTGCTGGCAGTTCCTTAAATCCAGCATATTATGCGCCGCGAAAGAGGTTTGTGGCATTTCGAAAGGGCGGACAACAAAAAATGGCGATGGTTGGTGGGATGATGAAGTGAAAGAAGTTAAAAAGAAGAAGGATGCAAGGCAAGAGATTTTGGCTATGTCCAGCAAAGAGATAATAGCTCAGAAGCGTGAGAGGTTCCAAATGACTGTAGACGAAAAACTGTCACATAATTCCAGAAATTGTGTTACAGCTAGTAGTAGGATGAATGTGATTATTTCGAAGGACAATGACATACTGACTGACAAAACTGACGTCCTCGGGCGATGGAGTGAATTCTACAAAGATATGTATGATGATGATGCCGCTGATCTACTCATAGAGCTGCCTCCAACAGAATCTGTCGAGGATCCTATAGCGGATAAAATAAGTATGGGAGAGATTGTAAGAGCGATAAGAAGTCTGAAATGTGGAAAAGCTGCGGGAATAGATGGAATTACGGCTGAGATGATCAAGTACGGTGGACCAGCGGTCTGGGACGTCACCTATTTGCTATGATATCTTTGCTGGGAAAAGGATGATGTTCCGGACGACTGGAGGCGAGCAGTCATCGTGCCTTTCTATAAAGGAAAGGGATCGCAAATCAACTGGCGTGAATAAGGGCGTGAGGAAGATGTAAAGATGAAGAAAGGCATGTTACGTTGGTTTGGACACATAGAAAGGATGAGTGAAGAAAGATTGACGAAACAGATATACAAAGCAAAAGTGTGTGCAAGAAGAGGCAGAGGAAGGCCACGTTCCAACTACCTGGATCAAATCGATCGGACGCTCAAGGACGAGACCGTCAAGAGTACTCGAAACCGACGAACATGTATGAACAATGTATGAGACTGATTAATGTGGACGAAGGTAAAGAGGTATGTAAGTCTAGAGAGACTTGGCGCTCTATACTCTCTGCCTACCCCGTAGGGGACTCGGTGGTGATGATATGATATGATGCATATGAATGTATACACGGTATATAAACCAAATACATTTTTTTAAACTTTTTGTCTGTATGTCTGCTGTTCCGGCAAATCTCTGAAACGGCTGGACCGTTTCTGACGGGAATTTCACTGGCAGATAGCTGATGTAAAAAGGAGTAGTGGTAGGCTACTTTTATTTTAGAAACTAAACAATAACTTTCTTGTTAATATCCACTCGAACGAAGTCGCGGGCACAGCTAGTCAGAAATAAAAAAATATTTATTTTAAACTGTAGGTACACTGATTTAATTCGTACAAATGCGTACATTTTCATGATTTAAGACGAAATATAATTTACTGTCACTCCTGACGACACATCGACATGAAAAACCTTGGCAATCTTGCTTCCTACAAACCTTCCTACCTACCTAGTAAGTATGGGCAGGCTATGTTTTGGCTTATATCGTTAGCCTAATTATTTATTTAGAAGTCATGGCGCCATCACCACAAGAGCAACCAGTGTACGCGCAAGGCGAGATGGGCGCGGCGCAGGACGGAGAGAGGGTCGTCATCACCGGCATGTCGGGACTGTTCCCGCAGGCGCACCACGTTCAAGAGCTCTCAGATATACTGTATGATAAGGTAGAAATCATCACAAGATGAGTAATTGCGAGATTATATTTAGCCATAATTATTTACCATACTTCCAAGGTAATCTAATTATAATATTGAAGTTGCAATTTACACTCTTCCTATAGATAAATCCCATATCCGATGTGAATTGCCGCTGGTCGTTTACCCACCCAGAAGTGATAAACTATGTGGGCACGATACCAGAGATAGACCTGTTCGATGCCCAGTTCTTTAAGATCAACTATCGACAAGCAGACAGCATGGATTTGATGGCAAGAAAGATTCTTGAGCAAGCGTATCAAGCTATTTATGATGCGGGTATGTACCCGCGAGTTGGGTATTAATTATTTAAAATTTTATCAATTTAAATGATATAGATATACTGACCTACTAACCTGTTATACTATGGTTATTGTCGCATTAACATTTATTTTAAGGAAACATAGGCCCTCATCATTTTTATGTAAAATAGGTATATATTTTTTGTTACACCGCTTTGCTCTTAATATCTATGGAATAATGGATATGTTTCGGCATAAACAGCTGTATTCCCCGAATAATGGATTCCATTATTGATATATCTATATATATAAAAGAAAGTCGTCTTAGTTATACTATTTATAACTCAAGAACGGCTGAACCGATTTGGCTGAAAATTGGTTGGGAGGTAGCTAAGAACTGGGAGAAGGACATAGGATTTTTATGCCGTTCCCGTCGTTCCCGTGTGACGTGACATAAAACGTGGAATAACAAAACGCAACTGACATGGAATAACAAAACAACTCAGCCAAAATATATGTTAGCGGTTCATTTGTTAAAAATGGTATAACAAAACGCAACTGACACACAAAGCAAACTTCTATTGTATTGTTGTGCCGTTTATCATCAATAATCTATACTAATATTATAAAGCTGAAGAGTTTGTTTGTTTGTTTGTTTGTTTGTTTGTTTGTTTGTTTGTTTGTTTGAACGCGCTAATCTCAGGAACTACTGGTTGGAATTGAAAAATTCTTTTTGTGTTGGATAGTCCATGATTCTAGGAAGGCTTTAGGCTATATAAAATATAAATAAATAATAGTTAATATTAAAAAAATCTCTGAAAAGTGAGTGTGCGAAAGAGACAGACAACAAGATTCTGAGACGTTTTCAATATATTGACAAATACTCTGTCAGAGTGACGTGTAAATATTGACGGTAAAGGTGCGTTCCACTAAGCGCCCACAACAATGAAAATTCTCCTATACCTAATCGATCCACATAACGACCGCGGTCGTTGTGGTCGCGGCGAAAACGTCAATTATAATGTCATAACTTACGCTCACGACGACCCATCTAAAAAGGTGGGTCGAAGTGATCGTTGAATCGAAGAAAATTTGCGTCATTTTCAAAACTCAAAGCATATAAAATGGCGACTGTACCTCTTACCAAATATCCAAGTGTCGCCACAAGACATTTTAATTCCATTTGAACGTAAATTAATTTAAAACACCAATAATATTAGATATATATTAGATATAAAAAAAACATTATATTTTTTTTCAATATAAATCTATTTAAATTAATCAAGTTTATTTTCAAGGCTTACAGATTATAAACTAACATCTTAAATCTTTTGCTTTCTTTTTACTAACTCGCCGTTTGTATTATTTACCTGCACGCTCAAAACGCTCTGTAATCCATTCCATTTGAAGTTACGACAGTAACGCTTACAAGCAAACTGTGGTCGTGAGCGTGATCATTGTGAACGTTTAGTGGAACGCACCCTATGTATAGCTAGACTGACATTTCATTCAAGTAGTAGTTTTGACAAACCTCAAATTACAGTTTCTTTCATAACAACAAAAGCAAAAAGATGTTTGTTGTGTTTTAGTGTGAGTTTCATAATTAATCGTCGTATTTTATTAGTAATACCACCCGTAAGGCGTCAAAATATCCGTTGGCGCACACCAGTTCGATCGCAGTGTAACGCAAGTCTTATTCAATCGCAGTGTAACGCAAGCCCAGTTCAATCTTCGAGCCAATGAGACTGAAGAACAGCGTAGGCAATGGTAAATACAAATTTCTCCAGATTTATTTCCTGGGGAATTCTGAAGAAGAAGTAAATGAACGCTGTTCGCAGATATCATTTAGCAGTTACAACAACTTTTGCATGAACATAATCAGTTGATCCAATTGTTCAAAACTGTCTTACAAGTAATGTGATGCCATCGGACAATCAGAAAATAGTGATCACAGCAGACAAGCGACCTGCAGGAGACAACATGTCATGTGTGATTGGGGAGAATATGGAGTCTCGCGATATTGTAATGTAACCAAGAAATTATGCCATCATCCTTCAGCATATTAGGGCAAATTCTCACCTCTTATCAAAATAATCTAATATCCATGTAACAATAAATGAATATAAGCTACACCTAAACAATACTTTTAATGCCTAACTTTTTAACATAATAGTAATGTTTCAAACTACTTAACCCTTTCGTTAACAAGTCAGCAGGCATTTCAGTAGTTGGCAAATTGCCTTGGCATTGAAATTTTGACATTGAAAAAATGGCATTGCCATGTACTCGGCCTCAGTACTGGACAATGCCACTGTCGGTTGTTTTCTGCATTCATATGATATTACAGTACCAGACAATTTAAAACAGAAACCTGTATAAGATCTCCTGTCAATAGTATTTGATGTCCAATCTGAGTCTACAAATCCTTCTAAGTTTTTATTATCATTTGTAAACATTAAACCATAAGATTTTGTTTTATTTAAATATTCTAACACTCTTTTTGCGTTTTTCCAGTGAACTGCAGTAAAACAATTGTTAAATTGGCTTAAATAGCTGACACTGTAACTGATATCTGGGTGTGTAAGTATAGACAAATACACAAGACTTTCTATCAGTTGCTGATAAGGATATTATTTACAAACATTTTCTGACTTATCCAACTTCAAATTACATTCAATAGGAGTATCAACAACATTACAGTTTGACATCTTAAACTTATTTAAAATATGTTCGACAAAATGCTCCTGATCTAATGATATACAACCATTTTTATATACTTTTACTCTCATACCTAAGCATTCTTTCACTTGCCCTGAATCTTTAGTTTTGAAATTTGACATTAAACTATGTTTCAGTTCATCTGTCAATGCCTTGCTACTGGAAAATATGAAAAAATCATCGACAAACACAGTTTTTAAAATTTGTTCCTTATTTACCTTTTACTATTTAAACATGGTTCCAATTTAGACTTAATATAACCCTGGCTTAACAAACAATCATCTACTCTCTTATTCCACTGCCTTGCTGATTGTTTAAGTCCATAAATTGCATGTTTTAGTTTGAGTACACTGTTACTCTGACATTCTAAATTAGGTGGTACTTGCATGTATACTGTTTCATCAAGGTACCTAGCCATTTAAAAATGCAGTGTTAACATCAAGATGAGTAATTTCTAAATTTAACTTTACACTTAAAGAAAATAACATTCTCAAAGTTGAGTGTGTTAATACAGGTGAGTATGTTTCTTTATACTCCTTTCTACCTTCTACTTGGGTAGAGCCCTTAGCGACTAAACGAGCCCTATATCTCACTTTATTATCACTTTCAAACTTTCTTTTGAAAACCCATAATTTTAAATTCTTTTCACAAATTCTAGAGCATGTGAATGAATTTGTATATCTAGGAAGCATGTTCACACGAGATGGAAAGTATGAAAAAGATATTGAAAGAAGGCTAACTGCCGGTATTAAGGTGAATGGGGCCATGTCGGTGTTGATGGCCAGCAACGGTTGCTGTCCACAGCGTGATATTTGTGCCTACTTTATTGTATGGCAGCGAACCCTGGGTATGTCAGAGGAAGTATGAAGATAGCTTAAATGCAGCTGAGATGCGATATCAGCTGCGAAAAACGTGCGGAGTAACGATCTTAGTTCGAGTCCGGAATCAAGAGATTCGCAAATCAACTGGCGTGAATCAGGGCGAGATTGAAAAGATGAAGAAAGGCATGCTACGCTGACTTGGACATATAGTAAGGTTGAGTGAAGAAAGATTGACGATACAGATATACAAAGCAAAAGTGTGTGCAAGAAGACGCAGAGGAAGGCCACGTTCCAACTACCTGGATCAAATCGATCGGACGCTCAAGGACGGGAACGAAAAGAGTACTCGAAACCGACGATCATGTATGAAGAGACTGATGAATGTGGACGAAGCAAAAGAAGTATAAAGTCTAGAGAGAACTGGCGCTCTATACTCCCTGCCTACCCCCTTAGGGACTTGGTGTGATGATATGTATGTATGTATGTACATTTTCACCCATGCGAAGCTGGGCGGGTCAGCTAGTCTTTATATATATAATTCTTCTGTGAGTGTGTATGTCACTGAACTCCTCCTAAATGGCTGGACCGATTTTAATGAAATTTTCTGTGTGTCTTCATGGGGATTCGAGAATGGTTTAGATTCGCAATTGGACCCGATAGGTGGCGCTGCGATCGTGTTTCAGGAAATTAAATTTTTCATCCAAGCGAAGCTGGGCGGGACGACTAGTCATCAATAAAAATACCATGCCGCGACCAAGACGATCAAATCTTTCTCGACAAAGCCGTAATGCAAGAGTAAATCGAAACATTACGAATGAAAGCACTGAAGAAGTGAAGTGCACGTGAAGTGCGCCGCCTTAGTATGGCTCGACTTCGCGCTTCTCACTCACAAGAGCAAAGGGAGGCAGCCCGTGAAACGGCTCGGTTGGCAATGCGAAATCGTCGAGCAAACCTCAGAGATCAACAGATAGATAATTTACGAAGCAGAAGAAATTCATCAAATACTGATTTGAATCGGGCAGCGTTTCAACGCAATTGCTGCACTGATTACTGCTTGCATACTAGCGTTGGCATTGGGCCAATGGGCGTTGTTTGCGAGTAAGAGAGGTAGGGCAGGGTTTCCTGTTCGAATTAGGAGCTGCCCGCCTGGGGCAGGACCTCCACCTTATAGAAGGCCGTAGCCAAATAACACAATTTTTTGCGTTGTGTTCCTACGTGGTGAATAAGGTTTCCAGAAATGAGCTCCTTGGGGAGGGGGGAGGATTGTTACATTGTGTTGGAAGCAGAGGGATTAAACCCATTATGCTGCCAACACACTGTAACTCTCCGAACACAGAGTGGCAACGCGCAAGTGATACTTCGGTATCGTGAGCGTAAATAGGCTACGGTAACCGTTTCCCATCAGGTGGGCCGTATGCTTGTTTGCCACTCTTGTTGTATAACAAAAAAAAAAAAAGTATTGTGGCGCATTCAAGTTTTGGAGGAGGAGAGGAGGAGTATGGTAACTAACATTGTGACACGAGAATTTTATATATAAGATATATATATATATATATATAATGTCGCGTTCACAGTGTTTTAATGCGGACGTGTTAATAATATATAGGTAATTAGGTACATACAATGCTTAGCGCGGCGTAAGCCTTCACTCGGAATTATTAAGGCTCTGAAAGTTAAACTTATGGTACATGAACTGCTGGCGTTCCTACAGCAGAAGCTGGACGTGATGGACAAAGTGTCAGCAAACCAAGTCTGCGCCTCAAGCTTCAGTGAGGATGAAATCGTCGCTTCAAAGGCGCTTATGTTTCGGTTGCTCAACAAGAGTGACCAGATGCTGTGTCGCCGCCGTGACGCGACTAAGAAAAGCTTGCAAGATATCATCACGCTGATGAAAGAGAAATATCCCGACGACATACCATTGTTTGTGGCGAACGATTTGAATAGGCTCCCTCCCGTCACATTCGACCACGTCGATGTCACGAGCCTTTTGAAAGACATCGTCCTTCTGAAGAAGTCTCGTCTCAAGCTTAATAAGTATATAAGCAGTAAATAATTTCACAGCAAAGGCTGTGACTTTATAAATTACAAGCTTGGCCTAATATGAAGTACTGCTGCCACCTGTAGGCTGTAGTCCTAAAAAAGGCTTTTGACGCAGTAAAAAGCTGGCATGATGCCCACTGCTTCTTTCTACCACCGCACATTTCGCCATCGACGGGGAATATTCCCATACCTTGAAACCAAAAAGGTCTCGTCCTGCGCGGGTCCAAGGAAGTTCCACTCCGCGAACGCTCAGGCTGTGGAGTGTACTGCCCGTTGAGGTTTTGCCTAGAGAGTACAAAATGGAGTTCTTTAAGATAATATATCCTCACGCCTTCCCACAAGGGTCCCCGAAGGGGTAGGCAGAGGTGTATAGGTAATACCCACACACCCACTTTCCGCCAGAGGTATATTAGGTGCCAACGTGACAGATGGCGAGTCCATCGCCGTTAGTCAAGCACGACTATACTTACGTCTTTTGAATTTCTTCTCAGACGTATGCAGGTTTCCTCTCGATGTTTTTGCTTCACCGTAAAGCTCGTGGTGTGACTAATCACTGTACTTAAGTTCAGAAAAACTCATTGGTACAGTCGGGATTCGAACTTGCGACCTTTGCGTCGCAGGCAACTGCTCGAACCACTCGGCCACCACGGCTTTAAGATGTATGTGAAAAGTTTCCTGTAGTTGCGTCTAGGCGGTGATAAACGCATACCAGTAGGCGGACTGCAAGCCTGCGTGCCCCATTGTATAAAAAACAATATTGCGCGGTTCCAAAGGAGTTTCCTTCCGCGAGCACTCAGAATATGGAATGAGCTCCCCGTTGAGGTTTTCCCTGGAGAGTACAGCATAGAGTTCTTCTAGAAGTGTGAAAGGATTCCTGCAGGGTTGGCAGAGCGCGAGCAATTAACCTGGTGTTGCAGGCGTTCATAGGCGCCGGTAACTGCTTACCATCAGGTGGATCGCATGCTTTTTTGCACATGTGTTATAAAAAAAATTGATTAAATAGATATAAACATCATTTTAGAATTACTTTGTTCTACTAACTTGTAAGGATAGTTGAAAGTATAATAATAATAATTTACATTTTAGGTGTCAGTCCCAGCTATCTGTCCGGTAAAAAGGTTGGCGTGTACATTGGCAGCTGTTTCTCTGAGTGTGAAAAGGCCGGTATTTATGGAGCTATGGGCCTCAGCCAAGGTTCTGGAATTACTGGGTAAGTTCATTGACTAACTATTATTATGCACATCAGTGCATGTTTTAAAACGGATTGATCCACTTTTTGTGCGGATGTGCGAACGGAGTGCGGAAAACCTACGGATCACTTATTACTGTACTTGGGGTGTGGGTTAATTTAAAAATACAAATTACTACGAAACACGTATATTTTTTAAAATAAATAAGGAACTTCGTTCCAAAAACCTAAATAAAAGCTTCACAATTCACTTCGCATCCAGAAATGTGTAATTCCTTCCAAGTAGCACTAGCTCTCAGAGTGAACTAGCTCGTTCTCGCACTAATTAAAGTGCCGGCATGATGTGCAATAATTCTTTGGATGGATCGAATGAAATTTGTGCCTTACTTTGAATGACCTCCTCGTTTTGATATGGCACCGATGCAGGCGAGGCAATTTTTGCATTACTTGCATGTTGTTTCTTCATGGGAGCAGTTAATTTCTTTATTACACCCGCAATTATATGCGGGCTGGAAACTATTTTATGCAAGGTGGAACTGGTTGTTATATTAAAATAACTTACCTCGATATCCTAAGCCGATACATAAAATATATATTTTTTATTGTAACAGTTATCGATGGTGATTAATTACTAAAAAAAAATTGATCCTGGATCCGAGTTTTTGGTCTCCGAGAAGGCATTGAGCGCAGCTATAAAATGTTAATAATCTCTATTTCTATCTTAAATTTGCCTATGGTTAGCACATTACATACGATAATGTCTCCTACTTCGAATAACCAATACCAAATATGTACATTGTTATTTATGTTATTATTTTAGGTCCAGCAAAGCTATGTTCGCTAATCGCATATCATACTGGCTAAACGCGAAGGGTCCGTCCGTGACCATAGACGTATCATGCTGCAGCTCCCTCGCAGCACTGGAACAGGCCTGTGATGCGATGAGGCGCGGCGAGTGTGAGGCGGCTATAATCGGGGCCACCAACTTGTGTCTGCATCCACAGACCAGTATTTACTACAGACGGATCACGGATCTTTGCGCGGACGGCAAGACTAAATCCTTCGACCATAATTCCGACGGGTTCGCTAGGTCTGAAGCCATGAATGTACTGTTCCTTCAGAAGGCTAAAGACGCTCGGAGGTAAACCACACCAAAATGGAAACTGGTAGTTGATAATTATCAACTTCTTAAGCATTTGAATTAATTTCATAATCATTAATGTATTCATCTTGGTATCACTTTATAATATATACTCATGCCTACCCCTTCGGGGACCCTTGTGGGAAATAAGTGTCCCCGAAGGAGTACGCAAAGGTGTATAGGTAGTACTCACACACCCAATTTCCGTCAGAGAATAAGTGCCAATTTTTTAAATACCACTAGGATGGCAAACAAACTGCTCGCCTGATTGTAGCGATTCCCGCCGCTTATAGACGCTTGCAACACCAGGGGTATCACTCGCGCGTTGCCGACCCTGCAGGTATCTTTTCACACCCTTCTTGAAGAACTCCATGCTGTACTCTCCAGGGAAAACCTCTACGGGGAGTTCATTAACCGCGCGGTGCGGGAGCTTTGTGGTTCTAAGGTATCGGGATGAACTCCTCGTACTCGAACCTGACCAGTACAGATCTTTGATTTCTGACGTACAACATACGACATCACGCAGAGTCCCTATCAGGATAGCCAGAGCGAATAGAGGGCGAGTTCTCCATATACTTACATACCTCTTTCACTTCGGCCACATTCATCAGTCTCTTCATATATGTGCGTAGGTTTCGAATATATTTAATATTTTTGTAGATCCAGGAAAACTATGTTCGCTAATCGCATATAAAGCTGCGTACGGATATAGCGTACCCTGGCACGCGTAGTCAGTATACGCGTGTCCGGAACGCCATGTCCATACTTGCAGCTACGCGTAGACTCTTGGGGAACGCGTACCGCGCGAGCTGGCTCGCGCGCGAGTCGCCGTAAGTCGGTTTTCGGTCGCGCGTCAAAGAAGACTCGCACGACCGGGTACGCTATATTTGGACGGCAAAATGAATAGTCACGCGTGTTCTTCGAGTTTCGATAGTGAAAATATTATCAGATTGATTCAACTTTATGAATTTCATCGGGTCTTGTGGGATAGCACACTAGCTAATTATCGAAATAACGATTTACGCCAAGATGCATGAAAGGCAATTTCAAACGAACTAAAAATTGGCGAACGATGGCGAATGACTGGGGCTCGCGGAGCGCTCTGGATCGATTGACCTCGCGTACAGGTTCGCGGCGGTCCGTACAGGCTGTCCACGCGTATCCAATATACGCATATACTGACTACGCGTGACTGGGTACGCGATATCCGTACGCAGCTTTATACTGGCTTAACTTTGTTTATTCTCGGTTTGTACAAAAATGTCGGAAAATAACTGCCTTATCTATTATAATGTCGGAAGATGCCGAAGAACTGCCTTATCTATTATAAATTGCTAAAATTTGCTTAGATTCACGCAGGTTTTTGATTCATTAAAAAATAATGGCTTGCTAAATTAATCAAAAACCCGCGGAAACAGGATCAAATGATTAAAAAAATTACATGTTTTACTCATCCTCCCCATAAAATTACATCGATATCGAATCAGTTCTTGAATCTTTAGGGTCTGAGTATTTACATCACATAGTCATGGGCGACTTTAATACTGATCTCCTTAATCCCAACTCCCCTCGAACCCAAAAACTGCAATGCCTAATTAATTCAACAAATTTTCATATCTTACCTCTCCAAGCCACTCACAATAATTTTAACAGGAATTACACTTGGTTAGACCTGATCATCACCTCAAATCCTTCCCTCGTCCCTTCTCATGGTCAACATCCCGCTCCGGGATTTTCACATCACGACCTTATTTTCCTTTCCTATAATATAAAACCTCCTAAGCCGCAACTTAAAACTCTGCACAGGCGTTGTTTTGGGCGTATGGATGTTGATAAGTTACGTCTGGATGCTTGTAATATTGACTGGAGTGCCTTACATAGTGCCCATACGGTTGATCAAAAAGTCCAGATCTTCAACGACAGGATTCTCAGACTTTATGATGTCCATGCTCCCGTGAAGAGAATCAGGCTGAAGCATGCTCCCGCGCCTTGGCTGACTGCAGGCATTCGAATGGCAATGAGGCGCAGGGATCGTGCATTTCGCAAGTACAAGAGGGATCGTAGTGTAGAAAACTGGGACAACTTTAAGAGAGCTAGAAATGTGTGCAATCAAATGATACGTAACGCTAAACGCCGCCACATTATCAACAATATTTCTTCTTCATCTCCCGCTGACATCTGGAAGTTCCTTGGAACTCTAGGTGTCGGAAAAACATGTAAACCTGGTCTTCCGATGGCGATTGGCTTAGACGATATCAATAAATATTTCACCTCTACTACTTCTTCATTGGATCGTCTTTCCATAAGCCAGACGGTTGACCACATAAATGGCTTACCCCATCCCAAAATTTGTTCATTTAAATTTTCTCCAGTGACACCGGATGAGATTAAAATAATAATCAACTCTATTAAATCTCTGGCTGTAGGCTGCGATAACATTAGCAGATACATGATTATTATAATCCTTGACCAAATTCTTCCCGTGATCACTCATATCATAAATGCTTCCCTCGAGTCCGGATCCTTTCCCACTTTATGGCGCAAAGCTTTTGTTCGTCCTTTGCCTAAAGTACCCAATCCCTCACTGCCTAACCATTTCCGTCCCATATCCATTCTCCCTTTCTTATCCAAAGTCCTTGAGAGCTGCGTTCATAAGCAGTTGTCTGTGTTTGTTCATCAAAATAATATTCTCAGCCCATACCAATCGGGATTTCGACCTGGCCATAGCACAGTCACCGCTATGCTTAAAGTGACTGGCGATATAAGGTCGGGCATTGAGGACAAAAATATCACTGTGCTTGTCCTAGTTGATTTTTCAAACGCCTTTAATATGGTCAGTCACGATATCCTACTATCCATCCTCTCCCACTTTATGATCTCATCCGAATCACTGGAATGGTTCCGTTCTTATCTTCAAGGACGCCAGCAGTCGGTCCACGTAGATGATTCATCATCAAATTGGAGTGACATAGGCTCTGGTGTTCCACAAGGCGGTATTCTCTCTCCACTTCTATTTTCATTATTCATTAACCTTTTATCTTCCGAGCTTCAGTGTGCGTATCATTTGTACGCCGATGACCTGCAAATTTACTCTCAAGCTAGCATTCAGAATCTGCCACAAGCCATCGATGATATTAACCGAGATCTAGACTTAATAAAAAAGTGGTCTGATCGCTTCGGATTAGCCGTAAATGTGGCAATAATGGTTGGTGGTTCCCGTATGATGAGTAAAATTGACATGGCAAGAATGACACCTATTGTTTTTAATGGAGCCACCATCCCAATTAGTCCCACTGTCAAGGATCTCGGCTTGTACATCGATGCTACTTTTGGGTGGCAAGTGCAGGTCTCCGATGTGTGTCGGAGGGTGACCGGTGCACTACGATCTCTTTATCGGTTAAAGAATCTTCTACCTACCAAAACCAAGACAATGCTTGTGCAGACTTTAATTTTCCCCATAATCGACTATGGTGATGTCTGTTATACCGACCTGAATGCAGATCTGCTCAATAAACTGGACCGACTTCTCAACAGTTGCATTCGATTCATATTCAATCTGCGTAAGTTTGATCACGTTTCTTCCTACCGCTCCCAACTAACATGGTTACCTATTCGTCAGCGACGTAGTTTGCGGTCAGTGACTATGCTCTTCACTCTCCTTCACTCTCCCAATGCTCCTTCTTATCTTACTTCACATTTTCAGTATCGTTGCTGTAACCATGTTATAAACTTACGCTCTGCCGACAATCGTCTCCTCCTCTGTCCAACTCATAGTTCTACTCTTGTTCATTCTTCTTTCCCTGTCCAATCGGTCTTACTATGGAATGCGCTCCCCCCGGAAATCAGGATCTGTAATAGCCGTGACACATTTAAAGCGAAAGTGAAGCAGCTTTACTTCCGTCATGCAAAAACTGAATAATATTTATGTGTATTATATGATATATATGTATATATATATATATATATATTATATATATATGTACATGTATTATAAGTAGATTTATTCGTATTTATATATTGTCTATTATATAATTAGATGTATGATATTGTAACATATTATAATATATAAAGAATTTATGTTTATATTTTCCAACTATTTATTTCTTTTATAGCCTGCCATGCCTATCTCTGCATCACCCAAAGGTTAACTGGTAGAAAATGCCTTTGGCATTAAGTTCGCCTTAGCAAACATTTTTTGCAGGAAGTATTAATAATAATAATAATAATAATAATAAAATTACATGAATAAGCAGAATAAGAAATACATGAAAAAGCCCCCTTCACTCAAAGGCTCTTTCTAATAACTATATATAAGTATAGTCGTTATTATTTCTTTTAGGATCTATGCCGATGTCTTACACGTAAAAAGTGAATATACCTCTTTATTACGTGGAGAACTTGGACCCAAATATGGTTATTATAGAGAGCCCAATAATATGGCTAACTTCATCGAAAACTTTTATGAAGAGGCCAGAATTGACCCCCATGTCGTCGAATATGTTGAAGCATTTGGTTCTGGTAGGCACCCACCTCTTTCATTTCTTACTATTTGTGTATACAATCCACTTGAACCTGAGCCTTAACTTCAAACTTACAGCTGTACCAGAAGCAGATAAATCAGAATTGGAAGCTATTGAAAGAGTGTTCTGTAAGATCAGATCCGAGCCGCTCCTGGTTGGCAGCGTCATGTCAAATATTGGTTATACTGAGGCAGCTTCCGGGATCTCAGCGATTACTAAGGTTTTCTCGTTATTTAATATTTATATTATATATTTTCTTAGTTTTCAGGTACTGTATTTGTTTGATTTCAATTAAAAAGATGTATTGTTAAAGTCGTGGAGTCGTAAATGTACTATTTTAAAGACAGGCTGGTGAAGATTGTTACTGAAATATCAGTGAGAATATTATGACTAGCCTTAACCCTTTTGCCTCTTGGAGCTAGGTGTTGCTGGGCTACCACAAGGGTGAGCTGGCGGCCAACCTGCACTGCGACACGCCCCGGCAAGACATCGCGGCGCTGGGGGACGGGCGCATGCGCATCGTTACGGAGCACCAGCCCTTCTGCCGCACCTACACCGCCGTCAACGCCATGTCCATCACGGGGGTCAACGCACACGTCCTTTTGCATGGCCACTATAAGCCAAAGGTACTATTTAACACGATTTTTTTTTAACATATGGTTAGGTATTATTAGTAAATAGTTTGCATGTGGCTACTCTAAATAAAACCGTGCGAATGTGTTTTCGTTGAGACGAGCTGGTACGCACGAGTATAGTATGATGTCTTAGTCTTACACAAATAATATAAACGAATATAAATTTGTTGCATGGATGGTCTTCTATTTGGCTAAAATAATATGTTTTGGCCAAAAAGCACACGGCCTGCCTGTCAATAATAAGCGTTACTAATAGTTTATTAGTAGTTAGTGATACCAGCTTACGAGATACGAACCTCTCTTCTATATTTTAATGATATTATCCTATCGTGCTGTTCGAATATTTCTGATTTCGAGTACAAT
This sequence comes from Drepana falcataria, assembly GCA_945859725.1. Classification (NCBI taxonomy): domain Eukaryota; kingdom Metazoa; phylum Arthropoda; class Insecta; order Lepidoptera; family Drepanidae; genus Drepana; species Drepana falcataria. The sequence continues at coordinate 2,708,649 of OX243941.1, read as the reverse complement.
GTTTTGGAAATGTATTAATAATGTATACTCTAATTTGTATCTTCTACTCATTAAAGGATACCAATCGCTACAAATGCAATATTCCACGCCTCGTAACCATATCAGGCAGACAAGAGTCCTCAGTTATGAAAATCCTCAACGATCTGAAATCACGCCCCATAGACCCCGAGGAGCTAGCATTGCTACATAATATTCACGAGACTAGAATATCTGGTCACCTAGGAAGAGGATTCACCATTCTTGGTAAGCTTGAGAATTAAACTTTGACACCATTTTCTCTACGGGATATTTGCGAAAGGAACAGGTTTATTATTACAAAAGCACGTCACGATTAGACTCTAAATTACTGTGTTAACGAATGTGGAGCAAATAAAACAATCTGTAATATTCGTAGTGTGCTTTTATTTTTGGCGATTGCTTATTAAAAAGGCACTGAGTGTCAAGATATTCTAAATATTGTGCTATTGATAGTGTTTACATCACTGGCGTAAACGAGGTTGTGATTGTAAAGATGAGGAAGGGCATGATACGTTGCTTTGGACATATTTATTTATTAAATTTACTGCCATACGTTTAAGCCGTGGTGGCCGAGTGGTTCGAGTAATTGCCTGCGACTCAAAGATCGGAGTTTTTCTGAACTAAGTACAGTGATTAGTCACACCACGAGCTTTACGGTGAAGGAAAACATCGAGAGGAAGCCTGCATATGTCTGAGAAGCAATTCAAAGGCATATGTATAGTCGTGCTTTGAGTAACGGCGATGGACTCGCCATCTGTCACGTTGGTACTAAAATATACCTCTGACGAAAAGTGGGTGTGTACGTAGAACCTATACACCTCTGCTTACCCCTTCGGGGAACCTTGTGGGAAGGTGTGAGGATATATACATATACATTATGTACATAAAGACAACATTTTATACAAAACAAGCATAGGCGAAATGACAAAAAATACTATAAAATATATATCCTCACGCCTTCCCACAAGGGTCCCCGAAGGGGTAGGCAGAGGTGTATAGGTAATACCCACATACCCACTTTCCGCTAATACAAAAAAGCGGAAATATTCAAAGATTTGTAAAGTGAAGTCGTAACAAACATATTTTTGTGCGCTTAAATCGCGAACGCTAGCTAAACCTTAGGAGATAGGTCAAATTTATGTACGATGGTACCGTATATATTAAAAAGTACGATATGTAAAAGTGTCCGCGATGGTATATATTTATCTCTAAAGCATATGTAACCGACAGTAACCTTTTTTATCTTTTACATCTACATTGCGCCTGTGCGAAGCCGGGCAAAGCGCTGGTAATTTTTTTTTCTATAGACAACACGAAAGAAAATCAAGAAACCGTAAGCCTGTGTGAAAAGGCAGATTACTTCGATGACGCCGAGCGTCCGCTGTGGTTCGTGTACAGTGGTATGGGCTCGCAGTGGGCTGGCATGGGCGCGCAGCTCATGCGGATACCTGTCTTTGCTGCAGCCATCGAACGGTGAGTAATAATAAATATAATGTTTGATAGACGGACGTTTCTAGACCAAATTAGGGACGTCTTGAAAAAAGGTCAGGTCAAGAGTACCCTAAACCGAAGAGCATGTATGAAGAGAATAATGAAAGTGGACGAAGCGAAAGAAGTATGTAAGGATCGTAGCAAGTGGAAAGAAGTGGTCTCTGCCTACCCCTACGGGAAAGAGGCGTGATTATATGTATGTATGTTTATTATTATGAGTAATTTTAGAATCGGAAGATGGGAATTAAAAGTTGATTGTTTGTGGTGATCTGAATGGATGAGTTGCCTGTAAGCCCACGAAGATTCCGAGCGTAAGAACGGACCACTTCCTAGTTATAACTAGAATCAGGGGTCTGTTCGCAGGCCGGTGTTCCTACGCTTGGAGTCCCCGTACTGCAGTTGCAGACTGCATCAAAAGCTGGCTTCAGTGTATTAGAAGCAGATATTGAGAAAGGGTATCTGAAAAGTTAGCCTATCTACCGCATGATGTGGCTGAGACTTGAGAGTATCGATGTTTGCTAGCAGTTCCTTAAATTCAGCATGATGTGCGCCGTGAAAGAGATACGCGGCATTTCGAAAAGGCAGACAACCAAAATATCCGATAGATAGTAGGGAATATGAAGTAAAATTGGAAATAAAAAAAAAGAATGCAAGGCATTTTGACTATGTCCACTTGAAGTGAAACTATGAAAGAAAAATATCGATCAGAAATCTGATATGTAGAGAAGCAGCAGGAAACGATGCTATATCGAGGCTATAGCGAAAGGTAGCTGTTACCTTTGACCAACGCACCACTCGCCATAAACAGGGAATGTATCTCTAAATATTGGAAGCAATCAGGATTCGCGTGGCTTTTCATTTGCTCAGACCGTGAGATGAGCTACCCGTTTAGGTTTTCCTTAAAGAATACTTTAAGAAGAGTGGTATTAAGTATTTGAGTTGGATTTCTGTTTGGTGCGTGCGTTAGCAACCAAGCAAAGAAAAACACCCATTTCGATAGGTATCTACTTGCCAACTGTTTGAATTTCTTCTCATACGTATGCAAGTGTTTTCACATTGTTTTCTATCATTACAGATGCCACAAAATTTTGGAACAAAAAGATATAGATATTGTCCACATAATAACTTCAACTAACAAAAGTATTTTCAACAATATTTTGCATTCGTTCGTGGGTATCGCAGCGGTTCAAATTGGACTCACCGATGTACTAAAGGTTTTGGGACTTGTTCCAGATAAAATAATTGGTAAATATTTTATATAGGTTCGGAGTTCACATCAGTTACATAATGTAACAATAATAAATAGCCATTAAAATATTCTAAACTTATTGAATGCAATCAGCTTTTTTTTAGAACGGCCATCGTATAAATATTAGTAAAAAATTGATAAGTATTATATATATTGTGGTAACCACGTATAAATACAGGCCGGGACCGATTACATGCTTATGAGAAAGAAATACATTATATTGCTTGAGTACATATGGGTACGATTAATGGTAATGTTAACACCATTCAGGGCACAGTGTCGGAGAGCTCGGCTGCGCATACGCTGACGGCTGCATCACGGCCGAGGAGATGATCCTAGCCGCGTACTACAGAGGTCTAGTTTCAGTGCAGACTCCATTCATACAAGGTTCCATGGCTGCCGTTGGAATTGGTTATGCAGAGGTATGCTGACTCATTTTCATTGTATTGTGTTCGATCCTTTACCCTTGTATTTTCTATGGTTCCCTTTATTGATATATTGGTATTTAATAGTTTTTGAGCGTATTGTGTTTGCATAGTATTGACTATGCAAATCTAAAAGCTTAGCATCTACATATATCTACAAAAAAGGAGTTTTGGCTGGAGATATATGACATCCTTGTCATTACACCTTTTCGGGGATCTTTCTGGGAAGGCGTGAATCATAAATTAAAATGATACATTATAGAACTTTTGGTAGAATTCTCCGATTTTGTGAGATGTAAATGCATGCAAAAAAAATTAAGATATATTTAATTGGTGTTAAATAAATAATACTTAATAATTTTATATTCCTCACGGTATGATATGATTAGAAACAAGAAATAATGAAAAGAAAAGTCTTGATAATAGCAAAAAAATACTATCTCACATTATTATTGGAATATCAACTACATACGGAATGCTGACAACTGTAGTGGTGTTCTTTACAGATTTGTAAGATATGTCCACCTGAAATACAAGTAGCTTGCCATAATGGACCAGAATCCTGCACCATATCGGGACCAGCTGACAAGATGGGCGAGTTTGTAGCTGAGCTGACTGCTAAAAAAATCTTCGCGAAGGAAGTGCCGTGTTCCAATATTGCGTACCATTCCCGTTACATCGCTGAAGCTGGTATGGCTACTCACATATATCTTCACCTTCGGCTATTCACAGTTATGATTGTAATATTTTTTTACATTATATCCTAACAAAGGTTCCTGATCTTACTCCAGGTCCCGGATTACTGAAGTATTTGAAGGAAGTGATCAAGGACCCCAAGCCCCGCAGTGAGCGTTGGTTGTCAACTTCAGTCCCGCAGGACAAGTGGGATCAGCCTAGCGCCAAGTACAGCTCCGCGGAGTATCACACCAACAACCTACTGGTACAGTATTGTTACGAGCTGAGGTTCCGGATAATTTAATGATAGCCGGTGGTTACACTTAAACGACACTTTATTCTATAACACTGAATAATCCCGGAAACTTGTACGATAAATCCGCAGACTATACCCTACAAGACTATTCACTATAACACTGATCACTACAGCACAGTACTCCCTAGGCACTGAAACTGCCAGTAGGCTGCGGTAACAGTTTCCCATCAGATGGGCCGTATGCCTGTTTGCCACGTAGCCCTGGTTTCTATGTTGGTCCCGTCTTGGCTTGCTCCATCTGGGCAGTTAAATTTTAGGTGGCCTTTTTCGCCACAATGGAAGCACCGAGGACTAAATGTCGGTCGACTATCTCGGATAGGTGTTATCACTTCCCGGATACGATGGGACCGACGATCTTGACGTGTTGTCTCAACTTCCACGGCATGAGCCAAAGCATCCTTGAGGCTTTCGTGATGTCCAAGTCTGAAAGCAGCTTGTACTTCCAGGTCACGTATTCCGTCGATGAAAGCTTGAACCAGGTATCCTGCTATGAACATAGGCGCTGACTGGTACGCTTTGCGTACAAGCTTGGGTTCGGTCCTTCAACTGGGTATGAAATACGTGCTCCAAATGTGCATCACCGTAGCGAGACTCCAAAGCTTCGAGTAGTTGCTCATAGGTCACATCCTTCCCAATGGCTTCCAATATGGTTAAGGCCTGATCACGTAGTCCCAGCGTGAGCGCAGTCCGGGCTTGTGCTTCATTCCATCCATTGGCCTTAACAACAGCTTCGAACTGGACTTTTTATGCTGACCATGAAGATTTTCCATCGAATAGCGGCGCTTTAAATCATCGCATCGAAGATGTGGTTACCGGAGCGACAATGCCTTCTCCGGATGTCAGGTCCCCCAACGTCTTCCGCTTTACCGCTATTACCGCTATCTGGGCTTCAATTTTGTCAATCCTGTTCTCGACGTCTGTTATACGAGTCTCCTGATGTTGCACCTTTTCTTTGACTGCCGTCAGTTCTTTTCCAATATAACCACTCAGCTCCTTGAGGAGATGGGTTTGTTCCTCCTGACGTTCTTCCTGACGTCGCATTTGCTCTTCTTGACGTCACATTTGCTCTTCTTTATCGTGCGTCAGCTGCTCTTGAAGCTGTCGTATCTGTTCTTCCTGACGTCGCATTTACTCTTCTTTATCGCACGTCAGCTGCTCTTGAAGCTGTCATATCTGTTCCTCCTGATGTCGCATTTGCTCATCCTGACGTCTCCATCCCCTTCAGCAACGCCATGACTGCAGCTACGTCTACGGTAGCCGGAACTTGAGGATTCATTGGCGGTGCATTCCTAGCATCGCCATTGGCCGTCGATTCCGCAGCCTGCTGCTCTTGCTGCACTGCCTGGGAAGGACCCGGAGCATCGCGCCTTTGAGAAGCCTCCAATTGGCGCCCTTGACTCCTGGTACGAGTTCCCGGAGTGTCGTCTTTTGGTAGAATGGGCATAATTATCCCTCACTTCTGACACCAATTGTTACGAGCTGGGGTTCGGGATAATTGAGAATGATAGCCGGTGGTTACGCTTAAACGACATTTTGTTTACACACTGTACACTCACTAAAGTCACTGATAAAACACTTGTGATCACACTCGCTCAGAGAGAACTGAACTCGCACTGAACTCCGGAATCAACTGAACTCAACTGACTGACTGACTCAACTGACTAACTCAATTGACTCACTAAAACTAACTCGACTAACTGCCTGTGCCCATCGGGTGCCGCTTTATATATCGCACCGGCACGATACACTAGAAATCGGTTGAAGGCTCTAGACCGCCATTAAGATGTTCGTAGAATTGCCGGTGAATGCATCCGCAGAACAATGGCCGGGCGACGAAAACAACTTGTCTACGCCCTTTCTTAATTGCCTCCTTTTGTCTCATCATCAGCCCACTCTAGTCCACTGCTGGACATAGGCCTCCCCTAATGAGCGCCATAGCGCCCTGTCTTCAGCTTGCCGCATCTAGCATCTGCCAGCAGTCCTTCGCAAATCATCATCCTACCTGGTCGGAGGGCGTCCTACACTACGTTTGCCTAGTCGAGGTCTCCACTGAAGAACACGTTTACCCCAGCGGTTGTCGGTTCTTCGCGAGATATGGCCGGCCCACTGCCACTTCAGCTTGCTAATTCTTTGAGCTATGTCGATAACTTTGGTTCTCTGTCGGATATATTCGTTGCGAATCTTATCCTTCAGAGAGACTCCGAGCATAGCTCTCTCCATAGCTCGCTGAGCGACCTTAAACTGGTGGACCAGCCCTATCGTGAGTGTCCACGTCTCAGCTCCGTAGATCATGACGGGTAGGACGCACTGATTGAAAACTTAAGTTTTCAAGCATTGCGGTATGGATGACGAGAAGACTCGACGTAGTTTCCCAAACGCTGCCCAGCCCAGCTGGATCCTCCTCTTGGCCTCCTTCTCAAAATAGTTTTTACCGAACTGCAGAATCTGCCCAACGTGTACTCGGAAACAATTTCAAGAAGGTGGCTATGTACGGCAACCGGTGCCGGATCAATGTGGCCATTGATCATGACTGGTTTTATCCAAATTCATGCCCAGACCGATGCGTCGCGAGGCTGAAGCTAGGCCGTCCAGCATCCGGTTTAGCTCCTCCAGCGACTCCGCCATTAGGACTATGTCATCAGCGAATCGCAGGTGTGAGATGTACTCGCCGTTTATGTTGATGCCCTTACCTTTCCAGTCCAGCGTCTTAAAAACATCTTCCAATGCGCTCGTGAACAGTTTCAGGGATATCACATCCCCCTGTCTCACTCCCCTGCGCAATTGAATGGGTTTAGACTGCTGGCCCTGTACTTGGACACTCATGGTAGCGGCGTCATAGAGGCATCTCAGCACCTCGATATAACGATAGTCCACTTGGCACCGCTGTAAGGATTCCAGAACAGCCCAGGTTTCGACAGAGTCAAAGGCCTTCTCATAGTCCACGAAGGCCAGACACAGGGGCAGATTATACTCTTCGGACTTCTGTATAATCTGCCTCACTGTGTGAATGTGGTCTATGGTGCTATATCCTCCGCGAAACCCGGCCTGTTCCGGTGGCTGAAACTCGTCAAGTCTGGCGAGACGATTCGTGATCACTCGTGAGAACAGCTTATTTTTGTCTCGATTCCGGCTAATTGTTATTGTTTGACATGGCTTTCACACGGCGAGACCTCCAGAACCTTCCATCGTAACAGTACTACCTAAAATTATGTAAAAAAAGGTATGATATAGTTAATAGTAACCGATATAAATGTCCTGGTTGTCCACTTTACACAGAGCCCAGTGCTGTTCGAGGAGACGTCACGACTGGTGCCGGCCAACGCGGTGCTGGTGGAGGTAGCGCCGCACGGGCTGCTGCAAGCGATCCTCAAGCGCTCGCTGTCGCCCAGCTGCCGCAACATACCGCTCACCAGGCGCGGGCATCCCGACAACGCGCTCTTGCTGCTCGAAGCCGTAGGCAGGTGCGCTCAACATACGTGATATTAAAGGGACGTTTATAGGTGTTGTGCCTAGTTGACATACGCAATATGTTGTTTCAGTTTATACATGGAGGGGTACAATCCAAAAGTTCAAGCTCTGTACCCACGAGTGGAATTCCCAGTTTCCACTGGAACGCCTTTGTTGTCTCACTTACCTGAATGGGCACATATAGAGAAATGGTAAATAAGAAATTGTGTGTGTATCACATATTTTAAGGGATTCTGTAAATGAACCAATCTTTTACAGAATGCCTTAAAATATGTGATAGGACACAATAAAAGGAACAATAAAATAGCTCACATTAATTACCTTATTTTCGCATGAAAAAAATGCAGCAACGATTTACTTAACCTATTTATTTCTATAAATATATGTATATACGTAAATCGTCTACGTCTACTTACCATAAAACAAGCTTTGCTTATTTTGAGATTAGGCCAATTTGCGTGGCATTGTCCCAAGGTATTTATTTTATTATATAATAATATAATATATCCTCACGCCTTCCCACAAGGGTCCCCGAAGGAGTAGGCAGAGGTGTATAGGTAATACCCACACACCCACTTTCCGCCAGAGGTATATATGTCAACGTGACAGATAGCGAGTCCATCGCCGTTACTCAAGCACGACTATTACATACGCCTTTGAATTTCTTCTCAGACGTATGCAGGTTTCCTCTCGATGTTTTCCTTCACCTTAAAGCTCGTGGTGTGACTAATCACTGTACTTAAGTTCAGAAAAACTCATTGGTACAGTCGGGATTCGAACTTGCGATCTTTGTGGCAACTGCTCGAACCACTCGGCCACCACGGCTATTTTATTAATAAGTAATTAATGAAATTATATTACTTTGTACAATTAATATTTTAGGCGGGTACCCCTGTATGTCTCAGCTCATAAAATTACGTCTGCTGCAGCAAAATTTATTATCTCTATTCATGATATAGAGCACTCGTACCTAAATGGACACGTCATACAAGGTAACCTAATCAATATTGTTTATAGTGAACATTTAAAATCTAATAATCTATCTTTTCTTGTTATCCAGATATAATGTATGCATTAATGTTGCAGGAAAAATGTTGTATCCTTTTGCGGGTGCGTTGGTAGCAGCTTGGGACACTCTAGCTATGAATCTGGGGAAGGAGAAAAGGGAACTTTCAGTACAGTTCCGCGATGTCCATTTATATGCGCAGCCTGTGTTGCATGCACAGCGGCAACTGAAGCTCAGCGTGGCTTTACACCGAGGCACTGGGAGATTTGAGGTAGCTTTAGGAATGCCTTCCGAATCATATCAAATAATTACGCTCAATGAAGTAACAGCTTATTTATAGTCATTAACTGTTTGTCTTATTGGTGTATATTATAAACTTTAATATTATACACTGGACCGCAGCAAAAGTTCGTTAGACTGCTTCGAGTTGGCATTTTTATTTTTTTACTAGCTTATGCCCGCGGCTTCGCCCGCGTGGAGTTCGAAAAAGTAGCTTATGTATTTTCCTGCTAGAATCGGTTCAGCCGCTATGCCGTGAAAGAGCATCATACTTTATAATATAAGAACTTTGAATTTTCGGGATAAAAAAAGCAGTCTAGCCTATGTCCTATTCCTAGGTATAAGCAATCACGATTTCAAATTTCAGCCACATCGGTTCAGCCGTTTTGCGGTGAAAGAACCGCAAACTTCCAAACTTACAAACTTTCACATTTATAATATTAGTAAGATACCACTTGGGTGGCAAACAAGCATGCGGCCCGACTGATGGCTAGCGGTTGGTTAGATGGCTACACCAGGGGTATCACTCGCCCGTTGCCGGCCCTGCAATAATCTTTTCACACCCTTCTTGACGAACTCCGTGCTGAACTCTCTAGAGCAAACCACAACGGGGTGCTCATTCCACATCCTGTGCATTCGCGGAAAGAAACTACTTTGGAACCGCGCAGTGCGAGTCCTTTGCGGTTCCAAGGTATGGGGATGAATTCGTCGATGGCGAGAGGTGCGTTGGTAGAAGGTTGAAGTGGGCATCATTTCGAAAAGTTCTTCAGAACACTCCCCGTTAAACAAGCGGTAGAACACACACAGGGAGGCAAAGTCTCTCCCCAGTCTTAGTGGTTCCAAGCCGTATGGGATCATCGACAATCCTAGTGGCGCGTTTCTTAACCGCGTCAAAAGGTCCTAGCAGGTTTTCAGGGGCTCCAGCCCACAGGTGGTAGCAGTACTCCATATGTGGCCGAACTTGCGACTTAAAGTAAAGTTGCAGCCTTTGTACCGATGTGAAGTACTGCTTAGCTCTGTTGAGCACACCGAGCTTCCTGGATGCCAGCTTAACCTTGTACTCTAAATGACCACGTAACTGGACGTCGCTAGAAATGTCAACTCCAAGGATCCTAATGCTCTCCGAGATGTTCAGAGGAGTGTTCTGGAATTGTGAAGCGAACTTGTGTCTTAGTGGGGTTGAAGTGGTCTAGGTTTAGTCGACCCCAATCGGAGGTACTACAAAGTGTAGTCTCGATTTCAGACACAAGTCGTTCGCGGCTTTCTTCCATAGTGGACCTAGGGAGATTAGCTTGGCCCGTGTAGTAAGTTTCCCCAGTGCTGTCATCTGCATAGCAATGGATGCCCTCAATAGAAAGCATGTCATTGATATGCAGAAGATACAGAGTCGGGGACAACATAGAGCCTAGCGGGACCTTCTTTCATTTCACGTGGCGTGATTGACGGTAAACTCCGCTGGCGGACACGTCGTCCAAGTTCATCCCATGCATGCTCGAAGGGTTTATATCAGGGCGGCGTGCTGGCGTGCTACCATTATTCTGTTTATACCTTGTACAAACAGAATCTAGTCTCGTCTGTAAACATAACTCTTGACCAGTCAATCACGATTAAGTTTCTGTGGAGTTTTAATGGCTTTAAATTTGCTTCAGCCAGATGCCGCATTACTGTATCCATACTCAAATTGTTTCCTCTAGCTCGTAAATTTATGATTCTTTACTTCAGCAACCGTAAGAGAGCTATTTCCCAATTTGAATTGTGAAATCCAATATATATGTATATGTCTCCAGATCATCGATGGTCCTTCAAAAGTAGCTTCAGGCTATATCGTTGGAAGTATACCGGACAATGGCGGAGCTTACAAAAGACGATTCGAGCATTCTCAGGAGGATACACTTGATGCCAATGCAATTTACCAAGCTCTGCAGGAGAGAGATTACTCATATAGGTGAGCTGCAAATTATGTCAAAAGTTATTCCGTTAAGAATGAGTTATAATGCTAAGCTTACTTCCAATATAAATACCCGCAGTCATGGATAAAAAGAGCACATAAAATGCTTCTCAAAATTTAGTTGTATATAATACAGATACGGAATCAAAATATCTCAAAAAACTCAGTTTATCTTACTCATACCTCTAAAGACTAACATGCAAAACTTAAACTTGTATAAATATATATATAATAATAAATAATAATAATATATACCTGGGACGATTCCACACAAATTGACCTAGTCCCAAGTTAAGCAAAACTTGTGTTATGGTAACTAGACAACGATATATTTACTTATATAGATAGATATATACATAAATACATAGGACATCCAAGACTAAGGTACAAATACTCGTGTTCATCACACAAATATTTGCCCTCAGCGGGATTCGAACCCGCGACCTCAAGTTTCGCAGTCAGGAGCTCTAACCACTAGACCAGACGGTCGTCTATATATATATATATATATTTATACATATACATATATATATATATATATATATATATATATATATATATATATATATTTTACTAGCTTATGCCCACGGCTTCGCCCGCGTGGAGTTTGAAAAAGTAACTTTAAAAAATTTCCTGGTAGAATCGGTTCAGCCGCTATGCCGTGAAAGAGCATCATACATTATAATATATAAGAACGTTGAATTTTCACGATCGAAAAAAAAAGTTGCCTATGTCCTATTTCTAGGTATAAGCTATCACCATTTCAACTTTCAGCCAAATCGGTTCTGTCTTTTGGCCGAACCGATTGATGAAATGAAAATAAAAACAAGCAATTCAAGATTGTAATTTAAAAAAATTTAAACAAATAAAACATTTTTTAAAATAAAAAAAAATCTGTGGTGTCTTACTTTTTAGTCATTTGCAAGTTTTAATGGCTTTAAATTTGCCTCAGTGAGACGCCACCTTACTGTATCCGTACTCAGATTACTTCCTCCAGCTCGTAAATGACGATTCTTTACTTCAACAGCCGTAAGAAAGGGATTTCTCAAATTTGTTGATCTCATATAACGATCCTGCCGCGCTGTCGTGCACTTTGTGCGACTTGTTCCTGGTCTTCGAATATTGAGTCCAGTTTCATGGAAATGCTGGTGTACTCGCTAAACTGTAGAAAGAGTCACACCAACGGTTCTCTCTATATTTACGTGACTGTGACCATCTTCAAGCATTGTTAGGATCGTCTTACATTCTTGAGGGGTTAATAACATAATGACTTCAGAAAGAAATATATATATAATTGACGGGGCCTTCATGGGCCTCGTCGCTCGATGAGCTGATGAGCGGGGGTGTGAAGGGAACGGATGGGCTGATGAGAGTAGGTGAACTGACCTGATTTGATGGAGGGTGACTTTCTCCACACGGCACGTGGCACGGGACACTCCTTCTTCCTTCACTTATGGGGAATGCACACAGAGTCACTAAGTCTATGTAAGTTACTAGGTATTGAGCCGAAATATGAACAGTGATGAGCGATGAGCGTTATGCGGGATCGAATCAAGCGAGAGTTAGACGCACACACCGGGAGTTCGGCGCGCGGGCTCCGGGGTCGAACGAACAGTTAAGTGTCACTTTATATCGAGCAGAATGAGAGCTGAGAGAAGAGCAGAGTTAAGCACGCGCGCCGCCTCGGGCGGGGGTCCTCCGCACTCCCCCCGGACGTTACACGGCACTTCTACATCGGCCGGAGGCGGGAACTGCACTGTTGTATGAGTTGTATTGAAACGTCACATTTAAAATGTCACCGGCTAACCGGCAAGCGCGCGCGCCGCGTTCCGTTTCGCCAAATGGCGGAAACAATAATTAAGGCAAAGACAACATATTTATATTTTTTTGGTGCTTAACTAAAACCAACGCGAAACAAGCGATTTTTTTGGTTACTTAATTAAAAAATAACCATTATTTAACATTTCCAGTTTTTACAATTATTAAAAATAGATAAAAAAAAATTATATACATTATTATATAATTTTTTATGGCAATGGTCTTTAATTTCTAAACTATCCTTTTTTGTTGAGGTCCACTGTATATTAAGTTATTAAACTGCAAACAATTTACAATAAATCTGCATAAATAGCCGAGGTACGAAGATGACTGTAGTATTCAAGAATTTTCAGATGACAGTTATTAATAAACAAAATCCATTACATTTGCACGCAATACCTATATCCTGCAAAATAATGTTTTACTGTATATTTCAAATTCTAAGACCAATTAGAATTTTCTCCGCAGCGGTGAGTTCCGCAGCCTGCGCAGTGTGAACACGTCCTTGACTGAGGCTGATATCGTGTGGTCCAACAACTGGGTTACCTTCCTCGACGGAGTGCTGCAGCTCAATGCGCTGAGGCACGCGCACGAGACCGTCTCGCAAGTCTGCCATATTAGAAGTCTGTGCATCAATGTCAAAGAACACACCAACAGCTACATGAATAATTCTGGCGATGAGATAACTGTAAAGGCTAATGTTTGCGATATTCAAGGCTATACAAGGTAAATTAAATTAATGTTACTGTGTCAATATAATATCTCAACACTAGTATCAAATAAAAACTTTCATGATTTCATAGATGCGGTGGAATATTAATTAATGACATTCGACTTCGGGACTTACCGCGGGCTGTAGACAAATTTCAGCTCAGACCTTTGAAATTGATTTCACAAATCAAAGAACAAGTCTCTGTGAAGAGCGCAGTCTATCTCCGTATTTCGTCAATCGGCGACCTTAATTCTTTACACTGGGTGGAGGTTCCTGAGCCCACTGCACCAGGAGTTATAGTTACGGTATGTATCTAAAAGAAATGTTTTCATTACCTTCCTCTGCACAGTAAATTAATAAGTATTTTAGCGACGGATGCTCATACGACAAATGATTATATTAACTCGTTTCCTTCTCTGATCAACTCAATTGGTATAATTAAAGGAGAGTCTATCATAATCGACTCCATTATTAAGAAATCTGATTTCGTTGGCAAAAAGTTCTAATAAAATGTATCAAAATGCCTCGGCTTATGCTAGGAACAAAAAACTTCTTGTTGTTATATGAAGTGAAGTCCACTGTTTTTCACTCTGTTCTGCCATCGTATTTGTACGATTTGCAGGTTCACTATGCCGGTTTAAGTAATATAGACGTCATAAAGGCAACTGGGATTACGCCTTTCAACAGCAAATTAAATAACTGTTACGGTATGGACTTCAGTGGTATTACCGAAAGGTAAGTTAGGCTGAAAATACTTGTTTGCCAAATGAAAATATAGACTATAGCATATTTAACCATGGCTAACAGTGGTGTACGCGTGATGGGTATCGTGAGCTGTGGTTCAGCAAGCAGCCGAGTGCGCGCGCAGCCGGAGTTGCTGTGGCCAGTGCCAGCCCACTGGAGCTTAGAAGACGCCACCACCGTACCGCTCGCGTACGCTCACGCCTTCTACTGCCTCGTGAGTGTATCAACAAACATCCTTACTTCTATAAATTTTATTTACAGACATAGGGAATGAATAAGTCGGAGTATTCGGTGAGACGAGTAAAAATCTGGAAAAAATTAAAACTACCTTAAATAACGAAAGCGAAAAAGTAGGCCTAAAATGCATACTTACATACATATCATCACGCGAAGTCCCTACCGGAGTGGGCAGAGAGAGTGCTGTACATACTTCTTTCGCTTCATCCACATCCATCACTTCGTACATGCCCGCCGGTTTCGAGTTTTCTTGACGTACCCGTCCTTGAGTGTCCAATTGATCTAGGTGGTTGGAACCAGGGCTGGATTTAGGGGAGGTTGACCGGGGCTACTGCCTCGGGGCCTCCACAAAGAAGGGCACCCACACTAGAGACTTCGGGGAAAAAAATTTAGACTAGTGAACACTAGTAAACAATATTTCGTTTGAATTTTTGCACCGGCACTTGCGTCAGGACCACTGTCAGGTCTGGACGCAAGTGCCGTGCGCTAAGGCCGAAGTGCCCTAACCTCCGGGGCGGCGGCACGTGTGGCACTACAAGGCAGCAGACTGGGATGGATTGCGTGAGTTTTACGCATCGTACCCGTGGAGGCAGATCTGCTTTGCATCAGATGATCCAGACCCCTGTGCAGCAGCCGTCGCTGAGATGATACTGGCGGGAATGGAATGCTACATTCCAAACTCACTAGTAGCTACAGGGGTAAAGAAACAGCCGTGGTTTAAAAGGCCCTGCAAGGAAGCTAAATTATCCAAGCAAGCATTGTATGAGGCGTGGACCACGGCTCGATCTAATCTGAACCCCAACATATCTGATGCAAAGCGGAAACTTAATGCTGCCTCGAGGCACTGTAAGCGAGCTATTGCCAGGGCAATATTTCGGCAGATTTCGTCAGCAGGATTGGTAAGAGACTCGCTAGCTACCCTTCTGGCAGCCGTGCTTTTTGGTCTCTTGCTAAGGCTGCTGAGGGTAACTTTTGCCAGTCGTCCCTGCAACCACTTCGTAAGCCGGATGGTAACTTGGCTCTATTGGGCTCTCTCTTTGCCTCAAACTCGACTCTGGATGACGGAGACGCCACACCGCCAATTATCATGCGGTGTGAGAACTCTATGCCGGAGATAAGCATAACCCAACGGGAGGTTCGGCGGGAGATGCTGTCTCTGGACATCCATAAGTCGAGCGGGCCAGACGGTATTCCGGTAGTGGTGCTTAAGCGGTGTGCTCCTGAACTGTGTCCTATTCGCGCTTTCTTACTCCACCAAAAAAGTCCCGACTTCGTGGAAGACCGCCCACGTGCACCCAGTGCCCAAAAAGGGCGATAGATCAGACCCATCGAATTACAGGCCGATCGCCATCACCTCCCTCCTCTCCAAAATTATGGAGCGAGTGATCAACACGCAACTCCTGCGATATCTAGAGGGTTACGGTTTGTTGAGTGACCAACAGTATTTTATAGTACGAAGCTTCCATCCTACGGACTGCCAGAGGGATTATGCAAATGGGTCGCCAGCTTTCTGTCCAGCAGATGCATAAGAGCCGTCGTTGACGGTACCTGCTCCGAAAGCATGGACATTAATGCTGGCGTCCCGCAAGGCTCTGTGTTGTCCCCGACTCATTTTTTTTTTTTACAACAAGAGTGGCAAACAAGCATACGGCCCACCTGATGGGAAACGGTTACCGTAGCCTATTTACGCTCACGATACCGAAGTATCACTTGCGCGTTGCCACTCTGTGTTCGGAGAGTTATAGTGTGTTGGCAGCATAATGGGTTTAATCCCTCTGCTTCCAACACAATGTAACAATCCTCCCCCCTCCCCAAGGAGCTCATTACTGGAAACCTTATTCACCGCGCAAAAAATTTTATTATTTGGCTACGGAGTTCTGCAAGGTGGAGGTCCTGCCCCAGTCGGGCAGCTCCGAATTCGAACGGGAAACCCGTTATGCCCTACCTCTCTTTTATGCCCTACCTCTCTTTTATGCCCTACCTCTCTTACTCTGTTTCTTCTGCATATTAATGACAAGCTTTCTATTGAAGGCATTCATTGGTATGCAGACGACAGCACTGGGGACACTTACTACACGGGCCGTGCTAATCTCCCTCGTTCCACTGTGGAGGAAAGTCGCGAACGACTTGTGTCTGAAATCGAGAGTACACTTCGCAGTGTCTCCGATTGGGGTCGAATAAACCTAGTACACTTCAACCCCACTAAGACACAAGTTTGCGCGTTCACCGCTTAAAAAAACTCCATTCGCTGTGGCTCCAGAATTCCCGAACACTCCCTTGAACATCTCGGAGAGCATTAGGATCCTTGGGGTCGATATTTCTAGCGACGTTCAGTTCCGTGGTCATTTAGAGGACAAAGCTAAGCTGGCGTCCAGGAAGCTCGGTGTGCTCAACAGAGCTAAGCAGTACTTAATACCGCAACAAAGGCTGCAACTTTATAAGTCGCAAGTTCAGCCACATATGGAGTACTGCCGCCACCTGTCATGTGGGCTGGAGCCCGCTGGATACCAGCTAGGGCCTTTTGACGCGGTTCAGAAACGCGCCGCAGAAAACGAAAAGAAGGGTGTGAAAAGATTCCTGCAGGGTCGGCAGCGCGTGAGTGATACCCCTGGTGTTGCAAGCGTGCATAGGCGGCGGTAACCGCTTACCATCAGGCGGACCGCATGCTTGTTTGTCCACCAAGTGGTATAAAAAAAAATGTGGCTAAGTGATTATTTACACAGGGTGGGATGTGATCTTTAAATGTAAGAGCTCGGTCATAGGTCACCCTAAGGTCATTAATTGACAATACACGAGAAATAGTTTCACCATCCAAGCAGTAATTAAAATGGATGGGTCGTGACTCTCGGCCGTAAGTCATGTCATGACGTAGCACTTACTAGAGTTAAATAAAATTTTGTTCTCGACGCTCCATTGGTAGACTGCATCTACGAGTATGTACTCTTAGTAGAAATCTACAGTCATCCGCATATAGGAGACACTTGGAAAAGTCAATCCTACAAGTGAGGTTGTTAATCATAATCAAGAACAATGATGGACCTAAAAAGGATTCCTGAATCACTTCAGACCTGGTAGTATAAGGCTCCGACTCAAAACTCCGTGATGTATTTTATATGTAAATGAAAACTTCTTTTATAATACACAGGGGCTGAAATCAACACCGGGCAAGCACCTCAGCGTCCTCATACACGGAGGAGCCGGTGGGCTAGGACAAGCCGCTATATCAGTAGCTTTAGGTCTGGGCCACCAAGTGTTCACCACTGTGAGCGACGTACACAAGAAACGATTCTTACTTAAGCTATTCCCGGAACTAAAAGGTACTTATTTCATAGTATTTTCAAACAATATTTTCATTTTATTCAACCTCTGCAAAAATAAAGCACAAATTTAGAAATATGAAATATAAGGGTTCCTCCTCTCGGAATCAGGGTCCAATCGACCGGTGACGAGAGTTCCAAAAAAAAGGTCCCCGTCTGTAAACATGCGGTATCAAGGAGCACCTGCGGCTTCCTGTATGAGGTCTTGATCCAGCCTCATACCGAGTTGGTCTTCAGGTGTCGGCCAAGGCCCTTTGCTTAAGGCTGCCAAGAATTATTTTTAAAAAGGATTTTCTAACAAAATTTACGTTCCTATATACAGTCAAATACAGAATTAGGTAATTGATTCACACGTCTTTCAATTATGTTATCTGTCAAATAAACATATACCTACTTACTAATTTAATTTTTTTTTATACTCAATGGCATTGCTA
Organism: Drepana falcataria; assembly: GCA_945859725.1. Classification (NCBI taxonomy): domain Eukaryota; kingdom Metazoa; phylum Arthropoda; class Insecta; order Lepidoptera; family Drepanidae; genus Drepana; species Drepana falcataria. The sequence goes on along the minus strand of OX243941.1, from coordinate 2,690,512 downwards.
GCACTAACTTTAATTATTAAATAGCTGAGAAAGGTAACATTCGATTTAGTTTTTGCAAGGTTTTTTTGCCTTGTACATAGGAGATCCAAGACAAAGAAACAAATTCTTTTTAATATTTTTTTTATTTATTTATTCTAGGAAAAAAATATATAGTGTACAAAATTCGAGATGGTCACACAGTTCAGATACAGAAAATAACAGAGTGTATGTGCGTGTGCGCATGTGTGCCTGTGTGCGCGTGTGTGTGTGTGTGAGTGTATGTGCGTGTGTTAGATATAAATTACTCAAATAAAAGTTACATACAAGACTTCGTGAGATTCTGGGTTTCTTAGTACGTGAGTGAGAAGAGCCACGATTTAACTTGTCGATTAAATAAATTCTCGAAATTTTTATTTGCTTTGTTGTATAACACAGAACTAACTATGTATATGGTAATGATGGCTGGATAATGTTGTTCGATGAACTCCTGGTTTACACACATTCCTATAATTTCTTTTGGTTTTAGTATGATCGAGGTTGACCGGAGTTGTCGTGTGTTTTCGGAAAATAATAATATGAACATTTTTGTAACTGATAAAACATTAGGTACATAATAAGTTGACGTGTAGGAAACAGTATAGGTTTTATGAAGGTTTAAAGTTAAATTATTTACGCGGAGACAATTTAAAATCGAGCGCAATTCAGATTTAATACTTTCGTTCCCACGACCCACGACCTCAAGTTTCACAGCCGGGATCTCTGACCACTAGACCAGACGGCCGTCTTAATAAAACATCCTTCACGGTGCTTATAAATAGTATTTTTTTTAGTTTATTTCGTTTTTATTCTAAAATGAAAGAATATTGTATAATTTTATTAAAAACAGTGAATATATTATATACTAAATATAAACTCTATGTACCTTGCTATCTAGATTACACAAAACTAGCAACTCATTAGTAGGGTAAGGAACATACATAAATACACACTTTTTTAATAAGCTACCTCAGAATATACTAAAATTACCTTTTATAATAATAATAACCTTGGACCCTGAGCCCGATACCGATGGGCCCCTATATTTTATATGTTTTTTTTTTTATATATATTTAAAAATGTAATCTATAAGATGTATTATAAATAAAGAATAATAATAATAACTACTGATAGACTGTGTGTTGCAAAAGCAAAGACAGTACTTTTACATAAAAGCATAGTAGGTATGGCGCCTATAATTTATAATAAAATACCACATGAAATAAAAAAACTGAATGTCAACCTATTTAAGAAACAACTTCGCCAATTCTTAGGCAGTAAATGTTACTACAACATAAGTGAATTTTTAAGTTAATTAATTTAATAATAAGTTAATTACATAATAAGTAGGATAAGTTCTAGGGTAATAATGTAATCGCCATGCTCTCTCAATTTGTACGCCTCCATGGCAAAACATGTAGCCACTTATTATATAAAACCCAACACCAATATGTTCACTCATGTTATACAAATAAATAATATTGTATTCTATTCTATTCTATTTATTTATTTGCAAAAAACATGGTATAAATTGGTATTTATGAATAATGTTGTACATACATGTTTTGCTGAATTTTCAGCATGCAAATTTAGGTCAGTGTTCAAAAAATTATTTAACACTATAAAAGATATTGTCATTCAACCATTTATATAATTTAATTTTAAACTGCCTATAGCTTAACATCTTAAATTTACTAGGTAACTTATTATATACTCTAATGCACATGCCAGACAAGTCTGCCTGGATCTCTACGATTTCGTGCGCAAATGCCATCTTCTGTTTCAAAGAGGTTTTTATGTCTCCATACAAACATACAGACTTCAAAGATATTATAAAGAGAAGGGAGAGGCAGTAGCCCAAGTCTCTTAAACACCGGTCGGCAGAGTTTAGTGCTGTCATTAAACGTGATATGATGGCCATGCATTGCAATGAATTAATTGCTACTGTTGTAGAGAGTAAAATCTTTTTCTACCCCTACGTAAAAGGGAAGAAAAGGTAATAAAAGAAACCTATAGTCATCTATAGTTTTTTATTTAGTATGTGACGTTCAATAAGTGTCCCTTACGTTGAATAAAATATTTTTAATGGTATTGATTTTGATTATACTCTATTCACCTTTATTAGTTCAGTTATTCAATTGAATATTGAGAACCAGTAATCAACAAAAATACATTACCTTTGACTGGCTACTCTGATTGCGATGAAAAATCCAGCCAAATAAATAAGTCAAATACCTAAATAATTTTTCACGTTATACCTACTCAAACAAACAGTCAAAAATATACATTATATGAATTATATTATTCTTAGACGTTGCAAGATACATTAAAGATTATTGAATGTACAGGCACGGTAAGTCTCCAGCTTCGTTATTATGTAAGGATGTCGTTTAATTGCAGATGGTCACATCGGCTACTCCCGTGACAACAGTTTTGGTGATATGGTATTAAGTGCCACAAATGGCAACGGTTGCCAAATTGTGATAAGTTGCGTGAGAGGGGAACTGAAAAATGTAAGTCGTACGATCATTATCATTTAGGACATCCGAAGCTACATAATTAATCATAATATAAAATTATTTCAGGTATCTCTTAAGTGTTGCGGAATATATGGCACCGTTTTGGATACTGTTCAAATTCCCTACCAAGAAAACTTTTCATATGGCATGAACAATCTTGTTGAGAAAGCATATAACGCCATTGATTTCGGCTCATTATTCAGAAATAAAACAAGTGACATGCAAGTAAGTATGACTTTTTGTCTCTTGATAAGCATAGAAGTCTGAAAATTAGCACAAAATACAACTAACAACAAGCACATCTTGAATGTGCCTGTAGCAAGGTTCGCGGATAGGAAAATACGCCAATAAAAAATAGCAAAATTCTTTAATCAAGATTTACTAATGAACATCTGAATAATGAGAAATACGTGTTAGCTTTGTTCAAGGATTCTTCACGTGCTTTTGAAAAGCTAGTGATCGTTTAAAGAGAGGTAGGCCATAACGAGGTTTTCCGTTCGAATTTAGAGCTGCCCGACTGGCCGACCCTCCTTATACCTTATACTACCTAGACCTTATAGAAAATATAGTAAGATTAGGTCCGTAGAAGTAGGAAGTCCGTAACCAAATAACAATTCCTACCTACGCGGTGAAAAAGGTCTCCAGTAATTAGCTCTTTGGGGAGGGGGAAGGATTGTAATATTGTGTTGGCAGCAGAGGGATTAGTCCTATTATGCTGCTAACACAGTATAACTCTCCGAACATAGAGTGGCAGCGCGCAAGTGATACTTCGTTATCGTTAGCGGTAACCGTCAAGTAGCGGTATCAGGTGGGCCATATGCTTTTATGGCACTCTTGTTGTATAAAAAAAAACTTTAATGCAGTGACAAAGTGGTGTAACGACGCTGATTTAGTATTTAGTTACACAAAACATCACATATTTATAAGAGTGTTGCCCCACTAAGCATGATTCCCGCTATCTAGTATATCTCGGACAGTATAGTGTCACGGACTGGGGGGTACTTAGACGCACCGTGGTAATAATGCCCAGTAAAATGTTGGGTAAGGCAAGCTATGGAGGTAAAAGCGACGGGTACTGCTTCGGTGATATTGAGTAAATGTAGGAGTGAGTTGTGTTTTTGCCTATAAAGGCGACAACTACCAAGGAATTTGCATTGTGACCTGATTAATGATGTGTATTTTAGGCGGAGAATTGTATGAAAACTGCTTATTATTGTCTGACCTGTCAACTCTATAACAATTGACAGTTTCAATGACATAAGCACGATCATTCAGAAAGGTAAAGGTGTTCCTATGCTTTTCCCATTTGAAAACAGGCATGCTGTGTTGTCAAGCTTACTAATTAAAATATGGATAACAAAGACGTCCCACTTGTCAGTGGGAATCTTAGTCTTATCTTATCTTATAATAAAATCCTTAGCGTATTGTCGGTCTCTTGAAATGAGTCAATATGAAATAGGGATTTCAAATGTTTGTTAATGAATTGTTGCTTATAATTGTCTGATTGCACAGAAGAGATCAAGTTTCGTCATAGCTCCAAATTGCTAAGAACTCGCAATATCTCCCTCTAAATAACAGCAGTAGAGCTTATCATTCAGTTTTCTTAATTCCACCTCAGAAGCAATTGCGATACGCCATAGTCGAACGGATTGATGAACTAGGTAGATACGCATAAAATATTTTTTTAAATAAATTAGCACAGCGTATGGGATTTATTTTAGGCTTAAATTGGAAGATAGAAGCTAACGTTTGGTGAACTGCACCCTGTGCAAGTACGCAGATAGAGGAGCATAAATAGGCACGGGCTCACAGATTGGTCGCGGCTTGCTGGGTGGCTCACGTCCGGGATGTCGTACGTAGGCTTACCGGTGCGCTCGTAGTCGCGTAGTCCCGTGGTTGTAAGTGCGTGGATACGTAGACTTAGAGTGCGTAGCCACAGTGCGTAGTCCAGCGCATGCGTGGACCCATACAGAGAGCTTTGTTGTTGTCTTCACTATTCACTCTAAATAGTTTTGTGATTTTTCACCAGCTTGTAAATAGCTACTACTATATACAGAAAAACATGAATAATCAAATTTTTAAGAAATAATAATATATATCAACATTTTACAAAACTGCATTGTAGCGGATCCAGCATCTAATGAGTGAAGGCATTGCTCGCGGCTACGTGAAGCCACTGACTCGTGTTACTTACGAGCCGACAGCCGCGCCCCGCGCCTTCCGCCTGCTGGCCTCCAGTCGGCACCGCGGCCGCGTGCTACTGCGTCTGAAAGACTCGTCGCTGCCCGCACAGCCGAGGTTACTACTGCTGGTACACTGGACTGCTCAACGTTAGATTTTTACAATATTGTCGTGCACCATGTTCCAGGCTGACGTGCACAGCGCAGGGCTCTCACGTGGTTGTGTGCGACGACGGTCTGCTCGGGCTGCAGCTGGCCGACAGGCTTATACAACGCGGCGCCAGAAATGTACTCCTGCATTGTGAATTGCTGCCCGCACACGTGCAGCTCAAGATTCGGTGATAAAATTTAATCCATAAATGGCAGAGGATTTCAAATTATTATGAGATGTTATTTAGTAGTATTCATTTTCCTAATGATTTTACTTTAGCTCGTGGCAGACGATTGGTGCCAAAGTTAATGCCTCGTCGGGAAGTCTGCGTAGTAGCGATTTCATGAACTTGCTCCTGAGCGCCGAGCAACTTGGCCCAGTGGAAGGAGTGTACGTTGCAGCAACTACTGCGGACAGTGACATGTCAAAGCACTTTTCTAATGTGCTGGCGCACTTGGACAAGGCTGTGAGGGCAGCATGCTCCTCTTTAAGGTATTGTGTAATATTAACGTTTACCTGTATAGTTATACATACATTATATGTTAATCATGGCGCAGATCCCTCTCAGGCTAGCCAGAGCGCAGTGGTAGTGCTAATTTACCTAAGTTCTTATATTTTTTTTCAGTTACTTTGCGATGCTGACAAGTGATGTAACTACCGCCTTGCCTATATGTAAGACCAGAGTACTAGATCAACTACCAGCTACATTGCTTGCATGGCCCATGAACAAAGTAAGTATTAAAAGACAGTTTTTGCTCCTCACATGGGAAATTGTACGTCGAATTCAAATTCACTGCATAGTGATTACACCTTAAACATCACGTTATAGCCAAGTCATGTATAGTTTTTGTTGGTACAACTAGCCTAAAGCCGTAGCTCATGAGCCCGAGTCATAGCAGATAATGCGTCAGACTGTAGCTGCTCAAAGGACGAACCAATCGTGTTTTTTTGGAAATACAGTTATTCGACGTGGAGTTAATACCTGAGATATGCACTGAAGGAACATAAACCTTACGAAGAGCAATACCCTTGGGTTGCCATCTCCTATAGGTTGAAGATACCGAGTCAATGGGGCAATTTCAATCATGAGCAGGTGCACCATGTAGCTTACCTAGGGATGTGTGCATTAAGGCTCAAGCCTTGCACGAACGCAAGGAGCATATAATATCGCCTACCTATAACAAACATACATATAGTACTAATACAGCAAAATATGAATATCTAGCGTGCCCAAAGATGTAGTCAAGTATAAAAGTAAATCATTATCAAATATTTTTAGGTTCATGATGTTGAAAACCTACCAAACGTGGATTGTTCTTGGCTACGTATTGTCGTAGAAGGCATGGAGCAAGCATTAACCAGCGCTAATCCAGTTATGTTGATTGAAAAACTCGCCTCTAGGACACAACTGTTTCACAAACTTGCCTCCGTAGCAGGTATGTTGCATCATTATGTTAATGTAAAAGTTCATGCCCAGTTATTGGCTACTATGGCCTCTCCAAGTTAATACAACACTTAATAGTATTTTGTAATTTAGTGTTATATGCTTTACGAACACGGTTACACATTTCGTTCGTTGAATACTTCAGCGATTTAACTACATATTAATAACATTGTATTGTATACGTTCTATAAAATGTACGACAGTTTTTCTTCTAGCCAATTGGAACCATTCACGCTTCTGAAATATTATCTGTTTTTGCAGGCGGTAGCTTTATTTTTTATTTTTTTCATACTTTTACTTGAGCTAAACATAGCCAATATACTTATAGCAAATAGCAACATAGTCACAAATTCCATAGATTTTTTAATTACAGACATAAATACATACCTGTGTCCGTATTACACATAGCGAACGTTAGATTGACATATATCAATTTATACAATTGCCTATAGAATAAAATATCATATGTAAGAAAAATAATACTTCTTTATCATAACCTTGGGAGTTATTAACTCCGACCTTAAAATGGTTATTTTAATGGATCTTACATTATCGAAGCCTAATGATGTGAGGGAACATGTTTCAGATATAAAGGTATCCAATGACATACCAATCACAGCCACCCTACAAGATTTGGGCTTGAAAGATGAAATGCTGCCGTATGTGTCTGGTTTGTTGCGAGATAGGTATAATATTTTCCTCACTGACGAGCAAATTTTGACACTGAATATTCAAAGGTGAGAAAAAAATATATTTTTAATATATTCGTATAATGTCGGAAAAAGTCAAGCCGCATGTTTATTTATATAGATACTTATAGATTGTGATGAGATAAGTTTATATAGAGAACTCTCCAAAAACATGCAGGCATAATAATTTGCTCCACCTACCTACCAAGTCACGGTTATAATAAAAACAATCTGTTTCGAGCAGCACAGATCAGTTGGAGTCTCTGCCGAGACAGCTCAAAGGACTGGAGACTCTGTTCAGTAACGTGGACTCTGATGAGCTGCTGGCTTCTGCGGATATGGTGTACCTGCCGACTCTTACTAGTAGCGCTACTTCAGTATGTTGTTATTCAATTCTGTTATGTTATACTACAAAATAAACGAGAGATAATATATGGAGTTAAAAGATTAAATAACAGCGATGGACTCGCCATTTGTCACGGTGGCACTTAAAATATATCTCTAGCGGAAAGTGGGTGTATGAGTACCGCCTATACACTTCTGCCTACCCCTTCGGGGAAAATATTAAAAATTTGGAATAAAAGGCTTATTATTAATTTTTTTAAAAGTTACTTATTATTAAAAGTGAAGTTTTTTACGAAGTTTCTGTGCTAAAATTACCGTTACAAATTTACCGTAAATTTAAATTACCGTAAAATTACTTCCAGAGAGAAGACGAATTTGACGTGTCGGAGTCGTTTCTGTGTATGATCCCTGGGGTGGAGGGACACCACGAGCGGTTCCGCGCGCTGTGCAAACGGCTGAAGCTGCCCGCATTCGTGATGCAGCCTGGACTCGACCATCCTCATGAAACTGTACAACAAACCGCCAGACGGTTTGCTGATGTACGTGTACATTAACTCTTCATTAACTTCAAGCTCTTGAAATTTATTACTCTGTCTAAGAATAATTGTTAATATTGCACATTGCATTTCGTCACGGATTGAATTATGTAAATTAATTTTGAATAAATCCATTTTATTTACAGATTCTACTAAAAAGGATGGCTTTAAAAGATAACTTTTACCTACTGGGCTATGAAACTGGAGTTTTAATAGCTTTGGAAATTGCGTTTATATTGGAAGATAATGGTTAGTTTAACATATTATTTCCATATATACCATAATCCTTCCTTTGAGGTCAAAATTTAATTAAATCATATCATCAATCAGTGAGTGGTCCGCCCGAGAACAACCAGCAACATAGTAAACGAGTTTTGTTTAGTAGTGCTGTGCAGCTACACGACACGTTCCATTCATTCGCGAACTGATATCAATCGCATCCAAATGGGTTTGAAACGTGTATAGTCCCACCACCGATCATGATAATGCAATCGGAGCTTGAGAATCCCTTTATTGTTAAAGGATTCTCAAACCAATCGGGTATGATTTGTTGGTTTAGACGCATAATAATAAATCATCATGATGTCACTCACGAGATAGACAGAGACAGTCAGCTTTCTAAACTTACAGTAGTATTTCGCTTCATCTAAATTCATTAGTCTAATCATATATACTCACCGGTTTCGAGCACTCTTGACGTTCCGATCTCAGCCTATTTTTCCACTTTCTTATTTTATATCCCTTTTCAAAACCTTCCTTCACCCATCCTTAAAAATATATGAGTGACAAAAAGTTGAACATACATGTTGATATACAATACTTCCATTGATGGAGTCTTTCAGTGAAAATTCATTTATAAGTACTGTGTGCCCGAGGTTTCACCCATGTAAAATTTTACTTCCTTGCCTTGCGTTCATTAATTCAAAATTCCTTGATTCATAATTTCTTGCTTGCTACGTTATACTTAATATTTCCTTAGATTCATTCCCTGTGCCTCGTGATCAAAACATGACTAATGAAACTTTCTGTCTTAGGTCTCACGGGAACCGTGTTTTGTTTGGGCGGTGGACCTCATGAGATATTGGGTGAGATAGAGGCACAATTGGGTAGTTACAGTTCAGAGGCGGAACTACAAGAGGCCGTGATTCGACATATGCACAATTTGATGACGGAAGGCAATATAGTAAATCTGGAGCATGCATTAGGCGGAACTTCCAGCTGGCAACTCAAATTAGAAGAGTGCGTTCGCACCCTTCTGGGCCAAGTACCACTCACTGCACAATACATCCGTGCAATTATGGAAGCTGCCTACGCCAGGCTCTCGAGCGCGAGGAGCTACACCGCCCAGCCGCGCCCGCTCCGCTCTCGCATCGTCCTGCTGCGCGCTGCCCTCGACTCTAAGCCAGCGCCCAATGCGCCCAAGCTGCAACACTACTCGCAGGAACCGATCACAGTACATCAGCTGACCACACCCCTGGCGCATGCGTCTACGGATCTACAATGCAATGCCATAATTAATAAAAATCTTGACCCCCAAATATTGGAGGCTTTCGACCGAAGAAATATCTGTGAAACGTACCTATTCAATTCCGAAATCTACATGAGTCCAGTTTACTTAGAATAATGTCCTACTTTATTACATGGTTTGGTTTTTAATACATGCTTGCAAACTGCAAAAGCGAGTTTCTTTTTATTTTTTATTTATTATTATATTTTATCCTCACGCCTTCCCACAAGGTCTCCGAAGGGGTAGGCAAAGGTGCTAAGATTACCTAAGATTACCCACACACCACCCACTTTCCACATGTTTCATACGATATTGAAAGAAGGATGACTACCGGCAAAAAAGTGAATGGGGGCCATATCTTGGTTGATAAGTTAAAAGTAGAATCTTCTAGACCACGACGATGGTCAACTCGCACTTACATTGCGCGTACGGGTTTGAACAGCGTGAAAGGATTGAGGCTTCCCGGCGAGTCCTTTATAGGCTTGGTCGCGTCATCGAGAACGACTCTCATTGGTGGACGCGTAATGAGTGACGTGGTTAGATAAAAGCGCCTGTAGGCTCCTTAGCACTGTTCCGAATGAACTGCAATTTGCCTGCCATTTAATCATAAGTAGGCCAGTTATAAGAGTGATAACACTACGTTACACATAATATAAATCCAATGTGCCAACGAGACAGATGGCGAGTCCATCGCCGTTACTCAAGCAGGACTAAATAATACGTCTTTGAATTTCTTTTTAAACGTATGCAGGTTACCTCTGAATGTTTTCCTTCACCATGAAGCTCGTGGTATGTCTAATCGCTGTTCTTATAAAAAAAACTCATTGGTACAGTCAGGCTTTAGGCTTGCTACATTTGTGTTGCAGTCAACTACTCGGACCACTCCGCCATCACGGCTATTATACATACATACATATACACACATGTCATCACGCGGCGTTCCTAATGGGGTAGGCAGAGGGAATAGAACGGGATCCTAGTGGAAGCATGCACGTCGCGATCCTACTAGCTAGGGGGCTGCAATTCCACTCGAGTCGCATAAGCCGGACGGCTGTTAGGGAGCCCCCGAGGTGACACGCACCAGTCCGTCGCCGCTGGTGCGAAAAATCCCGCACAGAGCGGCGATGGGGACCGCCACCCATCACGCGGAGTGCCTCACGGCGGGAAGTGGAGTGTGGAGTGTAGGATAGGTGTATGGAATGTAAGAGGAGGTATGGCTGATAAGATGAACGAATTGATCGATGTTATGACAGACTGCGAGTTAGACGTTGTGTGCTTGTCCGAAACCAAGCGGAAGGGTAGTGGAGTAGACGAGCTCCCGGGCGGGAGTTTAGTGCTGTGGTCAGGAGTGGCAAACACCGAGCACGCCTGCCAGGGAGTAGGAATACTACTATCCAGCCACTTGGCAGAATGTATGATAAGTTCTAATCTAGTCCATTTCAACCTCACTAAAACACAAGTCTGCGCGTTCACGGCAAAAAAAATACATGAATCTCCCGGAGAGTATTGGGATCCTTCGATTTGACATCTCTAGCGACGTTCAGAAGAGAGATAATTAAGACATATAAGAGAAGAGAGACATATAAGCTTTAAATTCCTACCTTTTTACCAGCAAATTCGCCCGTATAGAAGTCGTGAACAGTACATATGCCTCAGTATACATATGTTGATGTACTTGTAGAGTGTAGACTAACCACATAGTATTTAATCCATTCAAAGTACAAAAATGTTTTGCTAATGGAAAATATTGATAAAATGCCTTTAATCGAGATGTAATAGAATGAATCTGCTTGCTTGCAAATATCTTTCTATTCTTCCTTATTCTCTAGCAATTGCTATTCTTCCGATGCGGCATATTTAATACTTAACAGGGCCCAAAGTAGCAATCCACTACCAGCTGTTGTTTGTTATTATATAATATAATAATAATAATAACTGTTTGTTATTATGATATTATTGATTTCTGGAATATTTTGGCTCCTGTTCCCCTTGTATCGGCATATTCTATGACAGGTAAAAATCTCTATCGCAGGTTACACGGGGATACTCTTCTGCCTGGGAGGAGGGCCCGATGAGATACTGGGTGAGCTTGAGGCGCAAGTTGGCAGCTACAGATCAGACGAGGAATTACAGGACGCCGTGTTGCGCCACATGTATAAGCTAATGACAAAGGGCAATATGAAAAACCTGGAAGAAGCCTTGAGTGGCCTTTCTAACTGGCCCCTTAAAATAGATGTATGAGTAGTGGTTAAATGGAGGATGAATGTGTCCGACTATCGACTATCCGATTTTAAAGTTACGATCCAGTTTAGTTGTAAGTATGATTGTTATGTTATTTTTTATTGATTGTAATTTGTTTAGTGCATTAAATAAAATAAACACCAGCGTATTACTGCTTTATGGAAGAGTTTGCTGGAGACTTGAAGGGTGTCGTTTTTTAGTGGAACATAAGAGAGTTGATCTTCTAAAAACAAGCTTCCTTTATTTCAGACACTTTTGTATATCAATGTCCTCAACCTCACTTTACCCATCCTTTCCAAATGTCCAAACAAACGAACCCTGCCTTTATCGCCTAAATTGTTACGCTGCTCATTTAGTCCAAGAAAACGCATTTCAAGAGCATTTAAACTACTTTCTAAGATTATTGCTTATCTAAGCATATATATATTTGAATTCACATTTTACCAGGTTTCACTTATTGTTTTTTATACATTTTCATGATTTCTATCATGTGTGAAAGTACTACTAAGAATTTAATATCTATCTAATTTCATTCACATTCCCTAAAATGTGCCCTATGACCGTAATGCTACACTGCTACTAATTTATCTCTTTCAAAGACCAAGAACGCCATTCACACTTATTTTGTCCTATAAATATCTGACTATATCCTCACGTAACAATCTCATCAAATAGTCTCGAAAAAAAACGCTTTAGTTTTATGGTATTTAAACAGAACAACGAACGAATTAGTATTAGAGTGATTTTTATCTATACTAATATTATAAAGAGGAGAGATTTGTTTGTTTGTTTGTTTGTTTGTAATGAATAGGCTCCGAAACTACTGGACCGATTTCAAAAATTCTTTCACCTTTGGAAAGCTACATTATCCCCGAGTAACATAGGCTATATTAAATTGGACCCGATAGGTGGCGCTGCAATCGAGTTTTAGGAATTTTAACTTTTTCACCCGTGCGAAGCTATCCCTTTCTGTGTGTCTTAAGGTGGATTCGAGAATGGTTTAGATTTACAATTGGACCCGATAGGTGGCACTGCGATCGTGTTACGGGCAATTTAACTTTTTCACCCGAGCAAAGCTGGGCGGGACAGCTAGTCTATACTAATATTATAAAGAGGAAAGATTTGTATGTAACTATGTTTGTAAGGAATTGGCTCAAAAGTACTGGACCTTTTTTAAAAATTCTTTTTAAAGATTTTAAAATATCTGATGGAATATTATCGGGTTCTAAAGAGTTGTTTGATTTGAGCTTTTCTATTCCTAGTAAAATATCCTCCGGAGTAAGGTTAAGGATATTGATATAATTACTACCAAGATTATGATCAGTAATTGGAGATTGTCTACATCAAGTTGAAGGTCCTCTTCAAGAAATACACTAGATAAAAAATCCGCAAACGCCTATCCCGCCTGTGCGCCTGTATGCTTTATAGTGAATGGTTGGTTCACCACCACCACCACCTTTGGCGCGCAATCTTAAAATGTGCTGCCAAAACTTACGGGGATTAGATGTTAAACTAGTTTCAAAATTAAGAACATGTACGCAGAGAGCAAGGAGGAGGAGGATGCGCCAACTTGGGCCAAGGTGGCGGCGAACAACAAGGAGGAAAAGAAGACGAAGAAGAAGAAGAAGACAAAGGCAAGCAAGCCCTTCGTAGCTTCATGCTACAAGCTACAGGTGCCTCAAATGGCTGCAGTGGAATTTATGCTGCAGCCCGAGAAAAGGCACGGCCTACGCCTTACGGTCCTTACGGAGGCTAAGTCTAAAGTATACCTTCAGGCACTGCGCTTCCGGGTGTCGGCGACAGGCACCCGGATTCAACACAAGCTACATCTGCTCACTGTACCTTTAACGCATGCAACGGCCGGTCTAAAATGCACTACTATTATTAATAAAATCTTGACCCTAAATTTACCCTTTACCCTAACCCATACACAAAATTTGCGCATGTGCGCAATTTAGTGTAATTCGTAGGTATTTATCCGAAATTCTCAGCGCTTACAATAGCACCTATATAGCATTGGTTCAAATTTTACAATGAAACCATTCACGTAAATGAGTTTTTTGTACTCCATTATATACAAATTATTTTTTCAAAGTCAATGTATAATTATATGCCAACGTAAAACACGTTGTAAACCAAAACCCGGGCAAGTTCGAGGGTTCCGATGTGTATTTATTTCCATTATACACTTTACTAAGCTTTATTTCTGTATGTCGAAGGGATTTACAAATTCACCGTAGATATTAGTCTTTTTAATTGACTTAAAAAAAGGAGGAGGTTGTCAATTCGCTGTGCAAAAAAAAAGTATATTTTTAGGTATGTTCGTGCTTGCTATGAACTTGTGATATTAATATTTATTCCTTAAAGGTCCCATTAAAATTTTGTTAGGATCTGATGATGAATTGCTGAACGGATTGCTACTATTTATTTTATTATTTTCTCAGAACACACTGCCAATAAATAAGTATTCTTTATTCGAATAAGTAATCTAAGATTACATAGCTATTTATTCACTTATAATAATAAATAATCATATTTATTTTTATTTGGTAACTGGTTTATTTGGTAATTGTATATGAATAGGCACAATTACATGACACAACAAAACATCACGCTTGTACTCTCCAAAGGGGTATGCAGATGTATTCAAGATGTTTGGTTTGGTTATACCGACAATATGTCGGTATGCATGTGCATCTGCTGATAATGGTGAGCTCAATATTTGTTGCAATCAGCGATTTATGTAAATTTATTTGGGCTACTCCAGAAACATATCCCTAATGTAGCTTATTTTCATTCAGAATATTCGCTGATTTATTTGCGCTTGTCAAATATGCGATTCAAGGGACTGTGAAATGAACTTAGGTCATTTTGCTATTCTTCCTACTTTTTGTGAGTTTTTGTTGCATATTAATAGGTAATTTAACTTTATATATTCACAAGACCAAGGTCTGCCCACCACTCGGGTGAAAGTCGTGAATGTGTTCATATTTCTAACACCCATTCAGTTTTAGCGATATTATAGTCGAGAAGGTAAGTCCTCTTGACAAATTTTTTCATTGTAAGACAATTTACAGCATGTTAGTATTTTAGGCCGTGGTGGACGTACAAGCCGTGGTGGCCGAGCAGTTGCCTGCGACACAAACATCGCAAGTTCGAATCCCGACTGTACCAATAAGTTTTTCTGAACTTAAGTATATTGATTAGTCACCACGAGCTCTACAGTGAAGGAAAACATCGAAGGGAAACCTACATACGTTGGAGAAATAATTCAAAGGCGTATGTATAGTCGTGTTTGAGTAAGGGCGACGGACTCGCCATCTGTCACGTTAGCACCTAAAATATATCTCTGGCCGAATGTGGATGTGTGGGTATTACCTATACACCTCTGCCTACCCCTTCGGGGACCCTTGTGGGAAGGCGTGAGGATATTTATAGTATTTTAGGTGTTGGGTGCGTGCTATATTGTGGCTATTTCATCCACGTGCTCCCTAAATTTAAGAGTTTGACTCTTGTCCGTATAACTAATGAAGCTACCTCCATGTGTCTCTGTCCATGGCCGCTTCCTTCATGTCTTTGTATGATCTGACGGCTTTTTTTCCCTTTTACTTGATTTGTGCGACATATACAATAGTAGGTACGCAAGAACAGTAAATTTATGGTTATGTCATATATCATCAACAACTTGCAGGTACTTAATTCTTCAGTTAGCTCCAATTCTAAAGTGGTAGAATCAATTGAACCTATCTTATCTATATCATCATGTCGGGTCCTTCATGGCGAAGTCAGAGTAAAGCACCACTTCTCACCAGACCTTTATAGTTTTTGCTACATCCATATTCAGCAGTTTCTTCGCACATTGTCACGCGTTTTGACATTTCTCGACGTTCCCATTCTTGCCAGTGCGATTGATTTGTTGGGACGTGGTCATTCTCCTGACTCTGCGTCTTTTTCCATATACGCGTTATGAAATATTGATTAACTACCTATATGTACTTGGAAAGGGCTTAATAAGAAGAATTGAGTGATACCAATTAAACACCATAGGACCAAGTAAAAGAGTACTGGGCACGTATATTATTATACTTATTATAGCTCATCAGGGGTATCAGGGGATTATCGGTTCATACTCATGACGACCCATCGACATGAATGGCCAACTGTGCTATTTAATATATTATTGAGTTTTTCATATTAAAAATATACATATACATATAGATTTTTAGATAAAACATGGCGCCATCACCACAAGAGCAACCAATATACGCGCAAGGCGAGGTGAGCGCGGCGCAGGACGGAGAGAGGGTCGTCATCTCCGGCATGTCGGGGCTGTTCCCGCAGGCGCACCACGTCCAAGAGCTCTCAGACATTCTGTATCACAAGGTAGAAGTATCACAAGACAAATGATTGAGGTTGTATTTCATCCATATAACCATAGCCAAGATTGGGCGACAGCCGTGGTAGTAATTAGTAGTGTAGGTAGTGCCATCCATGAAGACGCGCCCCACTATTACTCCCTATAGTTTTTTGTGTAAGCATGCAACTTTCCACCAATGTTTGAGTATTGTCCGTATACAGTGATTATACTATTACTATAGACCTATGCACACGCACACTACAGTTATTAGGGTCGAGTCATACTCCACGCATCTCGCTACCCCCTCCCTTAGAAATTGGTGAGGCGCGTCTGGCACTATCTGTAATCCAAGATGATCGCAATGGTACTCATGCGGATTTGTCAAAAAAATTATAATAGCCAAATTCTCACAGTACCTTATTAGTTAAATAAAAAAATACCAGGGCTGCAGGTCTCCCAATTGCAATGAGTATTGCGTTTGAGTTTCGTTTAATTTATGCACTCCTATTTGCTTAGCCGATTTAAATACGAATATTTAAAGTTCATATTTTATTTTAAATTTAATAAAGTAAGTAAACTTCTTCTACTCCTTACAGAGGTCCGGGGGAAGAGTTTTACATTATTCAATACGGTATAATATCGTAAAATAGCTCTAAAAATGATACTTGACTCTAGTGAGAATTTAGAATTGTTTTTGAATTTAGGGAAACAGTTACAGTTTCCCTACATAGTATAAAACTTATTCAGTTTTCTATTTCTCTGTATTCTGCCTCTTATTCCGATGCTTAAAGGAAATTATTTTATTTACGTGTGCGTATTATAATCCATAAGTTGTAAAAAAAATATTTTATTACTGTAACTGTAGTCCATCCTCATACCCATTTTCTTTAGTTTAGGTCTCCACTCGCAGTATGCATGCAATTTTTTTTTCCTACAAATTTCACGACTTTCGCATATTGGATGGATAGAGTGTATCTATCCATTTACGAATCTAGTTCTTTGATCATCTAGACAATTCGAATCTTATAAAAAGTATTAGAAGATAAACTATATTCTTAAAACATAAAGATTTAATTCTTAAATTATATATGTGTACTTATAACCGACAGATTAATCCAGTAACCGATGAGAATTGCCGCTGGTCTTTCACCCACCCGGAGGTGATAGATAGTACGGGCAAGATACCAGAGGTAGACCTGTTCGATGCCCAGTTCTTTAAGATCAACTTTCGACAAGCGGACAGCATGGATGCAATGACAAGAAAAATTTTGGAGCAAGCCTATCATGCTATCTATGATGCTGGTATGTCACTGCAAATTGAACCTCTCTCTTCTGAGATGATAGTTAAGTTCAAGTTAAGATTCATTTGTACTTCTTTACTTCACTTTCGTATTCCGTGTCACGTCACAAACATAAAATAGTCGAGTTTTACCTACCAATAAAACTCATATTATGTCCGGAGCCTTATTCGAGGCCTTATACACAATATTAAGATGTCATCGTTCGTTTCTGCCGTATTTTTGTCATTGTAGTTCAGTTTCTCGGCAAAAATAAGGCAATTCTCGCCCACCTTGTTCACCAGGTAGCGCTCGTTAGAGTTTTCTCCATTGTGGTCTCAATAGCCTACTTATATTCAACTTAGCACCAGGCAGAAATGACTGTAAGGCCTCGAATAAGGCTCCGGACAAAAAAAGAGTTTTATTAGTGGGTAAAACTCTACTAATATGTCCCTCCTTCGTTATTCAAGGCCTTGAAAACTATATTGAGACATTCTTCGCTTTTATCTGGTGAACGAGACGCCAATGTGATGGACGGAAATATAGAAATTTTATTTTGAATCTTAATTATTATATTTAAGTTGTTTTTATTAAATTATATTTAGTTATATTTATCTTAAAGGTTCCAATATTAGGTATTGATCTTATTTCTTTCTTATATAATTTTGTAAGCGTGTTCTTTGACCTCCTATTAGCCAAGACTTTGTTCATCGGTTCTCTATCAATCCCCCGTGATGCCACAGCTAATCTCATACTGTGACATTACCACGTCTGACAAAACAGGTTTCACCAAACCCCCAGTTAGACAGTTCCAAACGCAGCTTTAGCAGTCCCCGAATAGTAAATAAGCGATAATTTTCTAGGTTTTAGTCCCAACCACCTATCCGGTAAAAAGGTCGGCGTATACATTGGCAGTTGTTTCTCTGAGAGTGAAAATGCTTGTATTTATGGCGCTCTCGGCCTCAAACAAGGTTTTGGTATTTCTGGGTAAGTATATTTTATAAACTGCATAATGATAACGAGTAGTTTTTTTTTTCTCTACAAAACGCTTCGGCTACTTAGCACATACATATTTTCTGGAGGTGGGCGTTGCCATCCGCGACATAGTGATTAACTTCTGCGGATGTCATCGTTACGTTTGTTTTTAACAATATTACTAAAATAATAATAATAATATCATATAATATATCCACACGCCTTCCCACAAAGGTCCCGAAGGGGTTGGCAGAGGTGTATAGGTAATACCCACACACCCACTTTCCGCCAATATTACAAAATTAAATAAATATATATATAAATATATATAGGACTCTGCTCCTGATGCTCAAGGACGGGGACGTTAAAAGTACTCGAAACCGACGAGCATGTATAAAGAGACTGATGAATGTGGACGAAGCGAAAGAGGTTTGTAAGACTAGAGAGAACTGGCGCTCTATACTCTCTGCCTACCCCGTTAGGGACTTGGCGTGATGATATGTATCTATATGTATATATAGATTTATTTATTTATAGATTGTTACATCTATTGACCGGCAAAGATTAAATTTTTAAAGCCGTTGTGACCGAAAATTTTTCGCCGGTAAAAAATTGCATATTGCCTCAATAATAGGTTATATTTTTAAGTACAGTGATGAATCGCACCAGGAGCTCAAACGTGAAAGAAAGCATCATGAACGAGTCTGAATCTGGTTATAAGAAAACTCGAAGACGTGTATAAGCATACTTGAGACACGACAATGAACCAACTTCAGCAAAAGACCAAAAAGTGCGGTTTCCCGAAAGCTTCATTGCAATTCTGCCGACGAATCGAATTTGCCGGCAGCATTAAGTTTTAGCTTTGTGTCCGAGATGGTGGGAACATGATTTTGTCGCGCCGTGGTCATACTTCATAATTGCATACAAATCATCACGACTTTCCAAAGGGGTCTCCAGATCTCCAAAAGGAGTATGCAGATGTATGTAGTATACACACACGCAATATTGGCTGGTACAGACGGGATTCCAAATTGCAAGCTTTTTATTGAAAGTGACACCCGTGCCACTCGGCCACCGCGACTCTATATAATTATAATAATAATATTGTTATGTGGATATTACTGTCCCGCATGATGGGAATCTCGTGATAGCCTAAAAAGACAAACAAATAAAATATTTGGATTTGGCTCACGAGATTGTCAGCATGAGGGATGTGGACTCTGCAATCATTGTGCCGATAGTGATAACGGCCAATGGCCTAATGGCAAAGAGCCTCGACCAACACCTCAAGAGGCTCTCGTTAGACAGTTGGATCAAGTGCCTGATGCAGAAAGCAGTACTGCTCGAAACGGCACGTATTGTGAGGAGATTTCTTTCTCTAGGCCCCTAACCACCGGTACCTTGGACCCTGATCCCGATACCGGTGGGCCCCTATATTTTATATTTATATATATATATATATATTTAAAAATGTAATCTATAAGATGTATTTAAAATAAATAATAATAATATAAAATAATAATATAATTTCCTACTGCGTATAATTATTACCTTTAATTATAAATGCCAAGTTTACATGTGCCAAGGCTAGATTTTATTATGCAATTATTTTAGGTCCAGCAAAGCTATGTTCTCAAACCGCGTATCATACTGGCTGAACGTGAAGGGTCCGTCCGTGTCAATAGACGTGTCGTGCTGCAGCTCGCTTGCGGCCTTAGAACAGGCCTACCAAGCAATAAGGCGTGGAGATTGTGAGGCGGCCATCGTCGGGGGCGCCAACTTGTGCCTGCATCCACAGTCTACTATTCACTACGGACGGATCATGGATCTATGCGCGGACGGCAAGACTAAATCCTTCGACCAAAATGCCGACGGCTGCGCGAAGTCTGAGGCCATCAATGTCTTGTTCCTGCAGAAAGCTAAAGATGCACGAAGGTAGGAAATATACTTTATACAGTAATCAAAACATTAAAACTATATTAAAACAGAAATAACGTCAGGTCTCCCATACGATTACAGCGTAGGATGTCAGTCTCGCATCAATTTTCTCATCACCATATGTCATGAAATTTCCTCCTGATTTCCTTGACATCCTTGACGTCAGTTCTGTAAGTCTCTCTAGATATAAATACCAAAATAATTAATATTAAATATGAACTTACTCTTTCAACTACGACAACAAGTCGACTATCAATGTCTTATATCGACATAGTTAATAAGTTATAGTTCCCCTCCTTAGTACTCAAGCTTGGTATTTCCGCCTGACTGTTGAATCAGTGTGCCGAATGGCTGTTCACAAATCCTTCACGATACACCGGTAGGCTAGTTGTTCCCATAACCTTGTTTGATATCATCTTCAACAAGCTGCTTTTGATGCGAACTAATACTGCGGAACAGGAAGTCACGACATAGAAACTCCAACAGGAGCGCAGAAGTATGGCATACAGGGCAGCAAGCTGAGTATTTGAGCCAGTATTTCCCTAACGATTTTCGTAATATTTCAGGATTTATGCCGATGTTGTTTACGTAAAGAGTGAATTTACATCCTTATTACCGGGAGAATACGGACCCAAATATGGATTTTCTAGAGACCTCAAAAATACCGTCAGTTTTATTGAAAACTTTTATGAAGAGGCCAGAATTAATCCTCATGTTGTCGAATATATTGAAGCATTTGGTTCTGGTTGGTACCAACATTACTTTACTTATTTTTTGTGTACATGTTTAAATAACTTTCGACCTAACTGAATACTTACAGCTGTGCCAGAAGCAGATTCATCAGAATTGGAGGCTATCGAGAGAGTGTTCTGTAAGGTCAGAACCGATCCCCTCCTGGTTGGCAGCGTCATGTCAAATATTGGCTATACCGAGGCCGCTTCTGGTATCTCAGCTATTACTAAGGTTTCCTATTACCTTATTTATAATATTTATTTTCTCAATTTTAATACGCATCTTTGAATGAACAAAACTTAAAATAGATAATAAAAGATTGCGTTTGCTAATAAACAGTAATTTACGATAAGTATTAATTGGTGAGCATTTTTACTACAAAATTATATCAAATATAGGTAATTGTAGCTAGTTTGGTGATAGGTGTTGCTGGGCTACCACAAGGGTGAGCTGGCGGCCAACCTGCACTGCGACACACCCCGGCAAGACATCGCGGCGCTGGGGGACGGGCGCATGCGCATCGTCACGGAGCACCAGCCCTTCCGCCGCACCTACACCGCTGTCAACGCTATGTCCATCACGGGGGTCAACGCACACGTGCTGTTGCACGGCCACTACAAGCCTAAGGTTGTACTATCACATAAGATGACGTACGATATACCTCTGGCGCTCTGCCTAACCCTTCGAGGACCCTTGTGGGAAGGCATGACGATATATTTATATATTTTATTATTATTACTATAAGAGAGCAGCGTTGTAAAATGCAGTAAATTAGATACTAGCTTTTTTTGTTAATAAAAATCAGAAGGATCTTAGATTATTAATGCTCTTTATTAATTTAAATCGTCTACTTATTTTAGGATATCAATCGCTACAAATGCCAAATTCCACGTCTCGTAACTATATCAGGCAGAGCAGAATCCTCAGTAAAAAAAATTCTGGACCATCTGAAATCATCCCCCATAGACCCCGAGGAGCTGGTCTTGCTTCATCATATCCATGAGACTAGAATATCTGGTCATTTAGGAAGAGGATTCACTATACTTGGTAAGTTAAACATGACAAATATACATTTGGACTTCACTAAGTAGCTAAAATTGCCGCTCTATTTCTGCCTAATTATGTATGTAGGTACTAAGTAGAAAAGGGACAAATTCTTGGACGTCTATAAATTTACCCCTCATAAAATCCTTAAATGTTTTTAAAAAGCGATGACAATGTTAGTTAAATAAAATCAGCTTTAACTAATGTAATATAACTGCGATACGTTATATTTAAACAATCAAATTGCCTGAAATCACCTGCCTTCAGGATAATAATTATATTTTGTTTAATTGTTATAATATCATTATAAAAACCCAAGTTTCCTTACCTCATACGAGAGGTAGAGCATACCGGGTTTCCCGTTCGAATATGAAGCTGACTGACTGGGACAGGACCTCCACCTTATAGAAAACCTTAGCCAAATAACACTATTTTTTGTATAGTATTCCGGCGCGATGTATTTATAAGGTTTTCAATAATGAGCTCCTTGGGGAGGAGGGAGGTTGTTATATTGAGTTGGAAGCATATTATGCTTCCAACTCAATATGGAATATAACAACCACATACGATACATTATTGTGTAGGCAGGGATTCGTCCCATTATGCTGCCAACTTAGTATTAACTCTCCGAACACAGAGTGGCAATGCACTAGTGATACTTCGGTATCGAGAGCATATATAGGCTACGGTAACCGCTTCCTATCAGGTGGGACATACGATTGCGTGCCACTCTTGTGGTAAAGATGTGCTTAGATTAAGTTAAAATTAAGGGGTCCCACTTTCTACCAAATTTAATGCGGGTATTTCATGAAGTCTTTCATCTTATTAATATTTGATTTTGTTTTGGTATTTTAGTAATTGCTTAGGAGATAAGTTGTTTGCAGTCGTTTTTGGAATTATTAATTTGTGGCCAATCACAATACAACATGTATTCAACCATGTATGGGTCAATAGGTATGTTATTGTGTACAGATAGCTTTGAAAACAAAAACACCGTAAGCCTTTGTGAAAAGGTAGATTATTTTGATGACGCCGAGCGTCCTCTGTGGTTCGTGTACAGCGGTATGGGCTCGCAGTGGGCTGGCATGGGCGCGCAGCTCATGCGGATACCTGTCTTTGCTGCGGCCATCGAGCGGTGAGCAATAATCATAATATGAAAATAGTGAAAACTAATTGTTTATAATATGTATATCTTCACGGCTCCCTACCACATAAGTGTTTAAACTGATAAATAATAATGATACTACGACTTGTTTAAGAAATTGATTTGTTAATTCACGAAAGTCAGGGTCTGTAATCCCAACTTCTCTATATTCTCGTACATTCATTATTTTATTCTGATGTATATAGGTCACCTCATGTTGTTTTCCTATATTACAGGTGCTGTAAAATTTTACAGCCAAAAGATGTAGATATTGTCCGCATAATAACATCAACAGACAATAATATATTTGACAACATTTTGCATTCCTTCGTGGGTATCGCAGCAATTCAAATTGGACTCACCGATGTTCTAAAGGCTTTGGGACTGGTTCCAGATAAAATAATTGGTAATTTCTGATATTATGATAAAATGTGTTATGCCTGTCTATCTTGAACTTTTTGTACCACGCAAAAATTACTGTGCTAGTCAACTCACTGATATGGATAACTAGCTTATGCCCGCGGCTTCGCCCGCGTGGAGTTCGAAAAAGTAGCTTTGGAAATTTTCCTGCTAGAATCGGTACAGCCGCTATGCCGTGAAAGAGCATCATACATTATAATATACTAACTTGAATTGAATTTTTCAGATAAAAAAAAATAAGTAGCCTATGTCCTTTTCCTAGGTATAAGCTATCACCATTTCAACTTTCAGCCAAATCGGTTCAGCCGTTTGGCCGTGAAAGAACCGCAAACATTCAAACTTACAAACTTTCACATTTATAATATTAGTAAGAAAACATATTAGTAAGATTATTGCCAGAGCAGTTTCTTTACAATTAAAATTTCCCATAATCACCTATCGTTTCTAGGAAAGATTTGTACTGTATATTGGTAGCGGTATATCGTCTTTACAGGTCGCTTGTATATTTGTACTGTATATTGGTAGCGGTATACCGTCTTTACAGGTCGCTTGTATATTTGTAATGTATATTGGTAGCGGTATACCGTCTTTACAGGTCGCTTGTATATTAGTATATTAATATAACAATGATAGTAAAACACAATGGCTGGACTGCGGCTCCCAGTGCTGCCAAGCTAAATATTTCAAGTATCTTTATTCTAACAAGAAGGCCTATTAATGATTATTGTTTCTACATGTCATAATAGAAATAAATACTTTAAAAAAACCACCACTAAAGATTTAAATGTATTTTTAATCCCACTCACAATGCGTATGCTTTTTTTTATTGCAATATTAATGTTCTTCAGGTCACAGTGTCGGAGAGTTGGCCTGCGCATACGCTGACGGCTGCATCACGGCAGATGAGATGATCTTGGCCGCGTACTACAGAGGTCTTGTTTCAGTGCAGACTCCATTCATACGAGGCTCCATGGCTGCCGTTGGAATTGGCTATGCAGAGGTTTGCTTATGGTTTATCTCTATTGTTTTCTATGCTGGCACCCATGTCCCGCCTAGAGCATGTATTAACAACTAGCTTTTGTCAGGGACTCTGACATGACTCATCAAAGTCAGAAAACAATGCAACTACCACCTTAAGAACGATCTAGCGAAGATATATCTACGCACTTATTTATAAATCGCAGCTACCAAATACGTGATCGAGTCGAATGGCCGAACCACTCCTGAAAGTCAACGATAACGAACGATACTATGTATTATAACTATATAATATATAATAGTGTATATTCATACACTATTAGCTGATGCCGGAGCGGATGATGGAGTAAAACTATTAAAAATAACACATCTTTTACAAAACAGCTCATTCGCTATTCCATCATACTACATCAACATATACATATTTAGGTATGACAGGTCACAAGCACTAGAACATTAAATACGCAATATTTCACAGTTCTTCACTATTACTTTGCCTTTGTCTTTCATTGCACATTGAGTAACTCTCTTGTCTGAGTTCTGAACTGAATTCAACCGTCTGTCGTACTGAAATGAATATGACGCAGGTTTATAATACGGTCCCGACTAACTATTAATGATTAACGAACCACTAAAAATAACTAGAATACTCGGAAAGTAAAATTCTAAAGTCATCTGTTTCTTTCTACAAAATTATCTATAATATTGCTACCTCTGTCTACAAGGTTAAATTCCTCACTATTTATTAATATAAGATTAGCTCTAACCTTTTAACATTTCGCAATGAAAATTTAATACATTTTGTTTCCTTAGTTCACTTTGTTCAGTAGCAAATAATGGAGTCTAATCCAATGTACCATGATTCGCGTCGTTAATTTTCAATTTCTGTCAATCTTTCATAAAACGGTATAGACGTATCATCTGCAAATATTACAATATAATTTTTGTCTTATCATGCTCAAAGTCGATGTCTTTATACACATAATATGTAGGTTAAAAAACCCCTAGAGGATCGACACCTGCATCTTAAGTCGAACAGCCCTTTGTAAAACTGTATTGCTTAGCATGCATCAACTTATAGAGGTTCAAAGTGATTAGCATCTGTAGCATACTAGAAAAAAATATTTTATCGAATATGTTAGTCAATATCAACCACGCATTGAATGCTGGCTATTTTGTTTCTTCCAGATAAGTAAGATGTGCCCACCTGAAATACAAGTAGCTTGCCACAACGGCCCAGAATCCTGTACCATATCGGGACCAGCTGACAAGATGCGCGAGTTTGTAGCCGAGCTGACTGCTAAGAAAATCTTCGCAAAGGAAGTGCCGTGTTCCAATATCGCGTACCATTCCCGTTACATCGCTGAAGCTGGTAGGGCTACTCACGTTTATGACAATAATCATAATATTATAATAAATACATACATAAAAGTTACATAAAAACAAATTTCCTGATCTCATTCAAGGCCCTGCATTACTAAAATACTTGCAAGAAGTGATAAAAGACCCCAAGCTCCGCAGTGAGCGTTGGTTGTCAACTTCAGTCCCGCAGGACAAGTGGGATCAGCCTAGCGCCAAGTACAGCTCCGCGGAATATCACACCAACAACCTGCTGGTACATTATGTCCTAAAATCCCTTACTGCATCAGTAGAATACCGATATAAATGTCGTTATACTGTTGTTTCATTATGTTGCATAGAGCCCAGTGCTGTTCGAGGAGACGTCGCGGCTGGTGCCAGCCAACGCGGTGCTGGTGGAGGTAGCGCCGCACGGGCTGCTGCAGGCGATCCTCAAGCGCTCGCTGCCCGCCAGCTGCCGGAACATACCGCTCACCAGGCGCGCGCATCCTGACAACGCGCTCTTGCTCCTGGAGGCCGTGGGCAGGTAAAATCAACATACTTGCTTTTTTATGGGGTTAAGTATGTATAAGTTTTATATCTAGTTAATACGACATATGAAAACAAGAAGCCGTAGCTGCCGTGTGGTTCGAGCAGTTTTCCTGCGACACAAAGATCGCAAGTCCGAATCCCGACTGTACCAATGAGTTTTTGTGAACTTAAGTACAGTGATTAGTCACACCACGAGCTTTACCTGGAAGGAAAACATCGAGAGGAAACCTACATACGTTTGAGAAGTAATTCAAAGGCGTATGTATAGTCGTGCTGGAGTAACGGCTACGGACTGACGGACGGACGTAAAGCAAAAAAAACTTAAATGCAAATTACCAGCTATGAAGAATGCTATCACACAAAGGGATCAGGGATCACCTCTGCCTACCCCTTCGGGGACCCTTGTGGGAAGGCGTGAGGATATATTATATATTATATTATATTTTTTATTATATATAGTATTATATTATATATATATATATATATATATATATATATATATATATATATATTATAAATATAAGTAATACCCCTGCGTAAAAGTAAAACGAGTTTGTTTCGCGGTTTCTTCTAACGTCGGTTACGGTAATTTTATACATAATTAATATTAATATGTGACAATCAATAAGTATTTCATGTGTCTCTTACGTTATTTTTTCAGTTTATACATGGAGGGATACAACCCGAAAGTCCAAGCTCTGTACCCGCAAGTGGAATTCCCAGTTTCCACTGGAACACCTTTTTTGTCTCATTTGCCTGAATGGGCTCATCTAGAAAAATGGTAAAATATGTCATATTTGTTGAACTCTTAATATTATCACGCCCAGTCGTACACGGGGTAAGCAGAGAGAATAGAGCGATTGTTCTCTCTATACTTCGTGTATTTTTATCAGTCCCTTCATACAGCTCGCCGGTTTCGATTTCATCTAGATAATTGGAACGTGGTCTTCCTCAGCCTCTTTTGCCACATACTTTCGACCGCATGCATTATGGTAACCAACGCCCGCCGTTAACCTTCTGATGATGCCAGTAAAACTACGTCATCGGCGTATAAAAGGCAGTTAACCAAAATTATGCTTAGACTCCAAATTCGTTACTTGTTCTTTCTTTCAGATAGACCCAGTATTCACAACGAACCAGGGTGACATCTCATTCTCTGACACATATTTCGGCGGCTAGTTGTGCAGAAACCCTTTCTTGATATTTGTTTGTAATAGCCGCACCCTGAAGCGTCCAGCTTGCGATGCGGTATGCAACTGCAGAACAGGGGCTCCCAGCGCAGGATCGCCAGCCCGCAAATATCCGCCTTCCTCTTCCATTCCATACACCCATCCTAGACACTACTTTCCGCCTTGGGGCGTGATGGGTAGGCGGTCCCCAACGCCGCTCTGTGCCGGATTTATCGCACTAGCGGGGACGGACTTATGTGCGTCGCCTAGGGGGCATGCTCTAACAGCAATCTTGGCTATTCGCATCGATAGAGCCATCTTGGCTGACAGGATTGCCATGCCATGCCATGCCACGTACACGCTTCCACTATGATCCCTCACGCCATCCCACAAGGGTCCCCGAAGGGATAGGAGGATGCGATCTCTGTGTCGCAGGCAACTACTCGAACCACTCGGCCACCACAGCTATGATCCCCGTTTCTGATATCAAATGTATACACATAATTTAAGAAATGAAATTATATTGTACCACTAATAATTTCAGGCGTATACCACTGTATCTCTCTGCTCATAAAATGAAGTCTGCTTCAGCGAAATTTATAATCTCTGTCCACGATATGGAACATTCGTATCTAAAGGGACACACTTTACAAGGTAATCCTGTCGTTAAATTTTATTATTGTAAGTGCAAATTGATGTATTACTTATGCGGCAGCGAATCCTAGGTGTGTCAGAGGACGTATGAAAATAGCATAAACGCAGTTGAGATGCGTTCACGTCCAAAAATGTGCGGCGAAACGTTATCAGACTGAACCTCAATAAGGAGATTTGCAAAGCAATTTTCGTAAACGAGAGTGTGATTGTAAAGATGAAGAAATTTATGTTACGATGATTTGGACATGTAGAAAGGATGAGTGAAGAGTTATCAACAAAACACATATAAAATACGAAAGTGTTTGGAGGAAGAGGCAGAGAAAGACAATGTTCCAACTACGATCGTATTTGAGCTCAAAACGATCTGACACTTAAATATGGGACTCTTCTTATTCCCATCCTTGAAACCGACAAGCGTTCATACATACAGAGACTGATAAATGAGGACGAAGCGAAAGAGATATGCAAGTCTAGAGGGAGCTGGCGCTCTACTTCCTCTGCCTAACCCGTTAAGGACTTGGCGTGATAATATCTATGTATATATGTAATGAATTACGGATAAATATTGCAGGAAAAACATTGTATCCTTTCGCGGGTGCGTTGGTGGCAGCGTGGAACACTTTAGCCATGACTCTGGGGATGGACAAAAGGGAACTCTCAGTACATTTCCGCGATGTTCATTTATATACCCAACCTTTGTTGCATGCACAGCGACAACTGAGGCTCAACGTGGCCATACACCGAGGCACTGGAAGATTTGAGGTAATTATCATAAAATCACAGTTCTGTGACCTCTGTTGCGAACGGACGTGTGTTAAATTTAAATTTTCAATATCGAACACGGCTGACAATATAACGAAGCCGTGGTGGCAGGCTTGAACTTCTGCACACCAAGGCGCCACTCGTCTCTGCTGCATGTCGTAAGGAACTCTATTAATTACGCCAACACCCGGTTGTTTTTTTCCGGTGGTTTCTCTCTCGAATTGCTCACACATACAACACATATTTCAGTACCGCAGATTTGTTTACGTATATAAATAAAATAAATACCTGGGACAATTGCACACAAATTGACCTAGTCCCAAAGTAAGCAAAGCTTGTGTTATGGTAACTAGACAACGATATATTTACTTATATAGATAGATATATACATAAATACATAGGACATCCAAGACTAAGGTACAAATACGTGTTCATCACACAAATATCTGCCCTCAGCGGGATTCGAACCCGCGACCTCAAGTTTCGCAGTCAGGAGCTCTAACCACTAGACCAGACGGTCGTCGTCATAAGTAGTAGTACTAGTAATTGTGTACAGGACCTTACAAACATATACATGTATTCCAATTTGTTTCGTAACATAAATAATATTTTATTAATACAGAGGGAAGCTTTGCATTAGCCTTACAAATAATGTTTCATAAATTTTATACTTGTAAAAACGCGGTTGGATCCCTTAATAAACAAAAGTATGATTTTAATAGTAGTTTTTTTTTGTTAATGCTATTCTCTATCTACCCCGTTAGGGACACGGCGTAATGATGTGCTAGGCTTTACGCATATTCTTTTTCTGCTATAAAAGACATCCTATAATAAAATTTATGTGGCAAATTTTATCCATTTTATAAAATTTTGGATAGTTTTTAGAAGTAAATTATTTGCGTG
The DNA here is from genome assembly GCA_945859725.1 of Drepana falcataria. Taxonomy (NCBI): domain Eukaryota; kingdom Metazoa; phylum Arthropoda; class Insecta; order Lepidoptera; family Drepanidae; genus Drepana; species Drepana falcataria. The sequence continues at coordinate 2,660,642 of OX243941.1, read as the reverse complement.
AAAGAGTAACAAACATCATCCAACTTGCGCAGCTAAGTATCATATCAGTAGGATTACGCTTAATGAAAGCATTTATTTTTATTTAAGTCATCGACTTTTTTTTACCGGTATATAAAAAAACTATAAAATTATTTATATGACACCAGATAGTCGTTGGTCCTTCAAAAGTAGCTTCAGGCTTTATCGTTGGAGGTATACCGGACAATGGCGGAGCTTACCAAAGACAATTCGAGCATTCTCAGGAGGATACACTTGATGCCAATGCAATTTACCAAGCTCTGCAGGAGAGAGATTACTCATATAGGTGAGCGACAAATATTTTAACGTGTACCTGTTACACTTTTTAGGTCTACTCGAAGAAAAAAACATTTTCTTTCATTTATAAAATGTAAAGATAATGTATAGGTAGTACAAACTAACGTCAACCTTCCCTTGCAGTGGTGAGTTCCGCAGCCTGCGCAGTGTGAACACGTCCCTGACTGAGGCTGACATCGTGTGGTCCAACAACTGGGTGACCTTCCTCGACGGAGTACTGCAGCTCAACGCGCTGAGGCACGCGCACGATACCGTCTCGCAGGTCTGCCACATTAGAAGACTGTGCATCGATGTCAGCGAACAAGCCGGAAGTTTCCTGAAAAATTCTGATGAAGGTTTAACTGTTAAAGCCACTGTCTGCGAAAAACGAGGCTATACGAGGTGACTCAAGAATAATGTTACTCATTATGTGGACATTAAATATTAATCAACCTTGATTCCAAATGATTACTTTCGTGATTTCATAGGTGCGGTGGAGTATTGGTTAATGACATTAGATTTCGGGACTTACCACGAACTGTAGACAAATTGAAGCTCAGGCCTTTAAAATTGATTTCACATTTCCAAGAACCAGTTTCTACTAACGGCGCAGTCTCTCTTCGTATTTCGTCAATCGGTGACCTTAATTCTTTACACTGGGTGAAGATTCCCGAGCCCACTGCACCAGGAGTTATGGTTTCGGTATGTATCTGAAAAGAAATGGTTGCAAAACTTAACTGCCTTGCCTTCTAACATCTCTTTATTTTAAACTACATAAATGGATTATAGTATTAACATTATTGGCTTAACCCCAACCTAACCTAACCCCTACCTTGTGTTGTATAAAAAAAAGGCACGTGTACATAACGGAAAAGTTTCTGAGGATAGTTTTTACTTAATCACGATTAAAATATCGTGATTGAGCAACAAATCTGTTAGTTTACATCCTATAGTCTTTAGGGAGAAACTGTGTCATTACTGTACGATTTGCAGATTCACTATGCCGGCTTAAGTAATATAGACGTCTTAAAAGCAACTGGCGTTATGCCTTTCAACAGCAAATTAAATACTTCTTATGGTATGGACTTCAGTGGGGTTACCGAAAGGTAAGCTAAGCTGATACTTGTTTGCCGAATGAACATATAAGCTATAGCATATATGTACATATGGCCATGCTTAACAGTGGTGTGCGCGTGATGGGTATCGTGAGCTGTGGTTCAGCAAGCAGCCGAGTGCGCGCGCAGCCGGAGTTGCTGTGGCCAGTACCAGCCCACTGGAGCTTAGAAGACGCCGCCACAGTACCGTTCGCGTACGCTCACGCCTTCTACTGCCTCGTGAGTATATCAATGCATATCCCTACTCCTATCGGATGTTTTACAGGACACCTAGGTAACCTAGTTAAGTGAACTTGTTAGTTCATTCACCGCACATACAAAATGTATTTAAGTACATAGATATCATATCATCATAGCGCCAGTTCTCTCTAGACTTACATACATACCTCTTTCGCTTCGTCCACATTCATCAGTCTCTTCATACATGCTCGTCGGTTTCGAGCACACTTGACGTTCCCGTCCTTGAGCGTCCGATCGATTTGATCTAGGTAATTGGAACGTGATCTTCTTCTGCCTCTTCTTGCACACACTTTTGCTTTGTATATCTGTTTCGTCAATCTTTCTTCACTCAACCTTTCTATATGTTCAAACCAACGTAACATGCCCCTCTTCATCTTTACAATCACACCCTCGTTCACGCCAATTTTTTTTGCGAATCTCTGCATTGCGGATTCGATCTAAGATCGTTACTCCACATATTTTTCGAAGAGATCGCATCTCAAATGCATTTAAGCTATTTTCATACTTCCTCTGCTAACCCAGAATTTACTGCGATACAACAAAGCAAGCACCAATATCGCGTTGTGGGCAGCAATTCGAGAATTCTTGCTCAGACTTTTACTGCCCATCAACGCCGACATGGCCCTGTTCGCCTTATTACCGGCAGTTTTCCTTATTTCGATATCTTTTTCATACTTTCCATCTCGCGTGAAAATGCTTCCTAGATAAACAAATTCATTCACCTGCTCTAGAATTTGGCCATTTACTGATATAGCATTTAAGTACATACTGTTGTAATAAGTGTCCCGAGTACCGTAGTACCGAATAGCAAAGGATGCCGTCATCTCTACGGCGTTATTGCACAACTGCTTTTACTACTGCCGGTATATATCTTCCTCCTGCAGCTTTAGCATCCTAATTCTCAATAGGAACAGAATACATCAAATGGTAATACCATAGGAGCTGCGACTATCTGTAAGATACAGATATTGGTATATTTGCGAGTAAGTAAATGCTTTTTACCTCCTAGGGGCTAAAATCAACACCGAGCAAGCACCTCAGCGTCCTCATACACGGAGGAGCCGGTGGTCTGGGACAAGCCGCTATTTCAGTAGCTTTGGGTCTGGGCTACCAAGTGTTCACCACTGTGAGTGACGCACACAAAAAACGTTTCTTACTCAAGCTCTTCCCAGAACTAAAAGGTAGTTACTATTTTATTGTATAGTATTTCATAGTATATATCCTCACGCCTTCCATAAGGGTCCCCGAAGGAGTAGGCAGAGGTATATTAGGTGCCAACGTGACAGATGGCGAGTCCATCGCCGTTACTCCAGCACGACTATACATACGCCTTTGAATTTCTTCTCAGACGTATGTAGGTTTCATCTCTATGTTTTCCTCCACCGTAAAGCTCGTGGTGTGACTAATCACTGTACTTAAGATCAGAAAAACTCATTGGTACAGTCGGGATTGGTACAGTCGCCATAACGGATGCACAGTTTACACTTATTACATGTCCGCCTGAAGACAAACGAATGCCACAGCCTATAGGCGCTTTTTTAGCATCATCACTTGCAAATCCTCATAAAAATATGTTTGGTTCAAAATACAAATGTATATACAATTTCTAGAAAGATTTCAAGCAAATTAGAACAATATTTGAACGAAATTTATGTTGGTAATAATTTTAATAGGGGGTTCAAATAATATTTGCCTAATTACTTATTAATAACTAGGAATTTGGATAAATAATCATTACCTTTACATGTACTTTTATTTGCATTCTCTGATTGCGATTAATCAATCGGTATTTGTGGTTAACCTTTCACGTGATGCCTGCTGAAATACAGACAAAGAAACGTACAAACTACCTTTCCAAGTGATAATACATTTGTTCTATGAAATTATTCAACCGTTCAAGATTAATTATATAATGTAAATATTGTTTCTCAATTACAGAGGATCACGTCGGCAATTCCCGCGACCACACTTTTGGTGATATGGTGTTAAGTGCCACACGTGGAAACGGATGCCAAATTGTAATAAGTTGCATGAGAGGTGAACTGAAAAATGTAAGTTTCTGGATCAACATAATTGAGGACTTCTGAAGCTACATAAATAATCATATAAAATTATTTCAGGTATCTCTTAAGTGTTGCGGAATATACGGCACCGTTTTGGATACTGTTCAAATTCCCTACCAAGAAAACTTTTCATATGGCATGAACAATCTTTTTGTTGAGAAAGCATATAACGCCATTGATTTCGGGTCGTTATTCAAAAATAAAACACACGACTTACAAGTAAGTATGACTTTTGGTCTCCATCGTACCCACACATTATACCTAATGATTTGAAAAGAGTAACCATGGATTTTCTTGCCGGTTCTTCTCCATGGAACCGTGCTTCTTTTTCGACGTTTTATAAGTGCCCACCTGGGCCTGTGTGAAATAAAAAGATTTTGATTTGATTGATTGATTGATTTATTTCAGGTTTGCGTTGTTGTTGGTTGCTTACCTCGGCATTCCGACGCACCTAATAACTACCTACGCCTTTTAAGTCGTTAGATATATCTATCCATGCACAGTCACAGCCGTATCTCTAATAAGTAGTTCCATATTAAAATTAATTATATACGGATCTATTTTATTAACGACTAGCTGTCCCATACACCTTCTTCAGAAAAAGAATCGCGCTACCAGTTGAGGCCAATGGTTACTCTAAACCATCCAGGGATGTGCTTCCTGGTGCTTGTGTAGTTGGCAGGCATTAATATTTTAGTAAGAGTATTTTAGTAATAGTAGTTTCTTCGAGTAGTTCAGGGGCACTAACATAATACTAACACCTTGTACTTAGACGGATATCTGTGATTTATTCACAGACTTACCTTACCTTCATTATCTAAAAAATTGTGATTTATCACCAATGTGTAAAACCAAAAACTTAGATATTTTCGACAAAAATTGTAGGTTCATGTATTTTAGTCTAGTCAACAAGTTGAAAACGTGTTAAATGATAAGGCCCCTAAAAATATAAGCAATCATAACTCATTGGATTCGAAATTATTTTATTTATTATTTAGGTAATTTAAGTGGGTGTGTGGGTATTACCTATACACCTCTGCCTAACCCTTCGGGGACCCTTGTGTGAAGGCGTGAGGATATGAGGATATTTATAAAAGTTCAGATTTTTTTTATTGCAAGTCTAGAGAGAACTGCTGCTCAATTCTCACTGCCTACCCCGTTAGGGACTCGGCGTGATGGTATGTATGTATGTTAATTAGTTGTATTGTGGAATCAAGAGCTTCATCATGGAAATCCATTGCTGGCATTAAGAATGAATTATAACCCTTACCCAGCTCCCTGGTCGGAATGATATCTTTGGAGAAGTAAAATTAAACCATTTTATAATTATAAGTTGAAATTGTGTCGGAAAACCATAATCATTACCAGGCAACAAAACTAACAATCTTGTCTATCAACAAGCGTTACAATAAACAATATGTTATAGAGATAATAAAAAAATACAAAAATATACCATATCTAAATATACAACATTAGAAATAACATTGATTATTATAGTATTCCAGTTGGAATTGAATGACAGGACAACGTCTGTCGGGTCAGCTAGTAAATAATAATAATCAATCATTTTAAAACTCTGCATTGTAGCGAATCCAGTATCTAATGAGTGAAGGCATTGCTCGCGGCTACGTGAAGCCGCTGACTCGTGTTACTTACGAGCCGACAGCCGCGCCCCGCGCCTTCCGCCTGCTGGCCTCCAGTCGGCACCGCGGCCGCGTGCTGCTGCGTCTGATAGACTCGACGCAGCCCGCCCAGTCCAGGTAATCACAGCCACAGTATATAAACAGTTAAAATAGTGTGGAAACTAGGCCTAATTCTTGAAATAAATACCTACCCTTGGGCCGTTAGGGTTATCTCCGTAACTTGTGTTAAGTCGAAAAAGCTTTATAATTAACTACTTCCTTTTTAAAAGAAGGAGCGTTAGGGTTGTCACAGTTTAATGTTTATAAAATAATGAAACAAACACTCAAATTAAAGTAAAAAGGTAGATAATTATAAAAAGTAGATAAATACTTCAATAAAAAACCTAGGCAAAATTTTTAGTTTATGGTAGATATTTTTCTGGAATGAAAGAATTCATTTTACTCGGATGAAACAGCTGGGCAAAATATTTTCATTTTACATTGATTAATTTTAACCATTCATGCAGCGCACGCATCAATAGCCTTCATAGTAATAATATATTCTCCAGTTTTACCACATTTTTCATTGATGCTCCTAGTCTTCCTCTATAAATGTATATTATGAGGAGGTAAAACTAAACTAGAACTAAACTACAAATTGAACAGTAGTTGACCGCGTTCAACTAAACAAACTCTTCAGCTTTATTTTATTTATGTATTTACTTTATATATTTCTTTTTACCTTACATGTAATATTAGTATAGATTTGAATGTGTAAAACGTCTTATTGGAATGAATTGTTTTTTATAAAGAATTGGCAAACAGGGTCTAGGTAATATAAAATTATATTGTCTATTTTCTCTGTAAATTAATACTGCTGTTTTGCAGTTTACATACACTCCTTAAATAGCAACGAAATATTCACCACTGATCATAACGCGGCACTCAATACTGTCAGCACTTGTGTGAGTGTGGCGTTTAGAACGGTTTTCTTCTAGATTCAATACTGCTTTAGCTTATATATTATGACACCGCTGTTCAGTATACATGATATACTATACACGGTGGAATGTTATAATATTGTCGTGCACCATATTCCAGGCTGACGTGCACAGCGCAGGGCTCTCACGTGGTTGTGTGCGACGACGGACTGCTCGGGCTGCAGCTAGCCGACAGGCTCATACAACGCGGCGCCAGAAATGTACTCCTGCATTGTGAACTGCTGCCCGCACACGTGCAGCTCAAGATTCGGTAAAAAAATAAATTTTGAAATAGTGGAAGATCACACCTGGGAACGGACCACTTCCTAGTTATAACTAGGATAAGAGGTCTGTTCGCGGGCTGGCGATCCCGCGCTGGGGGTCCCTGTTCTGTAGTCGCAGACCGCATCAAAAGCTGGAGGCTTCAAGATGCGGCTATTAGAGACAGATATCAAGAAAGCTGTTCAGATACCCTATCTGAACAGCTAGCCTGTCCACCGAAAGATGTGTTTGAGAGTGTCGATGTTTGCTGGCAGTTCCTTAAGTCCAGCATATTATGCGCCGCAAAAGAGGGTTGTGGCATTTCCAAAGGGCGGACAACCAAAAATGGCGATGGTTGTTGGGATGATGAAGTGAAAGAAGAAGTTAAAATGAAGAAGGATGCAAGGCAAGACATTTTGGCTATGTCCAGCTCAAGTGAAAGTATGAAATAAAAGATGAAAGAAGAATATCGCCTGTAAAAAAATCGTACGAAAGAGATAATAGCTCAGAAGCGTGAGAGGTTCCAAATGACTGTAGACGAAAAACTGACACATAATTTCAAGGACAATGCAAAACTTTTTTGGAGGGAAGTTAAGAAGTCCAGAAATTGTGTTACAGCTAGTAGAAGGATGAATGTGATTATTTCGAAGGACAATGACATACTGACTGACAAAACAGACGTCCTCAGGCGATGGAGTGAATTCTACAAAGATATGTATGATGATGATGCCGCTGATCTACTCATAGAGCTGCCTCCAACAGAATCTGTCGAGGATCCTATAGCGGATAAAATAAGTATGGGAGAGATTGTAAGAGCGATAAAAAGTCTGAAATTTGGAAAAGCTGCGGGAATAGATGGGATTACGGCTGAGATGATCAAGTACGGTGGACCAGCGGTCTGGAACGTCATCTATTTGCTATTTATTTATTTATTTATTTCAATAAAAACATAAGTTAACAGCTCTGAGCCAATTTGCTATGCAACCTTTGCTGGGAAAAGGGTGATATTCCGGACGACTGAAGGCGAGCAGTCATCGTGACTTTCTATAAAGGAAAGGGATCACGATTTGACTGCTCAAACTACAGAGCCATCAGCTTGGTCAGCTTAGCTAGTAAAGTGTACACGAAGATCCTGACGATAAGAATGCAAGAGCGATCCGAAAGGATCGTAATCCACCTTAGGATTCCCAGAGAAATCTGGGAATCCTAAGGTGGATTACGACCAGGAAGAGGATGTATGGATCAAACCTTCTCGCTTCGCGGAATCGCGGAAAGGTTCTTGTATATTAACCAAAAGGTTTTCTGCGCTTTCGTCGACTTAGAGAAGGCATTTGATAGAGTCGTACGAAAGGAACTCTGGGACGTTTTGCCTGGATATGGAGTGAGCAGTTCCCTACTGCATGCCGTGAAATCACTCTATAGTGATAGCGAGGCGTGCGTTAGGGTTAATGGTGAGATGTCACCCTGGTTTGATGTGAAGTCGGGGGTCAAACAAGGGTGTATCATGTCTGCCTGGCTGTTCATAATATATCTAGATAACTGTCTGAGAGTACTAAGAACGGGTAAGAAAGGATGTGGAGTGAAAATGGGAAACTTAGTGGTCAACTGCCTACTATACGCCGATGACGCGATTTTACTGGCGTCATCAGAGGGCGAACTGCAGTCACTAGTTACCATAATGAAAGAAGAATGTGAAAAGAAGGGGCTGCGCCTAAACACTGGCAAGACTAAGGTTCTGGTATTCGAAAGAGATGAACAAGTGACCGAGTGTGCTATATCGGTAAATGGGCAAATTCTAGAGCAAGTGAATGAATTTGTATATCTTGGAAGCATGTTCACACGAGATGGAAAGTATGAAAAAGATATTGAAAGAAGGATAACTGCCGGAAATAAGGTGAATGGAGCCATGTCGGCGTTGATGGGCAGTAAAAGTCTGAGCAAGAATGCTCGAGTTGCTGTCCACAGCGCGATATTGGTACCTACCTTATTTTATGGCAGTGAATCCTGGGTATGTCAGAGGAAGTATGAAAATAGCTTGAATGCAGTTGAGATGAGATCTCTTCGAAAAATGTGCGGAGTAACGATTTTAGATCGAATCCGCAATGAAGATATTCGCAAATCAACTGGCGTGAATGAGGGCGTGATTGTAAAGATGAAGAAAGGCATGTTACGTTGGTTTGGACACATAGAAAGGATGAGTGAAGAAAGATTGACGAAACAGATATACAAAGCAAAAGTGTGTGCAAGAAGAGGCAGAGAAAGGCCACGTTCCAACTACCTGGATCAAATCGATCGGACTCTCAAGGACGGGAACGTTAAGAGTACTCGAAACCGACGAGCATGTATGAAGAGACTGATGAATGTGGACGAAGCGAAAGAGGTATGTAAGTCTAGAGAGAACTGGCGCTCTATACTCTCTGCCTACCCCGCTAGGGACTTGGCGTGATGATATGTATGTATGTATGGAAGATCACAAATAATCTTGAGTAACTATTAGGTAGTACTTACTTATTATCTGAATCATTTTACTTTAGCTCGTGGCAGGCTATTGGTGCCAAAGTTAGTGTCTCGTCGGAAAGTCTCCGTAGTAGCAGTGATATCATGAACTTGCTCCTGAGCGCCGAGCAACTTGGCCCAGTGGAAGGAGTGTACGTTGCAGCAACTACTGCGGACAGTGACATGTCAAAGCACTTTTCTAATGTGCTGGCGCACTTGGACAATGCTGTTAGGGCAGCATGCTCCTCTTTAAGGTATATTATACAATTCCCTATGTAGTTACACAAACATACGAGTAAATAAATACTAATCATTAACCCGTTTCCCTGACAAAAAAGTATTTAAAGCTGGCTACCAGCATTAAATACTTCTTTGGTTACTTAATTTTGTACAAGTTTATAACGTTTTCCAGTTACTTTGCGATGCTGACAAGTGATGTAACTACCGCCCTGCCTATATGTAAGACCAGAGTACTAGATCGACTACCAGCTACATTGCTTGCATGGCCCATAAGCAAAGTAAGTATTGATGACTCGTCCACATGAGAAGTTAGGATTAGTTAAGTTATTATAGAAATTCGTGTATGCATGTATTTCACGCGTAGTTAAATACCTACTTATATATCTTAATCACAAGCGGCTTGGAATCACTAAGTCTTAGGAGAGACTTTGCCTCCCTGTGTGTGTTCTACCGCTTGTATAACCGGGAGTGTTCTACAGAATTGTTCGACATGATGCCCACTTCCACCTTCTACCACCGCACCTCTCGCCATCGACGGGGAATTCATCCCCATACCTTGGAACCACCAAGGTCTCGCACTGTGCGCTTCCAAAGGAGTTTTCTTCCGCGAACGCTCAGGCTGTGGAATGAGCTCCCCGTTGAGGTTATCCCTGGAGAGTACAGCATGGAGTTCTTCAAGAAGGGTGTGAAAGGATTCCTGCAGGGTCGGCAACGCGCGAGTGATACCCCTGGTATTGCAAGCGTCCATAGGCGGCGGTAACCGCTTACCATCCGGCGGACCGCATGCTTGTTTGCCACCCTTGTGGTATAAAAAGAATAAAAAAATGAATCTATTTACTGGCTTTTGCATGTGTCGCTGTGCTAAATCACAATCATTCTATTCTCAAATATAAGTCTGTAGTAGGTGTAGATACTGGCCCAATTGGGAAACTCCAATCATGAACAGGACCTCCTTTATGCCATACATCTCTTCACCTGCTCGTTAAGGACCGCCCGGGATATCGTGTAAGGTATCAAAGCTCGCGCCTCTTGTGGACGCGAACAGCATCTATCGAGTATCCAGCGTGCTCGCAAATATAGGCACGGCTACAACCGTAAAATTATTTTCAAGTATTTTTAGGTCCATGATGTTGAAAACCTAACAAACGTGGATCTTCCTTGGCTACGTATTATCGTAGAAGCGACGGAGCAAGCATTAACCAGTGCTAATCCAGTTGTGTTGGTTGAAAAACTCACCGTCAGGACGCAACTGTTTAACAAACTTGCCTCCATTGCAGGTAATAAATCATATCTACGTGAAAAAGTCCACGCCCTTTTGCATCGGCGTACTACGGGGTAAACTGTACTTTTAAACAGTACAGTAACGAAATTATTTAATTATTAATTATTACGACTACACAATTGACACAATTTTTCATATATTTTTTTTAAATACTTATAGGAGTTTTAACATGAATCCGCTATAATACTGTGCTCGTTAATACTAGATACACTTACACCACACTAATACAATTTTATTTAGTTTGCATACGAACACTGAAAACATGTTGCATATCGCATTCACTGTCGTAGAGAATTACGGCTTATTCGCGTCGTCGACTCGCCACCTGTCTCTTGCCATATCTCTAACGAAATCTCTGGATATGTTACTACACATCTCTGCCTACCCCTTCGGGGACCCTTGTGGGAAGACGTAAAGATATATTACAGTTACACAGCGGTGGTACAAAAATTGCTAATATAACAATGGTTATTTATTTAATAAAAATTTCTGTTTCAGACCTAAATGTATCCGACGATATACCAATCACAGCCACCCTACAAGATTTGGGTTTGGAAGATGAAATGCTGCCGTACGTGTCCGCCTATCTAAGAGATACCTACAATATTTTTCTGACTGACGAGCAAATTATGGCGTTGAATATACAAAGGTGAGCATTCTTTTCTATACTAATAATTATAAAGAGGGAAGATTTGTATTTTTGTGGGTGTGTATGTTTATAATGAATAAACTCAACTACACAGCTACATTCATCTTGTGTAACATAGACTATATTTTCTTCAATAAAAAAAATCTTATTTTCACCCGTGCGAAGGCTGGACGGGCCCCTAGTTTTACCATGTGTAAAATGTCATTACCGTTAACGTCGTTAAAGCCCCGCTTAATGATCGTAATTTTCCCATTTACAAAATATTTTGATTTTAAATTAACGTGAATTTAAATAAATCATATATAAGATCTTCGCTAATTAATTATATCTTCTAGTGCAGTAGGGAGATCACGGGAGATTTATTTTAGTTGCCAACATGACGCAAACACATGCAGGTTTCCTTTCGATGTTTTCCTTCACTGTAAAGCTCGTGGTATTAATCGCTGTAAGTTCGGAAAAAGCTCATGGATACTTTCGGGGCTAGATACCTTGATATCCTGTTTTAGTATTAATGGTATAATAATAATAGAATGTGAATAATCTTTGATATAATACCTATAATAAATAGAGGTACCTTCGGCGTGATTTTTATAGTAATCAATAATATGGTATTTCTGAGCAGCATGGACCAACTGGAGTTGAGTATGTTGGATTCCCCGCCGAGACAGTTAAAGGGACTGGAGTCTTTATTCAATCACGTGGAATCTGATGAGCTGTTGGCTTCTGAGGAGATGGTGTTCCTACCGACACTAACTAACAGTGCTACTGCGGTATGTTATAATTCTATTTAAATATTTCATACTTCAACATTTTTCATGGAAGCCATTTAGGTGATCGAATGGATCACAGGCTTATTATGTGTGCTCCACGATTACACCCGCGTACATTTGTATTCATTCATAAAAAAAACAAGCACCATGTGTCTAGCTGTTATATTTACTTCCAGAGAGAAGATGAATTCGACGTGTCCGAGTCGTTTCTGTGTGTGATTCCGGGGGTGGAGGGCCAACATGCACGGTTCCGCGCGCTGTGTGAACGTCTGAAGCTGCCCGCATTCGTGATGCAGCCTGGACTCGATCATCTCCAAGAAACTGTGCAACAAACCGCGCAACGCCTTGCCAATGTATGCGAACATCAATTGAATATCTTCGTATCCAACGTCTCAAAAATAAATATAATAAGTAGCTTCACACTGAAAATAGATCGATAATGAGATATTTTGTTTGCAGATTCTACAGAAAAGGATGGCTATTAAAAATAACTTTTACTTACTGGGCTTTGAAACTGGAGCTTTAATTGCTTTGGAAATTGCATCCATATTGGAAGATAATGGTTAGTCCAGCATACATTTCATTTTAAACCTACCATACAATTACGTCCCAAGTCAAACAACTATAAAAACGAAACAATTGTATTGAAGTTAAATAACCCATAATCATTCAGTCGTTAGCCCTAGAAGCAACCAACAAGAAAGGAAACAAATTTAAAAAATTGACAGTGTTGTGTTGATCTCGGTAATGTAGTATGACTCTACTGTCACCTACGGAATTCAGAATTAAATTCTCAAATAAAGAATTCCCTAAGTAACTGGTGTGAATGAGGGTTTGATTGGTGTTTGTGTGGTATAGTAGTAAAAAAAAATTCTTACGTAAATGAACTCGCACATCCTAATTCTTATAAAAAAAACGGTGTGCAGATGAGGTATGTAGAGATCTAATATCAGTGTATACGGTGGTATTTACCAGCACTGGCTAGTATATTATTGAAATCATGCACACAATTTGTATGTACCTACGATTAAGCGATGATGATGACCACCAAATCAAGATATATAATTTCGAAAGCGTATATACCACGAAAGGGACAAAAATTTAGGTATGTATTTGGCCTAATGGTAAACGGCTACTGCTTCCTACAGACGCTTGCAACTAAGGGTATCAAGCCGCGCGGTGCCGATCCGGCAAGAACCCTGTATTGTGCTGTGAGTTCGCGGAAGGAATCTTCGATTGAAACCGAACAGTCGACAGTCGATGCAAAGTAACCGTGGGCATGCTAACTCTCCGCTATACAATCGGTAGAACACACATAGGCAGGCAAACTATTCCTCAGACTTAATGGTTCAACTTGTGGACATGGGATTGTCAACAAAGTGGTGCTCTAGGTGTTTAAGTGCTCTTGAACATTTCGGAGATTTATCTACTAAACTTCATTACTGTGATTAATCATGAACCTTACGGTAAAGGAAAAAACGGGCACCCTTGTGGGACGGCGTGAAAATATATATGTATGTAGAGGTATATAGAGGAGGAGGATTGTTACATTGTGTTGGAAGCAGAGGGATTAAACCCATTATGCTGCCAACACACTATAACTCTCCGAACACAGAGTGGCACACGCAAGTGATACTTCGGTATCGTGAGCGTAAATAGGCTACGGTAACCGTTTTCAATCGGGTGGGCCGTATGCTTGTTTGCCACTCGTGTTGTACAAAAAAAAAACGTATATTGTATGTATCGCAATTATACGACGTGCTTCATGCATTTCAACAATATATTCATCTATTCAACTGCAAATAGAACGTAGGGTTGTGGTTCAAGAGAGCGATGTTTAATGCTTGTTATATGTTTTGTTAAAGATTTTTCATTTGAACTTAAGAATATTTCCTTACATTAATTTGCTGTGCCTCGTGCTCACAATATGACAAATTAAACTCTCTATCTCAGGTCTCACAGGAACCGTATTTTGTTTGGGCGGAGAGCCTCGTGAGATACTGGGTGAGCTAGCGGCACAATTGGGCAACTACAAATCAGAAGAGGAAATACAAGAAGCCGTGATGCGACACATGTACGCTTTAATGGCGGAAGCTGATAATGTGGAACTGGAGAATGCAGTGAGGGGACATTCTAGCTGGCCACTCAAATTAGAAGCCTGCGTACGCTTGCTGCTAGGTCGCATACCGCTCACTGGTCAATACATTCGCGCCGTTATAGAGTCTGCCTACGCCAGGCTCTCGAGCGCGAGGAGCTACACCGCCCAGCCGCGCCCGCTCCGCTCTCGCATCGTACTGCTGCGCGCTGCCCTCGACTCTACGCCAGCGCCCAATGCGCCCAAGCTGCAACACTACTCGCAGCAACCGGTCACAGTACATCAGCTGACCACTTCCGTAGCGCATGCGCCCGCGGACTTACAATGCACTGCCATTATTAACAAACATTTGGACCCTCAAATATTGGAAGCCTTCGAGCGCAGAAACGTTTGTGAAACTTACTTTTTCAATTCTGAAACATACATGACACCCGTATACCTAGATTGATTTTGACTTGTTATATTGGTTTGGTTGTTTAATACATGGTTATTGCAAAATAATTGTATTTGTCGTTGTTTAAATTCTTTTGTTTTAATACTAAATTGTATACTTTACTTTTATTTATACATGATTTTCACCTACTTTAACTCACTTCAAACACAATACGTAGGAAATACATAATAAATTTCACGAACACTTCCAACATAAACTACACACACTAAATCACTTACCATACATCACAAGATATGGAATTATGATACTTCTAATGCACTAATAACTCACGACCATACCTTCATACGTTGCAATGGCTGCTTGTACACCAGATCCATCAAAATCACTAAAGACTCATGGTGGTATTACCTATTACTACCTTTAGTACAATTAAACCGCCATGATACAATCTAGTGAATTGATAAATGTGTACCTGGATAATCTATAAATAGCCAATGCAATATCCTACCTACGACATCAAAAAAGTTTAACACAAATTAAATATAATAGAACTGTTTTACACCAAAATAAAACAGTTATTATGTGCCGAAAGAAAGACACAGCGTTGGTGTGAAGAAGCTGCTATGATTTTTGCCTATTTCCTCCATTATTAGTCAAATTACATACCATTTTTAGTCCTTCTTCCGCACAATAGTTACCCCTTTTTGCCAGCAGGGGCGCCACAGTCGCTTTACGTTTCCTGACTGTGCGCCGCTCCACAAGCCGCCATAGTGTGGTCTTCACTCACCAGCAAGGATCTTGCTCCAACGCTGTGTCTTTCTTTCGGCACATAATAACTGTTTTATTTTGGTGTAAAACAGTTCTATTATATGCCTACCGGAAAGACACAGCGTTGGTGTGAAGACATGTTTGATATCTGCTGGTGATGGTAATGATAAATGCTATGTGAAATGCCATGGTTTTAATAGAACTTTTAGACTTCCATAGTATAAGAGTAATACAAGATCAATCTAAATTAATGAATGAGCAAAGAAAGATAAAATACTTAACAGTATTAGGAGGTTCAAAGTAACTATTGAAATTAAATTACAAACCCGTAAATCAACTAGACAGAGGAAAAATTATGTCGAAGTAAATCTTCATTTCTATTGTTTTCCCTCCTGTAAATCTCCTTACAGTAGAATTTTGTAAAAGTTTGTTCACTTTTCCAGTTGCCCCTTTGTAATATTTCTTCCACTGGAACATTTTCTATCCATCCCTTAGATGCTACTGCAGCCCTTACGCTGCCTGGTGCTGCCTCAATTCTCACCTCTTTAAATATAGATTTAACCCAACCACCAATTAGTGTTCTAGTGGCTGGTTTGACTACACCCTTGATTGAAATGAAAAGGTTAGTAACATCACTACTGGAGCGCCTGTCTTGAGAACACACTATCAATTGTTTGATGTGTTTTACAGGACAAATATTCACATTTGTGTGTCTTAACAATGACCAACCCGACTGTCTATGCTTACTAGAATCAGTTTTGGAACCAAAGCTTGGCCATAATATAATTTTATTATTTTCTTCTATTAAATTTTTATTTGATATATCTAGCAAAGTAAGATCATGTATTCTTCTACCTGATGCTAACAACAAAATTATTGCAGTTCTTCTAGAAATATCAAATAGGGAATTATTACATGGAACCTTATTTAACCAATCAAACAGTAACTGAGTATCCCATATTAAATGTGATTTTCTAGTCTGAGGTCTTGCCAAGGCTACTGCCTTTAATACCTGGTGTATAAAAAAATTTTTAGAAAAATTTTCAACATTTGCAGCACAATAAGTTGAAACAGCAGATTTATGTAAAATTATAGTATTATAAGAAAATCTGTGTTTTAAATGAAGGTCTGCCAGAAATCTGGCGACATCTCTGCCATCTGGAAATTTATCATTTATATTATTAATTTTACAAAAAGCCACCCACCTTTTAAGTGGTGCTCTGTAAGTATTGAGAGTAGATGTCCGCCAACTACTACTCAATAAATTTAATTCATCTCTATTCCAGTTTTTGACCTGATCGGTCCACCCCCAATTCTCCAAGCTTGGAGGAACAAATTGTCCACTTGAGGGGGACACAATCCGGTCGACCGATCGATTAGGGTCTTCCGCAGATCCCGTATCGGTAAGGGGTCCGTTAAGGCTCTCGATCTGAGATCGGCTAGCCAAAAGCACTGATCCCAGTGTGGGACTATCAGAATGTACGTTCCCCTGGCGTTGTTCAGGTGGGCCAGCACTCTGGGTATTAGATTTGGAGGGGGAAATACCCATGCCAAACGATAATTCCATTCTCGACTGAAGGCGTCGCAGAAAAGTGCTGACCCATCGCTGGAGTCCCACGTAACGTACTGTGGAACTACAGCCGCATTTTTTGATGCGAAGAGATCGACATCGGGGACACCCCATTTGTCGAAAATATTTTTTGTGGCCTGTGGTAAAAGTTGCCACTCGGGTACAGACTTTCCTCTTGAGAGGCGGTCCGCTATCCCGTTGAACCTCCCCGGGAGGTATGATGCCGACAGTGTTATATTGAACTGCTCGGTTAGAAGAAGAAGTTTGCTGGTCAATTCTAGGAGTCCTAGTGAGCGGGTACCTCCTTCGTTCTTTATGTAAGCGATTAAAGTCCGGTTGTCGGATTGAACTAGTACATGACCGTTTTTTAAATATGCAATTTTTTGAACTATTGCTGCATATACCGCAAACATCTCCTTCATGTTGGAGTGCCACTTTATCTGAGGCTGACTCCATTTCCCTGACAACATTATGTTGTTTAAGTGAGCTCCCCAGCCCGCGTCCGACGCGTCTGTTGTGAGAAAATGAGTCACTTTTTTTCTGTGCATTACTTTTACACTTTTTTCTACATTTTTTAGCCACCACTGTAACTCGCGGGTCACCCGAGGTGGTAAAGTTCTTTTTTCCCTTGGTCTCCCCTGCCTGAACTCCTTTAAAAATATCTGAGTCCAGCGACAGTGAAGGCGGCCGTTCAAGGTTGTAAGATTTGCAAAGTTTAGCATTCCCAACAACCTCTGCACCTCTCGGAGACAAGACATATTCTTTTGTAACAGGTCCGTTAACATGATTTTTATTCTTTCTATTTTGTTTATTGGTAAGGACATTAGATTTAATTTTGTGTTCCATGTTATACCCAGGTAATCTAACTCCTGAGTTGGGGTGAGAAGTGATTTCTGATAATTTACTTGCCATCCCAACTCTATCAAGATATTTACAGCCTTCTGTGTATGACTGAGGGCTACTAATTTGTCCTGATGGACTATTAAAAAATCGTCTAAATAAACTATGACCCGTATGCCCTGTCTCCGAAGGATCTCCGCGATCCAATTGGTTACTTTTGCAAAGGTATGAGGTGCTGAAGAAAGGCCAAATGGAAGGGCGGTCAATTGGAAAATCTCGTTTCCATATATAATACGTAGGAAACGTCTGTGAGATTCCTTTATGGAAAGATGAAAATAAGCCTGGTGAAGATCTATTTTTTGACATCCAGTCCCCACACTGTAGAAACTGGATGACATCCACTCGGGAAATCAGTTGAAAGTACCGGGTTGATACATGCATGTTTAGACTTTTTAAATTGAAAATTGGTCGCATTCCTCCATCTGATTTCTTCACCAGAAACATTTTCGAATGGAAACCTGGACTGACATGATTTGGTTTCTCTAATATACCCTTTTCTAATAATTCCTCTAACATGCAAGTCATCTGCTTTGATTTTCGAGTTGAAAACTTTACTAAGACATTCCGGTAGGGATAATGTAGAGGGGGTTTTGTCTTGAAAGGTATGCGACCCTTGGATATGACATTTAATATATATTGACTTGCCCCCAACTGCTGCCATGCTTGTACATGATTTTTTAGGCAACCTCCCTTGAAAATGGGATCTGAGTCATATTTCCCTACTCTTGGTGGACTTATTAACGTCCTGGGCACCAGGGTGGTGAAATGGCTGCTTTCTAGAATTATGAGATTTATTTCTCTTATTAATTTTCTTATGAGAATATTTTGTATTCTTATTCTGATTATTACGACTGCCTCTTGGAAAACTTTTCCCCTGATTAATATACCCTGGCATATTAAGCCACGCTTGTGATCCTCCCAAGGAGTCAACTAAAGGAATGAGACTGTCTTTATTAAACAAATATTCTGAACTAGGTGGAATATTTTGTAGTGCCGTTTTAATATTAACATTATTTACTTCTTTTAAAATCCGATCGCGCCTAATCTCTATGCATTCAGCCCGTTTTCCACAGATGACTTGCATGCATGTTTCAGTATTCTTGTATGAAAGTGAACTTGGACCAAATATTTCAACAAGCTTATCATAAAGAGAACTTGGGTTAAGATCAGACTTATTATTACTAGCCCAGTCTACTACATCTTGTAAGCCGGATTTCAAAAGCTGCCTACCCTCCAAAACGACATTTGATAACCCTGCCAAAAGTTGTTCGGTACCTGCCATATAATCAATCCCTTTATTTAAATGACACAACTCTTCATTTAATTTTAACCCTGAAAACCCAGGTGTTGCTATACAAGACTGAAGGGCCTTTTTATATCTAATGCCTTTCCAAGCAGGCGAATTAAATTGCTGAAGTTGATTTATTTCAACCAGTCTAAGAGGGTTAGCACTAGGTATAATTTTATTTTCGTCAAAGTTCACTTTTAGATCACCTAAAGCGACATTGGTCGTTACAGGCTTACTTATAAAAGAAGGTTGAGGTTCCGTGGCTGGAGGTACACTATTACAACTAAATTGACGATTAGCAAGAGTATTCATGTATTGTGGAATTTGAAATACACAATTTGATAAGTAATTTACTTGATCGATTATTTTATCAACACGCGGGTCGGAAATTGATCCGCCATGTTTAAATTTTGAATTACGTTTCGATCTTTTATTTGGAGGTGGCGAGGCAAAGCCTTCCTCATCTTCTGAAGACGAGGAAGAAGTGCTTTGAACGGAGCTTAGGCTCCGGGCGCTTCGCCCCCCATCCGAGGCAGCGATTTGCACCTCCTCGCTATTCTCCATAGGATTCATGGGTAGATACGTTTTTAAAAGATGAAAAAACACTTACCCAGATAAAACTACTCACTTTGCACTCTTGAATAACTATTTCTTAATTATTTAACTTAATATTTGACTTGAAAGTTTTAACACGACTTTACGATGCAAAAATCATAAACGCTATGGCGGCTTGTGGAGCGGCGCACAGTCAGGAAACGTAAAGCGACTGTGGCGCCCCTGCTGGCAAAAAGGGGTAACTATTGTGCGGAAGAAGGACTAAAAATGGTATGTAATTTGACTAATAATGGAGGAAATAGGCAAAAATCATAGCAGCTTCTTCACACCAACGCTGTGTCTTTCCGGTAGGCATATAATAACAATTTGGCCTCCATAAACATGAATATAACAAAATATTCGTACTGTCAACTGTCATTTACCAAACTTTCTCACTTTCCTACAAAGGTCTGAAACTTTATGGGACGTACTGGTTCTCTCTGAGTTTTGGCTTCCATCAACAACAAATACTCCTGTTATTGATGATTAACAAAGGCGTGTGTTTAGTCGTGCTTGAGTTACGGCTATGGACTCGCCATCTGTCACGTTGGCACCTAAAATATATCTCTGGCGGAAAGTGAGTCTGTGTGTATTACCTATACACCTCTGCCTACCCTTACGGGGACCTTTGTGTGAAGGCGTGAGAAGTTATGCAAATAATTAAAGGGGAAAGAAAGGTGTGCTACCGGCATTGACACCAAATCTGGTAAAAATCTCAAACGATACATTTATATTCTTTCTCGTCTGGTCACACACATCTGAAATCTGTTGCAAGCGTACATAGGCGGCGGTAACCGCTTACCATGAGGCTCTATGGTTTCTGCCCCTATGGACACTTGCAACCCGAAGGGTATTTGTTGTGGGTTTCTACCGAAAATAAATATAAGTAAATTTGTCGTCAACCACACTGCGTTCCTACATTACACTACATGGTAACAATGATGAAAAATACGACTAAATTGGATAAGTTCTGTTTTTCTAACTTTTAGGTGGCTGTAATCGGAATGGAACACGCACAATTTTACTATTACCGTTAATTTCCACATTTGAAGAGAAAAAAGCATAAAATGAAAGACTTAAAGCATATGCTATAATAAAATTTAATTTTTACTTTTATTACCATTCTACACTACTTCCCAGTTGCCCAAAGCATAATTCACATTGTATTTTATCCTACACCGTATTAGTAATTATGAGGGTTTACCATATCCAGATCGAGAAGTAAAAAGCTGTCACAATGGTTCTTCTGATTATATTCCTCTAAGATTTCAGGTTCTATATGCTTGTTGATAATTGCGGCACAACGCAAATCCTGCGCAGCGTGCATCATGGACGCACAGAGCTTGTAGGTAGTCACCGTGCGCTGAGACATCGGTGGAATAGTATCTGTGCTAGAACCCTGTACAGGCCGG
Source organism: Drepana falcataria (assembly GCA_945859725.1). NCBI lineage: Eukaryota > Metazoa > Arthropoda > Insecta > Lepidoptera > Drepanidae > Drepana > Drepana falcataria. Next base: position 2,639,609 of record OX243941.1, on the reverse strand, counting down.
AGCAAAATAATCTTTGATCGTAAGGAATACGGTGTCTTATTGTAATCACGGATCAATTGGATTCTTGCGTAAGTCGTCTTCATAACTTCTCTCATATACTGATGGCTGTGAGAGACATGTTCACGTAGCTTACTTATGCCAGCTTCAATTTTATCATCAAAATTCGAGAGCATATCAAGTTCCCTGTTCAATTCTTCCGATTCTCTGTCTGTAATTAAATAGTATATATGTTTCACAACTTCGCCTTGTAACTTTTCCTTTGTCCATCCGTTTAGCTTGTTTTCAAATGCAGACTGTATATCTTTATGTGATCCGCCTAAGCAGTAAATATGTCCAATGAATCCTGAAAAAATTAAATTAATTAATACGCCGAACTTTAATTATATTCAGAAAAAACGCAGTGCCGTGGTGCCATAAAAGCCGTGGTGGCCGAATCCCGATTGTACCAACGAGTTTTTCTGAACTTAAGTACAGTGATTAGTCAAAACACGAGCTTTACAGTGAAGGAAAACATCGAGAGCAAACCTGCCTGAGAAGCAATTCAAAGGTGTATGTATAGTTGTGCTTGAGTAACGGCGATTGACTCGCCATCTATCACGTTGGCGGTATTTTTTTCTGGCGGAATGTAGGTGTATGGTATTACCTATACACCTCTGCCTACCCCTTCGGGGACCTTTTGGGAAGGGGATATAATTATACAGAAAAAACCTTTTTGTAAAGATTTATTTACCATGGCGTTCCAAAATAGCACCCATTTCCAACGCCAAAAGTACACCAAACTCAAAACCCATTAAATAGAATCTTTTTATTTTCAATTTCTTTATCATAACCTGTAACAATATCAGATTTAAAAGTAAAACATTTAAAAATATTGATGAAATATAAATAGTAAGAAAAGTTAATACATCAACTAATCTTTGTGCTGTTTCTTCAATAGTTTCGTCAAATTTGTCAAATCCTGTCTGCAGGACAATAGTTGGCAATTTGACTCTTTCGCATAGCTTTGTGAACCGCTTATATTGACCTTCTACGCCAGGGATAATGAACAGGAATGTCTGATTATTCTCAAACTCATCTGGATGCTGTAAAATTGAAAAATTTTACTGAATTACTTTTACCTCCTTTTAGATTACGCGCTCAAGAAGGCGTAACTTCAAGCTCTAGCTCATGAGATTGGATGGATTGCACAATTACTTATTAATAACCAATAGTTAATTAGTAGTAATTGTGCAGTACAGCGATATCTTTTAACACAAGATGACGTGACGAAGACGTGATGTTCCAGGAATGTGCGCTACGTCCTTAAATGTATCCTTTCCGCATACTATAATAATTATGACAAGAACCCGAAACAGTTTGTTGTGTCGTTTTACATACAGTAAACATAATATCCAAGTACCATTTCAGTCTTATGTACAAGTGTCCGCATCATTATCATGTCGCTGCTAGCTAATATCGCATCAGGATTGATGTAATTAATATAAGCACCAAGACCATTTACGTCTTCAGCGATATCTGTTACTTGTCCTTGCAGTTTCGTTAATCTGAAAAGATAGAGATGTAATATAAACATTTACAAATTTAAGCTCAAAAAACTAAATTTTTCCTTACTGTTTAACATTAAACTCTGATGAAGTCTCCTTCGGTTCTTCTATGTTATACTTTTCGTCCAAAATTATGCAAATGTCCGAAATGCTATCATTGGTATGTTCAAGTTTTTTCAACTTCGTCTCTTCTTCTTCATGTTTCATTTTGATCTCTAAAAAATTTAAATGATTGGATCACAAATTTACGTCAATATAATTATATTTCATTAATAAATTAAACTTACCAGATATCTTTGTGGTTTCATTAAAGATGTTATCGCGTAGTGAAGTCTGAATATCCGCGCGCATCATTGTTTCTCTACTGTGTAAAGCGGTTTCAATAACATGCATTGCGTCTTTCCAATTTAAGGAAACTTTGTCGCCTGTTCCCAATTTGCCAAAGTATTCAAACTACAAATAAAAAAGAAGACTTCACACTGACATCATTGAATTAATAAGAGAATAGACGTTTTTAAAACGAACAGGCGTCCGCATCCGCCCCTAAAGTTCGGACAACGAAACTCACCACAACACTCCAAACGACTTATTCCATTATATTTTTTTATTTAGCATTTATTTACAATCATATTAACATTCTTACGGTTTTAGAAGTAATACTACATTAAGAGTAAAATTTCATATTAAAATGTATAGGCACCTGTTATGCATCGGAAATTGACGGTTGTACTGATAATCTATCATCTCTGCTTAGCACTTAAGGTACTCGGCATGATATATAAATGAGAAAAATATATACATACATATCATCACGCCAAGTCCCTAACGGGGTAGGCAGAGAGTATAGAGCGCCAGTTCTCTCTAGACTTACATACCTCTTTCGCTTCGTCCACATTCATCAGTCTCTTCATACATGCTCGTCAGTTTCGATTACTCTTAACGTTCCCGTCCTTGAGCGTCCGATCGATTTGATCCAGGTAGTTGGAACGTGACCTTCCTCTGCCTCTTCTTGCACACACTTTTGCTTTGTATATCTGTTTCGTCAATCTTTCTTCACTCATCCTTTCTATGTGTCCAAACCAACGTAACATGCCTTTCTTCATCTTTACAATCACGCCCTACTTCACACCAGTTGATTTGCGAATCTCTTCATTGCGGATTCGATCTAATATCGTTACTCCGCACATTTTTCGAAGAGATCGCATCTCAACTGCATTCAAGCTATTTTCATACTTCCTCTGACATACCCAGGATTCGCTGCCATACAATAAGGTACCAATATCGCGTTGTGGACAGCAACTCGAGCTTTCTTGCTCAGACTTTTATTGCCCATCAACGCCGACATGGCCACATTCACCTTATTTCCGGCAGTTATCCTTCTTTCAATATCTTTTTCATACTTTCCATCTCGTGTGAACATGCTTCCTAGATATACAAATTCATTCACTTGCTCTAGAATTTGCCCATTTACCCATATAGCACACTCGGTCACTTGTTCATCTCTTTCGAATACCAGAACCTTAGTCTTGCCAGCGTTTAGGCGCAGCCCCTTCTTTTCACATGCTTCTTTTTTTTTTTTAATATATATAACAAATGCTCATCGAACACTGTCCTTGCATTTGTGAGTTATGGGGTGCTCCTGCTAATGATTTCCTTGTATCTATTGAGGACAAGCTAGGCTGTTTTGTTTCACTCTTACTATATAATATCAGTATATTACCTGTTTGACATTCATGTGCAGAGCTAATGCAGGCATTCCACTTCGAGCTCTTTCTTGGCACACTTCATTGATGCGATTATTACTGATCACGGTGAAATATCTACAATAATATGGATAAAATTACTTCCAGAAAAAAATCCGCGGTGCACCGTGGATTTATATATATTTATATATAAATGTACGTATTTACGATACCTGATATTCGGACATAATTTTCTAGAGACTTTTTCTAGATTAGATATTATTGATTCTAATTGTTTCGGATTGAAAGACTTCATTGAAACTACAAATATGCCATCAACTGGACCGAGGCGGGATGTGTCTTGAAGTATTTTTTCAGAATCATTAACATCGTAATTACTTATATGGATTTCTATACCATCGTTTTTCCAGGTCCTGAAAAGAACGATATTATTAACGTTTGATTTACAGCGATTGTGTATTATTTTGATAGTGCGGTAAAAAACTTACTGAATTTTCAAATTTATATAGCTCGTCCACTGGGGCAACTGTAAGTGCAATTTTTTAACACCGTGCTCCACCAAAAAATCTGCTATTTGTAGACCAAATCCATCTTCATCACATAGTAGTAAGCAACTCACGTCGGAAGAAAAATTCAGCCTGAAATTTTAAATGCCTAACGTAAGTTACGTTATAATTTCCAAAAAAATATAAAATTCTTTGTAAATGTTTGTAAATATATTGGTTTGCCATACACTTGTATTTCTTGGTAAGAAACAGGAAATAAGTAAGAATGGAAGCGAACTTTTATACAGAAGTTAATTAAAAAAAGGTGCATACTTAGTTACATGTCAAAGTAACTTAAATAAACATCCCTTAATGAAAACGGCTGTCGTTTCATTATATACTTATTTATATTATATTTAATAACATATCTTCATGCCTTCCCATAAGGGTTTGTACGCAGAGATGTAGGTGTGTGTCTTGAACACAAAACACTTTTTCGTCTGAAATGAATCTAGGTGCCAACAACGTGGCCAGTCCAACGCCATTTCTGAAGCACAGCTATAAATATTTTTTTAATTTTAACTCAAACGTATGAATTTTTGTTATGCCAACTCGATGTTTTCCTTCACCTCGTGGTATGATTACTCACTGTACTTATATTCAGAAAAGATCATCGGTATACAGACGACTACTCAAACCCACTCAGCATATACTGCCCTCCGATTATATCAATATCCTTATTAAGGTAAACTTTATGAACAAACCTGGGCTTTGCCGATGGTACGAAACCTTCAAGACGAAGTAGCACACGACCTCTGTGTTGACTGGCGGCCAATAGCTGAAAGGCACGGGTCACTTCGTAAGCCTCGTAGGTGACGCGTGCCAGCGGTCGGACGTACCCGAAAGCCATTCCGTCGCTCATCATAATTCGTATCAACTAATAAAATAAAAGATCGTTTTAAAAATTATATTGAAACTAGCAGCTAGAAACGAAGAGATTGATTCTATATTTGAAGCAATAAGGCATCTTATTCTACAGTAAAATGGCGCTCTATTATCTCTGTTCACCATGGAGAGACTTATAATGACACTTTATGACAACAACTTACAATAATAAAGGGATTGCTTAGTTTTATTAGTATCGATGCCTTCTCGCAGAAGACCCTGAAGGGATTTTAATTAACGTATAGCAACGAGGGCGTCTTTGCTGCAACTCTTTCCATTTGCCTCTGTCCAGTACAATCGCTTTGACCTCACTTTTAGTTACGAGAGAAACTCTTTCTCGGTCCACTCAGTCAGCACCTAATTTTAATTATTACTAAGTGTTCAATAACCAGTTAGACTCAATTCAATGTTACAATATGGTAATTATTAATATGTATAAAAATATATAATTTTACAATTACTTACTTCCAACTCATCCTTATTCCGATCCTCGAATAACGATGGGAAGTCGACTGAGGCATATTCAATGCACCCAAGGGACTTCATTCCCAAATTATAATTCTCATTACTGTGGATCTGGACGACATCCAGAACTCTCCCGAAAGGCGCGCAGCATGATATTGTAGCCTAAAAAATCCACATTAATATATTATCTTCGCGCTTCACAAGTGACACCGAAGGGAAAGGCAGAGCCGAAACAACACCCTCTTTTCACCGGATATATATTTAGGTGCCCTAAAAGACAGCGAGTCCATCGACGTTTCCCAAGCACGACTATAAATCTTTAAGTTTCTTCTGAAACACAGGTTTCCTCTACATGTTTCACCATAAAGCTGATGGTTTGATAAATCACCGTACTTACAGTCCCACTACTCGAAGGATTAAATACATAATACCTATTCAGTATTATAAAGTAAAGACTTAGTTATAATTTCGGGTTTTAAAGAGGATTTTACTTACATTTTTCAATGGTCCAGTTAAACAATTGACCACAATGCGGCACCCTCTGCCATGGGTTTGGGACATAACCATGTCTTTAAAGCCTATATCACGAGAATTGCCGATTTGATTTACTGAAAAGGAGGCAGGGTTGACTTAAATTTTATCAATCAGTAAAAGTCAGCTAGCACAACAATAGCAAAATTGCAAGGCAGACGAGCGAGCCACATCTCAAGTATGCAATTATAGGCTACGGTAACCGCTTGCCATGAGGCGGGCCATATACATATTTGCCACTTTTGTGTGTAAAAAAAACCTTTATAGCATATAAATAACTTTATAATATTTACCCCGCAAATTCGGGAAAATCATCTTTAAGAACTTTTTCTTCCTAATATCGCTAACAGTAGTAAAAACTTGGCAGTCATACGCCAAAGCAATGGATATAATTGCTTGTCCCAAGGCACCAGCACCTCCATGGACCAGAACAGAGGTACCTCGGCTTATCTGACTTTTAATGACCTGTAAAGAAAATTATATGTATAGTAAAATACACCTCACGCCTTCCCACAAGGTTCTCCGTGGTATAGGTAGTAACCACACACCCACTCGCCGCCAAAGATATATTTAAGGTGCCAACTAAATAAGTAAATAATAAGTCAAGATTGAAAAGTTTATAAACAAAATTATATAGAATTCTACGTATATACTCACAAGGCAGTAAAAAGCATAACAATAGGCAAAGGGTACTGTGGCCGCATCTTCGAGGCTCCAATGTTTGGGAATCGGCCACAAAAGCTGCGTGCCTTCACTATCAATTTCACCTCGTGTAGACCCGTTTGAAATTAAACCCATTACACGTTCACCGCTAAATAAAAATATATACACAATATACGTTAAGTAATAAAAACAAGCTTCATTACCTCTTTCGAAGTTAAAGTAACTTAGTAAACAAGCTGTTACCCACAACTTCATCTGCGTGGAATTTAGTAATATTATTTACTCGTACTTGATGGTACTCATACTTGAAATCAGCGAGCATGTATGATGAATGTAGATGAAGCTAAAGATGTATGTAATTTTATAGAGAATTGGAACTGTACTCACTCCGTCTACACTCTTAGGGCCTTGGTGAGATGATATGTACGTATCTATGTTAATTAATTTAGTTATAAGCATAACTACACTCTCCTACAATAACATCAACTATTGTCATACTTCGCCTCGTATAAATTCAGTCCTACAAATGGAAATGTAGATAATGTACAAATGCTAAAAATCCATCAATCTATTTAGGTATGTATATAATATATACAGTATATACTAAATAGGTACATCCTTTCCCCAAACCAGCTGTGAGGCTATATTTTATTTATTTACCATTCAGTTACTCCACTGAAGTCCATGCCAAATCCTTGCTCATAAGTATGTGAGACTTTTCCTAAAGCACATTTAGCGTCGTACATATTAAGGCCGGCATAATGAACCTGAAATTTTCATTTATATAAATAGGTTAATTAATAGTTTCCTCCTCTTTTTTTTTGAAACCGTGTTAACGAGATTTTAATAAATAATAGGTACACGACCTTCATTGTATGGAACTATCTTCACCCTTACAAGGATTTAAAGAAATAAACATCTTGAATCAAATGCATATTGAATACATAAATTACGTGTTCCTTATGGAATTCAATAAGATAATAATTAAAGTACCGTAATTGTGCGATTTTTCTTTATTTTTGGTGTTTCGACCCAATGCAAGGAGCCCAAGTCTCCTGGATTACTGCAGCGAAGTGCTGCCATTGTTCTCTTCTCTATCTCAATATACGGCACGTAGTAATCACCACCCCACTCACCCTGTAATATAGGTATAACATTTTATTTTTAATTAAGTTTATAAAAATATTAAATTTAATTATAATAAGTTCTACAGAACGTGGCTCGAAGACGATAGCCAAGAAGAAAATGACAGAACGAACTGAACATGCACTCGAACAATGGGTTCGAAGCAGCATCGAACCTGGGGGAGTTAAAGGACGCCTATGCCAGTGGGTAATGTATGGCTATAGAGAAATCATTTCAATTGGAAAAATAGCTGAGTAGTTTAGTAGTTAGCCAACCAGAAATTCAAGGTTGCGTGTTGAAACCCCGGCAGCCTGCAGTGAGGTTCTCTGTACTTAAAGGGAAATGATTTATCATACCAGCGAGGAAAACGATGAAGGAGTCGTGACGAACTGTATAAGCTTGATAGAATATTAATTGCCGTATACGAATAGCGTTGAAAAACGGGATACTCACCATTTGTCACTTGGGCAGCTAAATATGTCTCCGGCGATAAGAGTATGATATTATTATTATCAAAAAATCTTGTGAAAAACATAAAAGTAAATAAAAAAAAACGATACTTACTTGATTATAAATGCTAAACGCTAAATTGAAGTTGGGTATAGAGTCCAAGTGTGAAGATCCCTTAGAACTGATCATAGCCATATTAATATTACGCTTTTCTTCTTTTCGCCATTTTTCTATAAGACTTCTTAGCCCGGACAAAGGTGGGTAAGTTGTAAGCACTAATAGACTTTGGTCTTCTGTATATGTATTCCTCGTAGATCTAATCATTTCAATATCATCATGGGTTTCTACTGTGACAGCAGTAGTTAATTTTGCCACAGATTTCATCCACCGACCAAGTTCTATAGTCAAATGGTCCTTTCTACTCTTACAGACAACGTTGTAAATACCATTGGGGAAAAGATCCTGAGAATTTCCTCCCAAATTCACAATAAATGAACCAAAAGGAAGAGCTTGGCATAATGTCTTGAAATGCTGAAAAAAGAAAAAGAACCAACTCATGACTTCAATTGTAGCCGTATCGTCATCAATATAAGCCAAAAAACACTTGAGAAATACTTGTTTCTAATGGTTATTCTTAATATATGATTGCGTATATAAACCTGCTTAGGCAAAATGAGCTTCTAGAAAATAATGATTTATCCCCCTATAAGCTATAGATAGTGTGCATAAGATTTCATAGGCGTATGAAAACCTGTGTCTACGTTAATTAAAAGCAAAGTACATTGGATATACATACATTAACATCACCAGTCACTTCGTCGACTAAGATAGCATCCACTTCTCCATTGCTTTTAACGTAATCAATAGCATCTTCGGAACGTACGATAATCGTTTTAACAGTAAGATCTGGTGGATTACATAATTGGCTTATGCTGTCAAGTGCAGGAGAATTATCGGATTTCTTTACGCGAAGCAATGTTATACAATTCTTATTCAAATTTTCCGCGATTATTTGCATGTAAACGAACAGTGTAGTAATAAGCTGAAAAAAATATGGGTATGTAATTAGTATATACGGTAGTATTTGATAAGGTATAAATAAATAAGATAAATTGTTTACATCAAACCCTTCTTCCTGAATAAAAGGTACTGTCTGAAGAGTGGTAAGGGATACGGTGTTCAATAGACGAAGTGGTTTATCTTTACTTATGATGTGTTCCACCAATATTCCACCACACCTAGAAAATATATCGAAAATTTTTTACTTTTTAACCCTTAGTATTATGTCCAATACCAATTAGATATATTAATTAATTAATTACAGTAATTTTTCACACAACGAGATTTACGATGCATGCTTTTGAGAAGAGATTCGTATGTCTGTAAATTTGTGACAGAATATTGCTGATTTGTACAGGTCGTTTCAAGTTGGCGTGGCCCTTAGTTATAAACATAATTAAAATGGTGGTTTGAATACCAGATTTTATTTTAGCATGATTATTTTTCTTTACCTGATGACGTTTTCAATTTCGAAAACTTTGGCATCAAATAAGTGTCCATTAGTATTTTTGCAACTGGCATGTGTATTCACATCGATGACGATATTGTTTACGTGATGCGGTTCTGATATCGCATTATGCTTTCTTCTCAAGGCGTTCAGTTGGAAGATCCCATCAATAAACGTTACCCAGTTATCGTTCCACTCTAACTTGGCTTGTGTCATCGGAACATTTATGTTGTGGATGCTACGAAACTGGCCACTGAAATACAAACATAATTGTAATTATCACATTTCCATCTACGCTTTACGCTTAATCTACAAAATTTCAAATTTAGAAGACCACAAATATATGATCTTAGTGGATCCGGTGGAATAGATTAGCAAGATGACTTGGAGCGAATGGATAGTAGAAAGCATCAAACTATAGTTGGTCGGACAATCTATACTCTCCTCCTACCAATTGCCAGTCTGTTATGTCTATTATGACTATCTCCTGAAACTGACTCAATAGTATTCTTGTTTATTATTACTTATAGTTATATCCTCTTCCGAACAGCAACTTGTAAACATCCTCAGTTCTTAATTCAAATTCATCGTCTACTTCAGGAACTGTATATGTAACAAGGCGAGGATCTTTCTCAATTTCTTTTATGAAGCCATCAGCGACTAATAATTGCCCGCAAGTTGCCTGAGAACACAGTTTTTAATGTGGTTAATATATGTTCAGTTCTCACCCAGCGTGTTATTACAATTTCCGAAATCATACGCGAATTCGAAAGAAATACCTATGATATATAAATAAATATAAGAATAGAAAGAGTACTGACAAAGACAGTCGATAAGTTAGTAATGTTACAATTACACGGCAAAGAGCGTACAGATATCAGTAAAGTAAAAGTAGAAGATGAAAACATGTGGAAGCTAGATAAACATACAAGACTCAGATCAAAAAAAAAGTGTCAGTAATTTTTCTTTTATACCATACGGGTGGAAAACCAGCATGCGATCCATCTGATGGTTAGCGCTTACCGCCGACTATGGACGCTTGTAACACCAGGGGTATCGCTCGCGCCCTGCCACCCCTAAAATATCTTAGCAATAACAAATTCGACAAAGTTGCTCGTAAACGATTAATAAGGGAGCGTATGAATAAAAAAAAATCACCTCAAATCTCCCACTGCCCCTCAAGAGCGATACTGTGATGTGGAGAGAACTATGTTCTTTCAACTGAGGCTGCGCGTGGAATTGTACATTGGTGAACTGAACCGACATCTGCCTCATTGGTATTCCGTTTGTCATGGCAAGCAAGTCCCACGCAAACACTAGTATTGCCGAAAATGGCAATACTCTCATACCTACAAATTCGTACGGAAAATAAATAAGAAAATCAATATTATTTTTATACTACATGGGTGGTAAACAAGCATGCGGTCCGCCTGATGAAGCAGAAGCGAATTCCTCAAGAGCAAATGTATGGAATTACTCCAAGATACTAATTACCTTCAATAATTGACCCCAATAGATACTCATACTCTTCATCATATACCGTTATAATAGGCTCGTAAATAGCTTCGTACTTCCTGAGAGCGCTTTTATACAAAGTGACAGGCCTGGAAGCAAATTGAATTTATATCTTTTATACCTTTAAAAATCTAAAGCCGCGGCCGAGTGGTTCGAGTAGTTGCCGGCGACACACAGATCGCGAGTTCGAATCCCGACTGTACCAATGAGTTTTTCGGAACTTAAGTACAGTGATTAGTTACACCACGAGCTTTACCGTGAAGGAAAACATCGAGAAGAAAACTGCTAACGTCTGACAAGCAATTCAAATGCGTATGTATGTATAGTCGTGCTTGAGTAACGGTGATGGACTCGCCATCTGTCACGTTAGCACCTAAAATATATCTCTGGCGGAAAGTGGGTGTGTGGGTACTACTAATACACCTACTACCTATATTCCTCTGCCTACCCCTTCGAGGACCCTTGTTGGAAGGCGTGAGGTGAGGACTTTAACAATCGTATAACCGCAGCAGTAGAGATATGTGTGAGATGTCAAGTATCCAAACGAATATTACCAATGCGAAAGTAATTACTCGTATGTTTGTCTGTATGCAATATACGCCGCGTTCTACCGTTTTTAGTGGTGAACCAATGTTGACGACATAGGCTATTTTTCGATGAAAAAATATATTTTGAACGGGGCAGAGATCCGATCATTTCTAAGTACTAATTCTACGCAAAAAGCGGCTACCGGCTAGTTAAAAATAACTAGTCATTTTAATCATAAAATCATACTCACCATTCGTCTGTATGATCCCAGCTCAGTAAATGAGATAAATTTCGAGTTTTTGTAGAAACAGGAAACTCTACTTTGGGATATAGTGCGCTGAGGTCCATCTCGAAACCTTCCATGTATATCCTGCAGTAATAATGCCAGTTTTTACAATTATCATTGTTCCATCATATGATTGAATTCGGGACAGATCCTTCATTGTTGCAAACAAACAACAGAATAAGGCAGTTTTGGGTTTGAATATATATATATTGACTTGAATTCAGAACTCTCTTATATTTAAACATACTACTTTTTTACGTCTATGTTAGGTAATGGAAGTAGAAGGTGGTCATACAAACGCCAGCATAACTGTCTCTTGCCGTCCCGCAGGCCCGATTAGACATACGTCGTGGATTTCTCCTCAAACATATCATGCAGGTCACCATGATACTCACGGGTGTGAAAAATTACTGTACTAAAGATCAGAAAAACTTATTGGTACAGACCATCAAAGCTTGCACCTGCAGCTTTGCCTTAGTAGGTGACTCCTCAACGTATCATGGCTCTTATGAAGAATCACTAGCTATATGTGCAATATGTGCATATTGAGAGTTCTTTTAAACATAAAAAAGAAAGTACATATTAGGATTACTCACTTGCCGAGGGCTTCTAAAAGGTAGAGGGCATTGTCCCGATGTACGCGCCTTGTAAGTGGAATATTCTTGCAGTCTCCTGCGAGCGACCGCCTAAGGATAGGTTGCAACAATCCATGCGGGGCGATCTCAATCAGCACTGCGTTACTAGGTATGAGAGCAGCAGTCTCTTCGAATAAAACTGGACTCTATAATAACAGGTACATGGGTTATAAATACACTCTCAGAAAGTTATATCTGCGTTATATATATAACGTAGTACGTATATATTAATCAGAGTTCGTGTAGTGTTCCTGCGGTAAATATCCGTACAAACCTATTAGTAACACGCTCACGAGAGGGCGGGGTTTCTAAATACATACATATCATCACGCCAAGTCCCTAGCGGGGTAGGCAGAGAGTATAGAGCGCCAGTTCTCTCTAGACTTACATAGTTGCGGGGTTTCTATGCTGCAAAAATTGTTACTTCACGAAATGGTAAATTATGATAACGATCATTGCTAATACTTACTAATAAGTTATTTGTGTGATACTCTGGAGAGAAGTATTGAGTTTCTGGGTCATTCCACCTGTCTTGGGATACGGACGTGGACATCCAACGCCCACTTCGAAGCTTGGGAGACTTTATGACTTCGCGAGAATATTTTAAAAGTTGATCTCCTGTGAGAAATTGTTGTATCAGAACTACTAGCTTTAGTAAGTATCTAAGCCTAAAGTTATTTTTTTATTCATTGATATAATTTATTTGCAGTCAATTACAATGTGATGCCGATGGTGTCGAAAATTACGTTTTGTCACTCTTAGGACAAATATGCCCTCATTATTTTCTTTTTTCAGTGCGTCTTAAGGACGTTATAATAACATAGACCATTCTGAAACTTACCAAGCGCAGCTATATAATGTGAATGGTACGCAATGTTAGAACATTGCACCTCCTTAGCGAAAATTCCTTGTGCTTGAAGCTCTTCGACAAATGCCTTCAGTATCTCAACTGGTCCCGATATTGTGCTCGATTCAGGTCCATTATGGCAAGCCACTTCTACTTGCGGTGGACATAGTTTTGAAATCTAAAAGTAGTATATTTTGGATATTTCTTTGTATATATAAATATAAATAATAGGTAATATACTTAGGGCCGCTATGACGAGACATATCTACTTAACAGAGTACTCTAGAACTAATTTAAAAATAATTACTTTTGTTTTCGATTGGAGCTGCTTCTTAAAGAAATATAGCATTCACACCTTCTCAGAGGGTCACCGAAACGGTAGGCAAAAGTGTAATAACGGACTCATTTCGCCAGAGACATAGGTGGCAGCCAACGTGACATATGGCGAGCTATTCGTCAGTAATTTATTCACTTTATTTGATTACTTCTAAGCTCACCTGCTTGAATCCTAGTCCAACAGCAGCCATAGCGCCTTGAATAAGTTTTGTCTCCATAGATACCAATCCCCGATAGTAGGACAACAAAATAACCTCTTCTGCCGAGCAACAACCATCAGCATACGCACAACCTAATTCTCCTACACTGTGACCTGGAAAAAATTATTGTAAACAGATGTTACATTATTTGTGAACTTTTGTATTTGCTTTTGTACTTGGTGAGTAAAACATCGTGATTGTTAGAGCTTTGCATAACTAAAATTTTAACATTTTAATTTTAAAACTAATATGATGAATGAGAAAGTCACGCCAGAACGGCAGAATGGAATTGGATACAACATGGCTTAGAGATTATTTACCTGAAATTAACATGAAGATACGTTTCATTGTAGAAAAATATCTATCATCAACATTGCATTTTACGCTCGTTAGTGAGTAGTTGAATAACTTATACATAAAATAATAAGGACACTTAGCGGGAGCAAAATAATGTTTTAAAAATTTTGACCATTTACATTTAGTATCATGAATGAACAACAATATTACAAACCATATATAAACAGTATTGTTTTCCCTTATTGGTTTCTTGATCACTTACCAATAAAATTGTCCGGCACCAATCCAATAGCTTTTAAAACATCTGTCAATCCTATTTGGATCGCAGTTATACCCACGAAGCAATTCAAGATGTTGTTGAATAATGTGTTGTCAGGGTTTGTAATAATATTTATAAGATCAAAATCCTTGGGTGCCAAAACTCTGTGACAGCTAAAAAGAGAAGGTTTACTTTTAATTCTTCGGCACGCATGAGAAGACTACGTTCTTGTTTTATACAGGATGTGAATGCTTAATACCTAATCAAAACAAAAGTTAAACAACTTTTGTTTTGTTTTTAGGTATTTGTTCTTATTGTAATCGATAATGTCAAATCGATAGAACACTCAAACATACGAACGTCAAAACATGAATTCTGCCAGCAAGTATGAAGGGATTGAGAACTGAAGATGAACCGAAATGGGTCTATGAGAACTGGCACTCTGTACTCTGACTACCCCGTGAGAGAATCGCCGCAAAGTTACGCAATAATAATACCAGCTATACCAACAATACCAGCAACATTCTGGATAAAAAATCTAACTTCAAACTTTTGTTTACCGATATAAATAATTACATATCCTATAGCTTTCTCCATTTACCCATGAACAGGCCATGAGAGAAGGTGAAGTTGTGGGTTTTCCCCCTGTGCTAATCATTGCGATCGATCTAGGTCATATTTCTGAGAATGACTTCTTAGAATTATTAATATTTACGTAAATATTTTACTCACCGCTCGATGGCCGCAGCAAAGATAGGTATCCGCATGAGATGCTTGCCCATGCCGGCCCACTGTGAGCCCATACCGCTGTACACGAACCACAGAGGACGTTTACCAACGTCATGAAATGCAACTTCTTTTGCCAAAGTCTTTGTCTCGTCGTTAGAGGTGGCTAAAATATGCAAATTACTAACATACATATAATTGCCAGCAGAAACCCTCGCGGGGTAGACAGAGGGAAAAGAATGCTAGTTCTATCTATTCTCTTTATTCAGGTGTCTTCATACATGCTCATCGGTTTCAAGTGCTCTTGACGTTCCCATACTTGGGTATCCGATCGATTTGATCTAGGTAGTTGAAACGTGCATACAAACGAGACAGATATTCATGTTTCGTCAATCTTTCTTCCCTTATGCTTTCTATACGTCCTAACTTACACAACATGCCTTTCTTCATCTTTACAATTGGACCACCGTTCACGCCAGTTTGTGAATCTCCTCCTTTCGGATTCAATCTGCTCTCTCGCTCATTATTCGAAGGGAACGCTTCTCAACTGCATTTATACCATTTTCATAAGCTAATAATAATTGGGCCAAGGACGTGGTCTATGATTAAAACTTATGATGTTTAAAATTAAGTCTCGAATGAGCTGTATAAATGTATACTCACTATAAATCCCGTATCCTTTTGCATGATGTCTCACAATATGTTCCTTGAAAATTTGGTGCAATAGACCTATCTCTTCTGGATCGATATCATTTGTGCCGAGATGATCTAGCAGTTTCTCTACACCCTCTTCCACTCGTCCAGATGCTGTGATCAAGTATGGTAGATCGCTTTGGTACCGTGAAGTGTTCTAGAAATAAATATATTTAAATGTAAATAAAAACTCAAACTGTAAGTATACAAGAGCTTTCATAACTTTGTTCTTTTTAATAAAGGCAAAGTCTAAAAGATGTCTGTTCTAACAGTTCGTGTGAAATTATGGCTGTAAATATTTTTATTTTATTATATATTTTATCGTAGGGTTGCATCAGCTCATTTCAACCAATACACTCAAAACCTCATAACTTTATAACACTTAAATCCCCCTCGTGAATTATTCTATCTATTAGTGGAAATTTAATGGAAATCCGTTCAGCATTTTTTAAGTTGATCGCGAACAGACTGACAGATAGACGCGGCGGAAGACTGCTTTATAATATGTATCGATAAATCGCAATATATTTTACTATGAATTAGGATAGCATGAGTAGTAGTGAAGTGAATGAAATAGTCTACATTTGCAAACTTACAGGTTCAAGCCCCAGAATATATCTATGTACACCTACTAATGAGAGAATTAAGTTACTAAACTAAAAGAGGTAGGGCATAACGGGCTTCCCGTTCGAATTCGGAGCTGCCCGACTGGGGCAGGACCTCCACCTTATAGAAGTCCGTAGCCAAATAACACAATTTATTGTGTTGTGTTCCTACGTGGTGAATAAGGTTTCTAGTAATGAGCTCCTTGGGGAGGGGGAGGATTGTTACATTGTGTTGGAAGCAGAGGGATTAAACCTTATGCTGCCAACACACTATAACTCTCCGAACACAGAGTGGCAACGCGCAAGTGATACTTTGGTATCGTGAGCGTAAATAGGCCACGGTAACCGTTTCCCATCAGGTGGGCTGTATGCTTGTTTGCCACTCTTGTTGTATAAAAAAAATGAACATTTTCTGTAATTAAAGTGACTTACCTGACCACTAGGTTTGTGGTGGTAAACATCGTAACCAAGCCTGCATATATTCGAAATTCAAATCATGATCAAGAAACAGCGACAGCCTTGTCATCTGTCACGTTGGCAACGACATGAATCTCCAGCAAAAATAAATTTTATTACATCGTTACCTTTCTCGGGGCCCCAGCGGTTCAAGTGGCAAGGCGTGAACATATATTGAGCTTTCCTGTGTGAGCATTCTTAATTACATTATCGAAAACAGACCTTTTCCTTTAAGCACCCATTCAACAACACATGAGAATCAATTCCAAAGATGGAACAACAATTCACTGCTGCATAGGATTGATTGAAGGGTTGATGATCCGTGGCTATTTGCATGAGACCGTCAGCCAGGGCATTCACATCTCTCCTCGGATTGTTGCAATGCAATGTTGCAGGAATTTGGCCCTTATGGTAAGCTAGTAGAACCTGTTGATTGTAAATACTGTTTTTAATTCATTAAAGGAATCATATTCATACATCATATTAATCTCGTAGTACTCGAAACCGACGAGCATGTATGAAGAGACTGATGAATGTGGACGAAGCGAAAGAGGTATGTAAGTCTAGAGAGAACTGGCGCTCTATACTCTCTGCCTGCCCCGTTAGGGATTTGGTGTGATGATATGTATGTATGTATATTAATCCAGATAAAGGACTTTATAATTAAATTATGATAGCATCTTAGAATTGCATAAGTTGATAAGAATGCTATGCAATAGCTTTACCGCGGCAGTCCCCGAGTGCCACACGTAATTTTTTTTTATTGCTAGAATCCGTGGTGGCCGAGTTGTTCGAGTAGTTACCTGCGACACAAGAACGCAAGTTCGAATCCCCACTGTACCAATTACTTGTTCTAAACTTAAGTACAGTGATTAGTCACACCACGAGCTTTACGGTGAAGGAAAACATCGAGAGGAAACATGCATACGTCTGAGAAGCAATTCAAATATGTATGTATGTCTAGTCGTGCGTAACGGCGATGAACTCGCCATCTGTCACGTTGGCTCCTAAAATATATCTCTGGCGGAAAGTGGGTGTGTGGGTACTACCTATACACCTCTGCCTAACCCTACACAGAGACAGACAAGAACAGACACTTGTGTGAGGGCGTGAAGATATGTTATTATTATTTTATTGCTTTGTCACACCATCGCGAGCTTTATAGCGTAGGAAAACATCGTGAGGACATCTGCATGCGATTTAGAATCATAGGAAGAAGAAGGCGTAAAAAGTGTGATCTGAGTAATAGTGACAAAGTCGCAATCTGTGTTACTCACTGTACTGGGGGAAATGTGGCTACTATAATGTTTATTTTTTATTTCATGTGTAATACGATACACATGAAAGGTGGAAGCAAATTATTTGTTAGCATCTCAGTGTTACCTTTACTAGTCCACACAGGCCAGAAGCGGTCTCCGTGTATCCTATGCTAGAAGTGACACTGCCAACGTACAATGGAATAGTACGATCTTTACAAAATACTGTTTCCAAAGCTTGTAACTCTGCCTTATCCGTTTCTGGAAGAGCTGCAAATTAATAAAACTATAAATAAATTACAATAAAAGAATTATTAAATCTTAAAAGTGATTTGTTTAAATTGAAATAGGTGAAAGACATCTCACGTTTATTTGGATATGTGGAAAAGATGTGTACGAAAGGGTCAGAAAATAAATACATATAATAATTACGAGTGCGACTAGCAAATAAAGCAGAGGAATACCGCGCTCCGACTAGCTTCATAGGATCGATCGAACAATCAAGAATGGAAACGTCAAAATGTAAGATAAGAATGTATGTTGGTAAAACGAAAGAGATCCGTTAGTCGAGAGAAGTCTGTCGCTCCATTCTCTGGCTGCCGCGTAAGAACATCTAAGTCATTGTATGTTTTTTCTTACCAGTACCGCATCCGTCAATATATTCAACAGAAGACGGTGAAATTCCAACTTCAGAATAAAATTCTCGGAAAAAAACGCTTAGTTTCTCCGGTGCTCTGTATGCGCCGTAGGTGTCCATATATTCTTTAGGTAATTGTGCAGCGAAAGTGTTTTTGACGTGACACAGCTGGGCATATACCCTGAAAAGGTAATTAAAGAATTAGGCTTACCTTTAGTAATTCAAATTCATTAATAATAATGTTAAAAGGAATCTTCAGTATCATTTTACCTTCGAGCATCTTTGTATTTCTGAATATACAACGCAACTACTGCTTCAGATAAAGTCTGTCCGTCCGCGTTCATATCGTAGCATTTTGTTTTCCCATCTGGATTTTCCGCCGTCATCCTACAAAATCGTTTGACCAACAAAACTTAAATGAATTTAAATAACATAAAATTATTCCCAGTTTTACTAAGAGTGTATTTAAAGTACGCCTAAATAATATTCGCCGAGTCACCAGGATACGCAGATATAGCAGAGCGCTAGTCATAGCTTAGACCAGCAGAACTCATTACTTAATACATAATCATATTAATATTATTCTGCCAATACCATACAGCTGACTCAGCAGACTGTTGACTCAGCAGAGCTGGTACTTTGGGTGGTAATACAATTCATACATCAAAGGTTTGAATTGTGTGGGTTCAATTTTGAACGTACGACTCTTAGGACCAGTGACTGAGCTTCTCATCTGTAACACATTAGTTTGATGTCATATGTAGAATTAACTTCATATCTGACCTTTGAAAGTGGAAAGCGCCGTGTGGGTGTAGGGCGCCCTTAGTAGCTCCGACAATAGCGGCCTCGCATTCACCACTCTGTATAGCTTGGTAAGCTTTCTCAAGTGCCACTAGCGAGCTGGAACAGCCCGCTTCCACCGTATACGACGGGCCTTTTGCGTTCAAGCAAAACGATATACGATTTGCAAACATAGTCTTATTGCTCCTGAGGAATTAATTATAGTATCTTTACTAATATAATAATGCAGAAAAGTGTGTTCGTTTGAAAGTGCTAATTTCAGGCAATGCTAATTGGATTAAAAAAAAGTTTGTATTTGATAGCCTGTTTATCGAGGAGGGCTATTTTATCACACAACGACCAATAGGAGCGGAGCATTAATGAAACATGATATGCACCAATTAAATCAAATTATACGCGAATAAAATTGCAGGGCGCAACAACTTGATATATATAATCGTAAGCATTTATGAATAATAGTAATAATACCTTAAACAGACGAACAACGAACGAATCACCAAATGCTAACTTTTAGCAAGAGGCGCGTTCAGTATCCTCGACTGTCAGCACAGAAGATTAAGCTCGTGCCCATGCCAATTTTGGTTCCATTTCGCGCAATCTTCTTAATTATTACAAACAGTCGCAATTACTGGTTGCTACTTAGATAATGTATTTTTGTACCACAATTTTATACATATATCATTTATGGATTTGGCGAAAAAAAGCCCCTTTCTTTCTCCCTTCTCATTTACTTATGCAGTATACATACACTCTTCATACATGCTCGACAGAATTGAATATCTTGACGTTCCATCCTTGAATGTACTAACAATACTCACCCCAAAACGCCATTTAACTGTTTGCTTTTCGTGTAACCAATCTGCTTCTCAGTTTCACTCAAACTAGTGGCGATGAAAACACCTACTTTCTTCCCGGACACCGACTTTGGATTTACTCCTGATTGAGGAAAAATATATACATACATGGCATGTGAAGACTATGAACAATAACTAAGTAAACTTAATTAAAATGAGAAATGTGTCCGAATTTCAAAACCCTTACGTTCAACAGAAAACGTAAGGCTGTCCGTGCTACCCCGGGACCTGGCCTTAGCCTTATCTGTTAATGAGCTGCAACCTAAGCAAGGTTGTTTTTTAATGTGACGCTCTTTAATATAGGGTTCCCTTAAGGATTTCCCTTCTTTATATAGGCTTGCGTGGGGATACATATACAACACGTAGAGATTTCTTTGAAGGTTTTGGTATGAGTATGAGACCCGGAGTTGATCCCCGCTAAATGCAGTCGTGTACCTTATTGGGATGAAATATATTATTAGTGTGTTATTATATACATATAATCTAAATACATAAACATTTATAATTTCAATGTTTATAAACAAATAAATATGCTCTACATATCATCTGTATGACGATCACTTGTATCGACATAATATGATGTCGATTTCTATACGAGGTATGACCTATACACCTCTGCCTACCCCTTCGGGGTCTTTTATGGGAAGGCGTGAAGATGTGACGGTCGGTCTTCATGGCTGCATAACTTGAGGTAACGAGCTGAATCACCGGGAGTCGAGAAAAAAATATATCTTGTATGTAGCGGCGCGGCGGGTGAAACCTCCCTAATGTGTCATAATGACCTTCTTATCTGTGTTACTAACCAGCATCAAACAACGCCTGGTAAGCTTGTTCAAACATCATCTTGCTCATGAGATCGGTGCTTTTACAGATGTAGGGATTCATCATGAAGAATTGAGGGTCGAACCGGTCGATGCCCGGGATCCGGCCGAAATACTGGCCTAGTTCGGGATTGCTCAGTTCCCAGCGTGGGTTTTCTGTATGATGGCGCACCATATTCTCCTGTTTTATAAATATGTTTTTGTTCATTTGACGTGGAAAAAAACTAACAGGAAGGTCACCTATGTGCAACTATAGCTATGGTTTAACACACATTAATACAGTAAGCCTTATAAACCTTAAAAAATAGCTTAAGGCATTGCGACTACCGTTAGCGTCATCAGAGTTCATTGGACTATCTACATACGTACATCACGGCAACCCCTCCGGGGCCAAGAAGGATCAAAGTCAGATAATAATTAAACTCGATTTAAAATGCAATTGCCCTCAAAATTTAGTCAAATTTATTTATTTACAGATAACATGCTTATATGCATTAGTTATAATACGCATATAAGTTGGTTATTGGTAAGGGAAGGCAAATTATGGAGCCGACCCGTGGTGGCCGAGTGGTTCGGGTAAAAAATGCCTGCGACACAAAGATCGCAAGTTCAAATCCCGACTCTACCAATGAGTTTTTCTGAACTTTAGTACAGTGACAAGTCACACCACGAGCTTTACAGTGAACATCGAGAGGTAACCTGCATACGTCTAAGAAGAAATTAAAAGGCGTATGCATAGTCGTGCTTGAGTAACGGCGATGGACTCGCCATCTAGCACGTTGGCACCTAAAATATATCTCTGGTGGAATGTGGGTGTTTGGGTACTGCCTATACACTT
This sequence comes from Drepana falcataria, assembly GCA_945859725.1. Taxonomy (NCBI): domain Eukaryota; kingdom Metazoa; phylum Arthropoda; class Insecta; order Lepidoptera; family Drepanidae; genus Drepana; species Drepana falcataria. The sequence continues at coordinate 2,617,601 of OX243941.1, read as the reverse complement.
CTGCCTGCCCCTTCGGGGACCCTTGTGGGAAGACATTCGGATAATTTAATTTTTTAAAATTAATGTTATAAGTTTATTTGCATGGACTTGTTCAGTGACTTTGTAAAATTGTTGTGGTGTCGTAAGATAGCGATCGTTAAGTAGGCAAAATACAAATAGTACGGACCTTATTGAAAAGCTTGTTACTAAACTCCGTAATGGAAGCGCAGTCCGGCAAGAGAGCAGACATTCCTGATATGACGATGGCATCATCAGGTGTAAAGCCATTCCTGCTCGACTTCGACGAAGACTCTTGACCAGTTAATGCCATGGTGATAACTGCATCTAGATATTATAGTTGTAAATAATGGTTATTGTGAAGGAAAATTTAGTAAGGCAACAATAAAACAATTATATTTCTTAATATATATAAATTACGTGTCACGTTGTTTGTCCGCGATGGACTCCTAAACTGCTTAACCGATTTCAATCAAATTTGCACACCGTGTGCAGTTTGACCCAACTTAAAAGATAGGATAGCTTACATCACAATTGGACCCGATAGGTGGCACTGCGATCGTGTTTCAGGAAGTTTAACTTTTTCACCCGGGCGAAGCTGGGCGGGACAGCTAGTAGATATATATAATATAACACTCTAACCCTATTCCTTAGTTAGGGTTAGAGTGTTATTACACCTCTGCCTGCTTGACTCGACTTCGAAGCTGTTTAGAAAGTATAAGGCCAGCATGTTAATAAAATGTATCTACTCCTATGGCTCACTAAAATTGTTAATTATAGAAAATATCATACTTACAAGTCCAACAATGATATCTCTTGCAAAACAATGAATGCAATACATTGAAATGCCCCAATAGCTCTTATATATTACCTCAAATTATAATAATAATCCACATTAATTAATAAACATGAGGGATTCGTGGCATCCGCTATTAATTCTTGAACTTTGACATTTATTATAAGTTAACTTACAAATTAATTTAATTGCTTTTGTAACTTTTACTTAAAAAAAATCAATTAAGGTCACGTATTCGTGTAATTTATAAAATGCAACTCATGTGCTGCACGTAAATAGCTCACTTTAATATGATCATATATAATAATAATAATAATAAATTATTCGTGTATAAAGCGCCCAACTTGTCCGGAGTGAAAAAAAAATTAACATGATCGCAGTACGTTTGGATAGAAGAACCCACAATAGTACTCGATTAGGGTTCAATTATGAATCAAATCGGGAAGGTTTTTTTTTGCATTTTCAATTTGCATGCGTTTCTGAAACGCATGCATATCTATACATATAATAAAGTTGGAGTGTCTGCTTATAATATTTAAATTACCGCTTTTTACTAAATGCATATGGTTGTATACACGGTACATATACCAAAACATACTTATTTTCAATTTTTGTCTGTCCGCCTGTCTGTCTGTTTGTTCCGGCTAATCTCTGAAACGGCTAGACCGATTTTGACATGACTTTCACTGGCAGATAGCTGATGTTAAAAGGAGTAACTTAGGCTACTTTTATTTTAGAATCTGAACGATTTTTTTAATTCCATGCGGACGAAGTCGCGGGCACAGCTAGTATAAAATAAAAATCGGTCCAGTGACTTATTTCAATGACACTAACAGCTCATATATACATAAAAAAAAATATTACGCCCGAAAAATATTACTGGAGTTGCGAGTGTCCGTTAACCGTTAGCGGGTAACCATCAGATGGACGCAAGCTGGTTAGCCACAATAGTGGCAAACAACAGTGGTTTTCCTACGTAGAAAAATAAATTTATTGCGTAAATCTTGGATGTGTGCGTTTGTGATGTTTGTGAGATAAGTATCCACAGTGAAACAGATAATACGGATGCATTGTTGTGATGGAATTTACAAAAGATAAAGACAGTCCATTATTAAAACAATGTAATCATTCAACCAATGTTTTCGCCAGTTTTTCGACAACAATACGTGTTCTTTCCGATAAATATTGGTCGATTCTTCCAAGGACTTTGACGAAATGTAACATTTTCTGCACGCCTTTCCTGAATTTCTCCATCCGCTCTGCACTCGTTTCTTCATCCACTATGTCCCGCCACCTTTGGATATTCAATGAAGGCCCTATTCTCGGCGGCAAAAATGGGTTGTCTTGAGACGCAATTAATTTTGGAACCTTAAAATGAGGTATCGCCAGTTTGGGCAATTTTAGCCCATACTTTGGTATAAACCCTTTAGGTGGAGCCACTGCGACGGCGACTTGATTATTGCTGAACCCTGTTTGATCATTTTCCGGGTCAATAAGCACAAACCTGCCATCTTTGACTGCTTTTGGAATGGCTCTATGGATGAGGCTACAGAAGGAATCTTCGTCATCTTCTTCTAACCGAGAATAGCGATGGCCTTGTAAAAGATTTGACCGGAAATTTGAAGTTCGATAAGGGGATACCTGGAAATTATACAACTTATATTATACACTGGGACGTATCTCTATATATGGAAATCTCGGGTAGAAGTTTAGAAAATTAATTGTCTTTACATCTTAACGCCTTCTAATAATAGGCCCGAAGACGCATGGGACCTGTTACGATCTCATCTTTTGGATATAGAAACATTTAAATGCCAACAACTCTCGGTCAAGTTTCTTCTATTTTCGTCTCAAGCGTAAGTAGTTTCCTCACGATATTTTCTTTAACCATGCTCCTTGTTAGCTTATTATGCTTTGATTAGCTGTTGACTACATAAACCTCACAGCCAGTAGCTCTCGATCGATACTATATTACTGAATATGTTATACACTAAATATATAGGATCGGAAACTCAAAGACAGGAACGTCAAGAGGACTCGAAACTGACGAGCATGTATGAAGGGACTAATGAATGTGGACAAAGCGAAAGACTTATGTAAGTCTAGAGAGAACTAGCGCTCTACCCTCTCTACCTACCCCCGGTAAGGACTCGGCGTGATGATATGTGTGTATTACATGTATGTATAAATATATAATAACTGACCTCTTCCTCAGTACCGCAGTTGATCGTCAATCGAAGCGGGGGAGTTGGGGCACTCACCACTTTTTGCACCATCTGTAAATAGTTGCCATATCACTGAACTTGCACTTATTTAGAACAATAATAAAGTAAAGCAAAATAACTTAACTAAATCTAGACATCTACTACTATATCGGACCGAGACTACAGTATTGTACACCGACGCTTAAAAAATGTTTAAACTCGAGTCTCTTTAGCTCGTACAAATTACTTTCGCAACCAGATTTTCACTCCATTGTCATATATTTGGATACCAACCACAAAGAGGAATGCTTTCGCCACGTACCGATACATGATGCGCTGCGAGTCGGTCACTACGTCGCCAATCCGCGCCGTCTGCTGACAACCGCACTCAGTCACGTATTGCACTCGCTTCCTGCAATCTAACAGACTCAGCTAAATTATCTCACGACACAGATGGTGCGCTGTTTAGTACTTCAACTATCCAGACAAAATATTTGAATGTACATTGGAATTTGTTTTCACTGTTTCATAACCGAAAAAAAATATATGGAGAGAGCTATTTTCATTACGATTATCGTCGCAACTTTTTTTGTATTCCCCATTATAAGTCTAAGATGGTAGTTTATTACTTCCGAACTAAACGGAACGTTTTACATAAAAACAAAATCTCACAAAATTATTCTGATGTTGTGCTACTGCAGCATCCTGCACTACACGATTGACTCAATGAAGTGATCGGCTGAATCGCTAGTAAGGCTGCAGATTTCACAACAATTGATGTTCAACATCTGTCCCTTATCTATATCAGATTCGAAAACTCTCGTCATTTATAAGGCCCCGTGGTCGATATGCAGTGGATTCTTAATAGTTGCTATGCAGGTTCCCTAGTGCTGTATTTGGCTGTAAAGTTTTATTTCGAGAATGAAATTAAGAAAACAAATGGTGTGGACGATGATCCTCTTTGTGCTTGCTGCTACTGTCACAGAGGTACGGCTTTGACAAGTTGGTTGATAGTGTTGTGAAAATATTAGTGGGAATTCGACCGTGCAAACTATTATTTATAGTGGTTTATCAATCACCATAAGACGGTCGTTCGTTCTTCTAATTTATTCGAATCTGTCTTCGGTCAAAATTGTTAAATATTTATTTCAGAATGTATTTTGGATTTGAATATAAATTCTATTTAAATAAGTATAGAATAATTGTAATGGCTTTTGACTCATAGCTATTGAAGAAAAATACTTTGCAAAACATTTGTGTGAAGTGATTTATCACACCGCCAACATTGAAGAAAACCTAATAAGAAAATCGAAATGTATTTCAGAAGAAATTCAAAGATGTATGGATAATCGTGCATGAGAGACGGATATTTATTATTGTTGATACTTAAATATACTTCCTGTTAAATGAGGGTTTTGTTACACTTCTGCCTACTACGACCGTTTTGGAAATATTCGATTACTATTGAACACTATTAAACTATTTGAAATACTTTGGAACTTCAACCAACAAACAATACTCAGCCTTATCTCAATCGTAGTAGTTCGCGGATCAATTGCAGCTCATAAATAGTTCGCGACTTCCATTCTTGCCAGCAACAGATATAAATATATAATGTATGTGTCCTTATAGAGGCAATAGCCATGTGAATGATAGCCAGAATATAGTTTTTAATTTCGGTACTCTTTTTTTTTTCAGAGCAGTCTTCTAACGCGCCTCTCCCTGCTACAGCCGCGGCGAGACACGTGCTTCACATGCCGTGCCGAAGACAGGCCTTTTGCTTATCCATTGATCGCGTACATGGCGAAGATCAAGGACATGTTTGTGCGAAGCCTCAACGTACTTGTGGACAGTAGCAAAGAGTATAAGTTAGCTAATTTGAGAGATGAATTAGTTAAGTAATAAAGCTACATACTACTATCATATGAGTGTATGATTGAAACAATGGCAATTTTACAATGTAGGTACCTGAATTAGTTGTTATAAGTTGGATGTTTTAATTATTGTCATAACGTGTCATAGAGAGTAAAATTATTATGTGTAAAAAATCTGTTATTTTATTGAAATACTACTTTTGATATGCTCTGAGATGAACCTTTGTATTTGAATGTGAAAGTCCCGACCTTATTATACAATTAGCCCTTCAAGTCGAAGGTCATCATCATCAAGATTTATTTATTTTGATGATAATGAGCCGTGGTGGCCGAGTGGTTCGAGCAGTTGCCTGCAACGCAAAGGTCGCAAGTTCGAATCCCGACTGTACCAATGAGTTTTTCTAAACTTAAGTACAGTAATTAGTCACACCACGATTTCGGTGTAATTCTTGGATAATCTATACTTATATCTGTGTTACATACATCTTCTTCCTCTTCATAATATCTTCACGCCCTCCCACAAAGATCCCGGGAGGGGTAGGCAGAGGTGTATAGGTAATACCTACACACCCACTTTTCGCCAGTGATATATTTTAGGCGCGAATGTGATAGATAGAAAATCGTTGTTGCTCCAGCGACTATACACGTCTTTGAACGCCATCTCAAACTTATGCTGGTAACCTCTCGACGTTCCTTCACCGTAAAGCTCGTGGTATGACTCATCTATGTATGTTTGTACATCTAAGTAAATATTTAAATCGTTTTTGAGGTCATATATATATATATATATATTACAAACATTGCTTAGTTATGGACTATCACAATTTTGTGTGGTATCGTCCCAATGTACACATTGTATATATTTTGTCATTTTCCATAATATGTAAAAATGCTAATAAACAAAGGAAAGCACGAGCGCGACTTTTAATGACAAGTCTTATTACCTTTAATATTTTTGATCATGAATAAATCTGCTGCGTCAGGTGTTTACAGTTCTAGCATGTGTCTATTGTCTAAAGTATGTGGAGGTCCAGCATCGGACAAACGTCAAAAGAGTAACATACATGATTTAATTTATTTTCTGAATAAATACATTATTTTAACAACAACTTCCTAAATCTAATAAACTCTGCAGTCGTCAATGATCCTTGTTTCTTTAGCTTCAACAACTTTTCCAGAATATCTCCCTTTTTATTAACTTTTATAATTGGAACTTTGATGAGTTTCCTTTCGGAACCAAGGACTTTTTGTAGCAAAGGTTTGCCCAATATTGGTACACGCAACGGGTTAATGAGTCTTCTCAACTTGGATAGGCGGGGCAATCTTGGAATCAGTGGCAAAGGTAGAAGTGGTAAGTGAGGAAGAAAGGGTGGTAGTGGCAATAGAGGCGGAAATAGAGGAATCAAAGGTGGGCGAGGTAACTTTGGTATGAATGGTGGCAATACCGGTGGTATGATAGATCGTGGTAGTTTTAGCGTTTCAGGCGGTTTTGGGGACAATTTTGGGATCGATAGTGGTCCAGATTTGGAGTTAATGTTGATAAATACAGGAGTATTCCGGGAGATTTTCTTGACAATCAACGGGTTTGATGGTCTTCTGGTGTTACCAGCTATGAGGCCGATGTTCAGGCCATTCGATTCCACGACCTGAAAAATAATTTTTCATACTTAGGTACACAGCGTTTTTAAGTCGTTTTATACTCGTCTTAATATCAAGATGAATCTAATGGAATAAGCTACAATAAAAATAAAAACAAAAATCATATTTTTATTAAAATTATATCATAAGGCTTAAGACTAAATTTGTAATATTTCTGTCTAGTTCTGATGTGTACTAGTTACGGTGAAGGGAAAAATCGAAAGGAAACCGTGAGAAAACGTCGCATACGTTTGAGAAGAAATTCAAAGACATAATAAGAAAGTAAGTATATCTCTGACGGAAAGGGGTTGTGTACAACTATATTGATAAAAAAATTCTTTAGAACTTCCGTTTTCTTACATTCAGATCTAATGTACAGCACACTATCAGATTATCTCTCTTCATTAGTTGAGAATGACTTTTTTCCGTGCAACTGATGTATGCTCTCCATTTTGACCTCGTCCCGGGTGTCAGTTTGTCTTCTTATTACAACTGTAACGATAATAACTACATACTGTAGGTATATAGTACGTATACAAAATACATGTAGGTACTTACGAGTAGCAGACACGTGATCATGCAATGTACGATTGCAAATGTTCTACCGGAAACAACCATCTTACAACACTTCTCATCTTCATTTGATTAAACTTTCACAAAAGGTTAATTTGCTTTATGAAGAGTTTATTGTTCAAACGATAATGTACGGTTTATCGTGTTATCTCCAGAAGATTAGGCACGTCACAATCTGATTCAAACGTATCGTAATATATATTTATTGTCATGATATACATTTCAAAAGCCTCAGGAGAATTAAAAGTATAATAATTTTTCAATTATATTATTACCATATTGATCGCTTAAACACTCTTAAGTTATGTTTTACAATAGCACCTCATGGTAACTCCAAGATAGAATAAGCAAGACTTCCTTACTCTTAGGAAAAAGGGATTGAATTGCGACAAATTGGTGTGGCCATATGTCGCAATTTTTTTTTCTATTTGTTCTATGGCAAAACTCGGATGACATGGAATATAGTACAGAAGACTTACGATCCGCCCCAGCTACGCATATATTAAATATATATATTCCCCGTCGTACTAAGTTTCTAATGACCAGACACATAGTCAGACAACGAGACGGGTCTATATTTTTATTGTGAAGTGATTATATTAATACATTTGTTTAGTTAACATACAAATACATATCGTCACGTCAAGTCGCAAAGAGAATAGAGCACCAGTTCTCTCTAGACTAAGACCTCTTTAATATCAACCGCATTTCTCAGTCTTTTTAAAAATGCTCGTCGCTTTGGTGTATGTTAAAGTTGAATGACTATATTAATGAATTGCGACATCGTTATATTGTTGAGTCAACATCTATCTCTTTGATATGAGATCTACTAAACCACGATCAAAATGTCGTCAAATTAAGTTGGTCCATTATTGTTATATTCCGATTAATAAAGCAAAGGAGGTATGCTATCAAGAGTATCATCACGTACAATCTTATCAACAAAGAAGCCTGGAACACTAGATAATGTAATATTTCACCGTTATATAGATAGGTAAGAATCTCACATTAAATATCACGTTTAATTAGAAAATTACGACAAGAGTCAGTCTTTATAAACAGTTACAGTGATGATTGCGGCACATAGCTCAAAAAGTGTACCAGGATGGGGGGTCAAAAACTGTTTTGGTCCTCCATAGCATTATTGTTGTTCAACTCGTCATGTGTCATCTCCTGCGGAGACAAAGGCATTTGCTTGGTAATATACTCATATAAATACTACATTAGGAATGATAAGTCACACCACGAGCTTTATGGTGAAGGAAAACATCGAGAGGAAACCTGCATACGTCTGAGAAGAAATTCAAAGGCCTAGTATGTATAGGCGTGCTTGAATAACGACGATGGACCCCCATCTGTCTTCTTGGCACCTAAATTTTTTGCCGAAAAGTGGGTCTGTGAGAACTACCTATAAACTATATCTACACGCAAACGCCATTACAAACTATATCATAAAATTTTTCTCTTATAATATTCGTCTTGATCAATTTTAATGTGATAATTTTGTTTTCTTATAGTTGGAAGCATTGAAAGAGCTGAAAGAATGCAAAAAAGCAGTTCTAGCTTCGTAAGTATCACATTTCTTGGAATCGATATTATTTTTTACTTCTCCTAACTAAAATTTTAGCAAAACTAATCATATTTTAATATTCCAGATTACTCAAGCCGTTACTTCTTAAGAAACTTGGTAACTACATTTTCTTTCTTAAGCTACATTTGATGAATATTAAATACGTGACGGTAATGGAGAAGATGCTAATTAGAATGATGATGATAGTGATGATAATGTTGATGATACAAATAAATTCACATTCACTGTTGAAGTTCACAAGGAGCAAAGAATTCGTGTATGCAAGGAAAAATTCAAATTGAAGAAAATTAATATGTCGTAACATCTTTTAACTTTATTGTCTTCCGTTGCAGACAAACCTCTGCCATGTGCTGAATTGGCGCCTCCGCCTATGCCGCCTCCGACCATAGTGTTGATGCCAGCTGCGCCTCCGTTACCACCCTGTGCTCCGCCACCGCTGCCTCCGATATTACTACCACCACCGGCACCCGCATGTCTTCCGCCGCCACCCCCTTGCCTGCCTCCACCATTACCAGCGCCTATATTTCTGCCAGCCTCACCTCCACCTCCCCCACCTCCATATCTCCTACCTGCTCCACCCCCTCCTATAATACTACCTGCACCGGCTCCCGCCTGCCTTCCTGCACCATATGTTTTGCCGGCTCCTGCTCCAGCACCTTTATACTTGCCAGCCCCTCCCCCGGCGCCGTACGTTCTGCCGGCCCCTCCGTTACCCCCAGCTCCAGCTCCAATAGTAATATCCTTAGTGCCGCCTGCCCCCCCTCCGCCACCATGCATCCCGCCGCCTCCCCCGGGTATCCCAATGACAGCTTACATGGTTGCACCGCCAATACCCTGTGCCTTGGAAGCAAAACCCGTACCCTTACCCCTGCCACCACCGTGTCAATGCCCTTATTATCTTTAAATAAACTAATTTAATTCCTATTTATAACAATATAAAGTACTTAATAAATATTTAATGCGAAGGGGCATTTTCAATTATGTAAAATTTTGCTTGCGATGCAAGGTGGTTGTTTCGAAACCTGCAATGTGAAACAAACATATAATTTGTAGTCCACGGCCAAATGGTTAATGCATGTTTAATGCACTAGTTGGTACAGTTCGAGTAAATATGTTTGATTAATATGAAAATTATTTTTACTGTATATTTTACTACTCTAATACCCACAACTAATAAAGCATCAAATAAATTATAGGTGCACCTACCGTACCCAGCAACATACGATTCGTTTTCCTTCTACCAGTATAGTATTTATCCTTATGAACTCCTGGGATCCCTAATTCCCTAATTACAGTAGAAACAAGGTACTGGGCAGCAAACCCATTTAAAGTGTACGTTTACAATAAAAGTACTTACATTGTGTTTATACATAAACCATTGAAAAGGGAACACAAAAACCTGTAATTGCTTACTTTATAAGTTAGTACAGTAGAGAGCATCATCGGTAAATTAAATCTTTAAAGTGTTATTTTAAAGAGCGAACTTTGATAGGATAGGATATTTCACCTATTTTACCTAACCTAACCGGCTTGATTTATTCGGCCCATTCTGCCTGTTACGCATCTGGGCGCACTGTACATAAGCAAATGCTATCATTCTTCTTGGCATATGGTACTCTATGTACATCTGCGTCGGAGGATAGACTTGTGCAATGTTGATCCCAGCAATAGCGCAAATTTTCAGATACAAAGCTATAGGCAGTATCGTCGTCTTGGCGTGTTGGTCTACATCAGGTATGACATTACAAAGCTAAGCAAGTTCTAACGCCCGGGAGGTACTTTCGTATTCAAAAACATTTGTATTAAGGGTCAACTGTTGTTATATTCACGGTGACCAGTAGTAGTGTCACTGTGGTATGTGGTGTATGTGTTTGTAGGAAGTGGTGGGTAGTTTTTTTATATAGTAGGTAAATGACAAATAGAGCCTTTAGTAATGTTATACATATAACTACAGCGAAGCCGGGTGCATGCACTTATTCATGTTGATATGAATAATTGTCTTAGATCCACATTATTACAGATCGCGTCAAATTTATAAAAGAAATATCGCAACATGGCCTCAGAACAGCATTCTCGTGCGATCCTGGCATTCTAGATGAGTCTGAAAATAATTTTCTTCAAGGTGTGTTGTACATAAAACAAGCAGAGAATGACATTTTCAAAAAGGTTTGTAATATTAAAAGGCATTCGAATTAATCATGAATATTAATTATTCATAATCTACCTTTCTGGGTATGGTAAACGTTGGGTGTTGACAGAGAAGGAATATAACATGTCGAGTCCTTTTCTATAGAAAAAATAGATCCACATTACACCCTATGAGAAAATCCACCTGGCTACAGAGGGTAAAAGCATCTACTGTATCACGCCCGCTTATACCTCAAAATTGTTGCTGCCCTTCCAATCACTCAAGGGATTTGTAGCTTATGGTCACTTCTTAGTATAAAAGTCAATATATGTTATTATTGTTCACTCCAGGTGAACAAAAAATACTTTTCCAATACGTACAAATGGCTGATCATCGCAGACGAATTACCAGAAGCCGTACAATACGCTCGCTATGATATTGACATGGTAGCAATGCATTCGTCATTTAATGAATCAATATATTTGCTCGACGTTTACGTACACCCCAGAGATGGCGCCACTTTGCATCCATGGGGGCTGTGGTCGAACGATACTGGATTAGTACTGACTCACGACAGGGAAAGGACACTGCGGAAATTGAATCTCAAAATGTATCCTTTGAAGATTGCCATCCCTGTAAGTTAAATCTATTCACAGAATTATATTTTAACAAGAGTCGTGAGTGACTCTTACCTCTTTATAGTTAATCCTAACTGCAGGTTTAACTAACTTTTTTAACTGAATTAACAAGTTTATAAATGAAGCACTACAGTAATCGTTAAGAAACGGGTCTGAGTATCACGGATTTTAGAGACGTGTATGAAGTCGTGATAAAGAGTTGGCTGGTTGGGTGTTATTTACACCTCTTCCTACGTTTCAGAAATATCGTGATATATTATTAAATATATTATAGATATTATTAAAGTAAGTGAGTTTTCAGATGGGGCATTACTCTAGGGACTGGTATAATGGAACAATCGAAGAATACCTCGAAGACGAACGGATCTCTAATTTCGACTCGGGCATCCGCTGTGGCTACCACGGATCTAGACTACTCATTAACTCGTTAAATGCTACGTTAGTACCCTCTTATTCGACTTAATTATTCTAATTATTAATATGGCCCCATCCGAAAGCCATTCAGTTGCATACATTTATATAACAATAATTATGCCTTATTAGAGCTTCTAAGGTAGCGTATCCCATTACGAGCTCCTACATTATATTATTGTTTTTAAGAGGAACAATGAAATCTCCGTTCTAAATTGGACAAGCGCGACTTGGTAGTAAGTACCTCCTCCACCTTACAAAACACCGCAGAGAAAAGGCAATGTTGTATCCCTATTCACATGTAATTAAGTAGGTAGCAACGAGCTCAGTTCATTATACTGCTAGCGCTGCAAGGTAGATCTCTGGTATTCCTCTAGACTTCCCGCTTACCAGCTGTAATGAGCTTACCAGACTAAAAAGTAAGTTCGTTCATTACCATTCCAGGGAAATAAATGTTGTGACAGAATTGTGGAGCACTGATATCCATAATGACAGTATGCTGGTGATGCTAGAGTTGGGCCTGGCTGATCTGAGCGGAGGCATACTTCGGATCATGGATGACCGCATCTCTCGACTGGACTTTGTTCTATCCATATGGCCATTCAAGTATGTCATTTGTTTCAAGTAGAATCGAATTTATAAACGTAAAACAAATCTTGAAGTTGTGTGATCTTGAAAATGGAATGAATGGAATTATAAGCCGTGGTGGCCGATTTATTCGAACGCAACACATTACAAGTTCGAATCCCAACTGTACTACTGAGTTTATCTGAAGTACAGTGATAGTCACACCACGACCTTTTTACGGCGAAGGAAAGCATAAGGAACCTACATACGTTTGAGAAGACTTTCAAAGGCGTATTGTATAGTCGTGCTTGTCTCTGTCCCGTTGTTACCTAAAATATATCTCTGGCCGAAAGTGGGTGTGTGGATACAAAGTCATCGGATCGGAACTGGGCCACTAGTTTCTTTATAAATTATTTCATAAAATAACTTATTTCGTTTTACCTTCGTCTCCCAGCGTCGGATTCACTTTTCTAACTGAACGGGAGAGTAGCAGCAACATGTATGTGGAACCGTTCACGTCCGGCGTGTGGTGGTCTTGCCTCATCATTGGGGTCATCCTGGCGGTAGCTCAGAGGATCTGCGCTAAAAGTCACGAAGAACAAGATGGCGCATATATTGCTGTGATTGCCACGTGGTTGCAGCAAGGTAAGGCATGGTTGGTGCATATAAAAGGACCTTATTTATATATGTATTAGTCACACCACAAGGAAAACATGGAGAGGAAACCTGTATACGTTTGAAAAGAAATTCATACAACCGTGAAGAACTAGGCATGATGATATGGACTCGCCACATCTCAAAATATAACTCTGACTAACTCACCTTTTAGAGCGGCTGCTTGCCAACCCGCTTTTTGTACTGATGATTGCGATCTTCGGTCATAGAGCATGTTGGCAAGCAAGCAGGCAAGTTCACGTGACTATTAGGCAGGCTCTACCCTTATTTCAGTGCATAGCATAATTTTGCAGCTGACTGCTGGAAAAGTACACATCATGGCCTTATAATCTCTTATTATCTTCTACTAAATCCCATAAGGATTTGGAGGTGTTAGTTAGTTAGATTTAACAGCCTATCTGTTAAATCCTAACAAACACAATACATGTGGCAGTGAATTTGTTTGTGACGCTTTCTTCACATATTTACTACTTAAACAGTCATAATAAAATCTTTCAGACATGTCGTCAGGGTTACAGAAAATAATATGGAATGCCTTTGATCCCGAAATAAATACATTGCCATTGCCCTTTACCCGCTGGGCGCAGTGAGTTCTAGTATCCTAGCAATATTATTATACCTAAATGTGAAAGTCTGTCAAGATGTTTTTTCATCTTTCACGCAATAACTACAGATTGGAATTGAATGAAATTTGGTACAGAGATATATGTAGATTATAAGCTATGCTCGGAGTTTCTCTGAAGGATACCATTCGCAACGAACATACGCAATGAGTGGAGACCTCGACTAGGCAAACGTAGTGTAGGACGCCCTCAGACCAGGTGGGATGACGACCTGCGAAGGACTGCTGGCAGATGCTGGATGCGGCAGGCTGAAGACAGGGCGCTATGGCGCTCATTAGGGGAGGCCTATGTCCAGCAGTGGACTAGTGTGGGCTGATGATGATGATGCTGATTATCATTATAATCAGCATCATCATCATCAGCTGATTACCATCAGCTGGATGGACAGCTGGAATACTACTAATGACATCAAATTTTACGCGGGTGAAACCGAAGGCCACCGCTAGTTAAAAATAAAGATGAACTTTTTATTGTTTGCATATAGACGCAGGTGCGGTCCCAGCGGGCACCTCTGGCAGATGGACCTTCTTGGTCCTGTCGGTATCAGCGATGCTGGTGCACGCATACTACACTTCGGCCATCGTGTCTGCCCTCATGAGCTCCGGGGGAAGCGGACCTGACTCCTTGAGATCTCTCGCTGACTCCAAATATGCTATAGCTTCAGAAGACTACGATTATATGCGATATTTATATTTTGATGTACGTATTAAGTTAATTTAAACTTTGCATGGGCTTTGAAATACAAATTCAAACTACCTTTGATTTGGGAATAAATTGTATGTCTTCTTATGTAAATCCCAGGATGCCTATTACATAAAAATCGTTTCAACTGGCCAGGAAATGGAAGGATTGGTAGGAAACTGCCATTAATTATTCCCTTAACTAAAATAACAATGAGGTTTAAACCAAGTGTTTCCGAAAAAACTTCAGCCAAAATTGAAATTTAATTGCAAACATCGCTCAGCAATTGTACCTACCGCTGTTAGAACACTCAACGATGTATCTAAAGTACGCTCATCCGAACTGCTCACCCCACCCTCATAAATTTACTATCCTCCATGGTATTTGTTTGTTTTTTTTTTTTTTTTTTATACAACAAGAGTGGCAAACAAGCATACGGCCCACCTGATGAGAAACGGTTACCGTAGCCTATTTACACTCACGATACCGAAGTATCACTTGCGCGTTGCCACTCTGTGTTCGGAGAGTTATACGGTGTTGGCAGCATAAGGTTTAATCCCTCTGCTTCCAACACAATGTAACAATCCTCCCCCCTCCCCAAGGGGCTCATTACTGGAAACCTTATTCACCACGTAGGAACACAACACAATAAATTGTGTTATTTGGCTACGGACTTCTATAAGGTGGAGGTCCTGCCCCAGTCGGGCAGCTCCAAATTCGAACGGGAAACCCGTTATGCCCTACCTCTCTTAGATTTGTAGTCTTGCCTTCTAAACTGACTCGGCTTCGAGTATTCCCAGGTGTAATCTTTTTTATTTATTGATAACAATAACAACATTTAACAGTATTGTCTAATAACTACTTATAGATAAAATATTTGACCCAAATCGGTATCCTGCGGCAACGTGCCACGAATGCTCTGCTCCTAGTCTTCTTAGCACTCTTTTAGTTTATTATTCTATACTAGTAGGTATTTCATTATATAACCAAAACTAGTATTTCTTAACAGATAAAAACAAACTGGGATGATTTAGAATACTTGAAGAAGAGGAAAATGACATCAAATTTTTACCAAAACTTAGAACGTGGAGTGCAACTCATCCAGCAAGGAGACACCGCTTTCCACTCGGAGTACAACCAGCTATACGCCAACTTCAGGTCGTTCAGCGATGATGAGATCTGCAAGTTGCAGAATGTGGACAAAATTCCTCAGGTATCTTTGGCGTTAGGACAAGCGAGTAATCCGAATATATAAAATTAAGACAAACTGCTCTTTTTGTATATTTGAAGAAACGGATTCCGTTTATAAATAGCTACTACACAGTACTACAGGATATAACTGAAAAAGTATAAAGAAAATTACAAAACTGTACTTAAAAAAGCACTGTACTGTAAGCACTGTATTTAAAAAATGCAAATTTACCAGGAAGATGGAGCTTAGGGCGGCAAATTTAAGTGCAATATTTTTTAAATCGTAAACATATTTGTACTGAATGAATCGCCTTCTGGTGGACAATGTTTTCTATTAACATATCAATCAATATATATTATTTATATAGACAATACTTACACTTAGTTTTGCTGAGAAGCAATTTGGTTCGATACAATTATTCTCAGATCTTAAGTAAACTGTACAAGTTTCACAAGCGCCGTAAAAGCTAATTAGATACTGTTATTAATCCAACAGTTTTATTTGCATGCCAGATATTAACCTGGGTTACATCAAGTGTGCATGGACAATGGTCGGATATCTTCCGCTCGCAAGGAGGTTGGCTGCGCGAGGTCGGCATTACAAAGCGGCTAGTTTCCCATCTCCAAACCATCAAACCTGAGTGCAGATCATCTCTCCTCGCTGAGAGAGTAAACTTCAATGACGTAGCTCCACTACTTGGACTCACTGCACTTGGAGCGGTTCTCGCCTTTATACTATTGGGGTTGGAAATACTATTCGCAAGAAAGTGGAAAGATGCAAAGCGATCCGAAGGAAATTTCGCAATTTTGGATCCGAAAGAATATGAAGAATTCGACGATAAATTATAAAACTGTCACCATAGATTTTTTCCTTACCACTAAGGAGACATATACAAATACTGCGTACTTAAGAGTAAGTGGTTACCCCGCCTATAAACGCTGGCAAACATGGGGTTATTACCATTGGTTATTACTCACAAATAGAAAATAGCTAGTAGCAGAACAAGAGTTATCGTTTGTTTTCTAGGCGCTGGCTGCTAAAACAAAGATTCAATTGCCTTGGTCACAAATCGATATTTTCATATATGTATATTGACTTTGTATCGATAGATTCTGATGAGTTAACTTGTCTTTGCTATAATTCGTACTAACAGTAGGTGACTATCGCTTTTTATGTGCTAAGTCAATAAAGACTCTCATTCTATCCTAAGAATGTTTTTCTTGAATTTTATCTACAGATCTTATCTTCACGCACAGTATACAGCCTCTATCACACTGATCCTTATCACTCGATCATTTTCATATCAAAAATGCCTTCATCACGTCTCAGTCTGAACGATATTGTATGTATACTCCACAATTTATCCATTGCTGACACTCTAGTAGATGAAGAATATTTATAAAGAGAACATTTATCTTATAAATTAGTTCGTCCAAGACATGATCAAAATGTTTAGGATAATAATTAGTCTAAGCGTATTGGCGGCATACACGAGCTACGTAACGTCGACTAGCTGCCAAAATTTGCAACAATCGCAGGTAAGTTGTTTGAACATCATAAGTCAGTCATAAGTCCCGCGCAACTTTGGCTGTAGAAATATGGAACACGAACGCAACGCGAATTACATATCCAATTGTGAATCTAAGCCATCCAGGAATCCATGCGAATACACACAAAAAAAAACAATCGCTCAATTCGCAAGTTTTCGCGAGATTAACAAACACCGTTCAATACATAATATAAACATAGCTATGTACATATATACTTAAAGGAATAGATAACTGCAGGCTCAAAGATCGTCTGTACCAATCAGTTTGCTGAATTTAAGTACAGTAATTGTCACGGCGAGGGCAAACATCGTGCATCATCAAAAACCCTGCATGCGTTTGAGAATAAATACAAAGAGGTATTTACAGTGATAACCGGCGACCGACTTACCTTTTGTCGCGTCAAAAGGGTCTCATTACACTTCGATAAATAATCGTGGGAAGGTGGCAAAATCAGTATACGAGTTTTATTACCAATTATACTGACGTACCTAAACACTCATTACCAAAATATTTAAATCTCACCATGCATTTGTAGCCCCAATCGCTAATAAAGAGACTAAGTAAAAATACTAAAACAGAACGGACCGTGAATCGTGTTAAGAAAAATAAATAACATTTTTTTAACATACATTTTGAATATCGGTTCGTTTTCGCCAAAACTATAAGTTGTAACAAAAAGTTAATGCTTTTTTATCTTCAATTAAATGAAGTGAAGGTACGGTACGTTTGTTTCACACGTTCGCCTCATTACGACATCTTTATATTTGACGTACAAGTACGGGCAATTAATAAAAAAAGTTGTAACAATAAATTTTTTACACAAAAAGTCTAAGTAACGTATGTTAATATGTGATAGGTAGGTAGATAATAAGTGAATATCATATTTCTTTACGCCTTCCCACATGGAACCCCAAACGAGGACATAAATATATATATAAGAGCCAACTATATATAAAAGATATATAGCGGCTTTAGGTTCCAATGTAAATGCTAACGGAAGATGTATACGTCTTTGAATTTCTTCTCGAACATTTCCGCACAATGTTTTTGACCTCTGAGTGGTGACACAGTTAAGTGCTAGCACACCCGTGGTGTGATTAAATACTTATACTTTCATATCATATTCAGAAAACATTGCATAGGTATAGTACAGGTACAGTAGGGATTCAAACTCGCAATCCTTACGTAGCAAGTGACTATTCAGTCGGCCACCACGGCTCTCGGTTTTATAGTGCCCGCGACTTCGTCCGAGCGGAAAAGTGATATTAAGCAGCATACATTTTTTTCTAAATAAAGTTTCATTTTTTCACAAACTTAGAATGTAATATTAATTTATATGTATAATAATACTAAAAAATAAGTTTCAAGCTCCTAGCTTCAAAAATGACGTAACTTCCATACAAACTTTCATCCCCTATTGCAACCCCTTACAACCCTTATTCGCATTAAAAATAGCTCTAGGCTATCTCTGTACCAAATTTCATTTAAATCGGTTCAGTAGTTTAGGCGTGAAAAGGTAACAGACAGACAGAGTTACTTTCGCATTTATAATATTAGTAGGGATGGTAACACAGGACAGGAGTTAACACAATGTTTCAATTTCAGCTTAGCTCGCTCAATGACAGAGTGACTCAAATCATCGAGTCTCTTTATTCTTCACGTAAGTACATTTATTATAAGCCTTTTGTAAAAATCCGTTTCGTCAACAAATAATTTTAACAAAGTATTACAAAACAAGGCTATTGTTGAATTTACATTGTTCAAGAAACGATCAACTGATAGCAAGGTAATTTAAATAGCCGATATGTAAATACGTTGCATAATTACTTCCTATTTACTTTATGTTTCGCTAATATATATTTAATTACTAAAGAAGCTTTTATATGATTTAGCTTACATATGTAATTCTTTTTAACATATTCTGCTTACATTTTGGCGTTTTCTTAGTGGTTAATATACGCTATTTACTTATTATGCTCTGTATATTAATATGAATGACACCTTATAAGTGTTATCATCGACATCCGTACTCAACCGATATTATGTAGTTATAACTAATGAAGAAACCTAAGTTTTCTATTAATCTAACTTAAAAAAAATACTAAGTTACTTCAAGAAATGCAAGTATATTGTTTCATATTATAATAATGTTTGAACTCTATCACTTTCAGCACTGCTGTCAAATATTCAGCCGAAACCAACAACCACTAGCCCACCAACAGGCGAATATTCAACACCGACCTACGAAACTACAGCGATATCCTATCCCACGCCTGCATATCCTCCAGCAACACCGCAAGTGGTCTACGTATCACCCAACGCGGCAACACCTCCCTATTACTCCCTGAGCACAGGACTCCAACCTACAGACTATGCACAGACCAGTGTATCAAACCCAGTACCAAGAGCGGCGTGGCCATATCCCTATGAATACGGATATCCTCAATACACGTCCTCTCCCCCGCCGCCCTTGCCTTACCCTACTCAACCATACCCACCAGCACCTCTTGAGCACCCTCCAAGCCCCTCCGTCGAGTATTCATCATCGCCCCTGACCCATCGTGCTAATTATCCCCCTTTCACACCTCCTCCTACGCCGACCCCGGCGCAAGTATCGTATCCCACTGTGTACCCCCCAATACCACCTTATACCACTTATCCCCCGATGCAACCTTATCCCCCGATGCAATCTTATCCCCCGTCACCGCCGCCAGCGCATCCCTGTTCGATGATGCCAGCATATCCCACCGTGCCGATGCCAGCCTTTCCCGCTAATATGCCCACCCCCCCTTACCCATCAATGCCCGCTTACTCAACACTCCCAACATATCCCCCACCACCCACATACCGGGCCGAATATATTCCTTCACCGCAATATACGAGTAGTTAGCCACTAGGTACTAGATTTAAGAGTAAATTATGTAAAGCTTTAGTCCTGTAAATTAAATCGGTGAATGTTTTATATGTTAGAAGTTAAGAACATACCTATTTAAACACATAATATGTGCATAAAAGTATTTTTTCAGTGTTCTGTATGAGTTTTACTTCACATTATAATTTATTTATATCCTACATCACTGCGGACTTAGTTACTATGGATGCAATTTAATATCGCACTATTTATAGAACGAGATATACTGTTCATTACCTCACTTGGACTCAGTATTTAAGCTTGGCACAGATATTCTTGCTTTTTGTATATATACAGTATACATATAGAGTTCTTTCCATGTAACTAATTATACAAAATAAGAATATTTTTAACGCTTCTTATAAACATACTTCTTTCGCTTCCTCTATTCTTACACTTACATAAGTAAAAACTGCTTTCTGGGTCTGTAATTGACCTATGTAAGAATTTTTTACCCTCGTAACATAATATTTGATGGATCCTTTCCTTGATTCATTTCTATTGGGATACTCAATTTTTTTATGCAAAAGCAAAAATATCCCATTTGCAATAATGTCACATATAGTATCCTACAAACGTGTTCAGTTCATAGTACCTAAGGGTACGAATATAATGTCGTGTAAAATTATAACGTAATATTATCTTGACGTTTATATAATGTAATATTATGATTCATTATAATCAAATTCTGCTTATTTTACATAAAACGTTTCCCAATATAATTTTATTCACAATTTTAATTGCCCAACAGCCGAACATGTCCTATCTTAAACAATAATATTGCTTGGCTAACGAAATTATTTCCCAACTATGTGATAGTGATTCGTATAAAATGAATGAATTGAGATTCAAGGAGACACTGCATTCATCATGGCATTACTATATTTATTAATAGCATTAGTTGCACAGGTAATTTTTATACAAATTTGTTAACGTTTTTTTTGCAAGTAGCTATGTACTAGAATGAATACCCAAAGCGTATAAAACCAATTTATTCGCAATTAGTATAAAACAATTCAAATTAACTCGATGAAAATAAATAACCTTCGCCTTTAAAGTACAATCCAAAATTAACATTGGAATACAATCGGTATTTAATATTTAAATGTTTACAGAGTTCACTTACGTATGCTGATGTAGACGTCAACAACTTTGATAACAGTAAAGAAGTTCTGATTGATATTAACGATGCGGCGGATGAGGTCCCGAAAGCTGAATTCTCGAAGATTGAAGAAATCCCAGACTTGCATGCGACAAATATGGACTGGATGGACATGTTCATGATATCCAACACCAGTCTTCATCCTACATCTTCAGTAGCAAAAATGTCTCAAGTCACAAACTCTAACAAAACAGCCGAAGAACAATTGGAGGACATCAAAGAAATGGCACATCAGATGACACTTGCCATCCAGAGTGAGATGGCGAATCTATTAACTTACGCTATGAGCACAGGTGATAAGGAGGTTGAAGAAAATCATTTAAGAAAGCGAAGATCAGTCGAAACTCCCACAGACAGCACGCAATTAATTATGAGATTGCTCAAACATATTAAATCAAATAACGAGTACCAGAACTTAGCGATTGAGAAAATGATGTCTGCTCAGGAAATTGCCGATAAATTCGGCATAGAATTTAATCCCGATCCGGAAATTTTATCAGACCTTGCTGTTTCAGCCAACGAACAAACTAAAGAGCTAACCTCAATTTTGGAGGAAGCGTGCACTTTGTCAAATGTGACAGGTAATAAAGTAGGTACTTGTGCGGAAGAAAATAACGCTGATGACAAAAAAGCGCTCGAAAACAATACATTCTATGTATATAAAGTGCTCTATGACGATGACGATGAAGCATTGCCACCCTACGAGTACATACCTCATCAAATGTCAACAACACAACCTGAGATTAACCACGTTCATTATTCAGAACCTCATTCTTATTACAATTATTACAACAACCCTCATGAAACTCAGATCCCGGCACCAGCTCACGTCCCAGTGAGCCATCGACCAAGCTTCTACGACTCCATTTCTTATCAACCAGACCATTACTCGCAGTACTATTCACTAGAGCCAATGACTTCAAATGTAATAGTTCCTTATGAAGAGGAACCTGAGCCTGAATTGGTGGCCGAAGAGTTTGAGGAAACAATATCGTCCAAAATGATCGTGGAAAGAGGCGAGCAGCCGGGTTCAGCTACAGTCAACCATATCACGACGTACACTGTAGCAGAGAAATCACACTTCAGAACCCCAGAAATTGAAAAATTGCCTGAACATGTGCAATATAGTTTCTTTTTAATGTAATAACTTAACCTTAGTAATTTAAATGTTTAATAATATATCAACAAAATACTTAGAAATAAATTAATGGTTGTTATTCATAAATATAATTATAATAATACACCAAATACAGTACTACCAAATATACACCACCGTATAATTTATCCCAAGTCCCGAACTACACCAAATTACCACATTCCGTGCTGGCCGAGTGGTTCAGGTAGTTTCCTGCTACACAAAAATTGCAAGTTCGAACTCTGACCGTACCAATGAGTTTTCTGAAGTGCATTTGAAAATCGATTCTTCTTAATTTTTCCTTGACAATCGACATTGATCGAAATAAAACAAGATTTAGACTTTAGTAGCCTTTAATTGATTTTAATAAATATCGAGACATATTTAATTAACTTAAAATACCTTAAAATTTAAAACAAAAAAATCTTTGGTTACATTTTAGGCACTTGATATTTTCTATGGTGTATATATTGACTGTAGTTCATATTTAACAGAAATGAAGTTGAATACGCTTCATTATTGAAGGAACAATGTTATTGAAACAGTGTACAATAAAACTAATAATTATTTTTTGGTAACGATAATGGTGTCGTTTGAATATACGAGTTAGCTTAGGCTAAATATTGTATCGAAGTTATATCTCTGCGCTTTGTTAGTTGAAGATTATTTGTTATCAATTATTTAGTTTGGTAAAGTGGTAACTAGTAACGGAAGAATACATATACAATGTATTGTTTATAATTTATATTCGTTTCTCAATTCAGATTTTATCTAAATACAGTGTCAATTCCAAAACATTTAAACACCTGAGAAAATTAAATCTTCCAACGTATGCAATGCATTTTTTTCTTTGCTATCCTAATCTTATAGTAATGACGAAAATATTGATGAATCTGGCAACATCTTTTTAGTTGAAATTTTTGTCGAATAATTTCAACAATTAGTTTAACATTAGTTTCATACATCATTGCACTTAATTTAATAATTTAATCAGATGTTCTAACTCTATACAATAAAGCACATTCAATTCATCACAAGTAGCTCTCTCCAGAGATATGTTTACTTTATGGTATCGTACTCCGAGAAGCGGTAAGGCGGTAAGGACGAGATTTGCTACTAAAATATTGAGCTCTTCCATAAGTAACATTTTATTACTCATATCCCCAAACTCTCTATTGTATATCTTCGGTATTATACATATTTTTTTGATGTGAATCATCTAAGTCCGCACGCAAAACCGAATACTGGCGTGGCGACGCTTCCTGAATATAACTATTAACGAAGTCACTGATCAAAAGAAGTGAGTTGTCACAATTTGAAACAAATTTTCAAATTTGAAATTTTTGTATTTAATTAATGAAAATCAATGTTTATTAAATAAAC
Source organism: Drepana falcataria (assembly GCA_945859725.1). Taxonomy (NCBI): domain Eukaryota; kingdom Metazoa; phylum Arthropoda; class Insecta; order Lepidoptera; family Drepanidae; genus Drepana; species Drepana falcataria. The sequence continues at coordinate 2,593,872 of OX243941.1, read as the reverse complement.
AGTCATAATTTTCTGGAAATTAATCGTAATATTTTATTTTTACATTGTGCCAAATTTAGTTACTGTCGTAACCTGTTTTTTATGTATATTACTTGTAAAAAATAATTTCGATGTTCCACATCTGCCAGCCGCCCCGTGATGGTATTTTTTTTGTGTATGAGTGATATAAATGTTAATTACTATACTTACAGACATGTTAAATATATTGTGATTCTATACCAATATATATAGCAATAGCATACCAGAAACTCGACAAACAAAGGTGCTCATTACATAAATGTTTCCTACGGATGGAGATCGCACCCTCTATCGCAACAGACGTGCCGGGATGTATCTAGCCTCAGTAGCAAAGCAGTGAATGAAATTCGTTGTCAGTTTTCTATCAAAGTATTATAAATTCAAAATGTATGACGCTGATGTTGCATATTTTTCAGGGCAATGTAATTTTAACATATTACCTGACGAACATGCCTTTTTTCGGTCTCGTCTTGCATGGCGTGGGAAACCTAAACACAGCAAGTGAATCTTGAAGCTGAGAATAGAATGAAACTGAAGTTCTTACGGGTTTATCCACTAACTGAAAGTCTGTGGCGTTCTTCCAATGATTGGGACATAAGTCTTGTGTTTTAGTAACAAATCTAATCGTGACCATCCATGGACTGTGTTGTCTTTCCATCTTACTTCAATCGCGTCAGCCGTTTCCTCGTCTACTACCTGTGGGCGTAATACGCACTGTAAGCGCTATTGTGGCTGGAGTGGGGTTGATACCTGGAAAATAATAAATATATACAATTAAGATAATGCATTACTCTTAACGTATACATACATACATATAATTACGACTTTTTCCCGTAGGTATTATTCTCTTCATACATGCTCTTCGGTTTAGGGTACTCTTCATCTGGCCTTTTTTCAAGACGTCCCTGATTTGGTCTAGAAACGTCCGCCTAGGTCTACCCCTTCCAACACTTTCATTCACACTCGCCTTATACACTTTTTTCGTCAATCGATCTTCATTCATACACACTTAATGTATTAACGTTAGATTTTGTGTATTTGCTAAATTTAAGCGCCTAATATAATATGGTTAGCAATAGACACCTGGGATATATCTTTAGAGTATTTTCAATCAGGCGTCATGTACATATACAATGATCACGCTGTAGGTAGGGAGAGTAGAGAGTCAGTTTTCGCTAGATGTACATACCCCTTTCGCTTCATCCACATTTAGCAGTCACTTCATACATACTCGTCGGTTTCGAGGAATTGCTTAATTTATTTTGAACCAATTAGTAGTACCAACATTACCTAAATATGACAAAATAAATTGCACTATTCAGAATGCAATTAATTAGCCTATTTTTGTTTCTAAATCTTGAACTATTTATACAACCAGTTCATTTTCTTTGTCAATATCCCCTTCTTCCTTATCCGGTGAGTGACGTGTTCACTGTTCTTCTACCGTTGTAAGGTTCCAGAACTACATATGGAATGGCCGGGTAACCTTTCCACTCCCCTTATGCTGTCAACTTGTAGGTACAGTGCGCGTGTTTGCTGTAGGTATATGTAATGGGATATTACTCACCGAACAGGGTGGTTGTGCGCAGCGTAAAGTGGGCCACACGCGCTGGGCTCGCCGGCGTAAGGCTGGGAGAGAGACGCGCACTCAGCCGGCACCACCTCGCGACGCCGCGCCGCTGCTCGCTGACCGCTTTGTTCGGGGGGGCTGTATTTTATATATTAATTGTTAATTATAAAGGATACACCAATTATATTTTCCATAATCATACAGATACATTATTTACACAAGAAAACGCGTAGACTATGAAATAGAAGACACAAATGTAAATGTATCACTAAGTGTATCATAATTCTTGTACATACAAAAGAGGATATTACATACATAAGATTGATGCAGGAACTGCACCGAGATACAGAAGAGGCTAGTCTTAATACCGACCAAGACCTCCAAAATAGGTATTTTAATATTCCACATCCCGCCCACCCAATAGGCGGAGTCGAGATACGGTCGACGGTGTTAATACTTTATTTTGACAGCGACTGACAAATGATAGCTAAACCGTCGCCGTCGCCTCCATATTATTAATCGAATATACCAGGAAACTGAAAAAGTTCACGATAAACTATTTTTTATCTCTCTCTAGCCGTAACTGTTTGCGCATGTGGCGATTTGTTTTTTGTACCCCTCTGATTGATGAGAATTTTTAATTTATGTAGTGTTAGTTATCTTATTCCCCGTTTGTTTGTTTAGGCTTCCTATGAAGAAATCAACCATACTAAGAGATGTGGGCATAACCGGTTTCCCGTTCGAATTTGGAGCTGCTCGACTGGGGCAGGACCTCCACCTTATAGAAGTCCGTCCGCCAAATAACACAATTTTTTGGGTTGTGCTCCTGCGGGATGATTAAGGTTTCCAATAATGAGCTCCTTGGGGAGAGGGCAGGATCATTATACATATTGTGTTATGAGAGGGAGAGATTAGTCCCATTATGCTGCCAACAGTATAACTCTCCGAACAGTGGCAACGCGCAAGTGATATCTCGTTATCGTGAGCGTAAATGGGCTTCGGTAACCGCTTCCAATCAGGTGACATATGCTTGTTGGCCATTCTTGTGACAGGTACACAAAAAAAATTATATACGGGTGATATCGATATCGGATAATACAATCCAACTTTTACAATCTATTTGCGTAACCGACCTAGCAACATAATTATAATCGTGCATAGCCATCAGATACCTATTTAATCAATAGAATAGCTGGAACCGTACATACATATAACCATCTATCGCGCGATTGGCCGCGAATGTGAAGCAGAAGATTAACGATTACATTGTAAACAAAATCAGATGCAGTTTACACGAACCGCGAAAGTAACGACTGACAAGCGCTTGATTTATCCCCGCAGCAGCGGCCAATGCAGTAGCCCGACCGGCAGTAAACCCAGAGTAAACAAAGATTTAGCTGCGCGCGCACACTTTGTTTATAAAGTTTACTTGGAAAGAAAATTAGAAGATATTTATGGTCGAGAACAGACCACGCACCAATACGGAGCGTTATGGATAATGAACATTGTCACTGGCAGTTAACAATGTACATACCCGTTCCATTTTAAAATTTTATGATACTAGACGTGCCCCGCTGTTGCAACCGCGTAAAAATCGAGTTCACTACTATATAATTTTATCTAGATTTATTTTTGGGAACATAACATTTTTCAAAAAAAATCTGTTTAGCCGTTCTGGTGTAATTGACTAACAAATATCAATACTTTTCTCGCATTTATATTATTAGTAGGATGAAAGGAGTTATCCATTTAGATATAACCTCACTCCAGATTCGTTTCATAAATATTTTTTCAGTTGGATTATTGATCAAATAATGCCAAATAGTGGAAACAGAAAGCGTTGTCGCGATCAATTAAATTTAATTCAAAATACACAGTTGAAATAAATTTACCAGAATCTTCTTGAGCTTTAAATTTAAGGGTTTTTTTTTGTTTTGGCGGGAACGGGAAACGAGCCGTGTCCGCCATAACTGTCGCGTAACTCTTTACTGTATGGGCAAGTCGTAAAAGTATATTGTCAGCAGCTGTTGAAACGAGTCTCCTTAGTTCGTGATAACTTTGTGGATAAATTGATTCATGGGACGTGTTGTGACACAGGGTGCTCTGTAAAATGTGGTAGCGTTTATACAGTCGTAAACGTATTCCGCTTGTCGCGTGGGCTTAAAGGGGCGCCTTTAACGATTTCTTTGCGGAATCGTACATCATGATCTTGACACTTTATTACATTATCCACAGCTTATTAATATAATAAAAAATCAGAATTAATTATTTACTCATCTGTTTCTATTTATTATCTATATTATAGGGAAAGGATTGAATAAGTTTGTTTAAAATAATAATATCGATAATAACAATATCAAATTCACAGAGCAATTTTTTTTCCGACAGCCGTCGTAGCCGTGGTTCGAGTAGTTGCCTGCAAGACAAAGATTGTAATTTCGAATCCCGACTGTACCAATGACTTTTTCTGAACTAAAGTACAGTGATTAGTCACACCACGAGCTTTACGGTGAAGGAAAATATCGAGAGGAAACCTGCAAACGTCTGAGAAGAAATTCAAAATCGGTAGTAGCGCTCGATCGCGGGGAGTGGGAAGAAGGCGGGAAGGAGGGAGGCATCTGGCCCAGCAGTGGGACATGGATGTAAGTAAATGAAATAAAAATAAGCTTACCAATCATCGGGATCGCAGTCTCTGAATCCTTTCGCAAAGGGATTGCTCGCTATTTTCAATTGCGTTATCTGCAACAAAGGTAGCGGTAGATACTAATAATCTTATTGAGATGTAGGATCACACCCGATAAGTAGTAACCAACAAATATAAATGCTACAGGTGTCTCTTAATACCTAAAACTTTTACTTTTACTAAACCACACATTAGAAAACATCGAGAGGAAACCTGCATACGCGTAAGAAGAAATTCAAAAGCGATTGTATAGTCGTGCTTCAGTAACGGCGATAGACTCGCCATCTGTCGTGTCGACATTTAACATTTTTCTACCCACTACCCTCCCACACACCTACACACACAGGGTACACCCAAGCCAAACTCTTCGGGGACCCTTATGGGAAGGTGTGGAGATATATCTTTATCTTTGGCGTAGAATAATTACAAAAAAATAACTTACCCTATGGTTCTGGTAGGCGGTAACAGCGGTGAAGCCTGTCTCCGGGAAGACAAAGGTGCGATAGGGCACAGTGGCCGGCGCAGTGGTCTGCCCCTCGCCTGGCAAGTAGACGACGTGCAGCCTCGGCTGATACCGGTGCATGGAGTTCAGGATTATCTGCGATAACGAGAACCACATTATATATACGAGATCCTTCTAATATGTATTATAAACGGGAATATTAAAATACTAATTAATACAAAGTAAAAAAATACAAGTCACCGAGTGTGCAATATCGGTAAATGGGCAAATTCTAGAGCAAGTGAATGAATTTGTATATCTTGGAAGCATGTTCACACGAGATGGAAAGTATGAAAAAGATATTGAAAGAAGGATAACTGCCGGAAATAAGGTGAATGGAGCCATGTCGGCGTTGATGAGCAGTAAAAGTCTGAGCAAGAATGCTCGAGTTGCTGTCCACAACGCGATATTGGTACCTACCTTATGTATATAGGCAGCGAATCCTGGGTATGTCAGAGGAAGTATGAAAATAGCTTGAATGCAGTCGAGATGCGATCTCTTCGAAAAATGTGTGGCGTAACGATATTAGATGGAATCCGCAATGAAGAGATTCGCAAATCAACTGGCGTGAATGAGGGCGTGATTGTAAAGATGAAGAAAGGCATGTTACGTTGGTTTGGACACATAGAAAGGATGAGTGAAGAAAGATTGACGAAACAGATATACAAAGCAAAAGTGTGTGCAAGAAGAGGCAGAGGAAGGCCACGTTCCAACTACCTGGATCAAATAGATCGGACTCTCAAGGACGGGAACGTTAAGAGTACTCGAAACCGACGAGCATGTATGAAGAGACTGATGAATGTGGACGAAGCGAAAGAGGTATGTAAGTCTAGAGAGAACTGGCACTCTATACTCTCTGCCTACCCCGTCAGGGACTTGGCGTGATGATATGTATGTATGTATGTATAATTAATACATCACTACTAACTACTATTAAGATATGCATCATTATGCAAATGTAAAATTTATTTTGATGTATAAAAAAATATTTTGGCTCCAAATTTACCGCCCTCTGAAATGTGCCGCCCTGGGCGACCTTTTGACGTGCTGAGGAGGCCCTTATGGTGAAAAGATACTGTCACTTACGTGTCCGTTGTCATCGAGCTGGTTATTGGTGAGTTTTAGCTTGTCGAAGGAGACGAGCTGGCGCATCCAGTGCGAGCCGGGTGCGGGCGAGTCTGGATGCACGTGGATGCGTGGCGGAGACACTGGGTCCGCCTTGCCTGCCACCACCCAGCTAGAGCTGCACCATAAAATACGACATAAAGCTCGAAGTTTGTGCCCATGGCGTAATAACCAACAGTTAGAATCTCCCTTTTCAATCTGGATTCCATAAAGCCAAAGCCCAATGATGATACTTACTCTCTAGATAATTATTGAGCAGGTTTTTTTTTATATAATTTGCAGCAATTAACCTCGATTTTTGGTAAGTCAGTTCCGGTCTGGCGTCTTACAATGACATGCTTACGTAAAACGGGGACATTAAAATGGATATTACATCTATAAATAACACAACAATTGTCCATCTTCTCCTCTTGAGGGGGCTGCACGTGCTTCTGTGTATGTAAATCTGACCATTTTGCCAACATCAGAGATGGCGAGTCCTAAGAGACTATACTTTACGTCTATTAATACGCCTTGGAATTTCTTCTCAAATGTATGCAGGTTTCCACTCGATGTTTTCCTTCAACGTAAAGCTCGTGGTAAATCACCGTAGGTACTTTATACACGTTATATTATTAGTACCAGCTAATTAACGGTACTAACCTGTGGAAAGCGTACCGGTATCGCTTATCATCGAGCGGTACAAAGTCGACTAGCAGCAGGTAGTCCGCGCTGGGCAGCAGGCCAGCCAGGCGGGCTTGCAGCGCGGGGAACATGCGCCGGCCAGCCTTAGTCACTATCATCTCCGTGCCCAGTTCGTGGAAGCTGCGCCACAAGGCTGCAAGCTCCAGGGACGCGGTGCATCTCGCCACCGCCGGGTGCAGCGTCACGCTCTGGCTCGCAGCCTGCGGGGAGAACTGCGCAATCAGTCGGAATAAGTCTGTCCAATAAATAATAGCTTGAAGAACCTTACAAGCAATTGGGCAGTGGTGGCCAAGTGGTCCACGTAGTCGTCTGCAACGAAAATGGTGCAAGTTCGGATCCCAAAAACAATGTACCTACCGTTTATCAATGTTAATTATATAATTAGCCTTCCACCATAGCAGTTTAGCTATCGATCCCAACTGCCAATTGAACAACAAACATTGTCTTTGGCAATCGTTATCATGTTGGATCGGTGCTCAAAAAAGATCAGTGCATTAAAATCAATGTTATAGCACCTACATGGCTACCTACCTGAAAAATTTTCTATATAATTATCTATGTATGTATAGTATAGTTACATCTTCATTAATGATTTGGCAGGCGGCGGCTGTTGCTTTTTTGAAAGGAGGTAAGCAAGAATATGGCCTTCATTACTATAGGCTACAGGCGCTAGTAATACCAAGCATAGCATTTGCACTTTGCCCACCTTATACTGGCCTTGAGGCAACTGCTGGTAACGTAAGAGACGAACGATTCCCTCTATTGCTATCACAGCCATTCCTTACCACTTACAGGAACTTCTCTTACTTCAGGAACAGAATCTTGTCCAAGAAGAATCCAAGAGCAGTGCAGTTTGACTGCTATCGTCAGGTAAGAGGTATTATTGTAGCTTCCAGTTATCCAGCTTCTCAAGAGCAGCTTTTAAAATTCCAGCTCCGAAGAGTTGAACGCTAGCCGATGTCGGCTACGTAAAGTAATAACTCAAAAACATCGTAGGAAATTAGCGAGACAAATATATTTGCCTAATATACTCGAAACCGACGAGCATGTATGAAGAGATTGATGAATGTGGACGAAGCGAAAGAGGTATGAAGTCTAGAGAGAAGTGGCGCTCTATACTCTCTGCCTACCCGTTAAGGACTCGGCGTATGTATGTATGTAATATAAGATTTAAAGGCCAATATTACTGATGAGTATATAGGCCTTACCTGCACTCTTGGTGGCGGCTGCGGCGGCGGTGGTGGCGCGGCCTGCGCCCCGTGATCCCTGCACGAACTCTCGCACAGAGCTTGAAGCGGCGAATACGTGCTGCGCGCGCATATCGAATTGTGCTGCGCCAAAGGAGTTACATACATATACCAACGAACAAATAGACTTACGAAATATTCGATATAGGGTAGACATTGGTTTACTTTATAAATAGTATACACACACACACACACACACACACACACACACACACACACACACACACACACATACACACACACACACACACACACACACACACACACACACACACACACACACACACACACACACACACACACTTTCTGTCTGAGATATATTTTAGGTGCCAACGTGACAGTTGTCCAATCTATTGCCGTTACTCAAGCACTACAATACACAATTTGAATTTCCTCTCAGACGTATGCAGGTTTCCTCTCGATGTTTTTCTTCACCATAAAGCTTGTGGTGTATCTAATCACTGTACTTAAGTTCAGAAAAACTCATCGGTACAGTCGGGATTCAAAATTGCGATCTTTGTGTCGTAGGAAACTATTTGAACTACTCGGCCACCACGGCTTGGAGGGATCACATGTACATATGAACATCCAAGACTAAGGTACAATAACTCTCTCGTGAGCATCCTTCCTACAAATTATTATAACAGTAAATTTTATGAGGATGTTTGTACAATTTTCACGCAAGAATACTACTTTTAGAAGAAATAGAAGAATATATTTTAACAATAATATAGCTAATACATTATAATAACACATAAGCTGTCATTTATAAAGACATTATGTTAATTGGCCAAAGTCATAAGATAAAAATGCGGGTGGAACCACGGGGAATTGTGGTCTCACATAAATCATTCGAACGAATCGAACTCGCAAGGATCGAACTCGCGACATTTAGCTTCGCGGAGATTTACTTATCACCAATTAGTTTAGGCCGTCATTTCATACACTCACAGGCTTTGTAGAATGGTGTTGTATATAGTGTTTGGTACTAACTTCCTTGATATGGTGATGCAGCGGTGGCAGGGCCGGCGGCTGCTCGTGGTCGCGCCCGATACGCTCCACCAGCGCCGGGGACAGCGCGAATCCTCCGCGCGGGTACTGACTGCCTGACACCAAGCCTGACCACAAAGTATACTTTTATACACCGCGACTTTAGTATCCGTTAGAAAGGAGAGGAAGGAGGCTTTTGCCCAGAAGTGGGCCATAAATAACACACAAAAAAATCATAAAGTAATACTTTAAATTTTTTATTTTTTTTAATTTAACTAGACAAACATTGTGAAAGACTATGGAGGGTAGAGTAAGACGTAACGTAACGTACGTGACGTAAGGTGCGTTATCTCATATTGTAGAAAATTTAAGTGTCGAGCTGTAAGCCATAACTAACAGATCAAAAACCTGGATGGTGTGATATGGTATGAACGTAGCAATTGTAAACGAATTGAAGTATGCAGAGTGAAAACAAAATATAAATTGTTGACTAGTCTTTTTGCGGACAGACTTACTTATTGAAAAATAATGTAGTAAAGTATGTTACCCGGATGCTAATGTGGCGCCACCCTAATTTAATGCATTTTGACGAATACTTTTTCATTATGGAGATGGCACTCCTTGCCCTCTACCCTCCTTATGAAATACATTACTAAGTGAAACTAATTAAAACACCTGTCCCAACTCAGCCCCCGGGAGGGTGCCAAGAAGTCTGGCAGCATTGCCATAATAAATTTAAGTATGGAATGTTACGTCGGTTTGGACATAAACAAATAAACAATGCGGAAGGAAGAATGGCAAAGGAGAGCCGTGTTCCAAATACCTAAATGTAATGGAAGCCGGCGGGCATGTATCAACAGAATAGTAAATATGGATGAAGCAAAAGAGGTGTGTAAGTGTAGAAACAACTGACGCTCTACTATCTCGGCATACCCATCAAAGCCATACCTTAGCAAGAGGAACTGCCCAAAGTTAAGTTGATTTACTTGTAAGACACTGGCTTGTTGCTGACGACCGTCTGGTCTAGTGGTTAGAGCTCCTGACTGCGAAACTTGAGGTCGCGGGTTCGAATCCCGCTGAGGGCAGATATTTGTGTGATGAACACGAATATTTGTACCTTAGTCTTGGATGTCCTATGTATTTAAGTATATATCTATATAAGTAAATATATCGTTGTCTAGTTACCATAACACAAGCTTTGCTTAATTTGGGACTAGGTCAATTTGTGTGGAATTGTCCCAAAAAATAAATAATAATAATCAAAAATAGGGTATGGAACACCTAGGTACCTAAACATTACCAAGCTTCATCATTACACTTCACCAACTATCATGAACAATAACACTAGTAGGTCCAAACATAAATAACATCGTGAAGCACCACACTTGAGAAAGTATCACTAGTGACCAAGAACTAAAATGAAATTATAGAATTAAAAAAATAAACTGTCCCATAAACCCCGTAACCGTCCACCCTGCAGCGGACATCTCACTCAACTAATTGCTGTAATGGCGGGAAAACTCAAAATGATACCAATATGGCGGCAATAATTTCATCGCCCGATGTCAACAGCGGGATTATAAATAAGGCGGGTGATGAAAACTATACTTACGCACAAACGACAATGATCTTCGTTTTATTTTAGTACACCATTCTATTTTATTTTGAGAAATACTCAACGTGCACATACTTGTTACACAAAATGTTTACGTTTTAAAGTAGGTACCTATTTCGAAATGGTAACAAATCTTTCTTCTTCGTTTGTATTCACCTGTACGGAAAAATTTTAGAATTGCTATGATAAATAACCTAAGACACGTACAAAAAATGTTATTTTAATTATAAAATGCACCAGTTACGACTTGGTGCTATTCAATTACGAAATTCACTTCATGCCTTCCCAAAGAGTCGTAGAAAGGCACAATAATCTATACAAATAAATAAAATTGAAGTGTCTGTTTGTAATATTAAAATAACCGCTTTTTACTAAATGAAATACTAAATAATATGAATGTATACACGTTACATACAGCAAAATCACATTTTTAAATTTTTTGTCTGTTTGTTCCGACTAATCTCTGAAACAGCTGGACCGATTTTCAGGAGACTTTGACTGGCAGATAGCTGATGTAATAATGGAAATAAATAAAGGAGTAACTTAAGTTACTTTTATTGTAAGAAATTTATCAATAACTTTTTAGTTAAATTCCACGCGGAGGAAGTCGCGGGCACTGCTAGTTCATACTATAATGTTGACGAACCAACGTTACGTGTAATGAAACTCGTCAGACGCGACGTTTGCAAGTTCTCTTACAGTTCATAACTATTAGCTTGACAAATCACGCTACCTAAGTTGCTTGACCCGGAAATATTTCCACCACCCAGGCATTCAGGGCTCCGTGGAAAGTACTCGAAATTAGCGGGCGTAGGAGGTACGACGAGATTTAAGAAAGAAAATTCATGGAATTCAAAGCCTATAGTCTATTAAGGCTTAATTCTCTCCTCCTACCCCGTGCGGGTCTTGGCGTGATGATATGTTTGTAATATAGCACACTGTCGCTGTGGATGCATGTAGTCGGAAGTGATAAATTTTTTCGCATGCGCGTTGAGTGGAACATAATTGTCAGTTTATGAGTTATTTGTGTGGTGCCACCGCAGCTAATGTGGCACATTTGTCGGTAAATCAAACGTCAACAATGGCTTATAATTTCGAGGATTTTATAAAATAATGTGACTCGTCTCCTTAAATTTTAAAAGCTTTAAAGGAATATTTTAGTTTCTTATATGTGTAATTAAAAACATTGTCCCCTATTCCTTGGCTTGTGCAAAACTTAGTTTAAAATTATTAAAACTTCTTGAACATATGTAGCGAATTGTGATGGGATTCTTCTAAATTAAACTTCAAATATATAGTGCGCGTAAAAACATGTATTGCCTTGGTGACGAACCAAGATGGAAGGGCAAAAAGACATTATTCACACAAAAATACACTTAAAAGTAATTACTCCTAATTAGCATTCGTGTTGCTTTGCTCGCCGTAAACGCGTAGGCGGTCTGCTCGGACATGCCCCCGGACGTTGGAAGCAGCAGGTGCGCTTTCAACCAGATGTAGACTCAACGGGCAGTGGGCAAATCCTGTTAAAGGCTCTGCGGATGACTCCAGCGGTGGTTTTAATATCTGCCACGCGAACAATCCCATCTGACCCTGGATGGACGGCGACGACTCTTCCTAATCTCCATTTGAGAGGAGGTAGATAATCCTCCTTTATGACAACCAAGGATCCAAGCTTCAGTGTGTCTGTGCAGGTGTGCCACTTAGTCCTTTGCTGCAATTCAGACACAAACTCTTTGCTCCAACGAGCCCAAAAATGCTGGCGTAGCTGCTCGATCCGTTGAAAGCGAGACAGTGAAGTCACAGAGTAGTCCTGTACATCTTGTTGCGGAAGTGACGTAAGCGGCCGGCCAACAAGAAAATGACCCGGAGTCAGTGGAGTGCAGTCTGCTGGATCAGAAGACAGCGGCGTCAGTGGACGTGAATTTAATATAGCCTCAATCTGTACTAACGTGGTGTTAAGTTCTTCAAAAGTAAGATTACAATTTCCCAACACTCGCCTGAGATGATACTTTGTCGACTTGACACCCGCTTCCCAGAGTCCGCCAAAATGAGGGGTGTACGCTGGGATAAAATGGAATTTAATCCCGTCATTAGCTAGTTGCTCGCCCAAGGAATCACATTTTGATTTAAGGAACTTCGAAAGTTCATTGCACACTTGGGTGACGCTGAAAGTATGCGTATCAAAATCTGTTCAGTAGCTAGTTCAGTAGTTAAGTTTATCGCATTCAAACAGACAGACGCAGCGGGGGCATTGCATTTTCTTCAGTAAAATTATTAATAGGAAAGATTTGATTATTTATAATCTGTTAGTTTCAATTTTTTTTTAAATACTTTAACAATTTAGAGCCGTATAAAAGCCGTGATGGCCGAATGGTTCGAGCAGTTGCCTGTTCGAATCCCGACTGTACCAATGAGTTTTTCTGAACTTAAGTACAGTGATTAGTCACACCACGAGCTTTACGGTGAAGGAAAACATCGAGAGGAAACCTGCATACGTCTGAGAAGAAATTCAAAGGCGTATGTATAGTCGTGCTTGAGTAACGGCGATGGACTCGCCATCTGTCACGTTGGCACCTAATATACCTCTGGCGGAAAGTGGGTGTGTGGGTATTACCTATACACCTCTGCCTACCCCTTCGGGGACCCTTATGGGAAGGCGTGAGGATATATTATCATAACAATTAAAAAAAAACAAAACATAAGCGATATGCTTTGTTGAAATATCTATTTAAATGTCAGTAAAACAAATTTAACCCGGCAATGGGGCACCTAATATAATTATATTGTGATCTCTTTCTAGCCGTTATTCTATTGTATTTACTCCTGGTCATTGAAGATAGTTTGTATTACATTGTCTGCCTTCAATTCGCACATATAAATAGATGCAGGTATGCATAATTACGTACCTCTAGAATGCTAATTACAGTGTTGCGAAGAAAGAATCTAAAGTACGAGCAGTTAGCCCCAAGGTGGCTCATTGGTTCCACTCCAATTACTACTACCACTGCTCTTGCCAATGCGACCATTAATTGATTTGAGACAGCTGATGCTAATCTTATCTCTAATCTGGGATTCTAATACGAAACATTTATATTTTTCACGCCAAAAAGTTTCACCACGGACGCTTGCTTCCATAGCGTCTGTACTGTCTATGTTGCCTGCTCTAGTTTATGGTAAACAGTTTTGACAGATGACAGTCAAGTCAGACACAAAATGACTGCTGTTAAATAGACACAACACATTTTGGTATAGAGACAGCATCTCTCGGCTGCGATTATAATGCAGAGCGGAAAAATAAAGAAGGCGTTAACATCTAAAAATATTGATGGTTGGTAAGTTTTACAAAAATATAGCTCAATAAAATGCACATTAATTCATTGCGGGGCTAATTATGTTGGTTTATCTAAATATAGCACGATTGGTAACAAAAGGAGGGCTGCAGCGGACGCTTCCTCAGCAATAAATCCGCATTGATTGAGCGCTATAAATCTAGAGGTGCGCGAGCGCCGCTCCGGTTGCAACAGATAGGGTTGACACATCCAATAAATAAGATGTTATACATTTTCAACCCTCAGAAACTTTCAAATTGCCATAATAATGAGTCATGTAACGATTGTACTAGACTAAATTTTGAAACGATTTAGGAAAAGAACTAAACCTAGCACTAATTCTTCAAGCAAAAAAAACAGCTCTATTTGTATTCTATGAAATTATAATAATGATTGTATTTATTTAAAACAAATTTAGTATGAATTTAATAGTCAACTTGCATTACTCAAGCGAGCATCTTATTTGTAACATTTTCCTTTAGTACCAATGTCAAAATTATTACCATTATAATATCTTCTCGCCTACCCACGGGGGGGGGGGTAATAACATCCCTGTAATAACATGTTATAACAGGGATGTAATAACATGTTATACTTTTTAGTTAAATACTTTTTGCCGGAATTATTTTTAGGTAACAACGTGACAGACTATTGATGATAATGACGATACAGATGGTTAGTCTGTCGCCGTGGCTCAAGTACGAAAGTACAAAAGTCTTTGATTTTTGGAGTTTACTCCTTAAGAATCGATTTTCATATATAAGGCGCCCGGTATGAGAAAAATATGAGAGGTAAAATCTACTGATGAATGACCTCGTTACGTTTTTGGTGCGCATGCACCTATGGTGCTATATATTGTGTGTATATATTTCTAATTTGGTCGTGACCAACCGCGCTCAGTACGCCGCCGCCGCTTGTGTGTGACAGTTGTACAATCCGCTTTCAATAAGTTTGAAAAACAAGTGCAGATATGCCGTATTGCTCCATTCTTGAGTGTAGGAATGCTAGCCGGACAAAAATCTAGCTAATAGTGGCATTTCCTATCATCGGGAAGTGATGAATGACAGCGTTACGTTTTTGGTGCTCTCGTACTCTCCATGGCAACGAGAATAACAGAATGGCGATGTAATTAATGTTAATATTTACTTTCAATTGCATATTGTATTAACCTGATATTAACCTACAACAACTGTCAATTTCTCAATTTTGAAATAAATATCAATTGATATAAAAATAAATTTATATCAATTGATATAAATATAAATTTATATCAATTGATATTTATTTCAAAATTGAGAAAATTACTCAATGAATAAAAATCAATCTATAGATGTGTCATGCATACTCTAAGTAATATAAGAAATACATTCATTTACCCTTATTAACTAATCTATTTATTTTATAATCGTTCGTAAGGTGTCTCCAGTCGTGCGTCGGAGCTGACACACACTTTTTTTTCTTACAGATTTAATAACGGTTCTTTAATATGTCTGTTTAGTTTAGAAAAACTCATAGGTTACCTAAATACCGTTAGGGTAAAATCTGCAATCTTATCAGGTCAGTCTTTGTAGTGCTGAGCGCTTTACTTCCGCCTATGAAAAACTTTCGTTCGCTTTTAAAACTAAGAGTATCGCTCGCCAGTTGCCTAAGCTGATCCTCAAGTGATCCTGAAGAGGCCCTAAGTCTCCTAAGATCCTTAGACACTAAGTCACCTTATGTTTATGTCACATAAATTTTGTTCAAAATATTCACCACAGGATTCGGCCACTATACCATTTCAATATTTTTTTATTATTTACTTCTTTGCAACTTGCTTGGTATGACCAACACTCCACACCATGTCTAGATATATACAAAGATGCAATAAGTGTCGTGCAGTGCGCCACCCCTGCACCGGCACACGTGTGTGACAGTCTCCGCGTGAAACGTTTGATTTACGCGCCCCCGTACTGGTACAAATTGCCGGCCATACCTCCACCGAACGCGTTATGATCGTACAAGAAGATCAAACCCGTAGTAATTATGATGAGTGAGATCACTAACTTGAAAGTATGTTACGTTTTTTCTAGTGGTACTGTAATATTTTTGCAGTTTATATATTTTTGCATTGCAAGACAAAAGTGTCTTTGTTTTATCTTAAAAAGACATTTTAGTTTAGATATGCTTTTGGGTACAATAAAAAGTTTCAACGCTCTTCATACCCGCTAGCGGAGTTCTGTAAAAGCAAGCTATCAGCTGCCATACCAATTCTGCTAGTATGTACCTTGTTGTGGATAGCAGCAGTAACCCTCTGTGTTTATCATCTATCTTAATGATATCCCAACTAATATAATATATGGCAAATATTTAATTGGTTCGTCGCGCTCTCTACTCAATCAATATAATGAAATTTAAAATACACATTGTCAGTGGTACAGAAAAGGACAAAGTACCTTACATCCCGAAGTACTGTTACTGTGAGATTAATAATATTTTCAACTCGGTCTACTAACCTGAGTATATAGCAACATTATGCCTCTGAAAATCGAACACCCTGATAACAAAATAAATTATCCCGAGCAAAGTAAAAGGAACAAGTGCGTATTAAGTAGACTACTGTGTATCTGCTGGAAGATCATTTTACCAACTTAATTAATAATGGAATGGACAAGCTCAAACAGAATTTTATGAATCATTTCCCTCGCTTGATTTCTGTGCTTACAAATAGACAACACACCCACAAAGGAAGTCCTGCGCGAATTAACAGCGTTCCACTTTGATCATGCTAATGTCAACATTGCGAACGATCCTCATTAACAAGCCGATCGACACACGTCACACAGGAGGAATTCTTAGGAACACGTCCACTTCACTTGCACAGAGGATAGAGCTGGAGGCATCTCAATATGTAGGCATCGTTTTATTTCACCAGAAAGTTTTATACAAATGTAGAATTTATCAGGCGTTTAGAACATTTGTCCAACCATTTTTGCTTCATCTGTATGATATCTTCATTTAATTTGAATAAGTTTGTTCAAGATACCTATGTACAAATTAAGTACAGTAGGATTAACGAGATATGCGATCACGTGTATGAGGTACAGCAAAGGCCTCACTATCTTATCTTATTGGTAAATAAGTAATAGTATATCTTAAATTTACACGAAATCGCACCAAGTATCCTAGTTTCGAAACTTTTTTGGGAAGGTTTGAAAAACTTTTACTTCCCCAAACGTTATAAATTGTGATGTAAAATCATGAAACATCATAATATTTTCCAATGATATCAAATCAAAATGTAACTTTGCGCGTTCAAGATTGCCGATATACGAAATACATTCGAGGAAGGAGCATTGTGCAAGCCAGATGTCGCCGTCAGGATTGTTGTGACTGCTGATTGACTGATGCTGCAAGCTGTGGGCTATTCCCGGCCCAGGATAGATCTGCGCTTTAATTTGCGTCTGTGTTTGCTTATTTGATCGATGCAAGGTTTGCGTAATGGTTTGAATCAGTTGAAATTGTTTCTACATGATAGTCTTCAAATGTGAATATGTTTTTATGAATAGACTGATATAGTTACGGTTAACATTGTATGAACACTTACAGAAAAAAATGGGTAGCTCACGTGTCACACGTATGAGACATTGGATTGCTTTGTTTGATGTATTTATTAGGTAGGATATGTTATATACTTTGCATCTATAATACAAGCTCATCTATAGATAGTGCCATCCACGCAGACGCGCCCCACTATTCTTCCTTATAGTTTATAGTGTAAGTGTGCAACGTTCTACTAATGTGAGCGTAAGTATTATCGGTACACACTGATTAACTATGAGTGCACACGCACACTACAATTAAAAGACTCGGATCATACTCCCCTAATACCGCGAACCCCTCGACTAGAAATTGGTCTTCGTTGATGGCACTACCTGTAGCATCGGCCCCCCTTTCTTTGAAATGTGCTAAAAGCAAATGTAATAAAATGTTATTGATTCTTTAATGCAAATAATAACTGAGCCCTGATCAACTGAAAAATCTGAGATTTTTCGAAGTACCGGTGAAGCATCTAATGAGCAGCAATTTTTGGTAACGATAATGTGTAATGTTTCTTTAAAGTCAACAAGTAACTAAGATAGAGTTCTTGTACATGAGATCTGCCAGTGCTGCCATCGAGCGGTAAGTGTTGTGATTGCTGATTGAGTGGTGCCAACTCGGCTCTATTTCTGGAGGCACCCGCCCATTGGCTCGCCAACTGGCACTGGCACTGATCTGCCTTGCGTAATATTGGTTATGATGTGGATCTGATTGACAGCCGTAATTCACTGATGTTGCTGCATTGGCTCCGACAGATGCCTTGATCAAAGATAATGATGAGAGCTTTGTTTGTTTTAAGAAAAGTACTTTTATTTCAGGAGAATTTACAGAATAGATTTGTAGATACTGAACGATTGGTTCATGAACAATCGTAAGAAAGTTTTATAAAACACGAGCAATAGCAGTCACTTGTTTTATAAGTTCATCGACTTTTACTAGAGCTATATAATATTTTTTTTAATTGTCTCTCGTAGCTTACATTCCGGAATGTTTGCTACTTAATTGCTCCAAAATACCAATGTTAATCACAAAATCAGTATTCATGATTTACTTCAAAGTACTTTACTTTAGCGTTTGTAAGACGGAATATACAAATTTGTCTTAAGTTACATACCAGAAAAAAAATATATATATTTTACATCACGCCGAATTTCCGAAAACGTTACTGTAGTAACTAGTTCTTACCAGGAATTTTACTCAATGTCGGTACCTAGTATCTATTTCATATCGCATAGTATTACGACTGTAAATGTCAAACCATGCCGTATTATCCCCAAAGCGGCCACGTTTCCAGTTTCGTCCGGCCTACGTCACGGGGGTTCCGCTCGCGGCCCATTGCCGCCGCTAATGGTGATTTGTGTCCCAAGCCTCGTTAGCTGTTAACCGATCCTGCGGCAGTCGCGTCCATTTCAGTACTACACATACGTCGCCTATTGCATTCTTGTTTAGAATCTGTTTTAAGGATTCTTCCTTTCGTTATATTTATTTATATTAGGGCTAGCTGTACCCCGCAGTTTCACTCGTGCTACATTTGAAGTAGCAATACATTTTATGTGACAAGTCCCACCGACGCTCTTGTTGTCTGTTTAAAAACGATAAACTCAAAAACTACTGACGGATTTTGACACGGTTTGTCGCTGATAGTTAGTTTCTTTGCGAGTTTCCTCGTTAATTAATATAGTGTATATAACAATACACTAGTTCATTATCTTATTTCACCGCTAGTTATTGTCAAACAAAATAATATATATATTTCCTACCTAAAGATAATTGCAAATATCTACAGCTATCCATATGTAATTAAGAAAGTAATATTTGTGCAAATTTTCTTGCGTCTGGACCACTTACCATTAAGTCTTCCGTAAAATAATTGTATAACATCTTCGCAGTATATAAAACATCGTCATATAATTACAGCATCTTTCAAATAGTAAAGTATTTAAAATGTAGAGATAGCAGCATCAAATTCCTGTGGATCTAGTTATCTTGGATGCTCTTCAAATATACAGATTATGCAGAGGAAATTGGAATTAACTACAGCAGCTGATACGATCAGTAATTGTTCTGTGGTCGTCTCAGTCCAATTAAAATTGATTATACGGATTTAGAGAGACCGAGCCATTGTATCTAACGATGTAATTGGATAACGCAGGGTTATCTGTTCTGAACGCAGGTATTTCTTTATTTCGGAGAATTCTTCCAAATGTCAAACAAATAAATCGCGCCCGTCCGACGGAAAATATTTCCGAGCACTTAATTATTGAGGCGAGAGAGTATGGAAAAGGATTGGGGTAAGTAAGGTATAGTACTAGGAATATTAGGAATTAAGGAATAGTATAGTAGGAATTATGTTTGTAAGGAAGTCTTGAATATATTTTTATATAAAACATCCTTACCAAAACTGAAGGTTTATACATATCTATACTAATATTATAAAGAGGAAAGATTTGTTTGTTTGTTTGTTTGTTTGTAATGAATAGGCTCCGAAACTACTGGACCGATTTCAAAAATTCTTTCACCTTTGGAAAGTTACATTATCCCCGAGTAACATAGGCTATATTAAATTGGACCCGACAGGTGGCGCTGCGATCGAGTTTCAAGAATTTTACCTTTTTACCCGGGCGAAGCTTTCTGTGTGTTTCTGTGTGTCTTAAGCTAGATTCGAGAATGGTTTAGATTTACAATTGGACCCAATAGGTGGCGCTGCGATCGTGTTACGGGCAATTTTACTTTTTCACCCGAGCGAAGCTGGGCGGGACAGCTAGTAATTAATATAAGGTTTAATATTAATATAAGGTTTTTATATATTAGACTATTAGAAAAATCCGAAATAAATACATTAAACGGGCCTGGATACGGCGCAGTATCATTTAGTGATAAGTTTTATGGAGACCCAATGGAATAGAGGGCCTTCTCTTCCTCCTACTTTCGATCAATGATTCAATAATTAGCGTAAAATTAATAATGTAGTTCAATTTAACGAATATAAATAATACCAGTATACCATTAGTGTTTCCTACTACCTATATTGCTTACATGTTTAATAAACCGAGCATAAGTGCTGCCATGGGACAATATCCAATTTTATATGAGCCATAAGTCTGCCGCCCGCATCGCTCTGGTGATGGAAAAAATCTATTCAATCTACACACACAAAATGTTACCAAAATTAGTCCAGGCATTTTGAAGGCCGTAAGCTTAGAGACAATAGCGCTAATTCTTATGTTATTATAGGCAGAGCTCGTTCCACACTATGGCAGCTTTGTGAGGTAGAGTTATGACGCGGGGCGGGAAGTGACGACCTGAACGAATGCACTAAATCAAACATTAAGACTCATTCGGTTACAACAAAAAGCCCAATTGTAATACCACACCAAGTTAAGAATACTTTACGAAGTTACAATTTGGAGTAACATTATAGCCATTCAGTGGGTTCAGTTCCAGCATAAGTCATAGCAAAGTCAACTAAATAGGTACTTATAAATTTATAAATGAGGTAATTATAAATTTGGACGGCGATGAACTCGCCATCTGTCACGTTGGCACCTGATATACCTCTGGCGGAAAGTGGGTGTGTGGTTATTACCTATACACCTCTGCCTACCCCTTCGGGGAGCCTTGTGGGAAGGCGTGAGGATACATTTATATATATAAATTTGGATGAACTCCACAAAAATTGACTTCAAGTAATGTGTAAGATAACCAAAATGAGTAAAAAACTTGTACACTTACTTACTTGTAATAAATGTTTGTATTATTATATCGCGGCTTTACACAAAAGCCCATACAATATTTTCATCGGAGACAGATCTTAACGTATGTCATAGATTTTACAAGTAAAATGGCTAATGAATAAATGATATGATTTTGTATCAGGAAAAAGCACTCCTGATTTATCAAAGGTATTGTGTCTAATCACGAGTAAAATAGCTTTCACGCAATAACTACTGAATGGAATGGGATGAAATTTGGCACAGAGATAGGTAGATTATTGGCTAGAAAAAGCTACCCACGGAATAAATATTTACGCGATGTACAGCTAATAATAAAGCCCATTTATACAAACTCTACCTAGCATTGGAGCTTACGAGCTTAAAAACGCATGCAATAATGGAACTTATACGTAACCGCGGTGAAAAGAAAGTGTTGTTACACCTCTGTTAACTCCTTTTGGTCTTGTATGGGACTCCGTGGATCGTACGTTGTAGATTATAGTTTTGTTTATTAACTCTCTATGTCTCAATACAGGGAATATTATCCCTTCTCTAATTCCGCCCCCCCCCCTGAAGCGTTACGTCCAACAGAATGTATATTAATATTTAAATAAAAATTGAATGGGATAATATGAAAAATATAAAGAGGTCTAGAGAGAACTGGCGCTCTATAACTCTTTACCTACCCCGTTAGGGACTCGGTGTGATGATATGTATGTATGTAAAATGAAAAAAAAAAATCGTATATATTTATAACAATGTAGAAGTTGACGCAATAGTTCGTGCAAAAAAATATTAGTTAACGCAACATTATAATAAAATTATCTACGTAAATGAGATCAACTAAAACAATAAACGGACATCTTACACCGAACGCATAAAATAAGCCGCACATGTTTACAATACAGAGCTTAATTGTCGGAACCCTTATGAGAACGCAGCTTTGCGTAAACACGCGCAAATGGTTACCTCTGTATTATACTAGCTGGTTTATTTGATACCCGCTACAACGTTGCAACGCCTTTTATATATACTTCTCATTAGATTTCAATTTTGAGATGAGAAGTGTTCTTACAATTAGGTTTAAATAATCTTTATTTCTCAAAAGAATAACAATTATTCACTTATTGAGTATAATAATATTTAACAATGCTATAATCTATTATTGGTTATGGCAATTCGTACAAATATTTTTAGTTATTTTATATTATTATATTAAGGGAGGGAGGGCACAACGGTTAATTCCCGTTCAAATTCGGAGCAGCCCGACTGGTACCATTACCTCCACCTTACAGAAGATCGCAGCCAAATGGCATTACCATCGGGTGTGTCGTGTTCCTGTGGTGAGTAAGGTCGCCAGGCTCCAAGAGGAAGCTGTGTGTCGGCAGCACAGGACCAGTGGTGCAATTCCGCCGTGGTGGTGACCAGGCGCGGCATGTCGGTGCGGTTGTTAGGGAGACTCGGTGAAACGACTGTCCGCTGGCCGCCCGCATATAGTAGGGGTCCCGAACCCAGGGATCACCTAATCTCCGCCCTGGGAGGCTGACCCGCACATGTGTGTAAAGTCCTTGGTGTAGTAGTCGTGCCGGAGGAGGAGACCGGAGTGGACCCGGCCGCTGCATCAGGGGGGGATCGGGGGCCCTTCCAACTTCCGCTCCGGCAATCCGCACTACCTGTACATCACTGCGGCGGATTGAGACTGCGCTTTGTCCTCTTTGATGCCGACGCAACGTTTCCTCTTTTTTCCATTTCAGCACCCTTCAATAAAAAAATGGCCAAAGTAAAAAATAGCAGACGTTTCTCAGCGGCCTCACCATCCACATTAAAAATGGACTTTTGCAACATCAGGGGACTCCATTCTAATCTAAACGCAGTCCACCAACACCTTGAGACGGCGCAGCCGACTCTGCTATTTATGACGGAGACGCAGATATCCTGCCCTGATGATACATCATACCTGAACTACCCCGGGTACTACACCAACGTAGTAATTATATCATTTAGTTTGTTGAAGGATATGATGTTTGAGAAGTTTTTTAAAGATAAACATTGACTTTGTCCCCTTCATATTTTTTGGCAATTTGTTGTACAATTGCGAACCTTCATACATGATTGATTTTTTTCCATAATTTGTTTTCCAATTACAGTAGAAACTAGATTATCCGGCCCTCAGTTATACGGATTCGCCGTTATCCGGACTAATAATGTAAGAAAATATGTATGCACATACATCGTAAGTTGGAAAATGTATCTCATAATAAACTTTGATTTTCGTTGATATGCATTTGTTGTATTTAATGGACACATAATATTTTAGTACCTGGATGACCGAGCTTGGCTCGGTATTTTTCACATTTATATTATTTCGTACGAATGACATACTTATAACAACCAAACACTCATTGGCTTAAAGTTTGTTGCTTAGCAACGCTTTATTGTTGCTGTGTCGGTAAAGCAGTGGGGAAATTGATATTCTAATGAAATTGTAGGAGATTTTCTTTGCCTAAAAACACAGACAAACCACTTTTAAAAAAAATGAAACGTAGCTAGATCGATTTATTGCCACCCCCCCCCCCCTACCAAATTTTGGTTAATTGAACAAAAAGCGTTAAAATTAAATAATTCCTCTCCGTTTGCGTGCTACTTACTACTCTGAAAAAGCTTTAAATCTCTACAATTTACAATCTCAAACACTACAATGTATAACTAGGAACGTGCCCACCCGACACACAGACAGTGGCACTTCAAAGCACTCGTAAGTTACAACAAACAGGTCGAAATTAAAATATTACAATAATAAACGCAGGACGAACGCTCGGTTTATTTTGCTTAGCTATATCGCATTCGGCCGAAGACGCGTTCCAACGAAGCAAGCTTCGTTAGTTTGTCATAGATTGCACGTGGCGTTGATTGAACTAATAACATCATTTTAATTTGTGATTAAAGAGCATTTATGACCAAATGGTTTAAGTACTTTAGTAACTTGCTAAATAATTCTTGCAGTTTTTAACCTTGAAGGTATAATTATTTCTATGTATAATTATTTCTGCATTAGGGTACAGCGATTTGTTACACATTTTAAGGGGAAAGAAAAATATCACGAGCAAAGCTTAAAACAAAAAGATATTTGTAAGTTCGAAGAAGACTTTAACGTACCTAATTGTAATACAAAATTATTTTCACTAAAACTCGCGAATTCTATACTATACAAACAAATACGTCTTTTATTTAACGTCACAAACGCCCTAATAAAAATATTATTCCAACTGTAATATAAATATCCAAACGGCATAGCGAAAACAAACGCTCATTATTAATAAATTATCTTTCATTTGTTTTCCTTTTGCAAAATAATCGAACCAACACATAAATATTTACGCTACTTTTGTATAAATACCGGATCGTAACTTCTGATATCGTTTGACAGCACGCTGCTATGCGGGACTAGCAGTCATATGAAACATTTGGTGCTTATTCTTATGTTCCGTGGAAATCGTTTCGTAATATTACAATATTTTCTTTCTTACTATTATATTTAGGATACGTACCACCTGATAGGTTAGGTTAGGTAGGTAGGAAGGTTTATGGTATCCCCTGCCTGTCGTAACAGGCGACTAAATGGGGTTGAGGGGCTTGCGGATAATCAGGGTGGGGGCTGGCTGTCACACAACGCGGGCCAAGGATTGACCGGAGCGCCATGTGGCTCGGGCTTCTGATGGCACAGCGAGGGTAGTAGCGGCGAAGCTAGGCGCCCCTGGGATGTGATAAGGCAAAGTGCAGGAGGGCACTGGTGCGTTCCTCAGGAGATCCCAGAGCCCTCCTATATACACAGAGGATGGCCACCGAGGGGGTTTTAGTGAGTAGAAATCACACATAACCCGTTCGTCCCCCTCCAGGACGGTCGGGTACCTCGGGTACGCTACACAAGAAATGACAGCCACGACCACTCTGCCAAGAGTGTAACGACGAAGAAGAAGACCACCTGATAAGCCTAAGCAAGCGGCTATCGCAACGCTTGCAGCGCCCAAGTATCTCTTACTTTGCAGAAACGAATAATTCTGCCTGATTTTAAGTGAAATTCTTGAAACCTTTACTCATCCCCGTAGCGGTAAATTAACAGCTGTTTAAGTTAGTGCCTGAACCAAACCATATATTATATAAATATAACCTACTAGCTGTCCCGCCCAGCTTCGCTCGGGTGAAAAAGTTAAATTGCCCGTAACACGATCGCAGCGCCACCTATTGGGTCCAATTGTAAATCTAAACCATTCTCGAATCTAGCTTAAGACACACAGAAACACACACAAAGCTTCGCCCGGGTAAAAAGGTAAAATTCTTGAAACTCGATCGCAGCGCCACCTATCGGGTCCAATTTAATATAGCCTATGTTACTCGGGGATAATGTAGCTTTCCAAAGGTGAAAGAATTTTTGAAATCGGTCCAGTAGTTTCGGAGCCTATTCATTACAAACAAACAAACAAATCTTTCCTCTTTATAATATTAGTATCGATAGTATAGATAACTTTGGAACATAAAGTAGAACTATGTATATAGTAATACAAGTTCTTTATTGAAATACTCAGTCAAATGTTCTTCATAGGCATCTATCGCTAAATATCATACTAATTAAGCTGTTATTAGCAGTAACATGGCATACAATATGCGTTGTCCAAAATAATTACAATCCCCGTACATCATACGCCTGTGGGCGAGACAGCTAAATCTATATCTGCTGCGACCGGGTCGCTACTAACTAAGCTGGGAGAAATATCGACGGATCTCAGGGACACATAACTGTCGCCTTGTTATTTATTTTCTCTTCAAGCTTCGGATAGCGCCACCCAAAACTTCAAAATATGAAATGGTTCAGCACAGAGATTAATCAATACCTTTCTTTTCTTGCTACGAATACATTTGAAGCAAGAAGTGAAATATTATTATGAACTATGCTCAAAAGTCCCTCCATCTGGTATTCTAGCGGGATGATACGAACTAAATAGAATTTTAGGCCGACAAAGTGCGTATTATAACCGTATCCGTTTACCATCAGACGGGCCTTTTGCTTGTTTCCTACTTTTATAGTACAAAGAACCTTCTCGAGAAATATAATTGTGGTTTTTCGTTGATTTGATTTACTTAATTACTGGTATAAGCTCTCTAACGAAAAATATCTATCTAACACTTGTTACGTTCGACAATAATAAATCAATGAATGAATTGATAGGTAAATATAATTCGAAATGCACATTACCACCTATTTTGAGAATAGTCCCCGTCCGCGAGCTCGGAGCGCCACCGCGCCGTATTATGAATTATGCCTCAATTGTTTGTTTTCTTTACGATCGCTCGTAATCCGGTATGTTATTTTTTGTATCATTTTTTCAGGCCACTCGAAATGGATCGTTTGTTTAAGGCGTGAGAATTTGAAAGGGCACGTCGACGTTGGATTAGGAATTGATATTACTTAGGTGGTCTCATTCAATCGCGTTTGTTATGATTCTCAAAATGGTTATTTGGAGTGCTAAGTGCCTTACTTAAAGAGTTACACTGAGTAGTGAAAAGGTATCATAAATAACTCTGAAGCAATTTGAATTTGTATCATATGAATGACATATGTATATATATCGACGACCGTCTGGTCTAGTGGTTAGAGCTCCTGACTGCGAAACTTGAGGTCGCGGGTTCGAATCCCGCTGAGGGCAGATATTTGTTTGATGAACACGAGTACCTGTACCTTAGTCTTGGATTTCCTATATATTTATGTATATATCTATCTATATAAGTAAATATATCGTTGTCTATTTACCATAACACAAGCTTTGCTTAATTTGGGACTAGGTCAATTTGTGTGGAATTGTCCCAGGTATTTATTTATTTATTTATTTATATGTATCAAATTCAAATTGCGTCAAAATCACCCTGATATCATTTCTTAAAAGATTTATTAATATGTTTCTAAACATAGCACAGTTTTTTTTATATAAAAAATATTGTAAAGTTCAACTGACTGTGAAAACCATTTCTAATGGCACACATACTTAGTACATATTTTATTAGAAAGCTTACATGTTAAATTAGTAAATAAAATGAAATGCATTAACTCGTCACATAAACTGTTCATCAATAATCAACGGTAAAATATCTAGGTATTTCGCCAAAAACCATAAACATTGGTAAAAAAAGAATAGTCAGGCATCGTCATAGACCATACAACCTGTATATATGAAGATCAAATAATCATGAATATATTAAGAAAATATAAAAAAATGCGTAAATCTTTGTCTAATGCAGTATGTTGAATCTATTAAAAAAGCGTTATTTTCAGTTCTGATAATCATAAACAAACCCTGAAACAACGGAATATTCAGTTCAAATTGATGTTTACCTCTAATATTAAATTCTTGAAAGTCTTTAAAAACTTACAAGAATTAATAACAATTACAAGCCAAATAGCACTACTCTTGAGTCTTGCTTTTCTGCAGTTAATTAAGTTAGTGGAACTCCAAGGACGGTATAGTAGACTTGCCACACCTAAAAGAATGGTGGCAACACGCACAATACATATATATTATTGCTATAGCTCATAGCAACTGAAATTGCTAACCTTCAAGCTGAACGTCTGTGTTCACCATTGCAATATAAAAAAAAGTTAATCACGATATGAACAATATTAAGGAAAGATAATACAAAGAAGTGCATCATGAATGCGACGGAAAAAGATTAATCGTTTTTGTTCTCCGAAGCAGAGATCAAGTAGCGGGCAAAATATTAAATAACATAATACATTGCCATACTGACCTGGACGAACAGAAAATGTGCATTGTACTTGTGTCGAAGCTGAAAGCTGATAAGGCTGTCACAAAATATTAAGATTGATGTTTCCCTCTTATCGTAGTCGTTCTAAATTTACCCCCTAACACCCCTTTTATTCACCCCTTAACTGATCCATTACGATTGCAAAAATGAACGGCCATAATGTACAACCATAACTCAAGGACGAAAAAAACCGACACATCCCAGACTCCTGCCAACACGTGGCCGCTATCTTATCTACAATTTGTTTTACAACGCTATTATACATATGCATATTATTTGGGCATGTCGTAAAGATGTCGTCTTCACATCAATCTGCTCGAGAACTGGTTCAATTCAATAAGTGTTTTGAGGGATCCAGCCAGGTGTAATATTGTGCGTGATACAATAATGTTCTACAGATGCAGATACGGATGATAAGATAAGAAATTAACTTAGGACTTGACTAACGACTTGAATGACGTGCTATTATTTTTTTTTTTTAAGTATAAAGGAAGATATACGACGTTCCTTTTCCTTTCGCACTCTTGCCATCAAAAGTATTTAACCAGTCCACGTTACACGATATGACAGTTTCTTTCAAAACAGCTTATTACAATCAAAGGTACAGGGAATGAGAGGATGATGAAACCCCCTATTAACATATGTGAGCCAAATCAAGTGAAGGTCCCTGGCATTATGGCTTTAAACGGAATCGCTGCGCAGAGGCAAATGGCAGGAATTACATCAGAGACTCCGACAGGAGACGTACTCTTGTCATATATTAATGTTTCGCAGCTATAGTGCTTGCCGACGTATTATAGTCCAATATTCTGCCGTCGCGAAATCACTGAAAAATCCTTCAGCAAAGTATATTCAGATATCCTTTGAATAAAATAATAATAATATTTAAAAGAGAAGAATGAATATTGTGCAAAAGTTATTCAGTGAAGGATTTCTCTCTGACGTAGAAGGTATGTAAGTACTAACGTATTTAGTGTAGTGATTCATAAGATTTATGGGGGAATTTCGACACGAATATTATTGCTCGGGTGGTCTGAACAATGACGGGGCAGTAAATTATTACCTACACGGATATACTCATCTCAAGTGGTTGGAATATGCGCCACCCCAGGGGCCGTGCCAAGACGTGCTATTGCACTCATTATTCAGGAGTGCGAAAGAGGCACATTTATACACGTCATATACGTCAGTCGCATAAACATTGCATATCGCCTCTGGGCATTTGTGTTTATTTAATATATTTAGTTTGCTTTACCATACTTGAAAGATACTTTTACATAGAGAATAATTTAATTTAATATTTTACTTTAGGACGACTTTACTTTAACATACTTCTTAAAACTATGACCAAACCAAAAAAAAAGCAAGAAATAAATATGAAAAGTCGCAAATACGAATATGGTAACATAAGAATAATATTTCTTTACGAAAATTACTTGCCGTCATTCTATACCTTATACCTTTAACATCATTATGTTACTTAAATCTGATGATAAATTATAATTATTTACTTTATAATTTTTTTACATGGAATAAAATAAAATTGTATCTTTATTTGTTTCAATTACTTCCGACGTTCATATGGGTATGCCTACACAATTCAATCAGCAGTAAAACATAACAAGAATATTAATCGTTGGTAATTAGTAAAAGTTAAAATAACATCAATAGCGTTGGTTGGAGCTTCAAGTCGGGCAACACTGGTGTTTTTTCCTCGCGCCGGCCGGCGGCTAATTACCACAAAAAATGTTGGCCACCCCTGTCGGCTCATTAATCTGCATTGACATATTTTTGTATATCGCTCGCTGAATTTTTGTAATAATAACCTCGAATTTAATTAATATTTATTTGAGTAATTATGATTGTAGAGTATCAGCTAATCGCCAGTCCCCTCTATACTCCTTCCGCTTCATCAACATTCATCAGTGTGTTGTTTACCTTTTTAAATCAACCTCGACACTTCGATATGCTAAAAAGATTTTTAATTCTCACCCAATTACTTTTTAGAGAATCCTCATGGCTTCCTCCTCAAACTATGTATTTGTATAAAAAAATATCTACACCATTCTTCTAAAAATTATAGCTTGCATATATTGCAAGCTATTTTACTTATATTTCATTAGTAATTAGTAAAAATTCCAATCTGCAAGTATATTTGTACAAGATTAAAAAATTCCTCTCCTTTCTTCCCTCTCCTCTCTCGTCTATAAACACTTGCAAGTTGCAACACACGAACGAGCATCCCAATATTCGAAGCATACTTATAATAAAATCCGAAACACGCCAGCGTTTGTCAATCGTCAGGTTGAGCGTCGCAGCTCGGCCCAGCGTCGACGGATAGATGAATGAACGCTATCAAACAAACGCGCACTGAACGCCGGGAATCCGCTCGAAGCATACCAAAGCTTGTGAATTACACGCGTTCATTTAACACGAGTTTTGGCCGCGATCAGCGAATACTGAATTTCTTCAAGATCGCCACTTCGGCTTCGTTACGCCGATATCTTACCTAAGTCGTAAGAGACTGTGGTATCTATTTCTGAGGTTAGTGGTGGATGAGAAAATACCTATAAACTTGTAAGTATTATTGTTATTTCGAGATAAATGTATCCTTATCCTTAGCCTACGAGTAATCGTAATTAGTTACTAACAAGTTTGTATACGCTGTTTAATACTAGCGGGTTAGTTTTAATAATATCCTCATGCCTTCCCACAAGGGTCCCCGAAGGGGTAAGCAGAGGTGTATAGGTAGTACCCACACATCCACTTTCCGCCAGAGGTATATTGATTAAATTAATAGAGAGATATACGTAGGTGCCGTATCTACGTATTCAAGAACGGTTGTACATGCGTCATTCATTGTCTTTCCGATGTGTACAGGTTTCCTTTCGACGTTTCCTTCACCATCACCATCATCCATAGTACTTAAATTCATAAAAACTTATTTGGACAGAGTGCCGGGGTTCGAACATAAATCTTTCTTCCTATTTTCTTTCTTTTTCTATTTATTTACGGCAAACATTTAAATTAAGCATTTATAAAGCGCAATACTTCATTACAATCTTATACAATGGCTGGAGGTATAATGTCTAAGGCAAGTCGATACACCTAGTCACCTACCCATATCTGCAAAGCTTTTTAATAGTGCTTAGAAATATTCTTAGTATGATTTATTTATTAATCAATTCTTATACCTATTGAAAGTCTGACTGAACGTGTTTATGCAATAATAATAATAAATACACAATATAATATATTTATTGAGTGAAATGTAAATGTAGTAAGCAATGAGTGAAATATTTAAGCAAATTATGACAAGGTTTTGTCTTTGTCCAATTTTTTATCGTTCGTCATCTTCATGCCTGGCAGGTCTTTTGAATACATTGAGTTAGCTCTAGAAATATTTTCATGTTTTCTTAATAAAATGACAAGTCGCGAACATATTAATGGGCAATATGATTATCACGCCTAATATTACATCTTTAAAATTCATATTCCAATGGCAGCACACAAGAAAAATAATACAACACACTTTTTTAAAAACAACTTCGAATATCAGTTAGCATTGCAGCACAATTTAAATAGCATAATATAAATATATACATATACATGGTCAACACGAGTATTAGAAATCCGCAAGTTATCCGAACCGGCGTTGACGTTCACCTAGCGCTAGCCCAAACACCGCCAGTTCTCTACGGTCAAAAGTTGAAGACACTTAAAATGCAGATGACAACTTTAGCGACTTGTATCGCCGCGTGCTGTGATTGATACCGATGGTGAGAGCTGGTGCAAATGTCACTGCGTAGGATAGTAAGTAGTGAGCACTGACCGTCAAGCCGCGGCTGTTGCCATTCGCCCCGCCAGTCCTGTCCCTCCATCACATTTCACACCGTCGCCGATTATTTTTTCAACGCGACACAATAAATCAGTTTTGCGTGTGTTAATCAATGCGCGCGCAGCCCGCGGCGCGATGCGACCGCTTCTGTCGTCGGCGCACGTCGCCGGCAGAGTACGCCCTCTAACCGCCCACCGCCCAATAGTCGAGCTTATATTCCCATCTCCTTATTTATTCCCAAGTGAATTATGTACTGCACTGTTTGTTGATACGATACCTGTGCGCGGTTGGCGCGCGATGAAATACATTTTGATTCCAAACTGCACATACATACGTGTCGCCTGCGTGTCTGCTTTACATCGCCGCTCTAGTTTACACACTAGTCTGTCTCGTTGGCTATGGTTACTCATGTTCCTAGTCTGTAGCCTATAGCGTTCACATAGGTTTTAATATGATTCATATTATATAGGTAATCAATGCATTTACGATTACATTGGTAAAGGTGTTAATTGTGGGAAATTTCTAATAATAGACATCAACGCGTACGTTGTTAAAAAGAAATTACATTATTTTTGTGCAAAAAATATTTATTACACAACATTATACAAGTTATGACTTTCATGTTAGTAGAGACCACGTGAAAACAACAAAACATTTGTTACCTGCCAATCGAGGTTATTGCAACAAGAAAAATTATGCACACGAATCTTTTGTAAACAAACGCCGAATTTATATTCCTACTTAACAGATTTTAATCGTCGCCCACGCAGGCTTCAGAGGATACTAGGAAATTAAAACTAAACAAAATATAGACTTATCAAGATCAGTGGGGGAGTGAGCAAGCCGTCATGTATTTAGGAATATGTAGGTACTGATAAGTACATGTACTTAGATAAAGGTTGCTTTATGAATACACTCATAAAGTTAAGACCCTTTGCCGCGGCTGTCTGTCAACCTGAGTGGATTTTGTTGCGGTTTTCATCGCCAAAGAGATATTTTCAACGAACATCCTACTTTCCGTATCTAAATTACACTCTTAGGAACAGGCGCAGTGGCGTAGCTGCCGGAGGGTCGGACGGGGCAGTGCCCCGGGGCCCCCAAGCTCAGGGGGGGCCTCAGACTGACTTACGAACTATACATTTCTCCCTCATTCGGAATATAAAGAAACCAGATTCCATACACACCCACTTTCCACCAGAGGTATATTAGGTGCCAACGTGACAGATGGCGAGTCCATCGCCGTTACTCCAGGACGACCATACATACGCCTTTGAATTTCTTCTCAGACGTATGCAGGTTTCCTCTCGATGTTTTCCTTCACCGTTAAGCTCGTGGTGTGACTAATCACTGTACTTAAGTTCAGAAAAACTCATGGGTACAGTCGGGATTCGAACTTGCGACCTTTGCGTCGCAGGCAACTGCTCAAACCACTCGGCCATCACGGCTCTCTTATTATATTATTATTTATTATTATTATATACAGATTCCATACGACTTCAATTTAATTATGACGACGAATCTAGATTATGACAAATTTGGAGTATAAGGGCGAATACGGAACAAACGATTTTAAATAGTTTAGTTGGGGCCCTAGCTTATATTTGCCGCAGGGCCTTTGGTTACCTAGCTACGCCACTGAAGAGGCGAGTAGTTGTTAGCCTGTCAGCCACGGGCCTCAATGAGAAATGAACATCAAAATAACAATATATATTACCTTAAATATATATCTGCGGCGATTCCTACCTATCTATCTATGTTTATCTATCCATATCTCGGCTTTTATAATTTCCTCCTCCTCGCGTCGTTTTCCTCAATGCTGAGGGTCGTGACCTCCTATGAATCACTTTTTCTTTGATAATGTTGCGCCATCGGGATCTGTTCTCAGCAGCGCGTATCGCATCTTGGACTCTGGTATCGAGAGTGGTGCGGACTTGATCGGACTATCGTATCGGGCTTCGCCCTCGTGGTCTTTTACCCTCAATCTTGCCAGTTATAATTATTTTTTCTAAATTATCACTACTTTTTCGGGCTATATGACCGATTTTATAATTTAAATGTACTTATATTATCGTATTTACACATTTTTTATTGTCTCTCGAATGTGTTGAGCTGTGACTGAGCTGTGCTGGTCAATGGTGAACCATGCACTTATTACATGCTAAGCAACACAGCTAAAGGCTGCCTTTGCAGGGCTTAAGAACTCGGATTAGGGTCAAGCAGGATAGTGAGCTAAGGCCTGAGCTTGACTAGGATATATTATTTTTTTAAATATTTACAGCAGTGATTAGAGTAGTTGTCTTAAAAACGAATCATTGTAGGCCAAACCCCGATGGTCCGAATCTTTGAGGTAAATTATGACACCACGAGATTGACGGTGCCTGCCGACGATAAGAGATTCAAGCCATATTAATAACGCAAGTGTATGGTTGGCACCTAAAGACATCCCCGGTGAAGCAAGGGTCCTGTTATACCTCTGCCTACACACAAATACTACATGATGTTGCTCTAGCTTTTGTTCCGCTGTCTTCAAGATTTGGGACATAGTTCCATACAAATGTTGAACCCTCATTTGATCGCTTCAGGAATTGAATCATCATCATCATATCGTGATGATGATGATGATATAAACATATACACATGCCTTCGTCTAGTGCATTCGCACAAGTACAGGCTTTGTTTGTTTTAAAACCCTTGTAATTATGAGATTTTATTAGTACATACAACACACATGAACACACACTCAATGTAGATCAAGTGCATCAGTCAACAGAAGCCAAACATGCTTCCCACGGGGACTGAATCATACACAGGTAGGAATGCAATGTATAAACATTCAGTCTTGGTAAATGCACGTCGGAGGCTGCTAACATATTTACATACTCGACCGTTTTATATCGATAAATTATTATGCTACAAAAAGATTTTTCGAACTGTGCTGACCATAAATATACGTTTAATCAATAGTACATGTTAGTACGGGGTATACGGTGAAAGAAAATATCATGAGGGAAAAAGGTACGTTGGAGAAGACGTATTTGAAAGCGAGCCTTCGACGCACCAAAATATATCTCTAGCGAATAGTGAGTCAATGTTGAAGAATGGCCATCCACGAAAAGCACCCCACTAATTTCTAGTCGAGGTCTAGTCGTGTCGTAGAGTCGAGGGGGTCGTGGGAAGGTGGCATTCTATTAATTGTAGTGTGCATGTGCACTCATAGGTAATATGTGTGTACCGATAATACTCAAACATTAGTGGAATGGAAGGTTGCACAATTACACTATAAGCTATAAAGATGGATAATGGGGCGCGTTCGTGGATGGCACTATCTATAGTTTGAGCCGTTTAAGAAAGCAAAGAAAGGATTTTATATTGAAAAGAATGAACGTACCTAGTACCAGACGACATTCGTTAACTCAAGCTATATCTACGTACATAAGCATGCAACCTTGTGGAATGTGGATGCCTTGTGGATGAAGCGAAAGAGGTCTATAAGTTTAAAAAAACTAGCGCTCTAGTCTGTTTGCCAACCTCGTGGAGGAAAACGTCCAATGATAGAATTATAGAATAGAAAGATAATCAAAATCTTATAATTCATGAATCAAATAGTATCTTCTCCTTTCTGAAATTTATAAAAAATATATAATAATATAACCACACGCCCTCCCATAAGGGTCCCCGAAGGGGTAGGCAGAAGTGTATTTCTGAAATATATGAGTCAAATTTGCAGTCTAGCTCACAAACTAAATACAATAAATGTTAAAGTGTACCTATCTGTGTGTGAGAGAGTCAATAGCTTGTATGTTTCCGTTTCAATCCGGAAAGGCTGGGCTAATTTGGATTACATTAAAATAGTTTGATAGATTGCGAGCTTATACTTTGAATACATAGTGGGCTATAAAGCCTTTTGTAACTCTGCGGGTCGCTGGTACTCATAAACTATTTTTTTAAACCAACTACTCAATGAAAAATTATTTACTATTAGTCCTTTCAATAGAGTGTTTGTCAAACCAATTCTAGCTAACATATTTTTTTACAAGATTGTTATAAATTTGTTATATTCAGTTAACAAGAATACACATATTTCAAAGAACTAATGTATTTTATTGCACTAGTATAGTACTGGGTTGTCGAGTGATATCTTACAAAAAGTTACATCATAATAATTTGATGTATTAGCTATTTACTTGTATGCTGAATGAGTAATTCAAATTATTCTAATTTTTCAGTTTCCGTACTGAAGAATTCCATGGGCGTAACACATTCAGTCTCATTCTTACGCACTATTTATAGCGCGTGTGAGAGAGAGGGAGATACAAAGGCGGAGTCTGATCTCCGAGCAGCGAGTCGCCCACACACTGGCTTCAAGAAGAAAAAACAAATCATTCGATAATAGAATGTTAAATGTTTGTCTGTGTCTGTTCGAATGCAAAAAAAGTTATACCTCTGCTCTATTGCAATAGGTTATTTATAATCTGGAGTGTCTTAGCGTCTTATTCTTTGAGTGCAGAAATCCAGCGCCTATAAACTTGCATGCGAGTGGTTAAAATCATTTGGCACCTAAAATTTGTTAAAAATTGTTGACTACATCATTTAAACCCACTCGCAGACTAAATAATGTCGAATTAGATAAACATTCACGCGGTTTGCGTAGGTATCTGCGATGACCTCCACGGGAGCGGGGAGGCAGGCACGTTGTATAGGTACTTACATCTCATATGAGGTTGGTAGTATTTTCCAACACAAAATAACAGAAAGTGTGTTCTTTCAGATTCGTACTCTCGTACTTTACCTTTTTCACCCATTGTTTAAATTATATGCAATATTTAAGTTTTTTACTGACAAACAGTTGTATTTTTGGTGGTTCTTGATTGACCGACTAATGATTCCTTATACAATAAGATTCGACTGTAGGTATGGGTTTATTTTGTTCCTTAATTAATTGTTATTAGAACTAAAAAAGAAGGTAGATATTTAATATACCCTCTCCGTGTGAATTTCGACTTGATGATAAAGTAGATACGTACCATCTACATTTTATGAATCTAAATAGTATTGAAAATAAATTAAAAACCGACCAAAAGTGTGTCAGGCTACGCGCTGTGTAAGGTTCCGTAGTTCCAGGTAAATTTTAAAGATTGTATACCCGTTGGGGAACCCAAAAAAAAACTCTCTTACAAACTTGTTGGCGCTGTTAATATATAGGTTAGTATTAAGTTAGTACTAAGCACCTTTGAGCTAAGCCGAGGACGCGTTGATAAGTGAAGACATTACGTACGTATCTTAGCTCCAGGGAATATACTACCACCTAAAGCCTCGACATAGATCATTACTAACATAGCCATAAGCCGTAATGATTGACCCTTAGTTTTAATAAACACAATTTTAGTGGTCGTTTTGGAAGTAAAATTGTAATATACTTTCTTTTTATTGTATTTGTGCATGCAGCGATTGAAAATAAACGTTTTATCTATCTATTTATCTACATAGTAAAATCATAAACATACTTACGGAGATTGTATATTATGATAGATGAATTATTAAGAGAGAAGTGAGATAGGTACTTAGCGTGATGACACAGTGCTACTTATTAGTGTACAAATGTGTCTGGGTATGTACCCTAAACCGAAGAGCATGTATGAAGAGAATAATGAAAGTGGACGAAGCGAAAGAAGTATGTAAGGACCGTAGCAAGTGGAAAGAAGTGGTCTCTGCCTACCCCTACGGGAAAGAGGCGTGATTATATGTATGTATGTATGTCTGGATATGTTTGTGCTGTAAGACTCGAACAAACAATCAATTGTTTTCAAATGTCGACGGAACGCTGCATTTATAAGCGCATTTATATGATTCTTTTAATAAAATAATAAAAAGAGCGACGTTCTCTCTTTATAAAGTACTAGTAAAGTAAAAGCTACACAAATAAATTTATTATGACATTTGCTTTCTCTACCCCTTTTTAACAACATTCAACCAGATCGGGCTATCTCGACTTGTGGTCGATACTACGATTATATTATAATACAAGCTGTAATTGGGGGTTAAATTTGATTTCATCGGAATAAAACACCCTTGTAATCCAGCTAATAATCTATTTCATTGCCAAATTTCATCTTATTCCGCTAAGTAGTTTTTGCGTGAAAGAGGAAAAAGCATCGTCACAAACATTCCCACTTATAATATTAGTAGGATACATAGTAAATACATACGTACCACGCTGACCTACAAAATCTCAAGCGTGGATAAAAATCTGTAAAAGCTGCATTGTTGTGTGTTTGGAGGCGGTGCTCCTCAATGGTCTATTTGTATAGAGTTGATGCAGCAGCCGACGACAGCGCTAACGACGGCGGCATCCTGAGCACGTTTGTCTGTCAGCGCGCGCGCGCCGGATGCACCGAGCTGAAAAACTTAGCGTTCAACTCCATCATTTGCGCTAACACTGGGATAAAGAGAAACAAATATTTCAATCGCATATATTTATTTAAAATTTATATTTTAGAGTTTGTTTGAATGCGCTTTTCAAGTGTGATATGTCCGTAAATCTCCATCAAAGATTACAATGTATTGATCTTCATTAACAAATGTATTGGACTTGACCTTTGTAAATCTTGTTGAAAAAAGCCTACGGTTTAGTAAGTGACTCGTCGTGGTCGTGTTTAACCTCCTCTAAGGGCAGATATGAAACACTAAAATTTTTACTCGCATATGTGTATATAAGCCGAAACAAACTTTAACTCAGTTTTACATTCTACATGTTACACTGAGTTAAGATCTCTGAGATCATGAATATTCCACTGTATAACCACAATATACTTGCGTGATGCTTGGACAAACAGTAAATGGTAGATAAACGTTCTACCGATAGGTAATACTATAACCATCGTATATATGTCATAATTCCTGGATAACACGTACATTATATTTAATTTACCTATATAAAACGCAATCACCTAACACACTCTCCTAGGACCACTGTCATTGAAGCTTAGCCACGGGTAGGAAGTGGTGCTGTGATTATATAAAACTTAACTAACTTTCCTGCCTTACGGTAGAATGATAGATATCCTACACGGAGCAACTTTCACTGTAAACAGTCGAGCACTCGAGTGCCTGTGTTTACTGGAAGCGATCGTAAACTAACCCACTGTTCGGCGTCGCACTCCAAAAACTTTGTGCCAGTCAGATATCCTTATAAAAATAATTATACATTCCCGCAAGGCTCTGTGTTGTCCCCTACTCTGTTTCTTATGCATATTAATGACATGCTTTCTATAGAAGGCATTCATTGCTATGCAGACGACAGCACTGGGGGCACTTACTACACGGGCCATGCTAATGTTCCTCGTTCCACTGTGGCGGAAAGTCACGAACAACTTTTGTCTGAAATCGATAGTTCACTTTCCAGTGTCTCCGATTGGGGTCGACTAAACCTAGTCCCCTTCAACCCACTAAGACACTTGCGCGTTCACCGTTAAAAATAATTCCAGAACACTTCCCTGAGCATCTCGGAGGGCACTGGGATCCTTGGAGTAAACATTTCTATCGGAATTCAGTTTCGTGGTCATTTAGAGGACAATGCTGGTATTGCAAGCGTCCATAGGCGGCGGTAACCGCTTACCATCAGGCGGACCGCATGCTTGTTTGCCACCCGTGTGGTATAAAAAAATCTGAAAAAACATACATTATATTATTATTATTCTTTAAGAGCCGTGGTGGTCGACTGGTTCTTGCAACACAACGATCGCAAGTTCTAATCCCGACTGTAACAATGAGTTTTTCTGAACTTAAGTACCTACAGTGATCAGTCACATCACGAACATTGCGGTGAAGGAAAACATCGAGAGGAAACCTGCATACGTTTGAGAAGAAATTAAAAAATACGTATGTCTAATTGTCGTGCTTGAGTAACAGCAAAGACTCTCTATCTGTCACGTTGACACCTAAAAAATCTCTGTGGATATATGGTTACTTCCTACACAACTCTACCTACTCCTTCGGGTACCCTTGGGAAGGCGTGAAGATAATATCACTTGGTACCAGTTGGATTGTAAGTTCAAACACCGACTGTACCAATTCATTCGTTCTTGGGATGGAAAGGTTTGAATATTTGTTTCTTTTCCTATTTTAAATCATATGTAATTCGATTTAAAAGGTATTTAGGGGAAGATTTTCCAGGGTTTTACAATGCGAATACGCATTAGAGTAAGAAATCAAAAAATCAAAATCAAATCAAATGTAAATAGATTAAAGAAAAATCTAACGCTTTGAAGCAGGTTAACTTATTTACATTTAAAATTGCACATACATACGATATGTATGTATATCACGCCGAGTCCCTAACGATTTAGGCAGATAGAGTAGAACGCTAGCACTCTTTAGACTAACGGACGTCCTTCGCCTCGACCACTTAAAAAATATTCGGTATCAAGAATTTCACGTGACATATGGGGCGGTGTAAGGGGGTCGAGTAGAATCCCATTCGCCAAAATTACCTCACGTTAATAATGGATGCCTCATAGCGAATAATACTGACGCACGCGCGTTCCTAAGAATAGATTCTACCCGATTCTTAAAACAGTATTTAAAACTACTTCAAAAGAAGATCGGTCATCAAAACCCGTTGACAAATCAAAGCCAAGCCACTTATACAAAAACATCTTCACTTCCTTCACCATGCTCTACATACAGTCACATAAATAGGTTTGTACGTGAGTTTATCCTACCTTGTACATATATACTTAGTACAGATTTTTTTACACCTAATAAAGTACTCGGGATCATTTTAAGCTACAATATGCTAAGGTACACAACACTGCAAGAAAGCGACAAATAAAAAGATGTATGGGCGAATCATGAGAAGACTTAAAAACGAATTTGTGGACTGGCACAAGATAAAAGCGCCATCTTGTTTCCAATTGTCAGGTGTAGGTATATTACAGTGTACACATTGTCTACTACTAAGGTGACAAACAAATCATAAATAGGGATCCGGCAAGTAGTTGATAATTGGCATGGTATTCCTGTGCTTACCCACCAGAGTCCCAAATGGCAACCTCCCCTCGCCTCAGATATCTTTAAGTACCTCTATACCTATTTAGGGGCCCACGTGACAGATGTCGAGTCTGTAGCTGACAGCTCGATAACAATATTAAGTTGGTACTTTTAGTATAAATTTTGTGCTGATTTTTATATATTATCTTCCCGTAAAGGTTTGAAAGGGTATGTAATGCTGTGATAGGTAATGCCCACTTTTCAACGCAACCAGTCTCCTATTCTCTAAATTAGCGTTGAATGTAGTAGATACCCACAGCTTGTGGATCATTCACGTAATATTTTGACCGAATCACCAGTGGTCAAGGTGTTCTCTATTTGTATCATCGCAAATATAGAGGGTGTCGTAAAGCCATCGTCGCGGTTCAGGTGAACGGCCGCGCGGGCGCGTCTTTCACAAGATGGCTCCTCTAAATCTGTCATCGGAGCGGCTGATGTGAGCCAAAATAAGATTATTGGAAATTTGACACAGACGAGTGCTCGCGCTTTACGATCGACGCTAGACGCTTTATGTGAAAAGATCTTCGCGATGACGCATGTAAGTGCTGGTATTTCGGGTGGGCTTTATTAATAATTTTATGAATTACCTACATTGATACCTATTTACTGGTGCAATTTGCTACACATAATTTTGTGGTCATGTGTGGTCACATTACTATTCTTAAGTTGGCAGCACTGTAAATAAATGAAGTCAATTGTGAGTCAGAATATATATCCCGCTGTATCATGTTACAAATTGTTATTTATTGATGACTAAAATGTTCTATTACTTACTTATAATATTGTAGTAGTTATTTTTTCTACCGTAATTTGAACATATTGTAATTTTAGTTGTTTTATACACAGGGTACTCGCTCAATAATTATGTGATAGATCACAATGAAGGGAAGCAACTTTTTCGGCTGCCGTAAAAATATTCTATAAAAAATATTAAAAAAATACATCCTAAATATAGTATATACAAAATATAAGAGATACAATTATAATACTTCACATTAACGTATATTCTTATTGGACTTTTCCTCATTGCTGTAGTGGTAATTCCTACTCACATCATATGGGGATTAATCGTTTGCGAGGACATATGAATGGCTGCATAACTAAATGGCCCAGTATCTAGCATGAATTATGGGCTATGCATTGTAGAGTAGCTAGCAAATTGTCAGAATATATCTACTGTAGATAATATAGTTGGTATATAAATGTCAAATTATATTTATTATTCTGCAACGTTCCCAAAGAATACTAAATGGAGTTATCTACCTCATTGCTGCTTAGAGCTTGACATTGGGTGACATGTGACATAAAACATTTAACATGACGTATTGTCATGGTTTTATGCTAGAAGGAACTAAGACTTGGGGCATAACAGATACTGCTTAATTATATTATTAATATCTTTACATAGCATACAATGAAGTCGCTTCCGCTGTCCGTTTTCTTAGATCTTCTAAACTATTCAACAGATTTTAATATCCAGAGCATTCAACAATAGATAGAGTGATTCAAGAGGAAGGTTTGTATGTATAATACATAGATATTATATATGGTGATGTCGTAACAAACATGTATTTTTTTGGCCTTAATTCGCTAACGCTTGCTAAACCTTACGAGATAGATCAATATGACATACTACGGAATTGTATATCTTAAAAAGATCGATAAATAAATCCGCAGTGGTATGAATTTATCTTTATAGGATAACCATTTTTATCTTCTACATATTATTTGTACATTGCACCCGTACGTGGTGCCTGCGGGTCGCTAGTTACCCTTGTAAGGCATGAAGATATAATATATATAAATATTTAGATATTTCATGTAACGTACCGAGAATTTTTGAAGATTCTAGTAGTAGTTAGGTATTTATCATAAAAAAAGTATAATTAAATGGCAGGACGGTAGAACTGGCTAGTTTGATTACTGGTAGTGAAATTAAAAAAAATACTTTCTTTTCCTTGTGTTAATGGCTATACATAATTTTTTTTAGCGTTCCAGCCAGTTTTACTATTTTTTACCGGTAGACAGCAGCATCTATGATCTTGATTGTTAAACTTTTTGAATGAAGTTCTTCGTTCATTGACTTTATTGTCAATAGATGCCACTAGCTACCTAAAGAAATCCATAGACTACTAGTATTAATATACTAGAAGAAATCGTTTATCCTGAAATAATATAATTTATGTGCTCCATAGTTATTATTTATTTAAATATTTAATTTCAACTCAGTACTATACTTTGATTTATTTCTAAATAACTTTTTTCCTAAATGCCAAGATAACTTGCCTTTTGTATTTTATTTTAACGCGTGGCAACAAAACTTGTTTTCGCGAGAAAACTTGTGATAGCATCGTGTATTATTTTCGTTGATAAACCTTCGTAAAATCGGTCAATACAAAAAAAACTACAGAGAAGTGTTGTGGTGTTTTAAGTTAAGTATAGGATTTTCACCTTCCAAGTGGAGCTAATCAAGAGACTACTAGCCATGGCGGGCCCGTCCGACGGCGATCCCGACGGATGGGTCGAGTTCTGCGAGCGTCAGGCCAAAGCCACCGCTCAGGACTTCGCCAAGGCTTGTCTTCATTACATACAAACAGGGACCAACGACTCCCATACTCGGGCGCAAACGTCACACAAGGATTTATTGAAGAAATTCATCGATTGTTTTTCAGAACAATTCGAGTTCGAAATTGGTAAACTAAAAGCATTGCACAAACTTCCGAACGGTATACACACGGGACACGATGAGAGCGACTACTCGGAAGACACAGACTCTCCTAAGACGCAACACAAGCCATTCTTTAGAAGACTATCATTCAAAGGTCTTAGAAAAGGTAAAGGGTTGTTCCATAAGCAACACTCAGATGAAGTAGAGCTATCGTCAAATTTGACGAAACACAACAAGACAAAGTTAGCTAAGATAGTTGTAGAGTGTAGGAAGGAGGGTTTGGTCAATTACTTGACTCCAGAAAGCTTGGAGCAGCCTAGTGGCCCTCAGAAATGGGAGAGATGTCGACTGGCACTTGTGAAGACAGTAGGAGGGTACATGTTAGAGTTCTACTCACCACCCAAGGCTCAGAAACCACGCAGTGGAGTGTTCTGCTTCCTGATATCAGAGGCAAGAGAAACAACGGCTTTGGAGATGCCCGATCATGAAAATACTTTTGTTTTAAAGGTGAGTTCCAATCTACTATGAAATTAAAACTTGCAACTAAAATATATCTGGAAATTATAGTGTCATATGATTAAATAAATAATAATGTATTTTTTGTAAAAAAAAATTACAGCATAACATTTATAGAGATTTCTCAATAATTGAGAAATCTGTATAAATGTTCTGTTTCGCTGTCAATTTCACAGTGAAATTAAACATTTATAGCAAAGTGTAGTCCTTCTTGGAAGCCCTTATGATAAATAAAAAGACTACCCACACACACCCATTAGTTGGATCAAGTATTTTTGTAGCATGTAGCTTATACTATGTTATTACCTATATCCTACATTTCCTACAGAAAATGAAACTT
The DNA here is from genome assembly GCA_945859725.1 of Drepana falcataria. Classification (NCBI taxonomy): domain Eukaryota; kingdom Metazoa; phylum Arthropoda; class Insecta; order Lepidoptera; family Drepanidae; genus Drepana; species Drepana falcataria. The sequence goes on along the minus strand of OX243941.1, from coordinate 2,549,594 downwards.
GACAGGTGAAAACTGTGAAACAATGACAAACCTGTTTTCTTTTTAACATAGGGGTAGAGAAAGATTTTTGTAAGAGTATCAATTGTATCATAACATTCCAATGAACGGAATCTCAACGAGGCTATATTGCAGGCGGACAACAACATGGAGTATGTGATAGAAGCAGCCGATGTAGACGACATGAAATCTTGGTTGGCCACCATCAAGTACTGCATGCGGTCGCCGCCCACGACGCAGCCGCCGCCCGAGACGCTGGGGGCGCTGGCCGAGCCCGCGCCGCCCGACCTGCCGCCCCGCCGCGACCTGCCCGCCAGCGCCAGCCTCGCCGACCTACACACAGACACGCCCGACGAAGGGGAATTAGGTCACTACATCCCACTTGTCCTGCTAATGTTATAAATACGAAAGTTTTGTTCCGCTGTCACGCAAAGAATATAAAACAAAATATGATGAAATTTGGCACATAATTAGATTAGACGGTCTTTCTCTCTCTAGTGTTAACAGCTCCTGAGGCTTGAGGTCACGGGCAGATATTTGTGTGATGAACATGAGTATTTGTACCTTAGTCTCGGATGTCCTAAGTATCTATGTATATATCTGTCTATATAAGTATGTATATTGTTGCCTAGTTACCATAGTACAAGTTTTTCTTAATTTGGGGCTACGTCAATTAGTGTGAAATAGTCCCAAGGTAATTGCAGCTGTATTAACACACAAGATATACATACATATCATCACGCTGAGTCCCTAACGGGGTAGGCAGAGAGAATAGAGCGCCAGTTCTCTCTAAACTTGCATACTTATTTCGCTTCGTCCACATTAGTCTCTTCATACATGCTCGTCAGTTTCGAGTACTCCTGACGTTCCCATCCTTGAGTGTTCAATAGATTCGATCTTATTAATTGTAAATTAATAAAAATTTTACACACAAGATGTGTATTATTCCAGAAAATATCTATTGATGAAATACAATTTTACGCGGGTGGAACCGCAGGGCACAGCTGGTGTAATATGTATGCGTGTGCGCAGGCTCGATAGCGGAGGAGGGGTGCGAGGTGGGGGCGGTGGTGTCGCTGGCCGAGTGGCCGTGGTTCCACGGCACGTTGGCGCGCGCCGCGGCCGCCGCGAGCGTGCTGGCGGGCGGCGCCTCCGCCCACGGCTGCTACCTCGTGCGCCAGAGCGAGACGCGCCGCGGGGAGTACGTGCTCACCTTCAACTTCCAGGTACACAGACAACACAATACACACCTCATCGGGGCAGCGGATGTTGTCTAAGGTCTACTGCCTAGACAACATCCTTTTCTGTAAGCGGTCACGCTGTGACATCTAAAACTTTACTTTTGGACCTAGACTGTACTTTTTTAAATTCAGACTGAATTAAAGTATATTTGAGAATAGGTGGAGCTAATATACAAACAGTTGCAGCATATACACTTGGCTCTGAGATCTCTCTCTAATCTCTGCCTACCCCGTAAGGGAGTAGTCCCTCACTTCTGCCAGTCAAATTCTCAAAATCTTATTCATTGCAGAAACATAATACTATCCTGAGCTGCAAACTGGAGAGATTTTCCACCTGTATCTTCCGTAGTATTACAGTTGATTCTCAATGTAGGGTCGCGCGAAGCACCTGCGCATGACGCTCTCGGAGACCGGCCAGTGCCGCGTGCAGCACCTGTGGTTCCCCAACGTGCATGAGATGCTGGAGCACTTCCGCGCGCACCCCATCCCCCTCGAGTCGGGCGGCGCTGCTGACGTCACGCTCACCGAATACGTGGTCTGCCACTCCTCGCCCCCTCACCAAGTGAGCGTTGCATAACACTTAGCACACTACCACATAGTCTAATATTGCCCCTGACATTTACCATATCAATAACGCACGTATTTATCCGAAAAATCCCCGAACTTACGTGTATGCACGTATATAAAACGTTTAATGAAATCTTACGAATTGATTCGTATCAAAATCATGACAATCCAATGTAATTGTTGTAAGAGGTGATGAATTTCAGAATAACGTTCGTTATTGGTATAACATTTTGTAGCGACAATGCGGCACTCTTCTCGACGAAGACGTCGCTTTGGCAATAGAAATATTTAGAACTGTATTTCCATCCATCACTCATAGTGTCCTTAGTAGAATTTGGCTAATTCTGCCATTTAAATAATCAACATTTAATACTCTGTATATTAATGTCATGGCACTTATATTGTACATATTACGATAAAGTTGTAATTAATTATGCTCAAATAAATCTCCCAGTAGAATTATTTATTCCCGAAAGCGAAATATAAATGTTGAGCTGTCCTAAATAACTAAAGAGGCATTCACTCCCACCGAAGCATACGAGAAGCTTTATCTTATGACCGACACAGACTATACCAAAGCGAGTATGTCATCTTGACGTCTCGACAAACTCCATATTCAAATGCAGTTATAATATCAACATTAATTGTATAACTTGCCATTAAGTAAGTAGTTTAAGGGCCAAACTTTATCGTCCATCTTTATTGTCAATATTACAATATTAGACGAATACTGTATATACATTTAATTCGTTCGTCGATAATTTGTACATGGCGTCGATGTATTTTTTTTTCAATATTGTACCATTAATAATGTGTCAAAATGTATATTAATTTAAGTAAATAAAAAAATTAAGTGCATTTTTGGACCGCCAGTGCTCTGGCACGAGGGGAAAACAAGACCAAATGAGTTAATTTACAAAATTGACAATAAAGATTGATCCTGGCTTAGATTGTCTTGTGGCTATCGATGTTTTTATTTTGTAGTTGGTAGTTTTGTTTGCTCATATCTGTTGCTTCAACTGTTGTACATACATTACAATATTACTGGGAGGAGCATGAGCTAAGCCGCTGTTGCTGGCACAGACCTATTGTTCCTTTATGCTGTTAGCCGAGTTAACTCCACCACAACATAGTCGATAACGTGATAATGTTGAAGTACTTCATAAATGAGAGTGTTTGCACTAATATTAGCGACCTTTTCGAACGTCATGTATGATCGTACGGGACTTCAACTCAACCTTTGAAGATACACCGTAGTAAAACAACAGTTTCAGGTATAGCCATGCTCCTCTCAAGAAGCCCAGTAACATGCTATCTCTCCGAGTGGCACGCTATTTAGAGCCTTTTCGTTATTTTTAACGTTCAAATCTCACCACATTATTCGTTCAGAAACTCAATATAATAGTAGGGGAGCCCACGGTGCTAAATGGGGATTTACTCGAGCGTCATAGAGACTTACTGAGTTGCAAAACTTAGATAATAAGAAGAAAAAAATGTTATATGATATATACCTTTTCATCGGTGGGAAAAGCGGCTACAGATTTTTAAATATGTAAAAAAAAAACAATTAATCGAGCGCGTCAGATTTTCTAAGGGAGTGTTAAGTACACCAAAAAAACTAGTCTGACGATTTCGATGTGACAAATGTGCAAAAAAAAATTCGCCATTTTGAATTTTGGCATACTCAAGCGTGTCAGATTAAGGTAGGGTTAATAACATCCTAAAAAGCGTATATTCCACTAATCTGACAATTTGAGAATGACGTAAAGAAAGGGGAGGGCAGCAAAGTTCTGATCCTGTATCCTTCACGGGCGGCCTTTATATATGGGACTCAATTTTGGTGGAGGTAGTTAACCGAGTACAAGATATCCCCCTGAATATTAATCTGCCGCGCTTTAGTAAATCCCGAAATCCCCGCTTGGGCTCCCCTACTATAATATATGTTTCTTATATACGCTGGCCATTTGATTAGATGGCAATATTGGCATCTTATTGTTAGTTACAACCACGAATACGTATTTCACAACTACTGTAACCACTCGGTACATTAACTATTCGAACAATTTTATTTATAAGCGACTCTAGGATTAATGTAGCGTTGGTTTCCGAACGAGCTATTTATTTATTATATAGGAATGAGAGGTATTTTAGATATTTTTATTTATTCTATCTTTATATTTATAAAGTTTTAGAAGTTAACTGCATAGAAAGTCAAAGAGTTGGTCAAGATTTTATTTAAAACAAAGAAATAATCTTGGCCACAACAAGTTCCTATGCAAATCCTGAGACCAATTTCCAAAATATACCCTACTATGTATATTATATACTTATACATTGCACGATTAATGAGACTAAAATGTATTGCGTTTAGGGGATTATCACAACCTATCTAGACATATGTAGATAGTAATTTATATACGGTAGCCAAATAAACACCTTCCCTTATGGTAACCGATTGACTTCATAAAGTTTGTTCTATTTCTACCATATAATATGGATTCATCACAGTTTATAAACGCAAATATGATAATGTATGCATTTTTGTGGCAATTTCACTATTGCCACGTATATTCATATTAATTGTAGGGCTTCTGTGATGTTAGGTTGTATGAGTACCAGCTTATATTGGATTTTCACTTTTGATATATAAGAGCAAATACATTACTAGTAATATTATATTATATATCCTCACGCCTTCACACAAGGGTCCCCAAAGGGTTAGGCAGAGGTATATAGGTAATACCCACACACCCACTTTCCGCCAGGGGTATATTAGGTGCCAACGTGACAGATGGCGAGTCCATCGCCGTTACTCAAGCACGACTATACATACGCCTTTGAATTTCTTCTCAGACGTATGCAGGTTTCCTCTCTATGTTTTTTTTCACCGTAAAGCTCGTGTTGTGACTAATCACTGTACTTAAGTTCAAAAAACTCATTGGTACAGTCGGGATTTGAACTTGCGACCTTTGCGTCGCAGGCAACTGCTCGAACCACACCACGGCTCTTTAATAGTAATATTGAGACGTTTATTTCTTATCAATGGCTAGGCTGAGAAGCCTCCAGCCGGTTACATACTAAGACCCACCTTTGCTGGTTCAGGAGTCAGCAAGCTGAGCTGGTAACAAAAGATACATACCCCAAGCCGAACAACTCGTGTAGGTAAAGCGCCAATCTCTCTAGACTTACTGCCTTCGCTTAATCCACATTCATTAGTCTCTTTATACAGGCTCAGCGGTCTAGAGTACAGGGGCCAAAACATGTCGTCTTTTGTAAGCACACTTGAAGAATGCTTATGCGATAAACTATATATCTGTAAATATACACTTCTCATCAGAAAAATCGAAACACCTTGCAAGTTTATGTTTTGTAAGGATTCTCAGAAAAATAAGTATATTTAGGAATATATGTCCTTTAATAGTGAATAATCTGATGTAGTATTCACTATTAAAGGACATTTGACTACATATTAAATACATACAATACATATATATTAGAAGTATATATGTCCCTTTCGCACACTTGAAATAATATTTCAACAGCACAACATGCGGCCTCATGTTTGTATAGTTTAGGGGTTCATTTTAATGTTGCTCTCTTTTGGCACTTATAGGGGAGTCTTTCAGATTATGTATACAAGTAGGTAAACGTAATGCTGGAACTGGGACCCTTGTGGAAAGATTGTGAAAATCCTCTTAGGAGGGCGTCTCATATCAATTGTGCGTGTCACGACTATTTATATTCGCTAGTACGATACAAACGGACTGTTAATTATTATGTTAGCACTAACAATTGTATTAAGTTGTTTAATGTTGTTAATAATTTGTACAAAATCATGTTCTTCCGAGCTTTAATTTTATATTTCTTGGTTGTAAATTTTATTATTAAACTTATACTATGGAATGGCTTTATTGTTATTTTGTGCTATTTTGTTTCTTCGTGCTCTCATGCCTGTGTGTTGTTTGAATATCATGCATTTTTGGTAAGTGTTATTTTTATTTATTTTTCAAGCTTCTAAAAGCTAGCTTGGTTTAGTTTTAACATGTAAATAGTGTTCACTAATGCTCACATATCTATGGCGAGTTACTTCCTACTAATATTATAAATGCGAAAGTTTGTGAGTATGGATGTTTGTTACTCAATCGCGCCAGAACGGCTGAACAGAATTAAATGGAATTTGGCACAAAGATAGATAATTAGCTGGATTGACACATAGGTTTTATTTTTAACCGAATACATCTAAAACTACTAATGAAATCGATTTTTACTCGGATGAAACGGTGGAGCACTAACTAGTATATTATAAAACAAGAACATTTAGTCAATTGAAAGAACTTTAAACCTAATTCGATTCTTTAGCCAAAGGAGTTATTTATATTCCTAAAAAATCATTCATCGTTACCAGTGCTTATAGGTTTTTTTTATTAGTCCATTCGACTAAGTGGGCTCGTGATATCGTTTCCAGTTGGGTGTGACCCATGGCAGTGACGTGCGCATGCGCCGAGCGGAGCTAGAGGCCCTCCTCGTGGCGAGCAACAGCGCCCACCACGACATCCGCGCGGTGGACAACCAGTACAGCTTCGTGTAACATACGACACCTTACTGTGGAGCGTATGGGAGATGTATTCTGACCATGGGGAGGTTATGTGGGCAGCGAGCGGTCGACTCGACCAGCGTTGCTGTTCGCGTTTGAACTTAGTTTTAATGGACGTATATTCATGGTATAATTAAACTGACATTATCGAAACCAATCAAGAATGTTACGTTATGAGAAGGTAATAAGTAAGCGTGTATGAAGAGAATGAATGTGGATGAAGCAAGAGAGGCTAGAAGACCGGCGCTCTACTTTACCTTAGTGAAAAACTCGGTGTTTTGATATGTATGTATTATCAAGATGTTATTTCGTATAGCGAATGTGAATGAAGTGTAATTGTTTTTGTGTCCATTATACAAAGGTCATGTAACGATACCAAAGAACGCAGATATATCTCCGTATTCTACTGTACAGTTGTTGAGAGGCTCCACGGTAGGTATATAATCTAATGATTGTTTAAAAGACTTGAAACTGTACATTTATCTCACTGCAAAGAAATAAAGTATATACTTAATGTTAATTACATATATTTCATGCATAGGGTCATTTAATATAATCACTTAGTTTGTTTGATAGTTTGTCAATGAACAATGAACCTTAACGGTAACTACGCAGGGCAGAATATAATATTTTTGTTTCGACAGACTGACGAGTGAATTGTGCATCTTGCAACGCTCACGTTGCCAATTTTAAGCTCTAAACGAATGTCTTAAAGTCGAAATTTGAATATTAGAATATTTACGACAGCTAAACTAAAGCTGTAATGTTGCTAACGCAAAAAAGGCACAAATGTCGGATTTTTTATGCTTTGGAAAGCTCACTTGCTGTACCTACCTACATACCTAAATGTATTTTGGAATCGACGGCGATGGACTCGCCATCTGTCACGTTGGCACCTAATATACCTCTGGCGGAAAGTGGGTGTGTGGGTATTATCTATACACCTCTGCCTACCCCTTCGGGGACCCTTGTGGGACGGCGTGAGGATTATTATTGAATCCGTTGGGTGCAAAATGCGAAGTGTTCTAGCTCTTGCTTATAAATTGAAGTCTATATATCTGTATTTAAGTTAATTTGTACATATTACTTGTGCAATAATTTATTTGTATGTTCTTAGCCAATTTTTTAGCAATAAGGCAGCATTTTAGGGAGGTTATTGTCCAGGTAACGGTATGAAGGGGAAGCCAATCTATAATATAAATCGTGTGACGTAATTTATGGGTGTCCCCCAACCTCACGGAGCGATAGATTTCTGCAGTAGCAACACGTTCTGGGATTTATTCTGCTAAGTGTAACCTCCCTTAGCATAATTCTTTAGGCAATTTAGTAATCATTCTAGTAGTTATTTATTTAATGCAAGTTAGTATTGCACTGTTATTTATTTAAATAATTATGTACGTAGACACTGCCACTCCTGTTACTTGTTCTTACACGAAACATTAGTGAATGCATTTGACTGTACCTATATATTATTATTGATCTTCGCTTGTATTAGTCTTAGTCCCCATATCACGGAAATAGTAATGTATGGTCATATTTATGCGAAACTAAGTTTCCCATTAGTGTAATCTAGTCATAATGCATTATTGAAGTGTACAGGGGTTAGAAAAATCGATTTTGTGTCGAATGACTCAATTGGATTATTATCAATGTATTGGTATGTTTAAGCGCTAATTTATATGATATGGATGTATGCTTAACGTCCATTTATATTATTGTGGAACATGATAAATTGGTGTCAAATAAAAACGTTGGTCCTTCGATCCTGTAGAACACGAGGGGCATTCTTGTCTATGATAGCCATCTCGTTATCATGTATACTTAATAAACAATTAGATGTTGTTGAAATTAAAAAAAAGAAACGTTAACAGAACTAAATTCTATTAATGTGTTTGTTGTAATCATAAATTGTGTACGTTTGGTAAGTAATTTGTTGTTAAAATAATTTAATTAACAACAAAATGTTCTTAGGACAAATTTCTATTCTACAAAAACCTATAGACAAAACAGTTTTGCTGGTGAAAAAAATATGGGCTACACAAGTTTGACGTATCGGTCTGCGGTGTTGCAATCGTAGCAAATTAAACAAATCCGTAACGCCACTGCTGACAACATTATTATTTAAACATTCCTAAGATGTACGTCATTTTTTAAAAATGGAAATACACTTATATTTTGCATGAAGATTTATTTTATTTCCTATCAAAATTACATAATTGGATGGACAACATCCATACATACATACTCCCACTTTCAACTTTCATATTTATAAAATTATAGTATAACCCTGACTTTACATTTGTCCTATGGCCAACTAGCGTAGAATAAGCCCGGAAATCTTGCGAGGTCCTTCCTTAGTAGTGGGATGTACTAGGCTTACAGAAACAATGGTATACTTGAATGATTGCAACTTTTTATTAAAAAAATATAATGTATCTTAACTCTATGAAATCAATCATCAAGTAACGGAACTATATAAAACTCTGAAAACATTTGTCTTTGGTCTTCCTTCTCCAGCTTCAACTGGAGCAACAGCAAGCCGTTGGAACAGCATCTAAGAACTACCTGGAGGAAAACAGACATCATCACCAAAATAACAACATAAAATTATAATAAAAAATGTATGTAGGTGTCTTTAAAAAACTTGGTATCTCAAGTATAAATGATGCCAACGAACCTTTGAAGATATGGCGAGGGCTTTCATGATAAGCCTAATATGGTGAAGCTGATATTTCAGTGTGACTGGCGCGTCGCAGCAGAAGCTCTGTACCATGTCCGAGGACTTCGGCATGTCGATACAGGATCTGTCCTGTAGCATTACATATTTATAAATAACTTGCGACCTAAATAGTGTTTAGTTAATTACCGCCCTTGGACTCGTGCGAAGTCAGGGCGGCAGCTTAAAGTTCGAAATAAGCCAGAATTTCGAAAGAGCATGAATTATAAATTATGTCATAATACATCAACACTCGATACTCGATGCGCATTGGCCGGACGGCTGTTAGGGCGTGCCCCCGAGGCGACGCGCACCAGTCCGTCCCCGCTGGTGCGAAAAATTCAGCACAGTGCGGCGATGGGGACCGCCACCCATCACGCGGAGTGCCTCACGGCGGGGAGTGGAGTGTGGAGTGTAGGATGGGTGTATGGAATGTAAGAGGAGGTATGGCTGATAAGATGAACGAATTGATCGATGTTATGACAGAGAGCGAGTTAGATGTTGTGTGCCTGTCTGAAACCAAGCGGAAGGGTAGTGGAGTAGACGAGCTCCCGGGCGGGAGTTTAGTGCTGTGGTCAGGAGTGGCAAACACCGAGCACGCCTGCCAGGGAGTGGGAATTCTACTATCCAGCCGCTTGGCAGAATGTATGATAAGTTATGATGCGGTGAGCCCCAGACTTATTTGGGCTCGCTTTAAAATAGGCCTTACCCGACTATTTTTAGTCGCGGTGTATGCTCCGGTGGCCTCAGCGGACACTTGCGACCTGAATAAGTTCTGGGAATGTGTGAGTAATGTTCTAGAGACGAAAGAAGGGAATGAAAAGCTGATTATTTGTGGTGATCTGAATGGATGGGTCGGGACAGCCCGTAAGGATTACGAGGCAGTACTCGGCAAGTATGGTGATAAGAGAGTGAACGAGGCAGGCAAGCTGATATTAGATGTATGCATGGAGAGAGACCTTTTTGTGGCGAACACCATGTTCGACCACAAGAGGATTCATCAGTATACATGGGAACGGAAAAATGAGCGAAGCATGATAGATCTGTTTCTAATAGATCAGCGACTCAGAACACAGGTGATGGACACCAGGGTGTATAGGGGAGCCGACCTGGGAACGGACCACTTTCTAGTTATAACTAGAATAAGGGGTCTGTTCGCGGGCTGGCGATCCCGTGCTGGGGGTCCCTGTTCTGCAGTCGCAGACCGCATCAAAAGCTGGAGGCTTCAAGATGCGGCTATTAGAGACAGATATCAAGAAAGGGTATCTGAACAGCTAGCCTGTCCCCCGAAAGATGTGTTTGAGAGTGTCGATGTTTGTTGGCAGTTCCTGAAGTCCAGCATTTTATGCGCCGCGAAAGAGGTTTGTGGCATTTCGAAAGGGCGGACAACCAAAAATGGCGATGGTTGGTGGGATGATGAAGTGAAAGAAGAAGTTAAAAAGAAGAAGGATGCAAGGCAAGACATTTTGGCTATGTCCAGCTCAAGTGAAAGTATGAAAGAAAAGATGAAAGAAAAATATCGCCTGCAAAAAAATCGTACGAAGGAGATAATAGCTCAGAAGCGTGAGAGGTTCCAAATGACTGTAGACGAAAAACTGTCGCATAATTTCAAGGACAATGCAAAACTTTTTTGGAGGGAAGTTAAGAAGTCCAGAAATTGTGTTACAGCTAGTAGTAGGATGAATGTGATTATTTCGAAGGACAATGACATACTAACTGACAAAACTGACGTCCTCAGGCGATGGAGTGAATTCTACAAAGATATGTATGATGATGATGCCGCTGATCTACTCATAGAGCTGCCTCCAACAGAATCTGTCGAGGATCCTAAAGCGGATAAAATAAGTATGGGAGAGATTGTAAGTGCGATAAGAAGTCTGAAATGTGGAAAAGCTGCGGGAATAGATGGGATTACGGCTGAGATGATCAAGTACGGTGGACCAGCGGTCTGGGACGTCATCTATTTGCTATGCAATCTTTGCTGGGAAAGGGGTGATGTTCCGGACGACTGGAGGCGAGCAGTCATCGTGCCTTTCTATAAAGGAAAGGGATCACGATTGGACTGCTCCAACTACAGAGCCATCAGCTTGGTCAGCTTAGCTAGTAAAGTGTACACGAAGATCCTGACGATAAGAATGCAAGAGCGATCCGAAAGGTTTCTCTGGGAATCCCAAGGTGGATTTAGACCAGGAAGAGGATGTATGGATCAAACCTTCTCGCTTCGCGGAATCGCGGAAAAGTTTTTGGATATTAACCAAAGGGTTTTCTGCGCTTTCGTCGACTTAGAGAAGGCATTTGATAGAGTCGTACGAAAGGAACTCTGGGACGTGTTGCCTGGATATGGAGTGAGCAGTTCCCTACTGCATGCCGTGAAATCACTCTATAGTGATAGCGAGGCGTGCGTTAGGGTTAACGGTGAGATGTCACCCTGGTTTGATGTGAAGTCGGGGGTCAAACAAGGGTGTATCATGTCTGCCTGGCTGTTCATTATATATCTAGATATCTGTCTGAGAGCACTAAGAACGAACGGATGTGGAGTGAAAATGGGAAACTTAGTGGTCAACTGCCTACTATACGCCGATGACGCGGTTTTACTGGCGTCATCAGAGGGCGAACTGCAGTCACTAGTTACCATAATGAAAGAAGAATGTGAAAAGAAGGGGCTGCGCCTAAACGCTGGCAAGACTAAGGTTCTGGTATTCGAAAGAGATGAACAAGTGACCGAGTGTGCAATATCGGTAAATGGGCAAATTCTAGAGCAAGTGAATGAATTTGTATATCTTGGAAGCATGTTCACACGAGATGGAAAGTATGAAAAAGATATTGAAAGAAGGATAACTGCCGGAAATAAGGTGAATGGAGCCATGTCGGCGTTGATGGGCAGTAAAAGTCTGAGCAAGAATGCTCGAGTTGCTGTCCACAACGCGATATTGGTACCTACCTTATTGTATGGCAGCGAATCCTGGGTATGTCAGAGGAAGTATGAAAATAGCTTGAATGCAGTCGAGATGCGATCTCTTCGAAAAATGTGCGGCGTAACGATATTAGATCGAATCCGCAATGAAGAGATTCGCAAATCAACTGGCGTGAATGAGGGCGTGATTGTAAAGATGAAGAAAGGCATGTTACGTTGGTTTGGACACATAGAAAGGATGAGTGAAGAAAGATTGACGAAACAGATATACAAAGCAAAAGTGTGTGCAAGAAGAGGCAGAGGAAGGCCACGTTCCAACTACCTGGACCAAATAGATCGGACTCTCAAGGACGGGAACGTTAAGAGTACTCGAAACCGACGAGCATGTATGAAGAGACTGATGAATGTGGACGAAGCGAAAGAGGTATGTAAGTCTAGAGAGAACTGGCGCTCTATACTCTCTGCCTACCCCGTTAGGGACTCGGCGTGATGATATGTATGTATGTCATAATACATGAACCAACTGCGACGCAGGATCATAATCCATTCTGTAGTTTTGACTCGGTCGCAATTAGAAAGACAAACGCGGCGACAGGACATTGTTTTACAATATGTAATGATAACTGAGAGAAAAAGGAAAAAAAATAAAGGAATTAAACAATATCATTAATTGCCAAAATTTTTTAATACACAGCCACTTTATTATCAGATTAATGATTTTGATAATAACTTCATTAATTTTTATTTCAGCTTTTCTAGAACTAAATTTATCGGTGGCTTTTATAAAATACTTTGTAAACAAAAGGCTCAAACCAACCTGCATTCCATAAGTAACAATGCTAACATTAGGATGGTCCGGGGATAGGTTCAGCTCGAACACGTCGCAAGACCTCTCGAGGTCGGCCAGGAGACCCAGCAACGCGGGGGCCTTGAGCACCAGCTTGGCGACCTCTGGAGCGTCTTCATCACGGAGCTCCAGCACCGAGTCAGCTGTTTGAGTGGCTATCTCGCAGTCAGTCATCACATTCATCACTGATAGAGGCTGAAGACTGGAAATCAATTCATGGTATGTGTTTAATTAGTCACGAGAGGCACAGGATCCAAATGTTACTGCTATTGGGAAGTTTTGTGTTCCTGCAGTGAGACAGGTTTCCATAAGCCCACATAGAAAGGCTGTACTGGTAGGAGGCTTCGCCTTCCCACAATGGTCCCCAAAGGTGTAGGCAGACCTGTATAGTACAGAGGCATATATTACTTACACTAACAGCAATGGTGATCCTTCACACCTGTAGTACATCTTCAAGCTGGACTCCTCACCAGAGCCAAATATGTTCAAACATTCAGACAGGACTGCTATACTTATCTGAAAAAATATGACACCTCTTAATCTTCTCCTGACAGGTTTCTTGGAAATGGTGGTAATGCTAAATTTACATTTAACTAGAATAAGAAGTTCATTCCGTGCATGTGCTCTGAGTCAGTTCATACACACATCTCAAGGTGTTGGCCTGACATCTTTCATTATGACCATAGTCATGAGTCTTTTCATACAAGCCTGTTTTCAGTACTCTTTTCATTTTCATCCTTGAGTGTCCAATAAATTTTATCTAGGTAGTTGGAACCATCTTCCTGTCCTGTTTTTCCTGGTTTTAATGCTGTGGTGGCCGAGTGGTTCGAGCAGTTGCCTGCGACGCAAAGGTCGCAAGTTCGAATCCCAACTGTACCGATGAGTTTTTCTGAACTTAAGTACAGTGATTAGTCACACCACGAGCTTTACGGTGAAGGAAAACATCGTGAGGAAACCTGCATACGTCTGAGATGAAATTCAAAGGCGTATAGTCGTGCTTGAGTAACGGCGATGGACTCGCCATCTGTCACGTTGGCACCTAATATACCTCTGGCGGAAAGTGGGTATGTGGGTATTACCCATACATCTCTGCCTACCCCTTCGGGGACCCTTGTGGGAAGGCGTGAGGATATATTTTTTTCCACACAACAGATGATATCACATATAGACGTAAAGAGATATTCACACCTGACACTTCTGCCTACATATGTGTAGGCAGTAGTGTAATAGCATCCTCTTTTAGGTGCAAGAATATGTATGTGCCAACAGGATATAATGAGAGTTGTTGCATAGGCATCAGATCCATCTTTGCAGACCAGGATGCTCGCGTCAGATACACATATCATAATTAAGTAGAGAGCCAGTCTGTTTCTCTCATTGAGAACATAATTAAATGCATGTACCTTGAATATAACTTCAACATCATCCCTCACATGATACTCGGTGAAGTTATCAGCAGGGATGTAAGCTGAGGCTTGAACACATTTCCCTTCTTCTACTGTGAACTTGAGCCCTTCAGGCAGGGCACAGAATACTGCCGTCTAAAAAAATTTGTTAATGGAGTTTTCTGGCCCTGCCATAATAACAATAAATTAAACAGAATTGAATTTGGATGTCATAGTGGCCTATAGTAGAACAGACATCAATTTTATTGAACAAAGAAAAGCAATGGAGAATTTGTTGTAACAAGCATAGAGCACAACCAATGGAAATAGGTTTTCTCTGCTATGAACAAACTAGATAATTCAATAGAAAAACATGCAAACATACCTCTTGAAATTGTATAGCCTTCAATAAACTGCACAAAATCTTTCCCGAGTCCATAGAGGCAGTGAAATAATACTGAGATGTTCCATCATCCATTCTGCTATTCAAATTCAAACATAGAATGCAATAGCATTAAGTACTGGTCCTGTGTAACCGTGTGGTCTGTAGTTCTTCCTATAATTTGAGCAATTCTTGCTGCTAATACGTGCTTACACAGTATTTGAGATTTTTTTTCAATAACTTGGTGTTTGAAAGCACGACACGGGCAGTAATTAATATGGGGAAACACTCTGTAACACTGGTTATTTTCACCCTTAACTTCAATCAAAGACCTTGTCTTTTTCGCCGTAATGTAAGTGGTAAATGTTGGACATTTCTCTAAGATATCCAGTGCTCTTTGCAACACTGGTCCAAAGACAGAATGCAACGTCAATAGGTGTTCATCTGAAACTGCTCAATATAATGAAGTTACACATTAGGGATATTTTGTCACATATAATGAAAATTGAATACCGCTTACGTTGTTTACTATCCGAATCTATCACACTCTTTTCTACTTCATCTAGTACTTTGTTCGCAACATTTGGTATTTTAGAATAATGAGTGTCCATTATATTCGTAAATCATGGTCTTATAATCTTTTGTAAGAAGTATCCAACTTTTGGTCCATATACCACAAACTATATATCGACAAAAATCTTAAGCTAAATAATAATTAAATATGCCCATATATATAAATAAATTTAAAAGAACCCAACACTTTTTTTGGAAAAGTTTGCCGCCTTTGATTTGATTCAGATTTTTGCGATTTTTGTCAGTTTCGTTGTTTTTATTCACTGATTAAAAAAAATTTCTTTTTAGTCTATAGTCGAAAATTATGCTGCCTAGTCTTCCGCTATTTATAATATCTTTCCGTCATATGTAATTAATGCTTATATTTTACTAAACTACTACAATAACTTTACAAAAATTTAAATATACTGATGCAGCTATTACCAGTATAAAATTAATTGGCTCTATAAAGAACTGTTGGTTGATTGAAAGCATAGGCGTAAAAAAATCACAAATCGCATGATACTAATGCATAATGCCTAAACTAGTATAGCTACCATCAACATAAGTATAAAATAAGTTCTAAATACCAGCTCCGTTGCCACCAAAGACTACTATTTAATACTTGGTTTAGAAAGAGGACTAGAGACAGTATGCAATCTGATCTTTGTCCTTTTCATTCACATGCAAGAGATGAAAATGACAAACCTGTGAAATCTGACATGGATTGGTAGGTACCGTACCATGGATGTAATGTCAAAAAAGAAAATTTTGGGAAAACCTTCGCCTTCCACTAAGAAATACCTAGGTAGTTTAAATTACATACCTAGTTTTGTAAATTGCAAAAAAGGTTAATAATACCTAATAATTTTTATGAATGAAAATCAGTTAATTATAACATATTTAACTGTAGGTGTAATTCATATTGATGAAAGGTAAGTTATTTATAGGTATAGTTTTGTTTCGAGTAATATTAATTACCCGGCTGCAATTTCCGATGGTTTTTCTTTTTCAGATATTTTGTAATTAAATAAGAATGCCGGAACACCTAGAGTTACAACATCTCGTGGACTTGTCGGCGGGAAGTGGTGATGAAACACTACCAAATTTACTCGAAAATAAAAGGCCACTTATAAAAAGATGCCCATATCTTGGATTAATACTCGCGACGCTATCGTCTTTATTTTTCTCGCTGTGCTCAGTCATCGTGAAGAGCCTCGTCAACATCGATCCTATGCAACTAGCCATGTTTCGTTTTATAGGCGTGTTTTTACCAACTTTACCTATAGTTGTTTACTCAGAACAGCCTGTGTTCCCACGCGGTAAGCGAATCTTGCTTGCTTTGCGTTCCATAGTAGGGACCGTGGGACTGATGCTAAGTTTTTATGCATTTCGCAATATGCCCTTAGCAGACGCATCAGTGATTGTTTTTTCAGTACCAGTATTTGTTGCTTTATTTGCAAGAGTCTTCTTGAAAGAGCCCTGTGGTATTTGGAATACAATCTCTATTATATTAACCCTTATAGGAGTTATACTTATCACTCATCCACCATTTCTATTTGGAGATGATCCGTCTACTGAACATAATCAAAATTACAACAGCTTGAGAGGGGCAGTAGCAGCATTCGTATCTACAATATTTGGAGCTAATGCCTATATATTACTGAGAGTACTCAAAGGGTTGCATTTTTCAGTTATTATGACCAATTTTGGTGCTATTGCCATATTACAGACATTCCTTTATTCATTTGTCTTTGGAGTCTTATGTATGCCAAACTGCGGTACGGAGAGATTTTTAGTGCTGTGTTTGGCTTTGTTCAGTCATTGGGGACAAATTTTGTTAACAATGTCCTTGCAAATGGAACAGGCTGGGCCTGTTGCTATTGCACGCTCTGCAGATATTGTTTTTGCATTTCTATGGCAAGTATTGTTCTTCAGTGAGATCCCCAGTAAGTTTTCTGTGTGTGGAGCTGTGTTGGTATTCTGTTCGGTTATGCTTGTAGGAATACGTAAATGGGCTGTAGCATTGCCTGCTGATTCTCAGTTGAGAAGTAAACTAGGTGCATTGGCACGATAAATTTATTGTATTATGGTAGGTAAATTAAGTAGTATAATTTAAGAGATTTCATAATAACACATGCTTTTGTAAGATTTTATTGTTCACAATGTACCTTAATATAGTACACACACTCATAATATAGAGTATTTTGCATATATAGTTTGTATATTGCCCATCCTAACAATATGGAGCCGATTGCTGTAAAGGAAGGTAATTTTGAAGCGATGTTAACTGAATTGTTTCTCTATCCTTAATGTTCTTATGGTGACATCCAAAAATATGGTGATAAACTTTTGGTATAATCAGCAATGTAGTCGGTTTACGTAAATTATATATAAGAAGCAAGAAACAATAACTACACTAAGTAATTATAAAATATCCATTGAAGTGAGATCTTTCCTCTTATAAGACTGTTAATTAAGTCCCATTAAATTTGTGTTGTGTCTATTGGCCTCTCATGCTAACTCACTTTGTTCCTAATCCTCACTTAATTATTCATGCATTAAGTGGTATTCTGTGTATTTATTTAACAGATATAGTTTATTTAATTTAGAATAATTTATATGTATAAGTCTGTCAACTCAGTTTTTTTTAACTTGGTACATTTTACTGCAATATTGCGAACATTTAATGGGTGCATATCAACACCATAATATTCTTTGTTTTTAGTTTATTTATGAAATGTGTATTGTTCTGCTGGTTGAGTAAGGAAAAACCATAGAAAATATTTTCATGTTTTTTTTACAATGTTGGTATTATTACCCGTATAAAGTACCAGGTCACCATAGTGTTTAATTTCAAACATAACAAATGACAGTTATTTAATATTTAAAATGTATTCTATTTATAATCAACTAAAAAACACGTATCTACTTTAACTTGTTTGATTGTAAATGTAAATACATGTTGCATAAAACCATTGTACTCTTAAAACATTATTAGTCTAGTCGTTGATATCTAGTCATGTATAGTTTTTTAATCTGTTGGATTAAGACATTGTGCCTATCTAATTTAAAGGCATTTAATGTGGCAAAATTTGTTTTATAATTAATAATATGGGAATAGAATTATGGGTAGTCAATAATTTGTCATATTTATTAATTTAAAGTTAAGTATTTTGTCACAGAATGTGGTTTAAGCGAATACTTAGATTAAGTTAGATTTAAAACTCGCTTATCTTCAATCCAGAAGGAAAGCACTACTCCCACTAGCTATGGCAACCGCTTAACCTTTGGCCAACTGCATGGTCAGAGGCTACTTAATTGTTCATGTATGTGCCCCGTGGTTTAATCTGCATTGATAGATTTATTTTTTGGAATTAAACATGTGTTTTTTCCAGCTAATAATCTATCTCTGTGCCAAATTTAATCTTATTCCGTTTAGGCGTTCTGGCGTGATTTAGTAATACCTTTCACATTTATAATATTAGTAGGATAGTAGCAAGTGTTAAAAGAGGCATTAACTTTCACGTATGCACATGTTTTAGACCACATTTTGAAATAGTTCGGGCTTTGGCACGACGGTTCGATTTTTATATCCGCAATGTCAACCGAATTTTACTTAATTATTTTACAGACATATATAGGCCAATTGGACCTTAATTGTGATTAACGAACTTGCTCTAAGTTAAGTTCTATATCAGCATCAAGCGCTGTTTGTTTTTCGTTAGTACATACTTTAAAAAAAATCTATAGACTACATTGTAAGTACAACATAAAAAACTTTCAGTCTGGAGTTATATGTATGTGAATATAATAATACTTCTTTTATATTTGTCTGTAAAGCAATCATGAATGTCATAATTCAATACAGTTTATGGGGCTTATTAGGGAGTCCCTTAGGTTGTAATCGTGCATGTGAAAATGCCTGACTGTGATGGCTATTAGAAGTACAGTCAAAAATTAAGAAGAATATTATTGTCCTATGTTTAAACTTTATTATGCGAAGATACGCTTTGTTATAAAAAAAAATTTACGTTAATGTTAATTGTTCAAATTGATTGAATTGTGATATTTTACTTCTAGTCTGAATACTATGTACACTGCTTACGAATACGAGTAAATGATGTTAAATTACTCTGCTTTCTTTTATAATTATGATAATAAAAAATGCATGAGTCCGCTCATTAAAATAATCATAAAAGAAAATTTAAACTAAACACTTTTTTATTTAAGCCTTGCTATGGCCCTTTGATAATTAAAGTTGTATCTACTAGCGGTTAATTCGGGCTCTTCTAGAGTGATTTCATGCTATGTGAAGTAGTTTGGTAAGTAGTAGGCGGTATTAAAGTTAATACCCAGAACTCGCCACTAATCGTTATTCATACCTACTGTAGGTACCCATCTGTTTCCCTGTTTGCCTTGTAAAGGGAGTATCGTATACTAGAATTACTAGATAGACTTGCGCCATCTATTGTCCGAAGTTAACCCCTTTCTAGGTTATTCTAACTTGGAAACACTACCTGCAATAATTAAATAGTACATAATATGTACCATCACTCAGATAGCCTCACGGGGTGGGCAGCTAATATTATCTTTGTGGAGGCAGATTTAAAATAAATATTGTAATTAATACTTCTTAAATTTAATTCGATTGTTTAATTTTTTTGTCTAACTGTCTCAGCAGCTGGTATTTATTAATCTGTAATAAAATGGTATTGCTTTAAACCAGGGCTTCTCGAACTTTTGGCTCCCAGATGACAGCTTAACTAAGTAATAAAATGCCCCGAAAGACAAATAAAGTAAGAAGTTGAAGAAAATAGGGTGTTTCTTTTAATAAAAGAAATATCTTGTGAATATCAATGTGATGGGTGGGATTATTTCAATTTCGATTATTTAATGGGTGCAATTTGAGTAATTTTTTGGAGTAGCTTTGGACAAATTTTAATCTTAATTCTTAGTATCAAGTCGATTTCTGTTTTTCGTTTTTATCATGATCAGGTGTGAAAACCCACTCTCACATAAGTTGATGTGCCTGCCAGTCATCACTGATGACTCAATTTGAGAAACCCTGCTCTAAACCAAATATTACAGATATTGTTATTCTGTGGTCGTTTATGTTAGCAGGTGAGTGTAGCTCTGTTAGTAAATTTAGGTAAATTTACAGATTCTTGTCTTGAGTGAGCTTACACTAATTTAATGTCTATGGATTGCTTGTATCGTTGTTTTCAACAAGGACTGAATAAATATACAATTTGTTTGTAAATTAAACATTTTCACCATGGCCGACCGTCTTACACAACTTCAGGATACGATAAACCAGGTAATTACTATTTTGCTTAGTGGTTTTCTCTATATTTCATTTGGTTCATCTTTTATTTAATGTATTTCCGTCACCTTCCAGCAAGCTGAGCACTTCTGCAATAGTATCGGTATACTGCAACAGTTTTCATCTCCTAGTAAATTCCCGGGCTTCGATCGCAGTGGGTCGCAGACGCCTCAGCAGCAACAAAATCAAGAGGACTATGCTATGCTCTTTGCGACACTGATATCGCGGTGTGCTAAGGATATTGATACTCTTATTGACTCACTGCCGAGTGAGGAAAGCTCTACAGAGCTACAAGTGCAAAGCTTAAGGCGTCTAGAAGCCGAGAATAAAGAGGCGGCAGAGCATTTAGAGGAAGTAAGTCCTTGACATCAAAATGTATCTTCATTTAGCCCTGACTGTTTTGAGATAATTATTAATGTATGTTTGGTTAGCTCCAGAAATTATGGCAATTTTTACTGGTTTAAATAAATTATGTTTGTGAACTGAATACTGATAATAATAATAAAACCTTTTTAAGGAGGAGTAATATAAAATAAGATACAGGTTTTTATCTGAGAATCATATATGTATTCATTAAAACATTTAATTTCAGGTTGTCCGTCAGGGAGAGGTATTGCTGGAGAGGATCCAGGGTGCTCTTAGTGACATAGCTCAGTGTCAGCTAGACATGCAGAACCCAGCACTAATTCTGAACAAGGATTTGAAGCCCCAGTTATAGGACTTGTACAAGTACGGTGGCTACCACCGTAGATAATAATACTGCCAACTTAAACAGTTGAGCCTGAGCTATTATGGCTTGCAATTTAGTTTACCTTCCAAAGTGTAAAGGTTTCTTGATATATCCAATTATTAATTGGCCATAATGTTGGTTCTATGTAAAATTACCACAATTTTAGTATAATTTTAAAACATTTTGGTAGTGCGAGTGTAGAAATGTCGATTCACTCATTCAAGTCACTTGAAGACAATGATCTTGCAAATATCAGATATTTATACTCAGCACCTGGCAAGTTGTCAGAATAAATTAATTTAGGTTTTTTTTTTATTCTGATAAAACCATGTCACTTTCATTAAGAAGTGCTTCAGCGTGTTCTTCCTCTCTGTGTCCTAAGATTGCATTCAGATTTAGACATTATTTTATTGATTGCATGGGCCCAGAGCATCTCAATTTGTCTTAAAAAAACACAAAATATACCTACCTACCTGTAATTAAGTGTACTGATTGAACATAAAAATTGCATTTACTGTATAATAAATACATCGAACTGTTCTGTACATACAAATTTATATTAAACAGGTTCTAGGTTGTCGATCTGTTAAATATTAACTTATCTACTAGATTATGTAAATAAAATATTTTAATAATACTGTTATCTTTTTTTTATTTCTGATTATAGACTTTTTTTGCCTTAGTGGCATAACAAACATGTGGTCCATGTAATGGTAAAAGGTTACCAAGGTTTTTTTTTTAATAATAATAATATTTATTTGGCAAAAAACATACAACAGGAACAAAGTGGCAAAAGAACGATGATACACCTGCAGAAGTATAAACTGGGTATCAGGTTATCCCTTGCGTATTGTCAACTTGATTTTTTATTAAATGTATTGAAGATAGATGGTATGTATTATATAAATGTGAATGTGGATTATGCTTAGGATGCTAGGAGTGGCATAACGGGTGTTCCGTTCGAATTTGGAGCTGCCCGACTGGGGAAGGACCCACCACCTTATCGGGTCCATAACCAAATAAGATGATTTTTTTGTGTTGTGTTACTGCTTGATGAATAATAATAATATCCTCACGCCTTCCCACAAGGGTAGGCAGAGGTGTATAGGTAATCGATGAATAAGGTTTCCAATAATGAGCTTGGGGAAGGGAAGTTTTGGTTGTGCTGGCAGCAGAGGGATTTGCCCCACTCTCTGAACACTGAGTGGCAACGCGCAAGTATATCTATTGTCAGGAGTTTTGAGGTGGCCTGGATGCGAGATGGATATTTAAAATTATTATAAATAAAAACATTTTTTTTGGGTTTACAAACCAACAACATTTTTAAATATATATACTTAGATACACGTAAAATGTGGCGAAACATATTGCTGATTACTATTTCAGCTAATGTTTGACGAAGCATGCGGTGTGTATGAATGTATGCACGTTGCATGGACGATAGATTAATCGTCAAAGATATTATTTAATAGACTATGTAAAATTATCTTAGACTAGGCGAATTGGCGTCACCGCCAATTTCTAAATGAAAAAAGTATCCTCACGCCGTCCCACAAGGGTCCCCGAAGGGGTAGGAAAAGGTGTATAGGTAGTACCCACACACCCACTTTCCGCCAGAGATATATTTTAGGTGCCAACGTGACAGATGGCGAGTCCATCGCCGTTAATCAAGAACGATTATACATACGCCTTTGAATTAGGTACTTCTCAGACGTATGCAGGTTTCCTTTCGATGTTCGAAAAATTCATTGATACAGGCGGGATTCGAACTTCTTTGCGGCGGTCTTTGTCTCGCAGGCAACTAATCGAACCACTCTGCCACCACGGCTATAGACCTAAGTACATGTATTATATTTATATATACATATATATATGGTATTTTATTCTAAGCTAATTATACAATAAAATTAAACCCTACTTACTTAAATTAAACATGTTTACATTTTTATGTTACATACGTTATGTTATGTTATGTTTACAGTATTTAGGTAACGTTAACGGTAACTAGATGGCGCTAGTTGTGTGATTTACAGAATAACTTTATTCATATTTTACAAAGCCCTGGTGGCTCGAGTAGTTCAAAACCGTGTTTAGATATAGATATCTACATACAAAAACATATGCATACCCCTTCAGAGACACTTGTGGAGAGACTTGCAGGGATATATATAAAATAAAACTTGTATTAGACATGTGTACATATCACATAGGTATAGAGTCGTGGTGGCCCAGTGGTTCGAGTAGTTGCCTGCAACACAAAAATTGTCAATTCGAGTTCCGACTAGACCAATGAGTTTTCCTGATCTTAAATACAGTGATTAGTCACACAACGAGCTTCACGGTGAAGGGAAACATCGAGAGGAAACGTGCGTAAGCTTGAGAAGAAATTGCGAACTTGAAAAGGCGTACGTATAGACGTGTTTGAGTAACAGCGACGGACTCTACATCTGTCACGTTAGCAACTAAAATATATCTCTGGCGGAAAGTGGGTGTGTGGGTACTAGCTATATACCTCTGCCTACCCCTTCGGGGACCCTCGTGTGAAGGCGTGAGGATATGTGACTAAATATATATATTTACAACAAGTAATTACAATAATAAAAATATTACAAAGAAGTAAAATATATTGCGTGTAATACGTAATATATTTAACTGTATGTGTGTCATACACACCTAGCTATTGTGTATATTTAGTAAATGAGTTATTGCACATAATAATAATATTGCTTCGCTGAAAGGAGAATAGTAGCGTGTTCTCCATAAAGCGGAAGGAAGGCTTCATTCCTAGCCTTACAGGTGTTAGGCGCACCTCGCTCATCCAAACCGGCAACCGGCGTAACATTCACACAACGAGAACCTCCGAGAACCCACCCAGCTTCTCGCGCGAACGCCGCTCACTGAACAGTTGATAACCAACCTTTTCGCCGCGAGAACGTTACGTTCGCGCCCGTTTAAACGGACGTTCGATTATTAGTATTCGTTTCTTTCGTTTGTTTATATTCAAGTATTGTTTGTTTTTTTTAATTCCTAATTTGATTTTTGTGATTTAAGTGGACAGTGACACATTTTATTTAAAATACGTTTGTAGTGATATATTTGGATACGATCGCAAGTGGTGCGGATGTGAAAAGTTGAAAAGGCCTAGAGGAACGGGTCGGCTCTCAGTCATCGCTTCCGAGACAGGTATGCATCGTGTTATGGGTGAAATTGTTTGTATTGACCATATTCATAAACGCACTTAGGGCAATTTCTCCTAGGAGATTTCATGTGATATTACTTTCTTTTACGATCTAAGGCTAGGCCTAAACATAAATTATATGAGGAAAAAGTACTTTTATTGCAGTAATATAATATCTATTTGACCGGCGAATAATGTGTATCTTATGATAAATATAATTCATAGTAACAAGCGGCTGGTCCCGTTTTGATGTAATGTAATTTTGCCTGTTTTAATATGGTCCTCCGATTGGATTCACAAATGGACCAGGTACCTAATAGGCGCTGAAATTGAGTTTTTTTAACTAGGTCAAGTGACCGGGAGAGCTAGTTCTA
This sequence comes from Drepana falcataria, assembly GCA_945859725.1. Taxonomy (NCBI): domain Eukaryota; kingdom Metazoa; phylum Arthropoda; class Insecta; order Lepidoptera; family Drepanidae; genus Drepana; species Drepana falcataria. The sequence continues at coordinate 2,524,791 of OX243941.1, read as the reverse complement.
AATTTATATAATTTCAGTGAAATTGGCGTTTCACATCTCTCAAAGAGGTTTCTCCCCAGCCAATGCCTTCTTCATCATTCGGTTTCTTCTCCTTGAAATGTCTATATGTTCTCCACCAGCTTATATAAGATCGTAGCTGGATGAGTCTGCTACTTTGCGGTGTTGTCATGTTACTGTGTTGTACAAACTAACCGGAGTTGCTCGGGTGTCCGAAGAGGGACAATCGTTCCTTGACTACGGCCACCGCTTACCAAACTCATTTAATAAAGTGATTCTAACACATATGTTAACAGTCTAATAATAAAAACAACTCATATTTGTTATGTCTACAGGATATACCAATAAATCTATAAAGTTCATTGAACTCGTTGATGTCTAATGCTGGCCGAAAATAGCTTAAGTGGATTTTGTGCTAAATTATTTCGTGGCGCAAAATAATAGGACAGCATTTTTACATATTAATTATAAAGCTCATTAATAAATAAATTATTATTAAATTGTAGCCTTTGTGTTCATTGGACTTTAAACAACTTCTAGTGTGAGCTACATCCAAACGCGCTAAGCCGTTGGCGCGTGGTTAATTAATAAATAATGAAATATCTAGGCTGCAATGAAAGAAGCCAATAAAAAAGTGCTTTTTACCATATTTTCGCATAAAAACCTGCTAATCCTGCTATTGCTATAGTTTTAAACATGTAGAGTCTAACCAAGTCTTTATTTATTTTATTTTATTAATCGTTTTCAAACATCTTGACTTTTGATCTTGATTGACGACCGTCTGGTCTAGTGGTTAGAGCTCCTGACTGCGAAACTTGAGGTCGCGGGTTCGAATCCCGCTGAGGGCAGATATTTGTGTGATGAACACGAATATTTGTACCTCAGTCTTGGCTGTCCTATGCATTTAAGTATATATCTATCTACATACATACATATCATCACGCCGAGTCCCTAACGGGGTAGGCAGAGAGTATAGAGCGCCAGTTCTCTCTAGACTTACATACCTCTTTCGCTTCGTCCACATTCATCAGTCTCTTCATACATGCTCGTCGGTTTCGAGTACTCTTAACGTTCCCGTCCTTGAGAGTCCGATCTATTTGGTCCAGGTAGTTGGAACGTGGCCTTCCTCTGCCTCTTCTTGCACACACTTTTGCTTTGTATATCTGTTTCGTCAATCTTTCTTCACTCATCCTTTCTATGTGTCCAAACCAACGTAACATGCCTTTCTTCATCTTTACAATCACGCCCTCATTCACGCCAGTTGATTTGCGAATCTCTTCATTGCGGATTCGATCTAATATCGTTACGCCGCACATTTTTCGAAGAGATCTCATCTCGACTGCATTCAAGCTATTTTCATACTTCCTCTGACATACCCAGGATTCGCTGCCATACAATAAGGTAGGTACCAATATCGCGTTGTGGACAGCAACTCGAGCATTCTTGCTCAGACTTTTACTGCCCATCAACGCCGACATGGCTCCATTCACCTTATTTCCGGCAGTTATCCTTCTTTCAATATCTTTTTCATACTTTCCATCTCGTGTGAACATGCTTCCAAGATATACAAATTCATTCACTTGCTCTAGAATTTGCCCATTTACCGATATTGCACACTCGGTCACTTGTTCATCTCTTTCGAATACCAGAACCTTAGTCTTGCCAGCGTTTAGGCGCAGCCCCTTCTTTTCACATTCTTCTTTCATTATGGTAACTAGTGACTGCAGTTCGCCCTCTGATGACGCCAGTAAAACCGCGTCATCGGCGTATAGTAGGCAGTTGACCACTAAGTTTCCCATTTTCACTCCACATCCGTTCGTTCTTAGTGCTCTCAGACAGTTATCTAGATATATAATGAACAGCCAGGCAGACATGATACACCCTTGTTTGACCCCCGACTTCACATCAAACCAGGGTGACATCTCACCGTTAACCCTAACGCACGCCTCGCTATCACTATAGAGTGATTTCACGGCATGCAGTAGGGAACTGCTCACTCCATATCCAGGCAACACGTCCCAGAGTTCCTTTCGTACGACTCTATCAAATGCCTTCTCTAAGTCGACGAAAGCGCAGAAAACCCTTTGGTTAATATCCAAAAACTTTTCCGCGATTCCGCGAAGCGAGAAGGTTTGATCCATACATCCTCTTCCTGGTCTAAATCCACCTTGGGATTCCCAGAGAAACCTTTCGGATCGCTCTTGCATTCTTATCGTCAGGATCTTCGTGTACACTTTACTAGCTAAGCTGACCAAGCTGATGGCTCTGTAGTTGGAGCAGTCCAATCGTGATCCCTTTCCTTTATAGAAAGGCACGATGACTGCTCGCCTCCAGTCGTCCGGAACATCACCCCTTTCCCAGCAAAGATTGCATAGCAAATAGATGACGTCCCAGACCGCTGGTCCACCGTACTTGATCATCTCAGCCGTAATCCCATCTATTCCCGCAGCTTTTCCACATTTCAGACTTCTTATCGCACTTACAATCTCTCCCATACTTATTTTATCCGCTTTAGGATCCTCGACAGATTCTGTTGGAGGCAGCTCTATGAGTAGATCAGCGGCATCATCATCATACATATCTTTGTAGAATTCACTCCATCGCCTATCTTATATATATCTATCTATATAAGTCAATATATCGTTGTCTAGTTACCATAACACAAGCTTTGCTTACTTTGGGACTAGGTCAATTTGTGTGGAATTGTCCCAGGTATTTATTTATTTATCTTCAAGCCTTCCCACAAGGGTCTCCGAAAGGGTAGGTACCTACCCATACACTCACCTTCCGCCGGAGATATATTTTATGTGCCAACGTGACAGATGGCGAGTCCATCGCAGTTACTACAGCACGACTATATACGCCTTTGAATTTCTTCTCAAACGTATACAGTTTTCCTCTCGATGTTTTCCTTCACCATAAAGCTCGTGGTGTGGCTATTCACTTTATTTAAGTACGTAAAAACTCATCGGTACAGTCAGGATGCGAACTTGCCATATTGTGTTGCAGGCCACTACTCGAAGCACACGGCCGTCACGGCTCTTTCGGTACTAATAAGGTTTTTTTCTTAAGTGCACTGAATTGTCACATTAGATAACGAGATATATCAGATGGCGGGTCCATCAGCGTTACTCAAGGACGACTATACTTACGTCTAATTTTTTTTTTCCCCAACGTATGCAGTTTTCCTCTCGCTGGTTCCCTTCGTTCTTAAATTCACCTCATTGGTACAGTCAGGATTTCAACGAGCAATCTATACATTCTTAGCAACTACTCGGCCCACTCGCCCACCACGACTTTTATGACTGTTATTTAGTACAATTGCTAGTTTATAATAATCTAGGATTTGGTTTTGTTATACTATTTGATTACTCAGTGTGTTGAGTTTCAAATTACATTTTTAGAAAGTTTTTCTCGCTCTTACGATCCAATTACCGCGGAGATATGTATATATATGTAAAAACCAAATAATATTTGCGCGAGGCAGCCTCGGAAATCATACACTGAAAAATGGTTGTACGAGTGAAAGTTTCGTACATATATATAGTATATCTAGGTAAATACTTTTGTGGATTATCTTTGAATAACGAGTATTAAGAACCTTTTGTATTGAAGCCGTATCGTAACCCACCTTTTCCATAAGTAGTTAAGGGGTGCGAAAGGGCCTTCTATCAAGGCCTCTGAAGGGATAGGAGGAGGTTCATCAACCCTCTTTTCGCCGAAGATAAATTAAGGTGCCAACTTGACAGTTTCTCAAGCATGACTACACATATGTACGTGTTTTAAGACTTAAGAATATAGTCTTAAGCGTATGTAGATTTCTTCTCGATGGCTTCACCATAAAACTCTTGGGGCTATTAATCACTGTACTTAAGTTTAGAAAAACTCATTGGTATATTCGGCATTCGAACTTGCAAGCTTCGTTTACGTTTCGGGCCACTGCTCGAAACACTCTGCCACCACGGCTGTTTAAGGAACATACATACATAAAGAGCCGTGGTGGCCGAGTGGTTCGAGCAGTTGCCTGCGACGCAAAGGTCGCAAGTTCGAATCCCGACTGTACCAATGAGTTTTTCTGAACTTAAGTACAGTGATTAGTCACACCACGAGCTTTACGGTGAAGGAAAACATCGAGAGGAAACCTGCATACGTCTGAGAAGAAATTAAAAGGCGTATGTATAGTCGTGCTTGAGTAACGGCGATGGACTCGCCATCTGTCACGTTGGCACCTAATATACCTCTGGCGGAAAGTGGGTGTGTGGGTATTACCTATACACCTCTGCCTACCCCTTCAGGGACCCTTGTGGGAAGGCGTGAGGATATATTATTACATATCATCACGCCGAGTCCCTAACGGGGTAGGCAGAGAGTATAGAGCGCCAGTTCTCTCTAGACTTACATACCTCTTTCGCTTCGTCCACATTGATCAGTCTCTTCATACATGCTCGTCGGTTTCGAGTACTCTTGACGTTCCCGTCCTTGAGCGTCCGTTCGATTTGATCCAGGTAGTTCGAACGTGGTCTTCCTCTGCCTCTTCTTGTATATAAAGTAAATACATATCCTAATACAGAATCTATATACTAGCTGCCCGCCGAGCTTCGGTTAGGTGAAAGAAGTGAAAAAAACCTTATTGTGAATCTCTGGTGCCATTCTCGGGTGGATACCCGACGACACACATATTATATGCTTGTTTGTTTGGTTTTAGGTACGTGATAAACTAAGGAATTACCTTTCCGATTAAAAAATCAATTGTCGGCTTTAAAATACAGCTGTCAACCACAAACCTATGGTTGGAATCAACGTCAACTAATAATAATAATGTACGGGCGACAATCAAAAGTCGTGGTGGCCGAGTGGTTCAAGTAGTTGCCTGCAACACAAACATTGTAAGCTCGAATCCCGATTGTCCCTATGAGTTTTTCAGAACTTCCTACAATGATTAGTCACACCAATGTTTTCCGACTATAAAGCTCATCTTGCGATGAATTCCAATCCACGTTCGCGAAACAAACTTACAAAAAATAGACTTTAATAAAAACTTTGCCGGCAAGTATTTAAACCTGTTGGCCACTATGGTCTTAATTTTTTTATATAGGGTCGGCAACGCGCGAGTGATACCCCTGGTGTTACAAGCGTCCATAGGCGGCGGTAACCGCTTACCATCAGGCGGACCGCATGCTTGTTTGCCATATTTGAATTATTATAAACGAGATTTTATGCAACGGAATGACTGACGATGAAAAGATTTCGAGTTTATCTTGTACAAAAAGACTGGCATGCGGGGATTATGTTTTATAATATGTTTGATATACCTGTCTCTTTGGCGGTTTTGAATAATGATGGCAATAGCGCGTAAAGGTGCTTGTAAATGTGTGCCACAAAACAAATGAGACGCAACGAATAATCAGATCCGCATTTAGGAAAGTCATGCCCTATTCGTAAGCACTTGCCAATGTGAATAAGATGCATCTAGGCCTAACGCCTAATTGCTAATCACTACCGACGTGTGATAGACTTGGCAGCTTGAGTGCATAAGTATCGTGTCGTTAGCCGCCATATACGAGCTGCAATGATGACTAGAAAGCACTTATGTATATGTAAGTAATGCGTTGCTATAGAAACAAGGGTTAATACATTTCTTATATCACTAAATGCGTAAACGACTGTCATGTTCGTTCCTAAAATATATCTCCGTCTATAAGACGGTGTTGATACACTTCTGTCTACCTTCTTGGAGACACTTGTGGGGAAGGCATGAATTGCAAACCGGGGGATCGTCTGATAGGTTAACGGTAGCCTCCCTCTATTAAGGCTTGTAAGACTGAGTATTTCTTGCATATTCTCGACCCTGAAATAATCTTTTTACACCCTTCATTAAAAACTCTATGCTATATCTATAGTGGAACACTCAAATAGGACTTCAGTCCACAGCCTTAAGTGCAGTGATTAGTCACATGACGAGCTCTACCTACTGTGAAGGAAAATATCGAGAGGAAACCTGTATACGCTTGAGGGATTGAGAAACGGCAATTGAATCGCCATCTGACATGTAGAAGGGATAAGTGAAGGAAGGCTGACGAAAGTGTGTGCAGGAAGAGGCAGAGGAAGACCACCATAAGTTAGCAAGTACCTACATTGTTCCCCTTTTTACATTAGCTTTATATTAGCTTCACCTGTATGTATGTATGTATGTATGTATGTATGTAACCGACTTCTTTGAGCTCGATTTTGACCCACTTTAAACGGCCAGATTTCGTTCAAACTTTGTAGACTTAACGAGGACCGATGACAATACACTAATAACTAAAAAGTAGAAAATAAATAATAGTTAAAAAAAACTAAGAAACACGCTTGTTATAGAAAACCGAACTAAAAAATAGAAAATAAATTTACCGAAATGATAATCACTCTACTAATATCTGTCAATAAAATATTTATAACTATTGACACCATGCACCCCACGCTTTTTAAGATATTATCGAAATTTATTTTCTATTTTTTAGTTCGGTTTTCTATAAAAAGCGTGTTTTTTAGTTTTTTTTTACTATTATTTTATAATTTGTGTCCCTCTCACAAGTTGCTGTGCCCCACAGGGTCCACTGTATACCCTGATATTATTGTGATATTATTGTAAGTGGAAGAGCAATAAACATTATGATTATGATTATGATTATGACCTTCCAACTACCTAGATCAAATCGATCGGACATTCAGAGACGGAAATGTCAAGAGTACTCGAAACCGACGAGCATGTATGAAGAGACTGATAAATGTGGACGAAGCGAAGGAGGTATGTAAGTCTAGAGAGAACTGGCGCTCTACCCTATCTGCTTACCCAGTTAGGGACTTGGCGTGATGATATATATGTATGTATATATCTCCAGAGAAAAGTGGGTGTGTGGGTATTACTGAACACCTCTTCACATCCCTTGTGTGTGACCGTGAAGATATAATAAAAAACAAGTATGTAATATATAAGGTTTTTCTAAATTGCAAACCAGTGTGGGTCGTTAGTTTATTTATACTCCTATGTATTTATCGGTATGAAGTATAGATTTTGTTACATAGTATTCAGTCGTCCATACGACAGATGGAAACCCTCCGTCTAGCGCGAGCCGGTTTTTGGGGGTCAAACACTTTCACAAGACATCCGCGACCATGCTTTTTCACTTATGTCTATTCTCGCTTATTTATGTATTATAATAGTACCTACTTTGGTCTTACATTGACCAATCGCTCTATGCTTTTTGGTTATCCCGTAAGGAACTTTATACTTTGGCACGAGTAAATGTGGTCTAAATGTACTAAATGTATTAATTTTTTATTAAGGAACAGAAAAACATAGTTACAAATAAATTTCCGATAATGCCTGCAGTAGTATAAAACTGTGTCGCAGACATTAACAAACCATCTCTAGAAAGAGATGTTACAGAGTTCCTAGTGTGTATGTATGTATAACCTTAAATTGGGTAAATACAGCAGCCAAAGAAATATTTAATCCTCTATTTAAATCTATTGTTAATGTATTTAATAATAAATGGCGTTAACGTAAAACACGGCTAATAGCTCTACCTACTCTACTACGACGGTTGGTAAGTGGTCGATGTTCCAATACATGTAAAAAAAAACATTATATCTTTTTTATTCGACCAAAGTGTGAAAGGGACTGCTTATTGTAAGACAATATATATTTATTTACAATAACAACAATTAATAATATTTACAAAGAACAGTTGAAACTAACTACTTACAGATAAAATATTTGTCCCAAATCGGTATCCCGAGGCAACGTGCCAAGAAGACTAGCAGCATTGCCACGCTGGATAGCAATGCTGATTCTCTGAGCGAGATATGTTCCAGCCCGCCTGTCGCGAGAGGTCTCGACTAGACGGCGCGAGACCTCTTTAAAAAGATGGTGAGCCTCAGGACCCCAAGGTCCCAGAGTTTCAACCGCAAATGCAGCAAATATGTAACCTGACCCGAGACAGGCATACTTGCGGTGCTTGAGGCACTCCTGCTGAGCAGCAGCGGCGCCGGCCGCCCCCGATGTGTCAGGAAGATGGGAAGGAGACACAATATATTAAATACTAAATAACCGTTAACACTTTTCCAAGAAAAAACCTGTCAGATGACCGGGAAAACATAGTTCCCTTTTCTATGTACGGGTAGAAAAAGGGTAGGTAGAAAGAATTACAGGTAATTGCAAAAGGATATCACTGCCATGCATGGCTGTCATTATTTTTCAGTTATGGTATGATACACCTTTTGAATGAGTTTATGTGTGTTGATAGAAATATCTTACGTATCACCAACCTATATTCTGAAGTACGATTAACTTGCCGTGGTAACAGAAGGGTTCCGCTTTTGCCAACACAGCCATATAATTTTTGGAAACCTTACTCACCACAGGAACATAACATTACCCGAAAAGAGTTTCTATTAATTTATACTGATCAAGCTGGCCAAAGTTCCAAAAAGACAATTGCATCCCTACCTTTCTTCAGCTGCACACTTAGAACCAACTACAGATCACTCACGGGAATCGAGGGTCACATCATCGACTGCCGCAAAAGCATCAATCTTTACGTAACGTTATTTTTTTGTTTGCCCATAAAAAAACTAGTTGACATTATTTGTTTTTGGATTTGAATACAGAGTAGTATTGCCATTCTAATGAACTCATTTAATATGAAATAATCGACGTATTCATACACACCTATATTAAATGTGAAACACGTGGGTTTAATAAAAGTCGAGTAGACTTTGAGTCTACCTCGCTCTGGCCTCCGCAATATGATAATAATATACTTAATAAACGGACAAACCTCGAATTTAAAGTTGTTTGACGTTTTAATATTGATGAAAAATCGCCCGTGGTTGCCTTCAAGTGCTAAGGATGGCACTAATTTCATTCGATGTTATTATTTTTTAAGACTTGAGTGATCTGGCGTTCTACTCTCTCTTTCTACCCCGTGTATGTATGTATGTGTGTATGCTATAATGCGGAAAGATAAGATTTTTTTATCAAAACCTACTCAACAGGTTTAAAAAATTATCTCAACTAAGAAATAATGATTTCAATTATTTCGGAGTAGGTACCTAACATGAATTTTATTTCTTTATTAAGAAACCATTGCAATACCAATAAATTAATACTAATGTATGTACAGACCTTAATGTCAACTGATAGAAGAAAATATGAAGTGAACGCTATGTGCTCCTTTGAAGGTCCACCAGGGATAGATTTAAGATGTGAAGATAATAATAATATCAAACAGTACATATTCATTTTAACCATTTGCTGTTATTACTTTTTAAATATTTTAATGGCATACCTAAGATACACATAATAAATAGTTTAAATTGTCCGCATCCTGCCTCTAACCTCACTGTCTGAGGCTAAATGTTGTTTTGTGCGCTTTGATATTTAAGCGAAAGTGGGTGTGTGGGTATTACCTATACACCTCTGCCTACCCCTTCGGGGACCCTTGTGGGAAGGCGTGTGGATATATTATTATATTATTTAAGCATTTTATCGCTTTACTTTGTATTTATATATGTATGTTTATATCTCTTATGTATATGTCTATATCTTCCCACAAAGACCCCCAAAGGCCTACACAGAGGTGTGTTGGATCGTATCCTTATTTCGTCGGAGATATATATTAAGGTGCCAATGTGACAGATTGCGAGTCCATCGCCGATTCTTATGCAATATATTTTATTTGTAGTTAGCTTCTATCCAATTTTATAAAAATTACTGAAAGTAAACTAAATAACACAATAAAACCTACTAAAGTTGATTTAAAGATTACGATTAAATGTCAGTACGTATATATTGATCTGTTATTTTTGTCAGCACACCGAGAGGACAAGAACTCAACTATTTAACACATTCACTCGCTATTGGAGGCCTTAACCTCAATGTACTGGCTTTTAAAAAACATGTTCGACATTCGTGTTTATTAAATTAGGCCCAATTGTTTCACTTCGCTTGTTTTTTTAAGCAGGCTAGATGTCATATTTGATAAACTAAAATTGTACGAGTGACATTCTATTGGGAGAGAAAAATAAGGTGGTCTCAAACAAACGTTAAAACTTACAGATATGTATGGGCATAAATACTAAGTATATAATATCTTTAATGCATCATGTCGAACAATTCTTCAAAACTCCGTTATGCAAGCGGTAGAAAACTCACAAGGACGCAATGCCTCTGCCCAGACTTAGTGGCTCTAAGCCTCTTGTCAGCATGGGATCCTCAATAATCCTAGCGTCGTTTCAGAACCGCGTCAAAAACCCCCAAGCACGACTATACATACGCCATTGAATTTCTTCTCAAACGTTTGCAATGTTTTCCTTTACCGTGAAGCTCGTGGTGTGACTAATTACTATTATTGGTTAGTAGTACTAATATTGGTTCAGTCGGGATTCGAACTTTCGATCTTTGTATCGCAAGCAACTAACTACTCGAACCACTCGGCCACTACGGCTTAATCTAACGATAAAATTAATTAGGTATTTTAAATAAAACTTAAATGTAGGTACCTACTAATTTTTTTATTTGATTTATTGGAATATGTGGAAAATATACATTGTTTACAAATATTTTCTCAATAATAAAGCGTGCATGTGATAGTAATGGTAGGTACTCAATATAACGACCATACAAATATTAAAACTAATGAAAACAATGGTTTTAATAATATCGCAAATATTCGTCGCCATGTTGATTTTAATAACGCCATTTTGTGACTTACCTTGACATTTACGAAGTCCGAGTGGAGCGTGAATCCTCTTTTAATTTGCTTAAAACAAGTACCTCTGTTCATTTTATTTTGTTAATACAATAGTATGTAGGTACTCATTAAAATAAATGAGACGGTCGAATATAATGTTTAAATTCTTAGTGTTTTTATAAATATGTTTTAAAAGTAGAGGTAGTACCTAGGAGGAAATCTCAAATTCAGCAATTTGTTGAAGAATGTAGGTAGAGGTATTTAGGTATCGTCATTTTGCATACCTACATCTTTAATAAAAAAAAAGAGACGTAGGTAGGTTCCTTGTGACAAGTGTCTGTATTTAATTCACAGAACTCATGATATATGTATGAAAAGTTGTATGAACTACCACAGTTGAGGTAAGAAGTTTGTTGTCTCCTCATACATTTCACGGCGGCTCTCTTTTGACTTAGGTACCTTGTTCGATGTTTGCTTCACTGTGTGGCGATTTTGTGCCAACATGATAAAGTTCAAGGTTGTTGTTGCATCACAATATGGAGTAATAAAAAGTAATAGCGGACGAAATTGTGTGCATGCTCGCAGCTTACATTCACGTGTACCCTGGGGGTCTATCTTCATTATACTAGAAAATATTACAAGAATAACTAATTCTGAAAGCACAATAGCAAGGAGGCGGGTTTGAATAGGCCTCTCTTCGAAAATAGCATTATCTATTTATGCATTGGTTAATTACTAAAAGTTTTCGACTCGCGAGTGTTCGATATTAGAAAAATATTTTTCGGTTACGATTGATTTTGTTAATATGCCCTTTCCGTGCTCCAAGCCGTCATAATAAGCTACCTAATAGGTGTTGTTCGATTTCGAACCTTAAAATTTTGCTTCGTATATTTATCTTTCGACGGCCACGGGAGGTGGAACAACCATTGGGAACAACAACATATGGTCCGCCGTGGCGAATCATATGGCGAGTCTGACGCCATTCCTCTAGACTGATACATCTACGTCTTAGGATTTCTTATCAACCATATGCTGAATTCCCCACGATATGTTTCTTCACAGTCAAGCTTGTGGTATGATTAATCACCATACTTAGGTTAAGAAAGAAATCCGGGGTTAGTACTGACAATCTTTAATATGCCGGCAATTACTTAAACTGACAAGTACTAAAACTGTGAAGACGTAAAATAATTGTGATACATATGCGAAAGCAAAATTTATGCAGGACCATAAAGATCTCAAATCCTCTCTCGAATCTCATTATCATTTGGGATCTCAATCCCAAATAAAATTTGGAGTGTCTGTTTGTAATATTAAAATACGCACTTTATCAAATGCATATGGATGTATACACGGTACATATACCAATATATTTTTTTTTTACAATTTTTGTCTGTCTGTTTGTTCCGGTTAATCTCTTTGAAGGTAACTTCACTGGCAGATTGCTGATGTAATAAGGGGTAACTTCGGTTATTTTTATTTTAGCTGAAGCTGCTGAGCTGAAGAAGCAGAACTGAACAATTAATTTCTTTGTTAAATTCTACGCGGACCAAGTCGCGGGCACAACTAGTGCTATCATAAAAATATTTACGTTTCACACTAGTCGGTTACTCGTAGGATCCGGAAACATTTTATCGCGATACAAGCATTTGATTCGCCTTTATTATAGTCAACTCTTTATATGACTGTTTTGTTGGTAGTTATTTGTGACGTTCTGTTAATAGTCCATTGCTTCACGTCTAGAGTGCTATCTGAATAAGTAAATAGGCTTAGGCAATGCATATCCCAAATAGACTTAATTCGCATGAAATATTTGGAATGATTTCGTAATTCACGACCCAGTTAATGGTCTGTATGGGAGCGTGAATAGATGATTACCAAATTACCGTGAAATGTTTTATTATGGTTGATATAAAATTAGATCGGACTTATGTTTATTTAAGCAAATAAAAAACACGTTAAATATTTCAATTGCTCATAATGGTGTGTGAAGGTGTTTTTTCACTAGACTTATGAAACTTACGAAACTCTTGCCATAGATGATTTTCTTGAATGGTATTGTTAAAAATCGGAGTCTATGGTTCTATCTCTATCATTCGGCAGAGAGAATGACCATAGTATTCCTAACTGATGAAACGAGAGGCGTCTCATTATTAATCTATTGCACAGGCCTACTTAAACATTACCATCTGTCACGTGTCACAGTCTATGTCAGTTTGTGTGGAATTGTCCCAAGGTATTATTATTACTATATACTAGCTGTCTCGCCCAGCTTTGCTTGGGTAAAAAAAAAAGTTCCTGACACAAGATCGCAGCTCCAGAGGGTCCAATTGTGAATCTTAACCATTCACATATCAACTTAGAAAAGCAAAAATTTCATCAATATCGGTCCAGCATTAAGGAGGAGTTCACTCACATACACAAGCACAGAAGACTTATAAGTTTATACATATATTGAAGCCGTGGTGGCCGAGTGGTTCGAGCAGTTGCCTGTGACGCAAAGGTCGCAAGTTCGAAACCCGACTGTACCAATGAGTTTTTCTGAACTTAAGTACAGTGATTAGTCACACCACTAGCTTTACGGTGAAGGAAAACATCGAGAGGAAACCTGCATACGTCTGAGAAGAAATTCAAAAGGCGTATGTATAGTCGTGCCTGAGTAACGGCGATGGACTCACCATCTGTCACGTTGGCACCTAATATACCTCTGGCGGAAAGTGGGTGTGTGGGTATTACCTATACACCTCTGCCTACCCCTTCGGTGACCATTGTGGGAAGGCGTGAGGATATATTATTATTATTATTTATAAACATAAGTACCGAGCAATAAAGTCACTCCATCTGCGATCTCTAAAAAATACTCTCTATGGCTCTATAATTCTCCTTATATCTAGTTACTGCAGGTATCAGAGAAGCATATTTCTCATAATAGCGCCAAAAGCCATTCGATTCAATCTGACCTTTAAAAATGGAACGCGAATGAAATAAAATTGTCGTCAAGTTCCAATATCAAATGTAAAAATTATATCAGCCAGTGCATTTACAATGTTTTTAAACGTAACATAATACTATTGCATTGCCCAAGAGGTCAACGACTGCACAAAACACATTCTGTTTATAAACTTCGTACTAACATGCATTGCAGTCACAAGCGTACCATTTTGTGAAATACATTTAAAATGCCATTCCTTCTATTAAAGTGGCACAAAGATTATCTATGCGGTATTGGTGGCCACTTTATTACACAGCAGCCAATCCTGGACATTTTATAGGGGCAACACACTGAGTTGGAGCCCTTCAAAGAATATGGTATTGATTTGAAATGGTATCCGCAATGAAAATACTCGTGCGATATTCAACATGAAAATAACTTTATTACCGGTTATTTTTTTTCCTTTAAGGCTTGCCTGACGGTAAACGGATACCGCTGTCTACGGATACTTACTTGAAACACTAAAGATACCCTGGTCCCGTAAAAATCTTAGTTTCTTCTTGAGAAGCAGCCTTTAAGTTTGGTGATTTTATTTTATCTTGTTTATACGTATATCCACACGCCTTCCCACAAGGGTCCCTAAAGGGGTAGGCAGAGGTGTATAGCTAATTCCCACGCACCCACTTTCTGCTAGAGATACCAACGTATGCAGGTTTTCTCTCGATGTTTTTCTTCACCGTAAAGGTGGTGGTGAGACTAACTGTGATTATATGTTAAAATAAAAATGTTTACCTTAAAAACAAAAGTAATCATGAAATGTGGGTCAAAATAACCGTTGGCCAAGCTCGAGCGTTGTAAAAAAGTAAAAAACTTGACAGCCTCATTTCACTTTCGTACCGTACACGTGGTCGATGTTTACATGTTTACAACGCGTTGAGTTTGTGAACACCGGCCAGTGTGACTAGCTATTTGAATTTCGTACATTCTTATTCTTTTTAAAAAAAAAGGTTTTCAGAAACATTATCAGATACAAAAGTACGTATCATAAATCCTCGTATAATAGAACGCTGTTCTTTTTTCAAAAAGGTTTTCAATAATATATTATTCAACCTTAGGTTACCTAACTTACAATTAGGCATTGTGACTTAACGATTTCAAAATGTCACTGGCCATAAAAAAATGTGTTCTCATTAGCAAATAGCCTGCAACTATAATTTCAATACGAATATCAGACTCACTTCGTATCCATTATTTATTTCTTAATATAATATTTATCTAACCAATTAGTACATACAGCCAGAGCCAATTACACTAATGAGCATAGATTATGAAAATTTAAGAATTATAAAGATAAAAAAAAACACATGCATACTCATACCATCACTAGACTTACAGACCTCTTTCGATTTATTCTCATTTCTGCCAAGTTGACTCAGAAACAAAAGACAGTATAAAAGAAATATTACTTCTTTTTTTAGATTTAATTCATGAGCAAATGTACATTAATCCAGATTACATTCCAAAGGAAAACAGCGAGAACGTTAAATTGGCACGAAAACAAAGAAACCATTACGAACTGAATTAGGATTTATGAAGGAAATGGAACGAGGAAACGACGGAACTTTACGAGGCAATATCCTCGTGTACTTTGTAACTAAATGTTGTTCATACATGTTCTAATTTCAAAAGCAAACATGTATAATAATGTTATACTCGGCAGTATTTCAATGTATTATTTGTAGTAAGTATAACGCGACCAAATTACGAAAAGTTTTGCCATCAAAAGCTCAAGATATTATACCCCTAATTACAATATTTTATAAATCGCTGCTTAATCCATAAAGTTAAAAGTAGAACACGTGACTATCAGCCACTACCCCTATATGAGTAGCTGTCGTTTCGTCCACCTTCTTCAGTCTCTTCATGCATGCTCGCTTCGGTTTCGAGTCCCCTTGACGTTCCCGTGCTTGAGTGTAATATAAAAATAATAATAATACGACAAAGAGCCTCGACCAACACCTCAAGAGGCTCTCGTTAGACGGTTGGATCAAGTGCCTGATGCAGAAAGCAGTATTGCTCGAAACGGCACGTATTGTGAGGAGATTTCTCTCTCTGGGACCCTAACCACCGGTATCTTGGACCCTGATCCCGATACCGGTGGGCCCCTATATATATATTTAAAAATGTAATCTATAAGATGTATTTCAATTAAAGAATAATAATATAATAATGTATATATTTTAATGTACGTCAAGTACACTGATGGCGTTGCCTTCACTTTCCTCCTGTTATCTGCTAAATCACGTCAGTACTTTACCGTGATTACAACCTCGCGAGAAATTTCCTTATAAGATACGCATGCATAATAACCACACATGAACGACGTGCCTCTGACTGCTTGTAAATAAAGAGCATTTTTGAATGCCGATGCTACGAACCTTTGGTTTTATTGGTTGTTAAGCAAGGTTAAGATTTGTCGCAATCGTTTCTCGTCCTTGTTTTAGCCTTCTTCAGAGTCTGTTTTGCTGTGTCCATGTTTAGCATAATATATCCGTATTTTAAAATATCTTTGAGTTTAAATATATAGCACGTATTTATCATTATTATAGAACATTTTTATTGATAAAAACCATAAATATATTAAAAAACAAATACATCTGGGTAAAAAAAAAACACAAACATATATATGTGAGTCTAGAGAGAACTGGCGCTCTATTCTCTCTGCCTACCCTGTTAGGGACTTGGCGTGATGATATGGAATAGAATGGATATATGTATATTGTGACTTTATAATGTTTAATGTTGTATTTTACTTTAGTTTAGGATGGTAATCTATATATCTATATAAATAAAATTTGTGTCCTTACAATTTTTGTCTGTCTGTCTGTCTGTTTGTTTCGGCTTATCTCTGAAACGACTGGCTCGATTTTGACGGGACTTTCACTGGCAGATAGCTGATGTTAAAATGAGCATCAGCTATCTGCCAGTGAAGGCTTTTATTTTAGAAACTGAACAATATTTTATTAGATAAATTCCACGCGGACGAAGTCACGGGACAGCTAGTAATAAAAAAATATTCAACCAACAAATCATTCACCAAATTTGTTACTCTTTCACGCAAAAATTACTGAACGGAATCAGATGAAATTGGGCACAGTGGTAGATTATATATATATATATATATATCCTCACGCCTTCCTACAAGGTTCCCCGAAGGGGTAGGCAGAAGTGTATAGGTAATACCCACACACCCACTTTCCGCCAGAGGTATATTAGGTGCCAACGTGACAGATGGCGAGTCCATCGCCGTTACTCAAGCACGACTATACATACGCCTTTGAATTTCTTCTCAGACGTATGCAGGTTTCCTCTCACCGTAAAGCTCGTGGTGTGACTAATCACTGTACTTAAGTTCAGAAAAACTCATTGGTACAGTCGGGATTCGAACTTGCGACCTTTGCGTCGCAGGCAACTGCTCGAACCACTCGGCCACCACGGCTCTTTTAGAATATATGAATTGTTTCATTCCAGAAAAAAACCACAGAGCTAATAAAAAGTAAAGCTATAGCACCTACCAAGTGAATGAAAACAATACTAGAATCATCATTCAGTTTTCTTTCTTCTTTCAGCTCTCTTTTTGGTTCAGGATAGAGAAAAAGTCAACGGCACGCAAAGAACTCGTAACTAATCCATAAACCAATCGAAAGAGTATCTTACCTCATATCACAGGTCTAAAGACACGACACGACCAATGTTTGTCCAAACAATTACACCTTCACGTGATTACTTCACATAATGATGCGGCAGTTTATATTACCTTTCGTGACAGCGTGAAAATTGACTTTACGTCGTTATAACACCTCATAGCATATTTGTTCAAAGGTTTGATAATTGGTTACCTACGTAGACGCAAAAAGACGACCTGCAAGGCTGTGGTGGTCGTTCTATGATCACCATCAGAGTTAAAATTACAGGTGTGTACTCCTTGTGGTCCGTACCAATTTGGTTCTCTGAACTAAAGTACATTAAGTTCGCTCACAAGGCTTAAGTTGAAGGTAAATACGTAAGAAAACCAGAGACAAATATATAGATAGATACATAAAAAATATTTCAAGCAAAGAAGTAAATACAGATAATGCTTAGTTTAAAAATCACTTAAAAACTACGAAACTGACTTACAGAGCGTTATTAAGCTAATCACATAGTGTTATTGCAATGATCTATCATTGTCACTGTCACTGTCATTGTCATGTCACTGTCATTGATTTGGGCGTCGGCTCAGCATTGTGTTGCAGAGGGTCCATGACGCTGGTATTCTACCGTCATACACCAATATATGTATATATATATAGGATTAACAGGACTTCACATACAATGATGCGAGGTTACTTGATGACAGTTGGCATCTTAAACTTAAAACAACTCTTATCCACTACCTTATAAAACCAAACTAATATTAATGCATACCGGGTAGACAGATAGTGCGCAAGCAGACTACAAATTACTTAAAAAATAAGTTTCATATTTTGAGAAAAGACTTGTCGTTTATAGAAGTGGTATATATTTAGAAGCCTTTGTATCTAATAGGCTCCAACCTTTAGGTAATACTGGTATAACTATTTAGAGTATCATCACATGAGAGAGAGGCAATGGTATTTGGAGAGCGATAAGTAGTAGAGATAAAACGTAGAGGGCACAGGCAGATGAAGACCAGAGAGAACCAGAAAGGTGAAGTTTGTACTATTGAGCTCCGGTGACTTTTAAAGATACGAGGCAATCTTGAGTAATACTTTGAACAACCACCCGATGGAAAACAGTTACCGCAGCCTATTTACGCTAATGATACCCAAGTATCATTTGCGCGTTGCCACTCTATGTTCGGAGAGTTATACTGTGTTGGCAGCATAATAGGACTAATCCCTCTGCTCTCTGCTGCTGACAAAACAATATAACAATCCTCCCCCTCCCCAAAGAGCTCATTACTGGTAACCTTATTCACCGCGTAGGAACACAACAAAATAAATTATGTTATTTGGCTACGGACTTCTATAAGGAAACTATGCAAAGTTATCAAGCAAATCTAATGCTCTCGAGCCAAGTACGTAAAAGCCAAGTTATTTCAAACTAGTTCAGCAAATATTAATGAGTACGTAGAGTTGCCAACGATCGCCGTGTGACCTTCATATATTGGCATTTGCTAATTGGATACATACTGTCATCACTGATAGATACCATCGATACATACATACTTAATAATAATAATAAATAATATATCCTCACGCCTTCCCACAAGGGTCCCCGAAGGGGTAGGCAGAGGTGTATAGGTAATACCCACACACCCACTTTCCGCCAGAGGTATATTAGGTGCCAACGTGACAGATGGCGAGTCCATCGCGTAAATAATCGTTCATCGCGTATATAATACGCGTAATACGCGTCCATCATAATAAATTCACATTCTCACACACTACCTCACACGTAAATATATTTCCGGTGGCATATGTGTAGCCGACTTACTCTTTCGGAACAATAATACACATTCACATATAAGTATATTTTGAATCGTAACTAAACAACGGTATACATATGTATCCCTAAATACATAGGATACGAAAAACTTGTTTACACAAATATCGGCCTTCAGCGGGAATAGTATAATAATATTTTATGATGTTTCTTGTAATATATATATACTAATATTATAAAGAGGAAAGATTTGTTTGTTTGTTTGTTTGTTTGTAATGAATAGGCTACGAAACTACTAGACCGATTTCAAAAATTCTTTCACCTTTGGAAAGCTACATTATTCCCGAGTAACATAGGCTATATTAAATTGGACCCGATAGGTGGCGCTGCGATCGAGTTTCAAGAATTTTACCTTTTTACCCGGGCGAAGCTTTCTGTGTGTTTCTGTGTCTTAAGCTAGATTCGAGAATGGTTTAGATTTACAATTGGACCCAATAGGTGGCGCTGCGATCGTGTTACGGGCAATTTAAATTTTTCACCCGAGCGAAGCTGGGCGGGACAGCTAGTAATATATATGTTTGTAACTTGTTTGTGTATGTTCATATATTGTATGTATGCCTATTTATATTGTATTTATTGTATAATTCATTATTTTTTTCATATCCCTAAGCTAAACCTTCTGTGCACACCCGCTTCAATGTTTCTCCTGTCAAGGGTGGTTGACTGGTAGAAAATGCTTTAGCATTAAGTCCACCACTGTACTTTAATTGTGCATAAATATTAAATAAAAATAAAAAATAAAATAGAACAGGCGATCTCAAGCTTCATAGCCAGAAGCTCTGTCCACTAGACCAGCCGTCTATTTGGCAGTACTTGTAGTCATGATTTTATTATTTTAATGTCAGTTCCAATATACTCACTATTATAACCTATACCACTAGGCAAACTATAGAATTAAAAGGTAATTGAGCTGAATACCTTTATATAGAAATATGATAGAAATCAAGAGCCGTGGTGGCCGAGAGGTTCGAGCAGTTGCCTGCGACGCAAAGGTCGCAAGTTCGAATCCCGACTGTACCAATGAGTTTTTCTGAACTTAAGTACAGTGATTAGTCACACCACGAGCTTTACGGTGAAGGAAAACATCGTGAGGAAACCTGCATACGTCTGAGAAGAAATTCAAAGGCGTATGTATAGTCGTGCTTGAGTAACGGCGATGGACTCGCCATCTGTCACGTTGGCACCTAATATACCTCTGGCGGAAAGTGGGTGTGTGGGTATTACCCATACACCTCTGCCTACCCCTTCGGGGACCCTTGTGGGAGGGCGTGAGGATATTTATTTATTTGAAATCGCGTACCTACGTCTGTAGATATTTAATTAACAACGCTATGCTAAATGCTACATGTTTCACTGGTCCGAAGACATGTCAATTGCAGGTCCTTTGTGCTGTACCTGATATAGCATAGTAATTAAGAGTATATTTTGCGTTGGAAAAATACCTTTATGTCATCCAAAATATTATATTTTTTTATATTCTCTCGTTGTTTTTCGAGTTTATTTATTACAAAAATTATATATATAAGCTAACAGCTATATAGCCAAAGCACTTATATATGTATACTTCTGGTAAAAAACAAACACATGCTGTATACAAGTTATAGAGTTACAGAGATTTGCTACTTAACCGGGTAATTGGGACTAAGGCCTCCAACCAGGCACTTTTAAGGTGCTTAGCAAACACAGGTAAGGCCAACCCCTGTGGGGCACGGACCTCGGCTTGCAGGGAGGTCTTGTCAGGGAGATTTTTTTTTTAATATTGATGTATGTCCCTCACTTCTGGGCAAAAGCCTCCCTCCTCCTTCCTCACTCCCCGAGATCGAGCGCTACTTCCGACCAATTGTTCAGATGCGTGTCCACTTCGTCCCGCCTTCTTATTATCAAACCATAAGTTATGGTAATTAAAAATACATCTACATACCTATAATCCATCACTCTGAGTATCACACTGGCAAAGAGAACAGACAGGCAGTCTGGTCTAGAGAATTCTTTACAGAATACAATACACTTTTATAATGTCATATGAATGTGTTTCATTTCAGAAAAAAGCTTTCCTCTAGGAATATAATTTCAATTGAACTCGCAAGAGCCATTTCTAACATATTAAAATACAAAAATTGCTCGCTTAGAGTAATAGATAATATACAAATTATGCATAATTATTATCGTTTTTTATCGGCGCTTAGGTATTGGTTGCGAAAGGCATTTAAAATCGAATAACATAATGGCCGACGTTTGAAACTATGATAAGTAAGTGTAGAAATGTTCGACATTGATTTATTAATTACGTTTACCTAATTTGCGGGCGCATTGGTGGATATAGTTGAAGATCAGTTTAATTTGATTGTGAATCATTGTGTCATCGACAGGTCGCACCTTGTTGCCAGGTGCGACCTGTCGATGACACAATGATTTTGACGATCGGATCGTATCAAAACATTCTAAAACCAACCGTAAATGTACAATTTCAAAGTTCATATTGCATCGAAACTGTGGTGGGATTTTAAATCAAATTGTAAGTCTTATTCCGTGGTATTAAGAAACATTATGATGGATTTAATTTGAATGTGACACGTGAAGTTTGGCAACGTGATGGGTGCTTTGTATGCAGTTGTCGTAAGTGTTGAGGTGTGAGCTGAATACTCGGCTGGCAATGCCTTCGTCTCAACAAGGTCCATTTATTATAATTTTAGCTCACAATTCTATCATTTATGGTCGACGTGCTGATGTCAGAGACAAATAGAGAGCGCAACATCCTGTCCATGGAATACTAAAATAATTCAATAGATACTTTATAACTTAGTATACTAGTTAATCAGAGTTCGGGATTGCGGGATCTATTCACAGATAGATAAGAACAATTGTTTTTAATACTCTGAATACTTCATAGGGTTTGTAGAGAGTGTAGAGCGTTAGTTTCCTCTAGACTTACAGTCCTCTTTTAGTTCATCAATATGTTCATACACACGCTTATAACATTTGCTTTGTCTTAGAATTCATACGTTTATGTAGATATATTAAATATTTTTTTATAATTATAACGGCTAAGACGTTATGTTAATAAATTTCTACAATATTTAAACTATTTCAAGCCTTGAGAATGGAAACACGAATAAAACTAGTTTGTTTGTAAGTATTAAAGATAAATCATATGACAAGTCAATCAAATTCACCGGTATTCGATTCTAAACAAACCGGCATTTTCATTTCAATTCGATATATTTCGATAGACTTTGTTCAATTCGGTCCTCGAAAAGACCGTACCTACTTTGACCATTATACTAAGAGCGGAAGTCCTCCCAACCGGAAACAATATGGCGAAACTTTCCATGGGAACCGATGACACGCCCTTGAATTTGATTTGCTTGAATCGATTTCACCGACTCGATTCTATTGAATAATCGATAATGATGACAATTCGCTATTGATAGCCGCGTAAATTTATGTCCCGTTTTGTTCCGCGCTGTTATGTCACTTTGGTGGAATGTCAAACAAACAACAATACATTGAATAGATTGTGTATTGAAGTTATGATTTAAAAGCTTATTTGTAATTCGAAATTTTATCGCTTCCTTATACATAATTTATAATACCACGAGCTTAGTGGGTGAGAACTTTGGCTTTGCCAAACGTCTAAATATGTCCACGGGTATACGCAAGTACTATCTTAACAATGTAGGCCAATTAGCCTGGTTAAATTATAAACACATCTCAGCATATACTAGTAGCTTCCGTCCAGCCGTTTCAGAGAATAGCCGGAACAAACAGACAGATAAACAGCCAAAATAAAACAATATATATATATATTGGTATATGCATCGTGTATCCGATGTAAATTGTGGTATCTGTATACATTTAATAAGCGGTTATTTTCATATTACAGATACTACAATTTATTTACATGTATAGATTTATCAGAACAGAAAAGGTATATACGGATCTCCTACGTGTAAAGTAATCTTGAGGTTCCTCTCTATACAAAGGGACGGCGTGGCATCGACACAACATAAAAACACTATGGGAAATTCCTTAAGAAATTCTTCAATAATAATTAATTAGCGTTGTTGCGATTGAACATTGATGCTAATTGCGCGTACAATTACTATTCCATTAGTGCGGGCGGTCGCACGTTGCGTTCCCGTTGTGTCTTGCGTGCCGATTGATTCCTTTGATGAATTGTGTTTCGGCAATTGTTGGAAATTCATGCGTTCATTATGTACATAACGTATGGTACTGATTAGAATAGTAATTGAAATGCAATGTCTATTTAATAATAAGACAGGTGCCTATGATCGGTTTTGTAAACACATACATATCATCACGCCGAGTCCCTAACAGGGTAAGCAGAGAGACAAACCAAACAAGATTTTTTTTTGACAATACCACACAAATTGACCTAGTTCCAAATTAAGCAAAGCTTGTGTAATGGTAACTAGACAACGATATATTTACTTATATAGATAGATATATACATAAATACATAGGACATCCAAGACTAAGGTACAAATACTTGTGTGTGTGTAGATATTTTGTGTTCATCACACAAAATATCTGCCCTCAGCGGGATTCGAACCCACGACCTCAAGTTTCGCAGTCAGGAGCTCTAACCACTAGACCAGACGGCCGTCATTGTTATATATATCTTCACATCGTAGTATTCTAGATGGTGACGACGTGGCGAGTGTACCACCGGCCCTTGACACAATTGCCATAATGTCAGATTGTTTTCCAGACTACTTGAAATTCTTCATAGTAATTGAGGACTTTTGGAGGCTTACGAACATTTTTCTTCAGAGTGAGGCTCACTACGGATGATTACTTTAAATATTCCGCTTCAGAAGTTGTAAGAAGTTGTAAGTACGCAGAGTCGCGACTACGCGTATGACACTCCTGCGGCTCTAGACAAAACCCTATCCTGTTAGCATTAAAGCTATGCGATGTATAGAATAGAAGAAAACAACACAAATTATAGATATCGCTCATAGCCCCCGGTAGCAGGCTTACTAATATAAAAAAGCAATCGGTTCTACCCCATAGTGTTCTTGCATCCCACATTTTGGTACATACGCTTATTACAAGACAATAGCTAGGCAAATGTCAACGGACGAATAAGTAGGTGCATGTATTTTCAGTATCTTTGCGACGACAATAGTGAAAGTGGATCAGATTTGGGGGCGGACATTGTACACTACAATACAACTGTTCGTAAATTATAATGGACGGGAGAATTATGTTCTGTGCGGGTCATTTATTGTGGTGCTAACTTCTTGTTATGATTTTTCTCTAAATGTAGACTGAGCGGTTTCGGTAATCATCGGCATGATCAAGATAACGGTTTTATTTGTTTTTCTGAACTGAACCACGAGCTTTACGGTGAAGGAAAACATCGAGAGGAAACCTAAGTTTAAGAATATATTCAAAGGCGTATTTATGTATAGGCGTGTTTGTGTAAAGGCCATGGACTCGCCATCTAACACGTTGGCTCTGCCAACGCTGGCACATTTCTTAGGGGGAAATATAATGTTTTACATTCTACCTATCCTTTCGGGGACCCTGGTGGGAAAACAAGAAAACCCTTTTTTAAGACAATATTCTTTTTAGTGTGATTTATGTAAAATGTAATTTAACGAAACCAAAAATTGATTCTCGTTAGTATGTGAAGTAGGTATTTTCTAAGGAGAATCATTTTTTTTTGTTTCAATAAAAGTTCACGTACCAAGTACCTACTGTTTATTACGAAAATAGTTTATAGGATAAAAGGTAAGTCTTTGTAGTTGACTAACAAATGTAAGGAACAGCAGCGCGCACATTATACAACGTTTTTAATGTAACCTTATTGGAACTGATAAATCTTAAAATTTTAATTAACTTTCTGTCAGAGCCGCGGTGGTCCGAACCTGAAATCATGAAAATTTTATGCAAGTAAATAACAATTATTTATTCACAGTATCGTTCCCAAATTTTCTGTTAATAATATTATTAACAAAGAAAATGTGTCTAAAGTTTAATCCTATTAATAGGGATCCTATCCATCCTCAACCTTTCATATTCAACCTACAATACCCAGTTTTCTCAGTCCTGAGCTAGTCTCCACTAAGCCCCATGTGTGACGTCATCGGCCTGGGCAGGTGGTCAGTCCGTTTGTCAACGTCCGGTTCTCAGCTGGGAACAGAGACGGATTTTAGAGAAGCTGCTCCCCTGCTCCACTTTTCGTCTTCCCGTTTCATCAAGTGGCCAACCCGTCTTCTCTTTAACTACGTGAACTATACTACGTCGCCGATCTTAAAGTTTGAAAAGTACATTAAGCCGATCGGACACAAGGATGGAATCGACAGAGGCTCTTGAAACTGGCGAGCTGTATTTAGACTGAGGCGAAAGAGGTCTGTAAGTCTTCCGTAAAGGTTTCCAATTATCAGCTCCTTGGGGAGGGGGATGATTGTTATTTGTGTCGGCTGAGGGATTAGTCCCACTATGCTGCCAACACAGTATTACTCTTCGAACACAGAGTGGCAACGCGCAAGTGATACTTTGGTATTGTAAGCGTAAATAGTCTACGATAACCGCTTCCCATCAGGTTGGCCGTATGCTTGTTTGTCACTCTTGTGGATAAAGAAAAGTCTAAAGAGAACTGGCGCTCTACTCTCTCTGCCTATCGGGATTCGGCGTAATGATACATATGTATGTGTTAAATCATATTACCGCTTCTACTATCTACATATATGGGTAACGAATATAATTCATCACTTTTCAAAATGAAATACGAGCAATATAAAGCCGTGGTCGAACGTTGACGTTGTGTCAAAGTGTCAAAACCACAACGTAGCCAAATCAATTGAGTTTCACATCACTTTTGTCAACGAATGCACGACTTCAATATTGCACTGAATAAAGTTATACTCGCTTCTGCTGACAGTATTATTGTTACAACTATTGACAACTATCGACAAGGTATTGTTAGGTGAAGTTACGTCACGCCAGTTAAACCTCGGAGATTGCTATGTTAACCGATTATTATCAGGCGTGCCGTACGCTTACTAGCTTTTAAGTTTATATTATAAAATCATTTATACATTTATTTATTTATTTCCACGTATACATCTATTTTTCTTTTCTTTATTATTTATAGAGGGTTTGTAATACAATTAATGCCACCCTCGATTGTACACTTACTAACAGACATAAAAACAACTAAGTCTATCTCCGCCTTATACCCAATCCAACAAATTTTAATAGTATTCTGACTTACGTGACAGTGGAGTCGACAGGATACTATTGTACAATCCCACATCGTAACAATTATTTGCTAAACTAAATTGCGATATAAAGGAGCGTCTCTCAGCTTCATTCCGGACACACTCCGCCAGAATGTGCAACACATCTTCGGTTCTCTCGCACTCTGAACATAATGGTGATGCAACTTTTTTCATCATGTGTGCAAATCTATTCAAGGGGATGTGTCCGGAACGCAGCCTGAATGCAGTTACAATTTCGGTTCTTTGCATCTCCGTACCCGCGAACCACGGGAATATATATATATATATATATATATATATATATATCTCCCGCTATAATAATATAATAGTATATAATAATACAATAGTGCAGCACAATTAACACATTTTATAACACTGAGAGTGTTATAAAATGTGTTATAATGTACGTCTCAATGAACAGGAGAACAAATCTATATTCTATATTACATACATATATCAATGCATGTTATATATAATGTGTAATATGGATGAAGCGAAAGAGGTCTGTACTTAAGTCCCAAGAGGAGGAGCTCTCTCGCCGTCTAAACTGTGAGGGACACGCGATCTCAAAAATTGTAAAAATACTTGTGCTAATCACGCAAACAATTGCACATAGTGGGGATCGAACCCACGATCTTTGCAGACTCACCCACCACTCGATTATCAGGCCATCCAATTTGGCTAATAGATGACCATTTATAGCGTTAGAGTCGAATCCAAAGCGAGAGTGTAATTCCAACGAATTAGTTAAATTGACTCCGCGTTTCCACACCGTCTATATTGCATCTCATTACACCGTGCAAGCTTCGAAATACTAACTAATATTACAAATGCATTTGTGGGTTGGTTTGTCACGTTTTCATCATGGAATTTTATATACACATTTGCAGAAAATAGGTACACACAACAGGTCTACTACGGGGTAAGCAGACAGAGAGCAGTGTCCTAGACTCCATTCGCTTCATCTATATTCATCAGCCTCTTCATACATAGACAAACCTCAGTCGCTGGGTCCTTTTTATAAGAATTATAGTTCTAGCGGAGATACGATATCTATACATAGACATTTGGCCTTCTGGCATGCATTACTACATGATATCTGGAGTACCCACAATATACCGATAGAAAATCGTAGGTTTACTAACAAAATCTGCATGAACGTAAGAAAAACCCGTAATAACTTTTTTTACACCACACTGGAGGCAAACAAGCCTGCGGTACGCCTTATGGTAAGCGGCTACCTCTGCCTATGGGCTCTTGCAACACCAGGGGTAATGTTCGAGCGCAGCCCACCCTGCAGGAATCTTTTCACACCCTTCTGGCAGAATTCCATGCTGTACTCTCTAGGGAAAACCTTAACTGCATTAAAACAAGCGAAGTCACGGTCGAGTATTATTGATTTACTAATATCGACAATTACCCACTTTTGTAATATGCATAGTTGCAGAAGTGGGTAATGCGTGATAACATGACACTTGAGTAACATTTCAATGTAATTAAAGGACTGTTGCGTGCTGACATATGAGTGAAAGCATTATAATTGTATTGTACTAATAATAATATTTATTATTATCCCACATTTTTTTTTTAAATGCCAAAGTTTGTGAGGGCCTTTATTTCTTATTCACGTAAAAGCTAATTAACCCAATTGAACGAAATTTATTAAAATTAACACGTATAATGAAAGAAAAAGAGAAAGAGGTTCCCAGAAAGAGGTCTAAGCAAAATTAAAATTTACGCAGATGAAGCCACGAGGTTAGTTGTTAAATCATAATACCTGTAGTCGAGTGGTCAGTAGTGTTGCCTACGAAGCTTAAGGTCATAGGGTCGATTAAGACAGCTATGGTCCTAATATTCATATACATGTTTATTATTCGCAGATTTAGATCGTAGATCTGTCTAGTTCAAAATTAGTGGCTTTGTGTCAAATAGCCAGGATCTTCACCCCTTCCACCAAATTGGAGTCAGACGGATATAACACCCATTTTTTGTGGGAAATAAGTCGGTGCCACCATAATAGATGGCGAATCAGTAATCACGACTTTATGTCCACGAAACCTGTACAGGTGTATTCGCGATATTTCTCGTCTCAGTAAAACTTATTGAGTGAGAAATTATAGTATTCATACAGAAAACACTGTCATTATGCTCGTAGATAAGCTCATTGCCTCAAACCTCCCGAGCTCGAATCTGCAATCTGGATTTTGCAGGCGACTACATTAACCATTCGACCACCACGGTTCTTTTATACTACGACACTACGACCTTATTAATTTGTATTAAAGTAGATGAATACGTAAATATGCCCTAAACAGTAATTTTATGAGAAATAACAGTTTGAATACGTAGCTTTATAAACACTGTTTAATTATACAGTTGTTCAAATATCTTATTCGTAAAACTTTTGTGCACGTCATAAAACCAAGAAACAATGGCCGAGAGTTTACACAAATTACGTTAACAAATTGATGTATTGTATAGTGGTATTTTCCTTCTAATTGCAAATTGTGTTGTAAAGTCAATAATCAAGAATCATTGTAATTCTTGATTATTGATTTCACGGGTATTTTTAATATTGAGACTTAAAATAGGTATTTTATACGTAATTAGGTGTTCCGTTCAGTTCAGTTGTTTTTTTATGCATGCGGTCCGCCTCATGGTAAGCGGTTACCGCCGCCTATGGACGCTTGCAGCACCAGGGATATCACTCGCGCGTTGCCGACCCTGCAGGAATCTTTTCACACCCTTCTTGAAGAACTCCATGTTCCTGGAGAGTACAGCATTTTACTTTTCTACAAGATTATGTAAATGTATGATGTAGGTAAGGGTTAAATCCATTTTTACATACACTATAGAATAACATAATAGCAATAAGATATTACTATTTGACGTTTCGCCGGAAGGTCCCATTGTTTGAAGATTTGTGGTGTTTTAAACCTAGGTTCTTACAAAATTCAAAAAGCCTAAACACTTCCTGTAAATGAACGACTTATCGCTTAAATATCATGAGCCAAGTTAGGTAATAGTTTCCAAGGAACTTTAGCATTGGCATTTTAAGCAGTGTGGATAAATGCCTATGACTGGTTGGTCAATGTTCTTGTATCGTTTGTAGATCTAAATATTTACATTACTACTGCTATAGGATACACATTCCTCCAAGGTAATATAGAGGTATAATTACACCCACATTTCTTGAGGGGATCACTTTGCAATTCATTATAATAAGTATCTTTACTTATTTGAAAGGCGTAAAGTTTTTGTTGCAAATTTTTTATTCTATCTAATCTTATGAATCCATGTCCTTTTTTTGTTTACCTTTCAAAGCTTTGGTAAGGAAACTTAAAAGAAGCAAATGAGAGCTTCAACTTACAAAATGCCCTTCTTGAACGAATGAAAAGGAACGAAAAACAGAGGCCGATACTTATTAAATAGACAATAATGTCTATTTAATAAGTATTGGATAATTTTTACATACAAGACGCGGCTTGCGCAAGGTATGAACAAAGTTTCAATAGTATTTATTCATTACTTCTGCCTGATTTCGTATTTAGTTTCATGTAACATGAATACTAAGTAGGGTTACATTAATATGCCTTGTT
The DNA here is from genome assembly GCA_945859725.1 of Drepana falcataria. Classification (NCBI taxonomy): domain Eukaryota; kingdom Metazoa; phylum Arthropoda; class Insecta; order Lepidoptera; family Drepanidae; genus Drepana; species Drepana falcataria. The sequence goes on along the minus strand of OX243941.1, from coordinate 2,494,745 downwards.
TACAAGCTATTGTAATATTCTGATGCAATCATTTTCCTCGGACTAAAAACTTATACATACGTAGTTTTAAAATACATGTATGCTTAACATACCTTCGTAAATATATCGTGTACATACTCGTATGAATCGTAGAAACAGAGAGCAGAACTCCAGTTCCCTCTAGACTTTTAGACCTCTTTCGTTGCATCCAAGTTCATCAGTCTTCATACAAACTCGCCGGTTTCTTAGTCAGTATTTTGACTTCTAGGTAATTTCTTATACCGCTCTGCCTTAGCTATGTCTATGCATGTTCGAACCCCGAATTTACCAATGAGTTTTTTAACCAACCGCTTAAAAGAAGCCGCGTCTATATATAAAGTAAACAATCACCAAGCCACTCGTTGCTATTCAATCGGTTTGTGCGTCACAATCGATTATCATCGCAATTCAAATGATTCGAGTAATCGTTACTGTCGTCATTCGAATAAGGCAAGACTGATAGAATTGAATGCGCTTATTACTACTAGCGTCGTCGCGTAACGCAATGATAAAGTTGTTGTATTGGGACATAATGTCCTGTATTTACCGACAAAGTAATTATGGTTCACCTGTGAATTGGAATCGAAGCGTAGTCACGTACTGTGTCATATACGACCCTAGTATTTCGACATTGCCATGATTATAATATCCTTGCATACTGCAGTAGGTACTCATTTAAACAATAATAAATATATTACGGAATAAAATGTGCCCTAACACCTTCACATAAGTGTCCTTGAATAAATTAGATACGTAAGAACAGCCTCTTTTCGCTAGAGACCAAGTGTCAACGCAACGATACAAGGATAGCACGTGCCGAGTCACGATCTCGCCTATACATAGGGCTTGAATTTCTTCTCAAACATAGCATGCATACGTTGTTTTCCATTACAAGTTTGACGAATGGGTTCCTACATTTTTTTTCAGTATATAACAGAATTTACCTCATTAGTAAGTGCAGAAACAAATGAAATTAAATTTTACTCTTAATTTAAATGTAACTTATTGCACAATTAATGGCCAGTGTGAGTTCGGACAGTCCTTGTTATCACAAGCGAGTACCGATACCACTCTGCCACTTCCGCGTTAAGATACTTCATGTACCTTTAAACTTATCGATCGACCGATCATTTAATAAATATGGGTTAGAAACTTAAGACACGACCACTTCAATCTTCCCCAGAGTTACACGATCGGTAAAAGTTGTGCTGAAAGAGAATTATCATGGCTCAAAAGTATGAACGATTTATTCAAACAGGCGACCTTCCTCCATTTGTGTCTAAGCACCACACGAAGTGGGAAATATTGAGCAAGACGTAAGATCTATGGACGCAGTACTGACGTTTAAATCCGAGACCGTCCTACGTTCCATAGCTGCAGGTAGACTGTTTACATCGGCTGACCGCATTCCTAGCACATGTCCGCGCCGCGAGCACTAAATGGCAACGCTCTCTTTTAGTAAATTCCTAGCTCCTGTGTCTTGGGTAACTATACATTTGACGTAGTTTGACAGGTGCTACTGTCACAGACTTAATAATGTGTTTAGTCTGTAGTTCATCCATTACAGACTAGTTATGAGTACAATCTGATGATTAACACGAGAATAAAAAGTTTTCTATAATTTTATGTATTATATTAGTTAATATAACTAATTTAATATTTTGTTATCGATAAATAATATTACTTATTTTTTAACATAACACTTATTCAATCAAAACATAATAGGGTCACCGAAGGTATAGGTAGAGGTGTATTACACACCCACTTTCCGCCGGAGACATATTTTAGGTGCCTACGTGACAGATGGCGAGCCCTAAAGCATATTTATTTCAAAGGCGGTTGGTCTTTGACGTTCGTCTTAAACGTATGTACCTTGCCTCTTAATGTTTTCCACCATAAGCTACAGTACAGTCGGGATTCGAACTTCTTTCAGCAATCTTTGTGTTACGGGCTACTACTCGAACCATTCGGCCACGTCGTCTTCTACTTTTGTATTAATTAGACATAATGACAGCATTATCAGTGTCTATCTCACACACACGCCCATTGTGCCAAGTTCCCACACGGTGAAAGCCGAGAGTCTGCATATAATGTGAATAGGTACACTCTATCGTAGAAATCGTACGTTTAATTGTTTATGTTAGAGAAGTAAAATTTGGTTTTGATTGCGCTCTTATTCCGCGCTGCAGATAAAATTAATGTACCATTTAAAGTAGGTAATTATTTGGTTAATTGTACTCATGTGGTTTGAACTAAAAACTGTTTTGTCGAATGTTTTATTAATATCCGTATGCACATTAAAAGATTATTTAATACGGAGCAAATATACGTAGTTTTCAGTAGAAATAAGGCGAGTAGTGATACGGATTATACGATTCTGGTCGACAGCACAGCCATTCTCAATAGAGTTCTGGGAAGCTCCACTGCAAGAACACAACCAGAGAACACCTAATTGCCTGGCTGGAGTAGTTCAATAGTCGCTTAATATAAGAAGCAAAAGTTCTCGGAGTTACTAGAGACAATAAAATAAAGCAGAGCTCGAGAGCAGTGCCACCTGGCTGCGATATGCGATGAAGGAACTGCCCCGGGTAACTCAACTTACTGACTCGGTAACGCCATCGTACATCACATGTGATGTTAGAGGTCTACGGATGCGAGCAGCATGAGAATGCTAGCAATTCTCAAGAATAGATAGAAATATGAGATATCAAAAACGTAACAAGTTACATGCGTGATGTAAGTGTATGGGCGTAAACACATTGATCGCGTTGAGTCCCTTACGGAATAGGTAGAGAGAGGAAAGCGCAAGTTTTCCCTAGACTTGCATACCTCTTAGGCCTTTTCCAAGGTTCCTTCATACATCCTTGTACTCGCTGTTTTCGAGTACTCTCAACGTTCCTATCCTTTGTTTGTTTGATTAATTTGATCTCGGTATTTGGAGAATGAAGTGACAATAGGTTGACAAAACGGACGTACCGTTTGTCACTTCATTCTTCATCGTTCATCCTTTCTATATATGTCCAAACCAATGAAACATTAATATAATAACATAACTTATTTCATGTCTCCCTTCCACATGACACCCATTTGGGATATTAAATTTCAAATAAAATATTAATTGTAAGTGTACGTTAGATATTTAGCTTAAATAATTCAGTTGCCTGCAGTTACCATAAGTCAACTGCTATATATATACATATGTATATAACAATTAATATTTTTTCTCTATTACAGGTAATTTACAAAACCGATACCCACCGCTCCTCCACGTGTTCGCATAAATAGCTCACAAGGAAATAAACTCCAACAAAAGACTTTAAATTGCCTTTGTCGAGTTGCCGACTCATCAAATCGAAGTTGATAGACAGTTAAGTAATTGCTTTACAAATCCATTATGGCCTTTCAGATCGATGTGTACGAAACTCACACCTTAGCTACGAACGAGTATATTGCATATCATTTACTTCATGAACAATGATTGCTTGTTTTTGGTACTGTAACTTATTTTTATAAGATTCAAAGAGAATTTATTTTGTTGTTGTTGGTACAAGTTTCCCATTCCTATCCCATTCTTCTATCATCATTTACATGTATATAATCTAGTAAACCTAAAACTAAAAACCTTAAAAAATATATCTATATATATATATATATATATACAGGAGATCCCATTTTTGAACTGACTCATCACAAAATCTCAGGAACTGTAAGGCCGATTGACTTGAAATTTGGTAGGAGTATTCCTTACGCGGTGTAGAGGTCAGCTAAGAACGGATTTTGTGAAACTCCACCCGCAAGGTGGAGTGCGGGGAGATCCCATTTGTGAACTCACTCATCACGAAATCTCAGGAATTAAGGCCGATCGCCTTGAAATTTGGTAGGAGTATTCCTTACACGATGTAGAGGTCAGCTAAAAACGCTCAAATATCAAACAATATTAATGAAAATCGGAAACCAAGACTATTCCAAATTCGCCTCTTTTTCTCTTATTTAATAAATAACGAAATATTCAAAGATTTGTAATGTGAAGATAGGCACATATTTTTGTGCGCTTAAATCGCAAACGGTAAACCTTAAGAGATAGATCAAATGAATGTACTACGGAGTAGTATATCTTCAAATGATCGATATAAAAGTCCGCGATTGTATTTAATTATCTCTAAAGGATATACCACCATACCCATTTTTATCTTTTACATTATTATTAGTATCAATATTGCACCCGTGCGAAGCCGGGGCGGGCAGCTAGTAATAACTAAAATACATTATTAAAAGGAGTCCCTTTAGGCAATGTTCCGAAGATACTGGCAGCGTTCCCCCTTTGAATAGCTAGGCTAATTCTTTGTCCAAGGTAGCTGCCAGCTCTGGTCTCCTGTGATGTCGACCAACCTTCTTGCTATTTCTTTAAAAAGCCTGATAGTAAAAAGTTGGTACATTATTATAAACATGTGCCCTATATACATATCTTTACGGTGAAGGAAAACATCGAGATAAAAACTGAGAGTGCTTTAGAATAAATTCAACAAATACGTCGTTGTTTTGCTTTGCTTGGGAAACGGCGATGAAATGAAAAAAAAAAATTCGCCAGAACACGATTATTAACATAATGTTGGAGTAACCTGAGGGTCCGGCTAATATTTTCATAAAACGAAATATAAGGTAAATATGAACTAGACTAGACTTGAAATCTTTAGCACAAATAGAATTCATGTGTGTCATACCTAGCAAACCTTCAATATTATCACCAGGTCGTTTCACGCGACGTCTATTAAACATATTTCATATAGTTTTACGAGTTTAGTCTAGCTATTCAGTTCTTTGAAAATATATTAAAAGGTCATGTGCTATATCTATTTTTATTACAATAAAGTCGCCTCTATCGCCCTAATCTAAAATTTTACTCTATCTTCACATAGCAGTAATATTTTCGCTTTGCCTGCGATCTATATTCGCCAGCTATACTTTTTAGTACACATATCATCATGCCGATTCCCAGAAGGAGGTACGAGCCTCTCCTGCCTGGCCTTACAGACTTTTTTCGCTTCATCCAATTTATTAGTTTCTGCGCAGCTTAAACGCTCCTTCTGCAAACACTCAAGCTGTGGAATGAATTCTCCGCTGAGTTTTCCCCCATAGAGCATGCATACAACACCCCAACACCCCTGTAGGAACGTCAATGCGCGCGTTGGTATTGCAAGCGACCGCATTCCTATTTGCCACTTTAGAACTAAAAAAAGTTAATGTCACATATGGGTACAGTAAGAAAGTACAATTAGCATTTTAAGCAAGCTATCACTGATACTTCCCAAAGCGACAGTATCGCTAATACTGCCTTGTGCAGTAGGCTCTATATGGCGTTAGAAAACACCTTTGAGTTCCAATAGGCGAAGTTAAGCCCTATGTATCTACATAATATGTAGGTAGGTGTGTTAAAGCCGCGTTCGTGCGTACAAACGGAACGTTGAAAATAAGCAACAATAATTGTAAGTGGGCCTGTGTGTCGACTGCATAAAACAACGTATGAGCAGGTGCGGTTGTTATTCTTCGCTCGCTTTTGTTTTCAGCGGAAGGTTTAATAGTAAAGTTAAAGCCGAGTTACAGCTGTGGTCAGCGGCCGAGACTCCGATGCGGGTCGCGGGTTGAATATTTTTGTATTTTACTCGAAATTTAGCTTGTAAGAGACTAATAATTAGTATTATCATATGGAGTAGATTCATGTATCGCCACTTCTTCCAAGAAAGATGCCCCGAAGGAATAGGCTGTAATAAAAAAACCCCTATGTTAGTCAGAAATATATTTAGGAATAAAATTTACATATCTAAAAATAATATGACATTTCAGCGCCCGCTTCTCAAAATGAGATAAAGTCATCCGGTTCTCAGATTCTCAAAGTTTTTGTAATCAGAACTCTCAAAAGTTTCCAAAAGGAACACGATGTGGCGATAACAAATGAAGTTGAATGTTTTGGTACCAATTAAATGCATTAAAGCCCAGGGTGAGCCCAGATGTCGTATTACGACCATCAGTCAAAAATGAGAAAGGGAGAGTTATATGGCCTTATATAAAGGTTATACCTGTCCTTTTCAGTAATAAAATATATCATAACTTTTGACCCAGCTAATAATCAGTCTCTGTGAAAATTTCGTCCAATTTCGTTCTAGCGTGATTGAGTAACTTACATCCTTCATCCATATACGAACTTTACCAAGCTGGATAACAATGTTGATTTTCCGAACGAGATGTGTTCCAGTCTGCTTATCACGAGAGACCTAAAGTAAATAAAATAAGAATTTATTGAAATAAACAAATTATAACATTAAAATATTAATTAATTTAAGAAATAAAATAATTTCTTATATTTTGATCGCACAGATGAAAAATTTTAAACTTGTGCATTTAAATTTTATCTTAATCGAATACCGAAATCGCAAACTTTTTTATTATTTGCTGTGTTAGGTGACGACGACTGTCCCTTAAATATTCTTGAATAATGATTACAACAGCGCGTCATGGTGAGGCAGGTACGAGTATATCGAAGTGATAGTCGCGACCAATCAGCCATTGGCCCACATAGCCTGCCATAACACCGAATGTCCTATGTCGAACAGGTTATAGCTCAGAGAAAGTGATCGTTTATTTTTTACTTTTTATTTATATTACTCTCCAACTCGAAACGAGGTTTATGATTCAAATTCGGGTTTATGTTAGACAATATTTGTCTGCTCATTCTTCATGGTATCAATGAATATAAATAATTTCCTCACGCCTTCCGCCGCCGGTGTATTGGTAATACCCACACACCCACTTTCCGCCAGAGATATATTAAGTGCCAACGTGACAGATGGCGAGTCCATCGGCGTTACTCAAGCACGACTATACATACGCCTTTGAATTTCTTCTCAGACGTATGCAGGTTTCCTCTCAATGTTTTCCTTCACCGTAAAGTTCGTGGTGTGACTAATCACTGTACTTAAGTTCAGAAAAACTCATTGGTACAGTCGGGATTCGAACTTGCGACCTTTGCGTCGCAGGCAACTGCTCGAACCACTCGGCTACCACGGCTCAATGAATAATTTAATAAAATAACCTGTGTTCCTTAATACGGCACGTATCGTGAGGTTCCTTTTACCTCATCATCATCATCATCATATTCCAATACCGTCGCTCATAAATGTTATATTTATTATACATACATATCATTCGAGGATATCTCGATTCGAACAGGATTCGAACGTCAGTTTTCTCTAGACTTACAGACCTGTTTCGCTTCATCCACATTATTTAATCTCTTCATACATGCTCGCCGTTTTTGAGTACTCTTGGTGTTTCCATCATTGAGTGTCCGATCAATTAGTATAAATTTTTTGTTTATACTTTTATATAATTGAATGAGATGAGAAGCCTTTTCCCAGTAGTGGGACATTTTTTTTATAATTGTATATTTAATTACCCCTTCGGGACCCTTGTGGGAAGGCGTGAGGATATTATTTAAAAATTAAATTTATGTTGTAAATTATTGTAAATATATTACTGAAACCACAAATCCTAGAGATTACAGCATGGAGTTCTTCAAGAAGGGTGTGGAAAGATTCCTGCAGGGTCGGCATCGCGCGAGCGATACCCTTGGTATTGCAATACCAAGGCGCATCCATAGGCGGCGGTAACCACTTACCATCAGGTGGGCCGCATGCTATACATATATATCTTTGCTAAATTTCATCCAAATCTGTTCTGTAGTTATTGCTTCAAGGAGCAAAAATTCTCACAACCTTTCGCAATATTATCGTAGGAGTTAGTGCTATTGCACTGCGCAAACGCAGCTCGTCAACAATCATTCAGATACATAAACCTATTAAGCTATTGTACAGGTGTATATACATCCGGTGCAGCGGCCATTGACCACATACTGATACTAGATTCCATTACGTCACAAGATCTCTAATGCAGTGTTGAGTGACCCACTTCTGGCCTACCTACGTACTCACGCTTGTGTGTGTAATTTAATTACTTATTGGCTATGTTTGTTAAATGAATTTGTCAGTTTATAGTTTCTTTTTGTGATTATTAACTGGATGGAAACTGGTTTTTGAGAATAATGTTCGAACACAAGTATTTTTTATACTCATGCGACTTACTTTGAGTGTTTGATTCGAAAAGTTTAAATTTTAAGTGCAGACGTAGTCTTAAAATCTCTATAAATAGCTTTAACTTCTATATGAAACAAAAGTGGTATTAAAACATACGGCCCTTCTGATGGTAAGAGGTTACTGAAGGCTTATAGGTGCTTACAATAGCGTAGTATCTTTATTTAATTTACGTAGAGGAAAACTACGATCTTACCTATCGACTGCCAGATTTCAACGCAGACGGCAACTCCACTACTACACTCCAGTGGGAAAACTTCAACTTCGAATGGAAGTATCTGTCATGCTTTACCCTATTTTAAACGCCTGTAATCTTTAAGTTCTTCAAGTCAAAGATCAGAAACGCAAGCAAACTTAAGCCATTAAAAGTTATCAATACTAAATTGCTTCTTTCACTCACTGAATCAAAGTGATAGGGAATCCAAAAACTAATTTGAAGTAAGTTGTATGGGGCGATAAAATCGTGCACGTCACCGCTCCAAGGTGGCGGGCCGCGCGCCGCGCCGAGGGTAGGTGGCATCATTCGCCTTGACACTTGTACCCTCATCTATTTAGGGTCATCAACCTGTTCTTTTTAAAACTTGCTGGAAGATTTTAGCCTCGCCATTGGTAACGATTAAGTAGGAAAAGCAACTCGATCTACGAGCGAAGTTAAAGAATATAGATATTTACGGTCTTATTCATAATAAAACGCCTATCGAAGGTATAAAGCTATATTAGTAAAAACGTATTTTAAGCCTATCGAACGTTTGCTAAAAATCTTTATTCATAATCGTTCATTATGCCTCCAATAACTAAAATGGCGTTATTGCACACAGTGATACCATTTCGTAGAAAAATCCTGGTTTTAATGAGTTTTTCACTATGGATCGATACAAATTAAAAAAAAAAACGTCAAATGTCAAACATCGTGTAAACAAACGGCTCAAAATGGCAGAATAGCAAAATAATAAAGTATTGTAAGAAACTTTTGATATGATTTCTAATGCAAAAAAACGCGAGAGAAGTGAAAATTGGCTAAAAGGAAGACAAGCTACATCCCTCCACTTGTAGCAAACTACATGATACGGTATGTGTAATTCTAATATGCTTATTTTTATTTACATACACGCCAGGAAATACAGGCTCTTTTCCATATCGGCTTGTCGTAGTAAGTCGCGATCATACTCTCCCGTCCCTCGCACTCTCTCTGCGTTCAATGATCTCTTGGAGTCCAACTCTGATTGCGATTTGTTTGCGGATGGATGGCAGACTATTATGTCGGCTTGTCTTTGTGGCTTTGTGCAGGATTGGCAGGCGATTGTATGAATGTTGTTTAATATATTTTCATTAGTGTTGTGTATATGCTGTGTATATAATTCTACCTATTATGTACTGTATATATCGTGTACTGCATTTAAAGTAATTGGCTACTGGCCATTCTAATGTGTATTTCAAATAAATTAATAAATATGCGTGTAGTGCAATACTGGAATCAAATTATTTAATCACTATTGTTTTTAGGATGATCTTTGAAAAGAAAACATTTCCAACAATCTTAAAGGAGTATGTTAAATATAAATAAATATCAAGGTTATTATTTTTTATATTTTATTAATTCCCTCATATTTTCAGGTAACTATTAATGTACACTGTAGAGGCACCCCCTTCTCCAATGACTTCAAGTTCACAATTGCTGGGCCCAAAACCTAGAAACACAAAGATAAAGGTATATAAAACACTATAAAAAAGTTGTAATATTAGGATGTTTTAAATTGTATTATATTGTTTCAGATCTACAAGTCAAGCATGACAGTACTTTCACCTGCAGGACAAGTTGTTGTTAGTGAACTTGAATGTAGGAGGGAACTGCATGCAATGCAATTGAAAAATTAACACATGAAAATTTTAAGTTGGAAGCGGAATTATTAAAATACAAAATAGATTATTATAAAAATAAAATATAAATGAAATTGATTATCTTATTTAAGTGATTTTCTTTTATTTAATGATTTACCTGCAAGTGGGATGAACTTCATTCATTAAAGTGAGTTACTAAAAGCTTGCAAGATTGCAGCATTAGTAACTCTTCTGTACTGAACTCATTGTCCTCCATCATGTGTGTCTCATTATGCAAAACAGCAATATTGTGCAAAACTGCCAGAGCCACAACTGTATTTTTGACATTGCCAAATTTCATTGGCATGCCTTGGAGCAGGCATCTAAAGCGCTGTTTCCATACACCAAAACAACGTTCCACAACATTCCTTGTTGCAATATGTGCTATATTATAATTTTCTTCAGCATGGGTATGTGGATGTAATATTGGTGTAAACAAATATGGCTCTAGTTTGTATCCTGATTATCCATTATCCCTATCCATTAAATATGTGTGCATCATGAGTGCTTCCTCGCCACCTTGCCACAATGTCTCTGATGCACAGACTAGCATCACAGGTCACCTACAACAATCATGAATGTAGATTTTACAACACAAAAGGAAAGCTTCCTCATTACAATCATATGAGTCATGGACATATTCTCAAAAAGTTTACCTGTACATTGAGAGAGTAAAATCCTTTTCTATTTATATAATATTGAGCTAAATCACCACCATGCTTTTTTTAATCTTTATATGGGTGCAATCAATGCAGCCAATTATTGATGGGAAGTTCCTAATTCGGCGGAATTCCAGCATCAGCTTTTGTTCCTCTGCAAGGGTCGTAGGCATCTTTATTAAATCGGATGTATGGCGCGCTAGCGCACGCGCCACTCTGTTGCATATACGGCTTGTAGTGGGTTGAGACAACCCATGAAGGTCTCCAGCATCTTGGATCTAAAAGCAAACGTTTTCAAACCAGTTAAGATGTTTTTATGCTGAAAAGGATGAATATACTAATTCTCAGTTCGCAAAAATATTTCAGTCCCAAGACATATCTTGGGACCTCACAACGTCCCCAACATCTTATTGCCGTCAAAACTTGCAACTCTGGTGATGTGCCACAACCTTTAGCGTTCAGCTTCAAGTGTTCGCGGACTAAATTTATTATAAAATTTGCCGTTGATTTGGTGAACCGATACCGCTTGCGGAATTCTTCATCCTCCAAAGAAAACGGATTGCCTCTTTGCTGATATACTTTTCTACGTTGATTTACAGAGTTTTCAATGGCTGCAATACTTTGCAAGCTTTGTAAAGCTTGCATATTTATGAAGGTAACCTTTTTTAACAGTGTGCGTTGCGTACAAAACGATGTCGGATGTATTAGAAATCAAACAGTCATTGCATGCAAACGTCAATAATCAGCTGATTTCATGATTCAGCGGCCATGTTTTTTTCAAATATATTCTTATTGAAGGCATAAAGTAGGCCCTGAGGTGCTATAAATCTAAGGCATCTTATTGAAGAGTTAATGAACGTTTTAGCGCTATCGAGCTATTATGAATAACACTTTTTGACCGTCGCTCCTTAGCGAGCTTTTAAACGTACGATAAGTCATTATGAATAAGACCGTTAATCGACAATTGTCACTTACAAAAGAAAATTTTTCGTCAAAAGACAATATCTGCTGCAATATTTCAGACCTCAATCATGATGTCTAGAAAGAACTGGCGTTCTACTCTCTCGGCCGACCCGGTAAGGGGTCGGCGTGAACATATGTTATTATAATCAAATCGTTTTCGTATTCAGTATCATTCAATTACGACAAATACGGCTGCGGTAACAGCTCATCGTCAAGATAATAAATATGCATATCTACTCAATGAGTTGTAAATCCTTACTAATATTATAAATGTGAATGTCAGTTTGTTTGTCACGCTTTCACGTAACAACTACTTAACCGATCATCATAAAACTTTGTACACATATTCTTGGAGGTATTAGAAGTAACATAGGATACTTTTTATCGAAAAAAAATACGAAAGATAAAAAAGCAATCCACGCCGACGAAGCCGCGGGCACAGCTAGTAAAATTATAATTTTAACCTCTTACTCGTGTAAGAAAATACATTCAAAATTAAAATTTATCGAAAAGTACGTTCCATATTTAAAAACTGAAACTTCTAGTAAGCACCTTAAACCCAAAATGTGTTAGACGGTAAGTTCAAAAGTGAAACTACATAATTATGATTTTGATCATTTAACTTTTGTTTATTTTTTTCTTAAACATAGCAGTCCTGGTTAGCAGCCATTCATTGTTTATGTAACCCGTTTTAGATCTGTATATGATAGCGACACGGACTATAATTGACTATTTGCGATCGCAAATGAATATCTAGTTCCAGTCCGCGTAACATTTTTACTCGTTTTTTTTATTTTTCTAGTTACTTTACACAATTTATAGACCTGGCCGATGGTGTACGAAGACTCACAAAGTCAATATCATTGGTTCCATCCCCTGTGTAATTTTATAAGTTTTCCTGAACCTAAATACATACATAAGTTATATGTGGACACTGTTTGTCTATGTATTAACGTTATTTTTATTTATGTTTTTCTTTTTTTATGTGACTGTTTGTGTTCCTCTAAATAAAGTAAAATAAAAATAAAAATACATATCATCACGCCGTGTCCGTCACGGAGCAGGCAGAAGGAGTAGAGCGCAATTTCTCTCTAGACCTCTCCAGACTAGACTAGACCTCTTTCGCTTCATCCGCATTCATCAGTCTCTTCATACATACATGAATACTCCTACGGAATCTAAATACAGTTATCAGTAATATGGTCAGATGATATCGTGGCTGGAAGTAAAAAAAAGGCAATGGTTGCCTGCAAAATGCAATTGTTACAGGATCGGAACCAGTGGCGTGTAGGAGATGGTGGCGTTTATGCCCTGCAGTGGGTTGATAAGGGCCGAACACTAAATGAATTAATTGATTTAAATAAAGTCGCGGTGGCCGTGATTTGAGTAGTTGCCTGCGACGCAAAGATTGCAAGTTTTAATCCCGACTGCACCAAGAAATTTAAAGGCGTATGTATAGTCGTGCTGGAGTAACGGCAATGGACTCGCCACCTGCCACGTTGGCACCTAAAATATATCTCTGGCGGAAAGTGGGTATGCGGGTATCTACTACCAATGCAATAAAATATTTTTTCTTGAGTGAAACCGCAAGGCCCAGCAAGTGCGAGATCACTTTGATAGGTGTTAAGTAAAGTGGCGATACTTTACAAGTCTGACAACTCTAATTCTGAGCGGAAGGTCAGTTGTGCCCTATCTCTGTTTTGAATTAAAACCAAACACTTGTATTTATAACGGTTGTGAATATCTGTATTACACGATTTACTGTTGGAAATATTGCCAATAGGCACGCGAGGCAAAGAAGCGGAGTACATCGTTTGTTCGGTACCTGCTTTATCAAGTCAGTGTAAAGCCTGCTGTCCACTGCAAAGCGCTGGATTTATTGATACACACAATTTTAGCTTTAGTTGGACTATGAAAGACGAGTTATAGGTTCGTGCGGTGACGCCGCTTATAAAATAAAGTTTTTTAGGACGTAGGTCAGTTGATAGCTGTACGCTCATCATAAGTTATGTAATATCTTAACGCTAGTTTGTCCTGTGTTTGTTTAATAACAACATATATAACACCATAAATATATATATATATATTTTTATCCAATTAGAGTGGCAAACAAGCATACGGGCCCACCTGATGGAAAACGGTTATCGCAGCCTATTTACGCTTGCAATACCGAAGTATCACTTGCGCATTGCCACTCTGTGTTCGGAGAGTTATACTGTGTTGGCCGCACAATGGGACTAATCCCTCTGCTGCCAACACAATATAACAATCCTCCCCCCTCCCCAAGGAGCTCATTACTGGAAACCTTATTAAACCTTATTATATATAGTCTTGTTTGAGAAAGAGCGATAGAGTCACCATCTGTCACATTATCAATTAAATATAACTCATGCAAAAAGACGGTTTTAAGGATATACCTACATCTAAGTTACGCTCCAAACGTCCCCTTTTATTATAGCTATACTTATAATATTAATGATATATAATGACGGATTTTAAGGCGTATTTAAAATATAAAAAGTCAAGCGATTATAGAACTCTCTATGGACTGCAAGCTTTCTACCACTCAGCTCAACTTTATTAATTTGAACAATTTCTTAGCTAAAGATTGTATAAGTTGGTGAATTAAAAGTCGGTGATAAATAACCTTTGCCGCAGGATCGCACGTTGCCGCAATATGTCTGCTATTAGACGCTAGCCGTGCTATAATTTTACAAATTAACACGTAGCAAAGTAACCTATACCGAACGAAATATTTTACTTTACTTTACTTTACTTTTTTTTTTCTTTTTTTATACCACATGGGTGACAAACAAGCATGCGGTCCGCCTGATGGTAAGCGGTTACTGCCGCCTATGGACGCTTGCAACACCAGGGGTATCACTCGCGCGCTGCCGACCCTGCAGGAATCTTTTCACACCCTTCTTGAAGACCTCCATGCTGTACTCTCCAAGGAAAACCTCAACGGGGAGCTCATTCGACAGCCTGAGCGTTTGCGGAAGGAAACTCCTTTGGAACCGCGCAGTGCGACACCTTTGTGGTTCCAAGGTATGGGGATGAATTCCCCGTCGATGGCGAGAGGTGCGGTGGTAGAAGGTGGAAGTGGGCATCATATCGAACAATTCTGCAGAACACTCCCCGTTATACAAGCGGTAGAACACACACACTTTACTTTTTTTTTTTTTTTTTTTTTTTTTTTTTTTTTTTTTTGTATTGTCTCTCGTAGCGTGAGTTCCGGGAACTTTTGCTACTTAACCGGTCAATGGCGAGACCTAGGCCTCCAGCCAGGCACTTTAGTACTAAGCAACACAGCTAAGGGCACCCCCTGTGGGGTACGAACCTCGGCTTAGGGCGTTGCTGGATCGCGAGCTAGGGAGCTGGGCTGGACTGTTAATTTTATTTATCTATTATTTGGGGGCGGGATTTGCGCGTCTGGCTCGGCGCGGGCCGGCGTTTGCGGAGGAGGTCGGGGGGGAACATTACGGCTTATTCGCGTCGAGCCTCGCCGGCGAGGACGGAACAGTGGTCGGTTGTGTGTAGTGTTGGTATGTTTTAGTCGGGCGTCCTGGAGGACCGTTATGTCGTCATCCGGTTCGATGACGGCATGTCTTGGACGCCTTATCTTCGAGATAAGGGAAGGAGTGTATCGGGCGGCCGATACGACGAGGGGGTTGGGGTGATTTACAGCAGAATCGAAATGACGTTTGGACAGTTTTTTCAAAAACTGTTTTATAGTGGGGACTTTGAGGTCAACGTGGAGTTGACTATTACGCATGTACCACGGGGCACCTGTGGCTCTCCGGAGAAACCGGCTTTGGAGCACTTGCAGGGGGTTAAGTGTTGACTTGCTAGTGTGTGCGAACACTACACCCGCATATGTCATGATTGGTCGAATGCACGTCGTGTAAATCCTCACCTTGGATTTCAATGAGAGTTTACTTCGTGCATTCAACATGCTGTGAAGTCTACCGAGCGCGAAGGCGGCTCGCGCGCGTACCGCCTTTACGTGGTGTCGGAAAGAAAGGCGTTGATCGAGGATCACACCCAGGTATTTGGCTTTTTCTTCCCATGGAATGGGTTTGCCGAAGAGGGTGATGGGGGCTACCCGTGGGCGTTCGAGGCCTTTCCAGAATAGAATGGCTGCGCTTTTGGTCGGGTTCACTTCAATTCTCCATTTCCGGAACCACCGCCCCAGGGCTGTGACCGCGGATTGGAGGTTGTCGTGAATTCCCTCGGGAGTTCTACCTTTGTAGTAGATAGCCGTATCATCGGCGAATAGAGCGCTTTTAACTCGTCTAAGGAGGGGAATGTCGCTAGTATAAAGCGTGAATAGGAGTGGCGAGAGCACTGAGCCTTGCGGGACTCCTGCTCGTATGGGATGGGGGGAAGAGAGCGTGCCCTCGACTCTGTAGCGGAAGGAGCGGTTCGACAAAAAGTCCCGTACTATGCGTACTAGACGGTCCGGCACGCCCAACTGGTACAGCTTGTATATTAAGCCGTTGTGCCAGACCTTGTCGAATGCCTTCGCCACGTCGAAGAGGAGCATACCCGTGGTAAAACCGAATTGGAAGCCGCTACTGACGTCTTCCACAATACGGTGGACTTGTTGGACACAGGAGTGTTTGGTTCGAAAACCGAACTGTTGGTCAGGTATGACTTTCTTAGAGTCTGCAAAACTCTTTAATCTATTGTAGATAAGTCTCTCGTAAATCTTGCCAAGGACATTGAGGAGACTGATGGGGCGATAACTGGAGGCTTCGGTCTTGGGTTTCCCTGGCTTGGGAATACCTATGACCGTTGCACTTTTCCAGGATTGGGGGAAAAAGTTATTGCTCAGTGCGGCATTGAAGATGGCAGTGAGCAAAACTATGAGATAAGGAGAGAAGAGTTTGATAACTCTGTTAGTGATCCCGTCGGGACCCGGGGCTTTCCTGGGGTGTAGATCCTTGATCACTTTCCGGACTTCGTCGACCGTGATTGGGGCGATGACGTGGTCTGGGTCTTCGGAGGGTGGGAGAGATAGTTTGCTTTCGACCTCGGCTTCCACCTTATCGAGATGGCGCGGGTCTACCGGCAAGGTGCTGGGCGTACATTGAACCTCGAGACTGTCGGCCAGGCACTCGGACTTCTCGTCGTCGTCAAAGGCGGGCCCTTGATTTGAACGAGTGAGTGGAGGCATGGACGAGATTTTGTCCGATTTGAGTTTTCGTTGGAGATGCCAGAAGGCCAAGTGACTCGGTTCAAGTTCCCCTAGGAACTTGTTCCAGCGAGCGTCTCGCAGGTCTTTCATGCGGTATCTCAGCTTGCGCTGGAGTGACCTCAGAAAGGTGCGGTTCGCTTCAGTCGGGTGAGCTCTATGAGCTCGGAGGGCGGCGTTCTTTTCCGTCACTAGTTCACGCACGTCGTCGGGAAGTTTCCAGCGATGGTCTTCCATCACCGGAACTTGTCGTGAACAGGCGTCCACGGCTGACTGTACGTGAGCTGTGAGGGAATCGACCGCCTTTTGAGTGTCGGCTGCCGACTCTATGAGGGGCGGGATACTATCTAAGTGAACAGATGAAGAGGACTTGAGGAGTTCCTCCAGTTTTCTCCAGTCTGTTATCTTTTTCTGAGGCGGGGACTGACCTGAGTCCGGGGGGCCTAGTCGGGGGGAGAGCGCTAAGGTCACAGGTCGGTGGTCGGAATCTAATTCGTCGTGCGACCTCAACGAGTGCAAACGGAGGTTTACATTCTTGAGGATCGCAATGTCTAGTACGTCCGGTCGGTGGTTGATATTCTCAGGGTAGTGGGTGGGGTGCATAGGCGCAATGACGTCGAATTGGAGGAGCCCGCTGAGGTCCTCCAATTGGCGTCCTCTGTTATTTCGTGAGTGGCTGTTCCAAGCATCGCTCTTGGCATTCAGGTCGCCCGCGATAATAACCGAACTACTGAGGTTTATGAGGGCTTTGATATCAGCTTTAATATCGGCCGTTGAGTTAACTGGGGAACAGTATGCAGAGACAATCGTGATTGGCTGATGGCCGGTCATTCCTAATCGACAGATCGAGGTCTCAATGTGGGAGAGGGTTGGTGGTTGGATCGGGATACAGTGCAGGGACCTCTTGTAATAGATCAAAGTACCGCCGAGGGCGGATCGAGATCTATCGTTGCGAACTACGCAGTAGTTTGCAATTCTAGGGTCTCGGTGTGATGGTTTCAAGAAGGTTTCCTGCACTAAGAAAACGTCGATATTGTTGTCGCGGAGGAACGCGGCGATCTCTTCCTTTTGGCTGTGAATGCCGTTGGCATTAAAATAGCCAATGGAAAGTGATCGGGGTTTGATTCTGCTGCTTAAGTTTGTGTCCATTATTGGTTGGACGAGAAGGCAGCCAGGGACTCTGATACATCGGCGTAGTCGCCGAGCACCTTGAGGAGGGCCAGAGGGTCCTTCCGGACGGCCCTGAGGCTTCGTGCCATTTCGTTAACCCTTGAGAGGTTGACGGTGGAGAAAAGATCCGCCAGGAATGCCATGTTGGCGGAGGTTTCAGAGGGGGAGGAAGTGGGCTGGACCGCCTGGGGTCTGCGCGGGGGAGTAGCAGCCTGGGGCTGTTGAGGTTTGGCGGTGGAGAGCGACGGCAGAGGTGTAATCTGCGGGCTCGGGGCCGCTGAGGGGACAGGTGGGGACGCTTGTGGGAGGGGTGGAAAGTCCCTCGGAGGGAGGACCCTCCACGGGGAAGGTCGAGGTGGGGCGGGTTGCGTGGGGGGGGCGTTACGCCATTCGCGGGCCGCTGCCCTCTTTACCACGACTGGTCTGGGTTTGGGGGCTTTAGGGCAGCCCCTGTAGTTGGCCGGGTGGCCTTCCTGGCGGCATAGCACGCAGCTCGGAGGCGAGTCGGCGAGAGTGCGGTCCTTAGGGCGAGAGCAATCGCTCGTCCCATGATCACCCAGGCACTTGACGCACCTGGGTTTTGCGTTACAGTTACGCGATGCATGACCGTATAGTTGGCAGTTGTGACACTGCCCTATAGGGCCGCCCTTGTGGGGGGTTTCAACCCTTATGCCAGACAGGTGGCATATGGTTTTTATTTTGAAGACGGCTTTACCGTCGGGGGAGTTCTCGCAGATGGCGAGGACCATGTTAAATGCCTCTCCTTTTTAAAAGCATTTTGTCGGTGCATGCGGTGCACTTCCTTCACTGCGACATTCTGAGCCTTGAGGTCTTCTTTGATCGACTCTGTGTCGATTTCGCAAGGGACGCCGCGGATGACGACCCGGAGTAATCGGTCCTCCGGCAGATCATAAGTGTGGTATTCCACACTTCTGGCCTGCAGGAGCTTCGTGAAGGCTCGGAACTCGGTCGAGTTTGGGAGGTGCACCTTAATGCCTTCGGCTGTGGCAGTAGCGCGAGTGAAATTTATGCGGTTGGTTTGGCACCAACCGGAGATTTCCGTCCACTTGGCCTTTGTGTGGACGAAAATAGGGGGACACGAGCGCTCCTTCGTCGAGGAGGGCCGCGTGGGTCGCGGGACGGGGGAAAGCCGGCTAGCCTGAGTGGCTTCGGCTTCCGGAGAGGCGTGGGGGGCGGGAGAGGGGGGTGCCGGTGAGGGGGCTACCGTGGAGGACTGTGCGGAGGGCACGGGCACGGTCTTGGGGGCTTTAGTGGGGGGAGAAGGTGAGGTTGAAGCCTCCTTCTTTTTTGCGCGTCTGGCGCGCTTCTTGGAGCCCGTGACGGGCGTAAATTCGTCCGAGGAGCCCTCGGACGACTCGGATTGTAATGACTCCATTTCGGAGTCCACAATGACAGATTCGGGGGACAAGGGGGAGTCTTGAGACTTATTGGCCTCGTTAGTGACGGCTATGATTGCGCTCTTGTCCAGCGCTGCAGTCGCCTCGGCGGTGGGGGTACCCGCGTTTATATCGCGGGTGTACTCGTCATATTGACGTCGGAGGGTGGGCACGGCGTCTAAGAGCCGCGCGAGAAAAGCCAGTGAGGCTTGGGGGTCCACACTTGTGGACATGGTGGATGCAGACGTGGGAGGGCAAGGCGGTAAGGGAAACGTGTTTCGGGGCGCGGTCGCCCAGGGGAAGAAACACGTAAAGAAACCCCTGGTGACTTAAACGTTAGGGTCCCGATCCCCGGGGGGTTGACCCGGGGGTGTGTACTGAACCCTCCCTGTCGGGTGTAGACAGGGAGGTGAGTGTGCCTATGGTGTGAGCCCTAAGCTTGTATTCCCGCTGCCAGTCTTATTGTGCAGCGGGTCCCTGACAGTTCCGGTGTAGAGAGCACTAGTCCGTGGACAGTGCCCAAACTAGCACCGGAGGGTAGGAGGTAAGGGATAGGTAGGGTGGGTGGTGGGTGATAACCAGGCGCGACTAGGGTAGACCCCAAGGCCGGTGAACCTGGTCCCGTCCGTTTGTAGCCTTACCCTGAAGGGGCAAGGCTAAGAGCGCAACGGGGCAGCGCCCCACTCGGTTTCGTTGGCACCGTTTGGTTTCCACCGAGTGACCACGAAACTGTGGATTTTCCCAGAAGGGGACAAATATTATTGTCGAGAAACAAGAATTGTGATTGTTGTTGCCTTGAAAAAGGCGACCAACAATCACCACGTGCGGTGCGTAGCGGCTAGCTAACGCGTGGCGATTTGCGTAGCGGCGGGTGTGGCTTCTGCCGGTCGTAACGGGCGCAGAGCGCGGGAGCGGTGGGAGCACACGTCTGCTCGGTACGGCGGCCGGAGCGAGAATCGCCACACTTTACTTTACTTTACTTTACTTTATATAGTGAGAAAGACCAGGTCGAAACTTGATAAGAAATCGAGTGTAACGTAAATTTCCAATATTCTTAGTAGCGTCATTTGCAACCTATTAGGATAGGTAGTAACTTTATGATACAAAAATTCATACCTCATTATTTATATATTGCCATCTAGATATTTATCTTTTGGGGGTATTGGCAAAGCGTGCCCGACCTGTCAGTGTTTTGATGTGTATAAGTCTAGACAGAAATCTCACTCTGCCTCTCTACTCTTTCTCCCCGTAAGAGATTCGGCCGTAAGGAGTTCTCATGCGAGTTACACCTATCCTTACGCCTTACAAAGACTCGAATATGCATACATCATCAATACACATAATAAAAATATTACGCATCGCTGTCTGTACATTGAAATACAATTGGGACCTTTATCAGCGCAAATGATCGTTAGAATTTTTGCCTGTTTATATCTGTTTGTTTGTGCGTTTGTGCACGCTAATATCAGAAACGGTTTATCCGATTTAGATGTGGATTTCAGTAATATATTGTAGTAAGCTTCACTAAAAACAAAATAAACCAAAAGATATATATACCTCAACTATCAAATCAATATTCAAATAGGATCAAATAGATCGGACTCTCAAGGACGGGAACGTTAAGAGTACTCGAAACCAACGAGCATGTATGAAGAGACTGATGAATGTGGACGAAGCGAAAGAGGTATGTAAGTCTAGAGAGAACTGGCGCTCTATACTCTCTGCCTACCCCGTTAGGGACTTGGCGTGATGATATGTATGTATGTATATATATACCTCGCGGGCGAAGTCGTAGGCACAGCTAGTCATAAATAAATAAGAGCCGTGGTGGCCGAGTGGTTCAAGACAAAGATTGTAAGCTCGAATCCCGACTGTACCAATGAGTTTTTGTGATCTTAATCTTAAGTAGAGTGATTAGTCACACTAGCTTTACGGTGAAGGAAAATGTCGAAAAGAAACCTACATACGTTTGAGAGCAAAATTCAAAGGCGTATGTATGTATAGTCCGCGCTTGAATAACGGCGATGGACTCCCCATCTGTCACATCGGCGGAAAGTGAGCGTGTGGGTATTACCTAAACACCCCTGCCTTCCACTACAGGGACGCTTATGGGATGGCGTGAGGATATATATTATTATTTATATCTAAGTGAAAATAAATCAAATAATTAAGTATTTCAGGCAGTAGAAAAAAAATCACATCATGCCAGAATTTGTTAGGTTCGAGTATTGAGCCCGCTACCATGGCCCACAGGTGGCATTTACATTCATAAACATGTAGTATACATCCAATGACGTATTGACAGGAGAGATGGCATGTAGAGATGATGTGGTTCACACGAGCGCGTGCGCAGATCAAAGGCCCGTGCCGCGACCGCATGACTCTGGTGAATACACGCCCTTTCACTTTCCCGGGGTGCGGGCGCGTTGTATCTCATCACGGGAAATAAATTATCGTCAATAAAATATATCAACGACTTTTATAGATGTATTATTATGTATTACAATTAACAATACATAAGTACTAATGCTGTAACATAATAATATTGTTATTGTACCTATACTAAATGATTTGAAAAGAGTAACCATGGAGTTGCTTGCCGGTTCTTCTCGATGGAAACGGCCAACCCGAACCGTGCACCTTTTTCGACGGTTTATAAGTGCCCATCTAGGAGTCCTAGATGGCCTGGTGATGGTTTGTGAAATAAAATATCTTGATTTTGATTTAGTTTTTGAACAATGTTTACAAAAACAGTTCTTAAAATTACATATAAAATATTTGTGCCAGATCTGACACGCGCCACGTGCCAAGAAGACTAGCTTCACTGCCAAGCTGGATAGCAATGCTGATTCTCTGAGCGAGACATACAGTAATAATAATGTTTAATTTATTTTCTTTCACAAAACATCTGAGCAACTAGCAAGTTAAACAATTGTATGATATATATATCGTATATAACGTCTTTAATCATTGTGTTAAGTTAAATTCTCGGTACTTTATCGAAACCTATGTGGGCGTGTCTTTCGCTTCGTCTACATTCATCAGTCTCTTCATATATGCTTGCCGGTTTCGAGTACTCTTGACGTTCCCGTCCTAGAGCGTCCGATCGATTTGGACTAGGTAGTTGGAACGTGGCCTTCCTCTGCCTCTTCTTGCACGCACTTTTGCTTTGTATATCTGTTTCGTCAATCTTTCTTCATTGTCCAAAACCAAACTTACCTGCCTTTCGTCATCTTTACAATCACACCTCGTTCACGTCAGTTGTTTTGCGAATAACTTCATAGAGGATTCGGTCTGAAATCGTTACGCCGCACATATTTCGAAGAGATCGCATTTCAACTGTATTTATGCTATTTTCATGCTTCCTCTGACAAACTTAGGTTTTGCTACCGTACAATAAAGTGCGCACTAATGTAAAGCTGTGAACAGCTCCTCGAGCATTATCGCTCAGACTTTTACTGTTTATCAACGTCGACATGGACCCATTCACTTTATTACCGGCAATTATCCTTTTTTCAACGGCCTTTTCATACTTTCTATCTTGGGTGAACTTGCTTATATATGTATTTAAAGAACTTTAATTTATGAACGTCTATTCTTATGTCGTTCTTAAATCCACAAACCTTACTAAGTGACCACTTTGTTTTTTTTTTTTTTTTTACTATGGCAGTACATTAGGTCCATAGTAAACCTTATTGATTCTGTTCTTTTATTAATCATACGATGCTCAGGTGTAAAGGTCATTGTCTACCGGTCAATAATATGATGTCATCTCCACGCGACGAATTGGCACCTTGGCACTTACGTAGGTATATGTTGTCCTAAAATACAAGCTGTCAGCTTCGTTTGATCATGTTTGTGAATCTAAATCCTCCAGGGCTTCATGCAATAATACGAATAAAAAAATCAAAATCTATTCTCGAATATTAGCGACACTAATGGACGTTGAATGATTTTTTTAGGTATACATATAAAGAATTTATATAAGAAGATATATATATATATATATAATATATATACAGTCGGGATTCGAACTTGCGACCTTTGCGTCGCAGGCAACTGCTCGAACCACTCGGCCACCACGGCACTAGGTATACATATAAAGAATTTATATAAGAAGATATAATAAGATAACATACCTTCTTTATACCGAGTGTTTAAAATGTAACTTCAATAATTATTTATTGAAGTTACATGCCGTGGTGGCCGAGTGGTTCGAGCAGTTGCCTGCGACGCAAAGGTCGCAAGTTCGAATCCCGACTGTACCAATGAGTTTTTCTGAACTTAAGTACAGTGATTAGTCACACCACGAGCTTAACGGTGAAGGAAAACATCGAGAGGAAACCTGCATACGTCTGAGAAGAAATTCAAAGGCGTGTGTATAGTCGTGCTGGAGTAACGGCGATGGACTCGCCATCTGTCACGTTGGCACCTAATATACCTCTGGTGGAAAGTGGGTGTGTGGGTATTACCTGTACACCTCTGCCTACCCCTTCGGGGACCCTTGTGGGAAGGCGTGAGGATATATATAAGTAACATTTTAAATTTGTTGTTATTGTTAAATGTGTGTAAGTGCTTAGTCACCCCACGAGCTTTACGGTGAAGGAAAACATCGAGAGGAAGCCTGCATACGTTTGAGAAGTAATTCAAATGCGTATGTATAGCAGTGCTTGAGAACGACCACGACCACAGATGAAAACATCATTATAGATAGTGCTATACACGAAGACGCGCCCCACTATTCTTCCTCATAGTTTACAGTGTAAATGCGCAACCTTTCATTAATTTTTTAGTATTATCGGTACACAATGATTACCTATGAGTGCACACGCACACTACAATTAATACACTCGGGTCATACTCGTCCGGAGCGCGTCTTCATGGATGGGACTATCTGTAACCCTCCAGTTGGTTATCGAAAGAGAAAATTTATCGCCAGTTCTTCTGGAGCCTTAGCTTAGCGCTATTAAATAATAGTATGTTGGTTTAACGACAGATAATACCTAAATACATTTCGCACTTTTCAATAACAAGGGTCCCCATGTGGGAAGGCGTGAGGATATTACATGTATTAATTATAAATATCGACAGCAAAACAATTTGTCTCTAATTGGCTGAGGCATTGGGCATATATGTCTTTAGTGTAGAGAATCTCCGTTGAGAATTACTTTAAAAAACGCCAACTTTCTACAAATCCCGTATTCTCGCTCCGGCCGCCGTACCGAGCAGACGTGTGCTCCCACCGCTCCCGCGCTCTGCGCCCGTTACGACCGGCAGAAGCCACACCCGCCGCTACGCAAATCGCCACGCGTTAGCTAGCCGCTACGCACCGCACGTGGTGATTGTTGGTCGCCTTTTTCAAGGCAACAACAATCACAATTCTTGTTTCTCGACAATAATATTTGTCCCCTTCTGGGAAAATCCACAGTTTAGTGGTCACTCGGTGGAAACCAAACGGTGCCAACGAAACCGAGTGGGGCGCTGCCCCGTTGCGCTCTTAGCCTTGCCCCTTCAGGGTAAGGCTACAAACGGACGGGACCAGGTTCACCGGCCTTGGGGTCTACCCTAGTCGCGCCTGGTTATCACCCACCACCCACCCTACCTATCCCTTACCTCCTACCCTCCGGTGCTAGTTTGGGCACTGTCCACGGACTAGTGCTCTCTACACCGGAACTGTCAGGGACCCGCTGCACAATAAGACTGGCAGCGGGAATACAAGCTTAGGGCTCACACCATAGGCACACTCACCTCCCTGTCTACACCCGACAGGGAGGGTTCAGTACACACCCCCGGGTCAACCCCCCGGGGATCGGGACCCTAACGTTTAAGTCACCAGGGGTTTCTTTACGTGTTTCTTCCCCTGGGCGACCGCGCCCCGAAACACGTTTCCCTTACCGCCTTGCCCTCCCACGTCTGCATCCACCATGTCCACAAGTGTGGACCCCCAAGCCTCACTGGCTTTTCTCGCGCGGCTCTTAGACGCCGTGCCCACCCTCCGACGTCAATATGACGAGTACACCCGCGATATAAACGCGGGTACCCCCACCGCCGAGGCGACTGCAGCGCTGGACAAGAGCGCAATCATAGCCGTCACTAACGAGGCCAATAAGTCTCAAGACTCCCCCTTGTCCCCCGAATCTGTCATTGTGGACTCCGAAATGGAGTCATTACAATCCGAGTCGTCCGAGGGCTCCTCGGACGAATTTACGCCCGTCACGGGCTCCAAGAAGCGCGCCAGACGCGCAAAAAAGAAGGAGGCTTCAACCTCACCTTCTCCCCCCACTAAAGCCCCCAAGACCGTGCCCGTGCCCTCCGCACAGTCCTCCACGGTAGCCCCCTCCCCGGCACCCCCCTCTGCCGCCCCCCACGCCTCTCCGGAAGCCGAAGCCACTCAGGCTAGCCGGCTTTCCCCCGTCCCGCGACCCACGCGGCCCTCCTCGACGAAGGAGCGCTCGTGTCCCCCTATTTTCGTCCACACAAAGGCCAAGTGGACGGAAATCTCCGGTTGGTGCCAAACCAACCGCATAAATTTCACTCGCGCTACTGCCACAGCCGAAGGCATTAAGGTGCACCTCCCAAACTCGACCGAGTTCCGAGCCTTCACGAAGCTCCTGCAGGCCAGAAGTGTGGAATACCACACTTATGATCTGCCGGAGGACCGATTACTCCGGGTCGTCATCCGCGGCGTCCCTTGCGAAATCGACACAGAGTCGATCAAAGAAGACCTCAAGGCTCAGAATGTCGCAGTGAAGGAAGTGCACCGCATGCACCGACAAAATGCCGGAGAGGCATTTAACATGGTCCTCGCCATCTGCGAGAACTCCCCCGACGGTAAAGCCGTCTTCAAAATAAAAACCATATGCCACCTGTCTGGCATAAGGGTTGAAACCCCCCACAAGGGCGGCCCTATAGGGCAGTGTCACAACTGCCAACTATACGGTCATGCATCGCGTAACTGTAACGCAAAACCCAGGTGCGTCAAGTGCCTGGGTGATCATGGGACGAGCGATTGCTCTCGCCCTAAGGACCGCACTCTCGCCGACTCGCCTCCGAGCTGCGTGCTATGCCGCCAGGAAGGCCACCCGGCCAATTACAGGGGCTGCCCTAAAGCCCCCAAACCCAGACCAGTCGTGGTAAAGAGGGCAGCGGCCCGCGAATGGCGTAACGCCCCCCCCACGCAACCCGCTCCACCTCGACCTTCCCCGTGGAGGGTCCTCCCTCCGAGGGACTTTCCACCCCTCCCACAAGCGTCCCCACCTGTCCCCTCAGCGGCCCCGAGCCCGCAGATTACACCTCTGCCGTCGCTCTCCACCGCCAAACCTCAACAGCCCCAGGCTGCTACTCCCCCGCGCAGACTCCAGGCGGTCCAGCCCACTTCCTCCCCCTCTGAAACCTCCGCCAACATGGCATTCCTGGCGGATCTTTTCTCCACCGTCAACCTCTCAAGGGTTAACGAAATGGCACGAAGCCTCAGGGCCGTCCGGAAGGACCCTCTGGCCCTCCTCAAGGTGCTCGGCGACTACGCCGATGTATCAGAGTCCCTGGCTGCCTTCTCGTCCAACCAATAATGGACACAAACTTAAGCAGCAGAATCAAACCCCGATCACTTTCCATTGGCTATTTTAATGCCAACGGCATTCACAGCCAAAAGGAAGAGATCGCCGCGTTCCTCCGCGACAACAATATCGACGTTTTCTTAGTGCAGGAAACCTTCTTGAAACCATCACACCGAGACCCTAGAATTGCAAACTACTGCGTAGTTCGCAACGATAGATCTCGATCCGCCCTCGGCGGTACTTTGATCTATTACAAGAGGTCCCTGCACTGTATCCCGATCCAACCACCAACCCTCTCCCACATTGAGACCTCGATCTGTCGATTAGGAATGACCGGCCATCAGCCAATCACGATTGTCTCTGCATACTGTTCCCCAGTTAACTCAACGGCCGATATTAAAGCTGATATCAAAGCCCTCATAAACCTCAGTAGTTCGGTTATTATCGCGGGCGACCTGAATGCCAAGAGCGATGCTTGGAACAGCCACTCACGAAATAACAGAGGACGCCAATTGGAGGACCTCAGCGGGCTCCTCCAATTCGACGTCATTGCGCCTATGCACCCCACCCATTACCCTGAGAATATCAACCACCGACCGGACGTACTAGACATTGCGATCCTCAAGAATGTAAACCTCCGTTTGCACTCGTTGAGGTCGCACGACGAATTAGATTCCGACCACCGACCTGTGACCTTAGCGCTCTCCCCCCGACTAGGCCCCCCGGACTCAGGTCAGTCCCCGCCTCAGAGAAAGATAACAGACTGGAGAAAACTGGAGGAACTCCTCAAGTCCTCTTCATCTGTTCACTTAGATAGTATCCCGCCCCTCATAGAGACGGCAGCCGACACTCAAAAGGCGGTCGATTCCCTCACAGCTCACGTACAGTCAGCCGTGGACGCCTGTTCACGACAAGTTCCGGTGATGGAAGACCATCGCTGGAAACTTCCCGACGACGTGCGTGAACTAGTGACGGAAAAGAACGCCGCCCTCCGAGCTCATAGAGCTCACCCGACTGAAGCGAACCGCACCTTTCTGAGGTCACTCCAGCGCAAGCTGAGATACCGCATGAAAGACCTGCGAGACGCTCGCTGGAACAAGTTCCTAGGGGAACTTGAACCGAGTCACTTGGCCTTCTGGCATCTCCAACGAAAACTCAAATCGGACAAAACCTCGTCCATGCCTCCACTCACTCGTTCAAATCAAGGGCCCGCCTTTGACGACGACGAGAAGTCCGAGTGCCTGGCCGACAGTCTCGAGGTTCAATGTACGCCCAGCACCTTGCCGGTAGACCCGCGCCATCTCGATAAGGTGGAAGCCGAGGTCGAAAGCAAACTATCTCTCCCACCCTCCGAAGACCCAGACCACCTCATCGCCCCAATCACGGTCGACGAAGTCCGGAAAGTGATCAAGGATCTACACCCCAGGAAAGCCCCGGGTCCCGACGGGATCACTAACAGAGTTATCAAACTCTTCTCTCCTTATCTCATAGTTTTGCTCACTGCCATCTTCAATGCCGCACTGAGCAATAACTTTTTCCCCCAATCCTGGAAAAGTGCAACGGTCATAGGTATTCCCAAGCCAGGGAAACCCAAGACCGAAGCCTCCAGTTATCGCCCCATCAGTCTCCTCAATGTCCTTGGCAAGATTTACGAGAGACTTATCTACAATAGATTAAAGAGTTTTGCAGACTCTAAGAAAGTCATACCTGATCAACAGTTCGGTTTTCGAACCAAACACTCCTGTGTCCAACAAGTCCACCGTATTGTGGAAGACGTCAGTAGCGGCTTCCAATTCGGTTTTACCACGGGTATGCTCCTCTTCGACGTGGCGAAGGCATTCGACAAGGTCTGGCACAACGGCTTAATATACAAGCTGTACCAGTTGGGCGTGCCGGACCGTCTAGTACGCATAGTACGGGACTTTTTGTCGAACCGCTCCTTCCGCTACAGAGTCGAGGGCACGCTCTCTTCCCCCCATCCCATACGAGCAGGAGTCCCGCAAGGCTCAGTGCTCTCGCCACTCCTATTCACGCTTTATACTAGCGACATTCCCCTCCTTAGACGAGTTAAAAGCGCTCTATTCGCCGATGATACGGCTATCTACTACAAAGGTAGAACTCCCGAGGGAATTCACGACAACCTCCAATCCGCGGTCACAGCCCTGGGGCGGTGGTTCCGGAAATGGAGAATTGAAGTGAACCCGACCAAAAGCGCAGCCATTCTATTCTGGAAAGGCCTCGAACGCCCACGGGTAGCCCCCATCACCCTCTTCGGCAAACCCATTCCATGGGAAGAAAAAGCCAAATACCTGGGTGTGATCCTCGATCAACGCCTTTCTTTCCGTCACCACGTAAAGGCGGTACGCGCGCGAGCCGCCTTCGCGCTCGGTAGACTTCACAGCATGTTGAATGCACGAAGTAAACTCTCATTGAAATCCAAGGTGAGGATTTACACGACGTGCATTCGACCAATCATGACATATGCGGGTGTAGTGTTCGCACACACTAGCAAGTCAACACTTAACCCCCTGCAAGTGCTCCAAAGCCGGTTTCTCCGGAGAGCCACAGGTGCCCCGTGGTACATGCGTAATAGTCAACTCCACGTTGACCTCAAAGTCCCCACTATAAAACAGTTTTTGAAAAAACTGTCCAAACGTCATTTCGATTCTGCTGTAAATCACCCCAACCCCCTCGTCGTATCGGCCGCCCGATACACTCCTTCCCTTATCTCGAAGATAAGGCGTCCAAGACATGCCGTCATCGAACCGGATGACGACATAACGGTCCTCCAGGACGCCCGACAAAAACATAACAACATTACACACAACCGACCACTGTTCCGTCCTCGCCGGCGAGGCTCGACGCGAATAAGCCGTAATGTTCCCCCCCGACCTCCTCCGCAAACGCCGGCCCGCGCCGAGCCAGACGCGCAAATCCCGCCCCCAAATAATATATAAATAAAATTAACAGTCCAGCCCAGCTCCCTAGCTCGCGATCCAGCAACGCCCTAAGCCGAGGTTCGTACCCCACAGGGGGTGCCCTTAGCTGTGTTGCTTAGTACTAAAATGCCTGGCTGGAGGCCTAGGTCTCGCCATTGACCGGTTAAGTAGCAAAAGTTCCCGGAACTCACGCTACGAGAGACAATACAAAAAAAAAAAAAAAAAAAAAAACAAATCCCGTGTGACAGTGGACCCGTAGGCTAAGGCGCGTTCGACACGTTGCTCTGTGTTCGTCGGCGGGTTGTCGTGCAGGTTTTTGCTCGCGGCTGTACGCAGAAATGAAAGCCGCCCGGGGATACAATTGCACCCAACCTGTTGCCTGCTTCCGCTGTACACGGAACTCATGTATGGCAATGGTGATTTGTATTCCTGCACCAATGGATTGTTGACGGATTAAAATTGACACGATGTCCTATATCTATAAAAATAAATAAAATTATAGTGCCTGTTTATAATATTTAAATAACCGCTTTTTAATAAATGCATATGGATTAAAGCATATAATTATAAGCATGTTCACACGAGATGGAAAGTATGAAAAAGATATTAAAAGAAGGATAACTGCCGGAAATAAGGTAAATGGAGCCATGTCGGCGTTGATGGGCAGTAAAAGTCTGAGCAAGAATGCTCGAGTTGCTGTCCACAACGCGATATTGGTACCTACCTTATTGGATGGCAGCGAATCCTGGGTATGTCAGAGGAAGTATGAAAATAGCTTGAATGCAGTTAAGATGCGATCGCTTCGAAAAATGTGCGGAGTAACGATTTTAGATCGAATCCGCATTGAAGAGATTCGCAAATCAACTGGCGTGAATGAGGGCGTGATTGTAAAGATGAAGAAAGGCATGTTACGTTGGTTTGGACACATAGAAAGGATGAGTGAAGAAAGATTGACGAAACAGATATACAAAGCAAAAGTGTGTGCAAGAAGAGGCAGAGGAAGGCCACGGTCCAACTACCTGGATCAAATCGATCGGACTCTCAAGGACGGGAACGTTAAGAGTACTCGAAACCGACGAGCATGTATGAAGAGACTGATGAATGTGGACGAAGCGAAAGAGGTATGTAAGTCTAGAGAGAACTGGCGCTCTATACTCTCTGCCTACCCCGCTAGGGACTTGGCGTGATGATATGTATGTACCAAAACAACATTTATTAAAAAAAAATTCTGTCTATCTGTTAATTCCGGCTAACCTCTGAAACGGGTGGACCGATTTTGTCAGGTATTTCACTGATAGATAGCTGATGCTGTTGATAGCATAGCTGATGAGCTAGAGCATTTGGCTACATTTATTTTAGAAGCCGACCAATAACTTTTTTCAATGTCACGCGGACGAAGTCACGGGCACAGCTAGCGGCTAATATATCTATTATCTCCTTATAGAATATCTAGACCTCTAAAATTTTTTTTTAATTTTTTTAAGGCGGTATAAGATCAAAACAACCCGAAATTATTAATTAATATCTGTAGGCTGCATGAAACACCTGACCTCGGTGAATAAATCAAAAAAACACTTATACGAACACCTTACTGTAATGCCGCCTCGGTGCACCCTTCCGCGCGACACAGATATGAGACATTTATTTTATTAATAAATGGTTCGAGGTTCCGTAGTTGCCTGCAACGTCGAGAGGATGCCTGCATACGTTTGAGAAGAAATTCAAAGACGTATGTATGTTTCTTCAGTAACAGCGATGGACTCGCCAACTGTTACCCTAAATATTTATCTGGCGGTAATTAACTGTGTATATGTACTCTACACACCTCTGTACCACTTTGGGGACCCTTATAGCATTCAATTTATAAATAAATTCTTTGCCACAGTAATTGCATGACATTTTATATAATGCAGCGATTACTTTCACATTGAAGCCACGGCTTTGAACACAAACATAAACCAAAATGTCGAAGAGTTAATTGAGGACTTGTCAAGTGCAGCGCCAAAAGCTCGCCGCCGCCCCGTGGGAGAGACATATTTACGAGATGTATTCATACAATTTTGACGTAGTTGTAGGGGGCAGAGATCAATGGATACAAGTATGTAAGTGAATAAGCAATATCATTTCGAGGAAGCTCATTGTGGAATGCACTTTGCTGGTTCATTTCAAAAACATTGATTAACTTTGCGGGTACAGGGAACACTTATTGTACGTCAAATTACCATTACAACAGGTTCCATGATAATACCTGATAGGAGTCAAACAGTGCAGCTTCCCGATTTTCTTTTAAGATTGGTTTCTAATTGTTTTTTTTAGGCGGTACGTAACTATCTCTGTTCAACGTTTTAGATTGTTGGCACAGCGATTTTTACCTTGTTGGCTATTCTTGTGTATACTATATGCATACACATCAAGTTTTTCAAATTTCAAAATATATTGCGAATATTTGAAACTTATAACTAGAAATATAGACCTTTATCTATGAACTTGTCCACTATATAGATAGTTTACTTTCAAGAAATGATGATTATTTCATGCACATTCAAATTGTACGCCGAAGAAATCTATATAAGAGTAATATCTTTAAGTTGAGAATTAATTTTGATCTAGTTATTATAAAAATAACTTGCGGCGTGTATTTTTGGATTTTCCATACTTTTGCAAATTTATTTTCGGCGGTGAGGTGCGAGCCTTTTCACCGCGATGCCGGGGGCGGTCACAGATATATTTTAGCTGAATTAACAGAGAATATGTTTCATTCTAGGAATTGAATACCAAAGAAATATCTACTTTAAAATGTATCTTGTTTCTCTAAATTATACTTCCTTTATTTCACCTACCAATTTTTGAATTGAAAATAGACAATTAAATCTCTTTTGGAATTTTGTCACGACACATTAATATAATTTTATACCTGCATGCCATCCTCGAACATAAGAACTGGTTTAAGAACACCCAAATGCAGACTTACATAACCCTTATTTACACATACAGACGCAATATTATCGCTACTGGTTACACAGAGAACAATCAAACGTTATCTCATACATGTTAAGTAATGTTGTCTTCCTCCTCGCCTTTCATAATGAATTCTCATTTGTGTTATAATTATGAGGATTACGTTTATAGTTCAATTACTTGTCAGTTACGTCGTTAAAATGTTGAATTACGTTCACATTAGTCAGCCTGGTTTGTGGTCAGAGCGGCTAGCGAAGCTTGAGGCCGCAGTTTCGGTACCCGCTTGGGGCAGATACCTTTTATAAGTAACTAGCTGTTCCCGCGACTTCGTCCGCGCGGAAAAGTGATATTAAGCAGCATTTTTTTTAAGTTTCAAGCTTCTAGCTTCAAAAATGACGAACCCTACATACAAACTTTAATCCCCTATTTCAACCCCTTACAACCCTTTTTCGCATTAAAAAGTAGCCTATGTCTTTCCTCAAGCTCTAGGCTATATCTGTACCAAATTTCATTTAAATCAGTTCAGTAGTTTAGGCGTGAAAAGGTAACAGACAGACAGAGTTACTTTCGCATTTATAATATTAGTAGGGATTGTCTCTCGTGAGTTTCAGAAACTTTTGCTACATATTTAACTGATCAATGGCGGTGACCAGTGGGTAAATTTGTGTATTTTTTTTTATTTAGAACGTCTTCCTCTGCCTCTTGTTTTTTTTTATTTTGACTCTGACTCACGCTTTTGATTTGTGCAAGAAGAGGCAGAGGAAGACCACGTTCCAACTACCTAGATCAAATCGATCGGACGCTCAAGGAAAGGAACGTCAAGAGTACTCGAAACCGACGAGCATGTACGAAGAGACTGATGAATGTGGACGAAGTGAAAGAGGTATGTAAGTCTAAAGAGAACTGGCACTCTATGGTCTCTGCCTACCCCGTTAGGGACTCGGCGTGGTGATATGTATGTATTTTTTTATTTGTATCTCGTAGAGCGAGACGCGTTGGATTCACATTTATGATCACTGCTCCGCTCCGTTGAGTAGGACCAAATTAAGCTATACAACTTGAATCACTCTATCTATTTATGATAATCGCATTGAAATTCATTGCGTAGTTTAAAAGATCTGAGCGTACAGACGGCGGGAAATTACTTTGCTTTATACTATTTAAAGATGTCACATATTTATTAAGCATTGTTTATCACTCCAAACGACGTGTGAATTATCTTAATTTCTCATAAGTTTTTGACATCTTATGTAATGTCAAAAACAATGAAAAATTGTACGTAAGCGTTCTCAGGTGCGTACGAGCGTTAAATCTGTTATTAATTTCACCCGTCCGGATGCAACTCAATGAAAACCAAGCATTATTACCATATCGAAACAAAAGAAAGTGGCTTATTACCACCGACAATAATATCGCTACTCATTACAACGTGAAGTGATTCGGAAACAACACGGAAAACACGCGCCACTAATAACGGAAGCTTGAATGTCATAGAATTCGTGTTAATTATGGAAATTTTTACGTGGTGGGGTTATTAGCCCCGTCATGTCAATGGACGGTCAAAATGCTATGTCTAGGTCTTGCGGTGGCTCATAGGACGTTAAGACTAGACTAGAAAGTAATGCGAAATCATAATTTAGTGTCAAGTTGGCCGAGTGGTTTAAGAAGTCAATGTACAAATGTGTTTACAGGTAAGTATGTACGGAGAATGGAACAGAGGATGTTGCAATACCAAGCTGTTCGAGGACCCTAATGGGAAATGGATCTGGTTAATCCGTAAATGTCGGATTTGTGTTTCTACATTTTCTTGAGTTAAGTAAGGTGGCCTTAGTAGCTCGTTAAGTCAATCAGTTTGTGTCAAATTAAGTACTGTGACCGGGAGTGAACTGGCACTCAGATTACTCTGCCTACCCCGTTAGGTACTCAGCGTATAGATATATGTATGAAATCAAATTTTACGCAGTTGAAACCGCGGGGTAGTAATGTAGTATAAGAAAATTCACTGCTTGAATTCTTTTTTTTTTTTTTTTTTTTTTTATACCACTTGGGTGGCAAACAAGCATGCGGTCCGCCTGATGGTAAGCGGTTACCGCCGCCTATGGACGCTTGCAACACCAGGGGTATCACTCGCGCGTTGCCGACCCTGCAGGAATCTTTTCACACCCTTCTTGAAGAACTCCATGCTGTACTCTCCAGGGAAAACCTCAACGGGGAGCTCATTCCACAGCCTGAGCGTTCGCGGAAGAAAACTTCTTTGGAAGCGCACAGTGCGAGACCTTTGTGGTTCCAAGGTATGGGGATGAATTCCCCGTCGATGGCGAGAGGTGCGGTGGTAGAAGGTGGAAGTGGGCATCATATCGAACAATTCTGCAGAACACTCCCCGTTATACAAGCGGTAGAACACACACAGGGAGGCAAAGTCTCTCCTCAGACTTAGTGATTCCAAGCCGCTTGTGAGCATGGGATCGTCGACAATTCTAGCGGCGCGTTTCTGAACCGCGTCAAAAGGCCCAAGCTGGTATCCAGGGGCTCCAGCCCACAGGTGGCAGCAGTACTCCATATGTGGCCGAACTTGCGACTTATAAAGTTGCAGCCTTTGTTGCGGTGTGAAGTACTGCTTAGCTCTGTTGAGCACACCGAGCTTCCTCGACGCCAGCTTCAGTCATTCAGTTCTAAAGCGCTCAAAGATAAAGACAAGACAAATGTACGTTTATTTTGAAGTCGATTCTAAAGAGGGATTCATAGAGGGCTTATGAAATATAAACAGGACATCGAAAGCTCAACAAAGTATGAATCAAAACGTGTTCACATAATGTTACATAAATCGTGATAACTTTCATCTCGAGACAGACGCGTTCATGTCACCAGTGTCCATCAAACTCGTGACCACGAGCTATATTATATATCGCCGTTTTGTATGACAAGTGCCAACTGTTTATATGTGCGCTTTTGACATTAAGGAAACGCCGTTGCGGTGAGTGCCACGACCACCGGGGTTCTCGAATGGTTTAAGAACTCGAGTATACAGGTTCAAGACCCGGTAAGAATGATATTTTCTACGATTTTTTGCGAGCTTTTGCAATGTAGGAAATAACTTATTATATGTGTGGGGTTGTAGGCATCCGTAAGCGAGTAACTTTCGAGCGCTTATTATCAGACTCCTTATAGTTTGCAGTCTTCGTGGTGTTAAATGGAAAAAGTAGAACTAATTAAAGTCGTGCAATGTGTCGCATATCTCAGACCAAAAGGGACACTCATGGGAAGAAATTTTTTTAAACTACGTATATATTTACATATATATTAGAAAGTATGCAAAATAATAACACTAACGATAAGAATAGCCGGCCAGGAAATATGAAACAAAAATAATTTGGTAATATCCGTGCCGTGGCAAAATTATTTTATTTGCTATTGTCTAACGACAATTTCCGAAAACAAAAATATGCTCGCTTGCCAAAAAGGCATGAGATGTGGGCAAAAAACACATGTCAATTTGTTAGTTCTTTTATTGAAGAGTCGTGACTAAGATGGCTCGATAACATTATCTAGGAGTAGGCGATCTTTGTGAAGATACTGTAGTGAAAGGTCTCTTGTTAGGCATAGGTATTAACAGTTCTAATTTAACTACTTCGATACGATGTCGCTAACATTACATTGAGTAATGTAGAATCGTGGTGGGCGAGCATTTAGAAAAGTAGGCTGCAACATTCCAATCTGTACTGTACCAAAGAGTTTCTGATTTTAACTACAGTGATTGGATAGAGTATTAAATTACGAGCAAGAAAACATCGTAAACTCATATATATGTATTATCGTGCTTGAGTAAGGGCGATTGATTCGCCATCCGACACTTTTTTTTATTTTTTTTGTAATGTCTCTCGTAGCGTGAGTTCCGGGAACTTTTGCTACTTAACCGGTCAATGGCGAGACCTAGGCCTCCAGCCAGGCACTTTATTTCTAAGCAACACAGCTAAGGGCACCCCCTGTGGGGTACGTACTTCGGCTTAGGGCGTTGCTGGATCGTGAGCAAGGGAGCTGGGCTGGACTGGTAATTTTATTTAAATATTATTTGGGGGCGGGATTTGCGCGTCAGGCTCGGCGCGGGCCGGCGTTTGCGGCGGGGGTCGATGGGGAACATTACGGCTTATTCGCGTCGAACCTCGCCGGCGAGGACGGAACAGTGGTCGGTTTTGTGTAGTGTTGGAATGTTTTTATCGGGCGTCCTGGAGGACCGTTATGTCGTCATCCGGTTCGATGACGGCGTGTCTTGGACGCCTTATCTTCGAGATAAGGGAAGGAGTGTATCGGGCGGCCGATACGACGAGGGGGTTGGGGTGATTTACAGCAGAATCGAAATGACGTTTGGACAGTTTTTTCAAAAACTGTTTTATAGTGGGGACTTTGAGGTCAACGTGGAGTTGACTATTACGCATGTACCACGGGGCACCTGTGGCTCTCCGGAGAAACCGGCTTTGGAGCACTTGCAGGGGGTTAAGTGTTGACTTGCTAGTGTGTGCGAACACTACTCCCGCATATGTCATGATTGGTCGAATGCACGTCGTGTAAATCCTCACCTTGGATTTCAATGAGAGCTTACTTCGCGCATTCAACATGCTGTGAAGTCTACCGAGCGCGAAGGCGGCTCGCGCGCGTACCGCCTTTACGTGGTGACGGAAAGAAAGGCGTTGATCGAGGATCACACCCAGGTATTTGGATTTTTCTTCCCATGGAATGGGTTTGCCGAAGAGGGTGATGGGGGCTACCCGTGGGCGTTCGAGGCCTTTCCAGAATATCCATCCGACACG
The DNA here is from genome assembly GCA_945859725.1 of Drepana falcataria. Classification (NCBI taxonomy): domain Eukaryota; kingdom Metazoa; phylum Arthropoda; class Insecta; order Lepidoptera; family Drepanidae; genus Drepana; species Drepana falcataria. The sequence goes on along the minus strand of OX243941.1, from coordinate 2,457,061 downwards.
TTATCACCTGAAATATATATGGCAGAATATGGGTGTAGGGGTACTACCGACATACCTCTGGGGAAGGCGTAAAGATATTTTTAAATATACACCTGCATTGGACACTTTTCAAGTATGTTGGGTTTAAATGTTTTTATTTTAAGTCCATCGTCCTGATACGGCGAGAATTGTGAGGAGGTTCCTTTCTCCGGGTTTCTTACCACTGGTTGAGTTAACCCCATTACCAATCTTTCGGCCTCTAAATTAATTTTTTTATTAACATGTGAGTATGAATATTTTATTTAAATATAATTTGGGGCATTGAAAGATTTAATCCCAATGGGAGCTAAGCAACGATATAAATATTTAGGTAGCGTGAGTTCAATGGTCATTGAACCGCGGCCTTGTATGCAGGCAAGATTACTGAGCTATAAGGACGTTTATTCATGATTTTCTTAATAGGAAAATCAGTTTGTCTTCTACTCGTCGCTTACACGGCTTTATGTATATGCGATATTTAAAAACAAACTACAATAGATATGGAGTTGACAGCCCTATTGATGTGCAAATATGCTCCACCATGAAATCAAAGTGTATCTAGATATAATAATGAACGTTGTTGGCACCCCTACAAGTTACTGTATAAAAAAAAACTTTTATTGACTATCGATCAAAGTTATCAGAGATCACACTTTCACTCGCATCTCTACGAACGCTTTGTTTTAACTGTACAAACGATTATAACATTATAGGGCTGTCATATTTATGTTTTTATTATAATTTATTTGTGACGCAGATAAATGTCTTTTGGTTAAATCTTGATATGTGAAAGTCCTTTTGATGAATTGCATTAAAACATTTGGTGGCAAATATTTATATGCTTCTTAGACTTTCTAGAGGCAATGCTAAACTTTGTCGAATTTTGAACGCCTGTACGTTAGAAGTGGTGTATGTAATAAAATTAAATAATAAATAAATTGTCATCATCGCCAATAATAATAAAACCCCTATGCTCGAATCCCGCGAACAACCTGTTTCTAATAAATAAGCAGACCAAAAAGAGTAATTGATCCTAGTTTTCTTTTTATAATATTACATTAATGTGCAGCCTGTATATTGATATCTACATAATATCTAAAAAAGAATGTTTTTGAATATTTTCAACCGGCTATAACCTTAACGCTTAATGTCTAAAGTCAAATGAAAGACTTTTATTAAACTTTTATTGTGCATAGATTGCGTATGATTTTTATCAGACTATTTATATATAAATCTTCACGCCTTCCCACAAGGGCTTCCCGATAGGGTAGGCAGAGGTGTGTAGGTACCCTTCTTTCCGCCAGAGATATATTTTAGGTGCCAACGTGACAGGTGGCGAGACCATCGGCGTTACTCAACCACGATTATACACGCCTTTGAATTTCTTCTCAAACTTATGCAGGTTTCCTCTCGATGTTTTCCTTCATCGTAAAGCTCGTGGTGTGACTAATCACTGTACTTAAGTTCCTAAAAACTCATTGGTGCAGTTTATTTGTCTTGCAGGCGACTGCTCGAACCACTCGCCCACGGCATTTTTCATGTGACTGGTAACCCTATGAATACATGATGTGCTCGTTACATTATGTAACGGTTACACAACCGTTATTTAACCTTATGATAAGTGGTCGTTAAAATATTGATAACCCGAGTATAGGGTCCTATTGGCAGGTATAACGTCTGTGTCGTTACAACTTTGTCGGTTAATCATATTCGAATGTTGAGTAATGTGTAAAATTGAATACGTGGTTTTATTACTGTGGAAAAATGTGTTTTATTACATAACTATGTAAGTTCATTTCACATGCGTAGATGGAAATATATGTAGCGGACTATAAAGAGTGATACCCATAGGTTGTGTTATAGTAGTCGAAAAACTCACTGCAAAGATAAAGAAAGGCATGTTACGTTGGTTTGGATATATGGAAAGGATGAGTGAAGAAAGATTGACGAAATAGATATACAAAGCAAAAGTGTGTGCAAGAAGAGGCAGAGGAAGACCACGTTCCAACTACCTAGATCAAATCGATCAGACGCTCAAGGACGGGAACGTCAAGAGTACTCGAAACCGACGAGCATGTATGAATAGTATAGACTAATGATTGTGGACGAAGCGAAAGAGGTTTGTAGCCTACCCCGTTAGGGACTCGGCATATATGTTTTCGGATCGGATTATATGTTAATATGTATATATGAAAAATTCAATGGTGCAGACCACCCGGGTTCGAATTTGCGATGTTGAGTATGCGGGTGATACCGGCCGCCACTGCACTATACTAAACTGAACTTCAGATTGTTTTCGCTCCACTTTATTAATTGCATACAATATAGTACAAGACTTCATCTTTATTTCAGGTAATGCACTGCACTGACTAACTGATAATCTTAGCAGTAAATAATAGTATGTGAGTATGTATTTTAAGTCGATTACGATGTAAATGTGATGGTGTTGCTTAGGTATCAGTGACCGCTTGCTCAGATGGACTGCCTGCTTGTCACCTTCCAACGTCCTTGCCATTTTCGTAGTATAAGGAAATATTCTCGAAGCATTAAGTACATACATGTCAAAGAGAGCCAATGTCTCGAACGATAGACTTCTTTCAATTCAACCACATTCATCAGTCCCTACATACATGTTCGCCGCTTTAAGTACTTATGACGTGTTCGATCGATTTGATTATGGTCTTCCTTTGCCTCTCCTGACAAGCATTCGGCAACGCGCGAGTGATACCCCTGGTGTTGCAAGCGTCCATAGGCGGCGGTAACCGCTTACCATCAAGCGGACCGCATGCTTGTTTGCCACCCAAGTCGTATACAAAAAAAGCATTTGGTATACGAAGTCACAAGCCCTTTCCTATTATATAGAAACGTTAATGTACAAACTTAAGTGCAAACGCACCGCCTACGTGTGTTGTAATGTACAAACATATTACCTTTCAAAGTCATGCATACACGATCATAATACGATATGTGGGTCGTTGTATAGTATTACATACAATAATAATGTGACACTGGCTAAATATTGGTTTGAATAATAATCATATTTTGAACAACTCACGTAGCCGACTTACCCAAAACTAAACAGAGTACAGTACTAACCAGTGTAGGTAAAAACTTGTACTTGAGGTACCTGGTACCTGTAGTAAAAGTACCTGGTACCTGGTAGACAATGACTAAATGTAATAAATGCGAAAGGGACAACGATAGACACATTTCACACCTAAATTGTTGACGCAATTTCATTAGTTTTAATACAAAATTATATAGGATCATGAAGATGGATAGAGGGTAACGATTTTTATTTATACTTTTCTATATATTGATATTGAGTCTGAGAAGAAATTCAAAGGCGTATGTATTGTCGTGCTTGAGTAACGGTGATGGACTGGACTCGCCATCTGTCACGTGGGCACCTAATATACCTACCTCTGGCGAAAAGTGGGTGTGTGGGTATTACCTATACACCTCCTCTAACCCTTCGTGGACCCTTGTGGGAAGGCATGAGGATATATTATTTTTATTAATAGCCGTGGTGGCTGTGATTCGAGTAATTGCACGCAAAACAAAGATTTAAAGTTCGAATCCTTTAGTTCAATTAATAGTCACACCACGAGCTTTACGGTAAAGGAAAACATTGAGAGGACACCTGCATACGTTCGAAAATTTTAAAAGACATACCTATTTAAAATCGTGCTTGAGTAACGGCGGTGGAAGCCATCTGTCACGTAGGCACCTAAAATAAATCTCTGTACCTTCACACCTCTGCCTACCCGGGGACTCTTGTGGAGAGGCGTGCATTTTCATATAGAATACTGAACTCTTAATTTGAAGTAAATATTGGGGTTCACGTCGCGATATACATACATGAATCGATACTTGACAAATAAAATACTATGTCGAAATGTTCATAATAATTCGTTCTCGAAAGTTCTCGATTGCAAACCCACCCTTCTCAGGAGAGGTCAAGAGTTATTAGCGTACATTAAGCCTATAATTGTACATTCAAACAATAGGTCTGCTAAATAGTCATTATCTCATTGTCGATTATTCTATTCCTCAATCTTTGTGCGTGATTCTGCCCGTGTGAGTTATCGTCACGTATCTCGATTACGAATATCGATTCTGTACTATATCGATTAGGATTTTATGGACGCACGTTCTGTTGAATATATATATTTTTTAATTTGTTTGTCCCTGCCTAAAGGGGCTTCTTTTAAGAATATTTTTTAGTTACATATACATATACATATCATCACGCCAAGTCCCTAACGGGGTAGGCAGAGAGTATAGAGCGCCAGTTCTCTCTAGACTTACATACCTCTTTCGCTTCGTCCACATTCATCAGTCTCTTCATACATGCTCGTCGGTTTCGAGTACTCTTAACGTTCCCGTCCTTGAGAGTCCGATCTATTTGATCCAGGTAGTTGGAACGTGGCCTTCCTCTGCCTCTTCTTGCACACACTTTTGCTTTGTATATCTGTTTCGTCAATCTTTCTTCACTCATCCTTTCTCATCTCATCTTTACCATCACGCCCTCATTCACGCCAGTTGATTTGCGAATCTCTTCATTGCGGATTCGATCTAATATCGTTACGCCGCACATTTTTCGAAGAGATCGCATCTCGACTGCATTCAAGCTATTTTCATACTTCCTCTGACATACCCAGGATTCGCTGCCATACAATAAAGTAGGTACCAATTTTATTTATATGGTATTTCTTAGATATAATATTTTTTTTCTTTTTAGTAGTAAGTAAGTAGTTACTAGTATATATATATATATATTTTAATGTTATAGTTAAACATTAATATATAGGCACACAAAGATTGAGGAATAGAATAATCGACAATGAGATAATGATTATTTATCTTACCTCAATAAATGTAATATTCTGTATTAAAAAAAAAATTGTTTTGTTCATTATATGTCGTGAAGACAATATAACTCCATGCTTTCCCATAAGGGTCCCCGAAGGGATGTGTACGTTGCTATTAGCCACCCACTTTTTATCTGAGATATATTTTAGGTGTTAATTTTTTTTTTATATCTATCTATTTATCCGTGTTTAGAAGCATTTACATAGAAAGATATAACGCCGAACACATAAAAAGTCAAGCGGTTTGAATTATATTATTAGCACAGTAGTTTCTAATCAAAATATTTGTGTGAAATTGCGATTTGTAGTGGATTCAATAAATTCGTGCAACACGCTAGGCGTAGCGCGCAGCATTAATAAGCCAGTTACAACGTGCAGCTTACAATAGCTGGCAATTAAATTGCCGAGACCGTGTGTTTTCTATTGAATTATCTTTTGGGACGACAATATACGTTAACTTGGCACCATTTCTTTCTTTTATGGAACATTAGTTCATGACCTCATTGTCTAAGTCTACTTATATAGCCCATATATGGGTTACAGATAGTGCCATCCAAGAACACGCGCCCCTCCAATTTCTAGTCGAGCGGGTCGCGGGATGCGGGGAGTATGACCCAACTCTATTAATTATAGTGTGCGTGCACTCATAGGAAATCAGTACATAATACTCAAACATAAGTGTGAGGTTGCAAACTTACATTATACACCATGAGGAAGAATAGTGGGGCGCGTCTTCGTGGATGGCACACCCATCTATACCTAGCCCGTATAAGGCTATTTCTTTCATCTTATATTTTGTTATAACATATGTTTTGATCAAATAAATAACCACCTACCACCGCACCTCTCGCCGATGGGGAATCCATCCCCATACCTTGGAACGGCAAAGGTCTCGCACTGCGTGGTTCCAAAGGAGTTTCCTTCCGCGAACGCTCAGGCTGTGGAATGAGCTCCCCGTTGAGGTTTTCCCTGGAGAGTACAGCATGGAGTTCTTTAAGGGTTAAGAGCGCGCGAGCTATGCCCCTGGTATTGCAAGCGTCCAAGGCGGTAACCGCTTAACATCAGGTGGGCCGCATGCCTGTTTGCCAGTCCAGTTGTATAAAAAAATTTGATGATGTTCCAACCGCTCCTAAATACTATTCTAGACAAGAAATGTAACATTATTATTGTCAATAAGGGTCAAAATACATTCTTAAATTTGGTTGAGCTGTGGACATGTATAACAAAGTGAACGAAGTTAACAAAAAATGTAACCTCGTCTATTATTCTTTACCTATTAAATTTTGTCTATGCATTCATCAAACTACGTATACGCTACATATTATCTAACGTTTTAATTTTTAAAGAAATCATTAGTTCTAAAATGGTTTCATTTGCATGGTAACACTTGAGCTGTAACTCTATTACGTAGAATAGTCGCTAATTTTAACAAGAATATGACAGACGATAGAGCGGATATGATGTCAATTGTTTTCTTTAGGAAATAAATACAAAGACAGACATAAAGCTTGTCAATAATTGTACATATAGGGAACAATAACATTGTGACTGAAACGGGCATTACGTTTTGCCAGGCAATACTGCGTCACGCCTTTCAATTTGTTGTAAAGTACTCATTACCGTCAGTCTTATGTCTGTCATTTAGCGTTAGCATTACAAGTAAAGTATTATAATTTGTTAACTAATATGTATTCAACAGTTATTTCTCACTAGATAAAAATAACGATGGATTTGAATATGAAGAGAGTGACGTCATTCTAGTATACAATTTGATATTACGAGTCAGTCCGGAATTAAGTGAATATGTTTAGAAGATAGTCAGTAATAGTAATTAGAAATGCTTGATGAAATGACACTTATTTATAGCTATTACACTTATAATATAATAATAATAATAATAATAATATTTATTTACTCACAAAGCATTTCTTATACTTAATCTAGTGACCAGAGTCTCCTTTTAAGCAAGGATGCCTGTGTTAGGAGACTCCGCTCTTCTATAACTACGAGTAACATTATATGTGTGTGATTCTGTGTGTGTGTGAGTGTCTGTCTGTGTGTGTGTTTGTGTGTGTGTAGGTGTGAGTGTGTACGTGTGAGAGTGTGGCAAACTAATAGTACACTAGTTGTATTGTTAACGATATACAGATTAATATATAAAGGAAACAAGTGACGCCATTTTAGAACTACAATTTGATATTATCATAATTATATTAACGATAATATTGATTGAAGGGAGGCTAGCAGTGCTTTTCCAGGATCGGAGGGTGTCCCCGAGGGAGTAGGTGGAGGTGTAATAACGCTCTCTTTTCGCTGGAGACATACTTGGCAGCGCGCGAACGATACCCCTTTTGCCAAGCCGCAGCCTGTTAATGCTTACCATCAGGAGGACTGCATGCTTGTTTGCTAAGCGAGTGGGAATTAAAAAAAAAATTGTATCAACGGTACAGAAGAATAAGTCTTTTGTACGTATTAAATGTATGCAGGCTTACGATGTCCTTGTTCCTTCGTCTTAAGCCTCGTTTGATATTAACAACAACAAAAACCAAAAACTATTTATTCATATTGCCGGGTCAAACTTACATTCTTGCTTTTGCAGAGTAATACTTAAAATACTCAGTTACCACGCTATTCGCCGCTCTCCTACACATCTTGTGTATATGAGAGCAATAAAATGTAACATTAGCTTCTAAAGCACCTCTCACACTTTCCTCTGTGTAATTGAGACTAATACACGCCGTAGATCATTGTTTTGGACCTGAATGAGTTAATTACCAGTACCTATATCTTAATATCTGCTAATGATAGAGGCGCTAGGTATGTCTAGACTCGCTGCTTAATCTTTTTTCCTGAGTACGATTTGTCAGTTGAATTTAGAAATATTCAAAATCGTACATTAATTTTACATTTCAAATAACTTGCACTTAAAAATAAAAATATTTTTATTTCACATAGGCCCAGGTGGGCACTTAAAAAACGTCGAAAAAGAAGCACGGTTCAGGTTGGTCGCTTCCATGGAGAAGAACCGGCAAGAAACTCCATGGTTACTCTTTTCAAATCATTAGGCATGTACAATAACATACACACTAATATTCATATTCATTTATTGGCATCCAAACATTTACAGAAAATAAAATGTAACACAGTATAACTCAGGTAAATAATTTGAACAGAATAAATTTAACACCTTTGAGAAGCATTGAGTATTATTTACATTACTATTGTTTACTTTATTATACAGCTAGTACTTAAAATAGGGAAACCCTGTGCTATAAGTACCAGTAATATTATAAATGTGAAAGTATGTAAAGATATTTATTACTCAATCAAGCCAGAAAGGCTGAACGGAATTGAATGAAATTTGGCACAGAGATAGATTATTAGCTTACTAAGCTTATTAGGTTAACACATACTATATCAGGATGGTTGGTGTGGCATATTTTTCTTTGACGATCAAGGAGGACCCCAGGAGACGAATAGAAGCTTTTGAAATGGGGGCTTACAGGCGTATGTTAGCTATTAGCTGGACTCATAGAGTCGTCGAGCTGGTCAGAAAAGGCTAATCATGCAGATAAAAGTTGGGTATCTGGGGCATATTATACGATTTGAAAGAAACTATTAATATATAGTTTCAAAGTATGTGTTTCTTCGTATATTAAGAGAACACTGCTCAACACAATACTAGCCGGTAGCAAAACCATTTGGCTGCGAACTGATGTAAGGTGGAAACACGGCCCCAGTATTGCCTCTCGAGAGACCTCTTTCGCTATCCATATTCATCAGTCTCTTCATACATGCTAATCGTCAAAAACTTGACGTTCCCATCCTTGAGTGTATTACAATATATCTATACAAATAAATAAATTGGAGTGTCTGTTTGTAATATTAAAATAAACGCTTTTTACCAAATGCATATGGGAGTATTTTAGGCTACTATTATTTTAGAAACAAAAACAAACACATTTTTGTTAAATTCCACGCGGACGAAGTCGCTGGCACAGCCAGTAAATAATATAAAACGATGGACAACACAAGCCCTTGAAATCAGCTTATCGTGTTGAGCATACACAATGCCCAGTGAATCATCTGTCTGGTCCCAGATGGGCCGAGTGCACCATTGTTTAACACCTGGCCTTGTTAATGCGGTGTCATTTTATTGCTCTCAATATGCACTTCAGCATTAGATGCCAACAACTTTTTATGATATTTATTACTACCGTGAGCCGAGTGGTTCGAGCAGTTGCCTGCGACGCAAAGGTCGCAAGTTCGAATCCCGACTGTACCAATGAGTTTTTCTGAACTTAAGTACAGTGATTAGTCACACCACGAGCTTTACGGTGAAGGAAAACATCGAGAGGAAACCTGCATACGTCTGAGAAGACATTTAAAGGCGTATGTATAGTCGTGCTTGAGTAACGGCGATGGACTCGCCATCTAAATACCTAAATCTATATCGCACCTAATATACCTCTGGCGGAAAGTGGGTGTGTGGGTATTACCTACCTATACACCTCTGCCTACCCCTTCGGGGACCCTTGTTGGAAGGCGTGAGGATATTACTTACTAATACTACCGTTTACAAGAAAATGCCAATCACGAGTAGAAATGTAGTAAATGTGTGAAGTAATGTTTTGTATAGTAAGCAACGACCTATTGCCGGGCCTACGTTGTTCCCCCATACTAAAGTACTATTGCTGTAACGTAAAAATATTATAATTGTATATACCTAATGATTTGAAAAGAGTAACCATGGAGTTTCTTGCCGGTTCTTTTCCATGGAAACGACCAACCCGAACCGTGCACCTTTTTCGATGTTTTATAAGTGCCCACCTAGGCCTTTGTGAAATAAAAATATTTTGATTTTGATTTTTGAACATTGGTTCCCTTTTTTTACTCAAGAGTTTGGGAAATATTAATAAATAAATACCTTGGGACGATTCCACACAAATTGGCATAGCCCCAAATTATGCACAGCCTGTGTTACGGTAACTAGACAGCGATATATATAAACTTATATAGATAAATATGTACATAGGACTTCTAATACTAAGGTACGAATACTAGTGTTCATCACTCATCATAAATATCTGTCTTCAGTGTGAATCGAAGCCGCGTTGAGGAGGCGGCTTCGATTCGCCGTCAGGAGCTCAAACCACTAGACCAGACGGCCGTCAATTGTTTTGTTTGAAGTTTTTTTGTTTTTTTTTAATTTAGAAAAAGATTTTTTGTATGATGACAGCCTTAAGCTCTTCAAGTTCTAAGGGTCATGACTACTCAAGCATGCGATATGCTTAATATGCTGCATACTCTTCGCGTCACAAGCGTCCATAGGCAGCGATAACCGCTTATCACTGGCCGACCCGCTAAGTGATATCTATAAAAAACCAGTAGCTCCAATGAACCATGAAAGATACCATTCTTACAATTGACTGAATTATTATATATTTCTATTGAAAATTACACTTAATGACCCTTTAACTGAATAATGGCTTGTTATAATTTCAAAAGTGATTATAAAAATGTTTCCCTCTTATTTACCGCACAAATCTGTCACGCAATGCCATCTCGGTGCACGTTCGAACTACGTGCAGGGTCATTCAGCCCGTGAAGGAAATATAGAAATACTAGCTGTCCCGCCCAGCATTGCTTGAGTGAAAAAAAATTTGTTTCCTGAAATACAATCGCAGCGCCCCCTATCGGGTCCAATTGTGAATCTAAACCATTCGCGATTCCACCTGAAGACACACAGAAAATTTCATTAAAATCTGTCCAGCCGTTTAGAGGGAGTTCCGTGACAAACACTCGCACAGAAGAATAAATAGAATAAATAGATAAATAGATATATAGATATAAGATATTTATAGATTTTTTAGAAGCCTAGACCTTCAGAGTAATGCTAGACTGTATGGACTGATATGTAAATAAATGGAAAAAACTCGTGTTCATGAAACGAATAACCGTTGAGGTAATCGAAGCCTCAAACTTCGCAGCGCATATTTTAATGCGCGGTTAATTTTATGTGCCTCTTAAAAGCGACTTTTATTACAACGGCCAATTTACTCATTAATATCGTTGTGATAATGAGCCTGAATTACCAGCGAAGTCAAAATTGTATGTGTAAAATACCGGCTTTTACCAATATTTTTTCCGAACTTTTGTTAAGTTATGTATCACAGCACGCGCGTAGCAGTGCAAGGAACTACTTTGAGGAATCCTGCATACTTTTCTTAAAGAATTCTACCGTATGTAAAGTGCTTGAGGGTTGGCTGTAGTTGTTATCAGTCACATTGACAGCTTACATATAACAGCCGTGAAAAGTTTTTTTTAGTTTATTTCCATAACTGACGTCTGTCATAACGGAATTAATCCTATACGGCAGACAGTTCGCCACGACTTTAAAAAGTAATGCAAATCAAACTTATGACTACTGTTAAATAAATCATGTAACTAAAATAATAGAACAAATCGCATAACAATTGGGTAACATTACACCTCCGCACAAACTAGGACTATTGTGTCAAACATTAAATCATTTTTTAATCAACTTTTAAAAAAATCATGGGAAATTACACGAAAATAAATTTAATTGTACTAAAATCAAAACTATAAAATAAAGTCTTCTGTCAAAAAAATGCTCTGTCATAATATTAGCTTTACGCAGCCCCCTCGCCATGTCAGAGTACTGGCAGCCCAGCATGAAAGTGAATTAAAGTAAAAAATTATCGTACTTTCGTTTTCACATTGTGCTCGACGGCTCCTCCAGTGGTGTAAAACGACACGAGAACTTGAAAAGAGGCAAAGAAACGCAACCATTGTGCCTAATGCAAGCGCGTGCTGTTACTTATTTACTTTTTTCTACTTTTTGGGAATAAAAATACTTTTTGAGATTAAAAATTACATAGAAAATTTTTCGGTTATCTATTGTCAATTTCTTTTAATGTTTTAATGAATAATTTAAAGTTTTTGTGAGGATGTTTATTACTCAATCACGCCAGAACAGCTGAACTGAATTGAAAGATATTTGGCACAGTGATAAATAAGTAGCCGAATTAACACAAAGGATACATTTTATTTCAGAAAGGAAGGCAACGAATGAAATCAAATTTAAGGTGGGCAAAACCAAAGACAAAAAAAATGCCGGAAGAATTGCGTAGCTGAAAAGGTTTCCGTTCATCTTAGAGCTAAGATTGTTGATACTTTCGATCCGTCATGCAATGCTTCAAAGGCAACTTCTCACATCAATTAATCACCCTTTACTCTACACGGAACCAAACGCAGGTACAGCTATCTCTGCCATCTAACTGCTATGCGTGAATATAAAAAACATCTGCGGATTACGTGATCTGAAGCAGGTCCTACGTTTGTGATGTGACACGCAACGTTTTTTAGATTAGGGACAGAGGTTCGTTTTGATAACTGAGTCCGGTAAATTGGTACGCTTATTGTATTCTGATATTTACGAAGACACATCCCAAGATATCTTAATAATATAATTCTTCTGTATGTGTGTTTGTCATCTAACTCCACGTAAATAGTTGGACCGAATATGCAACTTTTACATACTTAAGTACAGTTAATAATAATATTATAATTTAATTTACATACATACATACATATCATCACGTCAAGTCCCTAACGGGGTAGGCAGAGAGTATAGAGCGCCAGTTCTCTCTAGACTTATATACCTCTTTCGCTTCGTCCACATTCATCAGTTTCTTCATACATGCTCGTCGGTTTCTCTTAACGTTCCCGTCCTTTATTCCCAAATTTAAATTTAATCTAAATCTATTGAATTTAAATTGATTAGTTATGTATGATTATGGTCTCGCCATCTGACACATTGGCAGCTAAAATATATCTACGGCGGAAAGTGGGTGTGTGGGTACTTTTCGGTACCTTTACACCTCTGCCTACCCCTATAATTATAAACGAAATAAAGAAAAAATATAATACGGAAATAAAGTCTTATTATCTAATGTCTTATTATTTTTTTTTCAATTTTTTTTTTATACCACTTGGGTGGCAAACAAGCATGCGGTCCGCCTGATGGTAAGCGGTTACCGCCGCCTATGGACGCTTGCAACACTAGGGGTATTACTCGCGCGTTGCCGACCCTGCAGGAATCTTTTCGCACCCTTCTTGAAGAACTCCATGCTGTACTAGGGAAAACCTCTACGAGGAGCTCATTCCACAGCCTGAGCGATCGCGGAAGATTATTAGAAGAAGAAGATATTAGATTAAAATCAAAAATATAATTATCTCGGGTGGGACCACGAGGCACAGCCCTAGTTATGTAAAAAAATAAACATTCTTGAAATGGTATTGTATGTAACAGATGTAGGTCCGCCTTTATACGTCTGACTGAACGAAAACATGAATAAATGGTCCATTAGCGCTTCACACCTGTGGGAACGCAAGACCACACAGCCGGCGCCATCTTGTCTCCATTTTGCATGCATTTGCGCACCTCGACACTTCCTTGAGTTTTTCTGTCACATTTCAATGCCATTTCGATGCTCTTGGAAACTTGGTCATAAAGGTAATATAATTTAAAAGTACAACCATAATACAATATATTCAAGCCTCCCCAGAAGGGTCCCCGGGTAGGCAGAGGTGTGTTGAGGTATACACCCACTTTTCGCCGGAGATATATTTAGGTGTCGTCGTGACAGATAACGAGTCCATCGCCATTCCTTAAAACTTCGCAGGAAAAGACAGATAACCTCTCGATGTTTTCCTTCACCGTACAGCTCGTCAGTCACACCGTACCCACTGTGTAATCACTGTACATAAGTCGAAAAACTCATTGGTACAGTCGAACTTGCAATCTTTGTGTCGCAGGCAACTACTCGAACCTATCGGCCACCACGGCTCTCATATATTAAAATTTAATATAGGTACATGACTCTATCGTGGTTGAAACCGCGAGGCATCACTAGTGGACGACCGTCTGGTCTAGTGGTTAGAGCTCCTGACTGCGAAACTTGAGGTCGCGGGTTCGAATCCCGCTGAGGGCAGATATTACACGAATATTTGTACCTTAGTCTTGGATGTCCTATGTATTTAAGTATATATCTATCTATATAAGTAAATACATCGTTGTCTAATAACCATAGCACAAGCTTTGCTTAATTTGGGACTAGGTCAATTTGTGTGGGATTGTCCCAGGTATTTATTTATTATTAGTTAATTAATAAGTATCGCTAGTAGCGGTAGACTTGGCGAACTGAATCACTCTTAAAAACCAAGCACAGTTCAGATAATTGTTGTTCTAGTTTGGCATTGTATCAAATTAATTCTTAACTCCAAAGAAAGTGCCGTAATATTAACATAAAACACGCTTTGATATTTATTGAGCTCACAGAGTATAACAATATAATATGCAGATTGTATCTACATCTCTGTTTCTACATTCAAATTAAGGTAATGACCGTGGTGGCCCAGTGGCTTAAATAGTCATCGGTGATGTCGAGATTGCAGGCTCTAATCCGGGTCTGTATCAATGTGGTTTGCTGGAATTAGTGCTATTATGTAACATCGCAAGATTAACGCTGAAGGAAAACATATTTTGAGGAGAAGTAAAATTTGAAGGTAATTTCTGTCCTTGTGTCCCATGTCATGTTTGAATCTAAAATATACCTTAACCAATCATTGTACTTAAATTCAGAAAAACTCATTTGTACAGTCAGGAACCGAACATGCATTTGCTATTAGTATTGTGTTGCAGGCGACCCACTCGAACCATTCGGCCACCTTGGCTCTTGTTAACAAAACAGCCCTCTACGAGTCTGTTTAATTTTACAGAAATATCCATCTCCAACGGAATCAAACCCGTGACCTCAGCTTTTCAGGAGCTCTGACTATTGACCTAGACAGTTAAGTAATTTGATGCTTGTTCTTAACGTTATGCAATTTCAAACGGGAAGTTATAATTCAGTACAAATTTACATAGTGTGAGTGAGGAAATTTGTAGAGCAATCAATTTAAATAATCCGATGTCCCTAATCAGCGACAATCGATCAATCAGTGCTTGGACAGTTTGAGGTAACTTGGCATGTTGGTAAGGAGTGCATTTGGACATTTATTTGGATTTTTACCACATTCTAATCACAGGGTGACCCGATTGATCCTGATTCCGTTGTTAAATTAGTCATGTTTAAAAAGTAAATTAATTTTATTGCGTACACGTTTAAAAATTGAGCTAAAATTAACGAGGCAAAGATTTTACTGTGGGTACCAGATAACGACATACATAATTATAGATAGATAGATAGACAATTAAAATATACATATATATGACAGAAGTAAGTAATACAATGCTTGCCATGACAGGCGGATCTACAAATACCTTTATAATAATACTAAAATCCGTAGTAATACCAAATGTTCGGTGCAAATATTCGTGTTACAGTTATACGCTTCTAGAGGGAATCGTACACGTAAACTCACTTTTCGTATCCAGATACTCCGACCACTAGACCAGGCTATTCGAAAGTTAACAAGCAACTATGAAACTAAATTAATTGCACAAGACAAGATATGTGAATAAAAATGTTATTAATGTTTATAAACAAACGACTGTAATCGACAATATGTCTAGTTCCGTCTTCAACGCTTTCATAACGAAAACAATCAACTATTCAATGTATGTATTTTATAATCTACTCATTGAACATTAAACCAATAAACATTCCACCGACCATTTAACAAGCGTTCGGGTTACATCGTAAATAATCGTGTAACATCGGGAGTGGACATCGGCGCCCGTGGGAGAGTGCGCTCGCGCAATCTCACGCAAATGTAAGCTTGCCCTTACATTTCGTTAGTGCCTCCGAGCTTCCTGATAGCCTGGTAGCGCTGTTTATTGGACTGTGAAGTCGATATTCAATACCTTTGAGAAAATGCCAGAAGCTTTAACGATCTCACATTTATTATTAAATACTAGAGGTACCGGGGTTTCTCTAGTTGACGTTGACGTTTCGCGTTGAATTGAATTTGCCCACATGTAAGTATATCAGGTTTTTTTTTCTCAACAATGACATTACATGAACAACGTGACAGAAAACCTTAACTCTGAACGTAGATTATGATCATGTCTAACATTTTTCGGTTGTTTCTTCGAAATTATAATTCTTCCACTCACACTTCACTTTACTTAAAGTCCAACAGTCCAGCCCCCTGGACAAAATCCCTTTCACGATTATATGGCAATTATATTAGTTGCGGAAAAAGTTTAGTCATTGCTTTTTCTTTTTTTTTTATATATGGTGTGAGCATTTCATAGAAAGGGATTTTGTTTCGGGGCAACGCAGCTCCCTAGCTAGCGAACCAGCAACGCCCTAAACCGAGGTCCCAACTGCACTGCATTAGCTGTGTTTGCTTAGCATTTGGTCTCGATTTCGAACTATTAAGTAGGAAAAGTTCCCGGAACTCACGCTACTAGAGATAATTACAAAAACTATCTAACTCGGAAAGAAATTGAAGATCGGAAATTAATTTGCAAGGGCCATCGAGCCGAATGTGGTGATGTAATATTCTTAATATTGGAAAGGTGTGCATGAACATTTATCACCTATTACTTTCTCGACGTCGTATAGGCAAAGTAAAAGTAGAAGGCGTCTTCATGAACTCCTATTACACCGTGATGTAACACGGTCATGTATTCATTCAAATTCCAATTTTAATATCATAGATATATCAAGTTAAGAGGCCGTAGTGGCCGAGTGGTTCGAGTAGTTAAGTTAGTTAAGCAACACATACATGTTGAGAACTCATTGGTTGACTCGGGAATTCGAACTTGAAATCTTTGTGTTGTGGGGATCAACGAAGCCAAGAAAATTAAGTCGTTATTTATTACAACCCTCACCCAGAGGCTTGTATACTAGTGGTATGAATATTAACAAAAACCATTTGTAATACACACAACTAAACGTTATAGCATACATGCAGATTTTCCGTAAATATATCATTAGCGAAAGAAGAGGCAGAGGAAGACCACGTTCCAACTACCTGGATCAAAACCATCGGACATTCAAGAATGGGAACGTCAAGAGTAGGTACTCGAAACCGGTGATCATGTATGAAGAGACTGATGAATGCGGACGAAGCGAAAGAGGTATGTAAGACTAGAAAGAACTGGCGCTCTCCTTGCTTACCCCGTTAGAGACTCGGCGTGATGATATGTATATGTATGTATATAATTAAATAGGAACCACCAACATTACATGATGGTGTGAGATGCGGTCACAATATGTGTTTGCTCAGTCGCAACTAGTGTGTCGTGCTGAGACGGGATTGACTCATTATGTCCGAATTGTCACAATGAGTGCACGCGCAAATGCGCTTTCCAAAATTAAATTGTACACTTAAGCCTAATTCGAACGACGGGAATCTCTCTGCCTTCCCCTTCGGGGACCCTTGCGGGGAGACGTGAGGATATATGTATTTTTATATAATTTAACAATGCGTTATTTATCTTGCTCGCGAGTTTTTATTGATTGAAATTCCATATTTTCACAACAGGAACAAGTGACTATAAATCTTAAAATACCGGTTCTTATAGTTCCAAATCACGTGGACATTACTTTGTAGCTTATAGCTATTTGTTTACGGGCTTAACATGACCAGACGGGAAATAATTATTTATAGAACCTTTTCAGAAATTACCTCTACGACACGTCCGTCAATATTCAGCCGTTTAAAATATGATAATACACAAATATGGTAATTTATAACTCTTATTACTCCAGACTAATGTAGCTGTGTATAGGTTTTTGAATTGAGAATAGAAAAGAATAAGGTTTATTTCGTATGGTGTCCATGGTTTTAGTAAGTACAGGATTTAACTTATCAAACTATGTAAGTAGCCACTAATTTTGATAACAAAATAAACTAAAATAATACATACACGCCTTACGTGGGTATTTCCCTCGCACCCCGTACCAGGACAGGGCAGTGAGGCTTCTGCGATATAATATTATTTCGTTTTACCATTACGATCAATTTTGCAAACTTACAAACAATAGCATCTTTCCTATTTATTGAATTAGTTTTGATACATCACACCGATTCCCTTTCAGGGTGGGTGGAGAGAGTAGAGCACAAGTTCTCTCTCGACTTCCGTACTCCAAATGCTTCATCTAAAATCATAATTATCTACGTATATTCTCGCCGGTTTCGAGCAAAATTAACTAGAGTGATCGATATTTTTTTTATTTAAACAGTAAATTATTTGACTATTTGACTTAACTAATTGCGTCACTTAGACACTTAGACCGACCTTTAATTTTAGAAAATAGGTTGATTTTTTTTTAAAGATTAACGATACTCGCGTAAGTGTAATCTTTTTCTACCCCTACGTAAAAGGGAAATGTTAGAAAAGCAACCGGGGAGTTTGTTTCGCCGTTTCTTCTCCTGGCAGGTTTTTTTTTCTTGGAAACGTTGGTAACTTTAGCTTATTATATTAAGTATGTGACGTTCGATAAGTGTTCCCTGTGTCCCTTATGTTAAATAAAATATTTTGATTTAGATTGTCAGGCAGTTGCACCGGAAATATATTGTGACATGTGACGGGTCTGTCTCCGAAACGAACTTTGAAATCTCAAACTCATGCAGTCAAGTTGTGCGTAAGTTATTAAAACTCCATGGTAGAGACCGAAACTTACGATTTTACTTTTACAAGCGACTTGTTAAACCACTAGGCCACGACGGCTGTTCATTCAGTTTTATCTAATTAGACTTTCTTGAAGTAAAGTACATACAGATGTATAAAACATTAATCTATTAGATAAATGTAATTGTAAGTGTCACGTGTGTCCCTCCCATTAAATTCAAACTACAACAGCTATTGCTCGTCCAAATTAAACCTTATGCACGACCAAATAAAGACATGTTATATCAAACATAAGTTTGTGGGTAAAACAAAAGGTATTGTCTAGTATTCCCATGTAGATATCTCTTCCAGTGTAGAAAGTAGCTTTTCTTGTGAACTCCGGTGTAGATCCACTTAGGTACCTACTTGATTAAATGTTAATTACTTGCAATTACAGGAAGAAGGCACGTAGAAAAAAAAGTTTTTTTTGCCTTAAAGCAAAGGTGAGTAAAGAAAAAATCACATAGTAACATCCAACTCTGAAAATTATATTCATATTCCAACTACAAAATCACTTTAAAAAATTTGCCTATCTATGCGTAAAATTTTTTTTAAAGAGGAAAGATTTTTTCATTTGTAAAATTATTTGTAAAGACTCATAAACTATATAATAATATATAATATATCCTAACGCCTTCCACAAGGGTCCCCGAAGGGGTAGGCAGAGGTGTATAGGTAATACCCACACACCCACTTTCCGCCAGAGGTATATTAGGTGCCAACGTGATAGATGGCGAGTCCATCGCCGTTACTCAAGCACGACTATACATACGCCTTTAATTTCTTCTCAGACGTATGTAGGTTTCCTCTCGATGTTTTCCTTCACCGTATAGCTCGTGGTGTGACTAATCACTGTACTTAAGTTCAGAAAAACTCATTGGTACAGTCGGGATTCGAACTTGCGACCTTTGCGTCGCAGGCAACTGCTCGAACCACTCGGCCACCACTCATATACTACACTCATAAACTACTATGTGATAAATCCGTATCTGCCTAAGCTTTCTAACAATACGTCCGTCATATTCAATATCACAGAGGGTCGGATTCAGGGGAGGGTAACCGGGGCCCCGGCCACGGTATCGGGGCTTCCACCAAAGCGGGGCCCCCACAATTGAGACATACAGACATATCATCACGCCGAGTCCCTTACGGGGCAGGCAGAGGGAATAGAACGCCAGTTCTCTCGTGACTTGCATACCTCTATCGCTTAAAATTCAGACTGGTAAACACCTGTAAACCAGAGCAGGGGACTCCTTTGTTGCCTTTAAGAAACGGATTTTACGGAGTACAACGGATTTAGAGGTAAATCCTCTGCTTATATTAATGTTAAAAAATGCAGTACTTAATGTCGCTCAATTGTCAATCGAATTAATTAGCAGTACTCAGAATTCTTCCTCGCTTTGTCAAGGTGACGGTCGAACATAATACCTTTAAACGGTAGAGCTTGAGGTCAGCTGCCCGCTTTCGTCTGCAGTGACCTAGAAAAGGTTATAGCCACACATGGCAGCATGTAGTCGCGCTACCAAGGTTGCAGGGATATTAATAGCAATATACGAGTACCTGTATCTTGTTCAATTGAGTTGCTAAGGTAAGGTATACTCGGGATAAAGATGCTTTGATTAGCCAGACATTTCTTGAATTGCAAAGTTCGCACGGTTAACGGAATACAATATTCAATATGAATATATATATATATATAGGGGTACTACGTAGGGGTAGAAAAATATTAAACTTACATATAAACTGTGTACAAGAGGAGCAATTCATTGTCATGCATGGCCATCATTCAAATGATCTGATGTGTAATAAGCTTTTTGAATTAATTAACTCTAAATGACAGCTTTAAGCTCTACAAAAGGTGATTCATCTATTTTCTTAAAAAAGCGTTTATCTTGCCCGATAAATGAGTTGCTAGTTTTGTGTAATCTAGCTGTAGGTACATAGAGTTTATCTATGTTTCGTGTATTCACAGACTGCAAGTCGCAATTTTTCTTAAATTTTACAACGTGCTATTTACATATGTACATATATATGGTACGGTCAACATGTCAATTTCTTAATAAAGCTGTAGGTAAATAAATCAGCGGTCTTTGAGAAACACCTCTTTGGTACCGACCGCCGCGGCTTGAACAAGTACGGCAAACTAGATTTAATTCAAACAATTGTTTGCACAGGAAGCAATTTGCCTAGTATTGTGTTATCGCCTTGATCTAGGGTTCTCAGAGACATTGTGCCTAGTTTTCACCTGTCACAAACATTTCCCATAGTTATGTTCTTAAATTGTTTCACATTGTCAACCTGCTGGGGGACAATTACAACCTAACGTTTGTTATTTAGAATTAGAAATATTTCATAAATTAAAAAATAGCCAAATATGTATGACGGTCTGCATCAATTACGTTACAGAACTTAAGTATAGAATAGAATATCTCTTTAATCTTTACACCTTCCCATAAAGTCCTCGAAGATGTACGCAGAGCTGTGTAGCACACCGACTTTTCGACAAAGATCTATAGAATGAGTACTTTGAGAAGCCAAATATATGTCCATCTGTGTGTATATTATTTCCAACCCAAGTATATATTATATTATCCTAATTTGATGTAAATGATAGATATCCAATTCATGTTATCCTATTTTCAGAAATTACATACATACATATCCTTACGCCGAGGCTTCCACGAGGTGGACAGAGAAGATAAGGCATCAGTTCTCCCTTCCACATTCATAACATAATTAATATTCACACTCATCACTACTTGTGTTGAAACAAGCCATTGCAAAATCTGACGAGTTGATGAAGCACCGAGTTAAAGCCGAGTCATATTAATAAAATTGTAAGCAATTTCATCAGGCCACCCAGATTTAAGATTCCTCTCTCGGAAATGCACTACATATTATGTAAAATTATCTCACGTCTAAACGCACAATGGTTGGCGAAACATCTGCCGCGTAAAGCTTGGGAGGTAGCGGGTTCGTTACAGTTACGTCAGCCTTTGCATTTTATTACGACGATTATCATGCTATCTGGCTCGGCATTTCATTACTCCGGTTACTAATTACGATATTATCATGGGACAAGTATACATACATATTATTATACCAAGTCGCGTACGATAGGCAGAGTGAGTAAAGTGTCTACTATCTAGATAATATCGATCGGATACTGAATCGCTCGGAATGCTCGGAATGTTTGGCCATACTGTAATCCTTTCCCCAGAATACGGTTTCTCAAGCACCACTAAGCGTCCTTGAATTTCTTCTCAAACTTTTCCTGTATCGTGCATAAGCTCAGAAAAATCATTCAGATCAGATCCCGACTGTAGCGGGATCGAACTTGCAATATTTATGCTGCAGGTGACGTATTGAACAACTCGTCCACCGCGGCTTAACATAAAT
Source organism: Drepana falcataria (assembly GCA_945859725.1). Taxonomy (NCBI): domain Eukaryota; kingdom Metazoa; phylum Arthropoda; class Insecta; order Lepidoptera; family Drepanidae; genus Drepana; species Drepana falcataria. The sequence continues at coordinate 2,435,119 of OX243941.1, read as the reverse complement.
CAAAATACGTAAATACCAACTCGGCTTTCCGCGGGAGGTGGTGAGACTCCTCTGACTGCTAACGCATTATGGACGACGACGTACTGACTACATGAAACAGGCTATTCGTTTTCGAGCCCATGAAGTATGGAACCTGTGAACGTATTAAGCCCGTGAGTAAATTCAACGAAAGTTACTCACTCAAGTATTATCTACTCTTGTTTGAATTACGTAATATATTAATTATTTGTTAAAATGTGAAAGGTGGATTAGAATGGTGTTAGTTAAGACAGATATAAGTTACATCCGAAAGATATACATTATTTTAGCGTGTGATGTAATCTGCTATTAGCGACCGAAGATTAAAAATTACAGGAAATTACATCTTTATAACAAAATTATTTAATGGCATATCCTCCCATATAGGAACTCGAAGAGGAACCAAGCGCATCCTCGTTCCGTTGGAAATATATTTAGGTGACAATCTTTTCACCTATTGCGACTTGGCCTTTCACGACTAACACGTGAAAATAATATAGGTATAGGAGCACCTCCAAACCTGACCTATATCCCTTGTTGCCTACACCTCTTTTGTGCATTTGAGATTGAATTAATTAGACGTCTTTTCGTACAGTTTTCCAGCGATGAGTAGTTAAGGGTTTTCGAACACCACAAGGCCATTCCTTGTGGTGTAGGAAAACGTGGATAGTATAGCTGCTATAAGTGAGTTGCTGCTACTTCGCCCGATAAAAGGAGCTACGATAACAGCTTAACCCCAGGTCAGCCTTATGAATCTTTTACCAACAAAAAATTTAAGTAGCGTCTGTAAAAATGTAAAAAAGCATATTCGCGAAATGCCAATACCCTGGCAACATGAACTCTAGACAAAAGAACACATGAATATTTAAGTAATTTAATTCACCGTGAATGCTTTATGGAAATTGACACAGGTTTATTGAACCCCTCTTCTGTGTTCTGAGGTCAATGTTTCAGATCTCCTTGAAGGACAAGACGACATGGGCTATAGATATGTTTATGAAGTATAGCAATCTACATACATTGCTTGGGGTTATTAGAATTGTTTTATGATCTTGTATAAGGTACGCGAAGGATAATTCTCACTTTTTTATATAGTATGTTCACGGATCCTTAACAAGTGTTGGTTAAGGTGTCTTCGCCAGTGATATATTGACTTGCCAATGTGGTTTTTATAGAGCAATGATGCTTAAATGTAGGCATGGTTGATATTTTTAAACACACACAGAACTCACATACCTATTGTCTGTATTTCTGCTTCGTCAATGTTTCTTCACCAATCCTTTCTATACGTCCAAACCAACATGCCTTTCTTCATCTTTACAATCACACCCTCGTTCACGCCCGACATCCAAACATTCACATTAATAATATTAGAGTATAGTTTTTCGCAATGAGAATATTGTATATCTTGTTTACTCATTACAAATATTTTTTTATGAGGAACATTTACATGTACATTTCTCGCAAACAACGCTCATTGCTTTCATGTAAACAAGTTATTTCCGCCCGATGTCGTCATAAGTTTATTTTGGTTTGTTAGCGAATAACAATAAAACAAACAACAAAAGCACTCACACGACAAAGTGAATGTATTTTAAGGAATCGCTCATTTTCGTAAAAGAAAGTCTTCGGGTGAAAGTAGACGCTAACATCACAAATTGGACGCCCGAAAATTATATGTCACTAGGAACCGTAGGCGCCGTCAAGTTAAATCGATTTGCGATGCTTACTTAATGGATATCGAATCGGAATCGATAGAGACATCGAGAAGAATCGATTACCTATTGGAACACTGCTGCCTTTTATTTTAACGATTACGGTCATAGTTTTATTGCTGAAAATTTGCCCTTTCTATGAAGTCGGTATTCCACTGACGATTTACTTTCTACTAATGAAAGGACGGTGGTCGAATAGTCTTGATCAACTGCGACTCGCAGTTGATCAAGACAAGGTCGCAAGTTCGAATCCCGACTGTACCAATGAGTTTTTCTGAACTTAAGTAAGTCACACCACGAGCTTTACGTAGAAGGAAAACATCGAGAAGAAACCTGCATACGATGATATGGAAGAAACTCAAAGGCGTATGTATAGTCGTGCTTGAGTAACGGCGATGGACTCGCCATCTGTCACGTTGGCACCTAATATACCTCTGGCGGAAAGTTGGTGTGTGGGTAGTACCTATACACCTCTGCCTACCCCTTCGGGGACCCTTGTGGGAAGGCGTGAGGATATTATTATTTATTATTATAAATCACTCTGCTTACCCTGTAAGGAACTCTGTGTAATACGAATGTATGTAAACATGTTCTTGAAAACTGGATATTATTTTAATAGTTTTCAATTGTTTCAGAATAACGATGACTGTGAAAAAGACCGCCCGTTGCGGCGGTTCAGCGGCGGTAGTCGCTCGGCAGAAGCTCCACAACTCAAGCCAACTATTCGACACAATGGCCGTGAAGTCACCACACTCATACAACATCATAGTCGGCTTCAATGAGAAAGACCAACTCCAACTCCTAACAAAAGAAGACCATAAGGACGACGATAAACACAAAGATTATACAGACTATAAACCAAGCAAAACAGAAAACATATCCGTAGATGAAATTACAAATTGTGTAAACATCGAACACTACCCCAACTGTGACAACACTCTAGTCTTCTACGTAACCAAAAACATCGGCAGAGAGGCCATCGCAATTAAGTTTGAAAATGAACAAGATTTCAAAAGGATATACTTCACGTACAAGTATTTTAAAATGCGAAATCGCTTGACGAAAAACACAAACAACCACACGAGCACCGATAGCTTATTTTCCAAAAAGAAAACGTATGATATTTTCAAGAATAGAAAGAACAGTGTTGACGACTACAGTTTGTTTGACAAAGGTCGAACCGACTACGAGCTGATGTCGTCAGAGAACGATGGATTAACGCACATCTCGGTTCAGCAGAAGGGATTGGGCCGATTCGATCAACCAATGAGTCTCATGGGCTTAAGAACTGATTCAGGCGATTTAGGGGAGATAGACAGCATTATATACACTGACATAGATATACCTTCTAAGCCAGACAGAAAGAGACTTTTCTACAAGAAGTCTAAAGCGCCCCAACCTCCTTTACTACCAAAAGACAACCAAACAAAAGTTCTCAAAGGAGAATTCGTAAGAGTGAACGTGGACCGAGCTCCAGATATAATACCAAAAGATAACAAACTAAACAGAGTACCAGATATATTGACGTTTAGGGATAGCAAGACGAAGCGACACAGTCCGCCGAGCAATCATTGGTCAACAAGCAATAAAGGTGAGATGCATAATTTAAATTACAAAATGTAATTCTTAGCCTTTTATATTACCTAATATAGTATCGGAGAACCTGATGCGGAAATGTAGAAAGGGTCGTAAAGTTTCGCAATGTCGTTGCAATTTGCCATCCTTCCCAGTTTTAGCTAACTTAGAGTTTTAAGTAAAACTACTGCGGTATTCGATACCGAGTGGCAATCAAGCATACGGCCCACCTGATGGGAAACGGTTACCGTAGCCTATTTACACTCACGATACCGAAGTATCGTGCCATTGCCACTCTGTGTTCGGAGAGTTATAGTGTGTTGGCAGCATAATACTCATTACTGGAAACCTTATTCACCGCGTACGAACACAACACAAAAAAATGAGTTATTTGGTTACGGACTTCTATAAGGTGGAGGTCCTGCCCCAGTCGGGCAGCTCCGAATTCGAACGGGAAACCCGTTATGCCCTACCTCTCTTAACGATGCAAACTAAAGAGGACTATAATTCTAGAGGGCTGGGCTACTACTTCCTCTGTCTACCCTGTGAGAGACTCGGCATGATGATATATGTATGTAATAACTGTAGTCTTTAGAACGATTGATTTGCAATGTTCCTTCGAGAGTCATTGTGCCTAAACAATAGGTTTTTACGTCAAGCGCCAATGCTATTGACATCATTTTATTGTATTCCAAAGGATTTCTTGGCAGTAACACGGTACTGTCTGAGATATTGCAACCGAAGGCTAATGCTAATTAAATTCAAATTAATTATCAGTACAAGACTATCTTGTACTTAATTGTTCATCTTTAGCAGCTTTAAGAAATGCTGTTGGCTAGTTTTGCTTTAAAGGTAGGAGACAATACAGAATTGCTGCAAATAAAAATATGATATTAATGAATCAGCAAGAGAGAGTCTTCTTTCTCTTTAAGAGCCTCGCCTTTTGAAAATGTTGTCAAAGAATAGCCCAAGAATGGTTTTCTTTAAACCATAATGTGATGTTTAGAGGTTATAATATTGCTTGATCTAGAATTTGTTTATTATTACTACACCTCCCCCTACCTCTCCGGGATACCTTGTGGGAAGTTATGAAGATAAATTTTGATATTAAGTGCTTTGCCGCTCTGCGGTAGTCACAATTAGCATTATTTACTTGCCTGTAACTGTATTTACTTTACCACCGCTCACTATCGTTGTGATCGACAGTAAATCATTTAATGTATATGTTTTTAGCAGGTTGACTATAACGACTTATTGTTAAAATTACATAAAAGAGATTACAAAATACACTAATATACCTCTGGCGGAAAGTGGGTGTGTGGGTATTACCTATACACCTCTGCCTACCCCTTCGGGGACCCTTGTGGGAAGGCGTGAGGATATATTATTACATTAAAGAGAATATAAAAGAGAAGGCCATAATTAAAATTACTTTACTGTTTTGATTATAGTAATATATCTTGGCGCCCTCCCACAAAGTTCCCTAACGAGCTAAGCAGAGGTGCGTAGTAACTATAATCGGAGATATATTTAAGTGCCAACATGGCAATTGGCGAGTCTATCACCGATTGAGTATCGGTGATAGACTCGCCTACACATACTTCTTTCTTTTTCTTCTTTCTTCTTCTTTTCGTTGTCTTCTAGTCTTTGAATTCCTTTCACAAACTTATGCAGATTTCCTAGTTCTAGTTCGTTTTACCGTTAAGCTCTTGGTGTGATCGTCAATCACTGTAAATAAGTTTAAAAGAACTCATTGGTGCAGTCGGGATTCAAACTTACAATCTTTGCGATGCAGGCGACTCACTTCGAACCACTCGGCCATCACGGGTATGTACCTAGCTATATAGGCATACTTGTTTAGTGGTAATTAAGTTCAATATTAATAAAGTGACAGCATCAAATATAAATATACCTAGTTCAAATCAAAAGGAGAAAACTTATTCTCATATATCCAAAACAATTTTTACACCCACTCGTATCGTTAATATTCAACAATGGTAAAGTTAGGTATGGAACCAAAGAAGATTTTACGTTTCAATGTAGGTACGTCATAAAGTAATAAAAAGTTAGAATGAAAGTAAACAAATCCAGAAAAACATTCAAACATTCGAAGCCTTGCTTTTGGACTCAAAGAAAAACTTGACTATGAAAAAGCTCATTAAGAAATGAGTAAACCTTCGAACAATACAAATTACCTCTGTTACGTAAACGGTCCAAACGAACCTTTTTAAAACGAAAGCAATGAACCATGCAAACGGCTAATCGATTTGAACGGTTGACAATCGGCAATGCAAATGAAATGTCTTTGTATGAAATTATCTAGTAATTTCGCTCAGTGAATCGATATTGGATGCACCAAAAGCTGACTTTACAAGTACTTCGGAACCAAGCCAAGGCCACGAGCTGCGAACCATCAGTATAAAGAATATAAATTTTATATAGATTGGGTAATCGATTGATGGGCCATTTCTAGAATGCCTTTATATTACTAAGGTGACAAAAAGCATGCGGTCCGTCTGACAGTAAGCGTTTATCGCCGCTTATAGAAGCGTCAGGTGTATCGCTCATATTGCCGATCCCGGAGGAATCTTTTCACACCCTTCTTGAAGAACTCTTGAGAAAACCTCAACGGGGAATGCATTTCTTAAACCTAGCGGTCGCAGAAGGAAACGCAGGGCGGGACTTTTATAGACGACCGTCTGGTCTAGTGGTTAGAGCTCCTGACTGCGAAACTTGAGGTCGCGGGTTCGAATCCCGCTGAGGGCAGATATTTGTGTGATGAACACGGATATTTGTACCTTAGTCTTGGATGTCCTATGTATTTAAGTATATATCTATCTATATAAGTAAATATATCGTTGTCTAGTTACCTAGCAAAGCTTGTGTTATAAGCTTTGCTTAATTTGGGACTAGGTCAATTTGTGTGGAATTGTCCCAGGTATTTATTTATTTATAATGGAAAGAAAGTATTAAAATATATATATTGGTGTATGTACCGTATATATGTTCATATGCATGTAGTAAAAAGCGGTTTTTTCAATATTACAAACAGACACTTCAATTTAATTTTAAGTATAGATTATGTTCACCTATCAATTTGCAATATCGTTTTCTTAGGGAATATCCGTTAAAAAAATATTATAATGTTCATAAAACCTATTAACAAACCGTAATGGATGCATAAGATATACATAATCAGATTATTGTACCGATTGTAGGAAAATAATTGAACATCGTTTCAAAGAACTTTACCTTCTGCGCCTATCTATTCTACAAGCATCGCAGCATCACCTGGTTTCGCAACAGTCAGCGGTCATTCGCCTGCGAAATTATTCTCACAATTACATATAGCATTCGATCTGTTGTCTTGTCACGTAGTGCTTGGTACGCGGCCCACGTGCCTGACCCAGTCCCAGCGTTACTCCTATGTTTCCCTAATTAATTGCTTGTCGTAGTTCTATAAATAATCTGTTGGCATCATCTACGTAAAGCTAGGTTATGTTGGTTACTCTCATCGTTTTCTACATAACTAATTTGCCTGGATTCATTGATGTAAGAGAGGATTTTATACAAATATGGGAAGTCTGAAAAGGTAAAGGGATAATATTAGAACCCCAAAAATCTCAAGAAAGACTGTCAATTTCATATGTTTCGGATAGTCCAAGTATAAGAAGACAATAATACTCAGGAACGGCCATTTGGATGCGGTCTTCTGTAAGATGGAGATGCTGCCACAGTCGAGCAGTTTCAATTTTGAACCCACCATTATTTAGGGGGTCGCGGTTGTGGGGAGTATCACCCGACTCTATTAACTGTAGTGTGCGTGTGCATTCATAGGTAATCAGCTTGTAACGATACTACTCAAACATTAGTTGAAGGTTGCACACTTACGTAAGGAAGAAAAGTGGGGCGCGTCTTGTCGGATGGCTCTATCTATACGTAAGAAATTTTTTTTAAATAAGGATTGTATCTTTTACCGTTCCGCTATTCCGTTTGTCAATAAGTACGACAACGTCACGGAAGCCATGCCAGGAGAGTTAAATTTAAATGTAGCCAGTGTAATTGGCATTATCAAAGGTTCCGAACCAATTTGCACAAACGGTGGTCTGCCTTACGACACGCCGGCACGACTGTGAGATGGATGACTCCTCTTATGTCCTACTTTCACTGAAGGCGATACTTTGCTGGAACCAATAATAATAATAATTCATTTTTTTTCAGATATAAAATCTATTAATTAATGAATTAACCAAAATAAAATACATTGTTTTTTACTTACGTTAATTAAAATTCCAAGTCAATATTATAAATAAATCAAACATTACAGTATATGCAGTGGTCCACGGTTTCCCTTGAAGTCATGTATGACAATCCAGCTATCTATGTATCTCTGTGAAAATTTAATCCAATACCGTTCAATTGTTTTTTCTTTAAACAGCAACAAACATAGTAATATAGATTCCCGTTTATGATTGAATATTTGTTCGATTATAAATCGATAATAATAATTATTATTTATTTGCATAAAACAGGGTATACCTAAATCGGGCTTTTGTGAATCTTTTGGTACATACATGTTTTGCATACATACATATATCTAAATATGTAGATGTTTACATAAAAATACGTAATTGTTGTATTTTTTTTTTCTTAAGTTCTCCTTAGTTTTTGTTACATAAATACATTTTTGTCGTGTAAATAACAGCTTTTTACAAAACTTGATATTACAAAACAGACACATACGTTTTATTACTTTCTTTAGATGTATGTAAAACTAGCCAAAGCTATTTACGTTAGTAAGTAACTAAGTAGTTATTTACGTAAAACCGTTAGGAAAATGGGTACCGGATTTTTTTATATTTCTCGTATATTACGTGAACGTTGAAATATTCTTGTAACTAGGATAAGTTTAAGTAGTAAAATTGGCAACAAGACGAGACAAGAATTTCACAATCTTAATAGAAGTCTTGAAAAATACGTAATGTACCTACTTTGTGGCTTGCAACTCTGACCCAAGAAATGAGGTAATATTTACATCTTTAATCTCATCCTCACACTCATGTACTTAAACGAAGCGAAAGATGCCTGTAAGTCTAGATCGGACTGGCACAAAGATTGTAAATATTTATCATCATATAGGCAATCCTGACGGGGACGCCATGACGCTAGCCTTCTCAAATCTTACAGACCACCTTTGGTTCATTCATTCAATACACACTAACATGATGATATATGGTTGCCGTCTACAAGGGCTTAACAACTGCTTGTTCCATCCAGTGTTGGATTTACAAGTTTTCAAGGTATATATAGGCTGTAAAGTTGCCGCCCTTGCCTCTACAATTTTCACGTCCTAGATATCCTCACGCCTTCCCACAAGGGTCCCCGAAGGGGTAGGCAGAGGTGTATAGGTAATACCCAAACACCCACTTTCCGCCAGAGGTATATATTAGGTGCCAACGTGACAGATGGCGAGTCCATCGCCGTTACTCAAGCACGACTATACATACGCCTTTGAATTTCTTCTCAGGCGTATGTAGGTTTCCTCTCGATGTTTTCCTTCACCGTAAAGCTCGTGGTGTGACTAATCACTACACGTCCTAGATTATTTTTAGTTTTAGTAGAGAAAGATATTACCAGCAATTCAACGCCATGCCATTGCTTCATCAGCCTCACTGTGTTGTTTTTTGCTAAGACCACGGGAATCAGCCACGTTCTGTGTACATTATATAAAGTATCAGAGCTGCATAAGACTTGACACGGCGGTTCAGTAGTGCTAGTATCGGCGCCGCGAGAGCAGTTTGTCGGCATGGAGAATATGAGAAGAGAAGAGGTTTTGAATGACCAATCGAATACACAAAAACATGTCTTGTGTATTACAACATAAGGTGCATAAGACAATGTAAAGGTACATCACACGTACGTGTCCTAAAAAGCGTGTTGACTTGTCATGAAATGATGCAATTTCATGTTTGTCCACAAACCACTTAACGATATTGCTTTAAGAAGGTCAGTTATTACTGGGGTCATAAGTACTGTTTGTTTACACATATTTTGACATCAAAGGAGCCTATGATTATAATAGAATCAAACCAAGAATTTAATATTTAATATAGTTAAGTTTATATGTTGCGGGGTACTGATTCGGAACAAATATTTTATTGGTAAGTGGTTTTAAAATAAAGTTTTAAGAGAGCCGTGGTAGCTGAGTGGTTCGAGTTGCCTGCAACACAAATATTACAAGTTCGAGTCCCGACTGGAACAATGAGTTTTCCTGATATTAAGTACAGTGATTAGTCACACCACGAGCTTTACGGTGAAGGAAAACATCGAAAGGAAACCTGCATACGTCTGAGAAGCAATTCAAAGGTGTATGTATAGTCGTGCTTAAGTAACGGCGACTCGCCATCTGTCACGTTAGCACCTAATATACCTCTGGCGGAAAGTGGGTGTAGGGTTATTACCCATACACCTCTGCGTACCCCTTCGGAGACCCTTGTGGGAAGGCGTGAGGATATATTCTGTTTTTATTATTATATTAAAAAAAGTTTTTTGCAAATATTGTTACATACATACATACATATCATCACGCCAAGTCCCTAACGGGGTAGGCAGAGAGTATAGAGCGCCAGTTCTCTCTAAGCTTACATACCTCTTTCGCTTCGTCCACATTCATCAGTCTCTTCATACATGCTCGTCGGTTTCGAGTACTCCTAACGTTCCCGTCCTTGAGAGTCCGATCTATTTGATCCAGGTAGTTGGAACGTAGCCTTCCTCTGCCTCTGCTTGTACACACTTTTGCTTTGTATATCTGTTTCGTCAATCTTTCTTCACTCATCCTTTCTATGTGTCCAAACCAACGTAACATGCCTTTCTTCATCTTTACAATCACGCCCTCATTAACGCCAGTTGATTTGCGAATCTCTTCATTGCGGATTTGATTTAATATCGTTACGCCGCACATTTTTCGAAGAGATCGCATCTCAACTGCATTCAAGTTATTTTCATACTTCCTCTGACATACCCAGGATTCGCTGCCATACAGTAAGGTAGGTACCAATTTCGCGTTGTGGACAGTAACTCGAGCATTCTTGCTCAGACTTTTACTGCCCATCAACGCCGACATGGCTCCATTCACCTTATTTCCAGCAGTTATCCTGCTTTCAATATCTTTTTCATACTTTCCATCTCGTGTGAACATGCTTCCTAGAATATTGTTAATACAAATATTGTTGATTAATATAATATATCTGAAGAATATGCGTCCACCAAACCATAGAGAGTACACAAGAACCACGTCTTGAGTCGTCTATAGTCTTCCGGAACTAGCATTCCGGAAGACGTATTTTCAGCTACCTACTTGTTAAGCACTGTCAGAGATCACGTGTCTAGAGCCAACCTTCGGACGCTAGCAATATCAATGATCAAGATCTTAATATCTACTCTCGAATTGATAGATAATACAAAGTCATGAATAAACATGATCTTGTAACTAAACGCTTTACACGGAAGCTAGTGGTAAAGCGACACGCGCGAGAATCGAACCTGCCCTTCACGGTTGGATCGAATGACAAATGGATTACTGTAACCCCGCACGTTACTCAGACATAATTATATTTATGCTTCTTTATAATTTAATTAAATATATGTTTCTGTTTCTTTTCTTTCTACTTTTGTAGCATAATTTTACAATTTAATGATAGTATCTATGGAATGATTAGCAGATGAATGAAACTGGACCGGCATCGGCAGGTCTCGACATACGACACTTCCGGTGAGAAATTTGACACGAATAATCTGATATTCCGGGTCATTACGGAGACGTGTCACGGTTGTGACGTCACAGCTGGCTTGAGAAATTGAAACCGCAAGAGTTAGTGCCGGCGTAGATGAGGTTATCTAGGAACGAGTGCGCAATGCATTTCTCGTGGAACTGTGCCACACATTTATTGCACACTAAAGGGTACATTGTAATATTGACACATATTTTGACCGCAACAGTCAGTACTTACAGGTACTGTTTTTATGTAAATTTGAACCCTAAAATATAGGTAAGAAAGTGTAATTTGCCGTGAAATATAGAGGTAAAACAGATTAACAATGTTTGGGCCCGAGCATCATCGTTGTAGCAATATCTATTATAAAATATACATTATTATTTTTATTAACATATATTTTTTTAATAAGGAAATAATAATAATAGACCCCTGTGTCAGCTATATTACCCCCTTCAAAATGGGAGAAAAAAATAAAAAAATAAAAAATAATAATAATATTTAGGAAGGAATTGTTTTTATTACTATTTAGGATTTTCACTCAAATCAGATTAAAAAAAAGTGTAAATTTATTTGACACATAAACTTGTAAACAAAAAGCATATACACTACCGGCTTTCTCTATTTCTGAAAATGATTCTACTGGTTAAGACCTAGGTGACAACACACAGGCAGAATGAGGTAAATTTTTCACACAAGTGTTAAAAACATCACCCTCATTCTCATTGTTGTCCTTTAAAATTCTTTCACATAGTCTAAGTATTAAATTTTCAGTCCAAGCCTCTCTGTACACATTGAGCTCATTCCTAGCAAGTGTTCATGAGCCATGGTTTCCGCTTACCATCAGGCCGACCGCATGTTTGTTTATTTGTGGTTTTTAAAGCAAAAACCCATAATATATGCCAACTGATCGTCCAGCACTTGATGTGAAAATATCTCGGACATTTTGGATTTGTTTATCGTCTCGCCTACCATAAGATTCCTATGTATTTTCCCTGAACCATATTAATATGTAGGTGACAGCGTAACAGAGTCTGACGTCGTTTCTCAAGCACTATATGTACCTACTTATATACTTCCGTAATTGAAATTCTAAACGCAAATGAAAAAATTCAGTTTAGCTCTCATTGTTCGAAGCTTGAGGTGTTGTATACATACATACATATAATCACGCGGAGTCACGAACGGGGTAGGCAGAGAGAATAGAGCGCCAGTTCTCTTTAGACTTGCATACCTGTTTCGCTTCTTTGAGGCGTTATAAATCACTGCATTTCCGTTTAGAGACTCATAGGTACAGTCGGGATTTGAACTTACAATCTTTGCGTTTCAAGTGACTACGAAGTTGTCAGAGATTAACACTGATGACAGGACCAACCTTCTGGGCACTATTCAGAAAAGATCTGTGACTTATGTCACGTGGGCGTTTTAACTTAATAAGAGAGGTAGGGCATAACGGTTTTCCCGTTCGAATTCGGAGCTGCCCGACTGGGGCAGGACCTCCACCTTACAGAAGTCCGTAGCCAAATAACACAATTTTTTGTGTTGTGTTCCTACGCGGTGAATAAGGTTTCCAGTAATGAGCTCCTTGGGGAGGGGGGAGGATTGTTACATTGTGTTGGAAGCAGAGGGATTAAACCCATTATGCTGCCAACACACTATAACTGTCCGATCACAGAGTGGCAACGCGCAAGTGATACTTCGGTATCGTCAGCGTAAATAGGCTACGGTAACCGTTTCCCATCAGGTGGACCGTATGCTTGTTTGCCACTCTTGTTGTATAAAAAAAAAAAAAAAAACTTCAATGTGTAGTGATGCGTTGATATATCCCTTCATACCTCGACCTTGTTGTCGATGTTTAGTTTGCGTGTCTTCGGTACAGTCCTTTCGAAACAACCTCTGAACTCTCTTAATTAATCTTACCTTGGCATTAGTACTCAACCTATATTATTTTTATAGTTGCCACATTACTGTAATTGTTGGTCACTATGGTAAACTTACTTAACTTAGTTATTTTAAGAATTACGAGCTTATCGGAGAAGGAAAACCTAATGGAGAAATCTACATATGTTTACGGATTTCAAAGCCGTATGTAAAGTCGTCTTGAGACTCGCATCTGTCACGTTAGCACTTAAATATAACTCTTACGAAAATATATATCCTCACGCTATCCCACGAGGGTCCCCGAAGGGGTAGGTACAGATGTATAGTTAATACCCACACACCCACTTGCCGCTAGAGATATGTTTTTAGGTGCCAACGTGACAGATAGTAAGTCCATCGCCGTTACTCGAGCACGACTATACATGCGCGTTTGAGTTGCTTCTCAGAAGTAAGCAGGTTTCCTCTCGATATTTTCCTTCACCGTAAGCTCGTGGTGTGACTGATCACTTATTCATAGAAAATAGTCTTGTTATACCCCTTGTAGATAGACGTGAAAATAATATAAGAATAATTAACGAATGTTTAAAACGAAATATATCGCTTATTCTTAGGTAACAAATATGGAATACCATTATTTAAACAGTACTACTAAAGATGCAATAGCTTGCCTATCGTAATGTTAATTCATTGCAGATTATATCGTTAACAAACAAGATAACTAAATATTTTCACCTTGTCTTTTAAAAGGCTTAATGTTGGGATTTTGGATAATTTTCCCGTGAAACGATTTGCAGTAAATAGCCTTAGAGCTTTACGTTAAAGTAATAAAGCACAATATTCAGTTAACAGCCGATTACAAGTGGTTTTGTGAGTATCACAATTGTAAACTAAGCTTTGTGTTTCGGTTTCAAAGTTGAAAATTAAAACACATTATTTTGAACTGGGTGCTGGCAAAGAAGTATAATACAATGGTAAGCATAATGTGTAAATTGGGCAATTTATCGAACCTTTTGTCTGTTGTCGATAACATCTCATCTTTAGCTCACCTTTATAATTCCTGTTAATGTCAAATAGTTATATATTTAAAATATGACAGCATGTTTTTTTTTTATTACCACAGAGTGTGTATTATTTAAATCAACATAAAAATTTATCCATTATATAAAAATCACGTCCTATGTGATCTCAATCAAGTTATAATTTATGGATTTATAATACGCCTCAAATTTATAACCTGAAACTATTAGGTAAATACGATGAGAAATATGTTTTATTCATTGTTATATAACTGTATGGTAAACACAAGAGTTTATATCTAAATCTTGTACCTTCTATGTATTCACGGATGGATATCGTTGTCTAGTTTCCATAGTATATATATATAACCTTGCTTAAGTTGATTAATTGTTATGAGATAATAAGAGAGAATAATAGAAAGAAGAAGAGTTTCTTATGAAGACACTGGTGGATTTGGATGAAGTGAAAGGGATTTGTAAGTCTAGAGAGAACTGGTGCTCTAACCTCACCGCCTATCCCGCCAGGAACTAGGGATCTGTTTTATACCTACATAGAAAAAGGTAGTTCTAGCATTATGATATAGGTATAAGTTTAGTATATAGCCTTCCTGAATAGTTGCCTGCAACACAAAGATTGTAAGTTCGAATCCCAACTGTATCACTTTTTTCTGTTTTCAAAGTTTTTCTGAACTTAAGTACAATGATTAGTCTTACCACGAGCTTTACGGTACAGGAAAACATCGAGAGGAATCTGCATACGTCTGAGAAGTTTGAAGTATTGTGCTTGAGTAACGAGGATGGACTCGCCATGTGCCACGTTGGCACCTAAAATATATCTGGCGGAAAGTCGGTGTGTGGGTACTACCTAAACACCTCTACCTAGTACCCTTCGTGGAAGGATAAAATAATAAGAGCTCTGTAATGTAAATATCTTCTTTGAAATTGGATTAGTACCTAATACTTGAGTATAGCGCATTAAATACGTTCACAAACGTAAAAACGCTACCTATTTATTGAATTATTGGTATAGAGATGCATATTTACCTATTTAAAGTATTATTAATGTAAAAGTATATTTACCTGCTTTACCCCAATCAGTCGGGCCATCACTCTGCTTTACCAACAATTTGTATTCAGAGGCGCGCGGAAGCTATTCGTATACAGAATATATTAACAACTATAAACAACGCATGTGACGTAATCTTTGTCGTGATTTGCTTATTAACATTTAAATCAAATCTACAAGCTTATTTCATTGTTTATCTAAGACTAGATCTGACCCGCGGTTTCATCTGCGTATGACTTGATTATAGGTACATTATTTAAAATAAATAATTTTAATAAATACTTAGGGACAATTCCCCACAAATTGACCTAGCCCCAAACTAAGCAAAGCTTGTGTTATGGTAACTTACTTATATAGATAGATATACCTATACATAAATACATAGGACATCCAAGACTAAGATACTCAATGACAGACTATGGTACTATGGACCTCAAGCTTCGCAGTCAGGAATAATATAAATTCACGTTATATTATTCCTGACTGCGAAGCTTGATGTCGCGGATTCGAATTCCGCTGAGGGCAGGTATTTGTGTGATGAACACGAGTAATTTGTACCTTCTAACAAAGGTCAATTTTAAATTTTTCGTTATTTTATATATACAATATTTATACTTTTTGATATATTTTAGGTGCATACGTGACAAACAGCGAGTCCATGTTATGCCTATACTTTTGACTGACCTTGTTTTTTTCCATTTCCAGTGAATGGCTATGAGTCTGATCGCGAGGAATGGAAGAGCAGTCGCTCGCAGTTCTCCACGACGGCATTCGACAGTCTCGCTCGGCCGACTAAGATGGCTATGGCCCTCACCCTCAGAAAACCGCAAAGAATAGAGCCAGTTACCCAATACTATCGCTTACCAACAGAAAAGCCTAAGCTCACACCAGTAACGTTCAGGCCGAATAATTTCCTGCAAAGGCCAGCAAGACTCCCGCGGCCCAGTCCAGAAATGCAACGCAATTTGCTTAACACAGATCATCGGAAATACACTTCCCTGCAGAGCTTAGAGATACCCAAGAAGTTGAGCGAGCCTAAAAAGAACGAGGTGAAAAAGACAAATTACTCTAATTTATCACACAAAATTTCTGGCTTGACCAATAAGTTGCGGGATTTGGGGAACCATGGTAACACTCTGGGAAGATTCAAAGCCCAGTCCCACGGGGATGTCGCAAATTTGAAGCCAGTCTTGAAGACCAACGGGCAGGATGGAGCGAAACGTTCCGTAGTCAGGACATGCAGTGCTGAACCGCCAAAGAAAGTCACTTTTAGCGCTTTTGCCACCGTACAAGTGGTATGAACATAAATTTAAAAGCGTCACAATAAATGTACTCAGGACCTGAAGCCATACCATACCGTGCTATTGCCACCTTTATTGATTGGAAGGAACAGATTTATATAACTCACATACATTTGTTTCCTTCAAATTCTCAAGTTGTGTGTCAAGAACGCTCCTTTGAGGTTTTTCTTAGATAATACACATTTGGGATCTTCAAGAATGGTCTGAAGAGATTTCTGTAGGGTCGGCAACCCACGATTGATATCCCTTGTGGTAAAAGGCGGCGGTAACCGCTTACCAGGTGGGCCGCGTGTTTGATTACAACCTTAGTAGCATAATGAAATCATAATGATTGCAATAGCAGGTAATGATAAGCATCTCATGTTCAGTAATATTGTGTCTGTCATGTTCACCAGATTTGTCCAAGTCAGAGAGTTTGTGGTGTTCGTCATGTTCGTGGTTTTGATATCATGATATCATGATTTCTAGTTTTCAGTGAGTGGAAGAGATAAGTATGTATTAGCTCTGTCACTCACTAGCCGAATAAGCAGATTACTGGTTTACCGCCTGATACGATTTTGAATGCGTTATTTCCAGGATGTCTTGATTTTATGTGGTTATATGTAGATTTCAGTTTTTGATGTATATATTAATCCTAATAACAGATATAGAGGACTGATTGTAAATTGTATTGAGTGTACATTTTAGTAAGGAGTAATGGAAAGCCGGGATTTCTGTGTAAATATTATCTTTGTGTATCTTTAACGGCTAAATATAATTAAATACGTTTTAAATAATTTTAGTATTGAAGTATTCATTTGCACGTTAGTAAGTGTGGTGTGATTTTATTATTCTTAATAATTTATTCAAATCTGTTTTTAATATAACTAACATTTAAGATTTGCACATACCTATTGCTTTTTTCTTATCTTCGATATCATAATAGATCCAAGATTTCTGTTAAATTTGATACTGAACTGACAGTTATATATTGTAATAAAATACTGGAATGTCTTGATTAGATTTTTATAACCTTTTATTTGGATTGTCGGCTTCGGCAGTTTATGGATAGATGGCGGTACTTACGCTGTATCAAGTTTAATTAATGATATGTAGTTTTTTCGTGACTTGTTCGATAGATGGTAATAGTTACGCCGTATCAATAATGAAGAATATATATATTTATATATTTTTTACAAATACATTATCTTAACTCGCTCTGAAATTTAACAAGGATATATGTAGACAGTATCTGTCCTCAATGAAAGGTTAGAAATCTTGAATTCTTCGGCTGAATCTCGCTGAGGGGTCGAAATTATGAAATGCCACCAATCTTTGTGAGAGATTGCTGTCGGTCAGTTTCATCTAAATAATGGAAATTCATGTTTTATTGTTATTTATTTATTTATTCTGCACGAATAACATATCATAAAATACAGTAATCGATAAGAGTTACCTATTAATAATGATGTTTTAATTGGCAAAGTTTTTAAGACTTAATGCAGATACCATAAAATAATTATACGTAAATATTCTTTAAATATAAATGATTTCGACCAAATGTCTCAATTTAACGTGCATAATAACAGTATATAATAATGTATTTATAAATGTACTTTTATCACGAGTTCTAAAAACTATGATAACCGTGTAAATTGACACAAAATGCTAAAGGTGACTACAAACAAATAGATAACTACAAATTAACCTTCTTAATTAAAGTTCTATCCGCATTATATTTATATAGATTTTTTGATCTTGATTATGTGGAAGTTGTTGAAAATATAATATTTATACATTTTATGAGTAAAATTACAACAATGTTTGAAAATTATGTTATAAATATTTCTTGCAAACAAAAATCAACGCGAAAGGCAATAAAGGCGCGTAAATAAATAAAAAATAACCTAAATGTCAAACTTCGCTCCTAACCACTAAATACTAAAAAAAATTCATTCTTAATTTTTTTTTCATAGATCATAATACATTAAATTGGCTGTTTACACTATACCTAGTCGTTATTGATAGACATAAGATTAGGAATTGAAAATGTTATTCAGATATCATTATCCTACTTTTGCTATTTACATTTGCTAAATAAAAGCAAATTCAATATAACACGTTCAAACCGGTACCTACCACTTAAATAACCTGTATCTGAACCTAAATAATCCGAACATAAATATGTAACCGTAAATACTCTGAACGTGGTCGGTGTGTGCTTTAAATAGTCTGCACCTAACCTGCAACCATAGCCTGCAGTTTATGATGAAATTCAAACCTTACTTTTTAGCTGGTATGTTAAAACAGTACCATTCAGCACAAGGCCTGTAGTAAATTCCAAAGAGCCTTTGGATTGCATGAAGTTATCAAGATTATGGAATTAAATAAACCAAAAATCTTTCAATATAGGTATCATTATAGCAAATGCGGGCTCCGTTGCATTTGCTACGTGGCTAATACCGCAAATGTATCTAAATATACCTCCGGCGAAAGTACTACCTACCACTTCGGGAAACCTTGAAAGGTACATATAAAATGATTTTATAATTATTGATAGTGCCATCCACGAAGACGCGCCCCACCAATTTCTAGTCGAGGAGGTCGCAGGATTCGGGGAGTATGACCCGAGTCTATTCATCGTAGTGTGCGTGTGCACTCATAGGTAATCAGTGTTTTAAGTCAATTGTCAACCGCTAGGGGAAGGTTGCACACTTACACGTTAAACTATAGGCAAGAATAGTGGGGCGCGTCTTCGTGGATGGCACTATCTATATAATGTATATTGTAAATATATTTTTAATATTATCCAGAAAATATTTAATATTAATAGTTATTAGGTACGTGTTAACTTAAAGATTTATTAGATATACTTATAACAATATATTTTAGAATCTTATATTATTTGTGAGTATTAAAATTATAATAAATATTATTAGTTTTAATAAATATAAATGTTTTAAAGTCATCACTAATGTCATATTAATCTAAAATATAAGTTTTAGAATTTATATTGGGAAAAAATAGTGTAGATTTAGTAAAAAAAGAGGATATAATCTTGTTTGAATTCACCAATTAATGCTATTTGTGCATTGCTGTGTTTAATCAACAATATGTTGTTAACTATTTGATTTATATTAGTTTTGTTGTGAAATATAATAAACGTTTGTTTTCAATATTTTATTTTGTTGCAAATCCTTACAACAAGATACTAGGTACCAAGGTCTTCTAAAGCACGATAAGATGTAGGTACCTAATCCCACCCACATTTCATGCTGTAATACGTACGTAGGTACGTATTAGATGGCGAAAAACTCATAGACCACCGGAATTGCAATCTTGTCTTTGGACATGTCTTCATAAGCCAGTCTCTACCAAAGTTCTTCACGACGTGCCAAACGAGAGGGTAAGTCAAGGTTGGTGGTGGTACAAGTAGCTGCAAGTGAGTTTTTATTTTAGCTTATGTGCAGTGATTAGTCATACCACGAGCTATACGGTGAATGAAAAATCGATATATGTATACTATACGGCGAAGGAAAACATCGAGTGGAAACCTGTATACCAAGGGCAATGGAAATATGTTACGTTGGCACCCAAATCTCCCGAGAAAGGAGGTACACCGCTGCTTACCCCTTTGGAGACCCCCTTGGGAAGGCGTGTGATGTATGCCTATCTAGATGCACGAACAAGTATGTTTTCCACCACATTGTAATAAATTACATAAGTAAAAGCATAATCATTCATTAAAAGAGTTCGATTTAATCTCCTTCAATTTAAAAATAAATTTTATCGACGAAGAATGTTAGGTTATCAAGTAGGTACGTACTTACACAATCATAATCGTTCTCATTAACCGACGAAAAAATAGGAGGGTCTCAATGCGACTAATTAAGCTGATTATATACCATTTAAGAATATCGTAGAAGAAAGGAAAGAGAGGAAGAGAAACACTAAGATTAGCACACTCGTGTCACTTATGACGTATAGGGAGGTCAAAGAGATTTCGCTGGGCAGAAACAAATGGAAGGAATTGCATCAGAGACGCCGACAAAGGCCCAGCTCCTACATTATTGATGATGATCCACCACTACAATACTGTAACTGGCAATTTGTGCGATTTCTACTCAGGATGGCCCTAACCAAATTCTTGGAACTTCGCTAATAGCCTTTACTTCACTTATTGTTAGCTACCCCGAACCCTAGCTAGGCGCGAAACACTTTATTGCCATATACATTCTAAGCGAGAAATTCACAGCCACTCTTGGCTATCATTTATTTATTCCGATAATTGTCATTATAAGCTTTTTGAATTATTTTACGTTTGATGATATATCTTTAAACTCTGGAAAAGTAACCTTGCCTGACAAATAAAATAAAAATAGACAAATAAAAAACACACTACACACTTATACTATAAAACACACTACTTGCTTATACAATATTGTGTGTGGTGAGACTGGTGAGCGATTACCATATCTTACGAGGTAGTAGCGATAAAGTAAGCTGTATGATTTAAGAATATATTTATTTATTTTATTTATTTATTTAAGGTTTGCCAACAGTTTATACACAAAGCTTACGTTAAATAATATTAGTCTAACCTTTGCTAATGTGCTAAACCTTTTACAGGCAAACACCACATGCTTATAGTGCGAGGTTTTACAAAGTTGTACTTACTAGCTGTGCAATTAAAATAAATACAAAAATAAAATGAACAGAACTATTACATAAAACATGTACATACTACAATATCATGGGTTATTTTAAAGTAGACAATAAATATTATACTAATTACTTAGTCCTTTATCCAGTAAGTGCTGTCGGAACTTGGCTACATTATCGAAGTGAATATCCAGGGTGTTACATTTATTAAGAAGTTTACTTAGGCGGGGGACCGGGGGGGAGTTGGCACCCAATACAGTTCTTCTGAACGGTGGAACGAGAGGAGGGATTTTATTACGGGGGCAACGAGTAGGAACTCTAAACTGTATCTTTTGTAATAACATGGGGCTGTCGATTTTGCTACGCATCAGTTTATACAAAAATTGTCCAGCACATCCCGGCGACTTTCTAAAGAGGACATGTTGAAATGATCAAAGAATATAATAAAGAAGGTATTTAATTACCTACTCAATAAAAAATCTACAAATGTAATCCACGTCGCAGGTTTCGTCGGTTGAACATAAAACGTATTCGCCACAGACTTCGTCTTTATGATAAACAACCAAATTGATTTAATCACAATATGCACTACATGTGTACCAGCCTTAATGGCAATATTTTTAGTGAATGTGTACGTTATCGCGGATCAATTCTGGCATTTTTTATTGCCTCAGACAATCAGTGTGGTTTAAGTAGTGAGTTGAGCTGCGCGTACTTTATAGGTAAGTGTTTTGTATAAAATTTTCAAGGATTTCAGGAAAGCACCTCAGGTGCAGGCAACTACCATAAAATAAAGTTAAAGAATTTAATTAGAAATGTTTCAACTACTTCCTTCAGAAGTATGAAAATGCATTTGAGATGCGCTCGATCGCGCTATATCGAATCCGCAATGAGGAGATACGCCTAGATCAAATCTATCGGAGCTCAACTCTCTCTGTCTACCTATGATATGGATGTAATTTTATCTAGATATATTGGGTTACAAGTGACCCCGAAGGACTATGTCGTGTCAGATGAAGAGTCCGTTGCAAAACTACATATTTTGAGTTTGTTCTCAACTCAAACATACGCAGGTTTCTCCTCGATCTCTTCTTTACCGTAAAGCTCGTCGTGACTACACGTAAAATCAGAAAAACTTATTGATTAATTTGGGATTCGAACTTATAATCTTTGTGTTGCACGCAACTACTCGAACCACGGCGGCTTTTAATATATATATTTCCTCACGCCTTCTCACAAGGGTCCCCGAAGGGGTAGGCAGAGGTGTATAGGTAATACCCACCCACCAACATTTAAGAAATAATGACAAAATTAATATATTTCATCATCATCATCATATCATCACGCCGAGTCCCTAACGGGGTAGGCAGAGAGTAGAGCGCCAGTTCTTTCTAGACTAACATACCTCTTTCGCTTCGTCCACATTCATCAGTCTCTTCATACATGCTCGTCGGTTTTGAGTACTCTTGACGTTCCCGCCCGTTAATATATTTTTTTATTATTATTCTAGCATCAAGATGTCTCTGGTAGCACAAGCCTTCGAGTCGAGCAAAATTGTTCCGGATGTCATTCCCACCGCACCTACAGTGAACATTGAGGTATCACGGTCCTTTTGCCGTACACTTACTGTGGCCGCGACTTCTTCGGCGGGGAATTAAACATTGAAAGAAGGATAACTGCCGGAAATAAGGTGAATGGAGCCATGTCGGCGTTGATGGGTAGTAAAAGTCTGAGCAAGAATGCTCAAGTTGCTGTCCACAGCGCGATATTGGTACCTACTTTATTGTATGGCAGCGAACCCTGGGTATGTCAGAGGAAGTATGAAGATAGCTTAAATGCAGCTGAGATGCGATATCAGCTGCGAAAAACGTGCGGAGTAACGATATTAGATCGAACCCGCTATGAAGAGATTCGCAAATTAACTGGCGTGAATGAGAGCGTGATTGTAAAGATGAAGAAAGGCATGTTACGTTGGTTTGGACACATAGAAAGGATGAGTGAAGAAAGATTGACGAAACAGATATACAAAGCAAAAGTCTGTGCAAGAAGAGGCAGAGGAAGGCCACGTTCCAACTATCTAAACCTAACCCAACTAAAACCTATTTAGTTTCTTAAATAAAAGTAGCCTAAGTAGTTACTGCTTTTAGCATCAGCTATCTGTCAGTGTAAGTCCAAACAGACAAACAACTATTTAAAAAAACACGGTAAACATCCATGTGCATTTAGTAAAAAACATACATATCTACCTTCTTATATACACACATCATAGGACACCCAAGGTCAAATACTCGTGGTCGATACACAACAAAAATACTCTCAGCTTGCAACCTACGACCTCTAGCTTCGCGGCCAGGAGCTCTGGCCATTAAAGCAGATCGTGTGCAATAATAATTAAGTACGTAGTCTTGTTTATCATTTTCAGTAGCCCGACTGTTGACTCCGTTATCGAATTACGTGAACCGATATAACATTTATAATGCTTAGATAACTATACATATATTATAATTACATTAACCCTATCAATCATTTACAAACTCATCAATAACCTAATTTGATTAAATCCATTTTTAACCGACTTTATTTTAATCATGCTTATCTACTCTTGCATTAGGTAAAAAAAACGGTTTGTAAGTTTATTTATAATCTATTTTTGTGGTGCCTTTCACCTATCGAAGACTGGCAGCCAGTGGGGATTCCGTTTCCTCACGCCTTCCCACAAGGGTCCCGGAACCCACTTTCCGCCAGAGGTATATTAGGTGCCAACGTGACAGATGGCGAGTCCATGCCGGTTCATTCTATAATGTTACAGAGCCAAGACTTCTTCCTTCATCCAACGCGTCGATACCCCTCAATCGTGCCTATCACGAGGATTTGATCTGGGTATTTAAAACGTGGTTTTCCTCTGCCTCTTTTTCCACACACTTTCGCATTGTGCCACTGTTTCGTCAACCATTCACCACGCATTTCAATATGTTTAAACGAACCTAACATACCTTTCTTCATCTTTAAAATCACACCCTTGTTCACGCCAGTTGGCTGCTCTCAATTAATGATCAAATATCCTTAGGTACCTCCCACATTCTTACAAAACGCATCTACTTGAAAAAAAAAGGCATACAAATTTTGTTTAACTATGATTCTGTGGTTTCGTAGCTGAAATACCCCAGCGGCGCCGTAGCCTCGCAGGGCAATGAACTGACCCCCACCCAGGTCAAGGACCAGCCCTCGGTCTCTTTCGTGGCCGACCCTAACTCCTACTACACACTTGTCTTCACAGGTAAGATAATAACATGAAATCATTACCATCCCTCTCTCTGCCCTAGGACTTCGAGGACCTAGTGGAGAGACGTGAAGATATATCAACACTAAAGTCCTTGAAGGTGTAGGAAGTGGTGTAACAACACCTACTTTTAGCAGAAGATATTAGGCAGCTGGTCGGTTGCTCTGTCTCAAGAAATGTCTTTTTCATTAACGTTTGCAAGGTTTATTACAAGAATGTTCATGCTTACTCACCTTCCTGTATGTGATCCTTTCATTCGCAAAACACTCACGACGAATGAAAGAGCGAGCGAGCGAACCATTACGACAGCCCGTCAACGAATCTGCCTGCGACTTTTTTTTAGACCCTGACAACTACGATGGCCCAGAGCCAGTATACCGCGAGTGGCACCACTGGCTGGTGGGCAACATCCCCGGCGGCGACGTCTCCCAAGGCGAGGTGCTGTCCGGATACATCGGCTCCGGCCCTCCGGAGGGCACAGGCATCCATAGATACGTGTACATCGTCTACAAGCAGCCTGCGAAAATAGACTTTGATGAGACTAAGCTAACAAACAAGTGAGTTACGGTT
The DNA here is from genome assembly GCA_945859725.1 of Drepana falcataria. Taxonomy (NCBI): domain Eukaryota; kingdom Metazoa; phylum Arthropoda; class Insecta; order Lepidoptera; family Drepanidae; genus Drepana; species Drepana falcataria. Next base: position 2,410,284 of record OX243941.1, on the reverse strand, counting down.
CGCTTTTGTTTATTAGTTTCTCTTTGCGCCTTTCACGTTACAGAATATTCGACACATGTTGACAGCGTTGCTCTAAGAATAAGTCAAGGGTCCTGAGACGCATACGTTTTTTTTCAATGCTTTTGTAATAGGTAAGTGACGCTTCATACCCACGCACCCGATTTCGCCGGAGATAATTTATAGATAGACTAACTTACCATAGCTTTGCGTAGTTTTTAACCTGGGTAAGATCGGGTTTAGTTGTGGTCTGTGGACAATTCTTCCCAAAATTACTTATTACATCCTACCGCTGTCATGGTAGCCACGACCATCACAGTTCAAGTTACCAATAGGAGAAGCTTTCTATAGCCATACTTATTTTTCACACGTCTTTTAAATGATATGATGGAAAGTTCATAAGAAATGTTATACGAACAAAATATTCGCAGGTCTGTCGACGGTCGCGCCATGTTCTCGACCAAGAAGTTTGCAGAGAAATACAGCCTAGGCGCTCCAGTAGCCGGTAATTTCTATCGCGCACAGTTCGACGACTACGTACCTCTACTGTACAAGAGTTTGGGCGCATAAATATTAACCCTTTTGTGTATGTAACTTGTAAGTTTAAATTGCAACGTTCGCCAGTTTCATTGCTAAAATTCTTACAATTTGCTTAAATGTCAACCAAATTATGTTGTGTATTCTTACATTTTAAAAGGACTTAAAAGTACACGAATGTAGTTTCCTATTTTATTTATATCTTGTTATTAATAAATGTTTAAATAGACTTTTTTTTATATAACTAAAGGTAGGTAACAAGGGAGTTTTGGGTAATTACGGAAATAAACATAAAACTATATTTCTTTTTAATATAATATGTAGGTATCAATGTTAGTAGGTAGGCAGGTTTTTTAACTTTAGGTAAGTTAGGGGTAAATACAAGGTCATTTTAGTTTGTTTCTTCAAAGCATTTCCTAAATACAACGTAAAATCTTGTCAATCTTCAAGGTTTTCGGTCTGATAGAAGTTGCCAGCAATGGGACCTTCCAGATAATATTTGCTTGCGAAATCTTGTACTGAAAAATTCTTGCGGCCTTCAAATGTGGCTCTGAAAATGTTGAAAAATATTCACAAGGACTTGCAACTACTAGTAGATATATGTTGTTCGAAGCCGTATTAAAAAGAATTGACCTTGAGTAAAATAGAAGCTAATTTAAGGGCAATTTATAGGTAGTTAGGCTACTTTAACTCATCTCAACTCTTCATTGTAGAAATACATTTAAATACAAAATTTCTCACATATGCGCCATATCCCTCACGTAGTAGGTAAAGCGAGTAACGCCCCGGTTCTTTCTAGACATGCCGACATCTTTCGCATTATTCACGTTCGTCACTCTCTTCATATACATTCGCAGGTTTGGAGCATAGATTAGAGTATTATATAGGGCTAGTTTCGAGAACTTTGACGTGCCCATCTTAGTGTGTACGATCGATTTTATCTACGTAGATGAAACGTGGCCTCTTCCCTTTTCCTTTGACCCTTTTTCATGCATTTTCGCATTATATCTGTTCGTCAATGTCTTCACTCATCCTTTCTTAAAACTTTATTTACAATAACAACAATTAACAATATTTACAAAGAACAGTTGAAACTAACTAAGTCTTTTTTATTACACGCTTTTTATTAGCTTCACTTGTATGTCAGTATGTCAGTATGTAACTCTCCGTGGGTAATTAGCGCGCCTGCGGCCTTTCTTGGTTCTCGTAGCCGTTTCTCTGGCTCCCTTTTGAAAAATATCGAACTAAAAAGTTAATAATAAATATAGTTTAAAAAAAAACTAAAAAAAACACGCTTTTTACAGAAAACTAAACTAAAAAATAAAAAATAAATTTTAATAGATTTGAATTAATAATAGTGTAAAAATTCTTAATAAATAATTTAAAAAAAGCGTGGGGTGCTTTTTAAGATATTGTCGAAATAATAAATCTTCTATTCTTATAGATATAAGTATTTTATTGACAGATATCAATAAAATATTTAGAACTATTGACACCATGCACCCCACGCTTTTTTTAAATTATTTATTAAGAATTTTTACACTATTATTAATTCAAATTTATTAAAATTTATTTTTTATTTTTTAGTTTAGTTTTCTGTAAAAAGCGTGTTTTTATAGTTTTTTTTTTAAACTATATTTTCTTTACAATCACACCCTCGATCATGCCCAATTTCATAATTTGTAAAACCTAAATGGAACAAATTGCAATTAAGGGAAGGTTACCACCGATAAGGATAAGGACGCTCTACAAACAAGCAGTATTATTATTGAAGAATGCAGTTCTTTTACTTACTCTGGCAGCTGATCAAACCGCACGTATCTAGGCTGTCTATAGATCAGGAAGACGTAACGGTGTGCGCCTGTGCCACCTTCGGGATGTGAGGGGAGACGGGGGATTATCGTCTCACCCGATACCAGGTCTTCACCAGGCAGGTTCACCACGAGCCAGTGCAGGTAGGAACGGGCGTCTGGGGACATGCGGGAGGGCGCGTCTGCATCTGAACGGAACAATAATCGTAAACACCCTTTATAGATAGTGTCATCCACGAAGACTACCACTATTACTCAAATCTTCCTCATAGTTCATAGTGTAAGTTTGCAACCTTCCACTAATATTGACGGTACTGATTACCTATGCACACGCACACTACAATTAATAGAGTCAGGTTATACTACCCACAACCCGCGACCCCCTCGACTAGAAATTGGTTGGGTGCGTCTTCGTGGTGGCGATTGTGAAAAAAACTAATAATTACCACATAACACAAGAGTATAATATGAATCCGGGTCGGCATTCCACTGAAGACTTGGGTCTCCAGCAACCTGCTCTATGGTCAAAATATTCCCTCCCAGGACTTCTACTCCATTGGGGAACGTCACCTGCCACAGACAAGGAATACTTATACCTAAGCTACAAATTGTTTTGATTGACATAACAACACTTGGTATAAATAATGTGTTTTGATGTTCGTAACGACTAGGTCATAAAAAGTTGATGTTGATATAAAACTATAGGTCAAAGGTGCATGCTATCATAGGAAGTACCTAATCAAATTAATGTTTATGCGATAGTCTACTTAAGTCTGAACATGTCAGTGTTTGAGTGCCAAGCTCCAGGTGTGATGCTGGGGGTCTTGACTAATGAAACCACTAGGCATCTTTATAAAATTAACTATAATTCAAAGCAACTGTGTATAATAAGATCGCGATGCGTGCGCGTGCGGTTGTTGTCGATGTGAAAGAATGAATGGTTGTTCAATAGTAGTTTTTGTGAATGGTAACGCGGTGCGTTGAGTAGGGGCCAGATGGAGGACCCGAAGACCGACGATGTCGACCGGCTACGCCGCTCGATGTGACGTCAGTAACAGAGTCTGAGACTTGTCTATGGAGTTACTTTGATAACTGAACATTTTCTCACCGCGATTGTTTCCTTCAACAATTAATTAAATACTCACAGATAGAATATCCAAAGGCGGCGTTGACAACATATCCGGTACTACCTCATGGTCTATAAACGATTGGATCACATCGCTCCTTATCCGACCACAATTAGCACTGGCAACCAGTACAAAAGCCAAAAATACGCGGCACATATTACAACGAAACAAATATCTCCAATAATGATTTATCGCAGTTTTAGGCATCACATGAGAGACTCACCTCACATCTCATCTAGAGAACTTTTTCGTGTGATAAAACTGATAAGATAATTTAATGGGGCATATTGGGAATGTTACAACTATCTTTTATCAAGTTCACTGTTTTAGTAGTTTCCCTTCGTTTGTACTCTTACACCTGAGATGATGGTTTTCATAGATGACAAAATCAAGAGGAACCTTTGTGGTTAATACTGTACTGTTCAAGAAAGCGGGACAGGAAAGTTGGTTTAACATATTTTTTTGCACACAAAAGATATTTTTTTTTATAAAAAAGAGGAAACTTGCAAGTTTCAGAAATTCAGACGATGTACCTGTGGGCGTGTCTTGCCTTCGGGTCCATGGTAGGAAGGCGTGATAATATAAATATATTGTAGTTTGTTTTGTAAGGATTATCAGAAGAATATATTGAGTAATATATGTGAAATGTCGTTTAATAGTGAATAATAAAAGCCGTGGTGGCCGAGTGGTTCGAGCAGTTGCCTGCGACACAAAGATCGCAAGTTCGAATCCCGACTGTACCAATGAGTGTTTCTGAACTTAAGTACAGTGATTAGTCACACCACGAGCTTTACGGTGAAGGAAAACATCGAGAGGAAACCTGCATACGTTTGAGAAATTCAAAGGCGTATGTATAGTCGTGCTTGAGTAACGGCGATGGACTCGCCATCTGTCACGTTGGCACCAAATATACCTCTGGCGGAAAGTGGGTGTGTGGGTATTTATTACCTATACACCTCTGCCTACCCCTTCGGGGACCCTTGTGGGAAGGCGTGAGGGTATATTATATTATTATATTATATTATTATATATTATTATATAATAAATACCTGATGACAATACACCATGACATATATTCCAAAATTTTCTGATAAACCTTACAAGGTGTTTAGATTTTTCTCATGAGAAGAATACATAATAATATTAGAAGAAAAAAATATCCATACACTGTCTTTTTATTTATTGCCGAAGACAATTAAATGCTTTGCTTACAAAACTTTCTGTTACGACTAAATAGCAGTGGCCACTGGTCATATCTATATGACTCATCTTTAACAGTTTAGGTTTATTATCGTGTAACCAAGTGAATTGGACTTTAAAAAAATGCATCAAGTTCCATTATCAATATGAATAACTTCTCAAAAACAAGATACAGTGTAACACTTTCAGTGCTTTCTTCTGAAAATATTTGCTGTAAGAATTTCGACTTAAATGCTTTTTACAACTAAGTAGCAATTTCTTTTATATCAACACAATATCAATATCAAAATCAACGGATACCCAATTCAATATCAACCTTAGTACACGTCAATAAAGCTGAATATACGCAACCGGTGTTTATGAGGGCTTAAGCGCCAAGTTGTTTGTACAAGATGGGGACATAATCGTCGTACTGCGCTTGATAGAAGTTGCCGGCGATGGGGTCCCCGAGTTTGTACTTCTGGGCGAATTTGGCAATCGAAAACATGGCTCGGTTGTCACCTGACCTGTGGAGACATAAGATCAGTTTAAGAACTTACTTAATAACAGAGCTATAGATAGTGCCATCCGCGAAGACGCGCCCCACCAATTTCTAGCCGAGGATGTCGCGGGATACGGGGAGTATCCGAGTCTATTAATTGTAGTATGCGTGTGCACTCATAGGTAATCAAAAAGTGTGTACCGATAACACTCAAACATTTAGTTGCACACTTACACTATAAAACTGTAGGGAAGAATAGTGGGGCGCGTCTTCATGGATGGCACTATTTATATGAACCTTAGTATATTTATGGTGTCTGTTGGTAATTATAAAGAACTGTTAAAAGTTAAATTAATTTCTTTATGCCTTCCAACAAGTCACAGGAAATGTAGGTGTAGGTACAGATGTGTAGGTAGTACTCACACTTGCAATTTTCTTCGGAGATATATTACCTATACACCTCTGCCCACCCTTCAGGGACCGTTGTGGATCGTGAGGATATTATATACCATAGGTATGAACGTGTTTTTTTTTTTACTTTTCTACTTACGTGTTAGTAAGCCTAGGCTCGTCGAAGTTCAGCTTCCCGGGCTGTTTGTAGACAAGGAACACGTATCGATGCAGGCCTGTGCCCTCGGGCGGGCCGGAGCCCACGTACTGCGAGAGCGTGTCCCCGCCGCCCACCGCGCCGCCCTGGATGTTGCCCACCAGCCAGTGGTGCCACTCGCGGAACTTAGGCTCCTTGCGGGAAGGCGCGTCCGGGTCTAGGAATGACAATACATCATGAGGGTAGGTACTACTTTAGACGGCCGTCAAGTTTAGCGGTCAGAGTCCCAAGGAGGGCGGATATTTGTGTGGTGAACACGAGTATTCGTTCGGGCTCCCACACATAAACACGATACGACGTCGCGTCGTACAACGATGCGGCGTCGTAACGTGTCGATGCACGATACGACGTCGTGACGTTAGAAACTCACGATGCAATCCTGCGCAGTTGTTATTCAAAATTCATCTTTAGGTCTTTCCTAAAAGGCATCTTTAATCATTTAGTTATATGCCAAAAAGTAATGCATCACAGTTAAAAATGAATGTAATTATATATCTAACGCCTGTTACTTGAAAATCAGTTTGGCGATCAAATACGTAGGTACCATGTTTCTCAACTTCGTCCTCGTTCCTAAGTAATGATCAACTGTACCTAAAGATGAATTTTGAATAATAACTGCGCAGGATTGCATCGTGAGTTTCTAACGTCACGACGTCGTATCGTGCATCGACACGTTACGACGCCGCATCGTTGTACGACGCGACGTAGTATCGTGTTTATGTGTGGGAGCCCTTCCTTATCTGTTTTTCTAGGATGTATGGCATATTGGACCAGATAATACTAGCGGCTTTCCTTTAGGTAATGCCGCCACTTACCTCAAGTCACCTTCTGTCTCTTTCTAACTATCTTTCCCTCTCCCTCTAAGACATATCTTGAGGATTCCAACGACGAGATCATATCGATATGTACATCGATGTCTCGTTCCTATAGTACAAGATTTGTTTAGTTTGAAATAAATAAGTTTGTCCTGTCTGTAACTGTCCCAAGAATAAATACTATTAATTTATTTAATAGTAGTAATTTACTAGAATTGATAAATAATAATAAATTTTTATCTGGTAACATTGTTTTGGCACAGAAATAAACGTAACGATGACATCCGCAGAAGTTAAAAATGTGTCGCGGATGACAACGCCCACCTCCAGAGGACATGAATGCACTAAGTAAATTGATAGATTTGAAAGAATAACTGAAGAAAGATTAACGATACATATGTCAAGAGCGCTAATGAATATAACAAATTACCGAACAATATTAAGAAATCTTGCCAAAAACCTAAGCATATTTAAAAAATTACTCAAAAGTTACACAATGAAATGAAGCAAATAACTAAAACTAGAATTAAAAATAGAGTTCCCGCTTATCGTTGTATATCTCAGATCTGCCTCAAAACACAATATTTTTGCTGGCGTAGTGGAGTCGGCCGTGCTATTCATGATACTATTAAAACTACCCGCAATTAGGTTCAACAAATAATAAATATATTACATTACCCATCTCAAGTCTCACAGTCAATTTAGACATAATGGTATATTGTAATGAATGATCTTACTAGTACACTCCCGTATAATAGGAAAGTACCTATTATACTTAGTATTAAGTTTTCATTTAAGTGAATGTATCATTATTTTTGAGAATAAATTATTCAAACATAATAGTTGTGTACTAACCGGTCATAGCGAGGGTGTAGTACTGGTCCGGAGCCGCGTCCCAAGTCACAGTAGGCACGTCCTTCACTTGGGTGGGAGTGAGCTCATTGCCCTCTTTCACCTCCACGCTGCTGGGGTATTTTACCTAAAAAATCTAGATTTTATCAAAGTGATAAATGTTTGCTAAAGTTAGATAGTGCCATCCACGAAGACCCGCCCACTATACTTCCTTAAAGTTCATAATGTTAGTGTGTAACCTTCCACTGACGTTTGAGTATTATCGCTACACACTCAAAACCCATGCGTGTTCACGCACACTAAAATTAATAGGCCGAGCCTCCCGCGACCCCCTCGACTAGAAATTAGTGGGGCGCGTATTCGTGGATGGCACTATCTGTATCATGCATTACATTTGATTGGCTGGCTTGGGAAGGATACCGGTCGTTGCACTCCCGAAGGCATCTATCAACGCCTTTGGACACCAAATTGGCTTTAAAACTGGTGGTGACTTTTGCTCCCTCGGTTGAGGGGTTACCATATGGTGGTCGACCACCAGCGGTGAGTAGGAAAAATATCGGATTTTCTCAAATACTATGCCTCTCTTCCCGCGGAGATGGGAATCCATAGCCAATTTGCCACGTCGAAAAATTCAGGCATACTAATTAGTCGCTAATTGCTGTCTGTCTGTCTGTTTTACAGTTTGAGAAACCACTGGAAGTATTTCGATGAAATTCAGTATGGGAACAACTAAATCTTAAGGCGGACATCCTTTTCAGAAATGCTATCTGTTCAGTTATCTGAAAGAGTAACCTCCACCTTACAGAAGCTTGACGTGAAATAGCACTGCTTTTGGGTACGTGGTACAATAAATAACAACATTATTAAAGGGATATAATTATTTTAAAAAATATCTCACGTTACACACACGACTTTTTCTTTACAGAAACTATTCATAAGAAAAAAAAAATTACAAACCCTACCCCTTCCTATAAGGGTCCCCCCTTATAGGAAGGCGTGGGGATATATTTATGTGGGTAGGCGTGAGGATATATTATATTATTACAAACATAGTGAGATTATTAGAGCCGTGGTGGCCGAGTGGTTCGAGCGGTTGCCTGAGACGCAAAGGTCGCAAGTTCGAATCCCGACTGTACCAATGAGTTTTTTTGAACTTAAATACAGTGATTAGTCACACCACGGGCTTTACGGTGAAGGAAAACATCGAGTAGAAACCTGATACGTCTGAGAAGAAATTCAAAGGCGTATGTATAGTCGTGCTGGAGTAACGGCGATGGACTCGCTATCTGTCACGTTGGCACCTAATATACCTCTGGCGGAAAGTGGGTGTGTATGTATTACCTATACACCTCTGCCTACCCCTTCGGGGACCCTTGTGGGAAGGCGTGAGGATATATGATATTATTATTATCTTTAGATTAGATTCTACATGTATGAATTTACAAAAAAAAACTTCTGCAACGAAGTTATATTTTATTTGCTTGCTTTTATTGTGCCCTTGTAGCTTTCATTGTGAGCAACAATTTTCTGTGGCAGCCTCGTCATGTATGCTCGTTTGCCACCTATCTAGTACAAAAACAATTAATTGCGCATCAAAAGGACACCTCATTAGTTATATAATCTATACTAATATTATGAAGAGGAAAGATTTGTTTGTTTGTTTGTAATGAATAGGCTCCGAAACTACTGGACCGATTTCAAAAATTCTTTCACCTTTGGAAAGCTACATTATCCCCGAGTAACATAGGCTATATCGGGTCCAATTTAGGACCCGATAGGTGGCGCTGCGATCGGGTTTCAAGAATTTTACCTTTTTACCCGGGCGAAGCTTTCTGTGTGTTTCGGTGTGTCTTAAGCTAGATTCGAGAATGGTTTAGATTTACAATTGGACCCGATAGGTGGCGCTGCGATCGTGTTACGGGCAATTTAACTTTTTCACCCGAGCGAAGCTGGGCGGGACAGCTAGTTAGTTATATCACAGGAAATGGTTGTACATTAGCGTTGGAAGGGTGTTATTTGCCGCGCTAGATTCGTGTAATAAAATACTCGTTGAAACCTATTCTCGCGGTTCAATTGTAGTGGAACTAATGCTCAAGGCTGTTTTTTTTACAAGATTCGCTTGTTTACTTTAATGACTTAATCACGACACGTACTGATATTTTGACGTATATGTTTACACACATAAGTATTCATCAAACCTATGAGCATGTATGAAGTGACTGATGAATGTGGTAGAAGAGCAAGCGGTTCGTAAGTCTAGAGAATTGGCGCTCTACTCTCTCTGCTTTCCCTGTGATGGACTCGGCGTGATAACATGTATGCGGAAATACAATTATCGTAGATTTATTATTCGCGTCATTTCTAACTTATTTTGAAACCTTAAAATATGAGTGCAGGAAAATAATATTATCGTGTTAAATAACATGTCTGAATTTCTTCCGAGACTTGAAAAAAAATGGATGTAGGTAATTGGTGTTTACTGTACCTAAATTAATTGGAATTAATCACAACTTTTAATAATATGATGAACAGTGATTAATAAAGATATACCTACATATAATAAAAAGCCGTGACGGCGTGTTACTTAAGTTGTGTGTTACTTAAGTACTGTAACTTAAGTACAGTGATTAGTCACACAACGAGCTTTACGTTGAAGGAAAACATCGGGAGGAAACCTGCATACGTCTGAGAAGAACTTCAAAGGCGTATGTATAGTCGTGATTGAGTAACGGCGATGGACTCGCCATCTGTCACGTTGGCACCTATACACCTCTGCCTTCGTGGATCCTTCTGGGAAGGCGTGAGGAATGTATTATTATATATTATTACATATAATAAATCTCATCGCTTCTCTAATGACAGCTTGTTGAGCGCAGGCTCAATGTTATTCAACCCAAGTGCTAGTCTAGCTTACCTTGACGTGTAAACAATGCAATGATTATAAAAATTACCGCATTTTACCGCCAAGATTGACGTCTTAGCTATTTGGTTATGACATGCGTTATGGTAATAGTTCCGTTGGTAGTTACCAACTCAATTTGTTTTAAACTATCCAGTTAAGCCAAAAATTTGCTTACATCGTTTTTTTATTAAGTAAATTATAAATATTTCACGCCAAGTAAAGCGCCAGTTAACTCTTTCTGGCCAATTTTTTTACTTTCTATTTATGCCCGTACAGATTATCTGAATGAGTAATTCACATGTTAACTAAAAAGTATTTTTTTATATATGTATGTATATATAATATAGAATACATGTTTATTTTCCTTTGCTACGGAATATAAAAAAAATATTTGCTTAAATCGGCAGACATGCGACCTATAACGACTACACGTAAATTATAACGATGCCTCGAGCTCTTATTAGTATAATACGCAAATGTAGCATTTGTTATATGTTTTTTATTGTGTTAACAAGTAATATACGTTTCACAGATAATAAAAGGTTAATTAAATAATAAAAAAACTTACATTAACCAGCGCAGCCGGAGCTTTGGGCACGACATCTGGCACCACTTGGTGTGTCTCGAAGCTCTTCGCTACTGTAGACATGGCTCTCGCTAGGACCCTAAAATTTACCATAGTGCTGTCTGCTATTAACAAAACAATAGCACATCTCAATATACGACGCATTTTAGAAATTATTGGGACAAGAACAAACAAAAAATTATATGAACAGCATGCACGATTGCTGTTCTACGAATGACTGTCCGAGGTGCCCAGTCCTTACGTAAAGGTAACCAGTTTCACAATAAGCATGAATGAGGACAAACGCGCACGAAAGTGTTTCGCAAAAAAATTTTGAAAGTAGCCATGAAGATAAATTTATTTGTGAACAAAGGGTATCACATACATTTTAAGATTGAATCCCGACTGTACCAATGAGTTTTTATGAACAAAAGTAGTGATTAATCACACCACGATACGTTGAAGGAAAATATTGAGAGGAAGCCTGCTGTAAGACATTTGAGGAGAAATTCAAAGACATATGCACACCTGTGCCCTCCCCTTCTGGGGCCATTGTGGGACGGAGTGAAGATATTATTATTATATTAAGAAGTAGATATAATTCTATTCATCTATTCATTGTAGGTATAATGTTTTCAAAGGCAATTATACTCGGGTATTATTTGCAAATTTTTATTGCACTCAGTACTCCAAAGTGCCAATAATAAAAATGTATATGCTTAAAACATGTGTACTCGCCAGTACAAAAGTTAAACATCATTAAAGAGCTTATCCAGTGTAGGTGTCAGTTTGGATCAGTTTATGTCAACAGCAGTCCAGTCACTCAGTTTAATGAAGATTGCACCAGTTCATAATTGTGAAGGGATAGGTCTTGTTTCATGCATTCTGAAGTTTTTTAAATTAATAAGTGGCAACGAATACAAAGAATTCACTGCTGTAAAAAGTATTTGCTTTAGATGAGACAGATGTATAGTGTTACTTAGCCCAAATATATAAATAAAAATATAAAATGCGTGGGTATTTTATAGTTAAAAACCTTTTAACAAATTTTACATGTTTTTATACCTTTCTGGTAATCATCGGATGGACTTACTATCTGCCACAAGTACAAAATATATATTGCTGGGAGAAAGTGGGTGCCCTTGTGGCAAGGCGTGATTATATATGTATATATACTCTTTGGACCCTCTGAATCAAATACTCAATTTTAAAACTCAGATAGACCAAATAAATATTAGACTAGATCTGGCAAAGGTTATGATTAACTAGCCACTGAATGTAAACGAATCGTGTTATAAAGTAGTAAGGGTTGCTTGTAAAAATTATTAAGATAGATACTTATCTTATTACTTAATTAAATAGAATTAGGTAAGTTATGGATATGGCAGGTACTTAAGAGGCTATACTTTTTAACAAGTCGCAGTTAATTTTAATGAACGTGTAGTAGATATTAATATTTGTCTACACATAGTATTAACACAAATATTACGTAATATGATAAATAAAATGTGTATACGGACGAGCCGCTCGCCGCATAAACGATAACCTTCTAAGAGATTTTATGTTACGAATATAAGGTAGCAAGGTACATAAATATTTATTTCAGACTTTGCAGAACGCAACTATAACTCACCTTGCTTAACGAAAAACTTATGAAAAGTGTAACTTAATCAAAATAAAAGACGAGCTACGTTATCAACAATGATTTTTGTTCAACTTACCTCACACAGAACAGAAAACAGAAAACTTATTACATATCGGACTATTTCTCTCTGTGGTAGATTAACTTTTTATTTGTTATCTGTAACTATAATTAAATGACACTATTTCATTATCCACAAAATTATATAATTATTTAAGAAGTTCATCGAACCTAATTCTATGCATTAAAACACGTTACGGATTGTACATCATACTCAATGTACTACACTACTGTTCTTTCCTACAAATTTTATTATACAAATGAATATATACATAAATAAAAAATATATCACAACTAGTGTCAAGATAACACACAAACAAAATATTTATTTGCACTGCTCTCGGATAGATTAATACGACTGTAGCAGTAATCCTATAGCACAAAAATAAATGTTTTTATAAACTTAAATATCCTTTAACCAATAAGCGTTACCATAATTACTAAGAAATAATAACATTTATAACAATGAATTGTTACAATAGTACAAGTCAGGAACAAGTCAGGTCACGCAAGTTGAATGCATAGGTAATTAAGTCCAATTTTTAGCTAAGATTGAGCTCATCGCAATAAATCCAACATTTAAGTACATTTTATTTAAATTAGTGACATAGCAAGCAGAATTTAACGCAAAACGCACAGATTTGTCAATTTTGACAAATGCAAATGCACATTATCTATGGTACGGACGGATATGAAATGATGCACATACACATAAAAATTCAAGTTGTTGTGTATTTGTGTAGTTACAAATAGTGGTGAGATTGCATTGTCCTTTGGTATATCTCATTAAACTAAAAATATATACAATTTACGGTATATAATATCAGATAAGATGTCTCATTATATATGAAAATCATGCTTGGTGATATACAACTGACGAAACGTTTGTTAGTTATCGCTCTGGTCCTCGGCATTATTTTAATTTTGAAGGAGTACGTATTTGTTTCGATATGACTCAACAAAGGGTAGCGTATTTTTACAACGCAGACGTGGGGAATTTTCACTATGGACCAGGGCATCCTATGAAGCCGCATAGGTTGTCGGTTACTCATAGTTTAGTCCTCAACTATGGACTGCACAAAAAGATGCAGATCTACAAGCCTTACAGGGCCAGTGCTCACGACATGTGCCGGTTTCACAGCGAAGATTACGTAGAATTCCTTCAGAATGTTACACCACAGAATATACAAAGTGAGTATTCTTCTTCCATACATTTTAGTAATGAATCAGATGATTAGTTTAAAGGTGCCAATGTGGAATTTGGAAAATTGAGTTTTTCTTTAATAGTTATGGTGATGGAGTTCGGTGATATGAAATCATGATTGCAGGTTCAGAACCAGAGAAAAATCAACGATACAAGGATTTAGTGTTTTTTTACGTGACTGTATTAAGTATTGCATTTCGAAATATATGAATATTTATATTATACTGAGTCTCTACTGCACATTTGCTCTGGTACAATTTAGAAAAAAAACTTTAATTTATAATGTTAACCTTCCTTGATAAAATATTTACATTTACGGTAAAAACTAATAGTTTTGGACTTTAATGTATAATGTTTTTTATGATACTAATATTTTAAAATATAATTATGTACATTCAAAACAGTAATAATATGTAGTAAGCCATGGTTACCGAGGAAACCTGCATATGTTTGAGAAATTCAAGGATGTGTGCTTAAGAAACGGTGATGTCTCGGTATAAAAATACCTCCAGCGACTAGTGGGTGTGTGGGTACTCTGCTTGATATTATGCATTATCTTGTGACACTCTAATAAATAGTGTATTATTCTTTCAGGTTATTCCAAAGACCTGCTGCATTATAATGTTGGTGATGATTGTCCAGTATTTGAGGGGCTATTCGACTTCTGTTCTATGTATACGGGAGCCTCACTTGAGGGTGCAATGAAACTCAATAACAATGCATGTGATATAGCCATTAATTGGTCTGGGGGCTTGCATCATGCAAAGAAGTTTGAACCTTCTGGTAAATATATATTAAAGTCCTTTTTAGGTCTCTAAGTATGATAAATAATTATATATGTAATTAACTTATACCCCCTAATGTTTGTCTATGTTAATATTTTTTTTCATATACTCACTAGGTCTAGAATATTCGATAAAAATATCTGTTTCTTTATAATTATGAGGTTCAAATTTAGAACAGAAAGGTAACAATAGGAATAAAACAGAAAACCTGTATAAGTTTGTGAAGAAACTCAAAGACTTTGTATAGTTGTCTAGCTCAGTAGCTTTAGCAATGGACTAGTCATGTGTCACATTTCCATCAATATTTTTTCCCCAGTTGAAAGTGGGTGTGGGTGCTCTCTTTCCCCTTGCATGGTGGTGTAAAGGTATATAGTTATATAAATATATGATTTTCCTTATCATTTCAGGTTTCTGCTATGTAAATGACATAGTGATAGCAATACTGGAACTCCTGAAGCACCACCCCAGGGTACTGTACATAGACATAGATGTCCACCATGGTGATGGGGTGCAAGAGGCATTCTACCTCACCGACAGAGTGATGACAGTCAGTTTCCACAAATACGGCAACTTCTTCCCCGGGACCGGGGACATGTATGAGATTGGGGCTGAGAGCGGGAGGTACTACTCTGTGAATGTGCCATTGAAGGAGGGTATTGATGATCAGAGCTATGTGCAGGTGAGGAATGATGAATGAAATGTTTTAGTAGAATTAATTTGGTTCACATCAAAGAAGCTGTAATGTGTTGTATGGACCATACCATGACGTGCTTCTGCATACATCCTTTCTTTAAGAATGCTTTTGGGACAAGTGTTTAAGAATGCTTTTGGGACAAGTGTTTAAGGGAACTTATGAAAATATGCTGCAATATATTGGCATGAACCTAGGGTGTATTAATAGTTTTTCTTAACTTTGAAAAGTTGATCTTTTTTTATTTTGTCCTAGGAAACCTTTGTGTAAGTCCCTATTTAGGCTAAGTAATTTTAAATTAAGAATAATGTTAATGACACAAATTTAAATGTACAATAATGAATGTAATATTGTTCAGGTATTCAAACCAGTGATATCAAACGTCATGGAGTTCTATCGACCAACAGCGATAGTGCTGCAGTGCGGCGCCGACTCGCTGGCAGGCGACCGTCTTGGGTGTTTCTCCCTGACGACGCGGGGACACGGCGAGTGCGTCCAATTCGTAAAGAACTTGAATGTGCCCACCCTTGTCGTTGGTGGCGGCGGGTAAGGCCAAAACATCCTATTAACATTATGATTACGAAAGTTTGTGAAGATGTTTAATACTCAAGCACGCCAAACGGCTGAACAGAATTGTATGAAATTTGCCGCAGAGATAGGTAGCTACGCATAGTGTTATTGTTTTATGGCAGGAAAAAAAAAACTATGTTTAAACCGCAGAGCACAAATTGAATATACATATATAAATATATCTTAAAGGAAACATTGTGGTTTGAATATTATGTAGTGCGACCATTCATCGCAGTTTTTATTTTTTAAATACCAAGGTCTGCAGGTTATGGTTTATGTACTTGGTTGTCTTAGGTACACGTTGAAGAATGTGGCGCGGTGTTGGACTTACGAAACGTCCTTGTTGGTCGACGAGAATATATCCAACGAGCTCCCTTATACGGAATACTTGGAGTTCTTTGCACCGGACTTCCAGCTGCACCCAGAAATTGGCAGGTAATAATATCATTCTGCCCATCTCTGCTCCTCACGCAGGTTACATTTTAGTCGTACTGCCGCGGCATTGCCTTCTCTGTCCTCATACTGCGCTCCTACTCCACGCGATAATGTGGTAAAGCCACTCATATTTCCAACCCATTGATTGATTGAAAAAAAAAAATATGTCAATTTAACTTTCTGCCCTAATTTTTTTAGGATTAGCTAAAGATAGGTATCATTTAATTTAGTAGAGTATCATTAATGAAAAAACATTTATATGTACATACATACATACATATCATCACGCCAAGTCCCTAACGGGGTAGGCAGAGAGTATAGAGCGCCAGTTCTCTCTAGACTTACATACCTCTTTCGCTTCGTCCACATTCATGGTTTTATTACAAAACCAAAACATTTATGTATATTATAATATATATCCTCACGCCTTCCCACAAGGGTCCCCGAAGGGGTAGGCAGAGGTGTATAGGTAATACCCACACACCCACTTTCCGCCAGAGGTATATTAGGTGCCAACGTGACAGATGGCGAGTCCATCGCCGTTACTCAAGCACGACTATACATACGCCTTTGAATCTCGTCTCAGACGTATGCAGGTTTCCTCTGGATGTTTTCCTTCACCGTAAAACTCGTGGTGTGACAAATCACTGTACTTAAGTTCAGAAAAACTCATTGGTACAGTCGGGATTCGAACTTGCGACCTTTGCGTCGCAGGCAACTGCTCGAACCACTCGGCCACCACGGCTCTAATTGATTAAATAAATTAATGAAGCTTACAAAACCGGGAGTGATAGGCATGACGAGCAATGTTGCCACACTACGTCTCTGCCTCCTTACTGAAAGGTAGGTAGGAATAGGCATACTTCTGAGGTCATGCGACGTTATCTGGCAGAGGAGTGAGACAGATTTTCTGTAAGCGATTATAAACTTTATATGCGCGCAACTAAAGTCGCTATTGTGTTTTCCAGCACATCGAACGCGAACAGCAAGCAGTATTTAGAAGCCATTAGCAAGCATGTGTACGACAACCTCAAGATGTGCCAGCACTCCCCTGCAGTGCAAATGTCGCACATACCAGGTACCATTATGTTACCTTAATATCGACAACGAGCTATTGCTTTTATTTACAGGTACCTACAGGTACAGGTTAAAAACCTGGTTTCATCTGACCTTAAAACTCTTATAATAAGGGTTGCAGGTTAATTTCCATCCCTTTTATCTAAAGATAAATTGTATGTAAAAAATTAAGGCCTATTGCAGATTTCTAGACACATTTAAGAATGTATCACTTTGTTAAACACACAATATTTTTCATGGTCACAGAAGTGTATAAAGTAAATATATTTTGTCACACAAAGAATACATATATATTAATATACAGAAACAGCTGTGCTCCGCGGTTACATCCGCGTAAAATGTGATTTCATTGGTTAATGTTTGCTCTGGAATAAATATATAATAAAATATAATAATATAAATAATATATCCTCACGCCTTCCCACAAGGGTCCCCGAAGGGGTAGGCAGAGGTGTATAGGTAATACCCACACACCCACTTTCCGCCAGAGGTATATTAGGTGCCAACGTGACAGATGGCGAGTCCATCGTCGTTACTCCAGCACGACTATACATACGCCTTTGAATTTCTTCTCAGACGTATGCAGGTTTCCTCTCGATGTTTTCCTTCACCGTTAAGCTCGTGGTGTGACTAATCACTGTACTTAAGTTCAGAAAAACTCATTGGTACAGTCGGGATTCGAACTTGCGACCTTTGCATCGCAGGCAACTGCTCAAACCACTCGGCCACCACGGCTCTAAATAGGAATAAATAGGAATAAATATAACCTCGAATAATAAATTTATCTCTTGCCTCTCTCGCCAAATTTGATCTAATTTCGTTCAGTAGTTTTTGCGAAAAGCGGGAAACAATTATTGTCACACACTTTCGCATAAATGTTATTAATTATTTATTTATTTATTTATTTATTTATTTATTATAAAACACTATACACTGCCATTACAGATACACCCAATTCGACAGTGTAGAAAACTATTATTATATATTATCAACTATTATTATAACTAATTAAAAAAAATTAAAAAAATAGTAATTAAGTATAGCACAATACGAATAACGTGGTCCTTCCGAATTCGTTCATAGAACACGAGAACAGATCGATATTGTCCGCAACAAGATTGAGTGTGTGTATGGTGCGCGTCAGGGGCGCCTTGGTCAGCAGGTTGGTCCTCCCGCGAGGCACCGCCAGGAGGGGCGGCTTGCGCCTACGACCTACAAAGTTGTCTGGCACGCACAAACCAACTGACTCTAATATTTTAGGGTTTGATACCTTCCCTAGAAGTACTTTAAGTATATATAACGCTAATGCTAGCACCCTCCTAACTTGAAGTTTGATTATATCCTTATATGTTAGGATAGTCCTCAACTCCTAAACGAGGCTGGGTCTGTAATATAGGTAATCCATTCTATTCGTACCGACGTTACATTATCAAACAGCGTACTAATGTTATTTACTTATTTCCCAGGAGACTTCTTCCCCGACGAATACAGGATAAAGGACGACCCAGACCCGGATATCCGTGTGAGCCAGGAGGAGCAAGACAAATCAGTGGATCTTAAAAACGAGTTCTTCGAAGACGAGAAAGACAATGAGAAGGAGCCCGTAGTGCCAGAGGTGAAGGAACCATAGCATACGAACGGGGTCACTGACCCCCTCGCCATTTGACACGAACCCTTCAAGAAGTACAAGAAGAAGTTCATTTGGTGATTGTGTACTGGACTCCATGAGACTGTGACAGTGTTTTAGTGTAATTTGAAGCAATACATTAATTTTAATATAGTATATTATGAACTACATACCTATAAGTCGATTTAAATGCTGTGTTGGCTCGCCATTAGAAAACAACCCTTCATTTACACAAGAAGTTATTAATTTTGTGATTGTGCAGTGAACTCCATGAGACGAACGTTGTGACAGTGTTTTAGTGTAATGTAATTTAAAGCAATACCTAATTTTAGTATGGTATTTTCTGGACTATATACTTATTACATAGTTTAGTGGTTGGTATGGTAAATTGCAAATATTTGTTACATAAGGACACTTAAATAAGTACATATACAGTGTAAACTCTATATAGCGACACTGAAGGGACTGTGCATTTTATGGCGTTATAGAGAGTTGTCGTTAAATGGAGAGAAGAAACATCAGAATTAGAAAAAGATTAATTAGTAAAAGTTTATTTCCGACTATTGTTAGTAGTTATGTGCATAAAAAAGAATGTTATTTGAACGCTATTGCATATAGTCTGTTATTTTTGTCTGACGTCTTTTGCTGCACCAGTAATTTTGTTGTATTTTTTTACTTATTTTATTCATATCTAGCAATATTGAGGCATCTTGGTTATAAAGGAAGTATTTTTCCAATAATTTAGCTGCTTCCAGAGCTTCTTTAATGCTCGGCGGAGGCTCAGGCTCATCCGTCTCATCTTCTTCATCGCCTTGTTCTTGATCCTCAGTTTTTCTCACTGAATCCAAAATTTCTTCGTCTGTGAGTGAAGCCGTTGTATGCAGGCGGTCGTCTACTTCGATGTAGGTTTGAAGATTTACCGTATTTCCTGTCATGTTTAACTGTTGAACACTTCGTGCTTCCCCACTTATTTTACCATAGTTGATATGATGACGCTGCTTGAATTTTCCGAGCCAGCAAAATCAATTCAGCAAAATTCTCCGCCTTAGCTTTCACGAGCGGCCCCGAGATAGGCATATTATTCTGGCGCTGTCGGTGAAACCATGATAGTACAGCTTGATCCAAATCTTCGTATATAGGTTTCTTTAATTTTTTGGAAGATTTTCCCTCGCCTTCAGCGTGGAGGATTTTTCTTTGTTTTTCCATATTGTGGACACGGTAGAGCGACTAAATCCAAAGCGTTTGCCAACATCACTTATCTTCTCTCCCGTTTCTATTGCGCGTATCAGTAAAACTTTTTCGTCAATACACAGTGATTTTCTTTTATTAGCCATGTTTACAGTTTGAAAGTTTATGAGCAACTAAGAATATGATAAGGTATAGATAATCCATGACTCCTACTTATGAGTCATGGTCAACAACAGTCTACACGTACAAGCAATCCCAATTTGTAAACAAAAGAACGAATTTCTTAGAAAGTTCGGTATGCATGATGCCGACAGTCGAGTTTATTGCGGGCTAGGATAATAAAGCGACAGTAGATCGTACACAGCTGTGCAGTTCTTACAAATTTTAGCAACTTAAAAGGTACTTTTTATTACTCAATTGTTGTCGTTATTGAGAGGGTGTAATGCTATGTAGAGTGAAACATTGTATGAAAGACAAGCTAAACCAACCAAAGCCAATTGATTTCGACGCTTAAGTAAGTTTGTCGTTAAATAGAGTGACGTTACATGGAGTTTACACTGTATATACTATTAGGTTTAGGTACAAATATAAAAAGTATAAGAAAAGCTGTGGTGGCCGAGTGGTTCGACTAGTTGCCTGCGACGCGACGCAAGTTCGAATCTCGACTGTACCAATGAGTTTTTCTGAACTTAAGTACAGTGATTAGTCACACCACAAGCTTTACGGTGAAGGAAAACGAGAGGAACCAGCATACGTCTGAGAAATTTGAAGTATTGTCTTCCTTGAGTAACGGCGATGGACTCGCCATCTGTTACGTGGGTACCTTAAATATATCTTTGGCGGAAACTGGGTGTCTGGGTACTACCTATACACGGCGAGGGCGTGAGGATATATTATACTAACCGCCGGTTTCTGGTACAATTTTAGCACGATGAATTAGTCAACACTTTGTCACAATAACAATTTGTTAACAATCTGTCATCGAGCTTTGAGTTTCTAGAACGCAAATCATCGAAAAATTAACTAATCTACTGTTGACAGCCGAATTATTTTTTAAAGTATATCTATTTCCCTCTAGCTTATAGCTTCGTCTTTGTCTTGCAATGTCAAAGTATTCCCACCGGGAGCTGAAGTTTCGTTAGTTGGACAAAAGTTTGATTTGTTGTTGTTTATCTTGTTTGTTTAGGTACTTCAGTTATCGTGTGATAAACAAGTGTAAAGAATATAAATAAATAAAGTGTAAATGTTAAAATGCCGCCGCTGTCGCGTAAAAATTACACAGAACGCGATCTATCTACTTATATTTTATTCTAATATTTATATATATATATACTATTTATAGTCTAGAGAGAACTGGCGCTCTATACTCTCTGCCTACCCCGTTAGGGACTCGGCGTGATGATATGTATGTATGTATGTAATATTTATATTATATAATTTATAGTAATTCAACATATAGGTAGGTTCCCGACAGGGCTGATGATGATGATTTGAAACTTGCCAATTTCTAATATTTTTGCTATTATTAAAAGATTATTTCGATTTCTGTAACTTTACACACTTATGTCTTAGGGTTTGTCTAAAGAGATTCATATTAAAAAAATATCAGATTAAAAATCAAATAAAATTATATGAATAAAAATATAACCAATTCAAAACTAAAAATCAAAGGCAATGTTCTATTAATATTTCAACGTAAGGAATTAGGAAACCAAATAGCATTATTGATAGAAATTAAGTTTTATATTAATATTGCTATAAAAAACGAAAAATTAAAATCGATTATTTTGTAACATCCCTATATCCTATTAAATCCGCTTAGAAATTGGAGTTCAAATCGGAATACTTGCGTTAACACGTCGATAATTCCTCGATAATCTACAATTAAAAATTGTATGTCAACAATATGTTAACAAAGAGAAAATGCGTTCAGAAACTCAAAATGGCTCCAATCGGCAATTGATTTGGGATTTGACATACCGTTGACAAACTGCCAACAGTTTGTCAGTTGAAGCTTCTAGCAACCCAAACTACGTCTAATTAGAGATTAACAATCTGTCACGTAATTTGATGGATAGAAATGCGTACGAGAAACCGGCTGTAAGTAAGCTTTTCAATTAACTTATGATTTTTTAAAGATTCATATAAGTATATAATATTATAGTGCATCGCGCATCTATCCCTTGGGGAATTCTAGGAAAGGCATACGCAAGGCAAAAAATATATTTTAAAGAATTTTGTTAATAAATTGAATGATTCTTCATTATGTTCTAGGTATTGTAAGCATTCATGGCTATAGCAGCCGCTTAAGGCTTCAGGCGATAATACCAACTTTCAAGTTGAAATATATATGTAAATAATTATTTTTTTAGAATTTATTGTAATTTTATTTCAAGACCAATTAGTAGCTTATTTCTTACATCGCAATCACAGTTATAACAAATAAATAATTTTGTAAGTTGTACTCAGATTATGTCAAAATCTTTTAATACTGTACATAAAATTATTACTCAAAAAAGTTTTTAAATATTTTTCTCTAGATTTCGACAAACCGTGATGCCTGCCAAGAAAACCTGTTGAACAAAGCACGTACTATTCAGCATATGTTCTATCAATTATTTTAAAGGGACCAAATGGTTTTTGAATCCATTTTAAGTTGGTTGTCATTTGAGGGGGCGCCACTATCAAGTTAGGCCTAATTTGGATTTCGGAGGATAACATTTTGTAGAAGAAATCAAAGAAAGTTAATCCAGGGCTGTGTGTATAAAGCAAACTCATTGTGCCTAGCGCTATGCATGCTTAAGTCCTGATCGTAAAGGTCTATTGGTGTAATTATACACTTATAGAGCTGACCTATGCACTTCTATTTGTTTAAAGTTAATATTCGTTGTTAATCATGACTCTTTGTTATAATAAATTTTAATGAGAGTAGGCACGAAACTTGTTTTTTTTTATTACAAAATTGTGACGTAAAAGTTTGGTTCATCTTTGATGGAGTTATTTAACTCCTTAAATTTAGTTACACCAATGTTTGAAAATGAGTGAGAATAGTGGGTGAATGAAAGAGGACGAAAATAGTAAGTGTAGGTTAAAATCCTAGATTGATGAATGATGATGAATATTGTTCGATTTCATGTTTTACGGTGTAGAAAACCACACACGGCGACAGAATTGCTATCAGGAAAGCGTTTACCTACTACTACTGTTAAGATATGACTTATTACATTATGAATAAAAATAAAATTGGATAAAAAATATTTATTTCAACATTGTAATTACAATACAAATAATATAAGCTTATTAGTACGCTAGTAACTACCTAATTTCAAATCCAAATTGTTCTCAATTATGTATTTGTGAACATCGCTCATTTCCTCGGCAAAATCTACAGTGAACATTTGGAGTTTGTCACATAACCGTATTATCTCTTTAACTACAATTTTTGAGACCTCCAAGGTACAGTCCAACCATAGATAGTTGAGATTCCTTAGACTACCTTTTCGTAATAAATGCATTAGCGTATCATCAATATTTGTTTTCGTTTGATATTTCAATACCAACTTCTGTAAACTATTCGTACACTCGAGAAAGAATGTTAAAATGTCATTTATAATAAAATTTTCGTTACCTATTGTCAAATGCCTGAGTTTGGAGAATATATTCTTCGGTCTTCGGAAGTACCTCGGTATAACTAAACACTTAGATTGTGTGACCAGACATAGAGAGTGGAGATTTGGACAACACTCTCCTATTGACAAAACCGCGTCCAAAGTTAGTGAATGTTCGATCTCCCACAACGTAAAATGCGTCATGAAAGGACCTTTAACGATTAAAAGCTGATGCATTGAATCCGTATAGGAGAAGAAGGATAAATCTAACCTACTTAATCTTAAGTCACTCATTGAAATCTGTTCTAAAATTTCATCCTTGTTGTGTTCCGACAAATGTGTGACTGACAGTTCCCTAAGGAACGGACAAATCCTAATTAGTTTCCTAATGCCCTCAGCCGATGCGAAATGCGAATTAATTTTCCTGAGACTGAGCGGTCCTATCTCCATGACCGTACCTATCAACGTTGAACCAATATCGCAGGACTCTATACGCAGTTCCTCTAAAAATGGGAGCTCACTGACAAGCATGATGATGCCTGCCTGAGAGACACACCTGCCGATCCTGTTCGCCCGTTCGTTTCTTGGTGGATCCATAGCTAGTATGCGAAGCTGTTTTAAATTGGCGATCGAACAAAGTCCTGCGTCTGACACGTTTCGAACCAAGACTGATGCATTGAAAAGGGACTTGCAAATGTCTACTCTAGAGACAATGTTGATTTCTTCAAGGAGTGGGCAACTAACGCCAATAACTTGAAGGATTTCGTCTGTGCAAATGAATTTAAGATCGAGCACGACAAGACGGGAGAAGGTGGAGAGATTCTCGATCCAGAACCGTTGTGGTATGCTGTTATCGAGGTCGCATTTGCGGAAGACAGTCATGCTGGGGTGAGTCAACACGTGGAGCTGAACGCGAGGGTCGCCGCGGTACTGGCAGCATGTTCTTTCTGAACAGAGGATATCGAATAGCCTGCAAAATAAAGTTTATTATTTACTTAATTAAAAGGTTCATCTTAATACATCTTAATACATAAATATACTTTTTACAAGGGTTACCTACTTACTCTGTAGGTTTATTTCGTACGCGAACATAAAGCCTGGATTGTTCCAGAAATCCTTTGCATGAAATATGCATATCTATTTGGATTTCGATAATAAATAGCCCAGTCATGCATTACTAAAATTTGAAATCATGCAAATTTCTCCCATTTTTTTTTGTTACATACTTGATACACAAGTCACTAGTCAAAGGTTATGTCAATGTATCAAAGAAGATTTCAGAAAGGTGCTAGTTGCATTACTCCATTGGTGATTTGAATCAAAAGGAAAGGCTACTGGAAAGGTAAGATAAATGGTATGCTTTTTTCTCATCATTAAATTCAACCTTATGCATGGAATATTAAAAAAAAAAGGAGTGCTCTATGGCAACACTCGCTACTTCCTACTTGGGATTATTTTTTAATTGAAATCAGCAGGTAAATGCAGCATTAAAGTTAAACTAATTAAAATTGGCATGTATGAATATAACATTGAGTTTCAAAAGAGTTTTCTCATAAATAAAATAATGAATCATCCCTTCTAATAATTTTACATTTTATATATCCTCACGCCTTCCCACAAGGGTCCCCGCAGGGATAGGCAGAGGTGTATAGGTGATACCCACACACCCACTTTCCACCAGAGGTATATTAGGTGCCAACATGACAGATGGAGAGTCACTGAGACATATGCAGGTTTCCTCTCGATGTTTTCCTTCACCGTAAAGCTCGTGGTGTGACTAATCACTGTACTTAAGTTCAGAAAAACTCATTGGTACAGTCGGGATTCGAACTTGCGATCTTTGTGTCGCATGTATACTTAAAAATTTTATTAGCTGACCTGCCCATCTTGCAATTTCACCACTGATTGGGTCCAACTGTTAATCTAAACCATCCAGGGTTCCATGCAAATGCACACAATCATCAAAATTAGTCCTAACCCAATCTCGTTTTTGCAAGACGATATTGATTTGTGTATATGTAAATATATATAAATAGACTTCAGTTATCACAAGAGAAGCATTTTAAGATATATGTCAGTATGCATAGTTGTAGGGGATTTCTTTTAAGCTATCTATTATTGTAGATAGTATATAGTGAATAGACAAGTAAAATATATACAAATATATTTTAATAAAGCCATGGTGGCCGAGTGGTTCGAGCAGTTGCCTGCGACGCAAAGGTCGCAAGTTCGAATCCCGCCTGTACCAATGAGTTTTTCTGAACTTAAGTACATTGATTTGTCACACCACGAGCTTTACGGTGAAGGAAAACATGGAGAGGAAACCTGCATACGTCTGAGACGAAATTCAAAGGCGTATGTATAGTCGTGCTTGAGTAACGGCGATGGACTCGCCATCTGTTACGTTGGCACCTAATATACCTCTGGCGGAAAGTGGGTGAGTGGGTATTACCTATACACCTCTGCCTACCCCTTCGGGGACCCTTGTGGGAAGGCGTGAGGATATTTATTTATTTTATATTTTACTTTTTAATTATATTTGGTTGCCAATTTCAAAATATTTATGTAACAATCTAGAGAGAACTGGCTCTCTACTATCTCTGCCTACCCCCTGAAGAACTCGGCGTGATGACATGAGTAACAGAAGAATGTTACAATGATGACACAGTGCAAATAAGAAATTATCCTATATATATTTTACTAGTTACCTGGCAGGGAGCATTATTATCAAATGACGCTTCAAAGCCAGCGCCTGATTTTCGACCTCGTCAAATTTATTCTCAGGATAGCTCTTTTCGATAACATAACAAGCAGAATTAATCAAATTTATACAATTTTTGATACAAACTTTAAACAAACTAATGGGTTGTTTTGGGGGTGACATTTTGAAGCCCTTTACACGCACTAAGACCAAGAAATCGTTTTTATTGACAATCTACATTCAGCTTTAAGAACCAGTACAACATACTTTTAAAAAGATAAGTGTATTTTATTGCAATTAAGAAAAGAAATGCACTTTGCGTGTATTAGTTCGCGTAAAATTTATTCCGTGTAATTTTATGCAAGACAGTGTTGCATACTTTTTTGTTATTGACATTACAAACTGGAATACATTTTATCCCATAGATTATGAATAAACAGCTGATCACTCAGTACCACAGAGTTGAACATTTTCTCCATATACAATATGATAGTATTGCAAAGGAGAAAAAGTGGAAAAAGAAAACACCAGTGTCGAGCTTAGAATCAGATAGCTAGCTCGCTATCGTCGTGTTCACATAAACGAACTAATATAATAAGATTACATCAATCGCAACATTTGGGAAGAATTTTTACTTAAATAACATTATTATTAACAATTTTAATAAGTTCTAGATTTGCCTTCCGTACTATTTTTTATCGAATTGTAGAAATTTTAAAACTTGTGTAGCTATAAAATAGATTGTATAAAACACGGAACTATTATTAGACCGACCTGATTGCTGTCTGTACTGAGAACTCTGGGTCGTACCCCGTAGTACGTCAATAAATATAATTTATAATCATCACAAAAGGGTCCCCGGATATATCTTATATTTTTTGTATATGTATTCAGCGATCCAATTTTGGGGGATGAATGCATATCTACCCCCTTAAATTGTATTGCGTTATCTTAAGGTAGGTACGTATAATTATTTACAGCGGTATACAAGTTACGTTAAGAAACATAAATAATTAATTATTCGGGGACTCCCCGTGTTTCATGCGCAGTATTGGATAACTTTTAGTTTAACTTTAAAATTGGACCCATTGATTCTTTATAGTACATGTGTTCTGTGCATTGATCCCATTACCAGTGTATAAATAGTGCCATCCACGAAGACGCACCCCACCAATTTCTAGTCGTCGCAGGACGCGGGGAGTATAACCCGAGTCTTTTAATTGTAGTGTGCGTGTGCACTCATAGGTGCAGTGTGTACCGATAATACTCACATTAGTTACACTATAAACTATAAGAAATAAATAATAATGGGGCGCGTCTTCGTGGATGGCACAATCTATAACACAATTATTATGTAATTTCTTTATTCCAAAAATGTTTTTAAAAATGTGTTCTTATATTTATTTTAATGTCAATAATGGTCTATATTATTTAAAGTATGTTTCTACAGAATGAAGCTTATTTAGGTGTGTTTGGTAGGACAATGTAAACAAAAGTTCGATTTCAAATATTTTTATTATTATCAATTTCTTTTATTAATTTCATTCCTAAAACTAAATCAATATTTTATTTACGTTAATTATCAAGCCAGTAGTACTTAGACTTAAAACTAAAATTACACAATATTAATTCGAGAATATCAGTTATGTAGTCACAAATATATATTTTAGTATTTTATTTTATGTTTCTATGTCCCTACAGATTAAATAATACTATGTACATTAGGATATTGATAATGAGTACTTTTATTGATTTTGTGCTTAGGTTTATGATTTTTAATATCGCGCTGACATAAGGAGGTACCTAATTTATTACTTATCAAATAAAGAATACAATTTTAGATAAAAAAAAACAATGTTGGGAAAGGTGTAGGTTGTAATCACATGCGATAATAAAATAAGGCATTGTCATTAAAACGTGGGCCACTTCTTCTTCTTAAAAAAAATTATGTCTTGTACTCCAAAACCGCGTAAAATTTTGTGTCATTTATATTTTTCCCCATTTTTGTAACAGTTAACATTCATGCTCTGCTCCTATTGGTTGTAACGTGACGTAGCTTAGAGATTCTCAATTAAGGCTATTGATAATGCAAAAAAAAAGTACTAGTAGTTCGTGAGATGAGCACGTCCATTCGAACAAACAAACTCGTCCGTTTTATTTATTAGTAATGATTTCAGATTATTATGAATATATAGTGGTAATAATTCTGTCATGGTTAATAATCTCTCTCTTGTAACGAAGGCGTCTGTAAGTGTGTCTTCCTATTATCTGCTGTGTCCAGAAGATAATAGGAGGAGAGTAGTAGGAATCAATTAATTGGGAATTACAAGTGCGGTCCGGATTCGGTGAAAGGATCGAACTCATATTTGGTTGTCGACAGGGTCTAATTTGGCTGACAAAAACTATTTTATATCTCCGCATTTCCCTGAGGAACACGCAGAGAGGTGACAACGCTCTCTTTCATACAATTTGCTCGTGTCTTTACATAAGCATAATATTTGGCTGTTTATTAACATATTTGGCTTTATTCCATTTATAGTCGAGTAACAATAGTTAACTTTGACTGTAATTATATCAGAATCTCATACCAAAGTCAAGAGTGAGTTTATCTATGTACAGGTAAAATAATGAAGTTTGATCTGTCCACTTCTGTCTATAGCATCGCATTGGCTCTAGAATTCCCGCCCTGTCGGCAAAGCACGTGCGATACCCCCTGGTGTTGCAAGCGTCCATTGACGCTGTAACCGTTTACCATTAGGCCTAATATTGTACCTAATAAAATGTTTTTTGATTTCAATGTAGCCAATTATTTCCAAAGAGGACATTTGGTTAAAATCCCGATAAATTTGTGGACAAGCAATACTACCCTGTTATTTCAATGCAATTTTTTGTTATCAGATCAACTTTTATCGACTACGCCTAACGATATTAATATATTAAGATTGAATCCGTACATAGTTGCTATACACCTACTAGTCAGTTAAAAGATATACCTATTCATTTTATTTATTATACAAACAAGAATGTTTACTTCGGTTTCAAACCCTACCTATGACTAGGTACTTTAAATATATCTCAATTAAATTTTAAGCATTTCATAAAATAGCCTAGCTAGTTCAGTATTCATTTAAACCGATGTTACATATTTACATACATTAATAAAAACCTGATAATTTTCTTTACAATTTGGTAGTTTATTTTGTTTGGCACTATTTTTAATATGCGTTTTAATAGGTAGCTGTTTATATACATCGTATGTATAAAGAGAATGTTTTTAATATCACTCGTATATAAATATTATGCAATTTATTCTACAACATAATATTACTGATATTGTGCTTCATACTCAAATATCATTTCATATTTAAATGAGTGGGTAAATATAATATGTATATTGATAGAACTCGGGCAACATTCTGAGATTTCAAAATTCTTGGAAATAAACTTATTTGGCAATTATAATTTTAAGCATACAACATTTTGAAAATTCATTTATATGGCAATTTTATATTCTATGCTTTAGGGCTAACATTACTAATGTAGACGGTATATTATACTTAAAGACAAATCAATATTGTTTTGAAGATAATTCAGTAAGTTGAAGTAAAATAGGTAGAAAATATTATTTACAATGATTGTTCTGAAAATCATCTCAAGTATTTTTAAAAGGAAGTTAGTAGGGTCTCGTCACGTTAATAAATTTACACAATTTGTGCATAGTTGCATACAGAATCAGCAATTAAATTGTCTAATTATAAAGTTTTATTTCTAGATTACCAATAAGGAGTCTAGAACAAGACTTTTAATAAGAGAGAAAATTCTATAAAATACTAAATGTTCGACAATAGAACATTATTCATGCATTCATCGTGCAGCCATTTTATTCTCTAATAAAAAAAAATATATATTCGAAGTCGTCGAAGAATAATATGATTACCATCAATAATTGACCGCCAACCACGTGCTGGTCAACCCCTCTTAACCTAGTCTCTCTTGAAATATGACCTTCATTACTCGACTGTTGCTTTACCGTGCTAACAGGATCGTTTTCATTTCCTCCTTCAATCCGATCGAGGCTAGAACTACATTTCCCAACATTCTGCTGAACTTTATTACTTGTATTCTGATCTACGTACGAATCTATGGTTGTAGCTTTACGATGTGGATTGTCGTTGACGTGTCGCTGGCCGGTGTGGGCGGATCAGAGCTGCTTGTGAGAGCTGGCACTCTTGAGGGAGCCGAAGCGGCGCGCGGGCGGCGGCGAGTGGGGCCCGGCGCGCGAGCCGCGGTCCAGGCTGGACGCGCGCAGGATCAGGCCCCGGGACTGGCACAGGGGCTCGCCTCGGATCTGATACAGTTCTTACTATATTACCAACTATTCTGATAGTTATCGGCGATATTCAAAGGTGTTCTGGTAACAGCTTATATGTAGGTCAGTTAAGTCTCCATTTTTCGAATATAGAATGAAATTATATACTATTAAAAACCAGAAGTGGATTTATTAAAAATAGTAACGACCTATCAATACATTTATTATAATCAGTACAAATGTTTAAAACTAATTAGGCACTTAGTTATTATTACAAAACTAATATTAGAGAACGACCGACTCTCCAGAACGACGCGCGAAAAAACAAGATGTCAGCGCTTGCTTTTGAACTCGTGTCTATGGCATTCTGCTTGTACTCGGGCCACAGATAATATTTGGTAACAATACATATATCTTTTTTCCCCCGAGGGTCGCCGAAGTAGGCAGAGGTGTGTAGGTAGTAACCACACACCTTCCGCCTTCCTTGACGCCGTGACAGATGGCGAGTCCATCGCCTCTCCTCTATCTCTTCTCTTTTTGACCAGGATAGAATTGGATTTAGAAAAGATAAGCTAACAATATTATAAAGAAACCTGCATACGTCTGAGCAGTATTCAAAGGGGTATGTATAATCGTGCTTGAGTAACGGCGATGGAGTCGCCACCTGTTACGTTGGCACCATAAAATATATCTCTGGCGGAAAGTGGGTGTGCGGGTACTATATCCATACACATCTGTCTAACCCTTCGGGGACCCTCGTGGGAAGGCGTGTGGGCGTGTACGTCCCCAAAGGCGTAAAAGTATGTCTCAAAAAGTATAGCTCATTGTCACGTTTCGTCTGAGCTGTGCATGCAGAACGGAGAGCGCGGAACAAGCGAGAGAGATCGGCTTAAGCGTTCGGCTTTGCGAGAGCGCGGAACAAGCGAGAGAGATCGGCTTTTCATCAATGTTTTCTTATTTCGTTATCACGTCAAATTATCGTCCGTGCTTTACAGAGAACTATTTTTTTTAGTGTAAATAAAAACCATGAAGACAAGTCTTCGTACCGGTTCCCCAAGCGAGCCGCCGCGCTGTTGCCTTGGAGCGCGCGCCTCACTCTGCATGAACGACGTCTCCACGTGCCTCGACGAAGGATCGCTGATGGACTGCGACAGAAGATGCGTCGTGGACGACGAGTTCGAGTCCTCGATGTTGGAATATTCATCCGGGCTCTCGTCTCGTTGAGGAGTGTCAGATTCCTAACAACAATTTCATCGTACATATTTTTGGCTTTTAACATTAGAGCCGTGTGTCTCGAGTAGCTGCCTGCAACACAAAGACTGTAAGTTCGAATCCCGACTGTACCAATGAGATTTTCTGAACTAAGTATAGTGATTACTCACACCACACGCTTTACGGAAACATCGAGAGGAAACCTGTTCATTTTCAAACGTATGAAAATACATTCAAAGACGTATGTATACCTATGTATACCTCTCTTAGTAGCTTAGTAGCACCTAAAAATATATCTCTGGCGGAAAGTGGGTGTGTGGGTTTACTACCTACACATCTTAATATATATATTTCTTCTGTGCGTGTTTATGTGACTGAACTCCTCCTAAACGGCTGGACCGATTTTGATGAAATTTTCTGTGTGTGTTCGTGGAGATTCGAGAATGGTTTAGATTCACAATTGGACCCGATAGGTGGCGCTGTGATCGTGTTTTAGGGCATTTACTTTTTTCACCCAAGCGAAGCTGGGCGGGACCACTAGTATAGTAGTAGTATATATATATATATATATATATACAAGCATTAATGTGACTTCTAAGTCACGGGTCCCAATGCGATGCTATAGATTTTAATGCCGTGTTTACAATCTTCGAACTTAAAAGGTCTGTTTTAATGCAATTCGCTATCACGGTAATATTCGAAGTGAATTAATTACCTCCTCCAAATCCCTCAGCGTGGTTGGGTAGTGGAGTCGCCTCGCCTCTTCTCTCTCTTTCTCTCGTTCCCGCTTTTCCAGCTCGTCAGCTAGCATCATCACTTCCCAATCCCCCCCACTAACAGCTAGAACAAGGACATTCAATCATGAAACGGCTTTTAATACCATGTCGTTTAAGTAATGTGTCATAATTGACGAAAACGAACTATAGTTATAGATTAGCTCTGCACCCTATCTTGCCTACCACACTCCTATTCTCAACCCGTCATCATTCTCTATATTCATTTCGTCATACATTCTCTTCACGCTCCTCCTCCATCATACATCTAAACTAGATGGTTCCAAATTCAATTACTGTTTTTTTTTAAAGACATTTCCTCTGTGTCCTATAACAGAACGGTCTAAAAGTTTAAATGTCTCTATGAAGACGCATGTACATGCGTCAAATCGAATTTGGTCCGAAAAAAACTCATCTTCACCTTCGTAAGACTCCCACAAGGAAGTGGGCAGAGGCGACAGATGGCGAGTCTGTCTTCCTTTTTGTGCACGATTGTAAAAACGTTTTTGAATTTCTTCTCGTTTTCGGATAACCTCACGACGATTTCCATCATGGTGTGATAAATCACTGTTCGGACGGAAATAATCGTGCAGAACGTGGTTCAACAATCATCATATTACTTAAGCTACTTGATATTATTACCCGCGTAAAATTGGTAGATATATTTCTTTTGTAATTGAACATATCCTAAGTCTTAGGAAATCTAGCTAATAACCTATCTACGTGCCAAATTTTTGGTGCAAAAAATATCCCGCCCAGTGAGTGGTCAATGCATGAAAGAGGAACAGCCTCACAA
The DNA here is from genome assembly GCA_945859725.1 of Drepana falcataria. Classification (NCBI taxonomy): domain Eukaryota; kingdom Metazoa; phylum Arthropoda; class Insecta; order Lepidoptera; family Drepanidae; genus Drepana; species Drepana falcataria. The sequence continues at coordinate 2,376,712 of OX243941.1, read as the reverse complement.
ACTTTCGCATTTACAATATAAATAGGATAAAACTATCGAGCATGTATGAAGAGACTGATTAATGCAGACGAAGCGAAAGAGGTATGTCAAGAGAGAACTAGCGCTCGCTGCCTACGCCGTTAGGGACTCGGCGTGATGTATGTATGTAAAACTATCGGGTTAATATAACAAGATTCCGTACCGGTGATAGGCGAGAAACTTCCATGGTTAGAGCTGCTGGCGCGCCCTCGTCGGGAGCTGCTTTCAACGAACTCTTCGAACATTGGTGTCCGGGGTAAAGATTCCGAATCGCTGCTTGATGATGTCGATGTCCTAAACATGGAATTCAAGATGTATTTATTTCTTTTAGAATCAACGCTGCCAGTTTTTTATGCCGATTACCGCTAGGCTCCGCTAGGATTTATGATCTGTTTTTTTTTTGTAAATATTGTTAATTGTTGTTATTGTTAATAAAATAAATAGATTTTTAGTTAGATTAACAAATATATTCGTACGGTAGTCAAAATGAGTCTATCGAATGTAACTTATGTAATACACTCGATATAAAAGACAACAAACATATAGAAAGATTTATGATGACTGAAAAGCTCCTGATTGCGATGCTTGAGGTCGCGGGTTCAATTCCCGCCGAGGGTAAATGTTAGAATTACATCACACGAGTATTGGATCCACTCGAACACACACTGAAAATTTCATTAAAATTGGTCCAGTCGTTTACTACTACTATAAAGGACACACAGGACAAACAAAATGTTTTACATATATAGATGAAAAAGTATTTACGTAAATACTGACGTGTCGCTCCAACTGCAGTCGCTGCCGATATCCAGCACGACCTCATTGCAGTTGTTGGCCGGCTTGTGGACCGCCCCGCGATGGTAGCCGAAGAACGAGCCGAGGCTGAACTTCCGCTGTTGGCGCTGGCGGCCTTGCTCTGAAGCCACCACGGTTGTTTTTGACCGAAATCGAGTAGATACATACTAGCTGTGTCGCGCGATTTTATCCGCGTAAACCTTAATTACTTATGTCAATAAAATTTTACGCTGGTTTTATTGTGTACGCAGCGCAAGCAATGGAAACTCACAAAAAGAACATTGGTTCTTTGTTTTTTTTGCAATATTCCCGTTGTTGATCCGCTTGTAATAGCTCTACCATGATAATACAGCCGTCCTCGATAACTCGAACCAGTAGTCCTTCATGAGATTAGCGTGTTCAACCAAACAATGTTAGTTAGTCAATGCAACCTGCATTGACTAATTCCGCAGACGATGAACTAAGTTGCTATACAACTTAGTTAATCGTCTGCGGAGTATTAACAGCAATTATTATAATTGATATTAGATTACTTACCTCTTAAGTAAATGTAGTAAAATTTTTGATCAAATAAAACCAAAATCAACAAGCAAAATATTTGACACTAGAAATACTAATTAAACGTCGTGTAAACTATTGCATACGAAAGGATTTTTTGCAAATGTATGTAAATTTATTATGCCATAAAATTATACCATCATCATCAAGCAGGCGAAATTCCATCAACGATTTATCATTTTAGTAAAAAAACTCACTCCGTTCACTCCTCCCGGTATGATGCATCCCAGTATCAACAGATAACGTCTTCTTAATTTTGGATTTGGTGTTGTCGAGATGTGTTCCAAAGAAGTGGAAGGGATGCAGGCCGCGTTTGCTACTCCGGAGGCTGGATTGCTCAGGGCTGAGGAGAGACCGATCTTCTGATGTAGTGTGAGGGGATATTGGCCTGAAAGGCGAGGATTTATTTATAAGGATCTTTTCCAATATTTAATTTGAATGTTTCCTCGACTTTTTTCAGTTTCAAAATAATAAACATTTTGTCTCTATTGCGTACATATTTGCATGCAAACATACACGCATTATTTAATTAACAATATATTAAATAATTAATCATCTTAACGGAATTGGTACATCCTAATTTGAAAGTTAAACGAAAATTAGGAAGAAAAATAATTGGGAAAGAAGAATTAACTCTTGATATTCACCTGGTAAGATCCTGCATCTCCATGCTCTCCTGGTCACTTTGATCTTCCCAGGACTTTCTATGTCTTAGCTTCGCAGCTCGCTTTCTCGAATACGTGCCAGCTTTTCCGTCAAGATTCAGGTCTAACCTCTTAGACTTATTCACGGTCCACTGTTCTTTGCTTGACGACGTTTTATCAGCCCGGCTCGACAACGTCTCTGCCAAGCTCTGTAGTTCTGAATAAGACAGTTTTCCTAGCTCTATGCCTTCTGTCAACTTGCATAGCTTTTCTTCTGTTATGTCTTCAGCCGATAATGTTTTCTTTAATGCAGTTTCTTTGGCTATAGATTTAACTGCTGTCCTGTCATCTTCGTCTCCACTTGCTGTTGGTGGTGATGTGGCGAAAACTGTATCTAAGGAATCTCCTCGCTGAAAAATAAGATAGCTTCTTTGATTTGCGTCTATTTGGTATCATGTTCAAATACGCTTAATACGCATATTATTATTTTCGGATAATGTAACATGCACTGGAATAATAATGTCGACTTAATCTATTGTTTTTAAGCTATACGATATAGACACGATTATGTGATTTTGAGGCTGAAGCTAATAATGACATATCTCGTTATTGTGCCGTATGCAATGTTAGAACATTTGAGTAATTACATCTGTAAGAGTGTAAATAAAAAACGTACCCTACTGAAAAAAAAAATTACAATGCAAAACCCTTTTTCTAAGAAGATAAAGGCTACATTCCAACTACCTAGATGAAATCAACCGAAAACTCTAAGATGAGTATACGAGAAGGAGACCTACTCGAAACCTTCACATAGAAGAGATTAAATGAATATGAATGAAGAGGAAGAGGTCTACGAGTCAAGAATAAAATGGAACAATCACGGGATGATGAAAGAAATTATGTCGATTATTAATTAATTTATAACAGACTAATGGTGTCATTATCAGCTAGAGAATGCCCAGAGCCGGGTATAGGCAAAAAGTAAGAAAATACATACCATAAAACCTTCTTCAGCTCCAGAAATATCATCACTTCCTGAGCTTCCATTCTTTGTCAGTGTTTGGTTAGTTGGACTGATATCTTCAGCAGTTGTTGGTACTTCGGGTTGTCGCGGAGGAGAATAAAGTCGAGGTAACCCGAGTCGCTCAAGCTCTTGAATACGCCTTTGTAACTGATCTATGATTTCGTCACGTTTCCTCACTTCGTTTTCTAAGTTATTAAACCTGCAATATTTAAAAAGAAAGCTTTATATCTCAAACCTAAACACCAAAACATAATAGGAAGGGATAAAATGATTCATCTCTAAGTAGGTATGTTGACTTGTTTTTATAACTGACAGAACAACTCATTTTTTTTTATAAATTTATTCTGAATGTGAAACATTTGAAACGCCTTAAGCACCAATGATGTATTATATATAAACTGAGGTAAAACCTCATTGTTAAGCACCACGAAATCCAAATTTGAAACGAAACCTATTCGGGAATACGCTGTGAAAAAGTTATGACAAAATACAACTGATCAAAGGCTGATAGATTGAGATCAAGACAAAAAAGATAAAGCTAAAAAACATAGACGAAACTAAAATTTTACATATAATATAACTTACATGTCTGCAAACTTTCCTTGAACCTCATTGAAATGCCCTTGTATTACTTGTTTGATCGCTATAACAACTTCACCAATATATTCCTGATCTTCAAGAGAAGCTGCAAAGTAGTATGACAAAAATATGAATGCATGCAAGGTTAATATATAAGTTAAAAAAGTAATTAATCATTATTACCTCTTAATAATTTCCTTTGGTTAGCCACAGCCGATATTAAAGAAAGCTTAGGTTTCTCTGAAGGCACATTTATCTCATCAGGCCTTAAAGTATTTAAATTGTACATAGGGTCTATATTTTGTTGGAGTTCGTATTCTGCTCTTATATTAAGTTCATAGTCTTGATTACAGGCCACAGTATCATCAGCTGATCTTGCTATTTGATTTTGAGGATATACCGTTTCAAGTATTTCAAGTTCATTTATTTGTGGTGGTGATATTTGAGAAAATTTTTTGATATTAACTTTCGGGAGTTCAAATACGTCATTCTCAATATCTACATCTATAGGAACACTGGAAGGAGGAGATGCTAAAGTGTGTCGATGGAAAGTTACACTTTTGGCAAATTTGGAATGCCTAGCAGCATATCCTTCCAAAGTTGGTGCTCGAATTAATCTTTTTAGTTCGTTACTTCTCTCTGGACTCTCAGCTGGTGTAACGTCTTCCGATAATTTCTTCAAAATTGACTTTAGTGTTCGCCGTTCTAAAGTTTCATTCGATTCATGACTACCTATGGAATCTATTGATTTTCGTTTAAATTTTCTTTTATCCATAGTGCTCCCTTCGGAATGACTCCTTGTTAATGTGTCGCAAAGTAAATCTTCTGATGAACCAGCGCAGTCTAAACTAGAACTGCGAATCTTTACAACTCGTTCTAACTCAGCTAGTTTTTGTCTTTCATTTAAAATTTTTAATTTTTTCACAAAAGGTAAACCACCGTACTCGGGTGATAAGTCATCTATTGACCGATATTTCTTCACCCTTGGCAGTAGCAGGCCTGGTGTTTTACACTCAGATGGTTTCAACACATTATTGTTTTTCTTCGGAGACAAACTTAATAAGTCTAATGATTTTTCTTGGACGGCTTCCAAAGGGCCTGTTAAACAAATCTTAGGTTTATCTTGCATAGCACTATCATTATTGATTTCAATATTATTATTGTCTATTTTTACCAGCTCCGCCGTAGTAATTTTAGGCACGCTTATATGTACATCTACTTCCACTATACTACGTACACTCGTATCCTTAACAACTTCAGACTCCTTTTTCTCATCTTGGCTAGGCTTATTTTGACTTTTCGACTCACCTAATATAGCTGCCTTTTTTAGTTTATTCCACGGCTTTTTACTTTTGACATCATCTTTATTTTCTACTGTTTGTACAGGTGCTATTTCGATTGAAATCTTTTCTAGGGATACAGGCATACTTTTTTCTATTGTTGAGCTTTCTTGATCTTTCTGAACGTTTCCTCCTTGTAATAACTTTAACTTATCCCTGAACGAAGTTCCCACAGTCTTTGCTGGAGATTTGATCTTACTGACGACTGAGTGCGGTATTGAGATTAGGTTACTCTCAGTTTTTGGTGTAGGTTCAACGACTGCCGCCGGTTTTTCACTATTATCTTTGCTAAGCGGTTGACATACAGCGGTACCATCGCTCTGTACCTGTAATATTTTATCTCTAAAGCTAACTTTCGGCCGAGAGGTACCGTCACTCGAACCTGAAGAATTTTTCCTTGAAGTTTTTGCTGTTGGGCTTTGCAGTTTTCCCGGGGAGCTTGATTCTGATCCTTTTCTGATTGGGCTTAAGGTTTTGATGGTAGGACTAAGAGGGCTTTTCAGCGAACTGGGGCTAATAGTATCAGAACTAGATGGTTGGTTACTCATTGTAGGAGTGAGCTGGTTTTTCTCACGTTCTTCTTTGGCTTTAAGAAGGAGTAGCCTTTGTAGCAGTGGGAGACCAGCTCCAACCACCTCTGGCTCCACATCGGGAGCTGAACTAGTCGATGGAGTTGGCTGAGGTGTTAACGAAATGACAGAAGACGTTGAATGTCTTTGCTTGGCATTTTTCTCTTCACGATCCTGGAATTAATTATTGATGTTCATAAACCTGTATAAAGAAGAACAGTTCATTAAATGCCAGTTTATTTACCTGTTTTTCTTTGAGCAACTTTAATCGTGATAACAGAGGCAGCCCTGCACCTATGGGTGATACGCATTTCTCGCCATCTTTACTGCCTGAAGTCGTTTCGCCATTGATGTCCTGCAATTTTTTTAAACGAATACATTTCTTTAATGTGATATAGACATGGATTTTCTTTTAACTTAATTAAGAAATCTCGCCAAGACTCGCCATCTGTCACGTTGGCACCTAATATACCTCTGGAGGAAAGTGGGTATGTGGGTATTACCTATACACCTCTGCCTACCCCTTCGGGGAACCTTGTGGGAAGGCGTGAGGATATATTATATTATTATTATATAAAAAATCAAGCCGTAAGTTTAGACAACTCCCATTTTGGCATATAAGAATCACTCCTGCGATGGTACATGGAATAGTAAAATAATAAAAATGTTTCAATACTTGAGCAAAAGGCTGATATGTACATATAGAAGCCGTTATCGTTTCTCAAGGAAGTCTGTAACATGCGTATTTGAATTTCTTTTTTAAGTGTGTGTAAAGGTTCCTCTATATGTTTTTCTTCACCATAGAAGCACGTGGTGTGGTCAATCACGGTACTTAAATTCAATAAACGCTAATTCGAACATTCAACCTTTGCGTTGCAAGCGACCCAAACCACTCGGCCACCTCTATTACTCCACCTATTTGTAACTGTTCTTTTGTAAACTGTTCCGTGTAACTGGATCATAATCAAGTATTACCTCATGGTTGTGTGGTTGTGAGTCATCACTCTCGACTCTGGGCATCCTCCTCAGTACCTTCCCATCGGTGGCTGATCGTTCAGCGCCGGCGAGAGCTTGCAGTTCTAGGGAATCTCCTGATCTGCGACCTCCCCGCGACTTGCTTCGGATAGCGTTGCGAATCCCCTACACAAGACACATACAAGGTTTTAGAGACTACACTACTACGACTATATAATGACAATGTCTTTTCACTAAATGGGTGACCAAAGTATAATAATAAAAAATCTTGGGACTATTCTACGCAAATTGATTGATTGAATAGTTCCAAATCCAGCAAGGTAGTACTATGGTAGAGTGTTTACCAGAAATTCATTGTTTTGATCAAGATTTAATTTAAATGGATTAACAGAACACAATAGAAAATATTCTCAAGTACGTACCTTAACATCACTGCGTAGTTTATGCACAATTTTCTTGGAAGTGCTATCGTCGCCGCCCAATTTCACGGGACTTATCTCACCTGAAATAAGAACTTCTAAAATTATAATGATGTAGTTATTATAGAGCAGGTATTTATAAGAAAGGTTCTGGTGGCCGAGTGGTTCGAATAGCCGCCAGCAATACAAATATTTCAAGTTTGATTCCCGAATGTTCCCGACCCAATGAGTTTTTGAGAACTTAAGTACAGTTAAATTCGAAGACGCACGTATGTACACTTGTGCTGGAGAAACGGCGATGGACTCGCGGCCTATCACGTAGGCACCTAAATATATCTACGGATTCATCTGAAATCCGAATTAATGTTAATGGGGCTTTATTTTACCTTTAACCTTCTGGCGTGACATATTCTTGGCCTCCTGAAGCCTTTTCCTTCCAAGTGTTTGCAGGATATCCTGAGCCTCTGGGTAGTCCTTCATGGCAGCCAGAACATCCTCCCGAGACAGGGAGAACAGTTCTGAGTAACCCACAGAACGGACATCGGCTGTACGTCTGTTTAGATAATTTATTGATTATTGATCACGACGGACATATTCATTATGATAAACTTAATCATCCAAGGTCCAATCCCAAAGCCAAATAGTATTTTAAGCTGACTACTACTTTTGTTTACTACTGACTGACTTCTGTGATGCTATTTTTCAAACGGACTAAAAACTACAAGGCTCAAAGCCGGAATCATTATACATATAAACCTTCCTCTTTACTCACTCTTTCTATTGCTGAAAATTGCATCAAAAGCCGCTGAATAGTATACAAGATCTAAGCGAACAAACAGCGGAAAGGACTTTAATTCACTTTATACTATGTAAAGATGAGTGATTACTGCCCATTCGAATTCTTTACCCATCATTTTAACCAAACCAACTGTGTTAATGAGAGTTTATGTCACACATATTATCGAAAAATGTGCGGAGTAACGATTTTAGATCTAATCCGCAATGAAGAGATTCGCAAATCAACTGGCGTGAATGGGGGTGTGATTGTAAAGATGAAGAAAGGCATGTTACGTTGGTTTGGACACATAGAAAGGATGAGTGAAGAAATATTGACGAAACAGATATACAAAGCAAAAGTGTGTGCAAGAAGAAGCAAAGGAAGGCCTGGATCAAATAGATCGGGCTCTCAAGGACGGGAACGTTAAGAGTACTCGAAACCGACGCGCATGTATGAAGAGACTGATGAATGTGGACGAAGCGAAAGAGGTATGTAAGTCTAGAGAGAACTGGCGCTCTATACTCTCTGCCTACCCCGCTAGGGACTTGGCGTGATGATATGTATGTATGTATGTATGTATATTATTAACAATACAATGTAATTCGTACTTGTTAAGCCCGTCCAAGTTGAGTATCCCTATTTCCCCGAAGAAATCGCCCGCTTTCATGGTGGTTAGGACTCTGCCGGTTTCCGATATGACTTCCAGTATCCCATCAGCTATGATGAACATCTCCCTTGCCACTTCACCTGCGCGAGGGTGCAACAAACCACATTACTATTTCTAAACTATTCATCATTCGATATATCACATTACAAATTTATTTATAAACATATTATTTCTCTTCATGCATTCACGCAACTTCAAAAGTGTTCTCTGTATCGTCTGTGTGTATTAACAGGTAAAAATAGGTTGAAAATTCGGTACCTTTTCGACATATCGAGTCTCCTGGAGTGAAAATGTAGGCTTTCATTTTCAGAACCAGATCGTGCAGGAACTCCGGCTGGCATTCTTGAAATATTGTAACCTGCGAGATGGCATTCAAAAGTACTGGTGAGTTCGGTCGTCTGGTCTAGTGGAAAGTGGGAAGCTGCAAAGTTTGAAGTGACGGTTTCGATTCCCGTTAGGGTATATTTTTGCGAGATGAACATGGGCATATGTACCTATGTACATATATACGCATGTATATTATTTACAATTTAAATACTACAAGCTTTGCTTAGTTTGGGACTAGGGCAGTTTATCGAAGTAATTTTCTGCAAGTCTCCCCGATGGGATTCAGGTCAAGGAAAAATAAGTCATTGGCCAAACTTACGTATGTAAGACACGATATAATTGTACAGCGAGAGATATGTCGTAATGCTTCTAGATCAATGATTGCTCCATTGAACAGTAGGAAAATTGGCTATTATTTCCATACAACATGCCATCAACATTTATTTCATTGATCAGATGCATAGCATTCGAAAATCTGATTCAAATTACCTTTACCACCGTTCAAAACAACATGAAAAGAGAAATGGCGAAACAAATCCCCGGTTTAATTATTGGCATTATTGACCCTTTTTTATGTAGGACAATGGTTTTATTTATGTAGTGTTGGCAAAAATGGCGCTTCCCACATGGGGATCCGAAGGGGTCGGCAAAGGTGTGTTACCTACACACCCACATTTCGATTTTAGGGGTAAATGTGACAGATGGCGAGGCCATCGCTCTTCTTCAAGTACGACTATCGATAGGTGTTTGAATTTCTAGTCAAATGTTTTCCTTCACCGTAAAGTTCGTGGTATTACAACTGTATTTATATTCAGAAAATCGGGTACAGTCGGGATTCGAACTTGCAATCTTTGTATACTAGGCGACTACTCGAACCACTCTACCCCCACGGCACGTATATAAATCCAATATATTCCAGTTTGTTTGTGAACATGTAATTGCCTAGCGGGCTCATGTTCATCTCGCATATTATATACCTATATGTGGTTCTATTGAGATCATTTTCCATTACGATCCGTCTCAGATAAATTTGAAGTACACACGAAATTTCTGTAAGAAGTTTTATGTCAAGAGCTTTGTGAGGAAATGTTTCCTGGTAGAGGTAAGGCTCATTACGAGGTTCGTTGTTCAAACTAAATACGTAAAATGATGGTTATATATACAAATTGACGCATAAGTAGAAACGGTCTTGAAGACGAGGTTAAGAATAATAATAATAATATAATATATCCTCACGCCTTCCCACAAGGGTCCCCGATGGGGTAGACGTGTATAGGTAGTACTCGCACACCCACTTTCCGCCAGAGATATACATATTTTAGGTGCCAACGTGACAGATGGCGGTCGTGACTCAAGCACGACTTTCTTCTCAGACGTATGCAGGTTTCCTCTCAATGTTTTCCTTCACCGTAAAGCTCGTGGTCGACTAATCACTGTTCAGAAAACTTTAGTTCAGAAAACTCATTGGTATAGTCGGGATTCGAACTTGCGATCTTTGTGTCGCAGGCAACTACTACTCGAACCTCTCGGCCACCACGGTTTTTAATGATCATGGCTATGCATTGTGTCAGATGTCCTGTTGATGTCAGATGTAGTTTACCTTCTTTAGAACGCTCAGGTTGACGTGCAAAGCCAATTCTGTCTTCAACTTGTCTGGCAACAAGCCTAGGGCGGTGTTGATGTCGCCTCCGCCTTGGATGCGACCACGTGACCACGAGTAGTCGTACCAGCGGAGGACACGGCGCTTCATACCACCCGGGACCTAGACACGTGGGTTGATAAAAAAGGTTTACTTATACGGAGTATTCTTTTTTAAATAGCAAAAGTTCCCGGAACTAGAGCTACAAGATAAAAAAAAAATAAAAACAGAGCATTCTTAACTTGCATAAAGTTTTCACGTCTTAAATATTCAGCTGAAGCTCGTGAAATTTAACAAGGATATAATTTGGTACCTTTTAATGTGTCCTATAACATATTTCAGTATTTATCCCATTTTGTAAGTATTGAAAAAAATACAATTAGTGATAGCTAAGTAACTTTCAGACGCTCATCCGGCATAACAACCCTGGCTACTGACTGTCGACCGACAACTTGAATTCACTGATGAAATCTACATTAACGCGAGCAAGTAAGAAAGCTAGTCGTAGCCTTAGTGAATCCCTCGCCATGTATGCGGCTTGTAGCTTTAGTAAATGAAGCGCTTTTCTAGGATAATGATGTTTCTCAGACCCATTTTCAGAAGCATTTACAGACAAAATTAACCACAACAACGCTACGTTGCAACGCTGTACGCTTGCGTGTTAACTGTGCGTTCAAACTACCTAGAAGAAATAGACCGAGCACTCAAGGTTGAGGGTTTCCCTGAAGAGTACAGCATGGAGTCCTTCAAGAAGAGTGTGAAAAGATTCCTGCAGGGTCTGGTGTTGAAAGCGCCCATAAGCGGCGGTAACCGCTTACCGGGCGGACCGCATGCTTGTTTGTCACCCATGTGGTATAAAAAAATAAAACATGGCAAGGATACTCGTAAATGGCGAGCATGTATGAAGAGTTCTGTAAGTCTAGAGAGAACTGACACTACTGTCTATGTCTCCCCATGATAGGCGGCGGTGAACGTCAAAAAGAATAGAAATGTCAGGTACTCAAAACCGGCGGGCATGTATGAAGATTCTGATAAATTAAGAAGGTACAAAAGAGGTTTGTAAACAGACAACTGACGCATTACTCTTCGGTCTATGCCTCTCTGCGAAAGACTTGTGAATTCGGGATTTGTAACACGTGACTTACTTTATGGTGTCTCATGTAAGTCTTGGCCCCGTCGAGCAGCCTCTCAAACTCAAGTCGGTTGGCATTCCTGTTGGTGATCACGTTGCCCACCTGACCCACGATCGTGGCGAAAATGAATACGCCAATCAAATAGCTCACTATAGTGAACACATACCTGTAAAAATAATGACAGAAATAAAAAAAACATAATTTAAAAAGGAATTTGAGGGGGAAATAATTGGTCATGTATAACGTTAGAAAACATTTGTTTAATATTCTACCAATATTATAAATGAGAGTTTGTTACTTAATCACGCCGGAATCGTATGAAATTTTTATCGAGAGATACTGGATTAACATTTATTAACAGAGGCTTTTCTTCCAATGAAATCATTTTTTTATGAAATAAAAGACACGAAAGTGGTTTACAAGTTTATATTAAAGTAGCGTTCTACACTTTATGCTTAACCGAGATTATACAAGATTCTTAAGTTAAATTTACCACTGTGGCTTAAATAGATGCATATCTTGTTTACGTAGCCCGATTTAAGTAAATTGCTTCTTTATATACAAGTAATATGAATCAAATTCGTGTAGCATGAAATGTGATAATAACATTTACTGACTGGGTATTTGTGAACATTGAATGAAAGCGATATCTAAAGAGAGTTTCAAATTTGAAATCATAAAATTGAAATCTCTATAACTTACTGCGGACAATATCTTTCTACGGATTATTTTATTCGAAAATGTTACGACTACGGGCTTCTGAAGTAGATAATATTATTTAGATTGATATCGTAAAAATCTAAATAGTATTTAATTATATATTATTATTATATAATAATAATAATATAATAATTAATATACTCAAAATAAGTGTTCCAGGTAACTCTAATAAATAGGCAGCAACACATTCCTGTAATCTAAATTCCTACTTATTCTGAACTGTTATATGCGCCTTTTACGAGACTAATTGACATTATGCGTCTTCCTGAAATCTACAGCTTTTAGTGGAAGAAGCTGATAAATGCCGACATTCTTCTCCACGTCCGAAGTGGATATTCGCATCAAGGTCTTCGGTACGAAAAAAGATTTCAGTTGTTAGGTCTGACATTATCGGTGTTCTTTTTAGCTAGACTTTTTAATTTTATCGCCACGAAAAACAAAAATTGGGACAGATAACACATGGCCAGCAACAGCAATTCCTATAACCTTAATTGTTGGGTCTGACATTACCTGACTTCAATTTCTGACTTAGAAACTTATTTCAAACTCGCCAAGAAAAAAAAGAATTAGGACAGATGACACATAGCCAGTACCAGCCATAATCCTATTTTTTTCATTACAATCCCACAATGAATCAATAATAACCACGCCGAATATTTAGCCTCAAGACAAGTTCAGAGTTATGGTTGAGCAAATAACGCGTGTAGCAATTTCTGTCGCCATTTTGACGGCGCGTCGTTATTAATGTTTGTTTATCTGGGGAGAAGCTATTATTGCCTGGTTTTTCTCCACACAATCGCGTGTGAAGGGCCGCTGCCTTGAATTTTTAATGACACCCCTTTTAGCACAAAATTCGGATCTTCGTAATAGATCCGCATTTAATGAAATTATTTTGCTACTGGAATTAAAATAAAAACTGGAATTAAAGTAATAATACTCGTTATATTTTAGGGTGGACTGGCTATCTGCTCTTCATGCCTACTCCGCAAGGTATTCGACGTCTCAGCACGTGCATGTATGTTATTACATATTTTAATTATTAAAATTTAAGATATATATTTTGTTTATTTTATAGTAGGTACCTATTATATATAGACAACATTATTTTCAGAGTAAGAACGCTTATTTATTAAATATACTGCCAAAATAATAAGCTAGATTTTGTTCAAAGCTATCATTAAAAGTACATAAGTACAGTTCAGTGAAAATAAACTGACCATCCGAGTTATATATAACTTATTTCTATGTACTTGTAATGTGCATTAAACGAAGTCAGAATATCAGAACACAGGGAACAAGGAACTGAACAAAATGTATATCTGGACAAATTAAGTTCTTATATGTAGGTATATGCATTAAATACAAAATCAACGTTACCAAAATGATAATATATAGATTATTTTGATGAAATCGAATACAATATAGTAGGTATACAGGTTAAATAAATAATCGAAGGCATGCTTACATTTAAATCACTCACAATAATAGACAAGCAAACATAATCTGTATAAGTTTTCTAGTATACAGTAAGTACTATTATAAACTCAGAAATAAGTCATTTAAATTAATTTTACATAAACAAAAAAATCTGTGCAAAGTTTTCGAACAGTTGCAGTAAATACAAATACCTTATAAGCAAGAAATAAACAAAGCTAGCGACATGTATCCAAAATGGCGGTTTCAATCCATGAAGGCTGTTCGAAAACTTTCTAGAAACTTTCGTCACCGATGAATGACAAAACAAAATACAGAAAATGAATAAATAAATAAAAAAAACAGTTTCATGATGAAATAACGAATAATTTTTGTCTATGTTACCCAAAGATTGTCGCTGAAGCGAACAGCCTCCAAATTTCTGCCGCCGCCATTTTGTTTTATTTTTCTATCACACTCCATACTGGCTGTTTCTCTCCAACAATACATTTTGGTACAAAAAAGTTGCAGTACGTAACTGATATAATTAATGTCTGCTTAGTCAACGGTACTTCAAACAAATAGACATGAAAATTCCCGTAATTAGTTTCGGCAATACTCATTCTGGTTATATTATGTGGATACATTTCGCTAGAAATATATTGTATTGTTGTATACCTTTTTATAAAATTTGTTATTTTGAAATAAAGCATAATACAAAAATATTTTACAAACAATACGTATGTATTAATACCCAAATACGTGCTATGCAAATGTAATAATGTATTTTTTTTCCTTCAAACCGAATTTCTTCGGATCCTATATTTCCGTAAATAAATAAGAGTTAGATTACTGGGAATTTGTTTGTACAGTAACCACGTAATAAAAGAAGGTTTTATTCGCGTTGTATTTAGTAACTCCTTTTTATTGCGTATCTTTAAGGTGAATAAAATGTTAAGTCTCAAATATACAAGGCGTATTCGTATTTTAAATAATGGTTTGTCGTTAAAAAGTTTTATGTCCCATGCATTGCGACACAAACATTATTGTATGTTCCATGGCAATCCTTTTCCTTTTATAGCATTAGCAATACAAAATACGTTTCATAAAATGTTAACACTGGTTCCAAAATGTATTGTCAAAGAACTTATAATATCCGCTAGAATACTTGCATATAAATCGTGTAATAGGTACTTAAGCTGCGATTGGTCAGATCACATAAAAATCGTAATTTTCATTAAAACGAGTGGTCCTTTTTATTCTGTTCTTTATTTGAATAGGGCTGTAGTGAAAAATAACAATTTATGAATATTAAGTTATGGTTGATGATTTGAATAGGTGATAAAAAAGTTTTTCTTTATTTTTATTCGCTATAATTTTGTCAGAATTCGTGTTTTTTCTATTTGAATGGCTCATCTAGTGCCAGTGAAAACTGGCGAGTATTTGTACTGGGTTAGATTGACTAAACTATCGTTGTTAATATCGTTATTACATACATACGTATGCGTATGAGAAATACATTTTTTTTTTACAATTCCACACAAATTGACCTAGTCCCAAATTAAGCAAAGCTTGTGTTATGGTAACTAGTCAACAATATATTTACTTATATATATATATATATATATATATATATATATAAGTAAATACATAGGACATCCAAGGTACAAATATTCGTGTTCATAACACAAATATCTGCCCTCAGCGGGATTCGAACCCGCGGCCTCAAGTTCCGCAGTCAGGAGCTCTAACTACTAGACCAGACGGCCGTCAACATTCCGCGACAACTGCCTTAGACATGTTAAGATCAATGCTATAAATGAAATCAAAGAAGCCATGGTGGCCGAATGATTATGAAATGAGTAGTCGCCTACACCAAAAAGATTGCAAGTTCTAATTCCAGTGGTCTGTACCTACTCATGAGTTTTTTTACCATATCCTTTACGACGAAGGTAAGCATTGAGATCACAGATCGTAATTCCCTTCTTACGCCCAAGATATGTTTAAGGTGACAACATGACAATGGCATTGTCACTTTTGCATTCTCCGGGAAGGCGATTGCGGCGGCATTATGTACTTCAATTATCTACGCAAAACTTTTTCCTTTAGCGGAACTTGACAGTCTCAATTAATCTTTAGTTCAAAAGCTTTCTTCGTGTTTATAGGGCTTTGAGTGGAAAAACTAAACTTTGCATTTCATTGAATGTAAACTATTTGAATACTATATATATATATATATATATCATTCACGCCAAGTCCGTCACGATCACGACGAGGTATGCAAAGAGAATAGACCGCTAGTTCTCTAGACATTCAAACCTCCTTCATCATGCTTGCTTGTTTCGAGTACTCTAGACTCCATTCTTGAGTGTCTGATCAATTTGATCTATGTAGTTGGAAGTTGATCTTACTCTGCCTGCAACTGATATCAATCAATCACTCATTCTTTCAACATGTCGAAACCGATGTAATATGCCTTTCTACATTCTTGTTGTTGTTGTTAGCCTGGTACATCCAGCTGGGCAAAGGCCTCCGCCAAGATTTCCAAGTGTTTAATGCTTAATTCTTAACATATAAAGTGTGTGTGTGTTGGTACTACCTATAAACCTCTGCCTACCCCTTCGGGGACCCTTGTGGGAATGCGTGAGGATATAGGAGGAGGAAAGCCGTGGTGGCCGAGTGGTTCGAGCAGTTGCCTGCGACACAAAGATCGCAAGTTCGAATCCCGACTGTACCAATCAGTTTTTCTGAACTTAAGTACAGTGATTAGTCACACCACGAGCTTTACGGTGAAGGAAAACATCGAGAGGAAACCTGCATACGTCTGAGAAGAAATTCAAAGGCGTATGTATAGTCGTGCTTGAGTAACGGCGATGGACTCGCCATCTGTCACGTTGGCACCAAATATACCTCTGGCGGAAAGTGGGTGTGTGGGTATTCATTACCTATACACCTCTGCCTACCCCTTCGGGGACCCTTGTGGGAAGGCGTGAGGATATATTATATTATTATATTACTACACTAAAAAAGTGGCACAGATCGATAATTCTTCAAAATAAGACAAAACCATAAATAGGTACGTAGTACCAAAACTCAGATAAATATTTCTTTACAAGAATTTAAAACGCCAGTACCTACTATTCCAAATTCAAATTAGCAAGACACGCGACGAGAACTATTTAATCACGTTCGGAAATCCTAGTAGAGTTATTGGTTTGTCTATGGTGCAAATTAAGCGTGTCAACGACTACAGATCGGAGTGAAACCCTCTGAGGATTCAAGTATTGCGGTCTGTTAATTGGAAGCTGGTTCGTAAGGATGCGGGCTATTCTGTATGGTGGGCTTACATGACGTGTTTATTTAGCCATCTGTTATCGACATCCCTAATGAGGAGGAAATTAATAAATTTTACCTTGAATTAATTATTAGGTTTTTTACTTATTAGTCTTGGTGATTGGTGGCTGTATGCGAAGTTCAGACGATAATTTTTGTTATTGGGTTTCGAAATTCGAAGCCAGAATGCTTGTATGAAGAATGTCGTTGAAACGAAAGTGGTCTGTAAGTCTGAAAAGAACTGGCGCTCTACTCACTCTGTCTACCGCGTGAGGTACTACAAAAAGGTGTATTCCATTTAAATTCACCACGTGCGATGCGTTTTTCCGATTGATATTTACCTAAGCGTATTTAGAAATATTCCCTGTAGGTTCGTATGTTCAGTTATCTTCTAAGCTCCCGAGACGTCACACGGGCTGTTATCGTTTCTCGTCGAGCTCTTAACGTTCACGAAATGTAAGCAAAAGTGGCATAGAGTGGCATTTATCTTGGGATCTAGAAGAAGAATAGTTTTATATTGTCATTCGTAATAAATTATCGTTGCTATTTTAATCTAACACGCCTATTATGGCGTGCGCGTAGAACAAATCGAATTCTTTTTTTTACACGCTTTATATTAGCTTCACCTGTATGTATGTAACCGACTTCTTTGAGCTCGATTTTGACCCACTTTAAACGGCCAGATTTCGTTCAAACTTTGTAGACTTATCGAGGACCGATGACAATACACTAATAACTAAAAAGTAGAAAATAAATAATAGTTAAAAAAAACTAAAAAACACGCTTTTTATAGAAAACCGAACTAAAAAATAGAAAATAAATTTCGATAATATCTTAAAAAGCGTGGGGTGCTTTTTAAGATATTACCGAAATGATAATCACTCTACTAATATCTGTCAATAAAATATGTATAACTATTGACACCATGCACCCCACGCTTTTTAAGATATTATCGAAATTTATTTTCTATTTTTTTGTTCGGTTTTCTATAAAAAGCGTGTTTTTTAGTTTTTTTAACTATTATTTATTTATTACTTTAAATTACATATTGCAAGGCACGACCAACAAGCTGCATCTTAATCCATGCTCCGATTGTATATCATTGACATCGCCTTCCGCGCTAACCGCGCGATAACCGCGCAAAACCCGTTGTTATCTTATTGGCTCCAGACAAAGGTTAAGTTTGCCCAAACTTAACCTGTTACCTAGTTCTACTAAAATATCAAACTGCGGTTTTAATTGTAACCAATAAAGCTCTAGCATTAAACATTATTTATTGATGCAATTATGATAAATCAAATAGAGAAATTCGTGAGAGGGAGATATTAAATTTGAAAGTTTTCAGCCTTAATTTCTATACTGGGCGCAGTGAGAATATTAAAATATTGATCCGAGAGATATATAGAAATAGGTGCTTATCTCGTATTAATATAATTATTTGTGTTTTCATGTATATATATCCTCACGCCTACCCACAAGGGTCCCCGAAGGGGTAGGCAGAGGTGTATAAGTAGTACCCACACGCCCACTTTCCTTTGCTTTACCCTCATTGTTTCTCAGACGTATGCACCCGTATTCATCTGAGAAGCAATTCAAAGAGGATACCTATCCTCTCGATGTTTTCCGTCACCGTAAAGCTCGTGGTGTGACTAATCACTGTACTTAAGTTCAGAAAAATCATGGGTACAGTTGGCATTCGAGCTTGCGATCTTTGTGTCGCAGGCAACTACTCGAACCACCTGGCCACCACGGTTTTCATGTAACTATTACAATCTATGGTGTAACAAAGCTTAAAATAACCCTCATGTTTGTTTTAATATTATAGAAATTAGCGACAAGATAAGTTGAAACCTACTAGAATTTATTCAGAAACTGATGCATGTGAATCAAATGGGTCTGTTCTCTATGCTCTAACTGTCTCTAACTACCTCTTGGGGCCTCGGCATGGTGTTTGTATGTACTAATGTATATTTAAATACATTTATTTATGATACAGAAAAATATGACACAATTTCAAGGGGATTGAACTCTCAATAATTATGACTAGAGCCTACGTGTCACGTGGCCAATGAGTTAAGAAGAGAATCACTTGATTAGTAAGGCGTCTGAACTCACTTATTTGTTTTCGTATTAATGCTCTTATATAGCTATGGTATGAATAGGATCTAATGAAAGTCTATTGTCGTCTTTATTCAATCGGAATAAGATCTTAAATGTCTTTTGAGATAGCGCTATTATCCCTCCACTCCATTCGTACGCGCTTTCAAGAAAATTCATTTGAAACGTAATTTTCAAGGGATCGTGACTTATTTATAATGCATCATATTTATTGCTTGTAAAATACATTTGCGTACGTTAGTTATTATAATATAAATTATATAAACCGATTTAGGTTATAACCTGTAATGGTAGCTGTAAGAAGATAATAAATAAATATAATAAAACTAGCTGTCCCGCCCAGCTTCGCCCGGGTGAAAAAGTGAAACTTCCTGAAACACGATCGCAGCGCCCCCTATCGGGTCCAATTGTGATGTAAGCTATCCTAACTTTTAAGTTTGATCAAACTGCTCACGGTGTGCAAATTTAATTGAAATTGGTTAAGTAGTTTAGGAGTCCATCGCGGACAAACAATGTGACACGTATATATATATATATATATATATATATATATATATATATATATTGATATATATATATATATAGTTGAAGATATAAAAAGTAGGCATCTGTTTGTGAAAACAAAGTAACCGTTTAAATACATAAGAAGTTTGTACAAATAATCTCAGGTTATACTAGTCCAATTTGCATTAGATAGCCCGTTTATTGATGCGCGCTGGCTACATATCATAATGCTACAAGACAAGGAGTTGGTAGAGAGAGTACAGCGCCAATTCTCTCTGGACTAACAGGTACCTCTTTCGCTTAATCCATATTCATCAGTTTCTTCATACATACTCGTCGGTTTCGAATACTCTCGTTCCTACCTTGAGAGTCCGATCAATTCGAATTAGGTAGTTTTCCTCTGCCTCCTCTTCCAAGCAAAGGCATTGTATATCTGTTTCGTTAACCTTTCTTCATTCATCCGTTCTATATGTCCACTTTTACATAACATGCCTTTCGTCATCTTTACAATTACACCCTCGTTCATGCCAGTCACTAGTGAACCTTTTCATGTATATACTTGTAATATTCATATTTCCTTAGTAATCGATCAATCAACGCAGCCAGTAGCCATTGAAATGGGATAGGATGGAGACATTGATGTGATGTTAATATCACATATCACATACACACAAAATAAGAGTGTATTGTATACTCTGTTCTATATTTAAATGTTGTATTTTATCAATGCAAGTTTTAATAGGTTCTAAACATGTACAATTTTATTATCTTCACGATAGCTTATAATAAGCTATTTTAAGGATTATCGTAGTAACTAATTTGTTGCAGATCCTCACGCATTAAAGGGTTTCCAAATAGGGTAGGCGGAGGGGAACCTAACTGGTTGACTTCTTACAGCGAGTTTATTTTATCATTTTGAGATTGATGTAGGTACCTACCTACACTCGCTTAGTACATAGACCTGTTTTCATTTGCATTCTAAATACAACCTCCTTACACAAAAAGTTATTCCTTCATGCCTTTTTAAATATAAATGGTGGCAGCTGTTCAAAAAAAGGTACTACGTACGAATTAAGCTTTCGAATTCAGTAGCAAACCTCCGAAAACGTGCTTAAGAAATCACTTTTCGTGTTTTAATGGAACATAAACAAAAAAAAACTTTCTGTATTTTCTGTTTAATATTAAATTCCTCCAAACACAGCTTAATTAAAAAAAACTTAATTTAAGTATTTCTTAATTTAATTTTTTAATTGTGCATCTAAAAGTGTTTTATTGAAAGTTTAAAAGTGATATGACCAATCGCGTAAGTGATATGACCAATCGCGTGCCGTAGTGAGTGTGATCTGACCAATCGCGTGCTATAACTTGGACGTACCCTCGGTTGGACCTGAACTGCAGCAGACGGGATTTCAACCCGCGGCGCGGCAGAAATTTGGGGCCTCCATGCAAGCTACTATGTAAAATGGTATGTATTAGTATCACACTTGTCTTCTTTTACGATTGTTGTTGCACCGCCATGTCATTTGTAGCAAATACGTCATGCTATCTTATATTGAATCTTATTATAAGCGCATAATAATCAACGCATATATATATAATAATATTATAATTACGATAGTAAGTGAAGATGTTTTGGTCCTCTTTCACGCAAGAACTACTTAACGTAATTGGGTGAAATTTTGCACAGGGGTAGATTACTGAATGGATTAACACGTAGGGTATATTATGTTCCAGAAAATACTAAATTATATGCCGGTGAAACGGGCACCGCTACCATATTTTTACTTACACTAGCTAGCTAACTAGGGAACTAGATAATTATATACATACTCATATTGATAGATATATATACATAAATACATAGGTCATCCAAGACTAAGGTACTCGTATTCATCACACAAATATCTGCCCTCAGCGGGAAAGGAACCCGCGAACTCAAGCTTCGCAGTCAGGAGCACTGCCCACTGGGCCAGACGGCCGTCACCGTACCATTAATAAATAAACCATTCGTTGTTAGCAATTAATTATATTAAGCAAACAATACTACTAGCCGCCTTAGTTTATGTAGTAAATTAATCATTCGGAAGTAATATCAATTGTTAATGGCTCAAGTTAACGAGAGGGAAACTCCAGAAGTAGTTTTCCCGCAATAAATCAAAGAAAAAGTATATAGATCCGCACGAATCTAAGTTTGCGAAGTGAACGCTTCGTTTTGTATGAAGAAACTTCCGTATAGACTAAATACGTGTTAGATATACTTTGGAAATCCTAAAGAAAATTTAACCTTATCTCATAATTATTGGTTGGTTTTTAAATCAACAGGTTTCTTTATTGAGAGGCAGTGGGCTTTCATACTAAATGAGGGTAGACAAATGTACATCGATAGTTTTATACATATAACATCTATAACTAATGTACCTACTTAGGATACTCATATTTGCCTTCAGCGGATATGGAATTCGCAAAAAATATTTTAAAAGAATATATTTGCTGAGCATATTATAATATACTTTACGCCAATGACATTGCCTCTTCAAAACTTAAAATATTATTATTCAGGAGGAATAAGATACGAAGTAGAATATTTAACGGTATACATCTGCTTTTTATTTATTTTTCAAATGGATTTTACGTGTCGAGTGTAAAAAGATTGCACTCGTAAAAAGTTCGGAGTCGAGTGTGTGCTCAGATTTCCACTCCACTTTTTCTTAGCACAATTATGGCTTTTCTACACAATCTTGGGATATTTTCGAGACTCAGCCTGCTTGAGTTGCGTTCATAGTACAATATTTACAATAGAAAATATACTATCTGCGTATTTAAAAAAAATATGATTTCGCCTTCTTCGCACCTTTCCCTTCGGCTTGACAAGCATTTTGGTCTATTTATATACTTACAGTATTTTAGTTTCGAGCTTAGATAAATCTATTAGTAATTCTGTCTTCCAAATTATAGAATGTGACGTAAGCAATATATATTATTGATAGTTATGACCTTAAGGTCATTTTTCAAGTATTTTTTTATTTGGTCTAATGTATGACTAATTCAAGCATATTTTGTAATAAGATGCTGTACGTTAATAAATACATACAAGACGTCAAATTTTGACAGTTCTTCATCATAGCCTATAGCACATTCAAAAACATACAACACAGACACATTGCGAACTGAAAAAACCATCCGAATTCAAATATTTAGTGCCAAATATTTGACAGGTGTCAAGCCGATATGCCTCGTCGCTGAACAAAAGTAAAATAATATAACTTTAAAAATCGAACTATGTACTTTATTTCTTATGGATACAAAGTGGACTCACTCAGCATTTGTTTCGGGTGTAGGCAGGTCTCCGATGGTGGTGAGGGTGAGGGTAGACCAGTAGAGGGAGCCGAGATATTTCCTCGTTAGGGTCGCGTAGTCACCTGGCCGATGGGGATAAACCCAGTCGCCCTGTATAACAAGTATTCACGAAAGCTATTACCAACATGTTTGAAATCTTACAAATATTTACACAGGCCTTTGTATATACAGACTTATACTTTTTTGTTAGTTTCAATTTCAACCAATGCGACGCTATATGTCGCACTAGACAATATTCATATTTAACTAAATTTTGATTGTCCTTATATCTTATGATCTTTATTTAGCTATGGGCCTGCTCATCATTAATACAGGCTGCCTTGCAGCCCATGAGCGCAGTTGCAAATGCATTTCCCCTTGTAAAAACCAATTAGGTACATTTATATATAATAGTTCACTATTTAAGCATACCTTTGTAACCCATTTGGTGAAATAAACGATCATTATTATTAACAAAACAATAAGTAGATCGTTTACATAATAGAATTCGCAATTTTCTATCAATGACTGATGGAAATACTTAAATAAATAGACCTGAATATGGGATAAATATAACATAAGGCCTAAGTCTAGAGAGGACTGGCGCTCTCCCTTACTTCTACGTGAGGGACCCTGCGTGATGATATGCATGATATGTATGAATATTCATGTATAATACTTGAAAAAGTATGCTTATCAACAAACGTATACTGTGACCGGGATTCGAATCCACGAGCGTCATATATTGTAGCAGACACGTAGACTACAAGCGTATCAATCAACGTTACCTTCCAAATAAGTCAGAGCGCATGACTATTAAATCAAACATTTAGTCTAAATATGATATGAAATATATGGTAGATGTGATTAAACTTAGAACGTATTAACTTTACGACATCGTGTTTTATGTAAGGAACATCAATATAAGCGATTGAATTTACGCTTATTGCTGCCATAAAATGGGTATAAGAGACGTATAAGGCACTATAAGGATGCGGAACACATTTAAAAAAAGTTTCCCATATTATGAAAAGCGACTAAGACACACAAAAAAAAGGAACATTGATTACATCCTTACGCCTTCCCATTATGGTCCCCAAAGGTAGGCAGAGGTAGTATCCACGCACCCATTTTCCTAAGATATATACTTTAGGTGCCAACGTAACTGATGGCGAGTCTATCGCCGTAGCTCAAGCACGACTATACGTACGCTTTTAAATGTCGTCGTGTGTAAGGCTCGTGGTGTGACTAATCACTGTGCTTAAGTTCAGAAAAACTCATCATCACTCAATATTTGTATTGAAGGCAATTTGCTCGAACCACTCGGAAGGAAGAAAGGATATTTTGATCTAAGAAGCAAAGATTAAAAGTGCCTCCCTAGCTATTAAGCTGTCAACATGCCATCGTGACTAGGTCTCAAAGGCGCCCCGATAGGAGTCAATTTCCGTTTCAAAAGTGATTAGTCTACATTCTAGACAAAGACATGGTGACAAAAGGTATTATTTCCACCCCCCCCTCTCACAAGGAGGGGTGGAAATAATACTAATATTATAAATGCGGAAGTTTGCGAGGATGTTCCCGTTCCCGCTAACGGTTAAAATATATTGAACGGAATCGGGTGAAATTTGGCACAGAAATAAATTATTATCTGTACTAAAAAAAACATATAGTTTTTCGACTAACAAGGATCACGGGCTAGTAAACTTGGTGATAATAATGATAACTTAAAACCCTATAGCTAGTAGCAGACAGAAATATATAACACACATGATTTTTTTATTATTCGAGAAAAACTCCAGTTCAGAAACCTGCCAATGAAATCCACTTTGACGTGTCAGAAATCGCGGAACGTCAGGAGTTCGCGAAGCCTGTATGGAAAGACTGATGAATGAGGATGAAGCGAAAGAGGTCATCGTAGTACTAGAGCTCTTATCTCTCTGCCTAAAGCGTGAGAGGCTGGATTATGTCTGATGATGCTGAAATGTGGATGAAGCGAAAGAGATCGAGCTTAACTAACTCGATCTCGCGAGGGACTCGGCGTGCAGATATGAATAAAGAAGAATAGTTTTTAAAAATTACCTGGAATCCTTCAGCTTCCGAGAGTAAGAAATAGAAGCATCCAAACCAATGTGCCAGGATGAGAAGGATGTGTATGAGGTTGATGACCCGCCAGAAGTTGGGGTACACGGTGCGAGACTCCACCATGTAATAACAGCTGACTGCTCTGTACACCTGCCGGATACAATTTAGTAGGTAGTATTTAAAAATATAATAAACATACATAAACAATTGAGCCGTGGTGGCTGAGTGGTTTGAGTAGTTACCTGCGATACAAAGATCGCAAGTTCGACTCCCGACTGCACCAATGAGTTTTTCTGAACTTAAGTACAGTGATTAGTCACACCACAAGCTTTACGGTGAAGGAAAACATCGAGAGGAAACCTCTTTCTTTCTTTCTCAGAAAAATCTTTGTGTTGCAGGCAACTAGTCGAACCATTCGGCCATCACAGCTCTTAAATCTCTCATTTAAATCATAATTATTCTTATTACAGATTACAGGCTTTATAAAGAAAAAAATCATAGCTTTTGTTTAATGACATATTTTTAAATATTACTGGTCTTGCCGGTCCCTCACCAGCTTCGCACTGCAATTTTTCAATGGTGTATGCGATATATTATATCATTTTGTAAACTTTTCCTTAAATAAATATTTGGCTATTTGGCTAGCGTGAAAACTGCATCAAAATGCTTAGTAACTTGCGACTTTAATAGTTCAAATAGACAAACAGACCCGCTATTGGACAAGTTTCATAATATATACAGATGATAACTAACAATTACTTCCTACTAACAACAATTCTACAGATATCAGGTCAATAACCTTTGTTGATAAATAAACAAACAAACGTACGTTCTAACAGCGTTGTAATAGAACAATACAATTACCATGAAAATTACATAATATTCTACGTGGGGGATAGTGTCGCGTGCTCTATCAGGGATAAAAGCTTTCGTTTGAGAACGGCGCTCACTTAACCCGTGAAGTATTTAGTACGACACTTGATAATATTGTTATAGATTGGAGGCTGGGATTGTGATGTGATAAAGTGTACCTAGTTAGCGTATCGTTTCATTGTATGTAGGGGCCGAGTAGTTGCCTGCAAGTTCGAGTGTAGTCGAGTGTAGTAGTGCCCTACTGTTTCAATGAATTTTTCTGAACTTAAGTACAGTGAGTAGCCACGAGCTCTACGGTGAAGGAAAACATCGAGAGGAAACCTGCATACGTCTGACAAGTAATTCAAAGACGTACTTATTGGTTGGCATTTAAAATATATCTCTGTCGGAAAGTGGGTGTGATGGTACCTATAAACACCTCTGCCTACTCCTTCGGAGAACCTTGTGGGTAGTCGTGAGGATATATATTCATTGTATGTACTTCCGAAAAATGTGGTTTGTTGACACACTATATGTTCAAACCAACGAGACATGGCTTTTTACATCTGAACATCTGAACCTAGTTGGATTGGATTCGATATTGCATCATTGCGAATTTCATTAAAATATCGTGCCTCATTAACTGTGTATAATATTTTGAAACCACTTAAATTCCATAAATTTGCGTAAGTATAGAGTGGATTGCCTAACTGGTCCCAATTAATTGGCTTGAATGTTTGCATAACGTCAAAGTTTAAATAATTTAGCACAGAAAATTCCTTTTTAATATCAAATACGTGATCTCTCTGCGATATTGCTCACGACGAGATA
The DNA here is from genome assembly GCA_945859725.1 of Drepana falcataria. Taxonomy (NCBI): domain Eukaryota; kingdom Metazoa; phylum Arthropoda; class Insecta; order Lepidoptera; family Drepanidae; genus Drepana; species Drepana falcataria. The sequence goes on along the minus strand of OX243941.1, from coordinate 2,350,058 downwards.
CAAACTCATACCACCGTACAAATAAACATGCAAACTTTTTGTAGTAGGCAATATTTACGACTATAGTTAAGAGATGATAAATTTAGATACTCCTCTACTACTCCACTCTACTCTCCCTGCAGTCTCCGCGAGGGACTCGGCGTGATAAATAGTACAGAGATACAATACCTTTAGGAATCTGGGGAAGCGAATGATGGGTTGTACTCCGATCTTGAGCTGCAGGAGGTCCAGGGGTGTTAATGAAAAGATGTCTAGCAGAAAGGGTCGTGACGTCAGGTAGTGTTTCGCCAGCTTCTTGGAGTCGTACACCTGGGGAAAGTAAATCTCCTTTACTTATAAATCCTACATGAAAACTTGGTGGCCGAGTGTCGCCTGTAGCGAAAACATTGCAAGTCCGAATCCTGTCGTTTCGGCGTTTAAAACGTAAGTAGTACGTCTAAAGTAATGAAATATAGAAAGCGATAGTATATGATTCCCGGATGGAAAGCCAGAGCTGTAATAATATTTTCTGTAGCTGTTGATGTTGACTATTCTGTCGAACATATGTTTACAAACAAAATATAATTTTTCAAAACCTCTTAAATGAGATATAACATCGTTCATTATTTTCACATACTCCAACGACGATCTTCAAATGAAATGTATTGTTTATAGACTTCTTATATACCATAATGTGTATAAAAGTTTACTAACTGTAGCATTCATTACATTCATATATATATACTCTAACGATGGTCATCCAATGAGATTCAACCTTATACAAACGGTATAAAGTATAAAGTGTATTTACCATCAGTCCTTGCTCTAAGTAGCCAGTGCGAAGCTGAACCACGAGGTCTAGAGCGAAGCAAATGTCACTGAAAGCGTCACAGCTCAGCCAAAAGTAGTGGCACAACATCTGGTGATAAAAAGGTACAGTTAGTGTCAACTGATGCAGAAAAGTGTGGAGAGACCTGAACGAGACTCGCTAGCGTTGATCGCTAACATTGGCGGAAAAGAGAGGGGACTTACATATAACATGTATATGGATACAGAAATGTTGATTTTCATATGAAGTAGTCTATTTTACATCTTTAGTAAGTATATTCATGCTTGTCTTAGTATGTTAATAAATGTAATTTTGAAAAGTCATAAATTATGTTTCATAAAACAATAACAGTTAGAGGTGGCCGAGTGATTAGCCGATTCGTGATCGTTGCCTGCAACACAAAGATTGCAGGTTTGAATATCGACTGTATCAATGAGTTTTTCTGAGCATGTATACAGTCATACTAGTCATACCATGAGCTTTACGGTGAAGAAAAACATCGAGAGGAAACGTTTAGAAGAAATTCACTCGTATAAGTAGTGCGTGCTAGAGAAATGGCGATGGACTCGCCACTTCGTGCTGACCCCTAAAATAGCTCTGTAACCCCTTCGGAGACCCCTGTGGGACGAGTGAAGATAAAGTTAAAAGACTAAACTAACAACACTAATTGGATGACAAAATACAAATTGAAAACGATTTTAGTATCCAATTGTGAATCTAAACTATCCAAGTATCCTTACAAAAACTCAAAAACGTCGTCACAATGGTCGTTTCTCGAATTTTTCCGAGATTGAAAAACGGCGATTGATTTTTATATAAGCTAAAGGTATAAACAAAAGCTTTGGGAGATTGTGAGTAAACCCCGAAAAATCTGCGATTTTCGACCTAAATGTTTCGTGCAAACAATGAGAAGGAAAACTCAATATTTGTCGCAAACTCGAATTTCTTTAACTGCGTCACTCGTAGGCTATAAAATAACTTTTGGAAAGTTCTACACGGTGTAGCTATTATGTAGAGCGATGTTTTTTTTAAGGCTGTGTCGATGTAAAATTGTGAAAATAATTAATTATTTCTTTGGAAAGATAAAGTTTCCGATTATCCTCTGGCGGGCTTACGCGTGTAAAAGTATTGTTTATATATTTTATGCTGAAAATACAAAACAAAAAATAACAATGAAAGTCTCTTCTACAGGTTGAAACCTGACTTAAGATAACTTCTGAAATCGCTTTCGCGGAAAAGTTAATAATTGAATGATTATTGGAAATAAATTGGATAGGGTGGCTTGGAGGTTATATTATGTTTACACCCGGGGTCCCCGATGGGTTAGGCAGAGGTGTGTATCCCACACACTTTCCGACTCAATTATATTTTGGATGTCAACGTGACAGATGGCGAGTCCATCACCGTTACTCAATCACGACTATACATATCTTCATGCCACCCCACAAGGGTCCTTGAAGGGCTGGGCTGAGTTGTATAGGTAGTTATCACACACCAACATTCCGCCAGAGATGTGTTTTAGGTGCCAGCGTGACAGATGGCGAGCCCATCACCGTTACTCGAGCACGACTATACATGTCTTTGGATTTCTATTCAAACGTATACAGGCTTTCTCTCGGTCACTGTACTTGTAATTGTGCACTGAATTGTAAGTTCAGTAAAACTAATTGGTACAGTCGGGATTCGAGCTCGCAATCTTTGTGTTGCAGGTAACTACTCGAACCACTCGGCCACCACGGCGGTATATGTTTACAAAACATCATCACTTCATGTTAAATAAATAACCTTTTTTAGTAATATCGATGGTCACACAACAGTACACTTTTACATAAGAGTTATTTCGAATATGTTTTTGCTGGTTCGATTAACGTACCGAGAAAATATTAGCACAGGTATGCTACGGAGAATGTAGTATAGAATGTGTAGAAGTAATGTAAATGGGTGTTCCTTTCTTGTAAGTAGATTCACTGGAGATCCAAGTGCCAACGCGACAGGTGGCGAGTTTGCTGCAGTCTCTCATACACGATCTGTATACGTCTTCGAACTTTCTCTATATTTTCAGGAGTTTCTTCTAAAGGTTGAAAAGATTCATATGCATTCATAAGTGGTGGTATAGCTTACCATTAGATGGGCTACATTCCTGTCTGCTCCAAGAGTGATTTAAAAAAAACATCTCCGTAGTATATATCCAGCTCAACTTACAAACTTATTGAATCAGACTTGAGTTCGAACATGTACGGTTGTCTTTAATTTTAATCGGACAGCCATCTACTTAACATTTATATAGTAAACAAACCTGTATTCTTTGCCGACCCCTTCCCGATTGCAGAAACATATTTAAATCTCATTTGTAGAAAATCTTAAGTAAAAGGAGATCAAAAAGCGTTTGTAGAGCCATATTGCAGAAAAATTGTTTAATACAAAAAGAACTGGTCGCTGACGCAAACAGACGTAAGGGTATTTCTAAAGAACCGTAATGCAACAGAGTCTTATACAATGTAATTTAAACCGTACAATCAAACGATAACATATAAGGGCTACTTACAAACGAGAAAGCATAATTTGTACTCCGTTCTTAGGCAAAAATAATTAATTTCACTTCAAACGTTTTCATACTTTCGTTCGTTTTCATTCATTCATTCATCAGTCAGTATGTACGTACGAGTATTTTCTGTGTTTTGACCCCTCTTTGTTAACATGTACACTGATTGTTACAACTTTTATAACTTTGCCCGGTTAAGAAGCAAAAGTTCCCGGAACTCCCGCTACGAGAGACAATACTAAAATAAACAAGAAATAAACTGATTGATTAAAGGATTGTTAATACTTTATATATATTTACGTTATATATATAATATAATATAATACAATATATCCACACGCCTTCCCACAAGGGTCCCCGAAGGGGTAGGCAGAGGTGTATAGGTAATACCCACACACCCACTTTCCGCCCGAGGTATATTAGGTGCCAACGTGACAGATGGCGAGTCCATCGCCGTTACTCAAGCACGACTATACATACGCCTTTGAATTTCTTCTCAGACGTATGCAGGTTTCCTCTTGATGTTTTCCTTTACCGTAAAGCTCGTGGTGTGACTATTTACGTTATAACAACTTATTACAAGCATTTCATTTGAGAAGTAAAGCAAAGTAGCTCTTCACACCAACGAATAAAACTACTGACTCTGTTTCCTGCAAACATACCAATAGCTAGAACCGAGTTTTCTCACGATCGGGCTCAAAGTCTCTTGGGGGTGTTTCCAACCCTACGCAGGTTCTATTTACTCAACCGTCCGGGGAAATGTATAAAGGGTTTGTACAAATGTGGCTACAATGCGATTTGTACCTACAAATACACGCTCTATTTTTAGTGCTGGAAAATGCAATTTTTCTTGCATTTTTAAGATTGTATACTTTTGTAAGACTTAGAGATACAATAACTTGTAGTCTAAACACTAGACTGTATTGAGAATGACAATTCGAAGTTTCTCTACTAATATTACTAATGCGATAGTTTAGGACGATGTTTGTGCCTCTTTCACGCAAAAGCGTTCAATTCCTTTTTTGGTAAAAAGGAATTGAACGCTATGAACGAATTGAACATAATTTGGCACAAAGACAGATTAATGGGATATGATTTAATCCAAAAGAAAGGCCAAGAAAAAAAATACTAAATATTTTTTTACGCGGGTGAAACCGCGGTGCACTGCTTGTATTATAATATATCGAGGGTTTATTTAAATGTAGTTCACATTATCTTCATCTTCATCTTAAATTTTCTGCTCATACAGAGAAAAAAACTTGAATGGTCTCAAGGAATAATTACGTACATTTAGACCAGAGTAAATTGCTCGAGACGGCTATACAATTTTCGACTTTCAAGAATTTAAAACTCAAATGCTGCTCGATTCCATATTTAAAACGGCACGCTTCCGATTCAGATACGTTATATGATTGTAACGCTCCAAACGTTCGGGTATATTTAATGGGTAGCGTGTTTGAAAGTGACAGACGGAACGATACGTAAGGATATCGTTTTCTATATCAGCTTTTGTCAGAAAAGGAATTCAAAATGGTGTTTTCATTTGTCTTCTTTGTCTTATTATATGGGATGGGGTATTAGGCTTTATTTTTATCTTTACAGTTACATATACATGCGTACTTATCATCACACCTTGTCCCTCACGGGGTAGGAACAGAGACTTACAGACCTCTTTCGCTTCATCCACACTCATCAGTCTCTTTATTCATGCCCGTCCCGCCCCGTAAGGGAGTCAGCGTAGTTTGAATCATCATAAATTTAAGAGCTGGTGTCTTGTCGGCGTCTCTGATGCAGTCCAACTAATATTATAAATGCGAAGGGTTATGAGTATGGATGTATCACGCCAAAAAAGCTAAACGGAATTGAATGAAATATGGCACAGAGATAGATTATCAACTGGCCTAACACATAGGACGGGTTTGTTCCTAAAATAATATACTACATAAAATGATACTAAAGAAATCGATTGCAATACATTTTTATAGCTACTCAAATATACGCTAAGAACAGCCAGTTACAAACATTACTTATGTTCTCATACGTTTTAATTTCAACCTGAGCTAATTATAATAATATTTTATGTTTGACCTCGATTTTGCCGCGAGGTATCCGAACTCTCAAAGTTAGTTTAGCTGTTATCAAGATCTAGTTAATCTATCAAGAGCGGCGCCGTTAGGAAATACGGTTGATTATATTTTAGGCGTCAACTCACGTTATTTCAGTTCGAGAATTAATCACATATTATTATCCTTACTAATATTATAAATGTGAATGTAAGTTTGTTTGTTACGGTTTCACGTAAAAACAACTCAACCGATCATCATGCAACTTTGTACACATACCTATTATTGAAGGTATTAGAAGTAACATAGGATACTTTTTATTGAAAAAGAAAAAGACACATTTTTACGAAAGAAAAAAAGCCGACGAAGTCGCGGGCACAGCCAGTATAGTATAAATAATATCTTGGAACAATTCCGCAAAAATTTACGTCGTCCCGAATTAAGCTTGTGGGATGGGGTCTAGAGAACAGTGTATTTGCTTATATTGATAGAAATATATTAACATGGATACATAGAGCGTCAGTTTTTCAACAGACCTCTTTCACTTTACATTCATCAGTCTCTTCATAAATGGTCGTCAATTAATAACTCACTTACGTCAATAGACTGTGTATTATGTTACCATATTTCCATTCATAAGCCGTGGTGGCCGAGTGGTTCGAGCAGTTGCCTGCGACGCAAAGGTCGCAAGTTCGAATCCCGACTGTACCAATGAGTTTTTCTGAACTTAAGTACAGTGATTAGTCACACCACGAGCTGAACGGTGAAGGAAAACATCGAGAGGAAACCTGCATACGTCTGAGAAGAAATTCAAAGGCGTATGTATAGTCGTGCTTGAGTAACGGCGATGGACTCGCCATCTGTCACGTTGGCACCTAATATACCTCAGGCGGAAAGTGGGTGTGTGGGAATCACCTATACACCTCTGCCTACCCCTTCGGGGACCCTTATGGGAAGGCGTGAGGATATATTATTATATTATATTATTATTACATTTCCATCATATATCAATAAACTCCCGGTTCTTGTACCTCTGGTGATGCAAGCGTAACTTTTTGCTATTTTAGTGTTAGTGCATCGAAAAAATAATTGACCATATATCTTCACGCCTTTGACAAGGGTCACCGAAGGGATAGGCAGAGGTAGGACGCGGATAAATTTCAATGTCAACTTGACAAACGGCTAGTCGGTAGCCGTCTATAGCACGACTATACCTACATAAATATAAATTCTTCTCAAAAGTAAAGAGATTTTCTCCATTTTCGACCTCTATAGAGTGACAAGTCACTGGACTCAAATGATCTGTGCGATGAATGTGATCTGTGTGAGAATGAATCCGGATCAAAAGACACTTATCAAAAGTTACTTATGTCACTGGATATGTATTTAGATGGAGTTATTATTACAGGCAAACCGTGACAATGTTCATGTTTTTATACCACAGTGGGATGCGGTCCGACTATAGGTAAGCGGTTACCGCCGCCTATGGACACTTGTTACACTTAGGGTATCGCTCGCCGCGTGCCGTGCGCTGCCGAACCTACAAGAATCTTTTTACAACCATCTTGAAGAACTCCATGATGTACTCTCTTTAATTTCACAGCCTGAGCGTTCACGGAAGGATTTCGCGTTGTTTCAAACTAAGGGAATTTATTCCCCGTCAATGGCGAGAGGTGCGGTCGCAGAAAGTAGAAGCGGATATCATATCGAATACTACGTTGAGTAAAGTAAAGATCATTGTTACTCTCCAATCGATTCTGCAAAATTGGCTTAGCAATTCGGCCATCACAGCTCTTTATAATTACAAAATAATTCCTTACCTGTAACTCCGGGAAACTTTGCCTCACAATGAGTGTCCAGAGATTATATAGGACACACATGGTGATGACCCACAGCCAATAGAAATAAAAGTTTTCATCAGGATTGACTACGGTGCGAGGAGCGCGAACTTTCCGCCTCCTCTGTCTGTTTGTCGATCTGTGTTCGCCGGTCGCTCCTTCCGAACCCGTATCTTCCACCTAGACCAAAAAAGGTTCTTAGTTCTTACTGTTACTTCTGGTTCTAACTTTAAATCAAGGTTTTAATGTGATAATAATAATAATAATTGAGACAATTCCGTATATATTATCCTTGTCCCATACTAATCTACGGTTTTTTTTAGGCATGAACAATGATGTCCATACTTCCATTCATATAGTACATAGATACATAGGATATCCATAATTAAGGTGGATATTCCAGATCATCATATAAATGAACCCTACTCCCTAGCGGGAATCGAACCCGTGATCGCAAGCTTTGAGTCAGGAGTTCCACTAGACCAGAAGTTGTCATATGTGGATAAATAGTTTGCAACGGGTTAGCTTAGTACAAACTAGTTATTAACTTGGTATTTCAGATAAATATGGAAAGATGTGCCAGCGTCTTTAAGCCTTCCTACCTCCTTAGTCTATAGAATAGAGTTGATTGTAATTTGATATATGGTTACAGTTGCCGTGTGCGACTTATTGTATTATTCCAAACAATTTGCGTACATTTTCCGCGTTCCGAGAATTGTTTCGATAAACAGAGAGGATACGAAATGAATCGTATTCATATTATCTCACATGGGGATATTCAAGGATGTTCACCGGAGGTAGAAGAAGGCGGGAGAGGCTCAGATAGCGAAGATGTATTCAGGTGCCAGACAGATGGTATTCGTCTCGAGTGCCTTATGTCTGCTATTGATCATCGTTAATATCCATATTCTGTTTTTATATTATTAACAGCCGTGGTGGCCGAGTGGTTCGAGCAGTTGACTGCGACGCAAAGGTCGCAAGTTCGAATCCCGACTGTACCAATGAGTTTTTCTGAACTTAAGTACAGTGATTAGTCACACCACGAGCTTTACGGTGAAGGAAAACATCAAGAGGAAACCTACATACGTCTGAGAAGAAATTCAAAGGCGTATGTATAGTCGTGCTTGAGTAACGGCGATGGACTCGCCATCTGTCATGTTGGCACCTAATATATCTCTGGCGGAAAGTGGGTGTGTGGGTATTACCTATACACCTCTGCCTACCCCTTCGGGGACCCTTGTGGGAAGGCGTGAGGATATATTATTTATATTATCAGCCTTCTACTGCATTTTTACTGCTACGACTATATCTTCGATATCGTGACGATGTTTTCAACTTCTCTAAATATTAATGGTACATGCCTGAGCAACTTATGTTATTATTAAATGACGACTACACGCCTCCTCCGTTGGGGCCCAGGCGATAGCTGAAAATCTGTGTTTTGCTATTGCAGCAATGTCACACACTGAGCTATGGCCCTTTGCCAACTGCTGCAACGCACACATACTATAGAGCATTAATAACATAGTTTTAAGCCGATCATAACCCTTAGTTTTAATATAGTTTAGTGCTTGTTTTGTTTTCTTTTTTATCTTTTTTATTGTATGTGTGCATGCAGCGATTGAGAATAAACTTTTTATCTATCTATCTACATGGCAAGTTTGTAATTTTTTCTTGAACGTAGGTAGGTTATTTTTCGATGCTTTCCTTTGAAAAGCTCGTGAGACAAATCACTGTACTTGAGTTCAGAAAACAACATTGGTACAGTAGGCTGTGGATTGAAGTTTATGCATCTTAACCGTGGCTCTATTCTACACCTACATTGTACTAGTAGTACTAGTATGTGTATTTGTTATTAATCAGTTGATTCATTATATAAAATAGGAGCTACATTTGCTGTAAGCGCTCGGTATGATGCCAATTAAACGCAAACAAAGTCACGAGCAGAAAGCTTGTAATAGGAAAATAACTCAGAAACACGGCGAGGCTACAAATACAAGTTTGTAACAAAGAGGTAATCGTTAGCTACAGAGAGTACCATCCAGTTATGATCCTCCATTGTTCCATTCTAGAACATATAAATATGAATTGTCACTGATTAATCACACCACGAGATTTTAAGTGAAAGAAAACATCGAGACGACACCTGCATTCGTTTCAAAAGAAATTGAAAGACGTATGTATAGTTGTGCTTGAGTAACGGCGATGTACTCGCTTTTTACCACGTTGACACCTAAACATAGCTCAGGCGAAAAGGGATCCCAAAAGGGTAAGCAGAGGTGTTCAGTATCACACCTTTTTTGCTGGAGATGTTTAGGTGCAACCGTGCCAGGGAAATTGCTATTCCTCAAGACCGACTATACATATGTTTCTAATTTCTTCTCAATCGAATGATGGCTTCTTGTCGATGTTTTTTCTTCACCGTAAAGCTCGTGGTGTGATTAAACACTATTCAGAAAATAATATTTGGTACAGTCGAGATTCGAACTTGCAGTGTTTGCCGCACAGAGAATATAAAAATCTCAAATGTAGCGATGAAGTATAACGCGTCAAGTGAGCACGAATTGTTCGCTAATTTGATGTTTGCAAACTTTTGATTAACGAGCCCACTCCCCTTTTCCCTGTATTTGTCTTTATACAAATCCTCACATTTCAAGCTATTGCTAAAGGAAGCTGATTGATGAGAGCATGACTTAGAAGTGAACTTTCTGACGAACACCTGCAAAGTTGAAAAGTATGCGGTAATGTGCAGAGTTTATTCATGATCAGACAGAGAAATTTTAACAATCTCCAAAAATTTTTGGTTTTTTAATTAATCGAGTTATCTATAACGTGTAAACTAATATTAAGCAATAAGGAGTTAACGATCTCAACCTCATAGCTGACCACTTCGACCTTGTCTATTGTGTTCGGAGTGAGTCCACAAAGTGTGCTCTTTTGGTTGTTAATTATCGATAGTTATAAGTAAGGTAAATAATATTATATATAAGTTGTAATATTTTACATCTGTGAAGTTTTTGTCAGTGCTCAAAATACATTGTACATTGCTAGCTTGGTAACTGAGAGTCGGTGACACCCATATAATATTCAAGGAATGTATTAACGGGATGTATTAAAAAGGCAACGTACTCGACATCATAATTAAAGGGTCTTCAATATAGTTTCAGAACTGTACACACTGCAGCATTTAGTAGAAAGATTACTTACGGTAGGCCAGTGTGCACTGACCCTTGCTCAATTTGTACAGCGGGGCTTCACAATTCAATACTGCAGGTGTTTCTACAAGCATGTTGGTATATTAAATAATAGTTGGAGCTAACTGAACTATTCTATCATATATTATTTGTATGCATTTTTAATATGTATGTAGGTTAGGTACGCATATCTATATTGATAATACATATTCGGCCGTCTGGTCTAGCGGTTCGAGCTCCTGACTGCGAAACTTGAGGTCACGGGTTCGAATCCCGCTGAGTGCAGATGTATTTATGTATATTTATCTATATATCTATATATATATAGAAATAAGTATATCATTGTCTAGTTACCATAACACAAGCTTTGCTTAATTTGGGACTAGGTCAATTTGTGTTGAATTGTCCTGAGGTATTTATTTATTAGGTATTTAATTAAGGGATATTTTACAGTAATTAAATGAATCGTGGTTTACTTACAGTTTCCTGCGTCAACGGTGTTTGTCTAGTTGAGAATCTTTTCAGGAAGGAATCTTCTCTTTTCAGCGGAGGCTTCTTCTGTATCGCAGAACTGAGCTGGACGGTGGTCCGAAGTTTCATCCATCTTTGGTTGGATTTCGTTCTGCATTCATAAGTTTTTGTTACAAATTGAACTTTCAATATACTTAAAGAAGCAGTAGCCATGCTTAGAGATCAAGATAATATACTAAAGTTTAAATTTAAATTGTATTTTAAAACAATTCTTTTCATTTTTATCAAGGAAGAGGCTATATTGAAAAGGCTTCTATTTTTTGGCTTTGCACATTTGTATGTGAACAGACACAATTCAAAACGTGCAAACATATAATCTAACTTCATCGACATGCGGCATGGCAGTTCTATTTATAGTAAACAAAATACAGGTTCAATAATATAATAAATATATATAATAGTTTGTAGAGTGAAACGTTAGTGATTCGAATCTAAGTCTTATCTAAACTAAGTACTAGGATTGCATCTAGTTTAGAAGTTCAAATGCTAAGTTTCGACTATCAAATGCATATAAACAATTAAACACCGAATACGAGATCTCCCAAGTGATAGTATAAAGACAGAATCTTCAAGGTGAACTAGATAGGAACAACAAAGTCACAAGAAAACACACAAAATCCAGTGATTTATAAAACATTCCCGAAGGCCTAGACACAGACGAAGGCTCATTAGTGGGAAATCATAAACAAACAATGATACAAAATAACAATCGACAGCGTAACGATGCGGCGCTATCATCGTTTGATCGAACCTTTTTATTTTCCTGAGTGCCTGGTAGTATGCCATGACAGCTTGAACGTGTCTCCATTTATGTCCGCGTTTGTCAGACTCTGAGCCGGGCATGTCCTGCATGGACTTGCGAGAACTTGACGAGCTAGATGCAATGATCGGTTGCCTATAAAGGGATGTACCGTGTTATACTAAGGCAGTGGTGTGGTGTACGTGGTTGGAGGCCCCTGCCGCGAGAACGGCACCCACTTCGGAGATGACAATTCGATTTTATATAGACACGCTGTATTATTTAAGTCTTTAACTATTAAAGCAGATGTTAGATCTAATCTACTTGCAGGATGGACTGTGACTAACGCCTTACCTTTTAATTAAATGAATGCGAATTGTCCATCGTCGAAGTGGGACGTTACTCGCAGCGATCTCGGTGGTGAAATTCGGTACGAGACTCCACAATAGCATGCAATAATAAAGTCATCCTCGCACTAGGACGATCACATTATAAAAAAGGTGTTTATACATTGTCTTACAGCATACAGTGACCATTCGTCCAGCTGTGCACGATTGTGAACTAATATAACATTCTATCGCATTATGCATAACTCTGGGAGGCGTTGGGGTACCAATTACGCGGTTGTACGTTGCATTTTAGTTGATATCATGTCACATGCGGAATCACAATGGATTATTAATTATTTAGAAATTTAAATTCCTTTGCAAGTGTTTTTTTCTACGTATACATTGCAATATGTAAGAATATAGTTTGTTTCATCTTGACATTTCATAGCAATAGAGATTCCGCTTGTCACATGATAGCCACAGCCTATGGGTATACGTAAACAGCGTACTGGATAACGTGCTCATTGCAAGGATCTCAGCTAAGCGAATCCAAAGCGATGTCTATCGGGCCACTTACATATCATCTGGCCTTGCATTGGGGGTGAATGGAGATAACTTGCTCAATAACCTAGACAGGTTGGGAAAAATTGTCTCATTTATTGTGTTTTTACAAATTTTATAAATAAATAAATAAATTTACTTTCTGGTAATAAATAATCTATGGCAATAAGATCGCACTTTGTAGTTATTATCACTAACATGCTAACGTAATTAATTTACACATATAAGTTTTCCGTAATAGCACCTTAGTAGCAGATAGAGTAGTACAATGTTACAATCATCAGACGAGAAACGTAGAAACTATTTGCCGTAATAAGAGGAAAGCCCAGTAGAATTGACACTAAAGTATTAATTTGACATCTCATAGCAATAGCCATTAAGTTTGACAGTAGCAACGTTGTGAGCGCAATCAAGTAATAACCAAGGGTTTCGCAAAATTGCTTCATACTTTTTTTATGATAGAGCATACCTTTGTAAGTTTATGATCCTCAGATTGTTTACGACTTATTTATGATGTATGGCTATTATGTGGTTAGGAAGTAGGTATCGTACCTGAGATTTGATCTTTTCCCTATGCCTACAGTGGTTGAGGACAAACTTTTTTTTATAAACACATAAGTGTGCAAATAAGCATATGGCTCGCCTGAAGTTAAACGGTCACCTTGCCGAATTAATGTATGCTTAAGTTGCCGTGCTAGCTGTATTATACATCAACGGGCCACTATCTATCGAAGTCTATCGTTTAGTCGAAAAACATTACACTGGCATAGCAGAATAAGTTGTGCCCTGTCTTCAAAGACTTCATCTTATTCATTAATGTCACTATCTCTTTTCAACCCTTTCTATTGTCAACGAAGGAGTTAAGGTGGAACTAAGATGACAGCGTGACAGATGTCGACATACCTCAAGCACAACTATGTATCTCAGATTTTTTTAACGTATGCCCTTACATTGTACATTCACGCCGCATGTACAAACAATACACCTCTGCCTACCCCTTCCGGGACCCTTGTGGGAAGGCGCGAGGATATATTATATTATATATTATTATATGTACGATTTGCGAAGGACTGCTGGCAGATGCTGGATGCGGCAGGCTGAAGGCGCAATGGCGCTCATTAGGGGAGGCCTGTGTCCAGCAGTGGACTAGAGTGGGCTGATGATGATGATGATGATATGTACAAACAAGTTGAGTTTAGTAAAAGCTCGTTGATATAGTCCGGGTGCGAAAACGTAATCTTTATTTGGTAGGGGATTACATAAATCACTCAACCATCGACGCTCCGATTCACAAAATAAAGCTACCAATATAAATATAAACTATATAATAATACAAATAAACTAGTCTAGAATAAATATCCCAATTCTGTGTCACGCAGATGGGTGCCGAGAAGACCAGCGGCTTTGCCACGTTGTATGGCAATGCTGATTCGCTGAGCGAAATATTCGCCTGTCCTCTTGTCACGGGAGACCTCAAAAGGTTTCCTCGAGACATCTTTATAAAAATGAAGAGCATCTGGTCCCCCCTCCCCACTCTCTAAATAGAGATAAATAGCGAGAATTGACGGGTCATGCGATTCGTAAAATAAGTATTTCATAATATCGGTTAATTTATCTAGATATTTAAGTTTGGTGTTGTTCAGCCGAATAGATATACTTTTGAGAGTTACATGGGATTTTTTCTCAACAAATAATTGGGAGCTATAATTAAAGGTAATAATTGGAACGTTCCAATTAAAAACAAAAAAATAATATTTCTTCCAACAATATTTTAAATAAACTTGTTCAACAACATGGACAGAAAAAGTATAAGAAAACTTAATCATCATTATTTAAAATGAAGTTCGAAATGTATAAACTGAATTAATTGGAAAGCTAATTGGGTGCCTAATTTCATTGGGACTAATTCAATTAGACAGAGGCAAGGAAAACTTTTGTTAATTGTACATGTATCACTGGGAATGTGCTATTAATTAGAAGGATTTAGTTCTATAGGTGTCGTAATATTTTTAAATTTTAGATTCAGAGGTGGTTTATATTTGGGGTCTGAAAGTTCATTTTGTAACAATAATTTAAAGGAGATTACATTATTACATTTGATATTTACAGAATTACATTTGATAGAGTCGTACGAAAGGAACTCTGGGACGTGTTGCCTGGATATGGAGTGAGCAGTTCCCTACTGCATGCCGTGAAATCACTCTATAGTGATAGTGAGGCGTGCGTTAGGGTTAACGGTGAGATGTCACCCTGGTTTGATGTGAAGTCGGGGGTCAAACAAGAGTGTATCATGTCTGCCTGGCTGTTCATTATATATCTGGATAACTGTCTGAGAGCACTAAGAACGAACGGATGTGGAGTGAAAATGGGAAACTTAGTGGTCAACTGCCTACTATACGCCGATGACGCGGTTTTACTGGCGTCATCAGAGGGCGAACTGCAGTCATTAGTTACCATAATGAAAGAAGAATGTGAAAAGAAGGGGCTGCGCCTAAACGCTGGCAAGGTTCTGGTATTCGAAAGAGATGAACAAGTGACCGAGTGTGCAATATCGGTAAATGGGCAAATTCTAGAGCAAGTGAATGAATTTGTATATCTTGGAAGCATGTTCACACGAGATGGAAAGTATGAAAAAGATATTGAAAGAAGGATAACTGCCGGAAATAAGGTGAATGGAGCCATGTCGGCGTTGATGGGCAGCAAAAGTCTGAGCAAGAATGCTCGAGTTGCTGTCCACAACGCGATATTGGTACCTACCTTATTGTATGGCAGCGAATCCTGGGTATGTCAGAGGAAGTATGAAAATAGCTTGAATGCAGTCGAGATGCGATCTCTTCGAAAAATGTGCGGCGTAACGATATTAGATCGAATCCGCAATGAAGAGATTCGCAAATCAACTGGCGTGAATGAGGGCGTGATTGTAAAGATGAAAAAAGGCATGTTACGTTGGTTTGGACACATAGAAAGGATGAGTGAAGAAAGATTGACGAAACAGATATACAAAGCAAAAGTGTGTGCAAGAAGAGGCAGAGGAAGGCCACGTTCCAACTACCTGGATCAAATAGATCGGACTCTCAAGGACGGGAACGTTAAGAGTACTCGAAACCGACGAGCATGTATGAAGAGACTGATGAATGTGGACGAAGCGAAAGAGGTATGTAAGTCTAGAGAGAACTGGCGCTCTATACTCTCTGCCTACCCCGTTAGGGACTTGGCGTGATGATATGTATGTATGTATTTAAAGGAGTATATTTATAGCTTTATGAATAAAGAGCCGTGGTGGCCGAGTGGTTCGAGTAGTTGACTGCAACACAAAGATTTCAAGTTTCAATCCCGACTGTACTTAGTTTTTCTCAAGTTAAGTACATTGATTAGTACCACCATGAGCTTAACGGCGAAGGAAAACATCGAGAGGAAACCTGCATACGTGTGAGAAGAAATTCAAAGGCGTATGATAGGGCGACTGCTCACTACGCTCACTAGACCACTAAGACTTTAGACATGCATAAATGAATTTCTCTGCCTGCTGTTCTTCGTGGCTCAAGTATTGATTCGATTTTTTTTACACAACATCAGTTGCAAACAAGCATGCAGTCCACCTGATGGAAAACGGTTACCACTCTGGTAGCACTCTTGCGCGCTGCCACTCTGTGTTCGGAGAGATATGTGTTGGCAAAATAATGGGACTTATCCCTCTGCTGCTGACACAATGTAACAATCCTCCCCCTCCCCAAGGAGCTCATTATTAGAAACCTTATTCACCGCGTAGGAACATAGCACAAAAAAAATGTGTTATTTGGCTACGGACTTCTATCAGGTCCTGCCCCAGTCGGGCAGATACAAATTCTGATAAATTTTATATTAAATTCTTATTCTTATATTAAATATGTTGACGAAATCAAGGTCTAAAGCGTATAGTAGCTGTATTATTCAGTGTATCACCCTCCAATCTATGAATAGTTGTCGACATTTTTCAATTATTAAAAGGTCTCCTTCCATAATAGAAAGTTGTATAAACTTAATTCAATCCCGACAAACTTTCAATCTATTTCTAAGTATGTCTGGGTTATTCACCATCGACCCTATATTGATTGTGTTATTCTGGGTTCAAGTTTTGTCTGCGACATTGACACATATAACAAGTCAGGTCACTGACTATTGATTTCTACTGGTACGAACACAATAAACGTATATTAAACTTTAACTAAAGTTAGGTGAAACATTTATATTTAAAGTCATCTCCATACTTCGAAATCAAAATAGTCTTGGAGTCATAAATATCAGATTTACTAAAACAGAACACAGGGGCTGTTATTTCACTGCATGCCCAAAGCAAGGCTGTACTGCAGCTGCTGTTTGGTAGAATCTGGTAGCACCGCACCTACCAAGCTGGATTCTCAATAAGCGTTCCTACCATCTATGGTAAATGTTTTTTTACTATTGGCTGTTGAATCTGGTGGGAGTTAGTGAAAGTTTCAGATTCTGTACTGAGATTGGAATTCTCAATTTCAATATGATTCGTTGAGCTGCTCAACTAATCCCAAAATAATCCAATTTCAAATCGAATATTTATGTATAGCACATGATTTAAGCGCAATCGGCACTGCGGCACCAATCTAGAAAACTGGAGACTATTCCTTGAATAATTTATGCTATCGGCCTAAAAGTCTAGAGGGGCAAAATGCTTGATACCAATGATTCAGGACGGCTTCAAGTAAAATCCCTTTTAGATCCTTCCCATTAAAATAAGTATTTCCTGTCTTCATACTTCTGCACAATCGCAGCCAAATAGCACTGAATCCTGATAGTGTTTTATTTTTGCAATGACTAAGTATATATATGTATATTTGTTGGTACAAGGGGATCCGTTCTTCCCCGCGCTTGCAACACCAGGGGTTCTACTAGCATGTTGCCAACCCTATAATTCAAGACAGAAGTAGAATATCGATTAAAATATGGTAAATTTCCACCTGTTGTAAAAACACCAAACTGCAATTCGATATGGCTGCGATCATCTGTGAGTTGAAGGTAAAGCCCCAGCCTATCATAAGAAGGATACACCCCCTAACCGTCTATAATTCAGCTAATAAACACTCTGATTTTGGTTCAAAATTAATAATATACTTTACAGTCTGTCGAGCGATTGCTTCGACTGCAAAATTAACTATTTATAACTTTATGTAACAGACAAAAAACGCACTGAATACATAGTCAATATTTTGCTGAAGATTGCCTCAATTAAATTTGCGCCTTAGGTTGAAAGTGGTTTATCAAATTGGCTCTAGAGATTCAAATGTTTATGATGAGGCTAGGAGACGTCTATACAAATGTAAGTTTTCAGTAAGTAAGTAATCAATCAAATCAATCAGACAAAAAATTTAAGTAATTTTGTGAGGGTCAATATTATGTTTATTTCTTAATTATTGACAATTTGTAAGCACCAAGAAGACTGAAATGTATTAATTGTAATATATATGGCATGTTTATCATGGACATTACCTACCACTCAATAAAATCACAAATCGTCTTAGAAAAAATATCCGAAAATAAATACACACCTACTTATTCGATGTTTTTATCACAGATGCAATTTCTGAACAACCTTCATAATGACAACCGAATCAGTTAGTAACTCCCTATATCAGCCCGTGACAGACATACATGACCGTTATTAAATATACAATGATAATTATCATCCCATTAACCCAATTGTTTTTTGGGAGGGCGGAATACGTAATTTTGTTCCATACCTTCCTATCAGCCATCACATCTGCATTCACAATCTTTTTAGCCAAATCAACATTCGCACAATCCATTATTTCGTTGACCTTTCTACCATCGTTATACGTATCTAAAGCTTTTCTTGTAGCATTAACCTAGAAACAAAAATGAACCCTCACCGTTGTCCCGGGCTTTTGCTCTCACTGCTCGCGTTGTTACTGGAGTCTTCGTCATCTTCCCGGGATGTGGCTGCAGAGAGGACTCTGGAGGAGCCAGCATTGACCTCACTGCCCTCATTCTCTTCACCTTCTGACGTTCGACTTGTGCCTTCTTCTGCCTGTGGAGAGACGATATGTGTATAAGTCAGTTCAGATTTATAAATTAGCTCAGATATCATGCCTGACATTTTGTGAAAGGGATGTATGATCTTATTGATATTTTGTTTCTGTTTTTGT
This sequence comes from Drepana falcataria, assembly GCA_945859725.1. NCBI lineage: Eukaryota > Metazoa > Arthropoda > Insecta > Lepidoptera > Drepanidae > Drepana > Drepana falcataria. The sequence continues at coordinate 2,331,277 of OX243941.1, read as the reverse complement.
ATATTTTATCTTTGTCTTTTTTTAACAAATGTAATTCGGTCCGTTTTTGTTAAAATAAAATAAATAAATAATGAATATTCTAGTCCATCTTCGATTCGGTGGAAAAAATTGGAGCACGACGTCATCTTTTTTTATACCGCACGGAAGGTATGATGGCATACGGTCCGCCTGATGGTAAGCGGTTACCGCCGCATATGTATTGCAATGTATTATACCCATGATTGTAGCCGATTAGTAAATGATCCAGAAACCCACGTAATATAAAAAAAATATCGATCAAGCCATTTGATTTTTTCGTAGATACCCATTTTCACCTATACGCCCTCCCCTTGGTTACCCGAGAGCGTAGGAAAATTGATTTATATAAGTACAAAAACAGTATAATATCATAAAAAACTGAATTTGTTGATGTAAGGTACAGATTGCCATTGATAAAATGGCCTTTGGCAAATAATAAATATGTATTTGTTTCCTATACAACCTGTTTATACCGATTTAATTTTTGGGACCAAGTTTATTGGGTCCCCCACTCTAGTTACCTTTCTGAGTTCTATTCGTCAAAGATCGTACGGCAAGATATCGCACGATCATTTTCAGTTTCACTGTAAATTCGAACCGTTGGGAATTTATGTATCAGTGGGTCTATCCAATTGTGTCTCCCATTGATTACGATAGTAAACTCCCATTGTAATTACTACAACGGCCCAATTAATACAATTCTGGGAATTGATGGGAAATTGTCACAACCTCTTTATGGATGTAACCTTGGCAACGCAATTCAATTATCAGGTCCTAAATTGACTCAATTTCTATAATTTAATCAAATCAATCTATCCTCATGCATTTACGAAGGGGTAGGCAAAGGTGTTACAAACGCTCGTTTTTCACCAGAGAAACATTATGGTGCCTACGTGACCAAAAGGGCATCGCCTATTAGTCAAGCAGAACTTTACAGACGTCTTTGAATTATTTATATATTATGTTCCCTTACGATGAGTTACAGTATTTTTTGTAAGCAACAAGTGTATAATATTGTTATAGAAAAGATAACCATAGCCTATGGGCAGTATAAATCACGCGTTATCAGAATAAGAAGCGAACGGATTCATGTATAATTTTGCATGCCATACACCTACAATGTAAAGGGACAATTGCTTACATCATTTGTATTACCTACATTGGCAAATAAAATGATTGATTGATTAACGGATCCTCTTTAGCGTTCACAATGATTTCTAGCAGAGTTCTGGAACCTTATGCGTGGCCTGATCACAACACTTTTCATTTCAATGGCAAAGCTAACAATCATTCCTATTTAAGGCGAACTGAACTGTAGGGTCTTTATAAAGAGTTCGTAAATACAGCTATGCTGAGATGTTTTGGCCATGTCGAGAGAATGAATGAAGAACGATTGACGAAAAAAGTGTATAAGGCGAGTGAGGATGAAAGTGTTGGAAGGGGTAGAACTAGGCGGACGTTTCTAGACCAAATTAGGGACGTCTTGAAAAAAGGTCAGGTCAAGAGTACCCTAAATCGAAGAGCATGTATGAAGAGAATAATGAAAGTGGACGAAGCGAAAGAAGTATGTAAGGATCGTAGCAAGTGGAAAGAAGTGGTCTCTGCCTACCCCTACGGGAAAGAGGCGTGATTATATGTATGTATGTATGTAAATACAGTAACTGATTCCCATCAGGTGTACCATAACTTTGTTTGCCACTCTTGAAAAATATGTGAGTAAAGTTATTTATACATGTAATGCCATAAAATATTTTACATGTAAAACTTTAACCAGAGAAAAACTTTAAGGACTGGAGAAAAAACTGTTGACTGTTTTATGAGCTCTATAATAAAGTAGACAAGTCATGAAATCGTTTGACGAAATAAAATCCTCAATTTCAACATACTTCAGAACCAATAGTATCATTACAATGCGAATCGATACATCGCTCCATAATTCACTTTGATTTAAGTTTGTTCGTGGCTTCCACTCGATATCGATAAGGCAATATCTTTAAACCTATAAATCTTCCGAGTCATTCGTCTTGATACGAGACGTATTTGATCTGTGTAATTTATGGCTATACGTCTACTTATATCCTCACGCCTTCCCACAAGGGTCTCCGAAGGGGTAGGCAGAGGTGTATAGGTAATACCCACACACCCACTTTCCGCCAGAGGTATATATTTTAGGTGTCAGCGTGATAGATGACTGATGATGAGAGACTGACGTAAAATGTATTATAGGCTAGCTATTGTTACAGAACAATATTTATCAAAAACGCTAGAATATTTTACATCATAAAAAAGCTATTAAGTAGCTTTCTTTGTAGATATAAAATGTAAATTTTCTTGTATACTATATTCAAATTCTTAAAGAAAACTTTTTCGTATTGAGACAATACTGCCACCTTAAAGAAGTCAACAAGCAGTATATTATAATATTGTGTTTCCGCCAAGGATAAGGTTTCCGGAACTCCATAACTAATTACTGGGCTGTCAGCACAGCTCAATGCTCCAAGGAATTATATTCATCACTAAAAATATATAGATACATATAAGGATGGGAACGCTAGGAGTGTAAGAAACCAGTAAGAGCGTCAGAAGAGACTAATTAGTATGGATGAAACAAAAGAGGTCAGTAGTCGAGAGAGATCTGGCGCTCTACTTTCTCTGCCTACCCGTGAGGGCCTCGGCGTAATAATATTTATCATGTAAATATTACAAACAAAGTCTGTCTGTCTACTGAAACTACAAACTGAAAAAGTATTGAACGAATTATCATGCAGTTTCAGCAATATACAGTGATTTATAAGGAAGGATTAAATATATTATTGGTTAAGGTGTTGTGTGTAAAATGAGCTGCTACGACCCTACCTGGACCGGGTCGCTAGTACCTATAGCTGGTGTGATTCCTCTGCGCTTGCTTGCAGCTTATGGTGTGTGGTTGCTTAAGTGGCAGGGCGGTATGGGAGTTCCAGCGCCGACAGAGGTTTGAGGCACACTTGCTATCAGGATTTGATTCAACGTCGGGCCTTCCTTGTTGAATGGCGGTGGACTGTTGATCGAGGGTATATCCACAATAACATAGCCGAGGGTATGTTTCTTCAACAAGCAGGCGGTGATACTATTAGAGTAGCTCTAGCCTCACTACTTTACTTCTACCAGTCTACTGCGTAAAATCTGACTTCTCTAGGGTATTGCCACCATAATTTTTTTGGTAACCAATCACAAAAATATTAAATTGATTGTGTAGAGCATAGGAATATAACAGAATACAAAGTTACACTTCGTATTTATTTATTTAGATTGCTTAGTATATGTATATTATAGTAAATATGTATATATCATCCGCTCAACTATCACACCTACCTTTTGTCTCTATTTCTTTCCTCTCTTCACTTGGTTGCCTGGAAGAGATCGCTTTTGCGATAAGGCCGCCTATTGTGCCTATTACATGTTATTCTCTGTCTTTTTGTCATCCTATTTGTTTGTATGTGTGTGTGTACAATAAAGAATATTATTATTATTATTATTATTATTGCACTTCTTGTAATGAAAGGTTAAGGTATCTGTTCACTATCAGCGTAAATTTTCTGGTAAGAAATCTCTGAAAAGAAGTAAAAATAGCGACCACAAGAATATTATAAAACACCAAGCAAACATAACATCATGCAAAAATCGGTGCAACTTACCTGGATTCTTATGAGCGGTATGGTTTCCTCTTTGTACATACTATTGAGTGTTGGTTCGTGTGTCGATTGTTTTGCTGCATGTAATATAGTCTCTTGCTCTGAACTGATATGCGTGTTACAGGAATTTACATAAAATGTCACTCATACAATAATGATTGATGTCTATAGCGCAACAAGACATCGACTTATCGCAGGATAATGAAAGTGGTACATTTTCATTTATGATTAGTTAACGTTATCTATATATATAAAAATGAATCACCGAAATGTTTGTACGCGCATAACTTCCAAACGACTGCACCAAATTTGATAAATCTTTCTTTTATGTATACTTTCTTGTCGAGAGGTTTGAATAAAAAAAATAAAGATTTCTTCTGTGCGTGTGTATGTCGCTGAACTCCTCCTAAACGGCTGGACCGATTTTAATGAAATTTTATGTGTGTCTTCAGGTAGATTCGTTCATTCGTTTCAGGTGGTCTGGATTCACAATTAGACCCGATAGGTGGCACTGTAATCGTGTTTCAGAAACTGTTACTTTTTCACCCAGGTGAAGCTGGGCGGGACAGCTAGTATAAATATAAAGAAAGCTAGAAGAAACGACGATTTTCTTAATAGTTACTTCAGTAGTAAGGACGCTAATGTTGTATTAGATATTTATGTTACCTACCGCGGTATCTAGTTAAAGTTCAGCGTTGACCAATCATTAATTTATGGATTAACTATTGCATGAGTAACAATTCGAAGAATTTTATGAGTTCCTAGTATGTACACTGATTTTATTTACATGGATGGGGTTTTACGTTAAATGTTGATACACAAATGAGGTGTTGCAAGCGTCCATAGGCGGCGGTAACCGCTTACCATCGGGCGGACTGCATGCTTGTTTGCCACCCAAGTGGTATAAAAAATAAATTGTGTGTGTCAGCTCCGACGCACGACTGGAGTTTACTCCTTAAGTACGATTGTCTATGTCTAAACATACGCAAAAAGAGTTTATCCAACTGAAAATAAGATTAATACCATATGAAAGGGTAAATTAACAAATTAATGAAAATAATATACATATATAAATATATATTTATTCATTTTATATACATTTATTATAACTAATCGGCGAAATATTTTACATTAAACTTTTCACAATAGTCAATTTCAGATGTGCACAAATATTTCATTAGGAATGTTGATAAATAAGTAGTAAAAGTATCGTAAAAATCGGATTATCGATATCGATACTTTATTGACTACACCCTCGCACTGGTTGAGTAGCGCGAAACTGATGCAATTTTCTAGAAAGTTCTTTAACTATTATTACAGATAAAATTCGATCTTATTGCCCTTACTTAAGATTGATTTTTGTATTGCACAATTAAAAAAAATTTGGACATAAAACAAAATTAACGTAATAAAATAAAATTTAATTAAATAACACTTCACGATGATAGGAAATGCCACTATTAGCTAGATTTTTGTCCGGCTAGCATTCCTGCACTCAAGAATGGAGCAATACGGCATATCTGCACTTGTTTTTCAAACTTATTGAAAGCGGATTGTACAACTGTCACACACAAGCGGCGGCGGCGTACTGAGCGCGGTTGTTCACAACCAAATTAGAAAGTTGCGCACCATAGGTGCATGCGCACCAAAAACGTAACGAGGTCATTCATCAGTAGATTTTACCTCTCATATTTTTCTCATACCGGGCGCCTTATATATGAAAATCGATTCTTAAGGAGTAAACTCCAATAAACTCCAAAAAAAAAGTTTGTTTTAGTATGAAAGGCATAAATATAGGCTGTATTGTACAACTTTTCTTATACTCAGCATTTTCAAGAAGTAATGGAAAAACTGATTCTAAACTATAGTTTATGAAGATTGTGCAGTCTAGTTCTCAGTTAGGAGTATTTAAAGATGATATCTTAACGCCCTCCGCAAAGGTCTCCGAAGATGTTAGAAAGAAAAATTTAAGAAATTAAATGGGGTTGGACTCCCTATCTGTCACTTTTGCACCTAAAATATTTCTCTGGTGGAAAATGGGTACTACCAAATACACCTCGTCCTACCCCTTGTGCGAAGGCGTGAGGAAGATATATAATGCGTCTCCGATAGCGAGTAAGGGTCTGAATCTCTGTATACCTCATGCCTTCCAATAAAGGTCCCCGAAGCGGTAGGCAGGTATACAGATAGTACCCACACACACTATACATTACTATATATTATATCCTCACGCCTTCCCACAAGGGTCCCCGAAGGGGTAGGCAGAGGTGTATAGGTAATACCCACACACCCACTTTCCGCCAGAGGTATATTAGGTGCCAACGTAACAGATGGCGAGTCCATCGCCGTTACTCAAGCACGACTATACATACGCCTTTGAATTTCTTCTCAGACGTATGCAGGTTTCCTCTCGATGTTTTCCTTCACCGTAAAGCTCGTGGTGTGACTAATCACTGTACTTAAGTTCAGAAAAAACTCATTGGTACAGTCGGGATTCGAACTTGCGACCTTTGCGTCGCAGGCAACTGCTCGAACCACTCGGCCACCACGGCTTCTACTATTTATATTAATACATTTTATTAATGTCCAGTATTATCCGTACTTATTATAGTTTAGTAACATCCTGTATACGTTAGAAATATTAGCACCATGTATCTGGACAAAGAATGTTCAACCTAGAATGCGAAATGTCATGAATTGACATGACCGGAAGCTATTGAGCGGAAGCTTCCTTGAACGTTTATTACTCATATTGCATACGTGACTTAGGGTACGCAAGGAAATGGACGAAGTAATATCGGCATTGATCATCTATCCGTCATTGTTATTTCTGCCTTTTCTTGTTTTGTGTGGATACCTTTCAAAAACGTTTTTTTTGGTAAAATATACATTAACCAAATATCATAACACTCGATCATGATTAATTGATGTTTTATAAATACACACAAATAGAAATGAGTTGAAAAGTACGACGGAAATCGTTGTGAAACGAAATATGCTTGGATTCGTTCGTTTGAACTGCGGATGACGGCAACAGCGGGACAGCCGATTTGATTTAAAATAAGGTGGAAGTATATTGGCATGATGCCATTGAATGTATCTCATGTTAAACTTTTTATACCTTATAAAGTTACAATACTAAATATTTTTCTTGGTATATTATATATTGAACACTGTGTAGCGAAAGAGGCGTATAAATCTTGAGAGAAGTGGAGCTCAAATCTAGTATGATACTTGTATACCACTGATGTTGCAAGCATCCGGCGGTAACTGCTTACCATCAGGCGGACCGACATCTGTGACGTTGGCACCTAAAATATATATCTGGTGTCTGTACAATCTGTGAAAGTAGGTAATATATATACACCTCTGCCTTCTACTTCTAAAAGTGCCACTCCATTACTGGAGGTTGGCCGTTAGCTCGGAAAACATCTCCCTGTCTTGAGCCATCCGGAATAGTTGCTCTGCACTGCTGATTCCGGTCCACTCCCTGATGTTTCGCAACCAGGACTTCTTTCGCCTTCCAGAGCGCCGCGTTCCCTGTATTTTGCCTAACCGTTCATTTAATATAATAATAAAATATAAATATATTTATAACTAACGAACCATTGTTATGTACACGTCAAATGTAGTTCCACCGTTGCACGAAAATCCTATTTGATTTCCTAGCAAAGGGAAATGACAGCGCTGTCACCATTTTGTCACTTGCAGTTTCCGATTGCGAGTGTTGTGACCTGCGGCTGGCAGTTGATCAAAGCTTTGACTGACAAACTACGAGTATCTTTGGTTATTCGTTTTGTGGAAACGACCCTTTGGTGGATAACGAACGTATCAAATTCATTTCTTTCTATGAACGATACTGTTGGGATAAAACAGTATTTTTGAAACAACAAATACTCCTAGAACGTGATATTGTACTTATTTCCACAGACTTTTCACAGGAAGAGTTTGTAAATTCGAATCTCGACTGTACGAATGAGTTCCGAAGCTTAAGTACAGCGATTAGTCACACCACGAGCTTTGCCGTGAATGAAAACATCGAGAAATTCAAAGACAAGTGACAAAGACAAAAACGGCGATGAGCTCGCGAATCCGGTGAATTGTGGATGCGAACACTACCTTCCCTTCCCTTTAGGGACCTTGGGAAGATGTGAAGGATACGGTTACTAAATACATACATACATATCATCACGCCAAGTCCCTAACGGGGTAGGCAGAGAGTATAGAGCGCCAGTTCTCTCTAGACTTACATACCTCTTTCGCTTCGTCCACATTCATCAGTCTCTTCATTCATACTAAATGCATTAATATTAACATTTAAAGCTCGATCCGTCCCGATATGGCGACGTGTACTGAAAGCTTCAACACTTTTCTCACTTTAGGTATTCAGTAATATTCCAGGGTACCTAGTATTATAAGCCTGCAGTCTTGTGTTAGGTGGGGGTACTACGGAGATCGCGATATGTCCTCCGTCTCATCTATTTATACATGAATATTCATTGAATAATCCGTACGTAAGCGCAAAGAGCGAATCTAGTTTAGCAGACTCTGGACGCAAAGGCTCGGATTGAGTTCCGTAGAGATATGTAAATGCGACCGTAATATTTTAATGTTGTTCGAAGTGTTTTATTTAATACTAGCTGAGCCGTGTGGTTTCACCCGCATCAAAGTAGATAGAAGTATTCCTTTATCTTTATGTATATAATTCTACTGTACGTGTGTATGTCACTGAACTCCACCTAAACAGCTGGACCGCTTCTGATGAAATTATCTGTGTGTCTTCAGTTTGATACGAGAATGGTTTAGATTCACAATCCTATGCGCCACCTATGGGGTCCATAGGTGGCGCCATCATCGTATTTTTTCGAATTTAGTTCGATACCCGACTCTACCAAAGAGTTTTCCTGAACTTAAATACAGTGATTAGTCACACCAAGAGCTTTATGGTGAAGAAAAGCATTGAGAGGAAAACTGCTTACGTCTGAGAAGCCATTCAAAGGCGAATGTATAGTCGTGCTTGAGTAACGGCAATGGACTCGCCATTTGTCACGTTGGCAATTAAAATATATCTCTGGTGGAAAGTGGGTGTGCGGGTATTACCTATACACTTCTGCCTGCCCCTTTTGGGACCCTTGTGGGAAGGCGTGAGGATATATACACTTATGAGTATTAGGTTTCGTTCCCTTAAGTGCGTTCATTTCAACACTATATTATCGTCAAATCCATGTAATACTGCTTGGTAACCGTACTTGGAAGTTTTTTCGAACGTCTGCGGTTATAAGGCTTGAAGAAGACCTAAAAAAATATGGATGAATTTTGTGAATAATGATATGTTTAGAAATGTGGTGTGTACAGGTACGGCAGACTTGTTGAATAGGTATTATTGCGCCGACCGAATTAAAATATAGCTGAAGGCAGGCATGAAAATCGACGGGATTTTGATTTCAATTCTGATGCAGTAGGACAGTTCCTTAGGCTACACTCATGTATACCATATCGCGGTTCCAATTCTAAATTGAGGGATTTTAAGATTCAAATTATGATGTTATATTAGTTGTTGGCAGCGAATCCTGGGTATGTCAGAGGAAGTATGAAAATAGCTTGAATGCAGTCGAGATGCGATCTCTTCGAAAAATGTGCGGCGTAACGATATTAGATCGAATCCGCAATGAAGAGATTTGTAAATCAACTGGCGTGAATGAGGGCGTGATTGTAAAGATGAAGAAAGGCATGTTACGTTGGTTTGGACACATAGAAGGGATGAGTGAAGAAATATTGACGAAACTGATATACAAAGCAAAAGTGTGTGCAAGAAGAGGCAGAGGAAGGCCACGTTCCAACTACCTGGATCAAATAGATCGGACTCTCAAGGACGGGAACGTTAAGAGTACTCGAAACCGACGAGCATGTATGAAGAGACTGATGAATGTGGACGAAGCGAAAGAGGTATGTAAGTCTAGAGAGAACTGGCGCTCTATACTCTCTGCCTACCCCGTTAGGGACTCGGGGTGATGATACGTATGTATGTATATTAGTTGTTGTTTATTAGCTAACAAAGCTTACAGTATTGATAGCCGCGATGGCCAATTGGTTCGAGTTCTAGTGCTTCACCTGCACCACACAGATTGCATGTTCGTCCCGACTGTACCAATGAGTTTTTGAACTTAATTACAGTGATTAATTCTCCATCCAGCTACGGTGAAGGAAAAAATATCGAGAGGAGACCTGTATACGTTTGAGAAGAAAATCATAGGATCGCCACCTGTCATGTTGGTATCTAAAAAATATTTCCGGTGAAAATTAAGTTCTAATACTCCTGCCTACTCCTTCGGGGTCTCTTATGAGAAGGCGTGAAGAAGTTAACATTATTACAGCCTAAAAACCTGCATTAAGACCAAAATCTGCTGCATTTTGGATCACAATACATGTACCTAAAACCAATAAGGCGAGCAAACAGCCTTATATCAAAGCCCATTTCCACTTAACACACAAATGCTTTTCCATCAATATTTCTTTGATATGTTCCTCGTTTCCAATTCTACCAGACGCAAGCTTGTATTCCTAAATATAAGCCATACATACATTCACGGTTTGGGATATTAATCGTATTTCCTTGCACAAGCTCAGATTTAGATTTGTAATAAACATGGATTGAATGTGTAAGGAGGAAGAAATATTTTTCCGTATGGAAGTATCCATTGCCTTTTAAGACCGTCTTGAGCCCGCACCGAGCGAGTAGCGTTCTACCAATCATAATGATAACCAATTCAGCTCTTATACATAGCTAGCTTTCCAAAAATCGTTACCGCCCAGTAGTCTAAAACAGATCTTATTGAATTTCCTTATATTGTAGCATTTTTCTTAGTCACGTTCGGTATATATTTTGTTAAATGATATTTTTTTAAATATATGCTCATGACTTCTCTCAAAGGGCAGAAGTGTATAGGTAGTACCCACACACCCACTTTCCGCTAGAGATATATTTTAGGTGTCAACGTAACAGATGGCGAGTCCATCGTTGTTACTCAAGCACGAATATACATACGCCTTTGAATTGCTTCTCAGACGTATGCAGGTTTCCTCTCGATGTTCTCGTTCACCGTAAAGCTCGTGGTGTGACTAATCTACTGACTATTTTTTAACCATAGCCTCCAATATATACTAATAGTATAAAACGGAGGCAGATTTTGATTGTTTGTTTTTAAACTGCAATTATTAACCCGATTTTAAGTATTTTGCATTAGACAGTATTGAAGAGCTATGTATTTCAAGAGTTATAAATTTACCAACATAAGTATAATAAAGTCCAAATTAATGCCACTCACTTTAAAAGTCACGAACACGTTTTCGTAACTTGTTCTCTATTGTCAAAACGCTGTCAAGTCTGATGACGTCATTATTTGGAACAAGAGTCGGGAACCGCCCGAGGGAAATCAAAATAACGAATGCCTCCTCAAGCACATTAGGTTTTTTATAGGCCCATGATGTTGTTAGACAATTAAGTGGTAAACATACTTTAAGTAATTTCATTATGCTAGGTATCATCAGTACTCTGCGTGACATGTCATAATAGTTGTCTATAGATACAAATGTGGGAAATAATGTCTACGGAAGGCCAGCGGTCGTCATTGCTGCTAATGTTGTATATGGAATATGCTACTCTCTGCCTACCCCGTTAGGGACTCGGCGTGATGATTTGTATTACCATAGGTATTGCTAATGGTTTGGCGATTTTATTTGGGAAATGATGCTGATAGGTCGAACTTGTTTACTCTTATCGCAGAAGCATAAAATTACCAGGAAGTTTTTAACTAAGAGCGGTGCTATATGGCTGAGATTTTGACTAATGGTACTGGCACTCCAATTTGGGAAAGAAAACTCGTTCGGCCATGCCATTCTTTAAAAAATTACCTGAAACTCTTCTTACGTTTTCTATGTTTCGTACGTTTCGTGAAAATTTAAGAAATTATCATAATTAATATCGAACAACGCAAAAGGACATCTAGCGTACAAACACAATGTTCACAATTTTGTACAAATGCGAACGTATGAATTGGGTACTAGAGTTAATTAATAAAACTCATCCAATGATCATCATAGACTACGGTAGTAAGAGAAAAGTATGAAGGCAAACTGTGAAGGAAGTGTACTTTATTTAATGAAAAAACTTTCAACAACGCTCGGCCTTCTAATTGAAGTCAGGCATTTTTCAATCCAGATCTTTGAAGGTAATTGCTGGGCTTGGTATCGTCCATTAACATTAAGTGCGTTTTCTTTGATTGCCACCACTTTGGAAGTATACTTTTGGCCAACCATATGTTTGGATTGCAAAATTGTACATACATATTTTCATTACCATACATATACTATGAAAAGATTAATTATCACGTAGTTGTAGCTCAAAGCCGTGGTGGCCGAGTGGTTCGAGCAGTTGCCTGCGACACAAAGATCGCAAGTTCGAATCCCGACTGTACCAATGAGTATTTCTGAACTTAAGTACAGTGATTAGTAACACCACGAGCTTTACGGTGAAGGAAAAATCGAGAGGAAACCTGCATACGTCTGAGAATAAATTCAAAGGCGTATGTATAGTTGTGCTTGAGTAACGGCGATGGACTCGCCGTCTGTCACGTTGGCACCTAATATACCTCTGGCGGAAAGTGGGTGTGTGGGTATTACCTATACACCTCTGCCTACCCCTTCGGGGACCCTTGTGGGAAGGCGTGAGGATATATTATATATTATTATTATTGTATCTCAAATTTGGGTGAATAAAATACTAGCGTAAATATGAAGTTTTGATCATGTATTAGGTACCCACTCATGCTTTTCACTTGGTGTATTTAGGGCTCAATGACATTTACCAAGAATAAAAACTCCTTTTCTTTGGTCCTTAGCAAGCCTGAAGTGATAAATAATTATTTTAATTAAGCTGAAATAAGCTTATATTATCTCATCCCAGAGCGTATTTAAAGTTCACTTTGTTTTAAGATAACCAATTAATGAAGGAAAGCCAAGATGCCTTCGTAATTTACTTCAACTTTTATAGTAATAAATAGCTCTTCGCAGTATTGTATACTAAATCATAATAGGACATGGGACAATCGACAGATGTTGGCGCCCAACGAGGGGCCTCGCTTTAATATTATTATTAAATTGAATCACTGATTTGACTCGTTCATGTTAACATTTAATCTATAACGCGTGAAGTTCCCGAGGGACTGAAGCTAATTTTGCTCTTCCCGGAGGTGTTCGTTTCATTTGAAGCCAAATGACAAAATGTTATTATTATTGTATCAGGATGAAATATTAAATATATTACTTACTCTTACTTATATTACTTACTCGGGTGTATCTATGTATAGAATTAAATTATATAACGAAACAATATCATTCCATTATTTTACCTTGTACATTACACTACACGCCTTCCCACAAGGGTCCCCGAAGGGGTAGGCAGAGGTGTATAGGAAATACCCACACACCCACTTTCCGCCAGAGGTATATTAGGTGCCAACGTGACAGATGGCGAGTCCATCGCCGTTACTACAGCACGACTATACAAACGCCTTTGAATTTATTCTCAGACGTATGCAGGTTTCCTCCCGATGTTTTCCTTCACCGTTCAGCTCGTGGTGTGACTAATCACTGTACTTAAGTTCAGAAAAACTCATTGGTACAGTCGGGATTCGAACTTGCGACCTTTGCGTCGCAGGCAACTGCTCGAACCACTCGGCCACCACGGCTTCAATATATATATTATATTGCAAATATTTGGCAAATGCTTACATGTTATGAAATAGAGAGACACAATTATATCTCTTCATGGACACAACTAGTTTCCTGCTGGGTTTTTAGGATGTAATTCTCTTGAGGTAAGAAGGAAATAAGACCAGATAATTATAGTAATAATATTATACCTTGGGAAAATTCCACATAAATTGACATGACAAATGGCCACAAATTAAGCATAGCTTGTGTAATATTTACTTATATAGATAGATATTTACATAAATACTAATGTACAAAATACTCGTGTTCATCACACAAATATCTGCCCTCCGAGGTAATCGAACCCGCAACCTCAAGTTTCTCAGTCAGGAGCTGTAACCACTAGACCAGGCGGCCGTCCGAAAATAATAACCATGTGTATGATATTCAGATCTTCCAGAGCTACACAGTGACGACTTACAACGACGATTGACTCGCCATCTGCCACGTTGGCACCTAAAATATATCTCTGGCGAAAAGCGAGTGTGCGGGTATTGCCTATGCACCTCAACCTACCCCTTCAGGGACTCTTGTGGGAAGGAGCGGGATTTTATATATTATTATTCCTCATATCCTCACGCCTTCCCATAAGAATCCCCGAAGGAGTAGGCGGAGGATAATACTAATTAGTGTAATCGGTTAATAGGCGTACTAATTATGTGTAAATAAATAAACAACAATTAGAATGAGTTGGTTTGTTCGGCTAGATAGTTATTGCGTTAACTTCTAATGGCTCCCTTTATCATTCAGTTGTGACCGAGTCGAGTGAGAACGAAGCTTGAATGGTTTTGTTGTTTTTCTCCTAGACAAAGAAAAATGTTTAGCAGCGTCTGATTTCATCAACCCTAATGGAACCAGTTAGTCATATTTTTGTGGTTTTTATACACTTTATCATTGTGAGGCAAACTGAAGTATCTATACTAATATTATAAAGAGGAAAGATTTGTATGTATGTTTGTAAGGAATTGGCTCAAAAAGTCGCCGGACCGATTTTTCGAATTCTTTCACCATTTGAATGCTACATGCTACTGCAAGAGAAAAATAAATTCTATGCAAAAATGTTTAAAAAATAAAATGTCCACCCGTGCGAAGCCGGGATGGGCTGCTAGTAAATTATATTTTTAGCTTTCAACTTTGCAACAGGCTGATTTATTTGCAATAAGCTTAAACAGTGTAAGTGTAAGGACTGAGCCTTTTTCGGCGTTATAAAGAGTGGCCGTTAAATGGAGAGGCATAAAAATGTAAGTAATAAGTGCAAGTTCATCCTAATAAAACCAAAATTTCTTAGAATCTCCAATACGCCAGTCGAAGTAAGTAAAACAGCAGACATAAGAGCGTACAAAGCGGCAGTTAGTTTTTATCAATTTCGGCAACGACGAAAGTACTGCAAATGTTTTTCAATGTAATAAATAAATGAGTCGCTTAATGGGATGAGCGCGACACTGTACAGAGTGTACAATAGTATAGAAAAGCAATTTTGACGTTTTAGTTTGTCGGTATAACGAGTGTCGTTATAAAGAGTTTAGACTGTATCTATGCTAATATTATAAAGAGGAAAGATTTGTTTGTTTGTTTGTTTCTTTGTTTGTAATGAATAGGCTCCGAAACTACTGGACCGATTTCAAAAATTCTTTCACCTTTGGAAAGCGACATTATCCCCGAGTAACATAGGCTATATTAAATTGGACCCGATAGGTGGCGCTGCGATCGAGTTTCAAGAATTTTACCTTTTTACCCGGGCGAAGCTTTCTGTGTGTTTCTGTGTGTCTTAAGCTAGATTCGAGAATGGTTTAGATTTACAATTGGACCCAATAGGTGGCGCTGCGATCGTGTTACGGGCAATTTAACTTTTTCACCCGAGCGAAGCTGGGCGGGACAGCTAGTATTTTATATTATTAAGATGGCCGCGTGCGATGGCCTTAGTGGTACCAAAAATATCTATTTAAACACGCTGCGAATTTGTGCCTTACTAAGCTTTGCCACCTCTAGGAGTATTATTGGTTTACAAACTTCTTTCACGACACTGTCTCTTGGATTATACTCATAAGTGTCGGAACTAACACGAGCGCAAGACGTACATGTCTATCGTCTGAGCGATATTGGTTTCTGTGAGGAATTGCTGCAGTTTCATTGAAATTGCTCCATCATTCTGTGGTCGCCATTTTCATATTGATTTTACGAACTACCTAGGTATTATTGTAGTTTAATAAGATATGTGTGTATAGATGTTAACTAATATTATAAATACAAGGGAGTTTGTTTGTCACGCTTTCACGCCTTAGCTTAATCAACCAATCATGACAATTTGGTCGAGCGGTAAAAGTAAAGGCCAGAGGCTCCATTTTATCCATAAAAAAACTTTTCTTGAGTAATCATAGCTAATTGGCCGTCTAGATAAGTATAATGTATCCTCACGCCTTCCCATAGAAAATAATAATATAATGAACAAGAACCACCATTTTTCAATATTTTTGGAGCTAACTGTTTATAGTAGCATTTCTTACAATACTTAACAACAGTGAGATGATCATACAACTTCTCTTTTTTAGACTCCAAGAGTCTTAAAAAAGTAATTGAATTGGCTTGCCCATTCTTGAAAATACAATTAAGTGATTTAAGGACATACATACATATACATATCATCACGCCGAGTCCCTAACGGGGTAGGCAGAGAGTATAGAACGCCAGTTCTCTCTAGATTTACCTCTATCGCTTCGTCCACATTCATCAGTCTCTTTATCATGCTCGTCGGTCTCTACTCTTGACGTTCCCATCTTCGAGCGTCTGTGATCTAGGTAGTTGGAGATTTCTTTCCAAACTTAAAATGCCACACACCCATATTGGGATCGAACTAGAAACCACGTCACCGCCTAATCTGTGAAATGCTATTGTACTTAACGTTTACATAACATATACACACACATATATGTAAAATGTCGTTTAATAGCGAATAATATGAGGTATTAATAACTATTAAACGACATTTGAAATGTGTTTAATAGTTATTACTTTTTCTGATAATCCCTTCAAAGCATAAACTTGCAAGGTGTTTCGATTTTTCTGATGAGAAGTGTATATAAAATTATGACTCTGATAGGCGGCATGATAAGGGAAATATTCTCTTAGGCTTACATTTCTTCTTGTACAAAAACATTTTCGTGTTATTAAATCCTTATGGAGGATTTTCCATATCTTTATTGTAACTCAACCGTTAATAAATCGATTGGTCACGTGACGTCATATGATGTCGCCAGGCGGGACCTTATTATTCGGGGCACAGGGCGGCGTGAGTGATAAGAGCTCAATAGAGCTTTTTTTATATATCGGCCCATTTTTTGAGTCTTATTTCCAACTAGCTGTCCCGCCCAGCTTCGCTCGGGTGAAAAAGTTAAATTGCCCGTAACACGATCGCAGCACCACCTATTGGGTCCAATTGTAAATCTAAACCATTCTCGAATCTAGCTTAAGACACACAGAAACACACAGAAAGCTTCGCCCGGGTAAAAAGGTAAAGTTCTTGAAACTCGATCGCAGCGCCACCTATCGGGTCCAATTTAATATAGCCTATGTTACTCGGGGATAATGTAGCTTTCCAAAGGTGAAAGAATTTTTGAAATCGGTCCAGTAGTTTCGGAGCCTATTCATTACAAGCAAACAAACAAACAAATCTTTCCTCTTTATAATATTAGAATAGACATATTAGTTACATAATAGCCAAACGGCTATTCCGACGTGTTCCGAAAGTGTTTTATTTTGTCAAATTTTACATGTACAACAGAAGTCGGTTATTTTTCTTATCTTATTTAGCTAAAATATATCTCTGGCGGAAAGTAGGTGTAGTGTAGGTGTGTGGGTATTACCTATACACCTCTTTGGGGACCCTTGTGGGACCTTAATTATTTAATAGTAAGGTCCACCAACAAAACATATATTAAACTTTTACTTTGTCCTTACACCTTCACACAAGGCTCCGAAAAGGGGTAGGCAGAGCTGTATAGGTAGTATTCACACACCTCCTTTCCCCCAGAGATATATTTTAGGTGCCAACGTGACAGATGGCGAGTCCAACGCCGTTACTCCACCACGACGCAGGTTTCCTCTCGACGTTTTCCTTCACCGTAAAGCTCGTGGTGTGACGAATCACTGTACTTAAGTTCAGAAACACTCGTTGTTACAGTCGGGATTCGAACTTACGATCTTTGTGTCGCAGGCAACTACTCGAGCCACTCGGCCACCACGACTCTACATATAAAAGTGCAATACACAACAAGTCCTAATATGTGTATAATTCGTATGAGAATCAGTGTAGGCTTTGAAGGTTACGCAATGTACATAGCATTCTAATATCTAATTTATTTTATGTCATATGTCGAGATTTTTAAAAGAGAACTGGAGCTGTACCTGCCTTTCCCACGAGGGTGTTGGCATGTGTTGGCGCGAACATTTGCATATATATACGTATTCAGAAAAAACAAAATTGTTCACCCGACTTTAGCAGCGCACAGACATCACAATATACAAGACTTAAATTGAGCGATATGAAGGTAATTTATTCATGGCTTGAACGATTTGCGTTCAGCCGTTCTCTCCATGTCTACGGTTAGGTATCACTAAAAAAGAACACAGTCGGGATTAAGTAGTTTAATCAGGTTTTATTACAACTAAGATTATTTTGCTAGACGGAATAATAGGCGGGCCAAGGGCCAACTAACAGACTGAACAAATAATAGTGAATAAATAAATACCTTGGGACAAGTGCACACTATTTGCCAGGGTTCTTAAATTAAGCAAAGCTTATATTATGGCAACTAGATGAATACATCCATGTTTTTATATATATACAAACATACATACATATCATCACGCCAAGTCCCTAAAGGGTAGGCAGAGAATATAGAGCGCCAGTTCTCTCTAGACTTGCATACTTGTTTCGCTTAATCTACATTCGTCTCTTCAGACATGCTCGCTGGTTTCGAGTAGACTTGACGTTGTCCGATCGATTTGATCTAGGTAGTTGGAACGTGGTCTTACTCTGCCACTTCTTGCACGAAATTTCGCTTTGTATATCTGTTTTGTCAATCTTTTTTCACTCATATTTTCTATAAGTCCAAACCAACGTGTGACATCAAACAAATATCCGCCGTCAGTGGAAATCGAACCATCCCAATCAGTACTAGCCACTAGACCAGACGGTCGTATTTATGAGCGGAAGGACGCAATATTTGTCGATGCTCATGCCTGTACAAGGCTGCGTAAGAACACAGGTGTATTATAGGTCATCAAGGATCACGTTCGGAATAATAGCATAAAATAAAGTGCAGAGAAGATTCAATAAAGGTGAAGAAAAGTAATAACTTTGTATGTAGCAATATGAACTACGTATGTAAGTCTAGAGAGAACTAGCACTATACATTCCCCTCGGCATGATGATGTATGTAATGTACGAAAAGTCGAATCTTGCCCGACTATTACATGTTAACCTGTAAAGCTGGCTTTGATAGTTTTCTTTTTAAATTCATTATATGTACTACCAGCGTGATAATAACAATAATTATATAATATAATATAATATCCTCACGCCTTCCCACAAGGGTCCCCGAAGGGGTAGGCAGAGGTGTATAGGTAATACCCACACACCCACTTTCCGCCAGAGGTATATTAGGTGCCAACGTGACAGATGGCGAGTCCATCGCCGTTACTCAAGCACGACTATACATACGCCTTTGAATTTCTTCTCAGACGTATGCAGGTTTCCTCTCGATGTTTTCCTTCACCGTAAAGCTCGTGGTGTGACTAATCACTGTACTTAAGTTCAGAAAAAACTCATTGGTACAGTCGGGATTCGAACTTGTGACCTTTGCGTCGCAGGCAACTGCTCGAACCACTCGGCCACCACGGCTTCGTTTGTAATAGTGATCATATTCAGTTTGTGTCTAAAATTACAAACAGTTCTTTGAAACTTCGCTTAGGTAATACCATGCCTATTGCTCGCTCGCTGAGGTAATACGATATCTGTCTAGAATTATTTTATAGTACAAAAAAAATCCGTACGTTATTTGAGGGATAAACATGATAAATAATGTTCATTCCATTATAATATATTATCGGATAGTCAGAAATCTGGAATACATACATATAATTATGCTGAGTCATTCACACGGAAGGTATAGAGAGTAGAGCGTCAGTTCTCATATCTTTTATAGATATATTTGCATTATCCCGACGGTCGACCTTTCAGTAGTAATGGCACTGAATGACGTTGCTCTTACGTAGCGAAGCGGCTTACCAGAACTCCAGAAAGAGAGGAAACCTGCATACGTCTGAGAAGCAATTCAAAGTCGTATGTATAGTCGCGCTTGAGTAACAGCGATGGACTCGTCATCTGTCACGTTCGCGTCTAAATCATATCTCTGGTGGAAAGTGCGTGTGGGTACTACTATCTATACACGGGGACCCTTGGGGGAAGGTGTGAAGATAATTAATTATAATTGATATTAAATGCAAAGTATCGCTTACTTGTTTCTATATACGCCTTCTTACCAGGCTCGCTTGTAGGGTGAGCAAAGGTGTGTAGAAAGATTGTAAGTGAAAAGGTGTGTAATAACATACCTTCTTTACACTGGAGATATATTTAGAGCGAGCTTAACGTCGAAGGAAAACATTGAAAAAAAAAACGTAAATACATTTGCAAAGAAATTCAAAGGCGTATGTATGTATAGTAGTGCTTGAGAAACGGCGATGAACTCTAAATTTGCGACGTTGGTGAAATGTGGGTGTATTGGTACACAATATATTGGATCCTTTGTATATATATGTAGGTATATCTTATCAGGAATTACCATCCACCTATCTGTCAAACTGTTTACAATTATCTGTGTCTATTCTGTCGATATTCATGGTTATTAGACTCTGAGTCAACAATATCTCTTGGGAATATTCAATAACTCTCCGATTATTACAGAAATTAGTTTTGTCGTTAAAATATAGCATTCAATTGATTGGGATCGAGTTCTTATTAATATTATTAATATCGGGATATGGAATACGAATATTGAGGGTAGCGAAGCATGATGGGTTTAAGACTAATATTTACTTAAGTTTTAATGTATCAATTAAATACTAGGTAAGTACATATATGTGTAAGCTACATTTAAACATTGTAACATTGTAATTTACATGTAAGTTACATTTAAACCTCATGTTTCTTTCGGACTTCTTTTGTTATTTATAACATACCGCCGCTACTCAAGCACAACTATACATACGCCTTTGAATTGCTTCTCAGACGTATGTAGGTTTCCTCTCGATATTTTCCGTCACCGTAAAGCTCGTGGTGTGACTAATCACTGTACTAAAATTCAGAAAAACTCACTGGTACAGTCGGGATTCAAACCTGCGATCTTTGTGTCGCAGGAAATTACTCGAACCATTCGGAGACAACGGCTATTTTCGGCCAGCGCATCCTTTGTTTTTTATGACATACATACCAATATGCATCATAACCTTAACATCCTTGACGCACCCCACTTTTTCCTACAGCGTTGGACAGTTCTCCGAAATGCAATTAAACTTTCCTACAAAGTTCTTTCAAGTAAGCTATTGAATATTTTATTTGATCGCTTAAACTTGTTCACAATGTGTGACCCTCTTCAAGCCGCCACTCTTAAGATTTAAATTAATTAAGTTGGTAACTTCTTTCTCTTTTATTCAGAAACTTTTGCTTCGTTACGAGTTAACACCAGTTTCATAGCTGTCCAATGAATACGTCTATAAATCAAATCAAATAAAATCAAATAATTTAATTCCGACATGAGACCATAGTGTTAGTATGGAAGATAACTTAATAAATAGTGTTAGTAATAAGGCTACCTACATTACAAACGGTATGGATCCATACCCAGTGACGCAGCAGAGGGCCGTCCCACCGATCTGAGAACACGCTCAGGAGACTATTAGTGGCTGTGCGCAGGCGGCGCGCCATAAATATATCTATAGTAATATTATAAAGAGAAAAGATTTGTATTTTTGTGTGTGTGTAAGTCTATAATGAATAAACTCAAAAACTACAGTGTCAATTTAAAAAAATATTTCACCATTGGAAAGCTACATTCCTTGAGTAACATAGGCTATATTTTCTTTTGTAAAAAATGCTTATGTCCACCAGTGTGAAGCCGGGACGGGCCGCTAGTCTATATATATAAAAATGTTATGTTGGTTTGTACGCTTCAAAAACTCAAAAAGTTCTGCACCGATCGAGGTGAAATTTAAGCATGATATATTAACCGCATCAAGGATTGTTTTTATCAATTTTTTGCATCAGTCACATATCCACAGCGAAGCGTGGCAGGGTACAGCTAGTTGATAATATAAATGTTACGTTGGTGTTAGTACGCTGTAAAAACTCGAAACGTTCTGTGCCGACTAAGCGCAAATTTTGACATTATATACAATGTGCTCTAAGGATTGTTTTTATCTGTTTACCGTACCAGCAAATATTTTGCACCGGGTTTTCTCATTCATATAACGACAAAACGCCGCAGTGAAGCCTGTCAGAGTAAAGATAGTATCATGTCTCAAAATCAACGAGCATGTATGAAGTAATGGATGAATGTGAAAAAAAGAGGAAGGAAATAAATATATTCTAATTCAACATACACATTTACATTTACGGAGAAAAAACATTTCCTTATCCCGGATATAATCTATCGCCTTGTCAAATTTCATTATGACCAGCCGTTTGTCGTTAAAAGTTAATAGACAAATCAACAGAGGCATTTATAATATAAATTGCCGAGAGATTTCGGAGGTGAGCTTTTTCTAGGATATTCTCCTGGAATAAAATATGTGAGAGAGATGGAGAGATATATTTTATTATCGCCTTCAATGTTAATATTAATTGTCAACATGACGAAGATAAGATAGCATAGGTAATCAAATACTACATAAATATCTTGCACATTTGGGGTTTCGGTCAGGTAACTTTGATTTGAATTTCTATAATACAATGCACAATAATATATATATATATATGTATATATATATATATATATATATATATTATATATATAATAATTATATATATATAATAATTATATATATATATATATTATATATATATAATAATTATATATATATATATATATATATATATATATATATATATATATATAATTTAAGGTAATTAAATTATTCCACTCTTCATAATTCTTACCCCTGTCTAAGTTGCTGTGCCCCACAGGGACCTTAACATAATTATATGATTGGAAATGATTGAGTTTTATATATGTTTTATTTTATAATTATTTTATTATATATGGGGGAAGATATCCCTTGTGGGAAGGCGTGAGGATATATATATATATATATATACATATATGATAAAATAATTATATAATAAAACATATATAAAACTCAATCAATATATTATGTATTATAATGACATAACATAAACTATAAGGGGAATAGCAATAATGAATTGAATATTGTAAGTGTTAATCCAGCCAATATCACAGTGCTTAATGTCATTAAATTTCGTTCAAAAGTTTGTGCGTCAAAGAGGAATAACCATCATAATAAAAATTTCTCATTGACAACAATTTGTAAGAGCTTCGATTTTAATTTGCAAAATAGAATTATTACCTAGATATATATCATCAGGCCGAGTCCCTGACGGGGCAGGCAGAGATTATAGAGCGCCATTTCTCTCTAGACTTACATACCTCTTTCGCTTCGTCCACATTGATCAGTCTCTTCATACGTGCTCGTCGGTTTCGAGTACTAGAATTGTTATTATTACAAATGACCGTCTGTCTATAAACACCCTACCTAGCCTTTCTTACCCTTCAAGTTTTCTCGTATTTCAAAGTAATCCAAGGTTGTTACATGAACTTTACGCCCTAGATTGTAGTACTAGAGGCGATTACAGACAAATGTCATTCGAATGGCGCGATACTAATCCAATTGTACGTTCTTATGGTTTCAATACAATGGTTAAATATTGTAGCACCTCTATAAATATTGATGTTTCAGAAATGTTGAAAATCTATTTATATACAAATTTTGAATTAACTATTTAAATTTATATAATTATAATAATATATATCCTCACGCCTCCCCACAAGGGTCCTCGAAGGGGTAGGCAGAGGTGTATACCCAAACACCCACTTACCACCAGAGATATATTTTAGGTTTCAACGTAACATGTGGCGTGTCCGTCGCTGTTACCTCGCTTATTCAAACGTCTTTGAATTTCTTCTCAAACGTATGCAGGTTTCGTTACGACGTTTTCCATCACCGTAAAGCTCGTGGTATGACTCACTGTACGTGTATTATAATTATTCCGTTCAGAAAAACTTTTTGGTCCAAGGAATACGAAATACGAACTTACAATCTCTATGTTGCAGACGACTACTCGTACTTCTCGGCCACCATGTTTCATTTTTTTGCCACCATGGTTCTTATAAGATATGATTACTAATAATGCCAGCTATCTAAATATCTCTAAATATATATATATATATATATATATATATATATATATATATATATATACATCTAATAACCGAGCCAGTTACTAATAATTCATTGATAATCAACGTTCGTTCAATAAACAAGGGGTTGTAATAATAATAATAATATATTATACCTTGGACCCTGATCCCGATACCGGTGGGCCCCTATATTTTATATTTTTAGACATATGTTTTATATACATATATTCCTTCGGCATTAAGTTCGCCTTTGCAATAATGTTTGCAGGAAGTTTTAATAAAAAAAAAATATATATATTTAAAAATGGAATTTATAAGTAATCAAAGGTCCTTCAATAAACAAGGGGATGTAGATTGTATATACGTAGGTACTAAAAGTATACGATATATTTTTTGGGCCAATTCACCGAACAGGAAATCAAGCGTAAAAGTAATCGGGCGAAAAAAATTCACCCTCTTATACAAAGGGCAGTGATTTTAATAAAACACACTTTCTTTGTAATAAATACGAACGAGGAATAATAAAATAAATTTAGTATATATCTTATCGAACCGTTCTTCATTCAGTTGCCGCAAAACGATCACGTGCCCTGTTGTAGAAAGCTTTAGGGAAAAAGATCTAGCTCTTTTTCCAAATGCCTTATTATACTCGTTTAATATATCTAAACGCCTTCCTAGAAGGTTCCGCGAAGGGGTAGGTTAGACACTTCACCCCTTCACACTGTATCTTCTCACCCACTTTTCGCAGGAGATATATTTTAGGTGCCAACGTGACAGACGACGAGCCCGTCTTTTTTACTCAAGTACGCATATATTACAATAATATATCCTCACGCCTTCCCACAAAGGTCCCCGAAGGGGTGGCAGAGGTGTATAGGTAGATATGGACCCACACACCCACTTTCCGCCAGAGACATATTTTAAGCGCCAACGTGAGAGATGGCCAGTCCATCGCCGTTACTCAAGCACAAGTATACATACGCATTTGAGTATGTTTTCAGACGTATACAGGTTTCCTCTCCATGTTTTCCTTCACCGTAAAGCTCGTGGTATGACTTATCACTGTACTTAAGTTAAGAAAAACTCATTGGTAATGTCGGGATTTAAACTTGCGATCTTTGTGTCGCAGGCAACTATTTGGACCACTCGGCTACCACGCCTCTGATATATTGTAGTTATAAGTATATGGGAATTTACATTTGTATATGAAGTAGTCAGAAAAAGGATAAAAGTTCAATATCTGGGGCTTTCCAATTAATTTATCGATGCTTTTTATATCCTCTTAATATAAGCGGATGCTTGGAAAATTTAGCATTTAATAATAATAGTATAAAATTAAATAATAATAATAATAATAATCAGAAAATTTATATATATATATTATAAGCAATATCTATTTTTGGAAGGATCGTTAAATAATACCTGTTGTACTCTTCATTACTTTTAATTTTATTTATATTAAGATTACCTCTACTTATTACGTAAATTAACCTTATTGCTATAGTTAAAATGCCGTACTATTTATGAGAACATAAATAATTATGGAAACTTGAAATTATTTCAACTTGCATTTAGAATGAATTTAGAAATTATATTATTAAGAATTTTTATATATCCCCACAAGGATCCCCGGGAAGGGTAGGCAGAGGTGTAGAGGTAGTATCCTGGTGGTGGTATCCAGGTGTAGAGATATATTTAGGTGCATTTTTCATAAAATAAATTATAATAAATATAATACAGTATTTTTAATAAAAATGTTGTAACTTCATTTAAAAAATCATTTCAGCTTTTAACATTTTCATTGAGCGATCAAGGAAAACCTCGCAAAGGTATCAACATATTACGTTTGAGAAAAATTTCAAACACGTATTTGAGAAATGGCAACGGTCTCGCCATTTGTTGCGTCGGGATTTATACACATATATTTCTAGCGAATGGAGGTGTATTCATGCTTCTTACAAGTTGGGTAAAGCTTGTGGCGTAAAATAAATCCTATTTTCTTCATTTGCATATGTATGTATGTATGTATAATATGACGCGGCGTATTTCAAAGGTAATGTGGTTGAGGTTCGTTAAATGTTAATTCGATGGTGGTTATCGTTTGGGTCGAAGCTTACATATTCAAATTTGTATACCGTAATTGTAATTTCTACTAAAGAATTAGACTATCTATTGTTCGTTAATATAATTAAATAATACCTGCGACTGGATTAATTCCACACAAATTAACACAGCCCTAAATTAAGCAAAGCTTGTGTTATGGTTACTAGACAACGATATATTTACTTATATATGTAGATATATACATAAATACATAGGACATCCAAGACTAAGGAATATTCGTGTTCATCACACAAATATCTGCCCTCAGCGGGATTTGAACCCGCGACCTCAAATTTCGCAGTCAGCTCTAACCACTAGACCAGACGGTCGTCTATATGAAGGGAACTTGCAACTGTGATTTATTGTAGCAAACATACATATTATAGTCCTTCTCGGGGTAGGCAAAGAGAGAGTGCTAGTTCTCTCTAAACTTACAATCCTCTTTCGCTTCTACCATATTCCTCAGGCTCTTTGTACCTGCCCACCTGTTTGGTACTTTTGACGTGTCGTTATATCTAAGTTCAGAAAACAGATTTACCTCGTGCTTTACGATGTGGGAGAGTAAGAAATCTACTAATGTCTCAGAAGAATTACAAAGAAAGACGAAAGAGAGTCGGTGATACTTTCACTATCTGTCAATGTGGCAATAAATAAGTCAAATACGTTCCACTTAAATTGACACAGTAATAAATTAAGCAAATCTTTTATTATGGTACTTAGACAACGAATGATATATATGTTTATATATATAGGACAGTCAAGAAATACTCGTATTCATCACACAAATT
The DNA here is from genome assembly GCA_945859725.1 of Drepana falcataria. Classification (NCBI taxonomy): domain Eukaryota; kingdom Metazoa; phylum Arthropoda; class Insecta; order Lepidoptera; family Drepanidae; genus Drepana; species Drepana falcataria. Next base: position 2,304,436 of record OX243941.1, on the reverse strand, counting down.
TCTGCCTGGAATCTTCAGCTGGAATCGAACCCGTGACCTCAATCTTCCCACCTCTGACCACCACACCAGACGGCCTACAGTAATTATAAATAAACTTAGCATCGTCGTAAGAGTGGTGTAACTCAGCCTACCTCTTTGAGAATCCTTATGGACAGGCGAAGAAATATATAAGTATGCAAGTTTACGTAATTAAGAATATTATTATTTCGAAGTAAAAAGCTAGACAAAAACCGTGGACGTGTAAATATGCAAATTCCAATTAAAATATGTGAATATGGTGTTGTTGAAAAAAAAAGGGATTCGCTTGTATGAAATACAACGAGTAGGCATATATTTTTTGTCATTCGAAAAACATTACTATAGCCTAGTAAATAAGTACTATTTTTAAACAATAAGAGTGGCAAACTAGCATACGGCCCACCTGATGGTGATGAACGGTCACCGTAGCTTATTTACGCTCACTATTACCGAAGTATCACGTGCGCGTGGCTACTCTGTTCAAAGAGTTATACTGTGTTGTCAGCATAATGGGACTAATCCCTCTGCTGCCAACACAATTTAAAAACCATACCCTGTCCCCAAGGAGCTTATAATGGAAACCTAATTCATCGCGCAGGAACACAGCGCAAATAAAAAAACCAAATTCGTATTTTTTAATGGGATATTTTTGTAGCGAATTAGATCCATATTACTGTAAAGCCATCTCAACTAATCAGTGACAAAGGTTTTATTTTATTACTCCATGTTTTTTTCGTTTTTACAACAAGAACAAATCCTTGTTCTGTTGTACATACATACATATCATCACGCCAAGTCCCTAACGGGGTAGGCAGAGAGTATAGAGCGCCAGTTCTCTCTAGACTTACATACCTCTTTCGCTTCGTCCTCATTCATCCGTCTCTTCATACTTCTTGTTCTGTTGTAATATGATTTACTGTATATTTAGCTGTCCCGCCCAGCTTCGCCCGGGTGAAAAAGAAAAAAAATACAAAAAAAAAAACACGTTTTGCAACTATTGCTTCCCCTATAGAGACAATAGTTAATTGGTGTTTTTAAAAAAAATAGTTTCATAAAATCCGTCTTAGCTGACCTCTACACCTCGTAAGGAATACTGCTACCAAATTTCAAGTCAATCGGCCTTATAGTTCCTGAGATTTCGTGATGAGTCAGTTCACAAATGGGATCTCCTATATATATATATATATAGATTTGAAGAGTGTTTGTCCATATATGTAGCACCTGCGACACAAAGATCGCAAGTTCCAATCCCAACTGTACGAATGAGTTTTTCTGAACTTAAGTACAGTGATTAGTCACACCACGAGCTTTACGGTGGAGGAAAACATCGAGCGGACACGGCGTATTTATAGTCGTGCTTGAGTAACTGCGATGGGCTCGCCGTCTGTCATGTACGTTTCTTGAACTTCACTCACTAGCTAACTCTTCTTTCTTCCGTGCAAAGAGTACAGTATTTAACACATATAAAAAAAATTGGCCTTATACCTGAGGCCAAATATAATATAATAAAATGGCATTTTACTCGACTTCCTTTTCCCTACAGGCAACCCCTACTATTTTGTATTCATAGTTTTTCATAAATAAACTCATACATAGGTACCCTCGCGCAATAACCGCAAAATAAGACAGTGAGATACCAATAATGGAATTGATTACTACGAATGTGTTACCGTGGGAACCTACATCTCTATTAGATGCTATCTACTAAGGTCGAACAGACTAAATTGGCCCGTTAAGGTGACATAATTGTGCAAAAAACAGATCATTTACCTGCATTATTAAGGCCCAATACATCTGAGAAGCAATTCAAAGGCGTATGTATAATCGTGCTTGAGTAACGGCGATGGATTTGCCATCTGTCACGTTGGCACCTAAAATCTCTGGCGGAAAGTGGATGTGTGGGTAGTACCTATACATCTTTGCCTACCCCTTCGGAGACCCTTGTGGGAAGGCTTGAGGAAAAATAGATGTTTGCGGTTCTTTCACGGCTAAACGGCTGAACCGATTTGGCTGAAAGTATAGAAATAGCTTATACCTAGGAATAGGTATAAGCTATTCTATACTTTTATAGTTATAATTATAATTATAATTAGGACATAAGCTACTTTTTTTTTTATTCTGAAAAATTCAAAGTTATTATATTATAATGTATAAAGCTCTTTCACGGCATAGCGGCCGTAAAAATTTCCGAAGCTACTTTTCGAACTCCACGCGGGGGAAGCCGCGGGCATAAGCTAGTACACAATATGGTTGAAATACCAAGCAATGCCCTTGGTATTTCAACCAACCCGTGATCGGAGTGGAGTGAGAAAATACAAATGTTCCAATGCAGTGATTAACTACGGTATTATCAGAAGTGATTGAACTTTTGACGCAGAAGTTCAATCGTAAAAATTTCAGGGACTAACGGAAAATGCCAATCTGTCTGAGACTTGTGCTAATATGTAATGGGACTAAAATTATGGATACAAACCTCGTTGCTATCGGACGAGAGCAAAAGAATGTAAATATTCACAGCTCAAGTTGTATAAATGCATCTTAATCTTGCTCAAAAGAGTCATTCGGTTTTGCTTACATTGTATGCGGTTGGTTGGAAAAAGATATTTGAGTTCATTTTATAATAATAATACATCCTCACGCCTTCCCACAGGGGCTCCGGTACGGTCACGGAAGGGGTAAGCAGAGATGTATAGGTATAAGTACCCACACACTCACTCTCCGCAAGAGATATACTTTAGGTGTCAAGGGGAGAGATAGCGAGTCCATTGCGGTTTCTCAAGCACGACTACGTCTTCTTCTCAAACGTATGGAGGTTTTCCCGTGATGTTTCCTTCACCGTAAATCACATGGTGTGACTGTACTGTACTTAAGTTCAGAAATACTTATTGGTACAGTCGGGATTCGTACTTACAATCGTTGTATTGCAAACCGATCGGTCACTTAAGGATAATTGAACTCGGCAAGTAAGTAGAAAGTGAAAGAGGTCCGTAAGACTGGAGAGAACTGGCGCTCTACTCTCTTTTTCTACCCCGTGAGGGACTCTGTTTAATGATATATATGTATGTATTTAATATGTGACGTTCAATACGTGTCCCCTACGTTGAATAAAAGGTCAAAGACGAATCAAATTTTTATCGCGCACATATTCGCTATCAGCGGGAATTAGTCCTAATTTTCAGCTTCGTAGAAGCTAAGACATTAAACTTATGACGCCGTAAAGATATAAGTAGACAATTACCTTTTATACTGATTAGAAAGTACTAAAATAATGTTTTATTTATATGATTTACTAAGCCATTAAACCTCGTATACTTTGTTAATTAGTCAAACGATTAAAACAATTCGAAGCTTGATTTTCATTCAGAGGGGATTACTTAGTAGTTCGTAAGAAATTGATGGGCTCAAAAGGCTTAGATGGCAAATAACTCTTTCGCTTCGGCAGTTGATTTAAAACTAAGCGTAATTAAAATGTGTACATACTTTCAAGACTTGTTACTTCAACTACGTTAAGAAGTACTTAGGAAAATGAAGCAAAGAAGCATGATCCTTTTGCCCCAGTCTCGAAGGATTATGAAAGGAAAGGATTTTCTTTCCGCGAACGCTCAGGCTGTGGAATGACCTCCCCGTTGAGGTTTTCCCTAGAGAGTTTCAGCATGGAGCTCTTAAAGAAGGGTGTGAAAAGTTTTCTGCAGGGTCGGCAAGGCGCGAGTGATACCCCTGGTGTTTCAAGCGTCCATAGGCGGCGGTAACCGCTTACCATCAGGCGGGCCGCATGAACGTTGCTAACCATGTTGTATAAAAAAAATACTCCTCGTTGGAATCTCATATAGGTGCTACCGTGACTAATGTTGAGTATACAGGGTTGTCTTACGATGTTTATCCACATGGAAGCTTTATTACGGTTGATCACATCATGAACGGTCATAACTTAAGTTATGATAGATCAATATCAAGTACTTAAGTTCTGGAAACTCGTTGGTTCAGACCGCAAAGCAACTACCAAACGCGGCTTTGGAGGTGACAACTTTTTATACCTCTAAGGTGGCAAACGAACATACGGTCCACCTAATGGTAAGCGGTTACCGCTACCTATGGACGTTTGTAACACCAGGGGTATGGTTCGCGCGCTGCCTGCCTTGTGGGAATCTTTTTGAAACTTTATACTTAACCAATCGGCCACCATTGCTCGGCTAGTATAGCAATGTTTTTTTAAATTCAGCTGTCGGATTCGATGACAAATGAGGAAATAGCACAGCGGAAAGTCTAACAAGGAACTCGAATGTATACGGGACTGTCTTGGCTCCCCCACGACCTTGTCACAGTATTTTTCTCGCAACAAACTTGTAGAGGCGTCGTCAAATCCCTTCAAGGATAATATTATTTACATCGATCGGCAGTAAAGTGTTATTTGCTACGTATAATTTGGAATAGATATACCCTTATAGGCTTATGTAGTGTAGCAGTTGTCATTAAAGGATACTATGATTGTGATGATGTATATATCTATCTATATAAGTAAATATATCGTTGTCTAGTTACCATAACACAGGCTTAACTTAATTTGGGACTAGGTCAATTTGTGTGAAATGAGCCAAGGTATTTCATTATTTATTTATTAAATATATATAGAACTGGCGCTCTACTCTTTCTGCCCGTGAATAACTGGCATAATTATTTATATATACATACATAGATATCATCACGCCGAGTCCCTCACGGGATAGGCAGAGAGAGTAGTGCGCCAGTTCTCCCTAGACTTACATACTTCTCGTCTACATTCATCAGTGCGTCAGTGGGTTATTTATTAAACTTCAAATGTATGTCAGTGTTTTTATTCATTAATATTTCTGAAATCCCATCTTGTCTGCCACGTGACGTTTGTCGATTCGATAAAAAATCGGGTTGTTTGTTTCGTTCCAGTTATTTTAGTTTGTGATATTCGACAAGTTATCCCTGTGTGACGTGAGAATTGCTATCGAAGGACGCAGGTTCAACCCCACAGGCAACAAATGTTTGTGCGATGAGCAATGATTGTTTGGTGTATGTGTTGATAATTATATTATAAAACAGCAATCATGTATGAAGATACTGCTTATGTGTGGATGAAGCGAAAGAGGTATGTACTACGTCTAGGGACAGTTCGCTCTACGTGAATCGATTTGACGATACATAAAAACATGTTTCAGAAACAGAAATGTTGCTGTCGGCGGAAATCGAATTTGCGACTAAAACATGCTACCATCGCGATTACTTAATAGGTAAGAAGGATATGTTAAGGCCTACGTAAGCATTATGGGCGGTCTTCCGATCAACTACTGCTAGAAACTTGCTACGAACCCATGGTTCAAATAAATGTCCCGTAAAAAAACGATTAGGAGCGATGTTCAGCCATGCATCCATAGTCCGGGTAAAGCCGGGATATTTTCCCTGGAATATATAAAAAGTATACCCACGATCATTCCGCCCTTTGATGTCAATTTGTAAATAAATAAAACACGCTCGCACTTAGCCATGAACATGATAGGGATGAAAGTAAAGCTTGCTCTGTGAAAACAAAGTAAATTGAATTTGTACGTGGAAAATAATTGATCGATATTTAGATTATTCTTAAAAAATAATAATAAATATCCTCACGCCTCCGCATAAGGGTCCTCGAAGGGGTAGGCAGAGGTGTATAAGTAGTACCCACACAGCCACTTTTCGCCAGAGATATTTTTTAGGTGCCAACGTAACAGATGGCGAGTCCATCGCCACAACTCAAGCACGACTATACATAATATCAAATAATTCACAATATTTCGATAACTTTTTTTACCTTATTCTTGCATAAGCATTTGCTGTAACGACAAAGTCAAACATGTAGAATCTAAGTATGTTTTTATTATCTATATGTCATTATTAGTTTCTGAAAAATCCATATAACCGTGGTGCGGAGTGAATATGTTTGATAGATAATGTTGTAATTTTATTATTATTGTGGCTATTCACAATTCCCGACCACTTCTAAAACAATACTGTTCTATTTTCTGAGACAACCTGTATACATACATATCGAATTGAATCGATCAAATCCGCTATGAAGAGATTCGGAAAGCTACTGGCGTGAACAGGGGTGTGCTTGTAAAGAAAAGCATATTACATTCGTTTGGATAGATAGTAAGGATGACTGAAGAAAGATTAACGAAAAAGGTATGTAAGTATAGAGAGAACTGGCGCTCGACTCCCTCTGTCTACTCCGTAATGATTTATGTACTTCTCATCAGAAAAATCGAAACATCTTGCGAGGATTATCAGAAAAATCTGTATTTTCAGAAACACTGACAAATGTCGTTTAATAGTGAATAATGCGTGATATAATTTTTCTGATAATCCTTACAAAACATAAACTTGCAAGGTGTTGCGATTTTTCTAATGAGAGGTGTATTTTCACGCCTTCCCAAACGGTCTCTGAAGGGCAGGTGAAGGTTTAGCAGCGCCTTCATTGCGCCGTGGAAATATTTAGGTGCCAATGCCAGCGTGGCTGCATCTGCCGCTTGAGTACTACTTGGCATATGTATTCGAATTTCTACCTTTGCGGCAATGTTGCCAGACTGTTTACCACTCACGTAGCACGTAGCAGGGATCAGGTCTATAAAAATTCTTTTCTGTTAGCGTTTACGCTATCTGATGTCATTAATTTGCGTGACAAGGATATTAGTGGAGATTTTTTTCCGCAAGTAATGCCATACAACAGATAGCGTAGACGCTAATGGAAAGGTTTTAGTCTAGAGGGCAGGTCGAATATTTTTCATCTGTATTAAATTCATTTTAAACTGTTTCCTTCTTTTATGGTGTGTTGACAGCAAAAGTACTTAAAGTCACACTTGTAAGCCAACAGTGTTAGGCAACAGCTTTGATTCTTGTTTAAGTTCTCAGCGCAACTTGTAAGTAGATTAAAAGTTAAGTAAAACAAACAACATTGCATTTTCCTATATTATTCAGTTGATTGTAATTAAGTTAAGCAACTTGGAGTTTGTTTGAAGCGCGGAGTGTTTTAGATGCGCCTAACTTCGAATATTTCCGTCCAAACGTTGGATAAAAAAACAGTGAGCAACTTCGGTAGTAAGTAAATAGAAAATTATCAACTTAAAATTAACATTGTCAAATTAAAATTTCAAGTAATATTTTGATTTAAATAAGAAAATTAAGGAGCCGTGGCGGCTGAGTGGACCGAGTAGTTGCCTGCAGTACAGAATTCGATTCCCGATTGTACCAATGAAATTTTCTGAATTAAAGTGAATAGTCACCCCACGAGTTTTACAGTGAAGGAAAACATGGAGAGGAGTCCAACATAGATTTGAGAAGAAATTCAAAGGTATAAGTATTAGTCGTGCTTGAGTAACAGCACGTCATCAGTTATCACGTCAGAAACTAGATCTGTGGGTACTTCCTTCACACCTCTGTCTACCCCCTCCGGGGACCCTTTTTGGAAGGCGTGTGGATATATACACACATATATATATATATATATATATATATATATATATTTATTATCATAAGTAGTAGGTATATATGTATGTATTATTCAGTTATCTCAGTTGTTATTTTAAGCTTAAGTCGTTTTAGTCATGTAGTAGGTTCAAAATTGTTATCACCCGCCTGATGACCAATGGTTACCGCAACCAATAGACTCGCAATAGCCAGTGTATACTCGCGAGTTGCTGGGCTCAAGTTGCGAGGAGCTACTGTACTAACAGCAGATGGCGGGTCCTAATAAATAGCACAATTTCTACCGGAATTATAGAATAGAAGCAATTCAAATATTGTTCGTGATTCTTTTATTATAAGTTTAAATGTTAATGCTACAAGTACATATCGTCAATTGGGACTAAAGATCAAAGGTCTTTTTATGTTCAAACAAACGTTTGGATAAAGTATTATCGAACGGATCGTGTATCAAGTTATATTAATACTTTTTCTTAAATTGAATATTTTTCAGATAAGTTAAGACTTGAGACACATTATTAACTTCTATAAAAGCTTGTATACAATTGTAAATTATAAAAAAAGTGTAGATTCCATTGAACCTTGGTGGGAGAAAAATATCTACGAACTACGGTGATATAACATGCACAGTCCAAGCGATTTCTAATCCTAATTATGTAAAAACCTGTAAACATGCCACTATTTTCAAAAAAAAACATTTATTTGTGCAAGAACATCACACCGTCTCATTCAAATCTTACCACTGATGGCAAGCGGACAACATTTTTTTTAGTTGCCATTTAAACTGACAATTTAACTATCTACTTTAAGCACCATCACATTTTTTGGCACACGCAACACTGTGTACACTCGCGTTGAAAATTCCCACAACTTTGTTTACTTCGTGCGACGTGACTCAGTCTGTCTCGACGCACGGCTGGCATTCGACTGACTCAATCCACCGCCGTACAGGCGAGTGTAGAAGTGATTCCTTTCGTACTTTTAATTAGCGTCTGTTTCGGGCTTATTTGTCGATGTGAGTGTACACACTTGACATTTTACTCCTTGTACTAAAACTACATGTCTCCTAATCAGATAAATAAAATCGATACGGAATATGTATTAAGCGTTCTGTTAACGGTCTGTTGAAACCATACTTGGTTTTCGTCTTATATGGGAATTATACATCTGTCAGCAATCAAGTGTATTATTATTGCAAAGAAAACCACGACGAGGGTAATGGATAAGTCAACTGCGAGATTATGCAAGGTCGAACCACAGTGATCAGTTTTCTGAACTTAAGTACAGTTATTAGTCAAATCACGAGGAAGCGGTGAACAAAATAGTCCCGTAGAATGTTGCAGACGATGTTGTCATACCTCAACCTAGTCTTACGAGGAGCCCTGTCGAACAGGTACAGGAATAAGAACAAGTATAGAATAATATTTTTAACTGTGTCAAGCTCCCTAAATGATTTTCGTAATGACATTCCCAAAATTATAAATATATGCCGAATCTTGGATACAGATTTTGTATTATACTTCTATTGGGTCCCTAAAGTGGTACTCAGATTGATGCAGACAGGCTTTTGTATTCACTTCGCATGTGTTTTTCCTAACCACGGATTCATCACAAGTGTCGTTCTAGAAGGAAGCCTTAAAATTATCTAATCATCGGTCACGTGACACTCGAAATAAGATTATGCTCGGCGTTATTAATTCAAAATTAAACGCTAATGAGATATAAAAGCGAATAGGAGTTATTACATCCAAGTTGAGTTTAATGAATTCTGTTAGCTACTTTGAGGGAATTTGTAACGAAAAGTGCCAAACAGGAAAGTATTTTGGCTTCCTTATTTATGGCCTTTTAGTGAATTGCAATATAATTTATTTGTACTTTTTTAATTTAGCCGAGTGTTAGTGACTTTTTGTACTAATTAAAAGCAGATTGCATTTTTTCTCTATTAGAAACCAACTTCAACAAACATAAAGATGATGAAACGTTTAGATAATAATAATAATAATAAATAAATACCTGTGTCAATTCCACACAAATTGACCTAGTCCCAAATTAAGCAAAGCTTGTGTTATGGTAACTAGACAACGATATATTTACTTCTATGGATAGATATATAATTAAATACATAGGACATCCAAGACTAAGGTACAAATATTCGTGCTTATCACACAAATATCTGCCCTCAGTGGGATTCGAACCCGCGACCTCGAGTTTCGCAGTCAGGAGCTCTTACCACTAGACCAGGTCGTCATGATGAAAGTTAGTAAGAATAAATATCCAAATATTTTTGCGTAAACACTTTTCTCTGTCATTTTACATAATGTCAGATATATCAAGGTAAGTATATTGACATATTGCAACGTATGTTAAAGTTGAGATTATTCAAGATTTATCGAATTTCAGATTAATATGGCGTACTTATAGACGTGTGATCAAGTATCGTATATTCATTATATAAAATGACGTTAATGAATGTACCTCATTATTCCTAAGGTTCAAAAGGTGGAAGGTGATTTGGATTAAATCAGGAAACGAATACAATTAAACCTTATGTCCATGTAGTAGGGTTTGAATTAGATACTTCGTTTCGAAGTAAAATTGACACCTATCTCGCCCATATGTAGGTGGTATCGGATGTATAAAGGAGTATTTTATCGAACTTGGGCCGAATTCGCTTCAAATATAGACCGTAATATCTTCCTTAAGGGAGTTGACCCTCATTCATCTTAATGAATACATAAATATATAGTTAGGAAAGTGCAATGAAATGTGAACATAAACGGAGGTGACTGAGTGGTTGAATTGGTCGCTTCCGAAATCGTAGTCATGATTGCAAATTCGAGTTTTACAGAGACGGATCATTTCATGAGATAGCCTGCATTTGTTAATACAGACATTCCAAAACGTATGTGCAGTCGTGGTATTAAATATCGACAGACTTTTTTTTTTTATATACCACTTGGGTGGTAAACAAGACTCGCCATCTGCCACGTTGGCACGTAAACATTTATAGTAAACTAGTTGTCCCGCCCAGCTTCGCTTGGGAGAAAAAAATTAAAGCCACGGACCCAGTGGCGCCACCTATCGGGTCCAATTGTGAATCTAAACCATTCCCAGATCCCCTTGAACACACACAGAAAATTTCATTAAAATCGGTCCAGCCGTTTAGGAGGAGTTCAGTGACATACACACTCACAGAAGAATTATATATATAAAGATATAGGGCGATCTTTGCTACCCCTTTGGCGACCCTTGTGGGAAGGCTATATGAATATCATTACTTTATTAAGAACACCAACAGAACATATTTTCCAAAAGAACTTTGCATGCTGAAAACTCAGCAAAACATGTATGTACCAAAAGGATTCACAAAAACACCTATTTATATCATGTTTTATGCAAATAAATGATTATTATTATTAAAATTTAGAGTTATAGTTTTTTAACATAACCGTAACGTCAAGTTTACAGTCCAGCCGGACCATAAGTGGAAACAGAGAGTTGGTCCGTTAGAACAACGATGAGATAGGAAAGGTCGTAAAGCCGCGCAGCACTTGCGCGGAGCCATCAATCATAATTCATCAACTCGAATAGAGAAGGAAGAGGTTTCATAGGTCAATAAAAAGATACTGTGAGGTATGATTAATGTTTATTCATATTGATACATTATGTGAATACATTTTCACCCCTGCCTACAAGAGTCTTGGAAGGGACCTCTGTCTGACCCTAAGTACCCACCACACCTTTTCGAGCCTCTCGAAATAGAGAGCCGTGGTGACTGAGTGCTCTAAATAGATAGCCGTGGTGACTGAGTAGTTTGAGTAGCTGCCTGCGACACAAAGATCGCAAGCTCGAATCCCGTCTGTACTAATAAGTTTTTCTGAACTTACAGTGTGAAAGTACAGTGATAGTCATACCACGAGCTTTACAGTGAAGGAATATATCGAGAGAAAGAGAGAGTTTTGAAATCAATACAATAAAATAAGCTTTTTTTGATCACCGTTTAAATATTATTATCAATTTTTACTTTAATTCCATCTTTCTTAGCTAAAGAGAATAGCCATCAGCCACAATTACCTCAGTACAGAGTAACGTGCTTTATATATACCACCGAGTGTTTTTTTAAGTCAAACAATTTTACTTTAAAAATTGTAATAAGATTAATCACGTTATTAGGCCCTAGAGGCGCCTATTAAGACTTTAAGATCGAGCTTTCCATCAAGAATACATTTACAAGAATATATTTATATTAACGCTAATACCAAATGAGCGTAATAAATTGATTACAGAGCTGAGTGCTACGTGCTACACTTCGCTACGACGTAGCTCGAAGCGGCGATTTGTAAATTCACGATACATTTTGAGTTTTGATAAATTTGTTTCTATTGAATAGAATCGATGTTTTAATATCGTTGTGAATTGACTATTAAGCTACAAAGTGAGGCTACGCAAATTCAAATCCAGGTCAAAAACTCACTGCTTACTGTATTAAAAATATATATTGCGGAAAGTATTATTTATGATATATTATAGTATGAAAACTTGTCGGCTAGAACAAAGTTTGTTAGACTTATTGATTAAATACTTAATATATTTGTTTTAAGAACAAATTAAGATGAATATATTTTATAGCAAAAAATTAGAAAATCGTAAAAAAAAAGATTGTATTTCCATACCCCAACAAACCACTGTAATACTGCATTTCAATGACAAACAAAGTATTAAAGCCAATTTAAGGGACTTATCATTTGGCAAAAACAATTAAAAAATACAGTTTCTTTTCGAGTTGAAACGAATGGATAAAACAGTCCAACTTTAATTACTGCTCATCGAAACCGCTTCCGGGTGGTTGGCAGCGGTGATTTATCTCGAACACGCAGAAGGGTTGTTGCTCTGCGCAGCTGGAGATAGCGAGTTCGTTTCCTACTGGAGGTGGATATTTGAGCAATGAACACGAATATTCGTGCCAGTTTGGATTACCTATGAAGGTAATCTAACATCGACAATCAAGGATGGGAACGTCAATAGCTCTCCAAATCTCGGTGAGCATGTGTGAAAAAACTGAATAAGAATGATTTGAAAGAGGTCTAGTGACAGCTGACGCTGCCTAGATATCTGTTTTCATATATCATTTCAATGTGACCATCCCGTATTAAGCACACGCTACAAACACTTAAGAACAAGCCCCTAATAAACAAGCAATATCGGATCTATTCCCTCCAGCTGTGTTAACATGGACCCCTATAGTCGTCCAATGAAAACAGTCTGTTGATAATTACACTCTACACTAATAACGCAGACTAAGTTACAAATAGCAGCATCCGAGGTATTGAGCGTCTCTGCGGGGGTGATAAACGGCAGACTTCGCATGTGTGGGGTAGTTCTCCCTGTGATAAAATAACGTTCATAAATAAGGTTTATTTAGCATAATATGAGATTTCAGGCTGAAGTCCCGCCATCGTATAAGACACACGTGTATGGAAAAGACAATACCCAACGTACTGCTTTAAAATTATGTAATTTTATGACTTTCTGTTCATACATATATATCCTCACGCCTTCCCACAAGGGTCCCCGAAGGCGTAGGCAGAGGTGTATAGATAGTACCCACACACCCACTTTCCACCAGAGATATATTGTAAGTGCCAGCGTGACAGATGGCGAGTCCATCGCCGTTACTCAAGCACGACTATACATACGCCTTTGAATTTCTTCTCAGACGTATGCAGATTTCCTCTCGATGTTTTCCTTCACTATTAATTATTGTACTAGTACTAGTACTGTATATAAAAAATCTTCACGCCCAAGTGTCCCAGAAGGGGTAGGCAAAGGAGTGTAGGTGTGTCAATCCGTATTAAAACTTGCAATCTTTGTTTTACAGGCAAACAACACGAACAAATCAGTCGCAACTGCACCGGGTGAAAAAGCGGTTCATCGACATTTTTATCAAGTGAAGTAGTAAGCGTACCTAAAATAACTGCGAAAGACAATATCCCCAAGAAAAACATGTTCCCAACAAACTCCAACACCATTTTCCTACAAAAAATAGAGGTTTGAGAGGGCGGACAAACCTGCTGACGGTTAGGTAACAAAGCCATAGAGAAAAGACGGTTTTCTTATCCGGATATTAGATCTCTAAAAGCTTCTACTTCTTTTGTGGTACGTATCAGATCGTTTCTTTGAGTATGTGTAATGATGAGTTTTTTCTCTATCATAATATTTTGGACACATTTTATACATGGTTTGGACGTATAGAAAAGATCTGTAGGGAAATATAGACAAAACAAATATACAATGCGATAGTGTGTGCAGTAACCAATATGCCGTTAAAAGAAAAAAAAATATTTGTACACATGACAGCATCATGCCAGAATAGCTTAAAAGAATTTAATTTAACTTGGCTCAGATACAAATAGCTGGATTAACCACATATGATAAAGCCGTGGTGGCCGAGTGGTTCGAGCAGTTGCCTGCGACACAAAGATTGCAAGTTCGAATCCCGACTGTACCAATGAGTTTTTCTGAACTTAAGTACAGTGATTAGTCACACCACGAGCTTTACGGTGAAGGAAAACATCGAGAGGAAACCTGCATACGTCTGAGAAGATATTCAAAGGCGTATGTATAGTCGTGCTTGAGTAACGGCGATGGACTCGCCATCTGTCACGTTGGCACCAAATATACCTCTGGCGGAAAGTGGGTGTGTGGGTATTACCTATACACCTCTGCCTACCCCTTCGGGGACCCTTGTGGGAAGGCGTGAGGATATATTATATTATAACCACATATGATGTATAGTTAAAAAGAAAAGTTTAATTGAAGACGGGCGGATTGAGACCCATTGTTGCTGTGTGTTTCGAGTAGGTAGGTAGTAGGTAGTTGCCTGCAACACAGAGATTGCAAATTTGAATCCCGACAGTCATAATGAGTTTTTCCGAATTTAAGTGTTGTGATAAGCCACACCACGAGCTTTACGATAAGGATAACATCGAGAGGAAATCTGCAAACGTTTAATGAAGAAATTTAAAGGCGTATGTATAGTCGTGCTTGAGTAACGGCGATGGACTCGCCATCTGTCACATTGGTACCCCTACGCACATTTACCTACCCCTTCAGGTACCTTTGTGGCAAGGCGTGAAGATAATAATGAAGGAATGAGATCAGCCTCAAACTCGGGGAATTCGTTATATTTTAAAAGAAGCAGAATGGTCTTGCTATTTTACTGGAGACAAGAAAATACACTTGAGAAATAAGCCAGCAGTTTGTTCGAGGTCAGTGTAAATCTGCGCTTCCTTGGGGAGTGAAAATAAACTGTCGAGGCGCTTATCTCAGAAACGATGATTGAGACATCTAAGATGTGAACATGTGAGGGATTCGCACATCCTGATGAATCCACAAATGTTTGACTATCTAATATGTGGAGGAAAGATGTGCACTTTTTGAGTTTGTAAAATTTTTAGTAACGCATACCTTTTTGCATAACATTAAACTTTTATTTATTATGATTTATTTTGATAATTTTAACTTATTCTTAATGTTGATTTGATTTGGAATTTTAAATGTATAGATTTTGGTATCTGAAATAAATGAATTATTATAACTGAAAAACTGGGACACTTGTTAAAAAATAATTATATGATGAAAATAATGTGAGATCTATATTTGTACTACTAGTCTATATTTATTACTACAAGCTAACAATAGTAAAACGATATTGATACATACATACATACATATAATCAAGCCTCTTTCCGTAGGGGTAGGCAGAGACCACTACTTTCCACTTGCTACGATCCTTACATACTTCTTTCGCTTCGTCCACTTTCATTATTCTCTTCATACATGCTCTTCGGTTTAGGGTACTCTTGACCTGGCCCTTTTTTCAAGACGCAATGAGTTTTTCCGCAATTTCAACACACGATATTGATGTGTCATCAAATTAGAGATGCCAATGAAGTGGGTGAGTTTTAAATGTAATAGATGTTATTTACATAAGACACTCAAGGATGGTCCCGTCAAGGGACCGAAACCGGCGAGCATCTATCAAGAGACTGATGAACGTGAATGGAGCTTAAAAGCTTTGTAAGTCCGTGAGTGGCTCGGCGCGATAATATGTATGAATGATAAGGTTGTGGATGTGAGGATAAGGTTGTCTACCTAAAACTTGTTAGATAAGAAATATATACACGTCGAAAATAAAGAAAAAAAAATTTTAATAAAGTGGCTGTAGAATTCTAGATTAAAATTATATATTTATATCCTAACGCCTTTAATTCGCGAGTCCCCGAACGGGTAGGTACTGATGTGTAAGTAATAATACTTTAGCGTGCCAATGTGACAGATGGCGAGTAAATCGCCAATTCTCAAGCACAATATATAAACATACGTCTTTGAATTTCTTTCCATGTAGGTTTCCCCTCGATGTTTTTTCCTTCACCGTAAAACTCGCGGTGTGACTACTTACTGTACTTAAGTTCAGAAAAACATATTGGTACATTCGGGATTAAAATCTGCAATATTTGTGTTGCAGGAGACTGCTCGAACCACTTGGCCACGACTCTGCTAACATGATTTTCTTTTTATATAAAGTAATGGGCAGAGGAATCACTAACTGAACGTTTCATATTAATGCTAGTGACCGAAAAAATGCCTATATTATAGTTTGACTTGGGCTTGCGGGACTTTTTTCATTTTACTAGAGTAGAAAGAAGATTTATTTATATAATAATAATATAATAAGATTGATTTAAATACGTTATATAAACATATGTCACTCATGCATTGTTGAATTATCATTGCCATAGCACATTACGGTGAGACCCCAAACCAACTGTTCAAAGTGTTAACAACAAAAATAAAATTTTGTTATACCATAGAACTCTACAGCGCCATGCAATCTGAGGAGAAAACTCCGCGTCAAGATTGTATTCGGTGAGATGGTGTTCGGAGGTTATAAGGAAAATGTCATCCATGTTAGTTCTTCGAACGGCGCATAGAGGGCGCTATTTTGTGTTGTTATGAGAAAATCACAATGATTCTATAAAATTATGAAACTTAATTTTAAATTTATTTTAGGCAAAGCAATTAGTGAATGAACACACGCGACTCATCTACACACTTTGCTTCATCTACAAACACACATTAGTCTTTCATAAATAGGTATGTACATAAACTCAATATTTACATACAGATACATACATATCATCACGCCGAGTCCCTAAAGGGGTACGCAGAGAGTACAGACCGCCAGTTCTCTCTAGACTCACATACCTCTTTCGCTTCGTCTACATTCATAAGTCTCTTTATACATTATGGTCGGTTTCGGGAATAAGGATTTATTATAAAACATTATGCCTTGTCTGATTTTAGTATAAAATAAAAATTAAAATCCTATTTAAACAACCGATAAAGTAATTAACGGTTAATATTAATTACCGGTACTCCCCGACCTGACAATGATGGACAGCTTAAAAAAATCTAATTAATTACTACCTCTTTTCATGCGCGAAAATAACGTGGAAGATTCTCGTTACAAATTTCAACCAGTTAATACAGCGTGCTTTTAAATATCTTCACACTTTCCCACAAGGATCCTAAAAGGTGTAGGCAGAGGTGTGTAGTTAGTACCCACTCACACCGCAGGAATATACGTTTGAGAAGAAATTCGAAGACTTGCTTGGCGTGCTTAAGAAATGGCGATGGACTCGCCATGTATGACGTTGATACCTAAAATATTATCTCCAGCGAAAATTGTGCTTACCAGACACTTCTGCCTACCTCTTCGGCGAGAACATATATTTCTACGTTTCATAAATATTGTCACGCCTTCCCACAAGGGTCCCCTAAGGGGTAGGCAGAGGTGTATAGGTAGTACCCACACACCCACATTCCGCCAGAGACATATTTAGATGCCAACGTGATAGATGGCGAGTCTCGCCGTTACTCAAGCACGACTATACATACGCCATTGAATTGCTTCTCAGATGTAGGTTTACTCTCGATATTTTCAACAGAACGTTTACTAACAGAGCGATACGAATAAGTATTTGCGAAACAAACTTCCCCTAGTGTATATAAGTAGGCAATATTACGCCCAGTAACACTCCGCTCAAGAAATAAGAACAACTCAATGTAATGAAAGTGTCGAGACGTAGTGATGGCGAAAGGCCTTCACCTGTCCCCGGCCTTTGGACCAAAATAAACGACTTTAACCCAATTCCCAACAGTCCCTGAGACAAATACTCACTACGATCGAATAGACGTATGCATACTCAGCTTCCTGTTAGCAGCAAGAATAATTTATATTTATTTGTAAACATTGATCAATACTATACCAATGATGTAAAATGTCTGTGACAGAAACACGGGCACAGAAAAGTATAGTTGTATTTAGGTGCCAAAAAACGATAGTTTTTTTTTTATATAACAATAGTGGCAAACAAGCATACAGCCCACCCGTTGAAAAACGGTTACCGCAGCCTATTTACGCTTACAATACCGAAGTATCACTTGCGCGTTGCCACTCTGTGTTCGGAGAGTTTGTTTTTAATATATTTTTTTATACAACAAGAGTGGCAAACAAGCATACGGCCCACCTGATGGGAAACCGTTATCGTAGCCTATTTACGCTCACGATACCGAAGTATCACTTGCGCGTTGCCACTCCGTGTTCGGGGAGTTTTAGTGTGTTGGCAGCTTAATGGGACTAAACCCTCTGCTGCCAACACAATATAACAATAGACCTCATTACTGGAAACCTTATTCACCGCGTAGGAACACAACACAATAAATTGTGTTACTTGGCTACGGACTTCTATAAGGTGGAGGTCCTTTTTTTTTGGAGTTTACTCCTTAAGAATTGATTTTCATATATAAGGCGCCCGGTATGAGAAAAATATGAGAGGTAAAATCTACTGATGAATGACCTCGTTACGTTTTTGGTGCGCATGCACCTATGGTGCGCAACTTTCTAATTTGGTTGTGACCACCCGCGCTCAGTACGCCGCCGCCGCTTGTGTGTGACAGTTGTACAATCCGCTTTCAATAAGTTTGAAAAACAAGTGCAGATATGCCGTATTGCTCCATTCTTGAGTGCAGGAATGCTAGCGGGACAAAAATCTAGCTAATAGTGGCATTTCCTATCATCTGGAAGTGTTATTTAATTAAATTTTATTTTATTACGTTAATTGGAGTTTACTCCTTAAGAATCGATTTTCATATATAAGGCGCCCGGTATGAGAAAAATATGAGAGGTAAAATCTACTGATGAATGACAGCGTTACGTTTTTGGTGCTCTCGTACTCTCCATGGCAACGAGAATAACAGAATGGCGATGTAATTAATGTTTATATTTACTTTCAATTGCATATTGTATTAACCTACAACAACTGTCAACTTGCGGAGGTTTTATCGTAAATTTTATATTTTATTTATAATTGATATAAATATAAATTGATATTTATTTCAAAATTGAGAAAATTACTCAATGAATAAAAATCAATCTATAGATGTGTCATGCATACTCTAAGTAATATAAGGAATACATTCATTTACCTTTATTAACTAATCTATTTATTTTATAATCGTTCGTAAGGAGTAAACTCCAGTCGTGCGTCGGAGCTGACACACACTTTTTTTTTTTTTTTTTCGAGGGGAAACCTTCTATAGGTACCCGACCGTCCTGGAGGGGGGACGAATGGGTTATGTGAGATTTCTACTCACTAAAACCCCCTCGGTGGCCATCCTCTGTGTATATAGGAGGGCTCTGGGATCTCCTGAGGAACGCACCAGTGCCCTCCTGCACTTTGCTTTAGCACATCCCAGGGGCGCCTAGCTTCGCCCCTACTACCCTTGCTGTGCCATCGGAAGCTCGAGCCACATGGCGCTCCCGTCAATCCTTGGCCCGCGTTGTGTGACAGCCAGGGCCCAACCCCATTTAGTCGCCTCTTACGACAGGCAGGGGATACCATAGCGGAAAATCTTAAGCCCTGGCTATTGGGCGGACTGTAGGGGGAGGTCCTGCCCCAGTCAGGCAGCTCCAAATTCGAACGGGAAACCCGTTATGCCAAATTTGTTGAAGTCTCTCGGGTTTACGAGTCAATTAATTCTTTTTGCAGCTTGTATTTACATGTTCATACATATACTATTATACATATGATATCGAAAACAAAGTTGGGAATATTGATATAAATACAGTGTGCCGTGTGCAGTGTGCCGTGTGCAGTGTGCCGTGGTGGCCGAGTGGTTCGAATATTTGCCTGCGACGCAAAGATCGCAAGTTCGAATCCCGACTGTACGAATGAGTTTTTCTGAACTTAAGTACAGTGATTAGTCACGAGCTTTACGGTGAAGGAAAACATCGATAGGAAACCTGCATACGTTTGAGAAGCAATTCAAAGGCGTATGTGTAATCGTGCTTGAGTAACGGCGACGAACTCGCCATCTGTCACGTTGGCACCTAAATTATATCACTGGCAGAAAGTGGGTTTGTGGGTACTACCTATAGATATATAGGTAGTACCCACTGCTACACCCATCTGCCTACCCCTTCGGGGACCTTTGTGGGAAGGCGTGAGGATATAAATATAATACATAAATACCCATTGCGGCAATCGAACCCGCGAACTCTAGCTTTGCAATCAAGAGGTTTAACTAATGGTCAATCCATGGGGCTGACTTTATACTTAAACTAGCTGTCCCGCCCAGCTTCGCTCGGGTGAAAAAGTTAAATTGCCCGTAACACGATCGCAGCGCCACCTATTGGGTCCAATTGTAAATCTAAACCATTCTCGAATCTAGCTTAAGACACACAGAAACACACAGAAAGCTCCGCCCGGGTAAAAAGGCAAAAATTCTTGAAACTCGATCGCAGCGCCACCTATCGGGTCCAATTTAATATAGCCTATGTTACTCGGGGATAATGTAGCTTTCCAAAGGTGAAAGAATTTTTGAAATCGGTCCAGTAGTTTCGGAGCCTATTCATTACAAACAAACAAACAAACAAACAAACAAATCTTTCCTCTTTATAATATTAGTATAGATAAAGAAAAACTGCTTGATACTTTATCGTGGATTGAACTTGCATTATTAACTTTTCATATGACTACTTGAACTACTAGGCGATCAGAACACACGTAGCAATAATGCTTTGTTAGAAAAGACAAATAATGACGTTCATACACAATACAGCTGAAAGCACAAGGTGAAATGGTACTGTTATTAACTGATGCATGAGCGCTTTCCCAGTTCACAAGCGCCTCGAGCTGCGCTCGCCTCGTATCGACGCACATATAGAACAATGAATTTCATGAAAAAGGAAGCTAAGAATATCGTCATTATGTATTGTTCAATACAGTGCGCCTATAGTGAACTTAAATGTTACATTATCTGCTCTCATCGTTTTGTATCTGTACAACTACTGTACGAGCTATTGCTAGTGTGATCCACGAAGACTCGCCCCACTATTCTTCCCTATAGTTTATAGGGTATTATCGGTACACACTGATTACCTATGAGTGCACACGTACACTACAATTAATAGACTCGGATCAGACTCCCCGCTTCCCGCGACCCCTCGACAAGCAAGGGGTGGGGCCCGTCTTCGTGGATGGCACTTTCTTTATTTGTGTCAAGTGCCAACGTGACAGATGGCGAGTCCATCGCCGTTACTCAGGCACGTCTATACATACTCCTTTGAATTGCTTCTTAGATGTATGCAGGTTTCCTCTCGATGTTTTCCTTTACCGTAAAGCTCGTGGTGTGACAAATCACTGTACCTAAGTTCAGAAAAACTCATTGGTACAGTCCGGATTCGAACTTGCAATCTTTGTGTCGCAGGCAAGATACTAAAGAGGATTTTTATTCATAGAAAACTTTATTTTCAAGTCCAACTTGATTGAACGTAACTATAAATCGAGCAGCAGGGTAAGTGGGTTTTAAATCCTTATCATTGAGATAAAAAAACCAATCGGCATTTTCACATCTGAATTATTATTTCCACTGATTAAATCCATTGATAGCCATTGTTGGCTGAGTGTTATATACAGTAGAATCGTCTTGAGATCTACAGCAAATAGAGGCTTTGCTGTCTAGACTACCGACCAATAATCTACAGAATCAACGGAGCTAATTTTGCAGAACATTTAACTTAATTTCTTAACATAATTATACCAATTTCTTTGTAACAGAAATAGTACATTTGCTTAATGCACCAGCGTCTAATTTAGAAGAATATTTTTAATCCCTAATGGTGGAGTGGAAATGGGTTGTATTATGATCTGTCACGTTGGCGCCTAGAATATATCTTAGGCGAAACGTGTGGGTGTGGGGTGGGTACTACCTATATAGATCTACTCGTCCCCTTCGGGGCACCTTTGTGCTGTGAATGGGCACGGATATTTAAGGACTTCCTTGACATCGCGTAGAGACCTATTCGTTTTAAAATTTAAGAAAGATGTGTAAACATTGTAGTTATAATAATATAAGCATTCGTCTGAGACGGTCGGAAAGGTTTTCCTTATTTTAATTGTATGAACCTTATAAATTTATCTTGAAGCTAATTTTTAGAAGTACGCGTGAGTTGCAGGAAAAAGTGACAGGAAGACATGCTTGTTTTTGAATCGCATTTTGGAAACAACAGTACTTGAAGTACTATAAAACAGAAAGTTCAAAATATTCGTTGTTAAAAATTTCAGAAAAGGAAATCGCTATCCCAAGTTGGATTTCGTGTCTGTATGATCTACCTCTAGTAGTAAAAATTCAGATAATGGGCAGAATCGAAATCTCATTGGGTAGCAACTGAAGGGTTCACTGGCCTTGTGGGCAGTGAACCTTTCAGTTGTTTTGGCTAACAGTTCAGTAGTTTTATTATTATCTCTGTGTTCAAAGATAATACTAAAAAAATAAAAGTGTATTTTGTCATGTGGTTGAGGCGAAAAAGGTCTGTGAGTCGAAAGTGAACTGACACTCTACCATAAGTAACCTCGTAAGGGACGTGGCGTGATGATATGTACTTAAAATTTTTTCTAATGCTGTAAAATTACATATCTTGTATTTTTCTTTACTTCAAAAACAACGTCTACTTTACGTCAAAAGTTCATCACATACCAGCCATACCTGGTGATGCAAGCGTCTATTGACGGCGGTAACCGCTTACCATAAAGCAGGACGTGCTTGTTTGTGAAAAAACATATGCGTACCGCAGATGTCCATTGCTAGCAATGCCCACCCATAAAGTGAATTGCTTACCATTGGTACATATAGGTGTATATAAAGTGCGTAATGTAAATTATTAGTAATCTATACTAATATTATAAAGAGGAAAGATTTGTTTGTTTGTTTGTTTGTTTGTAATGAATAGGCTCCGAAACTACTGGACCGATTTCAAAAATTCTTTCCCCTTTGGAAAGCTACATTATCCCCGAGTAACATAGGCTATATTAAATTGGACCCGATAGGTGGCACTGCGATCGAGTTTTAGGCATTTAGGAATTGTAACTTTTTCACCCGTGCGAAGCTATCCCTTTCTGTGTGTCTTAAGGTGGATTCGAGAATGGTTTAGATTTACAATTGGACCCGATAGGTGGCGCTGCGATCGTGTTACGGGCAATTTAACTTTTTCACCCGAGCAAAGCTGGGCGGGACAGCTAGTATTATATATAGAGGAAGTCCACGTGCCAATTACCTGGATCAAATCGATCGTACGCTCAAGGACGGTAACGTCGAGAGTACTTGAAACCGACGAGCATGTATGAAGAGACTGATGAATGTGGACGAAGCGAAGCGAGTTATGTAAGTCTAGAGAGAACTGGCACTCTAATACTCGCTGCCTACCCCGTTAGGGACTCGGCGTGATGATATGTATATATATGTAAGCTATTCGTATCCTCACTACAAATTACATTAGAATAGGGTGTGTTCATCGGAAGCAGTATGATGGAAACTTTGGCGAAGTTATAAATATGTGAATCAAAAAGTCGTTATGGGGCTTTGAGAGTTTATAAAGGAGCTAACTATCTTTAGGACTGTGTAACGACACTTCTACTCTTACCTTAGGGTTCGATTTAACCCGAAATGTCTCGTTTTATGTTTAAAAATAAGGAAAACCTTTCCAACCGTAGACGAATACTTATATTATTGTAACTACAATGTTTACACATCTTTCTTAAATTTTAAAACGAATAGGTCTCTACGCGATATCAAAGGAGTTTCTTTCCGCGAACTTTAAGGCTATAGAACGATCTCCCCGTTGAGGTTTTCTTTAGAGAGAATAGCATGGAGTTCTATAAGAACGTGAAAATATATCATCAAGGTCGACAGAGAGCGAGCGATACCCTTGATGTGGCAAGCTTCTAATATTCGTAAAAAATACTCTTAATACAGTTGACAGATATTTGAAAGTATTTAGAGTTATGTGATTTTCAAACGGATTTATTCCACATAAAGCCACATTATAAGTATTTTCCTCGTTTAAAACACAATGGTTGATTGATGAGTGTCGCCAACTTAAGAGGGTTGGCAAAAACTGAACGAGGTTATAAATTAAAACGGTAATTAATCAATCTTGTTTGGGCAAGGAGTCTACTTTTTGCTCAACACGCCTACGATTAGAAATGCAACAACAATGTTTATAATGGATCCAAAATATTTCGCAATTGAGATTAAGCCTTGTTTGTATTACAAAGAGGTTACCAAAGGAGGTACCAGGCCTGCCAAATGGAATACCTACGTGCAAATTGCACTTTAACGTTCAAAATACCAAAAGAAGTGAAACTGAAAGTGACTTCTTCAAATTGTAAGTGAAATATTAACATAGAAAGTATTTACAGTACTAATGAGGTGTGATTTCACCTGCGATATAGACAATAATAACGAAAATAAACACAATAAATTAAAAACCTTTGATCTTCTTGATCCTCTTCTTTGATCCTCTTTGAGCTTCTTGATCACTCTTCAAAAACTTTGAACAAACAAACACATTATTATCCGTACACTATTAATCTACAAAACGGTGATTGATTCCAAAGTCAACCTCCGTCCCACTTCCGACCATTTAATTACTAAGTCTGACCATTAATTACTAGCATTAACTCCGGCGCCGGATAACAGATGGCGCTGTTGGCAATTATAATAGCTTTTAAAGGTGCTCCATCAAGTTGTCGGTGAATCAAAAAACCTCGAATAGTTTTAGTAGCTATGTGAGGACAAACTTTAGCCGAATACACTTTCATGAGGGTACAATGCAATTAATAAAAAAAAGGCGTGGTGGCCGAGCCGTTCGAGTAGTTGCCTGCAACACAAAGATTGCAAGTTCAAATCGCGACTGTATCAAAGAGTTTTTCTAAACTTTAGTACCTACAATGATTAGCCACACCACGAGCTTTACGGTGAAGGAAAATATCGAGAGGAAACCTGCATACGCTTGAGAAGAAATTCAAAGGCGTATGTATAGTCGTGCTTGAGTAAGGCGATGGACTCGCCATCTGTCACCTAAAATATATATCGGGTGGAAACTGGGTGTGTGGGTACTACTTTTACACCTCTGCCTACCCCTTTGGGAACCCTTGTGGGAAGGCGTGAGGACAAATACTTGTCTTGTTATTGTCTTTAGTCGATAATGTTTGTTGAGTAAAAGATAAAGAGATTCAGCTTAGCTGAAGGGCCTGGTGGTCACGTGGTCTAAGAACTGACATTCAAGACAAGATGGAAATACGTGGCCTCAGTGTCTGTAGCTGAGTTTTCAGAACTGATATCTGTAACACAACGAACTCTGGGAAAATGGAAAATATTGTAAGGAAGCCTGAATTACTTTGGAGAAGTTAATTTAAAGTTTATGAATAGTTGTGTTCGGAACAGCGACAGACAAAACGTTCGAGACATTAGCACCTAATTTATATATCCGGCGAAAAGTGCCTACCCCATCCTCGAATCTAATCGTTTGGCCACTACCACTCTCCTTAAATATATTATAAATTGCCGTTTATCCTTTACACACACAGGCCGTTACACACACGCACACTTTTACATACACACACACACTTATACATACACAAACACATGACTTTTTTTTTATATAGTTGTAATGAATCTGGCAACTAAATATATTTTAAGCGAAATGAAAATGGTGTTAAATCAGCCTACCCTTAGGGTAGACATAGAATTCAATGTGTAGTTGAACAAGTTACAGAGATAACAGTCCAATTAAAATGAAATACCTGAGTGCTCCGCTTCACGATTCTATGAAAATAATTATATTTCACCCGGCAATGCAATTGCTATATTAATGTGATACCTTGAACGCCAATCGGCGTTTAATTGGTCCAAGGCTATATTACTGCATTAATCGTGAAAACAGTTCAATTTATTTGCAGTTACGTAATAAACATTATCCTCACGCCTTCCTACAAGGGTCCCCGAAGGGGTAGGCAGAGGTATACAGGTAGTACCCACATACCCACTTTCTTCCAGAGATATATTTTAAGTGCCAACGTGACAGATGGCGAATCCATCGCCGTAACTCAACTGCTATTTATTTTTATGCGATACATAAAGGACTAAGAACTGTCGCTCTACGCGCATATGCGTCATGATATGTATGTATGTAAGAAAGTTTGATGTATGTAAGAAAGTTGCACGAAACAGAGGGACAATGTGAAGTATTTGTTATTAATATGAATCGAAACCCTTTTTCGTCGAGTTTGTTTTGCCGTTTCTTCTGCTGACAGCTTTATTTTCTTGGAAACTAAGGTATCGTAATTTTTTATTTAATATATATATCATCACAACGAGCTCCTAACGAGGTAGTCAGAGAGATTAGAGCGTCAGTTCTTTATAGACTTTATTTAATATGTGTCGTTAAATAAGTGTGTTCTGTATCCCCTAATAAGCTGAGTAAAACTTTTTGACAGATGACTATACTGTCGTCGTTTCACAATCATAATATATATATATATATAGATATGTATATATATATATATATATATATACATACATACATACATACATATCATCACGCCAGGTCCCTAACGGGGTAGGCAGAGAGTATAGAGCGCCAGCTCTCTCTAGACTTACATACCTCTTTCGCTTCGTCCACATTCATCAGTCTCTTCATACATGCTCGTCGGTTTCGAAAACTCTTAACTTTCCCGTCCTTGAGCGTCGATCGATTTGATCCAGGTAGTTGGAACGTGGCCTTCCTCTGCCTCTTCTTACACACACTTTTACTTTGTATATCTGTTACGTCAATCTTTCTTCACTCATCCTTTCTATGTGTCCATACCAACGTAACATGCCTTTCTTCATCTTTACAATCACGCTCTCATTCACGCCAGTTGATTTGCGAATCTATATATATATATATACGTCTTTGTATTACTTCTTAAACGTATGCGTTACTCTCGATGTTTTTCTTTATCGTTTTCATTTCATTCTGGGTATGAAAATACGGATACTTAAAAAGAAATCTATAGTAATCATTCAGCGTTTACGTATTGTAACAGTTACCAAATCCCGGAAATAAAATGATACCCTAATGGTCGCTTATGAAACAATAAAAAATCGCTCCTTTACTAGGTACCTAATTACGAAGCAATACAGTCCACAATCGCTTAGCAGTGCTCGTATATCTATTTGCTTACATTACCCTAAGAGCCAAATTTTTTATGTTAACGCGTAAATAGGGCTATAATAAGAATTGAATGGCTTTATTATGGTAATGAATTGTATAGCCTTTAGTCATATTGAAGGTGTTACAGTATGGCCGCATCATGAACCCGTAATCAGCACAGGAAAGTTTTAAAATGCTGCATTCGTTTATGAAAAAATACAAGGTCGAATGTAAAGTGGGCAACAGACTCGCCACCAGTCACGTAAGTACCGTCACCTTAAAATATCGCAATAAAGGGCTTTGCTGCCCTACACCTCTGCCTACCGTTTTGGTTAGACAGATTTGTATATAAATTACGATTTCCGATTTATTGCTCTCATGTCCTGCGTCTGGTGCTCTTCTCTCTCTGCCTACCCCTCTGTCACGGCGTGATGATAGTGGGTGAGTCTTCCGGTCATAGCTACATAAGCTTTGACACGAGCATTTGAGATTGGTAGAGGGTGGAAATTATTTTAGCTCTTTCCAGGTAGTTTTACGATGCCTTACCTATATATAATAATAATAATAATTTACCAATGTTTTCCCTTACTTTTTTTTGGTGCAATAAATTTATAATCAGGCAATTATTTTGTGGGATTGAAAATCATTCAGTCTCATCGTACAACATCGGCTTGCAAGACTCTTAATATATACATAAATATATATCATCATTCCGAGTCCTTCACGGGTTACTTAATTTCAATATACCTCATCCAATTCTCTTAATAGATCTAAATTGCGAATGTTCAGCTTTATGATTAATTAACTAAAAGAGACCAATAAACGATGAACGACGATAAAGGACCTTTCGCACCATTACAAAAATTGTGTGCATACGATTACTCTACACACTCACTCACTTCACTCATTCACTCAGACTACACTCTGACTTTTATCTGGGATTTATTTCGATTGAATCCGCAGTGAAGAGATTCGCAAAACAACGGGCGTTAACGAGGGTGTAATTGTAAAGATGACGAAAGGCATGTTACGTTGGTTTGGACATACATAATGGATGAGTGAAGAAGATTGGCACTCAAGGACGGGCTTACGAAAGAACGGACGAAACCGGCGAGCACGTATTAAGAGACTGATGAACTTGGACGAAGCGAAAAAGGCGATATGTATGTATGTCTATAACAATACAGGCTGTCGCGCCCAGCTAGCTGCGTTTGGGTGAAAAAAATATAATCGGACTCGATCGGGGCGCTACCTATCGGCTCCAATTGATTGATCTAAAGATATGGCGATGTTTTTATATATTAGAATAAAGATAGATTACAAGATGCAGAGATTATTTCTTCAATTGCGGCAACTACTTATGTGATTAGAAAAAATAATATGCATTAGGTAGTCCGTTCATTGAGGAAGGTTATATGACCCCGCCCAAGTGGAGCAGTAATGTATAAATCATCACGGAGAAAGCCGCGACGCACCGCCAGCTTACAATATGTTCATAAAATAACACCTTGCGTTAATTGCATAAGTTAAAACAACATAGAGGTTGTTAGCAACTCTATGCAAAGTTTCAAAGTGATTATAAGTTCGTCTTTAGATCATCTTGCTGCTAGTTTGTCTAGGACGAGCTCTACCTTATATTCTGCTGCATCCATTAGTCTATACAAATAAATAAAATTGGAGTGTCTATTTGTAATATTAAAATTACCGCGTTTTATTAAATGCATTGGATGTTTACACGGTACATACACCAAAATATTTTATTTTTATTTTTGTCTCTCTGTTAGTCTGTTTGTTTATACCGGGTAATGTCTAAAATGGCTGGACCGATTTTAACGGGACTTTCACTTGCAGATAGCTGATGTTAAAAGGAATAACTTAGACTACTTTTATTTTGAACAATATTTCTATTTAAATTCCACGCGGACGTAGTCGCGGGCACAGCTAGTATTTAAATAATAAAACTAATCCCGATATGTATCAAGAGGTGGAAGTGAATGAAGCCAAAGAGTTATAAGTCTAGAGAGAACTGCCGCTCTAGTCTCTTTGTCTAACCCGCGATGGACTTGATGTGATTAAGTATGTACATGTATGTATCTTAGTAGGAGCTATGGTAGCTTGTAAGGATTAGCGATCTCTTCAATTAAGTAAGGCAGACTTTACTTTAGCTCAAAAGCGAACTTTCAGCACGAATGCACCCATATCTTAAACAACAATCTGAGTTGGTGTTTTTAGTCGAGCGCTATTTCTCAAGCCTTACTTACATCTTTCATTTTCTTCTCAAAAGTTAGCCGTCGATGTTTTTATTACTGTAAAGCTCTTGGTGAGATAATGAACGTCCGTAACGTGGTCATGGAACATTGTATTTTCGAAGAGATTCGCAAAGCAACTCGCCTGATGGTGTGTTTGATAAAGAGAGGCCTGTTACGTTGGCTCGAAGCTATAGATAGGATAAATGAAAAATGATTGACGAAGCAGATATACAATTCAGAAGTATAAGGAAAGAGAGGCAAAACAACGTTACAACTACCTAGATCAAATCGATTGAACACTCAAGGATGGACGTAAAGAGTACTCGAAACGAGTATGTATGAAGGGACTGATGAATGTGAATGAAGCGATAGAGTTATAATTTTTTTTGTACAACAAGAGTGGCATACAAGCATACGACCCACCTGAAGGGAAACGGTTACCGTAGCCTATTTACGCTCACGATACCGAAGTAACACTTGCACGTTGCCACTCTGTGTTTGGAGAGGTATAGTGTGTTGGCAGTATAATGGGTTTAATCCCTCTGCTTTTTACATTGTGTTGGACACAATGTAACAATCCTCCCCCCTCCCCAAGGAGCTCATTACTGGAAACCTTATTCACCGCGTAGGAACACCACACAAAAAATGAGTTATTTGGCTACGGACTTCTAATATAATATTATGTTAGCCTGATTAAGAGCTGGCACACTACCTACTCCTCATCTCTCTCTCTCTCTGTCTGCTTAACCCGAGAGGGTTTGGCGTAATTATATGCAATGTAGTATTTTGGATCCAATTCATAAGCTCGCTAAACCCGTCAATCCCCATTCACAAAGAACCGAGGAAGTAATTGTAGCCAGTAATTGTATAAGTTTCCTCGTTTTTCAATTAGATTAGTGCAATTTGCTTGTTCCCACAAACCGCTCCGGAATATTAACTTGGCAAATTGTCTGATCTTATGAATATCAAACCTTCCCTTTCATTACGCCGGACAAGATTGATAATAACTTTGATTTAACTGACTTTTGACTTTAAAAACTTCGCAAATTGATTGTATGTAGATGTATGCTCGAAATGTTTATTTTACAACAGAGATTAATTACAGCCAAGTTTGACAACGAATTGCTTCTTTTGGAAACAATTACAAGTTAATAAAATCTGTGTCGATACAACCGTGAAAGAAAATATTGACAAAAAATCTGGCAAACGTTTGAGAAGAAATTCAAATATGTACCAGTATGTATGTGTGCTTGAGAAACGGTGACAGGCTCGCCATTTGTCGCGTTGGCATCTAAATATATCTGCGGCGAAAAGCGGGTGTAAGCTACTCTCCTCTGCCTACCCCTTCAGGTAACCCATCGCTTCTTCGAAATAGCAATTCCACAGGTGAAATTATTTTAAATATTGGTAGAGTAGTTTTTGAGCTTATACATTACAAAGGTACAAATGAATTATTTCCTCTTAATTAATATGTGTATAAAGAAAATAGCGCCATCTATATTCCGACTTGTGCAACTGCCAACTGCTAATTTGGATGCCGCGCCAATACCAAATGAGCGGAGGCTATTCGCATAGCAAAGGTCTCTAATTACCATGACAATATGCAGCCTTAGCCGTGATTAATGGCCGTGGCTTCTCATTATTGATGAATAATGACGCGTGCTCGGGTTGAATCATTATAGGCAGTAGCCAATATTAGAAATTAGAACCTTTTAAGAGTTTAAATGAAATTTCCTTCCTGTATGAAATGTATGCACAGCTATTAATTATCTGGAAGTAGAATCATATTTTTTTTCTAATTACATAAAAAATACTTCACGCCGAGTCCCTAACGGGGTAGGCAGAGAGTATAGAGCGCCAGTTCTCTCTAGACTTGCATATATGTGCACTACACATGTAAACGCATACGTAGATATTGATATCAACAGTTTGAATTAAGGCCGATTTTGCCGAGTGGGTTAGTACAAATTAGTTTTTTTCTGAATGTTCACTGATTAATCCCACTACGAGTTTTACGGTAGAGGAAAACACCGAGAGGTAACCTGCAAGCAAACGTGTAAGAAGAAATTCAAAGGCATATGATTGGTCGTGCTTAGGAAATGGCGATGGACATCTTTTACATTTGCATAAGTGCTAATATATATCTCTGCCTACCCCATCCGGATTCCTTCTGGGAATTTGGTTATACATATATTGTATAAGATTGATTTGTTATGTAAGTGTGTCAATAGATGGTGCTGATTTGTTTGTGTTAATTTCTAGATCGCGCTATTGAGAGTCTCGCATGATAAATTACCCTATTGTTATTGTTTATATAAAGATTTACCTTACCATACTGTGAGACAAAAGTTCTATTATTAACCCTTATCATACAACTTAGGGTCCAAGGTCCATCCATTGACATGTATTGATCATTCATTGGCATCCATGATGTAGTTTATGAAACAAATCAATCTTATACCTATGGTCCTTCGAGCCAGAACGAGTTTCGTTTAAATGTATAATCTGATGTATCGCGGGTGAAACCGCTGGTAAATTAATAAAGATTAACCTTGTTTTCATGTACTATATACATGTACCTTACCTTATAGAAGTCCGTAGCCAAATAACACAATTTTTTGTGTTGTGTTCCTACGCGGTGAATAAGGTTTCCAGTAATGAGCTCCTTCTGGAGGGGGGGAGGATTGTTACATTGTGTTGGAAGCAGAGGGATTAAACCCATTATGCTGCCAACACACTATAACTCTCCGAACACAGAGTGGCAACGCGCAAGAGATACTTCGGTATCGTGAGCGTAAATAGGCTACGGTAACCGTTTCCCATCAGGTGGGCCGTATGCTTGTTTGCCACGCTTTATACGCTTATTATAAAAAAAAAAATATGAATATTTAATGTGACGGATCTTATCTTTGCTACAGTATAGACAAAGCTTTACGAGCCAATCGCGCGAGACCCTCCTGACAACCACTAGCCACAAAACAACGAAGTAAGTAAGTAAGAGTAAGCTCAGATAAATCCGAGGGTCACAGTAATTATGTTAACATTTCTGTCCTAAGAATAAGGGTGTATACAGAATGATTTAAATGTTAGTTAACATTTAATAATATACATATCCTCATGCCATCCTCAAGGGTCGGCCACAAGGGTCCTGAAGAGGTAGTCAGATGTATAGGTAGTACCACACACCCATTTTCAGCCAGAGATATATTTTAGGTGCCAACGGGTCAGATGGCGAGTCCATCGCCATTACTGAAAGACGACTATACATACGCCTTTAAATTTCTTCTCAAACGTATGCAGGTTTCCTCTCGATGTTTTCCTCCACCGTAAAGCTCGTGGTGTGACTAGTTACTGTACTTAAGTTTAGAAAATCTCATTGGCACAGTCAGGATTCGAATTTGTGATGCTACTCGAACTCGGCCACCACGAGCTTCACGGTGAAGGAAAACACCGAAATTTTTGTTTTTATTGCATGCTTGTCTTTTGTGTTATAAAAAACGGGACTTCTGCATGAATCAACCACACGCTTTATAGTTATCCTAGTACACATACGCAGTGAAACGTCATGAAAGGATATGAAACTAGACATAAATAAAATTGCGTCCCAAGATATGGAATCTCGAAGAGTAAGCAAGTTTTAGTTCACTTCGAGGTCGTAAAAGTAGGAATGTGAATACTTCAATAAAACCTTGCCACGTTTAGTGATCATAACCCGTCTATACTGTAGTGGGATGTATCTCAAACATTAAAGAACAATGGCAATTTTTCAGAAGAAGAGCAAATATAATGATGACTGTGTTGGTCCTAGTTATTCATGAAATTGAAGCACGAATTGACTCTGTACAACGATCCTCGTAAGTCAACATATATTTTGTACATATACAACATATAGTTTGTAAGTTTGGATGTTTGAATGTTTGCGGTTCTTTAACGGTCAAACGGCTGAACCTATTTGGCTGAAAGTTGAAATGGTGATAGCGTATACCTAGGAATAAGACATAGACAACTTTTTTTTTATCCTGAAAAATTCAAAATTCTTATATTATAATGTATGATGCTCTTTCACGGCATAGCGGCTGAACCGATTCTAGCAGGAAAATTTTCATAGCTACTTTTTCGAACTACACGCGGGCGAAGCCGCGGGCATAAGCTATATATATATCTGGCGGAAAGATGGTGTATGGTACTACCTATACACCTCTGCCTCCCCTTGTGGGAAGGCGTGAGGATATATATAAGTATGTAAATACATAATTATATAGGGGTTATATATAGGGGTGTAGTAGGGGTGTAGTAGTGTAGGGGTGGGTAATTATGTATAGGGGTGGATATACCAGACGATGTTTTACTAGACAGTAAAACATCGTCTGGTATATCCACCCCAAACCTAGGTAAGTAATGTAGTTTCTTCCTAACAAGTGTTCATCCTAATTGCCCTACGGTGAAAACCACGCTGACCCCGAGCTTCCATCACGATAATTAAAGTCATGTTACGAGGCATACGAATTCGGATTTACTACGTTTACAAGGCTAAGGCGAGTCCGTTATTAATTAAAGTAATATTTTTTTTACATATTTTACATATTCTCAAGGAACTCGAGGGACATACGTACAACGCTAGGCGTGTATGTATAATATTACTTAATTTTTTTATCAAAATTTGTTCCTACTAACATAGTTTCATAAGTAAAATCTTGTGCTTCCTAACACTATTTAATACCTAATATACCTGGGACAATTCCACACAAATTGACCTAGTCCCAAATTAAGCAAAGCTTGTGTTATGGTAACTAGACAACGATACATTTACTTATATAGATAGATATATACATAAATACATAGGACATCCAAGACTAAGGTACAAATACTCGTCACACAAATATCTGCCCTCAGGGGGATTCGAACCCGCGACCTCAAGTTTCGCAGTCAGGAGCTCTAACCACTAGACCAGACGGTCGTCATGCATACGATCCGAAATAAACATTATTATATTCTACTTCTATTTCTTTATTTTATATAATACCTTAAACTTAAGGATGTATGAAAAGAATAATGAATCTAGCTCGATGAAGGGAATGAGATCTGCAATTCTAGAGAGAGCTGGCGCTCTATTCTTTCTGCATACACTCTAGAAGGGATTCAGTTCCATGGTATGTATGTATATAAAACATAAGTCATTGTTTGAGAATATCACCAACACTACACACAACCGACCACTGTTCCGTCCTCGCCGGCGAGGCTCGACGCGAATAAGCCGTAATGTTCCCCCCCGACCTCTGCCGCAAACGCCGGCCCGCGCCGAGCCAGACGCCAAATCCCGCCCCAAATAATATTTAAATAAAATTACCAGTCCAGCCCAGCTCCCTTGCTCGCGATCCAGCAACGCCCTAAGCCGAGGTTCGTACCCCACAGGTGGTGCCCTTAGCTGTGTTGCTTAAAAATAAAGTGTCTGGCTGGAGGCCTAGGTCTCGCCATTGACCGGTTAAGTAGCAAAAGTTCCCGGAACTCACGCTACGAGAGACAATACAAAAAAAATATTGAGAATATTCTAAGTCCTTGTTTTGAAAGTGTTTAATTTAACCACGTATATATAAGCCAGCTTGTAATTTTAAAATATAATTAGATCTCTCCCAGCTGGCTACAGTCCAAAACGGTTCTATTATTCTCATGAAAATGTGAAAATGCAGAGATTGCCAACTTGAAGTGGCGGCTAAAAATGTAAATGATTATGTAATAGACTGCCCGCCTAACTTGCAAACTTCATTCAATGTTTTTTTCTTGTTTTTCTCTTCGCTAATTTGTTTATAATTTGAATTTGGTTATTTCTCTGAGGTTCTAGTCTTAGACATTGTAATTATTATATAATACTAGAATACCCGGCTTCGCGTTGCTTATGCTAAGGTTTTTGTTATCATTGTAAATAAATAAATACTTACTCAATCCAGTCAACAGATATCGCCATCTCTTAGAATCGTTTGGTTGCTCCAACAGATAATTGTGACTGTCAAATATATCTATCCTATCTTTTAAGTTAGAATAAACTGTACACGGTGTGCAAATTTGATTAAAATCGGTTAAGTAGTTTAGGAGTGCATCGCACACAAACAACGTGACGTGTAATTTATATATATTAAGATAATATTTACATGCGTCTTCGGTACTCGAAGGGTTACATAGTATATAGTAATAAATTTAAAAAAACCGAAATAAAAATAGGAAATAAATTTCGATAATATCTTAAAAAGCGTGGGGTGCATAGTGTCAATAGATATAAATATTTTATTGACAGATATTAGTAGAGTGATTATCATTTCGGTAATATCTTAAAAAGCACCCCACGCTTTTAAAGATATTATCGAAATTTATTTTCTATTTTTTAGTTCGGTTT
This sequence comes from Drepana falcataria, assembly GCA_945859725.1. NCBI lineage: Eukaryota > Metazoa > Arthropoda > Insecta > Lepidoptera > Drepanidae > Drepana > Drepana falcataria. The sequence continues at coordinate 2,268,696 of OX243941.1, read as the reverse complement.
TCTATAAAAAGCGTGTTTTTTAGTTTTTTTTAACTATCATTTATTTTCTACTTTTTAGTTATTAGTGTATTGTCATCGGTCCTCGATAAGTCTACAAAGTTTGAACGAAATCTGGCCGTTTAAAGTGGGTCAAAATCGAGCTCAAAGAAGTCGGTTACATACATACATACATACAGGTGAAGCTAATATAAAGCGTGTAAAAATCTAAGCGCGCATAAGATAGTCTGTAAATGACACCGGATGCTAGGGAATGGCGTCAATTTTAATCCCTACTTATAATGTCACTGGATCAAAAGACTCGTTGTTATAATACTAAAGACTAACAATTTTCTTAATAACAATGTATTTGTACACGACGGGGATCATCTCCGGGTGTATCACTGTGCATCCGGGTGTAATATCCGCCATGTTTACCCCTTATCTATAAAAAAAACCTTCGAAGGGGCCTGTGTTGGATATGGACCCCCCGCAAACCTAGACAAAGGACCAGGCACCTTTGGGGACCGAGAATTTCAAAGGCAACGAATAAATTGTTTCTAGGACCGATCTAAGCCTAAACCGAGGTAAAGTAATAGAAGGGTGTGAAAGGATTCCTGCAGGGTCGGCAGCGCGCGAGCAATACCCCTGGTGTTGCAAGAGTTAATAGGTGGCGGTAACCGCTTACCCTCAGGCGGACCGCATGCTTGTTTGCCACCCGTGTGGAATAAAAAAAAGACATAAATCGAGTAGAGCACACGCAATTAATGTCGTTCTTACGGACCCGCATGGTGAGCCACGTTAAAGCCAAATAAGAAAAACATATATATATAAATAAATATATCCTCACGCCTTCCCACAAGGGTCCCCGAAGGGGTAGGCAGAGGTGTATAGGTAATACCCACACACCCACTTTCCGCCAGAGGTATATTAGGTGCCAACGTGACAGATGGCGAGTCCATCGCCGTTACTCAAGCACGACTATACATACATACGCCTTTGTATTTCTTCTCAGACGTATGCCGGGTTTCCTCTCGATGTTTTCCTTCACCGTAAAGCTCGTGGTGTGACTAATCACTGTACTTAAGTTTTAGAAAAACTCATTGGTACAGTCGGGATTCGAACTTGCGACCTTTGCGTCGCAGGCCACTGCTCGAACCACTCGGCCGCTCACGGCTCTATATATATATATATATATATATATATATCCTCACGCCTTCCTACAAGGGTCCCCGAAGGGGTAGGCAGAGGTGCATAGGTAATACCCACACACCCACTTTCCGCCAGAGGTATATTAGGTGCCAACGTGACAGATGGCGAGTCCATCGCCGTTACTCAAGCACGACTATACATACATACGCCTTTGTATTTCTTCTCAGACGTATGCCGGGTTTCCTCTCGATGTTTTCCTTCACCGTAAAGCTCGTGGTGTGACTAATCACTGTACTTAAGTTTTAGAAAAACTCATTGGTACAGTCGGGATTCGAACTTGCGACCTTTGCGTCGCAGGCCACTGCTCGAACCACTCGGCCGCTCACGGCTCTATATATATATATATATATATATATATATCCTCACGCCTTCCTACAAGGGTCCCCGAAGGGGTAGGCAGAGGTGCATAGGTAATACCCACACACCCACTTTCCGCCAGAGGTATATTAGGTGCCAACGTGACAGATGGCGAGTCCATCGCCGTTACTCCAGCACGACTATACATACGCCTTTGAATTTCTTCTCAGACGTATGCAGGTTTCCTCTCGATGTTTTCCTACACCGTTCAGCTCGTGGTGTGACTAATCACTGTACTTAAGTTCAGAAAAACTCATTAGTACAGTCGGGATTCGAACTTGCGACCTTTGGGTCGCAGGCAACTGCTCGAACCACTCGGCCACCACGGCTCTAAGAAAAACAAAAAATAAATATTTTGACTGGATGTAGGCTTTGCAACCTTTGTGCTGATTATTGTAAACCAATGGCTTCATTGCAAAATAACTCGATCAATATCTGAAGTCACTCAGTAGATGGCTGGATCAAGGGCCTGATATAGATTTGCTGCTCGATAAGACACGTATCGTGAGGAGCACACATTTTGCCCAGAACCTAGGCGTGGCTTAAACATATTCTTTCAAACATATGAGTTTGAATTTCTTCTCAAAGTATGCTTTTAAGGCTTCCTTGCGATGTTTTCCTTCACCGTAAATCTCGTGTTGTGACTAATCACTATACTTAATATATTATAATAATATATCCTCACGTCATCCCATAAGGGTCCCCGAAGGGGTAGACAGAGGTGTATAGGTAGTACCCACACACCCACTTTCCGCCAGAAATTAATTTTAGTTGCCAACGTGACAGATGGCGAGTTCATCGCCGTAACTCAAGCAATATGCAGCAAGCAAGTATGCAGGTTTCCTCTCGAAGTGTCGTGATTTCATCATAGTTAATCATTATAGTTCAGTTCATAAAAAGTCATTGGTACGGTCGGGATCCGAACTTGCAACTTTTGTGTTGCAGGCAACTACTCGAACCACTCGGCCATCACGGCTTACATAAATTACTTGATGTACCTTACCTACATTATTTCTCTTAACCTATGATACGTTAGAAAGCGTTTGGTGTCGGTTTTTCTTATGTAATTTAGGTAACATGTCACTTTACGATATTGGACATTTTCCTAAAGGTTTTAAATAAGGGTTGACATTTTCGAAGGTTCTTCGTAATTCTTAACATAATATAGAAATATGGTAACGTGGTCACACTTTTTCTTAGATATCTTACATTCCTTAATACATACAAACCTTAGCATTTTTTTAACATATCTATCTTCAAGGGGTAAAAATAAGAGACAGGATTATTTTTGGGAGAACGTCATTTTATTTACGGTTGAAACAAATATATTTTCACCCACCCACAAAAACCACGCCAAAAGGGTAGGCAGAGGTGTATTTTAAGTGCCAACGTAACGGATGACGAGTCCATAGCCATTTCTCAAGCACAGCTATATATCCATATATGTCTTGGTTATCTTCTCAGACGTATGCAGGTTTCCTCTCGATATTTTCCTTCACCGTAAAGCTCTTGATGTGAGTAATCAATGTTGTAACTAATGATTAGAATAACTCATTGGTACAGTCACGATTCGAACTTGCAATCTTTGTAACAAGCACATAGGAGGAAGCATACGATCTACCTGATGGTAACTTCCCATGGCCCATTCCATGTGGACTCCTGGAAACCTTCCTCATGACAGGAACATAATACCAGTTTCCATTAGCTCTCAAGTTACGAGCTTGGTCTATTCACTCCAATTCCAAACGAGCAATCCGTAATCACCGCAGAAACACAACGCTACCTAAAGGTAGCCTTTGAAAGCGGCCATAGGCGCATGTAATCGCTTCACACCACGGCAGAGAGCATGTTGGCTTGATACCTTTGTGGTGTAAAAAAATATTGACCTGGATCTCTTCTGCACGTCTTCTCATAAGGGTCGATTAGCAGAGGCGTGTAGGTAGTACCCACATACCCACTTATCGAACTCCGAACGGAAGATCAGGTGTGTCTTACCTCTTGTCTCTATGTCCTGTTCTTCTCATATTTTTGATTTGTCTTGCATCTTCTATTGGTCTTCGTAAGCAGGTTCTTGAGCTGATGATTTAGCTCGGTTCCTCAGGTCATGGAGGCGAGAGAGTACACGGTGGTTTGCACATATTCCTTCGCTTGCATGGCCTGAGGAGCTGAGCTTCAGCAATTATTATGTTTTGACTTCCAAAAACTTCTTTTAACAAATGAAACATGAATGAACAACGTGAATCTGAACTCAATAAAGATTGAGGTACTTAAATATTTACTCGCAAATTTTGATAATATTGAGTTCGCAACAGAGTACTCTTATAATGCTGCCAACACAGTATAGCTGTCCGGACAGAGAGCGGTAACGCGCAAGTATTCGGTATCGTGAGCGTAAATAGGCTACGGTAACCGCTTCCCATCAGATGGGCCGTATGGTTGTTTGCCAATCTAAATCTTTGGTGTAATAAAAAACAGATGAGTATGTTGTAATTTTTTTGTATTGCAATAGTCAATAATAACGTTTTGTTGCCACACATAAAGAATTCGTCTTATAGACGAAATGTTTGATAACCAAATAAATATAAAGGTATTTTAATGTATAAAATATTACTTACAAAAAATAAATTATATCAATATTAAAAAAAGGTATGTTTCTACATTAAGGTATAAATGTATTTATAAAGTTATGGGCTTACCCCTTCTCTATTATAAACGTAACAACAATTTCGCGAATTATGATTACTCATTGAGAAGTTTGCGTTTGTATGATATGAATGAAACAGAGTTTTCTTGTTTTTTTGTTTCTTGAACAACGTGAATCTGAACTCAATAAAGATTGAGGTACTTAAATATTTACTCGCAAATTTTGATAATATTGAGTTCGCAACAGAGTACTCTTATAATGCTGCCAACACAGTATAGCTGTCCGGACAGAGAGCGGTAACGCGCAAGTATTCGGTATCGTGAGCGTAAATAGGCTACGGTAACCGCTTCCCATCAGATGGGCCGTATGGTTGTTTGCCAATCTAAATCTTTGGTGTAATAAAAAACAGATGAGTATGTTGTAATTTTTTTGTATTGCAATAGTCAATAATAACGTTTTGTTGCCACACATAAAGAATTCGTCTTATAGACGAAATGTTTGATAACCAAATAAATATAAAGGTATTTTAATGTATAAAATATTACTTACAAAAAATAAATTATATCAATATTAAAAAAAGGTATGTTTCTACATTAAGGTATAAATGTATTTATAAAGTTATGGGCTTACCCCTTCTCTATTATAAACGTAACAACAATTTCGCGAATTATGATTACTCATTGAGAAGTTTGCGTTTGTATGATATGAATGAAACAGAGTTTTCTTGTTTTGGGTAAAATAGTTACTAAATTAACTGCTTTTCCTCGCAGGTTCGCTTGTGTTTTAGTATATGTTTCAGAATTTTTCAGGTTTTTATTCCGGGCTTCTTTTCCTTTTTCTATACTCCAGACAGATATTGCAATTTCTTAATGCCTGTGTCCCAGCAAACCGTCTATCGAAAGTACTTGTTTTCATCCCTCGAAAATTATACAATTTCTTGACGAAATGAATTTGTTGACAGCTGATCGAATATCGTATGTTGGTCGGTTACAAAACGATAACGTGCAAGAGTATACCAAACTCTCCTTCTCACTTATGATATCAGAAGGTGTTCTTGGAAAGTCAAAGTTAACTTCAACCTTAAAGAAAATAAAACCGATCGCAATTAAAAATGCTTAGGCATTCCAACGCACGGTGGATCCAACTGGCTGTAAATAAATATCAAATAATTATTAACGTGATTTTTCCATTTTCATTGTTAGATACTCGATGGTTGACGTCATTAAACTCTCGTTAAATGCACTTCACAGAGCATGAGTGAGCAAGCGCCGGGCTTGTTTACTTCATTGGTGCCTCCTATCTATGCAATCAACATTGTGACGTTAGTACTTTCATAGTAATTGGAAAATTGCTGGCTAGTAGTGCATAATGACGACCGTCTGGTCTAGTGGTTAGAGCTCCTGACTGCGAAACTTGAGGTCGCGGGTTCGAATCCCGCTGAGGGCAGATATTAGTGTGATGAACACGAATATTTGTACCTTAGTCTTGGATGTCCTATGTATTTAAGTATATATCTATCTATATAAGTACATATATCGTTGTCCAGTTACCATAACACAAGCTTTGCTTAATTTGTGCAAAATTGTCCCAGGTATTTTATTATTTATTTATTTATAATGGCGATGGACTCGCCATCTGTCACGTTGGCACCTAATATACCTCTGGCGGAAAGTGGGTGTGTGGGTATTACCTATACACCTCTGCCTACCCCTTCGGGGACCCTTGTGGGAAGGCGTGAGGATATATTATTATTAATAGAAACAGTTATAAAATAAATCGTGCAATAAATGGCACCTAAAATATATCTTAAATATATATATATTTAAAAAAAAACGTCGTGGTGGCCGGGTGGTTCGAGTACTTGCTTGCACACTGTCGACTGTACAAAGTACTGTACAAGTTTCTAAACTTAAGTGCAGTGATAAGTCACACCATATGCGTCACTTCATGAGGTGAAGGAAAACATCAAGAGCTGGATACGTTTGAGAAGAAGAAAAAACCTGTTCGTACAAATACCTTATCACGTAAATTTATGGATCAACGAAAAGCAACTCTTGCTCCGATATTTATTATTATTATGAAATTAAATCACTACAGGTGTTTTACATAGTAAAGTAAAATTTTGTATCTTAGTTTATTTATATTATGCTTTATGTCATACATTTTCCAGAAATTATAATACCTTAGAACCTTGCTGAACCTTACCCGGGAAACCTTAGAAGTAAATAAGCGTGAATATTATTAATATGCTTCCCGACTGCTACTTAACATAAAAATGAAATGACAAATGACAGTCGCATGTCACCGTCTTCTGCAGCCTTATCCCCTTTGCTTCCGTATAATTCGCTAATCAACTTTAAATGGCCTTCATCTCAGCCACTTATGAGGACACAACCCTTACGCGATATCTCTCTGACGTGGCTGTAGAGTAATGGTAGCGATTAAGCGGCTTTGCTTTTTAATTAATCCCTCCGAAGTCTGAGTAGCGTGCTGACTTTGCTTTAGTAGGTTGGTGACCTTTACATCTCATATACATATTGTTACTAGCTAAGAGGAGGGAGGAATATCAGAGGAAGTTTGAAAATAGCTTGAATGCAGTTGAGATGCGATCTCTTCGAAAAATGTGCGGAGTAACGATATTAGATCGAATCCGCAATGAAGAGATTCGCAAATCAACTGGCGTGAATGAGGGCGTGATTGTAAAGATGAAGAAAGGCATGTTACGTTGGTTTGGACACATAGAAAGGATGAGTGAAGAAAGATTGACGAAACAGATATACAAAGCAAAAGTGTGTGCAAGAAGAGGCAGAGGAAGGCCACGTTCCAACTACCTGGATCAAATAGATCGGACTCTCAAGGACGGGAACGTTAATAGTACTCGAAACCGACGAGCATGTATGAAGAGACTGATGAATGTGGACGAAGCGACAGAGGTATGTAAGTCTAGAGAGAACTGGCGCTCTATACTCTCTGCCTACCCCGTTAGGGACTTGGCGTGATGATATGTATGTATGTACTAGCTATGCCTCGCGGCTTCACTCAGGTAAATTTGATAACATTGTAAGCTTTTTTCTGGAATAAAATAATATTCTATTGGTCATAATAAAATTAATGATTTCCCGTTGCCATTTTCCCTGCAGAGTACAGCATGCAGTTGTTCAAGAAGGGTGTGAGATTAATGCCGCGCGCGAGCAATGCTCCTGGCGTTGCAAGCGTTCACAGGCGGCGGTAACCGCTTACCATCAGGCAGACCACATGCTGCATTGACACCCTTGTAGTATTATAATATATATGCATATTTTTCAAGGATGCGTAACTAAAATGTTGACAATTTAGTAGGTATATCGCCAGCGAAATGTTAATATTGTAGCACGTTACCTACCACTTCTGGGACCTTTGTGGGAAGGCATGGTAATAAAGATCATGTTAATGGAGTTTGAAGTCAGCTTTTATGGCGCGATTAGAAAATAGTTCTCGACAAACGAAACCAGATGTTTAGCTTAACGACTGCGACGCCTTATTGAGCTCTATTTAGGTGGATTAAACTTCACCATATGTTGTTTTACCAGTGTTTTTGTTAAATTAATTTGAAGGCTTTTCACTTACATGCACATATATTACGCCGAGTAACATCACGGGGTGGGTTCATGACATATGCGGGTGTAGTGTTCGCACACACTAGCAAGTCAACGCTTAACCCCATGCAAGTGCTCCAAAGCCGGTTTCTCCGGAGAGCCACAGGTGCCCCGTGGTACATGCGTAATAGTCAACTCCACGTTGACCTCAAAGTCCCCACTATAAAACAGTTTTTGAAAAAACTAGCCAAACGTCATTTCGATTCTGCTGAAAATCACCCCAACCCTCTCGTCGTATCGGCCGCCCGATACACTCCCTCCCTTATCTCCAAGATAAGGCGTCCAAGACATGCCGTCATTGAACCGGATGACGACATAACGGTCCTCCAGGACGCCCGATGAAAACACACCAACACTACACACAACCGACCACTGTTCCGTCCTCGCCGGCGAGGCTCGACGCGAATAAGCCGTAATGTTCCCCCCCCGACCTCTTCCGCAAACGCCGGCCCGCGCCGAGCCAGACGCGCAAATCCCGCCCCCAAATAATATATAAATAAAATTAACAGTCCAGCCCAGCTCCCTTGCTCGCGATCCAGCAACGCCCTAAGCCGAGGTTCGTACCCCACAGGGGGTGCCCTTAGCTGTGTTGCTTAGTACTAAAGTGCCTGGCTGGAGGCCTAGGTCTCGCCATTGACCGGTTAAGTAGCAAAAGTTCCCGGAACTCACGCTACGAGAGACAACACAAAAAAAAAAAAAAAAAAAAAAAAAAACGGGGTGGGTAGAGCATATAGGCTAACCTAGATAACAAATTATGAAGAGACTGATGAATGTGGACGAAGCGAAAGAGGTATGTAAGTCTAGAGAGAACTGGCGCTCTATACTCTCTGCCTACCCCGTTAGGGACTCGGCGCGAAGATATGATGATTATTATGATAAGTAACAGCTTAAATTCAAATTGAAGTGCATCCAATTATAAAGACTGAAGGCGAACGGGAGTGACAAATTGCAGGAAACGGTCGAACTCCCCTTCGCCGCCATTACGAGTTTACGAGAAACGAATTAAGGCGGAATAAATATGGGCTCTTTCATCCACCATAAGGGTCCACGAAGGGGTGTATAGGTACTAGATATATGTATTTAGGTGCCAACGTGAAAGGTGGCGAGTTACTTTTTTTATACCACTTGGTTGGCAAACAAGCATACGGCCCGCCTGATGGCAAGCGGATACCGCCGCCTATTAATGCCAATACTCTGATTTACTCCAGCACGAATATACATAAGTTTTTTAATTTCTTCTCAAACGAATGCAGGTTTCCTCTGGATGTTTTTCTTCACCGTAAAGCTCGTGGTATGACTAATCACTGTACTTAAGTTCATAAAAACTCATTGGTACAGTCGGGATTTGAACGTGCAATCGTTGTGTTATATGTACATATATACACCGTATACATATAGCCTACGGAAGGCGTTTGGTGATTTTTGTTTACCCAAAAAGTGCTCAACGCGCCTGATGAAGGTTTCATTTCAAAAAACCTGTCTAGTACATAAGTCAATTTGAATTGCGACCGTTTCATTTTTTATATTCACTCAGCATTCTTCTTGAGCTTCACACCGTACTCTAGGGAAAAGAAGTAATGAAATGGATAAAACGAGGAAAATAATCTTCAATGTTATATTAAGTCGCAGACCATCGTCGGAGTGTATTTTGCATTCGAATGCCGCATTTGACACGGTGCCAGAACACAATACTTGGCCCATTCTATTGCAATCAACTCGCTGTGATTTATGAGACAGCTTTGATCGGCTTGAAATCATACCATTCTGCTTTTATATTTTAAAAGCTGTATCTGTACCTGCGAAGGACTGCTGGCAGATGCTGGGAGGCCTATGTCCAGCAGTGGACTAGAGTGGGCTGATGATGATGATGAATGATCTGTACCTGTATTTAGTTTGTATGTTGATGTCTGTAATAGCTATTGAGGTCCATTTGATTATGGTATGAAAAAGCCGTATTGGCCGAGTGGTTCGAGCAGTTGCCTGCGACACAAAGATCGCAAGTTCGAACTCCGACTCCAATGAGTTTTTTAGAACTTTAGTACAGTGATGCAGGTTTCCAATCGATGTTCTCCAAGACGAACTTTAGCCAACTCATCACACATCTATCTAATCTTACTAATATTATAAATGTGAAAGTTTGGATGTTTGCGGTTCTTTCACGGCCAAACGGCTGAATCGAATTGGCTGAAAGTTGAAATGGTGATAGCTAATACCTAGTATTCCTAGGCTACTTTTTTTATTCTAGTTCTTATATTATAATGTATGATGCTCTTTCACAGCCTAGCGGCTGAAACGAGTCTAGCAGGAAAATTTCCAAAGCTACTTTTTCAAACTCCACGCAGGCGAAGCCGCGGGCATAAGCTAATATTCTCATAAATGTTGTGTACCTCTAAGGCGGCATGCAAGCACGCGGCCCGCCTGATCGTAAGCGTTTACTGTCTTCGTGACGACCTGTAGTCTCAATTACATAATATAATATGATCACGAACTCGGATACATATCGTGTTGTAATATCACATAAGCACGCTCAGTCTGCCGGAATAGTAGCCAATGCGCATTTCCTCTTTCTATCTCTTCCGGTCAGGCTGCGGCTGTCATGCTCAAACTGTTTTTATAATAAAATAAATTACATTTTCCATTCATATTATTTACAGGTATATTGTCTCTGTATTGGCTCGTAATGAATGGATGATATTTTTTATGTTATTTAAAAAACTGTAATATTTTAGAGTAAAGGTTCACACTTCAACCGTAATAATGAGTTTTTTTTTCCGAGCTAAGTATAGTGATTTATTATACTCCGGGCTTCATTAAGTAGCTAAACATCGAGAGGAAACCTGCATAAGTTTCACTACAGTACTATCTACAGTCATTTTTGAGCAACGGCGGCAGACTGGCCATCTATCATGTTGGTAATTAAATGAATCAATAGGGAAAATAGTGAAAGAGGAATCTAAGTGATGCTTTTTGATTTTGATTGTTCGTCACGTTCGATCGTTCCCTATTTATGTTATTAAATTCAGTAAACTACGTAAAGAAACATATGTTTTGCAATTACGAGGTAAGAAAAGAATGTCATTCATGAAGTACTCAGGTCAAAAATATTGCATTGGAGAGAGATAAGTATAAGTAGTTGCATCCCAAGCCCAAACAAAAGCACAACTTAAAAAAATCCCCATCTTATTAAAAATATATATACCTACCTACTAAGTCGCAAGAGTAGAAAAAGTTTGAGAACCTGTATTCTACAAGCGTCGAAGCAACACAGAATATGTTATATTGTTGCCGTCGAGCGACCCGGACGGAAGCCACTAGACGCTGGATTGGCTGCTAGATATATCCATATTATCACACTCTAGCTGCAATCCACTTAGGATTTATGTATAGTAGGAAAAATATACGCTACAAAGGTTTCTGAAGTGTAGATAGAAATGACGAAGCTCACACAGAACAAAGGAAGTAATTTAACAATGTCTTATATATTAATTTCAAATCTTGAGAAGCTACACTCTCTCTTTTTCCTTTCCGATCTCTAAGTGTCTTATTTTTCTCTCTAATCAGTATAACTCACTCTTTCCCACAAAGGTTCCCTAAGGGGTAAGCAGAGGTGGATAGGTAGTACCGCGACACTATCCGCCAGAACTATATTTTAGGTGCCAGTTGGTTGTATTCTAACTTATCCATGACTACTTTTATATATATTACTAGTTGTCCCGCCCAGCTTCGCTCGGGTGAAAAAATACGATGGTGGCGCCACCTATCGCGTCCAATTGTGAATCTAAACCATTCCCAGATCCCCTTGAACACACACAAAAAATTTCATCAAAATCGGTCCAGTCGTTTGGGAGAAGTTCAGTGACATACACACTCACAGAAGAATTATATATATAAAGACTATCTATACATACAAATGAAAAAGCTAAAGTATGCAAATACAGGGGTCTAGGCTCCGAATATGATTTTGTCCCATTCGGTGTCGAGACCCTTGGTCCGTGGGGTCCTAGTGCCACAAAGCTATTTAAAGAAATAGCAAAAAGGTTAGTCGACATCACAGGAGATCGAATAGCTGGCAGCTACCTCGGACAAAGAATTAGCCTAACTATTCAAAGGGGGAACGCTGCCAGTATCTTCGGAACCCTGCCTAAAGGGACTCCTTTTAACAATATTTTTTAGTTATTATATTATTATTATTATTTTATTTTTAGTAGTAAGTAGTTACTGTACCTATGTATTAATGTTATACATACATATCATCACGCCGAGTCCCTAACGGGGTAGGCAGAGAGTATAGAGCGCCAGTTCTCTCTAGACTTACATACCTCTTTCGCTTCGTCCACATTCATCAGTCTCTTCATACATGCTCGTCGGTTTCGAGTACTCTTAACGTTCCCGTGCTTGAGAGTCCGATCTATTTATTTATATTAATGTTATTGTTATACCTCAATAAATTGTCTGTCTGTTTTTCTCGAGTAATCTCTGAAATGGCTAGACTGATTTTGACGGAACTTTCACTGGCAGATAGCTGATGTAATAAGAAGTAACTTAAGCTACTTTTATTGTAAGAAATGGAACAATAACTTTTTGTTAAATTCCACGCGGGCGAAGTCTCGGGCACAGCTAGCTTAATATATAAGACATGACCGAAGAATTTTCGCCCAGAGGGCATCAAACCTGTCGCCTCAAGCTCCGAAGCTGGAAAAAGCAAAGCGAAATAACTAAGTTGCTTAATAAGAAATACTTGGGATACTCGAAGAAACGTCCGAGTGTACTTAATTATCCTATTACTTAGGTACTTAGGACCCGGGGTGAGGCCCGGTTGGGTATCTGTCAAGGTGATGTATAAGGTAAACTTAGTAGGAGTTCCTTGCTAACAATTCAATGATAAATCTGAGCCGGCCGTGATGTTCGACAGTGGAATTTATCTTATAACTATAGTAAATAAATGCCTTGGAGCGACCCACACAAACTGACATAATCCCAAATTAAGCTATCGAAACGTAGATATGTAATATACTTGTACTATCGAAACGAAATAAATCTTAATTTTTTTTTTATTATTAAACTTTATGTTTCTTAATTGAGAGACTGATGAATGTGGACGAAGCGAAAGAAGTACGCAAGTCTAGAGAGAACTGGCGCTCTATTCTCTCTGCCTACCCCGTTAGGACCTCGGCGTGATGATATGTATGTATGTTTCTTAATCTGAATGTGTAACAGTTTAAGACGAACACAGCATGTAAATTATTAGATACTTGTTATTTGCTTAAACAATAGTGAATTTGTTAATTAAATGCAATTACTTATATTTATGAAGGGTATTTACAGCTTTATCGAGCATAGATTATTTCGTACATACATACATATCATCACGCCAAGTCCCTAAACGGGGTAGGCAGTGAGTATAGAGCGCCAGTTCTCTCTAGACTTACATACCTCTTTAGCTTCATCCACATTCATCAGTCTCTTCATACATGCTCGTCGGTTTCGAGTTTTTTTCTTTATTTTTTCTTTTCCGTTTTCTCTCGATGTTTTCCTTCACCGTAAAGCTCGTGGTGTAACTAATATAATCACTGTACTTCAGTTCAGAAAAACTCATTGGTACAGTCAGGACTTGCAATCTTTGTAAACCACTTGGCCACCACGGCACGGATATATTTACTTATCTAATTATAATTTATCATCTTTCAACATTAATTAAACTTTTAATATGACATAATTATAAAAGAACAGATGAAACATGTTAATTAAAGAAATATGACGACAAAATATAAAAAAATACGGAATTACTGATAAAAAGAAATAGGGCACCTTTGAAAAGAGATGGGAAAATTAATCACATTTAATTTAGTGATAAGCGCATTCATTACTATGGCTTCGTTCACAACTTCACTGACCTCGGCACCAGATCGAATACGACATGACTGCGTGGAAAGCAACCTTACTATTTAATTGGAATCAGTAGAACCTGAAGACCCCTTACTTCTTAAGGTTTGTCTCTAACCGGATTATAAGGTTTTCTGTAATAAAACATATTCTATGTACTCTAGCTAATCGTTCGTTAATAGTAAATTGTTTTAAATGTCAAATATATATATATATATATATATATATATATTTTATATAATATGCTTCGTTATACATCATATTAAACAAAGTACAATTTGGCGGTCTTATCGCACTCGGCGATCTCTTCCAGACAACCTTTGGATGGAATAAACCTACGTAAGTAATTTGGTATATGAAAGTGTACGGCATCTTATTAAGTAAAATTACATTTATATTATTATATATATATATATATATATATATATATATATATATATATATATATATAGGTATATCAAAACAATAAAATTTTTTTTTTAAAGTTATTGCATAGCCTGGATCAAATAGATCGGACTCTCAAGGACGGGAACGTTAAGAGTACTCGAAACCGACGAGCATGTATGAAGAGACTGATGAATGTGGAGGAAGCGAAAGAGGTATGTAAGTCTAGAGAGAACTGGCGCTCTATACTCTCTGCCTACCTCGTTAGGGACTTGGCGTGATGATATGTATGTATGTATAATTATTGCAAGGAATAATTTTTTTGCGTGAAATAGGACTAGGAATCAACACAAGCTTTCGCATTCACGATATTGGTTGGATACAATCTTTTAGCATTTAGCAAAGTAGAGGATAAGGTTCTCCCGGTAAATACTACTGATATTATAAATATGTAAGTTTGTAAGGTTGTTTGTAACTCAATCGGGTCAGAACGGCTGAACGGAATTCAACGACACTAGGCAATGAGTATATTAGCTGAATCCAAGGATATATTTTGTATCAGAATAAAAATCTACCATCATCATCATCATCATATCATCACGCCGAGTCCCTAACGGGGTATACCGAGAGTATAGAGCGCCAGTTCTCTCTAGACTTACAAACTTCTTTCGTTCCTCCACATTCATCGGTCTCTTCATACATGCTCGTCGGTTTCGAGTACTCCACCAGTGAAATTAAGTTTACACGGCTGATACCGCGGAGCGCAAAAAGTTCTTAAATAAAATCCTCTAGCATTTAGTGAGGTAAAGAGGGTACTGACAGTACCTACCTAGCATTCACGAATAGCGAAGACCCCCAAAAATATTTATAAAACCTGCAACCCGAGTCAGAGCCTGCGCCTTAAGTGGGCACTTAAGATCTGCCATTCAATATCAAGTGATTGATTTTTCCTTCGAATAAGAAATCTTTAAACATAAGGGACTATAATTTACCCATTACAAGAGAACACAGAAGGTAGGGTTCAATCTTCGTTTGGATTTAAGAGACTCGTTCGCAAGTTCGAATCCCGACTGTTCCAATGACTTTCTGAACTTCGGTATAGTGATTACACCACGTATCACACCACGAGCTTTAAGGTGAAGGAAAATATCAAGAGAAAACCTTCATACGTTTGAGAAGAAATTCAAAGGCGTATGTGTAGTCGTACTTGAGTCACGCTAAGTTAAATATATCTCTGGTTGAAAGTGTTTGTGGGTACTACCTATACACAGCTGCCTACCCCTTCGGGGAAAAGCTGATTGTGTCATAAACCATTGCAAACAAAACATGAGTTTAAATATTGTAAACATAATGACCAGTTACGTGATTCCAATAAAATCCAAGTCACTTGAATGTATAAGGGGAATAGTTCGAAAGTCTTATATCATGTCGAAGAAAATTCAATAAAGGTTGAGCATAGTTATGTTGAGCACAACTTGAGTCGAGCGCAACTTTGCCTTGTTACGTCACGACGTATGCCCTGCTCAAGACTACAATATATGAAACTTGGAAGACATGACGGCTTCGTAGCGATTAGATAAGTGTTATGAAAAATTCACGTATCGCAATTTTGAGCTTTAGTACAGGGACTTTAAAGGCTTACTTTGTTCAACGGTCATTTACTTAACGCCAACCTAACATGCGTGTATGCGTTGATGCAGCGTGCATGGCTTATTATAGGAAAATATTTTGATTCCAGCGTAGTTTCTTTTTATTCCTTATTCCGATAGGGGTCATTTAATCATTTTAAAAGTTGTATATGTACCTCCGATGTGTGTGTAGAGAATACTATTGTAGGTATAAGTTCTTGTAGAAAAACAGATCTATTGGGATAGAACAAAATTAACCAGCGACCGAATTACATGTTTTAGACTTAAACTTATTAAAATAATCGCTTGTAATTGAATATAGGTAGGTAGTTTATAAGTTTAACTGACCTGCGGGGTAAAGTTGGGTGGTTGCAGCGGATTGCACGTAGGTGGCGCTGCGGTACTTCCATAGTGCTGCTGGTAGGACGACGTTAAGATCTTCTTGTGCGCAGACGCATGCGCGCGGTACGCACTTACACTTAATTTCATTATAATTTTTTATATATTTGTTTACTTAATAATCTATAATTTACGTTGAGCTCACATTCTAATAACATTTAAAGTGTCATGTCATTTTATTCGATCTAGATCATATAACTAAACACTGTACCTACATGAGAAATATATTTTTATAATAAGGTCTAAACACAACCGTTCAAAGTGGCACATCATTGGATCTGAAACAAAAGAAGTATATATTAGAATTTTGTATTCCTTCACGCCTTCCCACAAGCGTCTCCGAAGGGGTAGGCTGAGTTGCTTAGTACCCACACTGCCACTTTTCGTCAGCGATATATTAATGTGCCAACGAGGCAGGTGGTGAATTTATCGCCGTTCCTCAAGCCCGACTAAATACGTCTTTGAATTCCTTCTCAAACGTATGCATGCTTACTCTGAACGCTTTCTTTCACCGCAAATCAAGGAACATTCATTGGTGCAGTCGTGATTAGAACTTGCAATATTTGTTGCTTGCTCATCCACTCGACAACCAGGGTATAATTTGTACTTTGTATAGCACATGTATGCATTGTGATAGCCAAGAGTTCAATGACATGGATCTACTAATAGACCCTTAATGGGTCTCGGATTTCATGACACGAGTCTGACAGATCATCACTGTTGGTAAACCGTAGTGGCATGGCAAGTCCTTTTTGTCTTCATAGATCGATATGCCGGTATGGGGGCTAAACTGACAATTTTATTAGTCCAAGAGCCCGCGACGATTCAGACCTTGGTTATTTTATAATTGTTCGTATCTAATGTATACAAAAACACATAGATCCTTCAAATTAAGTTACAAAAGTATGTTCACAACTCAAATAAGACACAACTTGGGGATAAGCCCCAAAAGAGAGTGAGCATGTATAGTCGAAATGAAAACCCGCGAAAACGCACAGTCGTCAAACGGCGACAGATAAGCAATATCAACTTAGTCTGTGCCTAAACATTGACATTCTTTCCGCAAATGATCCCAAAGGTAAAACTTCAACGCAGATATAAACCCTTAATTAAAGCTTAAATAAATTAATTTCCACAATAAAATTTGAACAGGGCCATAATTTAAGGCGTCTACATATTAAATTTACGTAGACTCCGCACAGGTTTGACAGGGCGATTAAGTATAATTGAACTTGAGAAACCAGGTTAAAGTGAGTTTAACATGACCTGGGTACCTTCGCTTTAATAATATAATGTGGTGTACTGATAGCCTAATTACTCATATTAAGTTTCCATGTCTCGTCGCGTCGTAGGCAGTTAATTGCGCAGTCATCTGAATTAACGATCGCAAGTTCGATGCCTGTCTACAGAATTTATTTTTTATATAAGTAACTGAATTATAATTTTAAGTGTACGTACAATATATTATTGCGAGTGCTAAATATGTCAGCCACAAATAAATAATATTGAAATAAATGTCGGAGTTAAATTTTCGCACCCTCTTTTCGTAGAGTGTGGTTTCTCTTTGATGTCGATAATATTAAATGCATTCAAATTACATATTTGTTAACAATTTTTGTTAGCTTATTACAAAATTTTTATGGACTAATTTTCCTTGCCTTTAAATAATACTGGAGCGAAATTCAAACATCTATGAAATATCGTCCCCGAGAAACGAAGCAAGATGAAATGAGGATGTTAAATTATACCTTTGCCCTTTGGGGACTATATGGCAAGGCGTGAGGAGCTATTTATATAATGCACTAGCTTATGCCCGCGGCTTCGCCCGCGTGGAGTTCGAAAAAGTAGCTTAGGTATTTTCCTGCTAGAATCGGTTCAGCCGCTATGCCGTGAAAGAGCATCATACTTTATAATATCAGAACTTTGTATTTACGAGAAAAAAAATAGCCTTTGTCCTATTCCTAGGTATAAGCCATCACGATTTCAGCTTTCAACCAAATCGGTTCAGCCGTTTTGCCGTGAAAGAACCGCAAACATCCAAACATACAAACTTCCACATTTATGATATTTGTAAGAAGTAAGATTAAGAAGGAATGTCGCCCTCTGTTAGATTTGTCATAAAGAAAGTAACAAGACGTCTAGAGGTTAGAGCTCCTGACTGCGACTTGAGGCCGCGGGTTCGATTCCCGCTGAGGGCAGATGATGTGTGATCAACACGAGTATTTGTTTGTACCTTAGTCTTGATTGTCCTATGCATCTATGTATATCTACATATTTATGTAAGTATATTGTTGTCTAGTTATATGGTAACTAGACAACAAACTACTTACATAAACAAGCTTTGCTCAATTCGGGAGTATGTCAATTTGTGTGTAGTAATAATAAATGAATTACGACAGTGCGAGGATATTTGTACCTCTTTCACGGTTGAACAGCAAAACAAAATTAATGAAATTGGGTGAAATTAAATGATTTGCCTAATTAACATAGAATATGTTATATTCTAGAACAAAATCCTGCTAATGTAGCCGCGGGACATAACATGTACAGTAAAATCTTTCTTCAACGAAATACTATCGACATTGGAACATAATTTAGTCAATCTCTATAGATGGAGGCGCCGAATAGTCGACGAGAAGCGAGTGATAGCAGAAATCTTCCTCAACAGAGGCGCAGCTTTATTGATTTAACTAATGTCCCCTCTAGATTAAAAGGCCAGTGAAATTACAGTGGGGCAGAATCAATTGCTGACCCTATATACATCTCACGCCTTTCTATAAGGGCCACGGCAACGGGGTAGGCAGATGTGTATTAATATACACACCATCAAAAGAATATCTCCGGAGATATACTTTTAGTCGTAACGTGTCAGAAGGCGAATCTATCGCTGTATCTCAAGCACGACTATACATACGACTTTGTTTTTCTTCTCAAACGTATGCAGGTTTCCTGTCGATGTCTTCCTCATCGCTAAGCCCACGATGTGACCAGTCACTATACTTTAAACTATACATGCATACATATCATCACGCCGAGCCACTAACGGGTTAGGCAGAGAGTAAAGAGCGCCAGTTCTCTTACATACGTGTTTCGCTTCGTCCACATTAATTAGTCTCTACATACATGCCCTCATTCACGTCAGTTGATTTGCGAATCTCTTCATTGCGGATTCTATCTAAGATTTTATGATTGGAAGTAGGTAAGGTAAGGAAATATATTTAGAGAAATGTCAACACTCTTTCATAACAACATATTTTTAAGCTATTGCATAGCTTCTATCGCGGGCCTTGAGCGTGGAGAACGAATCCAGAAATTCCGTAACGAAAATAACCTAACACTTTCAAAATTTAAACACATTTGAATATAGAACAGTTCCAAATTCAAAATTGCCAGGAAATATGGAAACAACTAAACTGAAAAAGCATGCCTAGTACGTAAGCAGCTGTTTGTGAGAAAGTATATACGTGTATTGCATAAGTTGATAAAAAATGCTATGCAATAGCTTTACCGCGCCAGTCCACGAGTGCCACACGTTTTTATTTATCATAAAACGGCGATGGTAATTGTAACACTTTACATAAAAATTAAAACAATACGAGGCGTCCCATTCCGTATAAACGGCACAAATTATGGAATGTCCGGAATGGTACAGCTGGAACATAAAACATTCCATTTTGACGCGCGCTCACACGTCTTGCGTTTCATTGTAGCATGACAACGGTTGTAGGCAAGGAGCTGGGAATGAATACACCTCTTTACAAAATACAGGTAACAAGTAATAAGGGGTTTGCCAAGGCCATGAATTAAATAAATAATAAATACCTGGGACAATTCCACACAAATTGATGTAGTCCCAAATTAAGCAAAGCTTGTGTTGTGGTAACTAGACAACGATATATTTACTTATATAGATAGACATATACATAAATACAAGACATCCAAGACTAAGGTTCAAATACTCGTGTTCATAACACAAATGTCTGCCCTCAGCGGTCGAACCCACGACCTCAGGTTTCGCAGTCAGGAGCTCTCACTAGACCAGACGGCTGCCAAAGTTAGCTAGGCAGATTACCTCAAAGAGATCCTGCAACGCAATGATTTCAAGTTCGAATCCCGACTGTAGCAATGAGCTCTTTTGATTTAGTGATCAATCACACCCCGGTACGGAAGGAAAACGTCGAAACTTACGCTGAAGCAGTAATTCAGAATATGTGTTAAACATAACGGAACAGAACAAACCACCAGCTTCCAAGCTATCCACATTAAAATTCCAAGAATGTGACGTTCGTATGTACATTTTTATACCATGTAATTTACCGCACGAGTTGTACTTTACGATGCGATTATGTTGTCGATTTACTATGAGCACGAGGCTTGTAGCACACAGAACATGGAGTCGTATAGTTAGAAGGATGTCTTACGTCTGCCAATACATACAATAAATCATAAATATCTTGGCACAGTTCCACACAAATTGACTTAACCGGAACTGGGAACTAGACATAAGATAAATATATATATATATATATATATATATATATTTATCACTACATAGTAATTACCAAACAAAGTCGCTTCTGACTAAAGTCGGATTTTGATGCGGTTTATGTATATATATATATATATAAATATTTTTATTTATTTATTAAAACTTCCTGCAAGCATTATTGCAAAGGCGAACTTAATGCCGAAGGCACTCTCTACCAGTTAACCTTTGGGTGGTGCAGAGATAGGTAAGGCATAATTTCATAATATAAAACAAAGTCACTCCCGAAAAATTCAAAAAATACCATCGTGCAACAACCTTTTTCACCAGATATGCCTCCAGCCGACTTCTTTCTTTTTCCTAAACCCAAATTACCACTTCTTGGTACCCGTTTTCATTCAGTAGAAAACATTAAAAAAAATTCGCGGCGAGGACTGGACTCCATTCCCGAAAAGCATTGCCGCGTTTTTGATTATTGGATTATTCGTTGGCGTAAGCATATCGCTTCTGAAGCAGCATACTTTGTAGGTGATAAAATAAATTCATGACGAATAACTAACACTGTGTGTATTATTGATCTTTTCTCGGTACATTCATTGTACATTACACGAGAGTTGTCAACGGCGAAAAGCCTTATTACACTGCTACCCCTCAGAGACCTCGAAATAATGCGACAAGACATATTAATATCGTATTATAATTCTCGATCCAGTGATGTCAAAATAGATTTACATCGTAGGGGATCCTTTGGATTTTTTCGCCATTATTTTATTTTATTTTAATAGGACAACATACAGTTACATACATACATACATACATATCATCACGCCATGTCCCTAACGGGGTAGGCAGTAGGCAAAGCGCCAGTTCTCTCTAGACACATACCTCTTTCGCTTCGTCCACATTCATCAGTCTCTTCATACATGCTCGTCGGTTTCGAGTACTCTTAACGTTCCCGTCCTTGAGAGTCCGATCTATTTGATCCAGGTAGTTGGAACGTGGCCTTCCTCTGCCTCTTCTTGCACACACTTTTGCTTTGTATATCTGTTTCGTCAATCTTTCTTCAATCATCCTTTCTATGTGTCCAAACCAACGTAACATGCCTTTCTTCATCTTTACAATCACGCCCTCATTCACGCCAGTTGATTTGCGAATCTCTTCATTGCGGATTCGATCTAATATCGTTACGCCGCAAATTTTTAGAAGAGATCGCATCTCAACTGCATTCAAGCTATTTTCATACTTCCTCTGACATACCCAGGATTCGCTGCCATACAATAAGGTAGGTACCAATATCGCGTTGTGGACAGCAACTCGAGCATTCTTCCTCAGACTTTTACTGCCCATCAACGCCGACATGGCTCCATTCACCTTATTTCCGGCAGTTATCCTTCTTTCAATATCTTTTCCATAATTTCCATCTCGTGTGAACATGCTTCCTAGATATACAAATTCATTCACTTGCTCTAGAATTTGCCCATTTACCGATATAGCACACTCGGTACACTTGTTTACATCTAAGTTACATCTAATCTAAATTTACATAAACTATATTTAAGTTACAACCATTAACATGTTTTCGCAGTTATATAACTAAAGTAGGCTCGTTTAAGCTAGGCTATTTCTTATATGTATGTGTTATCACAACTAATAGTTGATACAAAGCGAAAGGGACTTTGCAATATTCCATTCGATTTCTTCCTTTATCTAAGCGCTACATCCGAGCCCTATTGGCAGCAAGAATACCAATTGGTATGAGTATAATGATTCGCTAATGTAATCAGATGACGTATATACACGTCTCTCTCACTCATCTGCATTATGACCGCAATAGCTTGAGCACACAGGGGTTTTCAAGAGCAGGAGCGATAGCCCTCACTTTTTTTCAAGCTATATTTTGATGCCTACAGATAGTAGGTAAGTCTTTCTTGTCGTCTTGGAAATTCCTCTCTATCTTAAGTAAGTGTCTTCAGTAAGGAACCTGTGGTCAATATAATAATAATATCCTCACGCCTTCTCATAAGTGTCCCCAAAGGGGTAGGCAAGGTGTATAGGTAGTACCAACACACCCACTTTCCGCCAGAGATATATTTTAGGTGCCAACTTGCCGTTACTCAAGCACGACTATACATACGCCTTTGAATTGCTTTTCAAACGTATGCAGGTTTTCTCTCGATGTTTTCCTTCACCGTAAAACTCGTGGTGTGACTAATCACTGTACTTAAGTTCAGAAAACTCATTGGTACAATCGGTATCCGAACTTGCGATCTTTGTGACGCAGACAACTACTTAAACCACTCAGCCACCACGGATTATTGTCAAAAACATACCAACACTACACAAAACCGACCACTGTTCCGTCCTCGCCGACGAGGCTCGACGCGAATAAGCCGTAATGTTCCCCCCCGACCCCCGCCGCAAACGCCGGCCCGCGCCGAGCCTGACGCGCAAATCCCGCCCCCAAATAATATTTAAATAAAATTACCAGTCCAGCCCAGCTCCCTTGCTCGCGATCCAGCAACGCCCTAAGCCGAGGTTCGTACCCCACAGGGGGTGCCCTTAGCTGTGTTGCTTAGAAATAAAGTGCCTGGCTGGAGGCCTAGGTCTCGCCATTGACCGGTTAAGTAGCAAAAGTTCCCGGAACTCACGCTACGAGAGACAATACAAAAAAAAAAAAAAAAAAACGGATTATTGTGGTCTAACCTGTGGTTTAAAAAAAAATTATTTCCATTAGAGAAAAAAATCTTTGGTGGAAGCCTAGACTTCTAATAGGCGGCCATAACTCCTATGTAATATAAAACAAAACCCAAAAAGTATTTAAATTAGATTCGTTCGTTAAATAATGAGCAAGAATTTAAATAATGGTATCTATGTTAAGCAAACAAAAATTACGGGACACAATCTTTACACTTACTATCTACCTCTCAAAGGATTCGGCGTACTAGTATGTTTGTATTCAGCCTCTACATTCAAATGTTCTTCAATTCTTAACCTACATTCGATTCCAAATCTAATAATGCCGAAAGCACAGAGAAGGGACAATAATACCTAAATAATTAAACCTATCAAATCAGCCTTTATAAACCAACTGATGGGCATAGGAATTTTGTTTTTACGATATTCGTTCGAAATTAAATTCTCTCTCACTCTGTAACTGCCTTGGTCCAACTTGGAGCGTTCTACATTTCAACGTGTCCTGCCCTTCGCATTCAAGCCTCATGATTCTTTCCCAATCCATTGAACCCTTTTGATGTTTAGCGAACCAATCGTTTCTATATATCGCCCCGTTTAATCTACATATTATAAATCATAACTGATAATAGGATAGCAATCACTTAAATTAAATGAACGCTACGCCGTAGCAATTATGCTACAAATGCTACGGTGCTACGAAATTCGTTGCTCATTTGCCACGAATTCGAATCCTACGAAGCTCTATGAACGAAACCGATTGCGGCTTAAACTTCACTGCGTGGGAAACTGGAGCACGCCAGTTGAAGCAAAATTCAAACTTTTTGACGTCTGATGCATAATTAACGGAATCGTCATTGTATTTTTTCAGGAGTTCATTCGCTTATTTTTGCCGGTCTCATTAAGTAAGCACTATTGTAATTTCAGCTTTTTGTTAAGCTTCCGTATTTCATCGTTATTAAATATTACGTATGCTTGCAAAGATATTATTACGATATTATTTTATTGTCCAAGTGGTTTAATTTAAAATTATGTATTATTATATACTATGTTTAATTATATTTAATTTATAATAATAGCCGCCTGCAACACAATGATTGCAATTTAAATAAAATAAATGGCCCCGAAGGGGTCGACAGAGGTGTAATTGAGAGCCGTGGTGGCCGAGTGATTCGAGCAGTTGCCTGCGACACAAAGATCTCAAGTTCGAATCCCGACTGTACCAATGAGTTTTTCTGAACTTAAGTACAGTGATTAGTCACACAACGAGCTTTACGGTGAAGGAAAACATCGTGAGGAAACCTGCACACGTCTGAGAAGAAATTCAAAGGCGTATGTATAGTCGTGCTTGAGTAACGGCGATGATCTCGCCATCTGTCACGTTAGCACCTAATATACCTCTGGCGGAAAGTGGGTGTGTGGGTTTTACCCATACACCTCTGCCTACCCCTTCGGGGACCCTTGTGGGAAGGCGTGAGGATATATATTTATCTAACAGAAATAACTGTTAGCTTTTTTCTAATGTTTATATCTAATTTTAGTTTATAAAATACGAGTTATATTGTCTCAATTTTTTTACAAAAAAAAATATATGTAATAAAGTATAACATATACACAAAAAAAAAGAAATTAAAAACAAAATATTTCAGAGGAAGATCCACCTGGGACGCAGAGTATTATGCGTTAACGTCCAAATTAAATACTAAGGCGATTTCACACTACAAGCAACAAACTGCTCTTAAAATAAATATGAAAACGCCAGTTAACATACCTCTTTTACCTCATCCACATAAATCAGTCTCTTCAAGCATGCTCACTGCTTTCGAGTAGTCTTGACGTGCCCACCCTTGAGAGTCTGATCGATTTGATCGAGGTAGTTGGAGCCTCTACATCCACCCACTTTTTGTAAGTCTGTTTCGCCAATCTCCTCATAAGAATATGCGTTCGTATAAAAACCTAACAAACGAGTAGACACAGAAAGTAAAGAGGCTTAGATCCTAGGTCTTAAATAGATTTAGGGTGACAGGACCGCCGTTTCATTCGTCGTGTATGAAAAGCTCCGTTCACAACAAAAAATGATGACAATGACAAATGAGATCAAAGTCTGTAAATATCCAAACAATTTTTTTTTGCTCATCTATGTTTAGGTAGTGAATATGTCAAAAAAATTTGGGAGAGAGATAGGCAGAGCGGGTTGGTCTTTAGTGTGTAATTTTGGTGTCCTATTTGTTCACTAACGTTCCATTGAGTAGCCGATTTATGTTTAGTGGATACGATCACTTTATACTTAACTAGCTGTCCCGCCCAGCTTCGCTCGGGTGAAAAAGTTAAATTGTCCGTAACACGATCGCAGCGCCACCTATTGGGTCCAATTGTAAATCTAAACCATTCTCGAATCTAGCTTAAGACACACAGAAACACACAGAAAGCTTCGCCCGGGTAAAAAGGTAAAATTCTTGAAACTCGATCGCAGCGCCACCTATCGGGTCCAATTTAATATAGCCTATGTTACTCGGGGATAATGTAGCTTTCCAATGGTGAAAGAATTTTTGAAATCGGTCCAGTAGTTTCGGAGCCTATTCATTACAAACAAACAAACAAACAAACAAACAAATCTTTCCTCTTTATAATATTAGTATAGATATATGACGTTCAATATATGTTTCCCTGTATTCCCTGCGCTGATTAAACGATCTTTAACTTTTTTGATTTAAAAGCGATGTATTATTTTTCAATTTATATTAACGCTGACGTGAAGGCCTAATAACCTTTACTTCTGCATTAGACCGGTTTCAAAATCGACTAAAGGACTATTATCCATATCATGAATAAAATATAACTTAAAAAAACTACTATACGTCAGGCAATACATGTGTCAAACAATCTTTCATGTACTGAATTGTGACGTGCGGGAGGTAGAGTAGAAAAGTTCAGTGATAATTAATATACCTCGCTATCCATATATTGTAAAGCTTTTGATGTGAGAGCTCCTTAACAATGCTAAGGACGAGAACTCTTTAAGTAGGTTAATTAAATCGTCAGATTTCATTTTCGGAGTACATTTTTAATTTTCGTAGAAATTAAGAGTAACTTTTGTTCCGTGTTTTGTTTCTCAGCATTAAATTATGATTTATGTGAAACAAGGCGCCCTATTATTAATATCTATTATATTGTTATATAACCACCGTGATGGCGGAGAAGTTCGAATAGTTTGCCACATGGGTCCCCGAAGAGGTAGGCAGAGGTGAGTGGGTAGTACCTCCATTTACCGTCAGAGATATATTATAGGTGCCAACGTGACAGATGGGAGTCCACCGCCGTTACTCAAGCACGACTATACATCTTTTGAATTTCTATCTATTTCTGTCTATTTAATATTGAGAACATTTAACAGATACATACATACATATCCTCACGCCGAGTCCCTAACGGGTAGAGAGTATAGAGCGCCAGTTCTCCCTAGACTTACATACCTCTTTCGCTTCGTCCACATTCATCTCTTCATACATGCTCGTCGGTTTCGAGTACTCTTGACGTTCCAGTTGAAATAGATAGTTATACCATTTAAAAAGCGTATACCTGACACTAACTTCTGCGAATGTCATCGTTACGTCATTACGTCACCAATGTTACATATGTAGGTATGTTATTATGTAACAAACAGTTCGTAACGCTTACACCTCAATTCTCATTTCCTACATCAGCGGAGGCAAATGCGTTGGCATTTGCCTCAAAGCAAAAACACCGACAAACATTTGCCGCTGCCTCGCAAGTGAATCCTGACATATTCAACTCTAATACCTACGTTATAAAGTCTATGCAACCGTCGGTATATTCAACCGCAATATTAATTGTGAGTGGTTTTCCTTTGAGTGTTACGTTAAGAATAATTTGCAATGAACATCGAAGCTGCGAATATTTGTGAAGTTAATTTATTCTCGTTACCATGGTAACTTAAATTAAGTTGTTTTTAGTTTGAATCTATACCTGTTTTGATTTAAATTCTCTTCAAAATTGCTTAGAATTCACAACCCAAAGCAACAAGAACGATCACTTATAAACTCACCTAGCTATGTCTTTCTTATTTATACTACTACTTATCTATACTAATATTATAAAGAGGAAAGATTTGTTTGTTTGTTTGTTTGTAATGAATAGGCTCCGAAACTACTGGACGGATTTCAAAAATTCTTTCACCTTTGGAAAGCTACATTATCCCCGAGTAACATAGGCTATATTAAATTGGACCCGATAGGTGGCGCTGCGATCGAGTTTCAAGAATTTTACCTTTTTACCCGGGCGAAGCTTTCTGTGTGTTTCTGTGTGTCTTAAGCTAGATTCGAGAATGGTTTAGATTTACAATTGGACCCAATAGGTGGCGCTGCGATCGTGTTACGGGCAATTTAACTTTTTCACCCGAGCGAAGCTGGGCGGGGCAGCTAGTCTATTATATAGTACGTATATGTATCGATATATAAAGTCAAAAATAGTCAGATTCCTTCAATCAATCAAATCAGTTATTGGCACATAGTATAGGTATTGCCATCCACGAAGACGCGCCCCACTAATAGCTAGACGAGTGGGATCGCGTGATGCGGGATGTATGACTCGACTCTATTAATTGTAGTTAGCGTGTGCACTCATAGGTAATCAGTGTGTACCGATAATACTCAAGCATTAGTGGAAGGTTGCAAGCTTACACTATAAACTATAAGGAAAAATAGTGGGGCACGTCTTCGTGGATGGCACTATCTATAATGGGTTTGGGCCTTCTATCTTATAAGCTTAGCGACCCAATATTAATCGCCACGATGAGCGCACTCCTCTTATTTTTTCAGTTTAAAGAGGTCGTTACCAATAAAAACGCTTAAAGTTTTGAGAGATGATTCAGTAAAGAAGTTAGTTTTTAAACTTAACTGAAAAGATGAAAAGATTTATCGCGTTAAGAGCTTTTCGATTGAGGAAATCTCCGGGGAGAATATACATTAGTTGGCGGAAAAAATATGATCTCATTTTTATAATATTTTTCTGTTTAGTGTAAATATGATCCGGGTGAATAAAAATACCCGGAGACAGGGAAGGTTGAACTGGTAACAAACGCGAATGCGGAAGAAGCGTAGGCGGTATGTAAGTTTGTTGAGAACTGGCGCTCCACTTTATCTACCTACCGGTTCTGTAGTTGAACCTGGCAGGATTTAAATTGCTTTTTATAACTAGCGTAGGTAGGTGGTACACATCACAAAAAACAATGTTGTCTCAGTGGTCTAAAATCACATTCGCGTTATTCCAAATATTCCTTGAATAGTATCAGTATCTAAAGGAAAGGAAAGGAGGAAGGAAGGAAGAAGGAGAAGAAGGAGAAGGAGAAGAATGAGAAGAAGGTTTTTAGTGTTTATATAATTATGTAGATTTGTCAAAGGTCATTTCCATTGGTATAGACTATAATATATAAGAATAAGATAAGATAGAAAGGATAAACTATAGCCTACAGCCGCTAGAGGGTAAAACTTCCATTCAGTAAAATAAACACTGGAGGATTTATGAAATGTTCTTTAATGAAAAATTAACTGTCAATATGCCACGTATACATACATTATTTTGACGGCGCCTTGCAACAGCTTGTCCATACAATTTAACACAATTTACAATGCCGTAGTTGAAGTCACATAACGGTAAAAAAGTGAGCCATGCTGGCCGAGTGATTCATATAGTTTTTTTTTTTTTTTTTTTTTTTTTATACAACGAGAGTGGCAAACAAGCATACGGCCCATCTGATGGGAAACGGTTATCGCAGCCTATTTACGCTCACGATACCGAAGTATCACTTGCGTGTTGCCACTCTGTGTTCGGAGAGTTATAGTGTGTTGGCAGCATAATGGGTTTAATCCCTCTGTTTCCAACACAATGTAACAATCCTCCCCCTCCCCAAGGAGCTCATTACTGGAAACCTTATTCAACGCGTAGGAACACAACACAAAAAAAATGTGTTATTTGGCTACGGACTTCTATAAGGTGGAGGTCCTGCCCCATTCGGGCAGCTCCGAATTCGAACGGGAAACCCGTTATGCCCTACCTCTCTTTTGTTGTCTTATTTTTCAATTTTGAGTTGCCTGCAACTCAAAATTGTGATTCGAATCCTGACTGTACCAGTGTGTTTCCTGAACTTAAGTGCAGTGATTAGTCACACTACGAGCTTTACGGTGAAGGAAAACGTCGAGAGGAAACTTGCATACGTTTGAGCAGAAATTCAAAGGCGTATGTATAGTCGTGCGTGAGTAACGGCGATGGACTCGCCACCTGTCGCGTTGGCATCGAAAATATATCTCTGGCGAAAAGTGGGTGTCTAGGTACTACCTATGCACCTCTGTCTAACCCTTCAGGGACCCTTGTAGGAAGGCGTGAGGTTTAAATATAAACTGTTAAAACCTCAGTCAAGCTACTTGGCAGATTTTATCGAAAACGGTTTTATATTTATCCGTTAGAAGCCGGGGCGGATTGCTAGTCAATTTATAAACGTCAAACCATTTCTCATTAACGTTAAGAGCACAATACCACACTCCTTATTTCCCCTTCTGTATGAACATTAATTCAAGTCCATACGCGGGCGTCAATAATCCTCAATCCGTATCACGTGAGCGATAATCGGATGAGTCTTCACTCACACAGTTAATATCGGCTTATTTACTCAATATAGTGATAATATTGTTATGAATAGCCGCTATACACACTCTTTGAAGACTCGGGGAGACACTTTGGATTGTCTTCTCTTCTTCTCTTAGAAAATATCTTATGTGAATATCTCTAACAGAACGGTTATAGCGTATATTCTGTACTAGCAGTCCCGCCCAGCTTCGCCCGGGTGAAAAAGTAAAATTTCCTGAAACACGATCGCAGCGCCACCTATCGGGTCCAATTGTTATGTAAGCTATCCTATCTTTTAAGTTGGATCAAACTGCACACGGTGTGCAAATTTGATTGAAATCGGTTCAGTTGCTTAGGCACCCATCGCGGACCTCATTGCCATAAAAAAGGTTATAGTGAGTCAATCTTAAAAGATGACATATGCTGTCGCGGACTTTTTTTTAGAACTTTTAAAGAGGAACAATTCCCTCATACATGATATTTGTGTAAATTAAACCGTTTACGCAGCGCACGCAACGGAAGCTCTCAAAAAGGACATCTTTTTCCCGTTCGGGCAACATTATTCATTTATGCTTCGCTCCTATTGGTCGCAGCGTGATGTTATATAGCCTAAAGCTTTCCTAGAAAAATGGACTATCCAACACAAAAATAATTTTTCAATTCCAACCAGTAGTTCCTGAGATTAGCGCGTTCAAACAAACAAACAAACAAACTCTTCAGCTTTATAATATTAGTATAGATTTACGAATAGTTCAGATAAAGCGCAACTTATCAATCACAAATAGCTGTGGTGGCGAGTGGTTCGAGCAGTCGCCTGCAACACAACGATTGCAAGTTCGAATCCAGACTATACCAATGAGTTTTAGTATCGATTGCGACTACCTCGATTCATGAGAACTACATGCTTTATTGTGTAGGAAAACATCGAGAGAAAGCCCATACACTTTCGATAACAAATTAAAAGACGTATTTAGAGTCTTGCTTGAGAAACTGCGGTGAACCTGCCGTCGATTACGTTTCATTACGAAAAGGCATGAAAATATAGGTACATATTTTATATATCTCTGTCACACGGTGTGGACACGGAATGGTGCCAAGAAGCTGTCATGTCACGTTGCTTACGAATTTTAAACGATGGTGAATATCATTATATAATATCACTAGCTGTCCCGCCCAGCTTCGCCCGGGATTGAAAAGTAAAATTTCCTGAAACACGATCGCAGCGCCACCTATCGGGTCCAATTGTGATGTAAGCTATCCTATCTTTTAAGTTGGATCAAACTGCAAACGGTGTGCAAATTTGATTGAAACCGGTTAAGTAGTTTGGAAGTCCATCGCGGAAAAACAACGTAACTTGTTATTTATATATATTAAGATTATGTATTATATCATTTTTAAAATGAAAATGAAAACATATAAGTATTACAAATAAAGAATTAAAAGCGTCTGCAAAAGTTCCCGTCGCTTCAATTCTGCAGGAGATTTCGCCAAGTTTAAAAAGTAATAGGACAACGAATATGAGTTTAAAAGATCTTTAATCTCATATGAATTATGCGGCCATAAACTTCACAAACCATCCCTTTTATATGAATTATTTTTAAATTGTTGGGTTAAAAAGGTCCATTATATTTTTCTTTTCATATGTAAAATTAGAGATCTTGTCGTAGGTTAGGTTTGTGAAACATGTTTAGGCAAAGTTCGGAAGAGCACAAGTGCTTCGCTTAGGAAAATCAGAAACCCGTATGTGTGCACACAGGACGATAAGGGGGTTTTAAGTAGTAGAAATCTCAAGCCGTCCATCCGTCCCTAGGACGGTCGGGTATTAATTGACAAATTCTCAAGAAAAGCGACACTCCGTGGTGACTGTGGAGTACAAGTATTTTTTGTCTTGAGAAGAATCCGCTGAGAACCATCCAGGAATAGTTGGTAGATGATACAATCCCTGCTCATATGCGCAAAGTATTTGGTTTGATAACCACGACCACATATAATGTTCTTTACTATGATGTGAATGCCAAACATCGCCATGTTTGAGTGATTATCGTTAACTTTATAGATATCATTCAGAAAGGTACTTCATTTACGGTCAGTTATGCGATTGTTATCGTTGCGCAAAATCATAACGAAGTGTTACCTCACTTATAACACTTTTTAGAAGCGAAAAGGGTCTGTAAGACTAGAAAGAACTGGCGCTCTGCACCGCTTGACGATATTTATTTATGCACTTTTTTTATGTTTGATGAATCCAAATATGGACTTTATAGAGTTTCATTTCAATTGCTCATGGTTTCAGTTTATACTCGCCCGACCGCACAATTAAACCCTTCTTAACTATTTAAACGGTCTTAATCAATTTAATATTGACTAATTTGCTTGAAAAGTAAATGAGTTAGTGAACAGAAATTAATAGAAATTTGTCGTGGGCTGCATACAAATTGCCCTAGATTATAATATTTAGATAGTTAAACGGTGTGGTAGGAACAAAGGGTCCGTCCATCCGCTGTGTTCATTACATACCCGTATAGTATGTCAAAGGACGTTCTTGTCTATGACAAATATTTTTAAATTTACGAATTCAAAAATTAACTAGCCAAGGCCGGACGAATAGTCGAATGGGTCTAATATTAAATATATTATTCCTAATCTGTACGAGTGTGCAAATATTTTTGAATTTCTGATTTATGACGAGCTAACCGTAAAGGAAAACATCTTGAGGAAACCCGCATACATTTAAGAATACATTTGACGATATTAATATTTTATTTTATTAATATTATATTATATATTAAAAGCCGTGGTGGCCGAGTGGTTCGAGCAGTTGCCTGCGACACAAAGATCGCAAGTTCGAATCCCGACTGTAACAATGAGTTTTTCTGAACTTAAGTACAGTGATTAGTCACACCACGAGCTTTACGGTGAAGGAAAACATCGAGAGGAAACCTGCATACGTCTGAGAAGTACTTCAAAGGCATATGTATAGTCGTGCTTGAGTAACGGCGACGGACTCGCCATCTGTCACGTTGGCACCTAATATACCTCTGGCGGAAAGATGGTGTATGGTACTACCTATACACCTCTGCCTACCCCTTCGGGGACCCTTATGGGAAGGCGTGAGGATATATTATATTTATTATATTATTATTATAAATATGGCTCCTTGTAGCAACTTCGGAATTAAGTCACTTTCCATATATAAAAGCTTTCTTAAAATCGGTTTAAAAGTTTTTCAGTTTATCTACTACATACAATTTTA
Organism: Drepana falcataria; assembly: GCA_945859725.1. NCBI lineage: Eukaryota > Metazoa > Arthropoda > Insecta > Lepidoptera > Drepanidae > Drepana > Drepana falcataria. Next base: position 2,235,506 of record OX243941.1, on the reverse strand, counting down.
CAAGCAAATAAAATGTCTCCTGTTTTTAATATTCCCTTAGACTATACCTACTGCCTGTTTGAGCTCGCGTCAGTTTATGAATAAAAGAGAATTGTCCACCTGCTATCGCTTCAATATTGCACCACGCCGAACGTAAAATCAATAAAATTTTACGACTAAATTGAGATGAGATCCTGGGCTACATATCGGATTGATTACTATTATTGTTATTGAGGTTGGAATACAAACACCTTATAATTGTTCACGATTGTTTACATGTCTTCAAGCCTCCCACAAGGGTCCACGAAGAGGTAGGCAGAGGTATAGGTAGTACCCACTCACCTACATTCCGCCTAAATGTACGCCGAAATGAATGCAGCTTACCTCTCGATGTTTTCCTTTACAGTAAAGCTCATGGTGTCACTAATCACTGTATTTAAATTCGGAACTCATTGGTACAGCTGGGATTCCAACTTGCAATCTTTGTGTTCCAGGCAACAACGCAAACCTCTCGGCCACTATGGCTCACAGCCTTCTTTAAGTAGTGGAATGAAAACAATTGAACACTCGTAACGTCCTATTCTCATACCCTATTATAAGATAATAATAATTTCCTTTTATACACCTATATATACCTATAAAAAAATATGATTCTCGCTTTGACATGACGTCAATGCGTGTGCCGCATTTGACATTAGATACTCACTAACGATCGATGCCGATGGAATGACTGCGGTTATGATGGAGAGCCCTAATTACTGTCAGCGTGTCTATGTGTATTGAACGACTGCAAAATGCTCAAATTATATTACACATATTTGGCATATAATGTAATAATAAAATAATATGACAGCCGTGGGAGGGCCGAGTTGAAAATAGAATGTTCAAATCCCAACTGTACCAATAAGTTTTTCTAAACTTAAGTACAGTAATTAGTAACACCAAGAGCTTTCCGGTGAAGGAAATCATGGAGAGGAAACCTGCATACGCTTGAGGAGAAATTCAAAGGCGTATGTATAGTTGTGCATGAGTAAGGGCGATGGCCTCGACATCTTCACGTTGGCACCTAAAATATATCTCTGGCGGAAAGTGGGTGAAAAATTTATGAATGTGAATGTGTGAGAGGTATGCAATTCTAGAAACAACTGGCGCTCTACTTCTTTTACTCCCGTTAGGGACTCTGCGTGATGATATGTAAACGTAGGTATATAAGACTAGATGTACCGTCCAGTTTCGCTCGGGTGAAAAAATAGTAACTGCTAAAACATGATCATAGCGTTGCCTACCAGGTCTAACTGTGTTTTCAAACCATGCAGGAATTCATTGATATATACACACAATAATTCATCCAGCCAGTTTTACAGTCACAAGCACACGTACAGAAGAATAATATATCTACATATTGAGATATTACGTGTATTGTCAATAAAATCTTAAAGCAATAAAGGGAGATAGGAGTTTGCATTAGAAATAATAATGTGAAGCGACTTTAACATCCGCAGGGTATCGTTTTCTAGTTATAATGCTATTGGCTGGCGGCAATCTTTGCAACTTAATGCTCTTATCAACAAAGTCTCCTAGATGCTATTATGTACGGCTAATAATATCGTATTGTGTATTACTTTAAATTTAATTATATTGTGTTGCAGTATCGGAATTGTGTGACTATTAAAACTATGTGGATATTGAAAAGAGTGAACGATTTTCAAAAGTAAAATTTATTAAAAAATATATTTCCAAAGGTAATATAATATAATAAAATAATATAATATATCCTCACGCCTTCCCACAAGGGTCCCCGAAGGGGTAGGCAGAGGTGTATAGGTAATACCCACACACCCACTTTCCGCCAGAGGTATATTAGGTGCCAACGTGACAGATGGCGAGTCCATCGCCGTTACTCAGCACGACTATACATACGCCTTTGAATTTCTTCTCAGACGTATGCAGGTTTCCTCTCGATGTTTTCCTTCACCGTTCAGCTCGTGGTGTGACTAATCACTATACTTAAGTTCAGAAAAAACTCATTGGTACAGTCGGGATTCGAACTTGCGACCTTTGCGTCGCAGGCAACTGCTCGAACCACTCGGCCACCACGGCTTCAACGTGCAACGGCTGCCACGTGTGACTTTTAAATTGTGTTATAGTGTTACAATGTTAAGTTCTGTATATAGTTTATTCCAATTAATTTATAAATTAATTAAAATCTGCCTTATTTCCGCCTAAGTTGCAGCTGACACGCCTTTTTCGTTGGTGGAATAATTTTATGCCTTCGGAACTCTCTTTTCGGAGATTTTCTTTAAAAGCGTCAAGAAATATAATCCTAATTGTACTAATACTAAAAAAATAAAAACCGAAAATGACAAATGCGAACGTTTATGAAAACGAACGAATGTTACTCAACTCAATCACGTCAGACCGGCTCAACGAAATTGAATGAAATTTCTACTTATGTCAGAGCTGTCACAATAAAATCAGGTATGTTTTATTGTAGAAAAAATATACCAATGCCCAAGACAACTTATATTGATAGATATATAAATGTAAACACAGGAGGACAGCCAAGATTAAGGCACAAATACACCTGTTCATCACACAAATATCTGCCCTCGGGAATCGAACCCGCGACATCAAGTCTTGCAGCCTGACGGTCGTCGACTAATAAGGTATTAAATGTCGATAATCTAGTTTTTTCATAGGCTGATTCTTTTTTAGAATGAACGGAGTTGAGAAGAGGGTAACAGTTTACCTAACAAAGTCTTATTCAACTTTGAAAGTAGCAAGTATCAAGATCAATAGATATCAACTCATTCATTAGGAGAGTAAAGGATGAAAATACCTCCAATAAAACTTAACGTACAAATAGATACAATAGCGATGTCTAAAATTACACTCAACTTATTATACGAAAACTTGCAAGGATTTATTCATGCGAAAACATTAATGTGCACAAGTGCTTAATAAATCTCGTGCCGGGGTGGAACGGTGCATTAAAGGGTACAACGATAATTAAGGACTGAAATATGTTTTAATCAATTTACGCCTTACATCTTAATATATATAAATTACGTGTCAATTTCTTCAATCAAATTTGCACACAGTGTGCAGTATGATCCAACTTAAAATATAGAATAGCTTATATTACAATTGGACCCGATAGGTGGCGCTGTGATCGTGTTTCAGAGTTTCGTGAGCTAGTATGTAATATACCTATACCCCTTTTTGGCGGATGCTGACATGAGAGATGTCGAGCTTCTGACAGATGGCAAGGTTATTTTTTATTTATATCTTTCATGTACTACTTTAAATTAGTCTTAGAATTTCTGTGATTAATCACACCACGAGCTTTACGGTGAAGGAAAACATCGAGAGGAAACCTGCATACGTCTGAGAAGAAATTCATAGGCGTATGTATAGTCGTGCTGGAGTAACGGCGATGGACTCGCCATCTGTCACGTTGGCAAATAATATACCTCTGGCGGAAAGTGGGTGTGTGGATATTACCTATACACCTCTGCCTACCCCTTCGGGGACCCTTGTGGGAAGGCGTGAGGATATATTATTATTATTATTATAATTTCTCTTCTTCACCATTTCACCTTCACATCTTCAGCGTAAAGTGATCATTTTGTGATTCCAACGAGTAATACATGTACTTTGAAAATGAATAGTCTACCGTAACATCATTCTATTATAACTAACTCACGTTGTGGGGGACTTTCTTTTGATACTAATTTTGTTTGTAAGAAAATGTTCTACCTTTCCTTTTTTCGAGTTGTCTCTCGTAGCGTGAGTTCCGGGAACGTTTGCTAATTAACCAAACAAGACGAAAGCCTCGAGCTCTTCTTTTTTTTTTTTTTTTTTGTATTGTCTCTCGTAGCGTGAGCTCCGGGAACTTTTGCTTCCTAACCGGTCAATGGCGAGACCAAGGCCTCCAGCCAGGCACTTAAGTATTAAGCAACACAGCTAAGGGCACCCCCTGTGGGGTTCGGACCTCGGCTTAGGGCGTTGCTGGTTCGCGAGCAAGGGAGCTGGGCTGGTCTGGTATTTTATTATTATTTAGTTATTTGGGGAGGGGATTTGCGCTATTGGCTCGGCTCGGGCCGGCACTTGCGAGAGTCTGGGGGGAGAGCTCTTCTTAAATTTTTTAAAATGTTTTATATGTTTTTAATTACTAATGAATAAAATAGGCATAATAAGTTTGAAAGAGCAATATATCGAGCATTGATGTGACTGGTAGTGCGTGTCGGTAACGCATTTACCTAGTCCCGTAGATTTATATCTGAATAAGATTGGCGAAGTTATAACATTAATAAATGCGATTGATATACTATGAGCGTCCGATCGATTTGATCTAGGTAATTGGAACGTGGTCTTCCTCTAGAGAGAACTGGCGCTCTATACTCTTTGCCTACCCCGTTAAGGACTCGGCGTGATGATATGTATGTATGCTATATATATAATAATATATATATAATAATAATTCAATTAATATATATATAATAATTTATTGTGTTGTGTTCCTACGCGGTGAATAAGGTCTCCAGTAATGAGCTCTTTGGGGAGGGGGAGGATTGTTATATTGTGTTGGCAACAGAGGGATTAAACCTTATGCTGCCAACACACTATAACTCTCCGAACACAGAGTGGCAACGCGCAAGTGATACTTCGGTGTCGTGAGCATAAATAGGCTACGGTAACCGTTTCCCATCAGGTGGGCCGTATGCTCGTTTGCCCGTCTTGTTGTATAAAAAAAAATTTTGGCGAGCATATACACACATTTTAAACATTAAAGTTTGCAATCTATAGAAATTAAAAAAGAACGAAATTAGGCCATAATAAAATATTAACTGGAGCTTCTATCTCATATTTAAATCATAAGTCATTCCTGGTTTCATATCACATCAGGTCCAAATTAATTGAAAGGGTTCGCTCGCTCATTTCCGTTCACATTCACTCGTTCATCATTCATCCACTATCAGGACACGGTTCAGCGATCACAAGACGCTGAAACCTTAAAAGGGGTCAAATGAGAGCCATATACATAGGTATTGAGCCATAAGTCATTAGTGAGTTATCGTTATTTCGTATGTGATTTAGCGAGATACTAAGATTCTTAGAATTACCACAAAATGCTATCCAAATCGAAAAAATATTTTCGAAAAGTTCTCAAAAAAAAATAGCTCTCTTGTGGCACGTTAAATACCACAATTTAATTCAGTTTTATAACTAACTTGATTCAGTAGAATAATATATACTCACGCCTTGCCACAAGGGTCCCCGAAGAGGTAGGCAGAGGTAATACACACACCCGCTTTCCGCAAGAGATATATTTTAGGTTACAACGTGACAGATGGCGAGTCCATCGCCGTTACTCAAGCACGACTATACATACGCCTTTGAATTTCTTCTCAGACGTATGCAGGTTTCCTCTCCATGTTTTCATTCACCGTAAAGCTCGTGGTGTGACTAATCACTGTACTTAAGTTCAGAAAAACTCATTGGTACAGTCAGGATTCGAACTTGCGTCGCAGGCAACTGCTCGAACCACTCGGCCACCACGACTATACATATGACTGAATTTCTTCATAGTTAGGCCAATCCGACAGTAAACTATATTTTTAAATTCGAATGACTAATTCATGCATATTTTAACCAAACAAACAAAGTCTACAGCCTTATAATATTAAAGTTATACATCTGAACTATTTAATTTGACATTATTATATGTGAATCAAAAATAGCTCTCCAATCGCTTAGAGGCGAATAGTACGGAAAGTTTCAGACCATTTGATTCGTTTCAATCCCCCGTGAGGGATTGTGTGGAGGTCGGCCTCGCAGGGCTTGTTTAGTATGCATGAGCTGTTTTTATGTGCATATAGGGAAAGTGAGTTTGCAAATTATCTCTTTTTGTTGAGGTGTGTGATTATGAATAGAAATGAATACAAATATAATAACGATAGCAACGTACATCACTTGCAGCACAACGAGAGATCATAATGCCTACTTCCCTACTAATATTATAAATGCGAAAGAAACTCTGTCTGCCTGTCTGTTACCTTTTCACGCCTAAACTACTGAATTTAAATGAAATTTGGTACAAAGATAGCCAAGAGATTGAGGAAGGACATAGACTTTTTAATGCGAAAAAGGGTTATAAGGGGTTTTTTTTTTCTCTTTATTAAAGGAGTTTTGTCGCACAGCGACTATGTCACTCCGTGAGGCCACCTGGATATAAAAGTACTTAAATTCTACGCTTATATCATTTTAATAAATATTTTATATCGTCAGAACTAGGGTTCGCCAGGATACTGGGGTTGAAATAGGGGATGAAAGTTTGTATAGAAGTTTCGTATTTTTTTAAGCTAGAAGCCTGAAACTTATATTTTAGGCTCTTGATACATTACATATAAATTAATATTACATTCTAAGATTGTAAAAATTTTACCCTTAAGGGGGCAAAATAAAAAAAAAATGCTGCTTAATATCACTTTTCCGCACGGGCGAAGTCGCGGACACAGCTAGTTATATCATAATTATTAAGTAATAACGTTAAGAGTACTCGAAACCGACGAGCATGTATGAAGAGACTGATGAATGTGGACGAAGCGAAAGAGGTATGTAAGTCTAGAGAGAACTGGCGCTCTGTACTCTCTGCGTACCCCGTTAGGGACTTGGCGTGATGATGTGTATGTATGTAAGTAATAAGAAATAGTTACCTCTAATTGCTGTGCCCTTACAGGGCAGATTAGCAGGCCTGTTAGATATTTTAACGTGTACCCACTGTATAATTTGTAATATAACTACAATTATTCATATTTTTTCCATTGTAAGAATGTTGTATGATAATAAATGAGATAATTGGACTATGAGTGTCTCACTAAGGACTTCTTTCGTTTCATCTACACCCAGTAATTTCAGACAAGCTCCCCGTTTTCAACTACTATTGACGTTCGCATCCTTGAGAGTTCGATCGATTTGATCAAGGTAATTGAACTGTAGTCTTCCACTGTCTGTTGGAACTTTTGCATTGTATGTCTTTATCGTCAATCTTTGTACACTCATCCTTCCTATATGAATAGGAATAACATAGAATAGCATCATTAGGAGAATGTCGTGAGGAAATCGGCAGACATCTGAGAAGAAATTCAAAGGCACACGTACAGTCTTTCTTATCTGAGAAGCAACGTCGGTCTCGTAATCTGGTGCTATTACAGCTACTACGAATACCTTACCCCTGTGGGATAACGAGAAGGAATCGCTCTTTCCTTGATTTTTAATATCTATAGCATTCATAGTTCATAGGAACGAAAGGCACCCATTTATGAACGTCTTTGGCATATTTTGTCATATTTTTAACTAGCTGTGTGTGTTTAGTGTTGAGTGTGAGTCAGTGTGTTAAGTGTTTAACGCGACTTCGTCCGCGTGGAATTTAACATAAAAGATATTGTACAGTTTCCAAAATAAAAGTAGCCTAAGTTATTTCTTTTAACATCAGCTATCTGCCAGTGAAATTCCCGTTAAAATCGGTCAAGCCGTTTCAGAGATTAACCGGAACAAACAGACAGACAGACAAAATTAAAAAATGATATTTTGGTGTATGTACCGTGTATACATCCATATGCATTAAATAAAAAGCGGTTAGTTTAATATTACAAACAGACACTCCAATTTTATTTATTTGTATAGACTGAGTAATTTCATCTCGGCCTATATAAAGGGTTGATGATGCCTGATCCCGGCCCTTGCAAGAGCCGGTCCGCACCATAGCAGTAAATTAAATGTACCCTTAATATTGAAATAACGTCAACCTGTTCAACCCAGTTTTCTAGCTCGCAGATCAGCAACGCCCTACGCTGAGGTCTAAGCTGCAGAAGGGGTGTTCTCATCTGTGTTTTCAAAGCATCGAAGAAGTGCCTAGAGCCCATTCGGTATTGCTTGTTCGGCTATGTAGCAAAAGTTCCCGGTACTCACGTTATGAGAGCTAAGTAATTGCTATAATTCAAAAAGCGTACGATACCTTAGCCTTTCTAAACTAACATACCTGAGTTCGGTCTTGGATACAACCATACATATACATACACATATATATCATCACGCCGAGTCCTTAACAGGGTAGGCAGAGTATAGAGCGCTACTTCTCTAGTCTTAGATACATCTTTCGCTTCTTCCACATTCATCAGTCTTTTCATACATGCTCGTCGATTTCGAGTACTCGTGAAACCGACGAGCATGTATGAAGAGATTTGGATACATCCAATAGGTTCATTTCAAAAGTACATATATTGCTAAATTTCTGTTGTCTGGCGTCCATCCAGCATTGTACTTGGACTAATAACCCAACTGTCTATTGTATAAAACTCTACAACATAATAAAATTGAATCCTCGCAATACACACAAAGCACCAAAACCTATTGTCAGAGTGTACAACTTCTAAAAGGTAAAGTAACTACTTATATCGAGATGAAATAAACGTTCGCCTTTTATTATGAGCCTTGAAATAGTTTCAAACGTAATACTATTTGTTTGAATTAAATGACGGTATATTTTTTCAACATATATACTGGTATATATCACGCCGAATGCCTAATAGGCAGAGAGCGTAGAGCACCACGTTTCTCTTGGCTTACATACCTTAATTAACCCATAAAGCAAATTTTGTGAATGACGATGTCACAGCCATGCATGCCAATGAATTGATCCTCTTGCATGGAACATAATATATATCGTAGATGTGTAGATAAATTATGTCCTACCCCTACGTAAAAGGGAACCAATGTTTATTTTATTTTATTTATTTTTTATTTATTTATTTTTAAATTGAAAAACGAAACAAGGTTTATTTCGCCGTTTCTACTTATAACGGTTTTTTTTCTTGGAAACTATGGCATTGGTCGTTTTTTGTTTAGTGTGACGTTTAATAAGGGTACCCAGTGTCCCTTACGTTGAAAAGTAAATACAGGCTTATTTTTTATTTTCATGTAATTGGAAAGATGAGGAAAGGTATATTACGTTGGCTTGGACATATCTAGAAAGGATGGGTAACGAAAGATTGATGAAACAGCGAATGTGTCTGAAGGAAACAGAGGAAGACTAAGTGGATCGAATAGATTTTTCCAAGCAAGAAAAGTACTCGAACCCGGCGACCATAAAAAAGAGATCTATAAGAATAGAGGCAGCTAACGTACCACCCTCTTTATATACCCTTTGAGAGACTCCGCGTGAGGACATGTAAATATATTTTTTTCAATTTATTACGGACATAAGAAGGAAACTGGTAAATTTTCACTTATTTTTGCATAGCAAAGAACATGTTAAAATAAATATTTTAGTTATTAGATAATATATAATAATATACTATATCCACAAGCCTTACCACAAAGTTCCCAGAAGGGGTAGGCAGAGGTGTATAGAAGTGGAGTACCCACACACCGACACGCCAATAAATCTCTGACAGAAGCCAGAGATTTATTTTAGGTGCCAACGTGACAGATGGGGAGTCCATCGACGTTAGTCAAGCACGACTATACATACGCCTTTCAATTTCTTCTCAAACGTATGCAGGTTTCCTCTCGATGTTTTCCTTCACTGTAAAGCTCGTGGTGTGACTAATCACTGTTACTTAAGTTCAGAAAAACTCATTGGTACAGTCGGAATTCTAACTCCGGCCTTTTTAGGAAAAATATCTACCAATATATATATATATATATATATATATATATAATATATATATATATATATATATATATATATATATATATATATATATATATATCTACAAAAATATCAATGAAATTGACATTTGTGCGGATGAAAACGCGTCTAACCGCGACCTTTTTTTATACCACACGGGTAGCAAACAAGCATGCGGTCCGCCTGATGGTAAGCTGCCGCTTATTGGCTGTAAGGGCCATTATGTGTCAATAATAGGTGGAAAAATCTTAAAGCAGAATTTAAATAACAATAATACTACTAATACTACACTAAGCAAAACCTCTAAGCAACGTTGTAACCAAAATAAAATGGATATTTAACATATTTTCGCAGAAAATGTACGTGAATATCGCATAGGAGATATCGAACGAATAAAATGAGAAAAATATCTCAAGTGGAGATATTCGCGCTTGAAATACAACTTTCGAGGGATGATTAATGATGCTATCAAACGTATGGATTTTCTGTAAGTTGAGATGAAACGGTGGCGGAAAGATAAATCTTTTGAAAAGAAAGAACAGAAAGAAGAAGAAAAGAAAAACAAGAGGTGATGTAACCACCTACGTAAGCCGAATGTGTCATCATTCGTCAGGATACATGCACTTTACTTACGTCTTAAAATTATATCTTTACGTAAGCCGATTATATAGTAGATGACAAGACCTGACAACACATTTGTGGACGGGCCAATACTTGCATTGGACAATACACTTGGGAATCATGGGGAAGGCCTTCGCCCAGCAGTTGGATGTACCAGGCTAACCACAACAACAATTTCCCACAAAGGCCCCTTAACTAGTTGGCTACTAAACTAGTAGAGATGCATCAACCTTATTTTCGCCCGAGGTGACATATGGCAAGTCCATCGCTGTTTCTCAAGCACGACTAAACATTTGAATAAAACTAGCCTTTGAATTTCTTCTCAAACATATTCAGGTTTCCTCTCGATGTTTTCCTTCACCGTAAAGGTCGTAGTAAAAACTCGCAGTCTGGGCTGTTCTGGTAAAGTACAATCGGGGTTTGAACTTGCAATATTAGCGTTAAAGACGATACCTCGGACCGCAGCTCTATTCATTGAGTACTTACTTAATTCTATGCCTTTGATACCAAGTAAAAGTCTGTAAGATAAAAGCTTAGTCTTGGTGGAAAATTGCATGAAAAGCATTATATCTTGGCGTTCATTTCTACAAGGCGACTCTATTAAGAAATGTAGACGATCCATGCTACTTTTTAATAGCCTTGAAGGCAGCTGGAAAATAAGATACAGGCTGGCTGTATTCACATTTATAAACTGTTTAAACATTTGTGAATAGCAAGAGCAGAGCAGATAAGGTGTCTCTCTCATGATGTCTAGGGAGGTCAAAGGGATTGTGAGATCGCGCTGGACAAAAGTAAATGAAGGAATTGCATCAGAGACGCCGACAAGAGTCCAGCTCTTAAATAATATTTAAACTCTAGAACGCTTTCTTGAATCCGCAATATTAAATTAATCCAGTGATATCAAAGTACTTTAATTGTTACATTTGCTAATTCTAGGAATCGATCTTACAATAAATTTTGTGGCTCTCTCTCTATTCACATACATACGCATCATCACGCCGGCTTCCTAAAGGCAGAGAGTATCCGAGAGAGAGTATCAGAGAGCATAGAGCGCCAGTTAGATATACAACTGTTTTTTGGAAATATTGTTCACTAGCTGAGCCCGCGACTTCGTCCGCGCGGAAAAGTGATACTAAGCAGCATTATTTTTTTCTAAATAAAGTGTATTTTTTTACATACTTAGAATGTTATATTAATTGATATGTATAATAATACAAAAAAAATAGTTTCAAGCTTCTAGCTTCAAAAATTACGTAACTTCCATACAAACTTTCATCCCCTATTGCAACCCTATTGAATAAAAACAATAACAATGTAATAACAAATACATTTGCCGAATTTCCCTCTTCCAACGTCATGTCTCCGAAAAACAATAAATTATCTGAGGTCATGTTTATGGCAGACGGAGCCTTCATCTTAAAGTTGCGATACTCAACTTTTATTTGAGGGTTTTTGGTAATAGATTGACTAAGTGTACTGAAAGGCTCATTCTACAGTCTTATTAAAAACTCATTGGTCTGTCTGGTCTAGTGGTTAGAGCTCCTGACTGCGAAATTGAGGTCGCGGGTTCGAATCCCGCTGAGGGCAGATATTTGTGTGATGACCATGAATATCTGTACCTTAGTCTTGGATGTTCTATGTGTTTAAGTATATATCTATCTATATAAGTAAATACATCGTTGTCTAGTTACCATAACACAAGCTTTGCTTAATTTGGGACTAGGTCAATTTGTGTGGAATTGTCCTAGGTATTTATTTATTTATTTATTATTTGTACAGTCGGGATTCGAAATTGCGACCTTTGTGTCCTACTCGAACCACTCGGCCACCACGGCTCTTTTTTGTAATTGAGTGCAGAATAATGTCAAAAATAACAATATTTTGATAAACAACGAAAGACACCAGATTAATTTGTGAACTAATTGGTCTTGCATTTTGCCTTCAAACCGCTTAAGGATGGAAAATATTTTTTTTTCTTTCCACAAAAATCCCCGAATGGGTAGGCAGAAATGTAACAACAAACTTTTTTCACCAGAGATGTTAGGAGATCAGCAAAAGGAACATCGCTCTTTTTCAAGCACGACTAATATTTACCCACAATAGATATTTATTTTAATTCCATCTCAAGCACATGCAGGCCTGTCGATAATGGCCTTAATCGTAAAGCTCGTGGTGTGATTATAAAATTTTGTAAGCATCAGAATTACCTAGAAGTGCCACTTGTGACCCGCCAAATGGTTTGTCACCGGGGCTACTTATGACTAATCTAAGCCGAATATATTTTTACGTCCCCGCCTTGTGGTTTTAACTAACGCCATCTATTGACCAGAGCTATATAATGTAGATTATTCTAATGAAACACGAAATCTAGACTAGCGAGATATTAATTTCTAGGTTCAGTGCACACGTGATGGGCAGTTCCTTCGAGATATTCCGATATTAAAACAAGGTCACGAATGATAAAGACTAGATTTGACATTCGTGGGCAGTGTGTAAATAGGGTGGAGATTTTAACAATACTCTTTTTAATTTTGTTAGAAAATATAAATAAAAATAAAAGTGAAAGACGCATGTTGCAGGTCTAGAGAGTATTGGCGGCTCTGTCTACCCGTGAGAGGTATCTCGATATGTTTATACAATAAGCCTGCTATAAAAAAATTACATTGCAAGAACCACATTTGAATATTCTAAAATATGTATCTTTTAATGGCGCCCATCTGAGGATTTCGTGTTTTATAAATCATCTTAGAAATCCTCACATATAAAATTTGGACAGCCCTATTTCACAACTACCTAATGTTACCAAATAAAATATTTTTTAATTTTTTAATATTAAATAGAAATATATGTTATGGACTAAGAATAGAATAAGAATAAGAATGAGAACCAATATCGGTAAAAGCTATGTATAATATTGATTTATGCGCCTAAATCCTCTCGCTCAATACTTATCAGCAAATATTATATGGAACGGAAAAAACTTAGGGGATGACGTGACAGCTGCCTTTTGCACCATTACATGCTTGTTTGAAGACGCCTAACATTCATTTGAGGTAATAACCTCTTTGTTTGGACCCCGAATATAAAATTACTAGCGGTTCGGCCCTAGTAGCGGTCCAGTATCAGTAGTTTCGGAGCCTATTCAATACAAACATACATACAAATCTCTTTATAATATTAGCATAGATTAGTATATGACTATTAGTATAGATTAAATCAACTAAAGGTTTTCAACCAACTTCGATCCACCGTCATATTACTTAAAAAGACAGAATAATTTCCGACTTTTCTAGCCGACTTAAGAAAAGGGAGGGTTTAGTTATAGCTCTATTTTTTATTGAATTACCTTATAACTAGAACATTTGTTTTCGGTAAAAGAATGGATGATGAAATTTTGTCACACCTAATACATTTAAGAGCTGAACTCTTATCGCCTCTGAAGCAATTCCTTCCATTTCCTTGACGTGAGTACGTGACAATAAGTGAGTGATACCACAACCTTTTCGGTGAAGGAAAACATCGAGAGGAACCCAGCATTCGTTCGAGAAGGAATTCAAGATTGATGTCTCACCGTCTGTCACGTTGCCACATAAACTACTTGGTGAAATGCAACAATTGGTGGTTGTGATTTCCAAGCTGTTGTCAGATATAGCAAGACCAACCCAATTGAAAAATAAATCTATGACAAGCACTGATTTGATCTGCACTATGTTTTCATTCGTGTCGCATGTACACTGTAGAGCCCAATTGACAGTGACAGTTGCAGTGTTGTGTTCCATAGCGATTAAGTTTCCTAAGCTTGTCTTTTAGCATGATCTCTTAAAGGTCGGTCCAAAAAAATTAAAATAAGGAAGGAGTATTACTTTGCCTTCTAAAGAAACGAAAAAAACTCAAGGATATAAATAAGTAATTTCAGTGGACTGGCGTCTAATGAATAAGTCTACTGTGAAGGACACATTTTAGGACAAATTGTCCCACTTAAACTTCCCACCTAAATCATATTTCTTATTCGCGGGAACGTGGTGTACGTGAGAGAAATTACAATATAAATGAATGTGCGTAGTCTCATGATTGACTTGAGATGTCCTGCGGTTTCAATTGAGTTAAATTATCATATAAATATATATTTATATATTCTCACGCCATCTCACAAGGGACCCCGAAGGGGTAGGCAGTACCCATCCTCCGCCATATATATATGGCGGATATATTTTAGGTACCACTGTGACAGATGGCGAATCCACGGTCGCTACTCAAGCACTAATAATATAAATAATAATACTCCTCCTCATTTCCTATTTAGCTTTTATGTCGCTGATTTGGACCGACCATTGAGAGATCACGTTAAAGGAAAACTTTAAAAAAATATGTAATGATGTTTACTTATGCAGTGTTCCAAATAGCAGTGTGCCCAGCGCGGTGTCAGGCTTGTGAATAAAACATACACTGACGGCAATGAAAGCAGTTCTCAAACAAAATAGCCGGGAACTGGAGTACTGGAATTTGTCAAATTAGACTGCGCTAAGGTAACAAGTATGACACTTTGGCCGTTTTTGCCACCGAACAGTACTTTGAATTTCGAGTATTCCAAAAGGAATGTCAATATTTTTTTTTATTGTCTTTCGTAGTATGAGTTCCGGGAACGTTTGCTACTTGGGCCAATGGCGAGACCTAGGCCTCCAGCCAGGCACTTTAATGTGATAAGCGACACAGCTAAGGGCACCCCCTTTGGGGTACGGACCTCGGCTTAGAGCGTTGCTGGATAGCAAGCGAGGGAGCTGGGCTGGTCTGTGTGCGAATGTCAACTAACTCATATTTAAATACAACATTATCACCCCACTGATAGGAACATCACACGACGGTATATGAATAGACTGAGGAATGTGTATGTAGCGAATCTATTGCTTCGTCTGTGAGTCTAAAGAGAACTGGCACTGTACTTTCTCTGCCTACCCCGTAAAGGCGTGACGATATTGTACATTATATTGTTTAAATTATCAAAGCCGTAATTAAATTGTAATTAATGTAAGTTTTTAGTTCCCTATTAGTTCAGGCACGGTCGAAATTAGTTTTTTTTTTTTGTATTGTCTCTCGTAGCGTGAGTTCCGGGAACTTTTGCTACTTAACCGGTCAATGGCGAGACCTAGGCCTCCAGCCAGGCACTTTGTTTCTAAGCAAGACAGCTAAGGGCACCCCCTATGGGGTACGAACCTCGGCTTAGGGCGTTGCTGGATCGCGAGCAAGGGAGCTGGGCTGGACTGGTAATTTTATTTAAATATTATTTGGGGGCGGGATTTGCGCGTCTGGCTCGGCGCGGGCCGGCGTTTGCGGCGGGGGTCGGGGGGGAACATTCCGGCTTATTCGCGTCGAGCCTCGCCGGCGAGGACGTAACAGTGGTCGGTTTTGTATAGTGTTGGTATGTTTTTGTCGGGCGTCCTGAAGGACCATTATGTCGTCATCCGGTTCGATGACGGCATGTCTTGGACGCCTTATCTTCGAGATAAGGGAAGGAGTGTATCGGGCGGCCGATACGACGAGGGGGTTGGGGTGATTTACAGCAGAATCGAAATGACGTTTGGACAGTTTTTTCAAAAACTGTTTTATAGTGGGGACTTTGAGGTCAACGTGGAGTTGACTATTACGCATGTACCACGGGGCACCTGTGGCTCTCCGAAGAAACCGGCTTTGGAGCACTTGCAGGGGGTTAAGTGTTGACTTGCTAGTGTGCGCGAACACTACACCCGCATATGTCATGATTGGTCGAATGCACGTCGTGTAAATCCTCACCTTGGATTTCAATGAGAGTTTACTTCGTGCATTCAACATGCTGTGAAGTCTACTGAGCGCGAAGGCGGCTCGCGCGCGTACCGCCTTTACGTGGTGACGGAAAGAAAGGCGTTGATCGAGGATCACACCCAGGTATTTGGCTTTTTCTTCCCATGGAATGGGTTTGCCGAAAAGGGGGTCGAAATTAGTGACTATCACTTTTATTTAAAAAAAAGCATCTTCTAACAACACATGTTGGCAAAATCATTAAAATATTCTGGTAATATTATACTGTTCTTCTAATTAAGACGAGAAAAAAAATTAAAAATTATATAAATGTATGTCCATTGCCACTTCCATATTTTTTACCTGTAAATAATATTCAAATAACTCGTTGACAGTACAAAGTATAGGCGTGAAAAATTTGTACCAACTCGGCACAGAGGAGGCTCTCCTTCCGCACGTAAACATAAAATGTTACTCTGTATTTGCATATTACGCCAACCTCAGGCTTCCAAACGAATGCCTCACTTAGTTGTTTGAATACAGAATGTCTGGTGTTCAGGTTTATTTATCTGCCGCATGCTTGTTCGCCACCCAAGTGGTATAAATATATATATATACTAGCTGACCCGCCCAGCTTCGCATGGGTGAAAATTTACATACATACATACATACATATCATCACACCAAGTCCCTAAGGGGGTAGGCAGGGAGTATAGAGCGCCAGTTCTCTCTAGACTTTATACTTCTTTTGCTTCGTCCACATTCATCAGTCTCTTCATACATGATCGTCGGTTTCGAGTACTCTTTTCGTTCCCGTCCTTGAGCGTCCGATCGATTTGATCCAGGTAGTTGGAACGTAGCCTTCCTCTGCGTCTTCTTGCACACACTTTTGCTCTGTATATCTGTATCGTCAATCTTTCTTCACTCAACCTTACTATATGTCCAAGTCAGCGTAGCATGCCTTTCTTCATCTTTTCAATCTCGCCCTGATTCACGCCAGTTGATTTGCGAATCTCTTGATTCCGGACTCGAACTAAGATCGTTACTCCGCACGTTTTTCGCAGCTGATATCGCATCTCAGCTGCATTTAAGCTATCTTCATACTTCCTCTGACATACCCAGGGTTCGCTGCATACAATAAAGTAGGCACAAATATCACGCTGTGGACAGCAACCGTTGCTGGCCATCAACACCGACATGGCCCCATTCACCTTAATACCGGCAGTTAGCCTTCTTTCAATATCTTTTTCATACTTTCCATCTCGTGTGAACATGCTTCCTAGATATACAAATTCATTCACTTGCTCTAGAATTTGTGAAAAGAATTTAAAATTTGGGTTTTCAAAAGAAAGTTTGAAAGTGATAATAAAGTGAGATATAGGGCTCGTTTAGTCGCTAAGGGCTCTACCCAAGTAGAAGGTGTGGACTATAAAGAAACATACTCACCTGTATTAACACACTCAACTTTGAGAATAATATTTTCTTTAAGTGTAAAGTTAAATTTAGAAATTACTCATCTTGATGTTAACACTGCATTTTTAAATGGCTAGGTACCTTGATGAAACAGTATACATGCAAGTACCACCTAATTTAGAATGTCAGAGTAACAGTGTACTCAAACTAAAACGTACAATTTATGGACTTAAACAATCAGCAAGGCAGTGGAATAAGAGGTTAGATGATTGTTTGTTAAGCCAGGGTTATATTAAGTCTAAATTGGAACCATGTTTATAAAGTAAAAGGTAAATAAGGAACAAATTTTAAAAACTGTGTTTGTCAATGATTTTTTCATATTTTCCAGTAGCAAGGCATTGACAGATGAACTGAAACATAGTTTAATGTCAAATTTCAAAACTAAAGATTCAGGGCAAGTGAAAGAATGCTTAGGTATGAGAGTAAAAGTATATAAAAATGGTTGTATAACATTAGATCAGGAGCATTTTGTCGAACATATTTTGAATAAGTTTAAGATGTCAAACTGTAATGTTGTTGATACTCCTATTGAATGTAATTTGAAGTTGGATAAGTCAGAAAATGTTTGTAAATAATATCCTTATCAGCAACTGATAGGAAGTCTTATGTATTTGTCTATACTTACACACTCAGATATCAGTTACAGTGTCAGCTATTTAAGCCAATTTAACAATTGTTTTACTGCAGTTCACTGGAAAAACGCAGAGAGTGTTAGAATATTTAAATAAAACAAAATCTTATGGTTTAATGTTTACAAATGATAATAAAAACTTAGAAGGATTTGTAGACTCAGATTGGACATCAAATACTATTGACAGGAGATCTTATACAGGTTTCTGTTTTAAATTGTCTGGTACTGTAATATCATATGAATGCAGAAAACAACCGACAGTGGCATTGTCCAGTACTGAGGCCGAGTACATGGCAATGCCAGTTTTTCAATGTCCAAATTTCAATGCCAAGGCAATTTGCCAACTACTGAAATGCCTGCTGACTTGTTAACGAAAGGGTTAAGTAGTTTGAAACATTACTATTATGTTAAAAAGTTAGGCATTAAAAGTATTGTTTAGGTGTAGTTTATATTCATTTATTGTTACATGGATATTAGATTATTTTGATAAGAGGTGAGAATTTGCCCTAATATGCTGAAGGATGATGGCATCATTTCTTGGTTATATTACAATATCGCAAGACTCCATATTCTTCCCAATCACGATTAAGGCAACATCATTTAACATTGGTGCATTGATGCCTCTCTCATGACATGTTGTCTCCTGCAGGTCGCTTGTCTGCTGTGATCACTATTTTCTGATTGTCCGATGGCATCACATTACTTGTAAGACAGTTTTGAACAATTGGATCAACTGATTATGTTCATGCAAAAGTTGTTGTAACTGCTAAATGATATCTGCGAACAGCGTTCATTTACTTCTTCTTCAGAATTCCCCAGGAAATAAATCTGGAGAAATTTGTATTTACCATTGCCTACGCTGTTCTTCAGTCTCATTGGCTCGAAGATTGAACTGGGCTTGCGTTACACTGCGATTGAATAGGACTTGCGTTACACTGCGATCGAACTGGTGTGCGCCAACGGATATTTTGACGCCTTACGGGTGGTATTACTAATAAAATACGACGATTAATTATGAAACTCACACTAAAACACAACAAACATCTTTTTGCTTTTGTTGTTATGAAAGAAACTGTAATTTGAGGTTTGTCAAAACTACTACTTGAATGAAATGTCAGTCTAGCTATACATAGGGTGCGTTCCACTAAGCGTTCACAATGATCACGCTCACGACCACAGTTTGCTTGTAAGCGTTACTGTCGTAACCTCAAATGGAATGGATTACAGAGCGTTTTGAGCGTGCAGGTAAATAATACAAACGGCGAGTTAGTAAAAAGAAAGCAAAAGATTTAAGATGTTAGTTTATAATCTGTAAGCCTTGAAAATAAACTTGATTAATTTAAATAGATTTATATTGAAAAAAAATATAATGTTTTTTTTATATTTAATATTATTGGTGTTTTAAATTAATTTACGTTCAAATGGAATTAAAATGTCTTGCGGCGTAACTTGGATATTTGGTAAGAGGTACAGTCGCCATTTTATATGCTTTGAGTTTTGAAAATGACGCAAATTTTCTTCGATTCAACGATCACTTCGACCCACCTTTTTAGATGGGTCGTCGTGAGCGTAAGTTATGACATTATAATTGACGTTTTCGCCGCTACCACAACGACCGCGGTCGTTATGTGGATCGCTTAGGTATAGGAGAATTTTCATTGTTGTGGGCGCTTAGTGGAACGCACCTTTACCGTCAATATTTACACGTCACTCTGACAGAGTATTTGTCAATATATTGAAAACGTCTCAGAATCTTGTTGTCTGTCTCTTTCGCACACTCACTTTTCAGAGATTTTTTTAATATTAACTATTATTTATTTATATTTTATATAGCCTAAAGCCTTCCTAGAATCATGGACTATCCAACACAAAAATATTTTTTCAGTTCCAACCAGTAGTTCCTGAGATTAGCGCGTTCAAACAAACAAACAAACAAACAAACTCTTCAGCTTTATAATATTAGTATAGATTAAATAAAAGAAAAGCCTTATAATAAAGATGCATATTATAAGTATAAAAAATAAATAGGTAACATAAAAACCAATACACATAGTTAAATTATTAGCAAAGCAAAAGCGATTAAACGACAAACAGTACGTTCACGTGTTACCTACGAACATTACAAAAGTATAAGAATATATATTGCTTGCAAACATTACTGACGGTATTGGATGAAATAAGGCACAGAGATAGATTATTAGCTGAATTAACACAGGATAGGACCGGTGTGTCACAGAGAATACAACAGTTGTCTTCTAGAAGTTATAGAATGAAATAAATAAATAAAATAAAGAAATAGAATGTTGTGAATATCGTTACAACAGATTTCTTGCCTTATTGCCATAAGGATAAAGAATTGAAAAATATACATATCATCACGCCAAGTCCCTAACGGGGTAGGCTGAGAGTATACAGCGCCAGTTCTCTCTAGACTTACATACCTCTTGCGCCTCGTACGCATTCATCAGTCTCTTCATACATGCTCGCCGGTTTCGAGTACTCTTGACGTTCCCGTCCTTGAGCGTCCGATCGATTTGATGTAGGTAGTTGGAACGTGGTCTTCCTCTGCCTCTTCTTGTACGCACTTTCACTTTGTATATCTGTTTCGTCAATCTTTGTATGTGTCCAAACCAACCTAACATGCCTTTCTTCATCTTTTCAATCACACCCCCGTTCACACCCGTTGATTTGAGAATCTCTTCATTGCGGATTCGATCTACGATTGTTACTCCGAAATAAAAAAAAAACACAAAAATTGCCCGACTTGTCCCGAGTCTACTAAACGTAAGTGAAGAACGACTCTCTCGCAATTGTTTTTTCCTGATGACATTTGTATTTCGCGCCATAATCAATCTATGGTACGCGCCAGTTTTACTTGTTATCGTCTATGGTATCCCATAACAATATGCAATAAATACGATTCTTGTTTTCCGATTAATATTGTTTTATATTTGAGCATCATCTATGTTTATGCTTTGAAATACATTTATTAATAACTAATTTAAATTATTATAAAGGTCACAAATAACACTTGGTTAAATGTATAAATAATCGATTACAAAAAAAAAATAAAAAAAAATGTTTAAAATCTTTAAATAATAATGAACATTGAATCGAATTCTAGTTTTAAAACGCAAGTGAAGAACGACTCTCTTGCAATTGTTTTTCCCAGATGACATACATTTGTACTTCGCGCAATAAAAAGCAATGGTTGAAAAACGTGTTTTTTTGTTATTTAACGCCTTTAGGGTGGAGTTTCATAAAATCCGTTCTTAGCTGACCTCTACATCGCGTAACGAATACTTCCACCAAATTTTAAGTCAATCGGCCTTATAGTTCCTGAGATTTCGTGATGAGTCAGTTCAAAAATGGGATCTCCTATATATATATAGATTTATACCACTAGCAGAAAAGAGACCTGCCTCTCCTTATTTCATACTGACGCTATCAGTTCTACGGCTCTAGCTCCAAAGTCTATTTCCATGTTTCCAACACTGCTCCGGAACCAGGAGCAGTATTGTCTTTTATATATATAGCGTCAGTATGAAATAAGGAGAGGCAGGTCTTTTTTCTTACCATGTATTTTCCTGTGAGATAAGTTGGAGTTCTTTATTACTTCTAACTTTGTGGGAAGGCGTGAAGAGGCTATTTAAATTAAACGGTAGGTTTAAAACTAGCCAGCTGGTACTAATTTTGCTTTAGAAAGTTTCTTTACACGTGACCTCTGTGACTCAAGTTGTTTGGCTAATCCCCCCGGCGGGTTAGTCCTACTTTATCGTCCAACTTTGTTGTACAATGGTCAAATACAAGCAAATGCCGTACCTGCGTTATCATCTGTAGAGAGCCATCTGCCGGGAGCCCAATTAAAATTGCGCAGTTTTTATAGCTTTTCCATATAATGGGAATCTACTAACTATGTAAAGCTAATGAAACATGGCAGTGCCGCCAAGAATAATTATATATCGTGACGCGTCTACATGGGTTCCGAAGGGGTAGGCGTAGGCAGAGGTTTGTAGGCCATTTTGGTTGTAGTTCCATACAACCACTTTCCACCTGAGACATATTTAGGTGCCAACGTGACAGATGGTGAGTCCATCGCCGTAAATCAAGCACGGCATATACATTCACGTGCCATAGTCGTGCTTGAAACAGAGGTGTCGCCTAATCCGCCTCGTTAGCCAACATATCTCCGGCGAAAAAGGGGGTGGTTACACATCTGCCTACCCCTTCGGAGAGTTTTGCGGTATGGCGTGGAGATATATAATAGGCCGTCGTCGTTTTAAATAATAAAAAAACGCATTATCGCACTGTATTACAAAAGTAAGTAAATAAAACACTGAGAGTCTGCAAACACTCCATCTAAATTAATAGGTGTTAAAATACTTGCGTTTGGATCAATGTAACAAATTCCCGGGAAGCAATTAACAGTAATTACATTAATCTTACAATACAGCCCCGGGTGTCGGGGTGTGAGTAACCGTCAGACTCTCAAAGGGGTGTTGTACACCGAATTAGGATTGTTGGAAATCTGCTCCAACTTCCCAGCCAAGTTCGGCGTTACGTCAATTTGAGATATAGTAGCAATTACTTATTTATGACATAAAATGTTGCTTGTATAAAAAAAAACGTATTATTTATTCACCTAAGCGACAAACCCTACATCAACTCACACTATATCATCACGCCGATTCTATAGCGGGGTTGGCAGGAGTATAAAGCGCCAGTTCTCTCTTGACTTACATACCCCTTTCGCTTCGTCCACATTTATTATTCTCTTCATGCGAGAATCACACGACTTCCTCACGCCTTCCCATAAGGGTCCCCGAAGGGGTGGGCAGAGGTGTATAGGTAATACCCACACACCCACTTTCCGCCAGAGGTATATTAGGTGCCAACGTGACAGATGGCGAGTCCATCGCCGTTACTCAAGCACGACTATACATACGCCTTTGAATTTCTTCTCAGACGTATGCAGGTTTCCTCACGATGTTTTCCTTCACCGTAAAGCTCGTGGTGTGACTAATCACTGTACTTAAGTTCAGAAAAACTCATTGGTACTGTCGGGATTCGAACTTGCGACCTTTGCGTCGCAGGCAACTGCTCGAACCACTCGGCCACCACGGCTTCACACGACTTCAATTTACCTAAATTACCACCAGCGACCTAAAAACATGTATATACATAATATGATCACGCAAGTCCCTCGCACGGTAGGCAATAGTAGAAAGCAGAGCACATATAACAAAGTATAATATATACATAAATACTACGACAAATATCGTACAAAATATATATAAATCATATCATCATCACATAATTCTTGAGAGCCGTGGTGGCCGAGTGGTTCGAGCAGTTGCCTGCGACACAAAGATCGCAAGTTCGAATCCCGACTGTACCAATGAGTTTTTCTGAACTTAAGTACAGTGATTAGTCACACCACGAGCTTTACGGTGAAGGATCGGATCGATCGGACACTCAAGGACGGCAAAGTCAAGAGTAGGTGCTCGATACCGATGAGCATGTATGAAGAGACTGATGAATGTGGACGAAGCGAAAGAGGTATGTAAGTCTAGAGAGAACCGGCGCTCCATACTCTCTGCCCGTTAGGGACTAATCCAACTATATTTAATCTTGGGTGGGTGTAGTTCCCACCTGCTTACGCTTTTCGTGGGATCAAGGCGATGATGATTGGGATCATCGTGGCATGTTGTATAAATAAAAAAAGTTTGGGAAGAAAATTACAGTTGAAACACTTTAAATTTCCTGGCTAGGGTTTTAATTCGCAGAATTTGCACTCCGATAGATATAAAAAGTCTATTCTTTATTCTTTTATGTTCAGTGACATCCGCTTACATTGATCCGGGTTGACAGTGGGCCTTCTATATCCGGGTATAACAAACGGATGTTATAACCGGATGCATAACTGGATTACTACGTTATGCGAATAAGATTTTTTTTTCACTGGACTTCTATCATTTGTGGACCTAAATAAATACTAGTGAAGCTTAAAATTTTACTAGCTAGCCGAAGTGTTACACGATATTGTGTTATAAAATTGACAATGTATAGTGTGTATGCTTTATCTCCATTCAAAATTTCACTCAAAACTACCGTCCAACAACTTCAGCGTAAATAACAGACAAACATTAACTTTCACTCTATTATCTCTGCCTGCCTACCCACGGCTTCTAATACGCACCTATTTCCATCGACGGGGTATGTATCCCTATACCTTAGAACCAAACAGGGCCTGGGTGATTTTAAACGATCAAAAGGCGATCGCTGACCCACTGCCATAAAAACTTTTTCTAGCAAGGAAGTTACTTCAACTTTTGTTCAGTTACTCAGACAACTGCAGCATTCCAATTTTGAAAGAAGGACTCTGCGAAGGTTTATGCCATAGTGTACCCACCTTCTTTTGTCATAAAAGTTATCTGCGACGCTAAAGTTAATAGCTATCTGTCTTACAATATAAAGCGATTGGCAAGCGACAATGTTAAGTTAATAGGTGAGTCGCTACTTTATTGTGGACTGACATTGTCGTCCCATGATTGTGCACAGTTCGCAGACAGCTTGCGAACTTATTCCATTTATGTCACAATTAATACTTGAAGAAGCAGTGGTGGCCGAGTGGTTCGAGTAGTTGCCTGCACAAAGATTGCAAGTTCGAATCCTGACTGTACCAATGAGATTTTCTTAACTTGAGCACAGTCATTAGTCACACCGCGAGCTTTACAGTGGAGGAAAACATCGAGAGGAGGCCTGCAAACGTTTGAGAAGCAATTTAAAGGCGTATGTATATATCCGATCAAATCGATCGGACTCTCAAGGACGGGAACGTTAAAAGTACTCGAAACCGACGACCATGTTTGAAGAGACTGATGAATGTGGACGAAGCGAAAGAGGTATGTAAGTCTAGAGAGAACTGGCGCTCTATACTCTCTGCCTACCCCGTTAGGGACTTGGCGTGATGATATGTATGTATGTATGTATATTCGTGCTTGAGTAACGGCGATGGTAAATTATAAACATCTACATTTATATTAATTAAAGTCGAAACAATTTTCGTCATTATTCTCTATAATTATTTTTTTATACTTCTTTTATTGTTATCAAACTTATATGTAGCTATGTAAGGTGAATGTTGTGTATACCTGCCATTGATACATAGACTGTATTTTTATGATTAAGTGTACTTGAATGTGTGTTGTTGGTGTACCTTATAAATAAATAAATAATAAACAGATAACTGTGGAGCTTTCGATAAATTTCTCACACGTATCATAGCATATAAAGTAGATCTATGAGAATACTGTTGAAACAGGCACAGACCATAAATCACGGGATACACTCAAAGTCTGTGACAAAACTCCAAACATTTCCACATCCACAGTAATACATTAGGGAAGGAGAACAAATCTCTTAGAGGGCACAATAATGTTACCATCTGTATTCGGACATAATTCATCCCGCAATGCCTGGTGGCTCATCCTCAGTGATTCGTAGCGAGCCTTAGACAATACGTTTGAGACAATCTGTCCGTTAACAGTAAATCCACCAGATATGTCTCGCAGTTTCAACTACTTGAAATTCAGAAATAATAAATAAATAAATAAATACCTTGGGACAATTCCACACAAATTGACCTAGAACCAAATTAAGCAAAGCTTGTGTTATGGTAACTAAATAACGTTATTTTTACTTATATAGATAGACATATACATAAATACACAGGATATCCAAGACTAAGGTACAAATACTCGTATTTATCACACAAATATCTGCCCGCAGCGGAATTCGAATCCGCAACCTCAAGTTTCGCAGTCAGGAGCTCTAACCACTAGACCAGACGGCCGTAGAATACATATGAACATTATACATTTAATACGTATAATAGAAAGGATGAGCGAAGAAATATTGACGAAACAGATATACAAGACGAAACTGTGTGTAAAAAGAGGCCGAGAAAGACCCTAGCTCCAACTAACCAGACGCCGAGTCCCTTACACGGTATGCAGAGAGAGGAGAATGCCAGTCCCCTCTAGTCACACATACCTCTTTCGCTTGGTTAACATCAATTCATGCTCGCCGGTGTCGAGTACTCATGCCGTTCCTATCTTTTAGTGTCTGATCGATTTGATCTAGGTATTATTATATCCGATATATGCATATTACAGATAACTTCAAAGCCATTGTCGGAGTTTTAGTTGAAAAGTTGTCGAATTGTTCAGCTTCATCGTTGTAATTTAAGGTTATTTCAAGCATGAACGCTGCTATTTAGACAGCTGAGTTCATTGCATAAATTATGGCGGATTTTAATTTTGAAGATAGCTATGCGCGCGGTATAGGTTCAGGAATGTTTAGGAGGTCAATTTAAATTTCATTTACCCCTTTCTAGACGACGTTAGCGAAGAGTATAAGAAATAGATTAACACATAACAAGTCGTGGGGGGCAGGACCTCCACCTTATAGAATTCCGTAGCCAAATAACAAAATTTTTTGTGTTGTGTTCCTACGCGGTGAATAAGGTTTCCAGTAATGAGCTCCTTGGGGAGGGGGGAGGATTGTTACATTGTGTTGGAAGCAGAGGGATTAAACCCATTATGCTGCCAACACACGATAACTCTCCGAACACAGAGTGGCAACACGCAAGTGATACTTCGGTATCGCGTAAATAGGCTGCGGTAACCGTTTCCCATCAGATGGGCCGTATGCTTGTTTGCCACTCTTGTTGTATAAAAAAAAAAAAAAGTCGTCCTTACGTTTGCAACTTACTTACGTCCGAGTAAATTTGTAACACAAAGATAGCAAAATTGCATTCGTATCCCATTTGTACCTATCAGTTTTCTGAATTTAAGTACAATGATTAGTCGCACCTAATTTTGGATACAACTAATTTAGGGATAGGATTTTTTTTTCATGAAGATCCGTTAAGTATTTTTAACATGAAAGCGAAATAAACAAACAAACATACATTCACATTTATAATATTAGTAAGGATATTACAGGCCAGTCGACAATATATCAAATACAACAGTGACGAATGAAAT
Source organism: Drepana falcataria (assembly GCA_945859725.1). NCBI lineage: Eukaryota > Metazoa > Arthropoda > Insecta > Lepidoptera > Drepanidae > Drepana > Drepana falcataria. Next base: position 2,208,286 of record OX243941.1, on the reverse strand, counting down.
CTGCGCACTTCCGGGACCGTCCACGCTTCACATCCGCTCACTCACAAGCAACAGTCAATTAATTACACGTGAACCGCAACAAAGGCACCAAATTTAGATACCAAATTGTGTATTGAATCAGTTTCGCATGTGACATACGTTTGTAGTAATTAATTGACCCCAAGCCTACTTTAATATTTGGTTACATTTACGTTGTCATCTACAGTTTTGCTTGTTGTAAATCATCTTGTAATACATTGATAAATACATTTGCCGTAGTGGCCGAGTGGTTTGAGTCGCCTGTAACATAAAGACTGCAATCTCGAATCCCGACTGCATCAATAAGTTTTCTGCTCAAATGCATGAGAGATATGTGAGTGTAAAGAGAACTGGAGCTGTTATCTCTTTGCTTATCCCGTGAATAACGTGATTACATAAATATATGTATGTTCGCTTGCGTGAAATTCATATACATATGATAACGGCTCGCTTTAGGTAGTATAATATTAAAATATTTAATAATTTTATCTATTCATGCAAGGCGTATTAAACTCCGTTGCGTGGTTGGTAAACCACTAAACATATTGTCATCGATATAGTGATGGTACATATCGTTATGAAATAAACGTGTTAAACTAATTGGAAATACTTAATGGAAAGCAAAAGGTGCAATGAATTTAAATAATTTGTATCAACTTGCATAAATGTGAGGCATAACGGCACTCATTCCACGTTAATGCGAACAGTGCTTGTGGCGAGGCGAACTTTTTCAACTTTTGTCTACTAGACACTTTTATGCGGACAATAACGGAAAATTTCACTGCATTTAAAAATCAAATGAAAGCACAATTAGTTTGAATTATTGCACAAAAGTAAGAGCTAATTTAGCATTGCGCTGCATTTTTTGTCGGGACGTGTTTTATTAGTCAACATTTTGTAGATATTTAATCGTTAAGTCTTTAATTGTAAAGTTGCATTTCTTATAATTATATGTCTTCATGCCTTCCCACGAGGGTCCCCGAAGGGGTAGGTAGTACCCACACACCCACTTTCCGCCAGATATATTTTAGATGCTAACGTGACAGATGGCGAGTCCGTCGCCGTTACTCAAGCACGACTATTCATAAGAAGTTCTTCTCGAGCGTATACAGGTTTCCTTTCGATGTTTTCCTTCACCGTAAAGCTCGTGGCTCGTGGCTCAGTATTAGTCATTACTGTTCTTAAGTTCAGAAAAACTCGTTGGTAGCTGTATGAAATGTCTGACACGCGCAAGAGTGCCAAGAAGACTGGCGGCATTGCCGCGTTGTATGGCAGTGCTGCTTCACTGAGCAATATATTCGCCAGCCCTCTTTGTACGAGAGGCCAAGCGTTTAAGTAAGTTTTGATTACGTCCGGGATATACTTATTGAAACAGTTGAGTTCGAACTTGCAATCGAAATTGCGTTGCAGATTACTCAAACTACTAGGCCACCATAAATTAAAAGTAATGGTTACCTAGGTACTTAACTGAATGTGCATTGCGGTATCACCCGCGCAAAAACTTAGCCTACGGGGCAGGCTTTGGGGACTGCCGATAGAAGTGAAAACTAAGTTTCTTGTGAATTGTATCGTCGAGTTATTAGATCTTTATTATTTAATTATTTATGGTTTGTAAAAAAAGTGCTAATGACCAGTTGATAAACTCTTTGTATCTATATAATGTATACTAATAACGCACAGAGGTATATCTTCGTATATATACATAGTATACAAATAGCCAATGGAAAGCGTTCGTTGAAGATGACGTGAATACCATGATTTTTGTTCACCCAAAAAGTGCTCAAGACACCTAAAGAAGTTGCACTTCAAAAATTCTTAAATAGATTTTTTTTGGTATAAAACATACCTTTGTTCCAAATTTAACAAAATGGCTTTCAGCCAGTCTCGCTTAATGTAGTAACAACAGTCACATACAATTTCACAATTGTTATTGGTAGGATTTGTCACATTGCAGAAAATAGGCTTAGGCATGACCCATAGATACTGAAAGACAAAGGCACATTCCAAATTCCCGACTGTGCATATTTTTCTTCATAAGCGGTATACGGAGCCTTAAAAACGTTCTCCGTCCGGTTACATTATCTTTATTGTACGTCGTAAATCTCTTAGTGATGTCACATACGTTGCATTGACTTCGCTTGTTGTTGTCAAACGATTTATAGACAGTTGAATGGAACGTTTTATCGCACTAACGAAATTAGACTATGAGGACCAAGACTAAGGTATAAATACTCGGGTTCATCACACAAATATCTGCACTCAGCGGGAATCGAACCCGCGACCTCAAGTTTCGCAGTCAGGCGCTCTAACAACTAGACCAGACGACCGTCTCATTGCTGTAATATGATGTGGAGTATTAGTATATGTGTGTAATAGAGGAGCCTATAATGAATAATACACCAACGAGAGACTGATGAGTGTGAAAAAAGCGAAAGAGGTTTGTATGTAAGTCTAGAGAGACGATCTACACTCGATGCCTACGCCGTGAGGGACTCGGCGTGATGATTTTCATTATATATTGTAACGGTTCTACATCTGTAGATATAAAGCAGAGGGCAAGAGAGACGTGGCGCTTCAAGATTTGTATTATTATCATCTTGAAGAACTCCATGTTATACTCACTAGGAAACCTCAACAGGGATATCATTCTACAGCCTGAACATCGGAAGGAAACTACTTTGGAACCGCGCAGTGCGAGTGCGTAATATAAAGAGTTGGTTATATACCACTCGAAACGAAACGAACGTATATAGGTAAGTAACAGTGAAAAAAGGCTTCACACGAGACAAAGTAACACGAGCTACAAAGGCGCAACATATCTCAACAACCACATCAAAGGGCTGGCGCCGAATCGACTAGTTTCCAGCCCAATAGTCCGACAAGGGCGGCAAGTCAACTGGAAAATCGACTACAGGTTGTAAACAATTAACGACCTTATTGTCGCGACGAATAGGGAGAATTTAGCACTAATCTGTTAAAGCACCTATCAGTGTACGTTAAAAGCGAAGTTGAAGTCGATTCATTTACTAGGTGGGGGCCGGGGTGGTGGAGAGCATTTAACAGCCACTTGCCAAATTCTGATTGCAGGTTTAAATGCGATACGATTCTCTGAATTTAAGGTAATTGGTTTACCCACCACGTTACAGTGAAGAATACATCGAGAGGGAGCATGCGAAAAGAAATTCAAAATACGTTTGCAAATCGTGCCGAAACAGACAGAAATGGTGGTACATTATTTTACCATCTACTTAACAATAAAAGTACGTTACATCTCAGCCTACCCATTCGAGACTGCGTCCCTGCATAACCAGCGCAGTTTAATATGTGTATATAGGTATACCGCCTTACCACAAGAGCATAAGCAGGTGTGTAGTTGCACAAACTCTTTCCGCCAGAGACATTTAGGTGCATACCTGACCAATGGCGAGTCCATAACCGTTTCCCAAGCATTATTATACAAACGTCTTTGATTTTATTCTCAAACGTATTCTGATTTCCTCTCGTCGCTTTTCTCGTAAATCTACGTAAAACTCGTGGTTAATCACTGTACACAAAAGCACATTAATTTGATTTGATTTATTTTAACTTATTCTTAATATTGATTTGACTAATTTAATGTATGGATTTTGGTATCTGAAATAAATGAATTATTATTATTATTAATAGTAATTGGTACGGGATACTGTATGTGCTAAAAACGTATAAAAGTTTTGGAGTTTAATTGCAAAAGTCTATGTTATAAATAGAATAGTCTGTAACTGAATTTAAGTTAACTCCAACTTAGGTTTAACGAAGTGCGCGATAAGTTTCTTACTCATGGTCATTAAAAGCGGTCCGACGGTCGCAGTGGTCGGAGATTTCATGAATAAGTCACTTCATTATGTTAGGTGTCTCTCGTTTGTACACTAGACATAGTATCTCTCAAGGTTCGATTCCTACCCACTATATTTACATAGTGATAAAATATTTAAGCTCGTGGTGTGACTAATCACTGTACTAAGTTTACTAACTTTAGTAACTTAAGAAGAACTCATTGGTACAGTATGGGATTCGAACTTGCAATCTTTATGTTGCAGCCAAACTACTCGGAACACTCGCCACGACGGCTGCTTATTGAAAATATACAGGAGCTGCCATTTGTGTGCCATCTTCTGTAAGGAAGACATATTGTCGTAGTTAGAGAACTCCGATTACGAGAGGGAGATTCATGCGCTTTACCTCTCTTCAGCTGCTCGTTAAGAGAAAATTGTGGCTCATGTGAAGAGGACACCCCTAAAGATCAAGTATCGGACGAGATCTGAATCAATTACAGTGATATAAAATTATTCCAACTATTAGCGACTGGTTTTAAAGCATATTTTATTTACATAGTAAATAGCTTGTAGACCGTTCCTTATTGTTTTTTTTAATTTGTAAGTCGATCTAGTCCCAAATTAAGCTACTACTGCTGTACTATGGAAAATACACTATGATATACACACTTATTGAGATAGTTGTCTATAGTCGTGCTTGAGAAACGGGGATACACATACCAACTGTCACGTTGGCACTTAAAATATATCTCCGGCGAAAATTGTGTGTGGGTGCTAAGCACTTTTGATAAGGCGTGAAAGTATGAATATATACCTAGGATAAGACTCAGAAATAAAATGCTCGTGATCATCACACAAATTGCGCTCAGCGGGAACCGAACCCACAATCTCAAGCTTCGCAGGTCCTCTGATCACTAGGTCGTCATAATTCTAAGCTAAGTTATCAAAAACAGTCTCTTGTTTACTCTCTTTAAGATAGCATTGTGGATAAAGGGATTTATTGAACGTCACAGCTGAGATCCTTACAAGCACGCCTCAAGTAAAACTACACGATTCGAGACCGAAAGCGGTAAAACTTTGCTCGGTCTTACCGAACACGTGAAAATAAACTATCCACAGAACAAATAAATCCCTTATTTTCCAAATCAGATCTCTCTAAACGACATGTGTGGATCTATCCCTATCACACGCACCTGTGTAGAGCGAGAGAGCAATTATTGAGAAAAGAAAAGGAATGAGCGAACAGCTCCACGCCTTTAGAATCGATTTGAGGGTAAATGTAATGCTTCGTGCCTAATCCTACAGAATTTCCGGATAGTGGGGGCAATAAACCTGCGTATTTGTTTAATGTGATCGGAAATATGTGGGCTTTTGTAAATCTGTTTTATTTAAGAGAAAAAGAACTCTGTACGTCTTGAATGGTGTACTTTCTATGCCTACTACATGGGGGACTCGACGTCATGAATATATATGTATTCATAAAAGTAGGAACTCACGCCATATTCGCGAATACAAATTATCTATTAGTCACACCACGAACTCTACGGTGAAGGAAAACATCGACAGGAAACCTGCATACGTCTGAGGAGCAATTCAAAGGCGTATGTATAGTCGTGCTTGAGTAACGGACTCGCCATCTGTCACGTTGGCACCTAAAAATATATCTCTGGCGGAAAGTTGGTGTTCAAATTATCTACGAAGATTAAAAACCTTTTTAAGTGATCAACAGTTCTTTTTAATTTCCTCTCGTAGCCGTAACGCCGAAGACTCTTCTAATTAACCTTTAAAAGAGTCGTACCAGGCAGGCTTAATATGCTAAGTAACAGAGCTGAAGGCAAGCTTTGAATAGCTTAGCCTAAGCCATAGCTCGTTCTCGGGCCAGGGGGCTTGTCTGAACTTATTCATCGTTCCAGCGCCAACTTATCTCCTTCATGTCTTGTCTAAGGAGTATTAATTGGACTGCGCTGGCATTTAAATATAAATAATAAAAAAATCTAGTATACGCCCGTAGTCTCTTTGGTTTAGGCATATAGAAAGAATGAGTGAAGAACGATTGACGAAACAGATATACAATGCGAAAGAGTGTGTAAGAAGAGGCAGAGGAAGACCACGATACAAATATCTAGATCTCAAGGATGGGAACGTCAAATATACTAGAAACTGGCGACCATTTATGAAGAGACTGATGAATGTGGATTTTATAAAAAAATACTAGCTGTGACAAACATACGCACAGAGAAAGCTTTATATGTAATAAGCAATTATATATATACATATTTATATATATAATTGCTTGTTACATATAAAGCTTTCTTCTGTGCGTGTGTATGTTACTGACTTTCACCTAAACGGCTGGGCCGATTTTAATGAAATTTTCTGTCTTCAGGTGGATTCTTCGTAGTATTAGTATGTATATCATTATCTAGTTCCCAAGTTTAGCTTAGTTTGGATCCAGGTCAATTAGTGTAGAATCGAACGTCCCAAGATATTAATTACTGTTGTATTAATATGAGTATATAGTAAGTCCAATCGAGTAATCCATTAGTAATATCGAAACAAATGAAATCTTATTACACCGGAAGCCTTGGTACCGAGGTCAGATATCTAGAGTCAGTAAAGCCGGATTAAACCGTATTGGAAATAGAGGCTGGCCCGTCCCAACTGAAGGCGTTGTTAGGCAGTGCCTTCAATTTATTGCGTTTTAAAATGCTTTTACCCCAAAGCTTTTTTTAAATAATGCTTAAATAACTCGACCTGCTGCTATAACAAATAAAAAAAAAGACCTGCCCGTACATGTCCCGTATATGTACGGGCAGGTCTTTTTTTAATTCGTTATAGCTAGTCCCCGTAATTAAATGCATATATTAATATACGTATATATGCCATAGGGCACAATTAATGGAAGGAAAATTATATATATATATATATATAAAAATATATATATGATATTTAATTAATAAATTTTAAAGAATTCAATTGTAAGAATTTAATTTAAAAAATAGTTTTATTAAATACATTACTACAACAATAAATGTACGAGTCCATCGCAGTTACTCAAGCACGACTATAGACGTCTTTTGAATATCATTTCAAAAGTATGCGGTTGCCTTTCGATGTTTTCTCTCATCGTAAAGCTCACGGTGTGTCTAATCACTGTACTTAAGTTCATAAAAACTCATTGGTACAGTCGGGATTCGAACTTGCAATCTTTGTATTGCAGTAATCTCGTTTTATTGCATCGCATGTGGATATTAAAAAACGCAATTACTTCTAGAAGACAATAGATCCGATCCGATCTTTCTTATACATTGTCATCATAACCAGTATATTAATTTGATTGTATTTGTACGTACGTAAAAGCCGTGGTGGCCGAGTGGTTCGAGCAGTTGCCTGCGACACAAAGATCGCAAGTTCGAATCCCGACTGTACCAATGAGTTTTTCTGAACTTAAGTACAGTGATTAGTCACACCACGAGCTTTACGGTGAAGGAAAACATCGAGAGGAAACCTGCATACGTCTGAGAAGATATTCAAAGGCGTATGTATAGTCGTGCTTGAGTAATGGCGATGGACTCGCCATCTGTCACGTTGGCACCAAATATACCTCTGGCGGAAAGTGGGTGTGTGGGTATTACCTATACACCTCTGCCTACCCCTTCGGGGACCCTTGTGGGAAGGCGTGAGGATATTATTTGTACGTGTACATGAAAAAAGTTGCAATGGAGTAACTAATTAGTCCGTATAAAATTAGTTAGTTACTTTCGGAGATTACCCAATTAGACGCAGGTGTATAATTTGTATTATTGTTTGAAGGACTCTCATATGCATTAAGAAAAAACTGTAATTTCAATGTCAAAAAGCATACATTGGAATAATTTATTAGTAGATATAATAAGTTTGCTATCGTATACTATAATAATATCAGAAAAATAGTAACCAGACTTAATAAGCTTCGTGCGAGCATCGAAAATCACGTCCAAGTTGTGAACGTAATTAACCTAAAAGGTTTTATTGGCATTAAGGTCTGATAATACCAGTAAATATTGTCTTTATTTGAAAGGAATCAGTGAACTGAAGGAGCAAATATGGCCGTATAAATTAAGTTGATTGGTTATGTCTATAGTTCATGGCGGCATTGAACTCTTGGGCTATACTAGTTGTACCGAGCGGATACGCTCGCTATTTGATTAATTCAATTGCCTGACCTTCTCCTACGCTTCGAATTCATCTCTTTACTTGTTCAAGAACAAAACGTTCACGAAAACCGTGATGGGCTGATGATGATGAATCACATGCAATAAGAATTTTGAATATGGCCGTCGAAGTCAAAATATCCTTAGCTCAGCTGTGCCCCGCGGTTTAAGCCGTTTGATTCAATTGGTTTTTTTTAAATGAAATGAAAATATTATATGTGTTGCACGCTTTCTAACTGTAAATATCAATTAACTTCTTTATCCAATGTCTATTGACATCTAAAAGCTTGGATTTTAATTTGAAATGCAATGTAATGTAAAATTGATTAAATCGAACATATTTGTTCTTTGCGGGAATTGAACGCGCGACCTTCAGCTCAGGCCAATCATTTGATGAAATAACCAAATAAAATAAAAAAGAATCACCCTACAAGAGCACTGCCTGCCATCTGTACTCGAGTAGCATTTATCGTAGTGGTATTATAAATTGGAGTGTTTATGTGTCCTTACACATACAGGTTAGGTGCCAACGTGACAGATGGCGAGTTTGAATTTCTTCTCAGACGTATGCAGGTTTCCTCTCGATTTTTTCCTTCACCGTAAAGCTCGTGGTGTGACTAATCTAATATAAAAGATAATCTAAATAAATAGGTTAAATGTGCGGAGTAACGATATTGGATCGAATCCGCATTTACTTAATTTGGGGATGTATCAATTTGTGTGGAATTGTCTTACCTATTATAAAAGTGTGCTCGGTACAACCGATACCTCCGACAATATTGATTGTGCTGAGTTAAGACTAAACTGTATTTGAAAATCTCCAAAATCAATTCAGCTCCCAATTTCATCTCTATCTCCCATTCAATGTGTAACTAAGCGACATGGTCCAGCAATTGTGATCGTGAGCTCGGACTCTATTATGTGGGTGCCATTACTTTTTTATGTCAACAGGCAGGGGCAATAAATCGGCGTCAATGGGTGCCACCCACCGTTGTGGGTGTACTGAATTTATGAACGGACTATTGTTTGTCGAACCGTGCTGACTGTATAATTGTTGGTTCCAACCCCGGTATGCGCCAAGGTATCAAATTTAATTTGGATTTCATAAATTAAAATCCTTAAATTTATACATAGAACGTGTCTCAGAAAATAGAACAGTTGTCTTTTTAACATACATTTACAAGCAGACTCGGCCACGCGTTGCTGTGGCTTAAGATTTTTGTTATATTACGTCTATACAAATAAATAAAATTGGAGTGTCTGTTATATAAAAAAAAAACTGCGTACATATACCAAAATATCATTTATTAAAATTTTATATATCTGTCTTTTTGTTCCGGGTAAGTGAAACGTTGGACCGACTTTAACGGGTCTTTCACTGGCAGATAGCTGATGTTAAAAAGAATAACTGTTATGTTGGAAACCCGACAATATTTTTTTTATTAATTTCCACGCGGATGAAGTCGCGGGCACAGCTAGTTGTACATATATATATAATATAATATAATAATAATAATAAATTGTACATAAATAAATAAATACTTAATCAATCCAATCAACATATATCGCCACCTGTTAGAATCGTTTGGAGCTGACAGATAATTGTGACTGTCAAATAATTTGCAATAAAATAATATTGCGACTATAAGTTTAGATGTAAGCTTTAAGCTATCCTATCTTTCAAGTTGGATCAAACTGCACAATGTGTGCAAATTTTATTGAACTTGGCCAAGTATTTTGGAAGTCCATCGCGGACAAACAACGTGACGCGTAATAAAGTTTATTTACATAAATAATATCGGTTTTTAAATTCAATGGAAACATTTCAACAACCAATCCTTAAACATATTTTACAAGTCAGGATATTATGTGACGATAAAGTTAACAGCGGTTATGATTCATCTAACCATTTTATAGGCTCGTTATGCACTACGACTTCAGATTTTTATTAACCTTTAAAAGGCATATTTCTTTCACGATATCCTTAGTACCTAAAGTCGTGACTCCTATATAATTGTATTTTCTAGACGTCGAGTTCTTATTCACTTCACTATTCTCTGCAGTGCAAATAGCACGTTCCAATCTAAATTGTTCTTAACACTATAATATTATATATTATCTATATATCCTCACGCCTTCCCACAAGGGTCCCCGAAGGGGTAGGCAGAGGTGTATAGTAACCACACATCCACTTTCCGCCTGAGATATATTTTAGGTGCTAACGTGACAGATGACGAGTCCATCGCCCTTACTCAAGCACAGCTATACATACGCCTTTGAATTGCTTCTCAGACATATGCCGGTTTCCTCTTGTTGTTTTCCTTCACCGTAAAGTTCGCGGTGTGACTAATCACTGTACTTAGGTTCCGAAAAACTCATTGGTACTGTCGGGATTCTAACTTGCAAACTAGTCAACTACTCGAACAGCTCGGCCACCACGGCTAACGTTACATAAGTCTTATAAAACAATTTTCGGGACAGTTTTGTGCGAATTGTTCTGCTCAAGTCGTTCATATTATAACTATTCTACTTACTCCTACACAATTTGATTTGTATCATGGAATATCCCAATATACACACCAGAAGCTGAGGAAATCTTGACGTAAGGTGTGTTTACGCTGCGGAGAGCTCTCGAGAGCCACTAGACGAGCCTTAGGGCTCAGCTCTAATGAACACAGTCAGCAAGTGTCGGGTGTAATGTAAAGAGGGGGTACTTAGACAATGTTTTCTTTTATTCACGTGGTTTGTCAGTACATAGCTCTTAATACTTCAAGTCTAGAGTTCTTCAAGAAGAGTGCGGAAAAATGTTTTCGATGGTTATCAACGCGTGAATATCCCTTGTGTTGCAAGCGCTCGAATTGTCGATGATAAACTACATGCTGTGACGCGTTCATTAGCTACATCTCCGAAGGTGTCCAACCAAGAAAACCAGCGTCTCTGAAGGATTAAATATTGACACCCATTTTTTTTTTCTTTTTTTTTTTTTTTTTGTATGATGTCTCGTAGCGTGAGTTGCGGGAACTTTTGCTACTTAACCGGACAAAGGCGAGACCTAGGCCTCCAGCCAGGCACTTTAATATTAAGCAACACAGCTAAGGGCACCCCCTGTGGGGTACGGACCTCGGCTTAGGGCGTTGCTGGTTCGCGAGCAAGGGAGCTGGGCTGGTCTGGTATTTTTATTATTATTTGGTTATTAGGGGGAGGGGGTTTGCGCTACTGGCTCGGCTCGGGCCGGCACTTGCGAGAGTCTGGGGGGAGCGTTACGGCTTATTCGCGTCGAGCCTCGCCGGCGAGGACGGAACAGTGGTCGGTTTTGTGTCGTGTGGTTTGTGTGTCGTCGGGCGTCCTGGAGGACCGTTATGTCGTCATCCGGTTCGATGACGGCATGTTTTGGGCGCCTTATTTTTGATATAAGGGAGGGAGTGTATCGGGCGGCCGATACTACGAGGGGGTTCAATGTGCTTCTTTGAATTTCTTTTAGAAGGTATGCAGATTTATTTACGATGCTATCTTCAACCCTTAGGCTTTTTCTTTTTTTTTATACAACAAGAGTGGCAAACAAGCATACGGCCCACCTGATGGGAAACGGTTACCGTAGCCTATTTACGCTCACGATACCGTAGTATCACTTGCGCGTTGCCACTCTGTGCTCGGAGAGTTATAGTGTGTTATGTTATATACCCATAATGGGTTTAATCCCTCTGCTTCCAACACAATGTAACAATCCTCCCCCCTACCCAAGGAGCTCATTACTGAAAACTTTATTCACCGCGTAGGAACACAACACAAAAAAATTTGATATTTGGCTACGGACTTCTATTAGGTTGAGGTTGCCCCCAGTCGGGCAGCTGCAAATTCGAACGGGAAACCCGTTATGCCCTACCTCTCTCGAAACTCTCATGTTGAAATCACCGTATAACTGCATACATCACCGTAGTCAAGTTTGATGTTGTGATTTTATAGGTGTCCTAAAGGGTAAACTTAAGACTTGGACGCATGCCCATCTAGTAATAGATAGACAAAAACTTACATGTACATGTATTGTAGAACACGTTATATATTCTTTTGACGTTTACCTGAAACAAAAATATAAATGAATACAATCATTTTTAATTTTATTAGCTGGTTTAACTCTAGAATTATTATATTATATATATTATATTATATAATAGATATTATATACCTGATGACTGAGTAAATACGAAATATTCTGCAATTTAAAATATGGCGTCGCATACTGCAAGCTCCAATGAAACTAATTCGTGACATTCCATTTCCGAACATTAAATTTATATGAAACTATGTATACTCCGACACGCTTCACTGAGGCGCATTAGTTTCGAGATTGCTCGTTAAAAAACTTTAAATGATACGAAAAATAGATAAAAACAATCCTTAAAGCGGATTATAAGAGTCAAAGTTATATATAATATACAGATTTGATTATTTTAAGCTGGCTTCTAGCAGACTACTGCAAATCCATTAGCTGCTATGCCACAGGTCACCTGTGCGATCGCTGATTTGATTAGATATAACAAATACTGTCTGGAAGCGGTATTTGTTTTGGAGTTTGATCTTTATTATAAATATGTGATGATATGACAACCTTTTTCATCATATTTACGTGCTAGGTGTCAGTTTATCGCCTCTCAGCCACAGATTTAGATACGTCATTGACGAGAGAGAATACAAGAGAGAGACGAGAGAGAAGAAGAGAATATGCAAGTGTCCTCACTATGTTCCTTCACCAGGCCTTTTATGATCTTTCCTTATTGAATACCTTCGACCTACCCAAAAGTGTCCCCATGGGGCAGGCGGAGATGTAATTACCCTTTCCTTACCAACGACATATTTTTGTGCCAACGTGACAGATCGCGAGTCCATCGCCGTTTCTCAAGCACGACTACACATGCATTTATTTATTTCTTCTTAAACGTATGCGGGTTTTCTCTGGTTTCCAACCCACTGATTTTTTTTGCCAGGTGATAGTATCACCAGAATGAGAACAAAGTTAATAGTGATTCTTAAGCCAGAAGACCGTACTTTAAGGTTAGCAACGTGCGAGCGTAGATGTAATTACCCTTTCCTTACCAACGACATATTTTTGTGCCAACGTGACAGATGGCGAGTCTACCACCGCTTCTTAAGCTTTATAGATACGTTTTAGTACTTCTTTATATGTGTATACAGGATTCCTTTCGATGTTTTCGGCCACCGTAAAGCTCGAAGTGTGTGCCTGAATTTAAATACCGTAAAGCATAATACTTAAATTAAGGGAACTTATTAGTACTCGTATAGTCGGCATTTGAATTTACAATGTTTCGTTGCAAGTCAATACTCGCACCACTCGGCCACCACGCCTCTTGTTTTCAGATAAATATATCCCTAAAACGAAACACAGGAACACGAAAATGGCATTTAATCAAAAATAAACTTCTCCTGTCCCATTCAAACGAAATGGGTGTGATTAATTCGTAAAATTGAATCGATTTACAAAATCTTAAAACCCTTTAAGGCTATTGTGTTTGTGTCAAACGCAGGTGTGGCTTTGTAGTCTTGTTAAGCCACAGCATCGGTTGTATTCAAAGTATGAAGATTAACAAGTTTATAAGTTAATCCATAAGCAGCAAGTTTTTGGCCTGATGGTAAGCGGTTACCTATGCTTATGGACGCTTGCAACAAAAGAAGTATCGCTCGCACGTTGCTAACCTTAAAGTACGGTCTTCTGGCTTAAGAATCACTATTAACTTTGTTCTCATTCTGGTGATACTATCACCTGGCAAAAAAAATCAGTGGGTTGGAAACCAGAGAAAACCCGCATACGTTTAAGAAGAAATAAATAAATGCATGTGTAGTCGTGCTTGAGAAACGGCGATGGACTCGCGATCTGTCACGTTGGCACCTAAAATATATCAAATCAAATCAAATCAAATCAAAATCTTTTTATTTCATATAGGCCCAGATGGGCACTTATAAAACGTCGAAAAAGAAGCACGGTTCGGGTTGGTCGCTTCCATGGAGAAGAACCGGCAAGAAACTCCATGGTTACTATTTTCAAATCATTAGGCATATACAATATTTTTTTCGTTACAACAATAGTACCCAAGTATGGGGGAACAACGTAGGTCCGACAATAGGTCGTTGCTTACTATACAAAGCATACATAAAACAAGATAATTATAACAATGTTAGCAAGATCTAAGAATCTACAAAGCCTACAATGTTCTCACATTCACAAATTAGATAAATTAAACAAGTGACACAAATATTGTCATCAGTACTGTAACTAATTCTGGTCAAGATATGGAATAAATTAAAATAAAAAAAGGACGTATCTCCGTTGGAAGAAGAGTGTGTCGGTGTTTCTTACACACCTCTGCCTACCCCTACGGGGAGGCGTGAGGATATATATACATTTAGGTGTCAACGTGACAGTTGACGATTCTGTACATAATACCTAAGTGTTTGAATTTCTTCTCAAACATACTTATGTAGGTTTCTGCACGACGTATATGAATACGTCGAGAAGAAAATAAAATAAAATAAAAATAAAATCCTTTGCCGTACATCTTGTTGTATGATATAGATAAATCATTGTGCCGAAAAACTCACTCGCACAGACTGCCAGGATTCGAACCTGTAATCATAATTTAGCTAACCACTCCAAAATAGCGTCCTCCCTTCTATAAATATCAATACTGAAAGTGAAGATCTAATTAAATCCTCCACAGTTTGATATTCGAAAGGTTCGGTTTCAGTTTCCTTCCCGCAGTAACTATTTATCATCCGTGATACGATAACAAAGTCGACAAAAATATTGTCTGCAAGGCTGGTTTTTTGTTAGCGAAATGATTAACGAGCTGCTTTAGGGTTCCGCCGTATGATCCTGAAAACGTTACGTCATTTATTTATCTGCGTATCTGATATGGGTTTTGTATTTAACTTCTACATGCATATATATCGCGCCTAATCCCTCGAGGGGTAGGTAGAGAGAGTAGAGCGTTAGTTCTCTCGTTTTAATCATCTTTTTTTTTTTTTTACTGTATTGTCTCTCGTAGCGTGAGTTCCGGGAACTTTTGCTACTTGACCGGTCAATGGCGAGACCTAGGCCTCCAGCCAGGCACTTTAGTACTAAGCAACAGAGCTAAGGGCACCCCCAGTGGGGTACGAACCTCGGCTTAGGGCGTTGCTGGATCGCGAGCTAGGGAGCTGGGCTGGACTAATTTTATTTATATATTATTTGGGGGCGGGATTTGCGCGTCTGGCTCGGCGCGGGCCGGCGTTTGCGGAGGAGGTCGGGGGGGAACATTACGGCTTATTCGCGTCGAGCCTCGCCGGCGAGGACGGAACAGTGGTCGGTTGTGTGTAGTGTTGGTATGTTTTCGTCGGGCGTCCTGGAGGACCGTTATGTCGTCATCCGGTTCAATGACGGCATGTCTTGGACGCCTTATCTTGGAGATAAGGGAGGGAGTGTATCAGGCGGCCGATACGACGAGGGGGTTGGGGTGATTTTCAGCAGAATCGAAATGACGTTTGGCTAGTTTTTCAAAAACTGTTTTATAGTGGGGACTTTGAGGTCAACGTGGAGTTGACTATTACGCATGTACAACGGGGCACCTGTGGCTCTCCGGAGAAACCGGCTTTGGAGCACTTGCAGGGGGTTAAGCGTTGACTTGCTAGTGTGTGCGAACACTACACCCGCATATGTCATGACTGGTCGAATGCACGTCGTGTAAATCCTCACCTTGGATTTCAAAGAGAGTTTACTTCGTGCATTCAACATGCTCTGAAGTCTACCGAGCGCGTAGGCGGCTCGCGCGCGTACCGCCTTTACGTGGTGACGGAAAGAAAGGCGTTGATCGAGGATCACACCCAGGTATTTGGCTTTTTCTTCCCATGGAAGGGGTTTGCCGAAGAGGGTGATGGGGGCTACCTGTGGGCGTTCGAGGCCTTTCCAGAATAGAATGGCGGCGCTTTTGGTCGGGTTCACTTCAATTCTCCATTTCCGGAACCACCGCCCCAGGGCTGTGACCGCAGATTGGAGGTTGTCGTGAATTCCCTCGGGAGTTCTACCTTGGTAGTAGATAGCCGTATCATCGGCGAATAGAGCGCTTTTAACTCGTCTAAGGAGGGGAATGTCGCTAGTATAAGGCGTGAATAGAAGTGGCGAGAGCACTGACCCTTGCGGGACTCCTGCTCGTATGGGATGGGGGGAAGAGAGTGTGCCCTCGACTCTGTAGCGGAAGGAGCGGTTCGACAAAAAGTCCCGTACTATGCGTACTAGACGGTCCGGCACGCCCAACTGGTACAGCTTGTATATTAAGCCGTTGTGCCAGACCTTGTCGAATGCCTTCGCCACGTCGAAGAGGAGCATACCCGTGGTAAAACCGAATTGGAAGCCGCTACTGACGTCTTCCACAATACGGTGGACTTGTTGGACACAGGCGTGTTTGGTTCGAAAACCGAACTGTTGGTCAGGTATGACTTTCTTAGAGTCTGCAAAACTCTTTAATCTATTGTAGATAAGTCTCTCGTAAATCTTGCCAAGGACGTTGAGGAGACTGATGGGGCGATAACTGGAGGCTTCGGTCTTGGGTTTCCCTGGCTTGGGAATACCTATGACCGTTGCACTTTTCCAGGATTGGGGGAAAAAGTTATTGCTCAGTGCGGCATTGAAGATGGCAGTGAGCAAAAGTATGAGATAAGGAGAGAAGAGTTTATAACTCTGTTAGTGATCCCGTCGGGACCTGGGGCTTTCCTGGGTTGTAGATCCTTGATCACTTTCCGGACTTCGTCGACCGTGAATGGGGCGATGGGGTGGTCTGGGTTTTCGGAGGGTGGGAGAGATAGTTTGCTTTCGACCTCGGCTTCCACCTTATCGAGATGGCGCGGGTCTACCGGCAAGGTGCTGGGCGTACATTGAGCCTCGAGACTGTCGGCCAGGCACTCGGACTTCTCGTTGTCGTCAAAGGCGGGCCCTTGATTTGAACGAGTGAGTGGAGGCATGGACGAGATTTTGTCCGATTTGAGTTTTCGTTGGAGATGCCAGAAGGCCAAGTGACTCGGTTCAAGTTCCCCTAGGAACTTGTTCCAGCGAGCGTCTCGCAGGTCTTTCATGCGGTATCTCAGCTTGCGCTGGAGTGACCTCAGAAAGGTGCGGTTCGCTTCAGTCGGGTGAGCTCTATGAGCTCGGAAGGCGGCGTTCTTTTCCGTCACTAGTTCACGCACGTCGTCGGGAAGTTTCCAGCGATGGTCTTCCATCACCGGAACTTGTCGGAACAGGCGTCCACGGCTGACTGTACGTGAGCTGTGAGGGAATCGACCGCCTTTTGAGTGTCGGCTGCCGACTCTATGAGGGGCGGGATACTATCTAAGTGAACAGATGAAGAGGACTTTAGGAGTTCCTCCAGTTTTCTCCAGTCTGTTATCTTTTTCTGAGGCGGGGGCTGACCTGAGTCCGGGGGGCCTAGACGGGGGGAGAGCGCTAAGGTCACAGGTCGGTGGTCGGAATCTAATTCGTCGTGCGACCTCAACGAGTGCAAACGGAGGTTTACATTCTTGAGGATCGCAATGTCTAGTACGTCCGGTCGGTGGTTGATGTTCTCAGGGTAGTGGGTGGGGTGCATAGGCGCAATGACGTCGAATTGGAGGAGCCCGCTGAGGTCCTCCAATTGGCGTCCTCTGTTATTTCGTGAGTGGCTGTTCCAAGCATCGCTCTTGGCATTCAGGTCGCCCGCGATAATAACCGAGCTAGTTTTAATCATCTTATCAATCTCATCATATATATACTCACTGGTGTGGAATACCTTCTGACGTCTGATCCTTGAGTGTTCGATAGGTTTAGTCTTGGAAGTTAATTTTCTTCAATACCAACATATTTATATTGAAAAACATTTTTAGATATGTTTAAGAGATTATGTTTTTCAATTTGATTAATTATTTTAAGGATCTATGAAATTCGAAACATAAAGCGAATTCTTATATTTCTTTTATATAATTTTAGATATTGTTATAGATAGCTTGCTATGAAACACTTTGCGTTTGAATCCTTTTTACACTTGGCATCTTTAAAGCGCGAATGTTCGCATTTTTCTCTTGTAAAATGATATCTAGTCAGCCAAGATAACGTTTGATAGATGTTTGTAATGAGCCGCTATACGACATAGACGTTCTAGAATTCAGTTCTAGTTATAGCCAGTAAGAGCGTGGCTTAACGTACGGAGTATTGAGGCATCCGTAATCGTGGCAATTGATTGCATCATCTGGTAGCGGGCTCAGTATTTGCGAAATGTACATATTAATTTTTCACAAGGGCTTTAGTTCACGTTGAACTTTTTACGATCGAACGTTCAAACACCGGTGGGATCGTCAAGAGTACTAGAAACCGGCGCGCTTGTATAAAGAGACTGTTCATGTAATCCGCCGTGGAAGTACCAAATTATGTTTGAGTCATCTGACTTTGCGGGATCACCTTATGTTTGAATTTGTAGAACCAATTTATTTGGTATTTTTTTAATGAGAAGTTAGTATATTTACCGAACTTCACTATAATATACGTGAGAAATTAAATACATTATGCGAATATACTAATTAAATTTTAGGTCACAATTAAAAATGCGCGAAGAAGTGAAAATACGAGTATGTGTAATATCAAGTGCGATTTGACGGCAAATTCGGATGTTAAGGGGAAACCTTCATTTAGGTGCCGATTCTGTTAAGGCGACGTCGGTTGCTTCAGTTATGCCTGAACAGACTAATGAACGTAAGTCAAGAGAGAACTGGCGCTCTACTCCTTACGCAATACGGTACTCAGCGGGACAATACGTATAAATGTAACTTTGTATCTTCTCTCTCTCCACAATCGAGCGCTACTTCCGAGCAATTTGTCCAGGTGAATAGCTACCTACCGGCCTGCGATCTTATTCTTAACCTTGGACGCGTGCGTGAACCCTATCCTGACTCAATAACAAATAACAATAGCGTAATATGATTAATGTTTGTTTACTGCCAATACGTGAAAGGTTGACATACATTGCAAATGTATCTAAGAAAAGAAGCAGGGGGAAAACCATATACCGATTGTGGATGCTGGGACCAATAAAAATACTTTGAGTCCAAGCGGTCCGCCTCATGGAGGATTGCAACACCAAGGGCAACGGTCGCAGGTTGCCGACCCTGCAGAGATCTACTTTTTTCTTATTGAATACTAGCTGTCCCGCCCAGCTTCGCTCGGGTGAAAAAGTTAAATTGCCCATAACACGATCGCAGCGCCACCTATTGGGTCCAATTGTAAATCTAAACCATTCTCGAATTTAGCTTAAGACACACAGAAACACACAGAAAGCTTCGCCCGGGTAAAAAGGTAAAATTCTTGAAACTCGATCGCAGCGCCACCTATCGGGTCCAATTTAATATAGCCTATGTTACTCGGGGATAATGTAGCTTTCCAAAAGTGAAAGAATTTTTGAAATCGGTCCAGTAGTTTCGAAGCCTATTCATTACAAACAAACAAACAAACAAATCTTTCCTCTTTATAATATTAGTATAGACTAGTTGAAGAGCTTCTCTAGAGAAAGCCCGATGTTGTGTACAGTCTCTTCATACATACCCGCCGGTTTCGAATACTCTTGACGTTCCCATCGGTTTAATATCTTCATACTTATAATAAGCAAGCCGTGGTGGCCGAGTGGTTCGAGCAGTTGCCTGCGACGCAAAGGTCGCAAGTTCGAATCCCGACTGTACCAATGAGTTTTTCTGAACTTAAGTACAGTGATTAGTCACACCACGAGCTTAACGGTGAAGGAAAACATCGAGAGGAAACCTGCATACGTCTGAGAAGAAATTCAAAGGCGTATGTATAGTCGTGCTGGAGTAACGGCGATGGACTCGCCATCTGTCACGTTGGCACCTAATATACCTCTGGCGGAAAGTGGGTGTGTGGGTATTACCTATACACCTCTGCCTACCCCTTCGGGGACCCTTGTGGGAAGGCGTGAGGATATATTATATTATATTATTTATTACTTATAATAGCTTTACATGGTTTGGACACATAGAAAGGATGAGTGAAGAAAGATTGAAGAAACAGATATACAAAGCAAAAGTGTGTGCAAGAAGAGGCAGAGGAAGGCCACGTTCCAACTACCTGGATCAAATAGATCGGACTCTCAAGGACGGGAACGTTAAGAGTACTCGAAACCGACGAGCATGTATGAGAGACTGATGAATGTGGACGAAGCGAAAGAGGTATGTAAGTCTAGAGAGAACTGGCGATCTACACTCTCTGCCTACCCCGTTAGGGACTCGGCGTGATGATATTATGTTGATGATGATAGCTTCACATACTAATGTGGCCAAGTATCTTATCATATATCCTCACGCCTTCCCACAAGGGTCACCGAAGGGTAAGCAGAGGTGTACTGGTACTTATTATAAACTTTAATAAATAAATACGTACATCTAAGAATTTGCCAACCAACCATAATAGCTTTTCTTAGAAAATTTCAATAACAAAGTGTTTCAATTCACCGAAGGGTTAGCAATTAGTCTTCCATCCCACCTTATCTTAATTAAGCATGCGGTTGCAATAACGGACTGTACTGAAGAACCTTCCTGGAAGGAGCTTCGACGATCATAGAGGTTGAAGCTGGTTTTATCTCATACCTCTATCTTAGTAATAATCACCGTTTTAGCAACGGTGATTATAACTATAATAATAATAATAATAATATCCTCACGCCTTCCCACAAGGGTCCCCGAAGGGGTAGGCAGAGGTGTATAGGTAATACCCACACACCCACTTTCCGCCAGAGGTATATTAGGTGCCAACGTGACAGATGGCGAGTCCATCGCCGTTACTCAAGCACGACTATACATACGCCTTTGAATTTCTTCTCAGACGTATGCAGGTTTCCTCTCGATGTTTTCCTTCACCGTAAAGCTCGTGGTGTGACTAATCACTGTACTTAAGTTTAGAAAAACTCATTGGTACAGTCGGGATTCGAACTTGCGACCTTTGCGTCGCAGGCAACTGCTCGAACCACTCGGCCACCACGGCTTTTGATTATAACTAAGATGGGTAAATGTAAAACATGCAAGAATGTCGATGCAAATCTGATATAGGAAACATATATTTATTATAGAATATCGATAGTATAAGACTCAAAATATCGACGATATAATATACGGATTATTTTATTTTGCGACTAAATAAAGTTACAAAAAAAATATGTAAAGTTTTGCCAAGATCTATCGACCACGCAAGAAGACTTCAAGAGTACTCGAAACCGACGAGTAGGTGTGTCCCTACCTGAGGGACTCGGCGTGATGATATACTACGTGAGGGACGGCCGTCTGGTCTAGTGGTGAGAGCTCCTAACTGCGAATCTAGAGGTCGCGGTTCGATTCCCGCTGAGCGCACATTTTTATGTGATGAACACGAGTATTTGTACCTTAGTATTGGATGTTCTATGTATTTATGTATATATCTATATATAAAAGTATGTATATCGTTGTCTATGTGCCATAACACAAGCTTTGCTTAATTTAGGGCTAGTCAATTTGTGTGGAATTATTATGTGTTGTTAAGCAGTGGGATTTGAAACTACAACCATGACCTGGCTGCTTTTTACATAAATGATAAGACCACGATAGATTTTCAATTGGTGTTCCATAACTATACGATTCTATATCATAGTTTCAAACAAACTTTAATATATCAAACTGAATGGACACATTCAGGCTATATTATGCGTCCTCACGTTTCACTGAAGCTGGGAGCTGGAACACAAATATTCACGACAAAGCGTGATAACGTTAGTCCTTTAGGTTTGCCAAGTAGTTTGTAGATATACCCTTACAATGTTTAAGTTAATAGGCAAGATTGTTTGCACATAAAGTTACAGTTGAAGGCAAAATAATAATAGTAAGACGACACCCAAACATTTGCAATAAATAATTATGACCATTTGGCCTAATTTGGGATAATACCGGAAAAATATTCCGAGTAAAAATAAAGAAAAAAAAATGAAGACAAAATTATTATTCATTAATTTGAAAAAAGAAGGAATTAAAGAGCCAAAAGCCGTGGTTGTCGAGTAGTCAACTGCAACGAAAGGATGGCAAAGTCGAATCCTGACTGTACCAATTAGTTTTTTTCCTGAACTTCAATACAGTGACAACACGCGCCACGAGATTTACGGTGAAGGAAAACATGCATACGTGTGAGAAGAAATTTAACGATGTGTGCATTAGATACGACGTACTATATAGTACTTAAAAACTGCGATAGACTCGACATCTATCACGTTGGCACTCAAATATATCTCCTAAATATTTAGTGCATAAACTACTTACCTTCCGTCGTAGGCTTTATAACTTGCGCCTTAGCTCACCGGAAGTTGCAATAGAGTTTGCGCAACTAACAGCGACCGGAAGCGATTTAAATTGCATTACGCACAGTATGCTCTAGCTCGCAAACATTGACTTTGCGCTGCCACACAGCGCTGTCGAAAATTTTTGTCACTTGGAAATACGCTTGATCGGTTTTATTTCATTAAATTAATTATCAAAATTTAAATTGCAGGGCATATCCACTTCACAGAAGATCGCAACCAAATAACACTGTTGCAACGTAGGCTTGGTCCAAAAGTGATAAATTTAGCCCTTACAAGAACCTCATATCAAAAAGAATAGCTACCAATCGTTCTTGATATAAGGTCGAGTATAGCAAGAACCTACAGGCTACAAAAGCCGCTACAATCAGGCGCGCTGCATGCTGGTTTGTTGTAAATTTGAACCCGATTAAAATTCAGAAACAACTATACCGTAAAACAACCACTTTAAAGTTTAAATTAGACTAAAAAAGAGCACAAAACTCAGATAAAAGCTTGGCATTGGAATTTGGAACGTACTTCGTAAATCCGGCCCCGTGTGCGAGGGACGGACCAACGTAACCGCGGGACCGAAAGTTTGAAGGTATTTACAAGTACAGCGACACTACGAGCATTGCTGTTCGTCACCACGTCCCGGGAAAGTTTTTTTCTTATATGGTTCTCACAAGAGGGTTGTTGCGACTAAGTGCCGATACGAAACGAATATTTTGCTGTACCTACCTAATAAGGGGCTCTCAATAAAAGTTAGGGCGAGTTATAGGGCTATCCCTATAACTCGCCCGTATTTTTAAAGTACGCCTTATTAGAACGAGTGGCGCTTTGGACAGAAATTGGCAGAGACGTAGACGAATTACTCCTTTTCACGTATTGTACGGTTGTATTATATTTTAAACGTATCGACATGAAAGTGTTAGTATAAGTTTTTGTCATATGACATACCTGTTTTTTCTCATTTTGAAGCCAAATTATATAGAAATTTAAGCTACTTGTATAATATGTAACGAGTCATTAATTTCTACTAAAATAATATAATAATAATCATAATGTATAAAATACTAAATATAAAATATAATATATAATATTGACAGCCGTGGTGGCCGAGTGGTTCGAGCAGTTGCCTGCGACACAAAGATCGCAAGTTCGAATCCCGACTGTACCAATGAGTTTTTCTGAACTTAAGTACAGTGATTAGTCACACCACGAGCTTTACGGTGAAGGAAAACATCGAGAGGAAACCTGCATACGTCTGAGAAGAAATTCAAAGGAGTATGTATAGTTGTGCTTGAGTAACGGCGATGGACTCGCCATCTGTCACGTTGGCACCTAATATACCTCTGGCGGAAAGTGGGTGTGTGGGTACTACCTATACACCTCTGCCTACCCCTTCGGGGACCCTTGTGGGAAGGCGTGAGGATATATATTATATTATATATATAAAATAAGAGAGACTGATGAATGAGGATGAAGCGACAGAGGTCTGTTAGTAAAGAGAACTGGCGCTCTACTCTCTCCACCTACCCCGTGAGAGACTCGGCGTGATTATATGTATTGTAGTGTAGTTTCAAATAGGCGATAACCAACGTATCTATGACTTTGCACTAAATATATCCCGCACTTAGTTAGCGTTATAGCTCATTGGCCTTCAAAGATGGAAAGGTGTATTGAACGTAAAATAAAACTTTGGTTCATTGAGAAATTGTACCAGATGTTGTAAACACAACTCTCCAAGTACAGATGCTAGACCATCTGTCACAGATAGGAAGTTGGTTCAAGTTTTGATTTATTACAGTCGAAACCAGATGTTCCGCCTACCTCGACTGATGGATTGTTTTCAGGCGTTGAAATATTCGAGAGATGACAATGAGTTGTGCCTTAATAATGACCTTACTATCAACACTTCTAGTTTAACCCTCGGATGTTTTAGAGTAAATTAATTTTTACGTGCGTTATTTTGTTTATGCTCTTATTTGTCCTTCTCTTCTCTCGTCGTGCTGTGATGTTTTTGCCGATTCTTAAGTTTTGGTGGACTGAATTGTTAGTTTGTTTTTTATTCTTCAGAAAATCTGTGTATATAATACTTAAATATTTTGGTTTGCAGTTTAATCTAAGGTAATAATAATATATTCTCACGCCTTTCCACAAGGGTCCCCGAAGGGGTAGGCAGAGATACTATACACATAGGTAGTACCCACACACCCACTTTCCGCCGTAATCGTAAAGTATGTTTGTAATATATAACTAACTCATTGAGCGATTAATATTCTGCAAATTATCAGTTTTCGTGGGTCAGTTTCAGTGGTTTTACCACCAAAGTTGCGCCACCAAAATTTTATATGCCACCAAATTAAATTAAACTTCTCAAAGTAGTTATATATTTAATTACGAGGATACGTTACGTTTTTTTGTTTTCTTTACGTCTGGTTTCCACCGCTTGACATTTTTTTTTAAATAATGCGAAACCAATGTATACAGTATTAGTATAAACATACTTTTTTGGGCTAATTAAGTAGTCTTTGCCGTTGTGACCATGGGGCCATGGGGCCCCGACGCTCACCTGCTGCACAAAGAGGTATCACGTCGTTAAATCGAGGCCACTGATGACTGGTACTTATCTTAAGCAAAAAGTCAGCATTGCCATACAGCCAGGCACTGCTGCCAGCCTTCTTGGCATCCTCCCACGGACAACGATCTGGGACAGGTGTTTTATTTAGTTTAGATAAATTTCGAAAAAAAAAGAGCCGTGGTGGCCGAGCGGTTCGAGCAGTTGCCTGCGACGCAAAGGTCGCAAGTTCGAATCCCGACTGTACCAATGAGTTTTTCCTGAACTTAAGTACAGTGATTAGTCACACCACGAGCTTTACGGTGAAGGAAAACATCGAGAGGAAACCTGCATACGTCTGAGAAGAAATTCAAAGGCGTATGTATAGTCGTGCTTGAGTAACGGCGATGGACTCGCCTTCTGTCACGTTGGCACCTAATATACCTCTGGCGGAAAGTGGGTGTGTGGGTATTACCTATACACCTCTGCCTACCCCTTCGGGGACCCTTGTGGGAAGGCGTGAGGATATTATTATTAGATAAATTTAGTGGCAATTTTTTTTTATTTATATTATGTTTTACCTTCAATATATTGAGTTATATAATAAAACCGCTTTCAAGATATAACATGGCAAGAGTTTAACATCATTTAAAAATTCACGTATTTAAACACATTGATTGATAAGTTCACCCTTCAAAGCAAACCCAGCGCTCGTCCATCAAAATCAATGTATAACTTGTAAAATTCCGCACATATATCTACGTCACCGCACTTTAGGCGGCTTGATCCGACAAAATGCATGCGGAACGAAGACGGATCGATCCATTGACAGCCGAGCGACACCCTTGTCCGGTGAATTGACGACTAGGCTCACTTATACAGACAGACAGATTGGGATATTTAGCTAGTTGAGAGGTAAGTTTGCTAAGTGCCCCGATTTAGGTACCCGTTGCTTGCAAAGTTCACGCGTCAGACAAACTGTCAATATTGTCAGATTTCTGAGATAGATTGCCTGAGTTGAGAAATATTACGACGTATTATACGTCTAAATGTGATGAGGATGGAAATATGATCTTGTCGTTTCCTGTAGTTTTCTGTCGATGTTTTCCTTCACAGTAAAGCTCTTGGTGTGACTACTCACCGACTTAAGCTCAGAAAAGTAAATGATGCAGTCAAGATTCGAACTTACATTCTTTTTGTTTCTGGCGACTCGAAGCACTTAGCCACCACGGCTCTACGGCGGTTTTATAATATGTAGTGAGTGTTTTAGATATATATATATATATATATATATATACAAGTTACAGCTCTCAAACTAAACCTAATATATATATATATATACATAAATGCATAGCGCATCCAAGACTAAGATACCAACTTTCGTACATCTCACAAGTATTTGCTTTAGTATTTCTCAATAATTAGAACCGTGGTTTAGTTTGAGCGCTGTAACTTGATACCAAACACTGCATCAGTATATCTATAGAGCATAGAGCATCGTCAGCTTTGTAGAAATCTAAGTTTGACCTGACTCAAGTTCTATCAAACTTTGATCATCACCGAGAGGAAAGCTTTAAGTATATGTTTGAGAAGAAATTCAAAGATGTATGTATGTACAATCGTGCTTGAGAAACGACTATGGTCTCGCCATCTGTCAGTTGACACCTGAAATATATCTCCGGCGGAAAGTGGATAAGTGCTGACTTACACGCCTCTGCCAACCCCTTCGGAAACCTTTGTGGGAAGCCGTGAAGATATATACTGAATATATTTTGACATATATTCCTAATATACACATACATACATACATATCATCACGCCAAGTCCCTAGCGGGGTAGGCAGAGAGTATAGAGCGCCAGTTCTCTCTAGACTTACATACCTCTTTCGCTTCGTCCACATTCATCAGTCTCTTCATACATGCTCGTCGGTTTCGAGTACTCTTAACGTTCCCGTCCTTGAGAGTCCGATCGATTTGATCCAGGTAGTTGGAATGTGGCCTTCCTCTGCCTCTTCTTGCACACACTTTTGCTTTGTATATCTGTTTCGTCAATCTTTCTTCACGCATCCTTTCTATGTGTCCAAACCAACGTAACATGCCTTTCTTCATCTTTACAATCACGCCCTCATTCACGCCAAACAATATACACATTTTTCTGATAATCCTTACAAATCATAAACTTGCAAGGTGTTTTCATTATTCTGATGAGAAGTGTATACCTACACATAGGAAAAAAACTCAATTGAACAATTTTCAAACAGAAGGAAGGAAGCCAAGAATTTTTAGGTCGTTAATAAATGAACTTATAATTGTTAGCCAGGACTTTTTGGCATTTGAATTATGAAAGAATTCGTGCCGATTATCAAGTCAGACATACTTAGCTTCCGGAAAGAGATTAGTAAGACAGGAAATATAGGCTTATTTTGTTTTAAGGCTACCTACTTTCACATGTTCTAAATAGTTCTCTTCCTAAGTATAGATAGTGCCATCAACGAAGACGCGCCCTACTATTCTTCCCTAAAGTTTATAGTGTAAGTGTGCAACCTTCCGCTAATGTTTGAGTATTATCAGTACACACTGCTCGGCTATCAGTGCAAACGCACTCTACAATTAATAGACTCGGGTCATACTCCCCACATCTCGCGACCCCCTCGACTAGAAATTGGTGAGGCGCGTCTCAAAGACGATACTATTTATTTTTCCTCCTAAGCATATCACTGCTGATACATCACCCCAAAGTTAATAGGACTGCAGGCCAAGTTATCGTACTTTTTATGCTTAATATCACTATCACTTCCTTTAAGTTTGGAACGCAAAAATCAAATACAAAATTATACGCCGTTTAAACTTGATACTCTTTTTATGTGCGATGTGTAAGAATTTAATAACGCCCGGTCACGTACAGGTCATTGACCTTGGCCTTATTGAGTTCCCGCCCTTATTGCCTTTCAGGGAAAATTGCTCCATCTTAATGGAACATCCTTTAGAGGTACGTATCAAATGACACGTGTAGGTATTCTTGAGCACTTTTCTTCCTAAAGCTATAATTATACAAATGTGTCACAACGTTGCTAACTAATCGCCTCAAATCATCTCAATCATGTTACTAAACTTCACGCCTTTCCACAAGGGTCCCCGAAGGGGTAGGCAGAGGCGTGTAGGAAGACCAGGAAGTACCCACACACACACTTTCCGCTAGAGATATACTAAGTGTTCAATAAGTACCTACATAAGTCACGAGCTTTAAAGGTGAAGGAAAACATCGCGACGAAACCTGCATACGTTTAAGAAGCAATACAAAAGACGTATGTATAGTGCTTGAGTAACTGCGATGAAGTCTCCATCCGTCACGCTAGCACCTAAACTATATCTCCGGTGGGAAGTAGGTGGGTGGATACTATCTACTGGACTTTGCCTACCCCTTCAGGGGCCTTTGTGGGAAGGCTTGACAATCCTGCTAATATTATAAAAGCAGATAGTTTTATAAATTCTTCGTCCTCGTGTTATATGACTCGCACAAGACTTAAACAGTTCTCTATCATACCAAGCGTTAAACGGCTATAATAACATATCTACGACATCTGAAAGGAAAATTTCAACGAGTATTTCGTACAAGTATAAGTCGGAAAGAAGTGTAAAAGAATATATTGAATTGTAAATGAGTACAGTTGAATTATTTATAATCTACTGCTTCCAGTGCTCTCTCAAAGATACACAGTAGGTACATATATATGCTCATATTTATGTATTTACATACATATATGCACATCTGTCTATTTTACTTGTGAAAAAAACGAGCAGGCAGCAGCCGTGGTGGCCGAGTGGTTCGAGCAGTTGCCTGCGACACAAAGATCGCAAGTTCGAATCCCGACCGTACCAATGAGTTTTTCTGAACTTAAGTACAGTGATTAGTCACACCACGAGCTTTACGGTGTAGGAAAACATCGAGAGGAAACCTGCATACGTCTGAGAAGAAATTCAAAGGCGTATGTATAGTCGTGCTTGAGGAACGGCGATGGACTCGCCATCTGTCACGTTGCCACCTAAAATACCTCTGGCGGAAAGTGGGTGTGTGGGTATTACCTATACACCTCTGCCTACCCCTTCGGGGACCCTTGTGGGACGGCGTGAGGATATATTATTATTTTTATGGAAAAAACGACAAAGTTCTCAATTCCACGGTATGATTTTTTAAGTTATTTTTGTGAACTACTTATATATCTTAACGCCTACCCACATGGGTCTTCGAAGGGGTAGGCAGATGTAGAGTTAGTACACCCACATTTCACCGGAGATATATTTAAGGTAGCAGTAGGTAAGTTAGGTCTGTACAGTCTTGATCATCTAGCAACTACCAGTATGTATTGCAACTGATTATTTTATGATGACCCGGCGCGGTGCTTTGGCTTTGTGCCAGGCGCGATAAGTACAGACACAATCACACACTTAGAATTGTTAACGTGTAGAAGGAAAAGTATTTTTTACTAGCGGTCCATCCCGGCTTCGCACGGGTGGACATAAGATTTCTTTATAAAAGAAAGTATAGCCTATGTCACTCAGGGTGAATGTCCTTTCCAATGGTGAATGAATTTTTCAAATCGGTCCGGTAGTTTCGGAGCCTATTCAATACAAACAAACAAACAAACAAATCTTTCCTCCTTATAATATTATAATATATAATATAGCATAGAAGTATAGATAACAAGTCATCTCGCTAGCCCATATAAAGCGTAAAGTTAGTAGTCTTAGTCGCAGTGTTGTTGGCTTTAGGAGCGTTTATTATAAGCGTGTGGAGCTTACTTACACTTAAATATTTTTCTATTTTCTCTCAGTCCAGACCCTTTAGCTAAACTTATTTTCTGTTAGCGTCTGAGTTCACGCTATCTATTATTTGACTATAGCAGCATAATATCAATGTAGTGTGAATGCTAAAGGAAAATGACTTTTTCCGAGTTAGATACTCAGAGTTCAGTCTGATATGTTAAAAGGATTATTTTTTACTTATTTCGCCTGTACATGTTTTATAATACTTACCTGATAATATAATCCTCATGCCCTCCACCACGAGCTTTACGGTGAAGGAAAACATCGAGAGGAAACCTGCATACGTTTGAGAAACATTTCAAAGGTGAATGTATAGTCGTGCTTGAGTAATAGCGATGGACTCGCCATCTGTTACGTTGGCACCTAAAATATATGTGAGGTGGAAAGTGACACACCCACTTTCCGCTACCTTTACTACCTTTACACCTCTGCCTACCCCTTCGGGGACCCTTGTGGGAAGGCGTGAGGATATTATTATTTATATGTTCAGATTCATCAGAGCTCTTGACTGCGAAGTTTAAAATCGGGCTCGCTTCCTGTTGAGGATGTGTGATGAACACAATGTATATTATATACGTATGGTGCTATTAAATAGTCTTCAAAACAATTTTGAGATATTCGTTCACGTATCACCGTAATCAATATTCTACGCACATCACTTTAAGGATGAAAATGTGAAAACAATATACCACAAATACTTGACCAAATCAGCTGTATTTTGTGTTATAAAAACAGCTGAGTGGAATACCACAGCAATATATCACATCCGGCAAAAAAGCTCTCTCTATTGGGTGTATGACAAAAACCTTCACATCTGACGGTTTGGAATTGGTGAAGCTGTAATCGTTTATCAATAGCATGATCTTGTCACGTGCATTAGCAAGTACAAGCTGAACTATAACAACAAAAAGCTAGATTAAAAAGCCGCAGTGGCCGAGTGGTGTAAATTTGAATTCTGCCTGTAGCAACATTTTTTAACTTGAGTAAAGTGATTTGTCACACCACGAGCTTTACGGTGAAGGACAACATCGAGCGGAAATCTGCATACGTACGTTTGGGAGGAAATTAACTGACGTATGTATACTACTAGAGAAAGGGCGATGGACTCGCCATAAGTCACGTCGGTACATAAATATATCTCCTGCGAGAAGTTGGTGTTAAAAGTCTTCCGATTTCGACTTCCGACCCTTGCGTTGCATCTCCTGTTTGTTTTCCTTCACAGTAAAGCTCGTGATGTGTTCAGTAATAGTACTCGGTACCCAACCAAAAAAAAAAACCTAAGACTGAGGTACCCAAACTTTTTTTCTATGTATACTATTTTACTACACATGCCCTCAGCAGGAGCAAGATCGAACGAGAGAGCGAACAACTGACTTCTACATTACTAGTAACTAACTAGCTAACACGAATAAAAAATAAAAAAGGTTACGCTCCAGATTTATTATGATTTTATCAAGCATCATTGCCGCGGCAGCTCAAATGAGCAGAGCGATGGCATGCTCGGTATCACAATGCACATAAACGAAACGACAAAAACCGGCATAATTATGATAAGCTGTTGTTTTTGTTAAGCATATAATGGCCGCGCATTCATCCGTGATAATGATTCAATGAATCAGCTTTATCACAAGATTATTCAAATGTACAGAGCTCCAGACGAAACGTGCGGGTTATGGCAGGCTGATACAAATTAGTACGCCTACATATGCGATGTATGTAACAACTAGATATTAAAAAACATATTGGCACACGACTACGCTGAACTTAAACTAATACATATAAATTGTCAACTGTACATACATACATACATATCATCACGCGCCAGTTCTCTCTAGACTTACATACCACTTTCGCTTCGTCCACATTCAACAGTCTCTTCATACATGCTCGTCGGTTTCGAGTACTCTTGACGTTCCAGTCCTTGAGCGTCCGATAGATTTGATCTAGGTAATTGGAACGTTGTCGGCCTCTGCCTCTTCTTGCACACACTTTTTTGTTCCCACACAATGTATGTTATTTACAATAACATAACACACTGTTAACTGTTGTTATTGTAAATAAAGCAAATGTATACAACTGTATAGTTAGTATGTTAGTATGTGTAAACTCTGGGGCCTTGGGGTCCTGAGGCTCACCATCTTTTTAAAGAGGTCTCGCGCCGTCTAGTCGAGGCCTCTCGTGACAGGCGGGCTGGAACATATCTCGCTCAGAGAATCAGCATTGCTATCCAGCGTGGCAATGCTGCTGGTCTTCTTGGCACGTTGCCTCGGGATACCGATTTGGGACAAATATTTTATCTGTAAGTAGTTAGTTTCAATTGTTCTTTGTAAATATTATTAATTGTTGTTAATAAACAAATATTAATGTATACATATATAAATATTACGCCAAGTGCCTCACAGGGTAGAGAGAATAAAGCGCCTGTTTATCTACACCTAAAGACCTTTTACGCTTGACCCATATTAATCTCTTCATACCTACATGCTCGCCGGTTAACAATAAATACTCTTGACGGTCCAATACTTGAATTCTTGATCGGTATAAAACAGGAATATTTAAATATTATTACTGTAATTTCTTCACGCCCTTCACCGAAAGTTTCTTAAATGGTAAGCAGAGGTGTAATAGGTATGAAGGTCGTTAGGAATTTAACTTTTAAAATTACGTTGAGCGCCGTGGTGACCGAGTGGTCTCAGTGGTTGCCTGCAACACAAAGATCGCAAGTTCGAATCCCGACTGTACCAATGAGTTTTTCTAAACTTAAGTACAGTGATCAGTCACACCACGAGCTTGACGGTGAAGGTAAACATCGAGGGGAAAACTGCAAACGTTTGAGAAGCAATTCAAAGGCGTATGTATAGCCGTGCTTGAGTAACGGCGGCGGACTCGCCATCTGTCATGTTGGCACCTAAAATATATCTCTGGCGGAAAGAGAGTTTGTGGTTTCTCTATATCTCTGCCTACCCCTTCTGGGACCCTTATGGGAAGGCGTGAGGATCAAAATTAAAAGGAATAAAAAAAACATTTTATTTTTAAGATTTTATCCTTCACCCCAATAGTCGTGATTTGAAGAATCACTGCACTTAATTTCAGAAAATAATCACTGGTAGGTATAGTTGGGGTTTGAATCAGTAATCTTGAATTTTAGCTGACTGTGTTTATTTTTCAGACTGTACAACTTAAAATCAAATCCAATCTATCAATATGTGTTCTTATTTCGAATTTCGCAGACTAGAAACGAATTAAGCATATAGAATCAAATTATGTTTTAATAGGAGACCAGATAGGGAGGTTTCATTTGATCTCTTGTAAATAGCCCCTTTAACTAGACCGTCTTTTGTTTTATTATTTTTTTATTTGCCTTTTAATACTATGTACTACATATAACCATTCGTTCAATTGTCCTGTTTGTCTGAACACCAAGCCGGAAATTGGTTCCCACTTAATTACATGGCAGGAAACCTTAGGTTTTTCGGAGAAAGTATGAGACTAGATTAAATACAGCTGAAATGCTTTTTTTTCGATTAATGAGCAGTCTTCTATACTATTTACTATATATCTATCTATATATATAAAAATGAATCACCAAAATGTTTGTACGCGCATAACTTGCAAACGACTGAATCAAATTGGATAAATCTTTCTTTTATGTATTCTTTATTAATTTCAATCTTTATCAATATCAAGATATTTTAATTCCATTTGAACGTAAATTAATTTAATACACCAATAATATTAAATATAAAAAAGTATTATAATTTTTTTCAATATGAATCGATTTAAACATTAATTTATCAATTTTTTTCAAGGCTTACCAATTTTAAACTAACCTCTTAAATCTTTTGCTTTCTTTTTACTAACTCGCCGTTTGTTTTATTTACCTGCACGCTCAAAACGCTCTGTAATCCATTCCATTTGAGGTTTCGACAGTAACGCTTACAAGCAAGTGAAACAGGAAAAACTGCGGTCGTGAGCGTGATCGTTGTGAACGCTTAGTGGAACGCACCCTATGGATAGATAGACTGACATTTCATTCAAGTAGTAGTTTTGACAAACAACAAATTACAGTTTCTTTCGTAACAACAACAGCAAAAATATGATTGTTGTGTTTTAGTGTGAGTTTCATGATTAATCGTCATATTTTATTTAAAAAATAATATCACCCGTAAGCCGTCAAAATATCGGTTGGCGCACAACAGTTCGATCACAGTGTAACGCAAGCCCAGTTCAATCTTCGAGCCAATGAGACTGAAGAACAGCGTAGGCGTAAATACAAATTTCTTCAGATTTATTTCCTGGGGAATTCTGAAGAAGGAACTTTACACTTACATGAACGCTGACATAAACACTTAAATGAACGCTGTTCGCACAGATCATTTAGCAGCTACAACAACTTTTGCATGAAAATAATCAGTTGATCCAATTGTTCAAAACTGCCTTAGAAGTGATGTGATGCCATCGGACAATCAGAAAATAGTGATCAGAGCAGACAAGCGACCTGCAGGAGACGACATGACATGAGAGAGGCATAGTCATATAGTCGTGTTTGGGGAGAATGTGGATTCTCGCGATATTGTAACGTAACTAAAAAATTATGCCATCATCCTTCAGCGAATTAGTGAAATATATCGTTCTTAAGATGCTTTACAACACCCATTACTATTTTTCCGAAGAGATCCATCCTGTCGATATATTTTTTTTAATAAGATGATTTATCAAGCAAATGGTATTGTATCAATGCATAAATTAACAAAATTGTTTAGATTGTGGCCACAGCTATTTGTAGAATAAAAAATATCATAAGTTGTGTAAAGTATTATCTAATTCCGTCCGTGTGTTAGTCATTCAAGTTCGCCTTAATACTGGTCTACCGATTTTTATGTTTTTTTTTGTTTGTGTTCAAATGGATTCGAGAATGGTTTAGACTCACAATTAGACCCGATAGGTGGCACTGCAATCGTGTTTCATGAAATTTTAATTTTCACTTCCAAAAGAGATGAACTAGTGACCGATTGTGTTATATCAGTAAATGGACAAATTCAAGAGCAAGTGAGTGAAATTGTATATTTAAGAAGCATGTTCACACGAGATGGAAAGTATGAAAAAGATATTGAAAGAAGGATAACTGCCGGTAATAAGGCGAATGGGGCCATGTCGGTGTGGATGAGCAGCAACGGTTGCTGTCCACGGCGTGATATTTGTGCCTACTTTATTGTATGGCAGCAAACCCTGGGTATGTCAGAGGAAGTATGAAAATAGCTTAAATGCAGCTGAGATGCGATCTCAGCTGCGAAAAATGTGCGGAGTAACGATCTTAGATTGAATCCGGAATTAAGAGATTCGAAAGGCGAGATTGAAAAGATGATGAAAGGCATGTTACGCTGGTTTGGCCATATAGAAAGGATGAGTGAAGAAAGATTCACGAAACAGATATACAAGGAAAAGTGTGTGCAAGAAGAGGCAGAGGAAGGCCACGTTCCAACTACCTAGATCAAATCGATCGGACGCTCAAGGACGGGAACGTCAAGAGTACTCGAAACCGACGAACATGTATGAAGGGACTGATGAATGTGGACGAAACGAAAGAGGTATGAAGTCTAGAGAGAACTGGCGCTCTATACTCCCTGCCTACCCCGTTAGGAACTTGGCGTGATGATGTATGTATGTATGTATGTAAATTTTCACCCATGCGAAGCTGGGCGGGACAGCTAGTAATATTATAAAGAGGAAAGATTTGTATGTTAGTATGTTTGTAACGAATTAGCTCAAAAAGTACTGGACCGATTTTAAAAATTCTTTTACCTTTTGAATTCAACATTATCACTGATTAATATAGGCTATTTTAATTGCAAAAATCTTACTAATATTATAAATGCGAAAGTTTGTAAGTTTGGGTGTTTGCGGTTCTTTCACGGCATAGCGGCTAAACCGATTCTAGCAGAAAATTTCCAAAGCTACTTTTTCGAACTCCACTCGTGGGCGAAACCGCGGGCATAAGCTAGTGTTTAATGAATAAATGTCCACCCGTGCGAAGCCGGGACGGGCCCCTAGTATAGTATACGATCAAAACCGCAATTAAAACGTACCTTCTATTACCGCACCTGTCGTCAACGACGGGGAATTTATCTCCATGGTTCGGAACAAAACAGATCTTGCACTGCGCGGCTTAATAGAGTTTCGAGAACGTTCTGTATGTGGATCACGTCCTCGCTTACCACCTTAGTGATATAGAAGAAAAATGGGTCGCAAAGTAACTGGTATGAACGGGGATGTGATTGTAAAGATGAAGAAAAGCATGCAAGTTTGGACATGTTGGATGAGTGAGGATACAAATGAATGTGGACGCCAAAGGGGTAAAAATCAAGGGAAGCGGTAATTTTAAAGCGTCCATAGTTAACCGCCGCGCGTATTTGCCGCCTTAGTGTAAGAGGAAAAGCAACGACTACACTACAGTCTGGGGGGTATAGAATCAATGATGATGACTGATATTTATTTTATTTTGTTGGCGCCTCAAAATAACTATAAATTATATATAAATATAAATATAATATAGAGAGAGAATATGAGAGCCGTGGTGGCCGAGTGGTTCAAGCAGTTGCCTGCGACGCAAAGGTCGCAAGTTTGAATCCCGACTGTACCAATGAGTTTTTCTGAACTTAAGTACAGTGATTAGTCACACCACGAGCTTTACGGTGAAGGAAAACATCGAGAGGAAACCTGCATACGTCTGAGAAGAAATTCAAAGGCGTATGTATAGTCGTGCTTGAGTATCGGCGATGGACTCGCCATCTGTCACGTTGGCACCTAATATACCTCTGGCGGAAAGTGGGTGTGTGGGTATTACCTATACACCTCTGCCTACCCCTTCAGGGACCCTTGTGGGAAGGCGTGAGGATATATGATATAAATATAAATAAATGTTAAGAACTGGCGCTCTATTCACTCTGCCTACCCCGTTAGGGACTTGGCGTGATATGTATGTAAATACCTTGGTACAATTCCACACAAATTAACATAGCCCCAAATTAAGCAAAGCTATGGTAACTAGACAACGATCTATATACTTACGTACGTAATACATACACCTACGTAAGTACATAGGGCACCCAAGACTAATGTACAAATACTCGTGTTCATGACACAAATATCTGCCCTCAGAAGGGAATCGAAACCGCGACCTAAAGCTTCGCAGTAAGGACCACTAGACCAGATGGCCGTCTAGATAATCATATTCATATATCATCATCATCATCATCATATCATCACGCCGAGTCCCTAACGGGGTAGGCAGAGAATATGGAGCGCCAGTTCTCTCTAGACTTACATACCTCTTTCGCTTCGTCCACATTCATCAGTCTCTTCATACATGCTCGTCGGTTTCGAGTACTCTTGACGTTCCCGTCCATGAGCTCTTCGATCGATTTGATCCAGGTAGTTGGAACGAGATTATATTAGATTCATATATCAATATTATCATATGAACTTTTTGAAAACAATGTTTATTTAATTAGGATTTAGTTAGGAACAAAGTTTATTTTAAAGCCTTGAGAGTTGGGGACAGCGGTCGGGGCGGTTGTGACTAATGTGGCCAGACACTGCCGTTTGGTACAACTGATGTCTCGATAAGATTATTCGTAATATCAGCTACACTATATTTCTATAGGAATGGAAGAAAGGAGAAAATAGACGACATATTCAAATATTTTGTTACTTAAAATGTATGAGCCTTCAAAGGTACAACCAATATATATACATAATATATCCTCTCGCCTTCCCGCAAGGGTCCTCGAAGGGGTAGGGAGAGGTGTGTATTTAGTACATACACACTCACTTTCCGCCAGTGATATATTTTAGGTGCCAACGTGACACATGCAAAAATATACCATAGGTACATTTGTAGGTATAGGTAGGAACTTTGATTTTTCGGGATTAAAGCCTATGTCCTAATCATAGGTATAAGCCATCATAATTTCAACTTTCAGCCAAATCGGTTGAGCGATTTTGTGAAAGAGCAACAAACATCCAAACATCCAAACGTAAAAAATTTCCCCTATACATCATCACGCTGAATCCCTCACGTAGTAAGCACACAGCGCCGCTCATCTTACAGACCTCTCGCTTTATTCACTTTCATCAGTCTCTACAAACATGCTCGCACGTTTTGGGTATTCTTGAGTATCTAATCTTGGCAAAACATACATATTAGACTTAAAATTATGAAGTGGGAAATCCATTCAAGAGCAGACAGTTATAGTACCCAATATTCTCCGGAGAAGTGTTGACATACTCACGAGACGGATCACGATTTGGTCTCAATCTCTCTACTAGTGTTTTCTCAATAAATCGACCTAAATTTCCGTTTGAAAGATGTCGAGTCCTAACAAGATTTGAACCTGCAAGTACCGCACGGCTACGGCACTAACCGAATTATTAACACAAGCATAGCTATAGAACGAATAGAATTCACCATCGTTATTGGATACGAGTATGCAAATATGGCGATGTTGAACTTCTGAATATTGATAACTCTATCAATTCTTGTATCAAGGCGTGTAAAGAGATTTATCGACATAGCGGAGCCCCGGATATTGTATGTTTTGTAACCTATCAATAACGTAGTACCTACGTAGTAGTATTAATGTCACAGACCCTTCGCTGATACCTAACATTAACATAACGCTCTATTGCTATCATTATTCAAGAGTAAGAAATAGAACGGACCCGTGGTGGCCGAGTGGTTCGAAGTTGCCGTCAACATAAAGATTGCAAGTTCAAATCCCCACTGTAGTAATGATTTTTTCTGAACGTAAGTACTGTGATTAGTCACACCACGAGAATTATGGTGAAGGAAAACATCGAGAGAAACTAACATACGTTTGAAAATAAATTCAAAGGTGCTTAAATAACGGCGGTAGATTCGCCATCTGTGACTTGTTACAAAAATACTTCGGCTTTATTGTTTTTCACGACTAAATGGCTGATCAAGTCGCAATGAAATTTAAAATCTGGGTAAGAACGTAGTGTACATTTCATCTCAAAAATAGTTAGTGCATAAGGCCTAAGACACAGTTAAAACACATTCATACTACAACTGTTACTGACAGTTTGTATTTTTCAATTAAGAAAGGGGTTTTTATTTTTCATGCCATGCTACTTTTGTTTTTTGCTTTGGTTTTATTTAAACACGAAATAAAACCAAAGCAAAAACAAAAGTAGCATGGCATGCAAAAATAAAAACCCCTTTCTTAATTGAAAAATACAAACTGTCAGTTCGCGCTTCTTTTGTAATATAATAAAAGCATAGATAATTTTAATAAGCACAGACAAGTTATATTGAAACGTAATAAAATTTCCTACTTCCCGAGAAGTAGGCACACAGAGAACGGAAGTATAAGAACTTATTAAAGTGGAACTCACAATCGATAACAGTACTTCCGTTACAGATCTCCGATATTAACTAACTGGAAGCAACACTCGTTTAACTGGAAGTAAAACTATAAAATTGTAAACGTTCTTATTTCTTCATTATTACTTGTGGATGTGTGATGAATCTCTAACTCTCGCATTATCGCATCGCAAGGTCGACAAGTCAGAAGAATATTATCACGTCACCGCCATCTGTTACATTGGCACCTAAATCCAAGAGAGCCTATGCCTACCCCATTGGGATACCTTTTGGGAAAGCATGAAGTTTAAATATATAAGAAATTTTTTAACGTCCTTAAATTGGCTTGAATGTCTGACTTGAATGAATGAAGACAACCTGTCTAGTTTTAAAACATCTGTGGTATCCTACAATAATCTATCTATATACATAGATACAAGAGCCGTGGTGGCCGAGTGGTTCGAGCAGTTGCCTGCGACGCAAAGGTCGCAAGTTCGAATCCCGACTGTACCAATGAGTTTTTCTGAACTTAAGTACAGTGATTAGTCACACCACGAGCTTAACGGTGAAGGAAAACATCTTGCATACGAGGAGGAGAGGAAACTTGCATACGTCTGAGAAGAAATTCAAAGGCGTATGTATAGTCGTGCTGGAGTAACGGCGATGGACTCGCCATCTGTCACGTTGGCACCTAATATACCTGTGGCGGAAAGTGGGTGTGTGGGTATTACCTATACACCTCTGCCTACCCCTTCGGGGACCCTTGTGGGAAGGCGTGAGGATATATTATTTATTATATTATTATTATACATAGATTCATGGATTGTGCGCTAAATTAACGGTTGAAGGTATATCGATGAAAGTGTATCTTCAATTCATATTAGAGTTAGAGCTCATACTCGGTCGTTTCATTTACGTCACCTATACAAATACGTTGTTCGAAGAATATTAGTTTTTTGTATATCCTCACGTCTTCCAGCAAGGGTTCTCGAAGGGCTAGGCAGAGGTGTATAGGTAGTACCCACACACTATCCAACAGAGTCATAATTTATGTTCCAAAGTGACAGCGAGTCCAAAGCCGTTACGCAAGCTCGACTATACATACGCCTTTGAATGTCTTCTCAAGCATATAAAGGTTTCCTCTCGATGTTTCCTTCGTAGTTAAGCTCGTGGTGTGACTAATCACTGTGCTTTAGTTAAGAAAAACAAATTGGTACAGTCGGGATTTTAACTGATAATTCTTGTGTTGCGGGCAACTACTCGAACCACTCGGCCACCACGGCTCTCCTCACTTTAGTAACA
Source organism: Drepana falcataria (assembly GCA_945859725.1). NCBI lineage: Eukaryota > Metazoa > Arthropoda > Insecta > Lepidoptera > Drepanidae > Drepana > Drepana falcataria. Next base: position 2,167,821 of record OX243941.1, on the reverse strand, counting down.
AATAAAAAAAAATACACCGCGAATCAACCTTGATTTATTTGTAATGAACACAGACTAATAGTGCAGCAATTCAATGTACGAACTAGTTCTAACGCGTAATTTCGGTGCGATGTTACAAAATGCAATGTGGTTCCGTAATCCGCATCAACGTGGACTCTGCCGCAGGCTACATTAGAAATACGGCGGTGATTTGCCGTTTTCCAAGCGGATTAGTCACGGACTAATGCTATCAAATATACATTTTAACTATACATATATATATGTTTATTTAGATAACTAGCGGTTCCCAGTATCACACGTTAAATTTGTTTAGTCATATGTATACCTATAAAATATACATATTTTTGAATCACATTTTATTTATTTATTTATTTCAATAAAAACATAAGTTAACAGCCCTGAGCCAAAACACTTACATTTTAAATATTTACATTTGCAGATACTTATTATATAATTAATTATACTCGAAGAAAAAATAAAATTAAACAAACAATAAACTTATGTACTATTTAAAAATTTTAAAATGCAACAGCTAATTTTACAAGGGCGATCATGGAAGATATCCAGGTCCGTGTGCTGAGCGAGTAGCGAGTTGAGTAACGCCACTGCTCTAGGAGACGACCGTCTAGGTCTAGTGAGAGCACCTAAATGCGAAGCTAAAGGCCGCGGCCTCGATTCCCGCTGAGAGTTTTGTGATAAACACGTGTTTGAACCTAATTATTGGATCCAATGTTAATATATATTAATTTATTAACCTTACTCCTAAATCGGCTGGATCGATTTGGATATTATTTTGTGTGAGTGTCCCTGGCTGGTTAGAAAATACAATTGAACCCTGTAGATGGCGCTGCAATCGTATTTCAGAAGCTTTTATTCATCTTTTTTTCATAATAGCAAAGCTGGGCGGGGCAGCTAGTATAATTATTTATATATTTAATTTATTTAATTATCTAATATACATAATTTTAAATTATTTACACGTTGTATCATTCGTTGTCGAGTTGCCGTCGAACAATATTTGCTTAATTTGACACAATTTGTGACGAACCGTACCTCGATTAACAGTCGTTCCTAAGAGGAGCGTGCTCAAACAAACAAACTCTGTTCTCATATTGGTATAGATAATATTCTCACTAGGGTACTTGAAAAGTGTTGATCTGTTTCATATACAGTATTTTACAAAACCAATCATTAGATCGTAGCGAGCGGTTTTTTCTCGTTACGATATTGATACTCAATCAAAACTCAATCTAAAATTCGTTACGAGATATGAGAAGTATAGTTATAAGTTTCACAAAATAAATTATACCTTTATATACTATAAAAGCGAAGGTATGTATTAATTTCCGAAAAAGAAGACCATAATAATACATCGTAAAACGTTAAAAATAATACAGTTTTTTTTTTCAAACATGCAGTTCAGTTTGCCTTATTACCATATACCATTTATACTCATTTTGTGCTCGCATAGGAATCAACCGGAACCAAAAAGCCGTGGTGGCCGAGTTGTTCGAAAAGTTGCCTGCGACACAAAGATTGCAAGTTCAAATCCCAAGTGCACCAATGACTTGGAATTCGAACTTAAGTACAGTGATTAGTCTCACCACGAGCTTTACGGTGAAAGAAAACATCGAGAGGAAATCTGCATACATCTGGGAAGCAATTCAAAGGCGTATGTTTAGTCGTGCTTGAGTAACGGCGATGGACTCGCCATCTGTAACGTTGGCATCTAAAATATATACCTATCTGGTGGAAAGTGGGTGTGTGGGTACTACCTAAAAATACTAAGGATTACGTGTCCTCAGTAAAGGAAACCCTGAAGGAGTCTCAGATATTTTACAACCAATAAAATTGTTGAGTGGGGCCTAGCAATGTTGGTTCCTCGAGTTTTGATCCCTAGCTGAGATCAAAACGCTGCCACAGCTACTCTTCAGCTACAGCACACACGTTATAATAATAAAAATAATACATGACAATATGTATCTAAAAGATCTGATATAATGTATTTTACTATATATATTGCTTGTAAGAAATAAATTTAATTTTTTAATAATAATTAATATATAGGTACTAGTAACTACTTACATAGTACTAAAAAAAATATATATATATAATACCTAAAAAATATTGTTAAAAGTTGTCCCTTTAGGCAGGGTTCCGAAGATACTGGCAACTTTGAATAGCTAGGCTAATTCTTTGTCTGAGGTAGCTGCCAGCTCTTCAGTCTCCTGTATTTATATATCTAAAATATATATAAGAATAATAAAATATATCCTCACGCGTTACCACAAGGTTTCCCGAAGCGGTACGGAGCTGTAGTACCCACAGACCAAATTTCCACCGAAGAAATATTTTAGGTGTCAATGTGACAGATTGTGAGTCCATCGCCGTTACTCAAGCACGACTATACTCATATTGAATTTTGAATTTCTTCTCAAACGTATGCAGGATTCCTCTCAATTATTTCCTGCACCGGTAAGCTCATGATGTGACTAATCACCGTATTTCAATTCAGAAAAACTCATTTGTACAGTCGGGATTCAAACTTGCAATCTTCGTATTTTAGGCAAACCACTCGAATGACTCGGCACTCCAGGTATAGCTATTCGATGACTGTGAATGTAGCTATACGTAGATGTTTTTTGATCATCAAAGGTGACCTCAAGATGTTTCGATCACCAACAAACCAATCACCAAATTGTTGATACTGAAGTGGGTTTGATCTAGCAATCTTGACTTAAACTCCAGGGCGAGGCTTAAGCCCGAAGATAAAAAGGAAAGGAAGTTAGCACGACAGCGAGCTCTCAAGTAGCCTAGCACATGCGTAGCTGATAAAAGTAACTGTATCCTAAAATGGACTCTGCATGTAGATAATATACATACATATCATCACGCCAAGTCCCTAACGGGGTAGGCAGAGAGTATAGAGCGCCAGTTCTCTCTAGACTTACATACCTCTTTCGCTTCGTCCACATTCATCAGTCTCTTCATACATGCTCGTCGGTTTCGAGTACTCTTAACGTTCCCGTCCTTGAGAGTCCGATCTATTTGATCCAGGTAGTTGGAACGTGGCCTTCCTCTGCCTCTTCTTGCACACAGTTTTGCTTTGTATATCTGTTTCGTCAATCTTTCTTCACTCATCCTTTCTGTGTCCAAACCAACGTAACATGCCTTTCTTCATCTTTACAATCACGCCCTCATTCACGCCAGTGGATTTGCGAATCTCTTCATTGCGGATTCGATCTAATATCGTTACTCCGCACATTTTTCGAAGATATCGCATCTCAACTGCAATGTAGATAATAAGGTGAATTATAAGCTGTATTCTCTAGCCTGTGCCAACACGCCCCATCAGTATTCCGCGTACCCTCTGCGCCTCACGTACCATCCGTCTAATGACTTTATTTATTCAAATTAGCTTTTCAACGGATTTCTTTTCACTGACAAAACTAGTAAAGCTAGAGGTAAAAAATTAATTTTTTAAACTCTGTTAACGGGCAGATCATTTTTTTTTATTTTGCTGGATCGCGAGCAAGGGAGCTGGGCTGAACTGGTAATTTTATTTAAATATTATTTGGGGGCGGGATTTGCGCGTCTGGCTCGGCGCGGGCCGGCGTTTGCGGCGGAGGTCGGGGGGGAACATTACGGCTTATTCGCGTCGAGCCTCGCCGGCGAGGACGGAACAGTGGTCGGTTGTGTGTAGTGTTGGTACGGGCAGATAAATGGCAGCTTTCGTTTTTATTTACAGCAGTACATTGCAACCATGCAATGAAGGAACCATGAGTTTTGTCTATTTCAACGGACACTCAATATCGGTACAGTACTATTGACTACTACAGATAGTGCCATCCACGAAGAGGCGCCCAACTATTCTTCATCATAGTTTATAGTGTAAGTGTGTAACCTTCCACTAATGTTTGAGTATTATCGGTACATACAGTGTATTAATTGTAGTGTGCGTGTGCACTACCTATGAGTGCACACGCACACTACAATTAATACACTCGGGTTATAAACCCCTCATCCCGCGACCCCCTCGACTAGAAATTGGTGGGGCGCGTCTTCGTGGATGGCACTATTTGTAAAGGAAGTGATCAAAACGTACTTTGCCAAAAAAAATCAAGGAAAATTAGTCTATGACTACTCACCTATTGTTAAAACGTGAGCTTCAGCGTGTGGAGTTACGCTTTTATACGTTGTTTTCGCATAAATATTCCTTACTACATAAATTGTGCCACTTATTTTGTCTTTATTATATTACCTATGAGTATATACAAAACTAGCGGTCCGCCCAGCCTCGCTTGAGTAAAAAAATAAGTTCCTGAAACACCGCTTCATTTATCGGGACCAAATGTGAATCTAAACCATTCTTGAATTTGAAAACAGACACACAATTACATCCAAATCGGTCCAGCCGCTTAAGAGGATTCACAAACACACGCACAGAAAAATAATATCGTACATACAGATAACGTAACGTTATGTTATTTATAACTTCAAACTTCAGTAAAGTTACTTCGATGGTACTTAAAAAACTTATTTTTTAAGTACCATCGAAGTATTTATATAAGCATTAAATCACATTTTAGTAATATATCTATTTAATTAAACTCAAATAATTTACTCGAGATTGTTGGTACCAGGCTCGCAATAACCCTAGAGGGTGAATTATCTGATTAATCCGAGCCTATCTACCTTTTTCACGCCAAGTTAGAGAGCTAATTCTTTGTGAAAAGATTTCACTATCAACAAGCAACATTTGAAAGATGTTTTTTACAACTATATTATATAGTGACGACAGTAAAGTCTGCACAGGATATAAATAATATTTTATGAAAGACAAGTTGTAAAATATTGAATTGGGCAAGTTTATCTGTATGATAGCTAGCATCTAGCTCGTGGTAAGCTCTACGTAAGAATATATATTTCCGGATATGCGAGAAATAGACAAGTAATAACTATAAATTAAATAGTCAGTTTCTAGATTACCTTAGTGCGATTGCTTGCCGAATATCTTGCGGACATCAAGTATCATACATTTTGTCAATGAGTATTTATGTTTATTATCCGCCTACCAACACGGGTCTCCGAAAGGGTGTTAGCAACACGCTGTTTACGCCGAATAGCTAGGTGACAACGCGACATATTGCGAGTCCATAGCCGATTCTCAAGTACTTGAAGACCTGAGTTCTTCGTTTACATATGTTGGTGGTGATTATCACTGTACTTTCTCAATAGTATAGTATATCCATTTCTATTACTTATATAGACTACTGATTGTCCTACCCAGCGTCGCTTGGGCGAGAAAACCTTAAACCCGAGCGCAGCCCCAATCAAGACCAATTGTGAATATAGCTATCTATAAGCTCATCTACATTCATCCTTTCGTTATAAGCACTTGTCACAGTACTAGACTTGATTATTAAATCTAGGTGATCTAGTTAGTTGGTCTTTCTTCCAGACACATTGGCACTACATATGTTCTGTCAATACTTCATCCCTCATCCGTTACATATGACGAAAACAACGCAAAAACAAACAATACAAAGCCATTACATTCGAAAAGCAAACTAAAGCTCTTGATATTTAAGCCTAGAATGGCGTATTTTTTACGTTATTGCGTTAATATTATTTGTCACAACTTCTCATCCCCATCCGACCACGAAAATGTGTGACATATTTTCGCTAACGCTAGTCGTGATGTTTATTAAATTTCAACAGAAAATTTACTTTTTCCCTCGTATTTTTCAATATAGAGCCGCGATAGCCGAGTTCAAGTCATCTGCAATGTCGTAACTGCTAGTTCAAACTCAGGTCACCACCAAAAAGTATTTGAAACTTAAAAATAATTTATGTTATTAAATCTGTGAGGACACGTTTCAAAATATATTCGGAGATTCGGGCCTAAATCTATTTCTGCCAATTTTATCGGAGCTTTTTGTGGCACATAAAAGTAGGTATAGAGAAGTACACACCTTAACGTTATCTTATCCTTATCTTAACATTTATTATTCTTGAATTGTCCCACGTAGCGTGAGTTTCTAGATCTTTGACTACTTAACAGAATGGCAAGAACAAAAGAATAAAAAAGATAACAGGTGCGGTTTAAGTGTCGAGTAAAAACAGTTAAAAGACCTACTGTAGAGCTAGTACCAGCTTAGGGCGTTGCTGGCTCACAAGGAAGCTTGAGCAAGGAAGCTTAAATAGACTGTTAATTATATATAATAATAGAAATATATTATATATAATAATGGAATAAAATAATAGAATGTTAAGTTAATATTGTTTTAAAAAAATATGGTTAGTTTAATGCTCCTGGCTCTACGCGGTCTACAGCTTATACTAGGACTGTATACACAATAGAAGTAGGGTATACATATCTATTATGCGTCTATACACGAACACTCGTAACGTGAACCGAGTTTTAGTTGGTAACGAAATCTCCGGAGGCAACGTGGGGTAACCCTATTAGCGGCCCAATTTTTCCCTTACTTCGCTACCCTGCTGATAGGGCAACGTATACATATTAATGTGCAAGATAAATTACCCTACCCTGCTCCGTTTAATGACGTGTGCTCTTGATTAGTGTCAAACTGATAATTAAGCTTCGAATTCTGAATTCAAAAATGTTCTAAGTATTTGAGGTGTCCAAATAAAAAAAAACGATCGCAATGCCATTAGTCTAATTAAATTTAAACCTTCATGAACCCCCGCAGATAACAAAATAAATTCTTCTTCTTCTTATAGTGCCTCTCCAACTAGTGAAGGTTGGCAGTCAGCTCCGCATATTTCTCTCGGTCTTTGGCGAGGTTGAAAAGCTCCGCTGCAATCGTAACTCCGGTCCATTCCCGGATGTTTCGTCTTCCAGCCACTTTGCCCTTTGATAATCAATTGTAGAAGTTCGTATCTTGAGTGCCTAAGCACATGACCAAGATAGGCAACCTTTCTTCTTTTGATGGTCTGCATCAAGTCTCTTGACCTCCCAACTTGACGCAGAACTTCAACATTGGTAACTCGGTCCGTCCAGCTTATGGCCAACATGCGTCTATATGCCCACATTTCAAATGCTTCTATACGTTTTCGGAGTTGCTCTTTAAGGGTCCAGGCTTCACATCCGTATAGAATTATGGGCCATATATAGCATTGCAGGAGACGAGTGCGCAAAGATATTTTGAGGCTGCGACTGCAAAGTACCTTTTTCATGTTATTAAAGGCACTACGGGCGATTTCAATACGGGTTTTTATTTCGAGGTCACTGTCCCAGTTTTCATCAACCCATGTGCCTAAGTATTTATATTTACGCACCCATTCCAGTACCATACCCTCTACAGAAATCAAGGGGCTTATAACCTGTTTCTCTGTGACTACCATGATTTTCGTCTTGGAAACATTCATACGTAGACCAGCCTTCACACACAAAATAAATTATAAAAATCCAATTCTAATTATATGTGTATGGAGATGTTTTGAGCTCTTGAGAAAAGTTCAAAGGTGTAAGAAAAGAAGGAAATGAGCGGGTTTATTGAGCGGTGTGAGCGGTGTGATAAATCACAGAACATAAAACTCATAAACATAAAAACGCCAACGCTGTCGAACCTGTCATATTGTTGCCACCTCGGCTGCATACTATAACCGCGCTGAAAATTGTAAAATGAAACATGTCAAATAGTGGCATCATCAAAATGTCTGGTTACATTTCACCGAACACGTACACGAAAGAGACATTAATTAAACCGTTTACAATTAAATTAACAATCGAGCAAGCCGAATCCTGTTACGCAACAGGATTCGGCGGTGAATGGACACTTTTCCCCACCACTAAAATCTTATTCTTCTACTTATTTAATACGCTCCCGCTGCGCACGTGTGCAATGCACTAATAATATGTAAAAGATAAAAATGGTTACTGTGGCATGTGTGTATATTTCAAATCAAATCAAGTAAATTTATTGCATGTAAAATTACCTAAATACAGACATCATTTAAAGATGTATATGTACATAATTTTTTTGCGATTTTTTTTAGATTGATTCAATTCCGTAGTACATTAATTTAATCTTTGTATCCCAATACTAACCGAGTGCATTATAACATGCTTTGCTTGATTTGTGGCTATTGCAATTTGTATGGAATTGTCTCAAAGTATCAATTTATTTATTATTTAGTTATTTATTACTTTTTTTTCTCGCAAAGTGACCTTCCCATTCAAGCAACAGCAATTATGAAAGGGAGGTTCTTATACCCTTCATCTTCAGCTCACGTGTGTGCAGCGGCGTGGAAGCGTATACATATCCACACCCCCTATTATTTGGAAGCTCTAACAGAGGGAATAATAAATCAGATGTTATCTTAACACAGAAAATATAAACAAAGGTTTAGAGACCTTTGTACAATACTAGCAAATAACGCTCAATTACTAGCAAATAGCAAATAACAAGTAGAGGAAATTAATTAAGGCGCATTCTTATCTTTCTCGGAAAGCCGAGTGTCAGCATCGTATACGGAACCACACGCATGAAATTTATTAACAATTTTGTACCAAAAATACCAAAAACTGTGTAGGTACATGTATGTATATACAGACATAAGACCATTTCTTTCCACTTGCTACGATCCTTACATACTTCTTTCGCTTTGATTTGATTCATACATTCACGTACATACAGACGAGTTTTAAGATGAAGGACTTAGTCGAGAGAAAACCTGCTTACGTTTGAGAAGAAATTCAGAAACATATTGTCTAGTTGTGCTTAAGAAACGGCGATTGACTCCCCATATATCTAAAATAATGTAATATAATGTAACTCCTTAAACCTAAATTTTATATATTAGCTAAATTATGTTTATGTTGTTTAATCTTATTTTGTTAGTTTAATTTTAGTTAATGAGTCTTTTGTTTTTTTGCATGCAGTTTTCACCTATAATTAAGATGGCATTTAGCACGGGCACAACTTCAAATGATTTTTATTACTTGTAATAATGTACATCTTGTTGGTGATCAATAAATAAATAAATAAATAAAATCCGAAATACATCTCCGGCGAAAAGTGTGTGTGTGTGTGTGCCTTCACACCTCTGCCCACCCTATTAAGGACACTTACAAAGGCGTAAAGATAATATAAATCGGAATAATTCCGATAATATCGGAGAGTCGCTAACGAATATCGATGCAAAACTCTGAGACAGTGACATCAGTGCACCATTGTACTTAATGGTACAGTCGTGTCAAAATGCGTTAGTGCGGATGCGGATTAAGCTTTAAAACCTATTTGATGCGCTGACAAATGCGATCTACATTTATACGAGATTTCAGTGGATTTGATTGATTTGACATTATATTGGGATTGGAAACCTTATTGGAAATATATATATATATATATATATATATATAAACTAGGTACACCCCGCGATTTCACATTCGCTAATAAGATTATACATATATCTTTACATAGTATAAAATGAAGTCGCTTCCGCTATCTGTTCGCTCAGATCTTTTAAATTATACAATGGATTTTAGCAATAGATAACAATAGATAGAGTGATTCAAGAGAAAGGTTTATGTGAATAATACATACAGAAAAGCCCAAAAATTATATATATATATATATCCTCACGCCTTCCCACAAGGGTCCCCGAAGGGGTAGGCAGAGGTGTATAGGTAATACCCACACACCCACTTTCTGCCAGAGATATATTAGGTGCCAACGTGACAGATGGCGAGTCCATCGCCGTTACTCAATCACGACTATACATACGCCTTTGAATTTCTTCTCAGACGTATGCAGGTTTCCTCTCGATGTTTTCCTTCACCGTAAATTCAAAAATTTTTAATATGATGTAACAAACAAATTTTTGTTTGTTACGATATCACATTAAATCGCAAACGCTGGCTAAACCTCGCGAGATAGATAATTAATGTAAAAGAATGTATCTTAAAAAGTTCGATAAAAAAGTCCGCGACGGTATGTATTTATTTCTAAAGGATACCAACTAATGGTTAGCCTTTTCTTCCAGCCATCTTTTACATCTTTTTAGTATGTACATTGCACCCGTGCGGAGCCGGGGTGCAATATCATTATTATTATTATTAGATACGAAAACTAAAAGGAGACTACAGCATCTGCTATCTGCCCGTAAAAGTACCGTTAAAATCAGTTTAACCGCTCTGAAGATCAGCCGGAATAAACAGTCAAACAGACATACAAAATAGTAATTGTTTTTTTTTCATCTGTACTGTATTATATACTTTCTAAAGGATTTTTCATATGCATTAAGAAAAATAACTGACATTACAATATTAAAAACTGACAGTTAACGTCATCAATTAGTTTAGATATTTAAACACAGTGCAAAATAACACAATAGTATCTCAACAACATCTGGAGCAAAGTTCATTTGTCTGGTACGTCGGTGACAGGCCAGTGGGAATAATCCTGTGGACGGCAGGTTTTGTTCTCTTGGCTCGTACGGATTAGACTGGCAAGGTTTTGTCGCAAGCCTCAGACTCCTTTATAACGATCAAGCTGAGCCCTGTGGTTGCAACCGAGTTCAATTTGACTAATTCCTCGGGCATGATGATATACCTCACGCCCTCTACTTTCGCTAGAGATATATTATAGGTGCTAACGTGACAGATGACGAGTCCGTTGCCGTGACTCAAGCACGACTAGACATATGAATTTGAATTTCTTCTCATATGTATGTCCGCCTCTGTTTCTCAAATATATGTTTAAAATGTCTTCTTAAGAGTACGTAATGATTTGCATCAACTTGTTTATCGTGAAAGCTCATAACGTAATTTATAAATGCACTTGAGGTCAGGAAGAACGCGCGAGTGATACCCCTGGTGCTGCAAGCGTCCATAGGCGGCGGTAACCGCTTACCATCAGGCGGACCGCATGCTTGTTTGCCACCCAAGTGGTATAAAAAAAAAAAACTAATTATTTGAAATCACGAGGGAACTCTGACATAACATATAAGGGGAAGTTAACCAATCGGCCACCACAAACCTTAATTTATGTGTGTAATTATGGATTAGCGATCCTGTATTGATTTTATTGACATGTCTTTAACCTTAAATAAATTATAAAATATCCAAAAATCACGATGAAAAAATTACAACGTGATTAAATAACGAGCGGAAAATATTAACTCTCTCGGCGATATTATTTTCCTTGTAAAATCATTTCAACCTTCAAATAAAATACTCAATTTGAATAATAAAAAATATATTCTATTTGGTCCACTTAAGAGACTCAAAGGCTACTTAGTGAGTCGAAACCTACGCAACAAGCACTTGATCGCTCTAACGAGGACTTAGTTTCCTAGCAACCCCCTTGCAGCGTGTAGGACGCTTTTTGTCGCGTCAATTTGTAGAGACGTGTTATGCGAACGTCTTGTTATAAAGCATTTAAGACTTAATATGGCCTCGATACTGCGCAATCAAGGTGCGGGTCTTTAAGATAACTTCGCTATAAACGTTTATATTTGTTTCAGTATATTTCTACATGCTTTCCCGTAAGAAGTTGGCAGAGAAGGCAGTGTATGGCAACCCTCTTTTCACCGGAAATATTTTTATTTTTAAATATAACGGGACATATGGTCATTCCATCGGCGTTTCTCAAACACCACTATACATAAGGCTGTGAATTTCTTCTCAAAAATACGCAGGTTTTTTCTCGTGATGGCAATAATCGAGCTTAAATTTATTGCACCGAGGTGGCAAGTGGTTCCATTATTCGACAGATATACATAGATTGCATGTTCGAATCACTGTACCATTGAGTGTTTCTAAATCTGTGTACAGCGAGTCTTATAATGAAGGAAATCCACGTTTGATAATAAATTCAAGATGTCATGATGTTAAATGTGCAAGAAGAGGCAGAGGAAGGCCACGTTCCAACTACCTGGATCAAATAGATCGGACTCTCAAGGACGGGAACGTTAAGAGTACTCGAAACATGCATGGACGAGCATGTATGAAGAGACTGATGAATGTGGACGAAGCGAAAGAGGTATGTAAGTCTAGAGAGAACTGGCGCTCTATACTCTCTGCCTACCCCGTTAGGGACTTGGCGTGATGATATGTATATATGATGTTAAATTACCTCATTGCAGATAGAGTGGAAAGAGAGGGCTATATAAAATATATGTCGTCGTGTGTGTCGAGAGCCTTGTGGAAAAGTGCGAAGAAGGTGTGATATAGTGTGAATAAATCGAAAGGTCCATAACCATCTCCAGCCACCATCTAGAGCCAAAGATGCTACCACAAATAAGATATCAGATAATTTTATTCACTGTTAACATCGATGGAACTGATTTAGCAATGTCGACGGCACCCAAGGGCGTCACAATATATGACTAGATCGGGATAAACAAACACATCCATCATCGGCAGACATCCCGCCCGCGACGTAAATATATAACTCGCAGAAATTCACTACGGTCGATTGGAGTTGAACTCTTCGTGAAATATAAGGTCCTGGTACTTTATCCACTCGCTTATACAGTAACGTGTTAATTTAAAATATGAATATTATTTACGCGTTAAATCAGAGAGGCGTGTTGGTGTATTTATTACCTTGTAAATATGAGATCCTGGTACTTTGTTTTTACCATTCGATTAACAGTTTTTAGTTTTATAGAAATGGAAACCGACGTTTTTGTTTTTCAATGTTTTTATTTTGATAATATTTTTTTAAAGTTCTAGATTTTTGTACATTAAAAAAATCCACGTTACCGACTTAAAATAAGTTTTTCGTCATATTCATTGAAACCCTGGATTGGTGAGTAAGTCTAACGAATTAATTTCACCGTTACAGCAATTATTTTGAAATATTATCCAAATTACTCGATCCAACCTGTGAATGACGGATGGAATGATTGATTAAATTTTAATCATTCTGAATGGATCGATATGCATACCTGGCTCTACGAACTCTCGATTCTGTCAACTGCTGATTGAAAACGCCAGTCGGAAATGATTGATTTATCTCCAGCATCAACATATTGCTTGACTCGTCTGACTACGTGCTAATTGTCCTATACTTTTGTACTGGTCCAGAGTAATGGAATGTTTTGAACTTCGAATAAAAGATTTAGAACTGTCATACGCTATGTCCTACCTGACTACAGCTTAGATGCGCGGAAGACTCAATTTACCCTTAATATTGCTCACATATTTGCTTGCTTAAGTGAACTAGTGGAGTCTATGAGCTTATAACTCACACCTCAGCTTCTAGATATATATAATGATTATTTTATTTCTCCTTCTTCTTTCCTTCCGCCATCTGAAAATGTTATGACCAATACAAACTAAGGTTGCGAGTACCTACTTTGCCAAACAAATCAATCAGATTTTTATTATGATAAATACCCGCGAAGGACTCGGCTTATAAAAAACGAAACGTATCAAGAAACAAGAATCATACGACTTTCACTTTGACTTGACCCTCCAATCATAAATCAGGGGAGATAAGTTAAAAATTTTAATCCATAAAACTTTCTTAATACACGATGATTGAGGCATAGTGTGTAGCTTAATAATATAATAAAAAAACCCACAAATGGACACGGACTTTTCATTGTAGTTTACTGCGTCAGCTCATACGTCTCAAGCATGGAAGTGGAATATAATTCGGAAACCTAAAAGAAAACCTCTTACCTAAAACTCGTAGTATGGAATTTTAACCCCTAGGATTTGTGAGTCAGAAGATGATATTCGCTTTTATATACGGAGTTTCATCCCCACAAGCGGGTAGTATTACGTAAGTGTTATCCAGTCAAATGAAACATCGAACAAGCCAACGATAAACCAACTATAAAGATAGAAATAAACAGAACATAAATTCAAGATGGGAGGCCTAAAAGCGTAAGTGACGACCGCCAATCCACACAGGATCGTCGACATGGTACTTAACATACATGAAATGTTACTGATATAAAAAACATAAGAATAATTCCAGTATGCATAGCCCTACCGTGAGAATTTAAGGAAAAAATACTTTCTTGCCACTATACCCCCCCCCCCCCCCACAAGGGTCTCCGGTTAGGCAGATGTTTATAGGTAGTCCCCACACTTGGTAACAGGTGGCGAGTCTATCGCCGTTTCTCAAACACGACTATACATACGCCTTTGAATTACTTCTCAAGCGTATGCAGGTTTCCTTTCGATGTTTTCCTTCACCGTAAAGCTCGTGGTGTGATCACTGTATTTAAGTTCAGAAAAACTCGGGTTTTGGTACAGTCGGGACTCGAACTTGCAATCCTTGTGTTGCAAGCAAACTCGAAACACTCGGCCACCAAGACTTCGGGGACCCTTGTGGGAAGGCGTGAGGATATATACATATATACATACATACATATCATCACGCCAAGTCCCTAACGGGGTAGGCAGAGAGTATAGAGCGCCAGTTCTCTCTAGACTTACATACCTCTTTCGCTTCGTCCACAATCATCAGTCTCTTCATACATGCTCGTCGGTTTCGACTACTCTTAACGTTCCCGTCCTTGAGAGTCCGATCTATTTGATCCAGGTAGTTGGAACGTGGCCTTACTCTGCCTCTTCTTGCACACACTTTTGCTTTGTATATCTGTTTCGTCAATCTTTCTTCACTCATCCTTTCTATGTGTCCAAACCAACGTAACATGCCTTTCTTCATCTTTACAATCACGCCCTCATTCACGCCAGTTGATTTGCGAAACTCTTCATTGCGGGTTCGATCTAAAATCGTTACTCCGCACATTTTTCGAAGCGATCGCATCTCAACTGCATTCAAGCTATTTTCATACTTCCTCTGACATACCCAGGATTCACTGCCATACAATAAGGTAGGTACCAATATCGCGTTGTGGACAGCAACTCGAACATTCTTGCTCAGACTTTTACTGCCCATCAACGCCGACATGACTCCACCTTATTTCCGGCAGTTATCCTTCTTTCAATATCTTTTTCATACTTTCCATCTCGTGTGAACATGCTTCCAAGATATACAAATTCATTCACTTGCTCTAGAATTTGCCCATTTACCGATATAGCACACTCGGTCACTTGTTCATCTCTTTCGAATACAAGAACCTTAGTCTTGCCAGCGTTGAGCATTCCTCTTTCATTATGGTAACTAGTGACTGCAGTTCGCCCTCTGATGACGCCAGTAAAACCGCGTCATCGGCGTATAATAGGCAGTTGACCACTAAGTTTCCCATTTTCACTCCACATCCGTGCGTTATTAGTGCTCTCAGACAGTTATCTAGATATATAATGAACAGCCAGGCAGACATGATACACCCTTGTTTGACCCCCGACTTCACATCAAACCAGGGTGACATCTCACCGTTAACCCTAACGCACGCCTCGCTATCACTATAGAGTGATTTCACGGCATGCAGTAGGGAACTGCTCACTCCATATCCAGGCAACACGTCCCAGAGCTCCTTTCGTACGACTATATCAAATGCCTTCTCTAAGTCGACGAAATCGCAGATAGCCCTTTGGTTAATATCCAAAAACTTTTCCGCGATTCCGCGAAGCCAGAAGGTTTGATCCCTACATCCTCTTCCTGGTCTAAATCCACCTAGGGATTCCTAGAGAAACCTTTCGGATCGCTCTTGCATTCTTATTGTCAGGATCTTCGTGTACACTTTAAGCCAGCTTTAAGTCAGCTAAGCTGACCAAGCTGATGGCTCTGTAGTTTGAGCAGTCCAATCGTGATCCCTTTCCTTTATAGAAAGGCACGATGACTGCTCGCCTCCAGTCGTCAAATAGATGACGTCCCAGACCGCTGGTCCACCGTACTTGATCATCTCAGCCGTAATCCCATCTATTCCCGCAGCTTTTCCACATTTCAGACTTCTTATCTATATATATATAAGCGATGGAGATCGACACATACTAACGAAAACACAAACGTCAATTAAATAAATGATCCACGTATATCCCGCGAGTATTGGCATCGATCACGCTTTGGTCACGTATCGTGAACTGAATTAATTGATTCGGTCGATAGCCCGTTACCAGCGAGGGTGCGATGTAAATGTGTTTAATTTATTTCAACACGCCTTCCCGGATATGTGTTACGTGCAATTTTGATACTCTGCTTCTATATATATCTATCCCCATACCTTAGAACCATAAAGATGGATAGAAAAACAATCCAATTATTCACTTTACACTTCAAGACACCAAACGAACTTCAAGTTAGTTTACCCTCCTAAGGGATAAAATCTTCATGATTAATATAAATAATAAAAAGTTAATAAAATACATATCCTCACGCGAAAAGCTTTAATGGTTAGCACCTACGATCGTAAGATTTAATATATTTCATAATGACATTTTACTAACGTGGAAACCCATACAGGTGGGCATGGATACTTGGAAATGTTTGCGCAAAATTATATATTTTACGCAATATATTCATAACACCTTTCCTATTATACCGAGGTAATGCAGCTTGATAGAGTGGGTTTCATTCGTCGCTATTAATCGAAAATTTCGTAAGAATTTATACGTTATATATCCTTCAGAACTGCGTCGCTATTAATCGAAAATTTCGTAAGAATTAATACGTTTTATAATATCCTTCAGAATTCGAATGTTTTTCCGTAAAGGCCGAGCGGTTCGAGTAGCTGCTTTGACTTAACTAACGGACCTAATTTAAATACTTTTTGGGTAAATACAAAACAAAACTTTATATTACATAGGAGTTATGGCCACGTATTAGAAGTCTAGGCTTGCACCAGAGATTTTCAGCTATCTCTAATATATTACACTGGTACAGCCGTATTATAACATGGCAATGTTGTACTATTGGTTAGGTTAGTGTAGTGGTTAGGTGGCTTATTAATATAGAGACAGGTTACACAGTTATTACTCGAAACTTTCTGTTTAGTTTAATTAAGTTAAGTATTTCTACGTCTACCTGTCAGAGTAATTTCTTTTAGCCGGCGATTTAGTAACAATTAGACGCAGATGTGGCAGATGGGTGAAATAAAGTCTATCTGTCAGATACGATTACATGCGCCTCCTCCTGAGAACGAAGTATGATAATTCACTGTACTTAATTTTCAGAAACACTCATTCTTACAGGGGTTTGAACCTGCCAACTTAGTTTTGTAGGTAGCACATCAACCGCTGAGTCACTACGGGTACCGTACCGTACAAATTGAAACCTTAAGTATCTACATCATCAGACATCTATCCGTTAGCGTGAAAAGCAAGACCGGATTAAATATAAATTGAATGTTAATCGAAACTCGAATCCGGCGAGCATGTATGAAGAAACTGATGAATGTGGACGAAGCGAAAGAGGTATGTAAGTCTAGAGAGAAATTGCGCTCTTTTCTCTCTGTCTAACACGTTAGGGACTTGGCGTGATGATATGTGTGTGAAATTTGTTTTTAAATGAACCAATATACTAGACAAGGTCCATTTTTCTGTAATTTCTTGCAGCGCCACACATAAATATTCCCTTTCATCTACTATTCCATGAATTCTAAGTCAATACGTGCAGTGCAGACTTCAAGCCTTTTTAAGTGCGAGAACATAGCAAGATAAAAATATACTGGGTTTGTTTAACAAAATTTACTTAAGAACTTCAAAGGTAATTTGCATGTTATTTGCTATGCTGACAGAGAACGCTAGTCCTCGTGGATAGCTGAAAAATGTTAAGATAATATCTATAGAAATAACATAGCCACTAAACATTAATTAGTTCACTCACTTACTCCCTTATTCAAGTCCTCATTCACTCCCTTACTCAGTCTCGTACTCACTCACTCACAGCTACCAACATTCACTCAATCACTCTTACTCACTCGTCCACTCTCCCAGTAGCTCACCAATGCAATCACCATCACGTCAAAAAAAATCGACTATCGGGAGCCTATTAAATAAATTATAATTTATATTTATATATCTGTATATCTGAATATTTTTTTCTATACAGGCATTAAAAGAAAAACTTTGTGATAGGATATTCAAAATATTTCTTACCAAATATCTTCTTCATTGTAAGATGTAAAAAAGAAGATAAGATCCCAGTGCTTAACAAACATGAGGCGAACCTCTTAGCACCTGATTAGAGATTCTAACATCAGATAGTTAATTTGAAGTCATGCTTGAAGGACTGCGACATGCTCACTATCTGGTTATCATTTAAATATATCTCTGGCAGAGTGTGGGTGTAATTACATCATCCCTTTCTGCAATTCTATTGGAATGCGTAAAGTTAAGTTTTTCTATGTTAGAATTTCATATAAATGCAAAAAATATGCTAGAACGGTGGGACGCGAGCCATAGCCTTCATTTGTCCCACAAGGGTCCGAAGCTGTGAAGGGTAAGACAGACGTGTGCATGTAGAATAAAATACTAGGTGTGTGGATAGCACCGGATATGTTTAAGGGCCCAATGTGGCAGATAGTGAGTCCATCGCCGTTTTTAGGCAGGACTATACGTCTTTGAATTTCTTCTTGAACAGTTGCAAGTTTCTTCTCGATGTTGACCTTCACCGTACAGCTCGTGGTGTGACTAATCAACGAAGTTAAGATCAGAAAAACTCATGGGTACCGTCGGGATTCGAACATCTTGAACACGAATGCTCGCAAAAAAAATTGTTACACACGTAACCCTTATGCTGTGAACCCCAACTCATAGGCATAGTACCATTTCATCATGCCTTACAGAAATACACATTGAGAGGAACTAATGAGTTACTTTACTGCCCTACTTTTTAACCCGGAACTCAACCGGAATCAGATATTTAGCGCGCCACTTGGCGAGTGCAACTTTCGCATTACATTTTTAATAACCAACTTGAAGATTCTCGTGCTCAAATCGAAATGGAAAACATTGAATATTTCAGTGTTGAAAGTTCACTATTTAATGTCTCCTTGCAATGGTCCAAACCACAATTACGGAGCGGCAATTAAGTACGTCTATAACAGAAGAAATACAAAGGCGTGTGTATAGTCGTCCTTGAGTAACGGCGATGTACTCGCCATCTGTCACGTTGGCACCTAAAATATGTCTCTGGTGGAAATGGGGTGGGTGTTACCCATACACCTCTGCTTGCCCCTTCGGGAACGCTTGTGTGACTATACATATGCTTTTGCTTCTCAGACGTATTCAGGATTCCTTTAGATGTTTTTCTTCACCATAAAGCTCGTAGTGTGAATAATAACTGTCCTTGACACCTCATTGGTACAGTCGGGATCGAACTTGCGATATTTTTGTCGCAGGCAACGCAGGCACTCGAACCACTCGGCCACCACGGCTTTATAAGGTTCGTTTACCACTAAAACTATTTATTCAAAAACGTTGTACCATCCTGGTGATAGGCCTGATGTCTCAGAATGTCTAAGAGAGGTAGGGCATAACGGGTTTCCCGTTCGAATTTGGAGCTGCCCGACTGGGGCTGGACCTCCACCTTATAGAAGTCCGTAGCCAAATAACACAATTTATTGTGCTGTGTTCCTACGTGGTGAATAAGGTTTCCAGTAATGAGCTCCTTGGGGAGGGGGGAGGATTGTTACATTATGTTGGAAGCAGAGGGATTAAACCTTTTGCTGCCAACACACTATAACTCTTCGAACACAGAGTGGTAACGCGCAAGTGATACTTCGGTATCTTGAGCGTAAATAGGCTACGGTAACCGTTTCCCATCAGGTGGGCCGTATGCTTGTTTGCCACTCTAGTAGTATAAAAAAAAAATTTAACCTTGAATATCTTGCGTATTAAAACAAAACCAATTACCATGTAATAAAACTAATAAAACACCTTAATGAAACGTTAATATTTCATTTAAATTTAAATACTTTTAGGCGCAAAGTTTCCGCCACGTATATCATCGAACAATTTCGACTAAACTTCGCTAAGTACCGTGAAGCTTTCTCGAAATTATATACGGTTTCTAATAACTAGGAAGTACATAGTTTAAACCTAATTATCTGTGAGATAAGATTGAAAACTTTTATTTTAGCACAAATGGCATCTAAATAAGATAATAATAATATAATATATCCTCACGCCTTCCCACAAGGGTCCCCGAAGGGGTAGGCAGAGGTGTATAGGTAATACCCACACACCCACTTTCCGCCAGAGGTATATTAGGTGCCAACGTGACAGATGGCGAGTCCATCGCCGTTACTCAAGCACGACTATACATACGCCTTTGAATTTCTTCTCAGTCAGTCGTATGCAGGTTTCCTCTCGATGTTTTCCTTCACCGTAAAGCTCGTGGTGTGAATAATCACTGTTCTTAAGTTCAGAAAAACTCATTGGTACAGTCGGTATTCGAACTTGCGATCTTTGTGTCGCAGGCAACTGCTCAAACCACTCGGCCACCACGGCTTTTTATCTAAATAAGATACTACGATATTTATACAAATTTATCTTATCTATCGATGGCACACTAATATATATCCAGCAAGTATGATTTGAATACATCCCTTTCTGCCTCAAGCCGTTAAAGTATAAATAAGTCCATACATACATACATATCATCACGCCGAGTCACTAACGCGGTAGACAGAGTATAGAGCGCCAGATCCCTCTAGACTTACATACCTCTTTCGCTTCGTCCACGTTCATCAGTCTCTTCATACATGTCCGTCGGTTGGGAGTACTCTTGATGTACATCAATCATCAGTAAGAATGCCAGCATCAATCTTTAATCCCTAATTTTTTTTATTGCAACAGCTTTAGTCTTTAATATTTGTCTTTATAAGCAAATTTCCTTCCCTACGTTTCACTGTCCTTCGCAACGACCCGTCTAGCAATACCAATTCGGAACGCAAGATCTCGCTAAGAATATCCTCAATTGTTTTTAATTTAGCGCCGTTCAAGGGCGCGGTAAACCACTCACCGCACCGTTAGAAGCTGAGTTGTATCAGCTTACTGGAGTTGTATGTACTGGTATCACTAGCTGTGTTCCACGGTTACAAGCGTGTTAAATTTAATTATACATACATATTTATTATTACTGGTCTATGTAGCCTTTAGACTGTTAATATACAGACAATAAGTACAAGAGAATTTTTCAAATAGGATTTTGATAATTTTAACTTATTCGTAATGTTGCTTTGATTTGGAATTTTTAATGTATGTATTTTGGTATCTGAAACAAAATGAATTATTATTATTATTATTAGCGCGTTTTAACAACCAAACTGTCTCTTTTGATTGAAATTAGAGAATTGTATAGAAAATTTAAAATATAAAAAATCTGGTTTATTTTGTATTTTTGGTACTTTGGTAATTCGCCGGCCGGTAGGTAAGTAAAAATGCCGGTTATAGAATCTCCAATTACAAAAGACCTATTATTATTGCCTGCATTCTCAAAGCAAAGGTGGCAAGCAAACAATCTCACGCCGATCCGATCGGCAAACAGGAAAAATTACGAGAAACTAACTATCATCCGTGTTTTCTCCATTCCAGTGAACCTTCCAAACTCATATGCTAGTAAACCCAGTAAACCTAGTAAATAACCTACAGTAAGTCTGTTAAGTCGAGGGCACACTTAAGTGTGTTCACCCTTAAGAGTATTAAGTGGTTTATGGTCGATCACTAATTTCCGATTGCTTGGATGTAGACTAGGGGCTATATCTATGAGTGGTAGGGTTGCAAGATTGCTTCAATTGATAGGGAACGTATGTTTGACAGTTCGAATTTCAAATGTCACTTTTTATGAGTCTGACGTTTGTATATGACAAGGAAATTTTCATATCATCACTCTCGGTCTCATACTGAGGTACTCGCGTACCTCACGGGGTAGGCAGAGACGAGCGTCAGTATTCTCTACAGACCTCATTCGTTCCATCCACATTTAATAAGGACTTCATACAAACTAGCCGGTTTACAACCGCATTAAAAGTTGTTGAATACCTTTCCATTTGCACGCTCTGATTAAAAACGAAATTTAATTATAAAACAAATTAAATTTCCTTACCATTACCCATGTTTAGAGTGACAGCCCTAGCTAAAAGAGAATGATAAGGAAACGTTATCGACTCGTTCAAGGTGACCTATTTACAGTAGTTATAGGTATATTATAGTTGTAGTGGATACCTTCAAAGCATGTACGTATACGATATTAAAACTGGTATGAGCTTTTCAGAATGAGGTCTCCTATTTATAAAGCGTCCCACAAAGATCCCCAAACGGGTACATACAAGTTAACTCAGATAATAAAGTTTAGACGTTTGCTAAAATATGTCAGTACGTAATAGTTGTCATCCTTGCGTGTCCTACTGATTTGATCTACGTACTCGCATGCAAGAAGTGGCAGAGCATGGTCCTCTGCCATTTCTTACACACACTTTCTTCATATTTACAGTCACACCCTCGATCACGCCCGTTGATTTGTGAAACTTCGCAAAAGTCTAAGTCAAACGCGACTCTTCAGAGCTCCCAGACCAGTTAGAAATTGTTGGTATAACGACTTTTTAAGCCGGTCCCTTGAGTTGAGTGATGTGCCGCGTTCGTCCGTAATCTGGGTTCATATGGACTATAAGCGGTTTTAAATTGACTGCGGTCGTGGTTAAGTGACGGCTGAGGGTCAAATTGAGGGTAAGTAAAGGGAGTTTAAAGCGGGTGTCTCAGTATGTGTTTGTATACATTATGGTTAAGGGTTCAGGATCCCCATTCAGGTCCCAAACATCCACTAAAAGCCTAGAGCATAGCAATTGGCAATTCCATTCGTTTAATCACAAATTGGGTAAGTTCTTGAAGTCAACAACTTATATTAATTGTGATTAAACGAACTTACCTATTTGTTTAGTTCGTTTCAGGTTCGTACAAATATAGATGTGTATTGTATTCTAGCCTACAACATAGATATTGCAAATCCGAGTCCAGACCAATGAGTTTTGATTCATAAAATAATACACCGTCTTTGGGAACACTTGTGAAGAAGACTTTTTGATTATTTAAAACCCCTCAAATGCAGTGCTATATATGTTAGGGTGGAATAGCTAACGCGGACGTGTGAGACAGTTTCTAGAAATACACATTGTCGCATTGTTTCTCCATTTAGGGTTTAATTGTGGGAAAACACACATGTTGTCACAAAGGAGAACAATTTGCCGATAATTACGAATTGCGACATGGTGGTTCTTAGAAGAGCGTTGATTGTTCTGTCTCCGATTGGCATTTTATTTTTATTTGCCATATGACATAAGCTCTGGGCATTGTTCAGAATAAGAAGAAAAGAGCCTTGGTGGTCGTTCGAATCTCGATTGTACCAATGAGTTCGTCTCAACTTAAGTACATTGAGTAGTCACACCACGAGCGTTACGGTGAAGGAAAACATCGAGAGGAAACCTGCATACGTTTGAGAAGACAATCAAGGCGTATGTTAGAATTTACGACCGTCTGGTCTAGTGGTTAGAGCTCCTGACTGCGAAACTTGAGGTCGCGGGTTCGAATCCCCCTGAGGGCAGATATTTGTGTGATGAACACGAGTATTTGTACCTTAGTCATGGATGTCCTATGTATTTATGTATATATCTATCTATATAAGTAAATCTTTCGTTGTCTAGTTACCATACCATACACAAGCTTTGCTTAACTTGGGACTAGGTCAATTTGTGTGGAATTGTCCCAGGTATTTATTTATTTATTATTTATTTACGTTACACAAGTGTCAATAAATGTATATCGAATTCGAAATTTCTTTTACCCATTCTCTCTCTCTTCTCTTCTCAGCATATATGCGTCCACTGCTGGACATATGCCTCTTGCATGGATTTCCAAGCTGATCTTGATGCGGCGATCCTACCCATATTGACATATAATTTAAATTTCATAGAAAAGCTCCAACAAACGACAACTGGAATTGAATAAGTTATATGAATTCCCTACTTACTGGATATGAAATGCGATGTACTTGTGAATAATTCCTGGAACTTTCGTTTGAATGCTGAAAGCGGCTTCCGTGCATACATGAGTTATCGGAATTTATATTTTTACCCCTTGTGCCCCGCATTTTAAGCCGCGTAAAATTGGAATTCATTGTTAGTTTTCTCTGGAATAATACATATTCTATGAGGCAGCTAATAATCTATCTTTGGACCGAATTTCATCAAAATGAAAAGATATAAAATAATTTATTCGCCAGAACGCGGTTAACTACATAATGTGATGTTTAAATGTACATAGTGATTGAATCACGCGTGTTCACAAAATATATGCATCCGAATTTTTGCGAAATGACTATGGTACTTTTTATAAAAACCCTTATTTCCCAAATATATAGTGAAGTTAAATGTCAAGATATTTTTTTTAAACGGCGACTACATGCATACATGCACTTTTTTGTGCACTGAATGCTCTATACACATCTGTATATCATCCCATTTCGTTCAGTAGTTTTTGCGTGATGGGTAACAAACATTGTGAAAATCTTTCACATTTCAACAATAGGATAAATTATCTTTGACGCGTAGTAAAGTCGCACCGTAAAGTAGAGAGAGAGAAGAACGTACCATACCTATCTTTATCTTTACTCATCATCGTTCACGCCAGTATCTTTCGATTTTAAATAGTTACGCCGCACATCTTTCTCACTGCACATTCTTCTCTTTGCTTCATCTTTTTTAATGCACAAAACAAATTACAATCAAAAAAGATAACAATCATACTTAGAACTTTAAGAAATAAATATCCTCCTCCGTATTTATACCATGTTCATACAACCTCTGACATATCCGGACTTCGCTCCGGTACTAGGGCACCATAGAATACAAAGTATGATAAAAATACAACGTACGTATGCATCAATGACGAGTGAAGATAAAATGGAAGAGGTCGAAGACCTCATTCGACACTCAGACAATATTTGTGTCACTTGTTTAATTTGTCTAATTTGTGAATTTGAGAACATTGTAGGCTTTGTAGATTCTTAGATCTTGCTAACATTGTTATAATTATCTTGTTTTATGTATGCTTTGTATAGTAAGCAACGACCTATTGTCGGGCCTACGTTTTTCCCCCATACTTGGGTACTATTGCTGTAACGAAAAAATAATATTGTATATGCCTAATGATTTGAAAAGAGTAACCATGGAGTTTCTTGCCGGTTCTTCTCCATGGAAGCGACCAACCCGAACCGTGCTTCTTTTTCGACGTTTTATAAGTGCCCACCTGGGCCTATGTGAAATAAAAAGATTTTGATTTTGATTTTTTGATTTCATTCGGAGAATGCAAAAATATAATGAAAATCCTTTGTTCAATTTAGGCCTTGATGAGGCACTTATGAAGGTTGTACAATCTACCGGCGGATCGAAAAATATCCTTCCGAAGAAAACCGGCAACAAACTCAATGTAAAATCTGACTTTAATTTTTAATGTTTCTTTGTTGTAATATTACAACCGTAGTAATTTTAATAAAGAGGCAGAGTTTATTTGTTTGGATTAGGAACTACTACGTATAAGCACGGAAGGCTATAAGCTTTATGATTGTCATCATGCGACTACCCAAGGGAGTTACGACCATAAACACGACTACAGACCACGTTCCCACTAGATCGGACACTTTAGGATGGGAACGTCAAGAGTACTCGAAACTATATGAAGAGACTGACGAATGTGGACGAAGCGAAAAAAGTATAGGTCTAGAGAGAACTGGCGCTCTATTCTCTCTGCCTACCGTAGGGGACTCGGCGTGATAATATGTAATCATTTAAACGCGGGTGACATCTCGGAGCACATCCCTTAACACATATAAATAAATACCTTGGGACAATCCACACAATTTGACACAGCCCCAAATTAAGCAAAGCTTGTGTTATGGTAACTAGACAGCGATAAATAGACTTATATAAATATATATATATATATATATATATATATATATATATAAATATCCAAGACTAAAGGACAAATACTCGTGTTCATCATACAAATATCTGAACAGCGAGAATCGAACCCGCGATCTCAAGCTTCGCAGTCAGGAGCTTTGTACCTGTAGATGGTCGATATTCGAGCTGTTAGTGAAGTGTGAGGAGAACACTTCCCCGAAAGATATTGAGGTCAAAAGCTTTTAATATAACTGTAGATCTTATCCACTGTATCTTTTTTCAAACCACTCAGTTTGATCTCCAAATGAGGTTCTAAAGGCACTTCGGACCGCAATTAACGCGACGCACAGGGCGCGTAAGGGAGACAGGAGATACGACACCACGAGGTGTAAAAGAGGGAAGGATCGAAGCGATCAAATTAAGATGCTACGATGGTATGAATGTTATTGGCATTTTCTATTAGGGGTGAATTATATATATTTTCAAGATAAAAGGATTTCTTCATCAGATACTTAAAAGGCAAAATCATAATTATTACCAAAAAAAACCCATAAAACTTACATACATACATAATAATCACGCCTCTTTCCCGTGTGGGTAGGCAGAGACCACTTCTTTCCATTTGCTACGATCATTACATACTTCTTTCGCTTCGTCCACTTTCATTATTCTCTTCATACATGCTCTTCGGTTAAATGTACTCTTGACCTGGCTTTTTTTCAAGACGTTCCTAATATATAAAAATTGAAGAATCCCGTAGGAACACAAGACAAAAAGTTTTGTTATTTTGCTACGGACTTCTATAAGGTGGAGGTCCTGCCCTAGTTGGGCAGCATCAAATTCGAACGGGAAACCGTTATGACCTCTCTTAAAAGTGTATTACTACTAATGCAAGAAGCAAAGGAGTATGTAAGTCTAGAGAGAGCTGGCGCTCTACCCTCTCTGCTTACCCCGTCAAAGACTCGGCATGATGATATCTATGTAACTTTTCGGACGCAGGTCCATGGGCGGCGGTAGCGTCTTACATCATAGGAGCTGGATATACTGCTCTGTTCCTCCAACTACTAGAATCGGGCTTAATATTACATCGACAACATTGGCTCATAAAAAGTCTTCAAACTCTAATAAATGTGTAAATTTTCTACTAACGACACGATAACAAGTCTTTGATAGTGCGATTGAGAAAATACAGAAAAGTGGACAGATTCTTATACCGTCAAAACATATACACATACAATTAAGATTATATATAAAATTAATTGGATTGGGAGGGAGGGGAGATCATGGAGTTCTTAAAGAAGATTTCACACCGTTCTGACCTGATCCAGATTCCTACAGTGTCGTATTTCCAACACCCCTTAGTATTGGAAACATTCGTAGCCGATAATTAATATATTTTTTTTTATACAACAAGAGTGGCAAACAAGCATATGGCCCACCTGATGGGAAACGGTTACCGTAGCCTATTTACGCTCACGATACCGAAGTATCACTTGCGTGTTGCCACTCTGTGTTCGGAGAGTTATAGTGTGTTGGCAGCATAATGGGACTAATCCCTCTGCTTCCAACACAATGTAACAATCCTCCCCCCTCCCCAAGGAGCTCATTACTGGAAACCTTATTCACCGCGGGAAACCCGTTATGCCCTACCTCAATAATAATAAATACCTCGCGACAATTCCACAAAATGTACCTAGTCCTAAATTAAGCAAAGCTTTTGTTATGGTAACTAGACAACGATATATTTACATACATAGATAGATATATATACATAAATACATAGAACATACAAGACTAAGGTACAAATACTCGTGTTCATCCCACATATATCTGCCGTCAGCGGGATTTGCACCAGCGACCAACCGCGACCGCGAATCAAGTTTCGCAGTCAGGAGCTTTACCCACTAGACCAGACCGTCCGATTTGCATGCTTGTGCCACCCAAGAGTTAGAAAACTAGATTGCGGCAGTTTGCTGGTAAATATTTGTAGCTCGTTGCAACGTAGATTGAATAAAGAACAGACAAAGCCGCTTGTTCTGTTGCTACAAATCATAAGTCTAACCGAGTCAAACGTATTTGTATTCGGTATCGCGTACTCGCTGTTTGCTTGCCAAACATACATATGTTCGACACCGATACACATTCTACCGAACATTCAACTTGTTTGATCTTCATGCCGCTGGCATCTACACCGAAATAATAATTTAAATTGAAACGGGATTAGATAACTTCTCTTACTGAATATACATGAATAACCTTTCCGCACACCTTATACAATACAGGGGTTGTATCATTAGGTGCTTTCGTCATAATTATTCAAGTGTGTGAAAGGGATACATTTATAGATTTCATATACATTTTACGCTTATACATTTTTGTGTTATGATTTCAGTGTCGTGCTAAGGCTGTCGACACCCGGCGGGTGCTACTTCGCTAAAAAACTAAAATGTATTTTATCTATTTAAGTGGTCAAAACCGTCTTCGCAATGCCTTTCAAATTAAACCAGTTTGTGGCACATCGGTTGGATATTTTCAAAGTCTATAAAGAACAGATAATTTTTTTTTGTATCTAAGTACTAATTTCGTGACATAGATAGTCTTTGAAGTTACTTTTTAATCACTTAAATATTCTCAAATTATCTTTAAAAAATACTACTAATGTTATAAATGCGATAGTTTATAAGGTTTGTTAGTTCCTCTTTAACGCAAAAAGTACTGAACGGAATTGGATTAAATTTGGCACAGAGATAGATTACTAGCTAGATTAACACACAGGATATATTTTATTCCAGAAAACATCTCTCAATAAAATTTACGCGGGTATAGCTGCTAGTAATCTGTAAAGATCAATGGAGGTCGAATAGCCACTACCAAATTTATAATAATAATAATATATCCTCGCGCCTTCCCACAAGGGTCCCCGAAGGGGTAGGGGTGTATAGGTAATACCCACACACCCACTTTCCGCCAGAGGTATATAAGGTGCCAACGTGACAGATGGCGAGTCCATCGCCGCTACTCAAGCACGACTATACATACGCCTTTGAATTTCTTCTCAGACGTATGCAGGTTTTCCTCTCGATATTTTCCTTCACCGTAAAGCTCGTGGTGTGACTAATCACTGTACTTAAGTTCAGAAAAACTCATTGGTACAGTCGGGATTCAAACTTGCAACCTTTGCGTCGCAGGCAACTGCTCGAACCACTCGGCCACCACGGCACACTTTTTACACTAAAACAAATCTCCCATAACAATTTATATATATATATATATATCTTAATATATATATTTTAATATATATATTTCTTGTGTGCGTGTGTATGTGACTGAACTCCTCCTAAACGACTGGACCGATTTTGATGAAATTTTTTGTGTGTGTTCGTGGAGATTCGAGAATGATTTAGATTAACAATTGGACCCGATAGGTGGCGCTGTGATCGTGTTTTAGGGCATTTACTTTTTTCACCCAAGCGAAGCTGGGCGGGACCACTAGTATATATATATATATCCGTTTACACCTTACTCCAATAACACCTATGCATATCCGTTATATCCGAAACATAAGATATGATATCCGAACAACTCCAGCATATCAAAAGCTTTCTGCAACCTGTCGTCTGTAGATGATTGGGAAACTTCACAAGTGATCCAACTTCGACAACCCTATAAACTGTTTCTTTATCCGACTTACATCAAATGGTATTCTCTAAACAACTTGTATGTGTTTGTTCAACTGTCATTTCCTTAACATTGCCAGTGAAAAGTCTGAAAGTAATGTTTGAATTTATTTTTTCATATAGGTACGTATTGAAGTCATTTGATAATATTGGAATATTCGAGCATATCTTTGGATGGCAAATGTTCCGAAATTATAACTTCTGGTGTATATTTAGACTTTATATGTGCTTTATTTAACCCTTACTGAATTATCTATTGTATACAAGCTATGCCTCGCGGTATCACTCGCCGTAAAATTTTAAATAAATCTTGTAATGCTATTTTCGTACGGCTCTAAAGGTAGGGGCGTAATTTTAAACACTATAACCTTTCTTCATATCTTCACGCTTGTATATCCTTACGGCTCCCCACAAGGGTACATGAAGGGGTAGGCAGAGGTATATAAGTAGTACCCACATACCCACTTTTCGCCTGAGATATACCTATTTTAAGTGCTAACGTAACATATGGCGAGTCCGTCGCCGTTACTCAAATACGACTATACATATGCCTTTGAATTTCTTCTCAAGCGTATGCAGGTTTCCTCTCGATGTTTTCCTTCACCGCAAAGCTTATGATGTGACTACATGTACAACATAAGTTCAGTAAAACTCATTGGTACAGTCGGGATTCGAGCTTGCAATCTTTGTAATGCAGGCTCTATACCACTCACCACGGCTCACATGTAACTATTAAAATATTTTAATGTTACCAGTAACAATTAAATTATGTATGTTACGCTCCAATTTGGCAGAACTAGCTGGGACCTTTGTCCACTGCCATCATTAACGAAGCTATTGGCATGGGTGCCGATAACCACAGGGTAGTGATCAGACCCTGGTCGGATATTGGCCCCGTTCCAAACATTTGCAATGTCGACAGGTGATACAAGATACAGACTTTGGCATCAAGTTATTCTATCGAAATGTATCGTAAAACGTTTCATATCTGTTTAAAAAAGCCTTCAGTAGCATGAGCACTGCAAGATTGTGTCGAAAATAACCTCTGTTTCAAACGAAAAAATAAGTCAGCTAAAACTTTTTTGAGTCGTCGATGCCGACTCTACTCATATCTCCGACTTAGTAACATTTACGTAATACAGGAACAAATTATACGTGGAGATAAAAAAAGTTTTTTTTTATCTCCACTATCTCTTCTTCATCATATCCTCACGCCTTGTGTATAGGTAATACACACACACCCACTTTCCGCCAGAGGTATATTAGGTGCCAACGTGACAGATGGCGAGTCCATCGCCGTTACTCAAGCACGACTATACATACGCCTTTGAATTTCTTCTCAGACGTATGCAGGTTTCCTCTCGATGTTTTCCTTCACCGTAAAGCTCGTGGTGTGACTAATCACTGTACTTAAGTTCAGAAAAACTCATTGGTACAGTCGGGATTCGAACTTGCGACCTTTGCGCCGCAGGCAACTGCTCGAACCACTCGGCCACCACGGCTCAACTTTTTCTTCATGATCAATAAATTACATACTCTCGTCGCGCATTCATACAATGAAGAAATGTGCGACAGGTAGCCGTCTACGTTCAATCACGTATAATTTTTAGAATCTATACAAAATAAAAGCTTTCATTATAAACTAAACAGTGCCTCGCAGGTTAAACCGTCATTCAATTCTAAAACGAAACAAAATATATAAAACCTAGAATTTTTATTTATTTATTTTGCTTCCATTCATTTCGCTACAGCCCTATTTTCTGAGCTACCCTGTATTAAATACTATTTTTCAATTACCTGTGACCGTGACTATGCAAAACTATAGCTAGAGTCGACATCACGTGAATTATACCCCTGGTACAACAAACGAACCTCATGCATGTTAGTCACTTAAGTGGTATAAAAAATGCGAGGGAAAACTCTTTGTACCAGATATGTTTGTACATGTCTGCATTGTTAGCAGACCAATCACAGAAGCTTAACGGGTAGCACTCAATGTACGCACGCAGTAATCCTCAAGCTCGCTGGTCGATGAGGTAGGACAGAGCGTATAGGTGCATACGTGTTTCCCTACATACATCGTATGAAATATCTACATCTTCACGCCTTCCCATGTGAGTCCCCGAAAGGGTACAGAGATACACACTTCTGTACCCTATCGGATTTGTTTTTCGGACTTCGGATTAATTTGGATACCTTTCCGTCGGGTCGTTTGGAGACATTTCCGTCGAAGATATGATATGATCTTGAGATGTATATCTTAGGTGCCAACGTTACAAATGGCGAGTTCACCGCCGTTTTCCAAGCACGACTATACACATGTAAGTCTTTTAATTATCTCAAACATATTCAGGTTTCCTCTCAATGTTTCTCGTCCAACTTCCTCCTATATTAGAACCAAAACAATAGGCTATCTGATTCTTTGACGGCCGTCTGGTCTAGTGGTAAGAGCTCCTGACTGCGAAACTCGAGGTCGCGGGTTCGAATCCCGCTAAGGGCAGATATTTGTGTGATAAACACGAATATTTGTACCTTAGTCTTGGATGACATATGTATTTACTTATATATATCTAGTGTATAAGTAAATATATCGTTGTCTAGTTACCATAACACAAGCTTTGCTTAATTTGGGACTAGGTCAATTTGTGTTGAATCGTCCTAAGGTATTTATTCTTCATACGGGTTTGTTTAATAAGGTTTAATAAGATTTAATATTGAAGTAGTAACAAGAATCCTAATATTATTTACA
This sequence comes from Drepana falcataria, assembly GCA_945859725.1. Lineage (NCBI taxonomy): Eukaryota > Metazoa > Arthropoda > Insecta > Lepidoptera > Drepanidae > Drepana > Drepana falcataria. The sequence continues at coordinate 2,135,601 of OX243941.1, read as the reverse complement.
TAATTCACCTTCCTGAGAAAACCGAAGGGCGTTGAAAGAACGTAGGCGATCGCCACACCTCCGCAAATCATATTTATAAGCATTTCTGTTGAAATTTATTTCTGATATTACTCGGTAGCTTATATTATGAATAATATTACTATATATTAATAATCCTTCATCTCTACGCCTTCCCACAAGGGCCGAGGACAGGTAAAAAGAGGTACCAACACCCTCACCGGAGACATATTAGGCATAAATTATATTCAGGTTGTCTTCACAATATATAAAGTGCCATCAGAAAATAATAAAAAGAAATTCACTTAGCGCGTTTACAAGGGTTACTTATTCCAACTACCTAAAACAAATTGATCGGATACTCAAGGATGGGAACGTCAAGAGTACTCGAAAACGGCGGGCATGTATGAAGAGACTGATGAACATGGACGAAGCGAAATACGTATGTTATCTAGAGAGCTGGCGCTTTACTCCCTCTGCCTAACCCGTTAGGGACTCGGCGTGATGATATATATGTATTTACTTATTGGAAACTTACAACTATTAGATACTGTAAACTCATACTTTTTGGTCAGTGACACAAACACACTCGATTTGGTGGACTTGTAATATTGATAGGACTTTCACAATAAAGACCTTAACTCCTCGCCACACTGGCACCTGAATATATCAACGGCGAAAAGAGAATGCTTTTGAGACACCGCTGCCTTTATCTTCGCAACACGTTGTGGGAAGGCGAGAGGGTATATTAAACCTCTTTCAATAAAAAAGAATCCCAACTACTTCAATAGAACTATCGTGCATTCATTAGATCGGCCGCATCTTTTCCGCCGGCGATACTCGCTCACACAATGAAGATCTGTGATAGGTACTCTAGAGAATAGCGTTTTTGCGTCTGTCACTCTATTGACAGATTGATTTGTTCTTTGTTGAGCTCGTTGCGTATCTCAGGAGTATCGACGACCTATTTCTCGTCCACTAATATTATAAAGTAGATAGATTTGTTTTTGTTGTCTGTTTATAATATTCTAGATTTGCCTCACGGTTTTATACGCGTAAAATGTTATATCGTTTATAGGTTTTTTTTTATAGAGTTAAAATATGATTTGTAATTAACCCAGATTATAATCTATGTCTGTTTAAAATTTCATCGATTCCGTAGAGGATGTTTTGCGATCAAAAGCAACTTAACCGATTTGAAAAAATGCTTAACTTATGGAAACCTACATTACTCCAGAGTAACATGAATTTTATTAATGTTTAACCCTCTTAAAAAAACGAGAAGATACAGGTTCCACTACATGTTTTTTTTTTAATTCACATAAACACCAAATTTTAAGCGAAAGAAACCGCGAAGCATCTCTAGGTTAGAATGCTTTGATAAATATTGCGGAGTGTATTATAACAGAAAAGAACCAATCGTTAGGAAAATCCAAGGTGCGATGAATGATTTTGTAATATTCGAGTGAGCCTCTCGGGAGGTAGGCGGCTATTTATCTGTATAGTAACAATAAATTCCATACAAATGAGGACATAATATACAAATGGAGCGACCAATTACGCTTCTAGAAATTACCACAGTTAGAACCCGGTTAAATGAAATGTTATCGGCTTGTGAGATGTTTTTGCACAGTATTCTTTGCTTTTATGTATATAACCTCATAAAGAAAATGTCCAATTAGTGAAGAGATATATTCAATATGCCAACGTACCAGATGGCGAGTCCATCGCGGATATTTTAGCACAATATACACCTTTGAATATCTTCTCAAACGTATGCAGGTTTCTTCTGCACATATTCTTTCATCGCGAAGCTCGTGGTTCGTGGCCAATCATCGCACTTAACTTCAGTAAAACTCCTTGGTACAGTCGGGATTCGAACTTGCAATCGTGTTGCAGGCTAATCAAACCACTCAGCCACCCCGGCACATTTAATACTAAGTTAATTTCACTAACGCAACCAAATACTTTAGAATTCTTTGTGCTATGAAGTCCCTCGATATACGAGAGGAGTTTAGCAATTATCGCCGCTCTCGGAAGTGGCAGATGAGTAATGGCTAAAGTTATATTATCGTCTGTGCGTGCAACCAGCCTTCCTTATCAAGGTCAGATGTCAGTTGTTTAAGCTCCCAAGTGCTTGCGTTAGACGATTTGGTTATATGCTAAACTAAACCAGCTGTGCATTACGGTTTCGTTCGGGCTTCATCAAATTTTTTGGGTAGATATTATCTGGTATGAAACGTGGTAAGCGCCTTCACGCCTTCCCACGTAGCAAAAGTTCCCGGAACTCACGCTACGAGAGACAATACAAAAAAAAAAGAAAAAAAATGGCGAGTCAATCTGCGTTACTCAATACGAATCAACTACGACACGATACCTCTTTGAAAATCTTCGTATGCAGGTTTCTTCTCTATATTTCCCTTCACCGTAAAGCTCGTGGTGTGACTAATCAATGTGCTTAAGTTCATAAAAAATCTTTGGTCATTCGAACACCTCTTAATATGTAGTAATCTATCTCTGTGTACAATTCAATCCAGATCAGCTGCGCTGGCGTGATTGAGAAACAAGCAACGGTACAAACTTTCTCATATTCATAATATTATTCGGAACATACATTATATATACATATATATATATATATATAATAATATATCCTCACGCCTTCCCACAAGGGTCCCCGAAGGGGTAGGCAGAGGTGTATAGGTAATACCCATACACCCACTTTCCGCCGGAGGTATATTAGGTGCCAACGTGACAGATGACGAGTCCATCGCCGTTACTCAAGCACGACTATACATACGCCTTTGAATTTCTTCTCAGACGTATGCAGGTTTCCTCTCGATGTTTTCCTTCACCGTAAAGCTCGTGGTGTGACTAATCACTGTACTTAAGTTCAGAAAAACTCATTGGTACAGTCGGGATTCGAACTTGCGACCTTTGCGTCGCAGGCAACTGCTCGAACCACTCGACCACCACGGCTTTTTCTTATACGGACCATATCAGTATTTTTCTTATATAACTAAACAAGCCAAAGCTTTCCAACCTACGTAATATCTGTACCGGCCTGTTCATATGAGCATGTTTTCCACTTATGACCAGGAAATTAGATCGCTAACATCCCATATTTTGTAATAAAGTCTTAATATAGAATATTTGGGCGTAAGTTGGGTTACCAAAGATATGAACAGATTTATTCTGTAAAATAACAACATCTTAAATATAGCCTAAGTAAGAGGATTAGCGTACAAAGTGTGCGGTAAGAGCTTAACCAATATCATATCATTTTTTTTTAATTAATTTTATTTATCCACTAGCTTATGCCTGCGGCTTCGCCCGCGTGGAGTTCGAAAAAGTAGCTTTGGACATTTTCCTGCTAGAATCAGTTCAGCCGCTATGCCGTGAAAGAGCATCATACATTATAATATAAGAACTTAAAAAAAAAAGTATCCTATGTCCTATTCCTAGGTATAAGCTATTACCATTTCAACTTTCAGCCAAATCGGTTCTGCCGTTTGGCCGTGAAAGAATCGCAAACATCCAAACTTTCACATTGTAATTGTAATTGTAATAGTAAGATTAGTGTGTTGTTGTTTCTCTCGTGTTAAACTCCGGTTGTATCTATGTCCTCTAATAAGACATTATTGAATTGAGGCTTTTTTATTCCTTTTTTAATTATCCTTAACAATATATAATGTCGGTATCCCGACACTTGCACCTTTTTCAGCGTTTTATAAATGCCCATCTAGGCCTGACTTGAAGACAATGATTTGAAACGTGCCAAGAAGACTAGCAGCATTGCCACGAAGGATAGCAATGCTGATTATCTCAGCGAGATATGTTCCCGCCCGCCTGTCACAATTATTATTATTAGTAGTCATTAAACTATCCTGCCCACTAGACATTATCACCAGCCCCCTGTCTGTTCACGCTTACGCTATCAATTGTATGGCAATGACATTATCTAAGGAAATCTTTGGCCGCAACTAATGTCATTTCCTTTCAAATTATATGATGTCGGATAGTGTGAGTATGAACATAAAGTGGTTTTCTTCTAGGGAGCAGGTTATTAACAATAACGATATCTACAATTTGTATGGCAATGATATTAGTTGCGGACAAAGGTTACCGCAGATGAGGGAGCGGCCATAAATTACGTGAGCCATTATAGGGAGGAAGGGGGTCAAACCGAACATGAACCAATCTCCACATGGGAGAGGGGTGGTTGGTAAATATCACGTAATCTTTCCGCAAGAAACATTGCAATATTGCGAGAAAACTGAGTTAAAATCAAGAAAAACATATTTTGTAAAATAAAGCTACATAAAAAAGAATGATTTTAACAACACCGATTAACTTCACGTAGAATTAGAGGATGGGGGGTCGAAAACCGTCAAAATAACCTCACGTAATTAATGGACGCTCCCTTATGTCATTGCCATACAATATATAGCGTGAGCATGAACAGAAAGCAATTTCGTCAAGATGGGGAGGATTTTGAAAAGTCTGAAATTATTTAATGCCTAACGCGCTGTCCCATGTGAAGGTGCCAAGAAGGCTGGCAGCATTGCATTGCATTGGCCAAGTTGTATGGCAATGCTGATTATTATAGGTACAGTCTTCTATTTCTGGAATCCTTACAGTGCCAAGTGGACTATCGTTATATCGAGGTGTTGAGATGCCTCTATGACGCCGCTACAATGAGTGTCCAAGTACAGGGCCAGCAGTCTAAACCCATTCAATTGCGCAGGGGAGTGAGACAGGGGGATATGATATCCCCGAAACTGTTCACGAGCGCGTTGGAAGATGTTTTTAAGACTGGAAAAGTAAGGGCATCAACATAAACGGTGATTACATCTCACACCTGCGATACGCAGATGACATAGTCCTAATGGCGCAATCGCTGGAGGAGCTAAACCGGATGCTGGACGGCCTAGCTGCAGCCTCGCGACGCATCGGTCTCGGCATGAATTTGGATAAATCCAAAGTCATGATCAATGGCCACATTGATCCGGGACCATTTGTCGTACATGGCCGCCACCTTCTTGAAATTGTTTCCGAGAACACGTACCTTGGGCAGATTCTGCAGTTGGGTAAAAACAATTTTGAGAAGGAGGTCGAGAGGAGGATCCAGCTGGGCTGGGCAGCGTTTGGGAAACTACGACGAGTCTTCTCGTCATCCATACCGCAATGCTTGAAAACTAAAGTTTTCAATCAGTGCGTCCTACCCGTCATGACCTACGGAGCTGAGACGTGGACACTAACGATAAGGCTGGTCCACCAGTTTAAGGTCGCTCAGCGAGCTATGGAGAGAGCTATGCTCGGAGTCTCTCTGAAGGATAAGATTCGCAACGAATACATCCGACAGAGAACCAATGTTATCGACAAGAACTGACAACCGCTGGAGTAAACGTGTTCTTCCGTGGAGACCACGACTAGGCAAACGTAGTGTAGGACTCCCTCCGACCAGGTGGGATGACGATTTGCGAAGGACTGCTGGCAGATGCTGGATGCGGCAAGCTTAAGACAGGGCGCTATGGCGCTCATTAGGGGAGCCCTATGTCCAGCAGTGGACTAGAGTGGGCTGATGATGATGATGATGATGATGACAGTCTTCTGTTTAACATCACATTACATTATTAAAGTAACCTTTCACTATACCTAAGTCAATGAACTTACACGAAGCAAACAAAGTTCTTCTAACAAGACGTTATTTTACTAAATACGAGTATTAGCTTCTTAACTCTTCGTCAAGTGCCAGTTAATACGTTTGAGACGGGGTTCTGCTGCGCTCATGTCACTTGCAACTAATGTCGTATTATTCAATTGCAATGCATCTTAAAGATATTCCATAGGTTTATTTTAAAACATAGTTAGCTCATGATGTCAAACTACTACCGAGTAATCGGGTGATTTACGTAGATATTATTTTTGATCAATCGCCCTGTCTGCGCTTTTACTTAATTGTTGTTCTTTCTTACTTACATTTTAACTAACTAACTTTTTCTGACTCTGAGTATATATAAAACATTATAAAGTCATTTCTAACCAACCATCGTCATAATAAGAATATTAAAAGCTTTACCGGTCGTAACAGAAGTGTGATATTTTCCTTAACAGCGAGCTAAAGAGTTCGAAATGAAATCCCTATATTCACATAAATAATTGTATAATTAATTCACATTCATATTCATTTCCTATAACATTTTATTCCGTAAGCCTGGGCGTGATTGCTCTTTTTATTGACTCTCTCGACTTTCACAATGAAAACATGAAATATTATTATTGTAAGAGTCTTTGGTTCAATTTACTTTGCAGTAAAACACGGTGTAAGTACTAGGACAACAGAAATACTGGGGAGTTTTCCGTCGTTGTTTACGTCAAGAGAACTGCCGTCAATTCAATCAATAGCAAATAATCTATTTCCGTGGTGCAGCCGACGGAGGCAATCTCAGGGGATGGCTGAAAATGAGAAAATCATTGCTATCACGCAGACGACTGCGCCCTAGCTATGCGATCCTGGTACTAAAATTGAACTTTTAGACTTATTTTGTATCTTTTTGTAGTTAAAAGTTGTTGTAAGTTCCACTAACGCTACCCCTTCAGGGACCCTTGTGTTTCTTCTCCTGGCAGGTATTTTTTCTTGGAAACGGTGGTAACTTTAGTTTATATTAAATATGGGACGTTCAATAAGTGTTCCATGTGTCCCTTACGTTGAATAAAATATTTTGATTTTGATTTTGGAAGGCTTCAGGTACGTATCATCACGCCAAATTTCCGGGGTAGGCAGAGAGAGTAGGGTCCCGGTTCCCTCTAGACTCACCCACAGACCGGTTTCGCATTCATATTCATCAATTTCTCTCCATTATCTCTCAATCTACAGTGTATTGATTAAAGCTATATATCTGGCACGTGCAGACAATTCACGAGAATAAAATCCCTAAAATATACAAAATGAATAGCATGTATACTTGAAATTTATCGCCCGTTGATAATATTTACCCACCAAAATTCGTGTTAGAACATCCATTGTTTCGTCATGTTTGTCTTTTCCTTCCCTTCTAGTTTGCTAACTACCTCTGTAATACGAACTTTCTTTTATCCGTCTCGATTACAAAGAATACTTCAATTTCCATCAATATTTTCATGAGACTTATTGTTTCCCAAAGTTAGAGCTTTGTTCGGGGAATTAGTGTCTTCTCATTTTTCTCGATTTTGCCCTTTTTTTTATTTAATTCTTTTCGACTATTAATATAAAAAAACGTATCGATTTATAAAGAAGCGGTTCAGCAAGTATTCAATACAATAAAGTTATAAATTATTATTTGATCAAGTCTGCTTGCTTCCTGTATTTGCGTGCCAACGAGATAAATGGCTGTCACTGCCTTCAGGAACAACTTTTCATATGGCTTTGATTATCTTCTTCATGCAACTGCAATTCTCCAACCGGTGGCTACCGTGCCGTGGTGGCCGAGTGGTTCGAGCAGTTGCCTGCGACGCAAAGGTCGCAAGTTCGAATCCCGACTGTACCAATGAGTGTTTCTGAACTTAGTTACAGTGATTAGTCACACCACGAGCTTTACGGAGAAGGAAAACATCGAGAGCCAAACCTGCATACGTCTGAGAAGAAATTCAAAGGTGTATGTATAGTCGTGCTTGAGTAACGGCGATGGACTCGCCATCTGTCACGTTGGCACCTAATATACCTCTGGCGGAAAGTGGGTGTGTGGGTATTACCTAGACACCTCTGCCTACCCCTTCGGGGACCCTTGTGGGAAGGCGTGAGGATATATTATATTATTATAGATAGATGAATAAAAAATAATGTTTTACCAATGAAATCAGAATGTACGCCTGTAAAACCACGAGGCGCCGCTAAGCCACTACAGCTCTATATATAGCTGTGGCCGCTTCAAGTAGACGCCTGCAACGCAAAGATTGCAAAATAAAATCCCGACCATACCAATGAGTTATTCTGACTTTATGATGTTCATATGTATAGTGATTAACCACACGACCTTGGCGGTGAAGGAAAACATCGAGAGAAAAGTGTGTATATACATATACACATTTATTTTAAGATTATTTAACTATCAGAACCAGTATTACATAATAAATAAATTTACGATCAGTTACTCCTTTTAAGCATATTTATGCCTGTGCTAGAAGTATCTGCTCTTCCTTAAACTATAATTATTTCGTAAATATACTATTCAACAAAACATACACTTCATTATCATATATATATATAGTTGTGCTTGGGCAACGGTGATGGGCTCACCATCTGTCACATTGGCGTTCACAAGTGAAGTGGTATTCACAAATATAGCTTAAAAAATATATATTAGCGAATTACTACTTCCTTAAATTATATTATCAAAAGTTAAGTAGGTTATCTAATAAAGTAAAGTCGATTAAACTATGTCTATACTACAAATTGGGTTATTTTCATAAAAAAAATATTATAAAAGCATAATTTACGAGTGTTTTTGAGACACGAGAAAACGATATTTAATTTGCCACAGAATTTGTTTATTAAGCAATTTCATGCGACTGGTTCCAGAGTTTAATCCGTAGGAAATCAGAAGATCAAGTAATCAGGAGGATATAAACAAACTATATAAAATATTTTGAGTTTTATCATCGTACATTTAAAGGACTGGGTTCGTATCGGCTTCTCTGATGCGGCGACATCTAAGCTTGTAATATATATATTCTTGACTCAAGGGAGTTACTTGACGTTCCCGTCTTTTGAGTGTCCGATCAATTCGATCTAGGTAGTTGGAACGTGGTCTTCCTCTGCCTCGTCCTGCACACACCTTTTCAAATTATCCAAAGGAGAAGTGAACGGATACTTCATTAAGCACTCACTTAAGCACTCAGTAACTAAACATTCATTAACCTTTGATGAATTTGAATTAAAATAAGCCAAAGCCAAGATTAATTTTTCTTTGAACGTACACGGAAAACTTTACACGTTTATCTTACAGAGCTTTAAAGGAAGTTTCGGGAAATGTTTCCATGAAATAAACATGTGGATATTTCCATGTTCATCCTGTTACTATTTGGCTGCAAAGTTTATAAAGCTGCATTAAAGTATTTTATTTAATCTAATATCTTTTCTTAAAAGCCGTTGGCGCTGCGTGGTTCGGGTAGCCGCTTTAAACACAAAGTTTGCAAGGTCGAATCCCGGCTGTACCAATGAGTTTTTCTGAACTTAAGTATAGTGGTTAGACACAAATAAGCTTTACAGTGAAGGAAAAACATCAAGAGGAAACCTGCATACGTTTGAGAAGAAATTAAAGGTATGTATAGTCCTCACGCCTTCCTACAAGGGTCACCGAAGGGGTATGCAGAAGTGTATATATAGGTAGTACCAAGACACCCACTGTCCGCCACATACATATATATGTTATGTGCCAACGAGACAGAAGGCGAGGCCATCGCCATTACAAGCAAGTGTAAAATATATTTCCAACAAAATCTATACATCTCTGCTTACTTCTTGTGAGAAGGCGTGACGATATATTTTATACCAAAACCCACAGTCTTATATTTAGCTAGCTGTCCCGCCCAGCTTCGCCCGGGTGAAAAAGTAAAATTTCCTGAAACACGATCGCAGCGCCACCTATCGGGTCCAATTGTGATGTAAGCTATCCTATCTTTTAAGTTGGATGAAACTGCACTCTGTGTGCAAATTTGATTGAAATCGGTTAAGAAGATTAGGAGCCCATCGCTTACAAACAACGTGACATGTAATTTATATATATATTTAATTTACTAAAATTACTATTACAATCTATTTTGTCGACATTTTAAATGAACGGAGTAAATTCCAAGCAGGGTTCACAACTTAGGTACAGTTACGCCGGTTAGAAGTTACGTAGCATTTATATGTAGCAAAGGCGTAGCAACGACGTAGCACACATAGTACTTCGTAGCACAATAGTTAATGTTGACTTCGTTACGTATTTACTTCGTTGGATCTATGGGAATAACATTAGCTTGCATCTATAGAATGTAGTAAGGTATATTACGTAACGTCAAATGTTACGAAACTTGTACAGTACCCCGGCGGTACGTATACACGGTAGGCAGAGGTGTACAATACCCACATTTCGAATGAGATTTATTTTGGTGCCACCGCGAAAATTACGTATATATCGCCGTAGACATAATATTTATGCGATAAAATTTTATGAAAAAAAAAACATTGAAATCATCGGGAGTACTTGTTATTTTCCTACACCGTAAAGCTAATGGGGAAGAAAGAAGTAAATCTCATTGCTGCAGTCGAGATTCGATATGCAATCTTTGCTTGCAGGCAACTCGAACCACGCGGCTTCCAAGACTTTCAGTACGTAAATAGAACTAAATTATTGATGGTAGAAAAACTGATAAACTTATTACGTTCTAGCTAGAAGCGAATAACATGTAAAAGGTCATTGAACGCGATCTGGTCCGTAATGCGATGAGACGGCGGGAAGCCTTACAACCGTACTAGTTATTGGCAGGTGTCGTGGCAACAATATATTTCCTTAACATTGCTCAAGTAAGTAATACACTAGCTTTGACTCGCGATTTCATCCGTGTTATATTTGATACTTTTCATCCTACTAATCTTCTTTACATAGTATTTAATTAAGTCGCTTCCGCTGTCGGATCGCTTTCTGCCGCTGTCATTTAGACTATTCAACGGACTTTAATGCAGTTTCCAGCCACGAATATAATGATTCAAAAGGAAGGTTTATATGTATAATACATATATTGAAGAGATTCGCAAATAACTGGCGTGAATGAGGGCGTGATTGTAAAGATGAAGTAAGACATGTTACGTTGGTTTGGACACAAAGAAAGGATGAGTGAAGAAAGATTGACGAAACAGATATACAAAGCAAAAGTGTGTGCAAGAAGAGGCAGATTAAGGCCACGTTCCAACTACCTGGATCAAATCGATCGGACGCTCAAGGACGGGAACGGTAAGAGTACTCGAAACCGACGAGCATGTGTGAGGAGACTGATTAATGTGGACGAAGCGAAAGAGATATGTAAGTCTAGAGAGAACTGGCGCTCTATACTCTCTGCCTACCCCGTTAGGGACTTGGCGTGATGATATGTATATATGTATTATACGAGAAAAGACGAAAAATTCAAAGGTTTGTAATGTGATGACGTAACAAGCATATTTTAATGCACTTAAATCGCTAATGCTGGCTAAACATTACGAGATAGATCAAATTAATGTACTACGCAATTTTATATCTTACAAAGATAGATAAAACGCCCGCGATGGTAGCTATATATATGTATATATATATATATATAAAGAAGCCGTGGTGGCCGACTGGTTCGCCAAGGATATGATTATAAATATGAAGAAAAGCATATTTCATTGGTTTAGAATCACGATCACGTAAGCAACGAAATCTGACGAGTATCTAGGATACATAGGTATCACAGAATCGCCAGTTTTTTCTAGACTCACAGACTTTTTCACTCCGGCTGAATTATTTTTAAATGGACTCGGCGTGATGATATGTATGTCCCATATATATATTAGTCACACCACGAGCTTTACGGTGAAGGAAAACATCGAGAGGAAACCTGCATACGTCTGAGAAGAAATTTAAAGGCGTATGAATAGTCGTGCTTGAGTAACGGCGATGGACTCGCCATCTGTCACATTGGCACCTAATATACCTCTGGCGGAAAGTGGGTGTGTGGGTATTACCTATACACCTCTGCCTACCCCTTCGGGGACCCTTGTGGGAAGGCGTGAGGATATATTATACATTATTATATAAAAATCGAGTAAGCAATACCCAGCTTAAGCCTGTTATATACACATCCATCACATTGGTAACGGTGTAACAATTGAGATTAACATTTAAATCAACGGCTTAAACACAACGAAGCCACAAAACAAATCAAGACATAAAACACAACCAAATCAGATAGGCGCCCGTTTCCACGGATTTAAATCAGATTGCTTAACAATCTTCTTCACAGCGTCGGATTTAACTCGACAGGGTTATAAAACACTCATAAAAAAATACATGCGTGTTCCTCACAGTCTACCATTTCACGAGCGCTTACAATCAAACTTAGAATTACTTCGGTAGTTCCCTCTTTCAACATTACTTTGTAAAACGCATTAAATCTTGTTTATACTTTTGTAATGTTGCGAAAAATCTCAATGTTCAAATCCGAACCACTCGCCACCACGTAATATAAGCTATTAATCACACCACGAGCTTGACGCCAATAAAAAACAATAATAAGATATCTGCAAACACATGCATACATATAGTTGTGGTAACAGATGCGCCATTAATCACGATGACACCAAAATCTATATCGCCGGCTGCCGACTCTTCAAGACGCATTTTTGGAAAGCGTGAATATGCATATTTTTAACAACACCCTCTGTTCCTCGGAGATATATTAAGGTGTCGATGTATCGGAAAGTACCTAAGTGCAAATAGATAAACCATGAATATAATATAATGTATTCATATTATAAGATTCGTGAGTAGGGCTTTGGATCTGTCAGACAATATAGAATTTATGTTGAACGTTTTGCGAGCGTCGTTGGCTGCCATTAAGCCTCCTTCTAACAGACTACTCTGGATTCAGTCCAACGCGCCTTCTCCAAATTATTAGCTATTATCATCTCGATTTGTGTGAAATTATTCTTGGGTTTGGGGAAAATCAAGAGCACAATTTGATTTAACTTATTTCAAGTCATATCAAGCCGTGGTGGCCGAGTGGTTCGAATAGTTGCCTGCGACACAAAGATAGCAAGTTCCAATCCTGACTGTACCAATGAGTTTTTCTGAACTTACGTACAGTGATTAGTCACACCACGAGTTTTATGGTGACGGAGAACATCGAGACGATAGCTACATACGTCTGAGAAGCAATTCAAAGGCGTAGAGGCTTATAGAAAGGCGTGAGGATAAACAAAGTCATATCAAGAGTACTCGAGACCAGCAAGCAAGTCGAGCGTGAATAGGGTCTAGAGAGAACTGGCGCTCTACTATCCCTGCATACCCTGCAGTACTCGGCGTGATGACATATATGTAAATCTATTATTCACTTGTACTGGAGATTTAAATCGTATCACCAATATTTACTTTATCATTTTTTAATTTTCGTAATACAGTACCTAAGAAAAATTTGTCAAATACGTTTGTATAGTCGCGCTCGTGAAACGTCAACAGACGCGCCATCTTCCACGTCGCCACCTAAAATAAATCCCCGGTTTTAAATGTAAGTGTTGTTTCACCTCTTGGTTACCATTTGTAGTCTCCAATGGGAAATCGTGACCATTAAATGGAAAAAATTTTTAAGGTCATCTACTAGACCTTACCAAATAGACCTTAACTTAACCTTACCAGTAGTCTAGCGCAATAAATGCTCATTTAAGTCCAAACTTAGGAAATTGCATCGCTCCTCAATCGTATAACTGGAAAGCGCTTCGACGTGTAGCTCCCGAAACAAAGTTACGAAACAAAATTACATCAAAGTGAAAACGTGAAGGAAAACTGACAACCCTCTTTGACCTTCCATCCAATTGATGCGGATTACTTAAATGCGTTTTACAAGCACTGAGGCAACTAGTAATCTTTTTTTAGATCGATTCTGAAGATTTTATCGAAATATTTATAAGAATTATTTTTATTAGAACCATTTGAATCCCATACACGAGTTCTTATTGCTTTTCATATAGAAATTAACAAAGTACCAGGGGATTATAACGGTTAAGAGATATAACCATCGAAAGCAGTGATGCGCGTCGCTGCGTGATCCGATAAATATAAGACGATTTATCGCCACTAGTGTAAACCGTGTTATACCGATCTACGAGGATCGGTAACAACATGTCAAGTGATATTACGCCCGCTGATCTATCCTTAAGGCATGCAAAGATTGCTAGGTTTCGTTTTGATATTCGCTTTTCGACGGAGATATATTTAGGTAGCAATGTGAAGGATGGCGTGACTGTCGCTGTCTTCAAGGAGTGATTGTAAATATGTCTCAAACGTATGGAGGTTTCGATTTGATGTTTTTATTCACTATTAAGCTCTTGGTGAGACAAATCGCTGTACTTAAGGTTGGTATAGTAAAAGAGAAGACTATGAGTTGTAAGCACAAGAAAATAAGTTAGCGTTTAATTAGCGTTAAAATTGACATTTGAATTCGCGCCCTATTCAATTTAAAATACACTCCTGAAAAATTCATTGGTAAAGTTGGGATTCGAACTTGCAACCTTTGTGTTGCAGGCAACTACTCGAACCACATGGCCACCACGGCGACAAATACATACATACATAATATATAAACCAATTGATAAAGTACCTCTATCTCTAGCACTAATTGCAATGAAAACAATCAATTTTATAGATAAACAAACAAGAAAAATAACGCAACATTTTGTTTCTTCGTCTGTAAAACTAGAACTGAAGATATATTTACTAATTGGCGAAACAGTATACTGTGTCAAACGACTCGGGCTTTCGTTGTTTCAGCATTGGTAATTGAAATGTACGTTCAAGGAAAATCGTTGACATTTATAGTGTAATGGAATAATTCAAAGTGTGTTATTTTAAAATATATATATTAATACGCGAAAAAATATATATACGCGATATTGGTACCTACCTTATTGTATGGCAGCGAATCCTGGGTATGTCAGAGGAAGTATGAAAATAGCTTGAATGCAGTCGAGCTGCGATCTCTTCGAAAAATGTGCGGCGTAACGATATTAGATCGAATCCGCAATGAAGAGATTCGCAAATCAACTGGCGTGAATGAGGGCGTGATTGTAAAGATGAAGAAAGGCATGTTACGTTGGTTTGGACACATAGAAAGGATGAGTGAAGAAAGATTGACGAAACAGATATACAAAGCAAAAGTGTGTGCAAGAAGAGGCAGAGGAAGGCCACGTTCCAACTATCTGGATCAAATAGATCGGACTCTCAAGGACGGGAACGTTAAGAGTACTCGAAACCGACGAGCATGTATGAAGAGACTGATGAATGTGGACGAAGCGAAAGAGGTATGTAAGTCTAGAGAGAACTGGCGCTCTATACTCTCTGCCTACCCCGTTAGGGACTTGGCGTGATGATATGTATGTATGTATGTTATTTTAAAACTATTTTACATTAACAAAGACGAAAGTACGAAATCGATAAATATATCCTCACGCCTTCCTACAAGGGTCCCCGAGAGGGTAAGCAGAGGTGTATAGGTAGTACCAACACTCACCCACTTTCCGCCAGAGATATTTTAGGTGCCCCGTCAGGGGCTCGGCGTGATGATATATATGTATCTATAAAGTAGACATTATCCCTTAAAAAGAAAAGTTTTTTGATAATCTGCTTGCGAATGAATCAAACGCAAACAAAAAGGGGAATTATTAAGTAAATAATTGTATTAAACGAACACACTTCTCTGACGGAAAGGTAAGCGAGGCGATGACAAACACCAGGAACTTTTTGTGAAGTTTATTTTTCAATAAATTTTTTGCAAGCAAAACAATACTTTTGCTGCCGCCAGTAACTGGCGCAACTTGGTGTTACTTAACTTAACTTGGCGGGGCTTGACCAAATGATGCTCCTGGGATTACCAAGGGATCATCCCTCTAGCGAGTAGCGGGGAAAATGCTTCTCGAAGAAAAGTTACCGCAACTTCGTTATATCAATAGCTCAGCTATCCTCCAAAACATGTGTGGGTTGTATAAAGTGGGTCACTGTACTTAAGATCGGAAAAAAATATTGGTACAGACGGGATTCAACTTGCAATCTTTGTGTCGCAGGTAACTACTCGAACCAATCGGCCACCATAGCTCAATTATTTATTTTTATAATTTGCATCCCGAGACAGCTACTCCCGCTAATATTACGAATGCGAGATTTTGTGAGGATGTTCGTTCCTCTTTACTTTACTGAACAGAATTGGGTGCCAGATAAAACAATTTACGTGAAAAATGCCATGAAAACAATTTTACCCGGGTTTAACCGCATTACACAGCGAGTATATAAATAAGCTGGGATCACAGGTGCAGTGTCATTGCTCACATGAGCTCATAAAGTTTTAGTTGTCTTTCACAGCTCGCATTAAACTGGTTAATTGCGTACTCGTTATTATGGCAACGTGTGTTTCAGATCTAACGATATCTCACATGGAAACGCTCTACGGTTTCTACTTGTGTAACAACTGTACTTGATATTGATAACACTGAAAGAACTAGTACAGTACTTTCAGTCATGAGTCGTGCTTTCTGCCGTGCAAGTAATTACTAGGCACATCTATACGACATAGCATGCGTGAAGCGCAAATGATTGAAATAGCTATGCGGAGCCCGTATCAGGTAAGGTCTTCCTGTTTATGGAAGAAATACACTCAGCGATTTACAATTACGGTCAGTGGCTACCGGAGGGCTAGACACGACAGTGCCCCGGGGCCTCCAAGCTCAGAGGGCCCCTCGGACGAATCTGGATTACGACAAATCTGGAGTACGTCGAATTTGGAAAACGACAAATACGGAACAAACGATTTAAGACAAAGGGCCCTAGTTTTATTTTTGCCCCCAGGGCCTTTGAATACCTAGCTAGGCCACTGATCACGGTGGTCCGTTAACATCATAATGTTTGATGCGAGCAAGGATCGCATTAGCTTGAACTATAGTCCACGTGGATATTTTTTCCACCCCTAGTGGTATAATAATCTAGTTGGCTACGCCTTAGGTGGGGACGGTGAGGCGGCGGGTTGCCTAGTGATCGCAACGCACATGAGATCATAGACAATGATGACTTATCTCGAGATATAGGACTTGAGAAAATAAAGGACAGATGTATCATGCCTAGTAAGTGTACAAAAGAAGTGAATTGAATAATTCAAAAACAGTTGAACTTTTAGAGGTTCTTACAGTAATTAAAAGTTTAAATAAACCGAAAACAAATTAAATTATGTTATTCTGACACATCTTCTAAATTACTTGATTTAGACTTTTTGAATTGAGGTCAGTTTTATACCTATTATTTTTATAGGACAACAGAGTCTTTGGTGGGGCATTTAGAACTGTACCAAATCAAATTATTAGGTTTGGATTAGCAATAAAATTATGAAACAAGATCGTGAGGCAAACAAAGATTGTTTGAAATAATCCTAATCGCATTTTGCACGTGTTTACCAGCAGAACAAACATGAATTATTGAGCCTTGAACAAACAAATCTTGTATATAATTCCCTTAGCAGAGACTTATAACACGCGCGATAGCTTATTAGCTTTAAATGGTTTATCTATTAGTTCCAACGCATCACCCTTCCTCAGAAGAGTCCCTGCGGGGGTAGGCAGAGGTGTAACATCACCTTCTCTTCGCCAAAGGTATATTCAAGTGCACAGATTCACGTGACAGATGGTGAGACCATCGCCGTTTCTCAAGCACGCCCTTGAATTTCTTCTTAAGCACATACCTACAGGTTTTCTCACGATGTTTTCCTTCACCGTAAAGCTCGTGGTGAGATAAATCACTGTACATACGATAAGAATAACTCAGGTACAGTCGGGGTTCGATCGGGCAATTATTGCGATACAGGCTGTCTACTTGAACCACTCAGTCACCACAGGTGTAGTTCTATATAACTTTCAAATTAGTCTTGGTCATGCCTTCTCAACTTCTTGCTCAATCGAACATGAAACTGAAAAAAGAATAGAGAACTGGATACAAAAATACTGACGACTATGTCAGAGGGAACATTATTGCATATTGCATTATTCAAGCAATAATAGTGTTTATTGCTTGAATAAAATCGCGCTAATTCCCTCCCCGCGAATACAGGGCCAGTTGTCTCTAGACTTACATACCTCTGTTGTTTCACACACATATGTACAACCATTCATATATACTCACCGGTTTCGAGTACCAAGCAGTAAAACAAATTTTCAAGCGATGTACAAAATTCGCTCCTTAATTCAAAAGCACAATGCAGTCGTGCATGAGAAACGGCTATGGCCATTACCACCTGTCACGTTGGCACCTAAAATATACCTCCGGCGAAAAGTGGGGACTGCAGACCTCAGTGAAGAAGGAACTCATCGTATCATCACCCCGAGTTGCTATCGAGGTAGGCAGAGAGTATAGAGCGCTAGTTCTCTTTAAGCTTACATACCTCTTTCGCTTCAGTCACATTTATCAGTCTCTTCATACATGCTCGCCGGTTTCAAGTAACTCTATAGTAATTTATATCCTGTTAATATAACGAGGTAAAATATAGTAATATATATATATATATATGTATTTCCTATAGTTTCTTATTAGAAGCAAATAACGACAACTTATTTTAATTAGC
Source organism: Drepana falcataria (assembly GCA_945859725.1). NCBI lineage: Eukaryota > Metazoa > Arthropoda > Insecta > Lepidoptera > Drepanidae > Drepana > Drepana falcataria. Next base: position 2,117,250 of record OX243941.1, on the reverse strand, counting down.
TCTATTATAAAGAATATTTCTTTTATGTTCGCGAAGTTTCCAGAAAGTTCCAGCGAACTCATTAAAATGTTGAAAATATCAGTGCACATCCTGAAGTCTGTATTCTCACTTAGGAAGCTTTGGAATTCTTAGAAAAAGTTTTAAGGCGACATAACGGCTCCTGCCTAGGTCACGTTCCACTATTGTTATTATTTAAATCGATGTTTTATGTCGGGAGGTAGTTCTAACTCTGCTTGCTCGTGATTTAATAATAATAATAATATATCCTCACGCCTTCCCACAAGGGTCCCCGAAGGGGTAGGCAGAGGTGTATAGGTAGTACCCAGACACCCACTTTCCACCAGAGATATATTTTAGGTGCCAAATTGACAGATGGCGAGTCCATCATCGTTACATCGTGATTTCCTCATCTTTATTAAAGTGAATTTGTGCTTTCTGGAGTTGTATACTGTCTGCCTACCCCGTTAGGGACTAGGGGTGATGATATGTATGCATAGTCGTACTTGAGTAACGGCGATCGCTATCTGTCACGTTGGCAAGCGTGTACTACACACCTCTGGCAACATCCCTATGCACCCCTATTACATATCCTAGAGGGTGCAATGTAATAATAATTTTATCAATGGGAGGAGGTGCTGCCAAGTTCTGCTGTGTGGGTGAAGTTTAGTAAACCGAAGCTGCCTTAAGCCTTCCAGAACATAATCTATGCAAAAATAGACTTGCGAAAATAGACTATCAATTATTTAATCGACCTTTTTTTACATATCGAAGTGACAGGTGAGAATGTCGTTCACGTCATGCCTTTAATTCTACTGCCACAGATTAAAGGTTCTTTAAGGCCGTAAAGGTTTTTTCTATGTTACATTATAAACCTTTAATTCATATCATTGGTGTAATCTGTATTAATTTAAGTAAAATAATAAGTAAAGGGTTGGGTACGATTCACTGCACCGCGCTAGTCAAACTGAAGCAGACACCTGATTTCTAAATTTGGTCTATGGGAAATGCAGGCTATGAAATCGTCTGCCTAATGCCTCGTTTTGATGACGTTAAAAATCTTAAACATATAATATATGTTTAAGCCCATATATAATACCCATAGCCTTTATAAGTAATGTGTCATAATTTTTTTTCACTGTCGATTCAACTGCTCTCCGTTCAAGATAGTCATTAAGTAGGCTCCTATCGCTGGTAAGTGCCACTGCTGGACCAATGCTTGTATGAATTTCTAGGTGTATCTGCAATTAGTGTTGACGATTCTAAAGATTTGTTGTTCGGGTTTTATCAACTGTCTGTCATCTATCTGGGAGTAAGACGGCAATCAATTTTAATTTAAAAAGATTAGTAATAAATGGCCGTATTTATTAAAATTTGAGAAATTTGTATTGTTTTTTTAAATCTGTGTGTGCACAAATCCATTACGGATTACCACTACAATTCGCATGGCAAATATTTTAAATAAAGGTATTATTTTCTCTTTAGTCTATTAGTCTTGTTGAGTTCTGAGCAACCTTAAAAATATGAATCAATCATCTATTAGTTGGCATCATACCTACATGATTACATCACTACCGTTTACGGCAACTATGAAAAAAATCGATGTTCTTAAAGTGATCGACTTTGAACAGACCCTTGACCCCAAGTATAACCTACATTAGTAGATACATACATGCATATATGTACCATAAATCGCTAATAGAACCACACACTACAATACTATATGGTCCAGATAAGAAGAACGCCAATTAAAGAGACCGCCGGACCACAGGACACAAAGGTAGAAAAATTAAAAAAACCGAAAGTATGCATAACGAAATACCATACGTCCCGTTTACTAAAATCTTTTTTAAAAGCTTCTTTTTTATCTCGTGTCAAATAGTTTCCTTTTGACAGTTTGTCATGTAAAGAAAACACTTACCTCATTAAACTTTTTCACAGCTTCCTGAAGCACACACATACATGTCCTTTTATTACCGATCACATACCAAATGTTTATGATGTTTGAATTGTAACGTCAAACAGTTTAAATTTTGTTTGTAAAACTTACACACAGCCGTATCTCTCGATGGTTATTTTATAAACTTAATATTTTTTTACAAATGTATTTTATATCCGAACTTACAACATAAAAAGTTTAATATGGTAAAATTTTAAGCGGGAAATCGAGATGGTTTTATAATTTTGATCTGATTGTGCAAATTTTGAATGGCTCGTTGGCGGGAGCGTGGCGTCACCGCGCGTTGTCCTGGCCCAAACATTTTATCGCACTGAACAGAATCTGCCATTAGGGATGCGCAACATGTCGATTTTATTACAGCTATAATGTTCGTATCGAAAACAATAGGATCCTTTTATATTTAACTCATAAAAAGCAAGTTAATGGGGGGTCGTATGTATTGTAATGTATTTATTTAGAGTGTCTTGGAAATCTGTTAGGTACAGATAAATTCGACTCATTATTATCAAATATTGGTTAGGAATCATATCCAAAGTCTCGTGACAAAGCGTGACGTAAATAATAATTATAAATACCTACCTTGGGACAATTTCACACAAACTCGCCGCCCTCAGCGGAAATCGAACCCGCGACCTCAAGTTTCGCAGGCATGAGCTCTAACCACTAGACCAGACGGCAGTCAAATGTCACACAAATAGGTATGAATTTAAATTCGCAATCAAATATCGTAAAAAGTCTTATTGTCACAAACTCACACCAATAATAATCCACCATTATCGACAAGATATCATCGAAACAGCACGAACCTATCAGTTCTGAAGCGCGACGACCACGCACGGCTCTCGTCTCGGTTCAACATTGGCTGGAGAGGCGCATGCGCTCAAACTGTTTTTCACAAAACTTACATACTTCGTCGAGCCTATAAATCTACGCTCGAGACGAAAGATGCCATTTGTGTGAACATCACAGGCTTTGTAAACGAAAACATGTACATAAGTTGGCGAAAACTAACGCTGAACGACCTATGCTATGAATGTCAAGGCGATTAGACATAGTTTTAAAGACAAAAAAACGTGTGGCACTCGGGGACTGGCGCGGTAAAGCTATTGCATAGCATTTTTTATCAACTTATGCAATACACGTATATACTTTCTCACAAACAGCTGCTTACGTACTAGGCATGCTTTTTCAGTTCAGTTGTTTCCATATTTCCTGGCAATTTTGAATTTGGAACTGTTCTATATTCGAATGTGTTTAAATTTTAAAAGTGTTAGGTTATTTTCGTTACGGAATTTCTGGATTCGGTCTCCACGCTCAAGGCCCGCGATAGAAGCTATGCAATAGCTTAAAATATTCTCAAAATCTCCACGCGCTATTATTTTAAATCTGTAATCTTGTCATTTTGTCTTTTAAGAATGTTTAATCATTGTGAGCTTTTAAGACAACCGTAAATCATTCGTTATATTACATATAGGAGCCATGGTGTCCGAGTGCGAGTAGTTGCCTGCAACACAAAGGCTGCAAGTTCGAATCCCAATTAGTTGTTCTGAACTTAAGTACCTGCAGTGATTAGTCACAACACGGGTTTTACGGTGAAGGAAAACATTGAGAGGAATCGTCAAGATATATATTAAAACATACATACATACATACATATCATCACGCCAAGTCCCTAACGGGGTAGGCAGAGAGTATAGAGCGCCAGTTCTCTCTAGACTTACATACCTCTTTCGCTTCGTCCACATTCATCAGTCTCTTCATACATGCTCGTCGGTTTCGAGTACTCTTAACGTTCCCGTCCTTGAGAGTCCGATCTATTTGATCCAGGTAATTGGAACGTGGCCTTCCTCTGCCTCTTCTTGCACACACTTTCGCTTTGTATATCTGTTTCGTCAATCTTTCTTCACTCATCCTTTCTATGTGTCCAAACCAACGTAACATGCCTTTCTTCATCTTTACAATCACGCCCTCATTCACGCCAGTTGATTTGCGAATCTCTTCATTGCGGATTCGATCTAATATCGTTACGTCGCACATTTTTCGAAGAGATCGCATCTCGACTGCATTCAAGCTATTTTCATACTTCCTCTGACATACCCAGGATTCGCTGCCATACAATAAGGTAGGTACCAATATCGCGTTGTGGACAGCAACTCGAGCATTCTTGCTCAGGCTTTTACTGCCCATCAACGCCGACATGGCTCCATTCACCTTATTTCCGGCAGTTATCCTTCTTTCAATATCTTTTTCATACTTTCCATCTCGTGTGAACATGCTTCCAAGATATACAAATTCATTCACTTGCTCTAGAATTTGCCCATTTACCGATATTGCACACTCGGTCACTTGTTCATCTCTTCTTCATATTAAATTCATATTAAATATAATATATTCAAACATATTAAAACAATATATATTAAAACAAATTAATAATAGTTTGTATTGTACATATCTTCATGCCAACCCATAAAGGTATCCGATGGGGTAGGCGGAGATGTGCAGGTAGACCCACTTTCCGCCGTGAAAATTGATTTTATTAGGTTATATATTAATAGGTGCTTTGTTCAGAAATAAAATAGGTACATCCTTTGTGTTATTCCAGCTATATTAGAGCCAGCTAACAATCAATCCCTGTGCCAAATTTCATCAAAATCCGTTCAGCAATTTTTGCCTTCAAGTGAGACAAACGTCCTCACAAACTTTCTCATTCATAATATTAATAGGATTTGTCATAACAGACCCTTAGCTCAAAATATTTTCCTACAATAACCATCTACCTATCGAGTACCCAGTTCGGGTAGAGATAAGTGAGGGCAATTTATTTTCTTTCCTGCTCTCCCCAATCGCCGTATACAGAACACAGCGCAATCTTGATGCGAGTAAACAATCCTCCTTGCCCCAAACCTCACAACACATATAACTTATTACTTTTATAATAAACTAGCTGTCCCGCCCAGCTTTGCTCGGGTGAAAAAGTTAAATTGCCCGTAACACGATCGCAGCGCCACCTATCGGGTCCAATTGTAAATCTAAACCATTCTCGAATCCACCTTAAGACACACAGAAAGGGATAGCTTCGCACAGGTGAAAAAGTTAAAATTCCTAAAACTCGATCGCAGCGCCACCTATCGGGTCCAATTTAATATAGCCTATGTTACTCGGGGATAATGTAGCTTTCCAAAGGTGAAAAAATTTTTGAAATCGGTCCAGTAGTTTCGGAGCCTATTCATTACAAACAAACAAACAAACAAACAAATCTTTCCTCTTTATAATATTAGTATAGATACACATATATAATATCCAAATCGATCGAACACTCAAGGATAGGAATGTCATGAGTACAATCAAGTCACAATGTATGATGAAGAGGCTGATAAATGTTAATGAAGCGAAAGAGATCTTTAGAATTAAAGTGCGCTCTTCTCTCTTTTCCTACTCTGCAAGGGACTTTAAGGGAGAGATAGGGAATAACGGGTTTCCCGTTCGAATTTGGAGCTGCCCGACTGGGGCAGGACCTCCACCTTGTAGAAGTCCGTAGCCAAATAAGACAATTTATTGTGTTGTGTTCCTACGCGGTGAATAAGGTTACCAGTAATGAACTCCTTGGGGAGGGGGGAGGATTGTTACATTGTGTTACAGAGGGATTAGTCCCATTATGCTGCCAACACAGTATATGAAGCGAGAGGTCTGAAAGCCTGAGATAACTTGCTCTCTTCTCTGCTAGGGTCTTGTCGTGTTAATAAATGTAAGAGTTTGAAGAAGATAATTTTAGTTTTTAGACTCACGCCTTCCCACAAGGGTCCGTGAAGGGGTAGGCTGAGGTGTAAACGTAGTACCCACACACCCACTTTCCTCCAGAGATGTAATTTAGGTGCTAACGTGACAGATGGTAAGTCCGCCGCCGTTACTCAAGCACGACTATATACAAGTCTTTTAATTTCTTCACAAACTCTCTTAAAACATAAACTATGTAGTAATTTCTCAAGTCACTACCACATACACATACTACCAATATGTATGATAGGCTACAACGGTGGTGATCTCACCACTGCCTTTAGAGATTTTAATCCTAACAAAAAAAACTCTTTACTATAAAATATACAAATATTTTAAATGCCCAAAAGCTACTGAATGGAATCGGAAGAAATTTGGCACAGAGATTGATTATTAGCTGCAGATAGCTGGAATGGCACATAAGGCGTGTTTTATTTCAGAGGAAAATAGAAAAAATACTTATTAAATCAATAATTATACGGATCAAACTGCGCGGTACAGCTGGTGCGATATAATAAATAATAATAAATACCTTGGGACGATTCCACACAAATTGACCTAGTTCCAAATTAAGCAAAGCTTGTATTGTGATAACTAGACAACGATATATTTACTTATATAGATAGATATATACATAAATACATAGGACATCCAAGAATAAGGTACAAATACTCGTGTTCATCACACAAATATCTGCCCTTAGCGGGATTCGAACCCGCTACCTCAGGTTTTGCAGTCAGGAGCTCTAACCACTAAACAAGACGGCCGTCAAGATATATAGGTAAGTATTAAACGATATCAACAGAATGTGAAATTTCCCGAGATTACAAGCCGGAAGTTAATCCCAACTTTGTGTCTAACTTTGGGTATAAGATAAACTAAAGTTAAATTCGTTTAACAAATAACTTTGAAAGAACTTCGATTACGTGTTAGAGGTTATTTGATAAATAGATACTTACTCACTTTAATTGATATCATCACTTCTAAGTAATCGTGCGACAACAGAAATGATTTTCAAGTTATTATTTTGTTGTCCCATCTTACCGTAGTGAATATAGATCGAGGGATATACGTAAAACAGAGAGATTTTTAAGACAGGAAAGGCATAATGGGTTTCCCGTTGGAATTTGCAGAGAGGAAACTTGCATACATTTGAGAAGAAATTCAAAGGCATGTGTATAGCCGTGCTTGAGTAACGGCGATGGACTCGCCATCTGTCACATTAGCACTTAAAATATATCTCAGGCGAACAATGGGTGTATTTGTACCTACTACCTACACACAGCTTACCCCTTCGGGGTAATCTGGGATAATCTAATATCGGTTATATTATTATATAGTAGCAGTAAACCCTTTTTGACGGTGGTTTTTGGTGATAGCTCCTGAGTGCGAAACTTGAGGTCGCAGGTTCGACTCCGGTATTAGTGTAATGAACACGAGTATTTTATGTATGTATGTTTTATGTATATATATATATATATATATATCGTTATCCAGTTCCCCTAGTAAACGCTTATCTTAGTAAAGGAATTATTTTATTTATTTGAAGCCGACCTGTTACGTTAAATATACTTTTCTTTACAAAACTTAGCAAAGCTACTAATAATAGACATATTTTCATTATAAGCTCTAGCTTTAGAAAATATTTAATATCATATGAGATCGATGTATCTACGTACAAGGTATTTTACAGAAGCTGGAGACCCTTTTGTGAAATATGCTATGTAAAATCTATACTAATATTATAAAGAGGAAAGATTTGTTTGTTTGTTTGTTTGTTTGTTTGTAATGAATAGGCTCCGAAACTACTGGACCGATTTCAAAAATTCTTTCACCTTTGGAAAGCTACATTATCCCCGAGTAACATAGGCTATATTAAATTGGACCCGATAGGTGGCGCTGCGATCGAGTTTTAGGAATTTTAACTTTTTCACCTGTGCGAAGCTATCCCTTTCTGTGTGTCTTAAGGTGGATTCGAGAATGGTTTAGATTTACAATTGGACCCGATAGGTGGCGCTGCGATCGTGTTCGGGCAATTTAACTTTTTCACCCGAGCGAAGCTGGGCGGGACAGCTAGTATAATATAAAACTTAAATTACTTTCTAATCACAGCCGCGGCTGTTAGACAAGAAAGTATTAAAATCTCAAACAGATCTTTAGCAAACTCAAAAGTTGATGTTACATATTGTAATTAATATTGTATAATGTTTATCATTTTTTATTTAACCTGAAAATCGTGGATTGTTTCGGGTTCCTTAAGGTACGTTATATACGTTTAGTTTAATCAGTTATACCTACAGAAAGAACAAAGGACCACAAAAGAGAAATATTCACGGACATCTTGCGCCTCATCAACATTCATCAGTCTCTTCATTTATGCTAAGTTGTATGTTAAGTGTTCGATTGATCTAGATAGTTGTTCCAAAATAATATTTATTTGTAATGTCTTAATACATAACATACTAAGGCTGATGAAACAGAACACTTAATCGAACCAGCCAGTGGGCTGGAACATATTAAATAGTAGTCTTTGGGCTGGAACCCCTGGATACCAACTAGGTCCTTTGACGCAGTTCAGAGACGCGCCGCTAGAATTGATTCAGCACCGCACCTCATACTATCGACGGGGAGTTCATCCCCATACCTTGGAACCAATAAGGTCTCGTACTGCGCGGTTCCAAAGTAGTTTCCTTCCGCGAAAGCTCAGGCTGTGGAATGAGCTCGCCGTTGAGATTTTCCCTGGAGAATACAGCATGGAGTACTTCGAGAAGGGTGTGAAAATATTCTTGCAGAGTCGGCAGCGTGCGACCAATACCATCAGGCGGATCGCATGTTTGCTTACCACCCGTGTGGTATAAAAACTATATCCCTTTTTGAGAATTTGCGTTCTTTGTAGGATTGTAGTTCTAGACACGACTACGTATACCCACCTCCATTAAACTGCAGTAGGTACCTGGCTACACCTGGCTCTACACTATGACTCTAGCCTTGCCGACTTTATTTGAGGAATCGCGGTTATCATAGCATGAGAAACAGCTCCCATCTTTACCAAAACAATAAACCTTTTCGACATGGTAACTTACCGCGGCACCACAACCCAGGAGAAGTGCCATTTGGCTGCGATCTTCTATAAGGTGGCGATACAGCCCTGGTCGGGAAATTCCAGTATGTAATTGTAATGTAGTATGTAATTCTAAAAGCCTATTAATATATAACATCAGATTATTTGAATGATGGCCATGCATTGCAATTAATTGCTGCTCTCGTACAGAGTTTATATGTAAGTCTAATCTTTTTCTACCCCTACGTAAAGGGGAAAACTGTTAAAAAAGGTAACCGGGGAGATTATTTGAGGAACGTGACACATGGCGAGTCCATCGCCGTTGCTCAGATATGCATTTCTTCTCAAACGTATACAGGTTTCCTCTCGATGTTTTCCTTCACCGTAAAGCTCGTAGGATGACTAATCAATAATAATGATACTTAAAAAGCGGAAAAAATCATTGGTGATATCGAGGCTCGAACGTGCAAACAACGCGAACCACTCGGCCAAAGCTCTGGTGGAACTGGAAATCATGTACGATGTAAAATTTATGTAAGATAGACGAACTCCTGCCTCCTCCGTCCTCCATCTTGGCAATCTCAATTATTATAGCGATTACACAAATGACTTGTATACAGTAGATATTACTGGTATTTTATTATAATTTTTATCCTTATTAATGTAATACATTTATACAATAGCAAGATCTAACCGACCCACTGCACTTTCGGTAACGGGCCTGAAGATTATCATCCTCTGTAATTTCAATTAAAACATATTCACTTAATATCAATACGATTCTCATTACGTTCAAGTCTTAAACTTTCTAATCATATTTAATTACTGTGGCTGTGTCAATTATAACATTAAAAAGAAAAAAATACAAAATTTGCCCAAAATGCTTTATCATGTAATTAGCGACTAACTAACTGCGTTGCCCCGGCTTCGCTCGGGTACATACATTATTTTTTTATATCTCAAATGGATTAAGGTAGAGTTTTCGATGAGAACTCCCATACTTGACTTTTTCAGACATGTCGTTTTCCGACATTTTTAATAATTTGCAATATATTTCGACCAAACTACACAAAATCTTAGCAAATTGTACACATAAATCTTCCTCGTGAATTAATCTGTCTAATGGTGAAAACCGCATGACAATCCGTTCAGCCGTTTTTGGGTTTATCGCGAACAGACAGACAGACGCGGCGGGGGACTTTAAGATATAAAATATAATGATGATTGAAAAAGCATTTCCCAGATCATATGATGCAGGGATTCCCAAATTTCCTGGGCAAGAAAGAAAAGACCCCTTTCTATTTTAGATTCTAAAATGTAGATATTCCAGATACCTCTGATCGGCATAGTCAAATTACTTATAAAAACCAGTCTCTATTTTGCACACACTTATTGATTTGTCGAGTTTTTCACCTTTTAAGGATCGATATCAATCACTTTGGGAATCCCTGAGTTATTTAAGGAGAATTGTTAACTTTAGTATATACTTAATCCTATAGAGACACAGCACATTATTAGCAGTTTATGGTGGGTGATTATATCTTTTTCCTCCTCTTTTCCGGCGTTGTTTGGAAGAGGGCTTCGTCTGCGCGAATCAGGCGGTTGACGGCGCGACTCAACGACACATCTGTCACCAGAAAATAACAAAATCAAACTTCGCATACATAAAAACTGCCTTCTAGAATTTAAAAGGGTATTTTGAATATATCCTCATGGCGATGCAATAAAACGAATATCTCCATAGACAACATTAGTCAAGGGAAACTTATAACACTCACTAAGGTCATTAACTTGACAAGAAAGAACGTGTTTTACACAGAAGACGTTGGCACCTAAAATATAAGATACATAGTGCCATCCACGAAGACTCACTATTCTTCCTTATAGTTTGTAGTGAGTTGTGCAACCTTCCACTAATGTTTTAGTATTATCGGTGCATATTAATTACCTACGAGTGCACACGCACACTACAATTAATAGTCGGGTTACTCCCCGCGACCCCCTCGATTATAAATTGGTGGGGCGCGTATTAGTGGATGGCACTATCTATATATCTGACGGAAAATGGGTACTACTTCGGGGACCCTTATTGGATGGCGTGAGAATGAGGTGTTTTTTTTATTTGCTTCCGTATATTAAGTCCTATATTTGAGCAACCGTTCCATTTTCTAAAGCACCTTGTATATAGACATCATTATTTTCGGTAACGACAAATGACCTGATATTAAATCTATTTATATAAAAATGTTATGTTGGTTTGTGTACGCTTCAAAAACTCAAAAAGTTCTGCACCGATCGAGCTGAAATTTTAGCATGGTATATAATCCGCATCAAGGATTGTTTTTATCTATTTTTTGCATTAGTCACATAGATGTAGTGACAAAAATTGAGAAAGGTATGCTGAGATGGTTTGGCCCTGTCGAGAGAATGAATGAAGAACGATTGACGAAAAAAGTGTATAAGGCGAGTGTGAATGAAAGTGTTGGAAGGGGTAGACCTAGACGGACGTTTCTAGACCAAATTAGGGACGTCTTGAAAAAAGGTCAGGTCAAGAGTACCCTAAACCGAAGAGCATGTATGAAGAGAATAATGAAAGTGGACGAAGCGAAAGAAGTACGTAAGGATCGTAGCAAGTGGAAAGAAGTGGTCTCTGCCTACCCCTACGGGAGAGAGGCGTGATTATATGTATGTATGTCACATATCCACAGCGACGCGTGGCAGGGTACAGCTAGTTGTATATAAGATGTATTCTAATAAGTTGTAAAATACGACTAAATAAATTATATTCTACAACAATTTAAGTCAAAGTAAGTATCAGCCATTGTAAAAACGAAAAAGCGCAATTGTTAGTTCTGACTAGGTTATCAAAATGAAACGAATGATACAAATTTGGAAAATCTTTAATTGTGATAGAATATAACAGTCCACTTACTTTTTAAAATATCCGTAAAAACCGCACGGACATTAACATTAGCGTAACAATGTCTAAAATATCAATAAATTATTTGTTCCTGCATATTTGGCAGTATACGCACCAAACACATCAGTTTGATTAAGTCTCTTTCGTGCTATTTACATTATAAAATTAACTATAACATCTATTACGAAATTGTACTTGAAAAAGGCATCAAATGTGCTCATTTGTTGTGTATATAAAATTAAGGACTATATTTCATTAATCTAGGGATTGAAATAATAATAATTTAATTAATTAAGTTCCTCTGCCCTTATAACCTACCCTTATACAAACACCCGTGTATAAATAAAAAATATAAAATAAAATAATAATAATATATCCTCACGCCTTCCCACAAGGGTCCCCGAAGGGGTAGGCAGAGGTGAATAGGTGCCAACGTGACAGATGGCGAGTCCATCGCCGTTACTCAAGCACGACTATACATACGCCTTTGAATTTCTTCTCTGACGTATGCAGGTTTCCTCTCGATGTTTTCCTTCACCGTAAAGCTCGTGGTGTGACTAAATAATATAAATAATGCCCGAATAGTGCATATAATTTGACAAGCTTGGCAAAGCTCACGAAGTATCACGCACAATTGTTTATTGTATCTCCACTAGGGTCCCTGAGGGGGAAGGCAGAGGTGCAACACTCTCTTTTAGCCGGAGAAATATTTCGGTGCCAACGTGACAGATGGCGTGTCCAATTTTGAATGTCTTTTCAAATGTACGCGGGTTTTTCTACGATGTTTTTCTAGCTAGTGGTGTGCTACATGTACTTCAATTCAGAAATAAAAAATTGGTATATAGATAGTGCCATCCACGAAGACGCGCCCCACTATTCCTCCCTATAGTTTATAGTGTTAGTGTGCAACCTTCCACTAATGTTTGAGTATTATCGGTACACACTGATAACCTATGAGCACACACACACGCACAACTACTTTTAATGGACTCGGGCCATACTCCCCGCAACCCGCAACCCCCTCGACTAGTAATTGGTGGGGAGCGTCTTCGTCGATGGCACTATCTGTAGCCGGGGTTCGTACTTGCAATATTTACGTTACAAGTGACTACTAGAACGACTTCGGCCACCTAACATTTCGCTAATTTTTTTTTCATTTATTTATCATTTAATCAAACATATCATTTAGTTGACCATAGCACTAAAAACCAATAAGGTTTATTATGCCTTCGGGTTGTAAATATATGCGCTGTCTATCAAATGATATTCCTTGTTCATTCAGAAATTCGCTTACGCAAAATTCGTTAGCTGAAGTGGACTCCACTGAATAAATAACATATAAATTATCTTTGACACTTCATAAACAATAAATATATGTATAAATAATAACAATGTGACATAATTCAGGTATATTTAACAATGGAGAATATTCTTTACCTCATCTTGAAGAAAATAATTGACTCGCCTTAAATAATCCACATGATCAAAAGCGCGATTTAATACTTTCGTATATTGTTGCTTGAGTTTGTAACTTTTGTATGAATAATAAATAATTGTGTTTGGCATAGAATTGAATCTCTATAATTATTCTATTGGTTTGGTGGGACATTAAATACTTGGTTAACTATTCTATAATGACTTGGTACTGACTAATTAATATTATCTATTGTGTAGAAATAATAAATAGATTCTATAATGGTGGACAAAAACTGATCAAAAACCGTACATTTAGAATTAAATACTATTTTTTTTTCTGTTTGAATAAATGTCTCCCTGTTTCTGTACAAAGCAATATATATCAATTAGTTATCTACATTTGAGTTGAGCAAAGACAACTTTAAATGTAGCTCACTAATCCTGTACTTACTTTAATGAACACAATAAAATGACACTGGCCAGTAATCAATTTTAACTATCTATTTTTTTACCCTTTTTTTCGTTAAACCAATGATACAGGATATCCAAACAAAAAGAACACTTGTTCAAATAACATAGAACATTATATATAATAAGAAAAAATATAACACATTACCTGTTGAAGAGTTGTCCAGAGGCGGGTAACAGAATTAGTAAATACTGTATATTGACGCAAGTGTCTCGGTTTATTGGACATCCTATATATTGGTCTATTAAGGCCTGTAGTCAAAATAGGCTTAATTTCTAATGGTGAATGGTAAATTCTATAATTTCCAGCCCTTAATCCCCTGGGAACACTACACACAGCACACTGTAACAGCCCCTCTAGACTAAATCCTTTCCATTTTACTACAGAGCTGCGTAAAACTTATTCCGCGGCGAATAACACATACATATTACAAATATGCGTGAACGCCATCAGAAATGGTTTTGTCCAGAAGGCCTTATCATTTCAGTGTACGTACGCGTTTGTGCGCATGCTGCTAGCACGTGGCGTGTCGTGTGTGTGTGTGTAAGTGTGCGTGTGTGTGCGTTTGTGTGTGTTGTAGCTACCAACCGGGCGTGGTGTTGGCGAGGCGTCGCATGCGGCGCGTGTTGCGGTCCTGGTCACGTATCTTCTTCTCCATCTCGGCGTTGGTCAGTGTCTCCAGGTGCGGCGCCCACTGCTCCGCCTCCGACGGCTGGCGGTACGGACTCTACACACACACACACACACACATACACATAAGATAGAGAGACATATAAAATATTGATAACAAGTGGGGACCGAGCACGAGCTTCACCTTCCTTCACCATACCACCATTCGTCCGTGGGCCATATGCTTGTTTGCAAACTTAATAAACAAAGACAAGTAAAAATCCACCCAGCATTTAGAATCAATTCCTATTGAAAAAAATCGTAACACTTACCTCAACCACAGGCAAGGGGGCCTCGCTAAAGGCATATGTTCTCTGATGCCAACCCAGCTGTCCGCGCACGCTGTACGCAATGCCCGTAACGAACTCGCCACCGAGGCCTAGCTCGGCGCAGAGCTTCATCGCAAACTGTTCGGGGTTGTTCTCCTTCTCCGACATGTCCCATTCCACCTGAATAATTGAATAAAATAAGAGTTTTATACAAGCACTTTTACTGCACACAATTTTATTTTTCAAACCCTTCCAAGCAACCTTGTGAGTGGTCCCTGCAAAGTACGCCTTCCCACAAGGGTCCCAGAAATTGTATTCAATTCGATGATTTATTGCCATTCCAACGTGACAGATGGCAAGTCCATCGCCGTTACACAAGCGCGACTGTATATACGCCTGTGAATTTAATCTCAAACTTATGCATGGTTCCTCTATGTTTTCCTTCACAGTAAAACTCATCGTGTGACTTAACAATGTATTTAAGTTCAGAAAACTCATTGGTACAGTCGGGATTCCAACTTGCAATCCTTGTGTTGCAGGCAACTACTACTAACAATTCAAAGGCGTATGTATAGTTGTGCTTCAATAACGGCCACATTGTCACCTAAAATATATCTCTGGCGGAAAATGGGTGTGTGGGTACTGCCTACCCCTTCGGGGACCCTTGTGCGAAGGCGTGAGGATATATTATTAAGTTAACCCAAGGCGATCCAAGGACCCCTGTCAGAATTAGCTAGAGGCCCCGTACCTGGTCGACGAGAGAGGTGTTCCCGACGTGTATGTTGAGCTTGACGAGCACGCGCTGGTCGGCGTGCTCCTCGAGGATGGCGGGCGGCTCGCTGGGGAAGGCCTCGCTCTGCTGCCGGATGGAGGCCGCGATGGCCGGGATGAACGTGCTCGTGTTCAGCTCCAGGTCGTCGCACACCACCTCCGCGAACTGCTCCGGGGTTATTATTGACTCTGCAATGTTAACGCCGCGCCGTCTGCTAACATGGTCGCTGGTTCGAGCCACGGTGGCATACGAGGTATATTTGTACACATATATATATTTTGTACCAAACGGAATCCTTTCACACCCTTCTTGTAAAACTACATGCTGTACTCTCCAGGGAAAACCTCAATGGGGAGCTCATTCCTGTTCATGAAAGGAAACCCTATGGAACCGCACAGTGCAGTTGAAATTTCAAGCATTTGAATCAAAGAAAATTCAAAGAGTACAAAGCTGGCGAGCATGTATGACGTGATTTATGAATGTTGATGAAGCAAAAGAGGTCTAAAGTCAAAGAATTGATGATAGTGTTCATCGGCTACCAGATCGGAACGTTTTGGAGTGGAGGTCTCTGTCCAGCAGAGGGATGACAAGGGCTAATTAGTTTTTTTTTACTCATGAGTCCTTGTATGAGTTTGAAGGTTAAAGAAAGTGGTCATTGTTATATTGGTAATACATATTATTCAACCAAGGTCCTCATGGGGGTCGTAAGTAGAGAACTAAGCATACAGATCTCTTGTTGCATCATTTACATTTGTCCTATGTAAATGATGCTCACCGATTACTCTTGACATCTATGATTTATAAAATTAATCACCATTTTTATTCCATGTAAAGGTGTCTCTCAGCTTTTGCCCCTCAATCTCCATGTCCAATCTGATGGGCACCAGCACCTGCTTCTGTGACGCATTCTCTAGCATGGCTGTCATGTCTGTGTCATCGAAACACAACGGGAATGTTCTCACCTGAACAAAAATATCATAAATCAATATAAATATATATATAGGAGATCCCATTTGTGAACTCACTCATCACGAAATCTCGGGAACTATAAGGCCGATTGACTAGAAATTTGGTAGGTTTACAGGTCAGCTAAGAACAGATTTTATGAAACTCCACCCGCTTTTCGCAAAACACGTTTTTCAATTATTCCTTCCATAAATTCAATCAATGTCTTATATGTTAACTCTATAGCCTTAAAAGTATACCTTCTTATTATGAACCCTAGTCCTGCTAATAGGTGTAGCTTGTGGTACTGCATCAAGGTGTGAGGAGTTGGGCATCACCGGCATCCATGATGGGTTGTGCGGCTTCTTGCTCTTACTCTCCCTTGGGGTTGCTAGTTCCTGACTAACTGATACTGCTTTGTACCTGAAATATAAAGGCAAATTGTTAATATAAATGTCCAGGTTCCTGCTCTATGGATATGTCTACCATCAAGCAATGATGTTTTTAATTAACTGCTAACCATCAGGAGACTGCATTCTTGTTTGACTCCATATTAATATATTAAACTATAAAAGGTAGTCATCAAATAGAACACACCTTATAGTATACAAATAACCATATATTTAGGCAAACAATTTACAAAGCAGATATTTTGTATGCATAATTAAGTGCTATTATATAGAAATACTAGCTGTCCCGCCCAGCTTCGCTCGGGTGAAAAAGTTAAATTGCCCGTAACACGATCGCTAAGACACACAGAAACACACAGAAAGCTTCGCCCGGGTAAAAAGGTAAAATTCTTGAAACTCGATCGCAGCGCCACCTATCGGGTCCAATTTAATATAGCCTATGTTACTCGGGGATAATGTAGCTTTCCAAAGGTGAAAGAATTTTTTAAATCGGTCCAGTAGTTTCGGAGCCTTTTCATTACAAACAAACAAACAAATCTTTCCTCTTTATAATATTAGTATAGATAATATATAAATATATAAGTATAATATAGAATTATTATACTTACTTGTCGTCATTCCCTTCAATAATATCCTCAACTTCAGATGCCTTGAGCAGAGAGACCGAGCTGGACAGTACATGGGGACCTAGTCCGTTGTCAACAAGGCGTTTTCTTTCTTCATTAGTTAAAGTACGCCGGGCCATGCCCGGGTACTTCTTGTACAGGGACCCACGAAACAAACGCAGGTAGTTACCCACCTGTAAAAATTTTGTTCATGCTAAACTAAATATTATAGAAAGCCTGCATATAATTAAGGAGAAATTCAAAGACATATGCAAGGTCATGCTTAGGAAAAGTTAATAGACTCGTCATAAGCTAACATATGCGGCGAAACGAGAGTGTGGAAACACTTCTGCCTGCGTCTTCCGGGGACCCTTGAATAGGTCTTTAATTATGTTATTAAGTCTTGTGTGTGTGTGTGTGTGTGTGTGTGTGACTATATTTTGTTTTCTGTACATACATTATTTAGACGTGTTATTTCGTTCTACTATTGAAGTAGAAGTTTTGTGTTTCTACTGTGAGTATGTCCAGAGCTCAGTGCTGGCAGTGAGAGGGAATCTCCAAAACGTTTGTTCTTTTTGCTGGCACCTTACGTATTTAAACTAGGTGACGACTCATGAGTAGCCCGATTTTTAAATTTACATGATACTGATTACGCTGCATACGGTATCGAGACGTTTACTCTAAGCAGCCGTCTTTGAAGCATAAATACAGGGATACCGCTAGTGTTTGTTATGCGTCAACAGTTTTACCTCAGATCCAACACAATAGAATTCCCCGCCTTCTTCTATCTGAAAGCTTATCGGCTTATCGCCGTAGGTTCTTAGAGCCATTTTTATTTATTCAATATCACTTCTTTTCTTATAATTTCATTTACAAACAGTAAAATAACCAATTTCTAAAATCCTGTGTCCACAAAGCGGTAATGAGTGAGTGACTGAGTAAAATGAACGAATGAAATTGAAATTTTTTTTTTTTTTTCTCGTAGCGTGAGTTCCGGGAACTTTTGCTACTCATACGGGCAAAGGCGAGATCTAGGCCTCCAGCCACGGTTCTTGACTTCAGATTTGATTGGTGGATTGAGTAAATATATTATTTACGAATCCATTGTTTTTGGAACTCGCTAAGGTCAGAGATCATACTGCTATTATTGCGTAGGTTTTTTTTATTATTATTACTTCAAGCATCGTACACAATGATTCTAGTTTATATCTAGTTAGTCTAATATAGATCTATAAATCATAATGATAGTGGTTCAGTTATTATTTTTTCCTTAATTGTACATACATACATATAATCACGCCTCTTTCCCGTTGGGGTAGGCAGAGACCACTTCTTTCCACTTGCTACGATTCTTACATACTTCTTTCGCTTCGTCCACTTTCATTATTCTCTTCATACATGTTCTTCGGTTTAGGGTACTCTTGACTACCTTTTTTCCTTTTTTCCTTTTTTCCCTTTTTTTTTTTTTTTTTTTTCCTTTTTTTTTTCCTTTTTTTTTTTTTAAGACGTCCCTAATTTGGTCTAGAAACGTCCGTCTAGGTCTACCCCTTCCAACACTTTCATTCACACTAGCCGTATACACTTTTTCGTCAATCGTTCTTCATTCATTCTCTCGACATGGCCAAACCATCTCAGCATACCTTTCTCAATTTTTGTCACTACATCTTCTTTCAGACCACAACGTTTCCTTATCTCACTATTTCTTATCCTGTCACTCAGTTTAACTCCTATCATACTTCTTAACGCTCTCATCTCAACTGCATTTATTCGGCTTTCATGCTTCTTCTGCCATACCCAACTTTCACTTCCGTACATGAGTGTCGGAACCAACACTCCCACATGCACAGCCAAACGAACCTTGAAAGACACATTCCAACTGCCCATGAAGGAGCGCAAAGCTCCATTCACCATGTTTCCTGCATTCACTCTTCTTTCAATATCACTCTCACACTTTCCATCTCTTGTAAACTTTGATCCCAGATACACAAACTCATTCACCTGTTCAATTTGTTCATCTCCAATCACGATATTGCACTCTGACACTGCCTCATCTCTTTCAAACACCAATACCTTCGTCTTCTTTACATTCATCTTCATTCCCTTTCTAATAAAAGCTCCACTCATAGCAGTTACCATCTCCTGCAACTCCTCGGCCGTAGACGCAAGTAATACTTGGTCATCAGCATACAGAAAACACTTGACGAGTAACTCATTCATTCTCAACCCACTTTCATTCTCTTTTAAATCTGTCAAGCAATTGTTCATGAACAGATTAAACAGCCACGGTGACGCTACACATCCCTGTCTAACACCTCTCTCGATATTAAACCATTCAGTGTAGGCCCCGTTTATCCTCACACAAGCAGTAGAATCCCTATATAGAGATTGCAATGCCCGCACGAGGTTGCTGCTCACACCGTTCACGGACAATGCTGACCACAATTCATTCCTCACCACTCTATCATAGGCCTTTTCAAGATCCACAAACGCGCAATAGACCTTCTTGTTTTTAGCCAAGCTCTTTTCGGCTATGCATCGCAAGGAAAAGACCTGATCCGTACATCCCATTCCCTTTCTAAATCCCGCTTGTGCATCCCATACCTTTTCATCTGTTTCATTCACAACCCTTTCAATCAACACTTTCGCATACAATTTCCCGACGACGCTGAGAAGGCTTATACCGCGGTAATTTATGCAGTCCTGCCGTGACCCCCTTCCCTTAAACAATGGCACGATTACGGCTTTGCACCAATCTCCCGGTACTTGCCCACTTCGCCAGCACAAATTGAAAAGGCGGTACAGCTGGCTAGCCACTATGCCCTGTCCGGCCCTCAGCATCTCGACGGTAATCCTGTCATACCCTGCAGCCTTACCTAATCTCATACTTTTCAACGCTTTCACTATTTCCATGCTTATCTCACTTTCATCCACATTTATATTCGTTTCCATGGAAGGTGCCGGATGCTGCACCTACACTTCCTCTCTTTCAAACAAACTTTCAAAATACTCTTTCCATCTCTTTAACACACATTCTTCTCCTTTTATAATGCTCCCATTCTGACTCCTGATTGTACTCAGCTCCGAGGTAGAAATGTTTCCTCTGGCTGTTTTGATGGATTTCCAGAAAAACTTGATGTTTGACTGGAAATCTTCAGTGAGCCTCCTATCAAAATCATCCTTTCGTTCTTCTTTCTTTCTAGACACAACTTCTTTCGCTGCTGCTTTCAGTCTTTTATACTTTTTTCTATACGTTCTTGCTTCCTTTATCTCGTCATCCGTTGCCTTTTGAACTTTTTGGTTAGCCTTTGTTGCTAACTAATCCAACCATGCTTTCTTCTTTTCTTGCACAGCCCTTTGTACATCTTTATCCATCCACACATTATAGTTCTTTCTTCCTTTCCTTCTTTTAGCTACCCCGCATACCTCAATAGCAACATTCACGACCCCTGTCTTAAATGTCTCCCACAAATCTTCAATCACACCTATCTCTTCTATGCCTTTAAAACATTCTTTCAGTTTCACTACATACTCGTCTTCCTTTTCTTTTTCTTGTAGATTTTCCACTTTTACTCTTTCCAAAACACTCGTAGGCTCGGCCTCTCGGTGTCGCCATCGTTTAAAGAGGCCACGCATTCGGCTATGACCAGAAAGTGGTCTGTATCGAGGCCTACACCGCGGTATGCCCGAGTGTCTAGCACTTCCTCCGTCTTTCATCCACGATTACAAAATCAATCATACTTCTACACTCACTCTCATCTCTTGTATACAAATGGATCTTTTTGTGGTCAAACATTGTGTTAGCCACGCTAAGATTCCATTCCAAACATACTTCAAGCAGGCGTCTCCCATTTTCATTCACTCTTTCGTCCCCAAACGTCCCCAGAACTCCTTCATACCCATCACGCTTTACTCCAACCCACCCATTAAAGTCCCCTAACATTACGGACCGTTCATTTTCTCCGCATTTATTCAAGACCTCTCTCATGCTATCCCAAAATTCCTCTCTCTCTTGTAGGGCTTTTTATGACCCACCTCCGCGCAGATCCGTCGGTGCATAGACCCCAAGGATAAATAAGCGTGTGAGTCCGACTTTTAGCCTAATCCAGAGGAGTCTTGGGCTTACACATTCATACTCCATCACACATTCAACTATTCGAGAGGAAAGAATCACACCAACTCCCTGACAGCCTCGGTTGGTTTGGGGGACTCCCGACCAGTATGCCGTGTAGGGACCATGAACCGTGGTGTCACATCCCTTCCTCTTGGTTTCGTTCACGCACAGAATATCTATGCATCGTTCATCCATCATCTGACATACTTCATCTACCTTACCATCCATTCCTCCTCTTACATTCAACGTAGCGAAGCGGCTCTCCATGGGCCGCCTTTCGCCCCCGCGGGAAACGAGACGTGATGGGTGGCGAACCACATCGCCGCCATTTTGGTTACTTAAATAATCTTTATTAATATCCATAGCGTTCCCACGAATAGCTAGGGAAAGGTTTGTCCACCCCAGCAGAGCCCCGCATGCTAAGGTAAGGCTGGCCTAATTCTGGGTCGCCCGGTCCCAGGGCAGTGTGGCACGCTAACGACTAGGCTTGCCCCTAGCCATGCATCCATCCGCGCGGCAGACGTTGGATTGGCGGAGAGGGTAGGAATAGGGAAAGGGAAGGATAGGTGGTGTGAAAAGGAATATTGGTAAGTTAAAGTGGGAAATAGGAGATGTTGGATATTACCGCCCAGGAGGGCAAGGGATAGGACAGTAATAGCTAGGGAAGCCGGGGTCGCATACCCGTATACTGTACCACAACTACCGGAAAGGTAAGTTGGGATAAGTGTTCTTTTATATAAGTACTTCTATAAATTTAAACAATATTATATATATAACTCATAAACTTTAAGAAGCAGAGAGATTCGGCATGATGGTATGTATGTACCGATAAAATAAATTATCCACACACAAACAAGATACTCAAGTTTAGCAGATTAACTAGAATCTGACAGTTATAGCTATTTCATTCATACTGCCTTGGTTGGATTCCTAAAATTGATACCTATAGATAGCGATCAAAGTGTGTTGTTATGAACAGATAGTCAGCCGAGCCGTGCCGAACGTCAGTCAAGTCAAGTCAGCAGATAGCCCAGTCGCGAAACATTTGTTGTGAGAGTTGGTCGCCGTCGTCGTTGTCAAACACGACTTAAATTTTAATAATGTCTTCTAAGTCAGGGACTTTTAAAAATCCATTCTCGAGGCCATGGATGACCGAAAGTGGAGCAGCGGCTGCGGCTGGAGGATCCGGGGCAGTTGGGCTGAAAGGAGTAGTGGCCGGCGGAATTACTGGAGGCATTGAAATTTGTATTACATTCCCGACCGAATACGTGAAAACACAGCTCCAGTTAGACGAAAAAGGTCAGTGCATAAAGCGCATTTGTATTCACACTTACTTTCATTCAGTAATTGCCTTGCAAACCGTATTTGTAAACAATATTGTTTCGTAGTTTTCTGTAATAAACCTGTTATGGACATCGATTGCGTCAGAATTACTAATTAATAATATCTGGAGAAGTGTACTTTTCCGGAATAGTAATTCCAATTGGATTCTGATTGTAGTTTTGTCGATTTCGAGGTTAGAAGACCTTGAAAGTGATTCCGTTGGAGTGTTGTTATGGACTTTGCTCGCCGTGAATAGAATGAACAAACATGCTTAATTTGGCAGATGACTCGAAATTTACTTCTCGAAAACTGAAATTGTTTATTTAAAATCGAGTAGCGGCCAATATAAATTTTTTTTTTTCTAAATTTAGGCTGACCATATTATTTGTAGTTGTTAAGTATGATTATTTCCTTCAGATCAGATGCACAAACAGCAAGCCATCATTTAACTTTGGTTGATAAAATCTTTATTTGTATTAAGTGTGTATAGATTTTTCCTTAAATTATTATATTCCAATAAAATCATTAACTTAAATAAAATATTTTGTATATGTCATTAATTTCCTTAACTTAGTTGATTTCTTATACATATAATGCATTCTAAAAACAGATTTAAAAATACATGATGAGACTGGCCTATACTACTTATAACCCAGTACTTTTATATAATACTAATATAATATATCCTCACGCCTTCCCATAAGGGTCCCCGAAGGGGTAGGCAGAGGTGTATGGGTAATACCCACACACCCACTTTCCGCCAGAGGTATATTAGGTGCCAACGTGACAGGTGGCGAGTCCATCGCCGTTACTCAAGCACGACCATACATATGCCCCTGAATTTCTTCTCAGACGTATGCAGGTTTCCTCTCGATGCCTTCCCCCACCGTTCAGCTCGTGGTGTGACTAATCACTGTACTTAAGTTAAGAAAAACTCATTGGTACAGTCGGGATTCGAACTTGCGGCCTTTGCGTCGCAGGCAACTGCTCGAACCACTCGGCCACCACGGCTTTTTAATATAATTTTTAATATATTTTTTATAATTATAATTTTTTAACTTAAAAGTTAAAAAAGACTTACAGTACTTTTATAAAAAAGATAATAAGCTTAGTACAAACAATTGTTTTTTGCTCAATGTATTGCCCTGGGAATTCATACAATCTTTATCAATACCTTCATATTATATAGATTCATGATATAAATATCTTATCAAGATAAACTGCATGGTCTTTATGCTTAAATTTATAGCATTGTCATAATTGGGTTTGAGTAATTGTTACTATCAGGTTTCTGATGTGAAAGTAGTAGTATTGCTATCCGTGTGATGTGATTGCTTTGAGGAATAAGTCAATATGATGCCCACAGTCACACTATCATCACAACCAAAGATTACAATGTATTGATCACAACTCTCACCATCTGTCACATTATTTATATTATATTCTGTGGTTACAAAGGAGCTTATTTGGATGTTCAAGGTGTGGAATGAATACTGATACCTGCAGAAGTTTCCCCAAAAGAATTCAGTATAGGGTCCTTCGAAAATGATCTGAGGATACTTTTTGCAGGAATTTTCTTTTCCCATAAAACTCTCAGTACCTGCATTTCATCTTTAACTATATGGACAATACAAGTGATAGCTTGGTATCACAATTCCTTAAGTTATGTCATCACCAAGCATGCAAAAGTTTTTTTTATATACCACATGGGTGGCAATTAAGCATGCGGTCCGCCTGATGGTAAGCAGTTACCGCCACCTATGGACGCTTGCAACACCAGGGGTATCAATCGCGCGTTGCCGACTCTAATTTATATTTGCCACTTACAACAACTTCCAAGAGAGTAGGATATTAAAATGATAGTATGTGTTTACATTTACATCAAAGTACATACTTATTAAGATTCTGAACATTGCAAACGAACTCATAAAAAACCTTTTATTCTAAGTCATACAGAGGACATATATTGAAGGTCATGTATGTGTATTAATTGCAAGGGAAACCCTGCTAGGAGAAGTAGTGGAGACACAAATTGCCGGGTTTTATTTTTACATTTGTTCCCCTTTTTTAAATTTGGCATTAATAAATAATAAATACCTCTGGCTGGACAATTCCACACAAATTGACTTAGTCCCAAATTAAGCAAAGCTTGTGTTATGGTAACTAGACAACGATATATTTACTTATATAGATAGATATATACATAAATACATAGGACATCCAAGACTAAGGTACAAATTCTCGTGTTCCTCACACAAATATCTGTCCTCAGCGAAATTCGAACCCGCGACCTCAAGTTTCGCAGTCAGGAGCTCTAACCACTAGACCAGATGGTCATCAGTTTTACATTTGTTCCCCTTTTTAAAATTCGGCGTTTTTTTTTTTAAAGCAGTATGCTTAGCAAGCAAATATCCCTTGCAGTTCAGCCTAAAAAGTCTATGTAGATGTGTGAAGAATTAAAATTTCGGTTATCTCATCCGTGTACGATCGATCATGCGCAATAGTCTGGTCTCACTGAATTATCTCATTGAGAGGCTGTTGACCTTCCGTGTATCCACTGTGACCTAGTTCTCACGGTCAATGCTGTTGAGATACAGAAGTATATCACAAAGTGGATGAACTTTTTCATGTTATGAAAAAACGATATGTGATTGAAACCCATTTGATTTTAAAGGTTTTTTTTAAAAAGCCTTTGTGTTAATCCAGCTAATAATCTATCTCTGCGCCAAATTGCATCCAATTCTGTACAATAGTCTTAAAGAGGAACAAACGTTCGCATTTATAATTATTAATAGCTGCGGTTTCGCATTCGTAAAATTTGATTTCATTCGATTATATGTACTGGATTTTTTCTGTTTAAAACAATATGTGTGTCAATGCAGCTAATAAAAAAAATCTTTCTCTGTGCCAAATTTCATCCAATTCTGCTCAGTAGTTTTTGGGTGAAAGAGGAGCGAACATCCTCAAAAACATTCACTAGGATCATCAGGGCATAATTGAATTTTATTTTTGAAACATTCCTTTCAAATTCCTCTGCCCGAGTGAGTTTTCTAGGTACTTAAGTATAATTATTTACGACACATCAAGCTTTACGGTGAAGGTAAACATCGACCGGATACCTGCATAGGTTAAGAGGAAATTCAAAGGGGCAATTTGTTGCAGGAACAATAGACACGCCATCTAGCGCGATTGCACTTAAATTATCACTGGTGAAGTGAGGGTGTGGCAATAATAATAATTATTATAATTCGGTTCCAGGTGGTACCAAGAAGTATACCGGTATATTTGACTGTGTTAACAAGACTGTGAAAGGCCATGGATTCCTCGGTCTCTACAGGGGACTCAGCGTCTTGCTCTACGGGTCGATACCGAAGTCTGCTGTTAGGTAAGCCTCTGATTGATATCATGACCTATTGGCCATGTAATAGAATGCAACATCGGAAAACATTTATATGTATTATGTCTACAAATATGTACTTATTTGTACTATTTATGGTAATATGTATGTTTAAAATACAAAACATATGTATAAATGTTAATCTTAATATATATATTTCTTGTGTGCGTGTGTATGTGACTGAACTCCTCCTAAACGACTGGACCGATTTTGATGAAATTTTTTGTGTGTCTTCAGATGGATTTGAGAATGGTTTAGATTCACAATTGGACCCGATAGGTGGCGCTGTGATCGTGTTTTAGGGCATTTACTTTTTTCACCCAAGCGAAGCTGGGCGGGACCACTAGTAGCTTATAAAAATGCTGATTATCTACCCAATATACTTGCGTCGATATGGTCTGATTTTAAAATTTTTAAGTTAATGTCATCATGATATTACACTTCTGCCTACCTCTTGTGGGTAGGCATTAAAATATATATGTGTACTAGCTGTCCCGCCCAGCTTCGCCCGAGTGAAAAAGTTAAATTTCCTGAAACACGATCGTAGCGCCACCTATCGGGTCCAATTGTGATGTAAGCTATCCTATCTTTTAAGTTGGATCAAACTGCATACTGTGTGTAAATTTGATTGAAATCGGTTTAGTAGCTTAGGAGCCCATCGCGGACAAACAACGTGACGCGTAATTTATATATCCTTATCCTTATTCCTTATAATATTATAAATGTGAATGTAAGTTTGTTTGTTACGCTTTCACGTAAAAACTACGAAGCTGATCATCATAAAACTTTGTACACATATTCTTGGAGGTATTAGAAGTAACATAGGATACTTTTTAATGAAAAAAAAAAATTTTACGAAAGATAAAAAGCGGTCCACGCCGACGAAGTCGCGGGCACAGCTAGTATTAAGATATATAAGTAATACTGATAGGCTTATAAGTCCACAATTTAATGTTATATTAACGTGTAAACAGGCGAACCCGTGACGTAATTTTACTAAAACTTAAAATATATTCTTTCAAAATACGATGGCCTAGAGAAGTATTCAAGACATTTCTTATTCTAATAAATTGATACGCTATTTTCATCTATGTATATAGCATTGGGAAATGTTACGCAAACGCGGTGAATGATTTTATCTCCGTGGGCCAACTAAATGGTAACATCGTTCAATTCACGTATTTTATTCTCTTCGACTATTCTACTTTTCAGCACCAAGTCGCTAGAAAAACATATATGTATGTATATATGGAACTTTGCTGATACATATACATAACTACATACATATCATCACGCCAAGTCCCTAACGGGGTAGGCAGAGAGTATAGAGCGCCAGTTCTCTCTAGACTTACATACCTCTTTCGCTTCGTCCACATTCATCAGTCTCATCATACATGCTCGTCGGTTTCGAGTACTCTTACATAAGTAATATATGTATAAGTAATAAGGGTCCCCGACGGGGTAGAAGATGTATAGGTAATACCCATACACCCACTTACCCCCAGAGATATATTTTACATAAACATAGATGAAATATTTAAGTGGTCTTATAAAATTAGCTACCTGCCACTGAAAGTGCCATTAAAATTCCTTCAGCCTTTTCTGAGATTACCCGGAACAAACAGATCACAGACAATCAGTTTTGGTTTTCTAAATTGCGTTTTTGGTATTTACTACTGCATAATTTCATATGACATCAAACAGATTGGCCGAAACCGTAGTGGCCGAGTGGTTCGAGTAGCCTGCGACACAGAGATCGCAAGTTTGAACTTGACCGACTGTACCAAAGAGTTTTTCTGAACTTAAATACAGTGATCCCACCACAAGCTTTACGGTGAAGGAATCTCTAACCCTAAAATCAGAAGTTCTAACCGGAAGGTCTAGACCAGAAGGCCGTTAATTAGAGCTGAGATGAATCTGCGTCTCGGTACTTCTACAAATGGATAATTCAATAGCGATGAGATTATCCAGATGAGACGCATTTTTCGCTAATTCGGTCGAAAAACATCCTGGGTACTTTCAAGTAGGTATTTCTGGTCCATATTAAATGCCAATGTTTCCTCATCGTCTATCACCCACTAACTCGAGTGTTGTGATTATTTATCGTCGTTAGTAGCTACGATAAGATAGCGCATCGCATATAACTATAACGATATTTCACATTTTGGCGGCCGTTGGTTACTAGCAAGCATTACTAAATATCTTATATAATATATCCTCACGCCTTCCCACAAGGGTCCCCGAAGGGGTAGGCAGAGGTGTATAGGTAATACCCACACACCCACTTTCCGCCAGAGGTATATTAGGTGCCAACGTGACAGATGGCGAGTCCATCGCCGTTACTCAAGCACGACTAAACATACGCCTTTGAGTTTTTTCTCAGACGTATGCAGGTTTCCTCTCGATGTTTTCCTTCACCGTTCAGCTCGTGGTGTGATTAATCACTGTACTTAAGTTCAGAAAAACTCATTGGCACAGTGGGGATTCGAACTTGCGACCTTTGCTTGTGTGACGTGTGTTATGGTCCGCGCGGAATAATAAAAGTGAATTAAATAATTAAAAAACAATTAAACATTTATATTTTTTTATTGAACTTGTAGTAATTTAAAATAAACCAAAGTGTAAGGCTAATTTATTAGATTATTGTTGTAATTCATATCTATTTATTATATTTTATCGATAAGTTCGTAATTAGTGATACGTTCGTATCACTGATTTGTATAATTACTATTTGTATCGATAATATTGTTCTATCGATTCATATTGTGGCAGCACTATTTTGAAATGAAGTGTGAATGTTTTGAAGTGTTGATTTGATTTGATTATACCCACATAGCTTGAAGCGAGAGGTTGTTTCATTCAAATCTATTCACATCCTGATAATCAACGTATTTTTATGGGATAAGCAAGTTATCCTTTAAAAGAAACTACTATGTGACTAGGGTTCCATGAAATCTGCTTAGAATATCTCTGCTGCAGGACGAAACGCTCGTCTCTTATGCTACCACAGCAACCAAGGAAAGTGTTTATAGATACCGTGAAACACACTACGTGTTTGATTTATTTTGAAAGTGACTAGGGTTCCATGAAACCTACATAGAATATCTGTGCTGGCAGGACGAACCGTTCGTCCCTTATACTACCAAATCATAGTGGTGTTTATATTTCCTACGTAAGTCTGAAAAAATACAAATGCCAGCCAGCCTCGCTACGGAATCAACTTGCCAATTGTCAGCTATTGAATGTTATGCGATACCTCCGTGGGTCGAGGCGACTCACGTGTCTGCTAACTGGAGCATTTACAACAGATAACAAAGGTTCATTATGTCACTCGCTGCACGCACACAGATAAATTCAATGACATTCAGGTCGTTCTGATCTAGACTTGGAGCGGAGGTTTTATTAGGGAAATGTAAAAAATAGATAAAAAAAGTACCTACCTACTCAAGGATGGGAGCGTTAAGGGTACTCCAGGCCGCAACAGAGGTCTGTAAGTCTAAAGGGAACCGAAGGATTTTATTCCAGCTCCTGGTATAAAACAAAACCCCGAAAAAAGGAATAGCGATGCTAGCGAACGGGGGAGTAAAGAAATAGGTGGATTAGACAAATTGTAATATATACGATTGAAAATAGAACCGACACGATGAATGGATAAGACCCTAAGCTTGATTGGCTTATCAAAATGATTCTGACTTGCGTTATTTTAAGAGAGGTAGGGCATAACGGGTTTCCCGTTCGAATTCGGAGCTGCCCGACTGGGGCAGGACCTCCACCTTATAGAAGTCCGTAGCCAAATAACACAATTTTTTGTGTTGTGTTCCTACGCGGTGAATAAGGTTTCCAGTAATGAGCTCCTTGGGGAGGGGGGAGGATTGTTACATTGTGTTGGAAGCAGAGGGATTAAACCCATTATGCTGCCAACACAATATAGCTCTCCGAACACAGAGTGGCAACGCGCAAGTGATACTTCGGTATCGTGAGCGTAAATAGGCTACGGTAACCGTTTCCCATCAGGTGGGCCGTATGCTTGTTTGCCACTCTTGTTGTATAAAAAAAAAATATATATATATATTTAACGGTCAAGTGTGAACTACTCGTATCGTACTATAGAATCTAATACGACACACAATGAAATAAAAACCTGTACTTGTTTCCTAAATTTTCATGCTTTTACTAATTAATACCTACAACTGAAGTGCTTCTGTAACTTCAAGTGGGAGGGGGTTAATTTAGAAATTTAATATTGGAATAGGCCTACTGGGACAAGCTAATCTGTAGTGAGTTAGGTTTTAAGAAACCCACAGGTGCTGCGAGAAGATTAAATCACCTATCAGGTCCTATCGGGCGAATAAATATGAATAAGATGGAAAATAAATAGTAAGAAATGAATAAAAATTGTGATACAAAGAACAAAAGAAATCTAAATCACAATAAACAAAGATGGAAAATAAATAGTACATACATACATACATATCATCACGCCAAGTCCCTAACGGGGTAGGCAGAGAGTATAGAGCGCCAGTTCTCTCTAGACTTACATACCTCTTTCGCATAATAAATAGTAAGAAATAATATATGTTTAACAAAGTCAACAAGTCGAACATACACTAGACACACAACTAATTTGGCCTTCTACTCTCGCTTCAAAAGTAGTGGCACACTTACCTTGTATGAAAACCTGTTGTCATAACCATTCATTACAACTCAGACGTTTTAATGTTTATCTATAAAGGTTTTTATGTATAAGATATTTATACAGTTATATACTCACGCCTTCCCACAAGGGTCCCCGAAGGTGGAGGCAGAGGTGTATAGGTAATACTTATACACCCACTTTCCGCCGGAGATATATTTTAGGTGCCAACGTGACAGATGGCCAATCCATTGCCGTTACTCAAGCACGTACAGTCGTGCTATACGCCAGTGAATTGTTTCTCAGACTTATGCAGGTTTCCTCCCGATGTTTTCCATCAACGTAAAGCTCGTTGTGTGACTAATCACTGAACTTAAGTTCAGAAAAACTCATGGGTACAGTCGGGATTCGAACTTGGGATATATTTAGTTATGTCATATCGTGGCGTGTTCTTATGTAGGTTAATGAAAACGAGGTAATGACACCTATCTGTTATATAAGAAATTTTAAAGTATTTTTTATTCCAGTTCGTAATAGCTAGTAATAAGCCAATGACACCCGGCTGCTAATTAGTTACTGTAGTCTATTTGCGGCGATAGTAAGACGTTAACTAATAGTTGGATTAGTCACACCACGCGCTTTACGGTGAAGGAAAACATTGACAGGCAACTTGCACAACTTTGTACTTAGATATATTTAGTCGTGCTTGAGCAACGGCGATAGTATCGCCATCTGTTACGTTAGCACCTAAAATTTATGTCGAAAAGTGAATGTGTGAATCTGACACACTTTGGCTCACCCCTTCGTCCACGGACCTTCGTGAGAAGGCATCAGTATATACCAAACGTATAGTCACTTCCACGAATTTAGTACCAAGTTATGTAAACTGTCAATGCACCTTAGCTCCGTTTACGAAAGCAATGCGTATTATATATATGCGATATAAAGTGGAACAAGATGGAAAAGTCCCACACCGGGTAGACGAATACTACTATAAACTGAATTCTAGTTCCTTTATACATACATGACGATTTCATCCAATTCCCTTCATTCGTAATATTGCGTGAAAAAAATAACAAATTTTGTCATAAACTCTCATAACTCTGTATTTATCTTATATAATATTTATTCCATATTAAACAAAAACTACCAATGAAATAAAACAAATATTACGAAGGATTTTGTATGATTATAAATAAATAATTTCTTTCTATCACAGATTCGGTGTGTTCGAGCAAGCAAAGCTATACATGGTCAATGAGAATGGCACGCTCTCGACGACTGGCAAGTTGGCTTGCGGTCTGTCCGCTGGAGTGGCCGAGGCCATCTTCGCGGTGACTCCCATGGAGACTGTCAAAGTGAAGTTCATCAACGATATGAGAATGGAGAAGCCCAGGTTCAAGGGGTTCTTACACGGCGTCAGGACTATTGTCCGAGAGGAAGGTCAGTAGTCAGAATGAACGATATAGATAGTGCCATCCATGAAGACGCGCCCCACTATTTCTAGTCGAGGGGTCGCGGAATGCGGGGAGTATAACCTGAGTCTGTTCATTGTAGTGTGCGTGTGTACTCAGGAAATCAGTGTGTACCGACAATACTCATACATTAGTGGAAGGTTGCACACCTATACTATAAACTATAGGGAAGAATAGTGGGGTGCGTCTTCGTGGATGGCACTGACCATTGTTAAAAAGCATATAAGTACCGAGTAGTTTATTTCGGCATTTTTTTTATCTTGACAGGTTTTCCGTCTTGTAAACGGTGATAACTGTAATATTTTATATTTAGTAAGTTACGTGCAATAAGTATTCCCTGTGTCCCTATAGGTAGTAGATACAATTTTATAAAATATTTTTGATATGGTTTGATAATGGATTGCGGATTTGATCCCCGTCGCGAGTTGTTATTTATATGTGGATGAAACGAAATACCATTTTGCTCACCAATGGTCCATCTGCAGGTGTGGGCGGCGTGTACAAGGGTGTGACGGCGACGGTGATGAAGCAGGGCAGCAACCAGGCCATCAGGTTCTTCGTGATGGAGTCCCTCAGGGACTGGTACAAGGGCGGAGACCGGAACAAGCCGGTGCCCAAGTACATTGTGGCACTCTTCGGTGGCATTGCCGGTAAGTTGGTACATACTACATACATACATACATACAGAGGCAGAGACCACTTCTTTCCACGTGCTTCGATCCTTACATACTTCTTTCGCTTCGTCCACTTTCATTATTCTCTTCATACATGATCTTCGGTTGGTTGTTAAGTTGTATGACTAATATTTGTCACATCCACTTACTGTGGTGTCATGTCACGCTTTAGCAAACTATAGAATATATCTTCACGCCTTCCTACAAGGGTCCCCGAAGGGGTAGGCACAGGTGGTATCCATATACCAATTTTCCGTTAGAGATATAGATATATTAGGTGCCAACGTGACAGATGGCGAGTCCATCGCCGTTACTCAAGCAAGACTATACATACGCCTTTGAATTTCTTCTCAGACGTATGCAGGTTTCCTCTCCATGTTTTTCTTCACTGTAAAGCTCATAGTGTGACTAATCACTGTACTTAAGTTCAGAAAAACTCATTGGTACAATGGGAATCCGAACTTTACTCGAACCAAACCGCCACCACGGCTCATGTATATTAAAATTAATACCCTGTGGGACAATGCCACACAGACTGACCTAGTCCCAAATTAAGCAAACCTTGTGCTATGGTAACTAAACATCGATATATAATAAACTAGCTGTATCCGATACTTCGTCCGCGCGGAAAAGTGATATTAAGCAGCATTATTTTTTTTCTAAATAATGTAATTTTTTTACAAACTCGAATGTAATATTAGTTTATATGTAATCAAGAGCCTAAAAAATAAGTTTCAAGCTTCTAGGTTCAAAAATGACGTAGCTTCCATCCTTCCTCCAAACTTTCATCCCCTATTGCAACCCTTTATTCGCATCAAAAAGTAGCCTACGTCCTTCCTCAAGCTCTAGGCTATCTTTGTACCAAATTTCATTTAAATCGGTTCAGTAGTTTAGGCGTGAAAAGGTAACAGACAGACAGAGTTACTTTCGCATTTATAATATTAGTAGGGATTAAGTACAAATACTCGTGTTCATCACACAAATATCTGCCGTTAGCGGGAATCGAATACACGACTTAAGCCACAGTTGGGCACTCTGACGACTAGCAGAGGCGGCCTATAGTCATGAAGACACTCACTCAGTTCACATAACATCATACAAACGTTTCCAGGCGCGGCGTCAGTGTTCGGCAACACTCCAATCGACGTGGTCAAGACCCGCATGCAAGGCCTCGAGGCCTCCAAGTACAAGAGCACTTGGGACTGCTTCATCAAGACCTGGAGGCACGAGGGTCCGCTGGCCTTCTACAAAGGTACCGTGCCCCGACTGAGC
The DNA here is from genome assembly GCA_945859725.1 of Drepana falcataria. Classification (NCBI taxonomy): domain Eukaryota; kingdom Metazoa; phylum Arthropoda; class Insecta; order Lepidoptera; family Drepanidae; genus Drepana; species Drepana falcataria. Next base: position 2,083,098 of record OX243941.1, on the reverse strand, counting down.
CGCGTCGTGTTCGACGTTGCTATCACGTTCACCATATACGATAGCATCATGGACATGTTCAACTACGCCTGGAAGTAGGTTAAAAGGTAGACTTAGTGATATCCACGAAGACGCGCCCAACCAGTTTCTAGTCGAGGGGTCGCGGGAGTGTGCGTGTGCACTCGTAGGTAATCAGTGGGCATTATCAATACTGAAACTTTAATGGAAGTGTTACGTAAGCGTTAACTGGGGGGGCTTTGCTTTGCTTTGGTCGATATCGTGATTACGTCAGCAGTTATTATATACTTTTTTTTACACTAATGGAAACCCCCAAATTTTATTGTACTAATGATTACGTAAGCATGGGAGGGGTGGAAGAGGTATGCTTACTTTTGCTGACAAGGGGAAGGGGGGGAGGGGTAAATAATTGGTAAAAATCCGCATACGTACTTGAATGGCCCCAAGGTTGCACACTTACACTTTAAACTAAAGGGATGAGTAGTGGGGCGCGCCTTCGTGAATGACGCTATCTATACGCGGTGCGGTGATGGGTAACTAGATGCAATATGCCGCTTCAAAGCACTATTGTTGTAGGTATCTAGTTACAATCGGTACCTTAGGTTTCATATGCAAGACAGTGTTTGTAGGACTGACTTACAGCCGATTGGTACCTAATGCACGTTGACTATATTCCTACCTCATCGCTAGCACCTGTATAAATATTATTTATTTATAAATATATTTTTGTGTACAAAGCTCGAGTCGATCACTGTTATAATCTAAGTGGTATGTTTTGTTAAGTGTTAAATATATGCATACAATATTTTTGTAGACAAGGTTTAGTGAGGTTATCCTACCGTTTGCTATTTAAATGTCCTGCTTTATACCGACTTTTGTGTCACCCTTGTTAGAGGTGCCATTACCACAAAATAGACAGTTACCGTTGAAGACTATAGACAATTGTTACGTGATATTTGCTGACAGTAGTGTGCCCTGGGACTTCACCTATATGTTACCTGTTCTGAAACTGAAGAAATTGCGGAACAATTACTAGTGTCCTATTGTATTGTATAATAGACCAAATAAAGTTTCAGTGGATGCGAAAGTTAGACAAACTGTCAGTTCATATTACTGTAACAAAACAGTATTCAGTGAATATTTCGTTTACTAGGGCGACGTGCAAAGTTACCAAAATTGAACCTTATAGCTAAGAATATAAGGCCGTGCTTAGCGCGCGTGGCCTATGTAGTTACGCGTACATATATGCATATCATGATAACAAGTTTCGTACACAAGAGCGCCGTGCAAGTTTACAGAAATTGAACCTTATGTGTAAGAAAATAAGGGCATTTGCTTAACTTATGAGCATATTAGCATTTAGCGGTGTTATATAATTTAATGAATGTATTGACATTGCTTATTCATATATTGATATCTAAATCGCATTTCTTGTTTATTCATGCTAAATGAAATAATTTTGAACAGGCTATTTGTTATTTGTGAAGAATAATCTTTAAGTTGCGCGCAATTATTTATGACGTTTTATTTTATATTATTATTTGTTAGCGTTTTATTTTTTGTGGACCGCGGGTATTTTTTTATTTTATTGTTCCTATAATTATTATTTGAAGATTTATTTATGTATATTTTATTGAATGTGTGTACGCAGTACTATTTTTATTTGTTATTCTTGTACAGAATTTTGTTCGTCATTTGAGTTTAGCAATTTTACGAATTATTACAACTTTTGTTGTGAACGATCTGAATGCAAGAATTTATTGAATTTTATCTTTTGTTTAGGCCTTGGGACGTGGATGTAGGTTGCTAGAATAGATAATACATTTAAATTCGTAAATTGTTCCAAAATTACAAATGGAATTGTTATCAACAATGGATTCATCGGCCTACATACCACCGAAAGTGTTTACGTTAAATGATACCAAATCTACATTTCCATTATTTTGTACGTTATTTTTTTAATGCACTTACTTGAGGCAAGCCATAGTGGAAAGTATTGTCGATGTCACGTTTGTCAGTTACTTCAAATTGTACCTATTAAGGTACAATTTGAAGTAAAATAAAAATAAGTTGCAAAATTGAATATTTGGAATATAAATTAGATCGTTAATTGAACCTAGTGTTGTACCGTAAGCTTGGAAGGTTGCTAATGTACAGTTGACTAATCAATGTTTTTAACTAAAGCAACTTCCCTTTGCAGTATACATCCCTACTTAATATTACAAATCCATTCAATGAATTTGAATGACATTTGGTATGTGGATAGAACTTTAAGAACGGACAGTGTATTTTTTTTATAGAGCTCACTCCATAAGGGATGAAAGGGTCGAGAGAATTCAAACTGCCTTTATCTTAATATCGCGGGAAAAAGCGTGCGGGTTTAATAATATGATATGATATGATAAATTAGGTTTAAAAATCTGTTCCTATGTGATACCATGTTAATAGGGGACGAAATATTTTAAACCTAAATTTATTATATTTTTTTGTTATTTTATAAACACTAAACCAACATCGGTTAACATAGTGCACGCTTCAATATGTTTGCTGTTATTTAATGAAAAAAGGGTACTTGATTTCATGCTACGATCAAAGATGGCGTTACTAGTATATTATTTAATTATCTTCTATTTAGAGATATAAGGGTTCAAATAGGTGAAGGCAATTCTCGCTGACGAGTGCTCGTTATCGCAAGGTATGAAAAGAAACCGTATCCGTACACGATTTTTTTAGGTACCAGAAACGTTTCCAAATATATATTTTTTTTTTATTTACACGACTTTGCGAGAATTGGCTTGCATCATCCTTGATATCAGCCAGTAAGCAGATTCATGAACTTACGCCTCGAAATGAATGCTAAAGAGTATTATGGTGATGGAATATAAAAATGGTAATCATTAAACATTATTTGTTTCGGATGCTGCTTACTGGTTGTATTAACCAAATGTCTAAACATTTTAAGTCTGTTTAAGCGCTTCTTTGCTTAGTAATTTACAGTTACGTAAATGTGCTTTAACTATGCATTCTGTGTCTTTAAATTTTTCTGATTAATGGATGAAGTCCTCAAACGGCTCGCATCGAATTGGCAATGTTCAACGGATGTTGCGACAGCCGCATACGATCTACTCTGTTCCCTCGCTTGCGAACGTATCCGTTTGCGCCTAGTAAAATAGTTTCAGTCCTATCATGTTGACGTTTTCTAAGGCTGAAAGGATCCGATTGGGTACATTTGAACGGACCTGATCGTTGCAGAAGACGCCCGCAGTCAAGCTGCTGTGCGCGGCTTGGTAATATAGACTAAAGTATTGTGAACACGATCTAATATCGTTTAAAGATTGTTAAATTCGTTTCGATGCGAGCCGTTTGGTGGCAATTTTCCTACAATTATTATTTACACTGCTGTCTATTGCGATGGTCATTGCCTTAATTGAAGGGATTTTATACACATTCCACATTGTATTTTCCGCCGTTTATTTGTCAATATATTTTTTTATATTTCGTATCATTTTACAGACGTTGACATGTTTTCGATTGACTTCTATTATGTTTTTAATGTTAAACGAAGTAATAAATTGTGTAACAATTGTTCTTGTTTTTTATTTTGTAAATCCTTTCTAAGCTATGGCAATACTAAATTACATTTTATGTGGAGTTTTTGGCGGGTATCAAGCAGACTCCATCTCAAATCAACGACCTATGCTGAGATCCGAGTTTCCTACAGCTGTCCGTTCGTAATACTTGAAAAACTAACCAACTTATTTTAATCATTTAAAACTTTTCGTGCCTGCTCATGCGGTGAGATAATAAAAAAACAATGAAAATGCTTCATAAGCAACATTTATTTAAAAGTAACAACGAATTATGATACATTTCACTGGTATAAGACTGTTCGACAGCCAACTTCTAAATCACAAACAAAACCCAAGACCACCACCCAATAAAAAAATATGACCATAAACTATACTTATTACATTACATAAATATAAATTTAAAAATAGTTGGTCTTTAAATGCAAAATATTAGGCACACATAAATCACCTTTGTTCTCACATACGACCCCATTACATCAATTGAATATTATTCACGAATTTTCATAACTTCCATTTACAATTAAAACGGATAGTTCTTAACTTTAGCGAAAGTCGACGCTGGAACGCATCTGTGGTTAATGTTGTAGCTATCGACTAATGCCATCTCTGTCTCGCTCAGTTCGAAGTCGAATATATCAATGTTCTCTTGAATGCGAGATTTGGTGAATGATTTCGGCAGGACTGGAATGCCACGTTGTACCTGAAAGTTTTAAAATACACTCGCACTTTACCTAAATATATTCCACCGAAAGACAGAATCGACCTTTGCCTACGGCCTACCCCTTCGAGGGCCCTTGTGGGAAGGTGTAAAGATATTTTTGATTATTCTTCTAACTATTCATTATTAGATCTGGCCGAAGATAACGAAGTAAAACGTAAAAAAAAATGTACTGACCAAATATCTCAAGCCAACTTGGGCCCTTGTCTTCCCGTATTTGTCGGCGAGGTCACCCAGCTTGGGGTCAGTTTTGATGACGTCAACGCCGGCGAACTCCGGCCTGGCCTCGGAGATCAGGCCGAGCGGAGTGTACGCCACGGGCACTACCGAGTGCTCGTTGCAAAACTGCACCAACTCTTTCTGCGTCAGCGTTGGGTTGATCTGAAAAAGGATAAGTCTGATGATAGACAAAATTCTTCACGCATCACCCACCGCAGTTCTTTAAAGGGGTAAGGCAGAAGTGTACGCATCCACGTAGACTTTACAGCATTTTGAATGCACGAAGTAAACTCTCATTGAAATCCAAGGTGAGGATTTACACGACGTGCATTCGACCAATCATGACATATGCGGTTTTAGTGTTCGCACACACTAGCAAGTCAACACTTAACCCCCTGCAAGTGCTCCAAAGCCGGTTTCTCCGGAGAGCCACAGGTGACCCGTGGTACATGCGTAATAGTCAACTCCACGTTGACCTTAAAGTCCCCACTATAAAACAGTTTTTGAAAAAACTGTCCAAACGTCATTTCGATTCTGCTGTAAATCCCCCCAACCCCCTCGTCGTATCGGCCGCCCCATACACTCCTTCCCTTATCTCGAAGATAAGGCGTCCAAGACATGCCGTCATCGAACCGGATGACGACATAACGGTCCTCCAGGACGCCCGACAAAAACATACCAACACTACACACAACCGACCACTGTTCCGTCCTCGCCGGCGAGGCTCGACGCGAATAAGCCGTAATGTTCCCCCCCGACCTCCTCCGCAAACGCCGGCCCGCGCCGAGCCAGACGCGCAAATCCCGCCCCCAAATAATATTTAATTAAAATGACCAGTCCAGCCCAGCTCTCTTGCTCGCGATCCAGCAACGCCCTAAGCCGAGGTTCGTACCCCACAGGGGGTGCCCTTAGCTGTGTTGCTTAAAAATAAAGTGCCTGGCTGGAGGCCTAGGTCTCGCCATTACCGGTTAAGTAGCAAAAGTTCCCGGAACTCACGCTACGAGAGAAAAATTAATATCTTCGCTGGATATATTTTAGTTGCACACCTCTGCCTACCCCTTCGGGGACCCTTGTAGGCAGGCGTAAAGTCAGATAGATATAAATCTGAGTTGACGAATGTTTTGACCTTATTTTTGCTATAAAGTTAAAATATATGGTAGTATATTATATGGTAGATATGTAATATATGGTAGATAAAGTAATATATGGTAGTATCATTTTTTTTTATGTCATTAATAATTTCTGAAAGTAAAACTCAAAACATCAGGAGAATATTATTTTGGTATCGCATTTGGTATAATTGAATTCATCGTAATGATAATATATTCAATATTATCTATGACTTCTAGCAGACAACTGCTCTATCTTCTGTGGCACCAGAATTTGTATATTTAAACATTGATGCCGGATTTAAAATGGAACAATGAAACATTATCGTTGTCATGTCGTGAAGAACATTCCAATGTTATCTCTAGTGTTATTTAAGAGTATTGTCATCGAATTAATTTATACATACCTATTGGTCTAATAAATGGCATCCGGAACGAATACATATAAAAAAAATGCTAAAACTGCAGTTAAAATTCAAATTGTAAAACGAACAATTGAACATTGAGGCACAATGTGATTACAAGGATACATTATTGCAAAACACTTTCTATTCGTGGTAAAGTTTAATAAACTTGCCATTTACCTCAACCTGGTTAACAACGGGTTTGACGTTGCAGTTTTGTAATATTCTTAACAGTTGCTCCTCGTTGAAATTTGATACTCCTATGGCTTTAGTCAGGCCAAGTTCCAAGGCATCCTCCATGCCTTGCCACGTGTCCATGAAGTCTAATTCCAAGTCTACGCCATCGTCCTGGGATTGTTAAAAAGAAGGTTGAAATCTGTAGGCGCAGTGGGCTAACTAAAATTTAAAATTAAATTCAGCCGCGGTGGCCGAGGGGTTTGAGTAGTCGCCTGCCGCACAAATATCCGAATTCCGACTGTACCAATGAGTTTTTCTGCACTTAAGTGCATTGATTAGTCACACCACGAGCTTAACGATGAAGGAAAAATCGAGAGGAAACCTGTATACGTCTGAGAAGTAGGCAATTTAAGCCGTATGTATGTGTCGTGTTTGAGAAACGGCGATGGGCTCTCACGTTGGCACCTAAAATATATCTTTGACGGAAAGTGGGTGTGTGGGTACTACCTATACACCTCTGCCTACCTATTCGGGGACCCTTGTGGAAAGGCGTGGGGATAAAATATATAAGTATAGATATTGTTGTCTAATTACCATAGTACAAGCTTTGCTTAATTTGGGGCTATGGCAAATTGTGTGGATTTGTCCCAAGTATTTATTTATGTGTATAAATAAATACTTGGGACAAATCGAATCAAGTCGAATGAACATACGCACTAATATAGTTAATTATCAAAAGAAAAATAGCACTAGCTACAGGGTGGTTTCGTCAATGGATTTGTATATACTTACACTGACAGAAATTGGCCAGTGAACTAGGTACAAGTCAACATAGTCCAATTCAAGTCGTGCCAAGGACTCCTGCAGAGTGGGAATCACATCGTCTTTCGCGTGGCGATCATTCCAGAGCTGGCAAAGACAATATAGTTATTTATTACCAGTACATCAGCAAGTATGAAGAGACTGATGAATGTGGACGAAAGAACCCAAAGTATGAATGGTCTCGTCAACTTGTATACAACAAAATTTATTGAGTAAATCAAGTGGACACTCAATAACGAGAATACAGGAGCACTCGAATCCAGTTCTTATGTTTGAAGAGACTTGTGGATGTGGCGAAAGAAGTCTAGACATAACTAGAGCGCAAATTCTCTCTGCGAACTTCGTTAGTAGCTATATATTTCTTCAAAGAATATTTATATACATTTATGTTCCGTCCAGACTTACAGGACTCAAATAATTATTATTTATTAAAAATGTTTTGAATGCTGTATTTTATATATTTCTAATAGTTTATATGCATTGTTGTAATAAAGTACATAATATGTTAGTTATTCTAATAACTAATAACATAGATAATATTAATCATTTGTTTCAGAAAATGTTCTTAAATCTATTACAAATGATTATTATTATCTATGTTCGAATCCCGACTGAACCAATGAGTTTTTCTGAACTTAAGTACAGTGATTAGTCATACCACGAGCTATACGGTGAAGGAAAACATGGAGAGGAAACTTGCATACGTCTGAGAAGAAATTCAAAGGCGTATGTATAGTCGTGCTTGGGTAACAGCGATGGACTCGCCATCTGTCACGTTGGCACCTAATATACCTCTGGCGGAAAGTGGGTGTGTGGGTATTACCTATACACCTCTGCCTACCCCTTCGGGGACCCTTGTGGGAAGGCGTGAGGATATATTTATTTATTTATCTATGTACAATCAATTTTACTTAAGGTTTATTAAAAACTAGCTGTGCCCGCAACCTTTCTTCGCGTGGAAAAGTGACTTTAGGCAGCATTTTTTTTATATATCTATTGGTTTATTATACATACATACATATCATCACGCCAAGTCCCTAGCGGGGTAGGCAGAGAGTATAGAGCGCCAGTTCTCTCTAGACTTACATACCTCTTTCGCTTCGTCCACATTCATCAGTCTTTTCATACATGCTCGTCGGTTTCGAGTACTCTTAACGTTCCCGTCCTTGAGAGTCCGATCGATTTGATTCAGGTAGTTGGAACGTGGCCTTCCTCTGCCTCTTCTTGCACACACTTTTGCTTTGTATATCTGTTTCGTCAATCTTTCTTCACTCATCCTTTCTATGTGTCCAAACCAACGTAACATGCCTTTCTTCATCTTTACAATCACGCCCTCATTCACGCCGGTTGATTTGCGAATCTCTTCATTGCGGATTTGATCTAAAATCGTTACTCCGCACATTTTTCGAAGCGATCGCATCTCAACTGCATTCAAGCTATTTTCATACTTTCTCTGACATACCCAGGATTCGCTGCCATACAATAAGGTAGGTACCAATATCGCGTTGTGGACAGCAACTCGAGCATTCTTGCTCAGACTTTTACTGCCCATCAACGCCGACATGGCACCATTCACCTTATTTCCGGCAGTTATCCTTCTTTCAATATCTTTTTCATACTTTCCATCTCGTGTGAACATGCTTCCAAGATATACAAATTCATTCACTTGCTCTAGAATTTGCCCATTTACCGATATAGCACACTCGGTACACTTGGTTTATTATGGATATGTTAAGAGAAGCTTACCACAATATATTAGTGAAAACCACATCTAAATAACATAATATTTTTGCTCATATATGTGACAGGGATCGATAACATTTTTATGATATATTTTGATTGATTACATCCTGGGAGAACAGGAGACAGTCACTACTCACTTTGGTGGTAATGAATAGCTCCTCTCTGGTAACAACTCCTTCCTTTATCTTGGCGTTAATGGCTTGTCCAACCTCTTCCTCATTATAATAGCGTGCGGCAGTATCTATGTGCCTGTAGCCATAATCTATGGCGTCTTCCACTGCCTGTCGGAACTGGCCAGGATTGGCTTTTCTCTACAACAAGCATGAGAGAGTTTTAATTAATACTTGCACGAGTACTGGAACATATTATGCTCTAAAGTTTTTCGAAAGCGGTGAGCATTTATAATTGTGCATGAAGGGAAAGAGGTGTATTAGTGTGGATAGAACCAACATTCTCTCTGCCTGTATATATATTAACTCTGTTATAGGGTCACATCAGCTCATTTCCACCTATCTCAACCTTCATCATGAAATAGTCTGTTTTGGTGAAAGCTGCATGAAAATGTGTTCTTGTTTTTTATTTATTGTCAACTGACAGACAGAGGCTATGGTGGATTTTGTTCTACAATAAGTAATAAGGTATTTTTGTCTAAGTGAGCCTGGAAAATCAAGATTCTAGCCATACATTAATATCCACAGAATAAAGATGTAGGGTGTAGATTGTACTGTCCAAAAAATTTTATCACTCAATACAGGTACCTATTGTGATACAGGGATAATATTTTTTTTTAATATTCATCACACCATGAGCAGATGATTAACAGTAAAGAGAAACACTGTGTCTGGAAACTTGCATACATTTAAGTTGTAATTTAAATATGTGTGTAGCCATGGGAATGGAATGGTGGGTCAGATAGAACTGGTATACTAGTCCCTAAGTCTTAGACTTAGCATAGTAATTTGTTATGTAATGTTTGTTTCTTATCTGTTTGTAAAAGCTAATTACGTTTTTAGTTGAAAACAATTGCATCTTCTGGAGTCATTATCCAAATTTTAATAAAATAGTGATGTTGTACTTATTTGGAATATTTACTTAGTAGGTACTTAAAGAAATAAGTCACTAAAGAAACAATCTTTAAATCAGAATAAACAGAATATTAGAACCTCCATATTATATTTTCTTCATTAAATTATATATAAAAATTCGGGAGCCCGAGCTCCTAGAGTTAACCTTCATGCAACCTTATGACACTGGTGCTTGCTAATTATATAAAAAAAATATTTAAAAAAGCTTAACACACTTACAGCGTACGTTCCAAGCCCAACTATGGGCATCTCCTTCCCATTATTTAGTAAAATTTTGGGAACTTGTGCGATCATTTCGAAATTTTTATTTAATATTTCGAGGGCTTCGCGCTAAGCTCTTAATCGTCAAGTGTACAGTAAGACGAGTGTCGAATGAAATAAATTCAAAAACTTTTAATAAAGTTTAAAATACAATAAACTATTTACATAAATTGTAAATAACTAAGTCACCAACAGCACAGACTACCAGTCAATAAGACATCGAACGATCAAATGAAATTAACAATTGAGTGAATAAAATACTCCGTGTTGATCGGATAATTTTATTGATTCAATAAATTTATTTTCAGCGAGTTTCACCTTCCACATTTCAATCCTTTATAAATATTCGTAAGTTTTTGGTTTTTAGCTTTCGCGCTCATGTAGCGTGTACTTTTACACAGCTGTTTTTGTTTCAAATTATTACACTTAAACCAGGGTTTTGTTCAGAGGTCATACTGCCTGCCTAGTATTTATAATAAATAATAATTGATCTGTAGTAGTTTAATTATTTGCAAGCACGAAACAGTAGCAGGTTCGTGACCTTTTGAGTTAGTTTTATCAATGGCTATTGGCTCCTAACGACGTAGATAGAATTATCGTTACGAGTTCTTTTATTTGTATTGTTTCAACTGCTTGTCTGTCTGGTCTGTGGTGATATTGGATATTTTGTAGTTACCTGCGGCACTCGACTCGGTTGCTATGTGAATATTGTGAATGACATGACCATATACATTGTAATCTTTGGACATGACAGTCGACAGACTATTCCCAAACCAATAGTCCAATTACCAATGGAATGAGATAAAATTATGTTCTGTTTGTTCATTATTTAACTGAAATAAAAATATTCAAGTTAACCATGTCGAACGATGAGAGAATAAGTAAAGAAAGTGCTGACGCAATTGTTACATTTTTAAAATCAAACATACCTAAATCTGATGTCCCTGATATTGACAGTGCCCTCAGGAAAGACTTCATCCTAGCTAAAACACGAAGCAAAGCACAAAAACGAAAACGCTGTAAAAAGAAAACACGCGCTTTATCAAGAAAAGAGAAGAAAGCGTTAGGGTTCTATGAAATTCCCAGGAAAAGCTTAAAGTATAACGATGTGATACCACTTAATGAAACCTGGTCTGAGTATATTAGTCAATTATTAGAACTGGACAAACCTTTACCAGATTGTACCAGTAAGAATTGGGAGTCATTTACACACTCATTGTACAAGGCAGATTTTCATGGGTGTATGTTGAAAGTTATTAGATCAAAGTGCCCTAGTTACATTGACCAATTGGGTATCTGCATTATGGATACCAGAAATACATTTAAAATTGTTTCTAAAAATAATGTTGTTATAACGATACCAAAAAGGGACTGTGTTTTTCAAATGTTTATAAATAAGTTAAGAATTACGTTATTTGGTAAGCTTCTGTGTGTACGGCCAGCAGAGCGGTCAACAAAAAAGATTAAAGGTCATTTACACCCAGATCTGTAGAATGGAATGCCTTATTTAAGTATAAGATAATTTTGTAGGAGAATATAGGTACTGCACAAGAACTTGCTCTATCTACTCCAGTTTTAAATATAATAAATGGATGAAAAAACAAACATTGCAGTTTCCTGTGTGTGTGGCTATGGGTTATTCTATTTATTTTTATTTTAATGACCCAAAGACATATCTTTATTTTTTGTTATTACATGTAATTATAAAAAAATATAAACAGAGCTATAATATATATATTATAGCTCTATTTATAATGTATATCTCTACTCTTTCAAACAAAAACTAATTAATGGAATTTCATGAAATTTTACCCAGAAACAGGATGTTTATTTTATTTGAATCCAGTATATATAAAATTTTAAGTTGGTTTGCTTTGCATGCTTTAAAAACTCCTGCACCAAATGAGCTCAAATTTTGACACAAAATACAATCAGTATATTCATAATGTGAATCTTGAAATTGGGTGTGTTTAGTTTATTTACCTGGCACATTTTTTATCTAATGCTTAAAATTTTGTTTTTATTCAACATAGTGGCATACAAGCATATGGCACGGCCCCATTGATGGCGAACAGTTAATCTGTAGCGCGTTGCCACTCTGGTTCGGAGAGTTATGTTGTGTTGGCAGTATAATGGGACGAATCCCTCTACTGCCAACACAATATAACAATACTCCTCCTCTCCAAGGAGCTCATTATTGCAAACCTTATTCATTGATCAGGAACACTACACAAAAAATTGTGTTATTTGGCTAAGAACTTCTTTATGGTAGGTATCCTTCCCCAGTCGGGAAGTTCCAAATTCGAACAGCAAACCTGCTATGCCCCACCTCTCTTAAATACATGCAAACTGTAATAATAATAAATGAGAACTGTTCCTTATGAGAATTTAATGAAAGTAGATTGTGTTGTTTCTAGAAAAGATGTCTAATTGTTTCTAACTTGTACATGTTGGCAGACCGCAGACTGGTATAGTGGTCCGAGATCCGGGCTGCGAAGATTAAGGTCGCTGGTTCGATTCCCATGGAGGGATTTTTTTTTATATAACATGATGACAAACAAGCATACGGCCCACCGGATGGAAAACGGTTACCCCAGCCTATTTACGCTTACAATACCAAAGTATCACTTGCGCGTTGCCACTCTGTGTTCGGAGAGTTATACTGTGTTGGCAGCATAATGGGACTAATCCCTCTGCTATCAACACAATATAACAATCCTCCCCCCTCCCCAAGGAGTTCACTAACTGGTAACCCTATACACGGTGTAGGAACACAACTTCTTTAAAGTGGAGGTTCTGCCCCAGTCGGGCAGCTCCAGATTCGCACAGGAAATCCGTTATGCCCTACTTCTCTTAAAGGGGTAGGTATTTGTGTGATGAACACGAGTATTATTATCGTAGCCTTGGATGTCCTATATATTTATGTTTATGGATGTCTTATTGTTTATGGACATATATATCTGTTTAGCTATTTAATACTTCGATGTCTAGTCTATCGGTTTGAATTTTGAAATGTGTTAGACAAAAAGACTAGAACCACGTCAAAAAAAAAAAAACTAAATGTCTGATATTAGTGTAAATCCAATCCAAATGAAAAGTCACTTCCAATGTCAAAATAGAATTTAAAGTTTGTCTACTGACTTGTCTCAATTGGAAATCAAATCGTTTAATTGTGTCAATAAATACAGACTTTAAGAAAATAAATAGCTATTATTTTCAAGAAGAATTTAATATTGCGTCTTTAGTATGGCCAACAATAAAGAACGCGACGAGCCCGTCATATTAGCGCACCAGAGCTATCTAAAAAAAGATTATGCATCAGCACTGCAACATCTGAATGAGCTGGAGACCCTAGTGGGTAGCAGCAACAAGAGAGTTCAACATAACAAAGCCGTTATGGAATTCCACGCTGGTGAATTGAAAAAAGTGGATAAGTTCAAAAAAGCGATTGTACAACTCACAGGGATTGCATTTCCAGAAGTTGACTTCAGAGATTCAGTTTCACCGTTTCTTCTTTACAATTACGCAGTATTACTGTATCATTCTCGTTACTACTACCAATGCACTGTTGTCTTAGACAAATTGTTGAGTATTAAAAATATTAAGGACTCGAAACTGCACCAGCATGCTGTTCTACTATTGCTTGAAGCAACTCTTTGCCGCCGCACCTATGATAAAACCTTAGAGGTAGCCAAGAACCACGGCGAGGCACTAAGGGCTAACAATGAATTGAGTGACCTGTTTGAAAGACTAGTTAGCAGAGCACAGTTGTTAATTGGAAATAAAATTATACTCAATTTGAAACCTGATTCAATTGAGAATGTCTTTATAATAGCACAACAGTTGTTTCTCAATGGAGATGTGAATGAGGCAGCAAATACTCTGGGGCAATATAAAACTCTGAAATACAATTATGATTTAAAAACTCAGGGAGAAGATATATGGGCAGCTATCAACAACAATCTAGGTGTTATATATTTGTCATTGAAAAAGCCATATCTCGCATCTAAATACTTTCAACATGCTGTGAAGGAACATTTCAAAGCAATGGACAGTGAAGACAGCGAAAAACTGATTGCATGTCGGGATAGATCACTTTATGTATACAATTTGGGCTTAGCTTTACTTGTGGCGAATAACTCGGAAGGAGCTTTCGAGTGTCTAGTAGAGGCTGCCCGACACTACCCCAATAATCCTAGAATTTGGCTCCACTTAGCTGAATGTTGTGTTAAAAAATGCTGCAGTGATGAAGCCCAACAATATACAGTCAAGAAATTGGGCAGTGGCTCTCATACAAGAATCTTATTAGCCAAAGATAATAAGGAGAAATATTCTACGTCAGGAGAATCCTTTGCCATACCATCATTGTCTTTGGAATTTGCTGCATTATGTTTGAGAAATGCAGTTACACTTCTGCCTAATCAAGAGCCACCAACGGATGTAAAGGCGCCATTAATCCAAGCTCCACCTGGACCTCCTATAAACTGGAAGCAGCGATGTGAACTGAAGAACTCTACATTTGTTCTGCAAAGCTATGTACTGTTACATTTACAGGATCCCCTGTCAGCCCTAATGAGTGCGAACGACTTGTTGAGTCAACCAGAAGTATCCAGCAGTCACAAGGCTTGGGCACACATATATGCTGCCGAAGCACTTATTAATTTAGACCGAATAACAGATGCAGTGGAACATTTACACCCACCAATGATACATGACTTAGTCTCTGTACTTCCCTATCAAATGCGGGATATGATTGCAGTTTCCGTATGGGCCAAGGCAGCAGTTTGCCACATATTGAGAGGAGATTTAGTGACAGCTAGAAAAATATTAATGCAAATAAATTCGCCACGTGTTTTACCATTACAGATGTATTTGGAAATATGTACTGGCAACATTGAGAATTGCCACACGATTCTCAGAAAACTTAGATTTTCCAACCTCTCTCTGTAATAGTAATACATTGCAATAACCGCATAAAAAATATATCTTTTATTTATACATAAATCTAAATAAAATACCTAGAACAGCCGTGGTGGCCGAAGTAGCTGCCTGCAAAATCCAGAATGCAGGTTTAGGCTGTGTCTCTGCCGACACAAGGATAGTGTTTTACTTGCGGAAAGTTTTGTATGCTTATTACTGGCGGTCATGGGAACTTCTGTTATATATTTTTGAGTCTTGTCCATAGTTTTTTTCCCACTAGTGTCTTTTTATACATAAGTCTACAAGGAATATTTAATTTGCTGCGTATCTTAGTAACTGCTACCAGTACTTTATGTTACAGTATACATTGTACCATGCAGTAGTAAGTAAGTATACCTATAAAATAGATTGTAGGTAGTCTATGCAGACGTCGCAGTTCGCACGTTTTTTTTTTTTTTTTTTTTGTATTGTCTCTCGTAGCGTGAGTTCCGGGAACTTTTGCTACTTAACCGGTCAATGGCGAGACCTAGGCCTCCAGCCAGGCACTTTAGTACTAAGCAACACAGCTAAGGGCACCCCCTGTGGGGTACGAACCTCGGCTTAGGGCGTTGCTGGATCGCGAGCAAGGGAGCTGGGCTGGACTGGTAATTTTATTTAAATATTATTTGGGGGCGGGATTTGCGCGTTTAGCTCGGCGCGGGCCGGCGTTTGCGGCGGAGGTCGGGGGGGAACATTACGGCTTATTCGCGTCGAGCCTCGCCGGCGAGGACGGAACAGTGGTCGGTTGTGTGTAGTGTTGGTATGTTTTTGTCGGGCGTCCTGGAGGACCGTTATGTCGTCATCCGGTTCGATGACGGCATGTCTTGGACGCCTTATCTTCGATATAAGGGAGGGAGTGTATCGGGCGGCCGATACGACGAGGGGGTTGGGGTGATTTACAGCAGAATCGAAATGACGTTTGGCCAGTTTTTTCAAAAACTGTTTTATGGTTGGGACTTTGAGGTCAACGTGGAGTTGACTATTACGCATGTACCACGGGGCACCTGTGGCTCTCCGGAGAAACCGGCTTTGGAGCACTTGCAGGGGGTTAAGTGTTGACTTGCTAGTGTGTGCGAACACTACACCGGCATATGTCATGATTGGTCGAATGCACGTCGTGTAAATCCTCACCTTGGATTTCAATGAGAGTTTACTTCGTGCATTCAACATGCTGTGAAGTCTACCGAGCGCGAAGGCGGCTCGCGCGCGTACCGCCTTTACGTGGTGACGGAAAGAAAGGCGTTGATCGAGGATCACACCCAGGTATTTGGTTTTTTCTTCCCATGGAATGGGTTTGCCCAAGAGGGTGATGGGGGCTACCCGTGGGCGTTCGAGGCCTTTCCAGAATAGAATGGCTGCGCTTTTGGTCGGGTTCACTTCAATTCTCCATTTCCGGAACCACCGCCCCAGGGCTGTGACCGCGGATTGGAGGTTGTCGTGAATTCCCTCGGGAGTTCTACCTTTGTAGTAGATAGCCGTATCGTCGGCGAATAGAGCGCTTTTAACTCGTCTATGGAGGGGAATGTCGCTAGTATAAAGCGTGAATAGGAGTGGCGAGAGCACTGAGCCTTGCGGGACTCCTGCTCGTATGGGATGGGGGGAAGAGAGTGTGCCCTCGACTCTGTAGCGGAAGGCACAGTTCGCACGTCGCGCCAACTGATTATTACCGTTGGTTGAAAATATTATTCTGACTGTGGTATATTCATTCGTTCAGTCAGTATATTAACAAACAGTAGTCTATGGTTCAGTTTAGTTCAGTCCTAGTATATTAATAGTAGTCTATGGTTCAGTCAGTCATCTGCGTTCAGCTTGTCGGTGCGTTGTTGTGTTGTGTTCATGTTGTGTTTTTAATATCGCTCGGTGTATTAATCACTATCTGTCGATAATTTCAAATTTAAACCTGTAACCTAAGAAATAGGATAATTATTTTAAAATATCTTTAACTAACTTCTAAGTTAACTCGTCTTACATTGGACTTTTAAGCTGGTTAGTTAAACGTAAATCGTTGTTATAGCAAAACAGTTTAACCGAATATTAATAATAAATATGTCTCGTTAAATAAATATTTTTTAAAAACATTATCATGTCTCGAAAATCATTATTCTTGCTAGCGGCTGCGGTTGTGATGTTATATTTCTCTATAATATTGTTTATGTTGAGCCCTTTACATGGAGCGAAAACGACATATTATAGCCATAATTATTTGAATAATTTTCCATTTCGGCAAGTTGTCCCCCGCGTCAATTGGTGCAAAGAATTACGATGGCGCTCACCGCCGTCGTCTAATGTGATCGCTTTGGCTTCTTACCCTGGCAGTGGGAACACTTGGCTACGATATCTTTTACAGCAGGTTACAGGTACATATATTAAATATCCACAATACCCTTTTATGTCAATGGAAAACCTTCAAAACTATCCCAATGCCTTAGATTATTGGAAGCTACATCCTTGCACGTATCCCCCTGAAAAGAAGTCAAGCAAACATCACATCATACATTCTTGTTATATTACTATTCTTCCATGAGCAGGGCTATTATTTATTTATTTATGTTTAGTCATTTTATTTAGTTTCTAAAACTGTGGCACTCTTGAAATAGTTGTAAGTACATTTGTCCTTGGTAAAGAGAGTATATTTACCTATGTTTCTCACCTCACCTCAGGGGTGAACATATAATATTACACACTTTATATTAGCTTGGGTTGTATCTATGTATGTATGTAACGGAATCTTGAACTTAATTTTCACCAGTTTCCAGAAGTCTGATTAATTTGGAACTTTGCATACATATCGAGGACCGATGACAATACACTAATAACTAAAAAGTAGAAAATAAAAAATAGTTAAAAAAAACTAAAACACACGCTTTTTATAGAAAACCAAACTAAAAAATAGAAAATAAATTTCGATAATATCTTAAAAAGCGTGGGGTGCTTATTATTATATATTAGTAGATATTACCGAAATGATAATCACTCTACTCATATCTGTCAATAAAATATTTATAACTATCGCACCATGCACCCCATGCTTTTTAAGATATTATCGAAATTTATTTTCCATTTTTTAGTTCGGTTTTTTTAATCATTAGCTTGTATGTTATTAAATTGATTCCTCAACTGACTTCATAGTACCTCTGCAAGAACAGAATATAAGAGTCACTTTGGTTAGGTACAAAGTTGAGGTGTGGTCATAAGACCATTTTACTAGTATTCTTTGCCTACTCCATAGGGACTTGGTGTATGATATGATATGTATGTATGCTTATGAAAAATTTTCAGGTATTGTTACAGGCTCAATATATATGGACTTTGGTCTAAGAGTGCACGGGTTTCCAGCTGAGAATGTCACAGATGGTTCTGTACTCGTTGTAAAGACACATGAGGCACCCCCACTGGATCCAGACAAATTTAAATCTGCTATACTATTGATAAGGAACCCTAGAGATGCTATATTGGTAAGAAAATGAGAAATAATATAGGTGTAATTGTGGCAATGAAAACACATTATAAAACTGGCTTAATTTCCTTCTTCTGTTTTTATAAGCAATTGAACATTATTAAAACCTTATGTATAAAAGCAGTTCATACTAAAATAATTTTAAACTTTAACTATATGAATTACAAATCACAACTGTATTGTGGAGTGTGCTTTGACTACAGCTGACATACAATTGTATAATTGACATAAATACATGGGATGTTCAAGACTACAAATACATGTGTTCATCACACAAATATCTGCCCTCAGCAGGAATCAAATTCACAACCTCAAGTTTCGCAATCAAGAGCTCTAACCAAAAGACCAGAAGGCTGTCTGGTGAGGTTTGAGGTTTAGTGGTTATTAGAAATACTCACCTGTAAACCCATACATACATATCTATTACCACATAAATGTATAATGGGCATTACTCATAGAAGATTTATCACAATAGATAGGAACAAATGATCCAAATGTCCATAATAATTGTGTACCTTGTCACATTTTCATCTTGCCATATTGCCTTCACTGTAAATTATCCATGTTCAATGTTACTGACAATGTCAATTCTGTAGCTTTTTATGTTGTGTCAACATTTTTAGTTTGCAGATCAATGCGGTCACTTAACAATTGTGTTGCGCTTTTATTAAACATGATCATGAGTGCTCCATGCCAGCGCGTTAAAGTGTTTTCTGGTAAATATTGTTTTCATATTTTTGATTTTTTACTAAATCATTGCATACATACATGTCAAGCCACCGAGTCTGTAATGAGGCAGGCAAAGAGAAAGTAGAGCACCAGCTCTCATTACACTTACTGACTTCTTTAGTTTCATCCACATTCTCTCTTCTGTATCTTATGTACATGCTCGCTGGTTTTGAGTACTCTTGTATTCTCCATCCTTTAGTGTCCAATCAATTTGATCTTTGGACTTCTCATGGACTATTCCTCATTTTATATTTGTTTCATAACTTTTTCTTCACTTATATTCCATATATCCAAACCAATGTACCATGACGCTCTACTCTGCCTACCCCGTTAGGGACTCCGATTGACATGTACGTAAATAATTAGATTATTATACTTTTGTTAATTTCCATTAGAGTGAATAGATTGTGTGAATAGGTAATTGACATGTGTGAAAAACTAAATATTAGGAATTCCAAGTAGCACTATCTAAGGCACTTGTTTCCTTGTAAATGGTGGGTATGTAGGTGTTAATTATGTTAACAGTCAAGTTGTTTGGTAAGAGTTATACGCTATAGGTCGTTGTACACGAGAATATATATACTAGGTACAAAATTTGTAAGTTTGCATTATATGCAAGTTTCATTGCAAGTCAAATTAAATTGGTCGTTGGCGCGCGGTTTCTTAACAGACATCTATTGTTACTAACTTTATACTGAAAAAGCCTTCACACGGTATGCTGCAGAGAGCGCCAGCTGCCTCTAGACTTTCAGACCTCTTTCGCTTCATCCACATTCATCAGTCAGTACATACATGTCGCTCATTTGTATTATTGTAGGATTCAAATATTGTATGTGTTATGTCCAATAAAACAACATTATTCACGAATCACATGTATTGTGCTAGGTAGCAAAACACAGACTGGAAATATCCACAATATATGCTTACAAACTACCCACTTGTACTTTTACTAATCTTATTGAGAAATAAGATTAAATAAGTACCCACCAGATACATAACAGTATGGAAATGGAAGCTTTAGATTCCAAAGTCCTAATACGTCCGGCTTTAATTGTAGAGCGTCATTGCGCGCACTATGGCCGTCGCTTACGTACACACTACTAAATATTGAATACTTAAAATAATACTCTGCAATAAAAAAAAAATCTTAATTTTCTTCCAAATAGTAGTAGGGCCGTGGTGGCCGAGTGGTTTGAGCAGTTGCCTGCGACGCAAAGGTCGCAAGTTCGAATCCCGACTGTACCAATGAGTTTTTCTGAACTTAAGTACAGTGATTAGTCACACCACGAGCTTTACGGTGAAGGAAAACATCGAGAGGAAACCTGCATACGTCTGAGAAGAAATTCAAAGGCGTATGTATAGTCGTGCTTGAGTAACGGCGATGGACCCGCCATCTGTCACGTTGGCACCTAATATACCTCTGGCGGAAAGTGGGTGTGTGGGTATTACCTATACACCTCTGCCTACCCCTTCGGGGACCCTTGTGGGAAGGCGTGAGGATATATTATATTATTATTATATCCTTTTATTCCATTTTCTTTTTTATTCAGGACTTCAGGGTTGTTTTTCACATTTTGCTCTTAGCACAGGTGCTATCTCTTGAATAGAACGACCGCGCCTCTTGGTCTACCCAAGGTCTGCCCCTGTTTAACCAGCTCGCGTAAGGACGAAGTTATTTACATAATACTTGGCTTGAATGTTACAGGCAGACTTCAACCGGCTCCATAAAGGGCACATAGGCACGGCGCCCAAGTCGGCCTTCCAGAGGAGCTCACACGAACACAAGAAGTCCGGTAATTTATTTTCCTACTAATATAAAAAATGCGAGTTTGTAAGGATATTTCTTCCTCTCGCGTAAAAACTCCTAAACGGAATTAGATAAAATTTAGCACCAAGAGAGATTAGCTGGATTATTAGCTGGATTAACACGTCTTCCAATGAAATCAGCAAATGTCATAAATGGCTGGTTCCCATGCAGATTGGGTGCGATACGTATCGACGCAGCTGACAGTGTGGGAGTCCCTACACGATCTCTGGCTCACTCGGTTCCCCGGGCCGCTCTACTTCGTGTTCTATGAGAGCCTGGTACGAGACACCAGAGGAACCCTACACGGGTTGCTGGGTTTCTTGAATTATACTGCTTCGGAGGTGAGACTACACTGAAATATCATGAAGTTCTGAAGGCAGATTCGTTTCTCAATGGTCCGTCAATTCTTCTAGAAAAAATGATTTATAAGTGCCTTTTTAATTTGACTGAATTAAATAAATAAGGAAAATTATGAGATGAGATTGAATTAATGGTTTTAGAAAACGATGAATTTATTCATATAATTTCCTTACATAATTATATCGTAGTCATCACAGGTTTTCGCTAGTTAATTTTTTTCGGGTGAGCTTGGTTGATGCTAATTGTATGAAATTCTCAAGATTTTCAAGACAGACTTTAATGAAATTTGATTTGACCCAATTTGTACGTCAAAGAAACGATATCATTTCTACAAGTAGCGGAAGTAAAGTGCTATAAAATATGGATTTATTATTTTTGGTACCAGGCTGACATGAGTTGCGCGCTGGCCAACAAAGAGGGAATCTACAGACGCAAGAAAAAGCACCAAGACTTCGACCCGTTCACTGCAGACATGTATAAAGCCCTAGACGAAGTGAGGAACAGAGTACTATACAAAATTACAGATTATAGCAAACGGCGTAATGATACAGACAAAATGACTGGGTAATTATTTTAGGTAGACAATGGAAAATCAAGAAATAATCTCACTTTAGTTAAAAATTAGGAGTTAATGCATCAAAATGTCCTTGTTTTTAGATTTGGTAAAGTAGTTAATCTTACTAGAATATTTTCAGGCACGGCTAAGTTCGCACCTCAATGTAGGCTCGACTGTAAAAGTTGCAGATTGACGCACATCGTTGCACGTGTATGCATATAAGACAATTCGTCCGGATTTATTAGGAACCGACCAATTAAATAAATGTGTTGCTCTGAAAAGTCAAAGAAACGCCATTTATAGCATTTTAACTAGCTTGTCGATTCCCGGCGCACGGTAATTATTATGATATTATAGATTTTCAACTATCAGTGTCTCCATTCTGAAAGAACTCCAAAATATTGTCATTTGTCGTTCCTTATACAAATGACGCCGACTTTTCTACGTTGCTTGCACTTTGCTCCTGTTTTTTAATATTCAGAGGCGCGTTTAGTCCAACGGGAATAAAGACACAAAGAAATGTAATTTCTTTACATGCGTATACATGTTTATCATATTTCATTTATGAAGAATTGCGCTTCTATTAAGTTCGATTTAGTAGTTCTCTAAGTAAATCTGATTTTTAATCTTCCGAACGTAAAAAATATTTCTTGCAGGGCTGGCAACGCTAGAACAATGCAACAACCCTTGGTGTTGCAAGCGTTCATAGGTGACGGTATCTGCTTTCTTTGAAAAACAACTTTAGTATTTAGATCTAGATGTAGGTATTGGACTGTGACATATATATCTTCCAAAGTGTTCTATACTCATGACTTATATAGTGGGAGAATCACTGTAGCAGTAAATTGTGCGAAAATATCGTATCGCCATTACCTGACGTTGACATGACGCTGACGCTATCAGAAACTGTCAACGCGAAGAATTAGTCTTTGCATTGTATATTTACACTTTACATCTTCTCACAGGGGGATACCGTTTGGGTAGGCATATCAACTCCCTCTTTTCGCAGGACATATACAATGTTATAATCTTTATCTATTTAGTATTGTGGTGCACTTGTTAGAATTAAAATCGTATTAAATACTATAGTACTACGTAATATATAAAACGTACTTTATAAATATTGTAATGTAGAGTATACTGAAAACTCCCATGTAATATTACCGTTGTCTGATCGGGACACCTCGATATTACGTTATCTCTTCGTCCTTTATGTTGCCTTAGTACAAACTCTATGCATAGTACGTTCGACAGCACACCATACCTCGTCTGATAGTAAGCGCTTACTATCAGAGGGACCGTTTCTCACCTTTGTAGTACATAACATTAATTAATAGATACGTAGTACTTACTACTTACACTATTAGTTACTAAAAGCATTATTTCATAAGAAAATAAAAACAATGCCAGGTTTCTTATAAGGATTGGAAATCTGCAAAGACAAGTTTTTAGACTTATGAATGACAATCCGTGCGCGATACTTTTAGCAAAGCCGCAAGGTTGTTTGCCGCCTTTGAAGTATTAAACAGTTACTAAAGAACTAGAATTAACCTTTATTAGGAATTTTCAATTCGTATTAAGCCGTAATAGGTACAATTCACATATTAGGTGTTCGGTGTATGCAAATATATTTATGTGCCAAAGCGTTAGTGATTGTACAGTCTCACTCACATTGTCGAGCTTTTGATGGCGTAATGCCCCGGTGTTTTACAATATACATGCATAAAGATTATTACCTATATTATTTTTTTCTTATAGACGTGTTAATGTAGTTCCTAAATGTACGGCCTATTTTAGTTTTGTTGTTGTACGATTTTAAGCATAATAACCCCAACTAGTCACAAAAATACACTTAATATATAATATAGTTGTATGTAATAATAAATAAATGTAATTTTTTTGTTACTGGCAATCTACCATGAGTCTTTTACCTCGTACGTGATTATGTCAAAATTTGTGTGTCACCCCTTCCCACAAGGGTAGAGGCCAATACTTTTTTGAGATATTTCGTTCAATGTAAGCACCGGTAGTAGCGCACAACTTTCTCTATAAAGTTATCTTATACTCTCTTCGACAATGACCAGTATTTTGCAAGCGCCGGCCCGCGCCGAGCCAGTAAATTTGAAACAGCCCTATAATTATCTAGATACGCGGTAGCTTGTCAAGCCATTTAAATAATATCACCCAGTCTAGCCTCCAATAACGCTCTAAAAAGAGGTCCGTACTTCAGGGAGTGTGTGTGTTTTCTTAGCATCTAAAAATTGGCTAAAGGCGTTTTGGTCGCGCCATTGTCCAATTCCCGATACTTACGAGAGACAAAAAATTTCAAACAAAAACGCTGAGACGATGCAAACCTCATGATAGGCAGTCAGATGAATAGTTTTAAGTCTTAAAAAGTGGTCTAGTAATTTCGTTTTAGTGATTTTGTAGAAGGGAGGATTATTAATTATTATTTTAAGTACTGAATCTCAACGAAATTTGAAACCCAAATGTTCAAAAAAATACTTATCATAGAAGGCCTATATGTACTCATATTTCATTTATTGTTTACAGTTAAGTTTGATAGAGAAATATATCATTCCGAATTAGCGTTGCATTTGTTTCGAGTATTTTATATGACGTAAGATAGTGTAAGGATACGAGTACCTAGGTAGCTAGAACATGTGTTATCTCTACCGAATACTATTACTATTATTTATTTACTTTTTATCATTGAATTTTATTAAGTTACTGAAGAAATATTTTAAATGTAAGTGCGATTCAGCATTGCCTGTCGAAATAGTAGATTAAGTCTTAGCAATTTATTTAATTTTGTTTTTGTTGTACATTGAAAACCACATAGATATATGAATGTTGCACCTGTGATTCTCTTGTTCATGTGCAGTGCACGTTTGCTTTAAATAAACACTTTGCCAATTAAGTGTAGCGACTACGGTAAACCCAGATTTGAAATATAACCCGTATTAAATCTAGATTTTTAACAGTTTCTTTTTAAGTTTTTAACTTTATTTCATGATCTGGCATGATATTATAGAGATTTAAGATTTGGGAAGCGAGTTAATCTTGTAGACTCTTTATGCTGTTTAAAAGTAAAGGTTTGCAAGCTGATGAAGTCTGGTGATGTCTCTTCACCAACATGTTGGTTTGCTAGCTAAGTGGTATTTTTTTATGACAATTCCAAACAAATTGACCTAGTCCCAAATTAAGCATAGGTTATGTTATGGTAACTAGACAACGATATATTTACCTATATAGATAGATATATACATAGGACATCCAAGACTAAGGTACAAATACTCGTGTTCATCACACAAGTATCTGCCCCCAGCGGGATTCGAATCCAGCAACCTCAAGTTTTGCAGTCAGGAGCTCTAACCACTAGACCAGACGATCGTCGGATTAAAATAATTGTAATAATTTCTCTGCTAGATTTGATAATGGCTTTGTGTGTAAGTGACTTTTTGTTACAAGTTATGGATAAGTCACTTTATAATGTATTTTAACAATGCTATAAATGTAGCATTGTTGGTTAGATACAGGTCTTCTAATGAACTCATATTGTCCTTTACGTAATAAGCACAATTTTTCAAGAATAACTAGTGGTCTAGAAACTATTTGTTTCACTGTTATTTAGTTTTAAGATCTACAGAACTTTATATCACTGTCCTTGTGTACGTAACTTACATGAATAAATTGTACTGATTTTTTGCGTGTTTCTGTAATTCACCAAGGAGATGTGAGAATTAACTAAAAATAAATATTCAAAAAATGGCGGCGCATTGATTGTGTAGACAGTCTCTTAGATACATAGATTTTTTTCTGAATTATTAGTATATAGCTCCCAAAGAGGTTGCTAAACCACAAACTCTTTATATTTAGGTGACAATATAGATAGCGAATCCGGCGAGAACGGGGATTCGAACTTTTCGCAAAAGCGTAGATTTTTCAGCACATATCGGGAAATTTTTGCGGTATGTTTTTATTCAGTTCAGGAATGTAGTAAGTGAAAGATGTATTCGTAAAACTAAATATATGCTTTATTTCACATCGTGTCAATATTCATTGGTCACAAACAAGTTTGCACTTCGACAATGGAACTTACAATCGTTTCCTTTACAATATAAAATATATGCAGTTAACAACAATACCATCTGTTACGAATAAATTACAAAATCATTTATAAACAAGCTTGCGCCGCCCAATCGCGAGTCTCGCCAGTCTGTGTGAAATAAAGTATGAATAATATAAGTGTCAATACACGTGACCAGCAATAACAAAACTACAACCGATCACGCTATTTAAAAAACACTTTGTTAGTCCTTGTTTCTTAGAATCTATCGATTGTTTCGCGAGCTGGTAATATTATAAATGCGAAAGTTTGTGAGGATGTTAATTCCTCTTTCATCCAAAAAGTACTGCACGGAATTGGATGCAGTTTGATCCAGATATAGATTTGCTGATCGTGTGCCACAGTTATGCCGTTTTGGCCGAGTGGTTCGAGAAGTTGCCAGAAGAGCAACAGAAGGATTGCGACGCACAGTTAGGCTAGGCTAGTTCAAGCTGATCAAACTGTTGTTCAAGATGACAATAAAAGGTGTTACATACTAGAAAATGTCATAAATACTTTGTCTGTGTAACTTTATATTACAGTTAGAATCCAGACTGTACCAATGAGTTTTTCTGAACCTAAGTACATTGGTTAGTCACACCACGAGCTTTACGGCGACGGTAAACATCGATAGGAAACGGTTGAGAAGAAATTCAAAGAGGTATGAATAGTCGTTGTTGAGTAACGGCGACGGACTCGCCATATGTCACGTTAGCACCAAAAATTGGTATATCTCTGGCGGAAATTGGGTGTTGTGGGTACTACCTATAAACCTCTGCTTACCCCTTCGGGGACCCTAGTGGGAAGGCGCGAGGATATATATGACAGATACTAATTAGTCAAAGTACGTGATTGATATAACTTTAAGGATACGAGAACAACTTAAGTATACAATCACATCGAAACATCAGACTGCAAATCCAACTCCTCTAGTGTCAGAACGATGTGTACTAAGTGAAATGGTATTGTCTCTATCCCGCTCTAACATACGCGCCATTTCATCTTTCGAATACAGAATCTAGATATCTGGATAACTAACTGTGCCATGCGGGTCAACCGGGTTCGGGCGGTTCAATTTGCTTATCTCTGGGCTAATTCTCGAGTTTTGCGCTGAACGCTGCGAACAAACAAACTGCGTAATGGTAATGTTAGCGTAGATATTCGATATATGAAGACAAAACTTGCATTAATGAACACTGGCGGAGACGCGTTGGGCGCGACCAATATTTCGTTCGAAGCTGTAGGTATAATTAATTATATAATTCAACACGAATACGCGTATCTAGTCGGATATTCAGGTGGATTGACATCGATGCCAACAATGGATAAATCAACGAACGCACCGCAGCCGGCGTTAAAATTAATCACCAGTTAAATTTAAACTCTAACAACATTAAACTCTTAAGCTTTATACAAAATTATTATCAATATCACAAATAAAATACAGAACTGAATATCTAGCTTTTAGTATTAGTGTGGTGTGAAAACAAATTTAGTTATACACGTCGAGGACGCATCGACGCAATGATAAAGCTTAGTATAAAATGTCCCAGTAGACATGTTACAATAAGGCTTATACGAAGCGATATCAGTCATTTTATAATTATCTTACGACTGGAATAAACTGTATTTTATACACGTCAGTATTTCGAATCAAATATACAAATCAACCCATAAACAATGCGGCGCAGCAAGCGGACAGCGACACCTGTCTTCTCGCTCGCACGTACTCTAATGACAAGTCTATCCGTCTCACTCCCGCGCCAGTTGACAACTGCATCTGGAACGCGGTCGCGGGACAAGTGTGAAACAAAACTTTTCTGTACAAATCTATTTAAACAAATGAAACACTATGATACAAAAAAAAGAGAAAAAAATATACAAAGTCTGTTTGGCGATGACCGTTCCAGGGCCAGTCGAGCCTTCGCAATGTTTAAGTAAAACATAGAAAAAAATATAGCGTACAAAGTCAGCCTTCACGTAACAATTCACTACTATCGACCATTTCCCTAGCTAGGCCCGCGCCGTCCAGCGAGACTAGACGCATCGGTACAACCGGTTAAATTGCTTTACATTACACCATCGTATATTCGCGAAGACATTGTGCTACAACTTCAGCATTCCTTATAATCCAGCATTCAAATAGGCATCATTTTAGAAAAGAGGCTTTTTATCTCCGTCTCGACATAAAAAAAAATCATGAGTCAAGAAAGCATCGATTGCTCACAAAAAATACTATTAACAACAAATTCATTAAGAATAACCCCTCTTCTAAAGTCACCCATTCCGGCTTACTTTTTCAAACTGACAATATAAATGTATTCACGAACCATGACATTATGGTGATACATGGAAATGATGGTGAGGTACAAATTAATGCAAACTCATTTTACTATACAAGTATAAATAACATTTGATATTAATCTTCAATTAGTTTGTCAAAGCTGTGTGACTAGTTAAAAGGCGGTGAACTGTTCCCACTGTCCCTCAGTCCTCAGTCCCTCTTAAATATCTACGTTATATTGTTACATATGTTAGGCATGGGCACATGGTAATAATGGTAAAATTCCTGCTCTAGATAATTGTTATTTTATTCTATGTAAGGCAAATGCACCGTCCTTATATATTAATATTTAATATATAATTAGTAGGATACGAGTATTAATTCTACCAAATCTTCTAAATAATTCTCATCGGCAATATAGCTCTATTCTATGGATATAAAAACTCGAGTGAATGGGAACTGACTCGGGTAGAGTCAACGGGACAGTACCAACAGTTACCACCTAACATTTGTATGGATCAGGCAGTTGACATTGCAGTACAGTTATGTCACGTGAACCGCGATATTCTCGACAGTTATTTATGGAATACATTGCATGTTTAGCCGACTTCCAGAAAGGGGATGTTTTGTTGAAAATACTTGACATTCTTGTTGAATATGCATAGCTACTATAACCCGAAAGAACAAACTGACTTAGACCGTTCATATCGAACTATCGGCAAAATATTGCCAACACCAATAAATTGGCGCCCAACGTGTCACAACTGGACTCGCAATGCGAACACATCAAATATCTAGAATCATCAATGTACACACCAATCTGTCATACTGCTACATAACATTTAACGTGTAAATAAATCGTCTAAACAAGTCGCACCAGATAGATAAATATATTCGTTGTGCGTAAACGCGCCTTACACACGTACCAACATATTATCACAACGTAAATGTTTACCGATATGAACACGCCTTACTGAGTGTATACGGTTATAACTATTTAAGAAAAATATCACTGTTATTGCTGCGTTATACGCGCTCCATGCGAAAATAAGAATAGCCGTCAGTCTATCACTAAACTTTTCATGGACGAGGAAAAATACGACAACATGGCGGGTTGGAATCTTTACCTAACATGCGTCGTTCTCATCCGCTGATTCTACCAAATGTGTCGCTTTTCTCCCTCCCTCAATTTTCTTTCCGCTAAAGAATACTTTAACCTCCGTAAGTAATCTCATTCGTTTGTAAATATGGTAGGCTTCAGATAATCTGACTTAAAATAATATTCGAATCGACATCCTTATTCTCACACCAAGCGCATAGTGAATAATTTACAGTATATAAAAATACTCATGTCAAATAAGAATAGACGGTAATTCAATCCGATTAGACATGTAATTTTTACCGTAGTGCAGTATTAGTTATAGACATAGCACCAACAAATTATACTACATAGAAATAAAACTCTTGCGCCGATTGTGTTGAAAAGTCTTGAGAACAATCATGTTGGAATTTGGCTCTTAAAGCGTTTGCTATAAGGTCGCAGTTGGAGGCGAGAGTGGCCTCCCAGTGAGGAGTATATAGTATAATGAGTTGGCGGGTGTAAGGTAGTATTATTTAGCAGTGTGGCGGGCGTGTGAGCGTGGCGTGAGCGTGTCACCGCAGCGCGCGGCACCGGCGACACACGCGCACGCTGCCGCAGTCGCCCCACGAGCTCATCTCCGAACACGACCCGCAGAATATGCCGCCGCATCGTCTGACGACAAACATGTTCTAATTAAATTGATAAACAGCTGCTCCGGGATGTTCTCCATCTGGGGCGAATACGCGAGTTGGATGAAACGTCAGTCAACATATATATGTACTTGCCCGCCCCGCTGCGAAAACGAAATTATCTTCTGATATATAAAAATGAATGTTTGTCTGTATGTCCTTTATAGGATCGTAAGCGGCTGGACCGATTTTAATGAAATTGCCTTGTTTCTTCAGGTGGATTCAAGAATGGTATAGATTCACAATTAGACCCGATATGTGGCGGCTAATGCAGCTATCTCCTACAAGATTTTTTTTTCTTTTTTTTTGTATACAACTCTTGTTGTATGGTGGGCCGTATGCTACGGCCCACCCGATTAAAAAGGTTACCGCAGTCTATTTACGCTTACAATACCGAAGTACCACTTGCGCGTTGCCACTCTGTGTTCGGAGAGTTGTACTGTGTTGGCAGCATAATGAGACTAATCCCTCTGCTGCCAACACAATACAACAATCCTCCCCCCACCCCAAGGAGCTCATTAGTGGAAACCTTATTCACCGCGTAGGAACACAACACAATAAATTGTGTTATTTGGCTACGGACTTCTATAAGGTGGAGGTCCTGCCCCAGTCAGGCAGCTCCAAATTCGAACGGGAAACCCGTTATGCCCTACCTCTCTTAAGTTCCTTGGGCACCAGGCGCATATAGCTTGAGATCACACCATAATGGGGGTGCGCATAACGCCCTTGGACGGGGGCCATGTTGACCGCCTCCTATTATTATACTTTATTAGGTATATAATAAAGTATTAATATACTTTATTATATTACTGTATTAGGCGGAGGTAGTGCGTGCGTGGCGTGTGCGTTGCGTATCCGTGGCGTATGCGTTGCGTGGCGTATGCGTTGCGTGGTGTGTGCGTTGCGTGGCGTGTACCTGCAGTGGTGGCGGCGGCGCGCGAGCCAGAAGTGGTTGCTGCAGTACTGGCAGCGCGGCGCGGCGCTGTCGGGCAGCCACTCCACGCCGCGCGCCTCCTCGCCCACCTCCACCTCGGACGCGCTGCTGCCGCCGCTGCTGCTGCCGCTGGCGCTGCTGGCCGCGCTGCTGCCCGCCTTCTGGCACGGGAGCTGCACAACCACACGCACGTTACTACCACCAGTACATAATAAGCACAGAAGTACCGGTTTAGGACAATAGCTGCAGAGGGCACGATCGCACTTTACACTCTACTACTTATTATAAGAGGAAATGCACCGATGAATGCGAAAATAATAGCATGGTCTGTATTATGATCCACAATGAACAACGCGAATTGGATGCAGGCATAGCAGAAGTAGCGAGCTCATTGTCGGTTTTAAAGGTTA
The DNA here is from genome assembly GCA_945859725.1 of Drepana falcataria. Classification (NCBI taxonomy): domain Eukaryota; kingdom Metazoa; phylum Arthropoda; class Insecta; order Lepidoptera; family Drepanidae; genus Drepana; species Drepana falcataria. The sequence continues at coordinate 2,051,599 of OX243941.1, read as the reverse complement.
TAAAATTGATGACAATGGATGTATTTTTAAAACTCATTCACAAAAGATGCTCATACCCAGGTGCGTATGACGACATGTGCATTTCATTTCAAGTACATATATAAAAAACATACATACAGTTCAACGTACAACAGACTTACATAGCAAACACACCCATCCCCCGAACACACAAACACGATATGCAATCGAATCATCAGAAAACCACTATTAGTTAGCTATCCAAACATCAGATGACCACTAGCTAATAGCTATTGTTTACATATATGTTGCACGCAATCAACTAGTATCTATGAAACCGAACAAAACAAATGCAGTGTTATTAGTACGCTAGTTTGTAGCGGGTGAATACCAGACGAAGAGGGGGGCTACCTAGGCGCGTATCGCTAGGGATGCGCGGGGGGCGGGGGGCGCCGGGGGGTGTGGGGGCTGCGGGGGGCGGAGCTACGGGGGGTGCGGGGGGCACACCTGTGTGGGCGGCGACGCCAGCCGCAGCGCCTCGCGCGCCGACCGCAGCTGCCCGCTCAGCTCTTCCACCACTTTCTGCAACGACACCGAGCCCATTAGCTGTTTGATATAGAGCCTAATAGCCGTTTGCTGTAGAGCCTAAGCTATATTGTCTCTGCATGCAGTAGAACGCCCGTTATCTTGCGGTTGTAACACTTTTGTGAGTGTATTTACTTTTGCGGTTAGAAGCATGCAAGGAGCATGGCCACGAGAATAATTATATCGAACCATCTTCTCGACTCATATTTCAAAAAAAATTGTTCTGTAAAACGGAATTATTGAACTACAAATCTGAATACAGTACGATAACAACACCATATTAAATATTTTAAAACGCATCGCATCTCGCTACTAGACTCGCTACTCGAACTAGTTCTAAATTGGCACAATTTCGTAATGTTAATAACAGTGTGGGGGTACCTTCTGGTAAAGTATGATTTGGTGTAGCCGGTCTTGAAGCGGGTCCCTCGCGGGCGGCAACCCGTCGAGGGGGTCGCTGCGCGCGCGCGGCCCCGTGGCGCCGCACGCGCAGCGCGCGCCCGCCGCCGCCGCGCACGCGCCGCACCAGCACGCCGCGCTCGCACCTGCGCCGCCGGACACACGCCCACATCGTTACACGTTACGTAATACACACTCGTACAGTGCTCATCACTATTCATTTTAACCGTAAAATATATTATTTTATTTTCTATAAGAAAGAAGAGAATAATTAAAGTGGACGAAGCGATAGAAGTATGTAAGGATCGTAGCAAGTGGAAAGAAGTGGTCTCTGCCTACCCCTACGGGAAAGAGGCGTGATTATATGTATGTATGTATTTATTTTCTATATACATACATATAAAATACTTTGACTTAAAAGACTTTGAAACTATCCAATCGATGTGCCCCAGTTTCACTTGAAACGCGATAATGCTAACATGTTTTCAGATCACTAATACAATAGAGGAAATATATTTAATTTACCTGGATCAAATCGATCGGACGCTCAAGGAACGTTAAGAGTACTCGAAACCGACGAGCATGTATGAAGAGACTGATGAATGTGGACGAAGCGAAGGAGGTATGTAAGTCTAGAGAGAACTGGCGCTCTATACTCTAGGCCTACCCCGTTAGGGACTTGGCGTGATGATATGTCTGTATGTATTAAATTTATACGTGTGGCAAAACACGCCGGTTCCACTGGTTATCATTATTACTGAATAATTTGAAAATTTCTAATGTATACAATGCCGAACACGTATTCATTACACTCTGCGGGAAAGGTAAACGCGAACTTCAAAACCCAAGGTCAGAGAGCAAATATCCTCGCCCAGTGCACTGGCGGATTAGCTACGTAGCAAATACTCCGCGTACAATGACCTTATCGTACCGTAAATGTTTTCCTTTCTTACTTGATGACTTCGCCACAGAGCCCACGGTGGCTTAATCAAGTGGCCTAGCGGGAATGGAACCTGTTTGCTTCGGAGCCACTAGGGCAGGGAGGTGTTGTGAGCACTGACCGTGGCTGGGGCGGCGCGGCGAAGCGGGGCACAGCGTCAGTTGGCTCGCGAGCCGCGCGCCGCCCTCGCCCTCGCTCTCCGAGCTCACGCTGGCGCTGCACGACGTGGCGCCCCCTACACACACACACACACACACCGCGCACATTACACACACTGCCAACCATGCCACAGCTGGCTACACACCGCGTGGAGTTACTTGAGTACAGATAGTACCCTCCACGAAGACGTGCCCTACCAATTTCTAGCCGAGTGACTTAGAGCCTTCCACCAACAGTGAAGTCAGTGAGATGCTGGGGTATGCAGAGATTGGAGCTATTCATTTAGACTTACAGATTAAAACGCAGTCTCTACTATGGGAGAGGGGGAGCGCTAGTTCTTTCTTGAGATATTTACTACTTAATTAAGAAAAATATGTATAAATATATCGACCACCTAATACCATCCAATGGTGGTCGGGAGACCGCCGAGTGCGATATTACCGCCAATTGTACTATACGTGTGTATATAATTTTTTCATATAGTTAATTTCTTATAATAATATAATATATCCTCACGCCTTCCCACAAGGGTCCCCGAAGGGGTAGGCAGAGGTGTATAGGTAATACCCATACACCCACTTTCCGCCAGAGGTATATTAGGTGCCAACGTGACAGATGGCGAGTCCATCGCCGTTACTCAAGCACGACTATACATACGCCTTTGAATTTCTTCTCAGACGTATGCAGGTTTCCTCTCGATGTTTTCCTTCACCGTAAAGCTCGTGGTGTGACTAATCACTGTACTGAAGTTCAGAAAAACACATTGGTACAGTCGGGATTCGAACTTGCGACCTTTGCGTCGCAGGCAACTGCTCGAACCACTCGGCCACCACGGCTGTAAATAAATAAATAAAGTCACCATTGAGGTCGACTTCGAGGAACTTGGCGGTGACGTCATGAAGGCCGTTGCAGCCGTTAGTGCCGTTAGTGCCGTTAGTGGCGGCGGGCGAGGGCTCGTGCGAGGCGCGCTCGGGCTCGGACGACGACTGGTTGCTGGACTCCGAGATGGAGCGCCACGTGATGCTGATGTTGCGCGTGCGACCCACCTAAGAAAAAAAATATTTTTATTTCACATAGGCCTAGGTGGGGACTTATAAAACGTCGAAAAATGTGCACGGTTCGGGTTGAGAACCGGCAAGAAAGACATTAACTAAATAGAAAATTAAGGCATTACATTTCAGTGTTGCTCACGTGCAATTACCATTGCTTACGAGTTTCTGCGTCTACTATATTTTTTTATACAACAAGAGTGATAAACAAGCATACGGCCCACCGGATGGAAAACGGTTACCGCAGCCTATTTACGCTTACAATACCGAAGTATCACTTGCGCTTTGCCATCACATTAATAGTAGAAAGATGTTTTGTCAAAAGAAAAAGGTTTTTAGATCAATAACACATCATTGAAATAACAGCCTTATTTTTTTCAAAAATCAAATATATTAATTTATTTGTCGGGGAGGGGTTTTTATTGGTTAGTTAAGGGGTTCACTGTCATGTACATCTGGAAACTTTAATAGTGTGGAGTCAAAAGTTTGAGAAACACTGGTTCAAACCGTGTTTTGCAGTCAGAACGTTAAAATCCAGCCTTATAATACTCACATCCCGTTCAATCCCGATGACATCCGTGTATGTGTCGCAAAGGAATACTGCCGGCTCCTCGGGGGTGTCCGCATCGGGGGAGGTGCCAACCCTAATAACACTCTCCGACATCTCCACATCTCCGTTCACACTTGGGGTAGAGATGACACGATCACTGTCCGACCGAACTATTGGCTCCCCTGTGTGGTCGATCACTTTGTCAGTATGGTCGATCACTTTATCGGTATGGTCGATCACTTTGTCGGTATGGTCGATCACTTTGTCGGTATGGTCGATCACTTTATCGGTATGGTTGATCACTTTTTCCGTATGTTCGATGCCGATAATGCCTCCCAGCTCACGTTCTAGCGATGACGAGCCGCTGGTAATGTCGCGGGATAGATTCTCGTTTTCGAAGTGGTCTGGATGCAGGCCGTCGACCTGAGATAAAAAAAAAATTATGTGTTTGCAAATATACCTTTAACTACGATTTTCAAATTTATATACGATTTCTTCTTTGGTGTTGCAAGCATCCATAGGCGGCGGTAACCAGTTACCATCAGGTGGATCACATGGTACTTTGCAACAAACCCAAAATGGTATAAAAAAAATGTCTTGCGTTGCAGGCGGCCTCTGGCTACCTCTTGGGCGACCCTTGTGTTATGATGTGAAGAAAGTTCACCTGATCGTGGGTATCGTCATCTGTGTGCAGCGGCAGCAGCGGCAGGTCATCGACACAGCTGTCGGTGAGCGCGCCGCGACACTCGCTCTCGCCGACCACCATAGATAGCTTCCTGCAATATTCCTATACTCAGGAATATGACACATAGCCACAACAGGATTCAAGGGAGTTAGATCAACGACAAATTAGACAGTGAAATCTCCACGCCAAACAAAGAACCTTATTTTTTTAACGAAGAGCAATCCTAACCCAATAATTAAACAAGTTGACCTACTTAAAAAAAAATACTTTTTCTATCTTTGCTTAAAAGGGAACCAATGTTAAAAACGAAAACTGAAGGGATTCCGCCATTTCATCTCCAGACAGGTTATTGGTCGGAAAAGGTGGTAACTGTAGTTTTATATTTAGTCTATAACAATGTTATACGTCTAATAGAATGATTTTGATTTGACTTTTAATTTGACATGTATGTAGATGTAGATGTTATCTCACATGACGTCAGGGGCCAGGCTGGGGTCGCTGCACCGTCTCTGCGCGGTTCTCTTCTCGCCTTCGTTCAGAAGATTATCACAGGATCTCGTTTTCGTCATCAAACCTAAAAAAGAATTTCAATAATAATTATTTCTTTATTTACATACACTTCAGTAGTTTTTGCTTGAAACATGAACAAACTTTCGCATTCCATCTCTATTCTCTAATATAATCTAATATTATTATAAATGCGGCATTCAATTTGACACAGATATAGATTATTCGATGGAGTAACACAGGATATGTTTTATTGCATAATAAATTCTACCAATACTAAAAACCGACGATGTCACGCTGTCCCACCCAGCTAAGGTTCGAATGAATAACGTGCCATCAAAATCAATCCACCCAGGACTGATTTTGATGGAACTTTTTGTCCTTTTAGTAGATCAGTGATACACTCGCACAGAAGAATTCTAGTATGTTAGTCTATATCGCGCTGTATACTCTATCAGGGATCCCCGTCAGGGACCCGGCGTGACTATGTGTGTGTGTGTGTGTGTGTGTGTGTGTGTGTGTGTGTGTGTGTGTGTGTGTGTGTGTGTGTGTGTGTGTGTGTGTGTGTGTGTGTGTGTGTGTGTGTGTGTGTGTGTGTGTGTGTGTGTGTGTGTGTGTGTGTGTGTGTGTGTGTGTGTGTGTGTGTGTGTGTGTGTGTGTGTGTGTGTGTGTGTGTGTGTGTGTGTGTGTGTGTGTGTGTGTGTGTGTGTGTGTGTGTGTGTGTGTGTGTGTGTGTGTGTGTGTGTGTGTGTGTGTGTGTGTGTGTGTGTGTGTGTGTGTGTGTGTGTGTGTGTGTGTGTGTGTGTGTGTGTGTGTGTGTGTGTGTGTGTGTGTGTGTGTGTGTGTGTGTGTGTGTGTGTGTGTGTGTGTGTGTGTGTGTGTGTGTGTGTGTGTGTGTGTGTGTGTGTGTGTGTGTGTGTGTGTGTGTGTGTGTGTGTGTGTGTGTGTGTGTGTGTGTGTGTGTGTGTGTGTGTGTGTGTGTGTGTGTGTGTGTGTGTGTGTGTGTGTGTGTGTGTGTGTGTGTGTGTGTGTGTGTGTGTGTGTGTGTGTGTGTGTGTGTGTGTGTGTGTGTGTGTGTGTGTGTGTGTGTGTGTGTGTGTGTGTGTGTGTGTGTGTGTGTGTGTGTGTGTGTGTGTGTGTGTGTGTGTGTGTGTGTGTGTGTGTGTGTGTGTGTGTGTGTGTGTGTGCGTACCTTGCGCGGGCGGCGGAGCCACGTGCGGCGCGGGCTGCGGCGCGCGCTCGTCGTCGGCGGGCCGCTCGGCGCCGAACATGGCCAGCCACACGCCCGTCGCGCGCACGCTGTACTCGGGCCACACCACCTGCGCACGCACACACTCATCTATGCACTATGCCATCTACACTACCGGCGCCCTCTACACCATCATCATCATCGCCAAGGTAACAAACATCATCTTTGTAGTTCTTATCACCATTATAATTATCATGATCAACATCGTCATCATTATCATCATGATCAACATCGTCACATTATCATACATTTAAGAGTTGAGCTCTTGTAGGTCTGTCTAATGAGACATCGTCACCCCCCTTATCAATTTAAGAGCTGAGCTCATGTTGACATATCTAATAAGACTTCCTTAGTTTTCTGCTGTTCAGCATCATAATATCTTCAATCTCCCTCCCTATTCGCCATAAAGCTCAATTTCTTTGATCTGATTTTTTATCTAGATCTTGGTCTGCCTCCTAACTTCCCTTCTAAGATATTAAAAGCTGAAATGTAGTTAGCGTGGCCAATAATTTCGTGGTTCCTATCCTATTCACAAACGACTTTCATTTCATTATTCGTTCCAAAGCCTTTCTACGAAAACGTCAAATCGAATATGGGAATATGCAGACTTATCGTCAATAATTGTGTAACTGTGTGTTCTCAGTTACGTAACTCACGTATGCGTTTTGTAAAGCCACCAATGAGGCCGTCAATAACTGTATAATGTTCTCAGTTAGGGGGCGTCTACAAATTACGTGAGATGTTTAATGGGGGAAGGGGGTCGAGTCAAATCTCATCTAATCTTACGTTGGAGAAAGGGGGGGTTTCGGCAAATATCACGCAATTCTTTTTCTGATTAAACAAAAAAATATATACTATTTTGGTCCATTTAATCCAGATTGAACATGTGTAAGATTTAATCTTATAATTAAACTCAAAGCAATATTGATTACTAGTCTTAACTAGTCGTAAATAAAAGCACGATGCAATTTTTTTTTCTTTTTACAATAAAAATCCAACGCGTTTACGTAAGAGAGAGGTAGGGCATAACGGGTTTCCCGTTCGAATTCGTAGCTGCCCGACTGGGGCAGGACCTCCACCTTATAGAAGTCCGTAGCCAAATAACACAATTTTTTGTGTTGTGTTCCTACGCGGTGAATAAGGTTTCCAGTAATGAGCTCCTTGGGAGGATTGTTACATTGTGTTGGAAGTAGAGGGATTAAACCCATTATGCTGCCAACACACTATAACTCTCCGAACACAGAGTGGCAACACGCAAGTGATACTTCGGTATCGTGAGCGTAAATAGGCTGCGGTAACCGTTTCCCATCAGATGGGCCGTATGCTTGTTTGCCACTCTTGTTGTATAAAAAAAAAACACACATTTTGAAAAATCTCACGTGAGATTGGCGGATGGGGGAGGGGGTTGAATAAAATCTCACGATAACTCACCAGGGGGGAGGGAGGGACAGAAAATAAAAAAAATACACCTCACGTAATTTATGGACGCCCCCTTACGCAATTCACGTATGCGTTTAGTAAAGCCACCAATGAGAGCCCACCTGCTGGTGGTGATGCGGCGTGTAGAGGTGGTTCCTGTAGGCGGGCGCGGCGAGCAGGTGCCACACTTGCGCGGAGGTGTCGGCCAGCCGCGCCTCGCTGCGCTCGCGCCGCGTGTTGCACAGGAACGTGCCGAACATGCACGAGTGCACGTGCGTGCCCAGCTTGATCTGACACATACCAGCCAATCACAACTAATGCATACGCTTTGGAACACATTTTCATCAGGTGGACTGTTTTTTTTTCTTTAAGTATCAGAACCAGTATTACATATATCCTCACGCCTCCCCCACAAAGGTCCCCGAAGGGGTAGGCAGAGGTGTATAGGTAATACCCACACACCCACTTTCCGCCAGAGGTATATTAGGTGCCAACGTGACAGATGACGAGTCCATCGCCGTTACTCAAGCACGACTATACATAATGAATAAATATACGATTAGTTACTCTTTTTAAGCATATTTATGCCTGTGCTACGAGTATCTGTTCTTCCTTACACAAGAATTATTTTGCAAATATTCTATTCAGCAAAACAGACTTCAGTAAAAAATAGTTTAGGCTAGTAACTTAAAAATAGTGAACAAAGAAAATATGTATGGAAGAAGCGGCAGGAAACCTCGTTCCGCCTACTCTACACTTAACACTTAAATATACGAACGTCAAGAGTACTCAAAATCATAATGTTGAATTTATGAATGCCTAGTGAATTTATAAGTTACAGACTTTCGAAAACCTATCGACCAGAATATGAAATATATATTATATAATCTATGTGTATGGCATCCGCACGAGAGCAAGTATGCGTTGTTACTGGAGAAGGTGCAAAAGGCTTTTCTTCGATACCTCTATAAGCATATGTATGGCTATTATCCATACCTGTACACCACTAACTTTCTCCTGGGCCACCTAGGTTACAATTATTTGGAGGTAAGACGCACTAACGACCAACTTGTAACGATGTGCAAAATCCTACATGGGAAAACTGATGCGTCCGACCTACACAGCGGACTATCGCGTTTCTTTGTGCCCAAAAACTATTGCCGAAATAGAAAGCACAAACTGTTCGCGGTGCCATATTGCCGAACAGTGGCGCACGCTCAGTCTCCGATCCCGAGGTCACTGACAGCACTCAATGCCCTCCTGGACTCAAGTGTAGACCCTGAATGTGATGTGCTGGCAGGTGAATGGAAGGTAATTTTGAATGAGTGTCTGGCATACGCAGAAAGAAGGCCATCTTCTTCTTGGTAATACATGTATATTAACTTTATTTATTATTACTCATATATATTTTTTTAACTTATACCACCACATTAGCGTAAATGACCACGTTGTCGTGCTAATTGTAAATAAATAAATAAATGCGTTCTCAGATTGCAAGGCAGTGGTCTATCTCTTTAATTTTTGTATATAGACGTCAAAATGAGGTACCTACAGGTAGGTAGTAATAATTAACAAATAATTTGTTTTATATACAATGGCGTCTCTAAAGGATCCCACCTAGGACCTATACTATACAACACTTCAAAATATCAAATTACCCAAAGTATTAAATGACATTACAAACCAGGTAAGCTTCGTTAAACTCGAAAGAGCAGGGGTATTGTAGCATGAGTTGATGCACAACGTCCAGCCACTGTAGGAAAATGGGTGACCGCTCGTTGGGCTCCTCGGCACCGAACTGGTGACCACAGCGGTCAGCGAACTTGTGTCCGAAGTCCAGCCACTCTCGTTCCACGAGCACACGGAAACCCTGGATCAGAAATACACTTGTTAATAGTGATCTATACTAATATTAAAAAAAGATTTGTTTGTATGTATGTTTGTATAGAATAGGCTCCGAAACTACTAGACCGATTTGAAAAATAATTTCACCATTGGAAAGCTACATTCACCCTGAATGACATAGGCTATATTTCTTTCATAAAATATTTTATGTCCACCCGTGCGAAGCCGGGACGGACCGCTAGTTACGAATATAATACTAATACTACTAAAATTATAAACGCAAAAGTTTGTGAGGATGTTTGCTACTCTATCACGCCAGAACAGTCGAACGGAATTTTTACACAGAGAAAGATTATTTAGCTTTCATTCTAACCATTCGCAAATCAACTGGCGTGAATGAGGGCGTGATTGTAAAGATGAAGTAAGACATGTTACGTTGGTTTGGACACAAAGAAAGGATGAGTGAAGAAAGATTGACGAAACAGATATACAAAGCAAAAGTGTGTGCAAGAAGAGGCAGAGGAAGGCCACGTTCCAACTACCTGGATCAAATCGATCGGACGCTCAAGGACGGGAACGTAAAGAGTACTCGAAACCGACGAGCATGTATGAAGAGACTGATGAATGTAGACGAAGCGAAAGAGGTATGTAAGTCTAGAGAACTGGCGCTCTATACTCTCTGCCTACCCCGTTAGGGACTTGGCGTGATGATATGTATCATTCTAACCAATTCCACCACCAGAAACATATCTACCATGGAAATGGTATACCAAAACCGCGTATATTTCTCATCTAGTTCGAGTAGTAAGTGGGTAATGATGGTGCGGTACCTCAATGGTCCTGTAGTAGGGGTCGAGCACGAGCTGCGCGGCGGCCACGATCTGCGGCGTGCGGTCCCAGCCGTCGGAGCAGTGCACCAGCACGGGACGGCCCGCCAGCACGGCGCGCGCCGCCACGCACGCCGCGCGGCACACGCCCGACACGTACGTCGGCCACAGCGTGCGCTCCAGGTTGCTGTGCCAACTGCGCACGCGCAACACTCTCACTGACACACGCCTCTAAGTGTATTATACATTTCGTTAAGGTGGCTAACTGTCATATCTAAAGACGCTTGAAACTAGGGCTGCCACTCATCTATACTAATATTATAAAGTGGAAAGATTTGTATGTAAGTATGTTTGTAAGGAATTGGCGCAAAAAGTACTGGACCGATTTTACCATTTGAATGCTACATTATCACTGATTAATATAGGCTATTTCAATTGAAAGAAAAAAGTAAATTTTATGTCAAGATGTTTAAAAAATAAATGTCCACCCGTGCGAAACCGGGACGGGCCGCTTACTTTATAATTAAGTATTGCACGTTATTTCGAACATATACGCGAAAACATAATATTTTGTATGATTTGATTTCTCAAAAGTTTGCTTGTAAAGTTGTATAGAAGGCAATTGCTGTTATATTTATTGTTACTATGTTTAACATTCATATTCAAAGATTTTTGCTGTTAGATGTCATTCTTACATGAAACTTACTGAAATGGTAATTATTACTGAAAAATTTTGTAAACACGTGAATATAGGCGAGTATACCAAGATAACATAACTACATGACACGTAGTACTATTGAAGACTTGTTACCATTACAAAGCAACAACATTATGTAATGTTACTCTGACCGGTTAAAACGCCGCTAAGTCGAGCAGTGACTAAGCATAATGTAAACATAACTATTATTGATAGTGAATAAAAATTAGCGCTCAATGAGGGAAAATGTACCAGGACAACATAGTAGACAAGGACTGACTTGGCCTGGTCGCTGGGCTCGGCGGCGAGCGCCCGCATCTGCTGGAAGCTGCGTCGCACGTGGTGAATGTTGGGCAGGCTCATGAATTGGATGTCGGCCGCCGGGTAGTACTGCTGGCACTCGCAGCCGCCGCCGCGTGCACGGTTCGTCACCGCACTAGCGTATGAACGGGCATCCACTATCAGAAGTTTCAGTTGCTGTGAAAATATATCGTCAAGTAAATACAGCACGTTACGGTTATGTATGCGAGAACCAGTTTGCACATTTAAGAAACTACAATCAGAATACAAGTAGGTAATTTATATTCAGTTTTAATGTTCCATTATATTATATCCTATACGGGATTATAAATGGACGCCAATTATAGACAGGTCAATGAACTGAAGTTTTTATTGAAGTAAGTTGCTTATAAGGAAATATTTATTCGCATAAATTTACTATTTAATACGGTTATGCTTACTACATTGCACATGTGTATTTAATAATTGGATTCGTAAAGATGACGACCTTGAAACTAAAATATTTTTTTTTTTGCAAATTGGTGATGACACTTTTAAAAGGTACCAGGAGCGCATACCTTGTTAGCGTTAGGCGGATGCATCCCTCGGTCGGCGTTACAGGCTGTGACGAATGCAGCCAGTAGCCGCTCGTCTTCGCTCGAGCGCCAGCCAAGCCACCCTACTTCGGGCTGCGACGACCGTGCGATCACCGCGCCGTTGCCACGGTGCCGCCACACTACTGCTGGCACGCGACGCATTGCACGGAATCTGCCAATTAAAAAACGTATTTTATAAAACACATACACACAGGCTTACCTATTAAAACAAACTGTATCCAAGTAATATAATTAAGGTAGGTAACATATTAAATTGGATAGATTTTAGGTACTGTTTTAAACCATACAATCTTGTTTGTTTAATAAGCTATTGATCTATACGTTTAAACAGCTCACCGTGCTACAGAGTCGAGGTCTTCATCACACACAGACGCGGGTACGATCAGTAGAGGCGGATACGAGGGGCACAATTTGTATTCTGCGTTAGCTGCCGAAACTCGCCACACACCTTTAGTGGTGAATCCTAACCTCTCAACCTGAAAAAACATCAACAAAAACAATTGAATTGAAAAAAGTTGATAATATGAAAAGATGCTAAGATTTTCGTCTCATTTCAGCATGAGAACCAAATATAGCTAGGATACTCTTAAAATAAGATATACTTTTTTTCAACAAAAAAACATAATGTTAGGAAATACCAGCAATCGATTTTTTTTAAGTACTCGGCATGAAACTCAGTGTTCTAACCTCAGGTCCAAACCAGTGACGTTGCGGCGCGTGTGACGCTTTCATGAGAGCTCTGTGCACTGATGTAGGGGGCTGTTCCTTGGCCCATGCAGCGTACGCTGCAGCGAATGTGTCCTGCACCGACCCCATGGGGGCCAGGCCGGTGTTGATACGACGCCACCATTCCAAACAGTGCTCGCCACTGTTAAAGGTGCACCTGAAATGAGTAGCTTTATTAAACAGCCGCCACGACACACGAATTTGGGGGTCGGCATATCAAATTATAGAGGAACTGATAAATATTATGTATTCAAGTATATCAATATATGCATTTTAACGTTTCCTAATAACAAATTAGATTAGGAGTTTCTTGGTATGCGCCCCACTTATTAATGACTTTATTTAGTTAACGATGCAAACAGTTAACCCCACAAAAGCATGGATATCGCATATCAATGAACCTTATACATATCTACTTATTTGGTGATACAATAATCCGTGCGTGCTTTATCCGTGTTGTCGAAGGAAAATTTCAAATATTCACTTTCTATATTTGGTATGTGCTATTTGGTGTTTTGTGTTTATCAGTAACTTGCCCTCAATTCGAATTACGATTATGCATGTTACACTGAAAACGCGTTGTAGCAATGCGCTATCTAAAATTGTATTTACTAAGGTAACTAGGTAGAGTGCTACTTTAGAGTGGTACCTAGAAATTGCAGCAATGTGAAATTGTTATGAACAGCATAAACTTATTTTAGGTATGATACACATCTCACTGTTATGCATATTATATATATATATATATACTAGTGGTCCCGCCCAGCTTCGCTTGGGTGAAAAAAGTAAATGCCCTAAAACACGATCACAGCGCCACCTATCGGGTCCAATTGTGAATCTAAACCATTCTCGAATCTCCACGAACACACACAAAAAATTTCATCAAAATCGGTCCAGTCGTTTAGGAGGAGTTCAGTCACATACACACGTACACAAGAAATATATATATTAAGACTAGTGGTCCCGCCCAGCTTCGCTTGGGTGAAAAAAGTAAATGCCCTAAAACACGATCACAGCGCCACCTATCGGGTCCAATTGTGAATCTAAACCATTCTCGAATCTCCACGAACACACACAAAAAATTTCATCATAATCGGTCCAGCCGTTTAGGAGGAGTTCAGTCACATACACACGCACACAAGAAATATAAATATTAAGATACTAGCTGTACCGCCCAGCTTTGCATGGAGAAAAAAAAGGGACCAGTTGTGAATCTAAACCATTCTCGAATCCACCTGAAGACACGCAGAAAAAATCATTTAAATCGGTGTAGCGGTTTAGGAGGAGTTCAGTGAGCACCACACGCACAGAATAAATAAATATATTTAAAATATATTATATAGATACATTTCCACGTCTTCCCACAAGGGACATTCCGAGAGATACAACTTACGTGCAAAAAATCAATTTAAAACTTCAATCCATGATATGGCCACCACAGCCCGCTATAAGATACCAGGACTGCATAACAATGTAACAGGTATACTCACTTGAGCTGGCGGCCATGTTTACACAGAATGATCAAATGCAGGAGGTCTCGTATTTCCAAGGCGTCGATCAGACGAAGGGGGACGGAGGTGCCGGATCCATTCCGCCGGCGAGGTTGAGTATGTAAACGATAATTGGACATGGCGATTGTGCCGCCATCGGCAGTTCTTCCGACCCACTGTAGACAACATCATTACATAAAGCAAACACATCAAATCAATTAAAGTGACTAAAATAATTGCTAATTTCAGTTATCACACAAATATTTCCATATCGTTTAGAAATCCTCTACTTTATTATAATATTATAAAACAATCATCGTTAATAGGTCTTAGGCATGTTTTGATTCGTTTTTTTAATGATTCATTAATCCTCCTTAGCCTTACATTATTGGAAACATTGCTTCCCAGCCAGACTTAGGTATACATTGTGCAGGATACGATGATATAACTTTTATGTTAATTGAGGTTTGATAAAGCTTGCATATTGCAATATCATAACGTAGACGTATAATTCGCTGTGACAGTCAACGCACTGGCTGGAATGTAAACCAGAAATTGCATTAAATAGTTTACATTATCATGCGTACGTTCACCTCTATGAGCCCTGCGGCCCTGGTAACCTTGCCGCGAAGTAACGATGACTTTACAATATACCTACATGTCTATGTACCTACATAAAAGTGAGACCTATCCATCTACCTGACCATAGTATAAAGAAGAGAAGTAGGTTATCTTCTTACATACGCACCGCGCGCGGCTTGTATGTGTGCGCTATTGTATCTATGTGTCGACGCACGCACACTTTAACAAAATCTCGACCCGTTTCTCAGTGCGCCAGTCGGGGCTAACACTGCACAAGGTTCGCACGCGCGACACGGCTTTTCGGCACCGCTAAATGATTTATTCATCAATATCATCATCAAAATGTCTGATAATCGCAGAAGAACGTATTGCTGTGTGTTTGGGTGTCTTAATAATTCATCGATTCCAGACCTGTCTCTGTTCAGATTACCTATTGAACAGGAAAGGTAAGATAGTCACTTATTCTAGCATAATATAATTTTACTTGATGATGAGATACCTACGTACTTACATATTTTTTGTTTGTATTAGTTTTGTATCACACAGGAAGTAGGTAGGTAGGCCTAATTTCCTACTAGAATGTATTAGGTACTTTTGATCTGGCAATTGGTTTGCCGCTATTTCTTTGTTCACGTTTAGTTATGCCGATTTCTCAGTATTGTAGGTATAGTAACTAAGTACCTACCTACTTACAGAAAATCGTAATTCAAAATAAGTATGTACGAGTACCTAATTGACTAATAGTAAATCAAATACATATAAAACAAAGTTCGAATCATAACAACAAATTCGATTATAGTCTAAGAGACAGTCGTTAGTTTTTAATGTTGTTTTTATTTCTTTTAATGATAATATTTCATTCACTTTATTAATTTTTTATTATAGATACCTAATTGCCGCTGTTCATGCGGTTGCTAGCGAAGCGCGAACAGCCGCGCCTAATATTTAGCTAGAAGTGACAACCCTAAGACAGTAGGCAATTATATCGCGAATTGGGCCGGAGATAGCCTACTCCCTCTTCTTTATACTATGACCTGACCATGGCTAATAAACAACTTTTGAGTGGAATAAATGCTACCGTGTGCACAGGGAGATAGTTTTGTTGACTCGTCGCCTCGACTCATATAAATAGAATTTCAACAATAATAAAAGTGGTGATTTTAGGTCGGAGGCGGGTCTAATCTCAAACATTAAAAAAGTTGCTGAATAAATATCACGTAATTAATGGACGAACCTTGTTCATTGTTTTAACAAGAACAACAAATGTATTGCCCTACTATATATACTAGATGCACAGAAATATTGGACTTTTGTAAATTCAAAAACGTCAAGTCGTACTTGAGACGGCAAAGAACTCGCCATTAGTTACATTGGCGCCAACTACTAATGATATATTTTGGCGCCAATGTGACCTGTTTGTGTTTATCCACGCTATAAATAAGCTATGTTCGTAAAATATCATTCAAATTCCTTGTGTTCAGTTAAACCCACCAACCAATGTGATCCTGCAATCTTGGAACACGTCTTTTTAAATAAGATGAACTTCATACATTCTTATTCGATGTAGATTTTTCACGTAATAGTCAAAATAGATAGATCTTCACGCCGTCCCACGAGGGTCCCCGGCGGCGTACGCAGAGGTCTCTACTAACCTCACACCCACTCTTAACCGGAGATACATTTTGGGAGCAGATGTTACTTAAGCAGTCGTGCTTGCGTGCGTGTAATAGATAAATAAATAATATTTTACAGACCTGCACAAACTCCCCGCAAATGGGTGTGAAGCCGACATCAAGACCCGGCTCGTCATAGTGTGTCCGGAGGCGCGGGAACAGGTCGGCCGCGCGGGCGCGACGCGGCGGAGGCTCCGGCTGCGGCGGCGCGCGGTACCGCTCGCGGTCGCTCATCTCGCTCGTTGAAGGTGACACCACCTGGACGAAGACATACATATATCGTCGTAGACGTCTTTAGACGGTATTTACGGGGTCTCCTAACACAGGCATCCCTTGCTTAAAAGGAGACCCTGCTCACTAGATTAAGTATAAGAAATGCTTTGTAAGTAGATAAAGATTATTAACTATTATTCAGCCTCCATTTATATGATTTCGACGCTTAAATGAGGAAATGTTCTCTGTGGGGGACGGTGAATGCCGCTTCAATATTCTGTGTAGGATATAGCTTCGATGAACATATTGCTTTCGACTAGCGTGCTAGTTGGACCTCACATAAAGCTTAGGCTTTTAAAAGTACGCTAATGTCAGTAGTATAGTACCGGCTTTCTGTATATCCTGGTAGAACGTAAAGCATTATTAAGTCAATGTTACGTTGTCTAACACGAACCGAGATGTGTTCCGTTCTCAACAGCTACGATACTAATAGTTATACGTCATTTAGTCCTAGTACTTTAATTCGTAAGTAACAAGAATTTCATCGAACTGTTGCGGACGCCAAGCTCGAAATAATATTGCCTTGTTGTGCCTTTTCGTCGATTTGTCATTCTTCAAGAAAGCTCAATATAAGAAACAACTAGAATAAACAAGAATCGACAATACACTCTCTATCCGAATTTCTTTTATTTTATAAGGTTTATATAATAATTACCAACTTACAATACAGTATACACACAAACTCGTTTCTATATAGACAGTTGACGAACAATTGATTCAATACTAGCTGTCCCGCCCAGCTTCGCTCGGGTAAAAAAGTTAAATTGCCCGTAACACGATCGCAGCGCCACCTATTGGGTCCAATTGTAAATCTAAACCATTCTCGAATCTAGCTTAAGACACACAGAAACACACAGAAAGCTTCGCCCGGGTAAAAAGGTAAAATTCTTGAAACTCGATCGCAGCGCCACCTATCGGGTCCAATTTAATATAGCCTATGTTACTCGGGGATAATGTAGCTTTCCAAAGGTGAAAGAATTTTTGAAATCGGTCCAGTAGTTTCGGAGCCTATTCATTACAAACAAACAAACAAACAAACAAACAAATCTTTCCTCTTTATAATATTAGTATAGATGTAACAAATTTATAGGTAAGCACAAGGTTTTCCAATAATATCCTCACGCCTCCCCTACAAGGGTCCCCGAAGGGGTAGGCAGAGGTGTTTTAGTAATACCCATACACCTACTTTCCGCCAGAGAAATATTTTAGGTGCCAACGTGACAGATGGCGAGTCCTTCGCCGTCACTCAAGCCCGACTATACATACGCCTTTGAATTCCTTCTCAGACGTATGCAGGTTTCCTCTCGAGGTTTTCCTTCACCGTAAATGTGGTGGCTCATGGTGTGACTAATCACTGGACTTAAGTACAGAAAAACTCATTGGTACAGTCGGGATTTGAACTTGCTATCTATGTGTCGCAGGCAACTACTCGAACCATTCGGCCACCATTTATTACTTGAATACATTTGTAATAATTATGCTACTTTGATATTAAGTTAGCACAGCCGGCTAAGTTGGCATATAAAATAGATCTTCGGTCAAAAGAGAGTACCATTACACCCACTTTTACCCTTCTGGTAAGAAATGACAGGGGAGAGAACTTACCATGTCAATCTGACTGTTTGGTTGTAACTTCTTAACGGTTATGCCAATTTTTATAAAATTCGGCAGATATATAGTTTTCATTCAGAGAAAGGATGCAGATTGGTATCAGAAGCTATTACAGAATGGAACACAAAGAGCTTAGACCGGAAGCTTCCAGACAAGAGTCCACAACACACAAAACAAATAAAGGAACACTACTTTCCCCAACACACAGAACACTGACAACGTCCGTATCCGATTGATAACAGCGTTCTATTTTGAGATTTCTGGCTCGCTCTATATAATGAGTTGGACAGAGATAGCACATAACACATACAGCTTTCTCTCTCATTGTTTATTAATCTAAGAGAAGACAACACTGTTTGATCACATTTTCTCCTCAGGACGAGTGTCAAAGTCCAATGACTTAACATTACTTGCCCACAATTGAAAGATTAGTCGGTAACAAAGGGTAGAAGGCATTCGCTATGAAATAATTCGGAGGAAACCAATGCATGTACACATGTAACTTTTTCCTTTCTTAAATAAACTGGCATGAGAATTTTCGTTTATTTTCTTTTTTATGATTATCCTTCTGTAATCCTCCAAGCACGTATGTCACAAGAACATGATTAACCACCGTTTCCAAGAAAAAATCCTCTCAGGAAAAGAAACAACGAAACAAACTCCCCGGTTTCCTTTTTTAACATTACTTCCCATTTACTTAGAGATAGAGTGATTAAACTTACATCTAAATTCTCTGCAATAGGAGCAATTCATTGCTATACATGGCTATCATTCATAATCTGATGTTGTATAATAAGCTTCTTGAATTAGTCTACGTTAAATAACAGGTGATCTCTGATCTGATGATCAGCAAATTAACTAACTCATTTTCCTACTTATATTATTACTCAATTACCAATTACCGAAAGATGACAGTGCAATATCACTAGCAAACTGATTAACACTACATCTCACTAATACACAGAAAAATCTAATTAAGGCTATTTATTTATTGCTTACATTGAAACTACAATTAAAGGTTTACAAATATAGTATCATTTACTCTTTGCCACCACGACTATGATCCTGGATCATTCCAAACTGAGTCTAATACTAAGGGAACTGGACTGGACAACGAAATACATACATACTATTAAATATAGTAATATACACACGCTCAAGGACGGAAACGTCAAGAGTACACGAAACTGACGAGCATGTATGAAGAGACTGATGAATGTGGACGAAGCGAAAGAGGTGTGGAAGTCTAGAGAGAACTGGCGCTCTATACTCTCTGCCTACCCCGTTAGGGACTCGGCGTGATGATATATTGTATATTATGTATGTATGTATATACGTATGTTCAAATCGGCGATGATAATTATTGGTTAATTAGCAATTACACATTTAGTGGACGGTGTGCGGTGCATTATCGAATTAATGCACCTGAAAACTTCACAGCACTGTTTTACTGCATCCGATTATCTACATCCTCCTAACACGCAACTGTGAATATTTATCATACGCCGAGTCCCCGACGGGGTAGGCAGATTGTATAGAGAGCCATTTAACATACGCGACGGATTAATATTATTTTGAAGAAACAATAATAATAACAACTAATATATCCTCACCACGCCTTCCCGCAAGGGTCCCCGAAGGGGTAGGCAGAGGCGTATAGGTAATACCCACTTTCCGCCAGAGGTATATTGACATAAGGTGCCAACGTGACATAACTTTACATAATTGCATGATATTACTATATCTTTATATATATAATTCTTCTGTGAGTGTGTATGTCACTGAACTCCTCTCAAACGACTGGACCGATTTTGATGAAATTTTTTGTGTGTGTTCAAGGGGATCTGGGAATGGTTTAGATCCACAATTGGACCCGATAGGTGGCGCCACCATCTTTTTTTTTCCACCCGAGCGAAGCTGGGCGGGACAACTAGTATATAATATAATATATAATAATAATATATCCTCACGCCTTCCCACAAGGGTCCCCGAAGGGGTAGGCAGAGGTGTATAGGTAATATCCACACACGCACTTTCCGCCAGAGGTATATTAGGTGCCAACGTGACAGATGGCGAGGCCATCGCCGTTACTCCAGCACGACTATACATACGCCTTTGAATTTCTTCTCAGACGTATGCAGGTTTCCTCTCGATGTTTTCCTTCACCGTTAAGCTCGTGGTATGACTAATCACTGTACTTAAGTTCAGAAAAACTCATTGGTACAGTCGGGATTCGAACTTGCCACCTTTGCGTCGCAGGCACCTGCTCAAACCACTCAGCCACCACGGCTCTGTATATTACTATAGTTATACTTTTTTGACACTAAGCATACACCAATAGGCGTGATAGGGCATCAGTCAGGTCTGTATATAACTGTCAAGTGTTACGCATACGTAAGTAAATTTAGTTTTGTTAGGTATATGGGGTTAATGCGGTTAAGCGGTACAACGCTTGCATATTGTACGACCGGACTAGTTTTGATGTCTTAAAGTAGTTTAACGGTTTAGTTTAACAGCACAAACCTACTTCAAACAAACACAATGTTGGTACAACAATTCTGGCATACGCAGAAAGAAGGCCATCTTCTTCTCGGTAATACATTTATATTCCTTATTTATTACTAGCTGTCCCGCCAAGCTTCGCCCGGGTGAAAAAGTAAAATTTCCTGAAACACGATCGCAGCGCCACCTATCGGTTCCAATTGTGATGTAAGCTATCTTATCTTTTAAGTTGGATCAAACTGCACATGGTGTGCAAATTCGATTGAAATCGGTTAAGTTGTTTAGGAGCCCATCGCGGGCTTAATTGCCATAAAAAAGGTTATAATGAGTCAATCTTAAAAGATAGACATATGCTGTCGTGGACTTTTTAATAGAACTTTTAAAGAGGAACAATTCCCTCATACATGATATTTGTGTAACTTACACCGTTTACGCAGCGCACGCAACGGAAGCTCTCAAAATTGAATATTTTTCCCGTTCTGGCAACATTATTCATTTATGCTTCGCTCCTATTGAATCCTTCCTAGAGAAATGGACTATCCAACACAAAAATAATTTTTCAATTCCAACCAGTAGTTCCTGAGATTAGCGCGTTCAAACAAACAAACAAACTCTTCAGCTTTATAATATTAGTATGGATTACTCATATGTATTTTTTTTTTAACTTATACCCCCACATTAGCGTAAATGACCACGTTGTCGTGCTAATTGTAAATAAATAACGTAAATAAGTAATGTTTGGAAATAGTACGAGTACCCACGTCTTAAATGACCAACCGTTTACAATGGAGTTTTCGTTAATATTTAACAACCTAGCGTTTACTGCTAAGTTACGTACATTCTAAGCTTTATATATATATATTGATAGATAGATACATTGACAATTTATTTCAAGCAAAGCAGTAAATACAGATAATGCTTAAACTAAGCAAACTATGAAACTGGCTTACAGAGCGTTATATTGTGTTATATTGCGCCTTGCGTCAATGGTCTCCGAAAGTATAAAGCTGAGGTGTAGGTAACAATAACCTGTTTGCTGCTGAGAAATAATTTGGTACCAACGTGACAAGTACATATAATGTTGGCACCTATTGTTTCTCCTGTCAAGGGTGGTTGACTGGTAGAAAATGCTTTAGCATTAAGTCCACCACTGTACTTTAATTGTGCATAAATATTAAATAAATAAATAAAATATTTCAAAAATAATCTCTAGCCTGCAAATCAAGTTTGTAAATTCAAAATAGCGCTTTCAACCAATGATTGATTGAATGAAAAAATACCCCGGGACAATTCTACACAAATAGAGCTAGTCCCAAATTAAGCAACGCTTGTGTTATGGTAACTTGATATCAGTATATTTACGTATATAGATAAGATATACATTGTGCATCCAAGGCTAATGTATAAATACTCGTGTAATCAAACAAATAACTGCCCACAACGGGAATCGAGCCCGTGACCTCAACTTTCGCAGTCAAGAGCTCTAACCACTAGACCAGACCAGATGGTCTCTAATTTTTGCTAAACCTTAGTGTAGTTTTATGTGGAAGTAATAGATCGTAAGAAAACTACATATTGCTTGGTGAATCGCCTTAAATACCCAATGTACGTTGAATCTATACTAATATTATAAAGCTGAAGAGTTTGTTTGTTTGTTTGAACGCGTTAATCTCAGGAACTACTGGTTGGAATTGAAAAATTATTTTTGTGTTTGATGGTCCATTTCTCCAGGAAGACTTTAGGCTATATAACATCACGCTACGACTAATAGGAGCGAAGCATAAATGAAAAATGTTGCAAGAACGGGATAAAATATTCCTTTTTGAGAGCTTCCGTTGCGTACGCTGCGTAAACGGTTTAAGTTACGAAAATATCATGTATAAGGGAATTGTTCCTCTTTAAAAGTTCTAAAAAAAGTCCGCGACAGCATATGCCTATCTTTTAAGATTGACTCACTATAACCTTTTTTATGGTAATCAAGTCCACGATGGGCTCCTGAACTACTTAACCGATTTCAATCAAATTTACACACCGTATGCAGTTTGATCCAACTTAAAAGAAAGGTTAGCTTACATCACAAATGGACCCGATAGGCGCTGCGATCGTGTTTAAGGAAATTTTACTTTTTCACCCGGGCGAAGCTGGGCGGGACAGCTAGTACTATATAAATGTACATAATATCTAAATCAAATCGATCGGGCGCTATGAAGAGTATGAAGAGACTGATGAATGTGGATTAGGTGCAAGCGGTAGTCTAGAAAGAAATGGCGTATATAGACATCAATGTCAGGTTTGCTAAATATAATTCCAGCGCAACGCAGACCACGTTCTTATTTCTTAGAGACCTTATTAATTGCTACAAACAAGGGTGTAAGTCGCACACTTTACCTATTGGTATTCATTTACCAAGTGTACTGTGGTAGAAACTTTTGAAAGTGGCTTTGTGTACATTACATAAGCGGAAAATTTTGCTTGTAGTTGTATCATTCCAATCCAAGGCACATTCCAATCGGTATCCGAATTAAATACAAATTGCCACTTAAGAGAGAAACCTTTAAATATATTTAGTCAAACGATTTATATATACCCGTAACTATATATACATATCTTCACGTCTCCCTACAACGATACCCGAAAAGTAGGCAGAGGTGTAACAGCACCCATATTTCACAGGAGATATATTTAGGTGCCAACGAGATGGCAACGGTTTCTCAAGCTCGAATGTGTCTTTGAATTTATAGTCTACCGTATGCTACGACGAGCTATATTCCCATATAGCTCGTGGTGTGATTAATCGCTGTATAAATACAGTTCAGGAAAACCCATTTTCGCTGTGGGGTTCAAATCTTTATTTTGCAGGTGACCAGTGGAACCACTGAGGCACAAGAGCTCCTTAGATACAAACATTAAACTCGAGACCAAGAACTCTTTCCACGAACAATACAAAATTCTTGAAGTTTCTCGATTTGAGTGTAGCATTTTGTATAACCGTGATCATTGTTTATTTTAAACGTTGTTGTTGAGATGTGTTTGTGCAATAAAAGGCCGAGGACGGTACTGCCATTTCGTAGTAAATTTATTTTATTGCTTTTTGCACGGTGTAGTTTAGCTATTGCAGATACTTGGTACCAGGAAAGCATGGCAAAATGTTGCATCACCAACATTTGTAAATTTCGTTTGGGATTCGAGTGACCCTTAGATACCCTTCTTTGCTTCTGATATCCGTGTTCTCTTTTCAATGTAATTCAAAAAAATACTGAAAATAGAAGAACTTTTAAATTTAGATAATTGAATTGTATCAAAGCGTTCTATAATGAATTAATTAATGGACGTTATGTTCTAGAACACGTGGTTTCGAACGGGAAGCGCCCAATATTCACTAGTCACAAATTGATTAGCGCACATGCTTGACAACACTTATGGCTTGCGATTGGTCAACCATAAGTCGGAGAGCCGTTAAAATATTTGTCCAAGCAAGTCAAGTAGAAACAGTGTGACTACAGTGAAAGCGGCTGAACGAGCCTACAAGTTGACATCTTATGATGGCAAAAATCACAAAGGCATACATACTCGTATATAGAAAACCCTTTCATCTCACACGATCTCAACTGGTTCTGTTATGGTAACTATAACATGGTATCTGTCAAGTCATGAACAATATTTTACTATAAAGTAGGTCAAAAGTAATTTGTGTGATAATAACCCTTCTTCAACACTCAGGAGGAGACCGTTGGCAAAATTTTTTTTTTGAAATAACAAGCATCAGGGTTTCTTTGGGCAAGGTCAACCCGACTTTTTAACTATTAAGCTTCATTGCCACCAGAGGCGTCAACTGTTTTCTAACTAGACCTTAATTGGCATAACATTCCTGTGTCATGATGCAACCCTGGTACAAACTAGTTCACAATATAGAAGGTCCATCAATCATACTTTGGTTCAGGGCCGGGAAAACTAATCTTGGACTCGTGGTGAGTCAATCGAGTGATGATGGTATACTAAATTGAGTCTTACAAATATGTACAAGAAATATTTATTGAAGTACGAGTGGGGGCGTTGAAGTGGAAATACCAGGGAAACATGACATGCGAAGATGTAAACGACATTCCCACCTTTGTTTCAACGGTTGGCAAAGAATTACAAATACGTTCACGTTTATGGTATTGAATGGATTATTATAATACAAATAGAAATACTTTATGTGGAATATTATAATTAATATTGTCTATGTTGAAAACAGACGAATGAATAGGTAGCAATATTTTCCAATGTATAAATAAATATATCTTCACGCCTTCCCACAAGTATCCCCAAAGGTATGTAGTACCCACACACACCCACTTTTCGTCCCTACATCACGTGCTAGTTTAGTCGGTAGACTTGTACAGAATATTCCTAATCACCAATACTGTAGAAGGGGGCATCCATATATTACGTGAGATGATTTTGGCATTTCACATTCATCAATCTCTTGATACATGCTCGCCGGTTTTTAAAAGCTGTTAATATAATTGCACGGTGTGATAAACCGAAGGCCTCTGTTATGGATATAATGAAGAAGCGGGCGAATGTGGGCGTAACGCCGACGCATTATTTTGGCGCATTCACCTGCCCCAGTTCAATGAACACGTTTGAACACCAAAAAATATGGTCACCGACAGGCAAAAACTGTTGAGATTTATATTCAAATTAAACACAATTTAGTGTATAAAACCAAATCACACCTGTATTATTCACATCAATAGAGAGTAAGGGCTATATGATACTCTGCTTATAAATAAAATATTATTATTATTATTTAATATTACAGTAAGTAGGTATGTCAAAATTCAAATATACAAACAAGTTAATACTATTATTGCGCACAGAAAAAAACCAAGTCTGAAACAGCCTGTTAGACAAAAAGTGGGTGTGTGGGTGTTACCTATACACCTCTGCCTACCCCTTCGGGGACCCTTGTGGGAAGGCGTGAGGATATTTACAAAAAGAAGTAGATATTACATTTCAGACAATTCAGTGGACTAAAAATTTATAAAAAAAAGAGTATCTTTTTGTCGAAATGTAACCCAAATCGCGCATTGTTGACAATACCCCTTCTTCATCACTTAACAGGAGATCTTTGTACCCATTTTACATGTTTCAATGAAGAACATTTGAATTTTGTAGGGCCCCCGAAATTGGTAAGCCTCTATTGCCGGTGTTCGGGCACATTCACAACTAACTAATATCAGGTTTCCAAAAAAAGTTGTATTACATATCACACAAACACAATTCAGCGGACTATGGTGTACAAAAAAAGAATATCTTTTTGTCGTAATGTAACCTAAGTAGCGCATTGTTGTGATTGTTAGTCGCGTTACATCATGCGAGACAGTTAACTGTATTCATGTAAACCAAGAGGTTTATAG
Organism: Drepana falcataria; assembly: GCA_945859725.1. Taxonomy (NCBI): domain Eukaryota; kingdom Metazoa; phylum Arthropoda; class Insecta; order Lepidoptera; family Drepanidae; genus Drepana; species Drepana falcataria. The sequence continues at coordinate 2,025,572 of OX243941.1, read as the reverse complement.
TCTAAATAGTCTGAACACAGCTGCAATTGAAACAAATGGACAGTATTCAAAGTACAAGCGCAATGATTAAAACAGTCATCAAAGCCGCGCGGGTGGGCGCCTTGTGGCAACGCTACTAACTCAAAAAGTCACACTGCGTTGGTAACTACCATTCAACGAGGATAAAATTCACACAGGTTGCTTAATACTATAATTTCCAACGTAGGTCGTTCACCTCATAGACAGTATTAAGTAAACATATATAAAAACCCATCGACTCGGAGGCTCCGGTGACGGCACATCTGTTTGAGCATACTGATTAATTCAATTTGTCATCATCAGCGAACATCAATTTTGGGCTTTATTCTTCTGTACTGAATAACTAGAATAACATTTTCTACAACAGAGAAGTGCTTATGTGGACTTGAGAATCTGTTAGAAATGTACAGGCAGATTTTAGGTCTGTTGAATAGATTTTTGATCAGTATTGAGAGAGCCGTGGTGGCAAGTACGTATTTCAACAATATCAATTAGTTTTTCAGAACTTAAGCATAGTGATTAGACACAGGACGAGCTTTACGGTGTAGGAAAACGGCGCGGAGACACTTGCAAGCGTTTTAAAAGAAATTAAAGGCGTGTATGTAGTCAGCTGAACTTAAGAAACGGTGATGGACTCTGCACCTGTCACGTTGACATCTAAATGTATTTCCGGCTTAAAGAGGGCGTTGTGACATCTCTGCTAACCCTACCCAAATTTTCCACTTCAAGTGCAATGCAAGTGATATAAAACTAAAGCTTAAGCTAAGTGTTTAAAATACACCGCAACAACAGTGAATGGGTGAAACACATTGGTTGCTATTGACTGCAGACAGCAAAACATTTCTGGGAAGTGTCGACGTGAGCCCTGGGAAACTATTCCACATTTACGCTACTACGACCTCGTAGTAATATTAAAAGGGAAACTGGAATACTAACCGTAGTATTTCGTAAAATATGACGTTACGAGTCTAGTTTAAAAATAGTACACTAAAGTGATATAGTTAAGGTCTTTTTATTTGGAAGAATGTTTACATAAAAGGTGTTGTTATAAACTCATTCATATTTAACAACGATGCGTGAAAAGCTTTGAAAGAAATGATGGGCATTGCGTTTTTCTATTCATTCATACAGGAAGTTACATGGTAGGACCGAAATCAAGCGCATCGTATTATTTTAATGAGTTAATCGCGAGGGAAGTAGTACATCGGTTTGTACCCGGGGCAGACCTGACTTCGAAACGCATCAAAAACGGCAAGGACACCGCGCCGTGGACCCACAGTCATGCATGGCCCCATTAGGCAACGGCATCAGCGCTAGGCCGCCACTTGCATAACATCACGCATGACTAATCGCTGCGTGTAGGAGATAGAGCATTGAGGTCGTTGTAGGTCGTTGTGGAGCACGTGGCGCTTGCGGTTTAATCGTACGGGAAGTTTGTTTATCGATAACCATTCTCAATGAAATGGACGTCAATCCGGCATTCATGTCATTCACCCGGCCAGTTGAAAGACTCCATTCAGGTTTAGGTACGTAATTTGTAATTCTGAAAGAGACAGTCAATGGTACTAGGAACGCATAGTTAGTACGAAGGTCCGTCTTAGTTGTCGACAACAATGGGATTAACGCTTCCGGTGCATATAACGATGGGTTAACAGATAATGTGATGATACGATATTTGTTAGCGATTGAATTCATCAAATTTGAATTGGAACAGACACGTTTATAATGCAAATACTTTGATTTGTAACAGCTAGGGACTAAACGCATATGCAGAAAAAATTCTTTGCAGACTGGTAATTACTGTACTAAAAATGCTTAATGCATTGTTTCGGCAGCCGAGCTACATACAGCTTGGTTTATGGCAAAATCCCAACAGAATGCACCCCACACAATATAAGTGTACATGTCTGTAAAACACAATACATTGAACCACTTAAAAGGATAACTGAATGTGATCTAATGACGTCTGGAACAGATAAGAACTTGTATTACACTGTAAGAAAATTATATTTAGATTAGACGAATGAAAATAACCACAAGTGTGGCGGAAAATGTAATTAAATACATCAGCGTCGAGCAAGTAGTAGTGGTATTAATTAGGTAATGAAACGAGTGCAACAGCTGTACTAACTCAACAAAGGGAATACGATGATGCAGTGAGTCACGAGGCAGTCTCGTCGCCCCATTGCGTTGCAAAGTACTTTGTACTTTGTACTGCGCTCATGCGAGTCGTACCATCGGTTACTAACTCACTGCAGAAAGAACTTCTAAGAAAAGAGGGGTGACGTGACGTGGTCACTTCTCAATCCATTTGATTTTATTATTATGTTGGCTTTCAATTGGTATGACACAATATAATAGATTTTTTATTGCTTTATTTAAATAAGTAAAAGTTGCGATGGATACGGGCGGCTTTTATAATTTTAACTCTGTTTTAACTTTGAGAATATAATAATTTTAGGCTACATATTATACTTTATATAAGTGTATGATTTAATATATAATTTATTAAGACTGATGAATGTGGACGAAGTGAAAGATGTATGTAAGTTTGGAGAGAACTGGTGCTTTACACTCTCTGCCTACCCTGTTAGGGACTCTGCGTAATGATATGTATATAATTTATTCAGTTTGTCACTAATGTGACAGCATTACTACCCAGTTACTGTCATATACATATAAATCCAAAGCTCCGAGATTCCGAGCTCCGATCTCCGAGCATTGATAATCATGTTGTTCTCATAATTCTATACTAAATGCGTGTTAAAAACACTCAATAAATAACATTATCTATGAGAGTTAAGGCCAGGTCAAATAATAAAAGAGACGAAATGTAATCTATGTTCCTTAAAACAGAGCCGTGGTGGCAGACTGGTTTGAGTATTGAAACCCGAATCCCAAATGTACCAACGAGTTTTTGTGAGCTTACGAACACACAGAGATTAGTCACACCACGAGCTTTACATGGAAGGAAAACATCGAGAGGATGCCTGCATACGTCCGAAAATAAACTCAAAGGCGTGTATAGTCGTACTTGAGAAATGTTGATGCTCATCTGTCACGTTAGTACTTAAATATATATCCAGTCGAAAGTGGGTGTGTGTACTACACCACCGCCTATCCCCTCGGGGCCTGTTGCGAGAAGTGAAGTTCACGTAAAAACTACGGGACTGATTTGGAATGACATTTGGCTCTGAGATAAATTATGAGTTGGATTAACACAAAGGATTCGTATTATTCCAGAAATAAATGACCATTGAAAGCAATTTTTTTGATATGCATCTTTGAATAACTTTACCAAAAAGTAGAAGCGATCGAGATACGTTAGTACCATTTCCCACCTGGCCATTCATTGATTGGGAAGAGTGAGAGGTCACTCGTTTACACAATTACTGCGAGACGAGGTGAAGGATGTCCGTTACTGCTCGTGCCACCCTGCGATATTCCCGTTCAACTTTTTTTAAACAGCTGATCGGCCCGCCGTCATACGAGTCATTATCAAGTCAAATATTTCGAGCTTAGAAAATAGATTCTTATTACATAGCAAAAGCAGTGGAACAACATTTTATAAAGGAAGAGACGAGGAGGATTTCTAAGGGGACAAATGGTGATTGCATTATTGCAACACCAGACCCTCTAGACTAAATCCGTTTCTGTCAGCGTTCACGTTATCCGATATCTATAATTTGTATGGCAATGACATTAGGTGCGGATAAAAAGTTTGCCTCAGTAATATCATTGCGGAAAGTTTCCGGGGATAATGTCATTGCCATAGAACGAGTAGCGAAAGCGCTAACAGATATATCACGCGTTACCAACCCGGCGTGTTTGAACTTTTAAGTTGATGAGGAATACAAATTCACGTTAAAACCTCAAGAGATTGATATTCCCGTGAGAGTAGTAATACGGAGAGCGAGTGCAATAGACTAGACAGTACTTGACCTGCCTTGAGAACTAAAGTAGATAACTCAATATTTCAAACCATTCCCCCTCTCCGCCCAACAATATCCGTCGCAGCTATAATTAGCGTCAAAGCCATGCGTGTTTTTCTCCTCATCATACGCACAGAGCATAAACGATAAAACATAATACATGTTGCGTTGGGAATACAGTTACGAGAAACCGAATTGCACAAGCTAACTGAGTAGATTATGCCAACAGAGGTTTGTGACACAATTTTATACCACGAAGATGGAAAACAAGCATTCGGCTCTCCTGATACGCTTCCTTACATTACACTTCGAACAAACGTGGTATCCCTCAAGCATTAATCATCCTGCTTATATTATAAATGCGAAAGATTACGAGGATGTTCGGTCCTCTTTGGTGGAGAAAACTACTCAATTGAATTGGATAAAATTTGGCACAAATATAGACTAATAGCTGGATTAACATGTAGGATATTTTCTATTCCGCAATGTTTAATGCAGTGAAACCGCCACAACAAGTTTATCATAAATCTAAGTGCTGCTCTTGTAAGCGTCTCTGATGCAATTCCTTCAATTTGCTTCTGTCCAGCGCAATGAAGCAATTGTTCATGAACCTGTACATATATGTGTCCACTACTCTTGAAGTGACGTTTCTAAGAGATGTACAAACCTGAGAGTATTGCGGCGACGGTGGTCGGGCGGGGTACTTGGAGGCCATACGGGCTCCAGCGCCACAGCCCTGGGCGGCCCCACCTTCATCCTCTGGATAGTAAAGGTGCACGAAATCCTCCGTGTCCAAATATGTATTGATCAGCATACTCGATACAAAACTAACTAATAAATAACTTATAGCAGTCTAGAAGATCAGACTTTTGCAACACTATGCACTAGTTAAAAAATCACACACGTCGGAAGCACTCCATCCAATGCGTACTTGTAACGTTCCATATTATATATATATTTACAATATATACTCGTCCTTATTACTTAATAAATAATAAAACTATGTTTTTAAATTATAATAAATATAAGTTTACAATCACTTTTATAAAATCACATTTGCACTGTATTTCTAGCGCACTGTCTAAACTGTAAGAAATTATTTGTTATTTTTGGGCATTGATATGAACATATCGTGGTCGGTAGTGAGGTCAGACGTTATCATTTACTGGTGACGGTGCTACAGCTGGTAAGGTCATATCTACGTGGCCGTGGGTGCCGAACGACTGAGACTTATCTCTTACGATAAATTTTAAGACCACATGTCAAAATAATATTTTTTATAACAACCAAACACTGGAACGCTACCAGTGTTTAGTTAAATTAAGATGAGCAAGAACTGAGAGGTTCGTAAAACCCTTATTATGGCCATTATGGACCATAATGACGGCTGTGAATAGTGTTGAAAAAACTAAACGTTAAACGTTTGCAAATGATTTAATGATGTACACGGGCAACATAACAGCCAATCACTGTAGTCTTAACTCATATGTTTGTGGCGCCTTCCAATTAGCGTCCGTCACCGGCGAATGATACAGATACACTTGTTTATCTTATGAAAGTATGTCAGGTTCCAAATGGATTGGCGTCATAACAATAAGGTGCTGGAATGTTCCGTCTAATGGTATGTTGTGAAGGGAGAGTTTAAGCAAGGTGTTTTATACATAGACTACTACGCCAGGAAAAACTACTGCATCCAATATAGTTCGTTCAATTAAATAACCGATCGAAAGATCATTTTAAAACAGATTGTCTTCAGTAAAATTTGCACGCAAGACAACTGAGTCGACAAGCGAAGGCGAAATTCTAAACTATGATAAATATATCTGGTATCGATATTCAATACAGTTTCTGAAATCGATATTTGTATTGGTGTTGCTAAATAGAGCGGATTCGAAGTCTAAATATGTAGGTGAGTTCATAAAACGGATTTAATAACAAAAAAAAATGCATTGTTTTATCAATTGCCAATTTTGTATGTTATTTAGTTACTTATCAGAAAGCATCAACACGAACATTTTCTATTTCAATCGGCATCTATGAATCATGATTGACGACACTCATTGAGAATAACAGATGCAGATATTTGTTATTTCTCGTGTTGTCAAATGGAATCGTTAATTCAGGCATCATCTTACAAGGTCAGATCACAACTTGCGACGTGAACTTTTTAGAAAGTAGTTTATTTATCGTCTGATGTCTGCAGTTCAAAATTGCCTAATGTATTATGCAAATGAAAAGTTTGCTGTAAACGAAAATATCAGTAAACACATGTTTTAGGTATTATCACGATAACAATAACATACACAGGTTCGTTAACCCCTCCCGATATGGGGATATATATATTATCCGCATATTTATTTAACTTTAATACTTACATGAATTAAGTATTGGAGATATTTCTAATGCCTATTCTACAATCTGCAGGATTTTTGGATTCTTACCCTAGTAAGAATTCCTGGTTCCTGGAGGTCTAATCTAATTGAGCCATAGCTCAAACCAGGAATCTCAAATAAAGAAATGTTAACCAGTCATAGAGACATTTCCAGTAAGCAACATGCTCACTCACACCAAAGAGGTTGTGTTTTAGAAAGACATTATGATTATCGTCAAGAGCATTCGCAACCAGCGAGCATGTATAAAGAGACTGATGAATGTCAATGAAGTGGAAAAGCTTTAGGTACTCTCCTTTGTCTACCCCCGTGAGGGACTTGGCATGTTTATACTCCTGTATGTATAATTGCATTGCAAAAGAGTATAGTCGTTCTCTTGAAAGTTTTAACATAATCAATCCAAATGCAATATACGTCAATAAGAAAATGCATTCATAGTATCATTCGCCTCTGTATCTTAGAGAACATGAACCAGAAAAGAAACCCACGTTCATTAATTTGGACCACTCCGTGGGAGTCGGAAATGCAACCTACTCAATATTTATATAACTACAATACATTGAAACCATGGTAACGAATGTCATTAGAGTCATAGTATCCCAAGTGCTAAGTGGAAACAAAAGACGGTTAATCCATTTATTGAGCATTCAAGCTTGCAACTTTATTGTTAAATCGATGCATCGAGCGAGACAGAACATAGTAATTGTGATTCAGTATAAATAGAAGCTTTGTGTACCGCGTTGGGAGTTAGTCCGACTGAATTGAGACTAACAACATCATTGGGTTGATTCACGGGAACATTATAAACAAGGAACTTGGAAACTTGCCTGGTAATTCCCTTCAGATAAAGGAGCCATTAAATTCATGATATAAAAAGCACGTCATCTTTGCTGGAGATTTGTTTTCTTTTGTAAGGATTTGCACATATTGAGTACTAAAACTGCAAGCTCGAGTCAGGTTTACGTGTTTCATATCTAGAACCTCGGAATGTGACGCGATGTTGAGTAAACTCGGGTGTTATAAACATCCAGGATTCATGTTGTGTCTCCTATTATTATATTACGTATGTTTTGTATATATATACATATACGTCACAAAGAAAATCAACGATATATTTGAGATGAAAGAGATACGGTATCAATGGTCTGGTACATCACTTCATTCTACATATTTTCAACAAATGAACATCATACTCCAAAAATATTGCCAATTAAAGATTGGAGCGTCCAACGAAAATCGAGGTTAATATTTTATTATCATATATTCACGTGTGGCGGGACACACAAGGATCCCCGAATATATATGTTGAGGTGTAATACCGAATTTTCCCCGGATACATTTAGGCGGTGAAGAAAACGAAACTCATTTTATGACATGATTTAAATGGTCCGAGATGCTCATTTATCGAAAATGACAATACTAATGAGCCGAGTATTATGTTTTCTAGGATCTATGGAGGCAACAAGAACCAACACATTGCAAATCTTGTATACGCTGAACGGATGCCTGCTCTACTTTCAGTACGGTGCGACGCACCAAAGAATGCGGTCAGCGGCGCCTACGGAGTGTAACATCCACCTAGCCATGCTGCCCTAGTACTCGGCCGTTAAGAATATGTACGCAATACCTCCACAATAGCAATTGTTTTAATAAAAAGTTGAGCAATAAAAAGCATCAATGAAAATGTAAATTATCTCAAACGACTCGAATCGAAGATAATGGCTCTTTGTAAATTTATTTACAAGGGCTCTTACAAGGTCTGTCATGTCATTAGTAATTACGAAGCCGCAAGTTAAGATTTTAGATTATGTGTAAAATAACCACACATGACCAAATTGCGTGATTAAATTAAATTGAAAAAGTAAGTACTTGTGCACGTTTGATCTCTGATTGCAATACATAGATCGAAGATATATCAATAAACGCAAGAATTGATTAATATACTGATGTTTCACCACAGTAATTAGATAATCCCTAAATGACTGGAACCTAATACGAGGCTTTTTTGGTCCGAAACTGTAGTCAATTCCGGTCCAAAACTAATTAAGTGAGGTACCAAATATGCAAAAACATAAAGATATCAATAAAAAGACATGAGCCATGCGACCTGGTGTCACATTCCAGGACCGCAAACGAGCGTTCAGCCAGTTGTCGTTGTTCGCATGCATTCTCGTATTACACGCCAGCCAACGCGTGTTTTTACCCACAACCAAATGAATTTCCTTGCGAAGAACAGGCTTAGAACGAACGCGGTAACAGAGCATGTTAGTTTTGAAATTAACGCGGTTCTCATGCAAAGTTATATTTGTTGCGGTTTATCTTACAGTTGCACGTAACATGATCTGACGTTCGTACTGATGATGTACCTATGCTTTTAAGGAAGCGAAGTTAATAATAATCTATAATAATAATCTTTATTTACTCACAAAGCATTTCTTATACTTAATCTAGTGACCAGAGTCTCCTTTTAAGCAAGGATGCCTGTGTTAGGAGACTCCGCTCTTCTATAACTACAAGTAACATTATATGTGTGTGGTGTGTGTGTGAGAGAGACTGTGCGTGAATGTCTCTGTGTGTGTGTGAGTGTGTGTGTGTGTGTGTGTGTGTGTGTGTGTGTGTGTGTGTGTGTGTTAGTTATAATAGTGAATTATGAATTATAGTGAAGTTATAATCAGAAATAATACTAGAGAAAGTTAGATCTATTTGTGGAGACAATAAAAGGTCTTATTGCAATAACTAGGAAATGTGCAATGAGTTGAATAAAGGTATAGTACGCAAGTCGAGAACAAATACTAAAAAGGAAAGATGCTGTTCTTCAGACAGTCATCGTTCGAGATAAATATTGAAGATAATAATCATGTTTCGCAGTAAAAGAACAGCAACGATAGAAGTAAATGTAGAATCTTCTACTGAGAAATTAGTGAGGCCACCATTTGATATCTTATAGGCCAAGGTGTCTTCCGCCCAAAAATTGATGTGATCAACATACTATTTGCACAAACACGTAGAGCATATTCTATCGAATAACCGTATTCTAATATTAATTTCCGTAATGATGACCAACTAACAGTAGACGATATATTTGTGTTAATGGAGACGCGACCTTCTCTTATATTTACACAAACCTTGTTTGCCAACCATGTGGTATAAAAAAAATCCATGAATGATCAAATTGATTGGACCTTTCATTTCACTATGTAACGGGAGAGCTAATATCTTACAAAAGTTAATAGCTACATAGCATATGAATGACGAAGCCTTATGAATGGGGACAGACAATTATAAAACAATTCATCACCCAATCATTACTATGGCACGAATGAATATTAAAATGATAGGCGACAACGATATCGAATGCGACGAGCCCAATCAAGCTGGATAAACATAAACGAATCATTCAACACATAATAAATACATCGGTATGTATTTATACATATATAACGAGGTTCGAGAGATAACTACTAACTAACACGCTTAGCTACTCATGCAATGAATGTCCCCAAAAAATAATTTTAAAACTCAATCTCAAACATATGTACTATAAAACCTATATTTATGGTTCTCAAATCAAAATATCTTTATTTCACATAGGCCTAGGTGGACATTTATAAAACGTCGAAAAAGGTGCAGGTCTAGCTATCACTACTAGTATTTAATGCAAGTTCGTAAATCTTTACTCTAGTATAAACAAAGTAGTTTATAGATTTATGGACACGTTTCTCTTGGAACTGCGGTTCCTTATAACTATATACATATTGTTTCTCATCATGCAAGGCCGACGAAATTTATTAACCTTAACACTTAAAAATGCTTGAATTGATAAAGGATAGTTTCTCTTATAACTATCCATTGACCTTATATTACGTACGAACACGATATAGTGTTATTTATTTATTGTCAGTAACGGTTGTATTAACAGAAAATGGGTACCAAATAATAGGATACTCATGTCATGTTTAAAAATCTTTATGATTAATTAATTTATTTATTTATTTAACAAAAACGGGTTAACCAATTACATTTGTTACATTTGTTGATGGCCGCGGAATGCTACTAAATATTATTGGCTGTAGTTAATGTGGTCAGACACAAATATAAAAGCATATGAGCAATGAAAAGTTTAACAACAAACATATTGCATATGATAACGTTTTGCTAATATTATTTATGTTTACAAATAATGTTAGTAAATACAATACATTAAAATTAGCATGTGCTAATAAAAAGACAACCTGACGAACCCGGATACAAACTAGATTATACAAACGCCGCTATGGATAAATTAAAGAATATTAAATGCCACATATACATACTCGCTTCGACTGAATTTATAAATGTATATTTTGGATAGATTTTCGAAATTTTGAAGCTAAATGATAATATATCTGAAGTAAAGACAACATAACAGGATTGAATAACTGTTATCTACTTGCAAAGCTATTGCAAATAAAACAGGACTTTCTCAATGCCGTGCTTGAGGCCATTTCCCTCAACTATGTGATAGACCTAATCCGATGAACCTTCCGCGGCGCTTGTGGCTAAGGCCAGCCTCTTTATAATGTCAACAAGTAATTAATATAAAATTATTAATCATTATTTTTTATAGTACAAAGTATAATAATATCAAATGAAACAAAATAAAAAGTCAAAACTAACTCTACTGTAAATATTTACAAACGGAAGAAATTTTGGAAACCCTTATCACGCGGATGAGTGCCAAGCAGGCTGACGTTTTTGTTTGTTGTATGGATTCATTGAGTTTAATATACGCCAGTTCTTCTGCCACGAGTAGCCGCGATTGCTGTCAACCATTATACATTATAGTCACATTACAAGAGACTGAGATAAAAAAGATAAATTCAAGGCATAGAAACATTTTAGAAACTAAACTCGATCTAGTTCCTACTTCAAATATCTACCAGACATGATATCCAAAAAGACTCTTCTAACTGAGCAGAAAAAGGACGAGCACGAAAGACACTTTACAAAAGAGCTCTTTTAGTGCAACACGGAGCAACGAGAGCATTTTGTATGTTAATTGAGTTGTTTTAATGAATTGTAATTTTTATAATGAAGGAGATGTTATCTTTGGGCGGTGAATTCAAGGTCTGTGGATAATATAAGTTTGTAATACGCGTCATGTTTCTGAGTTCACCACGGAAGGCTGAGAATATTAAAATATTGTCGGTGTCAAATTTCGTTCGTGTAAACTTGATTCAGCTCATACTATTTCACACGCTATGACGTGCAAGGGTATAGAAGGTACTTTATAAAGATAATAATTTTATTAAATTTCCTGGGATTTGATAAATAGTTTGATTACCCAACAAACTATTACACTGACTGGCAATTCGAGTACGATCAGAGCGGAAAAAAATCGTTGTCGTATGAGACTACCCGCAGCAGAGAAGCAAACGATACAATATTAAAACCCGGCCTACCCTAATTTTACAATATCGATTGTATTATTATATCACATAACCAGGGTTTATTAAAATTCAAACAAAATTACTCAAGTAAGTATACTGTCGATGAATTTGAACTGTACATTTTGTGAGTTTTTTTCTCTATTATATGAAATTGCTTATTTGTTGTAGAGAATTTTAAATACGCGTATCGACATCTACTATAATGACATGACGCCGCGACCTTGCTCATTATGGAAACATCGTTACTGACCTCGGAAACGCACACAGGTGAATTGTACGAGTTATTCAATAGTGAAACGTCTTCAAATATATAACACAGTAGAAAACATAATATGGAACAGTTATTTATTGTAGGTAGAGTTCAACACATAATTAAGATAAATGCATGCTTTATGAATTAGTCACGTCGTGAATGAAGAGAGTAAGGAGTCTTAATAGGAATATGATGATGAATTTTTAAGATAAGGCTACATTAGACATGTTATGATGGCGGGCTGCTGGCGTCCAATCACGTGCGGGCACGTCGCGCTCACGAGTCATGTGAACGATTCCGCGCCTGGCGCCGGCAGCCCGGCCATGACCTTCAGCGATGCACGCCGTAAACATGGTGCATCTATATTGCAAATATTGCAGTACATTATGAGGACAAAGTAGCGGACATGGTCCTAGCAAATATTTTTTATCGAACTTGATAAGACTAACAACAAAGATTTGAAATCTTTAATATCGGCCGGAGATTCAGAGATTGTTCTGAATGTAAGAAGGGTCACTAGTAATATATAACAAATGACACAACAATACAACTTCCGTTGACGTTTTGACCTATCACATCTCAGAGGAAAACCATGAGACTACGAAATTACAGACGTACAGAAACAAGGACGTACTTGATGAATAGTAATTTTTTGCCACTTTATTATTATTAATATTTTTTTGTTGACAAAATCATCAATTTATTGCATTAGTAAAATGTACACATCAAGTTACAGATTTTTTTTTACGCTTTTCACATCGCAGGTTTCGTCGGTTGAACATAAAACGCATTCGCCACAGGCTTCGTCATACAAAAACAAAAGCTATCAGCACATGCTTCGTCATAATTTGTTTATTATTTATTATTAGCTGACTGAAATAAATCACACAAAACAGTCGTACATGTACACGATGCAGTTGAATATGCATGTATCTGTGGCGTGGGGCAGCCTTCCGCATAATACTTAGACGCCAGTGTGGTTAAACGCTTCCGCGGTGCAACAGCTAGATTAATTAAAGACAAGTCGTATTGTGAAAGCAGTCCTGTCTACAGCCCCTTTAATGTTAATAAACGTACATAATCTCGAATGCAGCAACCGGACATAGAGCCGACATTCTCCACTACGGCAAGGCCGTCTAGACATGATTGACCAAGGCCGTGCTCTCGAAACATTAGTTCAAAATAAAAACAATGTAATGATTACTGTTATGGGCAGATGCCATTTCAACGGTATAAATAGGACTGCGATATCGTTTTAAGCCGGCATTGATAATAATTCCGGCGATAAATCGTTTTATACGTCTGATAAAAGGAATCGTAAATCACGAATTTCTTCATTAGTATTCGGTACTTGCCGCTAGGCCAAGCTACGCAGTCCTGTTCTCAATTGATTTATATCGAACTCTAGGGAGATTTATTAAAATCCAAAGCATTGAGAGAAAGTTGGCTAGGCTTGGCACACACTACGATCACGAGTGTGATCGTTTTCATAGTGGAGTAGATAATAAAACTCAAATGGATAGGTCGCGTGAATCGTGAGTAAAGGTCGATACGTTTAGGACTTGGCAATGCCGTCCTAACGATTAATTTAGACAAAGTTTCGAACAAGGGCTGACAAACATCGTAGTTAATTGTTTAAATTTAATTAATACAACGAGACACGTTAACAATATCAATTGCCTTGTTAGGTACTGAAATACAATGGAAGCAGAAGAAAACAATGAATAAGATGGATATTCGTGGAATGATAGACACGCAAACCATTCGTGCTGGCCACGACCTAAAAACATATTGATAAAACGATGAACTTTGCTATTCTACGCCAAATGAAGTTCCCATGGAGCTCCATACTTAAAGAAACCCGTAGGTATATCAAAACTTCCACGTTCCAGTTAAGTCCAAATCTTTATCAGCGGTTTCCTAATCTAAGGCTAAGGCTAAGTGGGGCACAAATAGTCTTGGCTAGATAATAACACCTTGGTATAACCAATGCATAATCTTATCTTACAAATAACTACTGAATTGATTATGTGCTACAATAGCTTATAGTAATAGCTCTCACTTGTTGCCTATAATATCAATATATGGGATACCGTCGTTAACGGAGGTGAAGGGCAGGTTAAAGGACGTCTCGTAATTTTAAAACGTACCACGTGGTAGGAATATGGGTGCGATAGACGACGGTAACGATTTTCTCTGAATACAGCTGAGACTAGTAGACATGCGCACTCGTGAGCGTGGCCACGTGGTCGTCTACGTCGGGGAACTTTTAATTGAATTTTGTATTCCATACATACTGCAGCGAAAGTGCAAGTTTTCCTCCTGACAATTTGACTTTACAATATGTAGGTACGTACTTAATATATTTTTTTCTCACATATTCAGAGTTATTTGCTAGCGCATTAAACTTTCATAACTACTTAATTAACATATGTATACAAAATACATAAAATTTTATAGTAAATACTAGTTGTCCCGCCCAGCTTCGCTCGGGTGGAAAAAAAAAGATGGTGGCGCCACCTATCGGGTCCAATTGTGAATCTAAACCATTCCCAGATCCCCTTGAACACACACAAAAAAATTCATCAAAATCGGTCCAGTCGTTTGAGAGGAGTTCAGTGACATACACACTCACAGAAGAATTATATATATAAAGATTTCACTAGTGCTATTGTGAAAGGAATAAATCTTGTAAGTTAGTAGGTATCCAGATTTTAATGCAGTGTCACGGATCTATCACGGCAGGAGACATGCGCAGTACAGATAATTTGCCACGTGGCGATCCCGTTGCATAACCTTTCCTTCTTGAATGAAATATCCAAAAACTGAATTAAATAATGAAGTTATAAAAATTATCGACATCAATCAACTAAATAGTTGTCGTATACAAATGAAAATATTTCCATAATATTCATGATTCCAAAGTCAATAAACAATCATCAGCAATCAAGTAAAGTACTGCCAATCGAAATCGAAAAAACATTCGTATTTTTTTTTGTAATCACTAAACGGTATTGAAATTGACCACACAGACCAGGGACAACAAGATGTTTCATAATAAAACAAAGAATTCTTGTTGCGAGACAGGCAGCGGTGTGACATATCAATTCTAATTAAGTCAATTAGAATGCTATGCGTGTCGCAGCATTAGCATATCGATGCCATTAGTGCCGGGTAAATGTACTGCAAGTTTACCAGTACTATTACAATTCGAAGTTTAATTGAAGTTTCTCAATAAGGACTACCAGGAACACATAGCTCGAGACGGAGAGAATGTCTCCGACCACGCCTACAGGACGGGGCCCTCTCGTACTACGGCCACGTTGAACCAACCAACACAGCCACGTTGCAGTGACGTGCACTCACACAATTGAACACCCACTGTGTGGGAGCAAGCACTGCAGAATGACTGTGGATTTCACCGGCCATTTTACGTCATAGTAAATTCCCAGAATATATACATTGAATTAACTCAAATTGGGTATGTGTGCGATGCCGTTTTCGATAACAGCTGTTAATTGAGGACGAAGTTGTATAGTGGCGTTATCAATAAATATTTACATTATTTCTGAAGTTATATTGTATCTATTAAATTATACTGTATCAAAATAGCTTGACACTGATAATGCAGCTGAAATGATATCTCCGCAAGTTAGGCTGGCAACAAATGCCAATAGCTATGAAATTAGTTAACGTTTAGCCGAGCCAGTGACCTCGGTTGGAATCGCACTTTGAACAAGGCAATAAAAAATGTTAATGCGCGCGGGGAATTCTGAGCATTCTTTAAAAAATATTAAGGTATACAATATTCATAACATACGATGCGAGTTTTCAAAACATTTGTGAATGAATATGAGCTGAGGAATTTACCAACAATGTATTTCCTATCCTATGCACTACGTGTTAATGTTTAAGAATATTTAATTAAGGATATGCGAGAATCTTAAAGCATAGTGTAATATAGTAGAGTAAATGGGAATAGCCCGCCATAATGTAACGTGGACGCCACGAGTGCGCCATGCCGGGCTCTAAGGCTTCCCTCCATTGAACTCGACTAAAATCAATCGGACATTCATCGGAGACACAATGTTTACACTCTCACTGTACGGTAGCACAGGCTATAGTAAATTGTGACGTAATTTCCTCCAGCACCATTATTATTATGAAGCCATGTGTCGAACACGTCGGCGCGCCACGGTTTGCCATATTAGAAATTCCAATGCGGACCTTACAAAACTAGGTAGTTTCCCGTTTCACTTTACAATATAATCCATTTATATTTGTCGAAAACTTCGCAAAACCACAAATAAGCGAACTTGGTGTTGATAAGAGCGCGTATGTGCTGTATATCCATATTATGTTAGAAGGTGAGCGGAGTCGCATGGAATATGCGACGGACGCGCGCGGCAGCTGCGGGGCAACTGGCTGGTAGCGAGTCGGGGCGCGGGGCGAAGCGGGCGGACGCGGAGCCGGCGTCTGAACCGCGTCTCTACATAAATACATAGATAGGCGTTTGAGGCCCGCCGTGAATTGTGCAACGTCAGCAGGCGCGTGCGTACTAGTGCAACCAACATTCTCGGCAAATCTGTCTCGGCTGACACTCAAGCATTCAGCAACCTCAGAATACACGTTAGAATCTATGCTATGGCATTCTTTGTCTTAGGAAGATTCTGCTCAGTTTTCTAGGGTTTTTACATATAACAAAAAGTGCAAGCAAAAATATCGGCAGCTGTCTCGAAGCACAGTCTCGGCGGTCACGCCAGCAACCTCCGAATCTACGGGTATTTTGATGCACTGGCATTATTTTCGATTCAGTTTTGTATTTGGGAAGTCCTACTTTAGAAAACAAATTGAGGTTGTGACAAATGCCATCAAAACCTTAATGCTGTTGATGATACTAAAAGGCCAATATTGATTTGAAAACATTCACGTTTAAAAACCACGATATCATGTCATCGGAGTAGGTAGATAGTCCATAAATTGAGTCATACTTATACATGTTGATCATACACACAGTCAATGCAAAAGACCACATGTGGGTATTTGAGAGTGCACAATATAGTAGATCCAACGAAGGCTTAGAGATTAAAATTGAATGTAGGCGACGCTGCAGTTGGTGCAGCAGGTTCATCTGATATTGTTTTTTTGGCATTGGTATGATATCATTCTGTCCCACCACTGTCCGACGAAATATAAATAAACACATCATGAATAGAACTTTAAACGAACCAAACGATGACACCACGAACTAGGTATTTTAAATATATTTCACGTTATGTACATGAATAGATAGCAACACCAAAGCAGTTTGCGAAATGAACGCCTTCTCATAAGGGAGGCTTAGGTGAAGGAAGGAGAGAGAGGCAGACATGACAATACGTGTGAATTTCTTCTCAAAAGCATGCAGATATCCTCGCGTTGTTTTCTTTCGCCGTAAAGTGGTATGATAATTGTAGTTAAATACCAAAAATTACCAGGTTCCGAAATTCTTATGTAAGTTCCAATGAAAATTACCATTAATTGATACAGACCGCCGTAGTTTGAACTTACAATATTTTCTTTACGGTGAAGGTAATAACGATGAATTAGACTACACTACACTCACAGACTACCCTTTCGCGTCATCCCCATCCATCAGCCAAGAAAGGTTCCTCTACATACATGCTCGTCAGTTTCGCGTACTATTGATGTTTCCATCCTCGAGTGTTCGATCGATTGGATCTAAATGAATGAAAGATAATAAACATAGTATAGTAGTCATCAAGGAAGACACTGCGCTCTTTAAGGCCATAAATAATGAGGCACAGCTGTAAAACATGCAGTAATTACATTACTTAACCAAATAATTAATCCTCATTCCAAGGTTTCGCTACACAACATTACAAGAGTTTTAATGTGATCTACGTGGCCGGTAAAAAGCGTGAAGGAAACCGACTCTATGGCTAATGCATCCTCTGATTGCCATTTATTCACGGGCTCTTTTGTCTATTCCATCAGGTGTTTGCTACTTTACTTGTATTTCGGGTATCCAACAAGTGTTTTAATTATTTACCGAATTACAAAGAGATATGTTAATACGAATTTAATGTATCTAGGTTATGTTTACATTTATTTTCCCTAGTGGGTGGAAAACGATTCGTGGTTTTTTATTTTTAATGTGCCGTAGCTTCGTTGTGATCCCATTTTTTTTTAAAGTGGCCCCAAAGAATCATTTATTGGAGATTATCAAAATTCTGAGACACTTAATGAAGAACTAATTATATCTGACCTAGCAGGAAGAAATCTATTGAGGAAAACCGTACACCACGCTACTACCGAAGGGAGCGAAGCAGTTATGTAAAGTTTACACAGTTAAGTTTTATATGTTAATTAAGAAAAAAAATACGATAGGAGAAACAAACTTAATTAAATACAAGTTACAAAATACAAAAAAATGCAAATACAGCGTTTTTCCTAAGCGATTAATTCGATTTCGGCCACGTAATTATACAAAAAAACATTTGTGTAGAAAAAAAAACTATGTGAAGTGCAATGTTGTGTTATCAGCATGTCGTGTGTATGCAAGGTCGTGCAGCAGTCTCTATGGCGACCGGTACAGCGGTTGCAAGGTACTACGATTGCGATAATGAAACTATTTATAGTGTTTTACGATGACATTATTTTATTATATGAGAATTAAAATCGCTGACAAAATAATTACTTGGTAAGTGTCAACAGTTTCTTGCAACCGCAACTTAGACCATGTTTCGCGTCTGCGGTCAAGTCTTAGCATACCAACCGTCAGACAAACCCGAGGACAAGCAGACGTCACATAAATCGGGTCGTCTATCTTTATCTTTAAGAATATAATTCTACTGTACGTGTGTATGTCACTGAACTCCTCTTAAAAGGCTGGACCGATTTGAATGAAATTTTCTGTGCGTCTTCAGGTGGATTCGATAATGGTTTAGATTCACGATAGGTGGCGCTGCGATCTTGTTTCAGGAAATTTATATTCTTCATCCGAGTGAAGCTTGCTAGTATCTTTATAATTCTGCTGTACGTGAATATGCGACTGAACTCCTCTAAGGCTTGTTGCAGGTTGTTTTAAAGAGTTTTGTGTGTGTTCAGGTGGATTCACAATTGAACTCGATAAGAGAAGCTGCGATCGTGTTTTACGATTTTATTTCACCTAAGCGAAGCATGGCAGTAAAGGTTAGTAATTATTTAGGTATAACATTCAGTTTGAACTTTCTTCCAATCTTAATATCAATGTAAAGCCAATCACATGGAAGATGTGTCATATAAGCTTTATCAAATAAGAAAATTTGTAAACACTTCTGGAAACGAGTTAAAATTATGTCTATTCTAGGTGATATATTTGTGAAATGCTCCACGGACAGGCAACGACAAAATTAATATTTGCTGAAAATTATTAGGAAAAAACCTGGATCACCTGGATCTGAACCTGGACCAACAACATCTTAGTATATCAATAAAAGAAACTTATATAAGACATAACATATATCTATCAATAAAAATTTCTTCACGCCTTCCCTGAGAGGGGTAGGCAAAAGTGTGGAGACAAATAAACATTAACATAACAAACAAGATCGTCCTGAGGTCCATTTTATCCAGGGCCTTCTTGTACAGGTTAGTAATTAGAAAAAACCCAAGTGGTCGACCTGGTTTTAATGAATGCATGTATTTTTCGAATGAAGTCCAAACAAAGGCGTCGTTAATTGTACACCAATGTTTTCAGCGTATTTCAAGATGAGTTCTTATACCGAATCTTGAAATAGGCTACTATAAACATTGAGATTCAAAGTACATTACTTGAGTAGAACAAGTGAAGGTAAAGAGTACTTGGGCGATGAAGCGTTGGACATTGAATTCTGTGAAATTCTGTTACGCAGTCTGTATGAAGAGTTTACGACACGAGTCAGTGGGCGGTAGCGCAATTTTGCACCCACGCTGTACGCCCACCATCGGGTTTCACTGAAATATATTTTGATATTTTCCCGACATTAACATTCGATTCTAATCAGTATAATCCAGATTACGGTAATGGCTTCCCGACAATCCATGAACAAAAGAAGAAAGGAACGCAAGATAAGATCGGTAGTGATGGGAGCTGGTCTCAACGGGATGCAACGCCACCCAGTCAAGATACTCGCCTGTCTATACAGTAAACTGGTTCATCCAGTAGTTGATCAGCAGACTGTGTAGGTTGGAGCTTTGGGTTGCAAATTTTGGAATCTTTTTTTCATCTGACTGAAGTTAAAAAGAAAACAAACCGTGGTGGCCAAGTGAGGTCTGAAAGTCTACAGAAGACTAGTGCTCTGCTCTCTCTGCCTATCTCTCGGCGATAGGATATGTATGAATTAATGCATTGCCACATTAGGCGATAAGATCAAATAATAACAATAATAATAATAGAACAAGGATAAGTAAATTTATAAGACATTATTGTTACGTCTGCTATTTCCTCATGCAATCATTTTCCTAAGAATTTGTGCGAGTCACTTACGCTTCCGCAATTGTTTGTGTGTGGAATGTGGAAATTTAAGGCATATGTAGAAGAAGTAGAGCCGTCGTTGCCAAAGCTACAAGTATTTGCCTCTTCGGGATCATGTGAGAAGGCACGAAGAATTCTAGCCTAACTCTATGTCTGACTCAGTAGGAATAAGGTCATAAAAATCAATAGTCAATCGCCTACGAGGAACGTGGAGTTAACCAATAGGATTAAAGTAGTTCATAGGTCAACGTAGACACGTTGATAAATATTTTCACATACTGGGTATAGGATGTTGGGTGTACATTCTGGTGTGATCAAGTAGACTATCAATGTATTCTTATAAATACGTCCTGAAAAAAAAACCAAGAATAATTGAATTCATTATATCTCTGGTCGGTCGCCAGGTCTAAAAAGCATGCTGTGTAGTACTATTTATAAATTTCGTAGTGATACATTTTCTACAGAGAGCAAGAAGACTGTCATGGCAAAGCACTGTATTTTTTTAATTATAATTGTATTTTGCTTACAAATAAATTGATTGATTGATTGAAGACATCAGAATATTTATATAAACATGTAATTAAAATATAGGTAAAGTAATAGATTTCATAGGCATTTTTATTCTGAAATTAAACATCCTGTGGTTAATCTATATAATCTGTGCATAATTTCATATAATTCCGTTCAGCCGTTTTGGTGTGAAGAAGGAAAAAACTTTCGTATTATATTTTATTTTTACAAATTGATCTCTCCATTTATAGCGCCTGCAGGCAAGATGTTATAAATATGGCATCGAGGTAATCATTAACCAATGACAAGTCGAGACAGCAATGCAGTTGAAAGCCGGCATGACTAAGCCGAGCCAAAATAAGACGGAAGACAAGTACATATATACATTTGGTCATAGCAACCTCCACATCCGTCTGCCAATCAACTTCCGTAAACAACGCAACCTCGTGAGAACGGGGATAATTTGCAGGTGATATAAACTCGTACGCATAGTTTTTTAGCCCTAGAGAATTCTGGCTTATATTAATTCAATCTTAGAACTAAAGAGACTAGGGTCTATAATTGTCTGCTCTAATAAGATCTACTTGGCTTAAGTAAGAGCTTTAAATTGAGGAAACATGCCAACGTTTGAGATAAAACCAAAAAAGTATTTTTGACATTATGGTTCAAAGACACACACTTGTCACTCGAGCGACATGTGTTAACTTAGCACCCAAATATATCTCTAGTCAAAATATGGTGACACTACACCTAGGCTTTCAAGTTTTAAAATCAAAATCTTTTTTTATTTTCATATAGGCCCAGGTGGGCATTTATAAAACGTCGAAAAAGAAGCACGGTTCGGGTTGGTCGCTTCCATGGAGAAGAACCGGCAAGAAACTCCATGGTTACTCTTTTCTGAAGAAGAACTGGCTTACTTTTTCTGTCTACCCCTTTAGTGACTCGTCTTAATATGTATGCATGTCTACATCTTGATGGATCTTTGTGGGAAGATACCCATAAAACTGGAGGTTGATAGCATTTCTGACCTTCTAGTAATCACGTTTTATATTCACTCGTAACTTTCCTGACCTTCGCTTTTTCTTGTAGTCATTATGAGAAATCTTCATGTAAAAGCTATTAACACACACAACTATAAAATTGCGAGACTGTGTAATGGAGTGCCCAGCACAGATTGATACGACTAGCTGCGCCTCGCTATCTTATTCGCAATAAAAACGGGTGTAATAGTACGAACATATATTGTTTTGGGGAGATAAATAACATTTTATATTTAATGTGTATTTTGTACCCCGTGTAAGTAAGCAATTTGGACGTGAAATTGTAAAAAAAAAATCCTCACGCCTTCCCACAAGGGTCCCCGAAGGGGTAGGCAGAGGTGTATGGGTATTACCCACACACCCACTTTCCGCCAGAGGTATATTAGGTGCCAAATAATAGTAACAAATGTGTAATTGTAACAAATAATTAATTATGTATACGGTAAGTTACATACAAACATATCATCACGCTGAGTCCCTAACGGGTTAGGCAGAGGGAGTAGAGCCCCAGTTTTCTCTAGACTTGTATACCTCTTTCGCTTCGTCCACATTCATCTATACATTGTCGCCAATTCGAGTACTCTTGACGTCCATCCTTGAGTGTCCCATCGATTTGATCTAGGTAGTTCTTCCTCCTGCACACACTTTCGCATATCAATATTCACTCATGCTTTCTATATGTCCTATCCAACGTAAGTTAGGATGGTTAGATCGGAGGAAGATATGAGAAATTAAATATTTATCGTTACATTAGCGTATGTCAGGTGCTTAAGTCAATACAACCCCTGATGTCTTTCAAACGCTATCAAATAGATTTCCAAGTGACGGCTTAATCTTGTAGACACAGATCTAATATAAGTGGTTCCCGCATGCTTGAAAACCTGCCGCTATACTCAGGCTCCCTTTGGGGTCTCACGGCCAGGTCACCACTAATTACTTTTGTACATTACTCTCTATTTAAACATTTTAAGCCCATGTGGGCTAAACACACATTTAAATGTTACGTGTAATTTAACGTCCTTAGTAATCTCATTTGTGTTAACTCAATTATCGGCCGAATTACGTTACGCAATGACATTCGATCACAGGTATATAAATATCCTCACGCCTTCCCACAAGGGTCCAATAATTTCTTAATAAATGTATGCAGGTTTTCCCACGATGTTTTCCTTCACCGTAAAGCTTGTGGTGTGCCTTATCACTGCAGTTAAGTTCAGAACAACTGATTAGTACAGTCGATATTCGTCTTGCGATCTTTGTGTTGCAGTCGGCTACTCGATCCACTCAGCCACCTCTCAATGTACTATAAACATACATACATACATACATATCATCACGCCAAGTCCCTAACGGGGTAGGCAGAGAGTATAGAGCGCCAGTTCTCTCTAGACTTACATACCTCTTTCGCTTCGTCCACATTCATCAGTCTCTTCATACATGCTCGTCGGTTTCGAGTACTCTTAACGTTCCCGTCCTTGAGAGTCCGATCTATTTGATCCAGGTAGTTGGAACGTGGCCTTCCTCTGCCTCTTCTTGCACACACTTTTGCTTTGTATATCTGTTTCGTCAATCTTTCTTCACTCATCCTTTCTATGTGTCCAAACCAACGTAACATGCCTTTCTTCATCTTTACAATCACGCCCTCATTCACGCCAGTTGATTTGCGAATCTCTTCATTGCGGATTCGATCTAATATCGTTACGCCGCACATTTTTCGAAGAGATCGCATCTCGACTGCATTCAAGCTATTTTCATACTTCCTCGGACATACCCAGGATTCGCTGCCATACAATAAGGTAGGTACCAATATCGCGTTGTGGACAGCAACTCGAGCATTCTTGCTCAGACTTTAACTGCCCATCAACGCCGACATGGCTCCATTCACCTTATTTCCGGCAGTTATCCTTCTATAAACATTATGATCAGTTATGATAACATCTCTTGAGAATACAAATTAATTGTAGAAGAAGTATATAGGTGACTTTCTTAACCTTTCATAACTACGACTACGAATGTAACTCAACTCTCATGTCAGTAGCGTAAATACTAAACTATGTATTAAAAATCTTTTGATCCGTATTCGACGTACTCCAGATTCGTCGTAGGATGTTGGAGAAATTTCCACTAGTTCAATATTTATAGTTTGTAAGAAAGAGTCCGAGGAGCCCTGCCCTTCTTGCCCCTAAGTAGCTACGCCACTGTCTCGTGTGCTCAAGTAGTAAAACGTCCATCAACTTTCCAATTTCCAGCACACACGTAACAACTTGTTACGTACAGCCAAAACAGAGCAAAGGATGTCAAACAAAATTATCTGTTTCTTGTTTATGTTCAGTAAATACTTAATGTTAGGTATATATGTATTATTTAAGTCCTTGTTTCGTCACCTAGCTTTTCTACAAAGATCCCCAAAGGGATAGGTGTATTGACACCTACTTTTCAACGTATATAAGTATTGACACTTCACCGTAGATATATTTTAGGTGCCAGCTTGAAATATGACTAGCCGGTCGCCGTTCTCCTAGCACGTTTAAGCTCGAATTCAGGTGAGCATTACTATAATCATCGCACCGGTATAAGTATTATGTATAAGTACATAACATAACATAAGTTATGTATAAGTACATAACATCAGACCACCGCAGTTCGAACTCTCTATCCCGACTATGCAAGTGATTATTTAAACCATTCGACCACCGCTTTTGGTATCTCGTTTATATGCATTCCAATACTAGGCTAAGTGCGTTATCAACTGATTTCTATTCTACACTTCGGTTTGAAGGTTAACTATTTATATTCAGACGGTTACATCGGCAACTTGCTCTGGCGCCGGTGGAGGCATTTTATATGTAGAAATGAACCCTAAGATCTCATAATACGTATCTCTAGCACTATACCTTATTATCAAGAATATTGGGTTGCTTTTTCAGGTTTCCTTATCGTGCAAGAAGCTGACGGCGAATACCTTCTTTGAACAAATTGGTATAGGCGTCATTAGAGCGCCAGTTCTCTCTAGACCAGTGTTGCCCAACGTGGTGCCTACGCCCCACAGGGGGGGGGGGGCAATTTAATAATGGACACAACATTAACCTTTCGCTATAGGTTCCGAAATATGATAACCTTTCAATATGATTAAGCCACTTGCCTACATGCCTTTCTTCATCTCTACAATCACATCCTCATTCACGCCAGTTGCTTTGCGAATCTCCTTATAGGGGATTCTGGATTCATAGTATTTTCATGCATCCGCAAAAACTTCCGAGTTTAAAAATATAATTGAATGTAACATTCCCACGCCGGCTAGTAAATTCCCAGTCTCACGGTAAGGTTTGCGTAACGAATGTTCAAGATAACGATGAAAACTTACCTTCATTCACGGCAAGGGTCTGTGAAGGGGTAGACAGAGGTGAAACCACATCGATAGATAATTTAGGCACCTTATGTGACAGATGGCAAGTCCGTCTTTCACACGCCTTTGTATTTGACCTATGTACTTCTCAAAGGTTTGTCAAGAAATGTAAAGCTCGTTCGTCAGTTAAAATTATTCGATTGTAACCACCAAATTTATCTACATATACGTTCCGAGCCTGTATCCTGTAGGGGTCCACTGTTTGCAACATGCTCCGATCCCTACATCTAAATTCAGATATCACATGGACGCTGACATGGAATGTATAAAGTACTTAATGCTCTTTTATACCCTTTATCAGTGTATCATTAACCATAACCAATGATAAATTTCATCAATTTCTTTAAAAAACCATAACTTTAAAAAATATTTAGCGAGCGATGACAGGTGGAGGAGGATGTTGGGTGGAGTGGAGTTACTCTGCAAGCAAAATGAGGTACCGTTAAATCATCAATATCACACACATTTTTTATTGTACAAGTACAAAAAAATTAATTATGGAGCACGATCAATTCTCACGCTTAGCACAGCGATTCCTTAAAGCATAGTCGGCGTCCAGTGTATTAGACATTTTACTGGCGTAGGTTACGGTAGCCGCTTACTATCAAGCAGAACGTTTGCACCTTTGTTTAATATAAGAAAAAAAATACTAGGCTAACATGACCTCTCCGGGAGTTTATGAGACCAATCCTCTCACACCAAACGAATGAATGGCCTAACCAAGTCACAAGCACGAAATCATTTATCAATTTGTAGTGACATCATCGCCCACAGCTGATGACCCAAAAAAACATTAGAATGAGACGGGTATAGGAATAGAAAAGTACGTGGAGTGCGTCACGTAGGCCCGACTAGACGAGCTCTGTTGTAGGGCAAGGTCGGCTATGGAATTTTGTAGAAATTTTCTGAGCGACGGTAACCGTACGACAATCGACATCCATTCACCGGCTAAAGAGGTAATCACTGGTTACAGTTTGTAATCATTTGACTCTTTTGATTTGAGCATTTTGAGACATCCGATTCTTGAAATTCTAGTGACAACTAGCCTGAACTAACTATTTATTCATCAATTAGAGGTGTGATATCCAATCGATTTAAGTAATCGCATGCAACGCAAATACTGCAATTTCGAACCCCGCTTGTATCAATAAGTTTTTATTTGCCTAAGTACAGTGATTAATCGCACGACTTTAAAGGAAAACCTCGTGAGGAAACCTGTATACGTTTTAGAAGAAAGTCTATAGTCGTGCTCGAGAAGCGGTTGGCTCGCCATTTGTCACTGCATACATACTATCTACATATGTATGTGTACCTATATATGTATGTGGGTTCTCCTGACGTACTGATAATAACATAACATGTGAATGGATATTTAAGTAGGTTGCAACCTACGCCTGACAGTCGGCAGTACAAAAAATGCGGTCCCGTGACGAAAATACTTTTTGGTGAGAATTTGCGAATTGGGTCACCTATTTCGTACGTGGGTGTACAACTTAGTTATCTGGATATTTCGAAGTCGTACTTCATATCTCTAGTCGTAGGGAACTTAAAAGTTCAGCTCGCTCTTGGCACTTATTAGAATTCGGTCAATGAATGAAACAAGAATTTTGTGCGCAGACTGCACTAGTATTTTTCTGGACTCTCGTATTTCCGTTGCATATGGGATGAACATCTATAAATATTTAGATAAAATGGGAATAAGATTCTTTGAACTTATTAATAAAGAAGTTTAAAATATATAAAAAATAGTAAGGCGCTAGAATATTCTACTAATCCTACCAGGGCATTATAACTTGTAGAGCTTCGTCTAGTTCCTATATTTATACTGGCATGCTTATTCAGGCTCGGCTTTATCATCATTTCATGGTATTTAGCACTTTAACATTAGCATTGTATTCAACAAGTTCCACGACATGGCTATATAAGTGGTTATGATAATAGATAGGAATAGGAACATATATATGTCTAAACGCAGCCCTTCCAGTTCTGAAAAACGCAACTGTTTTGAACTATAAAGTTATGCTCGAACCAAATGTAGGTATCATTATTTGCATTAGTTACCAATAAATAAGGAGTTTCATTATTATTTAGACATAGTAAGGAGATATATATATAAGGTGCCAACGTGACAAATGGCGAGACCATTGCCGTTACTCAAGCACGACTATACATACGCCTTTGAATTTCTTCTAGAACGTATGCAGGCTTCCTCTCGATGTTTTCCTTCACCGTAAAGCTCGTGGTGTGATTAATCACTGTACTTATGGAACGGAAAAACTCATTGGTACAGTCGGGATTCGAACTTGCAATCTTTGCAACAACTCTGCCACCACGGCTCTCTATACCTATAAAGATATTGATCGCAACGTGCAGGTGACTACTATATTTAAAAAATTGCAACCCTCGCTACGACTCAATGAAGAATAAAATTGCGTTCTAAAAGCAAAGTAACCCTTCCAAAGTCTCGCCAGCTGTCGCTTACGGCGGCCAGAGTAATAAAAACCGGCGGACCGGATAAAATGGCGGCGGGCAGGGTGACCTTGAACCGGGACAGGGAGACTGTCTGGAATTTATTGATAAATTATATATAAATAATTAATATATAAGAAGTACTATAGTAGTAGTTAACTCTTCTGTAGACACGGAACGAAACATACAATAAATATGCGCTACCAGGATTGCAGCCATAAAAGGAGATTTGAAACGGAGCAGAGTCCAATAAAGATTATGTAGGCAATTTAACGCTTAGTTCTATTATTATTACTGTATCCACTTAGGTATTTGCTCGGCTGATTAAGCAGGCACATTGCATTACGTTGAGTCAAATAGCCTATGTTAATTCATTCTCAATTGCGCTAGAATTTTTGTTCAGAATATGTAATCAATAATATTTTATTAGAAACAGATATGCGAAAGTGTACTTATATACTACATACATATTTTTTTCAAAATACATACGTTGTATCCAACCCAATCTTAGAAATGTTACGACAAGACGGAGTGTCAAGTGTCTCGCATGGCTTGAATGATGATCCGCATCAAAGGTTGAGATGGCTAATACCAATACAAAAAATTCAGTTAAGTTGTCTGAAATTTGTATTACATGGTGAACGTAGTAAGTGTGGGCCAATAATATAGCCCTTACACACACCCTACCTTCTATGCAAATGTTCGCGCATTCGATCACACAGGCAACATTTCTTTTGTTTTGTTGCATCTAGGTGTAGTATTTATTAAGTGTTTAGGTGTATACGCCACGTGTCGTGAGGAGGTTCCTTCCTTGAGGACCCTTGCCACCGGTAGCTTGGACCCTGATTCCGCTACTGGTGAGCCCTTGTATTTTTTATTTCGAAATATATAGACGAGTCAGAAGAAAACACTGTCTGTCATAATGACGTTACCAAATCCATTCGTAGCAAAAAATATACGATGCTGTGACTCACCGAAATACACCTGAGTAGGATTCAAGCTTTACCTGAAATAAAAAAGATGTTTGATAAGCCACCTTCTGTGACAAAAACTCAATTTGAACCTCTTTGTTAAATTTAAAGCAGATGTTTCATGTTTTTAAGGCTTATTAGCGAAGGACAGGTGCTTGCATGCTTACAAATAATAAAGCTTCAGAAGCTTTATGCCATGCCATGCCTCGCCATGGATAGGATATATCTATACTAATCTATACTAATATTATAAAGAGGAAAGATTTGTTTGTTTGTTTGTAATGAATAGGCTCCGAAACTACTGGACCGATTTCAAAAATTCTTTCACCTTTGGAAAGCTACATTATCCCCGAGTAATATAGGCTATATTAAATTGGACCCGATAGGTGGCGCTGCGATCGAGTTTCAAGAATTTTACCTTTTTACCCGGGCGAAGCTTTCTGTGTGTTTCTGTGTGTCTTAAATAAATTTGAATATATCTGACCAGCACTTTTGCACACATGTGTTAAATTATATTTACTAACATAGATGTAAGAAAATCATTTACTAACAAAATGGACACTGTCTGAATAAATAAATTTATTATTATTATTATTATTAAGCTAGATTCGAGAATGGTTTAGATTTACAATTGGACCCAATAGGTGGCGCTACGATCGTGTTACGGGCAATTTAACTTTTTCACCCGAGCGAAGCTGGGCGGGACAGCTAGTGTATATATAGTTATAATATAAATATACAAAGTGTCTCATAAACAGAACAGTTGTTTTGTAGAAGTTGTAAGTTGTTTTGAATATATCCTCATAACGATGCAACAAATAGCTCCAAAGACAACAAAATTACATTATAAAAGCGTACAAGCGCGTAAGCGTAAACATACATACAAATGATCACGCCGAGTCCCTAACGGGGTAGGCAGAGAGAATGGAGCGTCAGTTCTCGCTAGGCTTATTATACCTCTTTCGCTTCGTCCACATTCATCAGTCTCTTCGTACATGCTCGCCGGTTTTGAGGAATCTAGACGTTCCCGTCTTTGGGTGTCCGATCGATTTGAACTAGGTACCGAGTAAATACTCACTCTAAACACTCTGGCTTCGTTTATTTTCAGAACCTATTACTCTACTACATGTTAAACTCTAACTAAAATAAGGTCAACTATGAATGTATTTTTTTTATTTGCTTCCTGTTATTTTTGTGCCCGATCGGATATTGTCTAAGGCACCTTTTATATGATTATTTTGCTTTAGTATAATGCTTTAGTATAACTAAATTTTTCATTTAACGACGCATTTGTTGTATCATATTTTATTTAACGCATCACGCCTTCCGATTAGGGTCAGGTAAGGGTTAGGAATAGGTAGTACCCACACACCCACTTTCCGCCAGAGATATATTTTAAGTGCCAACGTGACAGATGACGAGTCCGTCGCCGTTACTCAAGCACGACTATACAAACGCCTTTGAATTGCTTCTGAAAAGGACTACCACGGCTTTAAATTAAAAATATATCACAGTCATGTATAGATTTACGCCTTAAAATCTATTTCATGATATGAGTATCTTATCATTTATCTCATTTAGAGAATAAAGACCTACAGCACAAAGCCGAGGACATAAATACATATTTGATAACGATATCAAAGCTTTGTGGGTGATATTTAGATAACCAAATTGTAGTCCTTGAGCGAGTACCACTCCAATGGACATTTAGCGTGTTTTATGTTAAAAAATACAATTCATTAATTATAATGGTTGTTAAGAACTGTCGTAGAGCCGGTTCGATAATTAATAAGGTTTTTTTTTTAAATCACAAGTATAAACATGTATTGTATATAAACATCGTATCGGGAAACCAGTCCTTAATAAAATAAATTAGATTTATTTCCTCTTATACTCAGTAATACAGCTGAGATGCGATCTCTTCGAAAAATGTGCGGCATGACGATCTTAGATCGGATCCAATGAAGAGATTCGCAAAACTACTGGCATGAACGAGGGTGTAATTGTAAAGATGAAGAAAGGCATGTTACTTTAGTTTGGACATATAGAAAGGATGGGTAATGAAAGATTGACGAGAAAAAGATACAAAAACCTTCGTCAACTTTCACGTTTATACCAGGACAGTAGGGTACATAGTTTAGAATAGTAATACAAACAACAGGGACTTGATACTGCTACTGCTACTGCTACTGCTGCGCCTGCGGCCTTTCTTGGTTCTCGTAGCCGTTTCTCTGGCTCCGTTTTGAAAAATATCGAACTAAAAAGTTAATAATAAATATAGTTTAAAAAAAAAACTAAAAAAACACGCTTTTTACAGAAAACTAAACTAAAAAATAAAAAATAAATTTTAATAAATTTGAATTAATAATAGTGTAAAAATTCTTAATAAATAATGTAAAAAAAGCGTGGGGTGCTTTTTAAGATATTGTCGAAATAATAAATCTTCTATTCTTATAGATATAAGTATTTTATTGACAGATATCAATAAAATATTTAGAACTATTGACACCATGCACCCCACGCTTTTTTTAAATTATTTATTAAGAATTTTTACACTATTATTAATTCAAATTTATTAAAATTTATTTTTTATTTTTTAGTTTAGTTTTCGGTAAAAAGCGTGTTTTTTTTTTTTTTTAAACTATATTTTAACTTACTATTACGGGGCAGGCAGAGAGAGCAGGGCGCCAGTTCTCCTTAGACTTAACATACCTCTTTCGCTTCATCTACATTCATCAGTCGCTAAAGTACACGCTCGCCGGATTCGAGTACTGTTTTCGTTAATTATAACTAAAGTTTGTTAATAACAAGGCCAGTCATAAATTCATGAATTTATATTGTCATAAATCGCACATAATATGTGTATATTTATTTAATTCTTTGCCAAGGAGCATTGCACGCCTGCACGTATAAATACGACAAAATTAGCGCCAAGGCTGAAAATAACACACGTTACGAACTAAAAATATTATGAAGGCTTTGCAAACAAAGTCCGCTTTACTACCAATGATGCCTTCTGTTGAGAAGCTAAACCCTGATAGACGAGAGATCGAGTAAAAGCGGCCCTTCAACCCTGTCCTTCTGCCCCCACAATCTCTAAAATATTTACATAAGACTTTAGTATATTTCCTTACAAGTTGACCTAGTCTGAAACTTAGCAATGTTTGTACTATAGGCTCTAGACAACGACTAGAAATATATGTAGACAGATATATCAATAAGACATTCAAAGTACAGTTCACGTATAAAGTTATAGCTTCTAGAACATTTTTAATTATATTTTAATGTATCTTCATAGCTCCCCACAGGGAAAGAGGGAGGCAGAGGTGTGCTACTTACTACACACCTCTGCTCTTTTTGCTTCTGGTACATAAAGGTGCCAACGTGACGAATGGCGGTCCATCGCCGATTCTCAAGTCCGCCTATGCATACGTTTGTACTCCATCTACATTGTAAGCACGTCTCAATAAACTTTGCAGTCGACAACTCGGAACACATTCACTATCAAAATGTATAAATCCAGTAGTTTCATCAACAATGTATTTAATTAAATGAGAAACATTAAGATACTTCGTTCCTCCGATGAACTTAACGAAAGAGCGCATTACCAGGTCTACAACCCAGCTATGCATTTATAAAATCGAACTTTAGCATATCATTGAGAGCAATTACTGAGGGAACGTCATATTTCCTACGCACTTAATAGTTCAATGTGTGTAAACTTATAAATGGCTCGGCGAGTCTTTGCCTGGACTTCGAACTGCCTGACTTCGGTGTGAACCGGTCTAACAGGTGAAAATATGTACAGTACGTAATGCATACTAAGTATTTTTATCTTTACGCCTTCCCACAAGGGTATAAAGGCAGACGTGTAACACACCCTTGTTTCGCCAGAGATATATTAGTGGTGGATATATAAAACAGAGATATATTTAAGTGGCAACGTAACAGAGGGTCAGTCGATGCCGTTTCCAAAACACGTCTATACTTCTTCGAATTTTTTCCCCAACTGCATTCGTTGCATACATTAGGTTTCCTCGCGATGTTTATCTTCGCCTTCTATCATATAGCCCGTGATGATAACTGTAGTTAAATATAATAAGTAATTTTCAAAAAATAATATACAGGGATGAGCCGCGTGATCACAATCATCGTAAGATTCAACCACTAAAGATATAAATTAGAGTTAGAGGAATGTTTAGTGGTTCTATTCACTTGAATCCGCGCAGTACCAATCACATCATAGTGGGTCGTATTCAATTTAAAATATGTTCATGAACGGAAAGTCTCATTCGGTCTGATATTAGTATACCTATTAGTGAATTGAATTTGTCATAGTAATCATAGAATCAGTTTATGAACTGGTTGTCAAGCGATTGATCGAGTCTGAGTAACTTAAACGTGTGTAGCAAAAATTACATGACAAACAGATACTATGCGAAATCAAGCGGAAGCAGACGAAGACCATGTCCCAACTAGGTCTGATCTCAATTAATACTAAGATCACGATTATTCTGATTTGATATACCTACGACGAAGTAAATATATTGTTTTATTACTAATGGCGTGATATATTGGCGTGAGGATATATAGATTCTTACTAATATTATTAAGGCGAAAGTTTGGACGTAGCCGTGGTGGCCGAGTGGTTCGAGCAGTTGCCTGCGACGCAAAGGTCGCAAGTTCGAATCCCGACTGTACCAATGAGTTTTTCTGAACTTAAGTACAGTGATTAGTCACATCACGAGCTTTACGGTGAAGGAAAACATCGAGAGGAAACCTGCATACGTCTGAGAAGAAATTCAAAGGCTTATGTATAGTCGTGCGTGAGTGGCACCTAATATACCTCTGGCGGAAAGTGGGTGTGGGCATTACCTATACACCTCTGCCTACCCCTTCGGGGACCCTCGTGAGGATATATCATATAAGTTTGGACGTTTGCAGCTCTTTGACGTCAAAACGGCTGAACCGATTTGGCTGAAAGTTGAAATGGTGATGGCTTATAAAGGCTGCTTCCAACAGGGTAGGGCTAGATCAAACCGATCGAGCCTTCAAGTATGGGAACGAGAAAAGTAATATCGAAACCGGCCACCAAGAGACTTATGAATGTGGAGGTAGATGCTCCGTAACTCTAGAGAGAACTGGCTTAGGCCAGACGGTCGTTACATATTAACTTGCTATTTATACGATTTACGCAAACGAAGACCTATTGGCTCTTTAGATAACCAATGCACATCCAATAGAGATAAATTATTTGCTATTAATCATAATAGTTATCAACCTTACTATGACGACTATATCAATCATAATTGAAGAACGTGAGAGGACAAACGTATAACACGTGTAAGTCTCTAGCCATCTCTTTCGCACTCTCGAATTGTTATGGGAATACTTAAAGAAGCCGTGGTTGCCGAGTGGTTCGATAGTAGCTTATAGGTAGATAGATATAGATAGTAGCACAAATATTGCAAGTTCGAATCCCGAGTTTTACTTACTAATCTTACTTAATAAATCTGAGTTTATCTTAGTCACTGTACATTTAACACCTAAGTACTGTCACACGAGCTTTACGGTGGAGAAAAACATTGAGAGGAAACCTGCATACGTTTGAAAATAAATTTACAGACGTATGTATAGTCAGTCATAATTGAGAAACGGCGCGGGACTCTCCTTTTGTCACGTTGGTACCTAAATAAATGTCTGGCGAATAATGTGTACGATAACACCTATATTCCTGGGCATTACAATTATCTATTAGAAATAAAATTGTATCTCTTCTACGGCCCCAGTTGGATTGCAGGTAATCAAAGTTTCAGAGACTATTTAATTACGCAATTATTACTATGTCACTATGTCTATGTAGATACGTCCGGTTAATTGAAGGTCAAATATGTTTTTGTTAAGCACAAATTGATAAGCGTGATATCTGCTTATCAGACACATCTGCCGATAACACTGGCGACGTTTTATTTAATTTCAGTTTGCTAAGATCAAAATATTAACATCCTGCCAGATGTTATTTTATGAACTAATTATCCATTCATATATGTATATTGTGTAATACATATTATAATGATAATACTGAAATAAACTCAATTAAAGACATAATAATTACGAATTATTGACGGGTTAAAAATCCCATATAAATTTGCACTAAATCCCGAACTGACACTTGTACCATGGGAGTTAAACCACGGACACAAACGTATACAGACAGATAGATATACATTTAAATATACGGAGCATCAAGGATAAATCTTCTTGTACAGAGACAAGCATATCTACTAACAGCGGGGATTGCATTGTCGACCTCAAACTTCTTAACTAGGAGCTCTAACCACTAATTCAGACGGAATACTCAGCTGTAAATACAACGAATAATGAAAAAAATTATCGAATGTCATAATAGTCCCCCCATAGAGATAGGCAGAGGTGTAACCACGCCGTCTTCATTAAGAAATCACGATCTATAGATACATATGTACGTCTTTTCTCTTCTTAAACGTATGCACGTTTCCTCTGAATGTTTGCCTTGGAATGAAATCTCCATTTTGGTATTCCCGCACAATTTGTAGTTCTACGAGAAAGGTGTGAAAATACTTTAATCAGTTTGGGAATTCGCAAATGATACTTAGAATTGAGAGAGCCACAGCCAAATATGTGACGAGCGAGTTATAAAAAAAAAAAACCTAAAGTACAGAGTAAAATTGTTCCAACATAAACGTGCCGCACATACACCGGCCAAAACATTTTCGAAAACAGGTTACGTTACGCCCTTAAATAGCTTACTCGAGGTACGTGTATTTACTCGGTACTCGAGGCATGTTACCGTAACAGACCGGTTCACTAAAAATAGCCCAGTGTTTATCGTAAGCTCGGCAGAAACAACATTAAATTCAAAGATGGAGTCAATTAGAGGATGGTTATAATAAATAAGCTTTGAGAAGAGCACTTCGAACGCGAGAATTGTCAACTACCTAGAATGGATTCTGGTTTACTCCTTACCTTATGTGTTCTTGAAGGATAACATGGGGTGTAATAATGTTACCCTCCTTATACCAGTCTGTCGACTTTGTCTTCGCATTTTAACTTAGAATTTACTTGCAACCCACGATTCCTTCATCGTAAATCTCGTGGTCTGATAATTCAATGCATATCCTAATGTTGTAATAAACTCATTTATTTATTTACAATTAGCACGACAACGTGGTCATTTACGCTAATGTGGAGGTATAAGTTAAAAAAAATACATATGAGTATTAATAAATAAGGTTAATATAAATGTATTACCGAGAAGAAGATGGCCTTCTTTCTGCGTATGCCAGACACTCATTCAAAATCACCTTCCATTCACCTGCCAGCATCACATTCAGGATTTACACTTGAGTCCAGGAGGGCATTGAGTACTGTCAGTGACCTCGGGATCGGAGACTGAGCGTGCGCCACTGCTCGGCAATATGGCACCGCGAACAGTTTGTGCTTTCTATTTCGGCAATAGTTTTTGGGCACAAAGAAGCGCGATAGTTCACTGTGTAGGTCGGACGCATCAATTTTCCCATGTAGGACCTGCAAAGAATTGTAACCTAGGTGGCCCAGGAGAAAGTTAGTGGGGTACAGGTATGGATAATAGCCATACATATGCTTATAGAGGTATCGAAGAAAAGCCTTTTGCACCTTCTCCAGTAACAACGCATACTTGCTCTCGTGCGGATGCCATACACACGAACTAGTCTCAAGTTTACAGCGAA
Organism: Drepana falcataria; assembly: GCA_945859725.1. Lineage (NCBI taxonomy): Eukaryota > Metazoa > Arthropoda > Insecta > Lepidoptera > Drepanidae > Drepana > Drepana falcataria. The sequence continues at coordinate 1,988,909 of OX243941.1, read as the reverse complement.
CTAAAGCACCAAAAATAAGCTTTACCACGTGTCTGCCTCTGAAGTCACGGGAATTCCTCAAGACAAAGCCAAGACGCCTGAAAGATTCTTTGGCGATTGTTATTAGACCGGTTCGAAGATGCGAAATTGCAGGCGACTACTTGATTGAACCGCTCGCCTCAGCAATTAACTTAATAACTTATTTGTATCTAGACTGTACCAGTTATTTTTTCTGTTGTACTGCGATGAGTCACACAACAAGCTTTAGGGTTAAGGAAAATATCGAGAGGGAACCTGCATACGTTGGAGAAGAAATTTAATGTATTTTTTTGCCTTTGAATTTTCTTCTCAGACGTATGCAGGTTTCCTCTCGATGTTTTCCTTCACCGTAAAGCTCGTGGTGTGACTAATCACTGTACTTAAGTTCAGATAAACTCATTGGTACAGTCGGGATTTGAACTTGCGACCTTTGCGTCGCAGGCAACAGCTCGAACCACTCGGCCACCACGGCTTTATAATAAATCTAGATAAAATTATACTAATGAAATCGATTTTTACGCGGGTGAAATAGCGGGGCACGGCTAGTAGTAAATTGTGATAACTTTATAACTAATGCTTCTGTTAAATCGTAATTAGAGGTAAATGATTAGATAGCTTAGCAATATCGGGCCTTGTGCTTGCCTGCCAACATTGTGATATAAAAAGAAATTGAAAAATAAACTGGCGTGAATGAGGGTTTGATTGTAAAGATGAAGAAAGGCAAGTTACGTTGGTTTGGACATATAGAACAGATGAGTGAAGAAATATTAACGAAATAGATATACAAAGCAAAAGTGTGTGCAAGAAGAGGCAGAGGAAGGCCACGTTCCAACTACCTGGATCAAATCGATCGGACGCTCAAGGACGGGAACGTTAAGGGTACTCGAAACCGACGAGCATGTATGAAGAGATGAATGTGGACAAAGCGAAAGAGGTATGTAAGTCTAGGGAGAACTGGCGCTCTATACTATCTATCTGCCTCTCGGTGTGATGATATGATGATGATGATGATATACATATACATACCTACATACATGCATATATATATATATATATATATATATATATATATAGGATACATTTAAGAAAATCTCTACACGTGTACACATTAAGTCATGGTTTGATCGAACTTGCGTCGAACCAGTCAGAGTCAAGGGTAATCGTGCATCTACGAGGCCACCCCAACATTCTATTTACGTACGAAGTTTTATTGAGCCCTCGAGGAGATCGAGTTCTCATTAAGAACTTGCTTTGATCTTTTGAACTATGGGCTCGTAAAGTTTCTAGAACATTTCAGTGTATTTTACGCGCAGCACAGCTATCTATACAAATACATAAAGTGGAGTGTCTGTTAATAATAATAAAAAGCGAGACGAAAAATTTGCTTTCTATAAGAGAGAGAGAGACAGACAGACTCGTGACGTCAAAAAGTGTCGTGACAACTTTTCGTAAGAATTTTTCCGTCTTGCCCCCTTTCACAACGCGCGATAAGGAACTTCGTTCCAATAAACGCTATTTACTTAATGCATATGGCTGATTACACGGTATATATATAAAAAAAAAAAAATTGTGTCTGTTTCCGGCTTTTGTTCCGGTTCCGGTTGATTGATTTTAACGGGACTTTCACTGGCAGAGATGTAAAAATAATAACTTAGGCTACTTTTATTTTAGAAACTAAACAAAAACTTTTTTGTTAAATTCCACGCGCACGCAGTCGCGGGCACAGCTAGTGTCCTATAAAATTCTTTAAACCTCATTCACCTAGTAACTGAACATTACCCATGACCGTACCCCTATTAGCATTCTTCTGTAAGGAGGAGTACCTCCTCCTGGGACAGTAGTCCCAGTCGGGTAGCTCCAATTATTAAAGAGATTTTTCGTTATGCCCTACATCTAAAGTTACTCCTTGTGATATCCATATCGAGCGTAAGCTGTCGAGGGCCTACGTAATGCAGCATGAATTGCAAATCGTCGGAAGGTTGGATGTCATTTGTCAGTAAACGCTTTCTAAGGCGGACTGTATGCAAAAACAAGACTAAAACATTATTAGTTATGCACCACACTCTTCTCCAGTTTAACATAGCTTTCGTAGGTGAAAGAATTTAATCCATTACAAACAGACAAACCTTATCGCTTTATAATATATTAGTATTGATATTAAAAGATCGAAAGAGATATTAAATGCTGAGTTTTTAACCACGTATCTTGACCTGGGACACGTTTTAAAGTTATGTATTGTAATCTTTAAAAGATTTACCTATTGCATATGATGTACAATGCGTGAGCACCATTTGCATACTCCGTGGAAATAATCGTAAACATGGATCGTGAATGGAACGCGTGATTCTACGATATCAGATATATGGACAACGATACACACATTGTTGCATGATTAATTAATTAACTTTGTGGTTAAGAACTTTTTTAAAGCAATTTAATGTAAGCATTTTAAGTAAGTAATAAAAATCGTAAAGTCGGTTAAAGATTGAAATTAAGCGTCCAAAATGTGCCATGAAAAGAAGAACAAAGAGACGCATACAAACATAATAGATAGTGCCGTGTACTAAGACACGCCCCACCAATTTCTAGTCGAGGGGGTCGCGGGATGCGCGGAGTATGACCCGAGTCTATTAATTGTAGTCTGTGTGTGCATTCATAGGTAATGTATATTGTGTATCGACAATACTCAAACATTAGTGGAAGGTTGCACAATTGCACTATAGACTATAGGGAAGGACAGTGGGGGCGCGTCTTCGCGGATGATGGCACTAGCAATATAGTGACGCCGAGTCCCTTACGGGCAAGCAGAGAAATTGGAGCGTCAGTTCTTTTTAGTATCTAATATCAAGTTATAAGTCATAGGCGTCATATAGTCATCATAGTCATAAGTTTTGATTGAAACAAGACGGGTGTCATCTCAAAGCTGTTGACTGTGTAGTTTGACATACAGGGGCCCCCGGTACGGGGAATTCTGGGGGAATACCAACATGTAATATTCAAGAATCAGTTAATGTCAAGGTCGATGTACTGTTATCTACACATATATGTTATCAAATCTCTCTAGTCAGAGCTTACACATTCTAAATGCATCTTGTTATTTTGAATCACACAAACGCATCACGCGCCGATATGGCGTCGATAATCAAATAAATACATATATGCTGTGTGTTGCAATGCAAAATGCATGCAATGCAATTGCAATACATGCAATGTGTTGCTAGTACAGACACCCTCTTTTCGATAAATCTTTGTGGAAAGGCGTGAAGATATATACGAGTATATATACAGACCTGGTGTCTATATATACACCAGGTCTATCTCTCGCGCATTGCCGACCCTAAACATTTCGGTAAGGCCCCTGTATTTCGCAGTTCCTAACGTAACGCTGGCGATGCCTCGTGAAAAGCGAATGTTAATTTATATTCGGTGACTTATACACCTCTGCCTACCCCTTCGGGGACCATTATGAGAAGGCGTGAGTACTTATTTACATATACATAAATACGTAATACTAATATACCTCTGGCGGAAAGTTGGTGTGTGGGTACTACCTATACACCTCCGCCTACCCCTTATGAGAAGGCGTGAGAATATATATAGATGCGTACGTAAATGTTGCAGGTAAAGACATATAGTTCTATAGGAAAAACTGAAGCGTGTAATAGGCAATTGGCAAGCAGTGATCCGATCAAAATCTATGAGCATAATACTGCATTACTGTCAATCAAATAACCCGCCCAGCCGTGCAAGGGATTAACTTCTTCCCAGTATTGAGACAGAGAAAAAAGCGTAGGCACGGTTCTAGTTGATGGCAGTTGCTGCCTACGTTTTAGACTTCAAAGGTACGTTTCGTCAAACATTTGAAGATAGCAAAGTAATATTGTAAGCGCAAATTGGTTCACCCTTGGAAGTAGTCGCACTTACGATAAGACAAAAAAACACAACAGTCGAATTGGGATTCTCGTGTTATTTAAAATTGTTAAAACAATCTTTTGGTATATATATACCGTGTATAAAAAGCTGTCATTTTAATATTACATACAGACACTCAAATTTTATTTATTTACATACATACATATCATCACGCCAAGTCCCTAACGGGGTAGGCAGAGAGTATAGAGCGCCAATTCTCTCTAGACTTACATACCTCTTTCGCTTCATCCACATTCATCAGTCTCTTCATACATGCTCGTCGGTTTCGAGTACTCCCGTTAACGTTCCCATCCTTGAGAGTCCGATCGATTTGATCCAGGTAGTTGGAACGTGGCCTCCTTCTGCCTCTTCTTGCACACACTTTTGCTTTGTATATCGGTTTCGTCAATCTTTCTTCACTCATCCTTTCTATGTGTCCAAAACAACGTAACATGCCTTTCTTCATCTTTACAATCACGCCCTCATTCACGCCAGTTGATTTTATTTATTTGTATAGATTTATATCCTTTTCAGGCGGTACCGGGTAAAAGCTGTGCTGCTATGCATCATAATATCGTTCATACAGAGTGAGGGCGCTATTACACAAGCGAGTCATGTTCTATATCAATGCACGTTTCTAAAAATAAAACATATTTAAGTACTTTACTTTATACTACACACAACAATTTCTATACAGTAGCCCAAGTTATCGAAACGTGACTTTTTTATACCACTAAGGTGGCAAAACGAGCATGCGGTGCGCATAATGGTAAGCTGTTGCCGCCGCGCCGCCTACCGACGCTTGTAACACCAGGGGTATCGCTCGCGTGTTACCGAACCCGCGGGAATTTTTTCAAACCTATTTTTAAGAACCCCATGCTGTAGTCTTGGGGAACACTTTATAGATAGTGCCATCCACGAAGATGCGCCCAACTATTCTATTAAAGTTTATATTGTGTGTGTGCAACCTTCCACTAATGTTTGAGTATTGTCGGTACACACTGATTACCTATGAGTGCACACGCATACTACAATTAATAGACACGAGTCATACTCCCCGCATCCCACAACCCCCTCAACTAGAAATAGGTGGGGATGAGAAATAGGGGAGGGGAAATGGTGGATTGCACTATCAATAACTGGGAGTTAATTCCAAAGCCTAAGCGTACCGCACGCTTGTTTACGAGGTTCAATCAATCAATCAATCATCAGCCCACACTAGTCCACTGCTGGACATGAGCTTACATACATACATATACATATCATCACGCCGAGTCCCTAACGGGGTAGGCAGAGAGTATAGGGTGCCAGTTCAGTTTATGAGCTTAATGAAAAAGAACGTATAGTACTGAACCGTGTACTATACTTTCTATTTTCTCAGGCTATTATTGGGACGCGATGCTATCACAAGTCCAAGCACCTCCACAGTTAATAAATAAGTCACGATTTACCACGCGTATAATCCAGCAATTTTATGTGCATAATCAATGCAAGAATTATAACAAGCTCTTTGCGCTGCTATGCAATTTATACGGATTATTGGATAAGCTTACTTATAGGTATAATAATAAATGGGAAAATTATAATATCTTCACGCCTTACCACAAGGGTCCCCGAAGGGATAGGCAGCGGTATATAGGTTACTACTACACACCCACTTTTCGCCAGAGATGTTTTAGGTGCCAACGTGAAAATTTGTGAGGATTTTTGTTCTCCTTTCAAGCAAAAATTACTGAGCTGAATTGGATGAAGTTAGAGATAGATTATAAGCTGGATTAACACATAGGGTATGTCGTACAGCAGAGATGAAATCCAGAAAAGAAAATTACCCATGATGATTTCATGGGTAATTTTCTTTTCTGGATTTCATGTTTATACGCGGAAGTAACCACGGGGAACGTCTAGTGTTGAATATGCAGTTTCTAATAAATTTATCAGTACCTACTCAGTGGTTTAAGTAGTGCGACGTCAACATTGCAGGATGGAACCCTAATACAGGACCAATGACAAAACAACGCAATAAGACCTGCATCCGTATCAGAACTTCAAAGTGGCGAGTGGAAAACCTTTGCCTACGACTGCCTACCCTTGTGGGAGGGGGTAGGAATAAATGATTTCATATGAGTAGTAATGGTATTTATTCATAAAATTTACCCTCCCACGCAAAATATGGTTGTAATGGTACCTATAAAACGGAGATAGCAGCGCCACCTACCCATGTTGTATACTTACATGTATAAGGCTTTCTTGAAATTGAAAATCGCATGAAAATCGGTTCAGTAATTAGGAGATTTTCGCGATCAGATAGACAAATGCATTATGACATTATGATTAAAGCCTCTTTGAATAAATATCAAAATGACAGTGAAAACGGGATTCGTTCAGAAGTTTTGGGTTTATCACCCATCACGTACAGACAGACGGACGCGACAGAATTTTGTTTCATAACACGAAGTGAAAGTGTCTGTTAGCGACTTACTATAACGAACTTAGCTACGAACTATTTGTAACGAAAATATAAATGTGAACATCGTACAGAACATGTATAGCGCTGAGGGCGCTGAACTCTTCCCCTTCATTTTATTTTCTGCCACAAACTACTTAGTACACATTTCTCAAGCTATTTTCTATCCTGAAACACGGTTTCATTAGGGATTTGACCCGGACTACGTGCGGTAGTTCCCCGGTGTACCTACTTTTTTTTTTTTTTTTTTTTTTTTTTATACCACTTGGGTGGCAAACAAGCATGCGGTCCGCCTGACTTGGTGGCGCGGCCTATATGATTTCGGCATAACACTTGATTTCTTCAATAAATCATTTCCTGAGTGAAACATAAAATACAGACATACATACATACATATCATCACGCCGAGTCCCTAACGGGGTAGGCAGAGAGTATAGAGCGCCAGTTCTCTCTAGACTTACATACCTCTTTCGCTTCGTCCACATTCATCAGTCTCTTCATACATGCTTGTACAGACATTATGTAGGTAATCAAACCATTGCATACCCCTTATAGGAATTTCGGAAGGTGAGTAAATAAAATAATTCATAAATAAAAAAAAAATAATTGCCGTGTACTAGGCTCGCATATCCGGGAGGATAGTCCTACGATTTCGTTAGATAGAAAGAATCGTCAATTTCGAGAAGCTTTTTTTGTCACTATTTCTCTCCCACTACTTAATTCAAATATAATAAATAATAAATACCAATGTTGGTGCGGATGTTCGTTCCTCCTTCATGAAAAAACTACTGAACGAAATTCTATCGCATTTGACATAGATTAATATTTTTCCGTAATAAAACAGCTTAACACATAAGCTATTCTCAACCGACTTAAAAAAACGGTTGAAATGAGAAACCTCCTACGGTTTATCAATTCGACCGTATAAATATTTTATTGAACTAAAAACCGCGAGTGAAACCACGTGGCACATATACTTACCCATATACATAGAGATATATATAGAGTTCTAAAGTAACATCGCACTAACCACGCACAAATATGCTCCCGACCAACGGACCGTAAACTCCTTGCACTTATTCCAGACTTTGTTATGAATTCCTATTTATAGACATTCTAGTGCAGCGTAGTAGGGGCAAGGGCAAGGTGACGTAGTTAATAAGGACAAGGGGACGTCAACTCGGAGGGCGATCGATACTACCGTAATACTAGGCTTCTTGTTAAATGCGTCTTTGGAGCACCTGAGGTTATGCAAGAACGGACAGGTAAGTAAGGTACAAAATCGCTTGACAAAAATCGTATGTACATACCACAAACTTCTTTACTCTTAGTATTAGTACGCTAGATCGTAAAAACTACGCAATGGATTTCAATTCGGTTTTCATTAATAGATATAATGATTCAAGAGAAGTAATTAAGGTAATAAGTCCAAAAGATTTTTCATATTTGTATATCAATATACACGGGTGAAACCGCGAGCTACTCCTAAAAATAATCCTCACGCCTTTCCACAAGGGTCCACAAGGGTCCCCGAAGGGGTAGGCAGAGGTGTATCGGTAGTAGTACGCACACAAACACTTTCCGCCAGAGATATATTTAGGTATTGACAGATGTCGTGTGCGAGTCCATTGCCGGTACTCAAACACGGACTGTACATACGCCTTTGAATTGCTTCTCAGACGTATGTAGGTTTCCTCTCGACGTTTTCCTCCACCGTAAAGTTCGTAGTGTGACTAATGACTGTAAAGTTCAGAAAAACTCATTGGTACACTCGGGATTCGAACTTGTGATCTTTGTGTCGCAGGCAACAGGTTCGAACCACTCGGCCACCACGGCTTCCGCATAGATTGGGCTCATATTTTGACACAATATACAATCCATTTGAAGCATGATATTTAAAAACAATTCGCGTCAAAGTTTATCGGCCATTTTCATCCATGCAACCACAATGTACAGCGAAGCGTGGCAGCACACAGTCACTCAAAAGCTACCGGATGAAATTTGTCTCAGACTTACGAAGCTGGATATGTTTTTTACATACCAGAAAAAATCTACCATCGAAATAAAGTATTAAGAGGCCGAAACTGCGGGGTAAAGTTAGTGTATAATATGAACTTCTAATAGACAGAGTTCTGCGCTGTGTATAGCGGCTTATGTCCAATGCGTTAACAAATGTGGGCATGATAAAAATTACACCGATATATTTTTCATTTCATGTTCATTTACTAAATTAATAAAATTGTAAAGAGAAGGCTTTATGACTCATAACCTCACGCCTTCCCACAAGGGTCCCCGAAGGCGTAGGCAGAGGTGTATAAGTTCTCACGCACCCACTTTTTGCCAGAGATTTTTGGTTTTATGTATTTACATAACTATTGTACAGGGATTTTGAACTACCCCGTAATATGAATGGACTATTCTTCATACAATATGAACAAATGATCTATGAAATTAGTAATGCGTCGTGTTGATATGTCGTCCAGCAGTTTTCTCGGATACCAGAACGCGACTAAATGACAACAAGCTAGCGCCATCTATCGAAAACACAGTGAATTACTTCAATAACTGATATCATTATCTTAACGAAAGGTCACCAGTGTCAGAATCAAGAAACAAAATAAACATATTTATAGTAACTATAATGTAATGTAAAACACCAAAATACTTTTAAAATGTTATACATTTAAATTATTTTATTTTAATCGGAGTGACGCCATAATCAAATGTTGCAACAATTATCAATGTTAGTCAATCTCCCTTTATTTTATGTTTATGAAAATAAAATGTTAAAAAACATGAAAAAATATTGTGGCACAAAAATCACCAAGGCTTTGCACTCAGGGTTCTCAAATAATAAATATATCCTCACGCCTTCCCACAAGGGTCCCCGAAGGGGTAGGCAGAAGTGTATAGGTAATACCCATACACCCACTTTCCGCCAGAGATATATTTTAGGTGCCAACGTGACAGATGGCGAGTCCAACGCCGTTACTCAAGCATGACTCAATAATAAATATAGATATTAAAAATGATTATATTCGGATTCAAATCAAATTCTTTTGCCTACAAACTAAAAATTATGGTTGCAATTAAACATTATCTAATTAACATGAAAATTACCTTTACCATCATTACCAAGAAGAACAATGACAATGCCACGAAAAGAGATGGCTGAAAGACCTCTTGAGTTAATAGTTAAACTGTGGTCTCCAAAACTGAAGACACACAAACCTGCCTAAAACCGTAATGATAAATTAAATAAATCCATAGATATGTAGACTGTAACAATACAAAAGCCTTATTGCAACTGAGATTGCGAGCACCCATAGGCAGCTGTAACAGCTTACCATCAATAACTGTAACACAAATATTGCAAGTGGGATTCACCCAACTGTACCAAAGAGTTATTCTGAAATTAAGTAGTGACTAGTCACACTCTGGCTTTACGGTAAATTCAAACATCGAGAGAAAAGCTGTATAATGTTGAGAAGAAATTTAAAGATGTACCAAATCATGTTGGCACCTAAAATATGCATCTGGAGGAAAGTGGTTGTGTGGCCTTCCCACATTATGAAGATATATATGTATATGGAACTTAAGGAAAATCAATTACTTATTTATACATTTACACATCTCATCAGAAAAAGCAAGTTGCAAGTTTATGTTTTGTAAGGATTATCAGAAAAATATGTATGTTTAGGAATATATGTATACGTGAAGTATATTTTAATGTTAACTCTGTACATAATGTTATTGTTAGTTAAGTGTGGATGCCAAAAGGAAAGCTATGATTGTTATCACTTCAATGATTGATATCACCTTGTTTATGCTGTAACAATGATGTAGGTATGTGCTTTTGTAGATATTATATATTGTAAAGTGATCATAATCCATGGAGTCCATAGCTGTTGATCATGCTATGATATCCTAGAACTAAAACAGCTATGCGACTATATACAAAAATGCCGTCGTGTTACCGACTCCGAAAAAAACTTTTCACTACCTTCTTTAAGAGCTGGATGTTCATCATTGAGAGAAAACCTCAACCTTCATTTTGCAGCCTAAGCGATCGTTGAAGCTATGTCATAAGACAGTACAGCTGTTCAAACTATATATATATACATATTTTTGGACTATGTACAGCTGTAACATACATCTAATAGAACAATAAACCTAAGCATTGAAGTGAAAGAGTACTGTTTAAAAAACATGGACTACTCACCAATTAATATTGATATCTACCGCAATCAGTGTTATGGTAGAACAAAGAAAAATATACTAAACTGGTATTTCATTCTATTGGCTCAAGGTTGTCAAAAAGATGTTCCAATAGCTGCTGTCCTATCAAATACGAATGTCACTTGGTAAGAAAATTCAATGCGTAATTGTTATTTACCTGTTATGTGAGCTCGATTCACGAATTTAAACACTCAATTACAAGCTGGCTTAACCACTTTCACGTAAACACTACCGGGATAACAAAAATCAGCAAAAACACACAAAATCCAACACCATTGGGACACTTCAGAAACGAAAACACCGAAATGACAAAGATAGAAAGAAACGTTAAACAAGGACCGATATATGAAAACATGATTCAAAATTTTCTACATATTGTAACATTCTTTTTTGTCCTTATTCCACGTAGTGTTGACAAAAAGAGACAAATGATAACATGAGTTTAACATAACTTCATTCTGCTATGAAGAATGAAAGAGATAGGGTTATAGTATTTTTAGTTTTGATATTGTTCCATAGAGTAAAATCAGCTGTTTTCATTCGGATGCTACTGATTCAGTGAATTTTAGTGTCGGAATTTTACTTTCACTCTGATATATTATTGGGATAAGATTTATATTATTGAGATGACGTTAAGATAAATAAATAAAATCTTAAAGAATCTTGTTGTTTATAGGAACATAATTATTAATTTAAAAAATATCATTCCTTGAGAAGCTAGTTCATTAGAATATTCAAAGAGGTCGCTAAGTGCCTGACATAACTGTCAAACTGATTGTGCTGATGATATCTGCCAAATTGTGTCAGATCAGATTTAGTTTTTCTTTTTCATTCGTGAAAGGAAACTGTAAGCGAACCGTAGCAAATGCAGTGCCTGTAAATAGATTATTTTGTGCTAAATATTTTCTAACTTAACTTTAGCTTTTACATTTATAAGAATAATCAATAAATTTGTCTCTTCATTCAACTATTCATATGCAGATATTCAATGCTTCAAGCATAATCAGTGTATTCTGTCAATGGTACACAACAATAACCTTTCGTCATTGTGGAGACTAATTACGTCTAATTAGTGCCGAAAAATATAAAAACAGTAACAGTGAAGAGCATGGCGAAAGAGGAGGATGATGATAATCTGCCAGATAAGGATGCAGCCAAGGAGTTCTATGCGAAATATGAACCCAAGGAGATAATAGGCAGGTGAGAGTGGTGTATTGTAAAATTTTATAATTTCTATGAATTGTTGTGTTGGTGCCAATTTTTTAAGGAACCTAGGAATTATTTAAAGCGTCTGGCTTAATTATAAGTGGGGCAATTTAGAAGTCTTCTGTTTGACCTTGGTGGTGTAATTGCACGCTTCCGGTAGATTAAATCACGAAAAGTTCGTATTGTATCCTATCACTTACTTGATTTAAACTACTTTTATTTATTAAATTATTATTATATTAAAACACAATTGGTTAAAACATACATAAATAAATAGATTTTTAGGTGTTAAGCAAGTGACCTATTCAAACATTAAGCTTATAGCTCTATAGAGTGATCTTTAGAAATCTTTTACCCCCAAAATTATGTTACATACATATATATCATTACGCCAAGTTCCTAACGGGGTAGGCAGAGAGTATAGAGTGCCAGTTATCTCTAGGCTTACATACTCTTTCGCTTTTTTCCACATTCATCAGTCTCTTCATACATGCTTATTACATACATATTATGTTACATTACAAATTATGTTAAAATGCAAACAGCTCCTTAACTATCAAACTAGAAATTCTCCAAGGCGATTTCCTAGCCCAAAAGAATTAGCCGTTTGCTGCGATGCTAAACATGCAACAATTGTGTATTTGGTGCACTTCATTAACCACATAAGTGGTAAAAACAATACTGTCTTTTTACAAACAAGCGTGCGGTGCTGATGCCTATAGTACTATACAGCAGCAAGCACGAGCAATACCCCTGGTGTACAGGGGTATTGCTCGCGCTAGCTTCTGACCCTTACAAATATTTCAATTACAAGGTATAAATAATAAAATTGCTCAGAAGCTAATAACTTCATTCCCTTCTCTCATTCAAAGTGGAGTAATAATAATAATAAATTCTTTATTAAATTACAAGTTATATATGTCATGGTTTGGGATCCCTGCTTTTAAGTTATAATAACCTGTATTAGGTAATTAATGATTTCATGTGACATAATTCATCGCAGGGGCGTAAGCTCCACAGTAAGAAGATGCATAGAGAAGGAGACTGGTCGTGAGTATGCAGCCAAGATCATAGACTTGAGTCAAGAGTCTCAAGATGGGGTTGACACACACACTATGCGTGATGCAACGAGACAGGAGATCAATATATTGAGAATGGTTGCGGGACACCCTTATATTAGTGAGTGAGTTTCTAGCCTGTTTGTTAAACTGATTTTTGTTCCTATAATATTGTTAATGTACTGGTTTAATACATATGCCATGCAGGCATTCATCAAGGTAAGGTTAGGTAACCAATTTTGTAAAAGAACCTTACCCACATACATATCATCTCACCAACTCCCTTATGGGAAAGGCAGGGAGTATAGAGCGCCAGTTCTCTTTAGATTTACATACCTAGAGTAAACTGGTATATTTTAGGTTTCAATGTGATGATGGCAAGTATGTTTCAGTTACTGAGGCATAACTATACATACCTATATGTTTGAAATATTTTTTTAACATATGCAGATATCCTTAATTGAAAGTTGAGTTGAAAATCTACAAGGAGTATAATTTCGCACTAAATAGATCTTCTCAATAGGTTTTGTCCTTCTGTTCCAGTTGAATTGCAGGATGTGTTTGAATCGGAAACCTTCATATTCTTGGTGTTTGAATTGTGCAAGAATGGTGAGTTGTTTGACTATCTGACCTCGGTTGTAACCCTTTCGGAGAAGAAGACAAGGTACATTATGAGGTGAGTATTTTCTCTATAGCTTTTTATTTTCTAATGGAATTACTATGAAAAATATGCCATACTTGAAAGAGAAATCTTTGCCAGATAATGCATTAGATTGGCAAAGTTGCATAGACAGAATGGAGGACTTTCCCCAGCAGGGAGACAAATCTGGTTGATAAAATAATTGTTAAATTGTAGAATTCTAAGTCATATGTACAGCCGTGCTTGAGCTACGGCGATGGGCTCGCCATCTGTCAGTGTGTGTGGGTACTACCTATAACCATTTCCTACCCCTTCGGGGACCCTTGTGGGAAGGCGTGATGATATATAATGTTATGTAGTTGTTGGATTATTTAATTGAGATAAATTATATTTAGGGATAAGCGATTTTAGGCCGAGGGATTTGTACCCTTGCTAGCATACTGCTAGTGCAGATGGCAATATAAGATAACTTGGATATTTGATCCCTATTATTGCAAGGATACGGAAACTGCTTACCACCCGTTGGGGTGTATCCTTTTTTCATACCTTAGTGGTTTCAACATTTTCAGTGTTATTCATGACATTCAGTGTACATAATATGAAGCGGAACCCTGTTGTACCGCATTGGCATTATCTTAACGATGCGGTTGTACTTGAGATGCATAAACTTCTATGTTATTTTAAGTGGATGAGGGCAAAAGATATTAGATGTTAATTTGACTTGGTAACTGTTTTTTTTTTAATTAATTACTAGTTCTATCATCTATTTATGCTAGTTCTTCTTGTTGTAGTATTCTAGTTCTAGAAACTAGTTCTAGGTGATTAGGTGTAGGTTCTAGTGCGGGAAAGATAATATGAATGATGGTCAGTAATTACCATAGCTAGCATTACCAGACTTATTGTACTAGGCTACCAGCATAAGATAAGGTACGTCCATCCAGCATATATGCTGCCAGAAACTACTCACTGCAGGGACAGAACACTACCGAAAGCGAGCTTCTGGTCCTATCCACCCCCGTCGTCGCGCCTCGATAGCGGACAGTTGAGAAAAAAAGTCCACCCCGGTAGTGCTCGACCGTTAAACAACGGGGCTTAACAACTATCATAGGGTGGATAGCACAGATGAGTAGCATACGCCCTATCTAGTGTAGTTTAAGGTCGTGGGACGTCCCACGCGAACAGCATCGTACCCAAAAAATCAAGAATCAGATTTTTTGATATTTAGTGTCTGATTGTTGTTACGCCATATTTAGGTTACGTTGCATTTTCTATAATCTGATGTGAAAGATATTAAAAAACGCTCATCTCGGGAGGTTATTGAGAACTAGAATAAAGATATATTACAACGTGTTAGTTTTTTTCTGGAATAATACAATACAATAAACAAGCTTGTTTAACCAATTGTTGCGTAACTCTACGCAGCGCACGCAACGGAAGCTCTCAGAAGAAATAAATTTTCCCTGTTTTTGCAGCATCTGTCATTCACGCTCTGCTCCTAGTGGTTGTAGTGTGATGTTATAGCCTATAGCCTCCCTTCCGATAAATTAGGCTATCCAACACTAAGATATTCTTCAAATCGAACTTAGAACAAAAAATGTATATACGGTCGAATTGAGAAACCTCCTTTTTTGAAGTCGGTAAAAATTTTTTTTGAATTATAAATGCAGCTTGCAGCGGCTTGCCTATTAAGGAGTAACTCGAAAATAAAACATTGCATGAAATCTTCCTTAAGTTTGAGTAGGATTTCAAAGACGTGTGATGGTGAATGGTGAACCTCGGAGACGGCGATGATGGATTTCTCTTCTGCCATTCTTCCCTATTGATTCTTACCTATAGGTATAGGTCTCCAGTGAACAGTGGATGTAATTACGCCTCAAACTACCCCATAAGGAAATCTTGAACGAAACGTGCGAAGATAAAAGTTAATGGCGCGGTTTCTCTACGATGCGATATTCAGTCTTGTTGATAATATAATATAATATTATAAAGAGGAAAGATTTGTTTGTTTGTTTGTTTGTTTGTTTGTAATGAATAGGCTCCAAAACTACTGGACCGATTTCAAAAATTCTTTCACCTTTGGAAAGCTACATTATCCCCGAGTAACATAGGCTATATTAAATTGGACCCGATAGGTGGCGCTGCGATCGAGTTTCAAGAATTTTACCTTTTTACCCGGGCGAAGCTTTCTGTGTGTTTCTGTGTGTCTTAAGCTAGATTCGAGAATGGTTTAGATTTACAATTGGACCCAATAGGTGGTGCTGCGATCGTGTTACGGGCAATTTAACTTTTTCACCCGAGCGAAGCTGGGCGGGACAGCTAGTTGATAATATTTTACGCTTATACCAAGTCAAGTATGCAAATATGATCCTTGTAACATTTTCGATAAGAGTAATTATAGCTTGCCAACGGCTGCTATGCGGGCGTGCAGGTAATGAGTTCCATCCATTGCTCACGGTATATGCCCAAAAATTGGCACGCGATTTTTTTATTGTGTTAAGTGAAACCTACGTTTTGTGGGTAACGTTAGATACGTCACTAAGACTAAAAATTGTTATAAACCAAAAATAATCTTAACCGGGTTCCATTGTTTTTTTTTATATTTATTTCATAACATTGCAACCTTATCGTACTATCTTACTTCTTACTAATATTATGAATGTGAAAGTTTGTAAGTTTGGATGTTTGCGGCTCTTTCACGGCCAAACGACTGAACCGATTTGGCTTATATCTAGCTTATACCTAGAAATAGGACATAGGATACTTTTTTTATCCTGAAAAATTCAAAGTTACATACATATCATCACGCCGAGTCCCTAACGGGGTAGGCAGAGAGTATAGAGCGCCAGTTCTCTCTAGACTTACATACCTCTTTCGCTTCGTCCACATTCATCAGTCTCTTCATACATGCTCGTCGGTTTCGAGTACTCTTAACGTTCCCGTCCTTCCGTCCCGTAAAATTCAAAGTTCTTATATTATAATGTGTGATGCACGGAATAGCGGCAAAATTTTCAAAGCTATTTTTCGAACTCCACGCGGGCGAAGTCGCGGGCATAAAAGCTAGTGAAGATATAAACCCACAGGCATTCTAAACAATCAAATTAACAAGCCAAACAAATTGGCAGTTTTTTTATCAGCCTATCATTGCAACTTGTACCTTGGGAGCAGTTCGTGTTTGTTATGCACGGATGACGGAGGCTTGGTCAACAATTTACGCGCAAACGCAGATAACTTAGCTAGCCGAGATAGCCAGTCGTAAAACATCTCTTGCGTTGTTCTGTACTCCTGGTACTCAGTTGTGATTTTGTTTTAAGTTTCCAACTTTGAATAAAACTTAAATTATTTATTAATATGGCAGTGAGTGTGTTTCTGAATCGTGATCTCCAAGATAAATTGTTCAGCTATTACATTGTTACGTGAGTTAATATTTTTAATATATAATAACATTATAACATTTCCAATAACATTGGAACGTGTATCTTAAACGAAGTATGTAGTCTAGCGTCGGCTCCTTTTGACATATGCACTCCTGGTCACTAAGAAATCATACCAAATATCTGTGACATAAAATATATTTAAACGTTTAATAAATATATTATTGGATTTAACCAATCAATATTCTGTTTTTAAAACAAGGTTCTCAAAAAAGTTCTTTTTAATTTCGTTGTTAAATTCCGTCGAGCCAAGCTTTGATCGTAAAACTTTCTCACAGGTAAATTCTATTGTAGATGTAAATGTGTATGGAACTAGAGTTCAAAAAGACTAAAGTCAAGATTTCTTCGGGACAGGTTACATTTACTAGCTTTGGGGCGTGTAATTTAATATACAAAATTCTCATCATCATCAGCCTATTCTTGCCCAATGCTGGAAGTAGGCCTATCCTAATTAACGCCGAAGGTCTCGATTTTTTAATATATCTATTTTACAGTCTTCCTCCGCAGTTAGTCACGACGTATGACTCTTACGCTTGCTGAAACATCGTGTTCACTCAGAACTATTTATTCCTTTTGTAGCATATAGACTATGCTATCGTCGACTAAATCCATGCATTGCGCGCCATCAACCAAATAGCTTGGACCATCGATATATTTTCATGTGCGCTGAGTGAATAAGATGGTATTATAGGCCATCTGCTATCAGTAAATAATGATTGCTACATTAGGTGTAATAATAGAAGTAAGCTTTTTTTGTGTAAATAAATGCATCTTTTGTTCGCAGGCAAGTCCTAGAGGGCGTGCGCCACGTGCATAGCAAGAGGATAGTGCACAGGGACCTGAAGCCGGAGAATATCCTGCTAGACGACCAGCTCAATGTCAAAATTACTGACTTCGGCTTCGCTAAGCCTCTCAACGACGGGGAGAAGTTGTTTGGTATGTATTTTGATACTCATTTTAAATTATGGGACTGATAGTATTCTACGCGGATTCAAAGCATAGATAATATAATTATATAATACACATTGTCAGTTAAATTAACTTTATCTATGATTTATGGTGCCATGTCAATTGTTATTCACAAGGACATGTTTGCAATATTTTTTGATACTTAATTAATTTGTAAATTTATTACGTTTGTTACGATGACTTCGGCTTTCAATATATTTGGAAAAATATTTAAATAATTCCAGTGATGTGAACGATGCAATTTCATGCAGCATCACGCCCCGTCATTCACGCACGGGGTAAGCAGTGAGGGTTGACGCCAACTTATTCTATCTTGATATATATCTTGTAGCCTTTCGCTTATTTAACAGTCCCTTCATACATGCACGATGTTTTTGAGTTTACACTTGTTCGATAGATTTGATTTAGGTACTTGGAACGCTTCAAAAAGGTTGTCTGCTTGTTTTCCAAAGAAGAAGCCTCTTGCAGGCTTTCGCACTATTTCTTTGACTTTCTTCAGCCAGCCTTTCTATATGTCAAAATCAACATGTTATATATAATACCTGTTATACATAAATACACTTTTGAATATGTAGGTTCTTCACGCAGCGCAGCATTCATCCTTGCAGTTTCTAAGATATAGTGTTACATCCAGTTTTAACCCAACATGTTCTACACACTGACAAAGGACTATTGTGTCGGTTATTTACTCTTCCACGTATTCTGAGCTATGACAAAAATATGTAAGATTTTGACACGAAATTGTAGGCAATGTAGACCACAAGAATTCACGCACTTCTCGCTCGTCGCAAAGGGCGTCACGTGATAATTTTCTCTTTTTAATGCTTAATATAATTTCATCTGCCAAATGTCTTAAGTCTTTACATAAGGTGCTGACGCTTACAAACTCTACACAATATCTGTATGAGATCCTGAAGGCTTATATATCCCAATGTAATAGTTAGGTAGCATCTTGATGCTTTTCCTTTTCATTAAATATATGTATATAAACGATTTGGCTATAGCTTTAGTTTAATATTTAATAAATAAATAAGAGCGTTGGTACATTGGCACCTATGCAGCATGTTCTGCTAATTGTAGCAAATGTCATACCTCTGTCTATGCCTTCGGGAACAGTTGTGGTGTATGGTGGTGGAAGGTTGATATAAAATATTATGAATAAACACGCGAACTCTTGATTCTCGTTAGCAGTCAATCGCCTATATTTATTGTACGTGACAAGAACGGAAACGTCTGTGCTCTGAAAGTAGATAATTTATATTTTCTCCGTAAGAGACTGTATGAAAACCTCTTGTGCAGAACTTTGCGGTACTCCCGGCTACCTCGCTCCGGAGACATTGAAAGCGAACATGTTTGAGAACGCGCCCGGCTACGGCATGGAAGTCGATATGTAAGTATTATCTCTAATACTCCTTACCTATTATGTTTGCCTGGTACATTAGGTAGGATATAATCATATTTGTGATTTAAGAATCAGATTGTTATAGGTGTAAAATTAAAATTCTCAGTACCGAATAAAAATACCAATAGCAATGTAATGTTTGGTGTTTCTAAAATACAAGTGACGCTGGGATATATGCTCACACCCTTCTTGATCATTCATAGTAATTCAGTGTAAGAAAGCAGGGTTAAGATGTTGTATAGACCCTCCTATTTTGTCTCCCTCATATTACATATCATCGCCCCGAATTCCTAATGAAGGCAGAGAGAGTAGAACTCCAGTTCTCTCTAGACTTACATAGCTCTTTCGCTTCGTTCACATTCATCCGTGTTCCTCACATTAAGTCCAATTTTTATGTACAATTTATTAAACTATATCGAGCGAATATAGTAATACCGAGTAAATATAATGCATTGTTACTTTGTTTGTTTGATAACATAGTAAGTAAAAATATGTTTATCTTTCAATGAAGTACAGAAATAATCACTAACATTTTGACATTTCCTGGTAGTTGATTAGATTCAAGGATTATATTATGTTACGTTGGAATAAAAAACGGGAAAAGTTAGTCCTATTTATAGCCTCTGACCTTCTGAAACTCTACGCATGAAAGTTGTATTCGAATTTTGAAAATGGAATACCATTAGTCAAGAACTCAAGAGTACTCGATAGCGACGAGCATGTATGAAGGGACTGACGAATGTGGTTGAAGCTAAAGAGGTCTGCAAGTCTGCTAGTCTATTCATCAGTCCTTATATACATGCTCGTCGGTTTCGAGTAGGTACTCTTGACGTTCCCGTCCTTGAGCGTCTGATCGATTTGATCTAGGTAATTGGAGCGTGGTCTTCCTCTGCCTCTTCTTGCACACACTTTTGCTTTGTATATCTGTTTCGTCAATCTTTCTTCACTCATCCTTTCTATATGTCCAAACCAACGTAGCATGTCTTTCTTCATCTTTACAATCACGCCCTCATTCACGCCAGATGATTTGCGAATCTCTTCATTGCCTTAAAACAACATTCATGTTAATATCCAGCTAATAATCAACATCTTTACCAATTTTCATCCAATGCCGTTTAGCCGTTCTGGCGCACTTGAGTAACAAAAAATTTTTTTTTGTGTAGTTTTGCACGATAAAGAGTAATTTCATTGATACCTGACATAATATACGATTACTTACGTGGACACGTAATTTGCGTAACGGAATGGATTTATGATAACCTGTGACGCGCACACTGTTGGACATATCTGAGGATCGTGGACCCGGCAGCTGACATTCTGAACTATGATATTAATTCGACTTAAATATCTTATTTATTAAGTTTTATACATATGATAAATATATTTGTAGTTTTTACATTATCGCTGGTTCCCGGCGAATGTGTCCGGTAATATGCACAGCGGCGCGTTAAATCTATACAAATAAATAAAATTGGTGTCTGTTTGTAATATTAAAAATACCCGCTTTTTACTAACTGCATATGGATGTATACACGGTACATATACCAAAATTTTTTTTTTTTTAATTTTTGTCTGTCTGTTTGTTCCGGCTAAGCTCTGAAATGGCTGGACCGATTTTGACGGGACTTTCACTGGCAGATAGCTGATATAAAAAGGAGTAACTTAGGCTACTTTTAATTTAGAAACTGAACAACATTTTTTGTTTAATTCCACGTGGACGAAGTCGCTGGCTCAGATAGTTAAATAATATATCCTCAAGTCAAATCAAATCAGTAGTTCAAGAGACAAACTCACAAACTTCTTCTTTCTTCAACTTCACAAAAAGAGATCTGTAAATCTAGAATTAACCGGTGCTATTATCTATGCCTACCCTGTGATATACCCGTCGTGATTAGATGTAGATATGTATTTTTCCCCCTCTTTTCGCTGGAGATTCTATTTCTATTCAGGTGCCGACGTGGGAGATGGCGAGACCATCGCCGTTTCTCAAGCACCTTATGGCACGCTGTCAAACATTAGAGGCACACCTTCATACGCCCTGAAAAGAAACTAATTATTCTCGTTCCCCGCGCAGGGTACAAAACACACTACAACAAACTTAGTACACAAATATGAAATTGACCTTATTAAATACGTGATTTTGCGTAATTCGCTATATCATATTCAGTAAACAATTTGTAGGACGATAACTTTTGCAAGTTTCCAAGTCGTAAACACAAATAAGTAAGAAATTTTTCTAGGAACTACGCTGAATTGGAAAATACATATATTAGATACATACCTGTTGTTATGTAACAAAAGCTGAAATTCATAAGAAACAGTGCCAACTTATTGGAGGTACCCTATAACCTAACAGATCAGACGTGGAAGCGTAGCAAACAAATACATTTAGTATGTGTCATAGAGAGATGTGTATTACCCACACATCCACTTTCCGCCAGAGATAAGTATTAGGTGCCAAAGTGACAGATGGCGAGTCCATCGCCGTTATTTATTACATATGCAGCAGTACAATTACATACGCCTTTGAAATTCTTATCAAACTTATGCAGGTTTCCTCTCGATGTTTTCCTTCACCGTAAAACTTGTGGTGTGACTAAGTTCAGAATAACTTGGTAAAGTCGGGATTCGAACTTGTAATCTTTGCGTTGCAGGCTACTACCTACTCGAACGAATCTGTCATTACCGCTCCTAATAATATTTACAATTGGATTAATTACTTAAAATGTTGTTTGTTATCCGGAGGTTGTCTTTTTTAATTAAGAAAAGAATAACCATGGAGTTTCTTGCCGGTTCTTCTGCGTCGAAACGACCAATCCGAATCGTGCACTTTTTTCGACGTTTTATAAGTGCCCATCTAGGCCTATGTGAAATAAAATATTTTGATTTTGAACTTAGTTTATTTATGTTAGTACCAACTTCCCAACATATAATTATTTGTAGACCCCTTGGTGCGTACGTGTGTGGTCATTACTGTACGTCCGTGATGATCAAACTGTTGACATTTATACATGTATATTGAATTCAACATCTCCAAACAAATGTACACAGTTTAACGATAAAGCTATTCTATTCTACTCTATTCAATATCTCGTTCTAAATTGTGTGCTTTATTTTTTCAGATGGGCTTGTGGTGTCATCATGTTCACCCTGTAAGTGGCATTTTTTTTTATATACGCCTACCCACAAGGGTCTCCGAAGGGGTAGGCAGAGGTGTAAAGGTAGTACACACACACCTACTTTTCGCCAGAGATATATTTAATGTGCCAACGTGACAGATGACGTCCATCACCGTTACTCAATCACTACTATACATACGCTTATGCATTTCTTACCAAACGTATGCAGTTTTCCTCTCGATGTTTTCCTTCACCGTAAAGCTCGTGGTGTGACTTTTTTTTTATACAACAAGAGTGGCAAACAAGCATAGCTCACCCGATGGAAAGCGGTTACCGCAGCCTATTTCCAATACCGAAGTATGACTTGCGCGTTGCCTTTCTGTGTTCGGAGAGTTATACTGTGTTGGCAGCATAATAGGAATAATTCCTCTGCTGCCAACACAATATAACAATCCTCCCCCCTCCCCAAGGAGCTCATTACTGGTAACCTTATTCACCGCGTAGGAACACAACACAAAACATTGTGTTATTTGGCT
The DNA here is from genome assembly GCA_945859725.1 of Drepana falcataria. Classification (NCBI taxonomy): domain Eukaryota; kingdom Metazoa; phylum Arthropoda; class Insecta; order Lepidoptera; family Drepanidae; genus Drepana; species Drepana falcataria. The sequence continues at coordinate 1,965,915 of OX243941.1, read as the reverse complement.
ACGGACTTCTATAAGGTGGAGGTCCTGCCCCAGTCGGGCAGCTCCAAATTAGAACGGGAAACCCGTTATGCCCTACCTCTCTTAAGGACTAATCACTGTTCTTAAGTTTGGTAACTCATTGGTATAGTCGGAATACGATCTTGCAATATTTGTGTTGCAGGCGACTGCTAAAACCACTCGTTCGATCTTTAAATAAACAAGCAATCTGCCTTATTGCAGCTAACGGCGATTTAATTACAACTGCGGGTTATGTAATTGTATGATTAATGTTTTGAATACTTGTTTATATGTAACAATGACCTATTTACGTATGTACATGATATTGCGTCTATGTTGTTTTTAACTGATTTGGCACAAATCCGCATCGCAATTAAACAATATGGACAAATGGTCACATAGTCCGATTAATATTGCCCTATCCAAATTGCGCCAACGTGACAGATGGCGTGTCTATCGCCGTTTCACAAATACGACTATACATATGTATTTGAATTTATTCGCAAACGTATGAAGGTTTCCTCTCGTTGTTGTTTTCCTTCACCGTAAAGCTCGTGGTGTGGCCAATCGCTGTACTTATGTTCAGAAAAACTCATTGGCGGGATTCGAACTTGCAGTCTTCACGTTGCGAGCGGCTACACGAACCACCCTTCCACCACGGTTTTAATATGTAACCGGGTTCTGTTCCTCATTCTAGTCTGGTGGGATGCCCGCCGTTCTGGCACCGTAAACAAATGGTGATGCTACGCAACATCATGGAGGGGAGGTACTCCTTCACCAGCCCCGAGTGGGCTGACATATCAGGTCAGACATTAGGCTGGGAACATGGGAATTGACGCAGAAGAAACAACAAAAGAAGTAGGGTACAAATGACCTGAACCTGGTCGGTGTTGGTAAATGCACTGCAGTTTAGTAACATGGGAGCCAAATAGCACTGTTTCACGATAGAGTTATTTACATGCCGTGAGTAAGGTTTCCCGACTTCTATCAGAAACGGCCCTACTCATTGTATGATCGGCAATGATTGAGTGATTACCAATAGAGGGCGTTGTGAATATATGCTCATGATCGTCATGAGCATATATGAAAATATGCAATAAGCATGCAATAAGAAAAATGGTCCCAAAGATAACAAAATGCCATCATCATCATCATACTCAACCTGAAACCTAGTTTTAAGGGGTTTTCCAGAAACGAATCATAACTTCAAATATTATACCAGTGTAGTTAGATTCTAAATGTATGACTTAATCGTTAAGGCAGATTTTTCTCATCATCGGCTTACTATCAGGCAGGCCACTGGCTGCCTTTCAACCTTTTTCAGTAAAAAAAAGACCAAGTCACATGCCATAAATATCCCTAAGATAGGCAGAGACAGTGAACGATTGAATATCGTTCTCGCTACATCCACATTCATCAGTCTTTTCATACATCCGAGACTCTAGCCACATTTCTATTCATGATTTTTAATCAAGTTCATCTAGTAAACTCTTCAATTTATTAAATTTGCGTCGCTTTATTTTGCTAAAGAATGTCTGATGAATGTAAATGAAGCTCTGGTTATCTCGTGAGGACATATCGTGTGTGTAGAGTATATTGCTAAAGACCCATAGTTTGTGCGTTGCAGATGACCCAAAGGACCTTATCCGCCGATTGTTAGTCGTTGACCCTAGCGAGAGAATTGATGTCCTCGATGCCCTCAAGCATCCATTCTTCAACACAGTGGTGAGTAACTACCTTATTCTATGTCACCCTAGTACATTATAGAAAGCTTCACTATTGAAAATATTTTTTCTGACCTGTTCTTTTGCACTCAGCGATTGGCTTCCAGAATATATCCTTTTATTCTAAAACTTTAGTGACTAATATTATTCTATATATTATAATAATAAATTCTCACTTATTACTTTAAATCTTTTGTATTACCCTCATGCACTACTTTTGGTGTATGTTGCTCTGTAGTGCTATATTTAAGCATTTTATGTGATCCTAGTTGAAACTAATTACTTTCATGATTCCCCACTAACAGTTAAACTGTGATAACTATTTCGCCAGTTGCAAACCTCACTAAAAAACTAAATACATAACTGTAATAATGACAGTATAATTAATTATTAATAGCCTCTTATTTAGTAGAACAAACTGGTATCGCATAAATGTACTAATGCTACTTGTATCCAAACAACACTACATCTCCTACAATGTTCTTGGGCCCTGGTAGTTATGGGACCAGGACATGAAGCCGCTCAAGAGGTCGCTGTCGAGCACCAGCCGCAAGATGTCTAGGATTGACCAGTTGACCATGGTAAAGATCAATATCTTTTAATGGTTTGCTCACCCTTATTGCAATATATGGTTTAAGCCAAAACTAAAGTAAACACAGATATAAAATATAACTAATCAAATTGTTACAACATCGTTACGTCAGTTATCTGGGCTTTTCTTAGACCATATTTTGTAATAAGCAAGACATGATAATTTAAATGTTTTATGTGACTCTGGTACTGCATGATTGATAAAACAAGGGTTAAGAAGAATATTAATTAACTGTTTTTTTTATAAGTTTTTAACCGGTCATGCCTGAGGAGGTAGTTTAGATTTTATATCATGACCCATCTGCATAATATGTGTATAAATGAACTCGAAACTCTAACATGATTTAATTTCGATGGAAAGGGTCGCGTTCATATCGTGCAGTCTTAGCCAGCATCTTTTATAGGATACTGACTGGTGATCGTGAAGATTTTTGTACAATCAATAGATGATATTAGCAATAGAAAAAGGAGTGTTAGTCAAAATGAAAATCTAAAATATTTTATTCAACGTAAGTTACACAAAAACACTTATTGAATGATACAGACTACATATAAAACTACAGTTACCACCGTTTCCAAGAAAAAAAGTCCTGTCAGGAGAAGAAACGGCGAAACAAACTCCCCGGTTTCCTTTTTTAACATTGGTTCCCATTTACGTAGGGGTTGTAATAATAAAAGTGTATTGTGTAAATAAGAAAATTTAATGTATTCTATTTACAAATGAAGACATAAAACACGTACACAAAGCACACACACACACACACACACAAAACATAGCACCCTAATGTTCCGCTTCTGTTGCTTCAAATAAATTGCATGTCTGCATGTTTTCACTACAATAGTCTCTTAAGCTATTTTTTTATGATATTAGATATAAAAATCATCAAGATTTGGATGACTTCAACGTTGTTTGTATTGATTAAATTCGCAAATTGTTAGACAAGAATTGCGCAGTTGCCGAGAAAAATATTAAAATCTTTTCAACGCAAGGAACACAGCGAGGACTTCTTGAATGTCATATTTTATATAATGTATTATTATTATTACATAGGTTATAAAAATAATTTCACCGCTATCTTAAAACATACCCGTCATGAGGAAAAGCTGTGAAAGAAACTCCTCGTTTTTTTAAACATAATAGTCCTTGCTTGAATAGAGGCAGGCAATGATATTAATTCTTTCCTAAACGTGTAATTCGTGGATACCATCAAATTATTTAATATATTATTTGCTCGGCAACTCGCTACCAAGTTTTGCAATTGCACATAGGTGGCGGTAACCGCTTACCACCAGGCGGTATATATAGAATATAAAAAAAATCCAATCACGCCGAATCTCTCCCAAGGAAGCAAACAGAGTAAGGCCCCAGTGGTCTGTAGTCCGTAGACTTACAGTGTTGATTCATCAAGTAATGTGGATAATTTAGGCAATAAAGAGCGGTGGATTCAATGCGCGCGCCAAGTTGCGCTTGGCGCTAGTGACGGTGCGCGCGGCCGTGCGCCTGCGCCGCTTGCCGCACACGGCCGCGCGGGCGCTGCCGCTGGCGGACGCGCTGCGGGACCCCTACACCATGCGCGTGCTCAGGAAGGTACGATACACACACATAATACTGGGTACTTATATTATAAATGCCAAGGCTTGTGAGGATATTTATTCCTTTTCAAACGAAAACTACAGAACGGATTTGGATGAAACACATAGACTAAGCTTTATTCCAAACAAATATCCAGCTTTAGAATCTATTAATATTTGACGCGGGTGAAACTGCGTTTGTTATGATGTAGACATACCTGCAGGGTCGGCTAACGTGCAAGCGATACCATGGCATGGTATGGATGGTCTTGCGTGTGTTCATAGGCCGCGTGCTTGTATGCTGCTTTGGTAGTGTTATAGTTGTATGCTATTGTAGAGAGGTTGAAGGACCTCCCGTTAACATTAATTTGTTTTGCTGAAGTAGCACTGGCATTGTAAAGCTGCCAACGTCAGTGCTCATTGGTAGAATTCCTGTGGTAAGGTTTTTAAAACTGCACAACAAGCGACTGGTTTCTTATACTCGAGTATGGCCGTTCATAATATATTTTTCGTCCCAGGTGATAGACGGCTGTGCCTTCCGCGTGTATGGACACTGGGTGAAAAAGGGCGAGGGGCAGAACCGCGCGGCGCTGTTTGAGAACACGCCCAAGACGGAGCTCAAGAGCCTGTACGTGAGCAACCTCAGCCGATAGTGTACCTGCGGCCTTGTGGGGGATATCCTTGCCGCTCCTGGACCCCTGGTTCTTTGGTGAGAAATATAAATATAGGAAATAGTAAAAACATGGGGACTGTTCTACAATCCACACAAATTGACCTAGACTTAGACTAAGCAAAGCTTGTACTATGGGAACTAGAAAACGATATGTACATATATCTTAATATGTATATATAAATTACGTGTCACGTTGTTTGTCCACGATGACTCCTAAACTACTTAACTGATTTTAATTTTCAAATTTGCACACCGTGCGCAGTTGCATCCAACATAAAATATAGGATAGCTTACATCACAATTGGACCGGATAGGTGGCGCTGCGGTCGTGTTTGAGGAAGTTTACCTTTTTCACCCGGGCGAAGCTGGATGGGACAGCTAGTAGCTTTATATAAACAAACAGGCTTTAGGTACAAATACTCGTTCATGTTCATCAAACCAATATCAGCCTTCAGCGGCAATCGAGCGCCCTCAAGTTTCGCAGCCATTATGTTCAAGTATTCTGCTTAAGTCTATTTATTATGTCTTGTTTTGGCTTTTGTCATAGATACGATGCACAATTCAATCCTGGTATTGGTGGTCACATCATCTGGGACCTTGCCACTTACGAGTATTTGCAGGATAATATATGGGAAAATCCTAAAATCATTGGCACTCCTGGGCTCCTGGTCCTTAAATAAGGTTCTTTACTATAAGGTCACCTCTAACCTGTTATTTTAATAGAGAGTAGACTAGCCTGGTTGTTTTTTTTTAATTTCCAGAATGATATTATTGTTGTTTACAGGAGCACTGCACGTACCAGGGTAGAAGAAAATCGAAGGCGAGCACCGCGTCGAAGAATGATGTAGGTTAGTTTGACGTTACGTAGTATGTCGCCCATACTACCTTCTAGATCAATTTATTCGCGTATATATATGTACCTTTCCTGTACTATTTGTTTCTATTCGCGAATAATTGGACGGAAAAACGGTCCTTTAGGACGAAATAATATTAAATGAAAAAAATTTAGCAAATTTCGCGATTAGTAACAAATTTTGATTTCTATCAATACTTTAGTATATAGTAATATGTAGTCGTAATGATTTTATTATGTAAATCAAAAGACAACAGTACAAAGGCGAATTTATAATTTACTAAAATTAATCAGTGTTGCCTTCGAAGAAGATTTTAGAGGTAGTTTAGCAAGCAATAGTTAAGCGTCTTCTCACTACGTTAAGGTTCACATTTAATTGTACATTAGTATTAATGTACGGATATCTATATTCGTACCGTAGGTCAGTCAATGGCGTCACAGAGACATGTGATATATATATGTCATTGTAAATGGAATGTTTTATATCTGTAGTTACATTTTCTGGTTATAAATGTAGAACAATGTGAGAGTGAGACCCAGCAATATTTATCAAGCAATTTTATTTACGATAGATTAAAAATTTTATTTGACAGTTCGTTTTGACATTAATGATGTAACAAGCCGAACGGTCACGAGGTGCCTTTTCAGTTTGTGGTGCGTCACTCCTGTTTATGATAACTTTGTTTGGGAAATATACGTGAGTAAGAAATACATGATGAATAATTAAAAAATGCTTTTTTGTTTAGTGATAATGAACTACACCCTTATGATTGTTAAAGCGCACTAAGTCCTTGTAAGTTAAGGAAGGAAAGGAAATTACGGTATGGGGTGTGGCTCCAGTTCTCTCAAGACTTACAGACCTCTCTCCTTTCATCCACTTCATAGTGTATTAAATTTGAACTAAAGTTTACGACGCAGTAAGAAACATCCAGTTTGCTTTTGCTACTAATACACAATTAACACAATGAATACACCCCAGATCAGTATTTTTAAAATTTTCAGCCAAATTTCACAACATTTCATGTTTTATTTCAGAAAAAAAAACTACCTTGGAAATCTGATATCACGTGGGTGAAGTCGCGAGGCACAAATAATAATAATATATCCTCACGCCTTCCCACAAGGGTCCCCGAAGGGGTAGGCAGAGGTGTATAGGTAATAAATACCCACACACCCACTTTCCGCCAGAGGTATATTTGGTGCCAACGTGACAGATGGCGAGTCCATCGCCGTTACTCAAGCACGACTATACATGCGCCTTTGAATTTCTTCTTAGACGTATGCAGGTTTCCTCTCGATGTTTTCCTTCACCGTAAAGCTCGTGGTGTGACTAATCACTGTACTTAAGTTCAGAAAAACTCATTGGTACAGTCGGGATTCGAACTTGCGATCTTTGTGTCACAGGCAACTGCTCGAACCACTCGGCCACCACGGCTTTTAGGCGGTGGAGGCACAAATAGTATTAACATTTCAGAATTTCTTAAAAAAAAAAATTTTCTTAATTTCTTTTTTTTTTATTATTATTGTCGTAGCGTGGCAAATCTGAACTTCAGTCTGACTGACTAACTGACTGACTAACTGAGTCACGGATTGATGTTTGACGTAAGTATGTAAGAGTTAACAGTAAGCTACGACGATAGGCGATGTGTCATATACCTTGTTGTAATGTAATATGACTCATATTTGAGTACTGCTTGTGTCTTAAACACGATTTCTGTGTATAGGTTTCTTCATGTCTTCAAAAGATCTGAAAGGGGTAGAAGGATAACTCCTTCTACAAGAGGGTGCTGTTATAACTAACAGCACCCTCTTTTCATTCAGCACCACCCTAATTAAGTATGTAGTGTGTGGAAGAGGTTCCAGAGTGTAGGCAACTAGCCGCTCTGCTACCTACGCTCTGCTACATAAATACATCCTTACTATTCTTGAGGGGACATATTCACTTCACATAACGTTTGTGACTGACACTCCTAATAGGTATTGCTGGACCAAATGTCACGGTAAATATACCATGCGTAAAAATAAGTAAATATTTCAATCATCACGCCTTTCCAAGTCCTCGAAGGTACGTCCCCCGCACGCCTACAGTTCCGCCAGATATATATTTTAGGTGCCATATCTCCGGCGGAAAGTGCTCTTCCGGAAATCCCATAAATAAACAGAGACATCCCTGCAATGCGGATTTAGAGGTCTGGAGGCCTCGGGGACACAAAGGAGTGGAGGCCCCCTAGCCCCAAATTATTTTTCAAATAAAATGGATCGATGATTTCTGTTAATATTTAATATAATCATCATATTTTTACAAATTATTGGTGATTAATAAAACCATATATTATGGTTAATTATAGGTAAAGGTAAAAATTAAAAAAAATAAAAGAATAAGTTCTATACTATACTATTTGTTGTGTTTGTCTCAATTTGCTTTCTTTTCCGACGTCTTTTTTGGGGGGCCTCTCTTCTCTTTTGTGGAGGCCCTAGGGGTTGTAGGCCCGGTTGCCCTCCCCTAAATCCAGCCCTGCATTCCTGCACTATGGAATTATTAGGCTCATTATAGACTGGTCACCCTAACTCGTCAAGTGCTGTACCATCCGAATCAAACCCAAACTTATACAGACCAAATAAAGCTCAGTTTCCTTTGAGCCTGAAACGACCTTGTCAAAAATAAAGGAGCGACAAGAGAAATATAAATAAAGGTCTGTTCGCTTCATCATCTGCCATCAACCTTTGCCCGTGTTGTTGATTAAAATATTTTTAGATCTACAGATGCCATTGTTGTCGCTTTAGTTAGTCTTACGGAAAAGATTTTAACAGAACGTACCTTCTTCTATTTACTTTACGAGAACACCTACTTTCAAAATGAAGTGGGTGTGTGTGTATATGTATGTATAACAATAAATTGGACACGACAACACAACGCTTCAAAAAAGTTGACAAGTGGCAAGCAACAACTGAGGAAGTCAAGTGAAAGTTGAGAGAAGTTACTACACGTGCGCCGCTCCGCACTCGCTTAGAGTTGGCGGCGCGCAACTATGGTAACTTTTTTAAAGCGATACACTTACTTTTTAATGTAAATAAATACAAAAGCCACTGTTTTAAAAAGGATGGTGCGTAGATTTAATGGAAAAGTATCAGATAAACAAAGTACAGCGTGCCGCGTCACCGGCTCGCGGGCCGGGCCGGGGGCTTGCATTCGATGGCTGCAATAGCAATGGCATCGATCGCGCACGCCCCGCGCTACGTAGCGGCAGCGCGCCCCGCTATTGGCTGCCGGTCGGCATCACGTGACCGTTTCGCCGCCTCGCTATTGGTCGGTAGTGGCGGCGGCCACGTGAGCGGCGCGCGGCGCGCGTGGCCAGTCGCGGCGTGACAGCGGGCGCGCTTATACCGCGCGCGGCCTAGCCGCCCGTTCCAACATGAGCCTCCTCGACACGCTGCTCGAGGCGGCGCGCTTCATCGAGCTGCAGGAGCTGCGCCTCCAGGCCGGTGAGTACCGTCCCGAGCGGGCGCCGGGCGCGCGGCCGCGGGCCGGTGCAGCGAGCCGACGCCCGCCGCTCTTGACCTTGGCCAGCACGCAGCCGCGCGCCCCCCGCCCCGCCCGCCGCCGCCCCGGCCTCGCCCCACGTAAACAAAGGATGCCTGAAATTCACTTGCGACCCGTTGCAGCGCACGTCCACATCGCCTCCAGTTTTATATCGTTTCGAGTCTACTATATCTGTCGACGAAGTAACTGGTGTCCGTGTCGCACGAATACGTCGCCCCTCGCGTGTTTCTACTTGTACAGAAAAAGCTATATGTACATTCACGTGAAATATCTCCTCGTATCACGTACTTCCCTAGTGCGAGTGGGCGGCGAGCGGCGAGTAAGCGGTGTGTGCAATGTATACGTGGAGTGAGTTAGTCAACATAACGCATGACGCATGGTTCGGCCGCAGCAGGCGAGGGGGGCGCTCGAGAGTTCGGTCAGCTGATCGACGCGTGTGTCGCGGGCGGCGGCGGCGGGGCGCGAGGGGCGTGTGCACACGCACCGCAGGGCACGGCCAGTGTGCCTCACTATATGCATTTTAAAGTAATTTTAACTCGCATCCTCTTGAAGTACTCCCAAATTGTCGAATCTGTTTACCTCAGGAGCAACTAGCTCAAGGCGCGGTTGCGTAACGGTGCGTGCGCCAGTACTTCGCCGCATTGTTTGGGCGCCAGTCTATGAACTCATTGTCTCATTGTGCATTATCAAACTAACAATAAATACCTTGGCTACCTCCCTTCACACACTCGAGCGCGAGCGTAATAATGTACCTACACAAATTCGATGCTGGATTGTTAGTTTACCTGACCGAGTGAGATGTTAGCACACAAAGAAGTGTAATGTTTGTCGATACACGAGTGTACCTACACAATGCACGCTACGATAAGCGATGTACCTACCTACTGAGCTCCACTGCAACATACATGCTTGCTAGCTAGCTGCAACCAATTACGCTGTTAAACCTTTAAAACTGACGAATATCGATATAAAAGTCTAACTAACTTAAGAAATAAAATACTAATACTTAATTGTGTCATATAGAGTTTATTCGGCACACATTACAATCGCAATTTGATAACGTACGCACACCTTCATTCGTTTTGGATCTGAACTAATTTTGTATACTTTCACGCCTTCTCACAAGGGTCCTCGAAGGTGTATGCAGAGGTGTGTAGGTAGTATGGACACCCACTTTCTGCGGGAGATATGCCAATGTGTGCTCGATGGCGAGTCCTTTGCGTAACTCAACTACGACTATACACACGCCTTCGAATTTCTTCACAAAGGTATGCAGGTTTCCTCTCGATGTTTTTCTTCACTGTGAAGCATGTGGTGTGACTCATCCCGTTAGTTTAGAAAAACTCATTGATACAGTATGGATTCGAACTTGCAATCTTTGTGTTGCTGGCAACTACTCGAACCTCTAACTTTCGTACTTATTATTTAGTAATTAATTTTTTTGAAGAAAGGAAGCTTATTTAGGAACTAAGATTATTGTTCGTGAAATGAAATAAAATATGGCATACTTTGTTCTGTGGTAAATGTAGGCACAATTGCTAATCTATGGTATCTTATTTGCTTGAAAATTATCAGCACCGACAGCCCTTCTAGACAAAATTCCTTTATGTAAGCGTTCATGCTATCCGAAACCTAAATTTGATGGAATGACATTATTGCGGAAAACAAAATTCATAGACAATGTCGTTGTCATACAGTATTAGCCTGAGCACGAGATAAGGATTTTGTCTATAGGCTTGATACCGTTCGTCGAATGTGTCAAGATGCCATATAGGTACCATATGAATCAACGGCCACGTACGAAACAACTCCAAATATTTATTAATGCCGTCTGGTCTAGTGGTTAGAGCTCCTGACTGCGAAACTTGGCGTCTCAGGCTCGATTCCCGCCAGACTCACAGACCTTTTTCGCTTGACACAATTAAATTAATTAAGCACAGAACCTACATTTATTGCTCATTAAAGTAGAAAACCACTTTAAACAAACAACCAGTATGTACATGCATATCTTGAAGATCATGTCCCTTGCATTTATTTATAGCAAAACCGTATAATATTTGCAATATGTGCTAATGAAATGGGACTTTGACCTAGTTAGACGAAAATATAAAATTTATTGAGATTATTTTTACCCAGAAGATTTAGCATCACTTAAAAGTAATACCAAATGTCGTTTACAAATACGTTACGCTTTTACTGGTCCAACTTTTCCTAAGTGAGGGCCTCGCAGCGGTGCGTCGAACAATCGCATCATCAAGGCTCGTGTAAGGTCGTCGGCGCGGCGGTACCGGGCGAGCAGAATGGTGAAAGGGATCGCGTGACCTCGCTATCTGCGACTGATCCGTGAGGACGTACGCTACTAGTATATTGAACCTCTGAGGAGTGACAAACAAGCGCAATACGTTAGTCATAGGCGCTGCGTTTCTAGTTGCGAAATGTAGATAAGATAATTAATAATACACGTGTAAATGCAAGAACGGTCTGTCTCGGACGGCTTGTGAAGCACAGGATTTTATAGTAGCTTTAAGAACATTCATATCGTAGCTATGATCCTACGAAAACAGTATATTTTCTGGATAAAAGCTAGCCAATGTCCTTTCCTGAACCCCTGGCAATGTGTATGCATTTTATGATGATGAGCTAAGACTGGAGTGACGCAAACACACTCGCATTTATAACATACATACATATCATCACGCAGAGCCTCTAACGGGGTAGGCAGAAAGAGTACAACCCCAGCTCCCTCTAGATTAACAGACTTCATTACTACACTACATTACTACTATTTCCTCTTCCACGCAAGAATTACTCAACATAATTTGATGATATTTGGCACAGGAATAAATTATTAGCTGGATTAACACATAGGATATGTTTTATTCTCTATTATGAAATCTAATTTTATGCGAGTGAAACCGCTGGGCACAGCTATATCTTAGTCGTGGCCGAGTGATTTAAGTAGTCGCCAGCAATATAAACAGTGATTTACCAAGCCACGACCTTTACGGTGGAGGAAAACATCGTGAAGAAACCTGTATACATTTAAGAATAAACTCAAACACGTATGTATGTATACTCTGGTTTCGTTTGAGATATTGTCGATGGACACTGTCATGGTGGGAGCTGAGTTTATAAACGAGGGTGCCAAGAGCTTAAGTTTCCAGGATTTCCATTCTAATCTCCAGTCTGAAGATAGACTACAAATGTAGATTTCAGGAATATAAAGAGGCTGAATGATCGTTCACTGTATGTACTTTTTGGTTATGTAAAAATACAAAGTGGTGGTATTAACAACCATTAGTTGGTGAGCAATGACGTCAATGGGCTTCAATTTTAATTACATTGGAAATATAACGAGATTGCACGAGAATAAAGGTCCAATTTGGAATTCTGTACGCTTTCTTTAGTCTCGAACTTGCATGGCGAAGACAACTCGAATATGTAGTTGTTTTCTTCTTAACTTTCATCATATGATTAAAAAAACACTGATTCTAAATAAACGGCTTCATTGGTGGCCGAGCAGTTTACAGAGCCCTGTAAAGTCAAATATGAGAGATTTTGCAGATCTTCAAGACTAGGGTATATCAGGAAGCTTACAGTAAAAAATCTGAAGGGAAATTGCATGCTTTTTTTTTAGAATATAAAGTCGTTTGTACCGTGTCTAAGAGAGCAACCACCCGCTATTTTGGAGCTAAGTCCATACATTCCCTAGCCTTTCTAGACCTAGAACAACAGATCTCCGAATTTCGTGCTTTTAAGCTTAAAAGCTGCTTCAACTGCTTTTGGCCCTTAAACCACAACTTACTTTTGGATCGAATTATGTTGCCCGAATTATATTTAGGTAACATAAAAAAAATGTGCATTATTTTATCACACTGCAACTTTGTGATTTCCTGGCGTTAATTAGAGTTGCCCGCTGCGGTTTACGGGTATGTAATGAATTCTGTTTATCGGTAACATCGCCTGCATAAATCAGCGAGCTTTCGCACGCCGCGGTCGGCTCATATCTCGACATCCGGTGGGTGCCCCCCTTCGCACTGTTTCCACTTCGACTCCCGTGTCGCTAAATGTTTATATTGATTGCTCAACGAGACTTCTATATGTCGGCATAACAACGTAGCCATTCCTTTGCCACGAGTCGATTCGCGTTCGTAAAAAAACCAAACATGGGATTTTTCCAATCGAATCCATATGCCGATTTCCAAGCGCATGATTGGGCTAGGATTCCAGAAATAGTATCCAGGCTCGACGCTAGTTCGCGTCGCAACAACCTGATTAACTGGCAGGTGTGGTTGCGAGGGCAGCAGAAGTGCGGGGAGGTTAGCGTGGCGGCGCGGCTCGGCCTGCACGCTGCACCGCGCCAAGGTCGGCTGGCGCACGCATGCGCGTCCCTCCCTTACCGGATACCTTACGGAACCACCAGCCACTACACTTGCTGCTCTTTAAAAGATGCGAAGATCTCATTAGGACCGCATAGGAATACTGCCGTCCACATAATCACTGATCTTCCATTACACATTTTATTACATACAGAATTTGATTTGTTACGTAGATACCTGTCACTTTGCCCTTATTGTTGATAACAATTCATAGAGTTTATTGATCACAAATGCTAGAGGAGTCGTGTTGATATATTGCATTAAGAAGGCACGAAATAATATTCCTCTTCCGCAAAACGTTCAGGGTTCAGGGTTTTGTGTTAGCTTATAATATGTATGTGTTCGACTATTCTTGGCGTGATCAGATGTTGATAGCTATGTAGATGTAGTACACACTCGACACATACTTGTTATAGTTACTAGAGATAAACATAACACGCGCTAGTCGCGGCAGCGGGGCGGTGGGGTGCCTTCTCGACGTAGTCTACATACAAATCTAGATCCTAGTCCTATAAGTGCGTGTGACGTAACTATTTAATTTCGTACCTACTCACTACACGGCCGGTTTTCTTCTCTTATTGTCTGATAACGCCACTGCGGTTAATTGAGAATATGTCATTATGATTCAGTGCTATGAAATCATGTTAGCTTTGTCATTATGGTAGTTAATAGGAAATGTGAGTTGGTCCTTCGAGCAAGTAATTATAATGTATTTCGTGATGGCAACCTTTGTAGCTGGATGGAACTAGTGCAGTTTCTACCAAAGTATGTGATGTAGAAGGAAGTCTGCGAGCGCCTCACGCCACGTTTCATTAGAAAGCTAAACGGCATTGTGCATAAGGAGCGGCTCGTCGCCGTCCGCTACTCGGGTTGCCTCCTACGTTACTTCGCGCTGTGTCGCTCGGTTCGGTTGCAATGTTCCATTCACCTTATTCGTCGGCGACGAGGTTCACTGACTCCGTCGGCGACCGACTAACTCCTCGGAACACGTCATCTGCGTGCTAATGCCGCCGTTTCATCACCTACAGGCGAACGGCGCGAGACTCTTTAAATTCTGTAGGTGTCCTGGTGTGCGGCTGGCGAGGCGAGTGAGGCGACCTCGTTTCGCGGGCCTGTGGCGCGGCGCGAGGCCCGTGCAGCGTTATGTAAAGTGTCGAGAGCGGTGCAGCGGCGAGCGTTGCGCTCGACCGCGTGTGAGCCCCCCCTGCCCCGCGTACTTCCCTCGCGATTTTGTCCGCCGCCGCGCCGTCGGTTTCACTCGGGACTATCGGTGGCGCGGGGTTCCGGAGGTCGCACACCTCCCGCCTCCTCGGCCCTCCTCCGAGACTGAGCCGGTCTGTGCTCTTCAGCGGCCGGCCAGTCGTCGAGCGGATTGCGTCGACGGCGGACTGCTCCGTACATCAGCTGTCGCTAATCGGCCGCTCTGCTCTCGCGAACTACCACTGCTTACTAGCAGACGGCTCGCGTAAACCCAACCACCCGCGTCGCGTTCGAGCTGCCCAGTCGCTCGGCTTCCTCTGGGAATTGCTTATGGTAACTTCGCGGTTGCGTCTGCGACGGTCATGATCAAGTCGGAGTTGTCGTTGTCGGTCGAAAATAGTCGTGCGTTATCATGGCGACCTCCATGTCCGGCGAGACGAGATAGTCGAGGTCGGCGGCACCTGCCCGCACCGCGCCCCACGTGCACGAGGTGGCCGGTGCAGCGAGGGACAATTAGCGGGTGTCTGCGCCCCGCCGGCCTCCGCGCGCGCCCTCCGACTGCGACCTCCGACTACGCTTTGTCCTTGTCCATCCATAAAAAACCGAACCCTCGATAAATATACATTATAAATCTGAAGAAAGATTGACGAAACAGATATACAAAGCAAAAGTGTGTGCAAGAAGAGGTAGAGGAAGGCCACGTTCCAACTACCTGGATCAAATAGATCGGACTCTCAAGGACGGGAACGTTAAGAGTACTCGAAACCGACGAGCATGTATGAAGAGACTGATGAATGTGGACGAAGCGAAAGAGGTATGTAAGTCTAGAGAGAACTGGCGCTCTATACTCTCTGCCTACCCCGTTAGGGACTTGGCGTGATGATATGTATGTATGTATAAATCTAATGAACTGAAGTTTGCACAATCGACGTTAATTCACCGAATTCTTTCGTTTAGCTTCATGAAGTAATAGCCGATTCATTGTTCAATGACAGTTCGTAGACATCATTTATTATTATAAGTACGTTGTTATTGTAAAGTTACATAATAGTTGACCTAGCAACAGGCACTACTGTGTGAATGTGCGTATATATACCTTTGTACACTATTACAATAGCCATAACATAGCGATAGTGAGTTTTCGCTCGTTCCTCGTTATATTTATGAAACCGTACAGCCTGGTAGGTGTTTCATGCCATTATGCTACAACAATATTTAAGAAATTGTGGCCTCATTATCATTACCGTGTCTAACCCTGAAATATTGCTTTTGATAAAACTTTTACGGTGAAGGAAAACATCGAGAGGAAACCTGCATACGTCTGAGAAGAAATTCAAAGGCGTATGTATAGTCGTGCTTGAGTAACGGCGATGGACTCGCCATCTGTCACGTTGGCACCTAATATACCTCTGGCGGAAAGTGGGTGTGTGGGTATAACCTATACACCTCTGCCTACCCCTTCGGGGACCCTTGTGGGAAGGCGTGAGGATATATTATTATGTAATCACGCCATGTGCCTCATGCAGTAGTCAGACAGCAATACGCCGTTCTTCCTGAGTCAATATCAACAATCTTTTGCATGTCTGTAGATATCGTATAAGTGTAGGTTCGCTTCCATCTTTGACTGTATCATCAATTTGATTTACCAGGTACCTTGTTTATACCTAATAAAAAAAAACCTTATTGGTACAGACTCGAACTTGCTACCATGAATTTGCGGTTACCTAACTATTTAAACCACTCAGTCACCACAGTTTTATATATGAGCCGGGTGTATAAGCATTTCATTCATTCGCTGTAGTTCGCAAATAAGGGAATGGCAAACAGCACCCTACCCTAATAACCCATCTGAAGATAACCAATTGAGTCTAATTGATGTAAAAGACCAAAACCTTAGGATTTTGCGTTAAGTCTTCAATGATCGGTGGTCATAACATTATCTGATCCTGTGATAAGTACGCGCTTACGCGCACGATAAGCTCTTGTATCCACTTAATAACGGAGATCAGATATTTCCTTAGTTATCGTTTCTTAAGCAATCAAGTGTAATATTATTGTTGCGCAAGCAGGGATCTAGCATTGATCAATTACGCAATTCAAATATGCATACAATGTGTGTCTACATTACGATCGATTACATTACCATGTATATTATTTTGCTTCTTCTGAAAGAATACGCCATTTAGCCGTGGTGGCCGAGTGGATCGAGTAACTGCCTGCAACACAAAGATCGCAAGTTCGAATCTCGACTGTACCCATGATATTTTCTAAACTTAAGTACAGTGATTATTCATACACGAGCTTTAAGGAGAAGGAAAACAGCAAAGTATCATCTTGGCCTTCCACGTCTGCGCGTCACGTTTCTGAACTTAACTACAGTAATTAGTCTCACCAAGAGCTTTACGTCGAAGGAAACAGAATGTCAGAGGAACCTACGTTTGAGAGGAAATTCTAAGACGTACATGTATAGACGTGCTTGAGAAACGGCGATGGATGGCTCGCCATCTGTCACGTTGATACCTAAAAATTGTGTGGGACCTCTGCCTACCCTTAGGGGAAGGTGGCGAGCCGTGAGTAGGCGTGAAGATATATATATATATATATATATATATATATATATATATATATATATATATAATATTATATTGTAGTTCTTTTACGCCATCCCGCCCCAACTGCCCCAAAAGGTGCCAAGTTGTGTCAGCCAACCAAAGCTGGCGAATTTTAGTCTTATCGGTCAATGTAACTATCACTTCTTTGGGCACATCCAAGCCACATGGTGAAGCTTGAATGTAAGAGATCATTGAAATTACTTACGTGTATAGTAGAAAACAATTTCAAACAAATTCTAGAACGTCCTTAGGCGGACATGACAGGTTAAGGTTATGCGATCTTGACGAGGTCCTTTTCTTCCGATTATAAGTTCTAGTAAAATTATATTTTCCTGTACAAAATGTTCAGACATTTATTTATTTACTCAGATGACTGTTGCCTTTTGTGTTAAGTTCAGCGTGAATAATTAACCTAATGAAATGGTTGAAAACCCATCATATATTGATTCCGATACGCAGGCTCACTCGTACTTTCCACAAGGTCCCTTAACACTTACATTTACGTTCTGTCGACGTCTAAATGCAAATGCAGTGTTAAAGATATGAGATTCGGTTAATTTTAAAGCTCAAAATACTTGTTACCATAGTGGAAATGTGTTAGAAATGGTTGTCGTGCGAAGCGATTGTAATGTAGAACGAAAAGACCATATTTTAACTTCCCTAAGTGCTTCTTGAAAAGTCCTGTGAACTCAGGAAACCAATCATCGCTTAGCCTAGCCAATGGAAATAATAGCACATAGATGATGTATGTTTGTGTGTGTGTGTGTAGAGTAAATGTAGTAAGCACTGCGCCAGTGGGTAGCTAGCTACTGTTACATAAACAGACGACACGTGTCGGTCGGTCATATCACTTGTATAACGGGCGGGTTTGTACACCCAGCCCAACTGCTTGCAAGGTCTCTTTCCACGTCTCTAGTTGACCTAATCTTCTTCATAATATCCTGTAGCTCAAAATTGCGAAGCCACCACGCCATCTCCAATAATTAGTGGCATTACTGCTGCATGTATTGTGTCTGCTAAAAAATATCTAAAAAATTTCCTTGTTTCACGACGGTTTGCTAGAATCTAGAATGTTCCGCAAATCCCAATTGTTGTTACAAGCTGCCGATGTTATTGCACGATATCGGCAATGCTTTCTCGGCACGTGTAAGCCCCGCTGGCGCTCTCACTAAACCGATAAAATGACCAGCTTATTTGGCGAATACACACCTGTTATATTTTTAATTGGTCGCCGTACCTCTCAGTTCTTGGCTCTTCCACTTGGTCACATGCCTAATGTGGGTCCCTCTATCATCGTTACGTTATACAATTATGTGCAATCATTGATTTAGTTAACAAAATTGTCCATAACCTCGGTTTTATGCATATTTACTAAGAGTTACTTTACATACCTTATTAAATCGTGATTCTAATGTTTCTTATTACTTAAATGTATATTATCAACAATTCTTATCTAATTCAGCTATGCTCTATCTACTATTATTATAATTATTAATTTCGCTTTGTTTCGTGGTTAGAAATCCACAATGTCTGCCAATTCGGTCGGCCGCGGTACCAGGGCCGCAGAATTTTAGAGGAGGTAGACTGCCGATGTCTGGTTGTGGTAGACGCGGGGGCAGAGGTGCGCGGAGAATGCACGTGCCGGCGGGCCAAGCCATGCGCTCGTTGATCGCCCTCCCCTCAATGCTAACTCCCTACACTTGTTGCTCGCCGCGTAGCTGGCTTGCGCTCGCCGCGCCGTTGCCGCCACGCTGACGTAGCCGGCTACCTCGCAACAGCCGATGTAAATGGCACCTTCCTCGCTTACATATTCCATCTCATTCTTGCGAATATCACAGCGTAGGTACGAGACTATCCATCCGTATTGATTTCACTTGGTCACATATTATTCTTAAAATTCAGTTTGTTCTCAACACTCTGTCGAATTACGATACATAATATTAATATTTACTAATGGGCAATAAATAATGCCTACCTTTCATATCTCAAATTCCATCCATTTGAGTTAATATGCTTATCGTGTCGCATTCTATAACCTGCTCAACATGGTAGAAGTATGTCAACATGTCTCTGCCTACCCCTACCTACCTACCCCTAGTCGGCGGGATGATATGTATTTAAGTATATACGTATAATTTATTAACCCAAAGTAAGATTTTTAGAAATTCTTACTTAATTCTTAATACACGAGTCAAACTTTTCCATTGCGCTATCACTTCTGCCTGAAATCGTGAGTCGTAAAGTTTTTCCTTGAACTTTTTGAAAATTTACCAGAACATTCCTTCCTATAGTAAATTGACAAAGGAAATCACCACATTAATTAAAATTTTTCTTTTTAAGGTATCATCTGTAGGGGACTTATGAATAATACTTTTGTTAGTAACTTTGTTTTGAAGCTCAACTGTGTGTTCGTTGTGCAAACTTCATTTCAACATAAAACTTTTCGTAAAAGAAACCTTACAGATCGCGACTCGAAACTTTAACAATGATACAGGATACATCAGAATACCTAAATAATTTTACTAACTTTTCATGAATAACTCGACGTCGACGGCCCTTTCAATCATTTGTTTCTTTTGCTTCGACTCTTAAGACGTCGCAAACGTACCCGCGATGTACTTAACAAAGTTTGAATAATGTTTCGCCAGGCAGTGCCGCTACAGTGAGTACAAGAAGTGAATCGACAGAAGACGGACGGCTAAGTGTAAACTGTGTTACTATTACTATATAAAATGAACAGGACGCAAGTTCGGAAACGCAATGAGGACGTGTAGAAGTTAGTGAATGTTGTGGCCCTTGTAGAATGGGTATACTTATGGAAACCACCAAAGTGAATCTGGGCGTTGCTAGTCATAGGAGACGGCGTGCTGAGCCTGAACTGTTTGCCACCATGGGAGCCCCGGCTGAGTTATACGCCGATACGCTCCACACCATTTCTTTAAACACCAGGGAGACAGAATTTGGAACTCTCGTCCAAGCAATACCGATTACGCTGAAGGCATACAAACATGTTCATGATCACGGGGCAACTAACGGTTACGGGTTCCCATCACAGCATGTTTCTGAGCCTCGAGTGCACGAAGGAATTCCTTCTACTTCGACGTTCAAGCCCAGCCCTTTGAAAGAAGATGTAAAACCAGAACAAAAAGTTAGACCACCGCCTAAAAAAAAATGGATTAAAGAATATCTAGGTGAGTGCCTGTGGTAATTAATATACTCATTTCTAAAATGAATATATATATACATAATTATAATTGTTATTTTAAAAGTATTTCGCATGAATAAGATTTAAGTAACTAACATTTTACCTTGTCAGACGACCTCGTTTAGTTTTTGCACAACAATATTTAAGACGAACACTAGGTGGGCGTCATTAATAATGATTATGAATATAAGAAAAGTTAGGACCGAAAGCGTCCTGACTTTTCTTCACGTAGCACTAAATACTGTTGCGTATTTAGTCGTCCTACGTACTTCTGCTTACCAGGACATGATAACCGATAAGGAAGATTTCTTCTTGCGTGTCACACATGTCATAGTCAAGGCGTTCTTCTTGTCCAAGGCCTACATAATAAACACTATCCAGGTTTCGACTTTCTCTTGCGACCTTGCATCAGTAATATCACCAATATTTGTATCTGATCTTCATGGATTGAATAATATATCATTGTCTGTGAAATTATTGCAATTTATTATTTATTGTGCTGCCCTCGGAGTGAATGAACTATGTTTTCATTTAACGTCATTTGTAAATGTTCATGCTAAGACAATTTCCAGTCGTAATCCAATAATCGTATACCTGAACAACTTCTAAGGTTATTACGTAACCAAAAGTAGAATTACGTAATTTTAATAAGATTAAAAGCAACGAACACGTACCTACGTTTAGAAGGTACCCATTATTCCTCAAATTGCCTCGATTTCTAGAATTTTCTTCTTTATATAAAAAATATTCCTACGCGTTGCGCTTTATAGTTATTATTAGTATCTTGTTTCCCGGCATCATTATCGATCTTTGTTAACGTGTAGCGAATGAAATGTATAATGGTAAAATCATTAAGATGGAATTATCGCCAAACTTATAGTTTTTGTATCCTCAATAGCTCATAAAAGCCATGGTGGCCGAGTGGTTCGAGCAGTTGCCTGCGACGCAAAGGTCGCAAGTTCGAATCCCGACTGTACCAATGAGTTCTTTCTGAACTTAAGTACAGTGATTAGTCACACCACGAGCTTTACGGTGAAGGAAAACATCGAGAGGAAACCTGCATACGTCTGAGAAGAAATTCAAAGGCGTATGTATAGTTGTGCTGGAGTAACGGCGATGGACTCGCCATCTGTCACGTTGGCACCTAATATACCTCTGGCGGAAAGTGGGTGTGTGGGTATTACCTATACACCTCTGCCTACCCCTTCGAGGACCCTTGTGGGAAGGCGTGAGGATAGTTTTTGTAATATTATGATTACCTATTCGTATGCTAATTTTAAAAGATATTATCTTCTGTGTAACAAGTTTGTTAAAATTTTACACAAACAAAATTAGTTTTGCCATTTAATGTTGTTTCAACTGTTAGTCGAAACATCTTTTTGTTTCATCGCATTTGAGTGATTAGCTTCGAAGTTGGCGTCATGATAGCATAATCGCTCTCATTTTCAAGTCCATTATGAACTCTTATTGTGTTAGGCAATGTTTTTACTATCATTATTTCATCATCTTTCTTACTAATATTATAAATGTGAAAGTTTGTAAGTTTGGATGTTTGCGGTTCTTTCACGGCAAAACGGTTGAACCGATTTGGCTGAAAGTTGAAATCGTGATGGCTCATACCTAGGAATAGGATTAGAATTTTTTTTTATTTCGAAAATTCTAAGTTCTAATATTATAAAGTATGATGCTCTTTCACGGCATAGCGGCTGAACCGATTCTAGTAGGAAAATACATACGCTACCTTTTCGAACTCCACGCGGGGGAACCGCGGGCATTAGCTAGTTGTAATATATGTATTAAATTTTTACTTGGTACCTAATGACAGTTCAAACTACTCTTGACAGTTATAAAATTGCTAAATTCTTGTGTGACAGCTGTAACCGGATGTTTACGAAAATATGGAGGCTGATTCGTCTCATTACCTCACTGCCCGAATGTCGTTGGGCCGAGATTGTTGCCAAACTTAATTATTATCAAATGCGCTACACGTGTGCCGTATTTGTCATGTAGTAAGGCAGAGGCGCGTGGTGTCCTCGTAAAAATATATGTGGAACGACTCGTGTCGTATTCGCGAGGTTATTGACATTGCGATAAATATAATAATACGCACTATCGTACTTTTTTAATTAATGAGCAGATCCAAACGACCTACATGAACTTTTTCGTCCTCGTCATCCGACTCGATTCGTCAATAAAAGCTATTTATTGGATAAATAATCGAAATTTCATTTCTGAGAAGCAAATTGTAATCGATTTTATATTTTATAATCGAGCGGGTTGACCTCTGGTTTCTCGGGAATGCCCGTTTCAGGCAAACTTTTGTTTGTGAATTGTTTAGTTGTCTACCTAGTTATTGCGTGCCATGTTGACATGTAGCGTTACTGACTAGTTTATTATCTACTCAAATTAAAATGTTCACCGACAGTTTTAGCGAACATATAATTTAACAACGCAACAGAGGCTTTTACGAGGTTGGTGATTTAGCTTCTTTATAGATGGCTCCTTGTAACACTGCAGTATATTTATTATTTACTATATTTATTATTATTTATTATAATACCTTACCTGTAATAATGATATTTGTAATACTGTTTTGTTGGCTGTCTACAGTGTCGTGCTATATTCTCGCACGGCAATTACCAGAGCAACAGAAATGTAAAGAGCTGTCTTGGAGCCTATGGCGAGGCTTAGGTAGTACTTAGGACAAAGTACACATGATAGTGTTCGGAAAGGAGTGGGGTCGGCGTCGTAGACGGCGAGTTCATCCCCTTACCCTGGAAATGGTCTTGTATTACGCGTTTTCAATAGTTTCATTCGGCGATCGCGCAGGCTGTGGTATGAACTCCCTGTAGAGGTTTTCTCTGGAGAGTTACAGTGTGAAGTTCATCGAGAAGGATGTTGAAGATTCATGCAGGGTCGGCAGCGAGCGAGCGATATTAGGTGCTGAAAGCGTCTATAGGCGGCGGTAACGGGTAACCGCTTACCATCAGGTGGACAGCATGCTTGTTTGCCACCTTTGTTGTATAAAAAAGCCTCGCCGCTCGTGCCACCCTTCGCTTATCACCCCCAGACCCGGAGGCTCCCTAGAGCCCCACTCCACTCGCATACCCACCGCCATCGCCTCACTACACTACAATGTTCAATTTAGCATTACACACTATGCCTTTGTTCAAACCTTTTTACCCACTTAGTGCCTATTGGCAAGCTGCAACTGTTCTTGATACTCTTCATGTAAGAACGCTCGATTATTACGTCATATTTAGTTACATCGGGAACAAAGTTTTGCGTCTATCTTTACTTATACATTAAATTTTTCAGCCTAATAATAATTATTACTTACTTATAAAACAATTAAGTACAGATTAAATTTTTTTAAGATATTGGACAACTATTGATACATACATATAATCACGCCTCTTTCCCGTAGGGGTAGGCAGAGACCACTTCTTTCCACTTGCTACGATCCTTACATACTTCTTTCGCTTCGTCCACTTTCATTATTCTCTTCATACATGCTCTTCGGTTTAGGGTACTCTTGACCTGGCCTTTTTTCAAGACGTCCCTAATTTGGTCTAGAAACGTCTGCCTAGGTCTACCCCTTCCAACACTTTGATATCTTTTCATATTTGACGATGATATTTCCATAATGTTTGTAGCACGCTACTTGTGGCATAGGCTGTTTCTCGCTATGGACACTGGCCAACGACAAGACACGACGAGACCTATTCATACCGGTTTGTGTTGTTAGGACTAACAATTTCTCTCCCACATGTAGGCGTAGGCAATTCGCGGTCTGTGGGAGAGATAGGTAGCAAATGTTTGCCTGTTTGTCGCACCGCCATGCGCATTTCTACCAGGCGTTCATCAACTTAAAGAGTGTTTTGTCTGTTAGTTAGACCATCGTTTTGCTGAATAGCGTAAACGATGTAAAAGTATTTTCTCTCGTGAGTACACTCAAATGAGACTGCATTTGATAACTAAATATTGCAACTGCAAATATTGCAAATTAAATATTAACTGAATATTACAAGCATAATATCACATTTTTAGAATCTAAACATCGACATCTAAAGGAGTGGTACCAAGATTTTTATCAAATTTAACTACTATTATTCAGGTGCACAAGAATATCTGTTAGCTGCTTTCGTTGTTTTGAAGATCTAAACTATTTCGTTTGAAAATAAAACGAAAAGAGTTGTAAAAAGTTTCGAGGAACTTTGAAATTGGAGCCTAACCTTGGTATGTGAATTTTATTTTCCATGATGATAATGCCGTTGTTTCCTGGTTAGATAAGAATGTACTTCACTGGCTATACTAGATAACTTCTGCATAATAATAGCCCCCCTGCGGCCGCCATAGGGTCGTGACGCTCGCCTGCCACTCCCCGCGGTTATATAACCAGCTCGACGGTAATGTTTCCCTGGTACAATCTGCTTGCGACAGCCAATAAGCCTACATCACATTTTATTTAACTTATTTACGTCATGGACAAACATATCAGGTTTTTTATTTACAATTCACAATTTAATCAGGTATGGAAAATCATTCGAAGGGGCGAAAGAAATTGTCCTTAGGCCGGAACAAAAAATCTGTACTCAATAGTATGAACAATTATTTTATGAAAAACCTAGGACTGGCTGAAAAATTGCTGAAGGAGATAGCTTTATCTCGCTGGAACCTTAAAACTATTTTCGGTGAGAAGTGAAATGTGTTTCACTGATTTTGCCTTCAAAATTAATGGAATAAATTATATATATAAATAACATAATGTTTGAGGTGCCTAAAGTAGTTATAATATCTACATTCAAATTGTCGCTGTTTTTATAACAGGAACGATAAAGTTCAACACCCGTTGTATCAGTCAGATAAATTATTTATCATTGTTGATCCTAGCTCTCTGTTTAAATTGTAATTTCATCAATATTTTGTATGTCAACGATCCGAATCGCGCAATATATTTTACATTCACAGGCCAGGCCTGTTGGGTATTCAGTCCCCTGCCTTTCTTTTTTTCTATTCATTTGACACTAGTCTACTTTCGCGATCTCGCTCGAACTAGCTCATACTAGCTCTGTCTACGGTCTTACCCGCGTACAATTTGATTTGTGAACACTGTTACAAACAGTGTTCTGGGGTAGGCAGAGGTGTGTACCCACACATATACGCACACAATATTCGCGGGAATATTTCCACCGAAAAGTATATATTATTTTCTACGGAATCTAAAATATCCTTAGTTTTATTCCAGTTCCTTTCAGCCTAAAACACACAGTTACAGTTTCTTAATAGTTTATGTATTGGTCCACTTAACAATCGGTACGGCAAGACACATCTCGGGGACTTATTCATGAGATAGATAGTGAGGGCCTTGAAAATAGTTCAAAACTAAGATCTGGGGCCGAAACTTGACGCACAATTGTCATCAGTATTCATGAGTGCCAAAGTGACAGAATACACAATGTTAAGTCACGCATTCTATTTATATACATTTAAAAGTCGGTGGTTTCTACAGTAGGGTATGAATCCACAAAGTACTTAATCTGTAATAAATTCTGCCTATCGCTGATCGCACCTGTCCAATGTCGAGTAAATTTGACAGTTAATAAATATTTTATTATTCTGATTGACTACACTATTTGAAAATTTTATTGACAATACTACGCACTTATTTCCATTCGAAGTAACTTTTGCATGCGACATTACAATGCCTTAGAGTCGGCCCCATTCATGGGACGAGTACGGTTGAACGTTCTATACGGATTAGAGGTCAAACATCAAACGCCATTCTCAGCCTTAAGCGTTCGATTGAGCGAACATTGATCATGGAATAGTATATATTGATCGGCGACATTGACACCTACGCGGTACACACAGGGTCATATTAGTAACAACTACGAGGTTAATACCATTCACCAAACTATAATTGGCTGAGGGAGCAACTCAGTGCTTATAGTTTACTAGGGTTACATAAAACACGGGGCGACTCTCTTCTGAAGTTGATTGTAGGTGAATTTCGGACTATTTGGTATATTTTCTGCTTTCAGTGCTCATCAAAGTAGGTAAAAACCACGATTTTAACCTGAATGTACGTTGACATCCTATCTAATGAGATCGTTCGTTCGATCGAAATCATTTATGGACTCTTACATTTTATGTTTTCCTCATCTAATGACGCGGCTGAATGAGGAAAATACGTCTTTCAAAGATATATAAAAATAAATACGCATGAATTTTGTCTTTTGTATATGTTTTTGTGGAATCCTGGTTCTCACAGATAAGTCGAATTATTAAAATTAGAGATTATTTCGCCTATGAGGAATAGAAAGAGCCGAACAAAAAGACATGTTTTGTGTGGGTCCAGAGTAGTAAATAAATAAATACCTAGAGACTATTCCACACAAATTGACCTAGTCCCAAATTAAGCATAGCTTGTGTTATGGTAACTAGACAACGATGTATTTACTTATATAGATAGATATATACTTAAACACATAGAACATCCAAGACTAAGGTACAAATACTCGTGTTCATTACACAAATGTCTGCCCTCAGCTGGATTCGAACCCGAAGTCAGGAGCTCTAGCCAGTAGACCAGCCATCAAGTAGTTGCCTGCCTGCCTGCCTATGAATAATTTTATTGATGTGCCAAAATTTTATTCAATCGTCAATAATGGCTATTGTCGCTAGGCACGCAGTATAAACATGTCTCCATAATTCGAATGTATGGGTTTTACTGAATACAAATACAATGAGTGGCAGCTCTATAAAGTCAGGATCGTTTTCAAAGTCGCGGGAGCAAGATCCCAGATTCCTCCAGACGCAGAATAATTATACTTGCTGTTTGAACCGATTGAACATGTCGGTCAATAACCATGCATGTTTATGTATTCCTATTATTCTCGTGGATGTTTTTCGTCGTAGCTCTCGGCGAATTTAGATTGAGTATAATTAAGAAAGACTAATTCACAATTTATGATTCCCTTGTATATAATAAATAAAATATAACTTGGTCAAGCTTTACATAGCTTATTTTTATTTATATACTGTGTTGTTACTAAGGTGTACAACAGTCTACATATTTAAAACCTAATATAGTAAATCCAAGTTTAGTACCTATATTTTCGTGGGAAAATGTGATTTTCATATTGGTTCGAAATATCAACCCATGTTTTATAATAAATTAATTATTTACCTACGCTAAGCATTACATTAGTTTGTGGTTAAATTAACTGTACACGTCACCACGTTATCAGCGGCGCGCACAATAAAACATACGAGATCGATAAACCGGACACAACACTCAACGTTCGCACAATCTACTGGGAGCAGAGACGTTAGTGATATTACGGGCCAGTTACGCGGCTTGTTTTTTTGGCACTTTGCAAAGCAGCTGATTTTCGGCGTGGCAACCACGAACGGCAAAGGCCAAACAAACCAAAAGCACGCGCTCAGCCACATGTACTGACGTAATTATATCTATAAGCCACGCCCCCTTCTCCGTCTCATTCACTATGACCGCGTTTATAGCTTGTCTCGCTCTTCATTGCAGCGTGACTGATTTTTTGTAAACTTTTAAATTCTCAACCTTATTGTAAGTGTATAAAGTTCATTATCGTGTAACGTCACAATCATTCTGTATCGTTCTCGTATAGTGGTCTCGCTCGTTTCGATATGACATTCCAACGCTTGGGTATAACGAGACTCCGCGATTTTATGAGCGCCTGGTACTTTACCGCCACGGACTGCAGCCGTAGACGAGCGGTTGACACGGGTTTGACAAGGGCTGACCGACCGAGGCTATTGAAATGATTATGTTCTGTACCGATGTGTGTGATTTACGTCATAAAACGATTAAATACTTCGTAATATTTATTAATCGTCAGATGGATGATTATACGTTTGACTTCTTCTGACGTTGTCGCCTTTGTTCACAGAGGAAGAGCCGAAGTCACCGGTGTCGGTACGTGTGGTGACAGGATTATCCGTAACACCGCGCACTAACGGCGTGGTGCGGCCAACATCACCCGTGCCGGCGGTACCCCTCTGCCCTCCGGCGGCTGTTCCCCCCGCTGCCATCGCCATCGCTGTCGAGCCAGCGCCGACGACAGTGGCACCTCCTCCCGCGTCTCTCCTCGACTTCGCACAAGAACATTCCAGGCCGCGGACTACGAGTAACAGTCATGGGTACGTTCATGTTTTCCTGGTAGTAGCGATGTTGGAAACAGCTGGAGATTCGCAAGTTACGTCATCAAAAAAAAACCAATGGATGTTTCTAGAAAACGAGATAAAAAGGCGCAATACACACAAACAAGATTATTAAAGTGTATAATTGGTGTGTTGCAAAGATACATAGTAATTAAATTATATACGTACGTATAACATTTTAATGTGATGTTTTAAACACCGGTTAACAAGATAACTCATATAGAATAGCAGACCCGCTCGGCTTGCTATATGTTGAAAGACCTGGTAACAGTAATCAATAGACAAACAATGGCTGACGCTATGGAAATAGTGCAACTTTCTGGAGTCAGTTCACATTCATAATTTTCTTCAAACATGCTCGCCTGTGTCGAATTCACCTGACAGTCCCCGCCTTCAAAGATCGATCTCTTTCATTTAGAAAGTTGGGACGCGGTCTTCCTCTACTTTTATCGGATTCGTCCTTTCTTCACTTATCCATGTAATGCAAAAATACAGTCACACTAGCTGTCTCCCGCCCAGCTTTTCCCGGGTGAAAAGTTAAACTTCCTGAAACACGATCTCGGCGCCACCTATCGGGTCCAATTGTGATGTGAGCTATCTTATCTTTAAAGTTGGATCAAACTGCACATTGTGTGCAAATTTTATTAAAATCGGTTAGGTAGCTTAGGAGTCTATCGCGGACAAACAACGTGACACGTATTTTATATAAATTAAGAAGATATTCGTAGAAAAAAAATCATGCATGATTATTGTAATATATCTGGTTTTACGCCATCTTAATGGAGATAAGTAAGTATTGAATGTCATGTCACACACAGACAGATAAGCAGTGAATAAATATATCGTAATGAGATTGTATCTAGAACACTGCGTCGTATAGAAATACAATAAAAAAGGTCAAAATATAAATTTCTTATTTTATCCTTGTCTGTGTCACTTTGCATTGAGCTATATGTGTCCTCAATACGGTCATCTATTATGTTATGTATTCCTGGTACCTAGCGCGTGCGAGCGACGCGTGTAGCTCTTATTCGATTGCTGTCAAGGTTTGGATTTTAACTAACACACGATTCAATTATGTATGCGATGATAGATAGGTAGGTTCATCAAGTAGATCCTTGGTTAACGAGGCTATCACTTAACGAGATGTATCTCGTATAAATTAAAGAGCCAAGTGACAGTAGTAGGTAAAGAATCGAACGGAAAGGTTTCGCACGTTCGACTGAGTTATCGGGGCAGTTGAATGACCTTTTTTTCAATATGCTTTCAATCCTTGCGATTCAAACTTGCTTTACAATATTTTATAATGACAGAACAATACGCTAGCTGAGCTTATAATTAGTGCAAATATACATAATAATTACCTCATTGACATCTATATATAAATACATAATACATACCAATAGGTAGAACAACTATGTACATGCCTTTGTAATGGTATTATCTCTTATGAATCATGCGTGTCTGTTATGCCGTCATTGTAAAATTTCTTGTTTTTTGTTATTTCCCTCCTAGATATCTTGCAATATGGTATTGTTTTGTCAACAGCACGCCCCAGGTACCATCCCCGCCATCGGCCAGCAGCAGCGGCAGCAGTAGCAACGGCAGTAGCAGCAATGGTAGTGTACCCAGAGCCGGCACTCGAGAAGTTCATAACAAACTCGAGAAGAACCGCCGCGCACACCTCAAGGAGTGCTTCGAACTGCTCAAAAGGCAGCTGCCTGCTACACCTGATGACAAGAAAACCTCCAACTTGGCTATTCTCGGTTCTGCGATACGGTATATTCAGGTCAGTGGCCTTCTGCTCATATCAGTGTTATGATAGCCTAGTCAAATTTATCGTCCGTTTTTTTTATATAACAACGATCTTTCTGCATTAATTCCTCCAGACTTATTATCTATTGGTTCTTATTATTCATGCATCAGAGTGCGTTTATCTATATATCTCTATGCCATATACGAGTGACTAGCGCTACATTTGCAGCGGTAATGCAATGACGTTAGTGTGCTCGAAGGACATTTTATCTGCTTATATAAATCGAATGTACCCACTAACAACATACTATCTCTTGGACGAATAACAATGGAAGAAATGGTATGGAACGCTTGCAAAATTGGGGAGACGACGACAATATCTACTGCATTATAAAACCTGCACAATATTTCACAAAACGAACTAAGCAAGCTTTGCTAATTTTGTAAAGCTTTATTAAATTGACATACCTCATATTTTGATGTAGGGTTTTAGTAGGTAGGAAATTATTTGATTCAAGAATATTTATTTATTTATAAAAGGAACATAAGAATAGTAAGGCTAAAAAATATACGCGATAATGCCTGCAGTAGTTGTAAATATCGTAGACAGTAACACACATCCCCTGATAGCGATGTACGGACAGAGTTCCTAATAAAGGAAATTAGCAATGGCCGGAGTATGTGTGGGGATGTGTGTGTGTGTGTGTGTGTAATATAATATGAGCTAGTCACAAATAATACGAATTGCGTCTCCGGACACTCCGTGATTTTTTTTTATGTTATCTTAATTTTGTCTAGGTGCTACGGCGTAAAGAGCGCGAATGCGAACACGAGATGGAGAGGTTAGCCCGTGAGAAGATTGCTGCCCAGCAACGGTTGGCATCCTTGAAAAGGGATGTGTCTGTTCGACCTGTCGTGCGAAATATCGGTTAGTTGAATCTCTTGAACGCTTTGCGCTCCTAGTACCATGATCGAAATGGTTAAGTAACGTGGTTACTGAACGACTTTTGTTTTTACGATTGTAAATGTCTCCTCTTATTTAAAAATCGATTTGCATATTTTTATGCATAAATCTTTATATATATAATTCTTCTGTGAGTGTGTATGTCACTGAACTCCTAAACGGCTGGACCGATTTTAATGAAATTTTCTGTGTGTGTTCAAGGGGATCTGGGAATGGTTTTAGATTCACAATTGGACCCGATAGGTGGCTCCACTGGGTCCGTGGCTTTAATTTTTTCTCCCAAGCGAAGCTGGGCGGGACAACTAGTATCTCAATAACATTGAATAGTATGTTAGGTTAGCCGACTTTTCAATACACTTTTTTAATAATTTATTTCTAGATGCCGTGACTGAAGAGAAAGATAGAGAAGAATATGCAAATGGTCAAGTTTTAGGGATTCCAATAAGTGTAAGTACTATTATTTACTCATATTTAGAATGAATATTAACAGGATAAAGTACTTATTTGTTGTTCTTACGCATGAACGTATATTTCCAGATTACATCTTCGCCCCCGCGGTCCGTAGCTCGAATGGAGGCGTCACCCCCCCGCACTCTAAACTTGAGCACGAAGTTGCGTACGCTGCCGATACAAATAACACCCACCACCTCGCAGGTATGGACGCCTGGTAGCGCGCTACAAATTAGAGCTACCTAATCTCGGATTAGGAAGGTTGTTTTAGTTAGGTGTGCGCTACGAGAATGATTTTGTAGTGACATCTATAGTTTTTTATATGCAACTGTTTAAAGTACTCGCCAAATTACTGAAACCTTTTTTATTTTAATTTTGTTTACTCAATAATCGAGTTGTATTTGTAGGACTTTATTTTAATAAAGGATTTTATAAAATTTTCTGTGCTTTGCAGGTCGTCAGAACATCGTACGGTACCAGGCATAACACGCTTACTCTTACGACGCTTGCACCAGCCGATCCTACCACGCAAGTGAGTTCCCCTTTCCTCCAACTCTGAATTTATAGGATCATGTGCGTCATTTTTTTTACTTAGATAATACTGTGTATTGAGAACAAAACGTTTTCCAGGCATGATATTAAACGCACTATCTTTTGGTAGAATAATATAGTTTGCTGGTACAATATTGCGCCAATATAATGTTAATTTTGTTTTCTTAGTTGTTCTTTTGTAGTTTTATAAAAGGTATGGTGAAAAAATGTAATACAAATAGAAATGGTAATTGTGTGTATTCTTAAGATTCCCAATTCATTGTTGCAGAATGGTCAACCTCTTGAGAATGGCGTGGTGAACGCGCTGAGTACAACTTTAGTCCATCCCGCGCAAATACATTTGCCTTTATCACAGGTAATATTACATTCGTAACCTCACGCCGTCACACTCACAGAGTCCCGCACGGGGTAGGCAGTGAGAGTATAGAATTTTCGTGATAAGCTTTGTTGTTGTGAGTCTGGGTAACAGGCTGCTTATAAAACTATTATACCATATAAATAGTTGTTGACTATAAGTACTTCCTAGTTTAAAAGTACTTAACTTTGTATGAGAATATTTTTTAATTCATTTAACAACGTTGGCTTTATCTGTAATGTCCGACCAAAGTTCAAATAAATAAAATATTTAATGTTATCTTTTTTTTTCAATTAAATTCCCATATTTTATGTATGTAAAGGTGGAGATCGCCATCTAGTGACAAATACCAAACTTAAATTTTGTGCTTACAGCAGTTCAAGTTTTATTAGACTACGGCAGATGGCGCTATTTATATTGTCCGGATATATATGATGAGAAAGTAAGTTAATGTACAAAAAGTACGTATTTTCAATATTTACGTCTTATTTTGTAGGTTGTTAGCGGTGGTGGCTTGGTGGTAGGACCAGCGGCACTTCAATTACTCTCAGCAGGCGGCGGACTACGAGTGTTGCAGGCACCAACCGTACATACCAATGGTGAGTTATGAGAGCCTAGTACTTGAGTTAAGGTTTCTTATGTTGAGAAAAGTTTTTACCTTACTATCAGAAAAATAATAAATATTATTATTTACCATCCATTCTTTTCTTGTCCCTATAAATAAAAACTTGCATAAGGCATGGGGATCCTGGTTGGAGGCGTAGGTCTCGCCATTGCCCGATTAAGTATCAAAAGTTCCCGGAACTCACGCTACGAGAGACAATACAAAGAAAAAAAAAGAATGGGTAACCTCGCTCCTACAAAAAAATTAACCGACTTCAAAAAAGGAGGAGGTTGCTCAATTCGACCGTATTTATTTTATGTAACTGGTTTTCCATGCATGCATAGGTAGTCAACCCAATGCAAACTAACAGTACAGCCAAACAAGCTACTTGCATTATTAGCAATTTTGAACTCTTGGTTTACAGGTGTGACGCCTGGAGAGAACAATAGAATATCTAAAGAAAACGGGCTCATCTCGTCCCCACCAGGCTCGTCAGGTACACTTGAACATTGGTGCAGCACCTGCTAGTAGCTTTTTTATTACTTCCCTATTTAGGTATCTGCCTACCCCTTCGGGGACTCTTGTCTTTGATATATATACTTACGTACGTAAAACAATAATTATTATGTCGAGGGATTTATCATATAGCCAACAGTAAGGAAAACATCTGTTTGAAAATAAATTCAAGGATGTATGTCAAGTGGAGCTAAGTAACGGCGATCAGCCACGTTGACACCTGATAATTTTCTATATGTAAATCGGTATGTCCATCAGGTCACTGATACCTATATGACAGGTTCTGCCTAGTTCCGGACCAGTGCACTTTGTGGGAGATGTAGAGATTGCTTGAAGTTTTTATTCTGCATGAAAACCTATCAAATGCCAAATTGCATCCAATTCAGTGATGAGGATTAGGTAAATTCTTTGTGTGGTCGAGTTCTAGTAGCCGCCTGCAACGCAATTATTGTTCTAACCCCGCTTGAACTAAATTGATTTTCTGAGCGTACAGTATTTTAATCATATCACGAGTTCATTAAAAACACACAGAAAGAAAACCTGCACACGCTTAAGTAGAAATTCAAGGACGTATTTTTTTTTTTATACAACAAGAGTGGTAAATAAGCATACGGCCCATCTGATGGGAAACGGTTACCGCAGCCTATTTACGCTCACGATACCGAAGTATCACTTGCGTGTTGCCACTCTGTGTTCGGAGAGTTATAGTGTGTTGGCAGCATAATGGGTTTAATCCCTCTGCTTCCAACACAATGTAACAATCCTCCCCCCTCCCCAAGGAGCTCATTACTGGAAACCTTATTCACCGCGTAGGAACACAACACAAAAAATTGTGTTATTTGGCTACGGACTTCTATAAGGTGGAGGTCCTGCCCCAGTCGGGCAGCTCCAAATTCGAACGGGAAACCCGTTATGCCCTACCTCTCTTACGTATGTATTGTACTTGTAAAACGGCGACGGGTTTCCTATCTGTCAGGTTTTCACCTAGATATACAATGTAAAGGGAAAAGAGAGTGCTGTAATACTTCTGCCTACACCTTCGGGGACCCATGTGGGAGGTTCGGAATGGTTTAAATTTAATACCAATATGCTTGTTTTCAGAAAGCAACGGCGTTATGATGAGCGGGCTGACTCCAATCGTTGTATCGCAGCCCGGAGCCCATCTGTTGCAGACACACTCACTTACTCATAAGGTGGATATTATATATAACTAGCTATGCCCCGCGGTGTCACCCACGTTAAGCTCTACTGCATTTGGCAAAACATATTAATCTGGGTATAATTTATCTCTGTGCTAATTTCATTACATTCCATTCAGCAACTCAGGCGTGATTGAGTAACATCATCTAAAACCTTCGCATTCTTCAGACTGCTAATAAATGTATATACCTCTTAAGCGACATTATATTTCGTTCAGATGGTGGAGACCCAGATGGTGAAAGCCAGTATGACCCCTTTGACGGTGAGCGCGCAGTACCTGAGCGCGACCACCATTGTGAAGCCCGTGGTGGTGATGTCAGCACCGTCGGCGCCGCACGCGTCCCACGCGCCCCACGCTCCCTCCACGTGAGAGTGTCGCACCCTCCTCGCGACTCATAAGCGCCTGGTACTCACACATAAGACTCTTCGTTCCAAGTGAACAAAGACGGAAGAAAAAATGGATAACGAACGTGACAGACAACATAACCTCCTCAGTCTGATTATATGATTGCATGAGAAAATCTTTTGAACACTGCCAAGGTATATTTCCGAGCAACAATTTGGTTATACGTACGGCTGCAGTGGGAGCGTGAGCTGCCCCGAGTAATGTCATCTACCTCAGGTGGATACCTGCGATCATTCCTTGTGAGAATATGCCGGGTGGGTACTCTCTGTCACTCCTGCGTCACACATGACACGTGCGAAAGAGAGACATGATCGCAGTAAGCGCGTCTTATGTTAAGACAGCGCCGCATGTATAAAATGTATTAATGCAATACTAATAGTGGACATTTATTATC
Organism: Drepana falcataria; assembly: GCA_945859725.1. NCBI lineage: Eukaryota > Metazoa > Arthropoda > Insecta > Lepidoptera > Drepanidae > Drepana > Drepana falcataria. The sequence continues at coordinate 1,930,167 of OX243941.1, read as the reverse complement.
AAAGGTGATAGATAGCAAAGTGACAAATGGACTCAGTGCATCGGCCGGTCAATAACCCTATATTTTTCTATAACAATATTCCGTACTGTGATCGATATAATAACCGATACGGAGACATAATATATTTATTGTTTATTTATTGCTTTGTGGTGGTATGATATGATTAACAAGCTTTAGGTAAAGTTATGACAAAATATAACTCGCAAGTCTATGCCTTTGCAAGCATGCTGGAAGGTGAATAAGACTCCTAAAAGTAACACTAATTATATCCTATCCACATTAATAATTTATTAAGGCAATGCCTCCTGATTGTGTACCAAGCGACCATAGATACAAAGTGACAACAGTTCGAAGTTGACTTATGATGAAAATTATTTAAATTATTTCTATTTATTATATACAATATTCATACAATCATAGAAACACTCACTGTGAAAACGTAGATATAGGCTAAAGTGTACTTGTTATGTATAGAAAAGCTAACAAGATGAACTTTATTTTTTCTATATTATCTGTGATGTGTGCAGTTAGATTAAGTTACGAAAATTCTGTACAAAGATGTCTTTAGGTGTTGTCAATTTCTAGCAATTGTGTGTTTATAAACTGTCAATAAAAGTAAGCTATTAAAAATTTATGTGGCTTATGCGTGTCGCGTTTATGCAATATTAAAACATCATTTGTGATAAAAGCAGGCAACAAGCACCAGGAGACCAGGAGTTGAGAGCAAGTGGACGCAAAAAGAATTTAATTAAGCTATCATTGTCGCACGTAAACATTTAACTGAAATGAGACTGCGACAGATTTAGTTTTCAGGCTCTGGCAAAAGCAACATATGTATATTCCTTTATTATGGAACTTTCGAGAACTTTTATTATTTTACTAAATTAATATTTTTTATCGTGACAATTTGTAGTGAAAAGATCTACCCTCTTAGTGACAATCTTCTATACTTTTCAGTCTGATAAAATTTTTAAACTCATCTGAAATCATGCTGTCTACTTGTAACTCAGCCAAAACCAGCCGTTTACACTTAGGATATTTGAGTTATATTTTGATAGATTAAGTATAATTTATGTAGTATTTTGTGTCAGTATATATGAAGGGCGTGTTCATTTATATTCGAATATCGTGAGTTGAATGGTTGTAGGTCCCTGGCGCTGGCACTGGCCGTGCGGCCGTCCTCACAGTGTGCCTACGTTAAACTGATTATAGAGAATTGTAAATGTAAAATGTGTACATATTCACTCAGTCAAGCTATTAAGGAAACTAGCGTGTTGGAGTAAATGTTAAATTCAAACTGGAATTTAAAAAATATGACAGTTGCCTAGAAAGCTGTCAAATGATTGAAACCATCGTGTGGTTTCAGAACGAGCGATATATTTCGTTTATCCGAGTCGTAAGTAATGAGCATTTTAATGCATTCTACTAGGTTTGCATAAATTACGTAGACAATAAAATTTGGTACTCAGATCGTGTTATCAATACGTAACGAGTTCCAAAGTAACTTAAGGAAAATGTAACCTTTCGCGATTCAGGTTTACTTTCATGCTTGACTGAATTCAACTTAATTGTTAAGTTTTACAACTTTAGCGTTGATCCTGTTAGCTTAGCATGTGTAAAGCGTTTATATACAGTCGCTACTTCTGTCTCTTCCTTTAATTTATTGATTAAAATATTATGCATGTATACTAGAAGCTACTGATTGCGTACTATACTGATATGTACGCGATTGTCAAGCAATATTGTGCCAACATCACTGTTTATAACTACTGACTATGTATGACACGCTATTGCAATCGTTATTCAAGGGTTAGAGGCAAATTTATAGACGGTATAGATCTGTCCGTTAAGCATTCTTGAAAAAATCATGTCTTGGTAAGGACGCAGTTCTGAGTTGTCTTTTTTATACATACATTGTCGACAAGGCTCACAATTATAATATTTAGTGCTAATGTAAAAAAATAATGTTATCAAAAAATGAGCTTTAAACTGTAAGGAATATGTGTTTATTTTGAGAATCAATATTGATGGCCTATTCCTTAACTAAATCATGTAGCTATTCATTCATTCATGTTTATTGACTCGTCAAAATGTTTTTGAGTCGTTGAATCAGGTTATATCAGGGATAGTTGTATCCAAGAGCGTGGAGCATTTTGTATCAGTTTAAATGTTTGGGCCAGTTTCGAATTTAAATTTACATTTTGTTCGAAACTGACGCATGCTTAAATTTTGCTTTGGAACGGAAATATGCTATACATAATAAGTATGTAAAACTGGAAATATCATTATTAGGTACTATTGACAAACTGGTGAATTATATTTTATTTACACTATTTTCACACGGTAACGATACAATATAATATGTATGTTTGTTTATATATAATTTTCCTTAATTCAAACGACCACGAGGGTACCCCACCGACCAGCAGACACTTATATATGACAATATGGATGTTATAGAACCTTAAATGTTAAAACTACAATTTTAGTTGTTAAATTAACTTCCCATTAAGTTTTTAAAAATGGTATATTTCTCATTTGTTTCTTAAAGCTGCAGTTAATCTTTAAAATCATTCCCTTTTTTCCTCCACGCCTTCCCATGAGTCTCCGAAGGGGTAGGCAGAGGTGTTTTTTTATCCTTTCATCCAATCTATAGGGTCTTTCCAAAACAATAAACTATTTCCATATCAAATTATCAAGGAGTTTCAACGGTTTAAAAGTGCGCGTCACAGACTGACATACGTTCGCATTTATACCATAGTACAGGATATCCGAAAATCAAATAGTTAATATGTTACAAGTCTGTTGGATGGTGGGGACGACTATACCCTTTGCCCGCCTGTTTCGCTTGTGTGAAACAGTGTAGCATGTCTTATTTCAATTACAAAAGTGCTCTCCGATTCACTCAAGAAGCTCTTACACAAAAATCACCTGTTTTGACGTACTGTTGTTCTTTGATTGGCTGTGACTAATTTATTATAATCTTCCGGTCACTATGTATTTTGTGTTTAAATATCGACCTTGCAATTCCTATAAACTATTGGGCCTGCTCGATATTAAGTAAGCCACGTTATTTGACAATAACAAAGTATGAATACCTACGCCTACATTGAGTTTCTGGAGGTATATATTGTCACTTTGCCTAGTTAATGTGTAAAAAGAAAGGAAATAATGTGAAAGTAAATATAGTGAAGAGAAAAAAATATTTTAATTGTATTATATTATACTGTGTAGCGAAAATGCTCATGTACATAATGAAATGGAGTAGCGTAAAGTTCTAATTATGTTAGAAATACACAAGAAATTACACAAGACTAAACGTGTTTTTCTTAACCCATTTTTTTTATACCACTTAGGTGGCAAACAAGCATGCGGTCCGCCTGATGGTAAGCGGTTACCGCTCCTATGGACGCTTGCAACACCAGGGGTACCCATTGCACGCACGACAACGAAACAATTTTCATACAAGACCAGCGACTTCGCCCGCGTTAAATTTGATTTCAATCGTAGCAGTTCTTTGTTGACATTTGTGTTACTAAGTGTTACTCCAACTATTAATCTGTCTATGTGTAATGTCATCCACTTACAACTTTTGCATTTAAAATATTAGTATTAGTAGGATAGTGGGCATATTTTGGAATATAAGGCAAACATATTTGGCTGAAGTTTTTTTAATAAATAAATAATGGGTTTGTGCCAGTGGGTGCTAGGAGCAGCAGTACCTAAACTTTATTTGATTGCAACCAAATGATACTGCTAATGGATGAAGCTGTCTGCCAGCTCTGAGTAATGATCCCAGAAATCCTCATGGAATGACTGTGCTTCCAGGAGCGGGAGCAGTTGGTTTTTTTTTTGCTAGCACAGCAACTCCATCCATCATAATGTAAGAATCTCGAGTGAGTAACCTGGCGAGCTATATGCTCGTTTGACACTTTCATAGTTAGGTAGATACCCAGCCTTTATCATAAGTAACTAGCGGTCGGTCCCGGCATCGCATGGGTGGGCATAAGATATTTTTTATATAAGAAAATATAGCCTATGTCACTCAGGGTGAATGTAGTATTCCAATGGTGAATTTTTCAAATCGGTCCAGTAGTTTCGGAGCCTATTCAATACAAACATACTTACATACAAATCTTTCCTCTCTAAATATTAGTATAAATAATAAAGGCAAATCACAGGAGCATAAAATATTTGATGCATTTCGTAAAGTTCCCCTCGCCAAGACAGGTTTTTAGACCGAATGTGCGATGAATGTTTTTTTTTTGTCGTTTCTTGTAGCGAGTTCCGGCACTTTTTGCTACCTAACCGAATATTGGCACTGTGTTACTGTGGCACTTAATCTGTGGGCACTGTTTGTACTTAAGGTATACCAGAATCTTAGTACAAATGGGGAAATGAACATTTATAGAGTGCAGTACTGGGGAAATGGGATCAAACGATCCCGTTACTGCCCCATAAGTCTACAAAATAAGTCTAAGCATTTAGTCTTCAGTAATTGAGAAATATATGAAATATGAGAAATATATATGTATAAATAATATATATAAATATATATGTATGCCTATTTATTTTGTATTTATTGTATAATTCCTTATTTTTTCATATCCCTAAGCTAATCCTTCTGTGCACACCCGCTTCAATGTTTCTCCTGTCAAGGGTGGTTGACTGGTAGAAAATGCTTTAGCATTAAGTCCACCACTGTACTTTAATTGTGCATAAATATTAAATAAAAAATAAAAATAAATATATATTTATGTAGGTAACTCTATAAGAGTATAAATAAAAATAAATATTGAACATCTACAAGATATTAGATACCTAGTATTATATAATAGGGGTCCCCTATTTCTTAGCACTATCTCGCTCCATAGACAGCCAATTAAGACAATTTTACGACGTCGCATTAAAAAGTCAAACTATTAAGGAGTTTATTGACTTACCCTCATTAAGCGAATGCCTAATTAGTATTATTGTCTGAAAAGCGAGGCCATCAGCAGGAACAGGGCCAATGGTTACTTCTGTCCTCCCTCGAGACCAGATTCATCCACATTTAGATACTAAAAAAAAAATATTCCCTCACGCCTTAAGGTTAGGCAGAGGTTGGAAGTACCCACACAACCACTTTTCTCTGATATATTTTAGGTGCTCGAATGACAGATGGAAAGTCCATCCATTAAATTATCATTAGGTATTGTAATCTCATGAAGTCTTCTATGTAACTTTTATTTCAGTAATTTATCTCACAATCTCAATATTAATCTCACACACGCACATACACTCACTCACACTCACACACACACACACACACACACACGCACACACTCTGTTATTTTCTGTATATCCTGTATCTATAGGAACTGTGACCATCTGTGTCCGGGGATTAGTGTTAATGTCTGCGACACAGTTTATAACTACTGCAGGCATTATCGCATACAATTTTGAACTATATATTTTTGTTCATTTAATAAATAAATAAATAATTGATAAAAAATCATTGTCTATTTTCCTAAATCCGGAAATGTTAGCCGTTATCATATTCATTGCGACAGTTTCCTTAATATTTCAGCCGAGGTTGCATTTCAACACGAAAATATTTCCGGAAAATGATAGTACGAGGACCTTGTTATCATAAAAACAAATCACACAAGTCAACGAACTTATCAGTTTGTTATAATTTTGTTTCTTTTAACTATCCTGTTTTATGTAGGGACACAGCTCCTGTTTTTTCCTGGTCGCCTAGTAGACACGTTACAATTTTTATGTCGCGCATACGTAATACACGAAATAATATTATTAGCAATGCCCGCGACTTCACCCGGAAAAAGTATGGATTATAGTTCTAGATTATCTTCTGGCATAAAACACATTTAGTCCGGCTAAATCTATCCCTGTGCCAAATTTCATCCAATTCTCTTCAGTAGTTTTTGAGTGAAATAGGAAAAAACTTCGTCACAAACTTTCGTATATAAGTATATCTTCACGCCTTTGAATTTGTTATATCTTGACGGCTTCCCACAAGCGTCCCCGAAGGAGTAGGCAGAGGTGTGCAGGTAGGACCCACATACCCACATTCTGCCGGAAATTTTAGGTGCCAACGTGATAGATGGCGAGCCCAACGCCGTTACTCAAGCACGACTATGTACATACACCGTTTAATTTCTTCTCAAACGCCCTCCTCTCGTATTTTCATGTTTTCCTTCACCGTAAACATTGTGGTGGGACTTTACTTAAGTTCAGAAAAACTCGTTGGTACAGTCGGGATTCGAACTTGCAATCATTGTCTAGCAGGCTCTACTTAATATTTTTTTTACATACATACATATCGTTACGACTACTGCTACAGTACTGCTGACAAAGATAGTAGAGCGCCAGTTATCTCTAACTCTACAGACCTCTTTCTTTTCATACATTCTCACCGGTTTCTAATAGGTACTTTGGTTTCTAATAGGTTTCTAATAGGTAATTTGCCCATCTTTGAGAGTTCGATTGATTGGATCTATTTAAAACTTTTGTGCTTAAATAAATGAAGATTGACTAATTGATGTGTATACTGTCTTGCCTGACAGCTTTCAGTGAGTTTCGGTTTGGCGCGGTCAATTACCATGACAGCTGTCGGCGATTTATTTTGGCGGGCTTTGGTGCAAATGCGCGCCATTATCAATAAACCAGTGTCCTGAATAACATCTTTTATTCCGCTCCAAACATACATAACACTAATACATAGGTTTAATTAATTGTAGTAAGTACCCACCTGTAAAAGTCCGCCTTATCATCCTTAACGATTATAACGATTAGGTACAACACATAAATTCCATACTATCTATTCGTAAGAGTAACGAACCTTGTCGACTTTTTTCTGTTTATCCTATGACTGACAGGTCCTCGCGCGATATAAAAACACGCATCGTGAATTCAACTCGCACACTTCCAGGTGTAGTCTGTTCGCCTAGTACTTTTTGCACCGTATCACCCAATTAACAAAAGTATTTATTATTAATTCTTTGAAAAAAGTTTTAAGCCAAGACATGGAATTTCTTCGTTATTTAATTTTAATATTTATTATCACCGGATATAACGCAATACCTATTGAAGACGGCACCTTTGACGTCATAGATAATGAAATTGATAACAACATTAACAGTGATGCGGAAGGTACTATAGACTTGAGCAGCTTGGGGCCGGAAGCCTTTGGACATCCCAAAAACGAGAGCGGTTAGTAAATATTTCTCCTTACGATACTTTGGGTGTTGCAACCACGGCCCGCGGACGGACCATCAGGCGGGCCGTGTGTTGTTGTCATTCTCTGATTCTGACTCTCTGATTGATACCAAATTATATTAACTGACTTTTAACTAAAGTTGTTTATCTATACTAATATTATATCTTCTGTTCTCTTCTTGGTTCTTCTTTGTGGTTTTATTTTTGTTCTAAGACAAGCCTCAGACTATCAATCTCTGTGCCAAATTTCATCCAATTTCGCTTAGCCGTTCTGGCGTGATTGGGTAGCGAACCTCTCATCAGTCTAGTCAAACTTGAAAATATTGGTATAGCACACATTTTTTGAACGTCATATTTTAATTATCAAAATGAAATCAGAAATTATGTCTGAGCTCAAGAAAGGCCTGTCGGGAGAAGGTTCGACAAAAGATTGTATAATTACCTAGTTCCCTTTTTAAGTGAAACATTGTTATACCATTATTTGAATTTTTTGTACTGTGTGTGTGTGAACAGTCAAGAGTACTTGAAACCGTCGAGTACAAGTATGCACGAAGAGACTGATGAATATGGACGAAGCGAAAGAGGTATGTAAGTCTAAAGATAACTGGCGCTCCATACTCTCTGCCTATCCCGTTAGGGACTCGGCGTGATGATATGATGATGATGATGTAATGTGATTTCTCACCATAACTGAAACAACATATAGTTTACTAAAAACAAATTCATCATAAATTTAAGGGCTGGGCTCTTGTCGACGTCTCTGATACAGTCCCTTCCATTTGCCTCTATCCAGCGCCACCTGGCCACCACCAAATATTTTTAAAGAAGCTATCATGCCGTATAAGGTCGCCTATCATCTTCCTAACTAATTAATATCTGAAAAAAAATAAACATAGAATCGTAGATAGCATTATCAACAGAATGCACCATAATAACTTAACTTATAGGGTAATTAGATTGTCGAGGAGCTGTCATGTTCACACCGAAACATGACACTTGGTTGTGATAGCGACTGAAAAATTACTTCTAGATTCTGACGGCGATGTGTCACTTCCTCGCGTTTATGATATCCTGTTCTTGTATTTTTACGATATCTGCGAAATGTTTTTCATTTTCCTCCTTTTTTAGGTTAGTGCTCCGATAGTTTAATTGCAGTGAGTAATAAACGTTTATTGCTCGGTATCAATTTAATGTATTTACCATATGTATGTATGTATGCATGTACTTCCGGTGAAAGAGGTAAAATTAGGTACTTTAGGCTATTATTCCTCTGTGGATCCTTGTGAAGGCGAACTACATAGGTATATACATAATATGTACGAACTACAATAGGTTACTAAATATACATACATATCATCACGCCGAGTTCTAACGGGGTAGGCAGAGAGGGTAGAGCGCAGCTCTCTAGACTTACATACCTCTTTCGCGTCGTCCACATTCATCAGTCTCTTCCTACATGCTCGCCGGTTTCGAGTAGGTACTCTTGATGTTCCCGACCTTGAGCGTTCGATCGATTTGATCAAGGTGGTTGGAACGTGGTCTTCCTATGCGTTTTCTTGCACAAACTTTCGCTTTGTATATCTGTTTCTTCTTTAATCTTTCTCCACTCAACCTCTCTATATGTCCAAACGTAACCTGCCTTTTGTCATCTTCACAATTACACCCTCGTTCACTCGTTCTGCCAATCTCTTCATTGCGGATTCGATCTGAAAACGTTACGCCACACAATTTTTTTACCAATATTATTTCAGGCGATGCCCTCGCAGCTTGGAGTGAGTCCTCTTTGATGAACCCCGAGGAGACCGGGGAGTATGGTGAAGGTGACATCTTAATACCGACGCAAATGGGAAGAAACGGTATAAGGGACCAATCATCGTTATGGCCGAAGGGACACATACCATACTCCATTGATGGAAATTTCAGTAAGGGAAAAGAAATACATTATTAAGATTATAGATAAATACCCATATTCCAACTAATATTTAAATCATAATAATGTACCTTAAGATAGAACACTAAGCTATACTTTTGATTAATCTTTCAGATCAAGACCAACGCGATATGATAAAGAAGGCTATAGCCGACTATCACCGTTTGACGTGTCTCCGTTTTGTTCCTTATAACGGACAAACCGACTACATCACCATACAAAGCAAGAACACAGGATGTTGGTCAAGTGTTGGACGCATTGGTGAGGCCGCTTTACTTTTGATGCTCTCCTAGTACCTAAACATTGGCGGGCTTGCTACGAAACATTGCTTAACAGACTGTGCTGCACGCGCGTTTAATCATTTGTATCGTAAAATCTCTTTATAAGTTATACTATCCTGGTATTAAGGCTGAACTTTGCGCAATACTACACTGTGCGTCAATCCAATTAACCAAACACGATACATATATAATTTGAATCGAATTGTGGTATAAAGCGTTGTTTCTAAGTTAATAATATTTTTTTCTATAATTCTATAGTTTCTTTCATTCATAAAAAATAATACAACAATAATTTGTTTGAGTGTGGTTTTACCCAGTCCTCAAATATATCGATACGTTTGAGGACTGAGTAAACTTACTTATACACATTACAGTCTCATCCATAGAACATCCCGATCTGTTTTGTTTTAAGGTGGCCGGCAAGAGGTGAACTTGCAAGTGCCCGGCTGTATCAGTAAGAAGGGGACCGTATTACATGAACTGCTCCACGCTATTGGCTTCATGCACGAGCAAAGCCGGCCCGAGCGAGATGACTTTGTTACCATTCGCTATAATAATATCAAAACAGGTACGTAGCATAAGAAGATTTCGTCACGTTGATTCATACATTTAAATTGAATAATACCACATAAAGATATATAAAACGGATAAGTGAAGAAAGATAGACGAAACAGATATACAAAGCGAAAGTGTGTGAGAGAAGAGGCAGAGGACGACCACGTTTCAACTACCTATATCAAATCGATCGGACTCTATTCTATCCGCTTCCCCGTTAGGGGCTTAGCGTGATGATATGTATGTATGTATCACATATAGACGATGTGCCCTAAAATTGTTGGTAAAATTACATGCTTATTCTACATGTCATCAGACCGGGTCCTTCGATGGGCATGCATAATAATAATAATAATCTTAAAGCGGAAAAAGACAAACAAATAAAATATTTGGACTTGGCTCACGAGATTGTCAGCATGTGGGATGTGGACTCTGCAATCATTGTGCCGATAGTAATAACGGTCAATGGCCTAATGGCAATGGCAAAGAGCCTCGACCAACACCTCAAGAGGCTCTCGTTAGATCAAGTGCCTGATGCAGAAAGCAGTACTGCTCGAGACGGCACGTATTGTGAGGAGATTTCTTTCTCTGGGACCCTAACCACCGGTACCTTGGAGCCTAATCCCGATACCGGTGGGCCCCTATATTTTATATTTTTAAATATGTTTATATATATATATATATATATATGTATATTTAAAAATGTAATCTATAAGATTTATTTCAAATAAAGAATAATAATTTATTTATTTATCAGATATCTTATTCCATTTCTTGTTAACATAGGCTTATCAACTAGGTAATAATGATTAAGCATAGAGTGAGCTTCCACGATCTTTTCTACGGACGATTTACTTAAAGGCTTAACACAAACTTGCGATCAAACTCCTTTGTACTAGTCAATAGACGTGAGGGATTCCACGCTTTTATGCGATAGATATGTAGCAATCTCCCCATTGCAGGTGCGGAGAACAACTTTAAGAAGGCAGACTCTAAGCAGACCAACAGTTATGGCGTCGTTTACGACTATAACAGCGTGATGCACTATTCAGAGTATGCCTTCTCTAGGAACTCCATGAAAACAATCGAACCAAAGGTATTCCATCTCGTAATGAAGTCTAGTGCCATCATCACCATATACCATCTTAGTCCTGCGCAAACGGCGTAAGGCATAGTTCAGCCCACATATGAGTTGTTACGGACATCATGGGACTCCTCTTTACATGTTGTGGCTCTAATCTACATCTACATCTCATAAATAATAAGACGGCCATCTGGTCTAGTGGTTAGAGCTCCTGACTGCGAAACTTGAGGTCGCGAGTTCGAATCCCGCTGAGGACAGATATTTGTGTGATGAACGAGTATTTGTACCTTAGTCTTGGATGTCCTATGTATTTTTGTATATATATATAAGTAAATATATCGTTGTTTAGTTACCATAATTCGTGCTTGAGTAACGGCGATGGACTCGCCATCTGTCACGTTGGCACCTAATATACCTCTGGCGGAAAGTGGGTGTGTGGGTATTACCTCTGCCTACCCCTTCGGGGACCCTTTTGGGAAGTGATCCTCACATCCTTCTGTAAATTATTTTTCTAAATTTCCTAAATTAGTCTCTGTGTGTTAACTCTAAATCAGTGTGTTAACACAATGGCCGGAAATTTAAATTTAGACAAATAACCTCAATGGGAAAAATGCGGTTTTAGTTGCAGGCATAGCATTTTGAAAATGAACTTAGGAATTACTTACAATATTTATAGTTTGTTTGTTAGATAATCATTATGACTAGATTAGGTGTAATCGTATACATTTGCTGCCATTTTAATTATATAATGTATCGATTAACAATAAAGTAACAAAATTTGTTAGCACATAAATTTGTTCTAGGTGAATGGCGTTACTCTAGGACAAAGAGAAGGGTTGAGTCGAGGTGACGTGAAGAAAGTCAACAACATGTACAACTGCAAGAAGGAGTAAGTAGCTGCAAGTAAGCTTATACTTTCCTGGTACATTTAATTTATGTCAGTTCTTTTTACTTGGTTCTTCAGAAGTTTTACGTTTTTTTACTTACGTAAATTTTTTACGTTCATAACGAACGTAAAAAAATTACTTTTATCATCAATCTTAATTATTATTCTTAAGGAGTTATATTTTTAGAGTGTATTAAAGAGTTACCAGCCTGCAAAATTAAAATATAATGAACTGAAAAGTTATATAATATTTTAAATATTTCGTTTGAATCTCGACTGTACCAATGACTTTTCTGAACTTAAGAACAGTGGTTAGTCACACCATTAGCTTTACAGTGAAGGAACACATCGAGAGGGCACCTGCATTCGTTTGAGGGCATGAAGATTGGCAGTCAAATTGTCATGTCTGTTGATTTTTTTATATTTGTATTCATTTCCAGAGAACCTCAATCCGGATGGTTGGGCGGTGTTTTCCAGAACCTCTTTGGAAACAAAAGAATAGCCGATTAATATGTATTGAATTAATATGTAATGTTAACATTTTAACTAAAGATCTGTTTAGAATTAAGTAACTAGTCTTTCAGTGGTATTTGTCTGTGTGCCGTGTTTGTTTGTACCTATGGTTTTAAAATTGCTAATAAATGTCTATAATTTTATATGGTCTTTAATCTATTTAAAACACGATTCCTTATAAATTACAATCGCATTTGGGATACAATGCATGGCCGGAACAAGAACGGAGAACGGAGATGTGTCAAATGGTGCTTGGTACCACCAAGGCTTTGCGGCACCTACGTAAGGAGTAACAAATATTTTTCCTTTCCCACGAATCACTGAGATAAGAATTATCCGGCCAGTCACATGTTTCAAATATTAGGTAATAAGTACATACGTGGTGGCCGAGTGGTTCGAGTAGTAGCTTGCAACACAAAGATTGCAAGTTCGAATCCCGACTATACCAATGAGTTTTTCTAAACTTAAGTACAATGATTAGTCACACCCACGAGCTATACGGTGGAGGTAAAAATCGAGAGGAAATCTGAATACGTTTTAGAAGAAATTCAAAGGTATATGTTTAGATGTGCTTGAGTGACTGCGATAGACTCGCCATCCGACACGATGGCACCTAAAATATATCTCTGGCGGAAAGTGGTGGCCTTGTGGGAAGGCGTGAGTTTTTGAATGTGCTACTTGTGTTTTGTTTGCCACGAAAACCTCGTTGTTTTAGCATCTACGTATCTACGTAGTTTACGTTTGTTACAGTTGATATGAAAACCATTTTAGAAGGATAGGTTGGTAAATAAATCAAAGAAATTTATGCAACATGGATTATTATAATAATAATATTAAATACTTTGTCAGAAGTTCATTTGCCATTCAGAGAAGTTTATCCGGAGCCAGACGATATTGGAGTTTATGTGCTCTTCTCTCTCTCGTACTTGTCCATCTCCAAACTAATTAGGCATTTCATAAAGTTGTAGGATCTTTCACATTTGCAAGATTCTTCTGTAAATTATAATCTTCTTAATATATATAAATTACGTGTCACGTTGTTTGTCCGCGATGGGCTCCTAAACTACACTAAATTTGCACACCGTGTGCAGTTTGATCCAACTTAATATATAGGATAGCTTCCAACACAATTGGACCCGATAGGTTGCGCTACGATCGTGTTTCAGGAAGTTTAACTTTTTCACCCGGGCGAAGCTGGGCGGGACAGCTAGTATAATATATTCGTGCAACTGCTTCTAAGTACGAAAAGTTCACTTAGCTAGATCAAATCAATTGAAACATCATAATTATATCAGAACTTTAAAAGAACTCACCCCACCCACTTCCCGCCAGGGATATATTTTAGGTGCTAACGTGACAGATGGCGAGTCAATCGCCGTAACTCAAGCACGACTACACATACGCCTTTGAATTGCTTCTCAGACGTATGCAGGTTTCCTCTCGATGTTTTCCTTCACCGTAACGTTCGTGGTGTGACTAATCACTGTACTTAAGCTCAAAAAAACTTATTGGTACAGTCGGGATTCAAACTTGCCATCTTTGTGTCGCAGGCAACTACTTGGTACATATGTCTCTGTGTATATATAATAGAACTCCTAACTTCGGATCGGCAACTCGCTAGCGATACCCGATAAGCGTCCATAAGCGATAGTAACCAAATACCATAAAAAAACTGTGAGAGAGACAGTCAAGAGACTGATGAATCTGGATGATTAGTCGATTAATAAAAACGGACGCTCCTCTCGTGTAAATCGGCAAGTCCATGTATTTATTATTCGGGACGGTGGTATAGAAAAAATATAATGTTTTTTATTTTGTAATGAACATTTTTATAGTCTACCACGCTATCAAAACTCACGTCTGTTCGCACACAGCATTGCGAGATCTTCGGTATTCTCCACAGGTTGTCCGTCACGTTCTCTAATGAAAACCTGCGCTGCACGCCCAGCATCGAACTCTCCATCCTCTGATGCTATTCCGGTCTTTTCAAGAACACAGCGGACGTAACACTGTTTAAAAATATTTTATTAAGCACCTTCACACCTTCCGAGAAGGGTCCCCGAAGAGGTAGACAGACCCACACACCAACAGAGATACATTTCAGTGTCAACGTGACACATGGCGAGTCCGTTGCCGCTATTTAGCGAGACTATAGAAACGCCTTTGAATTTCTTGTCAAACGTATGCAGGTTTCCTCACGATGTTTTCCTTCACCGTAAAGTTCGTGGATTGCCAAATTACTGAAATTCACTTCAGGAAAACTCATTGTTACAGTCGGGATTCGATCTTGCAATCTTTGTGTTGCAGGCAACTACTAGAACCACTGGGCCAGCTCGGCTCCAAAGAAAAAATACTTATTAACAGTAGCATACACGCGAACCTACGATAGGTTCGCGTGTATATCATATTAATATAAAAGAGATGTGCAACACAAAACTTCACGGCTTGGGTAGATCAGAAGCCACAAATGGCGGTAAAGTTCCCATCTATCATGTTAGTATTTGAATCCGCAGACCATAATTTGCAACAATCAACCGATTTCTTTAAAAAAACGAACCTTTGGAGTCTTATCGGTTTCATCGGGAAAGCTTCCACTCTTATTCAGTGCCTCTAAATATGCTGAAATTAAACATAACGACTAATTAATAGTTTTCTTTATACCTTCATTTATTTTCATTATTCCTTTCCAAGAAAACGATACAAAAATTATGTTCTTTTACACATTTCAATACGGAACGAATCATTGCACTCGTTCATAACGTCCATCATGTTGACATCCAATGGTTTTCTGGTAGCCTGGTCAATGTTTGCTGTCGATGAAGCATTATTGTCGGCAGTTTTATCTGTTAACATGGTATTCGCCAATATCATAGAACAAAAACTCATTAACGGTATAAGTACCACTAAAACGCTTTTAGCCATTTTTGACTTGAATATCAACACGATTTTTCATCAAAATGGTTCGAAGCCATCCTTTTATAGCGCGAACTTGATTAAAGCAGAGGTTATCAACCATTTTTATAGCTAAGAAACTTTATCATAAAAACATTTTAAGCTGTACGATGAAACTGGTTTTGAAAAATTTCAAAAGGAGAATTCATAGTTCCCGTTTTAAATTTTAAATCAATTCACGTGGAGGTTTCGATGCAGGTTTCAAATCATTGACTTTTTGCTCGATTAATAGCCTTTAATCCGTAGACATACTGCCCATATATGTATGTAGGTATGTTTTTGACAAACACTCGTGAATACCAAACGTACCTTGAATGAACCTATGGTATTCCCTGGTATCGAAAGGAATTTCGTCTGGAATCTGCTCCGCAACTAGCTATATTGAGTTTTTTTAATACAGCTGTAAACTATAATGTTAGTTCTGTGTGCGAGCCTAAAAGGTACGAGGTCGATACCGCCTGAGCTCGGATTGTATTTAAACCTTAGTTTTTAATCTACCGTTGTATTTGTGTACCGTGAACATTGGTGTGGAACTGACCTAAAATAGTTAGCATTATTTTTGTTTCTATGTATTTTCCAGAAAAATGTTGCAAAAATGTCACATTTTTAGCTGTTGAGAAAAATCGCGCAATTGTGGCTAAATTGGGCGCATTTACGCGTCTATTATAAACGTTACAAATTGTCATGTATTATCTAAATAACTCCTATTACGCTTATGTGCTCCGCATTAAAGCGTATGATGATACAAATTCCGTAAATTCATTTCCATCTAGTCACGTATTTCAACACAGAGAACCTAAGAACGTACAGGACACAAGCTTCTCACGGTATAAGGTATGTAAGGACAAAAAAAAACTAATTAATTTTATCCGCATCATTATCATCATACTCGAGAGAGTAGATTGCTTCCTTGAGTGTTCAATCTATTAGATCCAAGTAGTTGGAGCATGGCCTTCCTTTACTGCAAATTCTAGATACTCTCGCTTGTAAGTCTGTCTTGTCAATCTTTCGTCACTTATTCTTCCCATACTTACTCATACTTAACAAAGATAAACTTCATGTACCGATAGCTAGAATATACAAAACTAGCATATCTTGGGCATATATCGGGCAAGGTTCAAGTAGCTTTGTTAATAAACTACCTAAAAAAATAGTTGAATTACCATTTCTTTAGTTTAAAGCTTTCATCCACCGTAAACTTATTTAAGGAGTCTACACACTAGCTTCATCCCATTTCCCTGCCACATCAGCAGCGGTGCCGGCCGTCACCGCAGCTGCTAGCAGGAGAGCCTCAAACGCCGCAAGTATGCCTATCTCGGGTCAGGTTACACGTTTTCGGCGTCTGCGGTTGAAGATATGGGACCTTAGTTTCCTGAGGCTCACCATCTTAAAGAGGTCTCGCGTCGTATAATAGAGAATTCTTTGCGCTCAGAGAATCAATCTGAGAGCTATCTTAAGAACGGCAACGGCCTCGCATCTGTCACGTTGGCACTTAAATATGGGTGTTTCCGATGGAAAGAGGCTGCTGTTATACCACTGCTTACACCTTTGGGGACCTTTAGAGGAAGGCGTGAATTAATAATACTACTCGTATCTGGTTCTTTAAAAGCACCCTATAAATGTATCAAATACGCAGCTTCATTATCTTAACCAAGTGTATACAATTACTCATGTGTGTTCAATACATATTAAACAGCTTTTTAATATGGATCAAGGTCAATGCGGAACATTTCTACCTCCATACATATATGACTGGAATTAGGTCGCCATGCTTGCATGTGGTTTAAATATTAAATAAGACTTAGGAGAGCATTTTTATTACGTGCTGTATTATAACATTGTAATTTTTATTTTTTAATAAAACATTATCTTAATCTTTTCTGGAGTTGGAGCTGTCATTGTACGTAAACTAATTCAAAAAGCCTGTTTACTATTCAACAACGAATATTTAAATGATAGCTATGCAGGTCAATAATGATATATGTATATCCAAGGTATGTACAAACCTGCATACGTCTGAGAAGAAATTCAAAGGCGTATGTATAGTCGTGCTTGAGTAACGGCGATGGACTCGCCATCTGTTACGTTGGCACCTAACATACCTCTGGCGGAAAGTGGGTGTGTGGGTATTACCTATACACCTCTGCCTACCCCTTCGGGGACCCTTGTGGGAAGGCGTGAGGAAATATTATTATATCCAAGGTTGGACCGTTGGAGGCTAGAAGGTAATAAATGCAATGCCTCAAAAATGCAACATTCATGAAATGTATAGCAGAAATATAATACCGCTTACCATCATACGAACTAGAATCTTATTTGATATCAGTAATTTATAAATACACAGACGAAACATCTTTAAAAAATAACCTAAAAACTCATAGATTATCTAGCAGTTATGTTATCTAGAAGAAATAACTGGCATTCCACAGCTACGCAATGAACCTACACGGTGCATGCAATATCTTGATAAGCATAACGTGTTTTGTGACAGAAAGTTCTAAGAAGGGTCAGCCCTTAAATATTTGGTGGACTAAGTGGTTTTGACATATACAAATTTCCTTTTAAGTGTCAGAGATTGTTTAAACCACAAAGGTTGCATCACGCATACGTCTGTTGATGATACCTGATGATAAGCGACCACCGTAGTGTATACGCGCTAGCAATCAGATATAATCAGAATGCTATCAGAGGAACAATTATTTATGAAAACTTATGTTGGATTATTTTCTTTCTATATATTAATCTACAAGCAGTGAGAAAGAAATTAAAATATTATACATATCATCACGCCGCGTCTCTCACGGGGTTGTTAGAGAGAGTGGAGACAACTCTTCTGAACTTAAGTACAGTGATTAGTCACACCACGAGCTTTACGGTGAAGGAAAACATCGATGAAATCTGCATACGTTAGAGAAGAAATTCAAATGTTGATATGTATAGTCGTGCTTGAGTAACGGCGATGGACTCGCCATCATAAAATATATCTCTGGCGGAAAGTGGGTCGGTACTACCTAAGTAAGTAGGAAGGCGTGAGGTATTCGTAATAGAAGGCATAAATAAAAAATAAAAAGTTATGTAGTAAGCTACACTAGTAATTTTAAATATTAAAAATTATGTATGTTCTCTGTTAACTCGGTATTTTTTACCCAAAGAGTTCATTTAAGTGTTGAGTACCTTATTGCCTACTTTAAATGTATCGAAGTCTACCCATCTTATCTGCGACAGCCTGAGTTCGGGAGGTATTCTCTATAGTGCTGCCAAAGAGGTTAGTCTTGTGGGAAATATGTATTTAATGACAAAAGTAAATTATGAAATCTCATTAATATTAATACTGAACATTGTAAATGTACTTTGCGAAGAATACGGTAAGTGAAATAACGCTAATATTAATATTATTATAATGAAACACAATATTAATATTAGATCTTAATTCTTACCTCTCGAATCAGCAACACCCTTAGGCAAAATCACCTAAGAAGTGCTGGCTCAAGGATTTTTAGAATCGCCATAGTTCAGTTAAGTATCAAAAGTTACGACACTTTATGTATTAGAATTAACGAGGGTTGATGGTGGCTGAGAGCCTCCAAACCGAGGTTGAGGAAATTATAATTTACCTTTAAGCCGTAATACAATATTATTATATATGTTCTAGGAGAGTATTGTATGCCAAATAAATATCAATTTAATTTGGCATGGGGTTGTAAGTTCATAATTTCTCAAGCTAGGAATCTGATACATGGTTATTACTTTTGGTAAAAAAATTAATGAAATATATAAATGAACAATTATTTGTTCGTATTTATTTATTTCTAGGTTGAGTTCAAATATTAGTTCAGATGTACAAAGGTGAATCTAAGGCCTTGCAATAAAGACACCAACAACCTCCAGCGTCAGTTGTGTTTGGCAAACTTGAGATTACAATTGTTTTTTCGTATACTTTCAGAATCCACTGGTATGCAAAATAACGAGAAATATATGCAAATATTTGAAAACTTGCCACACTTGTTTGAACACATCTTAGACGCATTGGAAAGAAAGCCTGAGATTTTGGAGTCTGACGACGAATTGTTGTCTCTAAGGAGCATGAATACAGGTTGTGACAAATCATCTAGTGAATGCACTAATATTATTCACGAACGCGCTGCTGACGTATACGATAGAGCTGATTTACATTTGGTATCCGAAAGCGCCGGTGAGCTATGGGCGCCTGGTAGATTAGATGAAATGATGATACAAAAATATATTGATAATGCGTTTGGTGATAAAATGGATGCATTAAGGCTTCGTAAAAATTATGTGTCAAATGAAAAAAAATTAGGAGGTAAGAGTAAAAGGGAGGTTGAATTAAATATTTTTAGATTGACGCCTGAAGAAGTTGAAGAGCAAATCTTGAAAGCTGACCAAATGCTAGAGCAACACAACAACAGTATTAAGAACAAGAAATAATCATATGTAATTTTCTTTCACTAAAGGATTTAAATAAAACGATGGTTGCTTAAAACGAAATTATTTTATTAAAATGTTCCATTCAACACGGATACCTACTGCAACAACCAAAGCCATTCTCTATTTTCTGTGACTTATATCTGTGTCACTATAACTAAGTATGTGGTTACACTGCCCAGTAGCTGTAAAGGTAAAATAAAGTTGGACTAAAAGGAAATAAATACGAGTATAAATCAGCATACAGAGAATACCCAGTACAACAAGTTTTTTACCTATACACCTCTGCCTACCCCTTCGGGGACCCTTGTGGGAAGGCGTGAGGATATATTATTATTTTATATTATTATATAAGAAGTTATATTGAAAATTTACAGTGAAAGAAATTGAAATACGTATGTATAGTCGAGCCTGACCTACAATATATCCTGGCGGAAAATGGGCGGGTGTAGTATCTCTGCCGACCCTATGGTGACTCTTTTGAGAGGGCGTGAAAATTCAAATTAATTACAAGCAACTAATGGCATAAATATTCCTCTATTATGGGACTAGTGAATTTGTAGGTTTATTTATTCCCTTCAGAAAAATATTACCGAAGCAATAATAGATCGATTGATGGTGAAAACTCGTAGTGGTGCGTATAGCGTGCGATCTAGGAGCAGCTGCCGGTAGAACAGGTCCAGTTCGACCATCAACTGCGACTGGCACCACTGGCTCGAATTGGCGCGCATTAGCTGCATAACTAGCTCCTTTGTTCCCTCCATCTGCCCGAAATATCAAATCAAATCAAATAATTTATTCATTAAATTACACAGGTATAGGTGCTATTACGCCCCTAGGCATACAAAATACTTAAAATTAGATAATATTATTAATAACACATAAGAATAATTATTTAGTATCGAGTCTAGGCTCCTACTCATATTACAAATCAATGGCTATATAAATAAACACATTGTTGAAACATATTAAAAGACCATTTCCATTGATTTCCATCAGGCGGACCGAATGTTGATATTTCCTATATTATCCTCACGCCTTTCCATAATGGGCCCCGAAGGGGTACGCAGAAGTGTATAGGTAGTACCCACAAGCTCTTTCTGCCTGAGATATATTTTAGGTGTCAACGTGACAGACGGTGAGTCAATCGCCCTAACTCAAGCAACTCCTATATTAAAAAAAGAACATGGCATGGATAAAAATACACAGAAAGAGAGGGTTACAGTACCAGACCTCTCTAAACTTACATACCTACATATTTCTCTGTTTTTCATTCAACAGTCGCTTCATACATCGCTCATTGGTTTCAAATACTCCTAACGTTTCCATCCTTGTGCGTTCGATTGCTATAAAGGCCACTTTTCTTACCTCCTCGCTAGTTCTGTGAACTGGTTCCACCACAACAATGCAATTGAACAAATGATACGCACTCCAAACCAACTGTAGCGTCACGCGGTTGAAAAGTTCTGCGGATGTGTGGCTGCTTTTGCTCACTGAAAACCAAAAACATAATAATATCTACAGAATCTAATACTTGATTCTTCCATTGACCAAATCAATGGACTTGGATTCTTGAAGTTTATACTATAAAAACTTATACTAATCAAATAAAGCAATAATTTCACTAATAATGACAATGAACCAATATGTCGTGCCCTTCTAATGGACAAAGATCTCGTTTTGACACTAGTTCTGGAACTGTGCAGATTGCAACCAACCTCGTAGTAATGATATAGTATGACCATCAGGTTGGTGGGCTATTCTGCGTTCGTGGAGGCGACTGCATCTACTTTGATCCACCGCCCATCACTCCGTTCAGCCAAACTGTCTACTTATTGCTGCAACCTTAGCCGAATTGAAGTCGGCAAAGAAGGTAGAGCGCTAGATCTCTCTAGAAGATTAAATCCTCAAAATTAAAACAATGAGTTTAATTCATTGCGACCAGTGAAGAATACTTACTTAGCGTCGTAATGAAGTAATACAGGGAAGCAACCATATGGAAAAGGAAAGAACAAAACAGGAGCAAGATTGTAAGACCGAAACTGCGGTCTACTTGCTTTACCAGATCGCATATAATACTGTAAGAGTGAGAGAGATGTTGGATTGTTTCAGTCGTCAGTTTGGAGGTACTGGCCAGTGTATCTGCGTTGTTAAAAAAGAAAAACAATATTCAAAACATGTCAGTTGAAGCAGTATATATATATTTATGATATAGTTTTTTACCTGTAGGAATAACTCCCATTCCAATAGTGTCTGTTATGGAATTAATCATTTTAATAGGCAAAACCTTCTTACTGTAAGGTTTTTTTAAGCACACTCTTTTGCTATCTGTGAAATTGAGCAAACTGAGTTATTTTTGGTTTGTCATACGATACATGATAAGGTATTTGAAAGATAACTAGAAGGAGCTCTAAATAGTCTAGTCTAGTGGTTAGGTTAGTGAGACGACCACGAATATCTTTTTCCTAACATAGAATGTCCTTTGTGTTAAAATGATGTTTGACTTGAAATTGTGGAAAATTATTCCGATGTATGTTAATTATTTCCAAATTACTAATTGCATGTTCTAATCACACCAATTGAATTGCACCAATGAGCTTCTTTGAACTAGTAAAGTTATTAACCACACCACGAGCTTTACGGTGAAGCAAAACATCGAGAGGAAGCCCGCATACGTTCGAGAAGGAATTCGAAGATGTATGTATAGTAATGTTTGAGAAACGGCGATGGACTCGCCATCTGTTACGTTGGCAACTTAATATATCACTGCTGAAATATGGGTGATAAGGCGAGAAAGGGAGGTGAAGGAGTGAAGATATATACAAGAAAAAATATACTGACAGTCAATACTGCCAGCACGCAGAAGGCATTTAAGACCATTGTTGATGGCAATAAGTGAGGTGTGCAGGCGCAGGGTGATGAATACAAATTGCATCTGTATTAGTTGCAGCATCGTGTACTGACAGTAGTACGACCAATACAACACCTGTACACTGACTGAAAAGAAATAGTGATACATTAGTTTCGAGTTTCTATTTTAGTGACGTAATCAAACGCGACTCGAGTAACTTTTTTCAATCTCAAAATCTTACTCAAAGCAGGATTAGCACATAGGAGCAGAATCTTTTGGCTGCAATCTTCTGTAAGGTGGAGGAACTGCCACAGTAGTGCAACCCTCATAACGAAATCCCACTGTCTTTCAACACGGACTTCTCTAACACTACCAGGGGATCATATGTGTATAGAAGCATTTACATTGTACAAAACCATACTAGACATAGGCGTATACATGCGAGGTAAAATGAATATGCTTACTGCTTGCCTGTGTCTTCGAAGCCCCGATCAGTACCGCCGCGTAGTCAGTGGCAATCAACAATATGCAGCACAGCAAAGCGAACGCAGTTAAACCAATATTAAATTTCTCCGAAGTTAGTCTGGTTTTATATTTTTTTAACGTTATGTTTATCTGTGGAAATATATTTAAGTTATGAAGTTATATTATTTATTTTATTTTATTTTTTAATTTTATTAATTATTTATTTAAAAAAAAAAATAAAAAAAAAAAATTATAGTTACTCTATATTTATTAAATTTATTTTTGACATTGGCAGGCGTCGTCACGTTGTTTTCCTTCCCCGTTAAGCTCGTAGTGAGATTGCTCTTAATTTCTAAAAAAATACTGGTTGCAGAGCAACAGGGTGACTTGACCACCTCGACTTGAAAGTTATCATCATATCACCATCATCATCATATCATCACGCCCTAACGGGGTAGGCAGATAGTAGACTTACATACCTCTTTCGCTTCTTCCACATTCATCAGTCTTTTCATACAAGCTCGTCGGTTTCGAGTACTCATGAAAGTTATCCTGGCGACCTATACATGAATTACCTAACTGAATTCACAGACAGATAGGATCTTCAAGCCGTGATCACTTTACAAAGTTGCCCTTGAAAACCAACTACTGACCCTGTAGGCTTAGATAATGCGTTGAGTTGTCTAATGCGCTTGCCACTTCAGCATCTTCTGTAATCGTTGCAGGCTCAAAATCTAACCACAAAGCCTAACTGAGAAGTAAGAGTCAGATGGTAGGTAGCTTCATATAAATACCTAGTAGCCTAGCCAGCCATATAGACCTAGCGCTCTAATTCCACTAAAGTTTGCGATAGGGACCATGCTACGGAGAACACGGCTATATGTATCATCTTTACAATTAACAACAGCAGACAACACGATCGCCTTGCAAACTGAATTACTAGTGCAACATTATGCCTTCATTTGACCTGAATAACGAGTAGTGGAGTGATTTCTTCACCTTATCAAGTTGTTTCAAGCAGATAATCATCTGATTCATGATCTGTGGCGAGGAGTACCCCGCCACGGAGGCGACCACAGTGACTATGGTCAGGTCAACGATCCAAACAGCACGCCTCAATGGTGTGCTGACTCGGACTGATTTTTCCGGGTTGTCTGATAGATCTAGTATCAGACCAGTTAAATTTCCTAGATCTGGAAGAATAATGTAATAATAAGAAAGGAAGAAAGGGTATATTTATCTAAGCAGTGCCTTAAAGTTTTACCATCGCAACTAAATTCTCCTCTTTTTAACATAAGCTGTGAAAGATAAGGCAAGACAATCAGAGAAGCACACAAAAAAAATGTTCTTATACCGTATTTATTTAAATTTAGTGATAAGCTGGTTTCTTAGACTTTACAAACAGATTTATTACAAATTCCATTTATTTGTAAGGATACAATATTGTGTATGACCGACCGTATATTTTTTTCTTTACTGCAAAGGTAGCTTTAACTGGAAGAACTGGCTAGCGTGTGGCCTACCCAATGGTGTAAATACTACGGGTACTTGAATTACCAGGGGTTGACGAGCACATATGTTAAAGGGAAGTATTTTGTAATTCTATGAAACTCTGGTACCCTGATAATAAGAGTAGTGTTCTCTGAAATGATGTTATCGCTATATCGTATTGCATTTTTATAGCCCAGTTAAGTCTTACTATGAAAGTTTTTAAGTGAAATACATACTTCATTGAAATATTTCATTAATTTTATATTTAATAGTTTTTACATGTGTTTTTTTATTAAATAAGTTTATGACAGTACTTACTTAAAGTCGTAACAATAAGGTACGCATAAAGAGTGTTAGTAGGCGAGACGCTGATCATCCAGCCGTGGCGGTGCTTAACGAACCGGAGAGGCGCCAGGCCCACCGGCCGCGACAGCTGGAGGACTAACCCTAGGGCTCCCGAAACCACACATGTTTTTTCGGGCTCCATCCGAATTTAAAAGCTCCTTGTTTATTATATTTGCCTAGTACGCCAGATCGAAAGTACCAGGATACCATAAAATCACTCGTGTAAATGATATTAGCACAGAAGACCAGACTGTGTATGAAGAAGTCGAGCAATTACTGACCCGTGGGTGTTAACGATAAATCTTCGGTATTTATTGTTTGCGCCCAGAGTTCAGTATTTACTTAAAGTCCGTGTGTTTATGTGTTATCAGATTGAAGCTATGGGTTGGAATTATTTGTATGTTTCTTTTTTTCATTCACAACTCGACACAAAAACAGACAAAAATCTACGAACTAAATAAAATAAAGGAGCTGTGGTGGCCGAGTGGTTTGAAAAGTGCCTGCAACACAAAGATTGCAAGTTTAAATCCCGACTGTATTAATGAGTTGTTCTGAACTTAAGTACAGTGATTAGTCACACCTCGAGCTTTACGGTGACGGAAAGCATCGAGAGGAAACCTTGATACGCTTGAGAAGAAATTCAAAGGCTTGTGTACAGAAGTACTTGAGTAACGTCGAAGGACTCACCATCTGTCACGATAGTACTTAAATAAAATATATCTCTGGCGGAAAGTGGGTGTGTAACGGTACTACCTATTCACCTCTGCCTATCCCTTCGGGAGTCCAAATGGAAAGGCGTGAGGATATGCTAAATAAAACATGAATTTAGGCATTAGCGAATGATTTCTACATCAGGGTCTTACTAACCGTTATGGATTATATGTCCCTGGTATCGATATTATAGTTTCCTGTGTCAGTTTGTAAAGTTTTTTGGCTGAGCTAACCTGTTTTGCCAATTTTTTTAGTATGAGATTGCCATATTCAAAGTGTTTTTAATAGTTAGGGAAAAATATGCCCATCTCTAATAACTTTCCCAAACATAATTCGTTTGTGTATCCAAAGGTTGTTCAAATACTAAGATTAATGGTATTTATTGTACGTACGTAATAATGGTTGTATCTCTTAAGTTGCGTGAAAGAGGAGTCTGTCATGTTAAGTCATGATTGCAGGTTCAAAGTCTGTATCAATAAGTTTATTCTGAATCAAATAGACGCTCATATCATTGTAATTGAAAGAAGTCGAGGCCACCACAACAGCGGTCTATCATTACATTAATAGTTTATCTGAAAAGAACACATACTATTGAATATATAAATTATGACCAATTTCATTACCAGCACAATATTATTAGTAAAAATATTCGGCGATTACTCACACAGCAAATCCTAATGTAAACTCTAGATTAGATAAGATATGCATGCTTTTGGAGTGAACATATTTCGAATATCAGACGCGGTAAGTCCTAGTGACACGTTTAATTAGGATCAGTTGACGAGTGAACTGATTCGTTAAATTAAATATAACACTCTGGGGATTGATGCTGCCCTGGTGCCCTAATTCGGGCATGGTGCTATTGCTACCATAATTTAAGAATATTTAAGATGTTCACGCCTTCCCACAAGGGTAGGAAGAGAGGTGTAGGTAGTGTCTACACACCCAGTTTTTGCCGGAGATATATTTTAGGTTCCAACGTGACAGTCGGCTAGTCCATTATCGTAACTCTAGGACGACTATACATACGTCTTGGAATTTCTTTTCAAAAGTATGAGGGTTTCCTTTCGATGATTTCCTTTACCCTTAAGCTCGTTCTGTGACTAATCACTGTACCAATTAGATTTTCTGAACTTAAAAAATCTAATCGGTACAGTCGGACCAGTCCACCCACCACGGCTCTATTTAAGTTAAGTAAGTCTGTGCCTTTTTCAGTGTTCTTTTGTTATATAAGCCTGGGACGTTTTTCCGGTGGTGCTAAACGAACACCTAAGAGTTCGTCATGAGCTTAACATGACGTGCTATTGGGACTGTTATTTTAGGAAGATATATTTATAGTCGCGACATAGACCTGTTCCTTATGTGGTAAGGCTCAGAATTAATGTTTATGGAAGTAAATAAGCTAAGCGTTACGAATAAAATACACATAATATTTGTTTATTTATTAAATACACAAAATAATTCAATGTAAGTTCCATTTCATTCTGGATTATCACTCTTTGGTAATGCATTTTGAATCAAATTTCCAGCAGTCATTGGTTTCATAATCGCTTGAAAAGTGCCAACAACCATTTGATTGTCCCCTGCTCCAGTGGTTTGTCTTTTCACAACAGATTTTTCGTTCTCATCGACATAAGGTTCATTTTTAATCATTCTGTTTTCGTACATATTCAAATCGTTAAAAAGAAAATTTTCAGAGCGATCCAAATTCAAAATCAATTTTAAATTATTACTGGCTGAAATAAGATTATCCATTAAAAAGTATTTCAATGTATCGAACTTGTTCAAATTAGTTTGTTTTTGAGATAAATTAAACTGGTTTACTTGAACTATGTTTGGTAATCCATTTACACCAAAAATAGCTACCAAAAGCACCAATGTGTTAAACGCCATGCTTGCTCCGTGTTTTAAAATGGTATGCCATTTCTACGGTTTCTCATGAATATTTATAAATTAGTATTGTCTTATCGAGCATGACAAATTGCTAATATTTATCGCAAATTTTCGAAATGAATTCGTTTTTCCTGCAGGCAACATAGCCACGTATCTTATCTAAGTGAGTTATGAAAGAATAAAAAAAACAGCCTATGTTATGTAAGAACAACGATAAGTTTTTAGCACAAAGAAGTATACATATCATCACGCTAAGTTCCTCATGGGGTAGGCAGATAGTCTACGCTCTGCCTACCCGAGAAACACGCCAGCTCTTTCTAGATTAACTGCTTTTGCTTCTAATTAAAGTTATATATATCGTTATGTTGCAAAAATATTGGTACTAGGGTACTATAAGTACGTGAGATGACAATCTCACAACACAGGAAACTGCTATGTCAAATTGTAGTAATGATATTCGATAAATAATTGCATAAAGTAAAGTAATTTATAGCAATGTTTTGTTGCAAAGGAAAATAAACAAAAGTTGATTACACGATTGTCTATCCAAGCTTCGCCAACCATTAGTGCTCGCCCCGCCCGCCTTAGATATCCACGTGATTTCTGTTGGCCTGGTATCTCGTACATGTTAGTGATGAAATGTATCGTAGTTTGATGACGGTTTGATTGTTGATGATTAATGAAACTGAGGTGGCTTCCATAAAGAATTTTTAACCAACTTGAGATTAGATGGGTATGTCTTTTTTTCATATGTACACTTTTAAGATTTTTAAGAAATACATTATTTGTATTTCGTCAGCTGCATGCAAAAAAAAACCTTTGAAATTTTCGCGTGAAATTTTTTGTAACCATTTATTCTAAAGAAAACAATTAGTTCTAATAAAAAATGAACTGAAATAATTTTGCCTACTCGATTATTATTTTCGTTAAAAAGTTTAAGTTTAAAAAAAAGTACAACAACAAGTCACAGATTAAGTATTTACAAAAATAAAGCTAGCCTTGCCCACCGGTTTCACCCTCGTTAAAATCGATTTCATAAATATAACTTTATCTAGAAATCTTTTCTAGGGTGTAAAATGAATCAATCAAGTATAGTCAACAGCGCGAGAGCGACACTCTTGGTATTGCCAGTATCCATAGGCATAGGTAACCGCTTACCATTAGGCGGACCGTATGCTTGTGTGCCATCCATGTGGTATAAAAAAATAATTCAAGAATGTTTAAGGGTCTAATGTACTGACGTGGTATAATGCAATCTTTATTTAAATGTATGACGTTTATTGACGGCAGAGGAGAGAGAGAGAGAGAGATACCCACAAACCCATATTCCGCCCGAGATATATTTTAGGTGCTAAGGTGACAGATGGCAAGTCCATCGCTGTAACTCATGGACGACTATACATACGACTTTGAATTTATTCTCAGACGTATGCAGGTTTCCTCTCGATGTTTTCCTCAACCGTAAAGCTCGTGGTGTGACTAATCACTGTCAAGCTCGACTTTACATGCGTTTTTAAATCTTCGGAAACCCAGGCGGGGTTTTTTTTGACGTATTCGGAATATTATTGTAAAATTATGTTATTAGAACGAATATATCTGCTCGCTATGATTCGCAACTAGCGTGAATAAAGGTGTTTGGAGATGAAAAGCACGCTACGTGGGTTTGGGCGTATAGAAAGGATCAGTGAATAAAGATGACACAGATATAGGTACAAAGCGAGAGTTTGGGAGCAGAGAGAGGAAGCTATAATTATCATTTGAAGTTCCTCAAATGTTGAAATCAATCGAACTTTCAAGGATAGACTTGGACAAAAAAACGTTCGAGCATGTTTGAAGAGACTGATGAATGTGGACGAAAGAGGTATGTAAGTCTTGAGAGAACTGCCGCTCTATACACTCTGCCTACCCCGTTAGGGACTCGGCGTGATAATATGATGAAAATACTAATGAATGTGAAATGTAGATGAGGCGAAAGACGACTGTAAGTCTAAATAAATAGTAATAAAATTCATTAATTTCGACCAACAAGGATCATGGGTTATTAACTATTATCATTATAAGTTAAAACACTAATGTTAGTAGCAAAACAGAGACAGGGACACATACCGACACTTAAAAAATGATCTATCTAAATCTAAAGAGGACCGGCGCTCTTCTCTCTGTTCTTTTCCGTGAGTTCGACGTGATAATCTTACTTATAATAATAATATAATATAATATATCCGCACGCCTTCCCACAAGGGTCCCCGAAGGGGTAGGCAGAGGTGTATAGGTAATACCCACACACCCACTTTCCGCCAGAGGTATATTAGGTGCCTATAATCTTACTTCTTACTAATATTATAAATGTGAAAGTTTGTAAGTTTGGATGTTTGCTGTTCTTTCACGGCCAAACGGCTTAACCGATTTGGCTTAAAGTTTCTTCAGATAAAGCTTGAAAGGCGCTTCGTAACAAAAGACTACGAAAACGGACATAAATATATTCTAATGTCAACATATTAATGACGTCAGTCAACTGTCACACCCTTTTAATCCACTTATGACACAAATACTATAATTTGTTTGGAAAACGAACTTTAGCCTACAACTAATAGGGTACCTATTTGAGTGATCGTTAGTCGAGCTTTCGATTGATTTATGGGGTCATGTCCGTAGTAATTATATTGTTTTATTTACTCAATAGCTCGAACATTAAAGGTTTGAACTTCCGCATGTGAGGTACGCTATTTCTAGCTTAAGTCCTGAGAGCCGTGATGGCCGAGTGGTTCGAGTCGTCGCCGACACAAAGTTTGCAAGTTCGAATCCCGACTGTATTTTTTTAACCGAATACAGTGCTTTTACACACCACAGTCATTAAAGCGATGCAACACATCGAAATTCAATGAGGTATGTATCGTCGTGCTTGAGAACCGGCGATAACAACATATTTCCGGCGAAAATTCTGTGCAGTCTGCTACATAGCACATCCGCGGCCAAACCTAGGCTTTTCTTTACCTTTAAAATAACACTGCTCGCTCACGCGAGTTGCTTAACGAATCTCTCCATTGCTGATGTCATATTTAGACAGCTAGGGTTGTCCAATTAGTCATTATTTTTTTAATGTATTTTTTATGTTCACCCAATGTGTGACAGCTTCATAACCAAACCATTAGCGTGGCTAATTATTACGAGCGTGTAAAAGGTGTAATATACGAGGCACTATTATTTTAAATACGTGAACGCATTTCCGTCCGTCTGTATCATCGAGTATTTCAAGGTCGCATTTACTACGGTTCCATCTAAGTTCGTTTCCCCATAAACCCACCAAAAGAATTTCTTCCGCGCGTTTGATACTTGGTCGATAAGACTAACAAAAGATTGCGCCTTGACAGCTCGGGGTGATTTAAGAATATAAGTTTGATTATATCTTATCTAATCCTCACGCCTTCCCACAAGGGTCCCCGAAGGGGTAGGCAGAGGTGTATGGGTAATACCCACACACCCACTTTCCGCCAGAGGTATATTAAGTGCCAACGTGACAGATGGCGAGTCCATCGCCGTTACTCAAGCACGACTATACATACGCCTTTGAATTTCTTCCCAGACGTATGCAGGTTTCCTCACGATGTTTTCCTTCACCGTAAAGCTCGTGGTGTGACTAATCACTGTACTTAAATTCAGAAAAACTCATTGGTACAGTCGGGATTCGAACTTGCGATCTTTGTGTCGCAGGCAACTGCTCGAACCACTCGGCCACCACGGCTCTAATCGAAAGAATAAATATTTCAACGGTTGTAATTCTTTTTTTTTTAGCTATTGCATAGCTTCTATCGCGGGCCTTGAGCGTGGAGACCGAATCCAGAAATTCCGTAACAACAATAACATAACACCTTCAAAATTTAAACACACTCGAAAATAGAACAGTTCCAAATTCAAAATTGCCGGGAAATATGGAAACGACAGAACTTAAAAGGCATTCCTTAAAAGGCATGCCTAATGCCACAAGCAGCTGCTTACGTACCAGCTGTGTGTGAGAAAGTATATACGTGTATTGCATAAGTTGATAAAAAATGCTATGCAATAGCTTCACCGCGGCAGTCCCCGAGTGCACACGTTTTTCCTTATTTTAAATCAAAAAAATGTATTGCATGTAAAATAACCTAAGTATATTATTTACACAACATACTATGCTTAAAGACTAAATTACACCCTGTTTGTTATTGTCCATGTTGAAAGCTAAGTTCCACGTTGCGTCTGCCTGTCTGTTGGAGATACTAAAAACTACTTGACAGATATCATGTCGTTCTCGTCAGAAAGACATTGTTTTATTTTTATTCGCAATTATGTACCTAGACTTTCAAGTCTTATACTATTATACTAATAGATATTAACTATGAACTCAGGTCGAGATTTGCGAGCATTATTACCCTTCGAGGACTGATAGTGGTAAATAAGTTATATAAATATATATATAGAACTTATTTTCCACTATCAGTCCTCGAAGGGTAATAATGCTCGCAAATCTAGACCTGAGTTCATATATATTTATATCCTCACGCCTTCCCACAAGGGTCCCCGAAGGGGTAGGCAGAGGTGTATAGGTAATACCCACTTTCCGCCAGAGGTATATTAGGTGCCAACGTGACAGATGGCGAGTCCATCACCGTTACTCCAGCACGACTATACACACGCCTTTGAATTTCTTCTCAGACGTATGCAGCTTTCCTCTCGATGTTTTCCTTCACCGTAAAGCTGGTGTGGTGTGACTAATCGTTGTACTTAAGTTCTGAAAAACTCATTGTTACACTCGGGATTAGAACATGCAATCTTTGTGTTGCAGGCAACTACTCGAACCACTCGGCCACCACGGCTTCTTCTAACATCTACGTCTATAAGTAACTATCGTGATAATGTTCTTATAATGTATATTTGATTACTCTAATTGGCTTAATTCGTTGTTTTGTCAAATGTAGTAAGTTAAAGATAATGGCTTACTGAAGACACACACACTGACACACAATATATATGTTCATTGATACACTGAAGTAGAGCCTTTTAATGTCTTGGTTATAGATAATGTTGTCAAGACATTAATGCGGGCTAACGTGGCAATGATTTCATTCCAAATGATAGTTTACAACCGTGTCGCAGTCAGTTTCAGCGCCTCGAGAAGCCTTACATTTTGACAGTTACCGGTCCACTTTTCAAATTCAAAAAAATTTAATTCTTCATATTTTGTTTACATAGGTAGGTTACATATAGAATTTATGTGTACATTTAGGTTCGCTATGTTCACCGCTAGGCATATAAAATTATATATTTGTTTTATTAATTATATGAAAAAGCAGTGGTGGCCGAGTGGTTCGAGCAGTTGCCTGCGACACAAAGTTTTTCTGAACTTAAGTACAGTGATTAGTCACACCACGAGCTTTACGGTAAAGGAAAACATCGCGAGGAAACCTGCATACGTTTTAGGATAGCTCCAAAGACGTATGTATATAGTCGTGTATGAGCAATAGCGATGGATTCGCAATCTGCCACATCATACTGACACAAATCTAACTATAACTATATCTCCGTCGAAAACGGGGCGTTGTAGACCGTTCGTAAACCCTTGTGAGAGAGAAGTAGGTGTAATATCGCTATTCAATACATTGTTGTTGTAATGTACGCTGCAGTTGATCTAGCTAAGGTTTGAGATCGTGGCGGATTACAATTCTCAGGAATTGTGCTGCTGCACATGCTTAAAGTCGACTGCAAAATGGCAGCAAAACTGTACAATCACCCCAAGATGGTATCTATATACTACGCTGAACTCAGGGGTGAGTTACACTTTACTAATATTACTTAAAAACATGAGATCGTTGATCAAGCTACCATGAAACATTCATAACATCAGATTACGTGGATCCATAGATTTTTTTTACCATCAATTCCCTACAGTGCCCTATACGACCCGGGTTCTAAATGAAGGGCTAAAGAGGCTTAACCGTATCTCCCGTTGCCAAAAGTTTTCCAGCGGGGCCGTACCTAGCTACCCATTAAGCAGGGTTAAAAAAAATGTCTATGGTATTCCCTGCCTGCTGTCAAGGATGGGGCTGACAGGCTTACAGGTAGGTAGGATGGGCTCTCTGGCTCTCGCGTAACGCGGGCTTGGAGTTTGCGGCAGCGTGTGTATGGCTCATGAGTTTGAGCGAGTTGAGAGCGCCTAGTCGAGAGTAGTGGTTTATTAGCAATTGTTGTAATATCTAGTCTAGTCCAGTGATATCTCATATATTTATTGAATAATGTCATATGACACGAATAAAGAAAGATTAATAAATGAAGAATTATAAAAAATTATTACGATTAAGCCCAAATAGATTTGTCCATCAATCGGGGACCGTGCTGAACTCGTCAAGAAAATAGTTTTATATTTGAGACGCGCGCGCGTGGCTAACTTTAAACCGTAAGTTTTCCTACTTTTCGCTCGGACATAAAGAAATGTAAACATATTCTGGCATTTCATAACGATTCTCAGAAATGCAATTCACAAACAGATCTAGCTAGATTTCCGGTCGAAATTAGTTTGTACCCGGTTCCATGATTTGTTTTGCGTGATATGTTAGTATCTTGATGAATGGATATGCTAAAAACATTGATATTTAGGTTGTTCAAACGTATTGTTTCACTTATCGTTTATACAGATAATGTGTGAAGTGTTTGTGTCGGCGCATTTCTAGCTTTACAATTTCAGAATTATATCTAGATTACGTTTTTATCAAAGCAAAAATGGTACAGTTACAGAAAGTAGTCATGGTATTAGTAAACTAAATAGCAATTTTATTGGAATTACAGAACATTGTGTCCACGATGCCTCGTGTTAATGAAATAGTTGTCTATAGCCTACTTTACTATGATAGATAGGGCCCCTCAATGAACTTCCACGAGATTCCCGTGTGAGATAATTAAGTTCTACACGAGCTTATTTGATTTAATTAAACAACTGTTGAACTATTTTAAAATAAATTTGCCATTATATGTAATTGAAATGATGATAAATTAAATTTCATTAACAGAGATTTTAAATAAGAGCGACACAGTACTCAGTAACAATTATAGGTACCAATAATACAAATATGTACCAATGTAGGTACACCTGTTTAGTTAGGTACCAGGCCCGCATAAGAATACAAGAGCTGCAATTTATGTTTTAGGCACAGAATCTACAAAGGTGGAGGGAGGGGCTCCGTTAGCGACAGCGGAGCCTCAGTCAGGCGACCGCAGGATACAGTGCGTAGTAAGCGGGGCACATGCCTTCATACTGAGAGTAAGATCATCACGTTAAGATCACATTTAAAAAGTATACATTCTTGAATCAATGTGGAGATAATAATAAGAAAATTACGAAAATAATAACGTTCAAAAATTCATTTATTTCAAATTTAAAATCTATAAATTAATTAATCATTGCCCTTTTTATCATATTTACGAAATCATGTCTTCTTTTTTTTTAGATATCCAGTTTCTTCGGTCTAGCACCACTGAAATTTGAGTCCAGAAGTGACGGTTTTGTGGTCACTATATCGAATGCTATGTGTGTTTACAGCTACATTTTGGTCACTATTTTGGGTGAGTAGATTCTACTAAACTATGACCGGCTTGCATTCCACTAAAGTGACCACGAATATATATTAACGTATATATTCTTGGCAGTACTTTATTTACAATAACAACAATTAATAATATTTACAAAAAAATAGTTGTATAAACAACTACTTATAGACCTACCGTAATTATAGACGTACCCTAAGTCCACACCATATATTTCCGTATAACAATAGGCATTTCTGAACGAAAGTTATGATTTTTTTGTATTGCGCCTTTACACAAGAGTCCTCGATGGAGGTGCCAACGTTACACATGGCGAGTCCATGGTCGGTTTTACATACATACGTCTTTGAATTTCTTCTCAAACGTATGCTCGTTTCTCGATGTTGTCCTTCACCGTAAAGCTCACGCCGAATTGGCTTTCAGTTCAGTTTATTTCTGCTGAGAGGGTTAACTTAATCGTTTCTCCTAAAAACTGCTACGTATATATGGTGCCCTAGTAATCTTCACAATATTCGGCTTGGTGGCTGAGATCAACGTCGGGGTTCAACTCTCCGTACGGATGTCGTCGCGAATGTCGCAAGTGGTGTCGACCTGTGACGTGTTGGTGGTCGTGGTGACTGCTGGCGCTGGGGTCTACGGCGCGCCCAGGAGGATGAGAGACATGCTCAAGTTCATGGAAAACGTTGCTACAGTAAGATTGCTAACATCACATATTATTTCTAGGTATTTCCAGTAGGATCTCCCGAGGCAAACTGCTACGCGCTAGAAATACAGGCGAGCCTATCGCCTGTATTTCTCTTATCCTTCACCGTAAAGCTATTTCCATGCTGCTCGTGTCGGGATTGTGTCAACACGGAATATTATTTTGTTATATATTTTTTGGTCCTCACTTGAGTTTATCCCGACGTTCCGCGGGAACATATTTAAATATCTAAGTTGTTAAAGTCCAAGTTTGTCTCGAAATTGTATATCTAAGAACGGAGATCCCAAATTCCCAATAATTGGCTCCATGGGGAGGGGGAGGATGTTATATTGTTGACAGCAGAGGGATTAGTCCCATTATGCTGTCAACACAGTATAACTCTCCGAACACAGAGTGGCAACGCGCAAGTGATACTTCGGTATCGTGAGCGTAAATAGGCTACGGTAACCGTTTCCCATCAGGTGGGCCGTACGCTTGTTTGCCACTCTTGTTGTATAAAAAAAAAAAAAAAAAAAAAAACGGGTTGGTGGTATCTTTTCAGGTGGACCGCAGCATTGGCGGCCAATACTCCGCAGTGACGGAACGCAAGCTGTGCGCCATACTTCTGTCAATCCTGATATTCTTCACTGCTCTCATCGCTGATGACTTCTGCTTTTACGTTCTGCAAGCACAGAAGTCGGAAAGGCAATGTGAGTATGTTTTGTGTGCTAAGTCACCAGCACACAATAATCAAGAAGCTTTACACACCACTCAAACACAGAAACCTGATTTTCTAGCCACACCCCCAAGCACTTGAAAATCTAAAACCTCAAACATAAATAATATCGTCACGCGTTCCCACAAGGGTCCCCGAAGGGGTAGGCAGAGCTGTGTAGGTAGTACCTACACACCCACTTACCACCAGAGATATATTTTATGTGCCAACGTGACAGATGCCATCGCCGTTACTCCAGTACGACTTTACATACGTACGTTTTCGAAATTCTTCTCAAACGACTGCAGGCTTACTTTCGATGTTTTCCTTCACCGTAAAGCTCGTGGTGTAACTAATCACTGTACTTAAGTTCAAAAAGCTCATTGGTACAGTCGGGATTTAAACTTGCAATCTTTGTGTTGCAGGCAACTGCTAAAATCACTCGGCCACCCCCAAACATCCAAATACGCAAATGAGCAATACAAAAACCAACAACGAACACATATTGTTGATAGCAGTTCATAAATTCTGAGATCCAAAAGGCCTGGACCTTTATCTAGGCTTGCGTTGAGATACATATCCAACGCGTAGAGGCCCCTTCGAGAGTTTAATGTAATTAAGGGAGATGATCCTAGCCACTAGGCTAGCACTAGCAGGGACTAGTGTATTGAGGTGGTATGTACATTAAAATTTGGTTATTGTGGTAAGTAGTGGATAGATTGATAATTATGCTATGGGGCAAGACAACGGCCTCGAAATCTTTCTCAAAATTAAATAGTTGGCTGACGGTGACTCCCCACTGTTAGATGGGCTAAACAGCAAGAATCCTATTGTATCAATGTATGCATTTTTTTAGGGGACATAGTGACCAACTACATCGGCTTTTATCTCTTGTGGTATGTGGTCATGATCTTGGAGCTCCAGTTCGCGTTCACGGCGCTGTCGGTGCGCGCGCGCTTTCGAGCCGTCAACGATGGGCTTGCGCTCACCGCGCGACATCTCTCCGTGCCGTGTAAGTACTAGGATATCATAACTATTGAAATAATCAAGCACCATATAAAGAAGAAAAAGCTGGATTATTGCTGGCCAGAAGTAAAAAAATAAACAATAGGTTATATATTAATTATAAAATAAATTTCCATTCTAATAATGTCTCTGACAGTCATAAATTTGTATCACTAATATAAAGTAAGGCTTTTATGTTTACGACGAACTAAAAAACTATTGAATGGATTTTCATGCAGTTTGTACAAATAAATCGATTGATTCAAGAGAAAATAAATTTATATGTATCGTTTAATATTGTATGATCTGTAGCTGGAGCAGAGCAGTAAATATTAAAATGAAAGAGTATTAACACCGCCGTTTCTATGTCTTCAGTGGACAAACCCAAGAACAATTTACCGCTGAACGTGTATGCGATCCGGGTAGCACCTGCAGTGTCGGAGCGCTCAGCCAATGTCAGCCTACTCATGGACTCCAATCCTGACAAGGAACAAGCTGTTATTATCAAGAGGACTGGTAAGCCGCATTTAAATATATCTAAGGTTCCTTGGCGCTGGCGGTGGTAGAAGGTGGTAGAAGAAGGGAAGGATTGTTATATTGTATTGTCAGCAGAGGGATTAGTCTTATTATGCTGCCAACACAGTATAACTGTCCGAACATAGAGTAGCGCGCAAGTGATACTTCTGTATCCTTAGCGTAAATAGGTTACCGTTTCCCGTCAGGTGGGCCGTATGCTTGTCTGTCAAGTCAGTCAAGACAGTCTTGTCCCGGCTAATACGCCGCAAAGCAGAATTGTTCGACATAATGCCCACGAAGATTTTTTTTTATACAACAAGAGTTTGGCAATCTTGTTGTATAAAAAAAATCTCTTCTAATTCAAGTCTCATTCCGGGTACGTTGTTCCTTAATTACCAGCTAGCGGTGATCCTCGCCTCATCGTGTCCCCTTGCGAGGCCATCTGTCGCCTGACCTCCCTCCACGGCACCCTCTGCAGAGTGGTCAACCGTATCGATGCCAGCTACGGCCTCCCACTCGTCGTGGTTCTCATCTCTACACTCTTGCATCTCATCGTCACGCCCTACTTTCTGATCATGGAGATAAGTGAGTATTAATCTATACAAATAAATAAAATTTAAGTGTCTGTTTGTAATATTAAAATAACCGCTTTTTACTAAATGCATATGTGGATGTATACACGGTGGATATAGCAAAATCTCATTTTTAATTTTGTAGTCGGTCTGTCTGTTTGTTCCGGCTAATCTCGGAAACGGCTGAACCGATTTTGATGGGACTTTCACTGGCAGATAGCCGATGTAATAATGTGTAACTTACGCTAAATTTTTTGTACGAAATTTAACAATAACTTCTTTGTTAAATTCCACGCGGACGAAGTCACGGGCACAGCTAATCTTAATTACAATTCGATTCTGGCGAGCATGAACGAAGTAACTTACGAATGTGAATGAAGAGGATGAAGGTCAGCAAGTTTATAGAGAACTGCCGCTCTACTCACTATGGGTGTACTGTGAATAACAGAAAGCCCTTAGGGGTGAAGAAAAAGACATGTCCTAGCTAGGTGTACATAGGCACCTTACCTTACCTTTACGTTGACCGACTTCCTTATTAACTTAACGATTGTATGTTTGTTGCCTAATCGTACGTTAACGGCACGATGTTTTATATGATTACCATAATTTATACTTATATAAAAAAAACTGAGTTGCTTGGGATTCATGGAATTCAGTAACCGCTTGATCGCGCCTATTTTGAGGTCCCCGAAGGAGTAGGCAGCGTGTAGGTGTGAAGATATACCATAATATACCTATACACCACTGCCTACCCCTTCGGGGACCCTTATGGATAGGCGTGAGGATATATTATTATTATTATTACAATCATAGGTTGAATTTGTTAATAACCATCGTGCAAGTATGGAGAGACTGATGAATGTGGCTACAACAAAAGAGGTTTGTAAGTCTAGAGAGAACTGGCGCGCTACTTTCTCTGCCTACCGTGAGGGGCATTATGATCATATGTATGTATGTACTATGTCTGTTTTCTCAAATAAAAGCTACTAAGCTCTAATGTGTGGAATTGTCCCAATGTATTTATTAATATTTTTATTTATCTATTACACGTCTTTAGTCCGGTAATGCTGTTTCAGTTGTGTCAACGAACAGGGTGCATTTCCTGGTGCTGCAGTTCCTGTGGTGCGCCACCCACATGCTGCGTATGCTTGTTGTCGTCGAGCCCTGCCACTACACCATCTCTGAGGTATGGGACCCGGAACTGACCGCCGTAATTTAAACCACAATGGCAATGACCAAATATGATATATGATTTGGAAGAGGCGAAATACGTATGTAAGTCTAGAGAGAACTGGCGAGAGAACCGTTAGGGACTCGGCGAGATGATATGTATGTATTCACACACCTAAATATCTTAACACTTTCCCACATTTATCTTTTTACGCCAGAAATACATTTTAAATACAAACGTTTTCAAGCAAGAGTATACATACGTCTTACAAGTCTTTGAATTTCATCTCGAACAAATGGAGGTTCCCAGTCTGTTTTCTTTCACCGTAAAGCTCGTAGCACCAACTCGTATTTACATATCATTGTACTTTAGTTCAGAGAAAACCTCATTGTTATTCAGGCTAACTGAATTAGTAGGTCACCCCACGCCCCAGTACCCCTAATTACGATTCGAGAGTGGTGGCTGGACGATAATGGACGAGATAAGTTTAGGTGGCCTATGACTAGTAGAAGGTTGGATTAGATAGTTTTTTTTTTGTACCAGGGCAAAAGAACCGAGGCGCTGGTGTGTCGGTTGATGACTAGCGCACCTTCCAAGGGTACGTTGCCCTCTCGACTTGAACTGTTCTCTCGACAGCTGATGCTACAATCCGTCTCCTACACGCCTATGGGAATGTGCACACTGGATAGACCACTAGTCGCCTCGGTGAGATGATATCCTAGTACTTTACGCTGACGAAACTCCGCTTGATTCATGTCATGTCATGTGTCACTTGACATTGCGAGCTCTGCTTGCCACTGACGGACACTCTGACTATTTTATACACTGAGATATGTATAAAAAATTACAGGGCAATCTGAAATGGATGTCACGTGACCTTCAATAAGACTGGGCAATCAAGCTAAAATACAATTTATGTAACTTATTTATTTCCAGGTAATTGGTGCAGTAACAACATACTTAGTAATATTAATCCAGTTCCAAAGATATGATAATTAAACTAATAATTATGGAAAAAAGAAATACCTAATATCCAGCATAAGGAAAATCATCAAGCGAATTCTATTCCTATCATTCAGGAGCTTATTAATTATGATACCCTAGTCAACTAAGTTAAGCGAATTTAACTATCATCAATAAATAAATGTAGACATTGATGAAATAATAACACTATGTTGTTTTTTATATTAAAACTTATTAAGTAAAATTTTTTTGCATTGAATACCAACTTTATTATTTCATACATTTATCCTAAACATTAGTAGTCGCACTCCAAGGATTTACACACAGCGAGTAGTAGCTATAACTTCGACCTTGTATCGGCTAAGATCCTTATACTAATACGTAATCGTAAACGTAATATTTTTAATTTGTCTGTTACATTACGCGTATTAATAACCTAAAATTGCACGCATGTTTCCAATTCCGGATTGAAATACTGCTACTAAATATTACCTAATTCTATATTGCATTCGTAGCAATAAAATTGCAATTATCATGAGAATATAATAGCGAAACCAGTGCAGCGGTAATTTTGAAAGTAGCAAGTACTATACGTTGAAACTTTGTAGTTCGCACGCGTGGGTAATTTCACCATTGTGTCTGTTCATGCATTGGGTGAACTTAATTTGCAAACTTTGATCCTGGGGGCCTTAAATGCAATTTGCATTAAATAATATTTAAATACTGCAAAGGTGGTCTTGATGGTATCTAGTTACCGAAGGTGGATATGCCGCTCTGGACATTTCATACATGCTCGCCGAATTACGCAAGCAAAGGAATCCTATAAATCTGAAGATAACTGACTACTTTTTCTTTCTACCTCGTGAGGGACTCGGATTTGCATGTATGATAAAGCGCAAGACGTCTGTAAGCCTAGAGATAAATGTCGCTCTACTTTCTCTGCAAACCACGATAATACTCAGAATTGTTGGATATATGTGCATTCATAAGTACAATACTATTAAAACTAATACATTTTCCCGACAGGTAACATCGCGTCGCTCAACATACCTTGGACCAGTTCTAGACATATTAACCTTGTTCTAAAGTAAGCTAACCTTGTACTTTAGGAGCCAGGCAACGATATTCATAGACTATGAACAAATACTCTGCACAAATATTTGCTCTCAGCGGGAATCGACGACCTCAAGTTTCGCAGTCAGGATCTCTGATCACTAAGGCAGGTCGACGCAGTTAGTGCTAACATAATCTCGAACTACTGCAACTAGAGGTTTAATGATTCCGCCGATTAGGTGTAGTGCCGACGTTCAGCCGAGGCGTACTCCGAAGACGATCACAAAGCAACAAGCAATGGGTATAAATTAGTGCGCAACAAAGGAGACTTGAAACTTGCACTTTGAACAGTGCGAACTTCACTTTGTGACACACTGCCGGTGCGAATGTGTTGAAAAACTTTAAGAACTTTTTTTAGAATGTTTTCTTCGGTTTAATTAATAACCAATACAGGAGTGACACTCAACACTTTGGCATGGGTGACATTGATGCTAGCTAGGGTATACATGCATACATACATACATATTTATTTATGTAGTTAGGATATATTTTTTACATATAATGATATAAACCTTTATGGAATTAGTTGATATCTTAAATCGAAAGTTACATACATAATATGTTACATAAAAGATTTATATGTTTAAATATTTATTGTAAACCGCACCAGTCTATATATTTAAATGCCAACGTGACATGGCGAGACCGTCGCCGTTACTCAAGCACGACGTTACGTCTTAGATTTTTCAAAGTTTTGCAAACTGATGAGTATAGTTGGGATTCGAACCACAGCTTACAATAAAAAAAGGAAATTATCATGCAATATTTGTGCTGCGGGAACTCAGTCACCACGGCAAGGCCATACTTACTAAAACTATTATTACTACTTAATAAATAATGTTATTATTTAGGCCTCATTGTGAATAATATATCCGTCAGGCTTATGTGTATTCAGTTCAGTTCACTCTAAGGAGCGGATGTAATAGATTTCCAGTAGTTCGTTGTTCGATGCCCGCATGTGCAACTTAGCTCCGAAGTAAAATGGGCTACCGCGTAGCACCGTAGAACTCGCGTAGTAACCGTAGCGATTGTAGAAATTCCATAGGTTCTGAAAGCTTTCATACATGCATATCATCACGCCAAGTCCCTTACGGGGTAGACTATTCTAGGTTATTCTTTTGAAAAATAAATGCAATTCTAACCGAAATGTTTTCCTTCACCGCAAAGCTCGTGGCGTGACTAATC
This sequence comes from Drepana falcataria, assembly GCA_945859725.1. Taxonomy (NCBI): domain Eukaryota; kingdom Metazoa; phylum Arthropoda; class Insecta; order Lepidoptera; family Drepanidae; genus Drepana; species Drepana falcataria. The sequence goes on along the minus strand of OX243941.1, from coordinate 1,887,052 downwards.
ACTGTACTTAAGTTTAAAAAACTCATTGGTACAGCTGGGATTCGAACTCGCAATCTTTGTGTTGCAAGCAACTGCTCAACCAATCGGCCTCCACGGCTTATAATATACAATAGTAATATCTGAAATACTGGTATAAAAAAACGTATTTCTAGTCAGTTCATTTACGTTGCTTTTATACTACAGCATCGGTACCAAATATGGAATACAAATCATCGCTACAAATAATCAAGCTGATGATTAAAATTCTGCTTCATCCAGCCACAGGCTGCAGGTTATCCCAAGTGTGTGTAAGGCTGTAAATCTGGTTAGCATGCAGAGTCGCATTCCCAGGCCTCGCGTACACGCCGCCTCGTAAAACCCTTATGCAAAGTCGATACGAATAGTGACGGCGCAATTGGGTTTTTTGATCGTAAAAGATGATTTTGCATATTTTTAAGTCACGACACTTCAATGTCGAAAATTACGCCTAATTAGCAAATAATACATATTAATTTTATAAATATTTCTTATTTAACATATACTTGAATCCTGGAAATCGTGAATTGAAAATAAAAGGACCAAAGCAAAGGTGATCCCTAAAGGTTACATGCCATGTACACTCAACCCTACAAGAGGATATCAATAATGACCAATATATTTGTATAAAGGTTCGAGTTTTATATAAGTAGAGTAAAGAGTATTTGTATAAGTGGTTCGAGTAGTTGCCCGTAAAACAAAGATTGAATCTTTGTATACTCATGGGCTGCCTTTTGTGACAAAAATTATTTACCTATATTGTATAAGACATTAACACAAAAACTAAGGCAAACTGTTACTAACACACAGACTGTCTGCTGTTTGATAAATAAATGTTTAGTTATTATTATTTTTACAATGGTATCGTAAGAGCATAGTAATTAATTGTCGATGCTTACGTAAATATACGCACGCACATCACTATTGAAAAGTGCTTACGTTCATATCTGCAAAATGGCGCCAGTGCTATGTACGTACGTACGACTCGCTATAATACTCGTAATATATATTACAAAATATTGATAAATATCTACTTAAGACATGGAAACATATACAGCAATGTAGCACTATCAACCTTATTTGGTTAGCATTAAGAATCTACAGTTGAACAAGCTTACGCAGGCTTCGAAAAACAAATATTATTCTTGTAGTAGGGCATAGAGATAGTTTAGGTACATAGGATGTCTACTTAAAAGTTAAGATTACTTTTAGTATTTCGTATTTATGTATCAATCTTTATATATATAATTCTTCTGTGAGTGTGTATGTCACTGAGCTCCTCCTAAACGGCTGGACCGATTTTAATGAAATTTTCTGTGTGTGTTCAAGGGGATCTGGGAATGGTTTAGATTCACAATTGGACCCGATAGATCGATTCTTTTCCCGATCTTTTTTTTTCCACCCGAGCGAAGCTGGGCGGGACAACTAGTATGTATATAAAAAAGTTAAATAAATTAATGAGTTCATATTAACTTGGTTTGGTTTGAAACCGATATACAACGCGAGTGTGTGAGAAATAAGAGGCAGAGGAAGGCCACCTTCCAACTACCTAGATCAAACCGATTGGACACTCAAGGACGGGAACGTCAAGACTACTCGAAACCGGCGAGCATGTATTGTATGAGAGAGAAGGGACGAACCGAAAGCAGTATGTAAGTCTAGAGAGAACTGGCGATCTACTCCCTCTGCCTACCCCGTTGATGCCCTCGGCGTGTTGATAGGTAATAATAATAATAATATATCCTCACGCCTTCCCACAAGGGTCCCCGAAGGGGTAGGCAGAGGTGTATAGGTAATACCCACACACCCACTCTCCGCCAGAGGTATGTTAGGTGCCAACGTGACAGATGGCGAGTCCATCGCCGTTACTCCAGCACGACTATACATACGCCATTGAATTTTTTCTCAGATGTATGCAGGTTTCCTCTCGATGTTTTCCTTCACCGTTAAGCTCGTGGTGTGACTAATCACTGTACTTAAGTTCAGAAAAACTCATTGGTACAGTCGGGATTCGAACTTGCGACCTTTGCGTCGCAGGCAACTGCTCAATCCACTCGGCCACCACGGCTTTGTGTTGATAGGTATATATTTATTTATATGGTAACTGCTATGAGTGGAGCTTTTATTAGAAAGGGAATGAAGATGAATGTAAAGAAGACGCAGGTATTAGTGTTTGAAAGAGATGAGGCAGTGTCAGAGTGCAATATCGTGATTGGAGATGAACAAATTGAACAGGTGAATGAGTTTGTGTATCTGGGTTCAAAGTTTACAAGAGATGGAAAATGTGAGGGTGATATTGAAAGAAGAGTGAATGCAGGAAACATGGTGAATGGAGCTTTGCACTCCTTCATGGGCAGTCGGAATGTGTCTTTTAAGGCTCGTTTGGCTGTGCATGGGGGAGTGTTGGTTCCGACACTTATGTACGGAAGTGAAAGTTGGGTATGGCAGTGAAAAAAGTGTATAAGGCGAGTGTAAATGAAAGTTTTGGAAGGGGTAGACCTAGACGGGCGTTTCTAGACCAAATTAGGGACGTCTTGAAAAAAGGTCAAGTCAAGAGTACCCTAAACCGAAGAGCATGTATGACGAGAATAATGAAAGTGGACGAAGCGAAAGAAGTATGTAAGGATCGTAGCAAGTGGAAAGAAGTGGTCTCTGCCTACCCCTACGGGAAATAGGCGTATTTAGAAGTATGTATGTAGAAGTGTTTGCAATCGAGCTCAATTTTCGACAAAATATGAAATTTGGTTAGGGGATTGTTTTATATATAAAATTCACGTGTTTAAGTGTAGTATATATAGTTTTTAAAGTCATCCATGCTAGCATAACGTGCTACAGTGAAACATGAAAGGGTAAAGCTTGTCATTTATAATTCCTATTCATGATCCATCGACATGAATGCTCATTAGTTTACTGTTTTCATTAGTAGCGAATACGCTTGGGATATGAGTACATTATTAAATTAATTTAGATATACATAAAGTCATCCCGCTCCACAATATTTTAATGAAAACCAAACTGAATATTATAAATGTTAAATTACTTTGTAACTTACCTGTTCTTGGCACTTGTACAGTGATTTACACCACAGCTTTACGGTGCAGGAAACAGTTTCTCGTATCGAAAATTAATTACTTTGGTTTAGCGTAACCACTGTAATAATAATAATAAAATAGTATATATAATGGAGCCGTGGTGGCCGAGTGGTTCGAGTAGTTGCCTGCGACACAAAGATCGCAAGTTCGAATCCCGTACAGTACAGTGTTTATTCACACCACGAGCTTTACGGTGAAGGAAAACATCGAGAGGAAACCTACATACGTCTGAGAAGAAATTCAAAGGCGTATGTATAGTCGTGCCTGAGTAACGGCGATGGACTCGCCATCTATCACGTTGGCACCTAATATACCTCTGGCGGAAAGTGGGTGTGTGGGTATTACCTATACACCTCTGCCTACCCCTTCGGGGACCCTTGTGGGAAGGCGTGAGGATATATTTATATTTATTTATTATAAGTTAATCTTCCTCGTCCTCTCTTCCACACGAAGATCTTTAAACAAGCTGTCATGTTGTATAAGGTGGCCTATTCTCTATGACTATAAATACAAAAATATCAGGAGAAAAATTACAACAAGGCGACAATCTTTTTTCTCACTGGTGTGGGCAACACAAGACGTGCATTAAGCTTTCCGTGCACGACAGTGGCGCCAGGAAATATTTCAGCTTGGAATTCAGGAAACAAACCTACAGAGTACTTACCACCCCCTCCCTTACTATTCCTTTTTCAAACTGTAAGGCTGTAAAGAGATCGCTCTTGTGATAAGACCGTCTCTTGTCTTCACAACCGCATAGTTAGTACAGTGACGTCCGAGAAATATAGTTTAGACATATGCCGCTGTTACGCGGGAGAGTAAAGTGTGATTTTTATTACTTTTTTATTCTCTGGAATAAACATAGCGTATGTGTTAATATATCTCTGTGCTAAATTAAATAAGTCTATCGTTAAATAAACCACTCAGTAGTTTTTGAGAGAAAAACTTTTGTATATAGGTTTTTATTTATTATTTATTTACACGTTTACATCTATTATTACAGGTTGGTCCCAATACAACAGTGCAGCACAATTAACATATTTTATAACACAATACCAATAATGAAGCCTTTTTGAATTGGCTTAAAGAACAGGAGAATATATAGAAAGATAAAGTGTTAATAGGATAGGAAATAAGGGGCTGTCTTCGTGATATATATTGATAATTGGAAAGATATCTATCCACAACTGTAGGTATATCTATGTTGTGATTGAGAAACGGCGATGGTCGCAAGTAAATTTAGATGCCAACGTGACTGATGGCCAGTCTGTCGCAGTCTTTCAGACACGTTTGATTTTTCTTCTTCGTAAATCCTTTTATGAGTTAAGTACGAAGTTAGAACCTAGATTACTTTGTCAGATTACTACTTAAGCCCGTAGGCCGCCACGACTCAAAGTAAATTTCTTAAATTATAACAATTTTAAACTTACTTCAAACTACCCCTAATAAAGACCCGTGAAAATGACGACTGTTACTGCATTAATAAAACCGTCAAAGATGACAAGGAACAAAGTACTTCAAAAGTTGAAAACGTTCCAGAGCAATTCCCATCCATATTTCATGAGCCAGATGGACTAAATTCGCACGTACCTATATATAATCATAGAACGATGTTCAAAAAGTATAAATCTCAAGACAATAATGAAAAGACCCTTCCTTCTGCGGTTTAGAGGAAAATATAATATATATATGTAAACTATATAAATATATATGTAACTTTATGGTAGCCAGCCATAAGCAAATGAAATTTTGAAAAAAGAATGGAAGAGTTTTCACTGGGGGTGAGTCACAACCCTATATTTCCCCGAACGCCGGCCAGTCTTTGTCACGCCGCGTTTGTAAGCGGTCGTGCAGCGCTCTGCAAGATACCGTATACCGAACTTAAAATTTTCCTCATAAACATTAAATCAGTGCTATTACGCGCATTTTGAAACAGATGCTAGCGTGGCACACAAGGATCTAGGTAAGTAGTTGTAATTACTTTTTATTATTCGAGGATTTATTCAAATGCGGGCAAGATGATTTTTTCCTTTTTTATGACTAAACTTTGCCAGTTAATCGTGGCGTCTAGTCCGCAAGGGCATATTAAAAAAGTTGTAGCTTACACGGATCTTCAAAGAGGCATCGGAGAGTATTTAAAACGTTCTATTCAAATGAAGTTTTTACGACCTCGAGGGGAAAGCCCGAACCCTAGTCTATGTTAGGGAAAACGGACATGAATGAATTTATTTTTGTAAAATCTTGAGGATGATTTAAAATGAAATATTCCGCCTTTCCGGTGAATATTATATGAAGCAAGAAAAGCAGGTCTGACCGCATTTTACATTCACCGGTATTGTTCAACATTAGCCGGAGGAAACATGGATTATTTCTTCACTTTATCCAAGATTAAGGTTTTACTCCGACGTGGGGTTTTGACGTTGAATGATGACAGCTTTATCCCCTCAAATGGACGATACAATTTCCTTCCCTCTATAAAATTGATTTTAAGAAAATATCAAGATTTTATATACAAACATGTCGTACCGGTTTCGATTACTTTGATTTCAGAAGTACATTTATTCGGGAATAACCCATCGTATGTGTCAATTCAGCAATCTGTCCCTGAGCCAAATATAATCCAATTCTGTTCTGTAGTTTTTACGTGAAGGAGGAACAGACATGCTCCCAAATGTTCGGTAATAAAATACATACATACATACATATCATCACGCCGAGTCCCTAACGGGGTAGACAGAGATTATAGAGCGCCAGTTCTCTCTAGACTTACATACCTCTTTCGCTTCGTCTACATTCATCAGTCTCTTCATACATGCTCGTCGGTTTCGAGTACCCTTGACGTTCCTGTTCTTGAGCGTTCGATCGATTTGATCCAAGTAGTTAGAACGTGGTCTTCCTCTGCCTGTTCTTGCACACACTTTTGCTTTGTACATCTGTTTCGTCAATCTTTCGTCGCTCATCCTTTCTAATAAAATATTAAATATTAATAAATATTGTTAATCGAATATCGTAAGGATATTGTCCACACCGGCAGTGGATTGGTCTTAATAAATAAACGCTAGAAACGAATTAAGTCCATACTTTGCGTATGATGTATGTCGTAGGGTCGCGTCAGCTCAAGTCAACTAATTTACAGAAAACCAATTATACATTTAAACCTTTCCCATGCATTACATAGTCTATTGGTGATAACCGCATGAAAATCTGTTTAGTAGGTTTTCAGTTCATAGCGAACAGATAGGCAGACGCAGTTGGGATTTTGTTTTATAATTAATTATTATTACAGACCTCTTCCTTTAACCAAATCCATCAGTCTATTCATGCTCACCGGTTTCGGGTAATTTTGACGGTTCCATTCTTAATATTAGATCGATTTGATATAAATAGTTGGAACATGGTCATCATGACACATTCGCTTTATATATCTATCTGTTTCGTCAATCTTTCTTCACTCATCCGTTTCATATGTCCAAACGATCGTAACGTGCCTTTCTTCATCTTTCAATCGCACTGTCACGTTAGTTGCCTTGCGAGGAGCGCATCTCAGTGACTGACTGATGAATGTGTATGAAGCGAAAGGGTTATGTATTCTAGGGAGAAATAGCGCTCTTCTTTCTCTGCCTGCAGCGTGAGGGACTCGGCATGATGATTCCAAACAAATTGACCTAGTCCCAAATTAAGGAAAGCTTGTGTTATGGTAACTAGACAACAATATATTTACTCATATATATAGATATAAATTTAAAAATATTTAATCATGCCTTTTACAAGGTTTCCTAAGGGGTAGGCAGAGGTGTATAGGTTGTACCCACACACCCACTTTATAGATAGATATATCAATAAATACATGGGACATCCAAGACTAAGTTATAAATACTCGTGTTCATCACACAAATATCTGCCCTCAGCGGGATTTAAACGCGCAAAATCAAATTTCGCTGTCAGGAGCTCTAACCACTAGTACAGTCGGCCGTCAATACGACGATATAATATATGTATGAAGGCATATCAACTACATTCATACTGTTTTCTTGCTGACTCTATTGGTGGCTGCCGTATTGCAAACTTTGGCACCTATATGAAGGCTTGTACGTACGAGTAGCAGAAACACTTCGTGTATTATGAGTGACATACGCAAATGGCTTGGCCACAGATCGCACAGCCAGATAATGTGTTTGTGAGCTGACCCAATTACTCTGGGCCACCCCAGATATGGCCACACAACAGCTCCGGGATATATGGTATAATGTTTTGGGTAATTTATGTTAGTGCATGACGAAATATCGTAAACCAATATTAATATATAATCTATATGTATATATAATATATATCTCCTATATATATATATATATATCCCATTTTTGACCTCACTCATCACGAAATCTCAGGAACTATAAGTCCGATTGACTTAAAATTTGGTAGGAGTATTCCTTACGCGGTGTAGAGGTCAGCTAAGAACGGGTTTTATGAAACTCAGCTTTTTTTTAAAAACACGCTTGTAACATTGGGGAAGCAATAGTTGAAAAACGTTTTTATTTTTACTTTTTCACCCGGGCTAAGCTGGGCGGGACAGCTAGTACCATATATATCTTACTTATATACCTTAGAGCCTTGGTGGCCGAGTGGTTCGAGCAGTTGCCTGCGACATAAAGATCGCAAGTTCGAATCCTGACTGTACCAATGAGTTTTTCTGAAGTTAAGTACAGTGTTTAGTCACACCACGAGCTTTACATACGACAATAGTACAGCCGCATAAAAACCGTGTTTAGATTTTGTTCTTTAATGAAAAAATCCCCTTAAGGGTGAGAGTTTGCTCACTGTTTCTTTTCCTGTCAGGTCCCTATGTACCTTATGATCATTAAAAGCTTTTGAATTTTTATTTTAATAGTTTAGGGTAGTTTGAAACGATGAAACATTTCAGTGACGAGTCTCAATCCTGCCTCATGGTCAAGCTTTTCTCATCTCATAAAGATTAGCAGACTGGTATAAGCGTCCTGTCTCAAATTAATTTCGGACGCAAGCGATGTAGATATCAGCACATGAATGGGTACAGATCTCTGCAATCGCCAGACGGGTCATTACCTCGTTGTCCGCCCATTAATCCATTAAAACACTCGCATGACCTCTGCGCAACATATGTTTAGGGTTCCGTAGCGCGAAATGAGAATAACAGAGCCATTGATTGACAGAATTCCTCTAGTGGTATACTTATTTGACATTTAGAACAAATATTTCACGTGTGAAACTATCCAGTACTATATTATATTTGTGTTTTCCGAACTTAAGTACAATGATTGACACCACCAGCGTGATGGCGGATGAAAACATCGTAAGACAACCTGCTTACCTGCAAATACTTAAGAAGGAATATCAAGATGTTTGTAAAGTTTTTTATACACTGTGCCCATCTGTCACGTCGGCTTCTGACATATCTCTGGCGAAAAGAGGGTTTTGTTACACCTTTGTCTACTCCTTCGGGGACCTTGTGCGGGATGTTATGATATACTTATTGATAAACTGATCATATTATCCGATTTTATGGTTTTGTGTTTGAAATTATACTGGTACAGTAAATAATATTGAACAAAAATATACTGTCAATACTTAGATACCAAGAGAACATAAACGAAAGGAGGAAATCGGATAATATCGAAGCATTGTCTACCGCTTATTGTCTTTCGAGGCCCCCGTCGATCCTTTTGTGTTATTATTTTGCGCAGCTATTCTTTCCCGCTGAAAACTTTACGTAATGAATCCTGTGGATTTACAAAAAATATTTTCTGCTAAATGGATTCAATACTTCGTAATTAGACTTTCAAAAAGTGTACAAGAACAGGTTTTAAGTATTTTTATTGAAGATGTATTCTAAATTGTGAGCGTTTAACAGAATCACAATAAGCAGGCAAGCTTAAAATTACTTTACACAGCTGGGACCCGTCGACAACATTTTGAAATAACACGCTGAAAAATGAAAAGAGTCTTTCGCGATATGAATAATGCCTCAACAGGCACTCGTTTAACACACCATGTACCAGGCACGCATATTTCCAAAGAGCTATTTTTCATGTAAACGAGAAGCAGAATAAAGGTGCTACTATATTTTATGCGCGCCCCGTGTACTTTTTGCTCGAGTCGAGCACAATAGTGCGACAAGATAAAGTGTTTGTATGGGATGGGCGGACGTGTTAAAAGGGTTTTTGTACACCTTCGGTATAATATATGCGGATTTATAATTAAAGCCTGCTTCAATAGGCAATCTGTTTGCTGATGAGCTTTTTATGAGTCACACGAGCAGTTGATGTTAAAGATAAAACAAATAACTTACATAAGAATACACTAAAAGCGGGATATTTTTTTTTTCTGGAATAAACAAAATTTTTATCTGTTTTTGTAACACTTGCATTGATGTCCCGCTCCCATTGGTCGTAGCGTGATGTTATATAGAGCCTTAAGCCTTTAAACAGGCAGTTTAATGCAAAAAGATACCAAAGAAATATCATAACGCGTAAGTAGTTCTTGAGGTTAGCGCGTTCAACCCAACAAACGAAACCTTCAGCTTTATAATGTTAGTATAGATACTAGTATTGTTATTTTCAGAGATAAAGAGCATTCCCCAATAGAGTTCATAACAAAGGCGGAATAACGATTTGCTCTATGACTTCAGATACATTATGTTCTGTCTATACTAATATTATAAAGAGGAAAGATTTGTTTGTTTGTTTGTTTGTAATGAATAGGCTCCGAAACTACTGAACCGATTTCAAAAATTCTTTCACCTTTGGAAAGCTACATTATCCCCGAGTAACATAGGCTATATTAAATTGGACCCGATAGGTGGCGCTGCGATCGAGTTTCAAGAATTTTACCTTTTTACCCGGGTGAAGCTTTCTGTGTGTTTCTGTGTGTCTTAAGCTAGATTCGAGAATGGTTTAGATTTACAATTGGACCCAATAGGTGGCGCTGCGATCGTGTTACGGGCAATTTAACTTTTTCAGCCGAGCGAAGCTGGGCGGGACAGCTAGTTTAGTTATAAGCAAATAAAATCAAATCCGATTCTAATAGTACCTTGTTACCTAAATAAACCGTCATAACCTTGTGGATATTAAAATTAAACCAGTATTTAATAGAGCGATGGAGAAAACGTAATCATGAACTTTATAAATAATTCTAACACGATACTTGTCCTAAATCCTTGATGTTCGATTTTGAACAGTTCGAATGACAAGCTACAATCTTATTGCCTTCGAGAGGTCCTATTAGAGGTAGATTAAGTAAGGTCAAACCTTTCAAATATTCGCCTCTACTTCAATATCTAATCAAATAGTATTAATATCTAATCAAACTTTGTTGACTTTAATTATCAATTCGTTGCTTATACAGAAAATATCTTCATCATCATCTTCTCATATCTTGTCTCCGCCATCCCACTTCATCCCATATCAAATTAAGTTAATATCATTTTTCCTATGTTTCAAATTAAGTTAATATCATTTTTCCTATCAAGTTAATATTATTTCATAGTTCCGCGTTTCTATCGTACATTATTTGTACATCGTACATTTTTAAGTTAAGTAGCAAAAGTTCCCGGAGCTCACGCCACAAGAGACAATTAAGAATGGTTCCAGATGGGTCTTGGCAGAGGTGCAAAACACTCTTTTTGCCGGAGATATACTTAGGTGTGATGTGACAGATGGTGAGCCATCTATTAATATTATTTCTATACATAAAAAAAAGAAATAAAAAAATATATAGTTTCGGCTAACGTTTTTTTGCTTTGTAATTCTTTCCTTAGCGATTGCTAGCGATAAAATGTCATCAGTTGAATATCTTAATTGGTATAGTTAACTCTAAGGAAATTCATAAAACCTGAATGTAATAATACTAATGTTCAAGATTTTCCTTAATTAATGAAAGCCCGACACTTAATTGAAATCCAATCCGTAAGAAATTGTTTCAAGTGCATTTTAACTTAGGTTCACTGCGTCCGAGATTCTTATTGCTTTTTTGTGCACGCGATTATAAAAAAGAAAATCGTTGAGAAAAGAGGAGGAAAGACCTCTACGAACTACGACGACTACTACGAAGAGTGAAAGATGTAGAAAAAGTGAAGTGAAGACCAAGATTAACGTGTGTTCATATTAGTCTTCACTTCAGATTAAAGGAATGATGTTGGTCATGGCGTACAGGGAGGTCAAGAGATTTTACTGGATAGAGGCAGGAAGGAGGGAGTTATGACAGAGATGCAAATAAGAGGTCTTAGATTCATGATGATAGCTTTAACCAAATTAACAGTAAACTGCCGCAATTTGCACCGACTAACTTGTACATGAGCATAATGGCGGCGAGTCATTTCAATATGTTAGGCAGAGTGAATAGAGCGCTGTTACAAATTATTTCATAATATGAAATTTTTACATAATCTTTTTTGCTTGAGTAGGATTTGCCAGAAGAACTGTCTGCTGTCCTACTACTCACACCAAATCTATCAAGCATGGGAACGACAAAACTCGAAACACGTGAAAAATATATGAACGGATGTGTCAAGCAAAAAAGCTCTGTAGGTAAATCTATAGAGAACTGGCACTCTCCTATCTCTGCCCTGTTACGGACTCGGCGTGACGATATATACGAGTATGTATGTAGGTAATTACGGTGAATGGAAGGCAGTATTTACTTTTGACAGCAGACCAAAGTGCATAACGTTTATCGCACAAGACCCGGAAACTATAATAATTGCCGCCGAGCTGGCATCCAGCCAGATGTGATATTCTTATTGTTTTATTCCTTATTTTATACTCTAATGAGTGCTGCTTTCACAGCGACGGCCAGCCTCAGAAGAGCTTTAAAAGCTCTCAAACTTAAGCTCTTTGCAGGAGTTGTACTCATTGGGATATCTCGTTAGAAAAATGTCGTTGCTTCTTCCGTAAGTGCTCAAATAGTATTCCTATAATGTTTTTTGTTCTGATTTCCAAAACTCTTCTAAGAATGTCTGTGTTAGCAGGAAAAATCCAATCATTTATTTTGCTAATGATACTCGATCCAGATAGCATCAGCTAGCGACTATGCTCTCCTAGTACTAAGTAATCAACAGTAACCGGGTAATTTGAGGGTTTTCTCGAGAGCTGTTTCAGAGGTATTATAGATCGAAGAACAGTGGAGGTCTTACGAGGCATGGCACTTGGTTCAATGCATTCAATTCATTTATACCTAAAATTTCTAAAAATAAGGAAGTTTCCGTGGTGGAACGGTGTACAGGTACCGCCACCAGGAAACTCATATTTATCATATCATGTACGACGCAAGATAATTGCACCAGAAGCCACACAAGACAAGACCAGAGGCCGGGAAGTGTACAAGGCATTTGTTTTTAGTAAACTTAATTTAAAAAAAATCGAAGCCTGTAAAATATTGTTGTTTTATTTCACCCCTCGGGAGTATTCGGAGTACCTATATTAGTGCAACATAGCCCGTTTGACGTTTAACTTACATATAGTCACGCCCAGCCCCTTACGGGGTAGGCAGAGGGAGCGCCAGATCTCTCTAGACTTACAGACCTCGTTACTATACGCATTTTAAATGTAGGTTCCAGAACACAAGAGTTAAGAGAGAATAACCCGTGGTTTGCAAGCGTCCATAAACGACGGGAACCGCTTGCCGCTAGACTGCATTATTGTTTGACACCTTAATAATATCAATGGCGATATATCATTCATGCTAAAATTTCGAGTAGAAACTCCTCAATTACATTCGCATCCATGAATGTTCGATCGATTTGATTTAGGTAGTTGGAACATACACTGACATTTTCATATTATAACCTAATAATATGTACAGTTATAGATTCAAATTTTGTAAATAGCTTGGTGCAGATCTATTGGCGGAAGCGGATATTGCGCCTTCCACCGCGGTTTCCTCACCGAAGCACAGTTGGCGCGCACCGCCATTGTGCCGCCATCTTGAGTTACGACCAGCCTTCCTATTCTAGGCTTCCTTTGTTTACGGATGTGTTCGCCCATAGCTCCCCTTTGTACTAAGCCTTTTACGTTCCAATACCCAACCGCTTTAATATGAGGAACTCATAAACATGTCTCACATTATGATTTACATCGAAGTTCTTGTCAATATTTTTATACATATTTCGAAATCGAGCTAAGAACTATTTATTTTTTTAATTTAGTTTTTGGATATTAACCAAAGGGTTTTCTGCGCTTTCGTCGACTTAGAGAAGGCATTTGATAGAGTCGTACGAAAGGAACTCTGGGACGTGTTGCCTGGATATGGAGTGAGCAGTTCCCTACTGCATGCCGTGAAATCACTCTATAGTGATAGCGAGGCGTGCGTTAGGGTTAACGGTGAGATGTCACCCTGGTTTGATGTGAAGTCGGGGGTCAAGCAAGGGTGTATCATGTCTGCCTGGCTGTTCATTATATATCTAGATAACTGTCTGAGAGCACTAAGAACGAACGGATGTGGAGTGAAAATGGGAAACTTAGTGGTCAACTGCCTACTATACGCCGATGACGCGGTTTTACTGGCGTCATCAGAGGGCGAACTGCAGTCACTAGTTACCATAATGAAAGAAGAATGTGAAAAGAAGGGGCTGCGCCTAAACGCTGGCAAGACTAAGGTTCTGGTATTCGAAAGAGATGAACAAGTGACCGAGTGTGCAATATCGGTAAATGGGCAAATTCTAGAGCAAGTGAATGAATTTGTATATCTTGGAAGCATGTTCACACGAGATGGAAAGTATGAAAAAGATATTGAAAGAAGGATAACTGCCGGAAATAAGGTGAATGGAGCCATGTCGGCGTTGATGGGCAGTAAAAGTCTGAGCAAGAATGCTCGAGTTGCTGTCCACAACGCGATATTGGTACCTACCTTATTGTATGGCAGCGAATCCTGGGTATGTCAGAGGAAGTATGAAAATAGCTTGAATGCAGTCGAGATGAGATCTCTTCGAAAAATGTGCGGCGTAACGATATTAGATCGAATCCGCAATGAAGAGATTCGCAAATCAACTGGCGTGAATGAGGGCGTGATTGTAAAGATGAAGAAAGGCATGTTACGTTGGTTTGGACACATAGAAAGGATGAGTGAAGAAAGATTGACGAAACAGATATACAAAGCAAAAGTGTGTGCAAGAAGAGGCAGAGGAAGGCCACGTTCCAACTACCTGGACCAAATAGATCGGACTCTCAAGGACGGGAATGTTAAGAGTACTCGAAACCGACGAGCATGTATGAAGAGACTGATGAATGTGGACGAAGCGAAAGAGGTATGTAAGTCTAGAGAGAACTGGCGCTCTATACTCTCTGCCTACCCCGTTAGGGACTCGGCGTGATGATATGTATGTATGTATGTATGTATTTTTTTAATTTGAGTTGGCCTATACGAAACTGTCAAACAATATGAATAAAATTGTTTACAGAAATAAAAAACGAAATTTATAGCTATTATTTTTGGTATTCGTGGTTACGTTGACGGTAAGCAGGTCCCGCCTAGCACCTAAGGTAGCATTTGTGTGTTGGCGATATGACACTGAGAGCATAACTGTGTTGCAATATAAGATCCGAATGAGTCCCTTGTGAGCACAAATATTCCTGGCAACCTTGCGATAAAAACATCATTACCATTTGAGTTGGACTTTGTCCTATGATCCTGTTCCAGTTGGAAAATCATAATTATGAACTGGAGATTGATTATATCAATGTAAAGGAATATATGTGCTAATTCCTCTTTGGAGTTTAACAGATGTAAGTCATAACGGCTTTATAAAAAAATATTGGCTGTCAATGTTGTTGACAGACCATAGGAATATTTTATTTAAGAGATTTCATATTATTTAAAAGAGAATTGTATTTCATAACTTTAATTGTCGTTTCTTCGTTTTTTACAGGTAAATAGTTTTATTTATGTTTGTTTAGTTTACTTGTATATATAGATTTAATGTAACATAAAAATAAACTTCGTTTTTTACAGATAAACACAAT
Source organism: Drepana falcataria (assembly GCA_945859725.1). Classification (NCBI taxonomy): domain Eukaryota; kingdom Metazoa; phylum Arthropoda; class Insecta; order Lepidoptera; family Drepanidae; genus Drepana; species Drepana falcataria. The sequence goes on along the minus strand of OX243941.1, from coordinate 1,871,958 downwards.
TGTTTCAATACAATTCATTTAATAGAAGATAGACACAAATTGTCTTATATACATATATACGGATATATCATCAGAGTAGTTAGAAAGTGAGCGCCAGTTTCTAGATTGACAGTCCTCTTTCACTTCATCCAAATTCATACTGTTTTAAATCTCTAAGATTTAAGTTATGTCAGTTGGGTCTGTCAGTACCCTTAAAGTTGCAATCGTTCATAGGCAGCGGTAACCGCTTGCCATCAGGCAGACCTCTTGTTTGCCACTCATGTGGTATAAAAATTATCTATAGCATTATATTGTATACCAATGACATTCCAAAAACATTGCGGGAACAAATCAAATAGGAGTAGTTGGTCCATCCATCGTGAGTGATCGAGGATCATTTGTCTTGTTGCTCAGTAGTGGGGCCAGCTTTGTGTCCGATGCTTTATTGATTGTTGTGTTCATCGGATCGACTCTTGAGTACAGTCGGGGTAAAAAAACGTTACTCTAATAAAACATTCTTATGCAATATTGGGGGAAAGTTTAAAACTCACTCGTTCACAGCGCCACCTATCGGGTCTCAATGTAATCGTGATCCCATGGATACATGTGAATATACACGTAACAAAAATCATCAAAAATGTGTTTTTGAGAGATTAACGAATCAACGTTTCATTTCCAACGAAACAATACTTTATTGATTTCGCAGAGTTTTGTTGATCGCATGTAATGTAAGAGGAAACATGACACACGCTGACAATTAAATAGAACATATTTGATTCGAACTTAGGTTTCATTTATTTATTTATTTACAATTAGCACGACAACGTGGTCATTTACGCTAATGTGGAGGTATAAGTTAAAAAAAACAAAAAAATAAAAAATAAATTTTAATAAATTTGAATTAATAATAGTGTAAAAATTCATAATAAATAATTTAAAAAAAGCGTGGGGTGCATGGTGTCAATATAAATATTTTATTGATTATTGTTTATAAATTGTTTAACTACTTACAGATAAAATATTTGTCCCAAATCGGTATCCCGGGGCAACGTGCCAAGAAGACTAGCAGCATTGCCACGCTGGATAGCAATGCTGATTCTCTGAGCGAGATATGTTCCAGCCCGCCTGTCACGAGAGGCCTCGACTAGACGGCGCGAGACCTCTTTAAAAAGATGGTGAGCCTCAGGACCCCAAGGCCCCAGAGTTTCAACCGCAAATGCAGCAAATATGTAACCTGACCCGAGACAGGCATACTTGCGGCGCTTGAGGCACTCCTGCTGAGCAGCAGCGGCGCCGGCCGCCACCGATGTGTCAGGAAGATGGGAAGGAGCCAGTGTATCGACACACGTAGCGTCCCACACTAAGGGCCGACCCATCCTCCATGGCATCAGAGACATACCGTCCGGCCTCCGGCCATCGCCGCGAGCGAGACCGACTGGTTCCAGCACAGCAGGCACGCCGGCGCTGACCAGAGCCCGGCGTATCAAGTCATTTATGGAGGAATGACGTGATATCCGGCCGGCACTGCTGATGCAGGATTTATTGATATCTGTCAATAAAATACTTATATCTATAAGAATAGAAGATTTATTATTTCGACAATATCTTAAAAAGCACATACTGACATACTGACATACAAGTGAAGCTAATAAAAAGGGTGTAAAAATACATATGAGTAATAATAAATAATAATATTCATATTGATAAGCAAGTAGATTCCAGAGATATACAAGGTGACAAAGTGACACATAGTGTGACAGTCACTCAGACATTTGATGTAATTATAATGTCATTTTAAAATAAGTGTGAAAATGTCAGAAAATTCTCTTGATTGGCTTTTTTTTCGTAATCGTATAGTAGAATTGGATGCTTCTGAATTTCATTAAGGCGGTCTCAAGCGAACATTTTGACAAGAGTATCCGCGAACATTTTGTTCAGCGAATCAGTATTGTCATACAACGTGGCCATGTCGCCAGCCATCTTGGCAATTTTTCGCGCGCTATTGGGGACGTTTATTTTATTTGTAAATATCACCTACAGCTAAATCTTTAGGACTTGACTTTCATCGAACTTCGAAATAAACTATAAAAAATCTCACGCAAGTTACACTATTAGTACACAAACGAAATGTACGCAATTCCATAATGTGCCAACTCCTAAAGCATAGACAGCTGTGTCCACGCTAATGCAATTTTAAATTCTCTATGTAAAACTTTGTAATGATGCTAAATGTAACCGGGTAGGGTAGCCATTGAGAGCGTGGGCGAGAGCAGCGGGGACGGCCAAGTTGAATTATTATTATTATTATTAACGAACTTGTCGACGAAATTGATCTCGAAGTGTACATACGTTTGGGAAGGGATTCAAAGACGTTAGAATAGCCGTGCTTTAGAAACGGACACGCCATCTGTCGCGTTGGCACCTAAAATATATCTCTGGCGGAAAGTGGTAGTGTGAATACTACCTAGACACCCCTTCGGGGACCCTTGCGTGAAGATTGTGATTCATTATATATATTTTCTCCTTATGTTGTGTCCGTGTATTATTAGTTTTAGGCACTGAACTCCTTCTAAGCGTCCAGACGTGTAGGAAGAGTTCAATGTCATAGACACGCACATAAGAAATATATATATAAAGATAAACAAAGTTAAGAAGACCAGTTTTATCTAAAGGTATAAAGTTTTTCATTACATTTTTATAAAAGGCAGACTTTTTATATATCCATAGGTTAGGTTTATGTCAGATTTAGAGTCAAGCTTTATTCAGCGGCCCGGCTTGATGCAAATAACGTGATACCACTCACGCGGTGTGTGTGAGTACCATTATTCATGAGATTAACTGAAATATCTGGCCCCAACGTGGCGTAAATTATGAATAATACTTAGGTATATTCCAATCTCAACGTTATCTTAACACTATTAAGTTTACATTTTGAATGTTACATCGAATCGGTACCACACGTGGATCGGAAGATATTGACTTGATGTTATTTGAAATATTATAATGATACAAATTTGGGTATGGCAGAAGAAGCATGAAAGCCGAATAAATGCAGTTGAGATGAGAGCGTTGAGAAGTATGATAGGAGTTAAACTGAGTGACAGGATAAGAAATAGTGAGATAAGGAAACGTTGTGGTCTGAAAGAAGATGTAGTGACAAAAATTGAGAAAGGTATGCTGAGATGGTTTGGCCATGTCGAGAGAATGAATGAAGAACGATTGACGAGAAAAGTGTATAAGGCGAGTGTGAATGAAAGTGTTGGAAGGGGTAGACCTAAACGGACGTTTCTAGACCAAATTAGGGACGTCTTGAAAAAAGGTCAGGTCAAGAGTACCCTAAACCGAAGAGCATGTATGAAGAGAATAATGAAAGTGGACGAAGCGAAAGAAGTATGTAAGAATCGTAGCAAGTGGAAAGAAGTGGTCTCTGCCTACCCCTACGGGAAAGAGGCATGATTATATGTATGTATGTATGTACAAATTTGTGTAAGAGCACACTCTAGAGCATGAAATATTACTTTGTACTATGCTATGTACATATATAGGTCAAAATCACTGCCATTAGCATCCCATTAAAACACCCAATGAATATTCGCCGAGGGCAGTGTACATAGCGACCCCTCTCGCTGTATACAGTCCAGGGACATTAGCTATGTTTTGTCTATGTATAGTGAAGTCTGTCTTTTCCTCTGTCTGTCACCTGTCTAGACTAATATTATAAAGAGGAAAGATTTGTATGTTAGTATGTTCGTATGTAAGTATATTTGTAAGGAATTGGCTAAAAAGTACTGGACCGATTTTAAAAATTCTTTCACCAATTCAATGCTACATTATCACTAAGTAGGCTATTTTTTTCTTATATGTAATGTAATAAGGTAATGTTTAAAAAATTAATGTCTACCCGTGCGAAGCCGGGACGGGCCGCAAATTTTTAATACACTCAGTCAAAACTTAGTATTAAATCGAATTTGATAGCTGTCCATCTTAAGCACATATTCATGATGTGTTGGAAAAATCCTTTGAAGGTTTCCTCTCGATGTTTACCTTTAACGTAAAATTCGTGGTGCGATTCATCACTGTATTATTTAATAGTGCATAAATTAATAATATAAATTAATCTTATGAGTATTAAATCGGCTTGCCTTAGGACTAGACCCTACATCCACTTCTTACCTCACACACACACACAGATTGCAAGTCTGCCGACTCTCTCAAGAATAACGTCACATTATCGATTTTATTCTCAGTGAATGCACATTTTCCTACAGTTTTTCCCTGAACCGTAACGCACGTATCAAATTTGAACCTGCGAACGTAAATTAATAAATACCTTGGGACAATTCCACTCAAATTTACCTAGTCCTAAACTAAGCTTGTGATATGGAAACTAGGCATGATATATCTTAATATATATAAATTACGTGTCACGTTGTTTGTCCGCGATGGACTCCTAAACTACTGAACCGATTTTAATCAAATTTGCACACCGTATGCAGTCTGATCCAACTTGAAAGATAGGATAGCTTACACCACAAATGGACCCGATAGGTGGCGCTGCGATCGTGTTTCAGGAAATTTTACTTTTTCACCCGGGCGAAGCTGGGCGGGCCTGCTAGTATTATATAGATAGATATATACAAAAATACATATTACATCCAAGGCTAAGGTACAAATACTCGCGTTTATCACACATATATCTGCCCTCGGGAATCGAACTCGCGACCACAAGCTCCGCAGTGAATAGCTCTGACCGCTAGACCAGATGGCCGTCTTCTTCGAAATTGAGTTAACAGGTAACTTCATAAGCTGTGTACAACACGACTCTTCTTCTATTCTTAAATTGACTTTATTAAGCGTGTAGGACAGAGACTAAGTAACTTCTTAAACTTTGCCGCCGTCCCCAGGCGCAGCGAGCTATCGTGCTCATGCAAAATTAATGTGTCTGCTTGCTCGAGTATTTCCCTTTAAGTGTAGGTAGGTATTGTCCTATTCCCAAGTAATGTTGGAATCGACGCAATTCTACTGCGTACCAGATTTTTACCAATTAATTTTAGAACTTTTGTGCGGCTTTCACCAACAGATAGTGTGATTATTTAATCACATTTGTTTGAAATAAATAATTTATTATTTACACACATACATACATAACATCACGCCGAGTCCCCGACGGGGTAGGCAAAGAGTATTGAGCACCAGTTCTGACGTTCCCGTCCTTGAGCGTCCGATCTATTTGATCCAGGTAGTTGGAACGTGGTCTTCCTCTGCCTCTTCTTGAACATACTTTTGCTTATATATATACTAGCAGACCCGGCCACGCGTTGCTGTGGCAAGGTTTTTGTTATTGCCAGTAAACAGATATCGCCATCTGTTAGAAACGTTTGAAGCTAACAGATAATTGTGACTGTCAAATAGACAAATAATTTAAATATTATATATTATATATATATATATATATATATTTATAAAATTGCGGCTATAAATTGAGATGTAAGCTATACTATCTTTAAATTTAGATCAAACTGCACACGGTGTGCAAATTTGATTAAAATCGGTTAAGTAGTTTAAGAGTCCATCGCGGACAAACAACGTGACGCGTAATTTATATATATTTAGTAGATATAGATATACGCGAGTAACCGTACAGTACAACTGGTGTATATTATAATAGAATGTAAATATGGTAAAGTATAATAATATCGAGTCAGTTTTCTCAGTAAGCGTCTTCGTAAAGTTAGCGGTCCAGGTACGACATTGATTGACTTTGCCAAGTGCAAGTTTAGCCGCAGTTCGGAACCTTACATCTCAGTTTCAACATTCAGCACTTACTTATAAACTAACTAACCGTTATATATTTCTAAGGAGATATATATTTTTATATATTTTGTGCGCAACTATACTAAACTATATCTATCGTATAGATAGTGCCATCCACAAAGGCGCGCCCCAACAATTTCTAAGCGAAGGGGTCGCGGGGCTTAGGGAGTATGATCCGAATCTATAATTTGTAGTGTGCGTGTGTACTCATAGGTAATCTGTGTACCGACAATACTGAAACATTAGTGGAACGTTGCACACTTACATTGTAAATTTTGAGGAAGAATAGTGGGGCGCGTCTTCGTGCATGGCGCTATCTTTGAATTTCTTCTCTAACCTATGTCGGCTTCCTGGATGTTTTCATTCAGCGTGTTATTGCAAATCACCGGCAAATTTTTTAATTACTTATTATTAATTTTATTTAAGACTCGTATGTATAGGTTCAAATACATCACACATAAGTATCATTTTGTCCCACGGAACAGGTGAAAATATTTTAACTTATGTCAAAATCATTGTTTCGTGACAAGGTGCTAGGGCTCGCAGCATTGCAGTAGGAAAAACTATTATATATATTACTAGCTTTCCCGCCCAGTTTCGCCCGGGTGAAAAAGTAAAAAAAAAACGTTTTTCAACTATTGCTTCCATAGGGGAAGTAATGGTTGAAAACGTGTTTTTTTTATTTAACGCCCCGCGTTCCACCTTGCGGGTGGAGTTTCATAAAATCCGTTATTAGCTGACCTCCACACCGCGTACGGAATACTCCTACCAAATTTCAAGTCAATCGGCCATATAGTTTCTGAGATTTCGTGATGAGTGAGTTAAAATATATATAACGCTATCTATGGATCAAACCTTAACCACATAAACTAGTCAAAGCCTAAGGAAACTATTTGAGCCTCAAATAGTAGTCGGTTAGAAACAATTGACATCTTTGAACAATAGTCTATGATGGTTTTAATCCTTCTAATCTGTCAGTTCCTCAAGTCACTCATTGGTCGGTCGGTACCGCTTTGAATAACTCTTGGAAATGGAAACTTCCACAACTATGTTCAGTTAGTCGAGTTGAGGGTTAGTTTATTTGATAATACAAGTTTATGTACCTACCGGCTGAAGTAGTTAAATTGTTATACAGGGTGAATTGGCTACATTCTGTTATGTTTCCCTAATTATTTCACACGTAAGCAAAAACGATGCCAGTCATTCATTCTTAGAACGAAATTTGTTACGTACCAACTAGATTTATTTTTTTATTTGTTATCTCTGTCTATTTATTTTTATTTTATATTCCTTATGTATTGAATGGCTCCTTTCTTTCCATTATAACCGACACAATACAAAAATATACATACATAGCATTATGGCTTATCCCTGACATTGTATGAAGAGAGAGAAGGGTGCTATTCTCTCTGGATTGACAAACTATTTAATTGATTCGCTACCACATTCATCAACAACATAAGACGTGCTCGCGGGTATAAAAAAATTGTAAATTAACCACTGACATCTAGACCAGACAATATATACAGTTATGTGCGCGTAATAATAAACGTTTGTTAATTAAGACGAGTGTAGCTTAATTATGTCACAAACAGCGCAGATCTTATTAAGTTAATCCAGCTGGCTGAGCTAAGTGCTTATACTCAAAGCGGGAATGGGTGAGATTGCGCGCATAATGACCAAAGCCAGGTCCTAGCTCTCTCCGGGGAAGCATCGACACAAATAAGCGGTTACAGCGCTAATTGTTACCAGTTAAGTTAAGATGAAGCCGCTTATTTATCAAAATACAATGATTTTGCAATGTACTGTTAGTATTAATGGGTTCGTTATACTGCGCGGAATAGTTTATTTCGTTCTCTTAGTCTTTATTTATAACTAGTTAAGACTGCGTTTCACTTGCGTAAAATTTGATTTCAACGGTAGTTTTTACGGAATAAAACATATCCTATGACTGGATTAACTACAGATATATCTCGTTTCCAAATTTGATACAATTTCGTTCTATAGATAGAACAAACATAGTAACAAACTATATAAGTAAGATTGTCGATAATCCCATGCTCACAAGCGATTTGGAACTACTAAATCTCAGGAGAGACTTTGCCTCCCTGTGTGTGTTCTACCGCTTGTATAACGGGGAGTGTTCTGACGTATTCGTCATGATGCCCACTCCTACCTTCTACCACCACACCTCTCGCCATTGACGGGAAATTCAACCCCATACCTTGGAACCACAAATGTCTCCTACTGCGCGGTTCCAAAGGAGTTTCCTTCCGCAAACACTCCGGCTGTGGAATAAGCTCCCCGTTGAGGTTTTCCCTGAAGGACTCCTATGCTCCTACGATGCTGTACTAGCATGGAGTTCTTCAAGGAGGGTGTGAAAAGATTCCTGCAGGGTCGGCAGTGCAATACCCCTGGTGTATTAATATATATTAAAAAAACTTAGCTTTGCAAGTGTCTACGTAATCCGCTCGGCCATCCCGGCTTTTTATTAAAGAGCATAAATAATACATTGTTACACCGTCTATACCGCTCATGTTAACAAAGGGTCCACCTAACTACCGCCGTAACAGGCCTTCATTAATATTTCACAGACATTTTGGGTATTCAAGGCACGTCTTCGCCCGGTCGCTGTTTGTGTTGGTGCTCAACTCAATTATACGTCATCGGGACGTCATTTTCTCATTGACCCAGTGGTTCGACTAGTTGCCTGCAACCCAAAGATTACAAGTTAATATGCCGACTGTACCAATGAGTTTCCTGTACTTAAGTACAGTGATTATTCACATTACGAGCTTCATGGTGAAGGAAAACATCGGGAAACCTGCATTCGTCTGAGAAGAAATTCAAAGATTGTAGATGTCATGCTTGAGCATGCATGCATGCCTTTGTGATTATTAGAATACCTGTATATAAAAGTTATAATTAGCGAGCTATTAAAGTGTACACTTTATTGATTAGGGTAGATGTAGACCACAGGTGGGTGTCAGGTCGCCGGCCTGTATGCATTTGTTAACCTAATAGTCGTAAAAAAAAATTATAATGAAAGTTCGTCGTGGTGACCGATGTCGCTTGAAACGCAAAATAGCAAATTCATACCCTACCGTACTCATGTTTTTTTTATTGTAACTACAGTAAATAATCACATAACCTCTTTTACGCTAAATGAAAACATCGAGAGCAAAGCTGCATACGTTTGAGAAGAAATTCAAAAGCGTATGTATTATCGCCATCTGTCAAGCATCTAAATATACCCCTTTGGAGACCCTTGTAATATATATGTAGATAGACATACATTTATATATGGATGAAGATAGAACGAGCTTTGCTTATTGTCATGCAACTGAAGTAAACCCATAGAGCTAAATGTAATTGTATGCCTGAAGATCTTGCATTTATAAGCAATATCTGCCGTTACCTCGCTCTCGATAAATAAAAAATAAATCCGCGTTGACACAAAACGCCATTTCCCGGCTCTCACGATAACATCGAAGCGCATAGTGCCGCGAGCATTTTGACGCAGCGTAGCCGAACGAAAAAGGTTCGTCTATCGCTGTGAAGGCTGTGATGACCAATACACACTTGCCTTTTTCAACCTAAATTTGACAGTGACTTTTGAATTTATTTTTTTCATGACATGTATATTAGTCCTTTAACCCATTAGGATTTGATTTTTTTTACCTTTTCAATAGGCTTTGGAGGCAATCATAAGCAGTAACAGAATATACCTTAACTTTAAAGGTACGTGTGATAAGAGTATGTCTCTATCTTTAATGCACAATATGACACTAAATTCATACAGTAACGAAGACAATTCACACTTAAAGATATTGATTGCTTTATGCGCCGTTACACGTCGGCTACCAGGGCTGCATAGTGTCTGTCAAACGCCTTTAACTACAACATAACCTCAAAGATATAATAGCTGAATTTCTTTTTCGGATACTTACTAAAAACGACCCGATGGTAAAATCCGATTGAAACTACTTTTGATGTCTAATCAAATATTGATCATATAGATTATGTTAGTATCCCATTCTCTAACTTTAGTTCAAAAGTTCAAGATCTTCCATATGCACTATGTACATTAATGTTGACGACCGTCTGGTCTAGTGGTTAGAGCTCCTGACTGCGAAACTTGAGGTCGGTGACTCGAATCCCGCTGAGGGCAGATACTTGTGTGATGAACACGAATATTTGTACCTTAGACTTAGTCCTATGTATTTAAGTATATATCTATCTATATAAGTAAATATATCGTTGTCTAGTTACCATAACACAAGCTTTGCTTAATTTGGGACTAGGTCAATTTGTGTGGAATTGTCCCAGGTATTTATTATTTGTGTTACCCTGGTACGTAATACTAGAACATGAGATACTTTTGCGATGATTGCGGTATTCGCTTACCATCAGGTGAGATGTGTTTGTTTGTCACCTTTTTAGTAATAAAAAAAGCCCTTTGTACCTATGTGTGTATGCAAAATTTTTTTTGTAGCATGTAATCATTGTTGTGGCGGCGAGAGAGGTAATTTTCGCACGATCGCGAAATTTCCGCATTTACGATACGAGCTTAAGTTAAAAATGGTTTCCCCTATATATACGCAAATATTATAAAAAGCTTCAATGAATAAATTATTATATTCAGGTAAGAAATAGGGGATTTGAATGTTTATGAAAGCTATAAGATACCTACAATGTTCATTGTATGTGCCACTTGTTTATCTGTGGGCCACTACGTGGAATATTATTCAATCAAATAATTTTGTTTCAAATATATTATTTTAGGGAACTTTTCAAGCAACATATACATGTATATAACTATACATTTGAATATTAGAAATGAACAAAGCCGTGGTAGTGATTGCAAGTTTGAGTTTTTTTGGACTTCAGTACAAAGATTAGTCACAGCACGACTTTTACGGTGGATGAAAACATCGAGAGGAAACTTGCATAAGTTTGAGAAGAAATTCAAATTATATATGTATAGTCGTGGTTGAGTAAATAAATATATATACATACATACATACATATTATCACGCCAAGTCCCTAGCGGGGTAGGCAGAGAGTATAGAGCGCCAGTTCTCTCTAGCCTTACATACCTCTTTCGTTTCGTCCACATTCATCAGTCTCTTCATACATGCTCGTCGGTTTCGAGTACTCTTAACGTTCCCGTCCTTGAGACTCCGATCTATTTGATCTAGGTAGTTGGAACGTGGCCTTCCTCTGCCTCTTCTTGCACACACTTTTGGTTTGTATATCTGTTTCGTCAATCTTCCTTCACTCATCCTTTCTATGTGTCCAAACCAACGTAACATGCCTTTCTTCATCTTTACAATCACACCCTCATTCACGCCAGTTGATTTGCGAATCTCTTCATTGCGGATTCGATCTAAAATCGTTACTCCGCACATTTTTCGAAGAGATCGCATCTCAACTGGATTCAAGCTATTTTCATACTTCCTCTGACATACCCAGGATTCGCTGCCATACAATAAGGTAGGTACCAATATCGCGTTGTGGACAGCAACTCGAGCATTCTTGTTTAGACTTTTACTGCCCATCAACGCCGACATGGCTCCATTCACCTTATTTCCGGCAGTTATCCTTCTTTCAATATCTTTTTCATACTTTCCATCTCGTGTGAACATGCTTCCAAGTATATTCCAAACATATATATATATATATATCTGCCTACCCCTTCGGGGACCCTTGTGGGAAGGCGTGAGGATATATATATTTATATGTTACTTTTATTATCATTGCAATAGGAAGTCCCATTGCCCTTGCTGTAGTAGACGTGTATCTAGTAACGAGCAGGTCCTCCAAATGTACTTCAAAATATTATGGTGTTATATTGCCAAATATAATGTTGTATTCAGTTCAGTTAAGGCAATGAATGCAAGAATTGGCTGCCGGCCAGCCGTTACTCAGATTTGAACGATAGCGCCGGAGGTTGTACCTGTCTTGCTAGGGTTATTATTTATTCATTCATTAACTCCGAGAAATTTACTGACGTAATAGAGCCACGGATAATATAAAAATATTATATATTAAGCAACTTTATACATAGCATTAGTAACTCTTGAAAAAATTTTAAACCAAGCTACAACCAAATGAATAGGGTCGGCAATGCGCGAGTGATACCCTGGTATTGCAAACGTCCATAGGCGGCGGTAACCGCTTACCATCCACCATCCATCCATCCATCCACCAGGCGGAGCGCATGCTTGTTTGCCACCCCAGTGGTATAAAAAAGCAATAAAAGATAAACCACTATAATATCATATTATTCTTATGCATGATGAGTGTATGAATTAATATCTCTATAATTTATCTGTATTTCTTCTCGAATTTCTACAAGACCACGTCTCTTTACGGTGGCCGAGTGGTTCAATTTTTTTTTTTTTTTAATTTAATTTAAAAGGGCATACTTTATTTACAATAGCAACAATTAACAATATATACAAAAAACAGTTGTGTAACTAACTACTGAATATTTGAGACAAATCGGTATCCCGAGGCAACGTGCCGAGAAGACTAGCAGCATTGCCACGGTGGATAGCAATGCTTATTCTCTGAGCGAGATATGTCTCAGCCCGCCTGTCAGATTGGGATCAAATTTGACATAAGATATATTTTATTTCAGGAAAATTATTCAATAATAAAATGTAGTAATAAATTCAAATTTAACGCGGGTACCGCGGGGCTCAACAAGTACATAATATAGGCATCGACATACCACTCGTCATTGACAAAGCATTTCTTTGATTCCTTTCTAAGCTCATTGTCCTGAGTAATGTGAATGAATTCTGGAATATTTCGGTGCGGTTAGCGCACGGTACTCGCTGCCTCGACTGTTGCGGGCAGAGGTATAAAGCTTTGGCATTCTTCGTGAGATGAATGTCATGCTTGGTCATAGTTTTACTTAAAACACGAGAAACCATTGACTTGTTATAAAATATTTATATCATATTATTAACACAGGCAACAGAGAGATTAGTCACACCCGAGCTTTACAAACATCGAGAGGAAACTTGCATGTTATAGTTTAGGCGGAGTTAGGTGATGGACAAAAGTACTATTTTCAATATAATATAATATTTTCACACATACATTATATACTGCTAGTCTCCTTTGCGCGTTGACGCGTGATACCGATTTGAGTCAAATATTATATCTGTAGTTAGTTATACAACTTTCTTTTGTTAATACTGTTAAATAAAAAATATTAAGATAAGTGCTACGTTCACTAGGCGAGTGCTACAAAGCTATGGTGCTACGATAATTGTAGCGGTTTAAGGGTTACCTGTTTTCAATAAGCACTTTGTTCGCTTAGACTTTTCGCTTATTCAATACAATAAGCGGTAACGTGTGAGGAAATTTAGTGATAAGCCGCAGCAAAACGACACCGCTTTCAACACACTTCTCACCGATTCTAACACTCCACGTATTGTTGTCCTACGGTGAGTTCAATTTCCAGAAATCTGTCATCAGTAGGATGGAGAGATACAATTGTGTAGAAGTCTATCGCATCTTTCCGCGTATAATAGACACTAAAATAATAATATAATATATCCTCACGCCTTCCCACAAGGGTCCCCGAAGGGGTAGGCAGGCATAATAGACACTATGTGTATGTATATGTAATTTAATCGTGATGTAAGTGTTGAGATTACCACCAAACTTAAATTGAGCCTGTCCAAATGCACCAACGAAACTTTCGTTGTGGAAAAACATAAAAAAGTGACCCAATTTTCTTTCCCCTTCAAACACAGCCTGCAATAAAACCGCTCTAAAATCCCGTATTCCGCAAACTTTCCCAGATTTTAAGTATAATCCCGAGGCTGTAGTAAAGTGACCCGGATGAAAAGGTGCAAACAAAGTACAGGGTAGTATCCCTTAGCCCTTTGTTAACGATGACGAGGACCTACAACCTGTGCAGACCCACCTGTAATTTGGATTACGTTTTATAATCTTATGCATTATCTTCACCACGCAGCATTTTGCTTTCGTTTTAATGCAGATCTAATTATTTTAGCGTGATTTCTTCTTCATACATTGCCACAGGAGTCAGAGGTAGTGGAGTAGGCAGAGGTGTTATGAATATGAAGACGGTCGTCGTTCTTCAAAGCGAAGATACCATACCGTATTTGAACTTTGTTTTTAAACTGCATAGGGCATTAATGGTAAAGAAGAAATTCAAATGTATTTCCTGAGAATTTCCAACTGACTCTTGATATTTTTTATAACTGAATAATAATTAATATTAATATTTTTCAATATTATTAAATATTAATTTACATAACATATTTATAAAAAACATTAATAAAATAATGTGTCATATTAATTAACCTTAAAAGCGAATATCCCAATTTTTTCTATTACTCTAATTTTAATTAGAAAACTCGTGTTTTTATATATATACATAAACACTAGCTGTCCCGACCGGCTTCGTTTGGGCGAAAAAAATAAAGTTCGATAAACACGATCGCACTGCCATCTCAGTATCGGGTTTTGGACAATTGGACCTTTCTCGAATTCATTTGAACACACATTTTTTTTATCGGTTTGGAGGACTTAAATAATACATACGCACAGAAATACCTATTATATACGTATGGATTTAACAACTCAAAAAGGGTTTCCAACCCTTATTTTAACCGACGATTTCAACCACGACTAAACGTCTTTGCATTTATTCACAAAATACATTTTGCTGGTTTCCTTCACAATTTTACATGCAGTTTAAAAAACAACACCATTAAAGGCAACGAAGTAAGCTAAATAAGTAAGTACGTATCCATATTTATTGGTTATTTATATATTATATTAATGACGTCACTAGTGCGCACTAGTGACGTCATTAATTGGTACGTGACCCACACTGCCAACAAGTTTGGCCAACAATTAGTTGAAGCGATTTTTTCTAACCGACTTCTTACAGAACAGGTAAGTTTCGGCACCATTAAAATTTTCCGGTGCTGTGATTATCTGAAGTTTAAGTATCAGTGATATAGTAAGTTCTCCTCTCTGAGAATCTAAAGGTCGTGGGTTTGATTCCAATTAAGGTTGAAAATGAAGAAAACCATCGTACATATTGATATATATATATATATATATATCTGTATATACATATCGCCAGAAAAATAAGTGTTTTTTATACCACAAAGGTGATATGGCACTCTGGTTATTAAAAAGGAACTATAAAAAATTACCACTATTACTTTACTCTTTGGGTGTCTAACAAGCATACGACCCGCCTGATGGTAAGCGGTAAACACTGGGGTATCGCTCGAGCGTTGCCGATCCTGCGGGAATCTTTTCACGCCCTTCTTGAAGTATTCCATGAACTTTAATTAGTGATTTTGTCAAAATCTTTAGTTTCTTTAATCGTGTAGCTGTCAATTTTAAAGTGCCGTGTGTAGTGGCATAGATCGAGCTGACCATCTGCGGCCAAGCTCACGTATAATTCATACTAAAATCGCGACTGCTCTGGAATATTCTAGAACTTTCTGTCTAGACGCACTCATTGGTCGCACATTCGGTAGTCGGAAATAAGCCTTTTAAACTCGATTGAGAATTGAGAAATATTCAGACTCTATTTCCGGTGGAGATATATTTTTAGGTGCCAACGTGACAGATGGCGAGTTCATCGCCATTAATCAGGACCCGTGGTGGCTTAGTGCTTTGATTAGTTGCCTGCAACACAAATATAGCAAGTTCGAATCCCGACTGTACCCTTGAGTTCTGAACTTAAGTATGTATATATTTAAATACGACTCTTTGTTATCTCAAAATGGCAGGGATAAGTAATTTGACCATTACAAGCAGTTAATATTATTAAATAAGTTAATATTGTTGCAACAAAAAATCGTTGATTTGGGTGAAATATTTTACGTCGTTAGTATTGTAGTAAGTTTGGATTAATATCGGAATAACGCCGAAAATTGCCGGTGTAATACTGGTCTTAACCAAATTTATACTTAAAAATTTACTATAGGCAATTTTGACTAGCATTTTTAATACAATGTTTCACATGGAAGGCGTGGTGGCTGAGTTCTTACATAGGGTGCAGGTTCAGGCGCCGGTGGTTGTACCAATGGGTTCTTTCTGAACTTCAGTAGAGCTTTATGGCGAGGGAACTTATATTACTTTTATAAAAGTTGTAAATATATCTCCGCCAAAAAGTCTCGCCTACAGCTTCGGGGACGCTTGTTGGAAACGATTAATATATTTTGTCAGTAATGTATCTCCTTATAGTATACAATTTATGTTTATATAATGTGTCTGAGATAATAAATATAATAGTTGACTTCTAGAAGTTGTTGTGAATATATCCTCATGACGATGAAATAAAACAAATGTCTTCAAAGATAACATTATTCACTTCCTAACATATATTTTTGTTCTTTTACTGTAACTATTACAAACATACAAATCATCAGGCCGAGTCCCTAACTAGACAGAGAGGATAGAGCGCCAGCTCTCTCTAGACTTACATACCTCTGTCGCTTCGTCTATAGTTCTTCTGTGCGTGTGTTGGTCACTGAACTCCTAAACAGCTGGACCGATTTTAATGTTTTTTTTTGTGTGTTGAAATGGTTTAGATTCGTGAAGCTTTCATTCTTTCACCCAAGCAAAGCTGGGCGGGACAGCTATTATATAAATAATTTTGGTAGCACTATTTTACACCATACTATTATAAAACAGAGATTTAAATAATAAAGGAAATAAATCTATAGATATGAAATCAAATTATAGTTGGAAATGACGCCGTCTACAATCTTACAATACGTCTTGCTCGATGCTGCCAGCACCTGAATGATGATAAATGTTGCCAGTAATGCGTGGAATTTACAGCCTTCGTAGGAAATGCACTTTCAAGATGGCGTTTCATGCAGATTTATGTAGGTGTTAGTTTGGGGAAATATATATGGCTGAAAAACATGTTATTATTAGGGGCAATAATTCAATAAATTTTTTCTAAGATTTGTATTTATTCGAACTTTTAATAGTACGATCCATTAGGTATCTGTTACTTTTATCCACATACTTTGGTCCTGTCGAAGCCATCAAAAGATCTAAAAGTTATTTTAATTAAGATTTGTAAAGTTATTTTCGTCTATTGTCAACATTGCATAATGCACTCGGCTGTGAGTTTGGACGGGAAAATCGCAGAACAGCTTGGTTTTTTTCAGTGCCTCGGTTGCACTGAAAAAGTCTTCGGGTAAAAACTTCAGGAAGCATTGAAATATGTAACATCAAAATATTTTGATGTTACAATTTTCTCGCCCGGGTGAAAAGCTAAACTACCTGAAAAACGATCGCAGCGCCACGTATCGGGTCCAAGTGTGATGTAAGCTACCCTATCTTTCAAGTTGGATCAAACTGCACACGGTGTGCAAATTTGATTAAAATCGGTTAAGTAGTTTAGGGGTCCATCGCGGACAAACTACGTGACACGTAATTTATATATATTAAGACTATATATTTTACATCGTACGACCATTCATGTATTTTTCCCGGCTGTAGTTGTGTTAAATGCATCGAATACAAAATTTTAATGAAAATTGAATGGTCAACAATGCAATTGGCAATCAAATCTCTTTTTGCTCTATCACTCCTGCTGTGTATCCACTGCACAGGAAATTAAAAGAGTAATGAATTTTTCATACAAAATGGCAGCACCAAATGACATGTTGTGCCGCAATATTTGTGAAACCCGACCACGTACGACAGACGAATTAATAGCTAATGAAATTACTATTGTGACCGCAATAAAACGCTAATGCCTACTCTAGGTAAATAAAGGTGGCCTTTACATGTGGCTTTACATTTTACATCAATATCTATGAATTGATAATTAACTGACTTGACATTTTGTTAGATCCTCACGCCTTCCCAGAAGGGTCCCCGAAGGGGTAGGCAGATGTGCATAGGTAGTACCCACACACCCACTTTCCGCCAGATGTATTTTAGGTGTCAACATTACAGATGGCGAGTCCATCACCGTTACGATCAAGCTCGACTATACATACATACATATCATCACGCCGAGTCCCTAACGGGGTAGGCAGAGAGTATAGAGCGCCAGTTCTCTCTAGACTTACATACCTCTTTCGCTTCGTCCACATTCATCAATCTCTTCATACATGCTTGTCGGTTTCGAGTACTCTTGACGTTCCCGACTATACCTACGCCTTTGAATTGCTTCTCAGACGTATGCAGGTTTCCTCTCCGTAAAGCTCGTGGTGTGACTAACCACTGTACTTAAGTTCTGAAAAGCTCGTACTACAGCACAGCTACAGGCTACAGTCGGGATTCGAACTTGCGATCTTTGTGTCGCAGGCAACTACTCGAACCACTCGGCCGTTTTTATTGTATACTAGTTGTCCCGCCCAGCTTCGCCCGGGGGAAAATTCAAACTTCCTGAAACACGATCGCAACGCCACCTATCGAACCCACCTACCAAATTTTATTGAAATCGGTTTAGCAGTTTAGGAGCCCATCGCGGACAAACTACGTGACACGTAATTTATATAATAATCTTAATAAGATTATTTTGTAGTGAGTATACGGGCGTGGTTAACAGTTACACGTGCTATACATCCGCATTAAGATTTTGGACACAATTGCTGGTTGCGCTTTTAAAACTTTTGAACAAATATTTTTAAACACTGCAACATTGCGTACTATGTAGATATGATGGTAGGATTTATTGACATTTGTGAGAACTATGAATAAACGAATGTACGTAATAGAGATATTTGCGTCAAAATAAAGGCTGGTCCGTCAGATTCCATCCAAATAATTCAAGCATAACCAAAAGTAGAATCCTGTGGTTTTGCTTTACAAAGTATGATGTGTTTGTTTCTAAAGTTAATTAGCGGAAAAAAGTGAAAAGTTTCCGTACAACAAATAACCGGGTACCAGAGGACCATACCGGGAGAAGAGCTCTAGAATCAACTCATTAGCATTGCCACAGAATAAATTTTGGAGAGACCCTCTCTACCGAGTACTCCGCTTAATATCCGCAGAGCGGTCGAGTTAATCTATTCTTACATTTCCCTGTGCTCCTGGTAGTTGCCGTAAAATTTATTTAAATTTTAAACTTTGAAATTTGTTTCACAACTTCATGAATAGGAAAGAGAACAAGCTTTTTATTTAAGTTTTTATTATATCCGATTCATCTATTTACTATATAGACATTTGTGAAGGCAACAAATTTATTATCAACTAGATTTTGCCCGCGTGGACTTTCTTAAAGTAGGCTTAGTATTTTTTGGGATTAAAATGTAGCCTATGTTCTAATCCTAGGTGTAAGCCGTCATTATTTAAATTTTCAGCCAAATCAGTTCAGCAGTTTTGCCATGAAAGAGTAACAAATATAAAAACTTTCGCCTACAGTTATATATTAGGAAGATTTAATAACAAAAACAATTATAAGTATGTACATTGAAAAAAAATTGTTATTTTATTATGACACAAGTCGATACTCGTATAGACCCATCAAGGCAACACGTTGAAATGAAGAACAATTCAAATATACGTTTACGTATAGAATAGCTGAGAGGGTATACAGACGACGGCACATCTGGCTTTGACAGGCAGAAAGCGAACCTTTAGAAAATTGCTTACCAGTCCACTGGTTTATCGGCGCAAATTGCTTGAAAAAGATCGTCAACGATCGCGCTTCAATAATATTAAATCGCGGTACCCATGATTTTTGCAACTGTATTTTGAACTAGCTTCATTTACTTCGAGCTCTCTTGGCGGTTACTCCTGTAACTTATGAGCGCCTGGTACTTCGCTGCTTACTCAATCAATGAACTAGTTTGTAGTATATATTCGCTTTTTCACAAAGGTCCCCCAAAGGAGTATGAGTAAGGGGTTTAGTTATAATATTATGGGTAAGTATTTAAGTTGTTCATGTGAAAATATGAAAGTTGGTACCCCTTCTGAGCTCCAAAATCTGCTTCTGAAGAAATCCACTTACGTAGAATAGTCCGTCAGATCAGTGACATACGAAAGTATTGTTTCCTGGTAATATCCACCTATTAATCAAATTACTTCAAACCTATTGAGAATTTACTACTTATGACAAAAGAAATAAAGGAGTGAAATTGCAAATTCTCACATAATTATTATAGTTAGTATGTAACTAATTTAACTTATTTTCGGATGAATGTCCGTATATTTGAAGTACCTACTGTGAGAAGACTTCGAATATGATGAGATGTGAAATGTTTAATTCCAACGCAACAATCGCTCTTGATGTTTGCGTTCACCTATTACAACGATCCAGACACGAACACCGCTGCGTTATTGTACGAATGCAATATGGGTACGTGCACCAAAATACAGATTTCAATAACGGATTGTTGTTGATTGTTCGTGTTCTATGCACCTGGTCATTAATTAATGTTGCAAACAAACGTAGCGTACAAACGAGAACGTTTCAATTTTAAAACTTCATGTTTGATGTGCGAGGAGCCCATTTTAATTTGCGAGGGAAACTTTTCATTTTCATTTCACGTACAGGGCATTTCCGGCATGGATGTCGAATAAAATTGTAACGGGATACGAGTTCATGTGTTGCGGTTGAAAAACTATTTTGATCCTGACAACAATGGCAGTATGGCGGCCAGTTTGTCTGGTGGCGACGAGAGTGTTTTGGTTACGTTAAAGTTGGCGCATGGAACAACTAGACCGCAAGCCCTATATGCGCTTTCTGATGTTAATCAAGATCCTAAATACATAAGTAAATACTACACTTTTGTAAACTTTACCTAAAACAAGTTATTTATTTAAATCACAGGCGTCGTAAAAATATTAATCAAATACAAATTGTAATCCGCAGTAAGCTTGTTGTAAGCTAAGCAGTTGGAGGCTAAAATATTAATGACATTTTCAATGTAAATTTTTTTATACCACTAAGCTGGTATACAAGCACGCAGCCCGCCTGATGGTAAGTGGTCACCCTATAGACGCTTGGGGTTGCTGATTTGGGATCAGCAAAATGTCATATGCAAATTTATTATCGTTAAACAGTAGATTCTAAACCGTATTACAGATAAACCATAAACACAAAGATAAGAGGCATAGAGTAGCAATAGACGCCATTTTCTTTCAACTTATATACGTACATTTTCAGCGGCTTAGTTGCTCAAAAGGAAGACAGAATCTCGCAGGCGTCCGTTATCAATAGAATTGTAGCAAGCTGACTACGTGCTTCATAAGTGCCGAGATTGCAGCCACCGTTGAAAATTATGTTCAAAAGTTGCAACGCCCAAGTCACAAGTAAGAATAGGACAATTTTCAACGTCTGGCAGCTCTCTTCCATTGTTAGTGCTAACAAAAGGACTTATACCTCATACAGCGTCAAACGGGACGTATTTAATACCGTTGTCCGGTATAACGATAATGTTATAATAGTATACGATGTAGGGGAATGGACGCCGGAATATATATTTCAGGAATTTAATTTCGTGTCTAAATACAGAGGGAACTAGCGCTGTATTCTCTCTGCTTAAATCCTGAGTGGCTCGCGTATATATATATATATAAGTATGTATGTTTAATTCAACATTGCATCCCTTTCCATAGTCTTCTGGAAACAGAGAGTAGAGCGCCAGTTCTCTTTAGACTTGCAGATTTCTTACGCTTCATCCGCAGTCATTAGAACATCTGTTCCGGGAATACTTAAAATGTTCACCCAAATCTATTTAAATATCAACGATACTACTAAATACACATAATAGAATACGAGTGCAAACACAAGATACTGCTAGTTCAATAATATGTTTTACCTATTATTGATAAATGAATATTTTGATTCATTAGTTATGAGAAAATGACATCGCAAAAATACATTGGAATGCTTTCCAAAGCGACTGTCAGTGATGACAAATGCGATTTGTTGATTGATGGGAGGCATCAATAAGCTTTATCGAAAGCCATTTTAAATGTTTCAGTCCCTGATTGATACCGGATTGCCGATTTGTTTGTATCTATGCGAATGAAGGCATATAGCAGAGTTTTAAGTCCTGCATGTCGCGTTCATCCATATTTCTAGAGCAGACAAAAGAAATAAATAATGCCATAATTATTCAAGAGTGCGAATCAGACAAAGTTTTGGACGTCATATACATCTAGCCTCTAAACATTCTTGAATTCTTTATTACAATAGCACGCCATTGTCAGTGTACGCCAACATATGTATAAGGTTCTCTGATGTACCAACTTAGACACAAGTACAATTTTCCCTTTGTATGCCAGACCTATCAAATATACAATTTAAAAATATTTTTATCCAAATCAAATTCAAAATAATTTATCTTTTTACATTTTTACTGACACAGAAAGAGAAAACATAAAAAAGGAATAGAAAACAAATCAACTAGCCAGGTACCAGGATTACATAAGTGAACAGGTGTTCACAGTTGCTCCACACCAATATATCCGACCGCACCTGCGGGCCGAGACGGGTCATACTCTGAAAAGGGTCTAACATAAACAGGGGTAACCTAAAATAGCTGGCTGTGGGCTCGAGTGTCACTGAATCAATTAAATTGTCACCACGCTGTCAGTACGGTTGCCTCTACACACCTAAACTAGGTAACTCTTTACTCTAACATGCATAGACAACCGCCATATTCAACAAAAAAAAACTATGTTTTTGCTTACATACATAAACGCGCTTACGATAAAAACAATACGATCAAGATAGCCGGAACGTGGTCTTTCTCCGTCTCTTCTTCCATACAATTTCGTATTGTGTGTCTGCCTCTAACTAGGTAAAGAAGAAGAAGGAAAAAATCCTCTATATGTGTGCAAACAGACAACACTTCATGGCAAAAACTAAAGAAAAGAGAGTGGAAAACTTTGGAATTCAACCTAGTAACTTGTGTTACAGGCCACTCTAACCACTCGACTACCGCGGCTTTCCAAATAATGATTCCCTTTATTAAGCCGATTTTTTTAAACTGCTAATCCCCAATGCAAGTACCAGGTTTACATAATACACAAGAATATATGCAGGAATAAAAATAGAACAGTATAAAGCGCGTGCTCACGGACGGTTATCACGCATGAATGCTGATCAAACGCGATTATCCCCCGAAGCGTGTGTGTGGGATACCTCGCCGAGCACGGAGCACCATCGGTTTTTAATGTGCGTACTAGTCTTTTTTGTATTTTTTATCTAGGGTTGACGTCCTTTCTAGACATGTATTTCTTTTACAAGATACAAAATATACCAAACGGCCTGAGGGCATCAACATACTGGCTTGATTTTTATATGAAACTATCAAATACCTAATAATATTTTTCCTGAAATGTTCCAAATTATACACAGCCAAGACAGTTGCCTGTCAGTCTTCGATTAATTATCTATGCATTAGTTTATTCATAAATTAAGAAAAGAATTTTATGAAAACATAAAATTCGTAAATCAAAATCAAACATGCTTTCGATAGTTCTCATGCTACGTTACATATCCGCTTCGAGTATTTTCACCCGATGATGAATTTCATGCAGAATATTCATACGTTCTAAATGCAAATTAATACCACTCCGTTTTCATGACGCCTTGGTAATTGATGGAAATATTATTATATCTTCCTATTTACTCCGAAGTGGTATCTGTTCTGATTTTATTAGATCAATATTTCGATATTTATTCATGAACCACAAAAGAAATATCATTATTAGCATACATAATTGAAATATCGTATTTGAATTATCATCAATATGGATTACATATACACACATATCATCACGCCGAGTCCCTAACGGGGTAGGCAGAGAGTATAGAGCGCCAGTTCTCTCTAGACTTACATACCTCTTTCGCTTCGTCCACATTCATCAGTCTCTTCATACATGCTCGTCGGTTTCGAGTACTCTTAACGTTCCCGTCCTTGAGAGTCCGATCTATTTGGTCCAGGTAGTTGGAACGTGGCCTTCCTCTGCCTCTTCTTGCACACACTTTTGCTTTGTATATCTGTTTCGTCAATCTTTCTTCACTCATCCTTTCTATGTGTCCAAACCAACGTAACATGCCTTTCTTCATCTTTACAATCACGCCCTCATTCACGCCAGTTGATTTGCGAATCTCTTCATTGCGAATTCGATCTAATATCGTTACGCCGCACATTTTTCGAAGAGATCTCATCTCGACTGCATTCAAGCTATTTTCATACTTCCTCTGACATACCCAGGATTCGCTGCCATACAATAAGGTAGGTACCAATATCGCGTTGTGGACAGCAACTCGAGCATTCTTGCTCAGACTTTTACTGCCCATCAACGCCGACATGGCTCCATTCACCTTATTTCCGGCAGTTATCCTTCTTTCAATATCTTTTTCATACTTTCCATCTCGTGTGAACATGCTTCCAAGATATACAAATTCATTCACTTGCTCTAGAATTTGCCCATTTACCGATATTGCACACTCGGTCACTTGTTCATCTCTTTCGAATACCAGAACCTTAGTCTTGCCAGCGTTTAGGCGCAGCCCCTTCTTTTCACATTCTTCTTTCATTATGGTAACTAGTGACTGCAGTTCGCCCTCTGATGACGCCAGTAAAACCGCGTCATCGGCGTATAGTAGGCAGTTGACCACTAAGTTTCCCATTTTCACTCCACATCCGTTCGTTCTTAGTGCTCTCAGACAGTTATCTAGATATATAATGAACAGCCAGGCAGACATGATACACCCTTGTTTGACCCCCGACTTCACATCAAACCAGGGTGACATCTCACCGTTAACCCTAACGCACGCCTCGCTATCACTATAGAGTGATTTCACGGCATGCAGTAGGGAACTGCTCACTCCATATCCAGGCAACACGTCCCAGAGTTCCTTTCGTACGACTCTATCAAATGCCTTCTCTAAGTCGACGAAAGCGCAGAAAACCCTTTGGTTAATATCCAAAAACTTTTCCGCGATTCCGCGAAGCGAGAAGGTTTGATCCATACATCCTCTTCCTGGTCTAAATCCACCTTGGGATTCCCAGAGAAACCTTTCGGATCGCTCTTGCATTCTTATCGTCAGGATCTTCGTGTACACTTTACTAGCTAAGCTGACCAAGCTGATGGCTCTGTAGTTGGAGCAGTCCAATCGTGATCCCTTTCCTTTATAGAAAGGCACGATGACTGCTCGCCTCCAGTCGTCCGGAACATCACCCCTTTCCCAGCAAAGATTGCATAGCAAATAGATGACGTCCCAGACCGCTGGTCCACCGTACTTGATCATCTCAGCCGTAATCCCATCTATTCCCGCAGCTTTTCCACATTTCAGACTTCTTATCGCACTTACAATCTCTCCCATACTTATTTTATCCGCTTTAGGATCCTCGACAGATTCTGTTGGAGGCAGCTCTATGAGTAGATCAGCGGCATCATCATCATACATATCTTTGTAGAATTCACTCCATCGCCTGAGGACGTCAGTTTTGTCAGTTAGTATGTCATTGTCCTTCGAAATAATCACATTCATCCTACTACTAGCTGTAACACAATTTCTGGACTTCTTAACTTCCCTCCAAAAAAGTTTTGCATTGTCCTTGAAATTATGCGACAGTTTTTCGTCTACAGTCATTTGGAACCTCTCACGCTTCTGAGCTATTATCTCCTTCGTACGATTTTTTTGCAGGCGATATTTTTCTTTCATCTTTTCTTTCATACTTTCACTTGAGCTGGACATAGCCAAAATGTCTTGCCTTGCATCCTTCTTCTTTTTAACTTCTTCTTTCACTTCATCATCCCACCAACCATCGCCATTTTTGGTTGTCCGCCCTTTCGAAATGCCACAAACCTCTTTCGCGGCGCATAAAATGCTGGACTTCAGGAACTGCCAACAAACATCGACACTCTCATACACATCTTTCGGGGGACAGGCTAGCTGTTCAGATACCCTTTCTTGATATCTGTCTCTAATAGCCGCATCTTGAAGCCTCCAGCTTTTGATGCGGTCTGCGACTGCAGAACAGGGACCCCCAGCACGGGATCGCCAGCCCGCGAACAGACCCCTTATTCTAGTTATAACTAGAAAGTGGTCCGTTCCCAGGTCGGCTCCCCTATACACCCTGGTGTCCATCACCTGTGTTCTGAGTCGCTGATCTATTAGAAACAGATCTATCATGCTTCGCTCATTTTTCCGTTCCCATGTATACTGATGAATCCTCTTGTGGTCGAACATGGTGTTCGCCACAAAAAGGTCTCTCTCCATGCATACATCTAATATCAGCTTGCCTGCCTCGTTCACTCTCTTATCACCATACTTGCCGAGTACTGCCTCGTAATCCTTACGGGCTGTCCCGACCCATCCATTCAGATCACCACAAATAATCAGCTTTTCATTCCCTTCTTTCGTCTCTAGAACATTACTCACACATTCCCAGAACTTATTCAGGTCGCAAGTGTCCGCTGAGGCCACCGGAGCATACACCGCGACTAAAAATAGTCGGGTAAGGCCTATTTTAAAGCGAGCCCAAATAAGTCTGGGGCTCACCGCATCATAACTTATCATACATTCTGCCAAGCGGCTGGATAGTAGAATTCCCACTCCCTGGCAGGCGTGCTCGGTGTTTGCCACTCCTGACCACAGCACTAAACTCCCGCCCGGGAGCTCGTCTACTCCACTACCCTTCCGCTTGGTTTCAGACAGGCACACAACATCTAACTCGCTCTCTGTCATAACATCGATCAATTCGTTCATCTTATCAGCCATACCTCCTCTTACATTCCATACACCCATCCTACACTCCACACTCCACTCCCCGCCGTGAGGCACTCCGCGTGATGGGTGGCGGTCCCCATCGCCGCACTGTGCTGAATTTTTCGCACCAGCGGGGACGGACTGGTGCGCGTCGCCTCGGGGGCACGCCCTAACAGCCGTCCGGCCAATGCGCATCGAGTGGAATTGCAGCCCTCTGGGCTGGCAGGAATCGCGACGTGCACGCTTCCACTGTGATCCCCATATGGATTAATATTTCTAATATTAAGCCGTGGTGGCCGAGTGGTTCGAGCAGGAGTCTGCTTCGCAAAGAAAGCAAGTTCGAATCCCGACTGTTGTACCAATGAGTTTTTCTGAGCTTAAGTAAAATGATTAGTCAAGCCACGAGCTTTTACGGTAAAGGAAAAAATCGAGAGGAAACCTGCATACGTCTGAGAAGCAATTCAAAGGCGTATGTATAGTCGTGCTTGAGTAACGGTGATGGGCTCGCCATCTGTCACGTTGGCACCTTAAATCTCTGGCGGAAAGTGGGTGTGTGCGTACTACCGATACACCTCTGCATACCCCTTTGGGGACCCTTATGGTGCGTGAGGATAATATTAAGGTATTTTTCTTATGTATGAGGATTTTCGACGAGTTCATATATCAAAGACGAGTATTTGTTTGATTTCATATCGCAAATGTAAAGTTTATACGTTACATAAATTAAACATAAAAAAAACTTAAGTGTTGCATAAAATATACTTCATGTATCCCAACTACAAGAAACCAGGGCAGCATAAAAGGTTCTACGTGTATTGCAAATGCTTTTATGTTAATTCTAGAAGATCTCCAGGTGCATTGCTAGCAAGACTTTATTTTATGTGAAAGCTTACTTGTGTTATGCCCAGCCGAACCTCTCGTCTCGTCCAATGTTGGAACTTTTTACTGCAGTTTGTTTTATTATGCCCTGGTATTTTTCAGTCAAGATGTTTCGTCGTTTTATTGATCCCCTTTTAAGGGTCCTCTTTGATGAACTTAATAAATTTCCAAATGATTCCTATCCATATACTATTCTTATTTTTTCCTATTAGGTCTACGAATAATAACGTTGCTGGTTCAGTTGTTATTTAGTTACACAGCGTTTATTATAAAAGTACTAACTAATAGCTGCAAATTTATTGTCATTAGATAAACGACAACAGCATGCAATCCTACAGAAATTTCTTCAGAATAAATTATATTTTAGGTTCTTTTCTGTACCTCTGACAACTGTATTAAATAAAAAAGTTACATTAAAGCGTGGTTAAACAAACAAATTTTCGCCTTTATATTTTATTATATTTGATTTTTTCTGGAATTTTTAAGAATATATAAAATCGGTCTATTGCTTTTTGAGCCAATTCTTTACAAACATACTTACATACAAACATACATACAAAACTTTCCTCTTTATAATATTAGTAGGTATAGATTCGTTAATGGAGCTAATAATCTATCTTTGAGTGTCAAATGTCATATAATTCCGTTCAGCCGTTTTGGCGTGATGTGAATCAAACATCGTCAAAATCTACATTAAGTTATAAACTGACATGATTCTAGTCTATTCTAACATGCCGTCCTAGCAACACAGAATCACTGTGCTATACATCTATGTACATATGTACTGAAGATTTCCGATTCGCTGGCTGCGAGTAGATAAGCTCATCGCTTATGATTTCCTGGTAATGCTTAGTGCTTATTCACAGCAGAAGGGACTTTATTTCTATATGCCATTGGCACAAACCCAGTATGTGTTAGAATTGAACTTCGAATCGACTTTTAACGGACCAATGACGTAATTTCTAATCTGACCAATTAGATCTTCCTAAATATTTCGGTTTATAAAACCAGTCAGTATAAAGTGTGTTTGGTATACAAAACAAATACATAATGAAAAACAGCACAAACGAAAAGAAACGTTGAAGCGACATTATTTATCAATATTTAAAACTGCTCATTACAATTAAAGGTCGAAGATATATCTTAAAAGCGATATAACGTTAAAGTTAGTCTACTATTGCTGAAGTGTGAACAAAGCAATACGCTCACGCCTGTATTCCTCAGGACATCACTTTGAGCCACATGCTACACACCTATATGGCGTCGTCCCTTCGCCCTGAGACCCTCTTAAACTACAGACTTACTTTGCTATATGTATGTACGTATTAAGAAAATACTTTCCATGTGAACGAACTCTCTCGAACTCGAAACTGAACGCAACACATACAAAGTTATAAAATTTGCATATTCCGTGCAATTTTCAGGACTTTACTAATGTTTTTCAGCTTAAATTTGTATATGTTAACGTTCATACCTTTACGCTTTCTAACAAGGATCTCTATAGAGTTATGCAAAAGTATATATAACCCGACATTGTACCGAACCCTCATTAAATTTCATCTCAAACGTATGCAGGTTTTCTCTATGTTTTTTCTTCACTGTAAGGTCGATTGATAGCTGTCAGCTTCTCATTTATTTAACATTCAGTTAATTCAAGTATTGCATACGAACTACCATCTTAAAACGAAGTGAACCCAAATTTACCCAGAGTTCGATTCATACGGATCAATCGCATACACCCCGCTCACTATATAATTTTTAATAACCAAAATAAATTGATATTTATTTACGCTATCAATAATGATACTATAGTGTACTAAAGAGAGTGAGCAAAAACGGAAATACATACATATTTCTGTTGTATGTAATAAGAACGCTCAAGATTTCAGGAAGTAAAATCTAATCTACGAAAGTATATAAAAACTTAGATCATAATTAGTACACGCCATAATAATGCCCCCATTACGGTCGAGTCGAGTGTGCGGTACAATACGCGAGCCTGGCATGTCCACTTGATAAAATGACCCTCATTTGTCTAGCCTTCCACTGGTATAAATAAATGAATGTAGTTTTATAATACAATGGTTTTGTTTTTGTGATATCAGAGTGGCTTTCGAGGTTTAATTAGGCCATTGCACTCAGAGTAAAAGATCCCCATGAACATTTTCACAATGTATTGATTACTAGGGACCCGCCCCGGTTTCGTTCGGGTACATGCAACAACAATTTTTCAACCAATTTACGCAAAATCTTAACAAATTATACACTTAAACCTTTTCCGCGAATTAATCTGGTAAGAAAGGCATGAAAATCCGATCGGTATTTTATAGCGTAAAGACAGACAGGTGGGGGACTAAGTTATTTATTATATTCCTCAGAAATCAGTCTGTCTATTAGTAAAAAAAAACATATTTATAGTTGTTTCCGAGATAAACCCGAACATACAGACGACAAAATGCGATTTTGTTACAAGTACTTCATAAAAGTAATATCTGCCTTGGTGGGCGACTAGTTTAAGTATTAAACGTGCTCGGTTCCAAAGAGTATTTTTATAAACTTACGTAAGGGGACTTGTTTTACCTCCGTGAAGGATCCCGAAGTCAGTATAACCACATATATGCAGTACGTTGACCCGTAAGTTGGCACAAATTCCACACAAACTTCTAAACTGAGCTAAGCTGATGGAGGCTAGTTAACGATATAGATATATACAATGTTAAATTAATAATAGACACAGGACCACTAAGATGTGGAAAACAGGGTTATTTTCGCACAAACAAAAGTCCAATGCGAATCCAAAGCCTAAATCCTTAAGCAGTCAGGACACATCAAAACAAATATATTAATAACTAGCTGTCCCGCCCAGCTTCGCCCGGGTGAAAAAGTAAAATATCCTGAAACACGATCGCAGCGCCACCTATCGGGTCCAATTGTGGTGTAAGCTATCCTATCTTTTAAGTTGGATCAAACTACACACTGTGTGTAATTTTGATTGAAATCGGTTAATTAGTTTAGGAGCCCATCGCGGACAGACAACGTGACACGTAATTTATATATATTAGGATGTAACTGCATATTCAATACAAAGAACATTTTTCATAAATCTACAATGAGATAAATAAAAAAATTACCAAGACATCAACACCAGTGGGTGGTGGCACACTAGGCTGTATTATGTATGGAAAATGAGAGGGAGAGGTTTCGTGCCCGACCGTAACGAGACTAATAACTGCGCTACGTTCATGTTTGCCTAGTATTTTATCCTTCGTGAGCGTTTTTATTATAAGGGGCATATATACTGTTACAAGAGATCGGTGTTAAGAACGGTTTATTGAATCATCGAAAACCTTTTTTTCTTTCTAGCCAAAATGCACGTTGTCTCAGGAAATTGGGACATTGTATAAATATGTACAATGTCCCATAGCCAATTTGCCATCTGATAAAACTACTCTCTGTCTCTCCGACTTTGTAAAACCATATATTACCGAACTATTTGACGTAGTATGTTTGAAATTAACCGGCCTCTAGTCTTGGGGAGAAACCGCAAGATACATACATACATATCGTCATGCCGAGTCGTCGAGACGCCGAGACGCCGAGGTAGAGAGTATAGAGCGCCAGTTCTCTCTAGACTTGCGAACCTCTTTCGCTTCGTCTACATTCATCAGTCTCTTCATACATGCTCGGTTTCGAGTACCGCAATAAATCTAATAAAATTCGAGTCTGTTTGTAATATTGAAATAACAGCTTTTTACTACATGCATATGAATATATATACGGTACATACACCAAAATAACATATTTTTCAATTTTTGTCTGTCTGTCTCCCTGTCTGTTTGTTCCGGCTAATCTCTGAAACGGCTGGACCGATTTTGATGGGACTTTCATTGGCAGATAGCTGATAGATAGAAAAAGGAGTAACTTAGGCTACTTTTAATTTAGAATCAGATTTTTTATAAATTATCAAATTCCAGGCGGAGAAGTCACGGGCGCGGGCTAGTATATAATAAAGTATAAGGCCGTGCCATTTCTATCCTTTTATTTGAGCAACGTAATTTACGTTATTTTTTATGTGCAAAGAATATTAGAAAACCCGAGCAAGTGGCAGCAACGAAAACAATTATTGTTATTATTACGTGTATAAATAGCGACAAAACGTAACCCGCTTACATTTGCCGGGATGTAGCGTATTTTTGAGCTATATTTTTGCAAAAGACTCGTGTAATAAGTATGCCAGCCTGGTAGATATCTCCGCATTTCCCTTAGGAAATGAAACCGGGTGAATTGTCGCGGTAACCATCAACGGTTAGTGCCGAACGGTAGGGCTGCCTAATGGAAAAATTGGAACGGAGTAAATTACAGTTTTTATCGTTTAAAATTGTGTTTTACGAAATGAGGGTCAGATTTTTCAAACTACCATTTTTTCAGTAGGAAAACATCCTGTGAAAACCAATATGTACAGACTAAGAATATGGTGACTCATGGACGGGTGTGAGTCAGCGACTGTCTAGCCGTCTCACTCTCATTTAAATACAGAAAGGATGAGTTAAAATGGTTAAAAAAAAGATATATTATATTCTCACGCCTTCCCACAAGGGTCGCCGAAGGGGTAGGCAGAGGTGATAGGTAGTACCCACATACCCACTTTCCACCAGAGATATATTTTAGGTGCTAACGTGACAGATGTCCGTCGCCGTTCCTCAAGTACGACTGTAAAATCAAAATCAAAATCTTTCTTTCAACGTAAGGGACACAGGAAACACGTAGTAAATTTCTTCTCAAGCGCTTCCTCTCGATGTTTTCCTTCACCGTTAAACTCGTGGTGTGACAAATCACTAAAATAATGATATCATAAAAAAGATATGCAATGCCAAGATATGCAAGTAAGACTAGATATGTATGTATATTTAATTGTATTATTGTGATAAGAAGACAATGATTTTAAAAATTTTATTGAACACCCGTTTTTTAATGCAACGTTGAGTTACAAAATATACCCTGGTCTCATATAACTCAGGCTTTAAATGAGAACCGCTATAGCTTTGACGATTAATAATCGAATTAAATCTCTGAGAGTGATTAGTCAGTCAGTTTCGCAAGCTATGGCGTAGGCAATAAGTCGGTACCTTTGAGAATTACCCGGCAGTTATTGGCCAAAGAGAACTGTAGTTGTTAAATAATTCAAAATATATCTTGGGATATTATCGACTTAACAGTTATACTCATAGAGCTGGTGGCATGCATATGGTTTTAACAGGCGGTTGCAAAATTACGATTGCAATTTGAATTACGATTTCTTGAAGTCATATATCATACCAGTAGCTTTAAGGAAAGGAAAACATCGTGAAGAAAAGTGTATACATTTTTTATTTTGTGTGTAAATACACAGTGCTCAGGCTAACAAATGTTTAACTTTTGTATTACTAGATGTCACTAGTACTGCATAAGAACGCGCTATGGTGCGTGTGTACCTTAGCTGTGATTTTTTCTCACTTCACTCTTCTTTCTTGCTCTGAGGAAGAATGTTTTATTTCAAACTGGGTGGCTTAATAAGTGTGCTACGAAGAGGAAACAGTCGTGCTTGAAAAGCACTGATCAACGCCATATTGAACATAAAAGTAAAATAGAAAATAAGAACCTTTTTTTATTCATCCTTAAATACCATGAGTAATTTTTGTTTCTGGAATATGTTATAATTTTAATACTTCCGTTGGCATGGTCAGAAATGAATAGTACTCAAGCAAAAGTGTTCTCGTAAATTTGTAGTTCTGCGCCGTTGCGATGAAGGCTGTATCTTGAAAATGGCCGCCGTAATTTAATAACCATTTATGTACATGCCGCGGTGAATCTGGGAATAGCCAATTCCCGTTGCTTTATGCAAAACAATTGTCCGTAATTCACGGACGCAGTTCGGTGTTGCATCTGTACATTTTCCCCTCAGTAACGAGCTGTGTTACTACGGAACCAAATCTCGAGGGAACTGGAAACATGTAATTCGCTATTGTGGAAATATTGTTCTAGTTCGTGATGGCAAATTTGTTCACTAACAATTAACAATTTTTTACGCAATTTACTAACATGGACATACATAGTAACTTTCAGGCTTATAATATATATATATATATATATATATATATATATATATATATCCTCACGCCTTCCCACAAGGGTCCCCGAAGGTGTAGGCAGAGGTGTATAGGTAATACCCACACACCCACTTTCCGCCAGAGGTATATTAGGTGCCAACGTGACAGATGGCGAGTCCATACACTAATATACTACTAAGTAAAAAGTATACTCTAAAACGACGAGCATGTATGAAGAGACTGATGAATGTGGACGGAGCGAAAGAGGTATGTAAGTATAGAGAGAACCGGCGCTCCCTACTCTCTGCCTACCCCGTTAGGGACTCGGCGTGATGATATGTATGTATGTAAAAAGTGTACGCTTGTGAAGTTGTATAGATGCTTATTAGTCAATCAGGCCAGAACGACAGAACGGAATCGAATTCGGTGAACGGAATTTGGCCAGAGATAGATTTCACCTAAAGTAGATTTTGCTGGAAAGAGTAACAAGCATACACATATACCTTCGCATGTATAATAGTCGTAGGATAAACGTAAATGAAGTCATTAATCTGTATTATTTTCCATTGTTTTCCTGTTTCTTCATGCTTAGTCTATTCTATTATTATATTTAAGTATATATCTATCTATATAAGTAAATATATCGTTGTCTAGTTACAATAACACAAGCTTGCTTAATTTGGGACTAGGTAAATTTGTGTGGAATTGTCCCAGGTATTTATTATTATTATATACAAAAAACAAAAAAATACCTACTCGTATGCCCTTTATAGACTTTAGACACTATCCAACCGATGTGCCTCAAGTTTCATTTGTCAGTTTTCATTTCATGTGAAAATGGTTTTACTCCAATAAAACAAATAAACAATTTTTTGTGCAGTAGCATACGCCGGGCATCTAGCTTACTATGAAAAATTACCATTTAAGCTTATTTCTATGTAAAATTATATTCGAGTATGACGTGAGAATACGAAGATTCAAAGTAACATTGTAAAATCTATGTCGAGTGCCCAACCACTCGTGCGTTCTCCGCCCTCCAACGATTCGAATGCCGCCGGAAGAGGATCGCTCTCGCCCCTTTCACTACAAAGCCTTTTTTTTCTAAAATTCATAGCGTGAGTCATAAAAAAAAATTTACGTATAGAACGATTTTTAGTGTATGGTACTAGGGACTCATGAAAAAGTTATATTCATTTCGGATGCATGGGAATTTCAATTTGAATGTCGAACGTTGTCAGAACTACGAATTATTTTTAATCTACTATCATCATCACGCCGACTCCCTAATAGGGTATTATAAAGATATAGTAACGGCGATGGACTCGCCAACTGTCACGTTGGCACCTGAAATATATCTCTGGCGGAAAGTAAGTGAGAGTAATAGCCATTAAATCTGTTCTCTGGCATAATGTAATTATTTGATTTAAAGGAACATTGAAAATGCCTTAATAAAGGAAAATATTACCTCCTGGGAGAAGGGTTAATGTGGAAAGCTTAATACAGTACCCCGCTGTTTTACCCGCGCTAATTTTATTTCATTTGCAATTTTTCTGAAATAAAATATATCGTATGTTTTAATCCAGACAATAATCTATATCTGTGCCAAATTTCATTCAATTTCTCTCTCAGCTCAGCCGTTCTGGCGTGATTGAGTAACAAACATACATACTCACAAACTTTTGCATTCATAATATTAGTAGGATTTTTTGCGTTATATAACCCGACCATCACGGAAGGCTGTATATCGATCTACCACCAAAGGGGGGAGGACAGAAACGCGGGTGGAACCGCGGGGCACGGTTAGCACAATATAACTAACCTTACCTAAGTGGAATGAATTATTTTCATTATCATTTCCCAAATTGGCCATAGCCAGCCAATTGAAATTAAGCATTCTATTTGAGTAGTTGGAATAAAGTACATTGCCACCGTGCTCTGAATAATAATACGCACTTACTGTGTACAAAATATTTTATATACTCTGCCCAGTACCTTCCTACCTTTCCACAAGCTCCTCGGGATAGGCAAAGGTGTAATAACACCCTCTTTTCGTCGGAGAAATATTTACGTACCAATGTGACAGATGGCAAGTCCGTCGCCGTTTTCCAAGCTACTATACATACATACGTCTGAATATATTCTGTGTGAAAGTTTCTAAGTCTGCTAAATGCATATGTTAGTATGTATGTAACAGTACTAATAGCTATGAATAATATCAATTTCGATATGTCTGTATGTCTGTATGTCTCGGCTAATCTTCTAAAGTACTTGAACGTTTTTGTCAACCTTTCTTCGGCTTTCTAAGTGGAAAGAATTAGGGTACCACCTAAAAATTATTTTGTACCCATGTAATGCGATGCGAGTGAAACCATGGGTGACAGCTAGCGATGAATATCTTCACGCCTTCCCACAAGGGTCCCCGAAGGGGTAGGCAGAGGTGTAAAGCTAGTACCCATACACTCATTTTCCGCTAGAGATATATTTTAGCTGCTAACGTGATAGATGGCGAGTCGTCGCCGTTACTCAAGCGCGACTATACATACGCCTTTGATTATCTTCTCAAACTTATGCAGGTTTCCTCCCGATGTTTTCCTTCGCCGTAATGTTCGTGGTGTGATTGATTACTGTACTCATTGGGACAGTCCGGATTCGAACTTGCAATGTTAGTGATGCAACTACTCGAACGGCTCTTCAATGAATTATGTACGCCATATTGCGTCCGCCTTTCCAAGTGCTAGCTTAAATAGAGCACTCACAACGATTGGCTTGTATATCAATTGATCTTGTGGACATAAAATGCTTTGTTCCATTCCCGCATAACTCTTGGGGCTGTATCCGGTGTATACTGTACTGGATTGCACTCAGCAGGAAATTGCACTTTTGCTGGTTGTGTGTGCACTTTTGCTGGTTGTGTGTGCACTTTTGTGGGAGATATGTTCTATAAATATATCTAGTAAAAGCATATAGAACTAGCATATAGAAGCATATAGCATATATAACCACTCGGCCACCACGGCTAGTACAGAATATAAATGTATTTAATCTAAAATTCTAATTCGAGCTACCATAAGATAGTTGAATAACATTTATTTATTGGTATCTAAGTCGTGCCGTGGTGGCCGAGTGTTTCGAGCAGTTGCCTGCGACGCAAAGGTCGCAAGTTCGAATCCCGACTGTACCAATGAGTTTTTTCTGAACTTAAGTACAGTGATTAGTCACACCACGAGCTTTACGGTGAAGGAAAACATCGAGAGGAAACCTGCATACGTCTGAGAAGAAATTCAAAGGCGTATGTATAGTCGTGCTTGAGTAACGGCGATGGACTCGCCATCTGTCACCTAATATACCTCTGGCGGAAGGTGGGTGTGTGGGTATTACCTATACACCTCTGCCTACCCCTTCGGGGACCCTTGTGGGAAGGCGTGAGGATATATATATATATATATATATATATATCTAAGTCTTATAAATATTATATATACACCTAAAACTAAAAAGCTTAAAAACTTATAATATATTAACTAAAAAATATATGTATAAGTTAATATATTCATATAAATTACTTGTCACGTCGTTTGTCCGCGATGAGCTCCTAAACTACTTAACTGATTTCAATCTAATTTGCACGCCGTGTGCAGTGTGATCCAACTTAAAATATAGGATAGCTTACATCACAATTGGACCCGATAGGTGGCGCCCCGATCGTGTTTCAGGAAGTTTAACTTTTCCCCCGGGCGAAGCTGGGCGGGACAGCTAGTATATGTATATATCATTATACATTAACAAGCTAGACCCTTAATGTTTTATACCACTAAGGTGGCAAACAAGATTAGGCCCCCCCTGATGGGAAGCGGTTATCGCCGCCTATGGACACTTGCAATACCATGAGTGTCGCTTTCGCATTGTTGACCATGGAGGATTCAATTCACACCCTCCTCGAAAACCCCTTTAATATACACTCTGGCGAAAACCTCAACGGAGAGTTCATCCATTAGGCTGAACGTTCGCCGAAGAAAACTTATTTGAAACCCTTAGTGTGAGACCTTTATGGTTTTGAATATGGAGCTGAATTTCCCGTCATGAAGAGAAGTGCGGAGCGAGCGTACGCCTTTGTTGCGTGTCTGATACATATTCTACCATCGGCCTCTGTCCAGCACAGACAATCTCCCCCCTCTCCCTCTCTTGTAGTTTTTTTTTATTAAAAAATATTTTACAATAGCATACATTCTAAAAACAGCCCAGCCTTACATTTTATTTTGTGTAGCCGCCAACGGTACATACATAACAATAGTTCGTTTGCGCTGGTACCTAGCAAGTAAGCCTTGAATACTTTGAATGGCGCTTACAGATTATTGATTGGCTCAATACAGTTGCTTTAATTTCGACAGTAGGTCAAGGTTAGTAAGGTTTATATTCAGATAGATACAACTTTCTATTGTTGTAATTTCATCAAGCCTTTGAATTTATGCATATTTATCTCGCATAAAAAGTATTATACATTATTACATGTATGCGTATCAACATGCCGACTCCCTCGAGGGTAGTCAAAAAGAGTAGAAAACCAGTTCTCTTTAGACGTAAAGACCTCTTACGCTTCATCCACGTTCATGAGTTGTTGATCTCTTCTTCCAGTCACTTTCGAATTGTGTATCTTACGTTTTTCAATCTTTCCATAGGACCACTAGGGCGCTTAGAATAACATATAGCCGATATCAATTCCCCGAGTATTTTAGGTGTAAAATCTGATATTTTGGATGAACCTGTGGTAACAGCATGGGCTCCCTATTTTAATACAACCATCCCTTGTATCCTCACGCCTTCCCACAAGGGTCCCCGAAAGGATTGAGGTGTATAGGTAGTACCCACATACCCACATTCAACCCCATATATATTTTTGGTGTCAACGTGACAGATGCCAGTCCATCGCCGTTACTCAAGCACAACCGCGTACGCAGGTTTCCTCTCGATGATTTCCTTCACCGTAAAGCTCATAGTGTGACTGAATTGACACTGTACTTAAGTTAGGAAAAACTCATTGGTACTGTCGGGATTCGAACTTGCAATCCTTGTGTTGTAGGCAACTAATCTGTTATACCCTATACATGTAAAGCTAAGTGCTAGCTGATGCTGCTGCATCAGCAGTTCTATGTTAGTGTCTCAGTTTAGTTCTAATGCTCAGATCAGTCTCGTTCCACCTCTCTTACGCGTCGGCTGCCAAAGGACATAAATAAATAATATTTTTATACTTTTCTATTTCAAATATAATTTTGATTTTTAATTAATTAGTTTTTTTAAAAAGCTAATCGCGAGGCTCATTATAACATTGGTGGCAGCTTAAGGGATTTTTAAAAAGTAAATCCCCGGTACGTTTCCGAAGTATTTCAAGTTCGCGAATAGTGAAGTGTGAAAATTCGTGAAAACTCTGTGTCTACTATATCCTACTACATCCTGCTAAACCGTTTCCGAGTATGAAAAACTACACGCTTCAAAACTCAGTGATCTAAAACAGTTTAGTGTTCAAAAAATAATATAAAAGTGAGCAGCGTAGAGCTGTATCATTGAACCCTGAAAAAATTAAACAATAAGAATTATCTTTACAACAAAAAACAAGAAAGTGTTACTATTGAACTTGAGAAGAAATTACCAATAAGTTCTTGAAGTCCTTTCTCTGTGTTGTCCCTGTGTTCCTGAAAATAAAAGTGTATAAATTAAACTACGAAATTACAATAAAGTTACTTACCTGAAAACTTTACTTGGAGAAAACTCGCCAAGTCGCTGACCCAAACCAAGGAGTCCTGTAACGTCAAGAATTATTGATCAACCGTCCATCCACTTTTCGGTTACGCGAGGTCAAGGCTACCTTGTGTCATCATCACCGTGTCTACGTGTCGTCGCACCGAGTCCGCTGTGTCATAACACCGTGTCATAACACCGTGTCCACTGTGTCGGAATGCAGCTTATCGCAATCGCCTACGTATTCTCCGTACTGTGAGTCTTTGGTCACAATTTTATTAGGGATCAGTGTTAATTTTATTTTAAATAATTTGTGTTTTACAGTAACATTTCTTAATTTTGAATAATGTCGAAAACCAAGGAAGAGGTCACAAGTGTGACTACATTAGATTTAAACATTCTAATCCAATTTATTCACAAATACGACGGAAGTCGTGAACTACTGAACCCATTTTTAACTAATTGTAAGAATGCAATGAACTTAGCTAGTACGTCACAAAAAGATGTACTCTTCAAACTCATAGTCAGTAAATTAGAAGGCAGAGCTCAAGCCGCGTGTGCAATAAAAGAATTTGACGATTGGCCCCAGTTAGAAGAATTTTTAAAGACTCAATTTGGGGAGCGTAAACACTACACACACTTGCTTTCTGATTTGCAAGACTGTAAACAGGGACCCGACGAAACAGTCAGTCAGTTTTCATTAAAGGTTGAAACTTGCCTGTCTAAACTTTTAACTGAAATAAATATATCAATTCCAACAAAACGTAAAATGGAACTGGCTGGCCGCGTCGCGGCAATGGAAGATTTAGCACTGCATACCTTTATTACTGGGTTGAACCCCAAGCTCGCTACTATAGTCAGATGTCGTGATCCCGACAATCTCAACTCTGCTATTAACTTTGCTACAGCAGAGGAGAAAATTTTATTTGGCACCTTTAAAAGGGCGTCTCCATCACAAGTATGTAACCATTCAGTAAATCGCCCTCAAAACTCTTCAAATAAGGCTGAGTATTTTAAAGATGGTGCGCGTTCATTTCGCCCTGCACGTTTTAACAATAACAATAATCTCCAAAATCCTGTTATTTGTCGTTATTGCAAATTTCCCGGTCACACAATAGAAAACTGTAGGAAAAGAGAATATAATAACAGAAATTCACGATATGTTGACTCAAACCAACCATCTACTTTCAATTTCAAACCCAAACAATTCCAAAGGGTCCATTATACGGATAATGGTCCTGATCCAAATGAAGGTGATGATTCCCGTGATGAAGTAGATGATATACAAAAAAACTAATTAACATCTCGTCTGGGTGTCGTGCGAGATGTCAATCATTACAAAGCGGCACTTTATCCATTGCTAAATCCACTGTATCCATTGCTAAATCCACTGTATCCAATGCTAAATCCACTGTATCCAATGCTAAATCCACTGATTCCAATACTAAATCCACTGTATCCAGTACCAAATCCACTGTATCCAATGCTAAATCCACTGATTCCAATACTAAATCCACTGTATCCAGTACCAAATCCACTGTATCTATTGCCAAACCCACTAACTCCAATACTAAACCTACTGTTCTCAACACCAAATCCTTTGCAGCCGAAGTAACCACTGAGCATGATATTTGTCCCACTGTATCAAATTCTACGTCCACTGATCTTGATTTTAAAACCAATAATAGTAACTCCGAATCCATCATTGAAGTCTATGAAATATCCAGTGACCCTTCAAAATTACTACTTCCGCATGTCCTGGTTTTATCATCAGTATCTGAAATTCCATTATCAATGTTAGTAGATTCTGGCTCATCAGTAAGTCTTATCAAGCAATCATGCATTCACAAAAACCCCACTCTGATAAAAGAGAAGATTATATTGAAAGGAATAGATCCTGTCCAAGAAACCACAAAAACATCTGGACATTTTAAATTAAAACTTACACTCTCTGATCAGGCACGCGGGTCTATTTTACATAAATTCCATGTCGTAAATAAAATCGATTTACCATATGATGGTATAATAGGCAACGATCTTCTTAAAGAGTTCGGATGCTCCATCGACTACGCTGATGATACCTTGCGTTTAGGAAAACTGAAAATTAAATTGCATTTCAGTGAACCAACTTACATCATACCCCCTAGGACAGAAACTGTTGTTGAGTGCTCTGTATCGAACCCTGAAGTTAAAGAAGGCCTCATACTAGACCAAAGTCTATCTAATCATTTATTGATTGCAAATTGCCTCGTTCGTGTAAAACGTAATAAAAGAATTAACCTTACCGTATTAAATACATCTGAATCTCCTATATCTTTAAAATCTAATCTTAACTTGACTCTTTCACCTACTAATCCCGACTTATTCAATGACTCTGATGATACTAAACCTATTCATTCTATTATACAAAGTAAATCTTCAGTTCAACGTACACGAGAAGTACTGAACCAATTAAGAACATCACATCTTAACAATGAAGAAGTTAACGCACTGTTTCAAGTTTGTTCATCCTTTTCCGATATCTTCCATCTTCCAGGAGAACAACTAACATTTACTAACGCTATTAAACATGACATAAAAACCTCTTCTGACAATCCCATACATACTAAATCCTATCGTTTCCCAGAAATTCATAAAGCTGAAGTTAGTAGTCAAATGAACCAGATGCTCGATCAAGGTATTATAAAACCATCTATCTCTCCCTGGTCCTCTCCCATTTGGGTAGTGCCAAAGAAGGCTGATGCGTCAGGTAAACAAAAGTGGCGTGTTGTCATTGACTATCGTAAACTCAATGATGTTACGGTAGGAGATACTTACCCAATTCCACAGATAACTGAAATCTTAGACCAGCTGGGCAACAGCAAGTACTTCTCCACCTTAGACCTTGCTTCTGGTTTCCATCAAATCCAAATTAATGAGGCTGATGCAGAAAAAACAGCTTTCAATGTTCCAGAAGGACATTTCGAATTTACCCGTATGCCATTCGGCTTAAAGAATGCACCTTCAACATTCCAAAGATTGATGAATACAGCCCTTTCCGGTCTTCAAGGTATTCGCTGTTTCGTGTACCTTGATGACATTGTAATCTATTCCCACGACCTTGAATCCCAAATCTTGAACCTTACCACCGTATTCCAGAGGTTACGCGAGTTTAACCTCAAACTCCAGCCGGACAAATGTGAATTCTTAAGGCGAGAAGTCGCATACCTCGGTCATATCATATCAGAAGACGGTGTGAAACCTAATCCTGAAAAGATAAAAGCCGTAACCCAATTTCCTTTACCAAAATCACCCAAAGACATTAAATCCTTCCTCGGTCTTGTCTCTTACTATCGCAGATTTATCCCTGACTTCTCCAAAACTGCTAAGCCCCTAACAAACCTTCTAAAGAAAGAAGTCCCATTTAAATGGGAAAACCAACAGCAATTGGCGTTTGACCTCTTGAAAGAGAAACTTACTACTGCCCCTATTCTCTGTTATCCTGATTTTACTAAGCCTTTTGTCCTTACCTGCGACGCTTCAAATCATGCCATCGGCGTAGTTCTATCTCAAGGTTCCGTCGGTAAAGACAGACCAATTGCCTTTGCTTCTCGTACTTTAAACAAAAGCGAGTGTAATTACAGCACCACGGAAAAGGAACTTTTAGCCATAATATTTGGTTGCAAAACCTTCCGTCCATATCTTTACGGCCGGAAATTTCAAATCATAACTGACCACCGACCGCTTAAGTGGTTGTTTAATCATAAAGACCCGAGCAGTAAAATGCAAAGGTGGCGGTTAAAATTAGAAGAATACGAATACGAAATCCTTTACCGAAAGGGTAAATTAAATGCCGCTGCTGACGCACTCTCTAGGTTCCCAGTAAACCCAATTATAAGCAAAGAACCTTCTACCTCTAACGACGATTTCGATACCATTGACTTAGGTCCATTCGATGACAATCTTAACTGGAACCTTAGTCCATCAAATTTACCATCTCTTCCATCTCCGCCGAACCTTTTCCCAAGTCCTTCCAATCCCGCAGAACATTCAAACATACCAAATCCAATATCTCCGACTCCTGAAACAATAGAAAACCCGCTGAATCCAAATCCTACCATTCCTATTCCTGAAACAATACAAAATTCGCTGAGTCCTAACGCTGAATTACAAGAAAATCTTCAAAATCCTCCGACTAACGCTGAAACCTCTTCTCCGAATCCTGAAACGATAGATCCCCTTTCCGACATAGCCTGGAATTCCGACGATTATTCTAATTTCCTGAAACAAATGGCTACGACAAATAAAAACTTTAATACGAACCTTGAAGAACATAACGAAAACTTAACTAAAACATCTTGCAAAGTCATCTTAATTCCCACTTCTTTAGACCTCGACGAATCTAACCCCTATATACAAGAAATCCTTAGTAGCGTAGAAAACCCTGAAGATATTATCAATAGTGAAAGAGAATTATATTCATTTACAAAACTCGATATAAATAATAAAGAATACTACCTTTTGTATACTAAAGTCCATCATTTTGACGAATCCTCATACAAAGAAATATACAACGTTCTAAAATTAATAAGGAACGAATTTACACTTTTAAGCAATATAAATGAAATAGCTATTTCTGATTTCAAAAGCCCCTATGAAAAACACTCATTTATAAAAATCTACAATATTCTTACTTACCTTTTTCACAATACCAATATAACAGTACACATATACCATAACAATATTATATTTCCCACTCCTACTGAAATAAAGAAGATTTTACGAGAAAATCATGACATACCAATCGCAGGTCACCTCGGGACCGTTAGAATGCTGAAAAGAATTAAAGAAAGATATTATTGGAAAGGCATGCGCTCAGATATAGAGTCTTATGTGAAGAAATGTTCATCTTGCCAGGAAAACAAGGCACTGAGGAAAACGAATCGGGCGCCAATGCAAATTACTACCACTTCTACCAGCCCCTTTCAACGCGTAGCCCTTGATGTCGTAGGTCCCCTGCCTGAATCTGGTACCGCAAAGATAAAGTACATTCTTACCATACAGGATGACCTTACAAAATATTCGGTCGCCTATCCAATGCGCAGTGTTTCTTCTGAAGAAACTACTGACTGCCTTGTTCACTTCATTTCCCTATTCGGAATTCCGAAAACCAT
This sequence comes from Drepana falcataria, assembly GCA_945859725.1. NCBI lineage: Eukaryota > Metazoa > Arthropoda > Insecta > Lepidoptera > Drepanidae > Drepana > Drepana falcataria. Next base: position 1,827,592 of record OX243941.1, on the reverse strand, counting down.
ATTAACCGACCAAGGGACAAATTTTACAGCCGACCTTTTTAGAAAAACTTGCACTTTCCTCAAAATAAAACAATTGTGGTGTACACCTTACCATCCTCAAACACAAGGTGCCTTAGAGCGAAGTCATTCGACACTCAAGGAGTATCTTAAATCCTTTGTCGATTCTAATCAAGACAATTGGCCAAGATACGTGTACACTGCTATGTTAACATACAATACTAACACACACTGTACAACCAATTTCACTCCCTATGAGCTCCTCTTCGGTCATAAACCATTTATACCTGATTCCATATTCGACTCCACCCCTGACAGCACTTACCCTGAATACGTAAGGATGCTACAGCATAGGATGAGGCACTCGAGAGAGAGAGCCGTCCAGAACATCTTGAATTCTAAAGAAAACTCTAAGACACGTTACGACACCCATACTCGACCAAAATCATATAAAGTTGGTGATTACGTTTATTTAAAGAATCACCTTCGTCTCGGGAAAGCATTATCTCCATTATGGAAAGGACCATATAAAGTGGTCAAAATCCACGGTAATAACACTCTCTCTTTATTAATCAATAGGCGATATGTTAAACATCATTACGATGAGACTAAGTTAGCTGTCCTTGATACTAATTCATAAAATTCGAATAGTCTAGTTCATTTAATAATGATAATGAACTAGATATATATCCTATATATATTAACAAGTTATTTAAGTACTTAAAATTATATAAGACCGGTATTTTAGTTATCTACTATGTTAAAGTATCTATTATTATATATAACATATTGTTACATAAGTAATATGTATATAATATACTGAACCCTTGTATTAATTATACGATATTACTATTAACACATACTTATTAATATTCCAGTATCGCTGTCGAAGCATCTTCCGATTATATCAAGCCTATAACTTCAAGTTCAGGGTTGTACTTCGATTACGTAGGTAAAGTAAAAATTAAAAGTAGTTATCTTAGCGTTATAATCCCTTTGGACATTACTCACATAAACCCACATATTATAAATATAAATTCAACCTTAAGTACAACAAGATACTTATGTAAGCAATCAAGTATTATAGATGACATAGAATGTCACAACATATTAGAACCGCTTACTGTAAGATACCAAGATGTAAAAAGGGAATACGAATCAATATCTCATTTAATACCCAATAGAAATAAGCGAGCCTGGATTGGAGTCGGAGGTACTATTTTGAAACAGATTTTCGGCACGTTGAACGACGACGATGCTTTAAAATACAATAATGCCTTGGATCATTTATATGAAACTGATAAAAACTGGCATCGTTATTAAAACAAAATGTTCTTTTGACAAGATCTACTTTAAATGCATATAATCAAACACTACATCAAATAAAAAATAACGAAGTTAGTTTAAACCATGCTATCGAAGAGCTCTCTAAAAACTTTAAGAATTTAACTATTTTCTCGAATGAACTTTTATTAAGATCAAAGTTTAATTCATTAATAACTAGTTTAGAGACAGCCCTATTAACTTTATCATTCCAATTGAATGATATAACCAATGCAATCGTGTTGAGCAGTAAGAACATTGTACACCCGTCAGTCATAACATCTATGCAACTATACCGAGAACTCTCTGATAGCCACGCACACCTGCCTAACGGTATCCAATTACCTTTAAGTCTAGAGTTAGATTATATGAATATTATTTTAACTATATCTAAAGTATTATGTTATTATTATGACAGGAAAATTGTATTTGTATTGCAAATACCCTTGGTTATACCTATGGAATATACCCTGTACCATAACTTACCGTTGCCTATGCCCTATTATAACAAATCAAATACATATATCACTGTAATCCCTAGCAGTGTATATACAGCCGTGACCAAAGACAAAACTCATTATTGTAATTTACATAGTTTAGAAAAGTGTGATATTTTGTACAACCAAAACTTTATCTGTGAAATTACCGATGTATTCTCTACTACTTTAAATCCTAGTTGCGAAAGTGAATTGTTGACACGTGTTGTAGACACATTACCAAGAACATGTGATACGAAAGTGATTTATGGCAACATTGATATTTGGAAAAGTTTGTCAAACAATAAATGGATTTTTGTTCAGTCTGAAATAACTAAATTAAGTATAGATTGTGAAAACTCAAACTCTCATGATTTCCGAATATCAGGAACAGGTATATTAACCTTGACACCTCGCTGCACAGCATATTGTAAAAGTACAAAATTAATATCAAAATATAATGCAGCTAGCATCAACCTTTCTATATTAAATACAGATTTTAACCTTATTAACGATTCTTGTTGCCCACTTGATAAAATAAATAAGATTATATTTAACAAAACATTAACCCCGCTAAAATCAGCAGACCTAGATAGCTTAAGAATAAATAATATTATGTTCCAATCACTACTAGATAATGTCGATGAAATTACTACTGCTGAACCACACTTTGTTAAATATCAACCACATTACTCTGTCTTAATGTTTATTATGATATTTCTTGTATTAGCCCTAAGTATTGTATCCTTTATAAAATTAATTTACCATTGTAAATCTGGCGGCAGCCTACAGACATATTTCATCCAACCAAATACGCGTAATGAAAACATGAATGAAAAAGATGACGCTATACGACTTCCCCGTCTTCGCGAAATAATCTAGTATTTTAATCTTTTTACATAAACTTTGAAATATCAACCCCAAAGTTTAGTTCACTTCGGGGGGCTGTTATACCCTATACATGTAAAGCTAAGTGCTAGCTGATGCTGCTGCATCAGCAGTTCTATGTTAGTGTCTCAGTTTAGTTCTAATGCTCAGATCAGTCTCGTTCCACCTCTCTTACGCGTCGGCTGCCAAAGGACATAAATAAATAATATTTTTATACTTTTCTATTTCAAATATAATTTTGATTTTTAATTAATTAGTTTTTTTAAAAAGCTAATCGCGAGGCTCATTATAACAAATCGAACCACTCGGCCACCACGACTTTTTTTTTCATCCGTTGTATAGTTCTTACTGCAGTGCTGCAGTAGCAGTATTAAGCTGCAATCTTCTTTAGGGATTATGCAGTATAGCTGCTCGACAGCATAAAATACAAACTTTTAAGTAGAATGACGCAATAATTGGGTGACATATCCAGCCATCGCATCGACGCGATAAAAAAGCCACTGCCGCGACATAAAAGAGGTGGAATCCTCTCGCCCGACACGCCATAAAAACATTTATGTGCCTTAAAAATAATAGTTCCCAGAAACAAGGCAGAACGAGTTACCGAGTTGAACCTTTTAACACCCTTTTCAGGATTTCACGACCTTTTGTATAATTGTGGGGACATATTTTCATAAATTGTGGCGGGCGAGGCTTTATGACAAATGTTTTGAACAATTGTAGCGTGTGGGAAACAACTTTGGGCAAATATTACTGTGTCATAACTTCTTCAGCCTACCCACATAGATCTCCGAAAGAGTAGGCATTGTAGTGTGTACGAACTAAACACCTTTGCCACCACTAATCACTACTTTTCCGAAGGGGTTTAGCTACGCGTCATATGGCGATTCGATTGCCGTCTTTGAATTTCTTCTCAAACGTTTTCAGGTTCCCTCTCGATGTTTTCCTTCACCATAAAGAAGGTGGTGTGACTAATCACTGTACATGTTATCATCAGACTTCGAATCAAGAAAAACATGACACCTTAACACACTTTTCCAAGCACCGAAAGATCTATCTTTGAAATAAATTTAGTTACTACTAACTCTATTTCAGCGTACGTACAACTTACTAAATATACACTCGGTATGAATATGTTATGGCACATTTTGTTTGCTCAGAAGTTAAGCTTCAAGCTTCAAGTTACTCCGACGTTGTTGCAGCTTAAGCTACACTAACATGGAGCTTCGTAGAACTAAACATACATCAAATCGTGTTCGGAAATTGGGATTTATTGTAGCATGAAACATGTTTGGTTTCTGAACGTTGTGAAGATTGGTAACGAACGCAAAACTCAATGTAGAGTGAAATAAAATGAATTATATTTGGAGATTGCGTTAGCGAAATTATTGGTAATTCATATATTTTAACAGATTTTTTGGTTTATTAAGGCTCTTGTCGTATATTAATTACCTCACTTTTGAAGTATTTTGAGTCCTTTAATAATCTCCATTTGTTGTAGCAGAGTGGTTTATGTTCCCACCTAAAGTTAACCAACGAACTTTTTCTGAAATCAAGTACAATAATTTATCACACAGAAAACTGTATGAGAAATGAGAAATAAATTTAATGTTGTATGTATAGTCACACGGTATAAGCAGAGAGAGTACAACGGCACTTCTTGCAAACCTTTCACTTCATCCACATTCATTACTCTTCATAAATGTAAGGTCATGAGAGAAATAGTGACGGACTTACCATCTGTCACGTGAAAATCCAAATACATGGGAAAAGGTATTATTACACCTCTGCCTACCTTCGGAAAATGATATGAAGTTTTCAAATGACGTATCTATCACTTGCACCATCTCTCATGGCTTTTTCACACGCGCCGTTCTATCTACGAATCCGGCTATTGGATCACAGTGTGTATGTGTGCTTACCTTCCATCTCGTAAACATTAGATTGTAAATACGTCTCACAAAGATTGATATCGTCAACTGAAAGAGGCGACAAAAGATGTATGCTCACAAAGCTTGTTTGTACGTCGATATAGCAACTTGGGACGTTGATAGATCCCCGCCTGGTAGGCGAATTGGTTCCGTACAATCGGTCATCTCGGACAGATTTTAAGATTGCCTTTTTATTTATAATAAATAAAAAAAACACGAAAGGGATATTTACGAAGGTCAGTAATTTTAGTCCTAATAATATGAGGTGGAAATTGATACCTACTGGTAATCTGGTGGTTAATTGATTAGGAAATAAAGTCATATGATTGAAACATAAGACATAAGTGCGGTGTAAGTATATAATAGTTCCTTACATTGTAATTTCAAACCGATGAGTTTTTCTGACCTCACAAAATAACTGTCTCACTTTAACCAGGAAATGAAATCGGAAATTTATAACTATCCTTATATATTTATTATTTATCATTTAAGATCGAAAAACACATTGAATCTAGGATTGAGTCTGCAATCTCTATTTAAAAGGTAGCCTACTTAAGTCAATACGTCTTGTCCAATTTTGTGAAAAGGTCTATATACCTACTACTTTTGGAACCTCCAGAAGAAATAATTTTTACACTGACGAAATAACAGTATAACTGTATAGCCTGTTCCTTTCTAAGTCGTTACAATTCGGCAAAGGTGTTCCTGTTAGCATCCCATGAATATAGCTACTTCGGGAAGAGTACGGTTTGACACGAAGTTTTAATAGAATTCTATTTTAAGGGGAGGAAGGAACAACCGGGGTTCAAAGATCGAGAGATTCGCTATTTAAGTTATGATGTTTTTAAAAGTATTAGGGCAACAAAGCTAGATCGAATCCTATTGATTTGTCCATTGGAATGTATTTCAAGAAATTTATGTTTTTATAATGTTGAATTACATTAATTTATATTCCGTCAAAAAAAAAACTAATGAAAAAGTTTCGATAAAACTAATAGCGACGATAAAAAGAGGTTTTATCTATACATACAACCTCATATAGGTATATGAATAGTAGGTTTTCTGCTCGCTTGGTAGTAGAAGGTCGCTATACACGTATCGTCGTCAATCGTTGCGCTCTTTTAGGTTAGTCATCTAGATGAAAATGTATTTCGCATTTTCAACTTTTTATTCATTCGAATTATATTATCTAAAAACGGGGGTCAATTTGGTGCCCGAAATAGTATGTAGTAATTTCAGAATTCTGTCCTCAATGTTATATAATATATCCTTAGATATTCATTGGATCTTCTATAAGGTGATGGAATCTGACATCTTCTGTTCACGAGAGACCCGCAGTTGAGTATCTCACTTCAAATATATCTTATTACTAGTGGTTTCAGCTGCGTAAGATTTGATTATATTCACTGATTTTTGCTGGAATAAAACATAATTTAATGTAACACATTCTAGTCTATCTTGAGATACATTGCCAAATTATATCCAATTGCGCTCTGCCGTTCTGTTGTGATGAAGTTAAAAAATGTCCTTACAATTGTTCACATTAATAATATTAGTAGAATAATTGCCACTAAAAGGCAACACACGAGTGTCACAAGCATCAAAGGGTAACCGCTTCATTTAAAATAAGGCTGTGAGAGAAATAGAAAGGAAAAATTGCTAAAAGACCAGACGGTATGACCATTCAGACGGAGGCGCTCTTAGCTGTATCATAGCCTCTATCCAATCTTTTATATCTGCCTGTATCTATCCTTTCCAATCTTTTATACCGTAATAATAAGATAAAAAGCAAAAAACGTTGGCCACAAACAAGCCGCGACACCGCAGCTTATCTTAATTTACTTTTTCCTTGCCTCTTGTCTCCGCCATTTGGCGCTTGATCTGCAAACGGATGTGCGGACTTTTTAACTGTAAATTAAATTTCCCTGAAAAATATTCAGGAGATTGTATCAAATAAAAAGGTATGTACAAAACCACTTTTCGCTAAAGACATAATTAGGTATCGACGTGGCAAATAACGAGTACGTTGCTTTTTCTCAACAGATAATTATTATAACATCCACAAAGTACATTATACATCACTGTTGACGACCGTCTGGTCTAGTGGTTAGAGCTACTGACTGCGAAACTTGAGGTCGCGGGTTCGAATCCCGCTGGGGGCAGATATTTGTGTGATTAACACGAGTATTTGTACCTTAGTCTTGGATGTCCTATGTATTTATGTATATATCTATCTACATAAGTTAATATATCGTTGTCTAGTTACCATAACACAAGCTTTGCTTAATTTGGGACTAGGTCAATTTGTGTGGAATTGTCCATGGTATTTATTATTATTATTTACTGTTAATCACAAACATATCTCAATATTGCTGTGTGAAAAGTGCGTGCACCTAAATACTATGTTTATATATAACTGACTACTTTTAGTGGGTACGTTATTTCTCTTTAACTCAGCACATGAGGGCTCTTTTCCGGTTATTCCGCATAATTATGCAATAAAGCTATTGAGCTTTAAGGGATAGTAGATACCTACTAGGCAAAGTAGTATTGTAAAAGGTACTGGAGCCTGATGAACAGATATCGATACTATCTCCTGGAAAAATATCTATCTTTTCTATATTACCTAGCACGTCAATATGTCAATGAATTTCTCCTCCAGTATTTGCATTGAAAGCGCCTCCTTGTTCCAACCACCACAGCTCTTGATATGTGCTGCCTTCAGGAACCTCTGAATGTAGTAGATAGTTAAAATGGCAAAGCTTATACTAAATAAAGATAGCCGTGGTGGCAAAGTGGTTCGAGCAGTTGCCTGCGACACAAAGATCGCAAGTTCGAATCCCGACTGTACCAATGAGTTTTTCTGAACTTAAGTACAGTGATTAGTCACACCACGAGCTTTACGGTGAAGGAAAACATCGTGAGGAAGAAATTCAAAGGTGTATGTATAGTCGTGCTTGAGTAACGGCGATGGACTCGCCATCTGTCACGTTAGCACCTAATATACCTCTGGCGGAAAGTGGGTGTGTGGGTATTACCCATACACCTCTGCCTACCCCTTCGGGGACCCTTGTGGTAAGGCGTGAGGATATATTATTATTATTATACTAAATATTCCAAGCACACCGACGAACCTAGGCCCGGTACGCGTAATTCAAAGTACCGTTAGCAATCGTATTCAGATTTATTAGGCTATTATTTCTGGCAGTCATATCTTATACAAAGATTTATTGCTCGATAGTTGAATCGCTATTTCATAGTATTTAGGTATACATACATATAATCACCGAGTCGCTAACCGAGCCGAGTCCTTCACAGGGTAGGCAGAAAGAATAAAGAACTAGTTCTCTTGAGAGTTACAGACCTTTTGCGCTTCGTCCACTTTCATCATTCTCTTCATACATGCTCGCTGGTTTCGAGTACTCTTGACGTTCCTGCCATTGAGCATCCGATCGATTTGATTTAGGTAGTTGGAACGTGGTCTTCCTCTGCCTCTTCTTGTTGTGTGTTGTGTTTCGTCAATATTTCTACACTCATCCTTTCTATATGTATTTCTATATGTCCAAACCAACGTAACATGCCTTTCTTAATATTTACAATCACACCCTCGTTTACGCCAGGGGTTTTGCGAATCTTTTCATTGCGGATTCAATCTGTGATCGTTACTACATATATAATAATGGTTGTACCATAATGACAATACCGTTTTGATACGGCACACATTGTGAGCAGGTTCCTTTCCCTCGGACCCTAAGCGTAGTATGTAATATTTGTAAATACAAATTTTATTTAATAATTTAGATAAGAGCCGTGGTGGCCGAGTGGTTCGAGCAACCCGATCCACGATCAAAATTCGAACCAATGAGCTTTTCTGAACTTAAGTGTAACAGTGTTTAGTCACACCACGAGCTGAACGGTGAAGGAAAACATCGAGAGGAAACCTGCATACGTCTGAGAAGAAATTCAAAGACGTATGTATAGTCGTGCTGGAGTAACGGCGATGGACTCGCCATCTGTCACGTGGCGGAAAGTGGGTGTGTGGGAATTACCTATACACCTCTGCCTAACCCTTCGGGGACCTTTGTGGGAAGGCGTGAGTATATTCAACCTGAATTATTTAGAGGAGCCGTGGTGGCCGAGTGGTTCGTGTAGTTGCATGCAAAATAAAGACTCAAAACCGACCGCACCAATTACTTTTTCTGAACGTCACTGTACGTTTTACACATTGGTCACAGAACGAGCTTAATGGTGAAGAAACCTGTATACGTCAAAAATATTACGTCATATCCCACAGTTCCTATGCAGTCGGTACGGCCGGCTGATTGGCGCAGTGACTAATCTATCTGAATTGGACAGCCGGGGACGCCGTGTCGAATAGTAACTAACCCGAATGCACACCTGCGTTATACATACATACGTACATATATTATTATATTTAAATGTGCATTTTGTATATTGTGATATGTATTTATTTATTTATTTGCTTACTATATCTTCACGCCTTTCCACAAGGGTCCCCGAAGGGATAGGCAGAAGTACGCCAAAGATCCCTAAACTTATATTGTATGTTTATGTACATAATGTATCCTTCTTTGTCGTTTCTTGAGTGTTTTCGTATACTTTCTCACCTCATTTGTGTGATTTAATGAACAGGTTATCTAAGGCACATCTGATTATCAGTATCTACCTCATATGAGCGCGTTAAAACCATCGAACTCTGCCACTATATAATCCATTATTTAATAAGTTGAAGCTGAAAAATGGTCTGTCTGTAAGTCTCGAAAGAACTTTTTTCTCTCTTGGTGTAAGGAATTCAGTGTGATGATGTGTATTGTTCATCAGTGTATCAATATCCCTTAAATTGCATAAAAGTTTTTGATTTGATTTCATTAAATCGAGATATATTTCTGTTATAAAACACCTCGCACTTTTGAGCTTATCAACGCGAACTTTAAGAGTGAAAATAACGAACACAGCTTCATCGACGCCGCTTGGTACAGCGTAACTTGATTTACTATCCAGAAATATCAATACAGAGAGGGCATTGGTCGAGCGACGTTATATCACGTTATATTTCGTCATGTCCCTCGAGAGTTACACGAGATAACATGCCGTGCGGTCGCACTATATAGGCTACATAATAAATGTGGTTTTACGTCCGCGTATCTCGTGATATCCTGGTACCTACGTATGACTCATATTCAGAAGTAAAAGTTTTCAAACTGAAAATATGAAATCACACATCATTGTTACAGAGTTGAGACTCTTATGCATCATCCAAATCCACCAGTCTCTCCATACCAGCCCCCTGTTTTCGAGTTGTTACTCAACGTTTCTACATTCTGCCTCTTACAGACACTTTCGAAATATGAAATCGTTGTGCTAAATCTTTTGATCCAGAAAATCGTCTGGGTCTAAAACGGTCTATTCAAGATCTGCATGTGATGTAGAATTTCTACTAACATAATACCTACTCATCTTATATCTCAAACTTCACTGGAATTGACCAAACCTTCTGTTTCCAGATTAAAGATTTCTGTAATAAATTTCACGCGCAGATCGGACTCGCTACCAAATCTAGCAATCCTTTTGTCGAACAGCTCATATATGTTACGTAAGTTTTTCAGTTTTCTCATAGTTGAAGGTTGACTACGGGTTTCGATATACCTAAGTTTTCTATGTTATCCTAGTAGTACTAGTTCGTAGGTATTTTAGCTGAAAATATATATTTTACACATAACATGAGTTACATTTACTTTTTACTATTACATTTATTATTTAACATTACAAAACCTTAAATAGCCTCAGTGTTACTATGCAAAGCTGTAATCGGCTTAAAATCGCGATCTCGTGCCTTATTACTGAAGTGTAAAAATGTAAATTGCCCCTCATATTTGAAAGCACAGGCGGCGGCACTCTAATGCATATTTTACATTCCATAACGTGTCTCGATAAGCAAATTTGCATGTGTTACTGCGGTGATACATTCTCGTTGCTATGAGCGCCTGGTACTTTTACAGTATTCGTAGGTGTAGGGTTTTTAAAACCTTTTATATTACGAAAAAATTAAGAAACTGTTTTATTTTTTTTAATAAAACCTAACACAAATGTGTACTCTTTTTAAGTTTTACCTTTCTGTATCATTTCATCATCAATATCATCATCATTAAATCATTTCATCTCTAGGCTCCTTCCTATTTTGGAAGCATGAGGCATACATATAATAATTACTGTAATGGAAAAACTTCTATCACTTTACAAAGTAGTTACTACAACCACCTACATCCACGTACCAAGAAGTATATGCATTCAGATCTCTGTAGACTGAAACTTCACATTGAAGTCTGCTCAGGCCAAGGTCTTAAACCTCGTGAGATAAGAGCCCCAAGCCTTTTCTCAAGGGCAAGTGGCTTTTATCGCAATCAATAAAGGTTTTTATATAACGCTGAAGTTTGGAGTGCTCTATCAGAAATTATTACTAAAATAATGAGGGCAAAGCTCATATGGCGATGTGATACAGTTGTAAAGTAATCGTATGAATACAGGAAAAGAACAGTGGGTAATTTATCTTTTGCCAAGTACGAGTGCAGTCGAGCGGCTGTGGTTGATGTATGTTAGGTAGATTGTCTAACTTGTTACATTACTCTGTGTATTCATCCACTTTGTTTTATGCAAAGAGAACTGGTTACTATCTAAATATTCCATTATAATATGTGTAAGCCTAATTTCGGCCGCTCAAGCTTGTATTTACTCCATTAGCCTTCAGTAGTCCTGGTAACTTTTGGGAGCTGTAACGGTACCTTTCACTAAAGACACAAATAGAAATCATGGATGGAGGTCGCGTGATTTAAATAAGTAAATTAATATATCTACAATTATACGAATACATGTTCGAACCCCGAGTGAGACCTTGTTCTTTCTGATCTTAAGTACACACTGTGTAATTTTGAATCCTACTACGTAGTTTTGTATATCTGAGGAAATAATTCTACACACATTTGTGAAACTGGGGGAGGAAGTCATCCTAGGACGTCACTTCACGTGAATACAAACATAGGTTTGTAAGTAAATTATTCATTTAATCATTTGTTATTAGAGCATTCCTTTTATTGTAAAGCTCACATAAACGTGAATTTAACAGCCTCAATATTATAAAATCATGTGCACCCAGTGAGTGTAAGGTAGTTAAGCGGTGTTTTCACGGGTGACTGCGCGGACGCCTCTTCAATTAGCGCACCAGACGGAAAATTACCCGGCACCCAAATGCACACCTGCGACTAGAACGCTATAAGTTACTGCGACATGAAATGGAGAGGGTCTTTCATGTTTCAAATAGCTTCTAAGAGATAACTTCAGCTCACTAAAGTCAAAAAGCTATCATTGGATCGAATCAGCGAATCCATTATGTTCTTACTCTACTAACCACGCGACAGTTTTCGGGTTTCAGGACCCTTTCTTCTTACTAACTACGACTAGGTTTTTTTTAACGGCAAAAGTAAATTACAATTTAAATTCAAAACTCTAGGGCCTAAGGGACCATATGCTCTTCAAGGATGTCTCGAGGAAACTATTTGAGGCCTCCCGTGACAAGAGGGCTGGCGAATACTTTGCTCAGCGAATCAGCATTGCCATACAACGTGGCAATGCCGCCAGTCTTCTTAGCACACTTCCGCGTAAGAAAAATTTGGGACATTTATTCTATTTAAAGGTCGTTTATCTCTATTATTATTAATTATAATAATAATAATAATAATATATCATCACGCCTTCCCACAAGGGTCCCCGAAGGTTAAGGCAGAGGTGTATATGTATTACCCACACACCCTCTAAGTAATGGGAAAAACGTTATTATTAATTACTACACAAAAAATTACTTGGTGATATCAATTCCTCTACGAAATTAAAGACAATTTTATTATTTAAAAATAAAAATAATAAATGCTGAGCAAAATCATTGCTCATACAAACGGAATACCAGGCGAACAGAAGACCAAAAGAGCTCCATCAATCACGAGCCAGATCAAACACGGATCGTTGCACGTAGAGTAGATAAATTGTCTCTATGTGTTCACAAACACTGTAGAATATAGATGTTGGGCCGCGGAATAGGAAAATAACGATCGAATCGTGTCGTCGAATTTCAATAGGATATTATATATTTCAACCGACTTATAAAATGGAGCATTTTCTTTATAAAGGTGGCTACAAATTATATAATGGATACCTCTAAGGAACCAGATTCACTATCAAATGATACTCCCTACGTACGTATTACATTTTTTTTTATTGTGTCAAACATTTGACGTTAAACTCACCATGTGTCAAATTGACATATTAAACATACTTCCGCCCATAAAAGTAGATTATTTTTAATATCCGCTTTTAAGGACTGATCTAAAGCAATGTACAAACCAGTGCTCTGTTCCTCGAGTAGGTTCAGGAATCGGGTTCGTAATGTAGTACAACCTACACACCTCTGCCTACCCCTTTGCTCTAAAGCCCTGAGCTCTAATTTTGAAACAATGTACAATCTGCTTGTAGGATTCTGCTTTTCTTTCAGACTATCTCATCTAGTAGGCTAGTATTTTATATAAGCTTAAAGTTTATCAACCCGCCCATTTCGTGGCCCCACGAGCGAACAAGCAAACGATATTCGTGTTCATACATATTCAGCGGCATCACTCACTTAAAGCCTCGGAAAAACGTGTGTGAACATTACCTACCTGTAATATCCAGCGCGCACGAGCCTTATCTGCGTATATATTCGCTTTTTTATGCTACAAAGGTAGCAAACAGGTCACAAACATTGGGCTTCTAACCTGGACTTTGTCATCAGAATATAAAAAAATATTTCCTTAAATTCTAATATCTCATATATATATATATATGAGATATATATATATAGAAGCCGTGGTGGCCGAGTGGTTCGAGCAGTTGCCTGCGACGCAAAGGTCGCAAGTTCGAATCCCGACTGTACCAATGAGTTTTTTCTGAACTTAAGTACAGTGATTAGTCACACCACGAGCTTTACGGTGAAGGAAAACATCGAGAGGAAACCTGCATACGTCTGAGAAGAAATTCAAAGGCGTATGTATAGTCGTGCTTGAGTAACGGCGATGGACTCGCCATCTGTCACGTTGGCACCTAATATACCTCTGGCGGAAAGTGGGTGTGTGGGTATTACCTATACACCTCTGCCTCTGTGAGGATATATATATATATCCTCACGCCTTCCCACAAGGGTCTCCGAAGGGGAATAGTATATATATATATATATATATATATATATATATACTATATACTATATATACTATATATAAATATACGTATCTTCACGCCTTCCTACGCTCTCCGAACTGGTAGGCAGAGGTGAAACAGGACAGTCTTTTCATCAGAGATTAACATTATGAGGGTCACCCTAGTGTTGCAAACGTCAAGTAACCGTTTACCATCAGGCGGACTGCATGCATAGTTTCAAATATGTTTGGTGCTATCGTGACGAAAGGCGAGGCTGCCACCGTTTCACAAGCACGACTTACTGAGTTAGCTTTTGAATTATTCTTAAATATATCGTTTCCTAACGATGTTTTCCTTCACCGTAAAGCCCGTGGTGAGATAAATTACTGTACTTGAAAAACTTATTGGGACTGTCCGCCTGGATTCGAACACCCCTCCAAAACACTCGGCCATTACGTCTCTTAATGTATTCGTACTAAATAAAAGTAATCTGTATTCATGTTCCTTAGCAATTATTCAAGATTTTGTAAACACAACACAATCGTGAATACACGAAATTGAGAGCAACAAAGTTGATCAATTTCTTTACACTGTGGCAGCGCCATGACTGGCAACATTGCCCTTCGGCAGCTGAGTTTAATAAATTGCTATTTTCACGTTATAATTCACTTTTCCTGAGAGTCTATTTTGTTTTGGCATCATAGGAAATGGATAATCAATACGTAAGAGAAATAACTTCATATTTTGGAGGTTCTTTGTCGAACAAACCTCCAGAAAACTAAACCAGTATTGCCTATCCTGACTTTGACTAGTTCAAATCGATTGCACACTCAAGGATAGGAACGTTAAAAGTAGATTCTCGAAACCGGTACAAATGTATGAAGAGATTAATGAATGGGGTTCAAGCGAAAGAGGTCTGCAAGTCTATAGATATCTGGCAACCTACTTTCTTTGCCTTTGTCCCTGGGAGGGACTCGACATTATGTATTTATTTTAAGTATAATTGTCTGTACAATTTTGAAATTTGTTTTTATCTATGGATACATATTGTTCCAGTACGGAACACTATGACGGGAGGGAGTTTTTGTGTTGTAAATATTATCGCCTCTTACTTAATAACCATTTACCAGCTAATTAAGCAAAAAAAAATTACCGACAGAATTCAATCGTTCTGAAATCCTTTGTTTGTTTTGTTGTTTTTTTACATTCGATTATTATTGTGTGTTGATGCCTCAATAATTTAACGAATCACAATCATAAGAAGGCCATCTTCCCTGTGATTAATTTCTAATGAACTTAATTTATTACTCATAATAATTTTTTAGTTTTGTTATAATATTCGTTGAACCGATAATTTCGTCGTACTAATTTACGAAATAAAAACTATCTTTCACGCCCGTTCAATGACTTCTGTGGGAGACGAAGATAAAACTAATACCATATTTTATCTACGTAAATATAAGCAAATCGAGAGTATGATATGCTGGTAGCTTGCAGATTTAATCTCGCCGATGTATTCTAGTGATTGGGTGCGTGTCCTATCTGCCACAGACGAAGGGGAATCTAAAGTAGACTGGATATTTATCTTAAGAGATGCTGAACGCCTGGTAGTTTAAAATTTTCTAAAGTGGCACATTTTATAATAATTTTTATTATTTCTGTGGCTCTGTGCTGTGTGAAACCTTGAATGTACGTGACGTGAATGTTCCGAAAAATAAATTTAAACTCTTTTTCTATTCATCTGTTCCAGAGTGTCAAGATGGGCGGTCGTTCCTTACTTAACCTGGGCCTCCTGTTACTAGCTTCAGTCGCGTATGGTCAGACAGGTAAGTTTGTGGTCCCATTCATAAATTGCTCTGACCACGCCATGAACTACAGCGAAAATTTATTATAAACAGAGACCGAGCCGCCCACCACAAGCAGCAAGCCTCCGACCACCGCGGCGACCACAACCGTAGCCTGGGAGCCTGAGCCCCTTAACGAAGGGCAGGCCATACAGAAGGCCCTGCAGTATCTCCTAAACCAGCGCTTGCCGGACTGGGGTTGGGGCAACGATACGCATCATGTTATGCTTACCTTGCAGGTATACTTGTCACTGGTAGCTCGAGTTCCAGGTTCTACTTAACCATAAAATCTTTCTCTACCTTTACATAAAATTAAGTGCAACATGAGTAAATCGCAGCTTTTTAATTTGCTCAAAAGTCTCTTATTCAATGCTACGAAACTAAACGCACGTTTTGTACGTTGTATACGTTTAAAACGTGGATTAGATTTTTAATGAAAACTATTTTTTCAAGGAATATGTTCAAACAACACAATGCCCCGAAGGTGCAGGCAGATATGTATACATGTATCTTTTTATTAGAGATAGCGAGTCTCTCGCCGTCTCTCAGGCTCTACCTTACATACGTCTTTGAATTTCTTCTCAGACATGAAGTAATTTCTTCTCAATGAATGTGTGTGTAAGTGGTGTTCTCTGGTTGCAGCTCGCTAATAACACGGGTAAGGAAATAGAACAGCAGGGTCTTGAGATGCAGCTCTCCGCCAAGCAGATGGAGATCGAGATATTGCTCATGATGTCCAAGTGAGTACTGTATTCAAACTATTAATCCTAATCAATCAGTGTTTCTGAGAAACCTATTCGAATGATGGAAAACAAAACGATAAAATAAGTACATAAGAATTCTCCAGTCCACACAGATTGTCGAAAGGATAGGCAGTGGATATAACAATGTTACCGATGATAGGTGCCCACATTGACTAATGGGGAGTCTCCAGGCACGACTATTCATACGTTTTTAATTTCTTCGTATACTTACGCAGGTTTCCTCGCGATTTTTTCCTTCATCATAAAGCTCATGGTATGATTTATCACTTAATGTAAGTTCAAAAAACCTCATTGGTACAATCGGGATTCGAAATCGCACTCTTTGTATTGCAAAATACTCGAACACTCGGCCTTCACAGCTAATTACTATTGTACAACATAACATTATCATCACACAGAGCCACAGAGATTATCAGCACAGAGCTCACGGGGTAGGGAGAAAAAGTAAAAGCGTCCTTTCTCTCTATACTTACTAGCCCCTTTCGCTTATCCGAGCCTGCTCGTTGGTTTTGAGTACTCTTGATTTTCCCATCAAGCAGACGTTACTGTTGTTATTTCTTTTAATCTCAGACATCATGAGTCACCGCCCCCACTGGCTCGTCTCGCCGCCTACACCCTGGCTCTGGGCGCCTTGTGTAAGGACCCGCGCTCCTTCCACGGCCGCGACCTGGTCGCAGCGCTCCTGCACCGCGAGCCACCTCACGACCTAGAGTTCGCGTATGCCACCCTGGCGGCGTGCTCCTCCGCGGCCCACGTCAGGCGGCGACACATCCGACGCCTTTTGGACATCGCCAACGCTGCTGCCGATCATAACTTGGGTAATTTCACGGGTTTCTCTAAATGATAGACTTGGAATTTTGGAATGACAAAGGTATTATTTCTACGGCGTCAATGCCAGAGGTGAACAAGCAGTCTTAACCGCCCTAAGTAGTGGAGTACCTGACCTAAAATCTCATCCTAATAAGGCGTGCAATATGCATATCTATTCTTGCCAACTTTTATTTAAATCGGTTGGAAATTTAATATGGTGAAGATGGTCATTTAAAATTTGTTCACGCCTTCCCCAGGGTCTCCGAAGGGTCAGGCAGAGTTTCCTTGAATTTGTAGGTCATGATTATTAGCGTTTAGGTACTACTGGTATATGACGAGGTAAGTCGAGAGAGTAGAGCGTCAGTTCGCTCGAGAGTTCCACTTTTCCTTTCCGGTTCATCGCGTAGTGGTAACTATAGAACGTTAGAACGTGTAAAAATTACAACAAACCCTTATAAGAGGTGGTGATCTCTCTTATCTTATAGTAGGTTTCTTATACATAATATGTCCCGCTTAGCCATATAAAGGTGCCAATCGATGCGGAAGCCTGCCATGAAATGGAAATTCTAGACGATAGTTCAGAATTTAGCGATGAGTTAATAATACACTAATATGTTTTATGATACGGTGATATATATATATATATATATACGGTTTTTACATATATATATATATGTGTAAAAACCGTATATATATATATATATATATATATATCTAAATTGGTAAATTCTGCTTATTCTTCTCCTACTACTCTTATTTTAGTTCCCAGTGTTGTAGATGACTGACGAAGGAGGGTGACTCGAAAGAGTCAATTCTAGATAGAGCTCTCTTTCACTATGTCGTAAAGGAGTCTGTGATGATAATTTTATTACACAATGATCTCTTATGCGCGCCCTGTTGGACGACTGGTTCGAATTACTTGCAACACAAAGATTGCAAGTTCGATCCCCGACTGCACCAATTAGTGTTTCTTAACTTTACTACTGTGATTAGACACACCACGAGTTTTACGGTGAAGGAAAACATCGAGAGGAAATCTGGATCCGTTAGAGAAGATATTCAAAGGAGTGTATAGTCGTACTTGAGTAAGATTGGCAGTCTACCCCGGGTTCTTTAATTCGCTTCAATGCCCAGATGCGATCTCAATGGTGATCCTCGCTCTGCGCTGCGTGGTCCAGGACCACCGCCATCGCAGCCTCATCCATTTTGTACGCCGACCAATGGCCGGGCTGGCCCGACAGCAGCATCCTGACGGCAGCTTTGGCAATTTGACCACTACGGCTCTGGCCATACAGGTAATATTAGCATTGAACTATAATTGAAGATGTATTATCATGTTTGTCGGTTCCTCCATTGAAATAATTTTTCCTCCAGTTTCGCACCATAATCAATCTATGACGCCAGATTTCCTTATTATAGTCTATGGTATACCTATAGTATAGCTACACTATACAATGTTTAGGGTATACTCATTAACTCGATAAACATACATTATTGTGGACTTCTCTCTCAAAGCTCACTAAGTCTTGCCTTGCTAGACCCTACTGTAGATATCCTCACGCCTTCCCACAAGGGTCCCCGAAGGGGTAGAGCAGAGGTATGTGGGTATTACCTATAATACCCACACACCCACTTTCCGCCAGAGCATATTAGGTGCCAACGTGACAGATGGCGTGTCCATGGCCTTTACTCAAGCACGACTATACATACGCCTTTGAATTTCTTCTCAGACGTATGCGGAACATCGAGAGGAAACCTCTCGCTGTTTTCCTTCACCGTAAAGGTCCTGGTGTGACTAATCACTGTACTTAAGTTCAGAAAAAGTCATTGGTACAATCGGGATTCGAACTTGCGATCTTTGTATCGCAGGCAACTGCTCGAACCACTCGGCCATCACGGCCTTACTGTGGACGAGAACATAGAAGCCAGACTGATTAATTTAATTCCATTATTAGATTCAGTCCCATTCGCGCTGCCCGACAGCTGCATTCTCAACAGAACGTCGACAATTATGAACAAGCTTTGCTTAATCTGTGTGGAATTGTCCCAAGGTATTTTTCTTAAGAGAAGACAAGAGCCCAGCTCTTAAATCTATGACGATGATATCTTGTCACGACTACAGAAAATATTTTCCATCTTTAGGCACTGGAAGACTCAGAGAACGGCCCAGGTGGGCATCAGCACTGGAGCTTGCCAGCGGCTAGGAAATGGCTATTGGAGCGGCAAGCGGCTGACGGCGGTTGGGGTGACGTGGCGAGTACTGCGGCCGCTGTGGCTGCGCTCACGCCAGCCTCACTGGCAGCCGTGCGCCCTCCGCATTGCAGCGATAAGTTGTTGGACACGAAGCATGAACCGCTAGGAAAGTATTTAGGTTGAGACTGAACTGCTCGTGCCTTATGTGTGACTGACCAGCGCCTCTAGAAAAAAAAAACGTATGCCAATGTTCACGCTATCAGATGTATAACAATGACAGCTAAATGGCAGCTTATGTCATTTCCATGCAAATCATAGATATCGGATAGCGAGAGCGAGAGTAGAAAGGGATTTTGTCGAGGGTGACAGTTCAATAAAGTTATTGGAATCTTTTTGGAAATGGAACATCTAGTTCTATATTTTTGGGATATTCTTAAAAAATATGTGTTAAATTTATACATATAATGTTTAATAAATCATAGTCAAAGTAAATTACGTATTTATTGGTATTTATTAATGATACGTCATTACCATACGGCAACTTTATATCTTCTTAAAATATATCTAAGGGTAACCCAAAATATTCCAATTTGTTTTAAAAACTTGTATAAAACTATGGCTGTAACTCTTCCCCTCTAAGCATTGGTTTCATTTCTTTAAGTAAACGGTAAAGAGATCACTGAAAGCAACAGATAATGTAATAATTTTTAACTAATATCCACAGATAGCAACGGATCGGATGGAGCCCTGAAGCTAGCCTACCAGGCCGGTCACCCGAGCAACGAGTCGGACGCGCGCAACGTGTCCTTCACCTACACTCTATGGCTGGGCACCAACGTCACTGAGAACTACACCATGCATATGGTTGCTCCTAGGTATACTTTACAATGGTATTTCCTCACTACAGATTCCAAGTGTATCAATGAGCTTTACGGTGAAAAATAATATCGAGAGGAAACCTGCATACTTTTGAGAAGAAATTCATAGGCGTATGTACCTACATATAGCCGTGCTTGAGTAACGGCGATGGACTGGCCATCTGTCACTCTGGTACCTAAAATATATCTCTGGCGGAAAGTGGATACTATAGGTCTATATACCTCTGTCTACCCCTTCCTTTGGGCCCTTGTGGGGTGGTTTGCCTTGCAAGTTTATGTTTTGTAAGGATTATCAGAAAAAAAATTATATTTAGGAATATACATATGTCAAATGTCGATTAATAAAAAAGACATTTGACACTTGCAAGGAGTTTCGATTTTTCTGATGAGAAGTATATATATGTCAATATCATTGTGTTGTTTTCAAATCAAATTTCAGGAACGTATCATTTTACCACGTGATGCAAATGGCGGCGGAGCATGACCCTAAGTTCAAGTTCGAGGCGAGCGAGTGGCCCAACGGCCACTACGTGCACACCCTGGCCGGGCACAAGGAGGAGCCCATGGGCTACCACTACTGGCTGCTGTACCGCCTCCCCGAGACCCCCGACCCCCTGAGCCCACCTGGCAACCAGCTCGTGGCCCCTGTTGGTAAGGAACACACATACAGAACATACATTTAAGAGAGGTAGGGCATAACGGGTTTCCCGTTCGAATTTGGAACTGCCCGACTGGGGCAGGATCTCCACCTTATAGAAGTCCGTAGCCAAATAACACATTTTTTGTGTTGTGTTCCTACGCGGTGAATAAGGTTTCCAGTAATGAGCTCCTTGGGGAGGGGGGAGGATTGTTACATTGTGTTGGAAGCAGAGGGATTAAACCCATTATGCTGACATCACACTAATAACTCTCTGAACACAGAGTGGCAACGCGCAAGTGATACTTCGGTATCGTGAGCGTAAATAGGCTACGGTAACCGTTTCCCATCAGGTGGGCCGTATGCTTGTTTGCCAATCTTGTTGTATAAAAAAAATATATATATATAGATAGTGCTAGCCACGAAGACGCGCCCCACTATCCTACCCTAATAGTTTTCAGTGTAAGTGTGCAAGCTCTCACTAATATTTGAGTATTGTCGGTACATACTGACTGATTACCTATGAGTACACACGCACACTACGCCGCGTCACTGACAGTTTAGGCGGATAAAGAAGAACGCAAGACTTTTCTAGACTTTCAGACCTATATCGCTTCGTCCACATTCATCAGTCTTCATACTCGATCTCCGATTTCGAGTACTCTAACGTTACCATATAACACTTCTTGTAAAAAAAAAAACAAATTTCTCTGGAACTATAAATATTAGGTGCAAACGATACAGATCACTATCTCCCAAGCACGACTTTTTTAAACATTTATTAAATACGTTCTAGCTTAGAAAAAGTTTTCAGATCGCCACCACATTGTCACCACGCCTTAAATATTTTTTTTTATTTCAGGTGTAGATGACTTGTTGGTAGAAGATGGAGAGCATTACTTGTTCTGGTACAAGAAGCTGTAAGGACACTACGAGTTCAGCCTAAAGAAACAGTGTCACGGTTTTGTTTTTATTTACCTACTAATTTGCACTTGTAATGGTAGGACTGTGGAGCACAAAGACTCACTAAATACCTACATATCAAGAGCCTAGTTAATCTGCATAACTAATTGAGTCTACAATGAGTTACCAAGTCGTATTAAGATAAATAGGCAACTTTTATTTGCGATAAGTAGCTCCCCAACCGCACGCCTGTTGACAACTGTCAATTGTCAGTGTTGTCAGTGTGTGTCATTGCACTCTACTAATACGTAGTTCGAATAATGCTCAATTGAGGTTATTTCCTCATTTAGCAGGTGTACGATGATACATAAAGGAGGGCAATAATGTCTATGTTTGTAAATCAACAGCCATATATATTTATATCTGTATATCAGTCGCTGTTACACTGTTCACACTGCCTATTTTAAAATTTTATGTAGGGTTGTCATCCGTCTGGGTTTCCCCGGATTAGTCCTAATTTAGAAGGGATCCGGGGAGCGTCCAGGCCGAGTTTCATTTGTAGTTCAGGCTAAAAAATTTAGCCTTGGGTCGCCCGCGACACACGCACTGCCCGCTCACCGCAATCATCCGACGATCCGACTAGTTAAATTCACTGCCCCAGCGCAGTTTATATGCGTCTCGTCCTGGTTGCAAAATTTTGAGATGGCAACCCTACTTCATGCGACTGTAATAATGTTTACCTAAAATTGATAAACTCGTGGTTTTTATTTAGTGTGTCTTTGCGCAACTTTCTTAATTTTATCTATGTTATAGTTTGTTTATCTGTGTGAAGACTTCGATTGTTTTAAGGGCTTAAGTGGATTATTTATATAAGTAGGTATTTAGAGTTCTGACCGACATAGATTTCTGATCAAATATAGCTTACACACTCCTGAAACTTCACCTTTATCCTTTATCTATGTTATATTTAAAATAAGTACCTATCACATATAAATAGGTAATTTATAAATTTCGTAAACAATATATTTAGGTAGTAGAAAAGTCTTACTTAGGAACCTAATTCATTTATATTCCAATTTCAAAATAGGTGCATTTAATTTTCCAGTTACTTAAAGGATATGTACAATTAAACAAATTGATGAAGAGTAAGATAATATGCTTTGGGTATAGACAAAACCATTAAAAACCACCACCACGTGAACAAGTGGAGAATATGAATTTTGTTAGTCTTTTGTAGTCTGTTCTCGATGTCTTGTTGTTAAAACACCTGGATCTATGCCATGAAATAAACTTATGTGAAAAAAAAACAATTTTAACGATTATTTCGGTTTATATTCTACTCCTGAAATAAATTATAATCGTTAAAAACCAACCAAACACCTCTGAATTAAACGATTTTATATAAGAAACATAGGGCTTTGCAGTATCTATTGCATGTTAGTGAGCGTGTACAATAGCCGTAGACCAGCATTTAAGATTCGTGTTATAATTAATTAAGTGATTCTCATTTTTTAATAAAACTTTAAATACATAATGACGCTGTCAGTGGCAATAGATACGAAGACTAATTTACCTACTACTAACCTCAAAATTTCTGGTAATAGAAGCCAGATGTCAGAATTAAAATACAATTGTAACGCAAATATTGACACCGTGTTTAATCTGGAGTGCTAACTTTGCATTAAAAGAGAAAAAGTTATTTATGAAATTTCACTAAAGGAGCTTTAAAAACAATATTGTTTACTGACTTTGGGTATGTACTTCGATGAAGCCAGGCTTTCGACAGCCCAATTGGAGACGGAAGCTGCTGACAGTAGAATTAAAAACCATTCCAGTATTGCCATAAGACTTAAAATCATAAAAATAAAACTGATTGATGTGGCTTTACAAAATAATGTTGAACTATTCCCACTGACATTGCCATTTAAGAATTAATTAATCAAATAAGTAGAAACATTTATTATGTAATCCCTACAGATAGAAGTTATGAAGAATCGCGTTAGAGACTGATCGGCATTTGGCGGAGGTTCGTCTGATAATTCTTTAGAATAACATTTTTATTGTACCTACTGAATTTGTTCTTAATAAAGTAATTAATAAAAGGATAAATGTATTTTATTTATATCAAGCTCCTTCAAAGATTATCACGCCTTCCTACAAGGGTCCTCGAAGGGGTAGGCAAAAGTAGTACCTACCCTACCTACACACCTACCTACCTACACACCAACTTTCCGCATGAGATATATTTTTAGGTGCCAATGTGATAGATAGATGGCAAGTGGGCAACGTGATAAATCGTGCTTGACAAACAACGATAGGCGCCGTTTCTCTAGCACGACTAAACATAAGTATGCAGGTTTCCTCTCGATATTTTCCTTCACCATGAAGCTCGTGGTGTGACTAATCACTGTACTTAAGTTCAGAAAAACTTATTGGTAGTCGGGATTCGAACTTGCGATCTTTGTGTCGCAGGCAACTACTCGAATCTCTCGGCCAACACGGCTTCTTCACTGTACGTTCAAAAAAATTCATTGGTGCAAACTAAAAGTACACTATTTACCAGTAATGAGCTCCTTGGGGAGGGGGGAGGATTGTTACATTGTGTTGGCAGCAGAGGGATTATTCCTATTATGTTGCAAACACAGTATAACTCTCCGAACACAGAGTGGCAACGCGCATGTGATACTTCGGTATCGTGAGCGTAAATAGGCTACGGTAACCGCTTCCCATCAGGTGGGCCGTATGCTTGTTTGCCACTCTTGTATAAAAAAAGTCTACTCGAACCACTCTGGCAGGGCTCTTCAAGGATAGGTAGAGAAAGCCAAAATAAGATCCAACATTTATTAAATTTGTACAATTTACGAATAACACCGATACCACGTTTGCTAGGTACTTCACAATACCTAAATAGTGCAGTTAAGCTAAGTACTATAGTATAGTCAAATACATTGCATCAAAAATTGGAAAATATAAGGACATCATAAAATATCAATTAGTGTTTATGCACTATTTACATTTGGGGTGCTTTTATCATAAGTCACTTTGTACAATGCACTAGGGAAGTCTTTAAACATCGATACTGGCACTGATTTACCTATAAAAAGTGTATCACAAAATAAAACAGTTGTCTTCTAGAAGTTATGGCCTATAAAGATGTCATGGCGATGCAATGTGACAAATAGCTCCGATGAATACATAATTACGATATTACTAAAGGGAGTAGTCATTTTCACTCTGAAATATGGTATTATATTATTTCAAAAACTATCAATAACCTAAACACCTGGTTACATTCTTTTTTTATATAACTTTTTCGTTATACCAGAATTTTTGCAAAAAAATAAGGTAAAAAAAACTTTGTAGATTATTTTAAATGCTCTCTTTCCCTATCACAAATTTGACTAACTGTCCTATTTTCTAACACTTTATAAGTGACTCATTAAAACTTTTATTCGGTAAAAAAAAATTATCAGGTGAATAGACGATGTTTAAGGAGCGGAGTAGACGTAAAGGGGTTTAACTGGAACGTGACATTGGGTAAAAGACACCCTTTTTACCTCTTCTTATATATCTCAAAAAGATACATTTGAATATATACATATAGATATTTAAACAACACAACATTTCAATTACTTATAATATAAAAATTAAGCCAATCGATTAACTCGAGATTAATTACAACCAGACAGAATAAACAAACAACCCTATCGAAAAGTCAAAAGGAAATTCAAATTGTAACAGAAATGTGAGTGTTATATCTACCTACCCCTTTCGGGACCCTTATAGGAAGGGGTGAAGGTATAAACAAAATGATATTTAATCATTACATTACACATGACACGTCCAGTACAGAGGAATACATTTAAAAAACGTGTGTTTTTAAATTGCACAATATATTAGTTATAATGAAAAGACGCCTTTGCCGTTCTGTTACCATTACCAAAGTAAAACTGTCAATTAGGCAAAAAAAAACAATAAAAATGTTGTTATCACGAAACGTCAAATTTAAAAACAAATGCATTTCATTCCGTCTTTGACACATCATGGAATAAGGTTGTAAAGTTAAAATAATTATCAACCACGTACCTACATCATTATCTGCGAATATTGACCTTAACATGACGTCACATTCTTCATTCGTGACAGGCGCATGTGTCGTATATAAATATCCCGTTTAGATTTCTACCGCGTCAAAGGCCAACATGAAAGACATAACAAGGTTTCTACAAAACGTCCATTTTGAAAAATGAACGCTTTTATAAATAAGTTTAGTTCCTTATACGCTCACTTGGAACGCTGTATGAGAACAAAGTCCACGATATAGCCCGTATCATCTCGTAAATACATGTCAAATTACGATAGCCCCGTAAAAGTACCAACATGTTGTTTTGTGGTACTCGAATCGAAGTAAATCCATAAAACTTTGTTACCTATAAGGGCTTATTACACTATGAGAGATTTTAAGAGGTAGGGCATAACGGATTCTCCGTTCGAATTTAAAGCTGCCCGACTGGGGCAGGACCTCCACCTTTTAGAAGTCCGTAGCCAAATAACACAATTTATTGTGTTGTGTAATACTTAGGTATCGTGAGCGTAAATAGGCTACGGTAACCGTTCCCCATCAGGTGGGCCGTATGCTTGTTTGCCACTCTTGTTGTATAAAAAAAAACTGCGGTATTCAGACAGTCTTACTAAGATTTAGCTTAATGTAATAAGAGCTAGCAAGTTAGCCTGTCTAATTAGACTGACCGAATGGGTTCAGCCGTGCTTACTCGCTTGCTAAGTTGCTTACTAAGACTACTGAATACCGCGTAGTGTAATAAGCCCTTTAGGTAAGTGAGAATCTTTAATTGGTTTAATGTTAATACTACATCATGTGTTGTATGTCAAGCTAAGTTATCTGTTGGTTTACCATAAAATAAAAAAAACAAATGCTACCCTTTTAATTGGTCATTCTTACTGGTATAATCATGATCGAAAGGTAAACGGTGACAATAGTATACAATATTTTTTAAATAATTAAATTTAAATTTAAATACATTAGTAAAATAAATATACAGAATGTATAACAACCCAACATACAATAATTTGGCCCCGAAATTGAGGAGATAGTGTGACTAATGAAACATGAAAAACAAACGTGTGATGTGAGTGGTGACAACACACAGAATTACACAGATACATCTGGAAATCATTGGTAAAAAGTCTATGCCCAGCCGTGGGATGTACTAGGGTATCAGTGATGGTAACAATAATACTGAAACTAACTGTTATGAAGAAAATAATATCCTATATTATAAATGCAGGTTTGTGAGGATTTTTGTTCCTATAAAATGGAACAGTGAGGCTAAGGACTCACGAAGCGGTTTTCACCCGTGCCCGCCGCGGTGGCGGGCCCGCAGCCTTTGTAGAATACAGATATTTATGTAAAAAATTAAAGCACATTTCACGACGCGTTTTACGCCCGCGGCGTGTGCGATTGTTTGCGGGTCCCGCTGCACCGGCGGGCGCGGGTCGCGGTCCCGCAGCCGCGGCGGGTTGCACCCGCGCGTTCTGCGGTCAGTTGGCGGGCGACCGCGCGTGGACAGCGGGGGGCGGGGGCGGGGAGGAGGTTAGAAATCCGACGCCATTTTGCAGTGACTTGACAGTGATTATCAACCGCCAAGTTTGCGAGCGATAATCGCAACCGCGACGGCTGCGTAACCGCACAAAACTCCGGTCTCGTGAGTTTTGAAAATAAAACTCCATTCCGCCACCGCGGCGGGCACGGGTGAAAACCGCTTCGTGAGTCCTTAGCCTTATGAGTTGGATTAACATATAGGTTATGTTTTAACCCAGAAAAAATCTTTCAATGAAATAAAATTTGAGCTAGTAACACCGCGAAGCACAGATAGAATATAAACACTTTTAAAAGCGTCACTTCATGTAATAAAATATACATACGATAATTATTATTGCAATTAAATTTCATTATAAGAACAAGTATATTAGTTAACATAAAAATAACAAATCATATTTTGTTTAAATTATAATCTTACAAAATATTGTTTTGGTCAGAAGAAATTACACACATATTGTCTTTTTGAATTAACCTGCATACGTCTAGGAAGAAATTCAAAGGCGTATGTATAGTCGTGCTTGAGTAACGGCGATGGACTCGCCATCTGTCACGTTGGCACTTAAAATATAAATATATTTATTTGTTCTGTGCCTAAATTGAAAATCTCTGGAGAATCATGCTTTAAAAATGTAATAATGCGTCAGAATATTCTAGTTGAAATACGAAATTACCGTAATTCAAATTTTGTTAAGTGTACAATAAAAATATTGCTTCACAAAAAACTTAAAAAAAAATTGCCGTCATGGCAATAAAAAAATCTATTACATATTAATTCATCGTTTGAATTATATCATTAAAAAATATAAAATATCTAGTACAATACATATTGTATTTAATCATTTAAATATACCAGGATCCCATTAAAATGAGGAGTTTCTTGACTGTTGTATCTTACCTACTCCTAATGAAATAGAGACCACTTTGGATTACACCGTCGATAACTGAATGGACTAATAAACCCAAGTCGGTTTCAAATTATAATGTCAAAGTACCAGGATCACATGAAGATAGGTGCGATGCGCTAACTCTGTGGTGTAATTTGCATATTGCAATAGAGTCCAATTTCCTATGCACGTCAATGAGCCGCCAACGCAGTGAGTTTGTTCATGACTGTCGTGTACGCCAGACCCAGCGCCCAAGACACCTCGTGGCCGTTCACTTTCTTGAATAGCTGGAAATTTGTTAAATAGATATACATATATGTGTGTATCTCCACGCCAACTAACAAGGCAACCGAAGGAATTGTCATTTTTTATATTAATAATTACAGAATTGTTCCAAAAATGCGCTGAACTGACAAACTGCCGAACGTATTTTGATGCGATCTTTATCATCAGCTAGATATATCTATGTTTTTACCAAACTAGAGCAGCTGGTTAAGTATACACTGGAGTTCTTAAAGAAGGACGTGAAAAGATTGTTGCAGTGACAGCAACTCGTGATTGATATCGCGATCGCAAAGCACGCGGCGGTAACCGCTTACCATCAAGCGGATCACAGTCAACATAGTTATATATAAAAAAAAAAATTTTCACTCCTTATTTCTCTTAGGCCACCTTATATAACATGGTAGCTTCTTTAGAAGAATCTTAGAAGGAAAGGTAGAGGGGAAGAGAGGAAGAGGAAGACCAAGATTAACATACATGGATCAGATCAAAGACAAAGTGTCTCTCGTGACGTATAGGGAGGGCAAGGAGGTTGCGCTGGACAGAAGCAAAAGGAATGGACTGCATCAGCGACGCCGACAAGAGCTCTTAAATTTGTGATGATTTCTCTTAGCAGGATTGCGCAACAGGGATTGCTAATGAAGTAAGTGTGAGGTGACTGACCGAGATGGGCTCATTGTCCTGTATCTTGTAGGCGTCCTGCAGCAGCGCCACGGTGTACACGAGGTCCACGCACGCCCAGGGCTGCTCCACGTTGGCCGCCGAGCACGCCCTAACGGCCGCCGCGCGGTACTGCGCCACCGACACCGTGCCGCCCTTCATCACGTCTGCGGACATCACTCCACAGTTAGGGATCACACGTATTCTTCACGCCTTATAGCCAAGGTTCTAAATTCTTATATTCGATGGACAACTGAACACCGGTCCATTAGTCTCGATCGTCACTCGACCGCAGGGACTGAGCTGAGAAGGCCTTTGGCCCAGATGCGCGACATAGCAGGCTGGGGCTGGCATATATTTATAAATACATGTATATATGTCCACGTAACAGGGATCACTTGTTGAACACCATAAATAGCACTTACCACTCTATGGTTCTTCTCGAGCAATTGCTCAAGCCACGATTTTTCTATTTTTTGAAGAATAAGATATCTTTAAATTTAATTTAAATAATTCTGCCACCTCGTTCAGCCAACGTTATACTATAAAAAGTCATCGATCCACGAATCGAATCGCAGCCTCGACCGTAAACATTGGGCGTGTTGAGCTCGCAATACATACATTGTGGAAGACTAGCAATGAGTGGCTAATACTGAAAAGGGGGTTGTTAGATATAGATATAGGTGGTAGTCCTGTGGGGGCGTCCCTCGTGCACTCACCGATCATCCCGGCGTCAGCGGCCACGTCGTAGAAGTAGCTCATGGCGGCCACGGCGCCCTTGGGGGCGCGCGTCGGCTCCCAGTCCAGCGTGGCGCGCACGTGGCGCCGCACCGCGCCGTGACACGCGCCGTACGCCGCGCCGCGCTTGGTGCCCTGCGCGCGCGCCGCGCCGCTACACACACACACACACACACACACTCATAGAGTAACAAGGCGCCGCACCGCGCCGTGACACGCGCCGTACGCCGCGCCGCGCTTGGTGCCCTGCGCGCGCGCCGCGCCGCTACACACACACACACACACACACACTCATAGAGTAACAAGGCGCCGCACCGCGCCGTGACACGCGCCGTACGCCGCGCCGCGCTTGGTGCCCTGCGCGCGCGCCGCGCCGCTACACACACACACACACACACACACACACTCATAGAGTAACAAGGCGCCGCACAGCGCCGTGACACGCGCCGTACGCCGCGCCGCGCTTGGTGCCCTGCGCGCGCGCCGCGCCGCTACACACACACACACACACACACACTCATAGAGTAACATGGCGCCGCACCGCGCCGTGACACGCGCCGTACGCCGTACACGTAATGCCTGACAAGATCAGCCAGTCATCATCGCTCCCCACAGTTTCTTGATATAGCACTCAAAGCAATCTCGTTTCGGTAGGTACCTGACAAAGTATTGTTTGTTGGCGTATGTCCAGGGCTCGCGTTGCACGATGGGGTCGACGCACACTGAGCTGAGCTCGGCAGTGTGGTTGTCGCGCGCCTCCAGCCGGAACACGCCGTAGCGCGCCGCGAGAAGACCCATGTTCAAATAGCTACAAATATATAGCGTTCAGATTCTTAAGCTCTTTCAAATACAATTCCGTAGTGATTTCGTAATTTGATGCACAAAAATATGTTTGTGTTATACATATAAGAATACACTATTTATTGCTGATAACTGCATTAAAATCTGTTGAATAGTTTAAAAGATCTAAGCCGACAGCGAAAGCAACTTCATTTGATACGAAATTCATTTGATATTAAAAGATTTGCAATACGAAGAATATTTAGTGCGTGTGTATGTGACTGAACTTCTCCTAAGCGGCTGAACCGATTTTGATGAAATTTTTTGTGTGTGTTCAAGTGGATTCGAAAATGGCATAGATTCACAATTGTGGCATCGTGTTTCAGAAACTTTAATTTTTTCACTCAATAGAAGCCGGGCTTATTAACTTTTTTACATTAACCAAATATTTCTGTAACATGCTGTATAAGGGTTCTCCTTAGAGTTAGGTCTATTTTCTCTTACATGTATAGAGTAAGAAGACAAAATTGTACTAGGATCCCATGAGCGCACCTGTGTGTGTAGAGAGTAACGTTGACCCCGGCGGGCACCACGTACTGATCCGCCGGTGGGAAGTTCTTGGTATCGGCCTCGCTCAGCTGGTACGTGATCTGAGTGGAGCCACCGCCCAGGTCTAACGCTGCCATTGTCTCTCCTCCCATCAGATCTAAACATACGATTCTAATGTATGAAATTTACCTATTATTTTTACCTAAATTAGGCAAAGCTTGAAACTTAGCAACGATATATTTACTTATATATAACGCTTTAACAAGTTCGTGTTCATTACGGAAATTATGCCTTAAGCTGGAATCGAACCCGCGACCTCAAGCTTCGCAGTCGGGTGCGCTGACCACTAAACCAAGCGGCTGAATAACGGGTATAGATAATCTTTATAATATTAGTACAGAGTAGCGGAGCCTCGCGGGATAACCCGCGTAAATCGATTTCTTTAAAATATTTTTTCATCTTTTTCCTTCTTTAATAAAGAATTACAGCTATTGTTTTTTGATTACATCAAATTTTGGTTCTTATATTATCATTATCATATCATGTTACATTATATTCATACACGCTCGTCGGTTTCGAGTACTCTTGACGTTCCCGTCCTTGAGCGCCCGATCGTTTTGATCCAGGTAGCTGGATCTACCCTTGTATAGCTTCCATGGGTGGATTCGGATATAAAATCAATTTAAGGGGGGGGGGGGGGCAAGCTGTTTATTTGTGCGATTTATTCGTATAAGAAAGTGTACTCACTATGCAGTAAGTTGACCGTGTACCAAATGAAGATACCCTCGTCGGATCCATCCATGATCTCCACGCCGTGGCTGCCAACATCGTAGCCCAACCTACAACATTAAAGTTATCTATCTATATCTTTTTAATATTCCGGTAAGAAAGTACTCTTAAACGATTGTAAACGGTTTTGATGACAACGATACGTAGCTACCGGACGAGGAACATGGAATGGGGCATTAAGGGAATCAATGAGGTCATGAGACGCCCTTGCCTGCCCTAGGTCAAATTATTGATACATTTAATAGAATCAATTCTTTCTAGGAAATCGACCAGAGAGGCGAGAAGACAATTCTTATTATCATATATTTGATTTATGATGATATATTAAAAGCATTATATTTTTCGTGACTGAGCAGTCAGCAGTTATGCTAAATAGCCACCCCCCCCCCCTTAAATTATATACAGTCCTAATCCAGTCCAGTCATGATCCAGATAGCTAGATGTACCCATGGAAGCTAGCCAAAGGTAGATCCAGCTATCACGTTAAACATAAGCCAGTTAGTAGTTGAAGTAAGATCTTACTTAGATATAGCCAAAGCGACGTGTTTGATCAATTGCTGCGCCTTTTCCTTGGGCAAGAGGCGGAGTCCCGCAGTAGCTCGCACTATCAATGGCGTCGTGCTTCTCTTCTCAGGGGGCGTCAAAAACTCCGCTTTCTTTATTAATTGCACTATTGTGTCTGCACCCTGTATAGGAAATAAAGCAAGCATTTTTTAATTAGAAAATAAATTTAATTAAAAAAAAATATTTAAAATTTAAATATTTTGTTTAGTTCTATACCCTACTAATACCATAATAAAGATAAATTGTGCGCACGTAGTAGCTGAATTGACACAGTTCTACAGTCCACAGTTCTATCCAAAAAAAAAAGAAACACTCTAGTGAAACCCCGGGGCACAGCTAGTTTAAGAATATTTAATAGAATACTTAAGATATATAAGAATAGCCGTGGTGGCTGAGTGGTTCGAGCAGTTGCCTGCGACGAAAAGATCGCAAGTTCGAATCCCGACTGTACCAATGAGTTTTTCTGAACTTAAGTCCAGTGATTAGTCACACCACGAGCTTTACGGTGAAGGAAAACATCGAGAGGAAACCTGCATACGTCTGAGAAGAAATTCAAGGGCGTATGTATAGTCGTGCTTGAGTAACGGCGATGGACTCGCCATCTGTCACGTTGGCACCTAATATACCTCTGGCGGAAAGTGGGTGTGTGGGTATTACACCAATACACCTCTGCCTACCCCTTCGGGGACCCTTGTGGGAAGGCCTTTGAATTTCTTCACAAACGTATGCGTATGTAAAAAAATTATATTAAAAAAAACGAAAAAAAAAAATTTTTTGTCATCCTCAATAAACAGGCTATCTAATGCTAAATATCTGTACCCACTGTCACACTGTACTTTTTGTTCTGTTACATTTACAAACTGTGCAACTTTATAAATATTATTATAGGCACATACCTTTTCTGGGTCATCAGCAAACGACGACAGTCCTGGCTTGGACTGCTCAAAATATTCCTCTACTAAATCCAAATTGGCTTGGCCAAATACTGTAACGAGACGAGTATTATTATTATTTGTATTTATACTGTATGTTACCTATATATATATATATATATAACGTTATTCAGTATTTTGAGGGCATTGGTGTGGGTTTTACATTTAGTCAATATTATATTTATTAAATTTTTTGTCACAATAGAGAAATATATATATATATATATATACTGAATAACACTGAATACTGAATAACAACTAGAAATAATAATAATAATAATATTCTTTATTGTACACCCACACACATACAAACAAATAGGATGAAAAAAGACAGAGAAAAACATGTAATACGCACAATAGGCGGCCTTATCGCAAAAGCGATCTCTTCCAGGCAACCAAGTGAAGAGAGGAAAGAAATAGAGAAAAAAAGGGTAGTGTGTGACTGAAATACCTATGTATGAAAATGTTATGTCATATGAGGCAATTTTTTTGCAATATGCAATTAAATTCACGAACCAATTCAATATAGTCACCCTAATCAGGGTGGATATATTGAATTGGTTCGTGAATGTTATAGTATACCACCACATAGAACAAAAAAATTTTTTGGTGACTTCATTGTATTTTAAAAGCGAAACAAGTGTGTAAGTCAATACAGAACTGGCACTCTCTCTACCTATCCCGTGAGGGGTTCACCATGATGTCTCGTCTCGTATTTCTGTATATTAAATTAATACATTTATATATATATTTATTCATTTTATATTAATAGCTAGAGCTGTTGTATATATATATATATATATATATATATATATATATATACTCAGTTTGGCTATAGCCAGAATGAATATATATGAGTTGTTTGTATGTATGTACATACATACATACATGTCATACATACATACATATCATCACGCCAAGTCCGTAGCGGGGTAGGCAGAAAGTATAGAGCGCCAGTTCTCTCTAGACTTACATACCTCTTTCGCTTCGTCCACATTCATCAGTCTTTTCATACATGCTCGTCGGTTTCGAGTACTCTTAACGTTCCCGTCCTTGAGAGTCCGATCGATTTGATCCAGATCCAGATCCAGATCCAGATCGATTTGTAACGGAACATACATGTCATGTTCCGTTATAATAATAATGCCTCCACTATTCATAGTTAATGCATTGACAATAACATATACATACCTGTAAACGGTACCCTAAACTTATAAGCGAGGACCCTGGACCCCGAGGAGCCTGCGTCGATGATGACCGCGTGATGGTAAACACTCTCGTACCCCAGACTGTTGGCGATGCCATCCAGCCACTTGGACTGGCTCGCGAACATGCCTGACCAAAACATTAAAATAGAAATCACTTTGCCCAGCATGTTAAGAGAGGTAGGGCATAACGGGTTTCCCGTTCGAATTGCTGAGATGCCCGACTGGGGCAGGACCTCCACCTTATACAAGTCCGTAGCCAACACAGTATAACTCTCTGAACACAGTGGCAACGCGCAAGTGATACTTCGGTATCGTGAGCGTAAATAGGCTACGGTAACCGTTTCCCATCAGATGGGCCGTATGCTTGTTTGCCACTCTATAATAAAATATCAAAAAAGAAAAAAAAAAAGTTAATAGATATATTAGATACTAGCGGCCCGTCCCGGCTTCGCACGGGTGGACATTTATTTTTCTTTTTCAATTTATTAGTTATCCATTTTTTTTCTTGCAATTAAAATAGCCAATATTAATCAGTGATAATGTAGCATTCAAATGGTGAAAGAATTTTTTAAATCGGTCCAGTTCCTTCCTGAGTCAATTCCTTACAAACATACTTACATACAAATCTTTCCTTTTTATAATATTAGTATAGACTAAAACCTAAAATATTATGTTTATAAAACACTCCTATTTTCGTATGGTTTTAATTAAAATCGGGCTTGTCAGATCCGATACGATTAAATTGCGACTTTAATTGTGTTTACGTATGTCGTGACCTCGCATCGATACTGGTACAAGAATAATATTTGATAATAAGTACTATATGTATATACATTACAGTTACACTATATATTATATACATTAGATATACACATACTATATATACATTGTTAACGCTATCCAACAAGCAATTGACACATAGTAATTGGTAAATAATAAAAGCAATTGTAATTCATGATTACAATCTTATATGTATATATTAAAATTTTATGTTGGTTTGTGTACGCCTAAAACTCAAAAAGTTCTGCACCGATCGAGCTGAAATTTTAGCATGATATATAATCCGCATCAAGGATTGTTTTTATCAATTTTTTGCATCAGTCAAATATCCACAGCGAAGCGTGGCAGGATGCTAGTTTATGATATTAAAAGAAAAGCATTTGGAAACACGCCGTCGAGTTTCGAGTTACTCAGATTCCGAATAGTCATGAAATATTTGTGTAAATGTCTCTTAGCAATATGTTTACTACCTAATTTTGAGCGATTTATTTATTAAGATATTAAAAAAAAAAATTTGTACCATATTATTGAATTTTAATTCAGTAAATTTAAGTCCAACAACATAACGATTTTCATTTTAGCTTGATTAGCGATAGATTATTATTATCCATGTGGTAAATTATTTAACTTTATGTGGTACAATAACGAGCTATTTTATATCATTATTCAAGTGCGAAAGGGACAAATTTATAGATTCTCCTAAACGTAATCAAATTTCCTCTCAATGTTTCCTTTACCTAGAGCAAGTAGTGTGACTAACTTAAGTTCATAAAAAACTCATTGGTAGAGTTCAAACCTGCAATCATGACATTGCAGACTAGTCGAACCACACGACCATCACGGTTGTAGTATTAATTTTTTGTTCAATTTGTTGAATTGAAAATATATAGCCTTTAATATAATTACGGTGAAGGAAAACATCGAGAGG
Source organism: Drepana falcataria (assembly GCA_945859725.1). Classification (NCBI taxonomy): domain Eukaryota; kingdom Metazoa; phylum Arthropoda; class Insecta; order Lepidoptera; family Drepanidae; genus Drepana; species Drepana falcataria. The sequence goes on along the minus strand of OX243941.1, from coordinate 1,790,997 downwards.
AAACCTGCATACGTCTGAGAAGAAATTCAAAAGGCGTATGTGTAGTCGTGCTTGAGTAACGGCGATGGACTCGCCATCTGTCACGTTGGCACCTAATATACCTCTGGCGGAAAGTGGGTGTGTGGGTATTACCTGTACACCTCTGCCTACCCCTTCGGGGACCCTTGTGGGAAGGCGTGAGGATAATAATATAATAGGTATAATGAATTTGTTATTTGACTATATTTTCAAGTTTATAGCAGCAATATACCCACAAGTTGTGCTTACAAACTGAAAACTGATTAGGTATTAAATACAATGATAATGAAAAGAATAGGTTACATCGCATAAATAAACTACATAACACTTGTACAAATAGTACGTCTGTATGCTACGTGGGTCTCCGTTGTGACTACCGGGAACTTTTGCTACTTAGCCGAAAATGGTGAGATCAAGGCCAGGCAATTTTAATATATAATACATACATACATACATATCACCACGCCAAGTCCCTAACGGGGTAGGCAGAGAGTATAGAGCGCCAGTTCTCTCTAGACTTACATACCTCTTTCGCTTCGTCCACATTCATCAGTCTCTTCATACATGCTCGTCGGTTTCGAGTACTCTTAACGTTCCCGTCCTTGAGCGTCCGATAGATTTGATCCAGGTAGTTGGAACGTGGCCTTCCTCTGCCTCTTCTTGCACACACTTTTGCTTTGTATATCTGTTTCGTCAATCTTTCTTCACTCATCCTTTCTATGTATATAATACAAATGTATTTGAATCTTATATCCACCCGTGCGAAGCCGGGCGGACCGCTAGTGTAACCGTATGAACCCTTATTGTAGTGAAGAGTACCTACAGTACAATACCTGCAGCTAAAATAGGGAAAAATCGCACTGACGCGACGCCGTTCACCATGGCTCACCAATAGCGATACTACCGTTACTGTAAACATACTCCTTCATGGAATTAATAGTTTTCCACAACACAACACTTGAAAATCGACTTTATATTATACGATTTAGAGTTTAAAATCAATGGTTTTATGTCGGTATATGTGCGATACAGGAGTAGTAGTCAATTGGATGTATTGGTTTCCGAACCGTCCGAGAACGGAAAAGGCTTCGATTTTATTCGGAACAGTTGACGTTTCCGAAGTATTACGTTTATTTATTTATTCAATAATAAGGTAAAACTACAACCAAAGTGTATCAAATTTCAACACAACATTCATACATTATACAGTGTTACATACGAGTTTGATAAAATTCTAACAAAATTAGAAGTGGTTTTGATATATAACTGAATCCCCCTCCCCCTCCCAAATTATGCCGGAACTGAAACCTTAATATGGTTAGCTTATTGTTAAAGTGACAGGTGGCGAGTCTGTCGCTGTCACTCAGAAACGACTTTATACCTTTGAACTATTATCAGATTAACGCCGGTTCTCTCAGTCAGAATGTTTTCTTTCACATCAAAGCCCATCATCGCGCATCATAACAAGTTTGGTCCTCATTAGTAGCGCTAGGATTCTGGAGTTGCAATCTTAAATTGACAGATGACTGCTTCCCCAAAGACGTATGTGTAGTCGTGCTTGAGAAAAGGCGATATCGCCTTGTCACGTCAGCATTCAGATATATCTTAGGGAATAGATGGTATGTTACCACATACCTCTGCCTACGCCTCCGGGTACCCTTGTGTGAACGCGTGAAGATATAATTATTTTTGAAGGCTTTTGAGGATGTTCGTTCCTTTTTACGCAAAAGCTACTTATAGATAGATAATTTGCTGGATTAACACGTAGAATAGATTGTGGTAACACAGGCTGTTTCATAGAGAAAAGACATGTGAAAACGTCTAGTCCATAAATCAAATTTACGCGGGAAACGGCGGGGCATAGCTAGTTTACAATATGCAAATATAACATTTTATACGTATATTAAGCTTAAGAATTCTAATGACACTTACCTAGAAAGTATGTTATACATAGTGCTGACAAGACGAGCAGTATAAAATATTTCTTCAATCTCCGAGGCTGCTTTATACTCCTATTTCTTATATTGATATGTGGGACTGAGGTATCATCTCTTAACTGGAAACGAAAGAAAACAAAATATTTATGGGTAACCTTGGCAATCTTTTTCATAATCATAGTTGACAGCTGTCAAGAACACTGCTTAGACCATACAAACTTTGACATTTCTTGTCACTGGGAATTTTTGGCGGGAATCAAGCAACTTGGAGTTTTTTCACTGGCACGTCATTTTGTGTCATTGTGATTTCTAATTTTCTAATGTGTAAATTTTGGTGCCATATGCAATGCAGTAAAGTTCCATTGAGTAAGCAATTTGTTTGTAGGAACATTGAAATCAATACTTTTATGAGGTTTTTTTATATGAAGTAATTGCATAATTTACCGCTGTCTTTGAAGCAAAGGGCTTGCTTATTAAAACTCCAAGATGCGCTGAATTTCACCGCATTGTTTATTTGATATTTTAAATTGTATAATGTTTGCCGTTTGAACTGTTTAGCCTAGCTTCGTTTGAAGTAAACAATAAAAATGAAACCCAATCGCAGTCCCACCAATAAGGGCTAATTGCAATTGATTTTTATATATATTAGATAACCGAGGGATAGTCATAATCAACTAGCACTTATTACCTAAAAAAAATATGTTCCATCCAGAATTCTCCGAACCTAAATTCACCAAAATGTGATTAGCAGAAAGAAAGACAGACATTTACATTTATAATATTAGTATGGAATATGAACATTATCACTATTCACTTACAGTCATAACTCATAAAGTCCATTAAAATTATCCATTACCATAGATAAAATCATAGATCTTTCACAATAGATCTATATCAAATTAGTGCACATTTCCTAGTTGAATTAATCATAAAATGTAGATAATAAGTTCCTTTTCAACAATAGTTCTAATACACGCACAAGCTGTACCCTGCGGTTCTGCCCACATAAAAAATATTTATATTTACAAAATATGATTGTTCCCTTGGATAAAAAGCCAAACGTGAATAAAGAAAATCAGCTGTGGTGACAGTGGTTTGATTGCCACCAATTATCTATTTCTAGCTCTTTTACTTTCTATTATCTCTCTATTATATAATTCAAGGTTTATGCTGACAGAACATATCAAGAGGATACCTGGAAATGTTAGAGATAACCAAAAAATATTCTCAGACATAGTCTTGCATGAGGAATGGCAACGGACTGCTCATTTGTGGCATTTGCACCTATATATACCCTTCATCAAAGAGAGGGTGCTCTTATACCCTTGTTTATTCCTTCATGGACCCTCACGTGAACCAAGGCAGAGAAAGTAGAACTCGTAATATTATAAGACTTATGGACCTCTTTAACTTATTGTAAATATAATAAACTGGCGCTCTATACTCTCTGCCTACCCCGTTAGGGACTTGGCGTGATGATATGATGATGATGGTGATGATGATAAATATATTATAGTAAATATTCAGCATTACAATTCGGGTGATTTAAGCTATTTTTACTTACTAACTATGATCTTATTTTCAAATGTACTTAATTTCTTCAGTTTACAGAAATTTTGCCACAGTACAGACTACTAATAAGTAATACTCTAAACAATAAATTTGATAGTTCCATCGCAGAAGGTTACGTCGCGAAAACAATTCGAAATGGTATTGTTATTTAAAATAAACATTTTCAAGACTCACCTCTAAATACCTGTAAGTACTGAATTTTCCCATGTCGAATTAAAATTAACATCACAACCGAAGAACGATTCAAATAATACTTATTTTATTTGTAAATAATTTGCATTTTAATATATTATTTTCTTCATTGCAGCGTAATAAATAGCCTGCGTGACTGACTGACTAGCTTGCATTGCATGTTTTCATTAACGAATCACAACTTTTACGATATAGGTATTCATAAACGTCAAAGAAATGTAAACAGGTTAAGAATCAAATAGGGCTGCCCACAAACCAGAATGCTCTTTGGCGCTTAAGCGCTACATGGTATATGCGCGCATCTTAGAGGTAGTCGATTATTAGCTGCGTTCCAGAGTCGATTGTTAAGAATTTTTTCGTAAAGTTTAATTCATTAATAGTCTAGTGATACATTGACCACGGTAGAAAATAAATCTATATCAATAAATACATACATTACGGTATTAGTTCGAGTATATTTTTTTATTAAAATTTACGACAGTTTGTCAGTCAAATGATCGTCTGTCAAAGTCTGGTGCTGCTGACTGAGTTGACGGGTTGGAGCAACATTTGTGACTTTAGTAAGCAATACTTGTTAATAATAGCTAATAATTCTTGTAATTCATGATATTATTCAACCTAACTTAAACTGTATGAGATTGCATATGATCCCTATGTAAGTTTATCTCCTTATTCCGGTATTTAGGTACATAGTAGGATTTAATTTGTATTCTTTCAATTGTTATTAAAACTTTTCTTTCGAACTGCAATATCTAAATTATATTCCTCGTGGTTTTAAACTATCAAATCAATGTGTTTAATTAAAAAAGTTACAAAGGACATTTATAACAAACAGGTTAACAATATTTATATCTATCCCTGTCATGCCACTGTCAGTTCAGTTGAGTCAATCGAAGTGATGATACCTACTAATTATTCTTAAAATTACAGAGCACAGTACATAAATAAGTACATCATATGAACTTACTTTTCTTTGCCGCACGTTCATTTTCGTTTACTTGTTTTTTGTCAGTTTCCCGTTGTTAACGTTAACCTTGCACTGTTGCGAACACTATAAATTACGCTTTATAACACAATTAAATAACTTGGGTACAATTAAATAACAATCAAATAAATATATACGTAGTTTCGTCTTCGAGCTCTCGGTAATAATAAGTTTTAATTTAAAATTATTATTTGAACGGCAAACATGCACAGAGTTCGATAGGTACCACTCCACAGAGCTAAGTAAGTGGAGATATGACGCCAGACAACTACGTTATATGAGCCGGTAACGATGACTGAGCATCATTTATTTTATTCTAAAGCTAGGCATATCGCAGCTACATAATCATCATGAAGGTCAAGCGATCTTTTTAGGCGTAATGGATTCGATACGCCGGAATATTCATGTAGCGGATTGGGAGTTGCGTTTTGTTAAACAAATAAGTGATCCTCACTAATAATTTAATATGTATTTATTATACTGTGTTATACTGGTACTATCTTAAAAAGCTATTTATTAAATTTGCTAACAATTGGAACTTGTAAATGAGGAAATATATACATGAAAACTAAGTTTTGTTTAGATTCGTAACTATAGTTGGGCATCAACTTTTTTATTGCTAACCAACATTTTTTGTTCGGTACAAAATAGGTAGCAACTAGTGTAGTATCATTATTGCGACGGGCTAAATACGATATTATAAAAAGTCGTGGTGGCCGATTGGTTCGAGCAGTTGCCTGCGACACAACGATTGCAAGTTCGAATCTCGACTGTACCAATGACTTTTGCGGAAACAGGCGGAATGTGGGTGTCTGAGAAAGACGTGAGGATATAGATGAAGATACGATTACAAATGGGTTCCTAAATGCATCGACAAAAGATTATATAAGTCGCGTAATAACATTTATGTTTTTCTTCATCTTCTGTGGTGTGACTAATCACTGTACTGTGTTCAGAAAAACTAATTTTCCAGTTGGGATTCGAACTTGCTATCTCAGTGTTGCTGGCAACTACTTAAACCTCTGTCACCACGACTCTGTTACATAGTATAGACTGACTATACAAAAATCACTACCTGATTGTTAGATACGGTTTTCCATACGATGTGATATTTGAGATAAGATAACATAACCCACAATAGGTACCTACTTACTGTTTATCAAGTGGACAAGAATTGAGGCAACTGGCAAGCAATTAACCATAATCATAATTACTTGCAATATAAAAAAAAAAGCCGTAGTGGCCGAGTGGTTCGAGCAGTTGCCAGCGACGCAAAGGTCGCAAGTTCGAATCCCGACTGTACCAATGAGTTTTTCTGAACTTAAGTACAGTGATTAGTCACACCACGAGCTTTACGGTGAAGGATAACATCGAGAGGAAACCTGCATACGTCTGAGAAGAAATTCAAAGGCGTATGTATAGTCGTGCTTGAGTAACGGCGATGGACTCGCCATCTGTCATGTTGGCACCTAATATATCTCTGGCGGAAAGTGGGTGTGTGGGTATTACCTATACACCTCTGCCTACCCCTTCGGGGACCCTTGTGGGAAGGCGTGGGGATTACTTGCAATATACACAACTGCGGTTATCGGTTTGCAAGGTTAAGCGACCTCGCGCGTGGTCGACAGTTGGATGGGAGAACATCACATAGTTCAGTGCCCTATTGTCAGTAGAATAGAATCTATCGTGATGTTTAAAGGAAACCCAACTCTCTTATAAAGAGAACTTTAGACCAGTTGACCGCTCTCCAGTGGAGATCCGTCAACGGCCGTCTGGTCCAGTGGTTAGAGTCCTGACTGCGAAACTTGAGGTCTCGGGTGCGATTCCCGAGGGCAGATATTTGTGTGATGAACACGATTATTTGTACCTAGTCCTAGATGTCCTATGTATCCATGTAGATAGATATATATATACGGAAATATATCGTTGTCTAGTTACGATAACATAAGCTTTGCTTAATTTGGGACTATGTCAATTTGTGTGAATTGTCCCAAGGTATTTATATAAATGTTGTAGTTATAATGGAATTTGCAAGTGCTTCATCAGATCAAGTAAACCCATGGATTAAAATTTACTGCCCACCGCATGTTGCAATCTAACGGGGTAGGCAGAGAGTATAGATCGCTAGTTCTCTCTAGACTTACATAACTCTTTCGCTTGGCGTGATGATATGTATGTAAGATATTGCAATCTATACTAATATTATAAAGAGGAAAGATTTGTATGTAATTATGTTTGTAAGGAATTGGCTCAAAAAGTACTGGACCGATTTAAAAAATTCTTTCACCATTTGTAATGCTACATTATCACTGATTAATATATGCTATTTTATTGCAAGAAAAAAAATTGTAAGCCAAAATAAATGTAGTATAGTAAATAAATATGTATAACAAGTGAGAAGATCAGTAGTAGTAGTAGAGAAGTACTGCCTATTAAATGACAAACTGAAACCTGGTGTGTCATAGCATAAGATATAATTAATATCAGGGTGACGGCGACAAACTTGTCCCTATTAAAAGATGGCGAGCCTATCGGTACCTTTGAACCACAATACAGCTTGAAATTTGTTCTCAACGTGACAGATGGCGAGAGCATCGCCGTTACCTGCTTCTCAAACGTCAGCAGGTTTATGTATAGACGTGGCTGAGTAACGGCGATGGACTCGCCATCTGTCACGTTGGCACCTAAAATATATCTCTGGCGGAAAGTGGGTGTGTGTGTGGGTATTACCTATACACCTCTGCCTTCCTTGCGCGTCGGGTTCGGCACGGGACTGCGTTTGCGATGGTCGGGGGGATTATTAAGGCTTAGTCAGCTGGGCTGAGCAGTTGAATGTTTTTGTTAAAGAAAACTTTTTTTTTATACAACAAGAGTGGCAAACAAGCATACGGCCCACCCGATGGAAAACGGTTACCGCAGCCTATTTACGCTAACAATACCGAAGTATCACTTGCGCGTTGCCACTCTGTGTTCGAAGAGTTATACTATGTTGGCAGCATAATGGGACTAATCTCTGTGCTGCCAGCACAATATAACAATCCCCCAAGGAGCTCATTACTGGAAACCTTATTCACCGCGTAGGAACACAACACAATAAATTGTGTTATTTGGCTACGGACTTCTATAAGGTGGAGGTCCTGCCCCAGTCGGGCAGCTCCAAATTCGAACGGGAAACCCGTTATGCACCACCTCTCTTAAACTTAACTCTTAAACTTCGGTTTGTTGTAAAAAAAATATCAGACCGCATCTATCTGTTGCCAACGTGTGCAAAAAAATCACAAAAATCGGTCGTGCCATCGTGCTCGCGTTTTTACGCGGTTATAGAACGGTGTTTGATATTTACATATAAAGATATATTTTTTACTAGCTGTACCAGCGACTTCGTCGTCGTGGAATTTAACAAAAAGAATCGTTTAGTTTCCAAAATAAAAGTATCTATCTGCCAGTGAAAGTCCCATTAAAATCGGTCCAGCCGTTTCAGAGATTACCCGGAACAAACAGACAGACAGATAAAAAATTGAAAAATATATATATTTGGTATATGTACCGGGTATACATTCATATGCATTTCGTAAAAAGCGTTTATTTTAATATTACAAACAGACATTCCGATTTTATTTATTTGTATAGATTGTTCTAGGATATTTAGACAGAGATAAGACAAATGACTACCTACGCTAAATTCCAATTCCTGTTATACAAAGTAGGTAGTTACTTACTACTACTACTTACTAAATAAAACGCTGTCACCAAACGTCTGGCAGATAAGAATAATTAAATTCGATTGTATAATACGGATACCAACCACCGTGTTTGCTAATGATTACACGGTTATATTTCCACTCGAGTCAGTGATAAGGGAACTAAGTAATTTTTCTATATTATAAATGAAACCTATCTATACTTACCTACCTCTATGTAAGCAAAACAGTAACCAACATGTCTCAGAATTCCAGTAAATTCTCACGGTTTTACCTCTACTCGAGCCAGTGTTAAGGAAACTTAGGTCTTAGAAAGAAATTCTTTATTACCTAACTACCTACCAAACTTTTTGTAAGCATGGTTAAAACAGGTCTATACTTACCTAACTCTATGCAAGCAAAACAGTAACCAACATGTCTCAGAATTCCAGTAAATTCTCACGGTTTTACCTCTACTCGAGCCAGTGTTAAGGAAACTTAGGTCTTAGAAAGAAATTCTTTATTACCTAACTACCTACCAAACTTTTTGTAAGCATGGTTAAAACAGGTCTATACTTACCTAACTCTATGCAAGCAAAACAGTAACCAACATGTCTCAGAATTCCAGTAAATTCTCACGGTTTTACCTCTACTCGAGCCAGTGTTAAGGGAACTTAGGTCTTAGAAAGAAATTCTTTATTACCTAACTACCTACCAAACTTTTTGTAAGCATGGTTAAAACAGGTCTATACTTACCTAACTCTATGCAAGCAAAACAGTAACCAACATGTCTCAGAATTCCAGTAAATTCTCACGGTTTTACCTCTACTCGAGCCAGTGTTAAGGGAACTTAGGTCTTAGAAATAATTTTTTTATTACCTAACTACCTACCAAACTTTTTGTAAGCATGGTTAAAGCAGGTATAACAGTTATCAGTTAATTTAAACTTTTTAAGGCATTTTTTGTATGAATTACTCGCCTGCAAAGTGAATGTTGCACTTTTAAAATCCAATATGTAACCCAACAATGAGTTGGTTTTTAAAGTGGTTTGTGACTTAGTTCCAACCATCATTTTCGCTCAGCTGACACAAAAATACGCCATTAGGTAGTATACTTATTCTTCGTTAGTCAGTCTTCAGAATTCAAAGGCGTATGTACATATAGTCGTGCTTGAGTAACAGCGATAGACTCGCCATCTGTCACGTTTGCACCTAAAATATATCTCTGGCGGAAAGTATAAATAATAAATAAATAAATACCTGGGACAATTCCACACAAATTGACCAAGTCCCAAATTAAGCAAAGCTTGTGTTATGGTAACTAGGCAACGATATATTTACTTATATAGATAGATATATACACAAATACATAGTATGTGTGTGGGTACCTGCACACCTCTGCCTATCCCTACGGGGTGCCTTGCGGAAAGCTGTGAAAATATAATATTCTTCGTTGGTCAATAAGAGGCAAATTTTACATTTCCAGAACATGGCGGACACATTTCTGTTAGAGAAACTAAAGTCCTACGGAGTTGGTCGCCGCAAATTAGACGATCCACTGTTCTTGACAGACAAACCTCCTCGCCGTCTGGGCATATTTGACTTGGACGACGAGAATTTATGTCACGAAGTGTAAGTATAACAATCATTTAGAGATTAATTATTAGAAAAGAGCAACAAATATTGTGAAGGATCGGTTTTTTTTAGTTTTCTCTGCTAAAGCTCTGCTGACGAAAACAGACATCGACATCGACAGGAAACTTGCATCCGTTTGAAGATAGAGTCAAAGAAGTGTATGCTTGAGAAACGGCGACGGACTCGCCACCTGTCTCTTTGACACCTACTAGGTGCCTCCTCCGTTGTACTCCGTTGCCTATTACTTCGGGGGCCTCGGGGGAAACAAATATTTCTAAGCAAATATTGCCAGTTCGAATCCCTTTTAACCACTTCTAACTTTTACCAACGCAACGCACCTCTCGCCATCGACGGGGAATTCATCCCCATACCTTGGAACCACAAAGGTCTCGCACTGCGCGGTCCTAAAGGAGTTTCCTTCCGCGAACGCTCAGACTGTGGAATAAGCTCCCCGTTGATGTTTTCCCTGGAGAGTACAGCATGGGGTTCTTCAAAAAGGGTGTGAAGAGATTCCTGCAGGGTCGGCAACGCGCGAGCCGTTAATGTTGCAAGAGTCCATAGGCGGCGGTAACCACTTACCATCAGGCGCACCGCATGCCAGTTTACCACCAATGCGGTAAAAAAAAAGTATTGAGTTTTTCTGAACATAAGTGTGGTGATTAGTCACACCTTTATAGTGATGGAAAGCCTGCTTACGTGTGAGAAGAAGTTCTAAGACGTTTCTCTATAGTATTTGCCATCTGTCACGTTGCCATCTAAAATATATTTCTGGCGAAAAGACTGTGTGCCGTAACACCACGTGCCTTCGTGAAGAAATGGAATGAAATGGGACTGCCGCGGTGATTGCTATGCAATAGCTTAGCATTTTTTATCAACTTATGCAATACACGATATACTTTCTCACAAACAGCTGCTTACGCCTTACGTACTAGGCATGCCTTTTAAGTTCTGTCGTTTCCATATTTCCCGGCAATTTTGAATTTGGAACTGTTCTATATTCGAATGTGTTTAAATATTGAAGGTGTTGGGTTTTATTTTCGTTACGGAATTTCTACGGTATACGGGATACGGTCGCCGCGCTCAAAGCCCGCAATAAAAGCTATACAATACAATACAATAGCTTAAAATGTTATAATTTCAGAATAAAATCGCAATGCAGCGTCCCCGGGTGTACGTTCACGGCAGACTCGGTGCTCCAGTTCGAGAACCACTACAACTCTGCGCACAGGTACTGCTGCAGCCAGTGCAGGAGGGTGCTGCCCTCGCCCCATCTGCTGGACCTCCACATCCAGGAGTCACATGACTCCTTCTTCGCTGTCATGGCGGCTAAGAAGGCATCGGTGAGTCATACTCAAACTTCTAAAAGCCGTAATGGCTGAGTGGTTCGAGTTGCCCGCAACACAAATATTGCAAGTTCCAATCCCGACTGTACCAATGAGTGTCTGAACATAAGTAGGTACTTATGTTTTCTTCTAGGTTGCTGTTAGGTTCACTGTAGAGCTCGTGATGTTATTAACTTTGTACATACTTAATTTGAGAAACTCATTAGTACAGTCGGGATTCGAGCTTACTATCTTTGTGTTGTAAGCGACACAAGCGCCACTCGGCTATACGACTCTAAATAAGATATATTATTATGATAATTGACTACATATTGAAATTCGTTACGCAGTTTAGCTGCTACGTAGAAGAATGCAAAGAAAAATTCATGACAGCAGACGATCGATTCAAACATTGCACAAGCGCTCACAAACTACCAAAAGACTTTAGATTCGAACAAAAGCCTAAGAACCAAAGAAAGAAAAAAAGTAGTAAAAAAAGCGAAGAGTCTATGGAACTAGACGGCCATGACACTGCCACAACTGCGAATCAAAGTGCAGAGAAAAGTAAATTCTTTTTTAACAATAGTAAGCAGAAAGCGTTCGCTAAATATACTGGAAGAAAATTTACAGGGAACAGTGAAGTGGGATCTCCAGCCGATGTCAATATGGAAGATATTGTGTCAGACCTCAAAGAGAGTTTGCCAGAATAAAATAATATTCCAAGCCAAAAATTTGGCAATAAATGCCAAGAAATTTAATGCCAAAAGAAGACTGATACCCTTCCAAACCGGAAACATCTGGTCAATTCGAAGTCGTTTTTCATCTGTATTTTCTTACATTCGAGACTTTTGGGAACTTTTGCTACTTAGCCGAACAATGGTGAGATTTGGCAACACAGCTAAGGGCGCCCACTGTGGATAAGCTTAGAGCGCTCCTGATTCGCAAGCTAGGAAGCTGGGCTGGAGTGAATCTCGGATTATGATAATTTTTAATAATCAAGAATTAATATTGCATGCGGTAGTCAGGCATTTATCACGCTTTTTTATCTCTTCTTTAAAATTGGAACAACTTGAGAATGGCAAACCAATTATGAAATTTTTTGTTGGCTCGGGTCCATGAATGGCTTAGGATCACAATTAGTCCCGATAGGTGGCGCTGTGATCGTGTTTTATCTCATCAACACAAACGAAGGTGGGCGGGAAATTACATACATATCATCACTCCGAGTCCCTACGGGGCTAACAGGGAAAGTAGAGTTAATAATATTTTTTTTATTGGGGCATTCTTCAAGAACCACCCTTGGTGGCACCTTACTGGTCTACTATATATGAGAACTAGCTGTCCCGCCCAGCTTCGTGAAAAAGTAACACGATCGCAGCGCCACCTATAATATTACTATGTATATATGTATATATATATATATGGGACTTGGCGTGATGATATGTATGTATGTATGTATGTATATATATGTAACAGAAGAACAAATTCCAATTATATAATTGGAATTTGTTACTTCTGTTTATTTGTTTTGTGTTAGAAACACACTACACAAATGTATGCTTTACGTAAAGTGGCGAAGATATAATAATAATTTTTTTAAATATATTAGATTTTTATTTCACATTCACAATATGCACTACAGCATACATATATCGGAACAAATCTCTTAAATAACTCTGTGGTACAATTATAGCTTGGCATTAGTCCAAGATCTAACATTAATTTGTAAACCACTTACATCTTCATATTTACTTTGACAACAAATAGATCATTATATTTCAGCGCTAATTTTAAACACAAGTGACTTCCTGTAGTTTACTTGGCTTTGCCCTGGGCGGCTACAGCTGCCATCGCCTTCTTGACTGTCTCTTCGTCACCAAGGAACACCATGGAGTCTACTGGTTTCATATTCTCATCCAATTCATACACGAACGGGATACCAGTTGGTAGGTTCAATTCCATAATAGCTGCATCGCTTAGACCTGGAAGTTTTTATGCAATATTGAAGTTTTCATTAAAAAATTAAATAATTTATCTTGTACATCTTGATGAGTTATATATATATTTCTTCTGTACGTGTGTATGTCACTGAACTCCTGGACCGATTTTAATGAAATTTTCTGTCTTCAGATGGATTCGAGAATGGTTTGGATTCACAATTGGACCCGATAATTAAATTTTTTAACCCCAGCGAAGCTGGGCGGGACAGCTACTATATGTACATAAAATTTATGTTGTCTCCTAGTGTCTCGGTATAGACTGACCCCCATACTGTTAGGTAGATGGATAGGCTACAAATATTCTTGCTTGCTTCTTGCTTACCTCCCATTGTACCCGCATCAACTCAGGCAAATACATTTAGCATCAAACAAATATTAGTTTGCTTACCATCTAAATGCTTGACAATGCCTCGCAGACTGTTTCCGTGTGCGGCGATGATAATTCTCTTGCCTTCTTTGATCTGAAATTGAAAAACATGGCTTAAATTTAATATTTATTTTTTCTTATTACACATGTACACTTCACGCCTTTCCAGAAAATTCCTCGAAGGGCTGGGCCAAGGTGTGTAGGTAGAACCTATACACCCACTTTTCGCTGGAGATAAAAAATATATAAGGACATAATATTATAAAAAAAATTATAAAGCAAAATGTTCATTTAAACTCGTCATTTTAAAATGGCATAATTTCTTTGATTCTATTGTCTATTTTTCATTTGGATTTTGTTACCTGAGGCACGATAACATCGTTCCAATAGGGCAGGGTCCTGTCAATGGTGAGCTTGAGGCTCTCGAACATGGGGAACTCCTCGGGCTTGGGGTCGCCCGCGTAGCGAGGATCGTTCACAATAGTCTCGTAGTAAGGGTGGTCCTTCTCCATGGGTGGGGGAGGCACGTCAAAGCTGCGCCGCCAGATTTGAACCTGAGGAGTTTCGTTTTTTTTCGCTATGGTCAATCTAAATTACCAGACAAAAGTCGCCCTGAATAAATGAGTTCTCCCATGACAGCTGTACTGATATGTAGGCTGTCTACAATCTTAAATAAAATATTGGTATGTCAGAGGTTCGAAGTGTTACAAGATGTACAAGTGACTAAAAACTGTCAAAGCCTTAATTTTCTCAGGGGCATAAACACATTGTTCCTGTGAAACGAAAAGCCAAGAAAAGTAACCAACCAGAAAATCAACATGTATGTACTTCATCCATCATCAATAGTATTTGAGCTTATTATTATTATGACTCATAGGTAACGTTCCGCCTGAGCCCAGGGTGCAAGCGAGAGCGCGGAACAAGCGATAGAGAGGCACAACCCGCTTAAGCGCTCGGCTTGTAATGCATCTGCCTCTCTTTCACTCCATGATGCTATCACGTTAATTTATCGTCCTTAAGCCTTTACAGACAATGAAATGTTCCTTGTGATATTTTTTAATAACACTAGGGTGTCAAAAGCAAGCCCATCTGATGGTTAGCAGATGGTTAACAGACACAGGTAATCAGAGTCGCTTAAGACACATAGGTACTTTTTAATATATAGTGATATACCAGGATCACTCCTGCAGTAGTAAACAAGAATAATTACCTGAGCTTCACCATACTTGGCAGCTGTCTCGGCCTTGTTCAGGCCTGTGAGCCCACCATAGTGTCTTTCATTAAGTCTCCAAGTTTTGTTGACAGCTAGGTCAGTCTGGCCAATCTCTTGCAGGACAGAGTTCAAAGTGATCTGAGCACGCTTTAGCACTGAAGTGTGAGCAATGTCAAATTGATAGCCTTCTGCCTTTAGGGCTTTACCGGCCGTTACAGCTTCTTCGCGACCTGTGTGATGTTCATTAATACATTTGCAAAATACTTATACTGACACTACTTCCTCTGCCTCTCCTATGGGAGATGTAATGATGATATATCTATGTATCTATACTAATATTATATGTAACAAAGAGGCAGAGTTTGTCTTTGTTTGAATTGACTTAACTCAGGAAGAACTAAAAATATTTTTCACATAAAGTTTTAGAGGAGAGGCAATAGATATATCATATGTATAGTAAAATTTAACAAGGATGACACTGCAAGGCATGGTAAGTATATAATATACTTATATGCTATTATTTATTATGAAAATATAATAAAGGCATGTTATGTTGGTTTCGACATATAGAAAGTGAAGAAAGATTGACAAAACAGTTATACGATGCCTAGATCAAATCGATCAGACACTCAGAGATAGGAATATCAAGAGTACTCAAAACCAGCGAGCATGCATGAACAGACTGATGAAAGAGGACAAATCGAAAGAGGTATGCACATCTAGAAAGAACTGGTACTCTGTTCTCTCTGCCTACCCCCATTAGGGTCTCGGCGTGATGATATGTATGCATGTAGTTAAGAACAATATTGCTTTATTTTGTGCTTGTAATAAGAAAAGTTTCCCACCCTTGTGGTATAAAAATAATCTGCCAAAAGGCAATACAAATTGCATTAGATTGCCAGAAGTGGGTATTGTTTATATATATTTATGTACATGAGTTTGTGTGCGTTTACTGTATAAAAAGTATGTTTAATAAAATGTTGTTTTAGTCAAACATTTTAAATTAAATAATTAGCATTTTTACCCCTTATTTAGTAGTAATTGATAGATTAAGACGAATTAAACTATCTAAAATAGTGAGTTGGATGACTCAAATTGAGGGGTATAATTTTATTGCATGGAAAATAGCCCGCACCCAAATTAAGACTCACCTTTGTCGCTAAGGTCAGCGTCATACCAGCCGCAGAACAAATTTTTCTGATTCCACTCACTTTCGCCGTGGCGAATCATTACAATCTTGTATTTAGCAGGCATCTTGATCTAAGAGGGCAGTAACCGGCAGAATCGAATCTTCTTTGAATCTTATTTAGTACCGAAATTGGTTGACACTAGTAACCTATTTGACCTTTAACAAGAGAGGATACGCATTCCACAGCTTTATTGAAATGTATGTATAGTTTTAGCATCTACCATGAAATGGAATCAATACATACTCGACTATTTTCAAGTTAGCAAGCAAAGTTGAGACAAAAAAAGGTAAATCCTATCTAACTAATCTAAACTCAATCTCGTCGGTATAAACTCAACGTTAATTAAATTAAAGTAAAGTGAGACAGTTCTTTCTTGCTGTTGGATGAAAGGACTAATTGAGAAAGAGCGACTTACAATGACATTCATTCAATGAACTCGATCCCCTTCCCTTCGAAATCTTCGAATTGAGTTATCTTGTTTCGTTTAACTTTTAGGAAAACTTGCTCTTGAAAACAAAATATACCGTCACTCTTATTTCGTTACTATTAGAGTTAACAATTTAAACTAAGTACTCGCTACTTCAGCTTTGAAAAAGTAATAAGTAAAAGTATTATTTATAGAATGGTTCCTTTTGAAGAGCGCTAAAACTTTCTCAAAAAATAATGGCACCCAGGAGAAATGTAATCAAAGCTCTTACACCCATTCAGGAGATCAAAACCAAGCCGATTATTAGGAGAAACAGAGTTGTAAAGCCCAAGCCGAAGCCATGTGACTTGGAAATCAAAATACCGGTACAAAGCATAGGTATGTATAAATGCGGAATTTTTGCTGAAGTAAGCTTTTTGGAATTAAATTGCAATCTATAAAATTCAAGTAGCAAGTATAGGGAGTAGTCATTAAACCTGCAACTGTAACTAACTACGTAATTTCGAAGTTTCCAATCTTAAAACATGTTATTGGAACTAACATTTTAAAAAGTTCTTGGATGAAGCGCAAGAGGCCTGTAATTCTGGTAACTGACAATCTACTCGATCTACTTACACTATGAGGGACTCTGCATGATCAATATGTGTGTATAAAGTCCCAGAATGTCAGTATATTATTTACATACAAATAGTGGACTGGACCGCAGTGACATTTACATATAAGATTTTGTAAATTTTAATACAGTAAGAGTTGTGGTCGTCAAGTTGTTGCGTGCATTGTAAACATTGCAAGTTAGTATTGTACCAATGACTTGAATGTGAGTACTGTGATTAGTCACACCCCAAGCTTCATGGTGCAGGGAACATTGAGAAGAAACCTGCATATTTTTAAGAAGAAAATTGTACGACAAATATATGTATAGAAGTGCTTGAGAAACACAATATAACTCTCCGAACATAGAGTGGCAACGCACAAGTGATACTTCGGTATTGTAAGTTTAAATAGGCTACGGTAACCATTTTTCATCGGGTGGGCCGTATGCTTGTTTGCCACTCTTGTGGTATGAAAAAAAAAATTACTTGTATTCATATATAGACATGTGCAACAATATTTCTTGTGTATGTTCTAATGGAATATTATTATACTTCCAGCAGCTACAAATGAGTTAACAATAAAAAAGAAGCAGATGACACCACAGATAAAAATTGATTTGGCTAATCAAGGTAAGTTTATATTCCAAACCAATGTATGCTGTGGCATAGGTATTGAGGAGGGCTTGAGGTGCTCCAGAGGTCAGAGCCCCAAACCTAATTCAGCTCCCGGACTCTGACTAACATATTGAACTAGCAAATATTTTCTCTCACTTTGAAAAACGAAAGATCATGGGGACCCATTTGGAAGGAGAATTTCCAATAACTTTCAACAACTGTTCAAATTTCTTAATGATAGTTGACTTGGTACAACAAAACGGTTTAGGATACAGGCCAAAGTTAAATTAAGCGCCAGGGTTTTGGTTACCTCGGCCTGGCCTCTCAAGGATAATTACACATCCTTAGAATGTAGTCTGTATCTGTGTAAAACTTGTTTTGAGAATTGTAGCTGGGAACATTTTCAAATACTTTTGACAATTCGTATTATAAAATTTATCAGTTTCAACCATTTAAAGTTTAATTGCATAGGTAGATTTTTCTGGAATTTTCTTTTGGAATAACATATCTTCTCGTCATCCTATAAAGGTCCCGAAGACGTAGGCAGAGTAGGTGTATAGTACTAGACTATTTTCATCCAATTCTGTTCGGAAGCTTTTGTGTGAGAGGAAAAAAACAACCTCACAAACTTTAGCATTTATAATATTTGTAGGATTTGACAAAAAAAAACTTGTTTCTAGTTGCTCGTGCACAGCTAGTGAAACCAATGGCAGCTGATACCCCACCACCGGAAACAAAGAAAAGAGGGAGGGCCAAGAAAGTTATTTCAGACTATTTTGCCAATAGTAATGAAGAAACAGTATCACAGCAAGGTTAGCCTATTTAAATATATATACTGAGATTCATTGTAATTATGATTAATGTAAATTGTTTTGTAGTTAAATCAGTGCCAAATTTAGAGGTGACACTCTTGATCTTTTCTTGATATGGGTGGTAAAGATTTTCTATAGAAAAGCTTTGCTCTGCAATTTCCCAAGCATAAAATTTGATATAATGTGTAGATTTATCGTGGATTTTATTCTGCAATAAAACGCCATATGTGTTAATCCACCTTATAATCTATCTCTGTGCTAAATTGCATTCTATTCCGTTCAGTAGTATTTGTGTGATAGGAACAAACATCCTCACAAACTTTCGCATATACATACAATATAAGTAGAGTGTGTGACTTTCAATAAGTGAAAGTAATATACCCTATGTCACTCGATAAAGATGTAGCTTCCAAATGGTGAAAGAACTTTATGAATTGTCAAGTAGTTTCTGAGTTAAATTGTAACAAACAAAAAATCAAATTTTTCCTCTTAATAATAGCTGTGTAGCATTCATAGACAACTGTCAAATGTGTTACAACGATGACAGTTACTTAGGTGACACATTTGACAGTTGTCTATGAATGCCAGTTAAGCTATAGTGTTGTTCCAGAGCCAGAAGTGCCTGTAGTAACAACGAAAAAGAAAATGACGAGGCAAACGGCTCAAGTTGAAGTAAAAGCAGAAGTTATACCAAAAGCAAGAAAAGCTACTGGTAAATACTTTTTTGTAACCTTCATACTGCTTTGTCTGAACAATTGGTCAGAAGTAGCACTGTGGGATAAAGATGGCTATAAATAAATAGGAGTAGGCAGAGGTGATTGAACTCTTTTTCACCTAACCCTGTTCTGCCTACTAGCACTAGAATTGTTTAAAAATTAAATGTATCATCTCGCCTGCTCTCCCTGCAAGGGTACCTAGTCCTCTATCTTCCGGCAGAGTCTAGTCGGATGGACCCTTGAACTTGTGGAGAAAATATTTCTTTTTAATACACACTTCTAGTGCTAGTATACAGAACAGAGATAGGTGAAAAGAGTTCATGCGAGTACACACCTCTGTGTGTAGGTAGTACCTGCACACCGAATTTTTGCTGGAGATATGTTTTAAATGCGATGTGACAGATAAATGTTTTCTTCTCAAATGTAAGCAGGGTTCCTCTCCATGGTTTCCTTGACCTTAAAGTTCGTGGTGGGAATAAGAAGAAAAGGTGGGATTAGTAATTGTACTTATGTTCAGAAAAACTCATTGGTACGTCGGGATTCGAACTTGCAAGCATTGTGTTGTACGTAACTACTCGAACCAGTCGGCCCACCGGTATTGGGATCAGGGTCTGGCTAGGGTCCCAGTGAAAGGAACCTCACAATTCGTCTCGCATCGAGGAGTACAGCATTCCTGCTTTATTATTATTATTACTATTGTTGTAGTGGCCAGGAAAAGAGTAGCTGATTCAACAGTCAAGAAACCAATCATAAAAAAACAAAGAATTGACAAGGAAAAAATAGGGAATACTCCATCCGATGTAGGACCTAGTACTAGGTCTAAGCTTAGCTTAAGAAAGAGCGCCAATACGACCGAAGGTAAGGCGAATAATAAAACACCAATTTCAACCCCAATTCTACCCACATTGCTAGATCCAAAAGATTGTGAACCAGGGCTCGATGAAAATAAAGATGTTGGTAAAACTGTCGAGGATAGTAAGCCAGCTCTCGTGGAATCGCGCAAAACGTCCTTGACCAGCAATTCTAGCCTTTCTTGGACCAAAGACATATCCGATTCTAGCGCTATCACTTGCATTACCGTTACGTCAAAGGATTTCGTCAGGATCGACAGAAAATTGCCTGTTGTCTCGGTAAAAGATATAAAACCACAGATTACACAGGAAGAAGCTTCATCGTCTGTTTCTGGTAGCAGCAACTGTAGTGTAAGCGAATCTAGTTGTCAACGTGACATTGAAGATTTAGGCTGTGACGCGAATTCTCATTTAAACTTAAGCACGTCCTCGATCTCTGCTGCTAACAGCATTTCAGGCGATGAAGATGATCATGTAAAGAAAATAGGTGACGCCCTAGATAAGTTGTCGGCGAAACTGAAACATTTTGACTTAGAAATGGTCGATTGGATCGGCTATGCTAACGAACCGGTTGATACAGACTCTAAGGATTTCCAAACGAAAATATTTCAAGTTTTGAAAGAAGAACACGAAGTGATTATGCATTGTCAGCAATTAAAGATGGCGCTAGCAGACGAAACGGCTGTGGTGACTAATCAAAATGATCAAGATTACAATTTTACTAAACCACACGATGTTTGTTACGTTAATTACGCCAAAGATGATAATAATGAAAATAATGAAACTTCTAAAATTAAAAATAACTTATCGGATCCCAAAAGTTATAGTGATAGTCCAGAAGGCAAAGTTACTCATAACAATATAGCTTGTATGTCCCTCGATCAAAGCTGTGATGACGACGATGCGCTATCACTGTTTGCGGAAAGTATCGCCGGATTCGATTCGTCTAAAGCTTCAATTTCTTCTGTGTCCAATAACTTTGAGGAGTATGTTCCCGAGTCTATAGTGAAGGAACCGTGCAACTCGTCCAGTAAAGTCGTTTACCACCCAAGCAAAATTGTCCACAATGATGTGCTCAATAATAAAATGATATGCGAGAAGCAGAGTGCCGACTCTACGTCTATAAAGGAGTTGGATGCGACGCCGAAACATTCGGAGAGTAAAGTGACCTACAGGCAGCCACCCAGCCCGACCACGCATCAAGTTCTCAATTTTCAAAATTTCCCAAAATTTTCCCGTCAAACATCAGACTCGCCTTTACTAGAAAATAAATTAATGCCGACCCTTTTGGCAAAACGCTTCGAGGTACCGCATGGCACGAAGAGTATTCTTTTCAAGCACGTGTGCTTCTTCAATTTAATCAGGAGTTGCAAGAATGAAATGTGTCGCTATCCTCACGCCGAGCCTGACCCAAACGAGATCAAAACATATTTGGAGAGGATGAACGAGACAATGTTCATCCAGGAATACTTGTTAATGCGCAACTGGCCTCTTCTCAGACGCAAGTACGGGTTTTGTTTCGTTGAAGAGGCGCGGAGGAGGGACCTCACTAGAGTGCTAGTCGAAATGGCGATGGACTTCAACGCTAAAGCGACGAAGTTACACGAAGATATCAAACTACAGGTTGAGGTCAATGAATTGGTCCTACTGCACTTGAATGACGTGGATCTCAACGAGTACGCGGATATACTGAACTGTAAGGCGCAAAGGCAAATTCTGTGCGACATTTTCATGGAAACTATAGCACACTCTCAGAACTTTTCCAGGTTTAAGAGTGTGTTTTTGAATTTGACCGCCTTTATTAAGAGTAACGGGAGGCTTTTCAGTCTTGGCGTGACCGAGCTAGTTTTGGAACGGATTTGTATACTGCCTTGCGACGAGCGCTTAGTCCGGGCCATGCTACTCATGATTCAAAACACGGACTGTAGTATCCTACAGAACTCTATGATAACGCAATTCGAGAGGCAGTTGTTGAGATTAGATATTGCAGGGCTCTATGACGAGTTTGTAAGTTATAAGAAGGAGGCGTTGGTCACTCAGCCGGTGTTGGTTCCGTACCAGAGTTCCCCACAGATGGTGAATGAGGTAGAGCCCCTCGCACAAGTACAGATGGAGCGGGAGAGGAGATACACCTCACCGGATACAACCAACCTGGACAATATGGTGAGTGATTTATATTTTGTGTGTGAATTTTATATATAGGGAAGCTCTCGTTAAGATTCGCTAAATCTTACTAATAGTATTTAGAGAGGCGAATGTTTGTAAATTTGGTTCTTCTTTGGTTTGTAAATTCTTTCACGGCAAAACGAACTGATTTGGCTGAATTTTGAAATAGTGACGGCTTGTACTTACGATTAGGACATAGGCTACATTCTAATCCCTAAAATTTCAAAGTTCTCATATAACTTAGTTCTAAAGTTGTAATACGTTTGTATGTTGCTCTTTCATGGCAAAACGGCTGAACCGATTCCAGCAAGGAAATACATGAGCTACTTTTTCGGGCTACATGCTGCAAAGCTCGTTAATTATATTTTATTTGTTATTTATTTTACAGTTTATTAGACTATTACAAAAAAAATAAAAAATACCCTGCGATTTCACACGTGTGTACATCACACTGATTCATCAGTCGTTTTTGCGTGAAAGAGTTGCAAATTCTCACAAACTTTTGCAATAAGAGTAGGATTACTGTATTGTTAAAGTTAATTATTATTAACAAATCAATTGATGTTTCCGACAGAATAAAACAGCCGAGCCAGTCATAACGAGAACAATAAATATGAACCCTTCGAGAGCGTTCAGCGTATCGCCAACGTTGGAGCACGGACCGTACCAATACCAACATTGGAACCAAGGTTTTGTGGGTAGGAGATACGTCCCGCGCGGAGGTGCCAACCGCCGGCCAACGTTCCTGAGGCCGACCCAACGACAAGTCTCTTACCGGCATAGCCCTACTGTATGTATGCCAACAGAAGATTAAAAACTAGACTTCCAAACACATTCATATCAATGTGAACTTTATCTCCAACGATTAAATATCAATTTAATTTGGCTGAGCTTGCAGTAAGTGAAGCGAAGTCGATGGTAGGTTTCGTACCAATGAGACTGACTGGGGTTTGGTGTAAGATCATTTAAAAGCATTTTTATAGCCTAGCCTTAATACTTAGGGGATATCCATTAATTAAGTGAGACATTATTGATAATTTTTCGACCCCTTGGTGAGATTTCGTAAGATTTTCATCAACTCCCTAAATATCACGGGAGATTCTTCATATTGTATATTTTGGCTTTAAATGTGTTGGATTATTGAGAAAAAAACATAACACAACTTGTTCTATTACTTTTAGTGAAGACTAGTATTTGTTGCCATGGTGGCCGAGTGGTTCGAACAGTTGCCTGCGACGCAAAGGTCGCAAGTTCGAATCCCGACTGTACCATTGGTACAGTCGGGATTCGAGTTTTTCTGAACTTAAGTACAGTGATTAGTCACACCACGAGCTTTACGGTGAAGGAAAACATCGAGAGGAAACCTGCATACGTCTGAGAAGAAATTCAAAGGCGTATGTATAGTCGTGCTGGAGTAACGGCGATGGACTCGCCATCTGTCACGTTGGCAACAAATAACCTGTGGCGGAAAGTGGGTGTGTGGATATTACCTGTACACCTCTGCCTACCCTGCCCCTTCGGGGACCCTTGTGGGAAGGCGTGAGGATATATTATATTATTATAGTATTTGTGACTACAGGGTGTTGCAAGCGTCCTTAGGTGTCGGTAACCGCTTACCATCAGGTGTACCGCATACTTGTTTGCCACCATTGCGGTATAGAAACTCAAATTCTGAACGACAGAGCCGTTCTCTGCGTCCCTTTGAAATCCATTGATAAATTTGTAATTTCTTCCTCTAATACCCACTCATTGTTTCAGAAATACTCACGCGGCCCTGGACCGGATTTCTAGCATACGGTGATAGAGGTCCCCAACTCTCCATTTAGCTAAGATTAGATCACGTGATATTCGTTTCTATAAGTTTAGTACTTAGTACGTAGAACGTACATCTAGATATGGTACAACTTACCAGGTATGCTTAAGTGTGAGATCTTGAAATTTTTTTATGACATGTTCATTCTATTTAGCGTTAGTAAATTTAAGCCTAATGTCTAGTGATTTAGGTATAGATTTTCCTTGAGTCATACGATGGCGCTTGCCATGTTTCATTTGATAGTATACCATAAGTGTTTTGTTTAAAGCTCACATTTCATTGTTGATTTTATCACATACCCTTTCAATTGTGATGCATAAGAACTATATTATATTTCGTTAACTTGTTGTGCTATTGAAATATGGAACTAAATTGTGTGTTTTTTAAGTTTACATTGGCATAGCAGTCTGACAGCGGTAAAAAGTGATTGACCAGAGTTTCTAGAGTACTTCGTTCGACAATAGCACCGGTAATGCGTTCCTCCTTCTGATTGGTTAAGAGTTTGGAGTGGGCCCGCGCTTTTGCATAGAGGCGAGTCTATGCCGTCAGCTTACTCCAACGATTGCGTTGTGAGGATATTTGTTCCTTTTCACGCAAAAACTACTGAACGGATATGGATGAAACTTAGCACAAAGATAGATTATTATCAGCTGGATTTATATATAAGATGTATCCTTGAAAAAGGTACTAATATAATCTAATGAAAACCAAATTAACGCATGGAAACCGGGGGCACAGCTGATATATAAAAACAGTCGTGTATATAAAGAGAGCCGTGTAGGCCGAGTGGTTCGAGTAGCTGCCTGCAACACAAAGATTGCAAGTTGTAATCCCAATTGTACCGACGAGTTTTTCTGAACTTAAGTGCAGTTATAAGTCACACCACGCGCTTTACGTTGAAGGAAAACATCGAGAGGAAACCTACCTTTGAGAAGAAATTCAAAGGCGTATGTATAGTCGTCGTTGGGAAACGGCAATGGACTCGCCATTTGTCACGTTGACGCCTAAAAATAAAACTTGCGGAAAGCCTACATCTTCGGCGACCCTTGGAAGGCGGGAAGTTATTACAAAAATCTATCACAATCAATTTTAACGCTGTACCTAGCTGGTATATTGTAAGGCACACAAATAGAATTGCTTTAAGGTTCAAAATCAAGTGCACGCCAGAGGTAATGTTACCCACACATTAGGAGCAACGAGAGCTCGACGATTGACAATTGTTTCATTACATAACGTCCAATCATTTAGAAGTATTTGAATAAGGAACTAGACTATTTTATTATTATAATAATATATCCTCACGCCTTCCCACAAGGGTCCCCGAAGGGGTAGGCAGAGGTGTATAGGTAATACCCACACACCCACTTTCCACCAGAGGTATATTAGGTGCCAAGGATTTTATTAAGTTTGTTTTTAAGTAAGTAGTTAGTAAATCATATCAGATATGTTCAAACAAAGAATTGCATATACCTCTATACGATAATTAGGTGTAGAATAATTAATTAGGTGCTCGTCAGACGAACCGGCGATTAGTGAGCTCATGGTTAGTAAGTGAATGCTTTGTCGATATTATTTTTAGGTATAGAGAAGACGAGGTAGCTTTTCATAAGGAAAAATGATCCCGGATAAGTTTTCAGTACAAGATGATTACAAACTATAAATTACAGTACACGAGTACATCGCATTCACAATTATTTAAAAGTAAAAGGACCATAAGGATATTGATTTCAAATAAAGACAACAAAATTTTGTTGAGTTCGTAAGTTTTTGCCAAAGATGGATAAATTACGATAATTATCACTAAACGAATAGAAATAGACGTATTTTTATATCATGTACATGGAGAAGTTGAAGCTTTCCAGTAATGAGCTCCGTGGGGAGGGGAGAGGATTGTAACATTGTGTTGGAAGCAGAGGGATTAAACCCATTATGCTGCCAACACACTACAACTCTCCGAACACAGGCGCAACGCGCAAGTGATACTTCGGTATCGTGAGCGTAAATAGGCTGCGGTAACCGTTTCCCATCAGGTGGGCCGTATGCTTGTTTGCCACTCTTGTTAAATAAAAAAAAACTTGTTTTTATTATTATAACTAGGTATAACAATGATATTCATAAGTGTTTAAATGTATGGTTGTATTACGTTTTAAATGTTTAATTAAAGAGTCGGTAAGGGTAGCAAGGACACTGTTTCGGTGAGAGTAACCGCAATACATATATTTATGATATTCTAGGCATTTAGTAGACTTAAATATTCTTTTAAAAATTACATACAAAAGTTTCCATACAAACGTATTTTTGTTATTTGAGGTTTATTGAAAGATACAGGTGCTCGCCTGAAGAAGCCCGCCTCCGTAAATTGACGATATAATAATAAATATACCGTGGGACACTTCCACACAAGTTGACAATAGAAAAGAGTAACCATGGTGTTTCTTGCCGGTTCTTCTCCATGGAAGCGACCAACCCGAACCGTGCTTCTTTTTCGACGTTTTATAAGTGCCCACCTGGGCCTATGTGAAATAAAAAGATTTTGATTTTAGACCAGACGGCCGAAAGAAGATATAAGATGCATAGTTTGTATGTTGGAACACGCTACCGATTTTTTTTTTATGTCCTCAAGCCTTTCCACAAGGGTCCCTGAGAGTACCCAAGAGGTAGGCAGAGGTGTATAGGTACTACCCACACACCAACTTTCCGCCCGATATATATTTTAGGTGCCATCGTGAAAGGTGGCGAGTCCATCGCCGTCACTCAAGCACGCCTTTGAATTTCTTCTCAAACGTATGCAGGTTTCCTCTCGATGTTTTCCTTCACCGTAAAGCTCATGTTGTGACTTATTTAAATAAATTATTTATGTATTACATACTCCGTTTATTGAGGATATAGACTTTATATCATCAAGCTTCAAGCCACTACTTAAGCGAGAGAATAGTTAAATTTAATGGTTACTAAACCATTTCTGTTTAAGCAGTCTTAAGACCGCATGACAAGCGGATAACGTAAAAACAACGTATTTGTAATTTATCTGTTAGAGAATATTTTTTACGTTTGTACTTGCAGAAGCTGGACTGTACCAATGAGTTTTACCGAATTTAGTAGTGACTAGCTGTGCCCGCGACTACGTCCGCGTGGGATAGTGACTGCGCAGTATTTTTTTATTTATTTCTGATGTGTGTGTGTATAGGGGATGCCTACGTCATATTAGCTTTATGCATACAAAGTCTCAGCCCGATCGGTTTAAAATTGACAAAGTTTCATACACCTTACAACTTTTATCCCCTATTTTATCCTATTGGGGGTAGAATTAATCAAAATCCTTTCTTAGCCGATGCCTCATAACATCTACCTGCATGCCAAATTTCAGCCTGATCCGTCCAGTGGTTTGGGCTGTGCGTTACATTAATCACAGACTTTTAAAGTATAGGAAAACATTGTTTAAGAAGAAATTCAAACACATAATTATGTATGTTCATGCTTTGAAACGGCGACCGAATGCCTGTTACGTTGGCACCTGGAAATGAACGGGTTGTTACACCGTTACCTACCATTCAGTCGGAACCCTGGTAAGGCCCAAGTTCACGATGTACAAAATTGAAACATATTAAAAAAAACACCATTGTCATTGTCATGATTTTTTTTAACCTGGCCTTACTAAAGGATACAAGCCTCACAAGCCAGTACAAACTAAAGGATATTTTTGTACATTTTCTTTTTTTAATGGCATACCTGCAGCTACTTGTGTTACTTACTATAGATAGTGCCATCCACAAAGACGCGCCCCACCGATTTCTAGGCGACGGATGCGGGGAGTATGACCCGAGTCTATCAATTGTAGTGTACTTGTGCACTCATAGGTAATCAGTGTGTACCGACAATACTCAAACATCAATGGAAGGTAGCACATTTACATAAGGAAGAATAGTGGGGCGCGTCTTCGTGGATGACACTATCTACACCTAGTCTAATGTTCATTTATCTGTCGCGTTGGTACATCCTCTCTGCCCACCCGTCACGTTGGATAACTCTCAATGGAATTCCGGTAGTTGGCTGTACAATTATACTTCTGGGATCCAGTTCTATGGTCTTCGGGGTCTCGTCAGCCATCTCCACCCTGTACCGCTTGAAGAACGTCACTAACCCAGCCATCAGCATCATATTGGCAAATCTAGATCCTGGAAAAGCAACAGGAAATTTAAAAACATATAACTTTTTGCATTCCCACAAGGGTCTTTGAACGGGTAGAGAGAGGTAGCAATGTGCTATTTTCAATATTTATATCTAGGTGCCAATATGACAGATGGCGAGTTCGTTTTTAAAGCACGACTGTTTAAACGTCTTTGAATGATAGTCGTGCTTGAGATACATATAATAATAATAGATTATACATATAATAAGATACATATATCGAGGAAAACCAGGTAAGCAAGTTATTCCCTCGCCTTAACCTCACACGAAACCTCGCTAACAACCACGTACCTACCTACTGCTACCCCAAGCGTTCCAGTTTGTTTCGTGTTTGTTTCGATACCCACATCACACCTATGCTATTTTACCGTTATCAATAGTAGGTTTAATTTGATAAACAAAAATATTCTTTATCTACTGAGTATTACATAGATATACAAGATATTTATGTAGGTAAAGACGATAATACTGCATTAAACAAAATTCACTAACAACCGTGACAACGTAACAAAAGAGCCGTGGTGGCGGAGTCGTTCGAGCAGTTGCCTGCGACGCAAAGGTCGCAAGTTCGAATCCCGACTGTACCAATGAGTTTTTCTGAACTTAAGTACAGTGATTAGTCACACCACGAGCTTTACGGTGAAGGAAAACATCGAGAGGAAACCTGCATACGTCTGAGAAGAAATTCAAAGGCGTATGTATAATCGTGCTTGAGTAACGGCGATGGACTCGCCATCTGTCACGTTGGCACCTAATATACCTCTGGCGGAAAGTGGGTGTGTGGGTATTACCTATACACCTCTGCATACCCCTTCGGGGACCCTTGTGGGAAGGCGTGAGGATATATATATATATATATATATATATATATATACACTACCAACAATTAATAGGCTGATTTTGGACAGCGCAGACCGGAAGGATTGCTACGTCTATTGGGCCATGAAGTTCTCGGATGAAAGACTACATGCGACTTAATTACGAGTATTTGAATTGTAGGTATGGAAACTTGTCGTTGGCCAAAATATTTTTTGTCCACAACGTTTTATAATAAAGGAAAAATGGTTGTACATACAATAAATGTAATGAGAAAACCCACCAATGCAAACTCGAGGCCCTCCTCCGTATGGGAAATACATGTAAGGGTCGATCGTCTCCTGCCCAGGCAAGAACCTCTCAGGGCGGTATACTTCCGGATCGGGAAACGTGACTGGGTTCCGATGTAGGTGATATAGGGGTATATGAATGCGAGTTCCTTTATCTATTTGCAGTCCAGTGGGGAATGTGTAGTTTTCCATAGTCTCTCTAGCTAAGATTCCAAATATTGGGTATAGGCGTAGAGCTTCGTATGCGCACGCATTGAGGTACGGAAGATCCTTCGAGCACTCAAATTCAACTTTGTTTCCGTGTTTGTGCAAATAGTCGTCCACCTCGTCCATGACTCTCCTCTGAGCTGCCTGGTTCTTCGCTAGCTCGTACAATGTGAACCCTATCGTTGTTGACGTTGTCTCGAATCCAGCGCCGAAGAATAGTATGCACTGCGACACCAAAAAGTCGTCTTTCATTTCCCTTGTCATCGTTTGCACCTCCCCTCTTTTCATCTCTTGGATGCTATCCACCGATAAATACTTCTTCTTCTTCAATTGCAGCAACATATCGACTAAGTCATTTCTAGACGACGGCTCAAATTTTCGTTCCACGGAAACATCGTTTAACACTTTGGCAAAGAAATTCGCAATGGTCGAGGGGAATATCTGAAATCCCAGTCCGTAAAATATCGTGGGCCATATACAGCGGGTGATGAATTTGAGCCCTCGGAAGGTGGAGTTATCGAAAATAGCTCGCGCCATAGCTTTGAAAGGGTTGTTCGGGGTGTCGGTCATAGCGTTGGCGTTAATACCAAACACACACGAGCAGATACACTCCATCGTGAACTGTGCGGCTAGCCCGCGCATTTCCAGCACGGCCCCCCCGCCTGCCTCCCGCTCCAACATATCTTCCAGCATGTGGCTACAGTCTGTCACCAAAGGGAACATATTGCGCATCTTGGCCGAGGTGAACAGCGGCGTTAAGTTGTGACGCAGCATCCGCCAATTGTTGCCGGAATTAAAGAACATATTCTGAGTAATTACCTCTTTATTGACGTGGTTGGACACTTCCCTGCCGTTGAAGTAGTAGAAATCCTTCGTGAGCACCAGTTTGATCATCTCGGGATCTTGGACGAGTAAGGCGGGCTCGGTGCCGTAGAACGATCCTACGAACGGCTCATTCGGGAATTGTAGACATAGGTCCCGTGCGACTTTTCCTGGATATTCCTTCATCATAATATAGTCCATATAGTTTCCGAAAAATGCCTTCGGTTCCACAAAAGGCACTTTGCGTTTGGCCCAATAGTTGTACTTCCTCTTGGACACATAATATATTGTTATGACCACGATGGATAGAACAGCGATTGCTGTGTGTAGAACACTCATCGTGCTCGTTGCCACGCACATTCTGCGGCAAATTTTTGTTACGGAGGCATTTTGATAAACTCGCCTAAAGTAGGTACTTATTGTATTTAGCACTAGCAGTGTCCCGCGATTATACCTGCGTCTTAATATTTAAATATTTTTGGCCGCCTAAATATTTCAAATCGACCACTGTGCAACGTAACATGCCTTTCTACATCTTTACAATCACATCCTCATTCACGTCAGTTGATTTGCGAATCCCTTCGTTACGGATTCGATCTAAGATCGTTACTCCGTACATTTTTCGAAGAGATGGCATGTCAACTGCATTTAAGCTATTATAAATATATCTTCAAAAATGTTTGCGTGATATCCAATTTATTTCTCTATTTTTTTGCGTGGGGCGCCCGAAGGCAAAAAACAACCCTAAAAGTTGAACAAAGAACTCAAAACAACGTGAAAACTGTATGAAAGAAGAGGGCGAGGAAGACCAAGTTTCCACTACCTAGATCAAATCGAATGGACACTCAAGGATTGGAACAGTAATCGAAACAGGCGAGCATGTATGAATACTCATAGATAGGCCTTTGAATTTCTTCTCAGAGGTATGCAGGTTTCCTGTCGATGTTTTCCTTCACCGTAAAGCTTACAAGTTCGAATCCCGGGTCTATTGGTACCTACAGCCGGGATCGAAGTTGCAATCTTGCTGCTTCAGGCAACTATTCGTCTACTACGGTTTGCCTTGTTTATTATTTCAATAAAATCAAATTATCAATTATGTTTAGCGCTTTCAGACAGACAGTTTTATAATATGTTGATAGTGTGAATATGCGTGTTATACAATAAAATTATCGCATTAGCATCATGCGAGCGTAGTACATGACCTTGGCGTCGTGAGAAATATTATCTATCTATAAAAATAAATAAAATTGGTGTTTGTTACATTAAAATCCGTTTTTTATTAAATGTAATTAAATAGACGTAAAAGGGAACAAATGTTAAAAAAGCAAACCGGGGAGTTTGTTTCGCCGTTTCTTCTCCTGGCAGGTATTTTTTCTTGGAAACGGTGGTAACTTTGGTAACTTTAATTTATATTAAACGTGACGTTCAATAAGTGTTCCCTGTGTCCCTTACGTTGAATAAAATATTTTAATGCATATGTATGTTAACACGGTAGGTACATATACAAAAAAAAATTTTTATATTTCTCTACCTGTCTGTTTGTTCCAGCTATTCTCTGAATTACTGGACGCTGGTCCGCTGGACCGATTTTGACGGGACTGTCACTGGCAGATAGCTGATGTAAAATGAGTAACTTGGGCTACTTATTTGTAGGAACTAAACAATTACTTTTTTGTTTAATTCCACGCGGTCGAAGTCGCGGGCTAGTAATAGTATAGAAATACGATGTAGGAATACATTGAAATATGTATAGCGTTAAATACTGGTTCTAAAACTGGATTTGAAACTCGCAATAAAGATACCCCAGACTAAACTTTTAATTGAATCGTTCACATCTTGCCACGTAGGGGCAGGCAGACGTGTAATAACGAACGCCCTATTTTCGCCGGAGTCCGCCGCTGTTTCTCAAGCACGACTACACATAGGTACATCTTTAAATGACCTAACTAACGGTAGGTCACTAAATACTGAGAGATAATATAGCATCTCAGCATTAAGCGATATTAAGTAGATTAGAACAAAGATGTCAGAAGAACTATGATTGGATGTAGCCAGGATGTGGGTCTGTGTAACAGTATCCTGGCGAACCCTACTTCGGATGATATAAGATATTTATTGAAATTATATAAGCGTAGATTTTAATTACTCCTATATCCAGGTGTCCTCACGGAGTGACATAGTCGCTGTGCGACAAAACTCCCTTAATAAAGAGAAAAAAAAACTCGAGAGGTGTCAAGGGACACCCGGATGGAACGAAGTTCAAGAAGCACACGTCACTCACACGGGGGTTATAAATATACAGCAAATAAGCAATAAAAAATATGGGAGTAAGGATGTGTGTATGGATGTATCTATGCCATACATACATCCATATATCCATCCATACATCCATATATCCATCCATACATACATCCATAGATACATCCTTACTCCCATACACCCATACACCCGCTGTTGTGTGTTTGGACGTATGGATGTATGTATGGATGTATGGATCCATGTATGGATGTATGGATCCATGTATGGATGTATGTATGGATGTATGTATGGATGGGTGCATGTATGGATGTATGTATGGATGAATGTATGGATGGATGTATGGATGGATGTATGTATGGATGAATGTATGGATGGATGTATGGATGGATGTATGGACGTATGTATGGATGGATGTATGGGTGTATGGATGGAGCAAAGCCGCAGTTAAAACTTGAGAGGTGTCAAGGGACACCCGGATGGAATGAAGTTCAAGAAGCACACGTCACTCACACGGGGGTTATAAATATACAGCAAAAAAAAAGTGTCGTGACAAAAAGTTTCGTGACAACTTTTCGTAAGAATTTTTTCCGTCTAGCCCCCTTTCACAACGCGCGATAAGGAACTTCGTTCAAAAAAAAAAGTAGGTAAACGAAAAATAAAAATTACCCATTCTCAACAATAACATGATGTTACTAAATATAAGCCGTGGTGGCAGAGTGGTTCGAGTACCTGCGACATAAAGATCGCAAGTTCGAATCCCGACTGTACCAATGAGTTTCTCTGCCTACCCCGTTAGGGGCTCGGCGTGATGATATGTATAAATTATTTGAAATATGGTGTTAATTACTAGTAATTTCAGATAAATTAAAATGGTCTGGGAGCTTTAATCGAAAACGCTACTTTCATCACAACAACACAGTGTATGTACCCGAACGAAGCCGGGGCACGTCGCTAGTATTAAATAAATAAACAAATATCTTCTCTAACATATGCAGGTACATATTCCTTCGCTGTAAAGCTGCAGCCCGGTAGATGGCGCTGCAATCGTATTTATGTCTCCATGCAACGCTGGAAAGGTATTTAATAAAGAAAACACAAATTATTCGGTACAAAAGAGATATAATATCAACAATATATGTAGCAATATCCAAACATACACATAAATCGCATAGATCGGTGCAATGCACGTACAATTGAAATTCAATACCAACTAAGAATAAATTAGGTACTATGGATATTCAAACCAAAATACTATAATTCAATGTAAAAATCACGCAAACACCTCTTATATTTATTTCCACACATTAGGCACACGCAACGCATGACATTTGTGACGTCACAGAATACTCACAATATATTTTTTACTAATTCTACGCAGACGAAGTAGCAAGCAGTAGTTATACTAAATTATACGAATAGTCCTGAAGATAAAAGAGTTGTCTTCTAGTTGTTATAGGGTATCGTGGATCGTCCTCATGACGATGCAATATAACATACACAGCTACAAAGATAACATGGTTTTGTGTTTTTAGATACTATTATAGATAGCACGAAGACACGCCCCACTATTCTTCCCTATAGTTCATAGTGTAAGTGTGCAACCTTCCACTTATGTTCAAGTATTATCGGTTATTAATAGACTCGCGTACATACTAACTGCATCCCGCGCCCCCCTCGACTAGAAATTGTTGGGGCGCGTCTTCGTAGATGGCACTATCTATAAAAACAACAAAAATTTTACCGTAGTTGGATTCGACATGTATATCGTTACAGCTGATATTTATCGGAAAATAAGGTAAACAATTTATCAACTTAATATTTTTTTATTTGCTCGTTATCATTGTGGCCTGTCAAATATTTGAGCAGCTCTCAGCTTCATTAAAGTAAGCGAAAATGAAACGATTTCCCACGGGCGACAGTTAGTGTTACCAAAATTCACAGTGTATTTGACTCCTACATATGGAACCCTACATATCGACTGCTGAAGTACCGCGAACCTTGTACAAGTAAGAAATACACAAACGTGTCACGTACGCGATGTTCAACACTTGCCGTTGCGTGTGACTAAAGTATCGACCACTTACCAATCTCCCGCCAATCAGTCTTACAGAATTGTTCAGTTGGCGACCGACCTTATATTAAGTGTGTACATACTACAAGCTATGTAAAATATCACTATCGCCAACGAACAATTTGCCTCCTTCACAATATACACAGTGGGGTTAGAAACGAAGCTTGAGCAGGCCTTAGAATCGCCATTTAATCACGTGTAATGCCATTAGCTATCAAAAATCACGAAGCACAACAAAAGGGGGATGAGGATGAGACATCGTAAGCAGGTATTGTTAATTTCGTTTAGTTTTCGTCGACACAGCGGTTTTTGTACACGAAAAAAGGCAGGGTAGGGATTAGTTTATGAATGCTGGTCAGGTCCCGGTGTGAGAACTGCCTATACACCTCTGCCTCCCCTTCTGGGTCTCTTACGGGAAGGCGTGAGGTATATTAATATTATTATTATTTATTATGAGGTAAAAGCCGTGGTGGCCGAGTGGTTCGAGCAGTTGCCTGCGACACAAAGATCGCAAGTTCGAATCCCGACTGTACCAATGAGTTTTTCTGAACTTAAGTACAGTGATTAGTCACACCACGAGCTTTACGGTGAAGGAAAACATCGAGAGGAAACCTGCATACGTCTGAGAAGAAATTCAAAGGCGTATGTATAGTCGTGCTTGAGTAACGGCGATGGACTCGCCATCTGTCACGTTGGCACCTAATATACCTCTGGCGGAAAGTGGGTGTGTGGGTATAACCTATACACCTCTGCCTACCCCTTCGGGGACCCTTGTGGGAAGGCGTGAGGATATATTATTTATTATTATGAGGTCCCGGTGGTTTGTGCCAATCTTCACTTACAACCTTAACTAAAGGAGGTTTTGATGTGAACGCCAGATGGCTTAAAATCATAAATAATTTTAATTACTAATTCATTTTTCCAATTTGGTTTAGAGTAAAATAACCAAAGACGAAAGAAAGAGAATATAGTCAGTATCATTATACTGTAGTCCTCAAAAGAATGGGCACAGGTTTAATAATAGCCATACCATAGCCATATATGTGGCTTTGAAATTCATTGGGACTCTTAAAACTCGAACCCTACATCATAAAGTGGATCTTTAAAAATCATTGCTTATGAAGCAATCACTGCAGTGTGGACTTAGGTTATAGGAAAAATGAAATGCATGCCATATTTGAGATGCTGCAATAATAGTAAGATGTTCAATAAGGTGTAAGTGCCACCGAAATCATACGACTCAAAGCTTCGTCCTTACCCTTTTTTTGTAATACATAACAAATTCCATTATATACCGAATATGTCTCTAAGGTATAATGACTCGAAGGTACCACAATGAAAAAGAAACAGAAAAAATAGAACACACATTTTCAAGCATAGAGTTTGGTGCTAGATGCACTAGACGGACACTAGATTATTCCAAATAACACTAAAGTATAGAAATAACAAAAGAAAAAAGTATTTATTCTCAGATCTGCTACAGTATGGTAAGATATTGAAATTGGTTAAGTACTTATATAATGAAATAAAAAGACCATTATAAGCTAAGAATATTGTGACAAGTGCCTTCTCTTTCGCACAATATACCTGTGCCTTACTTTTAGTACATACATAACCTGTCAATGTATATTGTGAGCAGACCAGGCCACAGACCATAGCTCTGTACCTCTACAGAGTACCAGTCCAATTCGAATCCTTATCATTTACCAGTTAAGGTATACATTAGTAAAATACATAGTAATATACATAAATTTGCGAAAACTTATAAATAAATCACACAATCCTTAATAAAATAGCCGATCCAATATATATGTATATATATAAATATATAGTATTGTCATAGCCAAGCGTAATGTAATACATATCAAATCTTAAACATTAGAGGGAGATAAGCGCTTATATATTAAATCAGTCGATAGCAGAGTAGCTACCAAAGTACCAAACGGTTAAGGGACCCCGAACCCAAGCAGAACTCGTTTCAACTGTTCTATCTAAATATTCTTCTAACTTCGGAATTTTAATAGAAATGGCTGCAAAACGACTTTAATCATCTCATTTGAAATAATACAATTTTATGGTGAATTTCCCTGTCTTATTTCTGTTGTTTGTGAATTGACTTGATGGAAACTAAACAGTTTGGTTATGGCTCAGCTTTGGATATCTAGCTTCGGCTCTGCTTACATTGTATCTCAATTTATAATACTGGGCAATTCATTTTAACGAATACAGGGGAATTAAAAAGTTTCGACTTCTGTTAGAAAGTTGAGGGGATTTATGTATTTTTATGTTGTGTGCCAAGTGGTTTGATAAAACCTAAGGAGTAGATAGGGCCTAGGATTTTTTAGACTACCTCGTTACGCTCCTGGTCAAAATTTCGTTCGATTTTAACAGTGAAGTACCATTTGTTTTGATTTCAAATCAAATGTAAAAAAAGTAATTTATTTGAACTGTAGGAAGTTCAAGTTTTAAATCAAGTCTTAAATAAACATCAAAATTTAAATTAAAATGGTCAATAATTCCATAATGATAAAAATATGCCTCATTATACAACCTCGTCATTTAAAAACATGCGCCAAATAATCCCTCTTAAAAAAATTGCTCCATAAAATTGAAGCTACATACAATTGTGCATTTTAATACTTTTATAATACTGTTCAATGTCAATTGATTATTATCAATAAAAAATGATTCACATGTTTTCATACAAAATAAGATCAAGGGAAATTGTAACCTGGACTTTATACTTTGTTTCATAGGTTAAAGAGGATGCATATTACAGCAATGACAAATGAATTATTTAATTAGCTGACAAATATAAAAACTTCACATTCACTGACATAACTAGACCTTGTCCGTATCATATGAAAACATGTATTCCCTTGCAACCAACACTACCATATATAGCACCAATTGCATACAAAACTAACAGCAAACTAACCTTAGGCTAAGCGGTGGGATACATTACTTGTGCGTTAATTTAATACTGAGCATTCAGTGGAAAAGCGCGCGCGGCCGCTTCTTGGCAAGGATGTGCCACGAGTGGGTGACGCCTTTGCGCCTCTTTGGCGACAACCTGCGAATTAACGAACACACTTCAGCACCAATTTACGTGAAGGACACCTTTTAACAAAGTCAGAGGAACACAATTAAGCAGTCTATATAAATTAATTAAAAAAATAGAAAGTTTGTGATGGTATATATATTTACATCCTAATTTACTAATAAAATTTATTTATAATATAAAATGATTTATAATATATAAACAACACACATCTATTGAAATTTACAGCTTTTTGCTTGTAAAAAAATCATGTATGGAAATATCAAGAATATTTGTAACTGAAGAGTATGAATAAAGAGACTGAAGAATGGTGATGAACTGAAAGTCTAGAAGAAACTGGGACTCTACTCTCGCTCACCAACATCCTGAGTTGGTGTAATTATGTAAAAAAAAATGTTGATACCCATGGTCAGGTGTGTCAGGCATATACGGGGACATCCTAAAGTCACGGCTGTGTGGAGTCTCGATCCCGAACGGGCTGTAAAGCTTAGCAGGACTTCGGCCCAGTACCTGTAATTTTACAAGGACATATTAGTTTTATTATTTCATTACATCAGTTTAAAAACTATGACAAGGCTTTAAGTTTGCGGAAACAGTTGGGTGAGGACTTACAGTATATATATTTTTTTATTACAATGATCTCTATTATTACCTGTTTCTTCATGACTGGTGTCGAGGGTGTGCGACATGGTGACCCAGTTTCTGTGAGCCTGTGCCGCCGTCTGCCACCTAACCTCAGGTGCTGGAATAGGAAAACAATAGTTTATGATTTTTTTCTACGAAAATATTTAAAAAAATATATAATCATCCAACTTTAAAAATAACAATACTTCGAGAATAATAAAAGGAATATTTAGGTATTTACATTAAAATTAAGTTAATATTATATATTAATTAGTAAGATCATGAAGGAAATCGAAATTTTATTTGAAAATAAAAAATGTGCGTACTATATTATATGTTGAATGAAGTTCTAGTAATAGAATGGTCAAATTAAATTCGCTTGAATAAATAATAATAAAGTGCAATGCGCTTCAAATAAAATAGCACGCTACCTGAGATAGGTTGCCGAATGTGTTTCTAACACTTCTAAAAGTCCTGGATATTTTGTCAGCGCCCGACTGAAGGGCACGGCGTGAATTTGCAAATGAATTAGACTTGAATAAGTTTTTATTGTAACAACCGTCTACGTTCCTCAGACTATCACGAGTCGGTGAATCAATAATGGCATCTTTCACAAAAGGATCCTTCATTTTCACACAATTTATAAATCGCGCAACGCAAATAATCACTCAAGTAATCAGCCTATACTACAATTCATTCAGCTGAGGTAAATGTTAATTTCACACTTCGTTACACATACTTCGAAACAATAAAAATCAATGTAACAGTTACACACAACCGTCTACGAACGGCCGTTGCGTTTTTGCTTTTTTTTAGAGATAAATGCGAATGAAGTGACAGCTCGTTTGAGCGTAGATAACATATTCTGCTGTGCCACAATATCACAGATAACCGATCAATGTATATAAGAGTGATGCACGAAAGAAGGAGCATTGGATTTTAGTATGGTAAGTATGGATGGACGATAGTTTCAGAGCTGGTTTGATTTGAAACTCTTTGAAGAGTTATTATGATTTTTTCAAACAAGCATGCGGTCCGCCTGATGGTAAGCGGTTACCGCCGCCTATGGACGCTTGCAAAACCAGGGGTATCACTCGCGCGTTGCCGACCCTGCAGGAATCTTTTCACACCCTTCTTGAAGAACTCCATGCTGTACTCTCCAGGGAAAACCTCAACGGGGAGCTCATTCCACAGCCTGAGCATTCGGGGAAGAAAACTCCTTTGGAAGCGCACAGTGAGAGACCTTTGTGGTGATGTGATGGGCTCTTCGTCTAATTTTCTGTAATCTATAGAAATAAAACAAAGTCGCGTTATTTACACCATATATAACTCAAGAACAGGTGGACCGATTCTGATGATCTCTGATTCGTTGGATTCGTCTAATCCAAGAATAACAGAATTACTATTAAAATACAGGAATGATTATAGATAGTGCCATCCACGAAGACTCACTCCACTCATTTCTATTTATTTATTAATTACAAAAATTTTATATAACACATACATATATAAGCTAACAGCTATATAGCCAAAGCACTTATATATGTACACTTATAGTAAAAAAGAAAAAAAACATATGCTGTAGGTATACAAATACTTAGGCAAATTATACAATGAATCAGTTTATGACTACATACGGAGATACAAATGTATGTGCCGACAGTGTCGCTAAACAAGTCCAACTGTGGGTACTGACTACTGAGCGAGCATGTCATTCATAGCTACGATGGCGCGCGCTGAGGGCGCGGCCTCAGCACGGCGCAGGCAAACAACTTTCGGCGGCGGCGCGGCCCCGTGCAAACAGAGCCCCAATTGAGATCCCTGCTAGTCCTACGCGAGGACGACGCTGGATGCGGGGAGTATGAGGGATGACTTGTAGTGTGCGTGTGCACTCATAGGCAATAAGTGTGTACCGATAATACTCAAACATTAGAGGAAGGTTGCAAACTTACAATTTAAACAATAGGGAAGAATAGTGGGGCGCGTGTTCGTGGATGGCACAAAAAAACTACCACTACATTTATTGATTTCACCAGGTCTTCTACTAAGTACCAAAAAAATATTGTTTTACAAACTAAAATAATATAATCAATTCTACTTCTAAGTTATTTATTGCTAGCATTTGTAATGTATTTAGGAACTCCTTTGGTGCATGTAGTAATCAATTACTGTCGAAAACGCCGCAAAGCCTGCAGCTCCGAATATTCCCGCCTTTAGTCCTCCTAAAATATAAAAAAAATACTGTCAAAAAGCAAATCATCTCTGGGTTGATAGAGGGTTATTTGATGAGTAATGATGCTATGTGATCTGATCCATTTCAGATCATGAGTAGGAGAATGCATACATCTGTAAGCATCAGAAGTATGTACGGAAGAGGATAAAAAAATGTAATCTAATTATGATGAATTATACAAGTGTTAATGATAGTACATATATAATCACCTCTCAACCCAATCAACCCTCCGGTAATGCCTCCTGCATATGTACCATTTTTCCAATCAGATTTA
Source organism: Drepana falcataria (assembly GCA_945859725.1). Lineage (NCBI taxonomy): Eukaryota > Metazoa > Arthropoda > Insecta > Lepidoptera > Drepanidae > Drepana > Drepana falcataria. The sequence goes on along the minus strand of OX243941.1, from coordinate 1,750,049 downwards.
CCTCGTGCAGATTCTATACAACATTCAACACCGGAGAATAGTGCTCCCAACATAGCAAAATTCTTTGCGTAACTAAGCATTGATCCTTTCATCTCCCGTAATATCTCTCTTGCTGTTTGATTTTGTTGTGCCATGGGATCTGATACATTTGGCATGAGCGATGATGTGAATAGACCCACTGCTGCACCAAGCCCATAGCCTGAAAACATATATTTTTTTTATTTTGTGAAGCCTCTACATCTGTAGTAATCATTGTTTTTTTGCTGAGATAAATAATGGGGATGACATCTGCCACCATCTATTAGACATATCTCTGACTGGTTTCACTAACACATGGAAGTTTCTTAGCCATTTCTTAACTTTTAGAACTTGTAAAGCTAGAGGTATGACAAATCACTAAAATATGGTGACAGACACCTTAAGTCTGGAAAAAAAATCATTGGTACAGAATATCACCATCGCTAGAACCTACACACTAAACATAACAGCTTATAAATATAATAATAATAAATAATAATAAATACCTGGGACAATTCCACACAAATTGACCTAGTCCCAAGTTAAGTAGAGCTTGTGTTATGGTAACTAGTCAACGATATATTTACTTACATAAATAGATATATACATAAATACATAGGACATCCAAGACTAAGGTACAAATACTCGTGTTCATCACACAAATATCTATATTTTTAATATAGTTAATATAAATAATAACCCTCTTATTTAATTTAATACCATATAACACATGCATACATTTACGCTCAGATCTACACTAGGAAGACTAATGTACACATACAAATTGTAACTATACTCTCGTGTAGTACCGGTGTAATCAATTAATTAATTAAATTAACAACACACTTAAGCTTCTCACAACTGTATATATCTGGTTGGCTTAAGTAGAATATATCTCAGCCTCCTGTATTTGACATTTAAGGTTTGGAATTAGATACATCAAAAGCTAAGTTTTTTTTTTTCAGAAGTAAGATGGTAATAATGATAATTCCCTATTACAGGCTGTGATAATTGATTCATGTAACTATTAACTTACATTAAATACGTAGTAAATAGATAAATCCTTACCAATAATGCAACTCGTGAATGATTTGAACGGACAACTTTCAACTGTGGCCTCTATCATTTTCTCCTCGTTGGTTTTGATTATTACTGGGCCCAAGATCCTTGGTATTATAATATTCTCCCGAAATCGTTGGCTGTTGCCCACTAAATATTTACCAAGGGAGTCGTAATCATTTTTCTCCATAAATTTAACTAAGTCTGGATCAGTAGGTGGTTTAACGTACTCTGTCATTTTGTTTCCTTAATTTATATGTATGTTACATGAAAAATACAATTAGCCTTGTCACAAAAATCACCTCTTTGATCGAGCCGAATCAGTAAGTCTAACCTGACCTGCATATAACTTCTCATAACATAATTTTCTACTCTATTTACCCGTCAGCTGAGCAGATGGAAATAAAATAGGTATTGAATTTGACATATGTCAATTGTGATATTTCGTTGAAAAACTATAATAATATAAATATATCACTAGATTATATAAACTTAAACACGTCCCCTGTCTCAATACATATTTATAAAGTGTATTCTTTCATCCACCTACAGTTTCCTCTTAACTTTTTGAGGAAAATACTGAAAATATAATATAACTCCGACTAAAAATTGTCTGAAAAAAGTCGATGAATAATAAGTGCACTTTCGAGAACGCCTTTGCTTGCTTTCGGCAATACATAGTACATACCATCATAAAGCCCACAAATATGGCATTAAAATTTACATAATATGTACTATTTATGGTTTTGTATGGGAGAATGAAATTTATTGTGGTCTAAGCTTTATTATTTGACATATACTTATTGAATACTAGAAGTCTCTGTGCTATTATTTATCAATCTTTGACTTGACAGTTGTATTGAATTCATATTGTTTATTTGCGACACATTAGAATTAATTTAAACAACTTGTTTTCTATTTAAACAATGTCAGATTCATCAGAAGAAGAAGATTTATCTCGATTTAGAGAAGCTGTCGACCCATCATTTAATAAACTAATCGATGAAACTAGAGGCAAACCTCATCAGGAACATGTGGCCGCAGGTTTCTTTACAAACTTTTTTTATGTTTCAAATGTTTTGTGCAAGGCAGTCCGAATAAATAGGGTTTATTATATTTCAATAGCTAGACTTCAGCTTAATAAAGTAAAACTGTCGTACTTACATCACAAATTATTATTTTTTCAGAGCTAAAAGCAAAGAAATCAGAGCGATTTCTAGAAGACTCCACACATTACAATGATGTCAAAGTGCCCGAAGAGATGCAGAAGCGGATTGGTGACAAAGTCTCAGCCTTAATAAAAAAAAAGATTGAATTTGTGGATGTAGATCAGAATGAAATCAAGTTAGTAGTTAGTATTATTCTCTACCTTGTATTGCCCAGTGGCAGACCTCTTAACCTGCCAAATTACAGTAACCCTAGTATACCTAAGAGAGGTAGGGCATAACAGGTTTCCCGTTCGAATTCGGAGCTGCCCGACAGGGGCAGAACCTCCACCTTATAGAAGTCCGTAGCCAAATAACACAATTTATTGTGTTGTGTTCCTACGTGGTGAATAAGGTTTCCAGTAATGAGCTTCTTGGGGAGGGGGGAGGACTGTTACATTGTGTTGGAAGCAGAGGGATTAAACCTTATGCTGCCAACACACTATAACTCTCCGAACACAGAGTAGCAACGCACTTACTTTGGTATCGTGAGCGTAAATAGGCTACGGTAACCGTTTCCCATCAGGTGGGCCGTATGCTTGTTTTGCCACTCTTGTTGTATAAAAAAAAAAATAATACCTGCTACAGGACTGTATTGTCTTTGTACTACATATACATATTTTATTACGGACACTCAATGCGGTGGCACCAAGGGTGGATCTGTTTTGTCCTCATTTCACATGGGTTCACATGGGACACAATCCTATATTTGTGTATTGATAAAGATTAAGTTTTTATATTTCTTTTTTCATAAGTAAATAAGAATTAAGTTAAATTGTTTCAATGCATTTGGTCTAAGATACTGTAAAGGTGGAAAATGGAAATGAATAAAAATTTAAAATTTTAGGTTTCCTTGGCATTTAATTAATGACAATTATTGGGGGTTGTTTAACTTAGTTGTAAAATATGTCACCCTGATGTGATAGTGCCTATTTTATTCAATTCACTATTTGTTAGCCATATTTATTTGTATCTATGGCCCACTGTTTGTTTCTTTTTTATTACAATTAAAAACTGTCTTGTTATGCATTTACTAATGTAACAAATAAGAACATGCACATTATAGGTGTTGGTTTCCAACCAGTGCAAGATGCACTATTTCCAATCAATTGTTCAGCCACATTTAGTTTTGCTAAATGTTATTTTTAATTATACCACAATTTTTACAGGAAATATGATGTAAAGGGTGGAGTGAAACTGTTCAGGCATTCTGATGGATATCTATCTTGGGAGACAGCAAAGGACACATACACAGAAGAACACAATATTAAATCAAAGAAAATGAAAAACAAAAGACGAGCAATTGATAATGAGGATAGCTTGGATGAGAATGGTAGATATTGACTGCATAGTTAATGAATGATTGATGTTGACAACCTTCCTGCTTACCCCTTTGGGGACCCTTGTGGGAAGGTGTGAGGATATATTACATAGGACAACCGTCCTAATGATTTGTAAATTGTGTTTAGTAATTTTCCTTTGGGTAAACAGTAAGTTTGTTTGATTAATAATGTCAACAACTATATAAACTATAAAAACAATAAATCTTCAATAAGGCAGTACTGCTGAATGATGATCATTTTTATATTAGCCATGCCCAAATTTGATTTAATTGTTTTTTTTTTATATATCCTCATGCCTTCTCAAAAGGCTTAAGCAGAGGTGTATAGGTAGTACCCACACACCTGCTTTCAGCCAGAGATATATTTAGGTGCCAATGTGACAGATGGCGAGTCAATCGCCGTAACTCAAGTATGATTACATACACCTTTGAATTACTTCTCAAACATATGCAGGTTTCCTCTAAATGTTTTCCTTCACTGTAAAGCTTGTGGTGTGTCTAATCATAGTAATTAAGTTCTGACTCTTGACTAAAACTCCTCACTATGGTGAGGATTAGAACTTGCAATTGTTGTGTTGCAGGCCATTATTTGAATCAATCTGCCACCATGGCGGACTACTGTAATTTTTTCCTAGATTGAAATATATCAGATGGATTAGCTAAAATACCCAATCATTCCAATTAAGTTTAGCTGATTTGGAGTGATTGAGTATCAACATCCATACACTATCTCAGACTTACGTTTATAGTGTTAGTAACTTTTAACAACCTCATGATGATACTTATTGCATAAAATTTTGATCAATAGAAAGAAATGCCTGCTAAGTTTGTTATAATATAAGTTTTTTTTATTATTTTAGACAAAGTGAATGCTGTAGCAGTGTCCGGAGAGTTTGTTATGTCTAAAGAAGAAACGAAATGCTGGAAATCAAGAAGGAAAGAGAAGATCTTTAAATATAAAGCTAATCAGAAGAATAAAGTACTAGTGGCTGTTGAATGATTTTAAACTATGTTCCTACTCTATAACAAATATATAACATATGTATTATATTATTATTTTTTAACATCTTCACACCATCCCACTAAGATCCCTGTAGTGGTAGGTAGATGTGTGTGGTAATAATAAAAATAATATATCCTCACGCCTTCCCACAAGGGTCTCTGAAGGGGTAGGCAGAGGTGTATAAGTAATACCCACACACCCACTTTCCGCCAGAGGTATATTAGGTGCCAACGTGACAGATGGCGAGTCCATCGCCGTTACTCCAGCACGACTATACATACGCCTTTGAATTTCTTCTCTGACGTATGCAGGTTTCCTCTCGATGTTTTCCTTCACCGTTCAGCTCGTGGTGTGACTAATCACTATACTTAAGTTCAGAGAAAACTCATTGGTACTGGATTCGAACTTGCGACCTTTGCGTCGCAGGCAACTGCTCGAACCACTCGGCCACCACGGCTCTTGATGTGTGTAGTGCCTAGTGCCTACACAAAAAATTGTATGTAAAATCCAAATGCACGATTCCCGCCAAGGACCCGCTCATAAGACTACCCGCCCGAGCTGGCGTCGCGTCGCCCTCTTTTCAGTAGGTACGTACCTCCAAGGAAATCGTGAAATAAAAACCGTACAAAACTTTACCTACAACATTTTAATCACAATAATCTTAAATTAGCAAAACTTTAAAACATTTAATTACAATAATTATCATACATTACTTAAAATGAAACAAATATTTACAAAAGACACCATATCACATCAGTAACTGCTTCATTAATAACTTATTACAGGGCACGGACGTATAAAAAAGATTTCTTTTATACGTTCGTGATTACAGGTTTATTTTATCAGGCAATTCCGGCATCGGGGGGTACATAAATAAGTTGCTATACCTAACCTCAAATATTAATCCCGCTATAGACTATCGAACACTTGCATTAATTAAATTCGGTTCAATATTTTCTGTATTGTAGGTACCTACGTCAAGTAATTCTTTTGTTTTGGATACTAAATCTTACTACTTATACTGTTTCACACTGATCAGTAAACCCACCTGTAATTTATTTATTTTTTACATTACATTACGTTTTACTTTGTTATGTCCATAAGTGGAAGTATTTTAAGAACTTAACATAATAACATAACAAAAGTTTACCAGTCCCAATACAATATTCATGTTTTATTGACATTCATTTTAATATATTTCATATGACAACTTTATGTATCTATATATTGACCGGTCATAAATAATGCATCAGTGTTCGAATTCGAAAAGCGCGTAACATAACATAATGATAATTATATTCTAAAGACGCTTCAGAAGATCAATAAAAAAGTTTTAACAATAAAAGAGTTGTAAAATATACATAGATAATTAATAAATTAAAACAATTTAGGTCCTATTACACAGCAATACAATTTAGAAAGGGTACAGATCTGTGATATAAATGCATATTACTATGTAAAAAACCAATAACCGCAATAATTTGTTGTGACAAAAATTAGTAAGATAGATAATCTACAACAATTTTCAAATGTTTAAGTATTATTTATATGCATTGTACTTATAAAAGTATTCTATAGTTGTATTCGGGCGTTTTAAAATAGGCCTTTAGTCTACGTAGGTTTAAAAACTAATCATAAAATTAAAGTGGAATCATTCAAAACCTTTATCCCACCAACAACGTGGCCTTTCCTTCCGTAAAGGACTCGAATTTAACTCAAAATCACAATTACTATACGACTATAAGTGTCAAGTACACTTAATTCGTTTCCTTTTGGTTTCTATGCCCTCGGTCTAAACAACAACGACACAGGATAAAATCATCCAAAACAGTTTTGATCAAGTCAAGTCGGTTTTGTACTCACATAAGCATACACACAGACATGACAGTGATATTCTTACTGTCAATTACAAATGTAGTAGGTACTTAAAAAAACAAGAGCGTTGTGCGACAGAGAGCGATCTGTCACGAAGCTTGGTCTAAAATACTGTTTTCTTTAACGTGACACTACGAGAGCCGTTTCGATACGTCACATCCTTCAAAAAGTTTCACTCAAACATTTGAATTGTATAAATTTACCGCCAACAATTCAGAACACTTCTATCCCTATGTAGTTGTTGGTCTTCTTGCAAGCCGAATCAGCTATTTGCTTCGTTAATTAGGAAGGAACTATTTTCTAACATGTTCGTCGTGTGTATACGCCCTGTTGTCCATTCCTATCGCCTTGGGTGCTGAGTTGTCTTCTTCCGCTTTCTTCTCAACTGGACCGTCCATCAGGAACATGGTGAGGAAGAACAGGATACTACCTGTTGGACAATAATCACGCTTCTATTACAAATGCTGCGGTTGTGAATTATTTGTTGCGCATTCTCGGTAGTTGAACGGATTTACCTAACAAAAGCATCAAAACAGGTCAAAAGCTACCTTGGTTACATGCGTGGTTCTAGATTTTGTCAGTAGGTTCAACATTTGCGGACTATAACTACGCATTAACATATTATTCAAAAAAATATCAAAGTACATAAAATCATTACGGGGCGTTGTAAGTTAATTAAAAACAAATATTTTTTTTATCTCTTTAGGCGACTTAAAAAGTGAGGAGATTGTAAATTCGACGGTATCCATTCATTAGCGATTTCACCCGAATTAAGATTCTGGCATAAAATACAAATTTTCCCCGTTTTTTTTTAATTGTTTATCCTCCGCTCCGCTCCTATTGGTCTCAGTGTAATTACATATATGTAACCTTCTTTAATAAGCGGACTAATACAATATTTCTTTTAAATCTTAAAAAAAAATCGCGAGATTGTAGCTTTCAACCAGACAAAAAACTCTTCTGCTTTAAAATACATTTATGTTTATAGATAAAGGTTGCATAAATTACGGCTCTAGATACATACTGATCCCATAAAATCCAGCGTAGAAGATCATGATCGCCTCTCTGTAGCCGATAGCTTTGGAGACCGGGTCGACTAGGATGGGGAGGTTTCCGCCCACGTTGTTCATTACGAAGAGGAATACCCCCACTGTGGTCGAACGAACCGACAGGGGGACAATCTCCACTAAGATCGCGAACACGATGCCGAACCACATCTCAGCTGGAAAACACATCAATGTTATACTTTGATTTTTTTTGAAGGTCGTAAATTTGTGAATTTAGAACGTAGGTTTTTAGAACATTTATATGTCCTTAAGAAACGGCAATTGACTCAACAGCTGTCACTTGGCAAACACGTTTCCGGCGAAAAGAGAATGTAAGAAATACATATATTTTTTTATCCATCTATTCTATTGCTCTAGCTCTTTGGTAAATCTACATCCATCATAGACTAATCTTTGGTTACATGTAATATTTGGCTTACCGAAGAAGTATGATAGGGCGAGGGTGATCATAGCCCACAGGGGTCCAAACACCACTGACCCGAACGCAGGCAGCGTCGCAATCAGTTGAGATACAGCCAATATCAACACACGTGACCGAACACCCATCTTAGCGACGAACCTGAGAATACACATTTTACGTTAATATTTTAGAAGAATAGTTATCTGGTACTGCTTGTTGTAAAAACTTATTAATTACATGGATACAGGTCCGTCAGTCATATATGCTTTAAAAATGTTGTCCCTTATGAATGTATATAAACAGCTTCAAAATGGTGCAATTCAGAAAAAAAGCCGATTTATAATGCAAGTAAGTACTCTTTATATATCGAACGGGAATACTGCACTGCAATGTAATTTTTTTTTATGAGACGAACAAACGCGTCGGAATAACATTTTTCACTATTATGTAATAATATATATAATAATATATCCTCACGCCTTCCCACAAGGGTCCCCGAACGGGTAGGCAGAGGTGTATAGGTAATACCCACACACCCACTTTCCACCAGAGGTATATTAGGTGCCAACGTGACAGATGGCGAGTCCATCGCCGTTACTCAAGCACGACTATACATACGCCTTTGAATTTCTTCTCAGACGTATGCAGGTTTCCTCTCGATGTTTTCCTTCACCGTAAAGCTCGTGGTGTGACTAATCACTGTACTTAAGTTCAGAAAAAACTCATTGGTACAGTCGGGATTCGAACTTGCGACCTTTGCGTCGCAGGCAACTGCTCGAACCACTCGGCCACCACGGCTTCATTACTTCACTATTATGTGAGTGTAATAATTGTGAGTGATATGAAATAATAAATAAACTAATGGAATAAATTTAATGAATGGCTAATTAAAAAAGGCAATCCTTTTTATTTTTATTTTGTTATATAGCAAAGATACTTTTCGTTTAGGGTGTCAAAGCGAACTTACTTGTCAGAAATGACCCCGCCAACGACCACACCGACAGAGCCGATGCCAACGGTGACAGCGAACAGCCACCAGCCTAGGTCCACATCAGGGAAATAGTCCCGATAATACAGATCTGCGTTGTATGCAAAGCACATACCACCTGGAAAGGAAAGCTTTATTATTACATCGTCACGCCTTCCCACAAGGGTCCCCGAAGGGGTAGGCAGAGGTGTATGCTTGACTACGCTTTCCGACACTACACTAACCTAACTATAATATTATTTATCTCTGTAAGTGAATTTGTAAATTCTTAAGAGAAATAAAGTTCTATAACCGTATAACACACGAACCATCGGATAATGAAGGACGACAAAAGGACTCATAATATATGAAAAGGATTACGAATTTGGATGAACCTGAAGAGCTTTGTAAGAGAGGAGAGTTCTGCAAGAGAAGAGAGGAGTCTGGCGCTACACTCTACGTCTATTTCGTGAAGGTCTTGGCGTGATCCAGTGGTAAGTGATGTTTCTAGAAGCAATGATTGCTGCTGTGGGCACCAAGATGACGTCCAAGCTTCTAGTATTCTTAACAACAGTTGGACTGCAAACCAATGTGCCACATTTTTAGTACCTACATTAACAAAGATGTTTCTCGTCTCTTAATAAAGTTCTGAATAAATTCAAATGACAGTTTTTGGGACGCATATGTGCAGGCAGCGTTAAAATCTATTTATTTTATCTATCTAATATTACCAAAAATAGGACACGGATAAAAAAAACCAGTCCGCGAATTAATTGCGTTTTTATATAAACTTCATATCATGTAAATGACATTGAATAAATTCGTAATTAAATTACTTCCGGTGTACCAAATCTTACAATAATAACAAGCCCCAAGGGGCTACTATACATTTAATTAACGAGTAATTGTCTTTGCGGAAGTATAAGCGCCGATAGTGTCAATTTCCGGCTAGGCGAGTACATACATTTAAATGTAACCTTGGGTTGTAAGTCTTGATAGCTAGATAAGTGCGTCACTAGTCATATTTCGTTACTAGCTGTGCCCGCGACTTCGTCCGCGTGGAATTTAACTCAAAAGTTATTGTTCAATTTCTTACAATGCCTTACAAGCCTAAGTTACTCCTTATTACATCAGCTATCTGCCAGTGAAAGACTCGTCAAAATCGGCCCAGTCGTTTCAGAGATTAGTCGGAACAAACAGACAGACAGACAAAAATTACAAAAATGAGATTTTGCTATATGTACCGTGTTTACATCCATATGCATTTAGTAAAAAGCGGTTATTTTAATATTACAAACAGATACTTCAATTTTATTTATTTGTATAGATGACTGAGAGGTGTGGCTGGCTTACCTCACTTCAGTCCATTCTAGTAAGAACTCTTTCGGGTCATACACACTCATTAGTCTCTTCAAAGGTATCCGTGCTGTATGCAATCTAAGATTACATATATTTGTTTATCTTTACAATCACACCGCGACACCATTCATACGGTTTACAAAAATTTTGCTAATTACGTACTCAAGCTAAAATTAATATTTGTAGATTTTTTTTCGGACGCATATCATACTCCGTCATATACACTCAAGGTGTTTTTGGAACTATAAATATATATCCTCACGCCTTCCCACAAGGGGTAGGCAGAGGTGTATATGTAATACCCACACTCCCACTTTCCGCCAGAGGTATATTAGGTGCCAACGTTGGCGAGTCCATCGCCGTTACTCAAGCACGACTATACATACGCCTTTGAATTGCTTCTCAGACGTATACAGGTTTCTTCCCGGTGTTTTCCTTTACCGTAAAGCTCGTGGTGTGACTAATCACTGTACTTAAGTTCAGAAGCACACATTGGTACAGTCGGGATTCGAACTTGCGATCTTATAAATATAGGTCTAGAATTTGTAAAACTTCATTATTTGGTACCAACCGCAATGCCTGATGGACGCAGCGACACAAAGCAACAGGATCCTCGGCTGGGCAATGACGTGCCAGATGGTCACTTGAGGCATCTTCTTGCCTGACTCCAAGACTGCATCTCCGCCCTTTGTATTGCCGGCGCCTGCCATATTAAAAACAAGAGTTATATGAATTGCTATTGAACTTCTTAGTAACTAATAGGGACTGTTGATTATTCATCGCCTCCGTGAGTTCTCTTCAATCCATTTGTTTCTCTTCAGCATTCCCATAAGGGTATTTTAGCCAGAGGTTTCATAACAATTTCTTTGCACCGCAGATATTGGTGGAATTGGTTTTGGTTTCAAAACGAATAGACAATTAACATACCTTCCTCTCCAATTGTGGTCCTCTCAGGCTCGCGAAGGGTGAAGAAAGTGAGCGCTGAGATGATTAGCCCAACTATACCTGCTCCATAATAGCATACGCGCCAACTCTGTCAATTAAGATAATAAATAAGGTTAGCTGACGAAACCTGATCGAGATACAAATGGGAATCAAGATTGTATGTATGTGGGTATGATGAAACCTGATCAAAATGCTAGCTGGAATTGGACTGTAAGTCTTGGTGCTTAAACAACATGATAATGTAGTGAGGGGCGAAGAAGATGTATAAAGAATATGTTTGATTGTACAGTGACCCTTTTGTGTACAGGAGCTCATGATTATTAACAAACTTCATTATGTCTTGGAAAGTGTACCTCTCGATAGCCCTATACTATCGCAGCAATCAATGGTTCATTCACGGTCCAGAAAATCATAGGTAGGATTGTACTATTCCTGACTACCTGCAGTAATATTTCTGTTATACACTTCTTGTCTAAAACTCCCCAAGTGACAAGGTGACATGCTCGTCCCATTAGCTGCTCAGTTGCTCACACAACTACACTGCCCAATCCTAGACATGAAGCATGTGACTGATAGCTCATCAAGCAAATATACCAGTAAAACTCACCAATCCCCAAGCATTGACCTCAGGAATGTATCTGCCGACCGGGAAAGCTATTCCGTACCCTCCATAGATACCCCAGTTGAAGATGGACAGGACTAGCGCCCTCTGGTGTTCAGGGAACAGGTCCGTCAGAATGCCTGTAGCTAGCGGATTGCAGCCAGACTCCCCCGCAGCCATCACCATACGAAGCAGAACCAGATGCCAATACTCTTTTACAGTGCCCATGAGCAGGATGGCAATAACGAAGACCAGGGTGCAGAAGGATAGGACTTTGGCTCTGTTGTATCTGTTGGGAAATACATGGTTTGAGAATCACGTGTCGGGAGCCTTGGTGGCTGAGTGATTTATGTTAAAGTTTAAATGGGTAACGTAGCTATATAAAAATCGTTAGTGCCAATTGCGGTGCTCGGTAAGCACCTGTTTTCGTTAAAAAAAACATCTTTCTAACATGAGAAGTTCTGTAGAAATACTAAAGTCTGGGAAGGAATTCGAAGTCGTATGATTGGCCCAATTGACGGTTATATTCGTCATGTTGGCATTTAACAAGAATTAAACATTATATTCACGAGTGAAATGTGAGTTACTCGTGTCGAGAAATTACTATGTGAATAGACACCGGTTAAACTTCAAGTATCGCCAACCGACCAATGTGACCAATTACCTACAATCAGGCGGGCTCATTTCTTCTTAGGCCCTAATGATTGATTAAGAAAAGATAAATTATATTACTCCGTATTCCAGAAAAGAAAAATAAAGGTCCTAAAATCAGTAGAAGTACAAACTCGAATGTGGTCGAATAGAAAAGTAAAAGTAGAGGTTCCACTATCTACTTTTAATTAAAAAAAAAGTTAGGCGACCTTAGTTGGGTACTTACTTATCAGCCACAACTCCGAGGATGACACCCACGACAGTAAACACTGCCATGAAAGCGGGGCCGGCTAATACTTGGTAGTCAATACCTAAACCGCTGTATCCCCATTCGCAGTAGCGGGTGCCATTCAACGTCAGGTTCTCGCATCTGTGAAGAAAAATAGCAATTCAGGCAAACAATTTTTTTTTATACATAATGACTAAAAAAACGATTATAATATCTTCACGCCTTCCCACAAGGGTCCCCGGAAGGGTAGTTGGAGTAGACCCACCTCTGACAACCCTGTAAAGAGGGTGCATAACTACTAACACCTTTTTTTCATCGGAAATATATTTTAGGTGCCAACGTGACAGATGGCGACTCCATGCCCATTTTCTTAATCAAAACATTTGAATCAAAAATCTTTGTCAACGTATTGGAGGCACTCAGGAAATATTTATTCAATGTCAATATAAAATATAACACTCAAAACCGGTCATGTTTGAAGAGTTGTTGTACTTGTGTGAATGTAGATGAAGAGAAAGAGGTCTGTAGTTCTAGAGGACCGCTCTACTCTCTCTGTCTGGGCAAAGAATCGCAATCGTCGCAATGAATGGTATGGTATGAATTTCTGAATCCTTAGTCATATCCATTTCAAGCCTTTACTCAGTCGTTCAAGGCCATACTTTGTAAATTTTTTATCACTACCGAGCCTGCGCCTTTAATTATGTAATTATTTATTTCTGGCAAGTTATTATAGTCTTCCGGTTTCTGAATTATCTACATTGTTTATAGTTTTGCCGCCGTGGATGGAGTTATTAAACGTTTAGATTAGGAACTAAGCTTGTTTTTTTCGAAACATACTTTTATTTACAGGAGGATGTCGGAAGGGTGTCGATTCACGCCTGCCCACAAGAGTCCACGAAGGGGAAGGCAGCTGTGTGTAGATAGCAACCTCCTACCTACCGCCAGAGATATATTTTAGATGCCAACGTGAAAGATGGCGAGTCCATCGCAGTTACTTAAGCAGGACTATACGCCTTTGAATGTTTTCAAACGTATGCAGGTTTCCTCTCGATATTTTCATTCACTGCCAAATTCTTGGTGTGAACATGGTACAGTCGGAATGCGAACTTGCTATGCGAATCTTTGTTCTGTAGTCTCGATCCACACCGCGTTTCCGCAAGGGTAGTATAATAAATAAATACCTTGGGACAATTCCACACAAATTGACCTAGTCCCAAATTAAGCAAAGCTTGTGTTATGGTAACTAGACAACGATATATTTACTTATATAGATAGATATATACATAAATACATAGGACATCCAAGACTAAGGTACAAATACTCGTGTTCATCACACAAATATCTGCCCTCAGCGGGATTCGAACACGCGGCCTCAAGTTTCGCAGTCAGGAGCTCTAACCACTAGACCAGACAGCCGTAAAAAATAATAGCATATTAGTATAGCACATCTTTTCTAGTGTCGCAAAGTTCATTTAAATACTTACTTTAAACATTAGCAACCAATATTATGATTTGGTCTATAAGCTCGAGTGAGACCGCGCAAAATGAGTACATTATACAAAAGGTAGGCGTAAAATAAATTAAAGACGCTTAAACGCGCCGCCGGTACACTTTCTTGGAGAAAGCTTGTGTATATTTTCCATTTTACGTTATGAAAAACGTCTGCTATTTTACAACCTTTAACAGTCTATGAAAAAACGACATTGGGGTTTTAATTAGGACAAAGAAAGTTTATATTCTAACAGGGTAAACCTTTTTAAATTCATCTTTCATAAACAAGCTATAACCCCAGTGCTTTATTTACTTCAGTAGGGAAATATCTCTGGCCTACATTCTAGGTTTTGTTACTCGATCTGGTATTTTGCCTATAATATCTAGATTTTATTCAATACCGATATTAAATACTGCATAGGATCAGATGTTATTCTGAGAAAATATACATACTAGCTGACTCCAACGGTTTCACTTGCGTAAAAATTAAATGCATTGGTTTTTATTCTGGACTACCAATATTATATTTATCGTGTGTTAATCCATCTCATTCATCATGTTTGGTACTTTTTAAGATATGGTTAATACGATAATCCTTCTACTCATGTCAATAAAATATTTATAACCATTAGCACTATGCACCAAGCTTTTTTACAATAAAATTGTTTTATTTTTCTTATTTTCACTAATCTTAATTGAAATTGATAAAATAATAATGTTCTATTTATATCCACACGCCGGCCCCAAAGGGATAAAGGGTTTGTCAGTGGCGTGAACTTATTAAGACCTTATCTTTTGTAAAAAAATAGAAAAAACGCAATTGTTAATGAGCCCAGTCGGTTTATATTTCACATATTACGTACTAATTAGCGGTTTAATTCCTTAATGGCTTTATTGTATGAACAAATACAAGTTGCCAACGCATTGTTTGACCATTTTTATTTTTGTTATTGTCATAAAGTACTGGCGTCGTAAGTATATTCATAATTAACTGTGTTCCCGGAACATCATAACTCCTACGCAGTTCAATTAAAATGAACGAAAAATTATTAAGATCTAAGTAAACGTATTTATTAACGTATGGGAACTTCCGCCTTTATCACAGTTTAAATTGGCTCTTATATACAATCTATCTATCTTTTATATATACATACATAAACACCACGCGAAGTCCCTCACGGGGTAACCAGAGAGTAGAGTTCCAGAACTCTACCGACATATATCGTATCATTAGCAAAAGTCATCATACAATATCTACATATGTTATCGCCGTTATTATCTACATATAAAAAGCCGTGATGGCCGAGTGGTTCGAGAAGTTCGAATCCGACTGTACCAATGAGTTTTTCTGAACTTAAGTACAGTGATTAGTCACACCACGAGCTTTACGGTGAAGGAAAACATCGAGAGGAAACCTGCATACGTCTGAGAAGAAATTCAAAGGCGTATGTATAGTCGTGCTTGAGAAACGGCGATGGACTCGCCATTTGTCACGTTAGTACCTAATATACCTCTGGCGGAAAGTGGGTGTGTGGGTATTACCTATACACCTCTGTCTACCCCTTCGGGGACCCTTGTGGGAAGGCGTGAGGATATATTATTATTGTTTTTTATTAAGAAAAATCTTGATAAAAGTTTTTTCCCCTTTGTTCGCAGAGAACTCAAGTTACATACGCACTCGGACTTGCAACGTGAACTTTTTTTTAACCAAAAAGAATTGTCATGTGATCACCGGTCAACCTTGGCTGACAGACCTTGTAAGGAACCCAAGGTCACGTTTTCCGCCAACACACTGAGACTAATTTAAGAAACTTGTTTGTGTTTAGAACTGTGGGCAATTATCGTCTCGATTACTTTTGATAATAATATAATAAAGCCGAATAAAATTCACATTTTATGATGGCAATAAGAAACAATACTGTTTGCTTGGTATACATACAAACTTATCATCACGCCGAGTTCCTAACGGGGTAGGCAGAGAGAATAGAGCGCCAGTTCTCTCTAGACTTATATACCTCTTCATCCAAATTCATCAGTCTCTTCATACATGCTCGTCGGTTTCGAGTACTCTTGACTTAACGATCTAGGTAGTTGAAACGTGGTCTTCCTATATAGGTAGGTATATATCAAATATACACATGAATACCGGATAAATATAATTTATTTATTTCTTTTAACTATCATTACAGTACATAGTACAGTAAATATTTAGCAGCTATATCTGAATACTGGTTTAGTATTGGTGCTAAGAATCACTCGTCCAAAGTTGGACTTGCCTGATTGGGTACCTCCACCTAACATAAAGTACGCAGCCAAATGGCACTGCTTCTAGATTATGTTCATTGTCTTACTGTTCCCAAATATAATATAGAAAAGAAAAGAGGGAAGCCATAGGCGTGAAGGGGTAGCCTCTAATACAAACTCTCCAAGTCTAAAGTAAAACAAATCGCAAAGTTAATCAAATAAAAAAAAACAATAATATAAACATACCATAGACACGGATAAAATTACCTTTTTCCAAAGCTATGAATGTAGGCAGGTCGTTTGTCGCAATGTTCGTTAGGAACTTGAGACTCAAGGCTCAGCCCCTCGGTCAGTGTCAACTTAATTTAAGAATGTAGGTCACGTGACACGTTTTGGGGCAGAGCAAATATTGATCCCGCAAACGAACTACGCCACTGCTAGGTCCGCTGTATCCCTAATATTATAAATGCGAAAGTAACTCTGTCTGTCTGTTACCTTTTCACGCCTACACGACTGAACCGATTTAAATGAAATTTGGTACAAAGTTTGTCTAGAGCCTAAGGAAGGATATAGGCTTATAGGATATACTTTTTAATGCGAATAAGGGTTGTAAGGGTTAAAAATAGGGGATGAAAGTTTGTATGGAGGATTCGTAATTTCTTAAGCTAGAAGCTTGAAACTAATTTTTTAGGCTCTTGATTACATATAATTTTGTATAAATTTTACCATTCAGGGGTAAGATAAAAATAGGGGATGAAAACAATGATTAGATGAACAATTTAAAGTGCTGCCCAATGTCACTTCCACGCGGACGAAGTCGCAGGCACAGCTAGTATAAATCTATATTTTATTCGGGTATATTTGATATATAGGTATATAGGACCACGTTCCAACTACCTAGATCAAATCGATCGGACACTCAAGGATTTACTCGAAATGTATGTATATTTAGAGGCAGGTTTTGCGCGTCTGGCTCGGCACGGGCCGGCCTTTGCGAGGGTCGGGGGGTCTTATTTGTCAGATACTAACTTATGCCCGCGGCTTCGCCCGCGTGGAGTTCGAAAAAGTAGCTAGAAATTTTCCTGCTAGGATCGGTTCAGCCGCTATGCCGTGAAAGTGCATCATACATTATATGAGAACTTTGAATTTTTCAGGATTAAAATAAAAAAAAAATTAGCCTATGTCCTATTCCTAGGTATAAGCTATCACCATTTCAACCTTTCAGCTAAATCGGTTCAGCCGTTTGGCCGTGAAAGAACCGCAATCATCCAAACATCCAAACTTACACATTTATAATATTAGTAAGATAAGATAAGATAAGATAAGATTCATCGTTTTTATCCGTATATACAGTTAGAACTGGATCGCTGAGAGAACGAGTTGTGGTTTATGAGAAAACTTCAGAATAAATTGTTTATAACTGAAGGGCAAGCTAAAGGAGGTTTTACTCACATGTCACTAGAGTTAACTTTCTCGCAGATGACAGGCAGCTGGTTCAGGTGAAGACCTGTTGCGTTGAGCATGCATGCCTTGTCGCCGTAGTGGAGGTCTTCCGCTGTCACTTTGGATGTTGTACCTGTAAAGGTATATTTAAGGTAAGACTTAGCTATACCTGGTCTAAAGATGTTATAGGTAAGATATGTGCCTGCTCTTCACACACGTTCATTTTGCTTTTCGATAGTAGACCTTAAGTCCTGGAGCTTTTGTCTGGAATTAAAAACGTCGTATGTGCTAATCCATCCAAGTTAAATTGTGGCTCTTCCCATTTACGTACGAAGAAACCGAGAATCTCATGAAGTCTTCATGTAACTTTAGATTGAGTATTTTATATCTCACACAAGCACACACACACACACAGCTATTTCCAGTTGCTAAGGGAACTGTGAACATCTCTATTCAGGGATGAGTGTCAATGTCTGCGACACAGTTTGCAACTACTGCAGGCATTATCATACAAATTTGTACTCTGATTATTGTTATTCCTTTTTTAAACAACAATTAACAATATTTTTTAAATAAATTAAAAAAAAATCTGTTCAAAATTTAGTCCAGTTCCGTTCAGCCAGCAAGAGACATCCTCACAAAATTTCAACATTTATAATCTTAGTAGGAATTTTTTTTATGGAGAGCTGTGGTAGACATAACCGAAATCTACCCTTTCGAACAATTCTGTAATAGCATCTAACCTTGTGATGTAAGCGACCTAGACTTTACCAAATTCATTACCAAACTTATCACCAAACCTATTTAATTCAAATTTCCATCACGTACTTCAGATATTTGCGTTTAGGATTTGATTACGACACGGATCTACAAAAACATCTTGGTTCGAGGTGCATTTGCATATGGTGAGTGTACACTATCGGGGTACTAATACCTGCATTGTCGAAATATCTGGTAGAATCTACCTATTCTGATTTTCTTTAGATAGGTGATTTCAAGGACGCACGCGACCTCTTTGCTAACGATGTTACCCTAATGTTTAAATATCTCTAAATCATATAAAGCTTCATCATCATTATCATTTTCAGTCCACACGCACCCACTGGGTATAGGCCTCCCCGGTTCTACGCCAGTTTTCTTGGTCCCGAGCCAGTCTCCACCACCATATAAAGCTTATGTGTTGTTAATTTGGAGTGTTTATTATCCACTTAATTAAAACTATTAAAATTAAGCAGTATCTCAGCGATTTTGTCCGTATAAAATTTTAATTAATTTGTGAAGTTGTCTTTCGCTAATAATCTATCTCTGTGTCAATTTTCAACCAATTATGTTCAGCAATTTTTGCGTGAAAGTGGAACAAACATCCTCACCAACTTTTGCAGTTATAATAAACATAGAAATCTGGTGACCTGTTTGATAACCGGTAAGAATCGTAGAACTAAAACAATTTTTTTTATGTCTTTTTAATTTCTTTTCGAAATTCGTTTTTATTTCCTACATTGTGGCTATTTGGGGATTAATTAGTCTTTCCTTCGTTATTAAATGTATTCTAGTTCCAATTTATGCAAAACTCATATTTTATCGTCAAACTACTTTTAAAACTTGTTGACGTTTCGCATTTCATTAAGCGTAAAAATAAACAGCAAGGAGTATTTATGGATCATACTTTTTGTATTTTAATTGTCTCGTTCCAGTAAGTTCGAGGAATTGTGAATTTGTATCGCGATCATGAACCCGTTGAGGCGTATGTGGGATGATTTAAGTGGATCAAACGTTTTTAATGAACGTGCCGCTTGAGAGGTCTGTGCTGTATCAAATGATTTAATCCTCAAAGACCTTTAATGGGTATGTCAGAGGAAGTATGAAAATAGCTTGAATGCAGTCGAGATGCGATCTCTTCAAAAAATGTGCGGCGTAACGATATTAAATCGAATCCGCAATGAAGAGATTCGCAAATCAACTGGCGTGAATGAGGGCGTGATAGTAAAGATGAAGAAATGCATGTAACGTTGGTTTGGACACATAGAAAGGATGAGTGAATAAAGATTGACGTAACAGATATACAAAGCAAAAGTGTGTGCAAGAAGAGGCAGAGGAAGGCCACGTTCCAACTACCTGGATCAAATAGATCGGACTCTCAAGGACGGGAACGTTAAAAGTACTCGAAACCGACGAGCATGTATGAAGAGACTGATGAATGTGGACGAAGCGAAAGAGGTATGTAAGTCTAGAGAGAACTGGCGCTCTACACTCTCTGCCTACCCCGTTAGGGACTTGGCGTGATGATATGTATGTATGTAGACCTTTAAACATACAACAAACTGACCTTGAGGATTAACTTTATCACGCTTTCCAAAAGTGGCATTAAAGTAGACGATATATATCATCACGCCCTCCCTAACGGGGCAGGCAGAGAGTATAGAACGCCAGTTCTCTCTACACTTACATACCTCTTTCGTCTACTTTGATGCCCCCTTTTTTAAAGTGTAATGATGTTAATCCTCAAGGACAGTTTGTTGCCTACCTCGAGAGGGCCCCGGCGTGGTGATATGTGTGTATGACAACGTGACAGATGGCGAGTCCGACGCCGTTTCCCAAGCATGGCTATACATGCGTTTTTGAATTGATTCTCAAACTTCTAAACGTATATACGTTTTCTATCAATGTTTTCTGTCACTGTTAAGCTCGTGGTGTGTTTAAGTTTAAACTTAAGTTCAGACAAATAATACGAATGTGTTTTTAAATACCACTGGAATTAAAACCTACAAACCTAATTATGCAAGTGACTACTTTAACCACTTAGCTCTCGCTGCTAATAAACAAAATAATAAGGATTAGTTACACCTCGACCTTTACGATGAAGGAAGACATCGAGAGGAAACCTGCATACGCCTGAGAAGAAATTCAAGACGTATGTACTTGAGAAACGGCGAAAGGATATGCCAATCTGTCACGGTGACAGCTAAATATATTTGAAGGGCATCGGTTTTGTCCTGTTCCTTCTGCCTACCTCGTAGGGGACTTAGAGCTGGCGATTATGACTATGGCGTGACATTAAAAGCGTCGCCTCACACGCATAGGAACACGTCAATCATGGAACGTTTAAATAACATAATTGCTTTTTGTATCACAATCTTACCTTGACTTTGAACGGCCTCGATAATGACTTAGAGTGATTGGTAATGGTTCAAAGACGGATTGGTAACGCCGCTTTTTGTTGCAACAACACTATTTTTGTTAAATACACATAGGAATTTATATACTCGTGACGGCAGAGTGGTTCAAATAGTCGCTTGCAACACACGGATTGCAAGTTTGAATCCCGACTGTACCAATGAGTTCTTCTGAACTTAAGTACAAGGAATAGTCACACCAACTTTATGGTAAAGGAAAACATCGAGAGGAAACCTGCGTTTGAGAAGAAATTCAAATGTACTGTCGCGCTTCATTAACTGCGATGCACTCGCCATCTGTCACGTTGGCACCTCAAATGTATCTCCGACGGAAAGTGTGTATGTGTTGGTATAATCTATGTATGTAACCTATATATGATCCTACTATGTATAGTAAGCAACGGTCTATGGTCGGGCCTATGTTGTCCCCTTATACTTAAGTACTAATGCTGTATGTCTGTCACTCTTCCTAAGCTGCTGGACCGCTTTTGAAATTTTTTTGTGTGCTTTCGACATGTGAATTGACAATTGAAAGTGAATTCGAAAAGGAGAGTATATCATTGAGTTCTTCAAGAAGGGCGTGGAAGGATTCCTCCAGGGTCGGCAGCGCACGAGCGATACCCCTGGTGTTGCAAGCGTCCATAGGCGGCGGTAGCCGCTTACCATCAGGCGGACCGCATACTTGTTTGTCACCCATGTGGTATAAAAAATAACAATGGCTTAGATTCACAATTTGTGGTGGCGATCGTGTTTCAAGAACTTTAATATTTCCATCCCAGTGAAGGCTGACTACCCTACAATAAAATCGAACAATGAGATCAAACCACCTGTCATATAAAGAATGCTTGCATAGTTAGTTTAGAAACGTTATTAAGAGCATATATACTTAGTACTAGTAGCGTAAGATCCGGGAACTTTTACTAGTTATCAGAACAATGATCATGGCCAGCCAGGTCCAGGATTATATGAGTCCACTCACCAATCAGGTAATGCCCCAGCTCCCCGAGGATGTAGCCGACCGATACGAGGCCGAGCACGTACCACTTGTAGAAGCCCTGGAGCTTCGTCCACATGCCGCCGTGGAACATCTTGGATTACTGGGAACAAAAGAAAACTGACATTAAACTTGATGCACTTACGGTTTGTTTTCGCATGATCCAAAAAAAATACAGTAAGTAGAAATCTAACCGGAATTCTAACCGGTATGTATGAATTACGGCAGGTGTAAGTGTGTATCGAAGTAGATGAGCACCTCCGTTTAAAGGCCATGTTTTATTGATACTGCCGGCTTGGTACCCCACTGCTGGGCAAAGCACCCTATGATTTCCACATTTTTCATACCACAAGAGAGGCAAGCAGGCGTATGATCCACCTGATGGGGAACGGTTACCGTTGCCTATTTACGATCACGATACCGAAATATCACTTGCACGTTGCTACTCTGTGTTCGGACAGTTATAGTGGGTTGGCAGCATAATGGGACTAATCTATCTATTGCCAACACAATCCTCAATGAAAAATCTCTGTGAGTTTTAAATTGTAATATCTTTTTATATTGAATCACACTTCACCTTAAAACTTTATTAAAACCGTTGTTTTTTTTAATCAAACACGGTTTAATAATAGTCTAATGTCTATCTCAAATCAACCATTGCCAAAACATGGCTATAGTGTCACTATTGTCATAGACATGACATTGAGATTAATGCGGTCACCCATTCAATGGATGACCGTGGTTACCGCTGCTTTGCATCATCGCGCAAATCAATCAATTTGTTCAATAAGCGTAGGTTTTTTCGTTTTAAAGTGCGCTTACAACCCTAATTATTTTCTACCGTGTATATAGCTGCCATCCACGAAGACGCGCCCCACTAATCTTCCTAATAGTTTATAGTGTAAGTGTGCAACCTTCCACAAATGTTTGAGTATTGTCGTACACACTGATTACCTATGAGAGCACACGCACACTACAATTAATAGACTCGGGTCATACTCCCGCGTCCTGAGAGCCCCTAGACTAGAAGTTGGTGGGGCGAATCTTGGTGGATGACACTATTTGTAACCGTCCTGGATTGTTTATACGAAGGGGAAAAAGCACCCTTATTTAGGCAGTGAGATGATGGTGTCATTTTGTTTTTTTTTTTTTATACAACAAGAGTGGCAAACATGCATACGGCCCATCAGATGGGAAACAGTTACCGCAGCCTATTTACGCTCACGATACCGAAGTATCACTTGCGTGTTGCCACTCTGTGATCGGAGAGTTATGGTGTGTTGGCAGCATAATTGGTTTAAGCTTCCAACACAATATTAGATAGAGAAACGTTAAATTACAAACGTCTTTGCATTTTCTCTTCTTCTAATATTCCTTACAATGGTTTCCTCAGCTGGTAGGCTCGTGGTGAAAGTCACTGTAAGTAGTGTCGGCAAAATATACGTAACTTGCAATTTAGATTTTTATGTAATAGATTCTATCACACCGTAAACACCTCTTATTTATATGTGTATACTTTACGGCTTCCAAAAATGTACCCGATTGGGTAGACAGAGATGTGTAGGTAATACCCACACACCCTCTATCCACCAGAGATATATTTTAGGTGCCAGATGGCGAGTCCATCGCCGTTACTCGCGTACATACGCCTTAGAATTTCTTCTCAAAGGTATGCAGGTGTCCTCTCGATGTTTTCCATCACAGTAAAACTCGTGGTGTGACTAATCAGTGTACTTCAGAAAAACTAATTGGTACAGTCGGGATTCGAGCTCTCAACCTTTGTGTTGCAAGCGACTAGTCGAATCACTCGGGCACCCCGGCTCAAATGCTCAATGTATGTGTGTGGAAATATAATATCACTAGCCTATGCCCACGTCTTCGCCCGCGTGGAGTTCGGAAAGTAGCATTGGAAAATTTCCTGCTAGAATCGGTTCAGCCGCTATGCTGTGAAAGAATATCATACACTATCATAACCTTAAATTTTTCAGGATTAAATATTAAAATTAAAAATTGCCTATGTCCTATGCCTAGGTATAAGCTATCACCATTTCAACTTTCAGCTAAATCGGTTCAGCCGTTTGGCCGTGAAAGAACCGCAAACATCCAAACTTACAAACTTTCACATTTATAATATTAGTAAGATTTTGATTTACCAACTCTAAAGAACATCTACATTATTTGTCTGAGTAAAAATTGTAACCATGTCTTTTGCGTGGTCAGCGCCGACACACTTAAAGGGTTTATCTTTATTCTAGAATCTGTGTCATGAACGATATGTTTTAAGGCTTTTAAGGGAAATTACAAAAAACAAGTGTATGTATTTTTCAATTGCAGTTGTTAAGTTCATAAAATGTAACTTGTCTTAGCATATGTCGACTCGACAGTATGTCAATGGCGGGTTGTTTTAAAGTAGAGCGCGCGTAGCTAATTAAAATACTATTTGCTGTTATGGTCGTTGGCAATTGACACTACATACATAGATAAGTGGCTAATCTAACTAATACTACAAATGCCATCCGGTTACACCCTTTAAAATAATTTATTTATTTATTTATTTACACAAACTTTAACATCCTTACAGTAGGTATACCAATATGATGTTAAAAGAAATTTATAATAATAATAACATTAATAAACTAATTTACAATATAACAAAATACACTTTAAAAACTTATATATTATCAAATAGTTTCTAAGAAATTTCTAACCCTTTCTAACCTGCGAGTTTCGGCAGGGTCTGGTGGTATATATCTGTATCGTTAGACATGGTGTTGATCAAACTAATGGCTCTCGAAAGGGATGTATAAGTATAATAACCTGCATACGTCTGAGAAGTAATTCAAAGGCGTATGTATAGTCGTGCTTGAGTAACGGCGATGGGCTCGCCATCTGTCAAGGTGGTACCTAAAATATTTATTTGGTGGAGAGTGGGGTATTACCTATACACCTCTGCCTACCCCGGAGACCCTTGTGGGAAGGCGTGAGGATATTTTATTATTATTTATAATTGTGATGACTGTATGTGGGACGTGGTATGGACGGGGTGGCTGCCTAGTGAAAATAGCGACGGCTTATCTCGAGATATTGCAAGTAACAAAATATAAAACAGATCTGTCATGCCTAGTAAGTTAGCAATGGAAGTGAATTGAATAACTTAAAAACATATGTACCTACTCTTAGAAAATTTAATTGTTATTATGTAGTAGGTAAGTAATTTGTCATGAAGCAATAAACCATGACAGGAATTCTAACACAAATTATTTAAAAATATTACGCTCAAAGGACATCTAAGCATGTCTAAAATGATGTATTAGAAAAGATAATTACGCAGTGCTTTGAGCATATCCGAATCAAATATCTGATAAATTTATCCTGAGTTCTCACCAGTCTGTCTGTAGCACTACCGTCGCCATTAAAAATAATGTACCCATTCAAACCAATTTATTTGTCAAAGACCCATTTCTGACGTTTGTATAAAAATAACAATGACCCAAATAGTGACGTAATTATGTGCATCTGACGTTGCGTGTCAAGCGGCCATTGTGTCCGCGGCAAAACACAGAGGTTATCTTGGTCGTATTTTAATTAAAATCCTCGCAAACCGTGTCTTTTGTCAGTAGCAAATAATAATGGAATAATCTCCTCTAACAACTGAGCCTTAAAACAGCGTCTGCACTAAAAGACATACCTATGTATCATATATCTAAATACTAATCAGTGTATTTAGAAAACGAAGGTTTTTTTCGACATACAAATATGTATATAGTCTAAGACTCAGTAAAAGGCAGAGTATATGCATGCAACAACTAACAACCTTACATTCAAGATAGTAAATATTTCTATTGGGTGTGTGAGTATTACCTATCCAACTCTGCCTACCACTTCGGGGACCCTTATGGGAAGGCACATATGGGAGGATATATCATGATAAATATTTCTAGATTAAATAATGTTCATAAATGGTTGAAATACAACAGCTTCTGTAATGTTAGGGAACCTTTGTTAAGAATTTTACTTAAACTCGCAAGTATACACTTAGTTTTTGCCTCAGACGTGTCATCTATACTAATATTATAAAGAGGAAAGATTTGTATGTAAGTATGTTTGTAAGTAATTGGCTCAAAAAGCACTGGACCGATTTTAAAAATTCTTTCACCATTTGAATGCTACATTATTACTGATAAATGTAGGCTATTTAATTGCAAGAAAAAAAAATTTCCACCCGTGGGAAGCCGGGACGGACCGCTATATAAAATAAAGCCACCAATTACTTCGGTTACTTTAAATATCTATGTTATAGTTATGTAGGTGGGGCCGTATTGTAAATTAATATCGTAAAATATTGAATATTAATTATTCTAAAGATATGACCCTGATTAGAAGCATTTTTGGATAAACGGGTTCCTCTAATGGTTTTAAAGCAATAAAATCAATTTCCGCATGTTAGGACAAGCTACGCGCTTCTTTTGAAGGTTTTTGGACACGAATAATTTAACTCTTAAATAGATTTGAACTGTGCTAATTTTAACAGTTGAATGAGTACCTTACCTACGTACATATATTTTTTTAGATGAATATAATGTAATTTGTATGATTTTATATTTATTATGATGAATTACCCCCTCGGTAATTCATTGTAATATGATATTTTCATAATTATTATTGTAATTCACATGCAGACGAATTCCTATTCTATTAATTGTCTATACGTTCTTTAAAATGCTCTGCTCACGGAATGAACACAACTAGACAATCTAGAGGCTCCACTCAAACGCTTTGTTATGGCTGATGCCGTGTTTCGTAACTTTTTTGTTGCTGGTTTAGCCTTCGGGTCATTGCACTGTAGCAATAAAAGATTTAAATCATAGCATTTATCATTTAAATTATGAAACAAAGTTCCCATACACATGTTGGCACCTAAAATATAAATCTGGCGGAAAGTGTACTGCTTACATACCCCGCCTACCCCTTCTGGGATCATTTTGGAAAAGCGTGAAGATACACCTATATGAAAAGATACAAATATTAGGGGTCTGGCTTGTTTTTCTCACAAAAAAAATCCCAATCTTTGGTTCAAAGGCAACTGATATCCCGATTTATTTATTCATTTGGATCACCAACAGGTAAGAACACCTTAATATTAACAGAATATGCCATAATAAAACTTACATAAGTGTCCACCCAATTACAGGTAACCACAACTACTAAAAGAATTAAGTAAAAAAGCTTAAAAATATAAAAAAAGAAATAAAAAACTAAGAAACTAGGAACATATTACATATAACGAATATAAAAAAAAATTATAGGTGTACACACACACATATGTGAAGGACTTTGTTAACTCGTAACATCAGTAGGTTTATTAAAAGTAAAAACGTTCGTAAACATCCAATAAGGTCGGCAATGTCAGTCAGACGTCACACATCAATCAAACTATTAATTAGCGTTGTTGATTTGCTTACTGAGTGTGCAAATGATCCTTATATAGGTATAGTCAATATATGTTTACAAAATTGTCAAAGGTGCTATTTATATTTAGGTAATCAATAGAACCTTCTTATTACATATTTAGATTTGGGGAACCTTTGTTTGTAACATGTGAAAAATACGCTACGAGCATAAGAAAGCGGCGTTCATTATCTGATTTTCATTAAATGTTTTAAAAAAATCGAGCAGATTCATCGGAATATTTTTTCCTATCAAAATGTTTAATGTTTAATCGAAACCGGCGAGCATGTATGAAGAGACTGATAAATGTGGATGAAGCGAGTCTAAAGAGAACTAGCGCCCTATTCTCTCTGCCTACCCCGTTAGGGACTCGGCGTGATTATATGTATGTATGTTTATTCGCAATCGGAGCTATGCAATTATCTATCCAAACTAATATTGCTGTTGTACAAGTATTAAAGTATCTCGACATGCGGACGAAGTCGATAATAAAGCTAGTTCAATAAATATCATATAGTTAAATATTATTTTCGTTAATTATCAAATTTAATTAACAAATACTTTAAATTTAATTAATGAAAACGAAACGCTCTCTCAATAAACATATTTTAGCCTGTAGCGTATTTCTTCCGAGCTACCAGGAGAGTAGACACCACGGGAGGTGGATGCTGCTAATATCCGACCCCCTGATGTTTAATGAAAAAACTTGCCACCTCGCATTATAGCATCAGGTTACCTCCTACCGTTGTCTGTTATCCTAGTACTTAGGGACAATGGAGATTAAGTGGAGTATTGTGACCGTGTTGATACAGGTCTTTGGCCGGAAATCAGAGTAAGGTTTTGTACTGTTATTCTATAGACAATACAGGAGGTTCTACAGAGGACGCTAGCATAATTAAATTATTAAATAAATATTTAATTAGCAAAAAAGGTTCTACATATTATTTACTGAACTTATTTACAGTAATACGTCACACGATGAGTTTTACAGTGATGGAAAGCATCGAGAGCCTGTATACTTTGTAGAAGAAATTCAAAGAGGTATTGTAAAGTCGTGCTTGAGAAGCGGCCATAGACTCGCCAACTATCTCTTTGGCATCTAAAATGTATCTCGGCCGAGTTATAGGAAAACATATATTTTTAATCTGTTGAGTAGTTTATGACTACATTAATTCCAGACAATCCTATCTTTCCACATCATAATATTAGTTTCGATACAGGCCCATGACTTCGCTCTATAATACATAACAGACTTCCACTACTTCTTCTGCATAGAATTAGTACATCCTTCAAATTTTCTCTTCGTAACAAAGAGTAGTCTATGTACGAAATCCAAGGAAATATTAATAAATAGCGGTGCCCCGCTATTAAACACGCGTGAATTTTGACTGCTTTGTGTGAATTAAAGAATTTATTTAAAACAATAAAAAGGTACAATTTGTTGTGTTCGTAAACAACTGCAATAGTACAAAACTGTGTGACAGTTGTTTGCGCCCACCTCCAGTAGGATGTATGTTATGGTATACAAAACAATATTATACAATATTTTGTAACAAAAACAAGGTGGCTGGAATGAGAGAACTAAACTTGTAACTAAATTGGATTATTAAAATAGTTTTATTCGGTGCGATACAAATATTATTATTACGATGATGTAATACGTACGTGCTATTACGAATAG
Source organism: Drepana falcataria (assembly GCA_945859725.1). Classification (NCBI taxonomy): domain Eukaryota; kingdom Metazoa; phylum Arthropoda; class Insecta; order Lepidoptera; family Drepanidae; genus Drepana; species Drepana falcataria. The sequence goes on along the minus strand of OX243941.1, from coordinate 1,720,854 downwards.
AACCAGTCACTAGGCCTAAGACTAATAGTAACGTTCAAACATATCATATTTAATTAATGGTTGTTAGATTCATCGTATTTTATAGGCTTTTTTTATCTCAGAAACGACGGAAGGATCTATAATAATCATTACATGTATAATTAAGTATCGCGATTGTATTTAAACAAGATATACACTCAAATGCTATGTAGCCCTAGTACTAAACTGTTCAACACTTCTATGGGGACACGGCTACGATATAAAATACATAGGCAAGAGCCGTGATGGCCAAGTGCCTGTGACACAAAGATTGCATGTTCGAATCCCGATTGTACCAATGTGTTTTTCTAACCTTAAGTACAGTGTTTAGTCACACCACGAGCTTTACGGTGAAGTAAAACATCGAGAGGAAACCTGCATACGTCTGAGAAGCAATTCAAAGGCGTATGTATAGTCGTGCTTGAGTAACGGCGATGGACTCGCCATCTGTCACGTTGGCACCTAAAATATATCTCTGGCGTGTGGTGTGTGGGTACTACCTATACACCTCTGCCGACCGCTTCGGGGACCCTTATGAGAATATATATATTTTATATATATAAATTACGCGTCACGTTGTTTGTCCGCGATGAACTCCTAAACTGCTTAACCGAATTCAATCAAATTTGCACACCGTGTGCAGTTTGATCCAACTTGAAAGATAGGATAGCTTACATCACAATTGGACCCGATAGGTGGCTCTGCGATCGTGTTTCAGGAAACTTTTTCTTCCGGGCGAAGCTGGGCGGGACAGCTAGTATTTTATATATATATATCACAAGTCCAACCTGCAGCCTATAGTTTCGCAGCCAAAGCTCGGACTCCTAAGCCACACGCTTCTGTCCGTATCATAAAAACATAGCTTGTGTTATGAATATATGAAACAGTGGTATAAATGTATTATTCAGTTAACCTTTACTTTGATAATATATGATTTGATTGATGATCAAGGACCATGTCATAGTTTAACGATCATAATTCAAGTTTAAGCGTCGTTCGAGCGTTATATTTATTTTAATAATATGTTATAACCAGTCAACCCACTATAGAAAAAAAATCTATTAGCGTTCACGCTATCCAATGTTTCCATAAATTATGGATAGCTTGAACGCTGACAGATTTTGGGTAGAACAACTGATCATCGACGCCCTACATCTCTTAAAGAATATAGTGAAAAATTTCGTGATTTTGATTTTAATTACAGGTACATACAACCTCTAAGGGGAAATTTCACTTTATCGAACAAATCAATAAAAAAAATCAAAAATCTAAATATTTTATTCAACGTAAGGGACACAGGGAACATTATTGAACGTCATACACTTAATATATGGTTTATGGTTTAAGACATTTCTTTCTCAAAAGAATACAATTCACTTAAATTGAGAAATACTGGTTTACTTAACTAGCACAAATATTAAGGTTCGAAGAACGAAAGGTGGGTAGTCTTGATATCCAAATATAGTTCCTATTAAGTATCGCTTCGAGAAGGCATTTAGATAGCAATATTTGGAAATAATAACAGAACTAATCTACAATCGAGAAAATTCCTTCATATACTCCATACCTCCATACTTAATATAAACTAAAATTACCACCGTTTCCAATAAATAAATCTGCCAGGAGAAGAAACGGCGAAACAAACTCCCCGGTCTCTAAATCTTAATAGTGCGGGTAACACCCCATTGTGCAGCATATTATAAATACAATGATGTTTATCAATATAGATAAAAAAAATACCTAATGAGTTTGTATGTCACACTGCAAACTGCTGACATTATAACAATATTTATAGGTAGGTTCATAGTTAGTGCAAAAACGCTCAACCGCAACTGAATGCATATGCCCGTTCATTATCCAGTGCAATTTTTTTGCCAATCATAGAATGTAAAAGTCATCGTCACAGGCAATTATTTGTCGACCTTGAACACTCAAGCTTGACGTCTGATTGAACACGCCACGCCTGTATTCCTTCTTGCGTGGCAACAGCTATTCTTAACCCTAAGCTTTACTTTGTAAAACTAGCGTCGTATAACGCAGCACTAGGCAGCACTTTGAAACGATGTCGTATCAAATAGTGCTTATTTATTTAAAGCACCTGCTAGGGAGCCACGGTGGCCGAGTGGTGGTGTGATTAGTCACACCACGAGCTTTACGGTGAAGGAAAACATCGAGAGGAAACCTGCATACGTCTGAGAAGCAATTCGAAGGCGTATGTATAGTCGTGCTTGAATAACGGCGATGTACTAGACATCTGTCACGCTGGCACTTTAAATGTATCTTTATCGGAAAGTGGGTGTCTGCCTACCCCTTTGGGGGAGAATCTTGATATACAGTGCAGTTACAACTGAAAATTAACAGAACATGAAAGCGAGTATCTTTTCTTAGCGTTAAAAGGGCCTATTCCGTACGGGTTTTTCCATTATAACCCAACCCCACATTACAAAACAGGTTATTGTCAGCATCCGTTTCTTGGAACAGCGGCGCTGAGACCCTACTAACATGCCTTTATTTTTATTTTTACTGCAGAAACTACACACTCCGGCGGCCCGCACTGGTCGTTTGACTAAGAATGGTTTTGTGTTCGGACTGGTCCTCTCAATGGATACACCTATTCCCGAAATACATCAAACTATACATATATTATAATATATAGTTAGTGCCATCCACGAAGACGCGCCCCACTATTCTTCCTTATAGTTTATATTGTAAGTGTGCAACCTTCCACTAATGTTTGAGTATTGCGATACACACTGATTACCTATGAGTGCACACGCACACTACAATTAATAGAGTCGGGCCATACTCCCGCGACCCCCTCGCCTAGAAGTTGGTGGGGCGCGTCTTCGTGGATGGCACTATCTATAGTATACGTATGAAAAAGAGAGATTTGGCTGATAGCTCCATATTTATTATAGTTTATCGTAGTAAAATGTCAACATTCATCTTGTTGCCGTCATAGGCAAGCGACCGGGCCTATTCGAAGCACGAGTGTTTTTTGTCAGTAATTTATGTCATGGATACTGGCTTTTTAGTCGCAAATATTAAAAAAAATATCTCCTTTTGCAACAAAATATGAGGTGCTGAGGTGTCACGTTTTTAAATCCTAGGCCAGCACACAATGCTCCCACCAAAGGCTGATGAAACCACGATCGCTATTATCGCTATCGATATTTTGAATAGCTTCCTTTCACATTGGCATACGGTTTCGATTCCTGATTTAAAAAAAAAAGGATATTTAAGACACAATGAAAAGATGCACAATATTTAATTTTTAAATTCTCGATATTCAAATGTTTGTATCGAAACCAAGTTATTAAAATTTGAATGTATCAACATACGTATATGTATATAAGTCTACATTTTACCTATGGACTGCCTATTGTAGGGTCGTAGAATGAAATGTCCAGATTATTATTATTATTGTTGTTTTTATTTTAGTTTCTCACGGTTTTCCATCGGTATTCTGATGGCACGGGCCTAGGCCAAGTGTTCATCAGGTGTTGCGTCCTGTTAACCTGCTTGTGATCGGGTGTGTGTGCTGTGCACTTTGGTCCAGTTCAGTCTGTAAAAAATTTCGTACTAGGCGACAAGTGTTCAAAATGGCTGCTTTTTGTAGAAGGTGGTAGGTGTTGTGGTGAGTTATTACTATTATTAAACGGATGTATCGCACCCACGCTGCAGGGAATAAGTCGATAACAAGCCTCAATTTTATATACCTTGAATTAATAAACAGCTGTCAGGGTAAACAAGAATTTAAATCAATATAACTAATGAGAAATATCGTTGCAATATATATTCTTATTTCACATTAATAGATACGCATTACTTCGATCCATTTACTTATATGAATACTCGATTCTCAATTGCATAAAATAAGCAAAAATGCTCCAATTTAGACCTTGTGCTGTGGCGACAGGCCACAAAATGTCATTAGCATTGAATTCATAGAGTTTCCCCTTATACAGTTTGTCCCTTTGTTAACGATATGAACGCATTTTAACTTGGAACCTTAGAATGGAATATTATGTACGAACGAGAGGACTGATATAACGCTTAAAAAAAAAAAAAACATTTTATCTATGGTTTTATTGGTCTAAAACCATCTTTGCCCTATTTGCCTTTCAAATGAAAACTGGTTTGAGGCACATCGGCTGGAAAGTTTCAAAGTCTATTAAGGACATAGAAAAAAAATGTATATAGACAAACTTTTGAAGATATAAACTTGTATAACTCTTACAAAGGATGATATAATTTTTTTCTGTTCATAAAAGTTGAAGCAGAGGAAGACCATGATCTAAGATCTAAATCAAATTCATCGAGTGCTCAAGAAACGTCAAGAGTACTCGAAACCGACGAGCATGTATGAAAAGACTGATGAATGTGGACGAAGCGAAAGAGGTATGTAAGTCTAGAGAGAACTGGCGCTCTATACTCTCTGCCTACCCGGTGTGATATGCTTGTATGTTTGTAAATTAAAGTTTCTATATTTCTAAATGGATCAATTGCCCTATTTGATTTTGATTGATTTGAGCCATTTCCTAATGCACTGTATAGATAGATGTATAGAAAATATTAGCTTTTGCTCGCGGCTTCGCCCGTGTGGAGGTCGAAAAAGTAGTGTATTTTCATGGATTACAATGTAGCCTATGTCCTACTCCTAGGTACAAAACATCACATTTTAAACTTTCCACCAAATCGGTTCAGCCGTTTTGCCGTGAAAGCAACAAACATCCAACTTTCGCATTTAAAATATTAGTAAGATACTAACAACATTTTTCATTATTATACAAATTGTAACTACTTGCACGAATGTATGCATATTTTAATGGAATGTAATTATTGCGTGAACTAGGTATATTTAACGTAAGGCCTCCCTCGTAGGCGCCACTGGGTATCTGTGTCAGCGAGCACGTGTTCGATGACATGATATATCTTAATCATGCTAGTCTTCGTGCCTATATAATAAAGCGGTGCGGACCGATTGTTTCCATGCGACTATGCGCAAAAGGTGCGCCTCCCTGGTGCGCAAGGTGCGGGCCAGCTCCAACATCGTCTTGACTATGATACCCAGCAGGATAGATTGCCATTACATCAGGCATGGATGTGATGTCAGCATGGAGTTCTTCAAGAAGGGTGTGAAAAGATCCTGCAGGGTCGGCAGCGCGCGAGTGATACCCCTGGTGCTGCAAGCGTCCATAGGCGGCGGTAACCGCTTACCATCAGGCGCATCGCATGCTTGTTTGTCACCCATGTGGTATAAAAAAAAAAAAAAAAATGGCATTGCTGTGCCAGACATGGCGCAAAGGGTGCCGGGTGAAGTGGTAGTCTGTTCTGTAATTATTTGTTTTATTGTGTGTATTTGTAATTTATTTGTACTTACCTAGTAGATAAGCCTATGTTTACTAACAAGAAATGGATATATATCTGATAAATAAATAAATTATTATAATACCTTTACGCATTCTCACAAGGGTCCTTCACAGGTGGAGGCAGAGGTGTGCAGGTAGTACCCACACGCCGACGGAGACATCTCATGATGGCGAGTCCATCGCCGTAACTAAAGCACGCCTATACACACGTTTTTGAATTTCTTCTTACACGTATGCAGGTTTCCTCTCGATGTTTACCTTCACCGCAAAGCTCGTGGCGACTAACTCGCCGGTACAGACAGGATTCGAACTTGCAAATTTGTTTGTTACGATTTAACTCGAAAACTATTTGACCGATTTTTAATTCTTTCACCATTTAAAACCTACATCTTTACCGAGTAACATAGAATATATAGATAATATTCGTATGTTTGTTGAAAAAAAATCAAACAATGGATTAAAAAGTATAAGCGGATGAAGCCGAGGGGCGGAGCTAGTTATAAATAAGCTTTAATTAGCGAAGCGCAATCAAACGCGGCATAGCGTCATGTGTGCAAACAATCGTGCGATCATGACTCCGTACTCTAATAACAGTACACGTTATCACTGAAGATCTCGTCGCTCATACGGTACGGAAGTGTGTCAAGGGCGGGCGGCCGTGGCCAAGGCTTTGCTAGGGCTGGATGCCACTCACGAACGGGAACAAGTATGTTAAGTTTGAAAATTAAAATTTGTCAGCTTTGAAAGTCAATTACGCGATAAAGAATTTAAGAAAGGAAGGGCATAACGGGTTTCCCGTTCGAATTCGGAGCTGCCCGACTGGGGCAGGACCTCCACCTTACAGAAATCCGTGGCCAAATTTTTTCAAACACATTTTCTCTGTTGCGTACCTACGCGGTGAATAAGGTAATCAGTAATGAGCTCCTTGGGGAGGGGGGAGGATTATTATATTGTGTTGGCAGCAGAGGGATTGGTCCCATTATGCTGCCAACACAGTATAACTCTCCGAACACAGAGTGGCAACGCGCAAGTGATATTTCGGTATTGTAAGCGTAAATAGGCTGCGGTAACCGTTTTCCATCGGGTGGACCGTATGCTTGTTTGCAACTCTAGTAGTATAATAAAAAAAAACCAATGCAGTAATTTTTATACCAGCTATTCACCTATGTAAGCAACTTCTCTACGAATGGTGTCGAAAAGAGGTTTTTCGAAATCTGTTCAGTAGTTTCAGAGCCTATTCAATACAAACAAACAAATATTTCCTCTTTACAATATTTTAAATAAAATATATATAGTGTAGAATATGCAAAGATGTTATAAGATATTCAATAGTGTTGCAACTGGGGCAAAGCCGGGACAAGTCGATTATTCAAATATATTATAATAATAATTCTATAAACTTGGCGTGATGATATGTAAGTATTAAAATTTATCTGTTAGCCGTGATAAGTGGATTGAGTAGGCAAAGTCGAGGTTGCAGTTTGTATCCAATTGAGGTATAAGTTTATCCGTATGTAAAATTAAGTGAAGTGTTGTTTTAAACCACTAAAGTTGCAGACTACTATTGCTTATATAAGTTTCAGTTACAATCAATAAACTCGGGTAATACTCCCCGTATCCCGTGCCCCCTCGACTAGAAATAGGTAGGGTGCGTCTTCATCGACGGCACTGTCTGCAGTAGGCATATCATCCCGTGGAGTCCCTCATGCGGTATGCAGAGAGGCTGGTTAATAAGTACAAATGTATGGTTGTAGTAGGCTACTAACAAACACCAGACAGCCCGTAATGACTTAAAATATCAGTCTACAGGTGCTCGCCTCTTCGCTCTAAAATAAAAGAATAACGTCATGACCCGGTTGATCAGGTTTTCGATTAGCCCAAGAACCAAATACCTACACAGTTACGTGTAAATACTAACACATACAGTATACAGGTGTATACAGATAGCGGGTCAGGTAATTTCGTTTGTGAACAATATGATCGTCTTGAATGATTCTCTTGGTTTTAACTATCACGTCTTCTCTCAAGGCCCCTGGGAGCCTAAAGGGATAGGCAGAGATAGTAATACTAGCTCCCCTATACTATACTAGCTGCCCAGCTTCGCTCGGGTGAAAAAATACGATGGTTGCGCCACCTATCGGGTTCAATTGTGAATCTAAACCATTCTCAACTCCACCTGAAGACACAGAAAATTTCATTAAAATCGGTCCTTCGTTTAGTAGGAGTTCAGTGACACACTATATATATTTATATAAAGATATACATGTGTATATATTCCGTGGTGGCCGAGTGGTTCGAGCAGTTGCCTGCGACGCAAAGGTCGCAAGTTCGAATCCCGACTGTACCAATGAGTTTTTCTGAACTTAAGTACAGTGATTAGTCACACCACGAGCTTTACGGTGAAGGAAAACATCGAGAGGAAACCTGCATACGTCTGAGAAGAAATTCAAAGGCGTATGTATAGTCGTGCTTGAGTAACGGCGATGGACTCGCCATCTGTCACGTTGGCACCTAATATACCTCTGGCGGAAAGTGGGTGTGTGGGTATTACCTATACACCTGCCTACCCCTTCGGGGACCCTTGTGGGAAGGCGTGATATATATATATATATATATATAAGTGCCAACGTGAAAGGTGGCGAGTCCATCGCCGTTTAACAATTATGACTTAACGTTCGCCTTTTAATTTCGTAAACGTATGCATCATAAGGTTTCCCCTGAATGTTTTCCTTCACCGTAAAGCTCGTGGTTTGACTCATCAGTGTACTTAAGTTCAGAAATACTCATCGGTACAGTCGGGAATCGAACTTGCTATCTTTGTGGCGCAGGCAACTACTCGGCCACCACGGCTAATATTTATGTATGTACAAGTATGTACATTCATATTATATACATAAGTACATACATATCATCACGAGTCTCTAGCGGGGTAGGCAGAGAGTATAGAGCGCCAGTTCTCTCTAGACTTACATACCTCTTTCGCTTCGTCCACACCCATCAGTCTCCTCATACATGCTCGTCGGTTTCGAGTACTCTTAACGTTCCCGTCCTTAAGAGTCCGATCTATTTGATCCAGGTAGTTGGAACGTGGTCTTCCTCTGCCTCTTCTTGCACACACTTTTGCTTTGTATATCTGTTTCGTCAATCTTTCTTCACTCATCCTTTCTATGTGTCCAAACCAACGTAACATAGCCTTTCTTCATCTTTACAATCACACCCTCATTCACGCCAGTTGATTTGCGAATCTATTCATTGCGGATTCGATCTAAAATCGTTACACCGCACATTTTTCGAAGTGATCGCATCTCAACTGCATTCAAGCTATTTTCATACTTCCTCTGACATACCCAGGATTCGCTGCCATACAATAAGGTAGGTACCAATATCACGTTGTGGAAGCAACTCGAGCATTCTTGCTCAGACTTTTACTGCCCATCAACGCCGACATGGCTCCATTCACCTTATTTCCAGCAGTTATCCTGCTTTCAATATCTTTTTCACATAAGTATGTATGTATTAATACGAAATTTACCGGAATTCAAACACAATAAATGACTTTTTTATACCATACTTGACTTTTTGACCATATTGACGTACTCGGGTTTATATGCCCTTGTCGAATAACGGAAAGAGGACTTAAAAATAACAATGTGGAAATCGACTGTTGTCCAAGGAAAGCTTTCACGAACATACGTAATAAACAATCTTTTCAGGAAGTTTGAATCCGACCACCTTCGACCAATCACGCAAAATATGATCTTGTTAATATTTAGTCATACACATTTTCGTCCGATACTGAAACAAAATTTATACTAATAGATTTATAACTTATAATAAGATTGTTTTTTGTATTTTCTCTCGTAGTTTGTGTTCTTTTGCTACTCTTCAGAAAAACTCATTGCTACAGTCGGGATTCGAAATTGGAACCTTTGTGTCGCAGGCAACTACTCGAACCACTAGGCCACGACGGCTATTTATTTTATTAACTGGATTAGCACATTAGATGTGCTTTTGTCTAAAATACGTTTAGCTTTAACTAAAGCACTCGGCTAAGTGCAAGCGATAGTCCTAAAGTTGCAAGCGTACATGCGGTCCGCTTGCGGATAAAAAGTCATTTATTGTGATTGAAAACGTATAATACTGATTGACACTTTGATTAGTTTAAATCAAGGTCGAATAGAATAACTGCAGGCTTCGTGACAACACTAAATAAGTAAATATGCGACGTAAAGATTGAATACACATTAATGTATATTTTCGACTTTTCTCGTGTTATTATTGATTTATTCGACTGTAAGATTCTCTTTGAGGACACGTATTCTTGGCATTGTGTGGAAATCAATGTTATTAAGTTTGTTCTTATGTGTTGTTCTTATGTCGCTTATGTGTATGTTCAAACAATTTTTTTTTTAAAGGCTGTCTATTTATCCAACAACATGTAAGTTAAAAAAATGCACTTATGTAAGTGCAATCTGCCCAAAGATAAAAAAGGTTATTGTTTTAAATAGTTTCAAATACTTACTTCGGGCAGATCTGTCTGTCTAAGAATGACAGCACCTTCCTATATGTATATTTGACTTCCCATCGAAGAATATATCCAAGTGAACTTGGGGTTGAATAATGTGGCGAACTTTATATGACTGAGTGAGTGTATTTTTTTGTATATGACATTTGGAGCCCAAAAATACATTGATAACCTCCTCCTTTTTTTTAAGTCGGTGGATATAAATATTATTATAAAAGGTACCATCTATCCTTTCCTGTACCACTGACAACGTGTAAGTCATAATTTCATAATTATCCGTTGAGTTATAAGACTGCGTAACAAACAAACTTACTGTCGCATTTATAATACTCGTTATAATCTGGTTACAACGATTTGTTATCGATAATACAAGCGAAACTCAAGCATGCGTCAGGACACAATAATAGCCTGTTTTACTGTGAGACGAATGAATAATAAAAGGGAATTAATTAATCGCAATGACAATGTATAATGCTACCGATTTAAATGTCCGTCGCAACAATGATAAAATATCGCATTGACAGTAGTCAAGTATCAATATGCTAGGTGTCAAGTATGATACCTAGCGTAGATATAACCGGACTAAATTCAGATGTAAGATTTTTTTTGCTTAGTAATCAGACCGATATGATACAATTGAAATCGAAACGCGTGCTGGTCGACAAAAAATATGAATACACACACAGCTTCTGTTGGCTGTGAAGTGAAATAATTTTAAATTTCAGTAGCCGTAGCTTCGAGTTGCCTGCAACACCAAGCTTGCAAGCTCGCATCCCGACTGTACCAAATTAAGTACGTAAGGGAATAAGTCACACCACGAGCCTTACGGCGAAGGAAAACATCGCGAGGAAACCTGCATACGTTTGAGAAGCAATTCAAAGGCGTGTGTATAGTCGTGCTTGAGTAACGGCGATGGACTCGCAACCTAAAATATATCTCGGGCGGGAAGTGGGTACTAAACACTTTTGCCTATCCCTGCGGGAAAAGTCGTGAGGATAGATATTATTCGTAATATGGCACAAAAACAGCTGAATCCCGCTGGATTAACGTATATACTTAGATTGTGTTTATCCTCGAAAAAAATCTACAAATGAAAACGAATTGTGCGCAAGGGCAACCGGGGGTTCCCGCTTGTTAATCTTTCAGTAAGAATCACATCACGTCATGCTACAGCCCCTATTCTTAGCCATCGTTCTTGCATAGTGAGGTTTCCGGAACCACACTCCAATTCATAGATAAAATTGTAATTTTACCCCGGAGGAAATAAACATTTAATACTCCTCGGAAGTACGAATTTAAGTGGCCGAAGTCACGGCCAGGCTGTTAGTCATTTATCCGAAGTGTCCTAGGCAAGATATTGTATAATTATTCTGAGGCGTGACTATGGATTGGAGGTATCGATGTCGTGACGATATTAGTCTGGCTCGTGGGCGGAAACGGCCCCAGAGAATAAAGTAGGAATTTTAATATCACGTGTTATAATAATAATTCATATTTATTGATTTCATTGAATTGACGATGGTGACATGATAATGATATCCTCCTCATCATCATCAACATATCATCACGCCAAGTCCCTCAATGGGACTCTTGACTTGACTCTTGACTTACTTTCGCTTCATCCATCAACAATACCTCTACTAATATGTATATAATAATAATAATAATATATCCTCACGCCTTCCCACAAGGGTCCCCGAAGGGGTAGGCAGAGGTGTATAAGTAATACCCACACACCCACTTTCGGCCAGAGGTATATTAGGTGCCAACGTGACAGATGGCGAGTCCATCGCCGTAACTCAAGCACAACTATACATACTCCTTTGAATTTCTTCTCAGACGTATGCAGGTTTCCTCTCGATGTTTTCCTTCACCGTAAAGCTCGTGGTGTGACTAATCATTGTACTTAAGTTCAGAAAAACTCATTGGTACAGTCGGGATTCGAACTTGCGATCTTTGTGTCGCAGGCAACTGCTCGAACCACTCGGCCACCACGGCTGTTAATATGCTAATATGTGTCTTACTATATATCTCCATGCCTTCCTACAAAGGGTTCCGAACCGGTAGGCATGTTTCTCTGCATCCCTCCAGACCCATCCCTTTACACCAGGTGCTTAGGTGCCAACGTGACAGATAGCGTATCCGCCACAAGCACAACTTGAGCAATAATGAAGCAAACCCTACTTCTGCGTTTTAATTCCTCAAAAGTGAGTAGGGTTTTTTTTTGTATTGTCTCTCGTAGCGTGAGTTCCGGGAACTTTTGCTACTTAACCGGTCAATGGCGAGACCTAGGCCTCCAGCCAGGGCCAGCTAATAAGTGGAACCCTACTCGGTTCCACTTATTAGCTTTAAATACTTTTCTAGTAATAAAAAAAGGAATCGGTTACCAGTAGAAATTGGGGCTCATCTAGGCAGAACCGGTTACTTAGAACCTGTAGTAAGAATATGTTCTTTCTTAAATTCAGCGAATTCATTCGTTCAGCGAACGTCGAAAACTCCATTTAGTCAGCTAGAAAACCAGTACCTAACTAACATAGTTTTTAATAAATGAGGACATTTATGGACCAACTTGCGCCGTATAATCACGAGTGAATGATAAATCATGCAAATATTATGTATTTAAGTTTACCACCGGCGGGTCTGTCACATAAGTTGGAATAACCAGATTTATATTTCCGCGTTTGTTATTTTTATGTTGCGAGTATAGGTCCCTATACCTACCTTCAGAATGTGATTTTCCTCAATCTGATTCCGAGTAGTGTCAAATAATAATAATTTTATAATTTCAACACTGACATAAACCGATGCTTGCGTCATTTGAGTTGAATCTGTGAAATGGTGTATTTAAGCAATTTTCAAGCCTATGCGTCAAACTACGCACTGGCCGCCATTTTGAATATTGTTACGCGTCTGCGTTATAAATCTGTATTTTGTAAGGTTTATTTCAGATCAGTGTCTCACACTAATGCCTTACAGAGTGGGATCCTAAGTTCAATTTGGTCGGGCTCAAAGTTAAGCTAAGGTTATGTATAAAGCTGTATTAACTGACGCTGGGCATAGACTATTTACAGTTAAATGGGGGAGCTGACTGAAGTCTATCACCTTGAGCCAGTTTGGAAGACATGAAACGAAATGCTCGAGGGTTCTACCTTCTAGCAAAATGGTTGGTCCTACATCCCTCACTTTTCCGAGCCTAGGTCAGGTGGGTTGGATCTAGGTAGTACAAACACTCTACCACCAGCGTCTTGTGGACTGGAAGCCTTCAGAAAAAAGTTTTGTCATTTGACTGCGATTTTCTGCAATCCGCCACATTGCAATACAGCTCAAAGCGAGACAAACTGCTAAAACTATTAAGATTCCATATTCAAAAATTTTTGAATATACTCATACGCGGATTTAAGAATGAAACCAGTTACACAAATTGAATATCAATCAGGTAGGTCAGGACCATAGATATTTAAAAGATCTATGGTCAAGACAGAGGTATGCAAGTGTAATAACCTTCACATGGATACATTAATTTTTGCATAATACGCTAATTTGAAATGCTCGAAGGTCCGACCTTGCTAATTCATCACGGAAATATATACCTTATACTTAACTACATACGTAAGTATATTGAAAAATAATAAATAACATTTATATGCAATTAGTCTACGGCTAAACTTATAACATAAATTAAAATAAAGTATAAAAAAAATTCAAAGGCGTGCTTGAGTAACGGCGATGGACTCGCCATCTGTCACGTTGGCACTTAATATATCTCTGGCGGAAAGTGGGTGTGTGGGTATTACCTATACACCTCTGCCTACCCCTTCGGGGACCCTTATGGGAAGGTGTGAGGATATATTATATATATTATTATTATAAAAAAAATCTATCCCACTGAAAATGGGGGTTGGGTTAGTTGGGATGTTCAATTATTTATTTACATTATTATTTAATATTATGAGTAAGAGTATGGAGCAGGTTAATTTGTGTGGATTTGTTTTGAGGTATAAAAACATACCTGATACTAACATTATTTCTTCTATGAAAAGATCCTGGCATCAAACGCTTGACTAGAATCAGGAGAGTTATAAGAGGATGGTGTTTAGCGAGAAAGCCACTGCTCCTCTACTTATGCAACATCATATTATTTTAATGATGACTATGCATGGCAATGAATTGCTCCTCTTGTACAGAGTTTAAATGAACTCTGCCGTGGTGGCCGAGTGGTTCGAGCAGTTGCCTGCGACGTAAAGGTCGCAAGTACGAATCCCGACTGTACCAATGAGTTTTTCTGAACTTAAGTACAGTGATAAGTCACACCACGAGCTTTACGGTGAAGGAAAACATCGAGAGGAAACCTGCATACGTCTGAGAAGAAATTCTAAGGCGTATGTATAGTCGTGCTTGAGTAACGGCGATGGACTCGCCATCTGTCACGTTGGCATCTAATATACCTCTGGCGGAAAGTGGGTGTGTGGGTGTTGCCTATACACCTCTGCCTACCCCTTCGGGGACCCTTGTGGGAAGGCGTGAGGATATATAATAAACTTTTTCTACCCCTACGTAAAAAGGAACAAATGTTCACATGGGAACAAGAGAAAACCGGGGAGTTTGTTTCGCCGTTTCTTCTCCCTGTCAGGTATTTTTCTTGGAAACGGTGATAACAGTATATGACGTACAATAAGTGTTCCCTGTGTCCCTTACGTTGAATAAAACATTTAGATTTTTTTATTTTTTGACTGTAAGGTAACGTTAACTGTTAGTAAAGTAACACTGTTATTAACATAAGTAAAACTTATTTCCGGGACATATTGGATTTGCATGTACGCTTTACTACACGTATAAACATTCCTAAGTATAATGTATTAATTAGTTTGCATTAATTTATAAAAAGTACTCGAGATAAAACACTTGAACGCGACCTTGAACTTCATTAAACTAGTTTGCCGAGTGAAAGGGTACTGGACGGTTTTATGCACTACCAACAAAGTTACAATGGGCTGTAGGTATTTGTTTTAACTACTTGGAACTTGGTGGAAAACTTGCTGTGTTAAATGCTTCATAAAATAAAGAGGTTTAGAAAAGCCATAGTGGCCGAATGGTTCGAGTAGCTGCCTACAAGGCAAAGTTTGCAAGTTTGAATCCCGAATGTACCATAGAGTTGTTCTGAACTTAAGTACAGAGATCAGTCACACCACGAGCTTTACGGTGGAGGACAACATCACGTTTGAGAAATTTAAAGACGTATATATACTTGTGCTTATTATTATCTGTGTCACGTTGGCACCTAAAATATATCTCTGGAGGGAGGTTGGTGTACTGCCCATACACCTCTGCCTACCCCTTCGGGGATCCTTGTGAGAAGGATCTATCCCTACCTATCCACATTTTTCTTTGCTCTTAATTTATTTGTGTGCATGCTGTCGCCGCTTGTAAATGTAGTGGCATTTATCATTTGGTTGTAAGGTTATCTTAAGTGTCAACTATGTAAGTGGCGTTAAATATAAAAATAAATGTAATTTAATACGATGCCGTACACTACCGATTACCATACCATCCAAAAGTTATCAGTATGAGATCGCCGAGTGGAATTAGACCGCCAATGTACTTTGTATTATATGAAGCTCTCTCATTTATTAATATGGTGTACAATAAAGTATAAATAAGCCCGTCATGCATTAAGATTTATGGAGCGAGTTTTGATATCTACGTTGTGGATAGGGACCAATGCCATAGAAAAAAAAGGTCTATGTAGAAGGATCTAAAAGTTAAAATGACTTGACTTGACGGCATTTGAGATGGATTTGGGAGTTAGTCCAAGATAGCTACAGAGTAGTGGCCTAGATTATCGTAATGAAAATGAAAATGAGCGTAGACCCTCAACCCAATGGTCAAAAGCCATTGCTGCTTGTACTGGAACGTGGTGTGTTGGGGAGGAATGTGTTGAACATGTACATATTTATTTATATTGTATCTTAGTTAAAATTTTATTCGTCTCGTCTAGACCTTAAAGTAACCTTGGCTGACTATTAAATTTATTATACATTTTGATAAATTCTAGTGGATAAGTTTTCAACTTTATGGTAATTAATGGCAACCAATGCACACACCGTAACCAATGTAAAATAAATAACAATTTTGTTTATCGAACTAGAATATTAAATTGCAACAAGTTTTTAGAGGATAAAAGTTGAGCAGTTCGTGTTTTTCAGTGTCTGATAAATTGTATAGGTAAATTAAAGATCAAAAAGGTTCTAAAGGAGTTTCCGTCCGCGAACTTTAACGTTGTGGAATGAGCTCCCTATTGAGGTTTTCCCGGGAGAGTACAGCATGGAGTTCTGAAAGAAGGATGTGAAAAGATTCCTGCGGGGTAGGCAACGCGCGAGCGAGACCCCTGGCCCTGACCCAATTGCAAGCGTCCATAGTTGGCGGTAGCCGCTTACCACCAGTCGGGACGTATGCATGTTTGCCACCAATGTGGCTTAGAAAAAGGAGCACTTGCGCATATATTTTGTTGCCTATATTTATGTTTCTTTTCTGAATAATTAGATAAGAAATTAATATATAAAAGCGTACTGTACCAGCTATTTCTGCAGTTTGTGGCGGGAAAGTTTATTACAAATATTGTAACTAAAGTTGTGACTGAAGGACTAGTATTCATGTCATAAATAAAGAACAACAAAAAGATGTCTTCAGACAATGACCAATTGTTGAGGTATATTGTCTTTGCATTAAGGTTTTATGTAATATGGTTGGAATATATGTTGATATATAAGTCGTTGGATCAGGATCATTATAAATACATTTTGCTTATAAAGCCCTATTCACCAGGCGTGGGAGAATATTGAGTTCATCTCATTAAGAAGTATATTTGCATCTTATTGCCATTACGCTGCTAATTTATTTCACGCCGTATGCTCAGGGCAATCGGAAATATTCTTGCCTCAGAGTTTAAGACTACTTGAGTTTCTTGATTAAAATAAATACAGTACCATACAAATTGAAACAATAACAAAACACGTAAGTTTTAAATCTTAATTAGTTAATATCTATGTTTTCCTAGTAGGTTCTTGGGAGTAGGGTGAAATTTGGCGCAAATATAGATTATTAGGTGGTCAGCTTAGCTGCTAAAGTAGTTGCTTGTAGCACAAAGATTGCACGTTTGAATCCCGACTATTTCTGAAAGTAAGTACAGAGATTAGTCACATGACGAGCTTTACGGTAAAGAGAACATCGAGACGAAACCTGCATGGTTTGGTTTGCTTGAGTAAGTCAATACCATCTGTCAAAAGAATAATAAAATATTGTATGAAGGCGTGAGTATATTGTAATACATTCGATCTAGGAAGTTGGAACGTCAACTTCTGCGTCTTTTTCTAGACGAAATATTATAAATTGTTCATTTGCATAGCTGTTTCATGCAATGAAGTAATTAACAGAAACTGGTGGTTTTAAAATGTTGATTGTTTTCTTAATAATGGATGTAACTATAATAAAATCATAAAGTTATTAATTTGGTTTGTGATAAAAATATTCAAATGATTCGTTTGTTAAGTTTAAGGCACTTGTTGAATGACGAAACTTAAAATACAGCTGAGTTAGTAACGCAATATATAAATTTGTTTATAGTATTTCAATAATAATAATATTAATAATAGCTACTACTACTAGCTAGTACTAGCTGTTCCTGTGGTTTCGTTGGTCGTGTAAATTCTTTTTTTTTTTCAAACTAAAACCTCCGACACGAGTTTCATAGAGGACGTTCGTTCTGCAGAAAGTAGTCCAAAGTTGCTATAAGTAGATGTTTTCCTTCACCGTAAAGCTCGTGGTGTGACAAGTCACTGTACTTAAAGTCCAGAAAAACCAATTCATTCGAACCATATAACCGATACCAATTCCAACTTGCAATCTTTGTGTAGCGAATCAAAAATTAAACTTAAGCAAAATCATTATTCAATTCAGCCTTTTCCTACCTATTGCTGAGCATAAACCCATTTATGACCCATTACATAACCCATGATCCTCGGCCATCAGTAAACATTAAAAATCTCTTCTGTCTACCTTCTAAAATTTTTGCCAGACACGCTAAGCAACTACGAGTACTTAAGCTTATGAACCGAGTATTATTTTGTATCTACTAGCCTTATTAATTCTAAACTGAAAATATTAATCATACATCAATAATGTAACTTCCTTGATTTATGCGTAACAGAAGCTCTTTTAAAGATATACTTTTCAACTAAGCAAAAGAAGTCTTTATGTTGGAACTACCTTCAAAATTTTTCTAAACTTTTTTTTAGTTTTTATTAAGTATAAGGCGTTCAATAAGTTTTCCCTGTGTCCCTTACGTTGAATAAAATATTTTGATTTTGATTTCGAATATTGTCATACCTTTAAGGAAAACCTCAAGTTCATTACACAGTTTGGAGCTCAAGGCGGATGAGGAAAGATTCCTGTAGCCCAAGGCGCGGCGGCTACCGCCTACCACATGCTTGCTTGCCACCTTAGCAGCATAAGAAAAATACCTACGCACTAAGTGAAGAAGTAAGTAAGTATTCAGTGACGAAGGCGTCATAAAGTAATCTAATATATTGTTATATTTCAATGTTAACTTACCCACGCTTGAAGTTATTAGCGCGAAATTGTGTTCATTAATTAAGCCGAAGTACCTACAATGTTTTATTTCACCGCGAGCTTTACAGTGATCGCAAATATGCGTATACTTAGAAGAAATACAAAGACGTTTGTGTACTTAGTCGTACTTAATTATATTGTGTCAATTTATTTCAGACGTAAATTAGCAGTGTTATATGTTCTCACATAGCACTGTCCCCGAGAGCGCTATTGTTCCGGATATTGACCCCGCTTGAACTGATTTCGTTAATGTTTTAAAAAATGTACCGTATTGTCACAAGATAATAGCAATATAGTAAATGTAATGTCTTTGTTGCCATTTAGAATTATAAAAAATTTAAATATGTATTGAGATTTGTCTGCATAAATATGAAAAAGGCCGTATTTGTTGACATTTAAAATACAAAGTTTGAGGTTTATGTAATAAATTGAACTTTTACCTCCTGGGCAAAACAGAAAAAATCTTTTCGGGAATTAAGTGTTAAGTTTCGTTAAGTGCAATAATCCAAGGTTCGTTTGCAAACGAGTGAAACGAGTTTCTTTATTCCAATATTTCTGATACATCTGTTTTTTCCTATACCACACGAATGACAAACAAGCATGCGGTCCGCCTATGGACGCTTGCAACACCAGGGGTTATTGCCCGCGCGCTCCCGACCCTGCATGAATCTTTTCACACCTTTCACATACTATATTATTTATGTATTCATGCTATATTTT
Organism: Drepana falcataria; assembly: GCA_945859725.1. Taxonomy (NCBI): domain Eukaryota; kingdom Metazoa; phylum Arthropoda; class Insecta; order Lepidoptera; family Drepanidae; genus Drepana; species Drepana falcataria. The sequence goes on along the minus strand of OX243941.1, from coordinate 1,701,594 downwards.
TTTATATTATTATATATTACTACATACTACTACTACTGCATACTATATATTTTAAGAGAGGTAGGGCATAACAGGTTTCCCGTTCGATTTGGAGCTGCCCGACTGGGGCAGGACCTCCACCTTATAGAAGTCCGTAGCCAAATAACACAATTTATTGTGTTGTGTTCCTACGTGGTGAATAAGGTTTCCAGTAATGAGCTCCTTGGGGAGGGGGAGGATTGTTACATTGTGTTGGAAGCAGAGGGATTAAACCTTATGCTGCCAACACACTATAACTCTCCGAACACAGAGTGGCAACGCGCAAGTGATACTTCGGTATCTTGAGCGTAAATAGGCTACGGTAACCGTTTCCCATCAGGTGGGCCGTATGCTTGTTTGCCACTCTTGTAGTATAAAAAAAAAAAAAAAAGAAAAAACTATGAAGCTTAATGTATTCTTAAAAATAACCAGAAATGCTCTAGTCGCAAATTTACCTCCTTACAGAAAACAATAACATATTCTTGGTCTATTTAGTCTTGGTTGCTTACATTATAACCGACTCGTTTATATCTGAATACATTTTAACATACGTACAAAAGCTAGTAGTTTGAGGAACATATAATGCATTTATTCAAATTCATTCCAGGACAAACAAAGTGGCTAGCTCGAGGTCGACAACTTTGGATATTACAATCTCCTACTGTTTCGTTTAGAAAGAAATTTTTAGCACGTGCCTTGCGAATAACTACTGTGCTAAAATTTACTTTATTAACTTACTAGCTGTCCCGCCCAGCTTCGCTCGGGTGAAAAAGTTAAATTGCCCGTAACACGATCGCAGCGCCACCTATTGGGTCCAATTGTAAATCTAAACCATTCTCGAATCTAGCTTAAGGCACACAGAAACACACAGAAAGCTTCGCCCGGGTAAAAAGGTAAAATTCTTGAAACTCGATCGCAGCGCCACCTATCGGGTCCAATTTAATATAGCCTATGTTACTCGGGGATAATGTAGCTTTCCAAAGGTGAAAGAATTTTTGAAATCGGTCCAGTAGTTTCGGAGCCTATTCATTACAAACAAACAAACAAATCTTTCCTCTTTATAATATTAGTATAGATTAGAACAAATGTGTATTTTAATATTTTTTGTATATGACTCTAGATGTCAATGTGACAGTTGGTGGGTCTGCCATCTTCGTATAAACGTGATTGCAAACGTTAACATAATAATATTATAAATGCGAAAGTTTATGAGTATGGATGTTTGTTACTTAATCACGCCAGAACGGCTGAACGGAATTGAATGAAATTTGGCACAGAGATAAATTATAAGCTGGATTAACTTATTCGATAATATGTGTTGTTCCGAATATAAATCTGGTTATAAATATACTAATGAAGTTGATTTTTAGGCGGATGAAACCGCGGGGCGTAGCTAGTAGAAAAATAATTAACAATATTTAATGAGCCAATTCGTGCAGGCAGCCTCTTTATCTTAGACTAGTCGTGCCCCGAGGCTTTACTCGCTTTAAACTTGACTGCTCCATTTTCTTCAGGAGTTGCATGATGATGTACATACTAATGCAACATCTTATTATATATAAATTACGTGTCACGTTGTTTGTCCGCGATGGACTGCTAAACTATATAATATAATATATAAATATAATATAATATATCCTCACGCCTTCCCACAAGGGTCCCCGAAGGGGTAGGCAGAGGTGTATAGGTAATACCCACACACCCACTTTCCGCCAGAGGTATATTAGGTGCCAACGTGACAGATGGCGAGTCCTTCGCCGTTACTCAAGCACGACTATACATACGCCTTTGAATTTCTTCTCAGACGTATGCAGGTTTCCTCTCGATGTTTTCCTTCACCGTTCAGCTCGTGGTGTGACCAATAAACTACTTAGCCGATTGTAATCAAATTTGCACACCGTGTGCAGTTTGATCCCCTCCATCTCAATTCACAGCCATATTATATATATTTTTGGAGTTTACTCCTTAAGAATCGATTTTCATATATAAGGCGCCCGGTATGAGAAAAATATGAGAGGTAAAATCTACTGATGAATGACAGCGTTACGTTTTTGGTGCTCTCGTACTCTCCATGGCAACGAGAATAACAGAATGGCGATGTAATTAATGTTAATATTTACTTTCAATTGCATATTGTATTAACCTGATATTAACCTACAACAACTGTCAACTTGCGGAGGTTTTATCGTAAATTTTATATTTTATTTATAATTGATATAAATATAATTTATATCAATTGATATTTATTTCAAAATTGAGAAAATTACTCAATGAATAAAAATCAATCTATAGATGTGTCATGCATACTCTAAGTAATATAAGAAATACATTCATTTACCCTTATTAACTAATCTATTTATTTTATAATCGTTCGTAAGGAGTAAACTCCAGTCGTGCGTCGGAGCTGACACACACTTTTTTTATATTATATTATGTATATTTTTAAACCCGCGATCCCGCGCTGGGGGTCCCTGTTCTGCAGTCGCAGACCGCATCAAAAGCTGGAGGCTTCAAGATGCGGCTATTAGAGACAGATATCAAGAAAGGGTATCTGAACAGCTAGCCTGTCCACCGAAAGATGTGTTTGAGAGTGTCGATGTTTGTTGGCAGTTCCTTAAGTCCAGCATATTATGCGCCGCGAAAGAGGTTTGTGGCATTTCGAAAGGGCGGACAACCAAAAATGGCGATGGTTGGTGGGATGATGAAGTGAAAGAAGAAGTTAAAAAGAAGAAGGATGCAAGGCAAGACATTTTGGCTATGTCCAGCTCAAGTGAAAGTATGAAAGAAAAGATGAAAGAAAAATATCGCCTGCAAAAAAATCGTACGAAAGAGATAATAGCTCAGAAGCGTGAGAGGTTCCAAATGACTGTAGACGAAAAACTGTCACATAATTTCAAGGACAATGCAAAACTTTTTTGGAGAGAAGTTAAGAAGTCCAGAAATTGTGTTACAGCTAGTAGTAGGATGAATGTGATTTATTCGAAGGACAATAACATACTTACAGACAAAACAGACGTCCTCAGGCGATGGAGTGAATTTTATAAAGATATGTATGATGATAATGCCGCTGATCTACTCATAGAGCTGCCTCCAACAGAATCTATCGAGGATCCTATAGCGGATAAAATAAGTATGGGAGAGATTATAAGAGCGATAAGAAGTCTGAAATGTGGAAAAGCTGCGGGAATAGATGGGATTACGGCTGAGATGATCAAGTACGGTGGACCAGCGGTCTGGGACGTCATCTATTTGCTATGCAATCTTTGCTGGGAAAAGGGTGATGTTCCGGACGACTGGAGGCGAGCAGTCATCGTGCCTTTCTATAAAGGAAAGGGATCACGATTGGACTGCTCAAACTACAGAGCCATCAGCTTGGTCAGCTTAGCTAGTAAAGTGTACACGAAGATCCTGACGATAAGAATGCAAGAGCGATCCGAAAGGTTTCTCTGGGAATCCCAAGGTGGATTTAGACCAGGAAGAGGATGTATGGATCAAACCTTCTCGCTTCGCGGAATCGCGGAAAAGTTTTTGGATATTAACCAAAGGTTTTCTGCGCTTTCGTCGACTTGGAGAAGGCATTTGATAGAGTCGTACGAAAGGAACTCTGGGACGTGTTGCCTGGATATGGAGTGAGCAGTTCCCTACTGCATGCCGTGAAATCACTCTATAGTGATAGCGAGGCGTGCGTTAGGGTTAACGGTGAGATGTCACCCTGGTTTGATGTGAAGTCGGGGGTCAAACAAGGGTGTATCATGTCTGCCTGGCTGTTCATTATATATCTAGATAACTGTCTGAGAGCACTAAGAACGCACGGATGTGGAGTGAAAATGGGAAACTTAGTGGTCAACTGCCTATTATACGCGGATGACGCGGTCTTACTGGCGTCATCAGAGGGCGAACTGCAGTCACTAGTTACCATAATGAAAGAGGAATGTGAAAAGAAGGGGCTGCGCCTAAACGCTGGCAAGACTAAGGTTCTGGTATTCGAAAGAGATGAACAAGTGACCGAGTGTGCTATATCGGTAAATGGGCAAATTCTAGAGCAAGTGAATGAATTTGTATATCTTGGAAGCATGTTCACACGAGATGGAAAGTATGAAAAAGATATTGAAAGAAGGATAACTGCCGGAAATAAGGTGAATGGGGCCATGTCGGCGTTGATGGGCAGTAAAAGTCTGAGCAAGAATGCTCGAGTTGCTGTCCACAACGCGATATTGGTACCTACCTTGTTGTATGGCAGCGAATCCTGGGTATGTCAGAGGAAGTATGAAAATAGCTTGAATGCAGTTGAGATGCGATCGCTTCGAAAAATGTGCGGAGTAACGATTTTAGATCGAGTCCGCAATGAAGAGATTCGCAAATCAACTGGCGTGAATGAGGGCGTGATTGTAAAGATGAAGAAAGGCATGTTACGTTGGTTTGGACACATAGAAAGGATGAGCGAAGAAAGATTGACGAAACAGATATACAAAGCAAAAGTGTGTGCAAGAAGAGGCAGAGGTAGGCCACGTTCCAACTACCTGGATCAAATCGATCGGACTCTCAAGGACGGGAACGTTAAGAGTACTCGAAACCGACGAGCATGTATGAAGAGACTGATGAACGTGGACGAAGCGAAAGAGGTATGTAAGTCTAGAGAGAACTGGCGCTCTATACTCTCTGCCAACCCCGCTAGGGACTTGGCGTGATGATATGTATGTATATTTTTAAACAAAGGAACAAACGATCAGTGACCTTTCGTATGATACTCGTATAGATATTAAGTGTTAAGTGGTCAGTACGCCAGCATATTCTTTCAATAGCTCGCTTCCTGATCATTGAAATGCATAATTTAAAAGGATTTAGCGTAATTTACAAAAAGGTTTAAAATTAAATTATTACCTGGTAATAGCACAAAGACATATACAGTCGTTGACAGATTGGGACGGACTCGCCATCACGTGGGTGGCTTTATAGTTAAATCCACAGCGGAATGGAATTATATAAGTAAATATATGTTGTATGTTCAAATTCATCCATATAATATAAATGAAAGTCATAAAGGTAATGAAATTCTAAGAAATAGTGTTAAGTGGGTTAAGAAATTTATTTAATACTTATTTAAAAACGATTAACATTTCATTTCAAATTAATTATTTAAAATATTTATACTACAGTAACTTTATTAATTAATTATCTCTTTTAAATGCGAGATTTTTTTTTTATAAAATATTATTAAAAATATAATTTTGATAAATAAGAAATAAATTAAAATCAAAACTCATAATTATTAAAATTCTTGATATAATAATTAAAGCTAAGAGACTGCTGTTACACTTCTGCCTACTGTTTAACAAATACTCCTGTCTGTGGAGAAGATAGGTGTATGTAGTTTGTGCGAACAATTAGAAAGATTTGACAGATCTGACAGAATTATGGCTGAAAAATTGAAGAGAGATAAAAATAAGTGTTACACGGCCTGATTCATAAGGATCCTCGAAGGGGGTAGCAAGGTAGTCAGAAGTCGGCATCATATTGCATCACCACCAACGTGGCAGATGTGGAGTCCATTGCCGTTTTTCAAGGACGACGAGAACTCTTTGAATTTCTTCCCAGATTTATTCATTTATTTATTTATGGCAACATACATAGTTGAAAGAAGGATCGTGATGTGATTGGTCGCTGTTATGTACAGTTCAGAAAAAAACATGTACATATAGAATCATGATTCGAACTTGCAATGTTGCAGGCTATCACTCGGATTCATCGGCCACCACGGCTCAAAATAAATCTATACTAATAGATAAAATTGAAGTGTCTGTTTGTAATATTAAAATAACTTTTTATGCATATGGATGTATACACGGTACACATAGCAAAATTACATTTCTAATTTTTTTTTGTCTGTCTCTTTGTTTGTTCCGACTTATCTCTGAAATGGCTAGACCGATTTTGAAGGGACTTTCACTGGCAGTTAGCTGATATAATAAGGAATAACTAATTTTATTAAAAAAAAATGAAATTAATAATTTTATTTCAATTATAATTTATTCAAGTATATTAATGAAAATAGGTTAAGCACCTTTTCACTTTTGATTTCCTAATATTGTAAAAATTAATGAAAGAATTTGGATTAAGATTAATATAATGATAAAATAATTACTTATATTTGATCCTAGGCTTCTTTCATTGTAAGATATTGAACAATAACTTTTTAGTTAAATTCCACGCGGGCGAAGTCGCGGGCTCAGCTAGTAAAATATTTTCATCTGTCTTTTTACAAACAAAGCCACAGATATTTATAACCCCTCCTTCTGCGCTTGTCGAGTCACATAGCAGAAGCAACCTGTATTGTTTACTAAAGATGTCATTGTAGCATTATGTCAGAATTTGGTAGATGTCACGTGACCATTTATGTAACCATCGAAAGTTCTGTCCGAATGGTAATTTGTTGTGTCGACATCTATCGACATCAGTTGCCGTTGATTTGCTTTCTTTTATTCGAAATAATATACAGGATGTAGACAATTAATGCAGTTTTTATTTGAGGGTTGGTCCCCAACTGCTCGAACCACTCGGCCACCGCGGCTTCTTCTAGTCTATGTATCTAAGACATATTCTATGCATAGCATATCCTCACGCCTTCCCACAAGGGTCCCCAAATCATAAAGGTAAAGTGGTGTGACTGATCAATGACGACTACACATCTCTGTTTCGTTCGTCGTATAACTCGGCACGATGAATAAAATCTTCTTCTTAAAAATGTACTATTACTTGGCGGACCCAAGATTGGAACCAGTAATCGTGATTTTGCAGACGTACACTCAAACCTGGCCACGCAAAGCCTCCACGGCTTCTGATGATTCAATGTGATTATGATAATTTGTTTACATAAGGCCATTTGCTGGTTAGCTTCTGCTAACATTGCATGCAAGCTTCATAGTAATTAAATTGATTGTATTTCATCATCTATCAATGCTTGAACAATTAGCCTCTATCTGGGTTGAAAACATTGACACAGTGTCTTTGTGTGTCTCAGTGCAGATGCTTTAGCGAGATGGAAAATACATATATACTGGTTGAATTGTAAGCGATTCACAAATCGAATTGATATCCTCATTTTGTAGTCAGTTCTATTATGCACCTACAATTTTATTGTCGCTTAAATTTCGACAAAACTAACATACAAAAGTTTGTATGTTTGGTACAAAAATATTATTCCAATATTTTTGTTCAGTAACCTATGTATTTAATTTTTATATATCCTCACGCCTTCCCACAAGGGTCTCCGAAGGGGTAGGCAGAGATGTATAGGTAATACCCACACACCCACTTTCCGCCAGAGGTATATTAGGTGCCAACGTGACAGATGGCGAGTCCATCGCCGTTACTCCAGCACGACTATACATACGCCTTTGAATTTCTTCTCAGACGTATGCAGGTTTCCTCTCGATGTTTTCCTTCACCGTTCAGCTCGTGGTGTGACTAATCACTGTACTTAAGTTCAGAAAAACTCATTGGTACAGTCGGGATTCGAACTTGCGACCTTTGCGTCGCAGGCAACTGCTCGAACCACTCGGCCACCACGGCTATTTATTTTTTACGGTATTTAATTTTTGTTAACTGTAATTTTAGATTAATGTTTAATTAATTTTCTCCTAAGAACAATTTTAGTTATTATCATGTTATACATTGTATTAAAAAAATCTTACGAATATATAATAAGAAATATCTTTAATTAAAATATTAAGCCGCGTAGGTAGCTCAAGGAACGTCATTTCTAGTCTTTTTTACTACCTTTTTAGTACCTCTAGACTCTTTAGACTTCCCCCATACTTAAGTACTAATGCTGTACCATAATAATATTGTTATTGTATACCAAATGATTTGAAAAGGGTAACTTGCCGGTTCTTCTCCAGGCAAAAGACCAACCCGAATTGACACTTTTTCGACGTTTTATAAGCCCATCCAGGCCTATGTGAAATAAAGAATTAAATTTTGATTTTTTTACTTACAGACCTATTTCACATAATCCTCATTCACCAGTCTCTTTATATATGCTCACAGGTTTGAGTTCTTGAATGTCCTACAAGTATCAATTCTCGGTGATCTAGTGACCTTAAGTCCAGTAGTTTATCTCATCACGAGCTTTACGGTGAAGGAAAATATTGCAAATCTGCATTTCAGAAGAATATCTTTAATTCTTATATAATTTATCTTTTTATTTCATTCATTTAGGTTAAAAGTTCCATGAACTACTTAATGCACTGTAATAGGACATGTTTAATCTCTCTGAATAAAGGGTGTTATCATCTTTGGTTACCCCTTCAGGACTCCTGATTGATACATGGAAGGAATACGGATAGAAGTTCTGGAGATGTGAATATGTACTAATGAAAGTCGAAGAACAAGAAAAGGAGACTAAAATAAGTGTAAGAAGGCAAGAAAATATATTATTCTTATTTAGTATTTCTGGTTTGTTCCGATGTTCGATGCAGGATGCGCCATGTTGTGCGTTGATACTTGCAGCGGGAAGAAGTGAGCGTCAAGATGGATACTGCACGGGCATGCACGGGCGGAATGTTTATTAAGATTTGTGAATTTCAGAATTCGCATTTGATATTGCGTCTATCTATCTATAGTCTTTTTAGAGAAAAATCTTTTCTCTTTATTATATATAATTGCCTTAAAAATGTAGAATAAATTAGGTAGACTACTTAAAATAACGCCTGCTCATGACAGAAAATAAAATGTACTAGAAAGCTGAAATACATCAGTTATTTCATAACTTTATGATATAATTATTGTAACTTACCTATTATGTTCGGAGCACAAAAAAAAAACACTTTTATTTTATTATTTATATTTTCGTTCAGAAACACTATTCGAATTCGCCAAAATAAAAGCGCGCGCAATTCTCAATAAAATTTCATAACGCGTATCGACTATCAATGAAAATCGATAAAAAAAATATTTTCCTGCCTTTACAACCTCTATTAAAGATTAAAATAGGTTGTAGCGGCGATGCGCGTGCGCCGATGTTCGTACCGCGTCGGCGACTAATCTTACCACCGTCCTTACGAACCTTGAAAGCTACTGAAAGTCCCACTTGCTGGCAAATAATCCCACTAAATACAAATGTGTTAATATGTCAAGTTCTAGAGTTAGTCTCATTGAAATTTTCATGAAAAGTGACTACGCTGTATCGATTTTTCACACGCTCCCACGTGTATGACGTTGAGATTCAAATAAAATTTATATAAATACTTTTAAATGCATATAAAAATATAAGGCCAAGCTTTCTGTATAAGGCCGTTGACATCGTCATCTAAGAGCCAAAGAGCCTCTCAGGTCATGGTCGAAGCCCTTTGCCATAAAGCCTTAACAACTATGGGCAGAATCCGGCGCCCAAGTCCCAAAGTAATAATGATCAATTATAACCTAACTCTTCTCTCTCACTCTCACTTTTATAATTTTCAAGTTCACGTAATTTTATTTCATTTCTTCATTAAGTGGTTAATAATTACCGAATTGTAGGAAAATTAATTTATTCATCTTAGGAATTGACCAGTCAATGTCACCAACGTGAAACAGGTTTTCTGAATCCAGTAGGAGATGCCGTGCTTCGTTTGGGTTAAAAAAAAGATAAAAATCGATCGATCGCAGCGCCACCTATCGTGAATTTAATAACACACAAATAAATATCATGAATATCAATCGTGCTCGAATTCCTGCGAGACCAACGATTGATTTCTGTACTAAGTATAGACTGTACAGAACTTGTAAATAGCACCACCGTGCCTCTAGATACAATACGTGGAATCCAATTAACACTGTAATAATATTTTTACATTATAAATGCTAAGAAAGGGTGGGCTTCGTGCTGCTCTATACCTACAAAAACGGGGACATCATTGAGAATTTTCCTCGATGAATATCGTCTTTGAAGGTTTTAAGATATTACAGGTTGCAATTGCTTTAGATCCATGATATAACATTAGTGTTTATTGGAGATGGCTCTCTCGGCGTACTCCGTGAGGGACTCGGCGTCATGCATGCATGGTTTATAACGTAAATGGGAAATGTTTTGACCTTCGCTTTGACCCTGACCTAAGCCCTAGCTTCTGCGTCACAAGCTTCAAGATATAATGCAAAAAAAGCTATTTATGCAGAAAGAAAAACGAGTTCTTGATAACGATATCTATACGAAGATTATAAGAATAAGAATAATATATACATATCTACAGATTTCTTAAATAGAATATAATAAGCATAAAAGATCCGGGATCTTTTTGAAGTCGGTTAAAAGAGCAGTGGCGAGTCACTTACAAAGTCGAGATTGTAGGTTCCATCCCCAGTGGTTTCCTACCATTTATATCACCACGAGCTTTTAGGCGAAGTAAAACATCGCGATAATATATCTATCTATGTTACTGATCTTTATTTACAATAACAACAATTAATAATATTTACAAAGAACAGTTGAAACTAACTACTTACAGATAAAATATTTGTCCCAAATCGGTATCCCGAGGCAACGTGCCAAGAAGACTAGCAGCATTGCCACGCTGGATAGCAATGCTGATTCTGTGCTATTGTGACAACAAAGCTTAGATAATCAACTTTAAAAGTAGTCTAATCAGAAAAAAATGTGTGTATTTCTTTGACAAACAGTTGATAGTCTTCCGCATAGTTTGCGAATTTAATTTTCTTATTAGAGGACCTGCTTTGCCAGTGGCGGATAAGCCACGTAGAAAGAGTAGCAAATACTCGTACGACGCCCGAAGGCCCTGCACACCAAAGCTCTGCATTTCTGTAAGCAAGCATTGTTAAATCTTCACGCCACGCCATGCAAAAGGGTCACCGGAACACACCAACTCTTAAAATATATTTTAGGTGCTAACGTGACGGATGACGATTCCATCGCCGCGCCGCTGCTCAACCCAACCAAACATATGCAGGTTTCCTCTCGATATTTTCACCGTAAAGCTCATGTTGTGACTAATCACTGTAAAGTTCAGAAACTGTAAATGTAATCTTTGTAATATTTGTGAAATATATTGAAGTGAGTAAATCTCATCCTTATTAAAAAAAAAAAAATGCACAGCGATCTAGGTACTACAAAGCGGTGCACGGATATTAAAGGTAAATATTGTAGCTAGGAAGCACAATGCTAGCAATTATCCTATTTACGCCTAAATGCTAAAGTATTTCTTTACTGAATTACTACCTGTATAATAATTAGGGCAAAACATTGACAAAGGATTAGTCCTCTTTCATTGACTTGGCCCTACTACTTTACCACCACCCTTTATAACTACACTATACTACTACTACACTATACTACTACTACTACGTAAACCGAACCCTATACATGCATGTGCCAAAGACTGATAAAAACCACGAGTAAGTGCGTGCGAGAGGAAACCTGTATACGTCTGAGAAGAAATTCAAAGACGTATATATAGTCACGGTTGAGTAACGGCGAATGACTCGCGATCTGTCACGTTAGCACCTAAAATATATCTCTGGCGGAAATTGGGTGTGTGGGTACTACCTATAGACCTCTGCCTACCCCTTCTAGGGACCCTTGAGGGAAGGCGTTAGTATATATACATATTTATTTATGTATACTAGCTGTCCCGCCCAGATTCACTAGGGTTAAAAAGAAAAGCTACTGAAACACGACAGTAACACTAGCTACTGTGTCCAATTGTATTTTCAAATCACCTAGGGACTGACTCAAGTATACCCACAAAATTTCATCAAAATTGGTTCAACCATTAAGGTGACAAACACACGTACAGAAGAATTATATATGTATACTAGTTGTCCCGCCCAGCTTCGCTCGGGTTTTCCTGAAAGACGATCGCAGCGCCAGCTATCGGGTCCAATTGTGGATCTAAACCATTCTCATATCCACCCGAAGACACACAGAAATGTTATTAAAATCGGTCCAGTCGTTTAGGAGTAGTTCAGTGACACACACACACACACACACACGCACACACTCTGTTATTTTCTGTATATCCTGTATCTATAGGAACTGTGACCATCTGTGTCCGGGGATTAGTGTTAATGTCTGCGACACAGTTTATAACTACTGCAGGCATTATCGCATACAATTTTGAACTATATATTTTTGTTCCGTAATAAATAAATAAATAAAAAATATACAAAGATTAGATAATCAACTTTAAAAGTAGTCTAATCAGAAAAAAATGTGTGTATTTCTTTGACAAACAGTTGATAGTCTTCCGCATAGTTTGCGAATTTAATTTTCTTATTAGAGGACCTGCTTTGCTAGTGGCGGATAAGCCACGTAGAAAGAGTAGCAAATACTCGTACGACGCCCGAAGGCCCTGCACACCAAAGCTCTGCATTTCTGTAAGCAAGCATTGTTAAATCTTCACGCCACGCCATGCAAAAGGGTCACCGGAACACACCAACTCTTAAAATATATTTTAGGTGCTAACGTGACGTAAATGCATTCGGTTTGTATGAAGGCGGTCTCATAGAAGCGAATTACAAAAAAAACTTTGCGGTATGAATAGGCTGCTGATGACATTGACCTTCGAAGCCGTTGAGAGATGCACAATCAAACAATTGTTATAAAAAAATCGATCCCATTTGTATCATAACTACGTGACACTTTTTGTGTCTATTTATGAATACGATGCATAACGGCCTTCGCAAGAGTTCTTAACAAAGATAATGCAATAACTACATTTTAGCCCTCAAGAAGAGTCGCAACATCCAATGAGGTTTTATCTATAAAGACGTTATACTCCTTGAATATGAAGTATAAACATGGCAAACTGTATGCTATACCTACATATAGCTACAATACACAACTCACACAACGGCATTAAGCACACTGATGACATTAAAAGAACACGAAGTATATGAATCCTAGTTGTCAGAAAGGGATAACAGCACAGCCACGTGCCAATATGTCGAGCTCTAATCGTTCTCTCTTTCGCTCTTAAACGTAACGCGCTACTTGTCTCTTTCGCGCGAGTGGCGCAGTGGCATCGTCGCAGGAGTTAATTCAGATTAAAATTTAATGTTAAATTTTCGTATTTTTGATAGATAAAACAAATTTACATTACTTACAAATGAAAAGACACATCCTTCTTGTTTTTTTACACTCGGCCAGTATATGTTCTGCAGTTTCTAAGCACCTAAGAAGGCATTTTTCCTAAATGCTGTATGAGTGCTACGTCGTTGCTAGTAAAGCTGCGACTAAGTTGACTCAAGCCAATTAGCTTGTGTTGAGTTAGCCAAGCCGAGCGCGGTAAGACGTATCTATTCTTTTTTACATCAATGGCAACATCACACAGAAAAAGGACAAAAGTTAGGCACCTTAAAATGCTACCTGGGGCTACCAATGGCTTCTACATTAAAAATACGCCCTGGTCTAAAGACCTGGCTGCGAGTTTTGAGGTCGCGTGCTCGCTGAGAACAGCTGTTTGCGTGATGAACACGAGCATTTCTTCCTTAGACTTAGATGTCCTACGTAGGTCAGGTCAAATGCTCTCAACTAAGTATTAGAAAGGTACCTTACGCTTACTACAAGCTCTATAATCTTGAAGGACGAAGCAAGGAAGTATAAATTATATTGTCACCAAGAATATAGTATTTGTACATATGTAAAAATATTTGTATATTTATAAAAATACTAGGCCAGAACCACAGGACACTCACATAGTTAAACCGTGAGCGATATAAATAATATTTATATCGCTCACGGTCAGCAGCTGACCCCGCCCAGTTGTACAACGAAATGCGTGGAGACTTCAAATTATTATTTATAGATCTTCACGTCTTCCCACTAGGGTCCTCGAAGGGGTAGGCAGCGGTGTGTAGTCTCCACATACCCATTTTCGCCGGAGATATATGTAGTTTCTCAAGCACGACTATACATGTCTTTGAATATCTTCTCAATCTAATGCAGGTTTTCTTAAGATGTTTCCTTCCCCGTAAAGCTCCTGATGTTCACTGTATGTTCAGTTAAAAAAACTCATTAGTACAGTCAGGATTTGAGTTTCCAATATTTAATGCTGTGAGCAACTGCTCGAACCAATAGACCACCACGTATTTTAATTAAATTCATACGTTGAGGTCCTAGCGGGGTAAGCAGAGAGTATAGAGCGCCAGTTCTCTCTAGACTTACATACCTCTGTCACTTCGTCCACATTCATCAGTCTCTTCATACATGCTCGGTTTCAAGTACACTTGACGTTCCCGTCCTTGAGTGTCCGATCGATTTGATCAAGGTAGTAGAAACGTGGTCTTCCTCTGTTTGTTTTGCACACACATTCGCTTTGTATACCTGTTTCGTCAGTCTTTCTTCACTCATCCTTTCTATAAGTCGAAACCTTACTAACTTAACCTTAATCGTACATTTAATACTAAGTCTTTTGAAAGGGAAGATCTCATCTTACAGATCATGTTACGTAATAAAAATACACATCTTGTAATGCGTTTCATAGCTTCCTCATACGTGTAAAAATACGAGTGTTTTTACGGCGCCTCGAAATGGAATCTTCGTGACCGAAATCCTATAAAAATGTTCATCACGTAGCCCGGCTGTTATATGGTTGATAGTGGCTGTGAATTTCCTCGTGGCATTTGACCTGAGTGTTCTTAAGGCAATTAGAAACTGCTTGGTATGAAATAATAGTATGTATGTTTCTTATATCTTAGTTTAACTGCCAGTTGCTACTCAACTATATGCTTGTTATGTTAATACAATTTGCTTACTACCTTTTAGCTATGTGTAGGCTAATATAACGAAGAATATAATTTTTACTTGCTTTTAGATTAACTTATTTGTTTTATATGTGTGCATAGCACGTAACCAATTTTATATGTGTGCATAGCACGTAGCCAGATTTATATATATACTAGCTGCCCGCCCCGGCTTCGCACGAGTGCAATATTGATATATTAAAGATATATTAAAGATATAATAAAGATGTAAAAGATAAAAATGGTTATGGTGGTTTATCCTTCAGAGATAATTTAATACCATCGCGGACTTTTATATCGATTATTTGAAGATATACTACTCCGTAGTACATTCATTTGATCTATCTCGTAAGGTTTATCCAGCGTTTGCGATTTAAGCGCACAAAAATATGTGTCTATCATCACATTACAAATCTTTGAATATTTCGTTATTTATTAAATAAGAGAAAAAGAGGCGAATTTGGAATAGGCTTGGTTTCCGATTGTCATTAATATTGTTTGATATTTAAGCGTTTTTAGCTGATCTCTACATCGTGTAAGGAATACTCCTACCAAATTTCAAGTCTTTCTTTCTTCGCCTTAATTCCTTTCTTGAGATTTCGTGATGAGTGAGTTCACAAATGGAATCTCCCCGCGTTCCACCTTGCAGGTGGAGTTTCATATAATCCGTTCTAAGCTGACCTCTACACTGCGTAAGGAATACTCCTACCAAATTTCAAGTCAATCGGTCTTATAGTTTCTGAGATATCCTAATAGTGAGCTCACAAATGGGATCTCCCCGCACTCCACCTTGCGGGTGAGCTTCACAAAATCCGTTCTTAGCTGACCTCCTACACCGCGTTAGGAATTACTCCTACCAAATTTCAAGTCAATCGGCCTTATAGTTCCTGAGATATCCTAATGAGTGAGCTCACAAATGGGATCTTCCTGCACTCCACCTTGCGGGTGGAGTTTTTCAAAATCCGTTCTTAGCTGACCTCTACACCGCATAAGGAATACTCCTACCAAATTTCAAGTCAATCGGCCTTATAGTTCCTGAGATATCCTAATGAGTGAGCTCACAAATGGGATCTCCCTGCACTCCACCTTGCGGGTGGAGTTTTTCAAAATCCGTTCTTAGCTGACCTCCTACACCGCGTTAGGAATTACTCCTACCAAATTTCAAGTCAATCGGCCTTATATTTCCTGAGATATCCTAATGAGTGAGCTCACAAATGGGATCTTCCTGCACTCCACCTTGCGGGTGGAGTTTTTCAAAATCCGTTCTTAGCTGACCTCTACACCGCATAAGGAATACTCCTACCAAATTTCAAGTCAATCGGTCTTAAAGTTCCTGAGATATCCTAATGAGTGAGCTCACAAATGGGATCTCCCCGCACTCCACCTTGCGGGTGGAGTTTTTCAAAATCCGTTCTTAGCTGACCTCTACACCGCGTAAGGAATACTCCTACCAAATTTCAAGTCAATCGGCCTTACAGTTCCTGAGATTTCGTGATGAGTCAGTTCAAAAAAGGGATCTCCTATATATATATATATATAGTTTATATAGATATACTAGTGGTCCCGCCCAGCTTCGCTCGGGTGGAAAAAAAAAGATGGTGGCGCCACCTATCGGGTCCAATTGTGAATCTAAACCATTCCCAGATCCCCTTGAACACACACAAAAAATTTCATCAAAATCGGTCCAGTCGTTTGATAGGAGTTCAGTGACATACACACTCACAGAAGAATTATATATATAAAGATGTCCCGCCCAGCTTCGCTCGGGTGGAAAAAAAAAGATGGTGGCGCCACCTATCGGGTCCAATTGTGAATCTAAACCATTCTCAGATCCCCTTGAACACACACAAAAAAATTCATTAAAATCGGTCCAGGCGTTTAGGAGGAGTTCAGTGACATACACACTCACAGAAGAATTATATATATAAAGATATATCCTCACGCCTTCCCACAAGGGTCCCCGAAGGGGTAGGCAGAGGTGTATAGGTAATACCCACACACCCACTTTCCGCCAGAGGTATATTAGGTGCCAACGTGACAGATGGCGAGTCCATCGCCGTTACTCCAGCACGACTATACATACGCCTTTGAATTTCTTCTCAGACGTATGCAGGTTTCTTCTTGATGTTTTCCTTCACCGTAAAGCTCGTGGTGTGACTAATCACTGTACTTAAGTTCAGAAAAACTCATTGGTACAGTCGGGATTCGAACTTGCGATCTTTGCGTCGCAGGCAACTGCTCAAACCACTCGGCCACCACGGCTCTTTTTATGCACCAATTTTATGCTTAATAAATTATTATTAAATATACTATATACTATATCCCGAGCTTCTGAATTGTAAAAATGCCCAAAGAATTACTAATAGTGCGGCAAAGTTGACAACTTATTGCACGAAGTGTTGGAACAAGGATTTTATTTTTTTAATTAAGTTGAAGATATATTAGTAACAAAGCACATACATATGAATCATTTCAAATTATTTATACTAATATTATAAAGAGGAAAGATTTGTTTGTTTGTTTGTTTGTTTGTTTGTTTGTAATGAATAGGCTCCGAAACTACTGGACCGATTTCAAAAATTCTTTCACCTTTGGAAAGCTACATTATCCACGAGTAACATAGGCTATATTAAATTGGACCCGATAGGTGGCGCTGCGATCGAGTTTCAAGAATTTTACCTTTTTACCCGGCGAAGCTTTCTGTGTGTTTCTGTGTGTCTTAAGCTAGATTCGAGAATGGTTTAGATTTACAATTGGACCCAATAGGTGGCGCTGCGATCGTGTTACGGGCAATTTAACTTTTTCACCCGAGCGAAGCTGGGCGGGACAGCTAGTTTATAATAAAACCCAGTTCTCATAATTAATAATTAATATTTTTTTGTTAGGATAAAAATATTACAATTTTATTGTAAATCATTATTTATTCATGATTTTTTATACCACAGACGATAAACAAGCATCACCTGTTCACTGGACTAGAAGGCAGCTTATATATTCTTCTACGTAACATTACTAAGGATAAACAAATTAACTATTTTTAGAGCAACAAAATAAAAATTGCAGGTTCGCTCCTGACGGTCTGTACCAATGAGGTTTATCTAAAAAGAAGTACAATAATGAGGTGCCATATGAGCCTTCCGAGAAAGGAAATCATTGACGAAGGAACCTGTAGAATCTAATCAAATCAAATATATTTATTGCATGTAAAAATAACCTAAAACACAGACATCATTTTGTATCACAATATACCATGCCTAAGGATAAAATTACACCCTGTTTGAAGGCACAGCAATGTGATGGCGGCTACATGACATGGTGCCCTACGTTTTAGTTTGGTACATTACTATTGTATGTAATATATATATATATACTAGTGGTCCCGCCCAGCTTCGCTTGGGTGAAAAAGTAAATGTCCTAAAACACGATCACAGCGCCACCTATCGGGTCCAATTGTAAATCTAAACCATTCTCGAATCTCCACGAACACACACAAAAAACTTCATCAAAATCGGTCCAGTCGTTTAGGAGGAGTTCAGTCACATACACACGCACACAAGAAATATATATATTTAGATATATATATATATATAACTTATACGTATATAACACAGTAGTAAAAGATAACAGTAATAAGAGTCGTGTATGGAAAGGGCCCCGTCCTATGTATAACTGGCCGGGCTGCCCCCCGGTGTCCCTTCTGCGAAGACGTAAAAAGTATTACTACAGCATACATTTATGTTTATAATTTCGTCTCCACGTATTTCCTAGTTCTACAAAACCGTACAATAAAGGTGATACAATTAAAACCAATAACAATCTCACCATAAATGTGTGCCATTACAATACCACAGCTAATAAGGCATGTGTAGATTTTAATAGATGGCAATAATTATGACTTGAAACGATTACAAAGTTGCCATACGTATTTAACGTGTTGACAGCCGAGGGAGAGGGCTTAGATAATAATACAAAATATTAAAATACTTTTGTCTGTTTGTTGCGATTTCACGTCTTTACTCATACATAAAACATTGTAAAATTTTGTATAAACGTTGTACAACTAGAATAGGTATTTTTCGAACCCAAAATGGCATGTATGAAGAGACTGCATCATGTATGAATGGATAAAGCGAAAGAAGTCTAAAGAGAACTGGTGCTCTACTCTCTCTGTCTTAGGGGTTATATTTCTCTATGTCGCGTGTTGATGTACTATTTCTCTACTCCAACGTACATACGAGTAAGAATGTTGTATGTACTAGTTTAAGTGGTAATATTTATTTAAGGCTTTATGGAGAGACCTTTACGGGGTAGGCAGCGATAGTAGAGCGCCAGTTCTCTCTAGACTTACAGACGTCTAATCTATTTCTATCAATAAATTTATTTATAAAACCCGTTGTGGCCGAGGGGTTGGAATAGTTGCCTGCAACAAAAAGATCGCAAGCTCAAATCCCGACTGTAACAATGTATTTTTCTCAACTTAAGTACAGTGATTAGTCTCACCACGAGCTTTACGGTGAAGGAAAACATCGAGAGGAAACTTGCATACGTCTGAGCAGACATAAATGGCGTATGTACAGTCGTGCTTGAGTAACGACGATGGACTTGCCATGTGTCACGTTGGTACCTAAAATATTTCTCTGGTGGAAAGTGGGTATGTGGGTCTACCTATACACCTAATTACATTATTTATTATATACAGCCTAATTACATTACATCATTAAGTGGTGAATAGATACATTAAACTTATACTTATGGCCAATTACATATTATTCTTAGACATTATGTAATTCTCATTGTGCAGACTTTATATATGTAATACAATAGTGGTATCTCAAAACATTTACTGCAAAGAAGGTCAACTCAGTTAGTGGTTTGCTACGTAAAAATTAATATCACTCTTTGATGATAGATGTACCAGGCTAGCAGCAACAGGCAAGAGACGTGACAGCGAGTCCATCGCCGTCTATCAAGCGCAACTATACAACGTCTATAAATTGGATTGGAGGAATGGTAATTGCTCTCGATACACGGATCGATTGGCCTCATTGAGGTAATAAAGATTTACGATCGCGCCGTGATCCTAAGTGACAGTATCGCCACTTACCTGTCCATAGTGAGATTTAAAAAGGTCAGTTAGAAAAAAGTTTGTAGCTCGCTCTTATAATTGAGAGTGGTCAATCAGCCACACCAATGACGTTTTGCAGCCAACACTATTCAAAAGAATCTTTTTTTTTATATATACTACTTGGTTGGCAAACAAGCATGCGGCCCGCCTGATGGTGAGCGGTTACCGCCGCCTATGGACGCTTGCAACACCAGGGGTATCACACGCGCGTTGCCGACCCTGAAGGAATCTCTTCATACCTTTCTTGAAGAATGTTGTACTCTCCAGGGAAAACCTCAACGGGGAACTCATTCCACAGCCTGAGCGTTCGCGGAAGGAAAGTCCTTTGGAACAGCGCAGTGCGAGACCTTTGTGGTTCTAAACGAATGAAAGAGACAGACCTAAATGCGTCATGTATAAGCGGGGCAGGCAGAGAGAGTAGAGCGCCAGTTTCACCAGACTTACCTCTTTCGTTTCACATTATCATTCTCTCAGTCTCTGTATACTTGCCCGTCGGTTTCGAGTACTCTTGACGTTCCCATTCTTGAGTGATCGAACACACGGTCGCACGCAACACGGCCCTCGGCCGAATGTTCGACCGAGGATCTTGTTGCTTCTTCTTAGATACTTGTCACAGTTCGTCGCAAATAATGGGACAGTTGGTCGAGGCAGAGGATGGCCATGTTCCAACTAGCTGGATCAAATCGATCCGACGCTCAAGGACGGGAACGTCAAGAGTACTCGAAACCGACGAGCATGTATGAAGAGACTGATGAATGTGGACGAAGCGAAAGAGGTATGTAAGTCTAGAGATAACTGGCGCTCTATACTCTCTGCCTATCCCGTTAGGGACTTGGCGTGATGATATGATGATGATGATGATCGATAGGTATGTAATGGGACACTGTGTAAAGAGACTGACGAATGTGGACGACACGATTTATATATATTTGTTTTACATAAGCGTGTATTCGACAAAACCGTCGTTTTTTAAGGAGGTCCATCTGATTGATAGTAAGCGGTTACCGCCGCCTATACGCTTGCTACACCAGAGGTATTTCTCGCGCACCGTCCGATAGTTAACTCAACGTAAAAAGATCGTCGAGTTAAATTAGAAAAAGCAAAAACGTCAATTTATCAATTAAGCCGTTAAACTATTCCACTATAGTACTGATAAACATAAACAGTTGAAGGCCGCGATCAATTGAACTTTCACACGATACTTCCGCGGTTCTTTTAGCCTCTAATGACATAAGTATTAGTTAAGATACTACTAAACTACTTAACCGATTTCAATCAAATTTGCACACCGTGTGCAGTTTGATCCAGCTTCAAAGATAGGATAGCTTACATCTCAATTGGACCCGATAGGTGGCGCTGCGATCGCGTTTCAGAATGTTTAACTTTTACACCAGGACGGGACAGCTAGTACCATTATAAATTTGGCAGATATTTATGTGATCAACACGAGTATTTGTACCTTAGTCTTGGATGTCCTATCACCTATGTATTTGTATATCTATCTATATGATATATGATATTATATTATAAAGCTGCAGAGTTTGTTTGTTTGTTTGTTTGTTTGAACGCGCTAATCTCAGGAACTACTGGTTGGAATTGAAAAATTATTTTTGTGTTGGATAGTACATTTGTCTAGGAAGGCTTTAGGCTATATAACATCACGTTACGACCAATAGGAGCGAAGCATTCGTGAATAATGTTGCCAGAACGGGAAAAAATATTCCTTTTTGAGAGCTTCCGTTGCGTGCGCTGCGTAAACGGTTTAAGTTACACAAATATCATGCTTGAGAGAATTGTTCCTCTTTAAAAGTTCTAAAAAAAAGTCCTTGACAGCATATGTCTATCTTTTAAGATTGACTCACTATAACCCTTTTTTTTTATGGCAATCAAGTCCACGATGGGCTCCTGAACTACTTAACCGATTTCAATCAATTTTGCACACCGTATGCAGTTTGATCCAACTTAAAAGAAAGGATAGCTTATATATCAATTGGACCCGATAGGTGGCGCTGCGATAGTGTTTCAGGAAATTTTACTTTTTCACCCGGGCGAAGCTGGGCGCGACAGCTAGTCTATCTATATGAGTATGTAGATATATCGTTGTCTAGTTCCCATAGAACAACCTTTGCTTAGTTTGGGTCTAGGTCAATCTGTGTAGAACTGTCTCAAGGTATATTTAAAAATAAAAATAATATATCCTCACGCCTTCCATGAGGGTCCCCGAAGGGGTATGCAGAGGTGTATAGATAGAACCACACACCAAATTTCCGCCAGAGATATATTTTAGGTGCCAACGTGGCAGATGGCGAATCCATCGCCGTTACTCAAGCACGACTATATATACGGCTTTGAATTTATTTGCGAGGCAATTTGTGTACAACTCTCTCAAGGTATATTTATTCATTACTCATTGGTCAGGATGTTAGTTCCTCTTTCAATCAAATCTAAAAGATATCTCTGGCGGAAAGTGGGTGTATAGGTATGTTTATACACCTCTGCCTACCCTTCAGGGAGGCGTGGAAGGCGTGCGGAAAAAAAGCAATTCGAACAACTGTCGTATTTTCTGAGACAACCTGTATAAAATAAAGATATAGTAGGTATTTCCTCTTAATCGATGACAAGATATAAGTGTGTTTCAAGGGTTCCCGGAATTGCAGTGTCTATTATCACAGACACCTGTCTACTGAGGCAAGATTCTTATTATTCATTTACTGCCTTATTTATCACTAGTGTGGCGTGTCACTCCGGTTGATTAAATGCTTCGTTCACACAACAAATACTGTGTCATAACTATATGTGCTTCGGTTCGAGTAGTTGCGTGCAATACAACTTCGAATCCCGACTGTACCAATGAGTTTTTCTGAATTAAGTACAGTTGTTGATTAACCACTAGCTTTGCGGTGAAGGAAAACATCGAGAGGAAACCAGCATACGTTTGAGAAGAAATTCAAAGGCGTGTGCATTAGTCGTGCTTGAGTAACGGCGATTCTCGGCGATATTCGGCCCGCTCAGGAGCGGAGGAAACAAGAAAATATTTCTAGAACGAACCCTCGAAATCTCGCGATATGATACATCATCGAACTTATGTTTGAGTCGGGGTTAAGTGTAAATTAAGTTAAGTCGAGATTTGAACCCGCAATCTTCACTTTGACGTACAGTCAAACCATAAGGGTCTAAATTGTTATCAAAACCAAAATAGTTCTATGCATCCGTATTTGCCCTGAATTGTAACAACATTGCTGCGGCGCTATCTTGTTCGCGCCACACCCTGTATCATTGCCAATGCTTGCTCTAGAAACTATCTAGACTAGTATATAATAATGCAATTGTACCATATAAACTTCCGCTTCCGGCTTTAGATGTTATCAGGTTGGTACAACTGGTGTCACAGTCGACCTCAGTCCGACATTTGACATTGTCGCAACTGGTCACGAAATACACATGGTTTATGATGAATATTGGCTTATAGCGACTTCAATACTGCGCACACCTCACGCGCTCATGAAGATATTCAAGGTATCTTTGCATAATACATACATATTACACACGGCTAGTGGTTAGAGCTAACTACGAAGCTTGAGGTCGCGGGTTCGATCCCGCTGACGGCAGATATTTGTGGGATGAACACGAGAATTAGTATCTACCTTAGTCTTGGATGTCCTATGTATTTGTGCATATTTATATCTATATTTATATATCTTCACGCCTTCCCACAAGGGTCCCCGAAGGGGCAGACAGAGGTGTATAGGTAATACCCACACACCCACTTTCCGCCAGAGGTATATTAGGTGCCAACGTGACAGATGGCGAGTCCATCGCCGTTACTCAAGCACGACTATACATACGCCTTTGAATTTCTTCTCAGACGTATGCAGGTTTCCTCTCGATGTTTTCCTTCACCGTTCAGCTCGTGGTGTGACTAATCACTGTACTTAAGTTCAGAAAAACTCATTGGTACAGTCGGGATTCGAACTTGCGACCTTTGCGTCGCAGACAACTGCTCGAACCACTCGGCCACCACGGCTCAATCAATATCTATATTTATAAGTAAATATATCGTTTTCTAGTTTCCGTAACACAAGCTTTGCTTAATTTTTGGCTATTTCAATTTGTGTTGGTATATTTGATTCTTTCATGAGAGCGAATTCAGTGATAGCCGAGTGGTTCGAGTTACCTACAACACCGAGATTGTAAGTTCGAATCCCGACTGTATCATTAAGTTTTTCTTAACTTAAATATAGTGATTAGACACACCACGAGCTTTTTCAAATAGAAAGTGTCGAGAGTAAACGTACGTTTGTTTTTTTTTTATACAACAAGAGTGGCAAACAAGCATACGGCCCATCTGATGGGAAACGGTTACCGTAGCCTATTTACGCTCACGATACCGAAGTATCACTTGCGCGTTGCCACTCTGTGTTCGGAGAGTTATAGTGTGTTGGCAGCATAATGTGTTTAATCCCTCTGCTTCCAATACAATGTAACAATACTCCCCCCTCCCCAAGGAGGAAACTGGAATTAATCATTACTGGAAATCATTACTGGAAACCTTATTCACCGCGTAGGAACACAACACAAAAAATTGTGTTATTTGGCTACGGACGAGGTACTGCCCCAGACGGTCAGCTCCGAATTCGAAAGGGAAACCCGTTATGCCCTACCTCTCTTGAAATTTGTGATGAATGTTTGTGATGAATTCATAAGCGATTGAAAAGGTGAAAAGAGGGGATCCTTTGCCTTCTCGAGACTTACGAGAAGACACATCTTTTTTACCATTAGAAAGCTACATCTTTACCTAGTAAAATATACAATACTAGCTGTCCCGCCCAGCTTCGCCCGGGTAAAAAGTAAAAACAAACACGTTGTTCAACTATTGCTTCCCCAATGGAGGCGAGGTTAAAAACGTGTTTTAAAAAAAAAATGAGTTTCATGAAATCCGTTCTTAGCTGACCTCTACACCACGTAAAGAATACTCCTACCAAATTTCAAGTCAATCGGCCTTATAGTTCCTGAGATTAAGTGATGAGTGAGTTCAAAAATGGGATCTCCTATATAGATATATAGATTTATAAGAAAATAAAACTTTTTCGTTTGTTTGTCTGTTAAAATAAAACGATCATTGAAATGTACGCGGTTGAAACCTCGAGGCACAACTAGCATATACATATAATCCTTCTGCCTTCTCTAGGGTCTACGAAGGGGTAGATAGATGCTAAGTGCGGGTATTTAATTATGTGAGGTGAAATTCTGCATAATTAATTGAATTATGCAAAAGGGTTTACGTTAAACAGGTCCTTATAGAGGAACCCTGGGGGTGTCACACCTCACTTGGCGATTGCCCACGGCTGGTCGCACTTGGCCGGGTTGCTCGAATGTTCAACATCCAAGTATATTATAATACTAGCGGCCCGACCCGGCTTCGCACGGGTGGACATAATCTTTTTTTTATTAAAGAACATATAGCCTATGTTACTCAAGGTGAATGTAGCCTTCCAATGAGGAAAGAATTCTTTAAATCGGCACAGTAGTTTTTGAGTTTATTCAATACAAACATACACACATACAAATCGTTTCTCTTTATAATATTAGTATAGATGTACGGTTTTTAAGGTACCGAACTAAAATAACCTCTTTTAGTGTCAAACCTCCGCGTTTGTATTCAAAAGTTAAAAAAAATACAGAATAGAAAAAATCCCAAATCACAGTGACACAGGGCACACTTATCGTCCGTCTTAATATTGATACTAACATATATATAGGCAGGTATGTTTGTTTAATTCAACCAAGCTGTAATCTTAGGAACTTCTAAAACAATAGCATCCTTCAACTGATTGCCAGTAAATATGATTCGGCAATCATTAAAGCGTTTGTACGAATGCTGGTGAGATAATCCGATCTGCATATATGTGACCAGCACTTGTACATACAACTTATGTAATACTTTGTCGCTAAATAATATATTAACTAACATACATCTACGAAAAATACCTACTAGCAAAATGAACACTATCAAGATAAATACATTTATTATTAATTACTATTGTTATTAAAACGACCAGAAAAGTATTTTTGCAGTTATTAGTTCACATCACGAGCTTTACGGTGAAGGAAGAAAGCGAGAGGAAACCTGCATACGTTCGAGAAGAAATCCAAAGGCGTATGTATAGTCTTGCTTGAGTAACGGCGATGGACTCGCTATCTGTCACGTTGGTATCTGAAATATATCTCCAACGCAAGTGCGTGTGTGTAGAGGGAAGAAGTGAATACATATATATATATATATATATACTTACACTTACACTTCTTATACACTTCTTATATATGTATTCACTTCTTATATATATGTATTAACTTCTTCCCTCTACACACACGCACTTGCGTTGGAGATATATTTCAGATACGAACGTGACAGATAGCGAGTCCATCGCCGTTACTCAAGCTATATATATATATATATATATATATATATATATAAGGTCATTAGTGGGCTACCGAGGAGCGTTCTGCAATTTCGACAATTTGCACTATATGAACCACTTAGCCGTGGATTTGAAATAATACTTAAGTTCACTAAGAAGCAAGCACATCATATACAACAATATACCAGAAAGGCCATAAACACAAACTTAGCCCATAGCTTACAAAGTAGGTTGGGCTCACAAACAACTCCACGGAACGAATGACCCCAAAACACGGGTTTATAGGGGTCAGGAAACATACGACAATCTACTAAATGAACCCGGTATTTTATTCACTACTACGGGATATTCTATTTCCCGTATCTTTAGGAAATTTACATCTCTATCTGGGGATGAGTGTTCTGCGACACAGGTTATAAGACAAATAATCCTTGCATTTATCTTTTTCGTAAATTTTATTATTATTTGTGATATTTATTTGAAAACGGCATATTTTTACTAAAATTAATCCTCAAGCAATATTATCAGCAGAATATGTTGTTCGGGATAACATTGCTATGATACAATGCGTAGGCGTTCATACCTATAAATGCCTTACTCGAAATAATAGCATAGTATTCTAAATCAATATTAGCTCTTTACTTAGCTGTGTATGATAATTAAATACTTTGAATAGCTGTTTTACTTTTGAAAACTCATATCATCGCAATTGATCCGAAAAATTGTCGTACCGTGCAATTTCAACCGATTTCAATTTGCGGATATATGGATCCAATTTAAACACACCTCCCGAGAGGTAAATTCCGAACGTTTGCTACGTGCCATTTTTATGTAAAATGTTGCCAAGACGAGATCATATGGGTCGCACTGGCAAAGAGTTATCAGAACTCGTGTAGAACCATGCTTCCAACTATACGCGCCCTAACGCTACAAATGAAGAAAGCTGACGAAGCGAAAGTGGTATTGTAAGTCTAGAGAGAACTGGCGCTCTATACTCTCTGCCTGGGACTCGGCGTCACGATATGTATGTATGTAACCCTACAAGCCCTAACTTCATAAAATCTATACATTAGTAAAAATACGTGGATACTTCATAAACTCGCGTAGTAAACATGTTTGCGTTCGATTAAGGGTGATTAGCTGACACTAAAGCAGGCATGATTAGGGGATTATTAACTAATTAATTAATTAACTCATTAAGTAATTGTTTACCTGTTGTCTCGTTGTTATTGTTGTATATATTTTTACTATTCATCTCTTTAATTATACGGGAATATGTATATAAGTCAGCCCTATTATGGAATGAAATCAGTCTTTGTTAGTTTGTCAAAGAGTACTGTGCTTTCAGATCACCTGAGTTTTTGATTATAAACAATGGAAGCCTACGGACATTACATTAAAGTTTCAATTGACCTGAAGATTGGGACTAAGCAAAAGAGAGAAGTCATCGTGGTTCCACTATGGAGTGCAGAACCCAAGAAAGAAGAGGAGACCATCCAAATTGCACCAAGTAACCAACGCGAAGTCCAACAAGAACCCATGATTAGAACCACGCCAAAGAGCAGACGTTTTCGGGAGATTCTACCTAGAGGAAGGAAAATAGACTTCAATTTAATTGAAGGGGATGACGATATAGTTTAAAAATGCTCAAGAGTTGCATTAGTCTGTGGTGTGACAGCCGATGTCACCATAACAGACTATTTGGGAAATGAGGTGCGACCTTTACGAGGTTATTCTGTGCTACGAACAGAAACTTGTACTTATTCTGTGGTATGGCGGCAGTTGACAACCGTGCTCAACTACCCAAAGAATATGACTACGCGGTTTAATAATAAAATATAAGACTACGAGGTTTAAGTGTACTGCCAGTGGAGGCTTCTTAAATATGGAAAAATATTTTTTAAGATAAAAATATAATGAACAATTTATTCGTTATTGGACTGGTTTTAATGGTCCGGAGACATTGTTGTACTAACTAGGTAGACGTGCTGAGAAAAGAACAGTGCATCCCATTTGCAATTCGATGCAAAATGTATGATGTTTATAAATTCATACATACATACATGCCTGCCTACACTGTGAGGGAATTGGCGTCATGATATGTATGTATATAATATAATAATATATCCTCACGCCTTTCCACAAGGGTCCCCGAAGGGGTAGGCAGAGGTGTATAGGTAATACCCACACACCCACTTTCCGCCAGAGGTATATTAGGTGCCAACTTAATATACCTCTGGCAATCTTGTATATTAGCCACTTATTTATTACAATGAGCGTCGAAACTCATGAATACGTCTCACACGCATGCAAAAGTCTAAATTAGTACTGATAGAACAAATATTCCATTATTTATGGACATCCAAACATGTTTTAAGTAATTACCGGATTGTACAAGCGTCCTTAAGTAGTGGTAACCGCACACCATCAGACAAACCGAAAAACTGGACTGAAAAAAGGAACATAACTCTAACAGAGCAATCCAAAGAGAATGGTGCAAAGGCCTTTTTGCTTAATACCGTCAATACAAGAAGCAGAGAAAGGACGGAACGGAACGTCATGTCAAACAGGCGTCCGGCCAGCGTGCCTGTCATGTTGTCATGTCGCCGCCCACGAGTGCCGGCAGGGGGCGGTGTGCACTCGATAGGAAACAATAAGCATCGCAGACACCCGAGTCCTCGCTATTTATATCAAATATATAGGCCACTGGCGTCCGCCCGGAGGGGTTTTATTATAAGGCCACAAGTAATCGAGCAAACTCACATTATTAAAAAAAACAGCAGTTAATTAAATAAATTATAAGTTATTCAAACCCGTGGTGGCCGAGCGGTTCGAGTTGCCTTCGACACAAAGATCGCAAGTTCGAATTCCGACTGTAGATACCAATGAGTTTTTCTGAACTTAATTACGGTACGGTAGTTAGTATACTACTATGAATAGATTCGGGTCATACTCCCCTTACCCGCGACCCCTCGATAAGAAATTGTGGGGCGCTTCTTCATGGATGGCACTATCTGAACCGTCTATGGCCGCAGCATAAAGTTTGGTAATACGTAGATAAGGTAATCATGTTGTTATAATAAACGATCCTCAATTAAGCGTTGCCATAATTCCATTACAATGCATTTTTAACAGTACCCAAGTGGGTACTTAACAATAATGATATATTATTTCGCAATTATATACATGTACTAATTTATTTTATATTAAGAACTATTTTCAACGAATAATAGGGTCCCGTCTCGCTACTGCCTTCCCCTTAAACCTTGTGGGAATGCTCGAAGTTATTTCAATACAAGGAGTCGTAATGGCCGAGAGGTTAGTTGCCTGCGACACAAAGATCGTAAGTGCGAATCCTGACGGTACTAATGAGTATTTCTGAACTTAAGTACAGGGATTAGTCCCACCACGAGCTTTACGGTGAAGGAAAACATCGTGAGGAAACCTGCATACGTTTGAGAAGAAATTCAAAGGCGTATGTATAGTCGTGCTTGAGTAACGGCGATGGACTCGCGTTGGCACCTAAAATAAATTTCTGGCGGAAAGGGTTATTCATCTCATCTAAAAAAAAATTAAAGAAAAACTTTGTGAGGATATTTGGAAAATTTTATGAAATATAGCACAGAAATAAATTATTAGCTTGCTGATGTGATGATTTGACAATGAAGATGAAACGTTTTTACTTTTTGTATCCCTTCAAATTTATACGAATTTTCCAGGCCCCTATTCTTGAGGAATAAACAAAATCCATCCAAGGTTTGAACCCCTTTTTTTATACAACAACGGCAAACGGCAAACAAGCATACGGCCCCCCTGGTGGGAAACGGTTACCGTAGCCTATTTACGCTCACAATACCGAAGTATCACCCATATTTCATCGCTTCAAGATTTTTTAACATAAAAGAGCAAACAGAAGTAGCATCTCTACCTCCCATGGTAAACACGAGGACATTGGTAGTCTCAACAAAATATATTTTGCTACTCAAGCTTAAAGACAAAAAAATTGTTTTAAAAAAATCCTACAAAAAATCCACGATGTCATCTCTACCTACCATTTTCATCCTTAATATTTTATCCGAACATTAAACGTTAATTTTATTTAACACATTAAAGTTATATATCGTCTTATTATGTAATGTAATTATTTTATTGACTGTGTTACCTGTGCTACCTGTAACCTTGGGTGTTAAATTTGAATTTTAATTGTTTTTAGACTAAGATTTTTATGAATAGGAAAATAAAATACTAGATGAAGATCGCGGTGGCATCTGCGTAAAATTTGACTTCGGCGTTAATCCAGTGTGTATTACATCTGTGTACAAAATTACATCCAATTTCTGTTCTGCCTTAAAAAACAAACAAACTTTCGAATTCATAATTTAAATAGCTTATCAAGTTCAACAACCAAACTAACTCTAAAGCAGAGAGCGATTAGGGATCTTTCGTTAATTACGTAAGGACGAATTTGGCTTCCCTATTAAGGGCACATAAGAATTCTCACTCCCATTCACCGTTCTAACGTAAGACTATCTAAATTTCGAAATCGATCAATTGAATAAATTTTATTAATGTAATGTATAATTAATTTATGCGGGTTTCCTCTCGATGTTTCCCTTCACTGTAAAACTCGTGGTGTGACTAATCACTGTACTTAACTATAGAACAAACCATTTTTAACGCGTGTGAATCTATATAATCCCTAGGTCTATGATGGTATAGTCTATTACTATACTATATATTATAGCCTTGGTAATATCGCGAAACGAATTTAGTCTATGATATAAAACTTCAACAAATGTTAGTATAGTCATAATTATCTAATTATGGCCAACTTAAAATTCTAATTGTTAATCTTTTTTGCATGTAAATAAGGTATTTTATAAATTAGGTACTGAAGATCGTAGAAATCATTACATCTAATTATCAGAAAAAAGACAAATCATCGCTCACTCGTGTTACCATATCATATATTTTTCTGCGGACAATTGGCGCAATCCATGTCTATAATTAACTTTAATACTTTTATAACTTAATTTAAATTTTACATTCTATTTCAATGTAAAACAGACGACATGTCGACAGACGATTCCACAGAAAAAATACTTTTATTTTATTTTGATTTTGTTCAAATATTGAGTAACTATTTTAAAAGTTTACTCAGAAAAAAATATTTCGCTTCTACCTACCTATATTGAAAAGTAAAATGGAGCGGGATGCAAATAACTTTGCATAGTCTCACGTATGTGGTAAGTATGAACCATAATCCTCAAACTATTAAGATTAAGTAGGTACGTGCCTTTTCATACAGGCCCAGCACTCGTGTTGCATGTTAGTATATCAAACGCTCCTTACATCATTGTGAACGACTGAACACACCGACTTGAATGAGATACACGTGTATCCTAATAATATTATACATATGGAAGTTTGTATGGATGTTTGTTACTCATTCAGGCCAGAGCGGCTGAGCGTAATTGGATAAAATTTGGCACAGGAATAGATTATTAGCTGGATTAAGTGAAGTAAATATATCGCTGTCTTGTGATCGTAAGATTTCCTTAATTTGAGGCTATTTCAATGTGCTTGGAATAATCCCAAGGTATTTATTTATGTAACTGAACTTCTATGCACTATGTAATTTTTGGTGTGTATTTGCATAGATACGCGGATGTTTTGAGGTTCACTCATAAATATGCAGTTGGCGAATAAATCTAAGCACAAGTATAGAATGACATGTCCCAAGCATGGAGTTCTTCAAGAAGGGTGTGAAAACATTCCTGCAGAGTCAGCAACGCGCGAGCTATACTCCTGGTGTTGCAAGCGTCCATAGGCGGCTTTACCATCAGGCAGACCGCATGCATGTTTGCCCCCTGTGCATGTAGGTTTTCTCGCGATGTTTACCTTACAACTCGTGGTGTGATAAATCACTGTAGTTCATATAAAAAACTTATTAATCCGCCGTAATTTGAAACTGCAATCATGACTTTAAAAAAAAATATTCAAAAAATATACAAATCTATGGTCAACATACTGTGAAAAAGTATAAAATAACGTGTACGCAGCATATCTCGCGTCTGGGAGGATCAAAAATGATTGAAATGTACACAGTGCTTCTAACGGCAGCTATCTTCATACTCATTCTATATTATGTATCCAGGCTGAAATTTAGCTACTGGGCTAAAAGAAATGTGCCTCACGAAACCCCTTCTCCATTGCTAGGGAATTTCGCGGAATATATTCTACTGAAGAAATTTCCTGGTAAGATTACCCAGAAGCTATGCGAAAAGTTCTCTCAAGAGCCCTACTTTGGAGTATATTATGGCACTGAACCTGCCATAGTGATCCAAGACCCAGGCCTGATAAAACTAGCCTTGACTAAAGACTTCTATTACTTCAGCAGCAGAGAAATTTCGAAGTACACGATCAATGAAGTGATCACTCAGAATCTTTTCTTCACCTATGGAGACCGCTGGAAGGTGTTACGACAGAACCTGACGCCTTTGTTCTCATCCGCAAAAATGAAGAACATGTTTCATTGAAAAGTGATTGAAAAGTGTTCGCAGGAGTTTGAAAATATGCTTGATTTCGAAAGCAAATCTGGCGTAGTTGAAGTGAAGTCTATGATGGCCAAGTTTACCATGGACTGCGTCGGCTCCTGCGCATTTGGGGTCGACACTCACACCATGCAAAAATCAACCAACAATCCCTTCACGGAAATGGGTAGGCTCATTTTCGAGAACACGAATTTTCGCGGCCTGAAAAATGTCGCGAGAGCCATGTGGCCCTCGATATTCTACGGCTTAGGACTGAAGGCATTCCCCAAAGACATCGATGAATTCTTCACAGAGATGCTCTCTAGAGTTTTTGAAGGCAGAAATCATAAGCCAAGCGATAGAAAAGACTTTGTGGATTTAGTGCTGGCCATGAAGAATAAAAAGCTAATTACGGGAGACAGTTTGAGTAACATGAAGACAGGTGAGGGAAAGAAGGTAGATTTAGACGTTACCAACGAACTATTGGTAGGGCAGTGTATACTGTTCTTTGCTGCCGGATTTGAAACGTCTTCTACCACGCTCAGTTTCACTTTGTACGAACTGGCAAAAAACCAGAGAGCACAACAGAGGGCTATTAAAGAAGTAGACGAGTATTTATCAAGACACGGCAATAAGCTTGTCTATGAGTGTGTTGCGGAGCTACCTTACTTGGAAGCCTGTACGGATGAGGCTCTTCGGCTGTACCCAGTGCTAGGTATTCTAACACGAGAGGTGGCAGAAGATTATGCTCTTCCTTCAGGACTTAAACTGGAGAAGGGTCTAAGAGTACATATACCTGTTTATCATTTGCAAAGGAATCCTGATTACTTTCCCGAGCCCGATGAGTACATACCTGAACGATTCTTAGGTGATGAAAAGAAGAACATTAAGCCTTATACATACGTTCCGTTCGGTGAAGGACCAAGGATTTGTATTGGTGAGTTTCAATTATAATATTAAATGTATTAATTAGCATAAAGGACACTAAAGCAATAAAATATTAATGCAAATCCACAAACGGTCACAAAAATCGCAAACAAAAGGCATGAGAATTCCATATCTCATAATTAAAATGTCAAATACATTAGCTAGTATTTTTTTTCTATTAAACAAAAAAGAACATGAACATAATATTATTGTTTTCTGCAGATGTGCACCAAAGGTTTCAGTTTAAGAGAGGCAGAGCATAACGGGTTTCCTGTTCTAGCTTGGAGCTGCCCCACTGGGGCAGGACCTCCACCTTATAGAAGTCCGTAGCCAAATAACACAATTTTTGTGTTGTGTTCCTACGCGATGGTGAAAGCTTTCAATAATGAGCTTCATGGGTAGGGGAGGTTGTTATATTGTATTGGCAGCAGAGGGAATGGTCACATTATGCTGCCGTCACAGTATGCTCTCCGAACACAGAGTGGCAACGCGCAAGTGATACTTCGGTATCGTGAGCGTAAATAGGCTACGGTAACCGCTTCCCATCGGGTGGGCCATATCCTTGTTTGCCACTCTTGTAAACTATATCGTACTCTCATTATGAAGTGATAGCTATTTCGTAATGTGATAAATGACAAGGTGATCATGTCGAGAAGTGGTCACATACAATTACGGAGTTGATAACAAAATGTTTTTGTGTGAATCAAAACATAAATGCCATATTTTTTTACAAAATTAAGAACAATGAAGATTCAAAAATTATGATGAGGGAAACAACCTAAGGATACCTTCGTAGACAGACCGTCATCTGTCATGTGGACACCCGACAACTGTCAAAACTATTGTCATGAACAGCGTAAACCATACATTTAATTTTTTCAGGTATGAGGTTCGCTAAGATGTTGATGCTCTCTGGACTGGTGAGTTTACTGAAGAAATACAGAGTTGAACTGGCTCCAGGTACACCACAGACATTGCAGTTCGATCCTCGAGCCATCGTCACACAACCCTTGGGTGGTATATACCTGAGGCTGATACCACGGCCAGATTGGGAACAAAGGACCTTTGCTTTGAAATGAGACACAACCGGCTGCAAAACAATTAGTATAAATATATCGTTAGTCCTAGATGTGCCCGCAGTTTCGCTCACATAATATTTTATTGGTAGATTTATGGAATTAAATGTGTCGAGTTAATAATGTGTTTCTGACAAAGTTCTTCCGATTCCCTCTATTCCGTTCCTGTTGTGTAAACACATCCTCGTATTTTTAACATTGAGTAGGATCAAACAGAGTAGTAATTATTAAAAATATATACTCATGCCTTCCCAGAAGGGTCCCCAATAGGGTAGGTAGAGGACCTCACCCCTACTTTCCGCCAGTGATATATTTTAGTCGCTAACGTGACAGATGGCGAGTCCGTCGCCATTACCCAAGCATGACTTTACATACGCCTTTGAATTTCTTCTCACACTATGACACGAGTAAATGATAATGATGATATATGTATTCATAAATTATATATAGGTGTCATCATTATAATTTACTCGTGTCAGCTTGATTAGCTACCTAGGTGATATTGTATCTCTCTCTGGGCTTCAAATGGGCCAATATGTATGCGAAAGGCCTGCAGCTGAATAGGTGATCGTAACCTTGGCCCGCGCGCATGCGCAAACTCTAACCCCCGGCTGTCACCCTCTGAACATACGGTGACCATGATCTCTTCAACTGCGTAGGATTAAAATTTACTTTACGCGATTTTTTCTATTCGCAGGAAATTTTTAATTTTCACACCAAGTATTTTAGTTGATGTCTGTTTTTTAATTACTCCTTTAATTATAATATAATATTATAAAGCTTATATGCCTTACGTTTCCTTACTTATATCTTAAGTAAACTGATTTATCGCACCACGAGCTTAACAGTGTAGAAATCACCGTAAGGAAACCTATGTTTGAAAAGAAATACAAAGTTTGACATCTATATCTCCGGCAAAAAGCCAGTGTTTATTTGGTACATTTACGAGGATCCTTGTGGCATGAGATTCATAATATTCTTTCAAGTTATACCCTATAAATAAACAGCTCTTTTAATTTGATTTTCACGCAGCTCTCCCTTTTCCACGCAGCTTCCGATACCGTGGTCACTCTAACACCCGTCGAGCGTCAGTGCAGTGACGCCGTGAAGGCTCGCATACGTTCAAACAAAATGACTGAAAATAAATATTTTTTTACCTTTTAATTATGCTCAAAACATATCAACTGTCACAAATTATCATTTACTCATATTGTAGTACAGAAAAGTGTTATATTTTAGAACCAATGTCAACGTGTTCGTCTATATAAACACTAGTGCTAAAAAGACCTTAGAATATAAGGACACATGGAATGACATTGAATACACCACTATGTAAGGTAAGTTCGTGAAATGAAGCAATATAAAAAAAACGAATCGTCGCGTCGCTTTTAATATTGATTTATTTAAAAATAGTATGTTTATACTAAGGAGGTTTGTAATTTATTATCTAGCACACTCTCCTCGATTTCGGATCAAAGTCATCACTTTTAGATAATCAATTAACGTGAAATTCGAATACTTTTATTTATAATTATAAAAAAATGAATATTATAAAAAAAATTACTTAGTTATAAAATTTACGAATACATTAAACATGAACTAAGCACGATTTGAAATTGGAATTTCGGCAAACAAATGTCTCCGTTCCAGCTGCTTGCCCAATAATAATATCGATCCAATATAGCCAACTGTTGAATGTGTCTACTTCAGGAATAATGCCTTATAGTAAATACCTTTTTAAAATACATGAGCAATAATCCAACTACAGTATTTTTTTAATCTTTTCATGACAAAATCAACATGTTATAGATTGTATGTAGATTTGCACTGGGTGGACAATATTTGTAAATGCCAAATGTTGTCCATATTAGATGTTTGCTAACGTCGTCTGCGAGATTGTGAGAAGTCATTGATAAGTCTTGAAACGTTTCTTTATGAAACGGGTGAGCATGTATGAAGAGACTGATGAATGTGGTCGAAGCGTAAGAGGTATATAAATCTTATGACAATTAGCGCTCTCCTCTCTCCCCGTAATGGGCTCTGGTTGAGCTATGTACTTATTGCTTCGTAAGTGTGTTTTGTATCACTGACTTTTTCTTTGTCCGCGACTCTGTACGCTATCCGAATTAAAGGTGCGTTGTCACTGAGTAACTATGTCTATATTATAAATAAATATTAATATATATATCATAAAAAGCCGATAAAATCTCCTTTCTACTAGCACATACGTTACACTGACGAGATGTATACCTTGCGTATCTCTTCTTAAACATACGCATGTTTCTTCTGGATGTTTTCATTTCAATTCAAAGCTCTAGGAGAGATAAATTACAGTGCTTAGGTAAGGAAAACTCATTGGTACAGTCGGAGCTTAGTCCGGCAATAAAGATTAAGATGAAAAAAAAAATTTGCCGCTGACTTCTTATTCGGCTTAATTCTTAATTAAGTACTAATGTAACTGCTAGAGCTTCCGTCCCCAAATACTTAAATAATAAAATTACCAGTCCAGCCCAGCTCCTTTGCTCGCGATACAGCAACGCCCTAAGCCGAGGTCCGTACCCTACGGGGGGCCCTTAGACGGCCGTCTGGTCTAGTGGCTAGAGCTCCTGACTGCGAAACTCGAGGTCGCGGGTTCGAATCCCGCTGAGGGCAGATATTAGTGCGATGAACACAAGATTTGTACCTTATGTATTTATGTATATATATATCTATCTATATAAGTAAATATATCGTCGTCTAGTCACCATAACACAAGCTTTGCTAAATTTGAGACTAGGTCAATTTGTGTTGAATTGTCCCAGGGTATTTATTTTATTCGCTGTGTTGCTTAGCACCAAAGTGCCTGGCAGGAGGCGTAGTTCTCGCCATTGCCCGGTTAAATAGCAAAAGTTCCCGGAGCTCACGCTACGAGACACAATATACTGGCTAAAAATATCTATCGATATTGGCAGATTATGGGTATAGGAAACCGGATCTCTTCTGTCTATGAAGAAAGCAAAGAAAATTATTCAAATACACTGTTCTTTTTTATTCATACTCTTGAAGACAAATTTACGTTATTTGAAGAAAAATTTAAGTGGCAACCCTAGTTACTAATGACACCTTGTTCACAAGGTAAGGTAAAGTTCCGGACCGGAGCCGGACGCAGCCGGACGGGGCCGGACACGACCGGACGGGCCGTCGCATGGGCAGCCTTCCGGACCTGACGGAGCGGTCGCGCGCCCCTCTCCGCGTCGCCGCCCGCACCGTCTCCGACCCGCACCGAAACCGCACCATTATAGCACAAGTATGCACTGCATTTCAATTAGAAATACTACCAAGTGGACTTATTACGGCAAGTACTCCGTCCATACGTCCATACCTTTACGGTAAGTAAAAGTATGGACGTTTATCAACTATAGGTACAATACATCGCCATCCAATTGAGGTAGGTATCGAATCCGCAATGCACCTGGTAAATGTTGGCAGGGTTGGATGTTTGTAAACATCACGAAAGACCTTAGCTTGGACAGTAACTTTTGGGTGCTAGAAGATCGACAATGACAACACAACGCGAATGTATCTGAAAGAAGAAACAAAGTACCAAATCGGTAAATGCTACTATGTAATA
Source organism: Drepana falcataria (assembly GCA_945859725.1). Classification (NCBI taxonomy): domain Eukaryota; kingdom Metazoa; phylum Arthropoda; class Insecta; order Lepidoptera; family Drepanidae; genus Drepana; species Drepana falcataria. The sequence goes on along the minus strand of OX243941.1, from coordinate 1,663,153 downwards.
TAATATTAATCCAGAGGTTGACGAGGATATAGTTGTTTGTATTTGTTAGGAGGATTCTTTTCCAAGTAAAAACTACTTATGGGAATTGGAAAAAAAAATTGCAGAGATAAGACTAGCTGGACTAACACACTAAGTGTTTGATCTTTTGGCGATTTAGTTGGGAGTTCCTTGAGAACAATCACTGTCACAATTGCTTGGATGTAATGTCAGATGTACTTACAGTTTTACCTTAATTCTTATACTAACTAACTTAATTTACTTATTAGTCAGTAGTCAGTGTTATAATTCCATGCTTCAAATAATGCGTTATGTGATATCCGGCTCGAAGGACCATGAACCAGGACCATCCGCTTACCATCAGGCGGACCGCATGCTTGTTTGGCACCCATGTGGTATAAAAAAAAACTACGGTTACCAGGCGACGACTATTTTATTGGTACTCTTGTAAGGAATTAAACCATAACTGTTATATAATCTATTGCCAAAAATGGTAGTTAAAAATGCTACATACCTATTATGTTTTGATATATTTTTCGCCAGAAAAAAACTACCAATTAGTTATAAAAGTTACGCGTTTCAGATTCCGGTCAGCACTATATGTAAAAAGGAATGGCCGTGGAAGAAGCAGAAGGCGCCGACACGGGCGCTGGTGGGCGTGGGCGCGCGTCGGCGCGATTCCGTCGCTTCGTCTGTTGGCGCGGCCTCCGTGCGCCGCTTGCTCGCGCGTCACCCGCCGCGACTACCGACGCCTTTGCTTCGCCGCTTCACTGCCCTTTGCTTCGCCAGTGGACTCTGCGCCACAGCCCTTCTGTCCTTCACTGTCTTTGCTGGCGCGGAAGCAGGAGCTATGCCTCTTGCTCTCATGCATACGGTCGCCGCTGTTGTCGCACCGTTTTCGCCTTTCATTCTACAGAAGATCGGCTCACGGCCAGTGGTGAGTTTGATGGTTTTTTGTTTTTGCTGGCCTGGTCTAGAGCTCCAAACTACGAAACTTGAGTTCGCGAGTTCTATTTTTGTTTAGTCTTGAATGCCCTCTGTATTTAAATGTAAATTGTTGTCTAATACATACTTTGCTTAGTACTAAGTAAGTGGAATCGTCCTAGGGCTACTTACGCAAAGTATTTCACGTTCAAGTACACTTTTTTTTCTATTGAACTGAATTGCAAATGGAATAAATTGCATCAGAGACCGAACAAGAGCCCAGCTCTTAAATTTATGAATCAATGTATTTTCAGATGACGCTGGGCCACCTGCTAGTGGGTATCTTGCTGGCGGCGCACACAGTGACGACACCGCTATCGGTGCTTCTAGTGTTGTACGGAATGTGTGGAGCACTGCTCTCGCCGATGTCGCTGGCGCTTTGCGTAGCGGCGACTTCGCTTGCCGCATCTGCAGGGGACGAAGCGCGCCGTCGCGCAGTGTTGCGGCGCGCGTTGCGAGCGCTACGGGCTGCACAAGACGTGGGCTTGGTAGTAGGAGCTTTGCTTCTAGGCGCGGCTCTTCTCATTTGGCCGGAGGAGTTGATGCCATATTCCACCCCCACGCCAACCAATTTGACGAGGTTGCCGTCGCCAGAGGAATACTACTTTGACGACGATTTAGAGGTATGCTCTCGGTGTGTTTTTTCAGCTATTATGTCCGATTTGGATCCCCGTCCGATAAGGTTTCACATCCGTGAAGTTTGGTTAGTTGAAGTAATTTTTTTCCCCTTCCCATTGTCCCATTCCAGAATATTATGTGGCGATGTTTGTCCCTTTTACACCCCAAAAACTACTGAACGGAATTGAATTAAATTAGCACAGATATAGATTATTTACTAGCTGGATTAGCACATAGCATATGCTCTGTTTATTTTTAGTGACAAAGATTGAGAAAGGTATGCTGAGATGGTTTGGCCTTGTCGAGAGAATAGATGAAGAACGATTGACGAAAAAAGTGTATAAGGCGAGTGTGAATGAAATTGTTGGAAGTGGTAGACCTAGGCGGACGTTTCGAGACCAAATAAGGGACGTCTTGAAAAAAGGCCAGGTCAAGAGTACCATAAACCCGAAGGGAATAAAGAAAGTGGACGAAGCGAAACAAGTATGTATCGTAGCAAGTGGAAAGAAGTGGTCTCTGCCTACCCTCTCCCGTAGGGAGAGAGGCGTGAATATATGTGTGTATGTATATGTTTTAAAGAAAATACCCGGCTAAGCCGCGAGTCATTGCTAGCGTTATTTGGAGGTTTATCCTCGTTGTCCTTAGGAGCACACGTGTGGCGCAGCGGGCTGCCCGGGCGGGGCGGGCGCGGCCGGCGGCGGCACGGCCTTGAGCGGGGCGGGCCGCCGGGCGGTGGTGGCTGCCTGGGCGGCGTTAGGTAAGGGCTGAGTACCTATACACATATCATGAGGCCCTCATGGGCTCTATCTCTGTTTACAGAGAGAGTTCCTCCCGACTCCGGACGCCAGTTAAGGATTGTCGACAATTCCATGCTTACAAGCGGCTTAGAACCACTAAATCTGAGGAGAGACTGCCTCCCTGTGTGTGCTCTACCGCTTGTATAACGGAGAATGTTCTGAAAACTTGCTCGACATGATGCCCACTTCTACCTTCTACCTCGCACCTCTTGCCATCGAAGGGGAATTCATCCCCGTACCTTGGAACCAAGAAAGTCTCGTACTGCGCAGTTACAAAAGAGCTTTCTTCCGCAAGCGATCCCCTAATGTTGCAAGGGTCCATAGGCGGCGATAACCGCTTAGCATCAGGCGGACCGCATGGTTATTCACCACCCTTGTGGTATAAAAAAAATTGCTCTTTTCGCGTCATCCAGATTTTTCTGCCGGTTTCGATTACTCTTGGCGTTCCCAATCGCTATCCCATCGATCACATTATCTTTTCTTCCCTAATATATATGCATATAAATATAAGGTTGTGGTGTTATACAGCCTTGGTAGGCGGCGGCGTGGCGGTGGTGGTGACGCCGCCGTGGCCCCCGCGCCAGCCGAGCCAGCCATTGGTGGACCGGCGCGCTGTGCTCGCTATACCAATGGCACTCTTCATCGGCATGCAGCAGGGATTCATTTATACGTCCTATATTAAGGTGAATGAATGCTCCATTCGGGTAATATATTATCATATCATCACGCCGAGCCATAGGCAGAGAGTATAGAGCGTCAGTTCTCTCTAGACTTACATACCTCTTTCGCTTCGTCCACATTTATCAGTCTCTTCATACGTGCTCGTAATAGACTCATTATATTCAATGAGAAACTGCGATGGATTTGTCATCTCTCACGTTGAAAGCAAAAATATTTCTACGGTGGAAAGTACAAGGGAACTAACTACCTACACACCTGTGTGGGGATCCTTGTCGGAAGCCCTATTCCAAGTAATATACATTTTTGGATACCTCTCCCACAGCCGGAACACAACACTTGAAGTGCGATTGTGAACACAGATGAAGTAGTGGTATTTAGCTTTGTGTTCAATATTGGTCTTCCCTCTTTAGGGAATCAAGTATATGTTAAGGGCTGGTGGTGTCTTTCCTTTGAATTGCATGGCTTTGCAATTAGGATTCCTGCAAACCTTACAAACCGCCGGAACACAATATGATCCGGAAGTTTTATTTAGTTACGAGATTCTGATAACTGCTCCTGGGTAATACAATTTTGAGCGAAAACTCTGTTGTGTTCCTGCCTAAAGCATCAAGTTTTGGCAGTGGTACGGGGTTTGCGTGGAGGGTTGGTGGTGTGCCTGGCACGCTCTGTGCGGGGCGGGCGCGCTACAAGCGCTGGCGGCGGGCACCGTGAGCATGGCGGCGGCGCGCGGGCGGCGCGGGGCGCTGGCGGCGGGCGGCGCGGCGGCGCACGCCTCGCTCATCCTGGCCTTGCTGCGCTGGCGGGCGGCCAGGACCGACCTGGCGCTGCCGGCACTAGCCGCAGCGGCCTGGGGAGCGTGCAGTGCGCTATGGGATGTTCTGCAGGTTGGAGAGAGACATTACCTTATCAGTTTTGTTGAATGCTACTGATTAATATTTTAATTAATACATATACCTATGTAAGGCGTATATCTAAGGCGGAAAGTGGGTGTGTGGGTTCTATCTATATACCTCTGCCTACACCTTCGCGGACCCTTGTGGGAAGGCGTGAGCTATACTATTTTATTACTATATTTTCTTGCTCTCAAAAGTTAATTATAATATTTCTGGACGAAATTGGGCATAGTTTGTAAATGTAGGATGTTTTATTCCTCATAGGATCCAGATTCCAAATCTAATTTTACGCAAGTGACCGCAACCGCAAGGCACAGGCTGTAAATAAGTCTCCCTTGACGGATCGTTTCGTCTCCCGCAGGCGGGTACCTGCATAGGCGGCGGTAGCTGGTGCGCGGGCTGGGCGGGCGTGCTGTGCGCGCGCCACGCCGGCATGGCGCTGGCGTGCGCGGCGCGGGCGCTGGTGTGCGTGCGCGCTCAGCTGGCCGCCCTGGCCGCCGCCATGCTGGCAGCGCTGGCAGCGCATGCCGCCTTGGAAATTAAGATACGAAGAGGTTACATCTCTTTTTTATTCATATTTTTTGCATCGTCAGACATTACAAGAGCAGAGCCGTGGTGGCCGAGTGGTTCGAGCAGTTGCCTGCGACGAAAAGGTCGCAAGTTCGAATCCCGACTGTACCAATGAGTTTTTCTGAATTTAAGTACAGTGATTAGTCACACAAAAGAAACCTGCATACGTCTGAGAAGAAATTCAAAGGCGTATGTATAGTCGTGCTGGAGTAACGGCGATGGACTCGCCAACTGTCACGTTAGCACGTAATATACCTGGCGAAAAGTGGATGTGTGGGTATTACCTATACATCTCTGCCTAACCCTTCGGGGATCCTTGTGGGAAGCCGTGAGGGTATATTAAATACATTACAAATATTACAGTAGGTACCTACATTGTAATATGTAACAACCTGTAAGGGCACAGCAATGAGAGGTAGCTATTTCTAACTTCTTTACATTTTATATTATATTTTTGTTATATTAAATTGTTCAATGCTTATATATCTAAAGTAACTATTACTATACGAACCAAACCGGTCTGTCACTAATCTGACGTCAAAATTAAATAGTGGAAACTGATCAATGCTGATGAACCGAAAGAGGTCTGTAAGTCTGCTCTCTCTGTCTGCTCTTGAAACATCACTCGCCTCATTGAAGAACTGTGGTATTTGGTTGCATCATCTGCAGGGAACTGACGCACACGGACAGCTCCAATTCTGAATTGAAATGTACATTGAGACCTCTCTTGAAATGATTTCCGTCACCTTAAAGCTTGTTGTATGATAGAGTTCTAAGCGTTGTTCAGAATTAAGAGTTTGCGTAACTTGCTAGCAACAAAACATTTTACTAAAGGCTGTTGGCATTTGGCTGCAACCTCCTTCGAGGTTTCGCTCAAGTCTTTGATCTGCGTCCAATTCTAACCGGAAGTATACATTATAACCTACCTTTGTTGAGTGTTGCTTCGCCGTTTTTCTCCTAGCAAGATTTTTGTTTGAAAGCCGGTAACGGTTATAGTATATTTGTATGGTATGGTAGGTTTTTTCGGTTTTTTTTTTTACTCTTAGCTTTTTTTTTTCTTCGCGAAAGAGAAACAAACATACTCACAAACTTTCACATTTATAATATTATCGGCGATGGACTCGCCATTTGTCACGTTGGCACCTAAAATATATATCTGGCGGAAAGTGGGTGTCTCTGTACTGCCTACCCCTTCGGTGACCCTGGTGGGAAGGCGTGAGGATATTTTTAATATCTATACAAATATTATCAGGATTCAATAAGTGTTCCCTGCTTCGTTTACGTTGAATGAAAGATTCTGAATATAAATTTAGTTGAATGTTATTCCAGGCGATCCAGGTCGACACAGGTCCTAGCGAAGGGCGACGGCAACCCAGCTGGCGCCCCTCGCGCCGACGTCCGATGACGTCGCCGAGGAGCCCGACGTCGGTTGCAACGTCATTAGTTAGTGACGTCACCTCGTACTCAACTGTGATGTCACTGTAGCATAGGATTTTCTATCGGAATATTGATTTCCGCCACTGCGTTTAATTTCATTCACTTCTCTTCACGTTTCTGTAACCCTATTCCTTTTCTGAACGTATACTTATAATAGAGAAAATAAGTGTTGTATTTTGGTGTTATGAAGTTAAAGCAGGAACATAGTGAACAATTTGTGGATTGAGATGGAAAATAATTGTATAGTCTGTATTTTGTATGTTAATCATAGATAACCGGTTGTAACTGGTTATAAATTTTACTCTTTTATTTTTATTTGATATCCGCATTATCACATAATTGTGTAACTGTCTTATTATCTGACACATAATAAGGCCCCTATTATGCTTAATACGAGCGCCACAATAAGGAAATTTTCGGACGTCAATTACTCTAAAGCAAATAATTTTTATTTGTCAGTATTGTAAAATGGCTGCTTTGGTAAAGCCGTGATCTTTATTTTAACTAGAGAACAGAGATAAAAAAAACTTTGTATTATATATTCTGAGAAGTAATTCAAAGCAAGCTCGCCATCTGTCACTCTACTTCATTTGCATTTAGAGAGTTTGACGTATGTCACCTTTCTGTCAACGCTTGGCGCGAAAGAGACCAATATATTATAGACGTCATATGTAGGTATCTGTCACTTAGTTTTTTGGTGCCAGAATATTAATGTTTTACTTAAATCTGTTTGGGTATAAAATTTAAACGATCTGCATAATTGAGGAGTAGAATAAGCAGAATACTCATGGATGATTATATTAATTTTTTATTTATTGATTAAATATAACATTATTTTTATTAAGTTGGTTATTCTGTAACAATTTGACAGCACAGGGGCCGAATCATTGAAGAGTGAAAAGGACGGATTTATCGACATATACAAACTGTCCTTTAAGCAAGAATTATTGCAACTGGACGTTGTAAAGATAATTTTGAATGAATAATTATTATGTTATATCAATAGGCTAATAGGTACCTAGTCTTAAGTGGGACTGACAGATTGAAATCATTGTACGTAGGTTGTTTTCTATTGTAATAAATGAAACACAATTCAACATCAACACATTTATTTCAACGTAACCTAATTCAATAAATTCTAAGCCCCTATAACGGACAGAATAAGAATGAAAAGCTCAAGATAAATATATCTGTCTCCCTCAGTGAGTTGGTGTGAAAAAGTGACAACGTTATATACTATGAGATATCCTTAGTTCCGGTCAGTATATATTGTAATCTTTGGTTCCGGCTTAAGCCTTTTGTAATTAAGGGGGAGTCTATATCGTCGCCAAATAAAAATAATTACTTTGATATTTTCGTTTCTGTCTTGAAGCGAATCTGTAATTTGCAATAATTTTGATCATGTACGGCTTCAAATGACCACTTCCCTACAAGTAGCCTTGACCTTCGTCTCAAGAAGTGAGTAAACATACATAAAAATGCTTTTTTCTGCCCGTGAGCTGACTATGTCCGCCCCAACAATGATAAATCTTATAAATTTGGAGACGTAGGGCATAACGGGTTTCCCGTTCGAATTTGGAGCTGCCCGACTGGGGCAGGACCTCCGCCTTATAGAAGTCCGTAGCCAAATAACACAATTTATTGTGTTGTGTTCCTACGCGGTGAATAAGGTTTCCAGTAATAAGCTCCTTGGGGAGGGGGGAGGATTGTTACATTGTGTTGGATGCAGAGGGATTAAACCCATTATGCTGCCAACACACTATAACTCTCCGAACACAGAGTAGCAACGCGCAAGTGATACTTCGGTATCGTGAGTGTAAATAGGCTACGGTAACCGTTTCCCATCAGATGGGCCGTATGCTTGTTTGCCACTCTTGTTGTAAAAAAAAAACATTTTAAAAGGTCCAGCCCAGACTGATTGGAGAATATAATCCGTTCGCTTTTTGAATCTAGGTAAATTATTTCACGGGGCAAACGAATATCAGATAATAACACGACACATTGTAATTTCATCTAAAATTCAAATCTATCATATTATTATAAATACATAGAATATAATAATTATTATTGTCTGCAATAATGTAACTACCAACAATTCCAACATGTGGATTCGATTTGCTAACAGCTAAAACGGTAATACAATACTACACACTCACCTAACTTTATATATAGATAGCGCCATCCATGAAGACGCGCCCCACTATTCTTCCTTACAGTTTATAGTGTAAGTGTATTCGGGTCATACTACCCGCATGCCGCGACCAGAAATGATCATAGAAATTGGTGGGGCGCGCCTTCGTGGATGGCACTGGTGATGGTATATTTATGGAGAGTGATTGTAAGAAATACAAAGCTATTTTTTAATTTCTTCGTCACTTAAGAACTCTAAGTAATTCGGAACCTTTACTATTAGACGTTAGCAATGTTGGGCAAAACATATTTTTTTCTATTTCTGTAGATGTACATAGTTGTTGACTAACTGGCTGTGTCCAGCAGCATCTCGAGATCAGCGTTCTCAGAGTTTGGTACCTAATTATCCTTTTATCCTTAGATTTGTCGTAAGGCCCGACACGAATGCCCGCAATAAATTTTCAATAGCCACTTGTTCGCTGCTGGTTCGGAAGCGATCGGGTTTTGCAAATTTTGCCGAAGTGACTAGTGAAGTATTTTTAACTCAGTACGCTCAATTTAGCGTTATGACTAAACTGACGACTGTTTCATACAGATAGTCGGGACGTGGTCATATAACTGAAGGAGGTCCAGTAATAGGTACTATTTATATCTTTATGAGTTCACAGTTTTGGTAGTACATGTTGCCAGTATTTCCCCAGAACAATATTTTTTTAAATCATAGACCTCGCTTGTTTAACTCTTAAGCATGGAATAGACAACGCAAGAAGATAGTTTTCTGCGAACAATGGCGTTTTAATTAAAAACAAGATAAAAAAATAAAAGAAACGAATCAAAACGAAATTGTCTTTATTAAAAGTCTATCCGTAAAATAATTTAAAAATAGCATCACAATAAAATTAGCGCAGATAATGAAAATTATAAACAGCTTATAAATAACTATAATTGAACCAAAAGTAGTTATAATAATAATAATATTAAAAAACGAAAGTCGTACCTACCATAATTATTGAACAAATTTTTAACTAACAAATTATCATTTCAAACCAAAGAGCTCTCCTCCTTAAATGTCAAATGTTGACATGGAATTGTTTATTATGGCAGTTGTAATGAGGAGATCTCAATTGTAATCCTAGCAATGATATAGGAACTGTTAGTAGGATTCGACGCTGGTGGCTACAAACACTGTTTTTATTTCATAACTTATTTTAAATTAATTAAAAATATTTTAATTCTCTTATTAAAAAAAGTTAAAACCAGAGCAATTTTTTTAATGTGGCCTAATGTGTAATTGACACTGATTCAAAGGTCTTTTAAGTTCTGCTACTGCTTGGGCTTGCTCGTTATCAAAAGTATCTCGAAATATGTTAAACACGTATTTTTATACGAAACTTAAAAAAAAAGCTTTTTTCGACTGAAGTCCTAGTATGGATACTAGGCCTACAGTATCATGAATAATTAATAATAAAATAAAGTTTTCTTTTTTACATACACAAGTAGGTCAAAAATAATAGCGCATTTCGTAGCCACCAAAGGTCGATGCTCTCAAAACGAATGAGCGTTCAACGTTGTAACTAACTGTACGGAAAACAACACATAATAAATTACGTAACAGCAAATTACTTCTTACACGCTTACAATATCTGAACTAGTTCACTTGGAAAATACAAATGCATCTTTAACGCTACCAACTGTTGGGGCCAACGCAACATAGAACTTCATAACCATAGACACCAATATTGACAAACGCAGCAACTGACTCAGGGCGGCCATATTGATTTTTATATCCTATAAGTTACGTGTCTGTGACATTCCTCATCCTACTCAATGACGTATGCTAGCTCAATATTGAGAACTGTTGGTACACACTATTCTCCGTCCAGTTTGGTAAAATGCACTAAGTAACACCCGCCAATGAGATTCAAATATAGCCACAGAACATAAATTTTGACAGATGAGACATCTTTTAAGCACTTAGGATAGAAAATGAAGCTGTCAGTTATCGTATATTAATGTAATAGATACAAATGCAAAGAACTGTGTTCTTGCATCGTTATATCGTTTTATGCCAACGCCAGCTTCAAGCCTAACAATTTTCCGTTAGTCGATTATTCAGACCTTTTATAAGCACGTCACTATCGAATTCCGACTCGATGTTGAATATAAAATCGATTTCCATTGAATACTTAAACGCAAACAAGAAGCTCTCTATCAGCAATATTAAATCAATTTGATTTACAAATTAATTAATTAAGATTACAGAAACGACTTGCCATTAAAAAAAATGTCATGACTCAATTTGCAATCTATTCTAACTATTATAACAACACTACAACTGGTTATGGTCAAATGTTTATTTATATATATTCGTTCCTACACAAAAAGAAATACGAAGCAATATCCAATACTGATCGCGATCAAATCAACCTCCACACATTCCTACTCTATACACGTTGTGTTTTAGGGCTATCATCTGTTTTAGGTTATTTTTCTTAATCCAAAGCTGGATCCAGTGGTTAGAATATGCGAAGCAATATTTACTTATTTATACGAATAACAATACAGCTAGAGATCATTGTTAATATACATCCTGACAGCCCTAATGTTCCAAAAATTCGACCGTTCTGCGCTTTAGACCTAGAAAATATGCTATAATTTTAACATGTATAATTAATGAAAGAAATAGCAAGTCTTTAGTTGATACAAGTAGGCTTGTTCTTTTTTTAAATTCGACTTGACTAAAGAGCGCACTCGTCGCTCCGTTTTCATCACAGACGCAAACGACATAATTGGATCGATCACAGCTAAATAATTAAAAGTATATTTTAATCTAGTATCACTTTTAAAACGACATGATTTATTCAACATACATAATATGCATTTCAATGCAAGGGATGAATATGATGTTAATTAATAAAAACACGAATTTCACTTAAGATTTCGCAGGATATCTAAAACGTATTGATGTTACAAATTTTTTTGAAAGTACAGATTTAAAAGTGATACTTCGATAAGTCAACAGCAGAGATTCCATCCTTCTAAATTTATACGTACGTAATAAATTTTACAAATCGAAAACATTGGCAATCGGTTCTAGGACAATCCGATTTATATGTACAATACGATCGATGCAGAAAGACAATCCATTCAACTCGATAAACGGTGCCAGCACATTTGTACGGTGATAATCATCAACATCCCGCAACTGAAATAAGACTATAACACGTAAACTTAAGGTGTATATTTACACGGGCGTGTAAGTTCCATTTGGTTTGTAGAACATTTGACCGGAGAAGACACGCCGGACGATTTCTTTGAGTAGGAGTTTCTTTTCCTTCTTGATTTTGTGAAGGAAACCTCGGTTTTCGTTCGCTCGTCTGGACAAGTACGGGAGCACCTCTAGGACGGGGCCATACGGCACGTATTTGTACGCAGAGTACCCAGCTTGACCTAGAAGCATTAATACAATAGACTGAACGCTACTGTACAAAATTTGGACATATTTCACGAAAATTACCCTTATTAAGACCTAAGATTCTGTTATCATTTGCAAGATAATAAATGCATTGTATAATATAATATTTTATACTATTTTTCCCTATTAACTTTCCTTATTACAGATATACAAAGATACAGATATACAAAGCAAAAGTGTGTGCAAGAAGAGGCAGAGGAAGGCCACGTTCCTGGAAGTACCTGGATCAAATCGATCGGACGCTCAAGGACGGGAACGTCAAGAATACGAAACCGACGAGCATGTACGAAGAGACTGATGAATGTGGGTGGACGAAGCGAAAGAGGTATGTAAGTCTAGAGAGAACTGGCGCTCTATAATCTCTGCCTACCCCGTTAGGGACTCGGCGTGTTTATATGTATATGTATGTCTTATATAAAGTATGTGTTCACTATTGGTCGGTAAAGAGCAAACCATAATATGCTATAAGGCGTGAAGAGAGCATATACATACCTAGTGGGAAGGTGATATGATCACACATGCCGAGCAGCTGGCCGAAGCACACGACCTTGTCTTCGGGCTGGATGTTCTGCTCCTTCATCAGCTGGATGGCGTAGCGGACGGTGTCCTCGTTGTGCGACGCAACCATTATACCCAGGCGGCTCTCCTTCGGTCCTTCCTGCTCATTTATATGAAAAGTGTTTTAAATTATTGGATAACAATTATATTAGTCGGAAAAACTCGGGTTTAAAGAATTTATTTCTCATATGAACATAATAAGTGTTCACTTAAAGTGAGATTTAAAAGTACTAGCGGCCCGTCCCGGCTTCGCACGGGTGGACATTTATTCATTAAACATTTTGGCATAAAATGTTTTTTTTTCTTGCAAAAGAGCCTATATTAAGATAATGTAGCATTCAAGTGGTGAAAGGATTTTTCAAATCGGTCCAGTACTTTTTGAGCCAATTCGTTACAAACATACTTACATATAAATCTTTCCTCTCTATAATATTAGTATAGATAGATAGATTAGATATATAAATATAACGTCACATTAACTTCTGACGAGTTATTATGATCTAGTGACAGTGTGCATACAAATTTCTTTAATTTATTTTTCAACATGTTTGTGTTATCACATTTCCTTATTTCATTTGGCAATTTTTAGCTGTGCTCCCTCTAAAATGATAGTTTTTTTTGCGTATTTTGTACGGACGAATAATAGCTAAACTTACTTTATTAACCCTAACGAGAATCTCCTTGAGACACTTATGGAAGGAGGCGGTAGTCGCGTCCACGTTCTCACACGTTGGGTCCTCGTAGCCCATGGCCGCGGCCCTGGCGCGCTCCTGGATAAACCAATAGAGGGCGCTAGTTAAGTAACCTTCCACCCAACCCAACGTACAAACGTGGCACCGACGCGGTCTCACAACAAGACCAACGAGTCGAATCTGAAATACTGAAATACTTTTGTTTTGTAATTATGAAGGCATACATGCTGAATCTGACACAGTACGAAGAGGTGACGAATGACAGAACCACATACGCCTGGAAGAAGCAGGGCATTGTCTCCCTAGTCGACTGTAAAATTAAGAACGGTGATACTCGTATCCAGCGTGCGTACATGAAGAGTTCGATACATATAGATAGCGACATAGACGCCCCATAAAATATGATGTAAAGTAAAGTGAATATTTATTATCTCACACTGAAAATAGCAAAGTGGGTGTTTGGGCATTACCTATACACCTCTGCCTACCCCTTCGGGGACCCTTGCGGGAAGGCGCGAGGATATTTTTAAATAGAATAATATCTATAGATGTTCTATTTTCCAAAACTAGGCTGGACCTGTAATATAGGTAACTGATGCGTACGTATTGAGTATTAATGATGAACGTGGACGAAGCGAAAGAGGTATATATATACATATCTGTGTATATACCTCTTTTTACATCAATGTGAATGCGAAATGTATTACTGAGAAGTCTATGAGTGCAAGCAAAAGGAAACAAGATGGCGTCCGTAAGAACTCGTATATTCCATGAATAAATGTCAATTGTTTTTCCCCCGATGACATTTGTCTTTCGCGCCATAATCATTCCATGGTACGCGCCAGTATCCCTTGTTATCGTCTATGGTACAATAAATACTCTATACACTTCAATTAGTCAACGCTCACCTGTTCAATATAAGCGCCACGCACAAGCTTGGCTCCCCAGTAGAAGTTCTGACGCTGCGCTTGTTCCAGGTCGGTAAGTACTTCGTTGTACGTGTTCTTCAGATACGTCTGGTATGTGTTGAAGACTAGGAACTTGTCCTGTCAAGGAATAATTTCATTCGTTATCTAAGACTAGCGGTCCGTCCAGGCTTCGCACGGGTAGACATAAGATTTTTTTTATAAAAGAAAATATAGCCTATGTCACTCAGGGCGAATGTCGGCAAATCGGCACAGTAGTTTTTGAGTTTATTCATTACAAACATACACACACACACAAAAATACAAACCTTTCCTCTTTATAATATTAGTATAGATTAATTAGTACATAGCCTCAATTAACTTTAAAACCATGGAATAAAATAATATACCAAACGGTAAATAATATAACGCTATTTAATACAATTTATACATGCTTATTGCCACTTGTTACAATGACTTTCCCTGAACTTAAGTACAGTGATTAGTCACACCACGAGCTTTACGATGAAGGAAACCTGCGTTGGAAATGAAATTCAAAAATATATAGTGCCTCCTGTGAGAAGAGGCATGAAATACAATAAACGGGAACTTAGCTAAAATTTACGAAAAAAATTTTTAGACAACGAGCGAATACCGTATTTTTTTGTAACATAATAGAAAAACTAATAATTCCAATTTGGAAGGGACTTATATTAACCTGTCGTGCTTGAGAAACGACGATGGACTCACCATCTGCCACGTTGGCACGTAAAATATATCTCTGGCGGAATGTGGGTATATACCTATACACCTCTGCCTACCCCTTCCTTGGGACCATTGTGGGAAGGCGTGAGGATATAAATAGTTTTTTTTTAATTATAGATAAGTTATATTATATTATAATTATTATTATTCTGTCCTAGACTCAACGAGCGGGTACCGTAATTTTTTGTAACATAATAGAAAAAGTAATAATTCGAATTTTAAAGGGTCTTATATTAACCTTATTATATCTTCTCATCATCTCCAAACATATCCTGGAGATAGCTGGCTGGAAGTAGGTCTGCTCTGCGTCGATCATGATCCTAACGTCGGCGTCGTTTGCTATCTTGATGATGTGATTCAACCGTCGCAGCATGTTACGGAACATCTCCTCTTCCTTGGTGGAGATCTGTGAGATGAGCCGGCGCATCTGACCAGTCTTTGGATCAGGAACTCGGAACGAGTCCGATAGGCCCATATCCTCGTCGAGGATATTCGACCATGGGAACAAGTGGACGATTCTGAAAAAACAAAAGTTTAAATTTTCCCAAATGTATTTCTAGGAGAATATGGAATATACCCAAATGTATAAAATGTTACGAGCTGGTTACACTAAAACGACAGTTTATTCAAACACTGAATATTTCCGGACACTTTCTGGATGAATCCGTACACTAGTCACTACACACACTTTTCCCTTGCACTTTCTTAATTGCCTCCTTTTGTCTCGATTTCCGGCTAATTGTTTTATGGCTCTCACATGCCGTGACCTCTAGAACCTTCCATCCCAACATTAATATCTAGCTTATAATGATATTACAGAACATCAAAACCAAGTTACCTAGCTGTCACTGTCACAGAATGAATTTCTATAAAATACTTATTAAACTGACATGTCAGACACTTAACATCACGTTGATACAAGTTTTATGAGACAGAGCTTACAACATACAAAATGTAGTAGCGACTTTCACGAGAACTCTTAATATTAACTTAAAGAGCCACTGACCGGTCCCACGGGAAAATATGCAGCACGCTGAAATATCCGTTATGATAAACTTATTTATTATGATTATTGTGTGTTTTTATGACAAAAATATTTTTTTAAAGTGGGTGTGTGTGTACTACTATACACCTCTGCCTACTCTTTTGGGGACCCTTGTGGGAAGGCTTGAAGATTCTATGAATACTTTTGAAGACATTGAATAGGAATCTACACGTTTGAGGAGAAATTCAAAGACGTATTTATAATTGTGATTAAAAACGGCGATATCCCGGCGAAAAGAGGGTGCTTATTCACCAGAGCTCTTGCGCAGTCCCTCGAGAACCTGTATAAGGCTTGAAAATACTACACTTTATGTACATGTACGAAATATTATTTTAAAACGGTTAATAAGTTCTTGACTTTATCCAATACATACAATTTAATGGTTATTCTTCGTAATTTGTAACTTCAACATACCCTTCCTTATCTGATGTAATTTTGTTCATGAACTTCTGCACTTCGGGCTTATTCCGGTGGTCGCCGAAGTACCGCTGGAAGTCCTCGATGGTCTTGTGGTGGGTCAGCACGTTACCGGTGCCACCGCCGATTTGCTGCATGTAGTTACGCGCGCGCATAATTACCTCTGACAATTGCAGCTACAAAAAAGAAACATTTGAGGTTTTAGCTAAAAAAATTACCAACAGTAGCGATTTCATAATAATAATAATATATCCTCACGCCTTCCCACAAGGGTCCCCGAAGGCGTAGGCAGAGGTGTAATACCCACACACCCACTTTCCGCCAGAGGTATATTAGGTGCCAACGTGACCGATGGCGAGTCCATCGCCGTTACTCAAGCACCACTATACATCATATACAGCGATTTCATCGGCGTTAAATTATGTTATTACCGTCCTACGAATATTATAAATGCGAAAGTTTGTGAGGATATTTGTAAGACAATCACGCCAGAACGGCTAAATGGAATGCAACGAAATTTGACAGAGATATTGTACAATCCATTTATGTCATATTTATGCAATGGCTGTACTATGGCAGGTTTATTTGTATTGTGGCCGGTAGATGGCACTGTACCTTTAGTGATACTCTTTGAATCGCGCTACCATGGCGTTCTACGTGTATGATATATACTCGCGTTGAACATATATTAAATATTCGACACTTTTGGGGAATTTTATGTCGTTTCATTACTAACCCGATCCCAGTACCTACTTACTCGAGGAACAGAGCATCAGTTTGTTCAGATATGTTATTAGTTGCTAATCCAACTATAATAAGAAAAACAAAGTATGTTTAATAATAATAATAATAATAATAATCTACCATCTACCAATGAAATTAAATTGATAGCATGTGAAACCGCTGCGCACAACCTTGTGTACATAATATCACACTATCATTACGGCTCTGCTCCTATGGCTAGAAGCATTTTGATATATATCATAAAACCTCCATCAAAAAACGAGCATGAATCTAATGCAAGAAAAAAAAAACAAATCGTTGTCGATCAAAAGTTTTTTGGATTAGCGCTTCCAATCAAACAAATTCGGCCTCTTTATAATATAGCCACAGATTTGTGACAAGCACACAAGTCCTTCGGTTCTATCAGTAATTTAATTTGGTATAAAAAACGCGATGTTACGTATTTCAGTACATCTCAGAGCTTTTGTAAGCAATACAACCTTAAGATAGCTTAATTGGCCTCTGCGTCATCAGCGTGTATAATATATGTATGTATACTTAAAAGTTCTATATCACTTCTTCTTAAAATAGTTTATTAAGGCATTAATTTCAATTTCTCTATAGATGAGAAGACAGACAATCATTGAAACTGATAAAACGCGTATAGGTAAGTATATATATATATATATATATACGCCTACAGACAGCGATTCTTCAGTAGAAGAATTGTGTATATTTCATTAGACTAGTATCTAGGCTAAGACACAGCATAACGCCAACAACTATTGGTTTGTTACTTCTGAAAATATCCACGACTCTTTATGTAGTTATTTCGCCTATATTCATTAGCTTTAGTTGTGAGTATTGATGTAGTGTTGCCAAAACGGTTTTTTATGGAAAATAACATTGGCATGAGACCAAGTGTTTGAACTCACAAGTAATTGCGGTCTGCCCAAAGCTGTCAATTTGATGGCCATAAGTCCAGTGCTCTTAGTAATACCTGAAATAGAAAAAAAAATATTTTCGCATTTCTATTGTTGAGAAACCTGTAATATTTCTGATGTGGGCTGCAAAACACGGAAATGTTTAAGGTCAATCTTCAAGCCTTCACAGAACGGTCCCCGCAGGCTTCAATAACCAACGTGACAGGAGAGGCAAGTCCGTCGCTGTTACTCAAGCACGACTATAAAACGTCTTTAAATGTCTTATCAAACGTTTGCAAGTTTTCTAACCACGTAATCCTTCACTGTAAAGCATGTGGTGTGATCAATCATTGTACTCACATTAAGAAAGAACTTTTATACGATCGGGATTCGTAATTGCAATCATTGCGGGCCATGCCTACTCAAACCACTCTAGCACCACGGTCCATATTATGTGCTTAAATTTAGACAGACAACCTGGGTCGCAACCACCATTCTTAATTTGGCAATGTTTTAATAATGATCTCACACCTTCCTACAAGGATCCCCGAAAGCTAAGGCAGCGGTGTATAGGTAGTACCCACACACCCACTTTCATTTATTTTAGGTGCTAAAAGGCAGTTCTATGCGTTGCGTTGCATCGCGTGCAGATCTGGCGGAAAGTGAGTGTGTGGGTACTACTTATACACCCCTTCGGGGACCCTTGTGGGAAGGTGAGAGTGATATCTTAATATATATAAATTACGTGTCACGTTGTTTGTCCGCGATGGGCTCCTAAACTATTTAACCGATTTCAATCAAATTTGCACACCGTGTGCAGTTTGATCCAACTTAAAAGATAGGATAGTTTATATCACAATTGGACCCGATAGGTGGCGCTGCGATCGTGTTTCAGGAAGTTTAACTTTTTCACCCGGGCGTAGCTGGGCGGATCAGCTAGTATTATATTATATTATAAAAGGCAGTGTTTTAGAATATTTCCTCACCAGCAACAGCATCGATACTCTTCAAGAACGCCTCCATGTTCTTCTCACAAGAAGCCTCGTTCAGGTAGAAGTACGTCCTGGCGCTGGTGACCTTGTATCGACGGTCGGCGAACCGCTGCTCCACGTGGTACTGCTTCAGCTGGCCCTCCTCCTCCTTGTCACCAAAAGTGGAGATTGAAGCGCTGTAAGTGAATGGCATACACATTGTTATGAGCTTTTCATATAGACCCATGCATTAAATACCTCGGGCAATTCCACACAAATTGACCTAGTCCCAAATTAAGCAAAGCTTGTGTTATTTTAACTAGACAACGATATATTTACTTATATAGATAGATATATACTTAAATACATAGGACATCCAAGGCTAAGGTACAAATATTCGTGTTCATCACACAAATATCTGCCCTAAGCGGGATTCGAACCCGCTACCTCAAGTTTCGCAGTCAGGAGCTCTAACCACTACACTACGGTCGGCATTGGTTAGCGAAAGTAACACAGGTTTTTTTTTCTTTTACACGAATTGACCTAGTCCCAGTTAAGCAAATCTTGTGTTATGGTAACTAACTAGACAACAATATATTTACTTATATAGATTGATATAATTATACATAAATACATAGGAGATCCAGGACTAAGGTACAAACACATGTGTTCAGTCAGAGAGTATAGAGCGCCAGTTCTCTCTGGACTTACAACCTCTTTCACTTCGTCCACATTCATCAGTCTCTTCATACATGCTCGTCGGTTTCGAGTACTCTTGACGTTCCCGTCCTTGAGAGTCCGATCGATTTGATCCATGTGTTCATGAAACAAATATCTGCCTAGTTATGGGCCAAAGCTCCTAACGAAGCCTAGGGTCAGTTGTTTTTGTTTTTGTAAACAATAATATCTATCCATACAAATTCATAAAATTGGTGTTTTTTTTTTTATACAACAAGAGTGGCAAACAAGCTTACGGCCCATCTGATGGGAAACGGTTACCGCAGCCTATTTACGCTCACGATGCCGAAGTATCACTTGTGTGTCACACGAGTGTCTGTTTGTAATATTCAAATAACCGCTGTTTCTAAATGCATACGGTACATATACCAAAATACCTTTTTTAAATTTTTTGTGGTATTATGTCTGTCTGCCTGTCTGTCTGTTTGTTCCGGCTAATCTCTGAAACGGCTCGACCGATTTTGACGCGACTTTCACTGGCAGATAGCTGATGTAAAAAGGAGTACCCTAACTTTTTTGTTAAATTCCACGCGGACAAAGTCGCGAGCGCATCTAGTTTATGAATATAATAAGTAACTCGTGCAATTGACTTTTCAAAGTGACAGGAGAAAGTAGGTTAGAAACGAAAATAACATCGAGCCGTCCTAGATGTGTACCTATACTTTGAGGAATGGAAAAATTGAAATAGAAACAATGTTTTACATTCAATTGTATGCTCTATTTAAGATCAAATAAAGTTTGAACTGCAACGCAGTGGTCCGTCATTTTGATGCCAGCGATCTTGAATAGGATAGCGAAAGATCTGGCTTTAGGAAAATATAGATAGATGTATAAGACTGGAAATCCAGAATATATATTAGTCTGCAGTTATGGGCTTATATAATAATAATATCCTCACGCCTTCCCACAAGGGTCCCCGAAGGGGTAGGCAGAGGTGTATAGGTAATACCCACACACCCACTTTCCGCCAGAGGTATATTAGGTGCCAATATTATTAATTAAATTTTTATAAATTAGGCTTATAATATTGATAATCCCAAAAAAATGGGTTTCGATACAAGTTTGGGGATCAATTTAGGTGCATACATATCGCCACGCCGGGCCCGGGGTAGGCAGAGAGAATAGAGCGCCAGTTCTCTCTAGACTTAGATACCACATTCGCTTCGTCCACATTCAACAGTCTTCATACATGCTCGTCGGTTTCGAGTCCCCGTTCCCGTCCTTCAGCGTCCGACCGATTTGACCGATTCATATTCAGTTCAATTATAAATTACCCTTTCAGTAGGACGCCATTAACAAGTCTAGTATTACCTCGGTAACAATGAGTAATCAAGTATCAAGATCAATGGTTTGCACAAGTGTTCTACACAACACGTAATAACACTCACAATTGTAAATTATTTCAAAGTAATGATTGAGACGAACGGTAATTATTTCAAATACGATCCTTCGTTTGGGAGGCAGAGTACGACCACGGTCCAACTACCTACCTACCAATCAAATCGATCGAAAACTCAAGGACGGGAACGTCTAAAGTACACGCAACCGACGAGCATGTATGAAGAGGCTGGTGAATGTTGATGAAGCGAAGGTCTGTAGGTCTAGAGAGACCTGGCACCCTACTATCACCGTCTACCCCGTGAGGGACTCGGCGTGATGGTTCATAATATGTATGTATACCTGTTCCTTCATCTCTTTATGAAAGTAATATTTTATTTGCTTAGTTAACAGTAAACAAAGTCATTGATACTTATTCAATGCTATTTGATTTACGACAATACTTACACAATATTACTTAATACTGAACCAAATATAAGAAAAAAGTTACAACCTACACGTGAATAGACTACAAGTAGAATGTCAATACTAAAATAATGCAACATGACACTAAGTACATGATGAAGATAGCCGCAAATTAAAGAACCAACTTTTTTTAATTAGAATACATCTGTTTCTTTTATTCCGGTATACATTTATATCATTATATAAATAAGAATCAGGACGTGGATTAAATAGGCAAAAAAAAAACAATGCTTTTTCTTTAAATTCATATTTAACTTGAATGAACATATTGAGAGTTAATAAACGTTCATCTACGGGCGCAATCCAGAACAAAAAAAAACTTGCCACTCAAATTGCAGCTTTATAATAATAGGGTTCTATGCCTACAATGAACTGACAAAATAAATCAATGAAAATAAACCCAGCCATAGCCAATCCTTGCACCTTCGGACCGCTATTTAAAAATTCATTTAACTGTTCACTCGTCATGCTCCCTCTGAAATAACGCGAAAATTGGCTTTATAAACAAGTATAAAAAGAAAACGAAAGAAGACATTGATGAATGAAGCGAAAAACATCTTTAAATCTAGACAGAACTGGCGCTCTACTCTCTGCCCACTCCGAGAGGGACTTGGTGCGATGGTATGTAAATATAGCTTCATGCCTT
Source organism: Drepana falcataria (assembly GCA_945859725.1). Lineage (NCBI taxonomy): Eukaryota > Metazoa > Arthropoda > Insecta > Lepidoptera > Drepanidae > Drepana > Drepana falcataria. The sequence goes on along the minus strand of OX243941.1, from coordinate 1,641,385 downwards.
CCCACAAAGGTACTTGAAATGGTAGCCAGAGGTGAGTAGGTAGTAGGTGTGTTAAGGTACTGTAGGTAGTAGGTGTGTAAAGGTACACACACACCCACTTTCCGCCAGAGATATATTTAGGTACACATATATCATCACGCCGAGTCCCTAACGAGGTAGGCAGAGAGTATAGAGCGCCAGTTCTCTCTCCTGAAATGGTAGTCAAAGGTACTGTGGGTAGTAGGTATGTACACACCAGAGATATATTTAGGTGCATATATACATACATACCATAACGCCGAGTCCCTAACGGGGTGGGCAGAAAGAATTGAGCGCCAGTTCTCACTAGACTAACATAGCACTTTCGCTTCGTCCACATTCATCAGTCTCTTCATACATGCTCGTCGGTTTCGAGAACTCTTTAGGTGAGAGATTAAAAACAACATTTTAACTGGTACTTTAGCACTGTTAACGATTACATAGAATAAATTCGAAGTAGAATACATTTTAAGACATAATTTGTATAACAATGTAACGATTATCTTTTCATTCTAGTTTCCAGTCTTGTTTGAATAGGCTTGTAGGAATATAATTACACTCAATTTATATAAGACTAGCTGTGCCCGCGACTTCGTCGGCGTGGACGGCTTTTTTATCATTCATACTTCTAATACCTTCAAGAATATGTGTACAAAGTTTCATGATGATCGGTTAAGTAGTTTTTATGTGAAAGCGTAACAAACAAACTTACATTCACATTTATAATATTAGTAAGGACATTTAGATAAGGAGTTAGTTAGACAGAGTACTCTATATTCCCCGTGTTGGAGTCGGCCTGATCACGTGTACAGTATGACAGGGATATCGATGCATGAAGGGCGACACTAGCGCAGATCATTTGGACTCTCTTGAATTTGATTAAATACCCCGATTTTTTACCACTAATTACTATTGATGGTTAGTTTAAGTGTTAGGTGAATTATTTTTCACTTTATTGAATCAATAAAGTACAGAGATATACGAAGTTTAATTTGAAAAACTTGCCTTAATTAAACAGTGCCTCTATGAACTTAAAAACAAAAGTATTTTGAATTCTTTTAAAGTACCTAAACCTTGTGACATTACTAGTTACCATAGACACATTGTACGACAAGAGACATGTACGTAGTTGATGGCAATAGAAGCCGTCGTGCGAGACCAAATGACGTTTACAATCACGAACATTACATACATTGTGCAGACAAATTACCATACTGTTGTCTATGGAATAAATACAATGACAATATTACGTCACACAGAAGCAATTTGAACAACTGGAGGAGCATGTAATGAGTTTGTGAGACTCAATACGCTGAAGAAACAAATTATATAATGTACTCACTACTCTTATGAAAATGACTGTTATATACTTCTCATCAGAAAAAATCGAAACACCTTGCAAGTTTATGTTTTATAAGGATTATCAGAAAAATTTGTATATTTAGGAATATATGCCCAATGTCGTTCAATAGTCGATTTGACCACCGTCTAGTCTAGTGGTTAGAGCTCCTGACTGCAAAACTTGAGGTCTCGGGTCAATCCCGCTGAAGGCAGATATTTGTGTGATGAACACGAGTATTTGTACCTTAGTCTTGGATGTCCTATGTATTTATGTATATATCTATCTATATAAGTAAATATATCGTTGTCTAGTTACCATAACACAAGCTTTGCTTAACTTGGGACTAGGTCAATTTGTGTGGAATTGTCCCAGGTATTTATTATTATTATAATATTAATAATACCTCATATAGTAAACTTGCAAAGCATTTTGATTTTTCTGATGAGATGTGTATGTTATAAGTTCCATTGTTCATATTATTACATACATATTTATATATATTGGCTGCCTCAGAAAATAGAAGGCCGTGGTGGCCGAGTGGTTCGAGTAGTTGTAGAGTACTCGGCCACCACGGCTTGTGTACTTATTAAAGTAGATATAGGTATATAGGTACTACTGTAATGTAAAGTGTCTGTGCTTATATTCACCTAACTTCACGTTTCTCAGCCTCTTCCTGCGAGATATCCTCCTCCACCGAGTAATCGAGGATGGATTTCACACCAAACGAACGTAGTCTGAAAATAAAGATCAAAATTATCTATAAGAATTAGAATATACGACCATTACTATACTAATATTAATGGTATGGCCGTATGGTAATACGATAAGAGACGGTACGATCGAATATACGAACACTTACGATGCTAATATTATTATAAATAAATAATTGAGTTTGTGAGGATCTATGGAGCAATCACGCCATAGCGGCTATTTGGCACAAAGATAAATTATTAGCTATAAATTATTACTACACAGGATAGGATTTCTTACGACGAATGAAATCCAATTTAAAAGTGGTGAAAAAGTCGCTAGCAACACCAACGGGATCCTCTCGCATGTTAGAATTTCGGAATCCAGTCCTTTCTAGACTTACAGACTCTCTTTATCCCATTCACCAGTCTCTTTGTACACACTCAGCGCTTTCAAGTGCTACTAATGGTCCAATCCAATGATCCAACAGTGTTGGATCGATTCGAGTTACAGATAGATTGGGAGTTTGAACGTTGCCTTCTTTTGTCTCTTCTAGAATCTTTGTTGGGAGTTAATGAATGAAATGCTTACTGTTCGATTCTGAGTTTAATTGACAATTTTTAATTTACAGGGTGTCTAAGATAATAGAACAATTGTCTTCTAACATATAGGTGTGTTGTAAATATATCCTCATGACAATGCAAAAAAGAATAGCTCCAAAGATAAGAAAATGACAACTTTAAATGGAAGTAATACTCGCTCCGAAACTGGGTTTTATAGGATTTATTTGGAAACTATGAATTAATAAAAAAGGTCGTAACATTCCACATGTATAACTTTATCGTTACAGCAGATGTTAATGTCAAAATAAGGTAACAAAAATTCAAATAAGTATGTAATTTTCTTATCTTTATTTTCTTCCTTTCATTGGCCAATCACATAGTTGAGCAACTATCCTATTTTCTAAGTCATCCTGTATTATGCATGGTGCACTGTGTCACACTGCCAGGATGGCCTCATCTCTGCCGAGAGTCGCCGTCCCTACTCCTGCCTTAAACGCCCCGGTCCCTGCTCAGTTGCTCATACTTTGACGTAAACATGTGTAGAATACCTCTCGATGGTGGGTTTGATGTTGTTCTGATCCTCTCCCGCCACGAACTGGCCGTAGAACGTAGCCTTCATGATGGCCTCGAATACCCTTTGCCCCACCACCTGACGCAACCGTTTCATTAACTGGAAACAAGACGAAAGAATTGGTTAACTTCTGGTATGACATGACATTCTGGTAGGGGCAGGACTTATTGAGTGGAATATGACTTACTGAGTAGAATATGGGTTACTAAATGGTACATTACTTATTAAGTGGGACGTCAGTTATGGTTGGGACATGAGTTACTGAGTGGTACATTACTTTATTGGGTGCGACGTCACTTACTGGATGGGACATAAGTTACTGAGGGGTACATTACTTTATTGGGTGGGACGTCACTTACTGGATGGGACATGAGTTACTGAATGGTACATTACTTATTGAGTGGGACATGACTAACTAGGGTAGTACCTATAGCCCCACTTACACTAACAGTAGACAGATTAAAATGTCAACAACGATGTGTTACGGTCGTCATACTAATGTCACGGCGAGCAAGACTGAATTGCTGACAAGGTTGAAATACCCCTGTGTTTACGTATTAATACTGAATTACTGAAGATGTCATTTTTCTATTCGGGTCTTCCCACTAGGGTGTAAGACTTGCAACCTGTTCTCGCTGGAGATATGTTTACGTGCCAACGTGACAGATGGCAAATCCCTTGTTATCTTTCAAGCATATTTGTAATAGCATTCAGGTTTCCCTTGGACGTTTTTCGCCACCGTTAAGCTCGAGGTGTGATAAATCACTGTACTTAAGGTAAGAAAAACTCATTGGTACAGTCTGGATTCGAACTTGCAATTTTTGTGTTGCAGGTGTGGAGCTCGCACCATTCGGTCACCACGGCTGTTATCAAGTTTATGGCATAAAATATTAGAATACATTTCGATATAAAAATAGATATTCGTAGAAAATAGAATCAGATACACTAAGTAGTTAAATGGGTTTTGTAAAAATTTAAACTTGAACGCATGCATGTGTAAAATTATAAGTAACAGGGAATGTAGAGAATAATGTGTATGTGTGTGTGTGTTTGTGTGTGGATGGGTGTGTTATTTATGCTATAGTTGTTATAAGCTAAATGTTTATTATATGCCGATGATCTAAAATTATTCATGGAAATAAAGTCTGAGGAAGACTGCCATAAACTCCAAAATGATGTGGACGCAATCTGTGTGGGGAGTCGCAAATAGCATGGAATTTAATCCCACAAAATGTTCCGCTATGACTTTCAGTCGAAAGCGACTACCTATCGAATACCAGTATAAACTGGAAGGCAAAATTTTGATGAAACAAACTAATATTAAAGACTTAGGAGTAACTTTCGACAGAAAATTAACGTTCCATGACCATATCGCCTTGCTCGCCAAAGAATCTTTCAGGCGTCTTGGCTTTGTCTTGAGGAATTCCCGTGACTTCAGAGGCGGACACGTGGTAAAGCTTATTTTTGGTGCTTTAGTTCGCTGTAAACTTGAGACTAGCTCGTGTGTATGGCATCCGCACGAGAGCAAGTATGCGTTGTTACTGGAGAAGGTGCAAAAGGCTTTTCTTCGATACCTTTATAAGCATATGTATGGCTATTATCCATACCCCACTAACTTTCTCCTGGGCCACCTAGGTTACAATTCTTTGGAGGTAAGACGCACTAACGACCAACTTGTAACGATGTGCAAAATCCTACATGGGAAAACTGATGCGTCCGACCTACACAGCGGACTATCACGTTTCTATGTGCCCAAAAACTATTGCCGAAATAGAAAGCACAAACTGTTCGCGGTGCCATATTGCCGAACAGTGGCGCACGCTCAGTCTCCGATCCCGAGGTCACTGACAGCACTCAATGCCCTCCTGGACTCAAGTGTAGACCCTGAATGTGATGTGCTGGCAGGTGAATGGAAGGTGATTTTGAATGAGTGTCTGGCATACGCAGAAAGAAGGCCATCTTCTTCTTGGTAATACATGTATATTAACTTTATTTATTATTACTCATATATATTTTTTTAACTTATACCACCACATTAGCGTAAATGACCACGTTGTCGTGCTAATTGTAAATAAATAAATAAATAAATAAGTAACTGTTAAATAAGAAATTATTCTATTGGATGAAGTAACTTCTCCGTATCGTCATAGTTCATTTCCTTTAACCAGTTGATCAAAGGTTTTTTACATTGATGTTTAGATTTAGTGTTAATCGACAATACTTTATTCGCTTTATTATATAAGTAATTACCCAAGATCATTAAGATACTCGCCGCAACCCACAACCACCTCGACTAGAAATTGGTGGGGCGCGTCTTCGTGGTTGGCGCTATCTACGTAGCTAATCCGCCAATCACCATACACGGTGTTATGCTGATTCCAAAAAGACCACCGAAAATAATATTAACAAATTTGTTCTATCTCACTCTGCATGATTTTTTTACATAATATTTGCACATCAGCCAAAAGTTTACAATAATTCCTCTGTTAGCGACAAAAATTTTGGCTCAATGCATTGATGTAAAAAAGAATAGATACGTCTTACCGCGCTCGGCTTGGCTAACTCAACACAAGCTAATTGGCTTGAGTCAACTTAGTCGCAGCTTGACTGGCAACGACGTAGCACTCATACAGCATTTAGGAAAAATGCCTTCTTAGGTGCTTAGAAACTGCAGAACATATACTGGCCGAGTGTAAAAAACAAGAAGGATGTGTCTTTTCATTTGTAAGTAAGTAAATTTGTTTTATCTATCAACATTATGAAAATTTAACATTAAATTTTAATCTGAATTAACTCCTGCGACGATGCCACTGCGCCACTCGCGCGAACGAGACAAGTAGCGCGTTACGGTTAAGAGCGAAATAGAGAACGTTTAGAGCTCGACATATTGGCACGTGGCTGTGCTGTTATCCCTTTCTGACAACTAGGATTCATATACTTCGTGTTCTTTTAATGTCATCAGTGTGCTTAATGCCGTTGTGTGAGTTGTGTATTGTAGCTATATGTAGGTATAGCATACAATTTGCCATGTTTATACTTCATATTCAAGGAGTATAACGTCTCTTTAGATAAAACCTCATTGGCTCAATGTATACTTTTAGCTCATTTCCAACTCCTTAGCGTCACAGTTTCGACACATTGTTGGCCTGACAATGACGGGAGGTGTGCCGCAAGTAGGCGTTAGAAATATTGAAAATATTCCAAGGTGAAACATAAATAAACATTTGTGAAAAACTTACCTACGTATGTAAAATTTGCCACCAAATCTTAATACTTTTATTCCTATGCCATCCGTACAATAGAGTGGCAACGCGGACATTGCTAGGAGCTCCAGGTGCGTGGCTAAGATGTTCCTAAGTTTTCTGTACAGTGATTAGTCACACCACGATCTTAACGGGTAAGGAAAACATCGAGAGGAAACCTGCATACGTTTGAGAAGGCATTCAAAACGTAAACATGCGTCGTTGTTGTGGGATCTCTTAAGAAAGTATACACTTATGCAATCCAGTGGCAAATACAAGCCGGTAGCAAATAAGGGGTTGATAGATGGCTAACCAATCCAGCCTAGCTCGCGAATCAGCAACGCTCTAAGCCGAGGTCCGTACCCCACAGGGGCAGGGCAGGTATATAGGGGAAGACAAATATATAAATTACGCTTACATTTATATATTCTGAAATTGTATAAAAAGAGAAGAGCCGTGGTGGCCGAGTGGTTCGAGTAGTTGCCTGCGACACAAAGATATCAAGTTCCACTGAGTTTTTCTGAACTTAAGTACAGTGATTAGTCTCACCACGAGCTTTACGTTGAAGGAAAACATCGAGAGGAAACCTGCATACTATTAATAAGCAATTCAAAGGCGTATGTATATGCGTGCTTGTGTAACGGCGATGGACTCGCCATCTGTCACGTTAGCACCTAAAATATATCTCTGGCGGAATGTGGGTGTATGGGTACTACCTAAACACCTCTGCCTACCCCTTCGGGACCCTTGTGGGAAGGCGTGAGGATATAAAAAGAGAATCATAACGGAAGAGTGACAAGTAAACTAAAACTAAACCTAAAAACTAAAGTCTCTCATAAAATGGTTTTCACTGTGTTTGCTTAGCATCCGGGATGTGCATGGCTTTAATCTCGCTATAATTCGGCTAAGTACCAAAAGTTCCCTTAACTAACGCTACGAGAGATAACTAGAAGGAAGGTAACTTAAAACCATTTCAGTGAGAGAGATTGTATGCAACCGGAAGCAATATTAATGTTGTGTAGCAAAAAGATTTAGCACTAGTGTGTGTCTGAATAACTATTGCTTATAATGTATGGATATACACATTTTTTCTGGCCGTTACGGTCCAAGTCGTAGACACAAGGTCAGACGTGTGACTTTAGGCATTATAATATTGGAACACTCTACAACATTTGCTAAAGAAAGTCATGTTACGTTGCAAGAAGATGCAGAGGAAGACCACGTTCCAACTACCTATGTCAAATCGATCGGACGCTCAAGGACAGGAATGTCAAGAGTACTCGAAACCAATGAGCATGTATGAAGAGACTGATGAATGTGGACGAAGCGAAAGAGGTAAGCGTAAAACCGCGGGTTAGAGCTTGTAATGAAAACAAAACACATTACAATATTCGATGAACCTAAATCTATACTCAAGAACCTAGCGCGTATCGCCTTATAAAATTGCTCTTGACGACATGCTAATAAAAATTGAGCTCACGTGCCCAATGTTTAGGTGCTAATTTAAGTGTGTACTAGGATTTGGATTGGTCAAATTTCTACGCCGTTCGCAAGCAAATTCCTTGCCTTTTGACGGTTGTTTTTGTATGAATAACCGAGTCCTTCGGCCATATTCTATGTGCAGCATTAATTCAAGTACCTCACTTCAAAATATTGAAGCGGTAATGCTTCTGTAAATTGCTTGCGAACTAGTGGCCGACCAGATCGCAAACACAACGTAGCGTCAACGCAACGACAGTGCGGGCACGCCGCCCGCGCTCTTCCCCTCCTGAAAACTACAAAAAGATGCAGCCGCATCGCAACATTTTCTCGGTACCACATCGCAACTACAAAAAGCTGCAGCGACACTATTCACACGTAATCACTGCTTGACAGCATTTTGTCGTTGCGACATGGTGTGGTTGTGGTACGTGTGAAGAAGCCCTAAAGCCTAAAAGCCGCACAGCAAAGTGGGTAAGCGAGAGTGTGAATGTAAAAAGCAAGAAAGGCATGTTACGTTGGTTTGGACATGTAAAAATGTGGAGAAAGATTGACGAAACAGACACACAATGCGAAAGTGTGTGCAAGAAGAGGCAGAGGAAGGCCACGTTCCAACTACCTGGATCAAATCGATCGGACACTTAAGGACTGGAACGTGAAGAGTACTCGAAACCGGCGAGCATTATGAAGAGACTGATGAATGTGTACAAAGCAAAAGAGGTATGTAAGTCTAGAGAGAACTGGCGCTCTACTCTGTCTGCCTACATATGCACTATTACTTAAAGTACGTCACGAAAAGGTATAAATATACTAATCGCGTTAAGTTTCAATAATAATATGTACCTACCTACCTACCTACCTATCTACACATGAAGTGCAGTCTGCTTCTGTAACTGGTACATACCGGTTAGTTTTTCATCGCTTCGCGCGACACACTGACAGACACATGAAACCGGTTAGATACTATTCCAGTGTACTGAATTGACAACTTAAAAAACGTGTTTGCCTCACTATTCAAAGATCTGGATGCCCCACATATATGGCAGCCAAATGGAGAGAACATGCGCATGCGCATGCAACACAAAGATTGCAAATTCTAATCCCGACTGAACCAATGAGTTTTTCTGAAATTAAGTACAGTGATTAACCACACCGCGAGATTTGCGGAAAAGGAAAACATCCGAGAGGAAACCTGCATACGTTTAAGAAGAAATTCAAAGTATGCATTGTCGTGGTTGAGTAAGGGCGATATTCTGCCATCTGTCACGTTGGAACCTAAAATATATATCCGGCGAGAAAGCCACTTTGGGGAACTTTGTGCATAGTTGCCTAGTGCCCATAGTACCAAGCTGTGCTTAGTTTTTGTACCACTAAGGTGGGAATCCAGCATCCCGACCAAAGATGGCGAGAGGTGCGGTGGTGGATGTTTAAAGGACCGTTAAAGTGACAATATGGAACTATTTACTCATGAAACCACTTTGTAAACAACATAAAACGAGAATAAATCGTAAAAACTTGCTTATCAGTATAATTATCACCATACACGGCTCACCATGACCCGTTCACGCAAGGTTCTCAAAGGATTCGTTAACAATCGCACACTTCGGAAAAAAAAAAAAAAGGCATCATATGCTCTGATTCATATTAAGAACGGTACAAATAGGCTCATAAAAGCTACATATTAAAAGCTGCCTAAATATAAAAAAATATTCACTATTATTATTGTTATTTATTTATTTATCAGATGACAAGATCCATTTACATTTTAATTACAATATTTCATATATTGTATATATATATATGTCGGAGAATACATGTGGTTAGCTTTGTCTATGGGAAGCAAACTTTGTAAAATAACTTTATTACCTACGATTAGGCTTAGACCTTGGACGGCACATGGTTGTCAACGTAGCCGCGATCACAGGACTAAGGAAACTATTGTTTAGAACTATCCCAAAAGGATGTTCGCCAGATGTTGGACAAAGATCCATAGAAAGATCCTTTAATAATGTTTGGAAGAGAGTCCATTATTGCATTATGAGAGAAATGGGGTTTTTGGAGTAAGACCAAGATACCACAGTCTTAGCCACGGGGACGCAGCGAACAGTTGTCCTGGTAATCGCGGATTCGTTTATCCTCGCGTCTGAGTCTATCGTGTACATAACTATCATATACTCTCGTTATGATTATCTCGACTCCGATAATCGAATATCCGCGTTACCGCGAATGCTATATTACACATAATGATGGGTAATAACAGCAAGAACGGTAATACTTCATCGGGTTCTGTCTCGCCGCCCCGACATTATATATATATATACCTAACCAATCTACCTGTACATCCTACTAATATCTATATATATATAAAAATGTTATGGTGGTTTGTGTACGCTTATAAACTCAAGTTCTGCACCGATCGAGCCGAAATTTTAGCATGATATATGTATATATATATTGTTTTTATCTGTTTTTTTTGCATCAGTCACATATCCACAGGGAGCGTGGCAGGGAACAGCTAGTGTATTATAAATGCGAAACGTGTGACTGTTTGTTTCTACTCAATCAAGCCAGAACGGCTGAACGGAATTGAATGAAATTTGGCACAGAGATAGAGTTGGAATAATACGGATATGTTTTGTTTCGAAAATAAATCTAGATAAAATTGTACTAATGAAATCGATTTTGACATGGGTGAAATAGCGGGGCACAGCTCGTACAGACTAAGTAAATTCCTAGTGTATACGTAATCTGTAAATGCAGGTTTATCTCCTAGAATCTGTGTCTATACAAGCTATAACATTAAACTGTAATTAATTTTACTATTGAGATCGTAAATTCTGCCAAAATAAACCGAATAATATAAACGAAAGTCGACATGCTCGTGAGGATGTTTGTTCGTGGCAAACTCTACTGAACGAAATTTATATTTTACGCGGGTAAAGCCGCGTGGATATAGCTAGTTATTATATATAGGTACTAATATTATAAAGAGGAAAGATTTGTATGTATGTGTGTATTGAATAGGCTCCGATACTACTGGACCGTTTGAAAAATCTTCCATTAAATGTTTGAGTATTATCGTTACACACTGATTACCTATGAGTGCACACGCACACGACATTAATAGAGTCAGGTCATACTCCCAGTATCTCGCGACCCCCACGACTAGAAACTGTTGGGGCGCGTCTTCGTGGATGGCACGTAGTTCGTTAAAATTCCCTTTCGTTTGTTGCATACACACCTTGCACTAGTGTCTTTAGACTTAAACAGTAATCAAAGTTAACTCACATGATACTAGAAACGAGTTTTCATAGAATACAAATAAAATTAGAGTTTTTCCTCTGAGACAGACGGCGAGCAAAAAGTATATTGTAAAAAGTAGGTAGATCTGCCGGCAATCGAAGCCTCCCGAGTTCGTGAACGGCATTGCAATTAATTCCTTATCAACATTACGACCTGCTTTATACTTAGGTGTAAGAATGAGCAGTTTCGTTGGCCTATACGGTATTATGCAGGTGTCTGCCCCCCGTCTGGGCAGCCGGCGGGCCCCACGCATGCGCAAACACACCGCAAAACCCATTCATACCCAGTTATCTAACCATTCTCGTTCGATTTTTCAGGACATGCCACCCTAAAGTTCATATCGATTGCAATAAATTTGCAAATTTTGCAATTGCAAAAAATTGTCGTAAATCGTTTATCTAATACGTGTAGGCGTGTAAAAAAGTATGTACCTTAAACAATGCGTACAGCGCAAATCGAAGGACACGGCACTCATGTTTCGCGAGCTATTTCCGACCGGCGTTAGTACAATGCTGGCGGACATTCTTACGTAAGACTCACCATGGCATTGTTCTCAACGACCCAGTTGACGGAGCAGATCTGGTAGACGAAGTAGGCACGAACCAGCTCGCTGGTCTTTTTGCTTTTGAAGGCATCCTTGGGGCTGTTAAAGGTGAGGTCGAGGTCGTCCCGCGGGCGCGGCGCGGCGGACAGGGCGCGCGCGTGCCGGGGCGCACTCGCGGAGAGCCGTCGGATCAGAGCCATGGTCGCTACGTCTCGCACCATCACACGACACGCGCGTACACTGCGGCCGACACCTGACAACTGAGCTGACACTGACATCCGCTCGATACCGACTCGACTGCGCACGCAGCCGATCCAATTTTAAACCGGCGAAGCGTCGCGGAGGTGTGTCTGAGGCGCGCGCCGTCATTGGCCAACTGTCAAGCTAAGCCAGCGGCAAGCCAAAAAATTACTAGACATTTTATTCTGGAAACAGCCAGCTATATGCAACCTGTGTTGGAAACCGGTATTATCAGATCATTATGAAATGTGGATAATTATTATGACTGCTGAAAAGTTGAATTTAGCCTCTAGTAGACCTGACTGCTTCTAAATGTGATTTTCTTCAGATATTAACGAAGATTCGAATGAGCTTACTGTAATGAGGCCAAAAATCGCAATAGCAACATTTGCTCATAGCACATATTGTATAAGAAATAGGTACACGTGGGTTTGTATTATATAACAGTGCGCTCGAGGTCGGTTACGTCGGCAAAGGGTTCAAGCACCCGACAAAGCCTGCGAGCGCAACAGACCGTGAGCTCTGAAATTAATGACAGCGAATTTTATTAAAACATCAGCTAGGTCATTTAAATTTTTAACCCCTTGATTTTTCCTATTTTTGATTAAACTTTATTATCATTATACAATCTTGCACGCGGTTTTTATATACATATTTTTTTTAATTTTATTTGGTTTCCAACCAAAAAAAATGATACCACAAGGAATACTATTTATATACTTATATATATATATATATATATATATACACAGGAAAAGTAAAATTTACAAACAAATTCAGGTTATTTACACCATTTCAACTAAAGAAACTCGGAAAATTCTAAAGATCTGTGCTTTATTGCATTCGTCTCATCCGAGGATAGGATAACCATTAGGAAATTTACATAGAAATCACCACGCCGAGTCCCTCTCCAGATTTACATACCTCTTTTGCTTGGTCCACATTCATCAGCCCCTTCACCAGCTCGTCGGTTTAGATTACTCTTGAAATTCCCATCGAACGTGGTCTTCCTCCGAATCTTCTTGGACTCATTTTCGCTTTGTATATCTATCTGTTTCATTAATCTTTCTTAACTCATCCTTTCTATATGTCCAAACCAGCGTGCCTTTATTCATATTTAGATACAAACACACCCTCGTTCACGCCAGTTGCTTTATGAATCTCTTCACTGCGGATTCGATCTGAGACCGTTAAGATAAATGATGAACGTTAAACGATATATTCTAGAGAAGAAGATAGATAAGGTACACAAAACAATCGAACGGAGCGCAACTTATTGTGGATCAAATAATGTATTTAAACCACAGAGATCTACGGAATCATGCAAAAACAATTCATCGAAACTGGTTCAATCGTGTCATTAACGACTTTTTGCGAAAGTATCGTAGGTACATCAATGTTGATATTTACAAGGTAAAATTTTCTTTCCCTTTTTTATTTACTTACCGATTTGTTATTTCAGCCGACCGTCAATAAGTCGAAAGATAAGTAACTGAAGCCGCGGTAGCTGAGTGGTTCCAGTAGTCGGCTGCAACGCAAGGATTCCAAGTTTCAAGTCCAGTCTATACCATTAATAGTACCACGAATTTTACATTGAAGGAAAGCATCTTCAAGCCTACTTACGGTTGAGAAGAAATCGAAAGTCTTATATACGTCTGTCGTGCTTGAGTAATGGCGATGGATTCTCCATTTGCGCGATGCCACTTAAATATATCTCCGGTGATTAAAGGAGTCTTAGATATAGTACTTTTGGATTAAAAAAAGGTAATTATCGTAAGGTGTATGCTAAATTTTATGTTTTATTATGATGATCGGTTTAGTAGCTAAGACGAGAAAGCGTGAAACAAACCAACTCACTTTTCCATTTATACATTATACATCAATGCATATATATAATGTATAAAAACTGTTCTACTGCAACAGACGTAGTCAGAGCCCACATTACCTAACCATTTTAGCGAACAACATTTAGGTACCCACCGCAATAGCATACCTACAGTCTGACTATTGAATAATATAATGGCGTTGCTTTCCCTCTTTAGCATTACTCAGACTAAAATAACAAAATATTATGCGCATATAAATAATTAAATATTATTATAATGACGTCAATGCGGTCATTCACCGAATAACCCTAGTCAGCATCAGCAAAAGATATTGACACTCACAGGGATAACATGAAATGTGTAGAATACGTGTTCAAATTTCATAGAAAGGTAGAAAAAGAAAGATTTTTTCACATAAAGGCAGCGCTAAAGTACCTAACAATATAACTTGTAATAATAAAAAACACTTTTGTAAAGAGAAAATACAAAAAAAAACCAGTTGAAAAAATATAAGTAAATCCAACACCCAACTTTACCCCTTTACCCCGGTCATTTGTACCAGTATGGTACATATGACCGGCGTATAGGAGTCTAATTACTTAATGACGAAAAGAAAAATTATGTTACCCGAACCGCGGCCTACCCACCTGAGTGTTAATCGAACGTGTCGGATAAATTACGAGTGTCGATAGATTTGTTCCACAAAGATTCTGATATTTTCCGATAATCGATGAGAAAAGAAGCATGCGGTAGCGTAATCCCATACTACTCCAGTTTGGCTTACAGCCCGCCATACCGTCAAGAACACATTGATAAGAAAAACCATTCAACAATTCGCTCCAGGCAGTTTTTAACTTTTGCAGATGTCATAGTTACCTTTATTTTTGTGCCAAAACAATGTTAACATATACAATGTTATGTAATTAAAAAGAATTGCACAACTAATAATCGTCGTGTAGCTATTTAGGTCCGAAAATCAACGTGCCATACTTTTCCGACAGATCCAAATGGCCGCCATACCTACCGCGGCAAAGGAGTAATAATTTTTCATGCACAAAAAATTACAACGACCTTCTCATTATGCACCTAAATACATCTCCAGCGAAAAGACGGCACCTTTGTAAATAGTCTCGTGTGGAAATTGGTTCCTATTTTTCACATTTCTCGAACGTTGACAAGTAGGCGCTAATCTACCCAATACTCATTCTCAATTCCTCCATATTTACACAAACTCAACGTGATAATTTCGCGACTTACTGGAAAAACATCTAATTTACCTTATGACTGTTACCATTATGCCTTTAATTTTGTACTTTCCAAACCATATTTATCCCTAAAGCATTGGGAATACCAATGTACCAATGTACAATGTACCAAATACCAAGTACTTCAATAAGTACATACATGCATCATCACGCAGTCCCACAAGGGGTAAACAGAGAAAGTAGACCGCAGTAGTCCCCTCTTATAGACCTCTTTCGCTTCATCGTCAGCCCAAACCTTCTTTAACACATCTCACGCCATCTACGGGAAATTCACCCGAATACCTACCTTGGAACAGGTAACTGCGCGGTTTCAAATGCTGTAGGAATAATTCCCCATTGGGGTGTCCCCAAGGAATGCAGCATGGGGTCCTTCAAGAAGGGTGTCAAAGGATTCCAGCAGCATCAGTAGCGACCGAACGATACCCCTGTAGTACACGAAGGTAGGTACTATACTTCTCATCAGAAAAATCTAAACACCTTGCAAGTTTATGTTTTGTACTATTCACACTTAAACGACATTTGACATATACATTCCTAAATATACACATTTTTCTGATAATCCTTACAAAACATAAACTTGCAAGGCGTTTCGATTTCTCTGATGAGAAGTGAATTAAATAAAAATGGTTTTTCATCCAATCCAATTACTGTTACTAGGGAATAAAACAAAGAAATCCTGTATACATAGATATTTTTATTTGAAAAATACTTCGTGTAACTAACTAATCACAATATGGCATTCTAAGACCGAAATAAAGTTTTTACAAAAACAGACTCCCACTGCCGTGGAAATGACAGCTCAAGTCACCGCCCATTTCACGCGGGTTGCACTACGCCAATATGTACACCGTTCATTTAGAATTTAGCCTTACAACTCCAATCACAATTGCCAAATACTATATACATCTATTTTTTATTGACGAAACGCAGACGACGAAAATCGCTTGGTATAGTCCCTTGGCACAGGTCTTAACAAAATTTTATTTACCAAACCTGGAATGATCTGTCAATGAAGAATGAATGTTAGAACAATCGACTTTTCATCTTATACGATAACTATAGAGCTGATTTTAGTGAGTAGAGCACACAAATCAGTGCAAGCGACTCTTTACAAAGCGATTATCGTAATGTTGCTATTGGATCGTTATCCATTTGAGAATTTGATTAATTAACTCTGGTGGACAATATTATGGCAATCGAAAGCCAAGTTGCGTTAAATTATAATTAATGAGAATTACTTCGTATGCTATGCACTATATATTTGCATATTAAATCGATTAAAAAAACAACAACCGTACTGTTTATTCTCTTTATACTGAATGATGCATTCAATTATTTCTCTTAAACACCGAGCATTAGTCTAAAATAACGCTAAATTTGAGTTATGCAGACTAAAAATATCGATTACAATCAATAAAAATAAATAAATTATCTATGCCTCCTTGACTGGCAAGCACGCTTAAGGAGACATCTCGTTTATTATTTAAATAAAAAGAGGGCCAGTGTATAATCACTGTAACAAATTATAAAGGTTCGTAAACCATAAATGTTGCTCACTAATACAAACCGCTACAACCACTTTAAATATGCATTGTTTGGGTATATTCAACCTAAAGACATAATCTATACCTTCCCATCCCGTGGACCCATGAAGGGATAGGCAGAGGTGCAATAGCACCCTATTCTCTAGGTGCCAACGTGACAGATGATTTTGTCGATCGATCGACGATCTTCACTGTAAAGCTCGTGGTATGATTAGCCACTGTAATTAAGTAAAGGTAAATTAAACCTAATAACCTATTTTCTTGATTTCCACCTAAATACTCAAAGTAATACCAAATAGCACTGAGCTGTTGATTATAGAACGTAAGGATTTATATTTCAGCATTTCAAGTGATTTCTTGATTCAAATTGAGCCTTAATTTTGAAACAAACAAAACTGAGACTGATGAATGTGGATGAAGCAAGAGGTCTTTATGCCTAGAGAGCTGGCAGTCTACTCTCTGCCTACCCCGTGAGTGTCCCGCCTATGTATAGACAAGTCAAAACATTTATTTTTCAGACAATAACAAATCCATATTCAAAGTGGTGTACCTCATCACATTAATATTTATAAAGAAATATAGGAATATCTTACACACGTTGGTTTATATCGAAATATAACAATCCTTAACAATACTCTACCGTTTAATATGTACAATCATACTTACATTGTATATTATGTATGTTTTATTGATATTGTGATTCCGTGTATCATTCCAAAGTCCCGATCATATAATTAATCCTTAAAAAAAAAGGTAAATAAGTCACCATGTTGCGGAAAATAATGGAACTGGATAATGTAATTAATCGATTATAAAATGATTTAGGTATCCACCTTCAATGCATGTTCTGGTCGGTCATTTTATATAAGTGTTGTGTAGTAGTATTTTGCAGTTCTTTCGTTTGTATGAATATTTCTCAATATTTTTCAAGCATAAGACACGCCAATAGGCAATATTTATTCTTTACCCATCTAAGATATTCAAGGCCTGAGATACTAAAAACGAATAACTCAAATCATTGTTTATCTAAGTTAGTGAGGACGAGGA
This sequence comes from Drepana falcataria, assembly GCA_945859725.1. Lineage (NCBI taxonomy): Eukaryota > Metazoa > Arthropoda > Insecta > Lepidoptera > Drepanidae > Drepana > Drepana falcataria. The sequence goes on along the minus strand of OX243941.1, from coordinate 1,623,711 downwards.
AGACCACGATGCGTCGCGTCTGACGGAACAAGAATTCTACACTTTGGAACAGATACTTTTTTAAATAATCGTATTAAAAGAAAAATATATATAATTATACTCTCCATAACTCGGGAGACACTGAACTCTTGACTTCAAGGAGGCCTATTGTTTAATTTCCATTCAGTTTTGTGTCTACAAAATATACCTAAGTGATTCAATATGCCCAAATGATAACTACGATAACTACAAGGCCTTGTATGTAATTGCAATCATTACTGAAGAACGTATGAGTGATCAAGGTATATCTGTCGGTCTATAAATCTGCTGCCTTCAAATTTGCGAAGAATATTCATTCAGGACCACAGGTTGAGTATTAAATCAGGGACGGAAAAGGACTAAAAACGGCGCACAAGCAACATCACACTTTACGCCCTCTCACATTAGGTCGATAGCTAAACGCACGACTTCATAAGTGGCGCTGCAGTCCGTTTAACTTTGACGAGGAATTTGTATGGGCACCCAAATACCGACTTTGTGCTGTTCATTGTAAGCTATAATATAGCTCGTTTATCATTGAAGATGGCGTTAACTGGCCGCCATCTTAAAATAAACGTAAATTAATTTTGGCGCGATTTTATCATAGTGACAGCAAGATAAAAGTTCAACACCATTATTTCTCTATTATTTTAAGATAGTAAATTTTATTTAAATAATATAAGTAGTATACAGCGAGATAAATAATACAAAACTAGGAAGAATAATAAATGTGTATAATAGAAGCAATTTGATACTTTTAATTAATACTCTCGATATTCAATCATGTATAAAACATTATATGCGACTTTACATTGATGGACTTCTATGTAATATCTGAATTACGTCGAAACCCTTTGCCTTAGACCTTAGTTAGAAGCCGTAAGGTTCATTTTACATTAATACATTGTGAGAGTGAACATTAGTCTTTCACTTAAATTAATATCTTATATTGAATTGAACACTTCTTAACTTTAGTCCCTTATAAAATGTCTAAGAAAAAAGAGTTCATGAATAGTTCAGACACTTGTCAGATGTTGGTCTAAGCCCAGACTTACTTAAGGGTTGATCTTAAACCATTTACGGGAATAAAGGGGGAACTATCATTAATTTATTGCTTCACGACAAAGGCGTCATATTACTTATGTAGTCATCAAATCACAAATACTTAAGTGTTTCAAAACCTTGTTAATCAGACATGATAACGTATAATCAACTTAAATTCATATACAAGTGTGTATATATATATATATATATATATATATATATATATATATATATATATATACTATACGTATATATATACATCCTTACTAATATTATAAATGTGAATGTAAGTTTGTTTGTTACGCTTTCACGCAAAAACTACTTAACCGATCATCATAAAACTTTGTACACATATTCTTGGAGGTATTAGAAGTAACATAGGATACTTTTTATTGAAAAAAATTATTTTTTTTAAACTCAAAAAAGCCGTCCACGCCGACGAAGTCGCGGGCACAGCTAGTATATTATATTATTCAATGGAATATTTTTGAGTGTAAGAACATATAGACAGGAAAAGATAGAAATATTTGCTTCTGTTGCTCTAATTAATATCCCCATTGTCGTTTACCTTCAACCCCTATGTACAGATATAGGCCTATTATAATAACGTCACTCATTAATAAGTAATTATTACGTTGCGTTTTTTGGGGTTGAAACAAAATCTCATTTGTCATTTCTCTTATCGATTTTATAATAGAATATAAATAGAAAATTATAGTCCTGGTTTCGAATAGGCGACGGATGCCACCTGTCACGTTGGCACTTAATTATATCTCCGACGAGAGGAGGGTAGTCACATGACTGCCTACGCTTTTCCTGTGTGCGAAGGCAATTAAACATCCTTCTATTATGTATTTAGATATAAAGATGAAAAATACTTTCAACTACTATTAGTAATTTTGAATGGAATACACATATAATAAGCGCGAGCTCTTTTGAGATTCAAATTTAATAATAAATAGTTTATAGTACAACATAAATATGGTAAATCATATGAAATGCATATCAAATACAATACACACTATAACTCTCCGAACACAGAGTGGCAACGCGCAAGTGATACTTCGGTATCGTGAGCGTAAATAGGCTACGGTAACCGTTTCCCATCAGGTAGGCCGTATGCTTGTTTGCCACTCTTGTTGTATAAAAAAAAAATTACATACCTATACCTAGGTATTTCACTGGAATTACCGACTCTTTATTAAACAATGGATATAAACGTAATGGGACCGAATGACGTAGACACAGCATGAAATTCTAGAAATGATCCTTGTAGTTAGGTGGTAAACTGACCGCCGCTGCAATACAGGCTTTCCTATTACGCCAGCTACCACATTGGAACAAACGTTGGCTCCAATATAAATATATTGGAGCCAATGTGTAAGTATTCTAATTTATAATCAAGGAATAGATTTTACCGGCTTCTTAAATATCAGGTTATTGATTAAAACGCAGTATAAAATACAGTACTAAGTAGCATGGCATTAAGGAGATATTAGAATGCTAAATATAGCTGCCAATTCTATCGGTCTATTGTGCAACAAAAACGCTAATATCGACTTTATATTCTAGGGTGTACGAATGTTTTTTAATTGTATCTCGTAGCCTGAGTTCCGGGAAGTTTTGCTACTTAACTTAACATAGACGAAACCGAAAGGCCTCCAGCCAGACACTTATGGGCTAAGCAAACAAAGCTACGGGCACCCCTGTGGGGTTCGGACCTCGGCCTAGTGCGTTGTTGGTTCACGAGTTATTTAACTGGACTGGACCGTGTAATATCATCCTAGTAATGTTATAGCAAGAAGCCGTGGTGGCCAAGTGGTTCGAGCAGTTGCTTGCGACGCAAACGTCGCAAATTCGAATCCCGACTGTACCAATGAGTTTTTCTGAACTTAAGTACAGTGATTAGTCACACCACGAGCTTTACGGTGAAGGAAAACATCGAGAGGAAACCTGCATACGTCTGAGAAGAAATTCAAAGGCGTATGTATAGACGTGCTTGAGTAACGGCGATGGACTCGCCATCTGTCACGTTGGCACCTAATATACCTCTGGCGGAAAGTGGGTGTGTGGGTATTACCTATACACCTCTGCCTACCCCTTCGGGGACCCTTGTGGGAAGGCGTGAGGATATATTATTATTATTTAATATTATAAATGCCAAAGTTTATGACGTCGATGTTTGCTCATATACGAAAAGACTACAGAACGGAATTGGCATATATTATTAGCTGCATTAATTCGAAAAGAAACTCTACGAATGAAATCAAATTTTACGCGGGCAAATCCGCAGGGCATGGTTAGAATAAAAAAAAATATCGCCATTCAAATAAATGCTCGTGTCTACAAATCGTCATCGGTACTTTCGATCTGTCAATATCCATGTATCGACATCAGTTTCGCTCCTAAATGCTCTGCTCTCCTGGTACACAAATATGAAAATGACGGAAAGATTCTATCTTAACACTGGGAACGCCTAGAACTGCTACTAAATGCGTGCTCGGAATATATTAAAATCCATTGATGTATACAATATACTAGATTAGCAATGTTAAGGACAAGACATTGGATTCCATAGTATTCTTTCGAGTTGCCATGATTAAAGTTGTTCTACAACCTATTTAATTAACATTCAAAAGGTGGGAGAATTTTCAATCATGGTCAATACAATATATTGGGTCTGAGACCACAATAGCCATACAGATATTACTTCGAAATGTGAAACTTATCGCATTAACATAAAGTTAAAATTCCAATAAAGCCATTCCGTTTACGAATTCGATTTGAAGTGTCCAATAAAGTCATCGCCAGCCAAAAAATTTAAATAAATTCGTAATAATAATAATTTCCACACGCGGTTTCGGTAAAGACAAACTCGACCAATCACGCCCTAGCATATATTTACAAAGCCGTGTTTCAATACGCACTGTACAAAAATACCTATAACTCATATTAGTTGTATTTTCGCCACACTATGTACAACACCTAATCGTCACAAAGTTTGGTGTCACCAATTTATTGATAGTTACCTTCATATAATATTAATATAACTATGTGTATACATAACATATAGGTACCTACTATAAACTAGAGTATAAAATTTTAATTCACACGAAAAATATAAAACGTATTCAGCTATTTAATGTAAATAAATGAAAAACTATAGCGTTATATATGTACGACTCACACACGTAGTGATTATATTAAGTTTTTTAATTTTATTATAGGCACAAATGAACATTATTGAGTGCCTATCAAGCTAGCTCAGTAGGCGAGGGATTAAGTCCTACATAATATTATATTTGACCTCAAACCTATCCCACATTCATACATTAAAGTACCATTACACTGTTCCAAACAAACGCCATCATTTTCTACACTAATAAATAAGATTGAAGTCTCTGTTTGTAGTATCAAAACAATGGAAGTACTATCTATCTATCCGTCTGTATGTACCAGCTAATCTCCGGCTAGATTTTGACGGTACTTTCACTGGCAGATAACAAAGGTTGTAAGGAGTAACTTTATTATTTTCTGGTTATAGATAGCGCCCCACTATTCTTCCTTACAGTTTATAGTGTAAGTGTGCAACCTTCCACTAATGTTTGAGTTTTGTCGGTACACACTGATTACCTATGAGTGCACACGCACACTACTATTAATAGAGTCGGGTCATACTCTCCGCATCCTGCGACTCTCTCGGCTAGATATTGGTGGGGAACTTCGTGTATGACACTATCTACATTTATTAATTTTCTATGTATTTATTTATTTTTCATATACCTACATGTTTAATGTTATTTTACGCGGGTTAAACCGCGGGTCTCAGCTAGTTAAGAGTATATGACAGAGACGGCGTCGGTCGAATGTTTCAGTTCACATCACACAGACTATATTTCATTAAAAATATCATATATTTTTTATATATGAAATAAAATATCAAAGCTGCCAATTCGCTGTTACATAGACTGCGAGAGGAATGTCTTTTGATTTTGTATATTAAATATTGCGTTAGTATATAATAATTAAAAGAACTTTAGATAACTTTCACTCTACTTAGTAAACATACTTTATATAGGATATCGCACTTTCATGACAGCCATCCAAAGAGATGGAACCTATTAACTGTCACTGTCGTTTGTTTTATAATTTGATCATGACACGGACACCAGTCCTTTGGTCTTGTCATTAAAATACTTGGTAGCTGTAGCACGCATTTCAATACTAACCGGAGTTTTTGAAGCAGAACATAATATGCATTTACGTTGGTAATAAGTTTAAGAAATAAAATTATATATCAATTTACATAAAAAGCCTTCTAAAGACATTTATTTCAATGTCTATAAATCGGTTACTCAATGGAACCTTAATGCACAATATGACACACTACCATCCCAAAAACAACGAAAAAAACCGATCCGCTCTGCTCGAATCCCGCCAAAAACCCTGTCAATGTCAATCTATCTCAGAACATGTCAAAAGCATTGCACTATTCCAACATCGAGCTTCGATGACCGTTTAAAAGAATATCAAAAAGGCGATTCACACCGCAAGCCACGACTCTAATGTAAAGTCACGACCACACACTTCACTCGGACAGCAAGTTCGGATCGATAGTGTAGAGCCAGCTTTACAAATCGACCCGTAAGGCGCTACAATTTCGACGTACGACCTAATATTAGTAGGATACAATGACTTAGTAGCTAGTACAGTCCGACCTCCGTCGAAGCACTTTCTAGAGGTCTTGTGAACACTCACTGCCACACCCGCCCTTGCCAGGCAGATCAATGAAGGATTACCTGAAAAATATATATAATATCAGGTTAAGCTTTGTATTTATACTAGATGCCTTAGAAAGTGCAATACTAAAGTTGCACAAATATGTGATATATCCTCACGCCTTTCTTTAGTCACAAAAACTCTTTGGTACAGTCGACATTCGAACTCGCAATATTTGTGTACAGGCAACTATTCGAACCACTCGGCTACCACAACTCTATCACAAATATATGATAGAATAAATAATGTAAACTATAATATTTAAAAATGAACGTCATAGTTGTCAAATTGACAACCTTATTTTATATAAAATTAAACATTAGTTTCTGGAAACATCCCATAACACCAGGTTTCGAAGTGAGTATTATTACCATGCTAGGTGGACTTGTGTGGCAATGTCTCTAGTTACTTATAGTACGGTCACATTAACTTGACACATCGCTGGAATGCGAGGCCCCGCCCGCTTCCCCCCGCATTCCCTTAGCTCGCCCGGCAATCGTCAGTATGGTTAGCATCTCTGTTACCGATACGCGCGTCGATATGTTGACTAGTTTTCTGTTGCTATTGTTTTTATTGGATATTTTGTTACGTTTTCGTTATTGTTTAAGTTTGGACTGTTTTTGTTAATTTTGGTCAATTTTTGTTACTAATAATTCTTGAACATGGGGAAATCTATACACAGTGAAGGGAGAAATCTTGTGTTGAAAGTCTGAAAGAAAGTATTTAATTACTGCAAAAACATAATAACACATTAAACATAACATATATTCACAATCTTGCAGAGAGCCTGACTTATTTAAAACACAATATCTTTTGGTTTCCTCACTAGGCAAAGCCTGTATCGAGGAAACCGATGCAATGAATATACAACATTTATTCAGTAGCGGCCAGTAACAAGGGTCTTAAAAGTAATTGAGCCGTTTATTTTATTTTACATAATTGATAAATAGTTAGTAAAATCTAATTGTTATATAATTTACTTAGATGTATAATATATAAAATATACAAAAAAGGACATAAATATAAATACCACAATTTAATTAAATAATAAGTAAATCAAGTTGAAAGAGTTAGGTCTAACGATGTGTATTTAAAATATCCTCAGTTTGATTATAGTTTAGTGAAGATAGCCATTTCACTAATAGACCTTTAGCTTTATGTATCGTTTCGTTTTTAATATCGCAATACTTGACAACTCTATTGTATATACGAGTTCGAATAAAGTGTTTTAAAACAAACAAAATAGTTTTCAATTATATTGTATAAAAAATACATGATGCAACATATTGCAAGATTAACAAATAAAACTATGCTCCAAAATAAAAAATATAGTTTTTATTTAGCTACATGCTTTTTTTTCGCACCATACCTGACCGCCAAAATGACGTCATCAAAGCCATGCGTCAAGTTAATGTGACCGCGTTGTATATGTATATTGTTTGGCAGTGGCGTGGCGTGGCGTGGCGTGTGAGTGTTGTGTGGCCGGTGGGGCTAGTAGTTCCATTACCTAGTCGGAGTCGGAGTCGTCGTTGAGGCTGGAGCGCAGCTTGGAGAGCGTGCGGCGCGCGGCGGGCGTGTCGTCCTCCTCGTCGGAGGAGATCACGATGCGCTGGCGCGGCTTGACGCCCGTCGCGCCACGCGTCATGCGCCGCGGGGCCGTGCCCTCCGCCTCTGCTAACACGCACACGCACACACACACACTGTATACAACGACATCTAATCAAATCAAATCAAAATCAAATATTTTTATTTCACATATGCCCAAGTGGGCACTTGTAAAACGTCGAAAAAGAAGCACGGTTCGGGTTGGTCGCTTCCATGGAGAAGAACCGGCAAGAACCATCTCGGCGGCTTGACGCCCGTCCGATCACAACTCTGCGGCCGAGCACATTTACTATGTACCGACTGCCTGACCTGACTGCTGGTGAGCCATTTAACACAAAAAACTAATGAGAACAAAAGAAAGAAAAGTTAAAAGGGGTTCTAGTAGACATAGAAATGGAAAGAGAAAGAAAAGAAAATGTTACCATTTTAAGATAAGAGTCTCTTGAAAGGATGATTATTAATTAGGTATGGTGCTGTTTTCCTAGCTTCGAAAAAAACCTGTGCCAAAGGAGTCTTATAATTACCAGCTATATCGTATGTATACACTATATATGAATAAGAGAGCCACATGTCCTCACCAACGGACTCCTCCTTAGGCTTGGCCTTGGCGTCCTTCTTGGCCAGTTTCTCCTTCTCCTTCTTCTCCATCTTGGCCTGTTTGATGGCCTTGCACTTCTCTAGGGTAGGCTTGCCCTCCAAGCCGGCTGCTATCAGCAAGTCGAGCATCTTCTGTACCCGCTCCTTGTTTTTCGTGCAACCTGAATGGAGTATTGAATATTTAAGCTATTGTGGAAATGTCAACTCTTGTTTTTGAAAGTTGTGTACTTCTCACTGGAAATTTGTTGACTTATCAATTTAAACCGCTTACGTTTCTGTCTGTCTGCGTTCCCTTGGACATATGGAAGAATGAGTGTAGAAAGATGTACGAAACAGATATACAAAGCGAAAATGTGCTCAAGAGGTAGAGGAAGACCACGTTCCACTTTCAACTACCTAGATCCAATGAGGTATGTATGTCTAGAGAACTACAGCTCTACACTCTGTCTACCCCGTTAGAGGGTAGGCGTGATAATATGTACTCAATTAATAATCATGTGTAGTATGTAGGGGTAGGCAGAGGTGTGTAATTAGTACCCACACACCCACTTTCCGTCAGATATATTTTTGTTGCCAACGTGACAGAAGGCGTGTCCATCGCCGTTATAGACGCGCCCCACTATCCATCCCTATAGTTAATAGTGTAAGTGTGCACCTTCCACTAATGTTTGAGTATTTTCGGTACACACTGATTACCTATGAGTGCACACGCACACTACTATTAATTAACTCGGGTCAAACTCCTCGCATCCCGCGACTCCTCGACAAGAAATTGGTGGGGCGCTTCTTGGTGGATGGCACTATCTATACTCAAGCACGACCATACATCATGGGACCCCGGAGGCGTAACACCACCTATTTTGTGAGATAACCATGGAGAATCTGGTAGCCCACCTTCAACAAGCTTCTTGTAGTCGAAGCGTATGCCGGCGGCCTTGCAGAACTTCTTGGTGTCGGTGATGCCGGGCTGGCGCAGCTCGGGGGGCACGGGGGGCCGGCCGCGCCGCCCGCTGCCCCCCGCGCCCCCCGCACCCCCCGGCGCGCCCGGCGGCCGCGGGCTGTTCTTGGACCCCTTCGGCCGCCCCGGCCCGCGCTTCAGCGGGGCTTCCTACATCGCATTCAATTATATTTATAGCCCGGGAGGTAGCGTTGCATTTTAGGCAGTGATTTTACGCCGATTGCTTGTCATCTTTTTCAATAGACCTCGAAAGACTTATAACAGAAGCAAGCGTCAGCTGACGTACACGCACCCACCGCTACTTGAGCACCTGACGGCCGGTTCCTTGATAAGTCTTATAAGATCAACTATTGATGTAAATATCAGCCGGCTTATATGACTTACTAGCTGTGCCCGCGACTTCGACCGCGCGGTAAAGTGATATTAAGCAGCATTTTTTTTTACCCCCTGAAGGGTAACATATTTACAAACTTTGAATGTAATATTAATTAATATGTAATCAAGAGCCTAAAAAATAGCTTTCAAGCTTCTAGCTACAAAAATGACGAAACTTCCATACAAACTTTAATCCCCTATTTCAACCCCTAACTACCCTTTTTCGCATTAAAAAGTAGCCTATGTCCTTCCTCAAGCTCTAGGCTATATCTGTACCAAATTTCATTAAAATCGGTTCAGTAGTTTAGGCGTGAAAAGGTAACAGACAGACAGACAGAGTTACTTTCGCATTTATAATATTAGTAGGGATTAGTAGGGATAGAAGGGATAGGACTATTACAAACTGTGCCCTGTTGTTCACGGTAAAGATTATATTACAATAGTAGATTTTTTTTTCAGGGATCCTTATTTCAATAGGTATTATAATCCCTACTTCCCTACTAATATTATAAATACGAAAGTAAGTCTGTCTGTCTGTCTGTCTGTTTGTTACCTTTTCACGCCAAAACTACTGAACCAATTTAAATTAAATTTGGTAGTTTTTCTGGAGCCTAAGGAAGGACATATGCTGCTTTTAATTGCGATAAATGGTTGTAAGGGGATAGAAATAGGGGATGAAAGTTTGTATGGAAGATTCGTCATTTTTGAAGCTAGAAACTTGAAACTTATTTTATAGGCTAGTGATAACATATAAATTAAAATGAAGTTCAAAGTATGTAAAAATGTTACCCTTCAGGGGGTAAGATAAAAGTAGGGGATGAAAAATTAAAAATGCTGCCCAATGTCACTTTTCCACGCGGACGAAGTCGCGGGCACAGCTAGTATAATACATTATAACAGTTCCGCTTTCACACAAACGGAATTGGAGAAAACATCGAAATAGATTATTAGCCGGCTTAACACATGTTTTAACACATACATTTATGTATAAACTCACAAGTATATATGTACTTACATCATCGCTGAACTCTGATTCACTGCCGGATTCGTCCGAGTCGTCTGACGATGAAGAGTCCACTGTCGTAACCTGACAAACAAATGGCTGGGATTATATCTGGACGGACACTCAAGGACGGCAACGGTAAGAGCACTCTGAACCGGCGATGTAGGACGAGGCAGGTGAATATGTACAAATCGAAAGATGATCTGTAAGTCTAAAGGGCTCTAGCCTAGCCCAGCTCTAGCCCTAATCAGAGATCCAAATCCTAAAGTGACCGTAGCTGTGTTTGTTTAGCACCTAAAAAAGGTAAAAAGTCCCGGAACTCACATTACTACAGAGTTACCTGCAGCTTGGCGTGTGTAGTGTGTGTGTGTACCTCGGTGGAGACGAGCCCGCTGGCCTACAGCTTGGCGTGTGTAGTGTGTGTGTGTACCTCGGTGGAGACGAGCCCCCTGGCCTGCAGCTTGGCGTGTGTAGTGTGTGTGTGTACCTCGGTGGAGACGAGCCCCCTGGCCTGCAGCTTGGCGTGTGTAGTGTGTGTGTGTACCTCGGTGGAGACGAGCCCCCTGGCCTGCAGCTTGGCGTGTGTAGTGTGTGTGTGTACCTCGGTGGAGACGAGCCCGCTGGCCTACAGCTTGGCGTGTGTAGTGTGTGTGTGTACCTCGGTGGAGACGAGCCCGCTGGCCTACAGCTTGGCGTGTGTAGTGTGTGTGTGTACCTCGGTGGAGACGAGCCCCCTGGCCTGCAGCTTGGCGTGTGTAGTGTGTGTGTGTACCTCGGTGGAGACGAGCCCGCTGGCCTGCAGCTTGGCGTGTGTAGTGTGTGTGTGTACCTCGGTGGAGACGAGCCCCCTGGCCTGCAGCTTGGCGTGTGTAGTGTGTGTGTGTACCTCGGTGGAGACGAGCCCCCTGGCCTGCAGCTTGGCGTGTGTAGTGTGTGTGTGTACCTCGGTGGAGACGAGCCCCCTGGCCTGCAGCTTGGCGTGTGTAGTGTGTGTGTGTACCTCGGTGGAGACGAGCCCCCTGGCCTGTAGCTTGGCGTGTGTAGTGTGTGTGTGTGTACCTCGGTGGAGACGAGCCCCCTGGCCTGCAGCTTGGCGGGTGTAGTGTGTGTGTGTGTGTACCTCGGTGGAGACGAGCCCCCTGGCCTACAGCTTGGCGTGTGTAGTGTGTGTGTGTGTGTACCTCGGTGGAGACGAGCCCCCTGGCCTGCAGCTTGGCGTGTGTAGTGTGTGTGTGTACCTCGGTGGAGACGAGCCCCCTGGCCTGCAGCTTGGCGTTTGTAGTGTGTGTGTGTGTACCTCGGTGGAGACGAGCCCCCTGGCCTGCAGCTTGGCGGGTGTAGTGTGTGTGTGTGTACCTCGGTGGAGACGAGCCCCCTGGCCTACAGCTTGGCGTGTGTAGTGTGTGTGTGTGTACCTCGGTGGAGACGAGCCCCCTGGCCTGCAGCTTGGCGTGTGTAGTGTGTGTGTGTGTACCTCGGTGGAGACGAGCCCCCTGGCCTGCAGCTTGGCGGGTGTAGTGTGTGTGTGTACCTCGGTGGAGACGAGCCCCCTGGCCTGCAGCTTGGCGTGTGTAGTGTGTGTGTGTACCTCGGTGGAGACGAGCCCCCTGGCCTGCAGCTTGGCGGCGGCGAGCTTGGCGGCGGCCGCCTTCTGCGCGGCGATGTGCGCGGCCTGCGTGGCGAGCTTCTCGCGCTCGGCGTTGGCGTCGTAGTAGTTGAACAACACCTCCATGGACACGGGCACGTCGCCGAAGTACACCTCGTTGGGGATGTGCGACGAGTCCAGGCAGTCGTCGCTCCATCGCCTGCCAATCGCGTACGTGAATCGAAGTCATTTTACCACGCTTTTATTTTAGCTAAGTACAAAAATTCCAATTCAAAGAATTTTTGGATGCGAACTTTCATACCTTATAAACTATCGGATTAATTTGAAACTTTGCCCATTTATCAAGGACCGAAAGCAATTAAAGCAAAAATATCATTTTATTTCTAATTTATCATCAGTATTATTATTCTTATCCTTGAGATCAAATTTACTTTATTAGGAAAACATTTTTTAAATAATGGTTTTATTTAACAACTCTGGCAACCCTAGTCATAAGGGGCCTCATAATCATAATGTGGCCCGGGCCTCTCAAAGACGGCTATCGACCTACCGAGTCTATCTAGAACATTGTAAGGTTACCTCCTAAACTGTATCCCGGAGAAGTCCTTCCTGTAAGGCCTCATGGCGTACTGGTAGCCCAGCGGGCGCGGGCGCGGCGGCGTGGCGGGGGGCGCCACGCGCGCGGGGGGCCGGGGGGCGCCACCGGGGGGTCGCGGCGCGCTGCCGGGGGGCCGCGGGGACCCCCCGGGGGGCTTCGGCTTGTTCGTCGACCCTTTGGGCCGCCCGCGCTTTTTTGGCTGACAATCATGACAGTATACATTCGCGGAATATGATACATAGTTGTGGAACCGCTTGATACAACAATATAATAGACACAGATCTTGAGGCTAATTCAAGGCAAATAACGGAATTTTTTTTTTTTATGTGCGTTTCGAACCCGCGATTAATGTCGACGGTTCGAAACTTTGTTTTTGAATTAGATAGTCCATATATATATTATTATAAAATTAATATCATTATTATAAAACCTTCAAATTGTATTGTAAAACTAGCTGTACATTGCCGCGCTTCACAGCGGCGCATTGTGGTTGCGTGGTTGAGAATTACTGTTTCAAAATGTTAGTGACACGAGAACAAAATTCTTAAAGCGGATACTATATAGTATCAAAATTTTAGCTCCACCGGTGCAGACTTTTAAGAATTTTTAAAGCATATACCTACAAATCATCTTAATATTATTTATATATGTACATAGATATATCTAGCTGTACCCTGCCACATGTGGAATATTGTGCTAGCAAGGATGAGAATTTCCTTTAAAAAATCTATGTTAGGTCAATTGGCGCAGTTATTCAAGTTTGAGGTGTTCGCAAAACAACTTCACGCCTTCTCACATCGGTCCCCGAAAGGTTAGACAGAAGTGTCTAAGTACCCAAACTTCTGCCGAAAATAGTTTAGGTGCCTACGTCACAGATGTAGTCCATCGCCGACTCAAGCACGACTATACATACGCCTTGAATTTCTTCTCAAACATACATATTTCCTGTATCGTAAAGCTCGGCAACTACTCGAACCCTCGGCCACAACTCCGACCTAACATTTATATATGTATACTTAATATACATATTTATATATAATAGTAAATTTAAATCAGTTTTAAATAATAAATGCCCTCACCTCAGATCCAGGAGTGGACAGTTTCCCAGGCACGCCGCCCGACTGAGGCAGGTCTGGACTGCTGAAGGGTTTCCGTTCCTCTTCACTAAACAACATTCATTATACATAACAATATCCTCACGCCTTCCCACAAGGGTCCCCGAAGGGGTAGGCAAAGGTGTATGGGTAATACCCACACACCCACTTTCCGCCGAGGTATATTAGGTGCCAACGTGACAGATGGCGAGTCCATCGTCGTTACTCAAGCACGACTATACATACGCCTTTGAATTTCTTATCAGACGTATGCAGGTTTCCTCAAGATGTTTTCCTTCACCGTAAAGCTCGTGGTGTGACTAATCACTGTACTTAAGTTCAGAAAAACTCATAAGTACAGGTGGGATTCAAACTTTCGATCTTTGTGTCGCAGGCCACTGCTCGAACCACTCGGCCACCACGGCTATATTCATTCATTATATTCATTATACATATATACTATATTCTACTAATAATAATAAATAATAATAATATCCTCACGCCTTCCCACAAGGGTCCCCGAAGGGGTAGGCAGAGGTGTATAGGTAATACCCACACACCCACTTTCCGCCAGAGGTATATTAGGTGCCAACGTGACAGATGGCGAGTCCATCGCCGTTACTCCAGCACGACTATACATACGCCTTTGAATTATACATACAACTATATTCATTATACATACATACATACCCACTATTCTTCCTCATAGTTAATAGTGTAAGTGTGCAACCTTCCACTAATGTTTGACTATTATCGGTACACACTGATTACCTATGAGTGGACACGTACACTACTATTAATAGACTCGGGTCATACTCCCCGCATCCTGCGACTCTCTCGTCTAGAAATTGGTGGGGCGCGTCTTCGTGGATGGCACTATCTGTACTGACTGAGTGCTATATGTGAGTGCGCTGGAGTGTACCTGGAGAGTGAGCGCGCGTCAGGGCGGGCGGCTGCCTGCGGGCCGCCCTCCGCCTTGCACGCCTCTGGATATAAGAAAAACACAATAATTACAAGAAATATTCATTATGAACAATATTTTTCAAATTCTCTAATAATACTCATATCCTCACGCCTTCCCACAAGGGTCCCCCAAGGGGTAGGCAGAGGTGTATAGGTAATACCCACACGCCCACTTTCCGCCAGAGGTATATTAGGTCCAAACGTGACAGATGGCGAGTCCATCGCCGTTACTCAAGCACGACTATACATACGCCTTTGAATTTCTTCTCAAATGCATGCAGATTTCCTCACGATGTTTTCCTTCACCGTAAAGCTCGTGGTGTGACTAATCGCTGTACTTAAGTTCAGAAAAACTCATTGGTACAGTCGGGATTCGAACTTGCGATCTTTGTGTCGCTCGAACTCGGCCACCACGGCCTCTAATATATCACGGCCAATAATAGATATGTCATGAAAATTATTCTATACTATGAAGGTAGCAACTATCCATACAGCCTGTCTGATGGTAAGCGGTTACGACCCCCGGTGGACACTTGCAACATGAGGAATATCAGGTAAGCATGTATGGCTACTATCTACACATACCTACAAACCTACACCTTCAGGGACCATTATGGGAAAGCGCGACGATATATATATATTTAACACTAGCTGTCCCGCCCAGCTTCGCCCGGGTGAAAAAGTAAAATTTCCTGAAACACGATCGCAGCGCCACCTATTGGGTCCAATTGTGATGTAAGCTATCCTTTCTTTTAAGTTGGATCAAACTGCTTACGGTGTGCAAATTTGATTGAAATCGGTTAAGTAGTTCAGGAGCCCATCGTGGACTTGATTGCCATAAAAAAGGTTATAGTGAGTCAATCTTAAAAGATAGACATATGCTGTCGCGGACTTTTTTTTTGAACTTTTAAAGAGGAGCAATTCCCTCATACTTGATATTTTTGTAACTTAAACCGTTTACGCAGCGTACGCAACGGAAGCTCTCAAAAAGGAATATTTTTCCCGTTCTGGCAACAATATTCATTTATGCTTCGCTCCTATTGGTCGTAGCGTGATGTTATATAGCCTAAAGCCTTTCTAGAGAAATGGACTATCCAACACAAAAAGAATTTTTCAATTCCAGCCAGTAGTTCCTGAGATTAGCGCGTTCAAACAAACAAACAAACAAACTCTTCAGCTTTATAATATTAGTATAGATAACAGTTCTTATCATCAAGATTATTTATGTTAGGAGGGACATATTATGTAAGAGACTCATAGCAGTAGCAAAGCATAGCAGTGTACAAAAGAGTCGTGGATATCTTTTTATAGCATCGTTTAGTTTAGACTAGATGAGACCAGCTGTTTAAATTTGTGTGGAAATAAAACATATAGATACCATACTATACAGTGTATAACATACAGTACAGTGATTAGTCACACCACGAGCTTTACGGTGAAGGAAAACATCGAGGGGAAACCTGCATACGTCTGAGAAGAAATTCAAAGGCGTATGTATAGTCGTGCTTGAGTAACGGCGATGGACTCGCCATCTGTCACGTTGGCACCTAATACACCTCTGGCGGAAAGTGGGTGTGTGGGTATTGCCTATACACCTCTGCCTACCCCTTCGGGGACCCTTGTGGGAAGGCGTGAGGATATATTATATTATATTATTATATAAAACATATAACATGTTTATCTCTGTGCAAAATTTCATCCAATTCCGTTCAGTAATTTTTGCGTGAAATAGGAGCAAATATACTCAAAAACTTTCGCATTTATTCAATAACAGGGATTTTTTATAATTTTTGTGTAACACTTCTGGCAACCCTATCGGGAAGGCTACTCACCGGCCGGCTTGTCGCCTGTCGTTCCTTCTGCGCCGATGTTAGGTTGTCCTTCTTCTGAAAAAAAAAACAAATTGGTAAAATGTATTAAGGTTCCTATGATTTCAATGATCTAAAATGTGAATAGCACATCTATTCCAGATGCGTCGACCGATGAAGACGGTCGGGGTTTGTATCTGCAATATTTATATAACCAGTCCATCACACACATAACCAATAACCAATATAATATAACCAGTCGACCGCCTCTCGATCACACGACCACCAACGAATTTTTTTGTATAGATAAAAATGGTGTTTACCTTTACTTTGTGCATCCAAAGGCTTCTGTGGTGTTTCTACCGGCTTTTGTCCAACATCTGAGAAGAAAATCTCATTAAGACAAAAATAGACAAAAACCCCTAGGGTGTGTATGGTTTAAAACCCATTTATTTAAAAACAATCTGTACGACTAATCAAAGGACTTAAATTCAGAAAAACTCATTGGTACGGATTTAGTTAGGATTCCAGCTTGCCATCTTTATGTTGCAGGCAACTACTAGAACCACTCGTCCACCACAGCTTGTTTTACTTAATTTGAATAAAAAAACACAGTGGTAGTCAAAAGAGCAATCAATCAATCAATTTTATGGCAATCAAGTCCACGATGGGCTCCTGAACTACTTAACCGATTTCAATCAAATTTGCACACCGTGTGCAGTTTGATCCAACTTAAAAGAAAGGACAGCTTACAACACAATTAAACCCGATAGGTGGCGCTGCGATCGTGTTTCAGGAAATTTTACTTTTTCACCCGGGCGAAGCTGGGCGGGACAGCTAGTAACTTATAAAGACTTATAAAACGTCGAAAAATAAGCACGGTTCGGGTTGGTCGCTTCCATGGAGAAGAACCGGCAAGAAACTCCATGGTTACTCTTTTCAAATCATTAGGCATATACAATAACAATATTTTTTCGTTACAGCAATAGTACCCAAGTATGGAAGAACAACGTAGGCCCGACAATAGGTCGTTGCTTACTATACAGAGCAGTTATGTTACCTTCTAGTATACGCATACGGTTCGCCTGACGATAAGCGGTTACCATCGCCTATGAGAGCTTGCAAGAGGTTATCTCTCGCATATTGCCGAATACCGACCCTGCAGGAATCTTTTCACATCATTCTTAAACGACTACATGCTGGGGAAAATCTAGGAAAAAATAGTTCTCACCTGCCGGTGTCTCCACTCCAGGTCTGGGAGGCAGTTCGTCAGGTTTGAATATATCAGTCTTGATCTTTATTTTCGGCTGGTCGTGATCACCTCCCTGCTGTTAAATAATAATTATTAGATCTAGATCCATAAATCTAGTAATCTGGAAAACTGGGGCTCTTCTCTCTCTGTCTATGCAGTGCTCAAGCAAAGCAGTATGGAGTTTTCAGTGTATTGCAAATTGTGATATTGCAATATTTAGAGTGTAATTATGGTGTTGGAATTTCATGAAGCATCTGAAGGAAGATATTTATGTAAAATAGTGCAAGAGGTAAGGCGACCCAAGAGGGTGTTGGTACACTTATGACTATCCCCTCGCGGTTAATCCATGTGGGAAGGCTAAGAAGGCGAAAAAGACTGTTGTTACACCTCTATCAAACCTTTTAAAAGTTTTCTATTATGGGCAACATTACCATCATTTCACTTTCGGGATGCGGTCGTTTCTGTGAGTCCGTTGGTTCTAACTTGATCTCTGGCTTGAGCTGCTTCACGTCGAGGGGTTTCTGTGTGTCCAGGGGCGGTAAAAGGTGCGGTTGGGGCGGCCATGCCGGCTTGTGTACACCTATGTCACCGTAGCCTTGCACTGAAAAAGGGACATTATAGGAAAGTTCAAAACAATGGCATAGTCCTCTGGTCAGTAATATTAGGAACATTTCCATGGAAACCTGTCGAAATTATCAGTTAAACATTTTATTCCAATTTTATTATTAATTATGGTAATTTATTTCTTGCAATATATGTAAGTGCGGTAATAGATAACAGGTTTTCAGGGGCATGTCACCTTTGGCTAGTTTACCATATGTGGCTGATTATTACCAGTATTTAGATGAAGCAACTGCCGTCTGACCTCTGCAACCCGTTAGGGATACCGGTAAAATAAAATTAGACACATATGAGAGATTTAAGAATAAAGTGGTATATTATAATTATGTGTTATAGTGTGTGGAAGAAGAGGCAGAGGGATACAAAGATGGGAATGTAAAGAGCACTTGAAACCAGCAAACATATATTGACAGGTGAAACAAGAGAAGTCTGTAACTTTAGAGAGCTGGCTCTGCTCTCTTTGCCTACCCCATCATCTCTCAATCTAACTTTTAGAAAGTAAAAGGTGAGTTACAATCAATTTCAAATGAAAATAACAACAAATAAAAAATACATACTAAAATCTATGGAACATGCTATTTTCAATTTTTGAATGAATTTGTTGAAATGTTGAGAGAACTGGCACTCAGCTCAGCATGAGGGACTCTGTGTGATGATAATATGTATGTATGTATGAATATTAGAATCGGTATTGAAAAGCCCAGGCAATAGAATCTTAGGGAGGTCTATTGCAAAAAAAAAGGTAATTGGTTTATATCAGCAATTTTAAATTTATTCATGATTCAGATATGTAAATTTTTTAAAGCCCATAACTTATTTCATTATAGTGTTTGGGCTGTAAGCCTAGAGAGAACTGACACTACTCTCTTTGCCAGCCCCATTGGGGCCTCAGCTTGTTGGTATCATGTATGTATGATTATATAAACTATATTATTTATAGAAACTCAGAATACAGGTTCATATTAAGCTCCAAGTCTCGGATTAGATAGGTTAGTACATATATGTATTTACCAAACACATGAAATGACACTTCACCAGATAAATGAAGATAAACATACCCATGTGAGACTGTGGTATGTGTAGCTGGGCCTGTGGTGGTTGTTGTGCGAAGCTCTGGTGATGGGGATAGTTCTGATGTGCTGGAGGGGCATATGACAGGTTCTGCGGCGCGTAGCCTCCTGGTGGAGGCGGCCCGTAAGCCGCGAACGCGTCCGGAGGTGGGTAGTGTGTGTTATAAGCTCCAGCATACGGTTGATACGGTATCTGGTGGCCATTGTCTACAAACAACCAAATTAATTAAAAAAACAAACCCATTTTTTCCATTTTCCCGCCATCTTAAGTCACTCACCTATATAATTTAGCGGTAAACCGTTCCCCTGCACTACTCCGTGGCCCGGTTCGCCCTCCATCCGCAATCGCTTCTGATTCATGGCTCTTTCGGCTTCATAATTATTCATCTTGCAAACTAAAAACAATATTCACTTACTAAACTTGACTTGTCAATCATGCTGAAACACGTTTTTACGTCGATAACAACACATATTTGCAATTATCGCGATAATTGTGACGGACGCCAACCGGACGCCAGCACAAAACACAGGTTATATGCTTAGCGAAAGCAAACACAAGCGTACCTTTGTTGGTCAGGGATTGTTATTGATTTTAGTTTATAGACGCACTTATAGCGTTCCTCGCGATAAATTGGTACATAATAAAGCACGATAAAAAGTCAAAATAACTGTTGCATACAAAATATGCATCAATTTATCGGCCTAATGACAGTAAAATTAGAAAAAAACACAAGTGAAGCGGGGTTCGTGTATTTTTTTTCTCATTCTTTCATTCCAGCTTTGTAAGAACATGGTAACATTGAGTCTGATGTATTTAATCAGATTTGGGCTGAAACCTGTGAAATATTTTTATTTTCAAGACACTACAATTAACATTACATTAAATTGCTTTAATAGTAAATTACATAAAAGTATTTGCTTTGCTAAACATTTGATGTCAAAAAAAGATTTGTCTAACACAGTTAATAAAAGATTTCAATATTATTTAACAAACTTTTATATTTTTGTCCTAAAATTCCATGATTAAAGTTATATATACGCTATAAAAACCTATTTGAATACTAGCACTACTTTGTTATAATTTTGTTCATGTATATAATAAAGAAACAGTTACGACGGAATGGCAAGAATTATCCCGAGACAGTTATATTATTAAGACTTAATAACATTAAAAAAAAAATCAGGCCCGCAGCAACCCAATTGGGTTGAGGACCAAATCTGCTTTACAATAGGCATTTAGCCCTTTGTGCTGTGCCTGTGACTTCGTCCGCGCTGAATAGTTATTTTTTATTATTTATTTATATGAATACTCTTTGATTTCTATCATGGGAAGACACACAGAAAATTTATTAAAATCCAAATCCAGCCCTTTAGGAGGAGTTCAGTGACAAACACACGCACAGAAGAAATATGTATGTAAAGATTATTTTTTATTATTTATTAAAAAGTATAATATAAAAGGAACATAACATTATTAAGAGGACAAAATATATGCGAAAATGTTTACAGTAGCTGTAAACTGAGTCGCAGATATTAACTGCTACATCCCTAAATGTTACATAAAAATAATAACAGTAAGGAACAAACATACATTATGTTTAATCTTTTTTATTATAAATGTCTATTTTTAAAGATCTGTGGGTCAGTGTGGATAATTATATTCTATGGCTCTATGTAGGAAGCTTGTTGCTTTGCTATGCTTTGCATTGCATTTGCGCTGATAGCGTTTGTGGCCGCGACGGTTTACACGAATTAGGAATATTGTTAGCAAAGTGAAGTTGTGCTTCCACTGTCCACTTATTTTATAGGGCAAAACTCCATATATAAAGAATGGATTGTAGTTAAAATTAATAAGTACACGTTTATAACGGAGTTAATGCATATAAGTTTTGGTAAGTCAATGGTTGTATTTCGCACACTTTTCTATGCTTAAAACCTATACTTACGAACTTTATGAACAAACGATATTAAATTCCGCAAAAGTTTCAATCGAGTACAGGAAATAATATACAAGTATTGAGCTTACATCGTCTACATAGGTACCTATTTGAAACATAAATATAGAAATTTGGTGAAATCCTACCAAAAAGTGCCGTATTAGAGTTAAATATCACTGAATCGACAATTTGCTCAGGTAAATATTCACAACACAACACAAAATTTTTAATACATCATATCAACGGGTACCTCATTTTAAATTAAAATAGAATAGCAATTGATTTTTTGCTTTATG
Organism: Drepana falcataria; assembly: GCA_945859725.1. NCBI lineage: Eukaryota > Metazoa > Arthropoda > Insecta > Lepidoptera > Drepanidae > Drepana > Drepana falcataria. The sequence continues at coordinate 1,602,087 of OX243941.1, read as the reverse complement.
TTCTTGAACATTGAATTTCAGGTTTAAACGAGATACGTGCTAGAACACAACGAAAATATGGAAGATGTTGTGGAGTTGGATAAAGTCCTTTTGAGTGAATATTTTGGGTAAGCATTTACAAAGTATTGCATCAGAACACCTAGCACCTATAAGTTATAAACTTTGAATAAATTATTTAGATGCTTTGCTTGTGAGAATCAACAAATTATTTTTTGATTGATCCTGAAAACCGTTACTGTAGCCTATTTACGCTCATGATACTGAAGTATCACTTGTGCATTGCCACTCCATGTATTGGAGAGTTATACTATGTTGGCAACATAATGGGACTATCCCTCTGCTGCCAACACAATATAACAATCTCCATAGAAAACCTTATTCAACGTCCAGGAGCACAACACAAAAAAAATGTGTTATTTCACTATGGACTTCTATAAGGTAGCGGTTGTTCCCCAGTTAAGCAGCTCCAAATTCAAGTCAAAAACCCATTAATACCCTGCCTATCCTGAAAGAGCTTACTTATTGTAATAAACAGCCCATAACATATCAGGAGAAAACATCTATAGTGAAACCGTTACTGATGCCCTTAAACTATAAGCATTATTCTGTACACACCCTCAAGTCGTAGGCAGATATAGAGATTAGGCCAGTTCTAGTCTTCATACTAATCAGTCTTTGGAGTAATGAGAAGAGAATAGTTGACGTAATAATTCCATCCTGTGTGACAATTATCCATCTCAGATCGGGAAATCATGTTCAAATTGACATGCTTTTGATAAAAAAATGTTTTTCTTTTTTAAAGCCAGCTGTATTTTGGAGAGGTAATAGACTATTGACTTATTTTTATTACTTGCATATTATTACATGAACCAATGATATTGATTGTACTTATGTGTTACCCCCTTAAACATCTCACGTTTATGGACGCCCTTTATGTACAAAAATATTTGTACAGCCATCAAGACAAGTTATAAGACTCAATCCTAATGAAATGTACCTCTTAACAAATTAACAATATTAAAATGTCATAAGTGGATATTAGCATACATCAATATGCATGAATACTTAAATAATACATTTTCTTTTATGTGTCTACATTTTTATATGTACGCACGCAGGAGCAGATTGTAATTAAAGATATGAAATATATTATAATACATACAAAATCTATATTTATGTCATTTTTTTCTAAGTTTATAAAAAACACAGTGGTCTGCCTGAAGCTAACCTGTTATACACAGTGCCATCCACGAAGACGAGCCCCACAAATTTCTAGTCGAGGGGGTCGTGGGATGTGGGGAGTATAGATGGATGGCAATATCTATCTATAATAACAAACCTCACAATCATTCATATTTAAAAGCCGAACTTTGTACCGCCAAAGTCAATAAATTTTGTGATGTTTTTTTTATGTTAATCATTCCTATTTTTTAATAGTTATTCTAGAATCCAACAAATCACAGATCATTCGAATCGGTCCACACATTCTTCAGCTACAAATTGTGTAAATAACCCAACTGTGTATGCTTTATTTGAATAGATTAGTAGGAATTTTGATCCAACTCTTATGGACCTCTAAGAGGACATCTGACAGCCCTGTGACTGTAAAACTGATGTATCATCCTGAATATGCTTAACAAATTACAACGGAACAAGTATATGTATTGTAGATGTTGAACATATTGTAATCTTTATATATATAATTCTTCTGTGAGTGTGTATGTCACTGAACTCCTCCTAAACGGCTGGACCGATTTTAATGAAATTTTCTGTGTGTGTTCAAGGAGATCTGGGAATGGTTTAGATTCACAATTGGACCCGATAGGTGGCGCCACTGGGTCCGTGGCTTTAATTTTTTCTCCCAAGCGAAGCTAGGCGGGACAACTAGTATTTTATATAATAATAATAATTTATTTGCCAATTCTGTTTGTTAGACCCCTTGGAAGCCCCGGAGTGGCCATCACCGCATCTGGAGAACTAAATCTTCCAGAGCTTGACGGAGACACAGTTGACTACGTCTTGAATCCTGAGCAAGATGATTACTTCCCGGTAAGAATACAATGAAGTACATACATACATATCATCACGCCAAGTCCCTAACGGGGTACGCATAGAGTATAGAGCGCCAGTCTCTCTAGACTTGCATACCTCTTTCGCTTCGTCCACATTCATCAGTTCCATCATACATGCTCGCCGGCTTAGAGTACTTTCGGCGTTCCCTTCCTTAAACGTCTGATCGATTTTTCTTACGAAACGTATTCTGAGTGTTAATCCAGCTAATAATCTATCAGTAAGCTAAATTTTATCAAATTCCGTTCAGTAGTCTGTCTGAAAGAGGGACAAACTTTTTTATAAGTGCAAGGTATATTGTTCGTATATTGAATGCAAAAAGCGAAATGCGTGAAATTAAATATCGTAAAATAATTGTGAACATTTGACAGTAACAACATTGGAACTGGAAATAATAAATACATTGGGACAATTCCACATAAACTGGACTAGACCCAAAGCAGAGCTTGTACTATGGGAACTAGACAATGATATATGTAGATATATAGTTATATACCTACATAAATACTTAGGACATCCAAGACAATAGTAAGTAGTCGTGTTTAACACTCCGCCATCATCGAGTAATCATCGGGAATCGAACCCGTAATCTCATGGCTGGCTGTCAGGAACTCCGTCCACTAGACCAGGTGGCTATTTGTATTAATTAATTAATTAATTAATACCTAGGACAATTCCACACAAATTGTCCCTAGTCCCAAAGTAAGCAAAGCTTGTGTTATGGTAACTAGACAACGATATATTTACTTATATAGATAGATATATACATAAATACATAAGACATCCAAGACTAAGGTACAAATATTCGTGTTCATCACACAAATATCTGCCCTCAGCGGGATTCGAACCCGCGACCTCAAGTTTCGCAGTCAGGAGCTCTAACCACTAGACCAGACGGTCGTCTTTTTGTATACATTTTTGGCTATATACCTAGAACATCTTTTCAGGCGGTCGATCAAAGCGATCCACCCATCAGGACTGTCATGGCGGGAGATTACAACTTCTCAGTGGAGATAGACAGCATTCACGTCCACAAGAAAAAATACTTGGTGAGTATATACTCGACTAGCAGTCCTCCGCGGTTTCACCAGTGTAATATTATTCTTCTAGAATAAAACATATGACATGTGTTAATACGACTTATAATCTATCTCTGTGCCAAATTTCATCAAATACCATTCATTCATTGAAATTGTAACAAACATTCTTATTTATAACTAGCTGTGCCCAGGACTTCGTCCGCGTGGAACTTAAAAAAAAATATAGTTCATTTTATAAAATAAGTTAAAAGTAATTTTCTAAAAGTAGTCTCAGTTACTATACATCAACTATATGCCAGTGCATGTCTCGTCAAAATCGGTCCAGCCGTTTCTGAGATTAGCCGGAACAAACAGACAGACAAAAATAAAAAATAAAATATATATATTTTGGTATATGTACCTACCGTGTATACATCCATATGCATTTAGTAAAAAGCGGTTATTTTAATATTACAAACAGACACTCCAATTTTATTTATTTGTATAAATATATGTACATAGCACAACTGTGTTAAAAAAAAAATTGATATCGACATGGTTTTGCCACACCATTTCCCAGTACTCCCACCGCTTGAACAAGATCTACGTGGATATGAAGACAGACTTCCCGGTGCAGTTCAACTGGGACCACTCGAAGAGTCCGTCCTCGGTGTATGTGCGCGCGACTCTGGTCTTCGCCGATGACTCTCAGGCGGGGAAGCCGGTCCAGCGGTGTGTGCAGCATTTGCATGAACCTGTCAGTACTGGTATGTTCTGTTTATTTATCTTTAAAGAAAAAGACCCGAAAAGGACACAATCAGCTTTACAGTCTTTACAGAGCAGACCACAGCTTGCATTTAGTTACAATGGTAACAGGAAAAGTTTAGGTAAATAAAAAAAATAGTAGAATCAAAAAATATGTTTATATAACAATTATACTGTTGAAACTAGAAATAATTAATATGTTTTAACACATGCGATGAAAACATCTACAATATACCTAATAAAAAATAGATCTAAAAGGTATAATCTTTCTTAATAATTAATCTATCTTTTTTAATAATTTGTGAGTTGGTAACATATATCACCTGGTTGCCAACAGCACTTTGCCTGACTAATAAAATTAGCTTTACCACTTTGGTTGACAGACCTGACATGAGGTAGACCATTAGTTTGTACTCAACAATATCGTAAGACCAATAATTATTGAAACATCACGAAAATGCCTTCCCTACCTTTGAAGACAAAAATTAAGCGTAACATGCGCTAACGATCGTTACGTGCATTCATACGATCCTAACATGCAGCAAAACTTCGTAACATGTCACAAGTATCGTAACACGCATCAAACCATCGTAGCATGCAGCAAAGGCGTAATAAACAACAAACAGTAGTGTGACCACTGTAGGTAGACTAGGTGTGCGCGACTTTGTGTTATTATGGGGGTTGTGGTCGTGCGTGGTAGAGGAGAAGGGGCGCGTGGAGCACGTGCTGCAGTCGTCCCGCGGGGTGAGCTCGGGCGTGCAGTACGCGGGCGCGGGCGCGGGTGGGGGCGGCTGGCGCAGCGTGGTGGCGCGCCTGCAGAGCCCCGCCTCGCACGCCTACCGCTTCATGTGCAAGAACTCCTGCTCCACCGGCATCAACCGGCGCGCCATTGAGATCATCTTCACGCTCGAGGACTGGCAGTGAGTTCCTTCGGCGGCTACCAAAAGCTACATCTCCATAGTTACTCCCACCACAAGCAGTGGTGTCAAATTGCTTGCAACACAAAATGATCTGAGCTTAAGTACAGAAGTGATTGGTTACACGAGTTTTACGTTGAAGGAAAACATGGAGAGGAAACCTGCATACGTTTGAGAAGAAATTCATAGACGAATGTAAAGTCGTGCTTTAGTAACGGCGATGGATTCGCCATCTGTGGGGAAAAGTGGATCTATGACCACCTACACACCTCCGTCTACCCTTATGAAAGGGAAGGTGCGAAGGTGTACTATAAATCCTGCTTATGTTAAAAAATTGAAAGTTTGCGAGCATGTTTGTTTCTTCACGCAAAAGCAACTGAACGGTATTGGATGAAGGTAGTCAGAGAGATAGATCATTGACATGGAAGCCATGCCATGAGCTGTAGTGAGATCAGGTAGTGAGTGCGTATGGAGCGAGCTCAATGACATAGGAGCCATGCGATGAGCTATAGCCGGGCCCAATCGCAGGGTGCAGGGCGCAGGTAGTGAGAGGTATGGAGCGTATGGAGCGAGCCGTGTGTAGTGGGCAGGTGCTGGGGCGGCAGCGTGTGGGCGCGCGCGTGTGTGCGTGTCCGCGGCGGGACATGCTCAAGGACGAGGAGGCGGCCGGCGTGCGCGGGCTCAAGCGGCCCGCCCGCCCCGGCCAGCCCGCCCCGCCCGCCCCGCCCGAGCCCGACGCCGCCAAGAAGGTCAAGCTGGAGCCCGTCGACGACCCGCCGCTCACCCTGCCGCCGGTAACTGACAATACACTTCTCACGTGATATAGATGCCTTCCACGAAAACGAGCCACAACATTTTCTAGACGAGGGGGTCGCGGGATGTGTGGTGTATGACCCGAGTGTATTAAGTTTAGTGTGCGTCAGCACTCAGGTTATCGGTGTGTACTGATAATACTCAAATATTAGTGGAAGGTTGCACACTTACATTATACACTATGAGGAAGAATAGTGGGGCGCGTCTTCGTGGATGGCACTATCTATAACAATGTTATAGTAATTTTATCTCCTATCTATCTATGTAAATATACAACAGGCCACCGGGTTGTTGCCACACGAAGATTGCAAGTTCGAATCCTGACTGTACCAATGAGTTATTCTGAACTTATGTACAGTGGTTAGTCACACCACGGGCTTTACGATCCAAAAGAACATCGACAGCAAAACCCGCATACGTTTGAGAAGAAATTCAAAGGCGGTGTATAGTCATGCTTGAGTAACGGCGATGGACTCCCCATCTGTCACTATAGCACCGAATATGTATATAATCGTACCCGCAATCCTGGCACAGCAGGGCTGTCACTAGTGTCACTAGAGATAGGAGAGCGCCAGTACTCTCTACGCTCACAGACTCTACATATTATAACTAAGTATTAATAATTACATACATACATATCATCACGCCAGGTCCCTAACGGGGTAGGCAGAGAGTATAGAGCGCCAGTTCTCTCTAGACTTACATACCTCTTTCGCTTCGTCCACATTCATCAGTCTCTTCATACATGCTCGTCGGTTTCGAGTACTCTTAACCTTCCCGTCCATATTAATAATTACACTTAAAAATCATGTGTTAATTTTGTCTGTAATAGTTGCCAGTGGCAGACGTGAGGTCACTCACCGCGGGCCTCGAGGTCATGGTGCGCATGATGGAACAGGGCCTGGAGCACCGCCATAGCGACCCGCAGGCCGACAAGTACAGCAAATGCATCAACGATATCAAACAGTACCTCTCCACACTCAACAGACAATAGATTTACAACTGAAGTGTAGGCCACATTGTGCTGCCAGTATTGCAAATCGCGCGACATAACTACTCACCTAACATGGCCGAGATTAGGGCCAGAGACTTGATAGTGGCGCCCTCTACGGCAGTGAACTGGGAAAACTAACTGAGTGTTTTAAACTCAAATAATGAGTATAGCCCAAAGTGCGCTGTATCGTAGGCCCTGTTAATATTCATAATATGTTGTGAATTATTATTAAACACTAGCTTATGTCCGCGGCTTCGCCCGCGTGGAGTTCGAAAAAGTATATATATATATATATATATATATATATATATATATATCGAAAAAGTTGCTTATGTATTTTCCTGCTAGAATCGGTTCAGCCGCTATGCCGTGAAAGAGCATCATAGACAATAATATTGGCACTTAGAATTTTTCAGGATTGAAAAGTAGCTATCCTAGGTTTTTACCTAGGATAAGGCTATAGGATGCCTTTTGGCATCACCATTTCAACTTTCAGCCAAACCGGTTCAGCTGTTTTGCCGTGAAAGAACCGCAAACATCCAAACTTACAAACTCTGACATTTATAATATTTGTAAGTTAATATGTATTGCCATTTGCAAAAGAAAATCCGCTGAATGCTGTTGATGGAAAGTTACGCATTCGTCTCATAAGTATTTTTATAGCATAGCTTCATATAAATATGCACGGGCCTTCCCACAAGGGCCCCCGAAGGGGTAGGCAGAGCTGCAGCAGCCGAAGATATATTTCGTTGCCATTGTGACATACGTCAGCGTGTTTGATTTTTCTCGTAAACGTATGCAACCTGCATATGATTTGCCTGACGATGGTTTCCTTCAGCGTAAATCTTTGGTGTCATTAATAATTAAAGTACTTAAGTTCAGTAAAAACTCATTGGTACTGTCGGCTTTATTTGCTTGATTAAGTTCTAAGTTTGGAGCTCTGACTCCGGATGCATTTATTTAGTTAAATGGAACCTAATCACGCTTGATTGTAGGTAGCTTTCACTTTGTCCAGAACAATTATGTCCATGTGTGTTAATACTACTCCTACATTCTCTAGTCTTTGATATCTTGTCAAAATACCTCAAAATAATTATCTTCGCAATACGGTCTGCACTTCAAATTTTGATGTCAAAAAAAAATGTTGATTGTTTTATTTTTTATATAATTATTATGAAAAAGTACTTTCAGGGTATTGTCGCTGTTTATTCTCAAAAGATTGAGCCGAAAGCTTTTTTTCTCAAATATTTGGTACCTTTTTATTTTTATAGGATTTTGTTCTTATTTTTATTAGCAATAAGGTCTAAAATATTTTTAAGAGAAATAATGTTTCATGGAGATTATTATAGATTAGGTGCTAACACGTCTAGATTTTTTAATGTCTGGCTGGTTTCTGCATCAAGGCATTTTGTAAAGGTTAGACAAATTATGACAAAGACAATTATTATGAGAATATTGTTTTGTTATTATTAATTAATTATGTATGACGTTGATTCCAGTGTTTTCTCTCAGTATTTAGTTATTAATAAGTTAAGTTTAAATGGGGCTTGTGTAGAACATAGAAATATTAAAAACTCATTTTAGTACATGGAGCCAGAATGGGCCCGAATTTTACATAATTTTTGGTACAAATAAGTTTAAATATTTTGTTATTTGCTACCAAAATGGCAATGTGTCAAATTAATTATTAGTACATTCAGTAATTTTTTGTAGCAATTTTAGATTATTTTTCTCAAAAGTGAGTTTAATTGCGGTGCTTACACGTACTACTAACATAGTTATGTTACAAATTTAGATTACTTTATCCGCATTTTAGATTTTATAATGTATTCCAGTAATTTTAGTAATAAAATTAGTACATAAGCTCAGACCATATAATTATTTTAGAGGTTCTTTAATTTAAAACATGTGTACCATTTTAGAAAATAGTAACAGATCATGCTTTAAAATTCCAAAGAGATTTTAAGCATTTGCATATAAATGTCAGATTCAATAACGAATTTTTGTTTATTAAACCACGCAAGTGTTTTTAGATTTGGACTGAAAATGGGTCCTTGCCATTATAAACCACCAGTGACCTCATTTTATTTAAACTAGCTACGGAGTTTCGCATAACTTTTGAACACGATCGTAGCGCCTCCTACCTGGTCTATTATAAAAAAATATCTTACTGAGACAAAAGCATCAAAATCTGTTAAATAGTTTTTTAGGTTATCGCTTGTAGACAGAGAACGCGACGGGGGACTGTTTTATATTAAGTATTCAATATTTCCATATAATATTATCAATTAAAATCTCACCTGAAAAAAATCATAGGCAAGCAATGAAAATATAAAGGTTTTGACTGAAAAAAATACAGAGAATTCTGTACTCATTATTTTTAAGCAATTAGCCATTATGATAGTTTAAGTGTAATAAATATAGTTATTTTTCCAATTAAATACAATTTATGTCGACATTTTGTACCTCACAATTGATATTTATATGATGGAAAACTCTTAGGACTATTGCAACTCCAAATATTTCCGCCTTGCAACACTGTTGTACCAAATTCCATTATATTCAATAAATGATTTTTATATTACATACATGTTTGAAATCTTTGTTATAGAATTATATGAAATATTTTTCATGTATGAGTTACACAATTTAAAAGATTCCATTTGGACATTCTGTTATATACACTTTTAAAAACTCGAAGGTATTCAATTCAAAGCGGCTATCTAGCAGCTAGCTTATTAATTGCATGGGAATATAAATGCTGAGTTTCTAGATTCTGCTCGGTAAAACCACCTCATTCTAGTGTTAGAATCTGCCAAACTATGAATCTAACCTTACTCAGCAACACCAACCAAATAGTCAAATTATAACTTTGATAAGATGACACAAATATTATCACACAAAGTTCCTAATGAGGCTTGCAGAGTATAGAGTACCAATTGTCTCGAACAATTAGTATCTAATAAAGTAAACTTGTTTGTATGATTGGAATCATATTTGTTTTATTTAGCGAACAGTAATAGTAAATTAAAATAGTATATATACAATAAATGCAACATATTGCATCAGTTACAACAGCTTCAAATGCCCAGTAACTTTGTCTATCACATCCTTGGGTGCTGGGCCGACACCGAGCACAGTTATAGAGTTAGGAGCTATTTGAGTTCGTCCTGCATCCCTTATGAGTGATGTTATAAGGCCCATTTTTTTTGCATTGTCTGCTATTTGTTTTATTTCATCTAAAGAGTCTGTCTTAAGGGCTACTTTGGCTTGGCCTGTGTACTGCCAAGATCTCAGTCCTTCTGGGTCTTTCTTCTGAGCTTTCTCAAAGGCACCAACAGCAGCGTGGCTGCATTGTGCAGCTATTTTTCCTTTGCTCATGTTGAGGTCTGTGCGTACAACTAAAACTAGTTTATATTCAGTATTTGATGCAAACTGGAAAAAAACAAGTTGGTTGAAAAGACTTTATGTGTTAAATATGTACATCTACCATTAGATCTATAATTTGAAATGATAATAAAGAGTGGAATTTAAATTCTCCCATAACTGCTCAAGGATACAACATACAATGTTAAGAAGTGAGAGCTAGTGGTTCAATTACAAGCGTGCACAAGCTACGTTAACCGGTTGCCATGTAGGCAGATTGTATGCTTGTTGATTATAACCCACCTTCTTAACTGCATTTCCAGCATTCGAAAATATACCAATATATTTTTTCAGAGCAAATAATGATATTCCAATACAAATGCCGCAACCTAAGCCTGTATAAAACGAAATATTTAGGTCCATCTTTTGTTTGGACGTAATGATTGAAGCAGTAATACCACTCTAATATAAATATGTACAGTTATTTTATTTTAAAAACTATACAATAAGGCAGAATAATACACTTGAATGAGAATTATAAAGATAAAAAGTTATATTATTGAAATAACCTCAAAATCATATATTTGTGCCTCAAATTCAGTTTGTCTGTCACTGACGCACGCTTGACAATTCTTAATATATTTATATTATAGATACTGGTCCTTCTATAACATGCAATGTTGTTGCTTAGCAACTGCAAATCATTTATTAGTGAATTTGTTGCGATAAATATCTCGTGTCGTATAAATATTACCACGTGAAGATGAAGAAGACTAAGGATTTAGCCCCTATTGCTATTCCTCATGGACCGCCGGTGGAATGTACGGCGGAGTATTTTAAGTCTTTGATGGAGAGTTCCAGCATGGTGAAGTGAGTATGAATACGTTTGATTATAAAAAAAACTATGTATTATTTACTGTTGATGAGAAAAAAAATATATATTATAGAAAGTACCCAGTATGGGACGTGGCCCGACCCACTCCGCAAGTCCTCGTGGAGCAGTCCCGCCGCGACCTGATGGATGCTGATGATAAACTTGCCATAAAGCGAAAAGAGGAGGCTGCCAACAGGACCTTAATGGACGGCAAGTGGGCTGAGCTCAGGACTAAGGAGATGCTCCTTAAGGAATCTTTCATCAGCTTCAATAAGGTAGCCTTGATATCAACTCTTAATCAATAATAAAGTTACTTATTTAATTATGTAAAATGAATCCACCCCTTCCCGCAAGGGTCTTCGAAGGGGTAGGTAGAGGTGTGTAGCCTGTGGTAATACACACACACACACACGTTTGTTGATTGATTATTGACGCGGAAAAGGTGTTAAAGTGTAGAGTGAACTCAACACGCGTTCTCACTCTCCCATTCTTTCCGCCTACCCCTTCGGGGACCCTTCTGGGAAGGCGTGAGAAGGATATACAAACATGTAATAATAATATTTTTCGCACATCCATATTGTTAGTAAATACACGATGAAACTATATTAGTTGAAACGAATTGAATTAACAAAATAAACTAAAATTAAACATACTGCGCCCAACGTAGGTATCTCTCTCGACTTCCTGGCACCAGGCACTTAAACATATGTATGTAAGATACGTCTGGAAGGAATAGAAAACATTACTGATACACATATACACTATGTAGGTATACTTAAGGTTGGGTGGTTGCAAAAGTAGGTACTTAAAGAATCCACAACGAATACCTACAATTCGTACCGTTTTATTTGTAACTTGACGTTGACAGTTCATCAGAGAAAACCAAGAGAAGCGAGACCGCGCCGAACGCAAAATGGAGGCAGATGCAGAAGTCCTGGAGCGTAAAACTAGGGAAACTGAAGCCATGCGACAGCGTGTCGTCGAGATGGAAGAGATAAAACAGCTGATGGAGAAGCAAGTCAAGGACTACACTATTTATGAGGTCAGTTTGACTAATAAAATAACAAATAAATATAATTTGTGTATGTGTGGTAAATAAAATAATTATAAAATCCCGAATTGTCTCAAAACCAAGACTTTAAATCTATGTGCAGTGGCGTAGCTAACGGAGGGATAGACGGGGCAGTGCCCCGGGGCTCCCAAGCTCAACTTATAAACTATAAATTGAACTAGTAAAAAATTCTCCTACATTCGGAATATAAATAAACCGGATTCCAAGAATGCGACATTAATAATGCCAACATAGTTTAAATTTTTTCATTGAAATAAGTTACATGTTTATTAGGTTTTTAATTTTATTATCGAGCCGACTGTATTACCTACGACGAATATGGAGTAAGACGAATCTGGATTTATCGGCTTGATCATCAAGAAGTTTAAATGTTCTACTATATTTTTTTAATCGCCACACAGTATTTTCTAATTTTACTTGTAATGTTTCCTTTTTAAACCAACTATATAATACATATTTCCAGGATTATCTCATGTCCGTAGTTCACAACTACCCAGAGTTCAAACAACCATTGGACGTGCTTAATAGATACGAAGCATTGGGTAATACTTTTTTATTACTAGCCGCAAATAGTAACCTTTAAAATTTGACTTTGATTTGTGTAAACTATTAACTGTTTCCTGTACGTTTAGTCACACCACGAACTTTACGCAAAAGAAAAACATCGATAGGAAACATGAATACGTTTGACAAGAAATTAAAAGACATATGTAATTTTAATTAACCTGAGGCCTAACTGGCTTTCATTTGTGCGTGTATTTATTTTTATATACATACATACATACATATCATCACGCCAAGTCCCTAACGGGGTAGGCAGAGAGTATAGAGCGCCAGTTCTCTCTAGACTTACATACCTCTTTCGCTTCGTCCACATTCATCAGTCTCTTCATACATGCTCGTCGGTTTCGAGTACTCTTAACGTTCCCGTCCTTTCGAGTCCGATCTATTTGATCCAGGTAGTTGGAACGTGGCCTTCCTCTGCCTCTTCTTGCACACACTTTTGCTTTGTATATCTGTTTCGTCTTTCTTCACTCATCCTTTCTATATTTTTATATCTTTAATAAAAAAGACAACCTTTACAAAAGGTAAGTTCCTTACGAGTTTGAGTGCCAGTACTGAGAGGATATTAGGCGGGTCTTTGATGAAAGACAGAGTACCTAAGATTTGTCGGTACAGTATAAAAGGAAGTTTTCCGAAACGGTAGATAAATGCATGACCCTAACAAAACCCTTATCAGGGAGAAAATGATTTTAATTTCCGAGAACGTTCCACCAGCTGCAGCCAAGTCCACTCTGGCTGACCGCCAAGAGAGAGACCTTGAGATGTTAGAGAACGCTCGCCAGGAGATAGCGGCGCTCACTGAGGAGAAGAAACTGTTCATCATGGGACTCAACAACACGCTGGCTAATTTGAGGGTGAGTGGGTACGAAAGGGAATACCATAATAATTTGGGGCAATTGCACACCAATTGACGTTGTCCCAAATTAAGCGAAGCGAGTTCTACGGTAACTAGACAACGATATGTATTATAAATATAACTGTCCCGCCCAGCTTCGCCCAGGTGAAAAAGTTAAACTTCCTGTAACACGATCGCAGCGCCACCTATCGGGTCCAATAGTGATGTAAACTATCCTTATCTTTTAAGTTGGATCAAACTGCACACGGTTTGCAAATTTGATGGAAATCGGTTACGTGGTTTAGGAGCCCATCGCGGACAAACAACGATTAAGATTAAGATTGCACATCTCTTTCGCTTCGTCCACGTTCATCAGTCTCTTCATACATGCCAGGGAGATTTATGTGTATAATTTTTCAGATTTTGTGTAAATTTGTTGAAATATGTTGCTAGTTATTGAGAATGATTAATGAGAATGATTTGAAAAGAGTAACCATGGAGTTTCTTGCCGGTTCTTCTCCATGGAAGCGACCAACCCGAACCGTGCTTATTTTTCGACGTTTTATAAGTGCCCACTTGGGCCTATGTGAAATAAAAAGATTTTGATTTTGATTTTGAATTTGGAAAAAGACAAGCCGTCTGGTAAGCTTTCATCGAAAACGCAATCTTAAGCCTAATTTGAGAATGAAAATGCTTGAAATTTGCGATAATTCGCGAGTAATTTTTTATGCAGTTGTCTGTTTAGTGCTTGAGTTTCGAAAGGTACTAAGGATTACGATTTGGTTAAGGAATTAAACTGATTAACGATTTTTTCGATGTTTTCCTATTCCGACTGTACTTAGAAATCGTAAATATTCAACAGTGGCGTTACGACAAGATACGTAATCGGGTGATAAAGTGGGAGTTGGCTCTGAACCGCCTGAAGGAGACGGCGGCGAATCGCCACGTGGAACTGTGCCACGTGCGCGCAGCTATTTGGAGTCTCTACGTGAAGATATCCAAGCAGAAGGGGTTGGCCATTAACGTGAAGAAGGCGGACTTTGAGCAGCAACTCGTGGTCATCATGAGAGCGCTGCTCGAGCTTAGAAGGATTTACAAGATTGCGCAGCGGCGCTCGAAGGAGAAGTATGTAAAATTAATGTACCATTTGTAATATAATGTACCATTATAGTTATAATATCCTCACGGCTTCCCACAGGGTTCGTCCCAGGGTTCCCGAAGGGGTAGGCAGAGGTGTATAGGTAATACCCACACACCCACTTTCCGCCTGATATATATTTCAAGTGCCAATGTGACAGATGGCGAGTCCATCGCCGTTACTCAAGCACGACTATACATACGCCTTTGAATGGCTTTTCAGACCTTCACCGTAAAGCGTGGTGCGACTCATCACCGTACTTAAGCTCAGAATGACTCATTGGTACAGTCGGGATTCGATCTTGCGATCTTTGCATCGCAGGAAAATACTCGAACCACTGGGCTACCACAGCTTTTTTTTTACGGATTTGTAGTTCGTAAATTTTTTTTCTGGTTCAATTACTCTTGTAGTACTCATGAACAGATTAACAAAGCAACTTGCGTGAACGAGGGTGTGATTGAGAGATGAAGAAAGACATGTGAGGAAAAATTGGTAGAGGTACCACGTTTCATCTACCAAGATCAAATCGATCGGACACTCAAGGATGGGAGTGTTAAGAGTACTCTAAACCGGCTTGTATGAGAACTGACGCTCTACTCTTTTGTCTACACTGTGGGGGTCACGACGTGATGATACTTATGAACTGTTACACCTACTGTTTGTTAGTGGCATCACACATCCATCAGTAGGCACAACTTTTTGTCTATGTCACTACAGATTACAAATTTCACATTAGCAGTATTTTTGCTTCCGGTTCCGGCTAGAATATGCATAAATACTTTTGCTTTTGCTTTTTTAGGGATGGGGAATCAGCGCATACTGCATAATTCTTTGGAAAATCCTAAAAGAAAAATATTGGAATGACTACCTCCAATAATGCCAATATTTTATATGAAATTCATGTTTGTCTTTTTTATTACTTACTTGAAATACATATTTTAATCAAATTGTTCGTTTACTGTTTCATTTCGTGATTTAGAAAGATTATCCGTTTAGCATTGTTTACCCACGAATTCTATTTGTTCGTAGTCATTGTCATCTACTCTGTAAAAAAAAATACCACATGAGCTACTAAAATTTAACAGACGAAGGATTGAGCCTACATCCGCCCTTTGCTGACCTAAAGCACATCGCCAGCACGACCATTAAATAATTAATAACGCTAAAATTGCAGTTAATTAACTTAATAACTAGTTGAAAGTAGTTAAAGAAACTTAGTTAAGTGAACGGGTACATTTTCAAGTTCTAACGGACTTAGAAATTTTTAATACGACTTTGGAACCTCATTATCATCGTCACTCGGTATTATTCAGTCGTGAATTGCAAGATCACAGAAGATGATAGATAAAAAATCTGTTTGCGAGGATAAAACTCAATGCTATCTCGATTACGTCAAAATGCCATTCAAAATTGTAGGTTGTTGGGAATGGTATCCAAAACCTAAGGACGTGAAATCGATTTTAATCAATTACGTATACCTCGGGATGGTGCTGTACTTTCTGTCCAGTATTCCAACAGCCTTGGTTGTCCACCTCTACACTGAATGGCGAGACGTCATGTCCAGTTTGGACAAAATAGCTGACTCTCTGCCCCTAATCGTATCCATGATCATCGTTGCTTACTATGCCGCTTATAGAAATGAGCTTTATGCTCTGGTTGTGTTTATGGAGGAGAACTTTAAGCACCACTCCGCAAGAGGCCTGTCCAATATGACCATGGCTAAGAGCTACAAAGCTGCTAAGAGTTTCGGTAAAGTCTACACGGCTTGCACTATGTTCAGCATTAGTTGTTATGTCATTGCTCCGATTGTTAATCATTGTGAGTATTAACTAGCTATTTTTTTTAAACAACAAGAGTGGCAAACTGGCATACGGCCCACCTGATAGGAAACGGTTACCGTAGCCTATTTACGCTCACGATACGAAGTATCACTTGCGCGTTGCCACTCTGTGTTCGGAGAGTTATAGAGTGTCGGCAGCATAATGGGACTAATCCATCTGCTGCCAACACAAAATAACAATCCTCCCCCTCCCCAAGAAGCTCATTATTGGAAACCTTATTCACAGAGTAGGAATCCAACAAAGGAAAAACCTTGGGTCCTGCCACCACGAGCTTTACGGTGAAGGAAAACATCGAGAGGAAACCTGCATACGTCTGAGAAGCAATTGAAAGGCGTATGTATAGTCGTGCCATCTGTCACGCTGGCACCTAAATAAATCTCTGGCGAAAAGTGGGTGTGTGGGTACTACCTATACACCTCTGCATACCCCTTCGGGGACCCTTGTGGGAAGGCGTGAGGATATATATATGAATTTTGTAAGTGTGAAACCGTGGGCAGTCTTACTAATATTATACAAATGTAAGTTTGGTTGCGAGGATGTTCGTTACTCAATCAAAGTTCGTTAAAAAATCAAATCAAAAACTAATTAAATAAATTGGCACACAGATAGCTTATTAACTGAATCAACTCATAAGTTACTTAAGTTTTTATTTATAAAAACACTACCAAAGAAAGCATATGACATGTTCAAATACCTATTGCCCAGTGTGGACGAAGGAGCCAATTCAAAGTTGGGTGTACATGGACGCCAATGAATCTCCGTACTTGCAGCTGGTATTTCTGCAGTTGTCATTGGCACAAATGTTTGTGGGGTTGGCCATGGGACAATTTGGTATGTACCACTTCTTATGATCAGTCTTACATGCTGATACACATAATTATTAGGATTATAAATATCCGAGTGGGTCGAGTTGTAAAGCCCTGGTGGTCGACTGGTTCGAGTGCCTGTCCGACTGAACCAATGAGTTTTGCTGACCTTAAAAGTACAGTGATTAGTCGCACCACGAGCTTTACGGTGAAGGAAAACATCGAGAGGAAACCTGCATATGTAAGTCATCACATCACTAGGCCGTTGCCCTTTCTCAAGCACAGACGTCTTTGAATTTCTTATCGAACATGGCTTTAATTACCATGTTTTCTTTTAGCATAGAGCTCGAGGTGTAATACCTAGAGATGTAAGAAGAAACCCATACGATAAATGCAATTCAAGATCGTTTCTAAATCGAAAGTTTTTTCCTCTTCCTCGTCTTCCACACACTTTGGCATTGTATATATTTCGTCATTCACTTAATTATTTAATGAGTTTTCATTTAAATTAACCCACAATTCTCCAGGAGTATTTTTCGCTGCGAATGCCATTCTACTCTGCGGGCAGCTGGACGTGCTCTGTTGCAGCCTCCGTAACGTACGGTACACTGCTCTGTTGAGCCGCGGAGTCGCACATTCTGCTCTGGCCGTCGCATCCAGCGACATGGCTGACGATGAGACCCATCAATATGCGTACAACGAAGCTGCGATCAATAAATCTAATTACCATTATGATGAGAAAATGGTCAGTTGTAGATTTCTGTATTGTTTTTTTGGATGATGGTAAGTGGTTACCGCCGCCTATGGACGCTTGCACCACCAAGGGTATCGCTCGCGCGCTGCAGGTATTTTACACCTGTGAAGAGCTCCATGTTGTACTCCTGGCTGGAGGCTAAGGTCTCGCCATTGACCGGTTAAGTAGCAAAAGTTCCCGGAACTCACGCTACGAGAGACAATACCAAAAAAAAAACATGTACCTACTGTCTAGGGAGAACTTCGACGGGGTGTATACTCCACAGTTTGAGCGTTCGCTGAAGGAACGCTCAATCCGAGACCTTTTTGGTTGCTAGATCTTTTTCTTGCTATTATGACAATAATACATTGGTCTTTAGCTTTTTTTTCTTTATGAATTGATGAAACTTACTTTGTTAGTTTCGAAAACTCCAATTTATTATTATGCTTTTTTACAAACCAGATTATACATAGAAAAGTTTTGACTTGAGTGTCGATTTAAATGCTATCAGACTACATTAAAACTTTTTCAGACAAAAGGATTCACGAGTGGCAGTTCTATTTTCGGTAAGTGCCTCAAAGTTGGACATTAAAAACTACACTTGCATTACTCGTTCGTTGCTTTCCAGATATATACAACGAAGAATACGACGCGAGTACTTTAAGAGCGCTCGGTGATTGCGCTCGGATGTACCAGGTCATCAGAAGATATAAGGAGATGTTCGAAAACTTCGTTTCGCCGCTCCTAGCGCTGCGAGTGATACAAGTTACTTTGTATCTCTGTACTCTTTTGTATGCTGCTACCTTGGTAACATAAATATAGTGATTTATTTTAAGTTTACTCTCGTAGCATCCGTTCTCGGAACTTTGACAATACAACCAAACAGTAGGGAGAACAGTATAGATTTTGCCATCCACAAAGACGCGCCTCAACAATTTATTTTTGAGGGAGTCGCGAGATACGGGGTTTATGAACTATGACACAACATATATATGCATGTATTAAGAGAGGTAGGGCATAACGGGTGTCCCGTTCGAATTCAGAGCTGCCCGACTGGGGCAGGACCTCCACCTTATACAAGTCCGTAGCCAAATAACACAATTTATTGTGTTGTGTTCCTACGCGGTGAATAAGGTTTCCAGTAATGAGCTCCTTGGGGTAGGGGGAGGATTGTTGTATTGTGTTGGCAGCAGAGGGATTAGTCCCAATATGCTGCCAACACAGTACAACTCTCCGAACACAGAGTGACAACGCGCAAGTGATACTTCGGTATTGTAACCGTAAATAGGCTGCGGTAACCGTTTTCCATCGGGTGGGCCGTATGCTTGTTTGCCACTCTTGTTGTATAAAAAAAAATATGTTTGAGGGGTGCTCAACTCAGCGTAGGTAGACTTCATCGTAATGAAAAAAAAAACCCGTTATTTCATCGGGATTGGGGGAAACCACAGGCATAGCTAGTAGCCCTGGCCACATTTCAGATCTCTACGTGTACTCATTTATTTTCAGAAATTCGAGTTGGTTACTGTAGAATATTTAGCTGCTGTGGCGCTTGATATGTTTGTATATTGCTATTATGGCAACCAGATTATAATACAGGTACGTATATTTTGCAACTTTGTCAAGTGGTGGCCAAAAAAGCCGTGGTGGCCGAGTGGTTCGAGCAGTTGCCTGCGAGGCAAAGGTCGCACGTTCGAATCCCGACTGTACCGATGAGTTTTTCTGAACTTAAGTACAGTGATTAGTCACGCCACGAGCTTTACGGTGAAGGAAAACATCGAGAGGAAACGTGCATCCGTCTGAGAAGAAATTCAAAGGCGTATGTATAGTCGTGCTTGAGTAACGGCGATGGACTCGCCATGTGTCACGTTGGCACCTAATATACCTCTGGCGGAAAGTGGGTGTGTGGATATTACCTATACACCTCTGCCTACCCCTTCGGGGACCCTTGGGAAGGCGTGAGGATATTGTCAAGTATTATGATATAATGCAAATTCGAAAGCCGACTGTACCAATTAGTTTTTCTTGAGAGGAAATCTGCACTCGTTTGAGAAGAAATTCAAAGGCTTAAATGTAAATAAAAAATATGTAGTCGTGCTTGAGTAACGCCGATTGACTCGCCACACCAAACCTGCGGTCGTGTTTCAGGAAGTTTTACTTCTACCCCCGGGCGAAGCTGGGCGGGGCTGCTAGTATTATAGTAAGATTTGAAAAATACAAACTTGGATCCACATCCTTTTGCAGGCTGACAGAGTGTCGACAGCGGCGTACCAGAGCTCATGGTACACGATGGGTGTGCGACCTCGGAGGGTGTTGCTTAACATCATTATGGCTAACAGAAGGCCATTGGTCGTCCGCGCGGGGAAATTCTTACCCATCGACTTGCATACATATGTCGTTGTAGGTAGTCTTCACAGTATTAATGAAGATTTAGGTCTTATTATTAAAGATTTGGCGTGATGATATGTATGTATGTATTAAAGACGTGGTTAAGTTGCCTGCAACACAAAGTTTGCTAGTTCAAATCCCGACTATACCAATGATTTCTTCAGAACTTAAGTACAGCGATTAGTCACACTACTAGATTTACGGTGAAGGATAACTTCGAAAGAAAATCTGCATACGTATATTGAGAATAGATTCAAAGACGTATGTATACTTGCTCTTTCATTATTGTATAATTTTCGTAAATTTAAGAATTCTATGTACTGAAAGTATAGGTTCCGTCTCACTAGGGACATTCTGTAAAATAATAATAACGATTTTGGAGAAACTAATTCGCTTATTTCATCTTATCTTACAGATCATCAAGACATCCTTTTCGTATTACACACTGCTGGTAAATGTAAACGAAAAGTAGATGGTATGGGGCATAGAAACTCCCACAAAACATTAGAAAAAAGGAAATTGCACTAGAGATAACGATAAAACACCAACTCTTACACACACGCTCTTACTATTGTATAATTAAAATATATATTTTTTTTATACTACAAGAGTGGCAAACAAGCATACGGCCCACCTGATGGGAAACGGTTACCGTAGCCTATTTACGCTCACGATACCGAAGTATCACTTGCGCGTTGCCACTCTGTGTTCGGAGAGTTACAGTGTGTTGGCAGCATAATGGGTTTAATCCCTCTGCTTCCAACACAATGTAACAATCCTCCCCCCTCCCCAAGGAGCTCATTACTGGAAACCTTATTCACCGCGTAGGAACACAACACAAAAAAAAAATTATTTGGCTACAAACTTGTATAAGGTGGAGGTCCTGCCCCAGTCGGGCAGCTCCAAATTCGAACGGGAAACCCGTTATGCCCTACCTCTCTTCTTATGCATAATCTAGATAGTGTAGAATTCAAATGGTGAAAGAATGTTTAAAATAGGTCTTGTACTTTTTGAGCCAATTCCTTAAACATACTTACATACAAATCTTTCCTCTTTATAATAAGTATAGATTGTACATGGTCATAAAATAATGTACTGCTGTTGGATATCAAAACAAATAAAACAAAT
Organism: Drepana falcataria; assembly: GCA_945859725.1. Taxonomy (NCBI): domain Eukaryota; kingdom Metazoa; phylum Arthropoda; class Insecta; order Lepidoptera; family Drepanidae; genus Drepana; species Drepana falcataria. Next base: position 1,580,767 of record OX243941.1, on the reverse strand, counting down.
GCATTCGGAAAGTATTTTATTTATGAAATTAATATACAATTTCTCATCAGTAGTATATTTATTGATTCAATATTGTTCGGCCGCCGGCCGCGCGGTTCTCTCTAATGCATTCATTCATATAAAATAAAACAAATGTTTCAATGTATTGCGCTTCTCGCGCACGTCTCATACAACCACGTCTTACTGTAGCTATTATCGGTGAAGAATTCAGAGGCCATGATTTTAACCTACGAAAAATATTATCATCTTTACGAACAGTTTGTCTGACAGTTTCTTGCGAGCGATATAAATTTATGTTTTTACAACATTGAATACATTTTATAAATCAGCGATTTTTTCGAACCTAACTTGTTTCAGTAATTACAGAAAAACAGCATACACAGAAACTTTACAAACAGAACAGAATGTGCAATGAAAATAACTCAACACTCACAACAAATCAGAGAGAAGCTGATCTCCACGTGAGAGGAACTCTCATGCAATTCGTTCGTAGATCATTTAAATTTATATTTTTTTCTCATTGGATAGAAACACAAAATCCAAAGACTAACCCAAATTAAAAAAAAACAGCATAGGCATAGAGTATAATTTGAAAAGAAAAAGTCTTACATTGCCGGTTGTACAAGACACACAGAAGCCCTACGCTGCGGCGACCCCGCTGTGGAGAGGACGGCGTGACCTTCAGCTGTTTGATCATTACCAACACTACGTCTGGCTTTTACAATATTTATGCTTACTACTTATCATTAAAGAGTTTATCCACTTACTTCCGATATTATTAATGCTTTTTACGTAGTAAGTTTCAGTGGCGAATTTACCAACAGGCCGAGAAGGCTGGAGTGGCAGATTTGCGATCAAACTTTGTTTTTGCCAGTAATAAGAAGAAAACACTTACATTGACAATATAAACTATACCCCCCCCCCCTATCCTCCCCTGATGTTTAAATCCGCTACTGCACGTAAATATGTCTCGTAGTGACTGAAACTCCACGCGGCGTCACGTCGGCTGGTTTATAGGCATCTCACTTCCCAGTAATATGGCAGTATCGACAGCATATGGCAACATTCGATATACATATTGCCGAATATTGTCATAAGACTCTTGATAAAAGGAAAAAGAAAGGTTTTGCATCGCATTTCGACCATACATACAACATATGGCCTTGATGGTCACCTAGCTATGGTAGGTGCTTTGCAATAACCATTAGTAAGTATTCGAGCGATACCGACCTCATTACTGAGACTGTTACCAGCATAACGATAGGTTCTCGACTCTAACAGGGAAAATATATTTCACCTCCAGATGACATTGAAACCGCGCGTAATCTCACAAAAACCTATATATCGGATAACACAAGCATACGAAAGAGTCATGCGAACAGACACAAACTCGTACAATTCACGCGTTCACATAATTAACAAAACGCCCACGGGGAGTTCCCAATGTCGAAATGCTTCAACTGCCAAACAAAAAAATTATGTATATTACTACTAGCGACATCAGTCGCCGAACAAAGGAAAGACAATATGTCATTATACACAATTGGCAACTTAGAGATGTGCGATTACAAATTCCGAGTGTGGTGTTGCCATAAATGGAAATGCGACATCTGTGGTAATTTTAACACGTTGACAGCTATTATATTAAAAACAAAATCCGCATTGTGTAATGCTGATGTGAATATTTATGGAGCGTAATGCAATAGATAGATAGCCTTATGTGCGACATTATTAAATAGGTAATATTACATTATTATTATATCAAAAGATTCACTACAAGTTATAACTTCTCAGCCATCATTGCCACGCCAAGCGGAGGACGAGGCAACGCGTTTCGACTCTTATTGATAACTTTGCGTGTTTCAAGTTCCGCCGAACACATTCGTCCGGCAAACCATCGTCAGCTGTGCGATCGAAAATGAACCTTACATACAGCACTTCACATGTGTTTGACCTTACATGTCGTGTGACCAATATTTTTAAAACAGAGAGCGGTAACTGTACGCTGTAAATAATACTTGATTTAAAAAACGCTGGCAACAGACAATATGAATTAATCGTAACATTTAAAAATAACTTTCAAAAGGGTATCAAACTCATACGGAAACGCTCATTTCTCAGTAATCCAGAGGCTATTGAAAAACAAGGTGTAATAAGAAATAAAACACTGGTATTAAAGCCGCGCACCAACTTTAGGCTTCTAGGTCATTCAAAGGTTAATGAAACACCAGTTAAAGTACACTTTAACAATAATACAATTGCCTATGTCCAGCAGTGGACTTGAGTGGGCTGATGATGATGATGATGAATAATAATACAATTATTTCATTGTCTCTGTCAGCAGCGATCACATTAGGAAACTTAGCTCGTTAAGATAATCATATCATACTTATTAAAATATCATACTCGTAATTAAGTTTGAAATATTTGTCACAAAACGAATGCTCAATTAGAAAGGATCGATTTCTTATACAGTTGCGTGAAACTATATAATCTTCGCACACGACATAATGAGATGGAATCTTATCGCACTTTTAAAAGCTGTGATCTCATAAGTTTGCTATACTTGTAATTGAGTATCGTATTCTAGGGATATTGTCTATACCGCTAAGATGGCGAACAAACATTATTGTACACAGAATGTTTTAGAAAATTGGACAGTTGTCTTCTAAAAGTTGTAGGGTATTTTGTGAATACATCCTCGTGACGATGCAATAAAACTAATAGCTCCAAAAATGACAACATCATTAAAGTTAAATAAATTCCAGTATAAAACATGATTTAATACTTTTTAAGTCTCTTTGAAAATGACATAAGAACAAATAGATCAATTTTTAAATTTTCTAAGGCAACCTGTATATAATACACCTTAATAATGTTTCCTTATAAGCAAATTAATACGATACCTAATTTTAGCATGTTAGAATTCCATTTCATTTGAACGTGGGCGTTTCGAGTCCAGCACTAAAAATGAATCTTTAAATTACATTAGCGTTTATGAGTATCGCCCTAATTAACACTAGACATAGGGTCCTATATGGAACATAACTGTAGGAATACGTTAGTACAAGGTAAGGTAGACGTACTGCAGTGTGGGAATCCATGCAAGCCGCGAGTCGGCGCTTAGCTGCAACCGGGGAAACGACACACGTTAGGATACACATTTTAAATGTACGTATTTATTGTGAAGCTTTACGAAGCAAAAAGGTCATAGAACTGCGAAAACATCGATAAACTATGACAAAAACAAGTATTTTTGTCATAGTATATCAAAAGATTACTAGTCTGTATCTCAACTGTAATAACAGCTATCTCAACGATAATATTGCCGTGTCTCGATACTTCAGAGTTCTCACCTTATACACTAGGCATTCTCTACCTACTACAGAAAGAAAGAAATAATAACTTTGTTCTCGAGGTGAGGTACCAGCTATGTAGATTTAATATCAAAAACTGACATAGGTAACCTCGCAAATATATGTCCATATAGGATATTTTGGTGGAATCCACGTGGTTTTTTTTAAACCACTAAAGTGCGATCCGCCTGATAGTAATTGGTTACCACCGCCTATGGACGCTGGCAGCACTAGACTGGACCATGCAGTAATTTGACATCGAACGTTGCATACAATTATTTATTTATAGTTGCATATTGAACCTCGTATAACACTAAATTACAACATAGAATTTATCAGATAAAACACAAAGCTTGTAGTATAATAAATTCTCGTACCAAATTAACTAAAAATATTATATTGTACAATTAAACAAATTCGGACGAACATCTATATGACATATTTCAACCACGATTGACAGTAATGTTCGAAATTTGAATGTGAAAAAATGCATAGCTCTGATTGGACTTCACATTCGCACACTCAATTACGTGACAAAACAATCGCGATATTGTCACGATACGTGAATCAAAAGTAATTTAGGGAGTGTTCAATATATGTATCAATATTTGTAGTTAATTAGGCAGAGGCGGTGTCTGTAGTGTACGAGTGGACTCACTTCTAGATGGATGAGGAACAAGTGTGTGACTCACTTCTTTTTGTTCTTGGGCTGCGCGCGCGGCGGCGTGTTGGGGCGGCCCATGTTGAGGCCCGAGTACAGCTTGCGCTTGTCGGCCGGCTTCAGGATTTGGAACGAGCACATCAGTGTCTCGTCCACTGACATTAGCGCACCTGCACCAACACATACGGTTATACAGGCCATTAAACACACATTTGTAGCGTAGGAAATTCTTCGTATCTTCACGCCTTCCCACAATCCCCCGAAGGGAAAAGGCCGTATAGATAGTGCCATCCACGAAAACGCGCCCCACTATTCTTCCCTATAGTTTTATAGTGTAAGTATGCAACCTTCCACTTATGTATGAGTATTGTCGGTACACACTGATTACCTATGACTGCACACGTACACTACAATTAATAGACTCGGGTCCCCTCGACTAGAAATTTTGTGGGGCGCGTCTTCATGGATTGCACTATCGATACACACCCGCTTTCGCCGGAGATGTATTTTAGTTGGCAACGTGTCACATAGGTCTTTGTTCTTCTCAAACGTATGCAGGTTTCCTCTCGATGTTTTCCTTCACCGTAAAGATTGTGGTGTTACTAATCACTGTACTTAAGTTTTGAAAAACTCATTGGAACAGTCGGGATTCCAACATGCTCACTCGGTCGCCACGGAAGGTAATTCAAAACATGTTATGTAACGTAACACAGGGAATACTCATTGGACTTAGGTATATTTATAAAGTCTGTGTGTTAATAATTTTGTTATTCAGAAATCACGGAAAGACTTTTAAAGAAAGAAAGCATTTGTATTTCATACAGACATACAGCTCGGCCACGCGGGCATCGCCGCGAGGCCGAGCTCGTTGGTAATACATTAATGACGGCCATTATACGGCACGTACAAAAACTAAAAATGACATGTACAAATGTTAACTTAAAGAAAATCGCGGATATAGCCCCCAAACAGATAGCCCCATTGGGGCTGTACTAGTGTTGTACTGACCCGCGTTATCGAACTCCCCGCAGTAGTTGGGCGCCGAGAAAAGGGTGACCAACTGCCGCTTGGCGAAGAACTCGTAACCGTCCTCGACCACCTGATGGGCGCGGCAGATCAGGTCGAACTCATGCTTCGACAGGAACTTGCCCACCACCTGCAAATGGAATGACAATCACATAAACATATATACATGTCATCACATAGAGTCCCTAACGAGGTAGGCAGAGAGAGTCAAGCGCCAGTTTTATCTAGACTTACAGACTGCTTCGTCCCCATTTCATCAGACTCTTCACACCGCATCATACACCGAAATCGGAGCGCATACTTATAAGAATAATCGCGTATATATTAATTCGTGTAATTTTAAGTATATAAATGACTGTACCAATGAGTTTCTCTAAACTTATGTACTGTGATTAGTCACACCACGAGCTTTAAAGTGAACAAAAACCAACGAGAAGAAATTCAATGAGCCATCTGTCACGTAGCCAACTACTTACTGTCTTTGAATTTGTGTTCAAACTTGTTTTTATACGTATGCAGGTTACCTCTCGATGTTTTAGCATTTCCAACAATCCATATACATACATACACATGGTAAGCAGAGACAGTAGAGCGCCGGTGCTCACTTGATCTACACACCTCACGCTTTATCCACATGCATCATCTATCCTGCTCATGCAAGATCACGTTTGTTTATTGGCAAGAGACTCGCCAACCAACTTCCGAGCACACGCGCACTCGGAACCGTTCGCACGTTATCACCATAACAGTCAATTAAGAGTCTAGCGCCGCGATAACGTATCAAAGGTCACAAGATACGTCTGTTTGTCTGTCCGCAGCACACGGCGCACACGTACTGGACACATAAGGTCACACCGTTTTGCTAACAAGACACGTTGCACATAACTCTTATGATTTATTTATTATGACTGCCTGCTCGTGTTTCATATTTCGGAATAAGGAAGCGTCCATTTATTGAGATTTTTGAGGATTTTTCGACCCCCACTCCCCCCTTGGTGAGATTTCGTAAGGTTTTTCTCAACACCCTCCCCCCCTCACTCACGCTCACGCGAGATTAAGGCAAGAAAATTACTGTTTTGGTTAAACTTTATATGTTCTTTTACTTATATTGAAGACTAACAAAGACTAATACGGTAATATTCAAATATTTGTGAATATTACCCCCACGCCGGCCCCTAATTTCTTATTTTAACAAATTCCATTAATTTTGTATGGTGTTGTGATTCAACGGTATGTTTACCTCAGTGCCGAATGTGAAGCTGACGCCGCGGTCGTTCTCGCCCCAGCCGGCGGTGTCCTTGTCGGGGTCGGACCACAGCAGGTCGCAGAGCAGCCCTTGGTCGGGCACGTCGGTGGGCCGCATGATCCGCCGGATTTGCTCCATGGCCTGCAGGTCGGGTGACAGGCCCCCGTGGCAGCAGAATATCTTCTCGTCCACTGTACATTCAATACCAATGTTATGTCAAGTGCACGTGAATTGTACCTACTTACATATTAGGGTGATGTAGTTATTGTAATAGCGTATAACGTATAGTATAGCGTATACATAGATTTTTTGTCGTTTGTAAATGTAATTCCCAATATATTGGCAGAGCAGTAAAATATACAAATATGACACAAGTGCATATATTCTCGCCTTCCTACAAGGGCCTCGAATAGGTAGATAGAGGTGTATCACGCACTCTTCTTTTCTCTGGACATATGTATGTATATTTAAATGACATATCGCCGTTTCAAAAGCACGTCTCAATACCTAGATAATAAATAGAATGGAGAAAATTTATATGTACTGTAAATTAAGTCAGCTCTTGAGGTAATAAAGGCTCGTGGTGCTAATAACAGTACCAGAGCTTCCGATAAATACTTAGCGAAATATTTATATGCTTGAGTCTAAATCCGCCCTAGAAACTCGGTTACTGTCGATTTATTACACACATTAATTACAAAGATATAAATCATCTTGAATACATTAACACATAATTGATTTTTAAAGCAGACATGAAGCCATCAATAATGTGCACCACAACTCACGAGGATATTGATATGTCTGACATTTGAGCCCTGGCGCCCCGCGATGTACGTTCTAACCTTAGCGATAGCCCTCTTACTTATTAGCGATAACTCTTGACTTGCAGTGTTCAAAGACAAGTATGAGGGAACACTAATAGAAGACATATTATAATAAGCTCAACCATCTAAATATTCCTAAAACAAAAAAGGAACCAGTCGTCTTTGACCACAAACTAACAATTCATGATCGCATCATTGAAGTGGCCAATGACGATAAAATTGTGTATTGCGAAACGCTCGAGACATCAGAAACCTCGCTGTTATTAAAATCATCTTTGAGCTTTGCGCTTGTTTATAGCAAATTAGAATCGAATGCATGTGTATAAACCAGCATGAGAATAACTATACCTTGCTCTTGGACGTGAAAAAAGATGCGCGGTGGATTACAGTCGTTCCTTGTATCATATAATAAAAAGTTATGCACTTGTGTGCCGAGTAAGCTGTGCATAGAGTTGTTACTCAAAATTTCGTGTGATATATTCGCATATACCATATTATTGGCATAATAAACCATTATCCCGAGTCCCTCACGGGGCAGGCAGTGAGTGTAGAGCGCGAGTTCTCCCGAGACTTACAGTCCCCTTTCGCTTTATCCACATTCATCAGTCTCTTCATACATCATCGCCGGTTTCGAGTACTGTTGACATTCACCGCTGACTCGTAGCTAGAACGTGGTCTTCTTCTGTGTTTTCCTCACACTATTGGATTGTATGTCTGTTTCCTCAATCTTCCTTCACTCATCGCATATGTCGACACCAACGTAACACGCGTTTCTTCATATTTATAATCTCAGACAATCTGAATTGCGGTCCGCTTTATTCGCACATGGGTTTTGCGTCAAATGTTTACGCGGGCAATGATTCATCTATTTATATTTCTCGTAAATATAGGAATATTTAAAATAATTCAGTTTCATGTCGTCATGGTGGCACAAGCTGGCAAAGTGCCAAAAACATCTTGCGATCTTATCCAGATCAAGGTACTAATTTGATAAAACATGTTTACCTCGTATTTGAGTTCAACTTTCCGCCATAAATAATGTAAAGTTCCTCCGCGTTAATTGCTGCGACCTAAATGGAGTACCATCCAGTAAATTCTGGAATGATGGAGAGTAGCCTAACTTGGTTCGTAAGTTTAATTATTTATGTATTCGATGCCTCCAATGTCACGAACAAATTTGAATTCCGTAATTCAGGGATTAGATGTTCTTGACAGCTGTAATATGGTTCCATTTATTCAAAGAGTCTTAAGGCATTCTTGTAAGCCGTAAGGTGTTTTCCATTTATCAATATAAGGTAGGTGTTGACAGGGAAATAAACATTTAAATTGAGCACTTGGAAAAGTTTACGAGTAATTACGAAGAAACAACATTTTTATTCGCGTGGAAATATTTCATTATAGTAGGTAAATAGTGTCCTGTACCATTTATCCAAGGAATACTACAGTCTTGCTTATGCCGCATGGTTTCCTAGATTGTGATTTAAAGTATCCCCTTCGTGCCATAAATAACAATAATCAGATTCCCAACATAAAATTATTACTTAAGAGGCAGCATTATGCGATTTTATTTTAATATCAGCACGATAGTTATCGTTGCAATAAAACCATAAGTAGGATTGATATAGTCTTGAATAGTGTGTCGTGTGATGAACCAGTATGTAGTTATAGTCTCGCGACCGCGATGCGCCGTGCGGCAGAAACGTATGCGCTTACACGTGAGGACAAGGCGTTGGCGAATGGCGTGTTTACATGGATCAATAAATTATTCGATGTTGTTATTTTTCTATCATTTCACTAAATCTTATATTTTATCTTATCTTCTTATCACCACTCCAGTGTCCGAATGGGTTATATTTTAATGTAGCAACACCCAAATATAGTCGGATATATTTAGATGAAAACGTGACAAATGACTAGACCATACAAGTGGTTTAAAATGCCATTGCACATAGCAAAGTGAATTTCTTCACACACGATGTTTTCCTTCACCGTATAGCTCGTAAAATAAAAAGTCCTTGTATTTAGATTGAGAAATAACCCACTGGAGGTTGAACCCGCAGTCTTAACATAGCAGACTACTTTAAGCAGATCTGATAAGTAATTAAGCCGTACTATTGTATTCTATACAGCAACAGTATTGTATCGGGAGAAAGTATTTGTAATTACGCACAGTGACGTTACGTCAGAGGAACCAAATAGTAACAAAAGATGACATACAGGGACCTGTCGCTTCGGCAATTCCCCCATCTCTCAAGTCGTTATCAAACTGTCATCCACACAGCGTGAGCATCATATTGGTGTGACGTAAATAGTTATAAAAAGAAAGCGATGTGAAGGGAAGTTCCACTGCGCTATACATATTAAAACTTACGCGTCATCCGGCCTCGTCATTAATTCACAGTAGCCTTTTCCTAGCATATAGGAACACCTGCTTTAGAGGCACTCGTGCAACCGGCAGGTGTTTCTGCCGAGACATCATAGACGGAGACACGGAAGTGACGCGAAAGTTTTAGAGTATTATAATCGATTTGCATATTATGAGACATTCTAGGTGACCTGATCAAATCGATCGAACACTCAATGCTGGAAACGTTAATAGTACCTACTCGAATCAGGCGACCATGCATGAGGTGTCTTCACACTGATGAATGAGGATGAAGCGAAATCTGCGGGCACTCTCTGACCGTTTACAATTTTCGTCATATCTAATGTATCTCGGGTATACAAATACAGTGTAGCAAGCCTTGACTATGGTTTTGTTATTGATGATACCCATCTCTCATCTCTATTTTGACTATATTAATGTATGTAGATGTATTTATGCGAAAGCGAAATGTGGGCCACAGTATAGAATACCGCCATGTTAGATAGTGGTTGATGGATGGCTACCCTTTGATAGGTACGTACTCTGTATTATATTCCCATGTAATATATACCTTTATCCGGCAAATAAGGTTAGTAATATGTCACGTCTTCTATTTTATCTATAGTATTATCTTATAGCAATAAGGTTTCAGTATAGGTCAACCATTTCGGACATTTTATCGTCATTCAAAGTCGGAACCATTTTTTTTTAATTCATCCCTTACCAGAGGTATTCCCGAAGGGTGTGGAAAGAGGTGTAGTTGCACCTTTTCGCCAGAGATATAGATTCCTACGTGAAAGAAGCTGTCCGTCGCTGTTCCTCCAGCAAACTTTACATACGTCTTTAAATTGTATTTCTAATCACACGTATTCTAGGTTTCCTCTCGATGTTTTCGTTCAAAACTAGTGACGTGATTAGTCGCTGTATTTGTAAAATAAAATTTTCTAAACCTTTTACTAGCAAGATAGCTGGTATGAATTGCGCGTTACTTTGATTGGTACGACCCATTTGTGTGGTCGACTGCTGTAGTGAGCTCACTTATACATATATATGGGTATGTATGTGTGTAATGTTGTTCATTGTTTTACTAAACAAGCACTCGGGCCTAACAAGGGACGTCGGCCACAATGGCACTCCGCGGAAATAGCTCGGGTAACAAGAACAACACATCGTACCTGGGATAACATACAGCGCTCTGGAGTTTTCCTACTGATTATGTTATAGTTTTTATACTATTCTGCTATAATTGAGGGTGTTATTTGGGTAGCGCTCGCCGACAAAAAACTCATATATATATATATATATATATATATGTATGTACATATATCATAACGCCGAGGCAGACAGAGAATAGAGCGCCAGTTCTTTATAGCCTCTTTCGCTTCATCCACATTTATCAATCTCATCATAAATCTCGCCGATTTCAAAAGCTCAATACTTTTAACGATATATGGTTAACTAATAAGAGCTATGTTACAAAACAAATACTGTATACCTATATCCTAACGCCCACACAAGGGTCCCCGAAGGGGTAGACAGAAGTATATAGGTAGTACCCACACACCCACTTTCCACTAGAGATATATTTTAAGTGCCAACGTGACAGATGGCGAGTCCGTAGCCGTTACTCAAGCACGATTATACATACAACGGGGTCACATTAATTTGACGCATCGCTGGAATGCGAGGCCCCGCAATCGTCAGTATGGTTAGCATCTCTGTTACCGATACGCGCGTCGATATGTTGACTAGTTTTCTGTTGCTATTGTTGTTATTGGATATTTTGTTACGTTTTCGTTATTGTTTAAGTTTGGCCTGTTTTTGTTAATTTTGGACAATTTTTGTTACTACTAATTTTTGAACATGGGGAAATCTATACACAGTGAAGGGAGAAATCTTGTGTTGAAAGTGTTTTAAAACAAACAAAATAGTTTTCAATTATATTGTATAAAAAATACATGATGCAACATATTGCAAGATTAACAAATAAAACCTATGCTCCAAAATAAAAAATATAGCTACATGCTTTTTTTTTCGCACCATACCTGACCGCTAAAATTACGTCATCAAAGCCATGCGTCAAGTTAATGTGACCGCGTTGTACGCCTTTGCATTGCTTCTTAGACTGCTTGTATGCAGATTTCCTCTCGATGTTTTCCTTCACCATAAAGCTCGTGGTGTAACTAATCACAGTACTTCAGTTCAGAATAACTCATTGGCACAGTCGGGATTCGAACTTGCGATCTTTGTGTCGCAGGCATCTACTCGAACCACTCGGCCACCGGCTTTTAATAACACCACGTAAATTAACAAAGAATAAACGTTCCTTTATGAACACACACCCTTGGGAGCAGTACAACACCGGCGAAAACATCACGTAAGCGGCGCAAACATCGTTTGACGTCATCGCACAGCTGGGGAGGCAGGGGAATCTCTATGGGGAATGCTGATGGAAGTATGTTATGAAAACATTATATGATGGATAACCGACAGATATTCCTGCACCAAAGGTGACTCGCGGCTCACTTAGTGAGCGTGCCGCTTCTCCAAATCATCCAGATTCCAGACTATGGGTACTAGGGTATGGATAGACTAACGTCTGACACGAAATTGGTGTATCAACTCTACCTACGCATCACTACAACTATGTCCCGCGGTTACATTCGCGGAAAATTTGATTTCATTGGTAGGTACATATTTCTAGAATGAGGTATCCTGTGTGAATCCGGATAACAATTTATCTTTGTATCAAATTTCATCAAATTCTGATCAGTCGTACTGGCGTGATTGGAGTAACAAACAACCTCAAAAACTTTGACCTATTTCAGTCTTATCTTAATATATATAAATTACGCGTCACGTTGTTTGTCCGCGATGGGCTCCTTTAATCGAATTTAATAAAATTTACACACCGTGTGCAGTTAGATCCAACTGGAAAGAGGATAGCTTACGTCTCAATTTATAGTCGCAATATTATTTTATTTCAAATTATTTGTCCATTATTTGACAGTCACAATTATCTGTTAGCTCCAAACGATTCCAACAGATGGCGAAATCTGTTGACTGGATTGAGTAAGTGTTTATTTATTTATTTACAATAACAAAAACCTTAGCCACATCAACACGTGGCCGGGTCTGCTAGTATAATATAAGTAACACAATTAATTCATAAAGCCTAGGTTCCACGTTTCGTAACAAATAGAACCCTTAATCTAGTTACGTAAAATTGCTTATATACATTTAAGTACACTCAATTACGTACCGCAGGCTTCAATTACTTTGAGACGCACTTAAGACAAAGTACATATATACCAGCTAATATTATGTGCAAAGGTATGCTCAGTCTAAATTAGGGTTTACAATTTATTTTGGAAGTCAGCAGTCGCGGATTAACACATTTGCGGCTAGTAGGCTACTAAAGCCCATCCCTAGCGACATCTACAGTTCGTAAAGCTAGTTAACAATCATATATTCTTTGTTAGTGTCATTTATATAATATAAAAAATTAAGGCTTCTTTCAGACAGTCACGAATAAACTGGCATGAAATTTACCAATTAAGACAGCCCAGCCAGCTGATAAATCCATTGGAAGTCCATAAAGAGAGTACCGGATTAAGAGCGCGGAGCCTGTAGTAAATTCTATCAAGGTGCCCATGGATTGAATTTGACTTGGATTGAAGTTACAAAGTTTATTGTATTCAACAAAACAAAAGAACGTCGATATAATTAGATACTTTCTGGTCAGAAAGAGTTCTGTGGCGGAGCCCCCTAAGCCGCGGGGCCGGTAGCATTTGCTACTCTTGGTAAAGACATTACTATACATTTGAATGGTGCAAATGCACGACCAATAATTCCCCATAAACACACACGAACTACGTGTCGTACTTAAAGTTCAAAGGTTTCCGCGTATAATCACGCTGTGGAGGCTGTGAATTAAATTCGTTCATCTGTTCGTGAAGATTTTTTTCCAATAATAAAACGTTAAACTTAAAATCATATACTTGGTGTACCAGACAAGGTCGATCGAGGCTGCTTAAAGGTTAAGCATCAGACGAATGTATAAGCGTTCCAAGCAATGGCCCGACTAGAGTCCCGACTGAACCATTAATGTCGATCCGAACGCTCAAGAGAAAAGCTCTGGATAGCGTAATATTTTCTTTTCATTTCTTTTTATTAGTCTCCAACGATAAAATAATAAGCTTTTCAGATGAAACGTTTTGTTTCACAATACAGTAATATTTATTACAACAGGTATTCTTGTAGTTTTAAGGTCCAAATAGTATGTGAATTGAAGCAAATAGTCGCTCAGATTTTGGTGCCAACATGCCAAGCAGCACTATACAATACATACCTACATATCATCACGCCGAGTTCCTAATGAGCTACACAAATGTGTTTGAATTTCCTCTCAAACGTATGCAGGTTTCTTTGCAATGTTTTCTTGCACCTTAAAGTTAGTTGTGTGACTACTTAATACTTAAGATCTGAAAAACTCATTAGTACAATCGAGATCCAAACTATTAAATTCTTGTTACAGGCGTCTGACTAATCGACAGACACCACGGCTCATGATAAATAAGCCTATGTATCAGTGGTGAAGCGTCCTTAGAACAAGCAGATTCCGCGCTCATATACGACTATTCTATGTAGTCATAATATCGCAAGCGACATAATTACATTGCGCCCTTTGTAAAAATATTCTCCAATATGCTGGATACAAAAACGCAATGTACTTGAAATCGCGCAAACGCACACATACACGATTTCACGTAGTAGGCGGCTGGGGAACTCGCTCATAATATTGGGAATTCAAATAGTTAAAATGTATGCAATTCACGCACACATTGACATTACTGCCACATCCAACCATTCGTCGATACAACAGCGATTATAAGCCGATCTCAGATAGCCTCCAATCTTTATTTGTTATGTTTAAGGTTTCGTTTCTCTTGAAAAGTTTCATCCAATCAGAGCAATTTATTCGCGATGAGCCGAACGATTGACCTCACCTAGCCATTATTTCGCGCGCATTTGCACGGATTGTTTTGTTATGCTAATTTATCTATTGTAATATGTGATAAACTTGATTGTGTTGTACTATATGGTTTAAAAAAAACGAAAGTAGTGAAATTTTACTTGCCAAGTGTTGTCACAGTGTTTGTTTTGATTCACCGTAAAGGTTTGTTTGTTTATTTTTGTTTCTTGTCGTCACGTAGTCTGTTAGGTGAGAAATGGCGGCGTTAATACAAATAGGTTGTTGTCTTACAGATTACCTATTAAATGAGTTAACTTCGTTCTCTAAACAATCTTTCGAAAATAAAAAATATATCATTAAACATGGACGGGCTCGTCCCGATATGAAAATTGATTATAGACGTAAGGATGGGTTTTTCAAATATTTTCACAGTTCTATGTATGATAAATACAATTGAATAACCGGCAGTTGAAAATTACATAAGTTATTTTGCTTTCCATGTCATGTCCATGTTATTTTGTTTTTCGGTTTGGAGTATAGAAAAATAAATACTGCGGTATTTCTGCTGGTATTTATTTGTGATGATGATGCTGGCAAGTTAAGTTTCACTTATTTTAGTTCTTTTTTTTGCTGTATATTTATAACCCCCGTGTGAGTGACGTGTGCTTTAAAACGGCTTTTTAAAGCCACTTTTATCATACTCGACATGCACTGTTCATATGATACCAGTAATCCAGTAATGTCATGTATGGTGAAGGTGGTGAACACTAACAACTGTACAGCAAGCATGTTCTGTCGCATGGAAAAACTGTATACAACGCAACGCAAGCACCATACATAACATTTAGCCGTAGTTTTGGGAAAGGTGAACTAACACACTAATATATGGTATGTAATTTATTGCATTTTTTTACAAGTTAAGATATGACGTTTTGCTTATTCATGCGTTAGCCATTTTTTTGGTCCGGCTTTACCTTTCTCTTTTTTCACCCCACGCCACTGCTATGTATATCTTTCCTTCTTCCTTAATAAACGAGCTGAGTAAAAGAAAATAGCAAAAAAGAATATATCGTATTAGTAAAAGAATAACAATTTGTATCAGATGTGTATACCTATGAAAGGCGTGTTCATAATTCCCACAGTAGTTGTGCCATTTAGTTATGGTCTGAAAATAAAGTATTAATTTTGAATATGGTATAGACTTTGACTGACACGGTATACACTAAAATATGACACTAAATGTCCATATGAATCACCGAATGGGATCTCGAATACTATCCAGAGATACACGACTCACTTATTTCTATCGACCTTTTATGCTCGTCTCGTCTTCGTTCAGTGCTAACGTGGTAATAAAAATCGACATGAAGTTCAACGACATTCTGCCGCATTATCTACGCAGCGGTATTGCTAAGCTAACCGAGCCGGCCATTTTAGCGCAGACATTGCGAATTTATTATGCCCGCAGTATTACTGGTCGCATGGCAAATCAATAATATTATGATACACTTTTTCATGATGAAATGACACACGCTAAATATGCCTAATGCCACAACCAAACCACGAATTTTTGTTGTTAAAATATACTTTCAGAAGACTGGTGTTGAAGATCTCGAATTTTGAGAAGCCATGATTCAAAATAAAACCCAGTGTTTTCCTGAACTTATGTAGTCTAACACTACTAGCACGAATAAAATCAGCTAGAGGGAACCTCAACACGTCAGAGAAGTAGTATATTGAAAACACGTGCCATAACGGCGATGTACCTGTCGCAATCGCAGCCTGTCTGGTTGACACCTAAATATATCTGCGCTGAAATGTTAAAGCAAGGAAGCATGTTCACACGAGATGGAAAGTATAAAAAAGATATTGAAAGAAGGCTAACTGCCGGAAATAAGGTGAATAGAGCCATGTCGGCGTTGATGGGCAGTAAAAGTCTGAGCAAAAATGCTCGAGTTGCTGTCCACAACGCGATATTGGTACCTACCTTATTGTATGGCAGCGAATCCTGGGTATGTCAGAGGCAGTATGAAAATAGCTTGAATGCAGTCGAGATGCGATCTCTTCGAAAAATGTGCGGCGTAACGATATTAGATCGAATCCGCAATGAAGAGATTCATTCAGAGATTCAGAGATTCAGAGACACATCAGGGCGTGATTGTAAAGATGAAGAAAGGCATGTTACGTTGGTTTGGACACATAGAAAGGATGAGTGAAGAAAGATTGACGAAACAGATATACAAAGCAAAAGTGTGTGCAAGAAGAGGCAGAGGAAGGCCACGTTCCAACTACCTGGATCAAATAGATCGGACTCTCAAGGACGGGAACGTTAAGAGTACTCGAAACCGACGAGCATGTATGAAGAGACTAATGAATGTGGACGAAGCGAAAGAGGTATGTAAGTCTAGAGAGAACTGGCGCTCTATACTCTCTGCCTACCCCGTTAGGGACTTGGCGTGATGATATGTATGTATGAAATGTTAAAAGGGGTCACCTTTTAGACATCTTGATTTTTCTTACCCTTATTTAATCACGCAAATCGTCGCATCCAAAGAAAACTGTCCAAGATCTCGTGAGGAAACCTACTACTACATCAACCAATGAGAAGCTCTCAATGAATTGCCCTGTAAAACACTCAGTGAAAGTACAGAAAGTACACTAAGTAAGTACAAAGTACCACTATTGACGCTTCTACACACACATCAATCAAGGGTATAATTCACGCGCTGTCGGGGATATGTCCTTAGGGAAACAGTCGCGCCGGCGTTGTAGAACAAGTAACTTTTGCCGACGCCTTTGTTCAAACAGGTTGTTCAACGGGAGAACGATTCTTCATCAAAACCATTGATGCAGCTGTATGCTTTTGTAACAACGCCAAAAACATTCAAGTCTGCAACTGTTTCCATATTCCGACAAAGGTATTGCTATCTGACGTAAATGCCAAATGCAACGCGTAACACTTTCGCAAGTCTTGAATTGTATTTTTCATGTGGGCTCGTTGAACCGTAAGCGGCTATTGTACAAAATGTGGTGACATCGATTAAATTAATGGTTATAAACGACGTGACGTCATTGGAGGAACACTCATCTGCATCCAACATGGGTATACATTAGGTAATAAATACATTGTGATCGGCAACGATAGCGTCAGCAAGAACCAATGCGCGTTTTTTGATCCTAATCATATTTGGAAAACGGTTATTAAGATATACAACACCAAAATCGAAAAACACTTACACACATGTAGAATTTGTCATATCACTGAGACAACCGAGCCTAAACTAAAGGCAGTGTGTATTATTAGCATCAGCGGTGGATAAAGATACATATTTAGATGGGAAAATTACAACAAGAACGAACGTGGTGTCACATAAATTACGCTGCGGGCGGGATTGAATACGCGACCATACATAGATAGACCAAAAACTGAACAGTCGACAGTATTTTAGAGCTATTCGTAAAAAACTATACTAGGGACATATTCAGCACAGATTTTGAATTGAGTCCGCAATAGACATTAGCAAAGTAATTGGTCCGTGATTGTCAAGATAGCAAAAGAGAAAGTGTCTGGAAAAAGCTGAGGAAGACAAGTACCAACTACCTAAAGCAAATCCATCGAACAATTAGGATTGGAACAATTAGGATTGGAACAATCAGTATGCTAAAAAGCCACTAGTGAACAACAGATTGATTGCTTAGGATTGTATAGAAAAAAGTAATTTAGTCCTGGGAACACTCAACTCGCTACATCTAAGCATTATGTAAGCGCTTTAGATACCATATTTAAAGAAATCCATAAAGAACAACAAATTCTAACCGCTCATCAAACATTGAGTCAAACACATGTCATAGTGTGTAACATATCAGCATCGCGACCAATGCTGGATTTTAAACACTATCACGTCCAATTCGGGACACGAATAGACATTTAGCTTTTTCAAATAGTCACACCTATCACCTGGGCTAACAAACATCTGCTCTCAAAGTTGGCAAAGTGCCCGATTAAATACCCGCTTATAATGGACCTAGCTAGCTATTTCACTGATGATCAACGAGAGGCCAAATTGGAATGGTATCGATCTGTGTTATTGCACGTCGCATTATATGTCGGTGTAAGTTGTAAAAATCTCTTTTGGCCAAATAACACAAACATCGCTTGAATTGCTTGGCCGATAGCAATTGTATATAAAACACAAAATTTTATTGAAACTAGCGATACATTTACCATCAATCCTTTTCATCATCTATTGCATAATCCAGACCTGTATTAGTTTCTAAGAACTCGACAGTTGATCTCTTTGTTTCGTTTCAACTGGTTTGTAATCAGTTAAAACATAGTTCCAGTGATTCTAGTCCTTCTAAATAAAGGTCAGAGAAACACTAACAAGTGTTGCTCCGACCTTTCATTCAATCAATTTAGTTAGGAATTGAAACGTCTGTAGCATATATCAGACATAACTTCAACCCGAGACTTTCTAATATTATTTAGCTTGAGATATTATTTCAACTTAAATGTTGTCATGACTGATTTATTGCCCTGATGCAAGCAAATGTCGACTTAATGCCGACGAGCCTCTTCTTACTACGACTGCGACAACAAGATCAACAAGATACCAATATTTCACAAAGCGAGAAACTCAATCGGCTTTAATAGAAATAAATCGGAAAGACACTGCATGATCTCGAGTATTCCTATTGGCCTGCCTATTATATTAAGCATTTTCATTAAAACTATTTCAATTCTTAATAAATATAAAATACAACTTTCCTTTCGTCCTTTCTGTCCGTACCGTCTGACCTTAGAATCTGAGGGTTACTGGTTATTGGAGAACAGTTTCACCTTTATACTATCATTATCATAATGGATTCAATAAACAGATTACCTTATTGCTTTTGCTCACTTATTTTTTGGTTTAACCTTAATAATCTACACCAATATTTAAAATAGGTAAAATTTGGTTGTTTGGACGCGCTTATCTCAGAAACAACTAATCCGATATGAACAATTGAGTCTTTAGGCTATATTACCGACTAGGAGTACCACGGTTTCGTAATTAATTGTTTATATTTACCCGAAATTTAACATTTATGTAGGGAGTTTAATTTTAACGTGTTCAACGAGATACATTTTAGCTGTCGAATCTGATACGATCCTTGAATTTGGAAGGTTGTCTCATATTGACTAGCTTGCTGTTAAGATCCCACCAGATAGCGGTAGAAGCAACTATTAATGGACTTATTAATTAATGTAACATACTTTTGAAAAGAGTAACCATGGAGTTTCTTCCCAGTTGCTCTTCTCCATGGTAACGTCTAACACGAACCGTGCACCTTTTTCGACGTTTATGTGAAATAAAATATTTTGAGTCGATTTGATTTGTCATTGCTGCATCCCGGCGTGTTACTATAGCAAAACTGAAATTATCTCAGGGGCACAATATTTTTTCAGTACAAAAAGGTAGAATATTTCTTGTAAAACGTGAATTCGTAATGAAGTCACGTCTGCATCCATAATATTAGTTAAGACGTTTTAAGGCAGCAGCTTATTGATTAGCACAAACGTCACTTGCCGCTACAAGATGGACGGACACGCCGATCGCAAATAGAACTGCGTAACCTTCGGAAGCCTTGAACTAAAGTGGTGAGTGCAATTAGCGTAACATGTGTAACACTACACTAATCGACGACGGTAGCGTAATGATTCCGTTTGCTTCAATTGGGAATGTCGGCTACCATTTATTTTAACTGATGAGTGATTGAAAGAAGAACGATATTATATATTCAATACTTTTTTACGTCAACTATTGTTGTTGACGCTAAAAAAGTTTCAATACGTTTCCTATAAAAGATCACATCGGGAGAAATAGCGGCGTAAATAATTTATATTTCGTATAGGCATACGATATTTGCAAGAGAGAGCGGGTATTACCACTTACTTTTGGATTACATAAATCTTGATACACTTCACGTATCCCATACATGTCAAACTGCGCTAAAATTTCCTTGAAATGAAAGGGTTCACTATTGAGCAAAGCGAGGAAACTCATCAAATATCAAACACAGTCAGTCGCACATGACCTAAAAACATCCATGCACTGTTTGTTTGCATGTTCAAGATTTATGACAGCCGTAAATATAGCGCGTTGCGAAATAACAAAAATTTGAGAAACCTCAATTTGTCATCAAAACTTTCATGCATTGGGAAATAGATAAAACGTCCCTGGTATATCTTGGAAGTTGGCCGAATGATTCATACAAGGAAAAGATTTGTCGATAATCCAAACCAGGCAGGTAAACACAAGATATATTGTTTATTTATACTCTGTCTTAAAGAGCCATGATGGCGAAGTGGTTCGAGCAGTCACTTACAACACAAAGACTGCATGGTCTAACATGAATCTGATCATACAGACTATATGAATGAGTTTTTCTGAACTTAAACACAGTGATTGGTCGCTCCACGAGCTTTACGGTGAAGGACAACATCGAGAGGCAATAGGTTTGCTTGAGAAACGTTAATGGACTCGCCATCTGCCATATATCTTGGGCCAAAAGTGTGTGTTGGTCTGTGTGTGTGTGTGTACTACCTAGACACCTCTGTTTACTCCTTGGGGCCCATGATGGAAGGCGTAAAAATATATTATAATATACTATGACTCACCTATCGCGGCAACAGGTAAGCAGTTGAAGCAGTCTGTGAACGTTTTCCATAACTTGATGTTATACCTCCTTTTGCATTCATCGTAGAATCTGGCGACAAGGAAAAAAAATTCATTTATTCGCTTCGCTTGGGTGAAAAAATGGCTCGAAGACCTATATTTGTAGAATGTATTAAAACTTATGATGTAACATGTATTCGACAAACCTACACTGGCTGTAGGCCCATCCAACCTACCTGCGAACACCAGTATAAAATATATAAAATTTTGCTGGTTCATATGGCTGGGTATATATACCCCGGCGAATTATACAAGTGGATTAACTCTGACTTAATTAAATTAGTTCTGAGATATAGATATAAAATATTTATACATATAATGTTGAAAATAAACAAAACGTCAGTTCATGAAAGTTGATAGCATCAACGGCTTTTTCTCATCTAGAGAATATCATACTCTCCCGTCCCTCTCACTCTCTCTACGTTCAATGATCTCTTGGAGTCAAACTCTGATTGCGATTTGTTTGCGGATGGATGGCAGACTATTATGTCGGCATGTCTGGAGTATTGGGAGGCGATTGTATGAATGTTGTTTAATATATTTTCTTTTGTGTTGTGTATATGCTGTGTATATAATTTTACCTATTTATAGTAATTGGCTACTGGCCGTTCTAATGTGTATTTCAAAATAATAATAATAAAAAAATAATCAAGTTGGTTTTCGTGTTTTAGCATAGATTATGTTCTCTCTCTGTTCTCTCTGGACTTACAGAAGTCTTTCTCTGTGTCAACAATCGTCAGTCTTTCATACACTTATATACATATTATTATATACCACCACTATATGTATCCTACTAACATGCGAAAGAAAACTCAACGCGACAAAAAAATATTATTGACGGAAACCACAGTAAAAACCCCCAAGGTCCCGGTTCCATTGATTGATGTGCCGAGCGTTGAAAGATGACCGGGCACTTGGTTTCGCAGTAGCTTCTACAGACATATTAATTAGCGAACGGAAGTGGCATCATTTTTATAAATAAAACGTTCAATTAGCCGAGTGAGAGAGGCGAGAAAGAAAAACATTATAATATTCGAAATTGTATGACGATAATTCTTGTCGCCATTTACCTACTTATATTCAGAATAAGCGTAAAGAAAATAACTAGCTCCCTGAATATTTTCTCTGTATATACGACGATCTGATTCCACGAAGCTCCGAAGGGATAGACAGCCCACTTTTCGCTGGAGATATATTTAGGTACCAACGTGACAAATGACTCTCCCTCGCTGTTTATCAAGCACAACTATTAAAACGTCTTTGAATTTCTTCTCAAACGTATGTACGTTTCCGTTCGATGTTTTCCTTCACCGTAAACCTGGTGGTGCCATTAATGAGGGTACTCTCTGACTACACCACCAATATTGTACTGCACCAATGAAAACTCATCGGTGCAGTCGGATTCGAACCTGCATTGTTTGTGATACAGTTGCCTATACGAACCACTGAGCCACCGAAGGCTCTTCTTAATTCTCTTGAAGCTTTCTCTCATCTACAAACCAGTTGTAGAACTCACAAAGTGGAACCGCTAGTACACTCGACGCCAACGTGTAAGACAAGTAGCTCAAGGACGCAATAGTGGGAGACAATCTTGCCTTGAAATGTTACGCCGAATGATTTACTGAAGCCATGGTTTGAGATATACTGGGAACCCAGGCTTTCTGTGTAGGTAACTTATAGAACTTACGTTTCTATTGAAAGGTCTGTAAGTGTAGAGAGAACTGGCGCTCTACTCAACCTGTCCGTTAAGAGAATGTTTGCGATCATTCAAATACATCGAAAAGCAGAATTCAAAAAGATTTGCTACAAACCTTGTTTCAGTTAGGAGTACAATATTCTAAAGATTAGCTTCCGAATATTTAACTAATATGATAAATGCGAAAGTGTGTTTGTAACGCTTTCACGTCATAGCTACTCAACCGATCTCCATCATAAGCGTTACGAGCACGGAAGATACAGGGTAAAGAAATAGATTATTTTAACTACAAGTTATTAATAACGACTGTAGCAAGAGATTTACACACTTCTTCGATTTTGGAGGCTTCGTCGCAATGATTTCTATGTTATGTGAGCTAAGTACATAACTGTTGGGTTAACTTTAAACCGGTACAGTACATTGGGACTCAATGACATCATTAATTGTTTAGCCGACCATAATTACGACAATAATTTGGAGGGTCATCGTCCTATCTGCCGTTTAACATGTACGGTCGGAAACGACGCAACAATTGATAACGAGTATCATCAAGATCAGATTAGCGTATTGTACCTACGTACCTATCAGCTTCCTGTATTATCTATACTAAATAAATAAAATGGATGTATACACGGTACATATAGCAAAATCACATTTAAAAAAGTTTTTGTCGGTTGGTTCCGACTAATCTCTGAAACGGCTAGACCGATTTTGACGGGACTTTCACTGGCAGATAGCTGATGTGTTAAGGAGTAACTTAAGCTACATTCTAAGAAATTGAACAATAACTTTTTAGTTAAATTCCACGTGGACGGAGACTTCGGCACAGCTAGTATAATAATATTTTTCTGTGACCCTCTACCGCTAACTTGGACCCTGACCGTTACGACGTTGACGTTACCGGCGGACCCTTATGTTTTATATATAAATGTTTGTGGATATATTTAAAAATGTATTTCATAATTATATATCTTCTCGCCTTTCCACTAGGGTCTCCAAAGGGCACGAGGTGTTACTCAAGCGCAACTATACATACATACATACGCCTTTTGATTTATTCTCAAAAGGAGGTATACTACTCTATGCTACGAAAAACTCATTGGTACAGTAGCCTCATGGTATTTGATATGTTAATTTAAATAAAAGAAGACTTCATAAAGATGAATTACATCTTACATTGGGCTTGTTCCAAAAGTTGAACCAAAGTCCAAATAAAATGTGGAAATGTCTGGAAGAAGATCATAAGACTTACAAATTGGAACGTCAAGTAACTACGCGAAACCTGTATGGAAAAGATTGTAAGCAGTGACTGACGAATATGGATGAAGCAAAGAAGATCTCGTGAGAACTATCGCCTAATCCCCTTGTCTACCTCGTTTGGGACTCGTGGTCTAGAAATAATGTACTTTAATTTGTGAAAGTTTTGTTTAGTTTGGGACAGTGTCAATTTCCAAGGATATATCCCAAATATTAATATGCTTACTATCTAGAAATATACGTTGATTTAGTGCACGAGTAATGAAATTTATTCGCCAGAATACGTGGTACGTTCGGCGAAAAAACATTGGCATGCGATTTTTTCCGTATATGGTATTTTTACATATATACTACGGACACAAACAAAAACTACAATATTTTCAATTAACATTTTAAAGTTTCAGCTATTTATCATTAAAGTAATCTTTTACAGAATAATAGAGATACTTCGGGCTTGTATTTGAGAGCAGGTAGGTTATAATAATTACGTAATTTATTAAAATGTTTGTTTTGTAACGCTGCTGGTAATGAAAGTGGAAGTTTACGTTGGAGTTATTGTTGCCAATGAACTTGTTTGGACGTGAGCCAATATTGGTATAGGCGCGCTCTTGAAAACTGGCTATTTAGGCAGAGGATTTCGAGTTAGCAATGTGTGTGAAATGCGGCCCGATATGAATATAAACGTTTATTTCTGGCACCGAGGCCATTTATGTAATGAGATCAGAAAACTGCTTGAAGTACCAATGTTAGGAGGGTTTCATGCTTTGAGTATAATCTTTAACTTTCCTTCCCAGTAGCTTATTAAAGGTTCTTAATTTAGAACATATTTTGTAGAAAAAGATTGATTTATCGGCATCTGACTAGGCTTGCGGTGTGCCAGATGGTCCGCTAATAATAAAATAATTCCTATCAGATAAGAGAAATATTTTTTCTAAAACTACAAAAATTACAGCTAGAATTGAACTACATACATACATACATATCATCACGCCAAGTCCCTAACGGGGTAGGCAGAGAGTATAGAGCGCCAGTTCTCTCTAGCCTTACATACCTCTTTCGCTTCGTCCACATTCATCAGTCTCTTCATACATGCTCGTCGGTTACGAGTAGGTACTCTTAATTTAATGAATTTGAAAATCTTTTAATCAACTTGAGAGACACACATACTTTTTGGGGACACTTTTTAACCTTGACGTATCTTATTATCATCAGTCTCTTCATACATGCTCGTCGGTTTCGAGTACTCTTAACGTTCCCGTCCTTGAGCGTCCGATCGATTTGATCCAGGTAGTTGGAACGTGGCCTTCCTCTGCCTCTTCTTGCATACACTTTGCTTTTGAACTGTCACCAGCAATTTTACCTATACTTCTGAATACAGATATATTTTCACGCCTTCTCACAAGTGTCATCCAAGACAGGACGAAATGTCACACCCGTTTTCTCCGGAGATATACACTTCTCATAAAAAAATTTAAACACCTTGCAAGTTTGTCAAATATACACATTATTCTGATAGCCCTTACAAAACATAAACTTGCAAGGTAAAGGCGAGACCATCGCCGTAACTCAAGCACGAATATACTTAATATACTGCCTTTAAATTCCTTCTCAAACGTAATCGATCAGGCATTCAAGTATGGGAACGTTAACAGAGTCCTTGAAACCGGCGAGCATGTATGAAGTGGAGAAACGAAATAGTAGACAACTGGCGTTCTACTCTCTTGCTCACCCGTGAAAGACGGCAAGAATGTATGGGGATTTCGTCACAATGTTTTCCTTCACCGTAAAACTCTAGTGTGACAAATTATTACTTCATTATACGTAACCAAATTTAGACACATTAACACGGTAATAAATTACATGTTTACGAAACATATATATACGTATGTACATTCGAAGTATCCAATAAAACAGCAATAAATATACACAATAACTAGGTTTATGATGTTGATGTAATGACAGCCGTACACTTCCCATTTACGCAAGAAACCATCTTAGCTGCAATGAGATGAGGTACGTTTTACTTTCGAATGTGGTTTTACTTTTAATAAGGGTTGGTCAAGTGTGAATGAAAGTGTTGGAAGGGGTAGACCTAGACGGACGTTTCTAGGGCAAATTAGGGACGTCTTGAAAAAAGGTTAGGTCAAGAGTACCCTAAACCGAAGAGCATGTATGAAGAGAATAATGAAAGTGGACGAAGCGAAAGAAGTATGTAAGAATCGTAGCAAGTGGAAAGAAGTGGTATCTGCCTACCCCTACGGGAAAGAGGCGTGATTATATGTATGTATGTATGTATGGTCAAGAGGCTGATGAGACACTAAAAAAAGGTTGCTTTATTATCTTAACAAAATACGAGAGGGATTTCTCATCATCCTTGTGAAACCACATTTATTCTTCTTTTAACCGGACATCTCACTCCGATTCTAAACTAGAGAGATCCAAGTCTAAACGCACAAAGCATGCCTTACATATTCTCACGCCTTCCCACAAGGGTTCTCGAAAGGGTAGGCAGAGGCGTGTAGGTAATACCTATACAACCACTTTCCGCCATAGATATATTTTTAGTAAATAAGTCCATCGTCGTTACTCAAGCACGACTATACATACGTCTTTGAATTGCTGTCTCGATGATTTTCCTACTTCCTTTGAATTTAATCTCGATGTTTTTCCTACATATGTACATAAAACTTCCAAGTTAAAGTACAAATATTCGCCTTACTCCTCAGCGGGAATGTACCTGTAATCTCGAGCTTCTTAGCTATGAGCTCCGACCACTAGACCATCTTGACAAGGATTATGTTCATCTTAATCAAGTCACAACCTGGGAACGTCTACTCTCTGCATATCTCATGAGGTACTCAACGTGAAGATATATTTTTGTTTGACAATAAAATTCAAACAAAAACGTGACCATAAATCGCTCTTATCGTGGCAATTTCATTATTATCAGGTCATTGTTACATGTCTTTGTTTGCACGAGTAGATACGGTATTTCAAACAAATATACATAGTCTTAACAGTTGTAAAATGAACCTAAACGACACTGACAATACAAGTAAATGCAAAACCCAAGTTGACAGTGATCAATCGCCAGATAAGTTTATCTGGAGATAATGCTATGATGTTGTACAAATATTTCGTAACGTGTCCGCGTACGATCTGATGTCACGACTATAACAGGACTATATAAACAAGAGGTTGCACCCGCCAGTAAAATTTGACCACAGTTAGACATTTCTTTTTGTATTTTTTTTAATTTGGCATGAGTCAATAGATGTCATGAGTCATATTTTAAGAGAGGTAGGACAATAATAGGTTTCCCGTTTGAATTTTGGTCTACCTTATACCTTTACCTATTAACGGCGATGGACTCGCCATCTGTCACGTTGGCACCAAATATACCTCTGGCGGAAAGTGGGTGTGTGGGTATTTATTACCTATACACCTCTGCCTACCCCTTCGGGGACCCTTGTGGGAAGGCGTGAGGATATATTATTTATTATATTTATAGAAGTCCGTAGCCAAATAAAATTTATTTTGTGTTGTTTGAGCTCTATATTTTATTTAGTTTAGTTAGTGTAAGAGGGAATAGTTATGCTGCCAACATAGTACACTCTATAAATCTCCGAAGACAGAGTGGCAACGCACAAGTGATACTTCAGTAGCGTAAACAGGCTACGCTAGCTGGTCACAGTTTTGCCACACTTATTTAAAAAATATATTTAAAGATACTTAAGTATATAGGTTTGAATTTTAATTACCATAAAATAACATTGACTTTGACGTGTTTTGACTGATGGTAAGCGATTAGGGAACTCTTTAAGGGCCTAAAACCATACCAGGAGTATCACTCGAGGATTGTAAATCTTGTGTTGGGCGTGTAAGATTCTATGAAAATAAATGTAACAAAAAAACCGCCTGTCTCCTCGATAGTCTACCTTATCGTTGCACTCAAAGGTTCATTGTCAAACACTCGTGTCGACAAGTGGTCTACCACGAGTAAAAGTCAAGTGAACTTGGGGTGTTATCGGCCATGCCCGAGTGATTCATAATTACGGCTGAGTCACTCGAATTCTCATCGCGGGTGTCACTTCACTTGCGGGGACTTGATCTTCAACATGGAAAGACACGTTCTGGATGTCGTCCACAGATAATAACAGTATACGCGTGTGTAGATACTATATACCTCTGCCTTCCATCCATACCCATCGAAGACCTTTGATATATATTCTCGTTTTCCTATATGGGAAATTTTCCTTCCCACAAAGGTCTGCGAAGGGATAGGTAGAGGTGTATAGGTAATACCCATACACCCACTGTTCGCCGGAGATATATTTATAGTGCCAACGCGAGAGATGGCGAGACTATACATACGCCTTTGAATTGCTTCTCAGACGTATGCAGGTTTCCTTTTGATGTTTTCATTCACCGTAAAGCTCGTGGTGTGACTAATCACTGCACGTACGTTCAGAAAAACTCATTGGTACAGTCGGGATTCGAACTTGCGATCTTTGTGTCGCAGGCAACTACACGAACCACTCGGCCACCACGGTTTACAAGAAAAATGGCAATAGTTTTTTGGTTAGAGGTCTAACGACTCTACGAGTCTAACGAGAACTGGCGCTCTCTTTTCTCTGATGATAATTATGTATGAAGTTGAGAATCCTCGCCGATCACGACCAAAGAAGTATTCGTCGTGTTTCCATACGTCATATCGCAAAACAATACCTATGTTATATTATCAGAAACTCGTTCAGGAAATCGCACAATAAGATAGGATAGATAAGTTTAAAAACACGATATCTACATACAATCATACGAATGGATAGTGTTCGAGTGCTTAGTTCCTCATTTGTGTCCATTTTTGACTCACAAGATAAGTTCACTTTCGCTATATGCGGTACTAACAATAATTATTTTCTTCACACCTTGCCAAGAGGGTAAACCGGCGTGACAGCATCCTCTGATGATATATTTAGGACCCAACTGGATCCAAGCTTGAGTATAGGCGCTCGTGGAGTGTATCAAGAAAGTCATCAGACAGTCTTGATTTTGTAGGCGACTACTCAAACGATTCGACCACCACGGTTTTAATACTCTTATCAGCAGCAGTATCAGTAACAGTACAAGTCCATAGTTAAAAACCAATTTAACTTATGACATGTCTTGATTGACACGATATACCCGAATTTTGCGACTAATAGAATTAGTGAACAATTTTGCCTTGTGTCATTAATATTAACTAGGCTAACTTAAGCATATATGTAACCTAGATAAGCTTAAAAATGGTAAAAATATATTCATACATACTCATATTATAAATAATAATAATATATCCTCACGCCTTTCCACAAGGGTCCCCGAAGGGGTAGGCAGAGGTGTGTAGGTAATACCCACACACCCACTTTCCGCCAGAGGTATATCAGGTGCCAACGTGACAGATGGCGAGTTCATCGCCGTTACTCAAGCACGACTATACATACGCCTTTGAATTTCTTCTCAGACGTATGCAGGTTTCCTCTCGATGTTTTCCTTCACCGTAAAACTCGTGGTGTGACTAATCACTATTATTACTCATATTAAAAAGTAATAATAACAAATTCATTATTTATGTTTTTCTCAGTCCTATAATAATATATAATATATCTCATATATTATATTTCTCAGTCCTTAGGTACAAAACATTTGTTGCCAAGTCAAAGGAATCAATATATTGGACACATCATTGTGTGAACATAACTCATTAGTACATTCACAATTGACTATAGCAGCAAATGATTGTACAAATGTTTGAATAAGGTAGGCAATTAGGTTCCAACATCAATTACACAAATACGAAATTAACCATTAACAAATACCTATAAGCATGTACAAACACCTGATGAATGTGGTTGAAGTTAAAGAGGATGGCGGTCTTAAGAGAACTGGCAATCTACTCCTTCAACCAACCTAAGGAGCTAGGAACCTAGGGACTCGGTGGGATGATGTGTGTATACAAATACACAAAGATTTCCATGAGATCATTGAAAACAAGTTTTACACAAGCCTCGCTACATGATCAAAGCACAAACTATTCGCAGTTAAGATAAACAAACAAACAACTTACCCATAAATCCTATTAATGCTGGCACACTCATGGTTACCCCGGAGCAGGAAGAAGTTCTCCGGGTACTTTATTTTGTATGCTAACAGCAGACATATCGTTTCCAGTGACTGTTTGCCACGGTCCACGTAATCTCCAAGGAACAGGTAGTTGGACTCTGGGGGGAAGCCTCCATACTCAAAAAGCCTCAATAGGTCGTAGTACTGGCCGTGGATGTCACCTGGTGAATGAGATATACCATATAGTAACTGCTAGGGTTGTCTATACATATCATATGGGTCAATGTACATATACTATAAACAATTCTGTATATAGTTATACAAATATATAGAAACTAGCTGGGCCCACGACTTCGTCCGCGGGGAAAAGTGATATTAAGCAGCATTCATTTTTGTCTAAATAAAGTGTAATTTTTTTCAAACTTAGAATGTAATATTAATTTATATGTGTAATAATAGTAAAAAATAAGTTTCAAGCATATAGCTTCAAAAATGACGTAACTTCCATACAAACTTTCATCCCCTATTGCAACACTTAGAACCCTTATTCGCATTAAAAAGTAGCCTTCCTCAAGCTCTAGGCTATATCTGTACCAAATTTCATTTAAATTGGTTCAGTAGTTTAGGCGTGAAAAGGTAACAGAGAGACAGAGTTACTTTCGCATTTATAATATTAGTAGAGAAGTAGGGATTTTATGATCCTATAATAAATAAATATGTTAAATGTATATGAATTAAATACGGAACATGATGAACACATATTTGTACCTTAGTCTTGGATGTCCTTTGTATTTATGTATATATCTATCTATATAAGTATATATATCGTTGTCTAGTTACCATAACACAAGCTTTGCTCAATTTGGGACTAGGTCAATTTGTGTGGAATTGTCCCAGATATTTATACATATTTAATTATAATAACAGTATTTATAATAAAAACAGCAATATCAACTACATATTCATACAAGTTACACATAGAAATAGTGTAGACTAATTTATTACATTAACAAACTGCTTGGAGCACTCAACAAGTGGCTACACATATAAAACTTTTTGCATACATAATGTTCAGTGACATATTTAGAATGATAATCTATTGTCAAAGATTCTACTATTAACTTTAGGTCCAAGATTGACAGCTGGTGTGGAAGTATGATTGATGTTCATTTGTCATATTTAATACTTTCTTATAATATCTCTCCTATAAGAGAGGTAGGGCATAACGGGTTTCCCATTCAAATTCGGAGCTGCCCGAATGGGGCAGGACCTCCACCTTACAGAAGTCCATAGCCAAATAACACAATTTTTTGTGTTGTGTTCCTACGCGGTGAATAAGGTTTCCAGTAATGAGTTCCTTGGAGGGGGGAGGATTGTTACATTGTGTTGGAAGCAGAGGGATTAAACCCATTATGCTGCCAACACACTATAACTCTCCGAACACAGAGTGGCAACGCGCAAGTGATACTTCTGTATCGTGAGCGTAAATAGGCTATGGTAACTGTTTCCCATCAGGTGGGCCGTATGCTTGTTTGCCACTCTTGTTGTATAAAAAAGGTTTCCCAGTTCCCTGAAGGAGTAGGCAATGGCAGAGGTTCAATGTGCCACTGTGATAATCTTGTAATATTAATGAAGGAGTAAGTACTATGAGCTCATGATCAATAAAGAGTATTAGGTAAGAAGTTTGTAAGTAAACAAATTGTGTGATAATAAAATATGAAGTCTGGTTTGCATCTTATATAAATATCATTGCAAAAAGTGTTTCTGAAGAAGACCATAGGATATTATAAAGTCAGAATCAGCAAATATAATAAATTAATATGTTTATAAATATATTAAATTTCATGTAAGTATTGAATAAATAAATATTTTATCAACAGCCTCATTTGTGTAATGAGTTTTGTAAATATGATTACATTACATACAAATTGATCAATTATTAATTATTATTAAATAGCTTAAACAAAAACAAGATGTACACAAGATTAAAAAACAAAAATATTGTGTTAAATGTATCAACATATACATCTTTTATTATACTGGAGTTTATCATTTCAAATCATTTGGTGTTGAGTGTAGAATAAGATGAGCTACTTGAAAAACATATAATAAAATTTTAAACACAAAATGTAAGTGCGTCAATAAAATATATACAGTCGAGCTAAATATCTACCTACAAACTGTCATACAAAGCAGCTTTCTCTGTAAATTTGAATTGCAATTTCTAACGAACTAAAATCATGAGAACGCCACTTGAAGATTAGGCAGTAAGTAGTAGAAAGTGTACTCTTTAGTGTTCGAAAGTGAAGAATCGAAAGGTTAACACTTACCGCATATTTTTAATGGAGCTTCCAGTTCAAGCAATATTGGCTGTGACAAGAATATTTCTCTCGACTTCAAGCAAAGCCCTTTGATCTCAATTTCTGTCAACTGTACATTCATACCAGGCTTTTCGCCTCGTACTGAAAACAGACGTAAACTTATCACTAACACAATAAAAAATAACACTACATACCACTATTTACACAATTTTATCGCACATAAACACCATATAAATAAATAAAAAATTCACTTTTCACGTATTTACACCGATTTTAAAGAATACTTTATTCAATAACAACATTTACCTTTTAATAATTTTTTTATTACATTATCGATGTTTAACTCATCTGTGTCTCTGTCTGCCATTGGATATAATATTTGTGCACGGTTTAAGACTAATTAGAACAAGCAAAAGAAGAAAGATTAATAAGATATTTGCCGATTACGAAAGGTACAACCTATTTCGGTTCTCGGCTTAAATGAATTTCAATGGCGGAAACATCACTCACACATACAAACAAGGTAAACACATCATCAGTGCTGCCAGGTTTTGAAATTTTTACCTCATAACGACGAGGTTGATCATTTCACCTACAAATGTGCAGCACAATTTGAATTTCATTAAAACGTTGAAATATTAGTAATGGTAATTTTTTTTGGGGTATGTTTAAAATTAAATATTGTGTCATTTGATGTCCGAATTTCAGTCTACGACAGAATTCTGTCCTATACGGAAAGCCGTCAACAGCTAGCAATAACAATAAGTATGTTTTAAGAACATTACGTTAAATTGAAGTCGCTTCATTGAATATACTGGTAATCAAATGTAGTCTCGTATCCTGATTGTATATATCAGGATAAAATTAATGCATCAAAAACGTTACAGAAAATGTGGACATTTTATTTAATGAACACACTGAAGTAAAACAATGTTGCTAGTAAGAATTAAGAAGCAAACAATTATATTAATATGTTGCTAGTTAATTTTTTTTGTTGATTTCTATAGGCTTTTATTCGTAGAGCGGATAGAAGTCCTTTAAGTCCATTTGTAAAATCGTAAAATACTTTACACATTCATACTTACCACGCAGAGTCCCTCACGAGGTAGACAGATAATATATATACATAAATATATTATAAATTTTTTAGAAACGATATATTTTTTAAAGGCAAAAGCACGCTCCAGGCTCCAATTCTTTAAACTTGTCAAGCTGCGATGGGCAACTGTAAAGTTAATACATACATACATATCATCACGCCAAGTCCCTAACGGGGTAGGCAGAGAGTATAGAGCGCCAGTTCTCTCTAGACTTACATACCTCTTTCGCTTCGTCCACATTCATCAGTCTCTTCATACATGCTCGTCGGTTTCGAGTACTCTTAACGTTCCCGTCCTTGAGAGTCCGTTAATACATATTATTAAGTTAATACAGTTCAGTAATATTGCAAGTTTTACTCTGTGGCCAATTTTTTTTTAAATTTAAGTTTATAATAAGTTAAAGAGGTCTCGCGCCGTCTAGTCGAGGCCTCTCGTGACAGGCGGGCTGGAACATATCTCGCTCAGAGAATCAGCATTGCTATCCAGCGTGGCAATGCTGCTAGTCTTCTTGGCACGTTGCCTCGGGATACCGATTTGGGACAAATATTTTATCTGTAAGTAGTTAGTTTCAACTGTTCTTTGTAAATATTATTAATTGTTGTTATAGTTTATAATTTATTAGATTTTTACAATGAAGGTAAATATTGTGAGAAAATATGTATAAGTCTGATTAAAATTGTAAATACATGCCTAAGAGTCGTTGTTAGCGGGTAGACCAACATATCCGCCTTTGCATTTGAGATCTGTGATTTTTTTGTATTTGTGATCAACATCATTATAGAGAAAAAATAGAAGCCTTTTTCTGCTTTATTCTCACCACAAGCGCAATTACATAAGTACATAAAGTTGCTAGGTTTAAAAATGTGCTCTGAACAAACCATAGTTTAAAATCAGTGCATACTAAGCTAGCAATTAAACAATCAAATGTATATTTTTAATTATCTTTATATCTTTCACCTGTGAAATTAATAAATTTTGTAAAATAATCGATATTAATATAATTATAATAGAATCAATAGTGCAAGGAATTTACAAAGCTACTATATTCAGAAATATTGCGAAGAATACTAGTGAGAGACGAAACGATAATAATAAATACAATTAATGAATGGAAATTAATCTTTCTTGGGCCCTCGGTACGGGTGACGTTTTCTGAAACGAATGGAATTAGTTTTTTAAATATTTGAGTAGGTAGTCGTCTAGAAATCAGAACATCTGCGTACAAGTTTGCATAATATTGGTTATTCTTTATATTTTATAAAAGCTTTTTTATTTGTTATTGGAACCTTGAAAATATCCACTAAACTGATTGTTCGGTTTAAGTTTGGAAAAAAGGTATTTTGCAATGTACATACATCTATACATATAAAAATGTTATGTTGGTTTGTGTACGCTTCAAAAAGTTCTGCACCGATCGAGCTGAAATTTTAGCATGATATATAATCCGCATCAAGGATTGTTTTTATCTATTTTTTCCATCAGTCACATATCCATAGCGAAGCGTGGCACAGTACAGCTAGTTTTATATACTAAACAACTTAAAAGATGTAATACATGTAGATATGACGTATCGTGTAAGATAATATAACTTACTAATCTGTGCGTACATGTATTACTTAGTGACAGGTTCGTATCATCGTTTGTGGCAAAACCGTACGTCCAAATGTAGGTACTTACGCCGGTATAGTGAGCGTGTATATTTCGAATTTGGTGTTGACATCCTCAAGATGGAAGATGCCTTGAACGTACTCCTTGTCAGCAGTGACTGCTGGCGTCTCAAACACTAGATTCATGATGTAGTCCTCCACGCAACTTTAAACAAAATAATACATGATTGAAATATATGTATTTGACACGGATACTAGTCCTTCAGTCCATTTTTTTATTTTATCTGTAATGCATGTCTTTCTGATAACTCGGACTTAGACGTTACACATAAGTGTTATCTAAAATTGCAATTAATTTCACTGTGTTCGGATCCTAGAAAAAAATAAAACGAGTAAGCTACGTTCTTATCTTAGATCAAAATCAGTTTGATTCAAAACGTTGTCCTATTTCTTACGTTGCATTCTATATAACTGATTTAGAGCCTCATTCGTCAAAAGCCACGTAAAGCAGTGACAGATAAAATTATACCCATAGACTGCATTATTTCTACCAAGTCGCACAGACCTGAATATTATTGGGTTTTAGCGACTTACTAGGCACAAGGTTGGTAAGGCACCAGTTTCTCTATCCTGTTAGGCCTTATGATCTCCACGTAAGGGTCTGCTACGAGCTTAGCCTTCGTTGGCTCGGGCACCCCTTTACGAGCCTTCGGCGTCGGGGCAGGAGGCTGTTGGCAAAAATATGGATTAATGTTAAAGTCGTGTATGCTACGTGCGTAACAAAATGTATCCACGTTATTCTTC
Source organism: Drepana falcataria (assembly GCA_945859725.1). Taxonomy (NCBI): domain Eukaryota; kingdom Metazoa; phylum Arthropoda; class Insecta; order Lepidoptera; family Drepanidae; genus Drepana; species Drepana falcataria. Next base: position 1,544,708 of record OX243941.1, on the reverse strand, counting down.
CAAGCCAGAATGTGAAGATCTCAGCTTTTGTCTCTGGTTCAGCAACTGTAATACATTTTCAGCCAAAGAGTAACGAAATAACGTCACTAGCTATTGTGCCCGCAAATCAAATCAAATCAAAATATTTAATTCAACGTAAGGGACACAGGGAACACTTATTGAACGTCACATATATTTTATATAGTAATAGACTGCAAGCTAAACTGATATATTTCTTATAAGGGCAATGGCTGGCAACACTATCGCAGAATGACATCGCCCGTTTAGGAACAGTCCATTAGACCAGAGTCAAAGAGTTGGCCTCACCTTGACAGCACCGTAAGCGACCTCAATAAGGCTCTTGACCTCAGTCTCCAGAATTCTGAGGAACTTGGTCACGTTCCATTTCGTCACCTCCTTATGGTTTCCTAGTAGGGACAGGAGTGGAGTGCAGTCGCACTTAGCTTGTCTGAAAAATATAACTTTTATTTACTATCGTCTCGCACTGTAAAAGGTTCACGCCTTATTATTTATCCATATATTTTAAAAATAATAAGTACCCGCTAAAAATCAATTACCCAATTAGTAAACAAGCAATTATAAAATTATAAGGTATTATATTGGCACCAAATTTAATATCTCTGGCGGAAGTGGGTGTGTGATTATTACCTATACACCTTGTGGGAAGGTGTGAGGATATTAATTATAAAAACCTCATTCATACACTCATTTCACAATACTCCAGACATGCCAACATGATAGCCTTCCATCCGTGCGCAAACACGTCGCAGTCAGGGTGGGACTCCAAGAGGGCAGTTGAGCGCCATTACAATTTCAGCCGTCAGACTAATACTGTTGGAATTATGCTACCCCGAAATTGCGACGACCGGTCTAGCGCTGCTCTTTCTTTGCTAAGCATTCGGGAGAAGAGTTGTTATGTTTTGTGGTCGAGTTATTAAAGTATGTGAATGATAAGACTTTTATTCGTTCGCCAATTTATAATTTGCCACCCTCTGATTTAGCTTTCCCCAGCCTAGGTTCGTGGCTGGTGAGTTGCGGTAACTTTTGATATTTAACCGAATAATGGCAAGATCAAAAGGGCTAAAACCAGACACTTCTAAGATAAGCTTAGAAATAAAGGAAATTAAGGTAAGAACTGCCTAAAAGCACCGCACCTGCCGAGTTCATCGATGCCCTTTAGCACTCTGGCGATAGTGGCGTCCGCAGCAACGTTCTGGCTCTGTTTAAGAAGTGTGCGCGCGCGCTGCTCCTCCAGCTGTTTAGTCATTTCGGCGAGCCGTTTGTCCTCCTTCTCCTCGCGAGCTTCGTTGATGTCGCGCTGGTCCACTGATAGTCATAATGTGTTGCCATTACAAAATATTATGGTGACATTTGACCTTTGTAGAGTGACCATGTAATATAATTCAACAAATGCAAGATTGCATGGTTTCAATTCAAACATGTAATCAAACAAGTTTTCTTCCACGAACGCTCAGGAAGCGAAATGCACTCTCCGTTTAAGTAAAGTCACAGAAAGTAAAGGATGAAGTTCTTGGCGTGAAAAGGTTCCTGCAGTATCAAAGGCGCAGGAGCACAGGTTGGATAACCCCTTCAAGCATCCAGGGGATATTCAACCTGTCTAATCCTACGGTGTATCGTCTTCTGGGCGAATATTAAATCTTATCAATACCCACTTATGCTATGCCTCATCCGCTCAGTCTCCCGCTGCAGGGCGATGATTTCCTGCATTATCTCGCAAAGTAGCACAAACAGGGAGAAGTTCTGTATTTCAGTAATTTGGAAGCGGTTCACAATGCCCGCTACTCTATCCGTCTCCGCATACTCCTGTAACAAGTGATCTGAAGTGAATTTGTTTGTTCGAGTTTAGCTTGTATTTGTATTTAATTCTATAACCTGAGCGTCCGCGGATCGCCAATGAAACCGCGTAGTGCGAGGGCTTTATGGTTCGACGGTATGGCGATGATTCCCCGTCGAAGTTGAGACGCAGTTTGTCGTCGAGGTTTAGAGGAAGATAGTTAATTATCCGAGGCAAATTTCGAATGCCACCCATTGCTATATTACATTAGGAGTAGTCGTCTAGTGCTTATATAAAGTCTTACAAATATCTCTTCTAGCAAGGCGTCATAGCGCGCGATCTCCTGCTCACATCGTTGGATCTCCTCTAGCCGCTTGATCTCTTCCTTCTCGTCAGCCTCGCAGATCCTGCGGGAGCCCTTCACGCGGAGAAACTCTTCCAGCTTGGCTAAATGGTTCAGCTCTCCCTCGTAGGATTGCATCTCCTGAAATGTCATGAATATACGTACTATGTGCTCTGAAGAACATGCTTCTAAACATTGACTTGTCTTAGCGAATAGTCGGGATGTCTTACTGACAATATATTTTAAACGCACTCAAAGCTTGGGTATACATATAAATATATATAACACGGTATATAATAAAGGTTCTCCTTACATCGGATCGGGATTAATACCTATTGCTGAGACAGTAATGTCCTACCGAAATATCCCTATTAAGTTGGAAGAGGCCTTTCCACTTCAAGGCCTCCAACTTCCTGCAGCACTCGTCCCTGTCCCCGAAAGCCACGGCCGCGATCTCGAAGATGTCCATGAGGTATTCCTTGCCCTTCACCAGCTTTCCAATCGTGCGGTTCCATTGGATGTTGAAGTCATTTCTGGAAGGAATCTTGGCACAGTGACGATGGGTCTACGTAAGTCGCTAGGTCGATTAGAATTTAAGGCACGAGCAAGTTTTGGTGGCACGCCATTGTTGTACATAGTCTCATGTATATATGAAGTACGAATACTTATTCGTAACCTGGATTATTTAATTATGTGTTTTTTTTATATAGACCCAAGGGCTATATGCGGTATCTATGTGGGATCTAGAAGACATGTTTATAAAATACTCGCTGTGCTCGCGAATAAAATCAGGATATGATATATATATTGGTATACAAGAATGGAATAATCCGCTTTCTCCTAAAAGGATCTAATATTCAAGATACTTCGATAATAAAGAGAATATTCATCAAATTGTAATCCTTGTAATCTATACTAATATTATAAAGAGGAAAGATTTGTTTGTTTGTTTGTTTGTAATGAATAGGCTCCGAAACTACTGGACTGATTTCAAAAATTCTTTCACCTTTGGAAAGCTACATTATCCCCGAGTAACATGGGCTATATTAAATTGGACCCGATAGGTGGCGCTGCGATCGAGTTTCAAGAATTTTACCTTTTTACCCGGGCGAAGCTTTCTGTGTGTTTCTGTGTGTTTTAAGCTAGATTCGAGAATGGTTTAGATTTACAATTGGACGCAATAGGTGGCGCTGCGATCGTGTTACGGGCAATTTAACTTTTTCACCCGAGCGAAGCTGGGCGGGACAGCTAGTATTAAATATGAGGCTTATCAGGTCAGTCCCTCCTTCACGCAAAAAACTACTGAACGGATTTGGATGTAATTTGCCATAGGGATAATGTGCCATAGGGATAATCAGCTGGATTAACCTTACATTTTTTTTTTATAATTATATTATTAATATTTATTCCAGAAAAAACTACAAATGAAATAAAATTTCGCTGGTGAAGCCACGAAGCACAGCTCGTGGTCATCAAGTGGCCATCACCATGAACCGTCCCACCACCATCACCGGAACCACACCATCAACGACTTCTCCCAACTCTCACCTTTCAACCAGAAGCCTATGTATCTCTTCACGAACTTTCTTATTGTCGGCGTTCACGACGCAGAACCTCTTGGTGGCGAGGTCGAGCCGATTCTCCATTCTACGTAGGCGGTTGTTGGCGTTTTCTATCATCGCTAATTCCTGAATAAATCAACACCTTGAAACAAAACGAAATTCGAAACCAACGGTATAAGTATGACAAGACTGATAAGCGTGAAGGGGAAGTTTGTAAGTCAATAGAGGACTTACAAACTTGGTGACTCTTTGCCCAGCGACAGTGGCTCTCTGTGAGGGAATTGGCGTGATGATATAAAATTTGCACAAACCGATCTTTAATAATGTTGTTTTCAAAGAGCACCAGGAAATAGACAGAGAGAGAGCGGCTTTTAATCGGTAAACTTCAGACTTACAGACAGACTCTTTTCACACAGACTGAGTCCCTCTCCTCTGATTCTTCAGACACGCGAATTAAACCAAACATTTATGGATCAATGCAAACTGAACCTTACATCAGCCTCGGTGGGTACTTTCTTTAGCAGCTCGACAAGTTGTTTCTGCGCTAGATAGTTAAGGCAGTCCAGCTCAGCTTGTTGTGCGCGCTCGTCACGTAGCACTGACTCCAATTGCTCGTACTCCACAATAGAGTGTCGAGTGCCATTTTTCACTTGTGAATCGCGGACTGCATGTTGTCCCTTTCTTGCTAGCTGGAAAATACTTTAAGTTATTCTGAGGTAGGTAGGTGTCTGACGTATAGGAAGGTCAAGGAGATTCTACCAGACAGAGGCAAATGGAAGAAGTTGTATCAAAGACACCGACAGGACCCCAGTTGTTAAATATATGATGATGTAGTGTTTTAAAGCCTATCTTATATGAAGGCACGTGAGTGGAGTTAAGTCCTTAGCCTAGGATTGAGCTAGGGAGATCCTTACCAATGACTGGACTGATTAATTGCGAGGGATAAATTACAGTTTATAGGCATCCAGATACAGAGTGAAAAGTCTGTTCTTTCAAGCCTGCTCACGTTCCAAGACTATTTCAGAACCTGCTATCTGATATTCTAAGATGAAATTGTCGAGCTGACGATACCAACATTAATGCAGAGCAGGGTCTCCTTGAGCTCATGTGCGAGGATGCCCAGTTGCTTCTCTTGCGGCGCCAGCTGCGGGATGCCGCCTGCGCGCTTCTCCACACTGCACATCGGCGCCAACTTTTGGTACTACAACGACAGAAGCATGCTGGTATTACTGCTGTACTCTACCCTCAGTTAATGGGTTGTTAAACAAAGTATCTACGGTATTTTTATATCTTAGTTGCAAGTTATATAAGACTAGCCGTGCCCCACGGCTACAGCCGCGTAAATTTTTGGTTCATACATATTTTTTTCTGCTCTTGCAATATTATGTTTGACTTATTGGTCGCAGCGTGATGCTATATATCCTAATATAGGCTTTCAAAATTTCTAAAAGGATCACTGGTTTATTGGGAGTAAATAAAAATGCGAGTAAACTCCCTGTAATTAATTGGTACATGTATTAGGTGCCGTTTTCATTGCTGACTACTAACTCAAGGAGATGACCTGACTCTGAGTATGACAGCACACCTTTCTCCGACCACTGCTAATTGACACTGATTAGTCACACTAGGAACTTTCCGTTGAAAGAAAACTAGAGGAAACCTGCGTACGTTTGAGAAGCAATTCAAAGGCATAGTTGCGCTTAAGTATCGGCAATGGACTCGCTATGTGTCACTTTGGCATCTTAAATATATCTCTGACGGAAATTGGGTCTGTGGGTACTACCCCTTCGGGGGCTGGGACTTGGGTCGTGGGATGGCGTGAAGCTATGTAGCGGGAGACTTAATATGAAGTGATGACAGGTAAAGTTAGTTACCGTTCTCTGCACATTGCTAAGTTCTGCCTCCGGATCGATTGTCTTTTGTTCCACTTGAGACGGCATCTTGTCTCAATCAATAACACTCCAAATAATGTTCAATATTATTATAAGAAATAAAACAATTCACAAATAAACGCTACGATTGCTTACAGATCTGTTATTTCAAAATTATTTCTTTCTTCTTTTTGTTGTTCTTTGACAATACTGATTGAAGGTTTTACTCCAAAGAGTGAATACTTACCTATGATTTCTAAATCATTCGGTCTTTGCCTTTTCAGGCGGAAGAGGAGTCTGCATTATCATACCTACTTTGTTATTTGGGTTAAAGCTATGGTGGCCGAGTGGTTCGAGTAGTTGCCTGCGACACAAAGATCGCAAATTCGAATCCCGACTGTGCCAATGAGTTTTTCTGAACTTAAGTACTGTGATCAGTCACACCACAAGCTTTACGGTGAAGGAAAACATCGAGAGAAACGTGCATACGTCTGAGAAGCAATTCAAAGTTATGAATAGTCGTGCTTGAGTAACGGTGATGGACTCGCCATCTGTCACGTTGGCACCTAAAATATATCTTTGGCGGAAAGTGGGTGTGTGGGTACTACCTACACACCTTTGCCTACCCCTACGGGAACCCTTGTAGGAAGGCGTGAGTAAATTATAGCTTGTGGGAAGGTGTGAGAATATACAAAAATACAATTGCATTAAAATTAATTCTTTATTAATTCCACAAACAATTCATGATACACATTAAGTAGCTAGTCAAAGTGATCTTAATTAAGTATTAAGTACTCTTTCATTGCGATGTCTATTTAATAATAATTAAATGTTAATTGTTGTTATATTAAAATTGTTGCTACATTTATGGGATTTGTTAAATTATTTCCATACTAATTTACATAGATAATCACTTATTAAGTTCGAACTTGGACTGGCTCTCTACTCTGCCTTCCCGTAAGGGACCCGGCGTGGTGAATACATCTAACCCACGCGAAACTAGCACTTATGGCAATAATGTAGGTGCAATAAAGGAAATAATACCATATTACAAATATTTTTATTTCAAAGTTGGTACGAATCTAACATTATTTAATTTCCAGTTTTATACGCTGCGATAACTGATGTCTTTAAAATATTTAATATCTATACTTATGAAAAGTACAAGATATAAATATTTTTTTTGTTTTCCTTCACGCCTTCCCATAGAGGTCTCCGAAGGGACAGGCAGAGGTGTAACAATACCGTCTTTACACCTAAAATATCTTTTGGTGCCAACGTGTCAGATGGCGAGTTTATCGCTTCTCAAGCATTATACAAACGTTTTCGAATTTCCTCTCAAACGTATGCAGGTTTCCTCTCGGTGTTTTCCTTCACCGTAAATCTCATGGTGTGACTGATCACTGTTCATAAAAACTCATTGGTACAGATGGAATCTTTGCGTTGCAGACGTTTGCTCGAACTTCTCGACCACTGAGGCTCTTTTTGAGTTGTAATATGAACATTAAGTAACAAAACGGTGAAGGAAAACATCGAGAGGAAACCTGCATACGTCTGAGAAGAAATTCAAAGGCGTATGTATAGTCGTGCTTGAGTAACGGCGATGGACTCGCCATCTGTCACGTTGGCACCTAATATACCTCTGGCGGAAAGTGGGTGTATGGGTATTACCTATACACCTCTGCCTACCCCTTCGGGGACCCTTGTGGGAAGGCGTGAGGATATATTATTATATTACGTTAAGTATATTAATTATAAGTAACAAATCCCAAAAAATGGTATGAACGAATATTATGACATCGAAAGGAAATTTGGAGGTAAAATCGCATAAAAAAATTGTAACGACATAATAGACAGACATTTAGATACATAGTGTTAACAATGTCTTGCAATTTCCAAAAAATATTTGCTGCCAAATAATTAATTCAGTCTTAAAATAAATTATTAAAAAATTATAAGTACACTGTCTTTTTATTTAAAACAATATGTTATATTGATGAAAACCATAGATTAAAAATATATATATTTTATATCTATCTTATGTGATATTCTGTGCCAATATTTACATAAAACCAATCGTGTCGTTACTACTAATCTTATAATTCTATTAAGTACTATGGTATTTTCATGGTCTTAGTAATTGCTAAACAACGCCAGTAAAATTGCCAAATTCACAATAAAAATTCAACTTCCTGGTAAACGGTTACCGCCATCTACCACTGGTCGACCCTGCAAAAATAGTTTCTCGTCCATTTTACACTATTTTTGAATGGATGCCACAGTTGTACGGAGTAACAATATATTTTTGTATATTAACCAACTGAAGGATATAGCTTTAATTGAGTTCCAAAATAAGTTCGCGTTTCTATAACGAATATCGTATATTCTACTAACATTTGATGAGAGGTACTTTGACCTCTGAGTCACTTATTGCACGACCGGACTTCGCCTAAAGATGTCAGTATTATACCTACATTGTCTAAGCCTTAACAAGATAACTATATTTGTCTCACTCTAGTGTGTGAGTTTTCAAAGCGCTGAGCAGGATATACAGATTTTGATGCGAAATAATCTCTTTGCAAATACCGGTACTATGAAAGCTGGTAGTTATATTTTAGCGTGAGTACAAAGACATATAGTTTTTTATTTCATCGTTGTATCAAATAGACATGCGAGAGAGATGGATCCAATCCAATCTACGCCCAATTAAATATAGGTCTTTAATTCTTAGAGATATGGTAAGTTTTTATTTGTTTCAGTGGTTGGTAATGTAAAATATTTATAACCAATTGTGTTCAATATATTGCTGTCTTACAAAGCTCTACTTACCACGCAAGAAATGGCTTTGCATCATGATCTTAGAATGACTACTACGTAGAAACTAAGGCTATGAAAAATAGTTTTTATTGCTATAGCTATAAAGTTAAGTATCAAAAGTAAGGCGTGTCGAAGGCGTGTTCAAATGGCCAGTATCCAAGCTGTCATTTCTAAAACGGTTTTTTATTAAAATATTAACTTTCTAAATTTAAAATTGACATTTGACAACATATATTAGAAATTTCAATTTAAAAAATATTAATAGATACCAAAATATCTTGATACTGGCCGGAGGCAGCTTTGAAACAGGGCGCGGCTTATGAGTAAATTCATGCCGCAAAAAATAAATGTCTTAAGTAAAATATGTATATTTCATTCATATCAATAGATACATCATTATAATATAATAAAATTGACTTTGAAGGCACGTGTTAAGGCCGTATATGTATTAAGGCACAGTAACTAAAAGTGAGGTATTGAATATATTTTTTTTAGAATGCATCCATTCGATACTACATCATTAGTAACTATGGATAAATATTCATATTACGCCAAATTAAAGCAGATCCCATCAACGTTATTTTCTCCAAAAGAGTATAAATATTAAAGTTATCTTTGAAGAGCCATTTTCATTTATGATTTGAGGGGTAAGTAGTCTATGGTATTATTGTTGGGCCCAGAGCAAATATTTGGGCCCAATATGAAATAAAGCGAATATCACTAATGTATTATGTTAAAAAGTTAATAAAACGTTAAAAAGCAAAATTATTTTATGGAAAGTGGCATAAAAGCTAACGGCTGATGGTTCGCGATTCCAGTGGCATAAATACGACATCAACACCTTTTCGTGATCAAGAGATATAATAGAATACTAAACATTTTTTTTTTCCCTGAGATTGTGGCAACAGTGTTGTGTGTTGTCGTTCAAATGTTCCCTCTTTTGCAAACGCTTCAAAGGTAACTCTAGTATTCATACTAACTGTATTTTTTTAATTTTATGCGTAACGACATGAATATTGGTGATATTATTTTATGTTGTAAATTCATCGTTGAAATTATTCTTAAAATATATTAACATTAATTAGTGCACAAATTTCACATCAAGTGTATCATTCAATTATTATTACTTATACATTACATGTCATATATAAAAATCTCATATATATATATATATATTATAATTATGTCGTATAGTATAAAAACGTGTTATATGTATGGTGATAAAAACATCGTACTGAATAAAATTGGTAATCAAGAAAACTACTGTAAATGAATAATGGATCTTATTAATAAAAATAAGAAACAAATTCTTTTATCCGGTTGTTTTTTTAATAACCAATTCTAAATTAATATAAGGCAGAATGAAGAAGTTCCAGTACCTAAATATACGTTCAGAAATTGTATATCGATTCGCAATAAGAAATTGGTCATTAAAGAATATCTATTTACGAACATATCCCAGCATTTAATTTCAAGAAAAGCTGATCTATTTTGAAAAAGGTATTTATTTAAAGCCGAATAAGGCACAGCTTTACTTGCAATTAAATAGATCAAAGCATTCTCGATTAAGTACATATGTATATAGAATTCAAAATATACAAATAATGGTAAATTTTCTTTTAATATAAGGAAAATAATATTCGTAAAACAGTTGTGCTTCAGTAAAATAACTATAGGCATCTAATTTGTTACCCGACTACGGCAGAACCAAAAGCAAGTAACGTTTTAAATGCACACGAATATGTCTTTACATTAAAAAAACCCTAATCTAAATTTAAAAAATCATTATAGTTATACATTAAATTCATTGATATATTAAAAATAATAAGTACATGAATTACCAATATTCGAATTATGATACTAGCTATCACTGCTAAGATGTACAAGTCAGGTTTCAGAACGTACAGCGTACAGCAACCAAAAAGCGCGGCAAAATTTGACAGCTCATTACAGCTGATGGTGACAGCTGACAGCTCATTCAAAATGGCGACAATGACTTCAAATAAATTCTTCATAATGTGTCCATTATACAAAAGGAATGAATATAAAAGTAGACTTGGAATAACGGTTTTCATTGTGTATTTAATGATAATTTTTATTACGATTGATATGGTAGGTTTTTGTATGGCTTTAGATATGGTCACGAGTGTGTGAGCTCGGTCGATCACCGGTGAAAAAATCCGAGGATCCTAGAAGTACGAGTTGTAGGCTGTGGTTCTGGAAGCTTCCGGCGCTTCTCTTGGGTGGTCAACTTGTGCTTCATCTGCTCCTCGATCAGCTCTTGCATGTCCATCTGGAAATATTAACAATCATGATGGATCAGCTCGCAGTTGGGGAATCATTATAACTTAGTACACAATGAATGTATTTTGATGTATTCCCAAAAACATACCAAAGCTAACGAATTAAAAAGCTCTAAAAATACAATAGTAAAAAAATATTCAATACGTTAAGTCTCATCGTTGCACATCGCACAGTCTTATCGTTGCTCTGTCTACTTTCATCAATCTTTTTCCGTACGTCTAATTGCACTTATTGTAGAGGTTCTCTTATTTACCTGCCACTGCTCCAACTGCTGCCCGAGGTCAACCTTTTGACGCACCGCCTCGTACAACTGGCTATTGGCCTGCATCAGCTCAACCCTAGTCTTCGCCAGGGACACCTGAAACATTTACAGCGGGGCCTTAAGTAGGAACCTAAATGATTCATATAACATCGCCATGTTGGTACGAACACTAATATATCTGCATGGCCTATTAATTCAGATAGAAATCGCCGTATAAACTAAATAAAAAGAAACCTTAAATGTTAGGAACAACCGAGGACCAAATATAGAGCCTTGCGGTACTCCAACCGAAATTAAGCCAACCTTCGGATGGACACCACGGTTAACGACTTTCTTGTAAGTAAGTACCAGGATAATGAGCGACTTATATTAAATGCTATATAGTGACAGCTTAAGTCTTGAGAAAGGTTTTGATTAACCATATCAAAAGCTTAAGACAAAGTCATAAAACATGTAAGGCGCTTTCAGACTCCTTCGGGTATCAAACATAATACACGTGTTAATAATTTCACCATCCATGTAAGTAACTAGGACGTTTCCTAATAGCTCGATATGAATGTTCACTGGCATGGCACACCCGATGAAGTCAAATTTTACTTCACTACAAAATTTGACTTCATCGGTAGATTTTTCTAGAATAAAACATATATGCTATGTGTTAATCCAGCCATGCATAATCTATATCTGTGCTAAATTTCATCCAACTCCGCTCAGCCGCTCTAGCGTGATTGATTAACAAACATCACAATTAATGAGATTTACAACATAGTGTCGCCATAGACACTTATTCATACCTCAGTGGTCTTCTTCCTCTCGATGGCCTCGTCACGTTCCTGCCTCGCCCGCGTCACAGCCTCATCATTCTGCAGGCTGCTATAGTTGGCATCGTTCAGCAACTTGTCACGTTCCTCAGCCGCTGCTCGCAATTCCACCTCCGCTACTGACAGCTGCAAGAATAGAGATACCAGTTTTACATAGAGCTTACGAGAACATAATTGTTTTGTAGACGTTGTACATTCGTATTGGACAAATGCAACGGACGAGTGCGCAAAGCACAGTTGCTTAGAGGCATCGTTTGAAGTCAAGAGTACTGGAAACCGGCATGTATGAAGAGACGAAAGAGGTATGTAAGTCTAGAGATAACTGGCGATCTACTTTCCGTGCTCTTTGCCTGCCCCTGGACTACCGCGTGATGATATGTATGTTTGGACTTGTTCATTGACATCTTGACGATCGTTACCGGTCGAAGCTTTCCATAAAAGTCTGCCATAAGGGCAGGTTTTCAATCTTTTCGTTCTTCACGAAGGTCACTAAAGCTATCAGTGGGCTCGGTGAAATATTCCATTTGTTTCAACAAGATGGAGAATTTCTTTAATTTTTACAAACGTCATCTCGTGAAGGTATCAAATAGTTATAACACTTACTACAAACAACTTACAAAAAAATATTTCGTGATTTCGCAAACTAACACATTAAACCTCAACATTAATCTAATTTATTACCAAATATGTAGTAAGCGATTTCACCTGTCTATCCCACGGTTTTGTTCAAACTTCCGCCATGGTAAATAAAGAAAGCATCATTGTTTTATTTCGTTGGCATTGTATTTAATATCCAATTATACGGAACTGGGTGAGAGAACAAGGGCAGAACCGTCACAGTAAAACAAGCAGTACCTCAATAGAGTTATTAAATCCATTCTCGCGTCTCTATTGACAGAGGAGCTACAATCAGTCGTTACAGAATTTACACACACGCACATATATCTGAATTATAATAAAGAAGCGAAGCGTAATAGGTGTAAGTGTAGAGAGAACTGGCGCTATATACTCTAACATAGATGGTATTTATGTATTTTTGTGTTAAGCTGAGAACTAGTGTATATCGCGTATTTTTCAATATATTGTCGCAATACAAGACTTCGCATGACTTAGAATTTATATGCAGACAGGATTTATATCCACAATAAAATACATGGAGTATATATTTTAGGAGTCTAGGCAAGTCCAACTCTTACACATCGAAAAATCCAGCTCATTCATTACGTACATAAGTTACTCTTTGGTTTGTATACTGTGCCTGTCTTGGGAACTATTACAGATCTCAATGTAAATAGCAGCTTGGGAATTGTTAATGATAATGGTTCATAGCTAAGGGCAGGCTGTGAGAATGCGCGGGGTTTGTGGAAATAGTATACTGTGAAGTTAGCTTGTGTTGGATGCGTACTTCACACCGATATATGCACACAAACACTTCAACTATGATGTTAAATTACTTGTGGTAGCTGAAGATCGCAAGTTTCTCTTTTGTTTTATGTAGAAACTAGCTTATGCCCGCGGCTTCACCCGCGTGGAGTTCGAAAAAGTAGCTTTGGAAATTTTCCTGCCCGAATCGGTTCAGCCGTTATGTCGTGAAAGATCATCATACATTATAATATAAGAACGTTGAATATTTCAGGATAAAAATATAAAAAGAAGTAGCCTATGTCCTATTCCTAGGTATCATATCCTGATAGCTATCAGCATTTCAACTTTCAGCCAAATCGGTGCAGCCGTTTGACCGTGAAAGAACAGCAAACATCCAAACTTTCACATTTATAATATTAGTAAGAAGTAAGATATGGCTCTTATAATTAAACATAATTCAAAGTAAAGAGAAGCTTGGAAGTACCATTAGTCTTGAGGAAGGTAAAGTCGAAGCGCGTAGTATCGAGGAGGATTCTAATATACTAGGTCTGCCCGCGATTTCGTCCGCGTGGCATTAAAAAAATAAAGTAATTATAATAATAATAATATCCTCACGCCTTCCCACAAGGGTCCCCGAAGGGGTAGGCAGAGGTGTATAGGTAATACCCACACACCCACTTTCCGCCAGAGGTATATTAGGTGCCAACGTGACAGATGGCGAGTCCATCGCCGTTACTCAAGCACTACTATACATACGCCTTTGAATTTCTTCTCAGACGTATGCAGGTTTCCTCTCGATGTTTTCCTTCACCGTAAAGCTCGTGGTGTGACTAATCACTGTACTTAAGTTCAGAAAAACTTATTGGTACAGTCGGGATTCGAACTTGCGACCTTTGCGTCGCAGGCAACTGCTCGAACCACTCGGCCACCACGGCTTTAATTGTAGTAATTGTAAGTAATTGTTCAGTTTCTAAAATAGAAGCCTAAGGCTAAATAGTGTAAGTTACTCCTAATTATTATAGCTATCGGCCAGTGGAACCCATTTCCGAGATTATTGGGAACAAACAGACTGTGTGGGTATTACCTATACACCTCTGTCTACCCCTTCGGGGACCCGACTGATAGACAAAAATCGTAAAAAAAAAATTGGTATATGTACCGTGTATACATACATACATATCATCACGCCGAGTCCCTAACGGGGTAGGCAGAGAGTATAGAGCGCCAGTTCTCTCTAGACTTACATACCTCTTTCGCTTCGTCCACACCCATCAGTCTCTTCATACATGCTCGTCGGTTTCGAGTACTCTTAACGTTCCCGTCCTTGAGAGTCCGATCTATTTATCTATACATACATCCATAATATGCATTAAGTAAAAAGTGGTTATTTAATATTACACTCCTAATTATTTGTATAGATTACGAATAGCAAATTATACTATATATAATATATATATATATATATATATATAATAATAATATAATATATAATATAATATTGGAAATAATAAAAGTTTGTATGTTTGTAATACATTTTGCTTTTTTGATTTAAAAAATCAAACTCAAAAACATCCGGTGTGCTACAAACTTTATAATAGGGATATTATGTATGCAGCAGACTGCAGAGAATTGGATGAAATTTGGCGCAGAGATAGATTATTAGTTGTAGTAACACATAGGATATCAACCAATAAAATATAATTTTATAGATAGCGCCATCCACGAAGACGCGCCCCACTATTCTTCCCTATAATTTATAGTTTATGTGTGCAACCTTCCACTAATGTTTGACTATTATCGGTAGACACTGATTACCTATGAGTGCACACGCACACTACAATTAATAGATTAGGGTCGGTCATACTCCCCGCAATCCGCGTCTCCCTGAACTAGAAATTGGTGGGGCGCGTCTTCGTGGATGGCACTATCTGTATGCGAAGGAAACTGCGAGGCACATCTTGTGTATTTAAAAGAAGCCAGCTATACCGTTGGGGCAAGTCTTGTGGCCAACCTTATTGCGCAAAGCTTCGCGGTCATCATTCGAGTATGTATGACCTTTTCGTTTCAGACAATGCAATCTCCGGGTACCTAATTATCGCAATACTGTCATTGACAGCTGTAAACTCGGCAGCTGTGTTAGCTTGATCGGTGCGGTTAGAGTTTACGATATGTTTGCGTAATTATTCTGTATTCATATCCTCACGCCTGCCCACAGGTCCCAGAAGGTGTAGAGAGCCCACGGATATTTATTTTAGGTGCTAACGTACGCCGTTACTCAAGCACGACTATACATACGCCTTTGAATTTCTTCTCAGACGTATGCAGGTTTCCTCTCGATGTTGTCGTTCACCGTAAAGCTCGTGATGTCACTAATGACTGTACTTAGTATTATTACAATAATTTCAAAATAACTTAAGTTACATTTTATGAATAAGTCATTATACATTTTGCACTTGTCTTTATCTCAATAATTTTTTTTTTTTTTTTTTTTATCTCAATAATTGTTATGCATTAAGGCCGGGTCTCACATTAGGCGCGCTTACTCTGATGGGTGTGCGCCATGCAATGCTCCACTTTCTACTTTTTGTTTTATTTTAATCCATGACAACAATAAAATGGCCAGTTGCAATCAAAACTACCGACCTCCTTTTCATATCGGCTCGTCTTCCCACAAGGGAAAATAGGCTCACGCAGAGTACCCCACGGAGTAGGCAGAGATTGAGCGCCAGTTATCTCTACACTTACTGATGTCTTTCGCTTCATCTACATTCATCAATCTCTTCATACATGCTCGCCGGTTTCGAGTACTTGATCTAGGTGGTTGGAACGTGGTCTTCCTCTGCCTCTTGCACACACTTTCGCATTGTATATCTATTTTGTCAATCTTTCTTCACTCATCCTTTCTATATGTATGTGTGTCTACTTAATTTTGGAGGTCAATAATCTGGTCGGCTCATATAAAGACTACAGAGCTGCAGCGATAAAAGTGTAGACGCCCCACAAGGCTGCAACTTTCGCATATGATGCGACAAGGTTTCGAGGCGACATTGTCGACTGCTTTCAAATCACTTGGTCTCGCAAGCCTCTCGTTAACGCTCCTGAATTTATTTCATTCATTTTCCAGTAGCTATAGTTTTTTCTAGCACTATATATTTGGTAAATAAGCAGAGGCTGTCTGATGAGCAGTGGAGTAGTACATATTATATATATATATATACTATACATATAATATATATATATATATGCTATATATAAACTAGTTAGACAGCCGTCTGGTCTAATGGTTACAGCTCCTGACTGCGAAAGTTGAGGTCGCGGGTTCGATTCTCGCTTTGGTCAGATATTTGTATGATGAACATGAGTATTTGTACCTTAATCTTGGAAGTCCTATGTATACCTATCTATCTATCTATATAGGTAAATACATCGTTGTCTAGTTACCATACCGCAAGCTTTGCTTAATTTGGAACTAGGTCAATTTGTAGGGCATTGTCCCGGGTTATGAATATGTTTCAATTGTCTCTCGTAGTGTGAGTTCCGGATATTATAGCTACCTAACGAAGCAGGACGAAAGGTCCTCCAGCCAGGAACTTGCTAGGTGCTAAGCAGACACAGCTAAGCGCACACCCTGTGGGCTAAGGAACTCAACTAAGAGTATTGCTTGTTCGCGAGTTACGAAGCAGGGCTTGTGGACTGGGCTGGGCGGCGATATTATTTAAATACCTCTATAACTAATTTAATGCTACTGGCTCTGCATGAGCTCGCGGTTTCATGTGTCGGGGCTATTTACTATACACATATCATCACGCCAAGTCCCTAACGGGGTAGGCAGAGAGTATAGAGCGCCAGTTCTCTCTAGACTTACATACCTCTTTCGCTTCGTCCACATTCATCAGTCTCTTCATACATGCTCGTCGGTTTCGAGTACTCTTAACGTTCCCGTCCTTGAGAGTCCGATCTATTTGATCCAGGTAGTTGGAACGTGGCCTTCCTCTGCCTCTTCTTGCACACACTTTTGCTTTGTATATCTGTTTCGTCAATCTTTCTTCACTCTATTTATTATATATATATAATATATTTACTATATATATTCTTTTAATAGTACGTTAGTTTTGAGAGAGGTAGGGCATAACGGGTTTCCCGTTCGAATTCGGAGCTGCCCGACTGGGGCAGGATAGAAGTCCGTAGCCAAATAACACAATTTCTTGTGTTGTGTTCCTACACGGTGAATAAGGTTTCCAGTAATGAGCTCCTTGGGGAGGGGGGAGGATTGTTACATCGTGTTGGAAGCAGAGGGATTAAACCCATTATGCTGCCAACACACTATAACTCTCCGAACACAGAGTGGCAACACGCAAGTGATACTTCGGTATCGTGAGCGTAAATAGGCTACGGTAACCGCTTCCCATCAGGTGGGCCGTATGCTTGTTTGCTACACTTGTACACACTACACACAAAAAAAAAAAAATAGTCGTAAAGTTCAAAAGTCATTGTGCACAATCACTTCAAAGGATCTAGACGGCGGTCGTGGCGTGACCGAAGTGACGTCAGCGGTCAATTGCTGGTGTGACGTAGCCAGGTCAACAACCTGACATATGTACGGAAACTGCATACTGCAGTGCCTGTCACACAATCTTTTGTTTCAACTTAAATAAATGTTTTAATGAATATCCTCACGCCTTCCCACAAGGGTCCCCCAAGGGTACCACAGGTGTGTAGGTAATACCCATACAACCACTCTCCGTCAGAGATATATTTTATGTGCCAACGTGACGGATGGCGAGTCCATCGCCGTAACTCAAGCACGACATACATACATATCACGCCGGGTCCCTAACGAGGCAGGCAGAGAGTATAGAGCGCCAGTTCTCTCTAGACTTACATACCTCTTTCGCTTCGTTCATTCATCAGTCTCTTCATATACGCATTTGAAATGCTTCAAAGACGTATGCAGGTTTCCTCTCGATGTTTTCCTTCACCGTAAAGCTCGTGGTGTGACTAATCACTGTACTTAAGTTCAGAAAAACTCATTGGTACAGTCGATGAGAACATCGTGACAAACTCGTTTAGAAAAAATACTTGTTAAGTATACATACAAACTCTTCCTCAACTTATATACAAACTTACTTCTTGGAATTTTGTAAATCTCTCTGCGAAATCTCTAAAATATACAGGTATCTTCACTATATTTTCCTTCACCACAAAGCTCTGAAAAAACTAATTTATTCAGTTGAAATTCGAACTTGCAACCGAACCTATCGGTCGCCTCGGTTCTATAAGATAACCTGCAGTTGACCGTGAGAGACCCAGTTTAGAACCATTTAAATATATTCATGAAGGCTGTAATTTGTAGTACTGTACACTATTTTAACTATGCAAATGTACAGTTATCCAGATCGTATGGTAAATAAAGCAATTAATACAGTACCACCAACTGGCCACGAATGGTTGGAAATTAAATATTTTACAACAAATATGTGTGTGGTATTCTACCGTTCGGTAATATTAATATTTGTTCACGCTTGCGCACCCGCAGTGCCAAGGTGACAGATGGCAAGTCTGTCGCCGGCTATCGAGCACGAAGCTAAATTGTGTCTTTGTATTTCTTTAATGTAAATTTAAACTACAGATGAGGCAAATAAGTATAAAGCCCGCCTGATAGAAAACGGTTACCGTAGTTTGTAGCCGCAATACCAAAACTCGCGCACTGCCAGTTTAAGGCGGCACCTGATCCTCGAGTAGCTACTTATCGTGATCATCATCATTATATAAGTATGCTGACTCCCTCACGGGGAATGCAGAGAGAGAACTTTCATAGCAATATTTTAATGTAAAAAATCATATATATTTATGTATAAACAAATATATAAGAATGAGCCGTGGTGGCAGAGTGGTTCGAATAGTTGCCTGCAACACATATTTTGTAAGTTCGAATCCCGACTGTTCCAATTAGTTTTTCAGAACTTAAGTACTGTGATTAGTCACACCACGGGCTTTACGGTGATCCTTGCGGGGACCGCGTGCGGGGGAACGCGTAAAGACATATATATATTATATATTTAAATTGCACGACTGATCCGGCGGACCTCTGCTAGAATAGAAGCTCCAGTCACAAACGTGTCATAAATTAAATTGAATGAGCAATAGGATCTTATATATTGGGACGAAAACAACTCCAAAATTGCTAATAAGGGAAAACAACTATCAAATTATTGCGCATAATAACTAAGATATCCAAAAGAGACTCGCGCACCCACTCTAAATGCTAACCTGGTTATCCTTAACGACTATCTTAAGATATTGTCACATACCGTGTTCGGTCACACAATAAAGATAATCTTGTAATAATAATAATAATCTATGAACTGGATCTTGATGCCGATTTGTACGAATCAAGGTTAGATACCCACTCATGTTCAGCGGTTAAGAAATATCTTGCAGATCCTGATAATATTACAACTTTTTATATCTCTAAACCTTCCCACAAGGGTCTCCGAAGGGGTAAATACAGGTTGTATCAACAACATCTGTCAGCGGGGATATATTTAGGTGACAATGTGACGGATGGCAAAACGATCGCCATTCCTCAAGCCCACCTTTGAATTTCACCTCCTAAGTATGCAGGTTTCCTCCCGATGTTTTCATTCACTGTAAAGCTCATGGATCTCCTGAAGCTTCTCAATCACTTGAGAAGCTTTTAAATTTATCTGGTAATATCATTTATTATTATTATTTGTTTATTATTTTATTCTAATAATTTACTTTTTATTAATATAAATTAAGTAAGGAATGAATGCGAAAATAATTTTGTTAATTACCCTTTCACGGCGAAACTTTCAAAACGAATTTAGGCCTCATTTGGCTAGGTATTAATATCCTAACATACGTAGGAAAGAAAGAAGAAAGAAAGGGGTTAAACAAGGGTTGACAGTTTGTATCGACAATCCATAATTCCTTAAGTTAGGAATCTGGAGTTTAAAAAGTTTTAGGTAAGAATATAGAAATACATGTTGCAACTTTGCAAAGTCATGCAAAAATTAGCAAGTTGTTCTTTATAAGAATTCGTGCTTGCTACTTAAACACTGCTTACTCTTATACGATAACCAAATTATCCCCATAAATACCGCTCGTTATATATTCGATTATACCAAAACAGTACTCGATATATCAATCATCATTGCTGGAATGGATAGTCGATTGATTGATATACCGTTTGGGTCGTAAGACGGAGAGAATCGATTTGGACCGTAATCGATTTGGTTTCGCGTTGTCCGATTAACATTTACTGTGGTTTGCTTAGCGGTTTTTGACAGTCATATTATTTGATTTTGAATTGGATTTGGTGATAAAAGCACGAAAATAGATTGTTCTGGACATCTCATCTAGGGTTAGTTTATTCATCAGGGCCGGGAAGTGGGAGCTATGGTAAGCGGTTACCGCCGCCTATGGACGCTTGCAACGCCAGGGATATCGCGCTGCCGACCCTACAGGAATCTCTTAACACCCTTCTTGAAGAACTTTATCCTGTACTCTCCAAGGACAACCTCAACGGGGAGCTCATTCCACAGCCTGAGCGCGGAAGGAAACTCCTTTGGAACCGTGCAGTGCGAGACCTTTGTGGTTCCAAGGTATGGGGATGAACTCCCCATTGGTGTCGAGAGTACATGATAAAGAGATCTACATTTAAAAACTGACCTTAGAAGATAAGTCAGCGATGATCTCGTTCTTCTCGTCGATCTGCCGCTCGCGTTCCATGGCACGCCGCGCATGCGCAGCGATGGAGTCCCTGACGCGAGACCCCTCGAGCGTTGCGTATGCTGCTACTGCGTCTGCGCACGCAGCCGCCAGCGCCCCCCGGCGGAGAGTCTCACCTTCCTCACCATCCAGGGACGTCAGCGACAGGTCTGAGTGGAGACCTGAAACAAGCATAACCATAATGTTTATTCATTTAAAATATACATCAAGAGTATACACATTAAAGCTTAAAACATATTTATATTGTGTTCACCATTGTCATTTAACAGAAAGAGAACACGAAAGAGTTATAATTTTGAATGCACAACTGTGCGTTGAGCTGTGAGCAACCAACGACAATAAGGTTTCCAGTAATGAGCTCCTTGGGGAGGGGGGAGGATTGTTACATTGTGTTGGAAGCAGAGGGATTAAACCTAATGCTGCCAACATACTATAACTCTCCGAACACAGAGTGGCAACGCGCAAGTGATACTTCGGTATCTTGAGCGTAAATAGGCTACGGTAACCGTTTCCCATCAGGTGGGCCGTATGCTCGTTTGTCACTCTTGTAGTATAAAAAAAAAAAAAAACACGAGTTCCGCAGATGGCGGATAGTGGAATGGCAGCCAGATATGGTGGTTCTCTGCTAATGCTGAATAGCTCCCGAGCAACGGCAGTGTTAGAAGCAGCAGCAGTAGCGACTGGAATATTATTTGGTCAAACATTGCACCGACCGGAGTTAGTTCATGACTGGACAGTGGTATGACAGACGTCATCGATGCATCACATGTGAAGTGGCGAGGCGGTTGGTTGCGCAACCGTTAGAGGTCAGCGCCTCCGCCCTTGGTGGTGGGAGGATGTGCGCTTATAAATGACTTGTGGCTTTAGGAGGATGCACGCTCGATATCGTAGGATGTGGTAGAGCCTTTGTGTTAAATGGTAACGCGGAGACAGGTTCCCATTTAACAGATTTGAAGTAACTATGATTTGAAGCAAGGTTCTTCAAATACCTATGCCCACAGTTTTTTATAATAATAATAAATTTGTGCTTTTTGTCAATATAAATATTATACGTACATATTTAATATTATGTAAACGTATAAAATTGATAATCTTCTTTTTTGAAGTCAATTCAAAACGTCAAAAGTAGACCTTTTTTATCATAAATACCGTCTTGCCTCACCGTAAAGCAAAGTTATTAATCACAATACTTAAGCTCAGACTATAAACCTGCGATCTTTACGTGGCAGGCGCATACTCGAGCCGCTCGGTCCCCACGGCTATTTATTACGTCACTTGCTGTGCCCGCAGCTTCACCCTCCTATTTATCCATTTGATTTTGGAATAAATTGGAAAAGTAATCTCTGCGCCAAACTTCATCCAGCTCTGTTCGGAAGCTTTTGCTTTAACGAGGGACAAATATCCTCACGGTATTCGTATTTATAATGTTAGTAGGATGTGGTCGCTCAGGTCGCTTCCATCGAGTTTAATATAGAACAAAGTAGGTTCGTTTTGCCCTCAAAGCAGTCACGCAAAGCCAGATTCAACCAGTTATTTAATCGGCACATTGAGGGAAGTGAGGTTGTGAGTCATTTGTTCTCTGCCTTCATTCTGTGCCACGGATTTTAGATCGAAGTGTTATACATTTAGGGTTCAGATTTGTTTTATCCTTCTTATAGTAAAGAAATTTTTTTAATGTATAACTGGCTGTGCCCGCGCCTTCGTCCGCGTGGGATTTAACAAAAAAGTAATTGTTTAGTTTCTAAATTATAAGTAGCCTACTGGCAAATAGCTGATGAAAAGGGGTACTCCTGCTATCTGCCAGTGAAAGTCCCGTCAAAATCGGTCCAGCCATTTCAGAGATTAGCTTGTTCCGGGCAAACAGACAGACAGACAAAAATTTAAAAATTGCTATTTTTGTTATATGTAGGTACCGTCTATACGTCCATATGCATTTAGTAAAAAGCGGTTATTTTAATATTACAAACAAACAATAAAATTTTATTTATTTTTATAGTTAAATTGTTAACCGACTGTAATTAAAATTACAATTCGTTTGCATTTTTTAATTAAAACATGGCTCATTATTGAAGTTTGATACAAAGTGATAAAGCGTAAAATTTACTGATTAAATTGAACCATTTGAATATATAAAATTTCGATTTACTGATTTAACTAAGCATTTAGATGTCAACTATTTTCTATGCTTTGACGATTCTGTCATGTAAAGCGCAATTTGAATCGAAAGCTCATCGAAATAAGATGAAATCTTACTAATATTATAAAGGTGAAAGGAAGTTTGCTGCTCTTTCAAGGCAAAACGGCTGAACCAATTCGGGTGGAAATTTAAATGGTGATGGCTTATACCTAGGATTAGGACAGGATACATTTGAATCCCGAAAAATTCAAACTTCAAATTTTATACAGTATGTTGCTCTTTCACGGCATAGCGGCTGAACTGATTCTAGCAGGAAAATACATGAGCTACCTTTTCGAACTCCACGCGGGCGAAGCCGCGGGCATAAGCTAGTTTTCAATAAAGCTTCAAGGGCTATTGGATCGATAGGTGTGCGTGATAAACTCAAACTTATTTCAGTAACTTGGCATTCCAGAGCGTATGGAAGTTGCTTATATCATAAACAATATTTACTACGAGCCGTGGTGGCCGAGTGGTTCGAGCAGTTGCCTGCGACGCAAAGGTCGCAAGTTCGAATCCCGACTGTACCAATGATTTTTCTGAACTTAAGTTAGTACAGTGATTAGTCACACCACGAGCTTTACGGTGAAGGAAAACATCGAAAGGAAACCTGCATATGTCTGAGAAGAAATTCAAAGGCGTATGTATAGTCGTGCTTGAGTAACGGCGATGGACTCGCCATCTGTCACGTTGGCACCAAATATACCTCTGGCGGAAAGTGGGTGTGTGGGTATTATCTATACACCTCTGCCTACCCCTTGTGGGACCCTTGTGGGAGGGCGTAAGGTTAAAAAAAAAATTACTACTAGCTAAGCCCCTACGTTTCACTAAATTTGGTGCACAAAATTGGATCTAATTAGATTTTTTCCTGGAATAAAATATAACATTTATGTACGTATACAATACAGTACATCCGTTCCCAAGTGATGTCATTCGTCCATAATCACAAAGCTTCGCCTTATATAACGTTTCTAGGCTATCTATAGGCCCAAAATTAGCATATTGGTATGTGGTAAATAACACACAATAATGAGAGCGATCTGTACTGGGGTCTACTAATGACTTAGTGGACGATAAATTAAAAAAAAACATACCTTTTAAAAAAATATTAAATTCATTTTAGGCTCAACCTTCTTGTAAGGATGTAGGATGAAGTCCGAAGAGTGCAGAAATATTGGATGACGAAATTAACAATAGAAAATGTTGAGTGTGGTAGGCAAGGGTGCAGAGCTAATCTATAACCGGACGTACGTTCCAACCGATAGTAAGCGGTTACCATAGGTAAGGGCGGAAGCAGAGGCTTTACCTGCTTCACTAAGTTCGAATATAGGCTTTCATAACTGCTGGAAATTAATTAGTAATATTTTTTTTGTGTTGTCTCTCGTAGCTTTATTTCCGGGAACTTTTGCTACTTAACCGGTCAATGGCGAGACCTAGGCCTCCAGCCAGGGTAATTAACCCTAGCGATGCTTTTTAATTGTTTTTTATACCAATATGGTGGCAAAGAAGCACGAGGTCCGCCGGATGGTAAGCGGTTACCGTAACCTATGAACGAGCTCTCACGTTGCCGAACCTGTAGCAATCACATCCTTCTTGAAGGATTCCAAGGATGCTGTATTAAATAGGGAAATCTTGAACGGGAAGTCTGATATGACCATCAATATTTTTCGATTTAAGATTTTGATGTTGGTTACCTGAATCATCATCGTGTCCAGTGTTGAGCTGCAAAGCGAGTGTCCTGAGCTGCTTATAGACTTGTACAGCCTCGCTCCTGAGCCAGCCATCGTCCTGGTCTTCGGGCTCCGACTCCATCTCGGCGTGCAGGGAGCGCACCGTGTCTCCCGCGTCAATAGGGTCTGGTGCCCCGATGCGCTCAGCGAGGGTATCGTGGGAGCGTTGCAGGCGCTCTAACTCCTTGAGAGTGTTCTGGTAAAGATGTTCCTGGTGGAGAGGTTATTCTGTTTATACAAACATATTGGACAAACCTGTGCTATGTTCCTCGAGTATAGTAGGTTCGGATTTGTAATGAAACGACAACAAAAATTACCTAAAGGTAAAAAATAACTAATATTATATATCTTCTCTTCCCATAAGGGTCCCCGAAAGTGTAGGCAGAGGTGTATAGGTAGTACCAACACATCCACAAGTATCGAATCTTTAATAATACGTCTACAAACCGAGTATATTCTTTAAGCGTAGAACGCAATGGTAGCGCGGTTCAGGAATCAGTATAACATATGCAGGTTTCCTTTTGATGTTTTCCTACACTTTAAAGCTCATGGTGGGAATAATTTTGAGAGGTAGGGCGGGTGTCCCGTTCGAATTTGGAGCTGCCCGACTGGGGCAGGAACTCCACCTTATCGAAGTCCGTAGCCAAATAACACAATTATTTGTGTTGTGTTCCTACGCGGTGAATAAGGTTTCCAGTAATGAGCTCCTTGGGGAGGGGGGAGGATTGTGTTGGCAGCAGAGGGATTAGTCCCATTATGCTGCCAAGACAGTATACTCCGAACACAGAGTGGCAACGCGCAAGTGATACTTCGGTATTGTAAGCGTAAATAGGCTGCGGTAACCGTTTTCCATCCGGTGGGCCGTATGTATGCCACTCTTGTTGTATAAAAAAAAATCACTGTACTGTTCAGAAAAACTCATTGGTATTCGAATTAGCAATCTTTGTGTTGCAGGCAACTGCTCAAACCACTCGGCCACCACGGCTATAATAATATTTATCCTATGTATTAATCTATCTCTGTGCTTAATTTCTGCCAATTTCGTTCAGTTGTTTTTCATTAATTTTATATTAGTGGAAAAGAAAACGAGGTAGCAAGATAAAAAAAGTGTGTGTCAGCTCCGACGCACGACTGGAGTTTACTCCTTACGAACGATTATAAAATAAATAGATTAGTTAATAAGGGTAAATGAATGTATTTCTTATATTACTTAGAGTATGCATGACACATCTATAGATTGATTTTTATTCATTGAGTAATTTTCTCAATTTTGAAATAAATATCAATTGATATAAATTTATATTTATATCAATTATAAATAAAATATAAAATTTACGATAAAACCTCCGCAAGTTGACAGTTGTTGTAGGTTAATATCAGGTTAATACAATATGCAATTGAAAGTAAATATTAACATTAATTACATCGCCATTCTGTTATTCTCGTTGCCATGGAGAGTACGAGAGCACCAAAAACGTAACGCTGTCATACATCTGTAGATTTTACCTCTCATATTTTTCTCATACCGGGCGCCTTATATATGAAAATCGATTCTTAAGGAGTAAACTCCAAAAATCTTTTACACTTCTGTTATATTAAACGTCTCGCAATAAAGTTTCCATTGGATTCACATAATACTGACGCATCTATACGAGTTGTTATTAGAACAATAGGCAATTAAAAATCAATAACTTATGAAGGTTGCATCCATAGATACAATTGTAATCAATAATAATACATTTGTCTGAAATGATGCACTAAAATATTTTCAAATCTGTACGACTAGAAAACCTATATGAGTATACATACGTATTGTATCTATATCCATATAAAAACGAGACAATTTGTTGGTTTGATTCCCTTAAAAGGTAAATAAGGTGCATTAAAAGTATAGTAACATCTTAATCCAATAACATAACACCTTCAATCAAATATTATAACACAAAATATATAGCAATAGTAGTAGAGCAGTTCTCTCTAGACTTACATACCTCTTTGACGACCGTCTGGTCTAGTGGTTAGAGCTCCTGACTGCGAAACTTGAGGTCGCGGGTTCGAATCCCGCTGAGGGCAGATATTTGTGTGATGAACACGGATATTTGTACCTTAGTCTTGGATGTCCTATGTATTTGTGTATATATCTATCTATATAAGTAAATATATAGTTGTCTAGTTACCATAACACAAGCTTTGCTTAATTTGGGACTAGGTCAATTTGTGTGGAATTGTCCCAGGTATTTATTATTATTATTTATTATTATCTTTCGTTTCGTTTACATTCATCAGTCTCTTCTAACATGCTCGCCGGTTTTAGACGTAGTCTTTGAGTGTCTGATCGATTTGATCTAATATTTTACTTTCTTTTTATTTATTTCATATCTTGCCCAGAATTAGTTATAGTACCGATGACAATATTTGTCTCACTTGTCTAATTTGTGAATGTGAGAACATTGTAGGCTTTGTAGATTCTTACATCTTGCTAACATTGTTATAATTATCTTGTTTTATGTATGCTCTGTATAGTAAGCAACGACCTATTGTCGGGCCTACGTTGGTCCCCCATACTTGGGTACTATTGCTGTGACGAAAAAATATTGTTAATGTATATGACTAATGATTTGAAAAGAGTAACCATGGAGTTTCTTGCCGGTTATTCTCCATGGAAGCGACCAACCCGAACCGTGCTTCTTTTTCGACGTTTTATAAGTGCCCTTGGCCCTATGTGAAATAAAAATATTTTGATTTTGATCCAGGTAGTTGGAACGTGGCCTCCCCATGCCTCTTCTTGCACACACTTTCGCTTTGTATATCTGTTTCGTCAATCTTTCTTCACTCATTCTTTCTATGTGTCCAAACCAACATAACGTGCCTTTCTTCATAATGTATACATAACTACTTACATTATTAAGTTTGTATCTATTAGAAAGCATTGCAGAGATCGCCGAGAGCAATGTACTTACCTATGTCGTGACTCGGAAACCGATCCAGCCTGCCTACTTTAAGGACAATGGCGAAGCTACGTAGGTATTATATTTAAAGTATGCGGTGACCGAGTGGGTCGACTAGTCGTCTGCAACGCATTGCAAGTTCGAATCCCGACTGTACCAATTAGTTTTTTGAACTTATGTACAGTGATTAATCACACTTCACGGTGATCATGGTAATTAATCAGCTTTACGGTGAGGGAAAACACATAACTACGTGACAGGCGGCGATTTCCTCGCCATCTGTCAGTCTGATAATCAGGATCTGACAGTCAGGATTAGGTTGCAATCTTTGTGTTGCAGGCAACTACTTGGCCACCACAGCTCTGAACAGGATATAAAATCCATAATTATATTTTTAACCGGATTACTTCTCGACGCAGACATTTCTCGAGATAGCGCGTTTAAACAAACAACACTACACCTTTATATTTCATATCGTCAAATTATTGTGAGATTTTCAATGCAATTTTCCTTAACGGATCAGAGTGGTGATATTAAGTCTTTTAGTATATCATACATGGAAAGGTAGAGGAAAAGATACGAGGGACACGAGATTACATGAGTTAGATGAAGAAAGACAGAAAGATAACTTTCGTCCGCCATGACTTATAGGGAGATCAAGGATTGTTCTAGACGGAGGCAAATGCAAGGACATCTGAGACGCCGACAAGGACCCGGCTCTAAAATTTATGATGATATAGATGCATAATGATGTAATAACATACATACTTATATACATATCATTGCGCCGATTCCCCAACGGGGTAGGTAGAGAGAATAAAGCGCCAGTTCTCTCTAGACTTACATACCTCTTTCGCTTCGTCATTCATCAGACTTTTCATACATGCTCGCCGGGTTCGAGTACTCTTGACGTTCCCGTCCTTGAGCGTCCGACCGATTTGATCTAGGTAATTGGAACGTAGTTTTCCTCTGCCTCGTCTTGCACACTTTCGCTTTGTATATCTGTTTCGTTAATCTATATAGTATATACGTATCTATACTAATAATATAAAGAGGAAAGATTTGTTTGTTTGTTTGTTTGTAATGAATAGGCTCCGAAACTACTGGACGGATTTCAAAAATTCTTTCCCCTTTGGAAAGCTACATTATCCCCGAGTAACATAGGCTATATTAAATTGGACCCGATAGGTGGCGCTGCGATCGAGTTTCAAGAATTTTACCTTTTTACCCGGGCGAAGCTTTCTGTGTGTTTCTGTGTGTCTTAAGCTAGATTCGAGAATGGTTTAGATTTACAATTGGACCCAATAGGTGGCGCTGCGATCGTGTTACGGGCAATTTAACTTTTTCACCCGAGCGAAGCTGGGCGGGACAGCTAGTATACTATAAACCAACGTGACATACCTTTATTCAACTTTACAATCACACCCCCGTAGTTGTTTACATAACATATTGCTTAAATATATGACAGAGTGACAATTACCTGTTCTTTGAGCTGCCTCTCAAGCGCCACGATCCTGTCGTTAGCTTCGTCCAACTGCTGCATCAGGTTATCTTTGTCGTACATACTGTTGGTGAGCCGACGTTCCAGCTCGGATCTCTTGTCACCCATGAGTGCTAGTTCGGCTTTAAGGGACTCGAGGCTTTGTACGTGGTCCTGGGAACAATGGGAATTTATTCAGTAACATTTCTTATTCATCTACGCTGAAGGAAAACATCGGGAGGAAACCTGCATACGTCTGAGAAGCAATACAAAGGCGTATGTACGTATAGTCGTGCTGAGTAACGGCGATGTTGTTATTTAATCTGCAATCACGCCCTTGTACACTTTCGACGTTACGCCACACATTTTTCGAAGGGTAATGTGCGTACGAAAGATGCGTATGTCGATCATTATCAAAAATCCAAACCTGTAAACTTGTCTTCCTGATGCTGCACTGGTCCTTCAGAGCCTCCATCTGAGCTAGGAGATGAGCTTCTGTTGCAGATGACTCCTTCAGCTGAGCCGTTAGTCTCGAGTTCTGGGCAGTCAGCTCCGCTATCAGACTGGCTTTCTCCTCATCTCGCTGGGGTGGAGAAAATATGCATTACAATTAAGGAACTTTATTTGAAAACAGTTTTTCATTAGAATATGCCCTGCGGTTTCACACGCGTAATTTTTTTTACCAGCAAATAATGTACCTCTTTACCAAATTTAATCCAATTCTATTCAGTTTGCATGAAAGAGGAACAAACATTCCCATTTATAATATTAGTAGTAATAAGGATATTATTTTAATTTAAGAACTCCCAGTAAATATGTCGGGGGTCTTAAAGTAGCCTATTATGATATCCAACGCTCATTACAAGGATTATATCAGATTTTTCTTATTTATTAATATTTACGAATGTAAAGAGCCAGTTAACTACAATGGCATATCTCTTGCGCTAAAGTGTACTCGAAACGGGCGAGCATGTCTAAAGAGACTTTTGAATGTTTACATATATATAGCGAAAGAGATCTGTAAACTATATATGTAGTGGCCCAATGAATGGATGGATATATATATATATATGTATGTAAGTAATTGACAACATATATTACGAACCATTCACTTAACAAAATCAAACAATCTATCTCATTGTGGTCTAAATTCCAAGCGTGGTTAATCGTGATAGTCAGTCTGCAACTGATTCTGCACTAGATCGTTTCAAATTCCACTCTATCGTCTTCAATTTATGGTTGAGAATACAATTTGATAAAACAGTTTTTGCTGAGAGGCTTTTGGGAAGGACGTCGAAGTCCGTGACGAAGTACTATTGCGACATTTTACTTTGGTGCAAGGTATCGGCTGTTAACCCTTTGGTATTAAGTAGAGATTCAATGAAGAAATGGTTCAGTGTTTGTAAGAATAGTTACGTTTGAAACACGTCTAGAATTTTTTTTTATTCTTTCGGAGCATGGGTTCCGGAAACTTAAGCCGTTAATGGCGAGACCAAGGCCTCCAGCCAGTCACTTTTACATATGTACGCAAACACAGCTAAGTGCACCCCCTGTGGGGTACGGACCTCGGCGAATAGTGACGACAAATCTTGGTTATTTCGACTCGGATAGAGAAGTGAAGAGAAAATAACTTTATTTCATACATGCTCTCATATATGGTCACCGGTTTCGGATACACCTGCTTTCTCATTGAGAAGATCGTCCTCTGCTTCGTCCTGAGACTTATTATAGAGTACATCTGCGTCGTGTATTATTTTCTTCACCCATCCTTACAAAACGTCCACACCAAGGTGACATGCCGTTCTTTATCTTTTATTGTAAAAGTAAGTGTAAACAACAGTTATTGTTTAGTTTAAAAAAAAAGTAGCCTAAGTTACTCCTTCTTATATCAGCTATCTGCCAGTGAAAGCCCCGTCAAAGTCAAAATCGGTCTAATCGTTTCAGAGATTAGGCGGAACAAACAGACAGACAGACAAAAATTATATATGTATTGGTAATATGTACCCATGTATATCTACATAAATAATAATAATATATCTTCACGCCTTCCCACAAGGGTCCCCGAAGGGGTATGGTGAGTAGGCAGAGGTGTATAGGTAATACCCACACACCCACTTTCCGCCAGAGGTATATTAGGTGCCAACGTGACAGATGGCGAGTCCATCGCCGTTACTCCAGCACGATTATACATACGCCTTTGAATTTCTTCTCAGACGTATGCAGGTTTCCTCTCGATGTTTTCCTTCACCGTAAAGCTCGTGGTGTGACTAATCACTGTACTAAGGTTCAGAAAAACTCATTGGTACAGTCGGAGTTAGAACTTGCGACCTTTGCGTCGCAGGCAACTGCTCGAACCACTCGGCCACCACGGCTTTTTGCCGACATCCATATGGATTTAGTAAAGCGTTTAATTTAATATTACAAACAGACACTCCAATTTTATTTGCTTGTGTAGATTGTTCGATTTATAAAGTGACTGTATAAAATTATCTAGTGCACATAAAGTAAAAAAAGTGTGTGTCAGCTCCGACGCACGACTGGAGTTTACTCCTTACGAACGATTATAAAATAAATAGATTAGTTAATAAGGGTAAATGAATGTATTTCTTATATTACTTAGAGTATGCATGACACATCTATAGATTGATTTTTATTCATTGAGTAATTTTCTCAATTTTGAAATAAATATCAATTGATATAAATTTATATTTATATCAATTATAAATAAAATATAAAATTTACGATAAAACCTCCGCAAGTTGACAGTTGTTGTAGGTTAATATCAGGTTAATACAATATGCAATTGAAAGTAAATATTAACATTAATTACATCGCCATTCTGTTATTCTCGTTGCCATGGAGAGTACGAGAGCACCAAAAACGTAACGCTGTCATTCATCAGTAGATTTTACCTCTCATATTTTTCTCATACCGGGCGCCTTATATATGAAAATCGATTCTTAAGGAGTAAACTCCAATAAACTCCAATAAACTCCAAGAACTCCAAAAGTATTGCTTCTGTTTTTGTACATTTATATCCTTCACACTTTAGTTCCTTCACACATCTCTTCTCCATTCAAACTCGCCTTAAGTTCATTACTCAATCTTCTCTTAAAATACGAGTATAAACGCAGTGGATATGGCTAAGGAAGACCAACAATTCTAATGTCGCTTGAGCCCGGATATGACACCGGTAACAAGTGCCTTGGGTTAAATTAACGTCTTTCGAGAAGTTACAACACCCTGTGAGAAGCCTTGTAGAGTTTACCAAGGTTGTATTTTTATCGGCGCATTCAGATTATCTACCTCTAAGGTTATAGGTATTTAACTCAGTGATTTAGCATCGCCAGACAACGTGGCAATGCCGCCAGCTCTCTCGTCACCCTTCTATATTACACGAGTTTTTTTAGTGTTTTAATTTTTATTGTTAAAGCCATGGTGGCCGAGTGGTTCAAGTAGTTGACTGCGACACAAAGATCGCAAGTTCGAATTCCGACTTTACCCATGAGCTTTACGGCGAAGGAAAATATCGAGAGGAAACCGGCATACGTCTGAGAAGCAATTCAAAGGCGTATAGTCGTGCTTGAGTAACGGCGATGGACACGCCGCCTTCCATCTGTCACATTGGCACCATATTGGTCAAAATATATCTCTGACGGAAACCACTGGGAACCCCGGAAGGGGAAGGTCCCTTCGGGAACCCTTCAGGGATGGCGTGAGGATATACATTAGAGCCGAAATTATTCACACGGAGGTTTGTAGTTATCGCGTTTTTATCAATACCTAGTGATCCTGCTGTATATCCTTCTTAACCTTTGTCTCGTCTAATCACAATGTTCTTTGCCTTTTAATCGATCTGTACAAATTGGCAATAAATTCAAACTTTACGTCATAAACACACAAACAGTTATGGGGTGTGCCGTTAATTAATATGAGTGTCCTTCACTTGGCAATAGCATTGCGTAATTTCCACCCTCGATGGAGTGGCTAAAAATATTTTCTGTTTTATTCATTCGGGGGAATTATTGTTCAAAGTGTGCTTTTGAACTAGTAATACAGAATTATAAAATATCGTCAAGCCTTCACAAGGGTCCCCTAAGAGGTAGGCAGAGGTTTGTAGATTGTACCCTACCCACACAACCAAGTGCCGCCCCCTTTTCTAAGAACAGTTTGGTTTTTGCGTAGTATCTATCGATAGCCATTTGGCAATAAATAAATGTACAAATATACATAGAAGACATACGTGAAAAACTTAACCCTTCCTTGGCAGTCGCACCAAAAGAACACGTAAAATACCCACCACTGTTACCATCATTCAGAGTAAAGTATCAGAGATTTTCTTGTATTGTCTCTCGTAGCGTGAGTTACGGGAACTTTTGCTACTTAACCGGGCAATGGCGAGACCTACGTACAGCCAGGCACTTTAGTGCTAGATAAAGTAGCAGAGGTACTACGAAACAATTTGGCCAGTCAATTCTGAACCTTATTTCTTCTTCTGAATCCTATCGCCGTGGTACATTATTTCGATATCACGAGTAACTTGGCAATAAACAAAGGAAAGCTTTACGCTCATTCCCGTAGCATTCATCAGGAACCTTGTAACACTTATAAGGCATGCTCAATGCTAATTACTACAGTGCGGCGAATTTTGTACAAACGCTTTTTGTTGCCTTCGGGTCAGGGTTGATTGAACTTGTTTTAGATTCAATTTTCTCTTTGACATCGTAAGTACATATATATGTACCCTTACTTTGCTTGGAATCGAAACCAAAAGGAGTGCTTCAATTAATTGAAAGCTTCACGGCTTCGTTTATGTTAATTCAAAAGTAGAATTTCATTTTGGGCTAGAGAGCGAGATATGCTCACTCAGAGAATCAGCATTGCTATCCAGCGTGGCATTGCTGCGAGTGGTTTGAGTAGTTGCCTACGACACAAAGATTGCAAGTTCAAATACCGACTGTCCCAATGAGTTTTTCTGAACTTAAGTACAGTGATTAGTCACACTACGAGCTTCACGGTGACGCAAAACATCGATAGGAAACCTGCATACGTTTGGGAGCAATTCAAAGGCGTATGCATAGTTGTGCTCAAGTAACGGCGACGGACGCGCCATCTGTCACGTTGGCCGTATACCTGTCATGTTGGCCGTATACCTGTCATGTTGGCCGTATACCTACCAATGAAATATAATTTTACGCGAGTGTAATACAGGTAGTCCGACATAATTATCTCACGGCATACATTTTTGTGTAATGTAATATAATTAAAAATATTATTTCTGTTCTAATAAAAAAAAACTATAAAAACTATAGCCGTGGTGGCCGAGTGGTTCGAGCAGTTGCCTGCGACGCAAAGGTCGCAAGTTCGAATCCCGACTGTACCAATGAGTTTTTCTGAACTTAAGTACAGTGATTAGTCACACCACGAGCTTTATGGTGAAGGAAAACATCGAGAGGAAACCTGCAACGTCTGAGAAGAAATTCAAAGTCGTATGTATAGTTGTGCTTGAGTAACGGCGATGGACTCGCCATCTGTCACGTTGGCACCTAATATACCTCTGGCGGAAAGTGGGTGTGTGGGTATTACCTATACACCTCTGCCTACCCCTTCGGGGACCCTTGTGGGAAGGCGTGAGGTTATTATTATTATTATTTCTGTTCCTGTTATTTATTAACTTGGTTGTTTATCTTGCATTTGATTGGCTTATATGTTTTATGTATATGCATAACATGCAATACATTTTATGCTCAATAAATTATTACTATTCCAACATTACAAATCCGCTTCCAATCGTAATAGGGTTCGATTGGAATCTGAACAAGATTGATAGAAGTCGCTTTTAGTTCTACCACCCGAAGAACCGACGTTTTGGTAAGAAAGTTAGCGTGTAATTCTGTAACTAATTATCCAGTCGTAGCCAATCCCGCAATAAATTTGCCTCGGCGTGGAGACGTGCCAAAATATTGCCAATTTGCTGATGGTACCAGATACCGATCTATTGTATCGGCACGATATTGCTATAGAATATTATGTGATACTATCTGTACCCGCGACTTCGTCCGCGTGGACAAAAACAATATTGTTCAGTTTCTTAAATAAAAGCAGCCTAAGTTACTCCTCCTTACATCAGCTATGCCAATGAAAGTCCCGTCAACATCGGTCTAGCCGTTTCAGAGAATAGCCGGAACCAACAGACAGACAGACAAAAGTTATTAAAAAAAGAATTTTGAACTTTTTTTTTCAGTAGTAGCTTTTTCGTCAGTAGCATTTTAGGTTCGGCAGCGCAACAAGCATGCAGTCCGCCTGATGGCAAGCAGTTACCGCCGCCTACGGATGCTTGCAACACCAGGGGTATCGCTCGCGCACTTCCGACCCTGCAGGAATCTTTTCATTCAATCAATTCCGCGTCGATGGCGTAATTTGCGGTGGTAAAAGGTAGATGTTATATAGATTTTAATATAATATAGAGTAATTTCTAACTATATGTAAAATCCTTACAACGTGATCAGTGGTAAGCCAATGGTAATCCAATTTGGGGGCTTAAAATGACTCGGGTTACTAACACGTTTCGGGCCAACGTGTTAAGACGCATGACTTAAATTCAGTAATACCTTACACGTGTACTATTTATGGGATGACTGGAATAAGAACATTATAGTTGTACAATCCGTTTATGTCATATTCATGTAATGGCTGTACTATGGCAGGTTTATTTGTATTGTGGCCGGTAGATGGCACTGTACCATTAGTAATACTTTGTGAATCGCGCTACCTGGCGTTCTACGTGTATGGTATATACTCGAGTTGAACACACATTAAACATTCGACACTTTTTGGGGAATTTTTATGTCGTTTCATTACTAACCCGATCCCAGTACCTACTTACTCGAGGAACAGAGCATCAGTTTGTCCAATAGTTATGAACTAAATTAGGCGTTAATAAGTTATATTTCGCACAGCGAATCAGCATTGCCATACAACGTGGCAATGCTAATGAGGTTTCTTTTTTACATCAATGGGCAATGCTGCCAGCTTTCTTGGCACCCTTCCGCGTTTTCTATTCATAGTTAGTTTAGCTACGACGGGAACGTCAAGAGAACTCTGAACTAGCATGTGCAACTTTTTCATCATTTTATAAGTGCCCATCTAGCCCTATGTGAAATAAAAGATTGATTTGGATTTTGAAGACATGAATGTGGACAAAGCGGAAGAGGTATGCAAGTTTAGAGAGAACTGGCGCTCTATTCGCTCTATCAAAGTGCAAAGTGTGTTACTACTCACTTCTGCCTACCCCTTGCCTACGCCTCCCAGCAATATCCTCGAAATGTCGCCTCCGAGGCATAATCTCATAATGATAACTTAATGACAGCGCCGTGACAATTTCGTTAAGGCACTGGCAATCTCGATGTGGCAAGTATCCACCTTATGTATGAATCATTTCATTACTCTTGCGCAAACTCAATAACTAATGACGTCTGCATATCAAATGTCATACATAGCAATATAAACATACATGTTACGTGCCTTTGGAGCTAACAGACAATTTTAATATCCGTTAATTTATTTCTTTAGTTGCAACCCAATTAAATTAATTAATGCATTCGAATAACGTGTGTTGCAATGCGGTTATTGTAAAATTCGTACTGTTGTGTTCATTTATAGATAGATGTTTAGTTTTATAAGTTTTTTCATCATACATTTATGACAAGAATAATAATAACGTCTGAGAATATTGCACGTTTCGTTGGGCTTATAAATAAAATAAAAATTATACTTTACAATTATTTCTTAGCTGACCCCACAGTCCCACTTTTCGTGTTCAAATGTGGACATAAACCATTTGGGGATCCATACAAATACATACAAAAAAAAAAAAAAATCGCTTATTCTATTCTCCAGTTTTGCGAACGGCGATTGATTTTTAGACAAAAACATACATTATCACGCAGAGTGCCTAACGGATTAGGCAGAGAGAATAGAGCTCCAGTTCTCTCTAGACTTACTAAGCTCTTTCGCTTCGACTTTTTACATAACGCAGGTTTCAAATTGCTTTGTACCGCAGAAATACTACGCAGACACTGAGCCTTTCAGCTGCAAACTTCTGTAAGGTCGATGTTTTCTTTTACGCAATTAATATTTAATAGTTGACCAGACTGACCTCGCGATGTATACGAGAGACTTCGGTCCGATTTATGACATAACTATTTATAGATAATATATCCAAATCGGTATCCCGGGGCAAAGTGCCAAGAAGACTAGCAGCATTGCCAGGCTGGATAGCATTGCTGATTCTCTGAGCGGGAGTTGTTTCAGCTCGCCTGTCACGAGAGGTGTCGATTAGACGGCGCGAGGCCTCCCTAAAAAGGTGGTGAGCCTCAGGACCCCAAGGCCCCAGAGTTTCAACCGCAAACGCCGCAAATATGTAACCTGACCTGGCATACTTGCGGCGCTAAAGAAGCCAAGTAGGTTTGTTATTATTTTCGTTTCTCATTATGGCTAGTCTCACCTGTTTAACAGAAGTGTCCCTGGAGCCGATCTTGGTGGTGAGCTCCTTGATGTCATTCTGGAGTTCGATGATCCTGGACTCATATTCACCCTGAGTTGTGTCGAGCCGCCGACGGAGTAGGTGCTTCTCTTGTTCCAACTCCTGGGAAGAGAAAGGGATATTAGGCTTTCGGTTAAAGACTTCATTCATATATATATATATATATATATATATATATATATATAAATGAAGTTTATTATATATATATAT
This sequence comes from Drepana falcataria, assembly GCA_945859725.1. Classification (NCBI taxonomy): domain Eukaryota; kingdom Metazoa; phylum Arthropoda; class Insecta; order Lepidoptera; family Drepanidae; genus Drepana; species Drepana falcataria. Next base: position 1,506,724 of record OX243941.1, on the reverse strand, counting down.
ATATATATATATATATATATATATATTCACCTCTGGTTACACCTTAGGCGACCTTTTGGGGAAAGGCGTGTGTATATTATTACAATATACATAGATAACGCCAAAACGGCTGAACGGATGTTATGAAATTTGGCACAGAGATAGGTTATTTAGCTGTCTTAATACACAGAATATATATACTAACGCAAGAGGAAAATACTAGAATTAAATTCAATTTTTTCGTAGATGAAAACGATTTAGCTAGCTAGTATTAAAATAAATTATAGTCTTCATTAAAGTAGGTTGATTTGACACTCGCCTGCGATCCTCCGTGAACTATAAGTTGTGTATATATTGTCCTAAAACGTGTATTCCATGACTGGAAACCAAAACCCGTACGTTACTTCGTAAGATGTACGATAACCGTTCCGCAGAAATGATACTTCATCATGACACAATAAACTGAATTAAGCCCTATTGGTTGAAGTTAAGAATCAAATTTGATGAACGCAGAATACAAACCAAATGTTCATTCAGAGTGGCAAGTTATCTCAGGCGGAGACTTTCATCTAATAAGGGGAATTAATTAGTTGAGACAATAGGTGGGAAAAGTAAAAGATGGCTGCAGGAAACGGATTGTCGCTTGTGTACTTCCGTCGCGGAAACATCCAATGGGCTTTTTGCCAGCAATTAAACTGCACACTGTGACGGATGGGATTTGATGCGAAACCTTTTTTGGTACTAAGTTAAAGAGTCGCGGTGGCCGAGTCGTTCAAGTACTCGCTTGCAACGCAAACATTACTAGTTCGAATACCGACTATACTGTGGAGATCAATCACACCAAGCTGTAGGAAACATCGAGAGGAAACCGGCATACGGTGAAGAATAAATTCAAAGGCTTATGTACACTCGTACAGCTTGAAAACCGGCATCGTCTTGGCACCACTTTTTGAACACTAACTTGTAAATTTGCAAGCTGAAAACTCAGCTAAAAACATTAATTTATTCCATGTTTTGTGTAAATATTACTATTACTAGTATTAATCATAAGGAAGAGAACAGCATCTCTGGTATCTGGTATCAGGAGTCGCATGAGAGGCAAGCACATTCAAGAGCATTCTGAAAACGGTGGTAGATAGCCCGTGGAGATGAGTCGCAAGGACAATGATTAACTAATCTCTACTAGCCGCTCACGTCCGACAGTAACTAACAAAAAAATTTAAGTCATTTTGTTCTACTAACCAAAATAAAGATCTCTTGATATCTGAAATAAAATATTTTTATTTATTTTAAATTTGGGTAGATGTTTGTAACTCTATCACGCCAGAACAGCTGAACGTAATAAGGTGAAATTTGGGACTGCGATAGATATAACCACGCATGCAGATTACATTATCAAATTTAATGCGGGTTTTTAACTAGATCGCACCACAGTAGCGATGGCGTAAGCACATGTTTTTGCACTCCTATGCAAACACAATTGAGTGTTATTTCAAAAGAACTATTTACACAAATGGACAGACACGCTAACAATTATAGTGACGTAGTTACTACCCCTTTGTTTGGGAGCGAATATTTGCCTTGTCTGGAAATTATGCTTGCAAATTATTCTCTATTCTTTGTATATTGAAAAAGTTACAACAAAGAATGTCTACACTTGGTCGAAATAAATGAAACAAGAAGACCTCGGACTTTTATCATATAATAGGATACAAATGTCCTTGTATAAATACATGTATGTACATATCCTGAAAACCATGCAGTCATCCGCAGTGCCGAGTTGCTCGAGTAGACGCTTACGAAATCAACGATACAAGTTCGAAGCCCGATCTGTTTGTGATTCTAATTATTTTTAAATCATGAGAAATCACATGAGTTTTACGCCGACAAAAAAGTAAGCTTTAAAGTATCGTCACGCCTACAAGGGTCCACGAAAGGGTAGGGAGAGGTGTATAGAGTACCCTGACATCCATTTTCCGCCAGATATATATTTTAGGTACCAACGTGACGGATGGAGAGTCCATCGCCGTTACTCCTTTTTAAATTGCTTCTCAGATGTATGCAGGTTTCCTTTAGATGTTTTCCTCTACAGTAAATCCCGTGGTGAAAAGAAAACAATGGAAAATGTTAGAGGAGGCCTTTGTCAAGCGACACACTGAGCTTAGAGATATTTTATAACAATACACCAAAAGAAAAACCAGCTCAGGATAAAAAGGCTAAATAGATAGTTAGATAGAAATCCCGTGGTGTGGCTAATCACTGTACTTAAGTTCAGAAAACCTCATCAGTACTGTCGGGATTCGAAATTCCAATCATTGTGTCGCAGGCCACTCGAACCACTCGGCCACCACGGTTGCTTTTTACAGGTTTAAAGTCCTTTTATACCACTAAGGAGGCAAACGAGACAACCCGCCGGCAGTAAGCGGTTACCGCAAATGGAGACTTGCACACAAGCAGAAACAGTATAATAATAATAAATACCTGAGACAATTCCACACAAATTGACCTAGTCCCAAGTTAAGCAAAGCTTGTGTTATGGTAACTAGACAACGATATATTTACTTATATAGATAGATATATACATAAATACAAAGGACATCCAAGACTAAGGTACAAATATTCGTGTTCATCACACAAATATCTGCCCTCGGGATTCGAACCCGCGACCTCAAGTTTCGCAGTCAGGAGCTCTAACCACTAGACCAGACGGCCGTCGCGCGTTGCCGTCTCTAAATATGTTAGAGAAGAAAACCACAGACTATGTGCATTTTAAACAGTCCATAGTGCGCAGTTAATAGTCTGTGACGGTTCAGATGTGACATTAGAAATCAGAACTCCACGCTACAAGGGTTGGCGTATGTAATGTAGAAGCCATTGTTCTGGTGGCCCACTTGCTTGTCGCGATCCACTCATCATGGGAACCCTTGAACCGCGAACGGATGGAGACCAACATATGATAACAATAGTTTTCACAAACCATATTGTCTTGTCTATGGAATGCGGTTGATATATTGGAACAATACGTACAATTATGTATGTGCTTCGAGCAATCGCCTGCATGACAAGATTAAAAGTTTTTTTTATACAACAAGAGTGTCAAACAAGCATACGGCCTACCCGGTGGAAAACGGTTACCGCAGCCTATTTACGCATACAATACCGAATTATCACTTGCGCGTTGTCACTCTGTTTTCGGAGACTTATACTGTGTTGGCAGCATAATAGGACTAATCCCTCTGCTGCTACCTCAACATAACAATCCTCCCCCTCCCCAAGGAGCTCATTACTGGTAAAGTTAAGTACAGTAACAAAGACAGTTGTACCTATAAATTACAAATAAAATATTTCACCTAAGTCGGTATATGGGGCAACGTGCCAAGAAGACTAGCAGCATTGCCACGCTGGATAGCAATGCTGATTCTCTGAGCAAGTACAGTGATAAGTCACACTACGAGCTTTATAGCGAACAAAAACGTCGATAGGAAACCTGCATACGTTTGAGGAGAAATTCAAAGGCATTAACGAAAAACATATACAAATGTTTAATTGTGTCAATTAGAACTCTATAACACCTCTTTCTGAAGATGAATATTAATGTCTGCGACACAGTTGTGAGCTGCTGCAAACATTATCGTAAATTTATTTGTAACTGTGTTTTGTATTGCTTAATAAAAATAAACTAATAAAATAAAATACTTAAATAAATGCGAACCGTAGAGGTCGATCATTAATCGAGCTGTACTTTTATTTTTCACTTAACCAATGTTTTTTTTATTTTATTTGAATCGTAATCTCGAGGTCAGCATCACATTAGTGGGTCATCTATCCGAAGTGTTCGGGTACCGCTTCTGATTACAATACGCAGTACATCTCGATAGTATGAATTACCTTTCACTATCAGCTGGTCTCTGGTGCTCTTCACTAACCCACTGACCTGTGCCTGTGTTCGGATATTTTATTTACATTCTAATCTGATACATGCCATTGTCGAGTTGGATTATGTTTTTGTCATGCTTTATTGCTTAACCTCCGGCGGCTTGGGTTTTAATGAGTTTCTCTGTAGGTACTTACGTTGTCATTATCTTCGTGATCGCACTTTTGGTTTATCACCACATAGAGGGGAGATATCTGTTTATTTTAAGATGGAATACAAAAAATTATGTTCGCTGGAAAGACTGGCCGTGCGGTTCGTGGCCGAGCGGTTCGAGTAGCCTGCACTACAAAGATTACAAGTTCGAATTCAGTTTTTCTGAACTTAATTTCAGTAGTCTTAGTCACAAGCTCGTAGAGCTTTAAGTTGAAAAAATACCGAGAATAAACATTTTAAAAGTAATTCGAAAGACGTATAAAGAGCTAGCGAATCGCCGACTGTTACGTTGGGTACTACGTACTTCGGGGACCCTAGAGGGTAAGCGTGAAGATATACCTTACGACAATTCCACACAAATTGACATAGCCCCAAATTAAGCAAAGCTTGTACTCTGGTATCAAGGCAACTAAAGTAAGTAGTTGTAGTCTTGACAACTACTCAAGTTCATCACACAAATATCTGCCTTCAAACTTCGTAGACCAGACGGCCGTCCAATATGCATATATGTATATGTTTACATAAATTAGGTTGGTACATTAGCCCTCGGAGCACTCAGCAGTCGATTAGGATGCTAGTGCACGATGCATGCGCAAGAGTTCGTCACGCAGTGGCTTGTCTGCCACTTGTATACAGGGTCGGATTCGACAATTTATTTACAAAATATGTAGTTGAGGTTTTATGTTGCTTATTGTTTGTTTGCACACTAGTGAGTTAAGTTACACGCTTCAATGTTGAAAAGTGTTGCACATTGCTCGAAGGAAACGCATCTTATCTGCATTTATATAACCATACATCCTCCGACAAACCCAGGATTCACTGCCTTACATAAAGTGGGCACCAATATTCCATTGTGACACGAGTATTCTTGCTCAAGTTTTTAACTGCTTGACAACGTCGATATGGTCCACTCAATATATTATCGACAGCTATCGATTTCTCAATATCATTTTCATATTTCGTGAACATGCTTCCAAGATATCCTACTTATATTATAAATGCAAAAGTTTGTGAGCATAGTGGTGGAGGGACTCTTTCACACAAAAATTTCGGACTGGAATTTGGCACAGAGACAGAATAACTAGATTAACACAATGCGAAGTTTGTGGGGATGTTTGTTACTCAATCACGCCATAGCGGCTGAACAGAAATCATTGAAATTTGGCACAGAGATAGATTTTTAGCTGGATGGCTGGATGGATAACGTAACACATGGGAAATGCTTTGTTCCATAAATGAATATAGATAAAATTATACTAATGGATTCGATTATTGCGCGGTGCACAGCTAGTATATACACATAAATAAAATTGGAGTGTCTGTGTGTAATATTGAAATAACCGCTTTTTACTACATGCATCTGAATATATATTATACTAGCTTATGCCCGCGGCTACGCCCGCGTGGAGTTCGAAAAAGTAGCTTATGTATCTTTTTTTTCAATATAACGTATCCTATGTTACTTGTAATACCTCCATAAGTATGTGTATAAAGCTTCATGATGATCGGTTTAGTAGTTTTTACGTGAAAGCGTAACAAACAAACTTACATTCACATTCATAATATTAGTAAGGATGTATACGGTACGTACTCCAAAATATAATTTTTTTAAATTTTTGTCTGTCTGTTTGTTCCGGCTAATCTCTGAAATCGCTGGACCGATTTTGACGGGACTTTTATTGGCAGGTGGCTGATGTAATAAGGAGTAACTTAGGCTACTTTTATTTTAGAATCTGAACAACTTTTTTTTTGTTACATTCCACGCGGAGGAAGTCGCGGGCACAGCTAGTACATGTACTACAATATAATTAGTAAGTCCTAAATCCGCCCCTAGCGTCCGTGCCGGCGCTGCGCCTGCGCCTCTCGCATATTAATCGCACGGCACACAAACGCATCCAACTACGTCGTCCTAATTCACTTTCACTACTTTTATATCGATGTACTGTGCGATTCATTCAATTATATACGAGATTCAGCCTCAGCCGTGGTGGCTGAGTGGTTCGAGTAAAGCAACGCAAATATTGCAAGTTTGCATCCCGAGTGTACCAAATGAGTTTTGTGAACTTATTGGTTCGGTAGAAGTGATCAATCACATCACAAAACTTGGTGAGGGAACCTGCATACTCTTGGGAACTTGTAACGCAATCACGCCAGAGTGGCTGAACGGAACTGTATGGAATTTGGTACGGGGATAGATTCTTAGCTGGATTAACATTTAGGTTATGAAATTACTTGTTTAATTACAGTTTAAATTCTACCTACTAAATCAATTTTTTCAATTTTTTATGTTATACCACTGCGGTGGCAAACTAGCATGCGGCCCGCCTCATGGTAAGCGGTTACCAAAGCCTATGGGCGTGTGCAATACCAGAGACATTGCTCGCGCGTTGCCGACCCTGCAGAAATCTTTACACACCCTTCTGGAAGAACTCCATGCTTTGCGGTTCCTAGGCATGGGGATGATTTCTCCATCGATGGCGATTACGTGGGTATTACGGCATGGCGCTTTGCATATATATATATATGTATATCTATCCAAATAAGTACATACATACATAATGATTCGGCCCGTGAGGCATCAACGCGTGAGAGTGCACATCGTTAGGCCAGTGACATTGATCATCATTTAAAGCAAAAGTCAAGGCTAAAACCAGTTTCGATTAACCACCACGACATAATTTTAGACTTTATACAAATAGACATACAAACCATTATCGCTGGTCTGATGATTTACCGCCCGGATGAGGTCATTCATTAACTAATCTGTTCGTATGTATCCGGCACGGCCTTTAAAATCAGGGTGGTATACGCCCCACAATAATTCCGTTCCAACTCCCAACTCTTTTCAGCTTACGACTTAACGCTCTAAGACCCCATAGGGTCTACAGTTGTGTTTGCTAAGCACCTAAGAAGCGCCTGGAGGCCTTTGGTCTCGCCATGGTTTCTTAAGTAGAGGACTCATGCTACGAGTTACCTCGTGATACGACTGCAACTACGCGCGACCCAAAACTTGCCTTACTAAAGGAATTCCTTCCCAGGCATCAGATGACGTCATTACGGTCCTTCAGGGGTGCTGTTGCCAGCACTGTTGGAACAACACTGTGTGAACAAAGTGTGTGAAAGAGAAAGATGTACATACATATCATCACGCCGAGTCCCTAACGAGGCAGGCAGAGAGTATAGAGCGCCAGTTCTCTCTAGACTTACATACCTCTTTCGCTTCGTCTACATTCATCATACATGCTCGTCGGTTTCGAGTACTCTTGACGAAAGATGTCTATAGCTTCAATAAAGGAGAAGAGCCTTTTGGGTTCTTGGAGTTACGAAGCTAAGATCAAACCTTAGGCTTAGCCGATGTCCAGCTTATATCTGTGGATACCTTGACCTTTGTTGCTAAGTAATTTTTTATACCGCTCAGGTAGTAAATATACAGGCCGCCTGGAGAGTAAGCGGTAATCGTCGTCTATGGACGCTTGCAAGTCTAAGGGTATCTACCGACTTTACAGGAATTTTTTGACACACTTCTTAAAGAACACCATGCTGCACTCTTTAGGGAAAACTTCAAAGAGGGTTCATTCCACAGCCCAAGCGATCCCGGTAGGAAACTCCGTTGAAACCTAAAGCTGGAGACATGGTCTCACCATTGGCGGGTTCAGAAGCAAATTTCAGGCACTAGCATAGATTTTATAGGTACATATCTTCAAGGTAAACTGGAAACTTAACTCAAGCTTACGCAGCTTTGCCGACAACCACTTAAGTACAAATTGGTTGATGAACTCATCTTATCAGATGTGTTACTAATCCGCCTGTCACGACTTTATTGTATGATTAAGTCATCATTATCATTAAGTTATACGTGTACACACACTCAATAAATCCCAAGTATGCAATGATTTGAGCAGTGGCGGCCGAGTGGTTCGAGTAGTTGCATGCGACAGAAAGATCGTAAGTTCGAATCCCGACTGTACCAATGAGTTTTTCCGAACTTAAGTACAGTGATTAGTCACACCACGAGCTTTACGGTGAAGGAAAACATCGAGAGGAAATCTGTCAGGAATACGTCTGAGAAGAAATTTAAAGCCGTATGAATAGTAGTGCTTGAATACGGTGATGGACTCGACATCTGTCACGTTGTCACCTTAAATTATATCTCCGGTGATAAATGAGTGTGTGGATTTCCTACCCCTTCTGGGACCTTTATGGGAAGGCGTCAAGATATCTTTAAAGATTCTTTCTTTTGGGCATGTGTATATTATTGAACTCCTCCTAGACGGCTGGACCGATTTAAATAAAATTGTCTGTCTTCAGGTGGATTCGAGATGGTTTAGATTCGCAATTGGACCCGATAGGTGGCGCTGCGATCGTGTTTCAGGATATATTAACTTTTCAGCTGGGCGAAGCTGGGCGGGACAACTAGTAAATATATATATATATATATATATATGTAATTTTCCACCGTTATTCAGGTGGGCAAAAGTGACAGAAAACGCCATCGCACAAACATTATTGAATTATGATTGCAATAGTCCGATTCGGTAAGTGTTTTATCACAGTCACGTTGTCGTTGCAACATTGGAACAAACTATAGCGTTGTAAGTATATACACATGTAATTAATAAGCAAGTAAACGACTGCTTGTAATTTTCAAATTACCTTTGAGATGTAGGTAGCTACCTAGTGTAGCGTATCAAGTTACGCGCTCGGAATTTTCCTCAGAAGTACACTCTTGATAATTTACAAGTCATAATGTGCTTGAGTTTCTATTGCTTTGCAAATACATTGCGTATTAAGACTAGTAATCTTATACGTGTGTACTAGCTGTGTGCCCCCGACTTCGTCCGCGTGGAAATTAACAAGACTTATTGTTTAGTTTCTAAAATAAAAGTAGCCTAAGTGACTCCTTTTGTACATCAGCTATCGGCCAGTGAAAGCCCCGTCAAAAAAAAAAAAATTTTATGTAATCATCCAATATGTATTTAGTAAAAAGCGGTTAATTTTAATATTACAAACAGACACTGCAATTCTATTTATTTGTATAGACATAACATTATCATTCCAATTAAAGGGTTGGCAGGTGGGTAAAAAGTTTTTTCGCTAAGTATAAACATAGGACTCAACGTGACAGACGGCGGATCCATCGCCGTTTCGCAAACATGACTATACGCCTTATCAAAGTTCTGCATAAACTGGCCTAGTCCCGAACTAAGTAATTGTATAACCATATTTCTGTCGGCCTGATGATCTGATCAGGTCGAGCACTGAAGGATGTAAACGCAAAGAGTGCTAGAATATCATATACAAAGACACTGAATGCGGATGAAGCGAAAGAGGTATGTAAGTCCAGACACGGCGCTCTCTCTAGCTACCCGTAAAGGACTCGGGGTGATGGGATATATAGACTTCAGTATATAATATAAGTTTACTTTGGTTATAATTTTGATGGTATATAAGCTGGGCTTAGCTTGGGCCACTTGCGACCCTGCCGTCTCTTGCAAGTGCCGGCCCGCGACGAGCCAGTAGCATTACACCAAACCTAAACGCCCTAAGCAGAGGACCTGCACCTAAGGAATGCCTGGCTGGAGGCCTTTTGATCTCGCCATTGTTCAGTGAAGCAGCAAGAGATCCCGGAACTCACGCTACGAGAGACAATAAAAAACACCAAATGCGAGAGAAATCTTCATAAAGACACTTAATAAAGACGTCAAGTAAAGTGTAACCTCAAAGAGTTTGTTTAATTAAGACATATTGTAGTTATTGGTCTCTCTGATCCTTAAGTCAATGCCTCAAGAATGTTGGGCAAACCATCCGCAAAAACCGAGCATTGTTGCATTGCGCCACAGCATTCGATTCGGCCTGTTTTGTATTTGGTGAGAAGCAATTGACCCGTTGTTATTGTAGTGCTAATGTAAGCTATCTTTGTGTGGCGGAAATATCCATTTAATGTATGACGATTGTTCCCGAGTGAGGCTGGTGTGAAATTTATATGATTGATCATATTGTTTATTAAATAAGCGTCACAAATATCTGTACTGGGACATTCTGGTGATATGGGAAAATTAATAAATCAGAAGCGTGAGTTACGGTGAAGGAAAACATCGAGAGGAAACCTGCATACGTCTGAGAAGCAATTCAAAGGCGATGTATAGTCGTGCTTGAGTAACGGCAATGGACTCGCCATCTGTCATGTTGGCACCTAAAATATATCGGGCGGAAAGTGGGTGTGTGGTTACTACTTATACACCTCTGCCTACCCCTTCGGGGACCCTTGTGGGAAGGCGTGAGAAGCGCGAGTAAAAGAAAATATATTTTCAAAGTATATAAACGATTGTAAGGAAGGATTGTTTAGTTTTAATATAAGAACATCGATAAAAAATATAAACATCCGACTTGGTAACCTTTTTAAAGTGGGTTAAAAAGGAGAGGATTTTGGCAGGATTGTAGCGAGACCCGGCAGAACGCGCGGGCAACTTCTTTCACTCAGAAGTGACACCTAGTTAAGCCAAAATAGGTGTTAGAGAAAATGATAAAAAGTCTCACTGTACCCCGCACGTTCACTACGCGCAATTTGGTGAGACCCTTCGTAGACCCTTGTGGAAGACGTCAGAACATTTTTTTTTTGCGTGTAAATGGAGCTAACATCCACACAAACTTTCATATTTATAATATTAGTCGTATTTTGTATTTCTAGTACAAAAATAACTAACGCGTCATACGGCTGTTTAACTCCTGAGGTTAATCCCAATACATTGTCAACGAAAAGCAATGATTGCAACACATTCTTAGAGGAAACCCGAAGTCAATTAAGCCGCTATTAACAGCTTCTGTCAATAAAACGGGACTTACAGTTGACAGTTAACAACTGTGTAGCTTAATTAGAATGATGCTGCGAATTAATGCAAGACAATTTCACACAAATTTTCAGTCGCAAATGTCGTGGTAACAAAACGGACGTCTGGTCTCCTGGTTAGATCTCCTGACTGCGAAACTTGAGGTCGCAGGTTCGAATCCCGCTGAGGGCAGACATTTGTGTGATGAACACGAGTATTTGTACCTTAGTAGTCTTGGATGTCCTATGTATGTAAGTCTAGAGAGAACTGGCGCTCTATAGTCTCTGCCTACCCCGCTAGGGACTTGGCGTGATGATATGTATGTATGTATGTCCTATGTATGTATGTATATAAGTAAGTATATCGTTGTCTAGTTACCATAGGCGCGTCTTTGTGGATGGCACGGCACTATCTATATCGTGAGCGTAAATAGGCTACGGTAACCTCTTCCCATCAGATGGGCCGTATGCTTGTTTGCCACTCTGTAAAAACAATATCCTTAACGCAACAACGTGTCACACGTTTTTTATTTTCTTCGAATCCGTTACATTAGCGATCACTATTTAGTGTCAGTTACCCAACATGGGAACAGCAATACTGCGGATATTAATTGGATCATGATGTAAACATTATGGTAAAGTGACGTAACGAAATAATAGCTTATTATGGCTTTATTGCGTTTCTACATGCGTTGTTTTAAATTAGAATCGTGGGTAATGAAAGCAATAGTGTGTGCAAGAAGAGGCAGAGGAAGACGTTCAAACTACCTGGATCAAATCGATCGGACGCTCAAGGACGGGAACGTCAAGAGTACTCGAAACCGACGAGCATGTATCAAGAGACTGATGAATGTGGACTAAGCGAAAGAGGTATGTAAGTCTAGAGAGAACTGGCGCTCTATACTCTCAGCCCGTTAGGGGACTCGGCGCGATGATATGTATGTATATTTTATTACACAAAAAATTATTCAAATTTTACTCGGGTGAAACCAGGGGCCATAGCTAGTATTACATAGCATTAAACTTACCTAAGCATTGGCAATTCGCATACGTTAATGACACAATCTGTGAGAAAATATTCATCTGTTTTTCGCTAAGTTAGCAGTACTTATAACGAGACATTTGTGCAATGTAATTATGTCAGCTTTTGTATAAGCATAGGGAGCCGTAGTGGCCGAGTGGTTCGAGTAGTTGCCTGCAGCACTAAGATTGCAAGCTCGAATCCCGACTGTATCAATGAGTTTTTCTAAACTTAAATACAGTGATTAGTCACACCAAGAGGTTTATGGTGAAGGAAACTTGCATACGTCTGAGAAGCAATTCAAAGGCGTATGTATAGTCGTGCTTGAGTAACGGCGATGGGCTCGCCATCTGTCACGTTGGCACCTAAAAAATATATCTCTGGCGGAAAGTGAATGTGTGGATACTACATATACCCATTATAATTTACTCTGATCGTCGGCAAGTCCCTCCAATTGCCTCTGTCCAGCAAAATGTGAACAGCACACCAAAAAATTTAAAATCGAATTTTAATTAGAAAATCTTCATCAATATATTACACAAAAACAAAAGATTGACGAAACAGATAAACAAAGCAAAAGTGTGTGCAAGAAGAGGCAGAGGAAGACCACATTCCAACCACCTGGATCAAATCGATCGGACGCTCAAGGACGGGAACGTCAAGAGTACTCTAGTAAGTCTAGAGAGAACTGGCGCTCTATACACTCTGCCTACACCGTTAGGGACTCGCCGTGATGATATGTATGTATGTATATATTATATACACTTTCTACTAAAAACCGCACATCAAATATAACAAAAAATCTATGATATCTCAATATTTACAAAACACTCGTTGAAACAACATACAAACTAAAAAAGCGTTAAGACAAGCACGAAAGAACATCGTGACTTAATTAAAGGTTTCATACAAAGCCATACACACTGCTGCAGATTACGAAAAGGCACAGTATCATCACAAATGGCACAATACAAAGTTAGAGCAGTAGCTCATGTGTCACTTCACAACACATTATAAAACATAGTCCTCCGCTGCGTTTGTTACTCTGTTCGCGGTAAAATTTAAAAACCACTAAATTGTTTTTCATGCGGTTATCATCAAAAGACAGAGGGATTCATGGGGAAGATTTAGGTGTGTAATTTGTCAAGGTTTTGTGTAAATTGGTTGAAATACGAAGATAATTGTGGAAAATTTCGAACAAAGACGGCCGCCTGGGAGCTTTTATCGAAAACGCTGTTAAATCCCAACCAAAAAATTGGAAAAAGAATTGGAAGAAGATGCCATTGGAAAAAGAAAGAAAAAGGCACCTTGGCTGGCGCTGAATTCTTTGAAAGGGCGCTGTATTGGGAGCTAATCCACAAACACACATCACATAGCTAAGTAAAAAAAATCTTTTTTTTTATACCGCTTGGGTGGCATCCATGCGTGCTTTTCATTGTGTCGAATTGAATTCCGTCTCCCAGACGGCAAACTCGGTATCCACTCGGCTGGTAGGTGCGTTACTATCGATCGTTACTGTGTATTTGATGTACCGCTCATATCTGTGTACTGCGGCATAATCTTCATTTAATTATCGGTTTACCCTGAGCGTATCAAATGTTGAAGTAAACATAGTTCTGGGCAATTATTTTTGGAAAGTGGTGAAATTTCCCTACGTTATTTGTTATACTGGTATACTGATTTGTCCTTAACTGTGTGTTATTGTTTTAAGTACCCAATCAACATATATGTACATATATAGACCACGTACGCGAACGCTCAGACTGTGGAATGAGCTCCGTTGAGGTTTTCCGTGGGGAGTACAGCATGGAGTTCTTCAAGAAGGGTGTTGCAAGCGGCCATTGGCGGCGATTACCATAAGCCAGACCGCATGCTTGTTTTCCACCCGTGTGGTATAAAAAAAAAAACATTCCAACTACCTCGATCAAACGATCGAACACCCAAGGATGGGAAGGTCAAGAGTATTCGAAACCGGCGAGCAAGTTTTTAGAGACTGATGAATTTAGATGAAGTGAAAGGTCTTATCTAGAGGAAACTGGCGCTCTACTCTCTCTCTCTCTGTCTACTCACTCGGGTCTGTCGAGTCCCGCACAAGTATGTTTGTATATAACTAGAGTATATATATATATATTAATGTTACCCTTTAGTTGTTTATATCTTTTACTCACAGCTATAATGACAAAACGTTAACAAATGACCTCAAGGTATGATACCATCTATCGTGCCAACCCGCCATAAGGAAGGAGTGTTACTTGCAATAACTTAACTTAATATTTTAAAATAACTTAATACGACCGTCTGGTCTAGTGGTTAGAGCTCCTGGCTGCGAAACTTGAGGTCGCGGGTTCGAATCCCGCTGAGGGCAAATATTTGTCTGATGAACACGAGTATTTGTTCCTTAGTCTTGGATGTCCTATGTATTTGTGTATATATCTATCTATATAAGTAAAAATATCGTTGTCTAGTTACCATAACACAAGCTTTGCTTAATTTGGGACTAGGTCAATTTGTGTGAAATTGTCCCAGGTATTTATTTATTTATTTTCTTGGTTGGTTGCAAAGCTTAAAGTCGCGGGCGGATATTTGTGCAATGCACACAATTAACCGTAGTCTTGGATGGCTTTTACGTAGGTATATATGTAGTAAGCATATAGGTATATATCTTTATATATATAATTCTTCTGTGAGTGTGTATGTCACTGAACTCCTCCTAAACGGCTGGACCGATTTTAATGAAATTTTCTGTGTGTGTTCAAGGGGATCTGGGAATGGTTTAGATTCACAATTGGACCCGATAGGTGGCGCCACCATCTTTTTTTTTTTCGACCCGAGCGAAGCTGGGCGGGACCACTAGTATTATATATATGTAGCTTTATATACATACTTATCTGTTATTATTGTGTACGTGTATATGTGACTGAACTTCCCCTAAACGGCTGGACCGATTTGGATGAAATTTGAGTTCAGGTCGATTCAAGAAGGGGCAGACATACAGAGGACAGGGGAACGCCCGCTCCTCGCTACCTCCAACCTACCTGCGTCAGCGACAGAATAGGCTACCTTAATCCGAGAAATATATTAAACGCTTCTGTTAAAAGGATGTTTGTATCAATATAGCTCAACACATTGGGATGAAATTTGAAACGATAGTAGCTTATATCCTGGACTCATAGATGTCGTTATTATTATTACTTACAAGATGATTGGTCCATATCGAAACGATTCAAAGCTCTGGATGGATGGTCAAAAGGGTGATTACCTGTAAAAACAATTATCAAAATCAATACATGAGCATTGAGAGCATGAGCATGAGGAGTTGCAAGTCAAAGACACGTTATAATTATTATGTATACAATATGGTTTATAGAGCCATGGTGGCCGAGTGGATCGAGTTCGAATCCCGACTGTACCGTAATGTTCCTGAACTTAACATGTGTCCGTCTCCTTTTTTTAAGCACGAATACACAAACTTCTTTAAATTCAAACATAAGTGTATAGGTTTCCTCTCGATGTTTTCCTTTACCATTAAGCTGTAGTATATAAATATATATCTTCACGCCTTCCCACAAGGGTCCCCGAAGGGGTAGGCAGAGGTGTATATAGTACCCACACACCCATTTTCCACCAGAGATACATATGAGGTGCCAACGTGACAGATGGCGCGTCCATCGCCGTTACTCAAGCACGACTATCCATACGCGTTTGAATTTCTTCTCAGACGTACGCAGGTTTCCTCTCGATGTTTTCCTTCACCGTAAAGCTCGTGGTGTGACTAATCACTGTACTTAAATTCAGAAAAACTCATTAGTAAAGTCGGGATTCGAACTTGCGATCTTTGTGTAGCAGGCAACTACTCGAACCACTCGGCCACCACGGCTCTTTGTAAGCTCTCTGAGCTGTAGTGTAGTAATTAATAACTATAAATTAATAGTGGTAATAAATTAATAACTGTAAATGCAGTAAAAACTTATTAGTCAGTCGGGACGTGCATCATTCCGTTGCAGGCGACTTAAGCCACTCAACCACCACGGCTCTAAGTACATAAGGAAACAAAATTTGCAAATGCCCACAGTTGGGTAACCTTGCAGCATTGCAGACCAAAATGCGTAATACGTGTAATGATACAGAGAGAACAAAGAAACGCCCTTGGGAAGCAGTGCTCTCGAAACAAAGATGTTATGTTGCGATAAGATCTGTAGCATTGCCTCTCGCTCAATTAAGGTTTAATTCATAGGAGTGAGCGAGTCGAAGCTTTATCTTCAATACACTCGCTTACATCTTATAAATTAGATGTAAGTTTGTTTGTTTCGCTTTCACGTGAAAACTACTTAACCGATCGTCATGAAACTTTGTACACATATTCTATAAGGTATTGGGAAGAACGTAGGATACATTCGATTTTTTTTATTACAATAGAAATATTTTTTACGTAGGAAAATATATTATTGTTTATTACCTGGATTTACACATACGATATATTTTCTTCCGAAAATAAATCTAGATAATATTATACTAATGAAATCCATTTTTACGCGGGTGAAACCGCGAGTACAGCTAGTCTTATATATTTCACTGTGCTGCTAGCACGACAGTTTCCCATAAATAACAAAACATACAAAAATAACAAAATAACGGTAGCCGATTACCATGAAACGGCATGGTATATGTACAGAGCAGTTTAATGCCAAATTACAGATATATTACTCTGTTCTTTGCTACAGACCGCCGCGGTTTCCATCGCCAGTTCTATCGGCTAATCCATCTCCGTTACTCAAGCATAGACTATACGTACGGCTTTGAATTTCTTCTCAAGCGTATGCAGGTTTCTTCTCAATGGTTTACTTCATCGCAAAGCTCGTGGTGTGTAACTTCAAGGGTATTTTTTCCCGAAAATAAAAACAAGGCACTGTCACACCTTGTATATATATTATATTGTAGTACTCTTGGTAGAGCGAAACAGTGATCTTTATGTATAAACACTTTGCCGGCGGTCCAGTGGTTAGAGCTCCTGACTGCGAAACTTGAGGTCGCGGTTTGGAATCCCGCTGAGGGCAGATATATGTGTTATGAACACGAGTATCTGTACCAGAGGCTTGGATATCCTATGTCTTTATTTATATATCTATCTATATAAGTAAATATACCGTTGTCGAGTTACCATAACACAAGCCTTGCTTAATTTGGGACTAGGTCAATTTGTGTGGGATTCTCCGATGGTATTTATTTTTATTATATTTATTTACCTGTCGAAAGGCTCATCATCTCTATATACTTCCTTTGCTTTACGCAATAGCTTCAAACCAGAAGAGATAACATCTAGTCCGTACAATACAAGTCTTCCAACAAAACTTAAAAGCCTCTCACGAATATTCGTGAATCGTAAACTAAACGTCGTGACTGATGGTGATGAGAAATGTGATGACGGAAAACCGTGATCATTATCACACTGCAAGGTATACTCGTATCACAAAATCCGTTTCGGTTAGCGTTCACGCTACTGGTTATCTATTTGTACAGCAATGACATAATAAGAGAGGTAGGGCATAACGGGTTTCCCGTCGGAATTGGGAGCTGCCCGACTGGGGCAGGACCTCCACCTTATACAAGTCCGTAGCCAAATAACACAATTTATTGCGTTGTGTTCCTACGCGGTGAATAAGGTTTCCAGTAATGAGCTCCTTGGGGAGGGGGGAGGATTGTTACATTGCGTTGGAAGCAGAGGGATTAAACCCATTATGCTGCCAACACACTATAACTCTCCGAACACAGAGTGGCAACGCGCAAGTGATACTTAGGTATCGTGAGCGTAAATAGGCTACGGTAACCGTTTCCCATCAGGTGGGCCGTATGCTAGTTTGCCACTCTTGTATAAAAAAAAAAAAAAAAATAGCGGATAAAGATTACGGCCGTTGCAACACAATTTATAGGATTGGATAGCGTGAGCGCTAAAGGATTTTATCTAAAGGGGCAGGGGCCGTACTGTGATAGCTATTGCCGTGACTATTAAAAGCATGGTTCAGCCCGACCTGGTACAGTATATTTAGGTTTGTGTTTTTCTTTTTTTTTATATTTTTTTTATACAACAAGAGTGGAACTATGCGAAATAGTCCGCGACTTAGCCCGCTGCCTGAAAAAACGAATCATGACACACATCCACGTTATTCTCGACGTGTTTCTTCACCGTAAAGCTCGTGGTGATCACTGTACTTCAACAAACGCTGCCTCTTTCTAATATAAGTATATATATATATATATATATATAGATAAGACCGGATCTTAAGGGCTTTCGTACCAGTCAATTATTTACAAATTGCTCGCTTCCTTGTAAACTTTCTCACTACTGGTACTCAGAGCCAGATAACAGGTTTATATATCCTCACGCCTTCCCACAAGTGTCCCCGAAGGGGTAGGCAGAGATGTATAGGTAGTAGCCACGCACCCACATTCCGCCAGAGATATATTTGAGGTGCCAACGTGACAGTATATATCAGACAATGTACATTAAAAGTGCACCTTTAATTAGATTTCCTACTAGCTATACTACTAAAAGCGAAAGTTGGTGAGTATGTGATGACTTTACTTACCTAACCAGCGTCAATAATGAACGAGGAATCTTTCTTCTCTAACAATAATATAATAATTAATACCTAGGGACAGTTCCACACAAATGGACCTTGTCAAAAATTAAGCAAGCTTGTGTTATGGTAACTAGACAACGATATATTTACTTATATACGAGTAGATAGATATATAAATACATAGGACATCCAAGACTAAGGTACAAATACTCGTGTTCATCACACAGATATCTGCCCTCAGCGGGATACAAACCCGCGAGCTCAAGTTTCGCAGTCAGGTCTAACCACTAGTCCACACGGCTCTCAATATGACGCCAGTAAATTCCCACGATAGCCAAGAAGTTTGCAACCACACGAGATGAATCATGAACAGGTCTTAATAGGCAAAGAGATTAAGTCATACATACATGATCTAATGTATGTAAGTAGGCTGTATTTAAAGTAACGCCTTTGTATGTGACAGATGTCATTATCAGAGCAGTTATAATGAAATCTGAGCTTCATAACTTCGGAGTAGGTACAATTGTGCCCATTTCTATACTCCACTACAGGGGTAAACGTCCTCTGCCTGATGGTAAGCGGTTACTATCGTTTTATTTATCTATTTATTTGATATTTTGCAACAGTTTGTATGAACTGCACCTAATATACCTCTGGCGGAAAGTGGGTGTGTGGGTATTACCTATACACCTCTGCCTACCCCCTCGGGGACCCTTGTGGGAAGGCGTGAGGATATATTATATTATATTATTTGTATAAACTGACATATACCCTGATGGGCGTAGCAACACAATAATCCTTAAAATAATACATACTTGAAATAATAAAATTTACTTAACATTATGATAACATTTATACAATTTAACTTTAAAATGTTTTAATAAATAAGAGTACTCGAAACCAACGACCATGTATGAAGAGACTGGTGAATGTGGACGAAGCGAAAGAGGTATGTAAGTCTATAGAGAATTGGTGCTCTATACTCTCTGCCTACCCCGTTAGGGACTCGGCGTGATGATATTTATGTATGTGATAAATAAAGAAACTTCATATATAATGTAATCCGAAATGTCAGAAAAAACATGATTTTCAATATTTAAATGCAGTTGAGATATGTTCCCCTCGAAAAAACAGTGAAGCCGAAATCCATAATCAGAAGATAGTTTGAAGAAATACACGCAATGTTGGTTTTTGGACATATAGAAAGGATGAGTGGAGTGAGAAAGATCGACGAAATAGGTATACAATACGACTAAGCCTGTTTCAACTACCTCGTGTGTATCTCTGTTTTGCAGGCAACTACTCGAACCATTCGGCCACAACGGCTTTTGCCTTTAAAAAAATTAAAACCTAGGTAGAACTGACGCTCTTCTTTCTGCCTACCCGATGATGCTATGTATTTCTGACTAATTGAATCATTATGATAATTTCTTGTTACTATTACCAATATTAAATTGCTATCTGATAATAATATAGCTACGCCTTCCCACAAGGGTCCCCGAAGGGGTAGGCAGAGGTGTATAGGTAATACCCACACACCCACTTTCCGCCAGAGGTATATTAGGTGCCAACGTGACAGATGGCGAGTTCATCGCCGTTACTCAAGCACGACTATACATACGCCTTTGAATTTCTTCTCAGACGTATGCAGGTTTCCTTTCGATGTTTTCCTTCACCGTAAAGCTTGTAGTGTGACTAATCACTGTACTTAAGTTCAGAAAAATCTCATTGGTACAGTCGGGATTCGAACTTGCGACCTTTGCGTCGCAGGCAACTGCTCGAACCACTCGGCCACCACGGCTATCTGATAATGTTGCATTTAATAAATAAACGGTCGTATTCTCAAGTACATAACGACTTCCTACCAATCAGTGAGCAACATTGGTAAGTAATTGGGGCCATAACGATTTGGACCAATTACTGGCCCCGATTCTAGTCGATGTTTAGTATAATCGATACCTTTAGGGGCCCAGAAAGGTTCATGCTATTATTTAAACGTATCTTTATATATTTACATCTTCTGAGCGTTTTTGTCACTGAACTCTTCCTTAACGGCTGGACCGATTTAATTAATTTTTCTGTCTCTTCGAGGTAGATTCGAGAATGGTTTAGGTTCACAATTAAACCCGATAGGTGGCGCTGCGATGCGCTGCGCTGCCGGCGACACAAAGATCGCAAGTTCAAATCCCGACTGAACCAATTAGTTTTTCTGAACGTATGTACAGTGATTAGTCACCCCACAAGCCTTACGGTGAAGGAAAGGTGTTAGGATATTATATTCCATGTGCACTCGTTTCCATCTTTGGGCGTTCGTGCGAAAACTATCCAAATTCAGAATCTAAGTCTGTTCAACAAGGTATGTTTTTCCTTGACCGACTGCACGTTGCGTAAAACTGGTAAAATATCGAGTTACGGAACCAGGAGACAGTCGAGGTGTCGATTGTTAGGTCGAGGAATTACCTTACTTGCTTCGTAATACAATGTGACACCTAAGATATGCGAGTAAGGATGGAATAATAATAATAACCCCCCTAAGGGTTCACCTTGTCGTGGTTGAGGGGCTTAAGGGTACAGGTACTGGTTAAATAGGCGTTATCATGTTGACCGCTAAAGGGATTTCTTCCAGGCACCCAAGTGAAGGGAGAAAAGAAATAGAGAAAGAAAGGTAGGTGTGATAGTTGAGCGGATGAAATATACACAATTACTATAACATACATATACTAAGCAATCTAAATAAATAAATACGAAAGATTACAAACAACTTTATAAACATACAATCACATATACATAAACATACTTCCTACAAGGGTTCCCGAAGGGGTAGGCAGAGGTGTATAGGTTAAACCCACACACCAACTTTCCGCCAGAGGTATATTAGGTGCCTACGTGACAGATGGCGAGTCCATCGCCGTTACTCCAGCACGACTATACATACGCCTTTGAATTTCTTCTCAGACGTATGCAGGTTTCCTTTCGATGTTTTCCTTCACCGTAAAGCTCGTGGTGTGACTAATCACTGTACTTAAGTTCAGAAAAACTCATTGGTACAGTCGGGATTCGAACTTGCGATCTTTGTGTCGCAGGCAACTGCTCGAACCACTCGGCCACCACGGCTCCTCTACTATTTTTATGTTCGTTTTATACGTAAATATATTAGAATTATTAAGTGTGCAAGAGCCAGAGGAAGACCGCGTTCCAACTACCTAGATCAAATCGATCGGACACTCAAGGACGATAATCTCTTTTACACAGTTTTTACGACTTATTCTAGAGATGACTGTAAATAAAAACTTGAGGAATATTATAATATATACGGTAATAATGAGATAAAGTGAAGATTCATACGGTGACAAGGATTTGGAAATTTTGCGTCACAGTGAAAGGAAACCTGTACACGTTTGAAAGTAAAAGGATCTCACGTTGGCACCTAGCTGTCCAGTGAAAGGTGTGTAATATTGCATCTCTACCAACCCCTTCAGGGACCCTAATGGAAAAACATCATCATATCACCACGCCCAGTCCCTAACGGGGTAGGCAGAGAGTAAAGAGCTCTCTAGACTTACATACCTCTTTAACTTCGTCCGCATTCATCAGTCTCTTCATACATGCTCATCGGTTTCGAGTACTCTTACCGTTCCCGTCCGATCGATTTGATCTAGGTAGTTGGAACGTGATGGTGAAAAACGTGAAACTTTTGTTAAAATTGAGTCAAACTCAAATAACCGCTAACCATCGCGTCTCCTCGGTTTCATTAGACTTTACTAATAAACCATTCTTGCTTGAATGGTTCCTTCCTCATAGAATCCCGTGCAAACTTGGCTATAACACAAAATAAATATCTTCACGCCTTCCCACAAGGGTCCCCGAAGGAGTAGGCAGAGGTATGTAGTACCCACACACCCACTTTCCTGAGATGTATTTTATGTGCCAACGTGACAGATGGCGAGCCCATTGCCGTAACTCAAGCACGACCATATTTTGAATTTCTTCTCAACGGTGAGGGAAAACATCGAGAGGAAACCTGCATACGAGGTTTCCTTTCGATGTTTTCCTTCACCGTAAAGCTCATGCTTTGCGTAATTCCATCTATCGAGGACAGATTACATTTACTTATCTTGCATATAACGAGACCTCGTTCAGAGCGCGAAAGACATTAATCGACTTGCGTTATACATATTCAAAAGTTTATATTTAAATACATAAATTTGGTTTACATACAAATAACGTTATAAGCTAAACCTATATACATAGGCAGATCTTGTTTGTTTGTGAACACAAATTTCAAAAACCACTTTGAAAAAACAAGCCTTGGTGGCAGAGTGGCTCGAGTAGAGCGTCGATCCGAGTTCGAATCCCGACTGTACACACTGTACTGCGACGACGGCGAGTGGCGAGTAAAAAAAAAACATAAAACAACCAAAATGATAATTTAATTTCGGTCAATATCCACCGGTGACAGTGACATGAAAATCTGTGGTTGCAACCGCGAATGTTCCCATTCAGTGTTGCGTAACCCAACACAATCGTGTTCATCCTAAGATAAGCGCTACTGGCCGCCGTCGTAAACATGATTTATCTGCACGCAAACCAATTGGAATCTTATTTTCAATTACAAATCAATAATCATGTATGACGAGACTGATGAATGTAGACGAAGCGGAAGAGGTATGTAAGTCTAGAGAAAACTGGCGACGATAAAAATCCTTCAAAGTGCAAAAGATGCTACTCTCACTGCAAGAGATACAGCATCAGTTGTCTTGCCATCGACGAGGAATTCATCCCAATCTATACCATGAAACTACTCGTCCTGTACGGTTTCAAAGGAGTTCCACCAAGGAACACAAGGAACCTTCCACTTAGGCTGTGGAATGAACTCCCCGTTGAGGTTTTTCAAGACAGTACAGCAGAAGCGAGTCAAAAGATTCCTCTAGGTCCTTCAATGCGCGAGCTTCGGGCTTGTTCATCACCTTAGTGGTATGAAAATTGGATCTGGTTTTCGGCGGTTCACATAGAGGTACCAAAATACTTTTCTTATGCTTCAGGGAGCGTAATGATTAGTAGACCATCAACTGATTGACACAACAATACACAAAAGAGGCACGATACATTTTGATCTCATATTGTAGACCTTATTGTTTCACGCGGTTTCACCCGGGCTAAATTTAATTACACTTCCACAAGGGTCCCCGAAGAGGTAGGTAGAGGTATGTAGCTAGTAACCGCACACCCACTTTCTACCAGAGATATATTTTAAGTGCCAACGTGACAGATGGCGAGTCTATCGCCTTTGCTCAAGCACTGAACTTGGAATTTATAATTAGTAGCTTAGTCTCTATATAATGCATTAGTTTTTCAAATATCGGATAAGTACTCCTTGAGACGCGTTCAAACAGACAAACAAACTGCATCATCATCTGCAATATAAAGTATAGATCTGTCAGTCATCAGATCACTTTCGCCTGCCCCAGTTACGGTATTGTCTCGCTAACAGACTTAATCGGCGCGTGCGAATTTAGACTTTAAATCGTTTGGAATAAACATTAGAAATGGTTGTAAAAGTCTACGGTCTAGAGGTTGCGTCAGTCGCC
The DNA here is from genome assembly GCA_945859725.1 of Drepana falcataria. Lineage (NCBI taxonomy): Eukaryota > Metazoa > Arthropoda > Insecta > Lepidoptera > Drepanidae > Drepana > Drepana falcataria. Next base: position 1,482,645 of record OX243941.1, on the reverse strand, counting down.
TTAAGTATTCCGAATTAGCTTTAGCGATATCTCATGAATTTTCCATTGCTGAAAATTTAAAATATCCTCACGCCTACCCACCAGCATCCCAGAAGGGGTAGGCAGAGGTATACAGGTAGTAGCCTCACACCCACTTTCCGTCAGAGTATATATTGCCGAGTATATAGAAAAAGCCGTGGTGGCCGAGTGGTTCGAGCAGTTGCCTGAGACGCAAAGGTCGCAGGTTCGAATCCCGACTGTACCGATGAGTTTTTCTGAACTTAAGTACAGTGATTAGTCAAACCACGAGCTTTACGGTGAAGGAAAACATCGAGAGGAAATCTGCATACGTCTGAGAAGAAATTCAAAGGCGTATGTATAGTCGTACTTGAGTAACGGCGATGGACTCGCCATCTGTCACGTTGGCACCAAATATACCTCTGGCGGAAAGTGGGTGTGTGGGTATTACCTATACACCTCTGCCTACCCCTTCAGGGACCCTTGTGGGAAGGCGTGAGGATATATATATATATATTTATAGGTGCCAAATTGATTGATGGCGAGTCCGTTGCCGTTACTTAAGCATGACTATACTACTTAAACGACTAGAATATACATACGCCTTTGAATTTCTTATCACACGTATCATCATCATCATCATCAGCCTACAGCAGTCCACTGCTGGACATAGGCCTCTTCCATGGCTCGCCACCATACTCTGTCTTCGGCCCTTCTCATCCATCCGCCGCCAGCGACCCTTTTAAGGTCGTCCGTCCACCATGCCTCCAAACGTATGCAGGTAGGAAACCTGGATATGATGTTTTCCTTCACCGTAAAGTTTTTGTGTGACTAATCGCTGTACTTAAAGTTCAAAAAAGCTCAGTCGGGATACGAACTTGCAATCTCTGTTGCAGGCGACTGTATGTACCACTCGACACCTAATATTAATATTATAAATACGAAAGTAGCTCTTTTTTTATTTATTACCTTTTCATGACCATTTTTCACGACCGATAACGTTTTGCATTGCATTGATATGCATATATATGTCTTTCCCCATATAGTTTCACTAGCTGTCCCGCCCAGCTTCGCCCGGGTGAAAAAGTAAAAAAAACACGTTTTATAACTATTGCTTCCCCTATGGAGGCAATAGTTAAAAACATGATTTTTTTTTTAAAAAAAGTTGTGTTTCATAAAATCCGTTCTTAGCTGACCGCGTAAGGAATACTACTACCAAATTTCAAGTCAATCGGCCTTATAGTTCCTGAGATTTCGTGATATTGAGTTGTTCTGAGTGAGTTCACAAATGGGATCTTTTATATATATATATATACATATAGATTTAAAAAATATAACTACAATGCAAAACGTTATCGGCCGTGAAATTTGGTCATGAAAAGGTAATAAATAAAAAATAGCGACTTTCGTATTTATAATATTAATATTAGAGTCGTGGTGGTCGAGTGGTTCGTGCAGTCGCCTGCAACACAAAGATTGCAAGTTCGATTCTGACTGCACCAATGGGTTTTTCTGAACTTATGTACAGTGATTAGTCACACTACAAGCTTTACGGTGAAGGAAAACATCGAGCGCGAACCTGCATACGTCTGAGAAGCAATTAATAAAAGGCGTATGTATAGTCGTGCTTGAGTAAAGGCGACGCACTCGCCATCTGCCACGTTGGCACCTCAAATATATCTCTAGCGAACAATGGCCTCCGGAGGACCTTGCGTGAAGGCGTAAACATGATATTCCATATACTAGCGGCCCGTGCCGGCTTCGCACGGGTGGACATAACTTTGTATAAAAGAAAATATAGCCTATGTTACTCAGGGCGAATGTAGCTTTCCAATGGTGGAAGAATTTTGGAAATCGGCACAGTAGTTTTTGAGTTTATTCATTACAAACATACACACACACAAATCTTTCCTCTTTATAATATGTATTGTATAGATGACTGTACGAGTATAATGTTACCATAACATCCATAAGTGTGTATAAGGAAATAAATATTTAAGTATCTGTCAATTAACATAGCGTTAAATTACAATATAACACGAGAAAGTAATAAGAGCGAACACATAACCACGGTTTCTCTGCAGTCGGTTGGCCCCGTTTGTGAGTCAGTTGTGCATATTTGGATACGTTTTGAATCAAAAGTGGGACACGATCGATATCACCGGATTGCTGCTTATCACGATATATACGAGTATATCGACATTAATATTATGAAGTGGGAAGATTTAACTGAAACTGGATTAGAAAGTAAAAGCCGCGGTGGCCGAGTGGTGTGAGCAGTTGCCTGTAACACAAAGATATATATATCCTCACGCCTTCCCACAAGGGTCCCCGAAGGGGTAGGTAGAGGTGTATAGGTAATACCCACACACCCACTTTCCGCCAGAGGTATATTAGGTGCCAACGTGACAGATGGCGAGTCCATCGCCGTTACTCAAGCACGACTATACATACGCCTTTTGAATTCTCAGACGTATGCAGGTTTCCTCTCGATGTTTTCCTTCACCGTTCAGCTCGTGGTGTGACTAATCACTGTACTTAAGTTCAGAATAACTCATTGGTACAGTCGGGATTCGAACTTGCGACCTTTGCGTCGCAGGCAACTGCTCGAACCACTCGGCCACCACGGCTCTATGTTCTAATCTCGACTGGACTAATGAGTTTTCTGAAATAAAGTAGAGATTAAACACACATGGTAGGGGCGTAGGCAGACTTAGGCTAGAGTGGAGCCAGGTCGCATAGACAGCTCGCAGTGATAAGTGGGTTTTATTAAACCTTTGTCGGAAAGCGTAAGGACGTATGCCTTTAAAGAAAATTTAATTTATATTGAGTAGGTCCTACGTGAAAACATGTTTATGATTTATGTCTAAAGCGACATCATAATAAAATTGAAGTTTCAACCTTAAATGGTTAATACTAAAGGATGTAATTTGTATGAACTACTATATACTATATAGGTCTGTTTGTTTGGGGTCTTCTACTTAACCCGTTTGCAAAATGTCATTGGATATTATTGAAACCATGTCATTATTTCGCTTACCTATTCATGCGACATTTGCCAATTAGCAATAGTTGCAACAATTATATAATTATCGAGAGATACATATATATACATAATATAAAGATAAATCTAAGGATTGCACTTTGCAATTATCAAGACTATCTAAGATCTAATCAGATGTATGAAGAGACTGATGAATGTGGACGAAGCGAAAGAGGTATGCAAGTCTAGAGAGAACTGGCGCTCTATACTCTCTGCCTACCAGTTAGGGACTCGGCGTGATAATATGTATAAGACGGCCGTCTGGTCCAGAGGTTGGAGCTCCTGACTGCGAAACTTCAGGTCGCGGCTTCGATTCTCGCTGAGAATAGATATTTGTGTCATGTACACGAGTATTTGTACCTTAGTCTTGGATATCCTATGTATTAATGTATATATATATCTATATATTTAAGTAAATATATCGTTGTCTAGTTACCATAACACAAGCTTTGCTTAATTTGGAACTAGGTCAATTTGTGTGGAATTGTCCTAAGGTATTATTAGGTATTAAGTATGTAGTCTTCTAACCGGAAGCAGATTTTTAATATTTTTAAAACCTACTGGGATATATTTCTGTGCTCATCGGTCTCTACATATATAGCATATATAGGCAGAGAGCAGAAAGACTAGACTTACATATCTCGTAGGTTTCGTCCACACTCATCTCTGTGTCGAGTTCTCTTCACGTTTTCATCCTTGAGTGTACAAACAATTTGATCTAGGTAGTCGGAATGTGGCATTTATCTGCCTTTTTTTCCACATACTTTCGCATTGTATATCTCGAGTCCATCGCCGTTTCTCAAGTAACTGTAGTTTTATATTTAGTATGTGACGTTCAATGAGTGTTCCTCGAATCAAAGATTTTTTTATTTTGACTTTCTTCTCAAACTTTCGAAGGTTTCCTCTCGATGTCATTAGCACAAAAGTTAATGATATGTTCTGCCTTGAAATAAGCGCCAGCATCATTGTAATACTAAAAGCATTTCGCAATTACATCATAAAGTGGGGACCTTGGAGAAAAAGCCTTTTGAACGTCAACCTTGCAGACTGTTGAAAATGAGCCACCGAAACACAATACAATAACATAATGCTTCGTATTATTGGATTACAACAAAAACGTTCAGAAACATGACACTGTAACTAAATATTCAGATACGTTCCAAATATGAAAATAAATAGCCAAGTAAATTGGCGACACTTTATATTTTGCCGATGTATACTTTTACATCATCATCGTTAACGTTTTGTGGACGATACAGAATGGCTTGTTGCTGTACTTGTACTGGGTTGATAATTAAGTGTTTTCATATATTGTATCTACGTTATATATATACGTATATATATATATATATATACGTATATATACGTATATACGGTTAGTAAAAAGTTTATATAACGATGACATGGAGAACTGATGTATTCCATAGCGTAGTTCTCTCTGGACTTGCATACCTCTTTCGCTTCGTCCACATTCATCAGTCTCTTGACGTTCCCGTCCTAGAGGGACCGAACGATTTGATCTAGGTAGTTTAGGCCTAGTATCCTCCCAGTACGACACACTACAGCTTGAATGCTAAGTAAAAGCTTCATTACCATTCAGGACACGGGCGATTGCAAAACAAATGCTGTGGCAACTTTGTGTAACTCGAGTTGAATCTATCAAGCATGCTCGTTAATATAACTCCTATGTATATATTACAGAATAAAAATTAATGAAAAAAATATTTTTATTTTAGTGTCGCATAGCCCATTAATTGGTGAAGGTTTTAAGCCATATAACATACAACACCAATAGGAGCAGAGCATCAAGGAAAATGTTTCAAAAACGGAAAATATAGCTTTACCTTTTGAGAGCTTCCGTAGAAACGCTTTATAAACGTTTAAACTTACACCACAATTGTGCACCGCTGTTTAAGCCGCGTAATATTTGATTGTCTACCAATCTAACAAAAATCTACCAATGAAATGAAAGGCACAGCAAATCTGTTTCCTGCGTTTTTTTTATACAACAAGAGTGGCAAACAAGCACACGGCCCATCCGATGGAAAACGGTTACCGTAGCCTGTTTACGCCTACAATACCGAAGTATCACTTTCGCGTTGCCACTCTGTGTTCGGAGAGTTATACTGTGTTGGCAGCAGAGGGATTAGTCCCAATATAACAATCCTCCCCCCTCCCCAAGGAGCTCATTACAGGAAACCTTCCTATAAGGGTCCTGAAAGGGGTAGGCAGAACAGGAATGCATTTGCCAATCCCTTCAGGGTCGGCAAGCGTCAATAGGCGGCGGTAACCGCTTACCATCGAGCGCACGGTTGACACCTGTTTTGTGTTATAAAAAAAATACAAAACCGCATCGCTTCCGCCGTGACTATCTGTTGCAACTTTCAGAATAGTAATTTTAAACTCACGTAATTTTTACACATAAATGTGATGTAAACACGTTTATGAGGTACAAGTGGAGTAAACATAGACTTAATGTTGGTTCCTGGTTCTAGACCAATCTGGGTTAGCTTTCATATGAGAGCCGTCTGCTTCTAACGATAAATATTATTGCACTCGAATGTTTCGAGTGCTGTTATAAATAACATTTTATTTTTGTAAGAAGATTCATCTGTCGGTAATAAATATTTACAATTATTTTGAGAAATATATGCATCTTACCGACGGCCTGGTCTAGTGGTCTAGAGCTCCTGACTGCGGAACTTGAGGTCGCGGGTTCGATTCCCGCTGAGGGCAGATAATTGGGTCATAAACACGAGTATTTGTACCTTAGTCTTGGATGTCCTATGTATTTATGTATATATAGTATCTATATAAGTAAATATATAGTTGCCTAGAGTGTCAATTTGTGTGGAATTATCGTAAAGTATTATACCTCTGAAAACTATGTCACATCTTCGACCAACAAGGCCATTTCTGATATACATGTGTAAAATAAATTGCTTAGGATTGGGTTCGAACCTGTAACAAGCAGCGAAATAAGGCAACAGTGCCAAAGGATCATCTAATGTAAACATAAACCTCTATAGATAGTGCCAGCCACGAAGACGCGCCCAATTCTACCTTACAGTTAATACTGTAAGTGTGCAACCTTCCACTAATGTTTGAGTATTATCGGTACACACTGATTGCCTGGGACACGCACACTATAATTAATATACTCGAGTCTTAGGGGCATAGTCCCCGCATCCCGCGACTCCTTCAACTAGACATTGGTGGGGGGCGTCTTCATGGATGGCACTATCTGTATTAATGTTGACCCATACATAACTTATAGCCTTATTGGGATGCAAGTCCGGCACTGCCCACACGTTTGGTTCTTTCTTATGAGTCACAGTGAGATCATCATTGGAGTCAAAGCCTGCGACTACTAATACTGTGACCTATTACTATATATCCTCTCGCCGTCCCACAAGGGTCCCCAAAGGGGTAGGCAGAGGTGTATAGGTAACACCCACACACCCACTTTCCGCCAGAGGTATATAAAGTGCCAACGTGACAGATGGCGAGTCCATCGCCGTTACTCAAGCACGACTATACATACGCCTTTGAATTTCTTCTCATACAGGTTTCCTCTGGATGTTTTCCTTCACCCTAAAGCTCGTATTGTGACTAATCACTGTACTTAAGTTCAGAAAAACTCATTGGTACAGTCGGGATTCGAACTTGCGACCTTTTCGTAGCAGGCAACTGCTCGAACCACTCGGCCACCACGGCTACTAAAAGGCCACTTTTAGTAGCCGGCTTTTACACGGCATTAAAATTTAATCGTGTAAAAAAGATCTAAGGGAACGGTTAAGCGATAAGGGAATCTCTCTCTACACTTGGGTTGCCTGGTAGAAATCGCTTTTGCGATAAGGCCGCATATTGTGCCTACTATATGTTTTTCTTTGTCTTTTCTGTTTGTTTTTGTAAATGTGTGTGTTTGTACAATAAAGGATATATTATTATTATTATTATTATAAGCGGAAGCGACTTCGTTTTACTATTATGTATTATTTGCTCATTTCTCAGATAACATGATCATTACTATGTAGTATGAAGTGTGAAGATAAAGATTACATGTTTGGACATATAGGTAGAAGAAACTGATGAAAGTGGAAGCGAAAGAAGTATGTTGAGAGAGAGGTAGGGCATAACGGGTTTCCCGTTCGAATTCGGAGCTGCCCGACTGGGGCAGGACCTCCACCTTATATAAGTCCGTAGCCAAATACCACAATTTTTTTGTGTTGTGTTCCTACGCGGTGAATAAGGTTTCCAGTAATGAGCTCCTTGGGGTGGGGGGAGGATTGTTACATTGTGTTGGAAGCAGAGGGATTAAACCCATTATGCTGCCAACACACTATAACTCTCCGAACACAGAGTAGCAACACGCAAGTGATACTTCGGTATCGTGAGCGTAAATAGGCTACGGTAACCGTTTCCCATCAGATGGGCCGTATGCTTGTTTGCCACTCTTGTTGTATAAAAAAAAAATTTTAGTCTAGAGAGAACAGGCGCTCTACTCTCTTTGCCTTCCGCGTTAAGAGACTCGGCATGATGATATGTATGTATTCCATTATCTAAGATAATGAATTTTAACTCAGGTAAATCCGCAGGGCACAGCTATGGCAAATGAGTGAAGAATTCCGGTTTGATATCTAGGTTGTGTAGTGGTCTCAGTGGGTGAGTCACGGTGAGATCACCGGTGATCGAAGGCTTTGCGGATGGAGCCTTGCGATCAAGTGGCTTTTAAGTTATTAACAAGTGACTAACTCTCTTTGGGACAGGTTTCGTTAGTTATTATTATTATTATTTTCAGAACGCTCAAGGACGGGAACGTCAATAGTACTCGAAACCGACGAGCATATATGAAGAGACTGATGAATGTGGACGAAGCGAAAGAGGTATGTAAGTCTAGAGAGAACTGGCGCTCTATACTCTCTGCCTACCCCGTTAGGGGCCGTCGTGATGATATGTATGTATGTATTTTCAGAAAACGAACTTTGGAAGAACGATGAACAACAGACAAGTGGCCGCGTAATTCTCTTCACAAATAGTAACACACTGTGACAGATAGAGATAGCGAGAGAGAGCAAGAGATAGAGGGTACCTACAATATAGCTAAGATGAAATAACTCAAAGACCATTTTATTATTGAAAGAAACTAGATTATATTAAGTCAAGCGCATAAGGTTGACATTTGCTTGTATGACATTTAACGGACCTAAGCCACTCAATACAAATGTGAACGGTGTACGAATACAAATAGGGGTAAAATATATACAACAAGAATGGCAAACAAGCATACGGCCCACCTGATGGGATGGGAAGGTGGAGGTCCTGCCCCAGTCGGGCAGCTCTAAATTCGAACGGGAAACTCTCTACGTATGATATGTAAAGTATAACGTGCTCTTCACATGAGATCATTTGAACCTAATTTGTGATAGCAACGATACGGCATTTCGGATTTCGCATCCCAAATAGTGGTCGCAGATTTCTTTATCAATATTCGAATTTGGAACGCCCTTAAAAAGTCGAGTACCTAAAAAGATGACGTTAAACGAAAAAATAAACAATTCTGAAACATTGTAACCTGCCTGTGTTAGACCTACAAATTAAAAATCAAACGAATCCAAATTTGAATCGTCTGGCCGCAGAAAATAAAAAGATTGCGAATTCAACTTGGAACTTGTCATGATTATTACGTGTAACCCGGGACGGTTTTATAAAATAACAAAATGGGGGAGATTAAAGTCTTTAAGGAAAAAATACTAGGTAACATCCTCTTAAAATACATACCTCTGTTAATTGCAATATCTAAGCTTCCGCTTCCTTTGCGCGGTAATTTTAAGGGTGGGATGTCGATAAAAAATATCTCAGCTGTTCATCTAAATATAATGTTTTGATAAAAAATATACGCTAGGAATGGGAGCTCTAATACCTTTGTATTAGAGCCTTTGATTAAGTGCATGCGGCAATAAAAAATAATGAGCAGCTTTAAAATGCTGCTTAATGTCGCTAATGAAAGCACGTTGAAACTACAAAATAAAAAAAACCCTAATGCGGATTCTTATTATTAAAATTAAGAATGGGAATAGGATATAATATTAAAAATGGGAACATGAATTGAACTTTTTTTATATATATTATAAAAGAATATTTTTTTTTTATATTTGAAGCTTACTTTGGCCCACTACTGGGCCATTTCCTCTTCTAAGCAATCATAATGCTTTTCCAGCAAGTTTCTTCCAACTTGTTGCTGTACTGTGACGTTCAATAAGTGTTCCTTGTGTCCCTTACATTGAGTAAAATATTATTGATTTTATTTAACTCCCTCTGCCTACCCGTGAAGGACGGCGTGTTGATATACCCATATGTATTTCTTCTAAATAGTTAAACTATACGTACTCAATCAAGTAACGATTTTTTAATTGGCTTTTCATTACGCAATATACAGCCATTTTGCATGTAAATTGCATTCATCTCTGACACGAAAACATAATTTTACACCAATGATTGATCACTTGCGGTTGCAATCACAGCATTAAACCTTCACTTTACCCCAGTACTAATAAAATATCCAACTACATACAAATATATACAATCCAACTATTTTACTAATATTATAAATACGAAAGATTGTGAGTATGTATATATATCTGTTTCTCATTCATGCAGAAACTACTTTGGACGAAATTTGGCACAAATATAGATTAACAGCAGGACACATATACATAGGAAATACATAGAATAAATAATAAATGTATAAATATTCTCATATAACAATATGTGTTTAAAAAATACTGGCAACTACCGAAAGGTTGTTAAAAGTACTTTAAAATGATATTTCATCGTCATTTTAGCGGCCCAAAGCGGAAGCAACCTGAAGCCGAGTGTTTGCCGGAAGCTGCGGAAGATTGGGAGCCCTTATCTAAATGGGCAGGCGGTTTTTCAATATTTATTAAAGTGCGGAAGGGCAGATGGATTCAACCTATTTTGGTACAATGTTCTGTCATGCTTAAATCAAGAATAAAATACACCTTTGCATCATATTATAACAAGAACGATCTACGTTCCAAGTACCTAGATCAAATCGATCGGGCATGTATGAAAAGACAAATGTAGACGAAGCGAAACAGGTAGGTATGTATGTCTTAAGAGAACTGGCAATTTTTTCTCTCTGCTTACCCCGCGAGGGAATGGGCGTGATGATGTGTGTGTAAAATATTTTTAGTAAACAAAGAAAGTATCACCCGCAATTAAAACGGTGGAGTATTTACTTACCCAAGTGACCTTCAATTACCTGGCAGAAAAAAAACTAAATGTCAAACCGCCTACGAACCTCTTTACGACTAAATTAAAAACGGTAACTGGCCATTAAAACGTCACCGCGAACTGTAAACGTTCTAAAGAAGTTTAATTTGAACTTGACAGCTGCCAGTCAGCACGTGCCATCAAGGTGCGTGCCGTGACATTTGTTAAGCCCGAGGCAAAAAAATTATGGCCAAAGGACACAGCCTCACATCTTGAACTAAATGGTACAGATGTATTATAGTTATTATTATAGATTTCATGGCTTTTAAGCGATGTATTTTTGCTTCATATTGCTAGTTTAATTCCTTACGTTATACTTAAGATATTTTTTTTTATATATAGAATTTATTTTTTTAAGTTACAGTAAGCCTGTTAGATATTTACTACCCATTAGTTTGCTTACTTTATGAACTAGTCACTAGTAATATGTATATTACCTAGTCAGTCCCTCTTGCACCTAAAGCTATTATATAGCCCGTGGATAACGTAGTTGGCTTCATAACGAGTAAAATGTACGTACCCTATAAGAAGCTGAGATGTGTATTATGATGCTGTTTGTTTTTCCCATAATAAAGAGATAAAAAAATAAAGAAAATAAAAAATAACTACTTTATTATATATATTATCTCCAGGTCCCGAAGAGGTAGACAGAGGTGTCTACCTCTCGCATCATCCACACTGGTCAGTCGCTTCATACAAGCACGTCCGCTATCATATATTTATGAGCTGGCTCCAGTCTGTTGGCATCTGTAATAAATCTCTCTCAATTTATTACCAGTTCGATTTAATAGCTCGTCCTTTGTAGCCGACATAATAGTCGTGAAGGGCAACATAATGTAATTGTATGCAAATACATGTTCGTTGGGAATACAGTATTATGTTTATATATCTAACGGACAGACGGCCGTCTGCTCTAGTCTCTAGTGTTCAGAGATCCTGACTGCGAAGTTGAAAGTTGCGGCTTAGACTCCCGCTGAGAGCAAATATGCCTGTAGTGTACACGAATATTTGTCTTGGATGTTCTAATGTAGGTATATGTCTAACTATGTGCACCCACTTTTCGTTGTACATTTAGGTGCCAACGTGACAAATTGCGAGTCCATCGCCGTTTCTCAAGCACGACATTCTTCTCAGACTTATGAAGGATTTCTTACTGTTGTCCTTCACCATAAAGCTCGTGGTGTACCCCGTGAGGGACTCGGCGTGATGATAATATGTATGGATAAAATTTTAGTACTCACTAGATCTATGGGAAGATGCGCGTGCGCAAGAAGTAAGAGTTATTAGTTGTAGAACCATCACTGATTGTAAATACAGGCTCTTCTATATAAGAAAACACCCAAGAAAAAAATCACGTAAGTTCAGCAAGCAACCTTCAACCTTACACAGATAGTCACTAGGTCGAGAACTAAATGAGGACAAATTAATATCCTTAATTGAATTTGAATCTGGGTGAAATCTAACTGAGATTTTAGTACATAAATAATTAATTTAAACATAAATAACATGATTTACTTAAATTTGTATTTTTGTTTAGAACTTGTGCCTAATATGTCTAGTAAATAAAATATTTCATCTGTATTGCTATTCAAAATTCAGTCTTGAGTGTGTAGCGTTAAGCTCAATTTACAATAAATAGCGAAAATTCGATGGTTGAAGTTTCTTTGTGAAACCGGATCCGATTCAAGGCTAATGGATTTGCCAAACTGATCTTTTATTGTATCTGAATGTATTTATTTTGAACTTTAACACATACAAAACACGGTCTAAAATCTGAATCGTTTACACAACTTGACCATAAGCCCGCATAACAAAGTAATATAAATGTAATTTGTAACTTTGAACCTCTTTGCATTAGAAATAGTGACGTAATTCAAATGACTCCAAGCATAGAGCTTTGAGTCATAGTAATGTCTAAACAATATGGTATACTCAAATTAGGGTAATTGATTTATTTATGCAAAAACAAAAACTCGGTTGTTGCTTTTCAATACCGTTAAGGTGGCAAATATGTGATTATTGCAGATTTTAATACGAGTTAGCTAGACAAATCTAGGTTAAAAATAATCACGGCACACATTTTGACACAAAAAGTGTAGCAACAGTCTAACCTGCCCGATAGCACGTGTCAAGCAGCGTCACGTACGAGTCCATTCGCTGTACTGTACTAAATGGTTATAAAAAATGATAACGGCTAGAGAATAACCAATACTATTGGAGTTCAATTTGAAATTGGGGAATCACCTCTTTTAAATCCGTGGTTCGAGTAGTTGCCTGCGACACAAAAATCGCAAGTTCGAATCCCGACTATACCAGTGAGTTTGTCAAAACTTCAGTTTACTGATTAGTCACGAGCTTTACGGTGAAGGAAACCATCGAGAGGAAACCTGCATACGTCTGAGAAGCAATTCAAAGGCGTATGTATAGTCGTGCTTGAGTAACGGCGATGGACTCGACATCTGTCACGTTAGCACCTAAAATATATCTCTGGCGGAAAGTGGATATTTAGGTACTACCTATACACCTCTGCCTACCCCTTCGGGGACCCTTGTGGGAAGGCGTGAGGATATGATTGAATGAACCTCTTTTAACGTTAGCTAATTATATCAGACTTTCTTTAACTGTGGAAAACGCCATACACCTGTTGAAGTCAATATATTAAAAAAAAAACTGACAACATATCATATTATATTATCAACCCTTGTGTTGCAGGCAACCATTCGAACCACTCTGCACCACGGCTTTTTTACGTAAAGATTGGTTAACTCTTACCAATGTCTGCAATCTGGACCCATCAGCTAATCATTATAATCTCGTGGTTTCTTACCTGAAAAAGAAAAAAAAAATTAGTTAATGTATTCTGCAACTCAACACTGATGAATATGGATCTCCCCATACATGTAGAATGGGATAAGAAGAAGGATTTATTGTAAACGGTAGATATTATATGGGAAAGTATACGTCTACGTTCAAAATTATGAAAATCTCTAAGTATCTAAAATCTCTTCAGATTCGAGTACTCTTGACGTTCTCATGCGTGAGAGCTCGATCGATTTGATTTAGGCAGTTTTCTCATAACACCATGCCGAGACCCTCAATAGGTTAGTAGAGACAACGCCAGTATCTCTAGAGATCATACAAGCTGGCTGGTTTCAAGTATCACTGAGTGTCAGATCGATTTGTTAGTTGGAACGTGGTCTTTCTCTGCCTCTGCTTCCACTTTCTCATTGTTTATACCTGTTTCGTCAGACTTTCTTCATACTTTATGACTATTTATATGTGACAGCTTGTAATATAACAAAGTGTTAACACTTACAGTTAAGCGGAGATAACGATCCAGATAAGATCTAGTCACAGTACGTAATCTAATATCTATGTAGACACGCAATACCAAACCGCACACCGCAAAAACTGTGCAAAAGAGTACATTACAGCAAACATGGCCACATTATCTTGGTCATACATTTTGAAGACTATTATCTGGGTCTGTACTTTCGAGAGTTTCTAATGAACTAAGTGTTTTATTTGATTTTGCGCAAAATGTTATTATTTTGGTGGTATTTTTTAATAAATCATCACTCACTTTGCCAAATTTACCCAATTACGTTCAACCGTTCTGGCGTGGTTCAGTAACAAACACCATCACAAATTTATCACTTACTAGCTTATGCCCGCGGCTTCGCCCGCGTGGATTTCGAAAAAGTAGCTTATATATTCAAGCCATCACCGTTAATTTTTCAGCATTTTTTCAATAAAAAGTATCCTATGTTACTTCTAATTCCTCCAAGAATATGTGTACAAAGTTTTATGATGATCGGTTTAGTAGTTTTTACGTGAAAGCGTAACAAACAAACTTACATTCACATTTATAATATTAGTAAGGATAATATTAGTTGGAAAGTATAAACAAGAAGGATCTCTTAGTATAGAGAGAGCTGACCTTCTACTCTTTATGCCTACCCGAGAGGGATTAGGCATCATTATTAGTATTCGTATAGAAAGTTCCATTTTAAAAAGTCACAAAAGTACATCTTTGACGTTAGCACAGAGCGAGCCATTGTGAAGCAATGCCATTCATGATCTATATAATAATATAATAATACTCAATTATAAAGAATCGGGTTGTTTATTTGAAAGTGCTAATCGTAGGAAATATTAATCAGTTAGTGAAAAGTTTAGTTTATTAAGGAAGGATATATACATCACGCAAGGGATACCATATAAATATGAATTTTATGCGGGTAAAATTGCGACGCATTGCTTGTCTATTAATAGACATGGAACTTTCTTTTCACTGTCGCAACAACAGCATAAACATAGACAACTATATTCTACATAAATATTAACGAGCTGTAACAAGAACGAATATTCAACAAGTGCGTAGGTTTTTGCTAATGGTACCTAAACGTTATTGTTAGTATAACGTCGGGTTAAAATAAGTATAGGTAACACAAATATTTTGAGCAACACGGATAGAATTGAGCAGTGTTGTGTAAACTCTACAATTTACAGCGGAATCCAAACGATTCATCGATCTTGTGAGATTGAGCTTAAATTACATATAAATAAATTCTATATATTCATACGTACCATACCACCATCATACCACACATCAAATATTACTCCTCGTATAAGTCGCAAAGTTAATAATGTTTAAATAGATCACTCTAGTTATTGTGTATTTTACATAAATGCATATTATGTACTATACTTTCACACCGCAACAAAGGCTGCAACTTTATAAGTCGCAAGTTCGGCCACATATGGAGTACCGCTGCCACCTGTGGGCTGGAGCCCCTGGATACCAGCTTGGGCCTTTTGACGCGGTTCAGAAACGCGCCGCTAGAATAGTCGATGATCCCATGCTCACAGGCGGCTTGGAATCACTAAGTTTGAGGAGAGACTTTGCCTCCCTGTGTGTGTTCTACCGCTTGTATAATGGGGAGTGTTCTGCAGAATTGTTCGACATGATGCCCACTTCCACCTTCTACCACCGCACCTCTCGCCATCGACGGGGAATTCATCCCCATACCTTGGAACCACAAAGGTCTCGCACTGCGCGGTTCCAAAGGAGTTTCCTTCCGCGAACGCTCAGGCTGTGGAATGAGCTCCTCGTTGAGGTTTTCCCTGGAGAGTACAGCATGGAGTTCTTCAAGAAGGGTGTGAAAAGATTCCTGCAGGGTCGGCAACGCGCGAGTGATACCCCTGGTGTTGCAAGCGTCCATAGGCGGCGGTAACCGCTTACCATCAGGCGGACCTCATGCTTGTTTGCCAACCAAGTGGTATAAAAAAAAAAAAAACTGATTAACATCAGACGGCCCGCATGCTTGGTATAAAAAAAACGATGTATGAGTAAAATAATAACGAAGTGGCAATTGCGCCAGTCCTAGGCACCCTTCCGCGTGATACAGATTTGGGACATTTATTCTATTTATACGTAGTTTATGTCTATTATTATATGGTATACAGAGGAAGACCACGTTACAATTTACCTCGATCAAATCAATCGGACACTAAGGACGGAAACGTCAAGAGTACACGAAACCGACCAGCCTGCATGAAGAGACTGATGAATGTGGCCGAAGTCATAGAGGTATGTAAATCAAGAGATTATCTCTGCCTACCCCGTTGGGGACTCGGCGGTACATTAATATTACTTCCACGGATACTATGAAAGATCTTGGCGTCACATTTGACAAGAAACTCACATTTCACGATCACATTATAGCGGTTGCTAAGGACTCCTACAAGCGACTGGGATTTTTTATTGCGAAACGCTCAGGACTTTAGCAACCCTAATATAATTTCCGTCATATATAGTGCCCTTGTTCGCAGCAAATTGGAAGCTGGCGCATGCGTATGGAATCCTTACGAGAAGAAGTACATACTACTCTTAGAGAAGGTACAAAAAGCGTTCCTAAGGTTTCTATACAAGCGTGTGTATGGGTACTATTTTTGCCTTGTTATAATATTTATATCAATTTAAGTCTTGTAAAATATTAAACGCCATGACCTACGGTCAATTTGTGTCAAGTAATATCCGTTATTTTCTAAGTTGACAACCCTAGACGTAACAGAGGTCGTGGGAACCACAAGCATCTCTTGCTTAATTTCCTCATGCATGGCAAATGGAGGCTATTGTGAGCAATTGAAAAAAATCTAACAATTTCTACTAATTATACATTGTATCGGTGACATGTGTCGCATTAAATAAACTACCAAAATATGGATTTCACGAGCAAAATTGAAATGAGGATTGAAGTCCGGCTGTCTTTATTTACTCGAAAATATCGTGAGGAAAAATTTGAGAAAACCTGCTAAGACCTATGTAAAGCTGTGCTAGAAACCCGTCATCACACTGGCCACCTGACACCATAAAATAGGTATCTCCGGCGAAAACGTGTTGTTATTACACCTCAGTATAGTGCCAATACTCTCAGGGTTTCCTGGGAAAGCGTGAACCCACCCACTTCCTACTATCATATTATAAATACTTCCTACTAAAATAAATAATAATAATATATCCTCACGCCTTCCCACAAGGGTCCCCGAAGGTGTAGGCAGAGGTGTATAGGTAGTACCCACACACCCACTTTCCGCCAGAGGTATATTAGGTGCCAACGTGACAGATGGCGAGTCCATCGCCGTTACTCAAGCACGACTATACATACGCCTATATGATATTATAAATGCGAAATTTGTGAGTATGTATGTTTGTTACTCGATCACGCCAGAACGGCTGAATGTAATTTGGCACAGAGATAGATTATTAGATGGATTAACACATAGGATGTGATACCAGATATATGTAGGATACCAAAAACAACTACAAATAAAATCTAATATTACGCGCGTGTAGCCGCGGGGCAAAGTAGTATCATATAGGGCTAGTAATATAATAATATTAAATAGTAGTATATTTATATGCCTTACGATTAGCCACAGTGCATAATTTTAACCGTTCTAATCTTTTATTGTAATAATGATCTATTCACAAATTATTTTCCATCCTAGAATTGCAATAAAAAATATTTACATATATAAGCCGTGGTGGCCGAGTGGTTCGAGCAGCTGCCTGCGACGCAAAGGTCGCAAGTTCGAATCCCGACTGTACCAATGAGTTTTTCTGAACTTAAGTACAGTGATTAGTCACACCACGAGCTGAACGGTGAAGGAAAACATCGAGAGGAAACCTGCATACGTCTGAGAAACAATTTAAGGACGTATGTATAGTCGTGCTGTAGTAACGGCGATGGACTCGCCATCTGTCACGTTGGCACCTAATATACCTCTGGCGGAAAGTGGGTGTGTGGGTATTTCCTATACACCTCTGCCTACCCCTTCGGGGACCCTTGTGGGAAGGCGTGAGGATATATTATTATATTATATATTATTATATTATATTATTATATTTATTATTATATACATATATATGCAGCACCTTGGAGGCGGTTTCTTTTGAACGAACTCAACAAATATGAATTCGACATTTAAGTAGCAAAAAGTGTTTGTTCACTTCTGGAATACTCATTAAACAACGTACGTGAGAACTGCATTCGTTAGACAATTACAACGGTATGAAGTATTAAAACAAGTGTTATAAACTTTCTTGAGATCGTAATTAACATGTATCGCTAAAAATACAACTAGCGGTACACACGACAGATGGCGCTGTTTATGATTAGCATAAACACTTACATCTCGCTAGTGGAATCTCCTAGCTAGAACAGAGGGAAGCTTCAATTCGAAGGCCGCAAGAGCTTCCTGGTAAACTAATATACTGAAACCGGATTAAAACGTGTAATATTTTCATACCACTTGGGTGGCAAACAAGCACGCGGTCCGCCTGATGGTAAGCGGTTACCGCCGCCTATGGACGCTTGCAACACAAGGGGTTTTTTCATAATCAATGCGACAATATGGTGAAGGCAGTTGGAAGGCAATGGTTGTGATGGGCACACGCCCTGAATCAGTGTCGAGTTGACGAAGAAACCTGTGCCCTGGAGTGGGGTGACAAAAGCTTCTAGCTAGTATCACTTTGTCCAAAAACTGCATAAGAACGACGTGAAAGCCTTCCTTTCAAGGGAAGCTTTGTTTCATAGTGACGTCACTATATTCAGTGTGACGCGTAAGGAACTTTTTAATTGTTTTCAATGCGTCACGGCGTAGTCACAAGCAAAGCCTTCGGGACGTTCACTTCACCTTGAAATTACTGACTATAAATTACCTGTAGAATTCTTTTTTTTAGACAAATTACTAATTTAATATAACTCAATCAGATGAGAACGCAAATACTTTCGATATACCAAGAGCTTTACGATAAAGGCATAGATGGAGAGAAAACTACATGTGTTCGAAAATAATTCGAATATTGCATAGTCGTATCTGAGAAGCAGCGACGCATTCGCCATTTGTCACCTTGGTACTTAGGATTTTCAAGTTAATTAAGCCGGAAATGAGAGTGTTGTTCACGTCTGCCTACCACTTCTCGGGAAACCTTGTGGAAAGTTCGTATTGGCTTTTGAAATCGTTTTTAGAATAATATTATATTATATCCTCAAGCCTTCTCACACTCTTTCTGCTACTTAGTGGCCTCTTTATTATTATTAAATGAAGAGCCGTGGTGGCCGAGTGGTTCGAGCAGTTGCCTGCGACGCAAAGGTCGCAAGTTCGAATCCCGACTGTACCAATGAGTTTTTCTGAACTTAAGTACAGTGATTAGTCACACCACGAGCTTTACGGTGAAGGAAAACATCGAGAGGAAACCTGCATACGTCTGAGAAGAAATTCAAAGGCATATGTATAGTCGTGCTTGAGTAACGGCGGTGGACTCGCCATCTGTCACGTTGGCACCTAATATACCTCTGGCGTAAGTGGGTGTGTGGGTATTACCTATACACCTCTGCCTACCCCTTCGGGGACCCTTGTGGGAAGGCGTGAGGATATATTATATATTATTATAAGAATAATAATACTAAATAAATAAAACAATTATTGAATGGGAATATATATGACTTTTTAAGTTTAGGCTTTTAAATATAACCCTAAATGTATATTCCGTCAGTCAAGTACAAATTTCCTTTACCTTTGAATAGGTCTCGCATGAGCTAAGGTCAGGTCAGACTCATAAAGCTAATAATCGAAATAGATTTACCGATAGCATGAGAACTTTTTGTTAAAATACTTTTTGCGAGGTCAACGCCATCTATTGAACGGACCTAGCTTTGTTCTCGATATCGCTCGATCATGATTTAAACAAAATTGAATGATGTCATTGTGCCGTTGTGGGTTTTCCTCATAGATTTTATTGTGAAAAATCGATTGAAAATAGAAACCTAATCAATTGAGCTACACAGTACAGTATAAATGGATATTTCAGGAGGTCTGGGAATGAGCTCCCTGTTCTAGCATACTGAATGGGGTTCTAAAACAAAGGGTGTGGCGAGATTTCTGCAAGGTCGACAGCTGCTTTGATCTCTCGCGGCTCGAGTCTCCTTTACTTTGTGTATTTATATTTATAATTAGTACGGAAATCTTTCTCAGCATGTAATATCACATCAGATAGCGTGAGCGCTTACAGAATAGCATTCATTCTAAAGACACTGGTGTTGCCAGAAATTCAGATTCAAAGTCAAATTTGTAGTAGTATTGTTTGTTACATACAACTAAGTCATCATAGGTTTGAGAAGACTTTCAATGACGTCATTGAAAGTCTTCTCAAACCTATGATGACTTACAAAAAATTTCCTACCTAGCACGACTATACGTATAGTCGTGCTAGGTAGGAAATTTTTTGTCTTGTGTTCCTACGCGGTGAATAAGGTTTCCAGTAATGAGCTCCTTGGGGAGGGGGGAGGATTGTTACATTGTGTTGGAAGCAGAGGGATTGAACCCATTATGCTGCCAACACCCTATAACTCTCCGAACACAGAGTGGCAACGCGCAAGTGATACTTAGGTATCGTGAGCGTAAATAGGCTACGGTAACCGTTTCCCATCAGGTGGGCCGTATGCTTGTTTGCCACTCTTGTTGTATAAAGAAAAAAAACCCGTTTTATGTAGATACATAAACTTCTTGTCAGAAAAGTCGAAACACCTTGCCGGTTTATGTTTTGTAAGGATTATCAGAAAAATGTGTATATTTAGGAATATATATGTCAAATATTGTCTAATAGTGAAAATTTTATAGAAAATTTTCTAATGAGAAGTTTATATTAGTTTATTGCTCATTCCTCCAAGTCTTTTCTCTAAGTCTATTCTTTAATTGTCTTCTAATGATAAGCTATATACGAGTTGTATTTCCCAAGGACTTGATAAACAATTTATTTATTCCAGTAGCTGCCTTCAGCCTCGACCTTTAATATCGATTTTATGACTAATAACACAAAGTACTGTGTCAGACAAGGCGTGGACATTACAGTAGGAAAGTATCATTTGAATATTTAGGCGTGGAGTGGTATCGTTACATCATTCGCCCAATAGCTAGAACTAGTTTTAGATAAGATTAAAAGCCGTGGTTGCCGAGTGGTTCGAGCAGTTGCCTGCGACGCAAAGGTCGCAAGTTCGAACCCCGACTGTACCAATGAGTTTTTCTGAACTTAAGTACAGTGATTAGTTACACCACGAGCTTTACGGTGAAGGAAAACATCACGAGGAAACCTGCATACGTCTGAGAAGAAGGCGTATGTATAGTCGTGCTGGAGTAATGGCGATGGACTCGCCATCTGTCCCGTTGGCACCTAATATACCTCTGGCGGAAAGTGGGTGTGTGGGTATTACCTATACACCTCTGCCTACCCCTTCAGGGACCCTTGTGGGAAGGCGTGAGGATATGAGTTTTAGATACAACAAAAGGACTTAACTATCAGCCCGTTAAGGCCGTTAGTCGTTTACATTTTGTGACAACGTAGTTTCTTGTTAAAAAAATTACTAAAATCGAATCTACAAAAACTATATAATTTTTTTGTAATTATATATGGAGATAGGAATATCTTAGTTGATTTTCTTAGTATCAGATCAGTACGTGCTCCACGTGGAAGGAACTGAGCTGTTTCATGTCCCGTTAAAACCCAAAAAAAATACATACATACATATCATCACGCCGAGTCCCTAACGGGGTAGGCAGAGAGTATAGAGCGCCAGTTCTCTCTAGACTTACATACCTCTTTCGCTTCGTCCACATTCATCAGTCTCTTCATACATGCTCGTCGGTTTCGAGTACTCTTAACGTTCCCGTCCTTGAGAGTCCGATCTATTTGGTCCAGGTAGTTGGAACGTGGCCTTCCTCTGCCTCTTCTTGCACACACTTTTGCTTTGTATATCTGTTTCGTCAATCTTTCTTCACTCATCCTTTCTATGTGTCCAAACCAACGTAACATGCCTTTCTTCATCTTTACAATCACGCCCTCATTCACGCCAGTTGATTTGCGAATCTCTTCCTTGCGGATTCGATCTAATATCGTTACACCGCACATTTTTCGAAGAGATCGCATCTCGACTGCATTCAAGCTATTTTCATACTTCCTCTGACATACCCAGGATTCGCTGCCATACAATAAGGTAGGTACCAATATCGCGTTGTGGACAGCAACTCGAGCATTCTTGCTCAGACTTTTACTGCCCATCAACGCCGACATGGCTCCATTCACCTTATTTCCGGCAGTTATCCTTCTTTCAATATCTTTTTCATACTTTCCATCTCGTGTGAACATGCTTCCAAGATATACAAATTCATTCACTTGCTCTAGAATTTGCCCATTTACCGATATTGCACACTCGGTCACTTGTTCATCTCTTTCGAATACCAGAACCTTAGTCTTGCCAGCGTTTAGGCGCAGCCCCTTCTTTTCACATTCTTCTTTCATTATGGTAACTAGTGACTGCAGTTCGCCCTCTGATGACGCCAATAAAACCGCGTCATCGGCGTATAGTAGGCAGTTGACCACTAAGTTTCCCATTTTCACTCCACATCCGTTCGTTCTTAGTGCTCTCAGACAGTTATCTACATATATAATGAACAGCCAGGCAGACATGATACACCCTTGTTTGACCCCCAACTTCACATCAAACCAGGGTGACATCTCACCGTTAACCCTAACGCACGCCTCGCTATCACTATAGAGTGATTTCACGGCATGCAGTAGGGAACTGCTCACTCCATATCCAGGCAACACGTCCCAGAGTTCCTTTCGTACGACTCTATCAAATGCCTTCTCTAAGTCGACGAAAGCGCAGAAAACCCTTTGGTTAATATCCAAAAACTTTTCCGCGATTCCGCGAAGCGAGAAGGTTTGATCCATACATCCTCTTTCTGGTCTAAATCCACCTTGGGATTCCCAGAGAAACCTTTCGGATCGCTCTTGCATTCTTATCGTCAGGATCTTCGTGTACACTTTACTAGCTAAGCTGACCAAGCTGATGGCTCTGTAGTTGGAGCAGTCCAATCGTGATCCCTTTCCTTTATAGAAAGGCACGATGACTGCTCGCCTCCAGTCGTCCGGAACATCACCCCTTTCCCAGCAAAGATTGCATAGCAAATAGATGACGTCCCAGACCGCTGGTCCACCGTACTTGAAATTCTCAGCCGTAATCCCATCTATTCCCGTCTATTCCCGCCATATATAAATATGTATATTTCTTTACATATCATCGCACCATGTCCCTCTCAGGTAGACATAGGGAGTTGATTGCCAGTTCTCTCTAGACTTACCTACCGACTTAGGGTTACCAGATACAAAAATGAGTTCTGTGACAAAATCTTTGGTTTTGGAATAACATTCCTGACATTTTACGTTTTCCGGCAAAGATTCAACGGACGCTTGCAACACCAAACGTACCATTCTTGATGTTTTTTTTTTTTTTTTTTTTTTTTATACCACTTGGGTGGCAAACAAGCATGCGGTCCGCCTGATGGTAAGCGGTTACCGCCGCCTATGGACGCTTGCAACACCAGGGGTATCACTCGCGCGTTGCCGACCCTGCAGGAATCTTTTCACACCCTTCTTGAAGAACTCCATGCTGTACTCTCCAGGGAAAACCTCAACGGGGAGCTCATTCCACAGCCTGAGCGTTCGCGGAAGAAAACTTCTTTGGTAGCGCACAGTGCGAGACCTTTGTGGTTCCAAGGTATGGGGATGAATTCCCCGTCGATGGCGAGAGGTGCGGTGGTAGAAGGTGGAAGTGGGCATCATATCGAACAATTCTGCAGAACACTCCCCGTTATACAAGCGGTAGAACACACACAGGGAGGCAAAGTCTCTCCTCAGACTTAGTGATTCCAAGCCGCTTGCGAGCATGGGATCGTCATGTATTTAGAGAGTACATCATGGGATCATGATGTACTCTCTAAATACATTTGACAAATTGAACGAAGTGACAGATACTTGAGCAACCTCTACAAATATTGCAGTGTCATTCGCGTTAAGGCAGACACAATGGATATAACAAACTATTTTCTACACTTTAATCAGATTATACGGGTTCGTTTATCTGGTTAATATCTTTCATCATTTGAGAGGCCTTGCGCCATTTTGCTAGTGAGGCAATATGCCAGACGTAACAAGCGGCTGTAGAAGTATTGTATGATATAGCTTATGATCTATCTCTGTGCTAAAATTCATCCAAATCCGTTCAGCCGTTTAGGCGTGAATGAGTATCAAACATCCGACGACCGTCTGGTCTAGTGGTTAGAGCTCCTGACTGCGAAACTTGAGGTCGCGGGTTCGAATCCCGCTGAGGGCAGATATTATTGTGATGAACACGAGTATTTGTACCTTAGTCTTGGATGTCCTATGTATTTATGTATATATATCTATCTATATAAGTAAATATATCGTTGTCTAGTTACCATTACACAAGCTTTGCTTACTTTGGGACTAGGTCAATTTGTGTGGAATCGTCGTTATTATTTATTATTAATATTATCCTTACAAACCTTCTCATTTGTAATGTTACTAGCTGTTAGCGTAAAATTAAAGTTCACTGTTAGATTTATCTGGAATTGTCTATTTACATACACTCGCCACCAACACCCATGGTAAAGATACCGTTCTCAATTGCATAACTATAATAATAGTTTAAGGTACAGTACTTTGTAGATATCGTCAAAAGGGTATGTGCCGTGACGGTTGCGCACGGCTTGCTTCCCTTTGCTGGTCAGTGTATTGAGCGTAGCCAAATCTAATATTATGCTTGTGGTAAATAAGTTCTTGATATAACAACGTTAGCATCATTTTACCATATTCTTTACTATAAGGGGTGAAGGGGTGGGGGGGGGGATGTTTGGGGAGGGTTTGCTGTTGTAGTTGTTCATATAAATAAAAACCCGTTCGGGTTTTCCCTGGAGAGTACAGCATGGAGCTCTTCAAGAAGGGTGTGAAAAGATTCCTGCAGGGGCGACAGCACACGAGCAATAACCCCGGTGTTGCAAGCGTCCATAGACGGCAGTAACGGCTTAACATCAGGCGGACCGCATGCTTGTTTGAAATCCGTGTGGTATAAAAAACACGTCATCATCCCTATGATGAGTGAAGAAAGATTGACGAAACAGATATACAAAGCAAAAGTGTGTGTGTGCAAGAAGAGGCAGAGGAAGGCCACGTTCCAACTACCTGGATCAAATAGATCGGACTCTCAAGGACGGGAACGTTAAGAGTACTCGAAACCGACGAGCATGTATGAAGAGACTGATGAATGTGGACGAAGCGAAAGAGGTATGTAAGTCTAGAGAGAACTGGCGAACTGACTCTATACTCTCTGCCAACCCCGTTAGGGACTTGGCGTGATGATATGTATGTATGTATGTATCATCCCTATTGTGTATTCGACTAACAATTGCCTAATTTTGGTATAACTCACAAAAAACAACGCACCTTGGCCATATTGTACGAGCATATGGCAATTGCTCGCTGCGTGCACTCGGCCGCAGCTGCTTCCGTCATATGCCGTCAACAATGGAGATTGGTCTGTTTTTCTAAATTATGCCATCATTGAAATATAATACACATTAATACAAGAGGCACCTTCAAAGTGAGACCTATCCTAGATAAACTACAAGAGAGCCTGGGGTAAGGACATGTTATAAGGCTACCATCCGACCACATGACCAGAAAAGTGCTAGATATCGATATCGAAACTAAGACCTGAGGACGAGGAAGACACCGAATTACATGGATGTCTGTAGTAAATAAGAACCTTAAAGAGGTCCAAGTCAACAAAGAGACGACCCAGGATCGAGCTGCTTGGAGACGCATGATACGGAGGGCCGACCCCAACTACAATGGGCAAAAGAAATATTTCAAGTTTTACATAAATACATATCATCACGTTGTATCCCTCGGGGAGGAGGTAGAGAGTAGAGCGCCAGTTCTCTTTAGCGTCTCGTCTAATTCTACTCTAGACCTCTTTTGCATGTTTTTAAAGAGTTTATTATCACGCTCTGCCTACCCCGTTAGGGACTTGCCGTGATGATATGTATGTATAAATTATCAGCAATAATTAATAATATTAAAAATATATAGAAACACGCGGAAGGGGCCAAAAAGGTTGGCAATATTCCCCGAAAGGGTAGGCAGAGAGAGAGATATATAAGTGCCATCGTGATAGATTTCGAAACCATCGCTGTTTCTCAGGCACAGCTTGCGTCTGAATTTCTACTCCAACGTAAACAGGTTTCCTCTCGTTGTTTTCCTTCACCGTAAAACTCTTAGTGTGGCTAATCACAGTACTTAAGTTCAGAAAAACTCATTGGATTTTCAGAGATCTACTGAAACATTTATTTTACATACATACATATCATCACGCCAAGTCCCTAACGGGGTAGGCAGAGAGTATAGAGCGCCAGTTCTCTCTAGACTTACATACCTCTTTCGCTTCGTCCACATTCATCAGTCTCTTCATACATGCTCGTCGGTTTCGAGTACTCTTAACGTTCCCGTCCTTGAGAGTCCGATCTATTTGATCCAGGTAGTTGGAACGTGGCCTTCCTCGGCCTCTTCTTGCACACACTTTTGCTTTGTATATCTGTTTCGTCAATCTTTCTTCACTCATCCTTTCTATGTGTCCAAACCAACGTAACATGCCTTTCTTCATCTTTACAATCACGCCCTCATTCACGCCAGTTAATTTGCGAATCTCTTCATTGCGGATTCGATCTAATATCGTTACGCCGCACATTTATTTTAAAATGAATTAATTTAAAGAACCAAATTGAGAAGTCTTAACATTTCTACAACACAGGAAGGTATGTCGCTATTTGTTTACAGACAGACGGTGACAATACAGAAAAAAAATGTTTGTTTAATGAGAGCAGTGATTGATCATTTATTGTGCATATTGAGCGATCATTTGACGTTTGTGTCGGCTTAACCGGTATTTACCTTATATTTCTAGGCTCCATAGGATGCTAAGCCGGCATGAGATTACATGTATGCATCGCGACGCACATACATACTCACATAATATGTATGTTCGTTAGAGATCCGCGTAGAGATGCATACTCCCAGAGATACGCGTACAACATCGGTTTGTAATGAATGCAACATAGATAATATCCATGTTACTAATATTATAAATGCAATTTTTGTCAGGACATATGTTACTCAGTGATGCCAGAACGGCTCAACGCAATTGGATGAAATAAGGCATAAACATAGATTGTTCTACATCTAAAAATGATAGGAACACGGATAGATTGTTCTACATGTAGTAAAAAATCTACCAATGAAATCATACATACATATCATCACCCCCAGTCCCTAACGGGGAAGCAGAGAGAGTAGAGCGCCAGTTCTATCTAGACTTACATAAATTAATTGGTACAGTTAAGGATTTATCACACCACGAGTCTCACGGAAGTGAAGTGAAGAAAACCTGCGTACAAAGAAATTCAAAGACATATCAAGTCGTAGTTGAGAGACTGCGATGGCGTCTCCACGTGTTACGTTGGCACCGGCTCTGGTAAAGACAAAAAGACCCCAAGAAACCAAGAAACAACAGTAAAACTCGAACATATAATGTCCTCACATCACAGTATAGGAATATATCCTCACGCCTTCCCACAAGGGTCCCCGAAGGGGTAGGCAGAGGTGTATAGGTAATACCCACACACCCACTTTCCGCCAGAGGTATATTAGGTGCCAACGTGACAGATGGCGAGTCCATCGCCGTTATTCAAGCACGACTATACATACGCCTTTGAATTTCTTCTCAGACGTATGCAGGTTTCCTCTCGATGTTTTCCTTCACCCTAAAGCTCGTGGTGTGACTATTATTATTATATTATATATACAGTATAGGAATCGATATTATATATTAACCCTGAACAACCATTTGTCAGTATGACGCTTATCAAACCTGTGACCTTTATCGATCGTTAAAACATACCGTTTACCTTCTCGTGCTATAGGTAAGTCTCTTCACTTATATTATATATCCTCACGCCTTCCAATAATGGTCTTCGAAGGGGTAGGCAGAGGTGTATAGGTGGTACTACACAACCACTTTCCGCCAGTTATATTTTAAGTGCCAACGTGGCAGATGGCGAGTCCATCGCCGTTACTCAAGCACGACTATACATACGCCTTTGAATTGCTTCTCAGACGTATGCAGGTTACCTCTAGATGGTTTCCTTCACCGTAATAACAATATGTAAATATAGTATTATGGTACATCTACATACATATCATGACGCCAAGTCCCTAACGGGGTAGGCAGAGAGTAGCGCCAGTTCTCTCTAGACTTATAGACTTATAGTAATAAGGTAAATGATTTTGGAAGGCCTATCTTTTTCGCTTTTGTCGACTGAGCTACGCTAAAAGACGAACTATCCTCGTTCGGTTTTTCTGATGCTGCTAGAGCATCTAGGAGTCATATGAATAGCAGTGCAACTGTGCAACAATGTGACTTGTAGCTTGCGTGTGCGTTATTCAAGGAAGGTTGCGTGACCATCGATGCTCCACTACGCTCCATTGGCGGTTTCTCTGCCTTTGGATTACGCTTCGGGAAATCTTTTTGATCGTGTCTTTGTTGTTGCATGCTTTTGTTTTACACTGTGTATTTAAAATTAAATCGGGCACTCAAGGACGGGAACGTTAAGAGTACTTGAAACCGGCGAGCATGTATCAAGATAATATGGACGGAGCGAAAGAGGTATGAGGTGATGATATGTATGTATATATAAAGGTGTCTCAGAATATAAAACAGCTTTCTAGAAGTTGTAGGGTGTTGTGAATGCATACTCATGACGATCACACACCCAATTAACGCCAGAGATATATTTTAGTAGACAGATGGCGACCATCGCCGTTACTCAAGCACGACTATGAATTTGCCTTGCCAACGCCTTTGAATTTCTTCTCAAACGTAGGCAAGTTTCCTCTCGATGTTTTCCTTCGCCGAAAAGCTCGTTGTGTGACTGATCACTGTTCTTTATTTCAGGAAAATTCATTGGTACAGTACTCGAACCACTAGACCACCACGACTCGAAATAAAATTCAATTTATAAAAAAAATGTCTTAAATTTTAATATCAAAAGATATTAGAGTTATTCAGACTACTAGGTAGATGTAGAATGTCCTTTGTAGGCCCGTAAAGGTCTATAGCCGCCAGACCCCATTCGTTACGCGCCGCATTCCGTTATACACTTTCGCTAAATGCATAAGTGTACGCATACGCACGTTTTCTTTTGTTTATCATTGTTCAGTTATTTAAAAAAGGAATTATCCTCAGCTTCGTTTGGACGTTCGATTTTTAAACTTCTCTGGGGATTTTAAACACTCTTGTAATCTTTACTGGAGATCGAGAAAGGGATATGTATATGTATAGCTATAGACTGCGAAAATTATTTGAGAATAGAATTATCCACAACTCTGATGTTCGATTTTCAAATATATCTGGATAATCATTCATTCAAGAGTGCGAAAGGAATACATTTATAGTTGAAATTAATAAAAAAAAACGATGGTTCGAGTCTGTTTTTCAACTCATAATGGTAAATGATGTGCATAACGATCCTCTATGCATCTGTTTTCCAAGAAGTAGAGGTGAACATCCACTTAAATCCGGAAATATATTTTATTTATACATTCGTTCTGAAATCTAGTACTACTGTATTTGCATGTTTAATATTAAAATATATATAGAAATAAAAGATTCGAAAGTGATATCAACACGTTACGACATTGTAGTGCAAACCAGAAGCTGGGTCGATGGGGTATTAAATTAATCTACTGATGATGACGATGATGACAGATGTTGCCTGTAATTACCCTATAGCAGGGTTAGCAGTCAAATCTTAGTCGTAGCATCTAGTACAGTGATTATCACTACGAGCTCTACGGTGAAGGAAAACATCGCGAGGAAACCTGCATACGTTTGAGTCAGGGTACGAAGGGGCTTCTTTTTCGACGTTTTATAAGTGCCCACCTGGGCCTATGTGAAATAAAAAGATTTTGATTTGATTTGATTTGAAAAGAGGTTATGACATCTCTACCTGGATTGTCGGGTTTCTCAGATGAAATACAATTTTAGGCAAGTGAAACCCCAGCGCTTACATATATATCTATAAATATCTGTTTGTATGTTTGCACCTCATGCGTTTCGAAGCTACTCTAATTGCAGCTTATTATAAATATAATCAATCCACAATTGGCGGGTTGTTCGCGAAACAAAACTAGATTTTTAAAGTCGATTATAAATATATAGACAGGATGTTAGAAAAGCCGTCCAACCAATGGCATCGCTGAAAAGTAATGCAGGTCAAGTGCGAGCCGGTACCGCGATGCAACAACAACAGCTTATTACGTAAGTTGACCAATCCAGTGCGGTCGCTCGCGTAGGCACTTGGGAAACTAGCCTAATGATGGGTGACGCACACTTTGTAGGCCTACGGTGGTCGGGAGGAAGAACAATAGAGAAAAATTACGAACTCTTAGCGACAAAAGTCGGCCATTTTGATTTGTTTTTTGACACGTATCTAAACGATACTGGAACTGTCAAAATCTATCCAGCCATTTAGAGGATACGAGGTACTCAATAAATTTAATAAACTTACATATCATCACGCCGCGTCCCTAACGAGGTAGGTAGAGAGTATAGAGCGCCAGTTCTCTCTAGACTTACATACCTCTTTCGCTTCGTCCACATTCATCAGTCTCTTCATGCATGCTCGTCGGTTTCGAGTACTCTTGACGTACATATAACATATGCGCGAAAAATATATATGAGTATAAGGAAGTATATAGGGATATAAGGAAGGGTCCTTGGCAGTCTGGTAATAAATGGTTGAATTCTTTTTGCATTTGCATTTTAGCGGCGATAAATCTTATCCGCAATAGAGAGATTCGCACTGCAACTAGCATGAATACGAGTGTGTTTACGACATGTAACATTGGTTTGGACCAATAGTAACGACGACACAGATATACAATACAAAAGTGACAGAAAGAGTTAGAGGAAAACCACGCTTCAACCGCCAAGATCAAATCTTGTGAGTGCTAGATAAAATCAAAGAGGATGCGAAAGACGACAGTACTCGGAAAGCATGTATGAAGAGAAGAGACTGATGAAACAGGTATATTTAGTGTTAGGTATATTTTAAGTCTGGAGATGACAAACGCTCTGCTCTCTCTGTATAGTGGCTATATTAATGCTAAGTGGCTATATACCAATGTTTTTTTTTTAACTTAAGTAAAGTTGAGGAAACCATGCGTCTCAGATTTCAATGCAAATCAACGTCAAGGTAAATATATCTGTGTATTGTGGGTGTTATTACACTATTGTCTATTCGGGGTTCATTGTGGGAAGGCTTGCTCACAAAACACGTATTGCAGATGAGCAGATGGGACCTTCCCTTATAGGTACAATTGAATACTGACAGTAATACATACTGTCATGTAGGCTATGTCCACAGCGTACGAGTACTTATTTGTGTGTCGTGCAGTATGATAAGATATTTCTATTGATCGTTAATGATAACGATAAACTGTGGCGGATTTGCTTAATCCATCGCGAATTCGTCAGAGATATAAACATAAGTATATATATACTGCTGTCCCGCAGCTTCGCCCGGGTGAAAAAGTAAATTAAACACGTTTTTCAACTATTGCTTCCATAGGGGAAGTAATGGTTGAAAAACGTGTTTTTTTTATTTAACGCCCCCGCGTTCCACCTTGCGGGTGGAGTTTCATAAAATCCGTTCTTAGCTGACCAATCTAACCTACTACGACCAATCTGACCTAAACCAATCGGCCTTATAGTTCCTGTGATTTCGTGATGATTGAGTTCACAAATGGGATCTCCTATATATATATATATAGACTAGCTGTCCCGCCCAGCTTCGCCCGGGTGAAAAAGTAATATTTCCTGAAACACGATCGCAGCGCCACCTATCGGGTCCAATTGTGATGTAAGCTATCCTTTCTTTTAAGTTGGATCAAACTGCATACGGTTTACAAATTTGATTGAAATCGGTTAAGTAGTCCAGGAGCCCATCGTGGACTTGATTGCCATAAAAAAGGTTACAGTGAGTCAATCTTAAAAGATAGACATATGCTGTCGCGGACTTTTTTTTAGAACTTTTAAAGAGGAACAATTCCCTCATACATGATATTTTCGTAACTTAAACCGTTTACGCAGCGTACGCAACGGAAGCTCTCAAAAAGGAATATTTTTTCCAGTTCTAGCAACATTATTCACTTATGCTTCGCTCTTATTGGTCGTAGCGTGATGTTATATAGCCTAAAGCCTTCCTAGAGAAATGGACTATACAACACAAAAATAATTTTTCAATTCCAACCAGTAGTTCCTGAGATTAGCGCGTTCAAACAAACAAACAAACAAACAAACAAACAAACAAACTCTTCAGCTATATAATATTAGTATAGATATAGACACATGGTATTGTTTAGAGGAGGCCTGCACTTTTGGAATGAATTGGAATGGAATAAATATTTCTTTAAAATATGTAACTCTCATACTTTTTTGCACGATATAAAAGGCTACCTCTGGCGGAAAGTGGGTGTGTGGGTATTACCTATACACCTCTGCCTACCCCTTCGGGGACCCTTGTGGGAAGGCGTGAGGATATATATAAAAGGCTTATTAAGAACTCTGCAGTTTTGCACGCGTTAAAATTGATTTTGTTAGAGAAATAATGCTAATTACAGAGATTTATCAAACCAGAGAGATTTATTTTAGGTACCAACCCTGGCGATGGCGGGACCATCGCCGTTACTCAAGCACGACTCTACATACGCCTTTGAATTGCTTCTCAGACGTGTGCAGGTTTCCTCTAGATGTTTTCCTTCACCGTAAAACTCGTGGTGTGACTAATCACTGTACATAATTACTAAACAACTCATTGGTACAGTCGGAATTCGAACTTGCGATCTTTGTTAGTAGTTAATCAGACGTCGATTAAGTAAAAGGCCCGGATCTGCGGCGACAAAGCCATGGACATAATGAGTAATGCTTGCAAGGTCGTGTCCTCAATCACGCTCAGAGCGCTCTCACTTCGGACTCAGTGGGAACCGTAGTTACGAGGTAATGCGACATTTTACCTATATGCATACTAGCTTTTACGAGTGGCTTTGCTCGCTTTAATAAACTTAAATTCTGTGTCCATATTTAAGGGTTTTCTTATCGTGACTTGTTATTCGCATTCATAACATTGTACTGTTATTATTATCTTCTAACGCAAAAGTTATTGTTCGGTTTCTAAAATAAAGGTAGCCTAGGTTACTCCTTTTAACATCAGCTATCTGCCAGTGAAAGTCACGTCAAAACTGGTCCAGCCGATTCGGAGATTAGGCGGAACAAACAGGCAGAGAGACAGACAAAAATTAAAGAAATTTTTATTTTGATATATTTACCGTGTATCATCCATATTAATTAAGCAAATAGCGGTTATTTTAATATTACAAACAGACACTCCAATTCAATCCAACTCCAATTTATTTGTATTGATTGAGGAATAAAAATAAATAGAGGCATGGAGTCGCCAGCGTGGTACATAAAATTGTCGGGGCTGGTAAGCAAGTCAAATAAGGCGCTGTTATTGTCACCTTTATAAGGCAACGATTCCAGAGGTCTCGATCGAATACTGCTTAGGAAAACCTGACTTCAAAACAAATGCAAGACGGGGACATGCATACTGCATGCTAATTTCCCACCTTGGCGTATTAAAAAAATAAATATCCTCTCCAGAACTCGAATCTAAAACCTGACAGTCAAACTTTTTGTTGCACCGTCTAAAATCAATCGTAGCTAGCAATACCTAGTAGCAATATATAAATACAAATAAAAATTAGCGTGTGGCACTACTCGGGGACTGCCGCGGTGAAGCTATTGCAAAGCATTTTGTATCAACTTATGCAATACACGTATATAGTTTCTCACACACAGCTGCTTACGTACTAGGCATGCCTTTTAAGTTCTGTCGTTTCCATATTTCCCGGCAATTTTGAATTTGGAACGGTTCTATATTCGAATGTGTTTAAATTTCGAAGGTGTTAGGTTATTTTCGTTACGGTATTTCTGGATTCGGTCTCCGCGCTCAAGGCCCGCGATAGAAGCTATGCAATAGCTTAAAAGTTAAAAGAAAAAAGCAATGAACACGAACATACGTAACGTTCCCTCACTACTACAAAACGCACATAGCAGTCTGAAATGAGAGCCATTCGAAGACCATATTCTTACTACTAAGATCGGATCTGAACACTTAATTCCCATCGAACGTTAAGAATACAAGAAACGAAAGAGGCGTGTTAATCCAGAGAGAATGGCCCCCATAGACTTTCTGCTTACGCTAACGCTATCCGTTATGGACTGTTAGGGACTTGGCGTGACGATAAAAATACCACACAAATTAATAGCCCCAAATGAAGCAAAGCTTGTGTTATGGTAACTAGACAACGATATATTTACTTATATAGATAGATATATACATAAATACATAGGACATCCAAGACTAAGGTACAAATACTCGTGTTCATCACACAAATATCTGCCCTCCGAACCCGCAGAGCAGATATTTGTGTGTGAGTCGCAGTCAGTAGTTCTAACCACTAGACCAGGCCGTCGGTATGTATGTTTCTTTTCTATTCGAATCATATTTTAACTGCGTCTTAATCATTGCATTTGCATAGGCTGACATTCAAACAATCGCTTGAAAAAAAAATGCAAATTTATAAAACAATTGAATACAATGCGACGGGAAATCTAATAGGAAGTTCCATCTGAAAATATAAGGATAAAGTTGAAGAACACCTTCAAACCTTATGTGTGCTTCGTACCTCTGTAAGTACAACATAAGAGCGGACTTACGGGGTAGGCAGAAGGAGTAGAGCACCAGCTCTCTCTCAAACTTACGACTCTCTCGACGTTTTATAAGTGCCCACCTGGGCCTATGTGAAATAAAAATATTTTGATTTTGACTTAATCATTACTCTGCAAGGAATTTGGACAATCATTAGATACTGTCAAGCGTACGGCCCGTGCATGCCGAAAGAATTATAATAATATGTGACGTAAACGTATTATAAATTGAGTTTATCTTTATATGAAAAAAGGACTAGTATTTCTACGATTAGCGCCTTTCTAACAAAGAAACAAACGTCACCTTTTATCATATGAAGATACTTTAATATTTAAGTAGTGCCGTAGTGGTTGGATGGTTAGAGTTCTACAACACAAAGATTGCAAGTTGGAATCTAGAGTGTACCAATGAGTTTCTCTGAACTTAAGTACGGTGATTAGTCACACCACGAGCTTTACGGTGAAGTAAAACATCGAGAAGAATCCTCCACACGTTTGAGAAGTAATTCAAAGGCGTATGAATAGTCGTGTTTAAGAAACGACTTTGTCACGTTGGCCCCTATTTATATCTTCGGGAAAAGGGTTAGTACTATATACACCTCTGCCTACCCCTCCGGCGATCCTTGCGGCGAGGTATAAGGATCTTAAGATAACAATAAGTTCACTAGTAAAATGAAATTAACATCGTACAACATAACACATTATTTTTGCGTATCCGGTAGACTCAACCCGCTATTAGAGAACCATAGACAATTATAGAATAATCAATCAATTTCGAAACAATCCGGTTGTAATAAAGAACAAATACATTGTACTGGCGTGACCCACAAACACTAATCCATGCCCATAGCTCGACCTCGAGTTTCGGATATGAACCTCGATATGGTGAAGTGTGGGTTCCGCATTGTGTATGGCTTTGTGCTCCAGTTTTTAATGGCGCTACTGACTACCAAACTTTTCCGTGATTTTACATTTGAACTAGAAAACGACACTACGACCTATATAAACATACTAGCGGCCCGTCCCGGCTTCGCACGGCTGGATATTTATTTTTAAATATTTTGCCATTTCTTGCAATTAAAATAGCCTATATTAATCAGTGATAATGTAGCATTCAAATGGTGAAAGAATTTTTAAAATCTAAGAGATAATTAGCTGGATAAATATATATTATATTTGATTGCTGAAAAGTAAACTAGCCATTAAATAAATATTTACGCGGGTATATAAAAAGTACGATAGTAGAATTTCCGCCATACAAAGCGTCACAATTATAAACAATAATTTTAGCAAGTCAAAAAAATCTAAATATTTTATTCAACGTAAGGGACACAGGGAAATTATTGAAAGTACAGTTCAGTCTTACGTCTTATTTTGCTCATGAGAGGCAGCAAGCAATGCCAAGTTCACACATAGGGCCGGAAGTGTCCGTTCGAGCGACCGGCAAAACCTGCTGGGCGGGTTCCACGACGACATAAGCTTCGCGAAGCCGCTAACAGCTTACACACTTATGTTGTAATTCATTTTAATACAAGTATCAGGCCCAGTTAAGGCTGAAAAATCGACGACGATCATAGCGCCACCTATCAGGTCCAATTGTGATCCAAGCAAATATACCCAAAAAAACTGAGTTTTTGCGAGACTAACAAGTTGCGAATGATTGTTATATTGAAAAAGAGTTTTTTTTTACAACAGGAGTGGCAAACGAACTAATACGGCCCACCTGATGGGAAACGGTTACCGTAGCCTATTTACGCCCACGATACCGAAGTATCACTTGCGCGTTGCCACTCTGTGTTCGTAGAGTTGAACTGTGTTGGCAGCTTGATGGGACTTATCCCTCTGCTGCCAACAAAATGTAACAATCCTCCCCTCTCCCCAAGGAGCTCATTATTGAAAATCTTATTAATCGTACTAATTTTTACTAAGCTTGAGTAACGGCGATTGACACGCCGTTACGCCGTATCTTTCACGCTGGCAACTAAAATATGTATATCTCTGACGGAAAGTCTACACACCTCTGCCTACCCCGGGGGACCCTTGTGGAAGGCGTGAGCATATATTATTATTCCATTATTCTACGTTTAAATTCGTGTAATAACAAATATATATACGTGTTTGTACCGTGTGACCTCGCGTGCAGTCTGGCGGAAGATTTGATTGAAAGCGTATGCCCCAATTTAGACGTTTCGAGAATTATAAAAACTACACTACAGCACAGATTATTACATCTATATAGATCATATTTTACTTTATTGTATTGCGAATAATGTATTTCTAATTGATTATTCAATTTAGGTACTTAAGTAAAGCAACCCAGTGTTTAATTCAAACTTGTTATAAGTTTAAAAACACTAATAACCAACACATTATTAACTACTTCTTAGTACTACTAGCTTTACGGTGAAGGAAAACATCGAGAGGAAACCTGCATAAGTCAGATAAGCAATTCAAAGGCGTATGTTTAGTCGTGCTTGAGTAACGGCGATGGACTCGTAAACCGTTACGTTGCCACCTAAAATAATATCTCTGGCCGAAAGTGGGTGTGTGGGTATTACCTATACACCTCTGCCTACCCCTTCCGGGACTCTTATGAGAAGCTATTATTATTTAAAACTAAATAGTTAGTCTCTAATTGTGAGAGATGTGATAAATAGTTAAAGATCTTGCATTTACCACAATCAAATTCAACAAAACGTGAAACAAAAAGCAATTATTTTGCAACAGGCAACACTAACTCAAAAAAAAGTATACAATTATTCCTCTTGGGACTGAAACCCCGGTTAAGTAGCAAAAGTTCCCGGAACTCACGCTACGAGAAAATAAAAAAAAATTGTACTGACCTAATAATAAGAGAATGCTGTCATGTTTTAAGCTAATCATCTCAGCTTCTAAAATAAGTCAATGACACCGACATAAATGTGGAAAACAATTTGTTTATAGCTTACAGTTCTTGTCTAGTGACATATCATTTAGGTACTAAATCAGACTTGACATTTACTGGGATTGACCTTTTCTGCAGCTATGAGTCATGAAAAGCAAAAAGGTCGCAAATCAAGCAGCCTTTATTTTTAACGCTGGCCGATAAGATATAATTCTAAAAGGTTTTTTTATAAGGATTTCTGATTTAAAGTTAGTTTTGGTTTTGTAGACTAAAGGGTTTTATGGCAGATGCCATAAAATATTCGTAAGTCGGATCATTATCGCCTTTAACCAAACAATACAAAGGAATTACGTCGGAATTATGAGGAAACAAAAAAGGGCCTTACTGGTCTTAGTAATGAATGTTTAAACTTGTTTTTTGTTTTGAATGTTTAAAATTGTTAACTTGCTCTTGTGTAAAATTTACCAGCTATTTATATAATATACTAGCTGGCTCGCCCAGCTTTGCTTGGGTGAACAATACAAGTTGCTATAACACGATCGCAGCGCCACCTATCGGGTCCAATTGTCAATCTAAGCCATTCTCGAGTCCACCTAAAGAAACATGGAAAATATCATTAAAATCGTACCAGCCGTTTACGATTCCATAGAGGACATATGGACAAACATTCATTATTATACATAAGATACAGCTAACAATCGAACTTTGTGCCAAAATTTTATGCAATTCCGTTAAGCCGGTCTAGCGTGATTGGCATAAATAGCCAATAATTACAAGAACATGAATGAAGAATTACCTATATTTGAGAGTGATCTTCACAGTAATTATTACAACTTGATGACAAATTTCAAACCTCAATAATCAAAAACCATTTAAGGCGGAAACCCCGTTGTAACACACAGACGCATTAACAACTGGTTAGCACGTTTGAGAGTACAATGTGAAAACCACTCAAAAGCCTTTGTACCATAACATGTGATTCTATGATTCACTGTGTAACGGTACAGCCGCCATTTTGAAGAAAAAAAGCGCGCAAAATTGGACGCGCTTCGTTTCGGTTTAATTGAGATCGTAAATTTAAGGTTATTACGATTTCGACAGTGCAATATATTTCAGTAAAATATATTTTCAGCAATTCTGACATTTTGACTCATAAAAATAGTTGAAGCTAATTTCGCGAGTATAAAGATTAACAACTATACCTATAGATTCAAAACGACTTATTGCATTAACGACAGCTTATTTTGGGGCCGAAGGGTTCAAGTAGTTGTCTGCAATGCAATAATAAATACGTAATAAAAAAAAAAAATTTCTTTATTATTTAATATTATACACAAAGATAGCAAGTTCGAATCCCGACTGTATCAATGAGTTTTTATAGACTTAAGTAAAGTGATTAATCAAGAGGAAACCTACATGTGTACGTTTGAAAAGAAATTCAAAGTCGTATGTATAGTCGTGCTTAAGTAACGGCGATGAACTCGCCATCCGTCACGTTGGCACCTAAAAATTTATCTGGTGGTAGGGGTGTGGCGGAGTGGGTGTGGGTGTATGAATGTAAGAAAGACCGTTTTATATTATCTGTAGGGCAGTAATAGCATTTGATTCATTAATGATAACGTATCTTCAATTACAAACACAATGATAAATTACACTATCATATTATGACCCAAGAACAATCAATGTGAAATATCATTTTAATACAGGATTACAAAGTCCAGATTACACTGACAATAATAACCTTAGATTAAATGTGATTTATTTTCTTGATAATTCTATTAATAACCATAGATTATATATGAAGTATCCTATTTTATAAGGCTGTTGTTTTTGGAAATATTTTCGAGGTACTTAAAATATCACTGGCGGAATGTTGGTGTGTGGGTACCATCTATACACCTCTGCCTACCCCTTTTGGGAAGGCGTGAGGATATACATCATAGCAACAACTATAATCCTATCGTTTTGCACCATTCTTGTTACTCCACGGTACATTCCTAATTGATTTAAAATGGTTTCCACTTAAATTAGCTAAATGCTTTGTGGTATTTTACGAAAGTGTCTGCGGATGGCGTTCTTAGCGCTGAATTTTTCACGGTTCTTTCAAGGCTAGCCGTTTGTCTAAATAACACCGCCAGTTGCTTACCAATGTTGTGTATTGGCCGAAGTGCAAGGTTTCAGAAGTGATTCAACGGCAAGAGACCAACGGCAAGTAAAGATTTATATGGTCTAACTTTATATAAGGACTTCTTTCATAGTTTCTTAACTTTTCCGCCTTTTCTTTGAAACGATAGTAGCTGTAATTTATCTTTATTGCTAAATAAACTGTATTGTTAAATACGTTATAATATTGAATAAAAGATATTACATTTTCATTTTGAATCTGTCGACTAAGTGAAAGAGGTATATGTAAGTCTAGAGAGAACTGGCGCTCTATGACTCTCTGCCCCGTTAGGGACTCGGTGTGATGATATGATGATGATGATGAATCTGATATTCCCTTTAAAACAATTAATACCATTAGGTTATTCTTCAATTGCGTTAAAAGTGACTGTTGAGTGTTTTGTTAAATCATAATTAATACCCTACAAACTACAAACACCTTGGTTAAATTCCATACAAATTGACCTGGTCCCAAACTAAGCGATGCCTTGTACTATGGGTACTAGTCGAGTATATTCATACTTATATATATATATATATATATAGAGAGAGAGAGAGAGAGAGATACCTACAAGACAAAGGAGCAAACACTCGTGTTAGACTACATGTTAAACTACCTCTGTCTACAAGAAACAGATAACTTAGTCTCGGCATCGTGTCTTGTGACATATTAGCACAGAATATAATAAAATCATTGACAGCCTTCTCGTCAAGTTCTAAGAATTCTCAATTTCATCTCAATCATTTCAAATTTAGGGTCGGCAGCGCGTGAGTGATATCGCTGGTGTTGCAAGCGTCCATAGGCGGCGGTGACCGCTTACTATCAAGCGGACTGATTGCCACCAATGTGGTAGAATAACAAAATCTAAGCAAATGTAATAAAAAAATATGATATTTTCCATAAACTAGCTTCATACATCATAGGTACACAGTTTGATTACAACTAGAAACTAGGAAATAAAATATTTGCTTACAACTACAAACTAAGAAATAAACTAAAAGTATTAAAAGTATTAAAATGGTAATTGCAGTTTTTTAAGATTACCATAATTTCAAACGAAATAAATTGTTATCTCACCGTTAATCTGCATAAATGAACCGCAAAGATCAACTTGACCAGTTACAAAAAGAGAAGAGAAGTCAAGAATATGGCATAAAAAACGCAAAGAGAGACAGCAAAGGAGCCACGAATAGGATGCCTTTTGTTGGAAAAAAAAACATATTTGGTTTGAAAACGGAAGCGGAATATCCGGAATCCGGAGGTATATGCTAAGGTGCCGACGACCCGAGAGGATGTCGGCGCAACGATTGTTCCTCTTTCACGCAAAACCTACTGAAATGTACGAAATTTGACACAGGTATAGATTATTAGCTGTATTAACACATTGGACATGTTTTTGGCGGAAAGTGGGTGTGTGGGTATTACCTATACACCTCTGCCTACCCCTTCGGGGACCCTTGTGGGAAGGCGTGAGGACATTTTTTTTTAAATCAACCAATGAAATCAAATGATGATGATATGAGAGAGGTAGGGCATAACGGGCTTCCCGTTCGAATTTGGAACTGCCCGACTGGGCAGGACCTCCACCTTATAGAAGTCCGTAGCCAAATAACACAATTTTTTGTGTTGTGTTCCTACGCGGTGAATAAGGTTTCCAGTAATGAGCTCCTTGGGGAGGGGGGAGGATTGTTATATTGTGTTGGCAGCAGAGGGATTAGTCCCATTGTGCGGCCAACACATTATAACTCTCCGAACACAGTGGCAACGCGCAAGTGATACTTCGGTATTGTAAGCGTAAATAGGCTGCGGTAACCGTTTTCCATCAGGTGAGCCCGTATGCTTGTTTGCCACTCTAGTTTTATAAAAAAAAAAATTACGCGGTACAAAAAATAAGGTTCTATTTCTATTCTTAAATATACAAGCAGGGTGTTAGGAAGAGCGTATTCTGGTACCTTGGCTCTTGCTCTTTATACTTAACAAGCAAAACATTGCTCATTTACAAAACTAGATTCCTATAGTAATCTGCTTTTTGCATTATTTCTCTTGCCAATGTATGTTTTATTAGCTTTGGACTATAAAAATACATTTACTTTTATTACCAACGCAATGAAACAGGTATGTCCATACAGCATTCCCGATAGCAGTATCAAGTTTATCGTTCATTATCTACGTGTATGAGCGTCGGATAAAACCCCATCAAACATTACGACCTCCATACAAGGTCAGAGAGGACACACTAGTGTTTACACTAACATGGAGTAGTTCGGGTTGCCTGCTACAAAAAAATTGCAAGTTCCAACAGGACCAATGAGTTTTTCTGAACTGAATTACAGTGATTAATCACCCCACGAGCTTCACGGTGAAGGGAAACATATGATGAAATCT
Organism: Drepana falcataria; assembly: GCA_945859725.1. Taxonomy (NCBI): domain Eukaryota; kingdom Metazoa; phylum Arthropoda; class Insecta; order Lepidoptera; family Drepanidae; genus Drepana; species Drepana falcataria. Next base: position 1,440,565 of record OX243941.1, on the reverse strand, counting down.
GCATACGCCTGAGAGCAAATCAAAGGGTGTGTATAGTCGTGCTTGAGTAACGGCGATGGACACTTATAAAACGTCGAAAAAGGTGCACGGTTCGGGTTGGTCATTTCCATGGAGAAGAACCGACAAAAAACTCCATGGTTACTCTTTTCAATCATTTGGTGCACAATAACAATATTATTATTTTACAGCGTTACTTAATACGTATATTTATACTTGATACGTATACATGATTAAAATATCTTTAGTGAGGACTTCTTGACGCACGGTTTAGTAAATATTGTGTCATACTTTCTCTGAGCCACGTCTCAATATTGTAAACACGGTATATAAATAGGTTTATTGGTTGCGTTATTCTAGCACAGCACCTAGTTTGAATAAAACTGAACACTTCGTTATTTGTTGTCACTCAAATATATCTTCAGCACAAGGAGAGTACGTTACTGCACATCTGCCTACTCCATCGGGGACCGTTGTTGGAAAGCGTGTAGAAGAGTTTTCTGAACGAATACAAGCAATTAAAACCCATAATGTTATAGAGTGTGTTTATTTACACTGTCAGGATGATTTTGATTATTATATGTTTATCTTCACGCCTTCCCACAAGGGTCCCCGAAGGGGTAGCCAAAAGTGTGTAGGTAGGACCCACACACTTTCTTTCAGCCAGAGATATATTTTTAAGTGCCAACGCGACAGATGGCGAGTCCATCGCCGTTACTCAAGCACGACTATACATACGATTTTGAATTGCTTCTCAGATGTATGCAGGTTTCCTCCCGATGTTTTCCTGCACCTAAAAACTCGTGGTGTGACAAATACGTAAGAATGTACGCAATATTATAGATTTCTCTTAAAACGCGTCGGTATCATGTGGTGATCCCGCATGATATCTAAGGTATTTGATAAGATACAACGTCCTGATAATGATAATGATGTTCTTAAGAAAATACTCGTGTCTTTTCCGACATGCTTTTCAATTTTTATATTCAGAATCGATCTATACAAATAAATAAAATCGGAGTGTCTGTTTGCAATATTAAAATAACCGCTTTTTACAAAATATGTTTTTTTCAATGGTTGTCTGTCTACTTGTTCCGGCTTATCTCTGAAACGGCTGGACCGATTTTGACGAGACTTTAATTGCTGATGTGGTAGAGATAGATGATGTAAAAATGAGTAACTTAGGCAATTGTTTTTAGAAACTAAACAATAGTTTTTTTCGTTACATTCCATGCAGACAATGTCGCGGGCATATCTAGAATAGTACACTTATAAAAAATTGTGTATGCTTGTAATATGGTAAAAAATTGCTGTATATATGCATAAAACTAAAACAATCCTTTTTTGTCTGTTTGTTTCAGCTAATCTCCGAAACGGCTAGACCGATTTTGACGCAGCTTTCGCTGACACATAGCTAATATTATGAGAAGTAATTTAGGGTTATTTTCATAGATATGTAAGTATATTAACGTGTTAATTTTTAGGAATTTAACGCGAGTGAGACTCTGTACAGTAGGAATTACTGATTTGCGAGTTATGAATCCTGAAATGAAACTAGATGCTAAAAGCTGGAACCACTAATGATACATCGATTATATACTTAATTAAAGGTGATTGAAACATTGAGTATGTGCAACAGCTATCTCGTTACCACAATCGAGTATAATGACTTCTCATTAGGACATACCAAGACAAGAGCATACCATAAGCCATCAATGTATACTGCAGTGTGAAATGCATCTTAACACACCGCACTACAATCCACTATCCTATAAATTCTAAAGTATATAAAATATATAAAGACGACCGTCTGGTCTAATGGTTAGAGCTTCTGACTGCGAAACTTGAGGTCGCGGGTTCGAATCCCGCTGAGGGCAGATATTTGTGTGATGAACACGAGTATTTGTACCTTAGTCTTGGATGTCCTATGTATTTATGTATATATCTATCTATATAAGTAAATATATCGTTGTCTAGTTACCATAACACAAGCTTTGCTTACTTTGGGACTAGGTCAATTTGTGTGCAATTGTCCCAGGTATTTATTTATTATTATTAAATTTAAGTCACGTACCTCAAGTTTTTTGGAGTACTCCTCCGTAACGCGTTCCTGTTCCTTCTTCAGCTCCTCATTCTTCTCCAAGAGAGCCTTCCCCAATTCCGCAGCCAGGAGCAGGTCGGACTCCTTTTGCTGCAGCTGGCTCCATACGTCAGGCTCTTGATTCTCCATCGTCTTAGGCGTGTCTCTCGTCGCAGACATTTCTCTTACGTACTCCTCTAGATCTTCGTAAAAATGCTCATCAGACACGCTGAGAGCTGATGCAGTTATTCTGTTCGCGCTGCGACTCCTGCTTCTCCTGTGTTTACCAACAATAGGAGTCGAATGTCGTATATCCCCCCTGCCAACGAACTCTGCTTCGTTAGTTATGAAATTCGGCGATATGTTTCGATCCGGTGGCTCTGAATTGGTGCTATTATTTCTACTACTTCTACTAATATTTGCACTAAATTCACCGGCCATTTAATCCGACAATTAACTGGTCCACACGCGAAACTGGCCTTTGTATTATTCAAACTTTACACTATTTTTGTGTAGTTGCTTTTTTTGAAGATTTTCTCGATAGCTTGTTGGATTTTAACGGTTTTGGGTAGTTTTATTTTGAACGTGCTCCGGCTTATTTCGAAATCCTTTTTCAATGCCATTATATAGAATTTTGGTTCACAGTTGTCGCATTTCGGGTTCACTGACACTGCACTGCACAGCACGACCCGTGGCTCACTCGCGGTGCGTCGGGATGTTGCCTCGACAACGGTTCGGACACAACAGAGCGCGCCATCACCTTCTGAGCCAACCAGCGGAGCCTGCCAAAGATTACTATAAATTTACAGCAGAAGCGCAACATAGTTAAAGGTGCGAGAAGGTTGATGTTTCTTCCATGGGCAATATATTTGGATTATTGCACTGCCTAGAATTATTTACGGTGATAAGTTTATGTATATACTAGCCATCTGCCACGTTGGCACCTAAAATATATCTCTGGCGGAAAGTGGGTGTATGGGTATATGGGCCTGTACACCTCTAACCCTGCGGGGAACCTTGTGGGACGGCATGATAAGATTAGATAAATAAAAGAAAAGATAAATAATGATATGATAAATAAATAATAAAGAATTGCATACTTCAAAAATGTATCAAAGCCATTTTTTCAGTCATTTACTATTCCATATTTACTTAGTCCTCGGAAAAAAACACTATTAGAATCTCTCATATTTAAACCACAAAGTAAAAGTTTTTGACGTTCGAACCACCCCATAATCAGTATGGTTATGATTCGTATAACTTTTCCAGTGTTTTATGATATATATAACTTAATTTTGAAATGTATCTATTACATAAGTGCTGTATATAGTAGCTAAAGGGCGCTCTATTTGCTTTATTGTTCACATATGATATAAATAAATACCTTGGGACAATTCCACACAAATTGTCCTAGTCCCAAATTAAGCAAAGCTTGTGTTATGGTAACTAGACAACGACAAATTTACTTATATAGATAGACATATATTTAAATACATAGGACATCCGTAGAATATCCGTGTTCATCACACAAATTCCTGCCTTCAGCGGGATTCGAACCCGCGACCACAAGTTTCGCAGTCAGGAGCTCTAACCACTAGACCAGACGGTCGTATATAGTCACAGCTCACTTTAATGATAATTAAACTTTAATGATTATTATTATATAATAATAATCATTAAAGTTTAATTATCATTAAAGTTATTAAGATTATTATTTAAAAAAAAAAAAGGAAAAATGTCATTAGAATGTCCTCATCTTAATTGGCGCGGTGCCCAAAACACTTGATCTTATACCGAACAAGTGTAGTAAATCTATAATAGCCTTTTATGAAGTTGCAGTTCTACGGCGCTATAATCTATGCTGAGGCCCAACACGTGCATTAGAGAGAGACAACAATTACAGGTAACCATAACTCCCAAGCGAGTGAAAGAGACAGCTATGGGTCATCAAGGTAATAAAGAGAGCGGTTGGTCAAACGAAAATGTTGTAACATTTTTATATGATTTTATTGTTGTTTAAAACACGAGGAAATGATCGAAACGAGGACTTCGACACGAATATAGACCTTATAGAAAACAATATGCCTATAGTCTGAGTAATTATTATTTTGTAGTGCGTAAATACAATATGTTCATAGGTTCACGCCTAACTCGAATTAGATTTCCAATTAAAAGGTCCATTAAATACGTGTTGATTTATGGTGAGATTCCAGAATAGACTTATAAAAACATGTGTTGTTGATTTGCCATTTTGATTTGTATAAAAAACACGCATAAATAGAAAAAATATTACCGATACATATAGGTACAATAATAATAATTGAGATACTACATACGTTTCCCACGAGTCCTCGAAGCTATAAGACTTTTCGCTAGAGACATATTTTAGGTGTTAACGTGACAGATGGCAAGTCCATCGCCGTTTCTCAGGTAGAGTGATTAGTCATGCTCTTTACAGTGAAGGAAAACATCGTGAGGAAACCTGCATACTTTCACTTTAGAAGAATTTCAAAGGCGTATGTATAGTCGTACATATTATGCACTTTACTGCCCCATACACCTACCTACCCCTTTAGGGACCCTTGTGGGAAAGCATGAGGATATATTACATATACATATATATAATAATAATAATAAATAATAAATACCTTGGGACAGGGCCGTGGTGGCCGAGTGGTTCGAGCAGTCGAGCCTGCGACGCAAAGGTCGCAAGTTCGAATCCCGACTGTACCAATGAGTTTTTTTGAACTTAAGTGATTAGTCACACCACGAGCTTTACGGTGCAGGAAAACATCGAGAGGAAACCTGCATACGTGCTGGAGTAATGGCGATAGACTCGCCATCTGTCACGTCGGCACCTAATATACCTCTGGCGGAAAGTGGGTGTGTGGGTATTACCTATACACCTTTGCCTACCCCTTCGGGGACCCTTGAGGGAATGCCGATCCTGAATACCTTACAATAGAATACCAATATACTTACCTACATTGAATTGGACGCTGAAAAACAACGTTGCTTGGCAAAGTTATCGATTCCACGCCATTTGCAGGAATACACCCTACCTTTCTGTAAAACAACAATACTGTAAGATTGTCTCGTGAATAAATTCACGAATTCCAGTAAAAGCTTTTACAGTGGCGACAATGGCGGCTCCAAGTGATGATATGGAAATGGAGAAAATTGCCGAAGATGAATTGTCCAAACTTCAGAGACAAGTAAGGCTATCTTACTAATTTTAGACCATTTGGGCATGTATGAAGAGACTGATGAATGTGGACGAAGCAAAAGAAAGTCTAGAGAGAAGTGGCGCTCTTATCAACCTGCCCACCCCGCGAGGATATCGGCATGAGATTATGTACCTCATAAAATTAGAAAGTTTGTGAAGTTGTTTTTACTCTTTCACGCAAAAACTACTGTATGATTTTAATAAATCTTTACAAAAATATAGCGCTTACATCAGAAGACCAAAAAAAAATTTACCTTGCGACAATTCCACACAAATTTACATAGACCCAAATTAAGCAAAGTTTGTGTTATGGTAATTAAGCAACGATATTTTTACTTATATAGATAGAAATATACATAGATGTATAGGACATCCGACTAGACTAAGGCTTCTAACCGACAAGTCTAAGGTTCAAATACTCGTGTTCATCATACAAATAACAGCCGTCAGCTGGAATCGAACCCTTGACATCAAGCTTCGCAGTCAGGAGCTCTTATTACTAGACCAGACGGCCGTCGAAAATAAGTTATAATTAATAATAATAATAATTTATTTTCCATATGATATTGTGTAAATTGGCCGAAATATAACGACATGATCAAGAGGTACAGCTGGTTAATAAGGATCTGTTCTTTCAGTTCCGTGTGATGGAGATAGACCGTGCGACGGTGATGAGCAGCGTCCAGCCTACCCTCAGGATGCAGAAGAACATGATCACCACCTTGAATGGGGAACTGGAGAAGGTCATGTTAGAACTGAAGGTCTATAATATAATTAAATATGTTGATACTGCCTACTCCGTTAGGGACTCGGCGTGATGATATGTCATGATACTTTAGGGTATAATTTATATATAATATTTCAACGGCACATCCAGCGAACACCTAAATATTTTTCCCATTGCGCAGTTAACAAAAAGCACCTCAAAAATGTTAGAGAACGCCCGGATACGAGATCAGCTGGTATCCTTGCTGCGAGAACACGAGAAGTGTGCCACCGAGGTCAAAGAGCACCGCGGCAACATAACGGAATTGGATTTCCTATTGAAACAAGTCCAGAAGGAAATTAAAGGCCTCAAATCCAAAGGAATTACTTCTGAGAAGGTACTTATATGTGCTTATTATGTTAGATCTTTGGGCAAGTAAACGTGATTATTAGCAGATGGTCCGTAGCCCCTTCGGTAATCATACCGAACTTCGTTGCAAGTTCAAGCTTACATAGTACAGAAAAAAATCGCTTCCAATCGTCTGCGCGCTTCGATGTTTTAAACTAAGCAACGGAATTTTCATAGCTGGTGTAAAGTCACCTGTAAGGTAGACAATGAGCGAGCGATGCCGCCTTGGCAAAAAACAAACTCGTTTTAAAAATATATTGTATCCTCTCGCCTTCTCCCAAGGGTCCCCGAAGTGGTAGGCAGCGCTGTATAGGTAGAACCTACACACCCACTTTCCAGCAGCAAGCACGACTATACCTACATATGCCTTCGATTTTCTTCTCAGACGTATGCAGGTTTCCTCTCGATGTTTTCCTTCACGGTAAAGCTCGTGACTAAACACTGTACTTAAGTCCAGAAAAACTCATTGGTACAGTCGGGATTCGAACTTGCGAACTCGAATCTTTGCAATGTAGGCAACGGCTTGGACCACGGCTCCTTATTTATTTTTCAGATCTACGCAAACGCACTGACCAATCAAACGGTCATAAGCCAGCTGGAGAACCGCCTGGATACAGCCATGAAAAAGTTTAATAGTGTTAATAGCGACAATTTCAAATTGCGAGTAGAAATCGACAGACTTTTGCGCGACCGGTAAGGAAACCAATTACCCTTCTACGCAGTGCCGGATTAACCCAGCGCAGCGCGGAGCCTTTTTTTTTATACTACAAGAGTGGCAAACAAGGATACGGCTCACCCGATGGAAAACGGTTACCGCAGTCTATTAACGCTTACAATACCGAAGTATCACTTGCACGTTGCCTCTCTGTGTTCGGAGAGTTATACTGTGTTGGCAGCATAATGGGACTAATCTCTCTGCTGCCAGGACAATATAACAATCCTCCCCCCTCCCCAAGGAGCTCATTACTGGAATTCTTCACTTATTCACCGCGTAGGAACACAATTAATTGTGTTATTTGGCTACGGACTTGTATAAGGTGGTGCCCCAGTCGGCCAGCTCTATATTCGTACGGGAAACCCGTTATGCCTTACCTCTCTCAAAGCCTGTAGCGAAGTCTATCACGGTGCCCTTGGATTGCGTTAAGCCCTCTGGTCTAGTAGTCGGAGCTATTGACTGCTTAAGGTTGCCAGCCCGCTGGGGGTAGATATTTGTGTGATGACACGGGTATTCGTACACCTCTTGGATTTCCTATGTATAATAATCTATACAAGAATGTATATCATTGTCTAGTTCCCATAGTACAAGCGTTGCTTAGTTTGGGACTAGGTCACTTTGGGTGGAACTGTCCAAAGGCATTGATATACACTTCTCATCAGAAAAATCTAAACACCTTGTAAGTTTATGTTTTGTAAGGATTATTAGAAAAATAGTGAACTAGCTGAAAGTGTGAAAGTAATTATAAAGTGAATAATATGAGTTATTATTAATTATTAAACGACATTTTATACTTATATTTCTAAATAGGTACCTAACCTACAAATTTTTATGATAATCCTTACGAAACATAAACTTGCAAGGTGTTTAGATTTTTCGGATGAGAAGTATATTTATTATTAAAAAAACATAAAATCTTCGACATACATAAATCTATACATATACCTAATAAACATGTAACTGATTGCTGTCTGTACATGGAAGATATATGAGAAAAAATGTGATAGGGACCTTTTTCAACGCAAATAGCATCCAAAACACTGATTGTTAGAATTTTTGTCTGTTTGTCTGTGCGTTTGTACACGCTAATCTCAGAAACGGCTTATCCAATTTAGATGTGGTTTTTCAATAATATAATGTGGTAAGCTTTTCGTAAAATGTACAAAGTAAATCAAAATGTATACCTATTCAAAAAATTCTGCCCAAAGTCACTTTTCCACGCGGACGAAGTCGCGGGCACAGCTAGTACATTAATATATTATTAACACGCTTTTATTAGCTTCATACACGTATGTTAGTATGTAACGGAAACTTTGAACATGATTTTGACCTCCTTAAAAACGTCGGATTCAATCGAAATTTTGCATACTTATCAACGACACTCCTTACTAGGATAATCAGGATTAGCGATGGGGTCTAAAATAATTAGTAGTTAGTTTTTAGTTGGATTTTCCATGAAAAGCGTGTTTATAGTTTTTTAAACTACTATTGATTATTTACGTTCAGAAAGGTGCGTGGGCCCCCAAAATACGCGGAGCACGTGCACTTCGGAACTCCTGCTACGTGGCTAACAAAGACTACTATTGAACACGCCCAATTCGCTATTATCTACACGGTATTGCCCTATACCGGGCACTTAGTATTGCACGTGTTAAATATAAAAGTGAACTCGAAAACTAAAATGGCAGTGACATCATAGCTCAGGAGAGCTGTAACCATAGTCAATACTTTGATTATCACCGCATTGTTATCTCCTAGTGTTTTCTACGGAGCTTTAAACAAATTGGGATTTGTCTATTTCATATCGAAATTTATACATATATATCTTCACGCCTTCCCACAACGATGCTCGACGGTGTAGGCAGAGGTGTACTTATCTTCTTTGTAATAGACGAAAACAACAATGCTCACTTAACAATGAAACATGTAAGCAAAATAGCAGTGGATAAGGTTGCATGAATGAGTTTTCCTGAAAGAGGTGAGGGAGAGAGTGAGAGTGAGAGAGTGAGGGACTCGCCATTGACACCTTAAATATATCTCCTTTGGGGATTCATGTGGAAAGACGTCAAGATACCTGTAAAAATACTTTACAGCCAATTCTTCAACACAATTTGGAAGAACCAGATTAAGAGACTGATGGACGGCAAAGCACAGATCCTGGAGCTGGTCGAGCAAGCCATTACCACCTACGACCAGAGGGAGGAATGGTGTTCGAAACTAGATGCCTTAAAGGAGAAAGCTGCAATTGATTACAGGAAGCATTGTTTGGTAAGAATTCTTGACATTTTTGTAAGACTTGATGGCCCACTTGATGTCTAATACTCTTGTATATAGGATTTTGAATTGTCTCTTGTAGCGGGAGTTTCCATGTTTGTTATTTAACCGAACATTGACGAGACCAAAAGACCAGGCTGCATGGCAGGCTGGTCTACGCTCTTAGGCGCTAAGCAAACACAGCTTAGGGCATCCCTACGTGGTTTGAATCTAGGCATAGGGCGTTGTTGATTCCTAAAAAAGGCAGCTGGACTGGTGCTGTCTTTAGACTAATTGATCTCGTCATTAAGTAGACGGATTTGAACATAGTCCAATATCAAACCTTCAAACAGTCAAAAGAACCTTCGTTACAGGAAGTCCGCGAGCTTCAGAGGCAGTTGGACCACAGTTTGAAGCTGGAAGAGTTCCTCCGGACCAAGGGCACTGTGAGGCTGACTGCGGCTGATGCGAAGGCAGAGGCCAAGAGAATGGAACAACAAGAGGAGGAAATGAGGGCCTTCAACAATTACGTCAACATACTGGACGCTATAAGGGTAAGCAAATCGCAGATGAGAGGCAGAGGTAGAATTGTTTATAAATGTACAAGTTTGTGAGCATTTTTGTTACTTAATCACGTCAGAACGGCCGAACGTAATCGGATGAAATGTGGCGTACAAATAGATCATTAGCGGAACACAATTAGTAATATTATACTGTAAACCTTTCTATTATTTGTACATACCGGTATATGTATCGTCGTTTGCTTTCCCACTGAGGGTTTATATCATATTACAAGCATGGATGTTCTATGCTTTTTTGTATATTAATTTCCATGTAAGTATTACTAGATGTCCCGCCCAGCTACGATTGCGGGAAAAAAAAATCTCGCATCACGGTCGCAGCGCCACTTATCGGGTCCATTCTCGTGACCATTCCATTCTCTGGCATTCTCCACTCAATTCTGAAGACAAAATCGGTCCAAAGTTTAGGAGGATTTCAGTGACACACGCACAGAAGAAATATATACATATATAAAGATAAATCGTTGTCTAGTTACCGCTTTGCTTACTTTGAGGCCATGTCGATTTGTGTGGAATTGTCCAAAGTGTATATATATGCGCAGGATTTCGCCGGCGAGGATGACGTAGATAAGCTGATCCAAGAGTTCACGCGACGTGAGGAAGAGAACTACGCCCTGTTCAACTACATCAATGAAGTCAACACAGAACTGAAGAACCTGAGCGACACAGTCAAGGCGCTGAAAGCTAGCATCGGTATGTTTGATAAACCGGTTAAAGCTGTACTGTCTTAGTTGCGTAGCAATTAATAACGGTTTTCTCTCCTCTTCTTACATATTATTACCTACTACAGTAAATCTTCTTTTGTTAGCGTTCACGCCATCCGATATCAAAAATCTACATAGATAGACCCAGAAATATAGATCTGCGTCCCGTCTGTCAACGCCCTCCTTCCGTTTGACAGGCGATGTCACGAAGCTTTACTATTATCAGCGGACGTACTCAACTGTACCTATAGATAGTGCCATCCACGAAGACGCGCCCCACTATTCTTTCCTACAGTTTATAGTGTAAGTGTGCAAACTTCCACTAATAATTGAGTATTTATTATCGGTACACACTAATTACCTATGAGTGCACACGCACACTACAATTAACAGACTCGGGTCATACTCCCCGCAACCCCCGTCTAGTAATTGGTGGGGCGCGTCTCCGTGGATGGCACTATCTATACAAGTCATAGGTACGTATTTTTTGAAAGTATCAAATGTCATTCATAATGAATACCTACCGTGTAACACTACTCTATATCTTACGCATTACTCCCTCTACATTCTATTCCTCATTTTTGTCTCTAGATGAGGAGACGGCGAAACATCAAGCCAAAATGTACAAACAACAAGACAGCATAGAATCATTGCGAACTACTCTAGAGGAGAAACAAATGGCGACCCAGTGCGTAGGCGCCGCTTGCGATCGCAGCGCCGAGGTATTGGCGGCGCTATTGCAGCAGATCCAAGTTTTGGCCCTGTTAGTACCGCTGTATTTGGATAGATGGCGTTGTAGTTTCGAATCCGTTAAGATTAATGTTTATTAACAGGTCTTCAGACTGCGGTTCCTTGCCTATTCTGAAGCTGCTCGGCAAGTCGTTTGAGATCAACGTGACCAACGCACGCCTCTACATCAAGAGTTTGGAGAAAAAGATCGTCGAAATTGTCGATGTTATTAAGTTTGATGAGGTCAGTAATAATGATATCCGCTTCACTGAATTCAGATGTAGAGTCAGAGCTCGGTTATGAAAATTGGGATTGGTAATCCGATTCCCGATGAGTAAGGATATTATGAACACAAATACCTTAGTATAGTGTGCAAATTAGCTGTGCGTTGAGTTCTCTCGTGCGTAGAATTTAATTTCATTAGCAGATTCTCTCTGCAATAAAAATCATATTTGTTTATCCAGCAATTAAAATCCTATCTCTGTGCCAAGTTTTGCCGATTCCGTTCAGTCGTTTTTACGTGAAAGAGCAACGCACATCCTATCTAACTTGCGAATGTATAATTTGAGCAGGTCATATGTGTTTGTTGTGGTTGCAGGCCGTGCAGCGGCAGGCCTTGGAAGGCAAGGAGCGCACCCCGCCGTCGTCACGCCGCCGCCCGCGCCGCGGCCCCGCACCCCGCCGCGATATGCCTCTCCCCGCACACGCCTAGGGCCCCTCCCCGCACACGCCTAGGGCCCCTCCCCGCACACGCCTAGGGCCCCTCCCCGCACACGCCTAGGGCCCCTCCCCGCACACGCCTAGGGCCCCTCCCCGCACACGCCTAGGGCCCCTCCCCGCACACGCCTAGGGCCCCTCCCCGCACACGCCTAGGGCCCCTCCCCGCACACGCCTAGGGCCCCTCCCCGCACACGCCTAGGGCCCCTCCCGGCACGACTATACATACGTCTTTTAATGCCACCAATTGTGCTAGTGCATCATGTTTGGGTTTGTTTATATGTAGGTATGTGAAACGTTAATTATATAAAAAGCATTACCCTTCTTATAATATATTTATTTACGGCACAGTACATAGTACTACTATACAAAATCGTTTGTATTACTCTTAGCCGACAAAAAGGTATACCTATACTAGTTGTTCCGCCCAGCTTCGCTTGGGTCAAAAAAAATTACTTGGAACACGATCGCAACGCCACCTATCGGATTCAATATGGATCTAAGCCATTATCGAATCCACACACACAAACAAAAATTTCATCAAAATCGGTCTAGCTGTGTAAGAGGAGTTCAGTCACAAACGCACAGAAGAATTATACATGATACAGATGTTGTCATGATAACTACTACTTCTTTCAAGAAGTTATGATCAAATAGTTACTATACTTCGGAACTGTTTACAATAGAAATATGAAATAATAAGAAAAGATTGTAAGAAAGTAAGTCATTAAAATTATACGAGATAGATATATACATATGTACAACCAATATATATGTTGTTCGCTTGTCTGTCTGTTCATATGTATTTAATTCTTCTACAGTTTCAGCACCTGTAAATAACAAGAAATATTAAAGCAAACTTGTTTACCACAAATAGGCTAGGCAGAGGCTAATAGGGTAGGCAGAGAGTAGAGCGCCAGTTCTCTGCTTACCCCCTTTCGCCCACGAAAAATATAATTTCATGGGCAGATTTATATATACACATATCATCACGCCGAGTCCCTAACGGTTGGGCTGAGAGTATAGAGCGCTAGTTCTCTCTAGACTTACATACCTCTTTCGCTTCGTCCACATTCATCAGTCTCTTCATACATGCTCGTCGGTTTCGAGCACAAGAAATAAAACGTATCCTGAGTCAATCTAGCGAATAATCTATCTCAATGCCAAATTTCATCCAATTCCGATCAGCCGTTCTGACGTGACTCAGCAACAAACATGCTGATAAACGCTTGCATTTTTTTTATATTATTGGGAAAGAGAGCTTGGGCTAGAAGTCTCCTACCTGTGTATGGTGGTAAGCGGTCACCCAGCCAGCTGGACGGGCAGGCCCCGCGCCACCACGCTGCTGGCGATCATCGTGTAGTGCGTGGAGCCCCGCGCGCGGCACACGGCCCGGAGCACCTCGCGCTCCGCCGCCTGCGGAGGCCCGGCCTCCGCTGGGGGCTCTGCGTGATTGAGGCCATTCACTCCTTTACAAATCTCATCAGAAAAAGATTTTGGAGTAAATACAAATAAATAGTTGTGGAGAGCAGTTCGACTAGTCGCCTGCGACACACAGATTGCAAGATCGAATCCCGAATGCACCAAATTTTTTGTTTGTCTGACCTAAGTATAGTGATTAGTCACACCACGAGCTTTACGGTGAAGGATAACATCGAGAGGCATCGAAACCTGGGTAGAGACCCCTGGTTTGAGGAGAAATTCAAAGGCCTAAGTGTAGAGTGTAGACGTGAGTGATTGACGTAAAATATGGCACCTACACACCTGTGTCCACCTCTTCGGGGACACTTATGGTAAGGCATGAATATAAATATTACTATTATCTATACAAATAAATAAAATTGGAGTGTCTGTTTGTAATATAAAAATAACCGCTTTTTACTAACTGCATATGTGAATGTATACACGGTACATATACCAAAATTTAATTTTTTACTATTTATCTGCCTGTCTGTCAGTCTTTCTGTCTGTCTGGTGGTGTTGGACCGATTTTGACGGGACTTTCACTGGCAGATAGCTGATATAAAAAGGAGTTTTTTTTTTATACAATAATAATTTTCCTTTTTTTTTTTTTTTTTTTTTTAATTTATTCCATATCTTGACCAGAATTAGTTACAGTACTGATGACAATATTTGTGTCACTTGTTTAATTTGTCAAATTTGTGAATGTGAGAACATTGTAGGCTTTGTAGATTCTTAGATCTTGCTAACATTGTTATAATTATCTTGTTTTATGTATGCTTTGTATAGTAAGTGTCCGAGTGTGCAATATCGGTAAATGGGCAAATTCTAGAGCAAGTGAATGAATTTGTATATCTTGGAAGCATGTTCACACGAGATGGAAAGTATGAAAAAGATATTGAAAGAAGGATAACTGCCGGAAATAAGGTGAATGGAGCCATGTCGGCGTTGATGGGCAGTAAAAGTCTGAGCAAGAATGCTCGAGTTGCTGTCCACAACGCGATATTGGTACCTACCTTATTGTATGGCAGCGAATCCTGGGTATGTCAGAGGAAGTATGAAAATAGCTTGAATGCAGTCGAGATGAGATCTCTTCGAAAAATGTGCGGCGTAACGATATTAGATCGAATCCGCAATGAAGAGATTCGCAAATCAACTGGCGTGAATGAGGGCGTGATTGTAAAGATGAAGAAAGGCATGTTACGTTGGTTTGGACACATAGAAAGGATGAGTGAAGAAAGATTGACGAAACAGATATACAAAGCAAAAGTGTGTGCAAGAAGAGGCAGAGGAAGGCCACGTTCCAACTACCTGGACCAAATAGATCGGACTCTCAAGGACGGGAACGTTAAGAGTACTCGAAACCGACGAGCATGTATGAAGAGACTGATGAATGTGGACGAAGCGAAAGAGGTATGTAAGTCTAGAGAGAACTGGCGCTCTATACTCTCTGCCTACCCCGTTAGGGACTCGGCGTGATGATATGTATGTATGTATGTTGTATAGTAAGCAACGACCTATTGTCGGACCTACGTTGTTCCCTCATACTTGGGTACTATTGCTGTAACGAAAAAATATTGTATATGCCTAATGATTTGAAAAGAGTAACCATGGAGTTTCTTGCCGGTTCTTCTCCATGGAAGCGACCAACCCGAACCGTGCTTCTTTTTCGACGTTTTATAAGTGCCCACTTGGGCATATGTGAAATAAAAAGATTTTGATTGATTGATTGAAAAAGTAACTTAGGCTACTTTATTTAAAAACGGAATTTCTTTTGTTGTTAAATGCCACGCGGAGTCGCGGGCACAGCTAGTTAAAAACGAAAAGTATTTTAATTAAAACTGATATTCGTTTACACGTTTCTAAAAGGCAGACATTTCGTAGTTTTTTTTTTAAATTTGAATGTCGAATATATTGTGTCCATAGCGCCTTTAGCAAGGCAAGCCACCCAGCACCCACCCAGCAGCCCCTGGCTCCAGCGCAGCTTGCCCACGGCGGGCCAGCTGGCGCGGGCTGAGGAAGGCACGCTGAGCGCCAGCAGCGTGCTGACCACCTTGTCCACCTCCAGGTCAGTCACCTCCCACACCATGCCCACCACCAGTGGGCTGCACATAAATACCACTAAGGTGAAGGCTACTACTTCGTCGTACTACTACGTAGGTTGCTACTACAGAACACGAGAACAAATTGTCTTTTATTTAGTTAAAGTAAGAAAAGTGTTAATGGACACATTCTTAGTTACCTCTATTTTAGCAATTTAAGTTAGTCTATATATATATATCCTCACGTCTTCCCATGAGCGTCCTCAAAGGGGTAGGCAGACGTGTATAGGTAGTTCCCACTCATCCACTGTCCATCGCCGTTACTCAGGCACGACTAACGCCAATACGCCTTTGAAATGCTTCTCAGACGTATGTAGGTTAACTCAATAGCCTCTAGAGTTAGATCGTTATTCAAATGCCGTGCTTATCACTAGTGTAACTACAGCATATAGCAGCAAAAGGTATATATCATATAACATTTTTTTCTTCCTATTATCTAAGCTTTGCAACTCAATAGGTCTCTATGACGCTCGAGTAAATCCCCATTTAGCATCGTGGGCTCGCCTACGCTCGTGTTGCTGTTGGTGTTGGCGTGTGTCGGTGTCGGTGTTGGCGTCTACCGACTGGCGACACCGACTAAGCGGTCTGGTGGTTGTTGGGCTGCGGCCCCGTGGCGTTTAGTCAGTAAGAGTCTGACGTACCCTGCCGCCGCCCCCGCGGAGGTAGGGATCCATGAGGATTCTCCACGTTAAAAAAAATAAAAAAAATGGTGTCGGCGTGTGTGGCGTACCAGCAGGCCACGTGCAGGTGGTGGTGCGCGGCGGCGGGCGGGCGGCGCGCGGGCGGGCGCGCGAGGCGCACGGAGCCGCAGCCGGCCAGCACGGCCAGCGCGCGCGCCCGCCCGCCCTCCACGCCCGCGCCGCGCGCGCCGCCGTTGCCCAGGTGGCAGCCGTCGCCGTGCCCGCAGTACCTGCACGCACACACGCACGCACACACACATATACACACATACACGCACACTGCACCGCATGCTCGGATACACACGGTGCGCGTGTGTGCGTATACTCACACATGGCGCGTCACCTATACCTATGCCACGCGTAAACATACTAACTCATAACCTGTAGTACTATTACAGACGTTGCAATACTCCATTTTGATTATTCGGTAATTAAAGTATGAATATACGGACATTAAATATAGTACAAAGGGTTAAGGTAAGCATAATTCTCAAAGCTATATAATATGAACTATACACGGTGTCATCATGTCCAATATGGTTTTTTTTTTGTATAGTCTCTCGTAGCGTGAGTTCCGGAAATTTTGCTACTTAAGCGGTCAATGGCGAGACCTAGGCCTCCAGCCAGGCACTACTGAGCAACACGGCTAAGGGCACCCCCGTAGGGTACGGACCTCGGCTTAGAGCGTTGCTGGATCGCGAGCAAGGGAGCTGGACTGGACTGGTATTTTATTTAAATATTTAGGGGCGTCCAATATGACTACTGCCTCCATTTGAAAATAAGTGACATTTAAATTCTATAGTCGTGGTGGCCGAGTGGTTCGAGCAGTTGCCTGCGACACAAAGATCGCAAGTTCGAATCCCGTCTGTACCAATGAGTTTTTCTGAACTTAAGTACAGTGATTAGTCACACCACGAGCTTTACGGTGAAGGAAAACATCGAGAGGAAACCTGCATACTTCTGAGAAGAAATTCAAAGGCGTATGTATAGTCGTGCTTGAGTAACGGCGATGGACTCGCCATCTGTCACGTTGGCACCTAATATACCTCTGGCGGAAAGTGGGTGTGTGGGTATTACCTATACACCTCTGTCTACCCCTTCGGGGACCCTTGTGGGAAGGCGTGAGGATATTTTATAAATTCTATGAATCTGACCAGATAAGGGAAACTGCGTATTCAGTTCGGGACAGCGTGACAGACAGACGCCAGTAGGAGATCATTAGGGGTACATTTTGATATGAAAAGCCTTACAAGAATATGTCAGCCTCATTGAGATGGCGCAGGAAGTCGTCCGCGGCGGGCGGCTCGCCAATATGGCCGGTCCAGTGCTCGCACCAATACTTCACGAAGGATGACATACGCTTCTCCATGCGGTCTAGGTTCTTCTCTGAAATACAATACACACAAATATATATATATATATATTTTTATACCACTTGGCTGGCAAACAAGCAGGCGGTCCGCCTGATGGTAAGCGGTTACCGCCGCCTATGGACGCTTGCAACACCAGGGGTATCACTAGCGCGTTGCCGACCCTGCAGGAATCTTTTCACACCCTTCTTGAAGAACTCCATGCTGAACTCTCCAGGGAAAACCTAATTATATATAATTATATATCTCACGCCTTCACAAGGGTCTCCGAAGGGGTACGCAGAAGTGTATAGGTAATACCCATTCACCCACTTTCCGCCAAATAGACGTGACCACTTGCGCACGCGCATGCCTAATGTATTACTAACACACCGCCGATGTATTTGTTGGGCTCAACTTCGGACATTATACGCGTGAAGACGCCTTCTCGCATGGGTCCCTGAGTGGGTAGGCAGAGGTTGGACAGAGAGCGAGTCGAGGGCCGTTACTCAAGCACACCAATTTTTGTTTTGAATTTATTCTCAAACGAACTTTATTTACATAATAACTGTATTTATGTTCATAAAAATACATTGATATCTAATGTATTTTTATACAACATACTAGGTGCTAGGTGCTGAAAAATATAGTAAGTATTTTACAGCGCCATCTATAGAGTACCTTTTGTCTTTCGGGTCAAAGTTTCATAACATCTGATCAATGATTTCGAACCGCATAGAGGAAAACATACAAACATGACTACTTGAAGGAGCTGTGTCCTACGGGGGGCTGCACTGTTGATGAGCTGGTGGCAAAGGGTAATTATAGGTCATATAAAATCGGTGTCCCTGTAGATCATTTTGACACATTTTACTCGATAAATATCTGGCCCGTCAACGCAAGAATAAAACCCTGGATTAACTATTACCGTCGACAGAATCCTCAAAGAACATCTGCGGACCACAACAATAAAAAAAAACTGAAGACCAGCTTTTTCGTGTCTTGCCCGCCACGCAATAACTCTTCCCTTCATATTTTATACCAGAACGTACGAGGACTTAAAACCAAGCTTTCCACATGGCGAAACAGTTTAACATCAATTGAACATGATCTGATAGCGGTGACGGAATCATTTTTAGATGATTCTGTTGGTGATGCAGAGCTTTCATCCGTGCCGGGGGAATGGAGCGTGCTGCGACGAGACAGGAAGACGCCCTGTGGAGGTGTATTGCTGGCGGCGCGAGCGCCCCTGGCTTTGCGTCGCTGTACTGAGCTAGAGACCGATAGCGGTGAAGATCTGTGGGCTAGTTTTGTGTGGCACGGACGTATAATACATGTGTGTGTTGTGTATTTAAAGCCTAGTGCTACCGATGACGACTACATGAAATGGTTCTGCAAAGTGGAGAGTTTTATAAATAGCATGAAGGGCATTGTAATAATTTTAGGAGATATTAATCTTAATAGTGCCTCTTCAAATGTAAATAATTATTATTGTTATTATTTGTCCTATTGTAGTTTGAAAGAGAAGAATGATGTGATGAATTTGCATAGAGGTATGTTAGATGTGGTATTAATCCAGGAGAGCGGGGTATCAGCAGACGTTCAGGTCATCGAAACTGAAGGGCTAGTACCGTCAGACACTTACCACCCACCGTTGGAGATAAAAGTTAGAGTCGACACAGTTCCGCAGAAAAGCCTTATCCATCCTAGTAACATTAACACTTCCCGGGACTGGAACTTCCAGAAATGTGACTATGAATTGTTGTACAGTCTACTGTCTGAAGCGTCGTGGGAAGATGTCCTGCGCATTAATGATGCCGATCTGGCTGTTCAATGCTTCAATAATACAATATTTTCTTTGTTTGATACTTGTGCACCGAAAAAAATCCGAAATAATAAAAGAACTAGACGTTACCCGGTATGGTTCACGAAAGATATCATCTTGGACATTCAGCAAAAACTGAGATTGCATCGTTCGAGTCTGCAGTGACCTACAATGGTGAAGAGGTTGAGGGAATAAAAGCCGCCGAAGCTTTTGCCAGGTATTTTTGTAGCGTATTTTTGCTCGATGTTCCACAATTAAATGCCGATACAGTCTCGAAACGCGAAATTAATAACAACAGCAATAATATAAACATAGTTACATTCACGAACAATGATATTAGGTTGGCTATCAATAAACTAAAACCAAATAGTGCCGTAGGCCCCGATAACATTCCACCAGCTGTAATTAAATTATACAAAGAAAAGTTGGGTGTCCCGCTATCTCACATCTTCAACTTGGCCCTTCAAACTGGCAAATACCCATCGCAGTGGAAGATATCACGAGTTACTCCTATTCCTAAGAGTTCTGATAGATATTCTGTAGAATTACATCGACCAGTGGCCAATCTATGTTCTCCAGCCAAGGTATTTGAGATAGTTCTACATAAAAGCATTTACAGCCAGGTCGGAAGGTATTTATCTGACGAGCAACATGGCTTCAGAGTGAAAAGGTCAGTCAACTCCAACTTACTGACGCTAGTTGACTATATTTCAACACGACTTGACAGAGGAAGCCAAGTAGATGTGCTGTACTTCGATTTTACTAAAGCTTTTGACAGAGTTAATAATGACATACTGCTGGAAAAGCTAAGTGCCTTTGGCTTTCCCCCTGGTCCTCTCAGGCTACTAGCTGACTATCTTCGTGACCGCCAGCAGTATGTCAAGTTAGGAATTTACGAGTCGAAGCCGTATCACACCCGGTCAGGAGTAAGTCAGGGGTCTGTGCTCGGACCATTACTGTTCTTGCTCATGATTAATGACTTGCCGGAGGTTCTCCAGCACACCAAGTGCCTCATGTACGCGGATGATCTAAAGCTGTACCGTGAAATAAGATCTGAGGAAGACTGTGTAGCTGTGCAATCGGATATCGAAGCAGTGTGTCAATGGAGCATTGAAAACAAATTAGAATTCAATGCTTCGAAATGCCATGCCATGAGCTTCGGTCGAATGCGATGTCCTGTCAGCTATGATTACCAACTTCGAGGACAGTCAATTATGAGATCGCAGCACATTAAAGACCTTGGTGTTACATTCGACCGAAAGCTTAACTTCCACGAGCACATCGATTTGGTAGCAAAAGACTGTTTCAAGCGCCTAGGATTTATTCTCCGAAACACGCGGGACTTTAACAGCATTCAGGCTCTGGGATTGATTTTCAGTGCCTTAGTCCGCAGCAAACTAGAATCGAGTGCTTGCGTGTGGAATCCACACGAAAGCAAGTACTCGATTCTACTGGAAAAGGTACAGAAGGCCTTTCTCAGATACCTGTATAAAAGGTGTTACGGCTACTACCCGTACATGTACCCTACGAAGTTCCTGCTGGGCAGTCTGGGGTACAATTCCTTGGAGGTCAGGAGAAAGCGCGACCAGTTGGTAACCGCGCTGAAAACAATTCATGGTCACATTGATGCTCCCGCCCTCCACGATCAACTGTGTCGGTTCCATGTGCCCGACAACTACTCGCGCTTTAGGAAGCACAAGCTGTTTGCCGTACCCGCGAGCCGAACAGTCGCGCGAGCGCGCTCTTTTGTTCCGCGCACCCTCTCCGCACTCAATGCTCTTCTGGAGGAATATCCTGAATGTGATTTGTTTGCGGATGACTGGAAGGATATCTTGTTAGTATGTCTGGAGTACTGTGAGAAGACAGTATGAAAGCGTGTACATATTAGTGTAAGTGGCATTGGCCGTTCTAATATGAAATATAAATAAATAAATAAATAAATAAATTGTATCTTACTTATATCCTCACCTCCCTCAAGGGACCCCGAAGCGGTAGGCAGAGGTGTATAGGTAGTACCTACACTTTAACTTACTTTAAGGTTTATGTCTTAGCTAAGTTAATTAACGCGTGCATCATACCTGGATTAATGACGTATCTGCCGACGTCACATTTCGCCATAAAGTTCCCATTGACGATGTCCTTCTCGTGTACCTTGTACAAGTAGTACGTGAAGTGTATATTCTCCATCCGCGAGACGGGGTGCGGGTTCAAAATCGGCAGCGTTTCCCAGGGGAACGGGTCCAACATCTGGGATTTGCAAAGTGACAAATATTTATGTCATTACACTATATATATATATACCTACTTCTTCACGACTGCCTCAAGGGTCCCCGTAGGGGTAGGCACAGGTGGGTATATGCTGTTTTCGCAATTCATCAACTGATACTTAGGAATAAAAAAAAATCATGTGTGGCGTTTTTATATACTCTACAAGAGTGCCAAACAAGCATACGCCCTACCTGATGGGAAGCGTTTACCGTAGCCTATTTACGCTCACGATACCGAAGTATCACTTGCACGTTGCCACTCTGTATTCGGAGAGTTCTACTGCGTTGGCAGCATAATGAGACTAATCCCTCTGCTGCCAACACAATATAACTATCCTCTCCCCTGCCCAAGGAGCTCATTATTGGAAACCTTATTCACCGCGTAGGAACACAACACAAAAAAATGCGTTATTTGGCTACTGACTTCTATAAGGTGGCGGTCCTGCCACAGTCGGGCAGCTTTTTTTTTTATACCACATGGGTGACAAACAAGCATACGGTCCGCCTGATGGTAAGCGGTTACCGCCGCCTATGGACGCTTGCAACACCAGGGGTATCACTCGCGCGCTGCCGACCCTGCTCCAAATGGGAATGGGAAACCTATACTAGGTGTTTTAATATCATGTGTTTATCAACGAGAAACTGGCCTGTTTCACACACGAATGTATATATGTAGCAATGATAGATATTGGACACTCACCTCGTCTACAATCAATATAACAGGATATCTCTTAGCTTTCTTCAAGCCAAGTTCGTCGTTGTCTCTCCACTCCATCGCGAGTTGGGAGAACGCCCTGATGCCATCGACCAACGTGAAATGATGAAACGTTTCGAAACACCTCGAAAGACATTTTAAACACAATTCGCTTACTAATCTAAACTCTTTGGTACAATTCTGGCAGTCGTTTGGTAGACTCTGTCGCACATCTTCAGGGTTGCCATGTTCGGTCAGAATTCTTCTGATACACGTCTTAGTCTGTTGCGATTGCAACACTGGACACGTTTCTATTAGGTTGTAGAGGAGGAATTTTTGTTTTTTCGTCAGTTTTACAAAGCTGGAAAGAAAAGATTATGTATGTCACTAACCTAAAGCCATACATGGTAACCTTTTATTTACACAATAGCGCGTATTAAACATATCTATACAAATAAATAAAATCGGAGTGTCTGTTTGTAATATTAAAATAACCGCTTTTTACTAAATGCATATGAATGTATACACGGTATGAAATAAATATATATTTTCAAATATATATTTGAAATATTTTTGTCTGTCTGTCTGTTTGTTCCGGCTAATCTCTGAAATGGCTGGACCGATTTTGACGGGACTTTCACTGGCAGATAGCTGATGTTTTATTTTAAAACTAAACGATAAGTTTTTGTTAATATGCACGTGGACGAAGTTGCGGGCACAGCTAGTATGTAATGTTAATGCATCATAAATAATTGACACAAAGCAAGTAAAAGATAAGATTGCCGTCGGTGGTGCAAAGTGGTCAAACAGAAGGCTCTGGACAGAGACTTTTTTTTTATACCACCGGTGTTAAACAAGCATGCGATCCACCTGATGGTAAGCGGTTACCGCCGCCTATGGACGCTTGCAACACCAACAGAAATGATTTCCACTCACCCCCAGTCAGCAATGGTCCTGTCGACAGCATCTATAACCTTTCCCTTCAATGTTTTGTTGATCAGTTTCCCGGTGAGCAAGCTGCTCCACCCGCCCAGCCAATCTTTTTCCATTAGATTTATCACACTCTGGAAATATACAATTATCTCAATATATAAGAGCCATGGTGACTGTACTAATGAGTTTTTCTGAACTAAAGTACAGTGATAAGTCACACCGCGAGCTTTACGGTGAAGGAAAACATCGAGAGGAAACCTGCATACGTCTGAGAAGAAATTCTAAGGCGTATGTATAGTCGTGCTTGAGTAACGGCGATGGACTCGCCATCTGTCACGTTGGCACCTAATAAACCTCTGGCGGAAAGTGGGTGTGTGGGTGTTGCCTATACACCTCTGCCTACCCCTTCGGGGACCCTTGTGGGAAGGCGTGAGGATCTGATTATATTTAAATTACGCGTCACGTTGTTGGTCCGCAATGGACTCCTAAACTATATAACCGATTTAAATCAAATTTGCACACCATCTGCAGTTTGGTCCAACTTGAAAGATAGGATAGCTTACATCTCAGTACATAGTCGCAATATTATTTTATTGCAAATTATTTGTCTATTATTATTTGAAAAATATCTGTCAGCTCCAAACGATTCTAGTAGATGGAGTCGAGAACGCTTTAGATTCACAATTGGACCCGATAGGTGGCGCTGCGATCGTGTTACGTGTATCATACCTTCATCCTTAAGTCAATATCCTCGCGCCGACTCCAATAGTTCTGCACCAGTCTCTTGTTGTTCAAGAACTGGGCGTTGTCAATAGTTTTATAATTCTCATCGAGCACAGAGTACAGTTCCCTGAACAGAGGCCTCTCTCCTTCTGTTGGAAAATACAGATTAATAAATAAATACGGAGGACGGAAACGTTAAGAGTACTCGAAACCGACGAGCATGTATGAAGTGGCTGATGAATGTGGACTAAGCGAAAGTATGTAAGTCTAGAGAGAACTGGCGCTCTATAATCTCTGCCTATCCCGTTAGGGACTCGGCGTGATGATATGTATGTATGTATGTAATCTATACTAATATTATAAAGCTGAAGAGTTTGTTTGTTTGTTTGTTTGTTTGTTTGTTTGAACGCGCTAATCTCAGGAACTACTGGTTGGAATTGAAAAATTCTTTTTGTGTTGGATAGTCCATGATTCTAGGAAGGCTTTAGGCTATATAAAATATAAATAAATAATAGTTAATATTTAAAAAATCTCTGAAAAGTGAGTGTGCGAAAGAGACAGACAACAAGATTCTGAGACGTTTTCAATATATTGACAAATACTCTGTCAGAGTGACGTGTAAATTTTGACGGTAAAGGTGCGTTCCACTAAGCGCCCACAACAATGAAAATTCTCCTATACCTAATCGATCCACATAACGACCGCGGTCGTTGTGCTCGCGGCGAAAACGTCAATTATAATGTCATAACTTACGCTCACGACGGCCCATCTAAAAAGGTTTAAAACACCAATAATATTAAATATAAAAAAAAACATTATATTTTTTTTCAATATAAATCTATTTAAATTAATCAAGTTTATTTTCAAGGCTTACAGATTATAAACTAACATCTTAAATCTTTTGCTTTCTTTTTACTAACTCGCCGTTTGTATTATTTGAGTATTGTATGAGGTTACGACAGTAACGCTTACAAGCAAACTGTGGTCGTGAGCGTGATCATTGTGAACGCTTAGTGGAACGCACCCTATGTATAGCTTGACTGACATTTCATTCAAGTAGTAGTTTCGACAAACCTCAAATTACAGTTTCTTTCATAACAACAAAAGCAAAAAGATGTTTGTTGTGTTTTAGTGTGAGTTTCATAATTAATCGTCGTATTTTATTAGTAATACCACCCGTAAGGCGTCAAAATATCCGTTGGCGCACACCAGTTCGATCGCAGTGTAATGCAAGTCCTATTCAATCGCAGTGTAACGCAAGCCCAGTTCAATCTTCGAGCCAATGAGACTGAAGAACAGCGTAGGCAATGGTAAATACAAATTTCTCCAGATTTATTTCCTGGGGAATTCTGAAGAAGAAGTAAATGAACGCTGTTCGCAGATATCATTTAGCAGTTACAACAACTTTTGCATGAACATAATCAGTTGATCCAATTGTTCAAAACTGTCTTACAAGTAATGTGATGCCATCGGACAATCAGAAAATAGTGATCACAGCAGACAAGCGACCTGCAGGAGACAACATGTCATGAGAGAGGCATCAATGCACCAATGTTAAATGATGTTGCCTTAATCGTGATTGGGGAGAATATGGAGTCTCGCAATATTGTAATGTAACCAAGAAATGATGCCATCATCCTTCAGCATATTAGGGCAAATTCTCACCTCTTATCAAAATAATCTAATATCCATGTAACAATAAATGAATATAAACTACACCTAAACAATACTTTTAATGCCTAACTTTTTAACATAATAGTAATGTTTCAAACTACTTAACCCTTTCGTTAACAAGTCAGCAGGCATTTCAGTAGTTGGCAAATTGCCTTGGCATTGAAATTTTGACATTGAAAAAATGGCATTGCCATGTACTCGGCCTCAGTACTGGACAATGCCACTGTTGGTTGTTTTCTGCATTCATATGATATTACAGTACCAGACAATTTAAAACAGAAACCTGTATAAGATCTCCTGTCAATAGTATTTGATGTCCAATCTGAGTCTACAAATCCTTCTAAGTTTTTATTATCATTTGTAAACATTAAACCATAAGATTTTGTTTTATTTAAATATTCTAACACTCTCTTTGCGTTTTTCCAGTGAACTGCAGTAAAACAATTGTTAAATTGGCTTAAATAGCTGACACTGTAACTGATATCTGGGTGTGTAAGTATAGACAAATACATAAGACTTCCTATCAGTTGCTGATAAGGATATTATTTACAAACATTTTCTGACTTATACAACTTCAAACTACATTCAATAGGAGTATCAACAACATTACAGTTTGACATCTTAAACTTATTATGTTCGACAAAATGCTCCTGATCTAATGATATACAACCATTTTTATATACTTTTACTCTCATACCTAAGCATTCTTTCACTTGCCCTGAATCTTTAGTTTTGAAATTTGACATTAAACTATGTTTCAGTTCATCTGTCAATGCCTTGCTACTGGAAAATATGAAAAATCATCGACAAACACAGTTTTTAAAATTTGTTCCTTATTTACCTTTTACTATATAAACATGGTTCCAATTTAGACTTAATATAACCCTGGCTTAACAAACAATCATCTACTTTTTTATTCCACTGCCTTGCTGATTGTTTCAGTCCATAAATTGCATGTTTTAGTTTGAGTACACTGTTACTCTGACATTCTAAATTAGGTGGTACTTGCATGTATACTGTTTCATCAAGGTACCTAGCCATTTAAAAATGCAGTGTTAACATCAAGATGAGTAATTTCTAAATTTAACTTTACACTTAAAGAAAATAACATTCTCAAAGTTGAGTGTGTTAATACAGGTGAGTATGTTTCTTTATAGTCCACACCTTCTACTTGGGTAGAGCCCTTAGCGACTAAACGAGCCCTATATCTCACTTTATTATCACTTTCAAACTTTCTTTTGAAAACCCAAATTTTAAATTATTTACACAAATTCTAGAGCAAGTGAATGAATTTGTATATCTAGGAAGCATGTTCACACGAGATGGAAAGTATGAAAAAGATATTGAAAGAAGGCTAACTGCCGGTATTAAGGTGAATGGGGCCATGTCGGTGTTGATGGCCAGCAACGGTTGCTGTCCACAGCGTGATATTTGTGCCTACTTTATTGTATGCAGCGAACCCTGGGTATGTCAGAGGAAGTATGAAGATAGCTTAAATGCAGCTGAGATGCGATATCAGCTGCGAAAAACGTGCGGAGTAACGATCTTAGTTCGAGTCCGGAATCAAGAGATTCGCAAATCAACTGGCGTGAATCAGGGCGAGATTGAAAAGATGAAGAAAGGCATGCTACGCTGACTTGGACATATAGTAAGGTTGAGTGAAGAAAGATTGACGATACAGATATACAAAGCAAAAGTGTGTGCAAGAAGACGCAGAGGAAGGCCACGTTCCAACTACCTGGATCAAATCGATCGGACGCTCAAGGACGGGAACGAAAAGAGTACTCGAAACCGACGATCATGTATGAAGAGACTGATGAATGTGGACGAAGCAAAAGAAGTATAAAGTCTAGAGAGAACTGGCGCTCTATACTCCCTGCCTACCCCCTTAGGGACTTGGTGTGATGATATGTATGTATGTATGTATGTAAATTTTCACCCATGCGAAGCTGGGCGGGTCAGCTAGTAAATAAATATAAATAAATACCTGGGACAATTCCACACAAATTGACCTAGTCCCAAATTAAGCAAAGCTTGTGTTATGATAACTAGACAACGATATATTTACTTATATAGATCGAACCCGCGACCTCAAGTTTTGCAGTCAGGAGCTCTAACCTCTAGACCAGAATAGCGTCAAGATTATAATTAACAGCTGTGCCGTGAGGTTACCGCGTGAAATTGTATTTCGTTAATGGAGATTATTTTCATCGAGCTAATAATCTACCCGTGTGTAGTAGTAGTAGTAGTAGCGCAGAATTTCATCCAAATCCGTTCAGCCTTTCTAGTGTCAAATCAATTATCAAACATCAAAAGCGTACTTAACAGACATACATACATACATACATACATACATATCATCACGACGGTCCCTAGCGGGGTAGGCAGAAAGTATAGAGCGCCAGTTCTCTCTAGACTTACATACATCTTACGCTTCGTCCACATTCATCAGTCTCTTCATACATGCTCGTCGGTTTCGTGTACTCTTAACGTTCCCGTCCTTGAGAATTTGATCCAGGTAGTTGGAACGTGGCCTTCCTCTGCCTCTTCTTGCACACACTTTCGCTTTGTATATCGGTTTCGTCAATCTTTCTTCACTCATCCTCTCTATATGTCCAAACCAACGTAACATGCCTTTCTTCATCTTTATAATCACGCCCTCATTCACGCCAGATGATTTGCGAATCTATTAACAGACAACTTTGCGTATATAGCTTCGATAAATTATTACTGCGTCAGCGTGAGGGGTCAGTGGCATGTAATTTTTTTACGCTATAAAGTTGGCCGGTTCTCGGCTAACAGAATAAATTAATGATAGCCATGCTTGGCAATGATTTGATCTTCTTGAAAACAATTGTGTAAATTAAATCTATGTTTTTGTATACCACTAAGGTGAGCACACGAGCATACTATCTGCCTGATGGTAAGCGGTTACCGTCGCCTTTGGACGTTTGCAACACCAGGGATATCACTCGCGAATTGCCTACCCTAACCCCCCTCTCGCTGTATTTATCCAACACATATTTGATAAATACATACATAATATCTACAGGCCTTACAACGCAGCCACTTTTCACCAGAGATATATTTTAGGTCCAACGTGACAGATGGCGAGTCCATCGCCGTTACTCAAGCAAGACTATACACATCTTTGAATTTCTTCTCAGACGTATGCAGGTTTCCTCTCGATGCTTTCCTTCACTGTTGAATCAATCATCAATGTAGTTTCGTTGCAAACAAACCTTTGGTAACATTGGCGGGGATGTTGACAGTGAGCGGCCCCAGGCCCACGTCCTCCAGGTAGTCGTTCGTGAACACGCTCAAGTATATAGAATCTATTTCGCTCCTGTACTCGTTGAATGACTCCAGATTCTCATTGGGGTTGTATGGGGCTGTTATCTGTACTATTGTCCATTCTGTTGACACACAATCTATTGTGAACAAGTTATTTCTGAAGAAAAAATACAAGTAGACATAATACATATATATCTACACACACACACCCAAACGCACGCACGCACGCACGCACGTACACACGCACACACACAGACACATACACACACACACACACACACGCACATACGCACGCACGCCGTTACTCAAGCACGACTACACATACACGCATTTGAATTTCTTCTCAAGCGTATGCAGGTTTCGTCTTGGTCTTTTCTTTTACCATAACTTCTATTACCAGAAAATAGTTGAATGGCTTTATAGAGTTTAAGACAATAATCAAATAGCCTATAATGGCAGATTACATGCAAATATTTAATACATGACATTCAAAGTGTTCCAGGCTTGTGTTGAATTGAAGATTTAGTCTTTATAATGGTAACCACGCACACCTTTTGGCAACTCCTTCAATATCTTTTCAAAGTTTTTAACATTGTTTTCCTTTGTAAATTTCAGGTATCTCATGTGTAAGGGTAAATCCTCTTCAATTGCCAAAGTTTCCAGTACATTTGTAACATCCTCTGTACCAGTTAGAATATCAAAAAACATGTCTTCATTTGTATTTCTGTAAAAAAAGTATTTTATTACTGATGAGAGGAGGGAGGCTTTCAAATCAAAATCAAAATATTTTTATTTCACATAAGCCTAGATGGGCACTTATAAAACGTCGAAAAAGGTGAATGGTTCAGGTATAACGTTTCCATGGAGAACTGGCAAGAAACTCCATGGTTACTCTTTTCAAATCATTTGGTATACAATAACAATATTATTATGTTACAGTATTAGTACTTTATAGATAGACATAGATAGCTTTAAATAATAAATCACCGGATTATCAACATGTGGAATGTGGACTCAACAAGGCTCTCGTTCAATAATTGGATCGAAGGCTTGATACAGAAAGCAGTGCTACTTGATATGGAATGTATTAGGTTCAAAGAAATGTATTTCTCATAAAAACATGAAGTTCAATTATGATAAGAATACAAAGAAACTTAAAATAATAATAATATATCCTCACGCCTTCCCACAAGGATCCCCGAAGGGGTAGGCAGAGGTGTATAGGTAATACCCACACACCCATTTTCTGCCAGAGGTATATTAGGTGCCAACGTGACAGATGGCGAGTCCATCGCCGATACTCAAGCACGACTATACATACGCCTTTGAATTTCTTCTCAGACGTATGCAGGTTTCCTCTCGATGTTTTCCTTCACCGTAAAGCACGTGGTGTGACTAATCACTGTACTTAAGTTCAGAAAAACTCATTGGTACAGTCGGGATTCGAACTTGCGACCTTTGCGTTGCAGGCAACTGCTCGAACCACTCGGCCACCACAGCACAAAGAAACTTAACATATTTATGGTTTTCTCTGGAGCGCATGCATTATAAGGAGGTTTCTTTCCCTGGGACCCTAGCCACTGGCACCTTGGACCCTGATGTATGTAGGTAGCACACCGCCTACCCCTTCAGGCACCCAGTGGAAAGGCGTGAAGATATAATTTTAATACAAGCTTATACTTACATCACCTCAGCATGAGCTAATTCATTTATGGGTTGAATGCAGCTTTTTATATTGTGCAGTTTGTTATCTGAAAATATATTAATTCATTGTTATTTGCAATACATACTTTGTGAGACATTACATACATATCATAACAGCATGTCTGTCTAAGGGTAGGCGGAGATAGTAGAGATCCACTTATCTCTTGATTTATATATTGGCCTTATACATGCTCAGTTTATCATGATATAAACACATTGCACTGTATAGGTACGTAAAGATAATATATTTATATTTTAAATGCAAATGTTTGTTGTATGGCTCAACAGAATTAGATGAAGCATGGCACATAAATAGGTGGAAAATTAAAAACTACCAATGAAATAAAAAATGTACACAGGTGAACCCACAAGGCACAGCTAGTAACCAAATAAATGCTCACCAGCAGCTTTCAACTGCTCATCTCTATAAACTGCCATTGTGCGAAGAGTAGCTGACACTGCTTCACTGAAGTAGAATGCACATCCTGCATCATCATTATTAACTAGACACTCCTCTGCCATTAACTTTCTACCACCTACAAAAAAAATGTGTTTATAACTATTGATTAAAAGAAACATAGTTATCATCATGCCAAGCTCCTCGCACTGTAGTAAGAGAACTCTATAAACTTACAGACCTCTTCCAGTTCATCAACATCCATCGGTTGCTTAATGAATCAAATATTTTGTTGTTACCCAATGCCTGGGCAGAATGAATGGCTGTACTGTAATTGCTAGTAAGTGTTGCTAAATAAATGCATCCATATTATTCCTCTAAATAAAAGCTCAGAGATAATTCATAATAATCTAGGTCTGTAAGTCTAGAGAAAACTGGTACTCTAAACTCTCTGCCTAACCCGTGACGGCGCGTGGTAATATTAATCTACTTATCTTGGTATAGTGCCCACATGATATAGTGCTTGGTATAGTAACGGCAACTAAACTACCAACTGAATAATAATTTAAATATGAAAATAATATATTTTTAAATAGTGGCAGTATGCTTCAAATAAATCCTAAAATAATTGTGTAATATGGTACATAGACTTAATCTTTCCATAAAACCAAGAATGTAAATCGACTGCTTACTTTGATAATTCATTCCGTTTGGAGTCGCAGGAATTTCGTTAACATATTTATGCAGTATATTTTTGTAAAGCGGCTGAGTAAAATTGATCTCATTTGTGAATATGTCGAAGTCTTCCATTATTTAAGGTAACTTTCTTTCGAAAAAACCAGCGCAACAATATCAAAACAATAAGTTGAACGAACAACCAAGAATGCGGTTCTTTTTCAAATATTTAAATTTGACAGACGTAATACTTTTTGTTAAATAATATATTCATGGCCCGGATAGTAGTCTTTCAGTCGCATACATTTTGAAACCGCTAAGGACTGCGTGATATACATTATGAAACACTATTGTTAATAAATATTTTTGTTTTTGTGCATTTCAGTAATTTTCGGAGTTTTAGAGAGAATCTAAAGTCTTTAAGTCAAAGGAAATGTAGGTAATTAATTCATTCGCAACATGAGCATATTATGAATACTTTATTAGAAATTCATTTCAATATAAATCTCAATGGTTTCTTAAAATATACATTAAATAAATATCTTGGGACAACAATTCCACACAAATTGACCTAGTCCCAAAATAATACATTAAAACATGTATTATTCACTAAACAAAACAACAGGCTTGAAACAGGGGTAAAAATAGCGCAATGCGAACTTAAAACTCATCAGGACAGACTATCGTAATTTAAATCTGCTATCTGAAATTTTATTGTAACTTTTTAAACTACTCGACAACCACGGAATTAGGTAATTTATCTTTCCATTTAAGATGCATGAACAAGTATCTAATTATATGCATAACTATAGTATGAGTCATTCGCACTCCATGTAAGACACGTTAATTGTAAACCTAGACTGTAATCTTTGACCTAGACTTAAGAGCATAGACTACTAATTATGTTACTAGACTAGTAGACTAAGTAGATGCCAATGTATTATACATATTGCCATTCTATTCTTCCTCATAGTTTATAGTATCTTCCACTAATGTTTGAGTATTGTCGGTACGCACTGATTACATATGAGTGCACACGCACACTACAATTAATACTCGGGTCATACTACTCGAATCCCACGACTCCTTCGACTAGATATTGGTGGGGCGCGTATTCGTGGATGTCACCATCTATATTATTTCTTCACGATACAATATTTCTCAGAACTCTGTACAACACTACTCGGGACAGGACACAGATGTAAGTTCATTGAGAACTAGCGCTCTACCCTCTCTGTCTACTTCAAAATGGCTCGGCGAGAACGATAAATGGTTAACTACTGTGCCTCGCGGTTGCACTCGGCGTGTTGATATGTATGTATGTGTGAACATAAAAGATGGATTAGCTTCAAATTATCATACATAGCAGATTTATATTAGTCTTAGTTCACGCACCGTGTAACAAATCTGCATAGGTACTTACCTATCTGGTTAACTTTGAGCTGTATTCATTTCAGAAAATATACAATTAATATCTTGACGACCGTCTGGTCTAGTGGTTAGAGCTCCTGACTGCGAAACTTGAGGTCGCGGGTTCGAATCCCGCTGAGAGTACGAATATTTGTACCTTAGTCTTGGATGTCCTATGTATTTAAGTATATATTTATCTATATAAGTAAATATATCGTTGTTTAGTTACCATAACACAAGCTTTGCTTAATTTGGGACTAGGTCAATTTGTGTGGAATGGTCCCAGGTATTGAAAAAAAATATATTTATAATTATGTCTAAATTAGGTAAATTGTAGTTTCTAACTCATTTGACCAACGATATTTTCGCACGGATGGGGCAATACAATAGCTTGAAAACTTTCATCACAAATGCATGCGACTAGTATCATTTAAATTATTAGATAAGTAAATAGATAGGTTGATTTTTCGGGAATCTTATCGGCAAAATTTCGGGAATGATACATATACGTATCATCACGCAGAGTCCCTAACGGGGTAGGCAGACCGCGTAGGGCGCCGGATCTCTCTATCTAGGTAGTTGGAACGTGGTCTTCGTCTGATTATAATATTTGTGGGATGTACGACTTGAAAACTGGAAGGAAAGTTCCCAATAGTCGGTAGGTATCCAGTCCAGCTCGAAACAATTAAGCAGCAATCTTTTAACCGGCTTCAAAAATGGAGGATGTTTCTCAATTCGAGCGTAATACATATTTAACTGTCTCTTAGCTTTGGTCAACCAATCTGTCAATTTAACAGCGAATAAGGTTTGTATGTACGAACATCAAAGTAAAGAAAGCTGAATCGTGTTTTAGCAAAACTAGATACCTAACATTTATTGGGAACTACCCTCCATTTTTTTTATACCAAAGTAGCGGCTAAGAAGCATGCGGTCCGCCTGATGGTAAGCGGTTATCGCGCATATATATGTACGTTTGCAACACCAGGGTATTTCTCGCGCGCTGCCGACCCTGCAGGAACCTTTTCCCACCCTTCTTGAAGCACTCCCAGCTGTACTCTCCAGAGAAAACATCAACGGGGAGCTCATTCAACAACCCGAGCTTTTTAGTTGTACATTCATGCATAGGTATACATATGTACATATCATAACGTTGCGTCCCATACGGTAAAGACAGTCAGACAGAGAGAGAGTAGAGCGCCAGCTCTGTCTAGACTTGCATACACTTTATCCACATCTTAGTGTTACCTCTAAGTAGGTATCTAGTTGTATCCATCATATTTACATTTGTGTGTGGGTGGCGTCCTAGTTCCGAACGCGCGTGCGCCGACACTAGCTGAGAACAAATTACAAGTAGGTAGGTATGAGTTGGAATATAAAGCGACAAATTTGCGATGCAAAGGAGATATGGTACATCGAAGCGAACGTACGAAGCAAAAGAGATATGTAAGTGTAGAGACAACCCCTTTGCCCGATTAAGTAGCAAGTTCCCGGAACACACGCTACGAGAGACAATACAAAAAAAAAATGGCGTACTAGTCTCTCTGCCTACCCCATTAGGGACTCAGCGTCGTGACTATATGTGTATAATATAAGATATCATATAGAAGATAGTTTAGGTAGTGCTTAATAGCTGTGGTTCGAGTGTCTGCGACACAAAGATCGCAAGTTTGAATCCCTACTGTTCCAATGAGTTTTGCTGAACTTCTTCCTGAGTGTGAATAATAACTGTACTTACAGTTATTATTCACACCACAAGCTTTACGGTGAAGAAAAACATCGAGAGGAAACCTGCATACGTTTGAGAAGCAATTCAAAGGCGTATGTATAGTCGTGCTTGAGCTACGGCGATGGACTCGCCATCTGTCACGTTGGCACATAAAAAAAACAAGTATATCTCTATAACTATTCTTTATATGGTTCTTACGCACGTTTCAATAAGGTGCAGGAATGCTAATCACGCGACCGACCTACACCAACGAGGCACGGCACCTAAGACCCCCGTACCAAACAACTCAACAAAACAAAGTTGACACGATGATATCACAATATAATGATGGACTTGTAAATGAGCTAATTACATTGTCGCGTCTTTATTTTTGTTGCACTTTCTACTCGTTGAATAACGAGCAATGGAGAGACATTGGAATAATAATTAGGCAGGCGTAGCCATTGAATTCCATCACAAACGTAGGTGAGCATGCTTGTATTATGCAAGCGGAGTATCACTGCACATCTATACAAATAAATAAAATTGGAGTGTCTGTTTGTAATATTAACATAACCATTTTCACTCAATGCATATGGATGTATACACGGTACATATACCAAAATATTATTTTTTAATTTTTGTCTGTCTGTTTGTACCGGCTAATTTCTGAAACGGCTGTACCGATTTCGACGGGATTTTCACTGGGTGATGTAAAAAAGAGTAACTTAAGCTACTTTGATTTTAGGCATTAGGCATTTTAGGATGATAGGCGCAGCTAGTCTATACTAATATTATAAAGAGGAAAGATTTGTATGTAAGTATGTTTGTAACGAATTGATATTTTTTAGGGATGAAACATATCCTATGGGACACCAGCTAACAATCTATCTGCAGGTTAAATATCATCTCATTCCATTCAGTAGTTCTTGTGTGAGAAATGAACAATATTCCGGCAAACATTCAGATTTTATAATGTTGGTAGGAGATCCCTCGCCGAGTCTGTCTGTCTGTAGGAACGTTAAAAAATACTTAACGTATTATGGTGGGGTTTTCCTCGTCATTCAGATGTTTTCACGGCTTCCGACAAGGGTCTAACAACACCATCTATTAGCTAAAAATATCTCCCGTCCACGTTCCAACTACCTGGATCAAATAGATCGGACTCTCAAGGACGGGAACGTTAAGAGTACTCGAAACCGACGAGCATGTATGAAGAGACTGATGAATGTGGACGAAGCGAAAGAGGTATGTAAGTCTAGAGAGAACTGGCGCTCTATACTCTCTGCCTACCCCGTTAGGGACTTGGCGAGATGATATATGTATGTCTCCCGTCCATAGGCGGCGATAACCGCTTACCATCAGGCGGACCACATGCTGTTCTTGTTACTAGTTCTTCAGAAAAGGGCTTTGAAACAAACAGAATCTGTCTTGAGCAGTATAAAAAAGTAGGTAGGTATAAAAAATTATGGTCAATTGACTGTACAACGACCTCGGAGATATCAACAGTAAATATGTAATACCTAAACTCTACCTTTATATAAGCATTAACATTTTTCCACCAATTATTATTCAAGGACAAACAGCTGCTTTACGTTTCAAAAATAATCCTATGATCTAATAAATTGCTTTAGCCTTGACTCAACCGAATTCTACGAGGGATTTGGTTATGACATCAGTCAACTCACAATTTTCAGTAAAATTAAGTTTACTACTTGCATTCCCTTGTGTTAAATTGCTGTAAGCAAAATTGCTGTAAGCAAAATTGCTGTAAGCAAAATTGCTGTAAGCAAAATTGCTGTAAGCAATTTAACAGCCAAAGTTTTCGGACAAACTTTGTTAAGACATGTCAATGTCGCCTCTTTTAAGACATACATGGGTCCTCGAAGGGGTATGCAGAGGTGTGTAGAAACCACACACCCCCTTTCCGCCCGAGATATATTTTAGGTGCCAACGTGGTAATCTATCGCCGTTTCTCAAAGCACGACTAGACAGATATTAACCTTTGAGAAGCAATTCAAATGCGTATGTATGTACATATAATACGTGCTTGAGTAACGGCGACTGACTCGCCATCTACGAGTTAACACCTAAAATATATCCCTGGCGGAAATTAGGTGTGTGGGTACTACCCATACACCTCTGCCTACCCTACCGGGGACCTTTGTGGGTAGGCTTGAGGATATATTATATTATTTTGTTCTAAACTAGAAAAAAATATGTACAAATGAAATAAATAAATAAGTATACTCTAATTATGATAATAAT
Source organism: Drepana falcataria (assembly GCA_945859725.1). Taxonomy (NCBI): domain Eukaryota; kingdom Metazoa; phylum Arthropoda; class Insecta; order Lepidoptera; family Drepanidae; genus Drepana; species Drepana falcataria. Next base: position 1,403,288 of record OX243941.1, on the reverse strand, counting down.
TGTGTGTATTAAAATAATAGCACATGTGTATTTTACAACGTTTTTATTTATAATAAACATAAACAATGCGCAAACCTACAGTTTGTCACATTACCTACAATCGACACGTTGGTCGTAAGCAATTAAACTCTGGTAAATGACCGTTTCCGAACACGAAACAGACTTTATTCTTATATTGACTAACAAAATGCTTGTTACACATAGTGGCACTGATAAAAACATACAAATTCGTGTGTTTTTAACCGTGCGTAAGGCACAAAACAAACTTAATACATAATACGAAACATATATTTTAGCAAGTGTATATATTATGGCCAAAAGAGGAAACTTTATCTCGTATTTCATTTTATATAAGATAATAAAATTTAGATTTTAAGTATCTTTAAGGATATTATAATGCGTAACTATTGAGGTTACAGTAATGCTCAATGATGGCTAACATAATGTATATATTCTAAAGTAAATATAATTAAACATCAGTCAAAAGTTCATTCAAGTGTGAAATCTACCCGTCTTAAGATTTTAATTATCACAGAATTAATTTACATGCCTTTTCAAAGTACCCACTAACGTCACTACGTTGTAAAATTTATTGAATGTATATTAATATGCTAGCCTTCATTAATTGCATTTATCTGTAATAATAAATGTAGGTTTGATTTGGAATTAATCTTGGGTAGATACAAATACTGATAGAATAATGTAGAAATGTGAAATAATACGTTTGAAAAAGCGACTAATTACGGCTAAAAAGCAATAAATATCACTTAATTTTGTAATACATCTCTATACAGTGTAATAATAACACAAGATAAACTATTCGAATTGATTCAACATGCTTATAAATACATTCGATTAGTTGTAAAAATCGCAAGTTACTTGATATATAACAGAGTAAGGTATATTTTGCATCTGGTCTAAACAACTAAGTGTTAGTTGTACGCGCGGGCAATAGTACTAATTTATAAATTACTAAGTTACCGTGACTTAAACATTGAATAAAATCTTTCTAAATTTCGTGTCACATAAATCTACAAAATACGTATAAAAAGTACCTACAAATTCTTTACACTTAAAAGGCATACGTCGGATATGACTCGAAGGCACAAAATTATCGTGTTATCAAAAAGTAAAGACATCGATCCTGCAGCCGCCCCTATTGTAAGCTGCAGTTTGATTAAATCCTACTTGATTGAGTAAATGATACATCTAACACACTATGTTAAAACGAATAACGTTGATTTGTCATAACTACCAGCACCACATCATTCCCACCATCATCACCCTTGGTCAACCCCCATTCGGGTGAACTTCACAACGAGGGCGCTCGATGTGTTATATGACTCTAAGATATGAAATTGATTTAATTATCTACCATAAAACACTTTAAAAAATTTGTTAACGTGATTAAAATACTAAATCTAAACGTTTTTGTTAAATATATTACATTAAAAAACGCTTATTGCATACGCCTATTATTGCCATTTTTAATATATTTTCTACCTGTTATAAAAAGTGGTTGATAAATATTATGCGGGTATTTACAGATAGCTCTCGTGTCGCTATCAACGGCACTTCATAGTTATCGTGATTTGAAGACGGAAAGATTACAGCATGCTAATCAATCTTTATCTTACTTCTAAATAGATGGAGAAAAATCTAGAGGCCTTCTGAACTATCACATTCAACATTTTGATGCTTAACAGGCAATAGCCAACGAAAATAAATATTATTAAATAAGAAAAGGTACAGCAAAAACTGTCGTTTCAAGATTATGGAATTGATTATGCTATTATGCGAAGTTACAGTTGCATCTGCAGTGTGTGCACGCACGTCTCCGCTTAAATGAACAAATAGCGTAGGCGTTTGTATGTTTTACAATGCAAGACCTCACAACATAGTTAATTATGTATTTATACATTTTTTCGCACAAACGCACCGCTATCCTACCCCCGCTAATTATAGCAGTTAATCGATTTATTGGGACGGTAGCAAGTGCAAAAGTTTCCACTTAAACTAAAAAGTAAAAATTGATCACAAGAGAAAAGAGTTTGAATCTACACCGTGGCACTCAGAAATCTCGAAGCTGCATCGACTGAGTGCCATCAAGACATGCTATTGATACCCATCTTTTTGCTCAATGGGCTCGCGTCCAGGACCCTCTCGTTGGCTTTGTCCTCCTCCCTGAAGTGAATACGAGTGATGACAATGTCTCCCGTACTGAGCGTCTGGGAGCCTATCTCCGCTTGCTTGGTTTCATTGAGATCATTACACTTAACATCATCAAAGTTTGAATTATGGCATTTGCAGCAACAATTATTTCTGTCTGTGTCTCCAATGTTCAAAATTTGGCTCAGGTTTGACCAATCCTTGTTTTTGAGTAAAGGCAAGGTCTGCTCCATTGTCTGGGAGAACCTGTCCTCCAGCTCGCCACTGAGCGGCGCCACGGCTGATAAGATCGCCTCAAGGCGGTTGATCTTCTCAACTTTGTCCATGTTAACATCTGACAATATCTCGTCCATCATTTGCATAGATTCAGTGAGGCTCGGAGGCTGCGTCGAGTGCGGCGAGATAGGATCCGACGGATTCGAATCCAAACTGGTCATCTCGTTTTCTCTCTCATCGTCATCGGAATCGGAATCCTTGTCTTGCCCAATGGCTTCCAATTTCTCCAATTTCTTTGATATTTTGTGACAGCCCTTTAGTTTCTCTTTCTCCTCTTCAGTCAGCTCTAAATACCTCAACAATCTTATTTCTCTATTGCTCAGCACAATGTTCTTGGTGGTTTCTGACAATTTTTGTTTGAGTTCACCAACTTCTGTGTTGATCTTCCTCTGCCTCTTGCGAAGTTTCACCTCTGTAGGCTGAATGTGCATAAACACTTGTTCATTACTCAGTTCTTCAAATAGCTGCTGGTTGTCAAGCCTAATATTAGCAGACATGTAAGCATAAATAGCTGGGTTCACAAGAGAGAGCACATCTGACGCAGCATATATGATCATATCCTTGGTCAGTGGTCTACGTGCCCAGTAGCGTTGGTCTCTGCGGTAAACATTTTTCAATTGTTCTTTCATGGGGTTCATTGGAGCATTGTAGAGTTCACACAAAGCATTTAAGCTAAGATTTTTCACTTTGTACACAGGCACACCCTGTTGTTGCAACTGTAGGACTGCGTGGGCAGCCTGTGTGTCGAATACACTCTTCAGAACAATTTCAAATTGGTTGTGTAAATTAACTGAATCATTCCTGCAGTCATGTATTATCTTAATAACATTTTCACTCTCTAATAAATCTTTTATTTTGCCTTCTATAACCATGCCGGGACAAGCCATAATGTCTAATATAAACACCTCTCCATTCATGGTCGCAATCTGGCACAACGTCAACACACCTTTGAGACCGAGGTTAATTCCTTCACAGTCAAAAGAAACTATGCTCTTTGTGTTGCGTTTAGGGGTTATTATGCTTTCAATCAATGTGGCGCACTCCCTAACATTGGCTATGACGTTGGTGGATTGAAGTACTTTTTGTCTCCAAGCTTCGCCCATCACATTGCTCCTCAAGCTAGGGGTGCCATTCATTTCTTCAGTACTCCTTGCATTCAAATGGTTATTGACCCTGTCTCGCACCATATTCTCTGCAAGATTCTTAATAACAATGGAATTAATCCTTTGTTTGAGTGTTTGGTTTGCAATATTGGCTTGTGTGCCGCGTGGAGATTCAATGGGGCTGAGTATTCTGTTTGCTGGACTTTGCTTGCCATCGGATGGGGTTGGACTAACAACCAATGGTGGGGCTGGGGACAGTGGCTTCTCTTCAGGCATAGGCTTTGGGGAATCAATCCTAGTTTTGGATTTTGCATTTAAATACATAACAGGTATTTTTGGTTTACTAATTAGGGTGACAAGATTCGCTTGAACATGAAAACTATCTGAGAATATTTTCAGAAAAGCGCTCAAGTCAGCCGGTGACTTGAACATTTGATACCAGTATTCCTGGGGAAACCGAGAGACAATTAAATGGAAGAGTTGGTCGACCATCACAGGACCCTTGGCCTCAATGCACTGAGCAACATAGTCTAATAACTGTTGGGCAGTGTCTGTATTTATATTAGCTACGGGTAGGTTGTGGAATTGTTCAGAGTTTGTGTGTGCATTACCTCTCCTATGATTCTCACTGACTAGAACGACGTTGTCATCGATGATCTGGAAGGTGTCAGGATGCTTCAGGAGGAAGTCTTTGAATTCCTTGATGCGCTGTCCGGAGATGTGACGCACCTGCGGGGACGCCTGGCTGCGGTGGCCGAGCAGGCTCTTGATGGGTACCTCCGTGCCATCGCCGTACTGCACCATCTTGGTGGCGAAGTACTCCTTCGCCTCTTCGATGTAGTCATTGTTTGACGAGGCGCCCGCCCCAAGCGGATGCTTCTGGAACGTGTTGATATCAACATAGTCCCCGTCTATGTTGAACAACGCCGGGTACTGGGCCAGGAACTTCTTCAGGCCCGACTGCGACCCGCCAGCTATCTGCCGCATCTCCTTGGTGAAGCCTTTGGCACCAAACTGGCAGGAAAGGTCGTGCAACGTGCGCGGCTCGCCTTTATCGAGCAGGCGTTCCACGAAGAACAACAGAGTGAGGTTCCTTGCGAGCTCATATTCCATTGATTCCATTTCCCTGCAGTTGGTGCCAATGTGTTTAACTTACACTAAAATATTTTCTACGTCTATGTGTCACCCACAACACCATGAAATTTTTCTTTTTCGTACTCGAGCCAGAGACAACAAGAGTACGTAAAGTGTTACTATATCTAATATTAAAACTTACCTTGTTAATTGTGAGTTCTAATCAGAAAACTATTTAGAGTTAGACAAATATAATTATCAAGCGTAAATTATAAAAAAAACATAAGGTAAAGTTTAATCTATGTTTTTCATCATTTATATTAGATAGACTTTGTAAGTCTATAAACTTTTTTAGACCTCATTATCTTTATTTATTTTCTTAACTATTCGATTTTCATACAATTTAATTTTAAGAGATAAGAGTATTAGGAGTTATCATTTCTTTTTGTATTGTCTCTCGTAGCGAGAGTTCCGGGAACTTTTGCTAATTAACCAGTCAATGGCGAGACCTAGGCCTCCAGCCAGGCACTTTATTTCTAAGCAACACAGCTAAGGGCACTCCCTGTGGGGTACGAACCTCGGCTTAGGGCGTTGCTGGATCGCGAGCTAGGGAGCTGGGCTGGACTGGTAATTTTATTTAAATATTATTTGGGGGCGGGGGTCGGAGATACTAGGAGTTATATACTTTTTAAAATAATCAATTACATTTCAAAATAATATTTATGTATATATATATATAATTTTGGACCCTTATGGGAAGGCGTGAAAAAAACTTTACGCCAGAGATATATTTTAGGGGCCAACGTGACAGCTGGCGAGTTCATCGCCGTTACTCAAGCATTGAGTTATTATTTGAATTACTTCTAAGACAGATGCAGGTTTCCTCCCTATGTTTTCCATCACCGTAAAGCTCATGGTGTGACTAATCACCATACCTAAGTTAAGAAAAACTCATTGGTAAAGTTTGGGGTTCGAACTTGCAACCTTTGTTTTGCAGGCAACTACACGAACGACTTCCTTATTATATTAACAAAATTTTTATAACCGACCCTAAGAACCGATTTTGCGTTTTGCGTTAAAATTCTAATGGTTTTTCATGTAAGTAAGATATTTTTGGTTAATTCAATATTGGTAAGTATCCCGTGATTAGAAGCTATCTTATGTGACATGGCAACAAGCATTCATAAAGAGTTACTTTGCCTTTTTAAATAACTGTACTTGGTGCGCTTTCATTAACATAACATCTATTAAATTGTTGGTGACTCTAATTGGTTTGCATAGTTTTTTTTTTCTATTTCTTAAAGGAGTTTTGTCGCACAGCGACTATGTCACTCCGTGATATAAAACTGGATATAAAAGTACTTAAAATTTACGCATATATAATTTTAATAAATATTTTATATCGTCAGAACTAGGATTCAAATAAAATGATAATATGATAAAATAAATCGTACCCTCGATAAGCGTACAATACTGGACCCAAATAATTTTCGTTAATAAATTTCTAGGTCTGTCAGTCTGTCCTGCACTGTCAGTGTCATTCATTGGTTGGTTGTTGTTGAGCTTGTCAAATTGATTGACATTTGGCATTGTAATATTCTTTCTCTACTCTATTCCCTCACAAGTTTTTAGAACTTGCAGGAATACAACTTCCGAATTTCGTCAAATTTATTGTATAAATTTCTTTAACATTTACTTTCTGTAAAGTTAAAGGATCCATTTAATTCGCCGTAACAACGATTGTACAAAATGGTGAGTGATAAATGTCTAAATGCTTGTATTCAATCATGTTTTCTTGTTGATACACCCATTTTGCGAATAGATCCCACTTGTTTCGAATATAATAACATACATTTAAGCTATATGTTGCAAATATTTTTGATTATATTGCAATCGAGTCGACGGCAGTACATATACATAGGTAAATATAGTGTACCTTACATATTATATTTTGTATTTTCAGTTAGTGTTAGTACTAGGCGATCTGCATATCCCTCACCGCTGCAGCAGTCTACCACCAAAGTTCAAGAAGCTGCTCCTCCCTGGTCGGATACAGCACATACTCTGTACGGGGAACCTCTGTACTAAAGAGTCATTTGATTATTTGAAGACATTAGCAAGCGATGTGCATGTTGTGAGGGGGGACTTTGATGAGGTATGCGTCACACATTAACTAGCTAGATCAAATCAAGCAGATACACAAGGATAGGAATGTCAAGAGTATGTGAAACTAGTTATCATGTTGATGAGATTGATGAACTGTACTTGTTGCGCGCTTTCATTAACATCTAGTAAATGGTTGGTGACTCTAAACATCTCTGTTGGTCTATGCATAGTTACAATAAATAACAAAAAGTTTTAAATCATTAACTTAGAGACCAAATAATAATGTTGAGGTGTTAAACAAATAAAACTTTATGAAAATTCTCATTTTAATTGTCATGCCTTATGTTGTTTATTGTAAAATACATCCTACATGATGAACTTGGATAAACTTGCAAAATTGGTCTGTAATTCTAGAGATAACTGGTACTCTTCTACCTCTGAGGGACTCAGTGTTCAAATGTTCTAATCAGCTCTAACCAGAGGCCTATAACTATATAGGTAACTAAAAGCCCAGGTGCTAATTCACCATACTGAATTGCTTTTCTTATTTCCAGAACACAACATATCCTGAACAGAAAGTGATCACAGTTGGCCAGTTCCGAATTGGCTTAGTCCATGGTCACCAGGTAGTGCCATGGGGTGATGAAGAGTCCCTAGCATTGGTGCAAAGGCAGCTGGATGTGGATATACTAATATCTGGCCACACTCACCGTTTTGAAGCTTATGAGCATGAAAATAAGTTCTATATTAACCCCGGCTCTGCTACAGGGGCATATAGTCCACTTTACAGGTAATGTGGGATTTGCATTGTACAATAGACAGTTTTTTTTTATTATACATACATACATACATATCATGCCAGGTCCCTAACGGGGTAGGCAGAGACTATAGAGCGCCAGTTCTCTCTAGAGTTACATACCTCTTTCGCTTCTCGTCGGTTCCAAGTACTCTTAACATTCCTGTCCTTGAGCGTCCAATCAATTTGATCCAGGTAGTTGGAACGTAGCCTTCCTCTGCCTCTTCTTGCACAGACTTTTGCTTTGTATATCTGTTTTGTCAATCTTTCTTCACTCATCCTTTCTATGTGTCCAAACCAACATTACATGCCTTTCTTCATCTTTACAATCACGCCCTCATTCACGCCAGTTGATTTGCGAATTCGATCTAATATCTTTACTCTGCACCTCATTTTTTTTTATTATCACTAGCTAAATAATATAAATAATAAATAAAACCTCCTGCAATACCTTAGTAGATTTGCAAGCTCTTATAAAAACTGAATTGGATGGATGGATTGGATGTTGGTCACTCAATCAATCAAATCATAGTCAATATTCCATAGATTCAATATACAAATTGCGATATAGTAGTAGTAGTAATCCTCACGCCTTCCCACAAGGGTCCCCGAAGGGGTAGGCAGAGGTGTATAGGTAATACCCACACACCCACTTTCCGCCAGAGGTATATTGCGATATACAATGGTGGCTAAGTTACGATTAGTGCGCTTGACCATTATAATTACAATATGTAAGCTTTTTTCGGCCTACAATGCTAGCCATGCATGACAATGAATTGTTCCTCTTGCAAAAAAAATATGTGTGTTAAAATCTTTCTATTGGCCTACGTAAAAAAGGGAACAAAGCATAAAAGGAAACTGGGAGTTTTATCCTCACGCCTTCCCACAAGGGTCCCCGAAGGGGTAGGCAGATGTGTATAGGTACTACCCACACACCCACTTTCCGCCAGAGGTATATTAGGTGCCAACGTGACTGATGGCGAGTCCATCGCCGCTACTCAAACACGACTATACATACGCCTTTGAATTTCTTCTCAAACGTATGCAGGTTTCCTCTCGATGTTTTCCTTCACCGTAAAGCTCGTGGTGTGACTAATCACTGTACTTAAGTTCAGAAAAACTCATTGGTACAGTCGGGATTCGAACTTGCGACCTTTGCGTCGCAGGCAACTGCTCGAACCACAAGGCCACCACGGCTCTGCCATTTCTTCTCTTGGCAGGTGTTTCTTGGAAACAATAAATCTTTTATTCAATGTAATACATTGAATAAAAGATTTAGATTTTGTTCTTTCCATTTTCAGGAATGCTACCCCATCATTTGTTCTGATGGACATCCAAAGTACCACCGTGGTGACATATGTCTACAAGCTGCTCGGAGATGAAGTCAAAGTAGAACGGATTGAGTACAAGAAGGCGTAATGTCATGTAATATGTTTTTTTATGTAATTGTATTGTAGATTATAAGGTTCCAGCAAAAAAGATAGATAGATCTTGTGGGCCTGCCCAGATGAGATAAAATTTAAAACAGATTTTTCTTTGTCATCTATGGATAAATGCAGGAAATCAAAATTAAATATATATTTTAGGTGAGTTAGGGGAAAATGCATACATAGGAGACGAAACTTAAGCCACAATACATGCCATGCAGTATCTGTCAGAAATCAAATCTTTTACCTGTGGTTATGCATGTGTCCATAGACTAAAACTGTTTACCATAAAGTGACTTTATTATTAACATACTTTTGTTTGCATATTGTGGGAATACTCTAGGCACGTCCACAAAATGGCAAATAGCAGGAAAATGTTATTGAGATTCTTTTGTAAAGCAAGATAAAAGCAGTATATTGTTTCAATCATAAATTAATATAAATGTATTATATGTTACTCTAAATAATATTATGTATAATGATATAAGTCGAAATATCTGAATAAAACGTCTAGTTTTTTTTTATTTTGTATATATGTGAGTATGTACGAGTGCAACAATGCAAATAACTTAAATGAAAGTTGTCTATGATTATTTATTTAACAACTATAAACACGTACAAATTGTCCATGTCATAATGTGCTCTTAGGAGATCAGAGTTATTAAATAAACATTAGGACCGCATGCTTGTTTGCCACCCAAGAGGTATAATAAAAAAAAAATTAAGACGAACCTTGGGTGTGGTTTACATACACACATACATATAATCACGCCTCTTTCCCGTAGGGGTAGGCAGAGACCACTTCTTTCCACTTGCTACGATCCTAACATACTTCTTTCGCTTCGTCCACTTTCATTATTCTCTTCATACATGCTCTTCGGTTTAGGGTACTCTTGACCTGACCTTTCTTCAAGACGTCCCTAATTTGGTCTAGAAACATCCGCCTAGGTCTACCCCTTCCAACACTTTCATTCACACTCGCCTTATACACTTTTTTCGTCAATCGTTCTTCATTGGGTGTGGTTTCTGGATGAACTAAGCTTCTCTGGGATACTCTATTCAGTGACTTAGCAGTAGTATATATTTCCATGGCAATTAATTTCTTTAATCAATTAGCCGTTGTGCCTGAGTGGTTTGTATATGCGCATGCGCCTACAAAAGCAAATTCGATGTACAGCGATCTGTGCCAATGAGTTCTTCTGAAGCTATCTGTGTAAAAAAAAACCATGGTGGCCGAGTGCTTCGAGTAGTTGCTTGTAACACTAAGATTGCAAGTTCGAATCCCGACTATACCAATGAGTTTTTTCTGAACTTAAGTACAGTGATTAGTCACACCACGAGCTTTACGGTGAAGGAAAACATCGAGAGCAAACCTGCATACGTCAGAAGAAATTCAAAGGCGTATATATAGTCGTGCTTGAGTAACGGCGATGGACTCGCCATCTGTCACGTTGGCACCTAATATACCTCTGGCGGAAAGTGGGTGTGTGGGTATTACCTATACACCTCTGCCTACCCCTTCGGGGACCCTTGTGGGAAGGCGTGAGGATATATATTATATTATTATTATATGTACTTATATGCAGGCTAGACGGCGACAGACTACACGTCGCGTTGCTACCTAAATATAACTCCAGCGAAGAGGGCGTTGTTACGGCTCTCGTCAACCCACAAGGACCCATGTTTCCCACAAGGTTCCCACAATGGGTGTTATGAATATAATAATAATTAATTAGCTTTCTTCCTGCATCCGTACCACGATAAACGATTCTCTTTCGTTTATCTCGTGTATTATCAATTATATAACGTTGCATAATAGTGGACTTGCCAGAGAATATTGATCTTTGATTCTTGCATATCGGTATTTTTATTTAGATGCTTGGCTGGTTAGGTTGGCCTGGAGAGAGTTCCCACAGCAGGTCATTGACACAGGTGCAGTTTATCTAAGGTACGATTATGTAAGTATAACATATGTATCTATTTCGCGGTTGGTGTCGAAAAGGATTAGTCGCCAGTCGCAGGCTCAATTCCTTTATAGACAATGCACATTATTGCCGCTCTTGTAATATACAAGACAATATAATATTCAGCCAATATTATTATGATTAGTCCCACCACGAGCTTTCTGCCACGGGTTTTCTTTCTTTCTTTTCCATTCCGCCGTTACTCAAGCACGACTATACATGCGCCTTTGAATTGCTATGATTGATTGACTGTAGTTCATTTCAGAATAACTCATTGGTACAGTCGGGATGCGAACTAGCGATGTTTGTAGGCAACTCATACGACTCGGCCACCACTTCAATGTGTACTAGTACTTTATTGTTGGCTTAAATCTAAGGCGGACACACGGCTATGTTCACTTCTAAGTCCTACGCGTGTATCGTCATGTCGCCATTAACATCAGACCAAATATCAACAATGCTGACCTTGTGTGTGAAGGGCTACGTGAGCCCTATCACGATACAGTACACAAATAAGGAAAACTTAAATATTCAATAGGAACAATTAACTTAGACAATATGACCGGTAGATAACGAAGATAGGTAATTAGCCTTAATAGATTTAGAAGGGCCTACGTGCACTGGTCAGCGTACGTATAGTAAATGAGGTACCTCAAGTCAAATATTACTATCAAAAATTGTCCTTAATACAAGCCTTGGCTTATGAATAAATCACGATTACGGTATACAATTGTAGCTGTTAATGCTATTGGTTTAAAGGTAATAGTCGCGTGTTATTTTGCTGATAATGTTGGACGTGTACGGACTGAGGTTAGCGATTCATTAGCGGTAACAAAGCAGATAATATTATCTGCACGCCTACCCACAAGGGTCCCCGAAGGGTCGCTGGAGATATATGTAGGTGCCAACGTGGCAGATGGCGAGTTCGCCGTTTCTCAAACACGTTTAATACATTTTTTAATTTCTTCTCACGTATGCAGGCTTCCGCTCGATGTTTTCATACACCGTAAAGCTTGTGGTGTGAATATTTAGATAATATTAAGCTTCATATACCGAAAGGTGTATGTAATACATAGATCTTATTAAGCCGTGGTGGCCGAGTGGTTCGAGCAGTTACATGCGACGCAAAGGTCGCAAGTTCGAATCCCGACTGTACCAATGAGTTTTTCTGAACTTAAATACAGTGATTAGTCACACCACGAGCTTTACGGTGAAGGAAAACATCGAGAGGAAACCTGCATACGTCTGAGAAGAAATTCAAAGGCGTATGTATAGTCGTGCTTGAGTAACGGCGATGGACTCGCCATCTGTCACGTTGGCACCTAATATACCTCTGGCAGAAAGTGGGTGTGTGGGTATGACCTATACACCTCTGCCTACCCTTCGGGGACCCTTGTGGGAAGGCGTGGGGATATATTTTATATATATATTATAACATAGATTTTAATTTTGTGGGATGCTTAGATATTTTTTTTTGTAAGTTTAGGTACTAAGAGAACTGGCGCTCTATACTCTCTGCCTACCCCTTTAGGGACTTGGCGTGATGATATGTATGTATGTATGTAAGTTTAGGTACTACAAACAAGCAATAATTTAATATGAAAAATATAAAAGAAAGTAAAATACTCCAACTTGTACTCATCTGCCTACCCCGTTAGGGACTCGGCGTGATGACATGTACGTAGAAAGATACATTTATTTACTTTTTAAAGCTTCCAGTGTTAGGTACAAGTATTGTAATATTGATATACACGAACGCTTTACTGCAGCGCGATAAAAACAATGCGCAAGCGCATGCATACAAACAATTCAAGCACATGTACCGGCCGCAAACAAGGCCCCGCTCCCCTTTCTCCCCCACGTCGACGAATAAAACCGAACGCGCGTTTAAATTTCGAACCAGTCCTTCGAGCCAGCGGACGCAACGGTGCCCTTTGACGTGTAAAACAAAATGTCCGTGTGATTAACAAAAACTGTTGTTATTGGTGACTATTACTTATAAATTGTGTTAAAATGGCGATTGCGTTGGTGAGATTCGGACTGAGATCCGTAGTGGCCAGTCTGGAGAGGAGTGCAGCTGTTATGTCTACCAGTGTCCAAACTCATGCTAAGGTGGGTGTTGAATTTATGTGTGTATGAAGTAAGTTTGTATGTAAGTGTCAATGAACCTTTAGTTAGATACTAGTAAACCGACCGGCCAACCAACCATGCAATAGCGTCGAGCTTGAAACGCAATTAGACAAGGTAGGAGTAACTAGCGTAAAGAAAATCCGAATTTCCATATTTTGTGTCGCAAAAATATACTATTTAGACATTTATGTAAAATAGATGATAAATTATTCTACTGCTAAAATTTATTAAAGTTCATTTGGACCTTCGAATTTACGAAATTTTGAGGTAAACTAGCTAATGAATGTTGGCCTTGTTGAACGACCATTTTTTATATTTGGAATGTAATAAAAAAACAGCGATTGCTTTTCGAATTGCGAACGTAATTTTGAATTTTCTGGACTTTAAATGCAAAATCTTTCATTCTACTTGGGACAGGGAACAACTATTGAACGTTACATATTAAATATACAAATTTAAAACTACAGTTACCATCGTTTCCAACAACAGACCTGTCAGGAGAAGTCCTGTCATCTCCCATAAACCCATAAAATAGACGTTAACATAATGCATAATAAATAAACAGGCTAACACTTGGATATTTAGGCGGGGGTCGACCCCGCTATTTAGGCCGTAGTGAACGTGCCAGCTACCATTCGAACTACAACAGAGGCCCTTAAATTTTGTACCACGAACACATAATATTCGAGAAGGCGTGATAACCTTTTATCTCTAGTCTAAATAAATTCACACGCAATTTTAGGCATTCGCTTCATCGTAATAAGAACTAAAATAACGTAGTTTTTCTTTGCACGATAAGAGGTCACGTTATTCAGTGTTACTGTGATAAATATAGGTACATAATATTATTTATACACCTATGATGTGGGTACTTATGAATAGCTTGCATAACTTTAGGTACCAGGAATCCATAAACGGTTGCTACCGAACTATGGCTAGGTCGGACTTGTGCGCTTATCTAAAACAATAACCAACAACCTTTAAATGTCATACTGATTACGGATGAACAATGAAAACGGGTCCAGTTCTTTAAAAATAATTTCACATCCTTCATGCAAAACTTTATGCTATAATCTGTAAGGAATGTTATAAAATAACATTCCTTACGCCTATGACAAGCTAACAATTTTGCACCAACTTGACCTGCATCATGTTGGTGTTAAGTAGGCTCTGGTGTTCCTAAAGGTGGCATTATTTCTCCACTTCTATTTTCTATGCTCATTAACCTTTTATCTTTCGAGTTTTAGTATGCGTATCATTTTTATGCCGATGACCTACAAATATACTCGCAAGCGTCAATTAAAAATCTAGACTCAATTAAAAAGTGGTCTTATCGCTTCGGCTTGGCCAAGACCCAGGCATATATCCCATATATTAAGTATGTTGGACATGGCTGAAATAGCTCCTATTGTTCTTAATGAGTCCACCAAATAAATTAGCCCTACTATCCTTAACAGTAGAGCTGTGTGTGTGTGTACATTGATGCTACTTTTGGGTGGCAAGCGGAGGTTTTGGACGTTTGTCGGAATGTGACCGGTACACTACGATCTCTTTATCGTTTAAAATATCTTCTCCCTACCAAAACCAAAGCAATGCTTGTAGAGACTTTAATCTTCCCCATGATTGGCTATAGCGATGTGTGGTATACCGACCTGAATGCAGATCTGCCCAATGAACAGGACCGGTTTCTCAACAGTTGCATTCGATTCATATTCAATTGCGTAAGTTTGATCTTGTCTTGTTTTACCGTTCCCATATAACATGGTTACCTATTCGTCAGCCACGCAGTCTACGGCCAGTCATATCTTATTTCTCACTTCCAGTTTGGTCGCCGTAACCGTTCAATAATTGTTAATTCTTCTTTTTCTGTCCAAGCTATTTTACGCAGACCTTGTCCAGCCTGCCTTATTTCTGTCAATGTTTAACAGCTGGGGACATAGTAGTTTGTGTGGGAAAAGAAAATTGTTGTTTTTATTTTGGTCCTCATAATTTTTACGTTTTTTCTCTCCATGAGAACCTTCCCCAGACTTCATCAAACATAACAAAAAATTATTCAGCCAAATCGGTTCAGCCGTTCTCGACTTTTGCGCTTTAGCAACTCATTTAGTTATTCATTTTTATTTATATAGATAGAAGATAGATAAAGTTGCATAATAGGTTATTTGTTTTCGTTTTTTTTATCTCTTCTATAGCCTGTTATTTTCTCTGCATCGCCCAAAGGTCAACTGGTTGATAATGACTTCGGCATTAAGTTCGCCTGTGCAATAATATTTGCGTGAAGTTTGAAATAAAATATACTCCTATTGAATAACGCTTCTTCATTTTTATAAGACCTTTGTTCAACCATGTTGGCACTCGCTTGCTTAAGTGAATGTAGATTTAAAACAATAATTATTCATACATACATACATACATATCATCACGCCAAGTCCCTAACGGGGTAGGCAGAGAGTATAGAGCGCCAGTTCTCTCTAGACTTACATACCTCTTTCGCTTCGTCCACATTCATCAGTCTCTTCATACATGCTCGTCGGTTTCGAGTACTCTTAACGTTCCCGTCCTTGAGAGTCCGATCTATTTGATCCAGGTAGTTGGAACGTGGCCTTCCTCTGCCTCTTCTTGCACACACTTTTGCTTTGTATATCTGTTTCGTCAATCTTTCTTCACTCATCCTTTCTATGTGTCCAAACCAACGTAACATGCCTTTCTTCATCTTTACAATCACGCCCTCATTCACGCCAGTTGATTTGCGAATCTCTTCATTGCGGATTCGATCTAATATCGTTACGCCGCACATTTTTCGAAGAGATCGCATCTCGACTGCATTCAAGCTATTTTCATACTTCCTCTGACATACCCAGGATTCGCTGCCATACAATAAGGTAGGTACCAATATCGCGTTGTGGACAGCAACTCGAGCATTCTTGCTCAGACTTTTACTGCCCATCAACGCCGACATGGCTCCATTCACCTTATTTCCGGCAGTTATCCTTCTTTCAATATCTTTTTCATACTTTCCATCTCGTGTGAACATGCTTCCAAGATATACAAATTCATTCACTTGCTCTAGAATTTGCCCATTTACCGATATTGCACACTCGGTCACTTGTTCAATAATTATTCATAATTTAAATATCATTCATTGATAGCTCAAGTATTCATAAGGTCCAAAGTTAATTTTCACTGGGTCTTGAAAGTAATAATATATATCCTCACGCCTTCTCATAAGGGTCCCCGAAGGGGTACGCCGAGGTGTATATGTAGTACCCACACACCCACTTTCCGCTAGAGACATATTTTAGGTGCCAACGTAACAGATGGCGCGTCCATCGCCGTTACTCCAACAGGTCTTGACAGTATCTACAGAAAATATTTAACTACTTTTTTACGTAATGTGAACTGTCGAGCATGTATGAAGATGAAAACCCATGTGGATGAAATGAAAGAGATTTGTAAGTCTAGAGAACTGGTACGTTACTGTTTCTTCCTACTCCTTGGGAGAACGAAAATACATGTAGGTATGTCTGTACCTAAGTATCAGTTGTCTCTCTGCAAGTCTAGAGAGAACTGGCGCTCTTTCTACCTACCCCGTGGTACATAGCGTGTTGAAATAATGTATGTATGTTACTACGTATAGTTAACGAGTACCAAATACTATTTGTATTAATGCTGATTTGTGAGTATAATTGGATTATGTCCGCCCATACTTAAGTTCACGGTACACGCTACAAGCGGCCGTAACGTTGAATTGACCACATTAAAGCACAGTAAAAAAGTAACCTTGGTTTTGAAAGAGTCTATGATATATACTCGAAGCCAATCAAACCAGTTTCAACTACATCACAAAACTAGCTAAGGCAATATGAAACACATTCCCAAAGGGGAAGGTTCACAATCCCACGCAGTGTAATCAGATGAGTAAAAAATAATTCCGCATTTTGATCAACGTAACAGGTAGTACCAAGGACCGGTTCTGTTTTTAGAAATAAAGGGGGGCCCTTTCATAATAACTGTGGTATGGCTTTTGTTTCTAGCGTGAGGCTAATGATTAGACTAGTCTAGATAGTGCCATCACTGCGCGCCCCACTATTCTCCCCTATAGTTTATAGTGTAAGTGTGCAACCTTCCACTAATGTTGAGTATTATCGGTACACACTGATTACCTATAAGTGCACACGCACGCTATAATTAATACACTCTGGTCATACTCCCCGGATCTCGCGACACCCTTGACTAGAAATCGGTGGGGCGCATCTTCCTAGACGGCACTATCTGTATACATATCGTGAAATAAAACTTAAGCTATCACAGTATGGTATTTACAGGGACAGTTCGATTTTTAAATGAACTTTATTTTTAAGAGGACTTTGAGCAATAGTAGCTGAGTGGTTCGAATAGTTGCCTGCAACAACGTAATGTTTGAAACTAGACTGTACCAATGAGTTTACTTGAACATATTTATAGTGAGTCACATCACGAGCTTTACGGTGAACGAAAACATCAAGAGGCAACCGATTAAGAAGAAATTCTAGGACTAAACAGCGAGCATACAAACTATACACGTTTGAGAAGGATTTTAAAGACGTATGTATAGTCGTGCTTGAGATGGTATGGCATGGGGAACGATGGGATGCCATCTTTCCAAGGTCTGTTACTACTTTCTCCGTGCTTCGAAACACATTTTGTTATTTATTTTATTACAGCCAATAATATGTACTTACAGCTAAAAGCCAATACGTGCATACCTTAAAATTATATACTAAGAATAAATTGAGACATAAATTACAAAGTTTGAAACGAATAAGATAAATATTGCCTTAAGCAGTGAATAAGATAGGGCCAAGGGTCACGAACACATCAGCATCCTGAAACTTGGCAACAAGATCATTGAGAAAGCACAACGCGCAGACTGAGTGTTGCCGTAATGGCATGTACGCAGCGTCGGCGTCGCGAACAGCTATATAGAAAACTCTACGAACGCATGATGTGATGTAGGTTATCGTTCATTATACACCTGTACATTATATACCTAGGTTACACCTGCGTAAAAAAACAATGGGTCATTATTTGTATTTGTACACTGAATACCTTTGCGTGTAAGTACTTATATATAGCTTCTTTTATATTCCTTCATGACTTCCCATGAGAGTTTCCTAAGGCGTAGACAGATACCTCTTTCGCTTCGTCCACATTCATCAGTCTCTTCATACATGTTCGCCGTTTTCGAGTACTCTTGACGTTCCCATCTTAGAGTGTCCGATGAATTGTCTATACTAATATTATAAAGAGGAAAGATTTGTTTGTTTGTTTGTTTGTAATGAATAGGCTCCGAAACTACTGGGTCGATTTCAAAAATTCTTTCACCTTTGGAAAGCTACATTATCCCCGAGTAACATAGGCTATATTAAATTGGACCCGATAGGTGGCGCTGCGATCGAGTTTTAGGAATTTTAACTTTTTCACCCGTGCGAAGCTATCCCTTTCTGTGTGTCTTAAGGTGGATTCGAGAATGGTTTAGATTTACAATTGGACCCGATAGGTGGCGCTGCGATCGTGTTACGGGCAATTTAACTTTTTCACCCGAGCAAAGCTGGGCGGGACAGCTAGTTAATTATAATTCTCAAGTCTCAGCAAAAACGTCATCAAATGAATATGCAAATTGTTATGGATTAACATGATTACATTACATCGTAGGCTTTCGAAATTTAGATAACACAGTTGCAAAATTTGTTCATGTTATTACATACTTACATACATCATCACGCTGGGTCCCTAACGGGGTAGGCAGAGAGTACATATAGAGCGCCAGTTATTTATAACCATAAAGTTAGATAAATTTGAAAGTTTGTGAGTATGTTTGTTCCAGTTCAACGCAAAAACTACTCAACGGAATTGGACCAAATTTAGCACAGATATCGATTATGTATTAGTTTAGACTAACGTATAGGTATTTTACATAAATAATAAATCTAGCAATGCAATCAAGTTCAACGTGGAGGTAATCGCAAAGCATTGTTTGAATAAATAACAGCCTTTAACCGTAACACAAGCTTTCACGAAATAAGGTCATTAATCATCAACATAATGGATTGATGAGTCAATTGATGTTGCCTTGCAATGTATGCAGGCAGACAATGCATTATAAGGCATCGATATTTCTGTTCAAAATTGCAGTTGCACAACGTTTACATTTCAGAATATTGCCATTCAGCCAAATTGTACTGCTGTGTTGTTGTGTTCTTGTAGTAAGGTTTCTAGAACTCACTAAGGAATGGCTGCGCTGACAGTAGCGGCTCCTGTTGGTTCATTATATCACTAGCATAGCAGCTGCACCCAGCATCAAGCTACGCAAACGCTAAGGTACAATCTGGAAGCTGCTAGCGAGGGCTGGCTTTTGTAGGAAATAAAAGAAAACCGAAATATTATGCGTATATATATACGTATTAAGTTTAGATAGCGTGTGATAAATGGCGAAGTCATGAGTTTTTGAGACAAGATACTTGCGTACGTTTGGGATGTTGAAATACGATATTAAATGTTCTTAGACGGCAACTGTTAAGTCATACTCCCGTGTTTGTGTGAATTAAATATTATCTTTGGTTGCTTTCTATAAGTAATAAAAAAAAAAGAAAATAAGTTCCTGATATGATTAAATACTTCTTTTAATATAACGTTGGGCGTATGTCGATAAGTATTTTGTAACCAGTGGTCATATGCTAATTTATACTAGCGACCGGTAAGGGAAAGTTTGAGAAACAAGTTTTGATGACTACTTTATTATTATTACGTTCTCTCGTATTAATAATAAGGCTCTAAAGTTACTTTGACATTCACTTCTTTCGGCGTTAGGCTTCGCCGCTGCGAGTTTTTTTTTATTCAAAGCTCCACGCTACTTATTCGTTGTTCTAGCCGGCTTGGACGAAAGAATAAAAATAAAATATTATAAACCGTTGCTATAGTCAACAAAATAGAGGGTACATGAGTTTACTTACATTTATGTATATTAGTTTGGACATATAGAAAAAATAAGTGAAGAAAAATTTTGAAACAGATATACATTGGCAGAGTTGTGTAAGTAGTTTGCACTGTCCATCAGAGGTATGTATATTTTAGGTGCCAACGTGACAGATGGCGAGTCCATCGCCGTTACTCAAGTATGACTATATATCATACGCCATTGAATTTCTTCTCAGACGTATGCAGGTTTCCTCTCGATGTTTTCCTTCACCGTAAAGCTCGTGGTGTGACTAATCATTGTACTTAAGCTCAGAATAACTTTCAGTCGGCATTCGAACTTAAATATCTGTACCAAAGCCTACCTTTCTAGTCGTTACTCGTTACCGAGTTCACACAAACAATATATAGAGATCAAACTTTCTCGTGTTTTTAACTCGACCATAAAGAACAATTGAATGTCTGGCCACGACCGAGGTGCGGGATCATTATCAATTTATTATTGTCGCTGTGGGTTCGACCCTCGGCGTCGAATGAGCACATTGCGCTGATTGGACTGGGTTCATATTACTTCGTTTGACATTTCTGTAATGAAGTGTATTTGGTGTCAGCGAATCTGACTACTTAAAGTGGAGCATCAAAATATACATATCATCACGCCGAATCACTCACGACTTTAGCAAATAATAGAGCGCCAGTTCTCTCTAGACTTGCATACCTCTTTCGCTAGTAGTAAAAACTCTGGTATTCTAGTGTTAATATACTCACGCCTTCCCACAAGGGTCACCGAAGGGGTAGGCAGAGCTAGAGCTAGTACCCACACACCCAGTTTCCGGCAGAGATATATTTTGGTGCCAACGTGATAGATAGCGAATCCATCGCCGTTACTCAAGCACGACTATACATACTCCTTTGAATTGCTTCTCAGACGTATGCAGATTTCCTCTCGTTGTTCTAGTGTTGCAAGCGTACATAAACGCCGGTAACCGCTTACCTGGAGGCAGCATGCAAATTTGCTACCATTGTTGGTGTGACAAATAATCTTTTATAGACGAGCCACCTAGAAGACATTAAAAATAAAAATTATTTCATAATTATTTAGAAGAGTTCCTTGTATAATATGCCTTATAAAGAATTAGGTTGGCAGGGGGTACCAATATCCCCTTTTCACGATATATTTAAATGCCAACGTGACAGATAGCAAGTCTGCTGCCGTCTCTCAGGCAGGTATTAGAAGAATATAATAGTTTAAAACTCTATTGTAAAACTGTGTACATTGTAAGAAGATGGTAAATTCAATAAATATAAGTCTCAAGAGTTTGTCCATTACGGACGTACAATAATGACCACATTTGCAAACAATTAACGTACAACCTTGAATTTCTTCCCTAAGGTTAGGTAGGAAGTTCCATAGACAGCTGCGAACGATTCATGATCCTTGAAACTTGTAATGTAATAGTGATTTTGTTAACATTTAAATAATTTAATATGTTAAGAGGATGTAAATTGTATGTTAATAACTTTTTTTTTTTCTATTTGTTATAGTAGTTTTGTCGCAAAAGACCGAATTCGCTATGAAGAGGTTCGCAATGGCGTGACGTGGCGTGTGATTGTAATGAAAGGATGCAACGTTGTTTTGGTCATATAGAAAGTCTGGGTGAAGAATGATTGACGAAACAGAACAGCGAATGTGTTATTTATAAATTTTAAGAATGAATCGGTTTTTTCTATTCTCACTTCTCTCTCAGTTTTATAATATTTTTGTATCTTTAATTTAAACTTTTCTTGTGTAATGAGGAACATAAATAAATAAATATATAAACATTGTCTGGTAGCTTAGCCTAGCTTCTGTATGCTGTGGTCTATAATTGAGAAATCCTTAAGAATGTTTTATATTTCGGTTTATTTGTATGTAAACTGTGCCTGGAAGATGTGGCAGAGGAAGATCACGTTCTAATTGCCTAGATCAATCAAACTTCACAGAAACGGTCGTGTTACGGAAATACTCACGAAGATAGGTAAAGAGGATGTATGCAAGACAGTTTGTACACAAATATTTAGTACATTCGTGTTAGTACTTATTGATGTGTTTGATAATCTTACTAAACTAAAGCCGTGGTGGCCGAGTGGTTCGAGCAGTTGCCTGCGACTCAAAGGTCGCAAGTTCGAATCCCGGCTGTACCAATGAGTTTTTCTGAACTTAAGTACAGTGATTAGTCACACCACGAGCTTTACGGTGAAGGAAAACATCGAGAGGAAACCTGCATACGTCTGAGAAGAAATTCAAAGGCGTATGTATAGTCGTGCTTGAGTAACGGCGATGGACTCGCCATCTGTCACGTTGGCACCTAATATACCTCTGGCGGAAAGTGGGTGTGTGGGTATTACCTATACACCTCTGCCTACCCCTTCGGGGACCCTTGTGGGAAGGCGTGAGGATATATTATATATTATTTTTAATCTTACTAATATTATAAATGTGAAAGTTTGTAAGTTTGGATGATGCGGTTCTTTCACGGCAAAACGGCTGAACCGATTTGGCTGAAAGTTGAAAATCGTGATGGCTTATACCTAGAAATAGGACATAGGCAACTTTTTTTTTAATCCCTAAAATTCAAAGTTCTAATATCTATTATAAAGTATGATGCTCTTTCATGGTATAGTGGCTGAACCGATTCTAGCAGGATAATACATAAGCTACTGTTTCGAACTCCACGCGGGCGAAGCCGCGGGCATCATATATAGTGTTTAAAGTGTCTACGAGTCGACAAAATAAATAGTAGACTTTAACTTTAAATAATATTAAATATAGCTTGCATTTTATCGTTAAACTAACAACGATATAAGAGATACAAACAGGAAAACCATTGTTGGAATAGGCACATGATTGTAAATATTAACTGACACCCTAATTATAAGTGCCGAAAATGATCTCCAAACTAATACTAATTTATATAATAAAAAAAGATTGCAAGCTCGAATCCCGGCTGTACCAATGAGTTTTACTGAACTTAAGTAACGGCCGGACCGATTTTGATGATTATTGTGCGTGGTTCACCTTTTACGCTTCGATCGTAAAGCAGATTTAATGGTTTCACCTTGCATTGCAAAGCTGTGGGACAACTAGTACAATATACTAATAGTAAAAGCTAAACCACTCATAATACTCATCAAAATCGGTCGGCAGAGTTCAGTCTGCAGAACAAAATAAAAATCAAACTTCTTTTTTTTATCGTGAACACAGGATGTAGGACACGCTTATTGGATTTTAACCAGCGCTCTACTCTCTATGCCTACTCCGAGAGAGACTGGTCGTGATGATATGTAAGTATGTTGTCTATTGCCTAATTAATCAAATGTAAAAGAAACGTTTCGCACACTTTCTTTTTTTATTATGCTTAGAATAGGGTGACATTATAAAGACAAAGACGTATGTGAAATTATACTTCAGAAAAAGCGACACTCGTCTAATGCAAATTAACCTCAATCATATGTGGGCTTTATTACACCTTTGTCTAACGTTGTCAGGGAACGTCAAGAGTACTAGAAACCGGCGAGCATGTATGAAGAGGCTAATTAATGTGGACGAAGCGAAAGAGGTATGTGAGTCTAGAGAGAACTGGCGCTATATTCTCTCTGCCTACTCCGTTAGGGACTTGGCGTGATGATATGTATGTATGTCTAAACTTGTAAGAAGTCCTAAAATACACTTAAGATCAACGAAGTCGCGTCCCCCAATTTCTAGTGGCGGGATGTGTGGAGAATGACCCGACTCTATTAATAGTAGTGTGCGTGTGCACTCATAGGTAATCAGTGTGTACCGATAATACTCAACATTAGTGGAAGGTTGCACACTTACATAAGGAAGAATAGTGGGGCGCGTCTTCGTTGATGGAACTATCTATAGTGGATATTAAAATATCATAATTGTTACTTTAACACGCATTAACGATTCAATTCCCAAGCGTAGTGGCGTTCGTGGATACAAGCTACAGTATCTGTAGTCGCCAAAGGTAGTAAGTACTCGCGCCGTCCTTGGAGCAGGCTATTTATAGAACCGATGATAAATACATTACAACGCACAAGTAACTGCCCCGGCTTCGTACGGGTGCTTACCATATTATGCAGGTATATGTCTCTTCTACCGTATGATTGCATCAACTTGCGTCCAAGATCTGAAATTGTTCTATCATGTATTTTAATTCGATTTCGTTGTAGATGAAAGCTTGGTTTCCGATATTATCAACAATGATTCATTTAAACCTATTTAAACAAAGAAGCCGTTGTGGTCTGGTCGTCCAAGAAGTTGCCTGCAACACAAAAATTGCAAGTTCGCATCCCGACTGTATATACCAATAAGTTTGCTGAACTTATGTACAGTGATTAGTCACACCACGAGCTTTACGGTGAAGGACAACATCGAGGTGAAAACTTGCATAGGTACGTAAGAAATTAAAAAGACGTATGTATAGTCGTGCTTGAATAACGGCGATGGACTCGCCATCTGCCACGGTGGCACCTAAAATATATCTCCGGCGGTGTCGTTACTACCTACAGTACCTACACACCTCTGCCTACCGCTTCGGGGACCCTTGTGGTAGGCGTGAAGATATAATTTACACAAAACCTTAACAATTTGTATTTCTAAAGCATTCCCATTAGTCGTTCTGTCCATTTGTGGAGAAGAGGCATGAAAATCCGTTTAGTAGTTATTTTCAAACAGACAGACGCGGCGGGAGACTTTATTTGATATTGACTTTGTCCGCGTTGAATAAAAAAAAAAATTGTTCTGTTTCTAAAATAAAAGTAGTTTAAGTTACTCCTTTTTATATCAGCTATCTGACACTGAAAGTCCCGTTTTTATTCGAGATTTCCCGTCCCGGGATTAGCCGGAACAAACAGACATACAGACAAAAATTATAGAAAATGTTATTTTGGTGTATGTACCGTATATATATTCATATGCATGTTGTAAATAGCGGTTATTTAAATATTACAAACAGACACTCCAATTTTATTTACATGTATAGATGTATAGATAGAATATGTAGTGTTAGTGCAGCCGATTGCCAAATGGTAGCTTAGAATGCCGCACACATGCGCAAACTGCACCTACTTGCATGCATAATGCGGCCGTTGCACTCAGCTATCGCGGGGACACGCCACAACACGCAGCAGTGTAAACACAACTTTATGTTATAATAATAATATATCCTCACGCCTTCCCACAAGGGTCCCCGAAGGGGTAGGCAGAGGTGTATAGGTAATACCCACACACCCACTTTCCGCCAGAGGTATATTAGGTGCCAACGTGACAGATGGCGAGTCCATCGCCGTTACTCAAGCACTACTATACATACGCCTTTGAAATTCTTCTCAGACGTATGCAGGTTTCCTCTCGATGTTTTCCTTCACCGTAAAGCTCGTGGTGTGACTAATCATTGTACTTAAGTTCAGAAAAACTCATTGGTACAGTCGGGATTCGAACTTGCGATCTTTGTGTCGCAGGCAACTGCTCGAACCACTCGGCCAAACTTTATGTTATTGTTGGTAATTAACAATTAGTTTATAAAATCCCGACTGTACCAATGAGATTTTTCTGAACCATAATTGATCACACCACGAGCTTTACGGCAAAGGAAACATCTAGTTAAGTTCAGAAAAATCTCCTTGTTTCAGTCGGGATACGAACTTGCAATCTTTGTGTTGTAGGCAACCTGAAACACTCGGTCATCACGGCTATTTAATCTACCCACACACACATATATATATGTTAGTATGTATGTGTATAGTTACTTCATATTCTGAGTAATATGTCCACCTACTGTTCACGACAACAGCAAAGCCCGTCTGATATTTCATACCAATACAATTAGTCTTTGAACTCGCTGGGGATCACTTTCGAGTGTATCGATGTGCATTCAGGTACGGTAGCCGCAAAGTGTGTTTGGAAGTCTCGAAGGAGCTTCTGCGTTTCTGCGTGTTGGTATCCCTACACAAGCCAAGTTGAACGGCGGGCCTTTTGGAGAACTGAGACTCTACTGGACCGGAGAATTTAAGAGAATCTTAATAAGAATAAAATTACCAAGATTAGCATATCATATACATAAATTGCATAGCCCCAAATAAAGCAAAGCTTGTGTTGTGGTAACTAGACGACGGTATATTTACTTATATAGATAGATGCATAGGACATCCAAGACTAAGGTACAAATACTCGTGTTCATTACACAAATATCTGTTGACAGTGGGAGACGTCCCGCAGACCTAAGTTTCACAGTCAGGAGCTCTAACAACTAGACCAAATGGCCGTCAAAAGTCGTCAGATGAATCAGATCAAAGAATAGGCGTCTCTCCCTATAGGGAGGTCAAAGAGATTGCAATCGACAGAAGTAAATGGAGAGAATCGTACAAGTGACGCAGAAAAGAGCCCAGCTCTTAAATGTATACAGAAATACATACATATAGTCGCGCAGACCCTAGCGGGGTAGGCAGAGAGAATAAAGCGCCAGTTCACTTTAGACTTGAATACCATACGCTTCGTCCACATTCATCAGTCTCTTCATACACGCTCGCTGGTTTCGAGTACTTTTGAAGTTAAAATTTATGGTGACAATATAAAATCTGTTGATGACAATATTACATTTCGGTCTACGAAATTAACGAAAATATATCTCTTTTGCAGACAATGCACACTAAGCCTGCGTGCGTGGGCGGCGTGTGTTACCTTCAAGAACGCGACTCCTTCGACCTCGTGCGGAGCTACAGTAAGCAGCATGGCCGCCCGGAGAGGGACCGCAGGAAACAGCACTCCGACAGTGAATCCGATTCCGATTCTGATACAGAGTGCAAGGGATTTGACCGGGTAAGTTAATGTAGCATTAATAATGAATAATATCGAGATCTCCCGTTCAAGATTGGGCTACCTTTATGGTCAGCACGTTAGGGAAAATTGTAGTCCAATAGCACTGCTTCCGAATGCGGGTAGTGTTGTGTTCCTGCAGTGAATTATTCCGAGCATTATTCGTCCCAATTATAGATAAATTGGAAACGAAGGAGTCGAGTATAGTGAGTGTAACCTTCTAGTCAAATTGTAGAGTGGTTTACCTACGTGTCGCCTACAAATTACAGGCACCGTAGGTACTTAAAGTTTAGAAGAACTCATTTGTACAGTCGGCATTGGAACTTGCAGTTTTTTCGTTGCTGCCAACTAGCCAATCGGCCAGGTTCTTTTCTTCGTGTGCAAAATATTGTCGTATGTTTACTTGACATTCATCCTTTGTACCTTCGTTATGGATGTCCAATGCATCATTTAAGTAAATATGTTGTTGTTTAGTTACCATAACATGAGACTTGCTTAATTTGGCTATGTCAATTTGTGTGGAATTGTCCCAAGGTATTAATTATTATTATTATATTTTCCAGTCGGAGTTCTGGCGACGCAAAATGCGCACGGTCCACAATATCCTGGACGTGGACAAGGACGGGCTGATCTCTTACAACGACTTCATACTCTTCGCAGAGCGATTCAAGTCCCTCGGACACCTTGACGAGGAGCAAACCAAAGAGTTCACTGCTATTATAAAGGTAACTTAAAAATACAAAGGTCTCGCACTGCGCGGTTCCAAAGGAGTTTCCTTGAATGACCTCCCCGGAGAGTACAGCATGGAGTCAAGATGGGTGTGAAAAGATTCCTGCAGGGTCATCAACGCGCCCCTGGTGTTGCAAGCGTCCATAGGTTGTTTGCCTCCCAAATGGTACCTATATAAAAAAACTACTTGTGCGTATACAAATATCTGCCCTTAGTGGGAATCGAACCCACGTCCTCAAAGTTTGCAGTCAGCTTTGACTACTAGACCAGACGGCCGCCAAAATACTAGTAGTAGTTCTACCCTACTGATGAGATTACCTAACGTTCCAGCTTACGTGGGAGGAGCAGTGGGGTGCCGTTGACCCTTACAACTTCGTGACCGTGGAGCAGTACTTGGAGGATATGCACCACGTCCTCAACGACAAGACGCTCAAGAAGAAGGCCCATCGCTGGCTGCCCTATTTGTTTAAGGTACAAATTAAAAAATACGTAAAGTAGGTGCAAATTGTACGCTCGTATGCCATTTGGTAGCCCATGGGGGCAGTTGGTAGTGGTTGCTTGTAAAGTCCGACACGACCATAGGGGCTTAGTGTAAAGAAATTTCATCGGTTTTACTTCGAAGAAACTTGAACACACCTATGTGTATGCGTGTGAGTGACTGCGTACGTGTGTGTGTGTGTGTGGGTAGTGGGTATCAGCGTTGGATAATACCTATGTATGTGTGTGCGTGGGCGTGCGTGTGTCAGGTGTGTGTTGAGCGTAGGCTGCCTGCGTGCCAATCTCGGTGTGTGTGTGTGCGCGTGTACGTAGGCGAGAGTACGTGTGTGCGTATGTTTTTTTTTTTTTATATATAACAGGAGTGGCAAACAAGCATACGGCCCATCTGATGGGAAACGGTTACCGCAGCCTATTTACGCTCACGATACTGAAGTATCACTTGCGTGTTGCCACTCTGTGTTCGGAGAGTTATAGTGTGTTGGCAGCATAATGGGTTTAATCCCTCTGCTTCCAACATAATGTAACAATCCTCCCCCCTCCCCAAGGAGCTCATTACTGGAAACCTTATTCACCGCGTAGGAACACAACACAAAAAATTGTGTTATTTGGCTGCGGACTTCTATAAGGTGGAGGTCCTGCCCCAGTCGGGCAGCTCCGAATTCGAACGGGAAACCCGTTATGCCCTACCTCTCTTTAATGTATATATACATACATACCATATCATCACGCCGAGTCCCTAACGGGGTAGGCAGAGAGTATAGAGCGCCAGTTCTCTCTAGACTTACATACCTCTTTCGCTTCGTCCACATTCATCAGTCTCTTCATACATGCTCGTCGGTTACGAGTACTCTTAACGTTCCCGTCCTTGAGAGTCCGATCTATTTGATCCAGGTAGTTGGAACGTGGTCTTCCTCTGCCTCTTCTTGCACACGCTTTTGCTTTGTATATCTGTTTCGTCAATATTTCTTCACTCATCTTTTCTATGTGTCCAAACCAACGTAACATGCCTTTCTTCATCTTTACAATTACATCCTCGCTCGTATATGTGTATTTTATATATTCTTGCTGTATCTGGTACAATATTGTAATATTATTTGCAGGCGGTGGACAAGGACAAGTCCGGCTTTATATCTGTGAAGGAGTTCAAGTTGTTCTTCCAGTGCCTCGGGCTGGACAACGAACACGCGGCCGTTGCCTTCGCTGTCATCGATACCAATGGGGTATTTAATATTCATCCTCTATTTCTATACGCCCTCCCGAAGTCCACGAATGGATGAATGTGGCGTAACACACCCTCTATTCAACGGAGATATATCCTAGATGCCAACGTGACAGATGGCGAGTCCATTGTTGGTCTGGTGGTAAGAGCTGCTGACTACGGAACTTGAGGTCAGAGGTTCGAATCCCGCTGAGGACAGATATTTGTGTGATGAACACAAGTATTTGTACCTTAGTCTTGGATGTCCTATGTATTTATATATCTATCTATATAAGTAAATATATCGTTGTCTAGTTACCATAACACAAGCTTTGCTTAATTTAGGGCATGTTAAATTGTGTGGCATTTTTTCAAGGTCTTTAATTTATTAATTGCTTTGTTGCGACCAATCTCTATACTAAGTTCAGAAAAACGGTCGGTATTCAAACATGCATTTTGTCTTGCAAGTACTCGAACAGCTCGGCTACCAGGGTTCTTCATTGCCCTATTATTATTATTATTATTTAGTCTTCTTCTTCTTTCCACAGGACGGTAAACTCTCTCAGAAAGAGTTCGTGAAGCTCGGAAAGGACTTTTTCTTCACCGAAGACGAGAAGAGGGTATCCAAAATGTTCTGGGGACCCCTAATTGATATCTAAGTCAAAATAAGCTTTACCATCTAGTATATAAGGTTCATTACTGACTGCGTAGACTGCTGCGACTGCGAGCAGACTCTTCATAGATTTTTTGTATTATGTATGAGCATGTTTTAAGGCAGTTTAAGATTTTTTATTAATAAAAATGTGACGACAGATCTTATTGTATAGATTTAGAATCTCAATAAAAACAAATATTTCACGTACTGAGTTTTTCTTTATATGCCATTAATTAAGAAAACAAATCACAAATGGAAAGAAAGCTGACAAATAATAATAAAGGAGAAAAACTGTCTTAATACTAGATAATCACGCCGTGTCACTCGCTCGTCTCGTGCTAGAAGAGGACAGGTGACATCTACATACAGGTACATTCCTAGACTATGCTCAGTTGGTCCTTGAGTATCTTGGTTTCTTCGATCAATGTGGAAATTTGACTGGTCCTGAAAACAAAGCAGACATGTGACCTTACAGACCTTTTTAGATGTTTTATAAGTGCTTATGTGAAATAAAATATAGTGATTTAAAATTTATCTCAGAAAATAAGATAATGGCTTAAATATGTGAAAGGGGACAACAATAATAATAATAATAATTTATTAATTGTTCTTTCATAAAAAAACAAAGGAGATCTAGGAACATTATTACGTACATATATACACATTCCCGTAGGAGTAGGCAGAGACCACTTAATTTGCTTGTGGATGTTTTTTAACATGACAATACATTTTATGTGATGTTCAATAAGTGTTACCTGTGTCCCTTAAGTTGAATAAAATATTTTTGATTTGATTTACGTTCAACGAGTTTTGGACCCCTCAAGTGATAAATATATGGGTCCCCCCCCATCCCCTCCACCCCTTTATCCAGGTCCCATAGTATGATATTATGGCACTCACTGTTGCTGCAGTATTGCGGAGATGGTGTCGCTCCGTGTCTTGCCCAGCGCCATGTCCTTCTTTTTGTATTCCTCGTGGGATTTCTTCAGCTGGAATAAAATCAATATATATCATCACGACTTCAGACAAGGGTCCCGAAGCGAAAGTTCGCGGTGATGTGACTAATCACTGTAATTAAGTTCTGAAAAATCATTGGTACATTCAGGATACGAACATGCAGGGTTCCGCAACCCCGAGCTCCCTTCGTACCCCGCGTAGTACCCTTCACTTTATGTCGGAGGTACCTGCAGGCCCTTGTGGGTGGCCTCCGCCCTCAGCCTGGCGGCGGCCTCCTGCGCATGCGCCGCAGCCCGCTGCCGCCGCAGCAGCTCGGCCAGCAGCGCGCGCTCGCCCTCCGAGGCGGCGCTGCCCGCCTGCAGCGCGCGGACCACACGCGACGCGCTGCAAAACATTTACTTATTCATTAGCAACCACAACAACACTTTGTCCGCGTGGATTTAAAAAAAAGACTTATTGTTTCGTTCCTAAAATAAAAGTAGCCTAAGTTACTCCTTTTTACATCAACTATCTGCCAGTGAAAGTGCCGTCAAAATCAGCCCAGTCGTTTCAGTGATTAGCCGGAACAAACAGACGTACACAAATATAGTAAAAAAAATATCGTCGTATATTTACCGTGTATACATCCACATGCATTTAGTAAAAAACGGTTATTTTAATATTACAAACAGGCACTTCAATTTTATTTATTTGTTTAGATTTGTCAGGATGTAAGTTGGATATACTTTTATTTTATTAAAATAGCTATTGCTATCAAACATCCAGTTGTACCAAGTGACACCAGTTACCTGGACAACAGAGTCCTTACCTGTACTTCATTTTGTCCTGGACCTTTTCAGCCAATAAGCACTTCTCTCGGAGCACCGCCGACTTCAACTGCACCTCATCTATCTCCTTCTGTAAGACGACAGTCGCGCATGTATATACATATAACATCGACAAACAGGAGGGTTTGCTTACTTCGTTAATTGTGGAGCTATTGTTGTCAGGTTGTAATTTTATTTTTGGTATAAGTGCAGTACCTGCGAGTGGCGTGCAGTACCTGCGAGTGGCGTGCAGTACCTGCGAGTGGCGTGCAGTACCTGCGAGTGTCGTGCAGTACCTGCGAGTGTCGTGCAGTACCTGCGAGTGGCGTGCAGTACCTGCGAGTGGCGTGCAGTACCTGCGAGTGTCGTGCAGTACCTGCGAGTGTCGTGTAGTACCTGCAGGTCGTGCAGTACCTGCGAGTGGCGTGCAGTACCTGCGAGTGTCGTGCAGTACCTGCAGGTCGTGCAGTACCTGCGAGTGTCGTGCAGTCCCTGCGAGTGGCGTGCAGTACCTGCGAGTGTCGTGCAGTACCTGCGAGTGGCGTGCAGTACCTGCGAGTGGCGTGCAGTACCTGCGAGTGTCGTGCAGTACCTGCAGGTCGTGCAGTACCTGCGAGTGTCGTGCAGTACCTGCAGGTCGTGCAGTACCTGCGAGTGTCGTGCAGTACCTGCAGGTCGTGCAGTACCTGCGAGTGTCGTGCAGTACCTGCAGGTCGTGCAGTACCTGCGAGTGTCGTGCAGTACCTGCAGGTCGTGCAGTACCTGCGAGTGTCGTGCAGTACCTGCAGGTCGTGCAGTACCTGCGAGTGTCGTGCAGTACCTGCAGGTCGTGCAGTACCTGCGAGTGTCGTGCAGTACCTGCAGGTCGTGCAGTACCTGCGAGTGTCGTGCAGTACCTGCAGGTCGTGCAGTACCTGCGAGTGTCGTGCAGTACCTGCAGGTCGTGCAGTACCTGCGAGTGTCGTGCAGTACCTGCAGGTCGTGCAGTACCTGCGAGTGTCGTGCAGTACCTGCAGGTCGTGCAGTACCTGCGAGTGTCGTGCAGTACCTGCAGGTCTTGCAGCCAGTCGCCGTGGCTGGCAGCGAGCGCGCCGAGCGCGGCCAGCTTGCGCGCCATGGCCTGCGCGGCGCGCACTTGCCGCGCCATGTACTCACTGCGCAGGCGCAGCGTCGCTTGCGTCACCAACTGCGCAACACATCGCACTCACTATACACACTTCACATAGAATGAAGATACATATATTAGTACACACATACAAACACGAAGCTAGCGACCAAATATAATTTATTGGAAGAAACTATAGCCCTTATTTTTTAATCCATTTGTATGTGTGTGTGTGTGTGTGTGTGTGTGTGTGTGTGTGTGTGTGTGTGTGTGTGTGTGTGTGTGTGTGTGTGTGTGTGTGTGTGTGTGTGTGTGTGTGTGTGTGTGTTGGGAGTGCTATGTCTCAGGTTGCAGTTAAGGAGATGTCAAAGGAATGTTCTATTTTATGATGTAACGTTAAATGATTGAAATGTTGACGAATGCACGCAATCACCGTGGCAACGTTTATTGCACTGATATTAAATTGCGATTACTTAGATCGGTGAAGATAGATCTTAGGTCGCGAACAGTGTGTGTTCGTGTGCGCGTGTGCGTGTGTGTGTAAGTCTGTGATTGCCCATACAACACCTCTAGGCACTCCTTAGGGCTGGGCTCCTCCTTCTTGTTGATGTTGAGTATGGGCTGCGAGACGTCTCGCGCCAGGATCTCCTGTATTATAGCCGTGAACGACAGCTTCTGCCTCTGGAATTGTTGCAATACACCCGTAACTACATATGACATACTGGGAAGAGGTGACGAAGGTTTGTTATACTATACATTAAGAAATAATAACAGAACATAAAAGCGAGTTACGAACTGTTCATAATATGAGTTACAAGCTGGAAATAATTTAATTAAGCAACTTGTGGATTTATTTTAACTAGTATGTGTTAAAATTGGTTGAATAGTATATTTCATAGTTTATCATGGTGGGCGATTTGTAAAAGGACAAGGCTTAGTTGTCCTTTGGTGGGCGATATGTACAATCCGTTTATGCCATATTCATGTAATGGCTGTACTACGGCAGGGTTATTTGTATTGTGACCGGTAGATGGCACTGTACCTTTAGTAATACTTTGTGAATCGCGCTACCATGGCGTTCTACGTGTATGGTATATACTCGAGTTGAACACACATTAAATATTCGACACTTTTGGGGAATTTTATGTCGTTTCATTACTAACCCGATCCCAGTACCTACTTACTCGAGGATCAGAGCATCAGTTTGTTCAAAATGAATGAAATATACAAAATGTTTATATAGATAGATAGATAAAAAGTTTATTCTCAATCGCTGCATGCACACATACAATAAAAAAGATAAAAAAAAACAAAACAAGCACTAAAATATATTAAAACTATGTAGTAATGCTCTATAGTATATATGTATTACTGGCTGGCAATAGGAATAACTAACGAAAAATATTTTTAACTTTTATTAATTATAGTTGATTAACTACTCTTATACACGTATATTACTCGGAAAAAGTCACATACATACATATCATCACGCCGAGTCCCTAACGGGGTAGGCAGAGAGTATAGAGCGCCAGTTCTCTCTAGACTTACATACCTCTTTCGCTTCGTCCACATTCATCAGTCACTTCATACATGCCCGCCGGTTCGGGAACTATATGGCCGATTGACTTGAAATTTTGTAGGAGTATTCCTTACGCGGTGTAGAGGTCAACTAAGAACGGATTTTATGAGATCAACTTTTTTTTTACTTTTTCACCCGGGCGAAGCTGGGCGGGGCAGCTAGTACTTATATATGTATATATATATATTTATATATATATACCTCTTTCAATATATTGTGGACATCATCTTGTTCTAAAGCTGGATTCTTAAGCTGCAATTCTTTGTAAAGCTGTTCCTCCACACCGTAAGGCTCGAGCGTTCTGTAATTTGAGTAAAGCTTGTTACACAGTTAGCAGCCAGTGATGGTCGAATGGTTAGAATGGAGGTTAGCAACGCAAATTTAGTTAGCTCGAATCCCGTCTGTACCCATGAGTTTTTCTGAACTTAAGTACAGTGATTAGTCACATTACAAGCATCACGGTGAAGGAAAACATCGAGAGGACATCTGCATAGGTAGAAGAAATTCAAAGGCGTATGTATAGTCGTGCTTGAGTAACGGCGATGGACTCGCCATCTGTCACGTTGGCACCTAATATACCTCTGGCGGAAAGTGGGTGTGTGGGTATTACCTAGACACCTCTGCCTACCCCTTCGGGGACCCTTGTGGGAAGGCGTGAGGATATATAATTTTTTATTATTATTATAAATATATTTCGTGTCAGCGGTTACCTGGTGAGTAAATTGCCATCAGTGCAGAGCACCAATAGGGCGGGCAGCGGCGGCGGCGTCAGGGCGAGGCCGGCGGGCGGATGGGTGGCCGCGCCGCCGCTGGTGCACACCAAGTGCCGCCCGCTGCTCGGGACCGTACACATTGCTGACAGGGCTGTTTCCATATCAGCTGTAAAGAGTATTTTTTCTTTTTTATACTACAAGTGTGTCGAACAAGCATACGGCCCACCTGATGGGAAACGATTACCGTAGCCTATTTACGCTAACGATACCGAAGTATCACTTGCGCGTTGCCACTCTATGTTCGGAGAGTTATACTGTGTTGGCAGCATGATGGGAATAATCCCTCTGCTGCCAACACAATATAACAATCCTCCCCCCTCCCCAAGGAGCTCATTACTGGAGACCTTATTCACCACGTAGGAACACAACACAATAAATTGTGTTATTTGGCTACGGACTTGTATAAGGTGGAGGTCCTGCCCCAGTCGGGCAGCTCCAAATTAGAACGGGAAACCCGTTATGCCCCACCTCTCTTTTTTTTTAATTATCTCTATTTACACAGACTTTCAAAACCTATAATGCTGTAGACAGCGCAAATTAAATCTCTAATGATAATCAATGATTGATAGAGTTGGTGAAGGTAGAGCATGTGAAAAATACTCGAAATGAATGACTCAAGTTTTCTAGGAAACTTTCTAGTGGAAGAAGAAAATTGTTGGATTACAAGTATGCCACAATGTACACGCTAGATACTCTTTTAGTTGCAGATGGTATCTTCCAGATCTTATTTGTGGCAAACACTGACTTTTACCCTGATTCTGCTTTTACATGGCATTATCTATCAGTTCCCAAAGAGGTTTAGGTTTTTTTAC
Organism: Drepana falcataria; assembly: GCA_945859725.1. Classification (NCBI taxonomy): domain Eukaryota; kingdom Metazoa; phylum Arthropoda; class Insecta; order Lepidoptera; family Drepanidae; genus Drepana; species Drepana falcataria. The sequence continues at coordinate 1,367,315 of OX243941.1, read as the reverse complement.
TATTTTCTCCGTTAAATTTAGAGCCAACACAAATATCGCAACATTTTTTTTTTTTTATACAACAAGAGTGGCAAACAAGCATACGGCCCACCTGATGGGAAACGGTTACCGTAGCCTATTTACGCTCACGATACCGAAGTATCACTTGCGCGTTGCCACTCTGTGTTCAGAGAGTTATACTGTGTTGGCAACATAATAGGTCTAATCCCTCGGTTGCCAACACAATATAACAATCCTCCCCCCTCCCCAAGGAGCCCATTACTGGAAACCTTATTCACCGCGTAGGAACACAACACAATAAATTGTGTTATTTGGCTACGGACTTCTATAAGGTGGAGGTCCTGCCCCAGTCGGGCAGCTCAAAATTCGAACGGGAAACCCGTTATGCCCTACCTCTCTTAAACATCGAATCCCGACTGTACCAATGAGTTTTTCTGAACTTAAGTACAGTGATTAGTCACACCACGAGCTTTACAGTGAAGGAAAACATCGAGAGGAAACCTGCATACGTCTGAGAAGAAATTCAAAGGCGTATGTATAGTCGTGCTGGAGTAACGGCGATGGACTCGCCATCTGTCACGTTGGCACCTAACATACCTCTGGCGGAAAGTGGGTGTGTGGGTATTACCTATACACCGCTGCCTACCCTTTCGGGGACCCTTGTGGGAAGGCTTGAGGATATATTATTATTATTACTATTTTGTCACGTACCATCATCAGCCAACGCGAAGTCCATGAGATGTCCCAGCAGCGGCAGAGTGATGGCGTGCACACCACCGGCGTGCATACAGGCGTATGTGTTCTGTGAGCACTGAGCACACACATCAAATATTACATTTTCCACATACATCTTTATCTATAAGACTAGACGACCGTCTGGTCCAGTGGTTAGAGCTCCAGACTGCGATATTTGTGTGATGAACACGAGTATTTGTACCTTAGTCTTGGATGTCCTATGTATTCGTGACGAGTACTCGAAGCGGGCGAGCGTGTATGATGATGAATATGAATGAAGCGATTCTGTAAGTCTAGACAGACCGGTGCTATACTCTATCTGCCTACCTCGTTAGGGTTCGACATATACGTATCTTTGAAAATGTTAATGTATAGGTATTGATAAAAAAATATCCTTAATACAGCATTAATTAAGGTTCGGAAAATGCCGGTTTGGAAAATGCGCTCCACAGAATAACCGGAAAGGAAGAAGTGAATTTGACTTATATGTAGCTTTGTGTAAGGTTCATAATACAATGGCATGTATATAATGCATTGAAATCATACAATAAATATACACTTTGTGGAGAGATTCCTTTCTCTGGGACCCTAGCCACGGGTACCTTGAACCCTGATCCCAAGAGGGCAAATCAATTTTTTTTATAAAATTAAATTTTTTAAAAGTGGTTATTACCTATACACCGCTGCCTACCCCTTCGGGGACCCTTGTGGGAAGGCGTGAGGATATATTATTATTATTATTTATTATAATTTTTTTAAGTTCATACTTAAAATGTATTTCATAGGAAATAAGGAAAAGCCGTGGTGGCCGAGTGGTTCGAGCAGTTGCCTGCGACGCAAAGGTCGCAAGTTCGAATCCCGACTGTACCAATGAGTTATTTCTGAACTTAAGTACAGTGATTAGTCACACCACGAGCTTTACGGTGAAGGAAAACATCGAGAGGAAACCTGCATACGTCTGAGAAGAAATTCAAAGGCGTATGTATAGTTGTGCTGGAGTAACGGCGATGGACTCGCCATCTGTCACGTTGGCACCTAATATACCTCTGGCGGAAAGTGGGTGTGTGGGTATTACCTGTACACCTCTGCCTACCCCTTCGGTGAAATAAGGATATTAGTAATAACACGATTTATAAATTATTCAAATGGATACTACATGTGCTGCCATCTGTCGTCACTTACCGGATACAAGTGTACGGGATACGAGTACTGCATGTCGTCGTCGTCGGGGTTCAGTACCATATTCAGTTCCACCGCTTCTACTACGTACAAGGCGTGACTGTCAGCACCGTCTCTCTCGCTCGCCTGGCACATAAAGACACAAAAGGTGATAAAATGTGCAGTGAATTAGATCAAAACATTATTTATTATCATTATTATATCCTCACGCCTTCCCACAAGGGTCCCCGTAGGGGTAGGCAGAGGTGTATAGGTAGTGCCCACACACCCACTTTCCGCCAGAGATATATGTAGCTGCCAACGTGACATGGCAAGTCCATCGCCGTTTCTCAAGCACGACAATACATACGCCTTTGAATTACTTGTCAAACGTATGCAGGTTACCTCTCGATATTTTCCTTCACCGTAAAGCTCGTGGTGTGACTAATCACTGTACTTAAGTTAAAAAAAACTCATTGGTACAGTCGGGATTCGAACGTGCGACCTTTGTGTCGCAGGCAACTGCTCGAACCACTCGGCCACCATAGCTTTATTATTTAATAATATTAATATATCCTCACGCCTTCCCGAAAAAACTACTGAACGCAATTGTATGAAATTTGACACAGAGATAGATTTTTGCAGGATTAATATATAGGACCAAGTTCCAACTGCCTAGATCAAGTCGATCGGACACTCAAGGACGGGAACGTTAAGATTAAGTACTCGAAACCGGCGAGCATGTATGAGACTGATGAATGTGGACGAAGCAAAAGAGTTATGTAAGACTGAACTGGCGCTCTATTCTCTCTGCTTACCCCGTTAGGGACTCGGCGTCTACGCCTAAGACTAGCATATACAAATAAATAAAATTGGAGTGCCTGTTTGTAATATTAAAATAACCGCTTTTTATTAAATGCATATGGATGTATACACGGTACATATACAAAAATTTTTTTTTTAATTTCTGTCTGTCTGTTTGTGCCGACAAATCTCTGAAACGGCTGGACAGATTTTGACGGGACTTTCACTGGCAGATAGCTGATGTAATAAGGAGTTACTTAAGCTACTTTCATTGTAAGAAATTGAACAACAACTTTTTAGTTAAATTCCACGCGGACGAAGTCGCGGGCACAGCTAGTTGTAAAAAAACGTGTGCAGTAAAGCTATTGCAAAGCATTTTGTATCAACTTATGCAATACACGTATATACTTTCTCACACACAGCTGCTTACGTACTAGGCATGCCTTTTAAGTTCTGTCGTTTCCATATTTCCCGGCAATTTTGAATTTGGAACGGTTCTATAGAATAGTTCCAAATTCGAATATATTCGAATGTGTTTAAATTTTGATGGTGTTAGGTTTTATTTTCGTTACGGAATTTCTTGATTCGGTCGCCGCGCTACAAGCCCGCGAAAAAAGCTACGCAATCCTTACCTAATATTATAAATGTGAATATAAGTTTGTTTGTTACGCTTTCACGTAAAAACTACTTAACCGATCATCATGAAACTTTGTACACATATTCTTGGAGGTACCTATCAGAAGTAACAGGATACTTTTTATTGAAAAAAGTTAATTTTATGAAAGTTAAAAAAGCCGTCCACTCCGACGAAGTCGCGGGCACAGCTAGTAGCTTAATCAATTTAATGTTGATCTTACATTGGGTAGCAGCAGGCAGTGGTAGAGAGTCGCTGAGCTGGTGGCCACCACCACCAGCGGGGGAGCGTCGTCTCCTAGCGCTGCGATGGAACACGAGTCTGTGCCGTAGTTGTCGTCTGCCGGCGGGTACATCGCTAGAGGACCCGACAACTTGCCCTGGAGACACCTAATTGAGGGCAAAAATATTAATCACTATTATTATAAAGAGGAAAGATTTGTATGTAAGTATGTTTGTAAGGAATTGGCTCAAAAAGTACTGGACCGATTATAAAAATTCTTTCTCCATTTGAATGATACATTATCACTGATTAATAAAGGCTATTAAACAGATTATAAAGGCTTTATTTGCAAGAAAAAAAATTTGCCAAAATGTTCAAAGAATTAATGTCCACCCGTGCGAAGCCGGGACGGGCCGCTAGTTAATTATACGAATGAAGAAAGGACAATTAAATTCCAGATCATAATAGTTTGAGCTGTGGTTATAAGGGTCAATAATTTTACAAGTAAGACTACAATATTATATTACAAATAATAATATAATATTATTAATATATATTAATAAAGAGCTACGTAAATATTTTTCCAGACCTTATTTACGCGTAAGAAACGATAAAGTTTAAAACGATAAATAAAAAGTTATTAAGTATCTACATGGTCAAATCTGACTATGAAGTATCTTAGAAGAAATTTTTTTATTGCATCGTAATGAGGACATATTCACGACAGCCTACAACTTCATCAGTTCTATTTTCTGAGATATTCTGTAAATATCTAGAAGTATAAAAAAGTAAATATATAAGAATATATACCCTTTGTCCTCCAAATCACTGGTCATCATATAAACATCCCCATTGCCCCTCAGGATGAGCAAGTGCTCGCCGTCCGGAGTGGCGGTGAAGTCCACGGCGGTGTCTCCGAGGCTGTCGAGTATCGTGGTCCCTGACAAACATATGCCGGAGGGCTTGGGACCGAGCGGGAAGATTTTCGCCAACTTAGGACCGGATTTCAGCGCAATGTTGTACAACCTAAAATAAATGGTAAAAATCTTATATCCTCACGCCTTCCCACAAGGGTCCCCGAAGTGATAGGCAGAGGTGAATAGGTAGTAACCCTACCCACACACGCACTAACTGCTAGAGATATATTTTAGGTGCCTACGTGACAGATGGTGAGGCCATCGCCGTCACTCAAACACTGAATTGCTTCTCAGTCGTATGCAGGTTTTCTCTCGATGTTTTCCTTCACCGTAAAGCTCGTGGTGGGACTAATCACTGTAGGTACTTAAGTTCAGTAAAACTCATTGGTACAGTCGGGATTCGAACTTGCGATCTTTGTGTCGCAGTCAACTGCTCGAACCACTCGGCCACCACGTCTTTATTATGAGAGAGGTAAAGCCGTGGTGGCCGAGTAGTTTGAGTATTCAACTGTAAAAAGATTGCAAGCTCGAACCCAGACGGTGAGTACCGTCGAATGAACTTAAGTACAGTAGTTATCATACGAGCTTTTCGGTCTAGGAAAACATCGTAAGCAAATGCATAGAGCAAATGCGTCGGGAAGAAAATCCAAAGAAGTACGTATAGAGTCTTGCTTTAGAAACGGTCACGGACTGTTGTATTTGTTACGCAATATATCTCCGGCGAAAGAGTGTTGTTTCACCTCTGCCTACCCCTTTCTAGACCCTAATATATTACGTTTCAACAAAAACATACCTCAAGGTGTTATCTGATACGAGCACTAGAACGTGGGACAGCGAGTTGGGATGCCAGTTCACCTTCCGCACTTCACCCTGGGAATACAGAAACCGTTCATCTAGAGAGAAGCTCCTGGAATGAAAAAAAACACACATTTATACGAAGAACTACATAAGATGCTTAATTCCCCTAGTCACCCGCTTTACGTATCAAAAAGCGAAAGAGTATTCGCTAGGGAGGACTCCACTCTCTCTGCTCACTCTTTCTTTACCCTGTGAGAGACTACGCGTGAATATTAGAAGTCTATAAGAATGATTTTTTTTATTACACACAGTAATATATACCGTGACATCGCACTGTCGTAGAAACGTATCAATTACCAAAAAAATCGTCAGAATTCACCACCAAGGCGCCTTCAAGTAAATATGGTCCTTCGAGCCGTGCCGAGATCGTTAAACGCGTGTATAGATATATAATATTTATATTGGTGTGCAGGTGGTTTTTAACCACACTCGGCGTTTGTAACCATTATCGGCGTCCCAAAAAGGCTTCATTCATTATTCCCTATGATAAATGCCCAAGGATACCGCCCGCCCTTAGGTGGCTACTTCGCTTATAATTTGATTACTCCGCCATGTTTGTTCTCTTTTTTCGGGCGGGAAAGCCGCGGTTAGGATTAATCGTGCGTTCAGACGTTGCTTTGTTGAACGTTTTAATTATTAAAACGGGTTGCCTGTGATTTATATCGATTTTTCGTTTCATATCAGATACGCACTGCATATTTTTTTTAGTTTAGAATATATTTTTTGATATATTATTCCGTAGCTATCTATGCCCTTATAATGATAGACAAAAATGTTACCCTATAGGATATATTAACATTATTTTCAATTTACATATAAATGCTTTAAAGGTAAGCTTTTCATCAAACTTTACCCCTTACCATCAAACACGTGTTTGGATTAATCATAGAGGCCTCAGCGATAAGAAATTATATTTTGTTGACGGGATCAACACGTAGCCACAACCCATGACAAGGAAATAAAGCTTTACCTCAAGCATAAGTAATCCTAGAAAAGACAAATGCCACAAGGAATTGGAGGCCAAAATTCTGCCTCATCCATTCCGATCACAAGCCTAGCGTGTAGCAGTGAAATGAGCAGTAACTATAAAACAATGACGGGATGCTGGTTGCAATTATCTGGTGCGGGATGTAAACTCGATCCCGCGCGTATCGGACAACAAGATTAGCCTCAAATTGGACGTGGAGTATGCTAACCCACGAGTATAGCTATTGATCTACTGCAGATGGAATTTATTATGCACTTTTGTTTTATCTTGACACCGCTGTGTACCGGTTTCACTAGGATTTTTCTTCTGCAGTAAATAACATTGGTAGAAAACTTTTATCTAATTTTAGCTATAGAAATCTCTATCTATCTATCTTTATGCCAAATTTCAACCAATTCCGTGTAGCCGTTCTGGCATGATTGGGTAACAAACCCCACATACTTTGGACTTTTCATTAATAAGCAGAATTCAAACAGGTAGGCAGATGTGTAATACGTCCCATATGACGTTCAAGGTATAAACGGCGGTCACTACCACTTAAGGCCGACATTACATACGGCTCATTATAGAACCTTCTCGGACGGTGAAGGAAATCGTCGTCAAGAAATATATGCATTATATTTCTTCACAACGGTTTCCTTCACTGTAACACGTAAGGTGTGAAAAATCTACCTACGTCATACGACCCATGCTAACAAGCCCAGGATACGGTGTAATTAAGGAAAAATTATGTAAGCAATAGTGAATTTTCATTTTGATAAATTACGTATTTTTTCCGTATCAAACCCAAAGGGTCACCTTTGTCGTTGCAACTAGAAAAAGTTATAAAATTATAAATGGGGGCAACATTAGAGCGAGCCGTACAAACAGGGGGTAGGGGGAGGGTCGTGTCTCCGGAACAAAAACCGATAAAAAACGGCCGCAAAAGGATCCGATCCGGTAAAAAATAAGAATCAGACAAAGCCACCGGACCGCCGGTACCTCTATACGTGTCCTGTTTTTTTACGAGCGTAGCCCTTTTGTCCTTCCGTACCTCTGTTTTAAATAGATCAGGGCAAGTAAGGACCACCCTGAAATATTATTGTGGATTTTTCTGCTTGGCATTCATAAATATTTTTCGGGGAGAAGCTCAGAGTCCGACCCATTCGGCCCCCGGATTTACTCGAATCGGCGCAGAATTATAAATTCGGTTAATAAAATATGATACGATAAAAGCCGCGTACTTTTTTTCACGTCGGCCGGATCTCTATTATATTTTGTTTAATTTAAATATGAATAATTAAATTTAAAAAGGAAATCTCGGGCTAATGAAATTTTTGTTTTCGAGATAATGAATTGAAAACACCGTGTCGCAGCCGGTGTTATTCTTCGCCCGCTCATTCGAATTCATCCTTGGTTTTTAAAAAGAACCTCTCACATACGCACATAACAATGGAGTATTATTATTCTTTAAATAACATCAGTTTTATGAATATTAATCATATTTTACTTGTTCAGTTAACTCTTTCAAAGAGTATATTACAAGAAAAATATAATTTTATCAGAAAAGTTTTCATTTACTTCGTCGTTTGTATTTTTATGTACTGCTATCAAAACATTGAGAGCACGTGTCTGGACTAACGAAATTGGCAAAATCTTATTAAAACCTTTAAAAATCTTGAAAAAGTACATTGATTAAAGTCCAATAAACAATTACAAGCTGACCATGATGATAGCTTGATTAACTAATCGAAACAAATAAAATTTATATAAATCCTCACGCCTACCCATAGGGGTCCCCGAAGGGGTAGGCAAAGGTGTATAAGTAATACCCACACACCCACTTTCCGCCAGAGATGTATTAGGTGCCAACGGGCATAGATGGCAAGTCCATCGCCATTACTCAAGCACGACTATACATACGCCTTTGAATTGCTTCTCAGACGTATGAAGGTTTTCTATCGATGTTTTCTTTCACCATAAAGCTCGTGGTGTAGCTAATCACTGTACTTTAGTTCAGAAAAACTAATTGGGACAGTCGGGATTCTATATCGAGACAATTGGCGACGGCTTTAATCAACGCAAAACTCAGCCGATCAAACAACCTCGACAAAAATAAAATAATATCCCAACCAGGAATATTACACAAAACACCGAACAACCACAAGGGATTAAAATCGTTACGAACGTATACAAAAATATTCAAATACAATACTAACAAATTGATACAAACACTCATTAGGCGCAGATCGGGCCCCACAGTGGGCGCCAACCGATCTCCGCCGACATTACACTCCACATTCAACGTACAAATATTATCTAAAATTCCTTCTCATTTATAATCCTTTTGTGTCCTCAGAGCGGTGTCCTCCGTCAAATCCTCCCCTAACTCCCCATGGGGGCGGGGGGTATTTTTATATTTTTAATCGCGTTGGGCATTATCCAAATGGACATTGGCGGTTGCGCCGACTGTCTCTGCCGTCTAGATGATAAATTCTCCTTTCGTTCGACACCAGGGCGATGTTTTGTTTTGTCCCTTCCGTAATGTGGCTTCCTTTATTGATATCCCAGTGAAAACGTATATATTCCGAGGTCATTAATTACCGTCGATTTGTCTGGGAGTGACTGGCGAGCATTCTTCTTTCCTTCGACTATTAAAAATGGCACGCCATCTGTGCCCTTTTTCTTAGAAGCTTTTTTCCTAGTTTTGTGGCAAGCGAAGGCAAATGAAAATTGATTGTTCCGAATCCAAGCTTGATGCAGATCCGAAAGCTTATTGAACGGCGTGACGTTCTCTTTTCATCGGTGATCGATGGTTGCTATTGTTTATTTGACGTAATTAACTTATACTTACTTAACTTATACTTTTCCATCTATAAGAAAATGAATGAAGAAAAATTTGTTTTAAGACACAGTGTAAGAAAACAATTTCTCATTATGCTTTGTATTTTAAGATAAAAATACAATGTGATTATTGTACTTTCAATTTGTTGATAGCCAAATTTATCCGACTCGTTAAACAGAGCATAAACATAGATCTTTAAAAAATAGCCCCACTCTAGGTTAAGTCACCACAAAAAGGAACAATATCTTCCGTAACATAAAATTGAATAGTTTAATGGCACCAAATGCCGGGTGAACAATAAAACATAAAATACCCTAATACATTACAAGAATTGGAAGAATACAAAGTGATCCTATTATTAACGGTGGAATGGAAGACTTGCCGTTTTGCATATAGGAAAACGATAGGTTTTTTTCTATTTCGGGGTATGAAAAACGATGGAAAAAGTGCAGTGGACTGCGGGCAAGAATTAATGGTGTGAAACTTCGGTCTCGGGCGTCCCGGACTCCGAAATTTATGTATGTTCACGTTTGAGCTCGTCGGGCGATTTTTGCTTGCATGCACTGCGGCACGGTTAGCGTTTTCTTCCATTGTAACCGAATTAAAATTGTATGTTAATTATGGACGAGTGGTTTTAGCTGAGTAGAAGACAAATACGCTACACAAATGGCGGTTATTGAAATAGTGATAAGAGATTTGGGCCAATACTGAACTCCTTGGGGAGTGTGGAGGATTGTTGTATTGTGTTGGTAGCAGAGGGATTAGTCCCAATATGCTCACAATACAGTATAACTCTCCGAATATTGAGTGGCAACGCGTAAGTGATACTTCGGTATCGTGAGCGTAAATAGGCTACGGTAACCGTTTCCCATCATTGCTTATTTGCCACTCTTGTAGTATAAAACAAAAGATATATAAAGAAAGAACTGAAGCTCAACCTTTTCTACATTCCACAAGTACAAATAAAAAATATTCCAAGAAATAAATTACATATGTAATGCGGTAAAAAAAGTAAACACGGGTTGTCTTTGTGATGTATGCAAGTCTTAAATACGTGTTACACTAAAAGTTAATATACATCCTGTACGAAAAATACCGTGCTGTTATTTTGAAGGTCACAAACGGTAAACATTGTCTGTAAGCGATTTCTGAGGTTAAAAAGCTATAATATCTGGCTACTTGTATCATTTCCAGTGTGGTCAAACAGATTATTGGAACATACTGACCGAAGCGAAGTTTAAAAATCGCTAACCGGGCCGTTTTAGTAACATACCGAATGTGTACAAACACGTGGAAAAAGCAACCACCGCAAAATGTGAGCTGCGAGTGTCGAGCGCCTGCCGAAGGACCGAGGTGAGGTGAGGTATTGGCAGCTCACTCGTGCCGATTTGTATACTACGCGCTACACTATTTGATACTGTTTTTATGAAACTGCCCTTATTAATATAATATCCTCACGCCTTCCCACAAGGGTTCCCGAAGGGGTAGGCAGAGGTGTATAGGTAGAACCCACACACCCACTTTCCGCCAGAGGTTTATTAGGAGCCAACGTGACATATGGCGAGTCTATCGCCGTTACTCAAGAACGACTATACATACGCCTTTGAATTCCTTCTCAGACGTATGCAGGTTTCCTCTCGATGTTTTCCTTCACCGTAAAGCTCGTGGTGTGACTAATCACTGTACTTAAGTTCAGAAAATCTCATTGGTACAGTCAGGATTCGTACTTGCGACCTTTGCGTCGCAGGCAATTGCTCGAACCACTCGGCCACCACGGCTTATTATTGCATTTTTATATGCCCGAGCCACGGTAGCCGGATTGAGCCATCTGCATTGTAGAGATTGCATGATCGGACCCCGACTATACCAATGAGTTTTTACTGAACATAAGTAGATACAGTGATGAATTACACCTCGAGCATTACAGTGAAGGAAACCTGCATACGTTAGAGAAAAAAAATTAAGACGTATGTATAGTCGTACTTGAGAAACGGCGATAGATTCGCCATCTGTCACGTTGGCACCTATAAAATATATCCGTAGAAAGGGCAGGCGCCTAGAGTGAAGGCGTTAAGATATTCTTTTTTACCAGATCAACACCTCTCGGTCGCAGTACATTATTATCGTGGCGAAACAACGATCACTTCGGCCGTTTGCAGGCCAACGCTTCGCAATGTTTTTCCCTCTACCTCATTTTTTTAACCTCCTTTTGCCCAACCGCGGCCGCGGTCGAAACAGTTTAATGATTTGAAAAACGTGTTCTATCAGCCTTTACCCGGTAACAACCGAAAAAAAGTCGACAACAAAAGGGTTCGGGCGCAAATATAGACTCATCGAGTGACGATTTTTCGCGTGCGAACTCGTTTTTCGGCAAACGATTTTGGTTTTTAAACATATAGCAATAAGAGTGAGGATTCGGATTTTAATGCATGCGTTTGTTAGGTGGAGATCTCATCGGCAATTTATTATATTTTGTCCGTTCGGGAATTTACGATTATTTGGACAATGGCGGGCGATTGGCGTCGTTTTTCTAACGCCAATAACGAATGTGCTGATGAGCGGGCGCGGGTGCGAATAAATGAATCACTGTGCTGTGTGATTTACATTGGGGAAATGTTTGAATATAAATGTCATCAAATAATTTATTTAATGGAGAACGTGTGTGACTAATGGAACAAATACATGACGAACACCCTGTTAGAATGGCTGATAAATTATTCTTGAATTTAATGCGAAAAATTGGTTCAATCTGACTAAAACCTTCTTTTCATAGATACCGTCTTTGAATTCATACATAAACAACATTCATACATTCGTCTCCTAATACTCAAGGTATGCTAACATGATAGTCTGCCATCCATCCGCAAACAAATCTCAATCGGAGTTGGACTCCAAGAGAGCGTTGAGCACAGAGAGAGTGCGAGGGACGGGAGAGTATGATCGCGACTTAGTACGACAAGCCGAAGCTAAGGTAAGGTACTTCTTAGGTGTTGAGCACAAATTTGGGCACCCACTGTGGGGTTAGGACCTTGGCTTAGAGCGGTGGTTCAAAAGCTAAATACTAGGTCGATCTGGTACAAAAACTCTTTAGTACACAAATTACTTACTACAATCATGACTTTACAGTTGACTATTGCCATCAATCGGTCACCATGTTTGCCAGCAAGCGTTTTTTTCGACAAATACATAAAATAAAATATTTCTTAATTCGCCTGCGCCATGTAGAGTCGTGTCGGACAAGTAACGGCGCGATGGTCCGGTCGTTTTTAATTAAACAAACCGAATATAATATACGACAGCCATTTTGAACGAACGGGCTAAAACGACATGTTATAGATGAGTGGTGGCCCCTACTATGAGCTTCTCTATGGCGAGTGATATTTCGAGATGAGTATATTGGGTCTTTCGAGCATTGTAATCTTTAAATGGGATAGAAGTAAATGTAGCTAAAAGCTTTATACTTTAAATTAAGACGGCTGTATAAGTCGATTAGTAATCAGTTGGTAGATTACCCTCCTCAAGTACATGCACGTACTTCACCCTCTGGCTACCCTTTAAGGGTAGGTAGAGGAGTTTGTGGGTACGTGAAGATCATAACTGCTATGCTGCTGATATATTTTTGTGGTATTTGTATGCACGTACGTAACCGGTAATAAAAATAGGGTGAAATCAAAATCATTGCCACAGACAAATATGCTACGAATATACTGCAATAGATGAGATAAGGACTAGAAATAGTTAAGTTCGAGTTTGGATCATAGTCCATTCGATTGACCAATGGTAGTTCAAATAACATATAGGGTGTTTGAATAGAAAAATAGGATTATTAATTTATTCTATTTCTGCGTGTGCCATTTAATATGCATACATTGTTGCAATCCTAAGGGGTGGGTGGGGAGGCTTTGCAACATTGTTTGGGAAAAATGGCTCCACCATGATTAACTATGCTTGAATGGTTGAGCTCTTAATCTATGGTTTCTATATATTTCATTTTTACTTTTTATTACAGCTAATACATAAACTAAGCTAAGCAGCAAAGATATAAAAATATTAAATACTAGTGATGCCCCGTCACTTTCTTTCTTTTCTTTTCTCAATTCGGTGTTTTTACAATAATAATCTAATATTTTACTTTCTTTTTATTTATTTCATATCTTGCCCAGAATTTGTTACAGTACTGATGACAATATTTGTGTCACTTGTTTAATTTGTCTCATTTGTGAATGTGAGAGCATTGTAGGCTTATTAGATTCTTAGATCTTGCTAACATTGTTATAATTATCTTGTTTTATGTATGCTTTGTATAGTAAGCAACGACCTATTGTCGGGCCTACTTTGGTCCCCCATACTTGGGTACTATTGCTGTAACGAAAAAATATTGTTATTGTATATGCCTAATGATTTGAAAAGAGTAACCATGGAGTTTCTTGCCGGTTCTTCTCCATGGAAGCGACCAATCCGAACCGTGCTTCTTTTTCGACGTTTTTAGTGCCCACCTGGGCCTATGTGAAATAAAAATATTTTGATTTTGACGTCGGAACCTAAAATATGTCTCCGGCGAAAAGTGGCTGTGTGGGTAGGTACTGCACACCTCTGCCTACCCCTTCAGGGACCCTTGTGGGTAGGAGTGAAGATATATAAAGAAGATTACCTCATATGAGAGTGATCTCATTTTGCTCATCTTCATGCTTATTGAAACTATTCCAGTATCCTATTGCTGCGGAGACAGAGATTCAAATGTAATAATAATAATATAATATAACCTCACGCCTTCCCACAAGGGTCCCCGAAGGGGTAGGCAGAGGTGTATAGGTAATACCCACACACCCACTTTCCGCCAGAGGTATATCAGGTGCCCTAGCATGCGGTCCGCGGTAAACGCCGCCAATGGACGCTTGCAAAACACCAGGGGTATCACTAGGGTTGGCGACCCAGGAGAATTTTTTCACACACTTGAAGAACTCCATGCTAACATCCAGGGAAAAACCTAAACTAGAGCTCATTCAACAGCCGGAGAGTTCTTAAACTTTGGAACCGCGCAGTACGAGATCTTTTCGGTCTTCACAGTATAAAGGTCTGATGTACTCAAAGTGTACTCGTAAACAAACCGTACGAAATCACTCAATTTTCCCACCGATGTAATATAACTGCGCCCCGGTACATTCGCACATAAAAGTACTGATGATTTGAACAAAAAATATATGTCGGCGAAAATACGGTGGGCATCGAGCGAGTCGACTTTTCACCTTATGCCGGAACACAAAAACATTATTCAGGTGAGACGGGTTACGTAGATGTAGGGAGAACTAGATAGTGCCTGGTTATGTATGTTAATAATAATAAATAACAATATTATAATAATTATATACATGATAGAATGTTCGATGTAATGTTTAAGGAAAAATGTTAATTCATACGTACATGTTATACATAAAGCAAAAGTCTGCGCAAAAAGAGGCAGAGGAAGGCCACGTTCCAACTACCTAGATCAAATCGATCGGACGCTCAAGGACGGGAACGTCAAGAGTACTCGAAACCGACGAGCATGTATGAAGAGACTGATGAATGTGGACGAAGCGAAAGAGGTATGTAGGTCTAGAGAGAACTGGCGCCCTATACTCTCTGCCTACACCGTTAGGGACTCGGCGTGATGATATGATGGCCGTATCCGTAACAGAGTAAGCCAGCCTCTTTTGCTTCGTCTACATTCATCAGTCTCATCATACATGCCGGTTTCGAGTTGTGTCAGGAACGATTTTACACAAATTGATTCAATGGTTTCGTTTCCACTTACGAGCTGTGCTTATCATTATCGTATTTACTTACTTATATATGTGGATGGGTGGATGGATGCTTATGACTCAATCTCATACCAGAACGGCTGAACAGAACTGGATGAAATTTGGTACACCGACAGATTATAGTCTAGAATATGACAGAGCATAATATTTTTTATTACAGTAAAAGAATGCAAGTGCTAAGGCTAAGGCTCAAGCAGAAGGGCCTTCGTGAAAATGTTCAAACAAATAAAAAACTAAAACAAAACACTACAACAAAAACCACACCACATCCAGTGGTCCTAGCTCAAAGCAAAACCTTTTAATTATTAAGCGTACACCGATGCGGGAGACCAGTGTTTTTCCCAGTAAATCGCCGATCCGGGATAGCGGTGATCAATATTAACAATGGAACGTAGCCTCACCTCAGTACCGTACGCAAATTGAATTACTTATGTACTTTGTGCTTTTCGCGCTGATTGTACTCGTTGGTTTGGTACAATGCAATTAGGTGACAATTTTACCAAATTCTGATTGATTTTAAAGTGATCTGTGTTTTTTTGGAGGAGTCTTACTAATATGATAACTGCCAAAGTTTGTGACGATCACCGATCCGCTGAACGGAAATGGATGAATTTTGGCATAGAGATTATTTTGCTGGAGGTTTTATTTCAGAAAAATTACAAAATAATGGAACGTGTGATCAACACGCAGCTCCTGCGATATCTAGATAGTCAATATTTGTTGAGTGACCAACAGTATGGCTTCCGCCACAGTCGCTTAAAGAGCCTCTTGTATATCTCACGCAACGTCGGTCACTCGCTATCGAGAGTCAAGGTGAGGCATTAGACTTTGCCTCCCTGTGTGTGTTATATCGCTTGTACAACGGAGTGTTCAGAAGAATGGTTCGACATGATGCCCAATTCTATATTCTACCACCGCACCTCTCGCCATCGTCGGGGAATTGATCCATCTACCTTGGAACCAGAAAGCTCTCGCACTGCGCGGCTTCTTACACGAACGCTCAGGCTGTGGAATGAGCTCCCCGTTGAGGTTTCCCCTGGAGAGTACAGCATGGAGTTCTCCAAGAAGGGTGTGAAAAGATTCCTGCAGAGTCGGGAGCGTGCGAGCGCGCGGTAGCCGCTTACCATCAGGCGGAATGCGTGCTTATTGCCAGCCGTGTGGTATAAATAAAACATTCATCCCTGCCGGTTTTGACTACTCTTGACGTTCCATTGACTGTTCGACCGATTTGATCTGAGTAGTTGGAACGTGGTCTTCCTCTGCCTCTGTTTCCAGCCTATCTATATGACAATCTATCCTCGAAGCAGTCAAGTCAAGTCGATGGGTACCTACAATATGTATTGTAGATTATTTGGTGAAAACTATCTATTAATACAGAAGGAGCGCCAACACTTATATATAAAAACTAGTTGTCCCGCCCAGCTTGGCTTGGATGAAAAATTAAATTTCCTGAAACACGATCGCAGCGCCACCTATCGGGTCCAATTGCGAATCTAAACCATTCCCAGATCCCCTTGAACACACACAAAAAATTTCATCAAAATCGGTCCAGTCGTTTGAGAGAAGTTCAGTGACATACACACTCACAGAAGAATTATATATATAAAGATTGATTTCAGTCGTACAAGTTTTCATTCAATTCCGTTCAGCTCTTCTGGCATTGTAAAGAGGAAGTATTTGATTGTGAGTTAGTAATGTAAAAAGTAATTGACAGATTTTTTTAAATTAACCTACATTATTACGGCTATATTTTATTTTAAAAACCATATATATTTATAATCAAAGTTAACAGGGGCGAAAACTCCAGGCAGATATTGTAATATTTTTTATACGCGATTTCTTTTTTAGTAGTACACTATGTTTTACAAATAACGAACAAAGTCCGAATCAACTACAACACTCGCATCCTAAATCGCGTTCATACAGCGGGCTTAAAACTAATACCTACATTTGGGTGTGCCACCCCCACCGCCACCCCCACCCGGGGTGCAAGCTGTGTTAATTATTCACATTTTAATTTACGAAGCCCGCTGCCCACCGCCGGGAAAAATGTCTTGCACTCCTCCGTTCGACAGCTCTGTTCTAATTGGATATACGATACTTTTTACAATTTGATTGTACAGTGTTGAGGATTTGGGCTATGGTCAAGGTTCAATTCTGTAAAGGTGCGGGTTTATGGTTAAAGACCTTTACAATTGTCGTTTTTCATGGCATATATGTGTGTCCAGCTCGAAGGACCACATAGACAGGTGACCGGCTCGAAGGACCAACAGATACCCGACTGGTTTTTCGCCTTCCCACAAAGGTTTCCGAAGGGGTAGATAAGATGTGAAGTAAATACACACTCACGACCATACATACGTCTTTGAATTTCTTCTCAAGGGTATGCGTTTCCTCATGATATTTTCCTTCACCGCAATGGTGTGAATAATTACTGCACATAAGTTGAGAAAAACTCAATTCTCAAACTCAAAAATTTGTTCAGTCGAACTTGCAACGTTTGTGTTGAAGGCACCTACTCGTACCACCTGGCCACCATGGCTCAATACAACTACGGCAAAAAGAGTGTTATTTACCTCGTAGAAAGGCGCTACCCGCACGCCTTTCTACGAGGTACATGTTTATAAATCAAAGTATTCCTTTGCAAACGAATCGCGGCAACATCCCAAAGCATATTTTGCGTATGATGTGTACAATGCCACAAGTCCATTCCGCGCTACGAGTTCGCATTAAAAACACCTATTTGCGACAACCCCAGAAAACATATTATACCGTCACTGTCATGACGAGCAAAAGAACCTTACAAAAGCGGCGTCCCTTTCAAGCTCCACAGGACAAACGAGACGAAACGACATGCCATTCGAATCGAAATGATCAGAATACGGACCCACGATTGCTATCTAAATAATTCACGCATGTATCCCACTCCTAGAATCTGTTTTGCCCGTTCCTGTAGCGAACACGTTCCTACGTCTGTTAGAATAAAGTGCATTTTCGCTTGATCACTAAGGAGCAAGGTGGAATGAGCACTTTGCATAGTTTTTACAGGTCTCTTATGCGAAATGTCGATTCAGATCAGCCCCTCTCAACGCGATGAGGTCGCGGCAACAATATGTCCGTTATAAAGCTTGTATACGACAAGAAAGGTGGGCTAATAACCACGTCGATCATAGCGGGGTGGATTTGCGATGCAGATGTGTTTTTGTAATGGGCTTTATTACTTTGGTATGACAGGAATTGTAATGAGTTTTTGCCGAAGGCTCTCGGATTTGTAGATGTGTAGATGGAATGAAGATGACCACAATGAAGGGCTGGACTAAAACTTGTTTCTGTTGTTATTAGGAGATTCCATGCAGTGTGATCATATTGCACGTTGTGCTGAGAGAAAAATAACATGTTTTTTTAAATATTTTATAAAAAGAGTAAAAACAGCAATTAGATAATGGGAGATAAATGAAAAGTTTGGTTCGCTTACCAACGCAGATATGTCCCTATTTACTTTCGTTTCGTTTAATGTCAGTGATCTTTCGATATGATTTTCAAACCTTTTTAACTTTCTCATAAAATTTGTATCAGATGTACGAATAGTTGTCCCATACATAATGTATGTATGTGTTAAAGCTTAGACATTAATCAATTTTCCTCGCATAGCCGCTTCGCAGGTGAGATTACCATATTTTTGCGATGGCGTGTTATTTCAAAGGGTACGCTCAAAAATACGGCATTCTCATTAACTTTGAAACGTGTAAGGAGGCGAGCATGAATACTAATTGTGGAAATGTAGTCTTGACTGGAGATATATTTAAAATTTTAGGAAATACGTTACACAAATATATACTTTTTACACATGAGATAATGAGCTGGAATAGGGTGGATTTATAATCTACACAAGTGGAGATCTAAGTAAATAATTCAAGAAGACTTTTAGTTTAAACGAAAATACCATTTAAGTCTTTAAGAGTGAAACTGCAAACGATAGGCATTACTACATGTATATATATGTATAAAAAGATAAATTATGTCCTTTAAAAAAAAATCTCAGGCTTGGCAATAGTGTGTGCTAATGTGCGGCTAAAGATATCGACATAATGATGGACAGACGTAGTGTACGTACCTTACCATATTAGCTCTGGCTCAAAATTCATCTATATCGTGACATGTCAGCCCGATGTGGGGTGTTGCTCCACCGTTGTTAATTATACGATTTTCTTTGAAATACGTTAATAAATATTGGATAAGGCTCACCCCTGTTCGGCCCTTTAATGAACCCGCCAAGAGCTTGTTGCTTTTTAGTGGCATCAACATTATTTTATTGGGTTACATAATAGTTAAAATGTTATTTGACAACTGAGCGTGGAGAGCCGTGATAACCGTAGTTCGTGTAGTCGCCACCAACGCAGTATGGAAATTAGAATTCAGATAGTACCACTGTTTACCTCAACTTAAGTACAGATATTAGTCACACCACGAGCGTTACGGTGAAATAAAATATCGAGAGGAAACCTCATCCTCACGACGTCCCACAAGGATCCCCCAAGGGGTAGGCAGAGGTGTATAGATAGTACTCTATTAGTAGTATATTTTAGGTGCCTGCATACGTTTGAGACAAATTCCTAAAGATGTATGTATACTTGTGCTTGAGAAACGGCGATAACTCACTTTTGTACCTAATTATATGGCAGGCTAAGACTGACGATTATAGTTTGACAATGATTTACTCTTTGGCCACACGACGGCGGGACAGAATGTAATATTGCCTCCCTAGCTTTACAGGCGACGGTCACAAAAAGCCAAAAGGCAGGTGATCGAAGCCGAGCTATGCCTGTTTGATCTCACCTTTGATCTCAATTGGCTAACTCGATTACCCTCCCGGTTCTCACCTAATTCCCGTAATTAAGGCATGGAGGTAATTCGCTCGAAGAGTGACGTTCTAATCTTTATTGCATGGAACAATGACGGTATTTTACGAATGGAAATAAGGAGGTGTTTGTTTTTTTTTACAAAATAGGGATGTAAATGGTTTATATTTTCAGCAATTTCTCGGGACTTCATTGGAATACTATATTTTTAAGGGAATTTTCATACGTTCCTTGTCGGCTGGAACATATCTCGCTCAGAGAATCAGCAGAACAGAACAATATCGCATTGAAGTTTGCAGAGTAATTAGTGATCGCAAGAAATGCAAGAGTACATATATGTTACTGAACATAACATAAGTTGACTTTTCTTCCGTTAAAGCATTAAAAGGATTGACGTTGATATAAAAGTAAAATACAAAGGTGTATATTGTATTGATACTATCATATTAATTAAATAAAAATTAGTATGCAATTGTGAATGTGTGACCCGTATTTAAGAAACCGGCCCCACAGGCCGCAACGCCAGTCCACGTCACAACAGATGAAGCCGCAACGGCCGCAACGTCTTCACAGAAATGCGCTTTTATAATGTAGGACGTAGGTACTGCATGTTTAAACAATTACGCCGTCGCCACAATCGCCACGCCGTTACAATGTCGCCACAAGATGTCGCTAGCAGATTTGTAAATCACGCTATAGGAACGGTCTCATAGAGCTAAATAAAAAGAAATAATGTCTATGGCAATAACTTCTTGATGCTAAGGATAATGAACATGAATAACCTGTTCATATGAGTAACTATAATACACGCGACTTCGTCCGCTTACAAAATATAGATACATATCATTTTATATTTATAAGAATACTAGCGGTCCGTTCTGGCTTCGTTCGGGTGGACATAATTTTTATTTATATAATAATATATATAATATATCCTCACGCCTTCCCACAAGGGTCCCCGAAGGGGTAGGCAGAGGTGTTTAGGTAATACCCACACACCCACTTTCCGCCAGAGGTATATTAGGTGCCAACGTGACAGATGGCGAGTCCATCGCCGTTACTCAAGCACGACTATACATACGCCTTTGAATTTCTTCTCAGACGTATGCAGGTTTCCTCTCGATGTTTTCCTTCACCGTAAAGCTCGTGGTGTGACTAATCACTGTACTTAAGTTTTAGAAAAACTCATTGGTACAGTCGGGATTCGAACTTGCGACCTTTGCGTCGCAGGCAACTGCTCGAACCACTCGGCCAGCACGGCTCAATTTTTATTTTATAAAAGAAAATATAGCCATGTCACTCAGGGTGACTGTAGCTTTCCAACGGTGAAAGAAGTTTTCAATTCCGTCCCGTTCTTTTTGAGTCAATTCGTTTTTATAATAATTTCGTCCTTTTTATAATAATAGTATAGAAGTAACATATAGGATAGAGCGCCAATTCTCCCTAAACTTATATTCCTCTTTCTCTTCGTCCACATTCATCAGTCTCTCCATACATGCTCGCCGGTTGCGAGTACTCTTTACATTCCCGTCCTTGAGTGTCCGATCCGTTTAATCTAGGTAGTTGGAGCGGTCTAACGCATAATTATATTTTTTGAGATACATTTTTTTTTCTTAGAAACTGTATATTTCTCTCTCTTCTTATATGCCAAATTTCATTTCGATCCGTTCAGCAGCTTAATCGTAAAAAGTAAACAAACAAACAAGTCATCTATACCATTACTGGATCTATACCATGGAATTTATTGGAGTAAGTAGCTACAACTCCAAAGTCCATTTTCAAGAACAACTGTATCTCGCAACTGATACTAACTCCGAATGCAACTTACCACCGACTTCACAACAAATTACATTACCTAGATACAAGACGAACTTTCAAGGCGATTTATTTTACCAGCTACCCTCGCCTCGGATAGAAACAGTCGATGCAATAGGCATATAATTACTAACTACTATCTAGTTAAGATATACGCCGCAGGTTCGCTTGCGTTGGTGCGGAGGTGTATAGGTAATACCCACACACCCACTTTCCGCCAGATTTTATATTGTAGGTGCTAGATGGTAGGTGCTAAGTGACAGATGGAGAGTCCATCGCCGTTACTCAAACACGACTATACATACGCCTTTGAATTGCTTCACAGACGTAGAAGACTCAGAAGAAATTCATAGGTGAATATATAGTCGTACTTGAGTAACTGCGATATACTCGACATTTGTCACGTTACTACCGATACACCTCTACCTACCCGTCGGGGACCCTTATGGGAACGCGTGAAGAAGCATTTTCAACTGAGCAACAAATAAAAAAAAAAAAACTTTTATTTAGAAATCCTTCCTTTTGGGAAATACCAACTCCTGATCTGTAAGGATGCTTTATCAAATTAATATCAGCATTTTTTTTCCAATACCTGCATACGTTTAAGAATAACTCCAAAGACTTAATATAGTCGTGCCTTCAAACTTCTGCACGTTGGCACCTAAATATGTATATGTCCGGCGAGAAGAGATTGTTACACCTTTGGGGATCCTAGTGGGTAGCCGCGAGTGCCTTTAAGATAATATGAGTGGAGTGTGAACGTGTGTGTGACGAAACATATAGTCGTAACGAATTCTTGCACTTTGTCGGTATTTCGTCAAACAGTGTCTGCACATCATGTTTATTTATGCATATGAATAGACATAATAATTAAGTGCTGTTTTAATATAATCAAAAAGCTTACACTAAAACTGCAATTATCAGAGGAAATTGTAAAATTCCTTCAGCTCAGTTTAGAGAAGCGAATTTGGAATCGCAAATAAACTATGCGGAGGGTTTAAAAATAACTCGCCCAATAAAACACCTGTGTGCTTTTGCACAGCAATTAACGAGCCCGCAATCCGGCAGTTTAATTCCGAACCGGCCGCAATAAACGAAACGCGACCGGACCGGTCCGGAGCCATCCACCGAGAGGGAATGTGATGAAAAAGGCACTACTGTCCACACACACTTGAAGGAATGAAATTACAAACGGCGGTCGCGGCCGCTGCCCGTAATATCATTCCGTGCGAGTCTTGAAAACGAAATTAAATTTTGCATGAAAATGGTACAAAATACAAAGAAAGTGGGGGAACAAAGCCCGAGTGGCGCCCAACGTGGGCTCCGGTTGGTTAGCCCGCGAGCCGGACTTATCGCTGCCCCACACGTGTATAATTTGTTTCTAATCATATTACATTTTTGTAGCGCGTTTCTTTGTGAGGCTCCATAGCTGCGGTTAGATTTAATTTTAATTAAGCATTCCAGGCATCCAGACTCGTGTCATACACAGATCGTAGATCATACAATCGTGATGGATTATAATTTATTAATCGGAGTACACGACGCTTCCTCTCCGACATGTTGCGAATGGCTAATATTAAAACTACACGTTTGAGGCTCGCGCGTGACGTCCATTATTAATAACACACCGCGTCGGCCGGTTAATTAGCTCCCTTCATAATGTACAAACGGTTCAGGAATCCCTCTCGAAAATTTACGCAGTCATAAATACGCGTTGCCTTCGTAGTCCGTACGCAGTGATCTCAGCAATTTTCAGTTTTCGGCAAGAGTGTTAATAATTCAGTATGTAGGCGCGGTCGTGAAGCAAAAATGAATACTCTAATGTGAATGGAACTTAGAGAGAGGGCAGGCCCGCCGACGGCAAAATAATTAAAGCATAGCATTAAAAATTCTTCCAGTGAGCTCTGGCCGGCCGGATATGTGATAATATTAATACCGGCTCGGCCGTTCTTAGGCTTTCGTGCTCATTGCAATTATCATAATGAATATGGATGCCAGCTCGCTGAACACATCCTCCTTTTACAATATGTTATCCATCAATGTGATTAAATCATTATGTAGGTAGATCATACCGAGTACCTACCTACTGACATTATATCTTATATTCACACGTTTTTACAAGATAATTTATTTGATTTATTATTATTTTAATAATTTATTGCCCGACTATAAAATTTTAGAACGACATTGGATTTCTTCTATGACTTATGCAGGTTTCCTCTTGTCCACTTAAAACTTTTGACAGAAATATTGACTGCTGCCGCTAATGTCTGTTGGATTTATATGACAAGAGAAACTAACAACTAAGCAGTTGAATGGAATATTATGACTCCCCTTTTTACTATAGGGAGTAGTCCTATAGTCAAAAGTAGTAGACAATTTCAGTGGTCCTTTTGGTGGACTTCGTCACGATTCGCTCACCTGGTACCAATCTACGTCTCATTTCTCCTACCCTTGAGCTGTTTGGAAAGTAGGAACGCACCGACATGTTGCAGTACAAACTCAAAGTAGTATGTGACGTCCTTACTTACAAACGGCGATATATTCACCCTTGCATACCCTTATTGACACTCTAATGAGGTGTGAAGATATAAGAAGATTTTTTGCCAATAAACCTTACATCATCCTACTTACGCCATCGATAAATACACAAACAACTTACTTACTTACAAGGTGTTACCTGTCAAGGTCAACCCACCCTAAGGGAAACTTTTCCTTGTGTCTTAACCCTTCAAGCACTTCCCCCAATTTGCCATCGACACCGGTAACTCTAAGGGGCAACGGTGTAGGGATAAAAAAGGTCTCGCGTGATCCACCCGCAAATCTCTGTGGGGACGATTACGATACTTAAATTTGAACGTGAGAAAGATTTTTTCGTGCTGTTTGTTCTTGGGACGACATTTGGAAGTTTTTCGCAAACCGACCGCTGTTTTGTGTGGTGCTTTTGTTCAATATAGGCTTATATTTGGGGAAATGTTTTACTTTGGTATCTATTAATGTAGGTCAACAAACAATATTCTCTCAACTTTAGAATGCAGAATAGAAAAGAGTGCAGAATAAGAGAATGCTTACTATGAATAACTCAGTTAATTACAAATCCATTTAAATAATATAGTACCCTCAGTCGCACTTTTCGCCGAATACAATCGAGTTGCGAACGTGACAGATGGCCAGTCTACATTCACGATCCGAACTTGCAATCCTTGTATTGCGGGCAACTTTACGAACCACTCACCACGGCCACGAATAAATAATTTTATAATCACCAGGAACCAACCCAATAAATATAATTCAAGGAATCACAAATATATTCACCGCAACCGTTGTGGTCAATAGTAACTTTGGTGTATTTGCTGAGCGACCAATGTCTATCGACAAACAAACTGACTGGACATACATATTTGAACAGCCCATTGCTGTGTGTAGAGGTTCTAGCATTGAGTTATTCTTTGGCTAACTTTGGAGAACCATAGTTGAGTGCTGTCCACTAATTAGTCTTCGATGGTGCTAGGTTAGGAAGGGCATAAATCGTTTCCCGTTCGAATTTGGAGCTGCCCGACTGGGACAGGACCTCCACTTTATAGAAGTCCGTAGCCAAATAACACTATTATTTTTTAACACGCTTTTTTGTGTTGTGTTCCTGTGCGAAGAATAAGGTTTCCAATAATGAGCTCCTTGGGGAGGGGAAGGATTGTTATATTCTGTTGGCAGCAGAGGTATTAGTCTCATTATTCTGCCAACACAGTATAAATCTGCGAACACAGAGTGGCAACGCACAAGTGATACTTCGTTATCGCGAGCGTCGATAGGCAACGTTAACCGCTTCCTATCAGGTGGGCCATATGCTTGTCACCAATCTTTAAAAAAAAACTTATAAAAAAAAATGTTAGTATCGAAACCCCGGAAGTCGCAAGCGTCCACTTCGGCGGTAGCCGCTTTATCTCTTATCCTACTACCACTACTCCCTAACCCTAAAAGGAAGAGAAACCTCAAGAATAC
The DNA here is from genome assembly GCA_945859725.1 of Drepana falcataria. NCBI lineage: Eukaryota > Metazoa > Arthropoda > Insecta > Lepidoptera > Drepanidae > Drepana > Drepana falcataria. The sequence continues at coordinate 1,341,701 of OX243941.1, read as the reverse complement.
TTTGGCCTTATTTAAGGCATGTAGATACTAAAATTGAAGATAATAAGATATCTACATTCAAATCAAACCTAATCATAATAAGTCTTGGTGGCCGTTTCAGTAGTCACCTCAAACTTGAAGATAGCAGATTCGAACCCCGGTGAATTATACCAATTAGAAAATTATGTACTAGTTAGGTTATTTATCACACCACAAGTATAGCAGGGAGGTAAACATTGTGAGGAAACCTACATACGGTTATGAAGAAATTCACCGAAATATATCTCTGGCGAAATGTGGGTGCTATCAAACCTCTACAGCTTTTACAGGTAATATACATTCCAAGGAAATTAGCAACAAAATAAAACAAGTCTCCTCGATGTAATAAAGCCATCGAAAGGAACAGTGGGTCGAAATTCCATCGGTTACCGGTAATTAACTTGGAATCCGCAAATCGATCCCTCTTCATGTCGGAGGAAGATGGGGGCGGAGAGCTGGAGTTTTCCAATTCGAAGATTGGTGTTGTTTCAGGGATATACAATATTCTCAGTTGTAAAAATAAACTGGTAATATTTTTCTGATGGATCAATATATACCCAAATGTTATCACGCCGTCCTTCACAGGTTAGGCAGAGGAAGTAGAGTGCCAGACCTTTTTCGCTTCATCTAAATTTATTAATCTCTTCATACATGCTAGATAGTTTCGATCGGACAGTCAGAGAGTCCGATACGATTAATCAAGATAGTTGGAACGTGGTCTGCCTCTGCCTCTCCTTGCACACACTTTCGCATTGTACATCTATTTCGTCATTCGTTCATCACTCATTAATTATTCTCAATATATTAAAGACATTTTACATATAGTAAAGAACATTATCATTGGGTACTGTGAGTGGGTAGGTGCCTTAAGGGTATGAAATGAAAGGTGTAAAATTTTAACCAAATTTAAAAATAAGAGAGGTAGGGCAAAGCGGGTTTCCCGTTCGAATTCGGAGCTGCCCGACTGGGGCAGGACCTCCACCTTACAGAAGTCCGTAGCCAAATAACTCATTTTTTTGTGTTGTGTTCCTACGCGGTGAATAAGGTTTCCAGTAATGAGCTCCTTGGGGAGGATTGTTAAATTGTGTTGGAAGCAGAGGGATTAAACCCATTATGCTGCCAACACAGTATAACTCTCCCAACATAGAGTGGCAGCGCGCAAGTGATACCCGGTATAATTAGCGTAAATAGGCTGCGGTAACCGTTTCCCATCAGGTGGGCCGTATGCTTTTTTTGCCACACTTGTTGTATAAAAAAAAAAGCCTTGTATGAGAGTAGCGCTCTGACAGATTGACCCAACAAAGCTCCTGTATTATACCAAGATTTTTGCGAAGAAAGCACTTAATTGTGGTCACTCTATCACGTCCTGTCACTAAAGCAGCAACCGACGACATTTCGCATCAATTTCCCAAAGCAAGCCACTGAAGGTATTGTGCATTCCAGCGGCGGTCTAACAAATAACATTGGTGGCAGTTACAAGCGGCGGTATGTGCTCGGTGGATTAGCTGGCAAATTGGTTCGAGCCCGGATCAGAGCGGCGCGGCCCGCGAATCAATCCTCATCGTTTGAGACGGCACGGATAGAGCGGAGCTGGCTTAAGTATCACATTTACAAATTTGCCCCGTAATATAACTCGGTATTCGATTATCATTGATGTATTTGCTGTATAATCTATAAATTCATATTATAAAGGGTTTGTTTGTTTGAACGCGTTAATATCAGATACTCAGCATGGAGTTCTTCAAGAAGCCAGTCTAGAGTTACATACCTCTCTCTTCGTATACTTTCGAGTACTCAGACATTTTGCACTCCTCCAGTCTCGAGAGAACTGGTGCTCTACTCTCTCTGCCTACCCCTTGGTGATATGTAAAGGCACATGAGATAAAATGATCGATTACTAAAAATAAAGAAACCTTCTCCACACTATCTCAGTACACATTCGATTCCAATAGATTCTAATAAGATTAGTGTTGTCACACGGATGTTAGATAAAATAGTTTGTGGCCTATAATTGGGGTCGCAAAGTGTCGACCTGTGTCTACGATCGCCCTACCCAAAATGCACCCTATATCTTAGCCATCAATGTTTACTTTAGCAAGCCACCAAATTCCATGGTCATCATTCGCATGACCACGCAATATCGACTTGTAAGGTGACGTCTGAGGGTTGAGCCTTCGACATTTGACTCTGTTTCTGGGTGCTAAGACATGTTTTTGCTTGGAATGCGTGTAAGAGCAGTTGTCTCCGATCGGACAGAGCTTACAAATTGGATCGGTCGTGGGTAAATCAGGGTCGGCCAGTAATGGAGAGTTACAGAATCGTTTGGGGCGGTCAAAGGATTACGTAGTGTATTGTTATCTATTGATCGTTACCGCTGTTTATCGGGGTACCCTGCGTGTTTTCCATTTAAGATAAGAGTTACGTTTGTGGTCGATTGAAACGATTTGGGGTATTTGACTTTCAATAAAGTTTGTCAACTTACGCCAATGATCAAAACGGCTCTATTGCCTTATTTAATACTTCATGCAAGCATGCATTGTATCGCGTTCTGCCATATATATATACCTATAATAAAATATGGCGGGTGGTAAACTCTTTGGATACAATTTCGTCTAAAGCACTGACTTACCACGACTGTATGTGTAAAGCAAGAAAGGCCATTTTAAATTTTAATAATCGCCAAATGTCAGTAACTAAGCGTGGTTTGATTTAAATCAGCCTGTCTGCCTTTCATGGGTCAAATTAATACTACTAATCTTAAGAAGCAAACGTTTGTCAGGACCTTTGTTAATCAATCACACTAGAACAGCTGAATAAAAATTTTAGCTGGGACGCAATTTGACACTGAGATGGATTACTAGCTAGATTAACACAAATGATATGCTTTAATATAACCAATTAAATAAAGAAATTCGCGGTTGAAACCGCGATCGTTGAAACCACGAGCAGTAATATATTGACATATAATAATAAGAATATAAACATCTTATGAGTAGTGCTTTGTGCTTTCAGTTCCCGTGCGAAATCTCGACTCGTTGTTTAATCAGGATTGGACTGTTTGCCAACTGTCTGCGACAATAATGTACTGTACGTATCTACCAACTTGTTGCAGAATTTAGGCATTTGGTATTACATGGGTACTATTAAAACAATACATTTGTCTATTGCGTGTAGACATAAAACCTAAATGACATATATACTTTTCTATGTAATGCGTTAAATACGTTTAAAGTAAACTAATTCAAAAGGCTTATTATAAAACATCTGATTATTTTAATGATGGCCATGCATCGCAATGAATTGCTCCTCTTGTACATAGTTTATATATTTAAGTTTAATCTTTTCTTCCCCTGCGTAAAAGGGAACAAATGTTAAAAGAGAAAACCGGGGAGTTTGTTTCGCCGTTTCTTCTCCTGGCAGGTATTTTTTTCTTGGAAACGGTGGTAACTGTAACTTTAGTTTATATTAAATATGTGACGTTCAATAAGTGTTCCCTGTGTCCCTTACGTTGAATAAAATATTTTGATTTTGATTTGATTTTATGTATTTCTTCACGCCATCCTACAGGGTACTTATGTGTCACAAAATCCGCTTTTCGTGGAAGCTCATTTAGGTGCCAACGTGACACGACATGACGAATCCATCACCCAAAACAATTTCAAGCACTTCGATACATCTTTGAATTTGTACTTAAAACATAAGTATTATTGATTATATAAAATATAATATTTTTTTTCTCTATTTCTTTTCTCTCTTCACTTGGTTGCCTGGAAGAGATCGCTTTTGCGATAAGGCCGCCTATTGTGCGTATTACATGTTTTTCTCTGTCTTTTTTCATCCTATTTGTTTGTATGTGTGTGGGTGTACAATAAAGAATATTATTATTATTATTATTATAAGTAGATTTTCTCCCAATATTTTCCATCACATTAAAGCTGGTGGTGTACGTACTCACTGTACTTAAGCACAGGTAACCTTAAGGGCCGGCAACGCGCGAGTGATACCCCTGGTGTTGCAAGCGTCCATAGGCGGCGGTAACCGCTTACCATCAGGCGGACCGCATGCTTGTTTGCCACCCAAGTGGTATAAAAAAAACCTCGTTAGGGACTCGGCGTGATGATATGTATGTACTCGTTAACCGAGCAATGGGTTAAATATGCTATAACCATGATAATAATGACATGTTTAAACTTAATTAATAATAACGGCACACATAAACATAAACAAATATTGCGACAACATTATTATTTAAAAGGCGAGAAGATTTGCTACGGATTCGCGTGCAAGTGCACCGACCGCGGAGATAAGAGGCTATCTAAGGAAATACGACCGGCGACTGTGTGTGTACATTAGCGCTGCATACTTTTGCTATATTTAAGTAGTTTATGATATTCGGCTTCAGAATTTCACGCTTTCCCCAACGCGGTGGGCAAATATTTAAACACCCTATATCCGCCAGAGATATAGTGCGAACGTGACAGAAGGAAATCATCGAGAACAAATCTGTATACGTTTGAGAAGAGAGTCAAACACGTGTGTACAGTCGTGACTGAGTAAGGGCAATAGACTCGCCATCTGACCAACCTTTCTCACCAACCAACTCATTTAATAATATCAGAAGGATCTTTTAGATAAACAAATGGCATGGTCTAGTAGTCAGAGGAACCTACTTAACGACCATTGCGTGGAATAACAAAAAAAAAAATTCAGTTTAAAAAAAAGTTACTACTTTTTATATCTACCAGTGAAAGTCCCGTCAAAATCAGCCGTTTAGAGATAACCGAAAAAAAACAGAAAGGAACTACATATTTATTTAGTAAAAAGCGGTTATTTTAATATATCAATTTTATTTATTTGTATGTATAGGCATATCGGCCTCCGATACCATAATACAAGCACTGCCTAGTTTAGAGTTGCCTTAGTGTGACATGTCCAGAGCGTCGTAAGTTTACACCCACCCTCGTTTACTTCGTGCTATAATATTATGTACACGTACAGTCGGGGTAAGAAAAGGTTTGTCACCTGAAAGTCGAAATTAGCTTGCACAATTAACGAAACAGAATATTGCATTGACGAGTGTAGAGTAATTATTGATCGCAGGAAAAGACAACTTAATATAACATATTTGATTCGAACTTCGAAATTACTGAGCCATTAAAAAGGTTCCATGTTAATATGAAACTCAATTAAAGGTCAAAGGTGTATAGTAGTGGCTCTTGGTTTCGCCCGAAAATTATTCGATTCGATATGGAGATTTATTTAATACATTTTCTTTTTACAAAACATGGGATAATCTATCTATGCTAAGCTATGGGATAAGCCGTGGTGGCCGAGTGGTTCGAGTAGTTGCCTGCGACACAAAGATCGCAAGTTTGAATCCCGACTGTGCCAATGAGCTTTTCTGAACTTAAGTACAGTGATTAGACACACCACGAGCTTTACGGTGAAGGAAAACATCGAGAGGAAACCTGCATACATCTGAGGAGCAATTCAAAGGCGTATGTATAGTCGGGCTTGAGTAACGGCGAATCTGTTTCGTTGGTACCTAAAATATATATCTGGTGGAAAGTGGGTGTGTGGGTATTACCTATACACCTCTGCCTACACAATCGGGGAGACTAGCGGGAAGGCGTGAGGATAATCTATATCTGTGCCAAATTTCATCGAATTACGTTCGTTATAGTTTTTCCGTGAAAGCGGAACAAACTTTGTTGATAACATTCGCATTTTAATATTAGCAACATTGACCCTTGTTATCATACCAAGTAAGTATAATTTCATATGCAGCTGTCTGCTTAGTGTTATAGAGTAAAAAGGTACTTCAAGTCTACGACTTGATTAACCAAACGTACAAATTCGAAACCCGACGAATGTTTTCGTGGCCCGAGTGTACCAAAAGACACCCTACTATCGCCCGTGTACACGACTGCACCAAACAAAGTGTAAAACTCAAATCCTGCAGACGGCGTAACTTGGTAACATCTTAGCATAATTAGCTGAAAGGGTCGTTTATTGCTAATATTAGTAGTGAGGATTAATACTAACTGGCTGAGCTTAATACGCTTCTCGAGTGCTATTAGCATAACTCTTTGCCCGAGGTTCGTGTTGTGTTTTGGCTTTATGGATGGTGTTTCGAATAGTGCATGCTACTGTACTGGATATTATAAGGTTATGTCTTAAGAGAAGAAAGCAACATTGAAAATAGCCTATGAAGTTATTTGTATGACTTCACGCCTTTCCAGAAGAAGTAGGCAGTGAAATTAGGGTGTGTAGATTCACACCCTAATTTCGCCGAAAATATGTTAAGGTGCTAATGTAAGAGATGGCGAGTCCATTGCCGTTTCTCAAGCACGACTATACCTATATATTTCTACTATACATGAATTTAAATTCAATCGTGTGCATATTTTCTGTCGACATTATTCCTTACCGTTAAGTAAAGTGTTATAATTAATAATTGTCCTTAACTTGAGATTCTTTGAACCAAAGAAGTTATATGAAGACACTATCAGATGTCAGGCACTAATGGAATGTGACAGGAGGATACATCATCATCCAGTTGCGCCTAAACATAATAGGAAATCACGAAGCGAAATTAAGCCCCAGCCACAATCCGTATCGGCAAATCCAGAATGGGATGCAGAAATCCAAAAACATTAGTCTCCCCTCAAGACGCCCCTGTCTGGGTGCGGGCAAATCTTCGAATTAATTTTACTGGCAAAATATGCAAATTTGGAGATATAGCCAGGCTAATAACATGTACAAAAGAGTGGCGACTCAAGCGCGAACGCTAAAGGACGATCATCGAACGATGACGTTGTGTGTCAATGCCTATCGCGGGTTTGACTCAGGGAATTAATAGTTTTTTTTAATAACATTTTGTTTCTGAACTCCCCGAAGCAGTAGGGATACCAGCTTAATTCTATTGTAGATACATTTAGGTGCCAACGTGACATAGTCCATCGCCGTTTTTGAAGCACGTCCTTCAATTTCTTCTGAAATCTATGCAGGTTTCCTTGAAATCTCTGGGTGACTATTCGAATAAGCTTTTTTTAAAATATTCCAAATTACTAATGAGTCAATGGTGAACGGAATTATTATGCCAAGGTTCTAATGCTAACACATAATTCATATTACACTCATACATACAAGAGACAAGGGGCAGGCAGTGAAACAAGTCGCAACGTCTCTAGATTTACAGGGATCTTTCTCTTCATCCACATTGTTTTAATAATGAAGTAGATCTTACTCAGATCAGCTTTATATTCGATGACATCAGATTAAACTTCAATATAATACAATATTAGAATCAGATGGAAGATACTATCTTCATTTTGTTGGATTGTTGTCTAATAGTCCTCAATATCTGTTACAAAAGGCGCTTAGCTGCCTAACTGTCTCATCTGCTGAGATTGTCATACAAACAATACTCTTTGATTTAATCGCTACCTCGGGCTAACATTATAGCCGCTCGAAAGCTTAATAGGTAACAAAATTTACCGTGATAGTAGAAAATACACGATGCTTACGTGCCTCACACTCACCAACTTGTAGCCTTATTAGCCTTAGATGTTCAGTTTTACTAATAACATCGCTAAAGATATCAAATTGTTAACTACAATAGTAATCTACGCGTAAACATCAAAGTAACAGCCATTATTATGATTATAACATCATCACGCCAAGTCCCTAACGGGGTAGGCAGATAGGGTAGTGTCAGTTTTCTCTAGACTGACAGATATTATTATTATTAGGTATCTACTTATTGCTAAAATTAAGACGTATCGAACATCTAGCAGCCTGAGAAATAATAGCTAGGGAAAGCACGGCACAGCCATTACTTTCGTTAAAAATAGTGTTGCCAGTCTGGGGTAATACCTACACCTTACAGAAGATAGCTTCTGGCTAGTATCGTATTCCTTTTGTGAGTAACATTTATACGACTGCACATGCAAGAGCTGACAGAAGGAAGATGTACGTCCATTAAGCTAATGACAAGGTATAATAGCTCGATACCTCGGAACCAAACACTCGCCATCCAACCTTTTCCGATAACTGTACTATAAAAAGGTTACACTGGTCGATTTATAACGTATACATCTGAGAAGAAATTCATAGGCGTATGTAATATTCGTGCTTGAGTAACGGCGATGGACTCGCCATCTGTCACGTTGGCACCTAATATACCTCTGGCGGAAAGTGGGTGTGTGGCTATTACCTATACATCTCTGCCTACCCCTTCGGGGACCCTTGTGGGAAGGCATGAGGATATATATTTCCTTGCTCAGATAAGAAACCTGCATTTGAGAAGAAACTTGAAGACGTCTAGTTGTGCTTGAGAAACGGCGACGGATTTGGCGCCATCTGTTGTTGAATGAAGGAGACGAACCTGTTCTGACTTTACGTAAAAAAAACAATAACACTAGATGACGTTTGACAAGTGCACTTACTTGCAGAGCACAGTAGGGCTCCCGGAGTCGAACAAGCCGCCCCTGCCCCATCTGGAGGGCAGTTCCGCTATGGTGACCCCGCGAGATCCCCACACACAGATCCTGCTACCGCAACTGCTGGCCATCATGCGCTCCACGGAGTACGATGGGGGGGTCACGAAGTGAAGTTTCTGGGACGAGAGAGAAACATAAGTTAAAGTAAATGAATACTTGTTAACCGGGTTTAATTGTACAAATATGATAAGTACGAAAGTTAGTGACGATTTTTTGTAATTTCAATCGCGCCAGTATTGGCTGGACGGAATTTGTTGAAATTTGGCAAAGTGATAGAGTATTAGTTAGATTTACATAGAATATGTTTTATTCCCGAAAAAAAAGCAAAAACCACAACTAACTCCCACTGAGGGCAGATATTCGTGATGAATACGAGTATTTCTACCTTAGTCTTAGATGTCCTATTTATATAAATATATCTCTATATAAGTAAATATACCGTTGTCTAGGTACCAAAACATAAGCTTTGCTTAATTTGGGACTATGTCAATTTGTATAGAATTGTCGCAAGGTATTTATTTATAAACTAATATTCTTGCGACCGAATATAGTTCGGGTCAATCTTTAAGCTCAAAATATCCAAGAAATGAATAGAGGAATGTTTTCATAAAAAATTCAAAACACAATTTATTTTTATGAAACAAGAGAAGGCACAATTCCGATATCCAACTATCTCCAGTGTCGGAGACGAACGGCGGAAATATGATTAGGAAAGTTTTTTAATCAATAAAAAGAACAAAACGGGAGCCGGCTTCGCTTCCGCTGTCGTTTTTTCGCCTTATTTCTCATTACACCGCCTTGGCTCCTTCTGACGTCATAGTTATATTCATTTACCGTTTGATGGCGAGTCGTGGTCCGCTATTTTTAAAGGAAATTGAAAAAGTTGCCTTGATCGCTCAGTGTGAAATAAGATCGGCAACGAGCGCTCGTCCTGTTTATCTTAATATATATAAATCTCGTGTCACAATGTTTGTCCTCAATGGACTCCTAAACTACTTAACCGATTCCAATGAAATTTGCACACCGTGTGCAGTTTCATCCAACTTAAAAGATAGGATAGCTTACATCACAATTGGACCCGATAGGTGGCGCTGCGATCATGTTTCAGGAAATTTTACTTTTTCACCCGGCCGAAGCTGGGCGGGGCAGCTAGTGTTCTTTATAAGGCGTTATGAATCGTCGCAGCATATTGGATTAAGCTCCGGCTTTATTCGTGAAGATATTGCTACAGGTCCGAACGAATAATCATACATATCATCAGGCCGTGCCCCATACGGGGTAGGCAGAGAAAGTGGGGCGGCAGTTGCGAGAGTAAGTAAGAGAGGTAGGGCATGGGCAATGGGTTTCCCGTTCGTAGTCGGAGTTGCGCGACTGGGGCAGGACCTCCACCTTAAAGAAGTCCGTAAACAAATAACAAGTGTTTTGTGTTGTGTTCCTACGCGGTGTATAAGGACTCCAATAATGAGCTTTTTGGGGAGGAGGTGATACTTCGTGAGCATACATAGGTTACGGTAACCGCTCTCCATCAGGTGGGCCGTATGCCAGTTTGCTACTATTGCTGATATAAAAAAAAATGCCTCTGGACTTACAGATTTCTCTCGCTTCATCCACATTCAACAGCCTGTTCATCTCACTCGCTTTCTATTACTGAAGTGAGTGAAGGAATATTGACAAAACAGATATTCAATGCGAACGTGTGCGGAAGAAGAGTCAGAGGAAGAACACGTTCCAACGATAATTGTAACGAGTAGTTGGAACGTGGTCTTCTTTTGTAATTTTATTAGACAAACAATATTACCATATTTTGGACTAACGAGAATTATGCGCAACGTGAATTGAATATGAGGGAACGTTCAAAGCACAATGGTTTACACAAAGGGTTTTCGGTGTATTAGCGAGTGATTATAAGAAAGAATCAAAGAGTTTACCCTTCGGGACGCCGGGGTTACCCGTCTGACCCCCGATAAGTAAAGTTGCGTACTTATTGTTAGCGGGACGGAAGCGCTACTAGTATTATAAAAGATCGGCCGTGACTATTGATTAACAATATTGATTTTATTTGATTGATTTTTAATTGATTGATTATCAATAGTCACGGCCGAACAGAATCGGGTGAAATTTTATCAAACAAAAGAAGAGCCATTGGCAGCAGACCTGACATCTACGCTTACATTCAAGTAATAACTTCATCTATACTAATATTATAAAGAGGAAAGATTTGTTTGTTTGTTTGTTTGTAATGAATAGGCTCCGAAACTACTGGACCGATTTCAAAAATTCTTTCACCATTGGAAAGCTACATTATCCCCGAGTAACATAGGCTATATTAAATTGGACCCGACCGGTGGCGCTGCGATCGAGTTTCAAGAATTTTACCTAACCCGGGTAAAAACCCGGGCGAAGCTTTCTGTGTGTTTCTGTGTGTCTTAAGCTAGATTCGAATGGTTTAGATTTACAATGGGACCCAATAGGTGGCGCTGCGATCGTGTTACGGGCAATTTAACTTTTTAACCCGAGCGAAGCTGGGCGGGACAGCTAGTTTTACATACATATATATGTATATCTGCAACGATAAGATTACCACGCGCAAGTGTTAACAAATTCATGAGAAAAACCTATGCTTGATCCCAGAGTGATGACGATCATCAGACTTGCCCAAATGTACTGGTATTGATATATCTTCGGAGATGTTCGCTATTTTAAAACCAACTTATTAGTCGTTTGGGTTCAGTGGATGAAAGTTCCAAGTAATTTAGTAATCTGTTAGTTTTAGACGAGTTTTACTTGGCTTCTGCAATAGTTGCGGTTACCTGAAATTGGGTGGACAGGGACACATGTATGTTTTATTGTGGCGCAGAGTCCCTCACGGGGTACGCAGAGAAAGTCGAGCGCCAATTTTGATTTTTGTTTTGTCTCTCGTAGCTTGAGTTTATCTTCATTTATACCACTTGTCGTCATCTTGGCATAAAAGCATACGATCAGTCTGATGGTAAACGGTTACCGCCTTCTATAGGCTACCAGCAACATTGGGAGATTACAGGAGAGTTACGAGAACAGTGGCATTTCACCGCCACTTGACACAATAACACTAAATACAGAATTTACGTCCAAATCTAAGCAAACGACTAATTTGTACGCAAACACAAACGATAAATATGATTATAAAGCGACGCGTCACCCTTTACTGTGCAAAATAAATTAAATATATGACTACGAAACCGTAAAACAGAAATAAATTTTATAATATGCAAATTTCGGTACCAAGAGGACAATAAAAATTAAGGCTCCCGGGGAATACCGTACTTATTAAAATTCGAGATACCACACATGCTAAGCCGTGGACAATTATGGGAAGGCGCTTTTCCGTAAAGACCCCCCTTTTATTTTTCCATATTTAATAAAATATTATGGCAAAAAAATTAAATTTATTCATCCCGCGTGCTCGTGTGTATCGCGATCGGTGTCACGGACAGATTTTTTTCGCCATTTTGTTTTACGTGACCGCCGCGCGCGGTCCGAGATAGCCCGTGTTGCAAGTATTCAAAATAATTATTGTATGGGTATATTTTTAATTTAGCTATGACTTGAATTCTAATGAAGCTATTAGATAAAGGATCTGATATTATATTTGAGGTTTTATTTTTACATTGTTTTGTTCAAGTATGTTTAATAGCTTTGTCGCGCGGTTTCACCTGAAGAAAATTTTAAGTCATTGCTGGTTTTTTTCTAGAATAAAACATAATATATGTGTTAATGCAGCTAATAATCTATCTCTATATTTTTTAAGGATAGTGTTGGAAGACACATCATGATTGTATGAATAGTACACCGCTTACCACAAGTTGTAATGGAACCTACTTTAAATACGGAATATATTTTTAAGATGTCAACTTGACAGATACCTGACTGTTACTATGCAGGCACAAAACGGGGTAGCATGTGCAACTCACTGTACTCTAATAAGGATTGTATAACGCGTGATTTAAACCTACATCTTGACTTTCGACTGAAACCTCTCAAACATCAAGGCATTTTTCATTTGTAACAAAAAATACTAACATATTTAAAAAAAACGGTTCAAAATTAAAAAAAAAGTACAGTCCAGATACACGTAGAGATTATTTCTATTTCCATAAAAGTTCTAAAATATATTTATGACCCCGACGTGGTCAAAAGTACCTAACCACAGCGAGTCAGTTAACAAGCGCCGTGCATTACGGCCGCAAGGTAGACACGTAATTAACTTTAGTACCGCTATTCGACGCAAGATGGCGTAGTTAGTATTACTTTACGGCTAACGGCTCGGGGAAGTATTTTACAGTTTCTCGTTACAGGGAGACTTCTTCTTGGAAAATACGATTTTTATATAATAATAAATACCTTGGGACATTTGTAGACAAATTTACCTAGACTGACACTCACAAAATCTTGTAGATGGTACATATAAACATAGAACAAACAAACTTACAAGCACTTTTATTTATTACACAACTGTCCGCCCTCAGAAACGAACGCTCGACTTCATGTTCCACAGCTTGGAGCTCTGACCCTAGACCAGTCAGCCTCCATCATTAATAGCTAGTAAAGGTTTCATAGTATGATCGTTTAAATAGCCTGTCACTTTATAAGGCTTCTGACAGAATATTAGTTAACAAGCTCCCAGTTTGTTTGTTTTAATTTCCTTACCAATAAGGTCATTTGGAACTTCTATTGGAGATCGCTCCGGTCGAAATGAAACGTCGTAAAATACAAATTAATAACATTCCTCACGAATGAACGGGCAAATCCCTTATTTAAGGATACAAGACACATTCTGCAGTGGTCGCCGCAAGTGAAGTGCGAATCCCGACTGTACCTATGAGTTTTTCTGAACTTAGCGTGATTTGTCAAACCACAAGCTACGGTGAAGGAAAACATCGAGGGGAACCTCAAACGTATATAGGACTGACCGTCGAGGTCTAACCCTGCAGTCTTCAATTGGCAGACGACTAACTAAACCACACACCAAGACTCTTATAATGTCAGCAATGACGTTCAGTACACAAAAGAACCAAAGAGTTCACCAACAAATATTATGTACATACAGTCTGTACGCCGAATATTATATACGACGTGTCAGTAAGCGGTTTTTTCCTTTGTATGGCGTTGATTCATTTGATAAATTAGCTCGTACTTAATTAATGTTGAATCCATTACCCCCAGCGGTCCACCTGTCCGCGAAACACCTCACCTCGAGGCGACATCGAACCGCGACTAGTTCCAAACTCTTCACATAAATCACCGAGTCGCGTTTGGCGCACCTCTCTAGAGCCATTAGCATTTTTTATGCATAGAAATCGATCCAGCTGCCGTCTAATGCCTCCCGCGATACATTAATATCTTATTTTTTATGACTCTTCTGTAACAATCCCTCTGAACTCAAGCGGCTTAACGACCAAAAAATTATTCAAAGAAATTTGTTTCTTCATCTCTGAGTCTAGGGTGTACATTCGCTCGCCATCGCGGTTCAGTATTGGGCCGACGAGTTGCAAAAGTTGATAATAGGTAGGACTGGCGATTTTCTTAACGCTTCACATTTTTCTTTCACGGGTACTTTGAGATTAAAAGTTTGGAAAATGAAATGAAAAGTTTGGCGGCTGGTTGGTTAACGAGGGTTCTTGTTCATATCGGGAGTATTGGGTGCCATTATTACGACTGTTTATCGCGCGAATGAAATGAATGAAGATGTAAAGAGCTGCGGTGACTGACTGGTTTGGGTTAGCACCTCGACGGTCTGTACCAAAGACTTCAACTTCAAATCAAATCAAATCAAATAAATTTATTGTATGTAAAATTACCTAAGTACAGACATCATTCATGATTCATCTTGGAAGATTCATCACTCCATATTTTACGACGAAGGAAAACATCGCGCGGATACCTGCAATCGTTTAATGAGAAAATCTGCTGAAAAATCGTCGACCGACTGGATATTTGTTCGGTGGGCACCAAAATACAACATCACGCATCGAGGCACAAAGTTCCTCGAAGGTGTAAGCAGTACTATTTATGGTGCCAACGTGCACTTAAATATATAAAACACAAACAGGTACATCTCATCCTAAACCTCGTAGTGGTTTCACTATGCTTAAGTCCACAAAACTCGGTACAGATAACCGGGATTTGAACTTGCCAACAGCAGTTACTCTGCTACAGCGACTTTCTTATAACCTATAATTAATACATAGTTTAAATCCATAAAGTAACGTCAACATAGGGATGCCCTGCGAACCTCCGATACCGAGTTGGCAACGCGCCCGGCTCTCACTCGATTATCTGATATTAGTTGCCACCTACCTAAAATACTATGCTCACTGGGGAAAAACTGGCAACTCCTGCTAATGCGTTATTTGTGGATTTGTGCAAAAATATAAGATTGGCTATGAATATGATATATCTGTGTTATATACAGTGCAAAAGTGTCTGTGAAAAAGGTTCGAGGAAGACCACGTTTGAATTCCCGGATCCATGCAAAGACGCAGTAAGACAAAGCATGATAAATAAGAAATCGATAGAGGTGTGAAAGTCTAGAGGACTAACGCTTTACTCTTTCTGTCTACATTATGCGGCACTCGAAGTGAAGGTACGTATGTGAAATACAAAATGTAATTTTTTATAGAATTGAAATATGAAGAGACTGATGAACGAAGCGAAAGAGGTATGTAAGTCTAGAGAGAACTGGCGCTTTATACTCTCTGCCTACCTCTATAGGGACTCGGCGTGATGATATGATGATGAAATTTTATTATGCACTTTGTTCTCAATGCCGAGTCCTTATAAATTTATAGAAAAATGTGCTCAATAATGTTTTAGACTTAATACTTCTGTCTTTTTTTGCGATAAGGCGTTAAAAAGAGACGCATTTGAAGCAAATTTTTGTTAGCTTTATTTTAGCTTGAGGTTAAATCACCTTCTGCAATAAGCGAGAAATCGGTTCTTTAATATATTATATTATTCTTATATAGGAAAAACTCAAAAGAAACTTAAACTTAAGATCCCAATCCTAACCTAATCTGTTCGAATATCATCTGAAGTAAAACGTCAACAATAAAAAAACAACCCCTATAGGTCCTTCGGCAAAGTACATAAATTCAGCTACTTCAAGATAAAGAGAAGACATTTTGTTACCTAACAGTACACCTAAATATATCAAAGAATCTCGCCGAGAGGAGATTCCGAGAGAAAAACGGTTTCCCATAACGTTTACTGAGAAAAATTACACACTCAGGACTGGAAAGTCGTATCTGATACACTTTTCGCAAAGACATACGACGTTTCGTAACGAGTGAAGCCTCCAAGCGGCCATAATGGCTCGCTTTGACTTACTAGATGGAATTTTTAATGCAATAATTTCGATAATTTATCGCTAGATAGCGCTCCTTTGTGGTGAGCGCGGCACGGGGCGGGAACAAAATTGGTTTTCTTTTTTATCAGCAAACAGAGTAGCTGGGACGATTGACCTCCGGCTGGTGGGAGGCGCACGGCTTCTCAATATACTTCTCGGCACTTAATTAAGTCTTAAGCAATTACAGTAAATGGAAAAAATATATAAAATAAGGTTTTAGAAGATCAAATAGTTGGGTATTAATAGAAAAATATATTTGTATATTTATTGGCACCTAATATACCTCTGGCGGAAAGTGGGTGTGTGGGTAGTACCTATACACCTCTGCCTACCCCTTCGGGGTCCCTTGTGGGAAGGCGTGAAGATATATATATATATATATATATATATTTGTGCTTCTACAAGATAGTAGTCTAGACAGAACTGGCGGTCTACTCTCTCTGCTACGTATGTATGTATGTACAAAGTTGGGAACAAGTATACTGCCCGTCCGATCGCTGGTCACAGATGATCTTATATGTTAATCCTATATAAGAATCTATCTCCGCACCAAATTGCATCCAGTTCTTCTGGCGTGATTGGGTGACAAACATCATATTTACAATATACATACATACATATCACGCGACCCTAACGGGGTAGGCAGAGAGTATAGAGCGCCAGTTCTCTCTAGACTTACATATATTACTATTTATAATATTTGTAGGATATATGTGAATGTGTATATATATATGTAGGTCAGAGAGAAGGCCGCCTAATGCAACTCTGCCTACTCAAACTACTAGCTTAACATAAAAACTTTAAGGATTAAATATGGGTCAGTGTTCCCTTTTTAATTATAATTATTTGTAGCAAGCAACACAGTGTGTCACAATACTTAGCATTCAATTCTAAAGCGTCACTGTGGCATCGTGGGCGTGATAATTAAATACGTGACGTTATTAAGCGATGGCCTCTCAGTAATTTGTGGAAATGGAGAGATGTCCGTCGAGATAATGTGAACGGTTGTTGTGACTTTTTATTTATAATTTACAGAACTTCCAAGTTTTAGCGACATCATAATGAAACGCTTACTTAGAGTAGTTTATCGGTCACTAGTACTGCTCGAGCTTTAGCATTCGTAAATTTAATTCCCACACATACACCCACTACATACATATCCTCACGCTGAGTCCCTAAAGGGGTAGGCAGAGAGTATAGACCGCCAGTTCTCTCTAGACTTGCATAACTCTTTCGCTTCGTCCACATTCATCAGCCTCTTCATACATGATCGCTCAATAAAAGATACCATGTGTTCATCTTGCTAACTATCTTTCAATGCGCCAAATTTTATCAAAATTATTTTAATATTTAACGGAATAGAAAAGCGTATTTATTATTTTTAAAGCTACAGGCAGCGCTAAAATTGGTGTCAAAGTTCACTGAAAAACTCCTTGGTATCTACAGATCGACAATCCTACCAGTCTTCTAACCTACACCTTGTGATTCTCTATAACTACAGCGCCTAAACCATTACGGCTCAACAGCTATATTTAATTGTATCAAAATATACAGCTATAGATATTCTTAACCGCATAAGGAATTACAGATCACAATTTTCTCTTATACCGGGGTTGATCAATGATCATTAAGCCTGATGATAAACACCGCACGTTACAAAAATCTGTTCTTATAGACCCTTGATATGCATTACACGGGGCATGATCGCATTTAATAAGGCCAGCAGACGTGTATGTTATTATGAAAATTAGCCAGACACAGGAAATTGGCTGCACCTCAGGCATCAGCGTTAAGCGCCAGTTGAAGCTTGGCATGCTAATCTCTTTGTTTCAAGCTTATTTATAATAAACGGTTAATTGAGATTTATATTTAAACTTAAAGAGTACTCGAAACCGGCAAGCATGTATGAACAGATTGATTAATGATAGATGCGATATAGATAAGCGAAAGAGGTTCGTAAGTCTAGAGGGAACTAAGGCTGTACCTACTGTGTAATCCACGAGGAACTCGGCATGATCATATGTATGTATATACTTAAGAGTTTACTAATGACGTCTCGCGAATTTACCCGCAGTTTAACGTTTATATATAAGTCGGCCGTCTGGTCTATTGGGCAGAGGTAAATTCCAAAGGAGTTTTCTCCCGCGAACGCTCAGGCTGTGGAATGAGCTCCCCGTTGAGGTTTTCCCTGGAGAGTACAGCATGGAGTTCTTCAAGAAGGGTGTGAAAAGATTCCTGCAGGGTCGGCAACGCGCGAGTGATACCCCTGGTGTTGCAAGCGTCCATAGGCGGCGGTAACCGCTTACCATCAGGCGGACCGCATGCTTGTTTGCCACCCAAGTGGTATAAAAAAAAGAGCTCGTGACTGCGAAACTTTATGTCGCGGATTCGATTCCCGCTGAGGGCAGGTATTTGTGTGATGAACCCGAGTATTTACCCCCTTTCGGTTATATAAATGTACGTTTACAACAAGCCTATGGTTATACAACATGTAGAAAAAAGCTATACATACCTATTTATTAATAGAATCGACATACTGAAAGCGAAATCAATGATGGTCCCAAGCATATTCATAACTTTACTTGGCATATCCTTGTTACGAAAACAAATAAGCAATGTTCAAGTTCCCTAAGTCAATATGCGATGTTTCCGAGGCCTTGTAGGGAGCCAAACAATTTAATTTACGCGCTCTTTGGAACACTGTCGATAATGTACTTAGCATACCGCCTTACATTTTCACGGGCCATCGCTGGACGCTTTACGTAGAAAACAAATTAAAAAAAACAAGGCTGAGTTTTTATGGTTGATTCCGTATCGGCTCTAGATAAAAACCAGTTTAGACCAGTTTCGTTAAAATCAAATCAAAATATTTTTATTTAACATAGGCCTTATAAAACGTCGAAAAAGGTGCAAGGTGTAAAGGTGTTTAGAGGAGAGTAAAGAGAGTAGAGCGCCAGTATTCAGACTTGCAGACCTCTTTCGCGTACACATTCGTCAGTTCACACACGCTTGCCGGTTTCGAGTACTAAACTTTTTCCAACATCGAGAGGAAACCTGCATACGTCTGAGAAGCAATTCAATGGCGTATCTAAAATGTGTTATTCAACGTACGGGCACAGGGAAAACTTATTGAACTTGACAATATGAAATATGAAAATACAATTCAACCGTTTCGAAGGATTCCAAGATTCCATTGGTTGGGTGATCGAATTAATCTGGATAGTAACAACGTTGCCTTACTCTGCGTCTCCTAGACACTTTCACAATGTATACCTGTGTTGTTAACCTTATGTCCAAACCAACGTAACATGCCTATATTAATCATAAACCTTTATACGACCACGCTCATTGTGTATTGTTCTTCGTATTGTAATAAGAGAAAAGAAAAACAAAATAATTCAGAGTGCAGGCTCTTTATCGCGAATGATTTCGTAAAAACAAAAATATCCAAGCCTCCCACTAATTGGGTTTCCGTTACGGACCCCAAAGATCGGGGGGCGACAAAAAAATCGCACGGTCGACTAATAAACGGGATGTTCGCTAATTCATCATTGTTTTTCAGTAATAAAAACACGACAGGAACACATCTTCGCGCCTCCATCTAGGCGTGGGGTGAGGCGGGGGAAACGTATACACCAACAGGTAAATTATGAACGTCCGTTCGTTTTTTTATTTAATTTATCAGAACTCACTTCAACTGCGACAAGCAGTAGAGATAAGGTCTTACAATATATTTTTTAACAATGGATGAACGACGAACGATGAACGACAAGGGTATCAACACAAATACGCACATATTATCATCACGCCGAGTCTTTCACGAGGAGACACAATAGAAATAGATAAACCAGTTCTCTATAGATTTGCACAGTCTTCACATCTATATATTTATATGCGCTATATAAATTATATACAAGCGTATTTTTCGGATGCTCTTCATACATCGAATAAGATGTTCTTAGGGCACGGAATTATTAGACACTCAGATATTCAGCAATATTGCATTAATTACTACTACTCACACGCTTTAAAGTGCATTTTCTATGGGATTTTCTTGCACTGAAGTGTGAGAACTCAGATCCAATGTTTTATGATACTACCGGGATAATATGTTTTCATTTCTCCATGAAAAATCTAGAGAACTTGGAATGTTGTATTAAAAGTAGAGCTAACATGTGTAATTCCGTTGCGAATGAAACATTTAGTTGACAATACTTTCTCGCGGCGCACAAGATAGGCAACAGCACGTCTGTTGGGTCAGTAAGATCGTAAAATTATATTTATTGAACAAGCGTGCATTAGCATTTCACGTGTACTAAAAATAAGATAACCAATTTCATTAAATCATACTTCAAGCAATACATTTTGGTATCTTCGCTAACGGTAACCATAGATTGAGAATTTTATAAGTGATGCGCTCGGTGCAAATAATGAAATTATGCCACGAGGGGTGAAACGGGGACGCGAGGGCATCTTTTTCTTGCTTTTTCTTTTGTTTGTTTATTCGTTATTTATCGGCGGATCGAGCAGCGCTATAGATTAACATCAAAGGCATTTACTGCGTACGACATCGTTAAAATTAAATAGGCACTTTTGATGAGGAGGGATTTTATTTAGACATTTGGTATTTCGAAATTAAAAATGTACGATGTTTACGTGCTCTGATCGTGTTCTTAAGCTTGTCATTTGGGCAAATATTTTGGGAATTGGAATGTTTTAAAGTGGTTTATAACGAAGCTATCAGGATTGTCAACCGCTTCATGCGGTGTCTAAACTAGAATATACCTAAGATTTTAGTTTAGACATCACGGGAATCCCTTAATAGGGAATAAATAGGAGGCGATACATAATATAGGCGATTAGTAGCTATTAGGGATTGATAAGTATTTTAAACTTACGGCTGGCAAG
Source organism: Drepana falcataria (assembly GCA_945859725.1). Lineage (NCBI taxonomy): Eukaryota > Metazoa > Arthropoda > Insecta > Lepidoptera > Drepanidae > Drepana > Drepana falcataria. The sequence continues at coordinate 1,320,887 of OX243941.1, read as the reverse complement.
GCGGCTGAGGTGCAATAGTGACCTGTTTACGCTGAAGAAAATACAACATATTCGATCTACATACACAGTCTACATAAATTGGAGTAAAATGAAACCCGGACAATATATTCAGAAATGTCAACCCAAGAAGCGCGATCAGCAGTAGTTATCTGTGTAATTGTTGTTTTTAATGAAATGTGACCGAAATGTCTGTCCGAAGCATTGTCCGCCGGACTGTGGCCATTATCCCCGACTCCCTCTTAATATCCTGAAGGGCCCGCAATAAAATTCGCTATGCGATGTTACGAGCTGTTCCGAGCCGAATTGATCGGGTGACAACTTTACAATGGTTACGGTTTTACAGTCTGATCATTGTATCTGAGTTTGGTTAGGATGCTGGGAAAAGGTTAAAGGCTATGCAATAGATATATGTACATAGCATGTCCAAGTGGATATAGGCAAACATTTTATTAATTCTACTAAAATGATAAATGTGAAAGTTTGTCAAGGTGTTTGTTGCACGGTAAATTTTTAATAAACGATTAGGGGGAACATTAACACACAGGAAGCTTCAAGACTTCAAGCAACTATTTTTTTATAGCACTAAGGAGGCAAACAAGCTTGTGGCCCGCCTGATGGTACGTGGCTACCGCTGGGTATGGACGCTTGCAACACTAGGAGTATCGCTCGCATGTTGCAAACCCTACAGAAATCACTTCACACCCTTCTTGAAGACCTCACTGCTGTTCTATCCGGGGAAAACCTCAATTGTGAGTTAATTCCTTAGCCTGAGAGTTCGCGGAAAGAAACTCATTAGAAACAGCGCTGCGTGATCTCTGTGGTTTCAAGGTATGGGTATGAGTTCCCCGTCGATGGCGAGATGTGCGGTGGTAGCAAGACGTATGCCCAGTATGTCCTCGTCTCTGGGGCTGCAGACAAACAGCCCGAAAACAGACGGATAGAACCTACAATCTTGATATGTAAATAGCTGCTTAAACCACCCGGCAAGACTTTAGGAACTAATGCGAACATTTGAATAAACTTGAAACTCCCCCAATCTGTGGAATACTATCAAAAACACTCAAGAGAGAAGATAAGAAAAAAACGCCCTTTGGAAATTAATAAAACACCCACTAAAGCGAAAACAGGCGGAAAAATAGACTCGAGGGAGGCCAAAAAAATATATAAAAAAAACTGTCGACCAGCAACGTGCTCTTCATTAGGGCGAAATGGAAACACCGGATGAATTGATCAATCAGAAATTTTATGGGCGAGAATCACTCAACGGAAAATAATTCCCGGGCCATTCGGCGTGGCTCATCGCCGCCGTTTTAATTTCGTCCTCTTGGGGAGATCGAGTGTCATCCAATCTATCTGACGACTTTTAAAAAAATGTGCCAACCACCCCCAACCTACCCATCTCACCCACGGCGTCTTCAGCCGTCAGGCGGTAATGTCCGCGACGGGAGTATTTTTAAAACGATTGCGGTGGCGTCAACTAAACTATTATGTGCTCTTGCCATCTGAATGCCTTAAAATAATAGCTATGACATTATGCCCACGTTTAGACGCCCTGAAATGTTGGACAAAGACTTTGACAGCTGAACTTTTAAAGCTGCATTGATTAGTTTAATAAATAAGTGACTGGCATTTCTGATTAATGACCCAAAACGCTCTATGTAATTTAGTGATAATCATCATCGTGAGGAGGTTCCTTTCATTATCCTAGCCACCCGCAGCTTGGACCCTGTTTACGGTACCTAGTATATATGTACATACATACATATCACCACGCCGAGTTCCTGACGGGGTAGGCAGAGAGTAGAGAGCGCCAGTACTCGCTAGACTTACATACCTCTTTCGCTTTGTCCACATTCATCAGTCTCACCTGGTATTTATTTTGTTATATCAGTATATATTTCCTCACGCCTTCCTACAAGGGTTCCCGAAGGGGTAGGCAGAGGTGTATATGTAGTACCCACACAACCACTTTGCGCCAGGCAGAGATATATTTTAGATGTCAACGTGCCAAGTGGCGAGTCCATCGTAGTTACTCCAGCAAGACTATACATATGCCATTGAATTTATTCTCAAACGTATTCAGGTTTCCTCTCGATGTTTTCCTGCACCGTATCATGTGACAACTCACTGTATTTAAAATTTCAGACAAAACTCATTGGTACAGACGGGATTCAAATTGCAATCTTTGTATTGCGGGACTGATCGAATCACTCGGCCACCACGGCTTTTAAGTAATAATGAATATTTTCTAAACTGAATTGTCTAGAAGCCTGACAAAGTCACACTGGACAAAACTCTGATAAGTTATCTAGCAATTATTATTTTATGATTATATCATGGTCAGTTCATTGTTATCCTTGTAGGAAGCATCAAACGCCACAGTTTTATAGCGTGCACAGGCCTGGAATTAGCGCGATTTCATCGCAATTAATTTATTCAGAGCCGCCTCAGTGGAAATAATTTACATTATTACCGTTTTGGTGGAAGTCTCTTTATTCACCTTTGGCTTTTAAAGTCTATTATCCGGTTCATAAAGTCAATATTCAATTGGTGAAAAATTATACGGAGGAGTTTAAATTATAATACTAATCTATTTAATATACCTTCATTGGTGCCTTGCCGTCGTCCTCGAAGAGGTAGGCAGGGATGTGTATGTGTCCGTGAATACTTCTTCCGCGGGGGATATACTAAGCTACAAACGTGGCAGGTGGCGAACCCATCGCTGTTTACCGAACACGAGCTACATACATAATCGTTTTCAGACGCAAAAAACCACATCTAAATCGGATAAGCCGTTTCTGAGATTAGCGTGCACAAACGCACAGATAAACAGACAAAAAAAACTTGAAATGATTGTTTTGGGTGCTATTTGCGTTAACAAAGGTCCCAATTATAAATTTTCACATACATGTTCGATGAACAGACAGCGATCCGTTATATTCTTATTAAACGTATAGATTAACGCAGCTAAAATAGCTGGGTACAGTTAGTCGATCTATATATTGTAATTACTCGGGTAATAGAAGGGGCAATAACCCCCGTCGGAGAGATTACCGATCTTATATCTCATTCTGTTTGCTATCGTCACTAATTAATCAAGATCAAAAGGAAACAACAGCGCCAACACATTCATCATCCGTGGACGAAAATTTGCTGCTTTTCTTAATCAACATTTATTTATAAATAATTTTTAAGTGTTACGATTAACGTAATATATAAGGTTTTCTTACACCACTAAGTTGGGAAACTTGGATAGTGGTAGGAGGAACACAAACTGCATCCTCACGCCTTCCCACAAGGGATCCCGAAGGGGTAGGCATCTTTCAATACTATTATGGTGGCAACTCGAGATGCATCTAGTTCCCCTAAAACAATCTTAGATATGTGTGTGTAGAAGCGTAAATGGTATTACTTTAGCATTGGCATTTTCGCAATGGATTTCCGTAGTAAATAACGAATATTACAGGATCAATTATAACAGGATCGTAGCCAGCAGTACGAATGCCGCTCTCGGGTTAGGCAAAGAGAGAAAGCCAGTTCTATCTGACTAAGGGCTCCCACACATAAACACGATACGACGTCGCGTCGTGCCACGATGCGGCGTCGCGTCGTGCCACGATGCGGCGTCGTGGAAATCTACGACGTCGTGCCACGATGCGGCGTCGTGGAAATCTACGACGTCGCGTCGTGGAAATCTACGATGAGCATCGTAAAAAAACACGACATCGTAACGTAATGTGCCACGCACGATATACGGCACGATGCCATGATGTTTTAGTTCATTCCGAAAAATGGACCGCACTAGACGTATTCTGCTTCTGCTGTTAATAAGAAGACGAAGAAAGAAAAGACAGATACTCAGAAGATATTGGATCCACCCATTTCTTTCAAACATGAATAACGGGAGTCACTTTATAAAGAAGTACAATGCCTTAAAAATAGACCACAACAAGTTTTTTGATTACTTTAGAATGAGTGTATCAAGTTTCGAAGAGTTACTTCATCGAATAACGCCACATATAGCAGGAAAATATGGCAGAGGCAGACCACCCATCGAACCTCTCGAGATGCTAGGATTAACTGTAAGGTAAATGAAACAACAACTTTCTCATATTTTTTCATTTCACAAATCAACGACACTAAACAACAATTTTTGAAAATTAAGTTATTAATAAAGAAAGCTTCACCTTAAATTGATGATTCTTTTATTGAACTACAACAATCCACACAGGAGGGTAGAACAAGAACAAGAGCTACCGACATAAGAAATGAATTTTGTGATTACTTTAATAGTGATGTGGGAGCTCTTAGTTGGCAACTTAATAAAATATAGGATATTACTTACCATATTTTGTTTTTTCTTGATTACTTAATTCTTGTAAACCAGGAAATAAATTTTCGCACACCTCTTTCCATGCTGTTGTTTTTGCATTTTTATTCTTGTATTCTTCAGATGTTTTGTCCCATAGTACGGGACGCTGCTCGACTAGGGTAATTAAATGATCGACTTCAATAACATCCGACATCTTTGACTTTTGAATAGCAACTGCGCAGGATTGCATCGTGAGTTTCTAACGTCACGACGTTAATTTTCAAAAATTGTTGTTTAGTGTCGTTGATTTGTGAAATGAAAAAATATGACAAAGTTGTTGTTTCATTTACCTTACAGTTAATCCTAGCATCTCGAGAGGTTCGATGGGTGGTCTGCCTCTGCCATATTTTCCTGCTATATGTGGCGTTATTCGATGAAGTAACTCTTCGAAACTTGATACACTCATTCTAAAGTAATCAAAAAACTTGTTGTGGTCTATTTTTAAGGCATTGTACTTCTTTATAAAGTGACTCCCGTTATTCATGTTTGAAAGAAATGGGTGGATCCAATATCTTCTGAGTATCTGTCTTTTCTTTCTTCGTCTTCTTATTAACAGCAGAAGCAGAATACGTCTAGTGCGGTCCATTTTTCGGAATGAACTAAAACATCATGGCATCGTGCCGTATATCGTGCGTGGCACATTACGTTACGATGTCGTGTTTTTTTACGATGCTCATCGTAGATTTCCACGACGCGACGTCGTAGATTTCCACGACGCCGCATCGTGGCACGACGCGACGCCGCATCGTGGCACGACGCGACGTCGTATCGTGTTTATGTGTGGGAGCCCTAACATATGGCTGTATCCACATACACCAGTCTCTTAATACAATACATGTTCGCAGATTTCAAGTTTTCATGAAAGTTTAAATTTTTTGTGTACTTTCGATTTGATCTAGGTGGTTGGAACGTGGTCTATCTCGTGTATAATTGAATTACAATAAATCTTGGTAAAGACTTACCCGATCGAGAAAAAAAGGCCCTGAATACAATTTGCATGTCAAAACCTTTTCAATAATGAAAAGGAAAGCAATCCTTGGTGTACGATTCTTGCGCGGCACCAGATCAAGTAATCGTATAATTTCGAAATAAGGAGGATAATTTCAAAAGACGAAGTGAAGGGGGCATTAAAATGGCAATCAAAGTGGCAATTTGGCTGGGGTGGGGATTCGAATCCGAAAAAGAACTGCCCTACGATTTGTAATTCAAACGTGAGAAGATGGCGGCATGTCCGATTTGAATAAAGGTTGCGGCTCTACGCTGAGTGGTTCAAACTTTAGATAATCGCGAGAACGTCATGCATAATATATATTTTATTATGTAGGTCTACATCGACATTAATATTGTGTTTTGATTAATTTCCATATAAGATTTTAGGACCTAGAAAGGTACATTAACATACCTGTTGAGAAATGGAACGCATTTACTTACAAGTGACTTAAAAAACTTACGATTTACTTAAAAAACCTGCAAGTTTGTTTATACATTGATATCATCACGCCAAGTCCCTAACGGGGTAGGCAGAGAGTATAGAGCGCCAGTTCTCTCTAGACTTACAAACCTCTTTTGCTTCATCCACATTCATCAGTCTCTTCATACATGCTCGTCGGTTTCGAATACTCTTAACGTTCCGGTCCTTGAGCGTCGGATCGATTTGATCCAGGTAATTGGAACGTGGCCTTTCTCTGCCTCTTCTTGCACACACTTTTGCTTTGTATATCTGTTTCGTCAATCTTTCTTCACTCATCCTTTCTATGTGTCCAAACTAACGAAACATGCCTTTCTTCATCTTTACAATCACGCCCTCATTCACGCCAGTTGATTTGCGAATCTCTTCATTACGGACTCGATCTAATATCGTTACTCCGCACATTTTTCGAAGAGATCGCATCTCACCTGCATTCAAGCTGTTTTCATATTTCCTCTGACATACCCAGGATTTTGTTTATTATCTTACTTAAAAGAAACCGAATGAGAAAGAATACAGTTTGAGCATTTCTACAATTATAATAAAATTTCATAATTATTATGGTACAATTAAAAAACTTGTTCAACAAACAAAATTTTTTTTACGTATCGGTGAAGATATACGAATCCTTACAAAATGAATTTTAAAACACGCGAGTACATAGAGCTATCAGGCCCGGAGCCATCTTCATTAATGAAAACCGTAAAACTGGGGGAGCATCCGGCTCGAAGGACCAAGTAAAGCGTCAAACGACCGACGCCTTATTAAGCCCCCAGGGCTGATCAGGTGGGGACGCGACAAAAAATACTACTTAACGATTTTAAATTATTGAACGCGTCGACTTTGATTTACTTCCTACATATATGTACTTAGTATAACGAAAGCGGTGGCCGAGTGGTTCGAGTAGATTTTTGCGATACAAAGATCGCAAGTTCGAATCTCGAATGTACCAATGAGTTTTTCTGAACTTAAGTACAGTGGTTAGATACACCACGAGCTTTACGGTGAAGGAAAACTTCGAGAGGAAACCTGCATAAGTCTGGGAATCATTTCGAAGGCGTATGTATAGTCGTGCTTGAGTAACAGCGATGGATTCGCCATCTGTCACGTTGGCACCTAAAATATATCTCTGGCGGAAAGTGGGTGAGTGTGTAATACCTATACACCTCTGCCTACCTCTTCTGGGACCCTTGTGGGAAGGCGTGAGGTTATATTATTATTATATATATTAGTATTTATTGCATATATCATCTGTTTTTTGAGAAAAGCTATCTATAGGCATATTACGGTCAAACCCATGGGGCAGAGCTAGTATATAGCAATGGTAAACGAAGCGTTTCAAGTAAATAAGCCACCAGTTCGGAAAGGGGTGTTAATCGTAGTACAATTGACTTATCAAACACAAATCTCTTATAACCAAACTATCTTTAGATCTCAAAATCAGCGCAGTGGCCGGTCAATTAGCCTCCCCTTTGATCTTTGGTAGTTGGATGCGCTGATGTGGGTCGGAGTGGCGGCGACGCGGGTGCGCTCAGCCCAACGAGTAACTGTGCTAGGTTTTAAAGCCAACAGTATATATATCTCATCAATATCAATATATATAATAAAAATTTAACGAATTGCTGCTTGTACATGTAAGATATATGAGTAAAAATATGATTGGGACCTTTATTAACGCAAATAGCACCCAAAACACTGATTGGTAGAATTTTTGTCTGCATGTCTGTTTGTCTGTGCGTTTGTGCACGCTTATCTCACAAACGGCATATCCGATTTAGATGGGGTTTTCTCTAATATATTGTGGTAAGCATCACTTAACATCATCCAAAATAAACTAAAAAAATATACCTATCCAAAAATATGCTGCCCAAAGTCACTATTCCACGCAGACGAAGTCGCGGGCACTGCTAGTCTATATATATTTTTCTGATTGCCCCGCGGTTTTACCAGCGTAAAATTAATAATACGCATACAATGTTTTAATCCAGCTAATATTATATCTGGATCAAATCGATCGGACGCTCAAGGACGGGAATGTCAAGAGTACTCGAAACCGACGAGCATGTATGAAGAGACTGATAAATGTGGACGAAGCGAAAGAGGTATGTAAGTCTAGAGAGAACTGGCGTTGTATACTCTCTGCTGCCTACCCCGTTAGGGACTCGGCGTGATGATATGATGATGATGGTGATAATATTCTATTTATGTGTCAAATTTAATCAAATACTGTTCAGTAGTTTTTGCGTAAAAGAGGAACAAACATTCCTATAACCTTTCGCGTTTATAGTAATACGTTCGAAATACCAAGTAATGAAATGCATGATGTCAATGAAATTAAATCAATTTGATGTCCCGCCTACCTTCGCTAAGTTTCTGAAAAACGATCGCAGCGCCACCTACCGGGTCCAATTGTATTCTAGCCAGAATGCCACTGAAGTATGCAATTTAATCCAAATCGGTTCGCTCCTTTAGGAGAAATAAGGTGACAAACACACGTACAGCAAAAGTGAATAAAGATAATATATCCTCACGCCTTCCCACAAGGGTCCCCGAAGGGGTAGGCAGAGGTGTATAGGTAATACCCACACACCCACTTTCCGCCAGAGGTATATTAGGTGCCAACGTGACAGATGGCGAGTCCATCGCCGTTACTCCAGCACGACTATACATACGCCTTTGAATTTCTTCTCAGACGTATGCAGGTTTCCTCTCGATGTTTTCCTTCACCGTTAAGCTCGTGGTGTGACTAATCACTGTACTTAAGTTCAGAAAAACTCATTGGTACAGTCGGGATTCGAACTTGCGACTTTTGCGTCGCAGGCAACTGCTCAAACCACTCGGCCACCACGGCTCTGAATAAAGATATAGGCTATATAAATAGGATGTGTAAAATGTAAACAAAATGACTTTTTAAACAGCGTAGGAAACTCAATGCCGTACTCTTTAGATGAAGTGGCCAAAAAATAACCAATCATTAGCCTAACCGTCAGCATTCGGCCGGAACTTTTTCCACGAAGACATTACCCAAAATTGTGTCCCCCCCTTGTCGCACCTTAATGAAGGCTCCCCCCTCCGTCCCTCGATTTTATAACTGCCGATAACACGGCAACATTGAATAATTGTCGTAATTTAGACTGCTTGTTACGCAAAAACACGATACTAGGCGGTTTTATTACGTATCGTTCCAGAGACGATAGCGTATATTAGTTAATATTATAAGACACTTCGGATTTATCTTTTAGGAACAAACAGGATTGGGAAACTTTATAAGGAAGGAACGAGTCAATGTCACAGAGCCGTGGTGGCCGAGTGGTTGAGTACTCGACTGCAAATATAGAGCTGACTTTTTGCCTCTACAACTGAGTGTTGTGAACATGAGTGAATAAATCATGTTACATATGATTTATTACACCACGAGCTTTACAGTGAAGGAAAACATCGCCAGAAAACCTGCATACGTTTGATAAGAAATTCAAAGGCTTATGTATGTATGGTCGTGCTTGAAAACGGCGATTGACGATATAAGGGTTGAGAGGGTTACTACACAACTCTACCTACCCCTCCGGTGTCTCCCGTGTGGTGCTGTAAGTGTGTTTTTGTGGGAATCCATCTTCGGTTTAGGAGGGTTCTAGGAGGGCACCCTGCCTGTTTCCTCAACAGCCACAGCCACAATTACCGCTAGCCCTAGACCCGTATTGTAAGGTAGCTAGGGCCCTCACCCTGACTACCGACAAACCCGTCTGTCCCATTTAAGCAAGGAAGGGACGCTAGCCAGAAATATGGGTTGGTAGTACGTATTGGTTGTTATTATGGGTTAGTAGTTTGGTAGTGAACGTAGTGGTACTGCAAGCGTGCTTAGGCGGCGGTAACGGCTTACCATCTGGCGGACCGCATGCTTGTTTGACATCTTAGTGGCACATATAAAAAAAAACCCTGGCGCCGTAATAAGACGTCAAAGCATAACAATAAAATAGCAATAGACACTATACACAATCATGCATCCATAATACACCCCCTTCTACACGTCAAATGAGACATATCTTGTTGCTCTCTAATGGGCGTGCGTCACGTCGCGAATGTTACGCGAAATGCGAATTTTAATACTGAACAATTTTTCGCCTTCGCCTTTAGCCCCGAGTATCGCGTGCGTTTGTACGCCACTAATAAGCCACTTGTATGTCGTAATAACGCGAAATGTTTTAAACTTCGGTTATTATATCATTATAATATCGGTAGGCTGTCGTTATTTTTTTTTACAATTAGTGTTGTACGCCGATGATGTTTTGTCGAGATTTCTTGTATGGTAAATAAGTAGAATACTTTAATGATCTCGTTATATCATACGTAGCGTTGAAATTTCCTGCGCGAGAACAAATAATACAGCTTTTGTTAGCGTAGCAATAATAGTTGATATAAAACAACGAGATGAAACCTGAATACGTTTGAGAAGAAATTCAAGGACCGATGTATAGTAGGGTATGTCAGGGGAAGTATGAAAATAGCTTAAATACAGTTGAGATGCGATCTCTTCGAAAAATGTGCGGGGCAACGAACTTAGATCGAATCCGCACTAAAGAGATTCGCAAAACAGCTGGCGTGAACGAAGGTGTAATTGTAAAGATGCAGAAAGGCATGTTACGTTAGTTGGGACATATAGAAAACATTTGTGAAGAAAGATTGACGAAAACGATACACAAAGCGAATGTGTGAGCAAGAAGAGGCAGAGGAAGACCACGTTCCAACTACCTAGGTCAAATCGATCGGACGCTCAAGGAAGGGAGCGTCAAGAGTACTCGAAACCGACGAGCATGTATGAAGAGACTGATGAATGTGGACGAAGCGAATGTATGGCAGTCTAGAGAGAACTGGCGCTCTATACTCTCTGCCTACCCCGTTAGGGACACGGCGTGATAATATGTATGTATAGTCCTGCTTGACAAACGACGATGGATTCACGTTGGCGATAAAATATATCAGCGGCGAAAAGTGTGGAGTCTACGCCGTGTGGGAACATATATCTATAGGTTTCGTGATATTTAACCTGTGAATCAAATCTCAGATCCCACTTTTAATATTACTAACTGAGATATTTCCGTGTCACTTGCTCAACGAATATCGGTCGACTGTATTGTAACCTCCTGTATAACCCCCGACTTACAGACCATCTACGCATGATACCATTCATCAGTCTCTTCATACCACGTTCAGAAAAGCTCATTGGTACATATTAAGGTATGTAACGGCAAATTAGTAGATACATGGATTAAAGCGCCATAATCAGTAGCAAGTTTACACAGTCACTGCTCCTGGAGTGGAAGACTCGACATGAAAGCGGCAAGGATGTTGCAGCGCGGTGGCCCTCCAGCTTTCAAAATGGCGGTTAAAGTAATAAACACAGGCGGAATAGCACTCGTCACTTCGCCGCGTCGCGACGGACACTTCACTGATGGTAATGCATACATATAATTATCGTTGCATGCAAATGATAATCATATTAATATAATTACATACATATGATGACGCTCAGACCGTATTGGGGTAGGCAGAGAGTGCCCCTCACGCTTCCCACAAGGGTCCACGAAGGGGTAGGCAGAGGTGTATAGGTAGTACCTAGCACCCACTATCCACCAGAGAAATATTTTAGGTGCCAACGAGACCGATGGCGAATCACACGCCGTTCCTCAATCCCGAAGATACTTACGCCTTTGAATTTCTTTTAAAACGTACGCATGTTTTCCTTCACCGTAAAGCTCAAGGTATGACAAACACAGTACTTAAGATCAGAAAACTCATTGGTACAGTCGGGATTCGAACGTGCAATCTTTGTGTTGCAAGGACAACTCGAACGACTGGGCCACCACGGCTCTATTACTAGATACAATTGTATTCAAATCATAATCCCACGAACACCTCACACTACACTTAATAAACTTAATTGCACCCATTTTCTTGATAACAATATACCGAACAATATCTCTGAGCGGGCATCCTATGTGTCGTATGCAAATACACGGGTAAATAAGACGCGGTAGAGGCACGATCGTGGAAAAATAAATTAAGCATCCTCGTCCCCGGGAATTGATCCCCGGGCATTATTGTACCTATCTATAAACATTTCAATTGCGGCGGGACTCGCTTATCCCGCAAAGATCACCGGAGGGTTACGCACTCGTGCGGGATACAACGGTTACATTTTTTATAAGAATTAGTGTTCCAAATATTACTCAATTTAATAAAGATAATATATCTTCACGCCTTCTTACTAGGGTCCCCGAAGGGGTCGGCAGAGGTGCATAGATAGAACCCACACACCCACTTTCTCCCAGAGATATAACAACACAAAGTTCAAGTTCAAATCCCGACTGTATCAATGAGTTTTTCTAAACTTAAGTACAGTGATAAGTTCCACCACGAGCTTTACGTTGAAGGAAAACGTCGAGAGGAAACCTGCACACGTTTAAGAAGAAATTCAAAGGCGTATGTATAGTTGAGCTTGGCTAAAGTGGCTTGGCTTTTTCTGTAGGTTAAGAAAGAACTGGCTCTTTACTCTTTCGGACTACCCTGTGTGTGAAGGACTAGGCGTGATATGTATAGGCGTATTTTTATATATATATTTCTTCTGTACGTGTGTATGTCACTGAACTCCTCCTAAGCGGCTGGACCGATTTTAAAGAAATTTTCTGTGTCTTCAAGTGGATACGAGAATGGTTTAGATTCACAATTGGACCCGATAGGTCGCGCCACCATCTCATTTTTTCACCCGAGCGAAGCTGGGCGGGACAGCTAGTGGTAGTATGTAACATATTTATTTTTAAACATAAACGTACGTACCTATTCATTGTTACTTAGAATTAGTAGACGGAGGTATAATCCAACTTAGTTCCCACTAGGCTTCTACGTGATGAAGTCCTTTCGAAAAGGGGAACTAATAAAATTTTATCCGGCACTAAAGTAAGACATTCAAGTCAGCCGACAATTTAAGTATAGGAAATACTCGTCAGCCCTGAACAAAATTATACACAGCACAACACTGTAATATTTCAAGGTATGCCTGTCTAATTTCATAAGCCTATGTCTACAATAATACGTCAATATATATGCTGATGGTAATATTACATGCTAAAATAAGGAGCATTCCAGCTTCCCGCCGGATTACAAGCCGTGATGAAAAAGGAAAAATCATTTGTTTTATTATCGAGCAGAAATAATAAGGTGCTAGTGAATTGGAGCACCGCCTCTGTATTTTGAGATGTGGAATTTTTAATATAATTACGGGGAGTTCAACGTCTTATGTTTGAATCAACATTGTTGTGTGAACTTTTTACTTGTATTTTTGATTTAAAGCTCTTGAAAAGAGAACATTTTCGCTAAATTTACATTACGTAGTCGTCCGATCGTCTCCTCTCTATGTAATTAGTATTTATTTTGAACAGATGTATGAATTATATATGTGTTTTTTATTTATTTACACAAGAAAAATAATTGGGCCTTGGTTAGTGTTAACTCTTTATTGTACATTTATTACGAATGTATAATGAATGTTTGTTCATACGCCTTTGAATTTCTTCTCAAGCAGAATCCCTCTCGATGTTTTCCTTAACCGCAAATAAAGCTCGTGGTGTAGCTAATCACTGTACTTAAGTTCAGAAAAACTCATTGGTACAGTCGGGCTTCGAACTTGCAATTTTCGTGTTGCAGGCAACTACTAGAACCACTCGGCCACCACGGCCCTTGGACAAATAGGAAGAACCTACATTACAGGCTACAAACGAAATTAAAGTTCACCAAACAGCAAACACCGAGCCGATCTGATTCCATTCCAAAACTAATTACATTCGCATCCGAACACACTAACATATCTCAAATTTTGGTAAATATGTTCGTTACTAAATGTAAACAAATACTCTAAGAAGCCCCCAACCAATAATACGTTTCAATCAAGCTCCGGTGCCGAAACACATCTGTACGGTTCCCGTTGTTTTTGCTCGTGCAAGATGATTATCGATTGTTGCTCAGTTTACAAGTCGGCTGATAATGTGATGGTGGGAGCAGGTACGAAGGTTGTGGAGGTGTTAAGAGTTGATAATACCGCCTAGGTCCAAACCGAATTCACGTTTTGCTTTTTTTTGTACATTGCAGTGTTGTGGCTAACAAGCACCCAATGGTAAGCAGTTAGCGCCGTATATGAACGGTTGCAAAATTACAGCTTCGATTGATTAATATATATATGTTGTATATATATTAATTTATTTATTGATCAAATCACAATGATTCAGGAGCTCACGAGGCTTAATTACTTGATAACGTACGTAAATAGACGACGACAGACTCAACGTAATAGCGTTGGTACAAACTTTTAACACAAAATCTGTTTATAACCTACCTATGTAAACAAAATAAATAATCTAAATTTTAATTTGAACTTTTTTCTCTGTAGGTTAAAGTGTGCTATACTCCTACCAACCCTTCAGGGATCTTTGTGGGAATGCGTGAAGACATATCGAATAAACATATTTTTTCAGTATTATCATCTCTTAAGCATACCAGAGTTCCCCAACCGCGAGTTTTTCGCGGGGTATTATCAATTATTAAACATCAGCATGGAAATAGCGCCCTGGAGACCTGGTCTCCCTACATTGCGTTACGTATTAAATATTCCCGGATTATACTGCGCCGAGTTCGGCCGTGAAATGGTTTTCGGTTTTGTGCAAGTTATTAGTAGGATTTGCATGTTTGTGATTTATTGTCTTTTTTCTCTCTATCTCCTTCCATTGGGGGTGTTCTGATTAGGCCGTCTTCGGTACGCGAACTTCGAATTGGGAATTATATTTTCATGAGGTATTAGACTTGGATTGGATCGGATTGCTAACAAATAAATTGTTTGAATATAAAAAGGAAAGTTATTTTTGTACTGCGGCCATTCCAATTTGGAGACTATTCTTTCTACCATTACTTTCGTATTAATAATACTAAGTACGTTTTTGATGTTTATACATATATTATGTATACATATATTTCAAGTGTCTCACCTTAATTGTGTTTGTCAGATGAGTTTCATAGAATATTATCAGAACTATTTCCACCTATATTGTAACTGCGGTTACAATAACAGAGTAAAGAGCAAGACAGACATTTCTCGCATCGGCTAATAACTGAGATGTAATCAAACGCATCCCAGGCTAGGGTGTACCGCCGGCATCTACAGATTAGATTTAGGTGTCTAAATTTGGCTGAGGCTTTAGTTAGCGAACATCTAAGACGTTAACGGACCAATCTGCGTTGCTTACTGGAGTTACGTAATCTATAGTAGTTCTAGTGTTGGTTTGAAATATCGAAACAACAGTTCTTTCTTCACCGCCAGTCAACGAGTGTGTTGATACCTGTCAAGAAAAAATTGTAGGCATGATCTCAATAACGTAATAAAATTAATACGTAACAATTCTGAAGTTCAATGCAAAGTTATGCTGCTAGTTTCGCGATAGACGAATCCAACAAATCAAAACATAAAAAAATCTATCCTTCTATTCTTAAGTTTAAACCCGACTTCTTTTATATATATGCATATATTGAAACAGGAACCACATGAACCAAATTATGACGAAACAGATATACCTGCAATGCGAAAGTGTGGGGAGAACAGGCAGAGGACTACTTCGTTACAACCACAAAGATCAAATCGATTAGACTCAAGGCAGAAAGTAACTAGTAACTAGGCTAGTAACTCTAGTTTTTCTTTTCGCTTATGATAATTAGACGCCACGTGACAGACGGCGACTCCATCGGCGTTTCTCAAGCACGACTATGCAAACGACTTTGAATTTCTTTTCAAAAGTATGCAGGTTTCCTTTCGATGTTTTCCTTCAAAATAATCCTCATGGTGGGATTATTAATTGACGGCCGTCTGGTCTAGTGGTTAAATATATCGTTGTGTAGTCGCCATAACACAAGCTTGCTTAATTTGGGACAAGGTAAGGAGGTATTTATTTATTATTCATTGCACTTATGTTCAGAAAACCTCATTGCTGCAGTCAGGATCCGAAATTGCAATCTTTGTTTCACAACAGGAATAACTGAAAGCATTTAAATAAGTGCAGACTTCGCAGAGGCAAGGCAATAACGATGTACAATTTGAAACGACTACATCGCTACGAATATTTCGGTATTCGATTCAATTTTCTAGTCCATTTCCGAACGGCATAATTAAATTTGTCCGATCTACGTTCCGGGGGGTGACCGTTAAATATCTCCACGCTCCGCCGTTAGTCGTATCTGATCATTTTATTAATATTTTATTACCATTTTAAATTCTCTAAAATTTTACGAGTAAAATTATATCTACCTTGAAATGGTAACTTTGGAAGCATTCAGTTCACTTATTACAATACTGCATTTAAGAAAACGTATTACGTTTCAACATCGTATTAAATTAATGAAATTCATTGGTTCCGAATTATAGTCACCCCGCCCCGGCTTCGCACGGACATCATATTATGCATGTTAGTGTGCATACATGTTTCTTATGTCGTAAGGTCAGCTCTTCCCAAACAATTAATACACAACCTTAAAAATCATGCTCCTAATTCTTCCTCATGAACCACTCTGTGTATTTATTAAAGCAGCATGAATTACAATTAATTTAGTCGCTTAAACGAGTGGTAAGACATATTTTTTACTATTTTTGTTTCCAAATTTAATGATTGGCCGTAACCGACTAATGGCAAGACACGCTAGATTGAATTAAGGAAACTATCAAGAATTGTGCCGATAGTCATAACGGCCAACGGTCTAATGGCAAAGAGCCTGGTTGGATCAAGGGCCTGGTGCAGAAAGCAGTGTTTCTCGACACATCACGTATTGTGAGGAGGTTTCATTGGACCCGGATCCCGATATCGGTGGGCCTCTATATTACATATTTTTAGATAAATGTTTTTGCATATACATATATTATAAGAACCGAATTAAATAAAGGTAAAATATAAACCGAAGAAAAATTTCCAGGCTTGCTTTCAAAGTGGCGAAAACATTAACCAAACACGAGGGCATAGTAACAAAGTGCTCCCACCAACATTTAATACCGGTTGGAAACATCTGTTGTGCGATAATCAAATTAATCCATCCATCTACTTGGAGATCGAAACGTCAGGCTGGTCTAGTAGTGAAAATAATTTCATCTCGATGCCAGCCAATATCTCTTGACCTACAAATGGTAGACTCTATACGACGAAGTAGGTCATATTGGATTTGACGTGCAAGAAGAAATAGGCGCTATGATGGATCGGGTGCCGACCCGATGCTCTTTTGACACCTCAATCGTTCAATCGCCACAATCGCTCTTTGACAAGACGGGAGTGCTTTGAAAGCGATTGGATTCATTATTTTTCTCGTGTCATGAGCGCGGTATGGGGTACTTTGGCTCACCTCATTTATTTTAGATTCCTTTGATTTGTACCGCTAAGAAAAGCTTTGTATGAAAACATCCATTTTCATAATTTTTTGTGCGGAGATGTTGACATATCACTTTGCGAAGTTTTTGTAACTTAAAATCTTAGGTACACATTCCGATGGTTCCAATTTATGTCACAATGCATTCTTTAAACTCAAACCAAACAAGAAGCAGCCTATAAGCGGTTATCTAGTGATATTAAACAACCTAAACAATATTCCAAATGACGAAATAAAGGTCGTAAACAATGAGCTTTGCTATACTTGTGCACACAAAACCCTATCAAAGCCAGACCAATTAACGAGCTCACATGAAAACTGAGCACCAAAGCTTTGCTTAAAACCTATTAATATATCAGAAAGTAAAATCGGCAAATCCCTAAAACACGATCGGCCCGGCACACGTTCAAAGATAACATCTGTATTTAATTAAGTGGTCAAACCCGGGCGTTTTGGACCACAAAACATCAAAGGCCGTCTTAATACGCTCAGAGCGAAATCGTCTCGGTCGAAACATTGGCATTACTGTCCCCCTAACAATTTGTGTCTTCGTAGAGGTAAAATTTTCACCCACGGGTGTCCAATAGTCTATTAAAACCCTAGTACCAATAAGACTGCTATCCTTTGTTTATAATAAACACTTTCTATTTGCGTTGTCTCTGTCGCGCGCGTGTGTCATTGTATCTTGCGTCTCACCGGCCCGTTTGTTTTGTAGTAGCATTCTAGTGCATATCTAGGGAGGAGTACGGAACACCCTCTGGCACGTTAACGACTCACCCGAGTTCGCCTGAGGCCGATTCAATTACTACTGTATTATTTCGACGAAAATATGTATGTGTTTGTGTACGTTTGTCTGTTGCGGTGTGTATTAAATTCTGTTTCGTGTTTATTGGTCACGGTCGGCGATAAGTTCGGATGAGGGTCTGTACCTTCAGCGAGAGTATTGGAATTGCTTTCGTCTGTACCTTCGCACTATTTGCGTTTTAAATGGTATGTTCAGTTGAAGTTATATTTGTAGCATGCCGCCTAGCTTTGGTGCGAAAAAAATTGGAACGCGATTAAAGTGCTACTTTACCAACTTATCGAGTAAAATTTATAGACATACATTTTTATTTTAGCGTCTGTTACTCTAATAAACACTTATATTAGTTTTTGTTCAATATCAACAATTTACAGACATCGGCCTGATATAATTTAATTGTATGTATAAATCAGAGCCGTGGTGGCCGAGTGGTTTGAGCAGTTGCCTGCGACGCAAAGGTCGCAAGTTCGAATCCCGACTGTACCAATGACTTTTTTCTGAACTTAAGTACAGTGATTAGTCACACCACGAGCTTTACGGTGAAGGAAAACATCGAGAGGAAACCTGCATACGTCTGAGAAGAAATTCAAAGGCGTATGTATAGTCGTGCTGGAGTAACGGCGATGGACTCGCCATCTGTCACGTTGGCACCTAATATACTTCTGGCGGAAAGTGGGTGTGTGGGTATTACCTATACACCTCTGCCTACCCCTTCGGGGATCCTTGTGGGAAGGCGTGAGGATATATCTTTATATATATAATTCTTCTGTGAGTGTGTATGTCACTGAACTTCTCTCAAACGACTGGACCGATTTTGATGAAATTTTTTAGTGTGTGTTCAAGGGGATCTGGGAATGGTTTAGATTCACAATTGGACCCGATAGGTGGCGCCGCCGTCGTTACCCCGAGCGAAGCTGGGCGGGACAACTAGTTATATTATATTATATTTATGTATAAATCATATCTTTAAGTTTGAAGGTAATTAATTTGGAGTAATCACTATTTTATTTAAAAAACGTTTACACAAAAGAGTTTCTAGTTTTGTGTAGTCTAAGTTACATGAAGTTATACCTCGGTAACTTGTATTCACAGTATGCAATCTTCGTCTTTAATGATTCTCTCGCCAAACTCTGTATCGCACTAAACGGGAGTAACTTGACTGTAGCGGCAATATCTGTAGTGAATATATTTGATTAGCCACAATACAACCGCAGGGCACTGGCATCGGTCCGATATTACCGTTAACAGCCCGATAAGGTGCTATCGGCAGACCTCACAGCAATTTATGGAGAGTTAATAGTTTCCAAAGGGTTTGTTTAAGATTACATGGCGTTTTAGAATTGATAGCTCCACGAAATGGTGTGGTTTATTGGTTTTTAATTGAATTGTGTACGCTTTACGCTCCTGTGCTGTCGGAGTCGTAGTGGCTTAGTGATGAGATTGGTCGCTTGAAACGTATAGATTGTAAGTTTACATCGTATATAGTATACCGACGAGCATGTATGAAGAGACTGCTGAATGTGGACGAAGCGATACAGGTATGTAAGTCTAGAGAGAACTGGTGCTCTATACTCTCTGCCTACCCCGTTAGGGACTCTGCGTGATGATATGTATGTATGTAGTAAAGTGATTAATATCGTCACCCCGAATCCCGCCGATGGCAGAGAGATTAGAACGCCACTTCTCTCTAGACTTACATACCTCTTCGTTTCATTTACATGAATAAGTATTTCCATAAAGTTGTTTATCGTCTAGCAATGTATAACAAAAATGTGCTTTGATCTATCGTTCTCCCGTGTATACAGGAGTCTCTGTCGCGCATAAATGATACAAAACCATCGTAATCAACCCATTCTAACCAAAGAACAATAACCACCCCGTAGCTAGGTGTTATAAAATTCACCCCCACAGCTCCCCGTGTAATGAACACAATCAATATCTAATGCAATCAAAACACCTAATTAATATTGCTCCCGGGACATTTGCATATGAAAACCTTTGTAATTGATCATTCAGCTTCGATCGAGACAATGAAGGGTTGTAGACAATTTTGGGGGAAACGGGAAAGTATGTTGGTTTGTTTGTGGTTTGGGCGTTGTAGTTATATATATGTATCCGCACGCCTTCCCACAAGGGTCCCCGAAGGGGTAGGCAGAGGTGTATAGGTAATACCCACACACCCACTTTCCGCCAGAGGTATATTAGGTGCCAACGTGACAGATGGCGAGTCCATCGCCGTTACTCAAGCACGACTATACATACGCCTTTGAATTTCTTCTCAGACGTATGCAGGTTTCCTCTCGATGTTTTCCTTCACCGTAAAGCTCGTGGTGTGACTAATCACTGTACTTAAGTTCAGAAAAAACTCATTGGTACAGTCGGGATTCGAACTTGCGACCATTGCGTCGCAGGCAACTGCTCGAACCACTCGGCCACCACGGCTCTTGTATGTACATTTGAATATCTCCACGTCTCACACCACGAAGGGGTAGGCAGAGGTGTATCAACACCCTCCTGTCGTGACATGTGAGAGATGTCGAGTCGGTCGCCGTTTCTCATCTGGTTTTGAATTTCTGCTCAAACGAGTGCAGGTTTTCTCTTGGTGTTTTCCTTCACTTTAAAGCTCGTGGTATCATTAATCACTGTAATTAAGTTTAAAAGGTATCATTGGTATAGTTGGGTTTTGACCTTGAAATCTTTGCGTTGTAGGCGACCACTTGAACCAGTTACCACGCCTTCACGTGACTTAAAAACTCCCATCAAGAGCAAGTCTAACAACTCTTCATCAATCCAGTTGGTTGCACGGAACCATTAGGCCAAACATCCATCATCAAAGCATCCATTAAACCTTAAACCGAATTAAAATTTCAATTCGCCAAAATCTTTTATGAAAACAGAAGACGTTTAAAAGTGGCTTAGATTATTAATATCAAGCCAATATCCGATTTCTTCAAGGGTGTAACGAGTTTGAAAATCGTCTGTGGATTTACACAGTGGGAGGGTTAACCCTTCTGTGACAACTTGGGCGTAACGAATTGGTGAATTTTTGATCTTGGGGGCCTGTGTCGCCTTTATTAACACTTCATATTTAGTGCTGTGGGGGCTGGCGCGTGTTTCGTTAAGGTATTTGTGTAGTATCAGCACCGCGGATGCTTTATAGCGTAATGTACTTGGGAACTTTGTCGTCTGCTTCATAAACTAGGTACAAGCAGTACCCGACTTCTTACTTCGTCCGCTTAGAAAAAGACCTACAGTGATTTTGTAATAAGCTTAAAACACGCATTTCTTTCTTAAGTTCTTACCAAAATCCTAATATATGAATTTCCAGATCCTTAATTTGAGAAATTATGAGTAACTCTATGTCATCTCTTTGCAAAATGAAGGTGGCAGTTTCAAACCTTACCGGCTCGTGCCAATGAGTTTTGCCTGAAAGTCAGTTCAGTGAATTGCAATGAAATCTAATTTAGCGCCAGGAACTCTACATACGTTTAAACCAAACCGACTTCATCTATCACGTGAGCACCAATTTTTATTTGCGGCGAAATGTGGCCGTCACGCCCTGCCTAGTCCTTGTGCTCATCGGAGACAAGGGTCATACATATATACATAGAATATACATGTGATTAGTCACACCATACGTCTGAGAAGCAATTCAAAGGCGTTTAGTCGTGCTTGAGTAACGGCGATGGACTCGCCATGTGTTACGTTCGCACCTAAAACATATGTCTGGTGGAAAGTGCTACATATACGCCACTACCTACCCCTTTAGGGATACTTGTGGAAAGGCGTGAGGATATATTACATATACTATGCAGTGAAGCAAAACGATGGAACGCATGATTTTAGTGATAAAACACATTTGCTTTTCTCACACCCTTACAGCGACTCTGGTGATATTTAGAAATAAACACCACCACCACCATCGCGACCCCTCCACTCGATGTGCTCCACACTCCAGGTACCTCATTAGCCCCGACAAAAGTGTCAAAGCCCAGCCCGCTTGTATGGGCTATGGTGACGTTTGATTTTCTCACTTACATAGCCCATTGGCGGCGATTTTTACGGTGATTAAAAAGTTTAGGGTCGCGGTTTGATCTTTTATGTGGGGTCGCGAGAAGTATACTCGTTATGTATCAACGTTAATGATTGCATTCATAGGCTTTGAAATACGGAACCGATTATAGAGGATCGGTAAACACGTTCATTTCTAAATGAGTATTCTCTTTTAATAGACACGATATATTTTGGTGTCAACGTGCCTGAGTCCAAAGGCGTTTCTCGACGATACATATCTTATTCAACGTTTCCTTAACAGTATGCATGTTTTCTTAATGTTCCCCTGCTGCGTTAAGTTCGTAGTGTGATTAATCGACCATAACTGAATGTTTAAATATGTGTATGCACCTAATTCCGCTTTGCATGTTGTGTTTACCTGTAATTGGTTGTACAGTATTGTTTTTATCTTATTTTTGTATATAATCATGTATCTCTGTAATAACTGTTGGTAAACCCAAATAAATAAATAAATAATTCCAATCAGTGAAGGAAACATGTAAATATCCTGTCAATGTAACAGTACATTTGTTCTTTATCAACTAAAGGCGAGCACAAAATTTCTTCCTCAACAAGTGACACCAACAAAACCGCTTCTAGAGCGGGTGACATTATTAGCGAGGAGGAATTTATTGAGCAATATTAGCTAAGTAACGCACGAAATGCCCAATTAAAATATTAATTACAGCTACCTGTGACACTTCGCCACTTTGGAGGGGGAATCGCTCTAAAGTACCTGAAGTTTGGTAGATATTTCACTGAAGGGAAGGCATTGGTGGTTGGTTACGCTTATTATACTTATTTATTCGGCGAACGTAGGCAGAGGTGTAATAACACATTTTCGCTCAAATATATATATGTATACCTAGGTGCCAAAGTGACAAACGGCGAGGCAGTAAAGGACTCTTTCAGAGATATATGTCTATAATTTTCCTAAAGTTAAGGAAGAGTCCTAAAGGAGTTTCCCTCCGCGAACGCTCAGGCTGTGGAATGAGCTCCCCGTTGAGTTTTTCCCTAAAGAGTACAGCATGGTGTTCTCCAAGAAGGGTATGAAAAGATTCCTGCAAAGTCTGGTATTTTGTGATAAATCTTAACGTTAGAAGAACTTATGTAATTAATTGGCTGGCATTCATACAAAATGCCATCGACACTATGGACGAGGTCAGCATCATGCAGATCTGCAGTACCAACTTCTCGGAGGAGGAAATCTGCAGAGGCAAGATGCTGCTATTCCAGACGCTCGGCAAGGCCGACCGGATGCAGTCCCGCAGAGGGGATCCCAAAGGCAAGCGAAGTCTCCAAGACATCATCAGCCTGCTGAAGGAGACCGATCCAGACCACGTGCCGTCATTTGTGGCGAAGCAGCTGCATAAGCTGCCCCCCGTTACCTTCGACCACGTCGATGTCACCAGGCTCCTGAAGGAAATTATTAACCTTAAGGCCAGCCTGGCTGAGGTGTTGGTAAGGTTGGAAACCTCCGAAACCACCATAAGTGAACTTCGTACCGAGGTCGTGTTATTGCGAAACGCGAAATCGGTAAGTAGGTCACCCGAGGTCAACAACATCAACACTCGTCGTGGGGCACGGAATGTGTCCGTCAGCAGTTTTGAGTCGGCGTCGCCTAGCGCGTTACCGGCCAGCGCTGCACACGTCAGCCCCGCCGCTCCTCCTTCCGCCCCGGCAGAAGTGACGAATCGCGTAGGCACTTCGACCCCACAAAGTGCCTACGCAGCAGTTGCTGCCAGCAAACCTGTCGCTCAACAAGTTAAGCGACCTAAGGGGAACATCGAGAGTCGCTGCGAAACCACTTGCACGACTCTACCGAAAGGTCCTGTAAAGGGCCAGTGTGACGAGCAGGGCTTCATCAAAGTTGTAAGAAAAAAGAAGAAGCCCGCTTGTCGGAATCAGTGCGGAAAGGCGCCTACTGGACCGAAGTTCCTGTTGCGTCCAGCCATCCCGACGACGCCGCTGTACGTGTCCCGCCTACACTACTCGACAGGGAACCAGGATGTCGAGGAGTATATTCTCCTGAAGACCAAACTCTGTCTTAGGGTCGAACGGTTGGAGTCTCGCCATAATGTTAATTTTAACTCTTTTATGGTAAGAGTTCCGACCGACCAGCTGTCGACCTTCCTTCAGGAGGAATTTTGGCCGAAAGGTGTAGTTTTCCGGCGATTCAGAGGCCGGATACGCAACACCCCGAGCCACACGTCGACAACCGCACGTGTGAATTAGTCTTAAGAATATTGTAATTTTTATTTATTGTATTTTATATTTCATTTTTTTATATAGTATTATTGTATTTCTATGGGCCTTGTTGCCTGAAATAAATAAATAAAAAAATAAAATAAATTGAATATTCAGATGACTACTTGAAAAAAAAGCGTGCAGAGAAAACCTGGACGAGAATTCCACAGAATGACTACGGCTAACACGAACGATATGGGGACGCTTGTCTCAGGGCCGAGCAGTGCGGAGCTGATGATGTTCATCAGTGTCAATGCCTTGCCACTCACATATACCACAAGCAGTCAACCCAACCTTACTCATCGCAGGAACACACTCCTCGCGAGAACTGGTGGTAACTTGAGTATATTAAATATGTGACGTATAAGTGTTCCCTGTGTCCCTTACGTTGAATAAAATATGATTTTGATTTTTGATTTAGAAGTATCAAGCTATCGGCGTCTCTGATGAAGCGCCAATCACAACGCAAATCCTTAACGGTAGATCCGTAGCGTCTCACCCAAACATGTGACTACAGAATCTCAATAAACAGCCTCAAGTCGTCGACGAAGCCACATTTCAGTGACTGGAACACGACAAGGAACAATACCGGTAGGTTGTCTTAACAAACTTGTACAATAGTGAGTATTAATCCTGAACACAATTAGGAGGATTGCGATGAGAACTCCGGGAATCTAATCGCGAATCCCGCGGAACGGTCCCGGGGCGGTCGCACAATCAATAAATCATCGCATTGCAAACAGTACTGTTACTTAGGGATTGTGATTCACTGTCGTCGAATTCGGCAAAACAAAATACGGGTAAATATTATCCACAAGTGTGCTGTCCCGCGCACCTTCGTTTGGGCGAAATCGGATCGCGATCGCAGAGCACAATTGTGTATCTAAACCTTACAGGGATTCATGCAAATACTTGATCGAATCGACTCGTGCCATTCTCGAGTTTTAGTGAGACTAAAGAACTACTGAACTGCTGAGCCAACGCCGTGAGGGACTCGTGATTTTACGTACGCTACATGCGTATGGTACATGCAATTGGTTCAGTGCCATGCACAGTTAGCTCGCCAACCTACACAGCAGTATATCACACAAGTATTAATGAAACAAACTTCCATATGAGCTAAGCTTGGAGGCCTGTGTGACTCAAAGTGCTGACCGCATAACGCCCTCTTGGGATGAATGAAGGATGCTGCTTCGTCTTCGATACACGATGGTTTTAACTGTGTATTGTGAGGCATGAGAAACTTTGGGAGGTGTCGAAAGATGAGTGAAATCTCTAGAGTATTATTTGTAATTCAATGAAATTATCTCATCCTTACTAATATTATAAATGTGAATGTAAGTTTGTTTGTTACGCTTTCACGTAAAAACTACTTAGCCGATCATCATAAAACTTTGTACACATATTCTCGGAGGTATTAGAAGTAACATAGGATACTTTTTATGAAAAAAAAGTTTTTTTTTTTACGAAAGGTATAAAAGCCGTCTACGCCGACGAAGTCGCGGGCACAGCTAGTGAATAATATTAATGATATATTACAATAATAACAACATTACACTTAAAGACGGAAACTTCAAGAGTTCTCGAAACCAGCGTGGATGTATGAAGAGACTGATGAATGTGGACGAAGCGAAAGAGGTATGCAACTCCAGCGAGAACTAGCACTCTATTCTCTCCGCCTACCCGGTTAGGGAATCTGCGTGATGATATGTATGTATGTAATATTACTGATATCTTTGGGTTTATAAAAATAAGTTAATTACTGTACTGGCAAGCATGTATGTATGAAGTGATTGATGATTTTGGATGAAGCGTAACACGTCAAGTCTAGAGACAACATCCGCCTAATTCTCTCTACTCCGGGAGGGACTGGGTATGATGTTACGATTGTATACGAACTTATTTAGATTTTTGGACTACATTGGTGGCCAACAAGCTTACGGCATGCGTTATATTAACCTTGAAATACCCTTGGCACGCCCATAGGAGTTGAGGATATACCTAGAAGAATATTACTAGCAGCATGAATGAATCCTCATTCTAACATAATTACTGGATAGAATTGAAATATAGACCGAATCTTTATTTATCTTTGATTCTATGATTTTGGGTTTCACCATCCACGTTCAATCGGTGTTGTCTGATTTAGGATTTAATCTGTCCATCTCTCATATTTTTTTCTACTAACCAATAATTCTATATACTAAGGTTGTGAAATTATCAAATAAAATATGGTTAACCTGTTTTTAATTGCCTCTGACAAAGTCACAAACATATTGACGAAAATTAAAAGAATCCTAAATTAATGAAGTATCTTAAATTAAATGTGGTATTCGGTGTGTACCTACATTTAAGACACAGAGTTACACTGTGTTCACAGTTGGAAAAGGTCGCAGCGAGCACAGTTCCATGATTCGTGTCGAGCCATGCCATCGGCATCTTGACATAATTTCGACCCCCGCACCGCAAAAACCAAGCATGACCGAATATCTAGAGCTGTTGTCGTATCGATAGAGCCTCGTTATTTGGTGATTGAAAATATTGCGATAAACGATTACGATTCTGTTATCGGTAAACCCCTTTTGCGAGTTTTAAAGTATACACAGGAAAAAGCAATTGAAAATTTTATAAAATTTGAGACAGCGAAAATAAAAACGTACCGTATAAGAAGATGCAATTAGTAATTATTATCGATAAAATGTAGTCAGTCGTCGGCAGTGTTAACCCCATCGATATTTATTTACGCAAATCACCCCAACCCTATAGCGAGACAAAGTGTCGGTGTACATTAGCGGGCGGAAGGGGGTTTTTATTGCCACCCACGCCTTAAAATATTGTCTGATTCATTAGAGGATATTTCACATTTAAGTTTCGTGTGTGCTCTTAGCTTCCTTTAGACGCAAGGAATATTTTGGCCAAACTTTTCAACGGTAAACAGAGGTGATCATTCCACGGGGGGGGCGTGCGTACTAACGACACTTACAATTTTCTGAAAGGATATCGTTACGTTCGCGTAATAAGACGCTAAGATTCCGTTATACCCTTAATTATGGTGGTGAATGGGGGGTGGGAGTGGGAGGTTGTAATGTAATGACACATGTATGTAAATATTCGGTGTAACGACTCAAGGTGGCGACGTGTGCACGCCTTAATGGGCCCTCGGTTGTTTTCTTTGATTAAAGAATTTTATTACAGGATATAATTCACGATTAGACATTAAAGGGTTGGGGCCTGCGCTTCAAGATAAAACGCTCAAGTAACGACGGGTGCGTGATTCTGAATCGTAATTGTTATTGCTTTGCGGTGTTGATTTGCGACAGAGAAATTAACGAATTGTATCAGTCCAGACTGATGAATGTGGACGAAGCGAAAGAGGTATGTACGTCTAGAGAGAACTGGCGCTCTATACTCTCTGCCTACCACGTTAGGGACTTGGCGTGATGATATGTATGTATGTATGTATCAGTCCAGCGTTAGGCAGCGATTGATGGTAAGTGCCTACCGACAATACCGGTTGTGCGTTTTCGACTCTCTTCACATTCTTCGTAAAGAACTCATGTTATACTCTGAAACCTCAACGGGGAGTTAATTCTAAAGCGTTTACCTAATATTTGAGAGTTCATTAGCCCTATACACCTTACTTTTGAACACCTTATGGTACTGAGTGGGCTGAGTCTTTTGAACACCTTATGGTACTGAGTGGGCTGAGTCTGCTGTTCCGATAGCTATACATATATATCATGAGAGACTAGAGCGCGAGTTCTCTCAAGACCTTTTTCCAACACAACACAGACCGTTTTCAATTGATTCGCATTTATCGGTTCTTTATATATGTACCGCCGTGGTGGCCGAGTGGTTCGAGCAGTTGCCTGCGACGCAAAGGTCGCAAGTTCGAATCCCGACTGTACCAATGAGTTTTTCTGAACTTAAGTACAGTGATTAGTCACACCACGAGCTTTACGGTGAAGGCAAACATCGAGAGGAAACCAGCATACGTCTGAGAAGAAATTCAAAAGGCGTATGTATAGTCGTGCTTGAGTCACGGCGATGGACTCGCCATCTGTCACGTTGGCACCTAATATACCTCTGGCGGAAAGTGGGTGTGTGGGTATTACCTATACACCTCTGCCTACACCTTCGGGGACCCTTGTGGGAAGGCGTGAGGATATATATATATATATATATATATATATATATACTAGTTGTCCCGCCCAGCTTCGCTTGGGAGAAAAAATTAAAGCCACGGACCCAGTGGCGCCACCTATCGGGTCCAATTTTGAATCTAAACCATTCCCAGATCCCCTTGAACACACACAAAAAATTTCATCAAAATCGGTCCAGTCGTTTAGGAGGAGTTCAGTCACATACACACGCACACAAGAAATATATATATTAAGATATATATATTTATTTATATATGCATGCTCGCCGGTTACTCATGATGATGTCATTTTAAAATGGTCGATAGAGTTTTTAACACGCTTTTATTAACTTCATACCTATGTTAGTATGTAACGGAAACATTGAACATGATTCTGACCTCCTTAAAAACGTCAGATTAAATCGAAATTTTGCATACTTTTTAAGGGAAGATGACAATCCATACAACGATAATCAGAATTAGCGATGGTGAAATAAATTAATTTAAAAATAAAAGCGTGTTAATAATAAATAGAAAGTAGCATTGTAGTGCTTCTGAACGCACTTCGCTTTGCAAGTTTTCACAGTATTGACATTTGAACATATTTACGCTGTCAATCAAATCAAAACAACTCTATTAGCGTGTTTTTTTGTTTTTTAAACTATTATTGTTATTTTCGAAATAGTATGTTACCTTTTCACGCGGTCATTACTCAAAGGCCATCACATTTACGAATTCCCTTTTTGAAAAGAAGCAAATTTATGAACATCATGTAAATACTACAGGGTGTAATGTTTTAGCGCAAAATGTAATCAGAATGGAGCTCACCTAAATGTATGAGCGTAATTCCTATACCCTCCTTTTGAGTCTTATAACCCGTCCGTGTTTTAAATTTTAATGAATATAGATATCTTTATTCGCTTTGAGCGGGCCACGGGCTCGAGTTTCAGTTTTAAGGTAGCGTTCCTTTAGGCGAATTCGCTTGTCGAATCTCCAAATAAATGGAGCTGATATTTGTTAATTTCTATCGTGATTAGAGGAAGAAAGAACTATAATACGATACGAACCTTCGTTAAAAATTACGGATACAACCATTCCATATATATATGCCTGTACCTGTAATTTTAACGAATAATTAGAATCCATAATAACATTGCAAGAATTTGCTTAAAATGTATTTAATATTATAGTAACTAAATATTTTTACAAATATGTTCATACCTACATCATATGAGCTTTACTAAAAAGTTGTCCACGTTTATTGACCAAATACCTCTATCTATCAAATTCTTCATCTGACACGTTGGCACCTCGGATGTTTAAATATACATAAAATTAAATAATAATAATGGTTACATGTTATCTAGTGCAAGAAACCTGTCCGATGTATTTTTATAGACATTGACTATCAACCTATTTTTAGGCATGTTACGGTGGTTTGGTCATCTAGAAAGGATGGGTGAAGAAAGATTGACGAAACAGATATATACAGCAAAAGTGTGTGCAAGAGAAGGCGCTCTATACTCTCTGCCTACTCGGCGTGATGATATGTATGAATGACTATTAACAAATCAATCACGACGTCAATCGTATATTTCACATTAAACATACTCGAGCGCTACTCTGCCTACCCAGTCCCTCGGCATGTATGTAAACTTACGAAACATAACGAACATTCCGTTCGTCATGATGAACGGGGGCTTAATTGTGATTAAAACATTCGGGGCGCGCCATTAAATCTAATATGCACCGGAATCATGTGCGATGGGTTGTTTGTAGGTGCATGCAGTTTTTGCCTGTAATAATTATAATTAGTTGCAACTCTACATTATAATTGGAACTCTATATTAACTGAGTTTGAATTTCAAATCATATGAATGTACATAGCTTACTATTCTTCTTCATAGCTGTAACCAGGTCGCACTTTTTCGCATACCTGAATAATCTCAGGTGAATTCATTATGATAATCCTTAATCAGTTAAGCGCCGGAGCAAGCATAGGGCCGCATTGGCGAGCCACACAGAAAACTCGGCCCTTATATGACCTTAAAGTTTTTCTGCCTTCACCCATTGAACAAGAAAGTCAAATATATATCCTCAAGCCTTCCCACAAGGGTCCCCGAAAGGGTAGGCGGAGGTGTGCCCACGTATAGGTAGTACCCACACACCCACTTTTCGTCAGAGATATATTTTATGTGCCAACGTGGCAGATGGCGAGTCCATCACCGTTACTCAAGCACGAGCATGACTATTGATACGCCTTTGAATTGCTTCTCAGACATATGCAGGTAAAGCTCCTGGTGTTACTAATCACCGTACATTAGCTTAGAAAAATTCATTGGTAGTCGGGATTCGAGCTTGCGATCTTTGTGTCGCAGCCAACCGCTCGAACCACTCGGCCACCACGGGTTATAATTATGATAATTATTATTACGTTCCAACTACCTGGATCAAATCGATAGGACGCTCAAGGACGGGAACGTTAAGAGTAGTCGAAACCGACGAGAATGTATGAAGAGACTGATGAATGTGGACGAAGCGAAAGAGGTATGTAAGTCTAGAGAGAACTGGCGCTCTATACTGTCTGCCTACCCCGTTAGGGACTTGGCGTGATGATATGTATTATCATCATCATCATCATCAGCCCACTCTAGTCCACTGCTGGACATAGGTCTCCCCTAATGAGCGCCATAGCGCCTTGTCTTCAACTTGTATGTATGATGATGATATGTATGTATGTATGTAATTATTATTATTATATATCAGCTCAAAAAACGTGGCGAACGAGCGTCACCTCAATTAGCAAGTAATAGTGTTCGACTAATTACCACATATCTTTGTATATCGGGCACGGCTCGCGTCAAACGTTTGATATTAATTGATGTTATAATTAATGGTTCCTAATGGAAATTGCTTCGATAGGGCGCGCCTGTTTATTGAGCGATTACCGTGTGTGACGACTGGGTAATAAAGGCGCACTTCGGTCACGTTATTGTTGAACCTTTGTGACAAACAAACATACGGCCCTTCTAATGATAGCAGACTTTAGTTTTCGCTTGCTAACAATCAAGAAAGGTTGAACAAAAGAGTTGTCCGATTGAGGTAGGAGCTCCATCTTCAGGGCTTTGCGGAAAGATCTACAGATTTTTCATTATTTTAGAAGTATTATTTGTTACGTATACTAAGAACGTACGGAGTTATATCTATGCACATACATATATACACAGTATACATATAGCTCATGGGAAGCGTGCGGTGACGATGACGCGAGTTCCATGATTTTTGTTCACCCAAAAAGTATTGGGTGCGGATATCAAGAGAGGTAGGGCATAACGGGTTTCCGTTCGAATTTGGAGCTGCCCGACTGGGGCAGGACCTCCACCTTATAGAAGTCCGTAGCCAAATAATACAATTTATTGTGTTGTGCTCCTACGTGGTGAATAAGGTTTCCAGTAGTGAGCTCCTTGGGGAGGGGGGAGGATTGTTACAATGTGTTGGAAGCAGAGGGATTAAACCTTATGCTGCCAACACACTATAACACTCCGAACACAGAGTGGCAACACGCAAGTGATACTTCGGTATCGTGAGCGTAAATAGGCTACGGTAACCGTTTCCCATCAGGTGGGCCGTATGCTTGTTTGCCACTCTTGTTGTATAAAAATTTTACCCAAAAAGAAATTTTTCCCTAGCCCTTCAAGAAATTTTCCCTTCAAAAATGCTTTATTAGCAAAATAGTGGCGAACAAGTACGCACCCCGCATGGAATCCACATGAAATGGCTATCCTGGTAGATGAGACGTTAATAATTCTGCTAGCTGGTATGTGAGTGTTCAAGTATCAAGAATCGAATATCCATGTAGAACTATAGTAATGCATTTTTGTATGAGCCTAATATGTTCCACTGCTGGGCAAAGGCATCACCTCTCACTCTTGCAATACT
The DNA here is from genome assembly GCA_945859725.1 of Drepana falcataria. NCBI lineage: Eukaryota > Metazoa > Arthropoda > Insecta > Lepidoptera > Drepanidae > Drepana > Drepana falcataria. The sequence goes on along the minus strand of OX243941.1, from coordinate 1,288,423 downwards.
TCTGATTAATGTCTGGAATAAAATTAACTGGAATATACTGAACTGAACTGAACTGAAAACTGGAATATAATAAATATCCTCACGCCTTCCCACAAGAGTCCCCGAAGGGGTAGGCAGAGGTGTATAGGTAATACCCACACACCCACTTTTCGCCAGAGGTATATTAGGTGCCAACGTGACAGATGGCGAGTCCATCGCCGTTACTCAAGCACGACTATACATACGCCTTTGAATTTCTTCTCAGACGTATGCAGGTTTCCTCTCGATGTTTTCCTTCACCGTAAAGCTCGTGGTGTGACTAATCACTGTACTTAAGTTCAGAAAAAACTCATTGGTACAGTCGGGATTCGAACTTGCGACCTTTGCGTCGCAGGCAACTGCTCGAACCACTCGGCCACCACGGCTCTTAACTTCGCATAAATAATTTGAAATTATTCAAAGAGAACTCAACACGAACTTTCGTAGCATTGTCTACGAGCACCGTAGCCCCGTAGCACCGTAGCGCGAACCTCTACGCCACTATCAATGCTATACCCTGTCATTAGTAGCATTTAGAATTGATATCACTATTATGTATCGCTCGGTACTATTAGCTGGGATCGTTACGTATCCCTCAGGGATTTAATTTCTGCCTTTTATGGTTATTAGTTATAATTGAATTTGTATGAAGGTGCGGCCAATATCGGGAATGGTCATAGAGATTAGCCACTGATAAATTAATAATAATTAAGTACTGCATGTATTTGATGTCGTTATCGCATTGAATCATTAATGTTGTATTTTGGGTGTGAGTGTATTGTAGTGCAGCAAGTTTTAAAATTAAATTGATATATATTTTAGGTGCCAACGTGACAGATGACGAGACCATCGCCGTTACTCATACGTTAAGCACGACTATACATACGCCATTGAATTTATTCACAAACGTATGCAGGTGTGCTCTCGATACTCCACCGTACTCTTTGAATGTAAAATATTGAATGGAATTGGATCAAATTTATATATAATATATCCTCACGCCTTCCCACAAGGGTCCCCGAAGGGGTAGGCAGAGGTGTATAGGTAATACCCACACACCCACTTTCCGCCAGAGGTATATTAGGTGCCAACGTGACAGATGGCGAGTCCATCGCCGTTACTCAAGCACGACTATACATACGCCTTTGAATTTCTTCTCAGACGTATGCAGGTTTCCTCTCGATGTTTTCCTTCACCGTAAAGCTCGTGGTGTGACTCGTCACTGTACTTAAGTTCAGAAAAAACTCATTGGTACAGTCGGGATTCGAACTTGCGACCTTTGCGTCGCAGGCAACTGCTCGAACCACTCGGCCACCACGGCCACTAGCTAATGTTATGCTGGTGACATCGCGGGGCATAGTTGGGCATGCATGAACTTCATAGTGCAACGATACATATTTCAATTATTACCGGATGTTTTCAAAATGCTGTAAGGCGACAGGGGATACTGCCATTTAATTCTAGAGCACACAATGGCATGACTGATGTACGTGACGAGCGTATGTTTCGCCCACCATTGATATCGGTATCAAATTATGGTGACCGTATTTCCCCTGACGCAACCCAGAGGCATGGGAGAATCGGCTAATGTATTTGAACAAACGGATATAAATGAACTGGAAGCGTGCGTTAATATGTTGCTTTCGCATGTTATCTATTGATTTCTTTGAGATCATGATTTACAAATCAATTTACAGATACTACCTATACCCCGCGGTTAAGCCTGCGTATTTTTTATTTAATTAATAGGTACCTCTGGAAGTCCTGAATTTAGTGCGTTCCAACAAATAAAGCTTTATAATGTATATAATAATAATTTATCCTAACGCCTACCGACAAGGATTCCAAAAGGAGTAGGCAGAGGTGTATAGGTGGTACCTACTTTCCGCTAGAGATATATTTTAGGTGCCAACGTAATAGATGGCGAGTCCATCGCCGTTACTCAAGCGCGACTATACATACGCCTTTGAATTATATCTCAAACGTATGCAGGTTTCGTCTCGATGTTTCCTCCACCGTAAAGCCCGTGGCTTGACTAATCACTGTACTTTATAATAAGAATAATATTTTGGAACATTGTATTAGTAACAGAAAAGTTAAACCAGTGTCTGTTTGTTACACAATATACATCGAATACCAAAACATATCGATGCCACATCCAGTAGTAGTAACGATCGCACACCACACGACTGTCCCCATCCCCAAGTGGCCAGTGGTCGCTAATCAAATATCTTTTTCGGGCCATACCGAGTAGGTGACAATACGCGAAATAGGATTACGGTTGTCAAACTTTCTTATGTGTTTTTTTTTTATATAACTTCAAAATATTTCAGGAGGCAAGACAAGACAAAAAAGAGTATTAGAAGAGAAAGAGTATTAAATAAAAGAGTGTATTCAACATACATACAACATATCATCACTCCGAATCCCTAACGGCGTAGGAAGAGAGAATAGAGCGCCAGTTGTCTCTAGACTTACATAGATATACCCTTTCCCTTCGTCCACTATGAAAAAAAAAAAGATAAAAATATATGTGTCACTGATACCAAGAAACCGACCAGTTTAAGGGATTTTCGTATCATCACGCCATCCCATAATGATGCCTGAAGGGGTAGGCAGATATATAGCACCACCCTCTTATCACCGGAGCTTTGTTGATCTTTATTTAGGTGCAAACGTTGCAGAAGGCAAATCCATTGGCGTTTCTTAAGAACGGCTACACGTACGACTTTGAATTCCGCCTCGCTTTCCTCTAGATGTTTTCTTCACCGTAAAGCTCCTGTGATAAATCCCTGTACTTTAGCTGATAAATAACTCATTGTGTACCAATGAGTTATTTATCAGCACCTCATTGGTTCGCCATCCGACCAAAACGGCTTTTTTTTATACCACATGGGTGGTAAACAAGCATGCGGTCCGCCTGATGGTAAGCGGTTACCGGCTCATATAATATGATCATTATTAAAAATAACCCTACAGTTTAAGCACCAGAGTCTATACGAGGAGCGAATGACAAACGATTCTATTAGATAATGACAAACAACGTAGCCACATGTAGGCACAACTAATGCTTACAGAAGTTGATTCGATTACCTTAATCATATCAACACAACAATAAGTATAGGATACCTCCACGCCATCTGTCACGTTGGCATCTAAATATAACATAGGCGAGAGTTCTGAAGAACAGACCATATGTTACTTTACACCTCTGCCACGAAGCCTGCCTGCCTCTGCCTTTGAAGGCGTGAGGATACAAATATTATACATATTATATATATACAAGAGGCCGTGGTGGCCGAGTGGTTTGAGCAGTTGCCTGCGACGCAAAGGTCGCAAGTTCGAATCCCGTAGCCTGCACAAATGAGTTTTTCTGAACTTAAGTACAGTGATTAATCACACCACGAGCTTTACGGTGAAGAAAAACATCGAGAGGAAACCTGCATACGTCTGAGAAGAAATTCAAAGGCGTATGTATAGTCGTGCTGGAGTAACGGCGATGGACTCGCCATCTGTCACGTTGGCACCTAATATACCTCTGGCGGAAAGTGGGTGTGTGGGTATTACCTATACACCTCTGCCTACCCCTTCGGGGACCCTTGTGGGAAGGCGTGAGGATATATTATTGTTTAATATTTAGTTGTAACAGCGTTTGCACTCCAATTACAATAACAAAGTAAATATATAACAAAAACATATAAAAAGTTTTTAATTAAGTATGTGAATACGAGACGCTTACGATTCATACATCGCGTTCGCATAACCTCATGCACTCCAACAATATTTTCATCCATTCATGTGAAGGTGTGACTAACCACTGTACTTAAGTTCAGAAAAACTCATTGGTACAGTCGGGATTCGAACTTGCGATGTTTGTGTCGCAGGCAACTGCTGTCGCAGGCTTCTTTATTCACGTGAATTCCGTGAACAGACTATAGTTGAACAATAAAGTACCTCCCACACCGCACACACAGAGGATCTGTCACGAGTACAATTACTCAAAACGTAAGCTGCGTCACCAATATGGCTGGACAATGGACACGCGATGCACAAAATAACTACACAGATGTATCGATTCAACGCCGTATGCTGGAAGAAACATTATTATTAACCAGCTACTATTATGATGCCATGGTGGCAGAGTAGTTTGAGTAGTTGCCTGCATCACAATGATTGCAAGTTCGAATTGCGACTGTGGGTACCAATGAGTTTTTCTAAACTTAAGTACAGTGATTAGTCACACTACGAGCTTTACGGTGAAGGAAACATCGAGGGAAAACCGGCATACGTTTGAGAAGAAATTTAAAGATATGTATAGTCGTGCTGGAGTAGCGTCGATGGACTCGCTATCTATCACGTTAGCCCCAAAATCTCTGGCGAATACTGCATTTGTGGCTACAACCTACACAACTTCGCCTGCCTTTTCGGGAACCCTTGTGGGAAGGCGTGCAGATATATATACACACGCTCAATTCTTCCCATAAGGGGTAGGCAGAGGCGAGTAGTAACACACCCACGCGGCATAAAACTGGGGAGGCCTGTAGGCTAGTTACCCCAGTTAGTGCATGTGGGCTGTATATGATGAAGAATGTATGCTTGGGGAACACCCACAACCGTGACCATCTTATAGGAGGTATTTATTCGGACCACGTCGCATCTAGTACAAAAATAGAACGCAACTAGAGAGTCAGGGGCGAGTCTATAATCATTTATCTCGAGCAGTTTAATAAAAGGAAGATTATTTATGGCGGCCGACTGAGGTCGCTAATGTCGCATGATTTAATCCCATTACTTCGGGAACGTTGCCAGGACCCGACGACGTTTGAACTGAACTATTGTGATGCCAACAATTTATTGTTTTTGCTGATGTTTTATGGAGTTTTGAAAATACATTATTGAGATTTAGTAGAGAGAAAGTTAATCCTCATATCATCACGCCTTCCCACAAGGGTCTCCGAAGGGGTAGGCAGAGGTGTATTGGTAGTACCCACACACCCACTTTCCGCCAGTGATATATTTTAGGTGCCAACGAGACAGATGGCGAGTCCATCGCCGTTACTCAAGCACGACTATACATACGCCTTTGAATTACTTCGCAGACGTATGCAGGTTTTCTCTCGATGTTTTCCTTCACCGTAAAGTTCGTGGTGTGTCTAATCAAAGTTCTTTCTCATTCCCATATGCCTCTAAGCCTTCCCACAAATAAATATCCTCGAAGGGTAGGAAGAAGCGTAACATCACCCTCTAGCCCTGGGATATATTCAGGTACCAGTGCGACAGATGGCGAGTCCATCGCCGTTTTTCAGTCACGGCTTAGACCTACCTATATAACGTATTTGAATTTCTTCTCAAATGTTTCTTTTCTGTTTCCTCTCGACGTTTTCCTTTACCTTGAAGCTCAAATACAATCTGTGACACTAAAACATTATGGTCTTAAATATACATACATACATACATACATACATACATATCATCACGCCAAGTCCCTAGCGGGGTAGGCAGAGAGTATAGAGCGCCAGTTCTCTCTAGACTTACATACCTCTTTCGCTTCGTCCACGTTCATCAGTCTCTTCATACATGCTCGTCGGTTTCGAGTACTCTTAACGTTCCCGTCCTTGAGAGTCCGATCGATTTGATCCAGGTAGTTGGAACGTGGCCTTCCTCTGCCTCTTCTTGCACACACTTTTGCTTTGTATATCTGTTTCGTCAATCTTTCTTCGCTCATCCTTTCTATGTGTCCAAACCAACGTAACATGCCTTTCTTCATCTTTACAATCACGCCCTCATTCACGCCTGTTGATTTGCGAATCTCTTCATTGCGGACTCGATCTAAAATCGTTACTCCGCACATTTTTCGAAGCGATCGCATCTCAACTGCAATCAAGCTATTTTCATACTTCCTCTGACATACCCAGGATTCGCTGCCGTACAACAAGGTAGGTACCAATATCGCGTTATGGACAGCAACTCGAGCATTCTTGCTCAGACTTTTACTGCCCATCAACGCCGACATGGCTCCATTCACCTTATTTCCGGCAGTTATCCTTCTTTCAATATCTTTTTCATACTTTCCATCTCGTGTGAACATGCTTCCAAGATATACAAATTCATTCACTTGCTCTAGAATTTGCCCATTTACCGATATAGCACACTCGGTCACTTGTTCATCTCTTTCGAATACCAGAACCTTAGTCTTGCCAGCGTTTAGGCGCAGCCCCTTCTTTTCACATTCCTCTTTCATTATGGTAACTAGTGACTGCAGTTCGCCCTCTGATGACGCCAGTAAGACCGCGTCATCCGCGTATAATAGGCAGTTGACCACTAAGTTTCCCATTTTCACTCCACATCCGTGCGTTCTTAGTGCTCTCAGACAGTTATCTAGATATATAATGAACAGCCAGGCAGACATGATACACCCTTGTTTGACCCCCGACTTCACATCAAACCAGGGTGACATCTCACCGTTAACCCTAACGCACGCCTCGCTATCACTATAGAGTGATTTCACGGCATGCAGTAGGGAACTGCTCACTCCATATCCAGGCAACACGTCCCAGAGTTCCTTTCGTACGACTCTATCAAATGCCTTCTCCAAGTCGACGAAAGCGCAGAAAACCCTTTGGTTAATATCCAAAAACTTTTCCGCGATTCCGCGAAGCGAGAAGGTTTGATCCATACATCCTCTTCCTGGTCTAAATCCACCTTGGGATTCCCAGAGAAACCTTTCGGATCGCTCTTGCATTCTTATCGTCAGGATCTTCGTGTACACTTTACTAGCTAAGCTGACCAAGCTGATGGCTCTGTAGTTTGAGCAGTCCAATCGTGATCCCTTTCCTTTATAGAAAGGCACGATGACTGCTCGCCTCCAGTCGTCCGGAACATCACCCCTTTCCCAGCAAAGATTGCATAGCAAATAGATGACGTCCCTGACCGCTGGTCCACCGTACTTGATCATCTCAGCCGTAATCCCATCTATTCCCGCAGCTTTTCCACATTTCAGACTTCTTATCGATCTTACAATCTCTCCCATACTTATTTTATCCGCTATAGGATCCTCGATAGATTCTGTTGGAGGCAGCTCTATGAGTAGATCAGCGGCATTATCATCATACATATCTTTATAAAATTCACTCCATCGCCTGAGGACGTCTGTTTTGTCTGTAAGTATGTTATTGTCCTTCGAATAAATCACATTCATCCTACTACTAGCTGTAACACAATTTCTGGACTTCTTAACTTCTCTCCAAAAAAGTTTTGCATTGTCCTTGAAATTATGTGACAGTTTTTCGTCTACAGTCATTTGGAACCTCTCACGCTTCTGAGCTATTATCTCTTTCGTACGATTTTTTTGCAGGCGATATTTTTCTTTCATCTTTTCTTTCATACTTTCACTTGAGCTGGACATAGCCAAAATGTCTTGCCTTGCATCCTTCTTCTTTTTAACTTCTTCTTTCACTTCATCATCCCACCAACCATCGCCATTTTTGGTTGTCCGCCCTTTCGAAATGCTACAAACCTCTTTCGCGGCGCATAATATGCTGGACTTAAGGAACTGCCAACAAACATCGACACTCTCAAACACATCTTTCGGTGGACAGGCTAGCTGTTCAGATACCCTTTCTTGATATCTGTCTCTAATAGCCGCATCTTGAAGCCTCCAGCTTTTGATGCGGTCTGCGACTGCAGAACAGGGACCCCCAGCGCGGGATCGCCAGCCCGCGAACAGACCTCTTATCCTAGTTATAACTAGGAAGTGGTCCGTTCCCAGGTCAGCTCCCCTATATACCCTGGTGTCCATTACCTGTGTTCTGAGTCGCTGATCTATTAGAAACAGATCTATCATGCTTCGCTCATTTTTCCGTTCCCATGTATACTGATGAATCCATTTGTGGTCGAACATGGTGTTCGCCACAAAGAGGTCTCTCTCCATGCATACATCTAATATCAGCTTGCCTGCCTCGTTCACTCTCTTATCACCATACTTGCCGAGTACTGCCTCGTAATCCTTACGGGCTGTCCCGACCCATCCATTCAGATCACCACAAATAATCAGCTTTTCATTCCCTTCTTTGTCTCTAGAACATTACTCACACATTCCCAGAACTTATTCAGGTCGCAAGTGACCGCTGAGGCCACCGGAGCATACACCGCGACTAAAAATAGTCGGGTAAGGCCTATTTTAAAGCGAGCCCAAATAAGTCTGGGGCTCACCGCATCATAACTTATCATACATTCTGCCAAGCGGCTGGATAGTAGAATTCCCACTCCCTGGCAGGCGTGCTCGGTATTTGCCACTCCTGACCACAGCACTAAACTCCCGCCCGGGAGCTTGTCTACTCCACTACCCTTCCGCTTGGTTTCAGACAAGCACACAACGTCTAACTCGCTCTCTGTCATAACATCGATCAATTCGTTCATCTTATCAGCCATACCTCCTCTTACATTCCATACACCCATCCTACACTCCACACTCCACTTCCCGCCGTGAGGCACTCTGCGTGATGGGTGGCGGTCCCCATCGCCGCACTGTGCTGTATTTTTAGCACCAGCGGGGACGGACTGGTGCGCGTCGCCTCGGGGGCACGCCCTAACAGCCGTCCGGCCAATGCGCATCGAGTCTTAAATATCTCTTAAATATCTCTTCCAAAAACTGTCCAAATTTATATAATAAATGCAATATGTCTGTCTGTTACGTTTGTACGTCTATACCGCTTAATGGGTTCTTATGAAATTCAGTAATGGTAATATCATCTGCAAACATGAATGTCCGCAAAGTAACATCCGGTTCCATGAAAAAATTAAGTATTAATGACCAATTTATGCGCCGGTACACAAAGGCGACGGACGGAGGAGAGAGCAATATATTTCGGGAAGATATTACGCAGACAAGACTGAGCATGAGACAATAATCTTGCATTAACCACTAAACCCAGATACATCAACAATGAAAAACCGAACAATTGAACTGGGAGGAAACGCAGTCGCTAAACCGACCATTATATTAGTAGATTAGAGGCCACTTTACTCAATATTCCATGAAATATTGTGTCATAAATAGAGGGCAGCTGCGAAGACGTGATCAAGCCGAGGCCGGCCGGGCCTAATCCCGTTAAAAATTGCCAAACAGAAAACAAACCGACAATGGAGGGCGGCAATACATCAAGTGGCTTAAAAAAAGAGGGGAAAAAATAACGTAACAGGTCCTAACAGTGGCTAGATGACGTCCGAAGACGGATTCCGGACGGTCCCGGACGACAGATAAGAATGGAATCGGATGGGTGTAATAGAGAGTGGCGCGGGTTGGCTAAATGACCGGCATCCGGCCGTAGACAAAAGCGAATCCGCCGTAATAAAGCAGGATTGATGAAAAAGCGCTAAGCCACGCCGATATAACACTGGCCCGACAAGTAATAGGAGATCAGCGATTGGCGAGTGATTGCAGCTAACACAAGATCATATGCTTATCGAAGAGTTAACCAAAGGTGTAAATTCCAAGACCCAAATTACGCTTGCTATTATTTTGTATACTACTAAGGTGGCAAACAAGAACGTCGCCTGGTGGACAGCGGTTATCGAAGTACTAAATACGCGCGGCCAACCTCCTACCAGCAATATTAACGGGGAGTTTTTTAGTGTTCATTTTTTTTACTAGCGGCTACACATATTCAAATGTCGACGTGACAGATGCGCGAAACTGTCACCTACCTCAGATTGGAATTCACACATTTAGTTCGATGATTCCTCGCAATGTTTTCGGGAAATCACGAGAGGAAACTTGTAGGTACACGTTTGAGATGAAATTCAAAATCGTATATTTTTGTGCATGAAAAAGGCGACGGATTCGCCATCTGTCACTTTTGCAACTTAATTATACATCTCCGGAGAACAGTAGGTGTATTACACACGCCCGCCTTTCGCTTCAGTGACCTTTTTGATGTGTGAAGCCAAGTAATAATAATACCTCGTGTCGCATGTCTTATACCACACACCGGGACGTCTTCCCGAAAGCTTTAATACAAAGCTATTGCTATTACTGGGATCGCGGGTAGCGTGGACCATCGAACGGATTTACCGGACTCACTTTACGGGGATTTCGGATATGACGTAAAGTACTCACTTAGTGTCGCGGCCGACTTTTTCTATTGCCGGGTAGGAATGAAAGGAGACTTCAAGATTACGATCTGTATGCAATATCGTTACGGGATAAGGGGGATGCTGTTAATTATTGCAACGGTATTAACGTTTGTTTCGTTGTTTCTACTCCTATCAGCTATTTTATATTTCACTAGCTATGTGGTGTCATTGATAGACTTTGTTTCTGAAATAAAATATGTACTTTGTTTTTATTCTAAGTACTGAAACATGTAATAATAATTATTATTATTTATCGCTATTCCACTTACAATAATATCATAATACATATTATCTATATTAGGTGCTAACGTGACAGATAGCGTCTACATTTGGGTATACAGTGTACCCTGTGGGGTACAGCAACTTAAGAGAGGGACAGGAATTATTAAAGGGGAACAATATAGTTACCGTTAATAACCGTAATATCTATACATTACTTAAATTTATTTACTAACAAAATTATTATTATTAATAAAAACTTAAGAAACAATATTGCACAGGATATATTATTACGACAGCCCACACATTCAACAAGAATCAATATTCAACAAGATAAAATAAGACCATTGATCAAAGAACACCACTAGAAAAGCGGAGCACAATTTCCCAAAGAAAATATGGATCGATATTGGTTAAACTAAGCAAAACCACTATTCAAACGTAACCAAAGCCAGCCGTTTAGGTTCTAACAACCACGTCAAACGGATAAGAACTTGGTGCTGAGCTCTCGGGAGCTCTAAATGCTTCTATCGGGACATAAAGATTTATTTATACGAAACACCAAAGCCTCTTTTCATAAAGACTTTTGATATTTTGATACTAGCTGTGTCTTGCCGTTTCATTCGCGTACAATTCAATATAATAATAATAATATACCCTCACGATTTTCCACAAGGGTTCCCGAAGGGGTAGGCAAAGGTGTATGGGTAATACCCACACACCCACTTTCCGCCAGGGATATATTTTAGGTGCAACGTTTCAGAGGCGAGTGTATCGCCGTTACTCAAGCACGACCATTCATACGTCTTTGAATTGCTTCTCAAACGTATGCAGGTTCCCTATCGATGTTTCCTACACTTCTCCTCCTTAAGTTCAGAAAAAGTCATTGGTACTGTCGGGATTTTAATTACACGAACCACTCGGCCACAACGGCAATTTTGTTTTTAATTTACATTATAATTTAATTTAATGTAAATTTTTGTTCTAAAATAAAACATATCATTTGGGTTAATCCGGCAAATAATATTTATTTCTCATCTCATCTCATTCAAATCGTTCAGCTGTTCTGGCGCGATTGAGTAGCAAACATCTTCACCATAGTATTAATAATATTAGTAGGATCAAAGATACATAAGTAACGAGCACAGAACAAACATGACCGTATATAATTTATTAACAACGCAAAATATCAACGCGTGTTTACTGTTGACCCCGAAACGAGTTTCTTTGCCATACCTTTGTTGAAATGAAACAGAATGGTGAACCGCCTCGGAGGGACACCTGCCAACCATACGATCGTACTAACATATATTAATAACACGTTAATTTATTAACAGCACTGTTTATCCAGGGATTAACTGAGAATAGTTTTAGTTGGACAACAAAGGGCTGAAAGGGTTCAAAGCGAATTTCTTGCAGACATATTTACCTAAGGTAGAGGTGATAGTAATTTTACGCGCGAGAGGTCCGTTTTGGTTGCCCGCCAAACATTGTTCCCTGGGACACACATACCTAAAATTTCAACCCGAGATTAAACACAACTGCTTTGGTGATATCAAAATTGTATGTTTGTGTTACGATGTTAGCTCGTTAATACGTAAACGTGTACGATTGTTAATAAAAGTTCTCTCTAGGTGAACACGTCATGTGTTCATCTAACTATTAGTTACTAAATAAATTACTATAGTATGCAGAGTTGAAAAAATACCCGTAAATTTTTAATTTCCGGAGTCCATCGACGTTACTCAAGCACGACTATATATATATATCTGCGCCTTTGAATTGCTTGTCAGACGTATGCAGGTTTCCTCTCGATGTTTTCCTTCACCGTTAAGCTCGTTTTGTGACTAATCACTTCTTTTTTTTTATACCACAAGAGTGGCAAACAAGCATACGGCCCATCTGATGGGAAACGGTTACCGCAACCTATTTACGCTCACGATACCGATCACTTGCGTGTTGCCACTCTGTGTTCGGAGAGTTATAGTGTGTTGGCAGCATAATGGGTTTAATCCCTCTGCTTCCAACACAATGTAACAATCCTCCCCCCTCCCCAAGGAGCTCATTACTGGAAACCTTATTCATTTTGTTATTTGGCTACGGACTTCTATAAAGTGGAGGTCCTGCCCCAGTCGGGCAGCTCCGAAATCGAACGGGAAACCCGTTATGCCCTACCTCTCTTAAGTATCACTGTACTTAAGTTCAGAAAAACTCATTGGTACAGTCGGGATTCTCGCGATCTTTATGTCGCAGGCAACTACTCGAACCGCTCGACCACCACGGCTCTTATAAGGAAAGACTATGACTGAAGATAATTTAACCTTGGATGCTCTTAAGATATCAGAATATGTATCAAAATTGGATGCCATTATGGACATGTCTCGCCATTCAACCCCGTCTTCGTCAACCCATTTCTAGGTTCACTAATTAAGTCACAGTCAAAACATTAAAAGCGATATCAAACTCCTTGCCGCGAGCCAAAGCACTGCACACTTACACGAACAACATGTAAAATGGCGCCATGTAAAAGGTAGGTAGATCCCAACAGCACTTGAGACTCGTTCTTTTCCCGCCTCGTAGTGTCGCTGCCGACATTAAATCTTAATAAATCCCGTCATGCATCGCAATGGGTGCCTTTGATTTTTCACTCGGCAAACTTCGTCTGCGCGTATCAAAGAAATCACAACTCTTTTCAATGCGCGCCGATAGAATGCTCACAAACACAAGCTTAATTGATCCCGCGCGCATTTCGGTGTTATTAAAAATATGCTTATGGAAAGTCGGTCTTATCATGTGGACTGACCCGTCATCTATTTTTAGACTTTGATATCTTTCATCATTTCTCATCATGTTGAGCCCCGCACTGAAGTAGACAGTGAGAGAAAAGCGCGAGTTCTATCTAGACCCTTTCGCTTCATACACATTCATTAGTCTATCCATACATGCTCGCCTATTTCTAGTAGACTTGACGTTCCCATCTTTGACCACCAACCAAAATCTGTATCTCTATTTTAAAAAGCTCATTGAACGAAAATCTGTTGGGTTGTAGTAAGAAAAAGCAACCAAAGCGAAGGCTCTTCTGAAATGGACAGTGTGCCTTCAATTTAGTAGTACAAATAACCACCCTTGCACAGACACGAGACACTTTGAACAAGCCCTTATATTTGTGAATGGGACACCTTTTGTGTTCTACCCTCAATCACGGCCTCGATTATCGAAAAGAAAACACTCTCATCTATATTTTAAATAATGATCAGAGGTAGGGGTGCGGACACAATGACGGATTGTACAGGATGTCCAATAAAAGCTTTGTGAGCTTGTCAACGAATAGGTATGGGGTGTTTCGTGGTCGACCTTTGTGAAACAGCCGAAGGCATTTGCTGTTGAACGAGCCACACAATAGACGTGAGGTACGCTGTTTTTTCCGTTTCTATGAATTTTAAAGCAACGCAAATGATACTGTAATTAACAATTGTTCACTTATATACAATGATATAAGAAAACATACATTCCATTAAAGCATTCTTACATTTCAAGAACATTTTGAAGATATCTAAAAGCAAGTGTTTTGAAGGCATTAAATTGTTTAAATTTTACAAAGTCATGTTCATCAGAAGCATACCAGGGGTATACAGACTGTGACAGATGACGACATCGTCAAATCAAAATAATTTTTCAGAAAATAAAAAGTCCATCCGCCGTGCAAATGTAAAAAAGAAACAACAACTTTAGCATTAAGAATTAAAAGGAATGTATTTCGAGTTGGTAAGAACATTCAATTCAATTCAAGATTTAAAAAAAATAGGGTGTAATGAACTCGCAGCATACGTCATTAACTGGTGAGCTAGGAGTGTCTCACAAACAACGCTCCAGTTTCGCGAAAGGGACTGATAGTACGTAGTAGTGGATTCGTTACAGCGAGACCTCGAGCACCCATTGTGACTGGAGGACGTCTACGCTGTTGTGTCCGAGATGTGGATAATTGCCCCTGCTACCTACCCTGCTCACGGTATAAAAGCCTAGATATGGCTGTATATCACCTATTCAGGCATTGGTTGGTGCTGAATAGTTCGAAATATAAATTGAAAAACCGCTTCATGAAATACATGATATGAACTCGATGTTTCAACAATATTCTTGGGGCATTCAGCATGCCTCTTGGTAAGCAGTAACCGGCGCCCTATCACACACGTTACCAACATTTACAAACTATTTAAATTTAATCCGTCCCGATACTTATAACTGTTTAATTGTATTTATAGTTTTATTGTATTTAATAGTGAAAAGGAGATTCGGAAGATTGAAGTCACTAAGCGATAGGAATCTGGGAAGCTAATGAGCACTGGTAATCTTCTCTCTCTGCATACCCCTTAAAAAGACGGCATTATGATATGAAATACATGAATTTAATTTTTATGCAACTTTTGTCGAAACATTGTTGATAATGAAAGAATATTCAAAAGGAGACAGAACAGAAAAATAGGCACATTTCGATCACACACGTCTTCTAATAAACAAATAGCAATACATGCTTTGGGACATATTTCCCAGCGTCCCAAATTTGCGTATTGTTCCTGAAGACGCCTCAAAACAGGTAATTTATCGGCACTAAAGCGGCCATCGAGGTTTTAAACAAAGACCGAATAGTTTGGGTCGGGGCGGAACCTCTTGTGGTTATGATAGTTTGAAGTTATGGGCCAGGCTTAATGTAATTGATTAATTATCTGCTGATACGTGTGATGAAGTGTTGGTTCGGGCGGCGTGTTCATTTTACAGGGGGTTTTGGTATTTGATGTTTATTGAAAACTTGGGGCTCTTTGAATAGGACTGAACTTGTGGAACAATTAATAGGTACGAATACGTCAGTTTGGAATGGAATTCGATTATCCATGTAAATGCAGGTGAATAGAGTTCAAAACTTAGTACGCTTTGTATCAAATGATAATTTATACTTATTTTTTAAATTTATTTATTAATTTGCAGCCAGTTACATAGTTAACACCAAAAACACGCTTTCAGCTAGATGTTAAACATGTGCTAAATGTACATGTATGTAAACGCTATACTTATAAGCGGATACAGCATCTACACTAATCAGTTAATACCACAGAAAATGTGGACAGATTTAATAGATTTAAATCGAGAAATAAACAAAAAAAAGTAGCAAACAAAGAAATCAGCATACGTTTGAGAAGAATTTCAAAAGACGATTGCATCCTCGTGCTTGAGCAACGGCGTGGACTCGCCATCACGTTGGCACTTAAAACATATCTCCGGCAGAATGTGAGTTATACCTACACACCTACGGGGACCCCGTACCTTATGGAGGCGTGAAGATATTATTTAAGAAATACCTACAAGTTATGCTAGAACTAATTGAACTGCGATAAAATTAATCGATTTCAATTATAGGCCAGAAATACTAGAACCTGATACAATATGGTGAAATAAAAATTATACAAAATTGCACGTTAATAAAATCAAACGCTGTCACGAGGCGGGGAGGTCTGGCCAACATCTCGTCGTCAACAATGGACTTCCGGCATTCTTTGCGTTGCACCGTTATTAAAATCTCGTGAAACAATCCAGTCGAAAGCGCACTTCCGTAAGCTCGGTATAGATATGGCGCTTGCTCAGGCAATTATGGATAAGTTTGTTACTAGTAGGGAATATTTTGCAAATAGACATTACTTACTTATCATTTTTATACATTTATCTATATCTATACTAATATTATAAAGAGGAAAGATTTGTATAATAAATATAACGAATTGGCTCAAAAAGTACTAGACCGATTTGAAAAATTCTGTCACCATTGGTAAGATACATTCACCCTGAGTGACTCAAGCTATATTTTCTTTTATAAAAACTGGCATACATATTATTTTGTTACATCTCAAGTGGATATGTTTTATTCCAGAAAAAGCTACCGAATAATTAACAAAATTTGCACGTAATGGAAATCGAGCCAAAAATGGAAATGATTGTCAAGAGTACCTATTCGAAACCAGCGAACATTTATTAAGAGACTAACTAATGGAGATGAAGCGAAAGAGATTTGTAAGCCTAAAGAGAAAAGGATTTCTACTCTCTCTGTCTACACTGTGAACTATACATAAAAAAAAGCGAAAAATTTCAATTACGTTATCCAGTAAAATATTAACAAAACACGTGTCTGTACATACACCGATGCATAGATTAATTCCGGGGCACACCGATGAAGTGCCGCACGATCATTACGGGATAATTATAACGCCACTCGAGGAACAAGAAACCTCTCGGAAATCTGATTCTTTCCCTCTATTTTCGAGCGACGACGAGAATTTCCAAACAACTTAAACTTTCCGAAGTGGCGTTTAATATCGAACAAATTGCCCTGCTTTATTGTAATTGTAATTCTGAGGCGTGTTTACAACAATACTTCTACTGCTTTATTCCGTTTGTTGTTAAGTATATTTGTAGCTTTTACGGAAAAAATATAATCTTTATGCATTTAATGAGTTTCCGTAGAGAGTGCAGCATTAAGTACTCCAGTGTACATTCTTGAAGAATGCGAAAATCACGTTACTCAAACAGGACTATACAACGCGGTCTCATTCATCCTCATTGAACCTCTTCTCAAACGTATGCACGTTCTCTCGATGTTTTCCTTCACGGTAAAGTATAGAAAAACCAATCGGTGCAGTCGGGGTTTGAACTTGCAGTCTTTTTGTTGGAGGTAACTTATAGAACTGTTCAGCCCCCACGGCTTGTTCATGGCAGGTTAATTTTCAATCCCTTGATTTGTTAACTCTCATTGGAGGCAAGGTTTCTTCAACACAAAAAGTCCTATACACACAACTAACATGATCGCGTTTACGTTAAATAGTAGGATAGCCACAAAAGGCAAAGGTCCGACTTGATGCATCTTTAATGTCCGGCCAACTCTATTGTTGCACTATTTAACCTCGCAAGGATTTGGGTACCAAATTAAACTCGACGAATTGTATAGAAAATAATATAACTCTTTGTGTGCAACCCCGGGCAAATAAAACTATTGTTACGGTCGTATATTAATTAATGTGAATTTTATATCAATCTAAGGTTTTGCCTTCTCAAACATCCGTTGTTGATTTTGCTTCGCGTGTAAGGGCAGTTGGCTCGTTGAGGTGAGGAAAAGGTGGCATTATTTTTCATGTTAGTAGGTACTTTGTAATTGTATGATACAATAATAACATACTCTACTTTTGGGATTTCAATAAATTTTAATTTTTATGTTTTGCCGCTAGATGGCGCTGTCGACATTTGTGAATCGCGATATCAAAGTTGTCTAATTGTATGGTAAGTAGTAAAGTAATACATTTAGTGTAATAACTTAAGTTGCTGTTACTATACTATTACTCCTCAACTCGATGCTAATACTCGCGAAACAGAGCAATAGTTTATTTAGTAATGTAAAAGAAAATCGCCGCCTAATAACCATGATTCTGGCTAGTGTCTAGCTGAAGTTTCCAGACGTTTACAAAGAATATCTTTGTTGTCCTTCATTAAGAACACACAAAACAAACAACAGATGAACATCAAGCAATAGGAAAAGAAAAATAATTGTTTCGACGATCTTAGTGACGTAAGAACACAGTGTATAAAGAAGTCACAATGTGTGAATTACCATGTTACTAAAACCATAGACAAAAATACCGAAAAATATATTCAAAATTCAAAGATAGAAAAGTCAAGGAAACCGGAACCGACGAGCATTTAAGAAAAGACTGAAAAGATGAATGTGGTGAAGGGAAGGAGATCTGTCTTAGTATAGAGAGAACTGGCGCTTTACTCTCTCTGCCAACACCGTATGGTATTCAGCGTGCTGCATAAACTGATTGAGACCTTAAAATAAAAGCTTTTCAGTTGCGTTACAGAGCGAGAGCTCTTGCGAGGTTTGAGCTAGTCACAAAGATAATGTCATCTAAACACAGAACACAAAACAAAAAATATTATGAACATGCCTTAGATCATTAGCTTAACATGTTCAGTTAATGAGCTACCCAACGGGTAACATATTCCCACTAACCGTGTATGGACAAACTGTGGGGAGGGGGTGGTTTGAACGGGAGGATGGGGTCGTCTTAAACCGTTTCGAAAGGCATACCCAGAACAGACAGGTATATTTCATGTAAATAAGGATTTCTTACGCTACTCCGGTATGCCTTCAAAATGGATTTGTGAGAGTTTAATATGCATGTTGCTTTATAAAATGAAAAAGTTCAAATATGTGACATGGTACAAAAATATATTATATCTTCAAAGTTGACAAATGTACGACTTTTTTTCGATTTAACGATAAAGTGACGACATAGAAAGTAACTTCACTTTAATTTTTAAATTAAAAATTTTAAAATTTTACTAATGGTTTAAAAAAACATATAACCACCATGTTTCTAAATGAGTTAATATTATTCCCTTTAATAATGTTGACATTTTGTTTCCTCGGAGCTATTTATTTTTATTGCATCGTCATGATAGTTTATAATACTCCTAAACTTCTAGAAGTCATATGTTATATTTTCCAAGGCAACCTATATAGTCTGTTAATGGAAGATTTTAATACCAAAGGCACGTCGAAGAAAAGCCGGGAATTAAGTAATCTTTGCCCTAGAAGGAAACCATTAAAATATCAAGGTAATTCCATCTATTGGAATCTGACAATACTCCCGAGATGTAGCTAATAAGTTATGACGTCAGCAATGTGCAATTAATTGCGTACGTCGGGAAGGCCTGGAGATATATTGGCTCTCTGGGACTTGTTTATCTTCTTGTGTTACTGCCTTTGTCTTAGTTCGATAGTTAACCGATAAGGGCTTAAATTCGTGGAATAATTTCATTAGCAGTATGTATATGAAAATACTAACTACACTAAACACAAGAAAAGACATTGGTACAGTTGGCATGCGAAACTTGCAATCATTGCAGGCTAATAATAGTCGAACCTAGCCTAAGGCCGCAGTCGTAACTAAATAAAAGTATATTGCCACTAGTTGCAAACGTATACTAAATCAATGTTAGTTTCCTAAGCCAAAACAAATGACTGAAGCCGCTCGAGAATCCGAGCAATCACTCCCAACCCTCACTTAAATCGGGAGACACCTAATACTGCACTATCGAGACTATTATTAATTAAAATCCACATAAGGAAGCCCACACGTATCCCAGAGGCGCTATCCGAATTGGTTAAGACAAAGAGGACCGATTCGCCCGGGGCAGGCAAATCCTTTTGAGGGTACCAGTAATCCGGACTCGAAGGACCAAGTATCGATACAAGAAGCCTCGCTTGTTAATGTTTAATAGATCCCGCGTGGGATCCTGATGAATATGTACGCTCCAAGGAATATATTGGTGTTCACGTTATAAATAGTTCAAGTGGCTAGATATGCTCCGCGGTTTCGCCCGCGAAAAAATATTGGTAGGCTTTCTTGAATGAGCGATATTTCATGTGTAATGTAATCCAGGTAATAAACTATCTCTATGCCAAATATCATCGAATTCCATTCAGTCGTTCTAATGTGATTGGGTAATAAAGGTCCTCACAAAATTACGAAGAATAAGCAGAGCCGTCGTAGCCGAGTAGTTCGAGTAGTCGTCTGCAACACAAAGATTTTAAGTTGGAATCCAACTGTACCAATAAATTTTCTGACCATAAGTATAAGCCACACGACAGGATTAATTTTAATGATTATGATTTTGACCTTCCTCTGCTGCTTAGTCTAATTCGCATTATATATCTGTTTCGTCAATCTTGCTTTACAAATATTTTCTATATGTCCAATCAACGTAACATGCCTTTCTTCACTTTTACAATCACACCCTCGTTCACGCTAGTTGCTTTGCTAATCTCTTCATTGCGGATTTGATCTACATATTATTACGCCGCCGATTTTTCTAAGGGAACGTATCTCAACTGCATTTAAACTATTATCATCCTCTGCCATAACCACGAGTCGCTGCCGTAAAATATAGAGGTTATATCGCGTTTACAAATTACACAAACACATATAATCACGAACGAAAATCCCAATCGAAACTTGTAATGACGTTAGCCAACTACCCTCCTCAGTGGTACAATAAATAAGGTCGCAATCGGAACAAATGGACAGGCGGCAAATTAAACCCAACAGTTGTACCTATTTCGATCCACATACATTAGGCACATCGATCTAGCACGTCTAAACAAAGGCCGGAGGAATACACGCGATCGTCTTAACCACCCCAAATCTTGCCTCAAAGGTATTCACGGTACACGGATAAGGAGCTGTGAGTGCAGGTAGTCAGGGTTTAAATTGCATTGCTATCGTGTGAGAGGCTTGGATAGGTAAGGCTGATACCGTAGCGTAATTGTTCATGAAAAATTTTACTTTTTCTTAACTAATACTCTTGACAGCGTTGTGTTGTGTGTATCGTTTACGCGCCATCTACCGACAAGTAATAATTAACTATGATCTACAGTAACGGTCGTAGGGACACATACTTTTTTCGTTATCTGTTATTTATAATTTTTAATTTTCATTCCATTTACATGCCTTTACTTTTGCATACTCTTGACATAATATTAGGTGGTTATATTTTGATCATTTAAAAACTTAATAAATATTCTGTAATACATGGAACTAATGTTAAGGCCATCATCATATTCTGTCTATAAAACCATTATTCATACCATTTTACCAATATTGTTTTTTTCCAAGGAAATTACCTCTTTTAGAGCTAGATAATTTTTTCTTTATAATTTATAATACCTACACGGCAAATATAGTACGGTGTGAGAGCGGCACCTCCTTAATTCTCGCACAAGCAAAAACAAAACAATCCGATGCTCACCTCCTCGCGTCCGGTTCCGTACAGTAAATTTACATTCCCTACCATCCATCCCAAAGTCCATCCGGGCTGGTAATAAAACGATCTTAAGGCATGGAGGAAAATGTCTTAAAGTTGCACGGTTGCAAGGGTTGAGCTGTTAGCGACAATAGATTTTGACCATACATATGTACATAGGCAGAGAGGGTTGAGCGCCATAGCACTCTTTAAGCGTACATTTTAGTGTGGATACCTATTTTAACATGTCAGATACAGTCAGTGCCACTGACACACTAAAGGTGTGTTCTTGGAAATGTATTTTCGGATGCCGTTATCAATAAGCGAGTTCGAAATGTCTTAGTAATATCTCGAAGAAAAAGCTTTATTTCCTTTGCAAAATAAGAATAGTTTATAACAGCTAATCGCCATTTAATCGTTAAGGCGGAATGAACTCCCCGTAGAGGTTTTCCCTGCAGAATACGGAGAGAGCATGGAGTTTTTCAAAAAGGGTGTGAAAAGATTTGCGCAGGGTCGGCAACCCTCTCGATTATTCTGGTGTTGCAAGCGTCTATAGACGGAGCCGGTTACTACTAGGCGGACAGCAGCTGTTACCTTTTCGGTAGAAAATCATTTTATACATGGACCTCATGAAAACATTTTAGTGTTCTAAATAATAAAACTTGTAGGCTTATTTCAAGACAGCATGGGTGACGTTATCAAGAAAAATATGGTAGCAACGAAAAGCGATAAGCTTTAGAATTGCACCGGTGCCGTGCCGTGCGGGCCTCCGGTACGTACACATACGAAAGGGTATACTTCTCGGTCTCATGTTTACAGCCCGATGCTATCTCGTAATTGTGACAATATTTGCTCAAGCCATCCATACAGGGTACCTGCCGGTTAATTGGTGAAACTATCAGGTGTACTTATATTAGCCTTTCATTTACTTGCAACCGGCGAGCATGTATAAAGAGGCTGATGAATGTGGTTGAAGCGAAGGTCCGGAGAAAACTGATGCTCCATTATCTCTGTCTACCTCGTGAGGGATGGCGTGAGGATATATATATATATAGTTTTACGCTTATATAAAATAATAATAATATATCCTCACGCCTTCCCACAAAGGTTCCCTAAGGGGTAGGCAGAGGTGTATAGGTAATACCCACACACCCACTTTCCGCCAAAGGTATATTTTACGCTTATAGATGGAGCTAATTGTTAGTTTTTTCGATCGAATGTTGAATGTTATAATATTAGAAGGGTATATAAGATTTGTGAACTGCCTACCCCGTTAGGGACTCGGCGTGATGACATGTGATATGTGGGTGTGTGTGTGAACAAATATTTTGTACGAAAGCAACTGTGAGAAGGATTAAAAAAAATCTCACTTGTTTTTGTGTTGTCCGGCTCCCTAGTAATATAATAAGTTCCTTGGATAAAGGAATTTATTACATAGGCTCTGCCCTTTAACGGGCCACACGCCCTTCGGCCCTAGCCAATTGTCAATCCGAACTTAGGTGTACTTTTCACCTCGCGGGTTTCCGACAAGACTACCCTAAATCTACTCAAATGCCTACGTCTTACTCGAGGAGTGATGTTTCTAATAACACTGCGAAGTCTATCGGTTCTGCGTTTTTAATTTTGGTTGTAGATCTGTTACGTATGTATGGAGCGGAATAAAAGATGTTATTCAGAACACTGGTTTATTGATAATGGCGCGCATTTGCACCAAAGCCCGCCAAAACAAATCACTGACAGCTGTCATGGTAAGTGACCGCGCCAAACCGAAACTCACTGACAGCTGTCAGGCAAGACAGTATAAGTACACATCAAGATTAATAATAGGTAGATACATACAATAATAGGTATATAGTTTGTATCTATGCAAATGTATATCATCATGTTATAGATAGTTCCATCCAAGAAGACGCGCCCCACCAATTTCTCGTCGAGGGGGACGCGGGATGCGGGGAATATGAACCGAGTCTATAAATTGTAGTGTGCGTGTGCACTCATAGGTAATCAGTGTGTAGTGATTACCTATACAATACTCAAACATTTTTGGAAGGTGGCACACTTACACTATAAACTATATGGAAGAATAGTGGGGCGCGTCTTCGTGGATGGCACTATCTATACTTCCAAAGGGATCATACATACGAGTAGGTATAACTGCGGGGCGTAGCTAGTAATATCATAAAGATGCAGTTTGTTTCAACGCGCCAATGTCAGGAACAACAAATTCGAATTGATAATATATTTGCATTCGATAACCAGTCCATTAAGAAAGGCTATTAATCCATTAAGCCACTACCCAAAGAAGATAATAAAATTTAATACCTACGGTCGAATTCGCGGGGCACGGCTAGTCTATACACATAGTTTGTTCATTTGACCTTACAGGAGCAACACGCACCCTTAAGTCAGTTTCAACACCACTAAATGGAACGGGGCAATAACGATCGCAGCATCCTAAGTCCGGGGACCGAGTGGTCACTATAAATCGGCCAATGAGATGTAGTGATTTAATCGGAAACCTCAGGGTCCCTAAGGAAGCCCATTAAATCGTATGGTCAGGGGATAATTAATTCTGTGGCAACGTTTCAAGTGAGATTAATGGCGGTCTTGGCAATCGAGAGCACTTTTCAATGGTCTGCGTTCGTAACATGTTTATTGTTTTGTTCCCTTGCTTTGTAATTAATGGCTCCGATCGTGGATGTGGAACGAATAGCATGCGAGCTGTTATTCTCACCTTAAAACTGTTAAAAATTACGCAGCATCACTAATATTTGTATTTTTTTATAATTCACTACCGGCCCGTTCCGGCTTCGCACGGGTGCACGGGTGGATTTATTTTTTAAACATCTTGGCATAATTTTTTTTCTTGCAATTATAATTGCCTATATTAATCAGTGATAACGTAGCATTCAACAGGTCAAAGAATTTTTTAAATCGGTCCAGTACTTTTTGAGCCAATTCTTTACAAACACATACATACATACTTATAAACATACTTACATACAAATCTTTCCTCTTTATAATATTAGTATAGATGTGTATTATTTGGAGGAAGCATGTAAATAGCATAAATACAGTTGAGATGCGATCTCTTAGAAAACTGTGCGGAGTGACGATCTTAGATCAAGTCCGCAATGTAGAGATTCGCAAAACAACTGGCGTGAACGAGAGAGTAATTAAGTAAATTACGTTGGTTTGGACATATGGAGAGGATGAGTGAAGAAAGTTTGACTAAACAGATATACAAAGCAAAAGTGTGTGCAAGAGGAAGACCACGTTCCAACTAACTAGATAAATCGGACGCTCAAGGACGGGAACGTCAAAAGTACTCGAAACCGACGAGCATGTATGAAGAGACTGATGAATGTGGACGAAGCGAAAGAAGTATGTAAGTCTAGAGAGAACTGGCGCTCTATACTCTCTGCCTACCCCGGGACTAGGGATGATATGATGATGATGTATTTTTTGCGAAATCATAAACTGTGTTTTATCTCCGACGGAAAGTGGGTTGTAGGTACTGCACACCTATACCCCTTGGAGAACCCTTGTGGGAGATATATATCTTCACGCCTATATATATAGGTAGGTATATTATATATATATGCACTTACTTTGTTTTATTGAAAAGTTGGCAAGCCTGTAGCTGTTAATATAAGGTGTAACTGTGGCCTATGCATGTTTGCAACACCAGCGGTTACACTCGCACAATGACACTCTTTTTACACCTGTTGGACCCCATTCTGTACTATTTTAAGAGAATTAAGACTTACCTGGAATGAAATAAAATAAATAAGTCACGGTTAGTTACATACCTAAGTGTGATGTTCATACATGCATCATACATTGTGATTAAATCTCACATTCAGCCACATAGTATTGGCATGCTATTTTTTCTGTATATATATACTAGCTGTCCCGACCAGCTTCGCTTGGATGAAAAATTAAATTTCCTGAAACACGATCGCAGCGCCACCTATCGGGTCCAATTGCGAATCTAAACCATTCCCAGATCCCCTTGAACACACACAAAAAAATTCATCAAAATCGGTCCAGTCGTTTGAGAGAAGTTCAGTGACATACACACTCACAGAAGAATTATATATATAAAGATAGTGTATATATATATATACCTATATATCTTTAATATACCTCTTAACTACAACTACATTACTTTATACAATATTTTTAGTTAACATTAAAATTACAAAATAAATAAAAGTTTCTTTTATTTAATGTCTTATTGTTTAATTTAAATATGTTCTGCACATGATTTTATTTCAAAGAAATACTAAGTACAAATAACAATAACATCATAATATTTAAATACATGCAATGAATTGCTCTTCTTGCAACATATTTAAATAAAAGGGAAGGGGTTTCATCATTTCTACTTTTGACACTTTTTTTCTTATTCCCAGTCCCCCTTATATTGGATTTATGCAGTACATAGACTTGACTAATTTGCTTTTTGCTCTAGAGAGCAAAGTTGTAAGGAATATTTCCTTACAATTAGATAAATCTAATTGTAAGAAATATTTCCAAACATAATTACCGTAGATACACTGTGAAATATGCACTTCTTCCAAAACTCATAATACATATAATAATACTCAAAATACATATACTGTCCATGCTTAATGAGTTAATGTAACAAATGTAACATGCTTAAATTTTACTTCAATTTGTGTAACAAAACACAGTCAGATATGGCATAAGAATTATAACAGCCCAGTAGTATATATATCCTCAGCCTTCCCACACATCACAGATGCACGCCAACATGACAGGTAGCGAGTCCATCGCTGTTACCAAAGCACAACTATAGATACAGAAGTATGACCGCATTAAAAGGAATTGAGGAAAGTTTCATAAGCTCTCTGATGATATCAATTTAAAATCCTTGAATCAAATGCAATGGATATTATACTATTAGAATACAATTAAATTTTGATTACCCAATTTTCTGAATATAGCTTCTAAAACGGACTTCTATGTTCATTTTTATCAGAAAGCTTTGAATAAATAAGGTAGAGGCCATTTGTACTCAGTTTTGTATTAAACAATGTGAATGTCAAGAGAACATTAGTCCGGCAAGCATTTAAGACGAGACTGGTGAATGTGGGTGAAACAAAAGAAGTTGAGTGAGAACTGCCCCCTACTTCTTAGCCTACTCTTTAAGGAGCGTTGGATAGATACATTTATAGTATTGTATCTTGCAACTGAACATTTATTTTTCAAACCCAAATAATTCTTAAAAACATAAGCAGGAAATTATAAAATAGCTTAACAACAAATAATGAGAAAATCTCAAGCACAAACGCTTCTTCTATGTAATTTTCTATCGTGCCATAACATGACAACATAACCTCAAAATGATTGTACCCTAAACTAGGAGCCGGTAACTTAATTCCATAGTTATTTAAGCACGATAAGCAAATAATTACCTGATAAGGTGTTTCTTCTCCATGTTCTTCAAACTGCTTCAAGTTTAAGCTCAGCAAACAGTTTTCCACTGCACTCCAAACATACAAAACTTCATCTTTCAATTCTAGCAAGTTTCGCATTTTTCCAGTTGGATTTTCAGGCAGACCGATCTTTAATTCTTTGAATATTTTGTGGTTAGCCAACTTAACATCATACAAACGCGAATCCATGGCGAAATTATCCAAATAATCGTATTGTTTTGGTTGCAAAGACCACACACAAACAAATATATGACAATTTGGAATTTGAATCTGACAGTCCGATTGACGTTTTAGGCGGGATTTTGGAACACGTTCCGTTACCACGCCACGGTGCAAAGCTACTACTTATTAACTTTTGAAAAAAAAAATTTTTAACCCTTAAATATTTTTTCTGTTACTAAATAAACATTAAATATTTACACATTATATCTAGTACGCCTAGATGCCCGCGGCAACTTACCAAGAAGGGATAGCGAATTGGGTCAAATATTTTAGCTGTTAGTAGTTGGTTGTACAACTCTTTTGTATAAGCCTTCATTTTGTAAACACTATTAATTGTTACCCCAGTCTAATAAATTGCAGAAGTAAAAAAAATTTAATAATCGTAGCAATTTACGTAAAAGCCAACAAAAAGTCGTTCTTTATTCAAACATAACCACTTTAACCTCCGACTTTACAATAAGATGTCACCACAATTCGTACGGTATTGTAACCATCGTCAGGAAACCTGCAAAGATGTAACGTGGTGATTGAGAAACGCGAATGGTCACGCAATCTGTCAAATTGGGTCCATCCTCATCAAGAAATAGCTGAATCTCCGGCGAAAAATAGGTATTGTTACACCTCTGCCAACCCTTGAAGAACCCCTGCGTGAGGTTATATAGCAAAGTTTATAATATTCACACATAGTATTCGTACATAGTGCACCACACATTCCCACATCCACATAGCAGTATTTCACTTTGATTCGGAATGGTATCACGTAATTTCATCTCCCTGTGCGCGGCCGGAGCTTTCTTATAAATAAAACAACGTATAGGCAGCGATAAATTTTGTTTTCCAACAATTCTCTACGTGTACGTCTTTGTGTAATTTAATTTCATGTGTTTTAAAGCATTCCAAATTGCCACTGGCAGTGAATGAGTGCGCGTTAGTTGGATTGGTTCAACTTACGAGTGAGTAGTATTTGGTTTTGGAACGCGATTTTGGCGGAAGTTAAATAAATAATATTAATATGGCCGCTTTTTTTTAAAATTAAATTTACGTATTTTTTATAGCTAAACAGCACGTGGTAATCAAAGCACAGTACTGGAACGGTCTCGAACTTGCTATTGTCTTAGGTGTCTGCTACAACCACTCGGCCACCAAGTCAGTTATTAAACATAGCCATACCACCGCGATAGCTTAACCAGCCTCCCACCATAGCGAGCAAACAAAGATCAATGTCAAAACATCGCATCCTGAATAAAATATAAGGAGTGCCGAGTGTTTCTCACTCGCGATACGAATATAATGCTATTGATAAATTTACCAACGCCTCTCACATGATATTAGGGGGTGGCGATGTGCCTCCTCCCCGATCTATTATTATGCTGGGCAGGTCGCGACGTATGAAATGTTTAGGGCTGTCGCATAACACTCCGGACACAATAGCTGTATCGAGCAAGTTTGCAGGCAATCGTTAATTCGTTAAATATACATATATTTCCTCACGTCTTCCCACAAGGGTCCCCGAAGGGGTAGGTGTATAGTTAATACCCATACACCTACTTTGCGCCAGAGATCGCATCGCCGTTACTCAAGCACGACTATACATACGCCTTTGAATTGCTTCTCAGACGTATGCAGGTTTCCTTTCGATGTTTTCCTTCACCGTAAAGCTCGTGGTGTGACTAATCACTGCATTATCGTTACAATCGTCGCAATCGCTACTAGTTCTTTAAATTTGAGTAATCAAATTATTTTGAAAACGAATACACATACATGCATACATACATATCATCACGCCGAGTCCCTAACGGGGTATGCAGACAGAGTAGAGCGCCAGTTCTCTCTAGACTTACGTACCTCTTTCACTTCGTCTACATTCGCCAGTCTCTTCATACATGCTCGCCGGTTTCGAGTACTCTTGACGTTCCCGTCCTGAGCTCCGTGATATTCGTCAGCCTCTTCCACACACGCATTTGTTTCGTCAATCTTTCTTCACCATTCTTTCTATAAAAAGTCGCGAAGATATGAAAAATATAATGTGATTCGTGCCACCCCTAGGTCGGCCAGCCCGCCGGGACGGCACCGATGACTTGTCATTAATAACGACGGCGGAAATGTATCAAAAGGTGACGCTTGTCCCTCCGTCTGTCTCAGCCTTTATTTATGATGCCAGCAAACAATATTTATATGTGGCTATACATATCTGGCCGGCATTAGCGCTATGGCCTCGGGGATTAGCATGCGCGTTGATGGAATTAAGTTTCCTACTTATTACATCGTTCATATCAAAGAAAATGGGTCTCTTACCTCGTAAGATCAAAGATATTGCGCTGGACTGGAGTAAGTGGAGGGATTTGTATCAGACGCCGACAAGAGCCCAGCACTTAAATTTGTGTTGATGATGGTACAAGAAGTAGATGAATCTTCACGCCTTCTTATAAGGATCCATCACACAAATATTTGCCCTCAGCGGGAATCGAATCCGCAACCTCAAGTTTGGCAGTCAGGACCACTAACCAAACGGCCGTCTTATCTATACTCTATACTAATATTATAAAGAGGAAAGATTTGTTTGTTTGTTTGTTTGTTTGTAATGAATAGGCTCCGAAACTACTGGACCGATTTCAAAAATTCTTTCACCTTTGGAAAGCTACATTATCCCGAGTAACATAGGCTATATTAAATTGGACCCGATAGGTGGCGCTGCGATCGAGTTTCAAGAATTTTACCTTTTTACCCGGGCGAAGCTTTCTGTGTGTTTCTGTGTGCCTTAAGCTAGATTCGAGAATGGTTTAGATTTACAATTGGACCCAATAGGTGGCGCTGCGATCGTGTTACGGGCAATTTAACTTTTTCACCCGAGCGAAGCTGGGCGGGACAGCTAGTTTGTAATAAATAAACTCAAAACTACTTAGCCGATTTCAAAAATTCTTTCACCAATGGAAAGCTACATTCACTCTGATTGACATAGGCTATATTTTCTTTTATTAAAAAAATCTTTGGTCCACCCGTGCGAATCCGGGACGGGCTAGTACTAAATAAACACAATGCGTATCCGTTGATTTTTTGGGGTACCGGCTCCAGATGTCTGTCACGTACAAAATATGTGTATACAATTTACACAGTATCGTCATATGTCAAGTCTGTCAGAGGTCCTCTCGAGACATCTACCCCAATTACCGTTAGAATTGTTTCTCAGTGAGTTATCTATTACTTTTCCTTCATTCACTTGGGAATTTGTAACGAAACGTAGTTTCTTTTTAGGGGAACGTGTGGTAGAATAAGCATGATGATTGATTGAGTTCATAATGATGTATTGTGTCATTTGCCGTGGTGGCCGAGTGGTTCGAAGCCCGACTGTAACAATGAGTGTTTTTGAACGAGCTTCACGGTGAAGGAAAACAAAACTGCATACATATGGATATGTATACTCGTGCTTGAGTAACGGCGATGGACTCGCCATCTGTCACGTTGACACCTAATATAATCTCTGGTGGAAAGTGGGTGTGTGGGTATTACCAATACACCTCTGCCTACGGTGATCCTTATGGGAAGGCGTGAGGAATGCTCGGTGTGTGACTAATCACTGTACAGAAGTATTCATTGGTACAGTTGGTTTTCGAACTGCAATCGGCCGCCACGGCTCTTCTCTTCATCTACATTCATCAGTCTCTTCATATTTCCTCGCCGGTAAGTTTAAAGTATACATATATAATGTGTCATTCTAATATTGATAAAGATTCATCTTTTAATTATTATATGAGGCCAACGGGATCGTTTGTGGCTTCGCAGTGCGGATTTTATGAAAGAGATTTGTCAAAGAGTTTTCATGCGACATTAAAAGAGCCTTATTCCTTTGTTCTCTGTTCCTTTGGATAATTCCGAGTTGTTACTCATAGAAATTATAGGGGATTCAGTAAATTGTTACTATAGTTCCACATATCAGTGACATTATTATTAAAAAATTTAGGTTCTTAGCGATATCATTTTGTATCAAAAGTTCTGGTGTCAATGCTATCGAGCGGTACTTTTAGGAACTTTATGGCAAGAACTGTTTTTGATTGTGGAGGAACTTGGGCCATACGATGACGTGCCTCTTCTGTCATTATTGAAGAGTATAATAGATATGAAATCGAACACACGGAACATCAATCAATAATGGGAACGTCAGGAATATAAGAAGCCGGTATAAAAACTAAGCCTTTGAGCCTTTGTGGCCGAGTGGTTCGAGTAGTTACCTGCGACACAAAGACCGCAAGTTCGAATCCCGACAGTACCAATTAGTATTTCTGAACATAAGTGCAGTGATTAGTCATACCACGAGCTTGGCGGTGAAGGAAAACCTGCATACGTCTGAGAAGCCACTCAAAAGCGTATGTATAGTCGTGCTTGAGTAACAGCGATGGACTCGCCGACTGTCACGTTGGCACCTTAAATATATTTCTGGCGAAAAGTGGTGTGTGGGTATATTCCACATTACCTATTTACCTAAACACCACTGCCTACCCCTTTGGGGACCCTTGTGGGAAGGCGTTAGGATATATTTATATTATTATAAAAACTAAAGGATCAAACTAACTACACTGTACATATTTACAAAAAGAATTTCCCAAATCTGCCGCGGAAGATTGCCAAGAAGGCTGGCGGTACTGCGACGTTGTTTGGAAATGTTGATTCGCTGAGCAATATCTTCGCCAGCCTTTTTGTTACGGAAAGCTTTAAAAAGTTGTATTGCATCATTAGGAAATGTCTATATCACTATCTGATGTGTATGTATGAAGCGAAATAGGTCAGAGGACCTGACGTGATTAATACATGTAATATGTATTGAAAGTATTTGTAAATGTACAATACGAAACGTTCTATCAAAATGTAACTTGTCTTTTCAAGTAGATCGTTAGAGGAAGGTAGAAATCTTAAGTCGTAATGTGTGGTGTTAGATTTACTATCGGCCTCCGGGCCCTCGCAAAACAGGACCAATACAGTCCGCCTATAAATTCACCAGAACGTCCGAAACACTTCAACTGTCTTAGCCAACTCCTGGCTTGCCATGTGGAACTCGGAGAGTAGAACAATGGATGGGTCATGATTAAACATTTTATAAATAATATATATCTTCACGCCTTCCCACAAGGGTTCCCGAAGGGGTAGGCAGGGGTGAATAGGTAGTACCCACCCACCCACTTTCCGCCAGATACATTTTGGAGCCAACGTGACAGATGGCGAGTCCAATAAACTTTATTAAATTAGGTAAAAACATGACGTGATATTATCCAAAAATTCATACATATGTATAATCACGCCGAGTTCCTAGCGGGGTAGGCAGAAAAACGAGCACCAGTTCTCTCTAAGCTTGCATACCTCTGCCGCTTCGTCCACATTCATCAGTCTCTTCATACATGCTCTTCGGTTTCGAGTACTCTTAACGTTCCCGTCCTTGAGAGGCCGATCTATTTGATCCAGGTAGTTGGAACGTGGCCTTCCTCTGCCTCTTCTTGCACACATTTTCGCTTTGTTTATCTGTTTCGTCAATCTATAATTGACTTTTTCTTCACTAATGCTTAATAAATATCTGTCTATATTAAATTTTAATGGCGGTATCACAATAGGGTTTTTATCAGAAAATGTTCTACGTGTATAACTTAAAACTCTACGTGTATAACTTAATCGTTACGGCAGTTTTTTTGGTGAAAATAAAGGTCAAAGGTAATTTATTTCAGTGTGGCCCTATCACATATTTCAGCTACATTAAGATCTAATTAGGCCAACCTACACCTCTGCCTACCCCTTCGGTGACCCTTGTGGGATGGCCTGAGGACATTTATTTTTATTTATTTATAAAATTAAAGTCCTATCCAGTATCAGTATGGTCTTGAAGACACACCCATACGTTAGCTAAGAAAGGGTTGAGCAGGTACTACCCGCACCTGTGGGGTGGGGGTGCTCCCCACCCCTCATTTGTTTGCAATGACCCCCAGCTATCTTGTGAGACTTAGGTTCGGCTTACATTATTGTGGTTTAACGCTGGTCATGTTTTAGCGAGTAGTTTACTTATATGAAACTGCGTCATTACAATTATAAAAGGACACCTAACTGGCAATATTGAACCTTAAATCAATTGTATTGAGATGATAGTTGTGTGTAGGAAGTATGATGCTCGGCCAACTTGGCGCTGGGAGCTAACCCTAGAAGCGTTCTGATGATAAAGTCACGGGATGTATTTCTTTAGGTGATGATACATTTACGTAAAAATTATTCGAGCACAGATCCTACTAATATTGTCAAAATTAAAGTTTGTGAAAATATTAATACCCCGGTAAAGTTTTCCCTCGTGACGGAAGGAGGCATGGAGTTCTTGAAGAGGAATGTGAAAACATTCTTGCAGTGTCGACAACACGCGGGCGATGTCCTTGGTATTGCAAATGACCATAGGCGACGGTAACCGTTTCACGTAAGTTGGACCACATGCTTGTTTGCCACCTTTATAGTATAAACATGTAAATATATTTATGTACATATATCACAAATACCCGCGACCTCTTAGAGGTATATAGGTACCCTAGATGACGCCAGAGATATATTCTAAGTACTAACGTCATAGATGGTGAGTCCATCGCCGTAGCTCAGGCACGACTATACATACGCCTTTTGAATTTCAGACGTACGTAAGTTTCCTTCGATCATGGTGTAATTTAGGTTCAGAAAAACTCATCGGTACAGTCGGTACTCGAACTGCAATTTTAGTTGCAGGCGACTACTCGAATCACTCAGCCACCACGGCTCTTCTCTTCATTTGCATTCATCGGTCTATCCATATTAACTCGCCGTTTAGCTATAGCGTAGCGAACTAGACAGAATTTAATAATTTATCTGGGATTATTTATGATATTGATAACAGAGGGGAAGGGGGAGGGCCGGCGCAGCAGACGTTGCCAACGTTCCCGCATTCCTGGGTTGCGGGAGTCGATAAAACAACCGTTATCTCGCCTCGCGCTCAGCATCCCATGTATATTGCAAGTAACATAGCACCTTGCAAATTTACCACTTCTTGAGCATTTGATATGATAATAATCATTATAATGCCGCCGTGGTGGCCGAGTGGTTCGAGGCAACTCCCTGCGACACAAAGGTCGCAAGTTCGAATCCCGACTGTACCAATGAATCTGACCCCGTTTTTTTTTCATTCAAACAGCGTACAATCTATAACTTCAGGACGAAACCTAAATACGTTTGAAAAGAAATTCAATGACGGATAACATAGTTGGGCTTGAAACACGGTTGACGGATTTCAGCATACATCCCGTTAAAAAATATGTTGTATCCTGCCTTCCCCTTCCGGGATCCTTATGGAAAGGTGAGAAGTCTATCTGAAAAAGACGACAAAACACCGAACAGGCTAGCAAACCTTACGCAAGTTTATTCCGTACTGGGTAGATGTCCTGTTTTAATATTAAATCAGTTGGCGATATTTACGAACCTTATTAGTAAACAAACACTGCCAGTAACGGGAGCACTTACCTTAATGTGCTTTAAGATTGGAAGCTTCTGTTAGGAGTAACAAGCCAAAGTTAATAGCGCATTAGTTGGTAGATTTTTGAGTAAATTTATATATTATTTGATTGATCCGAGCAGTTGCCTGCAACACAAAAATTGCAAGTTAGAATCCCGACTGTACCAATGAGTTTTTCAGATCTCAAGTACAGTGATTAGTCACACCGCGAGTTTTACGGTGAAGGAAAACATCGAGAGGTAACCTGTATACGTCTGAGAAGCAATTTAAGGGCGTATGTATAGTCGTGCTTGAGGCCATGGACTCCCTTCGGGGACCCTTGTGGGAAGGTGCGAAAAAAACATAATAAAACATATATTTTTCGACTTATTCTCGACTTATATTTTAAGAGAGGTAGGGCATAACGGGTTTCCCGTTCGAATTCGGAGCTGCCCGACTGGGGCAGGACCTCCACCTTACAGAGGTCCGTAGCCAAATAACACAATTTTTTGTGTTGTGTTCCTACGCGGTGAATAAGGTTTCCAGTAATGAGCTCCTTGGGGAGGGGGAGGACACACTATAACTCTCCGAACAGAGTGGCAACGCGCAAGTGATAATTCGGTATCGTGAGCGTAAATTGGCTACGGTAACCGTTTCCCATCAGGTGGGCCGTATGCTTGTTTGCCACTCTTGTTGTATAAAAAAAAAAAAAAAAAACTTATATATTTCACTTTATACCGGACTAGCTGCGGTTTCACTCGCGTATAATTTTAATTCATTGACCGATTTTTTTTTAATAAGACAAAAATCTAATATCTATATAAACTTTAACATTCAGTAAAAATTTAGCTTTCTAATAGTGAAAGAACTTTTTAAATCAGTCAAATACTTTTTGAGCTAAATCGTAACAAACAAACCAACAAAAAATCAAATATTTCCTCTTTTTAACATTAGTTTAAATGAGTAGACAAAATTCTCTCGCGGCGTAAATGCTTGTATGACTTAAGTGTTGTGACTGACCAAAGTGTCCTTGAATTGTGTCAAGCGATTATGATCCTTACGTCACGATGATTACTTGAAGTCATACATCACACTTCGTAAATACTTACTTGCATGTAATAAAAATTACGATTCTATCTATAAGCCTTTTGGCATTAATATTTACCTGTTCTAATGATCGCGCATTCGATTCCCAGTGGCAACTAATGTGTTATGAGCAATTTTTTACGTTGTGTGTAAATATTAAATCATTCTAATAAAACTAGAACTAAAAGAAACTAAAATTCAAACTTCGAATGCGATCGCAGCGCTGCCTAAGGTGCACGACTATACATACGCCTTTTAATTTCTTCTCGAGAGTATGCAGGTTTCCTCTCTCACTAATCACTGCACTTAAGTTCAGAAGAACTCATTGATAAAGTCAGGATTAGAACGTGTAATCTTTATGTTACACGCAACACTCGAGCCACTCGGCCACCACGGCTCTAAGTGTGGATCAATCACTCAATCATCAGCCCACTTTAGTCCACTGCTGGACATAGGCCTCCCCGCATGAGCGCCATAGCGCCGTCTTCAGCTTGCCGCATCCAGCTTCTGCCAGCAGTCCTTCGCAGATCGTCATCCCACCTGGTCGGAGGACGTCCTACACTACGTTTGCCTAGTCGAGGTCTCCACTGAAGAACACGTTTACCCCAGCGGTTGTCGGTTCTTGTGTGGATATATATGTTTAAATATCATAAAATCGAATTGACGGCATTGCGTCATGAATATTATTAAAAATCATCATGGTTCGTGTTGTGGATCAATTTGTGGATACGATCAATTGTTACATCATGACATTTAGTGAGCATGTATGATATTCGTGTAATTTTGTGCTACTCATGCCGATAATAAATATTATCACGAATGTATGTAGGTTCCTTTTCGTATCTTAATACCGACTGTGTAGCTAGCAAAGTGGAATCCACACTGGTTAATTTCTCTTGACAATTTTTATCTGCACCAGGTATTCGACTATTAATACAATTGTATTGAATAATTGTAAAGATCAAGAAATGCATGCTACGTTAATTTGGTAGAAGTTAAAGAAAGATTAAAGAGTAAAGATGAGTAAATACAATACAATTCAAAGTGTGTGCAAGATGAGAAGACAGCGTAAGAAGATCACGTTCTAAATAACTTAAAAGACCTCGAAATCGGCGAGCATGTAGGAAGAGACAAGTGAATGAAGATGAATCGACAGGAGTCTCAAAATCTGAAAAGAACTGGCACTCTACCCCTCATTCTGTCTACCCAGTTGGGGACAGCGCAGCACAGTCTGTAGGTTCCTATTTCACTGCTTACCTATATTTTTAATCTCATAATGTATTAAAAATAAATGTATTTATAATCTTTGATAATACTTTATAATCAATCATCTTATCAGAATCGAACCGAATTATCTAAAAATAACGACCAAAATTCGTGGCGACTGATTGGGTTGAATAGTCACTATTGAGATCAAAATTTAAGGTTCTAAAATCAGCGTCATACTACATTGAACAAGTTGGAACCTAATTCTGTTTCTTCAAATTTAGGATATATTCCCAAAAACCGCCAACCTCCAGAAGTAACTGTTGGTGGGTTTGAGATGTCCTGTTCGATAAAGAATCCATTAACTTTCAATGTTATCTAACAAGACCTAACGCAATCGCCAAAGAACGATGCCGTATTTGAAGGATATTATTATCGCAATGACGTGATATCTAGGTATCAATCATTGCTATCGGTACTAAAAACTAAAAGTCACTGTGAAAATGCCTGCTTGCATAATGTTTATCGAGGAACTCCTTATATATACTGATGAGAACTACATAGGGCAATATAAGCTACTCACAATAGTAAAACAGTCAGTTCTCGCTTGGCCTTTGACCAAATAACACCAAAGATGAGTTTCGAAAACAAAGTAGTGGTCATAACTGGAGCCAGTGCCGGCATCGGGGCGGCTACAGCTATCCAATTTGCTAAGGAAGGAGCGGATGTAGTGATCGTTGGACGGAACCAGGAACGACTTGAAGCTGTCGCTGACAAATGCAAGAGTGTGGGGAAGCCCCCACTTGTTATCAAGGCCGACGTTGCTAACGACAAAGACACTGCAGGGATTGTTACAAAAACAATTGAAAAATACGGCAAACTAGATATCTTAATTAACAACGCTGGAATATTAAGATACACAGCAATACTAGATAAGAACGTGATACCCATTTTCGATGAGGTGATGAACACCAACTACCGCGCAGTGGTACATTTAACCAACTTGGCCGCACCTCACATTGTTAAGACTAAAGGTAACATAATTAACATTTCGAGCATTGCTGGGCAATCTCTACTTAGATCTTCAGCTCATATAGCGTATGGTGCATCAAAGGCTGCGCTGGACCACTTTTCCCGGAGCGTTGCTTTAGAATTAGCACCGCACGGCGTAAGAGTAAACGTCGTCAGTCCTGGACCGGTGCTGACAGATATCAGGGTCGCGGCAGGACAAGAGTCACCGATGGAAGAGCTACTAGGTTTAACCGCTCTCAAGAGAGTATCCGAATCAGAAGAAATTGGTGATCTCATCATGTTTGTAGCCAGTGATAAAGCGAAAGGCATTACTGGCTCTAACTATTATATTGATAACGGTTCGCTTTTGGTTGTTTAAGGGCGTACTTCTAATAAATATCGTACATGTAATTCAAGCCGTGTTTATTTTTGCGATGGATTGACACCTAAAAATATCTACGGCGGAAAGTGGTCGGGTAGGTACTACTTACACACATCTGGTTAGCCATTCAGGGACTCATGAGAATGCGTAAAGATATATTATAATTTCGTATGCAAAATTATATATATTAATAGATTCTCAACCTAGAAAGTAATAAAGCTAGACTGGACAGCTAGTATCAGTATATAAGAAAGTATCTCCTAAGTTATAGCACCACCACGGCTTCTGTTAAGACTAAAGGATCTAAATAAATATGTCAAAGTAACTGGTAACACTTTATTTAGATAGCGACAGATAATCTAAGCGGTTGACTGTTGACACAAATTTCACGTACCTCACGATTTTATATTTGAAATAAAACACGTTCTAAATATATGTTAAACAATTAGAAGAGCACCGTTGTCAATATTATAATTTGAACCTGTAATACTTTTTGCCTTATCACTAGCCAGGAACATGATTAGGTCACCTATTTCCTCTGGTTCGGACACTCTGTTGCGAGCTGTTATAGTTACCAATTCTTCCACCGAATTTTCCAACCCTGCTGCTGCATAAATATCTGTCTTTACTGGTCCGGGACTGACAACATTTACTCTTACACCATGCGGAGCTAATTCTAAAGCAACACTGCGCGAAAAGTGTTCCAAAGCGGCCTTCGAAGCGCAGTAAGCTCCAAATGCTGGTGATTTAAGTAAAGATGTGCCAGCGATGCTCGAAATATTGATTATACTTCCTTTAGTCATAACAATGTGAGGTGCGGTCAAGTTGGTCAAATGTACCACGGCCCGATAGTTGGTGTTCATCACTTCGTCGAAAATGGGTACCACGTTCTTATCTAGTATTGCTGTAAATCTCACTATTCCAGCGTTGTTGACTAATATGTCTAGTTTGTCGTATGTTCCAATTGTTTTTGTAACAACCCCAGCAGCTTCCTCGTCGTTAGTAACGTCGGCCTTGATAACAAGTGGGGGCTTCCCAACAGATTTGCATTTGACGGCGACGGCTTCAAGTCGTTCCTGGTTCCGTCCAACGATCACTACATCCGCTCCTTCCTTAGCAAATTGGATAGCTGTAGCCGCCCCGATGCCGGCACTGGCTCCAGTTATGACCACTACTTTGTTGTCGAAACTCATCTTTACAGGTAATTTGACAGAAGCCAAGCAAGTACTGAATATTTTATAATAACAATTAGCCTATATCGCACAGTATGTATAGTGTTTATCTCTGCATAGAATAATACAAAACCTCTGTTCGCGTCCGTCTGTCTGCTTGTCCTCCATACAACAGATTTGAATACGGTTTTCACTTCGGATGGAAGTTCGAAAGTTCGGAAGTTCGGAAGAACTTCTGCAATGTGTTTGTCACAGTCAGGGTTGCACTTCAAGAGGACATTTAGTGCAATGAGAGCGCAAGGTACAGGGGAGTGTGCGCGCGATATTGTCTTTATAAGCAGAGGTGTATAGGTAGTACCCACACACCCACTTTCCGCCAGAGATATATTAGCTGCCAACGTGACAGATGGCGAGTCCATCGCCGTTACTCAAGCACGACTATACATACGCCTTTTGAATCCCATTCTGTTTTTAACACTCCACTCGTAGATTGCGTGAATATCTGGTTGGAGAGCGAGGCAGTCGGTTCCGAGGTTGATCTCAGTAAAAGGTTTCAAGGCATCAGCAGAGTAGACATTTCGAATAGATAATATCAAGAAGCTCGTTGATCATTACCAAAAATATGGAACGCGTTTGATAGGGACTCGTAGGGACTCAATGACGCAGGTTAGCGAAGACGCGCAGGAGCCCTGGTAGAAATCCAATATTGCCCAGCATGGCCAGCAGCATATCATTGTCGACCCTAACAAAGGCTTTTCGGAAGGCAAAAAAGAGACGTCCACTTTCTTATTTTCACTATTCTTAATTATTTGTTTTGTTGAACTTTATAATAGCCTGTTTTTTTTAATTTTATTTAACTATTCTTTATTTTAATTTGTTATTTATCGGCAGTACTAAGTAAGACCCACGCCCAGTCGGGGTGGACTGCTAGTCATAATTCTGTTATCGTTATATATCACGTAAGGGTTCCCTCACAATTTATGTGCTATCAATATTTTGATAACTGTAAAGGTGAAAGAATTTTTAAAATCGGTCCAGTACTTTTGAGCCAGTTCGTTACAAACACACTTACACACATACTTACATACCAATCTTTCCTCTTTATAATATTAGTAAAAATAAAGAATTTAAAAGATAATATATACATACGAGAAGAATTTAAAAGATTATCGCTGAAGTAAAGCTTAACGTTTTAAATGCATTGACTTTATTTTATTTAGTACCCGATATCTTTACCTCATAATGTAAATTAAACATGCATGTCTGCAAACACTAGAAACGGTTAGATTAGATTATAAAGAGTTGCGCAATAATGAACAATCGGACATATTTTTCGCCGGTACCATTTTGATTTTATCTAGGTAGATGTCTTCCTCTGCATTCACACACTCGCATTGTATATCTGTATCGCCAACCTTACCGTTAACAAATCGGACATTAAGGAGGACAACATCAAGAGTACTCAAAACCGGCGAACATGTATGAAGAGATTGAATGTGGACGAAGCGAAAAATGGAATGAGAGACTCGACGTTATGATATGTATGTACAAAAAATCAATTTAATCTTTACAAATATTTATTTGCAATACAACGCTTATATGTTTATAGAAATTTCCTAACCTTGTTTCTAATCTTTCATACCGCATTGATATGACCTACAACAGGTCACTTCAACATAATTCCATTATCGATCGTGTAGTTAGAACCTGTAATACTTTTCGCTTTATCACTGGCCACGAACAGTATCAACTCCCCAACCTCTTCAGACTCCGCTAACTTGTTCAACGCCGTTTGATTCTGCAGTTTCTCAAGACCCCCTGCTAAGCCGGCAAAGTTGAATATATCAGTCTTTGTCGGGCCTGGACAAATGCCGTTCACTCTAACACCATATTGCGCTAAATCCAATGCAGAAATACGCGTAAAATGGTTCAATGCGGCCTTGGAAACTTTGTACGACATGTATTGAGGTCCTGTAACTCTGTACCCGGCCACACTGGATACGTTGACTATATTCCCACCTGTTTTGATCAAGTAAGGTGCGGCTATACTTGTGAGGAGCATAACTGCTCTCATATTGGTGTTCATAATTTCATCGTATGTATATATTAAATTGTCATCGAGGATACCAGCTTCTCTGATTATACCCGCATTATTAACTAAAACGTCGATTTTGCCATATTTGGCAATTGTTTTATCGATAATAGACTTTGCTTCGTCTTCTTTCGCGACGTCAGCTTTGATAACTAAAGGCTCTTTACCCACTTGAGCACATTGATCGGCCACTGAATTCAGTCGTTCTTCATTCCGACCTACAATTGCAAGGGCAGCACAC
The DNA here is from genome assembly GCA_945859725.1 of Drepana falcataria. Classification (NCBI taxonomy): domain Eukaryota; kingdom Metazoa; phylum Arthropoda; class Insecta; order Lepidoptera; family Drepanidae; genus Drepana; species Drepana falcataria. The sequence goes on along the minus strand of OX243941.1, from coordinate 1,246,853 downwards.
TCTTTGGCAAACAATATGGCTGTAGCAGCCCCGATACCAGCGCTAGCGCCAGTGATTATCACCACTTTATCACTGAAGCTCATGACTGCGTCCGACAGTTCCAGTGTTGCGAGATAAACTGACAGATGAAATTGTGTTCTATTTATGTTTTATTGATAAGCTATCAGGTTTTGCGATAACGTATGCTGCTCGACATCTATCTTGATATTGCTCGCGCTGAGTCCCTAACGGGGTATTTTATTTGAAATTTATCGATATGATTTTGAATCAGAATTTTATGCCATATTATAATTATCCAACGCAGGCTTCGTAAAAAATAAAGAAAAATATATAAAGTTATAATTCCTCACGCCTTCCCACAAAGTGTAACCACAAGATTTACAGAGAAACCATCGGAAGAAACCTGAATACGTTTGAGAAGAAAGTCAAAGACGTATGTGTAGTATTACTTGAGAAACGGCGTTGGATTCGCCTGTTACCTTGGCACCTGAAAATATCTCCGCGTGGTAGGTGTATCTGGGGGTACTACCTACACACCTCTGCCTACCCCATCGGGGACCCTCTTGGAAAGCTTCTAGTTCTTTGTCCAAATGCGTATAAGGTCAAACTCTGTGCCTGTTAGATAAACACGCAGAGATGGCGTCCCACAATCAAGTTACCGTTTGTATTGTACTATCATAAGTAAGGTCGGACCAGATTAAATTTATGCTCCCTAAAATAATTAATTCCCTTTAACTTCATTAAGAAACCCGCATAGGTGTAATTACAATGAACTGAGGAATCTTAATTGTCGAATTGAGCCTGGGACACACGAGCCACAAAACGACAAGCATTAATGCTTGACACATGGATGTCGATGAATATAAAGACGTCTGTAGATCTAGAAAGAACAAGCCCTCTACTGTCTGCCTACGGCTTGCTGATATATATGTATATGTACTTATCTTAATATATATACATTGGTGGGTGTGTGGGTATTACCTATACACCTCTGCCTACCCCTTCGGTGTGAGGATATATATATAAATTGCGTGTCATGTTGTTTGTCCGCGATGGGCTCCTAAACTACTGAACCGATTTCAATCAAATTTGCTCACCGTGTGCAGTTTGATCCAACTTAAAAGATAGAATAGCTTTCATCACAATTGGACCCGATAGGTGGCGCTGCGATCGTGTTTCAGGAAGTTTAACTTTTTCACCCGGGCGAAGCTGGGCGGGACAGCTAGTATAATATACGAGGATGAATGTGAAGCTAAAGAGGTCTGTAAATCTAGAGAGAACTAGGGCTCTACTCTCTCTACCTACACCATGACTTAATACGCAATTGGCGTGTTGATTTTTGTTTATTTATAAAAGGAAGTATAAAATTAAAAGTACAAAGTTGTATACGATATCCCTGCAGTACTTATGAACTGTATGAATGAGTAAACAACGCAGCCAAAAAGTCTCATCCCAAAAACGGGATAAAAAATCCGCTCGACGCACAATCGTCCATCCTTCCTGCGCGTATGTCTGACATTACACTACCGGTGCTTATTCAAGATCCCATAATGGGATGAATATATGGGTTAGTGTCGGTCAGGGGTCGCTCGACAATAAGACGTAATACACCTTATTGTGAAAGATGATCCGCAAGACAATGGATAACCTTCTTACTGTACCATTTCAATAGAACCTTGAATTAGCGGCCATGCCGTTATGGAAATTATTCACGGATTAACTTTTGTGCGTACATTAATGTTGTGTTTACAGCTGGAGCTTAAAGATAAATATATTATGTATATGTAGAGGACTCGAAACCGACATGTATGAAGAGATTGATGAATGTGGACGAAGCGAAAGAGGTATGTAAGTCAAGAGAGAACTGGCGCTCTATACTTTCTGGCTACCACGTTAGATACTCGGCGTGATGATATACATGTAGGTGCCTGCAACTTGAGAATTGCAAGTTCGATTCCTAACAGTGCCAATGAGTTTTTCTGAACTTAAGTACAGTGTGACTATACACCAGGAGCTTTACGGTGAAGGAAAACATTTCTTATTAAATTCCACACCAACGAAGTCGCGGGCACAGCTAGTATCATTATATAATGATATTATATATATAGATAAACGACACAAATCTCAGCCCTCAGCGCGAATCGAACCCGCGACATCAAGTTTTGCAGTCAGCAGCTCTAACTAACCAGACGTCCGACTAAAAAATTAAAAGTACATACCAGTTCTCTCTAGACTTACATACCTCTTTCGCTTCGTCCACATTCATCAGTCTCTTCATACATGCTCGTCGGTTTCGAGTACTCTTAACGTTCCCGTCCTTGAGAGTCCGATCTATTTGATCCAGGTAGTTGGAACGTGGCCTTCCTCTGCCTCTTCTTGCACACATTTTTGCTTTGTATATCTTTTTCGTCAATCTTTCTTCACTCATCCTTTCTATGTGTTAAAATTAAAAGAGTTCATTTAAAATATTTGATACGGGAAAAGGTCGCATCAGCCGCTGCCCGGGGGACTAACCACGACAAATCACCGTTGCCGACCACAATAAAACAAGTGTGTTAGCGTGAAAACGAATTATTAGGGGGCAGGGAATGCAATTTCCCTCTTACAGCGCCACCAATATGTCTCTCCGTCGACTAAATGAATAAAAATCAACCAAGCCGTCTGTTTGTACAAACGTAACGGGAAATGCACTGGGGATCGTGAACGAATGGAATTTGTTATTGGGTGCTTTTATCAGATCTACTGTAGTCTAAGAGCCAGTTAATGAACAGGATATGATAAGCGTTTATGGAAAGTTAATGATACGACATTATCGTAATGACGCCGACTCCTGCACTACTATTTTCACCTTTGGAGTAAAGCGCCAGTTCCCTCTAGACATATAGACCATTACCAGATACATTCAAATAATTAAGTATAAATTTAACAAAGCATGATGGCCGAGTGGTTTGAGTAGTTGCCTACAACACAAATATTGCAAGTTCCAACCAACAAGGTAGAAAACATCGAGAGGAAACCTGCTTGAGTGACGGCGATGCGATGGACTCGCCATCTGTCACGTTGATGTCAGTTGTCTGTCAGTTCGCCTGTATTGTATAGATAGTGTTGCTGGCATGATCGAAATTACAAATATGCACTGACGTGCGATCGGAAATCGCAAGATTCGTGGCATCAAACGCAAAAATTATAGCACTAGCGCGATTTAAAATGCCCGCTACTCCATCCATCGGACGACAGCTCAAACGTTCTAATTACATTGGCGCCAGACGGAAAATAATACTTCACATTTAATACAGACTAATATAGGGACGGTTTGACTGGAATTCGAAATGAGAAAAGTTTCAAACGAAATACACTGCAAACGAGTCAATATTAACTAGAAAACAGCTATTTTATTTGATCAAGTCCAACTGATGCGTTCACATTTATTTTGAACTCTATCTTTCAGGTAATAAGAGCTATAAATCTATTATTTTCATCGGCCTAAGTGAATTGTTAAGTAAAGCACGGCCAGGGCGTTCCGATAAAGTTTTTTCTAGTATGTTATTGCATATTCTATTTTACTCCAATGCATATTAGTTTTGTTTTCAAGTATCTGTGGTGCCGCTGTGGGCGAGTGGTTGGAGCAGTTGTCTGCAACGCAAGGATTGCAAGTTGGAATCGGGATTCGAACTTTAATCCTAGCGTTGCAGGTTAACTGTACCAATCAGATTTATTTAATTTATATTCGGTGATTAACCACAACAGCTTTACGGCGAAGCAAACTTACATACATACGTTTGAGAAGAAATTTTATGTAGTCTAGACTTTAACGGTCACGTTGCCATCTAAATAAATAAATAATAATAAATAATAAATACCTGGGACAGCTCCAGACAAATTGACCTAGTACCAAATTAAGCAAAGCTTGTGTTATGGTAACTAGACAACGATATATTTACTTAAATAGATAAATGTATCCCCGGTGAAAATAGTTAGCGAATTTTGGCAGGTATAAGTTCGAAGGTATCAATAACTTTTAAGTACAAATTCTACGCAGACGAAGTAACGGGTAGTGCTAGTATATCAAAAATAGACATAGAGGTATAGATAATACGTATGACTAGGAAATAGGAGAGAGATTTTTTGAAATGGTTAATTTTTCATTCGACCACTTAAATCCTCATTTCGAAAGACTCTTTATACATCACCAATTTTATGAGACAATTGGCGGAGATGTCTATGACACCCGCCATACAATTCCGTAGCGTGTAAAGCGTTGAATAGACAGTCATGTGTACACACCAATTTCAACTCTATTGCAAGTAATCAAAGGTCTATAATACAGCATAAAATGTGGAATAGCTTAAGAGACTAAGAACGTTCTATTTTTTAAATTTAAAAGTGTTATTCGAATTGGACACATAGAAAGGATGAGTGAAGAAAGATTGACGAAACAGATATACAAAGCAAAAGTGTGTGCAAGAAAAGGCACAGGAAGGCCACGTTCCAACTACCTGGATCAAATAGATCGGACTCTCAAGGACGGGAATGTTAAGAGTACTCGAAACCGACGAGCATGTATGAAGAGACTGATGAATGTAGACGAAGCGAAAGAGGTATGTAAGTCTAGAGAGAACTGGCGCTCTATACTCTCTGCCTACCCCGTTAGGGACTTGGCGTGATGATATGTATGTAAGTATGTTATTCTTTTTGGAATGGAATGGAATACTTTTTGGTAATTTGGAAATTGCTTCTTTTCAAACTGTGTTTTGCTACTTAATTAGCTTTTTTCTGTCTTTTGTTTCTTTTATTTCATAAACATGTATTTAGAAACTGGCATATTAATCTATCTCAGTATCAAAATTCATCCAAATTCAAAGGTACAAGTAATTATGGCCCAATGATTCAAGTAGTCACCTGCAGAATAAAGATAGCCGGTTCAAACCCGGCATTTTGGAACCACGGACCACAGTCTGTTCTCTCCTGAATACTTTTGGCATATTCAACCCCAAATTGAACCAATTCACATGTCAAAACATATTGAAATCCGACCGGACCCCTTGTTATTGAAGATTTGAGATTTATTTGGCAAGGGTCAGAAGTCCTCAATGGTCTGTATTGAATTTTAATATTTTTGATACTATTATTGCAATATTTGGGTTTGGATTGTTTGAGTGTTCTTGAGGTGAGTTTTCGGATTTTTAAAGCGTTTGAAATTTGCTTTATTGCTTATGTACATAAGGTTTACATTAATTGGAAAAGGTATACATGTATCCAATGAGTTTTGCCTGGGCTAAAGTACAGTGATGAAAATGTCGGGAGGAAACTTGCCATTCAAAGACGTATGCATAATCGTGCTTGAGAAACGGCGATGGCCTCACCATCTGTCACGTTGGCACCTAAATATATTTTCAGCGAAAAGTGGGTGCTGGATGAGGAGTGAAACTAAAGAGGTGTGTAATAAATCTTAAAATATGAACGATTGCTTAAACGTGGAAGTGAGACTTGGATTTTGACATCAATAAAAGGCATTGTTATAACTCTGCGTGTCTTTGAGGTCTTCTGCGGAAGTCGTGAAGATATACCCTTAATTTAGTAATATTCCTTCATTGAAAGAACGTCCTTATGGATGCTAAAACCTATCTCAAGTAATTAATTACCACTGTAATAATACTGGCCAAAAAAAATATGCACAATAAAAAAACTAGAACTTAAAATTAATTGAAACTGACACTCATGTCATGTTTTGATAATATGCTGCGCCATCTTGTTATTTTCAAAAATGGAATATTTGTCACATTCCCAGCGCGCCCATAATGTATCCGACCAACTTTAGTATGCACACTCGATATTGTTTCTTTGAATTTTAAAATACGATCACCAGCTTATATTGAACGATAATAAAATATATCAAAAATCTTATTTCAAAGGGACACGTGCGAAATTCCAATGGCAAATCTATTTGCGAGAACTAGAATACGTTTGTGATGCATGATATGCTTTGGGGGGCGAATGGTATCGGGATTTGGTGCAACTTTATATTTTGCTACTGTTTTAGCTCTTATTTATACGTGACATAGCGCGCAATATAATAATTCTTGTCTTTATTTAATTTGGCACGAATGTGGCATTCACGTTTACGGAGAATGTTTCGTAAATATTTTAAAATATGCAAATGCTTACTTCGCAAATGTATCCTCTGTTATTGTCAATTCAATTGAAGAATGTTTGTATGTGTAAGTAGACGGCATACGTACCTATGTGTGGGTATAAGGAAATGTCTTGCTTTAAAATAATGACAGCTGAATATATACATATAGATTATTCTATATATATACATATATATATATATATATATATATATATATATATATATATATATATATATATATATGTATGTATCTCACGCCTTCCCACTAGGTTTCCCGAAGGGATGTATAGGTAGATACTACACCCAAACACCCACTTTCACTATATGTTGGTGCCAACGTGACAGATGACGAGTTCATCGCTACTCAAGCACGTCTGTACATACGCCTTTGAATTTCAGACATATGCAGGTTTCCTTTCTATGTTTTCCTTCACCGTAAAGCACGCGGTGTGATATTATATAAAAATAATTAAGATCGTTACCAATCATACGGCCCGTCTGTTTGGTAAGCGGTTACCATCGCCTAAGTCGCTCATCACTCTCCAACTTTAAGCATTATAAGTAATAAACTGAGTACCTTGCGAAGGCGTATAGAAAAAGATGGATTAACTCTGAAGCGTACATACTAACATTCCCCATTAAATTGGGCTAAAATTGTTTTCCAAACCAAGAAACTGACAGTGAACGCGAATGTAAAAGAAAAACCGCATAACTTGACGTGTGAGTCCGGGATGCATAAAACTACATACACGCAACTAGGAATAGATAGCCAATAATTTTGGAGGAGGTATTTTTGACACTATTACTGTTACGGACACAGCAAGCATGCGGCTCGCCTGATGGCAAACGGTTACCGCTGTTAACCGATGGACTCTTGCAACACCAGGGTATCTCTTGTCTCTTCCTGAATTCTTTAATGCATACAGTTTTTCAGCCTATCCTAGATGACCGGGTTGCGAATTGTCAAGTCTTTAAGAGATTTAATATTTTGCTAGAGGATGATGTCCCCCCTACAAACATTAGCCCAAGCTGAGCCAGTAACGAAAAAATACCACCAGCTTACATACTTAATCAAGTTTAATTTTCTTCCAAATTAGCGTCGTTGACCACGTAGGCGTGTTAATTTACAAATATATATAATTTTACTGATTCCCCAAGCCCACGTAATGCCACATCCAAAATGTACTTATTCCATAAAACAAGCCAGTATTACCGCACAATGACCAGAGGTCCCCCTTGGATTTGCACGTCCTGTATTTGGAAAAAAGAATAGAAAATGAGCATGTCAGTCAAAGAAATGGACTGCTGAAACCACTGCTACTGTAGTTAAACTTTTGCATTTGGATTCAGTTTTTCAAATATAGAAACATACTAACTGTCATACGGTTCATATTTTTTTTAGTATGGACGTCTCTCATTAACTCACTGACCCGTAACTAGACAGCCTTTACTACAGTTTTTGATAGACTTAAATGTATACTCGTTTTTGATTAAACGTAATATCCAGATCCACAACAAAACATACTCTATGTAACTGAATAACTATTATTATTATTATGACATTCCAAAATTCCTAAACATTTTACTTAACAGAAGGTTCTTCCAACAGAAGGAATTCTGAGATTCGATCCGGTAAGGAACTTAACTTTTAATCCTTACTATTAGTTCAATGGGAAGTTCAGAGATTCAACTTCGTTTGTTTAATACCAGATTTCGACTCACATAAAACATGAATGTCTGAAAAAAAAATCGAATTGAAATAAAACCGTAATCCGTCGAACTAAAATCGAGAGCCACTCTTCTGTATAATTACGCCGAAATTTTCGGATACCCTCGAAAGCTGAATCCTCGAGTGCTGGCATATTCAAAAATTTCAATACAAACCGCTCTCCGAGTGGGGCTTTACTCGAGCAATAGGGACCTCAAGTTTAGACAGCCATATGACACTTAATCTAGGCTTCTTAGTTTATAGGTGACCGTACACCCTTCTGCTGTGAGATACAATATAACAATCTCACTAACGTTATACAGATACGAATTAAGGTTCATCTTTTCGAACGCTGAGCGCATAATTGGTAAAATTTTGTTTTCAGATAGTTTCTGCTTCAGGATCGGACAAGGGTATAGTTTTGAGATTACTGTAATATTGATTATACATCACAAAAGTATGCGAAGATACGTTGAAGAAGAGGCAGAGGAAGACCACGTTCCAAATTCCAAAAAATACCTAAGATCTAACACTCTAGGATGGAACGTCGATAGCACTCGAAATCGGCGACATGTATGAAGAAACTGATATTTGTGGACGAAGCGAAAAAAGTCTAGGAAGAATTGGAGCTCTACTATCTCTGCTTTCCCCTCTCTGGGACTCTATATGATACTAATGTAATTATGTATGTAATTTTATAAACTTAAGGACTACTCGTCATCGCCCAACTGCAGAGTTATTGACAGCACCTCGTAGAAGCCCTTTTTTCTCAACCTTAATTATTATTAGTCAAACTGCGTATCCGTGTGTCTCGCGTATTATCGGCTGCAAAGGGAGGCATCAGGGAGCTGATATCAAAAGATACCTCATCAAAAATGAACGACTTATGTCGAGACGAGAGTGCCTGAAGGCTCGCGTTTTTGCCCGCTTCTGTTTAGATACACAGGACTAGTGAGCGGCTCAGAGGATTTTTCAATGTTTGATTACCTGGTTGGTCTAGTCGCCATGTGCCTGCCGCGTCTTGGATCGCTGGTTTGATACTCGTTCAGTTGTTTTATTTTGGCGAGATTTCTCGGTCACTACATTGTGAATACTGTAATAAGTATTAATGATTTTTTAGGTCACTTTAGCACAATAACCATGTATTATTTAACTTTAGGTATTTGGATAAAGTTTTTTTATATTTGTCAAAAAATATGTTCATTTGAACTTCATTATTCTGTCTGAACTTCTGAGAAGTAGACAGTTTTATATCGAAGTCTTTAGTCTGTCTACATCTTAGATATTGATAATCATCATCATCATATCATCACGCCGAGTCCCTAACGGGGTAGGCAGACAGTATAGAGCGCCAGTTCTCTCTAGAATTACATACCTCTTTCGCTTCGTCTTCATTCATCAGTCTCTTCATACATGGTCGTCTGTTTCGAGTACTCTTGACGTTCCCGTCCATGAGCGTCCGATCGATTTGATCCAGGTATTTGAACATGGCCTTCCTCTGCCTCTTCTTGCACACACTTTTGCTTTGTATATCTGTTTCGTCAGATATTGATAATGCAGCATATATAAATAATAATGAAGTAAATACTCCTAATTTTGAATTCGGTTAAAAATGTTCATCGAAACATGCCTTGCTTAATCAGTCCCAGTTTGACATACGCACGATTTGCTCGACTATTTATACCCTTATCACCTGAGCAATAAAATCTAAATTTAAATCTCGAATAGCCGTTTTGCAAACCCCTTAATGAAACGTGAAAAATTCAGTAAGAGGATGGGAGGTGTACTGGCTGTCTCGCTTGCACACGTGTGTCATTCAACTTCAAATCATAATAGGGTTTACAATTTTAATGTGTAGGCTTCTTAAGACTGTGTCGTTTCCATCCTATTGAGAAAACAACTACCCCAATGCGTCAATTAATTGGGGTTTCTTATGAGCGTTGTATGGTCGTGGCCGCTTAGCTCGAGTAGTCGCGTACAACACAAAGAACGTAAGTTCGAATCCCGACTATGCCGGTGATTTCTTCTGAAGTTACGAAAGTGATTAGTGACACCACGAACTTTACGGTGACGGAAAACATCGAGAGGAACCCTGCATACGTCTGAGAAGCAATTGAAAGGTGTATGTTTAGTCGTGCTTGAGTAACGGTGATGGACTCGCCATCTGTCACGTTGCTACCTAACATATATCTCTGGGCTTGAGGATATATATATATATATAAATGTACCTATTAATAAAAATACACTAGCCTTAGGTTTTGTTTCATTACGAAAATACCCTGTCCAGTGTCATTATAAGCAAATAAATAACCCTTTTGTCATGGTTAAATCTGTAATTACTTAAACATATGACTGGCCAGTATTTTGCAATAAAAAAAAACAATGACAGAAATAAAAACTAATGACGCACAATCGCTATGTCATTCCAGTTAAATCAAAACACTGGGCGCGGTAGGCTGGTAATTGTAATAAAAGATGAAAGATAGATAATCATTATCGTAGGGTGGTATTTAATTTTCGTAATAGATTTAAATTGAAATATTTTCGTGTTTCATACACTACAGGGTGTGTTGACAACGTTAACCATCTAACGTTTTTAATCCGGTTGATTAGAAGTCTAGCATAACAGTAGGGCCCTTCTACTCATGTTGCAGGTTCGATTCCGCATGTAGCTAACACTTGTGTGATGAGGATTTCTTCTTCTTTTCGCCTTCCCACAAGGGTAAGATCCACACACCCACTCTCCGCTATAGGTATATTTTAGGTGCCAACGTGACAGATGGCGAGTCCGCCGCCGTTACTCAAACACGACTATACATACGCCTATAAATGTATTTTAAAAGGTATGCAGGTTTTCTCTCGATGTTTTCCTATGATAACTGTATGAAAATTTATTCAGTAGTTTTTGAGTTCAGACAGACATACGCAGGGACTTTGTTTAATGATTTGAAATGATAAACATATTATATAACCCAAGTAGTAATTAAACAACTGATAACATACGTATATACATATGACGTCATAATAATTAAAGCTTTTCATTGAATATTTAAATCACATAAAACATTCGTATCGCAGCTCATTCGCCAACAATTAACGACACACAAACACGCCACTATTCCATATACTCCCCGCCAAAGGGTTGAACGTAAGATTTTGAATTTAACTAGTTTGGTGAACCAGTACCAGAGCCGTGATAGCCGAGCGGTTCGAGTAGTTGCCTGCGACACAAAGATCGCAAGTTCGAATCCCGACTGTACCAATGCGTTTTACTGACTTTGCCGGTAAAGCTCGCGGTGTGACTAATACACCAACCTTAATGCGTTTGCGTATGACATAAGTCTTTAATAGTAGGTCCGTAGATAGACATTCAAAAGGCTCTGTTCCACAGACATATATAAATAAAAAAAAAACTGTAATGTACTCATAATGGAAAGTATAAGTGTACATAACCCAATAACAAACAAAATCGAACGACCCCACCCATATACAAAAACATAATTAAGGTCACGACACACCTTCCCATAAATCACTTTGGCGAAGCAATCACATCTAATACGTGTGGATCGCACCCACTAATAGTAGAGAGGACATATTTTATTAATTACACCCACGTTATCACGAAATATTGCCTTTATGCCCCATATTTGCATATCGTGTTAGTCTATACGAAGCCATGGGAGCGGTTGAGCATGCGATGCTATTGCGGCCAAGGTATGAGAAAACAGCGAATGGAGGTTGCTTTACACTTAATATCATCTTCAATTAATATTATTGTCTTTTTAAAGAGGTCTCGCGTCGTCTTATCTAAGCATCTCGTGATAGGCTGGAACATATATCACTCGGAGAATCAGCATTGCTATCCAGCGTGGCAATGCTGCTAGTCTTCTTGGCACGTTGCCTCGGGATACGGACTTGGGTCAAATTCGGGTCATATAGTCATATAATAGAAGAGAAAAGATGATAGGCCATTTTATTCCACATGATAGCTTAGACAAGGAAAGGCAGAGGGGAAGAGAGGAAGAGGAAGGCCAAGATTAACATCATGGTCCAGATCAAAGAAAAAGTGTCTCTCATGACGTATAGGGAGGTCAAAGATGTTGCGCTGGACAGAAGAAAATGGAAGGGACTGCATCAGAAACACCGACAAGAGACCAGCTCTTAAATTGATGATGATGTAAATTTCGATATCATAGATTAAAATATTAACTTTATCTGTTAGAAACAGGAACACTTAATATTATATTATTAAAAGCAGGTAGTCCAGACAAGTCAGACAAGTAAAAATCCAGGAAAGTAGGTAATTCAGGTAAAAGTTAATCCCGATAAGAAGGTAACCCAGGTAAGAACATTATTCAGGTAAGTGGGTAATTCAGTTGGTAATGTAATCCAGGAAAGTAAGTAATCCAATTAAAAAGGTAATCCAATTAATAAGGTAATCCAATTAATAAGGTAATACAATTAATAAGGTAATCCAATTAATAAGGTAATACAATTAATAAGGTAATCCAATTAATAAGGTAATCCAGGTAAGTCTTGACGCTCTACTCTGCCTGTGACACGTGTACATTTTTATTATTAAATCAACTATACACGTCGCTTGTAACTTAAGCCGGCATATATATGATGGACATTTGGGCGTATTCATCGAATTATGAACGTGACCGTTGGCCAAAGTTATTTTTAAAGTAAGCGATAGAGCCACGTCTCGTGATTTGTAATACGCCATTTGTGGAGGGATTACACTAATTAATTAATGTTTATATCACATTTAGAGCCATGGTGGCTGAATGGTTCGAGTAGTTGTCTTGAGAAGCTTGCACGTTCGAATCCCTACTGATCCCCATTTATTTTTAAAAGTTACGTCAAGTTATTAGTCACACCACCAGATTTGTTGTGAAGGAAAATATCGAGTAGAAACCTGCATACGTTTGAGAAGAAATTCAAAAGAACTCACTCAAAAAAAATTACTATTTAAATCAAATTTTACGCGAGTGACACCGGGGGACTAGCATAGTATATGTAGTTACTAATGAGAGGGGTAAATCATATATGTCTATAAATTCAGAGGTATCTTGTATTGCTCTAGATTCACAAGTTTCAAGTGGCACCCCTGTATTGATTAGTGCAAATCAAACAATAACCTCTAAGGTGGCAACCCTTGTACCGGGCATGTCCAACTTGTACCTTTTGAGTTCTGGTGAGTAGGGTGACTATTGTTTAGATTTTATTTATTCAATTAATGAGAGGTACCTACCTACACTGATAATAAAAAAAAAACCCGTGTACTTACATAAGTACGCGTACATACGCGCGTGAGAAGTTATACTTCTTTGGCATCATTAAATAGTTTTTAATTGCATGCAAATAATTAATTACAATAAAAAAATAGTTTTTAATTGCATGCAAATAATTAATTACAATAGACATACATACATACATATCATCACGCCAAATCACTCACAGGGTAAGCAGTTAGAACGAGATGATAAATAATAAAAAATTACAATAGACATACATACATACATATCATCACGCCAAATCACTCACAGGGTAAGCAGTTAGAACGAGATGATAAATAAAAAAACTGCATGTATACAGAATCTTTGTGTGTCCGCAGACATTATTGCGCTACAGGAGACTTGGCTTTTACCACACGAGATAGCACTACTAGGTAGTCTAGATTTTATGTTCGGTTATAGTGGGAAATCTGCTGTGGATACATCAACGGGGATATTGCGAGGACGACCTTACGGGGGCGTGGCCCTTCTATGGAGAAAAACGAAGTTCAAGAAGCACACGTCACTCACACGGGGGTTATAAATATAGAGCAAAAAAATATTAAGTTCTTTCCAAACACTCCATTTAGAGTTTAGACAATGGTAACCGTTTCCCCTCACGTAGAGTCGTATGCTTATTGCCACGAGTGAAGTCGCGAGCCAACACTAGTCACTTAGTCAGTCTAACATCCTTATATTGTCCATGATCTATCCGCGTATTGAGACATCAACCCAAGGTTATCCTGTTACTTTATACAGGCTTTGATACGATACTGTTTACTATCAAAGGTACTTTGTTAAAAGCGGGTGTATGGGTGTATGGGAGTAAGGATGTATGTATGCCATACATACATCCATACATACATCCATACATACATCCATATATCCATCCATACATCCATACATCCATCCATACATCCATCCATACATCCATCCATACATCCATACATACATCCATACATACATCCATACATACATCCATAGATACATCCTTACTCCCATACACCCATACACCCGCTGTTGTGTGTTTGGACGTATGGATGTATGTATGGATGTATGTATGGATGCATGTATGGATGTATGTATGGATGTATGTATGGATGTATGGATGCATGTATGGATGTATGTATGGATGTATGTATGGATGTATGGATGTATGGATGAATGTATGGATGTATGTATGGATGTAGGTATGGATGTATGGATGTATGTATGGATGTATGGGTGCATGTATGGATGTATGTATGGATGTATGTATGGATGTATGGATGAATGTATGGATGTATGTATGGATGTAGGTATGGATGTATGGATGGATGTATGGATGGATGTATGGATGGATGTATGGATGTATGGATGGATATATGGATGTATGTATGGACACACGTCACTCACACGGGGGTTATAAATATACAGCAAAAAAAATTAAACACTAGATGGCACTGTTTTTCGAGACTTAATGAGCGGTTAAGCAGACGGCTTCATACTGTTAATTTTGTGTCACAGGTGCGCGCGCATCTTAAAATTTCACTCTCATAATTTTTCATAACGCGCCTAAAGAAGTATAACTTCAAAAACACATGTTACAATTTAGCAATAAAGTAATTTTTAAAGCATTATTTATTTAATTAGTTCATAAATTATATAATTAAATTATAGCATACATTTATATTGGTTTGTATATATATAACCAACTGCGACCATAGTATGACAACTACTACCATGTATTTATATTTAGAACTACTAGGCTTCAACTACATACTTAGATATCTAGGTAGTTGGAACGTGGTCTTCCTTTTGTGATTTTGAATTTTACCTCGGCTAAAAAATGTCCTAATATAAAAGACAAGAAGCCATACGGAAAAAAATCTGTGGAAAATCCAAACTTTTCCCAGAATCAGTGCCACCCTAATACCAAGATTCGACCAAAGGTTGTTTGCATAGCAAGTTGGTGACCTGTATTGACACAAATAATTTGCCCCACGATTACACAACTCGCAGTTATTAGCACAAAGATATTCTAATTGATGTGTGCTCAGGTCTTGCGGTTGTGTTTATAATTATGCTTGCCTTATGTATGGACTTGCATTTATGTAGGTACTTCTCTCATCTCTGGTACGCGGCCTGCGTGGTAAATGACCATAGATAAGAAGGGGTAGGAAGAAGTGTATAGGTAGTACCCACACACCCACTTTCCACCTGAGATATATTATTGGTGCCAACGTGACAGATGGCGAGTCCATCGCCGTTTCTCAAGCACGACTATAAATATGCCTTTGAATTTCCTCTGAAACCTGCATGCGTAAAGCTTTACCCTAAAGCTCGTGGTGTGACTAATCACTGTACTTAAGCTCAAAAAAACTCTTAGGTACAGTCGGGGCTCGAACTTGCAATCTTTGTGTTGAATGCAACTACTCGAACCACTCAGCCACCACGGCAATACCACGGATATTAAAAGAATATATTTAATTCTTTATGTAATATACAATTTTACACCTGTAAATTCGTGAGATATATCTAGCGTTGCATAAGTTTAATAAATCCAATCCGCGACCATCACAAAAAGCAGAAGCAGTATTGCTATTTGATACATACATACATATGCTCATGCCGAGTCTCTCATGGGGTATGCAGAGGGAGCAGAGCACCAGTTCTCTCTAGAATTACACTTTTCGCTTCGTCCTCATTCATCAGTCTTTTTATACATGTCCGTCCTTGAGTGTCCGATCGATTTAATCTAGGTAGTTAGAACGTGGCCTTCCTCTGCCTCTTCTTGCACACACTTAAGCATTGTATATCTGTTTGGTCAATCTTTCTTCACTCATACTTTCAATGTCCAAGCCAACCTAACCTGCGTTAGTTCATATTTACAATCACGCCCTTGTTCGCTATTTAATCCATTGACAATATGAGTATCAGTATACTCATGATAAGCATGGCAGCACAGGGTATGGCGGAACTTGTTCAATAAGCGGGCTGTAAGTTTGTGTCAACACAACATGTTGATGAGTTTCTGAATTACGCGCTTTGGTTACTCAAACTGAATGGATCATTGTTGACTGGCTGTTGATATCATCCTTGTATTGATATTGAGAGGAAATAAACACTATACTATATTTAAGAGATGTAGGGCATAACGGGTTTCCCGTTCGAATTTGGAGCTGCCCGACTGAGGCAGGACCTCCACCTTATAGAAGTCCGTAGCCAAATAAATTCCGCGGTGAATAAGGTTAATGTGCTCCTTGGGGAGGCGGGAAGGATTGTTATATTGTGTTTGTAGCAGAGGGATTAGTCCCATTATGCTGCCAACACAGTATAACTCACCGAACACAGTGGCAACGCGCAAAGGATACTTCGGTATTGTAAGCGTATATAGGCTTCCATCGGGTGGGCCGTATGCTTTTATGCCACTCTTGTTGTATAAAAAAAAACTATAGATTACATATGCTGAGAGCAAAATGTGGTCTCCATAACTTAAAATAAAATTGAACGGCGTGGCAGACCAAGCAGTTACTATACGGCTACATTGCAGAGATAACAAGGTCTTGGTGAACTAGTGTACGGTCGCAATGTGTATGACAGAGCAGAGTAGAGTAGTAGATATATCAGAGTTACTTTAGAACACACCATGAGCTTGAACATACCGTGAGCTTTACGGCGAAGGAAACCATTACAGGGAAACCTTCATACGTCTGAGAATAAATTCAAGGAAGTATTTAGCAAATTGCAAGATTATATATATACCTCGGAGGTCGTAACGTTAAAACAGAGATTTATTGCACAACAAGCTTGTGAAGTGAAGGAAAACATCGTATGATAACCGGCATTTATCCCAGAAGAAATAATAGTAATGTATAGTCATGCTTGTGAGACGACGGACTGATGAGCTCACGTTGGCACATATATCTTCGAAAGCGAAAAGAGGGTGTTACACCTCTTTTATAAAGACACTTGGAATCTACATATTGGTATAAAATGGCAAGTAATGTACCTTCGTAAAGATTGTAGCTACAACTAATTGCCTATGCCATACCAATGCAATACCATACGAATGCTATTTGTATTCCCACTTGTTTTTATTAGAGTAAGATATTTGTCAACCAACTTTTATAATTTTTTTTTTATTAAGTCTAGTCATCAGTGTTAAGTGATTACTCTGTGTAAGCTGTCTCACACCTGTTATTAGTGAGTAGGCTAGTCTGTATTATAGTTATATTATTTTTTTATGTAACATTTGCCTCTGTTGGTGTGTCAATAAAGTAAAAATAAAAAAAATACCAACCAATTTACTCGTATGTCATTTACGTCAGGAAAATCATAATTTATTTTAATGGGATTACATTATCTAAATATGAAAATATCGATTGCAATTACACAAAACCTGCATTATGTATCTTTATTAGCATAACAAGAGTTTATGACCACCGTGGTGGCATCCGACGGGAGATATCTCAATAGGCGATCACAAAGATATCTCTAACCCTCGATAAATACGGTCTAAAATTGCTTAACATCATATCTCTCTAACATTTCCAAGAAGAACACTCAGCAACACAGTGTCGATACACAAGAATGTATCGCACAACAGAATAACCCAGTTAGTTACAATTTAGGGTAGATGGAAAACCTTAGCGTAAAAAGGGTTAAGCTAAGTCACCCCTGCTTGTGTTAGGTAATTATTCTATTGTCATTTTATTTATATTTTGCGAAGATATCTTCTAATAAAGTTTAAGACGGAGAGCAAAGGAGGAATTTTAAGTGCTATTTTATGTTAATTAAAAACCATAGTGTATCGGAGAGAGTCGTAAAACAACAAAGTTTGATTTCATTTGCATTTTTTGATGTATTTTCAGTTACTTTGTTATGATTGTATGAATTTAAGGGGTCAAACAGTATGCTCATAATATGGTCAATTCTTATTATATATTTATATATATATAAGGATACAAACTCACAATATGCACATATATCATCACCCCGAGTCCCTAACGGGTTAGGCAGAGGATATAGAGCGCTAGTCTGGTCTAGTGGTTAGAGCTCCTGACTGGCAAACTTGAGGTCGCGGGTTCGAATCCCGCTGAGGGCAGATATTTGTGTGATGAACATGTGATGAGATGAGTATTTGTACCTTAGTTTTGGATCTCCTATGTATTTATGTATATATCTATCTATATAAGTAAATATATCGTTGTCTATTTACCATAAGACAAGCCTTGCTTAATTTGGGACTAGGTCAATTTGTGTGGAATTGTCCCAAGGTATTTAGGAGCATACAGAAGAAATTGATATATAAAGATGTTCCTACCCGTGGCCAACTTAAAACAACTTTATGACACATGTGTGTAATATATATATGTATGTGTGTTGGCATGTTAAGGCAAATATTTGTCTACAACTGGTCATTGCGCTTTCATACAGACGGACAAATGTTGACCAACTGTAAGGGAATGCCCAATGGTGCTGCGTTTAGATCATGGTAAATAGAACACGCTACATAGATGAGAAGAAAATATTCACTACTGGATATTATTAGCGAGAAAATCAAAGCCGTAGTAGACGAACTATTTAGGTAATCTGAAAATGTGAAGGTACTTCTTGTATCTTAAGAGAGGTAGGGCATAACGGGTTTCCCGTTCGAATTTGGAGCTGCCCGACTGGGCAGGACCTCCACCTTATAGAAGTCCGTAGCCAAATAACACAATTATTTGTGTTGTGTTCCTACGCGGTGAATAAGGTTTCCAGTAATGAGCTCCTTGAAGAGGGGGGAGGATTGTTACATTGTGTTGGAAGCAGAGGGATTAAACCTATTATGCTGCCATCACACTATAACTCTCCGAACAAAGAGTGGCAACGCGCAATTGATACTTCGGTATCGTGAGCGTAAATAGGCTACGGTAAACGTTTCCCATCAGGTGGGCCGTATGCTTGTTTGCAACTCTTGTTGTATAAAAACAAAAAAACAAAAAAAACTTCACACTTTGCCGATACCCCGAAACGGTAGGCAGAAGTATTCGACATGCTCTATTTGCCAGACATATATTTAGATACCACCGTGACAGATGGCGAGTCAATTTCCGTTTTTAAAGCACGACTATACATACGTTGCTTTCCTTCACCGTAAAGCCCGTGGTGTGATTACCACTGTACTATCATTGGTGCAGTCGGGTTCAAACTTATAATGTTTGTATTGCACTCGCACCACTAGGCCACCACGGCTCTTCTTCAAATAATCATACTGTATAAACTAACTCGAAACCGGCGAGCATGTATGAAGAAACGAAGCGAAAGAGTACAAGCCTCTTTCGCTTCGTCCACATTCATCAGTCTGGAGAGAACTGGCGCTCTATTCTCTCGGCCTACCCCGTTAGCGACTCGGCGTGATGATACGTACGTATGTATGAACAAATATCCAGTAGTTCGTTTCAAGTTATAAGCCCACTTGCCAACCTAGTTGGCAAGTGTGAACGCAGCATGGGGTCGTAATGATGTCCTATTGACTGCAAGCCGGTCAGAGCATTGAAAGAAACATCTTCCGGTCAGTGTAAACAGAGCCTAATAGGCAGCATTCACCATCTCCCTGACTGAGCTGTGATTGCGACTTTAGGATACGTGTGTAGCCAGTTTTAGTATTTAGATCAATTTACTTTAGGTATATAGTGACGTAATCTTTAAATAAATATAGAAATAATAAAAGATAAGAAAGATAAGAATAGAATCTATAAAATAAATAAAATTGTCGTGGTGTGACTAGTCACTGTACTTAAGTTCAGAAAAACTCAGTGGTACAGTCGGGATTCGAACTTGCGATCCTTGTACAAAGTCCAAGAGTCGTGGGGGTCGTGGGGGTCTTAAGATGTGTATAAATATATCGTTAAACAGATCTCGCCTAAGCATCTACAGTAACAATAAGAGTTGAGTGTCTTTAACAGTGCCGTGTAACCAATTGTATGCTAACAAAAAACTTTGCTCTGTGAAAAAGCGCTAACTGCTAAACTCCTCTGAACTTTATTTAACTTGTCATCGGTGACTTTATTTAGGGCTTTTAAGTGAGCTTACACACTTGGTACAAGACTGTTGGGGAATTTACGACTTTTTACAATTACAAATTATAACTATAATTAGTCTTAGGTAACCTGTTTCTTGATAAAGGAATATATATATATAACTAGCTTAGGCCCGCGTCTTCGCCCGCGTGGAGTTCGAAAAAGTAGCTTTGGTAATTTTCCTGCTAAAATCGGTTCAGCCGGTATGCCGTGAAAGAGCATCATACATTATAATATAAGAACTGAATTTTTCAGGATAAAAAAAAGAGGTAGCCTATGTCCTATTTCCTAGGCATAAGCTATCACCATTTCAACTTTCAGCCAAATTGGTTCAGCCGTTTGGCCGTGACAGAACCGCAAACATTCAAACTTACAAACTTTCACATTTATAATATTAGTAAGATAAGATAAGATTATTTCGTGTTTTTTTTATTTCCATTTGTTGTGCCCTCTCAAATATTTGAGCAAATGTCATATTTTTTAGACAACCTGTACCTGTATTTATGACCTTTAATATAGAAACCCGAATAAACCATCTACAGTTAGTATTTAAAAAAAAATATTATTCACATAATTTGTCTCTTTTTGAATTTCATGAACAACATGCCCGCTGCGCTTTAGCCGACAATGTACACGCTACCCAAGAGCTTATGCTAATAAAATGATATTGTTTTCTTTAGAAACTCCTATTAATTAAGAAGTGTGACAGTCATTTTATTAATCCACCAAGGAAAGCTGTGTTTGAGCTATTAATGTCTCAAAGTTTGCTCCTTAACGGACGCAAGGTGCGAAATAATAATAACGGTTATTTATTCGAGTTAATAATTCTTAATTTAAACAAGTTTCTTGTAATGTTTTTTATTTATTTCCATTATTTTCTCAACCGTAACTCGAAGTAACTCTACGAGCTATATATTTATTTTATAAATGTGAAAGAAATTGTGTGGAAGTATTAACTCTTCTTTAAAAAATATGACATTTCAAGAACATAATTAAAACCGATCGAAGGCTCAAGTATTATATATAATGTTACGAGTACATTAAACGAGCGAGCATGTACGAAAAGTTGGTGAATGTGGGTGAAGCGTGAGAAGTCTGTATGTCTAGAGAGTGCTGGCGCTCTAATATCTTTGTAGGTAGAGATGATCTTGATGCTAATTATGCATGAATCTTTTACTTTTTACCTTAATTAAAATACTAATTTACCTTCGTTAAAAGTTTGTGACATCTAAAAGAATTTCTCCTAATCTTCTCCTTATTGTGACATATGATGTTAGCTTTTATTAAAGTCCATGGCCATTTAAAATAATTTGTTTTATCAAATGGGTTACAGAGGAATGCTTAAATAGTAAGCAATATACTATAAATGTAATTTACTATAAGGACTAGTGCATTTGCAGCTGAATATTAAACACTGAGGTATATAAGTTTAGAAAAAAATATACCGTACCGTAGTTGCTATCTTTGCATTACGTACGACCTCATCGACCTTGGCTCTATATACTTAGCCGAAGTATATTACATATATATACCGGAACCGCGAAACCCCGAGTAAAATAATAATTAAATAAAACAAAGCGAACATTACTAAATGCGTCGCGTACATTAAAAGCCTAAACACGAAAGTCCATCACGTTTGAATCTCAAAGGATTCAAACGACAAAACTTAAGAAGGTTAATGAATTTAAAACTCCCTACGTAGAGCCAACTTTGGCCGTTGTTGGGCCAACTTCGCCCCAAATACCACCAATAGCGTTACCTAATTAACAGCACTTGGTTACAGCAAAAATCCATCTGGCACTTGTCACTTAAGGGCACTAGAGATGCCCAACTCAGTTGACTCACCGAATTCTGTCACGTGGAGCTACGAAGTCGTAAATTTGCTACTGTGACAAGATGTGTACATTTTTTTTTTCTAAATTGCAGATTATTAAAATAAAAATTAATTAATTAGTAATTAATATTGTAATTGGATTTTTTATCTTTTTATATAAAATTATATATTTTTATTTTGCGAGAGTCAATAATTCTGTTGTTTATCATCCTATATTACCTTCAGCGAAGAACATTATCCCAATGAGAGTTATTTATACCTTCTTATAGAGGTTCCCGAAGTTAATAACAAATTTATTTATAGCAGATATTATATTCAGTTGCCTACCCGATAGAGCAAATCGCCACATTTCCGTCATTACGACGACGTATGTACACGACAGTACATACGTCTTAGACATTATATTCAAACTTCCTTAGGTAGGTTTCCTCTCGATGTTTTTGCCTGCACTTACCTAAGCTTGGAAAAATTAACTGGTCTAATAAGTTTGACCTGAACCACTCAGCTGTAACGGCATAACAAATTTTAACAAATGTTTTAGAAAGCACGTGTTTCCTTAGGGAATTACATATTTGTTAATTACTGTTTCATAAATTAAACTTATAAATTAAACATAAATACATTTATGTATTTCATGGTATGCTTATAGTCAAATTACATAATAAAGACCAAACGTAAAAAATATCACGTAAAGATTTTATTTACACACTAGCAAATTTGTCTATGTATAGACATAGACAAATTTGCTAGTGTGTAAATAAAATCTTTACGTGATATTTTTTACGTTTGGTCTTTATTATATTTATCTGGCCTTCTCCAAAGTTCGGTGCTCCTAGGCCGGTAAGGTGCGCGCAGTACATTAGCACGCCAACATAGAAACAATAATGCGAGAGAGAGAGATTTCCCAAACGTGCTCTCCGACCTACCAATTTGGATAAAGTTATCAAATTTTCAAAACTGTAACGCATTAGGGGACACGCACACATCATCACCCTACCTAATTATGATTACAATTACGCAAACTGCCTGTTTATATACATTTATGTATACTACGAGCGTCGCCTACTGAGAGTAAGATTATCAGATCTCATCCGTAGCAACACCATACGATCCAAAACCCCTAAATAGCCGATGCTCAACGTGCTGCCTTAAATGGTATTGGGCTTTATACGTCTGTCGCCTGTCAGATTAATCCCACAGAACATGACGCGCAGACGTGGAAGGCCAAGAAGAAGATGGCGGACCTGGACATTCACCTGAGTTGGTCGGAAGTAGCGCTCGATCGTGGGGAGTGGAAGGACAGCAGGGCGGCCTTTGCCCAGCAGTGGGACATAGTTGGCTATAAATTCTTCTTGCTGTCTCCCGTGACGTTTTCTGTAACCAATCAGTTCTTCGCACGGCATCTTTTTCTCTACACATAATGAATTTCTGCGAACGCTCAGGCTGTGGTATGAACTCCCCTTTGAAGGTTTAGAATTCTGCAGAGTAAGCAACGGGCCAGAGATAGGCGCCGTCCTTAGGCGGCGCTAACCGCTTACCATGAGGCGTGCCATACTTATTTGGAACCTTATTAACCTCATTTCATTATCCAATGCTTCATCCTATATTCTTGGATTCCTATTATTATATATCTTCACGTCTTCCAACTTACCATCTACCACTATCACTACTATAGCGTACGTCTGTTTATCACCATAGTAATATAAAAAAAACGGATAAACTACCCTAATCTCTACCCTAACCTCATAAAAAAGCATGTTTCAATCCACACACGGGTTCGAACCTTCGAACCTACCGTAATCGAACCCAAATTTCAACAAGCAACAAGCCTACAATTTGAAATTACAAAAACATTTCAAACAAAATCAGCGAATGAAAGGCGGGCAATAGGTTTGTAAAGAGTGGCTTATTTAAATAAAGCAAAATTCAAATTAGTCTATAGAGCGATTAAAATGGAAGTCCCAAATCCTGTGGCTTAATATAAAATAATAGAAAAATATATAAATATTCACGGGATCGCTAAACCTTGGACTGACGGATTCGTTTTTACTTATTCCACAGAAAATCTGCTTAAAATCCGTATTAAAAGAATCACTTGGAATTTATTTTAGACGTGGCCCAAGATATGGGCGGAAAGGAGGCAGTCGATAGACGGACAAAGAAGGCAGCTAAACGCAAGAATTTCGACAATCAAGGCAGTTGAAGATGCGTGTTTCATAAGGAAAATATCTTTATTAAATTGGAAAGGCCTGAGAGAACTGTTAAACCTTTCATCATCATACCCGAGAGATGACGACTAGCCATCCTTCAGATGGTACTTACGAGTACCCTAGGAAAAAAGTAGTTTTAATAATACCTATGCTTAATAATAGACTATATAATAGACTTAGATACACTTTACGCCCAGCCGTTATTCAAGCAAGACTATACTTATGTATTTTAATTTCTTCTCAACTGTATGCAGGTTTCCTTTCGATGTTTTTCTTCACCGTAGAGCTCGTGGTTTGTACTTATGTCGTGTATCACTGTAGTTAAGTTCGGAAAACCTCATTGATACATTCGGGATTCGAACTTGCAGTCTTTATGTTGCAGAATGTGACCAATCGGCCACCACGGCTTCGTAGCCTTTTCATTTATTTTTCTTCACAGCATACATACATCACTACAATTAAAAGTAAATATGCTACGGAAGAGCTGAGTCTTTTAATACAGGCATTGTATGCCTAAAAAGAGATTTCAGTTACTAATTATTGTAACCAAAAATGTTAAAGAAATACATTATTATTATTTTTATTATATAACAGCCGTAGTGGCCGAGTGGTTCGAGCAGTTGCCTGCGACGCAAAGGTCGCAAGTTCGAATCCCGACTGTACCAATGAGTTTTTCTGAACTTAAGTACAGTGATTAGTCACACCACGAGCTTTACGGTGAAGGAAAACATCGAGAGGAAACCTACATACGTCTAAGAAGAAATTCAAAGGCGTATGTATAGTCGTGCCTGAGTAACGGCGATGGACTCGCCATCTGTCACGTCGGCACCTGATATACCTCTGGCGGAAAGTGGGTGTGTGGGTATTACCTACACACCACTGCCTACCCCTTCGGGGACCCTTGTGGGAAGGCGTGAGGATATATTATATTTATATATTTTTTTCTAACACATACATATGCCAATTACTAATGTACGCTACATTAACGTTGCAGTGGTTGGAGCGCCTTAGCGTCTTCAATTCGTCTATGGTTTGAACTTGACAACGACATCAAAAACAAATTCGGTGACTTAACAAGAAATTAATAAAACGCATTAGATACATTACTCTCCATCTCTCGTGGCTTGCTCGAGAAATTGGAGTTGTTCCCTTATCTCGGCAATGGTCGCGTCTCAGAGGTTACCCTTTGGATGTGGTCGTTGTGAATGATTTTAAATGCAAAAATTATTCAAATCTGGCGGATAAGACGACGGTCGAATAGTGACGTTTTACCAAAACTGGATCGGGGATTTTTGACTAATAAGGCTCGGATGAAGGCATGGTTTTTCGCGTGCCAAATTAAATTAGACTGAGTTCGCGGCTAAGACCAATGAAATGGACCCCCAATAATTATGTTGTATGTTAAATGCGAAATCTTTATTTACAATAACAACAATTTTATTAACAATATTTACAAAGAACAATTGAAATTAACTACTTACAGATAAAATATTTGTCCCAAATCGGTATCCCGAGGCAACGTGCCAAGAAGACTAGCAGCATTGCCACGCTGGATAGCAATGCAGATTCTCTGAGCGAGATATGTTCCAGCCCGCCTGTCACGAGAGGTCTCGACTAGACGGCGCGAGACCTCTTTAAAATGATTGTGAGCCTCAGGACCCCAAGGCCCCAGAGTTTCAACCGCAAACGCCGCAAATATGAAATCTGAAAATGTTAAATTCAAAG
Source organism: Drepana falcataria (assembly GCA_945859725.1). Classification (NCBI taxonomy): domain Eukaryota; kingdom Metazoa; phylum Arthropoda; class Insecta; order Lepidoptera; family Drepanidae; genus Drepana; species Drepana falcataria. The sequence continues at coordinate 1,220,921 of OX243941.1, read as the reverse complement.
GGAATTATTGAGGCGATACTCACTCTCGATACACTGGAGCGATAAAAACGTACTGCATTGTAAAAAAAGTAGATGAAGAGAGGCCAATTGGTCTGCTGTAAGGTTCCAAATAAATAACAAAAAATGACGAGGGTACGGGGTGTAGATAATAATATATCCTCACGCCTTCCCACAAGGGTCCCCGAAGGGGTAGGCAGAGGTGTATAGGTAATACCCACACACCCACTTTCCGCCAGAGGTATATTAGGTGCCAACGTGACAGATGGCGAGTCCATCGCCGTTACTCCAGCACGACTATACATACGCCTTTGAATTTCTTCTCAGACGTATGCAGGTTTCCTCTCGATGTTTTCCTTCACCGTTCAGCTCGTGGTGTGACTAATCACTGTACTTAAGTTCAGAAAAACTCATTGGTACAGTCGGGATTCGAACTTGCGACCTTTGCATCGCAGGCAACTGCTCGAACCACTCGGCCACCACGGCTCTACGGGGTGTAGATAGTTTATTTATTCCTATTAATACAAAAATTTATGAGGACTTAATCACGCTGGACTGGCTAAGCAGAGTGGGATGAAATTTGGTACAAATATAGATTATTAGCCGGGTTAGCATATAAGATACGTTTCATGCGAGTAAAAAAACAATTTATGCAAAACCATTAGGCACAACACACAACAATAATTCCCTAGCATTTAAATTGTAAATTCATAATGTTTAAAATCGTCACAAAATGTGGAGTATATATTCAATGCGTGAAGCTTTCGTTAAGCGGCCACCCTCCAAGCTGACAGTTGCACTCGTATTAATTAACCAAGCGCGCCAGTGTTTATTTTCTACTAATTGAAGTTCAGAACTAAGAGGCCATTGTCACAAATATACCCGCAGTTTTATTATTGAAATATTTTTACAAAAGAGCTCCCCGACGGCTCGGGCAAAGGTATAATAACGCCCTCTTTTCGCGATATATATTAAGGATATAGAGTGTTTGTTTGTTGGCATATTTTATGACCGTCTTTGGATTTCTTCTCAAACGAATAATGATTTCCATCGATGACGGATTTAAAACTTGCGACCTTGTCTTTGCAGGCGAGTACTTGAGCGGTTCCAATGGCTTTGAATTATAATCTTTATTTGGGTCAAATATTTTATCTGTAAGTTAGATACTATTTAATTTTGTTAATTGTTGTTTGTTCCCGCCAGTTAGCTGTTGTTATTGTAACTAAAGAAATCTTTATGATAAATTAAGATAACTTCATGATAAACCTGAGATAACTAACTAACACAAAAGTGCATATTCTACGCAGGAAAGATACTTTTAGCTATATTTTTAAAGCCTTTCCGCAGAGCATTTGACCTAAACAAAATATTACCCTGAAACGTTGTATCATCAAGTTAAACGCAAGATGTCGCCTTTGTTCCGAGTTAAGTCGAATCGTTCTTTAAAAAAAATTACAATCATGATAAAAATTCAATTTTAAACCAACATTCATTGCGAAGATCTTTGACAATTTCGACGCCGATTCTTTGCAAGGGTTAGATGGGTGGCGATAAACAGAAAACGGAAAAGTTAATTTAACTTCGAGCAAGGAAGCGATTTTTTTCTTTGATACTCGTTCATTTCTGTTAAGTGGCCGTCAGTGTGACAACGGACGGAATTGGTGTGACAATTATCAGCGTTGAGGTTGATTGTTTTATTATTATACATATATATTACACATTTTATATCTTCAGTTAGAGATGTAGTGAAATAAATGATTTATACATTAAATTTCATAAAAATTATTATATATGGTTCGTTCATGAAGCGAATCCACAAAGAGCCAAGGTGGCCGAGTACTTCGATTAGAAGCATGCAACAATCAATAGTTCGAATCCCGGCTGTAGGTACCAATGAGTTTAACAGTTCAGTGATTAACGTGGTTTACGGCGAAGGAAAACATCGAGAGTAAAATATTCGGTATCAAAGTATGACATCAAAGTATGCTAAGTTGTGCTCGAAAAACGTCGATGGACTCGCCATCTGTCAGATTGGCACTTAAATATTTCCCAAAGAAAAGATAATTCTCTTCTAATTAAATCTAAATTCTAAAATAAATCTCTAAGAAAAAAGATTTCGATAAAAGCAAAGTGCTACTACAAACTGCTCCATCATAATATCAACGCAATTACAACGAAACTAAACACTCGTAAACAACACAAGGACATTCCTCTAAATAACTCTCCATTTTAATTTACTGCTGATTGGGATCAAGTTGAAATTAAGAAAAAATACGGTACAAAAGAGGTTGATTATCTGCGCGAGTTGATTTAACAAACAAATCCCTTCCTTGAATCTTTGTCGCGTTGATTAACCGGTTCTAACGTTCATGGCGATAAGAGCAGGAGGTGTTTTGGACAGACCTCAGTAAATGACGCTACTCCGTATCACAATCTATACTAATATTATAAAGAGGAAAGATTTGTATGTAAGTATGTTTGTAAGGAATTGGCTCAAAAAGTACTGGACCGATTTAAAAAATTCTTTCACCATTTGAATGCTACATTATCACTGATTAATATACACTTAATTTTAATTGCAAGAAACAAATAAATTACATACATACATACATATCATCACGCCAGGTCCCTAACGGGGTAGGCAGAGAGTATAGAGCGCCAGTTCTCTCTAGACTTACATACCTCTTTTGCTTCGTCCACATTCATCAGTTTCTTCATACATGCTCGTCGGTTTCGAGTACTCTTAACGTTCTTCGATTTGATCCAGGTAATTGGAACGTGGCCTTCCTCTGCCTCTTCTTGCACACACTTTTGCTTTGTATATCTGTTTCGTCAATCTTTCTTCACTCATCCTTTCTATGTGTCCAAACCAACAAATAAATTGTATGCCAAAATGTGTAAATAGTAAATGTCCACCCGTGCGAAGCCGGGACGGGTCGCTAGTTTGTGATAATATTCATATTGCAATCATAAGTAATGAGTAGCCTGAAGCTACAGAGTTGAGTATGTATGTTTTTTACTCTTTCAAGACAGTAAAAAAAAAAAAAGGCCAGGTCAAGAGTACTCTAAACCGAAGAGCATGTATGAAGAGAATAATGAAAGTGGACGAAGCGAAAGAAGTATGTAAGGATCGTAGCAAGTGGAAAGAAGTGGTCTCTGCCTACTCCTACGGGAAGAGGCGTGATTATATGTATGTTTTTGTACTCAATCACGCCACGGCTGACCGGAATTGAATGACATTTGGCATAGAGATCATTAGCTGGTAAAGCACATAGGATATTGTGATGTTTTCTAAACAAAGAATTCAACTCGAGTTTAACGTGTGAAAATCAGCGAAAAAATCTGCTTCCTCTCGATGTTCCTTCACTGTTGAGCGCGTTGTTTGAGTTACTTAATTTGAACAAAAACTAATTTATATTATCAGTATTTGAAGTTGCACACTTTGCGTTACAGACTACTCGAAAATCTCGGTCATTTTGGCAGTTAAATATAAGATACTAGCTGTCCCGCCCAGCTTCGCCCATGTGGAAAAGTAAAAAAATAACACGTTTTTCAACTATTGCTTCTCCTATGGAAGCAATAATTGAAAAACGTGTTCTTTTATTTCATAAAAAGTTGAGTTTCATAAAATTCCTTCTTAGCTGACCTCTACACCGCGTAGGGAATATTCCTACCAAATTCATGTCAATCGGCCTTATAGTTCCTGAGATTTCGTGATGAACGATAATATGTAGATTTTTAAATTTGATATAATATACGATATAAGTTAAATTACCATGCAATTATATATCTAGCGATAATAACCTAACATAGAGACACGTCCACACTAAACTGTCGATCGTCTCAAGATGAAGGGGATTGCACAATGGCTAGTTTTCACATCAAATTGTTTCCCTTTTAGTCTGTTGGCCACTTTGGCGAATGGCAATTAAATTCCGTCGCGTCCGGCCCATTGGATGACCAGGGATGTATTCAGAATTTAATGTTTATTCATAGACGGATCATTGTTGATAAAGCGAAAGAGGTCCGTAAGTTTAAAAGGACGCCTTTAGGATCTAGACGTGACCTCATGATTTCATATCATAAGATGAAAGCCGCGGTCTATCCTTCCAGATACCTACTACAGTTGCACAATGCAAACACCACGTCGTTTAAAAAACTGACGTCTACTTGTGAGGATATTAATTTAATACACGAAAAAGAAGTCTTCAGAACTCTATTCCTCTCGAGAGATTCTATTATCGATCGGACAAATATGCAAACTAAAACTGAATAAAATGAATCAAAACTTTTTTAGACTTTCTAGACATTATTTGAGTATATTACAGTCATATTTTGATTTATTTATTAATTATAATATTATAATATATCCTCACGCCTTCCCACAAGGGTCCCCGAAGGGGTAGGCGGAGGTGTCTAGGTAATACCCACACACCCACTTTCCGCCAGGGGTATATTAGGTGCCAACGTGACAGATGGCGAGTCCATGGCCGTTACTCAAGCACGACTATACATACGCCTTTGAATTTCTTCTCAGACGTATGCAGGTTTCCTCTCGATGTTTTCCTTCACCGTAAAGCTCGTGGTGTGACTAATCACTGTACTTAAGTTCAGAAAAACTCATTGGTACAGTCGGGATTCGAACTTTCGACCTTGCGATATTTATTAATTCAATAATATAAAGTCCGGCCCTGCGTTAGGTCAGTCCATCAGGCGTACGGATATCGTAAAGATATCAGCGGCTGGACACTAAACCGAAAGGGTCCGGCCACGGTCCGGAATACAGGCCTATATACGCACACATATAATCTACTCTTAGTTGATTGCGAACTATAAAGAGCTATATTAATAATGATATATATTATGTATATACTAGATCAGCCGAAAATACGATATTTACATAGCTTACGGAATTGACTCTGCAAGAAAAATAATGTCTAAAGTGAGGTTTTGTAAGGTTTCCCATGAAAACCTGACGAATATGCCGCTCAGCGAATCAGCATTGCCAAACAACGTGGCAATGCCAGCCTTGTTGGCACCCTTCCGCCTGACACGGATTTACATACATATCATCACGCCAAGTCCCTAACGGGGTAGGCAGAGAGTATAGAGCGCCAGCTCTCTCTAGACTTACATACCTCTTTCGCTTCGTCCACATTCATTAGTCACTTCATATATGCTCGTCGGTTTCGAGTACTCTTAACGTTCCCGTCCTTGAGCGTCCGATCAACACGGATTTGTGTCAATAATTAAATTTCTACAATCATATGCAGTATTAAGTATAGTTTGGTACCTAATTTATTACATCGTTATATTTCTCTTGTATGCCTTTTTTGCGTGACATACATTTAAATGCAAAGTGACAGATAGCGAGTCCACCGCAGTTTCGAATACACAGTGTCGCAATAAATGTAGTAATTGCTGTAATATGTGACGATGAAGGAAAGCTAGTAACTAAAGGTAAAATAAAAATGAATACATTCCGACTATACAAACACATTGCTTCTCAAACGTATGCAGGTTTCCTCTCGATGTTTTCCTTCACAGTAAAGCTCTTGGTGTGACTAATCAAATGCCTGTGTGTCAAATCAAAACAATTTAAGGTGTTCTGTCTTCTCAAGTGGGTATATGGTTATTACCTATACACCTCTGCCTACCCCTTCGGGGACCCTTGTGGGAAGGCGTGAGGATATATTATTATTATTATTACAAATGTCTTCACAAATACGTTTTTGTTATAAATTTTTCAGTAGTTTAAAAAACAGATTTTACTGTAATCCTCTTTTGCTATCGTATTATCCCGAACCAACAATTTAATATAGTCATTGAGCTTACCCTAAACGCGATTCCAAAATGAGATCATAAAATATTGACTGACCAAATATACTAATAATAGGCTATAACAATAATTAGTTTGGTGATTCCGCCCGAGCCCGAGGGTCAAGCAGGCCGATTGTCCTTTGAAGGGCTGATTAAGATGACCGGTAGGGTAGAACGCTAAGATTATAGAACATTGGACCAGACGAAACACTGTAATTTACCTATAATATACTTTCACTTTAGATTATTTACCCCGTAAATTTAAAAAAGCTGTGGTGGCCGACACAAAGATCGCAAGTTCGAATCCCGACTGTACCAATGAGTTTTTACCAATACCAAGTACTAATGAACTTTACGGTGAAGAAAAACATCGAGAGGAAACCAGCATACGTCTGAGAAGCAATTCAAAGGCGTATGTTTAGTCGTGCTTGAGTAACGGCGATGGAATCGCCATCTGTCACGTTGGCAACTAAATATATCTCTGGCGGAAAGTGGGTGTGTGGGTACTAGCTATACACCTCTGCCTACCCCTTCGGGGAAACTTGCACATCCAACACAAAGATTGAAAATTCAAATCCCGACTGAACCACTGTTCTGAACTTAAGAACTACTCTTACTAAACATTGTACTTAGTTAAGAAAAACTCATTGGTAGGGATAAGTTAGGGATTCGAACTTACAATCTTTGTATTGCAGGCAACTGCTCCACTCGGCAACCACGGCTTTTTATTTCTGTTATATAAAGCTTGTTTGCCACCTGTGTACAAAATATAGTAAATAGAGAAACATACATACATACATATCATCACGCCAAGTCCCTAACGGGGTAGGCAGAGAGTATAGAGCGCCAGTTCTCTCTAGACTTACATACCCCATTTCGCTTCGTCGACATTCATCAGTCTCTTAAAAACTCATTGGTACAATCGGGATTCAAACTTGCGATCTTTGTATCGCAGGCAACTTCTCGAACCTCGGCCACCACGGCTACTATAGACTGATCATTGTCGATAAAGCGAAAGAGTTCCGTAAGTTTAAAGGGAGCTGGCGCTGTTCTATCTCTGCCTACATAATATATATAATGTATATATATATATATATATATATATATATATACATAATATGCCTCCGCCTAAATAGAGAAACAAGGATTAATAACCAAGTAGATCGATAAAAATGCATTTAGGAGAAATTTAATTAGTGAATCAGACTTTAACAAATTTCTGTTCTATCCGGTCTGTTTGCGTACATACTCTTTGCCCTATGACAGGGACGTAATGACCCTAGAAAGGAAGGGTTAGGGACAAAGTTTAATGCGGGCGTACCTGCCATTCGTTGGGATTAACACAACTTCTATATTTGTTCTTGTCTGGTTTTTTAAAGTGTTAATTAGAAAGTGGTTCTCTATTGCACTTTGATGTTAATTCAACAGATCGAGTGTCAACTTTTAAAGTTAAAGTTTTATTGACAGTATACGGTATAGAGAAGTGTTTTGTTCATTAGTCTTTGGCTATTTGTATGCATAGTATATCTTCACGCCTTCCCACGAGGGTCCCCGAAGGGGTAGGCACAGGCAGCACCCACGCACTCACTTTGCTAACGCGACAGATGATGAGTCCATCGCCGTTAACTCAAGGACGACTATACATACGCCTTTGAATTGCTTCTCAGACGTCTGAGAAGTAATTCAAAGGCGTGAGGATTCAAAGGATTCAACATCGAGAGGGACCTGCATACAGATGCAGGCCCCTCTCGATGTTTTCCTTCACCGTAAAGCTCGTGGTGTGACTAATCAGTGTACTCTACTTAAGTTCAAAATAAGTCGTTGGTACCGAGGAACATTAGTGAAAGAAGAGGATTCATATTTATCATAATATTGGTAGGAAGCTTGGCCTAGAACTAAATTATACGATTTGACGGTCTTCTGGCCTAGCGGCTAGAGCTCCTGATTTCGAAGCTTGAGGCCGTTTGTTCGATTCCCGCTGAGGGCAGATATTTGCGTGATGAACCCGAGTATTTGTACATTAGTCTTGGATTTTCTATGTATTCATTCATATATCTATTTATATAAGTATGTATATCATTGTCTAGTTAGCATAGTACAAGCATTGCTTAGTTTTGTATTACGTCAATTTGAGTAGTAGTGTCCCAAGGAGTTTATTATTTTTATACATATTACTTTTTAACATTGCCCTTTTTATCATATTTTGAACGAACTATTTTCTAAGCTTTTATTTTTTAAATCTCAATCTTATCATGGCATAGGGTCTATTATGTTTTGCGTATAAATAATAGTGAAATAATAGGAACCATATAACAAAGCACGGCGCCCGGAGCACCGGTGTTCATTTAGCCGCTTATTATTATTGTTTCGGCAAAGAATTGTCTGGGAAGGGTTAATTAGTATGGACCAAGAATTGAATTAAAACATGACGTTTGACTTACCGTGGATAAGATACATGTATACTTGAACTACATAAAAATATGACATACCTACTTACGTTTTGTACTGAGTTCATTGGAATTTGAAAAAAGTTTACATTTGACTTGGACTGTGAAAAAATTTGTAAATATGGAATCTATGGATAATGAAATTAACTCAAAAATAGCGAAATGAGGTACGAAAAAATTTTGGGGTTATAATTTCTTTTGAGGTTCGTGTCAGCAACAGTGGAAAGGTACTTATCTAACCAATCTTAAGCTTGAAGTCTGCTAATAAAAGATAAGAGAAAGAAAAGAACGAGAGAACAAGCCTACACGTCGTAAATCGTAAACATTGTTAGTGCAAACGAATAATGTTTTTAAATAAACCGACCTTATCCACATAGTACCAGCGTCTGTCACCGATGAATTACACAATAAGAGACGACAGATCTCCAGCGAAAGACAAAAAAATTAAAAAAAAAACGCCCGCCTTCGTAGGAAATATCTTTTATCTTGTAATTATTTTCATCCTTTAAGCGTGAGATAAAAACGTACAAATAATTAGTTTGTCCGATTCAGTCGCTGGAGTATTGTTGGGCGGCATTGTTGAGCTTTTCGAACGAATTATATTATTTTATGTTTGGACAAATAAATTAATTGGGACGTTGGGAACAATTGATTTTAAAAGCGCGATAATGAGCACAATGCTTGCAATGCAAAAAAGATACGGCTTTAAAAAAAATCATAGCGACTTAGTTACGACTATATAAATATAGTGTATATGTACAGTGATTAGTCACACCACGAGCTTTACGGTGAAGGAAAACATCGAGAGGAAACCTGCATACGTCTGAGAAGCAATTCAAAGGCGTACTTATAGTCGTGCTTGAGTAACGGCGATGGACTCGCCATCTGTCACGTTGGCACCTAATATATCTCTGGCGGAAAGTGGGAGAGTGGGTATTACTAAACACCTCTGCCTACCCATTTGGGGCCCTTATGGGAAGGCGTATAGTATTTATTATGTAATAACAAATGTCAGTAGTATATTTGGGCCAAAGATTCATTGCAGACTTTGTATCCTCACTAGAGAGCTGTAGTAATCTCACATAAATGGGACAACCAGGAACCTATGGAAGATCCTTCTTGAAAAAACACATTAGGTAACTTGACATTCATTCTTAATATAAAATCGCTTTCCCAATACTTCCCATGCGGAACATTTATGTTCGCTATGGGTACCTGTTTAAGCCGCGTTCAATACTCAGATACCCTCAGATTTTTCCCATTCTCATCGTTCACACATCATCCCAACTTTGTAGGCGTATGATCCAACAGGCGTGCCGCGCGGGCTCGCCTCCTATTGGCTTATTGGAAACCAATCGATACCCAATACCGGTACGTATCGTCGTTTCCGCTTCAATACCGAAGCGGCATTGGACGGGCTACTTTTTAAATTGAGTCTTTTAAATTTGGAATGTCGTTTTCTATATAAATCGACCAAATTAAAAAGTACATGTCAACTTAAATGGACGTGAGTCGATCGCCTTTGTTCTCGAACGATACACGTGGTTTTTTGGAATCACAGGCTTATATTGCTTAGATTGACGTAAATACAAAGGTTTGCCACTTAAGAAAGATATTATACCACAATAAACATTATAAATATGTTTACGGTCAAAATATCGATCTAGTGACTGGAATCTCCATTTTAACTATCATTACATTAAGTAACAATGCTTACTTAAAAAACAAATAGTTTGTGTGTGTATTACATATATAATTATAATAAATCAGCGTATGTATATATATATATATATGTGTGTGTGTGTGTGTGTGTGTGTGTGTGTGTGTGTGTGCGTGCATGTAAGAGTTTTCTATTGAGTAAATAATGGATAGTTAGTTCGTTCTTCCCATATTCAGATATGAATGGGTTTCCGGCGAAAGTTGTTTTTTTACACCGAATTTATAGTACGTATATAGTTGCTTTTCAAGGCCGTAAATTTTCCACACAAAGTATAAAAAGCTTTGAGCTATAAATATAGCCGGAGCTAGCTCATTCGGTTCGATTCGATGAGACATGCGCCTTTCATACGATTTTTTCATCGGGGCGTGGCTATGAAACACATCAATAGCTATCGATAGGTAACTCGCGTTGTGCACGTCTATAATATTGCAGTTTTGGTGAATCTTTTCTAATTATTATTACAGAAAGTAATAGTCTTAATAAGTAAAAAATATTAAAACTTGAAAGTAGACTCCTTTTCAATATAAATCTATATATCCCCACAAGGGACACACTCACTTTCCGTTGGAGATATATTTTAGGCGCCAACGTGACAGATGTCGAGTCCATCGCGTTTCACGTTACTCAAGCACGACTATACATACGTCTTTGAATTGCTTCACAGACGTATGCAGGTTTCCTCTCGATGTTTGCCATCACCGTAAAGTTTGTGGCTCTAATCACTGTCCTTTACAAAAACTAATTTGTACAGTGGGCATTCGATCTTGCAATTTTGGAGTTGAAATATGAACAGCAAGAACTGGTGATTGCGGAACTCAGTGTGATGATATTGTGATGTTGATGATGTGGTGATGTTGATGATGTGGTGATGTTGTATCATGCATGTGTATGTAGATTGCTGACTATATTTTCCTTGGTCGTTAAGCAATAAAGGGATTGTAAAGATTAACAAAGGCATGTTACTTTGGTTTAGACATATAGAAAGGATGAGTGAAAAAAGATGAAAGAAGAGTCACATGAAGAAATATAGTGAGAACTAGCGCTCTGTTCTCTGTGCCTACTCCGTTACTGACTCGGCGTGATGATCTGTAAGCGAAGGTGATCTGTATATCCAAATAAAACTGGTGCTCCATAATCAGCCTACCCCATGAGCAACTGCATATTGGTGATGAAATATAATGATGATGATTACAGACGTAAACCTTACAGTCCACCGGAATCTGATTCTGCGATCTTAATTTACAGATCACTTAAACCACTCGGCCACCACGGCCAAGAACTAGGCGTATTCAATGAACACAGAAGAGACCTGTCATCGTGGGGGGTCCAAGTTCTATAACAAGTTGACCACCGGGGCCGGTCGGAGCAGACTCCGCCCACATAACCTCACTTTAACGGTATCGGTTCGATTCTGCGCACTAACCATATTGGTTCAGCGCTGTGTGTATTGGTACGCCCAACGGAGTTGGGAAATACTTGCTTTTATAATATAATATATATATATAATATATCCTCACGCCTTCCCACAAGGGTCCCCGAAGGGGTAGGCAGAGGTGTATAGGTAATACCCACACACCCACTTTCCGCCAGAGGTATATTAGGTGCCAACGTGACAGATGGCGAGTCCATCGCCGTTACTCAAGCACGACTATACATACGCCTTTGAATTTCTTCTCAGACGTATGCAGGTTTCCTCTCGATGTTTTCCTTTACCGTTCAGCTCGTGGTGTGACTTATCACTGTACTTAAGCTCAGAAAAAACTCATTGGTACAGTCGGGATTCGAATTTGCAACCTTTGTGTCGCAGGCCACTGCTCGAACCACTCGGCCACCACGGCTTTTATCTAAGCAAATATATACATATCATCACGCCGAGTCTCTCACTAACCTGAGAGAGTAGAGCGCCAGTGTTCTCTAGAGTTACCTCTTTGGCTCCGCAACCATCAGTGTCTTAATTTTTTATTTTTATACCATTTGGGTGTCAAACAAGCATGCGGCCCGCCTGATGGTAAGCGGTTACCGCCGCCTAAGGACGCTTGCAACACTAGGGGTATCACTCGCGCGCTGCCGATCCTGCAGGAATCTCTTCATACCCTTCTTGAAGAACTCCATGCTGTACTCTCCAGGGAAAACCTTATGTAATACATGCTCGCCGGTTTCGAGTACTTTTGGTGCTTAGTAAATGTTGTATTTTTTACGGTCAGAACGCGTTGGTGTGTCCTCAAATGCGGAGGACCCGTACCATTTGTACCTCTTGCTTAGTGGCTAATTCGCCACTGACTTAACCTTACCTTACCATGAGGTATCGCAATTGGGAACGACGCGAGGGTGAAGATAGCCACAGTCTACAGTAAACTTATAAATCCCATCACGCCGCGGCTCTTAACAGTACCAACATTGTAGAATAAATATTAATAAATGATGTCACACCGGCTTAAAATGAAAATTGTGTACTAAAATGGGTTAAGGAAGTGAAATGTATGGCTTACTTAATGAGCGGCGCGGAAAAGTTGCGCCAGCTTAGACGTGGTTTAAAATAAGTGCCGCTCATACTAGACTAGCTGTGCCCTTTGGATTCTGTCGCGTTTAAGAGAGATAAAAGAGTAACCATGAAGTTTCTTGTCGGTTCTTCTACATGGAGGCGACCAACCCGAACCGTGCACCTTTTTCGACGTTTTATAAGTGCACACCTGGGCCTATGTGAAATAAAAAGATTTTGATTTTATTTGATTTGATTTATTTCGTTGGTAATACCAAATGATAGTGGGAATTATTTTGCCGTTTTCGAGACATGTTGTTTCTTGGAAACCCTGGTAATATTATTATAATATATATCGTTCAATAAGTGTCTTCTTACGTCTAATAAACGTTTCGTTTTTGCTTCTGGACATTCTATATAAAATAAATACCCTGGGAAAATTCCACGCAAATCTACATAGTCCCAAGCAAAGCTTGTACTATGAAAACTAGAAAACGATATACATATATACTTTTAAAGATAGATATCTACATAGAACCTCTCAGACTAAGGTACAAATACTCGTGTTCTTCACACGAATATCAGCCCTCAGCAGAAACCGAATCAGCGACCATAAGATCCGCAGTCAGGAGCCAGATAGCCGACCAGAAAGCCGTATCGCTAATATGTAATTTCTGTAGAATTTTCGTAGCAAGATGTAGCTCGTAGCAGTATATCCGCGTAGCATAGGCGTAGCATTTTTTTCACACAAGTTCAAAAGCGACGATCTCTAATAATATTATTAAATACCTTCAAAATATAAATAAATATACCTTGACGCCTTCCTACAGGTGTCCCCGAAGGGGTAGGCAGAGGTACTCAGATAAGTGTACTAACATTTCGCCTACATGATGAATCACTGTACTTAAGTTCTGTAAGCCTGATTGAACCTAATGAACTTCAATAATTGCGACTGCTCAAACCACTCGATCACCACGGTTCATTAAATATACAAGGATTTATATTAAATTTATTTACGGAATAACTAAAAACTTCATGGTAAAATTCCTTATAGAGGTTAAAGTAAGCAAAGTTTATTTAAATTATCATTGTTGATATGAGATAGGAATTAAATATTATTATATTTAAACATACATACAGCAATTACATTCGTTCATAGCTCCCCGAACGACTTTTTATTAACAAATCTACTCGACGCTAGATGGCGCTATCAGTAATAACATCGACATTTTGGAATAATATACTGATTTAAAAGAAAAGTATCCTTATATCTACGAATCATATATACAAATATATATTTGCATATACATACATACATGTAATATGACAGCACAAACATTTCTTATAAAAAATATTCATTGAGTTCTTTTAAGGGATTCTTGGATTCGAAATTCTTTTTCAAAGGGTAAAATTTACCACTAGGTTTGAAAAAATAATAATCATTAAAAAAAAATTACACGATTTAAAGAAAATAAATTATTGCCTTTTTTGGCTTTATCAAGATTCTCATAATTGTGCGGCGCTCTCATCGATTTATCAACACTATATCAGACTTATTAGGGGGGATACAGCTGTCAGAATTATATATAGTATATTTTATATACATAGTGATATATATACATACAGAATTATATATACATAGTGCTTCTTTTTCGACGTTTTATAAGTGCCCATCTGGGCCTATGTGAAATAAAAAGATTTTGATTTGATTTGATTTGATTTGACATAGATCGATCCCAATACAACATAACATGACCATTTTCCATAACTGGGTCGGGTGCGAATACTTCTAGTACGGCACCTGCTAGTCTACAAAGCTATTATTATTAATTAAATGATGTAAGCCGTAGTGGCCGAGGGCTTCGAGTTACCAGCAACACAAAGATACCAAGTTCAAGTCCCGACTATATCACTGAGTGAACTTAAATCCAGTGATTAGTTGCACCAAGAACTTTACGGGCTTTTTAGAAGATTTTCAAATATACATGTCGTGCTTGAGAAACAGCGATGGACTCGCCATCTGTCCCGTTGGCACCTAAAATATATCTCTAGTGGAAAGTGGGGTACTACTTACACACCCCTGCTCCCCCTTTGGGGACAGGCGTGAAGATAGGATTGTTATATGACGTTTAATAACATTTTTATATCTATATTATATATTGTATATCCCTACGTAATGCGTGGACACAAAGTATACTTAGTAACAATTATTTATTGCAAACAGGCGTATTTACGGGCGCGTATCGTGAGAGAGGTGAAGACATGTTTATGGGCGGGCGAATAAATAAAACTTGGCCAAGTGTACCCTGACTGGAGTTAAGAGGGGTTCTGTAGTATTTTCTTTCTATAAGGTAGATACATTATACAATACCTCTAATTGAGTATTACATGTGGGCTAGAAGCTAGGGCCCTTTGACGCGGTCTAGAAGCCGCTAGAATTGTCGACGATCCCACGCTCACAAGCGGCTTGGAAGCACAAAATCTGAGGAGAAGCCGCCTTGTGTATCTTCTACCTGTATAATGGACGGTGTACATATTAGTACCCACATACCCACTTTCCGCCATTTTAGGTGGCGAGTCTGTCGCAGTTAAGCACGTATAATACGACCGTCTGGTCTAGTGGTTAGAGCTCCTGACTGCGAAACTTGAGGTCGCGGGTTCGAATCCCGCTGAGGGCAGATATTTGTGTGATGAACACGAATATTTTTGCACCTTAGTCTTGGATGTCCTATATATTTAAGTATATATCTATCTATATAAGTAAATATATCGTTGTCTAGTTACCATAACACAAGCTTTGCTTAATTTGGGACTAGGTCAATTTGTGTGGAATTGTCCCAGGTATTTATTATTTATTTATTTATTTAATACACACGCCTCTAAATGTCTTCTCAGACGTATGCAGGTTTCCTCCCGATGTTTTCCTTCACCGTAAAGCTCATGTTGCGACTAATCACTGTACTTAAGCTAAGAAAAACTCATTGGTACTCGCTATTCGAACTTGCAACCTTTTAAGCAGGCAGTACTCGAACCACTCAGCCACCAAGGCTTTTTAGTTCTTGATAATAAATATTCGGAATACAGAATCCCAAATGTAAAGGTAAAAAATAGTCATAAATATGTCACGTCGCCTGCCTCGGGCAAGGAGACACTTTGATGCATGTGTGTTGAGTAGAATTAATTCATTTTTTATATATTCACGGGAAATTAGTACTACGGTCCTTAAAACATACGAACGTGTAGCGGGAGAGTCTTTCTCTTAATAATTTGAAGACGTAATTAATTCAACCATGAATATCATTCGTCGCGAGCTAGAGCATGGCTTGTGTCATGAAGCATTTGATTCGAATCCCAGACCGAAATTGGGGATATGTTTTTGAAATATATCCGATTTAATCCCACTGGGTTATTGTTTGTGAAGAGTTGCGTCAAGTAAAATCATAGACGTATGCATGTAGTCATAGTAGTGTAATAATAATAATAATATATCCTCACGCCTTCCCACAAGGGTCCCCGAAGCGGTAGGCAGAGGTGTATAGGTAATACCCACACACCCACTTTCGGCCAGAGATATATTAGGTGTTATTATACCACTTATATGTGTAAATAAATCTTTCGAAATGTGTCTTTTATTTCAAAACGTTATTAGGCTTGAAAATTAAACCTTAATAGTCTGCTAAAATCAATATCAAAATGTTGAAATAAGTTATCCAAACCGGCATGTATGTAGAGACTGAGGAGCGTAGATGAAGTGAAACGGAATGAAAAGGTCTCTCATCACCTACCGGACTTAGCATGTATGTATGTGTATGTGAATAATATGATTTAGGTAATGGAATATTTTACTCCTAATATACAAAGTATCAAAGTTAAAAATCGTCGCGGAATAACTTGGCGGGTGTTATCCGCTGCTACCACAATAATTCACTACAACAAAGGTCCTTGCTCCAAGTTTGTCCCACACTGGTTCCTTGAGGAACCAGGGAACAAAGCCAAGAGTTATTGCCCCGGTGTCCGGGAAGGAAGTCGAGAAAAATGGTTCTTACGAAGAGACTTCGATGCGGCACTTGCCAGAGACTAGGGGCTCAGAAACTAATTGTATTTTCAATGGGATAGGTATTTGTTAATGATTAGAAGCAGGTATGTAGTAAAATTTTCTAAAGTATCGTTTCATATCATCACGCCGAGTCGCTAACGGGGTAGGCAGAGAGTATAGAGCGCCAGTCTCTCTAAACTTACATATCTCTTTCGCTTCGTCCACATTTATTAGTCTCTTCATACATGCTCGTCGGTTTCGAGTACTCTTGACGTTCCCGTCCTTGATTCCAATACGTATTACACGAATGTTTAGTAAAGACAGCCGCCTGGTCTAGTGTTTAGAGCTCCTGATTGCGAAACTCGAGGTTGCGGTTTCGATTTCCGCTTACGTCAGATATTTGTGTGATGAACACGGGTATTGGTACCTTAGTCCTATGTATTTATTTATGTGTTTATCTATAAAGTTGTCAAGTTACCATAACACAAGCTTTGGGGCTGTCAATTTGTGTGGAATTGTCCCAAGGTATTTAATATTAAAAATAACACCTAAGTGTCAAATCTTCATATCCTAAGTCTCTGATCTAGTTAACCACACGCCCACTACGGCTACAACACTACGGTGAGTTATGATAACCGATAACAAAAGGAAAAACACTGTTGAAAATAACAAGAAACAAACAAATCACGGGAATAATATTCCCTAGTCAATCGTTCTCGGGAAGGGGTACACGCGGCTCCGACAATCGGATCATAATAGATGCCTATATTCCTCACGTTGCGAGGCTACATATGATATACTGCGGATAAATCGGTCGCAACGGCCCCCACGGGCCATTTTCCGCGCGGGGTACAATGGACCCCCTAAAGCGGAAAATTCCTTCCAAATAGTTTTTATAGAGTTAGGTTCGTATTGTGAAACAGTAAATTTTTATGACAGTTCTTTTAGGATTTCCTACGGCTGGCTGGAATAAAATCGAAATTTATATAATATTCGAACAGAAACATTGTCTTTTAAGGAACACGAATGACGTACTGCGTTTCTTAACAGTTTCGTAACAAGATTACATTTCTGAATGGTGGCCGTTGTGGCCAAGTGATCGAATAGTTGCCTGGAACATAAAGATTGTAAGTTCGAATCCCAACTGTACCAATGACTTTAATGAACTTAAATACAGTGATTAGTCGCACCACGAGCTTTCGGTGAAG
Organism: Drepana falcataria; assembly: GCA_945859725.1. Lineage (NCBI taxonomy): Eukaryota > Metazoa > Arthropoda > Insecta > Lepidoptera > Drepanidae > Drepana > Drepana falcataria. Next base: position 1,203,214 of record OX243941.1, on the reverse strand, counting down.
AAAAACATTGGGAGGAAACCTACATACGTTTGAGCAATTCAAAGGCGTATGTATATTCGTGCTAGAGTAACGGCGACTGACTCGCCAGCTGCCACGTTGGCATCTATAATATAACTCTGGCGGAAAGTGCCTGTGTGGTTTCTACCTCTGCCTACCCCTTCAAGGAACCTTGTGGGTAAGCGTGAGGATATTTTATTTTCAGCAGTATATCTAGCCAAGCCTCCGCAAGATCTATAATTTAAATGGGAATCTTAATTTTTTATCGTATTAAAATGTGTTCTTTGTGAGCGCAGAGTTTGTTACGAGGCTTAATAAACAATAACGATGTACATTGTACATTACTGGCAGATATTAAGTAACTCAATTCATTTCTAATTTGTCGACAATTGTTCCCGACAAAGGCACGGCACGAACGAGTGCTCCGAGTATGAAGGAAGTCGGCAGCTAGGGGGCTAGGGATGTGACGTCGATGCATTATCGATAAATTTACTCGCTTGTTCGATGGATTTATTTTGTTAACAAATAAAAACAATTAAAGGGAATTGACGGCCGTCTGACTTAGTGCTTAGAGCTCCTGGCTGTGAAATGTCACGTAGTAGGTTAACTTCCCGCTGAGAGCAGATATATTTGTAATGAAAACGAATATTTCTTCCTTCGTCTTGGATATCCTATATTTATATATCCTCGCGCCTTCCCACAAGGGTCCCCGAAGGGGTAGGTAGGGGTGTATAGGTAATACCCACACACCCACTTTCCGCCAGAGGTATATTAGGTGCCAACGTGACAGATGGCGAGTCCATCGCCGTTACTCAAGCACGACTATACATACGCCTTTGAATTTCTTCTCAGACGTATGCAGGTTTCCTCTCGATGTTTTCCTTCACCGTAAAGCTCGTGGTGTGACTAATCACTGTACTTAAGTTCAGAAAAACTCATTGGTACAGTCGGGATTCGAACTTGCGATCTATGTGTCGCAGGCAACTGCTCGAACTCGGCCACCACGGCTTTTTATCCCATATTTATTTCCTATATATATTTTATCGGTCGACATGTTTGTTTGGTTTCGTTAGTTTGGACGTATAGAAAAGACTAAAGAAAGTGTTTTCTTGCACATAGATTCAGTGGATCATCCACTGAATTACCAATTTACCAAGATAAAATCGATCAGTCAATCCAGGATGGGAATGTCAAAACTATTCGAAACCGGCGAGCATGTATCGAAGCGAAAGAATAGAGTGTCTAGAGAGAACTGGCGTTCTACTCTCTCTGTTTTTTTAGCCCGTTAGGGACGGCGTGAAGATATGTAGGTTTATCTCTACGTATATGTATATTGTTGTATAGTTAATATAGTTCAAGGGTTACTTTGTTCGGGACTATGGCAATTTGTGTTTCGAAATGCCTATTAAGAATTCAATCAATATTTGTTGTACCCATCTCAAGTTTGTTTCCATTGCGTTTGCGACTTCATTATTAGAATAAACAATTATATTGTACCTATTATCCTAATCTTCTATTCAGAATATTGAAATCCATAGTATTATTGATTTAATTAATAAAATTTTCTCATACATTCGCAAATAAATTATTTAAAGCAATTGGGACAAGCTATTAAAATACAAACGTGACATTACACGAATCCCTCGTGGAGTAGGCAGAAAGAGTAAATCTCCAGTGTTTTTCAAACTAACAAACAAAGCTTCATCCCTTTTACTTTAAATTAGAATGTTACTATCGATATCGACAATAATCGTGTGCTGCCCCACCCCGAACCCAACAAAGCAAACGCCATTGCCACTGGCGTTGTCGGGGCGGTTCGCCGATGCGTTTATAATATTTCATTTATTCATAATAAATTATAATCGTATATAGTCACGACTCGCAGAGTAATTCTATTTAGCAAACTCCGTTTAGCCGCAGCCGCTACTCAAGCATCACTTATCAACATCATTATTACTATTACTCAAAGCCACATCTTTGGAGGAACCATCGCTGATAACTTTTGAGTCTTGAACAAGTACCTATGTATTAAGTATATATACATACATACATATCACCACGCCAAGTCCCTAACGGGGTAGGCAGAGAGTATAGAGCGCCAGTTCTCTCTAGACTTACATACCTCTTTCGCTTCGTCCACATTCATCAGTCTTTTATTATTAAGTATATATAAAAATCAAAATCTTTTATTCAACGTAAGGCACATAGGGAACACTTATTGAACGTCACATACTAAATATGCATATACTATGCTATGTCGGTCGTCTAGTCTAGCTCCTAGCTGCGAAACTTGAGGCTGCGAGGTCGATTCCTTCTGAGGGCAAATATTGATGAACACGAGTATTTGTATCTAAGTCTTGCATGTCCTATGTATTGATGTATATATCTATCTATATAAGTAAATATATCGTTGCCTAGTTACCATAACACAAGCTATGCTTAATTTGGGACTAGGGCAATTTGTGTGGAATTGTCCTAGGTATTTATTATTATTATATCATCTATATAAGTGATTAGTCACACCACGAGCTTTACGGTGAAGGAAAACATCGAGAGGAAACCTGCATACGTCTGAGAAGAAATACAAAGGCGTATGTATAGTCGTGCTTGAGTAACTGCGATGGACTGGTCGTCTGTCACGTTGGCACCTAATATACCTCTGGCGGAAAGTGAATGTGTGGGTATTACCTATACACCTCTGCCTACCCCTTCGGGGACCCTTGTGGAAAGGCGTGAGGATATATTATAATATTATTATTGTGGAATTGTCGCAAGGTATTTATTAATTTTTACTATTTAATTCTAGTTGGCAAGTTCGAACCTAGGTTGTCGGTATGTGAATTATCACACCACATCGAATACGTAATTGTAATGTAATTTTGCACTTATATACGACTTTCAATAAAGAAAACTAACAAAAACACACAAGTCTTAGTGTGTGACCATCACGCCGAGTCCCTCACGAGAAAAGCAGAGAGAGAAGAGCGCCAATTCTCTATAGACTTACATACTCATTAGCTTCGTCTTTATTCATCAGCCTCTTCATTTACGTTCGCCGGTTTCGAGTACTCTTGACGTTCCATCCTTGTGATCCGATTGATCTAGGTAGTTTGAACGTGGCCTGTTACTTAATGTCTATCTGCACCAGTCGCTGTGTTCGTGTGATGTGTCGTGATTATTATTACCATTGTAGTTCGTCTACAACCCAACCGGGTCTGTCGCACCCCCAACCCTTCTGTAGCATTTTTTCAATGGCAAGGAATGTACAATTGCTCCATTCCGGAGATTTATATCCACTTATTATTGCTCGCCGCAGTCGCATGGACCGTGTTCCTACTATGCCTACAGTGTGAACGGTCAAAATTCTTCTAATATCATTGAATAGAAGTAATAATAATAACAAATACTCGAGTACTCGAAACCGACGACATGTATGCAGAGACTGATGAATGTGGACGAAGCGAAAGAGGTATGTAAGTATAGTTTAGTCTATAAACTCTGCCTACCCCGTTAGGGACTCGGCGTGATGATGATAAATACTCATTCTCATATCACGCCTGCCCACAAGGGTACCCGAAGGGGTAGGCAGAGGTGTATAGGTAGTACCAACACACCCACTTTCCGCTTACTTATATAGATAGATATATATAAAATGGCGGACACTAACGTGTTTATGGATGCTAACAATTCCAATCAGTAATAGAAGAAGTTTGAATTTATATATAAAATATAATAAAATATATCCTCACGCGTTCCCACAAGGGTCCCCGAAGGGGTAGGCAGAGGTGTATAGGTAATACCCACACACCCACTTTCCGCCAGAAGTATATTAGGTGCCAACGTGACAGATGGCGAGTCCATCGCCGTTACTCAAGCACGACTATACATACGCCTTTGAATTTCTTCTCAGACGTATGCAGGTTTCCTCTCGATGTTTTCCTTCACCGTAAGGCTCGTGGTGTGACTAATCACTGTACTTAAGTTCAAAAAAACTCATTGGTACAGTCGGGATTCGAACTTGCGATCTTTGTGTCGCAGGCAGTTTGAATTTTTTTTTTAATAAATATTTGCTCAACTGGTATCCCAGTGTGTACGCGCTATATAAGCATGATAATTATCCAAGGTATAGTGAATTATGAAGGAATAATTAAAGCCAGTATGTCTTGGATTCTTAAAAACATTAAAAGTGAGTTCGTATTTTACGTTCGGAAGGGGTAGGCAGAGGTATAACCCTCATCTTATCGAAGATAAATGTACATACCAACTTGACAATTGTATTCACGTCTCACGAAGACTTTTTTTACATTCTTCTTGAATTTTATTTAATATATAATTTTTATTTTTTATTTTTTTATTATATAGAGCCGTGGTGGCCGAGTGGTTCGTGGCAGTTGCCTGCGACGCAAAGGTCGCAAGTTCGAATCCCGACTGTACCAATGAGTTTTTCTGAACTTAAGTACAGTGATTAGTCACACGACGAGCTGAACGGTGAAGGAAAACATCGAGAGGAAACCTGCATATGTCTGAGAAGAAATTCAATAGTCGTGCTTGAGTAACGGCGATGGACTCGCCATCTGTCACGTTGGCACCTAATATACCTCTGGCGGAAAGTGGGTGTGTGGGTATTACCTATACACCTCTGCCTACCACTTCGGGGACGGGGATATATTATTATTTAAAAAAAAAATACTTATATACATTTGGTCCATCTGATGTTAAGCGTTTACCGCCGCCTATAAACGCTTGTAACACCAAGGGTATCGCTGGCGTTAATGACCTTGCGGGAATCGGTTCACAGCCTTCTTGAAGAACTCCATGCTGTACTCTCCTGTTGACTGGAATTAAGTTCATATTATATACTGAATTTATTCCATCTATGTAAAAAAGCATGGTGGTCCCCATGACTGATGTTCTCCTACCGTTCCCCTTGAATATTTTACTACAATGTAATATAACAATATCCTCAGCCACAGCAAAGCGTGGCCGTGTCTGCTAATATCTATTATATAATAATGAATGTTTGTCTTTATGTCCTTAGTAGAGTCGTAAACGGCTGGATCGATTTAAATGATTCTGTCCTTCTTCAGGTGGATTCAACAGTGGCTTAGATTCACAATTGGACCTGATAGGTGGCGCTGCGATCGTGTTACAGCAACTTTTATTTTTTCCCCCAAGCGAAGCTGGGCGGGACGGGACGAAATAAATAAAAAGTGCAGTATTTACTACAAATTTCTTTGTTTCAATTCTATCCCACATGTATACAGCACTATTGGATATGTACAACTCAAAGACAAAGCGACTAACTATTTTATGGTAACATTTCCCAAATCTAAAAGCCATTATTCAGTTAACTGTAGCAGTATTTCAGTACGTTGGGAGTGTGTTTATGGTGCTCTGTACTCACATTCTACTGTCGGCTAATCGTTGTACGGGACCCTAGTTGGGTTTAGGGATGCGCATTATCTGACCAATATTATATACGATTGATTTTATTGGTCGCCTGACCGCGAAGCTTGAGGTGGCGGGTTTGAATCCCGCAGAAGGTGGAACAAATTTATGTCATGAACACGAGTTTTTTTTTTTATATAACAAGAGCAGCAAACAAGCTTATGGCAAACCTGATGAAAAGCGGTTACCGTAGTCTGTTTACGCTCACGATATCAAAGTATCACTTGCACGTTATCACTCGCTGAGTTATACTTTTTTGGCAGCATAATGGGACTGCTCCCTCTGCTGCCAACCATTTTACCTTATTTATATATTATTTATATTTATGTATGCTTCTTTATATAGCTATAAATATATGGTTGTTTAGTTACCATCCGCAATGAAGAGATTCGCAAATCAACTGGCGTGAATGAGGGCGTGATTGTAAAGATGAAGAAAGGCATGTTACGTTGGTTTGGACACATAGAAAGGATGAGTGAAGAAAGATTGACGAAACAGATATACAAAGCAAAAGTGTGTGCAAGAAGAGGCAGAGGAAGGCCACGTTCCAACTACCTGGATCAAATAGATCGGACTCTCAAGGACGGGAACGTTAAGAGTACTCGAAACCGACGAGCATGTATGAAGATGGATGTGTGTGGATGAAGCGAAAGAGGTATGTAAGTCTAGAGAGAACTGGCGCTCTATACTCTCTGCCTACCCCGTTAGGGACTTGGCGTGATGATATGTATGTATGTATGTATGTATGTATGTAGTTACCATAGTACAAGGTTTGTTTTACGAATACATCAATTTGTATGTAGTTGCCACTAGGTTTCCATTTATTCAATTTTACAGTTAATCAATTGCCACCCAAATTTTAAGGAAGAGAGCATTTGTGTATCCCAATGATGATATATACCAAAATTTCGATATCCAAAAATAATTTCCACAGTCCATTAAATTTTTAATTCTTTAATTGCTCTTTTTCGGATATACACAAAACACATCCACTGTCAACTATTTAATATTAAATAAAAAACATTATGTCCACAGAATGTTGAAGTTTTCATCAAAAAGCTACGATTAATGATAATATTGTTTTAGAAAATGTCAAATTGACATCTTTTTTTAGTCGGTTCTAAATAAAAAGAGTCAGTTTGTAACGCGCCAATTGCCAACCCAACCCAACCTTATAAATAGATAGAAATCAAGCTTACCTCATCAAATTCTATTCTACATGTTTGCAAACTCAAACTGACTTGACAAATCCTCCTTTGAACTGGAAAAGGTAAATAAAATTACCAGAATAAAGATGTAATAATTAAAATATGCACAGAGTGAATTAACACGCAGGCATAAATAAAAATAAAGGAAGGTCCCGGGGCCCCTCAAATATAATTATGTATAACCCAATAATCCTTAAACCACAAACAAAAACCAAAAGCGAAGGAAAGCAACGGAATTTTATTATCATTATTTGCATATTAGAATAATTATAATTAAGCAGACCCTAAGAATGGGGGCAGAGAGCGGCTCGTTACCCTTTTTTGATGCATGGTTGGAAAACTACGTCATATTTACCACAGACATGCTTACAAGTATATCAATAATATCGCTTAGTACATAGAACAGAACAGTTGTCTTCTAGAAATTATAGGGTGTTGTGAATACATGTTCATGACGATGAAATAAAACAAATAGCATCAAAGATAAAATTACAATATGCGCCGCTGCTGCTCAGCAGGAGTGCCTCAAGCGCCGCAAGTATGCCTGTCTCGGGTCAGGTTACATATTTGCTGCATTTGCGGTTGAAACTCTGGGGCCTTGAAGTCCTGAGGCTCACCATCGTTTTAAAGAAGTCTCGCGCCGTCTAAGGAGACCACTCGTGACAGGCGGGCTGGAACATATCTCGCTCAGAGAATCAGCATTGCTATCCAGCGTGGCAATGCTGCTAGTCTTCTTGGCACGTTGCCTCGGAATACCGATTTGGGACAAATATTTTATCTGTAAGTAGTTAGTTTCAACTGTTCTTTGTAAATATTGTTAATTGTTGTTATTGTAAATAAATTATATTAAACAGAGTAATATTCATTTCGAAACATCATTGTATTTTGGCCTTTTCCACAATATACGTAGATCTATTCTCCATGCGTAGTTTTATCGTTACAGCAGGTTATAGAGCGAAAATATTAAGCCTATTCACATTAGAGAAAGTATTACATTTTTAGGGGCACCATCTACAAATAAGTTATCTATGTATATTATATGTATACTCCTTTCAATAAGAGACCCTAATGGGGTGGGCAAATGTGTAGCAACCTTAGGTGTGTAACAACCCTAACTAAAAATGTTGATACCAACGTGACAGTCGGCGAGTCCATCGCCGTTTCTCAAGCACGACTATACATGAATTTGGATTTATTTTCAACTGCATTTAGGTTTCTATTAGATAGTTTTCGATAATCTGTTGATTTAATCTAAGTATACAATATTTGCTTATTGAGATGAGGTCAAAGGCTATGTGAAATTTTCCTATGATATAGATCTAGATGTAGTTAAAGAATACCTTAACGTCAAGACGTGTTATTGAGTACACATATAAATATATGTATGAAAATTTAGATGAAGTATTTAAAAATTAGCATATTTATCAACCCGGAGCAACATCACAGGCAAAAAGTGATCACGGGTCTAAATATTAGGGTTCCCCGTGTAATTTTTCATAATTTCACGCACACCCGAGCAGGGACCAAAAACATAGAATCGACATTGAGTGCCTCCAAGTGAAGGCTTAATGAATAGCTTGCAAAGGAAGAACGACCCACATAAATTAAATTAAATACAAATTAATGCGATGGCCCTATAAAAAAATGCTACACTAATAAACAATGTTAGGGCTTATTCTAAATTTGACTTTATACCGCTTTCGTTACGGCTTATAAATGAGTAGTCAAATATTACAGTGATTAGTCACACCATGAGCATTACAGTGAAGGAAAACATCGAGAGGAAACCTGCATACGTTTGAGAAGGAATTCAAAGGCGTATGTATAGTCGACGGCGATGGACGCGCCATCTGTCACGTTGGCACCTAATATATCTTGAGTCCATCGCCGTTACTCAAGCACGACTATACATACGCCTTTGATTTTCCTCTCAAGCGTATGCAAGTTTCCTCTCGACGTTTTCCTTCACCGTATATCTCGTGGTGTGAAAAACAGATAGATACAGACGGAATTTGAACTTGAAATCTTTGGGTTGCAGACAACTAATCGAACCACTCGGCCAACACGGCTTCTGATATGTTTACATTAATCATGATAAGCGATTACTACCTGACAATAGCTGAATAAGTACAAAGTGTAACTGACCGACAGACAAGCCAAACAGAAAGGACCCTTAAAGAAAATAATCGTGATCTGTTTTAGTCGACCGCACTTAAGGGTTGAAATGTTAAGTGAACCGTACAATGCGATTAAAAATGTTATCTTAGAAAAATGGTCCTTCGAGCCATCGAGTTTGAGTTAATTTCATTAGCGGTAAGGGTTAAGGGGTAGTTGGAATTTTTGTGGGTAGGTCATCTTTACCTATTGTTAGACATTATGTGAGAGGCACCCACTCTGAGTGAATATAACATTACATTGCAATAGAAAAACCAGTAAAAATTAGAATTTAGAATGTTGCTACCTACCCCGTGAGGAACTGTACATGACTTTGTACATACATACATATCATCACGCCATGTCTCTAACGGGGTAGGCAGAAGAGAGGAGAGGTAGGGCACAACGGGTTTCCCGTTCCAATTCGGAGCTGCCCGACTGGGGCAGGACCTCCACCTTATAGAAGTCCGTAGCCAAATAACACAATTTTTTGTGTTGTGTTCCTACGCGGTGAATAATGTTTCCAGTAATGAGCTCCTTGGGGAGGGGGGAGGATTGTTACATTGTGTTGGAAGCATAGGGATTAAACCCAGTATGCTGCCAACACACTAAAAAAGGCAGGGAGGTTAGAGCGCCAGTTCCCTCTAGACTTACACACATCTTTCGCTTCGTCCACTTTCATCAGTCTCTTCATATGTACATGCTCCCCGGTTTCGAGTACTCCTGACGTTCCCGTCCTGTCGATTTGTCTTAGTGTCCGGTCAATTTGTTTAAGTAGTTGGAACATGTTCTTCCTTGTATATGTATGTTTTTTTTCATACCACACGGGAGGCAAATCAGCCTGCGGTCCGCCCGATGGTAAGGGGTTACCGCCGCCTATGGACGCTTGCATCACCAGGGTTATTGCTCGCGCGCTGCTGCCCCTGCAGGAATCTTTGAAGAATCTTCACCCTTCTTGAAGAACTCCATGCTGTGCTCTCCAGGGAAAACCTCAACGGGAAGCTCATTCCACAGCATTATTTGAAATAATATTAATCAACAAATCAATTAACTATCTATTTACTTGTGAATCTTGACTCGAGCGCAGCACACTCATCGCCTGTGTGGATCAAAACTGGTCGGCGGACGAGGCCGCTCTGATTGCCGCCAAAGGCTATTACTAACTCGTACGCTTTGTACAGCAGGTTCGTATTCTCTTGATACTTGCAAAGGTATATACAAGAACTTATTAAATGATGTTAAACAAAAACACAAACGCGATTTTGTGCGTCACTCTACATTTAAATTAAAAGTAATCAAATTGATTGAAACAGTTTTTCCCACTGATAGACAACTTTATAAAAATAACTCCAAATTCTCAATAAGGAACGCACGTTTCACGCATTCCTGTCGTTGGCATCCTTACCAACGGCAAGAGAGCGTGAAACCGGCGAGCATGTATGTAGAAACTGATGAACGTGGACGAAGCAAAGGGGGAAGTCTAGAGGGAACTGGCATCTGCTCTCTCTACCTACTGCATGAGGGACTCGTGATGATATGTATGATGATAAAATATGTATGAAGATATGATAAAATTGGGGCCTTTGTTCCGTTGTGAAGTACTGTTCAATCTCTAAGGCTCTATTGAGCACACCGAGCTTCCTGTACGCTAACTTAGCCTTATCCTTTCAATAACCATGGTACTGAACGACGTTAGAGATGTCAACGCCAAGAGTTTTGAGTTGCAGCACATGTCAGCGGGGAAATCCAGAACAAAAGAACAAATGGCCATTCATCATTGGATTTTTTGTTGCAGAAATATAGTGACCATTGACCTTTACAAGAATACATGCTCTCATTATTTATGCGTAGCTTGTGGCGAAGTTAATGGGATAATAATAGACTTATTGAGATATTGAGTTCGAGATCAACTTGCACAATACAAGACATATATATATATATATATATATATATATATATATATATATATATATATATATATATATATATATATAGGTAAAGGTCAATATGTATATATATGTATATATATTAATACCAGTCAGATTAATTCGTGGGTAATGGTGTTGGGTACATAATAAGTAACTTTTTTTTTATTCTAGAATAACCTATAGTCTATAAGGTCATTATGTATCTGTTTTTTACCCCAAATAAAATAAAATAAAATAAAAATAAAATACCTCTAAAGCATCAAGATAGCAGATCCTCATACAGTCTGATGCAGACTCGTGACCTAAATATTGTGATAGCTCCCAATAACAGCCCGGGGCGGTCAATTATTGCCGTGATTAATTACTGAACCCACCTGCATAGGTTAACTATTTTCATCACTATTGGGTGATCCTCTGATAAATTGTATTAAATGGCCTTTAATTTGAAAGACCGGCTTCTAGTCATAAACGTGTGCCAAGAATTTGTTTTGAACAAAAGTATGTCAAAACTGCTTATATAGGTTTTAACGAAGTTGGTTTTTGCTTAGTACTTTACACACAGTACTTGGTACACAATTTCTTATGAAATAGAAATTAAATTAAGTAGATTAATTTTTTTACTATACGGTGAACGATACAAAAAATTTCTAACTACATTCATGCACACATTAATGTAGTTAGAACATTTTCAATCGGCCTCGGTCCCTTACAACAACATGAATAATATCATATTTGTGTCTGCCGCACTCTTAAACTAAGACACCCACAGTGCCCACTCCATTCTTCAGGCACCATTCTAAGAAGCTTTTATTTAATACGAGAGGAGTAATGTTATACTGGCAACCGCAGAGGTATTCAGCTATAAATGGCGCCCAACGTGGGGCTACAATGTAAGGATAATATGGCGTTTGTACTTGTAAACATGAATCATTTAAGCAAATTTCAAAAGCTAAATATAATTTGCAGCAGTAAAGGTGTGCACTGCAGAGCACTGAACCAGCATCGTGGTCCATCGCAATCGTCTCTTTATCGCCTCTCCGAGGAAATATTACGCCGGGCGACAAGTTCCTGCCCATAAATTCATTAGACAGCGCCGGCATTTTTTTAAACTTACGTCCGAGTTGTGCATGGAAAAAATAGAGAGGGCGTATATAATACAAGAGAGGTAGGGCATAACGGGTTTCCCGTTCGAATTTGGAGCTGCCCGACTGGGGCAGGACCTCCACCTTATAGAAGTCCGTAGCCAAATAACACAATGTATTGTGTTTTGTTCGTACGTGGTGAATAAGGTTTCCAGTAATGAGCACCTTGGGGAGGGGGGAGGATTGTTACATTGTGTTGGAAGCAGAGGGATATATCTTATGCTGCCAACACACTATAACTCTCCGAACACAGAGTGGCAACGCGCAAGTGATACTTTGGTATCGTGAGCGTAAATAGGCTACGGTAACCGTTTCCCATCAGGTGGGCCGTATGCTTGTTTGCCACTCTTGTTGTATCAAAAAAAAAAAAAAATTATTTCGTCAGTATAGTACAGTGAAAAATGTTTAGGCTTAGTGATGATGCATGCCCAATATAAACATTCTACCAGATCCGTCGCGCTCTTCTTCGAATACTCTTACGGTTTAATTTTCGAAGTAAATACATTTTAAGTGCCGACGTCTGACGGTGAATCCATCGCCGTTTCTAAAGCACGTCTATACATAGGTACGTCTTCTTTCCTTCACCGTAAAGAGAGAAATTGAAGATATATCATTGACATTAATTCAAGGCCTATGTCAGTGTGTTCGAAAGAGTAAGTAAGTAAGTATTCTATTATTTACATCTAAACATGTTGCTGGTACCTAGACTTGGGCCTCCATATTTTTCCAGTCTTGTCTTCGCTTTCTAACTCTACGTAGCATCGTACAAAGATGAGAGACCGGTAAAACCACCCTCACTATATCATAATTTATTTATTCTGATGACCTCTCCGCCGGCCCTGTTTTTTCAACGGCTAATATACGTACATAATACGTTTTAAAAATATTATTTCCTCCCCCCTCCTGTATTTTTATTCTCATTTACAATATGCTGGCAATGTTTTTTATCTTTGCCTGTTTTATGTCTTTTTTTGGGCTGTGTAATTAAAAATATTATAGGTATTTATTGCCGCAGAAGGCCATTTGGTGTGTTTATTCGGAGTCCTAATCGTTCCATGTTTACATTAATTAGCGATACTTTAGGAGTGTTGCGCTGTTTTATTGTTGATATAAATTTTCGGCTACATTGAACGATGCTTTGAGCATTTTTGCTCATGAAAAAAGGAATTTTCATTAATTGTCCGCAAATTGTAAGCGCTTATATTATTATAAGTTAATTATAATATTATAAGCTAAATTATAAGCGCCTAAATTTTTATGCATACTAAGCTAATTTAAGCTAAGCCCGTAACAGACATCGTCCTAAATAACTTGTAGCCCAAGCGTCACCTATCAATATGTGTCATAGACAGGGTGCTACGAATAACATAACACATTACGAGTATTGCATAACCAGGTGCTACGAATGTCATCACAATGAGCTAGTTGGTTGACACACACATAAACGTATCAACTATGTGTGCATGCTGTCGCCGCTTGTAAATGTAGTGGCATTCAACTAATATTTAACATCTAGTTGTAAGTTATTTTTAGTGTCTACTATGTAAGTGGCCTTAAATAAATAAATAAAAATAGATAAATAAATAAACAACATTATATAGTAGCCCAGGCGTAGCACATAAATGTACGAAGCTATCACGGAACCTAGCACATGATCATCCTAAATAACTAGTAGATTGGCGTAGAGCATACCGACGTATGATCTGAACCATCTCGTAGCCTAGGCGTAGCACAAATGTATGAAACAAATACGATATCCAGGCATAGCACCAAGCTATGACGTAGTCCAGGCGTAGCACATTTCTACGAGGCTACGATGCAGCCGGTCGTAGCAAATATAAACATGAATGTGTCATAGCAAGTGTTATGAATAGTGTCTTAATGAACTTGCGAAGGACTGCTGGCAGATGCTGGATGCGGCAAGCTGAAGACAGGGCGCTATGGCGCTCATTAGGGGAGGCCTATGTCCAGCAGTGGACTAGAGTGGGCTAATGATGATGATGATGATGATGATGAACTAGTAGGTGGTTGTAATAGTTATCGACGTATAATTTTGATTGAGTCGTAGCACTTGCGTAGCACATCTTTTCATGAGTATTTTGTAGGTACGGTGCTACGAATATCATCACAGCCAATTACTAATTTGATGTAGCATTATCTATACTAATATTATAAAGAGGAAAGATTTGTTTGTTTGTTTGTTTGTTTGTAATGAAAAGGCTCCGAAACTACTGGACCGATTTCAAAAATTCTTTCACCTTTGGAAAGCTACATTATCCCCGAGTAACATAGGCTATATTAAATTGGACCCGACAGGTGGCGCTGCGATCGAGTTTCAAGAATTTTACCTTTTTACCTGGGCGAAGCTTTCTGTGTGTTTCTGTGTGTCTTAAGCTAGATTCGAGAATGGTTTAGATTTACAATTGGACCCAATAGGTGGCGCTGCGATCGTGTTACGGGCAATTTAACTTTTTCACCCGAGCGAAGCTGGGCGGGACAGCTAGTATTACATATATTAAAAGTGCAATGCCCGGAAACCTGCATACGTCTGAGAAGAAATTCAAAGGCGTATGTATAGTCGTGCTTGAGTAACGGCGATGGACTCGCCATCTGTCATGTTGGCACCTGATATACCTCTGGCGGAAAGTGGGTGTGTAGGTATTACCTACACACCTCTGCCTACCCCTTTGGGGACCCTTGTGGGAAGGCGTGAGGATATATTATTATTATTATAATGCCCGGAAGTAGTGTTTGTGTGGTTTTAGATTTTTATGAAACCAAACAGCATAGAAGACTAGGGATCTCCCGGATGTGTTTCAGACTAGGGATCTCCCGGATGTGTTTCTAGTAGGTAAACCAACGCTGGAGCAATATGTATTTTTTTTATTGTTCATGCTTTGCTTCACTTGTCTCCGAAGGGATATGTAGATGTATGTAGGTATCAATACAGCGACTTTTCGCCAAAGAAATATTTTAGGTGCCAATGTGACAAGTGGCGTCTCCATCGCCGTGACTCAAGACAACGAATGAAGAAATTCAAAGTCGTATAGGAACGCCATAGATGTTTTTTCAAACACAACATATGTACATAGGTTTCTTTTCGATGTTTTCTATCACTGTACTAATGAGTTTTTCTGATCTTAATTACAGTGATTAGTCACACCACGAGCTTTACGGTGAAGGAAAACATCGAGAATAAATCTGTATACGTTTCAGAAGGCGTATGTATAGTTGTGCTTGAGTAACGGCGATGGACTCGCCATCTGTCATGTTGGCACTTAATATCTCTGGCGGAAAGTGGGTGTATGGATACTACCTATACACTTCTGCCTACCCCTTCGGGGACCCTTGTGGGAAGGCATAATGATCTTTATATTGCAGGCGACTGCTCGATTCACACCACGACTCACCACGAGTCATGGAATCGTGTTAGATTCTTTATTCGTTAACACACTTAAGTGGCGCATCTCGCATATATACTTATTTATTTGTTACATATTGGTTTGTTAACCTAACCTAAGTGATGTAAAGATAAGAGACATCTCACACAAGCGGCCCGGCCTCCAATAACAGTTAAAGGCAATGTTGACCCTCAGTTTAGGGTAACTACTATGTGTTCGAACTTAGGCAGTTTTGTGCAAAAATACTTTTAATATATCAGGTTTTATTTTCAGTCTTAAGGGGAGGAATAGCAATATAAGGCGTTTACATAGTTTTTTAGTCTAGAATTGTATGAAGTTTGACGAGCATGATGACGTAAGAGATAAGACATGCATTACATACACCTTCCTTTTATTTTAATTTGTTTTAATTGATGTCAAAAAATAAAACATTACATAAAAAAAACATGAATGTACGGACAAAGGCAACTTATGCGACTTCTTTTAATTCTTGATTTGACAATTGACTGTAAGTACTTAAGGTCAGAAAGATTCCACCTCGATACTGACTTGAGCTGTAAACATTTATCTCAGCTCCAAAGTATGCACACAACCCGTAAGGCCGATGTTTCCTATGCTATTAACGAAAAAGGCTCCGGGTTTCCGGTCGGACGTATTTTCCGGTTGGTTAGCCGATTCTCCGGGCAATTGATTCCGCCCACTCAAAGGTCGGGACTCGAACCTACTGCCGGACAATAGACTTGATAGTTTATCGGCGTGCCATTTTGATGGAGCGATTCTGATAATGTTAACAGCTTTGGGGTTTGTATAAGGGGTGAATATTATTGAAAACCTTATGTTGTATAAAATAATATGGTTTAAGCAAAGAATTGAATTTTAATACACCAATCACTTTTTGGTGTGAAGAAAATTATTTGAAAATTAATTAATGGTTTTTCCTAGTAATTTTAGAAATGGTTCATATAAAGGGAACAGCTGTCCCGCCCAGATTCTGTCACTCACAGCGCGCATCTCAGGTCCAGTTATGAATCTAAGCCAATATCGAATCCACCTTAACACCCACAAAAAACATCAAAATCGATCCAGCCGCTAAGACGAAGTTCAGTTGCATACACACGCATGGATGAATTATACTTACAAAGATTGATCACATTGTGTTTTGACCCTCGTTGGGCGCCAAATATAAGTTACTGTAGGATTAAACGAAGAACATTATTTAGTTAAAAATGATGTCTATAACAGATAATAAGTTCGTGGAACGTTATCTTTTTGATAAAATATTTCTCTTACTTATTTGGATATCAAATTCTGTCAACAGACCCTAAGCTAGGCATACACTATAACATATTAACAAAAACTATCCGTATATAATGTGCAAATGTACACATATAACATACCTACATACATACATATCATCACGCCAAGTCCCTGACGGGGTAGGCAGAGAGTATAGAGCGCCAGTTCTCTCTAGACTTACATACCTCTTTCGCTTCGTCCACATTCATCAGTCTCTTCATACATGCTCGTCGGTTTCGAGTACTCTTAATACACATATAAAAATAATGTTATTATGAGAGTATTAACTTAGCACGTATTACTTACGAAAAATATGAACCGAAACACTCTGTACACAAATGACATCCCAAATTGAATGTCGCGTCAACATCGATGTGTGCATCGTGTTTTATATCGATAGCTTAACTTTTACGAGCACCCTGTAATTGGAAACGACCGCTACACCATGTATATAGTTGCAATTACGTGTAATAGCCACCGGCGTTTGGTCGCTTTATTATAAGTAGGGCCGATTATATTAGTGGTCTGCTTTTAATTTCTTTTTTATCTGAATGGTATTTGTGCTCGCAAAAGGACATCTTCCGCATGCCTTTAAGGTTCATAAAAGGTTCTAGGCCTTCTGTAGTTCCCATAAAATGGTACAGTGGATTTTGATGCATGGATACCTTTCTATGAATTTCAGCTTCCTATTTTAAGTCCACATAGAGTTCTATTCCTCAGACGATCAGACTGTGTAATATAACTCGCCGTTGAGTTTTCTCTAAAGAGAAAACAGGATTGAAAACTTGAATGAAGGTTATTTATTTTTACGGGTCTGTAACACGCAAATATACTCTCTGGGGAAAAACTCAGTGAGTTCATTTCACAGCCTGTGCGTTCGTGGAAAGTAACTTCTTTGAAACTGATAACACCTAAAGGTTCAAAGTGATAAAACCTGATGGTAAGAAATGCGGTGATAGAAGAGTACGTTGTACTACTTCCACGTTGTTACATACTCTTTATTATTGGCCTGACTAGAGCAATGAGAACGCCTGAGATGACCAAATCTGAGTAGGAAATTGTGTAGAAAAATTATTTGCCATAAAAAAATATGGCAAATTGCTGCGAAGTCGTTGCTAGTGTTACTCTTGGCCTCATACAACATCCTAGGCAAAGGAATTCTCCATGTTTTTTGTTACAACTGACCCAAGCTAGTGTTGGGATGTCTTGCGACTAGCTTTTTCTTTATACCACTATCGTGGCAGACAAGCATGTGGTCTGCCTTAAGGTAAGCGGCTACCATCGCCTTTGGACACTTGCAGCGCCCAGGGTTATCGAGCGATACCGAGCCTAACATTTAAATTGGTTTTTCTCCCTGGTCTAGCTATGTCAGAAAAGACAAACCCGAACCGTGCACCTTTTTCGACCCATCTAGGTCTATGCGAAATAAAATAGTTAGATATTGATTTTGAAATTCCTCTAGGCTTAACTTTGCTTTTGCTAGTGTTATTAAGATCAATTTTTTTATAAATTCCAGTAAAGTAATCGAAGTTTGTATATTTTGGGCACCGTATGAATATTAATCGCGGGAGTATTTCGTTGATCTTGGGTGAAATGACGATAATATGCGCGGTGGCAACTCCGCGGCGAATTTACTGCTTTTAATTTATGCCGCCGCACGAACTATAGCATTTTAACTCCTTCTGAGAAAGGAGCCGCCGAGGACAATGATGAAACTTAAATTTTAGTTTTGTTATTTAAATTGAAATGTAAAAAAATCCTATGTCGAGAAATTTCATAATATTTTTAAAGTTTGTCATGTATACACACACATATTTATAAGAGTGTTTGTCATATATTAACTGAAATTTGTAAAAAAATCCATTATATTTCTGAAAACTAAGTTGTCAATAAGGTAGTAAAAACCTATTAATAACCTATTAATACCAAAAATAAAGGTAAATTTATAATAATTATAAAATTTTTAAAAAAATACTTCTTTCCTTTCTGCAGCGGTGGCTTAGTGGCGATCCGGCTTAACCGAAGCCAAAAAGTGTGGAGTCACGCCTCGCCCCCCCCCTCCTCCCACGCGGCTAACTTCATAAGACTATGAATTTAAATACGTTAGGCGATGTCAAAGGGTCGTCGTGTTGCATCCATGCAGAGGCTAAAATGCCGGATATAAACTTTGCTCTCTTTTATATATATAAATAAATATAAATATATATATATATATATATATTTATATTTATTATATATAATTATCGTCACGCCATCCCACAAGGGGTAGGCAGAGGTGTAAAGGTAGTATAATAAGCAATAAAGTCATCGATTTAATAAAAAAAATCTTACGTCATGATTTCATAGAGAGTAATTGTTTGGGTATTATGGATTCTAGCTAATATTTTATCACTATTTAGTAGTATATATAAATATATTTATATATATAGAGAACTGGCAGAGATAGTAGAGTGCTAGTTTTCTCTACTAAGAGAGACTAACTTTTTAAGAGAGGTAGGGCATAACGGGTTTCCCGTTCGAATTTGGAGCTGCCCGACTGGGGCAGGACCTCCACCTTATAGAAGTCCGTAGTCAAATAACACTATTTTTGTGTTGTGTTCCTACGCGGTGAATAAGGTTTCCAGAAATGAGCTCCTTGGCGAGGGGGGAGGATTGTTACATTGTGTTGGAAGCAGAGGGATTAAACCCATTATGCTGCCAACACTGTAACTCTCCGAACACAGAGTAGCAACGCGCAAGTGATACTTCGGTATCGTGAGCGTAAATAGGCTACGGTAACCGTTTCCCATCAGGTGGGCCGTATGCTTGTCTGCCACTCTTGTTGTATAAAAAAAAAAAATACTAGGCTTCAGACTAGACTAGACTAGACTTACCTCTTTCGCTTCATCCACATTCATCAGTCTCTTCAAACACTTTATATATAGTGTACTTTTGCATTTTGTGTAATTGGCTACTGGCCATTCTAATATAATTTTATAAATAAATAATAATAGTGCTCGTCGGTTTCCAGTACTCTTGACGTTCTCGTCCATCCCAAGAGGTCAAGGTGACTAATCTACTTCTACATACATACATATCATCACGCCGAGTCCCTAACGGGGTAGGCAGAGAGTATAGAGCGCCAGTTCTCCCTAGACTTACATACCTCTTTCGCTTCGTCCACATTCATCAGTCTCTTCATACATGCTCGTCGGTTTCGAGTACTCTTAACGTTCCCGTCCTTGAGAGTCCGATCTATTTGATCCAGGTAGTTGGAACGTGGCCTTCCTCTGCCTCTTCTTGCACACACTTTTGCTTTGTATATTTGTTTCGTCAATCTTTCTTCACTCATCCTTTCTATGTGTCCAAACCAACGTAACATGCCTTTCTTCATCTTTACAATCACGCCCTCATTCACGCCAGTTGATTTGCGAATCTCTTCATTGCGGATTCGATCTAATATCGTTACTCCGCACATTTTTCGAAGAGATCGCATCTCAACTGCATTCAAGCTATTTTCATACTTCCTCTGACATACCCAGGATTCGCTGCCATACAATAAGGTAGGTACCAATATCGCCTTGTGGACAGCAACTCGAGCATTCTTGCTCAGACTTTTACTGCCCATCAACGCCGACATGGCTCCATTCACCATTCACCAATCTACTTCTGCTTAATGTAATTCTTATCAAAGCGCCATTTTACCAGCGCGGCCACAACTTTCCTTATCACCGGATTGTTGGCACAGAGACTAAAAATATTCGAAACACGCCCCTCCTGCCAGTTCATTATTCATTGGCTCGTCGTGCTAACTAGTTTACAACACAAATGAATTAGCAATTAATTGATGGTATTAGCTATCTTTATCTATCTTTATAGACTAAAAGAAGCGATATATATATATATATATATATATATATATTCGGTAAAAGGACGGTTAAGAGCGTTATGAACTTTTTTTGGTTTGTAATTTTGGTGTGATATCTATTTAGTTACAGACTTTAAGTGGCATTGGAATAAATATTTTGATAAAGAATTTTTGTGTGGAATTACTCCACACATACATTATTTAAACAAAAAAACTAAAGGACTAATGTCCATTTCACGAATAAATAGCAACTAAAATAAACCTACTAAAGGCCTAATATCCATGTCACGAATAAATCGCAACAAAAAAAACGATCATTGTTCTCCAACATATAACTAAATACACATACCACGACAGTGCAGTGAACAGTACAGTGAGCCCCGCTGATCGATACATACATAGATACAAGCCGCAAATTGTCTGCGGTACAGTCGGACGCATTTTCTTTTACGATCACAGACCTCTGTTTACGTGCGCACGAAGATACGACCAATCGTGCGGATGCAATAAACTATCGGCTTCGCTTTGGATGTGGCATTGTTGTATAACATGGAACTGTTTTTTCAAGCACTGGTTAGTACAAAGTATTACAAATACATACTACAAAATTAAACTGACTTCAATTGAAAGAGCCGTAGTGGCTGAATAGTAGGAGCAGTCGCTTGCGACACAAAACATTACAATTTCGAATCCCGACGACGAATACTAATACTAATTTATAATAATAATACGAATACCAATTTTTTTTCTAAATTTATGTGCACCCACCACGAGCTATACAGGATATATATAGAATGAAAAAACATTGAAAAAACTTAGATAGGGTTGAGAAAATGTGCAAAGACGTAAGTATAGTCGTGCTTGAGTAACGTCTATGGACTCGCCATCTGCCACGTTGGCACCTAAAATATATCTCTGGAGGAAAGTCGAAAGGTACAACTTACACACCACTATGGGAACGTGACTACGATAAACGTGGGTTGATAGGACAAATTTCCTACTATTTATTTATTATAATACTTTCATAATAAGAACGGCTACAAGCCACCTACACCGACATAATGAAGAGATCCCATACAGACTTCTCCAACTCCAAGCAAACAAACAAAAAATTCCATGCATTCTTCCGCAAACAAATCCCATTCAGAGTGCATTTTCAGGAACATTTAATATGTAGAGAGTACGCGGGGAAAGTAAAACTCTACTAATGCCATATCCACGCTTCGTTAATCCAACCGAAGCTAATGGCGATCACCTAATAGGTAGCTAGTTGTAGTCCCATAAAGGGATCCCGTTCGTTTATTGGGCTTCGTACATACTTGTTCTATTTTGGAACACGTGTTTGTGTTGTAGACATGATAAATAATGAAAAATACAACTACCTATATCAAACCGATCGCACGCTCAAGGACGGGAACGACAAGAGTACTCGAAACCGACGAGCATGTATGAAGACACTGATGAATGTGGACGAAGCGACAAAGAGGTATCGTCAAGAGAGAACTGGCGCTCTATACTCTCTACCTACCCCGTTAGAGACTCGGAGTGATGATATGTATGTATGAATGTAGAGACTGATGAATGTGGATGAAGCAATTGAAGTCTCGTATTCTGGAGAGAGCTGGCACTCGACTCCCTCTGGCTATCCGGTGAGGGACAAGCAAGACGCATTTATTTACTACAATATATATATATATTTTTATACAACAAGAGCAGCAAACAAGCATACGGCCCACCTGATGGGAAACGGTTACCGTAGCCTATTCACGCTCACGATACCGAAGTATCACTTGCGCGTTGCCACTCTGTGTTCGGAGAGTTATAGTGAGTTGGTAGCATAATGGGTTTAATCCCTCTGCTTCCAACACAATGTAACAAACCGCCCCCCTCCCCAAGGAGCTCATTACTGGAAACCTTATTCACCGCGTAGGAACACAACACAAACAATTGTGTTATTTGGCTACGGACTTCTATAAGGTGGAGGGCCTGCCCCAGTCGGGCAGCTCCAAATTCGAACGGAAAACCCGTTATGCCCTACCTCTCTTAAAATTGCTCAATATTCAATGACGTTAGCACAGGACACCACTGCATCAGGATCAGTTTATCTCGTGTAATAAATACATCTACTGGCCACCTTTAACGGATATTTCCTCATGCTCATAGTTGCCAAACATAATACTTACGAGTTACGATCGTAAAAGTGGCCACATTATTTTGATATCGTCATAAAATTATTACACCTTACGAGGAAAGTAATGTCTGTATTGATGATACTAATCCAATTAAGATTACGGGATATAATAAGGTAAGGATAGCTACACTAATATTTGGGAAACGAACTAATAAAAAAAAATACTCATTACAAAACTATTCTTTATGAATTAAAATGGTTACCTTAGCCGTGGTGGTCGAGTGGTTCGAGCAGTTGCCTGCGACACAAAGATCGCAAGTTCGAATCCCGACTGTACCAATGAGTTTTTCTGAACTTTAGTACAGTGATTAGTCACACCACGAGCTTTACTTTGAAGGAAAACATCGAGAGGAAACCTGCATACGTCTGAGAAGAAATTCAAACGCGTATGTATAGTCGTGCTTGAGTAACGGCGATGGACTCGCCATCTGTCACGTTGGCACCTAATATAACTCTGGCGGAAAGTGGGTGTGTGGCTACCCTTTCGGGGACCCTTGTGGGAAGGCGTGAGGATAATAATAAACCTTATTAGCTAATGCAGGGTGGAATGCAATCTAAGTAAGAATGGTGTTCGAAGTCGGCTTAGAGAGAAAGGCTGATCACTATTGCCTCACTCCAAAAGTTCCAATTATTTGACAATGGTTGGTTATGGTTATTGGGTTATTTTTTATAAATTACATTCATCCATACATACTTTGTCAATCTCATAATTGCGGATTCAGACTAATATTTCTCTAACGGGGTAGGCGGAGAGTATAGAGCGCCAGTTCTCTCTAGACTTACATACCTCTTTCGATTCGGCCACATTCATCAGTCTCTTCATACATGCTCGTCGGTTTCGAGTACTACTTGACATGTCTTTCTCAATCATCGAAGTGGAAAACTTTGATGTTTGAAAAGCTCGTAGTGCGATTAAGCACTGTACTTAAATTCTAAAGAACTCATTGGCACAGTCGGCATAGTCTTTGAATGTACTCAAACGTATGCAGGTTTCCTCCAATTTGTATACAGCATTTTAAAAAAGAAAAATGTATATCTTACGTTGTAGGTGATCTCGTGGAAAATTAAAACCGCCGTAGGGCGATCTGTTAATATCTTCATTATACGGGAGCCGGCAACGATCGTCTCTTGAGGTGTATTGTGCGAAATAATATGTAGCTTTGTGTGACTGCGTTGCTGGGACTGAAAAGTTGTAGGTTCAATTTTAGTCTTAAAACTTACACTACAATATAAACCTTTGTTTTGAATTGCTGAATATATTGATAATCAACGGTATATTTTCTGTGTGACTTCTGGTGGATACGAGAATGGTTTAGATTCACAACCGATAGGTGGCGCTGCGATCGTATTTCAATAAATTTATTTTTTTCACCCGGGCGAGGCTGGGCGGGACCTCTAGTATTATATATGACAAAGTGATTGACCAACCACGAGAATATTTTAATTGTAGGAAGAAATATTTTATTGTAAGATAAATATTATTATTTATTATTTTATTATTATATAATAATATATTATTATATTATTTATATTATCTTAATATATATATTTCTTGTGTGCGTGTGTATGTGACTGAACTCCTCCTAAACGGCTGGACCGATTTTAATGAAATTTTCTGTATGTGTTCAAGGGGATCTGGGAATGGTTTAGATTCACAATTGGACCCGATAGGTGGCGCCACTGGGTCCGTGGCTTTAATTTTTTCTCCCAAGCGAAGCTGGGCGGGACCACTAGTATTATTATAAATTTGAAATATTAATAATATTAAGTGTTTTCTTTTCGGGTATAATAGTGGTTTTGTTACATTTATAGCTTGTATAGTTATTGTTGTAATAAACATTGTTTTTAAGGCAACACACAAATTGTTCAAATGCAATTCTTATTATTGACATACATTTTCGAATATATATTTAAACAAATCGTGACATAAGCCGAGGTGAAGCTACCAGGCACTCATAAAACGGCAGTGTGAGGTTGGCTAGAATAAATTCAGGTTCACCATTTTGCCCGCCATAATGAATGTTAAGATTAAGATTTGTGCGCGGCGGGATTGTTCTTTTGTTTGCATTGTGCCTGCGGACCGCGTACCTTTGCGTACAGTGCGATGGATTTATTGCTGTTTCCAACTCTGCTCTGTTAATTTATGCAATAAACTTGTTAATGCACTGGCATTTGGTGTCTGCTGTGATTTTTTTCTAGGTCCGACTGTATTCAACACGGTTATTCGTGGATTAGAAAAGAAGGTTGTCTCTATAATGCCCTCTCTTGAAATAATACTTTAATATAAAAGATAACACTGGCCACTTCAAATTTCCCTTAGCGTTTGTAAATAGACGAACAAACCATACATTTCATTTAAAAAACACGCACCATTAAACGTTCTAAGTTTAAACATGATCTCAATTCAACAGAAATTAATAAATCGATGTGTAAAGAGTGCAATTAAAATAGGTAATCAGTTGCCAACACAAATGAAAATGACGGAAGGGAGGGAAAAATATTCAGAAAGTTGGTTGGATGGTTTTACTATATATATATACTTTAAAATATTGGTTTTAATGTATCCGAGTGTACTAACAAACGCTCGGGGCAAGCTTCTTGTAATACACGTGGGACTACTACGGTTCATAGGCTGTGACTACACGAACGACTGAATACAGTCGGGACGATTTTTTTCGCTCTTACAACTTTTTTGATTGGCCTTATGCCTGAGTCATTTCACCTGTGGTGGATTCGAGTACCTTACACCACAAATTCTTTACACTAACTTTTGCCCATGTTTCACCCGCGTGAAGCTTGATTTCACATAAAGGATGAAGTGAAGAAAGATTGACGAAACGAAACGAAGTGAAAAAAGTAGATGCAGAGGAAGACCACGTTCCAAATACCTGGATTAACCTACGACTAACTTGAGGTTTCGATCGATTTGATCATGGGAATGTAGATGGGATGGTAATGGGAATGTCAAGAGTACTCGAAACCGGCGAGCATGAATGAAGAGACTGATGGAATGTTGAAGCGAAAGAGGTGTGTAAGAGGTGTGTAGAGAGAACTGGCGCCCTGCCTTCTCCGTTAGTCTATCGAAGTTCATTAGTTCAGCTAGTTTTTAATATTTATATAAACTTGAGAGATTTATTTTGTATATTCCTCAAGATATAAGCTTTTTCAGGAACGAAAGCCGACAAACGTATTTATAATATTAGTTAGTTGGTAATGGAAATGATCGCAAGGAAAACAATTAGATAGTGCGGTATCCACATCGATACTGGGGGCAATGAGGAAAACCTTTTGAGGGCAGTGATAAAAACTAATAGATACGGGCCATTAGCAGTTGCCGACAGATTGTATAAAGTCCTCGCGTCTATCGAGGAATTGCTCCTATTATTTTCCTTACATTATTCAGTGGTGGCCGAGTGGTTTGAGTAGTTGCCTGCGACACAAAGATCGCAAGTACGAATCTCGACTGTACCAATGAGTTTTTCTGAACAGAAGTAGAGTGATTAGTTACACCACGAGCTTTCGGTGAAGAAAAACATCGAGAGGAATCCTGCATATGTCTAAGAAGAAATTCAAAGGCGTATGTATAGTCGTGCTTGAGTAACGGCGATGGACTCGCCATCTCTCATGTTGGCACTTATACTCTCTTATAGCACTCATAGTATAGTCGCCTACAACAAAGATTGCAAGTTTGAATGCCGACTGTACCAATGAGTTTTTCTGAACTTAAGTACTAATTAGTCACACCACGACCTTTACCGTGAAGGAAAACATTGAGAGGAAACCTATATACCTACGTTTGCGAATAAAATATCCAAGTACTCTCACTATGTTCTTACTATGCACGCGATTCAATATTATATTAAGAATGTTAAGGATCCGTTCGTAACACTTGTTATTTTTGAATAATGATGTCAAAAGAAACGATTCCAACAACGCTTGCAACACCAGGGGTATCACTCGCGCGTTGCCGACCCTGCAGGATCGGCCTGGATACCCCGATACCCCTGGTGTTGCAAGCGTCCATAGGCGGCGGTAACCGCTTCCCATCAGGCGGACCGCATGCTTGTTTGCCACCCAAGTGGTATAAAAAAAAAACGAATGGTCGTGATGTCACATTTATTTAAATACCAGGGCAGCATGACTTCACTGTATTGTCTGAAAACGAGCAATAACCATTAGCGACAAACTTACAAAATGGCGGACAAACGATATATACAGGCGGAATAAAATCATCATCAATTCATGTTCACGACGTAGGTAATGGACCACTCGTTATTGGTACCTGTATAGTATTTATCGTCAGCGTTGCCACAGAATTAATCGACTATTTGCGACTTACACTCGATTTACTCGACTCCAATGTAAATGAGACGATTTTCAATTTGTCCGCATTATATTTGGTGTTCTATCATGGAAGATTTCACACCAATAAAAAGATTTTTATTGGTAGCTGAGTTGTTTATGTTAGCTCAAAGTGTTATATTTGGATAAATAAATAAATAATAATTATAATATCTGTTGAGTATTTCTGAATTAACTTAATATAAAAATAATATAATATATCCTCACGCCTACCCATAAGGGTCCCCGAAGGGGTAGGCAGAGGTGTATAGGTAATACCTATACACACCCACTTTCCGCCGGAGGTATCTAAGGTGCCAACGTGACAGATGGCGAGTCCATCGCCGTTACTCAAGCACGACTATACATACGCCTTTGAATTTCTTCTCAGACGTATGCAGGTTTCCTCTCAATGTTTTCCTTCACCGTAAAGCTCGTGGTGTGACTAATCACTGTACTTAAGTTCAGAAAAACTCATTGGTACAGTCGGGATTCGAAAGTGCGACCTTTGCGTCGCAGGCAATTGCTCGAACCACTCGGCCACCACGGCGAGTTAACTTAATATCATTGTGCTTATAAAAATAATATATATTTCCGGATAAAAATAGTCAATATTTCTCTACTATCCACACTTACAGGAACATTTGATAACATTAACGTTTCTACTTTCGCCAGATATGTATGTATTTAATATCTTTACGCCTTCCCAAAGGGTTCCCTAAAGGGGTAGGCAGAAGTGTGTAGGTAATACCCACACACCCATTTTCCGCCGGAGATATATTCGAGTTGCCAAAGTGTTAGTAGAGCACAGATACATAAATAATTATGCATGCGTCTATGAATTTCATCTCAAAAGTAGGTATGCAAGGTTCCTTTCGTTGGTTGCACCTTAACGTTTGTGGTCAATTAACTGTACTCAACAAGTACAAGTTCAGAAATACTCATTGGCACAGCCGGGATTCGAACTTGCAATCTTTGTTTTTCAGGCAACTACTCGAACCAGTCGGCCACCACGGCTTTTAGTACACGGCTAAGTAAGCAAAAAGTATTATTCAAAATACTTTCGCATACGCCTCCCAACATTAACACAACAGGGTAAACAGGAAAAAGGAGGCGCGCCCCCAAATTGCAGGAATCAATAACTAGACGAGGCGACATTATAGTAGATTTATTAGCTCTGGGTAGGCTTATTAGTTGTCCGAGACTGTCTCTGGTCTGTAATGTAGACTTAGGAAGACATAGATATGTCTAATGGGTTGAGTTTTGATGCTGGAGAAGGAAAATTTTCTGGACAGAAAGGGTAACAAATGACGTGCTTAAAAAAAACTAATAAACACGCTTTTTATAGAAAACCGAACTAAAAAATAGAAAATAAATTTCGATAATATCTTAAAAAGCGTGGGGTGCATGGTGTCAATAGTTATAAATATTTTATTGACAGATATTAGTAGAGTGATTATCATTTCGGTAATATCTTAAAAAGCACCCCACGCTTTTTAAGATATTATCGAAATTTATTTTCATATTTTTTAGTTCGGTTTTCTATAAAAAGCGTGTTTTTTAGTTTTTTTTAACTATTATTTATTTTCTACTTTTTAGTTATTAGTGTATTGTCATCGGTCCTAGATAAGTCTACAAAGTTTGAACGAAATCTGGCCGTTTAAAGTGGGTCAAAATCGAGCTCAAAGAAGTCGGTTACATACATACAGGTGAAGCTAATATAAAGCGTGTAAAAAGGTCGAAGATTCAAAAGTACTACTAAAACCGGTCGGGATTAATATCTTAAAATGAAAGGTAGAGGAGAAGAGAGTACGAGGAAGATAATGTGTCTCTCATGAGGCTTAGGCAGATCATAGAGGTTACGCTGGACGAAGGGAATTTAAATTATCATGATGACATGTCAGACAAAATAACAGAAATGCATATCTCGCCGATACCCTCAAGGGCAGACTTCTTACGCTTCTTCCATATTCATCAGTCTCTTCTAGCTCTCTGGTCTGAGATTCTATTAGCGTTCCTAAGCAGAAGCATGGGCTTCTAACTCTAATATTCCTTTCATAGATTTTTCGATCAAATTGATCGGATGAGATAAAAGGTGATCTTCCTTTGCTTCTTGTTATTAGTAGTGAATGTATAGATCCTTAATCATACCATGATATTTACGGCGAAGGAAAAATCGAGATAAAAAAATCATAGACGTGTATAGTCTTGCTTGAGGAACGGCGATAGACTCGTTATCTGCACGTTGGCGCCTACAATGCATCTCCGGTGATAATACATACATATTAGATAGGAAATCTGAGACTACGCTGCAAATAATGTACTTAATCCGCAATTAAATATCCGCTGTCAGCAGCTACTATGAGATCTGACCGTAGAGTTGACGACTTTAATTGCTTAGTTAATATATTTGACAGCCCCTTCTACAAGTTTCTTAAGCACAGTCCGAGCCAATATACAAGTCTGGAAGAATGCGACAAAGTATTGGTGTATAAAAACCAAATGCCGGAGCACTCGCCGCCTTCTATTCCGTTTAATATACTCCCGAGTACAGGTCGATACACAAGTGCTTACTGGATATTGTACTTTTATTTGAACCAGCTGACTTTACGGATGAATTGTCCAAACGAAATTTTAAGCCCGATGTTCGAAATATGTAGAGTTTTTTTTGTCGACAGCCCAGGTCTCTTAACGGGATTGATGAGTAATTATTCCCTCTTTTCCTAGATATATATGTATGTAAAAAATCTTCGATAAATGCGTTCCTGTGAACATTATTACAAATTTTTCATTTCCACGTTTGGTGATAAAAATAAAAAAAATCAAATTTTTAAATGTCATTAAGAAAAATTCTATAAGAAATATGCGACACTAAAATAAATTAGTCTATTTTTCATAATAGTTTAAAGCTTACAAGGGTAGGAATTTTACTACAATTTAATGTGATTTTATTTTGGACTGCAGACGATTCCAAAATTAATCTATGTCATGCCAAAATATTCCCATACATTTCTTATTGAACCACAAACTCCAAAACCTGTCAAAAACACGTGTACCTGAAGAAAAGCCTCACGCCATTAAGAAGCACGGAACATAAAACCTAGCAAACACTTGTCCGCCCAACTGTCCAACATATGTCACAGCGCAGCGGTACAATAAATAAATAGCACAAATTCCGAAGTGACCAGACCACTGGCCCAATAAAACCTGACTACCGAGGGTAGATAAATATTGCACCCCGCGCAAACATTTGTATCCCTTGTAACGATCGCGTGCTGACCTCTAGCACTAACTCGATTTGTTGTTCGGAAATTGGATCAACAGTATGATCTTGCAGTAATGAATATTTTCTACCATACATTAAAATTAATTTTATAATAATAATATATCCTCACGCCTCCCCACAAGGGTCTCGAAGGGGTAGGCAGAGGTGTATAGTTAATACCCACACACCCACTTTCCGCCAGAGGTATATTAGGTGCCAACGTGACAGATGGCGTGTCCACCGCCGTTACTCAAGCACGACTATACATACGCCTTTGAATTTCTTCTCAGACGTATGCAGGTTTCCTCTCGATGTTCACCTTCACTGCAAAGCTTGTGGTGTGACTAATCACTGTACTAAGTTCTTACGTAAAAAACTCATTGGTAAAGTCGGGTTTCGAACTTGCGACCTTTGCGTCGCAGGCATCTGCTCGAACCCCTCGGCCACCACGGCCCTTATATCCCAACAACCCCTTACAGCCCACGGCTAGTAAATCAAATATCATATTCTGTCTGGATTCATGATGGGATGTATTTTATTACCCTGTAGTTACTTGAAAATTTAGTAACCAGTCTTAGCCTGGTTACTAAATTTAATATTGTTCCAACATGGTAATTTATAATAAAAACCGTAGTTACTAGAATAGTTGAATGCGACCCTAGAAGGAAAGCAATAAATCCGAGTAAGGTCACGGGGCCTGATACCGCAAAAATATATACTTCCCAACCTATAGACCACGAAGATAACACTGAATGCAACTTTTCCGAGACATTCCCGGAATTTGCACTGAATGTTGCTTATTATGGAGTTTGCCTTTGTGAATAACAAAGTCATAGGAATTAATCATTCGCATCACACAGATTACAAGTTTGAATCCCGACTGCATCAATGAGTTTTTCTGACCTTAAGTGCAGTGATCAAAAATAATAAAAAATAAAAATCTTTTATTCAAGGACACAGGAAAAATTTATTGAACGTCACATAGTAAAGAAAAGAACTACAGTGATAACTGATTCCAAGAAAAAACCTGTCAGTAGAATATACTGCGCAGTAAACTGCCTGGTTGCGTCACCGTGTTCGAAAAGAAAGAACGAAAGAAGACGCAAGAAACGCAAAGGCGTATGTATATTTATTTATTTATTACAAAAAATTATATATATATGTGGGAATAAGAGGTTAATTTAAAAGATTTACCTGGCCACACGACTTACTTTTATTATTAAGAAAAAGAAATGTCAGTGGTTAGAAACGGTAAACAGGGCTGTCAAGGTACGAATTTGCATGTTAAGTTGAATACAGTTTTAATTATTTATTTCGTTTGTTTTTCGACTTCCATCCCCACATATATATATATATATATATATACTAGTGGTCCCGCCCAGCTTCGCTTGGGTGAAAAAAGTAAATGCCCTAAAACACGATCACAGCGCCACCTATCGGGTCCAATTGTGAATCTAAACCATTCTCGAATCTCCCCGAACACACACAAAAAATTTCATCAAAATCGGTCCAGTCGTTTAGGAGGAGTTCAGTCACATACACACGCACACAAGAAATATATATATTAAGATATAATTTTAGTTAGCTTATATATATATAAGCTAACAGCTATATAGCCAAAGAACTTATATATGTACACTAATAGT
The DNA here is from genome assembly GCA_945859725.1 of Drepana falcataria. Taxonomy (NCBI): domain Eukaryota; kingdom Metazoa; phylum Arthropoda; class Insecta; order Lepidoptera; family Drepanidae; genus Drepana; species Drepana falcataria. The sequence continues at coordinate 1,171,350 of OX243941.1, read as the reverse complement.
AAAAAAAGAAAAAATTGTGTGTGTCAGCTCCGACGCACGACTGGAGTTTACTCCTTAAGTACGATTGTCTAAACATACGCAAAAAGAGTTTATCCAACAGAAAATAAGATTAATACCATATGAAAGGGTAAATTAACAAATTAATGAAAATAATATACATATATAAATATATATTTATTAATTTTATATACATTTATTATAACTAATCGGCGAAATATTTTACATTAAACTTTTCACAATAGTCAATTTTAGATGTGCACAAATATTTCATTAGGAATGTTGATAAATAAGTAGTAAAACTATCGTAAAAATCGGATTATCGATATCGATACTTTATTGACTACACCCTCGCACTGGTTGAGTAGCGCGAAACTGATGCAATTTTCTAAAAAGTTCTTTAACTATTATTACAGATAAAATTCGATCTTATTGCCCTTACATAAGATTGATTTTTGTATTGTACAATTAAAAAAATTTTGGACATAAAACAAAATTAACGTAATAAAATAAAATTTAATTAAATAACACTTCCCGATGATAGGAAATGCCACTATTAGCTAGATTTTTGTCCGGCTAGCATTCCTGCACTCAAGAATGGAGCAATACGGCATATCTGCACTTGTTTTTCAAACTTATTGAAAGCGGATTGTACAACTGTCACACACAAGCGGCGGCGGCGTACTGAGCGCGGTTGGTCACAACCAAATTAGAAAGTTGCGTACCATAGGTGCATGCGCACCAAAAACGTAACGAGGTCATTCATCAGTAGATTTTACCTCTCATATTTTTCTCATACCGGGCGCCTTATATATGAAAATCGATTCTTAAGGAGTAAACTCCAAAAAAACATATGCTGTATACAAATAATTTGGCAAATTATACAATGAATCAATATATATATACATACGGAGATACAAATGTATGTGCCGACGTATTGTGCCGATAGTGTCGCTAAACAAGTCCAACTGTGGGTACTGAGCATCGATGTCTTATAAAGGTACTGAGCGAGCATGTCAATGGATATGTATAGTTGTGCTTGAGAAACGGTGACGTCAGCAGCTGTGCCAAGGTGTCAGATGGCGAGTATAATTATATATATTACTTCTGAAAACATCGAGAGGAAACCTGCATGGTTTTCCCCGATGTTTTTCTTCGCTGTAGAGCGCTGGGGGTGATTAATCACTGTACTTAACTTCACCATTGACACCAAAGCTTTCAAGGGGATATGACGTTTTTTTAATCTGTGCTTGGTCCTGAGGCAATGATTGAACGGGAATGGCAGTTACACCAATTATTGTGTCTATGCCAAATTAATATCAAAAAGTCTCTCTCCACAATACAACGATGAACAAAGACAGTAAATCAATTTCTGCAAACAGCAGTCGATATGCAGAAGTTAGTTTACGATCGCGTGCCGGTCGCTCGTCGATCGCAACCCGATTGCATCGATGCCCCTGTTTTACAACAACTGTGTACAGAGTAGGGTGATTAATTCAATGCGAATTCTTTTTTATTTTAAACATTATTGATTTAATTTCACAAAGAGTTATTAGATCGCTTTGCATTGTGAATTTGAAGCTTAAATGATTATGGATAAGGCTTGACTAAGGTGTTTATCTAAATAGATATTTTTCTGAAAAATATTGTTTTTTTATTTATTCACAATAACATTAACATCCTTACAGTCTATACCAATACGATGATAAAAGAATAATAATAACATAACAACACAAACATTAATAAACTTTACAAGATAACAAAAGACAATTTAAAAACTTACATTATCAATGTGATTCCAAATGATGTCTAACCGTTTCTGCGAGTTTTGGCAGGCTCTTCTGGTGATATATATCAATATCGTGAGACATGGTGTTTATCAAACGAATGGCTCTCGAAAATATATATCCTCACGCCTTCCACAAGGGTCCCCGAAGGGGTAGGCAGAGGTGTATAGGTAATACACACACACCCACTTTCCGCCAGAGGTATATTAGGTGCCAACGTGACAGATGGCGAGTCCATGGCCGTACACAATCGCCCAAGCACAACTGTACATACGCCTATGAATTTCTTCTCAAACGTGTATGTAGGTTTCCTCTCGATGTTTTCCTTCACCGTAAAGCTCGTGGTGTGACTAATCACTGTACTTAAGAAAAACTCATTGGTACAGTCGGGATTCGAACTTGATGGTTTGTTGCTGCAAGAAATCTACTCATATCTGCAACTACTCGAACCACTCGGCCACTACAGCTCTTGCCTAATATTAATTAATTATGCAAAAATGTAAAAGCAAATAAATATATCACACAGTGTACATACACTGAAACACAAACGTGTGACCTTAACCTTCATATTTGTCCTACTTGAAATAACCCCAGTGTCACAATGCACTGATTTACTTAACATACATTTGAAGAACGATCGATATTTAACTCGCAAAGGCTTGCAACAAGGAGTTTTCTTCAAGCCTTCAGACAAGAGACCTCAGAAATGTTAGGTACATTCTAGCAGTTCCCGGGATTTCGCGTGGAATTTAACAAATAGGTTATTATATAGTTTCTAAAATACATACCTTTACAACAGTCAGCTATCTGCCAGTGAAAGTCCGGTCAAAATCAGTTCAGCCGTTTCAGAGATTAGCCGGAACAAACACTGTCTGTTAGTTAGAGATAAAATAATAATAATAATATCCTCACGCCTTCCCACAAGGGTCCCCGAAGGGGTAGGCAGAGGTGTATAGGTAATACCCACACACCCACTTTCCGCCAGAGGTATATTAGGTGCCAACGTGACAGATGGCGAGTCCATCGCCGTTACTCAAGCACTACTATACATACGCCTTTGAAATTCTTCTCAGACGTATGCAGGTTTCCTCTCGATGTTTTCCTTCACCGTAAAGCTCGTGGTGTGACTAATCACTGTACTTAAGTTCAGAAAAACTCATTGGTACAGTCGGGATTCGAACTTGCGACCTTTGCGTCGCAGGCAACTGTTCGAACCACTCGGCCACCACGGCTTCTTATATTCTTTCTTATATTCTTCTATACAACAGATAAAAATTATAAAAAAAAAACTATTTTGGTATATATACCGTGTATACATGTTCTCTCTAGACTTACATACCTCTTTCGCTTCGCCCGTTTCAGTCTCGTCATACATGCTCGTCGGTTTCGAGTACTCTTGACATTGGCGCTGTATACTCTCTGCCTACCCCGTTAGGCACGGCGTGATGATATGTTGACTATACTTCCATGTGCTTCTAACTTATTTTAAAAATCTTGTTCGATTTTTAACGTAAACAAATCAGATTTTGGACAAAAAGGTTTGGAAGAGGTCATTCGTCTCGTTTTCAATATCTTCGACGGCACAGGTCCGTATACTTGTCCGCAATTGATGCGTAAACACGAACTGAAACTCAAGTTGTTCCTTAATAACACAGAAATACGCTAACGATGAATTATATACTTTATTTACATTGCGATAAGATGTAAATTATATTAAAAGCGGTGTGTCCGCGAAATGAACACAGTCGCGACTTTCTATGCTTGTTATTTACGAATCTAGCCAATACTTTGCTATATAGAGTGTTTGTTTGCATTTCTTTACACTTTATTTAAAGCCGTGGTGGCCGAGTGGTTCGAGCAGTTGCCTGCGACGCAAAGGTCGCAAGTTCGAATCCCGACTGTACCAATGAGTTTTTTCTGAACTTAAGTACAGTGATTAGTCACACCACGAGCTTTACGGTGAAGGAAAACATCGAGAGGAAACCTGCATACGTCTGAGAAGAAATTCAAAGGCTTATGTTTAGTCGTGCTTGAGTAACGGCGATGGACTCGCCATCTGTCACGTTGGCACCTAATATACCTCTGGCGGAAAGTGGGTGTGTGGGTATTACCTATACACCTCTGCCTACCCCTTCGGGGACTCTTGTGGGAAGGCGTGAGGATATATTATTATTATTTAAAGCACCGTGGCGGCCGAATAGTTCAAGTAGTCGCTTCGAACACAAAGACGTATGATCAAATCCATGCACCAATGATTATTTTCTGAACTTAAGTACATTAGTCACACCACAAGCTTTGTCGTGAAAGAAAACATCGAGAGAAACTTGCACAATTTTTTAAATATTTTTTTAGTATTTGAGAAACGATGGATTCGCCATATGTCACATAGGCACTTAAAATACATGTCCGGTGAGGAAAGGGTGTTGCTACTCACCTCTGCTTACCCCTTCGGAGAGCTTTGTGAATAGGAATGAAGACAAAGACCATGCAACAAACTGGATACGTACCTAAAGAATTGCTTGGAAGTATTGCTCTATCGCGGAGTCTATCGCCCTATCGCCTTTGTCCGAGAAGTATTGAGTGCTTTTAAAAAGTCCTAAATTTAATCAATATTTTAGGACTTCAAAGGAAACACAGCTTAAATGTTCCCAATTTACTCAATGCGCTACTGGTATTTTAAGCATGGAATCGTTCCAAGGAATCATTCTAAAATGTTTGTGCAAACACCCTGTAGCCAATAGGAACGGTAAGTAGATAGTTCGCCTTTTCTTTGTGCCACTTCGGCTAACGATGTCACTCGGAGCTCATGGTGACGAGTTATTGAGACTTTTTCAAGAGACAACCTCCCTGCTTTTAGCCCCCTTTCACTGCCTCGGGGAGATACCAAGGATACGATTTAAATGGAAGAGATTTAAATTGTTATATAATAATAATATCCTCACGCCTTCCCACAATGCTCCCCAAAGGGGCGAGCAGAGGTATAGGTAGGACACACCTATACACATATTTTAGCTGCCAACGTGATACATGGTCAGTCCATCGCCGTACCTGTATTAGGACTATACGCCTTTGAATTGCTTCTCAGACGTATGCAGGCTTCCTCTCGATGTTTTCCTTCACCTTATAGCTGGTGGTGTGACTAATCACTGTACTTAAGTTCAGAAAAACTCATTGGTAAAGTCGGGTTTCCAACTGGTTGCGGCGATGTACTCACCATCTGTCACGTTTGCACCTCTAGCGGAGTGGATTGGAAGTGGGTGTGTGGGTACTACCTATACACCTTTACATATATATAAGAAAATTATATATATATATATATATATATATATATATATATAATTTTCTGAAGAGATTGATGAATGTGGATACAGCGAAAGATGTCTGTAAGTCTAAAGGAAACTTGCGCTCTACTCTCTGCCTACTCCGAGACGGACACGGCTAGATATGTATGTATATATGTGAGATAATGCGCTCAATACTACGGCAATAATACGACTGTCCTTTCCATAATATTTATATCACAGCACAGCCACGCCGTGGATATCTGACGATAATTATGTCGGTTGAAAGATTGAATGCTCTTCACTTTTTTCTGCTGGGGGACAAATGATTGGTAGCAGGGATGCGGTTCACATTGTGAGCTATTGAAATCGCCCGGGGATAGCTTGCCGTGGAATCAGACAATGGCACGTGAAGCTATAATAAACAATGCATGCTTCGGAGGATCAAGGTTTAATTCTAATTATGGAATCATTTGGATAATAAGTCAGAAATAATTGAACTATGAAATACATACATATATGTTAATATCATCACGCCGAGTCCCCAACGGGGTAGGCAGAAAGTATAGAGCGCCAGTTCTCTCTAGACTTACATACCTCTTTCGCTTCGTCTACATTCATCAGTCTCTTCATACATGCTCGTCGGTTTCGAGTACTCTTAACGTTCCCGTCCTTGAGAGTCCGATCTATTTGATCCAGGTAGTTGGAACGTGGCCTTCCTCTGCCTCTTCTTGCACACACTTTTGCTTTGTATATCTGTTTCGTCAATCTTTCTTCACTCATCCTTTTTACTTCTATTCTATATCTATATCTATACTAATATTAAAAAGAGGAAAGATTTGTTTGTTTGTTTGTTTGTTTGTAATGAATAGGCTCCGAAACTACTGGACCGATTTCAAAAATTCTTTCACCTTTGGAAAGCTACATTATCCCCGAGTAACATAGGCTATATTAAATTGGACCCGATAGGTGGCGCTGCGATCGAGTTTTAGGAATTTTAACTTTTTTACCCGTGCGAAGCTATCCCTTTCTGTGTGTCTTAAGGTGGATTCGAGAATGGTTTAGATTTACAATTGGACCCGATAGGTGGCGCTGCGATCGTGTTACGGGCAATTTAACTTTTTCACCCGAGCAAAGCTGGGCGGGACAGCTAGTTTCTTATATGAGGGAAGCAACTTCACTGTATATGTAAAGATAAAGAAGGAATAAAATTTTCAAAACCCACATTGTCAACTTAAATTTAGTTTTAACTTTACTCCTATAGTGGGTCTGAACTGTGTACCACGCACCCGCAACCACATCCCTTCGCGTCCCGCCGGTGAAATCGACCGTGACCCCCCACGGCTATCGTCTACCTCAATTAGAATTAGTCAATATATTCTGCTGTGTTTAAACAGACATCTCACACGAGATCAACTGACCGTTAGGCCTGCATTACCTACATGTACAATTTTTCTTTAAAAACCTAAACACATTTTAAACACCAACTTGACAGGTGACGATCCCATTGCTGCTACTCAACAACTATACATAGACTAATATAATTACTAGTCCCTCACGAAGCAGGCAGAGAGAGTAGAGCGCCAGCTCTATACTTCAGTCTTTGAATCACTACTCAAACGTATGCAGGTTACCTCTCAATACTTTCTTTCATTGTGCGTAAGTCCAGACCAAAGCTAAAGGTAAAGACGAGATTAAATCCTGCCTTGAGCGTGACTCATAGATACATATCATCTCTCCAAGTCCCTCTCGTAGGCAGAGAGAGTGCCAGTTCTCTCTAGACTTCCAGATCTCTTGTGCGCGATCGACATTCATCAGTCTATTCATACATACTCGTCTGTTTAGAGTACGCTTGACGATCCCAACCTAAAATGTATATAGTTATGTATACCTAGTTTTATTTTAAAGGTGGCTACATTAGGTTTGCCTAGGTCTGGTACTGCTCGGTTCCAAAGGAGTTTCCTTCCACGAACGCTCAGGCTGTGGAATGAGCTCCCCGCTGAGGTTTTATCTGGAGAGAACAGCATGGAGTTCTTCAAGAAGGGTGTGAAACGGCTCCTACAGGATCGGCAACGTGCGAGTGATACCACTGGTTTACCAGCGTCTGTAGAAGGCGGTAACCGCTTACGGTCAGGCGGATCGCATGATTGTTAGCCACACGTGTAGCATAAAAATTGGTGAGTTTCTTAGCTAAGCTTACGAACCCCAATGGGGTTGGTATTACTTAACGATCGATCCCGAGCACTGGCAATTCCACATGTATAGCACTCTTGCACGCTATAACGAAATCAGCTCTATACTTATCAATCATTGGTCGAGATCATTTGTTTCTAACCTATGTTTTCATCGCAATGGTTGTAAAAGTTAATCAATAATTCATTTTGTTTGGTCATCAAGACATACCTCTTCATTATATACATTAGAGCCGTGGTTGTCGAGTAGTCACTTGAAACAGAGAGATTTTAAGTTCGAATCCCGACCGAATGAGTTCTTTTGAATATATGTACGAACGACTTGTGAAATTCACCATCATTGGAATAATGGATAAGGCTTGTAGTTATAGAATTTTTGGATTTAGTTTATAGAACAATAAATCAAAAAGGTCTCACATATGTAGGTAATTAATGTCGGTCCTTGGAGTTCTAGAACTCAGATACCTCCTACCTCAGAGAATTTAGATACCTCCTAACTAACTCCAACTAGAATTAAATTGAATAGAAATAGAAATTAAATACAATATTTTTATTAGAAATTTTTATTATTTTAAAGTAGTCCGGAAAAATATATCATTGTTAAAAACAAATCAAAATGACTTGTCGAAAACCAGGCGCCACAGAACCATACATATCACTTCGCCTGTCACATTCTAATTAAGAGATTTATAAAGGCATTTTTTCACAGAAATACATATATATGTGTTAACCGCGGAAACACCGGCGTTAGGTGTGAAGTAAAAGCGGGTAAGTGACAACTCATCTCTGAAGGAAATCGGTGATAGTAACTTGAATGACAAAAGCGTTTCTAGCTAGCTTTCGTGTTAAACACGCTTTTGTCAACAAAAGGATGAGAAATAGTTGGCAAGTTTGAATCCTGTCTGTGCCAATGAGTTTTACAGTACAGTGATTAGTCACATAATAGAAGAAGAATAGAAGAGGAAAGATGATAGGCCACTTTATACGATATGATAGCTTCTTCAGAAACATCTTAGAAGGAAAGGTAGAGGAGAATAGAGGAAGAGGAAGACCAAGATATACATGGGTCAGATCAAAGAAAAAGTGTCTCTCATGACGTATAGGGAGGTTGCGCTGGACAGAAGCAAATGGAAGGGACTGCATCAGAGACGCCGACAAGAGCCTAGCTCCTAAATTGGTGTTGATGATGATTATTCACACCACGAGCTTTACGGTGAAGGAAAAACAAATATACATAGAATAAAACCTGTATACGTTTGTTACATCTCCGGACACCCACCGTACATATGCACACCTGACGGTGATTGTGCAATGAGGGATGGGACATTATAAATTCGATCACCCACGAAGCGCGGCGCCTTTTGTCTTCCTAACCTCGGACCAATCGGATACCCCTTAGTAACTAAGTACTCGTATAATAAGTGTCGTAGAATTAAGTACATTTTGTGGAAGTGAAATAAACACTTTAAAAATCTAAACGGTTTTTTTTGAGATCCTCCGATGTACATCCTGAAATTCGATTGAGAAGAAAAATTTTTTTTTTTTTTGTTGCTAAATGGCATATACAGTGTTACCTCTCAAAGGCATTATCCATTAGTCGAATCGAGCATCGGAAAATGCGAGTGATAGGTAAAAATGTGAGCCGCGCTAATGCTTCATTGAGCCCGATACATACTCGTACACACACCGACACCCAAACACGTATTTTTATTATTAAATACGATTCGTAGCATCCTCACATAAACTCACATTAATTAAATTTATATATTTTAAGTGCCAACGTGACAAATGGGAGTCCATCGCCGTTACTCAAGCAAGACCATACTTACGTCTTTGAATTTCTTCCCAAACGTATGCATTTTACCGGTCGATGTTTTCCTTCACCGTCAACATTGAAGTGTGATAGTGCACGTAGTGTGCATTCGGATTTGAACTTGCAATCTATGTTGAAGGCAACTACTTGAACCACTTGGCTACCGAGGCTGTGTAAATTAAGGTAAATACTTAGTATCTTAGTGTGTACGCCATCGTGTACAGTATGCGACGCATAAATCCCTATTAGTCAAGTGTTTGGGCGTTTTCAGTACACAGACAGAACGTCGGTGGCTGATTTATAGAGGACATCAATTCTTATGAGGACACGCGAGTGCGGCTTCGATTCTGGGGGGGTGATTTATCTGTGTTAGCTTTTGGTACTGTTGCGTTTTGTTTTATGTGATACATACATATATATCATCAAAGCGAGTCTCTAAAGGGGTAGGCTGAGAGGGTAAAGAACCAGTTCTCGACTTACATACCGCTTTCGCTTCGTCCACATTCAGTCTCTTCATACATGCTCGCTGGTTTCTAGTACTCTTGTGTAAGTTATACATACTTATACATATACATATCATCACGCCGTGAAAGACTAATGTGGACGAGGCGAAAGAGGTACGAAGTCTAGAGGAAACTGCTCTACTTTCTCTGCCTTCACCGTGAGGGCCGTGTTGAGCCGTGGTGGCCGAGTGGTTCGAGCAGTTGCCTGCGACGCAAAGGTCGCAAGTTCGAATCCCGACTGTACCAATGAGTTTTTCTGAACTTAAGTACAGTGATTAGTCACACCACGAGCTTTACGGTGAAGGAAAACATCGAGAGGAAACCTGCATGCGTCTGAGAAGAAATTCAAAGGCGTATGTATAGTCGTGCTTGAGTAACGGCGATGGACTTGCCATCTGTCACGTTGGCACCTAATATACCTCTGGCGGAATGTGGGTGGGTATTAACTATACACTGCCTACCCCTTCGGGGACCCTTGTGGGAAGGCGTGCGTGAGGGACTCTTGATGAAATAATGTTAATAAGGCGAAAAAATATTACATACATACATATCATCACGCCGAGTCCCTCACGGGGTGGACGGAGAGTATAGAGCGCCAGTTCTCTCTAGACTTACATACCTCTTTCGCTTCGTCCACATTCATCAGTCTCATCATACATGCTCGTCGGTTTCGAGTGCTCTTGACGTTCCCGTCATTAAAATGTACAAATTCAAATATATCTTTATCTATTAAATTTAGCTCGCTGATTTGGAATACTCTTGAGGTACCTACGCTTACGTACCGTAGGTCGCTTATGACCAGCCGGCCACAATATTCCCTTTAAAGAAAACATAGCACAATCAACAGAACTATGCAAACTTGTAATTAAGCACGCGTGCGGGTGGCCAAACTACGCCACGTATTAAATAATAACACACTGTATGACAGTTTGGGTGAACGAGTACCCGTGGAGCCTCCAGGGCTACATATTTTAACACAGGTGCTACATCGACTTACGAAGGTATCTTTTGGATACGGCATTTTTGAGATATATAATTAGGATGGATATTATTCGTCATTATGTCTGGAGTGATGCGTGTCAATTGCCTAAATAGTATAGTTTAGTTAAATCCTTGTATTTATAGTTACTGCACATTATTCGACATTATGATTAAATAAAAAGATTCACTAAAGATTCGATTTATAACTAGATGTAATATGAGAGTTGACCAAGAGCTCAAGGATGGCAGCATCATTAGCATGTATGAATGAGGGTGAAGCGAATAATGACCTTAAATAAGATGTAAACAGGTCGACCAAACTTTTAAGGATTGAACGTCAGCAGTAGGTACTCAACACCGGCGAGATTATTTGATGAAAGTGGGTAATGCGAAAAAGGTCTGTAAGTCTATTTTATAGTACATATATTTGCGAAAGAATCGAAGAGACTTGGGCCCATATTCGCAAGGCCTACACAAGAGCTGGCGAGGAGGTGCTCGGTTATGTCAACCCGAGAAGAGAAAACTGGATGTCGCAGGAACTGTGGCAGGCCATAGAGGAAAGAAATCGGATCAAGATCCAGCTTCTGTCGTCTACGGAGCCCGACACATCCAGTATACGGGACCGGTATTGCATCCTTCGATCCCAGATCAAAAAGACTGCGCGACGAGACCGCCGTAGAGTGGCTGATGAGATGGCGGACCGCGCGAACACAGCCGCGCGTCGCAAGGACATGCGCGAGCTGTACAATATCACCCGCAGTCTCAGCGATCGAAACGCTCGTTCATCGAGGAAACCAATAAAAGGGAGTGACGGCAGCCTATTGTGTACCTCGAGCGAACAGTTGCAACGCTGGACGGAGCACTTCTCAAACCTTCTGAACCAAGCTCAATCTTCAGGCCCCGAACGACCGAACATTGGCGAACTGGATACGCTGCTAGACATACCAACATTACCACCTTCTTTTGAAGAGATTGCCATGGCTCTGAAGTCCTTGAAACCTGGCAAATCGCCGGGCATTGACAATATCCACGTGGACATGCTTAAAGCAGACGTTGCTACGTCAGCGACGCTACTGCATCCCTTAATCACGCGGATTTGGGAATCTGGACAAGTACCCGCAGAGTGGAAGCAGGGACTTTTAGTGAAGGTACCGAAGAAGGGGGATTTGTCCCAATGTGATAACTGGCGCGGCATAACTTTATTACCAGCTGCCGCAAAAGTTCTTGCAAAAATTTTGCTCAATCGCATTGCATCGACAGTAGCGGTGACCCTGCGTGATGAGCAAGCCGGTTTCCGCTCTGGTCGCTCCTGCACGGACCACACTAACACCTTACGTATCCTAATAGAACAATGTGTCGAATGGCAGTCGGAACTGTTCTTGGCTTTCGTAGATTTCGAAAAAGCCTTCGACACCGTGAAGTGGAGCGCGCTGTGGTCAAGTCTAAGGAGAAGAGGAATCCCGTCGTGTATCGTCCGCATCATTCGTTCGCTGTACGAGGGCAGCACGTGTAGGGTGGTCCACGAGAAAGAGCTAGGAACGCCAATACAAATAACAGCAGGGGTTAAGCAAGGTTGCCTCCTATCACCGCTGTTATTTGTTATTCTGTTGGACGACGTCATGAGGGAAGTTATCGCTACACCGAGGGGCATAAAATGGAGCACAAACGATCTGGAAGACCTGGACTACGCGGACGACATCGTGTTGATCTCGCCTACACTTGCACATCTGGAAGCCAAACTTGAAAGCCTTCAAGAAGAAGCTGAAGCTATGGGCCTGCGAATCAACAGGCGCAAAACAGTCGACATGCGTATAAAGTCCAGCACTACACTTCCAGTGACGTTGAGAGGTGAAAGCCTGGACTCTGTTTCTACGTTTGTGTACCTAGGCAGCGTGATAACATGCCAAGGAGGAACTGACGATGACGTCGACAACCGCATAAAGAAAGCCAAGGCTGCGTTCGCCCAACTTAAGCCTGTTTGGGAGTCAAATGTGCTCACGCGACGCGTTAAAGTTTCGCTTTTTGAATCCATCGTCAAGTCGGTATTACTCTTTGGCTGCGAGACGTGGAGAGTGACAAAAGGCCTGACGAACAAGTTGCAAGTGTTCGTCAACAAGTCCCTGAGGTCCATTCTTCGCATATTTTGGCCAGAGACGATACGCAACGAAGATCTGTGGAGGACATGTCATCAGTCCCCCATAAGTGTGGACATCGCGATACGAAAGTGGAGATGGATAGGCCACACTATTCGGAGAGGAAAAGCAAATAACGCAAGCATCGCTTTCGAATGGAAGCCGCCGGACGGAAGGCGTAACCGCGGTCGTCCTGTACACTCTTGGCGGCGCACCGTAGAGAGCGAGCTACGAGCCGTCGGACTGAGTTGGAGCGAAGCCAAGGAAATAGCTGAGGATAGAAAGGAGTGGCGCAACCTTATGAAGGCCCTCTGCACCTCCGGGGTGCCATAGGACAACAACAACATTTGCGAAGGCATAATGAACGCATACAAAATTGTATATTTTGGTGAATATGGTGTGAATGAGAAACAATAATACATACATATCATCACGCCAAGTCCCTAACGGGGTAGGCAGAGAGTATAGAGCGCCAGTTCTCTCTAGACTTACATACATCTTTCGCTTCGTCCACATTCATCAGTCTCTTCATACATGCTCGTCGGTTTCGAGTACTCTTAACGTTCCCGTCCTGATCCGTACGTGAATAATGACCAAAACCAATAATATAGCCATAGCCCCGCGTAAACTATGATTTGATTGGTAGTTAATGGAATATAACATAACTCACCACACATGTACAAACCATCTCTATGCCGAATTTTATTAAAATTCGTTCAGGATTTTATGAGAAAAGACAAATACAAACTAACATGTACGCAAACTTACGAATTTATATTTATGATTAAATTTGAAAGAGAATACCGCATCCATTCGTAGCCCGCGGTCAAGCGGTTTTCGGCTCCACGTGCGTGACCCAATAGTGGACACTTAAGGTCCCTTAATAAATATTTATCCTTCATATTGTTTGGAGGCTCGTGTACAGTATTATATGGCGAACTCTCTAATTTGTTGTAATTTTGTGATTTATACATTTACTTAGGACGGGACGGCTCAATTTCTAACATATCCAATGTTTTATTATTAATTGTCACATTATTGTTGTCTTTAGGGGGAGGTTGAGTATCGATAGGATATTACTTAAAAGTGGGTTTTTCTGTAGGCTTACTGCACGTATTAGGTATGGTATTGCTTAGGTATGGCTTACTTTTGAGAACTGGAGACTTTAGCGTCATTTTAAACTGATATAGTACTTGTGTGTCAGCAGTTAAATGTTTGACAAAAAAACTCATATATTATCTTCCTGCCGAAGACCTAATTTTGTTGCCAACATGACAGACAGCAATTCCATTGCCGTTTCTCAAGAACGTTGAATTTGCTGATAACTGCTCTACTTTCGACGTGATAACATGTATGTGGAAACCCAGCTCTTGAATCACTATATCTATTGAACAACCGCATCAAAATCCATTGCGTAGTTTAAAAGATCTAGCGTACAGACGCGTGAAAGCGACTTTGTAATATACGTGTTAAGTACGTAGATTTTATTTATATATATATAGGTATAACTATAACATTAATATATATATATATAGTAGTAACTACTTACTTACTACTAAAAAGAAAAAAAATATAATAATAATATAATAACTAAAAAATATTCTTAAAAGGAGTCCCTTTAGGCAGGGTTCCGAAGATACTGGCAGCGTTCCCCCTTTGAATAGCTAGGCTAATTCTTTGTCCGAGGTAGCTGCCAGCTCTTCGGTCTCCTGTGATGTCGACCAACCTTTTTGCTATTTCTTTAAATAGCTTTGTGGCACTAGGACCCCACGGACCAAGGGTCTCGACAACGAATGGGACAAAATCATATTCGGAGCCTAGACCCCTGTATTGTATAACCCCTATAACCCTGTATGTTGCATACTTTCTTTGCTTTGCTTTTATGTATGTTAAATGTTTTCCAATGATTAATCAAGAATCAAAACATCGCGTGACGCTTGGAACCAAAGTAAAGCCATTAAGAGTAACTGTGGATAATGACTGCATGCCAAAGGGTTACTAATAATGTGATCGGCGCGCCCGACTATTAGCCCAATTGTTTGTTTACTTATTTCAACGATGTGTTAGTTATTGGGTTTGGTTGTAATGGGCGTTGAAAATTACATTTTGGTTTAATCTTTACCTGTTTAGAACTTCACGTCTGACCTTTAACAGTTTGTATATATCATCGCGTCGAGAGCTACGCTATCTCTAGATGTACAGACCTTGCTTCATCCACATTCAGTCTCTTTTAACATGCTCACCGGTTTTGGGTCGTCTTGGGTCATCACCTCGAGTCTCTCACAGGGTAGGCTTACATATCTCTTTCAGTGACTATATATAATCACTTGGGACAATTCCATACGAATTAAACTAGTCCCAAACTAAGAAAGGTTGTACTATACAAACTCACAGCCACTATCCGCCACTGATATATTTTAGGTGCCAACGTGACAGATGGCCAGTCCATCTCCGTTACTCAAACACAAATTCAACAATGATATATGTACAGATATACATATTTATATAGATATATATGTATGTACATTAATACATAGAACAACCAAGACTAAGCTACAAATACTCGTGTTCATTACAAAAATATCTGCCCTCAGCGGGAATTGAACACGCAACCTCAAGGTTCGCAGTCAGGAGCTCGAGCCGTCTCGAATGGTGACATGGGTGCGTGTACACACCTATTTCAATTTCCCTTTTTGAACACCGTAAAAGTGAAAACGGATAATATATTCTACAATCAAATACCACGCGAGTCAAATATAATGAAAACTGGATAACTAACAAGGCTCCACTATATTCCGTATGTCAATACGAGAGACCCGATATTAATAATGTAACGTTAGAAATACATGGATGTAAAGAGGTTTGAAGTGACCTGGGAGCTTAGTAAAAGCCAAAAGCGTATTTGAAATCAGCTCGTTGTCATTCCAAGTTGTTCGTGGATCTATCGAGAATCGCCACTTCGGAGGTTTGTAGTTTCTATCCTTCTTAATAAGGTCATAAGATACCTACGTGTTATCGGGCACAAATATTATTGAACTCTATCGGAATAATAAGAGTGCTTAAGGAGGTAGGGCATAACGGGTTTCCCGTTCGTATTTGGAGCTGCCCGACTGGGGCAGGAACTCCACCTTATAGAAGTCCGTAGCCAAATAACACAATTGTTTGTGTTGTGTTCCTACGCGGCGAATAAGGTTTCCAGTAATGAGCTCCTTGGGGAGGGGGGAGGATTGTTATATTGTGTTTACAGCAGAGGGATTAGTCTCATTATGCTGCCAACACAGTATAACTCTCCGAATACAGTGTGGCAAGTGATACTTCGTTATTGTAAGCGTAAATAGGCTGCGGTAACAGTTTTCCATAGGGTGGGCCGTATACTTGTTTGCCACTCTTGTTGTATAAAAAAAATTATTCCTAGCAAAGCATTTTCGTTTCACAAGGAATAAATATATATAGCTTTTAATTTATTAAAGCAGCTAACAAGCCAGGTGCATTCTACATCTTGATAACGAGATCGACGGCATCAAGAGCGACGATCGCCTCCTGGTCTCCCAGCACAATCACTTTAAACACATGGAGAGCGAAGTGTAGTTAGAAACAAATTATAGTATTTTTAGTAGCTCTAGACCAACGTTCTCTTGCTAGTTCCCCAGGCGATACGAAGTGCCGGCCCCCAGTCAACTATAAATAATTTTTAATATCCTGATCTTCTATTCGATAAGCTGTCACGCGAGCCACGACAAATATTGGCGTGTCTAATATCGCTATTAGATTGCTTACAATGTACAAAGCACGAAGACGTAGAGGTCGAGTGGTTTAACTAGTCAACGCAAAGAATGCAAGTTCGTTTCCCGACTGTATTAATTTGTTTTTCTGAACGAGCATTGATTTGTCACACGACCGATATGACATACTTAGAAAATAAACAATATAACATATTATAATTTAAAGCTAGCAATTCAAGAGGTACAATTTATGTTCAGTGATGTTGCTTTTCTAACTGCATAATACAAAAGGCTCCGCTACTGCCAATACAGCAACTCTTTGTAGAGTTCTGGATACTTTCCTTGCTCACTACCAGAATACTGCACTACCTACCTTAATTTTCCATTAATTGCCTAAACAATGCAAGGAACTGTGTTGCTTTATAGACCAGAGGTTAATGAACGATTAAACACCTCTGTCATTGCGGTAAAGGTGTTAACGATCTTATAATAATATCCTCACGCCTTCCCACAAGGGTCCCCGAAGGGGTATGCAGAGGTGTATAGGTAGTACCCACACATACATATTCAGCCAGGGATATATTTAAGGTGCAACGTAACAGATGGCGAATCCATCGCCGTTGGGAATTGAACTTTTGCATGCTATTTGCGATTGCAACTTACGATTGTGATCTTTGCAACTACTCGAACCACTCGGCCACCACGGCTTTTACCACATTTCTTATTATGCCGTGTATTCAAATCACATGTTTCTAACTATTAAGTCTATCGAGAGGTAGGGCAAAACGGGTTTCCCGTTCGAATTTGGAGCTGCCCGACTGGGGCAGGGCCTCCACCTTATAGAAGTCCGTAGCCAAATAACAATATTTTTTAGTGTTGTGTTCCTACGGGGTGAATAAGGTTTCCAGTAATGAGCTCCTTGGAGAGGGCGGAAGGATGGTTATATTGTTTTGGCAACAGAGGGATTAGACCTAGTATGCTGCCAACACAATATAACTCTCCAAACACAGAGTGGCAACGCGCAAGTGCTACTTCGGTATCGTGAGCTTAAATAGGCTGCGGTAACCGTTTCCCATCAGGTGGGCCGTAAGCTTGTTTGCCAAAAAAACTTTCTTTACCCTAAAGTTCGTGGCGAGATTAAACACTATGCTTAAGCATAGAAAAGCTCAATGCTACATTCGAGATTTGATCTTGCAATCATTGCTTTGTATGCAACTCGAACCACTAAGCCACCACCGCTGACGTTCCAATTGTAGAAACGAAAAATCGACCTTACGACAAAAGTCAACCCTCCCGCATGCAATTAAATCAAAAATAGACCCGTGCCATGATCGTTTATTAAAATTGACAGGCGGCGCACCTGCGTTGAAGGGTTAAACTGGGGTGAAATTGATTCATTTAGTTTCTGTACACGTCATTATTAAAACATTGTGGGGCTAAAGGAATAAAAGTTCCACACGACATCGTTAACTCCATATCAGTCAGTTACGGTATGGGGTAAGGATGTGGAGTTTCAATGTGTATGTTTAATTCAGATTATACAATTACGTGTCACTGTATTTTTGTAAAAATAAGCCGTGGTGGCCCAGTGGTTCGAACAGTTGCCTGCGACACAAAGATCGGATCGAATCCCGACTGCACCAATGAGTTTTTCTGAACTTAACTACAGTGATTACTCACACGAGCTTTACGGCGAAGGAAAACATCGAGAGAAAACCTGCATACGTTTGAGAAGACATTCAAAGGCGTGCTTGAGAAACGGCGATGGACTAACCACCTGTCACTTTGGCACCTAAAATATGTCCCTGGCGGAAAGTGGGTGTGTGGTTACAACTTATACACCTCTGCCTACCCCTTCGGGGACCCTTGTGGAAGGAGACGGAGAGATTAGTGTACAGCCGGAAGGAACGTCATTTGAAACCGCGCGGTGCGAGACCTTTGTTTCTAAGGTATGGGGATGAATTCCCTGTCGATGGTGAGAGGTGCGGCAGTAGTATTGAACTGTATTTAACTCCAGAAATACTCAGCTTATCCTAAGAAGACCCTTCTGGCCAACAACACTCAATCACCAATGATCTGAAAACATAAGTTCGACTCAACTTTTCGAATATACTCGTAATAATACAAAATATTATAGCACTTAGAACGAGAAACAATAAGAAAGTTTGCGCTATAAATAATGTACTAGGGATTACGGTACTTATCAGCATCCCTTACTTCGAGAACTAAATCGAAACTCGCTTCCGATTAGGTAAGTACTCGCAACTAAAATAGACCAAGCTCATCGCCAAAGTTTTTAAGAGTCTTGAATGACTTAAGTCTTTCGCAAAATGTTTTTTGATCCAAGTTCACGTATACTTTCATATAGTTCTTGCTGTACCCTGTCACGCTTCGCTGTGAATATGCGACTGATGCAAAAAATAGATAAAACAATCCTTGATGCGGATTATATATCATGCTAAAATTTCAGCTCGATCGGTGCAGAACTTTTTGAGTTTTTGAAGCGTACACAAACCAACATAACATTTATATATATATAGATTTATGTATTGCCGTGTGTTTATATTTTGACTTCACACTCAGTAGGAAATAAAAAAGAAAAATCTATAAAATGATTTTAAGCATAAAATTATGAAATACGAGCTTTATTTACACGAAATTAACTAACAAAAACTACGTTTGATAAATGAAGATACATTTTTGTAGGGATGTTTGTACTTTTAATCAAAGGTACTAATGATAATTAAGATTAAGATAAGATTTAAGTAAATAAATAAATAGTGGTAATTTTGTAAAGTCGCTTAGAGCTCAGTAAAATCCAACAAGGCATCGATTGCTTTGGAGAATAAGATTGAGGCTGAATATTTTTCGAGTGAGTAGTGAGTTTCCCCTAGTAGTGGCAATGATGTTACCAGTGGAAGACCGATGTTTTCCCGTCGATTTAGATGTGGTCGCAACGTGATCTCGATAACGATGTAAGTTTCCTGGATACATGTTTTCTGGGTTCAGCCAGATGGACTTCGGTACTTTCTTTATATAGTAATATATGTACAGGCCTTCCCACAAGGGTCACCGAAGGGGTGGGCAGAGATGTATAGGTAGTACACACACATCAACATTTTGCCAGAGATATATTTTAGGTGCCAACGTGACGGATGGCGAGTCCAAGACTGCTATTCAAGCATGACAATATATACGCTTTTGAATGTCTTCTCAAACGTACGCAAGTTTTCTCTCGATGTTTTCTTTCACCGTCAAACTCGTGGTGTGACTAATTACTGTATTTCAGCTTAGAACCCAACAGCTCAGACCAACCACGTCCGTCTGCCCTGTTTGCGATCTACTCAAAAATACTTAGTGGACTTTCATGCGATTTTGAGTGATACAAAGCGATTCATGAGAAAACTTCAAAGGTGTGTTCAACTGTAATTTGGAAATATAATTATATCCTCACGCCTTCCGCGCAGAGGTGTATAGGTAATACCCGTACACACACTTTCCGCCGGAGATATATTTTAGGTGCCAACGTGACAGATGGCGAGTCCATCGCCGTTACTCAAGCATACCGACTACGACGACATACGACTATACCATACGCCTTTGAATTGCTTCTCAGATACTCCTGCTCCTTCTATTTTGTAGATTGTAATCTACCTTGTGTAGATTGGTTCTAATGAGCCGATACGACGTTACGATAGAAAAAAACCAGCAAAGCGGATCCCAATAAAAGAAACCATTTTTCCAACCGTACAAAATATCTCTATTGAAGCGTATACAGGGCACGAATGACAAACGATTGTTCAGAAACTACTGTCGTTAACGGGGATATGAAGACCATGTTTTTTGTACGTTTTTACGTAAAAGAAGAAATAATACTTAGTTATTATTATACTAATGTTTCTTTTCATTGGAAATGCTTTCTCAATACCGAAAAAATATCTATTTTCTATGTGTTGGGTACGTGGTTCGAGGTGTCTGCCACGCATATATTGCAACTGCCACGCATATTTTTCTGATCTTAAGTACAGTGATTAGCCACATCACGAGCTTTACGGTGAAGGAAAACATCAAGAGGAAACCTGCATATGTTTGAAGAAAAGTCAAAGGCGTATGTATAGTCGTGCTTGAGTAACGGCGATGGACTCGCCATCTGTCACTTAAAATATACCTCTAGTGGAAAGTAGGTGTGTGAGAACGTCCTATACGCCCCTGCCTATCCCTTCTGGGACCCTTATGGGGAGGCGCGGAGATATATATATATTTATTATTATTAGTATTCTGAGTAATGATGCGGCTATTATCAAACCACTCGCACCCGCCACCCACGATTATTACAATGACAATAATTTAACGCATGCGAAATAAATGCGAGCGAAAAAAAACATATAAAACCAGGGCCGTATCCGCGTTGATGAGGCTAATTTTTTTCGCTACTGATATTAAGTCATGTTTAAGACGGGCTATCATTATCCTTAATAGTAATAGATATTTTATTTTGTCGCGTTCCGCTTAGGGTTGTTTACACAACATTTCGAGGGTGGCTATTCTGATGTCGTGCTATTTATATCGAACCGTACTCCTCGCCTGAATATATTGCAAGATTCGAGTCTTTTAATGTCTTTTAAGTTTACAGATACCTGAATGAGGGCAAGTACTTTTGAATACTTTAATGATACTTAACAGACGAATGTTGTAATTATAGTTATATTCTATATGTTCTAGGTAAATTTAATGTTTGTACGTATATATAAATCAATCGCCGCTCACAAATACTCTTTAAATTGCACGACCGATATTGATGAATGAATGACATTTTTGTTTGTATGTACATGGATCACTGAGAGGTTAAGTTCACAATTGGATGGGTGAAGCAACAATCGTATTTGATGTTTATTCTTTCACCAAATCGAAGCTGAGTAGAATAAGTAAGTCATAAGTCTATGACTATGTCGAGAGAATTTATCGCCGCCCATGCTACTGGGTGGGAAATGTCATATATGTGGTGTATATAAGGCCTACGATCCTTAGGTCTATATATCCAAGCAATTTAGGTTAAAGTAAATATTAGTCGATATTACTTTTATAGAAGAAGAGGCAGAGGAAGATGACGTTCCATCTACCAAGATCAAATCGACTGAGCACTCAAGGGTGGGAACATATAGAGTACTCGAAACCAATATCGAATGATACTAGCGGTCCGTCCCGGCTTCGCACGGGTGAACATAAGTTTTAATTTTAAAAGAAAATATTATAGCCTATGTCACTCAGGGTGAATGTAACTTTTCAATGGTGAAATAATAATTCAAATCAGTCCAGTAGTTTCGGAGACTATTCAATACGATCAAACAAACAATTAAATCTTTATAATATTAAATAATAATAATATAGATGACATGATTGATATGAAATGTAAGTACTTTTAAAGAAGTGGGGGAAACTCATAGAACGAAAATATGTCGCATACGCTACAAGAACCCGCTATCGTGATAGACCCCTGATACGTTCTCCGTTCGTTAATAGGTTTTTCCTTCATAAAGCGAATGTTAACCTATTTATTATACAGACTGATATTAAAAACTGGGGCCTTATCCTCCATCCATTATAAATGTAAAAAATTGATGCGAGTCTTTGTAGAAGGACTGTTACAGCCTGTCATGGTTTGTTTGGTGATCTTAATGAGGGAAAAATACCAAGTATTTATATTCTGACCGCTTTTAAGGCTCTGGAGCGTAAAGATGCTATTATCCCGTTTTATATTTGCGACTTTGATGATTTTCGTGGCAGGAAATTAGACAATTGTTATTTGCTTTGGTGTCTCAACAAATGATAATAATCTTTATAGATAACATACTGGACCATCAAAGTGCTTACTTTGATGGTCCAGTGGTTCGAATCCCGACTGTACCAATGAGTTTTTATTAACTTAAGTACAGTGAGTCACGCTATAAAGTTTACTGTGAAGAAATACACAGAGAGGAAATCTGGATATCTTTGAGAAAAAATTCAAAGGTGTATGTATAGTCGTGATTAAGTAACGGCGATGGACTCGCCATCTGTCACGTTGGCACCTAAAGTATATCTACTATCTACACACTTGTGAATATTGATATAAATTCCACATTAATCAGTATCTTACGAAAATAGATGCTCGCCTATTCCTAGTACTCCTGACGTTCTCGTCCTTGACTGTTTCTAGCACATTATTCAACTCAATTTATATTAAAAAAACGCCTATAAATCCCCCCATCAAGTACTTATGAGGTAACCATTTTAAAATTCCCAATACATCGTTCGCGGGTGAGTAAGACCGTCACATTCGCACCATATTTATCACTGGATCAGTTGGATCCGGGCAAAGCTTGAACCAATATTTCATCCGTTCACGTCTCAATAAGCGCCGAAGCCGCTTGAGGCTGTATATCATCCGAATACCACGACAGAGGGGTACGCAATATACCGGAGTATATATCAACAACTGAAAGAGTTTACGGGTATAATTCACGTTTGAATTATTGCGTATTAGAATATAGCTCGCACATTGTGGCGAATTGAGTGATATTTACTTCTATACTAGGAGCTGGTGGTTCGAGTAGTTGCCTGCGGCACAAAGATCGCAAGTTCGAATACCGACTGTATCAAAGATTTTTTCTGAACTTTAGTACAGTGATTAGTCACACGAGCTTTACGATGGAGGACAACCTCGAGAGGAGACCTGCGTACGTTTGAGAAGAAATTCAAAGGCGTATGTTTAGTCGTGTTTGAGTAACGGCGATGGACTAGACATCTATCACTTTGGCATCTAAAATATATTAAAATGTATTAGGACGAATAAAAGATTAGATGCGAGTCCTACCTATTCAAAGTATTAAATTACAGTAAAACAACGTCATGAGGGTCTGTCTATTTTTCACCGAATCTTATCGACTGTTCGAAGCGTTCAATCTGTCAACTTAAGCTTTTAAGAAAATTGGGTCTTTAAGATCAGGTCGCAAATGTATCCGTTAAAGTCCCCTTCACATCATCAGTTCTATAATTCCTGGTTTTGTCTTTTATATGTGTGGTTTATACTATTAATCGACTTTCAGTGTATCGATCTAACCTATTATCGGTTGAATTTTCGATTTGTTGATGTATCGATTTAGTTCGATATCTATATGAATGGATTGACGTTTCATGAAATGATTAAGCGACTGATTAGTGTAGGTACCATATTTCCACCAACTTTACTATTTACCTTGTCAGATTACCGAGATTCGTACGTGCAATATTAATTTTGCAGGTTTAAACTTAAATACATAATTATGTATGGTAGGCAAGGAGGGTAGAGCGCCAGCTCTCTTTAGACTTACATATCTGTTTCGCTTCGTCCACATTCATCATTCTTCATACACGCTCGTCGGTTTCGAGTACTCTTGACGTTCCCGTCCTTGAGCGTCCGATCGATTTGATCTAGGTAGTTGCAACGTGGTCTTCCTCTACCTCTTCTTGAACACACTTTGTATATCTGTTTCGTCAATCATTCTTCACTCATCCTCTCTATATGTCCAAACCAAGATTACTTGCCTTTCATCTTTACAATCACACCGTGGTTCACGCTAATTGTTTTGCGAATCTCTTCATCAAATACAAAGCTCATAATTTCCGAACGAAATAGAATAGAACGCGTACATTGAATATTGCTAACATCATTACTGTTGCACATCAATGTCAAACGAGGAAATGATTGTTAAGCGCACACAAGGTCTCAATTAAGCGCGTGAATCCGTTTCGCATCCATCACCGATCACGATATTAGCATTAGCGAATTAATTAGCAATTACTGGACGCGCGTCGACGCGTCAACGCGTCCTGTACACGCGCGACACGCGGGCCGTGAGGAGCGGCGTGACTGTGAGCGAGGAGCGACGAACGGGAAAATGCTACCAATATACGCGATAGTTTGTAAGTAAGTGCAAGAAGAGGCAAAGGAAGAAAGACCATGAGCCAACTACCTAGATCAAATCGATTGAATTCGAAGTCGGCGTGCATGTATGAAGAGACTGATGAATGTCGACGAAGCTAAAGTGGTATCTTAGCCTAGAGAGAACTGGCGCTCTATACTCTCTGTCTAGCCCGTTAGGGACTCAGCGTGATGATGTAAAGTAAAATCATCCACGAATACATACGCTTATCGCTGAATACGGGACCTTATGTATCTTTGACGTGGGTGACGTATAATGAAGTTTGCGGCCGTGTGTCAGTGCAATACACCCGGCGATGCAATGGGGAAATTTGGACCGGTGCACTGTTGTCGGTTTTGGCTACAGACACCAGATTACGTATGTACACGGGAAATAGGGGACTGCGACTTTTGGATCCTCGATGCACTTTAACTCTTTAAAACAAGAAATACAGTACAGTGATTAGTCACACCACGAGCTTTACGGTGAAGGAAAACATCGAGAGGAAACCCGGCATACGTCTGAGAAGAAATTCAAAGGCGTATGTATGTATAGTCGTGCTTGAGTAACGGCGATGGACTCGCCATCTGTCACGTTGGCACCTAATATACCTCTGGCGGAAAGTGGGTGTGTAGGTATTACCTATACACCTCTGCCTACCCCTTCGGGGACCCTTGTGGGAAGGCGTGAGGATATAAAACAAGAAATCAGCTCCACTGAATATTCTTCTATATTATACATTTGACGGTCTTCTGGTCTAGTGTCCGAGCTCCTGAATGAAAAGCTTGAGGTCGCGGGTTCGAATCCCGCTGAGGGCAGATATTTGTGTGATGAACACGAGTATTTGTACTTGACAATTGTAATTGACTTTTGTATTTCTACCTTCCATTTAAGAAGAAATATTGTTCCATAATTTAAGCCTTAGATACTTATTTATATGGTAACTAATTTTAACCCACTAAGATTTGTAATCCAATAAACGAGCTATGTCGCCTAAGCCAATTAGTAATAAGCAGAATGCACGGCATACCGGACAAACCTCAGTGGTTTTTGGTGTGCTTCATTGTTATAATTGTTATGTGTTCATTAAAAAAATAAATAAAAAAAAAAAAAAATTTGTACCTTAGTCTTGGATGTTCTGTTTATGTATATCTGTAAAAGTTAATATATCGGGATATTGTTATCGGGGTATTGTCTAATTGCCATCGTACAAGCTTTGCTTAGTTTGGGACTAGTTATATATACTGTTATATATATACATATATACCATACATAGTCACCCGTAAGAAAGGGTTCATCAACTTACAGTCGACATTAACTTGCACCAGGGCAATGGTCAAGTTATTTCAAACGATACAGAATATCGCATTGATGTTTGCAATGTTATGTTTGTATATTCGCAAGAAAAAACATATAACAACGACACACCCTGGCAATTAAATAAATATATTTGATTCGAACTTCGCCATGACTAAGCCATTAAAAAGGTTTGTCGATGACATGCAACTAGATTATTGCCTGCTGTAGTTTCAATTAATCAACGACTAGATAAAGAAGTAAATTTAAAAACTGTCAAAGTTATTCGTACCATGACATTCGAGAAATAACGCTGGATATTTTTTGACAGCGTTAAAAGTATTGTCACAATCTGATATCCATTTCTCAGACAATACCACCCTTGTTTTTTGTCCTAAAACATTTCACCCCGCAAGCCCCTTCGATTGAGCCCTTATCTATAGATATGTATCGAAAAAAAACATTCGCCAAATTGCGCCAATTCCATGCAGATATAACCAATTGCTTCGCGAGATATACGCAATTGGTTCGTAGGGATATTGTCCCATAAAAAACATGTTAACTGCCTTGTTATGTCTGCAGACATAATTTGGCTTGTGTCATGACTGACGGTTATATCCTGTTATGTATCGGATAGAAAAGTCATAGTTTCTTCTCAAAACTATGCAGGTTACTTCTCGATGTCTTCTTACGCCGTAAAACCCGAAGTGTGACTAATCACTGTACATAAGTGCGGAAAAAACTCATTGTTATTGGGTTTCAAACTTGCAATTTTTGCGTTGCAGGCGACTAGCCGAACCAATCGGCTACCATAGCAAGAAAGACAATCAAATTAAAAAATACTGTACGAAAATTTCCTTACAAATACATTATGTACAAATTACAATAGATAAGATCGAAGTCCTCCTTTGAAAAATACAAAGAAATTGAATGCAAACAACCGACTTACCGCACACATAAAGTACAAATTCACGAGCCATAAGGCACGAGAAACGATTATGCGAGAAAAATTACAGCAGCCCTTATTTCCAATAAAATTGAGGTATCAATAAGGAGGGGTGTTTTTAATACATGCAACATTTAATAATAACTCGCGAAGCGTGCTTTTAAGGGAGTATTGAGGTCTGATATTGGGAATCGACCGCTGATGCTTTTGTGAAATTGCTCATAACAATTTGAATATTTTTGGAACGAAGTTCCTTATCGCGCGTTGTGAAAGGGGGCTAGACGGAAAAAAATCTTACGAAAAGTTGTCACGACACTTTTTGTCACGACACTTTTTTTTTTTGCTGTATATTTATAACCCCCGTGTGAGTGATTGCTGTATATTTATAACCCCCGTGTGAGTGACGTGTGCTTCTTGAACTTCGTTCCATCCGGGTGTCCCTTGACACCTCTCAAGTTTTCTACAGTATTTATAGTCTATAAATGTATATCTCTGGCGGAAAGTGGGTGTGTGGGTACTACCTATAAACCTCTGCCTACCCCTTCGGGGAGCCTTGTGGGAAGGCGTGAAGATATATATTTATATTCGTAGGCGAGTGGTTCGTATCGCCGTGTTGTCGCAACACAAAGATTGCAAGTTCGAATACCGACTGTACCAGATAGTTTTTCTGAAATAATACATCACTGATTTGAAGACCGTCTGGTCTAGTGGTTAGAGCTTCTGACTGCGAAACTTGAGGTCGCGGGTTCGAATCCCGCTGAGGGCAGATATTTGTGTGATGAACACGAGTATTTGTACCTTAGTCTTGGATGTCCTATGTATTTATGTATATATCTATCTATATAAGTAAATATATCGTTGTCTAGTTACCATAACACAAGCTTTGCTTAACTTGGGACTAAGTCAATTTGTGTGGAATTGTCCCAGGTATTTATTATTATTATTATTACTGATTTGACACTCGAGCTTTACGGTAAAGGAGAGTAAAGAAAAGTCTGCATTCAATTTAGGAGAATTTTCAGACGTAGTTACAGTCGTGCTTGAGAAGCGGCGATAAAATCGCTATCTGTCACATTGGCACCTAAAAATATCTTCGCCGAAAAGGGGGCGTGTGAGTACTTACACCTGGTGCCATTGTGGACCACTTTGGAATGGCGTGAAGATACACATATATTTATTTATGATCGAGAGGGTAGTAGCGTTAGCTCTTACGGCAGTTGGCTGTAATTTTTTGTTTTATTCTTAGTGTGTATATATATAGTAAACTAGAATGTATATACATACATCTAAGGTCCACAATTCCTTGTACATAATACATATTTAAATATACCCACGAAGACTGTTTCGAACATTGGCCTTTCCAATTCGTACATGCTTGCTTCCAATATATTCTCAAGCTGTGAGAGTGTACAAGTGACGTAATCACGTGCTCTTGTTAATGTCAATGTCTTGGACACTATAAATACTATTACATATTTAATATTATAAATGAGGAAGTTTGGGAGGTCGTTTTACCTCTGTTACGCATACATTTCATGCAATTAATAAAATGTAATTTGGGATAAACATCTATGCAGTTAGAAGATAGACTATTAGCTGAATTAGCAAATAGGATTTATTATATTCCATAAACAAGATAAAAAGATCCGATAAAAGAACTATATTTTTGTGGGTGCACAGCTAGTCACACGTATACAGTTAAGATAAAACAAAGCCATTTTTAATTAGTGGTATAAAATGGAATGTCATATAAATACAACGAAAGAGATATAAGAGAGTACTAAAACACATAGGGACAGAAAGAAAAGATGAGTGACCAGAAACTGACGAAGTAGGTACGATTCGAAAGAGTCTGGAAGAAGAGGTAGAGGAAGACCACGTGCCAACTACCTAAATCAAACCGATCGAGAATTGGAACACCGATATCCTTTCAAATAACAGTTTTTCAAGAAAAGCTTGTCAGAAGAGGCAGCGAATCAAAATCCCCGTTGTTTTTAATAGTGGTTCCCTGTCCCTGATCATATTTTCTTGTTGACATATTGTAAATAATGCCTATGAATATCAGTAACTTAGTTATAAACTATATCTTGGTTCATGAATCCCCAATCTTTAATTATGTGACCAGTTGGCAAAGTTTAAGGCGAGCCAATCGTCTTTAGACGTGAGTGATAAGAATAAATCAACATTGCTAGGTTTTAATAGTATCCATGTACACAACATTCAAAAGAATACAATTTCAAATATCACAGGAAACGTCGTATCACGGGAGAAATCCAATGCCGGAAGCGGAAAGGAGCGTATTTTTCGAATTTGAATTTCGAACTCCGACTACTTCCTGTGCGGAAACTTGAAAAGAGATGGAACACTAAACGAAATGTTGGATTCATATTCATTCTGAGAATAACAATTTTACTGAAATAATTTTTTGCTCATTGTTATAACGGTAATAACGTATCATTAAATATGTTTTTGACATCCAAAGACGTATGTATTGTCGTACTTAAAAAACGGCGATAGACTCGCCACCTGTCACGTTGATACCTGTATTAGTTACAACAGTGAACGGGGGTGTAGTTGCTGCTTTCTAGAGACCCTTGCGGAAAATTGCATATTCTTAGTTTATCTTTCTAAATTGCACCCGAGTGAAACCAAGACGGACAAGTAAAGTAAGTAATAAAGAAAAACCTTCGTAAAGTACATATCATCAAATTGTACTTCAACTAATACCTCATTTCCCTACAATATTTTATACAAAGGGAACGCATAAAGAAAAGCCTACAATCTCAGCAGGTACGGTCCATCAAACCAACATTTGGCCAACATTGTGCGCGGAATCCCAATGTCGCATGATGTATGCCCGTTTGATGTGATACATCTCTGACATTGATTTGCCTTGAATAGTGGACGGTATATGTAAAATGCGCCAAGCTTTCATAGCTGTGGCCCAGTGATTCGAGCATCCATTCACACATAGATGGTAAGTTCGAAACCTTACCAATGAGTATTTCTGAACTTAAGTATACACCTCTGCCTAGTGCCTACCCCTAAGGGAAGGCGAGAGGATATATTATATTATATAAGTATACAGTGATTAGTCACACCACGAGCTTTACGGTGAAGGAACACATCGAGAGGTAACCTGCAGACGTCTGAGAAGAAATTCAAAGGCGTATGTAAAAGACTCATGAATGTGGACGAAGCGAAAGAGGTATGCAAGTCTAGAGAGACATGGCGCTCTACACTCTCTGCTTACCCCGTTAGGGACTTGGCGTGATGATATGTATGTAACTACCTTAAAATAGAATAAATACCCCAAATCTGTATCACGTGGAAGGGTGCCAAGAAGAATAGCAGCATTGCGTCGTTGTATGGCAATGCTGGATCGCTGAGCGAAATATTCGCCAGCCCTCTTGTCACAGGCCTCAAAGAAATTCCTCAAGACATCCTTATAAACATGAAGAGCATCTGGTCTCCACGGCCCTAGAGTTTCGCCTCCAAACGCCTAAGTATAGCTTTAGTGTAATCTTAAGCTTCATGATAGCTTTGAAGCCTGACTACTTCGGCAAATACTAGGAGTACTAGGCAATAGACCTTTTTAAAAAGTTATCTTTTTTTATGGTTACATCGAGCATAACGCGTCCCAACGTAATGCAGATAAATATGGCGTGAGAGAGGGATATGTGACGCGAGTCCCTCGCAACTATTTATATTGAATTTGTTGTTACGAATAAGTTATTATTTCGCATTCGCCCCCAAATTTCACCAATCTGTCTGCGAATGGAAAATATTTTTACTCGCCTTATTTGACTTGTTTTTGTAAGATACAAAAACAAGTCAAGTACATACCTGAAAGAAATGTATGAAAATTCAAATCAACAGACAAAAAGACTAAAACCGCACCTCTCGCCATGGACAGGGAATTCATACCCATACTTTGGAATCACAAAGGTCTGTTTCAGAGGAATTATAGTTAGTTGTGCTTGAGTAACGGTGATGGACTCGTAGTGTGACTAATCCCTGTACTTAAGTTCAGAAAACCTCATTGGTACACTCGGGATTCGAACTTGCGATCTCTGTGTCGCAGGCAATTACTCGAACCACTCGGCCACCACGGCTCATTAAAATATGTCTCCTGCGAAAAGTGGGTATTTTGGTACTTACACACCTATCCCTTCGGGGAAGGCCTGAAGATAAGATATAGATGAAGACATATTGTGGTTGGCTGAATATTTCAATAAACGGTGATATCAAATCCACTGTCTTCGTTTTTCCCATGACGCATATAGAAATATCAATTGGGACAGGAAAAGACGTAAGCCCAATCCAATCTAACTTAAGGGCAAACATCCAATTGTGAAGGAACCAATTTCCATACATGTCATCTTGAGCCCGAGGCGGGCGACACTTGGTAGCGATCCAAATTGAGACCGAATGCCACAAATTACATTTGATTTTATTTTACAATTTCTTTTCGATTGCTTCGCTTTAACAACGGCCTAAGATTTTCGCCGAATAAGCTGAATAGATCTCTATTATAGTCCAAAGAGGGTGTGTTTTTGATCGGCGATAGTGTATCGCGATTTTCTTTAGCATGTGTAAATATACGGGGTAATATTATACGTTTTAACTGAAACATTTTTACAGAAATAACTAAGTGTTTTACAATATTTTTACTGTTTAATACTTTTGTATAGGTTTTTTCATTTATACCGAAATAGTAACTTTTTCACACTTTTATTGGTTGAAAATACCTACAGCTATACTCGAACAAGAATGTAAGCCCACATATCTTCGAATCGTCGTGTTTTCGTAAAACTCGTGGTTCGGCCTGATGGGTTCTAAAAGAAACGTAATGCAACCTATCGATTGTCGAAAGTATAGTATACTATTTGGTAAATTAACAGTCAACGCTTCACTTCCAACCACCCGAAATTAATATTAACCGCAAAAAAATTACATTCGTAGATTTTTTAAGACAACAATCCAATGCGTAAATTTCATCCAATTCCTTTTAGCCGTTCTAAAGCGATTGAGTAACAAAAACATTTTAACAAACTTTCGCATTATTAATATTAATAGGATTTTTTAGTTCGTAATATATACTTAGAGATGGTAAAATCGCCTGTGCTGTTCCGCCATACCATCGTTGAAAACATAAATATAAACGGTGCGTTACCTCATGGAATACGCGCCCGTGTGTCCAGCCCCTCACACTCGGCTAATGTTCGATACCTGATGTATATCTGAT
The DNA here is from genome assembly GCA_945859725.1 of Drepana falcataria. Taxonomy (NCBI): domain Eukaryota; kingdom Metazoa; phylum Arthropoda; class Insecta; order Lepidoptera; family Drepanidae; genus Drepana; species Drepana falcataria. The sequence continues at coordinate 1,139,512 of OX243941.1, read as the reverse complement.
GCGATCTCACATGTAATGGCGGCATAGAGGGGCCCTTAAACGATGTTATTGATGTCTTTTTTTAGATAAACATGTCCCGAGTCGTTCGGATGTAATGGCGTTGATTTAACATGTTCGTGATGTTTTGTGCTTCTGGTTTTTGAGTGAAGAGTGTTTGTGATCCGATAAGATTGCGTGGTTGAGGGAAATGTGTGGAACTTTCTGAATCGACATATATTGCGGCCTGTTATCGTGTAACTTTGTAAGTGATACAGGATCTATCTATACAGGGGAACATACTACAAGATTCCAAGGATACTAAAGCGCTGGCTAAAATTCGCCTTTTGATTTTGTGTATACGTCGCATGTTATATGAAAATACCACATCTGATTAGGTTTGATGTCATGTTTTCCTAGTAGAATAGATCACGTGGTATTTTCATTGCGAATAAGATATGTTTTATTATTTAATGCATACATATATCACGCCAAGTCCCTCACGTTGTAGGCAGAGAGTATAGAGCGCCTGTTCTCTCTAGACTTACATACCTCTTTCGCTTCGTCCACATTCATCAGTCTCTTCATACATGCTCGGTTTCGAGTACTCTTGACGTTCCCGTCCTTGAGAGTGCGATCGATTTGATCCAGGTAGTTGGAACGTGGCCTTCCTCTGCCTCTTCTTGCACACACTTTTGCTTTGTATATCTGTTTCGTCAATCTTTCTTCACTCATCCTTTCTATGTGTTTTATTTTGCTTATTATTTAATGCTTTATCAATTTTGAATACTTTTTTAATTACAGCTTCGGTGCTGTATATATATCTGTCGTTGATAATTATAAGTAGTACAGTTTTAAATAAGCCCAGTTGAGGGTCACACAGCATATTGCTGATAGCAAGCACCCCAATCTAGACCCATGACCCCGGATCTGGTTTCAGCCGCTTGCCAGCCTAATTATTGACCAAACATGTATGTATTAAAAATTTAAAATCTATCTACCTATATAGGTCTTCTTATAATTGGTCCATCTTTCTTTCTCTCTTTACCAATAATCTGCCAAATATGCTGAAATCCAAATTAGTGTATTTTAAATACGTGTATATAACTTATGTGACATTATATTAAATTAATCACATTACCACAGTAGTGAATCTTATACTAAAACGTTTACAGCCCATTTTCGCAAGAGAAATTCAGGCCACGTATCCCAGAGATTTCTGCCTAAGCGTACGATATAAACTAGGCAGTATAATATGATCTTTACTGGAGTTACGGAACGAATGACTCGGCCTTCAAACTGGCTCCTGTCATTCGTCATTTTTATACCTTTATATTCACCTAGGTACGCGTAAAACCCGATACGTAGAGTTAGAAATTGTGCGAGAACTGACATTACTATAATAATTTCGCTATAAGATCTAAGATTGAGCTCTGGCTAAGCTTTTCTTTAGCCTTTAAGATTAATGTAGCAGAGTTAGAGGATTAACCAATAAGGCAGAGTAAAAGCACGTGACAACTACCTAGGTCAAATTGATCGAACAATAAAGGTTGGCAACGGTAAGAGTATCTGAATCCATTTAGCATGTGTGTGAAGAGATTGATAAATGTGGATGAGATGAAAGAGTAAGGCTGGAGATACTGACTCTTTCAGCCAACCTTGTAAGATGAGTGGCGGGATGATATGACTACATATTTTATAACCTGGAGAAACTGACTCCACTATATCAGTCAACCTAGTGAGATGAGCGGCGGGATGATGTGACTGTAGATATTTTTTAACTTTTTTTTCTTTATATCTCTAAGAGGGACAATCTCTAACTTCATGTCGTTTCTCGAGACAAATCATATATATATAAATACCACCAGGGAGACCAAATGCTCCTTTTCAACTTAATTTTACAAAAATAAAGCAGATGATTGTCTTCCATTGTAGCATATCGTGATTAGCATGACTGCAAAGTACGTACTGCGCGTTACTTAAGGAGTTTCCTTCCGCGAACGCTCAGGCTTGGAATGAGATCCCTGTTGAGGTTTTCCCCAGGATATAGGATGGAGGATAGAGTTGTTCAAAAAGCATGCGAGTAATACCCCTGGTGTAGCAAGCTTCGAAAGGCAGTCGGTAAACGCCTACCGTCGAGTGGACCGCGTTTAAGAATCCAGGTGACGGGGGAGAAAAGCTTTTTAAATGTATGTTATGTGTTATTCCAGCTTCTAATCTATCATACTGCTTAATTTTACCCAATTTCGATCAGCGGTCTGGCGTAATTGAGTTACAACAATCCTCGCAAGCGTTCGCATTTAGGATATTATCTGCCAATTCTAACGATTTCAAAGTCCATGCAATAAGGGCAAGCTGTATCACGTAGGAAGCATTTCAGTGGAGCTCCGTATGCGTGGTTTATTGAGGCGAATCGTGACGCATTTTACGAGCAAACCCGCGGCGTAGCACTAGCGTGCCGGATATATTGGCCGGTTGATGAACTACATTTTACTCTTACTAATATATTTTTGACTTAGTGTCGTGTTTGTTTTGATTTGGGAATGAACTTGATGTATATATACCTTTCTCAGGAGATGTATGCATGTAAAAATAGCGGGATAGACTGGTTTGAACAGGTTTAAATTCCATAATAATTTATCAATTTACATACATATCATCACGCCAAGTCCCTAACGGGGTAGGCAGAGAGTATAGAGCGCCAGTTCTCTCTAGACTCACATACCTCTTTCGCTTCATCCACATTCATCAGTCTCTTCATACATGCTCGTCGGTTTCGAGTACTCTTAACTTTCCCGTCCTTGAGAGTCCGATCGATTTGATCCAGGTAGTTGGAACGTGGCCTTCCTCTGCCTCTTCCTGCACACACTTTTGCTTTGTATATCTGTTTCGTCAATCTTTCTTCACTCATCCTTTCTATGTGTCCAAACCAACGTAACATGCCTTTCTTCATCTTTACAATCACGCCCTCATTCACGCCAGTTGATTTGCGAATCTCTTCATTGCGGATTCGATCTAATATCGTTACTCCGCACATTTTTCGAAGTGATCGCATCTCAACTGCATTCAAGCTATTTTCATACTTCCTCTGACATACCCAGGATTCGCTGCCATACAACAAGGTAGGTACCAATATCGCGTTGTGGACAGCAACTCGAGCATTCTTGCTCAGACTTTTACTGCCCATCAACGCCGACATGGCTCCATTCACCTTATTTCCGGCAGTTATCCTTCTTTCAATATCTTTTTCATACTTTCCATCTCGTGTGAACATGCTTCCTAGATATACAAATGCATTCACTTGCTCTAGCAATTTTATCAATTTATTATAATATAATAAATTAATTTATCAATTTATTTTAATATAATGTCTTTAAAATCACCTCTCCTCCTAGCGAAGAGAATAGTGAGCCAATAGTGATTTTAGGACTTTTGATTCGAGTTATAACCACGCCCGAGGGATACCGGCTTCGAGCCCGAGAGTGGCGGTAACCGGTTACCATCAGATAAAACATAATTGCTTTCACCTCAGAGCTATAAAGAAAACGCATATTCATAAGCAAAATTACAGCCACGGATATTGCTATGACAGATCTTCAGGCGGTTTAATTTTTTACCTACATACATAGGAGAGCCGTGGTGGCCGAGTGGTTCGAGCAGTTGCCTGCGACGCAAAGGTCGCAAGTTCGAATCCCGACTGTACCAATGAGTTTTTCTGAACTTAAGTACAGTGATTAGTCACACCACGAGCTTTACGGTGCAGGAAAACATCGAGAGGAAACCTGCATACCTCTGAGAAGAAATTCAAAGGCGTATGTATAGTCGTGCTTGAGTAACGGCGATGGACTCGCCATCTGTCACGTTGGCACCTAATATACCTCTGGCGGAAAGTGGGTGTGTGGGTATTACCTATACACCTCTGCCTACCCCTTCGGGGACCCTTGTGGGACGGCGTGAGGATATATTATATTATTATTATTTTTATTACATACATATCCTCACGTAGAGACTGCGGGGTAGTCAGAGAGAGTAGAGTGCCAGTTCTCTTCAAACTTGCAGATCTCTTTCTCTTCAGATACATTCATCAGTCTGCTCATACATCCTCGCTGGTTACTCGTGACGTTCTCATTAAGTGATCTGAAGTCTCTTCAAACTTGCAGATCTCTTTCTCTTCAGATACATTCATCAGTCTGCTCATACATCCTCGCTGGTTACTCATGACGTTCTCATTAAGTGATCTGAAGATTTGATCTAGAATCTAGATAGTTGTCATGTGCTGTTACTCTGCCTCTTCTTCCACACACTTTCGTATTGTCGTTTCAATCTTTCTTCAGCTATCTTTCTTTCTTTGTTTATCACTACAATATGAGCCTATATTTTTACTTAAAAGAAAATCATAGCAATCGGTAGTAAAGTGACTTAGCAATTTTAGTTCATACAATTTTGTATGTCGAAGAATGTGCATACCTGCCATGTGAACGATTCCATTCTAGTGAATAATTCATGGACTCCAATTTTCCTATTCATTTAACATGAAACATATTACAGTATCAAATCTGCGAGGGGATGATAAAAATTTTATTTCACCTATTTTCCGGCAGTAAAGTGTGGTCAATCCAGTCTTGTATAAGTGGGGGGTTGTCCTGTTTTATGGCATATGACGTGGGGGATGAATATCCGTGAGGTGGACGGATGTGGGCAACCTTAATAGTTCACGTGACTTTGTGTGGGAAGTATGGGAATACGTAATAGTTTTTAGAGCCCTGGTGGCCGAGTGGATCGAATAGTTGCCTGCGACACAAAGATCGCAAAATCGAATCCCGACTGTACCATTGAGTTTTTCTGAACTTAAGTACAGTGATTAGTCACACCACGAGCTTTACGGTGAAGGAAAACATCGAGAGGAAACCTGCATACGTCTGAGAAGAAATTCAAGGGCGTATGTATAGTCGTGCTTGAGTAACGGCTCGCGCGTTGCCGACACTGCAGGAATCTTTTCACACCTTTCTTGGAGAACTCCTAGAAGTGAAGAAGTATACATACTTACATGAGCTGCGTAATAAAAAATAATAATATAATATATATATATATCCTCACGCCTTCCACAAGGGTCCCCGAAGGGGTTGGCAGAGGCGTATAGCTAGCACCCTAGTAGTTTCCGCCAGAGATATATTTAGATGCCAACGTGACATATGGCGGGTCCATCGCCGTTACTCAAGAACGACTATACATACGCCTTTGAATTGCTTCTCAGTCGTATGCAGGTTTCCTCTCGATGTTTTCCTTGACCTTAAAGCTCGTAGTGTGACTAATCACTGTACTTAGTTCAGAAAAACTCATTGGGGATTCGAACTTGCGATCTTTGTGTCGCAGGCAACTGCTCGAACCACTCGGCCACCACGGCTTAAAATCATTATAAAAAAAAACCTAAGTACAACAGACAAACAAAACGCGATATTACTAATAGATTATGGAAAATAAAAGCGGAAGTGCGCCTTCCTGGGCTCACAATAAAGTAATTGTGGGTAGTGCATCGGCACATCAAAGCCGGAGGTGTCGGCACATAAAAGGGCAACAAACAGACAAATGGCGGATTGACAGACACGTAAAGATCTAAGCTGTTTTGTATGACTGTACGTGGGTACGATGACATCACTAGGTGAAATTGCTTTAGGACTGCCTGGTGGTAAGCGGGTGCCAAGGTTAATACTTTTAATACCCGTGGCATATTGTGCGTTGGCGACTTGGTATTAAAAGTAGCGGCTATGCAAAGAACGGTTTTCTACCACCATTTTCTAGTCCAGGACGCGCGGGATGCGGGGAGTATGACCCAAGTCTATTAATTGTTGTGTGCGTGTGCACTAATAGGTAATTTCCGCCAGAGGTATATTAGGTGCCAACGTGACAGATGGCGAGTCCATACTCAACTTACTCAAGCACGACAACACATACGATACGCCTTTGAATTGCTTCTCAGACGTATGCAGGTTCCCTCTCGATGTTTTCCTTCACTTCCGTAAAGCTAGTAGCTAGCGTAGTGGTGTGACTAAGCAATCACGGTACTAAAGTTCAGATCAATGAAATAAAATTGTATATATCGTCAAGGGTCCCGAAGGGGTAGGCAAAGGTGTATGTATGGGTAGAAAAGTGACTACCAGCGGCTGCTCGTCAATAAGACTGCCCACCAAAAGTATCTTTACCAATACGTCAGGGGTGATATTTACGAGTGTCAATAAGATGTTATAAATCCCTGAGAGAGTACGTTTACAGCCGGCTTCACTTAGCGATTTTATAGGCCTATCAATGCGACGTTACCCGTTTTATTGTCCTTCTGTCACCGCACGATCCTCTTCCTGCTACATGTGATAAAATACTTATAGTACCGGGGTGGCCGAGTGGTTGGAGAAGTTGTCTGCACCACAAAGATTGCAAGTTCGAATCCCGACTATACCAATAAGTTTTTATGAACTTAACAGTGATTAGTCACACCAAGAGCTTTACGGTGAAGGAAAACATCGAGATGAAATCTGCTTACGACGAAATTCAAAGATGTATGTAACATGTGTATGCAATTTATAGTCGTCCTTGAGTAACGGCGATGGACTCGCCATCTGTCAAGTTGGCACCTTAAATAAATCTCTAGCGGAAAGTGGGTGGGTACTACCTATACACCTCTGCCTACCCCTTCGGGGTCCCTTGTGGGAAGGTGTGAGGATTATTAATTAGTAATATTATTATAATTGATCCGTAGCTCTGTATATGTAGCTACCCCAATCACGGGGCTTTTAAATACAAAAAATCGGTAAGATCGGTCGCTAATCGCCAAAGTCGTAATTAAATACAGGGTCCCCCCGATGGAAAGCGGTTACCGCTGCCTTTGGACATGTATTTGGGATGCGATTCGTTTTGTTGATGATCAACACTTCACAAAATTTTCTACTGAAAATACTCAAATTCGAAATCGCCCCAATTCTCCCGATAAACTTTTTTCCAAAGGAAGCATTTATCAAGGTGCCAATGTTGCAAAGTATGTAAATTCCCAACTTCCAGTGGCAACCAATCGTCGGACAAATTGTTTTATCGCTGAAAAGTTTTCAGAATATTGCTCGAGGTAATTTTTCCCGCTTGTTCATCAATATTTCATGCTATTTTGTGGTCGTAAAAAAGTATGAATTATGCGTAGGCATTGGTTTGACGCATATTTAATTTACAATAACATTAATAAGTATATTTTCTTAACAATTATGACACATATTGTTAAACATCAACCTCTTTCGAAAAGTCATCTTTGTTAATAACCCAGTACTTAATTATCTTTGCTTTTTGAATGCTGATTCTCAGAATAAAACTACGCATTTTGCTTCGCAACGTAGCTTGACTGAGTATAATAATAATAAATAAATACCTCGGGACAATTCCACACAACTTGACCTAGTTCCAAATTAAGCAAAGCTTGTGTTATGGTAACTAGACAACGATATATTTACTTATATAGATAGATATATACATAAATACATAGGACATCCAAGACTAAGGTACAAATATTCGTGTTCATCACACAAATATCTGCCCTCAGCGGGATTCGAACCCGCGACCTCAAGTTTCGTAGTCAGGAGCTTTAACCACTAGACCATCTGATTCCCGCCCAGCTTCTCTTGGGTGATATAGATAATAATGTATAATTGAACTAATGCAAAACTGGACGAGTATAGAACTTGGAAGTCTCCCTGCATCTTCAATGGGCAACTTGGCCTATTGTTGGACTTCACGTATTGTCCAGTGGTACACAAGACTCGCAGAACTTGTGATGTGGGAGGATGACCAACTTACTTCAGTTATGTGTCCCACAATTGCATTATACACTGTTATAGAAAATACTAGCTGTGCCCGCGACTTCGTCCGCGTGGAATTTAACAACAACATATTGTAGCCTTAGTTATTCCTTTTAACATCTGCTATCTATCAGTGAAAGTCCCGTTAAAATCGGTACAGCCGTTTCAGAGATTACCCGGAACAAACAGACAGATAAAATTTTTAGTTCTTATTTAAAAAAAAAAATTGGTATATGTACCGTGTATACATTTAGTAAAACGTTAATATTACAAACAGACGCTCCAGCTTTATTTATTTGTAGAGATAACATGGTTAGTTTGCTATGTTGTACTATTTTTTTATCAGTTATGTTACTGGCTTTAAATAAAAAAATAAACCCTAATGGGTAGAAATATTAGTAAAAAAAAATAAAAAAAACCCCTAGCCCTCCTTTCCAGCGTCGTTTAGCTGAAAAAATAAATGTTCGCAAAACACGATCGCAGCGACATCTATTGGGGCCAATCTAAACTACTATCCTATCCATCACCACACGTAAAAACATAATGGTTAGTCGTTTGGGAGTTCAATCACACACACGTACAGAAATAATTTAAACGTGGGTGAATCCGAGGAGCGCCACTAGTTACGTAGGTACATCACAATGTTGAGTTTCTAATTTCTTTTTTTGTAGTTGGTTGTACAAGTCCAGTTAAGGACAGATTTTATGAAATCAAGGAAAATAAAAAACCTTTTTTCAGTAAAATTTTTAAATTACCAATTAAGTACGACGCTTGTCTATCGTCTATATCTATATATTTGAAAAATTATTTCACCTTTGAAAAGCTATTTTCACCCTGAGTGCATAGGCTAAATTTTCTTTTATAAAAATAATACTCATGTCCACCCGTGCGAAGCCGGGACGGATCGCTAGTAAATAATAATTTTATGAAAAAAAATTAAAAGGCAAAAACGGTCTACAAGCAGTCCATGTTTCCGCCCGGGATCGAACCGGGGACCTTGTGCGTGTGAAGCACACGTGATAACCACTACACTACGGAAACTTGAATCTTAGCGACAAAATTATCAGTCTTATTAAAAAGAACAAATATATAATTTTATCATAAAATGAGTACCTATTGATAAAAAATGCTTTCCGCTGTCTGTACACTTAACATTTTTAATCCGCGTAGCGCATTTTAGTACAGTTTTCATCATTTTGTGGGTTTTTTTTTTTTTATACAACAAGAGTAGCAAACAAGCTTACGGCCCACCTGATGGGAAACGGTTACCGTAGCCTATTTACGCTCACGATACCGAAGTATCACTTGCGCGTTGCCACTCTGTGTTCGGAGAGTTACAGTGTGCTGGCAGCATGTTTGTATGTATACGTTGTTTATGTACAGTAAATCCATATACTTACACTTCTCATTAGAAAAATCGATGCACCTTATTATTATATATTATTAATATTACGTTAGGATTATCAGAAGAAAGAATACGTCTGAGAAGAAATTCAAAGGCGTCTGTATAGTCGTGCTTGAGTAACGGCGATGGATTCGCCATCTGTCACGTTGGCACCTAATATACCTCTGGCGGAAAGTGGGTGTGTGGGTATTACCTATACACCTCTGCCTACCCCTTCGGGGACCCTTGTGGGAAGGCGTGAGGATATATTATATATTATTATCAGAAAAATTAGTATATTTAGGAATATAAATGTATAACATATTATTCACTATTGAACAAACTCATTGTTATTATACGACTAAACTTGCAAGGTGTTTAGATTTTTCTGATGAGAAGTATATAAAATTTGTTAAGAAATACTCAACTAAGTACAGTGATTAGTCACGAGCTTTACGGTGAAGGAAAACGTCGAGAGGAAACCTGCATACGTCTGAGAAGCAATTCAAAGACGTATGTATAGTCGTGCTTGAGTAACGGCGATGGACTCGCCATCTGCCACGTTGGCACATAAAATATATCTCTGGATGCCCCTTCGGGGACACTTGTGGGAAGGTGTGAAGAAATATATATAAAATTATTTACTACCTATTTTAAATTATACAGATGGCTTACCGTCAACCAATCAATTTAGATATTCCACTTCTTAAATAAACTTTTTCTTTCCTTACAAAAGGTAACGTCACCCTTTTAGGTATATTAAATCGTCACGTAGCGTACCAATTTAACACCCAATTTGTACAAGCAGGGGTGAAAAACTTGAACCGGGTCGTGAATTGTAACCCGATCGGTCTTCCTAAAGGGTTATTTTTCAAGTCATTGAGTCCAAAAGAAATGCAGTTGACGGGAGATAAATTAATGATCTATTTATTAAAGCTCCATCAAGAATTTATTTCAATACTATTTAAGCATTTCAGATAATAATAAAATAATACATATATGTAATAACAGCTGTGGTGGCCGAGTGGCTCGAGTAGTTGCCTACAACACAAATATTGCAAGTTCGAATCCTGTCTGTGAATTTGACCTACCTGATACCTACCTAACCTATGAGTTTTTCTGAACTTAAGTACAGTGATTAGTCACACCACGAGCTTTACGGTGAAGGAAAACATCGAGAGGAAACCTGCATACGTTTGAGAATAAATTCAAAGGCGTATGTATAGTTGTGCTTGAGTAACGGCGACGGACTCGCCATCTGTCACGTTGGCACCTAATATACCTCTGGCGGAAAGTGGGTGTGTGGGTATTACCTATACACCTCTGCCTACCCCTTCGGGGACCCTTGTGGGAAGGCGTGAGGATATATTATATATATATATATATTATATTCCGTGAACTGAGCCTGACGTGTTTTGCTGTGCCAATATTTTTTATGTCTTGGGATGTGATCTTCATGAAACACTAAGAATTTTTCTTGTTGAACAGAAGAATGGCACACGTGTTAAGGCAATTAACAATAACAAAAGTGAGACGGCTGTTTATGACCTCAGATATCTTTCTTAGTAATTTCGGCACCTAAAAGACTAGTTTTGTAAGCTGATTATAAAAACAATTACACTGTTATGTGGTAAACCAACCAAATTGAACTAATTTCTACGTTATAGAGAGTTTTTCGTTATAACGAGCGACGTTATAAGGAGTTTACACTGTATTTATAATTTGTATATGTTTGTATAGAAGATGAACCAATCAGGCTTGATAGGAACTGAAAGAGTAGTATTTATACTATGGTAGTATGTAGTACTTACGTTGAATACGTGCCAGCGAAATCAGCGCGTTGTCAATTCGGTTCGGAGCGCTTCATATAAAAAAATAAATTTCGATAATCTCTTAAAAAGTGTGGGGTGTCAATAGCTATAAATATTTTATTGAGAGATATGAGTAGAGTGATTATCATTTCGATAATATCTTAAAAAGCACCCCACGCTTTTTAAGATATTATCGAAATTTATTTTCTATTTTTTAGTTCGGTTTTCTATAAAAAGCGTGTTTTTCAGTTTTTAAAACTATTATTTATTTTCTACTTTTTATTCGTTATTAATACAATAATTTTATCAAATTAGTGTATTGTTATCGGTCCTCGATAAATCTACAAAGTTTGAACGAAATCTGGCCGTTTAAAGTGGGTCAAAATCGCGCCCAAAGAAGTCGGTTACAAACATACAGGTGAAACTATAATAATGCGTGTAAAAACTCTTCGTCATATATTATGTACTTTCCCTTTTTTAATAATCGAGTTTGAATACAAATTCTAAGGGCTTAAACCCTTTGATAATATTAATATATCCTCACGCCTTCCCTCAAGAGTCCCTTTGGGCCTTTATATGAGCAGTTTATAATGTCTTCTATCAGTTTTGCTGACCGCGGCCAACCAATTCCTTGATGACGTTTCAAGTATATCTCTTTTCCCTTTCCGATACGCTATATTAGCAATTAGCGCGCGCTCACTTGTGCGAAATTATCTTACCACGGAAAAAAGACGTCACTGACCTCAATACAACTGACATGCACTCAATTTGACAGAGCACTAAATGTAAGATCATTCCTTTGTACTACTTTATAAGTCAAAGGATAAGGTTGAATATCGATTGTGTGTATTATTTACAACTATGTCAAACTAAGCGCCACTGTCAATGTATCTCGCCAAATGGTCATTCAGTTGCGAACTGTCCGTTCAATCGAAGACTGCTTCGATTTTAAATTAAGAATTTTAAATTGTATTTAAAAGTTTTCGTGAATGGTGCATATTTGGTTGGTTAAAGAAATCTTTGGACTTTGTTCCCGAGGACTTGTGAGTAGCTTTTTTGTTCGTTTTATTTTTAAACTCAGCGGGAGGTGTAGCATGCCAGTGTTTCAGTTGATAATCAGATTTCGAACTATTTCGATTTCCTTTTTGATATAGGTACATAACATTGTAAATAAAATCGAACTTGAATGGCAAGTTTGTGTTCTATTTTTAAAATAAGCGGATATTTAGCTTGCTATTTGTTGTAGTGCAAGTAAATTACCTTTTTTATAAGTAAATTTTCGCAACAATTTGATTTCAATGTCTGCATACAAACACACCCTTTGTGCTAACCTAGCTATTTATCTCTGTACTAAATTTCATCCTTTTCCGTTCAGCTGTTTTGGCATGATTGAGTAACAGTTCTGGAAGTCTAGAGAGAGCTGGCGCTCTACTTTCTCTGCCTCCCCCGTGAGGGATTCGGCGTGATGATATCTATGTATGCTTTTAAAAACATTATCAAAGACACTTTTTACTGGGAGATGTTATCCTTGTATTACATTTGATAAGGACAGGATAACGATAGAGACACGTATACTGGCAGTCGGGTGACCCTGCTAAATATATTTGATGTTACTGCTAGCCCAGAGATTAGTTTCAACTCAAGGTTAGCGCGCGTTTTTCTTATTTTTCTTATAATATTTAATCATTGTTAATTTACATAATAATTAAATACCTTGGGACAATTCCACACAAACTGACCTAGTCCCAAATTAAGCAAAGCTTGTGTTATGGTAACTAGACAACGATATATTTACTTATAAAATAAATAAAAATAAATATACCTCTAACCTAATATACCTCTGGCGGAAAGTGGGTGTGTGGGTATTACCTATACACCTCTGCCTACCCCTTCGGGGACCCTTGTGGGAAGGCGTGAGGATTTTTACTTATATAGATAGATATATACATAAGACAACCAAGAATAAGGTACAAATACTTGGGTTCATCACACAAATACCTGCTTTCAGGAGGATTCGAACCCGCGACCTCAACGTGCTCGATACAGTTATATCGAAAGAAAAATGAGTCTGAGAAAAAGAGTCGAAAACCATATATATATACCTAGCTGAAAAAGTTAAACTTCCTGAAACACGATCGCAGCGCCACCTTTCGAGTCCAATTGTGATGTAATCTAGGGTAGATTACATCACAATTGGACCTCTTGGACATCTTTTAAGTTTGATCCAACTGCACAGGGTGTGCAAATTTGATTGAAATCGGCTCAGTAGCTTAGGAGCCCATCGCGGACAAACAACGTGACATGTAATTTATATATATTAAGATATATATATATATATATATATATATATATATACTAATATTATAAAGAGGAAAGATTTGTTTGTTTGTTTGTTTGTTTGTAATGAATAGGCTCCGAAACTACTGGACCGATTTCAAAAATTCTTTCACCTTTGGAAAGCTACATTATCCCCGAGTAACATAGGCTATATTAAATTGGACCCGATAGGTGGCGCTGCGATCGAGTTTCAAGAATTTTACCTTTTTACCCGGGCGAAGCTTTCTGTGTGTTTCTGTGTGGCTTAAGCTGGATTCGAGAATGGTTTAGATTTACAATTGGACCCAATAGGCGCTGCGATCGTGTTACGGGCAATTTAACTTTTTCACCCGAGCGAAGCTGGGCGGGACAGCTATATATAATATATATATCCATCTAAACATCTAAATATTCTGTAACAACTAGGTACATTAACTGTGTTTTGTTTTTACCTCTGAACAGGTTTCTATTTAAACCACAATATAAATAGTCTGTCTTTGAAAAAAAAGTTGAAGTCCATCTAAACTTCGAATATTCTCATACAACCTACATTAATTTGTTTTGTTTTTACCTCCTCGAACAGGTTTGTTTAAAGAAAACCACAATATAAATATCCTGGTTATGTAGGTTGGAGATAGAAAGAGATAACGTTATCAATTGTCAATGCTACGCTACCGCAGTGCGTCGGACGACAATTCATAGACAAACAGACTTTAGTATTCTACCTAAGTACTTATGGTCTATTGTGTACTACAGTTACAATAAATATCTAAAATTTGAGTTCTTGATTTCAAATTAAATATCAAAGGCGAAAGGAGTTGGTACTCCTCTGCCTCCGCCTTCGGGGTCCCTTATGGAAAGGCGTTGAGATATTGAATTAAAGCCGTTTTTGGACATTAATGTAGACATGGTCCATTCACTTCGAGTTTGTACACAATATGAGGGACTTCTGATCTAGCGGACAGATTTCCTGACTGCGAAGCCTGAGGTCGCGGGTTGGATTCCCGCTGAGGCTAGATATTTGTGTGATGAACACGAGTCTTTGTACCTTAGTCTTGGATGTTCTATGTATTTATGCATATATGATATATCTATCTACCTATATAAGTATGTATATCGTTTTCTAGTTACTATAGTACAAGCTTTGCTTAGTTTGGGGCTAGGTAAATTTGGAATTGTCCCAAGGTATTTATTAATAATAATAATATATCCTCACGCCTTCCCACAAGGGTCCCCCAAGGGGTAGGCAGAGGTGTATAGGTAATACCCACACACCCAATTTCCGCCAGAGGTATATCAGGTGCTAACGTGATAGATGGCGAGTCCATCGCACGACTATACATACGCCTTTGAACTTCTCAGACGTATGCAGGTTTCCTCTCGATGCTTTCCTTCACCGTAAAGCTCTTGGTGTAACTAATCACTGTACTTAAGTTCAGATAAAGTCATTGGTACAGTCGGGATTCGAACTTGCGTTCTTTGGGTCGCAGGCAACTGCTCGAACCACTCGGCCACCACGGCTTATTAATATAACTTTTATAGTTGGTTAATATAGGTGACTTGGCAAAAAGGCATGCGACTCGCCTGATAGTAAGCGGTTACCGCAGTCTACGGACGTTTGCAAAACCATGGGTATATACATAATATATATAGCTCATAAAAAAAACTACTTTAGAATTTTTTATTATTTCAAAAACGAAATATTTTAACGTTTTATGGGAGCATACTTGTATAATTAGTAAAATAATGTTATTTAACGCAGACGAAGCCGCGTCTACCGGTAGTCGTACATGATGTCGAATTTGTACATGATACAAGATCAAACCAGTTATATGTTTTGAGACTGATGAATGTGGACGAAGCGAAAGAGGTATGTAAGTCTAGAGAGAACTGGCGCTCTATACTCTCTGCCTACCCCGTTAGGGACTCGGCGTGATGATATGTATGTTTTGGGACGTGTATAGAACAACGCCAAATACGTGTAACAATGACTGTTGAGTCAGCAAATATTTCGCACGTGCTTTTTGATATCAAATACATATGTATAAGCAAATTAATTCAGATTAGTATATAAGGAAGTGTTCGTAACATGCACGGTTGCATAATAAATGTATTTCCGTAGAAGTAGAAAGCCGTGGTGGCCGAGTAATTCGAGTACAAAGAAAGAGAGCCTGCGACACAAAGGCTGTAAGTTCGAATTCTGACTGTACCAACGTGACTAATCACTGAACTTGAGTACAGGGATTAGTCACACCACAAGCTTTACGATGAAGGGAAACATCGAGAGGAAACCTGCATACGTTTGAGAAGCAATTCAAAGGCGTATGTATAGTCGTGCTTGAGTAACAACGATGTATTCGCCATCTGTCACGTTGGCACCTAAAAATATATGTCTAACTATACACCTCTGCCTACCCCTACGGGAACCCTTGTGAGAAGGTGTGAGGATAATTATATTTTTAGTAGCTCTGCATGTGTTTTCTCCCGTGTGACGTTTGATTCTGTGACACTTGGGGATTACCGATCCCCTCCCTCGGTAGGTCCATTATCATGCCACTAACCTCAATAAACGGATATCTAATGCAACAACAACGAAACAGCCTCCACATAATATTAATATAAACTATATGTGTCCGTGACTCTGTCTGCGTGGAATTAAACAAAAAAATAGTCCAAGTTACTCCTTATTACACCAGCTATCTGGCAGTGAAAGTCCCGTCAAAATTGATGGAACTGGAACAAACAGGCAGACAAAAAAATATATTTTGGTATATGTGTCATATATCATTTGGCATATATACCTATACAACCAAGTATTTAGTAAAAAGCTGGCAATTTTAATATTACAAACAGACACTCCAATTTAATTTATTTGTAGAGATGATAGGTACTCGTACAACGAAAGGTAATCTGCATACGCTTGAGAAGGAATTCAAAGGTGTATGTATATATAACGGCGATGGACTCGCCATCTGCCATCATGAGCCTCAGGACCCCAAGGTTTTCAACTCCTATTTATTAAAACTTTTTTAAACATAAACAAACAACGTTTGATTCGTCAATTATTTTTGACAACAGGTTTTTACTTTAGTGTGTCAACATCGAAATAGAAAGCTTAACTTATCGGCTACTTAGGATTTCCCCACGGGTAGTATGCAATGTAATGGTGCAGTTCTAAGGATGTCTGTCGATTTTGACGTACATATATATAATAATATATCCTCACGCCTTCCCACAAGGGTCCCCGAAGGGGTAGGCAGAGGTGTATAGGTAATACCCACACACCCACTTTCCGCCAGAGGTATATTAGGTGCCAACGTGACAGATGGCGAGTCCATCGCCGTTACTCAAGCACTACTATACAT
Organism: Drepana falcataria; assembly: GCA_945859725.1. Taxonomy (NCBI): domain Eukaryota; kingdom Metazoa; phylum Arthropoda; class Insecta; order Lepidoptera; family Drepanidae; genus Drepana; species Drepana falcataria. The sequence goes on along the minus strand of OX243941.1, from coordinate 1,122,828 downwards.
ACGCCTTTGAATTTCTTCTCAGACGTATGCAGGTTTCCTCTCGATGTTTTCCTTCCCCGTAAAGCTCGTGGTGTGACTAATCATTGTACTTAAGTTCAGAAAAACTCATTGGTACAGTCGGGATTCGAACTTGCGATCTTTGTGTCGCAGGCAACTGCTCGAACCACTCGGCCACCACGGCTGATTCACCACGTCATATATATTTATGACGTATATTATTTATTTAAGTGCTATCATTGTGTGAGATTTAATAGATATTTTTTCTAACTTATGTTTAATGGTTGATGGTACATTAGTGAACTATCCTATATATAATATATATTTATATTTCTTTTATAGCCTACCATGCCTATCTCTGCATTACCCAAAGGTTCACTGATAGAGAATGCCTTCAGCCTTAAGTTCGCCTTTGCGAAATGTTTGCAGGAACTTTTAATAAACAAAATTACTACATATATAACAAAGTATAATAATCACACGTTCCTTTGAGGCGGATTTCATAAAAAAACAATACTGCAAGGAGCAGTTATCATAAAAAATTACCATTAATATTTCCAAAAAATCACGATAACTGAACGGGAAAACCATAAACACGTTTTTGTTAAACAGAAACAATGAACATGTAACTTTAAAGGTGTTTTCAAAATCCGGTAAACCCGTATTTTATTGTCCTCTATCAGTGTTTGGAATCCCTTTTTAACCGACTTCAAATAGTAGGTTCTCAATTCGTCGAATTTCTTTTTCAAATATTACCGAAGCGTATGACAACAAAGGAATGCATAATTGTTCTATCCACAAAGGCTGAATCAGAGCCAGGTAGAAAGTGATATGACTCATCACTACGGTCAGTTTGGAATGCTGGCTTCCGGGCTCAGACTGTTGATCTATGGCTAATTTCTTATTTATGTAATACTAGCGGTCCGTCCCGGCTTCACACGGGTGGACATTACTTTTTTTTATAAAAGAAAATATAGCCTATGTCACTCAGGGTGAATGTAACTTTCTAATGGTGAAAGAATTTTTCAAATCGGTTCAGTACTTTTTGAGCCAATTCGTTACAAACATACTTACATACAAATCTTTCCTCTTAATAATATTATTATTAGTAAAGATATCTTTACGGCTTCACACAAGTGCCCCTAAAGGGGTAGGCAGACTTTTGTGATATCCACCCACTTTCGCCGGAGATATTTTTGGTCCGAACGTGACCGATGGAATTGGAATTTCTTCTCAGACGTATGCAGATTTCCTCTCGATGTTTTCCTTCACCGTAACGCTCGTTGTGTGACTAGTCACTGTACATAAGTTCATCAATACTCCACCACTCGGCCACCACGGCTTATGGAACTATTCTAAGCTCACACTATATTTGAAAGATCCTTGAAAGACCGAACTCTTTATTCCTAGTGGTAAACCCAGTACATGCCACGACTTGAGCGTTCGCAATAGGACCCTACTCTTTCGTATATGTATTAACCAGATTATCACACACAAAGTCAGTAACCTCCACGCAAGTGCCAAATAGCTCCGTTAATAAACTCCGCTATGTTACCGGCTAGGAGGCGAATTTGTGTCACCGTATTGAGTGAGACCACTGTAACCTACCGTTAGTATATTTTGACGTGCGTAGGAGTGTGTCCATGATTTGTGATATTTCGTAGTCGCACAATACACAATACCTGAGCTGCTTGTCCACGGAGGGATATTTTTCGAACTGGTCGTAGATCTACTACTACATATTCTCCCCTCACGCCTTCCCACAAGAGTCCTTGAAGGAGTAGGCAGAGGTGTATTGGTAGTCCCCACACACCTACTTTCCGCTAGATATATTTTAGGTGCCAATGTGACAGATGGCGAGGCCATTGCATGCCATTGAATTCCTTCTCAGAAGTATGAAGGTTTCATGTCTATGTTTTTCCTTCATCGTAAAACTCGTGGTGTGACTAATCACTGTATGTACTTAAGTTCAGAAAAACTCATTGGTACAGTGGGGATTCGAACTTGCGATGTTTGCGTCGCAGGCAACTCGAACCACACGGCCACCGCGGAGGTACTACTAAACTACATATTCTAATTATCTTCTATGCTAGAGCGTATCACATATACAATTATGATTATCTCTTAAAACCTGGGACACAAATATTGCAAGTTAAGTAATGAGTCACGCCACGAGCTTTACGGCGAAGAACATCGCGAAACCCGCATACGTTTGAGAAGAAATTCAAAATTGATGGACTCGCCATCTGCCATATTGGCACCTTAAATATATATCCGGTGAGAAGTGGGTATGTGGGTAGTACTTCATTTTGACACCTCTTCCATTGGGAGATCTTGAGAACCCTTACTACATTCATATCATCACGCTAAGTCCCTTACAGGGTAGGCAAAGAAAGTAAAGCCTATTTCTCTCTAAACTTACAGACTTTCGCTTCCTCCGCATGCATCAGTCGCTCCCTGGTATCGAGTATACCTACTCTTGGAGATCCCTTGAGAGTTGCCTCAATTTGATCCTGGTAGATAGAAATTAACACTACAGAAATTATTAGCCCACCTCATCGGTGTCTAGGTCTCGTTCTTGAACTAATTATGGACCAAAATAAATGTTAATTGCGAGTCCAATATAAATGTCTGATTGTTAAACGACAATTGCCTCCATTGATTACTAATGTATTTATGTCTGCTGATAACTAAGCGCCGATAATGATAGCAGTTAAAATAAGTCACTTTAGAATAGTGGAGATAAATGTTCATTAAATATTCATAATAGTTAATTCGACTTATAGAAGTCCGTAGCCAAAAAACACAATTTTTTGAGTTGTGTTCCTACGCGGTGAATACGGTTTCCAGCAATGAGCTCGTTGAGGAGGGCCGAGGATTGCTATATTGTGTTGTGTTGGCAGCAGAGGCATTAGTCCAATTATGCTGCCAACGTGGCAACGTCAAACGCAAGTCATACTTCGGTATTGTAAACGTAAATAGGCTGCGGTAACGGTTTTCCATCGAGGGCGTTATGCTGGTTTGCCAATCTTTTTGTATAAAAAAAAAACATTAATACCTATATTAATTAATACCTGGGACAATTCCACACAAATTGACCTAGTCCCAAAGTAAGCAAAGCTTGTGTTATGGTAACTAGACAACGATATATTTACTTATATAGATAGATATATACTTAAATACATAGGACATCCAAGACTAAGGTACAAATATTCGTGTTCATCACACAAATATCTGCCCTCAGCGGGATTCGAGCCCGCGACCTCAAGTTTCGCAGTCAGGAGCTCTAACCACTAGACCAGACGGTCGTCGTCGACATTACAACAAACTCAAAATGCTTAGGTAACCGTTTAACCTAACAGTATATTATTCAAGCTCCGAATAACACTGTTTCAATGTTAATACATATTACAAACACTCATGTTAGCAATCTTATACCTAATAAGTGGTTTTTCCTTATAAGAATATCCTTTACAAATTAACTGTGTATTTAATACACCTATTAACGGACACCGCAATGAACCACAGTGGCTTTGTGGTTAAAATGGCCACTCGATAAGACGAGGCTGCTGGTTCAAACTACGATCCGTACTAACTAGATTTACTACTAATTAAATTAACTGCAAAATGTATGCACACTTACCGTCGTCTAGTGCTTATGTATCTACGTAGACCACACCTTCTCGTTGGTACGAAGTAGAGTTAATAATAATACATACATACATATCATCACGCCAAGTCCCTAACGGGGTAGGCAGAGAGTATAGAGCGCCAGTTCTCTCTAGACTTACATACCTCTTTCCTTCATCCACATTCATCAGTCTCTTCATACACGCTCGTCGGTTTCGAGTACTCTTAACGTTCCCGTCCTTGAGAGTCCGATCGATTTGATCCAGGTAGTTGGAACGTGGCCTTCCTCTGCCTCTTCTTGCACACACTTTTGCTTTGTATATCTGTTTCGTCAATCTTTCTTCACTCATCCTTTCTATGTGTCCAAACCAACGTAACATACCTTTCTTCATCTTTACAATCACGCCCTCATTCACGCCAGTTGATTTGCGAATCTCTTCATTAATAATAATAATAAATTAGTACCTCGGGACAATTCCACACAAATTGACATAGCCCCAAATTAAGCAAAGCTTTTGTTAATGGTAACTAGACAACGATATATTTACTTACATAGATATATATATACAAAATACATAGCAAATCCAAGACTTTGGTACAAATACTCATGTTAAGAAAGAGGTGTGTAAGTCTCGAAAGAACTGGCGAACTGGCGCTCTATACCCTCTGCCTACCCCGTTAGGGACTCGGCGTGATGTATGTATGTACTTAAGTTCAGAAAAACTCATTGGTCCAGTCGGGATTCGAACTTGCAATCTTTGCGTTGAGGCGACTATTCGAACACTCTGTTACCACGGCTCAACATTTAAAAAAGTTAAATTTTTTCATATATGTTAGTGTATTCAATATTAGCTAGATCAGAAACCGCGAAGCCCATCTGATAAATTATAATTTCCTTAAGTAAATATATAATAATATATCCCCACGCCTTCCCACAAGGGTCTCCGAAGGGGTAGGCAGAGGTGTATAGGTAATACCCATACACCCACTTTCCGCCAGAGGTATATTAGGTGCCAACGTGACAGATGGCGAGTCCATCGCCGTTACTCCAGCACGACTTTCTTCTCAGACGTATGCAGGTTTCCTCTCGATGTTTTCCTTCACCGTTAAGCTCGTGGTGTGACTAATCACTGTACTTAAGTTCAGAAAAACTCATTGGTACAGTCGGGATTCGAACTTGCGACCTTTGCGTCGCAGGCAACTGCTCGAACCACTCGGCCACCACGGCTTTTACTTAAGTAATTTCCACATTCTGCATACAATTTACCGGTTCCTGCCTCATACAGTAAGAGGACTTCTTAGAAATGCGATTCTCCCGGAGATTCACGATCCCTACTCTTTGTTGTGATGGTGATTCACTATTTAGATCGTAAGGTCATTGACACGTTCTAAATTAAAAAACGCTCATTCTCTCGTGGGATAACAGCCGTTGTGGCTGAGAGATGTCGCCTCCAACGCAAAGGCTACAAGTTCAAATCGCGACTGGACCAGTGAGTTTTTCTGAACTTAAGTACAGTGATTGTTCATGCCACAAGCTTTACGGCGAAGGAAATATCTATAGGAAACGTTTGAGAATAAATTAAAGACGTATTATAAAGTCGTGCTTGAGTAAAGTTGACTAAAATATATCTCTGGCGGAAAGTGAGTGTGTGGCTACTACCCTTACACCTCTGCCTACCCCTTCGGGGACCCTTGTGGGAAGGCGTGAGGACATATATCCATACCAATATTATAAAGAGGAAAGATTTGTATGTAAGTATGTTTGTAAGGAATTGGCTAAAAAAATACTAGATCGATTTTAAAAATTATTTCACCATTTGAATGCTACATTATTATTATTATTATTAAAACTTCCTGCAAAACATTTTGCTAAGGCGAACTTAATGCCGAAGGCATTCTCTACCAGTTAACCTTTGGGTGATGCAGAGATAGGCATGGCTAGCTATAAAAGAAATAAATAGTTGGGAAATATAAACATAAATTCTTTATATATTATTATAATATAATATGCAATATAATATGTAATAATATCATACATCTAATTATATAATAGATAATGTATAAATACGAATAAATCTACTTATAATACATATACATATATATATATATATATATATATATATATAAGCCGTGGTGGCTGACTGGTTCGAGCAGTTGCCTGCGACGCAAAGGTCGCAAGTTCGAATCCCGACTGTACCAATGAGTTTTTCTGAACTTAAGTACAGTGATTAGTCACACCACGAGCTGAACGGTGAAGGAAAACATCGAGAGGAAACCTGCATACGTCTGAGAAGAAATTCAAAGGCGTATGTATAGTCGTGCTTGAGTAACGGCGATGGACTCGCCATCTGTCACGTTGGCACCTAATATACCTCCGGCGGAAAGTGGGTGTATGAGTATTACCTATACACCTCTGCCTACCCCTTCGGGGACCCTTGTGGGAAGGCGTGAGGATATATTATATATATATATATATATATATATATTATATATATATAATTAATATAGACTATTTTAATTGCAAGAGAGAAATAAATTTTATGCCAAAATGTTTAAAAAATAAATGTCCCCCCGCTGAAGCCGTGACGGGCGGCTAGTATATATATGTTTCTGAAGAACCTGGCTGGAGGCCTTGGTCTCACCATTGACCGATTAAGTAGCAAAAGTTCCCGGAACTCACGCTACGAGAGAAAATACAAAAAATACATCATCTAAAATCGAAATTAGGAGGCTTGACCCTCGAATTCCAACACGTGTTCCGGGATCTAAGAATACTATGTCTATCCAAAATATGGTGAACGGATTTGTGCTTGTAAATGCAAATATCCTTAACAACACAAGGTCATTAAGTGCCGAGTTGCTGACCTGTATTACTTAACGCAGCTTATTATTGCGTACATATTGTGAAAACGAATTCTTGTCGTCATGACCGTCAAATGTCAAAGTTCTATAGCCTTTTTGGTATTTTAGGAACGCTTAAGGGATAGGTTTGCGGTAAAATACTTCAGATATTTTTATTAAGTATATAAAAAACAACGTCTTGAAAAAAATCGTTTATTACGTTTACACAGAAATCTCGAGACTCTTTGGCAGCAATAGAAACATTAGTCTCTGAAAGGGCCTTCTACATAGCTTGTACGTTTACCCCCAAGGGTGCCCGAAGAGGTTGGCAGAGGTGTTTCAAAACCTCTACTTATACGACGGAGATATAGGTGCCAACGTGACTGATAGCTTATCACCGTTCTCAAGCACTTTCTTGAGAACGGTCTTTGAAAAGACACCTGGACGACGCATATCGAGCATATTAATACTAAACTCACCTCAACAGAGCCTTACGAAAGACTACAAATTGCTTACCTAGAAAAATTCACAATATTGTTTATAACACTCTTGTCAAATCGCACCTAGAATACTTAATTGAAATTTGGGGATGTGCATCCCCAACAAACTTAATTTCACTACAGAGAACACAAAACAAAATTATCAAAGTACTGTTTCACTACGATCGCTTAACACCCACACAACAATTATACAAAAAAAACAATTTACTAAACATACAACAACTTTATACATACAACACTTGCATGCTAGTCAAAAACTAACCACCGGCTCCATTAAATCAAAGATCTCATTACCAAAAAAAGTATATCCACATAATCTTCGTAACAAACATAAGCTACAGCTTGGCAGCAGTCATCGCACTAACTATGGCAAGAAAACGATACTGTTTGAAGGAGTACAGCTGTACAATCAGTTAACTAATGATATTAAAAGCTGTGAGGATATTAAACATTTCAAAAATAGATTGAAGCAATGTATGTATAAGTTTGTCAAATTATAAGGATTTAGTAACGATAGCCAGAGTAAAATTATGTCATTAAAATTAAGAAATTGTTAATCCAAATCTCATTGTAAGTGAACTTATGTAAGTTTTTATGAGAATAAATTCTATAAACCTAAAATTCTTCCCAAATGCAGGTTTCCTTTACCGTAAAGTATGTGGGGTGATAAATCACAATACTTGAGTTTATAAAAAACTCATTAGTACAGTTAGAATTTAAATTTGCAACTGTTGCGTCGCAGGTTTACGTCGTCGTAACTTGTTCCACGACTCCAGAGGACCCGGAACATTATTAGATATTTTTTAATTATCCACGCTAGCTGCATTACGACATCAATCCAGATTAGTTAAAAAGGTATCATCAAACAAAATTCAAGGGCGGTGGGACGGCAAATATTAAATTACTCAATATTTCATACCGATACTAATTTTGCTATCTTAACCCTTTGCCGGCCGCGGTACGACAGAAAATATTACGCCAAAAAAGAAAATCTACCAAAAGAAAAAACGTCCTGGCCTTAATTGACATTCTTTATGAGCGTCTGACTTGACTTGGGGATATTTTTTAATTAGATATATTTTATGGGCTTTTTTTCGAAAGGGGAAAGCGCGAATAAAGGGTTAACATTTGTTTGAGCCCGATGAGGGGGTGGGGGGTCAATATTAGCCTTCCTTCGTAATCAGGCGGGAAAAAAATGGTCGATTAGGCCCCCTTGCGACGTTAATTTAGGATCATTGGTTGGGACTACGTGCTTGAGGTGGGACACTCGACCCCCTTTCTTAGTAAACTGTCTTTTCAAATGGGGTGTACAAAGGATCGCGATAAAGGGTTATATTTCAACCCTGTATTATTAAAGTTTTGTTTACAATCAGTATTTTACGGTTTTTATGGGATTTTTTGTTCATTTCATTTAATTTCCTGTCCTTTTTAATCAGTATTCCACTTTTGTTTCCGGACAAATAATTTGGAAATATAATTACATTTCGGTCCTAGGAACGAGAGAAATAAATACATTTTAGTTTTTCCAAGCTATATAGGTATATCAATAAATATGATTTTTCCTAGCTAATAGGGAGGTATATCACATTACCTTAGATCAGACTCTTTAGGCTCAGGAACCTGCCATTTACGTATAGGTATACTCTAGGGTAAGTATATCCAAACTCTTGTAGTTTAAGATCGGTTAACTTACTTACTTTGTGAGAGATATTCAGAATATTTCTTGTCTTGATGTAATATTTAGGTGCTTACCTAAGTTTTTTTATATCCTCACATCCACTTTCCTCCAGAGATATATTTTAGGTACTAACGTGACAGATGACGAGTCCATCGCCGTTGCAACCTGCATACTTTTGAGAAGAAATTCTCAAACGTATGCAGGTGCAGGCATGCTCTTTGCATCTTGATGACGGTGGACCATCGAGAGAAAACCTGCATACTTTTGAGAAGAAATTCTCAAACGTATGCAGGTTTTCTAAAATAATATGATAGATAAGATAAGATAAGATGCAAGGAGCCCTTATTAATGACGTATTGTAGACTACTTACCATAGTAAATATGTCTTGTATTTTGAGTTTCGGGAACTTAGGCTGCTGAATTACTCATTAACAAGATTGAACTCCTAGTAATTACGATTTCTGTATAATGAAAGTTCGATAAATAATTTGTTGCATTCAAGGTCGGTGCTTAGCACAATCTATTCGTGAAATATGTACGAAAGGTACCCACTTCTGCAAAGCTGAGTGGTAAATCAAATCACCATCTATATAAGCCGAGGCTAATCAGGCGCCATCTCTCGGCCGGAGTTTAAGAATGAGGTGCGTTTGTCGTGCACTAATTCAATCTGAGACGAAAAATATCGCCGAGATTAGTCGCCGGTAAAAAAAGTCCTCGGTCCAAAATACTGTTAAGAACAAACTGTAAGATGTATTGCGATGGTTCCGTATCCTAATTAACCAATTTCGTACCAATTTCAAACTGTATATCCGATAATATAGGAGTGAAATTTAGGTCTCAAGAAAGATAAAGAACTCCGAATCAGATCTATCCCACAGCTACCTACCTATTGATGCAAAATTATTGCAGCCAAATGGCACTGCTTTTTTGTAATGCTTGCACAGGAACACCACCCAGTATAAGTAGCGGAAATTACGAGCTGTGGAGGCCCTGAACTTCGCGTACTTACCTGCATCACAAAGATTGCAAGTTCGAATCCGGGTTGAGGAATTTTACATTTAGTTTTTGCTAACTTAAGTACAGTGATTAGTCAAACCGCCTTACGATGAAGGAAAACATCGGCGAAAAGAAGGGCCCTTTTGGTATGGCGTCAACGTCGAAGACGTTTGTAAAGCGACCCTATGAGAGACGGCCATAGATTTTCCGATTCGCGATTTAGCGATGATCTCTAGCGTCATATTTGTCTGCGAAGGCCTGGAAGAAATGTAACTTTTTTTCTAGCCAATAACAGTTTTGGTTTTGGTTCTAGCATATAACGGTCGACGGACCCCTAGAAACTTCAACGAAATAGGAGAGAACCCGTGAAAAATCTTTATTAAATCCCTCTTGAGCTAAATAACTTCATTTGGCGAGCGAAAAAAAATCTTTTTTCGTTTTTTTTTTTGTAAATTAGAAAACATTTTCGACGATTTGTATGGCTTACAGTGAGGTAATTAGTGATTGTCTTTTTTGGGGCCGGGGGCCGCTATAGGCGAATGAAATTATTTCTTCCTACCAACTAATGAAGGGGAATAGCAAAAACCCGGGATAAGCCTATTTATACGGGAATATCTGAGTTTGTATAAATTGACACTTGACAACTAATTTAGTAAGCAAATTTGCTATACATACAAGTATACAGAGCCGTGGAGGCCCAGTGGTTCTAGTAGCCACCTGCAACGAAAATATTGCAAGTTCGAATGCCGACAGTATCATGAGCTTTTCTGAATTTAAGTACCTATAATAATTATCTAAACCTTGTAAGCTTTACGGTGTTCAATTATTAGAAATTCAATGGCGTATGTATAGTCGTGCTTGAGTAACGGCGATGGACTCGCCATATGTCACATTGGCACCTAAATAATATCTCTAGCGGAAAGTGGGTCTGTGGGTAGGTACTACCTGTAAGCCTCTGCCAGCGGTGACCCCTATGGGAAGGCGTGAGGATACATATATTACCAATTCTTTATCATTAGAAGGAAATATGCAAATTTATTATAAAATAGTACGTTACGTACGTTACAAGTTATTCCTGAAATAATATATTTTTATGTAATTTTCCACAATTTATTATTCATGAAGTAACAGTAAATACTTAATTGAATAAAAGCACGAAGCTCGTGTGTGGATATCGCTGGCGTAACATTAGTTTTGCCAACAATCAAACATCTCTGTGAGAATACATTTCATCTCGTTGTGTACAAGCTTGATAAGCAAAATGGCTGTCGCCGATGGTAGGTAAATACATACGTTGAGTTGCATCTACTGCTACACTGCGGTGAGGGTTTGGCTTACTGGGGATGCACCTGAATATCTTTAATATACGTGCATACATACATACCTACATATCATTACCAGTCCAAACGGTACTTAGACAGAAATAGTAGATCGCCAGTTCTCTCAAGACTTACATACGCTTCGTCCACATCAGTCTCTTAATATGTATATGTGTGTACTCTTGACGTTCCCATCCTTAGTGGCACGTGCTCTTCCTGTGCCTCATCTTGTACACTTTTACGCTTTGTATATCTGTTTCGTCAATATTTCTTCACTGATCATTTCTATATGTCGAATGTTCCGTAGAAGAAGCCGTGGTGGCCGAGTGGTTCGGGCAGTTGCCTGCGACACAAAGATCGCAAGTTCGAATCTGCTACCTTGCACCATTTTCCTTGCTCTTCACGTTTCATATGTCCGGTCCACGTCCCAGTAGTTGGATAGTATTAATTTGTGGGAACTATCAATGTCAATGTCCATGATAATATCGTCTTTATAGAACGCCGCAACTATGGTAAACTTTCAGTACAGTGTACGGTGTGAATGCATCGTTCCGATACAGTTGCTATCTTAAACAAATACTAGCGCAGTTTTTACCTACTGGCCAGTATTGAGGAGTTTCAAGCGTATACGTAGCGGTTACCGCTTGCCGTGAGGCAGACGTGATTGTAAAAAAAACGTAATACTTCGGCGTTGTCATTTTAAGAACTCAAGTATTAGCAAAAATAGAATTGGTTATTTCAACTAATATTTTCTGTTCCTTGTGAATGTGGATGAAGCGAGAGTCTAGAAAGAACTGGCGCTCTATTCTCTTTGGCTACCCTGTGAGGGACTCTACGTATTGGTGTGTATGCAAAAACAGTATATTTAAATTCGTGGTGGTACGAATCAGTTTTTCTGAACTTAAGTACCGTGATTAGTCACACCACGAGCTTTACTGTGAAGAAAAAGGAAAGAGAAAAGAAAAGTAAATCTGCATACGTTTGAGAAGTAATTCAAAGGCATATGTTTAGTCGTGCTTGAGTAACGGCGATGGACTCGCCACCTGTAACGTTGGAACCTAATATTGGCGGAAAGTGGGTGTGTGGGTACTCCCTATACACCTCTGCCTACCCCTTGCGAGAAAGCGTGAGAATGTTTTTTGGGTGTTAAGACATAACAATTTGTTTTGATTAATTGAACAAAATGGCCGCAAGGGTGAATTACTTGAACTTTATTGAAACATATCTTTTCATAACTGAACATTTCGTAAGTAACTTTCTTTTAAGCACTCTTTCATCCAAAGTCAATCAACAATGAATTAAAACTCATAATCAAACAAGGGTTTCTCCGAACCCCTTTGTGTACTGAATCGCGACTAATCGCCTAAAAGCCCTGTATCACCGCTGTAATCCCTTTCTTTAAGAATTCAATTAAAATCTCCCAGGGATTTTTCAGTCGCCTCACAGCAAAGGAATATCAAAGAAAGTCGAATATAATCAATTTTACAAATATCTCGTCTCTTGTATGTCGTCGTTTCCTACGAAATAAATCTGTTCGTTTGTAACTAACCTATTTCAACTATCTCACTGGAAACGAATAACTCAATTTATACCATGTCTTTTAGACCTTAAAGTTCAAATTCGAATAATTCGTGTATTGAACATACGCCTGAAGTTATATGGTCAAAAAAATGATAACATTGTGTGAAAATATCGAACTTAACTTTATTAGAATGCCAATCACGTCAATTTGGTCCTTCGAGCCGGAGCGGCAGGGTTTATTTTCATTGGCGTGCTACTTACTACGTTTTGGTGCCACAAGACTGTCATCAATAGAGTATCGCTGTGTATTATCGTTATATCGCTGGCATTAAGACTGAACCGTTCAAGGGAAAAATTGGTTAATAAATGTAACCGTTAGGGAGTATTCATACGGAGGCGTCGCCATTTTGTTTCATCTTTTTGACACTGGAGCATATACCGTCCCGATTCCGATTCGATCTGTCTTTGCGGCAATTCTAATATAACGAAGAGGTAAAGTTTTTGTTTGTTTCAACGCGAGAATTGCTAATCCGATTAGTAAAAGTCTGCGCTTTAGATAGATCGTTTATTGAGGACGGCTTTAGGCTATATTATAATGCTTCTTATCATAATTACTAATAATAGTGCTATGTACCCGATTTTTTTACTAAATACGTATGCATACAATGTTCCGCGTAGCATAAATATATATTACCGAACTATAATCATTCGAGTTTATTTTCAAGCATTTATTACATATTATCACGCCGAGTCCCTAAAATCTCTCCCATATCTACTTATTTTATCTGCTATGGGATCCTCGTCAGATTCTGTTGTTTAGACAGCTCTATTAGTAGATCAGCATCAATTCACTCCATCGCCTGAGGACGTCTGTTTTGACATTGTACTTCGAGATAATCATTTATTTGTGACATGAATTAATGCTGGTATAGATGAACGAAACCAACCAAACAAACGTCCATCTCTGTGAATTACATATATATTTAATAAATAATATCCTCACGCCTTCCCACAAGGGTCCCCAAGGGGGTAGGCAGAGGTGTATAGGTAATACCCACACACCCACTTTCCGCCAGAGGTATATTAGGTGCCAACGTGACAGATGGCGAGTCCATCGCCGTTACTCAAGCACGACTATACATACGCCTTTGAATTTCTTCTCAGACGTATGCAGGTTTCCTCTCGATGTTTTCCTTCACCGTAAAGCTTGTGGTGTGACTAATCACTGTACTTAAGTTTAGAAAAACTCATTGGTACAGTCGGGATTCGAACTTGCGACCTTTGCGTCGCAGGCAACTGCTCAAACCACTCGGCCACCACGGCTTTTTATATTTACATATCATAATACTTTTAAAAGCTGGACTCTTTTCGGAATCCCTGATGCAATTCGTTGCATTTGCTTAAGTCCATCGTCGTCTTTACGAGAGATTCCTCATCTTCGACCTGACTCATGTATGTCAATCTTGGAATCGTCGTCTTATCTTCCCTTCTTCCTCTCCTTCTAAGATATTTCTAATGTGTTATGTCGGTGAAGGTAGACTAACATCTTTCCTCTTCTATTGACGTACTTATTAATTAATTATTGATGCATGACGGAACTGTTAGCTAATTAGCTAAGTATATGATACATTAGTTATGGTAAAGACAAATAATTTGTTTATTTTGAATGCGATAGTAATAGTGTTTTCTTTTTCTGGTTGCTTATCCTAATTCCTAACTATGTCAATTTATAATTATCTTATCATAATGTTATAAATGTGAAATATATACTATACGTATAAGTACAATGATTAATTAACTAGACCAAATTAGGGACATCTTGAAAAAAGGTCAGGTCAAGAGTACCCTAAACCGAAGAGCATGTATGAAGAGAATAATGAAAGTGGACGAAGCGAAAGAAGTATGTAAGGATCGTAGCAAGTGGAAAGAAGTGGTCTCTGCCTACCCCTACGGGAAAGAGGCGTGATTATATGTATGTATTAATTACACTAAAAGCTTTACAGTGACGGGAAACATCCAGAGGAAACCTGCATACGTTTGTGAAGAAATTACCAATGTATCGTAATTGAGAAACATAAATATATTTCCGGCCAAAGATATTGTTGTTGCACATCTGCATACCGTTTCTAAGAACCTTATGAGAAGGTTAAATATATGTTGAAGTATTTTCCGGAAATAACTCTAAGCTGTCAATGTGAACGCGCCTTTAGTGGGTAATCAGTGCAAGATGTATTGGGCGCAAAGGAAGCTTCTATGAGATAAAGACGATGTTATTCGTTTATTATTAATGTCTCGGATCTAAGCTTACGAGCTGATACCATATTTTATGTTTGATGTTAGGGAGGGTTTATAAATAATGATAATGATTGGGTATTTATGACTTATTCGGGTCCTGCCATGAAAGTATTACGTATATTTCCAGTATAATTGTAACGGACAATGTTTTGAGTAAGGAGATATTTAAGATATCCTCACGCCTTCCCACACAGGCCCCCGAAGGGGTAGGCAAACGTGTATACACCCACTTTCCGCCAGAGATATATTTTGCATGAAACCTGTATACGTTTGACAAGTAATTCAAAGTCTATATATATGTATAGTTGGACTTGAGTTACGACGACGGACTCTCCATTTGTCACATCACATGATATTTTTTTGGATATTCCTACAGGGACCCTTGTCTTAAATATAATAATAATATTATGATAATTCATGATTGTCATGACGTTTTTTCATTTGTTTCAGAGCCAAGATGCCTCCGACCAAGGACTTGAACACCAAACAGGCTTACACACGCTCCTTCTCTAACAGTGAGACATTTGTTTTTATTTAATTTTATTATATTGAGGGAAGAACAGATAATAGCCGTGGTGGCCGAGTGGTTCGAGCAGTTGCCTGCGACTCAAAGATCGCAAGTTCGAATCCCGACTGTACCAATGAGTTTTTCTGAACTTAAGTACAGTGATAAGTCACACCACGAGCTTTACGGTGAAGGAAAACATCGAGAGGAAACCTGCATACGTCTGAGAAGAAATTCAAATGCGTATGTATAGTTGTGCTTGAGTAACGGCGACGGACTCGCCATCTGTCACGTTGGCACCTAAAATATATCTCTGGCGGAAAGTGGGTGTGTGGGTAATACCAATACACCTTTGCCTACCCCTTCGGGGACCCTTGTGGGAAGGCGTGAGGATCGATATGAGGATTGATTTTGATTTTGATTTTTGATTTTATAGAAGTCCGTAGCCAAATAACACAATTTTTTGTGTTGTGTTCCTACGCGGTGAATAAGGTTTCCAGTAATGAGCTCCTTGGGGAGGAGGGAGGATTGTTACATTGTGTTGGAAGCAGAGGGATTAAACCCATTATGCTGCCAACACACTATAACTCTTCGAAAACAGAGTGGCAACGCGCAAGTGATACTTCGGTATCGTGAGCGTAAATAGGCTACGGTAACCGTTTCCCAGGTGGGCCGTATGCTTGTTTGCCACTCTTGTTGTATAAAAAAAAAAAAAAAAACATTTCCACAGACGACATGACCATGTCAGCGAGAGTGTACCATCCGGCCACGAACCTAATGCCTCCAACTCCCCCACACTCCCCCACTGGAGTGGCTCCGGCTTTCCCTCCGAACAGGTAGGTCTTATCAACATTATTATTTCAATCCATCGATCAAAAATCGCACCACGAATCCTGCATACGTTTAAGAAGAAATTCAAGAACATATAATTGTGCTTGAGAAACGGTGATGGACTCGCCATCTGTCACTTCGGCACCTAAAATATATCGCCGACGAAAAGTGGGTGTGTAGGCACTACATAAACACCTCTGTCTAGTCCTTAGGAGGCCCGTGTGGGAAGCCGCGAAGATATTTATAGCTTTCCATATACATATATTTGGACGGCCATCTGTTCCAGTGGCTAGATCGCCTGAGTGTGCAACTCGATGTCGTGGGTTCGATTTCCACTGAGGGAAGATATTTGTAGTTTGTATGATGAACACAAGTACTACGTCTTGGATGTCCTATGCATCTATGTATATATCTATCTTTATAAGTAAATATATCGTATAGCTAGCTAGCCAATTTCTAGTCGAGGGGGTCACGGGAAGCGGGGATATGACCCGAGTCTATTAATTATAGTGTGCGTGTGTACTCATAGGTAATCAGTGTATACGGATAATACTCAAACATTAGTGGAAGGTTGCACACTTACACTATATACTATAGGGAAGAATAGTGGGGCGCGTCCTCGTAGATATCACTATTTATAGTAGTCTAGACCATAACACAAGCTGTGCTTAAATTGGGGCTATGTCAATTTGTGTAGAATTGTCCAAAGGTATTATTGTATTGTAATTTATGTATGTGAAATTAAATTATTTCCTTTGATTTTTCTTGCAGGCCGACATCAAATTCCAGCTCGTGGGGCCGTCAGAACAGCCACGGCGGTAAATATTCATGACACCGCTACATTTCCAATCCTGGGGATGACTTCGAGAAAATGAATAGAAAATCTATGAAAAAAAAACTCTAGAGTAATTGGAAACGTACGAATAACTCCAAGCATTCTCGGTCGAAGACGTGTCAGAGGAATTTAGACCGTGATGAGGTTGAACTGGGGTCCCTTTTACTTCGATTGCATTTATACATATAATAGTGTAAAATTAATTTAAGTAGAGTAAATGAAGACATGAGCAGTGGTGGCCGAGTGGGTTCGAAGTTCGAATCATGACTGTACCAAGGAACTGAATCACACCACGAGCTTTGCGGTGAATAAAATCATCAAGGTGAAACCTGCGAAAAATTACTATTACTATCACGTTGGCACTGAAATATATTTCTGACGAAGCTACGATGTTTTATGAAGTTAGATGTCAAGGTGACAGATGGCTTGTCTGTCGTCTTTATTATAGTTAATAGCTTAGCTATATTGGTCAACATTGGGTGCCTTATAAGAAAATTGCTCAAACTTTGTAAATAAGCATTAAATAAGTTTTAAGTTGACAAATTTTTACCCGATTTGCGCATAAAAACTGCTGTAACGATAAGATACATGTAGAGTAATGGCGTTTATAGATTTGAAAAATCCTATTTGATGGTTTTTCAAAATCACACAAAACCATGTTGTGTAGCAAGTCGAACATATCATTTTTAAAGTTGTAATTTTGTTATCTTTTGGGAGCAGTTTGTTTTATTCTACCGTCATGAATGTCACAATACTTTATGATAGAGGACTACTGTGCTATTGAGACACTCTTATGAATTAGAAATTATAAGCTATATAGCTCAAATACTTTCTTAACAATAATAGTGAACATTTACTTATACAAGACTGACTTGATTTGATTCAGGAAATATTGAATTCTGTCATTGCGTGCGCTTCTATGCGACTTACTTTTCGCAGACATATGTGTTGTATTTTAAATGATAAACAAGTCGAAGATAAAATTTATTATTTATATCTTTGATATACATATGTATAATCAATTTGGATGTTATCGTCTCGATATCTGTTCAGACAAAGGTGTAAAGGAAATTGAAATTAATTTTTAATTTTCATTAACACGAAGTGTTGTTTAATCTTCAGCAATGGAAACTTCGAATATTAAAATAGAATTAATTATTTATGAATAAAAATGACATTTGAAAAAACATGACGTTTTATTTTTTAAGTTGTCCCATGGAAGGGTGCCAAAAGGGCTGGCAGCATTGCCACGATGTATAACAGTGCTGACTCTGCGCAAATTCTAGGTTGCGCCTTTTTTTACCAAGGGCTTCGATCAAACGACTTGACACCTCTTTGTGGAGTAGGTTTTCTTGTTATTTGTTTTGTGTCTATCTGAATTCGTAATATTCTGAAGGCAGATCAAGAAATCCTACATCCATACTAGATAATATTGTGAATCCTAATACAAAAGTTTCTTACCTATCCACGAATAAACATCTGATCTGGATCGCATCAAATGATTATATTTAAAAAAAACTTGAAGGGAGTGACAGTTTTTACGGGCAAAGTTCATATTTTTGGTTTTTAGTAAAAAAGAAAATACCTATTTCAACATGCCAAGAAGACTAGCAGCATTGCCACGCTGGATTGCCACGATTTGGGTCAAATATTTTATCTGTAATTACTTAGTTATACAAGTGTTTTTTGTAAATATTATTATAATATATATAATATATCCTCACGCCTTCCCACAAGGGTCCCCGAAGGGGTAGGCAGAGGTGTATAGGTAATACCCACTATTAATTCTTGTTATTATAAATAAAAATTAAAGCGTATTTCAACTACTTCACGTATCTCTTCCAATGTTAGGGTAACAACTAGTTGTCTATATGAGATAACAATATTAACGACTTCGATGACAGACCTACATAATATTGGATTATCTCGGCCACACCTAATAAATATGTAGTATCTTAAGTACTTACGTCAAAAGACGGTGATAACCGCTTACCAAGCGGGCCACATGCTTGTTTGACAAACATTATGTAGGTAGGTATACAGAATCGTTAACAGTGGCTTGCTCATTATTATTTAACTTCAGGCATGTTACGTTGGTTTGGACATGTAGAAAGGATAAGTGAAGAAAGATTGACGAAAAACACATATAAAGCGAATGTGTGTGCAAGAAGAGGCAGCGGAAGACCACGATCCAACTACTTACATCAAATGGATTAGACACACAAGGACGGAACGCCAAGACTACTCGAAACTGGCGATCATGTATGATGAGACTGATGAATTTAATATGTATAAAGGTCCAAAGAGAACTGGCGCGGTACTGTCTCTGCCTACCCCGTTAGGGACTCGGCGGATTTGATTCTAAAGATTCTAAATTTGGTAAGACTGTCTCTTGTGTTAATCTTTTATGCTATTAATATGAGTCTGGGAGCTTTATTGAAAGATACGGCATTATTTTAATTTGGCAAAAATTTGCCTTAAATTAATATAGTTTACTGGACTCCACATAGAATTGATGATGATAGAGCTTGCGCGCTATCTTCTGTACTATCCTGTAAGGAACGCACCTTATGCCGAAAGAAGTGCCCAGCTGGGGACATTTTGGTTTCGCCATAGTTCGATTGAACGGCAAATATTTCCGGATCTCACGCTAAGACACCTTAAAAATACACCGAAACTATGAATAATTTCGCAAAGTGTCAGCTCCTCATCTTTAAGATCTTAACCCTGGTAATCTATACTATCTTACTATATATTATTATTATTATTAATATTATAAAGAGTGAAGAAAGATTGACGAAACAGATATACAAAGCAAAAGTGTGTGCAAGAACAGGCAGAGGAAGGCCACGTTCCAACTACCTGGATCAAATCGATCGGACTCTCAAGGATCCCGTCCTTAAGAGTACTCGAAACCGACGAGCATGTATGAAGACACTGATGAATGTGGACGAAGCGAAAGAGGTATGTAAGTCTAGAAAGAACTGGCGCTCTATACTCTCTGCCTACCCCGTTAGGGACTTGGCGTGATTATATGTATGTATGTAATATCATAAAGAGGAAAGATTTGATTGTTTTTTTGTTTGCTTATTTGTATTGAATAGGCTCCGAAACTACCGGACCGATTTGAAAAATTCTTTCACCATTGGAAAGCTACATTTATCCTGAGTGGCATAGGATATATTTTCTTTTATAAAAAAAAAATTACACCCTTGCGAAGCTGGGACGGACCGCTATACAATTATGAAAATGAATTATACATCATTATTAATGTTCCTGGTAGCGACATCTACTGAAGTACAAAGAAACTAAAGCTACGTCAAATTTAAGTATGTTCGAAATGTTATTATAGCCAGTGCTAGTGCCATCTGTAGGGATCTATAGGACAATCAAAAGTTTACTGTTTTATTGATGAAGTATACACAATCTCCAATAGAGGGCGTTGTATAAAATATCGCTTTTATATTTGTAATTACACTTATACAAATTATGTATATAGCTAATTTAAAAAAAAGCCGTGGTGGCCAAGTGGTTCGAGTAGTTGACTGCGACACCAACATCGCAAGTTCGAATCCCGACTGTACTAATGAGTTTATCTGAACTTAAGTACAGTGATTAGTCACACCACGAGCTTTACGGTAAAGGAAAACGTCGATAGAAAACCTGTATACGTCTGAGAAGAAATTCAAAGGCGTATGTATAGTCGTGATCGTCAACGGACTCGCCATCCGTCACGTTAGCACCTAAAATATATCTCTGGCGGAAAGTGGATGTGTGGGTACTACCTACACACCTCTGCCTACCCCTTCGAGGACCTATCAATTTAACTGTGCTTAAATAAAAAAAAGGTAAGATATTATATCTATGGTACGTTTTTTGCATACCTTCCGAACTTTTTCCTAATTTATGGTTCAGCGATAAAGAATACATCGGGCAGTGGGTTCGGTGCTCGTTATCTCCCCATGCGATGGTTTCCTGTCTGCGGCTATTAATTAGATCGCTGAGGAAATTAAAAGATCAAAAATGAGCATTTTATGTAGTTTGGTCAAATATTAACGATAAAGTAGCGAGAACGAGGGTGTGATTGTAAAGATGAAAAAAGGCATGTTACGTTGGTTTGAACGTAAATATCTAAATTAAATACCTTGGGACATTACCACACAAATTGACCTAGTCCCAAATTAAGTAAAGCTTGTGTTATGGTAACTAGACAACGATATAATTCCTTATATAGATGTGAATGTTTGTTTGTTACTCTTTCACGTAAAAACTACTTAACCGATCATCATGAAACTTTGTACAAACGATGTACACATATGCTTGGAGTTATTAGAAGTAACATAGAATACTTTTTATGTATTCTCACGCCTCCCACAAGGGTCCCCGAAGGGGTAGGCAGAGGTGTATAGGCCACACACCCACTTTCCGCAAGTTGCAAGTGGTTCGAGCAGTTGCCTGCGGCGCAATATTTACACTAACGTATTTTCACGCGCGTATTTTCACTAACTCAAATCGCCATGTATTTACCTGAAAAGTATATTTTCATTGAAAACCCTTTTAAAAGACACTTGATAAACGACCAAAGTTTGGCAATAAAAATATAAACAATAATTTGAAATACTGGACAGTTGCGTTCAAAAAAGCTTTTCTATCCGTGGCTTCCCGATTTCGGTAAAAGGATACCATCTCAATATTTGCTGGGGGTAACTTCGGCAATCTTAAAAACACCGAACTTAGTAATTAAAAGTCGTCGAAAGCCATAAATCTATAAGTTTTAAAAGATACCTTTAAATTAAAATGTTTCCTTCGGTTTGGTGAGTTACAGCACTATGAATCTTGGTGTAATAATTTATTGGAAACGCGCTCAGAGATAATGCTTTTAGCAATGATTAAGTCCTAAATAGTGAATTTTTTGTGGAGAGTCGTGGTGGCCGAGTGGTTCGAGTAAGTAGCTCGCAACGCAAAGATTGCAAGTCAGAATCTCGACTGCACCAATGATTTTTCTGAGCTTGAGTACAGTGATTAATCACAATCACTGTAATCGTCAAGAAATTGTAAGAAGTGTGTTATATACACACCTATAACCTAGTCGTGCTTGTGAGCCGGCGATGTACTCGCCATCTGACACGTTGGCACCTAAAATATATCTCCGGCGAAAAGTGGGTGTTACTACACTAAATTTTTGGCATATTTTACTTAATAAATATGTAGCTGTCATACCAATGGTTTTCTTACATTAAGACCATAAAGCCGTGGTGGCCGAGTGGTTCGAGCAGTTGCCTGCGACACAAAGATCGCAAGTTCGAATCCCGACTGTACCAATGAGTTTTTCTGAACTTAAGTACAGTGATTAGTCACACCACGAGCTTTACGGTGAAGGAAAACATCGAGAGGAAACCTGCATACGTCTGAGAAGAAATTCAAAGGCGTATGTATAGTCGTGCTTGAGTAACGGCGATGGACTCGCCATCTGTCACGTTGGCACCAAATATACCTCTGGCGGAAAGTGGGTGTGTGGGTATTTATTACCTATACACCTCTGCCTACCCCTTCGGGGACCCTTGTGGGAAGGCGTGAGGATATATAGGACCATAAAGAATCTATATACTTATAGCAGAACAATTAAAAGATATACGTAAAATTAAGTGAATTGTAGTCTGAGAGCCGATGCAGAAGACTATCATTTTAAAAATTGTTAATTGAGGATCGAGGTTTCTATGTAGCATTAAAAAAAGTAAAAGGTACTTCAATGCTTTATATCTAGAAGTGTCTAATGATTAGGTATGGTTTGACAGAACAAGATGAAACAATTGGTGTAATGTAGATCGATATCCATTACACTTGGTAGGCGATCCCATTCGTAATATTTCGATTGGGTACATATTTTGACTTGATATATATTTTTTGGCAATGCATTTAAGAGTGCAGAGCTGAGGTTTTATGACAGCTAAAACACAATAAATCTGCTGTTCAGATGACACTGTCCTAGTTAATCCACAGATGGTCACGGTCAAATGGCACGGTCAGGTTAGTGAGGATTCATTTTATAATATATAACTGGAATAACTGTACTAGCAAAACGGTGTACTCGATGGTCTGGAATCCATCTGGGAACAGTGCTATTATCTTTTGTAAATTGACTGTGCTGTCCCAGTGAAGCCATTCCAATTTGAATTAAAGATCCTGATGCCACACCACCGAGCGTAGCATTCGGTACTAAAAGGTATGTAACTTAATAGCGTGGATTCAGTAATATTTTTATTGTTTTTTTTTTTTTTAAACGAGCACGTAACCAAATGAGGTTTTGCCAAAGCAAGGGTGACCTGCCAGCCCACCATCAATAAAGTCTCCATGTGCCCATCGCATGATCGGCGATGCATTTTCTATTATTAGACTCCAGTGATGATCGCACAAGTGATCAGTGGCCGACATATTGACGGCCTATTTATAGAGCTGACGGTCTTTCTCAATGAATCGAAGTGTTAGAGGTTAAATGCAATCACTGTGATTGGTATGAAGTCATGTTTCGCACGCAGACTATTGGGTATTGGTTAGGTTAATATTACAATCAAGTGTCGTGATGGCCGAGTGGTTCGAGCTGTACAAACCAATTTTACGGTAAAGGAAAACGTCGACAAGAAACCTGCATACGCGGAAGCTACTGTCATAATTGTCGGAAAAGATGAAAGCGAAAGATTTAAAACGTTACATAGGTACATTTGAACACTGGACTCCCGATATGTCACGTTGGCACCTAAATATATCTCAGGCTAAAAGACGGTGCTATTTTACACATCTGCCTACCACTTCTGGATCCTTAAGAGATGGCCTGAAGAATGTACCTACATCCGTCTCTTAAATATTTTTAAATAATCATTACAATTGTAAGCCATAGGTAAGGAGCTGACTCTAAAATTTATTGTAGAAAAACACTTTTCAAGCGCTTTCTGCATCTCTGATGTGACATTAAATTGACTTCCATAATTATTAGATTACTTTTTTTCACCTTATTATAGAGATTTTGACTTAAGCCACCTTTAAAAAAGGTGGGTACAGTTTTGAACAAACCGCAAAACGTACTCTACTAAAACGTACTATTTACTAAATCCTAGGTATTATTGATTTGCAAACAGCGCAAAGTTCGAAAGACATTCAACCTTTCAGCCAAATACATTAAATTCATAGCTTGTCCTGGGAATTAATGTCTAGTTTTAATCTAGATCAAATCTATCTCATCGCTTTTAACTAATAGACAAATAAAAAAGTTAATTAGGTCATCTGCCCAAATGTTTCCCACAACAATTTGTAAAGATACGATGTTCGGTTGGCGTTGACTCACGACAATTGATTTAGAGCTATGTAATTCGATTGCTATGCGTTTGTTGTTCAGGAGCTGGTAACCGGAAGAAAACATTTAGATTTTATCATATTTTACCAGCGGTGTCACGTGGTCAAGTCTGCGTTACATTTTCTCAATAAACGGGCTACCTATTGCTAGAATTATTTTTTCAAAATGGATTAGTACTTGCTGAGGGTAACTCTGCCTCTGAACTGAAATATAAAGATATTAGATGCATCGGCGGTTATACATATTATCGTTGAGTCTGACTATGAGATAAGATGAAGCCAGACAACGATAATATGAGTCCTAAGTTTCAAAGTGAAAAATTGAGCCCGTTTGACCAAATTGTTGAGTATCTTAGACGGGAGAAGCTTTTTTTAGACTAGTGCGTCTTATATAAGCATAAAATTAGCTTGACAATGTACATTTGTTTTGTAAAGCTAAGTCCAGTCTTACATCGCAACTTGAAGTATATAGCAATTGTTCTGTTGTTTTTAAAGTGTATCGTAGTGCCGAGTTCCGGGAATTTGCTGTCGAACAATGGCTATACAAACGGCCTCCAGCCAGACACTACCACACAACCTGGTACAAACCTGTGGGAATAGGGCCTAGGTGATTCGCTGGACTTTGTGAAAAAGAATTAATAATAAGACGATGAATTAATACATCTAGTCAGTAGCTCCTTGTCTATGGAATTCTATACTGGCGCCGAGTATGGGAAAATATTTCAAGGTCGCCTTGCTTAGAGCGTTTAGTACACTTGTCCTGACTGCGAATTTTTCTAATTGTTAATTAAAGAAATGGGTTAAGAGGTATTTGTCGGCAAATTTCTCACAAATTCGGCGTTTTTTGGGAGAAGGTAAGAAAATATTTCAACCTGAAAATGGTTTTGAGTATTCACAGTTTGTTACTTCTCTTGATAAAGACAGCGTCGGGAAGTTTGGATAAAACATTTTGAATTCATATCATTCGAATAAATTGCGATAGTTTTAAATGGAATAATCATTGAAGGTATAATTTACATAGGAGAAACAAAATTGTCAAAAGATTGCCCCGGGTAAGGATCGAACTCACGACCTTAAGATTATGAGACTTACGCGCTGCCTACTGCGCCACCGAGGCCGGTATACTAAGCGACGAAATTCAAATACATATTAGTGCAGATATTGGGTGAATTTGTGAAAAACTGAATTTTTGTAAATAGGTCACATTTGTAATCAATCAATGATAAGGCGGCACAAATTGCTTTTCGTGTGTTACTAAGTTTTTAAAATAAATATGAACACCAAGTAAAAATTACAGTTACACTAAATAAAAGTACTTGTAAAAGAGAAATTATATGCATTAATAGATGTCTCATTCAATTTTTTTACCACAAAGGTAGTACAATCATGCGGTCCGCCTGATGGTAAGCGGTTACCGCCGCCTAAGGATATATATAACTACTTTCAAACATTCCTTGGATGTGCATTGTCAAGAACTGTAGTATCTTAATTTCAGTATCTTCTTGAGGGTCGGAGTAGGCAGAAGTGTACCAGAGCCCTATGAGTGCCGCAGATATATTTACCTGTCAACGTGGCAGATTAATTTGGTCGTCGTCTCTCAAGCACTTTCGGGTAGGTATTACGTTTGAGAAGAAATGTATAGACTATGAACTTCCCAATATTGTCCTTCAGTAACGGTGATGGCCTGTCATGGCCGCCAACGTTGGCTCTTAAATATATCTAAGACGAAAAAAAAGATGAGTGAAGAAAGATTGATGAGTCAGATATACAAAGCGAAAGTGTGTGCAAGAAGAGGCAGAGGAAGACCACGTTCCAACTACTTAGATCACACCGATCGGACACTTAACGACGGGAACGTCAAGAGTACTCGAAACCTGTGAGCATGTATGAATACAGTGCCTGGAGAGAACTGGCTCACTACCCCGTTAGGGAATCGACGCGTTTAAACGTATAGGTATACGTAATTAGTATGTAAATTGAATTATCTTTTGTAGAATTTAAAGCTGTCGTTAAAAGTAAACTAATTCAAAAGGATTATTATAAAACATTTATTTCAATGATGGCCATGCATGGCAATGAATTGCTCCTCTTGTACAGAGTTTATATTGTAACTTTAATCTTTTCTACCCCTACGTAAAAGGGAACAAATGTTAAAAAAGCAAACCGGGGAGTTTGTTTCGCCGTTTCTTCTCCTGGCAGGTATTTTTTCTTGGAAACGGTGGTAACTTTAGTTTATATTAAATATGTGACGTTCAATAAGTGTTCCCTGTGTCCCTTACGTTGAATAAAATATTTTGATTTGATTTGATTTGATGTTCGTTTGAAAAAGGCGAAGTAAATTTCTGAATGTAATTCCTTATAAGTTTGAAAAGAAATTTAAAGTCGTATGTTGAGAAACGTAATACATATGGTAAGTTTAAAAAAAATACAAATATAAAAAAATAAGCCCTACAATAACAAATTGTGTACAAAAACCGGTTGCATGTTGCACGTTTGCGGCGCGACCGCAACTATTGGCGGGCGCGTGCAATTGACAGGGCCGCTCAATTTATGGCCCGCATTTTGGTACCACTGTTTACCTTACTAGAAGCGACATCTATACAAATAAATAGAATTGAAGTGTCTGTTTGTAATATGAAAATAACCGCATTTTTAACAAATGCATATGGAAGTATACTCGTCGCTGCATATACCAAAATATATTTATACGCATTTAGTAAAAAGCGGTTATTTTAATAGTACACACTCCGACTTTATTTATTGGTATACATTTACTATTATTATAATTCAGTAAAAAATATTTAAAAAAATTATAATAGCAGATAAAATAATAGTTAAAAAAAACTAAAAAACACGCTTTTTATAGAAAACCGAACTAAAAAATAGAAAATAAATTTCGATATCTTAAAAAGCGTGGGGTGCTTTTTGAAATTTTTTTTCTATTTTTTAGTTCGGGTTTCTATAAAAAGCGTGTTTTTTAGTTTTTTTTAACTATTATTTATTTTCTACTTTTTAGTTATTAGTGTATTGTCATCGGTCCTCGATAAGTCTACAAAGTTTGAACGAAATCTGGCCGTTTAAAGTGGGTCAAAATCGAGCTCAAAGAAGTCGGTTACATACATACATACATACATACAGGTGAAGCTAATATAAAGCGTGTAAAAAGTATTAACTCGTAAATTTGAGTGACTGCTCTGTCACATCCAGTTCAAGCATTCTATATCCATGTACCGATCCAGCATTTAATTAATTCTCGCATTGGGATAGTGCGAATTCTGAGTGCAACTGAAGTGAACGGATATTTTGTTTTGTCGTTTTAATTAACGTTTCGCACTTTGCCGACACCTATCACGGGGGGTAGTTCAAACTACTCTTTATTTAGACCGGTGGAAAAGTATGGATCGCCCCATATTAAATTTGTTTACTTGAAAACAAATTATGGAAGCACTAGCTGTACCCGCGACTTCGTCGTTGACGGCTATTTGAACTTTCGGAAAAAAGGATATTTTTTTTTCAATAAAAAGTATCCTATGTTACTTCTAATACCTCCAAGAATATGTGTACAAAGTTTTATGATGATCGGTTAAGTAGTTTTTACGTGAAAGCGTAACAAACAAACTTACATTCACATTTATAATATTAGTAAGGATTTATAATATATAAGATAATTTATAAGACGAGAGGAAACCTGCATACGTCTGAGAAGAAATTCAAAGGCGTATGTATAGTCGTGCTTGAGTAACGGCGATGGACTCGCCATCTGTCACGTTGGCACCTAATATACCTCTGGCGGAAAGTGGGTATGTGGGTATTACCTATACACCTCTGCCTACCCCTTCGGGGACCCTTGTGGGAAGGCGTGAGGATATATATTTATTATTATAGTAAGGATTATGCCCATGATTTTGGAATCTTGACATGAAATAGAATCATTAAAATCGACCAAATATCTAGTCTTATTATTCAATATTTCGAAATATATTTCATTGTTGTATTGCTCTTAAGACTACCCTGTGTTTGTGATAATTTTATTATAAGTTTAATTTATTGATTAGTCACACCACGAGCTTTACGGTGAAGGAAAACATCGAGAGGAAACCTGCATACGACTGAGAAGAAATTCAAAGGCGTATGTATAGTCGTGCTTGAGTAACGGCGATGGACTCGCCATCTGTCACGTTGGCACAAAATATACCTCTGGCGGAAAGTGGGTGTGTGGGTATTTATTACCTATACACCTCTGCCTATCCCTTCGGAGACCCTTGTGGGAAGGCGTGAGGATATAAGTTTAATTTGATAAGTCTGTCTAATGTGTTTGTGTGAAAATAAAGCGTATTATTAAAATCCTTACTAATATTTTAAATGTGAATGTAAGTTTGTTTGTTACGCTTTCACGTAAAAACTACATAACCGATCATATCATGAAATTGTACACATATTCCTGGAGGTATAAGAAGTAACATAGGATACTGTTTATTGAAAAAAAAAAATTTTTACGACTGAAAAAAAGCCGGTTTACTGATATTTTTTTATGGTGATGTCTTATACCCAGGATTAAGACATAGGCTACATTTGAATCCCGAAAGATTCAAAGCTCTAATATTATAAAGGCAAAAATATGTATGTTGCTCTTTCCACGCGGGCGAAGCCGCGGGCATAAGCTAGTTATATTATAAATGCAAAAGTGTGTAAGGATGTTTGTTGTACGCAAAAAGTACATTGAAATTGGATGATATTTTTCAAGGAGATTATTAGCCTGGGTTTATACATTGAAACGTGGCCGAGTGGCTCGTGTTTTTTAAGTTTTGATTACCACCTCTAACCCCGAGTGTACCAATGAGTTTAGTTACACTACGAGCTTTCATCATCATCATCATCAGCCCACTCTAGTCCACTGCTGGACATAGGCCTTTACAGACCTTTACAGACTTTGAAAAAAAAACGTTTTTTTTTCAAAGCTTTCGAAAAAAAACTTGTCGAAAGCACTTTGATAACACAGAGCATTCATTTACCACGAAACAATTGTATTAAATTTCGCTATCAGCCGATCCACCCTAAATAGGGGTGTTAATGAAAAATCAATTCCAAGATGGCGTCTTAATACTAGGCGCGATTATTTTTAATTCCTCCCCTATCAGCTTTTGATAGCGCGGTCTTCATTTGATATTTATTTTTAATTAGGAAAAAAGCCGACAGACTCGGCGAGCTAATTATTTTTAAGTTTATCTTACAGAATGATTTATTCAAGATTCGTGGTTTTTTTTTACGGATTCGCCATTTTTTCTTCCAATTTATGGATAGACAGCCCGGGGTGTTGATTAATTAATTAAATTAATTTGGAGATGGTACAGACTGGGTACCT
Source organism: Drepana falcataria (assembly GCA_945859725.1). Classification (NCBI taxonomy): domain Eukaryota; kingdom Metazoa; phylum Arthropoda; class Insecta; order Lepidoptera; family Drepanidae; genus Drepana; species Drepana falcataria. The sequence continues at coordinate 1,093,171 of OX243941.1, read as the reverse complement.
AGAGGGAATCTGTGGGGAAATATTTTTATTTTATCATGTAGATGCATTAATTTTACAAGCTTACTTCAAAATCAAGTTGGATATTTTATGACCTTACCTAACTACAGCTTACCAAACTAATTAGATTTTCTACGCATCGAAGAAGTAGGCAGAGGTATTAAATAATCTCTTTTCACTGGAGATATATTTAGGTGCCAACGTGACAAATGGCGAGTCCATCACTGTTTCTCAGGCACTTAGAATTTCATTTCGAGCATAGCCTTTCGATGTCTACCTGCAACGTAATGTTCGTGGTGTAATAAATCTATACACTTATCCTATCACACCGAATCCATCACGCGGTAGGCAAAGAGAGTATGGCGCCAGTTGTCTCAAGACTAAAAGATATCTTTCACTCTCTGGAAGAGAGAGTGAAGGGGTTGCGAGTACAAAAGTTTAAGAAAAAAATCAATGGTACAGTCGAGGTTCGAACTCGAATCTACTCGAGTCGACTATTCGAGGCTCTCGGCCACCGCGGCTTTTTTCATATCCATACATTGAACTAAATGTGCATACACATACTTGTAACGATACAGATGAAATCTTTATGTATTCACAATTAGCTTGAGTATCAAATGGAGCCATTCAAACTCTTATTCAAAATGCATAATAAAGTACCAGTGCACCTTCATACATTAAATTGCAAATGTTTTTTTCTCTCATTTTGTTTCCAGCTACCCTTATATCTTTATCTCGGGGAGAGACGGGCGTATTAACTAGTGGAGGGGAACCGATATGAATCTTTAATTTTCCAAATTTATTAAAACGCTAAGCGAACTCTGCGTTCAAACAGCAATATTTTTGACGACGGAGGTTTAGTGAAGTGATCCACACCTGTCCCGATATCGATCGTTTTTAATTATATATAATATTTTTTTCTGACTGTACCAATGAGTTACACTGAACTTAGTACAGAGATTGGCCGCACCACAAGATTTACGGTGAAGGAAAACATCGAGAGGAACCCTGCATATATTTGTCATGCTTGAGTAACGGCGATGGGCTCGCCAACTATCTTAAATCGCCAATATATCTCTGGCGGTCCTACCTACACACGACAGTCTACCCCTTCGAGGACCCTTGTGCGAAGGCATGAAGATATAAGGTCCTAAAGTGTCTGCATTTCAGCTTAATCAGATGCAGGTAACGACACGATAATTTTTGTCCCCATTTTATAGTCAGACATTTGTGTTCAACAGGGTATAACTAATTTAAAAAAGAATATAAAGTTGACTCGAGTAACTGTTAAAATTCTTGACCTCAGCCTGACACAAATAACACCGATCAAATGATTGGCAATTGGTTCTCTTTGCAAGATGACAGTATCGTTCAGAAATGCGACAGTAATGCACAATTGATTCGCGAAACACAATACTTACTATTGGTTTACAAGCAATCTATGCCGCCTGATGTCATCGCTCCATAGACAAACTTGCGTTACACACCGATTCATTTATATTGATGGCATATTGATAGAGTCGAATGACAAAAATATGATTGGCTATAGGTTCAAAGGTGCTGTATTAATTTGATGTGTGTACAAGTGATTGAATAATAGTTCTTCGCAATACAGATGTTTACGAGTTTCTTGACGGTTCTCTTTGGAAATATATTTCTTTATATTTTAGCTGTCCTGCCCAGCTTCGCTTCATTATAATAATAGTTTTATTTCAGTCACATTGGCAACCATAAAAAAAACATCAATCAATTTAACACGTATACACACAAAAACACTAAAAACACTTCATTGAAATAGTAAGTTTTTTAACACGATCGCAGCGCCACCTGGGTTTCCAATTCGGGGTCCCACACAAATAAACACACGAAATTATATCCAAATCGGTTTAACTGTTTAAGAGGAGTAATGTGACAAAAGGACGTCAAGAGTACTCGATACCGACGAGCATGTATGAAGAGACTGATGAATGTAGACGAAGTGAAAGAGGTATGTAAGTCTAGAGAGAACTGGCGCTCTACACTCTTTTCCTACTCCGTTAGGGACTCGGCGTGATGATATGATGATGATGAGGTGATAAACACACGAGGTGAAGAATTACACCCACTATCCGCCGGATATACACTTTAGGTTCCAACGTGACAGATGGCGAGTCCATCGCCGTTACTCAAGCACGACTATACAAACGCCTATGAATTTCTTCTCAAACATATGCAGGTTTTCTCCCGATGTTTTCCTCCCGCGTAAATCTCGTGGTGTGGCTAATCAGTTCACTTAAGTTCAGAAACTCATTGGAACAAGGATATAAACTTGAGATCTTTGTGTTGCAGGTTGTTAAACTACTCGGTCACGGCGACTTCTTCACACATTTATATATGTATGCGTTTTTTCCAGAACCTGAATTTCAACAGCGTGAGTACCTTTTACCAATTTCAATTGAATATTTTTAATATGCATAAGCTTGAAGTCGATAACACTAAACCAACATCGCAACGGCGTCCCAACCCTAGTAGGTACGCGATAGGAAATTAAAATTTTCCTCTTCATTTAAAAAGAAGCGTAGCCTCAGGCTAACTCCTTAATGCGGGGCTACATCTCCGTATACATTTGAATGTTACACCGCACGAAAGTTTTGCCAGATGTTTTAAAACGAATAAAAGAGACTGCCACCATCTAGACAGAGAGAGCTCCAGTTCTCTCTAGACTTACAGACTCTTTCGCTTTGTCAACAGTCTGCATACATGCTTGTCGACTTCGAGTACTCTTGACGTTCCCATCCGATCGATTTGTTCCAGGTAGTTGGAACGTGGTCTTCCTCTGCCTCTTCTTGCCCACACTTTCGCATTGTATGTCTGTTTCGTCAATCTTTCTTCACTCATCATTTCTATATGTCGTAAACATCGTAGCATGTCTTTCTTAATATTTTGCAACCTCACCTTTCGTGCCAGTTGCTTTGCTAACCTAAACTCATAACATATGATTGATAGATGGATATTTGACGTAACATGCAGCTATCTGCTAGTCAAAGTTTCGTCGGTCCAGACGTTTTGGAAATTAGCTGTAACAAACAGACGGACACACAAACAAAAAGTGTAAATTGTATTTTGCTATCAACCGCAGATAATTCATATGCACTGAGAAAAATAATGTATTTACTTGCATATATGTATGTAATTAAAAATTCCATAAAGCTCTTAAACAACACTACTGTAAATACAAGTCTCACCGAAATTTAAACACGCTTACGTGATTTGCATTGGTCTTTTAGAAAAACACGCGAATGTGATTTTTAACCTTCGTTTTGTGTAACAAGGTCTGATTTACAGTGAAAGGTATGTTTTCTTTGAAAGTCTAGCGGTCTGAAGCTCAATTAATTTCTTCGTCGTTTTCAATACAACGTCAAAGACTGCATGTACGCGAGTTTATAATAACTTGGCTGGAGTTGTGAATATTCCAAGTTGCAGAAATCTCAGGGTAACGCAGTTTGGAAATATGTTTGAATTCGCGCTACTAATGCGGATTTGCTTAGTTTGCACTTCACTGATGTTGATAATATTCCTTGAAACCGCCTTAAATTTTACTAAGATAATTTTTTTTTAATAAAACTCGTACGCTGTTCTCCCATACTTAAGTACTAATGCTGTAACATAATACATGATTTGAAAAGAGTAACCATGGAGTTTCTTGCAGGTTCTACTCCATGGAAACGACCAACTCGAACCGTGCACCTTTTTCAACGTTTTATAAGTGTCCATCTAGGTCCACGTGAAATAAAATATTTTGATTTTGATTATCTCATACTTCTACTAATGTTAATCTAGCTAATAATCTATCCCTGTGCCAAATTTCATCCGATTCCGTTCAACCGTTCTGGCGCTATTGATTAACAAACATCCTCACAAAATTTCCCATTTTTAATGTAAGTAAGATTTTAAGAACACATTGTTTGATGATAAAGTGGAGGCTATTTTTTCGAGACACGCGAATGCTAGCAGTCAGGTTGGCACCTTAAATGTATCTTTGACGAGGAGTGGGTGTATGGTTGAGGACCCTTGTATAGGGAACGTGTGCTGATGGTTTAGTGTCTTAACATGCGATTATATGCGAATAGTTTCGGTAGCATTGTATCGAAATATAGGCAGGCGTCGGTCCGACACTTTGATTGAAGTGCACACTGCTCGATTGCCGCTTAGTGCTGACAGATTGAGATATTTACATAGAGTTGATAATACCATATATCTTATTTTTGGAGCCTACATACGTCTGAGTAGAAATTCAAAGGCCTATGTATAGTCGTGCTTGAGTAACGGCGATAGACTCGCCATCTGTCACGTTGGCACCTAATGTACCTCTGGCGGAGAGTGGGTGTGTGGGTATTACCTATACACCTCTGCCTACCCCTTCGGAGGCGCTTGTGGGACGGCGTGAGGAAAAATAAGAATATTTTTATTATTATTCTTATACATGCCAATTACGTCATTTATAAACAACACGTTTTTATTCTCACGCCTTCCCACAAGGGTCCCCGAAGGGGTAGGCAGAGGTGTATGGGTAATACCCACACACCCACTTTCCGCCAGAGGTATATTAGGCGCTAACGTGATAGATTGTTATTCAATAGGTATTAATGAATGAATTCAGTAATAGCATCAACGATGTTTTAAACTATTGTTTTCATATTATCACCTCTATAAAATCTAAAGTCTTGAAGACGGCTCCCGAAGATAATTTGATTTGAATTTAATTAAATACTGGCATCGATTTCTGAAGTGAGTGACGGAGGTGCCGTAATTCCTACCGAGCCAAGAATCCCTGTTATTCCATGATTGGGGTCCGATAGCAATTCCCAGTAGTGTTTGTTTGTTTATCCACACCCGAGACTAAAGGGTCGTGATTTGCATTACATTGAAAGAAAAGATGAATACAAAGAAGGAAAGAAAATTAAAGTTGTTAAAGTCTTGTAAGTAACAAGAGCCGAACCGAAATATAAATTACTACCTATCCCGCGGTTTTATCCTCGTAATATTTGATTTAGTAAAAGGACCAATAAAATCAAATATTCTAATAAACTAAAATAAGAATGAAATTCTATGAGTTAATCTAGCTAATAATCTATCTTTGTGCCAAATTTCATTCAATTCCGTTCACCCGTTCTGGCGTGATTGAGTAACAAAGGTATGTTTAATAACTCACAAACTTTCGCATTTATCATTTAGAGCAGGCGAGTAAATGGGAAAGTTTGTGAGTATGTTTGTTTGTTCTTCTTTTACGCACAAAGTACTCTACAGAATTGAATGAAATTTGGGAAAGATATAGATTATTAGCTGAATTAACACATAGGATATGTTTTATTGAAAAATATAGCAGTAAATTCTAATTGTAGGCGGCCGAAACCGCGGGGCGCTACTAGTGCACAATAAAACTAGCCACATGTCCCACACATGTGGCTAGTACTGACTGACCCTCTAAATCATATATTAGCGGCAAAATAAGTCTAATGGCAGACTTATAATCAAAGAAAGAAATTTCTGGCATGGCACACGCTGTATTAAAGCAGCGAGCTTGTTAATAAGCGGAAGCGATATTTATTTTTTTCTCCAAATTATTGCTATCATTACAGGATTTCCCAATTATTAATTTATTTATATATGTCCCACTGCTGGACAAAAGCCTCCCTCGTGTCCTTCTAGTCCCTGCGATCGAGCGCTACCTCCGACCAATTGGTCAAGTACATGTCCAGTTTGTTCCGCCATCTTCTTCTTGGCCTTCCAAGACTGCGCATCATGTTCTGTGGGGTCCATTGTGTCGCGTGTTTGGACCACAATTCGATACTCAATACAATATAAAAACAATATGGCAGCTAGATGTGTCAAAACAAAACGAAATGTCTTAAGTTCTCTTTACCAAATGTAACACAACGGGATCTGAATTTAAATCTTGACGGCAACAAACTTGATGCTATAGCGGAAACTGTATTCCTAGGAATTACCATCGACTCAAAATTGCAATGGGGCCCGCACATTAGAACACTTTCCGGTCGGTTAAGCTCAGCTGCATATGCAGTACGGAAAATAAAGCATTTAACTGATGTAGCCACAGCTAGGCTAGTATACTATGCTTATTTCCACAGTATTATGTCCTATGGCATTCTGCTGTGGGGATCAGCGGCGGACGTTGACTCAATTTTCATTCTTCAAAAGAGGGCGGTCCGCGCGATCTATGACATGGGTCCTCGCGAGTCTCTCAGAGAGAAATTTAAAGAGATCGACATACTAACTTTGCCATCACTCTATATCTTTGAATGTATTTTATATGTCCGCAAAAATAGAGGGATTTACAAAATTAAAAGCGACTGCCATAATAAAAATACCCGCAGTAAACATGAAATTGTAATCCCGAAATACAGATTAACAAAAACGAGCAAGTCTTTTATTATAAATAGTATACGCTTTTACAACAAGCTGCCAAAGTCAGTTATAGAACTGACCGATGTAAAGTTCAAAAAAATTATCAAACGTGTTCTGATTAAAAAAGCATATTATAAAATCAAGGACTACGTTGAAGATAAAGAAGTTTGGCTCTAGTTCCTTCTGCGCATGCGGCTTCCTTGGTAGCTCATAAACGGCACAAATTTGTGGATGTCTCTAACTATTCTGAATCTTTTTCTTTTCTCAATTCGGGTTTTTTTTATACAATAATAATTTTACTTTTTTTTTTTTTATTATTTTAATTTATTCCATATCTTGACCAGAATTAGTTACAGTACTGATGCCAATATTTGTGTCACTTGTTTAATTTGTCTAATTTGTGAATGTGAGAACATTGTAGGCTTTGTAGATTCTTGATCTTGCTAACATTGTTATAATTGTCTTGTTTTATGTATGCTTTGTATAGTAAGCGACGACCTATTGTCGGGCCTACGTTGTTCCCCCATACTTGGGTACTATTGCTGTAACGAAAAAAAAATATTGTATATGCCTAATGATCTGAAAAGAGTAACCATGGAGTTTCTTGCCGGTTCTTCTCCATGGAAGCGACCAACCCGAACCGTGCTTCTTTTTCGACGTTTTATAAGTGCTCACCTGGGCCTATGTGAAATAAAAAGATTTTGATTGATTTGATTTGCAAAGATACAGCGGCAAATTCGCCATCTATCATGTTGGCATCTCGGGCGACGGAATATATAAAAAAATATTCACGCTTTCCCGTAAGGGTGACACTTCTACCCGCGTGTGTAGGTGGTACCCGCACACCCACTCTCCACCACCACCACCACAAGATATTTTTTAGTTGCTAACATAAGATATGGCGAGTCCACCGCCGTTACTCAAGCACAACTATACATCATAATTATGCCTTTATAATTTATTTTTAAAGATATGTAGATTTCCTCTAGATGTTTCTTTCTGCTCTGATGCTCTGTATAGTAAGCAACGACCTATTGCCGGGCCTACGTTGTGCCCCCATACTTGGGTACTATTGCTGTAACGAAAAATATTGTTATTGTTATTGTATATGCCTAATGATTTGAAAAGAGTAACCATGGAGTTTCTTGCCGGTTCTTCACCATGGAAGCGACCAACCCGAACCGTGTTTCTTTTTCGACGTTTTATAAGTGCCCACTTGGGCATTGTGAAATAAAAATATTTTGATTTGATTTGATTTGATTTTCACCGTAAAGCTCGTGGTATGACTAATCACTTAAGTAAGTAAATCACTAAGTACTTAAGTTAAAGAAAAACTCATTGGTACAGTCAGGATTCCAAATTGCGATATTTGTGTTGCAGGCAACTCAAACCACTCGGCCACCACGGCCAAATCGCCGCATCTCACCACCGCGTGCGCACAAATACGATACCAAATAATGGGGAGGCGGCAAGACATCAAAAGCGTTAAGTGCTCCTTTGCTCATCGGAACCCATTTTCGAAGCACATCCCTTGCAATAAATAAGATTATGTTTTGTTTCACGTTATTCCTGTTCTTATAACTGTATCACACCTATTGGACAGGATAATGCGATCTGTTCACCCTGTGACACTGTGTCGGCCGTCTGGTCTAGTGGTTAGAGCTCCTGACTGCGAAACTTGAGGTCGCGTGTTCGATTCCCGCTGAGCGGAGATATTTGTGTGATGTTCACGGGTATTTGTACCTTAGTCTAGGATGTCCTATGTATTTATGTATATACCTATCTATACAAGCTATGCTTAATTTGGGACTATGTCAATTTGTGTGTAATTGTCCCAAGGTATTATCATTATTATAGATGTATACACATTATCACGCCGAGTCCCTAATGGGGTAGGCAGAGAGTATAGAGCGCCAGTTCTCTCTAGACTAACATACCTCTTTCGCTTCGCCCACATTCATCACTCTCTTCATACATGCTCGATATTATTTTTAATGTTATTTAAGATTATTGAAGAAGCCTATGGGTCGTATTATATATAATAAAAACACCCAAGGAAGCAAAGCGATAACTCCAAGCTAAAAACTATATTCATTAACATATTAACAAAGAATACACACGTGATAAGTTCTCATACAAATCCTGAGCAACGAGAAAAACCATTTTAACAATTTCGAAGCGGAAAACGCATTAAACGAGCGTCGTATGCGAGCTCCAGAATGAAAATCCCACGCTAATATCTACGAATGCAGCATCAAACCCATATAAATACGATAGTAAATAAAATATAGTAAATAGCATATAAAGGAGCACTGCGAATAATCTAAAAGCCATAAGCTTCCGACGAAAAATATTCCCTCGCTCCAAACTGGTCAGAATAAGCAGAGTGCACACAATGAATTGAGGTTTATTAAATCATGGAAGCTATGAAGATATAAATAAAAAATAATTTTAAGAGAGGTAGGGCATAACGGGTTTCCCGTTCGAATTTGGAGCTGCCCGACTGTGGCAGGACCTCCACCTTACAGAAGTCCGTAGCCAAATAGCACAATTTTTTGTGTTGTGTTCCTACGCGGTGAATAAGGTTTCCAGTAATGAGCTCCTTTGGGAGGGGGAGCATTGTTGTATTGTGTTGGCAACAGTGGGATTATTCCCATTATGCTGCCAACACAGTATAACTCTCCGAAAAAAGAGGCAACGCGCAAGTGATACTTCGGTATTGTATGCGTAAATAGGCTGCGGTAACTGTTTTCCATCGGGTGAGCCGTATGCTTGTTTGCCACTCTTGTTGTATAAACATATACACACACGCACGCATATATTTATATATATATATATATGCGTGCGTGTGTTTGTCACCGTATGATCCTAAACGGCTGGACCAATTTTAATGAAATTTTCAGTGTTTCATTCGAGGTTTAGATTCACAATTGGACCTGATAGGTGGCGCTGCGATCATGTTTCAGGCATTATCAACTTTTTTCAACCGGGCAAAGCTGGGCGGGCAATATGTACATTTAAGCATCACATTATGTAACAAGCCATGTTCTGGTGAATAAATGAATTAATTTCATTTCATTTATCCAGACACCCACTTCCGCTAGTGATATATTTTAGGAGCCAACGTGACAGATAGCGAGTCCATCGCAGTTACTCAAACACGACTATACATACATATCATCACGCCAAGTCCATAACGCGGTAGGCAGTAGTCAGTCTCTTCATACATGCTCGTCGGTTTCGAGTACTCTTGACGTTCCCGTTTGATCCATTTGATCTAGGTAGTTGGAACGTGGTCTAAACATACGCCTTTGAATTGCTTCTCAGACATAGGTATGCAGGATTCTTCTCGATGTTTTTAAGCATTTGATGGTATTGATCGTAGAACTATTTTCCACAGCACTATCGTGCAGACTCAGCTTAAAATAAAACCGAACGCTAATCCTCGTATATACATTAACAGATCTCAGTTCAACTCGGGCTGCATTAGGTACTGACTTGCAAGTACCCACCTATTGCTCTAATACATAAGGTGTATATTCAAATACATATATGTATGTATCCGTGATACCGTTAAATGTTAAGTATATAAGACTCGTAGTGGTCTAGGTGTTTAACAAGGTTGTCTACACCCATGTTTTTTTTATAAATAGGCCATGATGATATCTATGCAAACACATTCATCAATCTCTTCATACATGCTCGCCGGTTTTGAATACTCTTGACGTTCCGATCGATTTGATCTAGTGAGTTGAAAAGTGGTCTTCCTCTACCTCTTCTTGCTCACACTTTCGTATTGTATATTTGTTTCGTTAATATTTCTTCACTTTAAATTAATCTTCCTGTCTCAATATACAAATCAATGTACCTATATAGGCAACATGCCTTTCTTCATCTTTACAACCACACCCTCGTTCACGCCAGTTGCTTTGCGAATCTCTTCATTGCAGATTCGTTACGCCACACATTTTTCAAAGCGCAAATTATCTCAATTACATTTTCTACTATGTTCATGTTTCTTCTTCTTTCTATTCATTTTATTAGCTTATATCGATCTTATTTAAGACTAGACATGCCCCAGAGTTCACTTGCGTAAAAAATATTTAATTTGTAGTTTTTCTTTGTCTTTGAAGCCGTGGTGGCCGAGTGGTTCGAGCAGTTGCCTGAGACGCAAAGGTCGCAAGTTCGAATCCCGACTGTACCAATGAGTTTTTTCTGAACTTAAGTACAGTGATTAGTCACACCACGAGCTTTACGGTGAAGGAAAACATCGAGAGGAAACCTGCATACGTCTGAGAAGAAATTCAAAGGCGTATGTATAGTTGTGCTTGAGTAACGGCGATGGACTCGCCATCTGTCACGTTGGCACCTAATATACCTCTGGCGGAAAGTGGGTGTGTGGGTATTACCTATACACCTCTGCCTACCCCTTCGGGGACCCTTGTGGGAAGGCGTGAGGATATATATATATATCTTAACGCGATAAGGTAAGAAAACTGCTGAGCTAACTTTGTTGACCGTCAGTTATTTTAAGGATCACAGGTAGAACAAATCATGACTAAGGTTTTTTTGTTTTAATTGCACTTTTGCTAATCCTTATAAAGAGGCAGTATTAACTTCATCCCAAACCTTACCGTGCAAAAGACGCCAAATACCACATCCAACTCACCCCACGAATTAACTCCCCAAATACAAGGAAACCCATATTAATTTATGTTAGCGAGACAGTAATGATGGGCCGTCGATTACGGGGAATATTGGAAAATATTGGCCGACCCCCCTGGGCTATGGCCGGCAATGGCCCCTCAAAAGACACAGGACAAGATGGCATTTGGATTTCTCCACAAATAACAGAGTTTTGGAATGGAGATAATCTATATTATCACCCGAGCTTAACGGTAAAAGAAAACATCGAGAGGAAACGTGTATACGTTTGAGAAGAGCAAAAGGGTATTTATTCATAGTCTGGCTACCGTGACAGAAACGGACTCGCCACCTGTTAGATATAATCCCATGAGAATAGAGGATGTTATACCCTACCCACCACACTTGGCGTTCTTTACTGGAGCTGTACCTCGACTTATGGCAGAAGGCAACCGATACTAGTGTAAGCAGATTGGAGGCTCATATCTTATACATCCTTAGTGGCCTAGGGGTTCGAGTAGGTGCCTGCAACACGAAGATTGCTAGTACAATGCCGACTGTACCGATGAGTTTTTCTGACTTAAGTACAGTTATTAGTCACACCCCGTGCGAAGTGAAGTGAAGTTTAAAGTATCGAAAACATCGAGAGGAAACATACATACGTTTGAGAAGAAATTCAAAGGCGTATGCACAGTCGTGCTTGAGTAACGGCGATTGACTCGCCATCTGTCACGTTGGTATCTATACAGCTCTTCCTACCCCTTCGGGGACGTTTTTGGGAAAGCAATTTAAGAAAGATATTGTTATTATTATTAAAAGAGCCGTGGTGGCCGAGCGGTTCGAGCAGTTGGCGACGCAAAGGTCGCAAGTTCGAATCCCGACTGTACCAAAAAGTTTTTCTGAACTTAAGTACAGTGATTAGTCACACCACGAGCTATACGGTGAAGGAAAACATCGAGAGGAAACCTACATACGTCTGAGAAGAAATTCAAAGGTGTATGTATAGTCGTGCCTGAGTAACGGCGATGGACTCTCCATCTGTCACGTTGGCACCTAATATACCTCTGGCGGAAAGTGGGTGTGTGGGTATTACCTATACACCTCTGCCTACCCCTTCGGGGACCCTTGTGGGAAGGCGTGAGGATATATTATTATTATTACTACACGCCTTTTACTAACATACCTTTGCTGTCCTTCAAGAACTGCGTGAAAAGATTCCTGCAGGATTGGCAGTGCGCGAGCGTTGTCTTTAGCACTATGGCTTAGACGGCGGTAACCGCTTACCATTTGGCGGGACGCATTCTGGTTTGCCACCTTAGTGGTATAAAAACCAGTAATCTGCCTCAAACAAGCTCCCGGAGCCATCCCCCGCATCATTTCTCGTTCCTACACGTCATTAACTGCCCTCAACTATTGGAAAATACCCATATTATCTTATTAGAAATTACTGCCTCCTTGCACAAGCGATAATGGCCTCTATTGACAAACCACCCTTGGGAATAGAGGAAATATTCCTTTGTGTGTTCGCGAGGGAGTAAGTGCCATACCGTTGTTATTACTTGTATTGGTGTGAACATAGGTGTACTGGAAGTGGCAATTTTCATTACAACTGCTTCCATCAAAGATGATATTTATGATGAAAGGGTGTCCTCGCAAAGTTAGTTTAGATCAATGTTTTTGTAGGTACTTGACAAGTATAGGGATATACTCGATGGAGCACTTAAGGACGGAAAGGTCATGTGACCTCGAAATCAAAACTTCTCTAGACATAGTTCGATTCGACAAGGATCCCCGAAGGGGTAAGCTGAGGTGTATAAGTAGTTCCCACACACCCAATTTCCTCCAGATATATAATTTAGATGCCGACGTGACAGGTGGCGAGTCCATCGTCGTTACATAAGCACGACTATACATACGCCTTTGAATTGCTTCTCAGACGTATGCAGGTTTCCTCTCGATGTTTTCCTTGATCGTAAAGCTGGTAGTGTGACTAATCACTGTACTAAAGTTCAGAAAACAGATTGGTACAGTTGGGATTCGAACTTGCAACACGAACCACCACGGATATACTTCTCTAAAATATTTTTTTCAAAACACAGGTACACTTATTACATACATTTATCAGGTTATTATTTAATAAAAGATATCTTACCAAAAAAACACTAACGTAACCTCAGCTTTTTATTCCGTAACTGCGCTTTAATTGAAGTTTGAAACACGCTCCAAAGTCTTCCAGTATTGTCTTATATCTATGTCTCCAATCCAATAGGTAAGTGTGTATGTGTGGTGATTAGAACTTGTGTTATCTCTGGTTGCCACGCGTTGTCATATACATTTTTGGGGACAAATATCGAACGAGGAAGACACATTAATATCATGAGTTTTTATGGAGTCGCACGCAGATGTTTGCTAACATCTTACAAAGCGGCAGAATCTTACACATACATATCATCACATTGATGCCAAGATTCAAAATCAAATTCAAAATACTTTAATACACATACACCTCGATGGGCACTGATAAAACGTCGAAAAAGGTGGACGGTTCGGGTTGGTCGTTTCCATAAAGAAGAACCGGCACGAAACTCCATGGTTACTCTTTTGAAGGTTCGAATCCTGGCGGTCTGTGCTAATAAGAATTTTAGAACTCTAGTACAGTGAATTTTTACACCTCGAGCTTGATAGTGAAGGAAAACATCGTGAGAAATCCTGTATATATTTGAGATGAACCTCAAAGTCGTGCCTACATATGTCTGACTCTACGTATTTGAGAAACGGTGACAGACTCGCCATCATGTTGGCACCTAAATACTACTTCGGCATACAGAAGGCGTGTCACCAAACTTCTGCCTACCCTTGTGCGAAGACGTGTTTCGTGGTCTATGCTAGGATATACATACGTACGTATGTACCTATGTTAATGTGTGAAATTTTACCAAGGTGTAATTATATAAAATGATTTTATATTCAGGAAGCAATCTTATCGTACCCCCTTTAAGGCGCGACGCTACGAAGCCTTCGAAATTCCGTTCCAAAATACCGATCGCCGGAAATTAATAAAACCAAACGACATGAATGTAATGAAATGTCGTTAAACGCACAATTAGCCTCCTCCAAGTTGGAAAAATCCATTAATTCAATCGTTAAATCTTATCTGTCACCCCCTAATTAAAACACCCCCTTGGCTTCCGATATTGGGGGTGAATCGACACACACAGCTTAAGGTGGCTTGATAACTTAACACGAGGCTGTTGAGCTTCATCAACTGTTGTTTAAGATGCACAAAGTCTTTCCAGTTTCCATTTTGATACGTATACCTTCAGCCACCGCATCTCTCGCCATCGATGGGGAATTCATCCCCATACCTTGGAACCGCAAAATTCTCGCAGTGCGCGGTTTTAAAGGAGTTTCCTTCCGTTAACGCTCAGTCTGTGGAATTAACTCCCCGTTGAGATTTTCCTAGAGTGTACAGCATACAGTGAAGTTCTTCAAGAAGGGTGTGAAAAGATTTCTGCGCGAGCGATGCCCCTAGTATTGCAGGCATAGGTGGCGATAACCGCTTACCATCAGGCGGACGGCATGCTTGTTAGACACCCCAGTTTTTTTTATAAAAAGATACATTGCTTCGCCGTTCGCCGTCCAGCGCCGTTTCTCAAGCATGATTATATAGGTATGCAGAATTTCTCTCGATGATTCCCTTCACCGTAAAGATGGTGTGGCTATAAACTGTACCTACTTAAGTTCATAAAAATCATTGGTACAGTCGGGGTTCGGGCTTGCAATCTTTGTATTGAGGGAAATGCGCGAATCACTCGGCCACCACGGCTCCTATGTATAAATCCAGCCATTAATATAACTGTGCCAAATAAAACATTTGCGTTCAGTAGTGTTTAAGAGGACGAGATTTCTAAAGAGAGATAAGCTTTCTAGACTCTAGATTGGAGATATTTATCTCTCTATATAATGATGATATGTTAATGCGTTTTTTTAATTTGTTTTTATATGTTTTCTAATGCTTAAAAGGTATGCTATTGAACGACATGTGAGCAGTCAAGACAAAGGCCGGAATCCTTGGCGTAAAAGTACAGCTAAAGGGCGACATAATGGGGGTGGATCCGCCATTTTATTTTTAATGTTTATTGCTTTTTGCGAGATAAATTCTTCCCCCAGAGACGAGGAATCAATGCGGTTGAGCCTAAGTAGTGGGCGCTACTATTTGTTTGTAATACAGTCACCATGACACAAACAATTCTCGAGAGATCGAGATTTCGAGAGATCTAGCGACCCGCCCCGGCCTTGCTCGGGTTTTGTTTTGTTATATCTCAAATTACCGTAGCGACATAAGTGAAAGCTCCCAGACAACTTGTCTTTTTCACGTTTGAAATAATTACAAAAAATACGAAATAATTACGAAAATGTTACGCTTATTATACGCTTAGATCTTCCTCATTAATTATACTGTCTTGGTGAAAACCTCATGAAAATCAGTACAGTAATATAGTAATTTATAGCCAACATATAGGCAGACGATGCAGAGATGATATATAGTTATTAACAAAATAATAATCAAAAAAAATTGTAGCGTCACGGGACGCTTGACAGATGTGAAACATCGCAATTATATTGTACAAGTAATTAGCATACAGGAACAGATTACGACAGGAGGTTAATACATATATGATATTTTTCCAGAACATGATAAACATGGTGAATGGAGCTTTGCACTCCTTCATGGGCAGTCGGAATGTGTCTTTCAAGGCTCGTTTGGCTGTGCATGGGGGAGTGTTGGTTCCGACACTCATGTACGGAAGTGAAAGTTGGGTATGGCAGAAGAAGCATGAAAGCCGAATAAATGCAGTTGAGATGAGAGCGTTAAGAAGTATGATAGGAGTTAAACTGAGTGACAGGATAAGAAATAGTGAGATAAGGAAACGTTGTGGTCTGAAAGAAGATGTAGTGACAAAAATTGAGAAAGGTATGCTGAGATGGTTTGGCCATGTCGAGAGAATGAATGAAGAACGATTGACGAAAAAAGTGTATAAGGCGAGTGTGAATGAAAGTGTTGGAAGGGGTAGACCTAGACGTCCGTCTAGACCAAATTAGGGACGTCTTGAAAAAAGGTCAGGTCAAGAGTACCCTAAACCGAAGAGCATGTATGAAGAGAATAATGAAAGTGGACGAAGCGAAAGAAGTATGTAAGAATCGTAGCAAGTGGAAAGAAGTGGTCTCTGCCTACCCCTACGGGAAAGAGGCGTGATTATATATGTATGATAACAGTTTATTAAATAATGTACTTTCATAAACTACAAAAAAATATTTTGTGACAAGTCAATTAGTTTAATCACTGATTAAAAGTTGGTTAGAATAGCTTCGGTAGTACATAGTTATATTCATATAGCGTGGCGACGCGTCGCCACGGCATGCGTCGCCACGCCACCAATCGGTTTTACGTGCGGCTATAGATGTTTCACATCAAAACATCAAAATTTCATTCCATAGCCTGAGCGTTCGTTATTTTTTAACTATATTTCGTTCGAGTTTACCTCACACCAATATCGCACCTATTTGAGTTCTGTAGTAGGGGTTCCGGTAGCCATTTGGGCACAGATGTTTTCTATGTTAATTCTATTGTTTTTTCTGTTAATTTTTATGCTTCTTTCATGCTCGATTTAGTCAGTTTGGCCGTTCGCTTCAGATTAACGTTAATGCGCCCAGAAGAAATCTTAGCCTGCCATATTCACAAGCTCTCAGCATCGAATCTTTTTGGGGATGAGAACCATTTTTAATGGATTCTTAAGAAGATTCACTCAACGGTGCATGCTATACATATTAATTAAAATATTTTTCATTACTCGAAGCCAAATGTTAGCAAGACTTGGTATTTAGTTGAGTTAACAGTTTTATCAACCGTGATGGCTGAGTTGTTTAGAAATCGCCTCCAATGCATTGATACCAAGTGAATGCCATAGAATCCCTACTGAAGCAATTAGTTTTTCTGAACTTATGTACAGTGATTAGTCACACTACGAGCTTTACGGTGAAGGAAAACGTCGAGAAGAAACCTGCTTACGTTTGAGTAGGAATTCAAAAGAGGTATGTACATTCTTGATTGAGTATCGTGAAAAGTGTCTGGACTTCACTACTTCCTATCCTTTGGTAACTCAATAGTCGGATTGGGATAAAAAATTGCCTAATTTTAGATAAATCAATAATTACGGGTGAAACCAATTATTCCTCATGACATTTCAAACATACTAAACAACTGCCCTCAAATCCTCACGCCTTCCCACAAAGGTCCCCGAAGGGGTAGGCAGAGGTGTATAGGTAATACCCACACACCCACTTTCCGCCAGAGGTATATTAGGTGCCAACGTGACATATGGCGAGTCCATCGCCGTTACTCAAGCACGACTATACATACGCCTTTGAATTTGTTCTCAGACGTATGCAGGTTTCCTCTCGATGTTTTCCTTCACCGTAAAGCTCGTGGTGTGACTAATCACTGTACTTAAGTTCAGAAAAACTCATTGGTACAGTCGGGATTCGAACTTGCAACCTTTGCGTCGCAGGCAACTGCTCGAACCACTCGGACACCACGGCTCAACTGCCCGACTAACAAAAATGACCATCGTATCTCTAAAGCAATACTCCACTGCCTACCTTTCTCATCAAACCATTTGTCTACTCCAATAATGAGTATTAAAAAAAATTAATCCCAACCGAAAGCATTCGTAAGCAAGACAACCGGAATTATATAACACCCCCCCATGCCCCACCCCCCAAATCCATCTCGGGATTAACGTTAAGAACTGCATTTAAAAATTCGAAATGTACTCGACACTAGGGACTGAGGGATACATTCGAAACATCATTGTTTTAATGAAGACACTTCGGCTAATTTTAATATATCGACTAGTTTAAAAAAGGTACTAAAAATTGGCATGTATATCCTCATATTGATGAATGTGTATGAAATGAAAGAGGTCTGTAAGTTGTAATTCTGGAGAGAACTGGCGTTGCACTTCCCCTACTTGCCACTTAAGGACCTCGGTATGATGCTGAATGTGTGTGTTTCTGGACATCACACAATGTCAACTGCCTTATCTAGGCAAACTTTGTACTATGGGTATAAGCGGCTTATATATAGATTTAAAGAGCCCTGTTGACCGAGTGGTTCAAGAAGTTACATACAACACAAATATTACAATTTGAATCCCAACTGTATCAATTAGTTTTTCTTAATTTAAGTATAGTGATAAGTCACACCGTCGAGAATAGAAGAGGAAAGATGATAGGCCACCTTATACGACATGATAGCTTTTTCAGAAATATTTTAGAAGGAAAGGTAGAGGAGAATAGAGGAAGAGGAAGACCAAGATATACATGGGTCAGATCAAGGAAAAAAATTCTCTCATGACGTGTAAGGAGGTCAAGGAGGTTGCGCTGGACAGAAGCGAATGGAGAGGACTGCATCAGAGACGCCGACAAGAGCCCAGCTCTTAAATTTGTGATGATGATAAGTCACACCACGAGCTTAACAGTGAAGGTAAACATCGAGAGGAAACCTGATTACGTTTAAGAAGTTCAAAGGCGTGTGTATAACGGGCGATGGTATGTAGGTCTAGAGAGAGCTGGTGCTCTATACTCTTTGCCTACCTGGTTAGGGACTCGGCGTGATGGTATGTATGTATGTATGTACTAGAGTACGAAATAGATAGATAGATTTTGTCAAATAACAGTAAGCCAGACAATTTAAAAAAATGCGAGCATGTGTGTGGAGATTAATCAATGAAACCACTACTTTTAGTACACACACAGAACTACTCTTTCACCCTACCCCGGGAAGAGCTCGGTATGAAGATATGTATGTACTCGCATTAAATTTTTTTGCCGGCGGCGGGTATCGAACCACTAAGATCGTACCAGCTATGTGACTAGTGAACCTGAACTTTGAACAAGATGTCGGTACTAGCATTGAATTAAATATTTATAAAAATGGCTTCATCCCTGGATTAACAAAACGGGGGGTTTTTTTTTAATCTGTCATTTTGCAAACTAAAAATTCGCCCCCTTCTCCCCCACAGCAGCTTCCTATGGGATCGATGGGGGCAATTAATCTGTGTTTAACGTGCCCCCGAAATAAAAAGCAGCTAATCAGCAGATTGCCTCAGGTTTTCGTAGGCTCACTCAAGGGCTAAAATGTTTGTCCCCTTGCGATTTGGTTGTCATTTTGATGGCGATGCATTTTTCCATGGAAGTAGCGTTTTTAATTTGTGTTCCCAATAAATATGCGTGAATTTCATTAAAATCTTTTTGCTTCATAGAAAACTTAAAAGCAGAATACCTCACGGCATATTTTGAAGTTTTACTTAGAGATTAATGCGTAAAGTTTTAAAAGACATTGAATCACTAACACAGTTTTTTTATCCCTAACGTGGCAAAATGCCTCTGAAGGTAAGCCTAAGTGGTTGCCAGTGGACGCTTGCAACACTAAAGGTAAAGCTCGCTTGTCTTCGCACACCCTTCTTGAAGAACTCCCTTTTATATCACTCCTTACTTGGCGGGGACTTTATAGCTTGTCATTGGAATATTTTATTTCGTTTCAGCTAATCAATTGACAAACAGCTTCATACACTGAAGGCTGAAACAAAGAACCGTAGAGCAACTGGAACGGCAGTTGGCAAACTATTAGTGTCCTGGCAACTTCCCGCGAAGTCGATACAAGAGCAATAAATAATGAACGGCGTAAATAAGTACAAAGAATTTGGCAGTCACTGTGTCCAGTGCATCAGATCTAGAGAACTAGAAGTGACTCCATGTATGGCAGGCCTAGGTTGCCCAGGACGTAATGAAACAACTTACTAACATTATGGATGTTCGCTCTCCTCTCTCTGTCTACCGCGTGGGGGATTGCGCGTAAGAGAGGTAAGGCATAACGGGTTTCCCGTTCGAATTTGGAGCTGCCCGACTGGGGCAGGACCTCCACCTTATAGAAGTCCGTAGCCAAATAAGTCATTGTTTCTGTGTTGTGTTCCTACGTATAACTCTTCGTTCACAGAGTGGCCACACGCAAGAAGTATCGTTTACGTTTTTTTTACTATTCAAAAACAAATCCTATTTGGTAAACTAGCTAATAAAACCAGCTAATATTATATCATTTAAATAATAATAAATACCTTGGGACAATTCCACACAAATTGACCTAGTCCCAAACTAAGCAAAGCTTGTGTTATGGTAACTATATTAGTAATAATAATAATAATTAAATTTATTCGCTTCCATGTTTCTCCTGTCAACGGTGGTTGACTGGTAGAAAATGCTTTAGCATTAAGTCCACCATTGTACTTGAATTGTGCATAAATATTAAATAAATAAATAATATATCCTCACGCCTTCCCACAAGGGTCCCCGAAGGGGTAGGCAGAGGTGTATAGGTAATACCCATACACCCACTTTTCGCCAGAGGTATGTATATTAGGTGCCAACGTGACAGATGGCGAGTCCATCGCCGTTACTCCAGCACGACTATACATACGCCTTTGAATTTCTTCTTAGACGTATGCAGGTTTCCTCTCGATGTTTTCCTTCACCGTTCAGCTCGTGGTGTGACTAATCACTGTATTTAAGTTCAGAAAAAATTCATTGGTACAGTCGGGATTCGAACTTGCGACCTTTGCGTCGCAGGCAACTGCTCGATCCAATCGGCCACCACGGCTCTTATCTTATTATATCTATATTAGTATATATACATAAATACAAAGAACATCCAAGACTAAGGTGAAAATACTCGTGTTCATCGCACAAATATCAGCCCTCAGCGGGATTCGAACCCGCGACCGCGACCGTTTCGCAGTCAGGAGCTCTAACCACTAGATCTACACTACACTAGGTCGACAAATATATAAAATATTTCAAGAAATATTGTTAGGATGATAAAATAAAAACGTTGTCACATCCAGATCTATATTGCTGTGTACAGTCCAGTTTGTTAGCGCAAAACTTGGACAATAATCGCTAATGGACCGTTGCAGTGGTCACAACTCATGTCCTATGACCATTCCTGGGCTGGTCATTTAATGGGATAATTTGTCGATAATATTACAGTATACGTAACGGGCATCTACGAGCTTGTTCGACCATTTGAATGGGAGCACTAATCTTATCTGTGGGAATTGTGCGCCATTAAATCTATTGTTATAGCGATCACTTTTAACTTTGATTCCCAGTGAGTATTTAGAACTTCAGGTTAGCAACCAGCTTGCTTGCCACCTATTGGAGTTAAAATAAAATCGAGTTGAAATAATAATAATAAAACCTTTATTTATTATTTAAAGGAACTTCGCAGTATTGATAACTAATTACCTAGATTGACTTTTTAAAAACAAAATTGTGGGTATGGGAATAATAGGACATCGTCAACGAGGTAACAAACAGTGTCTGAAGGTAAGTTGGCGATGCCCACAGCTACCTTCTACCACCAAAACTCTTTCCATCAACGAGGAATATATCCCAAAAACTTGGAACCAAATTAGGTTCCTTCCGCAAAGGCAGAGTGAACTCCCGATAGAGGATTTCTGTAGAAAGTGCATGAACTTCTTTAAGAGTGTGAAAAAATACCTGTAAGGTCGGCAGCGTTCGAGCTCCTCGTTTTATAAGCGTCCCTATGTGACGGTGGCCGCTTGCCATCAGATGGACCGTCTGCTTGCTTACCTTGGTGATCTGTCACAAAATATATAGCCACTTAACGAATCTTTTAAGCACCTATTTCATTCTTGTTGCCGAACAGCAGTGCCATACATTTAGCTTAGAGCTGGCACGTGTCTTAAGCACCCAGATTTATAAGTTCACTACTTATATGCACATGCAATTGACGCATGAATGTTCACACTGTGAGACCTCGACTGCACCTCAAATGATTATAGGAGTCTTAGTGACCGGATGGTTAGAGAAGTATCTTCACGCTTTCTGTACGATGTTATTGCTGCACCTCAGTGGGTGATAAATGTATTGTCGATTTTAGTTCACCACTTCCCATTAGATGGCACTAGCTGCGTTTTAGAACGCGCTATTATGGGCATCCGTATTTGGTTATGGTTTTTGGTTCCCTAGTTTTGACTCTGGTCTTGTTTAGTTACCTTTAGAAGACCATTTGTTTGTTTACACCCGAACACCCTTCACAGAATGGTTCTTGAAAGGGTAACCAGAGGTGTAACACGAGACATTTATTCAAGAGGGTGGAGGAGGTGGAAGGGTGGAGGGTGGAGAGTCCTCTAGTTAGTCTTAGTAATTCTCCTGAAAATTTTAAATTGTAGTTATTTGAATTTAAATCGAGTAAATATATATTAATACTAGTTGTCCCGCCCAGCTTCGCTTGGATGAAAAATTAAATTTCCTGAAACACGATCGCAGCGCCACCTATCGGGTCCAATTGCGAATCTAAACCATTCCCAGATCCCCTTGAACACACACAAAAAATTTCATCAAAATCGGTCCAGTCGTTTGAGAGAAGTTCAGTGACATACACACTCACAGAAGAATTATATATATAAAGATGAAAATTAAAATTTCCGCAGGAGTCATTTGGTATTGGTATTTGGTAAGAAATTCTAAGACATAAGACATAAGCACGTATCGCGCTTAGGAAAATTCGATAGACTGGTCGTCCGTCGCATATTCTCACTGCTAAGAATTTCTTCTCAAACATATTATGCAGGTTTCTCCCTCGACGTTTTTATTCTCCATAAAGCTAGTGGTGAGATTAATCACCCTACTTAAATTCATTAAAACTTAATGGTTAATTTGCGAACTTGCACTGCAATCGTTGCAGGAAACTACCCGAACCAATCGGCCTAGCTACGGTATTTTTTATAATTATTTGATATTACTTTGGTAAAACTTCAAACTATACTATAGCGAAACAAAATCAAGTTTAATACGAACGGCGTCGCTTAAACTAGTCGCCAAGTATGAGCAAGCGACGCATAAGGGTAGTTTCACACCGGCCGTGATGCAATCGCGCCGGTGAGCCCACCTTAGACACCATCCTTTATCCGCACTCACCATCCTTTATCCGCACTCACAATTAGTTCCTGTGAGATGCCACGTAAAACTACACGACAATAAACGCTGTAGAGTCGGCATTAATAATAATAAAATTTGATTGTATATATCTTAAATTGTTACACCGAAGTAATAGACCATAACTTTTTTTTATAGATAAATAGATTCTAAAATTTCAAATAAAAACGCATATATGGTCGTTTTATTAACAATAAATATTTGCCATGCCATAATTTTTGTCCAATGTAAAACCGGTTTTTACTGGTTACGGGTTTTATTAGTTACAAAGATGTAACAAGCATATAATGGTATGTTACTTATAATAATTCAAGAGTACAAAAGAGACCCTAGACCTAAAAATGTGTCTTTGAAGCAACTTGAACATTCTTGTTATATAATTGCAGTACATGTAGCGAGATTGCCTCTGTAGCGAGACAAGCATACAAAGAAATCAGCGTTTATCTTTTATTGACGACCAGTTTAATTATACATCGTTAGCCAGTCGACTCCACGCCACTCGCTGTTCGTAGCTAAGTCGTCTCGTCGCAGAAGTCGTTAGTAACAAACTCCACACATTTGTGTCACCGGATACAATCCCATTATAATTTTAAATTTTAAGCTCATTTATTTATGTTTATGCCCAATCCGCCGGTGTGCGCAATCTTTGATGCGCTTTTAATACGAGGAACTTTTAATCTTTCTTGAAGAGTTTTGTTCAGAGCTTTTCTAATATAACACGTTTTCACCATAATAATAATAAGAGCCGTGGCCGAGTGGTTGCCTGCGACACAAGGATCGCAAGTTCGAATCCCGATTGCACCGAAGAGTTTTCCTGAACTTTAGTACGGCGATTAGTCACACCACGAGCTTTACGGGGAAAGGACTCGCCATCTGTCACGTTGGCACCTAAAATATATCTTTGGCGGAAAGTGGGTGTGTGGGTAATACCTATACACCTCTGCCTACCCCTTCGGGGACGTTTGTGGGAAGGCGTGAGGATGTATATATAATTAATCACAACTCGATCTTCGCGATGAAGGAAGACAAAGAGAGGGAATTAGAATACGCTTGAGAAGAAATTCAAAGGCGTATGGTCGTGCTTCTGTAAATTAGACGTGTATTTGATTAAAATTTGATAACTACACACCTCTGCCTGCCCTGAGGAGACCCCTTTCAAAAGTGAACATAAAGAAATTTTTTGGTCATCACATAAATATCTGCTCTCAGCGGAAATCGAACTCGCGACCTCATCTTTCGCAGTCAGCAGCTTTGACCACTAGACCAGTGCCGTCTGATATATATCGAGTGAGTATTTTTTTATTCAAGCAGAACATTAATAAATTAAATTCGTGAAAGAATGAAACTAGGATCGTCGTTTTAGCAAAAGAGAAGATAAATTGAATTTCTGACCCTAGCGTGAACCCACCGAAGAATCAATAAGAGAGTCATGATGATGAATACAAGTGTGAAATCTGGAAGAAGAGGCATAGGAAGACTACGTACCAACTTTTTTTTTTTTTATACTACAAGAGTGGCAAACAAGCATACGGCCCACCTGATGGGAAACGGTTACCGTAGCTTATTTATGCTCACGATACCGAAGTATCACTTGCGCGTTGCCACTCTGTGTTCGGAGAGTTATAGTGTGTTGGCAGCATAAGGTTTAATCCCTCTGCTTCCAACACAATGTAACAATCCTCCCCCCTCCCCAAGGAGCTCATTACTGGAAACGTTATTCACCACGTAGGAACACAACACAATAAATTGTGTTATTTGGCTACGGACTTCTATAAGGTGGAGGTCCTGCCCCAGTCGGGCAGCTTCAAATTCGAACGGGAAACCCGTTATGCCCTACCTCTCTTAAACTACCTAGATCAAATCGATCATACACTCAAGGAAGGGAACGTCAAGAGTACTCAAACCCGACGAGTAGTAAAGCGACTGATGTCGATGAAGCGAAAGTCGTCTGTATGTCGAGAGACGACTAGCTTTCGCTGCCTACGCCGTAAGGGATACATACTTGGTATACCATAGTACATGGTCCGTGTAAACTACTACTACAAACTATCTCAGAAGATAGAAGAAAGAAAATAAAAGAAAGATAGGCTTTCCGAGATATAAACCTCATGTGGTCACACTAGGAACAGTTTGATAATAATAATATTTCCCTGAAACACAACGTCCTCAATCACACCGAAATGTAAAATAAAAACATCATTAGCCGTCCGCGCTAAATTATGAAATAATATGCGTCGCGCAGGTGTGCCCCCGCCCTATTGTACGCCACTTTTTTCTCATATTTTTAGGGTTGCATGGGGAAATAGGAAAACGCAAGATTTATATATTTATATACAATATAAATAATATAAATATATAATATAATATATCCTCACGCCTTCCCACAAGGGTCCCCGAAGGGGTAGGCAGAGGTGTATAGGTAAAACCCACACACCCACTTTCCGCCAGAGGTATATTAGGTGCCAACGTGACAGATGGCGAGTCCATCGCCGTTACTCAAGCACGACTATACATACACCTTTGAATTTCTTCTCAGACGTATGCAGGTTTCCTCTCGATGTTTTCCTTCACCGTAAAGCTCGTGGTGTGACTAATCACTGTACTTAAGTTCAGAAAAACTCATTGGTACAGTCGGGATTCGAACTTGCGACCTTTGCGTCGCAGGCAACTGCTCGAACCACTCGGCCACCACGGCAAGATTTATACAGCAACAATTGTTGTTGTAAATGTAAATTATATGTAATTATCTTATATAAATAATATATCATGATTGTGACGGACTCACCATCTGCTTCGTTAGCGTGTTGATGTATGCAATATTGTTTTATATTTACTTAAAAACCCCCTCCCATGCACTTTTTTATCGGCCCTTATTATTATTATCTTTTTATATATAAACTATATAATTTTTTTATATAAAAACTATATAAAATAAAACCGTGGTGGCCTAGTGGTTCGAGCAGTTGCCTGCGACGCAAAGGTCGCAAGTTCGAATCCCGACTGTACCAATGAGTTTTTCTGAACTTAAGTACAGTGATTAGTCACACCACGAGCTGAACGGTGAAGGAAAACATCGAGAGGAAACCTGCATACGTCTGAGAAGAAATTCAAAGGCGTATGTATAGTCGTGCTTGAGTAACGGCGATGGACTCGCCATCTGTCACGTTGGCACCTAATATACCTCTGACGGAAAGTGGGTGTGTGGGTATTACCTATACACCTCTGCCTACCCCTTCGGGGAGCCTTGTGGGAAGGCGTGAGGATATATTATTATTATTATATTATATAAACTAGTTGTCCCGCCCAGCTTCGCATGGGTGAAAAAATAAAAGCCGTCTGTGGCTTTCGCAGGGGCTCTACCTTTCTGGTCCAATTGGGAATCTAAACGAAAATTTCATTATCCAGCCGTTTACGATTCTATAAAGGACACATTCATTTTATATATAGATTTATTATGTACGTGTGTTTGTCACAAAACTGGTAATGAAATTTTCTATGTGACTTCAGGTGGATTCGAGAATGGCTTAGATTCCCAATTAGTGGCACTGCGATCGTCTTTCAGGAACTTAATTTTTTTCACCCTAGCTAAGCTAAGCTATAAGACACAAATCCCATCAAGCTATTGTATGCAGAACCATTCTTAAAAATCTGAGAACTGTAAGTGTTTATTTTGAAATTTCCACATTATTTTACATTTTTGTGAAGTTTCACGTACAATCCGGGGCGTGCATTACACTTGCTGTTATAATTGTGAAATATTATCATTGTGTTTTCATTATTAGACCAAGAGAGAGGGAAAGAAACTGCATAATTAATATTATTATATAATGATGAGCGACTGGACGAGTTGTTCAAGCTGAAATTGCAAGTACTTAAGTACAGTGATCACACCTCGAGCTTTACTCGGGCTTTTAAACATTCTGAGGAAACTTCTAATAGTTTTACAAGAAATTCGAAAACATGTATACTAGTAGAATGTGTAGACAGCTTTTCCCGCAGGGTCGGCAGCGAGCGGGCAATACCCCAAGTGTTGCAAGCGTCCATAGGCGGCGGTAACCACTTACCATCAGGCGGGCTGCATGCTACTTGCAAGGTGTGTCGATTTTCCTGATGAGAAGTGTATAAGTATACCTTTCTGCAAAGATACCATTACTTGTAATTACATTTGACTGCGCCCTGTTAAATATAGAGTTCTATATCCAAATCTAACAGTCCACCTGGGTCGGGGTAAGCTGGGGAGAAATGGCACAGAACACTAATTAAATATACAGGGGAAATATTTAAATAAATTTATAAGGGCCACTACGCGACGTTGCTTAAAACAAATATTATGTCTGCTACACACTTCACGTTGGATTTTAATATCATTACTTGTGTAGTGTTTTTAATTTTATAAAAGCTACGCTCCTTTGTTTGTCCTCTAGTGCTCACGTGTGAGAATTGTGATAAGTTTACACATACGTCCTAATTACCTAATGTGGATGGTATTTCCG
The DNA here is from genome assembly GCA_945859725.1 of Drepana falcataria. Lineage (NCBI taxonomy): Eukaryota > Metazoa > Arthropoda > Insecta > Lepidoptera > Drepanidae > Drepana > Drepana falcataria. Next base: position 1,065,554 of record OX243941.1, on the reverse strand, counting down.
CAGAGGACCGTAGTGGTCGAGTAGTCACAAATATTGCAAGTTTTTCTCAACTTGAATCCAGTGATTGACGACTATCTGGTCTAGTGGTTAGAGCTCCTGACTGCGAAACTTGAGGTCGCGGGTTCGAATCCCGCTGAGGGCAGATATTTGTGTGATGAACACGAGTATTTGTACCTTAGTCTTGGATGTCCTATTTATTTATGTATATATCTATCTATGTAAGTAAATATATCGTTGTCTAGTTACCATAACACAAGCTTTGCTTAATTTGGGACTAGGTCAATTTATGTGGAATTGTCCCAGGTATTTATTATTATTATTAGTGATTAGTCACACCACGAGCTTTACAGGAAGATGAAATACTAGGGTAAACCTGCCAGCGTTTGACACAAAATTCAAATAAAATAAAGAAAATCAAATGTCTATAATGGTGCTTGAGTATCGGTGACGGACTCGCCATCTGGCATGTTGGCACGTGAATATATTTCAGGTGGAAAGTTGCCTTCAGGGTCCTTTGTGGATGCGCATATAAAAAAATGTGAGCCGTCACGGGACGCCTGGCAGATGTGAAACATCGACATTATTTTGTAAAAGTAATATGCAGAAAAGAAAAGATTGTGATAGGAACTAAATATGTCATAATGATAAAATAAAATATTCGGTTTTTTTTTCTAGAAAAACGATGACTATTTATTGGAAAGAAATCGGTTTTACGTGCGGCTATAGATGTTTCACATCAAAAACATGTATTTATATATACGTATCTATATTATTATTTGTACGATCGATTTGATCCAGGTAGTTGGAACGTGGCCTTCCTCTGGCTCTTCTTGTTGACATGATCGATCGGACTCTCAAGGACGGGAACGTTAAGAGTACTCGAAGGCGACGAGCATGTATGAAGAGACTGATGAATGTGGACGAAGCGAAAGTGGTATGTAAGTCTAGAGAGAACTGGCGCTCTATACTCACTGCCTACTCCGCTAGGGACTTGGCGTGATGATATGTATGTATATTATTATTATTTAGAGGCAGAGTTTGTTTCATCGCACTAAACTCAGGAACGACTAATTTGATCTACACTTCTGACGAATAATTCAACATGCCTACTTTTACCGCCGCACCTCTCACCATAGACGGGGAGTTCATCCCCATAACTAGAAACCACAAAGGTCCACTGATTTGTTCAAAGGTATTTCCGTCCGCCGTGGAAAAACCCCAGGTGTTGCAAACTTCCAAAGGTGGCGGTAACCACTTACCATCAGGCGAGCAGCTTGCTACTTTGGCACCCCAGTCGTATAAAAAAGACACCGTAGTATATTAAGAGGGGCTTTATTGGCTTCAAAAATGTAAATTGCAGACATTCCTCACTCGTTGATTCCATTCGTTCCCGTTCATTCGATATTGCGGTGCTTATCGCAAGACGTGATGTTAATTATGTGGAAGCCTGTTTGATGATCAATAAAGTCTTATTTATAGCATTGTGATGGAGAAGAGTTAGGCGAGCCACTTTCATTACAACCCTGTTATTACCCGGCCTCCTTTTATTCGATAATGAAAGAAAATATATTGAGCTATCTGGCTGGAATTTGACAATATATTTGTGACAATTTAGATGACTGACGTCCGTTAACGGATGTGAGGAAATGAAGAGATAGAAGCTTAATATATCTAGAGAGAACTGGCGCTTTTCTACCTACCCCGTGAAGGACTTTGCATGATTTGTGCCTATATGAAAGTATACTTTGAGAAATGTGAAAAATTGTTAAAACTATGTAAGTCTAGAGAGAACTGGCGTTCTATACTCTCTGCCTACCCCGTTAGGGACTCGGCGTGATGATATGTGTGTATGTATGTTAAAAGTTATCTTTTTTGGGTGATGGGTCGCTCAGCAGCCTTAACGCGATAACTGAAATTGCGACAGTCACTGTGGAATGTGGGTATTATTCTAACATTGTCAACGCTTTGGCTGATGTGTATACCTATATATCGTAAGTATTCCTAATTAACAGCAGTTACCGCCAATGCCGTCTCAAAAGACTACTAAATCCCCTGCTGAATTAAAAAATGCGCAATCGAAAAGGATAATATATTTTTCCGAAACCCTTTCTTCAGGCAGACTTTCCCAACCAATTTATAGACACTTTGGAAGTTGAAGGGATAAAAAGATACATTTATTTGGGCAAGTTGTTACACGGGGTGGCCAGGAGAGGGTTAAACGGCGATTTTTTCCCTATTTTCGCTGCAACAGATTTAGGCAGTGCCCTCGGCTAGCAAGGGGTGGGAAATGGCGTTCCGATATACTTATCGTGATCTAAGAATGGGAGATCTAAGAAAACTTTATTGTAAGCATTTATATGTACAACAACAAGCTTTTCTGAACTTAACTAAGTAGAATGATTAGTCACACCCCGAGCTTTACGGTGAAGGAAAACATTAAGAGGAAACCTGCATACTTTTAAGAAGAAATTCATAGACTTTTTGGGAAACGGCGCTTGAATCGCCATCTGTCACGAATACGTCCAAGTATATTTCAGGCGAAAATAAGGTGTTACCTTCACGTGTGAGATGGCGTGTAGCTTAATTATATTAATTTTAATAGCTTATACCTATATTTATGTGCTCAAGAATATATATTTTTTACACAAAAGACTTGGAACTGCAAGCTTGAAATACGTTCATTTACTAATCCTTTATTAATATATCATTATTAATTAAATAATATTAATATATCATATAAGTATTTGTCCAGTTAAAGGTAATTTGTATTCGACCATGGCCCATAATCCAGTAAAGCGAGTCTATATTAAGGTATAAGAACAGAGTCTGGGTGCAGATTATGCACCATTTAGAAAAAAAATACGTTATTTTCTGGTTTTTTTTTGTAAACTTATGTACATATCTTCTTTAAAAAATGCTTTACTTAACATCCCCAATTTTTCCCAAATTAACAAACTGACCACTACACCTTAAACCCACCCAAATTGAAACAGACCCTAACCCTTCCGGAGCTATCCATATCAATTGTACACGTGATTTATCATCGTACATAAACCAAACAAAAGTATCGGGACACCCCGTTGAGAGTGGATCTTCGATAAATAAAAGTGGACTTGTAGGGAAAAACATCCGACCGCAAACAGACCGACTTCCGAACGTGGATATTTATGGAGAGAAGGGGTGTTTTATTGCTCGATGTACCATTTTAACCCACTTGCCCCCGGCTATCGGCACTTTGTAGTTTTGCTGTTACACCGTAGTGTAATGAGCATTCTACAATTTGTTTTTAATGCAAAATTTTTGATTATATTTTCCCTCTTTCACAGCGGTGGGAAGGCCCTCTGCTGCGTCGCTGGGTAAGCATCCACACCGTTTGTAATATAGGTAGCTTTATTACTAACACTATTTATTAAGTTATCTTGTATGCTAACACTATGGACTCGTGTCTGAAATAAATGATTTGAATTTGAATCAGAGCTGCATAACGGATTAGATGTAATTTGACACAGATATAGTTTGTTAGCTGGAATAACTAGGTACGTTTTATTACAGAAAAAAGCCTGATACAAAATCTACCTGCGTACCTAATTTACGTGAGTGAAACAGCGGTACAGCTATAATAATATTTTCAATATATAATATACTAGCTGTCCCGCCCAGCTTCGCTCGGGTGAAAAAGTTAAATGGCCCGTAACACGATCGCAGCGCCACCTATTGGGTCCAATTGTAAATCTAAACCATTCTCGAATCTAGCTTAAGACACACAGAAACACACAGAAAGCTTCGCCCGGGTAAAAAGGTAAAATTCTTGAAACTCGATCGCAGCGCCACCTATCGGGTCCAATTTAATATAGCCTATGTTACTCGGGGATAATGTAGCTTTCCAAAGGTGAAAGAATTTTTGAAATCGGTCCAGTAGTTTCGGAGCCTATTCATTACAAACAAACAAACAAATCTTTCCTCTTTATAATATTAGTATAGATATCCTCCCGCCTTCCCACAAGTTTTTAGGTAGTACTCCACACACCCACTTTTCGCCAAGATATACATTATAGGTGCCAACGCGACAGATGGCGAGTCCATCGCCGTTACTCAAACACGACTATACAAACGCCTTTGAATTGCTTCTCAGACGTATGCAGGTTTCCTCTCGATGTTTTCCTTCACAGTAAAGGTTGTGGTATGAATAATCCTTGGACTTAAGTTCAGAGAACTCATCGGTGCATTTGGAATTCGAACTTGCAATCTTTTCGTTGGAGGCTCGGTTACCAGTCTTATACTATCTGAAGCTATCGGTATGAAGAACTATAACCGTTTACTATATTTTAAAAAAAAGCTTACAATACCACACGAATAAAGTTATAGACATCACACATAATTGTATCAGAACGCTTGGAGTCTTGTGAGGGTCAGTATGCGAGAGAGTCAACTATTTTGTAATCTTTTTTTGTATATGTAATAATATATCCTCACGCCTTCCCACAAGGGTCCCCGAAGGGGTAGGCAGAGGTGTATAGGTAATACCCACACACCCACTTTCCGCCAGAGGTATATTAGGTGCCAACGTGACAGATGGCGAGTCCATCGCCGTTACTCAAGCACGACTATACATACGCCTTTGAATTCCTTCTCAGACGTATGCAGGTTTCCACTCGATGTTTTCCTTCACCGTAAAGCTCGTGGTGTGACTAATCACTGTACTTAAGTTCAGAAAAAACTCATTGGTACAGTCGGGATTCGAACTTGCGACCTTTGCGTCGCAGGCAACTGCTCGAACCACTCGGCCACCACGGCTTCTTTTGTATTTTGTACATATAAATTATTATTAACTTTTGTATAATTGTTTTAATTATTGTAATTGGGGTTCGTTATAGATATCAATAAATAAACATAGGGCATCCAGGATATAGGTGCGTCGGTGTGACTGGAGGCCTTCCCTATTCGACGTTTGGAAAAATAACTTTATTTTATCAGCATATTTATTCGCCATAGTGGCCCTTATGTCCGATAAGGTGATTTTCATACTTATATGGGCCTGTTAGGAAATCGCATTGCTCTCTCCAGGGTGTTTGTATTATGGACTGTATATAATTGAGATGTCAGAACGATATTTCTGTCTGTATTATTGGATAGTATGAAGAGACTGATGAATGTGGACGAAGCGAAAGAGGTATGAAAGTCTAGAGAGAACTGGCGCTCTTTACTCTCTGCCTACAACGTTAGGGACTCGGCATGATGATATGTATGTAAGTGGATGGTTACCAAACTTTAATATAGCCATGGCTCTTATGTGCGTGAAGATAAAAATGTGGAAAAATACATTTCGGTCTTTCTAAGATCCACAAAACACTCCCCAAGTCCCAATGCACTTGATCCCTCCAATCGAGGTCTATTCTTCCACAAATTGTCGGCACGTGAGTCCATACCGACTGATGGACGGGTAGTTGTAAAAAATGGCTGATAGTTAGCTCAAGATTGTTTTGGAAATTGAGAGGTTTCGTACTTTGTACTCGTAAACTGGTTGAAAGATTATACAGCATGGTATTAGTTTTGTATAAATACCTTGGGAGTAAGCAAAGCTTGTAAGGCGTGCTTGAGTGACAGCGATAGACTCGCCATCTGTCACGTTGGCACTAAAACATATCTCCGGCGGAAAGTGGGTGTGTGGGGAATACCTATATACCTCTGCCTACCCCTTCGGGGCATATGCAGGTTTCCTCTTGATGATTTCCTTCACCGTAAAGCTCGTGGTGTGACTGATGACTGTACTTAAGTTCAACTGAAAGATAGTTAATTTTACAAACAGTAGTCTAAGTTGCAAATTTTTTTTTTTTTTTTTTTTATTTGTTTAATGAACACATAACAATTATAACAATGAAGCACACCAAAAACCACTGAGGTTTGTTCGGTATGCCGTGCATTCTGCTTATTACTAATTGGCTTAGGCGACATAGTTCGTTTATTGGATTACAAATCTTAGTGGGTTAAAATTTGTTACCATATAAATAAGTATCTAAGGCTTAAATTATGGAACAATATTTCTTCTTAAATGGAAGGTAGAAATACAAAAAGTCAATTATTAAATATCAAGTCTTATTAAACTCATTAGTACAGTCGGGATTAGAACTTGCAATCTCTGTATTCCAGGCTACTCGAACCACTCAAAAATACATATTTTTGCCAACAAGGCATAAGAGAATGAAAAATAATCTACCCTAGAGTGATCCGGTATTGTAATACCTTAAGAAAAGTAATGTAAGCACCAATATCACGTAGCGTTCAGATTGCATCCATCTACGAATCCCAGTGAGGGTATAACATACCCAATCAATTTGGCCATCTTGGGAAAGCTTACAAGTTTTTCCACATAGCTAATATTGTTAGTCCGACCACGGCTCTCCCGTGGGTCAGATTTGGCCATAAATTGAAGGGCTAAGTGATTTTCCCCTTTCAATCTCTCAATGCCTCGGTGGCCATTTTTTATGGACGAACTAGACTCGTCTTGCGATTTTTTAGGGTTAATAAATCCACCGAAATTTCAGCGGTGGAAGCTCTTGCGGTGATTTGATTTACTTAAGTTTAAGAGCATGTTACGTTTGGACATATAGAAAGAATGAGTGAAGAAAGATTGACGAAACAGATATACAAAGCAAAAGTGTGTGCAAGAAGAGGCAGAGGAAGACCACGTTCCAACTACCTGGATCAAACCGATCGGACGCTCAAGGACGGGAACGTCAAGAGTACTCGAGACCGACGAGCATGTATGAAGAGACTGATGAATGTGAACGAAGCGAAAGAGGTATGCAAGTCTAGAGAGACCTGGCGCTCTATACTCTCTGCCTACCCCGTTAGGAACTTGACTTAATGATATGTATGTATATAAGTTTAAGAGCTGACGACTGGGCCACCATGGCGAAAATGTAACAATGTTATTCATTTATTTATATTTCAATAATGTACGTACCGACCCAGATACTGACGTAACCCAATAGCTCACTGGCTTTGTGTATCCAAGCGCCGTTGTGCGACCGATACGCACCCTGCCCTGTATTGTTTCATTCAATTAAGATCACTACCGTTCTACAAATATAGGGTGGTCATTTTAAACAGCTCTCGATCTACGTTTAAATTACATTATTAAAAAAAAACTTTACTTTCAACTGCAGAAACTGTCAGAAATTATAACGGAAACCTAAGCAGATCCACTCATCATAAATTCGATAATGCCCAAGTGATAATATGTCAAGTATTGAAGTATTGGCCTGTATGTATGTGTGTGTGTGTGTCACCTTTGTATAAGAATAAAACAACGAAATATTATATATATTTTTTCATCAGATAATCTAAAGCGGCAAAATTTTTCGGAACACAATTTCAAGGATCCAAAGCCAAAGTTTTTTACGCAAACAAGCATACGGTCCGCCTGATGGTATGCGGTTACCGCCACCTATGAACGCTTGTAGCACCAGGGGTAATGCTCGCGCAATAAATAATAATAAAAAAACACATCCTTGAACAGCTCCATGTACTCCAGGGACAACTTTGACGGGGAGTTAATTCCGGATGGAAACTCTTGAATTTTTTGGAATCCCAAAAATCTTGTTAATAATTGCGAGTAAGCCTAGTGCGCCAACTAGTATGTATAGTGGATAGAAAACCTGCCACCCTATAAGGATAGTGAATACAATCAGTATCGTGTGACATGTATTGTCCGACAATTGTCACAGGTTGCATTGTGCGGGCCTCGCTTGGCTGGCCGCACATCTGAGACGCTGAAGATGGCCGCCTCTGTTCCGTGGTTCACCTGTTACCTATTATTGTTTGTTTGAATAGCATATGGTGGTGGGAGCTATATGGTTGGACAACCCTGAATAATATCATTTATTTTTGTATACTTAAAAAGCATATGCTCTACCTGACACATAGGTAATACATTTTGCATTCGATACACGCAGATTATCACTCGATGTTTTTGCACTACTGTAAGACTCGCGGTGTGATTAATCATCGTACTTAAGTTTGGAAAACTCATAGACATATAGGTTCGAATTTGTAAACTCAGCATTTCAGAGCCTCCGCAGCTCTTATAATATATATCTTATAATATATATCTTATAATATATATCTCTTATAAATATCTATTACCTACACGTTTAGGAAAACATCGCCCGGGAACCTGCTTACGTTTTAGAAGAGAAACGTATGTACAGTGCTTGAGTAACGGATATGGACTCGCCATCTGTAACGTTGGCACCTAAATATATCTCTGGTAGAAAGTGGGTGTGTGGGTACTACCTCGAATCTCTGCCCACCTTTTCGGTGATCCCTGAGGGAAGGCGTAAAGATGTAACATTTATATTTTTTATGTACATATAAGACACCGCCCAATCAATTAAAATAAAAAATCTCCAACATTTGAGGACTAAAACAATATCATCGTCCATTAAATAATCATATCGACGAGGGATTTAAAAAAGAAAAATTAACATCAAAGATAAACAGAGGTTCGACTCTCGATTCAGAAAAGTACCATCAATAATTAATCACCCATCTCGTCTCGAAATTAGCCACCGTTCGGGGTTAAACAAGGTTTATGCAAAGGAAAAAGTGAATATTTTTTGCATAAGAAACCCGGAGGGAAATTTTATATAGGAACTCGCGCTATCGGCTGGGGACACCGTCATAGAATGCTAGATGAGGCATGAGCGTAGATGATAGATGGGTTATTCATAGTTTCCTGTTATAGAATTAACCTTCATTGTAATAACAGCAGAATATATGAGTTACGAGCCACCGAGCCACAGTCCACCGGAGATATATTTTGTAGATGCGAACGTGACAGATGGCGAGACCATCACCGTTACTCAAGCAAGAGTATACATACGCATTTGAATTTCTTCTCAAACGTATTCAGGTTTCCTCACGATGTTTTCCTTCACCGTAAAGCTCGTGGTGTGACTAATGACTGCACTTAAGTTTACCAAAAATCATTGGAATGGTCGGGATTTCCAAATTGCAACCTTTGTGTAATAATAATAATATTAATAATGTTTATAGTATTACAAAAGTATACGATACATATGATTTTTTACAAACTGTATTCTCCTATTAAGTATAAAAATACCTGTGCCAGGAGAATCGGCCGTTCCAATATAAATTGATTGGTCACTTGTGAAAGTTATTATTACATTTTTTTTCTACATATTTAAATCGTTATGTAAAAGTAAACGTAAGCTACAATATTAAATTAAATTAAATTGAACTATATTATAGCTAATTTAAAATTATGTCAATTGTAGAATGATAAAGAAATTGCACGTATTGAGAGGATAATCAAATCAAGTGCAGATGAAACAGAACACACGCATAGTTCTGTTATTCATTTTGACAGCTAGCGTCACTTGACTCGCGACCAACGTCACACCACTAACTGTAGTCGTACCGGCAGGTGTCCCTTCTAGTCCAGTATTCGCTAGAGCTTCGCCCTCGACCCTAGACGATGAATTAATGAAAAATGAAATCGACTTGGCAAATTTAATTTTTTCCATCCATCCGATCTCCGACTGGCAAATTGTCGCAACGATTAGCGCATTCGCGCGATGCGATTGGAATCGCTTACCATATTGATTGCTCCTTTAGCTTGGTCATCTTACCTCACCTATATACCTAGATATATAGAAGTCCGTAGCCAAATAACACAATTTTTTGTGTTGTGTTCCTACGTGGTGAATAAAGTTTCCAGTAATGACCTTCTTGGTGAGGGGGAGGATTGTTATATTGTGTTGGCAGCAGAGGCTTTAATCCCATTATGCTGCCAACACAGTATAACTCTCCGAAAACAAAGTGGCAACGCGCAAGTGATATTTCGGTATTGAATGTCTAAATAGGCTACGGTAACCGTTTTCCATCGGGTGGGCCGTATGCTTGTTTGCCACTTGTCGTATAAAAGCAAAATATATATTATCACGGTTATTCTCTCTAGACTTACATACCTCTTTCACTTCATCCACATTCATTTATAGTTTAGTCAAATCGACCTGAATCATAGCAATTGAGTTCAAGGAATCATTTAACGGAATCGAGATCTAAATGCTATATATTGTATTTTTTATTTATTTATTTACACACGCATTAACATCCTTACAAAGGTATTTTATATTGTATTTTATACTAAAATATTTTCGCATGAACAAAGAGCAACATATGTGACGTCACAGTTCGCTACCTCACCATATTGATACTGAATTGGAAAACAAACTTAATAAAACACTCTACGCCATCTCTATTAATATTATAATTAAGAGCGAAATTTGAGTGACTGCGAATATTAAATCGAACTATATTGCAGTTTGCGTTGCTCGTTCATTGGAATTCGAAATTCGAGAGAGTTTTAAAGGCACTTAGCGACTGTGGTGCAAAAATAAGTAATACCAGAACAATATTTTTTTTTTTTTTTACTTTTTTTCTACTAAATTAATTATTGTATAATACGTACAACTGTTGAGATACGATTTATATGACATAATTAGAATTTGAACGAATATGAGCTTAATATATAGATATTAAGGATAACTTACTGAACATTCTTCATATTTCTTCAAAATTATTTTACGGTTACTTAAAAAATAAAAACATTTTTAAATTCAGTAAAATCTGCAGCAGATTCAGTTCGTTGTTGCCTTTGTTGGCAGGTTCAATTGTCCGGTCGAATGGGTACACTCGATGTCCGGTTTCACGCGCGCGCCGGTCATCCGGAATGATCCGGACACATGGCGTATATTGGCACGATGAAGTTCATTTGACAGTCAGTTATCTCACATGTAGGCATTCCAAACCAATTAAAAAAAAAGGCTGATTCTTAGCCACCTGTAAAAATATCTTTCTAAAACCAGTTTGCACCAGTTATAACTTGTTCTTAATTTAAATATGCTCTTAATAATGATCGAAGCCAGTGAGCCTTTATGAAGAGACTGATGAATGTGGACGAAGCGAAAGAGGTAAGTAATTCTAGAGAGAAGTGGCGCTCTTTTTGCCTACGTATCCCGTTAGGGACTCTGCGTGATGATATGTATGGAATAATGATGAAAATGGGCATATTACATGTTTGAATGGAAAAGGAAGAGTGATGATAGGCGGACGAAACATATGTATAATGTGGATGAAGAAGCAGAGAAAAGCTATCTATTATCTGCTTGAAATTGCAACGAATTTATAAATTGTATATTTCTTAATTTGTGTCCGACAACTCTCAAACATACGCTATAGAACAGTCATTAATTTCGAAAATTTTCTCAAACCTTATTGTGTAGACACCAAACCGAGTCCCCAAAGCGATAAATTACATTTGCCCAAAGTTCAAAACAACGCATGATCTAAATATATGTAAACATAATCCAGAGGTCGGCGAATCCATCAATCCCGGGCTATCTGCAAACCTGCCCGGCTGTGACCCGGTTATCCGGGCGTCCTTAAGTCCGACGCGTCAGGCGGACAGTCATTTATCAGCAGACGATTACCAACCCTTGCCTGGTGTACGTCCCTGTTGAGGATTTCCCAAAGAAAAATGAACTGTAATTGTTTAGGACCATTAAGCATAGAAAATAGTGGATGTTTCTACAAAGCATATTTCCTGATATGCACAAAACAATAGGACAACCACATTTTTAGGATAACTTATTTTCGGGAATTTTGTTAAAATTTTTGATCAAATTGAAAAAGTTTTGATCCAGTCTCGTTATAAATTGTGAAGGCACCGATTTCACTTTATCTACCTATTGATTAAGATTTGTATGTAAGTATGTTTGTAAGGAATTGGCTCAAAAAGTACTGAATCGATTTTAAAAATTCTTTCACCATTTGAATGCTGCATTATCACCGATTAATATAGGCTATTTTAATTACAAGAAAAAAAAATATTTTATGCCAAAATGTTTAAAAAATTTCCACCCTTGCGAAGCCGGGGCGGGCCACTAGTATATTATAAGCTACAAAGTATAAGGATATAATTATTAATTAGGGAGTTACATTCAATAGAGTAAAGTTTTCTTTAATCTTACATACCTCTTTAGCTTCCACATTCATCATACATGCATGCCGTACTCTTGGCAAACCCACCATTATGTTCAATGGATTTGATTCAAATACTTTGAACGTCGTCTTCCTCTGTCTCTTCTCTAAGGTTAGCTTATGTTTTAATTATGGCCATATTATAGCCAATGCGGATTACTTTCATTTGTTTTCTTTTAAGGTAATCGGCGTGTGATACCTATTCAATAAAAACCTAAGCCAAAATCCATCATTTCTAACCCGACATACCCCTGGAAAGTCACAGAACTTCTCAATATCAAAAGCTTCCATTTCAGTAATCCGACACTCTCATAACATTTGACAATATCAAAATGGGACATAAATAACATTCTTTGAGCGGCAAAAGACATGGTTCGTTCGGGGTGACCCCGCAAATTTGCATGTCGTCCGTAGGGTTCTAACGATAATTTATGAACGTCAGAAATCGCATGATGCTATTACAGTGTTGTGCCGTTTTATTTGAGTAGTTGTGATTTAAAATTTCGTGGCAGATGGAATATTTGTACGGTTAATGATATCTTGGGGAGGCATCATGGCCGTCGTTACAGAGGTAGGCAGTAATGTATATTACATTTTGGTACATGTTTACTTAATGAGAAATTATGTTATGAAATGTTTCACTGTATACAAGAGACTGATGAATGTGGACGAAGCGAAAGAGGTATGTAAGTATAGAGAGAACTGGCGCTCTATACTCTCTGCCTACCCCGTTAGGGACTTGGCGTGATGATATGTATGTATGTATGTATGTTTCATTTGTCAGTGAGTTTCTGCGAACGACTGCTACACCCATAACGTTAAACTCCTTATGAATCAAAACATATTTTGGTATTAATTGTTTTGCTTTTTATTAATTTGGAAAAGAACTGTATAACTGTACTTGAAAGAAAATCATTGCACCATACTCGCAAATCGGAGTCGTTCATTAAGACCAAATTGATCGAACGATACAAGGGAAAGGAGAAAGAAAAAAGTAACTTGAAAGTAACGTGAATAGTAGATAATAGAGCACCAGTCATTTGTAGATACAAATGACTGGTGCTCTATTTTGTCCCTGATGGAGATTCGGTGAGGTGTGCATTAAAAGTATATCTCGAAAGCATAGTACATTATATGTGATGATCAAATCGATCCAACACACAAACAATGGAAGGTTAAGTAGTCGAAATTGGCGAGCAAGTATGAAGAGACCAATGAATATAGATGAAGCGTAAGACTTCTGTACGTCTAGAGAGAGCTAGTGCTCAACTCTATCTCTGCCTTCTCTTTGAAGAACCCGGCGTGAAGTTAAGAATGAATTATGTCCTATAATGTATTAGTGTTTTAGCATCAGAAAAAAATAGCTTTCTTAAATTTCTTCCCACTTTTTCACTAATACTTAAGTTACATATCCAAATCAATGCAAAAGTTTTATCAAACCCCAAACACAAGGCCTCAATCCCAAACTCGAAAGCTCCAAAAGGGCATTTACATTACAGTGCGTATCCAAGGGTCCATGTGACCGATGACGTCAATAAGTCAACCGGTATTAACACCCTATAGCCTAATGGGTCATATGTGAATAATACAAGGCGGAAATTTCTGATATTCGTAACATTGTCATTCCAATAGAACTTTGGTGAAAATTTTGGATTCAGTTTCTCCAATTCCTCCAAAATGTGTTGGAATCGTTTCTGGCCTATAGAAACAAGTTTGAGACGCTTTTGTGAGAGAAAGAGAAAGAGTTTTTGTGAACTTAAATACAGAAAATATCAAAAGGAAACAAACCTGCATACGTTTGAAAATAAATTCAAGACGGATGTATAGTTTTGCTTCAGGAACGGCGACAGACTCGCCATTTGTCACCTTTACACTTCAAATATATATCTGGCGGATAGTTGGTGTGTGGGTACTACCTATACACATCTGCCTACCCCTTCGGGGACCCTTGTGGCAAGGCGTGAAGGCTAATATTATTATTGCCTCACAAATCTGTTTACTGATAATGTACATTATGACAAATACAGCCAACGTTAAAACCAATATCTAAAGCCCACAATACGAGAAAAATTCGTAGCATTATCAATCAAAGAGGCCGCAGACGGGTAATCCCGTAATGCGTAACGCTAACCCTTCTCATGTCCATCGCGTGTCATTTATTATAATCATTGGTGGATGGAACAAGAACTAGATACAAAGGTTGTTACATAAAACAAAAGTATCGTATAAAGTCGATGCAAGAACTACAGACTGTTAGCAAAAACAGTGCTGGACTCTCAGATATACGGAAAAATTTAATATGGATTTTACGTATAATAATAGGCCGGCACCGCTGCTGCTGAGCAGGAGTTCTTCAAGTTCAGGTTACATATTTGCGGCGATGGCGGCGTTTGCGGCGTTGGCGTTGCAACTCTGGGACCTTGGGGTCCTGAGGCTCATCTTTGTAGAGAGGTCTCGCGCCGTCTAATCCATACTTCTCGTGACAGGCGGGCTGGAACATATCTCGCTCAGTGAATCAGCCTTGCTATCCAGCGTGGCAATGCTGCTAGTCTTCTTGGCTCGTTGCCGCGGGATACCGATTTGGGACAATAATAAAATACAATATCTTGTGTGTTACATAAAATTATATATTATAATCTACGCACTCTGCTTATCCATTCGGGGTCCCTTGTGGGAAAGCGCGAATATAATTTTATTTTCACTTTCGTGTATCTAGTTTTCAAAGTCCACCAATGTTCAATCCGCACGGTACGCGGGGGGCACACATCCGCCGTTTCCTTGATATCGTCTCTTATTTATTGTCAAAATGCCAACTAGGATGGGGCGAGTACTATTTATCATTGACAAAGCTTTCTGCTTATATCCTGCGAACTAACCCCATGCGATCGGCCTTTTGAATATGGAAATGTTGCCTGTTTTTCTCTTATCATATTTGAGGAAAATATGAACATGGTGTATGAGATTACTTAGGGTAATTACACACGCGAATGTGTATTGTCTTTGCCTTTATTAGGCTATCTATACTACCACTATAAAGAGCCGTGGTGGCCGAGTGGTTTGAGTAGTTGCCTGCGACACAAAAGACGCAGGTTTGAATCCCGACTGTACCAATGAGTTTTTCTTAACTTAAGTACAGTGATTAGTCACACCACGAGCTTCACGGTGAAGGAAAACATCGAGAGGAAACCTGCATACGTTTGAGAAGCAATTCAAAGGTGTATTTAAAGTCGTGCTTGAGTAACGTTGTTATGTTGGCACCTAAAATATATCTCTGGCGGAAAGTGGGTGTGTGGGTACACCTCTGCCTACCCTACCCTTACGGAAAGGCGTGAGAATATATTATATTATAAAGAGGCTTTGAACTTGTATGAGGCTTCTTAGGACGCATTCATCTCAGGAACAATTATTCCTTACATACATATAGTTAGTGCCATCCACGAAGACGCGCCCCACCAATTTCTCGACCGAGTCGGGAGGTTCGCGGGATGTGGGGAGTATGACCCGTGTCTATCAATTGTAGTGTGCGTGTGCACTCATGGGTAATCAGTGTGTACTGATAATACTCAAACATTAGTGGAAGGTTGCACACTTACACTATATACTATAGGGAAGAATAGTGGGGCGCGTCTTCATGGATGGCACTATCTCCGACTCCTTAATGGGGTTGAGCGCCAGTTCTCTCTATACTTACATTTCTATTTGGCTTCATCCAAGTTCATCAGTCTTTTCATACATGTGACAAATAAATTTCCACAAACCTACAACAGCAAATAATCTCTTTGTGCAAATTTCATCCAATATCAATCACTAGTACTTACGTGACAGAGGAAAAACATCCCTACAAACTTTCGCATATAAAAAAAAATTGTTTTATTTTCATTAACAAATGTTACATAGCAATCATTTAGTGATGACAATCCTAATAAGTAAGTAATATCTGTAGCAGGTTGTCAACGCACCTCCAGCCGATTTGTTTATACATAGTTTTGTACAATAAAAATAAAACTGGATACAAAATAAGTTGAGCTTGTGTGTGTGTGCATGTAAGTATATCATTAGTATGTATGTCGTCCTCTGCGAATATTTGTAAATATGCAACCATCTTGATATCAACGGCGCATGATTGTCACCGTAACTAATGGAACACTGAAGGATATTGGGTGCCGAGCCCCTCAGAATGGGAGCTTGGAGCGTCCGGTCTTTGAGCGATTGTCATCTGCTGATGACGGCGACAGGGCTGTCACACAAATGTTATTTATATCCAATTCTGAAGAATACTTTAACTATTAATTTATATATTAAAAAAATCATTCTATGGGTTCGGTAATTGTTCAATATCAAACTAATTAAAACGGTCGCTTTAAAAACGAAATCAACAGATTTTTTTTTATAAAAATTTTATATTATACGTAATTTTTTGAGTTTATTTATATCTTCACGCGTTCACGTCCACGAAGGGGTAGGCAGAGGTGTGTATCTAGTTCTCACACGCTCACTTTTCGCCAGAGGTATATTTAAGGTTCCAAATACATGGTTAATTTATATAAAAAATCTGTAAACACTGGACAATGCACAACCACAGAAAACTTTATATTAAATTTGCCCGACCATCAATTACATCGCCCCTCTTAAGAACCAAGGAATCCGCCCAATAAATTGTTAACGTGGCAGCCCTAATATTGTTGGCCATGTCAGAGCCCCCATCAAAACGCGCCTGTCAACCTTGGAGCACCGGTCACTTTGAACTCTACTTCTTTTGTACGCCTTCGTACAAGAGTCGGGGTAGGCAGAGGTGTATAGGTAGTAAACGCACACTTTCCGCCAGAGATTTAATTTAGGTGCTACCAGGATAGATGGCGAGTCGAGTTACTCAAGCACGACTATACATATGCCTTTGAATTGCTTCTCAGACGTATGCAGGTTTCCTCTCGATGTTTTCCTTCACCTTACAGCTCGTGGTGTGACCAATCACAATTTCTTTTTAGGATTCGAACCTGCGATCTTTGTGTCACAGGGAACTACTTGAACCACTCGGGCACCACGTCTATTTCTACTTTTTATTGATATAAAAAGACATTGATTATTTGGCATGAGGAGCAGTGTCTCAGATAGTACTTAGTACATCGTGTTCAGCAAGGGACAACATTGTAACCTGTATACAACATTTCTAAACAAACAAACACACATTAGTGTACCATTTAAAGAGACATCGGCATCGATGCTGCTGCGGTCGGGCCCGTGTCGGATCGCAACCGGCGCGTTAACTTGCATTATTAATGATTCATTTAGTTCACACTAACCGGGACACGCTCTCGATCCCTTTGGGTTTGGGCTAGTGATGTGCTGAGGTCATGTGTCGATGAAAACTATTCCAAAGTCCCATCTAGTTTAGTTTGGGTGTAAGAGAGGTAGGGCATAACGGGTTTCCCGTTCTAATTTGGAGCTGCCCGACTGGGGCAGGACCTCCACCTTATAGAAGTCACAAAAAATTGTGTTATTTGGCTACGGACTTACGGACTTACGGACACCTATGCGGTGAATAGGGTCCCCAGTAATGATCTCCTTGGGGAGGGAGGGCCCTGCAGAGGCATTAGTCCAATTATGCTGTTAACACAGTATAAGTCTCCGAACACAGAGTGGCATCGCGCAAGTGATACTTCGGTGTTCTAAGCGTTAATGGGCCGCAGTAACTGTTTTCCATCGGGTGGGCCATATGCTTGTTTGCCACTCTTCTAAATAATAATACTAACAACATCGATATCGATAAACTCAGAGCGAATTTATACACCCTTCCAAACTCAATGTTTAGTCAGTGCAATCGGCTATCTGATTAATAGTGCTCGCGCGAAATGTTTAATCTTTAGCGAGCGATTGCCCGTCCCTCCCGCGCGGAGCGACGGCTTGTATTATGCATAAACTATCGATTAGTGATTGTTAGCTGTTGACAACCCTTTGGTAATTGTGGATTTAGTTATCAAAGCTTGCGCTTTAACGTTAACTCGCATGTCTAAAAGCTTAAAACACATTCCAATAAACCGTTGTGGCCGAATGGTAGTCGTAACGCAAAAATTGCAAGCTCCCATATAATTTCAACTCTACCGATGAGTTTTTTAAATTAACTACTCTGAATATTCACACCGGAAAAAAACGGGAGTAAATGTTTGAGAATAAATTCACAGACGTCAGTTAAATATTATTCTGTCACGTTGGCACATAAATAAAACTCCGGTGAGCCGTGTTACAGCTCTGCCTACCCCTTAGAGGCACTTGTGAGGTGTGAAGATACACATCAAGATGTCCCCTTCACAGAGTACGCAGATAAAGTTTACCATCGAATATCAATGAATATCAAGGAATAGAGGATGTAGCCTCTTTAGTGCCCCCTTAAGCAGCTGCAAAGTCAATCTTACAGGTTCAAACCTAGTCCGTACCGATGACTTTTTCATCAGCCATGTAATGTGACCAACGACTGTAGGTACGTAGGTTCAGAAAATATTATTATTAGTGTCTTCTAAGAATATATATTTAGCTAACTGTACCTCGATGTAGTATTTTTTTATATTATAAATCATTATGTATGTGTTATACTTATATATAGACACGGATGGCTTACAATCATGTGGTCCGCGGTCCGCCTATGAGCGTTTACAACACCAGGGGTATCAATCGCGTTGCCGACCCTGCAGGAATCTTTTCACACCCTTCTTGAAGAACTCCATGCTGTACTCTCCAGGGAAAACCTCAACGGGGAGCTCATTCCACAGCCTGAGCGTTCGCGGATGGAAACTCCTTGGAACTGCGCAGTACGAGTCCTATGCCGTTCCCGGCTAATTATTTATCTTTCATCCGATTCCGTTCGGTTCAGTTTATGCTTGAAAGAGAAACAAACTCCCTCAAAATCCTCAACATGTCAGGCATAGAGAGTAGAGCGCCAGTTCACTCTAGAATTACATACCTTAGACCATTTATGATACTAGCGGTCCGTCCCGGCTTCGCACGGGTGGACATAAGATTTTTTTATAATAGAAAATATAGGCCATGTCACTCAAGGTGAGTGTAGCTTTCAAATGGTGACAGAATCCTAAAGGATCCTATTCAATACAAACATACTTACATACAAATCTTATAATAATAATATAATATATCCTCACGCCTTCCCACAAGGGTCCGCGAATGAGTAGGCAGAGGTGTATAGGTAATACCCACACACCCACTTTGCGCCAGAGGTATATTAGGTGTCAACGTGACAGATGGCAAGTCCATCGCCGTTACTCCAGCACGACTATACATACGCCTTTGAATTTCTTCTCAGACTTATGCAGGTTTCCTCTCGATGTTTTCCTTCACCGTTCAGCTCGTGGTGTGATTAATCACTGTACTTAAGTTCAGAAAAACTCATTGGTACAGTCGGGATTCGAACTTGCGACTTTTGCGTCGCAGGCAACTGCTCGAACCACTCGGCCACCACGGCTCCACAAATCTTTCCTCTTTATAATATTAGCATAGATTATAAATATTTAGCAACTAAAATATTTATGATTCTAATATGTTCTATTTGTATTATTTATAATGAAGAATACATTCTAACCCTTACGCAAGCTTAATAGAGTTCCATGTAGGATGCAGGGAGTTATAACATTCGCAAACTTTGAACAAGACGCCAAAAGTTCGATCAAACGGAAATATTAAATGATGTTACATCGGCAACGGAAGGGCGCAAAGAAGTCGGATTGTTAGGAAAGACAAACGGATGTAAATTCCGTGTAAGTGTGAAATCAAGTGTATAATTAGCTCAAATATTGGGCCAAGGTTCCGAACAAAGAAAACATTGGTACGGGGGTGCCTTTGTCTTGGGGTATCGGGGGCCTAAAATGACACTTTGTATTAGTAATATAATTATAATGGTAAAGCAAACAGTATTTATATTTTCACGTCTTGGCAAGCATCTTCGGAGGTGTAACAAAACTTTTTTTTCCCGAGATTTATTTAAGTGCTAAAGTGAAGCGAGACAGTGGCAGAGGCAGTTCGTCAATTTCTTCTCAAACGTATGCAGGTTTCCTCCACCTTAAAGCTCGTGGTATCATTATTCATTGGTAGGTTTCGAATTTGCTATATTTGACTGTAACCACTCGGCCACCACGTCTTTCAAGGGACGTCACAAAAAAACAGGGTTTTCAAAAATTTTACTAACCTACATTGAAACATTAAAACCTCTTAGCGTGCTTAAATTGTAATAGTGGTGCGGTATTTTATGTGCCCGAAACAAGAGGGCTTGTAAGAAGATCCGAAGACGCCCCATGTTTGCTCTCGCTCCCCGCAGACGGAGCGTTTTACAGATTTGCCGTGTTTTACCAAACTCCACCATCCTCTCTATTTGCCTAACAATACGTCTGATAAGTCGAACTGAGGGATTAATTGGCTTAGCAGTTACAACTGACTTACGCCGCTTGAAACTGGATCTTTCTAGTTTTATCTAGTAAACTATCATTTTATTTAACTACTAGCTGTCCCGCCCAGCTTCGCTTGGATGAATAATTAAATTTCCTGAAACACGATCGCAGCGCCACCTATCGGGTCCAATTGCGAATCTAAACCATTCTCGAATCCCCATGAAGACACACAGAAAATTTCATTAAAATCGGTCCGTCCATTTAGGAGGAGTTCAGTGACATACACACTCACAGAAGAATTATATATATACTAGTTGTCCCGCCCAGCTTCGCTCGGGTGGAAAAAAAAAGATGGTGGCGCCACCTATCGGGTCCAATTGTGAATCTAAACCATTCCCAGATCCCTTGAACACACACAAAAAATTTCATCAAAATCGGTCCAGTCGTTTAGGAGGAGTTCAGTCACATACACACGCACACAAGAAATATATATATTAAGATTAAGATAAAGAAGATACGCGTTTGTGTTCATTTGACATTAACAATCTGCAAGAAAGCTCATAAATTTGAAAAATCCTGTTTTAATTCAATTGTCTATATAAATAATGGTAACCGTTTACCATCCAGTGAATGTTTAAAGTTGAGGTTATATAAGTTTAATTATTGGCCATTTACATACATATCATTAGGCCGAGTACCTAACGGGGTTAGCAGAGAGTAGAGCGCCAGTTCTCTCTAGACTTACATACCTGTGTTGGTACTACCTAAACACCTCTGGGACCCTCGTGGGAAGGCGTGAGGATATATTATATATATCTCCTCGCCTCCCACAAGGGTCCCCGAAGGGGTAGGCAGAGGTGTATGGGTAATACCCACACACCCACTTTCCGCCAGAGGTATATTAGGTGCCAACGTGACAGATGGCGAATCCATCGCCGTTCCTCAAGCACGACTATACATACGCCTTTGAATTTCTTCTCAGACGTATGCAGGTTTCCTCTCGATGTTTTCCTTCACTGTAAAGCTCGTGGTGTGACTAATCACTGTACTTAAGTTCAGAAAAACTCATTGGTACAGTCGGGATTCGAACTTGCGACCTTTGCGTCGCAGGCAACTGATCGAACCACTCGGCCACCACGGCTCCGGCGGAGAAGATATTTAATTATTATAAAAAAAGACGCTTAGACCTCTAATCGTAATTTATGATAAAATTTTGTTTAACTTAAGAAACAAATCTTGAATTCACATTATGATACTGGTTGCCTACAACCTCATATACTATGACAAAAATCAATAGTATCGTATTACACACGTCATTTGTCAAAGTAAATTTCAATAACAGTATACCAACTTCATATGCACTACCTTCCAGGATATTCCAATATTATGATTTATGACGTAATACCAAACGGCATGCCTGACTTTCCTACGCGACCAATGATACTGAACTGTAGATACATACGTGTTTCTTCCATAAAGAGGTCAGTATAAGCTGGTAGGTGATAAGATAAATATTTTTTCTCCCCTAAGGTATGCAAAAATATCGCCCAGTTATGCCAAATTCGGAATAACAGTACAATGCCGGGACGTCGTTTTTGTTCATATAAATCTTCAATAGAATTAATACACTGGAGTGCTATGGGGATTTGCTAGAAGAAAAAAATAAATACGTTTGGCAAAATATATTTTGCATAACAACTACTTTACACAACTACAAAAAATCTAATCGATATATCGAATAAGCCGACCGTCTGGTCTAGTGGTTAGAGCTCCTGACTGCGAAACTTGAGGTCGCGGGTTCGAATCCCGCTGAGGGCTGATATTTGTGTGATGAACACGAGTATTTGTACCTTAGTCTTGGATGTCCTATATATTTAAGTATATATCCATCTATATAAGTAAATATATCGTTGTCTAGTTACCATAACACAAGCTTTGCTTAATTTGGGACTAGGTCAATTTGTGTGGAATTGTCCCAGGTATTAAAGAAAAAGGTATTAAATCTGGTCTATATATCTGGTCTGGTCTGGTCCTTTCTCTGCCTCCTCTTCCCGACACATGATATTAACACACAATGAGTATTTTGTGTAATTAATTAAATTATTGTCATTATTATATCATTAAGAGAGGTAGGGCATAACGGGTTTCCCGTTCGAATTCGGAGCTGCCCGACTGGGGCAGGACCTCCACCTTATAGAAGTCCGTAGCCAAATAACACAATTTATTGTGTTTTGTTCCTACGCGGTGAATAAGGTTTCCATCCAATGAGCACCTTGGGGAGGGGGAGAATTGTTATATTTTGTTGGCAGCAGAGGGATTAGTCCCATTATGCTGCCAACACAGTATAACTCTCCGAACAAAGAGTGGCAACGTGCAAGTGCTACTTCGGTATTGTAAGCGTAAATAGACTGCTGTAACCGTTTTCCATCGGTTGGCCGTATGCTTGTTTGCCATTCTTGTTGTATAAAAAAAAAATTATTATAATTATTTATTTCAATTTATTCTTTGTATATCTGTTTTGTCAACATATCCTCCCTTAACCTGTGTACATGCTCAAACATAACCTACAAAATGGTTTACGCAACCAGAATTTCGATCAGACCGTAAACGGCGCTAAAATAACTCATTCCGTGCAAATATGTGCGTTATTTATTAGGTGAGAAATATTCTGATAAATCACCACCTTCTCAGGGGGGCGACTACCCCACCCGTCACAAGGGTTGCAATTTCTGTGGCTACATACGCAATATTACCGAACTAGCTTTCTGTCTGTGACTTCAACTGATCTTCTTCTTGATCTGAAATCAATAATACACTGGTTTGAGTTCACCTGCACCAAAGGTTTTTTTCTGAACTTAAATACAGTGATACGTTGGTTTGGAACTATAGAAAGGATGAGTGAAGATTAACGGAACAGATATACAATGCGAAAGTGTGTGCAAGAAGAGGCAGAGAAAGACGTTCCAACTACTTAAATCAAATCGATCGGACGCTCAAGGACGGGAACGTCAAGAGTACTCGAAACCGGCGAGCATGCATTGATGAATGTGGACGAAGTGAAAGAGGTATGTAAGTCTAGAGAGAACTGGCGGCTTACTCTCTCTGCCTACCCCGTTAGGGACACTGTGTGATGGTATGTAATTTAATGGAAATACGGTAATTATCCAATCCACGTTATTTCGTGAGGAAGAAAACCTGAAAATGTTGAGAAAGAATCCAAAGATGTAGGAACATGTATAAAAAACGGCGATGGACCCGCCATCTATCACCAACAGAAGAATACAGATGAAGCGAAAGTATTCTGTAAGTACCCTCTACCTTGGCAGAGGCTTGAAGGCATATGTAGGTATGCCTTTTGTGTGTCGGGGCTTAAGCTCCAGTTTACAGATATCACACTATCAATTTACAGAACGCAGAAATATTTGTGGTAAGTGAAAAATCCCTCGAGACAAAGTCAAAAGCAAGCCGGTTTTTATTGAACACAAGCAATTAAAACCCACTCAATAGCATCAATGAGCGTACAATGATAAAATGGTGTCGTAAACAAAACACACCCCCAGGAGATGGGGGGGTAGCTCTAAGAATAAATGCCCTACATAAAACGCGGAGTGCTAGAAAATGTACGTGCGCGGTCTTAGCACCCCATATGTGAGGGATGTCTCTAGAGTTCTTAAAACGACAGAAAAATAATTAGTTGTAGAAATATTTAATTAAGTGACAATTTCTATATGTATCTACGAGGCTATAGTTTGTAATGCGAGCTTAGCACAAAAATTAAAATATTTTCTTTAACTTACTTAAATTAAAATATTTTCTTCATCTTTGAAATATATTGTTTAAACTTACTTAATATTTATATTGTTTAAACTTACTTAATATCAAGCCGTGGTGGCCGAGTGGTTCGAGCAGTGGCCTGCGACGCAAAGGTCGCAAGTTCGAATCCCGACTGTACCAATGAGTTTTTCTGAACTTAAGTACAGTGATTAGTCACACCACGAGCTGAACGGTGAAGGAAAACATCGAGAGGAAACCTGCATACGTCTGAGAAGAAATTCAAAGGCGTATGTATAGTCGTGCTTGAGTAACGGCGATGGACTCGCCATCTGTCACGTTGGCACCTAATATACCTCTGGCGGAAAGTGGGTGTGTGGGTATTACCTATACACCTCTGCCTACCCCTTCGGGGACCCTTGTGGGAAGGCGTGAGGATATATTATACTTAATACCATGGAGTTTCTTGCCGGTTCTTCTCCATGGAAACGACCAACCCGAACCGTGCTTCTTTTTCGACGTTTTATAAGTGCCCACCTGGGCCTATGTGAAATAAAATGATTTTGATTTTGATTTTTGATTTTGAATATTTGTTTATTAACAACAATTAATAATATTTACAAAGAACAATTGAAACTAACTACTTACAGATAAAATATTTGTCCCAAATCGGTATCCCGAGGCAACGTGCCAAGAAGACTAGCAGCATTGCCACGCTGGATAGCAATGCTGATTCTCTGAGCGAGATATGTTCCAGCCCGCCTGTCACGAGAGGACTCGACTAGACGGCGCGAGACCTCTTTAAAAAGATGGTGAGCCTCAGGACCCCAAGGCCCCAGAGTTTCAACCGCAAATGCAGCAAATATGTAACCTGACCCGAGACAGGCATACTTGCGGCGCTTGAGGCACTCCTGCTGAGCAGCAGCGGCGCCGGCCGCCACCGATGTGTCAGGAAGATGGGAAGGAGCCAGTGTATCGACACACGTAGCGTCCCACACTAAGGGCCGACCCATCCTCCATGGCATCAGAGACATACCGTCCGGCCTCCGGCCATCGCCGCGAGCGAGACCGACTGGTTCCAGCACAGCAGGCACGCCGGCGCTGACCAGAGCCCGGCGTATCAAGTCATTTATGGTAATTTAACTTACTTAAATTAAAATATTTTCTTTAACTTAACTCACACTACGAGCTTTACGGTGAAGGAAAACATCGAGAGGAAACCTGCATACGTCTGAGAAGAAATTCAAAAGGCGTATGTAATAGTCGTGCTTGAGTAACGGCGATGGCCTCGCCATCTGTCACGTTGGCACCTAATATACCTCTGGCGGAAAGTGGGTGTGTGGGTATTACCTATACACCTCTGCCCACCCCTTCGGGGACCCTATCGTACGTGTTCGTCACTATGAGAGCCGACGTCAATATTAACTATTAATATTTAAAATATCGAGGAGGAAATTTTTCAACAAACAACTCTATAAAGATATCGAATGCGTCGTTACAATGGTGTTTTCTCGCGCGGTATCGCATTATATCATTTATAAACAAAATGTGTTAAAATAAATCGCGGCGTCGGCAACCGCAGATATGCGGGTTTAATGCGACACACGCCTATTCCCTCTCGTGTTCTCTCCATACCAATGAGAGCTGATTTATTTGTTCTTACGTAGGTGTGGTTGATTGGAGAAAATTGGCCTGTCAGTTGAAGCTGTTATGACTGAGAGTACTTCGATAAAGCTTACTGGGGTAACGCATTAGGGCTTAGCGTAAGGACAATTCACGCCTTCCCACAAGGGCCCCCGAAGGGGTAAGCAGAGGTGTGTAGATAGTACCCATACACCCACTTTCCGCCGGAGATATATTTTAGTTGCCAACATTACTTAACGGCGATGGACTCGCCATCTGTATAGACTACACATACGTCTTTGAATTTCTGCTTACTCAAGTGACAATTTATGATAATGCCGGACACGGACAGAATAAAAAGTGTACAGATAATAATAATAATAATAATAATTTATTTCTTTAACATTTTTGTTTACAATAATTAGTATTTTTATTACTTTTATTATTACAGATATATACATACATATCATCACGCCGAGACCTTAAAGGGGTAGGCAGAGAGAATAGAGCGCCAGTTCCCTCTACTTACATACCTCTTTCGCTTCTTCCTCATTCATCAGTCTCTTCATACATGCTCGTTGGTTTCGAGTACTCTTGACGTTCCCGTCCTTAAGTGTCCGATCGATTTGTTCTAGGTAGTTAGAACGTGGTCTTCCTCTGCCTCTATTTGCATACACTTTCGCTTTGTGTATCTGTTTCGTCAATCTTTCTTCACTCATCCTTTCTAAAAGAACATGTATGAATATTAATGATAAATACAGACCAACGAAGCAAGCTGAGATTGGGCAAGGCAGTGTCCGATTTTCGGATATGGTACAAGAGTTAGCATTGCCTGGCGAGTTGAAGTTACAGAGGCTATGGGAAAGATTAATATGGATGTATCCTCTTTGTTTATTTTATTAATTATATTTTTTCTACTCTTATGCGAATATGTTATTTCGAGTGTAAGTCTAGAGTCTGAGAGTTTAATGAGGATAGATTGATATCTAGACTCTCTCTACGATTGTCAATCCACACTAATTGACACAGTCCAAAATAAAGCAAAGCTTGTACTATGGTGACTTGATAACCATACTTACGTATATATATACTCGTATATACATATATAAATAGATATATACGTAAGTACATGAGTAACCGAACCCACGATCTGTAGCTAGCTAACAGTCAGGAGCTCCGGCCAGGATCTGCCGGCCGTCTTAATCAGGAATAATCATTTAACTCGACGGCCGTCTGGTCTATTGGTTAGAGCTCCGGACTCTGAAACTTGAGGTCGCGGGTTCGAATCCCGCTGAGGGCAGGCATTTGTGTGATGAACACGAGTATTTGTACCTTAGTCTTGGATGTCCTATGTTTTTGTGTATAAATCTATTTAAAAAAGTAAATATATCGTTATCTATTTACCATAACACAAGCTTTGCTTTATTTGGGACTAGGACAATTTGTGTGGAATTGTCCCAAGGTATTTATTATTATTATTTATTAACTCTTCAACCTCTGCTATTGTTATTATTATTTTGTTTTATTTAATCTGGAACATCCACACTATGCCTAGCATGGTATTCTAAACGCTAGGCCATTACAGACTTGCTCTCGGCCACTATTGAATATCGGACAAAGGGGTTTAATTGTTCGGACATCATAGTGTTCACATTTCCATTTTAGCAGACTGCATCGAAATAGCATATCTTACTGTATTCTAGTGTTGGAAAACATCGAGAGGAAACCTGCATACATGAGAAGCAATTCAAAGCCGTATGTATAGTCGTGCTTGAGTAACGGCGATGCACACGCCACCTGTCACGTTGGCACCTAAAATAAATATCTGGCTTAAAGTGGGTGTGTGACCGTACCTCTGCCTACCTATTCGGGGACCCTTGTGAGGCGTGACGCAATATTATTATTATAAAATTATTATTATAATAAATATTATCTTAATAATCTATATTATTATATAGATTACCTATTGTATGATAATGGTATGAAAAGAAAGAAAGAAAGAGGTATGTAAGACTAGAGAGAACTGGCGCTCTATACTCTCTGCCTAACCTGTTAGGGACTCGGCGTGATGGTATGATGATGATGATGATTGTATGAAAATAGTTATTTTTTTCCACCTCTAAAGTAATTTCGATGATGGGCGTGGGAAACAAATAGCAGATGAAACTCCTAACGTTCTGATATCAATTCCCGAAATGCCATACATTTTCGTGATTGCCTAACATGGTGGCACGGTAAAGTCGGCATAGCTTAATGCATGACATGTATTCCTTTATAAAGTTGGTCTAGTTGGCCAACGTTTGCCACAAACGCCAACATCCGCTCCGGGGCTATCTTTACTGGTATTTGATAGCACAGGTTACTTGGCGCTGTTGCGTTAAGGTAATTGAATTAGGACTTGGAAGGAAGTGTCTTTGTCTAGCAGCTAATACATCGGTTGGTCTTATGTGTATAAAGCCGTGGTGGACGCGTGGTTCGTGTAGTGGCCCGCTACACAAAGATTGCAAGTTTGTATCCCGATTGCACCAATGAGTTTTTCTGAAAATAGTACAGTGATAAGTCAAACCACACCACAGTCACACTCATGGGAAGGCGTCAACGTCAACAAGTATGCAATTTTTACATACATACATACATACCATCACGCCAAGTCCCTAACGGGGTAGGCAGAGAGTATAGAGCGCCAGTTCTCTCTAGACTTACATACCTCTTTCGCTTCGTCCACATTCCTTCCTTCATACATGCTCGTCGGTTTCGAGTGCTCTTAACGTTCCCGTCCTTGAGCAATGCAATTTTTCTTTATGATATTTTCAATCGACGTTTTCATTTATGAAAAAATTGGGCCGCTGGGCATGAGGGCATGAGCCGTGGTGGCCGAGTGGTTCGAGCAGTTCCCTGCGACGCAAAGGTCGCAAGTTCGAATCCCGACTGTACCAATGAGTTTTTCTGAACTTAAGTACAGTGATTAGTCACACCACGAGCTTTACGGTGAAGGAAAACATCGAGAGGAAACCTGCATACGTCTGAGAAGAAAGTCAAAGGCGTATGTATAGTCGTGCTTGAGTAACGGCGATGGACTCGCCATCTGTCACGTTGGCACCTAATATACCTCTGGCGGAAAGTGGGTGTGTCGGTATTACCTATACACCTCTGCCTACCCCTTCGGGGACCCTTGTGGGAAGGCGTGAGGATATATTATATAAAAAATTGGGAAATATTAAATTGGACTGATTGAACCTAAGTAAAGTTTATCATTGTAGGTTATAACCTCATTTGGAAAGTGTTAGAAGTACCTAACACAAATACAGCAACGGAAAGTGAGAAGAGTTATGCGAACTATCGCTCGATGTCCGCGGCGCGCTCCTACAAAGAAGTTAGCCACACATCACTTAGCATAATAGTGGGATCAAACGAATAAAGACCTTATTGCTTGTGTAGAAGAGATCTCTAAAATTATGCAGAAGATATTTTCCTCTATCACATTATTTAAGAGGCTGACTAATAACACCTTTATAAATTAGTTTTACAGCCATCTTTCTATACCTATTTCTAATGAATCCCTAGTAGTTTAATAGTGTCTCATTTTTCTTGAACTCCCTCGTCTTTTCACCTGAAATATATTTAGGTGACAAATGGCGAGTTCATCGCCGTATTTTAAGTCCTATTCGAATGTCTTTAGAATTAATTGTCAAACGTATGCTTTCAATATTTTCCTGCGCCGTAAAGCTTGACTAATCACTGTGCGTAACATAACTAACTAACGAATTACTCATTGATACATTCGAGATTCGAACTTGCAATCTTGTACTGCAGGCGACGCGAGGTCTCGGCGACCACGGCTCTTTTCGAAGTCTTTGTCGGAAAAAAATCTGTCGACATTGATGAGTGTATGAGTATGAGGCCTATGTGAAATAAAAATATTTTGATTTTGATACATTTTGATACCTCTGGCGGAAAGTGGGTGTGTGGGTATTACCTATACACCTCTGCCTACCCCTTCGGGGACCCTTGTGGGAAGGCGTGAGGATATATTATTATTGAGGATTTTGATTTAGATTTTGACAACCTATCTAAACATTACTAACTCTATACGATCGCTCGAGGCCGTATTTTGCCAGGGTCTGCTCAAAAGCTGATATGTGTAGCAAGTCTGGCGCACGCCCGAACTTATTTCGAGGTTAGGTTACAAACTAATGTAACAATTGGATGATGCGAGGTCGGTTGATCAAAGGCTTTTTAATTGACCCTTCGGGAGTATACGTCTACAGACATGTGAGATAATTAGCAAGACATGTCTTCATTTGTTAATCTTAAAGGTGCCTTGTGCCAAGTGGTTTGAGCACCAAGTCGCTTATGCAAAGCAAGTCGCAAATGTATTGACGAGCTATATCTGATCTTAAGTACAGTGATTAGACACACCTTTAGCTTAACGGTGAAGGAAAACATCGAAAGGAAACCTACATACGTTTGAGAAGAAATTCGAAGAAAAAGTAAGGCGTATTTGAGAAATTTTGAATACATTTCCAGCTAAGAGCCTACCCCAAGTAAAGAAGTTTGTAAGTCGTGAATGAAGGTTTATATATTTTCAATCGTAGAGACGCCAACCACTATATGCCCCTGGTGCTGAAAGCTGGAATAGGCGGCAGCGACCGCATGCCATCAGACTACATACTTGTTTGCGACCTTATATATATATATATATCCTCACGCCTTCCCACAAGGGTCCCCGAAGGGGTAGGCAGAGGTGTATAGGAAATACCCACACACCCACTTTCCGCCAGAGGTATATTAGGTGCCAACGTGACAGATGGCGAGTCCATCGCCGTTACTCAAGCACGACTATACATACGCCTTTGCATTTCTCCTCAGACGTATGCAGGTTTCCTCGCGATGTTTTCCTTCACCGTAACGCTCGTGGTGTGACTAATCACTGTACTTAAGTTCAGAAAAACTCATTGGTACAGCCGGGATTGGAACTTGCAATATTTGTATTGTAGTGGTATAGAAATAATAATAGTAAATCAGCTATCTATCTGGAACGGACAAAGTCAAGTCTTGGTAACATAGATGCCAAGTCACAGGAGAATATATAGCCCTGCATCATCTTGATCTTCTAGAAGACTATTATTAACCTTCGAAGTATCTATCACGTTAAATAGCCGTATCGATAGTGCATGGCAAATCGTTGATGCCCTACAATATTGGACGTGGTTCAAGACAATACGCTTCGAATACCCCACGGTCGTATACATATGGGGTTTAAGCGCTGTTAAAATTATTCACACTTATGGGATAACTGGTAGAAAATTATAGGTAATAGTTTATTTATTACCGATTAACTTCAGATAGACCCGTCGGGCCATTGGCTCTGTGAGTCTTTAGCTTTGTTTCGCTGGGAATACAATATCTCTCGTATGTTATTTGTCAAATTTTTGGGGTCCATCCTAGAGGCTGTGCTACAATATAACTCTGCCTACCTCCGGACTCGCCATCTGCCACGTTAGCACCTAAATATATCTACAACGAAAAGTGGGTGTTGCTCTGTATGCTTCTTCGGGGACCCTGGTGGGAAAATAATACTTTATGTATTGATAATAAAATAATACCCGAACAGATAGCTAGAGGTGCATAGATAGCACTCCTTTTCCACCTGAGATATATTTTAGGTGTTAGGGTGACAGATGGCCAGTCCATCACAGTTGCTCAAGCACGACTAAACATTCGTCTTTGAATTGCTTCTCAGACGAATGGGGGTTTCCTCTCAATGTTTTCCTTCACCGCTCGTGGTGTGACTAATTTCTGTACTTAAGTTCAGAGAAGCTCATTGTTACAGACGGGATAGGAACTTGCGATCTTTATGTCACCCAACATAATTTAAGGTAAATAAAGTTTTTATGAGTTAAAAACATCTATTGAGCTGTTAACAGGTGTATGAGTTAAAAAACTCACACACAAACTTTAGCGTCTGTAATATATATAGGAATTAATTCCAAACATTCCATTTTGACTTACAAACATTGCGACTTAAACTCGCAAGGTCGTGCTTGACCACAATGTCAGGGTGAAGGGTCGATGGGTAATCTATGTAAGGGCTCATCGATCAGATCCTTTGTTACGGAAAGGCTGGTAATGAATTCATTATTGGGGTCAAGTTTAACTATTTTACTAAGTGTCAAGATGAACGTTGAAAGCTTCATCAATTGCGTGTTACGAGTTGAGTCTCTCTTCCCACCCAAAATCAATAATCTTTTATCATCGTAACGGCCACAGGTAACACGTCAAATACTAAATATATGCTTTTTTTTCTACACAAAATTGTATGTATGTACAAAATGACAGAGCCCCAAATAAAACCTGCATACGTTTGAATTTTTTTTCAAATTCAAGTATGTATAGTTGTCCTTGAGTAACGGCGATGGACTCCCTGTGTGTCATTTTGACACCTAAAATATATCTCCTGTGAGGGTACTTACTATACACCTCTGCCTAACCTTTTAAGAAGGCGTGAAGATAAATTATTATGGTCGGAAAAGTATTGTGGGGCGCTCATAACGATAATTGTCGTGAACTGTACTTATATGCACGGATAATTCGGTAAAAGTCGAAAGAAAATCGTTAAAAAAAAACGAAGTTGAAAACATTTCATAAAGAGGCGATTGAACAAAGGCCCGTCTGAATAACCGGTGTAAACCGGTGTGAGCACGCTTAACCTGCCTCTATCAATAACGCCGATATCCCCGAACGGGACGGCCCGCGCCGCCACTGAAAAACGATAAGTTGCCGTAGGGTTGTCACATGAGGAAATTATTTGATTAATATTTTTTGAAGTTTTACGAAATATTTTTATATCTTCACGCCTGGGTAGGCAGAGATGTATAGTTAGTACCCAAGCAATCACTTTCCACCAGAAATATATTTTAGGCGCCAACGTGACGGATGGCTTGTCCATCACCGTTACGCAAGCATAACTACCCACTACCTACTGGTTATACTAACCAGAACACTCCCCTGAACATCTCGGAGAGCATTAGGATCCTTGGGGTCGATATTTCTAGCGACGTTCAGTTCCGTGGTCATTTAGAGGACAAGGCTAAGCTGGCGTCGAGGAAGCTCGGTGTGCTCAACAGAGCTAAGCAGTACTTCACACCGCAACAAAGGCTGCAACTTTATAAGTCGCAAGTTCGGCCTCATATGGAGTACTGCTGCCACCTGTGGGCTGGAGCCCCTGGATACCAGCTTGGGCCTTTTGACGCGGTTCAGAAACGCGCCGCTAGAATTGTCGACGATCCCATGCTCACAAGCGGCTTGGAATCACTAAGTCTGAGGAGAGACTTTGCCTCCCTGTGTGTGTTCTACCGCTTGTATAACGGGGAGTGTTCTGCAGAATTGTTCGATATGATGCCCACTTCCACCTTCTACCACCGCACCTCTCGCCATCGACGGGGAATTCATCCCCATACCTTGGAATCACAAAGGTCTCGCACTGTGCGCTTCCAAAGAAGTTTTCTTCCGCGAACGCTCAGGCTGTGGAATGAGCTCCCCGTTGAGGTTTTCCCTGGAGAGTACAGCATGGAGTTCTTCAAGAAGGGTGTGAAAAGATTCCTGCAGGGTCGGCAACGCGCGAGTGATACCCCTGGTGTTGCAAGCGTCCATAGGCGGCGGTAACCGCTTACCATCAGGCGGACCGCATGCTTGTTTGCCACCCAAGTGGTATAAAAAAAAAAAAAAAAAAAAAAAAAAAAAATGCGCCTTGGAATTTCTTCTCAAACGATTCGATGCTTTCCTTCACCGTAAAACTCTTGGTGTGACTAACCACTGTACCCACATTCAGAAAAATTTATTGGTACAGTCGGGATTTGAAATTGCAATCTTTGTGTTGCTGGCTATTCAAACCACTCGGCCACCACGGCTTTTTACTACTTTATATCTTCCGCTTTCCCATGAGAGCCCCGGATGAAGAACGCGAAGGTAACCTAATAAAAATTTAATTTAAGAAATAAAAATTTGTCTGACTATATTACACTAAATCCCGCGAATTTTACCGTGCAGCTAAATCAATAAAATTGCCAACCCTATTCCTGAAACCAATACCTGTTGCGCCGAACATTCGATATCCTTCAATGGGACTAGACAAGGATGATACTATCTGTGGAGCCTGTAGTGTGAGAGGGAGAGGGTAGTGTGAGGGTCCCACTCGAGCACACGTTCCGATGGTTTCAGTCCATAAATACAGGTTCGAACTTCGTCGAGGCGAATGGATGGAAGTATGCTCTACATAAATATTGTTTTTTTTAACCTTATATTAATAGTTTAAGCTGAGGGGTTGCGTTGCTGAGACTGCATAACTTGATCAATATTTAACCGCACTATTTTTTTTACACATTATACATATCAAGGGGTAGGCAACAGGAGTAAAGCGGCATCAATAGACTTACTCACTTATTCTGGTTTTATAACGCAATATCCTACACTGTGGCCGAAGTTAAAGAGGACTGCACGTTTTGAGAAAACTTGCGCTCTAATCTCTCTGCCTACCCCGTGAGATCCTCAGCGTGGTGATTTGTATGTATATATGTATATAGATCATAAGCTAGGCAGAGACAGTCCTGGCCCTCTACTCCCACTGTCTTCCTCTTGGACTTGATCCAACTCGAAGATAGGATAGCTTACATATCAATTTATAGCCGCAATATTATTGATTGCGAATTATTTGTTAGCTCCAATCGATTCTAACAGATTGCGATATCTGTTGACTGGATCGAAAAAGTGTTAATTTATTTTAAGTTTAAGTCATTCTTAAAAGTATATTTAAATTATAATTTACTATACATACTCTGAACTTTGAACAAGCACTACAATTTTCAACTATTTTTAAATTTGTATTATTTATTCTGTCACCGCACCGCACCATTTCGACCCGCTGGTGGGACCTGGAGTCCTGAAACACAGGGCCGCCCTAGTTTAGGCTGCAGTCGCACATAAACATATTCTGAAATATATTTCATTGATGTATTGCTTAAGAAGCTGTGTTTGTGTTAATATTATTATAAGTTTGTCTAATGTGTCAATGTGTGAAAATAAAGCTTATTATTATTTATTAAAATCTTATATAACAAAAACCTTAGCCACAGCAACGCGTGGCCGGGTCTGCTAGTATATATATATATATATATATATGTACACATCATCACGCCGAGTCATTTACAGGGTAGGCAAAGAGAGTAGAGCGCCAGTTCTTTCTAGCCTTACCTCTTCCACTTCGTCCACATACATAAATTTGTTTTTCATCTTCTTGCTTTACAAAGTAATTCATAAATGGTAGAGCTATATTCCCATTGTTAAATGCACGGGAAAAACTCCCCACAAAAGCCTCTCGCAAAAAAGGAAGCCTTCAAAAGCCTATCAATAGCTCGAACTTGTCCGCGCCTGTTTCCCGGGATTTTTACAGCTTCGGGAGTGGCGGGACACCAGATTTGCATATTCAATCGAGTTTTTCACACCGCTGGTTAATTGATACTGTGGAATTTTAAACTGTTTTTCCCGATCAGAGGATTATCGCATTTTCCTCCATCATTTTCGTTAGAAATTAGAGGTGAGAATTGCGTTGATTCTCCATGACTCAGAAACTTAGGAGTTTTGATATTAGGTATAGACCTACGGGTCTCCAAAAGGGTAGGCAGAGGTGTAAGGATAACCGATCTCAACGTTATAGACTGAATATTATTGGTACTGACAACGGAGGTCTTATACTTTAAATGCTACCAATTCATATGAATGCTAAAGATAGTTACTTTTCTATGCTGTGACCTAACACAGGGTATAGATAGTGCCATCCACGAAGACACGCCCCACCAATTTCTAGTCGAGCTCGCAGGATCCGGGGAGCATGACCCGAGTCTATTAATTGTAGTGTGCGTGTGTATTCATAGGTAATCAGTGTGTACCGACAATATTTAAACATTAGTGTAAGGTTGCACACTTACACTATAAACTATGAGGAAGAATAGTGGGGCGCGTGTTCGTGGATGGCACTATCTATTGGCTACTATTACATAATTGTAATGTGAATATTTATTATTATGTAGCTCCTAAACTTTAACTCATTATAACCTTAGTATGAATTACAGCAAAATATGAATAACATGCTTCTTCCAAATTCGACAACATTAAATACATACATATAATCACGCCTCTTTCCCGTAGGGGTAGGCAGAGACCACGTCTTTCCACTTGCTACGATCCTTACATACTTCTTTCGCTTCGTCCACTTTCATTATTCTCTTCATACATGCTCTTCGGTTTAAGGTACTTTTGACCTGACCTTTTTTCAAGACGTCCCTAACATTAAAACAGATTGATATTGCCCGATAAGTTAAAGTAAGATTAAATTCAAGGTTGAATTCAGATTGATTGAGAGCGATTGAAATTTAAGTGCCGACTTGAATGATTTTATTGATGGCATTTTCACTTGTTTTTTTTATCATGGGCACCTATCTCTGGCGGAAAGTGGGTGCGTGGGTACTAGCTACACACCTCTGCTTACCCCCACGGGGACCCTTGTGGGAAGGCGTGAAGAGAAGAAACAAAAACTAAACAATATACCTACCTGTGAAAACATTTTAACGCGGGTGTAAGCGCGGGGCATACCTAGTACAAACACATATCTATCTATACTAATATTATAATTTATAATTTATAATATTTATAATTTATAATTTATAATATAATAATAATATTATAAAGCTGAAGAGTTTGTTTGTTTGTTTGTTTGTTTGTTTGTTTGAACGCGCTAATCTCAGGAACTACTGGTTGGAATTGAAAAAATATTTTTGTGTTGGATAGTCCATTTCTCTAGGAAGGCTTTAGGCTGTATAACATCACGCTACGACCAATAGGAGCGAAGCATAAATGAAATATGTTGCAAGAACGGGAAAAATTATGCCTTTTTGAGAGCTTCCGTTGCCTGCGCTGCGTAAACGGTTTAAGTTACGAAAATATCATATATAAGGGAATTGTTCCCCTATAGAAGTTCTAAAAAAAAGTCCGCGACAGCGATATGTCTATCTTTTAAGATTGACTCACTATAACCTTTTTTATGGCAATTAAGTCCGCGATGGCCTCCTAAATAACATAACCGATTTCAATAAAATTTGCACACCGTGTGCAGTTTGATCCAACTTAAAAGATAGGATAGCTTACATCACTATTGGACCCGATGGGTGGCGCTGCGATCGTGTTTCAGGAAATTTTACTTTTTCACCCGGGCGAAGCTGGGCGGGACGGCTAGTATGTATATATGTGCCGTGCATATAACATAAATACCGACAGTATCACTAACATAGCGGTAACATATTACAGCCGTAACTAAAATAAAATAACCGAATTATTTCTAATGGAGTTCTGGACAACGTCCAAATGGTATTTTCTGTGGCTCCATCTTTATATATATCTATATATATAATAGAATATATCCTCACGCCTTCCCACAAGGGTCCCCGAAGGGGTAGGCAGAGGTGTATAGGTAATACCCACACACCCACTTTCCGCCAGAGGTATATTAGGTGCCAACGTGACAGATGGCGAGTCCATCGCCGTTACTCAAGCACGACTATACATACGCCTTTGAATTTCTTCTCAGACGTATGCAGGTTTCCTCTCGATGTTTTCCTTCACCGTAAAGCTCGTGGTGTGACTAATCACTGTACTTAAGTTCAGAAAAAACTCATTGGTACAGTCGGGATTCGAACTTGCGACCTTTGCGTCACAGGTAACTGCTCGAACCACTCGGCCACCACGGCTCATCTATATATATATATAATTCTTACGCCTTCGTACAAGGGTCCCGGAAGGGGTAGGCAGAGGGCCAATACCTACATATTACCTGATAAGGTAAAGTTAAAGGCCGTCCGTATAGTCTGTTTGAGTTACGACTTACGACGATGGACTTGCTATCTGTCACGATGGCACCTAAAATATATCTCTGGTGGTAAGTGGTTGTGTGGATCTTACTATTTATATCCTCACGCCTCTCTACAAGGGTCCCCGAAGGGGTTGCCAGAGGTTTATAGGTAGTACCTACCTACCCACACTTAAGTTCAGAGAAACTAATCGATACAGTCGGGATTTGAACTTGCTACCTGTGTGTCGCAGGCAACTACCTCCACTGGGCCACCACGCCAATATTTATATTATATAATTTATTTATTTATTATTTATTTATCGTTATTTGACTGCAATTGCCAGTAATATAGACACACACATAAAATCAATTCACAATGCCGAAATAATAATGGCCGGTCCATTGCGACAGTATAACCAAATGAAAATAATACACGAACGGTCGGACAATCCTCCAATAATTACAATAAAGCGTAATTACACGCGAACAACGATCTGATATATTAGCCGTGAAATGAAAGGTTAAATTTTAATACGGCCGTCCATTACACCGTGTCGTAATTCGTGCAGTGTGTAGGTACCTAATGGAATAGTCGGCTATGATTGGACGGACCTTGATTGTCAAAATCTCAGGTTCGAACTGAAGCTGTATAAATTAGTTTCTTCAGAACTTGCGTACAGTGATTTGGTTCACAACGAATTTAACGGTGAACGAAACATCAGGTTTGAAAAGAAATAGAAAGGCGTATGTCTTTATTATATTACTAGTTGTCCCGCCCAGCTTCGCTCGGGTGAAAAAAAAAAAGATGGTGGCGCCACCTATCGGGTCCAATTGTGAATCTAAACCATTCCCAGATCCCCTTGAACACACACAAAAAATTTCATCAAAATCGGTCCAGTCGTTTGAGAGGAGTTCAGTGACATACACACTCACAGAAGAATTATATATATAAAGATTTATATATTTCTTCTGTATGTCTGTGTTCTCCTAAACGGCTGGACCGATTTTAATGAAATTTTCTGTCTTCAGGTGGATACGCAAATGGTTTAGATTCACAATTGGACTGATAGGTGGCGCCACTATCGTTTTTTTTCACCCGACTGAAGCTGGGCGGGCAGCTAGTGTATATATATTAAGCTTGAGAACGGCGATGAACTCGTCATCTGCAACGTTGGCACAGCTCTACATCTCTCTCTACTCTTTTAGAGATTCTTGTAAGATAATACGTGTAGATAACTAGAGATAGTGCCATCCACGAAGACGCGCCCCACCAATTTCTAGTCTAGGGGTCGCGGGATGCGGGCAGTATGACCCTATTAATTGTAGTGTGCGTGTGCACTCATAGGTAATCAGTGTGTACCGACAATTATCTAATTTTAGTGGAAGGTTGCACACTTACACTTTAAACTATAGGGAAGAATAGTGGGGCGCGTCTTCGTGGATGGCACTATATATAGGTATCAAAATATTCTTAACGGTGTAACATCGCCCATTGTGTTTGAACATCTGAAAAACGCTTCAAACGCCCCTGTCCCTTGAAGGAGTATCGTCGAAACCGCGACCGAAAATTAAATAATGAAAAAATATTGCCTCCCTCCTTTATACAGATGAAATTTGATTAAAAAATCACGATTATTACAGAAACCCCCTTTGAAAAATTCCTCGTTTGTATTGCCGTCAAAAAATCACACTCAATTCAATACGACCCTTATAGCGAGTGCTTTAAGAGTTATAACGGGCTACATGAACGGCAAATACAGGTTGGTGTTTTAGAAACAGTCGATTCCACCCCACCCCCTGCCTCCAACCCCCTTTCAATAATTTTTCATCGTTTTGATCCGCTCTCTTTGTGGTACACTCTTTATACTTAGATTAACAAAGTTTTAAATTAAAATCGGCGTAACAAATATCAGTCTTTGTTTAAGGGTGGGTGTGTTTTTAACATTTTTTGCAATATCGGTTTGAGTGTTTAACGTTGGGTTAAAATAATATTTGTATTTACCAAATGGAATTAATTGGTATTATGAAGAGCTGTGAAGATTGATACTCTATTGAATTAAGTTAGGCTAAGCTTGTTTCTCCATCCAATTAGTAAATAGATGTAAGAATTCTCTTACAGTAAAAATATTTGACCCAAATCCGCGGCAACGTGCCAAGAAAACTAGCAGGATTGCCACGCTGGATAGCAATGCTGATTCTCTGAGCGAGATTCTTTCTGGCCCGTTACATTTTATCTGTAAGTTACTCAGAATTCTCATATAAGAACATTATTTTGTATATATGTATAATGATAAATAATTTCCACACACCTTTATTCAAGGAAGGTAGGCAGAGATGCATAGGTAGTTTTTCTTCACCGTAAAGCTCGTGGTGTGACTTATCACCGTAAAGAAAAAACGAATTGGTGCAGTCGGGATTTGAACTTGCAATCTTTGTGGCAGACAACTACTCAAACCACTCGAACACCACTGATTAATATCTTTCTTTAATTACCATCCAATAGGTAAATGGTTCGTGACTCGCAGATAGGGTTAGCTAAATGTCGCGGGTTTGATACCCTCACATAGCAAATGTTGTCAAAAATATTTTTGTTTTGCATATCTGCAGCAGAGATGTGTGCCAACGTGACAGTTGGCGAGTCCATCGCCTTTTCTCAAGTATGACTATATGTATATTACGTCTATGAATTGCTTCTCAAACCTATGCAGGTATCGCATAACCTATGAATGTTGTAGCATGTAGATCATTGTCTAGTTCGTGTAAACATTTAGCCTACTTTGAGACTAAATTTGGAAGAAATTATCCCTAGATACTCTCATTATATCATAGGCAGAGATAGAAAAGCTAAATAATCAACTTCTCCCTGCCAGTCAAGTTATCTTGCCAACTTAGTCAAACACAGATGAATCTGAAAAAATAAGCTAAAAAAGTTGCTACCATCGTAGCATGATGATCTTTGCACACAACAAATAGTCAATTATTCCGGGGTCCATATATTAAGGCTACAACCAGTGCATGAATTAATATTGATGACTTCTGATTGTCATTAGTAATCATCGGATCAAAGGGTGTTCATGACTCCGGTTCAGTTGCGAGACAAAAGATAGGGTCGTAACGAGGAATTTTATTTAGTGACAATTTTTCGGCAGTGAAGGAAAAATATCAAGAAAAAACCTGCATACGCTCGAGAAGAAATTCAATGCGTGAATATATACTTACTTTTGAAGTAGTTATAGCTATCGAAACCGACTACGGTGGATGGATGAAGGGTCGGCAGCGCGCGAGTAATAACCCTGGTGTTGAAAGCGTCCATATGCGGCTATGGTTACCATTAGGTGGACGTATAAGTCTCTAAATAAAATGTAAGTTAAAAAAATGCGGTAGTAAAAATGTATCCCCAAATTGAAAAAACTCAGTTACGGTACGATGCACTCATCCATATTCACCCATGCGGTTGCATATGCATGCGTGCGCCACAGTATTGTGCCGATCGGGTCCCTTTGATCTCTGTCCGCCGCTACTTTTGATAAGTTGTTTGTTTAGACTCTCGACTCGCGAATGTTATGATTGGCGTTGTTTCAACGACGACTCTAATGACTTTGGGGCTTAATATAATAATTATAATATTACCTCCCACCTTGCCACAAGGCTCCCTGAAGGGGTAGGCAGAGGTGTGTAGGTAGTACCCACACACCCCCTTTCCGCCAGAGATATATTTTAGAAGAAACGTGATAGATTGCGAGTCCGTCGCCGTTACTCAAACAGGAATATACATACGCCTTTGAATTGCTTCTCAAACGTATGCAGGTTTCCTCTCAATGTTTTCCTTCTCCATAAAAGAATCACGGTACCTAATATGATAAATCACTTTTTTCATCAGATGCCGATTTAAAGATTGTTTTGACCATTGTTTTGACAAAGTTCTATTCGCAATCCAGGAATGCTCTAAGTCAAGGCCTTAGCCCACAGAAGCCTGAGCTGTGTTTGCTTAGCAACTGTGTTTGCTTTGCTTGCACCTTGAAAGTGCCTGGCTGGAGGCCTTGGTCTCGCCATTGCCCGGCTATGTAGCAAAAGTTCCCGGAACTCCTAGTTCTCTTAATTGGCACCAGCGATCAAATCACGTCACGTAATCAACTGCCTACTCATATTGCGACCAAAACTGAACAGAGCTTATCTCAACAACAACCCGCTTCTTTAGAACGAACGGCCATAAAAGCTAAATATTAAACTGCAACCAATGAGTTACACAGTCGTTGTTCAAACGGGTAATTGGGGTTCGTTGACCAGTGATGTATATGGACCATTGTATAATAGTACTATAGGTACATAATATAATTATATAGCATAGACTACAAGGGAAAATTGCGGAAAAAGGCGATAGATTATGTTGGTACTGGCGTATTCAGTCTGAATGTAAAGTAATGTACATACTTATCATCACGCCGAGTCCCTAACGGGGTAGGCAGAGTAATAGAGCGCAGTTCTCTCGAGACTTACATACCTTCGCTTCGTCCACATTCATCAGTCTCTTCATAAATGCTCGTCGGTTTCGAGTACTCTTGACCAGACCGTCCTTGAGTGTCCGATCGATTTGATCCAGGTAGTTGGAACGTTCCTCTGCCTCTTCTTGCACACACTTTCGCTTTGTATATCTGTTTCGTCAATCTTTCTTCACTCAAATTGATGATGTTATATGTTAAAAAGTGATGAATTGTATGTATGTATGTATGTATGTATTTAATACATACATATCATCACGCCATGTCCCTAACGGGGTAGGCAGAGTAATAGAGCGCAGTTCTCTCGAGACTTACATACCTTCGCTTCGTCCACATTCATCAGTCTCTTCATACATGCTCGTCGGTTTCGAGTACTCTTAACGTTCCCGTCCTTGAGAGTCCGATCTATTTGATCCAGGTAGTTGGAACGTGGCCTTCCTCTGCCTAAGGATAACTGCCGGAAATAAGGTGAATGCAGCCATGTCGGCGTTGATGGGCAGTAAAAGTCTGAGCAATAATGCTCGAGTTGCTGTCCACAACGCGATATTGGTACCTACCTTATTGTATGGCAGCGAATCCTGGGTATGTCAGAGGAATTATGAAAATAGCTTGAACGCAGTTGAGATGCGATCTCTTCGAAAAATGTGCGGCGTAACGATATTAGATCGAATCCGAAATG
This sequence comes from Drepana falcataria, assembly GCA_945859725.1. Taxonomy (NCBI): domain Eukaryota; kingdom Metazoa; phylum Arthropoda; class Insecta; order Lepidoptera; family Drepanidae; genus Drepana; species Drepana falcataria. The sequence goes on along the minus strand of OX243941.1, from coordinate 1,022,627 downwards.
AAGAGATTCGCAAATCAACTGGCGTGAATGAAGGCGTAATTGTAAAGATGAAGAAAGGCATGTTACGTTGGTTTGGACACATAGAAGGGATGAGTGAAGAAAGATTGACGAAACAGATATGTATTTAATAATCACGGTTATATGCATACCTACAGAACCTAAATAATGTAGAGAAAGTTCATACTTGTCGAAACCCAAATTGCTCAAACAAATGACCATTACATATGTCTTTTTTGGACATAATCTTGATTTCTGATACTGGTTTGACGTCCGAATTACCTTATATTATTATTACCTGTGTGACTTAGTGCTTAAGCGGAGCGGGAAGCGGAGTACACTTGTGAGATTCACCAAGCGATTATTTAACTATTGATATATTTATTAGTGTAATCTTATTAAACGAGACTAAATAACGAGAATGACGCGAAAAGGAAATAAAGTCTAGAGACTCTCTGCCTATCCCGTGGGATACTTGAAGGAGCGACGTGAGGATATTTATGCAAGATTGAATATGTACCCATTTATACAAGTAAGGAGAAAAAGTAAGGAAGGTTCAAGCGTTCATCTTATCTTATCTTTCTAATATTATATAGGTGAAAGTTTGTAAGTTTGGATGTATGGATATAACTCACCTTTTTCGGTTCATCTACATTAATTTTAGTTAATAATTTTTTTATTTTTTATTCTTACCAGACCGGTATCGAGATGCCGAGCAAGGGTTCGCTGTTCACATTCTTGAGTGATTAATATAGTTATTATTTAAATTTAAAGTTCTTATAATAAAACAATATTATTATTAGAAAGCGTTGTTTTATGAACAGTTCAAATATTTATCGAAATTTCCGAATAAAATAATATATAATAATATATCCTCACGCCTTCCCACAAGGGTCCCCGAAGGGGTAGGCAGAGGTGTATAGGTAATAAATACCCACACACCCACTTTCCGCCAGAGGTATATTTGGTGCCAACGTGACAGATGGCGAGTCCATCGCCGTTACTCAAGCACGACTATACGTATGCAGGTTTCCTCTCGATGTTTTCCTTCACCGTAAAGCTCGTGGTGTGACTAATCACTGTACTTAAGTTCAGAAAAACTCATTGGTACAGTCGGGATTCGAACTTGCGATCTTTGTGTCGCAGGCAACTGCTCGAACCACTCGGCCACCACGGCTTTTTTTTTTTTAGAAAAAGAAAATATTCAATATTTTATTTCCCGCTACCGCTTCAGTAACATGCCCGATACCTTCCATTATTCACAATACGCAATTGAAGTTGTACTAAGATGTGGAAACAGTAATTTCAATTGTTATTATAACATAAAGTTTATTATTTCATGAAAACGTGTAGCTCGGTAGATTTCCATAAATTATGTCTCGCCTTATGTCGCCATGTTGAGATCGTAACGAAACCTTTGTTGGCTTATATAACTGTATGAAAAATATATTGTCAGAGTACTTCAATAACCCCGTTAGGGACTAGGCGTGATGATGTGTATGTATGTATTTCAATTGGGAGAGAAATTTAAGAGAGGTATGGTAGCTGCCCGACTGGAGCATGACCTCCACCTTATAGAAGTCCGTAGCCAAATAACACAATTATTTGTGTTATGTTCGTACGCGGTGAATAAGGTTACCAGCAATGAGCTCCTAGGGGAGGGGGGAGGATTATTATATTGTGTTGGCAGCATAGGGATTAGTCCCATTATGCCGCCAACACAGTATAACTCTCCGAAAACAGAGTGTCAACGCGTAAGGTATACTTCGGTATTATTGTATGCGTAAATAGGCTGCGGTAACCGTTTTCCATCGGGTGGGCCGTATGCTTGTTTGCCACTCTTGATGTATAAAAAAAGGCCGGGTCTCATTAGACTAACCGACCTCTTTCGCTTCTTGCAACTTTCTAGAATAACCTTCCACAACTCAAACGAATTAAAACTTAAAGAAGAACTTAGATGGTGTTTAAAAGGCAGTATCGCGTACGTTCCTTTGTGGTGCAAAAGCTTTGTGGTGACAATATCAAACGTCGGACAGTGCTGACAAATGGAACCGAGCCATCGGGGGTGTTGCAATATCCGCTTCCTGTGCTTTAAGATGGGTAGAGCTTCGCGAGCGATAGATAGGGTTGGTTCCGTTTTAAGTACTTTGGCAAAATGCCCGCTTGCTACTAAGTAGTGTTGTTAAATCTTGCAACACCAGGTGTTCTGCTTGCAATATTGATCCTTCTACTCTAGAAGATGTTATAAAAACATAAATATCATCCCGCTGAGTACGGAGTAGTTGGAGAGAGAGTACAGCGCCAACTCTCTTCAGTCTTACGGAAATGATAAATTTCAGGCATTTATTACATACAATACATATGTTAATTGGTTCCCCGAAGGGGTAGGCAGAGGTGTGCAGGTAGTTTCCACAAACCCACTTTCCGCAGGCAGTGTACAAACGTGTTTGAAATACTTCTCAAGCGACTAAAGGTTTCCTCTCAACGCTTGCCTTCACCGTTAAGCTCACGGTGTGGAAATAAAGAAGTTGCCTGCGATACAAAGATCGTAAGTTTGAATCCCGTCTGTACCAATGAGTTTTACTGAACTTTAGTACAGTGATTAGTCACACCACGAGCTTTACGGTGAAGTAAAACATCGAGAGGAAACCTACATACGTCTGAGAAGCAATTCAAAGGCGTATGTATAGTCGTGCTTGAGTAACGGTGACGGACGGACGCCATCTGATACGATAGCACCTAAAATATATCTTTGGCGGAAAGTGGGTGTGTGGGTACTATCTATACATGCCTACCCTTTCGGGGACCCAATTAACATATGTGGGAAGGCGTGAAGATATATTATTATATTCTTGTAAGTAAAAACATGTCTATGAGATTCTTTACGCTTGGGGAGGAAGCACATTTCGCCTCAACGGGGCCAAGTCTCACTTCGAAAAATACATTTTATACCCAACATTTTATATCGACAACGCATCCAGGCACTTTATGAACATCCTTTATTACTTTTTATGACGTTTGTCATATTTTTCCTTCGTCGGAATTGGAGGGTAGCTCTTTAACTCACCGATTTATATTATAATCTATGGTTCTGTGAGATTATGCATCTGTATTGGATTTTGGGAATTTGGTGTTATGTATTTATTAAGTATGCCGGGGTTATTGAACAATTACATACATACCACGCCGCATCTCTTTCGCTTTGTACACATTCATCAGTCTCATCATATCGGTTTGTACACCTGTTTTATCAATCTCTATTCCGTCATCCTTTCTACATTTCCAAATATAATGCAATTTATTGAATAAATTACGTTTTGTTTTTTAATTTGGAGTGCGTTGGCCGAGTGGTTCGAGTAGTAGCTTAAAACGTAAAGATTGCGTGCTCGAATCAGACTGTACCAATAAGTTTTTCTGAATTAAGTATAGTGATTAGTCACACCATGAGTTTACGGTGAAGGAAAACATCGACTAGAAACCTGCGAACGTTAGAGAAAGAAATTGTAAGACGTACGTAGTGTCAATGTGCTTGCAAAATGGCGATGGACTCCCCTTTAATCACATTGACACCTAATAATAGCTCTGGCGAAATGTCACCTACATTACACACCTACGCCTACGCCTACATATTTGGGGAAGCATGTGGGAGCATAAACTAATATGTATTATTAATTTATACTCTATATCTTTATGGGCTCCTGGTACATCGGGTCTTATAAACCCACACCGCACCTCTTTGGAGAACTTCAATAGTAGATATTTTCAGTTTAGATTTTCAATATAACTTTTCTCTTAAAAAAACAATAGCAGACGTTTGAAATCCTTTCAATGTTTATGGCCGTTAAACACAAAGGGAATGAATACAAATGTCTCCAGTTATGACGCCAGAAGACTGTATCGACTGAAATATGCTACAATAAGTCGAAGATTTACGCTTGCTCCGAAGGGGTAGCTTTCAATGTTGAATTTATTTTGCTATTTAGATGGTGCTCTTTGCTTGGTTGTACAGTCGGGGTACGAAAACCTACGTCTTATATCAATATTCGTATTCTTTAATCAAATCGTTGTCCCTACGTACCTTTTAAAACTAAAACACTGAACCTCCAATTATATCTCTCATACTCACGTCACAAGGATCCCCGGAAGGATAGGCACAGGTATATAGTTAGAACCCATATACTTTAGGTGCCAACGTGACAGATGGTTAGTCCAGCGCCGTTACTCTAGCCCGACTATACATACGCCTTTGAATTGCTTTTCAGATGTATGCAGGTTTCCTCTCGATGTTTTCCTTAACCGTAAAGCTCGTAGTGAGACTAATCACTATACTTAAGTTCAGAAAAACTCATTGGTACAGTTTGGGATTCGAACTTGCGATCGTTGTGTCGCAGGCAAGTACTCGAACCACTCGGCCGGCACGCGATGGTCATATAAAATCCCTGCCTATCCCTGCCTACCCGAACTACAATATTAATAATATTCAACAAACATACAGAAGCCAGTAATTTTTCATATCAACTACCGCACGCTAATAACGCGCCACCCACTATGGGGGCTCCCCCTCGCGAAATCTTCACAGAATGAATGTTCTAATATTCAAATGGGATACGGAACTATTATTGTTGGAGCTACTGTCAATATGTGGATGGACCTAGTCGTCTTGATACTTGGTGTAAAATTAAATTTCAATAATTAAGATTAAAATACAGTACAATGTGAGTGAAGAGTTGACGAAACATATAATATGTCCTCACGCCTTCCCACAAGGGTCCCCGAAAGGGTAGGCAGAGGTGTAAAGGTAATAACCATACACCCACTTTCCGCCAGAGATTTATTTTAGGTGCCAACGTGACAGATGGCGAGTCCATCGCCGTTACTCAAGCACAACTATACATTCGCCTTTGAATTGCTTCTCAGAAACAGATATACAAAGCGAAAGTGTGTGCAAGACGAGGCAGAGGAAGACCACGCTCCAACTACCTGGATCAAATCGAACAGACACTCAAAGATGGGAACGTGAAGAGTACTTGAAACCGATGGGCATGTATGGAGAGACTGATGAATGTGGACGAAGCGAAAGAGGTTTGCATACCTCGTCTAGAGAGAGCTGGCGCTCTATTTTCTTAGCCTATCTCGTAAGGGACTGGGCGTGATGATATGTAGATCATGTATTCAGAAAGTACTTAGTTTTAACGTGAGTTAGGTATATTAGTACATATTTGTATTAAAATATGCTAAAAGACATGTTTATCTGATGACATTTTTTACTCGTTCCTTACTTGTGCTCTGGCGTACAGTTTTTGTCCATTTACTGTCAGAAAAAGAAACAACTTCATTAAACTTCCAAAACGTATAATAATTATGTTGAAATAACCCTACTTTACGTATTAATACGTCACACAAAAACAAGAAAAGTTATATAAGCGATCACAGCGAGCTGTCAAAAGTAGGACCGAGGTAAACTCTCAAAACCTTTCGGTCGGAGTAGAGGCAAGTTCTTTGCATACTTCCCTAGAACGTTGGGTGTCAGTGTGCGATACGTCTCATATATTATATTGTCTGCCTACACATATTGCTTGGATAGTGTCGTCACTCCGGAGAAGTTATCGATATCTTCTCTTAGTTAATCCTTCTGGATAATCCATTAACGGTATTATCGTTATTTATAAGTAATATTTTTAGCCATGGATACGATCCGAAATAAAAAATAATAATAATAATAATATATATAATATATAATATATCCTCACGCCTTCCCACAAGGATCCCCGAAGGGGTAGGCAGAGGTGTATAGGTAATACCCACACACCCACTTTCCGCCAGAGGTATATTAGGTGCCAACGTGACAGATGGCGAGTCCATCGCCGTTACTCAAGCACGACTATACATACGCCTTTGAATTTCTTCTCAGACGTATGTAGGTTTCCTCTCGATGTTTTCCTTCACCGTAAAGCTCGTGGTGTGACTAATCACTGTACTTAAGTTCAGAAAAACTCATTGGTACAGTCGGGATTCGAACTTGCGACCTTTGCGTCGCAGGCAACTGCTCGAACCACTCGGCCACCACGGCTTTAATAAAAAATACTCTATTCTATTTGTTTCGTAATTACATTTTGGTTGTATTTTCGTTGCTTAGCTTGCTCTTATAATTTTTTTTGTTGTATATAACCTAAAAAGTTTTAGAAAGTGAGGAAAAAAAACCTCAACTTAAAAAAACAAATGCTTGTTTGTAAAAACTTCGAAAAGACGTTTCATTTCCTTAAATTACCTTACGCCTATAACATTATATATACTAGCTTAGTCATCTCTCAAATATCATTCAATTCTGTTCAACCCTTCAGGCGTGATTGAATAACAAACATACATACATATATACTCAGAAACTTCCGCCTTTATAATTATCAGTTGGATTTAAGTCGGATGTTTCTATCGACATCGATAAAACCCCTCCCCATTCCTTCAAACACTGAGATATATCAACTCACTTCATTTATTCGTGTGCGCGTATCTTTTGTTTGCTATATTTTTGACAAGTATAAAGCGAAATCTGCGCTTGTCATATGTTTGACAGACGACATGGTGGTGGGGGGAGGGGGCGAGGGGGCGCGAGGGGGTGTTAAGTTGTTATTAAGTACTGCACTTGATGTTGTATAGGTGTTGTAGTGTGTGTATGATTGTAGTGCGATGTAAAGTGCTAAGAGACAGGATTGAGGTGCCTAGTTTTTTTTATTGTCTCTCGTGGAGTTCCGGGAACTCTTTTTATTTAACCGAACAATGGCAAGACCTTCAGGCAGGTACTTATTAAGTGCAATCACAGCTAAAGCCTGTAGGGTACGGGCCTCGGCTTAGAGGGTTGCTGGTTCTCAAGTTAAGGAGATCTACATCTTCTTTACACATTTATGGTATTCGAAGGGGTAGGCAGAGGTGAATAGGAAGTAGTAGCCATATTTTAGGTGACAACGTAATATATGGCCAGTCCATAATATATATAGTATATAATTAACCAAAAAGTACTTAAAACTACATATGCACAACTTAATATAGAGCAAAGCAAGTAAATTGTACCAACATGTATTTGTACATGTTCCAACTAGCTTTACAGTATGAAGGTAGCATCATGAACGCTCTCGTGGCTATTGTGACAGATACAGCTCATTGCACTATTGCATCTTCTGTCAGATTTAAATTTCGAATGGAGAGAAGAGAGTTCAGTTCTCTGTAGAGGTACAAACACCTCTAGCGAGAACTGGCGCTCTATTATCTCTGACAACTCTGTTCGGACGTCATAAAAATATGTATATACTAGCATATGCCTGCGGCTTCGCCCGCGTGGATTTCGAAAAAGTAGCTTATGTATTTTCCTGCTAGAATCGGTTCAGCCGCTATGCCGTGAAAGAGCAACATTATAATATTACAAACTTTCACATATCTATGATATTTATTGTTTTTATGTCTAAAATGCAGTTCATTCGATATCATTCTCATCCTTGAGTTTACTATCGACTTGATCTATGTACTTGGAAAGCGAACATCCTTCTAAATTCACGTGAGTGAAATTTTCCATATACTTTTTACCGGGTAATACAGTTTTGCTCTATATAATGAGGCCATAAATTTACACGAAGACAAGTAAACACTCACTTAAACTTAGTGTAACTTTAAGTAGCGTATCACTTACTCTATAAATGTGCTGGATATTATGTTAATACATCTGAAAGAGTAAATATGCTTGAAAGGTGTCAAGACGGAACTAAAACAATTTGACGTATAGCAAGCATTGTGCCGCCGCCGATATAAGAGGGAACCGCAGCTTGAATGGATGGAGTTATACGATAGAGTCATTCCATTATATTTATATATCCTCACACCTTCCCACAAGGGTCCCCGAAGGGGTAGGCAGAGGTGTATAGGTAATACCCACCCACCCACTTTCCGCCAGAGGTATATTAGGTGCCAACGTGATAGATGGCGAGTCCATCGCCGTTACTCCAGCACGTCTATACATACGCCTTTAAATTTCTTCTCAGACGTATGCAGGTTTCCTCTCGATGTTTTCCTTCACCGTTAAGCTCGTGGTGTGACTAATCACTGTATTTAAGTTCAGAAAAACTCATTGGTACAGTCGGGATTCGAACTTGCGACCTTTGCGTCGCAGGCAACTGGCTCAAACCACTCGGCCACCACGGCTTGTTTATATTTATAATATAATTAATTGTTGATTTGGGTATGCTTTAAAAGTTTGCAGCGATTGAACTCAAAATAGTGCCATGGTGGCCGAGTGCGTAGGATTCAATTGCAACGCGAAGATTGCAAATAGACTTAAGTACAGTGAGTTTGAGTTTCGTGTTTTGTATGCTACATAACATGTTAATGTATGAGTTTATTTATTTTAAATCTAGATAGCCAACATTTATATTTTTGGTGATTTTTTTACCTTTTATGAATAATGTTATGAGAACGATTGGTTTTTATTTTGATGTTTATGTTAAAAGTGTTTTAGTGTTTATAATGCATATATTTTCATTATTATTTTTCGGGCCATCAATCATAGCCCAATGCCGTTTCTAAAAAGTGTTTACTTTAGTACAGTGATTAGTCATACCATAAGTTTTACGGTTAAGGAAAACATCGAGAGGAAACCTGCATACGTTTCAAATAAGTATTTATAGTCGTGCTTGAGTAATGGCGAGATACTCGCTTGATCTGATCATCGATACTGCTCACACAAACTTGGGGGAAGGATTTTTTACGCATAATTTTTTATATCGGTAATATATCGGTATATATCGGATCGGTATAAATAGGGCAAGAATACTGTTTTGTTCTATATTTAAAAAGAATGACATAATATCATGAAAATAACCTTTCTTATACCTTATAAATTCTTCTCCCTATAGCATAAGCCGGTCCCAAACGCCTGAAACCAACATAATTTGATTAATTTTCGACTAGCACAAAATGCGAGTTGTAATTAAAACTAGTGTAAGTGGGTGCTGCGATAAGGGAGCGTTTGGGTGTCGGGTCCCGGCTGCGAGCTTACACATATCGGTTGTCTTGACGTCACCCACATACGAGCAATACAGGTGCGATCATAACTCCAATGGTAGTGAATGGAAAAATATTATGTAAGGGCGATAAAGGTGCCGTGGTGGCCGAGTGGTTCGAGCAGTTGCCTGCGACGCAAAGGTCGCAAGTTCGAATCCCGACTGTACCAATGAGTTTTTCTGAACTTAAGTACAGTGATTAGTAACACCACGAGCTTTACGGTGAAGGAAAACATCGAGAGGAAACCTGCATACGTCTGAGAAGAAATTCAAAAGGCGTATGTAATAGTCGTGCTTGAGTAACGGCGATGGACTCGCCATCTGTCACGTTGGCACCTAATATACCTCTGGCGGAAAGTGGGTGTGTGGGTATTACCTATACATCTCTGCCTACCCCTTCGGGGACCCTTGTGGGAAGGCGTGAGGATATATTATATTATAAAGGTGCGATTATAACCTCAATGCTAGTGATAGTGCAGTACAGGTGCAATACAGTTACAGTGCAATACAGTCTGACAGTGCAATACAGTTTGACAGTGCAATACAGTTTGACAGTGCAATACAGTTTGACAGTGCAATACAAACATCGAGAGTAAACCTGCATACGTCTGAGAAGCAATTTAAAGGCGTATGTATAGTCGTGCTACAGTAACGGCGATGGACTCGCCATCTGTCACGTTGGCACCTAATATACCTCTGGCGGAAAGTGGGTATGTGGGTATTACCTATACACCTCTGCCTACCCTTGTGGAAAGGCGTGAGGATATATAAGTATTATTATTTTATAAGGACTTGCATAGTCGCATCTAATTTGGCCGTACAGCTAAGCCGCGTAATCTCCCGCCACTCACAGTCAACTAAGTAGGTATATCAAATAGTTGACTTTGACAAGAAATTAGAGAGTTAACAAAACCAATTTGGGCTTGTAACAGATAACTTTTAACCTCTTGTACACGTTAAACTGTTCAACAATGTCTTGGGGGTCTGTTTTACATCGAACGCTCAGGCTGTGGAAGAAGCTCCCCGTTGAGGTTTTCCCTGGAGAGTACAGCATGGAGTTCTTCAAGAAGGGTGTGAAAAGATTCCTGCAGGGCTATCAGCGCGTGAGCGATACCCCTGGTGTTGCAAGTCTTAAGCGGCGGTAACCGCTTACCATCAGGCGGACTGCATGCTTGTTTGTGGTATAAAAGAAAGAAAAACATCGATACTGCCTGCGACACTAAGATCGTAAGTTCGAAACCCGACTGTACCAATGTGTTTTCTGAAAAGTACAGTAATTAGTCACACCACGAGCTTTACGGTGAAAGAAAACATCGAGAGGAAACTTGCATACGTCTGAGAAGAAATTCAAAGGCGTATGTAATATGTATAGTCGTGCTTGAGTAACGGCGATGGACTCGCTATCTGCCACGTTGGTACCTAAAATATATCTCTGGCGGAAAGTGGGTGTGTGGGTACCTATACAGCTCTGCCTACCCCTTCGGGGACCCTTGTTGGAAGGATTACTACCTATACAGCTCTGCCTACCCCTTCGGGGACCTTTGTGGGAAGGGGTACTACCTATACAGCTCTGCCTACCCCTTCGAGGACCCTTGTGGGAAGGCGTGAGGATAGTCTTTCTTGACTACACTGATGGTTTCGCCAGCTGTCATGCCGGTTCATAAATGTATCTCTGCTAACAACAAGTATGTGTTATACCTCTGCTACTTTTCAGAGACCCTAGCTTAAAACCGTTATTTGTTATCTTTATATAAATTTCAATACCCTTCCACTAGTCCCCAACTAAGCAAAACTTAGTACTTGCAAAACTAGATAACGATATACTTATAAAGATAGATATATTCATATAGGCTAAGGTACAAATAACTAAGGTTCATGCTAAGATACAAATACCCGTGTTTATCACACACTAACACAATAAGCCGTGGTGGCTGAGTGGTTCGAGCAGTTGCCTGCGACGCAAAGGTCGCAAGTTCGAATCCCGACTGTACCAATGAGTTTTTCTGAACTTAAGTACAGTGATTAGTCACACCACGAGCTGAACGGTGAAGGAAAACATCGAGAGGAAACCTGCATACGTCTGAAAAGAAATTCAAAGGCGTATGTATAGTCGTGCTTGAGTAACGGCGATGGACTCGCCATCTGTCACGTTGGCACCTAATATACCTCTGGCGGAAAGTGGGTGTGTGGGTATTACCTATACACCTCTGCCTACCTCTTCGGGGACCCTTGTGGGAAGGCGTGAGGATATATTATATTTATATTATTATATATATCTGTCCTCAGTGGGAATCAAACCCGCGACCTCAAACTTCGCAGGAACTCTGACCGCTAGACCGAAAGGCCGTATTTACGATACAACAATCACATTTCAAAGAATTCCACAAAACAAGCAAACCCTATGTCTGGTCCGACACAACCCGAGTATAATTCATCGAACACATCCATAAATCAAAGGCAATAGAAACTTGCAATATAACTTTCCCGTCGGCAAAACACTAACTGCGCAGATTTAGACGCTATATCTACAGAATAAGGGGAGATGGCTGAAGCTGGAGCGAAACTGGGTGGCGCATTTAAATTTGCAACTGCAATTCCAAATTCACATCGGGCGAGTATCGTTCCGGTGATTGGGCCGGGCGTCGCGCACGGGGATATAAATAGTTCTGGTTAGCACGGGGCGTTCGTCTAATATGGAATATTGGATTGATTAATTGGTGAAAATTCAATATGTACGTTTGGAGGGCTTTTGCCATTATTGTAATACTAGCTATCCCGTCCAGCTTCGCTTGGGTAAAAAGTTAAATTGCCCGTCACACGATTGCAGCGCCACCTATCTAAAACATTTTCGACTCCATCTGTTAGAATCGTTTGGAGCTTACAGATAATTGTGACTGTCAAATAATAGACAAATAATTTGAAATAAAATTATATTGCGACTATAAATTGCGATGTAAGCTATCCTATCTTTCAGGGTGGAACAAACTTCACACGGTGTGCAAATTTGATTAAAATCGGTAAAGTAGTTTAGGACAACACTAACAACACTATATATTTATTTTGAAATGTACATACATACTATCACCACGCCCCGATCACGGGGTAGGCGGAGCAGCTCTTTCTAGACTAACATATTTCTTTCGCTTCGTCCACATCGAAGTCTGCTACATGCTCGCTGGCTTAATCGGTAAAATTTCAAATTTAACTTCAACAGAGTCCAGTTCCATACATGCTCAGGGCAACTAAAATATGCAGAAGGCTTCACGCGGCACACGGATAGCGGAGCGACGTGTGTCACCAGAGAGCGCCTCCAGATACACTAATCTACACACTCTAGTATTTATGGGCTCCAGGTAATAATTTAGAAGGCTGCAGGCGAATAGTATACATTTTAGAAACTGAGACTCTCACTAACACTAACAAAATGAGTTTTGAATTTGAATATGTTAGTTTTTAAATGTTAGCTAGAGAGAGAGAGAGAGGTGTGTTGTGCGTAGAACCGACACACCCTCTTTCCGCCAGAGATACATTTTAAGTGTCAACGTGACAGATGGCGAGTCTATCGCCGTTTGAACGGCGGTAATTTCTTCTTTAACGTATGCAGTTTTCCTCTCGATGTTTTTCTTCACCGTATAGCTCGTGGTAGGTTGAGAAAAACTCATTGATACAGCCGGGATTCGAACTTGTCATCTTTGTGTTGCAGACTCGGCCGATATACGGCGAAAAGTGAGAGGTCGTTCTCACGTCTCCTACCGCCTCTATTGGGAATGCTTGAAGCTACGTAAGGTTTGATGCTAGCGAGAAGGTACTTGTGCGAAACCAACTAATTTCTCAGGTAACGATACATCAGTGGGAACAAAGGCAGAACACAGCGCAGGATCTGTCATACGTCATGCGATTATGCGCCGTTTGTCCGACGGACACTTAGCGGATTTATAGCGTCATAAATCACTATTTCAATATTAGACGCGGATCGTGTACCTCGCTCGTCGGCTACATGCTAGATTAACTGAAATTAACTAGCTTTAACTGTTACGCAATTATTGCAAGTTCTATTCCCGACTGCACCAATAAGGATTTTTAAATGAACGGTGTCTATAAATTACACCACGAGCTTTACGATGAAGGAAAACATCGAGAGAAAATTTGCGTACATTTGAGAAGAAATTCACAGGCGTATAGTACTTGAGTTACGGCGATGGGCACACCATCTTTCACATTGGCACCTAAAATATATCTCTGGCGGATGGTGGCCTACACTCTACCTACCCTTTTGGGGATTCCTCTTACACTAGTAAATACCAAGTATCAATACAGTAATATATAATACACTAGCTGTCCCGCCCAGCTTCGCCCGGGTGAAAAAGTTCCTGAAACACGATCGCAGTGCCACCTATCGGGATCGCGATCCAATTGTGATGTAAGCTACCCTATCTTTTAAGTTGGAACAAACTGCACACGGTGTGTAAATTTGATTGAAATCGGTTTAGTAGTTTAGGAGCCTATCGCGGACAAACAACGTGACACGTAATGTATATATATTATGATTTCACTTAGCACCTACGACATTGTCCCTCCCTCGCCTAATGTCTCAATCCATTTGACAATCCGAATCCATTCTGTACCCAGTAATTAATCATTAATATTACATCCTGAACACAATCAATAAGCCATCATCGAATGTCTATTGTGTTATACAATGAAGCGGCATCAATGCATATCGCGTTCACATAAATTATTTAGAGCAGACGTCCATGCACTGATCGAAACATCTGAATAGATATCTTAATATAGTAGATATATATATATATATATCCTCTCGCCTTCCCACAAGGGTCCCCGGGTAGGCAGAGCTGTATAGGTAATACCCACACACCCACTTTCCGCCAGAGGTATATTAGGTGCCAACGTGACAGACGGCGAGTCCATCGTCGTCACTCCAGCACGACTATACATACGCCTTTGAATTTTTTCTCAGACGTATGCAGGTTTCCTCTCGATGATTTCCTTCACCGTTTAGCTCGTGGTGTGACTAATCACTGTTCTTAAGTTCAGAAAAACTCATTGGTACAGTCGGGATTCGAACTTGCGACCTTTGCGTCGCAGGCAACTGCTAGAACCACTAGGCCACCACGGCTCTTAATAATAATAATATTATTTATTGCACACACACACACACATCTATAAGAACAAACAACAGTGAACAACATGTAATAGGAACAAAATTAGGCGGCCTTATCTCAAAAGCGATTTCTTCCAGGCAACCAAGTGAAGAGAGAAAAGAAATAGAGAAAAAATTTTAGGTGTGATAGTTGGAAGAAATATTCACAATCACTAATATATACATACACTAATATACATAAAATACTATAGTTGATATAGATCTCACAATTTGAAGTACGAGCTATAACTGCCCTCAAATGCCTCCAAAGAGGTAAGCAGAGGTGTATAGATCTCTTTCCGTCGGAGGTATATTTAGGTACTACCATGACAGATAGCGAGTCCTTCGCCGTCTGTCAAGCTCATACAATACGTTTTCAAATCTCTTCTTGAAAGTATGTAGGTTCCCTCTCGACGTTTTCCTTTAGCGTATAGCTTGTGGTGTGACTAATCACCGTAGATAAATAAAAAAAACTTACACAATCGGAATTCAAACCGACTACTCGAACGCCTCAGACACTACAGCTGTAAGAAAACCTAGCAAATCGAAAACTCGATTCAAAACAAACCCTCAACCCTCATCCTCACCTGTCTCATGTGGCGCAATCCGATAATAACACAAGAGTATTATTAGACATGAATTATTGTCCGCAATTAGACGCGACAGGGTTGGAAATGGCGCCGTGTCGGTACAAAGCACACCGACGTACGGCGGACAGCGAGCGCGCGTAAATCAATCAACGCGTTTCAACAACGGTACAGAGGTCGCGGACCCGTGCGGAACATTGCTTTTTAGGCTACTCTAAGAAAATGGGAATAAGATAATGAGTCACCTAATTAGTGTGCCCTGGATACAACCCCCTTAGGGGTGAGGGTGATGTTACCTCTGCATTGTGAGAAATGTGAATACCTATATTCATATCTTCACGCCTTCCCACTAGGGTCTCCGAAGTAGTAGGCAGAGGTCTGCCAATAGTATCCACACACCCACTTTTCGCCGGAGATTTAGGTACCAACGTTACGCCAGATGGCGATTGATACAGTCGGGATTCGAACTTTCATTCTTTGTGTTCGTGCAACAGCTTGAACCACTCGGCCACCACGTTTTGAATTTATTATATTTCCAGCTTATAATCGATATCTCTGACAAATTCAATTCAGTTCCGTTCAGCCATTTGACGGGATTTTGTCACAAAATTTCCCATATTATTTTATGCCATATATGTGACAAACAAGCATGATCGAAGCGATCACCGCCGCCTACCAGTAGTAAGAATGATGAAGATGTAAGAACTTCATGATGTACTCTCTCAGGAAAGCGTGAACGAGGAGTTTATTCCACAGATCGTGTTCACTTTAGAAAACTCCTGTTTTGAAAAAAATATAAAGTTAGTAGTATAAGAGAAAATACTTGCACAGAAGTTGGTTAAACTTCCAAATAGTACCAACTGTGAGAACGTGCCAATCAATACCAACATACCCGCACACAGACATGCAAATCCTCACAACACCCTTTACAAAGTAACATCGGGACAGACAAATAGAATTGTCGCAATGCACGGAGCCTGGCAATTAGTTATATGCTCCACGGTTCGATATGAAATACACGCGCCCATCACCCAAGACTATGGGCTGGGGACACACTGCCGGTTTGAATCTACTCAATTACATACTAACCTAAGCGAAAATGCAGTTCTGAACACAAAATAAAGGTATATTTATCTTTCAAGATTAAGTGTGAACAAAGTGTGTTGATTAGTCTCACCATGAGCTTTACGATGAAGGAAAACATAAAAAAAACCTGCATACGTCTAAAAAGCAATTCAAAGGCGTATCTGTCTCGTTGACCCCTAAAATATATCTCTGGCGGAAAGTGCAGAAAGTGGGTGTGTGCCCACTCCGCCTACCCCTTCGGGGACCCTTGTGGGAAGGCGTGAGGATATGTTATTATTTTATTATATATATTACTAGCTGTCCCGCCCAGCTTCGCTCGGGTGAAAAAGTTAAATTGCCCGTAACACGATCGCAGCGCCACCTATTGGGTCCAATTTAATATTGCCTATGTTACTCGGGGATAATGTAGCTTTCCAAAGGTGAAAGAATTTTTGAAATCGGTCCAGTAGTTTCGGAGCCTATTCATTACAAACAAACAAACAAATCTTTCCTCTTTATAATATTAGTATAGATAATTATGTAAGTATAATTCCAATAAATGTGACAAAAATCTGCTTGACGAGCATAAAACAGATTAAGATCAACACTGCATCTCTGTAGGTAGGTATATACGTAGGTTTATACAAACGTATACGGGTTTCCTCTCGATGTTTTTGTTCACCGTAAAGCTCGTGCTGTGATATAGGAAATGTTATTGGTTCGAATCTTGTCTTTGCTGGTTTTTTGCGATTGTCTACTCCCCTCCCTTCCCCTTGACGTACGTGGCAAGGTTATACCCCCAACCCCTTTGAGCCTTACTTATTAAGAACCCCTCATTGAACTATTTAGCCATCTTTCTATAAAACACAGTTTTTTTTTATAATTAATTATCTATAATAACTTATTAAAGTTGTGTCCGTGTGTACCTGACACCAGTTCACCCCATAACATATGCCAAATCCATGGTTCAACCATTTTGCATTCGACTGCGAGCTCCCTTTTAGATGACGTCAATATGCAGGATCTGATTCGACACAAAAACAACGCAACTACTCACATGACTCCGAATAGAATTAGCACCCTAACTTGTTACAAATAGAGGTGAGAGTTATTTCAGAGTAGGAAAGTTACTACCTATTCAAATGCTTCACGTCATAGATTCAATGTCATTGGAGCTGTGATAAATTGATACGTACGGGAAGGTGGTTATTGAATAACAAGTGTGTGATGTCGCGCGGCATTTATGCGCTTTGTCCCTACACTACGGGTTTGCTCTGCGGTGCCAAAATCGGAATTCGTAATTGATGTTTGTAAGCAGTATTCACAATCAGACTGGATTCATCTCGAGTGATTCACATAATAATGAATCGGAAATGGATCGGGAATGAATCGATTGCATTCGGGGCGCTTTTGGAAAGGCGTGAAGCCTTTCCAAAAGCGCCCCGAATGCTGGCAGAAGTGGTTAGTAATTTTTTTTTATTTCAGGTTCCAACGTGACAGATGGCGAGTCCATCACTGTTGCTCAAGCACGTCTACGTCTTTGAATTTCTTCTCAAACGTATGTAAGTTTCCTCTCGATGTTTTCCTTCACCACAAAAATGTGACTAATCACTAAGCTTAAGTTCAGAAAATTCATTGGTACAGTCGTGATTCGAACTTTCACAACCAATCCGTATTGCAGGCGACTGCTCGAACCACTCGGCCACCAGGGTTTTGTAAAGTGAATCTACAATGGAAGAATGCAGGAAGGCAGGGCGGGCAGGTGAAAAGAGGTCGGCCTGGCTCCACCTGGGATCACGAACAGCATCTATCACCTAGAAACCAACGCTACCAACAGAACCATACATTCTCGTTACCAGTTTTAACCAGATCTAATTACAACCTGACACTGACACAACCTAAATTTCAGATTTGCCAGCAAAGATTTACGCGATAGCCATTAGTCGGCCGGTACGTGGTGTACATAGACGATATAATTCGCTCGCTATCTTCAATCTTCCCTCACGCAGGCAGTAACAAACAACACTTGCGTACTGGACATTAGGTACGTAGAAAGCACTTGTGACATCTAAATTTCGGCTAGCCACACGGATGGTGGGGCAGGGAGGCACAAACAGGATGCAACATGGAGGTGGCAGTTCATCTTACTTATATATTATACACATGCATACACATGATAGCCGAGTTCCTCACAAGACGGGCAGAGAAAGAAGGGTGCCAGTTCTGTATTGACTTACTTTTTTCTCATCATCCACTGGACTCAAGTATTTTTGACGTCCTCAACCTTGAATTTAGTTGAAACGTGGTCTTCCTCTGCTTCTTCTTCCTCTCACTTTGACACTGTATGTCTGTTTCTTCAATCTTTCTTCATTTATATTTGTACATATCCAAACCAACGTAACCATTCTTTAAAAACTCCAAAAACTGTGTTAAAGAAGAGGGCGGGGCTAGAGTTTAGAGCTCTGGTGCACAGTGAAATGGCATATCCAAATGTTTTGTTGGTTCTTGGTCGCGGGGCCGTGGCTACGGGCAGGCGAGCGAGGCGACAAAACATATCGGTTGGTCGTCGTCCGTTGCAGATAACTTTGCATCTACCCACTGCAATAGCGTTCCCTATGCAGTGTATTTTATGTTTAAAATTATCTTTACGATTTGTCCTATTGCTCAAGTTATACAGTCATGTTCATATGTTAAGCTGTACAAGATGTTTTCAGTAGCATAAAATATAAATGGAAATCAATGAGCGTAAAAGTTACTCCAAAATGTTAAGAAATTTCTAGAGAAAACAAAATCAAAAATCACAATATTTTATTCAACGTAAGGGACACAGGGAACGTCATACTTGTCGAACGTCATTATTGAACGTCATCTACTTAATAAAAACCAAAGTTACCACTGTGGTTTGGACATATAAAAAGGCTGAGCGAAGAAAGCAGTTCAAGAAGAGGCAGAGGAAGATCGCGTACCAACTACCTAAATCAAATCGATCTGATGATTAAGGATGGGAAAAGTACTCGAGAAAGTAGTATGTAAGTCTATGCTGAGATGGTTTGGCCATGTCAAGAGAATGAATGAAGAACGATTGACGAAGAAATTGTACAAGGCAAGTGTGAATGAAAGTGTTGGAAGCGGTAGACCTAGACGGACGTTTCTAGACCAAGTTAGGGACGTCTTGAAAAAAGGTCAGGTACCCTGTAAAAGGTAAAAGTACCCTAAACCGAAGAGCATGTATGAAGAGAATAATGAAAGTGGACGAAGCGAAAGAAGTATGCAAGGATCGTAGCAAGTGAAAGGAAGTGGTCTCTGCCTACCCCTACGGGAAAGAGGCGTGATTATATGTATGTATGTATGTATGTATGTAAGTCTAGAGAGAACTGGCGCTCTATTCATTCTGCAATGCAAAACTTCTAATAAACTTCATACTACTTATATTGGCTCATATGACACAATATACAGACATGACAGTGATACCAACATAGCCCTAAGAATATAACAGTCAAATAAAATATTTACCATAAAAAAAAATATCGCAGAATGGAATGTTTAATCAAACGGGGAAGCCATCAAAAAGCCACAAATTAAACAATTCCAAGTTTCAATATCTGTCGTAACCCTAAAAGCGGTTGGTAAGCGCCCTAATAGGATTGACAAGATTCCCCGCTACCAATAAAAGATGGCCGATCCCATAAAACTATAAGGACGAAATATGTCTAGAAGAAAATTTCTGCGCCATAACTGTGCCCATTTGCCGAATCCCCAAATGTCATACCAATGAATTCATGTCCGCAATTTTTTTGCACGGTTTATCGCGTATCTTTATTACGGTCTGAGAATTTTTGGCTTGTAGGGATGGCTATGTACTTCATATATTTTTTATAGTCGCATTTGCGGATATAAAAAACCGGTTCTTACGTTTAATTTGTTTACGGCATTCATATTGGTTTCGGATATTGTAGAGTGGTAAAAAAAATATTGATTTCCTCTAAATAGGTGTTATTGTGTCTTCATTTATTTAAGTACACGTTTGGGAGCAGTTCGCTATTATTTTAATACTACCGTCTTTTACTTATAAAGTGGATGAAAAATCAATATTTTCAAAATAACGCTTATTTTAAAAACCTTTACCAAGCAGGTAACGGTTTTTTAAAGTTTCCATTTTCTTCATGTTCAAAATATTTGAATTACGAATTCAAACGCCATTATTTTTATATAGATATAAATTTGGCAATTACCGTATTGTACTCGTAAAATTAAAGCTTTTACCAGATAGATATGAAACATAAAATATAGAATAGGTATGAAAAAGACATTCAATGATCATCAAATGTCAATATCCCTAAAAAATTACTCAATTATGACACTAGAGCGGAGAGAGGAGGGAGACATCAAACATTCTAATAAATAAGACAAAGCAATGAATACAAAGGAAGGCATTAGAAAAAAGGCATTTTGTAGGGTGCACTCAATACGAGGCACTTACGGCAGATCTCCGAGACATCCATTAGGTATTATTGAAAATTTTAATATCAAAAATTGCTCCGTGTCTTTTACCGTTGCGATGCGATTACGATACGATTTTAAAATCCACTTTCAATTGAAAACTTGCCTGAATTCAAATTAATAACACCAAAAAAAACACTTTCAATTGAAAACTTGCCTGAATTAAAATTAATAATTTATAATTAATAATGCAGAAAAATTCTAATATGGAATTTGTTTAATTACTTTTGTATAAAAGTACACATAAGTGTGGAACATCGGTAAACGTGACAATTTCCTACTTAGATAGACTTAAAAAAATAAATATGGGAAAACTAAGTAAGGAAACCTGCATACATATATACGTCTGAGAAGCAATTCAAAGGCGCATGGATAGAAGTGCTTGAGTAACGGCGATGGACTCGCCATCAGTCACGTTGGCACTGAAAATATATCTATGGCGGAAAGTAGGGGTGAGGGTATTACTTTCCGCCAGATATATATATTGGGTGCCAACGTGATAGATGGCGAGTCTATCGCCGTTACTAAAGCACGCTGGATTTTCAGACGTATGCAGGTTTCCTCTCGATGTTTTCCTTCATCGTGAAGCTGTACTTAACTTTAACTGTACTTAAGTTCAGAAAAACTCATATAATAATAACAGTTTGTTTATTCTCTCTCACGGAGTCTTCAACTTTCATTAATACATACTAAACTTCTTAGGTTGTTAAAAACAGATTTTTTTAAACATATTTTGAAAGAGCTTATATCTGTTGTTTCAGAAATTAGTAGTTCCTATACAAATACACAACACAGTAAGTTTTATCATGAAAATCGGAAGATCTAAATGTCCTCTGCGAGCGGTTCACGGAATATAATTTTGTTCAACAGCTCTTGTCTTGTACTACGTTTCAATTTGAACGAAACCGTGCATTGTTGTGACCATTTCTGGATCAATGATAATTTTTTCAATGGTAATTTGTAATGTTTCTATAATATATTTATTGTTTTTCATATGGCATAAGAGAGGTAGGGCATAACGGGTTTCCCGTTCGAATTTGGAGCTACCCGACTGTGGCAGGACCTCCACCTTATAGATGTCCGTAGCCAAATAACACAATTATTTGTGTTGTGTTCCTACGCGGTGAATAAGGTTTCGAGTAATGAGCTCCTTGGGGAGGGGGGAGGATTGTTATATTGTGTTGGCAGCAGAGGGATTAGTCCCATTATGCTACCAACACAGTATAACTCTCCGAACACAGAGTGGCAACGCGCAAGTAATACTTCGGTATTGTAAGCGTAAATAGGCTGCGGTAACCTTTTTCCATCGGGAGGGCCGTATGCTTGTTTGCCACTCTTGTTGTATAAAAAAAAATACAATATGGAGAAGCGATGTTTCCTGCTTGTATTTTCATACTTACTAGAAAACTTTAACCCTATGTTAAAATTATGTACTCACGTTAAAGAAATACATATTTTTGTATTTACATAGTGTAGCGACGATAGGTGTAGTAAGTTACACACGGGCGATACCCTTGGTGTTGCCAGCATCGCATGCTTGCTTGTATGTTGTGGCGGCTGAGTCAAATTTGTTGTCAAACTCTGTCAAATTTGTTGTCAAACTCTGTCAAATTTGTTGTCAAACTCTGTCAGATTTGTTGTCAAACTCTGTCGAATTTGTTGTCAAACTCTGTCAAATTTGTTGTCAAACTCTGTCAAATTTGTTGTCAAACTCTGTCAAATTTGTTGTCAAGCTGAGTCCAACACCGGCGCTTTGTATCAATGTATTGTTGCATACATAAGTACAGTAATTACACCATTAACGTTACGATCGAGACGAAACCCACATAATTTTTGGGAAGGAATCTGAGACAAATGTATAGTCATGGTTTGGAAACGGTAGACTAGTTATTTGTAATTTTTATACATAGACATAGTCTCAGCTAAATTTTTATTATAAATATTTGTTTTTAACATATAATATAATTCATATTACTTACTCGGGAATAATGTAGAGTTCGAAAGCGAAAGAATTTTTAAAATCGTTTTAGTACATTTGGATTTGTGCACTAGTTTTTTTAGAATATCATAATACATACATACACCTCACGGCCCTCACGGGGTAGGCAGAGAGAATAGAGCGCCAGTTCTCTCTAGACTTGCATACCTCTTTCACTTCGTCCACATTCATCAGTCTCTTCATACATGATATAATAATATTATTAAATGTCCAAACACACACACATCTACAAAACAAATAGTAATAAAAAAAGTAAAAAATAACATGTAGTAGACACAATAATCGTAAAAAGCGAGTCCTCCTTTATTTCCAATTTTATTACTATAATTCAGATAACTATGAAAACAAACGAAATATTGACAACTAAATCACAATTTGACGTGACGTCACGACACGCCAATTAGCGAAAAAAAAGGCAACACTTCAGAACATCTGTCGTAATTTTTTCGATTAATCCAAATCTATGGGAATTAAAATTAAAAAAACCCAAAAGCGATGGATTTCATAAATTTAAAAACCGAAGCGGCCCCCAGCTGTGTATCTACAATACTTATATCGAGCCTTTGATACGGCTGTGACGTAAACTTTTATCTGGGTTCCTTATCGGTTAGTGAACCCAACCACTTTATCAATAGTTATAATTATATGCGTCAGGAGTACTCGGAACTGGCGAGTATGTACGAATAAACAATAAACTGATGAATGTGGATGAAGTGAAAGAGATCTGGGAGACTAGAACTAACTGACGCTCTACTCTCCTTGCCTCGTGAGCGTAAATGACAACACTGTCGTGCAAATAAAAAAAAATCTCTCTAATCTACTTACTAGAATGATCATACATAATATATCACACCACGGGTGTTTATTTTTTTTGCTGGTTTTTTTTTTATTTTTGTTTTTACGAAAATAACGCGGACACAAGCACTTTGACTGACTGAATTATGTTCGAATTTCGATGTCGATAAAAACTAGTATAAATAATTATTTAAAAATTCTATATCCATTGTTATAAATGTATCATTTTCATACAGAACCACCGTCCAAAATGATACCACTCGACACCCCTGACAAGTTTGAAAAAAGTGAAAAAAGAACACCTTTCGCGATTCGACCTGTGTTTAACCGCTGTCAAGGGTTGTCAATCATACTGTTTGGTGCTCCGCCCGCGTGTTTGATACCCCCGGCATTCGGGATTCTCACTTTTATCTTTTTTTATCTTATTCGTCTATTGTTTTATGATCAGCCTCTACATTGGAGGTATTGATTTAGAACATCCATTTATTTTATTGTGTTACAGCGTACGCCATCTCAGTAGCACAGTATATACTCGGTGAGGGATTAGATGTTACTACCTCTCGAGGTTACTACCTCTTACGTTTTATCCCTCACCGGGTAGGCAGATAGAGTCGAGCGCTGCTTCTCTTTAGACTTGCAGACCTCTTTAATTTTTATTATAGAAATACATATATATATATATATATACATATATGTCATCACATGACGTAAGTGCGCGAATTCTTTCTTGATTATCATTGAGGAGTCAAATTTAAGTGTGGTTTGTCAAGGCGATAATAGGTCAAAAAGCTGGTGCTAGAAAGTTGCATGTGCCAAAAAGGGCCAAACTTTTGAATGGATGCTGATTGACGTCAAACGCACTAATTAAACAAAGAGTTATATAATATGAAGCATTTTTATATATTGCTCTATACATACACACATATTTCCTGTAACCGACGAGCATGTGTTGGGAGAGTAATGAATTTCTACGAAGCGAAAGAGGTCTAGAGAGGTCTGGCGCTCTACTTTCTCTGCCTATCTCTTGGGGGTATTAGGGGGACTATATTGTATGTATTTATGTGGAAGAAAGTGAATGAGTTATGTCTAGTTAAGTCTAGAGAGGACTGGCGCTCTACTTTCCCTGTCATGAGGTTATCAGGGTAACGATATTTATGTACGTAGAAAAAACACACGCGTTTCCTTAAAAGTCTCACATTGATAGTCTGAGTGATGGACAGACGTCCAAACGTACAAATTATTTATTATTAAATCATCAATCTACATTAAGGCTCTGCTTCTAATGATTGTACGTAATAAGCACGTGTGTTTATTGATTAATTCCAACGATAAAATACTCGACGCGTAATCACTTCGGGCTCAGTATTTTTTGCTCAAAGAGTTATAGTTTTAATGTTGATTGATGAATATCTACGAAAGATTACGAACTTAGTTGACGTGTGCGGCGGACAATTCTTAACCGTTCTACTTAGGTACAAATCAGCCGATATCTTGCTTTTGACAGTCAACGGACTCTCTCGTTCAATTTGAGTTCTGGGCAGAACCATCAAGTTGAAACTTCAACTAAGCCATGGAAATAGCTCTGGCATAGCTGGTATGGAAAAATTGTATTGTATAACAAATATACTAGTAAGTGTTCCTCGGTTTACCCGCGTATAATTCAATTTCATTGGTATTTTTTTTATCAACTTTTCTTAAATATTAATCCAGCTTATTTTCTATCTCTGTTGCAAATTTCATTTAATTACTATCAGTCTCTAGCTTACGTTGGGTACGTTAGCAAATAGCGCCTCTAAACATCAAAACATTGGTGAAGAAATTAAAAGGCGTGTTGCTTGATTAACGGTGATCACCATCTGTAACGCAAGCACCTAAAAGACAGCCGTGGCGGAAAATGGGTGTGTGGATACTACCGATACACCTCTGCCAACCCCTTCAGGATCCCTTGAGGATATATGTTTATAATAATAATAGGTTCAAAAGCCTATACCTAAGAAATTCGGACTTCCTGCTCCAATAGCATCCCCTCTTTGTAAACCTTCGCCGGTTTCGAGTACCCTTGACATCCCATCGATAACACTTAAAATACATACAATTCGCACTATAATCTCATGTTGTATAAGAAATACCATATTTATTTTCTCACCGTAAGACTTTGGAATACGGACGAAAATCGCGTGTCAAAGCTGACAGCTATTACTAATCCATCGAATGACGGACAACAATTGACACCAGGCTTATCGCTGTGGTTGGTACGATTTGACCCTGGTTCTTTTGGTTTATTGTGTGTATGCATTGAAGGGTTAATAGTACGCAGCGCGGTGATGTGTGAACGACAGCGGTTTGCAGGTATCGAATGGTTAATGTGGATAACACTTAAATATTTGTTTTTACGTATACGAAATTTTCCTATAAAAATAGGCCAGTATTTTAGTTTTACGTACGTCGCAAACGCATTAAAATCAATAAAAAATGTTTCTTCATATCTTTACACCTTCCCACAAGAGCCCCCGAAAGCAGAGGTGGAACAACTCCCTTTTTTTGCCAAAGATTTAAGCACGTTTGTTCCTCAAGTTCATAATGTGGTGTTCAGTACTCAAATTCAGAAAACTTCATTAGTACGGGGATTCAAACCTGCAACCTTCAGGTTGTAGGCAGCTACCCAAACCAGTGAAACACCAAGCCTACCTATTGGGGGACGTTTGTGGGAAGACGTGAGGATGAAATCTGCACAATACAAAAGTATTAATACCGAATTTACGGATCCTTCACAACATATCTTCTAACTAACACTAACATATCTTGAAAATTGAGTTATTAAAGCAAAAAGCCCTTAAAATGATCTTAGTGAAAGGGCGATAGTCTTATCTATGTTAAGCTCATTGCACCAAACATGTAACCGATAAAGTGGCCCCGACATTTTATATTTAACGGGACCGCATCTATTCTATCTGATTAAAAAAAACGAAAAATACATAGTTTTTATAATTATTAATTAATTTGTGTATTTATATCTGAAATAAATGAATTATTATAGTTTTTATAATTATTAATTAATTTGTGTATTTATATCTGAAATAAATGAATTATTATTATTATGAATTCGTTACTTGGTTAATAATTTCATACATATCATGCCACCTAGTCTCTCGCAGGGTAGACAGGGAAGAGCAAAGCGTCAGTTCTCTCTTTATTCTCATTAAAAAAAATCCATAACTAAACAAACAATATTATTTCATTATGATTATTTACAACCATCTATGTCCCATTGCTAGGGCTTCCCATCTCTCCCCATCTTCTGCGGTCGAGCGTTTCCGGCCAATTGTTCAGGTTGAAGTTCAGTTCGACCCGCCATCCTCTTAGAGATAAAATATTTGTACCAAATCGGTATCGCAGGGCAAAGTGCCAAAAAGACTAGCAGCATTATATTTTCTTCATCTTTACAATCACCCCCTCGTGCGCCAGTTGTTCTGCGTATCCCTTCATATTTGCAAAGCGCAGTTGAACCATTTGTACGACACCTAATCGGTAAAACAATATTCCATGTTGGATGTAACTTATTCAAAGCTATATGTTGCTCTAAGCGTTTTATTTGTCCATCGAGTTGCGATACATTTGCCGTTTGGTGCAAAGATTATTTTAAATTTACCTTCAAGGCTTCCGTAAAGGTCCCAGAAGGATAGGAGAAGGTAACCTTCCTATCCTTCTGGAACCACATATCTCAAATGACAGATGGCTTGTGATAGCGTTCGAGTGCGTCAGCGTCTCTTAGTATCATCATCATACATTTATTATTATTATTATATTGGCGTCTCCGATGCAACTTCCTCCATCTCCCTCTTTCCAGCACAATCTTTTTATCAACCTCTTTGAATGCTCTATAACGTCATGGAAATCCTTCTTCGTATCTCTTCCTCTCTTTTAATTTAGTTTTTCCTATTAAATATTTTCGCTTTGAAAATATTTAATAGGAAAAACTAAAGGTTCTCCTATAATTGGCCCATCATCTTTCTTCTTCCCTGCAACGACGAAGACTTGCTCAGTTTTCTTCTGTAACCGTTTCTATCCTTCACGACGGTAACTCATAAAAATCTGTGATATTTATAATTAAATGTATGCGTGTGATAACTACCTATTTAAATTACACGACCTTATTTATTATTCACTAGCCACGCACCCCAGCTTCGCTCAGATACATACATCGTTTTGTTATATCTCAACTGAATTAACGTAGCTTTTTGATTGAAACTTCCAGATAACTTGCCTTTTTCCGTCATTTTCTTTAAATAATTTCACAAACTCGTAATAAATAATACATGTAAACCTTTCCCGTTAATTATTCTCTCTTTTGGTGATAGCCGCATGAAAGTCTGCTTAGAAATTTAGGAGTTTATCGCAAACATACAGACGCAGCATGGTTTTATAGTATGTAATACGCTACAGTATATCACTTGCACGGCATCCTAAAGGGGATGTCAGAATATACGTCAAACGTCATCGGCTTGGAAGACGGCTCTTCGGTTCTGATACAACCGTGTCTTATAAACGTTATACACATCGCTATACCAGCCTTATATCTCCAATACCTACAAAGATAATTTGAACCCTGTAATAAACTAGATAGAGTGTAAATTAAGCTACAGTTTTCTCCGAGCTTAGGGTTGCCAATACCCTTCAGCGCAAAGCAACCAATTATGAGTCGAGTTTGATATTACACTTTAGAATTTTGATTTTTCGATCGTCTTGTTGCACCCTTTGACGTGAGTGAACGATTTATAATTAAAATTGCAATTCCATTTCTGATCCCCGACTGACTTTTTTCTATTTTACTTTTTTAATTCGCTGTCGATCAAGTGTTTGGATTAACTGAGCTATAAAAAGTTTGCGATACTTTACTCTTCAGCGAATTGGAGTCTTTGAAAAAAATATATACCTATTACCTCACGCCTTCCCATAAGGGTCCCCGAAGTGGTAGGCAGACGTGTATAGGTAATACCCACACACTCATTTTCCGTCAGAGATATATTAGGTGCTAACGTGACAGATGGCGAGTCCATCGCCATTACTCAAGCACGACTATACATACCCTTTTGAATGGCTTCTCAGATGTATGCTGGTTTCCTCTCGATGTTTTCCTTCACCAATACACAAAGCCAAAAAGAAAAGCCACCATAACACAAGCTTTGCTTAATTTGGGACTAGATCAATTTGTGTGGAATTGTCCCAGGTATTTATTATTATTATTATAAATCTATCGAATACTCAAGGATAGACACGACAGAAGTACATACACTGATGCATGTTGATGTAGTTCTTCTCTATCTGCCTTCCCCGTGAAGGACTCAGCGTCATAAAGTGAGCATTAAGATTAAATATATTCGAATCATTTGATCACACCACGAGCTTTACGGTGAAGGAGAACATCGAGAGGAAACCTGCATACGTTTGAGAAGCAATTATAGTACGTAAAATATTTATCCCGTGCGTGTCCGGGACCCCCTGTAGAAAATATGTTTACATATGAAGGCATAAATAAAATTACAACGGTAAAAAAATTGTACTCGAAACCGGCGAGCATGTATGAAGAGACTGATGAATATGGACGAAGCGAAAGAGGTATGTAAGTCAAGAGAGAACTGCCGCTCTATACTCTTTGCCTACCCCGTTAGGGACTTGGCGCGATGATATGTATGTATGTAACAAAGAGAAACAGCATCAATAACATTAATCAGATGTTTTTTTCTCCTGAAAAAAAGTTCAAAGCCATAAAAGACAGTATTAAAAATCAATAAAAGTCGGTTTGTATGGATGTTGCTCGTGGTCGTTTGCCGATACACGCAGCATCGGCAAAATTAAGAGAAAAACAACTCGCTATGATTGTTTATTGTATTGAATCGTTCATATGTACGGTCAGCGGAGAAATTACAAGACTGAATAATATATATTTATATATATATCTTAGCCGCAAGAAAGATCGCAAGTTCGAATCCCGACTGTACCAAGCTTTTCTGAAGTTAAGTAGGTATAGTGATTGGTCACACCACGAGCTTTACTGTGAAGGAAAACATCAAGAGGAAACCGGCATACGTCTGAGAAACAATTCAAAGGCGTATGTACAGTCGTGCTTGAGTAACGGTGATGGACTCGCCATCTGTCACCTGCCCTTCCACAAGGATCCTAGAAGGAGCTGAATGTGTGTAGAATCTACTCACCCACTTTTCGCCGGAGATATATATATATTAAGTGACATAGCGAGTCCTTCGCTGTTTCTCAAGCACGACTACATCTTTGAATGTCTCAGACGTATGCAGGTTTCCTCTCGATGTTTTCCTTCACCGTAAAGCTTGTGGTGTGAGTACTGTACTTACGCTCAGACGAAAGTAATTAGTACAGACCGGGATTCGAACCTACCATCTTGGCACGCATAAACATGCATACTGAAACGCCATGGTTCCTTGCAGCTATAATTTTGCTTTTTCGAGATTAATCTGCTGTCCCTGCTCAATACGGTAGGCAAATGAGTTGTGCATTGCTGCCGATACCTGCAAGCCAAAACTTATTTTCATATTTGTCGACCGTTCGTTGTTTATAACATTAGCTATAGGGTTGCCACTATTAAAATTGCATTTTTTTTTGTTAAAACCTACCAATTCTCAACTATGGACGAAGCAGAATAATCCAAAGGCGTATGTATAGTCGTACTTGAGTAACGGCGATGGACTCGCCATCTGTCACGTTGGCACCTAATATATCTTTGGCTGAAAGTGGGTGTGTGGGTATTACCTATACACCTCTGCCTATCCCTTCGGGTACCCTTAACATTTTCTTGACATATTTGACATTATTATTTTACCATATATGATTGCTTGATAACGCTTCAACATATCTGATGGCGGGGAATATGGGAAGGCGTGAGGATATATTATTTTAATATTACATTTCACTTGTCGTTTTCCAGGTGGTAGACAAAATTAACAACTATTCTTCTCGACTTTAGCACTAGGGGTATCACTCGCGAGCTATAACAAAAAACCAACCCGGTATTTAAACTAACCGATCGACTACCTAGCCTTGAGCATATAGTGTTGCAGTGCCAACCTTTAAATATGTAACGTGACCACTTGTCTTGTATAATACATGCTGTGGGTATTTTTCAGTCTGCCGATTGTCCCGTAAGGATGATATTCAAATTAGGAGGCCCATTGTGCGGGCTGCATGTAAATATACATCGGCTGCCGAAGTTATACTGAGTTAAGGGTACGCTCATACTGGCGATAAATACTTTTATTAGTAATAAAAAAACTGTGGTGGCCGAGTAGTTCGAATAATTGCCTATAACACAAAGATTGCTAGCTCGAATCCCGACTGTACCAGTCAGTTTTTCTGAACTTACAGTCGTGGTGTGACTAATCAGTCACACCACGAGCTTCACGGTGAAGGAAAACATCGAGAGGAAACCTGCATACGTTTGAGAAGAAATTCAAAGGCGTATGGATTGTCGTGCTTTAGTAACGGCGATGGTCTCGCCATCTGTCACGTTGGCACTTAAAATATATATCGGGCGGAAAGTGGGTGTGTGGGTACTACCTATACACCTCTGCCTATCCATTCGGGACATGTGTCGAAGCTTCACGGAGTTCAATTCCACCGGGACCAATATTAAAATAGCGTGATGAATAAGAGTATCTGTTATTTAATAATAATAATATATCCTCACGCCTTCCCACAAGGGTCCCCGAAGGGGTAGGCAGAGGTGTATAGGTAATACCCACACACCCACTTTCCGCCAGAGGTATATTAGGTGTTATTTATTATTATTTATTATCTGTTATTTAGTGTTGTTAATTACTTAAGTTGAATAAGTTGAAAGCTACTAAACCTTTTCTTATATTTTTTGGAATCCTATGAAAAGTTACATTATTTCGATGAGCTGCTTTACTAAATAAGAAAATTGAAAGCTCTACAAATGTCAGGCAACCAAATTTTACGATAAAATTAAGGCAACTTTAAATAATATAATTCATATTTGAACAAGTTACAGCATTGTGAACGGACCCTAAGGTTTCTTTGAATAATTATCCTATTAGGAACTGCGTCTGCAAAGATAGCTCTATTTGTGTGAGTTTATATCTTTGTTTTTTGGTTCATGCGCATAGCTGGTAGATGGCAATGATATTTATACGTATCTTTAATATTTAGGGATTAATAAAATTTCGGCGCAAACAAATCTAAGCACGTATACAATGCGAAAGTGTGCAAGGAGAGGCAGAGGAAAATCACGTTCCAACTACCAAAAAAGATCAAATCGATCGGACACTCAAGGACTGGAACGTCAAGAGTATCTACTCGAAGCCGACAGGCTCTTCTGCGGCGTGGTCATGCTTGCATGAATCTTATTTAAAATCACATGTTGGCACCTTCAATATACCTTTTGGCGGAAAGTGGGTAAGGGTACACACCTTTAACTACCCTTCTAGGACCTTTGTGGGAATTCGTGAAGATAAATGTATATACATAGAACATCCAAGATGAAGATATTGATTAGTGGTTGCCACACTATCCGCGGTCATCGGGAATCGAATTCGCGACTTAAGCTATGCAGTCAGCCGCTCTGACCAGTAGGCTAGGCTGTCGTTTGGAGTGTAGCGACCACATCAAACATGGCGTTTGGCAAATGTTTTGAGTAAGACCGGTATGCTACCGGCATGTATCTAACTACAGTAATTTTTCATCAACAAAAAAATAAATAAACAAAGGTACAAAGCACCCTTTTCTTACCGCAAAAAAGTTTTCCGTGGGCCAAGCGGGCATTTTTCCCTTTTCCCTTACAAACGGACCGCAGCGTTTAAAACACGAGAAAAAAAAGTTGCCTCGCCACCGACAAAAGAGGTTTTTTTTTATTTTATATTTCAAATATAAGCGACATCGTTAGCGGTTACCATTTGTTAAATATCTGAAATATTTTACGTACGCTTTGCGGCGGCGCGTTCGTTATATTTTTTCCGAGTTGCGTAGTCTAAGTGGAATGGTTAAAAAACTTTCTTACTGGCATTTTTTTTGGCAGCGATCTTTCGCAAAGGGTGTTATGAAAGTTCCCGAGTGAAAAGTTTTCATATTTTTTCCATTTCTACCGACTGTTAGCTACTTTGCTGACCAATGTTGTTTTCGGTGGGTCTCTACGCTCATTTAGAGCGTATTTTAAGGAGATTAAACTCCAATTTTTAATGAGTCTATATAGGCTGCCGAAAAACGTACCCTTCTAACGAATAGTATTATAAATGCGAAAGTTCATGTTTCATCATGTTTGTTCTTCTTTCAAACAAAAACGACTTAACAGAATTAGATAACATTTTCCATAAAGAGAAATTACTAGCTGGAACACAGAAGATAATGTTTTATTCCATAAATAATAAAATAATAATATATCCTCACGCCTTCCCACAAGGGTCCCCGAAGGGGTAGGAAGAGGTGTACAGGTAATACCCACACACCCACTTTCCGCCAGAGGTATATTAGGTGCCAACGTGACAGATGGCGAGTCCATCGCCGTTACTCAAGCACGACTATACAACGCCTTTTGAATTTCTTCTCAGACGTATGCAGGTTTCCTCTCGATGTTTTCCTTCACCGTAAAGCTCGTGGTTTGACTAATCACTGTACTTAAGTTCAGAAAAACTCATTGGTACAGTCGGGATTCGAACTTGCGACCATTGCGTCGCAGGCAACTGCTCGAACCACTCGGCCACCACGGCTTATATATAAATAATACTATAGATGAAATATACACGCGTATATTAGATAAATAAGCCGTGGTGGCCGAGTGGTGCAAGTAGTTGCCTGCGACACAAATATTGCTTGTTGGGATCCCGACCGTACCAATGAGTTTTTCTGAACCTAAGTACATCAAACTACGAGTTTTACGGTGAAGGAAACAGCGAGAAGAAACCTGCATACGCTTAAGAAGAAACGGAAAAGACGTATGTATAGTCGAGCTTGTGGAACGTCACGTTCTGTCACGTTGGCACCTTATATATATATCTAGCAAAAAGTGGGTGTTTGCGTTCTACATACACACCTCTGCCTACCACCAAAGAGACTCTTGGAAGAAGTCTCCCTCCACTTCTTTCAAACACTCCCATTGTACACCTGTTTCATCAATCTTTGTTCACTAATCCTTTCTTATGTCCAAACCAACATAGCATGTCTTTCTTAATCTCTACAGTCACACCGTCGCTCATTCCAGTTGCGAACTGTTAATTGCGGTTCCTCTTAGGTTTGATTATGGGTTCTTGATTGAGGATAAGTGAGATGGAGGATATCCAAATGAAACCGATATCTAAAGCAGGTACATTAAGTATCAAATTCGCTAGTCCCTAGTAATCAAACAGAAACTTGTACAAACACTGTGAATTTGTTGACAACTATCGCCTCTTTCCGATCAACAGGTGTGAAGTTGCATTTCCAATGCCAAGGAGTGTTTGAGCTTATACCAACCGTAACTTCGTCTAGACTGACAGATCAAGTACTCTATGGAAAGTTTTCTTGCTACAACATCAGATTATTTGAATGATGGCCATGCATGGCAATGAATTGCTCCTCTTGTAGGTACATTTAAAATGAAATATATTTAAAGATAACACCGAAGAGTTTCCTGTATTAATGTTTCCTATTAGTTTTATTATTATTATATTTTTTTATAATTTATTATTATTATTTTTTTCTGATATTATCTTATCTTATTAACTATATTAGTAAAAGTGCATATATAAGTATTTTAACCTCTTGAATAAACATTAGTTTTTAGTAAACCAATAATCACTCCCAACGGGAATCGAATTCACGTCTACAATATCGAAGCCAGGAACCCTTACTACTACTTAGAGACACTAACTAAACACGTAGCACTAAGCACATGTAAACACAGCATATTCCCTAACTTAACAAATTCTCTAAGGGAATACGTGAATCGGTGACTACACTGCAAGTTAACTGAAGTGCTCGTTGAATTGTCTTCCAGAACACGTTGGTGTATTTACATACATACATAAACAACTATCAATATTAATTTACGAGGTAGGCAGAGAGAGTACAGCGTTAATTCTGGCCAGACTATAAAAGTATCTGTTTCGTAAATTAACATTTATTACTTAAATATTTTCTTAGTCATCCGATTCATTGGATCGAATAACAAAACTCAAAAAACCATTGCATACAAAAATATGTATCAAAACATCGGCATCCAAATAGCTAGTTACTGGACTAACCATCAGTCTCTGATCACAAATCGCGAAACTTCACAATATGTAACTTATCAAACTAAAAATAAAGTTCAAATTTGCCCCATTCAACTGCAAATCGGTGGATAATTAGAATTCAGCAAATTTCTTCATGCTTCTCTAATGGGCTTTAACAATGTGTGTTAAAGGTGATTTTTGATTGGAATGTGGCAAGGAAAATTTGTTGTCGCAAGCCTAATGATCATTTAATAACAGTCGTTTTTCGCTTTTGTTCGATATACCGTCCATACGCTTTAGGCGATCTCTTATTTGGTGCATAGAGTAGGGTTCAAACTAAGAGGATCACTTTAAATATTTTTTAAATATTCACGCCTTCCCACAAATGTATCATAAAAGATGAGATTATCCAAAGAGACAAAGGTGTGCACACTCTTTTCACGTGAGATGTTTTTAGGTGCCAACGTGACCGATGGCGAGTTCACTGCCTTATTTTTATGTCTTATCAAACGTATGCCAGTTTCCTCTC
This sequence comes from Drepana falcataria, assembly GCA_945859725.1. Taxonomy (NCBI): domain Eukaryota; kingdom Metazoa; phylum Arthropoda; class Insecta; order Lepidoptera; family Drepanidae; genus Drepana; species Drepana falcataria. The sequence continues at coordinate 987,716 of OX243941.1, read as the reverse complement.
GATGTTTTTGCTACTCGTTATAATATATCCTCACGCCTTCCCACAAGGGTCCCCGAAGGGGTAGGCAGATATTTCAATATTTTATATATTCACGCCCTCCCATAAATGTACATAAAAGGGTATGGCAAGGTGTAACAAACTCTCTTCTTGGGAGATATATTTAGGTGCCAACGTGACCGATGGCGAGTTCACCGCCTTATTTTTATGTCTTATCAAACGTATGCCAGTTTCCTCTCGATGTTTTCCTACTCGTCAAAGCTCAACAACTCTATATAATAATATTCTCTAATCAATGTTCAGAAAAAAATATTGGCATTCTAACGACTCGGTCACCATTATTTTTATGTGGTATAAAAAAAATAATTACTAAAATCCATTTTGACCCACCTTCCTCATAAATGCAAGTTTCAAATAAAACTTTCAAGATTGACGAAAATATATTTATGTATGTATGCACACAAGAGACGTGTATTATCCGATCCGGGAACTTCAGGGCTGCCACTAACAAATCCGATAATGTGCGTAGTACATTGTTGCTAGGGTTTACGCCGTGCCGCGAAAAACCCATTTTGCCGCTCGATATACCAGCCGTATCAAGATGAGAGCAATTAAAGGTCGACTTTACAGGATCACGGTTTTGTTCGGATACGGCAAGCGTGAAACGCCAACATTTTGAAATCTGACAGCCCTATCATCACCAGAAATTTAAGAGCTCATGTCGATTGAAGAAAGATGGAAACGTTAAGAGTACTCGACACCAGCACATTTCATTAGGTCTGGAGCCTAAAAGAACTGGCGTTCTCTCTCCGCCTACCCCTTGAGGGAGTCAGCGTAATGAAATATATGTATATATGCCTCATGTCGGCGTCTTTGACGCAAATCCTTCCAGCGCTAGCTTTATGACCAGCGGAATCCCTTTGACATCCCTATCCGTCGTGACAGATATGATGCAGTAGATAAATACCTTTTGCCCAAGCTTTAGTTCAAGATAAGGTCCTTGTGATCCATACCAATTTATTTTATTTGGAGTAGAAAGCCATCGTGAAGAATCCTCTAGGAAGACGTATCAGAAGAAGCATGGTGAACGACTTGCCATCTGCCACGTTGCATTTGCCTTTTCGGCACATTACACTTAACTACATGAAGAGAAGTATGACTGATCTTTAATTTCGCTTCTCTAGGCCACCATTCTCTAGTTGCCCTGATCCACGATAGATTATTGCATTTGACCCATCGTCTCTTTAGATATTTCATTCTTTCACTTACGTCCACATCTTACTTAGCGTATTTCGGTGCTTGGAATTTGATCGCATAAGTAATACTTGTACTTTTAAAACCCTTTGGATTCATTATTTACTAATCTCATCCAATATGTGACCTTTTTTTTAGTGGTTTCTCATTACGTTATTTCCAGGCTACTTATCGAACAATGGCAGGACTAAAGGCTTCACGCTAGGTAGTTTTTTTGTGCTAAGCAATCTCAGTTAAGGGCACTCGCGGTGGGGTATGGACCTTGGCTTATAACGTATCTGGTTCGCTAGCTAGGGAGCTGGGCTCGACTGGTTTCGTTATATCCACTCCATTTCCACGAGTATTCGCACATCCCTGTTCAAAACTGAATTGCGCATAGCGTTTTTACGGCGTTCGGCAGCACCGTATGACTAGACGCTCTGGATCATTAATTCCGAAGTTTCGGATGTGGCGATAAAAATTACCCTCGGATACAACCCGAGCGTGGCAACAGTCGGAATCTATGGCATATTTTTGGAGAGTTTTTAGAGAGAAAGAGAGGGAGATTGAAGATAAGATGAACTGCAATAATTTAGATCAATATCCATGAGTGCAGTTTTTTCACTGAGTACAACCAGGGGCTGCCCGATATATATTTAGGTGCCAAAGGATAGGCAAGTTCATCGCTGTTACTCAAACACAATCAAACTATACATACACCTTTCAAATTCTTCTCAAACGTATGCAGATTTCCTTGTGCAGGCACGTATGCAGGTGGCCTAATCACTTTACTTAAATTCAGAAAAACTAATGGGTACAGACGGGATTCAAACTTGCAATATTTGTATTGCAGGCACCTACTCAAACCATTGGGCCACCACGGCTTTTTACATTTGTACGGATAACAACATTTGTGTGCAAAAAAGGTGGTATTAAAACTCTTAATACAAAAATGGCAAACAAGCACCAGGTTTCCATTTGAGGCTAAAAGCAATCTCATTAAAATACATACATGAAATCACGCCAAGGGGAAGGCAGGGAGAGTAGAGCGCCATTTCTAGACTTACAAACCTCTTTCGCTTCGTCTCATCAGTATATTCATACATGCTCACCCGTTTAGAGTACTCTTGACGTTCCCATCCTTGCATGTCCGATCGATTTGATCAAGGTGGTTGAAACGCGGTCTTCCTTTGCCTCTTCTTGCACATACTCTCGCATTGTATGTATATCTGTTTCATCAATCTTTCTTCACCCATCTTTTCTGTATGTCCAAACTAATGTTACATGTCTTTCTTCAACTTTGTAATCACACTCTCATTCACAAGTTCTTTGCGATTCTCTTTATTGCAGATTTGATCTAAAATTATTACGCCGCACATTTTTCGAAGGGAACGCATCTCATCTAAATTTATGCTATTTTTATGCTTCCTCCAACATATCCAGGATTCGCTGGCGTAGAATAAAGTGGACACCAATATCGCGTTGTGTACAAATACTCGAGCATTCTTGCTCAGACTTTTATTGTCCACCAACGCCGACATTACCACATTCACTTTAATATCGACAGGTATCCTTTTTTCAATGTCTTTTTCATACTTTCCATCTCGTGTGAACATCCTTCTAAGATATACAAATTCACTTGCTCCAGAATTCTGTTCTAAAACTCCCCTAATTAACTGAACGAATCCAAATTATTCGCATTTTTTAAATCGTTCACGCATAAAACCATTTCATAATTAGACCCAATAATCAAAAGGCATATCGGACGTCAAACAAAAAAATTTTTCGGCAATTAAAAATGTGATGTTTTTTATTAAAAAGTATTACAAAAACTTGACGCCCCAGGGTTCATCGGCTAGGATGTTCGAGTGCATATCTAAATAATTATACAGCGTAAACGAATAATGATTGAAAGGTCCGCTTTAGCTCAGAGCAGGGTGGGGTCCACAGACTTCTATTTGGATTTATATTTTACTGTCCGTGCCCGCAGTTTCATGCCGGTAAAATAGCTGGACAGCCGTCTATAATGGTCAGAGCCCTGCCTGTGAAGATTAAGGTCGCGGTTTTGATTCCCGCTGAGGTCACACATTTGTGTGATGAACACGAGTATTTATACCTTAGTCTTTTATGTCCAAACATATTTACGTATATGCTTTATATAAGTATATATATCGCTGTCTAGTTACTTTGGTACAAGCTTTATTTAATTTCGAACTACCTATGTCAATTTGTGTGGAATTGTCACAAAGTAATGAAATAAGAAATACACCTATTTCTCGGCACCTGTCACGTTGGCACCTAAATACCCTTGAGAAAAAGGTATGTTGATACACATTTTGAATATAAAATATCTATGAGTAAAGATATTATATACGAATTACACAGTTTTAAATTAAAATATTTACCTAATGTTAATCGTGCACTGAAATAAATTAATTAAATCCAAGAAGCAGTACATTTAATACCATAGCATAATCGTGCAAGCTTCAATGTTTTTTTTTATTGTCCATTTCGTAACAGATCACTAGGTTCATAAAACTATCATAAAACACTGTAATTAATCTAAAAATAGCTCTGAAACAATTCTGGCGCAGATATATGCTTCAATGCGTACGTTTTCCACAAGGTTACCAAAGAGACAGATTAATGTTTTATTTTATAATACCTTCCCACAGGAGTCCCCGATGGGTAAATCTTTCAACAAGGGTCCCCGGTAGGTAGAGGTATATAGGTAGTATTCACACACCCACTTTCCGCCAGAGATATATTTAAGGTGCCATCGTAACAGATGGCGAGTCCATCGCCGTTACTCAAGCACGACTATACATACGCTTTTGAATTGCTTCTCATAGGTATGCAGGTTTCCTCTCGATGTTTTTCTTCACCGTAAAGCTCGTGGTGTGACTAATCACTATGCTTAAGTTTAGAAAAACTCATTGGAACAGTCGGGATTAGAACTAGCAATCTTTGTGTTGCAGGCAACTGCTCGAACCACTTTTCATTGCTGTTTTTGTAAATAAAAATCAAAACACGTATGCGTATAGTATTCGTTGAAAAGCAAATTATCAGCTTTTCAACACGGTGACACCTTCTATGACTCGACAGCTCTTTTAGTATATCTTAGAAGGAAGCGTAGAGGGAAAACGAGGAAGAGAAAGGCCGAGATGCATGCGTCAAAGATAATGTCATGACGTACAGGGAGGAAGAGATTGCGCTGGACTGGCAAATGGAAGAAATTGCAACAGAGACGCCGACAAGAGCCCAGCTCATAACATTTTGATCATGATGGTAAAAGATGGAGAGTCTGGTGCCATCCATCACGTAGCACCTCACAAACACCTTCGAATTTCTCTTAGACATGCACGAAATTAAGACAAAATACCATAATTTAAGAAAAAACACTACACAAACCAGGGTTTGAACCAATAATATTAACTGCTTATTAAACCACACGACCATCAAGGCACATACATACATACGTAAGTATATTCATAATATACAAATTAAGGCCTATATCCTTGTATCTTATTCCGAGAAAATACATAGAAAATACCGACGCACACGAATGCCATCAATTGAATCGATGAAGCGTGAAATCTTACGTCTCTCTCTATTGGATCGAGCTGTACGTCTCACAGTGAGCGAGAGAGGGACAACAGTACATCCGGCCGAAGGACATCGCCCCGCCTCCGCGATCGATCAGATAATGGTAAGAAACCCGTCCGGCGCGGGCGCAAGATCTCCATCTCTTGTCATGAGTTGTTCGTTTCGCGACTGCGCGTGCCTTTCTGTTTTAAAATTATCTTTATTACTCCATCCGTGGGAGTTCTAAATCTTATTTTAAAATGTTTATTACCGTATGACTCATAATAATTATTCACGTTTTTTTTTATGTTAGTAACGTCAACCTTTCGGACTATTTGATAGGAAGGTCAATGCTGCGGGCCATTGACCCTGGCTAACAATTTGATCTAGACTTCTAGAGTAATGAATCAAGCTATATTTGTCAAAAGTATAGTTGAATATTTTGGTGAAATTCTTCTTGAATATATATGTATAAAGTAGATTAAGAGTAAAGAGCACAAACTCTCTCTAGACACAGAGCTCTTTCACTTCATTCATCTAGGATTTGATCTAGGTAGTTTGAACGTGGTCTTCATCTACCTCTTCTTCTCATATCTTTTATATAACACCCACTTTCCGCTAGAGAGAGTCCAGCGTTTAAGCAACAACCCCTTCTTTTCACATTCTTCTTTCATTATGGTAACGTTCTGTAACGACAGTAAAACCTAAATATAAAATAAAATATATAATATTATTGATTTTAATGTAGGTAATTAATTGTAGTTGCTATTTTATTTATTTAAGTGTTTTTGTATACGTGTTAATTGCTTGATGTATTTATGTATGATGTATGGTTGCCGATGGGACTGAAATAAAACTGTTATTATATATGTATATATATATATATATATATATATATATATATATATATATATATATATATTATATATATATTATATATATTATATATCCTCACGCCTTCCCACAAGGGTCCCCGAAGGGGTAGGCAGAGGTGTATAGGTAATACCCACACATCCACTTTCCGCCAGAGGTATATTAGGTGCCAACGTGACAGATGGCGAGTCCATCGCCGTTACTCAAGCACGACTATACATACGCCTTTGAATTTCTTCTCAAACGTATGCAGGTTTCCTCTCGATGTTTTCCTTCACCGTAAAGCTCGTGGTGTGACTAATCACTGTACTTAAGTTCAGAAAAAACTCATTGGTACAGTCGGGATTCGAACTTGCGACCTTTGCGTCGCAGGCAACTGCTCGAACCACTCGGCCACCACGGCTTTCATTATTATTTTATCACATTATGTATTATATATATAGGTAAGTTAAATCTTGGAAAATAAACATTCACTATAGAGCGCATCGTGCTACAAGCTTTTAAGATATAAGGAAATTACTTCCATGAACGTTGATTGGCATCTTCATGAAGAATACCACGTTGATATCAGTTCATGCACAATCAGATTAAGAAATATATACGTACGTAGGTAGAGAAAATAGAGCGCCTATTCTATGAAATATTTCACCCTAAGCTTGTAAAGTATATGCAGACTGGCCTGGTCTAGTGGCTAGAGCTCCTGGCTGCGAAACTTGAGGTCGCGGGTTCAAATCCCGCTGATGGCAGATATTTGTGTGATGAACACGAGTATTTGTTCCACCTACTTTAGACTTAGATGTCCTATGTATATATGTATCTTTATACCTAAGCTATGCTTAATTTGGGGCTATGTCAATTTTTTCTTTCTTCAACTGTCCCATGGTATTTATTTATACACTATGTCGTTTATAAGCAATCTTGTCATTTCCGACTTGTGTGTTTGAGTTCTCTCTAGACGTACATACTCTTTCGCTTCATATTCATTCTACAGTCTCTTCATTCATTCATTCAGTCATTAAAAATTAAAGGAATTTATTTCTGTTATGAAATTATTATTATAAATACTATGCTAGCCGGTTTCGATTACTCTTGCCGGTGCCATTCTCGATTATATTATATTGTTAATTTTTGTTAAAAAAACCGCGGTCGCTGAATTCGAATCGTTGTTTGCGACAAACCATCATAAATTTAAGAGCTCGGCTCTTGTCGGCGTCTCTGATGCAGTCCCTTCCATTTACCTCTGTCCAGCGCAACTTCTTTGACCTCCCTATACGTCATGAGAGACACTTTTTTTTCATCTAACCCATGTAGCTTAATCATGGTCTTCCTCTACCTCTCTTCCCCTCTACCTTTCCTTTTAAGACGTTTCTAAAGAAGCTATCATGTCGTATAAGGTTGTCTTTAGCATTCTTGATTCTTTGACTTTTCTGCGACACAAAGATCAATATTTTTCTTTTCAATGTCAGATTATTTAAATGCTATAGTTTTAACTAAGGCGGTATATATATTACTTACGTTACATATACATTGCATAGTACGTCCACTGTTTACACGAATTTCAGGCCGTTGCAATCGAAATAATAACAATAATTAAAGAAAACATAAAACATTTTTTAATAACCTCAGCTACTCATCAAAAGATGTCGCTACTTACCTTCCACAAGCTTAAGCGACGCCTGCGCAAGCGCCACTCACGACATCTGTTGACAAAACGGTAAACCTTTCAACAATCTGTGCCCATTATAATCAGACCTCCAATATTAAAGTAACGCCAGCATTTGTTCGCAAAGAGAGATGCTTACGCAGGTCAATACAAAATGGTGAGTATTAATTCGATTTTAATAGTAGGTATAGAGTTTGATACATCGTGATCTGTGTGTACAATTACTTTTATAACGAGTGATTGCAGAGATGATCGATAATTCAGAGATTCATAAAACGGGAATTCGTGATTACTTTATTATTATTTTTATGGTCATTTATAAGTGTGTACGGGTTTTATGACAAGCATGAATTAGAAATACATTGTTACGTTAGAATTACTTGAGAAAAACTAAAGGTATTTTTTTCAGAACTAGACGATTATCGTCCTCCTTTCTTGCTTCCCAACAATTTAAATTAAAAATATATCACAATGTCTAGACTACCGCGAAAATGAGTAATTGAGTCGTGATGGCCAAGTGGTTTAAGTATCACCAATTTAAGATTGCAAGTTCCAACCCGGTGTTTTTATACCAAATAAGTTTTTCTCATCACGACGCATTATACGCTTATTAATATAAGGTTGACTGGAACAGTCCTTGGCCTTGCAGAAGGTGGCAACCAGCGCAGCTTCCCAAGAGTGGTTCAAGGTGAGTGAATAAGGTGTCCAAAAATGGACTGGACCAGTCGTTCCCAAAACTGCTCAACACAGAAACTCTGCCCATTATAACGTCTTCGTAATAATATTTCTGCTATTTCATTCTCGCGAGGCTCACGATAAAGGAATCCATTTTGAGTGCGTCTTATGCTTGAAAAACATGGTACCCTTTTGTCATGCCGGCACCTATATCTATAGCTCTGGCCAAAAGAGGGTGCTGTTACACCTACATCTACCTATCCTGTGGGTACTCTTGTGATTGCAGTGTTTGAGAATGATGTCCTTTGTGAGGAACGCAATTGATGGATTACCACGAGCGGAGAAAATGTATTGTCTCGTTAATAAATTCAATAACTGACAAGTACGTATGAAGAGTATTTAAGAGAGGTAGGACAGGACTGGGGCAGGACTTCCACCTTATAGAAGTCCGTAGCCAAATAACACAATTGTTTCTGTTGTGTTTCTACGCGGTGAATAAGGTTTCCAGTAATGAGCTCCTTGGGGAGGATTGTTATATTGTGTTGGCAGCAGAGGGATTAGTATTTACCATTATTGTACCAATATAGTATAACTCTCCGAACACTGACTGGCAACGCGCAAGTGATACTTCAGTATCGTGAGCGTAAATAAGCAACCGTTTCCTATCAGATGGGCCGTTTGCATGTTTGCCATTCTTGTTGTATAAAAAAAAGTTAAGAGACTGACTATAATATAATAGATAAGAGATTGAGTTGTAAAAAGGTATGTATGAAAGTCTGGAGAGAACTGGCGCTTTACTCTCTCTGCCTACCCCGTGTGGGCCTCAACGGAAGCCAAATCCTCATCAGAAAACTAATGATGTCATAAAAATAAAAGAGCACAATCTTACGTCGCCAGTAAAATTCTTTAAGCCACCCAAAAAGTGTGCATGACGCAGCGGAATCAACTAAGAAACCTTATTTTCCAGAGGATAGAGTTCAAATTGGAAATGGTTTAACGACCTGTCATACGGGATCAATAGAAGATTAATTTATAAGTTCAGTAGTGATCCTGTATCATCAGCTTAAAGTTGATCGCTACTGGGTTTCGGTACGGATGGAAGAAAGATACGCTTTGGCTTTATTTATTTTAAATATGTTTTTCTAATGCTTAGTTTCCTGCTGCTGTACTCAGTATTGCCTGGCAAGAAAATATTTCATTTGTAGTTTTTTATTTGGAATAAAAGATATCTTATGTCTTAATCCGGCTAATAACAGTTAGTAAAAAGTTTACTGCATCACTATTAGAAATTTATTGAAGATAAACTTTCTGTCATCCGTACACCTAATCCTCCGTCGATACCTAATGATTTATTATTCCATCTCGACAGTTATGTGATTGGACATCACACTATAAAGTTATTTAGTGAAGCTTATTAATTACATTTAATTTTCGTTCTTATTGCTTTAACAATAAAGTCTAACCTAAGATCTCAGGTATTTCCAACAGTGTGTTGTCTTTAGACCCTTGCTTTGAACGTACTGGATACAGCATCAGTGAACAGCATTTACATACACATCATCACGCCGAGTCCCTAACGGGGTAGGCAGAGAGTATAGAGCGCCAGTTCTCTCTAGACTTACATACCTCTTTCGCTTCGTCCACATTCATCAGTCTCTTCATACATGCTCGTCGGTTTCGAGTGCTCTTAACGTTCCCGTCCTTGAGAGTCCGATCTATTTGATCCAGGTAGTTGGAACGTGGCCTTCCTCTCCTCTTCTTGCACACACTTTTGCTTTGTATATCTGTTTCGTCAATCTTTCTTCACTCATCCTTTCTATGTGTCCAAACCAACGTAACATGCCTTTCTTCATCTTTACAATCACGCCCTCATTCACGCCAGTTGATTTGCGAATCTCTTCATTGCGGATTCGATCTAATATCGTTACGCCGCACATTTTTCGAAGACATCGCATCTCGACTGCATTCAAGCTATTTTCGTACTTCCTCTGACATACCCAGGATTCGCTGCCATACAATAAGGTAGGTACCAATATCGCGTTGTGGACAGCAACTCGAGCATTCTTGCTCAGACTTTTACTGCCCATCAACGCCGACATGGCTCCATTCACCTTATTTCCGGCAGTTATCCTTCTTTCAATATCTTTTTCATACTTTCCATCTCGTATGAGCATGCTTCCAAGATATACAAATTCATTCACTTGCTCTAGAATTTTCCCATTTACCGATATTGCACACTCGGTCACTTGTTCATCTCTTTCGAATACCAGAACCTTAGTCTTGCCAGCGTTTAGGCGCAGCCCCTTCTTTTCACATTCTTCTTTTTTAACAGCATTTAAGATCTGAATAGCAAGGCATGGGAGATGGGTAAATTTCAATTTCCTTTGCCATATGTACTATACACCGAGTCCTCGGCAGAGTAGAAAGAGAGGGTAGAATGACGAATATCTGACGAAATTAAATATTGGTGCGTGTCTTGGTGCAAGCAAATATCAACTTTATGATAGCCAACTTTTGACGAAGTAAGTGTATGATGAAGCCTGTGGTGAATACGTTTTATGTTCAATCGACGAAACCTGCGATGTGGATTTTTATTATTACTAACTTTTTCTTATACCAAAGTTCGGTAGTCAATCTGAACAATGTTGGAGAAGGAAACCGAATTTGAGTGAAACAATAAAAAATCTTGTAACTCCATCGAAACATGTGATTACCGTTTCAATGGCTCGAAACCACACTTAAACACATCCTCTCAAATTATAAAACCGTTAACGTATGCAAATGGCCAATACATCTAACAGATAGTGTCAGATCTGATCAATTTGAGGCCTCATTGTATGGTAAACATCGCGCTATTAGCCCACAAAGGACCAACACGGGAGAGGAAATTACTTTAAAACCTTTCCTCTAGAGATTTATAGTTAATTATTAAAGGTTTTTGTCAGAGAGGAGGCTGTTGAGTGATCGGGTTCTGTGATTGAACAAGTCAAGATGTATTCTATCTACCACGTACTCTGAAATTGATCCATCCAATTTTGAGTCAGAATTTTGGATCTTCGTTATTTAAATTTCGTTGAATTTATATTTATTTTTTGACGCCCATCTCGCACGGGGTAGACAGAGGGAGTAGAGCGCCAGTTCTCTCAAGCGCTTCACTTAAATGAGTGTCTACGTTAATTAATCCTGGTTATGAGTACTCTTGAAGTTCCCACACAGCCACTATCCGCCAGAGATATATTTTAGGTGCTAGCATGACATACGGCGAGCCCATCGCCGTTACTCAAGCACGACTATACATACGCCATTGAATTGCTCCTCAGACGTATGCAGGTTTCCTCTCGATGTTTTCCTTCAGCGTAAAGCTCGTAGTGTGACTAATCACTGTACTTAAATTCAGCAAAACTCTTTGATACAGTCGGGATTCGAACTTGCAATCTCTGTGTCTCAGTCAACTTCTCGAACCACTCGACTACCACGGCTATTAGTAGTACATAAGTTTATAAAAACTCATAGTAACTTGAAATCTTTGTGTGGCAGGACTACTCGATCCACTCGGTCACTATGGGTATCTTTAGAAGAGATCAAACCTTTCAAAAATCCAACAGTTGTTACATAAGCGAAGAATAGTGTTAGCTCAACACAGTAACTTGATAACTCCAATAAAAATAAATTCAAAACATCCTAATTTCGAAGTGACGATCGACTTCCTTAACGTGGGCAGAACGGTTACGGATTAAATTAACTACATTAGATTGGACTTAATGGCTGTGAGACGAGTCAGGCGTCGATTGCGGTAATTAGTGAGTCATGCCCAGGTCATGTGCGCTTTGCATGTGTCCTATTATTGACACCATCGTTGTCGCAAGCTTCCGGCTACAGCCTATAAAAACGTCGGCAGAAAGCCTACTGTTAGAGGTTGTACAGACATCCCCCGATAGGGAAGGATACGTGTTAAGAGACTGATAAATGACGGACGAAGGTGGAAGGAAGGAGGGACCGACGTCTGTAAGTCTAGAGAGAACTGGCGCTACTATGTTAGTCACGCTCGTGATGCACTCGGCGTGAAGATAAATATATACTATCTAGTTCCCATAGACCTATTTTAGAGCAGTTGCCTGCGACGCAAAGGTCGCAAGTTCGAATCCCGACTGTACCAATGAGTTTTCTGAACTTAAGTACAGCGATTAGTCATACCACGAGCTTTACGGTGAAGGAAAACATCGAGAGGAAACCTGCATACGTCTGAGAAGAAATTCAAAGGCGTATGTATAGTCGTGCTTGAGTAACGGCGATGGACTCGCCATCTGTCACGTTGGCACCTAATATACCTCTGGCGGAAAGTGGGTGTGTGGGTATTACCTATACACCTCTGCCTACCCCTTCGGGGACCCTTGTGGGAAGGCGTGAGGATATTTATTTATTTTTATTCACAATCACAATAGCTCCATATACATATATGTGTGTATATATATGGAGCAATTTTACTAGTTCAGTTAATTTATGCTTGTGCGTGCGAACTAGGCAATATTATAAATACTTATATACAAAGATATACATACATTCACAAAACATCAAGAATTGAGACGTTCAAGTACTCGTGTTTAGCGCACATAAGAACGTGATTCCCTTGGTGTTGTTAATGCCAATAGTGGTGACCGCTTACCATCGAGCAGGTGGTAAGATCAGTTACCATCTTATTGTCATAAAGATCTAAGTTTGAATTATACTTTAGCAAATCGAAAAGGTTTGAAAGCGTTAAGGTATTATATGTCATACGGATGACAGGACCCAATGTCCCGGAACTCACGCTACGAGAGACATATTAAAAAAAAAACAGGACCCAAGGTACACTCATGTTAATCAAAGGTTTTTCGGTATACAAGAGCTTAGTAAAAGCAAAATAAAATTGAGTTTTTTCTTCTATTATCCTTACTACCTCTTCAGTTAAGTACCTACAATTAATGTCACCAAATTAATACTTAATCACCGAGTGAAGAATTCAAAAATCTAGGACAGATATTAAGTATCTTAATCGGAGGAGGCGTCTATTTGTCATCCCATACACACAAACCGTGATAGTTGTATGATGGATTGTATTAATGAAATGACAAAAAAGCCTATTATGTTTGGCTTGATGAAAGATCGACGAAAGTAACGAGTGACTGTGTATAAACACAAGTGATTGTTTCGTATGAGATGAAATATAGTATAAGGTGGCTTTTGAGATAAGTCCGGTATGATCTCAGGCACCATGCAATCATAGGCCGTAGAGGCTGAGTGGTTTGAATAGTCGCTTGCAACGCAAAGATTGCAAGTTGAAATGAGTTTGAAATGTTTGAAGTGAGAGAGAGATACGAATAGATAAGATGTGCGGCCACAATTCGCAAAGCAACTGGCGAGGTGGACGAGGGTGTGATTGTTAAGATGAAGAAAGACATGCTACGTTGGTTCGGACATATAGAAATAATGAATGAAGAAAGATTGACGAAACATGTATACAATGCTAAAGTGTGTGCAAGAAAAGGCAGAGGAAGACCACGTTCCAACTACCCGGATCAAATCGATCGGACGCTCAAGGACGGGAACGTCAAGAGTACCGTTGTTGTTGAGTTGACGACCGTCTGGTCTAGTGGTTAGAGCTCCTGACTGCGAAACTTGAGGTCGCGGGTTCGAATCCCGCTGAGGGCAGATATTTGTGTGATGAACACGAATATTTGTACCTCAGTCTTGGCTGTCCTATGCATTTAAGTATATATCTATATAAGTAAATATATCGTTGTCTAGTTACCATAACACAAGCTTTGCTTACTTTGGGACTAGGTCAATTTGTGTGGAATTGTCCCAGGTATTTATTATTATTATTATTATTATTACTCGAAACCGACGAGCATGTATGAAGAGACTGATGAATGTGGACGAAGCGAAAGATTTATGAAAGTCTAGAGAGAATTGGATCTCTTCTCTGCCTGCTTCGCGTAGGACTCGGTATATCTTATGTAGCTATCAGAACTATGTATCGTTGACTAGACGTTTCCATAGTTAGCTTTGCAATTCTTAGGACGGTCAACGGGTCTGCGTCTGTTCTGAGCAAGTTTCAAATTCCGTTAAAATTGAAATTTGGTGTCTTTATTAAGTAATTTTCAAATGCTGTTGAAATTCGATGTTTAAGAGCTGCATCTAATATACATCTGATATTCGTTGTTATACTTTGATCTTAAGAAAACTCTTAAAGGATTAGATGAACAGCGGTGACAGATTTAGTTTCCACAATAAAGGTGGCTCACGACTTAAACGACAATTGATTTATGATTTCCACGCGAATAAAGCCTTCGTGTAGGTACACTATGGAGCCGCGGCGAGCTTTCAATGGTTTATTTATACCTTATGAATGGGGAGTCGAGACCAGATCTGGGTATTAGCATCAATGTGTTCGTACCTTTATTTATGAATTGTAAAAGATTCAATAAATCTGTTTTTGTTTACTTTGTTGAGTTTTATGGGACAGTAGAGTCGCGTTGACGGATGGGGAGCCAAATAATTGAGATATATGGAACGGGAAAGAGTCGAACCAGTTGCATTAGTGATGTATGGTATCTCGAGAGTAATCAATGTGGATTAAGCGATGTATGTTGGTCGAGAGAGAACTGTCTCTACTCTCTCTGCCTAGCCTATGAAAGGCTCGTGCTGATGTAAATAGAGTTATTTTTACAACTATACATACATCTTTTAATTTATTCTCGAATGTATGCAAGTTTCTACTCTAAGTTTTTCTCCACCGTATTTCTAATCACTGTACAGAAAAACTCATTGATACAGTCGGGTTTTGAACTTGAAATCTAATGTGTTAAAGGCGATTATTCGAACCCCTTTGCCACCGTCTCTTTACACGATTAAAATGTAAATTTATCAAACTTATGCTATTGGCAATACATAATGATATTTCAATTCAGTTTTAAAAATAATCCCGTGATATTTGGTCTGTACTGAAAAAGGAGTGGGAGAGAAAAAGGCTTTGACTTATCACCCACAAGCCAGCGGGTTATATTGTTAGCCAAACAATACAACTCTGAATCAAAGCGTATAGTTGAGGAGTAAAAATATCGCTGAATATGCCATGCAAATGACGTACTCAGTCCTGTACCTGTACGAGCTGAGGGGTGAACATCTTGAGCGGAGTGTATTTTGTTAATGTAACAACTGACACTTTGATACAAGACACCTATTTTCTAACAATTATAGGTGTCTGGATATGTTCTGTTCCAAAATCGTCGCTATGCGAGTGAAACCTCGGGACGAAAATTTTACATTGATGAACGATTGTCACCCGATAATGACACTGCTGAACGGATTTGCATGTAATTAAGCACCGAGATAGATTATAGGCTGGAATGGGGCAATAGGTTTTTGTGCCTTAAAGTTTATATATACCTCCGATGGAATATATGGACGAGATAGATATATAACGATTGCTAAAAGGGGTCACATAATTACACAAACACACATAGCCTACAAACTACACTACACAATAATAATATAATTACTACAGTATAAAATCTCTTGTTATCATTTCTTATTCATACTTAAGTAACTCGGATCAATTATTCTTTGTGAAACAATTAATATTCTTACTTTAAAGTCCTGGCCGAGCGGTTCGAGAAGTTGCCTGCGACACAAAGATCGCAAGTTGAATCCCGATTGTACCAATGAGTTTATCTGAACTTAAGTAAAGTTAGTCACACCACGAGCTTTGCGGTGAAGGAAAACATCGAGAGGAAACCTGCATACGTCTGAGAAGCAATTCAAAGGCGTATTTATAGTCGTGCTTGAGTAACGGCGTTGGACTCGCTATCTATCACGTTGGCACCTAATATACCTCTGGCGGAAAGTGGGTGTGTGAGTATTACTTATACACCTCTGCCTACTCCTTCAGGGACACTTATGACAAAAATGATTTATACTTATAATGAAATGCAACGTGACAATCCTGTCGCAGGCACAACATGCGTAGGCGACAACAGGACTCGACGGTACCTTCGTGAATAGCAGGCTTACAATTGGACCCTACATTTATAATATCTTATATTTATTATTATTTAAAAAAAAAGCCGTGGTGGCCGAGTGGTTCGAGCAGTTGCCTGCGACGCAAAGGTCGCAAGTTCGAATCCCGACTGTACCAATGAGTTTTTCTGAACTTAAGTACAGTGATTAGTCACACCACGAGCTTAACGGTGAAGGAAAACATCGAGAGGAAACCTGCATACGTCTGAGAAGAAATTCAAAGGCGTGTGTATAGTCGTGCTGGAGTAACGGCGATGGACTCGCCATCTGTCACGTTGGCACCTAATATACCTCTGGCGGAAAGTGGGTGTGTGGGTATTACCTGTACACCTCTGCCTACCCCTTCGGGGACCCTTGTGGGAAGGCGTGAGGATATATTATATATTATTATTATTATTATTTAATATAATTAGAACAGAAATATAACAGATATACAAAGCAAAAGTGTGTGCAAGAAGAGGCAGAGGAAGGCCACGTTCCAACTACCTGGATCAAATAGATCGGACTCTCAACGACGGGAACGTTAAGAGTACTCGAAACCGACGAGCATGTATGAAGAGACTGATGAATGTGGACGAAGCGAAAGAGGTATGTAAGTCTAGAGAGAACTGGCGCTCTATACTCTCTGCCTACTCCGTTAGGGACTTGGCGTGATGATATGTATGTATGTAATATAATTATTTTATTGTATTTACGGCGATGGACTCGCCATCTGTCACGTTGGCACATAATATACCTCTGGTGGAAAGTGTGTGTGGGTACTACCTATACACCTCTGCTTACCCCTTCGGGGACCCTTGTGGGAAAGCGTGAGGATTTAAGAGCGTTGATAGCCGAGTGATTCGAGAAGTTGCCTGCAACACAAAGATTGCAAGTTCGAATCTCCGTGTTTTATCAATGGGAAGCTATTTTTTTCCGTAGCGAAAGTTTCCTGTTTATATTTAAATCCCTATTATAATTGCAATTATATAATCATGTATTACCTATAATACACCTCTGCCTACTCCTTCGGGGACTACGGGGATATATTATATTATTATTTAATCATGTTTTAAAGATGCAATACTTTACTTAAAAAAATAATTTACCGTTTTGTTGTCGACTGTACAGGCGAACTCATAAAGAAATCATAAATAACGTAACAATACCAACACACGTTGGTACGATAACTACTAATTTGAATGGTGTCTCATGCCTGATTCAATTCAATTTATGAATTAAATTTCTTCCTTTCATAGGATTGTTTGGAGGCAGTATAAGGCATTTGAATGGTGCTGATGGTCCATGATTTTAGTTAAAATTGTTTTAAATATCGTGACAGACGGTGTGAACGAACATTAAGTTTTAAATATGGAACTTCTTAAATTACTTTAAACTTTAAAAAAGAAGATATTATTCTTTGCTATCCGTGTCGTCGGTGTGATAAAGATTTTTTAATTTCAAATATGGAATGTCAAAATATGTCGTAAAGTAAAATAATTTTATTATCTGTTATGAGCTTGGCTGAAGCCTACAATTTCAAATATGGAACACCTTACAGTATAACTTTTGAAGATAGAAAAAGAAACAACTGTCATGGATGAAGGTGTAAACAAGCATGAATCCTTATTATGAATTCAAACATGGAACGCGTTGTAATTAATTATACCTATAATTACCAATTTAATCATTCAAATTCAGAATAATAATTAATTAGTCCATAATTCATAAATAGAACACTAAGGTCACACTATATTGTGACCGATAAAGTCGTTGACACACTCGCGCGGACGGATGTCAAACGTATTTAACAATTAACGATGTGTATTCAGACAGCCTTTGCAGTAAAAAAATATGATTAACAACACCCACAGCACAATAAAAATTGAACTTTAAGTCAGGGATAATAAATTGCTAATGTGAATGGAGATATTTTGGTGTTCATGACGTTATATCATGAGTGAAGTATTGATGACTAAAGTCATTCGTATGAAGAGTACGTTGGATCATCTGTGGACCCAATTAGTATATATACGTATTTATGATTATACTTTTAATAATTATATGAATAGTTCGCGCTGGATCAGTATTTTATATAGGTACATCAATTTAAAAAAAGCCGTGGTGGCCGAGTGGTTTGAGTATTTGCCTGCGGCACAAAGATCGCATGTTCGAATCCCGACTGAACCAATGAGTTTTTATGAAGTAAAAATTTGTCACATCACGACCTTTAAGGTGTAGGAAAAAATCGAGAGGAAACCTGCATACGTCTAAGAAGCAATTCAATGGCGAATGTCTTCTCACACGTATACTGGTTTATTCTCGATGTTTTATTTCACCGTAAAGCTCACAGCGTGACTAATCGCTAATCTTATGTTCAGAAAAACACATTGGTAAAGTCGGGATTCGATCGTACTATGGCCTTGATGAGCTCGATCTGTAATAAAAAAACAACATTTGTGAAACGCTGTTTCCTTAGTAAAAATAAAGATTTGCAGGCCATTTCCATTACAAGACCTTGCTTCCTTAGTTTATGATAGATAATTAGTTACTAACGAGTCCTTTTAGAGTAGATGTAGACAGTAGATTCGGTTTTCAAATAACAGGAAGAAATAAAAAAAAAACGACAGTCTTTTATTTCTAAGTACATTTTATCGATACCGCCAATAACATTGTTAGTGAACACTTTATGGACGTGATATTCTAAACCTTATCTATATAACATTTGAATTGTAAATAACTTAACACTATCGTAAATCTGCAGCAGATGTTTATCAGCAGCACCTGCTGATGTCTTAATCTCCATCGATTATGTGTGTGTCCCTTTCAGTTTCATCATTTATTGGAATCCTCCATCCCCTTCTAACGGCTCACTGGAGCTGTCAAAATGTCAAATAAAATTAAGTTACAGATTGCATAGAGTATGAGAAATTAATAAAGATGCGTCATCTTATTAATGAAAGTATTACAGACTATTTCTTACTTCCAGATACATAGCTGTGGTGGCCGAGGTAGCTGCCTATAACTCAATGATTGCAAATTCAAATTTAGCCAATGAGTTTGTTTGTTTCAAAGTCCTTGAGAAGCGTTGGCACCTGACAATATTTCAAGCAAAAATGTGGGGTCGTGTTACACAGCTGCCTACCCCTTCGGCTTCGCGTAAAACAAGTATTTTATAAGGCATAGTTTTATAATTGAATCATACTTTAATATATCCTCACGCCTTATCACAAGGGTCCCCGAAGTGGTAGGCAGAGGTGTATACTGTATAGGTACCCTCACACCTATCTAGCTAGAGATATATTTACCGTAACAGATGGCGAGTCCATCGCCGTTACTCAAGCACGACTATAAATACGCCTTTGAATTTCTTCTCAGACGTATGCAGGTTTCCTCTCGATGTTTTACTTCACCGTAAAGCTCGTGGTGTGACTAATCACTGTACTTAAGTTAGACGTTTTTCTATTCCATTGGTAAAGTTGGAATTTCAACTTGCAATTTTGTATTGCAGGCATCTATATATACTTTGATAGCAGGGAAATCTCTTCTGCTGTCCAAATCTTTACTCTATGGACAAGTTGATCGAAAATCAAGCCAGTAATTAATTCAGGGGCTAAGAAATTTGATGACAAACTTGATATTTCCCCACTTATTAAACGATCAATTAATTTCGCTTCATTCGCTATGCTTTCGGACATTTTCAGGAGACTTTGTGTTTAAAGCAAATACACCAGTATTTTTAAATAGGTCATAAACCACGAACTCAATAACATGTCTTTCTGGGGATGAGGTTAATGTGTGCGACGCAGTTTTAACACTATTAATACTATATATATAATAATAATAATATAATAATATATCCTCCCGCCTTCCCACAAGGGTCCCCGTAGGGGTAGGCAGAGGTGTATAGGTAATACCCACACACCCACTTTCCGCCAGAGGTATATTAGGTGCCAACGTGACATACTCCAGCACGACTATACATACGCCTTTGAATTTCTTCTCAGACGTATGCAGGTTTCCTCTCGATGTTTTCCTTCACCGTAAAGCTCGTGGTGTGACTAATCACTGTACTTAAGTTCAGAAAAAACTCATTGGTACAGTCGGGATTCGAACTTGCGACCTTTGCGTCGCAGGCAACTGCTCGAACCACTCGGCCACCACGGCTTCTACTACTACGGCTTACTGTATATACGGCTACTATATATATATAGCAGGCATTATCACACATTAATTGTAAGTCTCGTGTTTCTTGTAAAAACATAAGTAAGAAAAACTAATTCTATTGACAACACACAAAAATAAATAAAAAAATAACATATCCTCACGCCTTCCCACAAGAGTCCTAGAATGGATAAGCAGAAGTGTACCCACACACCCACTTTCCATAACAGATTTTTTTTAGGTGCCAAAAATGTTGCTTATATATGCATATTATCCTATAGTAGATATTTAAATATTTACGGCTGGCATTACTATGCCGACCAATTCAAGTCAGTTTCAAATTTTTTTTTCAACAATTTTTTTCCTCGTAGCCTCGTTTCCATCGTAGCCTCTTAAAAGTAATTGTACATTTAGGTTATTAATAATGACATTGTCTTGTTATCCAAGTAACAATGTATGGTGTAGAATAAAAACAAACTTTATTTACAAACAGGCTTGTGCCGACAGTCAGACGTTTCAATTTGAAACTTCCAATAAACAAATCCATTCAATTAATCCCCATCGACATTGGCATCGCAGTCGCGCGACTCTTGTCGTATTTTTATGTCATTTTGTCGTATTCATCGCATTTTTACGACAGATCTGTCAGAGAGACTCGTTCGATGGCGGCCAATCTAACTTTGTCGAGACGTACAACACATTTATAGCGTAACATGAGTTACATGCACTTGGCGAATTCGGGTGATTTTCTTATCGGCTAATTTTTTACGATTTTTTGTTACTGTCACCGATCCGACTTTGGTCACAATACGACAGAAATCATTGTGTAATAGGCAAGATACGAATCGCTACACATATTTATTATTTATTAAAAATTAAACTAAAGCCATTCTTGTCCCACTGCTGGGCAAAAGCTTCCTTCCTTTTAACATAAATAAAAATAAAAAATATCCTCACGCCTTCTCACAAGGGTCCCCGAAGGGGTAGGCAGAGGTGTATAGGTAATCCCCACACACCCACTTTCCGCCAGAGGTATATTAGGGGTCAACGTGACAGATGGCGAGTCCATCGCCGTTACTCAAGCACGACTACGCCTACGCCTTTGAATTTCTTCTCAGACGTGTGCAGGTTTCCTCTTGATGTTTTCCTTCACCGTAAAGCTCGTCGTGTGACTAATCACTGTACTTTTCTTCATCCTTTTAACATACTTAATCAAAATTTCATTGAATAATTTAAAGCTATTCTTTGTCTTGACTATAGTGAAACAACAACCCAAAGAAAATCTAAGATATGAATATCAAACCTATCTTCTTTATCTTTATATTCTTCTTTAATATATGAATTAAAAAAACTAATAATAATATCTTATCTGCATACCTTCCCAAAAAGGTCCCAGAAGGGTTTGTCAGAGGTGTATAGCATGTGTCAGCTCGTAGTGACTAATCACTGTCTTTAATAATTAGTATTATGTATTTGAGACATGGAGTTTGTTGCCGGTTCTTTTCTATGGAAAAAGACAAACTCGAACCGTGCACCTTTTTCTCGTTTTATATGTGCTCATCTAGGCCTATGTATAATAAAATATTCTGATTTGCATTTTATGTTTTTTTTGTACGTATTACTGATGTAGCATTACTTAGTAAATAATTCGAATACCGACACTTTACACTAAGAAAATTAATAAACTACATACATACTTAGAAATTATACTAAAATCCTTGTTTTCCAACATGACCTACAACACGGTAAAGACGCAAGTTGTTTTAAGTTTTTAATGAAATATCCTTTGGTGAAGTTGATCTCCCGAGTGAAAGAATAATTTAGTAAGTTGTGCGAAATCCTAAATTCGCTTACTCACTTCGCAATAAGATTAAATTATGTCTTGCCAACATAGGAGTTTACCCTTTCTGCTTATCAAGCTTTGTTGATAGATGCTGGTATAATATGCTGGTAACATTGTACAAGTGAGGTAATTTTTACCCGACTATCAAGGAAGGGTATATCGTAAGTAAGGGCATATGTCTTACCTACATACATACAAGATACTTGTGATAGAAGACACCACTCTTCCATAACAAACGGTATATGTAATGTTGTGATATCTATTTATTAATTAATAATAATATCCGTGGTGTGTAAACAGCCGTGGTGGCCGAGTGGTTCGAGCAGTTGCCTGCGACGCAAAGGTCGCAAGTTCGAATCCCGACTGTACCAATGAGTTTTTCTGAACTTAAGTACAGTGATTAGTCACACCACGAGCTGAACGGTGAAGGAAAACATCGAGAGGAAACCTGCATACGTCTGAGAAGAAATTCAAAGGCGTATGTATAGTCGTGCTAGAGTAACGGCGATGGACTCGCCATCTGTCACGTTGGCAACTTATATACCTCTGGCGGAAAGTGGGTGTGTGGGTATTACCTATACACCTCTGCCTACCCCTTCGGGGACCCTTGTGGGAAGGCGTGAGGATATATTATATATTATTATTAATTAATAACCGTATATTTTCCAAACTGCTTGCTAAATAAAAGGCGTCAGTATGTATATGATTAGATTCGTCTCAAGAACCAGTTCTTAGATAACTGCAGGCATTATCGCATACAATTTTGTACTATATATATTTTTGTGTCTATAAATAAATACGTAAAAACGAATATCTTTCCATACTTACATATGTATCATCACGTCCCTAACCGAATAGGCAGAGAGTATAGAGCCTCTTTCGCATCGTCCACGTTCATCAGTCTTTTCATACGTGCTCGTCGGTTTCGAGTATTCTTGACGTTCCCATCCTTATGAGCGTCCGATAGATTTGATTTATTTCATTCACTCTTCTTATAATGACATTAGTATATCTTATCTCATCTTATCTTATCTTATACTAATATTATAAATGTG
This sequence comes from Drepana falcataria, assembly GCA_945859725.1. Lineage (NCBI taxonomy): Eukaryota > Metazoa > Arthropoda > Insecta > Lepidoptera > Drepanidae > Drepana > Drepana falcataria. The sequence continues at coordinate 964,591 of OX243941.1, read as the reverse complement.
AAAGTTTGTAAGTTTGGAGGTTTGCGGTTCTTTAACGGCCAAACGTCGGTTCGGTAAAACAAATCGGTTTTACGGCTAAACCGATTTGGCTGAAAGTTGAAATGATGATAGCTTATACCTAGGAATAGGACATAGGCTACTTTTTTTATGTTGAAAAATTCAAAATTCTTATATTATAATGTATGATGCTCTTTCACAGCATAGCGGCTGAACCGATTCTAGCAGGAAAATTTCCAAAGCTACTTTTTCGAACTCCACGCGGGCGAAACCGCGAGCATAAGCTAGCTTATGTATATATATATACATATATATATATATATATATATATTATATATATGTATTGGCAAGCGCTTCGTTGTTTTCGCAACTCAAATGCTTCATAAGTACACCCTGTTTTTATTCCCGAATCTTCGGGATACAATCAAAACTTGTCGGTCTCAATCAAACTTTTTTAAATGGCACACAATTTTCTCCCCTCGAGATGTCATATATTTGGGGTTCCTCGTGTGAGAAAAGAGGAAGAAAACCAATACATGCCTATGTTAATTTTTGTTGAAATGATTATTTGCATATTATGACGTTTTATAAAAAAAGAAAGTATTTTTGTATTCTGTTCTTTGTCACCAATAATATTGTTTCTGTTGTTTTTGCTCAGTTCGTGTTTTTATTTTAATTACCTAGTCCAATCAAATAAATACTAAAATACTAGCATATAATGATAATTTTGTTATGAAGAGTTTGTTTGTTTGCTTGGACGCAGTCATCTCAGAAACAACTAATCAGTTTTCAAAAAGCTTTTGAGGAGGGCTATATATTTATGTATATATATATATATATCGTCAAGCGTTTAAGCTCTCTAATACAAACAAATAGTCAATGAGATAGTTAAAAATGGACTCCTTTCCACGAATGGTGTGTGGGCACACACCTCTGGTGTATCCCCAAATACACTTTCCTGAGGAGATATACCCATATTTAGGTGCCAAGACAGATGGCGAGTCCATCATCATCACACAAGCACCACTATACAAACGTCTTTCAATGTCTTCTCAAATGTATTACCGTCTTTGTAATGATATTAACAAAACCCAAAATATATAGTACTAGCTGTCCCGCCCAGCTTCGCCCGGGGGAAAAAGTTAAACTTCTTGAAACACGATCGCAGCGCCCCTATCGGGTCAATTTGTGATGTAATGTAAATCCTATCTTTTAAGTTGGATCAAACTGCACACGGTGTGCAAATTTGATTGAAATCGGTTAAGTAGCTTAGGAGCCCATCGCGGACAAACAACGTGACACGTAATTTATATATTAATATAAATAACATACATACATATCATCACGCCAAGTCCCTAACGGGGTAGGCAGAGGTAGACTTACATACCTCTTTCGCTTCGTCCACATTCATCAGTCTCTTCATACATGATCGTCGGTTTCGAGTACTCTTAACGTACCGTCCTTGAGAGTCCGATCCATTTGAACCAGATAGTTGGAACGTGGCCTTCCTCTGCTTCTTCTTGCACACACTTTTGCTTTGTATATCTGTTTCGTCAATCTTTCTTCACTCATCCCTTCTATGTGTCCAAACCAACGTAACATGCCTTTCCTCATCTTTACAATCACGCCCTCATTCACGCCAGTTGATTATTAATGTAATAGTTGAAATAAAGTATTATAAATAATAATGCTTATTTAACTATACTTACGTACGGAACCCTTCCATAAATAAAGAGCACGCTTGCCCCATTGTTATTTCTTGCGCTGACAATAATTCAGTTTTGTTGTACCGCCTGCAATATATTTTTTATTAGACTTCTGATTTTAGTTTCATATATATGTAAGCTTACGTCGACCTCTGAATTATTAAACATATAATTTAACGACGACCGTCTGGTCTAGTGGTTAGAGCTCCTGACTGCGAAACTTGAGGTCGCGGGTTCGAATCCCGCTGAGGGCAGATATTTGTGTGATGAACACGAATATTTGTACCTTAGTCTTGGATGTCCTATGTATTTAAGTATATATCTATCTATATAAGTAAATATATCGTTGTCTAGTTACCATAACACAAGCTTTGCTTACTTTGGGACTAGGTCAATTTGTGTGGAATTGTCCCAGGTATTAATTATTTATTAACTAAATAATGAATGATAATGCACGTTACATTTTAATGGTGAGTATTGCACTTTGGTTTTTGCCATCTTTCTTTTCATCCACATTCATGCTCTATAGAGTCTATCCTCTACAGACATGATCAACAGTTTCTAGTACTATTGACTTTTCTATATATTTGATCTAGCTAGTTCGAACGTAGCTAGGTCTGCCTACACTTTCTTCTTGCAGACACTATCAGATTTATTCAAGCAATTATTGTTAACTTTAAAATAATAATATAATATATCCTCACGCCTTCCCACAAGGGTCCCCGAAGGGGTAGGCAGAGGTGTATAGGTAATACCCACACACCCACTTTCCGCCTGAGGTATTTTAGGTGCTAACGTGACAGATGGCGAGTCCGTTGCCGTTACTCAAGCACGACTATACGCCTTTGAATTTCTTCTCAAACGTATGCAGGTTTTCTCTCGATGTTTTCCTTTGCCGTAAAGCTCGTGGTGTGACTAACCATTGTACTTAAGTTGAGAAAAACTAATTGTTACAGTCGGGATTCGAACTTGCAATCTTTGTGCTGCAGGCAACTACTCGAACCACTCAGCCACCATGGCTCCCATTACATTATATATATTTACATATTCATAAATTAAATACATTTTATTCAAATCAATAGTCTCATCTCAACCATTATCATATAGAACGATAGCATAAAACAGATAACACATAAAATAAAATAAGCGAATGCAAAACTGGCCATTTTTAAAGTTATGCGCGCGCATAAGTTTGTTCTCAGACCTGCAAAGTATAAATTGCAAAGTACAAATTACCGAATATAGCATCAATATCGCATTCAGGCCATTATCGTCAGTTTGTAGCGAAAACGACCTTTCGCCTTCGAATATAGTGATAAGCGGTAGCGAGTTAAAGATTAATATTATTATTATATTTTCACGTCTTCCCACAAGGGTAGGTAGGTAGTGGTGTGTAGATAGTAACCAAATATGTTATATTATCTGGAGATATATATTTTAGATTCCAACTTTGCGGATGGCGAGTCAATAGCTGTTACTCCAGAACGACTATATATCCTACATACGTCTTTGTATTTCTTTTCAAGCATGCAAGTTAACTCTCTGTTTTTCTAGAGCCTCAAGCTCGTGGTGTCACTAATCACTTCTGTAATTAAGTTCAGAAAAACTAATTGTTACAGTCTGTTTTCGAAGTGGCAATCTTTGCGTTGGTGGGAATTACTCGAACCACTCGGCCACCACGGCTTTTGTTTTATTTTGGCAAGTATATGTATACTTATTAAATTTAATTCATTGATACAATATTAACAAACATTTATCTTCTGTAAAAACAATATCAAGAATCGCTGATCTCGCCGCTACATGGTGTCCACAATAATCGCCCCATTAAAATAATGTCCACTTTGAATTATAATTATAGCCGGTTTAATGTATGTCTTCTTCAGTTAACCCATTGGGTGTCCATGTTTTTGTTGTCGCGTAAGGATACGAATGGGCAACCCGCTGCGACTGTATTGGAAAAAAATATTTTTATATTGCCGTCCTTTGGGTACTGTGAACTTGGATTCACAATTGTGGTCTCCCTATTTGGAAATATTTTAATGGCTTTAAAATCACGTATTGACTATAATAAATAGGCCAATCAACATTGTGATATTTTGTTATTCCTACCATATTTAATTAATTTTCGTTTGCATTTCTACCAGTCGCGAAAAAATAAAAAACTCCCAAGATCCGCAACGGCAGGCAAACACTCAACGAACAAGTGTCAAATTGACATATTCCAAATTTAAAATTCAAATCCGATTGACGCTCCAATCATGGCTGGCTAACTTTTACGCGTTCGACCAGAAAAATATTAAAAAAAATATTTATAATATTCTTTTGGATAAGTTGAGTTCTGCTCCGGATTATACAAACGGAGCTTAATGCTATGATAATAAAGACGAGATTCCTTTGTCATTTTATTACAAAACTGAAAATAAAATTCTCTGTTGGGTCCAGTAGCGACGTGCGATCAATCGGAAAGATCCGATCTGCTCGTACAAAATACATTCCGATGAAACAATCCGAGCAACAAATGTTATCTGTTGGGCAGATGGGAATAAATAAGGTTAGATAAAGTCATTAAGATGCCTATTAACATAACACAACATACCTAACGTGAGTTTGGTAGCTTAAACTTCGTTCAATATTATTGCATTGCAATGAAGCAGTTATCAGTTATTTGAATGGTAGGCAGAGGTGGGTAGCACCCAAAAACCTACTTTCCGCCAGAGATATATTCTAGGTGCCAACTCGATAGATGGCTGGGTCATCGCCGTTACTCAAGCACGACTATACATAAAGCCTTGAATTTCTTCTCAACTTTATGCAAGTTTCCTCTCGATGTTTTTCTTTACTGTAAAGCTCGTGGTGTGACTAATCACTGTACTTGTTAAAAAACTCATTGGTACTCATTCGTATAGGACAAAATTTGTGTTCATGCAAAGCTTAAGTGGTGTACTAGTACATATAATGTTAATACTAGGTAGTAGAAAATAAGCATCAAGATCCCTACCTAATTAGTACGCAAGTTCAATTTTTAACCTTATGACGTAATCCTTAGAGGTAATTTCACTACTGAGTTTTCAATCTAACGAGAGGACACCTTTCTAAGAAGAGTCTGACCCGATGGCACGGCGTGATATAACATAAAATCTCGATGACAAAGTCACGTGCTACGAAGTGCGGGTACGAAGAAATACGGTTTTAAAACGCGTTGGATTTCTGTTCTCAAGAATTACAATTTTATTGGACACCTAGAAACGAATGTTGAAATCTATTTTTAAAGCCATTTAAAGAGAGTGAAAGAAACTTAGCAGCAGAAGAAGTAGCTTTATCGTGATTTTAAAGTTTACAGTTCAAAGGACCAACTCAAAAAATATTGAGTTAATAAGTATAGGCAAGTCTGAAGAAAACAATGACTTCGAAAGCAATTTAAAGAAGAATAAAATAATAATAATAATAATATATCCTCACGCCTTTCCACAAGGGTCCCCGAAGGGGTAGGCAGAGGTGTATAGGCAACACCCACACACACACTTTCCGCCAGAGGTATATTAGGTGCCAACGTGACAGATGGCGAGTACATCGCCGTTACTCAAGCACGACTATACATACGCCTTAGAATTTCGGTTTCCTCTCGATGTTTTCCTTCACCGTAAAGCCCGTGGTGTGACTTATCAAGAATAAAAGATATAAAGGTATAATTCATAATAGCGTCTTCTTCGCGATTTAATTTTTTTCAGCTCGAAGGACCAACAGAAGAAAAATATTGAGATAATAACTACAACGTTATGCAGGCACGTCTGACGAAAGAAATAAAGATGTCTAATGCAATTTAAAGAAGGAAGACAGAAAATAAAGGCATAATTTCTAATAGCGTAACGATTTTACGGGACTTAAAAATATCATGTGATAGAGCAATAATAAGTCAATAGAGCCGTGGTGGCCGAGTGGTTCGAACAGTTGTCTGCGACGCAAAGGTCGCAAGTTCGAATCCCGACTGTACCAATGAGTTTTTCTGAACTTAAGTACAGTGATTAGTCACACCACGAGCTGAACGGTGAAGGAAAACATCGAGAGGAAACCTGCATACGTCTGAGAAGAAATTCAAAGGCGTATGTATAGTCGTGCTTGAGAAACGGCGATGGACTCGCCATCTGTCACGTTGGCACCTAATACACCTCTGGCGGAAAGTGGGTGTGTGGGTATTACCTATACACCTCTGCCTACCCCTTCGGGGACCCTTGTGGGAAGGCGGGAGGATATATATAAAAATATCATATCTTAAGACATATCTTATCTCTGTTCAAATTTCACCCAATACGGTTCAGCCGTTCCATCGTCATTGACTAACAAACATCCTTACATACCATTTCATTTATAATATAAGTAGAATTAATATAAACAAAGTTGAAGTTATAATCAAGGAACAATAGCGGGATACTAATAGCGCACAATAAAGCATAGACAAGAAGCAGGCAGACATCTTTGACCACACGACTCGACCACAGAGTGCGCGCTAGCAAATATAGAATATGGAAGTGACTATCAAGCTTTTAGTAATTCATTAAATCATATTATTTTAATTTTAAAACTGAAACATAATTAATGTTCCAACCTTAGAGTTTAATAGAAGATCTGTATGATCTGCGATCTTATACCGTCACCCCGAGTCCTCGCGCCTTCCCACAAGGGTCCCCGAAGGGGTAGGCAGACATGTATAGGTAGTACCCACACACCCACTTTCCGCCAGAGATATGCTGTAGGTGCAAACGTGACAAATGGCGAGTCCATCGCCGTTACTAAAGCACGACTATACATACGCCTTTGAATTTCTTCTCAGACGTATGCAGGTTTCCTCTCGATATTTTCAATCACTGAAAAGCTCGTGGAGTGACTAATCACTGTACATAAGTTCAGTAAAACTCATTGGTACAATCGGGATTCGAACTTGCAATATTTGTGTCGTAGGCAACTCGAACCACTCAGCCACCTTTCTTTATATATTCTAATTATTTATATTTTATTTATATTTATATCTATTATATCATAGGCTTTTTGAATATTCATTTAGTCTTATCCAGTTTCGTTGATTCTCCGCCACATAAATATGTATACTCTTTGTATCAGATCTAAGGAGCGTGGGTGCCTTCCGAGAACAAGCAGTCAGAACCATAGGTTAGGAATAGCGTGTCACTGGTTCGCATCTGTGTATGAGCATTTCACTTGATTGTTAGTTTATGACTTCACGTGGCTATGTATGGCTGGGATCTTACATTGCATCACATCTTTCACTGCAAAGATGAAGAAATGCGAAAACAGCGCGATATCGGTGCCCACTTTATTGTACGGCAGCGACTCCTGGGTATGTCAGAGGAAGCATGAAAATAGCATAAATTCACTTGAGATGCGATCTCTTCGAAAAATGTGCGGCGTAACGATCTTAGATCGAATCCGCAATGAAGAGATTCGCAAAACAATTGGTGTGAACAAGGGTGTGATTGTGAAGTTGAAGAGAGGCATGTTACGTTGGTTTGGACATATAGAGAGGATGAGTGAAGAACGATTGACGAAACAGGTATACAAAGCGAAAGTGTGTGCAAGAAGAGGCAGAGGAAGACCACGACAGATGGCGAGCCGCCGTTAGTTAAGCACGACTATACATACGCCTTTGAATTGCTTCTCAGACATATTTCTCTCGCTGTTTTCCTTCACCGTAAATCATCGTTGTGTGACTAATCACTGTACTTAAGTTCAGAAAAACTCCTTGGTACAGTCGGGGTTCGAACTTGCGATCTTTGTGTAGCGGGCTAACTCGACCGACTCGGCCACCACGACATTTACGGTTTCTCAATAAACAAGTCTCAGACTACATTCTGTAATAAGGGGAGAGTGTCATTAAATTATGATGGCTAATACTTTATGAAAACTAACCCATAAACAATAAATCCCATTAACACCCAAAAACAGAGGCCTCGCTCCAAAGAACCCCAGGACAGATCCTTCCCAAAAATCATACCCAAATTATGTAACGATCTCAAAATGCAACTGCACGAATTTTGCCTTTATTACCTCGGAATAAGACGCAGATTATAATGAGTTAATGAAAGGAGATAATGTTATCTGAATTGATAAAATGACTAATTTCAAAATCGGAATTTGCGTTTGAAACAAAACATCTGTATTTAAATGTGTACCGTATGATTATAGTAAAAGGGGTTAAATTGTATTTTGGTGAAGTGTATATAAGATTGTCAAAAAAAGTCCAGGTATTTGTGAGTCGCGGAGGGTCTGTAATAAATAAATATGTTCAAGGCTTGACAAATGAGCAAACACTGTCTTTAGAGAGCTTGATATTTTTTTTATTTTGACCAAATATAACAGAAGGTAGTAAGAGCCGTGGTAGCCGAATTGTTCGAGTAGTGCCTACAACACGAAGATTGTAAGTTCGAATCCCGACTGTACCAATGAGTTTTTTCTGAATCTAAGTACAGTGATTAGTCACACCACGAGCTTTACGGTGAAGGAAAACATCGAGAGAAAACCTGCATACGTTTGAGAAGGAATTCAAAGGCGTATGAATAGTCGTGCTTGAGTAACGGCGATGGAGCCATCTGTCACGTTGGTGCTACCTACTCACCTCTGCCTACCCCTTCGGGGACCCTTGTGGGATGGCGTGAAGATGATATATAGTAAAATTTCATTCGAAACCTATGCAATGATAAATAGAATAGGTTGGCTAATATGTATCTCGATAATTTTTAACAATTGACAATCTTTAAAAAAAAAGCTTTAAATATAGTATATATTATATACATCAGTTTAACAGTAGATCGCTAGACTAGTTATACATACCAGAGGTGAAGGAAAACGTGGAGAGGAAACTTGCAAACTCTTGAGAAGACATTCAAAGTCGAGCTGGAGAAACGGCATCAGACTTGCTATCTATCACGTTAGCACCTAAATATAACTCCGAAAAAAAAAACGGTGCCTAACCTAAGTGACCTTTTTAGGAAAGGGGAAGAAACACCTATCTTCAGACATCATAAAGCACCGCATTCACGGAAAAACATTAATATCTGAGCTTTACGGACACGGAATGTATATCGACCGATTAATAAATTCTGTGAACAAGACAAATAAGACATACATTTCGTATAATATATACTTTATCTGTTCGAGTTATCTTAACTGTGGTCGTGTTCATGACATTGTTTTAGATTTCAAGATTTCGACTTGCGTGACGTACAAATGACAGATGGGATTTGAAATAAAATTCATTATGCACGGCAAGGGGCTGTGGCGGGTTGGATGCCACAGACTTCACGTTATTGAGATTTGATCTATTTTATATCCTCACGCCATCCCACAGGGATGTATAGGTAGGCAGAGGTGTATAGGTAGTACCCACACACCCACTTTCCGCCATGTGACTGATGGCGAGTCCATCGCCGTTACTCAAGCACTACTATACATACACCTTTGAATTGCGTCTCAGACGTATGCAGGTTTCCTCTCGATATTTGGCTTCCGCGTAAAGTAAAGCTCGCGGTGTGACTGATCATTGTACTAAAGTTCCGAAAAACTCATTGGTACAGTCAGGATTCGAACTTGCAATCTTTGTGTCGCAGGCAACTACTCAAACAACTCGGCCACCACGGCTTTTTCGGATCTATTTTTTAAAAGTAATTTAACTTACTTTTTCATATCTATCTCCTATTATCTATTATGTATATATTTCTTGTGTCCGTGAGTTAGTTATTGAACACCAAAACTCTTGGACCGATTTTGAGGATTTTTTTGTGTGTCTACAAGCGGATTCGAGAATGGTTTAAATATTCACAATGAGGTCACCTGCGATGTGTTTCGGGATATTTAATTTTTCAACCAAGCGAACCTGGGCCAGCTAGTCCCAGTAGTACAGTAGTATCTATGCAAATAAAATTTTATTTACATATTTGTGTGGGTGGACCAATTTTTGTAAGCCTGTGATTTTTGGATTTTTCTCATTCAAGAATAGCAGAATAACTATTAAAACATACGAATGATTAATGTAAAAAAGATCTATATATAGCTTATAGCTTCATAAGTTGAATTTGGCGATGTAGAGTTGTAGTAAATGCTTGTTTTAGGGTAGGTACAAAAAATCTTGTCTGTGGACTTACTGACAGTTTCTTGAGTCTATATTTTTTTTTTAAATTTACAGGTGCCATGCGAAAAAAGATAGCTACACAAAAAATATGATACAACTGACAATTAAAAATAATTTATTTCATTCGAAATAATCAAGCCAAAAATTTTATTAGATCAAAAGCGTGTAGGTACCACATTGACCCTTGTTACTATTTCGAGTAAGTATAATTTTGCGTGCAGTTTTCAGCTTAGAGCTTTAGTTTCAAAATGTACTAAGATTCTAAGACAAGATTAAGATATTAATCTGAAATCTAGAGAGAACTGGCGCCCTATACTCTCTGCCTACCCCGTTAGGGACTTGGCGTGATGATATGTATGTATGTATGTATCTGTAATCTAATGAAGGTTTCCATCCGAGTGTACATACAAATATAAGGATTCAAACAAAAGTCAAAAGAATTAGCTTGCAAGTTTCATCTCGCTACAATCACGTTACAATCTCGATTAGCAAAACGTTCCGAGAGGCGAAATAATCAAAATAATGACGACCGACCGCCGCGCGCGTTTCGATTACTAAAACTATCTAATTAAAGGATAGGATAGAGTGGAAATCTTCGGAGGAAATTACCCTGAGACCGAATCACTATAATTGCCCACCATCTTCAGCTACTGGTCTTACCCGAAGAACAATCCCAGTGGCGACATTGCCGTCTCTTTTCCCCACACTATCGCTATCCTGCTTACACATTAGATTTATAAAATTTCGATTCAAAAGGGTTTTATAATCTTGTCTTGTGGTTTTGTAAAATATACTTTATATCATGGATCTTGATGTTTAATTTTGCGTGACGTTTGCAGTTTATCGAATAAAAGTTACGAGTGATTGCACTTTGATTAATAAAGGCGTTATCGTATTATTGCGGTTTGGGAAAAATTTAAGTGTTTTGTTTTATTCAATCAGAGAGTGAAAATATTAGTGACAAGTAATATTTAGGTGTGTCGTGGTGCAAAGTACTAATAATATGTTTTTACATATTTTAGTTATTAGTACTTTGTATTGATTAAAATGGTTACTGTGGGTTATTCTTCAGAGATAATTATACACCATCGCGGACTTATTATCGATCTTTTTAAGTTAAACAATTCCGTAGAACATTAACTTAATCTATCTCGTAAAGTTTAACCAGCGTTTGCGATTTAAGCACACAAAAATATTTTTGTTGCGACATCACATTACTAAACTTTACATTCTTCGGCCTTTCTCTACTATAATCATTATGTATGTATATGACGGTCTAGTGGTTAGAGCTCCTGACTGCGAAACTTGAGGTCGCGGCCTCGAATCCCGCTGAGGGCAGATATTTGTGTTATGAACACGAGTATTGGTACCTTAGTCTTGGATGTCCTATGTATTTATGTATATATCTATGTATATAAGTAAATATATCATTGCCTAGTTACCATAACACAAGCGTTGCTTAATTTGGGACTAGGTCAATTTGTGTGGAATTGCCCCAAGGTATAAACCTACCTCTTGAATCAATCTATCTATTTCTGAAGACTGCATTAAAAAAGTTTAGTAGTTCAAAAGATCTTCAAAAGATGTCGGTAAAAAAAAGTATAAAAAGAAAGCTATTTATTCGCGGAAATCACTGGAGTACCCACAAACCCTAACGCCATTTCGATTCGTTCGGTAAGTACAAAGGCGCCGCATCGATGCCGAGGCCGGATTCAACTGGTTATTACTAGTTTTATTTCAGTCTACCTTATGCGACGTACCGTGTGGAATTCATATTATTACGCTAATGTTTGCTTTTGTTGAGGGTTCGAACGATTGATACGGTCGTGGGTTCGATCCCGCACGTCTATGGCACTATTTCTCTTTCACACACATAAATGTATTTCAGAGAAATTTTGCACTGAGATTGATAACATAGGATATGTTTTTAGTCAAGAAAATAAACCTCAAAATAATATTTTACGCTGAAACTGCGCGGCTATGGTAGTATCTTTACAAATGTCATAATTTGGATGGAAAGATGGACGTTTGTAACGCAATCACGACAGAACTAATTCCTTCTCAAACATACAGGTTTCCCAATGTTTTCCTTCACCGTTAAGCTCGTGGTATGACTATTCTTAATTAAATACAGTTTAAGTTCAAACCCATTGGTACAGTCGGAATTCGAACATGCAATATTTGTGTTGCAGCCAACTACCCGAACAAGTCGGCCGCCACGGCTTTTTAATTTATTTAGAGTATCAATAATCCCAGTTAAAATATTACCACTCAAAGTGTGCTTATCCGGTAGCGAAGGGTCAACTGCGCAAGTGGTCAATGACAGTAATAGATGGCGTTAGTGCGGTATAATTTACAAATTACAGAGCGCGCTTCTGCGGCGGCGCCGGCGCAGAGTAAAGGACGCGGTGTTAAGAGGGTATTTAGATAATAATAATAATAGTCGGACGGCGATGAACTTGTCATCTGTCACGTTGGCACATGAATATTTATTTATTTATTTATTTTATTTAAAAACTTCCTGCAAAAATAATTTACACAGGCGGACTTAATGCCGTAGGCATTCTCTACCAGTCAACCTTTGGGTGATGCAGAGAAAGATATGGCAGGCTAATAGAGGGGATAAAAAAAACGGGGAAATATTGACATGACTGAATACATATAATATATGTACACGCATATACTCATAAATACAAATACAAAAATATATAATAATATAATAGTAATAAATAAATACTAAACTACATACAAATAATACATATAATATATAATATATACATAAACATAAATAAATATCATATCATAGACATAAATACCTACTACACAGAATCTGCATTGCGGAGGTAATACTGCTTCACTTTTGCCTTAAAAGCATCCCGGCTGTTGCACATCCTGATTTCCGATGGGAGTGCATTCCAAAGTGAAATGGCTTGGACAGTAAAAGAAGAATGAACGAGACTTGAGCTATGAGAAGGACAGAGAAGGAGGCGATTATCAGCAGAGCGTAAGTTTATATCATGGTTTCGGCAACGATACTGGAAGTGAGAAGTAAGGTAAGAAGGGGCATTAGGAGACTGAAGAAGAGTGAAGAGCATCGTCACTGTCCGTAGACTGCGTCGCTGACGAATAGATAACCATGATAGTTGGGAGCGGTAAGACGAGACATGATCAAACTTACGCAGATTGAAAATGAATCGAATGCAATTGTTGAGAAGTCGGTCCAATTTATTGAGTAGATCTGCATTCAGGTCGGTATAACACACATCACCATGGTCAATCATCGGGAAGATTAAAGTCTGCGCAAGCATTGTTTTGGTCTTGGTAGGGAGAAGATTTCTTAGCGGATAAAGAGATCGTAGTGTACCAGTCACCTTGCGACAAATGTCGGAGACCTGCGCTTGCCAACCTAGAGCAGCATCAATGTACAAACCGAGATCCTTCACTGTAGGGCTGATTGGTATAGTGGCCCCATTAAAAACAATAGGTGCCAAATTTGCCATATCCAACCTACTTAGCATACGGAATATATCTCCTGCGAGAAGAGTGTGGTTTTAGCTTATCACTTCGGGGAACTTTATTGGGTGGTGTGAATTTCTTCCATCATCAACATCACGCCGAGTCCTCAACAGGCAGTAGGCAGAGAGAATAGAGCGCTAGTTCTCCCTTACCGCTTCGTCGCTCGTCTTCTCTATCGCTTCGTCGACATTCATCAGTCTTTTCTAACACGCTCGCCGGTTTCGAGTAATCTTAACGTTCCCGTCCTTGAGTGTCCGATCGATTTGATCTAGGTAATTGGAACGTGGTCTTCCTCTGCCTTTCGCTTTGTATATCTATTTGTTTCGTTATGATAGTTTTTTTTTATTATTTTCCACGTATGCAGGCTTCCTCTCGTTTTCTAACCATCTTAACATCAGGTGTGCCGCTAGTTTTAATTTTCACATTAATATTTTCCTTCACCTTTCTTCAGCTTGTAGTTTCACTAATTTCTGTACTTAAGTTTAAAACTCATTGGTACATTCGGTATTTGAACTTGCAATCTTTACGTTGCTCTAACCACCCGGCTACCACGGCTTTAATGTGAGCTCTGTCGCATGCCTACTCATAATTAAAGAACTCTATAAAACTTACACTAGTATCATGTTTTAACAGTGTCTTTTCAACCGTAGCGGTAACGAATACAAGTAATATTAAAAAAAGTCTGTTTACACTTTAAGAGCGCACACCTTCATGATTTAAAGTCGCACGCGATACAAAGCAGAAAGAACTTTTAGTACCTCACGCCTCAATGATATTTCTGTAGTTGCGTTTACGTGCGGTTTCCTTGATATAAAAGCTCTTTTTACAAATGAACATTTTGGATAGTTAATGTGTTGAATTAAACGCGTTAATGCGCTGTATCACACCTGAACATCGGGCAAGTCGCCGAGGTGTGAACGACATTTTCCTCTTTAATTTATTCTTAAATCCCTATACCTTTAAACGAGCAATTCTTGTATATATATAATCCGAATCTCGGAAACGGCTCCAACGATTTTCATGAAATTTGCTAGGGGGGGGATTTCGGGGGCAATAAATCGATCTGGCTAGGTTTCATTTTTTTTAAAAGTAGTTATATCCGTGTTTTTAGGCAATGAAAATCGCCTACAATTTCATTAGAATATGAATTTCCCCACTGCTTTACCGACACAGCAACAATAAAGCGTTGCTAAGCAACAAACTTTAAGCCAATGAGTTTTTGGTTTGACGTTATCGTAGACGTTTTATATATAAAATCAATTGTTTACTTACATGACAAAATGCCTAAAAGAAGAAAAAAATAAACGCTTATACACAATCTAAATCCACGCAGCCGCGACTCGTCTCAAGAATACCTTGAAGAAAATAGTGATCGACAAGCAAGACTCATTTCAAGAAAACCATGAAAATAATCAGCTTTCCGCTCGTCCCACACGTAGTGCTAAAGTAAGAGTCTTGCAAAACTTGACTAACATTATACGAGCAGAAAGGTCTTGTGATTTAGATGTTCACGAGAGGTTGCCTATGGCCGCTGAAGACGAACAGCGGGAACGACGACTACAAGATTTGCGGCAGCGTGCGGCACAATGTGTAGCTACTGAAAATTACGAACAACGAGAGCAACGTCTGTAAGATTCCCGGCAGCGTGCAGCGCAACGTGTAGCTACTGAAAATGACGAACAGCGGGAACGACGTCTACAAGATTTGCGGCAGCGTGCGGCACAACGTGTAGCTACTGAAAATGATGAACAACAGGAGCGATGTCTACAAGGTTTGCGGCAGCGTGCGGCACAACGTGTAGCTCTTGAAAATTACGAACATCGAGAGCAACGTCTGTATGATTTCCGGCAGCGTGCAGCACAAAGTGTAGCTTCTGAAAATTACGAACAGCGGGAACGACGTCTACAAGACTTGCGGCAGCGTGCGGCACAACGTGTAGATACTGAAAATTACGAACAACAGAAGCGATTTCTACAAGATTTGCGGCAGCGTGCGGCACAACGTGTAGCTACTAAAAATTACGAACCACGAGAGCAACGTCTGTAAGATTTCCGGCAGCGTGCAGCACAACGTGTAGGTACTGAAAATGACGAACAACAGGAGCGATGTCTACAAGATTTGCGGCAGCGTACGGCACAACGTGTAGCTACTGAAAATGACGAACAACAGGAGCGATGTCTACAAGATTTGAGGCAGCGTACGGCACAACGTGTAGCTACTGAAAATGACGAACAACAGGAGCGATGTCTACAAGATTTGCGGCAGCGTACCTCACAACGTGTAGCTACTGAAAATGACGAACCACGGAAGCGACGTCTACAAGATTTGTGGCAGCGTGCGTCACAAAGTGTAGCTACTAAGAATGACGAACAACAGGGGCGATGTCTACAAGATTTGTGGCAGCGTGCGACACAACGTGTAGCTACTGAAAATTACGAACAACTGGAGCGATGTCTACAAGATTTGCAGCAGCGTGCGGCACAACGTGTAGCTATTGAAAATGACGAACAACAGGAGCGATTTCTACAAGATTTGCGGCAGCGTGCGGCACAACGTGTAGCTACTAAAAATTACGAACCACGAGAGCAACGTCTGTAAGATTTCCGGCAGCGTGCAGCACAACGTGTAGGTACTGAAAATGACGAACAACAGGAGCGATGTCTACAAGTTTTGCGGTAGCGTACGGCACAACGTGTAGCTACTGAAAATTACGAACAACAGGGGCGATGTCTACAAGATTTGAGGCAGCGTACGGCACAACGTGTAGCTACTGAAAATGACGAACAACAGGAGCGATGTCTACAAGATTTGCGGCAGCGTGCGGCACAACGTGTAGCTACAAAAAATTACGAACCACGAGAGCAACGTCTGTAAGATTTCCGGCAGCGTGCAGCACGACGTGTAGGTACTGAAAATGACGAACAACAGTAGCGATGTCTACAAGATTTGCGGCAGCGTACGGCACAACGTGTAGCTACTGAAAATGACGAACAACAGGAGCGATGTCTACAAGATTTGCGGCAGCGTACGGCTCAACGTGTGTTTGCGTTGATAAAGGTCCCAAAGTCCCAATCATATTTTTTTCACATATATCTACCATGTTCAGATGGTATTTCGTTACAGTTTTACAAACCACATCTATAAGCCGTTTCTGAGGTTAGCGAGCACAAACGCACAGACAAACAGACAAAAATTCTAACAATCTGTGTTTTGGGTGCTGTTTGCGTTGATAAAGGTCCCAATCATATTTTTTTCTTATACATCTTCCAGGCACAGACAGGGATCCGTTACATTTTTATTATAATTTTAGACAGATGATTCTTTAAATTGGCATACCTTTTTCGTTTCTTAACATGAAATAAACACTAAATGTTAGGTGAAGTATACCATGATACATTAGTGACAACCACAACTGTAAAAAAGTTAATACCTAGTTTTTTCAATAAAATATTAAACTAATTGCACACGTGATTTTTTATTTAAATAACAAGTTCATATTTTTTCTTTATTATGCTGGTAAGATTAAAAAATATTATTAATATTTCATAAGTATGTAATTCGTACGAAATAATATTTTATATTATATTTACCGAGCTAAGCTCGGTCATCCAGGTACTTAAATAAATACGCCGATGACGCGGTTTTACTGGCGTCATCAGAGGGCCAACTGCAGTCACTAGTTACCATAATGAAAGAAGAATGTGAAAAGAAGGGGCCGCGCCTAAACGCTGGCAAGACTAAGGTTCTGGTATTCGAAAGAGATGAACAAGTGACCGAGTGTGCAATATCTGTAAATGGGCAAATTCTAGAGCAAGTGAATGAATTTGTATATCTTGGAAGCATGTTCACACGAGATGGAAAGTATGAAAAAGATATTGAAAGAAGGATAACTGCCGGAAATAAGGCTTTTTTTAAGTCTAGAGAGAACTGGCGCTCTATACTCTCTGCCTACCCCGCTAGGGACTTGGAGTGATGATATGTATGTATGTATGTATGTATTAAATAAATAACAACGTCTAAAACCAGTGTTATTTTGATGAAATCTCCTGCACTGCTTACTTCACATCGGGCAGGTGAATTCAAACTCTGTCAACTTCAAAGATGGCTAATCTTTCATTCAATACCATAATAGGGATTAGCAATGACCCAACTGCTACGCAACTCAATATTTTTTATAAATAAAAAAGTTATGGAAATAATACAAAGCGTCGATAAATAAGAGCGGGCAAAGTCACGCGAATCGATACCTGTTCCGATTGCTCCCACGATTTTTTATTCGATATCAATGCCGTTGTCAACCTTTGAGTTTGAGATCTACGAGGAAAAAACACAAGCTTTGTGCGTCAAGCTTTTGTATTCTCTCGATTTTACGCTCAAAGAGGATTATAATCGTGATCCTTGCTTATTGAGAGTTATTCGTGGAGAAACTTCAGATACCGTGGTAGGTTCATTAAAAAATATCTTGCAATTAAGGTTTATTTACAAATAATATTTGAAGTTGTAGTTAAACCTTATATTAAACTGTCAACGTGATAAATAGTGAGTCCATCGCCGTATCTCAAGCACGACTATACATACGTCTTTGAATTTGTTCACAAAAGCTGTGGTGGCCGAGTGGTTCGAGTAGTTGCTTGCGACACATAGATCGCAAATTCGACTGTACCAATGAGTTTTGAACTGGTAATAAAAGTTCAAGAATTGACCATACAAAATATTGTGAATCCATTGCATGCACAAGTGCAACACTTCCATCCAAAGAATTATTACTCTGATTGACCAACTTCATTTCAGCGTTCGTTTTTCTAAAATATTGCAGCTTTAACCCTTCTGCCGCCTACATAAGAACCATTTGGAATCCTACATTGTCTTGTACACTGTAAAATAACTTTGTCTTTGAAAAAACTCTGAGGGCGGATTGGTTTTCAACAAATGTATTTGCTACTGAAACTGGCTTGCATTACTCTTATTGTTAAACGAATAGAGGCTAAAATCGTTTACTGTGTCGTTACAGAGCTGTGTATTGAGTTGGTATTGTGGTAGAGGTGTCGTATCCCTAGCGTTTCTTTATCAATCACGTAGACAGACAAAAAACGCGTGCACATTGAACTAAGAGTCACTTACATTAATGGATGCTCCAGCCCTCGCAAGCATTAGGCATGGCAAAGAATAGTGTTAATAGAAACGCTCTCTTATTGATGCTTAAGGAAATTTACCTATCAACTGTCTGAAATTTTTTGGGAACAGTTGACTGTGTGAACAAAAAGGTTAAATATAATAGATATCTTTACGATTTCCAATAAATGTATATAAATAAAAGGCAGAGGTGTATAGGTAATACCCACACACCCACTTTCCGCCAGAGATATACATATTTTAGGTGCAACGTGACAGATGGCGAGTCCTTATATGTCGACTGCTACTTTGTTTTAATTGTCTTTGTATTTCTTCCAAAAGGTATACAGGTTTCCTCTCGATATTTTCCTTCACCGTGGTGTGACTAATCACTATACTAAAGTTCAGAAGTACTCATTAATACAGCCGGAATTGGAACTTGCAGATGACTGTTAGTTGGCTTAGTTAGTTACTTAGCTGTCTACAGCCTTCCTCAATAAGGCTTAGAAATGCAAACAAAAAATTGTGTGTGTCAGCTCCGACGCACGACTGGAGTTTACTCCTTAAGTACGATTGTCTAAACATACGCAAAAAGAGTTTATCCAACTGAAAATAAGATTAATACCATATGAAAAGGTAAATTAACAAATTAATGAAAATAATATACATATATAAATATATATTTATTAATTTTATATACATTTATTATAACTAATCGGCGAAATATTTTACATTAAACTTTTCACAATAGTCAATTTCAGATGTGCACAAATATTTCATTAGGAATGTTGATAAATAAGTAGTAAAACTATCGTAAAAATCGGATTATCGATATCGATACTTTATTGACTACACCCTCGCACTGGTTGAGTAGCGCGAAACTGATGCAATTTTCTAGAAAGTTCTTTAACTATTATTACAGATAAAATTCGATCTTATTGCCCTTTCATAAGATTGATTTTTGTATTGTACAATTAGAAAAAAAATTGGACAAAAAACAAAATTAACGTAATAAAATAAAATTTAATTAAATAACACTTCCCGATGATAGGAAATGCCACTATTAGCTAGATTTTTGTCCGGCTAGCATTCCTGCACTCAAGAATGGAGCAATACGGCATATCTGCACTTGTTTTTCAAACTTATTGAAAGCGGATTGTACAACTGTCACACACAAGCGGCGGCGGCGTACTGAGCGCGGTTGGTCACAACCAAATTAGAAAGTTGCGCACTATAGGTGCGCATCAAAAACGTAACGAGGTCATTCATCAGTAGATTTTACCTCTCATATTTTTCTCATACCGGGCGCCTTATATATGAAAATCGATTCTTAAGGAGTAAACTCCAAAAAAGTAATTGATAGTTATTAAGAAACAAACCCTTTTGTATGATATAAGTATAGTTTAAAAGTGTATTACTGTAGGGGACAAGGCCTTATATCGTCAATATCACAGTCTAGAGAGAACTGGAACTCTATTCTCTCTGCCTACCCCGTTAGGGACTCGGTGTGATGATATGTATGTATGTATATCACAGGTAATGTTTCGTAAGTAATATCTTCAATTATCCAATATTTGTTGGAGTATTAAAAAGATTATCAGTTACTTTTGAGTACTGACTCTTAAAGTGCATGTTAATGTCTCTGAGAGGATCTGTAAAGATAGGCAAAAACAACGCTACGCCCTTCTGACATACGTAATCTGTATCCAATCGTCATTTGCCGTATTAGCTGTTCTCGAATCATTTGCCGATTGTCTCCACAATAATGGAGGCTCGGCGGAGATATTCCATTCATTCTTTATACTTGTTACATTGAGTGTTTCAGAAATACATTTGAATATAGCTTTTTGAGCCCTAGGACAAATTAATAGAGTATGGAATTCTACAAGAAGGGTGGGATAGGATTTAACCACTGTTTACCGATGTTGCAAGCATCTATAGGCGGAAGTTGTCGCTTACTGTCAAGCGGACCGCATTCTAGTTGGTCACGTTGGTGTAATGGTATGGTAAAATGGTTATATATCCTCAAGCCTTCCCGCAAGGGTCCCCGAAGGGGTAAACAGAGGTGTATAGGTAGTACCCACACACCCACTTTCCGCCAGAGATATATTTTAGGTGCCAACGTGACAGATGGCGAGTCCATCGCCGTTACTCAAGCGCGACTATACATACGCCTTTGAATTTCTTCTCAGACGTATGCAGGTTTCCTCTCGATGTTTTCCTTCACCGTAAAGCTCGTGGTGTGACTAATCACTGTACTTAAGTTCAGAAAAACTTGGTACAGTGGGGATTCAAACTTGCGATCTTTGTGTCGCAGGCAACAACACGTAATTGTCTTGTTTAATTCACAAGTGTTACCTATAAGGATAAGGACTTCTGGGACTTATTTCAAAGAAGAATAATAAGCATAGTGTATTTTATTTTATTTTATGTATGTGTGGTAGTCTAATGTTTGGAGTAGTTGCCAGCAACACAGCGACTGTTTCGCGTTGAAGTTTGAATCCCAATCGTACTAATGACTTTTTCTAAACGTATGTACAATGACCTCACCATGGGTTTTACGGTGAAGTTAAACATCGAGGGGAAGCCTGCATGACTGAGAAGTAATTGAAAGACGTGTGTATAGACGAGAAAATTAATGAGATATTTAGGTGCCAACGTGGCATATAGCGAGTGGCTATCGCCGTCTCACTCCACGTCTTTAAATTTCTTCATAAATGGATGCAGATTTCCTTAAGATGTTTTCCTTCACTGAAAAGCTCATGGTACGATCATATTTTATTTGTGTGTTTTATGGACCAAAGTTCGGTGAATTAAATTTTGATAGGTTTTTCAAGTACTGTTTCCAACCAGTCCAATCAACTCGCCCCACAACAAAGCGTATGGATCACATTATGCAAGCAAGACTAATCCTGTCATCCAACGGCCATCAACGTCGGGAATCGAAGTCCCATTGTCTCGCCAATGACATATCACTCAATACGATGCTTTATGGGAGTCAATCAGTATTGTCAGCTTACCTCTATCTGGATTGGGCTTTCAATGAATTGTACATAAGGTAATTGGGCAAGTAGTCGATTGCATATTATTATAATGGAGACACATTAATGTATAGTATGCAATACCGGGAATTGGATTAAACCATATCGATACTTATACATTTTTTTTTATATTGCCTTCATGCTATGAAGAGACTGATGAATGTGGACGAAGCAAAAGAGGTATGTAAAGTCTAGAGAGAACTGGCGCTCTATACTCTCTGCTTAACCCGTTAGGGACTCGGCGTGATAATGATGTTATAGCTACGATGAATTTAGGAAAATAAATCTTGAACAATGATTGTCTATTACTTAATATTATAGCCGTGGTGGCAGAGAAGTTCGAGTAGTGGTCCCAACACAAAGGTTGCAAGTTTGAATCCCGACTGTACCAATTTTCCGAACTTACGTCCAGTGATTAGTCACACCACGAGCTTTATGGTGAAGGAATCATAGGGAATAAACATGCATACGCTTGAGAAGAAATTCAAAGGCGTATGTATAGTCGTGCTTGAGTAACGGCGATGGACTCGCCATCTGTCACGTTAGTACCTAAAATATATCTCTGGCGGAAAGTGGGTATGTTGGTACAACCCCTTTGGAATTGGAATTGGACCCTTTTGGAAAGGCGTGAGGATATTACATTATATATATGTATGTATGTTAAATGTCAAGTTTTTTAAAAGACGGATGGACGACAACTGCGTCGCATACCCTATTTATATTCCAAAGTTCCTCCTACTTATGCGCGGCCCAAACACAATAGTCACCGCGATATTTTATTGTCAATGTAAAAATAAAGTCATTATTTTGATTGAACGCTTCGTATCAAGCATTTTTTGTCGCTTCGAACCGCGTTCGAGACAAATCGATTGTGATGGACGCCACACCTTATTAAGACATCCAACTATTTACAAAAAAATACACGAGATTCTTTCTTTAAACTCCCTATACAACACTGTAATAAGATCTAGAATTCTTTGGCAGTTAATTTCAAAACTGTACAAGAATATATTGGCAAATATACTATCGAAATAGCCTGTATGGTATACGTGTGTTGTGCGATTGTAGTGTAAAATATATAAACTTATTAATCTATGTCGATTGAACAGAACCAAAAAACTTTGTCTTTGTGTCGTTCATATCCGTCTAGAATACACAGTTTAGATTTGGTATTGCCTAGTCTCTTCATACATGCTCGCCGATTTCGTGTACTATTGACGTTCCTATCTTAATTTTTTTTGTCTGTTGGCCGCATAATGGGACTAATCCCTTTGCTTCCAACATAATGTAACAATCCTCCCCCTCCCCAAGGAGCTCATTATTGGAAACCTTATTCGCGGTGTAGGAACACTACACAAAAAATTTAGTTATTTGGTTACGGACTTATTACTATAAGGGGAGGTGATCTGCCCCAGTCGGGCAGCTCCAAATTCGAACGGGAAACCCGTTACGCCCTACTTCATTTGCCCTGCCTCTCCTATCGTTATTTGATCTAGGTAGTCGTGACGTGGTCTTTCTCTGACTATTATTCTACATCTGATTTCGTCTACCTTTCTGCATCTGTTCTATATGTCCAAAGCGACACAGTTTATAACTTCTGCGGATATCAACGTTACATTTATTTCTGTGCCAAAACAATGTTGCCAAATAAAATTTTATTAGTATTTTGTTTTATTAACATGCCTAGTACATACTAACATGCCTAGTACAACCTAGTACATAATGAGTCAGATTTGTTCGCATGTTCTCTAAATGAATTTAGCAGAGTAGCACTGGCTATCATTTGCTACAATAAACGATAGGTAATTTTTTAATAAATTATGTATATAGGATATCATTAGCTTGTTTGCTGCACTATTTTCTTGGAAACGGTGGTAACTTTAGTTCATAGTAAATATGTGACGTTCAATAATAAGTGTTCCCTGTGTCCCTTACGTTGAATAAAATATTTTGATTTTGATTGATTTTGATTTTATCGCATTAGGGTATCCTGTTATGGTAGATGTAAGTTGATATGTAATAAATAAAAATAATTTATAATCATATCACGTTAGGATAGTTAAATCTGCAGCTAAAGCCGAGTAGGTATTATTAAGCGTTAGCCAAAAAGCTAAGGAATAGAGAGAGTAGGGGGTAGGGGGTAGAGCTTGCGCCTGCGCATATCCATACCTACCTATTTAATATGTACGTCTATCCTATGTTTTCACGCATAAACTCAATTTTTTTGACAATGTTAGCGAGGTTATTCTTCCGCCTTCCAACAAGCTTTCCGGTAGGGTAGGCAGAGGTGTTCAGGTAGTACTCACACAACTGCTTTCCGTCAGAGATATAATATTATAGGAGACAACATGACAGATGGCGAAAAGAAAAAGAAATTCAAGCATAGCTCTTGAATTAGTTCAAAAACGTATTCAGGTTTCCTCTCGATGTTTTCCTTTCCGTAAAGCTCATGGTGCGAAGATCATAAACCGAAGCTACTTATCATATACCTCTGGCGGAAAGTGGGTGTGTGGGTATTACCTATACACCTCTGCCTACCCCTTCGGGGACCCTTGTGGGAAGGCGTGAGGATATTATTATTATTACTTATCATATATATATCGTCACGCTGAGTCCCTCACGGGTAGGCAGAGAGAGTACAGCGCTTGTTTTCTTGAGACACGCAGACCTCTCGGTTCCTTCACATTCTGCAGTCTCTCCATACAAGTGGCTTAATTCAGAAACATTTTTATGAAGGCATATCCTGTAATTAAGAGTAACTTTAATACAACTACTTTTTATTTGTATATTGATAGATTTGAAATATATCTTAAGATGCCTTGGTTATGGAAGCTGTTTTAGGCTGCTTAGTACTAAAGGTTCATTCACACCTGAGAAAATAATATATGAGAAAATATACGGAGTGATCACGCATTGTTCCGATGTTATCATTGTAGGTTGTTGATTGGTTGAAAAAAGCTTAACTAAACTTAAGATTATCTCTTATATACATACAATAAGAAAATTCAAATGGATTTATTGCAGTAACGTTTGTTTACACACAGATGTACTATACAATAGCAAATTTCAGTGAAAACCGCATGTAAATCGCTTAAGCAATTTTTGCCTTTATCGCGAATAAACAGACGCAGCGGGGGACGTTTTCTAATTCATACATATTTAAATGTATATTGTTTTGAAATCGGTGTCTATACATTTTATTAAAAATCTTTTAGACTGGTGCATGTTATCTATACTAATACATATTATGAAGAGGAAAGATTTGATTGTTTGTTTGTTTGTATTGAATAGGCAACGAAACTATAGGACCGATTTGAAAAATTCTTTCACCATTGGCAAGCTACATTCACCCTGAAAGACATAGGCTATTTTTATATTTCTTTTATAAAAAATCTTATGTCCACCCGTGCGAAGCCGGGACGGACGGCTAGTTTAAGTAATATGTATGAATAGCGAAGGATATAGAGCGTGTGTGACTTTACGGCTTCACTTGACAATCGCTCAGGTGTGGCCGGTACATTAACGAGTGTCGTATTAACCACGGTAAGCCATCGAACGCTGTTCGATTTCAGAGATTATCTATCAAAGCGACAGTATCGCCGAGTAAAGATCTTCTGCGGACACATTGGTATATACATGGTGATGTAAAAATACTCAACATTAAATATAATATTAATATTGTTGACAGTGGTCTGATAGTCGAAGACTGATTATAGATCAAGATAATTAGAGAAACTTACTTTGCCTATAACATAAAAAATTATAATCAAATTATATAAATTATTTCATTAATGAATTTAAAATAAAATTAAAATAATCCCTGCGCCGGCGCAGCTAGAATGTAAAAAGGTCATTGCACTCAGCAGCCAACAAAAACGCAACCTTAAAGAAATATCATTTATATATCGGTATAATATCAATTCCGATCAAATTAATATATTACGCATAACCTATACAGTTCCTCGCAGGGACGTTCCTCAGATGTAAGGCGTACGGTAAGTACATTCATCCATGACTACATACAAAAACAAAAATCTCAGGTAAAAATGATTTGAATACAGTTAAAATTGTTATTCATTCAATTGGAGACACAACAGACCACTACTCAACTGCTATTGGCCAACAATTTTCTGAAAGGTTCACTTACTTCAAAGACGTATGTATAGTCATGCTTGAGTAACGGCGATGGACTTGCCAACTGTCACCTAAAATATATCTGCGAAGGAAATTGGGTTCTACCTACACACCTCTGCATATCTGGGACTGTGAGATGCTGTGAAGACACACAGGATCCCATCGAAATTGGACTAATACAATTTCGATGAGAAAACTCCTCTGTACGGTTTGGTAACATCAATCGCCCCACTAAAAGTGAACACTAGCTATCGAACACTCTGTGTGCTTTCCGGTGGCACACCGATCAGTGGCTCCGATCGGAGTATCGCCTCAATATAGATTATCTTGATCTGTAGGCGTTACTAATCATTTTTATCTAGCTCCCGCCCGTCGGAAGTACAGCGCTGATGGATCGTCTCGGCCAATACGTATTTGTCTTTCAAGCTTGTACCTTTCGGTAATTGGTCGCGGTGACATGGACAAGTTTGGTCGTATATTGGTACGGCCATCGATTTCTCAAGTATTACTTTGGGTTTTGCCGCGCTTGTAGCTTTGTTCGACGAAATAGCGGAAGGATCAGAATCAAAGACGCTATTGATAGGATTTGGGCAGACGCACTATCTGTCACGCTTAAACCTAAATATGTTTAAATGTACCGATTGTTTGTAGATCAGCATACAAGTTATACATACGTATCATCACGCCGAGTCCCTCACGGGGTAGGCTTAGAGAATAGAGCGCTAGTTATTTTTAGACTTACAGATCTCTTTCGCTTTTCCACATTGATCAGTCTCTTCATGCATGCATCATAGTCAATCTCCCGAAATAATATTTTGTACTTATCTTCATCCGTAAAAATAGGCATTTCTGTCCATGCTATTCAAATAATAATATCAACCTCAGAAACCAATGATGCATAAAAGAATTAATCAAATTCTTTCAACATTACTTATAGTCGGCCAAAGTCCGATACGATACAGAAGCAGACGTAAAAAAGTAAAAAAAGTCTACACCGACTCGATCGAATAACAATATCGATATTAAAATTTCGATTCGATTGAACCGTAATGAAACTTTTTTATGATAAATGAATCCAATACAAAAGAGTTCTGACACCGGACGTTTCGAGAAAAAATATACATTGCTACTGGCTGCATAAACTATTAATCTCAGTTCTTTTGGAATTGACAAACATAGAAACGTCTTGATTATGAATCATATTCGTTAAGCCTCAAGGTTCAAAATATTGATCTATTATGTTCTGATACTTCCAATCCTACGTCCATTGATAGCAACGCACGGGGCGATTTAAAAGGTTAATTTATGGGAATAAGGCTTTATGCTATCCGCTTCAAAGGTGATACATTAATATTTTAAGAAGAAATCTGCCTAGACATTCAACAGTCAGTGATATTTTAGGAAAGATGCCAAATACTTTTGGGAATGTGGATCTTACGTCCTTCGCTCAATCTCTACCATAATATGGGGAATTGTTTTAATATAGTGACAGCTAGAATGGGATTAAGGAACCGTTCGACTTGAGGGGAACCTTCAAAGGATCATATTAGGATTCTCTGCCACAAGAAAAGTATTTAAATGCAAATTAATTTTGTTAAGGCACACATATTGACAAGTAAAGATGATTGTAAACATACATAACAGAACCACATCCACATACATGCTCTCCGGTTTCGAGTACTCTTTATATTCCCATATTTGTGTGTTGAATCGATTTGACCAAGGTAGCTAGAACGTGGTCTTCTTCTGCCTCTTCTTCCACACACTTGCGCATTGTATATCTTTTTCGTCAATCTTTCTACACTCGTTGGAACAAAGGACATATGTCCAAACCAGTATAACATGCATTCCTTCATCTTTACAATTATTGCGGCTTCCATCAAATATCGTTACATCGCACATTTTTCGAAGGGAAAGTATCACACCTGCTTTTATGCGTATTTCTCCTTCCTCTGATATACCCAGGATTGCTTACCAATAGGCAGAATATGGATTATCCCAATCAATACAACCTGTGAATAAACACATTGATACACACTTTGAAAGGAGCTCGCATCGTCTCCAAAGAATGCAAAATCTAAAATTAATTACGACAAGAAGTGAAAAACACGACACCGCCGGGTTAGGCAGCGAATCCAGTGCAATTATTTAGACAGATCGTCCATCAATTGATTTAAGACCACCGATCTTATTTATTGTTGGTTTATATTATTTATGGCATCTCGTGCACGAACGAGGCAACACTGAAATGCTTGAATTGCGGAAAGACCTAAATGAATATTTGGTTTTATAACGTCGTAATTTTTATGTCAAGTTATTTGGTTCAAATTTGAGATTGAATTTTATAAATTACATAAAACATATATGAAATGTATGTATTATTAATTAAAAACCAACAACACCAGATGTATGTGACGTGTCAGTTAACATATAAATCACTGATAAAAAATTGAAAGATTTAACTTCTACCAGTTACATAATATGTATAATATTATCCATTCCGCTACTAAATCCGGCTCTTTACCGCCAGCCCATGTATCTTGGACATCCGGCCAGCCATTCAATTAGTCTACTCTGTCAAAATAATGTGGCCAGCTTAAAATAATCGCCCGCCATATCGGCCGGAATCGATGTTGCTCTCGATTGATTTATCACCTTTGTCGATGACAATATTCGAGCCGTGGTGGCCGAGTGTTTTGAAAATTCCCATTGCCGGTTCAAGCCTTGACGCAATTTTTTTATACCAATTTAATAAGGCGGCAAACAAGTACCTGTTCGGTCTGTCTGATGGTAAACGATCACCACCGCCTATGGACGCTTGCCAGCACAGCCCTAAGCCGAGGTTTAAGCTAAGCTAATTTTAGAGGAAAATCTCAAAATCTTGTTTTATAGAACTGCGCATACGCACGTCAACGTCATTGTAAGGCTTTTCAATAGGAAATACATTAAACCCAATCGACACAAACACATTTTGGCTTCAATATTTTCAACATTGGTCCAGAAAAATATATGAATTAATTATTTATTTCCATAACTGGACTACAACCTAATTAGCGTATGGTGTCGAGGGTCTATTTGTAATGATGAAGGCATGTTACGTTGATGTGAACATATATAAATGATTCGTGTGAAAAATTTGATGAAACAGATTCGAAAGAGTCTAGAAGAAGAGCCAGAGGATGACGATTCAACACTTAAGGATGGGAACGGCAAAATTTCTAGAAAGCGATGCATGTATAAAGACCAAAGGAACAAGGATGTTAATTTAGAGAAACCTATTGCAATTCTTTCTCGGCCAGCTATGGACTAGGCCTGGTGATACGCTTGATATTTATTTTTATATGATTTTGCACCGTGATGTTATTCGAAATAAAATTACCTTTACAATAATAACGAACTCGAATACCTACAAAAATCAAACAAATCAATCGCCAGGACCACGATCTTACCTCCTTGAAGGCAATAAATCATAATTAGGACCCGACCTAACCTTTCAACGGCTGCTGATCGGACACAAACCAGGCTCGCTCTCGACGAAGCCTTTGACTGCGAAGCCGTATATTATCAAAACAATAATGAGGGTTAAGATGCTGCTTTTAGGTAATATTATACATTATTTTTTTCGCATGTGGTACTATCGTTAAGGCTAGCCATTAAAACTTAAAAAAATATATTCATATTGACGTAAATTATCATTATAAAATTTAATTGCGTAGATATGGAGACTGAACACAACTGACTCTGACTGAACTGACCTGGAATGTACTGGCCTGGACTGACCTGACCTGGACCGGATTGACTTGTACCGAACTAAAACGCCGAGTCCCTTACGGGGTAGGCAGAGAGCATAGAGTGCCAGTTCTCTCTAGACTTACATAAATCATTATTAATTTTAATTAATAGTAATAAATAAAAAATAATTATACGATTATAATTATTTATTATTATTTCTAACTACAATAAAAAAGAGTACGGTCTATTAATATTTTAATTTCAAAAGCGCCATGCTACTTCTGCCGATATTTTTTCTTCGTGTATTGAAAGCTCTTTCGCGTTCGACTGTACGTGGGCGGTAGCCTTATATGATAAGTAGCCTTTTGAGGACGGAAATAACTGATCATGATTTAGACACCTCCGTTTCGTACTAGTCTTCATTCACGGTTGACTAATAAATACACTTTACGAGGCGTCTTATTTTGATACATACATATAATCACCTAATAGCCGTGCTGGCCGAGTGTTTCGGGTAGTTGCCTGCAACACAATGGTCGCAAGTTCGAATCCCGACTGTACCAATGAGATCTTCCGAACTTAAGTACAGTGATTAGTCACACCACGAGCTTTGCGGTGAAGGAAAACATCGAGAGGAAACCTGCATACGTCTGAGAAGAAATTCAAAGGCGTGTGTATAGTCGTGCTTGAGTAACGGCGATGGACACGCCATCTGTCGCGTTGGCACCTAGAATATATCTCTGGCGGTAAGTGGGTATGTGGGTGCTACCTATACACCTCTGCTTACCCCTTCGTGAAGCGTAAATATATCGATGTCTAGTTACCGTTAGACAAATTGTGCAATAATTCGAATAGAATTACCGAATAACTGCACCAAAACTGTATCACAACGGCTTAAGACCAGATGGCAAACATCCAATAGTCTTGTCAATTTGACTTAAATTATATTTCATACAGCGATTGGATCACTAGAGTCGACCTAAGCATTGGTATATTCTATTATAAGAACTATTATAAAACTATTTATGGGCAAACACGTGATGGCGGAGAGGTTCGAGCTTGTAACGAAAAGACTGCAAGTTCGAACACCGACTGTACCAATGAGTTTCCTAAAAGTTAATATAGTGATCAATGACATCACGAGCTTAATGGTGACGGGAAACATCGAGAGGAAATCTGCATGCGTCTATCGTCGTCAAGAAAAATCTAATATATTTAGTGGTGCTTCAGGAACGGCGAATAATACCTCATAATATACACTATTAAACAATTTCTCTGAACGTTTCAGTTTTTCTGATGAGAAGTGTATATGACGTCATATATACACATGACGACCGTCTACTGGTCAGAGCTCCTGACTGCGAAGCTTAAGGTTGCGGGTTCGACTTCCGCTGAGGGCAGAAATTTTGATACACGGGTATTTGTACCCCTTTTGGATGCCCTATGTATTTACGTATATACATATCAATGCTCTCTCGCATATGAAAGCTCGTGGTGTTTCTAATCACTGTAGGTGAACAACTCATTGGTGCAGCCGAGATTCTAACTTGCGATCTTTGCGTCGCGGGCAACTACTCGAACCACTCGGTCACCACGGCTCTTTATTATTATTTATTTTTATAATATATAATATATCCTCACGCCTTCCCACAAGGGTCCCCGAAGGGGTAGGCAGATTTATATATTTATTTTTATATTTATTTTATTTTATATTTCCATATTAGAACAGCCAATGCCACTTACACTAATAGGTACACGCTTTCATAGTGTCTTCTCACAGTACTCCAGACATACTGACAAGATATCCTTCCAGTCATCCGCAAATAAATCACATTCAGGATATTCCTCCAGAAGAGCGTTGAGTGCGGAGAGGGTGCGCGAATTATATATGAATTTAAGCCGGGTATAACCACGGGGTGAAGTTGTAGTAACAATTGAAAGCAGATCTCATAAATTGTTGACAGGACAATACGAATGATTCGCCAGCCTGATCGGTGCCAACCGTTACTTATATAAAACCAACATCTCTTAAAATGTATCGCAATGAAATTACACCGCAGTATTTATCAGTAAACGAGTAAACTGCATGTAATATTCGCAAGTGAATAAATCACTGCCCACGCGCCGCGCAAATAAACGGAAATCTGGGATAATGCGAACCGCACATTAAAATTAAAACGCATGAGACAATCGCAAATAGATTTTATTGTGCATTGAGGGCGATGTATTGCGATGTGGATGTTTGCAAGGGAATACCTAAGGTCATTGAACTACGGTGACATATTTATAGATAGTAATCCACGACGACGCGCCCCACTATTCTTCCCTATAGTTTTATAGTGTGTGTAACCTCCCACTAATGTTTGAATATTATCGGTACACACTGATTACCTATGAGTGCACACGCACACTACAATTAATAGAGTCGGGTCATATTCCTCAAATCCCGCGACCCCCGTGACTAGAAATTGGTGGGGCGCGTCTTTGTGGATGGCACTACCTGTACGCGTTCAAATAATAAACTTTAAGCCTAGAGCAACTACTCTGGACCCTTGATAGGTTATGTCAGGTGATCATCTTGAATGACTCCATCACCATTACCTATAGGTCTCGTTCTGAGCAGTTCCAATTGAGCTTCTTTCTGGGAACGCTCCACTTGTGGAATAAACTCCCAATTGAGAGTACAGGCGGTAACCGCTTAACATCGAGCGGACCTGCTCCTTAGGTTTGAAAAACAGCTTTCATGACAGGTGGAATGACGCCAACACCGTCAACGTCACTGTATTCTGAACCATCCCAAACATATCCTTTACTCTTGCTCAGTATCTATTAAGTGGTTGCCAATTCATTTACACGTCTTTTCGAGATATGAATAAAGTCTTATCGACGCATATTTTCAACCTGGGTGGCTTCAGCGATCAAAAGTGTCTCATCAGGTCATTGAGAGCTCTAGCAGCGAGGAACATGTCTCCATGACAAAACTATTTTATATTAGAGGCCCTACCATTGTACCTACGGCAATTCGAAAATGTTTAATTAAATTTGGCACGAGTTATTCCTGTGTCTACTCGTAGTAATATAATTATATATACGCCTTCCCACAAGGGTCCCCGAAGGGGTAGGCAGAGGTGTATAGGTAATACCCACACACCCACTGTTCGTTATATATAATTTTACTAACTTTGTCATCTAGTAAATAATAAACTTTTTTATCTTTCCTGATGATTTCAACGAGTTAGACACCTGTGACGTGACGGGCTGACCATTTGTTGTTAGCAAAAGATGAAGACTAAATATACAATCAAAACATGTACAAAGGAATCGCGGCCTTATTGGCACTACTAATGATAACAATGACAGTGTACGTCACAATGAATACAAAGTAGGTAAATTATCTAAATAATTAGTATCACAGGCCAATAGTAGTATCTTTGGAAAGAGTCCAAAAGGGCTACGCGATAAAGTTAAAGGGAATGCTAATTATATCCGAGTAAATTGAGATTTGCGTCTAATTAAACGGACGCCGCTGTAACATTATGTACGTTTATGGTTGACAGTGTAACTGTCATAATTTGCGCATGAAATGATCAGTCTATTCCCCGGTGATAGGTACGGGAATACGAGCTATTATAGTGGACTTCTGTCTTCAGCATTAACTCGCTACTGTATAGAGTTGTACAGTACTGTACTGTTTTGAATTCTATTGTCATATTTAGGAATATACATATATGGATATTCTTCGCGTAAGCGATGGACCGATTTTGATAAATCTTTTGTGTGTGTTCAAGCGAATTCGAGAATGGCTTAGATTCCCAATTAGCCTCGATGGGTGGCGCTGCGATAGTGCTTCAGGAACTAAATTTCTTTACCCAAGCAAAGCTGGGCAGATCTTGTATTTCCTAAATTAGTCAATGTCATTTCAGAAGTTAAGATAAGCAATAATTTTGTTTATAGACAATTGTTTCTCAATAGTATTGTGCGAGAATGGATTAATGCGGATGAGTAGTAAGAAGTAAGTCTAGAGAAGTCTGGCACTCTTCTCTACTCAAGAAGAGTATGAAAAGACGCCTGCAGGATCGGCAACGCGTGTACCCTTGATGTAGCAAGCATCCATAGACTGTGGTAAGGTCTCGCACTGTGCGCTTCCAAAGGAGTTTTCTTCCGCGAACGCTCAGGCTGTGGAATGAGCTCCCCGTTGAGGTTTTCCCTGGAGAGTACAGCATGGAGTTCTTCAAGAAGGGTGTGAAAAGATTCCTGCAGGGTCGGCAACGCGCGAGTGATACCCCTGGTGTTGCAAGCGTCCATAGGCGGCGGTAGCCGCTTACCATCAGGCGGACCGCATGCTTGTTTGCCAACCAAGTGGTATTAAAAAAAAAAGTGGTAACCGCCTAACATTAGGCGGACAGCATGGTTATTTACCACATCGGTTTGTGTGTCATTTGTAACCACCCTTGATGACTTCTTGCAGGCTACTAGGAAACTGCTGTGTCCGCACGGTCTTCAGGCCGAGAACACTGCCTTATAATCGGGGATGCCTATTCCCAGCAGTGGATTGATGTGGCCGAATATGATGACGATAAGATAGTTCTTGTGGTTAGAGCTTCTGACTGCGAAGCTTGAGGTCGCGAATTCGATTTCCGCTTAGGTATATATATTAAGCAAATTAAGTAAAGCATGTACTATATACGGTAATTAGGCAACGATACATATATATATATATATATATATATTACTATATACCATACATAGTACATGCTTTGCTTAATTTGGGACTATGTTAATTTGTGTGGAATTGTCCTAAGGCATTTATTTATTTATTATGTATTGTATTGTATCGCATTTAGTATGATGAACCAAGAATTCTAAAGCTACGATAAAAGCCAACGATACCCATAATATTTTTAAGTATATTCAAATTAAACGAACCACAACGCAAGCTTTATCTATGGTTGAGCAAATTCAAATGTCTGCTACAATAAAGATAAAAGATACGCAAATATCGTAAACAAAGATTCACAGCACGCAGCGTACCTATCTTGTGTCTTAATTTGTACCGCGAGAGACCACAGCAGTATAAATAATATAAAAACAATGAATGCGTACGCCACTGACAAGCATATTGTGAGAGCCGTCTTGTTGTAGAGTCTACAACTCTATAGAATTGATGGTGGAATAAGGCGAACTCAAGAGTGCTCTAAACCGTCAAGTATGTATGAAAAGACTGATGAGTGTGGACGAAGCGAAAGGGGTATGTAAGTCTCTCTCGCTCTATTCCCTCTGCCTACCCCGTTTGGCAGTGATGCGGGATTGGCGTGATGATAAGACTAAGAAGATGATTAGTGGCTGGAATAGGTGCACGCGTATAGTCATGCCTTAGGCGCGGCGACGGACTCGCCATCTGCCACGTTGGCACCTAAAATACAAGAACTTCTACCTACCAGGGACTCTTGTGGATAGGCGTGAAGATATGATTGAAGTTAATTATTGAATGATAATGCTTTATGCAAATAAGAATACTTTTAATAATGTATCACAATCAAATCTTGCTCGAAGGACCATGAAATGCCATAATCTAGTACAGTTTTTAATCATGGAAAATTTATGTATTATTGATAACGATTATATCCGATTCTACGAGCTCCTATAGCTGCGCAAGCGCACGCAGCGGCGACTTTGACATTTAACAGAAAAATCTAAAATCATAAAGCACTAAGTCGGCGCGCAGTGTCGTATCGGGTTGCGATTGCCGTCTGAATGCTAATACATCTTGGTTCTCTCTCACACACCGCTGTCCAAAACTACTACCGAATGTAACCTTTAAACACATTGATACAAGGGTTTTAAATTGGAGTTATATTCAATTTAAAACCTGACCTGTTTGCTGAAGTTGATCACAAATGACGAACTGTGCAGAATGACACAGATAAACTTTTATCAAAGCTTTTTTTGGTCTAGAATTTCAATAAATTAGAGTCAATTCTCAAGAGAGAGATCAAGACAGTATCCACACGTTGTATGCAAAGAGTGAGACACTTCTTCCACCTGACTCATCAGTCTATGTTCTTCCTTGGCCTCTTTTCCCCTTACATTTCCTTCTAAGAAATCCCTTACAAAGCTGTTATATCATATATAATGTGGCTTATGATCTTTCCTCTTCTATTATCCACTGTTTTTAGCAGTCTTGATTCTCGTGTTCTAAAGAGTCGAAAGGAGTCGAAGCGAAAGATATTTTACAAATATCATAAATGCGAATAATTGTGAGCATCTTTGTTCCTCTTTGCGCAAAAACTACTAAACGGCTTTGGAAGAAATTCCAAAGGAATATTTCTTAAAACAAACTTATCCTTAACATCAAACTTTACGTAAGAGAAAAAGGCAGGGGAAAATTTGTTAAATTATATACCTAGGATGCTGGTCTCGTAAGTCTTATGAACATGATTAATAAGCAGTGTTCGGATTCCCACAAATCTGTCACAGGCTATCTACGCCATCAACGCTCATATCTTGCGAAATATTAAATGTACCGATGTTACTGAATTATTTATTGAATTTCTGCAGTTGTTAATAATTTATAATTGGTTTATGTAATTATAAACATAAGATTTCATTTTTGCCTGATTAATGGTTGCCTGGTATTTTTAACAAAATGCTGAGCCACCATAGCGCAAGAAGCACGAATGAAAGGAAGAGAAAGACTAAAATTATTATACACTAGCTGTCCCGCCCAGCTTTGCTCGGGTGAAAAAGTTAAATTGCCCGTAACACGATCGCAGCGCCACCTATCGGGTCCAATTGTAAATCTAAACCATTCTCGAATCCACCTTAAGACACACAGAAAGGGATAGCTTCGCACGGGTGAAAAAGTTAAAATTCCTAAAACCCGATCGCAGCGCCACCTATCGGCTCCAATTTAATATAGCCTATGTTACTCGGGGATAATGTAGCATTCCAAAGGTGAAAGAATTTTTGAAATCGGTCCAGTAGTTTCGGAGCCTATTCATTACAAACAAACAAACAAACAAACAAATCTTTCCTCTTTATAATATTACTAGCTGTCCCGCCCAGCTTCGCTCGGGTGAAAAAGTTAAATTGCCCGTAACACGATCGCAGCGCCACCTATTGGGTCCAATTGTAAATCTAAACCATTCTCGAATCTAGCTTAAGACACACAGAAAGCTTCGCCCGGGTAAAAAGGTAAAATTCTTGAATCTCGATCGCAGCGCCACCTATCGGGTCCAATTTAATATAGCCTTTGTTACTCGGGGATAATGTAGCTTTCCAAAGGTGAAAGAATTTTTTAAATCGGTCCAGTAGTTTCGGAGCCTATTCATTACAAACAAACAAACAAACAAACAAATCTTTCCTCTTTATAATATTAGTATAGATTATATTATTATACATAAGTCTGATATACAAAAAGGGAAATTCATTTGTGAAGGTCATCATTAATACAATTATCCTTCTAACTTCCTTATTCCACACACATTGACCTAGCCCCAAATTAAGCAAAGCTTGTGTTATGGTAACTAGACAACGATATATTTACTTATATAGATAGATATACATTGATGCATAGGACATCCAAGACTAAGCTACAAATACTCGTGTTCATCACTCAAATATCTGGGGGAATCGAACCTGCGACCTCAAGATTCGTAGTTAGTTTAGTCTCGGCTTGTTTAAGAAAAATTACAATGCCATCAAATTCCTGCATATATTCTAGAACAATCAGTAAGCACAAGCAATAATTATTTGTTACCGTACAAGGCGGAGACTGGAAGGTCGATAAAGCACTGTGCTTAGAATTCATAACAGTTACTCCGACTTTTCATCTAACAGATATTCATCGAATGCGTCTGCGCATATGAACGTGAGCGTTAGGGAAAATTGTTGTGTCATAAAGTTACGCGTGTTTATTTCAAAATAGAGGATAATATTTTTTTTTTTATACAACAAGAGTGGCAAACAAGCATACGGCCCACCTGATAGGAAACGGTTACCGTAGCCTATTACGCTCACGATACCGAAGTATCACTTGCGCTACTCTGTGTTCGGAGAGTTATAGTGTGTTGGCAGCATAATGGGTTTAATCCCTCTGCTTCCAACACAATGTAACAATCCTCCCCCCTCCCCGAGGAGCTCATTACTGGAAACCTTATTCACCGCGTAGGAACACAACACAAAAAATTGTGTTATTTGGCTACGGACTTGTTTCTGTAAGGTGGAGGTCCAGCCCCAGTCGGGCAGCTCCGAATTCGAACGGGAAACCCTTATGCCCTACCTCTCTTGACTACCTATCTTGCCCTACCTATCATGACGCTAAGTCCCTATATGGTAGGCAGAGAGACTTTTACATTCGCCAGTATCTTCATACATACTCACCGGTTTCGAGTACTCTTGACGTTCTTAGCCTTAAGAGACCGATCAATTTGACTTAAAAAGTCCAAACTTGGTCACTTCTTTATCTTTTAGTTATTATTTTATATTACTCCCACATGTCTTAACTACACCCTCATTATGTAGGAAAGTTTGAGACGTAAAGGAAAGGAGCAGTAAATACGCAAACACTTTATAGGTGCGCATAACATCAGCACCCAAATTGACATCCAATCGTCTCTCATTTGTCATAATCGTTGGTAATTTAAAAAAACATATCATTAGGTAGGTATATGAAAATACATCAATACCAAGGTCGACGACGTTGGCACATGGGTCACAAAGTTAAAGTGGAGATGGGCAGGCCACTTGATGAGACAAGGAGACGGTAGCTGGACAAGGGCGATAACCGAATGGTGGCCAAGATACAGAAGACGGGCAGACCACCCGCCCGCTGGGCCGATGACATCGCTAAGGTGGCTGGAAAACTGTGGTGGAGACTGACTCAGGACCGAGAACACTGGTGTAGAACCGGGGAGGCCTATACCCAGCAGTGGGTGCATGTGGGCTGAAAATGATGATGATGATGATGATGAAAATACATCTCCTTCGCGGGATAGGCAAAGATAGTAGAGCGCGCGTCTCTGCAGACTTACAGACCTCTTTCGCTTAAACCACATTTGTGAGTCCCTTCATACTGGCCGGCTTTGAGTACTTTTAGTGTGAATTTATGATCGAAAATTCCAAATGTATAATAATAATATATCCTCACGCCTGCCACAAAGGTCCCTGAAGGGGTAGGCAGAGGGGTATAGGTAGTACCCACCCACCCACTTTCCGTCAGAGATATATTTAGGTGTCAACGTGACAGATGGCGAGTCCATCGCCGTTATTCAAGCACGACTATACATATAATAATAAAATAATATAATATATCCTCACGCCTTCCCACAAGGGTCCCCGAAGGGGTAGGCAGAGGTGTATAGGTAATACCCACACACCCACTTTCCGCCAGAGGTATATTAGGTGCCAACGCGACAGATGGCGAGTCCATCGCCGTTACTCCAGCACGACTATACATACGCCTTTGAATTTCTTCTCAGACGTATGCAGGTTTCTTCTCGATATTTTCCTTCACCGTCAAGTTCGTGGTGTGACTAATCACTGTACTTAAGTTTGGAAAAACTCATTGGTACAGTCGGGATTCGAACTTGCGACCTTTGCGTCGCAGGCAACTGCTCGAACCACTCGGCCACCACGGCTCCAGACTATACATACGCCTTTGAATTGCTTCTCAGACGTATGCAGGTTTCCTCTCGATGTTTTCCATCACCGTAAAGCTCGTGGTGTGACTAACCTTTTTACTTAAGTTCACAAAAACACATTGGACATGTGTTTGGACATGTTTATTGAATTCAACACATCGCTTATTAATTCCAATATTGGTTTACACTCGTATTCCTTGTGGCTCCACATTTATCATAAAAGTTTTATCGTTTCTTGATAGTGTTACGTTTTAAGTTACGTATCAAATCCTTTATATTAAAACAATATATTTAAAAAGGTGTTAACATAAAGTTCTGATCACGGCGCAGATTCTGCAAATATAACCTTACTATAAACTTAATAATGTAAGCCTCCACACTAGGCAGTGCCTGTCCCGTTTTCTTTAATAATACCTCCTGGGTATTAATCCAGGTAATAACTCGATATCTGTGCCAAATCTTATCCAATTCCGTTGAGCAGTTTTTGCATGTACGAGGTACGAACAACCTCAAAAACTTTCGCATTTATAATATTATTAAGATTCTTGTTGGAAGTGTGAAATCAACGGCTAGGTAAAGTTGTACGGAACCTTTTAATACAATCCCCTTTCAATATGAACACAGCCCAATGAGTCAACGCCACACTCTCTGCTGCAGTCATAACTTGTGTATTTATGTCTTATTCAACGAGCTCCTCTCGGTGTCTCCTTACACGATACCATTGTTTATGGGCGGGTTCGATACATAGTGATATATCGCTTTGGGAGATACATCTTATTTGTATTGAGACAATGATCGGATCGATATTAATCTGCACATTTTACAAGGCTAATTAATCTTACGAAGCCGTACAGTTGCGAATGAGCGAGTTGGTAGAGAGATAAGAGCGCTATTTTTATCTATACATACAAATCTCTATCGCTTCATTGACATTCATTAAACATATATGCCCGCTTGAAGTCCAACCCTGACTGTGACGTGTTTGCGGACGGATGGAAGGCTTTCATTGCGGCATATATGGAGTATTGTGAGAAAAGTGTATGAATGAGGTTATAACGTAACGCAACGGAGCTTAACCAGCCGTTAAGGAGTTCAGTCACATACACGTCCAAAAAAATTATACAATACTTTTCTTTTTTCTTTTTTCTTTTCTTCTCAGCATATATGCGTCCACTGCTGGACATATGCCTCTATAATACTAGATAATGATAAATATTACAGTACAACACCGACAACAGGCCAGTATGGATGTAGATATTATATTATGGGCCTGCTCATCATTAATACAGGCTGTCCTGCAGCCTAGCAATGAGAGCACTTGCAAATGCACCACCTATCCTTGTAAAAATCATTAACTTTTACAAATAATTCACTATTTAAGCATACCTATGTAACCCATTTGGGGAAATAAATTATTATTATTATTAGAGCCGTGGTGGCCGAGTGGTTCGAGCAGTTGCCTGCGACGCAAAGGTCGTAAGTTCGAATCCCGACTGTACCAATGAGTTTTTCGGAACTTAAGTACAGTGATTAGTCACACCACGAGCTTTACGGCGAATGAAAACATCGAGAGGAAACCTGCATACGTCTGAGAAGAAATTCAAAGGCGTATGTATAGTCGTGCTGGAGTAACGGCGATGGACTCGCCATCTGTCACGTTGGCACCTAATATACCTCCGGCGGAAAGTGGGTGTATGGGTATTACCTATACACCTCTGCCTACCCCTTCGGGGACCCTTGTGGGAAGGCGTGAGGATATTATTATTTATTATTATTATTATTATATTATATTATTATTATTCTTTATTTGAAATACATCTTATAGATTACATTTTTAAATATTATTATTACTTTTTTCTTCTATTAACTTCACGCCTTCCCGGAGGGCAAGGTTAGGCACAGGCGTAATATCACTCTCTCCTCTCAGGTAATACATTTAGATGTCAATGCAACAGCACGCGTATCCATAGTCGTTCAGCTATTGTCCAGTTTCTTAAAAGTACCCTAAATTACTGCTTATTACATCAACTATCTGCCAATGGAAGTCCTGTCCCAATCGGTCCAGCCGTTTCTGTGATTAGCCGAAACAAACAGACAACATAAAATTTTAAAAAGTGATTTTTGGTATATGTACCCTGTATACATCCATATGCGTGTATATGCGCAATATTAGCAGGTATCCGGCTTCAGCAATGCTACTGAGCTATTTCGCCTCGCGAAAGACAGACAGAGATCTTCTGAGCTGACGGCAAACCTTCAATAAATGGAGAGGCACTTAAAGAAGAAGAATATACATCCATATGCATTTAGTAAAAAACTGTTCTTTTAATATTACAGACTGACTCCAATTTAATTTTTTTGTATACACGTACGCATAGTGAGAGGCCGAGGATAAAGTTAAATTATAGTCACACGCGTGTACATTCAACCGAAAAACAACTATCGGAACCGAAATGCCGTGTCAACTTTTAATATCGCCTTGTATACAGTAAAAGACTTTGGCCATCTCAGTCGTGACTAACAATTTTAGTCAAAACCTTTACAGAGCTAGCACATTCCAAATCAAAACTACAAGCAATTTTAAATCTTATCCCAAAACGAATAGAAGCCAAAAACTTTTCGTTTTTTTTTCATATAACTGTAGAGTTAAATTTGTAAATTAACCTGATAACATCAAGCACGTAAGCATACAGACCGATGTATGATAACAAATTTAATATTATAGGGGATTTTTGGAAACACCGCTCCTGAACCATAATTGGCCTAAAACTTTATCTCTTCACGGAATTTATGGTCATTTGTGGTACTATATGATCTCGGTAGCTCGAACACACGATTTTTCTGGTTGTAACCTTTGAATTATGGTGTCGTGACCATGGTAATTTGTAATACCATTATAGCCGTGTTATAATTAGGAAGTTTTACTTAGTATGTCATAATAAGTGGTGTGGTTACCGTTTAAGTGTCGAGGATACTTTATGTTTAAAACTAGTACAGCCCTCGGATTTACCCGCGTGAAATTCATATTTATATATGCAAAATTTGCTAGGGTTAAAAAATTATATTCCCGAAACACAATCGAAGCGACACCTATCGGGTCCAATAATATAAACCATTCTCGAATCTATTTGAACACACAAAAGAATCACTGAATCTTAATCGGTCCAGCCGTTTAGGAGTCTAATTACAAACACACACACAGAAGATTTATAAAGAAGATTTATTATATGTGTATAAAGATATACAAAAAAAATATCGTAAGCCATTATAGCTGAAGATTAGCCGGAACGAAAAGACAGTGGAAAGATGTACCTCTGGCCGAAAGTGGGGGTGTGGGTACTACCTAACCTATACATATCTGTCTATCACTTCGGGGACACTATTTTTTTTTTTTATACTACATGAGGTGCAAACAAGCATACGGCCCACCTGATGGGAACCGGTTACCGTAGCCTATTTACGCTCACGATACCGAAGTATCACTTGCGCGTTGCCACTCTGTGTTCGGATAGTTATAGTGTGTTGGCAGCATAAGGTTTAATCCCTCTGCTTCCAACACAATGTAACAATCCTCCCCCCTCCCCAAGGAGCTCATTACTGGAAATCTTATTCACCACGTAGGAACACAACACAATAAATTGTATTTTTAGACTTGATTGAGAAGCTGCAACGGACTCGCCTTCAGTAGTTGTCACCTAAATTTTCTAAATATATATCCAGAGACGTTGGGGTATTGATACACTTTTACCTACATACCCTTTCGAGGACTTCTGGGAGGCGTGAAGATATAAAGCAATTTCTTCTTAAGCGTACACAGGTTTCCTCTTGATGTTCGCTTCGTAGATTAAGCATTTAAATAAGATTCAAACAAAGATTTGCCAGGCATAGGCATAGGAAGATATTTTTAAAATTTGCGGAATTTTAAAAGTTCAAACAAGCCCAGCAAACACAGCTTACATTCTTCAATGGATTTTTCTTTGGGGTAGATTTCACAACCCTTTCTTTCCTATAAGAGTGAAACTGAAACAATATGGAGTCTTTTTTTTCTAAATCTCTTCGTTTTAGTACAAGAGCCTGGTACGTTTTTATTACGATCATCAATTTTACAAACTTTCAAATCAAACTATTCAATTAATACCGTTGTGGCCGTTTTTCTGAA
Source organism: Drepana falcataria (assembly GCA_945859725.1). Classification (NCBI taxonomy): domain Eukaryota; kingdom Metazoa; phylum Arthropoda; class Insecta; order Lepidoptera; family Drepanidae; genus Drepana; species Drepana falcataria. Next base: position 921,416 of record OX243941.1, on the reverse strand, counting down.
CTTTTAGTGATTTTCACGAGTTTTTCGGTGATGCGATTCAGATACAGATTCGCTATCTGTCACGTAGACAATTAAATCTATCTCTAGCGGAACAGAAGGTGCAATTACACTTCTAACCACCCCTTCCATGGCCCCTCTTGTACGCCCGCGGTGTGATCCCGCGATCCCGAATTTGAAACTCCTGCGTTGCAGGAGCCATCTCGACTGTTTCTAATACTACGACTTTTTGGTAGGTTAAAAGGAGATGTTGAGTAACTACTGAAGTGACAATTGCAATTGCTCGACAATTAAAATAGCACAAAACATCCTTAGCTCCCGGAGCCGGCAGCGAGTCCGTGTGTTAATTGTTTGTTGTTCATTATTTTGCCTTCAATTGCCCTTTTGTGTCGCCATTCTTCCACGCGGGGCATTATTTTGTAGGCTTTCTTCCAGCAAACGATTCCGTTCATTTTTCAGTCCTTTTCAATGGCCTACCGAATTGTTTTCCTGCGTCATCATTAACTTGCTGAAATTTTCCATTCATTGTTTGTTTTTTCGTCTGTCATTCTTTTTGTTTTTAAAAATACGTACGGCAGAATCAACCGTTGAAATCTTTTGGGCAAATTGGGCACCGTGCAATTGTTTTATAGACGGGCTATTTTTTTCATGGGCACTTAATAATATTATATGCAGTATTTATAATCTGGGTTATTAAGTTGAGCATTATTTTGATGCTGTGGCGGCTGACTGGTTCGAGTGGTTGAATTCACCATAAGATTGGAAGTTCGAATCCCGACTGTACGAATGAGTTTTTCTGAACTTAAGTGCAGTGATTAGTCACACCGCAAGCTTTTCAGGACACCTGCATACGTTTGAGAAGAAATTCAAATCCGTATGTATAGTAGTGTCTGATCTATGGCAATGGACTCGCCCATCTGTCAAGTTGGCACCTAAAGAGGAAATTGGGCGTGAGGGTACCAACATACAGACATACTTAAACATTCACACGCCAAGTCCCTTCAAGGAGTAGGAAGGGAGAATAGAGTGCCAGTTTTCTCCAAGGAGGATGACCATTTAATTATTGTCCTAGACTCATCTGCCAACAGGTATAAGACCTTCTCTTTCTCACTCTTGAATTATGAAAGTGACAGGAGGGTTTTCCTTAAATAGATGTACCTAAATTGTTGACAGAAAGACGTTATTGTAAAATATTATCTTGATTGTTTAAAAGCGGACACGTTAAGTAGGCCCCACGGGACGGTAATTTGGAAAAAATGCAAAATACAAAATGGGAAGAGGGCTAATCTAAATTAGTACGGTTGGCAGAGAAATTGAGAGTTATTGGTAGAACTTATTTTAGTTTCAAAAGTATGACTTCTTGACTCCAATCAGCAACAAAAGATGTTTGGGGAGATCCTAAGCTTTGGTAAGGTGTCTTGGGGACGCCTGTGAGGGTTCCTGGTCCGAAATATTAAAAATAACTCGCTAGATGGCGCTACAGAACATCCATTTACAGTTAAACCAACCACAATTAAAAGGTGTAGCATTGCATGTGCAGTTAGTTAAATAATAAAATAATGATTTCATTATGCCTTCGAGGACGAGTGATTTAACCAGATCCCTGCAATGTATCGACTACAGGTTCAAAGCCGATTATGATGATTTTTTCTGAACTTATGTTCGATATATTCAGATTTTTATTGAAACCTAAAGTAATTATTTACATATTTTTTGACGAAGGAAAACTTGTGAAGAAACCTGCTAACGTTTGAGAAAACATTTGTGTCTGCGAAGACGATCATTTAGGCACTTAAATGTATTTTCAGTGGGTTTTCACTGAAAATACATTTGCATGCATGTATGATCCTAATTGATGAATGTGGATGAAGTGAAAGAGGTCCGTAAATGGAGAGAAAACTAGCGCTCTACTCTCTCTGCATACTGGATCCGGCGTCGCAAGTTTTAATCCGAAAAAAAATAAGTTTTTTTTGCAAACTGTATATGAATCGAAACCAATCGCGTACCTTGAAACATTGTTGTTCGGTAATTAGTATAAGTACAAGGAATCCATTAAGATTACACTGATTATAATTGTCCCAAAAAAATCTACGATTTTATAAAAATATAACGTAGTGGATTCTTCCTTTCTTTCTTTTTATTCTGGAATTTCGACAGCAGTGTCTAAATACGTAATTTTATATATTCTTCCATTCATGCAAGTTCAAATCCCGACTGTGGGAATCAATAAGTTTTTCTGAATTTAAGTACAGTGATTATTCACACTACGAGCTTTACAGTGAAGGAAAACATCGAGAGGAAACTTGCATACCAACGTTTGAGAGGACATTCTAATAATAATAATAATAAACTTATTTATTCAGACAGTGTCCATTTTGTTAGTAAATGATTTTCTTACATCTATGTTAGTAAATATAATTTAGCGACACATGTGTGCAAAAGTGCTGGTCAGATATATTCAAATAGGATTATCTGACCAGCACTCGAACAAACGCTTTCATGATTGCCGAATCATATTTATCGGCAATCACTTGGAGGATGCTATTGGTACTACCCCGAATTCTGTTGAGTTGAGTTGAGTCTAATATGTATGTAAGTCGTGCTAGAGTCCACCACGTTGGCACCTAAAATATATCTCTATCGGAAAGTGTGTATGTGTATAGGTACTACACACCTCTGCCTACCTCTTTGGGGACCCTTGTGGAAAGGTGTAAAAGTACACAATACTCTCTTGTACTATACGTATATACATACATACATACGTTCTTCTAAGCTCCTTACAAGTTAAGGGCTTAAGGGTTTTTGATGACAATTCCTTGTAAAATATATTTTTCATGCCTTGGAGACCATCTTAAAGCATGCTAAGATACACATACATACATATCATCACGCCAAGTCCCTAACGGGGTAGGCAGAGAGTATAGAGCGCCAGTTCTCTCTAGGCTTACATACCTCTTTCGCTTCGTCCACATTCATCAGTCTCTTCATACATGCTCGTCGGTTTCGAGTACTCTTAACGGACCCGTCCTTGAGAGTCCGATCTATTTGATCCAGGTAGTTGGAACGTGGCCTTCCTCTAGCTCTTCTTGCACACACTTTTGCTTTGTATATCTGTTTCGTCAATCTTTCTTCACTCATCCTTTCTATGTGTCCAAACCAACGTAACATGCCTTTCTTCATCTTTACAATCACGCCCTCATTCACGCCAGTTGATTTGCGAATCTCTTCATTGCGGATTCGATCTAATATCGTTACGCCGCACATTTTTCGAAGAGATCGCATCTCAACTGCATTCAAGCTATTTTCATACTTCTTCTGACATACCCAGGATTCGCTGCCATACAACAAGGTAGGTACCAATACCAATATCGCGTTGTGGACAGCAACTCGAGCATTCTTGCTCAGACTTTTACTGCCCATCAACGCCGACATGGCTCCATTCACATTATTTCCGGCAGTTATCCTTCTCTCAATATATTTTTCATACTTTCCATCTCGTGTGAACATGCTTCCTAGATATACAAATTCATTCACTTGCTAAGATGACAGGATTAATAAACCAATATTAAATTATTGTTATCTATAAATATCAACACTACAAAGGCGTAAGTATTAGCGAGGTTTAAGTATGTCTGTAACTCAAACGACGCCGGAGCGGCTTAACGAATTTGGATGAAAATTGACACAGAGATAGAACACAATCAGGAGTAACTCGTAGGGTATTAAATAAAAGTCTACGAATGTTAAAGCTCGAACAGTAGCCTCTTCCTGTATCATTAGGCATTGCTAGAAATAACTACATATGACGTCACGTATAACAAGCGAAAACCTACGAGCATTCATGAAGAGACTGATGAATGTGGACGTAGCGAAAGAGGTATGTAAGTCTAAGTATGAGAGTACTGGCGCTCTATACTCTCTGCCTACCCCGTTTGGGACTCGGCGGATGATATGTATGTATAGCAAGCCGATAAGAAAACCCAAAGAAAATCCTTCGCGTTCCAAATAGGGTAAGTATAAACCTTGATTGTGTTAAGCGAGGCTTCTACTCCTCCTCAAATAAATCAAACGCAGCTGTCATGGGCCTAGAACAAGGTTCCATGCAACACAGAGTACATTCGAGAGGATTTGGAAAGCCATCGAGTCCTCTGTAGTGCCCTCCGGCAAAATCTGTCAGAAAATCAGGAGTGAAAAACAAACCTTTGGCGGAAATATTGAACTGGCACCGATTACGTGTTCGCAATTCGAATGATTTCTTTGAACAGTACAAAAAAGGTTACCTTATATCTTTTTGTAGTAATAATAAATAAACTATCTTCACACTTTCCCACAAGGGTCCCTGAATGGGGTAGGCAGACGTGTATTGTTAGTACCCACACACCCACTCTCTGCCAGAGATGTATTTTAGGTGCCAACGTGACAGATGGCGAGTCCATCGCTGTTACTCAAGCACATACGCCTTTGAACCGCCTCTCAGTCGTCACCATAATGCTCTTGGTGTGACTAATCACTGTACTTAAGTTCAGAAAAACTCATTAAATAGCAAACGTCATAATATCGTTTTAATAAAATATTAATAAAATAATCTTAATATTTTTTTTCGATCGCAGTTTCCAAAAAACATAAAAACAATTACAAATGACACTTGCAATGTCTATTGCTATATAACGTAGCCAGTATCAAGTACGTAATAAAACCTCCTAGAGTGCCAATTGGAAAATTCTACAAATCAACTGTTTGAAAATTTTCGAGAGCTGCCTACAGTAACAACCCTTTGCGAACTGAAGGGTCCTCGGTGACCCCACTGTCCCTGTTCGAGGGCTGTTTGTTTTGATTGTCTTCTCGGCGATTGAAGTCGTCATTATTTCCGACGTCTGCGAAAGCATTAATTTCAAACGAGAAGGAAATAAATGTGCCATAATCAGAAAAAATATGTATATATAAGATAGTGCCAGCCTACACCTCTTCCCACTATTTCCTTTATAATAAAGTTAATATCTGAAGAATCTTTCTAGACTTACATACTTCTTTCGCTTCGTCCACATTCATCAGTCTCTTCATACATGCTCGTCAGTTTAGAGTATTCTTAACGTTCCCGTCCTTGAGCGTCCGATCAATTAGATCCATGTAGTTGGAACGTGGTCTTCCTCTGCCTCTTCTTGCACACACTTTCGCTTTATATATCTGTCCTGTCTCATCCTTGTTATATGTCCAAACCAACGTAGCACGCCATTCATCTTTACAATCATTCGTTCGTTACGCCAGCTGTTTTGCGAATCTCTTCATTGCAAAATACAACACTATAATAGAAAACTAAAATAGCAACACTGTACATACATATAAATAGAATTGATTTACCAAATGAGTGTCATGCGGAAGAGTGCCTAGAAAGCTGCATGGCCATGTTTTTTTTATACAACTAGAGTGCCAAAGAAGCATACGGGCCCACCTGATGGAAAACGGTTACCGTAGCCTATTTACGCTTGCAATACCGAAGTATCACTTGCGCGTTGCCACTCTGTGTTCGAAGAGTTATACTGTGTTGGCCGCACAATGGGACTAATCCCTCTGCTGCCAACACAATATAACAATCCTCCCCCTCCCCAAGGAGCTCCTTACTGGAAACCTTATTCACTGCGTAGGAACACAACACCAAAAATTGTGTTATTTGGCTACGGACTTCTATAAGGTGGAGGTCCTGCCCCAGTCGGGCAGCTCCAAATTCGAACGGGAAACCCGTTATGCCCTACCTCTCTTACTTCTTGTCACGGGAGGCCTCAAAAGTTGAGTTTAAAAGCTTATGCCATACTCAAATACCAATATATTTCAAATTACCCATCACAATACGCGTAATAACGTTGAGGTTGTATTCAGTAGCTCACTAAGACGATAACAGACTATAATTGACGTATCTCCATTATAAAGGATGCAAAATTTATAAACAAACAAACAAATATAAAGCCCAAATAAAGGGCAATTTCCAGTCGTTTTCGATCGGTATTCCGCTGCCAAAATCAATTAGCTCCTTGTAATCATTGAGACCACATTACTTGAACGGCTCTTAAGATTAAAATTATTAAAGATTAATTCTTATTACAATGCCAATAAAGGCGCTGCACACTTCTCGTAACGGATCATTAAGTTAGCAATCCGTAATCGTAGGATGCAACGTCCACAACGGTTTGGATTACCAGAAATTGCTACCAAACGAAAATACCAACATACAATCATTACCAAGATTTTTTTTCTTAGTTTTCGATATGAAAAAAGTAAGTAGAATAACTTATGGGATGCAATGACCGCGAGCGGCGACATCAAAAGGGTTAGTGGCGAGATTTGGTGTCTCTCTCTAACGTGGCGAGTGGTGTGGGCTAGAGGGGGATGGATAGATGATGTTGAAGATAAAAAATGCCCTTTGAGTCGGTCGGTATGAAGCGATGCCGACGTGTTTGGCCTTCTGTCAAATGTGCGAATATATAGGTTTGCAATGTACCTACCTACAGGCAATAATGCGAATATCGTTTGTATAATTTTGCTTATTACTTTGTTCTACTCAGTAGCGACATCGACATTCCCTCTTAATTGCATTATAAAACTGGTCGCCTCTCCTGACTTTGCCTGCATTATTTAAATACAATTTCTTTACATGAGATATCAGCATTGTGCTTTTAAAACTAGGTTATGTTAGATGATAGGCAGCATTGTAGCCAGCGACTGAAATTTACAATATATGTATATCCTCACGCCTTTCCATTACGTTCCCCTAAGGGGTAGGCAGAGGTGTATAGGTAGTACCCTCATACCCACTTTCCGCCAGAGATATATTTAGGTGCCAACGTGACAGATGGCGAATCCATCGCCGTTACTAAAGCACGACTTTACATACCTTTGAATTGCTTCTCAGACGTATGCAGGTTTCCTCTCGATGCTTCCTTCACCGTAAAGCTCGTGGTGTGACAAATCACTGCATATACAAAAGTAAATAGGTTTTGAATTTCCAATTTTTACGATGCAGTCGACTCGAACATTTCGGCAACCATGTATTGTCTATACTTAAAAAAATAATTTAAAGATGAACATGAACAAAGGCAAGCGTAAAGCGTAGTGAAGTACGGAGAAAGGACATCATTGAGAGGAAGAGGAATCACTTCGCGACTTATCCTTTTAAATATAAAAAGGTTTTACAGGGAAACTTTTAATCAGGGCCCATCTGGACTACTAATGGTTCACGTATAGAGAGTCTTTTACGCACACAAATTTTGGTTACTCATTTTACAAATCCAAGAGACTAGGGCATTTATTACTAAATTGTATGCACGCCTTTCCACTAGAGTCCCCGAAGGGATTGGCAGAGGTTTATACAAAAAGTTGATGGCTATAAAAAGATAGGCAGAGGTGTACACAAAATGTTGATAAAAAAGTATCTTTGTTTGTAAGTAGTTACTCTCTCTCTCTTCTTCCACCCACTTTCGTAGGGATTTTCAGAGGGATAAACCCATTATGCTGCCAACACACTATAACTCTCCGAACACAGAGTGGCAACACGCAAGTGATACTTCGGTATCGTGAGCGTAAATAGGCTGCGGTAACCGTTTCCCATCAGATGGGCCGTATGCTTGTCGTAAGCCACTCTTGTTGTATAAAAAAAAAAAAAAAAAAAGTGATAAGTGAAACTTACAGTCGAGAACCGACAGTAGCTTTCCAGCTCTCGGGGACATCGAGCTTAAAAATGAAAGCATAAATCACGATCTTTGGTCCTAATTAATTCCTCGAGGCTTCGTTAGGGATGGGGTTGAATTATTTGAAAAAGTTTCGCCTACCCTCCTCTTTCATTATCTTTGCCTATTCACCTGTGTACGGTTTTATCGTTACTTTGTTCGCACTCGTTTTGTTTTACGTGTTTCATTTGTTTGGAGACTCGTTAGAACTCATGATGTGAATATTGTATATGAATGTTAATAAAGGACCCTGTTACGAGTATTTCTCTATTATCTATGAATTATATAGATCAAATCGAACGAACACTTAATGACGGGCACGTCAAGAGAACTCGAAACCGGCGAGCATGTATGAAGACACTGATGAATGTGGACGAAGCGAAAGAGGTATGCAAGAGAAGAGAGAAATGGCACTCTCTCTCTGCCTACCTCGTTAGGGACTCGGCGTGATGATATATATATATATGTATGTATATATATAGTCCGGTCAAGTTTTTACAATAATTTGCTTGGAGTCGTAATATATAATCTGCAATGATTACAATTCAAGTTAATTGGCCTAGAAATTTTAGCAGTCGCAATCTCGACTGTACCAATGAGCTTTTCTGAACTTAAGAACAGTGGTTAGTCACACCACGAGCTTTATGGTGAAGAAAAACCTGAGCAGAAAACATGCATACGTTTGAGAATAAATTCAAAGACAATTATATTATATATACCTCTGGTATTGGCGATGGACTCGCCATCTGTCGTTGGCACTTGAAAAATATCTCAGGCGGAGAGTGTGTGAGTACTTCCTACACACCTCTCTCCTACTCCTTCGGGGACCGTGAGGTCTTAAGATATATAATAATTGTCCACCAAAGGGTACCGTAGGTTAAATAAAAAGTTGTACGTGCTCGATGTAATTGTCTCATTGATTTACTTTATGCTAAATCAATTTGTATGATCAAATGGACTGTGAGGTACGGTCTGGATGTTGCTTTACTTGCAGTTTATTTAATATTCACAAGCCTACTCACATGGGTAAGCAGACCTGAGTGATACACCTACATTTCGACGGAGATATATTTAGCTGCAGACAACAGATGCCGAGTTTTTTTTTATACCACTTGGGTGGCAAACAAGCATGCGGCCCGCCTGATGGTAAGCAGTTACCGCCGCCTATGGCCGCTTGCAACACCAGGCTATCACTCGCGCGTTGCCGACCCTGCAGGAATCACTTCACACCCTTCTTGAAGAACTCCATGCTGTACTCTCCGGGGAAAACCTCAACGGGGAGCTCATTCCACAGCCTGAGCGGTCGCGGAAGGAATCTCCTTTGAAACCGCGCAGTGCGAGACCTTTGTGGTTCCAAGGTACGGGGATGAATTCCCCGTTAATGGCATGCTTGCAGATTATTTAATATCTACAAGCCTACCCACACCCATCCCATATCACCAGAGATATATTTAGCTGCAAACGACAGATGGCGAGATCTTCCACGTTTCTAAAGCACGACTATACATTTGAATTTGTTATCAGTCGTTTGCACGTTTCCTGTTGATGTTTTTCTTCACCATTAAGCTCTTTTCGGGTATTCTTTCGTTGGTTTTCTTCACTGTTAAGCTCGTGGTGTGGATAATCGCTATAGGTAAGTTCAGAAGACTCAATGGTTGAGTCGGGATTCGAATTAGCTAATATTGCGTTGCAGGCATTTCATGACTATATCTATTCAGTTTAACAGCGATGATTAAGTTACAGAAGTGGAGAATAAGCAAATTTGTTAAAGAGCATCAAGTAGTAAGTTAGCAATAACAGAGGTTTGCGGTTCCAATCAAATTGAGATCACGTGGGTAAAAATTGAAACTTCAAACGTTGTTAATAAAATATTGAAGTAGAGCAACATAGCATTACAGTCCAGTATGAAGTAACACAGTTGCCACCTACTGTCCAAATGATTGAAATCAATTTCAAAGCAGTGCTCATCGATTCTTTGTCCATTGTCCAATGGATCATTTTCATTTGTGTCCCATCAAAACATATATTTAAACAACAATCTAATTTGTACCTTACATTTTATAGAGTAAGGTGCAAATTCGTATAAGATGTAAGTTTCGAGTCAAAACCTCGACAAATATGCATTTGCGTTGATGTAGTTCAAATTTCGAAATGAATTGTGTTCTATTGGTCGTTCATTAGATTTAAATATAATGTTGATTTGTTCTCGAACGGCAAAGTTATCTTTGTCAATGCATAGGACGGTTTTCTATTACAATCCCGTATAAAAAGCTCGATGATTCGTGTTTTCGTGTTTCCCATCGTAAGCAAGTGCTGTCTACAATCGTTTCGAGATTTGGATTTGGTTTTTGTCGAGTGCGATGATCCCCGTTCGATTGATAGAAATTAAATAAAATGTAGCAAGCACAATAGGAGAGAAAAAAGACTTCGTAAGAAGCATCGGCGCCTATCTTCAAAGGGAGCGGCCAATGATACAAGAAATGGGCTGAAAAAGTTACAATTAAATGTATCTATTGACGTTACTGCTATTTGGTTATTACTGAGGCTGCATCGCTGAAATGCATTGACTTTTAAGCACGTCAAGAGTACTCGAAACCGACGAGCATGTATGAAGAGACTGATGAATGTGGATGAAGCGAAAGAGGTATGTAAGTCTAGAGAGAACTGGCGCTCTACACTCTCTGCCTACCCCGTTAGGGACTCGGCGTATGTATCTTAGGCACCTAGAACAGATCATCGGATCGAAAAAGAACCAGAAGTATTTATCTACGAGATCATCACAATCACACTTTCAGAAGACCACTAAGTTTATTCGAAATGAATTTAGGTAAAGAGTGTGAAGTGGCTAAAGGGTCCCCGAAGGGGTAGGCCGAGGAGTAAACGTAGTACCCATTTTCCTCAAGGGATAATATAGGTGCCAACGTGACAGATGGCGAGTCCATTGGGTCATATATTTCATGATAATTAGCCTATCGTATCTCTTTGTTGTTCTATTGTTCTTTGTATATTTAAGTTCTTATATAAATCAATTAATTATGTATCCATAGAGCTAGGCGCTCTACTCTCTCACCCTCCAGCTACCCTTTGCGAGACTCGGCGTAATGATATACAATAATATGTTTGTAAATAATTCATAGCTAATATATTCCTTTAGCACGTTTATAATCTGTAATAATGTAATAATAATATATCCTCACGCCTTCCCACAAGGGTCCCCAAAGGGGTAGGCAGAGGTTGTACCCACACACCCACTTTCCTCTAGAGATATATTTCAGGTGCCAACGTAATGTCGAGTCCATCACCGTTACTCAAGCTAAACTATACATACGCCTTTGAATTTCTTCTCAGACGTATGCAGGTTTCCTCTAGATGTTTTCCTTCACCGTAAAGCTCGTGGTGTGACTAATATATATTCCTAAAGGATGCTAAAATGCTAAAGCATGCTTATAATCAGTACATATTTTTCTAATTAAGACAGACTGAAACATGTTTGTATAAATGAATTTACTATGTCAACATACAATGTCAAGTAAATGTAGAGAGAGACGGTGTCTTTGCAGCATTCGCATCTGGAAACACGAGACAAACTGGATTCCGTGCATTGGGAATTACACTTAATGGTGTGCGTTTTAATTTAAATGCTTATAATCAGCCGCCGTTTTGGTAAAAAAAAGCCGTGGTGGCCGAGTGGTTCGAGCAGTTGCCTGCGACGCAAAGGTCGCAAGTTCGAATCCCGACTGTACCAATGAGTTTTTCTAAACTTAAGTACAGTGATTAGTCACACCACGAGCTTTACGGTGAAGGAAAACATCGAGAGGAAACCTGCATACGACTGAGAAGAAATTCAAAGGCGTATGTATAGTCGTGCTTGAGTAACGGCGATGGACTCGCCATCTGTCACGTTGGCACCTAATATACCTCTGGCGGAAAGTGGGTGTGTGGGTATTACATATACACCTCTGCCTACCCCTTCGGGGACCCTTGTGGGAAGGCGTGAGTAAACAAACAATAAGTTTTTTTAACAAATTTGGAATCTTAAGCTTTTCGTTCCATCGCTAAGGAATTGCGTTACGAATACGATAATTATGCTCTTATCACTTAACATAAATTACACAAATGTTAAAAAAGGAAACCGGGAAAGGAGTTTTTTTCGCCGTAGGCAGTATTTTTTTTCACTGAAACGTTCGTGGATTGTAACAATTTTTTAATTTAGTATGCGACCTTCAATAAGTGATTCCTGTATCCCTTACGTTTAATACAAGGACGGGAACGTCAAGAGTACTCGAAACCGACATATGAAGAGACTGACGAATGTGGACGAAGCGTACATAACTAACTTACAGATAAAATATTTGTCCCAAATCGGTATCCCGAGGCAACGTGCCAAGAAGACTAGCAGCATTGCCACGCTGGATAGCAATGCTGATTCTCCGAGCGAGATATGTTCCAGACCGCCTGTCACGTAGGATATATTTTATTCCAGGAATAATCTAATGTAATCAATATTTTCGTGAGTGAAACCGGGCGGCATAGCTAGGGTATCTATACAATTATATAGTATAGTTAAATTCTCTGTGACAATTCTGTCATTGTTAACTCAGTCTACACGTGTCATCAGTGGATCGACGCTGGCTAAATTAGTAAGTTAAAAAAATATGTATTGTAGCCAATTCTTCATATCCGGGAAGCGACCATAGTACTGGCCTTGTGACACAATTAAAAACAGAATTGTGTGTTAATGAGTCATTATGATTTCAATATATTTTTATACTATGACAATGATATAACTACTAATAGAGCCATAGAAATTAATTAAGGAACACTTCGTCGAGAGTGCAGGTTTGAGGTGAAACATGCGGCTGGCCTGACACAACCGACTTCAAAAAGGAGGTTATATTGTTGAATATTTTCACACCCTATTGACATACTACAAGTTTATAATAAAGCTATATCCTCCGCGATGGACTCGCCATCTGTCACGTTGGCACCTAATATACCCATACACCTCTGCCTACCCCTTCGGGGACCCTTATGGGAAGGCGTGAGGATAATTATTATTTATTTATAGTAATAAAGAATTCCTTGATTTTTAAAAGAGGAATCATTATTTGTCGTAGTGACCTAAGTATTTCCTATTATCGATATTTTTTTGTTATTTATCGATCAGCTAGAATAACTTCGAAAGTAGAATTGTCGCATATCAATACACATTGTATGAATAAGTGCATCGGGGATGATTTAAGGCACGCGCATTGTAAGGGCGCACGCCCACAGTAGCCCACAGAGCGTGCGGCGATCGCGCTAGATCGGCCCGCCCGCCTCGCCTTGCGGTGCCTGATACCGTGGAAAAGGCTTTCTCTTTTTAGATCCCACCAATATTATATTTTTTTTATACAGGAATAGATCATTAGTTGGATACTACGTCAGTAGATAGCATATATAATAATTATCCTCACGCCTTCCCATAAGGATCCCGAAGGAGTAGCTGTTTCTCTATACCGTAAAGCTGATTTGACTAATCACTGTACTTAAGTTCAGAAAAACTCATTGGCAAAGTCGAGATTCGAACCTATGATCTTTGTGTCGCAGGCTACTCGAACCACTCGGCCACCACTACTAACATCAACATTCTTTCAACATCAACACATTATTTTAATTTTAGTTCTATTAACTTAGGTATCAACATGGCGAACTGGCTCCCTTTAATCGGCTCACCAGAGATCTCTAAAAATTGTGTGATGTCTTCGCTTGATCATTATATAAAGTCCAACTCCACACTGACCTAACATATACCCAACATGACCCTAGAATAAGTAAAAGCCAAGTAACGAATAAGTCCACATCCATTCATGCATTGTGGGGAGCATTTTAAATAATAATAATTGAATCAATTCCATAAACCATGCGACGGCTGATTAATATGCGCACGATTGATAAAAACCCAGAATGTATGATTTATGGACCATTTCATTTGGCCGGGTAATAGTGGGCGCGGGTCAGTCTGATTAGCGATACATCAGAACTCAGTATGGGTTACTGTTCTCTCAAGTCGGTTGGCTCAGCTATTTGGATTGCATTGTTAGGCGTATCAATACAAGGAATCTAATGTTTTGTATATGAGTCACAATATTGACGGTCTAGCGGTCAGAGCTCCTGACTAGGGAGCTTGAGGTCGTGGGTTCGATTGCCGCTGAGGGAAGGTAGTTTTGTGATGAACACGAGTATTTGTAACTTTCTTTTTGTTTCAATTTGTCTTGGATGTTCTATAAATAATAATAATAATAACAACACACTAGGACAATTCCACACAAATTGACCTAGTCCCAAATTAAGCAAAGTTTCTGTTGTAATGTATGTAAGCTTTGCTTAGTTTGGGACTAGGTCATAGGAGTAGAATTGTCCCAAGGTTTTACCTATTTGTTTATTGAAGGTATGCTATATCAAAATATTTTTTTTCAGATCATATCCGCCCTGAAGAGATTCGCAAAACAACTGCAGCGAACGAGGGTGTGATTGTAAGATGAAGAAAGGCATGTTACGTTGGTTTGGACATATAGAAAAGATGGGTGAACAAAGATTGACGATAACGCGAAAGTATGTGCAAGAAGAGGCAGAGGAAGGCCATGTTCCAACTACCTGGAACAAATCGATCGGACGCTCAAGGATGGGAACGTCAAGAGTACTCGAAACCGGCGAGCATGTATGAAGTGACTGATGAATGTGGACGAAGCGAAAGAGGTATGTAAGTCTAGAGAGAACATGTGCTGTACTCTCTTTGCATACTCCGTTAGGGGCTCGTATGATGATATGTATGTATATATGTATTGTGTATTTTATATACATTTTGAGTACTCTCAACTTATGTAGGTTTCGTCTTGATGTTTTTCTTCAATATTAGTCTTAACTTACTTATAGTAACTGGAAATTACAATGTAAAATAATAAAGATAATAAATAATTAATACAATAATATTAAACGTTAATAGCCTGATTATGGAATTTGAAATTAATATTTAAAAAAGCACCATAAATATTAAAGTAACAAACCCTGTCAATGTGAATGATTGCAACAACCATTGAGATTTATTATTGAAGCTGTGTTAATGGCCCCACGATCACAGATAAGGAGCTCAACAGAGATTACAAATTGTGATAAGTAGAGGAGACAATCCATACGAAATTCTTAATGTACCTACGTACATAAATATTCAACTAAATCAAATTAAAAATCTCGTCACACACCATTTTCATAGGGCTGTTATTAGACCATGAAACTAAAATTATTTCAAATTGGTATGATTGTTCATTAATATATATTCGTATAATGTTTGTCAGGAAACGGTAACACATTCAAATTCAGATAATCAAGTCGGTAGCATTTTTCGCGTTGCAAAACAAGCAAAACTATTAATCAGTACTATACTATCGGCAGCTTTCTTCTTCTTCTCAGCATATATGCGTCCACTGCTGGACATATGCCTCTTGCATGGATTTCTAAGCTGTTTTTTTTTCAGTTTTCAATTCCAATCGGCAGCCTACGTCTCTGATATTCAGAGTGGTTGTAGATTTATATACTGCGAAACTTGAGGTCGCGGGTTCGAATCCCGCTGAGGGCAAATATTTGTGTGATGAACACGAGTATCTGTACCTTGGTCTTGGATGTCCTATGTATTTATGTATATATCTATCTATTTAAGTAAATATACCGTTGTCTAGTTACCATAACACAAGCTTTGCTTAATTTGGGACTAGGACAATTTGTGTGGAATTGTCCCAGGTATTTATTATTATTATTTTATTATTATATAATTTGTGCCTAACTTTGGATAAATATGTGAAGCTGGGCTTAACGACATCGTCCTTGCATATTTACATAGTGTAACTTTAAAGAGCTGTACTATCTACACGATGCATAACCTTTGGCACGAAAAATTACAGGTGTATAAGTGATATTGCTCGATTATGTTAATTCGATTAACTATCGATAATAACAAGATCTCGATCCATTTGTATACGACTAGTCTGACGCCGAGTTTCCTACGAAATGCTTTCTAACTAATGATAATAATTATTGGTCGTGTGGATCTTAAAATTACTCCTATCTTTAAGATTCTCTTCTGGACTTTGCGCAATACGTTCGCTTTTTTACTTCAATGGATATTTTCCTGATAATATATATTGTATATATGTGTGCATACGTACTTCCAGTGATAAAAAGTAAAGGTCACATTTTGGATAGGGAGCGATCCTAAAAAGCTGACAATATTATCAGTACAGTGAGAGTAGCGGAAAGTGACGCCTAGTAAATGAGAGCAAACCGAAGGCGTTAGGCAGAGGCAGA
The DNA here is from genome assembly GCA_945859725.1 of Drepana falcataria. Classification (NCBI taxonomy): domain Eukaryota; kingdom Metazoa; phylum Arthropoda; class Insecta; order Lepidoptera; family Drepanidae; genus Drepana; species Drepana falcataria. The sequence goes on along the minus strand of OX243941.1, from coordinate 905,361 downwards.
GGTGTTACGCTACACCCTCTTTTCACCTGCGATATATTTAGGTGCCAGATGGCGAGACTATACATACGTAGGCAGGTATTCTCTTGATGTTTTCCTTCACCATATAGCTCGTGGTGCGATTAAACTATTGGTACAGGCGGGGATAGAACAGTATCTGTATTGAATGCTACTCGAACCACTCTGCCATCGCGGCACTCAAATATAAGTAACATTGCCGTAATCGTACATTGCGATCAAATGCATTAATTCCCGTGAGCGTGATCTTGATATCTGGTGATATGTTGGTGAAAATGGCTACCGGTCGGGAAGGTTTATTTGGATTTTTTCACACTTTACTGCTGAGCGGATCGGTATTTTGCACGTGATAGGATCTACGAGGGTGTAGGCATACTGCTGACATGTATTATTTTATATAATAATAAATAATATATCCTCACGCCTTCCCACAAGGGTCCCCGAAGGCAGAGGGCAGAGGGTTATAGGTAGTACCCACACACCCACTTTCCGCCGGAGATATATTTTAGGTGCCAACGAGACAGACGACGAGTCCATCGCCGTTACTCAAGCACGACTATACTGGATTGCCTGCCTTGGATGCCTTTGGATTTCTTCTCAGACGTATGCAGGTTTCCTCTCGATGTTTTCCTTTTAAATAATACTATATCCAATATAAGCACACCTTTAGCTTGAAAAGAGGACGGCTGTCAATCTGTATTACTGAGAAGAAATCTCGGCAATTCACCATCGTACTTATACCTTAAACGTATTTAGTCAGAAATTAATACTCTACCGAATGGCATATCGTATACAATACCTGTACAATAATATATCCTCAGGCCTTCCCACAAGGGTCCCCGAAGGGGTAGGCAGAGGTGTACAGGTAATACCCACACACCCACTTTCCGCCAGAGGTATATTAGGTGCCAACGTGACAGATGGCGAGTCCATCGCCGTTACTCAAGCCCGACTATAAATACGCCTTTGAATTTCTTCTCAGACGTATGCAGGTTTCCTCCCGATGTTTTCTTCTCGATGTACAATAATAATAATAAAGCCTTTATTACCGAAAATAATTAAATTTTTACATTTTGTGTCTTAAATTTTTAGATAAGAATAGAACAATAAAAATCGTTTAAAAGAGAAAGTTAAAACATTTTAAAGACTAAAACTGCCCTTTTATAAAATATCTCTTAGTTCGGTTTGCCTTACGGCAAAGGCCTCCTCCAATTCACTCCATTGTTTTCTGTCTGCCGCTACTCTCATCCAAAGTGGTCCTAAGGCAAATTTTAGGTCATCTTATTGTTTTACGACCTCGGCTCCTCGTGCTGCCCCTTGGGTGCCATAATGTCACCTGTTTACTCCTGTACGATAAGCACTGGTAAAATAACACTCACTTATCGCCACAGATCGTCACAGAAGCTTGACTATACCAATGTCTTTGTTACCTTGATAAATTTCTTCTCAAACGTATGCAGGTTGCTTCTCGATGGTTTCCTTCACCGTAAAGCTCGTAGTGTGATTAATCAAATTAAAAAAAACTTATTGGTGCGTTAGGGATTACAACTTGTACTCTTTGTTGCAGGCGACTGGACCTACTCGGCCACCAAGACAAATTTAAGAGCTGGGCTCTTGTCGGCGTCTCTGATGCAGTCCCCTCCATTCGCTTCTGTCCAGCGCAACCTCCTTGACCTCCTTGTAAGTCATGAGAGAAATTTTTTCTTTGATCTGACCCAAGTATGTTAATCTTGGTCTTCCTCCTCTATATACACTTTTATTAAATTCACACATATACGAATTTTGAACTGTGTCCAACGGAAATTGTTTTTAATTTGGTAGATTTATTTTCCTTTATTTTTGTAATAACTCATATAATCTTGTGTTGATCAAGGTGAATGATCTGCTCTCGTGCCAAATATCCCTCAATATTGTTGATGAGTTTTTGCTTGAAAGAGGAACAAGCTTACGTATTTATACATTTTAATTGACCAAACCAACAGCCGATACCTCGAAGGAAGGTTAAGACGCAACAAATGACATTACCAGGAATCGTAAGACATGTCTATCACACTTTGCCACCCCTCTCGCGCCATAACTCACGGTGCGCAAACCTTAATTTACCAGCACTACCTACATAAATTTATGCGCGAGAGTTTGCCCGCAATCGGACTGCGCTTAGCTTTTTATCGACTGTTTGATTTACTGACTGAGACGAATCCAATCCCTCAAGTCGATACTACGCGATATGTTGAGGGGAGTATTCTGGAAATATATACATTCATCAACTCGCAGAGTTTCTCATGGACGTAATAGAGATATGTCTCTCTCTCGACTTACAGACCTCTTTTGTTGAAGTGAACATTTCTTTAGCGGCGCTTGGCACTTTTTTTAGATGGGTAAAAATTGTTAAACTCGCTTCAGATCCGTACCCTGATCGAAAAAGCGTAAGATTTTTGGAGAAGGGGTAATATGGACCTCTCTTCCTACCATACGGCGAAAATGTATGTGCGTGTGTGTGATAAAACAATTCTTGCGAAATTATTCCCTATCCATGCCAAAATATTCAAAAATTGACAACGTTGATGTTTAAGTTTTCACTTCTGCCGGCACTCCCGGAGTGCAACCCGTAATTTTTTTTAAATTTTAACCAATGCAGTATGCATATCGTCTCAATGTTTTCCTTCGCCACAAAGCTATGTGTGCTAAGCTAAGTGGCTAATGTACTGTACATAAGTTCAGAAAAATTAATTGGTACAGTCGGGAAACGAATCCTTGTTAAGATATAAAATGCTGAGAACACATAAAAAACATAACCAAATAGCTAGGCTAAGTATAAGTTTATAACTAAACGAGGAGATGCAGGTTATACATTTATGTACAATCAGCGTAATTAAAATAGATTTTTATCAATTTCTCGATACCACGACTTCGTAGTGATTTGCATATTATACCAACTTGCAGCTAAACGAGTCGTCCAGTATCGATATAAATTTCGATGCTAATCGGTTTATTCAGAGTGTCTTAGAAAATACGACAGTACCCCTAATATTTCATACGACACAATGAAAGGTAGCGAAAAAAAAATACATTCGAATTTTACGAAAATAAGGTAATACTTTCGTATAAAAATCCGCTGTAACAATAAAGTTAAACGAGTTAAAGAAATAAAATATAAAAAAAATAGATCGTATAACAACCCATAAGACCATGTTTCAGTGTGAATATTCTACTAGAATAAAAAAAAACGTAAACCATGTTTCATTTTGTTATTTTATAATATAATATGATATATAATAATATCCTCACGCCTTCCCACAAGGGTCCCCGAAGGGGTAGGCACCCACTTTCCGCCAGAGGTATATTAGGTGCCAACGTGACAGATGGCGAGTCCATCGCCGAGTACTCAAGCACAACTATACATACGCCTTTGAATTTCTTCTCAGACGTATGCAGGTTTCCTCTCGATGTTTTCCTTCACCGTAAAGCTCGTGGTGTGAGTACTCACTGTACTTAAGTTCAGAAAAACTCATTGGTACAGTCGGGATTCGAACTTGCGACCTTTGTGTCGCAGGCAACTGCTCGAACCATTCGGCCACCACGGCTTTTTTTGTTATTTTGGGAGCTATTAATTTTAATTCTTCGGCATGAGGACATGTTTACAATACCCGACAACTTCTAGAAGTATACTATTCTACTTATAGACACCCCGTATTAAATTAAAAAAAAATCCAACGATCGAATAATATGTGCCTTACTCGACACACAGGGAGAATAATAGTCCTCACATCCAATCGAGCTCCAGAATAGTCCCATTGCCTTGACGTAGGTGTAACAGAATACAGGTAAATTATAGCCAGTACCCATATTGGAGCGTCGTGTCGCCTGTTTGTTTGTTTGTCTGTTTGTTCGTTGCTTGTTCCACGACGGCTTTGTATTGGCAATTAATCTTGCACTATTCACTGCGCATTCCGATTGGGGATTTATTTCGCTTGCGTAAAAGTACATTGTTGAATGATTGGGCTTTCAACATGACATATTATAGGTTGGATTATTATCGAAATCTTTTAAAAATATAACGAATAGTGACTATGGTCAACGACCCATTTGTGTTTCTGGTGCGGATGGGCGGAAACCCTTTAAAGTTAAAGTAAATTCTTAAAATATACTTCGAAATATATGCGAGGATTTGGTCTAGGCACGAAATAAAATAAAAGCAGCTCTTCATTTTAGAATCATAAGTCATAAGTCATAGAAAGCTGACTGATGTAGAAGCAGGGTTTGACATACAGACCACCGATTTCACTTCATCGACAGTCTGTTTTGACTTTTATTATATTATTTCTTCATCTTCTCACAGGAGTGGAACCTGGAGTACCTACCCCAGGTAGAGATGTAAGAATACTCTAACCCTAAATATACATTTGGGTGCCAACGTTACAGATGGTGAGTCCGTCACCCTTCATCAAGCACAACTATACATATCTTTAAATTTATTATGAAATGTGTGCGACCTTACTTTCGATACTTTCCTTCACCAAAAAGTGTGAAAAATACATACATACATACATACATACATACATATAATCACGCCTATTTCCCGTAGGGGTAGGCAGAGACCACTTCTTTCCACTTGTGATCCTTACATACTTCTTTCGCTTCGTCCACTTTCATTATTCTCTTCATGCATGCTCTTCGGTTTAGGGTTCTCTTGACCTGGCCTTTTCTCAAGACGTCCCTGATTTGGTCTAGACACGTCCGCCTAGGTCTACCCCTTTCAACACTTTCATCCACACTCGCCTTATACCCTTTTTAGTCAATCGTTCTTCATTCATTCTCTCGACATGGCCAAACCATCTCAGCATACCTTTCTCAATTTTTGTCACTACATCTTCTTTCAGACCACAACGTTTCCTTATCACTGTCCTTAATCTACAGTCGGGATTCGAACTCGAACTACATGGCTACGTTTTTGTACTTAATATTGTCAAAGACAACGCAACACCCAAGCATGTTTGTGGATGTGGCGCAATAGGTCTAAAATGTATCAGTTCATGATAAGTGAGAAGAGAGACTTGCAGGGTAATAGTAATGCGCGAGCGATACACTGATTTTGCAAGCGTCCTTAGGCGGTGATAACCGCTTACCATCGCGGGCTTGTGTAATAAAAAAGTCTACAGAAAACCGGCGATCTTCTCTCTGCCTACACGGTGAAGAGCTCACCCCGATATTATGTAAAAATAGATCCTCACGCCATCCCATAAGGGTCCCGAAGGGGTAGACAGAGGTGTATAGGTAGTACCCAGTCACCCACTTTCCGCCACAGATATATTAGCTGCCAACGTGACAGAAGGCGAGTCCATTGCTGACGTCTTTGAATTGCTCCTCAGACGTATGCAGGTTCGAGGTTTACCTTCTCCTCTCGATGTTTTCCTTCACCGTAAAGCTCGTAGTGTGACTAATCACTGTACTTAAGTTCAGAAAAACTCATCGTCACAGTCGGGATTCTAACTTGCGATCTTTCGTCGCAGGCAACTACTCGAACCACGCGGCCACCACGGCTTTTATTACCACTGGTATTATGTTGTCAAATGTCAATGTATACACTTGGCCGGCTAGTGGCAACGCTTACGCCAAGTCACCGTTAGTCATCCATTAGAAGCGGAGTATGCGACAGTATCATTGTGTTACACAATTTAAGATCAGACTTGCTTCCTCTATCAATTCACATCATCACTTATTTACGCGTAATTTTGGAGGTTACCTAGTTTTGTACACTTACTGGCAAATACGTTTCTCGCCTTCTTTACACATGTCTGACTGAAATATTGTGTACTTCAAGTGTTTATGAAAATGCTATTATCAACTATTTATTGGAACTTAAATATACCTACGTTGAATGAGTCTCCGAATTCTTCTCAAATGCAGGTTTCCTCTCGATGTTTTCCTTCTGTAAACTTATCTAGCTTATTTCTTACAACCCTTCTCTTGTTCTTGCCTTGTGTTCTGAGAAGAGTCTCCTTCTGATGAAACTATAATGATAAAACACAATCCCAATAAACTGAGATACTCAATTTTACATTGGTTCCAATTTGTAGTCCCACGGAAGGGTGTCAAGATGACTGGCAGCTTTGCTCTCGTCCAAAGAATCAACATTGCCATACAGCAGTTCGAAAAAGTAGCTTATGTATTTTCCTGCTAGAATCGGTTCAGCCGCTATGCCGTGAAAAAGCGACAACATCTAAACGTCTAAACTTACAAACGTTCGCCTTTATAATATTCAGAGTCCTAAACCTCTAGGTTTCGCTGAATCGATCTCTGAATCTGGCTGTTTTTTTATTTAGCCGAAAGTTTTTAACTTTAACAATCAGCCAAATCGATTAGCCGTGTTGCCATAAAAGAGCAGCAAACATCCAAACGTCCAAACTTACACCTTTATAATATTAGTAATATAAATGCCAACGATAGGCACATTTCACACCATTTGACATAAAATCTGGCCATATTGATTAATGTCAGTGTCTTGAAGTGTACAGATAAGCAGCAAATACCAGTCGGCAATAAAATTGATTGCGAACAAACACAGCATCCTGCGAGCGAGCGGCCGTGCGCCCACGCATGCCACCGCTCGCGACATTGGCTACTTTTATTTTAACTCGATTGTTATATGACGGGTCGGAATTGTTAGTTATAACAATCATTTTAACAGAGCCAAGTTAAGCTTAAATAAGCTGCGGTCCATCTTTTGCGCAAATACCTTTTTAAATAATTACTAGGAGTAAGCTTAGTGGAGAGTTGGTATGGGGTATCTACATAATATATATATAGCATATGGCTTATTAAGAAAGAGTCCAGAGAGAACTCTATACTCTCTGCCTGCCCCGTTAGGGACTCGGCGTGATGATATGTATGTATATCGTTTTTTGATTTGGGACGTTTTGTATCAAATTGTCCCAAACCATTTAATATTTATAGAATGAAAAAAAAGTTGCGAAAAAAAATGCATTGTGAATACTTAATACTACGGCTCATTTTTTTTATACCACATGGGTGGCAAACAAGCATGCGGTCCGCCTGATGGTAAGCGGTTACCGCCGCCTATGGACGCTTGCAACACCAGGGGTATCACTCCCGCGTTGCCGACCCTGCAGGAATCTTTTCACACCCTTCTTGTAGAACTCCATGCTGTACTCTCCAGGGAAACCTCAACGGGGAGCTCATTCCACAGCCTGAACGTTCGCGGAAGCAAACTCCTTTGGAAGCGCACAGTGCGAGACCTTTGTGGTTCCAAGGTATGGGGATGCATTCCCCGTCGATGGCAAGGGGTGCGGTGGTAGAATTTCTCATAGCATGAGCAAATAAAGAAGATTGAAGTACAGATAACTAATGAGACATTTACTATACGAGAGCACAAAATATAATTAAAGTCTTCTAATAGCTACCGTGGATCCCGATACCATAATTCAATAAGACCCATTTAATGTCCAAAAAACAAATTACGTGAAACAGACAAATGGGGGAAGTCAAACACCTTAGGCTCATAAATCCCAATAGTATCGGGCATAATTTAATCGCGTCTCTCGATTCTGAGCCCATAAATAACTAAATTTTAACATTTTAAAAACGAAACAAAACTTTTAATACGCCGTATCGGGTATAAATCACTGGAAAGTGGCATATTCGTCTTAGGTGGTATCACATCCTTTGCTGCCTGCAATCTAAAACGAACATTCACTGGAAGAGTATAGGATTCAATTTCACATATTGATTGAAGTTTGTGGTCCCTAAAACACCGTTAAGGCAAATTGAACTGAATGCAAAGTACAATAGGGTATTATTTAAGATTGGCTTTTTGTTTAATTTCTCATATAAATCAATGAGTTTCGGTGTTTAGTGATCGCCGATAACCAAGTATTGATATAGCTTCGAAGGTGTTTTGAAATCTCGTCTGTCACGCCGAATTAACCCTGTGTGGAATGTTGGAGATTTTGGCTTAATAGGGATTAAGCAATTCCGATTGATCGCTGGAAATATAATAGACAGTATAAAACACTAAATATTACAGATAAAATCACTCGCCGCGTCGGTCTGTCTGCTCGCAATAGACTCAAAAACTACAGAACGAATCTGCATGGAGTTTTCATCAAAAGACAGATTAAATCGCAAGGAAGTTTTAGGGTTTTATGATACTTTGCTAAGATTTTGTGGAAATTGGTTGAAATATGGTGCTAATTATTAAAAATTTCGCAAAAAAGGGGCAAGACCCCCTAAACCCACTTGAAATATAACATCACAATGTAGTCAAAAGAAGTGGGTCGCTATTTTATAACAATCTAAATTACTAAGAGCGAACTTGGTGACCAATTATAGATCGATAGGTCGCTTGAAACGCCAATATTGCAAGTCTTAGCAAGGCAAAAATCCCTTGATGCAGTGATTAATCACACAACGAGCTTTACGGTAAATGGAACCTAAATACTTTTGAAAATAAATTCAAAGTTCTTTGTATGTATAGTGTTTGAGAAACTGCAATGGACTCGTCATCTATCTCATTAACACCTAAATATATACCCAACGAACTGAGGGTATGTTACCTACACCTCTGCCTACCCTTCTGGGCTTTTGTGAGCGACGTAAAGATATAGAAATATTCTGAATTACCGATCAAATTATTACATCTACTGCAATTTGTGTTCAAACAAAGAGTCGGACCATATTTTGAAGTAGTAATTTCCAGTTATCTCGTTGGTTCATATCCCAATTTATAGTCGCATAAGGTTACACAGAAAGAATAGGGCGCCAGTTCTCTCTAGACTTACGGACCTCTTTCGGTTCATCCACATTCATCAGTCTCTTCGTACGTGCTCGCCGGTTTCGCATACTCTTGACGTTCCTAGTGTCTCAACGAATAGATTTTTCAAGAATTGTGACACATTGCATCATTGAGTAAGCACGTGAAACGTTAAGCCAGGCGAAATCTAAATGCGAAACACATATATCAACATCAATAGTAAATTGAGTCAGATTTGCAGGATCAATAAATAGTTTTGATATAAATGAATCAGTCAACGAGTGAAGTGCGATTTTACATCAGTAGGTAAATATCAATGCGAGCCAAGTATCTTAATAGCATATCTGGAGCATATGAAATAAATCTAAATCTAATCTAAATGATTAATGTTAAAAGTATGAGAGTAACGCATGTTACGCTGGTTTGGACATATAGAAAGGATGGGTGAAGAAAGATTGACGAAATAGATATACAAAGCAAGTGTGTGCAAGAAGAGGCAGAGGAAGACCACGTTCCAACTACTTGGATCAAATCGATCGGACGCCCAAGGACGGGAACGTCAAGAATACTCGAAACTGACGAGCATGTATGAAGAGACTGATAAATGTAGACTACCTACCTACCTACCCCATTAGGGACTCGGCGTGATGATATGTATGTGTATGTAGTAACGTTAGTCATTGATTTAGGAAGCCCAAAGCGGATGTCAAAATTAGGTCTCTAGAAGACTTTGGACAAATAAATACACTTCCCACTAGATGACGGTAGCAGCATTTTAGATCGCGCCATTATAAGCATATTCATATTTGGTTAGGTAAGGTAAAACAAAATGGCGATGGACTCGTCATCTGTCACGATGGCACCTAAAATATATCTCAGGCGGGTACTGCCTATATACCTCTGCCTACTCCTTCGGGGACCCTTGTGGGAAGGCGTGAGGATATATAATATATTCATTAATTCATTAATAACTTTTTTTTTATACAATAAGAGTGGCAAACAAGCATACGGTCCACATGATGAAGAACGGCTCCCGCAGCCTATTTACGCTTACAATACAGAAGTATCACTTGCACGTTGCCACTCTATGTTCGGAGAGTTATAAGGTGATTAATCCCTCTGCTGCCAACACAATTTAACAATCCTCCCCTTACCTTATTCACCGCGTAGGAACACAACACAATAAATTGTGTTATTTGGCTACGGACTTCTGGTGGAGGTCCTGCCCCAGTCGGGCAGCTCCAAATTCGAACGGGAACCCCGTAATACCCTACTTCTCTTAACTTATATGGAAATATTAATATGGAACTTAATTAATATGAAAACATCTTACACAAAATTTTTTTTCTTTATTCGAACCCGCTGATATCTACTACAGGATTTGAAAGGAATTTTCGTATTTACCGGATTATTACATACATATCATCACGCCAAGTCCCTAACGGTTAGGCAAAGAGTACAGAGCGCCAGTTCTCTCTAGACTTACATACTTCTTTCGCTTCGTCCACATTCATCAGTCTCTTCATACATGCACGTCGGTTTCGTGTAAGCTTAACGTTCCCGTCCTTGAGACTCCGATCTATTTGATCTAGGTAGTTGGAACGTGGCCTTCCTCTGCCCCTTCTTGCACATACTTTTGCTTTGTATTTATACCGGATTATTGATTCCTAAATAGCACCATCATAATCATCATTAGCAATAGGATAATTACGCTACTATTCAAAGAAGCTACAGTTACAAAGGTAGCCAGCGCACACACAGTTAGAACAAATTATAACATTATTAGTAAAGAAAATATCGTTCTCAAATATTTAAGATGAAGCGGGGAACATAAAACGCATTCTTACGGCAATAAACACGTTTATAAATTCCTTTAAACGGCCGAAAGAGGCTGCTTTATCAATGATATCGATAAATTCGATGGGGATACCACGTGATATAGTGATATCGTTTGCGCCAGTATTGATCTGTTTTATGGTTATTGGACAGTTGGTAGAACTGAGGGAGATTTGGGATGACATGGACAGGAAACGGAGAAATTATTTGTTTGTAACACATCTTTAGCTTTTTTTTATCGCATTTGACCAACTGTCCAAGATAAATAAAAGTAGTCTGTAAATAAATAAATAAAAAACAATTATAATAAAAATATCTCTCTATAAAAGACGATGACGATGACGACGAAGATGCAAATTTGTATGTTTGTATGCGCTCAGAAAATACTAAGCCGATTTGAAACAATGTTTTTTGCATTCGATAGCCTGTTTATTGATAAAGGCTTGAGGCTTATCGTGGAACTAATTAAAGCCATCCTACAGAGGTCTCCGAAGGAGTAGGCAGAGGGGTGTAGGTTTTGAATAATTTCTCAATACGTATGCAGGTTTTCTGACAATGTTTTGCTCCAACGTAAAGCTCTTGCATCCTTAAGTTCAGAAAATCTCCTGCGCTCTAATCTGCAAACTTGATGTCGATGACGACTTCTCAAACCATTCGGCCAATACTTTTGACATACATACATACAGATCATCACGCCGAAACACTTTCAGTGTAGGCTAAGAGGATAGAGGGCTAGTTCTGCTTAGACCTATGGAGTTCTTCAAGAAGGGTGTGAAAAGATTCCTGCAGAGTTGGCAGCGTGCGAGTAATACCCCTGGTGTTGCAAGCGTCCATAGGCGGACCGCATGCTTGTTTGACACCCGTGTGGAATATAAATAAAAAGAAAAAAAACCTACCTCCTTTGAGGTAGGTTTTTTGAAACCGACCTCTTTCGAGGTAGCCAAATTTCGATGATAAACGAGAGACAGACAAACGAGTATATTATAAATTGTGTTTTTGTTACCAGTCCCGTATGTATTTTCATCTGCCTTTAGAACAAAAACTGCTATTCTTATGTTAAAAACAACTTTCTTTTTATTCGTTTGCATATAACCATTATCCATTATAAAATCCATCGCATCCACTAGGTATATCCACATTAACACCGCCGTATCGACGACACTGTATCGTTATATTTATCGTTATCGTTATTATCGGTCGTTATATCGTTATTAACGATCGAAAGAACAGAAATATAAACATTAATCGCATTTATGTGTACCCGCGACGACCAGTAATCTCTAAATTAAAGTTCACATACGTCTTGATACTTTATATTGCAATACGGTCACTATTAATATTCCAAAAGGATTAAATATCGTTGATACTTGATTATTTTACTTATAAAAGTCAGTTTCAATAATCCTTGTGAGTTCAAACCCCGGGGTGGGCTACAACTAGTTTGTCTGAACTTAAATTACCTGTAGGGATTTATCATACCACAAGTAATGGGGAAGGAAAATATCGAGAGAAAACCTGTATACCTTTGGGAACCACCACACACGCACTCTTACCCAAACACACACACACACACACACACACACACAAACACACACAAAAGGAGAATACAGTTTGTATAATGTGAAATGTAAGTATAGTCTACTTTTATAATGCAATTAAGATTATTATTATTATTGCTATACCATTGAGATGGAACTCAAAGACGTATAGTTAGTCGCGGAGAGACAGTGACCTATAAATTATTATTAACGTTGGCACCTAATATATATAGGTACATATGTATCTCCGGCGAAAATAATACTGGTGTTTTTACACCAGGATCGGATCCTCGGATTCTCGTGGTGGATCCTTGGTGGATATTTACAATGGTGATCAAACCTACGACCTTGGCGGTACTTTTGACGGACGGACCATAAGGATCAAAATGCAAATGAAAAGAAATTGAAACGGAGTTTATTTAAGAACGTCATAGATACATTTTATATTATCATGTTAGTATCAAGTGGGTGTGTGGGTACTACCTATACACCTCAGCCACCAGCCTACCCCTTCGGGGACCCTTGTGGGAAGGCGTGAGGATATTATATATTAGTATCCCAGAGAGTAGAAGTCTTACATCTTTTGATGTGGTCATGAATAATGTCAGTCAAAAATATTGCGTAAACTCGTAATTATTGTATGAAGACGAAATAAATAAAAAGTACAGTATTTACAAAAAAAATCGTTGTTTTAAATATATATATTATATTTATATTCCATTATTCAATATTTATATTCATATTGGGGATCACAGTGGAAGCGTGCACGTCGCGATTCCTGCCAGCCCAGAGGGCTGCAATTCCACTCGATGCGCATTGGCCGGACGGCTGTTAGGGCGTGCCCCCGAGGCGACGCGCACCAGTCCGTCCCCGCTGGTGCGAAAAATTCAGCACAGTGCGGCGATGGGGACCGCCACCCATCACGCGGAGTGCCTCACGGCGGGGGGTGGAGTGTGGAGTGTAGGATGGGTGTATGGAATGTAAGAGGAGGTATGGCTGATAAGATGAACGAATTGATCGATGTTATGACAGAGAGCGAGTTAGATGTTGTGTGCTTGTCTGAAACCAAGCGGAAGGGTAGTGGAGTAGACGAGCCCCCGGGCGGGAGTTTAGTGCTGTGGTCAGGAGTGGCAAACACCGAGCACGCCTGCCAGGGAGTGGGAATTCTACTATCCAGCCGCTTGGCAGAATGTATGATAAGTTATGATGCGGTGAGCCCCAGACTTATTTGGGCTCGCTTTAAAATAGGCCTTACCCGACTATTTTTAGTCGCGGTGTATGCTCCGGTGGCCTCAGCGGACACTTGCGACCTGAATAAGTTCTGGGAATGTGTGAGTAATGTTCTAGAGACGAAAGAAGGGAATGAAAAGCTGATTATTTGTGGTGATCTGAATGGATGGGTCGGGACAGCCCGTAAGGATTACGAGGCAGTACTCGGCAAGTATGGTGATAAGAGAGTGAACGAGGCAGGCAAGCTGATATTAGATGTATGCATGGAGAGAGACCTTTTTGTGGCGAACACCATGTTCGACCACAAGAGGATTCATCAGTATACATAGGAACGGAAAAATGAGCGAAGCATGATAGATCTGTTTCTAATAGATCAGCGACTCAGAACACAGGTGATGGACACCAGGGTGTATAGGGGAGCCGACCTGGGAACGGACCACTTTCTGGTTATAACTAGAATAAGAGGTCTGTTCGCGGGCTGGCGATCCCGTGCTGGGGGTCCCTGTTCTGCAGTCGCAGACCGCATCAAAAGCTGGAGGCTTCAAGATGCGGCTATTAGAGACAGATATCAAGAAAGGGTATCTGAACAGCTAGCCTGTCCCCCGAAAGATGTGTTTGAGAGTGTCGATGTTTGTTGGCAGTTCCTTAAGTCCAGCATTTTATGCGCCGCGAAAGAGGTTTGTGGCATTTCGAAAGGGCGGACAACCAAAAATGGCGATGGTTGGTGGGATGATGAAGTGAAAGAAGAAGTTAAAAAGAAGAAGGATGCAAGGCAAGACATTTTGGCTATGTCCAGCTCAAGTGAAAGTATGAAAGAAAAGATGAAAGAAAAATATCGCCTGCAAAAAAATCGTACGAAAGAGATAATAGCTCAGAAGCGTGAGAGGTTCCAAATGACTGTAGACGAAAAACTGTCGCATAATTTCAAGGACAATGCAAAACTTTTTTGGAGAGAAGTTAAGAAGTCCAGAAATTGTGTTACAGCCAGTAGTAGGATGAATGTGATTATTTCGAAGGACAATGACATACTTACTGACAAAACTGACGTCCTCAGGCGATGGAGTGAATTCTACAAAGATATGTATGATGATGATGCCGCTGATCTACTCATAGAGCTGCCTCCAACAGAATCTGTCGAGGATCCTATAGCGGATAAAATAAGTATGGAAGAGATTGTAAGTGCGATAAGAAGTCTGAAATGTGGAAAAGCTGCGGGAATAGATGGGATTACGGCTGAGATGATCAAGTACGGTGGACCAGCGGTCTGGGACGTCATCTATTTGCTATGCAATCTTTGCTGGGAAAAGGGTGATGTTCCGGACGACTGGAGGCGAGCAGTCATCGTGCCTTTCTATAAAGGAAAGGGATCACGATTGGACTGCTCCAACTACAGAGCCATCAGCTTGGTCAGCTTAGCTAGTAAAGTGTACACGAAGATCCTGACGATAAGAATGCAAGAGCGATCCGAAAGGTTTCTCTGGGAATCCCAAGGTGGATTTAGACCAGGAAGAGGATGTATGGATCAAACCTTCTCGCTTCGCGGAATCGCGGAAAAGTTTTTGGATATTAACCAAAGGGTTTTCTGCGCTTTCGTCGACTTAGAGAAAGCATTTGATAGAGTCGTACGAAAGGAACTCTGGGACGTGTTGCCTGGATATGGAGTGAGCAGTTCCCTACTGCATGCCGTGAAATCACTCTATAGTGATAGCGAGGCGTGCGTTAGGGTTAACGGTGAGATGTCACCCTGGTTTGATGTGAAGTCGGGGGTCAAACAAGGGTGTATCATGTCTGCCTGGCTGTTCATTATATATCTAGATAACTGTCTGAGAGCACTAAGAACGAACGGATGTGGAGTGAAAATGGGAAACTTAGTGGTCAACTGCCTACTATACGCCGATGACGCGGTTTTACTGGCGTCATCAGAGGGCGAACTGCAGTCACTAGTTACCATAATGAAAGAAGAATGTGAAAAGAAGGGGCTGCGCCTAAACGCTGGCAAGACTAAGGTTCTGGTATTCGAAAGAGATGAACAAGTGACCGAGTGTGCAATATCGGTAAATGGGCAAATTCTAGAGCAAGTGAATGAATTTGTATATCTTGGAAACATGTTCACACGAGATGGAAAGTATGAAAAAGATATTGAAAGAAGGATAACTGCCGGAAATAAGGTGAATGGAGCCATGTCGGCGTTGATGGGCAGTAAAAGTCTGAGCAAGAATGCTCGAGTTGCTGTCCACAACGCGATATTGGTACCTACCTTATTGTATGGCAGCGAATCCTGGGTATGTCAGAGGAAGTATGAAAATAGCTTGAATGCAGTCGAGATGCGATCTCTTCGAAAAATGTGCGGCGTAACGATATTAGATCGAATCCGCAATGAAGAGATTCGCAAATCAACTGGCGTGAATGAGGGCGTGATTGTAAAGATGAAGAAAGGCATGTTACGTTGGTTTGGACACATAGAAAGGATGAGTGAAGAAAGATTGACGAAACAGATATACAAAGCAAAAGTGTGTGCAAGAAGAGGCAGAGGAAGGCCACGTTCCAACTACCTGAATCAAATAGATCGGACTCTCAAGGACGGGAACGTTAAGAGTACTCGAAACCGACGAGCATGTATGAAGAGACTGATGAATGTGGACGAAGCGAAAGAGGTATGTAAGTCTAGAGAGAACTGGCGCTCTATTCTCTCTGCCTACTCCGTTAGGGACTTGGCGTGATGATATGTATGTATGTATGTATATTCAAGCAAAGTGTGTGCAAGAAGAGGCAGAGGAAGACCACGTTCCAACTACCTGGATCCAATCGATCCGACGCTCAAGGACGGGATCGTCAAGAGTACTCGAAGCCGACGAGCGTGTATAAAGAGATTGATCAATGTGGACGAAGCGAAAGAGGTATGCAAGTGTAGAGAGAACTGGCGCTGTATACTGCCTGCCTCATCACGCCAAGTCCCTCGTCAAGGTCGTTAGGGACTTGGCGTGATGATATGTATGTAAGTATATTATATTGTGTTCACGCCATAACGTGCAACAAAATATTTATTTATAATTTGGAATTTACTCTTTCTACGAACACTAATCTTTAATACCAAATTATTCATTTAAACGGACAACAACCCTGTGAAGAAACATTTGAAATCAATAACGAGAATAGTTCATTGTCTCAATGACAGTAAAGTACAAGTACAAATGACCGTCAAACAAATTTAAATTGTCAAAGGGACATCGACACGAGCACATCCTTATTACTTACGCACCGTTCTAATGGCGTGTTGATTATTAATTAAAAATAATTACGATTACGACCATATTCAATGACTCTGGTGTTACAGCTATTAACACTTCGGGATGGGGTCGGGAGTGTGGATATCGAGTATCGATTCTTGTTAAGACACACAAACTTATTGAGCTAGTTTTTACACGCTTTATATTAGCTTCACCTGTATGTATGTATGTATGTAACCGACTTCTTTGAGCTCGATTTTGACCCACTTTAAATGGCCAGATTTCGTTCAAACTTTGTAGACTTATCGAGGACCGATGACAATACACTAATAACTAAAAAGTAGAAAATAAATAATAGTTAAAAAAAACTAAAAAACACGCTTTTTATAGAAAACCGAACCAAAAAATAGAAAATAAATTTCGATAATATCTTAAAAAGCGTGGGGTGCTTTTTAAGATATTACCGAAATGATAATCACTCTACTAATATCTGTCAATAAAATATTTATAACTATTGACACCATGCACCCCACGCTTTTTAAGATATTATCGAAATTTATTTTCTATTTTTTAGTTCGGTTTTTTTTAAGGCTAGTTTTTCCGAACTTGAGTACCTACAGTGATAAGTTTGTAATATAGGTAGCATTATTACTAACACTATTTATTAAGTGAGAGAGCCGTGGTGGCCGAGTGGTTCGAGCAGTTGCCTGCGACACAAAGATCGCAAGTTCGAATCCCGACTGTACCAATGAGTTTTTCTGAACTTAAGTACAGTGATTAGTCACACCACGAGCTTTACGGTGAAGGAAAACATCGTGAGGAAACCTGCATACATCTGAGAAGAAATTCAAAGGCGTAAGTATAGTCGTGCTTGAGTAACGGCGATGGACTCGCCATCTGTCACGTTGGCACCTAACATACCTCTGGCGGAAAGTGGGTGTGTGGGTATTACCTAGACACCTCTGCCTACCCCTTCGGGGACCCTTGTAGGAAGGCGTGAGGATATATTATTATATATTTGTTATTTATTTATACTAACACTATGGACTCATGTCTGAAATAATTAATTTGATTTGATTTGTTTAGACAGCTTTACGGTGAAGGAAAATATCGAGAGGAAACCTACATACGTTTGAGAAGAAATTCAAAGGCGTATGTATAGTCGTGCTTGAGTAACGACACTGGACCCGGGTGGCACCCAAAATATATCTCTGACTGTGTGGGTCCCTACCTACATACCTCTGCCTACCCCTTCAGGGACCCTTGTTGAAGGGTCGGAAGAAACGTCTGCAAGTTTTCAGATAGACATCAGCGGACACAATGATATGTACCCTCCTTTTTTCACTCGTGTCGGCCAAAAACATCGATAGAATTGATTGCAGTGCAACTGGGCCATCCCTAGCAGCAGTTCTAATTAAGGCATCGACCGTGCACCGAATGTGTGTGTAATCAAGCGGGTAGCCGTTCGCCTGTTTGCTTTGTAGTTAGATGCGCAAGCGCACGAGTGTTTTACGACCCGTTTTTAAAGTTTCACCATTATCAACGCTTCCTTGTAAACACCGAGGCACCTGGCTGACTACGACTGTTCGGTAGGGGATACCATATAATCTAAGATGAAGGAAACCTGAATATGTTGGAGAGTAAATTGTACTGTAGAGATGTTGTCTTAACCGAGGTGAAATAACACCTTTATTGCGCTGGGTTTATTTCAGAATTTTTGTGATGACTAAAAGAGATATTAATTTATTATTAACATCAATAACAATTGACAGTTGCCAACACTTGACTGATTAGTCACACCACGAGCTTTACGGTGAAGGAAACATCGAGAGGAAATCTGCAACTGTTTGAAAAGAAATTCAAAGGCGTAGAAGGCGTTTGTAACGGTAATGGACTCGCCATTTGTCACGTTGGCACATAAAATATATCTCTGGCGGACAGTAGGTGTGTGGGTACTACCTATACCTACACATCTCTGCCTACCCCTTCTGGGACCCTTGTGGGAATCCAACCAACATGGCAATGCTGCTAGTCTTCTTGGCACGTTGCCTCGGGATACCGATTTGGGTCAAATATTTTATCTGTAAGTAGTTAGTTTCAACTGTTTTTTTGTAAATAAAGCCCACCTCTTTATTTATTATCTTGGTTTAAGTTAATTGTCAATTACAATTTGCATTTCAATCGATAAAGATACGTATTTTAATATCAGCAAGATCAACAAAGGGTAGAGTTAAGGGCTGCAGACTGCAGATTTATGAACGCAAGGGTTCCGCCAAATGGACTTTTCGATTTATGTCCACACTTATCTAAAGATCGTCTTGAAATTTGCTACTTGATACAGATAGCTAGGTTGTATTTGGATGCTGAAAAAATACGGTTTTTCCAAACATCATTTTTGAATCGCGATGGCCGAGTGGTTCGAGAAGTCTGCAGCGCAAGGATTTCTAATTGGAGTCCCGACTGTATCAATAAATAAGTAAGTTTTAACATAAGTTTTTTATATATTATTATATCTTTAAATATACTTACCCACACCACTAGGCCAATTTGTCAAACGTATAAGGTTTTTTTTATACAACAAGAGTGCCAGACAAGCATACGGCCCACCTGATGGGAAACGGTTACCGTAGCCTATTTACGCTAACGATACCGAAGTATCACTTGCGCGCTGCCACTCTATCTTCGGAGAGTTATACTGTGTTGGCAGCATAATAGGACTAATCCCTCTGCTGCCATCACAGTATAACAATCCTTCCCCCTCCCTAAGGAGCTCATTACTGGTAACCTTATTCACCGCGTAGGAACACAATACAATAAATTGTGTTATTTGGAAACTGACTTCCGTAAGGTGGAGGTCCTGCCCTTGGTATTAATATATATATTTTGACATATCAAATCTAACGTACACTCAAAGACGGGAATGTTAAGAGTACTCTAAGCCATCAAGGATGCAGGTATGAAGACACTCAACAATATGCGCTATCATCCGTGCGTTGCCGATCCTAAATATCTTCCTTATATTACAAATATCTGCAGCGGGAATCGAACTCCAGGTCTCAAGTTTCGCGATTGACCAACACACCGGCCGGACGTAGCTTGCTAAAGTGCATTATTTTATCCCAATATAAATCGAATCTACATTCATGCCTCAGTGGCCAATATCCTACTTACTAATATAACAAATTCGAATGTTTGTGAGTTCTTAATTCAGGTTAAAACGATTGAAGCCAATTGGTGGAAAACCGGCAAAGAGATAGGTACATTATTATCTGGATTAACACAGTGTATAAGGCGAGTGTGAATGAAAGTGTTGGAAGGGGTAGACCTAGGCGGACGTGTCTAGACCAAATCAGGGACGTCTTGAAAAAAGGCCAGGTCAAGAGAACCCTAAACCGAAGAGCATGCATGAAGAGAATAATGAAAGTGGACTTAGCGAAAGAAGTATGTAAGGATCGTAGCAAGTGGAAAGAAGTGGTCTCTGCCTACCCCTACGGGAAAGAGGCGTGATTATACGTATGTATGTATTAACACATAGGACTAGCTTACCAAACATTCACCACGGTTTGGTTCTCTAGGCTACCACCTATAATAATATTTCCGTGGGTAAAGCCGCGAGACGCAGCTAGTACACTATAAATTAATAAAAGGTTGACGCAAATTACATACAAAAGCGAATTTTAATAATTTCCAATCGAATATACAATTCACAAGTGTAAAATAATGATGACTGCGCGTATATAGTCCCTTTAATGGCGCATAAAGTTACTTTCGAAGACATAATGAATTTACGACATTAAAAATGTGTCCGGTATGGAGACACGTTTGAGTTTTAATTTCGCATTGAGGTTGTTTATTGAGTACGTTTTTGTTTTAAAATTCGTCCGTTATAAAATTTAATGCATCGATATTTTCGCTTCCCAAATTACATACACCTTGCCTTGTCATACATCAAAGCGATATTGGTAGCCGCTTTACTGTACGGCAGCGAATCCTGGATATGTCAGAGGAAGCATGAAAAAAGCAGTTGATATGCGATCTCTTCGAAAACTGTGTGGAATAACGATGTTAGATCGTATCCGCAACGAAGAGATTCGCAAAACAACTGGCGTTAACGAGGGTGTGATTGAAAAAAATTAAGGAAGGCACCTAATATACCTCTGGCGGAAAGTGGGTGTGTGGGTATTACCTATACACCTCTGCCTATCCCTTCGGGGACCCTTGTGGGAAAGCGTGAGGACATATTATATAATAATATTATTATTATTATAAGAAAGGCGCGTTACGTTGGTTTGGACATATAGAAAGGATGAGTGAAGAAAGATTGACGAAACAGGTATGTAAAGCGAAAGTGTGTTCAAGACGAGGCAGAGGAAGACCACGTGCCAACTACCTAGATCAAATCAATTTCCCTTCACCGTAAAACTCATGGTTTGACTAATCACTAAAGTTCAGAAAATCTCATTGGTACAGTCAGGATTCGAATTTGCAATATACACAATTACTAAATCTACTCTAACTACTCGGCAACCACGGCTCTAAGTTTAGATAAATTGTATATTTATAAATATTTGAATTCATATTAATGCTAGAAGTATCTTTAATTTCATGCTATAAAACACAGCTCTGTCATTTCGAATTTTGGTTCAATTTCATTGTCAGCGCTGTAATTAAATGCATGCATTATTCTATAGACAACCAATAAAACACCTTCGGAGCTCGTACAACAAGTACGCGAATCCCATGACAATTTAGGAGCAGACACCCAAAACAATAGAATGTTATTATAATAATTAGAAACAGAAAATTGACCCCTAGAAAGTACATCAATTAGTGCGAGCAATAAAATGGGACATATTCGAACATCGCTCGCTAAATTGCGACACGGTACGAATTTAGTGCTCGAAAGGGTTCACATAATTACGCTAAGGAATTCCGGCCCGATCGGAGACAATGCCGTTTGAGAATTAAAATTAAGTCTCTCGTATGAAATAGGCACGTAAAGTTATTGAATAAGTAATTAAGGTACAATGTACCAAGTTCTAGAACGACGTAGTGTAGAACGCCCTCCGATCAGGACGATAGGACTGCAGCTGGCAGATGCTGGATACGGCAGGCTGAAGACAGGGCTCTATGGCGCTCATTAAGGGAGGCCTATTTCCAGCAGTGGACTAGACTGGGCTGATGATGATGATGATGTGCCAAGTTCTTAACTCGGACGGAAATCGATCGGACGCTCAAGGACGGGAACGTCAAGAGTATGTGATGAATGTGGACGAAGCGAAAGAGGTATGTAAGTCTAGAGAGTACTGGCGCTCTATACTCTCTGCCTCCTACCCCGTTAGGGACTCGGCGTGATGATAGATATAGATTGTTGGGCCTATGCTATTCCCCCATACTTAAGTACTAATTTTGTAATATAATAATATTGTTATTGTATACCGTAAAATGTAAAATGCATGTGAAACGAGTAACCGTGGAGTTTCTTGTCGGTTCTTCTCCAAGACCAACCCGAACCGTGCTCCTTTTTCGACGTTGTATAAGTGCCCACATCTAGGCCTATGTGAAATAAAATATTTTGATTTACATTATATAACTCTACTTCGTCGAGATTACGATTACTTAAGCGCCATGTACACGAAACAGCATAGGAGCGAAACAGAATCCTTTATCAACAACAAAACACCGCATTACCATAAGGACTTTGCGGGAGCGAACTTTGCTTCGGCAAAGGACATATTTTACCACTCCTTGACTGTTAATAGGCGATAGGATTTTCTGTCCTCGCTTCGAGAGGGTTCGAGAACTCATTAGGGGTATAATTTTCGTAGTAATAAACACCCGGCGATAAATATCAAACCCCTTTTATTTATACGTCTTTGGGGCTTGGATTTGGAGTTTTGGCATATGTATCCTTGTACTTAGTTGCAGTGCGCAAGACGTTCACAGCGTTATGTTAATGTCGAATGAAAGGTAGGAAATACCAATGAAATAAAAGTTCAAATCCCGACTGTACCAATAAGTTTTTCTGAACTTATTAACAGTGATTAGTCGCAATAGCTTTACGGTGAAGGAAAACATCGATAGGAATTCTGCATACGTTTGAGAAGAAATTCATAGAGATAGATAATAGTTGTGCTTGAGTAACGGCATTGGACTCGCCGTCTATCACGTTAGCACCTAAAATATATTTCTAGCGATAAGTGCGTGTTTAGATATTGAACATCTGTTCTTAGCTTAGATAACCCTTTTGGGACGGCGCGAAATTATCAGATATTTTGCAAATTGGTTAAAAATAAAATAACAAAATACAAGTTTTTTCAGAGATGTAAAGTTTATTTACAGTATCTATCAGTTGCAATTAGCAACGACCTATGCCTCGCTACACTAAAAAACTAATCATAACGCGAACGAAGTCGCGTGGGGCAGGTAGTGGGACAACTCTACCCAAATGGAGGTCCTAAGCTCAGAAGCCGAACGTTTAATAATTTCTAGTTGTCGATGGGATCTCATTAAGTCCCCATCGTATTTTAGTCACGATAACATTTCTAATCAATTACAAAGGCAATAAGAGCCTATATTAATGTCACTTTATATTCCATACTGCTCTACAGGGTCACAAGTTCCGAGAAAATTAACCTAAGACATACGTGCATTGGCTGTTTACAGATTTTTATCGAAAGGGGAACAGGTTTAATTTTTTCCGTAGTACCATTAAAAATCTCGTCGTCGATTCGACGAACAATAAAATTTTATGTCTCTATCTGAACGCGTGTGATCGAATACGATAAAATGGTTTCGATACCTCGCTTAGACTTGTAGATGTTGAGGTGTTTCCACTATTACCTTTGATATACTTGCGTTCTTTAAAACTCCATATTACATACACAGTTATGTTATAGGGTCGATGTAAATAATAATATTTTATAACAAGAGTAGCTGCATCCTCGACTTCGTCCGCGTGGAATTTAACAAAGGAGTTATAGTTCCGTTTCTAAAATAAAGTTAGCCTTAGGTACTCCTTTTTACATAAGCCATCTGCCAGTGAAAGTAACATCAAAATCAGTCCAGCTGTTTTAGAGATTAGCCGAAACAAATACATAGACAGACAAAAATTAAAAAAAAATATTTTGGTATATGTTCCGTGTATACATTCATCTGCATTTAGTAATATGCGGTTATTTTAATATTACAAACAGACACCCCAATTTGATTTTTTTGTATAGATGATATGAAATTTGACCCAACATCATAATAATGGCCGTAGCCGACTGTACCAATGAGTTTTTATGAACTCAAGTCCAGTGATTAGTCACACTACGAGTTTTACGGTGAAGGAAAACACCGAGAGGAAAACTGCATACGTTTGAGATGAAATTCAAAGGCGTATGTGTAGTCCTACTTGAGTAACTGCGACGGAGTTTCTAACCATGGAGTTTCTTGCTGGTTCTTCTCCATGGAAGCGACCAACCCGAACCGTGCTTCTTTTTCGACGTTTTATAAGTGCCCACCTGGGCCTATGTGAAATAAAAAGATTTTGATTTTGATTTTGATTTCGATTTTGACGGACTGGTCATTTGGCACTTAAAATATGTTTTTGACGGAAAGTGGGTGGAGTGGGGGGAAATGTAATGTCATAATAACCAAGTTATGTTTAAATCATTTGAGCAGCAAAATCTCATAAAAACATTTTTTTTTTCATTTGAAGTCAAGATCGCTTTCAAAATTACACAAGTTTCCGAGATAAAATTAATAAAATGTACTTTAATTCGAGAAAACATGTAAACTTTTTATAGCTACGATACAAAGTGATTTAGGAGAGTTTATCTAAGACCAGCTCTATTTAACCTACACGTATCTATTTACCTTTTTCAAGTACTGGAGAAGGTTTTCAATTGCTTCAACAATCAATTTGCTTGCCATCACAAGCAAGCACATCTGCAGGGTGAACGGTTACCGTACACAATGGTTTTCACCCGTCAGAATATGTAATAAAGACATATTTTAGGTGCCAACGTGACAGATCCATCGCCGTTACTCAAGCACGACTATACATACGCCTTTGAATTGCTTCTCAGACGTATGCAGGTTTCCTCTCGATGTTTTCCTTCACCGTAAAGCTTGTGGTGTGACTTCTCACTGCACTTAAGTTCAGAAAAACTCATCGGTACAGTCGGGATTCGATCTTTGTGTCGCAAGCAACTACTCCAACCACTCGGCCACCACGGCTATATGATGTCGTTAAATTTTACATAACGTTGCAAAGTGGCGAGCTTACATCTACCAAATAGGTGTCGATTCACAATCGAGATGCGAGATAAGCCTTAACGATCGATATAACGAGTGGCCTGACAAAATGCCACTCGTCCGCTTTAATGTGGACCGGCTCTTTCCATAAATCAGTATGAATTTCGTATACGATATGGGTCTGTGAGGTTTTATATTAAAATTATTGTCGTTTCTCAGAATACTCGCGCTGGCTGTGACGAGTCACCGCGGACTGGCGCGTTCAAAAGCGTGCCATCATTTTGTTCGTTGTAGAAATTACTATTATTAGTAATATTTTAGTATTATAAAAAGCCGTGGTGGAAGAGTGGTTCGAGTAGCCTGCGACACAAAGATCGCAAGTACGCATCCTGACTGTACCAATGAGTTTTTCTGAACTTAAGTACCTACAGTGATTAGTCACACCACGAGCTTTACGGTGAAGGAAAACATCGAGAGGAAACCTGCATACGTCTGAGAAGAAATTCAAAGGCGTATGTATAGTTGTGCTTGAATAACGGGGACGGACGGCTGGTGGAAAGTGGGTGTACGTGTATTACCTATACACCTCTGCCTACCCCTTCGGGGACCCTTGTGGGAAGGCATGAGGATATATTATTATTTCATAAATTATCACCGATAGTGAAAGTGTGTGCAAGAAGAGGTACATACCTACCTCTTTCGCTTCGTCCACGTTCATTAGTATGAAGAGATTGATGAATGTGGGCGAAGACATGCTCGTCGTTTTCGAGTACTTTTGACGTTCCTGTCATTAAGTGTCCGATCGATTTGATCAAGTTAGAACGTGGTTTTCCTCTGCCTCTTCTTGCACACACCTCGTTCACGCCAGTTGTTTTGCGAATCACTTCATTGTGAATTTAATCAGAAATCATTACGCTGCACATTTTTCGATGGTAACGCATCTCAACTACATTTATATTACTTTCATGTTTCTTCTGACATACCTAAGATTCGCTGCCGTACAGTAAAGTAGGCAACACTATCGCGTTGTGGACAACTAGTCGAGCAAGCTTGCTGAGACTTTTACTGCCCATCAACGCCGACACCTTTTTTGTCTTTTTCATACTTTCCATCTCGTGTGAACATTTTTTTGTTTTTTTTTTTATACAACAAGAGTGGCAAACAAGCATACGGTCCACCTGATGGGAAACGGTTACCGTAGCCTATTTACGCCCACGATACCGATGTATCACTTATCGTTGCAACTCTGTGTTCGGAGAGTTACAGTGTTGGCAGCATAATGGGTTTAATCCCTCTGCTTCCAACACAATGTAACAATCCTCCCCCCTCCCCAAGGAGCTCATTTCTGGAAACCTTAAGGAACATGCTTCCTTGATATACAAATTCATTTCTTTTGCTCTAGAATTTGCTTGATTAGCTTGTTCGTCTCTTTCAAACACAAATTGGCTACTCGGCCACCATTGTTTTTAAAAAATAATTTAATAAATATTGTAACAATTATCACGTTCAATGTACTGCCATCGACACGTCCACACTTTCAAGATGCCGAACCAAGATAGAGATACAGCTTTACCGTACGACATACATGCATTATTGCCTACACGGTTTTACTGTAAAATTGGTTAACTAGTTGTATTTACGTTGCGGGTAATTTGGAAAACGGACCGATTAGAAATTGACAACTTTTCCAAAAACAAATGAGTACGTATATATAGTCCGTGCCGTGGTGGTAGAGTGGTTCGAACAGTCGCCAGAAAAACAAATATTGCGAGTCCAATGAGTTTTTCTGAACTTAAGTACAGTTTGTATTAGTCACACCACAAGCTTTACGGTGAAGGAAAACATCGAGAGGAAACCTGCATACGTCTGAGAAGAAATTTGAAGGCGTACGTATATATACCTATTCGTTCCCGAGTAGCGGCGATGGACTCGCCATGTTAAGTTCGCAGTATTACACTTCTAGCCATTCCTTCGAAGACCCTCTCATTATATATATCTCTCAGTATATTTCATTTCTTGTACCGGCAACTTGTCAAATTTATGAAATCACCAATCTGCCTGTAGCACAGTATATTAATAATTAACACATATAAGTGCATATGGCAGCTGGTCACTGTACAAAGTCTTTGAAGTAAACATGTTTGGGTAAACTTCGGTTTTTCCTGAACAGGTGTTGACTCTTTGACCTCTTGGCTTAACGATTAGCCTACATTTTGGTTATTGGGTTTATTTTTCTATGTGTACATAATATATATGTGTCAATTTATATCATTACGCCGCATTACATTTAAAGGTAACTGCATTTATGCAATGTTTATACTTCCTCTGACATACCCAAGATTCGCTGAATAAAATGATAAATAAAAGACAAAAATAATCTTTTATTTATCATTAAATGGTTATTTTATTATAATGTAGTATTTTTGCACTTCTTTCACACATCGATCTTACATAAACTTCTAACTTAAAATACACCAATAAGTACAAAGTACGCCGGTACTTAATGTAATGAACTTAGAACTACACTAATTTAACAGTTAAAGCTCATTTGACAAGACATTAAGTTGGAGGTGTGCTTAACCGTGTTTTAATTGGCTCTCCGGTGAAAAGATCATAATCTATAATAACGGCATATCTAATTGCTTTTATAAAGACTATTGAACTTAACTCCGCTTTCGAGAAACTATTCTTAAAGACCTGATATTAGATAGATCTCAATACTAGCTGAGCTCTATGGCTTCATCCGCGTTTAGGTGATAGGGGCTTCAGCTCGAGACTTTTAGAGTTACATACATATCATCACGCCGAGCCCCTAAAGGGGTAGGCAGAGAGTATAGAGCGCCAGTTCTGTCTAGATTTACATACCTCTTTCACTTCGTCCACATTCATCAGTCTCTTCACACATGCTCGTTGGTTTCGAGTAGGTACTCTTGACGATATCAATACATATATATCCTCACGCCATTCTGATGATCTCTGGTTTGTTGGATTCGTCTAATCAGATAATAGCAGAACTATTAAAATACCGAAAGTGGGTGTGTGCGTACTACGTATTATAAATATTTTTTTTTATATTTTATATATTAACTATCACTACATTCATTGACTTTGGCTGTACGAAGTTTGCCGTATCAACTATGCAAAAATTACTGAACAGAATTTAATAAAATTTGCCACGGAGATAGATTGTTACATAGGATATTTTTTATTTCTTAGAAAATAAATCTAGCAACGATATCAAATACTTGCGGGTGAACCCGCGGAGCACAGGTGGTCTAACGCTTCTGCCAAAAGTGATTTCTTCAACAATTTCCCTACAATCTAAATTCAACTTTACTCCTTGTGGCGTAAGTCCAATTTGCACGACAATGTACTAATTTCCCTGACGTAATTGGCTTGCGTAAACATTGAACGCATTATTTAATATAATTTTTATTAAACTATGTGTTCAGAGGAGCGGAGTTATCAAGAAACTAATCGTCGCCTTTAATGATACTTGCTATCCGTAATTATTTCAAGCGGCACTGTTTTCCTGAGGATCAAGAATAGCTAGATGAGCCTAGATATAAGAGCGTATTTCAAATTATTCCTAAGCCATGCACTTCTAGTCTAGCTATACATGATGTTTCTGTATTCTCACCGTGTCATCATTAAATATCAGCTCACTTTCAAACTCCGAGGAACATACACGTGTGTTGTTTTTGATGGTCTCAAACTCTAATACCCTCAAGATGGATAGACGCCATAAAGAAAACTGTGGGGCCGGACATCCAGACGGCAGTCCACAGCACTTACAACCGCAGCCAATGGAGAGCAAGCTGTTGTGGTCGCGATCCTCAGCACTGAGGGACCGAGAAAGAAGAAGAAACTCTAATAAACTCTAAATTGTTATTCAAGTATATAACAATAATATATCCCCATGCCTTCACAGAAGGGTCCCGAAGGGGTAGGCAGCGGTGTATAGGTAGTACCCACACACCCACTTTCAAGTTTATTATATTATAACTTATATTTAAGGTGCCAACGTGACAGATGGGGAGCCCATCGCTATTACTCAAGCACAACTATACATACGCCTTTGAATTGCTTCTCAAGTGTATGTAGGTTTCCTCTCGATGGTGCTCTTTGGGACCCTTGTGGGAAGGCGTGAGGATATATGATGTATATAATAAGAATTAGAAATTGCACTTTATAAAGAGTACTTAGTGGTCAACTGCCTATTATACGCCGATGACGCGGTTTTACTGGCGTCATCAGAGGGCGAACTGCAGTCACTAGTTACCATAATGAAAGAGGAATGTGAAAAGAAGGGGCTGCGCCTAAACGCTGGCAAGACTAAGGTTCTGGTATTCGAAAGAGATGAACAAGTGACCGAGTGTGCTATATCGGTAAATGGGCAAATTCTAGAGCAAGTGAATGAATTTGTATATCTTGGAAGCATGTTCACACGAGATGGAAAGTATGAAAAAGATATTGAAAGAAGGATAACTGCCGGAAATAAGGTGAATGGAGCCATGTCGGCGTTGATGGGCAGTAAAAGTCTGAGCAAGAATGCTCGAGTTGTTGTCCACAACGCGATATTGGTACCTACCTTATTGTATGGCAGCGAATCCTGGGTATGTCAGAGGAAGTATGAAAATAGCTTGAATGCAGTTGAGATGCGATCGCTTCGAAAAATGTGCGGAGTAACGATTTTAGATCGAATCCGCAATGAAGAGATTCGCAAATCAACTGGCGTGAATGAGGGCGTGATTGTAAAGATGAAGAAAGGCATGTTACGTTGGTTTGGACACATAGAAAGGATGAGTGAAGAAAGATTGATGAAACAGATATACAAAGCAAAAGTGTGTGAAGAGGCAGAGGAAGGCCACGTTCCAACTACCTGGATCAAATCGATCGGACTCTCAAGGACGGGAACGTTAAGAGTTCTCGAAACCGACGAGCATGTATGAAAAGACTGATGAATGTGGACGAAGCGAAAGAGGTATGTAAGTCTAGAGAGAGCTGGCGCTCTATACTCTCTGCCTACCCCGTTAGGGACTTGGCGTGATGATATGTATGTATGTATGTATAAAGAGTACTCGAAACCGACGAGCATGTATGAAGAGACGAATGTGGACGAAGCGAAAGAGGTATGTAAGTCTAGAGAGAACTGGCGCACTATACTCTCTGCCTACTCTGTTAGGGTCTCGGCGTGATGATATGTATCTATGTATGATCTTCGTATATAAACTGTAGCCCTCCTGCCCCATCCAGCATCGAATCCTCCATAGGCACTATTTCATTACGGTAATCGTAATTTTTACGTAATGCCGGGTGCCGCGTGATACCATCGCAATGATTGCGAGTCGGCTGCTGATTGCTAAATGTGCTGCGGCTAAGCTTACCCACGCTCCCGAGTCAGATACACCCCGAAATGTGGTTGAGTTTCGACAAATCGTTTTTATATCAAGGTTTCCATAAACTCTCACTATTTGAGTTGCAACATTGCACTGTTCGATGTTGAAGAAAAGCGTGGTTTGGGTAACTTCATTTTAAAGACTTAAAAACCTTAACGTGTCAAATAGTTACAACCACTATCAGATCGACCGCATATTATAGCTGCCTGAAGGGGTAAGTAGAGTTGTCCACGCGACCACTTTTCACAGGAGATATATTTTAGGCGTGACCGTGACAGATAGCGAGCCATCCAACGCCGTTTTTAAGCACGACTAGTCTCTACACCCTTTGAATTTCTTCTCAAACGTATTTCCTCTTGATGTTTTCCTTCTTTGCTTTCCTTTAAGAAAAATACGTATTAAGCCGAAAATATCAAACACGTATGTAGCTATAGCGTTAGAGTTGCTTTCAATCACGTTTGATCTAAATACAAACATATCATCATGCCGAGTCCCTAACGGGGTAGGCAGAGAGGGAAGAGCGCCAGTTCTGTCTAATCTGACATACTCTTTCGCTTCGCCCACATCCGTCTCTTCATACATGCTCGCCGGTTTCGAGTACTCTTAACGTTCCCGTCCTTGAGTGTCCGATCGATTTGATCCAGGTAGTTGGAACGTGGCCTTCCTCTGCCTCTTCTTGCACACACTTTTGCTTTGTATATCTCTTTCTTCACTCATCCTTTCTTTAAGTTCAAACCACATTATCTAAATATATCTCAGGCGAAAATACGGTATTGTGCCTCTGCCTACCACTTCGGTGACTCTTATGCGAAGGCGTGAAGATATATTTAATAAAAAAACGTATCTAACATTAGTCTGAGTTCCACTATCACTCAAGAGATGACGCCACGAGCTTAGACGAAGCGGCCTCTAATAACATGCGTTCACGCACCGTTTGCGACCGAACTAAATTTATACCGAGGGTAGATACAAATCTGCTTCACGTATCGACGGACAGCCGATCCGAGGGTACGCGATGGCTAAATTAAAATTTAAGCCAGCTGGCTTGTAAGCTATAAATATGTTTGAATGTGTTTTACGTGCAGTTAAAAGAGAGACAATCGATCGATGTGTCACTGGGAGCTGACGAAATTATGTACATACATCATAGATGCGCCTGCGCATGTACGGGTGCCACAGCGGCGTTTTGTTTTGACACAAAGACCTGGGTGTATCACTGTAACTGTAATCTTACTTCTTACTAATATTATAAATGTGAAAGTTTGTAAGTTTGGATGTTCGTGATGGCTTATACCTAGGAATAGGACATAGGCTACTTTTTTTTTTCATTTCGAAAAATCAAAGTTCTAATATTGTGCACATAAGCTACTTTTTCGAACTCCACGCGGGCGAAGCCGCGGGCATAAGCTAGTATTATATATTAACAATATTACATAATGACTTGTTGCGTCCCGCGGAGCCACCTGCGTAGAATTCTATTTTATTTATCGATTTCTTTCAACAAAAAAACAAATAAGTATTTCTTACAATTTAGCCTATGTTACTTGATTGAGATGTTGCTTTCTAGTGATGCAACAATTTTTAAAATCGCTCGAGTAGTTTTTTAGTTAAATCGTAACAAACAAACAAAAAAAAATCATATCAATATAGTTAAGACTAGCTGTCATAGTAGTTAAGATTTGCGTATCTAGTACAATATTGTCTGTCATACGCACAACGTTCCTCTTAAATCACTATTTTTTTTTATGAAAACCGTTCAAAATAGGCCTAATGCAGAAAGCTGTACTCCTCAACACGGCATGCATCGTGAGGGTTCCTCAGACCATAGCCACCAGTTACCTGGGACCCTGGTCCCGATATCCCTGGGCTTGTTTAAATATTTCTTATTTTAAAAAATTATATTATTTTTTATGTATTTGAGAGCCGTGGTGGCCGAGTGGTTCGAGTAGTTGCCTGCGACACAAAGATTGTCAAGGTCGAATCCCGACAGTACCAATGAGGTTTTCTGAACTTAAGTACAGTGATTAGTCACACCACGTGAAGTGAACGTGCGTTTTACGGTGAAGGAAAACATCGAGAGGAAACCTGTATACGTCTGAGAAGCAGTTCAAAGGCGTATATAGTCGTGCTTGAGTATCGGCGAGTCCACCGCCGTAACTCAGACGTATGCAGGTGGCCTCTCGATTCCTTCACAGTTAAGCCCGTGGTGTGACTAATCGCTGTCCTTATCTAATAGTTGTAGTAGTAATTGTTGTTAAATATTGTAGTTAGTATATATGTTGATAGATTCTCTAATAATAATATATCCTCACGCCCTCCCACAAGGGTCCACGAAGGGGTAGGCAGAGGTGTATAGGTAATACCCACACACCACTTCCCGCCAGAGGTATATTAGGTGCCAACGTGACAAATGACGAGTCCATCGCCGTTACTCAAGCACGACTATACATACGCTTTTGAATTTCTTCTCAGACGTATGCAGGTTTCCTCTCGATGTTTTCCTACACCGTAAAGCTCGTGGTGTGACTAATCACTGTACTTAAGTTCAGAAAAACTCATTGGTACAGTCGGAATTCGAACTTGCGACCTTTGCTTCGCAGGCAACTGCTCGAACCACTCGGCCACCACGGCTCTTTTGTTGTTGTTTGTGTCGGTTGATAGATTGAATAATTGTATGGACTTTCATCTGTAATATATGTATCCTAATATAATGTATAACCTAGTAAATGCATCGACATTGCATATGATCACACAAGCATCCATCAATTCATCACCAGACCCATCATCAAGTAGCACAAAGCATTGCCGTGAATAAGGCTCTGTGAACCGTGACCACATACTATATAGGTAGGTACCTTAGAGTAGACAATACGCAGACTGGACAAACGACAATAGAAACAACCTAATGTGTTGGGGGTTGAGGCTAGCTACTATTAATAATAATAATAATAATAAATACCTGGGACAATTCCACACAAATTGACCTAGTCCCAAATTAAGCAAAGCTTGTGTTATGGTAACTAGACAACGATATATTTACTTATATAGATATATACTTAAATACATAGGACACCCAAGACTAAGGTACAAATACTCGTGTTCATCACACAAATATCTGCCCTCAGCGGGATTCGAACCCGCGACCTCAAGTTTCGCAGTCAGGAGCTCTAACCACTAGACCAGACGGTCGTCGTATTACGCCGGGTAAATACAATACCCCCCCTCACAAGACAATAATCCTCAAAGAGATAGAAGTATAACACACTAACTTATTTTTGCCTAACATACATGGCAAATCCGTCGCCGTTTCTCGATGATATACGATTTTTTATATTTTTTCTTAAGTGATTGCAGGTTACCTTTCGACGTTTTCTCTCACCGTTAAGGTCATATGTTTAATTACTGTACTTGTGCCGAAAAACTTCCTGTTACAGTCGGGATTCGTACTTGCAAAAATGTGCTTTGAAAGCGACCATGAGGCTACTTATAAACTGAAATACTATTTTATCTCACCGGCTAGAGTACATCGATCAAATACCGACGGCGACGACCGTCTGGTCTAATGGCTAGAGCTCCTGACTGCGAAACTTGAAGTTGCGGGTTCGAATCCCGCTGAGGGCAGATATTTGTGTGATGAACACGAATATTTGTACCTTAGTCTTGGATGTCCTATGTATTTATGTACATATCTATCTATATAAGTAAATATATCGTTGTCTAGTTACCATAACACAAGCTTTGCTTACTTTGGGACTAGGTCAATTTGTGTGGAATTATCCAGGTATTTATTATTATTATTATTTATTATCGATCAAATAGCGTTTTTACTACCAAAATACACATCTACCTATTTATAACGTAATCTTTGGCACAAAACGAATTCAATAGTCGACCAGTCGACTGGTGGTTAGACACGGTCGGGTGGGTCTCGATAATTGTCGATCTGATTGAGGGAGTTGACGTGAGAGCCTTGGTTAGTACTTTTGGTACATACTGTCATGATATTACCTACTATTCTTCAGCATCATACATATATTAAACATCGTGAACTTAAGTACAGTGATTAGTCACACCACGAGCTTAACGGTGAAGGAAAACATCGAGAGGAAACCTGCATACGTCTGAGAAGCAATTCAACAGGCGTATGTATAGTCGTGCTTGAGTAACGGCGATGGCATCTTTAATATATCTTTCTTTAGCGATTTATATATAAACTGAACAGTTTTTATAAATATATTCTTTAACTTTCTGTATGACAATACCCATTCGGGTTTAATAAAGCTTCTATTGTAACACAAAATGTAAAAGACAGGAAAACAGACGTTTAATTTGACATTTGACATGATACCGACCGGTTATTATATTATCGCAAGGTTTGGTTTTGCCGTAGAATTTATGAAACAGTATCCTTTGTCATTAGGTTATACAGTCCAATATCGTTTAACAATATACTTGGACACTGCCAAGTGTTCTAATGTACAAATACCATACAGGAGAAAAATATCGTGGATAATATGTTAGCGAGGCGATTTGATTAAATATAATTGAGAGAAATTTTCATTTTTATTCAATTCTGATAGGCAGAGAAAATAGAGCGCCAGTTCTCTCTAGACTTACATACCTCTTTCGATTCGTCCACATTCATCAGTCTCTTCATACATAGGTAATCGTCGGTTTCGAGTACTCTTGACGTTCCCGTCCTTGAGCGTCTGATTTGATCTAGGTTAGGTGCCAACGTGACAGATGGCGAGTCCATCGCAGTTACTCACGAAAGTCACTCACGTAAGCACGATAATCACGCCTTTGAATTGCTTCTCAGACGTATGCAGGTTTCCTCTCGATGTTTTCCTTCACCGTAAAGCTCATGGTGTGACCAATCACTGTACTTAAGTTTAGAAAAGCTCAGTACAATTGGGATTCCAACTTTTGAACCACTTGGCCACCACGGCAAATTTTTCCAGAGGAAAATCGCCATGAAACGTAAGGACTTTCAGGTTGGTCGCGTCAAATGTTTCTCACACCAGGCTCACATAATTCGTCGGTAGTTTATATAACCAAGACACGTCCGAACACAAATTGCGTTAATTCAATCGTAGTTGCAACTCTAGTAGATAGATACATATACTTGTGAGCTACAACGTGTCGAGTTTATCACAAGGGATAGGATACATCTCGGAAATATTATTTAATTGGAAATTAAAGAAACATAGTAAAAAACAAATAAGTGTCCATTCAATTACAGGTAACCTAACTAGAGCTAAGTAAAATTAAGATAGCAAAATAAACATATAATTAGCATTAATGGATCGTAGCAAGTGGAAAGAAATGGTCTCTGCCTACCCCTACGGGAAAGAGGCGTGATTATATGTATGTGTGTATAACACAAAAAGGCCAGGTCAAGAGTACCCTAAACCGAAGCGCATGTATTAAGGGAATAATGAAAGTGGACGAAGCGAAAGAAGTATGTAAGGATCGTAGCAAGTGGAAAGAATTATCCGTCTACCCCTACGGGAAAGAGGCGTGATTATATGTATGTACGTATGTGATAACACAAAGATTTAAAATTGCTATCCCGACTGTACCAATGAGTTTTTCTGAACTTAAGTACAGTGATTAGTCACACCACGAAGCTTTACAGTGAAGGAAAACATCGACAGGATACCTGCATACGTTTGAGAAGAAATTCAAAGGCGTATGTATAGTCGTGCTTGAGTAACGGCGATGGACTCGCCATCTGTCACGTTGGCACCAATGTTGGTGTGTGGGTACTAGCTATACCTCTGCCTATCCCTTCAGGGACCCTTGTGGGAAGGCGTGAGGATGTTATTTAACAATATTTTATCATAACAATTTGACACTATTGTCACCAATTTCAAGAAATCCTATGTAGTTTCAACCTCGTGTCTCAGCCTTAGCTATTAACAACTTGTTTCATTTTGTGGTTTCAGGTTCTATGCCGTGGGAACAGTTGAGGATTGTGATGTGATACTAATTTTATATGATTATGAAAGATCCTGCGTTCTAAAGAGTCTATATCCTACTTTATATTATCAAAGCGAATGTTTGAAAAAGATGAAAAGAGGATGTAGACTAGACGCAATTGCATGACATTTGGTACAGTGATTTACGGCGATGGACTCGCCATCTGTCACGTTGGCACCTCAATATATCTCTGGCGGAAAGTGGGTGTGTCGGTACTACCTATACACGTCTGCCTACTCCTTCGGGGACCCTTGTGGGAATGCGTGAAGATATATTTGGCACAGAGATATTACTTACATATTACTTAGATTACATTTGCTGTTTTAAGACAATATCTACTTTATTTTACTCAAGTCAATCAAGTCAATAAAAAATGCGCACTATTTACATATGTGCTTGTCTGTATGTATGTCATGTCATGTATATATGTGTAATGTCTAATCGTCTAATCCACTGAATTATTTGATTTTTTTTTTATACCACATGGGTGGCAAACAAGCATGCGGCATGCGGTAAGTGGTTACCGCCAAATCTGTTTATTGCCCTAAGGGGATGAAAAAAGGTAATGGTAGATGACACGAATAAATATTTTACATAAAACCCTGAGATATGCAAATTCTTTCAATATAAATTATAAATACCATACAAAAAAAGTTCTACAAACACATCATAGTACACCCTACTCACCCTAACGGGGTAGGCAAGAGAGTGTAGAGCACTCTCTAGCCTTACCGACCTCTTCGCTTCCACATTCATCAGTATCTTCATACATGCTCGCCGGTTTCTAGTTCTCTCGACAATCCCATCCTTGAGTGTCCGATCGATTTTATTCAAGTTGGAACGTGATCTTTCTACGCCTTCTTTCAGGCATTTTTGTATTGATTTTATTAATAAGAATGATATTACTGATAAGATGATAATGACGGGCCATAATATATTAACATGAATAATGTACTTAATCAGTTATCTATACATATAATAAAATTGGAGTGTCTGTTTGTAATATTGAAATAACCGCTTTTTACTGCATGCATATGAATATATATATACGGTACATACACCAAAATAAAAATTTTATTTTTTTTGTCTGTCTGTCTGTCTCTCTCTTTGTCTGTCTGTTTGTTCCGGCTAATCTCTATAATGGCTGGGTCGATTTTAATGGGACTTTCACTAGCAGATAGCTGATATAAAAAGGAGTATTATAGGCTACCTTTATCTTATAAAGTAAAATAAATATCCTCACGCCTTCCCACAAGGGTCCCCGAAGGGGTAGGCAGAGGTGTATAGGTAATACCCACACACCCACTTTCCGCCAGAGGTATATTAGGTGCCAACGTGCCAGATGGCGAGTCCATCGCCGTTACTCTAGCACGAGTATACATACGCCTTTGAATTTCTTCTCAGACGTATGCAGGTTTCCTCTCGATGTTTTCCTTTACCGTAAAGCTCGTGGTGTGACTAATTTTAGAAAGTGAACATTATATTTTCTACGCGGGTGGAGTCACGGGCACAGCTAGTTTTATTATAATACTAGCTGTGCCCGCGACTTCGTCCGCGCAGAAAAGTGATATTAAGTAGCATTTTTTTTACCCCCTTAAGGGTAACATTTTTACAAACTTTGAATGTTATATTAATTTATATGTAATCAAGAGCCTAAAAAATAAGTTTCAAGCTTCTAGCTTCAAAAATTATGAAACTTCCATACAAACTTTAATCCCCTATTTCAACCCCTTACAGCCCTTTTTCGCATTAAAAAGTAGCCTATGTCCCTTCTCAAGCTCTAGGCTATATCTGTACCAAATTTCATTTAAATCGGTTCAGTAGTTTAGGCGTGAAAAGGTAACAGACAGACAGACAGAGTTACTTTCGCATTTATAATATAAGTAGGGATTGCCAACTAAATAGAGTGGTGTAGCATAATTTTGTGATTTTATTAGCTTATGGAGATTTGAAACTCGATCGGGCTGCGATATCGTCCTGAGACTCTTGAGAAGAATGTTTAAATACTAAATCTTGATTAATCGATAGACTAAGTCGTAATCGCGGCATTTTCCAGAGGTCAAGATGACAGGCTGTCATGTTTTAAATTAGTCTTATTAATTACTCTCCTCTTTGGTTTCAAATTATATTTAATTATGTATTTTATTTTTTATCTCTTTGAAAACCAACAGATAACTTAGCTTAATATAAATATTTGAGTATTATATACATACATATTATCACGCCGAGTCCCTAACGGAGTAGGCAGAGAGAGCGCCGGTTTCCTCAGATATATATATTTAAGCCGTATATTTTACTAGCTTATGCTCGCGGCTTCGCCCGCGTGGAGTTCGAAAAAGTAGCTTTGGAAATTTTCCTGCTAGAAACGGTTCAACCGCTATGCCGTGAAAGAGCATCATAGTCATACATTATAATATTAGAACATTGAATTTATCAGGAAGAAAAATAAAAAAATGTTGCCTATGTCCTATTCCTAGGTATAAGCTATCACCATTTCAACTTTCAGCAAATCGGTTCAGCCGTTTGGCCGTGAAAGAACCGCAAACATCCAAACTTACAAACTTTCACATTTATAATATTAGTAAGATAATCTGTTTTTTTGTTAATTGCATGACAATTATATACTTTTGTAAGATTGTGTTAATAAAATTGTAATTGGTGTAATCGTTATAGTTAACCATTAAATAAATAA
The DNA here is from genome assembly GCA_945859725.1 of Drepana falcataria. Taxonomy (NCBI): domain Eukaryota; kingdom Metazoa; phylum Arthropoda; class Insecta; order Lepidoptera; family Drepanidae; genus Drepana; species Drepana falcataria. The sequence continues at coordinate 866,428 of OX243941.1, read as the reverse complement.
ATAAGCGTTTACCTAGGCACGTCTTCCCTCCATATGTTGTACATACAGAAATAATATATTTTAGTGTGAGTGTGAAATATACCTATATTAATTACCATTATTGCACATTCATTTGTAAATTATAACTGTGTTTTCTGTTTCTACATACATGCATACATACATACATATCACGATACATACATATCACGATCAATACATACATCACGCCAAGTCCCTAACGGGGTAGGCAGAGAGTATAGAGCGCCAGTTCTCTCTAGACTTACATACCTCTTTCGCTTCGTCCACATTCATCAGTCTCTTCATACATGCTCGTCGGTTTCGAGTACTCTTAACGTTCCCGTCCTTGAGAGTCCGATCTATTTGTGGTGTGAACGTGGCCGTCCTCTGCCTCTTCTTGCACACACTTTTGCTTTGTATATCTGTTTCGTCAATCTTTCTGTTTCTAAATAAAAATATATTAAAAAAATGTATATTAATGTCATAACTCGCTGCCAATGGCACGTCTCGCTGCAGCCGCACTGGTACTAAGAAGATCAACATTCACGTTCCAATACCTAGATCAAATTGATCGGGCACTCAAGGATGGCAACCTCAAGAGAATTTGAAACCGGCGAGCATGTATGTATATAGAGACTGGAGAATGTAAATACCAGTACTATCTTTGCCTACCCGTGTGTCCCACTATATACAGAACCAAGAGAACGCCAGTAGGTACCAATCGCACTTTCCACTTTTGGTTACTTAAACTCCGCGAATCTTTGTATCAAGTGTCAAACATGGACGATAATATTTATTTGGTACAAATTCTGAGTCATCGGCCCGCCATTTTGTATAAATTTGTTGATAGCATCTCCGCTTGGATTCCCTTGAACTATACCTATCATTCCATCAAATCTTGTCATAAAAATGTCCACCACATTATTTTGTTTCTTGTATCCACTTAACATAATCCTGTTACAATTCTGACTGCTATTCCATGAGGAGTAAGGTTCAAAATCTAAGTTTACTCCATTCGAAGTGTAAATATGACATTTTAGTACTAAAATGAAGACTAGTAATTAAGTGACAACATTTAGCACATTTATAAAATCATTAAAATTGTTATCAAAGCGGCTTTTCAGTTCCCACGGTCTTCGTTGGTTTTACTATTGAAGGGTTTCCATACTGTCTGAAAAACTAAAATATACAAACATATTATAATCACGCCTCTTTCCCGTAGGGGTAGGCAGAAACTTTCCACTTGCTACGATCCTTACATACTTCTTTCGCTTCGTCCACTTTCATTATTCTCTTCATACATGCTCTTCGGTTTAGGGTACTCTTGACCTGACCTTTTTTCAAGACGTCCCTGATTTGGTCTAGAAACGTCCGTCTAGGTCTACCCCTTCCAACACTTTCATTTACACTCGCCTTATACACTTTTTTCGTCACCCGTTCTTCATTCATTCTCTCGTCATAGCCAAACCATCTTAGCATCTGTCCGAAAAACTAAAATATACGCTTTTAAATACATCTATATATATCTCTCCCTCTCATCTATCTCACGTCTCATTACCAGATTCACGGTGAAGAAAAAACATCGAGAAAACCTGCATACGTTGGAAAACAAATTCAAAGACGTACAGTTTGAGAAATCTTATGGACTCCCCATCTATCACGCTGACCAAAAAATTTCTCCGGCAAGAAGTGGGTGTTATACCTCTGCCTACCTCTTCGGGGACCCTTCTGGCTGAGCGTGAAAATATATACCAGAAGTGGTCTCAGCCTACCACTTGAAAGTAGGCTTTCAAATCGAAGGACAGCATATAGCGCAATTGTTGGCTGTAAGCTATTGCCATTGTGAAGTACAGAGAAAAAGTAGCGCTAAGTTAACGTATCACAACTTTAAACAGTAGGCCATAAGGTCAAAATTCGTCTAATACCTTAATACAGCTGCCTGTTTTAAAATTGCATATGCGTCAAAAGCAATATGCAAATGTTGCAGGGAAGTTCGCACGGACACTATTGTTTTGTATGGTGTGAATGAACGTCGATAAATATACCATAATGGATGGCACAATGTCTTTTTGTCACAGCTGGAATTGTCAGCCTATATCTGATATCAGATACAACTTGAACACACGTTGTCTAGCTATTGTGAGGTTTGATTTACTGAAACGCGTCGAGATAGATGTTTTCACAGTGAGATTGGCACTCATTTGCCAACTTTTTTATGAATAACTTGTTATCTTCGTGTTTTTAAGGTGGTCCTTTCAGCATTTGACTGTCATCGCACCTCTGGGCATCGACAGGGTAATACCTTGGATCGTTTTCGGCGATGGCCGGAGATCAGACAGTATGTATCTGATGCCATGGAGTTTCGACCACAACTATACCATACGCCTTTAAATTGCTTCTCAGACGTATGCAGGTTTCCTCTCAATGTTATCCTTCACCGTAAAGCTCGTGGTGTGACTAATCACTGTACTTAAGTTCAGGAAACTAATTGGTACAGTCGGGATTTCGAATTTGCGATCTTTGTCGCAGGCAACTACTCGAACCACTAGGCCACCACGATGTTTTATAAACATTGCATAAATTGTTATTGTAAATGAATTTACTTACCGTGTCAAATACCTATTTGAATGGAATAACTGGTATAAAGACTTAACAATTCTTGGCAAAACAGGAAAATAAAATCGAAACCCTGGTAGAACAATAATATCTCCTTGACCCTCACGATTGAACACGACAATCGGAGGCTCGTTACCGTGCGCAACCAACCAGCAACTTATTTGTGGTGAACACATCCTCAAACGTGGTCGTTACAATCAATACACATACGTAGATTGGTTGGGTTATTTTTAGCATGGTTTTATTACAAACTGGGTGTCCTGGCTTTACCTGCTTGGTTTCATTGGTATAAATTTGGTTATGATAGATGATAGGTATTCTAGTATCTATCTTTTATGTGTCCCACGCGTTATAATAGACTTACTCGTAATGTAAACTGGAATGTCTGATACTGAAGACCCCCTCCGAAGGCAGGGATCCTCCGGGTAGGCAGAGATGTGTAAAGGACCCACACACCCACTTCGCCGGCAATATATTCCAGGTGACATGAGCTGTCCCTCATCAAACATATTTAGCTAAAATATTTTCTCAAAATTCTTGTTGCTTCAAATCATCCAATCTTATGAATCCATCCAAAACGGTTCGGCAAAAAAAGGCAGCACCAGACGGCCGTTTTTTCAAAGCTGACTGCGAAGCTTGAGGTTGCCGGTTCGATCCCGCTGAGGGCAGATACTTGTGGAATAAACACGAGTATTTGTACCTTAGTCTTGGATTTGCTTTGTATTTACGTATAGCTCTATCTATATAGGTATGACATATCGTTGTCTAGTTACCATAGTAGCTTAAGTTGAGGCTATGTCGATTATTGAATTGTCCCTGTGTATTTATTATTATTATTTATTTCCAGCTAGAGGGTGTCACGCGTGGCTGGCACTGCGCGGTGATATAATGGTGATTGTCATGGCACTATCCGATGCTTCGTTTGCTTCCTGTCTGCTCCTGGGTGCGAGCCTTGTCAACGATGCCTTTTTTATACCACAATGGTGGTAGACCTGATGATATGCGCGTCTTGCCACACCAGGGGAATCACTTATACAACATAGATATATTCTAAAAAAATGTTTTTATATTTAGTATGTGACATTCAACAAGTTCCCTGTGTCCCTGAAGTTGAATAAAGGATGAACTTTCGATGTTGATTTTTATCCTGTAATTAAGTAATGCAAAGTAAGAATGGTAAACTTAGTAAGCATGTGTTGGCTGAACGGAATGGGATATAATTTGGATAGTGATAGATTTATATCACTTTCTATGTCAGTGAAAAAAACTAGAGATTAAATCGTAAAATACGCGAGTGAAACCTCCAACTCCATTCGGATGTTCTGGCTTGATTGAGTAATAAACTTCTTGGAAATTTTAAAAACTATAATATTAGACAGAGTAGTTATAAAACACAGAGAAACAGTTATAAAAGAAAAAAACAGAAAAAATAAATTTCAACGCTTTCCTATATATGTCCTCGATAGGGTAGGCAGTGAGGTCTCAACACATCCACTTATGCCGGGGATATTTCCATCGCCGTTTCTCAAGCACGTCTTCTCAAACGTATGCAGGTTTCCTCTCGATGTTTTCTTTCACCGTAAAGCTCGTGGTGTGACTAACCGTAGTTTAAGAAATATTTCAGTTCAAATAACCCTTATGAACATTTGTTGCAAGTTCATTGAAGCAGTTTAAAACAAACATTTATTTATTATCGCAACGCCTGGCTTCGCTCTAAATGATAATCGCTCGGAATCAATCAAACCCCCACCTTTGCCGACAGTTTGGTTATGGCCCGTTGTTCTGGACCTAATGAGCCGGCACACCGCGTAGTTTTGGTTAGTTTAACATCATTGTTGGACAGCCAAGGTGACGGGTTAACCATCCGAGACACAGGATAGCCTTATACCGACTTTTTATTTTAAACTTTTTAATTAGTTTAAATTATGCTTTTAAAATGTTAAGCGGTTATCGTAAGCTATACCTGAACAATCATTTGCGTTTGCCGACCTTTTATTCGATGGACTTGCGGTGCTCAACACATTCTTTATACGTTTAGACACATTCTTTATACGAGAAGATATTAAAATAATGTTTTATCACTGTAAGTGAATAACGGCGATGAACTCGCTATCTGTCACGTTAGCACCTAAATATATCTCCTGTGAAAAGAGTGTGCTACACTCGTCTAACCCTTGTTGAAGGTGCAATTTCGCCATCTAACACGTTAGCACCTAAAATATATCTCTGGCGGAAAGTGGGTGTTTGTCTAGTGCCTACACACCTCTGCCTACCGTTCGGGGACCCTTGTGGGCCTATAGATACATATTATGTATTATCGCGATAAATTTAAGAGCTGAGCTCTTGTCCGCGTCTCTGATGCAGTCCCTTCCATTGGCATCTGTCCTGCGCAACCTCTTAATTGTAAAATATACATATTATGTTTATTTTATTTATATATATCATCAATAATTTATTATCAATTTATTAATACTAAAATATATTTTATATATATATTTTATTATTAATAAATTGATAATAAATTATTGATGATACATTTTTTATGTATTGCATATTTTATGTAAGAGATTCGTAAATCAACTGGCGTGAATGAGGTCGTGATTGTAAAGATGAAGAAAGTCATGTTACGTTGGTTTGGACACATAGAAAGGATGAGTGATGAAAGATTGACGAAACAGATATACAAAGCAAAAGTGTGTGCAAGAAGAGGCAAAGGTAGACCACATTCTAAATACCTGGATCAAATCGATCGGACGCTTAAGGACAGGAACGTCAAGAGTACTCGAAACCGACGAGTATGTATGGAGAGACTGATGAATGTAGACGAAGCGAAAAAGGTATGTAAGTCTAGAGAGACCTGGTGATCTATACTCTCTGCCTACCCCGATAGGGACTCGGCGTGATGATTTGTATTGTATGTAAATATATCCTCACGCCTTCCCACAAGGGTCCCCGAAGGGGTAGGCAGAGGTGTATAGGTGCCAACGTGACAGATGGCGAGTCCATCGCCGTTACTCAAGCACGACTATACTGCCTTTGAATATCTTCTCAGACGTATGCAGGTTTCCTCTCGATGTTTTTCCTTCACCGTTCAGCTCGTGGTGTGACTAATCACTGTACTTAAGTTCAGAAAAACCCATTGGTACAGTCAAGATTCGAACTTGCGACCTTTGCGTCGCAGGCAACTGCTCGAACCACTCGGCCACCACGGCTGTAGGTATTGTATGTATGTATGTATTATTATTAGTCCCCGGTACAGCGACTCCTGTATGCAATTAGGCACACGGATCGTGACAAACAGAGGCACAAACATGAAATTACTGTCTATTATCCGTTATTAGGTAAATCATCCAACTGTGATCGACGACAGATCAGAGAGATAACGTGTACTCAAGATAGCAATGCGCATACGCACGAATGAGGAGGCTATTATGTCATTACCCAGCTATTAAATTGACTTGCAGCGTAATGAAGATAAAGAAAATATGTTTTAATGAGAATGTAGTATCGTCACAAGGGTTTCCGAAGGGGTAGGCAGAAGTGTGAAGTACCCACATTCACTTTTCGTCGGAGATAATTGTAAGAGATAATTATATTTGATGTGCCAACTATAAATACGTTTTTGAATTTCTTCTCAAACGTATGTAGGTGTCATCTAGATGTTTTACTTCACCGTATAGCTCGTGGTGTGACTAATCGGTCGGGATTTCAATTTGCAATTTCGTGTTGCAAGCAACTGGAATCACGGCCACCAGTTTATCCCTCTCCGGATCTATTTCCTTATTTATATATATTTATGTAGGTCCTAAACTCAACGTAGACTAGTAAGTGCATAAATCCCTATTACATTACCTTATTAAATGTAAGCATCTTGTAATAGAATAAGCTAGATTACGATCTTTAGACATTTAATCATATAGTAGAGAAAGTAGCCAGTTCTTTCTAAACTTACATACCTCTTTCGCTTCGTCCACATTCATCAGTCTCTTCATACATGCTCGCCGGTTTCGAGTATTCTTGACGTTTCTATCCTTGAGTGTCCGATCGTTTTGATCTAGGTAGTTGGAATGTAATCTTCCTCTGCCTTTTTATAACACACACTTTTGCTTTGTGTATCTATTTCGTCAGACTTTTTTCACTTATCCCTTCCACATCACCTTATGGACGATGAAATATTCCCAAGCACTCGCAGCCTAAAGAAGAGTACCACTAGATTTACTCTAATTTAAAGATTTATAAGGGCTTATGGACACTGGACAAGTACCTTACACTGTCATAAAATTTACAAAAATATTGGCGAACGTCCCACATGACAGATTGCATTGATCCCCGTTACATGCCTTTGCTAAGCGAGCAGGTTCGTAAGACCAAAGTTTCGTCCTGGTGTGTGTATTAACACGAAAGCAGCTCATGTAATTAACGCAAGTACAAAACGAAATGCTTCATATGTTAATTGTATGCTATTAAAACTACAAACCAAACAAATGCATGGACTTCTTTTCAAACATCGGCCGAGAACCAACGGTGTGGAGCGAGGATGTGCGTATCTTGATATTAGCTAGATGATCAGTTACCACTACTAAGGATGAACGTGTCGATACACATTTATTAAAGGTGAGTAGATTTCTTATCGAGAAAGGCAACTTTTAAGTCTCTGAAACTAGTTAGTGGGTGGGTGGCAGACGGTAAGCGTTTATATATATTCTTTCTTTCTTCACGCCTTCAAGGCTACAAGGGTCCCCGGAGGGTAAGGCAGAGGTGTGAATGAAGTATCCACACACCCAACTTCCGCCAGAGATATATTTAAGATGCCAACATATCAGCGAGTCTATCGCCGTTACTCAAGCACGACTATATATACGCTTTCGAATTCCTTCTCAAACGTATGCAGGTTTCCTCACGATGTTTTCCTTCACAGTAAAGTTCGTGGTGTGACTAATCTCTCAAATCAAATCAATTCAAAATATTTTTATTTCACATAGGCCTGGGTGGGCACTTATAAAACGCCGAAAAACTTGCACGGTTCGGGTTGGTCGTTTCCATGGAGAAGATCCTCTGAACTCATTGGTGCATTCGCGATTCGTACTAGCAATATTCGTGTTGTAGGCAACTACTCGAACCACTCGGCCACTATGGCTCTCATTTGTAAAGTTTTAGAATCGGGAACCAATAGTATATCTACAGGAGTATCGCATGCTATCGCTTCCTAGACACAACAATGGACTTCAGCGCGACTAATCAGGAAATGATGGTATCTATACCACCGAGGTGTCTGTGGTTATTATTCTGCACTGGAAGTGCTTTACTTACATAATTTGTTACCTTTATACCATCGCGGAAGTTTTCGGATTTATTATTCACTTGCAGTGGTGGCCGAGTTCCAATCCCGGCTGTAGCAATGAGCTTTACGGTGAAGGAAATTTGCATACGTTTGAGAAGCATTCGAAAGCGGATGTATAGTGCTTGAGAAACTGCGACGGACTCGCCATCTGTCACGTTGGCACCTCATACAATAAATTAATGTTGGATAATTCTTCCGTCAAGAGTACTCGAAACTGACGAGCATGTATGAAGAGACTGATGAATGTGGACGAAGCGTAGAGGTATGTAGGTCTAGAGAGAACTGGCGCTCTATACTCTCTGCCTACCCCATTTGGGACTCGGCGTGATGATATGTATATATGTATGTATGTAATTCTTCCGTAAGTTTGATTTGCTTGCCTTGGTATGTTCTTTCATAGGTGAAAGAATTCTAACCGACTTCAAAAGGAGGTTTTTAAAATCCAGTAGCTGGTTCCACACCGTGTGGTTTCGAAAGAGTTTCTTTCCGCGTACCCTCAGTGTGTGGAATGAACTGCCTTCTTCAAGAAGAAAACATTCCTGCAAGGTCGGCCACGTGCGGTAACCGCTTACCATCAGGCTGACCGCATGCTTGTATGCCAACTTTGTGGCATACAAAAAAGAAAATCAAAGTTTTTCTGATAATAAAATATAATAAAATACCTACTATATACTAACAAACAGGCGTAAAATTTTTCCTCTTTAAAAACATTGTGTACTCGTAGATAGGCAGATTAGTATCAACACTCGTAGCGGAGTTTGAATCGGAGCCATAATTAACTTCACCAATCCGGCAACGATGGTTCATCCCAAATTTTACTGCATAATTGTTGGTCATTACCACAATGTAAATAAAGTCTAATTTAGAACGGCATAATTAGTCACAATGTTGATTAAACTCATCGTGTGAATCCAAATTGCGATATTCGTCGAGATAATGTAGGCGCATTCAGCGTGAGAGCGTGTACTTTCCAATGCACAATTACTATGCTTTTAATGAAACGCTATAAACGTGAATTTAGATAGAGGGAGATAGCAATTCTCGACAGAGATACAAGATAGCTAAAAATTCTTTTCGAATTAATGTGGTATCTACAAACCCATAAACAAATCGAGAATCAGTAGTCGTAGTAAATTTATTGCATATTAAAATTTTGAAACTTTTATTCTTAATTACTAAATATTTCTGCGGCGGAAAGTCACCTCTGCCTAACCCTTCAGAGTTCCTTGTCAACGTGAAGATATATGTGAATATCTTTTCAAAATAAGGGACACAGGAATCACTTTTTTATTTTTAGGTGCTAACATGGCAAGACAATCGCCGTTTCAAGTACGACTTATAGACATATAAGTCGATATGACGACCGTCTGGTCTAGTGGTTAAAGCTCCTGACTGCGAAACTTGAGGTCGCGGGTTCGAATCCCGCTGAGGGCAGATATTTGTGTGATGAACACGGATATTTTTACCTTAGTCTTGGATGTCCTATGTATTTAAGTATATACATATCTATATAAGTAAATATATCGTTGTCTAGTTACCATAACACAAGCTTTGCTTAATTTAGGGTTATGTCAATTTGTGTGGAATTGTCCCAGGTATTTATAAGTATTTATATACATATAAGTATTTATATACATATAAGTATTTATATACATATAAGTATTTGAATTTAGTTCCAAACGTATGCAACTTTCCTTTCGATGTTGGATGAAAAAACTCATTCGGGGTTAAAACTTGCAACCTTTGCGTTGCGGGCGACTACTGAAACAACTAGGCCACAACGGCTATGAAAATTCACGTAATATTAAATACATATAAGATGAATTTCACCTTGTGATTTTTTGTAAGAATAAGACTAGAATGTGTTGCTCTGTAAATAAATAAATAAATACCTTGGGACAATTACACACAAATTGACCTAGTCCCAAATTAAGCAAAGCTTGTGTTATGGTAACTAGACAACGATATATTTACTTATATAGATAGATATATACATAAATATATAGGACATGCAAGACTAAGGTACAAATACTTGTGTTCATCACACAAATATTTGCCCTCAGCTGGATTCGAACCCGCGACCTCAAGTTTTGCAGTCAGGAGCTCTAACCACTAGACCAGACGGTCGTCAAAAGATTTATTATTGTTCATAACTTTCATACACAAAAACTATATCTCATGCAAACAACATAAAAACAAATTATTCTTACCTGTAAATAAAGAAACCACATTTTAAGTCTATTCTTATTCCATAACATTCTATTTAATATTATAACAAACTTTTAAAATAAAATAATCATACACAAACTAAAAATCCATTGTCATTTTTAAACTAAAGGTCCCATTCTATTTTACTTACAAAACCCTGCCAGTATCATGACATAAATGAAACATTAAAACCTCCTTAGACTATACACTACAACTAATGATAAAGAATATATTCTTTACATACATAACCAGCTTCTATCCCGTCTGATTGTAAACAGTAACCAAAACAGTGAGCAATATAAGAAGTATCGCATAAGGCATGTTGAACTTGATGATGGCAGCTTAGGAGACTATCGCTCCTCTTTCTGCCAGAAACCTACCACCAACCACACAACCCAGAACTACCATGCTTGACTACCCATCACACATATTGAGTGCCGCCTGGTGTAGCAGTTAGAGCTCCTGTTAAACTTGAGGTCGCGGGTTCGAATCCCGCTGAGGGCATATTTGTGTAATGAATACGTGTATTTGTTCCTTAATCATGAATGTCTTGTATTTATGCATATATCTATCTATATAAGTAAATATGTCGTTGTCTAGTTACCATAACACAAGCTTGCTGGGACCAGGTTAATTTGTGTGGAATTGTCCCTATTTTCTTTTATTTATTTATACCGTCTCGCCAACTCTTTCAATAATAAAACACGATCGAAACCCACTTGAAAGTGAACAGTATACTCACAATGAAAATCAAATAGTTTCTAACAATATAATTGTGGTAAAAACGAACATTATATACCAATAAGAGCGCTTATCTTTATTGGTATCCGTCATGATACAAGCGTAGAGAACGTGCGTATGATCTGAGCGGTAGATGATATTAAATTTGCGATTTGATTAGAGTGCAGGATAAGTTTTTAATATTATGAGACCATTTTGTGTGTCAAAGTTTAGGTCAATGTCATATCCACCATATTACATATCCTTTTCTGCCAAAAGATGTCGCTGTACGAACTGTGTCCCAAACGGGGTAGGCAGAGAGAGAATACAGTTCTCTCTAGACTAACATACCTCCTTCGCTTCGTCCACATTCATCAGTCACTTCATAAAGCTCGCCGGTTTCGAGCACTCTTGACGTTCCCGTTCTTGAGTGTCCGATCGATTTGATCTAGGTAGTTGGAACGTGGTCTTCCTCTGCCTCTACTAATACGTAGATGGCATCATCTGTGTATATTTGATATAGAAAATTGCAGTATTGATAAAAGTTCTCTCGCTCTCCTCGCTCGCGACCTCAAGTTTCGTGGTCAGGATCTCTAACCACTAGACCAGACAATACTGACACACTTATACATATAATATCCAATAATAGACAATCATTAATCCAACGTTGGTAGACCCATGTCCAAGATAAACACACAAGCAATTATCAACCCTATTGCTCTAACAATAACGGACAAACATCCATTTTGTGTAGATAAATTTATCTTTGCCAAGTAGCTGGGACATGTTAATCGCGATACAACGGAGTGATGTCTGCTTAGGCTGTCTGCAAACCTAAGACTATTATAAAGAAATATTATTTTTTATTTCTATTTTAGATCGAATTGTATGCTGTAAAGTGGTTTGAGTAATTACCTGCAACACACAAATTGGAAGTTCGAATCCCGACTGTACCAATGAGTTTTTCTGTACTTTAGCAAAGTCACAAGAGCTTTACGGTGAAGAAAAACATCGAGAGGAAACCTGCATACGTTTGAGAAGACATTCAAATGCGTAGGTGTTTGAGTAGCGGCGATGGATCTCGTATATGGATGATGTATCTCCGGTGGCAAGTTGGTGTGTGGGTGCTATATATACACCTCTGCCTACCCCTTCGGGGACCCTTATGTGTCGTGAGTAATATATGTTTATTTGTCTTTAAACGTTTTTTTTTTGCGGGTGTTTGTCCAGAACTCCTAAGCTGTAGGACCAATTTTAATGGAATTCTCAGTGTGTCTTCAGGTGTTTTTGAGAATGGTTTAGATTCAGAATTGGACACGATAGGTGGCGCTGCGATCGTGTTTCTGGAAATTTTGCATTTCACTCGGGCGAAGCTGGGCGGGGAAACCAGTCTTCTTATACAATTAGTCGCTAAATAGGTTCAAAAGCCGCAGATCCGCGGCAAACCTTACATAGGTCCTAATTAAACGCGGATGAGTGTATACTGGCCGTGCATAGCGACGAATGATTTAGCGTTCCACAAAAACCTAAGGAGTTATATCCCTTTCCCAGTAGTGGGATAAATAACACCCTCGCTGAGAATTAGAGGTAATGTCGCGAAATTGTCCTGTTTGTCGGAAATTGGGGTGATGGATTCAGATCATGATGTAGACTGTTAATCATTGAGTCGCCTCTCACTGTATCTCGGGAGGCAGATAGCGTTGGTCGTCATTGTATGAACTAGACAACGTATATAGTTATACTGGGTATTTTAGAAAATAGATTCTTTTAGAAGCTGTGAGGTGTTGTGGTTTATTTAAACAGATAACTGCAAAAATGAAATAATTTGTACCTTTTTAAATGGAGTAATATTCACTCTTAAACATGATAATACGTATTTAGATTCTAGGTGTTATTTATCGTTATAGCAGATTTAGATGAGAAGACGTGGTGGCCAAGTGGTTCGAGCAGTTGCCTGCGACGCAAAGGTCGCAAGTTCGAATCCCGACTGTACCAATGAGTTTTTCTGAAGTTAAGTACAGTGATTAGTCACACCACGAGCTTTACGGTGAAGGAAAACATCGAGAGGAAACCTGTATACGTCTGAGAAGAAATTCAAAGGCGTATGTATAGTCGTGCTTGAGTAACGGCGATGGACCCGCCATCTGTCACGTTGGCACCTAATATACCTCTGGCGGAAAGTGGGTGTGTGGGTATTACCTATACACCTCTGCCTAACCCTTCGGGGACCCTTGTGGGAAGGCGTGAGGATATATTATTATTATTATTATTATTATAGATGCGAAAATGAGGTAAAAAGTTGTCATCATTTTTTTTTACTTTTGAATTACGCCTTCTGCTTTCACTATTTAAAGTGTTAAGTTAAAATCACATCATGTTACGTAGGTTTGGACACATACAAGTGCTAACAATTGAAAGTCTTCCAAGACGAAAATGCGAGGGATGAATGTAAGAGTTATAAAATAATATATCCTCATGTCTTCCCACAAGGTCAACCTAGAAGTGTATAGGTATACCCACACACCCACATTCCGCCAGAGATATATTTTGGGTTCCAACGTGACAGATGGCGATTCCATCTCCGTTACTCAAGCAGGACTATACATACGCCTTTGAATTTCTACCTTCACCGTAAAGCTCGTGGCGTGACTATTCACTGTGCTTACGTTCAGAAAAACTCATCTCATTGTCGCAGACAACACTCGAACCATTCGGCCACCATGGTTTCTGTTTATATATACATACATACATACATATCATCACGCGAATCCCTAGCGGGATAGGCAGAGAGTATAGAGCGCCAGTTCTCTCTAGACTTACATACCTCTTTCGCTTCGTCCACATATATCATATTTAGATATATAACAGCAAAATTTTGCCTGTTTTATTTATTTTCAATGTTCTTAAGACGCTTTGAAATTTATTATATAAATTTATAGACGTTGTATCAACAGAGCGCGATCTAAACTGACAGGACAAGCAAATAGAGACATCTTGTGCGTGTTTAAGAATAACAAGTTTACGTCCAACGTATAAATCCAGGTGCCGGTAGTCGAGACGAATGACCTGGAACTATTCGTTACGTTTCCGTTTGAGTTATGTTTAACGCGGTAGGCATTCTTCGGGACGACAAATATTCGAGTATTTAGGAAGCCAGGACACATGTGTACCTAATGCTCACTCAGTTGTAGAGCATTGGTTAATACACACAGGTATTGAGGTATATATAATAATAATAATAATAAATATAGTGGTGATAGATCGATTAGAGCGCCGCACAATGATTGTGGATATTACTGAGCCGCATGATGGGAATCTCGTGAAAGCGGAATAAGACAAAGAAATAAAATATTTGGACTTGGCTCACGAGATTGTCAGCATGTGGGATGTGGACTCTGCAATCATTGTGCCGATAGTAATAACGGCCAATGGCCTAATGGCAAAGAGCCTCGACCAACACCTCAAGAGGCTCTCGTTAGACGGTTGGATCAAGTGCCTGATGCAGAAAGCAGTACTGCTCGAAACGGCACGTATTGTGAGGAGATTTCTTTCTCTGGGACCCTAACCACCGGTACCTTGGACCCTGATCCCGATACCGATGGGCCCTATATTTTATATTTTTAAATATGTTTATATATATATACATATATATATATATATATTTAAAAATGTAATATATGAGATGTATTTCAAATAAAGAATAATAATCATCCCGATACCGGTGGGCCCCTATATTTAAAATTTTTAAATATCTTTATATATGTTATGTAAATATGTTTTAAAAATGTAATCTATAAGATGTATTTAAAATAAACAATAATAATAATAATGGAAGATAAGATATACCTTGGTGCCGAGATGGCCGAGTGGTTCGAGTTGTCTGCAACGCGAAGATTACACGCTCGAATCTCGACAGTTTCAATGAGTTTTTCTGAATTTACAGTCACTAGTCACACCAAGAGCTTTCCGTTCAAAGAAAACATCGAGAGGAAACCTGCATACGTCTGAGAAGAAATTCAAAGGCGTATGTATAGTCGTGCTGGAGTAACGGCGATGGACTCGCCATCTGTCACGTTGGCACCTAATATACCTCTGGCGGAAAGTGGGTGTGTGGGTATTACCTATACACCTCTGCCTACCCCTTCCGGGACCCTTGTGGGAAGGCGTGAGGATATATTATTATTATTATACAATCGCAGTGCCATCTTACGGGTCCAAATGTAAATATTAAGCATTCTCGAATCCACCTGAAGACTCACAGCAAAAATCATTAAAATCGGTCCAGCCAATTAGGAGGAGTTTAGTGACAAACACACGCACAGAAGTTATATATCTTAATATATATAAATTACGTGTCACGTTGTTTGTCCGCGATGGACTCCTAAACTACTTAACTGATTTTAATGTAATTTGCACACCGTGTGCAGTTTGATCCAACTTGAAAGATAGGATAGCTTACATCTCAATTTATAGCTGCAATATTAATATATCCTCTCGCCTTCCCACAAGGGTTCCCGAAGGGGTAGGCAGAGGTGTATAGGTAATACCCACACACCCACCTTCCGCCAGAGATATATTATAATTTGCAATATTATTTTATTTGTCTATTATTTCACAGTCGCAATTATCTGCTAGCTCCAAACGATTCTAACAAATGGCGATATCTGTTGACTGGACTAAGTAAGTATTTATTTCCTATAACGTAATATATGAAACCTTAGCCACAGCAATGCGTGGCCTGGTCTGCTAGTATATATATATATAAAGATAATCAATTTCAGATGGCAACCGCACAGCTCCAAAGTTAGATGCGTAAAGAATCGCCGCTACAGTTAGATCCCGATAGATTAGTGAGCTTGCGTAACGATACAACTTCCGTGCATTGTGGCTGGCATCCTTCGTCTAGCCTTTATTTATGGTGATTCACTGATACAGCCTTAAAGACTATTTATATTTTAATGTTTCCATATTATCTCACCGTGTTGATTTGTCTATTTATCTAAAATTATATCTATTTACTTACGTAACAGAATCCTCAGTCTGGTTTGTTTCCAAACCCAAATGGCTAAACGGATTTTGATAAATAAAGATGTGATAAATATACTTCTCATCAAAAAAAATCGAAACACCTTGCAAGTTTATAATATAAGGTATTATTCACTATTAAACGACATTTGACATATATTCCTAAATAAACTCATTTTTTTTTTTTATACTACAAGAGTGGCAAACAAGCATACGAATGCATATGGAAACCTTATTCACCACGTAGGAACACAACACAATAAATTGCGTTATTTGGCTACGGACTTCTGTAAGGTGGAGGTCCTGCCCCAGTCGGGCAGCTCCAAATTCGAACGGGAAACCCGTTATGCCCTACCTCTCTTATTTACCTTTCTCTTATTACTCTCTTATTACCTCTCTTATTGTTCTGATAATCCTTACAAAACATAAACTTGCAAGGTGTTTCGATTTTTCTGATGAGAAGTGTCAGTATAAGTCTCGAGCTTTACGTCGAAGGAAAACATCAAGTGGAAATCTTCATACGTTTGAAAGAAGTCATATGTATGGTCGTGCTTGAGAAATGACGATGGACTCGCCATCTGTTGGCACTTAAAATATATCTCCGGTAACAAATGGGTTTTAGGGTACCTACTACGTAATCTGCCTACCCTTTCGGGCATCATTATAGAAAGGCATTAAGTCATAGATATGACATCAATGTTTATTATATAAGTACTTTAATAATTCCCCCCCTTCCCTTTTGGATTCCGTGACTAGTGGACGTGCTTTTGGTCAACATTCAAATAAATTTAAATAAATATTATTCTAAAAAGTCATCAAGAAATATAACTTGACTACCAGGACATCATACGTATACAAGACTAGCATCACTTCACACAAAGTAGACAGCTATACTCCGGTGAGCAAGATAAATACATATTACACCGTTCCGGCAATTAAAAGAAAGCATTTCGACGCCTCTTTCTACCTGCTGACCACGCCCACTGTGCGCACAAGCATGCAGGGATGCAATTAACATAGTCTTGTCTCACTTGATTACGCTATACCTGTACTGCTCACAGCTGATAACAAACAGCCGTCGGCAATTAGATCGCAACAAAAATAGGCCTAGAATCATTACTGCTAAGCCTCGAAGGGCGCGCAAAAACACTGTATTCACAAGAGATACTATTTTAAATTGCTTAACACTATGCCAATTGAACACTCACCGCCCAAAACACCTATCATGGATCCCATACAGCTATCTCAATCAACTCCAGACTTAACCGAAGGCGAAAATATCACAATGAGATCCCAAAAACTGAAACGTAAGCAGGGAGATGACCTGGAGTACTTTATGAAGCATATGGAGACTATGTTCTCTAAATGGACAGCATCACAGGATGCAAAATACGACGCACTGCTAAGCACGGTCACCGCTATAAAAGATCAAAACTCACATATCTCTTCCTCGATTGAGTTTATGTCAAAACAATATGAGGATTTAAAGGACAAATATGACAGCATAGTGAAGCAGCAGATTGATGTCAAAACCAAATTGCAAACCCTAGAAGGAAAAATTGAATTACTTGAACGAAGAAATCGAGCTACTTGTTTGGAATTAAGAAATATCCCTGTGTCAAAAAATGAAACCCCACAGGACCTGCAACACATGGTAAAATCATTAAGTGAAACTCTGAAACTTGACATAGACCCACAAGATATAAGAAATGTTCACAGAGGATCTTCAAAAAATAACTCTAAGAAACCTATTATTGTGGATTGCTCATCGGTTCCTATAAAGGATAAAATACTAAACTCCGCAAAACTTTTCATTAAGGAAAACAGAGGAAATAGACTAAATACAACTCATCTAAAGATTGAGGGACCACAAGCGCCAATTTACTTATCTGATTTCCTTACGCCATACATGAAACGACTACACTTTCTTGCAAGAGATTTTGCGGAGAAAAATGGATATAAATTCTGCTGGGCTACCCCGGGCACCATATTTCTACGTAAGACGGAAGGTGAACCTCTTATACGCTTAAAAAACGAACAAGACCTCAGCCACCTGCCAAGTACCTAAAATGCCATTCTATGGTTATAGTTTCTTTGATATTTCATTCCTTATGCACTACATTAAATATACCTAAATACATATATAACTTACACTTACACATTTTACACAACAATGCATACCCACTACTTACACTTACCCTAATATTACATACCACTCAGCCCAAAACATACCGTTGCACAACATACACTACCGTCGCCTATTCCTATAAGTTAACATATTATAACACCTACCGATCTAAATTTTTTTCTTTAAATTTAACTAATAAAGTGAATTATAACAATCACATTACATTGCTGACAAATCTAACACTGCATAAATACAGCCATCTGAAAACCTCGACTTGCTTTACGAATATATTTAACGTTAACATTCTCTGACTTAAACTGTTTAAACAACTTAGATACCTTTGAATTAACTGAACTTAATATATGCGAACCAGAACAATGTCAATTAACAATATCTAAACCAAACAATTACCTGAAAATATTGCAACATAATATTCGAAGCATAAATAAAAACTTTAACAGTTTGAATATATTACTAGAAAGGTTAAATATGAATTGTGACATTATAATTCTCTCAGAATGTTGGCTTTCCCGCGCTAATAATCTCCCTACTATTCCTGGGTATAAGAGTTTCTGTACTACGGTAAACTTCAACCAAAATGACGGGGTCGTAGTTATAATAAAAAACAACTTAAATTTTGTTATTGAAGAACAAATATTTTCAGAGGCAAACTGCTTAACAATAAAAATAAATGAGGACACAGTTGTCATCGCAGTTTACAGACCACCTAGTTTTCTGAACATAGACAGCTTTCTAGAGTCATTGCATAAATTATTGATACAGTTATCCAAAATTAAAAATATTTTACTGATGGGTGACATTAATATAAATATTTCAAACATAAATGAATCAACTTCCAACTACCTAGACGTTTTGTCATATTTCGGTATGATTCCTGCTTACTACACGCCCACTAGATTAAACAGCTGCTTGGATCATACCATCCTTAAAACGAAGCTACCATCTTACACATTTATTTTACAAACTGCAATAACAGATCATGAACCAATCCTCTTCTGCCTAAATAAAAAAAGTAGCTTATATACAAATTGCAAACCAAAATACATAGAAAAAATTAATTTTGAATCAATGAAAGAAGATTGCAAAAATATAAATTTTAGTGAAGTATATAATAAAAACATTAGCCCAAGTAAATCAATGGATATATTTATTGAAATCTTACAAAAACTTATTCATAATAATTCGATAAATGTTTACCTACCCAAGAATAAAATCACAAAAAAACCCTGGATAACTGTAGGATTACTAAGATGTATAAGAACAAGGGACAAAATGCACTACAAATTAAAAAAAGAACCAAATAATGATATTATTAAAACAACCTATAAACGGTACAGAAATTTCTGCAACAATATATTGAAAAAATGTAAAATAAATTATGAATCTAATGAAATAAAAGCAGCTGGTAAAGATAACAAAAAAATTTGGAAAGCAATAAAAAATATGAATAATTTAAATAAACCTAAAAATATTTCCTCAGATCTATTAAAAGGCAAAAATACACCATTGGAATCAATTAATTACGTAAACTCATTTTTTGCTAACATTGGGGCTGACTTAGCAAACAAAATATCGCCAAACATTCCAACTTTGCCATCACATGCTTGTAACACCTCATCAAAAATCGACTCTTTTGTTCTTTTAAACACTAATATTGAAGAAGTAAAGAGACTTATACTGAACCTTAAATCAG
The DNA here is from genome assembly GCA_945859725.1 of Drepana falcataria. NCBI lineage: Eukaryota > Metazoa > Arthropoda > Insecta > Lepidoptera > Drepanidae > Drepana > Drepana falcataria. The sequence continues at coordinate 846,679 of OX243941.1, read as the reverse complement.
ACTGCGGCCCAGGACACGATGGTATCTCCCCCAAAGTACTTAGATGTGTTATAGATTTCATTCTTGACCCTCTTACATACATTTTTAACAGGTGTTTATCAGAAGGTATATTTCCCTTAGCGTTGAAAAAATCTATTGTTATACCTATCTTCAAGTCTGGCAAAAAAGATGATGCATCAAATTATCGTCCCATTTCAATATTATCATCCCTGTCTAAGTTACTAGAAAAAATTATTAATAATAGACTAATCAAGTACTTGGAAGATAAAAACTTAATCTCAGAAATGCAATTCGGTTTTAGAAAATCCAAATCTACAAGTGATGCTGTTCACTCATTAATAGACCTATTGGTAAAAAAACTAGATAATAAGAAAAAATGCCTGACTATCTTTATTGACCTGCAAAAAGCATTCGATACCGTATCTTTTGAAAAAATTAAAGATAAATTAGAGAACATAGGTGTAAGAGGTTTACAGCTACAACTTTTGGTAGACTATTTACAAAATCGTACCCAGCAGGTAAAAATTGGCGATGTCATTAGTGAGCACAAACACATTAATTTCGGCGTCCCTCAGGGTAGTGTTCTTGGTCCAACCTTATTTCTCTGCTATATAAATGGCTTATGTAACCTAAATTTAAAAAATTGTAACATAATATCTTATGCTGATGATACAACACTCACGTTTTATGGCGATACTTGGAAAGAAGTGTTCACAACTGCTCAAAACGGCTTTAATACAGCATGTCAGTGGATGGCTCTAAATACTCTTACGCTAAACGTCATCAAAACTCAATATATCCAATTCAAAATCCGAAATTCATCTGAAGAAACATCCAACCTTAAACTCATAGCCCATTCTTGTAATGAACCTAATAACGCAAAATGTTGCTGCCCTATAATAAATAAAACCTCTACTGCTAAATATTTAGGCGTAATTATAGATAAAAATTTAAATTTTAAAGAGCACATAAAGATTTTTACTCGCAAAGTTAGAAAACTAGCATATATATTTAAAAATTTGAGAAACATTGCAGATTGGGCCCTAATTAAAACTATTTATCAATCCTTATGCCAATCAGTTTTATCATATGGTATCTCTGTATGGGGTGGCTCAAGTAAATCGTTCATGATTGAAATTGAAAGAGCTCAAAGAATGATTCTGAAGATTGCCCTTTCTAAGCCACGAATATATCCTACTGAGAAGCTTTATAAAGAAGCTGGGGTATTAACAGTCAGACAATTATACATACTCTTCACTATTCTAAAGCAGCATACAGCTCTGCATACCTTAACCTATGCAAGTGATTGCAGTGGCACTAGAAGGTCGTATGATGTTTGCCAAATTTTGCACGTTAAAACAAGCTTTGCACAGAGATTCTATGATTACCGGTCTCCAAAATTGTATAATAAAATAAACAAAATATTATCCATTCATAAAATGACGAAATTTGTATGTAGACAGAAGCTATTTGACTGGATGTTGAAACACAATTACGAACAGACGGAAACATTGCTACGCTAAATTAGTAAGCATTATATTTAAAAAAAAAAAAAATATATATATATCTGAAATAGGGACTCATATACACACGGGCACACACATACATACCCACACATGCATACCCACACACACGCAGACTTACACTTTTAAACATAAGCACAAAACACACTCACCCATCCACCCACACACGTACGCACACATACACACACCCACACACTTACGCACAACACACAAGCACACACACACAAACACATTTATGTTAAGTACTTGGTCTACGTTTTTACGTTAGCCTTCATCTCTAACTATGTTTAAAAAAAAAAAAAAAAAGAAAATATGTGTGAAATACCTTAATAGATTTAGTAACTACATCTTACTTTCCTTTATGCACTACAACATTATCATTGTATCCTAAAATCTAAAAGGGAGGCCAGGAGACCCTTACCACAGGGCAACCTAGTTAGGGCTCCTGACTCCCACCTGCAAAGCTAATTTACTGCTTTTTTAAAACCCTGTATTACTGTACTAAATTTTTTTGAATAATTACATAAATATTCCGAAGAGCATGTATGAAGGGAATAATGAAAGTGGACGAAGCGAAACAAGTATGTAAGGATCGTAGCAAGTGAAATGAAGTGTCTGTGCCTACCCCTACGGAAAAGAGGCATGATTATTTGTATGTATTTATGTATATGGGAACATTTTCCCTATAAACAGACCATCCATACTATATTATCGTCTTGTAAACGGACGATATAGTCTCACTTTTAAGTCGCAATAGAAGATCGTTTGGTTAACGTACTAAGGGGAATCAGGAATAGTTTAAAAATCCATTACAGACTCTTCGGTTTCACCATAAGCTACCCGAAATGAACGCCTAAAAACGTTTACGTATAAAAACAAAAAATGTATTGTCACCTATTCAGAAACAATCGAGCGATTTCTGTGATCACTCAAACACGTTTATTTAACATTGAATAGCACCTTTTGCCAAACAATATTAAGTCTTATACTTTTGGAATAGGATCCGTGTAGCATTTGTAGATATGCATATGAGCGTTTAGCAACTTCGAAAAGACGTGCCATACAATTTTGGTTCTTATTCCCTTGTCATAGCATAAAAATTGGATTCGAGTAATATTTTAGATGAATCAAATGAAAATATACTCGGATTTTTTTATAGTATGGGAAAAAATACTTTACTCCGTTGAGATAAAGATTAGATATGTTTGTGGCAGTGGTCAATAAAATGTAGTAATAGTTGGTGATAATGACGTCACGGTGCTCGACTATGGACGTATTAAAATGACATTACTAGCTGTGGAGAACAGTTATGTTGATGGTTCACGCCTTTGAGGTAGGAATAGTAAAATTGGACAGGATTTAAAAAAATACATTTTCACAAGCTCATATAAAGCTTGACCTAAAATGAAACTAAAATTCAGCAGACATGACAAATGGGCCCAAGAACAAAGGTTTATCTGGCTTGGATCAATGCTTCAGCATCAACGCCCCAATGATCAGACTAGTTCTATGGTACCATATTATTCCATCTTCACCGAAGATTATGCTAAATTGACTCCAATTTTTGACGTCAGGAAGTCTAATTTAGTTTTCAAAAGTTCAACAGGAATAAAATACCCACGAAACCTTTAAAACTGAGATAAAATAGTCTTAAGATTTAAAATAAGGTTTGATACGTTGGATTTGACTACTGGGAATACTGGGTTTGTAGTTATGAAGATTATGAGGATATGATAATAAATTATAAGAGCCGTGGTGGCCGAGTGGTTCGAGCAGTTGCCTGCGACGCAAAGGTCGCAAGTTCGAATCCCGACTGTACCAATGAGTTTTTCTGAACTTAAGTACAGTGATTAGTCACACCACGAGCTTTACGGTGAAGGAAAACATCGAGAGGAAACCTTCATACGTCTGAGAAGAAATTCAAAGGCGTATGTATAGTAGTGCTTGAGTAACGGCGATGGACTCGCCATCTGTCACGTTGGCACCTAATATACCTCTGGCGGAAAGTGGGTGTGTGGGTATTACCTATACACCTCTGCCTACCCCTTCGGGGACCCTTGTGGGAAGGCGTGAGGATATTATTATTATTATTATTTATTATTATTATGATAATAAATTGAGCCGTGGTGGCCGAGTGGTTCGAGCAGTTGCCTGCGACGCAAAGGTCGCAAGTTCGAATCCCGACTGTTTCTGAACTTAAGTACAGTGATTAGTCACACCACGAGCTTTACGGTGAAGGAAAACATCGAGAGGAAACCTGCATACGTCTGAGAAGGAATTCAAAGGCGTATGTATAGTCGTGCTTGAGTAACGGCGATGGACTCGCCATCTGTCACGTTGGCACACCTAATATACCTCTGGCGGAAAGTGGGTGTGTGGGTATTACCTATACACCTCTGCCTACCCCTTCGGGGACCCTTGTGGGAAGGCGTGAGGATATATTATATTATTATATGATAATAAATGATATAGATAATGATGAGACAAAAGAGGTTTTTAGTTGAAAAAGAACTGACGCTCGCATTTATGTATAAGATGAATGAAGCAGATCAATAAAATATTCCAGATCCCAATGTCGTTAGTGTGCTACCATTAAATGAGATAATGATCAATAAATTTGGGCAAATCAGAATTATAAATCTGCGCAACTCTGAACATCTCTCACAGCAATAGTCTCCGAACATTTCGTGAGACGCCATAAATATCAATTTCCTAGTTTCTCTCTCAAATCGAAGCATACCATTCCCAAATTTATCGCCGCATATGACAGACACATATTGATGGTAATGAACCGACCGCGTTGGCACCGTACATTAATCGTGCGCGCAATACTGCATTACATAGTTCATGCATCATTGATCCTCTATATTTACACTGTGTGAAATGGGTTCGACGTAGCGCGGCTGTTCATGTGTCGTGCGCTAGATGTGCTGATTGATGCTCGGGGATAATTTTATTGACAAAATTTGTTGTTGACAACTGGCGACTCAGATGTCTCGCAATTAGATGGTCGTTCACACTAAAATTATGACCCTTTCTAGAACCTTATCGAAAGGCAATATTCTTAAATGTATATCCCAAAATATATCTCGATTAATGACTGTACATATGTTGAAATTCAAACAATGTTCCGAGAACAAATTAAGCGAAAAATTATGCATCAGCTTTTCAGCAGCCAATATTGAGTTCCATTTGTTAATCCATGCAACGACACACATATTTGTACTTCAAAGGAATTGGTGCACGCAAATAATTTATTGCCCGCAGAAATGTCAAATTTCGCGGAAAATTTTATACCAATGTTTAAAAACATATTTCGGATCGATGATACATCTCGGTTGGGCCTGCGTATGATTTGTTGGCCGACAGGTGGTGGACTGAAATACATCGTGGTTCGGTTCAAGCGAAGCGATTGGCATTTGTCTATGGTGCTCAAACTTTCAACACATAAAAGTCATTCAAAATGGAACGGCGGTGCCTTTTTTAATTATGTCGAACAATCGAGTTTATTCGATTTTCAAACATGCTCGCCAGTTTCGAGTACTCTTGACGTTCCCATCCTTTAGTGTCCGATCGATTTTATCTAGGTAGTTGGAATGTGGTCGTCCTCTGCCTCTTCTTGCACACACTTTCGCCTTGTATATCTGTTTCGTCAATCTTTCTAAACTCATCCTTTCTATATTCCTAAACCACAAAATATGCATTTCTTACATATCTTGTTATTAGGATCCAGGCTAACATCCTCACAAAATGTGTCGTAGCGAGGAACAGACCTTTTTGCATCATTCACACCTGAAAAATTAGATTTTTTATTACACCTTTTTATTTCACCTCGTTATTACACCTCTGGTGACCCTTAGGGTATATGGGAATGCTTGGCGATACATAACATAGGATGCGATGATGATAACAATGTTACTAACATATAAATTAAATGGTTGAGCACCTCTGCAGCTATAAGTTAGCTACGTCGATAAATCTATGAAAATGATCGCTCCCATAATGTCACTGGAATGCTTTCATGATCGGACCAGGGCCGGATTTAAAGGCAGATATTATTGCAATACGACTATTTCTGTGTTAGCATAATTTATAACGAACATAATGGCAGACGGATGAATGTAGATGAAGCGAAGTGAAATCTGTAAGTCTAGAGAGAGCTGGGGCTCTTATTCTGCTTATTGCGTGAGGGACTGCATGATGGTAGGTATATGTATGTGGCTAATAGGTTGACAACTGCCGTGGTGGCCGAGTAGTCGCCTGCAACACAGATTGCAAGTTCTAATCCCGACTGTACCAATGAGTTTTCCCAACTTCAGTAAAGTGATTAGATCAGCTTTACGGTGAACGAAACCATCGAAAGGAAACCTCTGTGTATAACGACGATGCAGGTACCTGCCATCTGTCATATTGGCATCTAAAATATATAAAATATATCTTCGGTGAAAAGTGAGCGTGTGGATTCTACAAACCTCTGCCTACCCTGTGGGAAGACGTGAAATTACTTATAGATTGTTATAAAACTGACAAATATATTCGTATACCTATTTGAATGAGGAGATTCCTTCCTCCTGACAGCAACACTTGAGGTCGCGGGTTCGATTCCCGTTTAGGGCAGATATTTGTGTGATGAGCACGAGTATTTGTACCTTAGTCATGGATGTCCTATGTACTTATGTACATATATTACGTATATATCTATCTATATAAGTAAATATATCGTTGTCTAGTTACCATACAACAAGCTTTGCTTAATTTGTCACTAGATAAATTTGTGTGGAATTGTCCCAAGGTATTTATTTATTTCAGCAATATCTCACCGCCCAAATCCGTCCATACATAATTAGTTCCGAGACGAACTCTTCATATCGAGGCTCGAAATAAATCTGTGATGTTATATCTACGAGACATGATATATTATACTTGCGTGAGTTAAATGGCAAGTTCCTTAGACGAATACCTCGCTACTTTGTATTTAGGAAATACCAAAGTCTTTAGTCTATTAATGGAACGTCATACTTTTGACAGAACATCATAAAAGCCTAGCAATACCTAGTAATACTATCAACTCAAATTGATCTCTATTATCAAACGAAGCTAGGCATGTACTATGGCGTGTGCGTATGTATATTTTACGTTGGCTTAGACATACCTAGGTATAGGAAGGATGAGTGAAGAAAGATTGACGAAACAGATATACAAAAGCGAAAGTGTGTGCAAGAAGAGGCAGAGGAAGGCCACGTCTACCTAGTTCTAATCGATCGGACACTCAAGTACAGGAACGTCAAGAGTACTCGAAGCCGATGAGCATGTATGAAGAGACTGATGACTGTGGACGAAGCGAAAGATGTATTTAAGTCTAGAGAGAACTGGCGCTCTACTCTCCCTGCCCACCCCGATTGGATCTATATACCTAAACGCCTTCTTACAAGAATCCTCGAAATGTTTATTGCGGCTAATGTTCGAAACGGCTAGTTCAATTTTGATGAAAATTTCAGTGTCATATAGCTAATGTAATTAAGTGTTTGCATATCTAAATATAATAAAAGAGAGTAAAAGTAAAAATATAATAAAAGACAGTAAAAGTCTGAGCAAGAATGCTCGAGTTGCTGTCCACAACGCGATATTGGTACCTACCTTATTGTATGGCAGCAAATCCTGGGTATGTCAGAGGAAGTATGAAAACAGCTTGTATGCAGTTGAGATGCGATCTCTTCGAAAAATGTGCGGAGTAACGATTTTAGATCGAATCCGCAATGAAGAGATTCGCAAATCAACTGGCGTGAAAGAGGGCGTGATTGTAAAGATGAAGAAAGGCATGTTACGTTGGTTTGGACACATAGAAAGGATGAGTGAAGAAAGATTGACGAAACAAATAACAAACAAACAAACGAATACAAAGCAAAAGTGTATGCAAGAAGAGGCAGAGGAAGGCCACGTTCCAACTACCTGGATCAAATCGATCGGACTCTCAAGGACGGGAACGTTAAGAGTACTCGAAACCGACGAGCATGTATGAAGAGACTGATGAATGTGGACGAAGCGAAAGAGGTATGTAAGTCTAGAGAGAACTGGTGCTCTATACTCTCTGCCTACCCCGTTAGGGACGGCGTGATGATATGTATGTATGTATAAAAGAGAGTCTGTTTGTAATATTATAATAACCGCCTTTTACTAAATGCATATGGATGTATACACGGTACATATACCAAAATATTTTATAAACATTTTTTTCTGTCTTTCTGTTTATTCCGGCTTATCTCTGAAACGGCTGGCTCGATTTTGACGGGACTCTCACCGGCCGATAGCTGATGTAAAAAGTAACTTAGGCTACTTTTATTTTAGAAACTGAACAATATTTTATATTTTTAATTCCACGCGGACGAAGTACCGGGCACAGCTTGCATATGAATATGAATTGCGCGACGCACAGTCTTAAATAAAGATCTGCATTAAGAGCAAATGTTATCCACTATCGAATTACCTATAGTTATAAAGACATAGAGCATCCAAGACGTACGGATGGCAGGGAGGCGCCCCCACCTCCAAGGAGCCTCCTGTCGCCTCGGTATAGATTTTTCCTTTTTGCTGGGTGCTACGTTCCGATATTACAGACTAGTTTGTATCACCCGTTGTTGCTTATCATTTTCACACTAACTTTACTATAAAATTTAGCTTTCGGTTCGGTTATCTCAGGTTCCCTGGCGCTCTAATGCTATTTCCCAGTTCAGCGTTTTACCAGGAATCTGAAGAAAGTTGGAGGAACTAATTACCTGGCGAAGATATATTTAAATGTCGTGTCTTCAGTCTTCTCAAGTACGACCGGGTATATATGTAGCTTTGTAAAATAAATAATATCTAAATTGGTACATTAAAAAAAGGCTTAATTTTAAGGCTTAGTTCGTTTTGATAAAAACACAATTTTACACTATAGATATACTTATATGTATTTACAAATAGGTAGAAGAAATATACTTTGATATCTCAAACCAACACTATTGACAGACCAACACTATTGACAGACACGCGTACGATTTTAAATGTATGTATATTTTTCACGTCGTAACATCGGACGGCGAGCGATATTGCAACGTAGTTGGATTTCTAGTTAACTTTGCACTGGAAATTGAAATTCCATTAAAGAGATTGCTTTTTAACATAACGAGACGGGGCAATTCCAGTTTAAGGTACATAAATAATGTCCTTTTCTAGGACCTAGGACTGTACATATTAGTACATAAGTCTATATATCTACCTATTGATATTGATTGTGAATGAACGGAGAGAGGTAGGTATGTATGACCATCGCTGTTCATCATCATCATCATCATCAGCCTATAATAGTCCACTGCTGGACATAGGCCTCCCCTAATGAGCGCCATAGCGCCCTGTCTGTCTGTCAGCCTGCCGCATCTGCCAGCAGTCCTTCGCAGATGGTCATCCCACCTGGTAGGGATCGCTGTTACTCAAGCACAACTACACATGTCTTCCTCTCGATGTTTTCGTTTATCGTAAAGCTGGTGGTGCTATAAATATATCTTCACGCCTTCCCACAAGGGTACCAAAAGGGGTAGGCAGAGGTGTATCTATAGGTAGTGCCCACACACCAACTTTCCACCGGAGATTTATTCGGATGCCAACGTGACAGATGGCGCCCAATCTATCGCCGTTACTCAAGCATGACTATACATACGACTTTGAATTTTTTCTCGATGTTTTCCTAAATCGTCAAACTCGTGATGTGACTAAGCACTCAAGCTCACTGTCTGTCACTCAAAGTCAGGATTCGAAATCGTTATCTTCGTTTTGCAGGACTCGAACCACTTGGCCAACACTACGATTACGACATTAGTATGCATTACCTATGTCAAAATCAACGTAAACATTGCTTATCGTATACTGCTAACAAAAACTCTACCTCAATGTAAACCTAGGAAATAGCCTCTGGTTATTAACCTTCACGGTAAAAGTCACTTACCAATCGGGTGCTCTCCCAGGCAGCTATAAACGTAGACTCAACCCATCTACGAGAGAAAAAACCGACGGAAAATCTACGTGACGTAACACGAAACCGATAGCCAATGGCGTATCGAACCTTCGGATTTTTACCGACCATTTCAAAAAGACCTACCGCGCCCCGACGAATGTTCCCACAGAGTGAAGTACGAAGAGAGATTATTTAGGCGCATTGGGGTCGACATAAAATAGTCGTGTAATATCGAGAAGGAGCAAACGCACGTGATTGGTTGATCGGTTCTGCGCGATTGGGCACTAAAGCGCACACTCGAACCGATACGTACACGTTCGACGTTTGAACCCGTGTGTGCGTCTGAAACCGCCTTCGTTCAACACTCGATAGGTATTTACGATCGACGGCCGATGAATAAGTAGGTACTGATTTGACAGCCAATGCAAGCGAGTTGAATTTGGAACAGGCGTTCAAATATAGAATCGAATGATGAATGATAGATATGAATGATGAATGATAGATATGAATGATGAATGATCTATAGGTAGATCATTCGAATCTACTTCGCCAATTGTTATTGTATCGATCTATGTCACTGATCTGGTAATACGGACTATTAAATTATCATATGATTGTAAAAAAAATATTAATTAATAGGATAATTAACACTACAATAAGACAACGTTCACTCAAAATAACCTATTTAACCCACGTTAAATTTGCTACATTAACATTTTTCCTATTGATTTTTTTTACTTTATTTGCTGCTACGATAAAATTATGCATGAACAATCTAATTAAGTTATTTTTTTTATCTTTACTAATGGTTTCAGAATAAATCTGATAAAACCATGCTTCGGAGTGATGACCTTTGTAGCTATTTGTTTTATTTTGTCGCCAGAAAGATTTATATTCACAACATCCTATAACTTCTAGAAGAAAAGTCAATTTTCCGAGACACCCTACATCATTCCTCAATATCTAAAACAATTGAATTAGTACATACTTCCTGAGCTAAGTGCATTCTCAGAAACAAACAAACTCTTGAGCTCATATATTTCTACAAAAATACGAGCTCAATTTCGCAAAAATTAAAAGGCCTGTTCCACTTCATTTCTAGATACAAAAAGTTTTTGAATAAAAACATGGCGGGCAAACGTGCTCATCAGCGCACAGCCATTAATAGGAAAAACTGCAATCCTGGTTCACTAATATTAACGAACGGTAGATAACGGGAATATATACGTTTCCGCGCACTTATTTAAAATGGAAAAATATTTTTCCTACGACGGTCGCATCCGGCGGCGATAGCCGTAGCTGCATTGTGCTTGATATTTTTTACGCAGCGCAAGGTTAAATGTGGACACCGCATTGTTTATGTGCTTAGAGATAAATAGGTGCTGACTGGACGGTTGAAATATGTACGCAAGAACCTTGGAGGAAAGCTAAGGCTAACGATACATCAAATGATAAAACTACCTAACTAATAATACCTATATCTTCGAGCCTTCCCAAGAGTGTCCCTGAAGGAAAGAAAAGAAGGAAGGAGGAGACCGCCATCTGGTCTAGTGGTTAGAGCTCCTGAACGAAACTCGCGGTCGCGGGTTCGAATCCCACTGATGGTAGATATTTGTGTGATAGGTAAACATTCTACTATTTGTAACTTGGTGTTGGATGTCCTATGTATATATCTATCTATATAAGTGAATATATCGTTTTATTTTGTTTATTATGGGAAAAACCAACAGCAACACATCACGTCGTTGTCTAGATTTGGGACTAGGTAAATTTAGGCGGTAACCGTTTACCATCAGGCGGACCGCTTGTTTGCCACCCAAGTCGTATAAAAAAAAAATAATAATAATTGTGGAATTGTCCCAAGGTAGGTATTTATTATTATAGTAGGTACCTAGACCACCCAGTAAGCGCCGGAGATATATTTTAGGTGCCTACGAGACAGGTGGTGAGTTCATAGCTGTAAAGCTCGTGGTGTGAAAAATCACTGTAACTTACTATGATTGTATGAAGTTCTCATAAAGCGTCATTAATTTTTCTCCAATATTAAAATATTGTAAGTCAATTTGTGTGGAATTGTCCCTAGGTTTATTATTTATTGTTACTCCAACTAAGCAACAAATTATAGTACACAGTAACTTATGTAGGTATCTATAGGTATGTATGTAAATGAAATATGAGAAATCTCAGTAGCGTGTTTCTGAGATCGGTCGGTATTGCAGGAACTAGATATTTGCCGTTCGGTTGGTCGAGGCGTCGCTGTGCCTAATGGTAGGGATACACCGGACTTCCACATTTTCAATAATTTTTAAACTCATATACAAAGACGCCGAGTCTCACATGCTGTGAGCAAAGACGATGCATGCACCAATTATAACCATAATGCACCAATTATCTCTATGCTTTCAGACCTATTTCGCTTCACCCAGATCCATTTGTCTCTATGACAATACCCATTACTTTGAAAATACATACATATATACATAATAATAATAATATATCCTCACGCCTTCCCACAAGGGTCCCCGAAGGGGTAGGCAGAGGTGTATAGGTAATACTCACACACCCACTTTCCGCCAGAGGTATATTAGGTGCCAACGTGACAGATGGCGAGTCCATCGCCGTTACTCAAGCACGACTATACATACGCCTTTGAATTTCTTCTCAGATGTATGCAGGTTTCCTCTCGATGTTTTCCTTCACCGTAAAGCTCGTGATGTGACTAATCACTGTACTTAAGTTCAGAAAAACTCATTGGTACAGTCGGGATTCGAACTTGCGACCTTTGCGTCGCAGGCAACTGCTCGAACCACTCGGCCACCACGGCTCTCACATATATACATAATTATCATCACACTGGCAGGGGAGGCATAGAGGGAAAAGCGCTAGTTATCTTTAAGTTGAAAGACGTCTTTCGATCTATCCATATTCAGCAGTGTTAAACTTACCGGTTTCGAGTACTCTACTCTTACACACACTTTCGCATTGTATATCTATTTCGTCAATCTTTCTTCAACAATCTTTTCTTGGTTAATATGTCCAAACCGTTCTTCATCTTTACAATCACATCCTCCTTCACGCCAGTTGCTTTAATGAATCTCTATTCGACCTAGTATCGTTACGCCGCATATTTTCCAAAGGGAAATTCTCAATGGCATTTATAAAATTTTCACGCTTATGAGATACCTAGGATTCTCTGTCGTACAATAAAGTAGGAACCAAAATCGTGCAGATCATTCTTGCTTACTTGTGCAATGTTTTACTGCCCATCAACCAAATCTGATACATACTTGCCAATACTATTGTTTCTATAACATCTTCATCATAAATTTAAGAGCTGGAATCTTATCGGCGTCTCTGATGCAGTCCCTTACACTTGGTCCTATATTATAACCTTTATGAAAAACATTTATTATATTATTATTGTCTCAAAGTAAAGAAACAAACCAAGCCCTCCCAATGAACCCAATCCTTATTATTCCGTGCAGTATTCCGTGTGCCGTATACATGACATTGGGCTGCACTGGCAGGCCCCGCAGCGGCCGATATATGGCACGTCAGACCCACTCGATCCTCGTGAAGCATTGCGCACACTAGGTACAATCAATTTAATTGTAAGCCGGTATCTTCTATACTAATATTATAAAGAGGAAAGATTTGTTTGTTTGTTTGTTTGTAATGAATAGGCTCCGAAACTACTGGACCGATTTCAAAAATTCTTTCACCTTTGGAAAGCTACATTATCCCCGAGTAACATAGGCTATATTAAATTGGACCCGATAGGTGGCGCTGCGATCGAGTTTCAAGAATTTTACCTTTTTACCCGGGCGAAGCTTTCTGTGTGTTTCTGTGTGTCTTAAGCTAGATTCGAGAATGGTTTAGATTTACAATTGGACCCAATAGGTGGCGCTGCGATCGTGTTACGGGCAATTTAACTTTTTCACCCGAGCAAAGCTGGGCGGGATAGCTAGTTACTAATAAAGAGAAGTGTCTATTTGTACGTCTTTCGCTTCGTCTACATTCATCAGTCTCAGGTCTAGAGAGAACTGGCGCTCTATACTCTCTGCCTACCCCGTTAGGGACTCGGCGTGATGATATGATGATTATGTATATTTGTAATGTCAAAAATATATTTGTTTCCTAAAATTACCTCAAAGGCATAAGAAATAACACACGACTCATACAATTTTGCTTGTTTCGAGTTAACAACCAAACGGCTGGATCGATTTTGAAGAAACAATGACTTAACTTTCATATATATATAATAAAGCTTAAATTGTATATTATTATCAATCGGACACTCAAGGAAAGGAACGTAAAGAATACTCGAAACCTGAAACATGTAAGGTGTATGTGGACAAAGTGCAAGAGATTAGTAAGTCTAAAGAGAACTGGCACTGTGCCTACCTCATGAGAAACTCAACGTTGTGAAATGTTTGTATATTTTTTATTTATTTTTATTTATATATGCTTTATTGTACACTATATTTAATTTAGATAATACATCATAGGCAAAAAGTACAATTGGCGGTCTTATCGCACTCGGCGATCTCTTCCAGACAACCATTGGATGGAATACATTAATATCTAGATAATTAATTTGGTAGTTGGAGGTATATATGTATATATATATATATACATATATACATGTCGATACAAATATGTTTATTTATAATTATTGCAGAGAATTTAGGTAATGTTCCTTCACAAGTAGTTTAAAGGAATGAGATGTCTTTGCTTGCCTTATGGTCAATGGCAGCGCGTTCCACAGGCGCACCGCTTGAACGGCGAAGGATTGGTCCATATAGCGTGTCGTGTGGATCGGCGTACTCAGCTTTAAGTTTTCCGATGATCTCAACAGTCGGGAATGAGACTCATAAAGAAACCCGAAACGATCTTTAAGATAAGAAGGGGAAGAAGGAGAAAAAAGAATAGGAAAGAATATGAGTATTCCGACGAAGGCGGACTGTTAACCACTTGAGCTTAGTGCGAAACTCGGACACATGATCATATTTGCGCAAGCCAAATATAAATCTAATAAAGAAATTTTGAAGGCGCTCAAGTTTGTTCAGTGATATGTCAAGTCAAGTATATATGAGTCGCAAGTACATAGTGATCTGTCAATTCAGCCCTTATCAACGCACTGCAGGGCGACTAATACACCACTCTACATGTACTTCCATAAATTGAGGTAAATGCGCAAAACAAACTTCATATTCCAAAAAGTACATGCGCCGGTTAAAAAATGAATTCCGTTAGCAGTGGAACCTTTATACTGGTGAAATATTATTTTTAAAATTTTCAATATACCCACCGGTGCTAACTGAAAGTTACTCCTTGTTTTTAAATAAAATCAAAGAGTACGTTCCGCCCAGTTCTTTACGGCGTTCATAAAAATGGTTGTATTTACTGGGGCCTCGGTAGAAAGCACCGTACCGACCCGGCGGTATTATTTACTATCCGTTTTTGAGAAACTTGCTCCAAGGCTTGGAATAGTGGGAAATGTGAAAAGAATAAAGTGATAGAAAGCGCGTTAGGAAAGCAGATTTCGTGACCTTAGTGTCCATAAACTATAGTAATATGTATGTAAGTACATACAGGTATAGAAAAGGATAACATACATACTTTTCATCAAGAATTCGATGACCATGACATGGTCACAACGAAAGGCGTCACCTTTGCACCTAAAACTAAGTTTAAAAATAGACGTGGAGTCTATTAATTTATGTTTAAGTTGACAAAATGCTAGCACAGAGAATAAGCTATGCTATTTGGCGGTCAATGCGGCACTTTGGCACCCACCCACAGAGATTGGGAAAATAATTAAAGTTAGATAAAAATAAGTTAAATGTCCATCAATGAATCATATTAGTAATCAAAATGTATAACCTACCCCTTCGGGGACCATTGTAGGAAGGAGTGAAGATATTCAATGAATTTTATTCAGTAAACATTTCCAAATCGCAACTAGTTGTTACAAAGCACCTACAAATTCTGTGACGTTCAATAGAACACACATAAGTTGGACGGAAGGAGCTCACAAGGAAGGCTGTCATCTAAATAACACCGTTTGATACCTACAAAGTTCCGTTCGTTGAATACGTTGCATTTTAACAAGTTTAAAATACTTTATGCATAGACATTACCGGGAGCTCTCTGCACCGGAGAAATTTCATCCGATGTTCACACAGTTATACCGCTTCTGGAAGGGGATCTCTGGCGCTAATAAAAACTGAGTTATATCTTTGTTTGTGCTCAGATCGGTTTCTTTTATTAAACTGACAGTTTAAATGAAAAAAAATATATATACATGGCATGTGTATCGAAATCTTACTAATATTATAAATGTGAAAGTTTGTAAGTTTGGATGTTTGCAGTTCTTTCACGGCCAAACGGCTGAACCGATTTGGCTGAAAGTTGAAATGGTGATAGCTTATACCAGGAATAGGACATAGGCAACATTTTTTTTATAATCCTGAAAAATTCAAAGTTCTTATATTAAAATATCTTATCGTTCTTATATGATGCTTTTTCACGGCATAGCGGCTGAACCGATTCTACCGGGAACATTTCCAAAGCTACTTTTTCGAACTCCACGCGGGCGAAGCCGCGGGCATAAGCTAGTAATTAAATAAGAAAATTACCATTTTTGGATCTCTCCTAACATCGCAACCTTTACGAGTTCTCTCTAGACTTATAGACCACTTTTGTTCCTGTCACATTCATATGTGACTTCATACATACTCACCAATACGTATTACTTACATTATAATCTTAGCCAGTGATGCGTATTATTAATAACTACCAAAGAAATACTGGAATGTAGTCTACGTGAAAACACGCAACATAATTTTTTTAAGCGTTCCCAACCTTCCTGCACTATCCAGCCAAAACGAACTCAGTGGATGTAAAATACCACCCAGCGGCAGCCAATAGCGTCGGCCAATTTGAATATAGAACGCTCGCTCGAAATTTATAACGGACACACGAAACTTAAATGTTCCGCTTTAACCTGTGGACCGGCTGATGGTGTTGCATTGGTAAAGAATAGTCTATTAGAGAACCCCTACTTAGAGGACGGATGGACATACATGAAATCCTTTACACATATCTTCTCTTATTTCTCTTTTGACTAGTACAGCAGTTTCATGAGGTATCTTTATGAGCGGCGGTAACCGCTTACCATGAAAACGACCGCATGTTTTCAAAATAAGTGGTATAAAAATTCTAAAAGATTCCTTCGCATCAAATCATCGTAAAAACACGCACCTCCACCAAATTCGGCAATATTGAAGGATCTATTAGATCTACAATCAAGTAAGCACATCATTTAAACATTTGGCATATCACAGAGCTCTTACATAAATGTTACCATTCCGCCATTTGGAGCACACATCTGCTATGGAGCTTGAGTATCAGACTACGAGTTATCCAACGGTTATTGTTTCCTCGGAGAGAATATGTCATATAAAATATGATTTTTGCTCGAATGTACTTACATCTTTTGTTTTTATCCAGGGATATTTTTTATTTAAGTCTGATCGACACAATGTATATTTATAATAATAAAATAATATATCCTCACGCCTTCCCACAAGGGTCCCTAAAGGGGTAGGCAGAGGTGTAAAGGTAATACACATACACCCGCTTTTCGACAGAATTATATTTTAGGTGCCAGATTGCGAGCCCATCGCCGTTACTCAAGCACGACTATACATACGCCTTTGAATTACTTCTCAAAAGTGAAGTGAGAAAATTAAAAGCGTTTATTTTGATTTTATTCGCTTATATATTTATATGTAAAAGAATACCTAAGAATCAATGAGGAGAACTTAACTGCTTTCATCAATAGCACAAAGTTACTAACCCTACAGACCAAAGGAAAACGTTCAAACTAATAATGCAACAATAGTCCAGATTGCACCAATACAGTGCACCTGGCGGACGGAGTTCTTGTCACCCAGCACTCGGGAGCGAGGCCCCGGCAGGCGGGGGGTGGGGTGGGGGGGGGGGCGTGTGAATTTTTATATTATATCCACGGATAAATTGTAACCGTAAGAGCGTGTGTACAGATCATGGGTTTTGTTAACGTCAGACGGTTTTCGTTATGGATTTAAAACTAGACACTTGAGTGGCATACACACATACAAATCATCACGGCGATTCCCGGGGTATGCAGAGGGAGTAGAGTCAGCCAGTTCTCTCTGGACGTAGAAATAAGTAGAAGCATGAATTTAGAAATCGATACATAGTTAAGTTAAGGACACTTATTCACAGTCAAAGCGAAAGTTCAAATGTAATGTGAAAAATGTCATAATGTGAAAGTTTGTAAGTTTGGATGTTTGCATGTTTGCGGTTCTTTCACGGCCAAACGGCTGTACCGATTTGGCTGAAAGTTGAAATGGTGATAGCTTATACCTAGGAATAGGTCATAGGCTACTTTTTAATCCTGAAAAATTAAAAGTTCTATAATTATAAAGTATGATGCTCTTTCACAGCATAGCGGCTGAACCGATTCTAGCAGGAAAATACATAAGCTACTTTTTCGAACTCCACGCGGGCGAGCTAGTCAAATAATAAATTCTGAATTCAAATAAAGTTAATGTAATATGTATCACACTGGCAAAAGCTTCTTTTATAAAAATGTATTCTACAAGTAGACACTCGAAAGCTACTATCTAATTCATTAATGGAAAGTCCCCAACTATCCGTAATCTCCACGCCCGAAGGCCAACATTGTAGGGGTAAAAAACTTTAAACCTCATACCCGGGCTGGTTCATAAGGCATTTTTCCGAACATACACGTACCCCCCACCCACTCCTAGCCTCCCATACCCCAGTGATCTGGGCGCTCGATTGCACAGACTAGACCATAATATGTTAAGGAGATCCGAAATACAAACAAAATATCAAGCTTACAGTTGTGGTAGTCGGGTGGTTGGAGTAAGTAGCCTGCAATACAAAGGTTACAAGCTCTAATTTCAACTGTACCAATAAGTTTCCTGAACCCCAGTACAATGGTTAGTCTGACCACGAGCTTTACGGTGGAGGAAAACATCGAGATTGAATCTACATGTGTGAAATTAAATTCAAAGACGTATAAATAGTCGTTCTTGAGTAACGGCGCCTCTGAAAGGTTGGCACTTAAAATATTTCTCCGACAAAATATACTGAAATGAAAATATATTGTCATGTCAAATGAGTTGGGTTGAATAATAAAGAGGAATACTATCAATACTTTAGCAGGTCCCTAAGATCTGTTTACTAAAAGCTATTTGATATAGCAATTCAACAACAATTAACGGATTGATTTCCAAAAATCTCTTCATATACAACTCACACGCCAAACTCAGTTTATGGTTCCGGATTAACGACGTCTGCTACTCATTACTACGCCAATACGATTCCCAAATCAAAACTCTGACACAAATTTACCCCTTCAATATAAAGCGGCATCTGTTTGCCGAGCCTACTCTATGCCCGCTCTTTGCTTCTTCGTCTCGCCGATAGCCGGCGATGTGTGCGGCTTCGGCGCGCTGAAAGACGCCCTGTGACGCTGGAGCCGTCCTGAAAATGTATGCTTCCACCCCCACCCGCTCCCTCCCAGTCGCACACATCGACACCGCGAAAAAACTACGAGTGTGCACATCATCGACACGGAACCTACGTCTGTGAGCGTCCGAGCCGTGAAAGATTACTCCTATATAGTAGCAATACATATTACTGGAGCGAAAGGTCCCATCTTTGTGTGGGACCGGGCGCCGGTGTGCACTGTATCGTATTTGTCGTAGAGTGTGTGAGTCTTATTGACATTTTTATACATGAATTTTATGTGCGCGATTTAGATGTTTTTGTATATACGTTGTGTGTGTGCGCGTGAATTATTTGCGGTCGTTTTCGATGTTCGCGGAATACTGAATGGATGTAATTAATTCGTTTCAAATGAAACTGTTCGGGTTACTTCCAGCCGTTATTTCAGACGTTTTGAATGTACTTAGATGGCGTGAGAGGTATCGTGTACCCTCATTAGTTGATACAGATATGTTCTACGTCTTATTTCTTTCTTGTTACTTTGATGTTGTAATGAAATACTTCATGAACAGTGGATTGGATATTTGCTTCTCCAAGTAAGAATGCTTTTATATTTGATTTATAGGACTTAACGACCCTGTAAGTGTTACGTATATATCGCGGAATCAATCTCAGGTTCGATCCTTGTGCAAAAAATAATGACTTACTATTTATAATTTCATTTCAGACCACCTAAGTATTTCAACGTTAGAGACTTGTTCAGCTTTAAACATTACCTTTCCAAAAAACCCGTTCGTCGTTTAGAGCTAAATTTGCATAGCTAATACGAATCAGCACACATGCACATCGGCTTAATTTCCAGTGCAATTTTCTAGCTGGACACCCACACATCAACCCCTAAATATGTAGCTCGCAATATTTTATCACAGCATTGGATTCGTGAACTTTGGCTGTGACATATCTGGCAATATTTCACGTTTCGTTGAATAAATGGTACTATTTTAGTAAGTAAAAGGGATCTCTTATATGCTACTTTACAATCACACTATGTCATATTTACGATATTACTTTAATTTATTATTACACGGAATTTAAATCACATCTTAGTAAACATAAGAAGATTTATTGCTTAGCAAACCGATCTTCATTATTCGTCATTGCAAACATGCTTAAATGGCGCCCAACGTGGGACTATAATAAGTTTTTTTTTTTTTACTATAGGTATTTAACATGCAGTAAAAACATATCCAATTCAAATGAAACGAGACTTTTAATCTAGTTCTCATCTCAAGCGTTAATCGATTCTCTTAGCAGCGAAACCGGATACGGGCTTCAGGCAACTACCTATATATGCACATGAAGATAAGTGCGCGTGTCAGTACATGCACAAAGCTACAGTAGCTCCCGGAGGATTTGCTGCGCTCCGTGTCTTAGTGTTTTTATTTTCTTCACTCCACTTTCTTTCGCTCTATTATACAGAGCGCACGTGAAGCCTTACTTGTATGTGGCTTCTGGGATTAGTTCGATACTGCACCTTATTTACGGATATGGTCTATTCAATCTTGAGAAGGAAATATGTATAAATTGCCTAGGTATTTAATGAAACGAGATTTATTTTAAAAGGTATATATTCTTTTAGCAAATTTGCTCAAACTTGTCATATGGCACATTCTAAGGAAGCTTTTAAAATAAATAATCTTCATCTTCACGCCTTCCCATAGGGTCCCCGAAGGGGTAGGCAGAGGTGTATAGGTAGTACCCACAAACCCACTTTCCGCCAGAGATATATTTTAGGTGCCAACGTGGCAGATGGCGAGTCCATCGCCGTTACTCAAGCATGACTATACATACGCCTTTGAATTACTTCTCAGACGTATGCAGGTTTCCTTTGATGTAAAATAAATAAACAGAGACAGCCGTGGTGGCCGAGTTCTGCTGTAAATCACCTCAACCCCCTCGTCGTATCAGCCGCCCGATACACTCCTTCCCTTATCTCGAAGATAAGGCGTCCAAGACACGCCGTCATCGAACCGGATGACTACATAACGGTCCTCCAGGACGCCCGACAAAAACATACCAACACTACACAAAACCGACCACTGTTCCGTCCTCGCCGACGAGGCTCGACGCGAATAAGCCGTAATGTTCCCCCCCGACCCCCGCCGCAAACGCCGGCCCGCGCCGAGCCTGACGCGCAAATCCCGCCCCCAAATAATATTTAAATAAAATTACCAGTCCAGCCCAGCTCCCTTGCTCGCAATCCAGCAACGCCCTAAGCCGAGGTTCGTACCCCACAGGGGGTGCCCTTAGCTGTGTTGCTTAGATATAAAGTGCCTGGCTGGAGGCCTAGGTCTCGCCATTGACCGGTTAAGTAGCAAAAGTTCCCGGAACTCACGCTACGAGAGACAATACAAAAAAAAAAAAAAAAAAGTGGTGGCCGAGTGGTTCGAGCAGTTGCCTGCGACGCAAAGGTCGCAAGTTCGAATCCCGACTGTACCAATGAGTTTTTCTGAACTTAAGTACAGTGATTAGTCACACCACGAGCTTTACGGTGAAGGAAAACATCGAGAGGAAACCTGAATACGTCTGAGAAGAAATACAAAGGCAAAGGTATGTATAGATAGTCGTGCTTGAGTAACGGCGATGGACTCGCCATCTGTCACGTTGGCACCTAATATACCTCTGGCGGAAAGTGGGTGTGTGGGTATTACCTATACACCTCTGCCTACCCCTTCGGGGACCCTTGTGGGAAGGCGTGAGGATATATTATATATATATATTATATTTATATATATATATATATATAGTTGTGGTTACCTGTAATTGGGTGGACACTTATGTATGTTTTATTATTGCATTTTCTGATAATATTAAGGTGTCCTTACCTGTTGGTGATCCAAATAAATAAATGAATTTAACTTATTATTATTAGCGCATAAAAATCTACTGCAAAAACAAAGTTGTACGTGTAGAATCTAACCGTCTTAATTTTTTTTTTACATTAGTAATAGTTTTAACTATAATAATTATATCCTCAAGTTTTCCCACAAGGGTCCACGAAGGGGTAGGCAGAGGTGTACAGGTAGTATCTCTACATTCACTTTTCGCAAGAGATAATATTACCTCACTTAATTATATTAAAATTTTCTAATCTTTGCAGCGATTACCAACATAGATTTAGGAAGTCATTTAAAGGCTTATATATAGTCGTGCTTGTACATCTATATAATCTTTGAGTAACATCAATGGACTTGCTATCCGGTCACGTTGGGACTTAAAATATACCTCTGGTGGAAAGTGTGTGTGTGGGTACTACCTATACACCTCTGCCTACCCCTTCGGGGACCCTTGTGGGAAGTTGTGATACTACAATTTCAATGTTAATTTTAACTAAAAGCCTACTAACTTAATGGTAGGTACAAATTAACTGTCAAGAATGAATTAACAATTTTTTCTCATTATAACAAGTACAAGTGTAAGTTATGCGTCGGAGAACAAGTAAATATTCATATGATGACAATACATTAGCATACAGATGATTATATTACTTCACGATTAACAGGGGATTCTAGACTCTAAGCCTATAGTCATAAAGGCTTCGCAAACTGTAGAGTTCCATTTGGGTTGAAGTTGAACACTTATCGGCCATTTAGCTTTTTATGTGTATATTGATGTCAGTATTTAAGCGTGTAATGACGTAAAATCTAAGTGATTTATGGGCACCAGCAAGGTGATAGAAAAACTGTTGTAGTTGTGACAGTAATGCTATTTACTTCCGGTGGCGCCACAATAACGTCCCACAATGATTTAACGTCAAAATTCTGAATTTGGAGAGCGTATTCCAAATTCGAAATTTCGAACGACCGTTGCTAGTTTTAGAGTAGCGCTTTAGGTGATTTAAAATTGTTGTTTTGTTTACAGGACCATAGCTCTTAGACCTGGTGTGACTTGTTGCTAGGGTAAAACCCTGGTACGTTAAAAAATTCCCCATTAAATTCTGGCACACGCTGACAGACTCGCGGCTCTGTCACGTTGGTACTTAAATACGTTTCCAGTACAAGCTTCTAAGTATTTTGTATGCGCAACCTTGTCTATGCTTTAAGGGACGTAAAATTGTATGTGGTATTTCATACAGGTCAAAGCCACATAAATCAATATAAAATCAACAACTTAATAAAATGAAGTCCGCCATTATATTACGTTCGCGTAAATGGGTCGCATCCTCCCCAGTGGGGGTGGGGGGAGGGGGCTACATCATACATCTCGATTCTCGCTCAGAGCTATCATTTGAGCGTTCTTTATGCTTTTACTAAAGCGCTTTACATATGGAATTTTCCACATAGAAAGTGGTCATGGTTCATACTTACATTTGGTTGAAAGTTAGATGCCAATTTATCATACTTCTCTTATTCAAAATGTTCTTAACGTCAAGATTTCAAAGGTCATCCGATATGGATGGTCATTAATTACCTGATGAATGTGGGAGAAGCGAAAAAGTTATGTCAGTCTAGAGAGAACTGGCGCTCTACTCTCTCTGCCTACTAGGGACTCAGCATGATGATATGTATGTATCTATGTATGGATTACCTTCATGATGTGACAGCCATCTGATGAATGTAATTGAAGCAAAAGTGGTCTAGAGGGGACTGACGCTCTACTCTCTCTACTTATCCGTAAGGACTCGGCGAGATGATTTTTTTTTATACCACATGGGTGACAAACAAGCCTACGGTCCGCCTAATGTTACTCGGTTACCGCCGCCTATGGACGCTTGCAACACCAGGGGTATCACTCGCGCGCTGCCGACCCTGCAGGAATCTTTTCACACCCTTCTTGAAGAATGCTGTGCTCTTCAGGGAAAACCTCATACGATGATAAAAACAATCCGATATAGCGCGCGTAAAATTTTCTTTTAGATCTGGAAAAAAATCATATCATACATACATATCATCACGCCAAGTCCCTAACGGGGTAGGCAGAGAGTATAGAGTAGTATATAGTATATCGTATGTGTTAATTCAGCTAATAATCTATATATAGGTCAACTTTCGTCAAATTCTCTTCAGATGCACCACAAACTTACACATTTTCTTAATATGTAATTTCTTAGTTGGATGACTCTACGAGAAAAGAAAATTGAATCAGCTGTTTTTCAAAGGCTTCATTTTAGTACCTGCAATGTTTTTTTTTATTGGCATCCGGGTCAATGACCTCCCGACGGTTATTGCTTTCCTACACGGCGGAAACATATGATACAAGCATAGGCTGTACACGCAAGTGTCAGGCAGTCTGAAGTGTTGCAAGTCGAGTGTCGCGTCTTTGAACTGTGTTCACTATAGTCATGGCAATGATGTATAATAATAATAATCTTTGTTATACACACACACACACACACGCATCTACAAAACAAATAGCAATGACAAAAAAACAATTAAAAATATAATAGGCACAATTTGACTTATCGCAAAAGCGATTTCTACCAGGCAACCCTCATCCTCACCCTTCCCACTAGGTTCCGCGAAGGGGTAGGCAGGGGTGTATAGGTAGTACCCGTACATCCACTTTTCGCCAGAGATATATTTTAGGTGCTAACGTGACAGATGGCGAGTCCATCGCCGTTACTCAAGCACACTATACATACGCATTTGAATTGCTTCTCAGACGTATGCAGGTTACCTCTCAATGTTTTCCTTCACCGTAAAGTTCGTGGTTTGACTAATCACAGTTCAGAAAAACTCATTGATACAGTCGGGATATAAACTTGGCGATCTTTGTGTCGCAGGCAATGCAACCTAATATAAGTAAAATTAATGATAGAAGATTTTAATTCAACGTCTAACATTTGGTCAATACATACATACATTTATCATCACGCGTTCACGGGGTAGTTAGAGAGAAGAGCGTTATGTCAAACATACACACCTCTAACGCTTCATCCACATTCATCAGTGTCTTCTTCAAGGGGTTTCGGGTACTAACGATTTTCCAATAGTACGATAAATATTTTTACTTACATTACACAAATATCTGATCCTAACAATAATCGAACCCAAACCTGAAGATTCAATTAGAGGAGCTAACCAGACGTCATTAATGAACATGTTAATCTAAAAGTTACCTTTATCATAAGCTACATTCTTATCGTCACGCTTTCCCGTAAGGGTCCCGGAAGAGGTAGTGTATGTAGTGTAGGTAGTGCCCACACACCCACTTTCCGCCAGATATATATTTTAGGTGCTAAAGTGACAGATGGCGGGTCCGTCGCCGTTATTCAAGCACGACTATTATACATGCGCCGTTGAATTTCTCCTTAAGCGTATGCAGGTTTCCTCTCGATGTTTTCTCTCACCATAAAGCTCGTGTTGCTACTAATCACTATACTTAAGTTCAAAAAACTCATTGGTACAGTCGGGATTCGGACTTGCAATCTTTGTGTTGAAGGCAACTACTCGAACCACCGGGCCACCATGGGTTAAATACCAACCCCTACCGCTGGTGCGATACCAGCTTTTGGGTAACCGATTACCATGCCAGGTACCCTTGCTAACCATTTCGTGCGATATAAAAACACGAAGATAAAAATCAACTTTCGAAACGCAATTTTATATCAAATTGGAAACAAAGGTTTACGTAAGAAGTTACCCAACAATTACAGTCTTCTATTGTTATTTTGTGCCATTGTCCGTCTGTCTGTGCGACACGCGTCTCAGCCAGTTATTACATATGTCGTGTCCATAATTGTCGTATTAGGTAAGCAATAGTTACACTTTTGGAAGTACTTTTGACATCAACGCAAGCATTGGAATATATCAATTTGATTATTTAAATGATGGCCATGCATGGCAATGAATTGCTCCTCTCGTACAGAGTTTATATAAGTAATTTTATCTTTTCTACCCCTACTTAAAAGGGAACAAATGTTAAAAAAGAAAACCGAGGAGTTTGTTTCGCCGTTTCTTCTCCTGGCAGGTATTTTTTCTTGGAAACGGTGGTAACTTTAGTTTTCATTAATTATATGACGTTCAATAAGTGTTCCTCGTGTCCCTTACGTTGAATAAAATATTTTGATTTTGATTTTGATATAACGTAATGCTTATAAAAATATACTCGACGTGTAATACATGCATATCATCATGCCCAGTCCCTCACAATGTAGGCAGAGAGAGTAGAGATCCAGTTCTCTCTAGATCTACATACCACTTCTGTAACACATAGACAACAGATGTTGGCACTCAAATATATCTTCGACTAGGTATGCCCCGAGGTTTAACCGGCGTGTTGATTTCATAAGTATAATTTTATCTAGATTTATTTTCAGAACAAAACATGCCCTATATGTTACTCCAGCTAATAATCTATCTCTGTGTCAAATTTCATTCAATTCCCTTCAGCCATTCTGGCGTGATTGAATAACAAACATACATACACACAAACTTTCGCATATATAATATGAAGAGTAGAATGAAGAGGCGCTACCTTATAGCAAACGTATTTAGTTTACCGACCCTTAAAGGGCTATTATTTCTTTAAAGCCGTTATGACATCAGACATTGCTTACTACATTGCTCTGAAAATCAACACCAAACGCCTTATTCCAGAGATATGTATTATAACACAACAATAGGCAGAGAACTAAAGACAAAACAAAACGTCCCAACTGCTATACGATGCTATACGATGCGATACGTAGCGACACTTCTGACAAAACCTGGGAGGCGTGCTCAAAGCGTGCGAAAGTAGAGCCCTCTTTATCTAAGAGGCGCCGGAGAGGAGAGGGGGGAGGACAAGTGCATCTCAAAGAAATGCAGATTTTACACGTCGCTACTCTTTGGTGCATGTATCGCGTCGCGCGACGGATGGTCGGGAAAACAGGCCGTTTGGTCGATGTTTTTTTTTTTTACAACAAGAGCGGCAAACAAGCATACGGCCCACCCGATGGAAAAAGGGTTACCGCAGCCCACTCACGCTTACAATACCGAAGTATCACTTGCGCGTTGCCACTCTGTGTTCGGAGAGTTGTACTGTGATGGCAGCATAATGAGACTAATCCCTCTGCTGCCAACACAATAAAACAATCCTCCCCCCACCCCAAGGAGCTCATTACTGGAAACCTTACGTTACGTAGGGAATTACACACATTTACAAAAAGACAGGTAAGAAACACGTTAGCCTAGTAGTTTAAGACGCCGTCGATGGAATTAAAATGGCGAGTTTTGCTAATTTTAAGTTAAATTTTCACACCACGAGGTGTACAGTGAAGTAAAATATGGAGAGACACAAGCTTTGCTTAATTTGCAAGTGATACTTTGGTATCGTGAGCGTAAATAGGCTACGGTAACCGTTTCCCATCAGGTGGGCCGTATGCTTGTTTGCCACTCTTGTTGTATAAAAAAAAATAAAAAATTTGGGGCTAAGTCAATTTGTGTGGAATCGTCCCAAGATATTTATTTATTTATGATTTATTCAAAGAGGCTTGCTGGAGATATGGCGACGGACTCGCCATTCTTTCGAGTATTATTGACGTTCTTAACCCTGATTGGTCGACTGACTACTTTAATAAAAAATAAACCGACGAGCATGTACGGAGAGCATGTTGAATGTGGACGAAGCGAAAGAGGTATGTAAGTCTAGAGAGAACTGGCGCTCTATTCTCTCTGCCTACCCCGTCAGGAGCTCGGCGTAATGATATGTATGTATGTAATTAATAATACTCTTTACGTGTCACCTTTTCTGCGCACCTTACGAACCGAATATGACACTCATTACAGCGAAGTGGAAGGATTTCTCTAAAATATGTCAAACGTTGACAAGACGTGGACGGCGTGATTCCAGTCCGTAATGTGCTTTGTGTATTGTCTATTGCACAAAGCAATTATACAATACACAAACAATTACATACAACTTCCTTGGAGATACCATCGCATTAATAGGAATATGATAACATTCATGTATCGAGTTATTTTCCTAGCATTGGATGATCAAGTATTTTACAATAGTAGGTTCAAGGAAACGTCTGCAATGCAAAGATTGTGAGTTCAGTTCTAGACTGTACTAATGGAGTTTTTCTGAACTTATATTCAGTTCCTCTACGAGTATTACGGTGAAGGAAGACGTCGAGAGGAAATCTGCATTTGAAGAAATTCAGTCTTTTGATTGGTATTTACAGTGATTGATAAGCTGCGGTGGACTCTCTGTCGCGTTGACACCTAAATATATCTCCGGTGAAAACTACATACCTCTGCTTACCTCTTCGGGCACGTTTATAGGCAAAATCTCGAGAATGGCACGACCGATTTTGATTTTTTTATTGTGTATATAATAAATTCATTTGCATGGATCCCTGAATGGCTAAGTTACACATTTGGATCCGATAGATGGCGCTAGGATCGTGTTCTTTTTTTAATTTTTCACGCAAACGAAACTACAACTAGTAATTTATTAAAAAAAATGCCTCATTTCCATCTCTCTATGTCCCGTTTTCTACTGCTGACTCTCTAATGTCATTCGATCTTAATGTCATATTGACGTCAGAAATATAATATTGTACTAACAGACACGTCGCAGATAACGTTTCAATCAAAGTACTTACTTACACAATGATAGCTGAAGTTCGTAATATGAACAAATGAATGCTAGCAATATTCCCAATGATCGTAGGGCGGGCGTATCGGAACATCCTCAATAGCTATTACCACTGAACTTGGCACATTACGCGATCGTAATGAAGAACGATTAAAAGCAAAGTTTTTCCAAAAGGGTGTGGCAAGATACGCGGATCCTGGGAACTGTATAGAGCTGAGATAAACAATTAAAATATTTCGCTACTGGCTGGATCGATTTTGATGATATTTTTTGTGTCCAAGTGGATTCGAGAATGGTTTTTTGATTCATAATTGGATGCAATAGGTGGTTCCCATTTACTCAAACACGCTGCACTTCTCAAACGTATGCAGGTTTTCTCTCGATATTTTCCTTCACCGTAAAGCTCGTGTTGTGACTAATCACTGTAGGTATTTAAGTTCAGAAAAACTCATTGGTACAGTCGGGTTTCAAACCCTAAAATTTTTGCTAAAGTGTTGCAGGTAGCTCGAATCACACGGCCACTATTGTGAACTTAATATAATAACTTAATTAATTGTAAATATTATTAATTGTTGTTATTGTAAATAACTTAATTACATAATTATGTCATAGATACGTACAAAAATACTCTATTAAATTACGTAGGTAATATTTTTTAGCACACCAAAGTCCACTCGTGGCACAGTCGAACAACTCATTAGACATAAACAAGTAGACAATCAGGCATTGGCGGACCGTAAGCCATTAGTGTTTTAATTGAAAATAGCGTAAAAGCGGTAAATTCTACCAGTGCACCCTGCAGTCTCGCTTTAACTCTCGATTCCTCAATCGATTTTTATCTCTAGTGTTTCACTCCCCTTAAGCTGATATAAATGTAAAGAACGAAAGCTTATGTAAAATTTATTCAAGTGAGATTTATAGAAAATACAACAATATAATAGAAAACTAGTCTAATTAAGTCTTTAACTCTGAGAATAACTTCAAATGTGAAAGGAGAACAGTCGTGCTTGAGTAACGAAGATAGACTCGCCATCTGTCACGATGGCACCTGAACATAACACTATAATAGAAAACTAGTCTAATTAAGTCTTTAACTTTGAGAATAACTTCAAAGTCGTGCTTGAGTAAAGGCGATGGACTCGCCATCTGTCACGTTGGCACCTGAAATATATTTCTGGCAGAAAGTAGGTGTGTAAGCACTACCTACACCTCTGTCTACACCTTGACTCATTATTTCTATATGTCCAAACCAACGTAGCATGTCTTTCTCTACACTTTACAATCAGTTGTTTTCCAATTCTAATCTTTCATTGCGGATTCGATCTGAAATTATTACCGCACATTTTTCGATGGGAACGCATTTCATCGTGAAGGAAGTATGAAAGTATTAATTCCTCTGCATACCCTTCATCTTAGTCTTGGATGTCCAAATTATCATTATTATAGTTAGGAAACTTATCTGTCAATAAATTAACAAATAATCAAAAGGTGCTTGTCCGCAACGATCAATGCTATGTAACCACAGTTTATAACCCACTCGACCCCACAACCGAAATAGCCCTCAATAAAAGTCAGGTAGTCGATACCGAACGTAATAACGAGTCGTTTACATTCTTACGACCTCTACACCCAATATACCTACGTTACAAAGAAATTATGTATATTAAATTCTCAACTGACTTCCTTATCACCATCAAAATGTATCGGCACTGCGACCGCGCGGTCTTGATCCTTGGTGCAAGATTTCCAATTAATTAATATAATTTATTTATTTAGAGAGCCGTGGTGGCCGAGTGATTCGAGCAGTTGCCTGCGACGCAAAGGTCGCAAGTTCGAATCCCGACTGTACCAATGAGTTTTTCTGAACTTAAGTACAATGATTAGTCACACCACGAGCTTTACGGTGAAGGAAAACATCGAGAGGAAACCTGCATACGTCTGAGAAGCAATTCAAAGGCGTATGTATAGTCGTGCTTGAGTAACGGCGATGGACTCGCCATCTGTCACGTTGGCACCTAATATACCTCTGGCGGAAAGTGGGTGTGTGGGTATTACCTATACACCTCTGCCTACCCCTTCGGGGACCCTTGTGGGAAGGCGTGGGGATATATATATATAATATAAGAGTACTCGAAACCGACGAGCATTTATGAAGAGACTGATGAATGTGGACAAAGCGAAACAGGTATGAAGTCTAGAGAGAACTGGCGCTTTATACTCTCTGCCTACTCCGCCAGACTCGGCTTGATGATATGTATGTATGTATGTATGTAATATAATTAGGTAATAAAAAATTACAACATTTAAACAAATATGTATCCATTAAGACAAAATATAATTTGTTTACGTACTGGAGAGACCTATCAAATGGATATTTGGTTAACTAAAGGTTAGCTAACACGAGTTTTTTCAAAGGGATATTAAGGATAAGGAGGGGTGTAATAACACTCAATTTAAAATTTTGAAATATTCAGGTGCCAAGATGACAGATGAGGAGTCTATTGTCTCTCCTCAGGCACTACTTTGTATATAGATTTTCTCCCTCTTTTTTCAACAGTGATGTGACAAAACAGACAACTTAATAAAAACACCGCCCATATTCTGCGGAATGTGCAGATTACTCATAAATATACGCAAATAGAATTTCAAAATTGCCACATAGGACTGAATTATATATATATAACCTCACGCCTTCCCATAAGGGTCCCCGAAGGGGTGGGCAGAGGTGTATAGGTAAAACCCACACACCCAGTTTCCGCCAGAGGTATATTAGGGGCCAACGTGACAGATGGCGAGTCCATCACCGTTACTCAAGCACGACTATTACATACGCCTTTTGAATTCCTTCTCAGACGTATGCAGGTTTCCTCTCGATGTTTTCCTTCACCGTAAAGCTCGTGGTGTGACTAATCACTGTACTTAAGTTCAGGACTGAATTACAATGATTAAATTAAGGATATAAAATTTCCGTAAACAATTTCCGAAATATTAATCTTAATTCCGAAGTATCAAGACACTGCCATCCAAGCACATGACACGTTAATATCGCATGCGACTAACAATCTAATTACAACCCGCGGGAATCGAACAGCGATCGGCCGGCCGATATGGGCCGATTACACCGCTGCGCCGTCACTCTGTAGTCTACACCCTTCCCTTAGTTAAAGTCACATTCACAAGAGCTTACGTAATCAAACTTTTTTTTATATTCATTCTCTAGTGGTATTTTTTTTTCAGAAGTCTATTTGGCATACAGGAATAACATTATCCGCACGCCTTCCCATGAGAGTCCCCGAAAGGGAAGGCAGAAGTGTATAAGTCGTACCGACACACCGACTTTCCGTCAGAGATATATATATATTAGGTGCCAACGTGACAGATGGCGGGTCCATCGCCGCGCTTCAAGTACGACGCCTTCATTCCCAATTTCTTCTCAGACGTATGCAGGTTTCCTCTCGATGTTTTCCTTCACCGTAAAGCTCGTGTTTTGACTACAGTATCTAAAGTTCAGACAAACTCATTGGTTTCAGGATCGAACTTGTAAATTTTGTGTTGCAGGCAACTCGAACCACACGACCGTTACGGCTCTTAAGAATACAATACACACTACACGTAAATGCAAACATGCGCTCGCACACCTAAAGATACATTCATCATATATATCATCACTACGCGTATCAATTTCACTTCATCCAGATTCATAAGTGAAACATGGCGATGTTCAACAGATTTGGATCTAGGTAGTTGCAAATTAGTACTCTATACATACATATACATATCATCACGCCGAGTCCCTAACGGGGTAGGTAGAAAGTATAGAGCGCCAGTTCTCTCTAGACTTACATACCTCTTTCGCTTCGTCCACATTCATCAGTCTCTTCATACATGCTCGTCGGTTTCGAGTACTCTTAACGTTCCCGTCCTTGAGAGTCCGATCATTTGATCCAGGTAGTTGGAACGTGGCCTTCCTCTGCCTCTTCTTGCACACAGTTTTACAAAGCAAAAGACGAAACAGATATACAAAGCAAAAGTGTAATCTATCCCTTCTTCCAAATATCAATTCAAAGATACAAAACCAACGTACTTACCCATTGATTCACCAAATCTGTTTTAATAATATAAATTGCGTGCAAGTTAATTGATTCAGCGATGGGGAACCAGTGGTTGCGTCACGCCTTATCGGCTCGACTTAATTACGTGAGCAGATGTATATGAAACAAATGGAGCGTAGGAATGAGGCAAAGATGTTGGGGAAAAGTTTACCGAATTCTATGGTTTTATTGATAGTCAATTGAATATCAGGCACGTTTGAGAGCATAGCAACAAAGAGCAGAGCAACTTCACCACGGGCTGTGCATTTCGTTGATTCGAACATGTAGAGAGATAGGGCATAACGGGTTTCCCGTTTGAATTCGGAGCTGCCCGACTGGAGCAGGACCTCCACCTTACAAGAGGTCCGTAGCCAAATAACACAATTTTTTGTGTTGTGTTCCTACGCGGTGAATAAGGTTTCCAGTAATGAGCTCCTTGGGGAGGGGGGAGGATTGTTACATTGTGTTGGGAGCAGAGGGATTAAGCCCATTATGCTGCCAACACACTATAACTCTCCGAACACAGAGTGGCAACGCGCAAGTGATACTTCAGTATCGTGAGCGTAAATAGGCTACGGTAACCGTTTCCCATCAGGTGGGCCCAAAAAAAAATGTAGAAAGGATGAGCGAATGATCAACGAAACAGGTATACAATGCGAAAGTGTGTGGACGAGGCAGAAGAAAACAACGTTCTAGCAATCTAGATCGAATCGATCGGACACTCAAGGATGAACGTTACGAGTACTCAAACTGCAAGTCTAGATTATGAATTGGCTGAGATAAAAAAGCGCCAGGCTCTACTCTTTCTCTGCCTACTTATATGCATTGCCTAATGCTTATCAATTGGATTTGCTAGTCTGAAGGCTAAGCAAGCAGGTGACAGCATCTTACAGAACAGCCGAGTAATTTGAAGAGGGATAGAACATAGCGGATTTTGTCTATCAATTGTATTTGCTTGACTGAGGCCTTGAGAGTACCTCTAACTTGCAGAAGATCAGAAGATTTTGCATTCGGGTGCGTTGCTAATTGATTGTTGGCGTGAATTTGTAGCATGGAATTTTAATAATACTAAACTGTACTGAATGTTTACAAAGTCCCTTGAAAACATGTTATATCTAAGGTTAGATTATTCCTATAAGACGTTATTGCAAAACATTTTGGTGATTAATATTGTGAGCAAAGCACACATTTTGTACGAATATGTAATTATACAAATTACGAATCGATGCTCCTACCAGAATTCGACATGACAAACTTGGTACAACTTTTTAACCACATTTAACCACTCTTTTCAATAGCTGTTCAGAATTCCGTATCGAACATTCAAAGTCTTCCCTAACATCCAAACCGCAGACTTTCTTACAATACATGTGTGTCTCTAATTATATTCATATTGGTGACCACCTCAGCAGGTGCACAGCCAACCGTAACGGACACCGGTGATGCGGAACCCCAACTAGAACTCAACTCTAAAGCCAACGCTACAGAGTTGGAAGTCGTTCAAAAGCTCGTTAAGGATACAGAAGCGATTTTGATCGATGAATAGGTTTTATTAGGAAAGCGGTAGAGTCTATTATTGTTTGTTTTTTGAGTGTATTTTCGGAACAATGACAGTGGCTCGTTTCCCTATAGCAAAGGTCAATAGCATGATGGGCGAATTCGGTTTTGTTAATTACTGACCATTTTTAAATGGTCCAATGATTTTTCGTGTAGGTTTTCTTGAGTGTGTCTTGTAATATGAATTTGATGATCGTTTTTTGATACGAATGAATTAGGCAGGTGTTGGTAACGACAGTTTGTTTGTCGATATTGTGTTGGTCTAATTGGAATCTAAAGAAACAGTAATAGGGTCATTATTAGATACGCGTATATTGTACTACTCAAATCTGGAGCCACCCGACTAGGTATATAGGCACAAATTATCAGGCCGGAACGCTCATTGGGCAGGCAGAGAGTAGAGCGCCAGTTCCCTCTAGTCCCTTCAGTCAGCTCTAGCTATTCCTTCAAACTTCCATCCTTGAGTGTCCGATTTGATCTAGGTAGTTGGAACGTGGTCTTCGTCTGTCTCTTCCATACACTATGGTAATTCACTCCATTCCATATGTCCGAACAAAACGTTACGTGTATGTAACCCTCGATCGTGCCAGTCGCTTTGCAAATCTTTTCATTGCTGATACGATTTAATATCGTTACGCCGCACATTTGTAAAGGAAATGTATCTCAAGTGCATTTATACTTTATAATAATATAATATATCCTCACGCCTTCCCACAAGGGTCCCCGAAGGGGTAGGCAGAGGTGTATAGGTAATACCCACACACCCACTTTCCGCCAGAGGTATATTAGGTGCCAACGTGACAGATGGCGAGTCCATCGCCGTTACTCAAGCACGACTATACATACGCCTTTGAATTTCTTCTCAGACGTATGCAGGTTTCCTCTCGATGTTTTCCTTCACCGTAAAGCTCGTGGTGTGACTAATCACTGTACTTAAGTTCAGAAAAACTCATTGGTACAGTCGGGATTCCAACTTGCGACCTTTGCGTCGCAGGCAACTGCTCGAACCACTCGGCCACCACGGCTTATATTTTATCATAGAAAATAAACGGTTCTTGTCAAATATCTTCGTTATATGTAATGTTATCTCGCTGTTGGACAACCAGATATGTGTATCTGTAAATAGCGTCTTAAAGAATAATATTTTCTGCACGATATGTCTTCGTGTTATAACTATTTATCAAACTAGTTTGACAGTATTTTCATGGCCCTTAGAGCCGTACTAGGTGGTCTTTGCTTTACTAGTTTTTGCTATGGAATACTTTATACTATCACACCAATCTGCATCAATTATCCAAAATGGATGCGCATCTCATTAAACGTCAAGTTTTTCAGCAGATTATGACTTACAGGAATAGTATGGGGCCTAGGTGGTTTCCTTGCAGGCTGGTTAAATTGAATGAAAATAAGATATATCTTCTCGCGTTCTAACAATGGCTTCCAAAGGGGTAGGCAGAGGTGTTTACATATACACCCTCTTTTGCTGGAGCAAACGTGACAGGTTTTGAGTCCATCACAGTTTCTCAACCACGAGTTCGAGTTTTTCTCGATGTTTTCTATCACGGTAAAGATCGTGGTGTGATCAATAGGATGGGATTTGAACTTATCATTGCGTTGCATATGACTATTTAAACCAATTGGCCACCACGGCTATAAAGTTATTATGTGCTCTGCTTTGGGTAGAAACAAGGTTTTCCTTCCATCATGTTGCCTTAGTTATGAACCTACAACTTTTAACCTTTTTCAAATACCACATAGGCCGAATAGTAAAACAAGAGAGGTAAGACATAACGGGTTTCCCGTTCGAATTCGGAGCTGCCCGACTGGGGCAGGACCTCCACCTTATAGAAGTCCGTAGCCATATAACACAATTTATTGTGTTGTGTTCCTACGCGGTGAATAAGATTTCCAGTAACGAGCTCCTTGGGGAGGGGGGAGGATTGTTACATTGTATTGGAAGCAGAGGGATTAAACCCATTATGCTGCCAACACACTATAACTCTCCGAACACAGAGTGGCAACACGCAAGTGATACTTCAGTATCGTGAGCGTAAATAGGCTGCGGTAACCGTTTCCCATCTGATCTTGTTGTATAAAAAAAAAAAAAAAAAAACAGTACTATCATTGGCTTAATTATAAGCTAGGTCATAAGGAAAGTAATAAAATGCGCTCATTTCACTAAATACGTTGCCACAACATATCGATACGATCGGTATCGATACCATCGAATCGTTAAAAACCGACGATAATTAAACATTAACCAACAGCCGGCACATGTCATTGGAAACAAAAGCTCTCGTACATGAGAAACTAATTACTAAACCATGCCAGATAGAGACAAAGATATGCTTAACACTCTAGTGCAAGAGAGGGGTCTATAATACCCAGATCGGAAGCAGATTGGCACGGACCACTGCGCACTGACCGAATATGTTTTTTTACTAATTAAAATGCTGGCGGTAGTTTGATAAATGGCATTTCGGTCGATTTATTTGGCTTTGTGTTTTCGGAATTCTTGAGTGGAACGGTGGGTAGTTTTAACGAAAGTACCTATGTTGGTGAACGCAATGTTTTTGAGTGTTGCTGCAATAATAGAAACGGTCAGTAATTCACTGAATAAAACATTGGATCTCTCCATAGGAACAGTCTTTTTCTGTGTCAGTCTGTTCGAACATCCGCTAATGCTTCTTTAACCACAACGAATTCTGAAGCCAGTTTCATAAAATCTGAATATATTTGATAGAATAACAAAAATGGTTACAATTCTTTTTTGGACATACAATAAACCTTTATTTAGTTTCGGTGTACATGGGTACTTAAAATATTAATGATATTATAAGAAAGATACTCATTTTTTTTCGTTTAAATACCATCACACGAGTCCCAATAGTGCCAGTTCTCTTTTGATTCACTCACCCATTTCCCTTCACCAACATACATCAGTCTCTTCATAAATGTACTGGCTTCGAGGACATACTCTTGACTTGAGTGTCCGATCGATTTGATCTAGGTAGTTGAAACGTGATCTTCCTCTGTCTCTTCTTGCACTTTATCTTCACTCAACCTTTATACATGTCTAAACCTACGTAACACTTTCCTGACCTCCACTTTTTCTTGGTAAAAAATTCCAAGTGAGTACTGCCCGTGCAGTCGGGCCTGTCTGTTAGTAAGTTAAAATAAAAAGTTTGATTTAATGATGGATACATTGTTACAAACATGAATTTTGAACCACTAGGTATTTACGCCGCAGCCGTAAAGCACATTAAGTAAACTTAGCTTTTTATATGACTTGTCTCGTCAGTATTATAGTTAATGCGTTACAGACGACTGAGCTTTCTGCTAATTGCGTATTAATACTGTCTATGAAAGCAGTTCTTCTATAGAGCTTTTCATAGCTGCAACACAAATATTGCACGTTCGTATTCCGACTGTGCCAATGAGTTTTTATGAACGTAAGTACAGTGATTAGTCACACAACGAGCTTTAAAGTGCAGGAAAATATCGAGAGTAAACCTGCATACATTTGAGAAGAAATTATCTATCCGGCGAAAAGTGGGTGTGTGAGTACTACCGCTACACCCCTGCCTACCCCTTCGGGGATTCTTTTAGGAAGACTTAAAGATATAATATTACAGTATAATGTAAAACTGTGTCAGTATGTATGTAAGGATCGTAGCAAGTGGAAAGAAGTGGTCTCTGCCTACCCCTACGGGAAAGAGGCGTGATTATATGTATGTATGTATGTATGTGTCAGTTATAGTAAGTACAAAATATCAACGCAGAATTCTTCCAAATTACTTTATTGCCCTATGCCTGTTTGCCCCAAAAAATTGTCCCAAAATATCGTCAGATAATGTAAAACAGTCACCTCGCTATTCGAAGGGACGCACCGTCCGTAATGAGCACCGCAATATGCACGCAGTAATGACACACATTCGAGATTTGAGTGCATTTGAACGTAAACCATAAATCCAAAACTAAACCATAGAGAAAAATAAATCACAATCATGCAAATCAACCCTTCAAACGCCATCGAAATTCAAATCACTACCATAAAATCGGTCTTGACACAATGTCTAAAATGTATACTGGAATACAACTGACAATGCGAGCTTAAAACCTACGGCACTTACGGCCGGGGGAGTTTAATAAGCTATTGAAAAATGATAGCAAAAGTAATTCGAATTATCATAAACCATTTGAGGGTTAAGTTTTCCCATGCTGTCATTAACGACTACAATCAAATTTCATCTCTAATAGAACATGGTAGAGCTCAATAAAGGTTATTAAAAAGCTCATGAATCTATGAAAAGAACATCCCAAAATTCTTGCATCATCTTTCACTTGTCATCAGACCTTTTGAACCCTATGTTAATGTAATTAAAGTTGAAAATATTTAAAAAAAAATACCTTATGTTAATTTATCAACCCTTAAATGTTGTATGCAAATTATCGCGCACGAACACTGGGATACGTGTGCCAGGATCCACCGGAGACGCACGAGGGTTAGTGCGGCGTTGACAGATGCAAGACGGGTAGAAAACATGGTATCAAGTTACTTCGATCGACATACTTACATTATTACGAGCAGAAATAATTATCTCAAAATTGATAGAGCCGTGGTGGCCGAGTGGTTCGAGCAGTTGCCTGCGACGCAAAGGTCGCAAGTTCGAGTCCCGACTGTACCAATGAGTTTTTCTGAACTTAAGTACAGTGATTAGTCACACCACGAGCTTTACGGTGAAGGACATCGAGAGGAAACCTGCATACGTCTCAGAACAAATTCAAAGGCGTATATATAGTCGTGCTTGATTAACGGCGATGGACTCGCCATCTGTCACTACCTATACACCTCTGCCTACCCCTTCGGGGACACTTGTGGGAAGGCGTGAGGATATATTATTATATTATGATAATATGTGTGAGATTAATTTATGTGGACTTGTCATAATTCTTTGAAATTGGAGCTTGGAACCTGGTCCCAAACTAAGCAAAGTTTGTATTCTGGGCAAAAATAAAACTTTAGCTAGATACTAGACAACGATATATATTAATTTTATTAGGATAACCACACATAAACAATCAGATCGACATAGATCTTATACCTTTAAACGAGCAATTCTTGTATATAAATATATAATCTGAATCTCGGAAACGGCTCCAACGATTTTCATAAAACTTGGCAGAGATGGGATTTCGGGGGCGATAAATCGATCTAGCTAGGTTTCATTTTTAGAAAACGTCGTTTTATCCGTGTTTTTAGGCAATGAAAAACTGCTACAAGTTCATTAGAATATGAATTTCGCCACTGCTCTACCGACACAGCAACAATAAAGCGTTGCTAAGCAACAAACACTAAGCCAGTGTTTGCTTTGACGTGTATTAAATCAATTGTTAAATACCGAGCTAAGCTCGGTCATCCAGGTACTGTTAAATTAAATGTATAGTTACTTATAGGTGAACATCACATGAATAATAATCAATATACTTGAACAGTTCATACTAAGGTATATTAATAGTCAATGTTATACAATGTGCCAAGGACGAGAGCGTC
Organism: Drepana falcataria; assembly: GCA_945859725.1. Lineage (NCBI taxonomy): Eukaryota > Metazoa > Arthropoda > Insecta > Lepidoptera > Drepanidae > Drepana > Drepana falcataria. Next base: position 806,857 of record OX243941.1, on the reverse strand, counting down.
AAGAGTACTCGAAAACGACGAGCATTTATGAAGAATGATGAATGTGGACGAAGCGAAAGCGGTATGTAAGTCTAGAGAGAACTGGCGCTCTATACTCTCTGCCTACCCCGTTAGGGACTCGGCGTGACGATATGTATGTTACACAAATTGACCTAGTCCCAAGCTATGCACTACTTGGACTGTGGGAACTGGACAGCGATACTTATACATCTAGACAGACAAACTGATACACAATACCTGTATTTATCACACAAAAAATCCGTACCGAACTTCAGTACAGTGATTAATAACACCACGAGCTTTACGGTGAAGGAAAACATCGAGAGGGAAACCAGAATACGTCTGAGAAGCAATTCAAAGGCGTATGTATAGTCGTGCTGTAACTGCGATGGACTCGCCATCTGGCACTATGGCAATTAAAATATATCTCTAGCGGAAAGTGGGTGTGTGGGTACTGTATACCTCTTCCTACCCCTTCGCAGTCGCTTGTGGGAAGGTGTGAGGATTTAAATCTTACAAAACAAAAAAAATTTTCGACGCCAACTTCGCATTAGGCCAACAACAAAGAGTAGCGCTATTCACGCATCTTCCACGCCTAATTAACCGGAGTAACACGGGTCTCAATCCAATTACACACCGCACAAAGCTGTATAACCTACCTAATCGATTGATCTGTCCGATTGGTAACGGCTCGATAGTCATTCGTTCTGTTATAATGAGCCTCGCGATTAGCTTTTTTAAAAAAACTAATTAATTAAAAATCAAAATTATATTTGAAATAGAAAAGTATAAAAATATTAATTATTTATGTCCTTTGGCAGCCGACGCGTAAGAGAGGTGGAACGAGACTGATCTGAGCATTAGAACTAAACTGAGACACTAACATAGAACTGCTGATGCAGCAGCATCAGCTAGCACTTAGCTTTACATGTATAGGGTATAACAGCCCCCCGAAGTGAACTAAACTTTGGGGTTGATATTTCAAAGTTTATGTAAAAAGATTAAAATACTAGATTATTTCGCGAAGACGGGGAAGTCGTATAGCGTCATCTTTTTCATTCATGTTTTCATTACGCGTATTTGGTTGGATGAAATATGTCTGTAGGCTGCCGCCAGATTTACAATGGTAAATTAATTTTATAAAGGATACAATACTTAGGGCTAATACAAGAAATATCATAATAAACATTAAGACAGAGTAATGTGGTTGATATTTAACAAAGTGTGGTTCAGCAGTAGTAATTTCATCGACATTATCTAGTAGTGATTGGAACATAATATTATTTATTCTTAAGCTATCTAGGTCTGCTGATTTTAGCGGGGTTAATGTTTTGTTAAATATAATCTTATTTATTTTATCAAGTGGGCAACAAGAATCGTTAATAAGGTTAAAATCTGTATTTAATATAGAAAGGTTGATGCTAACTGCATTATATTTTGATATTAATTTTGTACTTTTACAATATGCTGTGCAGCGGGGTGTCAAGGTTAATATACCTGTTCCTGATATTCGGAAATCATGAGAGTTTGAGTTTTCACAATCTATACTTAATTTAGTTATTTCAGACTGAACAAAAATCCATTTATTGTTTGACAAACTTTTCCAAATATCAATGTTGCCATAAATCACTTTCGTATCACATGTTCTTGGTAATGTGTCTACAACACGTGTCAACAATTCACTTTCGCAACTAGGATTTAAAGTAGTAGAGAATACATCGGTAATTTCACAGATAAAGTTTTGGTTGTACAAAATATCACACTTTTCTAAACTATGTAAATTACAATAATGAGTTTTGTCTTTGGTCACGGCTGTATATACACTGCTAGGGATTACAGTGATATATGTATTTGATTTGTTATAATAGGGCATAGGCAACGGTAAGTTATGGTACAGGGTATATTCCATTGGTATAACCAAGGGTATTTGCAATACAAATACAATTTTCCTGTCATAATAATAACATAATACTTTAGATATAGTTAAAATAATATTCATATAATCTAACTCTAGACTTAAAGGTAATTGGATACCGTTAGGCAGGTGTGCGTGGCTATCAGAGAGTTCTCGGTATAGTTGCATAGATGTTATGACTGACGGGTGTACAATGTTCTTACTGCTCAACACGATTGCATTGGTTATATCATTCAATTGGAATGATAAAGTTAATAGGGCTGTCTCTAAACTAGTTATTAATGAATTAAACTTTGATCTTAATAAAAGTTCATTCGAGAAAATAGTTAAATTCTTAAAGTTTTTAGAGAGCTCTTCGATAGCATGGTTTAAACTAACTTCGTTATTTTTTATTTGATGTAGTGTTTGATTATATGCATTTAAAGTAGATCTTGTCAAAAGAACATTTTGTTTTAATAACGATGCCAGTTTTTTATCAGTTTCATATAAATGATCCAAGGCATTATTGTATTTTAAAGCATCGTCGTCGTTCAACGTGCCGAAAATCTGTTTCAAAATAGTACCTCCGACTCCAATCCAGGCTCGCTTATTTCTATTGGGTATTAAATGAGATATTGATTCGTATTCCCTTTTTACATCTTGGTATCTTACAGTAAGTGGTTCTAATATGTTGTGACATTCTATGTCATCTATAATACTTGATTGCTTACATAAGTATCTTGTTGTACTTAAGGTTGAATTTATATTTATAATATGTGGGTTTATGTGAGTAATGTCCAAAGGGATTATAACGCTAAGATAACTACTTTTAATTTTTACTTTACCTACGTAATCGAAGTACAACCCTGAACTTGAAGTTATAGGCTTGATATAATCGGAAGATGCTTCGACAGCGATACTGGAATATTAATAAGTATGTGTTAATAGTAATATCGTATAATTAATACAAGGGTTCAGTATATTATATACATATTACTTATGTAACAATATGTTATATATAATAATAGATACTTTAACATAGTAGATAACTAAAATACCGGTCTTATATAATTTTAAGTACTTAAATAACTTGTTAATATATATAGGATATATATCTAGTTCATTATCATTATTAAATGAACTAGACTATTCGAATTTTATGAATTAGTATCAAGGACAGCTAACTTAGTCTCATCGTAATGATGTTTAACATATCGCCTATTGATTAATAAAGAGAGAGTGTTATTACCGTGGATTTTGACCACTTTATATGGTCCTTTCCATAATGGAGATAATGCTTTCCCGAGACGAAGGTGATTCTTTAAATAAACGTAATCACCAACTTTATATGATTTTGGTCGAGTATGGGTGTCGTAACGTGTCTTAGAATTTTCTTTAGAATTCAAGATGTTCTGGACGGCTCTCTCTCTCGAGTGCCTCATCCTATGCTGTAGCATCCTTACGTATTCAGGGTAAGTGCTGTCAGGGGTGGAGTCGAATATGGAATCAGGTATAAATGGTTTATGACCGAAGAGGAGCTCATAGGGAGTGAAATTGGTTGTACAGTGTGTGTTAGTATTGTATGTTAACATAGCAGTGTACACGTATCTTGGCCAATTGTCTTGATTAGAATCGACAAAGGATTTAAGATACTCCTTGAGTGTCGAATGACTTCGCTCTAAGGCACCTTGTGTTTGAGGATGGTAAGGTGTACACCACAATTGTTTTATTTTGAGGAAAGTGCAAGTTTTTCTAAAAAGGTCGGCTGTAAAATTTGTCCCTTGGTCGGTTAATATGGTTTTCGGAATTCCGAATAGGGAAATGAAGTGAACAAGGCAGTCAGTAGTTTCTTCAGAAGAAACACTGCGCATTGGATAGGCGACCGAATATTTTGTAAGGTCATCCTGTATGGTAAGAATGTACTTTATCTTTGCGGTACCAGATTCAGGCAGGGGACCTACGACATCAAGGGCTACGCGTTGAAAGGGGCTGGTAGAAGTGGTAGTAATTTGCATTGGCGCCCGATTCGTTTTCCTCAGTGCCTTGTTTTCCTGGCAAGATGAACATTTCTTCACATAAGACTCTATATCTGAGCGCATGCCTTTCCAATAATATCTTTCTTTAATTCTTTTCAGCATTCTAACGGTCCCGAGGTGACCTGCGATTGGTATGTCATGATTTTCTCGTAAAATCTTCTTTATTTCAGTAGGAGTGGGAAATATAATATTGTTATGGTATATGTGTACTGTTATATTGGTATTGTGAAAAAGGTAAGTAAGAATATTGTAGATTTTTATAAATGAGTGTTTTTCATAGGGGCTTTTGAAATCAGAAATAGCTATTTCATTTATATTGCTTAAAAGTGTAAATTCGTTCCTTATTAATTTTAGAACGTTGTATATTTCTTTGTATGAGGATTCGTCAAAATGATGGACTTTAGTATACAAAAGGTAGTATTCTTTATTATTTATATCGAGTTTTGTAAATGAATATAATTCTCTTTCACTATTGATAATATCTTCAGGGTTTTCTACGCTACTAAGGATTTCTTGTATATAGGGGTTAGATTCGTCGAGGTCTAAAGAAGTGGGAATTAAGATGACTTTGCAAGATGTTTTAGTTAAGTTTTCGTTATGTTCTTCAAGGTTCGTATTGAAGTTTTTATTTGTCGTAGCCATTTGTTTCAGGAAATTAGAATAATCGTCGGAATTCCAGGCTATGTCGGAAAGGGGGTCTATCGTTTCAGGATTCGGAGAAGAGGTTTCAGCGTTAGTCAGAGGATTTTGAAGATTTTCTTGTAATTCAGCGTTAGGACTCAGCGAATTTTGTATTGTTTCAGGAATAGGAATGGTAGGATTTGGATTCAGCGGGTTTTCTATTGTTTCAGGAGTCGGAGATATTGGATTTGGTATGTTTGAATGTTCTGCGGGATTGGAAGGACTTGGGAAAGGGTTCGGCGGAGATGGAAGAGATGGTAAATTTGATGGACTAAGGTTCCAGTTAAGATTGTCATCGAATGGACCTAAGTCAATGGTATCGAAATCGTCGTTAGAGGTAGAAGGTTCTTTGCTTATAATTGGGTTTACTGGGAACCTAGAAAGTGCGTCAGCAGCGGCATTTAATTTACCTTTTCGGTAAAGGATTTCGTATTCGTATTCTTCTAATTTTAACCGCCACCTTTGCATTTTACTGCTCGGGTCTTTATGATTAAACAACCACTTAAGCGGTCGGTGGTCAGTTATGATTTGAAATTTCCGGCCGTAAAGATATGGACGGAAGGTTTTGCAACCAAATATTATGGCTAAAAGTTCCTTTTCCGTGGTGCTGTAATTACACTCGCTTTTGTTTAAAGTACGAGAAGCAAAGGCAATTGGTCTGTCTTTACCGACGGAACCTTGAGATAGAACTACGCCGATGGCATGATTTGAAGCGTCGCAGGTAAGGACAAAAGGCTTAGTAAAATCAGGATAACAGAGAATAGGGGCAGTAGTAAGTTTCTCTTTCAAGAGGTCAAACGCCAATTGCTGTTGGTTTTCCCATTTAAATGGGACTTCTTTCTTTAGAAGGTTTGTTAGGGGCTTAGCAGTTTTGGAGAAGTCAGGGATAAATCTGCGATAGTAAGAGACAAGACCGAGGAAGGATTTAATGTCTTTGGGTGATTTTGGTAAAGGAAATTGGGTTACGGCTTTTATCTTTTCAGGATTAGGTTTCACACCGTCTTCTGATATGATATGACCGAGGTATGCGACTTCTCGCCTTAAGAATTCACATTTGTCCGGCTGGAGTTTGAGGTTAAACTCGCGTAACCTCTGGAATACGGTGGTAAGGTTCAAGATTTGGGATTCAAGGTCGTGGGAATAGATTACAATGTCATCAAGGTACACGAAACAGCGAATACCTTGAAGACCGGAAAGGGCTGTATTCATCAATCTTTGGAATGTTGAAGGTGCATTCTTTAAGCCGAATGGCATACGGGTAAATTCGAAATGTCCTTCTGGAACATTGAAAGCTGTTTTTTCTGCATCAGCCTCATTAATTTGGATTTGATGGAAACCAGAAGCAAGGTCTAAGGTGGAGAAGTACTTGCTGTTGCCCAGCTGGTCTAAGATTTCAGTTATCTGTGGAATTGGGTAAGTATCTCCTACCGTAACATCATTGAGTTTACGATAGTCAATGACAACACGCCACTTTTGCTTACCTGACGCATCAGCCTTCTTTGGCACTACCCAAATGGGAGAGGACCAGGGAGAGATAGATGGTTTTATAATACCTTGATCGAGCATCTGGTTCATTTGACTACTAACTTCAGCTTTATGAATTTCTGGGAAACGATAGGATTTAGTATGTATGGGATTGTCAGAAGAGGTTTTTATGTCATGTTTAATAGCGTTAGTAAATGTTAGTTGTTCTCCTGGAAGATGGAAGATATCGGAAAAGGATGAACAAACTTGAAACAGTGCGTTAACTTCTTCATTGTTAAGATGTGATGTTCTTAATTGTTTCAGTACTTCTCGTGTACGTTGAACTGAAAATTTACTTTGTATAATAGAATGAATAGGTTTAGTATCATCAGAGTCATTGAATAAGTCGGGATTAGTAGGTGAAAGAGTCAAGTTAAGATTAGATTTTAAAGATATAGGAGATTCAGATGTATTTAATACGGTAAGGTTAATTCTTTTATTACGTTTTACACGAACGAGGCAATTTGCAATCAATAAATGATTAGATAGACTTTGGTCTAGTATGAGGCCTTCTTTAACTTCAGGGTTCGATACAGAGCACTCAACAACAGTTTCTGTCCTAGGAGGTATGATGTAAGTTGGTTCACTGAAATGCAATTTAATTTTCAGTTTTCCTAAACGCAAGGTATCATCGGCGTAGTCGATGGAGCATCCGAACTCTTTAAGAAGATCGTTGCCTATTATACCATCATATGGTAAATCGATTTTATTTACGACATGGAATTTATGTAAAATAGACCCGCGTGCCTGATCAGAGAGTGTAAGTTTTAATTTAAAATGTCCAGATGTTTTTGTGGTTTCTTGGACAGGATCTATTCCTTTCAATATAATCTTCTCTTTTATCAGAGTGGGGTTTTTGTGAATGCATGATTGCTTGATAAGACTTACTGATGAGCCAGAATCTACTAACATTGATAATGGAATTTCAGATACTGATGATAAAACCAGGACATGCGGAAGTAGTAATTTTGAAGGGTCACTGGATATTTCATAGACTTCAATGATGGATTCGGAGTTACTATTATTGGTTTTAAAATCAAGATCAGTGGACGTAGAATTTGATACAGTGGGACAAATATCATGCTCAGTGGTTACTTCGGCTGCAAAGGATTTGGTGTTGAGAACAGTAGGTTTAGTATTGGAGTTAGTGGGTTTGGCAATAGATACAGTGGATTTGGTACTGGATACAGTGGATTTAGTATTGGAATCAGTGGATTTAGCATTGGATACAGTGGATTTGGTACTGGATACAGTGGATTTAGTATTGGAATCAGTGGATTTAGCATTGGATACAGTGGATTTAGCATTGGATACAGTGGATTTAGCAATGGATACAGTGGATTTAGCAATGGATAAAGTGCCGCTTTGTAATGATTGACATCTCGCACGACACCCAGACGAGATGTTAATTAGTTTTTTTGTATATCATCTACTTCATCACGGGAATCATCACCTTCATTTGGATCAGGACCATCATCCGTATAATGGACCCTTTGGAATTGTTTGGGTTTGAAATTGAAAGTAGATGGTTGGTTTGAGTCAACATATCGTGAATTTCTGTTATTATATTCTCTTTTCCTACAGTTTTCTATTGTGTGACCGGGAAATTTGCAATAACGACAAATAACAGGATTTTGGAGATTATTGTTATTGTTAAAACGTGCAGGGCGAAATGAACGCGCACCATCTTTAAAATACTCAGCCTTATTTGAAGAGTTTTGAGGGCGATTTACTGAATGGTTACATACTTGTGATGGAGACGCCCTTTTAAAGGTGCCAAATAAAATTTTCTCCTCTGCTGTAGCAAAGTTAATAGCAGAGTTGAGATTGTCGGGATCACGACATCTGACTATAGTAGCGAGCTTGGGGTTCAACCCAGTAATAAAGGTATGCAGTGCTAAATCTTCCATTGCCGCGACGCGGCCAGCCAGTTCCATTTTACGTTTAGTTGGAATTGATATATTTATTTCAGTTAAAAGTTTAGACAGGCAAGTTTCAACCTTTAATGAAAACTGACTGACTGTTTCGTCGGGTCCCTGTTTACAGTCTTGCAAATCAGAAAGCAAGTGCGTGTAGTGTTTACGCTCCCCAAATTGAGTCTTTAAAAATTCTTCTAACTGGGGCCAATCGTCAAATTCTTTTATTGCACACGCGGCTTGAGCTCTGCCTTCTAATTTACTGACTATGAGTTTGAAGAGTACATCTTTTTGTGACGTACTAGCTAAGTTCATTGCATTCTTACAATTAGTTAAAAATGGGTTCAGTAGTTCACGACTTCCGTCGTATTTGTGAATAAATTGGATTAGAATGTTTAAATCTAATGTAGTCACACTTGTGACATCTTCCTTGGTTTTCGACATTATTCAAAATTAAGAAATGTTACTGTAAAACACAAATTATTTAAAATAAAATTAACACTGATCCCTAATAAAATTGTGACCAAAGACTCACAGTACGGAGAATACGTAGGCGATTGCGATAAGCTGCATTCCGACACAGTGGACACGGTGTTATGACACGGTGTTATGACACAGCGGACTCGGTGCGACGACACGTAGACACGGTGATGATGACACAAGGTAGCCTTGACCTCGCGTAACCGAAAAGTGGATGGACGGTTGATCAATAATTCTTGACGTTACAGGACTCCTTGGTTTGGGTCAGCGACTTGGCGAGTTTTCTCCAAGTAAAGTTTTCAGGTAAGTAACTTTATTGTAATTTCGTAGTTTAATTTATACACTTTTATTTTCAGGAACACAGGGACAACACAGAGAAAGGACTTCAAGAACTTATTGGTAATTTCTTCTCAAGTTCAATAGTAACACTTTCTTGATTTTATTGTAAAGATAATTCTTATTGTTTAATTTTTTCAGGGTTCAATGATACAGCTCTACGCTGCTCACTTTTATATTATTTTTTGAACACTAAACTGTTTTAGATCACTGAGTTTTGAAGCGTGTAGTTTTTCATACTCGGAAACGGTTTAGCAGGATGTAGTAGGATATAGTAGACACAGAGTTTTCACGAATTTTCACACTTCACTATTCGCGAACTTGAAATACTTCGGAAACGTACCGGGGATTTACTTTTTAAAAATCCCTTAAGCTGCCACCAATGTTATAATGAGCCTCGCGATTAGCTTTTTTAAAAAAACTAATTAATTAAAAATCAAAATTATATTTGAAATAGAAAAGTATAAAAATATTAATTATTTATGTCCTTTGGCAGCCGACGCGTAAGAGAGGTGGAACGAGACTGATCTGAGCATTAGAACTAAACTGAGACACTAACATAGAACTGCTGATGCAGCAGCATCAGCTAGCACTTAGCTTTACATGTATAGGGTATAACAGTTCGAATAAAAAATGGCGCAAAGCTTCAAACGGCAACTGTAAAACAAAAGAAGAGCGCACTGAAGTTATACAATTCCTCCGTGGAAACTATAAATCAATAATGCGCTTCCTCGATTCGATTGCGAAAAAATCGAATAAGTAACACGAATGGCCAATCGATAGAATCGAACATATAATCGAAGAACCGCTCGCAAAGAAAGCTATAATGATCGAGATATTATTCAATAATTATTAACGGACGTTTTACTTTCTTCGTTTCATTGGGTGCTTAGTGTGGAGGCGGCTTGTTGTAATAAATTTGGTCGTTTCTACGTATTTGTAATAAGCTTATAATTTCATCAACATGTCGATTATGTACAAGTACTTGTGAGATATATTATCACCTTCACTTTGCTTCCACTATTATTGTGTTATATTATATTATATTATTGTATAAAAAGAAGAAAAAAAACATACGTAATAGTAATAAAAATCAAAATTAGTAATCCGGGAAAAAAAGTAGTTAGAAAGTTCAATAAATCTAACATCGAGAGGAAACCTGCATACGTCTGAGGAGCAATACAAAGGCGTATGTATAGTCGTGATTGAGCAACGGCGATGGACTCGCCTGTGTGAATCAGTGAATCAACATTGCTATCCAGCGTGGCGATGCTGCTAGTCTTCTTGGCACGTTGCCGCGGGATACCCATGTCAGGTAAATATTTTATCTGTACTGTAGTTAGTTATACACCTGTCTCTTTTAAATACTGTTAATTGTCGTTATTGTAAATAAAGCAATTTTTTTATTAAGGTACAAACAATATACATATTTGGCCACTGTAATATAAAAATCTAAAATTAAAATCCTAATATGTACATCAATAACAGGCATACACAACACTTTTATAATCTGTTACATAATAAAAAATATTGAAGAATATTATAAGCTTATATTAGCTTTTTTTTAATGATTATTAATTTATATTATATTATGAAGATATGAAAAAATATAAATGAATATATTTCCCAGAAGCCACCTCCACTATGCCTTATATCGAGCATGTGTCGATCTCTAGAGATTGTCGGCAGGTGGTTGTCGGTTCATTAACCGCAGCACCTCGTGCTGGGAGCCAGCGCCGGTACAGCTGTCCTCAACTACTGCTGGTAATTACTATTTATTGGACACTTTGATGATTGATAAGGGTTTTTTCTTAAAATGCACTTAGCATTCTCACTTCCAAATTTAAAAATGACAGTTAAAGAAACCAGATTACGTTTGAGAAGAACTCAAAGACGTGTTGATCATGCCTGGACTTGCATGTTTTTGAATATTTTATGGAAAGAAGATTTGTTTTTTTACGTATAACGGAAAATTTTATAGGTTAGGTTTATCATTCAAATTAAAATTTTCAAATTTACTCAATCAATCAATGAAATCAAAATATTTTTATTTCACATAGGCCTAGGTGGGCACTTATAAAATGTCAAAAAAGGTGCACGGTTCGGGTTGGTCGCTTCCATGGAGAAGAACCGGCAAGAAACTCCATGGTTACTCTTTTCAAATCATTGGGCTTATACAATAACAATATTTTTACGTTACAGCAGTAGTACCGATACAGATAAACAAACATGCATAATATTAGTAGGATTCAAATACCATTTCGCTTCATCCCTTTTCGTCAAAACATCGTAATACTTTACCAATTTAAAATTGAACGTACGAAAGGTACATTATTATTTTTCGCCGTCAGAATCGTAAAAAAATACAATTATTTTTGCATCAATTAGAGACAACTGGTGCTGTCATTTCTTTGCGAAGTAACGGGTTCGCTAAATGTAGATTGATGATTCGAATGACATCACGCACGAATTGTGAATCGATAAATTTGAATCGATTCAATCATCAATATTCATTACACGGTACGATTGCTGTAACATTCTGCTAACGATTTGTGCATTTCTTAGTAGATAAAAACTTTGTATAAACGTGGGGTACACCGTAACAGATGTTACGCTTAGTTTTTATGTAATTTGATATGTATACAAGTACACACTATTACACGTTATCCTACCGTAAACCTCGTGGTGTGTCTAATCACTGTACTTTAGTTCAGAAAACTAATCGGTAATGTCGGGATTCGAACATACAATCTTTGTATATTATAGTCTACCTACATAACTAAAAATCCGCAATGAATGAAACGCCACAATGAAACTACGACAATTACAAAACATCTCCAAAAAAGAACAACAGGACTTCCGTATTTAAATTTAAATTTTTGAAATTCGAGCGTTCGAAAAAAAACGGACGCCGAAGCACCCATCAATTAGAGTAACTCAATACACTGTCACATTAAAATGACGAGTCGCACTAATGGATTTCCAAATTTGAATTTCAAATAGATTCGAATGGATCGGAAGGATCGGTCGGCGGTTATTCTCGATACTGCGGAGGTGAGATGAGCCATCGACACAATTAGAATAATTTGAATAAATCACTTGTGAGGTCTTTTTTGGGTACGCTACGCAGTCGAGTTAGAGTGTTGGGTCAACGAGGTAGTAATTTGAAAGTGATTGGTCGACAAGATTCGAAATTCAAATTTGTCATTTATTATTATTATATGAAAATGTTTACCAACGTTAACGGTTTCACGAGATGATAAGCAGTTATATGCAGTGTCGAGATTGCGATTTACTTTCCGGGAATTTCATTTTTTTTTATAAAAACGCTCTCTTCGAATGTGGTAACTGGCATGAACGAGGGTGTGATTGTAAAGACGAAAGGCATGTTTTTGGGATATATAGAGAGGATAAGTGAAGAAATACTAAACAGATACACAGTGCGAAAGTGTCTAGAAGAGGCAGAGGAAGACCAAGATCAAATTAATCGAACGCTCAAGGAATGGAGAAATTGGAGAATGCAGATGAAAGGACGTTGTAAATAATATTTGTACTGGCTCTCTTCTCCCTCTACAAAGGAATATCTATAACATATATATTGATAACAATAGCGGATGGAAGTCTATCAGGCTAACCCTAGAACAGAACTGGATATTAACCAAGGTATGTGCACGTGAGCCCTACCCTGGTTTTTGTCTCCGGCGGCACTTTGATCTTTAATTGCACGTATCATGCGCAATTAACAACCGTTTATCGATCACGATTAATTATCCGTAATTGTTTATGCATCGGTGTATGACGTGGTGAGTTAAGAAGGTGGTTTGTAGTTTGCAAGTTCGAATCCTGATTATACCCATTGATGTAAAAAAGAATAGATACGTCTTACCGCACTCGGCTTGGCTAACTCAACACAAGCTAATTATCTTGAGTCAACTTAGTCGCAGCTTGACTGGCAACGACGTAGCACTTATTCAGCATTTAGGAAAAATGCCTTCTTAGGCGCTTAGAAACTGTAGAACATATACTGGACGAGTGTAAAAAAACAAGAAGGATGTGTCTTTTCATTTGTAAGTAATGTAAATCAAAAATACGAACATCTTACATTAAATTTTAATCTGAATTAACTCCTACGACGATGCCACTGCGCCACTCGCGCGAAAGAGACAAGTAGCGCGTTACGTTTAAGAGCGAAAGAGAGAACGATTAGAGCTCGACATATTGGCACGTGGCTGTGCTGTTATCCCTTTCTGACAACTAACACATCGAGAGGAAATCTTTATTTGAACAACTTTTTTTTTCAGACGAAGACACTCGGACGAAGTCGCGGGCACAGCTTGTATGTTATAAAAGTGAGAAATAATTCTTTAAATTCACGTTTATCTATATAGAAATTCAGAGAAAAGAGAGGGTTGACATACTTCTGCCTACCCCCTTCAGGGAGTTTGGTGGTAAGAACGTAAAAATAATATCTGATAAAAAAATAAGAATATTTTTTATATTTATTAACGTTATCTAAATTTACATTTTATTATATAAATATTTTTTGTTCCATATATTATGATAATCAGTTAGTACCAACATAAGAAAAAGTACCTTCAGTAATTGAGATTAAATCAAAATTACCTGCTACACATTTCATAAAAATCTTTTAAATCTTCACACCACATAAGGCAACCGCCCACGGACAAACGGACGTACAAACCGATCTCATTACTGACAATGCGCCATATATTACTGTGTTTCCGGTGAGGAGGTGTTCCGTCTCTCTCTTCAGCATTACACTACTATCGCTGTCTCTTTCGGCTATCAGTAACTCATTGATAGCTGATTGCGATTTGTGGTACATTTCACATCTACCTGAATTCACTAAAGCTACTATGTATATTTTTCGACTTCCCACAAAGGATCTCCGAAGGGGTATGTAGAGGTGTAATTTACAAGCTAACGTGACAGATGACAAGTCTATTGCCATTCCTCAAGCATGACTATCAACACGTCTTAAATTCTTCCTCAAACTTATACTCAAGATTTCCTCTCGATATTTATTTTGCACCTTAAAGCTCGTAGTGTGATTAATGGACGTACTATTTACAGATCTTCAGGATTTGAATCTGCATACTTGAGTATGCACACCTACACTATTCATATAAATGCGGGCTGTATGTATTTTGACAACTTTTGAGTAACATCAGAATATTTTTAAAATAGGACCAAAGACACGCTATGCTTTCTATACATCAAAGACAAAACATCCAAATATGTATGATTTATAGACTATAAAAAAAATATTATCTATCGGCCACACCGTGCCTAACCCAACCCTGAATGGCAGGAACATCGCGACACAAAGGCAAACAGACAAACAAAAACCCCTTCATATGCAAAACAGGGTTGAAATTTTTGACATAACCATAAAAGATGGATCACATTATAAAAATGGAACGCTATTCAATGTTATTTAGACAATGTTTGCGATCTAAATACACCCGATATTCGATTTTTGTGTTCAACTAATAAAACTCCTTTAGGGGTTAAGTTGGGGGCACAGGAGGAGCGAGTAGCGGGCTATATAGCATTTTCTTAAGTGAGATTGGCATACCGATATGCTGTCTGAATATGGCCGCTTGCAACGCCCGAGATATAACTCTATGTGATGTTGTATCTCACATACGACTCCCAGAAAGATGCTCAATGTTAACACCATATATTTGAGGTTCCTACTTGGCTGATGGCGAGCCATCGCCGCTTATCAAGCATAGCACTATACCACTATACTTTGAATTTCTTTTCAAACGCGAGCGGGTTCCCTCACGATGTTTTCCTTCTAATCACCGTACAAAAAAACTGAACGGTACAGTCTGGATTCGAACATGCAATCTTTGTGTTGCAACTCAGCCACCACGACTACGGAGTCTGAGCGTATATAGATAGTGCCATCCATGAAGACGTGCCCCACTATTCTTCCTGATAGTTTTTAATGTAAGTGTGCAACCTTCCACTAATGTTTGATTATTGACGGTACACACTAATTACCTATGAGTGCACACGCACACTACAATTAATAGAGTCGGGTCGTACTCCCCGCATCCCGCAAGCCACTTGACTAGAAGATGTGGGGCGCGTCTTCGTGGATAGCACTATCTATAGCGACGAATTACAATGATCGCTTATCGCTACTGCAGGCACCCGACCCTATTGACGTAAGAAACGAACGTCCGTCCGATCAAATAGTCGAACCCTTTGTACAATAGCGCCAGTCATTAGTACATTTGAATAATAATAAAAAGCAATAACGCTCGAGGGGAGATACAGCGCTCAGTCTTGCATAAGTAATTATAACAATTATTTTTTCCTAGATATCATAAATTACATTTAACGGGTTGTCCTTTCCTCCCCGGTATACTCACGATTCGTAGCACCAATATTTATATGTAATATCTATGACTGTATGTGTTAAATTTGCCTGCTCCTCTCCCGAGCATGTGCTGCATGAACTGCTCAAACCACTCGGCCACCACGGCTCTATTTTAATAATAATATGTCAGTAAGTATTTTCGAGAGGAAATAACCTTACGTCACCTTGGATTTTATTTTTAACTTGCAAAGTATAAGTTACTGGAGAAGTTCAAACGTGGCCCATCAATGGATTACGTCTGCCTCTGACGTTAATAGCGAAAATAAAATTTCATAACACGCTTTACCTGTAGGTAATTTCGGTCTGCAAGTTGTAAGACTTTGCCAGGCTTCTGGTTGTGTAGAACAATGTGGTAACATTGAAAACGGGAAATCATTAGGCAATTAAAAAGTTTGTTTATACTGAGGGCGAATAAAAAAATGCGATATATTATCACAATTTGAACTGTTTAGTGATTCTATTGACACCATACATGACCTTGATAAATTTGACTCACATTAATTAATTGTAAATACGAAACTTTAACATAGTAGAGTTGTGGTGGCCGAGTGGCTCGAGTAGTTGCCTGCGCCACAATGATCGCAAGTTCGAATCCCGACTGTACCAATGAGTTTTTCTGAACAAGTACAGTCAAAAGCCACACCACGAGCTTAACGGTGAAAGAAAACCATTGAGAGGAAACCTGCGAAGCAATCCAAGGGCGTATGTATAGTTGTGCTTGAGTAGCGGCGATGGACGCGCCATCTGTCACGTTGGCACCTAAAATATATTTTAGCGTATAGTGGGTGTGTGGATACCACCTCTGCCTACGCCTTCGAGGACACTTGTGGGAAGGCAAGATATAGTTATTTATCATGTAAGCAAAGAAAGAAATGATTTTTTATGAAATTTCAAATTAAAGTAGATTATAATTTTTATATCGATCCAAAAGTTTTACGTTTATTAAGATCTAACCCACTTTATATTTAAACCAATTAGATGTACCTAGAACCAAATGCATACCTGAGCTGATAGTACATGAGCAAATACGAACCCAGCGAGCAGAAAGCTAGAGACTGATGAATATGGACGAAGCGAATGAGGTCTGAAGCCTAGAGAGAACAGGCGCTCTACTCTCTGCCTAGCCCGTTGTCTGGGCGCGATGATTTGTATGTGTGTATAAAACATTCATACAATGACCACCCCACGTGGAGTTCAAGTAGCCTAACTCACAGCAGGAAAACTTACCAAAGTGCGATTTGAATGCGATCTTCGAGGTGGTATACAGAGAGGAAAATAACCTTGCGTAACTCTGTTTATATTTTTAACTTTCAAAGTATAAGTTACTGAGGAAGTTACGTGGCCCTCACTGGATGACGTCTGCCACTGACGTCATTGGCTGAATTTCATAACACGCTTTTACCTGTAATTTCGGTATTCAAGTTGAAGACTTTGTCAGGCTTCTGGTCTGCAAATAAATGTTGTAACATTGAAAAGAGAAATTCATTAGGCAATTAAAAGGGTCGTTATACTGAGGACGAACTTAAAAAATGCTCACAGCGGGATCTATTCAGTGGCATCTATTTATATCTCCGGCGAATTGATGTAACAGCTCTGCCTACCCCTTCGGGAGGACCCATGACCCCTTGACCTTTAAAGAAGGCGTGAAGATATAACTATATAAAATATACCTAACAAATATCTTTATATCTTTTTATATATAATTATTCTACCTGAACTCCTTCTAAACGGCTGGACCCATTTTAATGAAAATTTCTGTGTGTCTTCAGGAGGATACGAGAATGGCTTAGATTCGCAATTGGACTCTATGGGTGGTGCCGTCATTGTATTATTTCACCCGAGCAAAGCTGGGCGGGACAACTAGCTTTTTTATAAAATTTCAAATTCGATTAGAAATATTCTTTAAGGCATACGTTATGATCTAATTCACTTTATTTACAAAGCAATAAGATACATAATTCAATGAATACTTACATGAGCAAACACAATACTTTCCCTTTAATGAAACAGAAAGCGACTTATCAACATATTAGAAAAACTTGCAAGGTGTGCCGCAGGAAGTAGTGAACCATCAGGTATCAACCTCATCGTGTTCAAATATTTATCTATAGTGTTTATCCTCACGCCTTCCCATAAGGGTCCCCGAAGGGGTAGGCAGAGGTGTATAGGTAATACCCACACACCCACTTTCCGCCAGAGGTATATTAGGTGCCAACGTGCCTTTTGAATTTCTTCTCAGACGTATGCAGGTTTCCTCTATGTTTTCCTTCACCGTAAAGCTCGTGATTCGCTCTATAGTGATTTTGTCTATTGGCGCATCTGCACACCTTCCCACAAGGGAAAGCCGTAACGGTAGGCAGAGGTGTAAAGTCCGTTTCTCAAGCACGACTATCGCAACGTGATGAATTTCTTCTCAAAGGTCAATGCAGGTCTGTTTGTTCCGGCTAATCACTGAAACAGTTAGACCGATTTTGATGGGACTTTCACTGGCAGATAGCTGATGATGATGATGGTAATAAAGCATAATTTAGGCTACTTTTATAAAAAAAACTGGATAATAGCTCTTTTGTTAATTCCATGCGGACGTAGTCGCGTTGCACAGCTAGTAATAAATAATAACGAACCAATACATCATCCACCCTCATACGTTTTTGTCCTCTCGTCACTTCCTTCCAGTGCGTCCCGACGCAGATGTCTACTATTCACATTCAAATCATGATATTATTATATTTAGATCACCCCTTTTTGTAACACAGATGACAACAAAAAATACATTTCTTTGCCACCGTCTTGGCATACAATGGGTCGAGTTTCGTTTGTGGGAGATGAGCGCCTAACACCGCCTGATTAAGAGATTTGTTATACATTCACACTGTAGCCTCATATATTATACTAGCTTATGCCCGCGGCTTCGCCCGAGTGGAGTTCGAAAAAGTAGCTTTGGAAATTTTCCTGCTAGAATCGGTAAGAGTACTCGAAACCGACGAGCATGTATGAAGAGACTGATGAATGTGGACGAAGCGAAAGAGGTATGTAAGTCTAGAGAGAACTGGCGCTCTATACTCTCTGCCTACCCCGTTAGGGACTTGGCGTGATGATATGTATGTATATGTATGTAGAATCGGTTCAGCCGCTATGCCGTGAAAGAGCATACATTATAATATAAGAACTTTGAATTTTTCAGGATTAAAAAAGTGGCCTATGTCCTATTCCTAGGTATAAGCTATCACCATTTCAACTTTCAGCCAAATTGGTTCAGCCGTTTGGCCGTGACAGAACCGCAAACATCCACACTTACAAACTTTCACATTTATAATATTAGTAAGATATGATATATCTACTAGCTAGGGCCGTGGTGGCGGAGTGGTTCGATTACTAGCCTGCAACACAAAGGTGTACTAGAAAGATGTATGTACGTCAAGAGTACTCGAAACCGATGAGCATGTATGAAGAGACTGATGAATGTGGACAAAGCGAAATATTTATGTAAGTCTAGAGAGAACTGGCGCTCTATACTCTCTGCCCACCCCGTTAGGGACGTGATGATATGTTTGTAACACAAAGATTGCAAGTTCGAATCCCAACTGTACTATTGATTGATTCTGAACTTATGTACAGTAATTAGTCTCAGCACGAGTCCATAAGAATGCTATTTTACTCTCCCGCCCACCTGTAAAAGGCGAAAGATTTATACGTTTTGAAGGGAAACCAGAGTGGCTGGAGGCCTAGGTCTCGCCATTGACCGGTTAAGTAGCAAAAGTTCCCGGAACTCACGCTACGAGAGACAATACAAAAAAAAAAAAAAACCCGCCCACCTGATGGTAAGCGGTTACCACTGTCTACAGGCGATTATAACCCTGCGAAAATAAACACGAGACAATGAAATCATGGATTGCATTAATAATTGGACGAGATCGACTGAAATCGAATTTCCAGGACATTTTTAGTCACTCAAGCGAAGCTGGGTGCAACAGCTAGTTGGCTTAAAGTACAAGTGTACGTAATAGCATTCAAATGAAACAAATAGTGCAGTGACAGATGCAAGTGTAGCTCAAGACGAGTGCACGAACACTGCGCCCGCATCATCAAATTTTAATTGTTGCCGCGACGCCGAAATTGCGTGCCCTTAGAACATCATAGAGGGTTAATTAAAATATGTATACGAGAACCCGTTTTGGCTGAACTCAATCTCTACGTCATTAGAACATTATATCGTTATATTTTTATAGATCGGACTCTCAAGGACGGGAACGTTAAGAGTACTCGAAACCGACGAGCATGTATGAAGAGACTGATGAATGTGGACGAAGCGAAAGAGGTATGTAAGTCTAGAGAGAACTGGCGCTCTATACTCTCTGCCTACCCCGTTAGGGACTTGCCGTGATGATAATTATGTATGTATGAATATTTCCGAAACTGAAATATAGTGATTTGTTACTAAAATTACAATATTTTGCGACTATCTATGGATGTTTGATCGTCGAACACGCCAGAATGGCTGAACGAATTGTATGAAATTGTATGAAATTTGGGATAGATATATTATATATAGCTTTTTCTCGTCAGATTTAACGCGGAATAAACCCTTAGTTATACTATAATTCGGAATGGAATGTGTACATATATATATATATATATACAAATAATACTGATACTTCTTGGGTGTATATAAAAAAAGCGTACCTATATTTGATTCTGGTGAAAAATTTACAGATATACTTAAGGGAGCGTCCATAAATTATGTGAGATGTTTAAGGGGGGGGGGGTCGAGTCAAATCTCATCTAATCTTACGTTGGAGAGAGGGGGTCTCGGCAAATATCACGCAATTCTTTTTCTGATTAAACAAAAAAATATATACTATTTTGGTCCATTTAATCCAGATTGAACATGCGTAAGATTTAATCTTATAATTAAACTCTCAGCAATATTGATTACTAGTCTCAATTAGTCGTAAATAAAAGCACGAAGCACGAAGAAACCCACATTTTGAAAAATCTCACAGCTTGGGGGATGGGGGGTGGTTGAATAAAATCTCACGATATCTCAACAGGGGGGAGAGAAAATAAAAAAATACACTTCACGTAATTTATGGACGCCCCCTAATAAGATTTGTTAGGAGAGAGAGGACCGTTAAACATACATACATAAGTATCATCACACCGAGGCCCTAACGGAGTAGCCAAAGATGGTAGAGAGCCTGTGAGTGCACACGCACACTACAATTAATAGACTCGGGTCATAGTCCCCGCAACACCCTCAACTATTGGTGGGGCGCGTCTTCATGGATGGCACTATCTTCTTATTCTTCTTCTTCTCAGCATATATGCGTCCACTACTGGACATATGCCTCTTGCATGGATTTCCAAGCTGATCTTGATGCGGCGATCCTACTCCAGGTCGGCCCTGCCGTCTGGCTTGCGGTCTTCCAACGCTTCTGCCACCCGTTCGCGGCCTCCAGTGAAGCGCTCGCTGGCTCCATCTGTCATCGCCTCTGCGACATATATGACCAGCCCTATCTGTAATATGTTATTTTAATTTCCAAATAAGGAATGTCTGAATCATTCGTAGCTCTACACTAAGCTCATTTCACATAGAAGCATCAATTCGAGGGCAGTATATTTTGTAGAATAATATAATGATGTTGATTAATTAATGACTGCTGATTGTGACTAAAACAATGACTCATTGTATGGCCATGGGGGCACCGCGAATGCGTTTATGAAAATTGGAAATTGAATCAAAAGCGTTACAACTACCTAGATCTAATCGATCGGACACGACCGATCGTATCCTTCCGGTATCTATGTACCTTCGCATGTATGAAAAGATATTTCAAATTTAGAATTTTGTAGGGATCCGGCACATTTAATATCCACGTACCTTTGTATATCTATATAATAAAAATGAACGTTTGTGTGTATGTCCTTTCTAGAATCTTAAACGGCTGGACCAATTTTAATGAAATAAGAGCCGTGGTGGCCGAGTGGTTCGAGCAGTTGCCTGCGACGCAAAGGTCGCAAGTTCGAATCCCGACTGTACCAATGAGTTTTTCTAAACTTAAGTACAGTGATTAGTCACACCACGAGCTTTACGGTGAAGGAAAACATCGAGAGGAAACCTGCATACGCCTGAGAAGAAATTCAAAGGCGTATGTATAGTCGTGCTTGAGTAACGGCGATGGACTCGCCATCTGTCACGTTGGCACCTAATGTACCTCTGGCGGAAAGTGGGTGTGTGGGTATTACCTATACACCTCTGCCTACCCCTTCGGAGACCCTTGTGAGGCGTGAGGATATATATATATATATACAATTGTACCCAATAGGTGCGATCTTGTTATAGCAACTTTTATTTTTTCACCCAAGCGAAGCTCGTAACAGCGAGTTTATATATATATATATATATATATATTTCTTATGTGCCTTAAATATATCTCTGGCGGAAAGTGGGTGTGTGTGTATTACTTATACATATCCTACCCCTTCGGGGACCCTTGTGTGAAGGCGTGAGGATTATCTTTTATTAAATATTAAAATAGTTATTTACAGATTTTTACTTTTCCCTTTTCCAGTTCGTCTTCTACCTATCCATGTGCCACCGTATATAGAGACATTTAAAATGTATAATTTGTTTGGTTTCCGGCTCTCCAACTACCCTATTGTCTGCCACAATGTATTAAGTGCGACATAAAAGATATCAGACCGTTCTATAAAATGTACTATTTCGGTAATGTGTATTGTCGTTGAATGTCCTCGTAAATACTGAACACACAACATTATACAGTAACTTATCACGGGAAATTAAACTTTATCGGCAAGGAAATAGGGGTTGAAAGGACGTACGTAGAAAAGGGAAGGGTAAGTGCAGAAATATTCAACCCTTACGTAACCGCGATGCGCATTTCGATAATAGACCGCAGATTAATGATAGATACAGATTTCCTTTAAGATCTTATAGAAATCGCATAGAAATATAAATTTAAGAAAAAATCGCAAAAGTTTTTTTTTATATTGATATTTATTATGCATAATATACCTATATCTCAACTTCTTATAGGGTTCGAAGTTAAATGAAAAAAAACTTTTTTCTTAATTTTTAAGCAAGCTTGCCCGATTAGCGGTTAGCCGCCTATGTTCGTTTTCAACACCAGGGGTATCACTCGCGCGTTGCCGACCCTGCAGGAATCTTTTCACACCCTTCTTGAAGAACTCCATGCTGTAATCTCCAGGGAAAACCTCAACGGGGAGTTAAAACCACAGCCTGGGCGTTCGCGGAAGGAAACTCCTTTGGACCCGCGCGCTGCGGGACCTTAGTGGTACGAGACGTGTGTTCAATCTGGCATACCCTTAATGCTTCGATCATCGCCCTCTACCGTAACCTACTCTGTACCGATACGAAATCGCAACAATGAAAGATGCAAGGCGTTTGTATGGTCATATTTGGAGATTTGCATATTGGAAATATTTCTTAATATTACGAAAAAAAATTTTGCTTAAGTAAGTCGTAATACGGTTACCACTATTTAAAATTAAATAAGGGACAATGAACAGACGTCATAATATACAAAAAATTATATGTTAGGGACTTGGCGTGATGATATATATATAAAAATATATAAAGAGATATATATATATATATATATATATATATGTTATATATAATATATAATAATAATATATCCTCACGCCTTCTCACAAGGGTCCCCGAAGGGGTAGGCAGAGGTGTGTAGGTAATACCCACACACCCACTTTCCGCCAGAGGTATATCAGGTGCCAACGACAGATGGCGAGTCCATCGCCGTTACTCAAGCACGACTATACATACGCCTTTGAACTTCTTCTCAGACGTATGCAGGTTTCCTCTCGATGTTTTCCTTCACCGTAAAGCTCGTGGTGTGACTAATCACTGTACTTAAGTTCAGAAAAAACTCATTGGTACAGTCGGGATTCGAACTTGCGACCTTTGCGTCGCAGGCAACTGCACCTTACGACAAGTGATTCAAAGGAGCAGGGTGTAGCTACACCTTTCGCAGGAGATATATTTTAAGTGCGAGCGTGACAGATGGCGAGTCTATCGCCATTACTCAATCACGACTATACATTCGCCTTTGTTTGTTTTTCTCAAACGTATGCAGATTTTCTTCGCTGGGAAAACTCATTGCTATTGTCGGGTTTCGAACTCGAACGGAATTATCAAGAAAATCATATGACGCAAATCTGTCGCTTATACATTGTTGAATTAAGATTGCATTACTTCTTAGTAAGGCTAAGGTCAACGTTGGTTACAACCAGTTCAGTAATCCAAGCGTCACCCTTGCACGTACCGCAACACAATAGGTAACCACGTGCTACACACTACCCTGTTCACTACTAGGTTAAGTGAAGGACTTAAGAGGACTGACCCTATGTTCCCCTATTTTAAAATACTCAACCTTTTTCGTAAAAGAAGGCTAAGGTAGAATAACACTTAAATTGCGTCTAAATTTCTTCTCAAACGTATGCAGTTTTCTTCAAAAATGGTATTCGTTCAACTGATCTGGCGTGGATGAGTAAAGAGCATCCTCACCAAATTTTGCATTTATAATATTAGTAGGTAGGTATATTAGTGAGCCAATCAGAGCCGTGGTGGCTGAGCGGTTTAAACAGTTGCTCACAACAAAAAGATTGCAAGTCCGAATCCCGACTGTACCTACCAATGAGTTTTTTCTAAACTTAAGTACAGTGATTATTCATACCACAAGCTTTACGGTGGATGAAAACATCGGTAGGCAACTTGCATATGTTTGTGAAATTCAAAGTAACGGCGATGGACAGGCAATCTGTGCCGTTGGCACCTAAAATATATCTCTGGCGGAAAGTGGGTATGTGATTTCTACGTACACACCTCTGCCTACCCCTTCGGGGACCCTTGTGGGGAGGCGTGATAATATATAAATCAATAAAAATATTCTCATAAGATCGCTGTAGCTTACAACGTAAGCCAAACTGAGATCAAAGAAAAACCGTCTATGTTAGACGCAGTCATTAATAATTAATGAACATCTTCATGTTTATTTTTAAGAGAGGTAGGACACAACGGGTTTCCCGTTCGAATTTAGAGCTACCCGACTGGGGCAGGACCTGCACCTTATAGAAGGCCGTAGCCAAATAACACAATTTATTGTGTTGTGTTCCTACGTGGTGAATGAGGTCTCCAGTAATGAGCTCATTGGGGAGGGGGGGATTGTTATAATGTGTTGGCAGCAAAGGAATGAGTCCCATTATGCTGCCAACACAGTACAGTATAGATACTTCGGTCTCGTGAGCGTAAATAGGCCACGGTAAGCGTTTCCCATCAGGTGGGCCGTATGCTAGTTTGCCACTCTTGTTGAATAAAACAAAATTAAAAAGTTCTATTTATAATATTCCTATAATTTCCTAATATTAAAATGTCATATAATTGTAAAGGCTTGACATAAGGTCACTATACACCCTCTTGAATATACAATGCACCAGAAAATTTCATTAAAGGTTAAATTTATTAAATTAAGGTACCTCCCGCTTCAAGCCTTCCAACGAAAGCCTCCGTAGGCAGAAGTAGTAACACCTTGTAGACAGACAACATGACAGATTGGGAGTCCATCGCCGTTTTAAAGACGACTATACATAAATCTTTGAATTCCTTCTCTGACGTATGCAGGTTGCCTCGCTGTTGTACTTAACCGTAAAGCTTGAGTGTGGAAAAAAAAGCTTTGTCGGGATTCGAACTTGCGATCTTTGTCGCAGGCTGCTCGAACCAGTGGGTCACCACGGCTTTGTCCAAATCATTCCAATGTCCCTATAGGTACGTAGGCACTTCGGCTAATTGCTTCTATTGATAAAATATAAAACATTGAACGAAAATCAACCCTTTCAGAATCCACATTCATTCGCCAAATTAACTTTAATAGAATTTTTCATAACTCGTGCTTGAAATAGAGAAAAAAGCTAATAAATCATTTAAAAAAATTAATAATTAATAGCGTCACACTCCGACGCGACGGCGCGCTCGAATCAAACGAATAAATTCCTAAGAGTTATTTGCATAAGGAGGGATTTTTTGCGCCTTTCTCCTTTTTTAACATTCACTTTTCGATTTGCCCACGAAAGATTATATGGATAAGAATTAAACTTCTTAGAAACGAAACTTAGAGGCAGCGCACGATCGACGCCCCGCGTATTGCAAGCGTCGATTGGCGGGGTCGCATGTTTGCCAAACCTGTGGTATAAAATAAAAAAAACGTTCCTTGTCCAATGTTTGCAGATTAAAATCGATTCGAAATTCAAATATCTATGTGATATTTAAACTAGGAACAGATTTTTTTCACAATAATTATTAACCTAACCTTACCATGCCGACGTAAAACAATAGAATTTCAAGCCTTTCTTTTTTTAAACTTATTTCAATAACATCATCATCACCGATCGGCGTTCTATTTACATTGATTGATATAAGTGTCATTCGTTCTCTAGCGTAAGCTGTACCCGTGGTGTTAACCGTAAATAATTCTTCTAATTTTACAGAAAGGGTGTCATCTCGAGCATTCGTGGTTACATTTCAGAAACAAAACGTTTTGTTTTCCCATTGCTAATCCAGTTTATAATCAATTTCCTTAGATATTTGTGTGATGAACACGAATATTTGTACCTTAGTCTTGGATTTCCTATGTATTTATGTGTGTATAAGTAAATATATCGTTGTCTAGCTTTGCTTAATTCGGGGCTATGTCAATTGGTGTGGAATTGTCCCAAGGTATTTATTGTTGAGTAAAAATTATCCTCAGAAACTTTAGCACGTATAATATAAGCAGGATATCCACAGTAAGTCGTACTCAACCCTTCATTGGTGGACGGGCGAAAGAATATCGAAGGGATCGAAAGGAACAGATGTTTTTAATATCTTAGGACACCCCCGTCTCGATGTTTACACTCGCTCCGTTCACAATAGCGCGTGTATTTATTGATGTTTCATTATTATATCAATATTGGTAGAATTATTAAACGACTTTCCATGTGACGTCACTGTATTCAACAATGCTACCACCATTTGGGAAAAAGTCCAAGAGAGACCTTTGACAATTGAGCTGGAACATATCTCGCTCAGAGAATCAGCATTGCTATCCAGCGTGGCAATGCTGCTAGTCTTCTTGGCACGTTGCCGCGGGATACCGATTTGGGACAAATATTTTATCTGTAGGTAAGTAGTCTATACTATATTAATGTATACTTCTATACCTACTAATATTATAACGAGAAAAGATTTTATTGTTTGTTTGTTTGTATTGAATAGGCTCCGAAACTACTGGACCTATTGGAAAAAAATCTTTCACCATTGGAAAGCTACATTCACCCTGAGTGCCATAGGCTATATTTTCTTTTATAAAAAAAAAACTTATGTCCACCCGTGCGAAGCCGGGATGGGCCGCTAGTTGTGGTACTGATTTTGGTAAATATTTTTACTGAGTTAACTAGAAGTATTGTGACTGAATTCCTAAGCGGAGTGACCGATTTTGATGTTTTTTGTGTTAGTTCAAGTGGATTCGAGAATGAGTTAGATCTTAAATTGGACCCGATAGTCGCGCTGTGGCGCTGCGATCGTAATTTATCACCCAAGTGAAGCCGGGTGGGATAGCTAGTGAAAATACATGGTACTCAGCACTTTTAACAAAAAATGTTTTTGTATACCTTTCTACTACCCTTCTAGTATCTGTATACCTTTCAGTTTGTTCCAGCTTATCTCCGAAACGGCTAAACCAATTTTGACGGGACTTTCACTGGCGCAAAGCTTAGACTAAGTATTTTGGAACGAAGTTCCTTATCGCGCGTTGTGAAAGGGGGCTAGACGGAAAAAATTCTTACGAAAAGTTGTCACGACATTCTTACGAAAAGTTGTCACGACATTCTTACGAAAAGTTGTCACGGCATTCTTACGAAAAGTTGTCACGACACTTTTATAACGAAAATTGAACCTACTGATTAAGTTTATATAACATTATATTTGTTAATAATAAAAAAAATATTTTTATTACAATTCCTTTTTTTGCTGTATATTTATAACTCCCGTGTGAGTGACGTGTGCTTCTTGAACTTCGTTCCATCCGGGTGTCCCTTGACACCTCTCGAGTTTTTATTTAAAATATATTTAGGTACCTAAGCAAATTTAAGAAACTTTGCTTATATGTCAGCTTGAAAAAAAAACTCAAAAAAATCGTGCCTGGTAGGTAGATAATTAGCAAGCCATTATAACGTCATAATATACAAAATCAAAATCAAAATCTTTTTATTTCACATAGGCCCAGGTGGGCACTTATAAAACGTCGAAAAAGAAGCACGGTTCGGGTTCGGAAGCACGGTCATACGATAATAACCTCAATCTTTAACACATTAATTAGTTCACAACAAAGGGCTTGCAATACTCAAGAAAACAGCATTAATCTCCAATTGCCCAATGGCAGTAGCAATTGCTATTCAAATATTACGATTTACCAACAAACTAGCGGATACAATTATGTTACGGTCTAAGAAACGAAAAATGGCGGATGGCAACGAATAAAAGTTATTAGACAAATATTATTAGAAAAATTGCAAACATAACGACAGCTGTTGCAAGCGCCTTTAAGCTACGGTAACCGCATTCCATCAGGTCTATAAACAATGCATCAATCAGACCAAAATATACAAAGCCCCAAATTAGGCAAAGCTTGAGTTATAGTAAATTAAGAACGATATATTAACTTACACAGATTATACATAAATACATAGCACATCCAAGACTAAGGTAATCGTGTTCATCACACAAATATCTGCTGTCTGCGGTAATTGAACCCGCGACCCCAAGTTTCGCAGTCAGCTCTAACCGCCAGACCAACAAAAATCATTCCTAATTTTCTTTTTTTGGTGACTCAAAAAACGAGTTGCATTCCATACCTCCTGATGCAAGCGTAACGGTGCCGGCGGCGCAAGCCGGCAGTAACCGCTTACCATCAGCCTAGTTATATAAATAAAATAAATAAATATCCTCACGCCTTCCCACAAGGGTCCCTGAAGGGGTAGGCAGAGATGTATGGGTAATACCCACACACCCACTTTCCGCCAGAGGTATATTAGGTGCCAACGTGACAGATGGCGAGTCCATCGCCGTTACTCCAGCACGACTATACATACGCCTTTGAATTGCTTCTCAGACGTATGCAGGTTTCCTCTCGATGTTTTCCTTCACCGTAAAGCTCGTGGTGTGACTAATCACTGTACTTAAGTTCAGAAAAACTCATTGGTACAGTCGGGATTCGAACTTGCGACCTTTGCGTCGCAGGCAACTGCTCGAACCACTCGGCCACCACGGATTCTTTTTACTATTTATTATTCACTCCTCACTTACAATGTGGCTATCGTACCTGCGCCAGCCATTGCGTGAACGCCAAGTAATTACCACGATCGACTCTATTATTTTGTCTCTATTTAACGTCAAGTGGAGATACAGTTCCCGCCGCTGCCATTCACAACAATGTTCTATTACATAAGAAGATCAATCATGTACCAATTTTTTGTAAATAGCTACCATGCCAGCTCTAGACTTAGAAGACCTAATTAATTATTTCCCCGTACTCCAACCAGGGTCCCCGCTTATAATGTCTATTTTAGTTGCCAACGTGGCAAATGGCGAGTCCATCGCCGTTCCTCAAGCACTACTATACATACGCCTTTGAATTTCTTCTCAAACGTATGCAGGTTTTCTCTCGACGTTTTCCTTCACCGTAAAACTCGCGATGTAATTAATTGTAAAATTACTTAAGTTCGGAAAAACTCATTGGTACAGTCGGGATAAGAACTCGCAATCTTTGTGTTGCAGGCAACTACTAAAAGCACTCGACCACCACGGCTTAGAATCACACATTCAATTATTCAGTGACCTGACATATATTTTGACGTCAATTAATTTGAAAACTATTCGAAAAAAATTTCGTTAAGTATAGTCATTAAAATTATTTGTCTACTTTATCGTTGTAATCTCCATATCTAAGTGGAGTTTGTTCTCACGGAAAAGTGATATATAAATATATATGTACCTATATAACATATATATATATATATATATATATATATTATACCTACATTTGGACAAACGACTACATAACACACTTCTTTAAAAGATTCGCATTGTCTGTCAGGAATGAGGGTGTGATTGTAAAGATGAAGAAAGGTTACGTTGGTTTGGACATATAGAAAGGATGAGTGAAGAAAGATTGACGAAACCTGAGACAGGCTTATTAAGTGAGAACTGGCACTACTCTCTCTGCCTATCCCGTGAGGGATTTGTCGTAATGATATGTACCGTGCGATCTCAAAACGTCAGCACTCATTGATTTTGCTGCTAAAGTTTAAGTGCTAAAGTTTTAGAGCCGTGGTGGCCGAGTGGTTCGAGCAGTTGCCTGCGACACAAAGATCGCAAGTTCGATCCCGACTGTACCAATGAGATTTTCTGAACTTAAGTACAGTGATTAGTCACACCACGAGCTTTACGGTGAAGGAAAACATCGTGAGGAAACCTGCATACGTCTGAGAAGAAATTCAAAGGCGTATGTATAGTCGTGCTTGAGTAACGGCGATGGACTCGCCATCTGTCACGTTGGCACCTAATATACCTCTGGCGGAAAGTGGGTGTGTGGGTATTACCCATACACCTCTGCCTACCCCTTCGGGGACCCTTGTGGGAAGGCGTGAGGATATTTATTTTATTTATTTTAAGTTTAAGTCAAAAATCAAAATATTTTATTCAACGCAAGGGACACAGGGAACACTTATTGAACGTCATATAATTAATTATATGACGTAATATAATTAATTATATGACGTATTCCATTTTCCATTCCAGTTTCCATCATCGTAAAGCTCGTGGTGTGATTCACTGTACTTAAGTTCGGAAAGACACATTGTTATAGTCGCGATTCGAACTTGCAATCTTGATGTTGACTACTCGAACCACTCGGCTACCGGCTTTTTTATAAAGATAAAAATAATATAACAAGTGATAAATAAAACTACCAAGTTTTAGTCCGTCGATGGCAGTGGTATAGAATTACGTTATTTTAGGAAAGTATGTGTAGGTTAGGTTAGGTAGTCTAGCTAAGTAGGTAGGTACTTTAGCGGAAAATAGCCTGATTCGCAACTACTACTTACAAGAGCCATCAAAAGTAACCCTAAAATAGATTTTTCTTCGGAAAATGTGTGCGAAAAGCGGAAAAGCGCCTCGCAACGCCATCTAGCGACGAGAGGATGTGGAAACTCTACGGAATTGCTTTCGGTGGCGATTTGTTTCTGCTAGAATGTTAAAAGTGGCTATAATGTTGTTTAAAAATTACCAGGCTTCGTAATTATTATATTCAATATCTCATTTAAGAATTCAAAATAAGGTCGTTAAAATTTATAATGATGACGATTAAACATCAAAGGCAGTGTTGGAAGTATTTACGTGAGTAAATAAGATATTCTTAATTGTTTAAATTTATGAGATAATCTCGTAAAAACCGTTTGAATAAAGCAACATTTTATCACAGATTAGATATTAAAATTATTTAACGACGTCTAAATTTGCAGCAGTTAACTGGCAAGCACTAATGTTTAAAGTGGAGTTAAGATGGCAATAATTGACCCTTTCTTGGGAGATTTAAATTTCGAACATAACACGAACAAACCTAGTAACCGAATTTCGGGTGGCGCGAAACAAAAACTGACCTACATCTGCGCGCCCTACCGAGTTCAACCACCCCTGCCGTCGGCTGAGATGATCACCCTACGGGGTTGCCTCTCGCGATCGTGGGTTGCACTTTCCTTTAAGGTAGCTATCGGTGCATTTGATTTATTATCCTTATTAATAATACATACGTATATTTAATATTCGGCCTGTACTATTTAATTGTCTTATTAATGAAGTGAATGAAAGGTTTTTTTTAAGAAAGTGTTAGATGCAGGTAAAATGCAACAATAAATGTATTCAAGCGACAAAAAATAGGGTAGGCGTGCTTGTAGTGGTCACCCACAAGCACTTGTAGGTTTGCGTAAACAAATACTACCAACCCAAGTGAGTGAGCCGATCGCGCCGCAAAAAAGCGCATCCTATTATCGACTACAACAAAAGGACTTGTGCAGTGATACCCAAGTACACATCTCGATTCATCGTCTCGACTCGATCCGCCGAGCCGATCCTATTGGCGCGCCCCACTGTCGCCGCGGGGGAGCGGGACGGGCTGCGCACTCGCCGGCGGGAGTGACAAGGAGGGAGACGGTCATCTTAGCTGCCGAGTGGCGTCCCACTGGGCGGGGCCGCGCCAAGGAGTGAGCCTCAGATGCGCGTAGAGCTGGTGGGGTTACGTGCGAAGGATCGCACTGCAGTCGTGTGTCGCGGCTTCGACGCGCGCTCGCGACCACGCCGCGCTCCGACCGGATCACCTTACGTAATTACAAATCATCGGATCGAATCGTTCATCCGATAATTGATTGTGAACAGTGACTATCGATAAACGTGTATTAATATCCGCTTGTATTCAGTTTCGGTCCAATTTTTTTGTTGCGATCAACAGCGATCTGTGAACTAGAGTTTTGTGTACTTGTGTCTTATGTTTTGTTTTGTTTTCGCTCGGACTTGAAAGATTATTTTTGGGCGTAGCTGACTGTGCGACTCTCTTTATGATTAAGTTGTTGTGACTTTACTGACGTTGTGCGTGTGGTTAATAAGACGATACATTGATGACATTCAAATATTTATGTGATATATTCTGACTTGTAAAGTGTTGTGTGGACTTGTATTGAAATTATTGTGAACTTACAACCCATCACTGACGATACACACGTAAGTGTTGTTATTTAGTTATTGTGTTTGTTAAGTGACGTTTGTTTGCGAATTTATCACAATCAGTTTCACAATGTTTTTTAACAATCTCCTTGTGAAATACTTGTTGGAATTTGTTTTTTTTTTTTTTTTTTTCTAAAATTATTCCAATTGGATTTTTTCGTTATGAGAGTTCAAAAAGCTAACGCCGGCTCAAAATTAATACCAACTTTAATTAAATCGATCAGGTCAGTTAGTAGACAGCAATAATTTTACAATAAAAAGTAGGTAAATAATCATTAGTGTAGATATTTATCTTCAATTTAAATTTCAAAATGTTAATAAATCAGATAAATACGGACAAAGTATTCTAAATAATTTTTAGTAAGATTTGTAAGCATTAGAAATTTATAATTCTCTGTTCACATACAACGTAACTTTGTTGGTAATTGAAAAAAAAACACAAAAAATAATAAAAAGCTTTGGTAAATTTATTTTATTTATTTTAAGAATAACACGAAACTTATAATAATTTTAGTGAGAAAGTTTGATAAATGGCGAGAAATATTGAGTAAATCATGCGTTGTCGCGCGGCGGAATCTTTCCGACGTTGCAAACGGCCCGTGATTGATATGCTGTCAATAAACGGGGCTCTCACCCTATATCCGCGATTCGGGAATTTGTCAGTGTGTTAAAATGGCCCAATGATTTTTAAACGCCTCTTTTTAAAAGAGTCTACTTAGTTGGAAAATTTCAAGTCAATTTGCTACAAGTGCATATTGGGAATATTTTTGGTTAACTTTTAATTTTGTGACAATTTTTTAAGATTTATACTAGCAATAGAGATGCCGACAAAAGCCTATCTCTTACGTGTATGGTGATAGCATTTGGTGAATAAATATTTTTACCACAATTTCGAAAAGAGCACGATGTTAATAAAAATATGTAGCGCGAGAGTTTTAAGAAAGGTAAAATATGACAAATCAATAGAGATACAGGTAGGTAGATTGTCTAAGGCTAACTTTTGTTTTTGTTTTTGTAAAACCTAAATCCATATCCGAGTCCCTTAGAGGCAGGCAGAGAGTAGAGCGCCAGGTCTCTCTAGACTGACAGCAAATCTTAATACTTAAAAAAATCTAAATTAAAATTAAGTAAATTGATTTAGAAGTCCGTATTGTGTCTTAGAACATGGTTAAAATAAAAAAAATTAAAACTTTCGTATTTAAGTGATAATGTCCGTTATTTAAGAACACCAAGTGAATAATTTAAGAACCTATTGATATCTAGATAGTGGTTATGTAAAACTAATACATTATAGTTAAATTTATATAAATACATACATATCATCCGCCGAGTCCCTAACGGGGTAGGCAGAGAGAGTAGAGCGCCAGTTGTCTCTAGATTTACATACCTCTTTCACTTCGTCCACATTCATCGTCTCTAAATACATGCTCTTGTTCCGAGTACTCGTGACGTTCTCATCCTTGAGTGTCCGATTGATTTGATCTAGGTTATTTAAAAGTAGTCTTCTTCTGCCTCTTCTTGTATACACTTCCGCTTTGTATATCTGTTCCGGTCCTTGAATACTAATTGCTATTTCGTTCATGAATTTAGCTTTAACGGTATTTTAAATAATATTGCATAAACGGTTTTTCTTCGAAGATATAGGGTCGTTAATATTGTGTCCACAAAACTGATTGATCGTTTGGACTGTAGGTATTAGTTAGCTATTGTATTATGTAGGCTATATACTTACCAATAAAAACAAAACTATTACATACATAAGTAGATAGAACATAAAATTAGCAGTTATTATTACAACTACCCAATTAAATATAGAGAGCCGTGGTGGCCGAGTGGTTCGAGCAGTTGCCTGCGACGCAAAGGTTCGAATCCCGACTGTACCAATGAGTTTTTCTAAACTTAAGTACAGTGATTAGTCACACCACGAGCTTTACGGAGATGGAAAACATCGAGAGGAAACCTGCATACGTCTGAGAAGAAATTCAAAGGCGTATGTATAGTCGTGCTTGAGTAACGGCGATGGACTCGCCACCTGTCACGTTGGCACCTAATATACCTCTGGCGGAAAGTGGGTGTGTGGGTATTACCTGTACACCTCTGCCTACCCCTTCGGGGACCCTTGTGGGAAGGCGTGAGGATATATATATATATAATTAAATATTGAAAAAAGTGTTTATTAATGAGATACTTTAAATTGAAGCAACAGCGATGCTCTTTCGTGCACATGCACCATTAAATCAATAATTGTAAAATTTCTGCCGTTAATTAATGAACAAAACCCAAATTAATGAAGTTTAATGGATCTCGTAGGGAAGGCGTTTTCAAGGTTCTTGACCTCGATGAGTTGTAACAATGAGCGAAGGTCTGCATAACCGCTTTTTAATATTATTTCAATGTTGTTTTTAAAACCAAACGTAGTCAGTAATTCAATAGTTGCTCTATGATATTTACTTAGCTACGTGTGAATATGCTCTGTGGCTTTGAAATAAATTGTGATTCTAAGTAAAGGGTTATTAAATACTATAGATAATGTAACTAATATCCGCTAATTGGTTTTTATTTTTTTTAATTTCTTATAGATAATATATTCCATTAATCGTTTCATATTCTTTTCGAAACTGTGAACAGAACATTTATAAGGCAAATGCTTAGTTTAGTTTAGTTAAGTTAACCTTAGATATTTATTAAACAACAATCATTTAAAATATTAATTCTGAAGAGCCGTGGTGGTTAATATTAACTTTGGCGGAAAGTGGATGTGTGTGTATACCTACTCACCTCTGGCTACCCCTAGGGGGACCCTTGTGGGAAGGCGTGAAAATATAAAAAATGTATTTCAACGAGCATGTATGAAGAGACTGATAAATGTGGACGAAGCGAAAGAGGTATGTAAGTCTAGAGTGAACTGCCGCTCTATTCGCCCTGCCTACCCCGTTAGGGACTTGGCGTGATGATATTTATGTATTTATTCTGAGCAGTAAAAGAATGTGCACTTCATAAATGCTCTTACTCATCAATTGGATCATTCACCAACTTCGTAAGTTGACATGATGCAACAACAGTTTAGCTCCAATTAGAATCGAAAGAATAAAAACACTCGACAGACTACAGTATCGATTAGCAGTCTGTCCAATTAGTCGTGAGATTTTCCATTGTTTTCCAATGAAACACTGTTTCCTCATGTGGGAAATAGCCACGTTTAGCACACTAGTAATTTTCTTATTAATTTTGGATTTAAACCTATTCGTTGGTATTAAAGATCAGTAGTTTTTGTATTACCTTGAACTGGGCAAATCTGTCTACCTATGGGAACTAGGCAATGAAATACATATTTTCACTTATAATATAAAATAATAATATATCCGCACGCCTTCCCACAAGGGTCCCCGAAGGGGTATGCAGAGCAAAGGATGCAATATACCTCTTGCGGAAAGTGGGTGTGTGGGTATTACCTATACCCACACACCCACTTTCCGCCAGAGGTATATTAGGTGCCAACGTGACAGATGGCGAGTCCATCGCCGTTACTCAAGCACGACTATACATACGCCTTTGAATTTTCTTCTCAGACGTATGCAGGTTTCCTCTCGATGTTTTCCTTCACCGTAAAGCTCGTGGTGTGACTAGTTACTGTACTTAAGTTCTGAAAAACTCATTGGTACAGGCGGGATTCGAACTTGCGACCTTTGCGTCGCAGGCAACTGCTCGAACCACTCGGCCACCACGGCTTTATTTTCATTTTCACTTATCGGACAAATATCAAGAAATCAAACCGGCAACCTCGCAGGCATGAACAGACCAGACAGTCATTGTGCTCTTGCATAAATAAATATGAGTCAGGGGGTAGGCAGAGGGGGTAGGACAAGAAGTAGGTAGAGAGAGGGAGAGACTTAATTATCTCTGCTTCATCCACATCGCTCCAGCATATAGCATATGCGGTCCGCCTGATGTTAAGCGATCACCGCTGCCTATGGACGCTTGCAACACGAGGGGCATCACTGCCGATCCTAAAATGATCTTCACATCAACACCTTCCTCGCCAATTATCATGGCTTTTGGTGACGGCATGAAGCTATGTTCTGTTGTGTGGGAGTTTATTGCGAACGGACAGACGCGACGTGAATTTAATTTTTTATGTAATTGACGTGAAAGCCATTGCTTATAATGTAAATTAATATTGTAAAATCCTCACGCCTTCCCGAAAGGGTCCCCAAAGGGGTAGGCTGAGGTGTATAGCTAGTAACCTCAAACCCACTTTCTGCCAGAGATATAATATATTTATATAATTAATATATACAAGTGGTTCGAGCAGTTGCCTGCGACGCAAAGGTCGCAAGTTCGAATCCCGACTGTACCAATGAGTTTTCTGAACTTAAGTACAGTGATTAGTCACACCACGAGCTTTACGGTGAAGGAAAACATCGAGAGGAAACCTGCATACGTCTGAGAAGAAATTCAAAGGCATATGTATAGTCGTGCTTGAGTAACGGCGATGGACTCGCCATCTGTCACGTTGGGTATTACATATACACCTCTGCCTACCCCTTCGGGGACCCTTGTGGGATGGCGTGAGGATATATTATTAATATTATTATTATATAATATATACAATTATATACGGTACACCTAGTCACATAATTATCATTTAAACATACCTTCGTTACGGTATGTTTAGGACTCAGAGACTGTAGTTTTAACTGTCTGACACTAGATGTCGCTTATCGAAATTATAACAAGCTATCGTTTAGTTCTAAGTAGGTACTATATGTTCGCCCACACATACTATCATTCTCGTCACTCTTTATCAATTCAACCCGCCAAGTACATAATACATGTAATACTAGCTGTCCCGCCCAGCTTCGCTCGGGTGAAATAAATATGTTTCCTGAAACACGATCGCAGCGCCACCTATCGGGTCCAACCAATTGTGAATCTAAATCATTCTCGAATCCACCTGAAGACACAGAAAATTTCATTGAAATCGGTCCAGCCGTTTACGATTCTATAAGGGACATACAGACAAAAAATATTTTTTATATAAGTAATAGACTATTTGAGTTTGGACTTTGGACTTTGGAGCGTTCCATCTTTGGACTTTATTCAAGTGGCTTCGATGTTTTCCTTCACCGTAGAACTCGTGTGACTAATCACTGTACAGTCGGGAAAATTTCAATGGTACAGTCGAGATTCGAATTGGCAACCTATGCAGGCAGGTCACCACGGCAAAATATAAATTGTAATCAATGAACAATGCTAGAAATAAATCGTTGATTCCTATGAACAGTGTTGTACAGTCAGCAGTGATAATAGGTTACTAATTATGGCCGAGTGTACGTGGGATATGGGCTGGCAAGGTGCTCCCATACCGTATACACATATAGTGCATAATGTTCGATTAGTGACGTCATTTGTGTCGCGCTTATACAGGCTGTTTGGATTTTGTTAATTGTTTTATATACATATTAAAAGCCTTATATGTAGCCTCATGTCGGTACATACATACATGGATTTAATTCTAGGTGTATTCGCCGTAAATACATTGGTATATACCTAGGTATGATATTAATTTTATTTATTATAATAATAATAAAAAAAAATGCAAACAAACTACTTACAGATAAAATATTTGTGCCCAATCGGTTTCTTAAACCATCATTTGAAATATCAACCGAGTGTCCGATTTGATCTAGTTAGTTGGAACACGTACTTGAAACCGACGAGCATGTATGAAGAGACTGATGAATGTGGACGAAGTGAAAGAGGTATGTGAGTCTAGAGAGAACTGGCGCTCTATACTCTCTGCCTACCCCGTTAGGGACTTGGCGTGGTGATATGTATGTATCTATGTATATATAAAGGTACTTATTAAATGCTCCCCGAAGGAGAAGAGCTCACTATTTTTCGGGTTTACTTTTTGATGATGTATGGTGAGTTTCTCGCCAACACTCAGACACGACTTAGCGACTCTTTAAATGTAGGTATACATATTATTGAGTGCAAAAAGTGTTAGGCATCGTTTAAAGCACTAATAAGCGTTCTGGATTCAAGTAAGAAAAACTAACAAAAGACTGACAAAAGAATTAAAATTGTAAACTCTCTATCAACTCTCAAAGGCAGTTTCATTGAATAAATACATAGAAAAAATATAATTTTTTATTAATATTATGTATAGCCCTTGCCATAAGCGTCTCTGAAGGGGTGGGCGGAGGTGAATAGTTAGTACCCACACACCCACTTTCCGCCAGAGATATATTTTAGATGCCAACGTGACAGATGGCGAGAGCATCGCCGTTACTCAAGCACGACTATACATACGCCTTTGATTTTCTACTCAGACGTATGCAGGTTTCCTCTCGATGTTTACATACATACATACATATCATCACGCCAAGTCCCTAACGGGGTAGGCAGAGAGTATAGAGCGCCAGTTCTCTCTAGACTTACATACCTCTTTCGCTTCGATGTTTACCTTCACCGTAAAGCTCGTGGTGTGATCACTGTACTTAAGTTCAGAAAAACTCATTGGTACAGTATGAAGAACTGTAAAACTGAAATGAATGCGTATTTAGTATACCTTTTTTTTTTTAATAAATGTAAATAGTGATAGCACTCCAAAAACTACAGCCTTAAGTCTAATTTGATTTAAAAAGTTATGTTCATAACCAAACGCATACTTAGCCTTAGAGCTTTAATTAGCACAGCCTGTGTAACCATTGTTTACGTTAGTTTTATCTGGCGAAGTACTAGGGATGCAACACGATACCACCGGACGGAATATCGATAAATAGAACTTTGACACGTTATGATCCCTCGTGCCGTGGGAAAGTGGGACTTCTGAGCCATCCAGCTTCCTATACGCTAAGAGACATAAGTCGCAATTCAATTAAAGTCAAAATCGAATAATCTTTTACTCGACACACTACAATATTACATGAACGTCACATACTAATCTATATCTATGCTAATATTATAAAGAGGAGATTTGTATGTAAGTATGTTTGTAAGGAATTGGCTCAAAAATACTGGACCGATTTGGAAATTCTTTCACCATTTGAATGCTGCATTATCACTGATTAATATAGGCTATTTTAATTGCAAGAAAAAAAAATATATGTCAAAATGTTTAAAAAATAAATGTCCACCCGCTGAAGCCGGGACGGGCCGCTAGTACTAAATATGAAAGTAAAGTTTCCACCGTTTATAAGAAAAACCCTGTCTGGAGAAGAAACCGCGAAATAAACTCATCGGTTTCTTTCTTTGATCAACCATTAAACCTTTTACCAAAATGTTTTTTATACCACATGGGTCGCAAACAAGCATGATGGTAAGCGGTTACCGCCGCCTATGGACGCTTGCAACACCAGGGGTATCGCTCGCGCGCTGCCGACCCTGCAGGAATCTTTTCACACCCTTCTTGAAGAACTCCATGCTGTACTCTCCAGGGAAAACCTCAACGGGGAGCTCATTTCACAGCCTGAGCGTTCGCGGAGGAAGCTCCTTTGGAACCGCGCGATACGAGTTCTGGTTCCAAGGTATGGGGATGAATTCCCCGTCAATTCAGGTACTAATAACTAAGACTGTTATAGTAATGGCGTACTCTCTCTGCCTACACCGTGACTCGGCGTCATATTTATGTGATAAGATAAAACTGGCGCTCTTCCCTCTCCTACTTTTACTCTTCAATGATGAGTAAGTATATAATATATTAAGAGAGGTAGGACGAACGACGGTAGCATTTGGAGCTGCCCGACTGGGGCAGAACCTCCACCTTATAGAAGTAGACAAATAACACAATTTTTTGTGTTGTGTTCCTACGCGGTGAATAAGGTTTCCAATAATGAGCTCCTTGGGGAGGGGGGAGGATTGTTATATTGTGTTGGCAGCATTGGGATTAGTCCTAATATGCTGCTACTGCAGTACTCTCCGAACAGTAGCAACTCACATGTGATACTTCGGTATCGCGAGCGTAAATAGGCTACGGTAACCGTTTTCCATCTTGTAGGCCGTATGGTTGCTTGCCACTGTGAAGTAGGAATATTTAAATAACTCAGGAATATTTATCCGCTTTCACATATAGCTAGGCAGATCTTGTTCACGTGTACGTTACCAAGAATCAATGGAATGTTTGTAAACAATTCGGCCTCCGATTTCAGCATATCGGCCATTCGCTATCAGCGTGCATATTATTGGGATGGTTCGACATATTTTCTCACGGTAGCTGCAAGGTGAAATAGGCTATACAGTTCAATTATAGGGTTCAAGTTTCATTGGACGGTTTGGAAGAAGGAACGCACGATGGCTTGAGATATAAGCGATAGCGGATTCTTAAACATACCTATTATAACATATTATAGTCATTAAGATAACTGTTGCTAACATACTGGTAGAGGTGGAGGTTTCCTCTCGATGTTTTCCTTCATCGTAAAGCTCGTGATTAGACCAATCACAGCCCTTAAGATCAGAAATCTCATCGGTAAAGTTGGGATTGAAATTTGCAATCGTGTTGCAAGCAACTACTCGAACCGCTCACCAGGGCTACATTTTTGTTTATCTTAATTATAAAGCTTAAGCTAAAAAAATCGTGTGGCACTCGGGGACTGCCGCGGAAAAGCTATTGCATAGCATTTTTATCAACTTATGCAATACACGTATATATTTTCTCACAAACAGCTGCTTACGTACTAGGCATGCCTTTTAAGTTCAGTTGTTTCCATATTTCCCGGCAATTTTGAATTTGGAACTGTTCTATATTCGAATGTGTTTAAATTTGGAAGGAATTTCTTGATTCGGTCGCCGCTCTCAAAGCCCGCGATAAAAGCTATACAATAGCTTAAAAATACTTCGCGGGAAACTATCCTGCCCGCCGCCTCTCATGGCCTGCACCAATGCCTTTACAATATTGCTAGGGTCAACAATCAGTGTATGTATTATAATAATACGATGTATCGATTAGAGGTGTTCTGTTACAGCTAGCCAATGTACTTAAGTACCTTTGCAATACCACTTATCGAGATCTTTTTTAAGAGAGTTTTCGCTAGGTTACAAATTTCTCCAATAATAAAACCTGCATACATCTGAGAAGGAATTTAAAGGCGTATGTATAGTCGTGCTTGAGTAACGGCGATGGACTCGCCATCTGTCACGTTGGCACCTAAAATATATCTCTGGCGGAAAGTGGGTGTGTGGGTAATATTGGCTACCCCTTCGGGTACCCTTGTGGGAAGGCGTGAGGATATATATATGGTTCTAAAGCCTGCTATATATGTCTCATCGTGATGACAAGTATAGGTACTCTAAGGCTTCCTGAGAATATCTATACTTAGCGAAGGGGAAAAGAGGAACTTACCGGTTTTCCGTTTGAAATAGCTTTGCTGCTTCGCACAGTGGAAAGGATATAAAAACGATGTAAATGCAGCAAATATTATGATAAATAGCCGTGGTCGTCCCGACTGTACCAGTGTATCTTCGGCGTGAGGTGCGTGTGTGGGTACTGGGTACCACACTTCACCTACCCTTGAGGGAAGGCGTGTAGATATACAAAATATTTTTGGAAGGAAACCAACTTGGCCAGTGCCCACCTGTGGACACATAACCCGCGAATGATAGCCATCGCCCTCATTGACGATTGAGGGAAGCGGCCCGCCTTCAGGATCATACTCTTGCACCAACATTGATCCCCGTATCGTTCAGTAACGCCACAAATTGTATATCCATCGATGTAACATGTGGCAAAATCTGAAATAAGAGAAAAACGTGTCGCCCTCTCTATCGGCCGCATAGCGGCGTCTCTCTCTGCTCAAACATGTGTTTCCCTTCTGCGATCAATGGATATTGTTTTTTTTTTCGAATAGTTCCATCAACGGGTTTACTTTATGATGCTCCTGGGAATTTATATTCAGCCAGCGATCGTTTAGTAAATAAATATAAATTGATTTTTTACGTTCGCTACGAAAACAAATAAGTGTGGGAATTTTCTCTAAACCAAAAAGTTTTGGGGAATCGTGTATGGATGCTTACTAATACGTCTTAAAGTTTTAAGGTAAAGTGAGTTCAGAGGATACATTTGGGAATAAACTCATAATCGTATCTGCAGCAGTGCTTAGGAAACTGCAATGGACTCTCCATCTGTCACATTTCATGTCATGACATGTCGCCATCTGTTACTCAAGCACGACTATACATACGCCTTTGAATTGCTTCTCAAACGTATGCAGGTTTCCTCTCGATGTTTTCCTTCACCGTAAAGCTCTTGGTGTGACTAATCATTGTACTTGGAAAACTCATTGGTACAGTCGGGATTCGATTTTGCGATCTTTGTGTCACAGGCAACTGCTCGAGTTATATAGCCAGTTTATCATTAACTACATAACGCCGACAATATAATCGGAGTCATAACTTCGGTAGCACCTAACGTGACATCCGCAGCTGGCACAGCATCAAATGATGAAGACTATTGGCATGCAAACACGACACTATAGTAATAGAACATCTGGCCCTTCGATGGAAATATCAATAATATTGTTATTGTATACCAAATGATTTGTAAAGAGTAACCATGGAGTTTCTTGCCGGTTCTTCTCCATGGAAACGACCAACCCGAACCTTTTTCGACGTTTTATAAGTGCCCATCTAGGCCTATGTGAAATAAAATATTTAGATTTGATTTGAATAGGTACTTATCACCACGCCGAGTCCCTAACGGAGTAGGCAGAGAGAGTAGAGCGCCGGTTTTATCTAAAATTACATACCTCTTTCGCTTTGTCATTCATCAGTCTTTGCATACATGTTCGCTGGTTTCGAGAACTCTTCACGTTCCCATCCTTGAGTGTCCAATCGATTTGATCTAGGTATAAAGTAGAAAATCATGAGAAATTACTGAACACTACAAATGTAAATGTTAAAAATAAAATACAGTGTCGAATTTTTTTTTATACCACAAGAGTGCCATGCAAGCATACGGCCTACCTGATAGGAAACGGT
This sequence comes from Drepana falcataria, assembly GCA_945859725.1. Lineage (NCBI taxonomy): Eukaryota > Metazoa > Arthropoda > Insecta > Lepidoptera > Drepanidae > Drepana > Drepana falcataria. The sequence continues at coordinate 763,728 of OX243941.1, read as the reverse complement.
AACCGTAGCCTATTTACGCTCACGATACCGAAGTATCACTTGCGCGCTGCCACTCTATGTTCGGAGAGTTATACTGTATTGGCAGCATAATAGGACTAATCCCTCTGCTAACAACATATTGATCTAGCAAATGTCAATCCACACGAGCGATTTAAAATCGAAACTCGAATTGAACTCGATTGTAAATGTCTTTGTCGATGTACAGCTCGAAACAAATCGATACCCATTAACGAACACTAAATATATACATTTATATATATACTAGTTGTCCCGCCCAGCTTCGCTTGGATGAAAAATTAAATTTCCTGAAACATGATCGCAGCGCCACCTATCGGGTCCAATTGCGAATCTAAACCATTCCCAGATCCCCTTGAACACACACAAAAAATTTCATCAAAATCGGTCCAGTCGTTTGAGAGGAGTTCAGTGACATACACACTCACAGAAGAATTATATATATAAAGATATATATATATTAAAATCGATAAGATTTGGCATCATCTCGCGACAACGACGAATGGCGGCGTCCATACAAATAGATAGATGACAGATTTATGCAAGGTTGATGTAATGGATAACAGGTGATCTTATTTATAGAGTTTACCTACTGAAGAGTCGTGGTGGCCGAGTGGTTCGAGTAGCAACACAAAGATTGCAAGTTCGAATCGTTTTTTGTTTGTGTGGATTCGATTTGTCACTTCACGAGGTTTACAGTGAAGGGAAACATCGCGAGGAAACCTGCATACGTTTGAGAAGAAATTCAAAGGTTTCTCTAGACTTACATACCACTTTCGCTTCGTCCACATTCATCAGTCTCTTCATACATGCTCGTCGGTTTCGAGTACTCTTGACGTTCCCGTCCTTGAGCGTCCGATCGATTTGATCCAGGTAGTTGGAACGTGGTCTTGTCTGAATAGTTGTGCTGGAGAAACGGCGATGGACTCGCCGTCTATCACGTTGGCCTAAAATAAACCTCTGCCATCCAACAAACTTACGTATCGATACATTTTGTACGATAACAACACTAAGTGTAGTGTGATAGTTTTTTTTAAGTGTGCGTTATATTTGACACACAGTATCGATAGACCGTTGCATCGACAGATCCCGAAATATCGTCTCCCACGCGAGGGTGTAATGACATACTGCCTTGGCTCGCTACGGTGGATATGATGCTAAGACGATCAGGACATTTTGCACTGAATCGCAGAACATTTCTACTTTGATAAACCGGGTTCATCCGGATGAAGTGAAAATAATTATAGTGAACGACGAAAGTAGTTTTAAGTATTTGTTTTAAATTGTCAAATCATCATATTAAGAAGGCTTTTTCTAGTTGTATTTCAGTGTTTTAAAGCAAAATTTGAAATAGCATGCTTTGAATGTATGTACGTAAATACGACACGGCCTTCAACAAAGGTGAGACAAGATCTGTAGGATAATCGCTTAACATCGCTCCCATCTAAGTTTTATAAAAATAGTGCCCCACTATCCTCCCCTATAGTTTATAGTGTAAGTGTGCAACCTTCCACTAATGTTTGAGTATTATCCGTATACACTGATTACCTATGAGTGCACACGCACACTACAATTAATAGACTCGGGCCACACTCCCCGCATCCCGCGATTCCCTCAACTAGAACCTGGTGGGTACATCTTCTTGGATTCTAGGATTTGTCCCAAAATGTCCAAAACTCATGGCTACCTCACAAAGGGTGACAAAAAACATTGTAATGTCATATTACGTTTTCCGATTTGTATTTGTATCGCACCCTATCTCGGAATATAAATACTCTAACGGAATGGTAAGGTATTGGATCGGTGGCCACGTCACTTGCCGTCTACAATAATACACTCTTCTCACACTTGTCTATGGAGCTTAGTTGTGTGAAGGATTCTTTATGGGCAGTAGGAGTCGATGAATCAAGAGTACTGCTAGAGGCAGTCGAGAATAGAAGAGGGAAGATGATAGGACACCTTATACGACAGCTTTGGGAAAAGAAGGAAAGGCAGAAGGGTAGAGAAGTCGAAGAAGGAAGAAGGAATTAACTAAGTGTTGTTGTATAGGATAATTGGCTCCCACAAGGACAGCAGCAGCAGGCAGAGGTGTATAGGTAATACCCACACACCCACTTTCCGCCAGAGAGATATATTAGGTGCCAACGTGACAGATGGCGAGTCCATCGCCGTTACTCAAGCACGACTATACATACGCCTTTGAATTGCTTCTCAGACGTATGCAGGTTTCCTCTCGATGTTTTCCTTCACCGTAAAGCTCGTGGTGTGACTAATCACTGTAATTAAAGGAAAAACTTATTGATACAGTCGGGATTCGAACTTGCAATCTTTGTGTTGCAGGCAACTATCCAACCACTCGGCTCGAAACCTGCGACATTCCCTCGGGATCGTATTGATATATTAATGTTTATTTTAGAATACAACGCTGTTTTATGAGCCCTAAAACCAATAAACTCTCCGCCTCGGAAAGTTATATGGGAGATTAACTCATTATAGATTTAAAATAATAACCGGGATCATATTTCTCTAGCCGGATATATACTTGACATGCCGTTTGTCAACCACAATAACTTTTAGTAAGTGTACAATACGTTTGATTAGCCACACCACGAGCTTTACGGTGAAGGAAAACACCGAGAGGAAACCTGCATACGTCTGAGAAGAAATTCTAAGGCGTATGTATAGTCGTGCTTGAGTAACGGCGATGGACTCGCCATCTGTCACGTTGGCACCTAATATACCTCTGGCGGAAAGTGGGTGTGTGGGTATTACCTATACACCTCTGCCTACCCCCATCGGGGACCCTTGTGGGAAGGCGTGAGGATATATTATTTATCATATAATACGTTTGATAAGTGTATAGAAGAGGCAGAGGCCACGTTCCAACTACCTAGATCAAATCTATTGGGATACTCAAGGGAACGTCAAGGGTACTCGAATTCGACGAGCATGTATGAAAAGACTGATGAATGTGGATGAAACGATAGTTTATAAGTGTATATATATATCGGCGTGATGATATATATATATATATATCATCACGCCGAGTAATATATATATATATATATATATATCATCACGCCGAGTCCCTAACGGGGTAGGCAGAGATAATAGAGCGCCAGTTCTCTCTAGACTTACATACATCTTTTCCTCCACATTCATCAGTCTTATAAATAACAATATTGAAAAAAACATAAGTAATGAACAACTTTAAAACAGATATTATACTGGCGAAAGCAATATTGATATAAAAAACTTCGTTGCAATGTCGTGGCCACAACCAACCAGTCCTTTATATCCAGACTACTAAAATACGTTACAATGCAATAGATAAACGTCAAAATGTGTCGCACCTGCTGTTCGATAAATAAACACGCGACTCGATACTGTATCGATAATCGAGCCGTTTGTATCGACTCGTATCGTGATAGGTGCACGTTAAAATTCTAGCGGTTAAATTGATTGTTTAATATAATAGAGTCGCCAGGTTTTATTGATTGGGGGCTTTGTGCCATCGGTCATTAGGATGGTAATTTAATCACCAGTGTTGCCCTATGTTAAACGTATAATTTCCCTTTGTTATTAGTACAAATGATCAAATAGTCAACCCCAAAAAAATCCGTTAATAGAAGCTTACGTTGACAACAATTTTAATAAAACAGAAGAGTTATATAAACGGATTTGCTTAAACACAATCGATAGAACGAACGGCAAAAAGGCACTTAGCACACGTTCGGAAACCACTCACAAACGCAAAAGCCAAAAGCATAAAGCAAAATCCATCAATCAAAGAACACGGGCAATGAAATAATCGAATTTCAGAATGTCGAGTGCAATTCAAAGAGTACAAACGAAGAACCGCAACAGATTTTTCAAAATTCGAATCGTAATAAAAACGTACAAAATGACAATCGCAACATGACTAATAACTGGCACAAAGTTCAGTGTCGATAACTCGTCTATTCTAACAAAAGGAGTAAGAAACAGAACGGGGGAAGGAATTTAAAAACGGAATACCGCGAAAGCGGGCGCGGTGAGTGCAAATTCTGCATTTGAACTCGTCTTTTTCTTTTAAATTGGATTTTGGTATGAGCCAGTATTCGGATATGAAATTGAAATTATAACTTTTATTGCAAATCCTAAGAAGTTATTACATGTTTTAAATGTATATTAATGTAACCTATGTATATTCCACATCGCATGTGAATAAATAATTAGGTTATGGAAAAAGTAAAAAAGAAATGCCGAACTAAAAGGCATCGATTGAAAGGAAACTAGCAAACTTTTCTGTCACGAAACCTCTTTTTCGATGCACGATAGATTTTACTACTGGCAGGTATCGGCTTTTGTTTCGCGACCAAATAAAAACTGTAGTTATAAATGTTGAGTTCATTTGAAATGCGACTTTATGTTCGAGCAATAAGGGTTTTACTCTTATATTTCAGTGTTAATTTGCGTGTGTCTAATATCATTTCTTCGATGTGTTTGAAAAGTTTTACGGTGATCTTGGTATCTATCTGTATATTTACGACTATGATAAAATAGTTTGCGGTCGTGTTGCGTTCGGGTGCTCTGTCTGTTTCAACTGAACACTCGTAAACATATAAAATATGAAACAGTGCACTAAATTATTGTCTACAATCCACGATGATATCAGAAAACGAAGACATTTATACTTTTTACGACTTCGAAGCAACCGTGGTGGTGCAATCGGCTGCAATCAAAGCAATCCATAGAAGTGGGTAGTAAGATATTTAGCGCTCTTCAATGCTCAACAGGAAGATCAGTGATCAAAAAGATCCATAACTGCATAATGTACCTAGGAGATCAAATCTGAGTCTACGACAGGGCGGAGGTAATCCAGGATCCAGTGTGTATTTCGGGGTGTACATAAATTTAAATTTCGAAATGTATGTATTAGGTAGGTACTTTGCTTGGAATTTTTTCAGCTTAAACGTCGTAATATTTCAGATAAATACGTTTTTTTGCACTCTTTCATGCAAACTATATAACTAATATTTCTTTGCTAAAACAATGCGACTATTTTCCAATTATTTTTAATTTGAAAAGGCAATATTCAATTGAGTACTTACCACAATATTTCTGCCAATGCACCGTACTCACGACACGAGCTCTTAGCGACACGACAAATTTACAATTCTAATTTACAGTTAATGTCAAACGATTTATTTTATTATTTCAGAGTGGAATATTCGGAGATTTGTCGAAATATAAAGTTGTTAAGGACTCGGTTAATAAGGGGCGCAGCTACTGCTCTGCACGCGACCGATGCCCCGAGATCACTATCGAACGACCAATACGACTTAACAATTGACAGCTAGACACGCATTTAAAAATCATCATTGTCTCTTTGCACATAAGGTAAATTTTTATTTGAATAGTCAAATTACATGTTATACCGACAAGTACTTAACATCGGAAATGTTCTTTATTTAAAAAATATTGTTATTTCGATTAATTTAACCAAATTGTGAATTAAAGTATACAAAACTGTTATAAAGAATGCTTGCGCGATCTATAAATTGAGTCTCTGAACATAACGACATCTATCGAGCTAGTATTACTACATAAATAAGGCTAAAACGGAGTGTTCCATTTTTAAACAAAGGGAACAGTTTTTCTCTCAGCTTTGATATGAACATTTATTCATTGGAACATACGCAAAACGTTCGATTTTTAAACTTCATATTACGTTTTAAAAAAAGAACTCTCACCAGCCAGCTACAATTTCTCAATTTAGTACTACATAAGTGTCCGATATTCTTTTTATTTTCTGCAAAAGCTGAAGTAAACACTCTATTAAGCCTATTATAATAACCATAACAAAAAATAAAGCTCTAGAAACATAGGTATCAATGCGTTAATAACTATAATAAGGCTGTGTGACCCGGCTCGCCCGGCCGCTTATCTATCACATCTGGCCTCCCCCTTAATGAATATTAACTAATATCAAACTGTTGTGTAAAGTGACTAAGTTGAAGTAGTTGTAATATTGTGTTTGTCTGGATGACTCATTTTCTATTACTTACGGTATTCATTTCTGTGGCGATATGTGTCATTTTGGGATTTTTTGAATCACGCTATCATCTTAGGCTGTCATAACATAAAGCCATTGATAGCGCACCCCCCTCCCCCCACCCCTTTTAAAGGGAAGTCGTTCGTTTGATTACAGTGATTTTCGGACATTGGTCGATGTACGAGTGGTCCTTCGAGCCGAAAAAATGGGATTCGATAATCAGGGCCAACAAAAAGTAATGTATATATTCTTATCAGAATGTTTTGATTTATTTGAACGCTGATAATTTATTATTCCATAGGAGAAGTGGCAAGCTCATCCAATACGTGACACTTTAAAGTCTTTGATTGTCATGTTTATCGCCGTTATATGATAAAGATTTCCTCGTATCAAATAATATAACAACGTTTGACTTGTTAGTAAAGACAAACAGTTTAGCAGTATCAACTATGGACACAGGTGTCTCTCAAGATGTCAGCATTCTTCGCGATTGACTGCGTGTTCTTTATTCAAAAATCTAATTTTGAGAAAGAATACCCAAAAATCAAATGTAACCCGTATTTGTTGGTGTTCTTTATTCAAAAAACAAATTAAGGGCCAATACGACTCCAGGTATTTGCATTGGTGTTCCTTATTCAAAAACCTATTAAAAGAAAACAATCTGATTTTATTACTTTGCTTCGGCTTCAATTCTTTCATTAACAAAACCGGTGCCGTGAATTGATATTCCATATTCAAAAATCTGATGTAAATTAAAATCAATCAGCTTATTAGCTGATTTTCTTCCCCAACAGCTTGTTTCACAAACGGCTACCGTGGTATTGGCGTTCCATATTCAAAAGAGTAATTAATAAGAATTCATTTCCAACAAATTTTAACAAATTACGTTTCTAAATTTAAAAAAATTCTACGTCTCGAACGATTGCCGTGCTATTTGGTGTTCCTTATTCAAAAACAAAGCTACAACTCGACTAATGAACAATCACATCGATATGATCGAGTGAGCTATCGATCCAAGGCGGGACCGTTCGTGCGGCGTGTAATCCAGTTTGCATATCGGCCAGCACGAAACTCCCGCACTTATCATGTTTATTGATTGACACGCCAGTAATTCACCTTTCCAACCCCACCGTCCACCGTCGCCCAAGTTCCGTTTGTAAGAGGTGGCGGGAATTCGGTACAAGGTGCTTTGGTGACGATAAGTTAGGAGTGCTTGGAGTATTACACTCACACGTCACACGAACGAACCTAATCTGAACTTAAGTACAGTGACTAGTCACACCACGAGCTTTACGGTGAAGGAGAACATCGAGCGGAAACCTGCATACGTCTGAGAAGCAATTCAAAGACGTATGTATAGTCGTGCTTGAGTAACGGCGAAGGACATGCCGTCTGTCACTTTGACACCTAAAATATGTCTCTGGCGAAATGTGGGTGTTGTTAAAATCTATCCTCTTCACTGGGAACTCGTTTGAGCTAGAAATGTTTTAAAGACAATTCATATTAACAATCGGATTTGTACTTCACTCCCAAAAGTATAGAATCACGAATCACGAAAGAGGCCATTTTACGGCGATTTCGTATTACCTGTTACGTAAAGATATATTATCATTATTAAAAGTAAGCCAGAGGTCTCGGCTCCGATGGAAACCTGTCGTCTATCTGGTGTGGTGTATCGATATGTTAGCAACATCGTAAAAACGCGTAGGTAATTAAAAAAAAAGTAATGAATTTGATCAGTTTTAAGTCGTCGGTGTTAGTTGAACGCGAGAGTCGTAAATTATAATGTTCATTATAGTTTTATTCATGAACTATTAAAAAATAATTATTGTTTTTTTTTCAATTGAATATCATTGATTATTGTACGTCAATTTAACATTATCGACATGTTATAACAAAGTACGTGCTTTGATTAATTAATAAGTTAAAATTTTTTAATCCTCACGCCTTCCCACAAAGGTCCCGGAAGGGGTAGGCAGAGGTGTATAGGTAGTACCCACGCACCCACTTTCCGCCAGAGATATATTTTAGATGCCAACGTGACAGATGGCGAAACCATCGCCGTTATATATAATGTAATATATAATGTACACGTATATGTGTATATGTATGTAAATATATAAATTTGTCTTTAATTTATTCTCAGACGCATGCAGGTTTCCTCTCGATGTTTTCTACTCCGTATGTAATCGCAGTATTCATTGGTACAGTTGGTAATCAAACCACTCGGCCACCACGGCTGTATCTATAATAATAAGATACCCTCACGCCTTCCCACAAGGGTCCCCGAAGGGGTAGGCAGAGGTGTATAGGTAATACCCACACACCCACTTTCCGCCAGAGGTATATTAGGTGCCAACGTGACAGATGGCGAGTCCATCGCCGTTACTCAAGCACGACTATACATACGCCTTTGAATTTCTTCTCAGACGTATGCAGGTTTCCTCTCGATGTTTTCCTTCACCGTAAAGCTCGTGGTGTGACTAATCACTGTACTTAAGTTCAGAAAAACTCATTGGTACAGTCGGGATTCGAACTTGCGACCTTTGCGTCGCAGGCAACTGCTCGAACCACTCGGCCACCACGGCTATATCTATAATAATAAGAAAATCTAGATATATAAATTGAAATCGCTATCGCCCATGTCTTGTGGCAAACAATACGTAGCCAAGTCGCGGCTCACAACTCTTTGTATCACGTGGCGATAAGTTAGTTTTTACGTGTTCTTGTGTTTGTACAAACTTGACATTGTGAACAAAGCGTCCACCCCTACACCATGCTTTATGGATCCCTGGTACATACAATGAACTTGTATACCTTAGAAGTATTCTTTTTGCACTAACATATCTCCAAAAGAGGGTGATGTGTACCTCTGCCCACCCCTTCGGGCTTTAGTGGATGGGCGTGAAGATATATATTAAAATTTAAATAAGGTAACTTCTTTAAATAATATATTATTAACAGTCTCTTGGTTAACTATTTAAGTTGCTTACCTAAGTTATGCTGTGTAAGCAATATTTATTGATCGTTTTTATGCAAACATATAACGAAATTTGAACCTATTCGACATATTCAAACATGCAGAGCTCAATACGTCTTAATGTGTTCACTTTCAGAGAGCTGTCAATTTTCTTTTTCTTCAGCTAACGCAGTGAGCATCGGCAAGGCATAAGCAAATTAGTTTCGGCACGAATACACCGAGTTGCCGATTGTCTGCCGCCGCCTCAAACAATAGAATCGATATAAAACTTCCCCATTCAATACTCACCTTTTTCTGTTTCAGGCCAAACAATAAGAATCGACTAACCAAACAAAAAGAATCGGCACGCGATTCGTAAATCGAACAGAAAAGAAAACAATCGATTCGACACTGGCAGCGAAGAAATTTGAAATGTGGCGTTCGGAATTTGAATTGGTGGTGTCGTGCGCGCGATGTTGATCGTGTCAGTATGAGCCGGGTGTGAAGGCGCCGCGGACGTCCGGATGCACCCGACGGGCGCGGCCAGCCTGCCCGCCGCACCTGAGGCGGAGGTGCAAGCTATGCACTCGATGGACTGGCTCTTCAAGAAAGAAAGGATATACCTACTTGCACAGTTCTGGCAACAGGTGAGATTTGTAAACAAAGCCAGGCCTCATTAATAATAATAATAATATTTTCATGTCTACCCACAAGGGTCACCAAAGTACGTGACAGATGGCGAGTCCGTAGCCTTCTCTAAAGCACGACTATACATGCATCTTGCAATTTTGTCTCAAACGTATACAAGCTTTGCATCACTGCAAATCTTATTATGGGATCAATCACTGTAGATACCTAAGTTTATTACGAATTACTTACTCGAATGCAGGTCGAGCTACGGGCACCTTGTTTAGTATTCTGAACCATTCATTAAGTCTGTAGATTCGATATCAGAGGTTAGAGGCTGCCCTGCAACAGGCAAATGGAGGCACGCGCGAAAGCAATTCAATAAAATCAGGACACCAATTACAGGAGATAACAACAAAATCAATTAATAGTTGGACTATCAACCCCGCCCCGGCTGTATTCAAAACAATTACAATCTATTGTTTGAATCGCTATTGTTCCTTAATAATGTTATAATATATCCTCACGCCTTCTCACAAGGGTCACCAAAGGGGTAGGCAGAGGTGTATAAGTATTACCCACACACCCACTTTCCGAAAGAGATATATTTTAGGTGCTAACGTGACAGATGGCGAGTCCATTGCCGTTACTCAAGCATGACTATACATACGTCTTTGAATTCCTTCTCAGACGTATGCAGGTTTCCTCGCGATGTTTTCCTTCACCGTAAAGCTCGTGGTGTGACTAATCATTAATCACTATTGTTCCTATAAGTAAGTTAATCATGACCCGTGGCCGAGTGGTTCGAAAGCAATGGTTGCAAGTTCCAGTCCCGATTGCACCGGTTGTACTGCACTTAACTTACAACACCTAAAGATAACTATTTCAAACAACACGTGCCCGAGCTTTCACTCATGGCAGATGTTTTTTCTGGAATAAAAAATGTTTTAATCTATATAATAATCTATCTCTTTGCTAAATTTCATGCAATTCCATTCAGTAGTTATTGCGTGAAAGAGGAACAAAAATCCTTGAAATTTTCGCTTCTGTAATATTAGTTGGATGTACCACGATCTACGAGCAAGTGGTTTTAGCTAAATGAGCCACATCCTTCGCATTACCTCATCAGGCATCTGGCAATAAATAGAACTCATTTTTCATACTATCACGACAGCTGATTCATAACGCTTACATACAGAGTTCAATATTAAGGTCGGAGGATAGACCAGGAAACGCCAAGGGTAAATGGACTATCTATTTACATTTTACGAGCAAAGCCTGATATTTAGACGAGTAAGTGCAAAATTGACTAAATAAATCCCTCGAAAATTGTATTGTTTGTTAGAGGAAATAATATTAAATGTCTCGATATTATTCACTCAGAGGAACTTTATGAAAAATACAACTAAAAATAGGGATTACAATTTATGTTTATGACTAACCTAGCTGTGCCTGAAACACGATCGCAGCGCCAACTATCGGGTCTATGTCTAAACCATTCTCGAATCCATCTGAAGACACAGAAAACGTCACAAAAATCGGTCGAGCCGTTATGATTCTATAAAGGCCACACAGACAAGACAAATTATTTTTTTATATTTATGATAACCAAGAAGGATCTCTATAGCGTGCTTTAATTCGAAATATAGCGACATCTTGTGACACAAATGGGTACATGCACTCCTAACCCCATAGGTATGAATATACACACGAGCGATTATAATTCAATCTTGTGTCGACAAACAGCAATTTGAAAGACCATACTTATCGCATATCATAGATAATGACAGGTGATCTATGACATTAGCACAGGTCGAACTGTCAACGGTGACATTAGTCAATTATTGTACACGTACGCACATTACTGGCTAATAGCGGCTGTATCGAATAATCGCATCGATTACAAATGACATACACGTACGATGTATTAGCATCCAACATGGCGGATAACGCACTGAAGAAAATGCATTTGTTAGTCCAAGCAACTTTGAACAAGGATAATGGCTTTGAGAATGCGCTTTAGATACTAAATTGCATGTCCATGGTCACTTTTACGTGTTTCTTATATACGTACATATGTATATACGTAAAAATCATGAGTCTCTCACGGGCTATCCAGATAGAGTAGAGCGACAGTTCTCTGTTGACTTACGTACACCTCTTTGGACTTCTTCTTTTCATTAATTTTGATAATAATAATATTTTCACGCCTTCCAACAAGGGTCCCCGAAGAGGTAGGCAGAGGTGTATAGGTAGTACCCACACATCCACTTTCCGCCAGAGATATATTCTAGGTGCCAACGTGATAGTTGGCGAGTCCATCGCCGTTATTCAAACACGACAATACATGTCTTTGAATTTCTAGTCAAACGTCTAGGTTTCCCCTCCATGCTATATTTCACCATAAAGCTCGTAGTGTAACTAATCACAGTTCAGAAAACTCATTGGTACAGTCTGAATTCCAACTTGCAATATTTGTGTTGTAGGCAACTAGTTGGACCACTCGGCCACCACGGCTTAATTATTTAGTTTAAAAGCCTTCGAAACTACTTTAAAATATTACAAATAATGTAAACTTACTAATCAATCTGTTTGTCGTATGTTTGTTGGCGTTATTCCAAAGAAACACTAATCCGATTTGAATAAAACTCTGCAGTAGATCGGTTAAAAATTTAACGTGGGTAAGGCTGACGATAGCTATATAAAAAAAGTTGATATCCGATTTAATAGGAGACATATTATGAACAATAAAAGATCATATTAAACCACGATGCGAAATAAATATTCATTGTGTCCCAGGGAAGCCGCGGCCATAGCCGATGGGTCCCGGTGATACTGCACATTTGAATGCAGGCCCCGATAGTATTGTTGGCATTACTCACAAGGCACCCACTAAGACTTGCACAGTGATTAAACCATATTTACATTTGGCTTAACATACGCCGTGGTTTGCACTTATCGATTGGAGTCAGCGAGGGCGTTGTAATTTAATACTGTTTTAACGTTCTTCGTTAAAATTCATGCATTTGTGAGGTCATGGATATGTCGTCATAATTGCTGCGGTCACTCAAAGTCGCTAATTGCATGCTTCTGTGTACTGTGAAGGAATGGAAACTAACTTAGAAAAACTAGCGACTACGTCCGCGTGGAATTTAACAAAAAGCTTTTGTTTAGTTTATATATATCCTCACGCCTTCCCACAAGGGTCCCCGAAGGGGTAGGCAGAGGTGTATAGGTAATATACACACACCCCGCCTTTCCGCCAGAGGTATATTAGGTGCCAACGTGACAGATGGCGAGTCCATCGCCGTTATCCCAGCACAGAAGAAATTCAAAGGCGTATGTATATACGCCTTTGAATTTCGGCCACCACGGCTTTTGTTTAGTTTCTAAAATAAAAGTAGCCTAAGTTACTCCTTACATTAGCTATCTGCCAGTGAAAGTCCCGTTATCCAAATCGGTCCAGCCGTTGCCGAAATTAGCCGGAACAAATAGACACATAGACAGACAGACAAAAATTTTAAAAAAAATATTTTGGTGTATGTATATATTTAAATATTCATATGTAGTAAAAAGTGGTTATTTCAATATAACACACAGACACTCCAATTTTTATGTATAGATCTATAGATAAAGAGACTGAGACTCGTTAATGTAGAAACTGATGATGGTAGCTGAAGTGAAAGAGGTCTGTAAGTCTAGGGAGAACTGGTGCTCTACCCTCGCTGTCTATATCGTGAGGGAATCGGCGTGACAGATGATGGTGGAGGATGCTGCCGACCAAAATCTGGCAAACAAACAATTCCACAACATTAAATCTCCGCGAGACTCCTTGCTTTGATAACCGATAGCAATAAATGTACCATTAGCCACCCATCTCGAGGGAACGCGCTTTAAAACCATACTTAACCGCCGCAAACGGTTCAAAGAAACCTGTTAATAAAACTAACAATTAGCATCTATAAAATGCTTGCCGCCGATAGTTCAGTGAATCGCGAACGATTATTGTGCATTTATTTGAAGGCAGTTCGATTATATCGTTCCCGTAATATCTTTATTAAACTGTAATATATTTTTTAAACTTTCAAACAAATATCGCCCTTGTAACGCGTTGAGATTAAAATACTAACTAGATTAAAATGGATGACAGTGATGAAAATCTAAATTCAACACACAGGGAACAAACACTTATTGTTATTATAAACACTCACAACACATACTAAATATAAAACTACAGTTATCCCTGTTTACAGAAGGTAACCTATAAGGAGAAGAAACGGCTAAAATAACTCGTTTTTAACTTTGGTTATACATGCTATGAGTGTCATATTTATCTTAGGCCTAGTAACCAACCGCTTAATTAAATGAAAATTAAAAAGTGACACATCAAAATTGACAGCGCCGTTCTAGAATCAGCTTTAAATTTAAACTTCGAACGTCTACCTTCCGACCGTTAATTAGGGTTGACCGAACCACGTCACCGCAAACATTCGTATTTCGACGCTGTAATTAATCGACTCGATCCATCGGGCGATCGTATCGGCTCAGATCGTAAAAAGAGCATTTCCCTACGGAATCGCGTAAGTGGAATGCAATCGGTTCCCACAGCCTTGATGTCCAGAAGAATGTGTCCCGTTTAGAGCAAAAAATTGCGTGCTTTCCCATGCCTATGTCAGTGGGGTCGCGCTAGTGACGACACAACGACTCTAATGCCCCGAATGCATTTTTGGCTATACGTAAATAAATTGACACGTCGCAATACGCTTTGAACAGCTATTATTTAATAAAATAACAGAAACAGATAAGCCAAAGTGAATACGTTAAGCTGAGCCCGCCATTGCAGTCTGTACAAAAAATCTTAACCTGTATTTAAAAATCGATTGCAGCCAAAAAATTGTCACTGACAAATGATTCGAACGCCTTGCGGTTGAAATTACGAATTCAAATCTTCAAATTTGGAATAAAAACCACCATTAAGTGGCGGTTGTTGTATTTTTTCGACTGTCGATGATTTTCGGGACTAATCATGTTTTTTGCCGATATGTTCAGGGCTAATCGATGCATCGGGCTCACTAATTCCATTTGTGCCCCTCCCATTGCATATAGTGGGCGTTATCTATCGATTCTCTATCGTGATCGTTACCGTAAAACGTCGATAGGCAAACCGGACTTGGTTCAGTACCGGTCCTGTTAAATACAATATCATACATATCGTAGGCAGAGAGACTACATATTTCTAGACTTCTTTCGCTTTATTCAATTGTCTCTTCATACATGCTCGCCGGTTTCGAGTACTATTGTACGCATGACGTGAACGAGGGTGTGATTTTAAAGAGAAGAAATGTTACGTTGGTTTCATATAGAAAAGATGATTGAAAAAAGATAGACGAAACAGATATACAATCTGAAAGTAAGTGCAAGAAGAGGCTGAGGAAGACGTTACCTAGATGAAATACAATGAAAGAAATCCAAATATTTGTATGGGTACGATTGAGTGGTCCTACAGTATATTACATAGAGACATCAACACGCCGTCACTCTCAGGTTAGGACAGGAGTACCAGCCGCCTATTTACCTCCACGCTATATTTGGATGATTTAATAATAAAAACTACATAAAAAATGAAGAATCGATTGTGGTTGATGGCCGGCCGCTCGTAACAACTGCGGGGCATTCAAATCATCAAGCGCTGATGGTTTTTTAATGATATTTTTCACAATCGGGCCGATCATTGATGGCTATTAGGTATAGGCGAGTGCCTCAAGACATGGTCGCGGGATCTTCGACACGGCAACACCATCTGTCACTGCTGTCATGCTAATCTCAGTCTTACATATCGTCAGTAAGATGTACATTTGATTGAATGTAATTGTTAATTAGCTGTGCTACCTCAATGGACCGTTGTATGTCGCTCACCTCATTGTGGGAACATTCTTGGACATAATTTATTTATAACTATCGCAGTTTACCGATAATGTTAGTATATTTGAATGAAATGAATTTCAGTTCTAATAACGACGAAAACTAATCAGAAGTCTTCTATCTTTCTTATCAGGTCCCGGTCCCAGGTAGCGTGAGTTGCGGGGACTTTTAGAACTGCACTGAACAATAGCGAAACCGAAAGGCCTCCAGCCTGGATTCAGATCCAGGAGCCAGAGAATCGATACATCGAAATAGAGATGTGGTTTTAATATCTCACACTTAGAATCTGAATAGATAGCCGTGCTGGCCTAGTAGTGCGAGTAGTTGCCAGTGACACAAAGAACGCATGTGCGGATCCCGACTGTACCAATGAGTTATTCTGAACTTAAGTACAGTGATTAGTCACACCACGAGCTTTACGGTGAAGGAAAACATCGAGAGGAAACCTGCATACGTCTGAGAAGCAATGCAAAGGCGTATGTATATTCGTGCTTGAGTAACGGCGATGGACTCGCCATCTGTCACGTTTGCACATAAAATATATCTCTGGCGGGAAATCGAACTGCCTACTCCTTCAGGGGTCCCTGTGGGAAGGCGTGAGGATATATATATATAGAATTTGAATGAAACGCGAGACGAGGGTATTTTAATATTTTCATAAGTACGATATTATTGTGTTTGTAAATGGGCCTACTATGCAATATCCCGGAGTCTGGGCCCACGAGACAGCAGCCGGCATCCAATGGAACTCAGGAGTGGAGTTAGCTCATTAGCATAATCTTAACCGCTTTTAACTGGTTTCAACTTATTTCCCATTTACAGGGCTACTTAGACTGTTATTGTCGAGTTGTTAAGCAACTTAATCATATTTAATAATGAATAAATACTTTTTATTAAGGTTGATACTTAAGTACTAGTTTTATATACAGCAGACCAAGATCTAACTAGATCAAATCGATCGGACACTCAAGGATGGGAACGTCAAGAGTACTCGTAACTGGCGATTTATGAAGAGGCTGATGAATGTGGCTGGAACGAAAGAGGTAATATCTTGAGAGAACTGGCGCTCTCTCTGCCTACCGAAAGGAATTCGGAGTGATGTTATGCCAATTTAATATTATAAATATGAAAGTAACTCTGTCTGTCTGTTACCTTTTCACGCTTAAGCTACTGAACCGATTTAAATTAAATTTGGTACAGAGATAGCCTAGAGGGGGTAAAATAAAAAATATTTAATGCTGCTTAATATCACTTTTCCGCGCGGACGAAGTCGCGGGCTCAGCTAGTAATGTTCAAAAGAGCATGAGTAAGATCAAACACATTAATCAAAATTACGTAAAAACACAAACGTGACTCTCCCAAGTACAGTTCATTGACCTTTGAGTCTTTGTTCTAAAATCGAAATTATAAATTTGGCAACCCTACTCTAGTATCGCGTGTTTAGTCGAGTTAGTCCGCGCTCGACTAATGCACCGTTTAGTAGCGTTGTGTTTGTAAACACCGGTTTTGTTTTGAATGGTCCGATGTATTGAATAGTGATGTGCTTGTACAAAATGCATTTTTTTATTAATTTGCTGCGATTTTGCACTACAAACATACTTTTATTCAATCTTCACGCGTTCCCACAGAGCTCAAAACGGTAACCAGACAATTCGCCAGAGATATATTTTAGGTGCCAACGTTGCGTTAAACTCCAAACGACGCTAAGATGTAAATCTAGTTTGCATTAATATGTCTTAACCGTTAGAGAAATATCTTAATGAATATAAATACGAATATAATAAAGCCATTAATATTGTCAAGTCAAACAAACCTGACTGATAAACTTAGTTGGAGTAAAAAAGACGGACAAGCGCGACTCACTCGGGCGTTTAGAGTTCCGTGTTGAAAATCTGTGCCAAATCTCAAGAGAAAAGACGCGCGATCGTTTTGTATATTTCCGTATCGAACCCTGAATTAATGTATAATTTAATTAGCTGCGTATTTATACTTAATCTACAAATAATTATAATAACATTTCAAACTGTATATTAATTGTTGAACGATGATGTTTGAATGTCTAGAGAAAGCTTGCACTATACTCTCTCTGCCTACCGTGAAGGACTAAGCATGATGTATGTTAATTTAATTAAGGAATAATAATTATATTCCAATATGAACTTAATAACATACGTTGAAAATATTGTCTCCGAAAATGTACAAAAGGAGCATTACGATAATAAGATCGATTAATTGATTGAAAAAGATTGAATCCAGTACAGTGACAAATAGCTGCGTCTGCCATCTCGATTCCAGATCGTGTTTAAATTTAAAATTCGTAAAACCACATTCCACGACGATTAATATTATCGATTCGGCGCAATCGAATACCTACCTACCGAGCATGTTCCGAGTGACTTTACAAACGTTCTGTCTTGCATTTAACAGTATCGATTAATTATCAATCGATACTGTGTGTATCGAGCACAGTGACAAATGGCGCGTGCAGCGATTGGTGATTTACGGACGCATTATGGTAAACGACATTAACGCGATGTCGCACCAACTCAAAAGGTTAATAGGGAACGTCTTTACGCCCAAAATAACCAATCGTTAACTTTTATGTAAAGTGCTCGCAACGTATCGAGAGGTAATAAATACGTTTTTGAATGAAATTGATGAATAAAATTTTTGTTTTCCGCAAGTTGGGCGCGACCGTAGCTCGGGGCCATAATTATGTGATTTCGTGTTTAAGAAGAAGAAGGCGAAATACGATTCGCGGGCATGTAAAAATATTTGTAACTTCAGAGATCACGCCTTATTGGTCCCGTGTGGGCCGGGCCTGTGTTCAGTTCAAGTTCACTTTAAGGTATTATGATCTACGAAAAAATGCACAAAGGCTAGGAAACCATGTAATGAAAGATATATCTATGAACATAGTATTATTTAAAAATACGAGTGAAATACATAAATATTATAAGAATAATGAAATAATAATATCCTCACGCCTTCCCACAAGGGTCCCCGAAGGGGTAGGCAGAGTTGTATAGGTAATACCCACACACCCACTTTCCGCCAGAGGTATATTAGGTGCTAACGTGACAGATGGCGAGTCCATCGCCGTTACTCAAGCACGACTTTGAATTGCTTCTCAGACGTATGCAGGTTTCCTCTCGATGTTTTCCTTCACCGTTAAGCTCGTGGTGTGACTAATCACTGTACTTAAGTTCAGAAAAACTCATTGGTACAGTCGGGATTCGAACTTGCGACCTTTGCGTCGCAGGCAACTGCTCAACCACTCGGCCACCACGGCTCCTTATACTCCACAAAAATATTATAAGAATATAAATAAATTTATAATCGTGTGTGTGTAAAAAATATAAAATTTTACATACGTCACACTACATCTTAACTTATCTAATGATAAAATCAATTTAAAATCAAAGTACTTGGTAACAATGACTATTCCTGAATGGAACCTAAGAACAAATAATCCCGAAGATATTTTAATCGCCCGACCGCTGTCACGACTCACTACTGCATAATCCTATAACTCCGTAAACTTCAGGCGTATACGAGCGAATAGTATTTTATGCGCAACTAAAAATATTAAACGACATTGTCATCGAATAGAATAAAGAAAACACGACAAAATTCCCGATTTCATAATTCGTAGCGATTTTTCAACCGCCATTGACGCATCCCGGCAGCCGTTCGAAAATCGAATACATTTTTAGAATGTCTTGTTCGAACTCTTTCAAAAGACGTTCTAGAATCGAAAACAGCGATTAGTTTTAAGTGTCGTCGTTCGAACTTTTAAAAATATGTCGCTCGTTCGGCTTTAAATTTAAATTTAAACCGGGAATGCGTTCTATTTCTCCCCCACTTTACGATGTTTGTCAGTTTAATGATTTTTTTACGTTACGAAACGTTCGGGATTGGTAATATTAAATTTATTTGCGTTTTTAACAAATTATTTATTTCTGTTTATGCGGAACGCCATAGACAACGGAAGCCTTGGCGCACTGCATCTTTATTTTGATATCAATTGCGAACAATATCTAGAATTATTTTGTCGATCTCTGAGTAAAACTAGTCGATGCCCGAATATAACAATAACATTACTTCGCATTACTTGGAATCTGACGTGGTAATACTGATTTTGACACGTGGCTTTGTATCACGCCGTTTGTAATCAGTTGGCAGTTTGAACAGGGTTTGGTAAATGTTTGTAGATATTAGAACAGGGGAATGACACCGGCCGACTTGACCGGAAGTGGATGGCTGGAGGATCTCTATGTATTGACTTTTAATATGATTTTTCTGATACCTACTCACTATAAGTGTAGTGTGACGATGACTGACGAATGTAGACGAAGCGAAAGAGGTATGTAAGTTTAGAGATAACTCTCTTAACATTCTCTGCTTACCCCGTTCGACTCGGCGTGATTTTATGTATGTAAATGAAAATAATAGCGCTCAATATTCGACTAACAATATGTCGGCCATTTGTCAGCGACGCGTTTCTGAACGAAAATAAATAATATTCGTGGACGCTATAATACACGTCGGGCCGATTTTGTAATAGATTCCGTAAAATGGGGAAATTTTCTTTAAAATTGGAAAGCTCTAAGAAAAATTAACACTGTGTTTTGTTTCATCCACGCTCACCCACTTGGCAACGGGAATTAGGGCTAATGGCGCTTTTTCATACAAAAACACGGAATAATTTGAGATAAGTCAGCTTCATGTCTCCCTTGATGTGTTTATTTACTCACATTATGTAATAATAATAATAATAAAAATAGAGCCGTGGCGACCGATTGGATCGAGTAGTTTCCTGCTACACAAAGATCGCAAGTTCGAATCCCGACTGTACCAATGAGTTTTAATGAACTTAAGTACAGTTATTAGTCACAAAACGAGTTTTACGGTGAAGGAAACCATCGAGAGGAAACCTGCATACGTCTGAGAAGTGATTCAAAGGCGTGTGTATAGTCGTGCTTTAGTAACGGCGATGGACTTTGGCACGATTGATCACGTTGGCACCTAAAATATATCTCTGGCGGAAAGAGGGTGTGTGGGTACTACCTATACATTTCTGCCGACCCCTTCGGGGACCCTTGTGGGTAGGCGTGAGGATATGTCTGTCTTCTAGAAGTTTTGAATATAACCTCATGACGATGCGATAAAACAAATAGTTCCGAAAATAACGAGATGACAACATTATTAAAGGGAGTAATACTGCGAAACATTGTTTTATGGGTTTCGTTCAGAAACCATTAATAGCAACCAAAAAAGTTTTGTTAGATTCTGAATGAATATCGTTACAAGATATTTAAATGTAAAAATAAGGAAGAAAAAAAAATCAAATAAGTGAATTATTTTTAGCTTCCTTGCATTGCTACCTATCACGTGTTTGAACAGCCTGTATGTACATATACATAATTATTACATACATATATATCATCACGCCAAGTCCCTAACGGGGTAGGCAGAGACTATAGAGCGCCAGTTCTCTCTAGGCTTACATACCTCTTTCGCTTCGTCCACATTCATCAGTCTCTTCATACATTCTCGTCGGTTTCGAGTACTCTTAACGTTCCCGTCCTTGAGCGTCCGATCGATTTGATCCAGGTAGTTGGAACGTGGCCTTCCTCTGCCTCTTCTTGCACACACTTTTGCTTTGTATATCTGTTTCGTCAATCTTTCTTCACACATAATTATTATGTATTAAGAAATTAGAAATTGCTGTTAATTCAATTTAATTCTCGACTTTTTACATTGTAAAGAAAATGTAAGAGAGATAATAAATTCCAAATTTAAATCTGTAACGATATCCCCTCAGTTCGATGAAGTTCGATTTTTGAACGCGCCCGACGTTCGGAAATAGCGCGCGACAGCTGAGAGACGACATCGGACTGTTTTTTATTGCCTCCTTCGTGTTTATGAGCACTTTATGAGTTTTTATAGATTTTTATTTTCTAATCCAATGAAAGTCACACCGGACGGCGTTCCGATACATTTGTATGTTCATACCAAATGCTCTCCGCGACTTTACACGCGTAAAATCTGATGTCAATGTTAGATTTTTTTCGGAATAAAAATCGCCTAGTTTCGTTCTGGAATATTTGCGTGTTACAAATATACACAAAAACTTTCCCATTCATAAGCACAATCCCGAATGTACCAATAAGTTTTTTGAAGTGAAGTACAGCGATTAGTCCCACCACGAGCTTTACGGTGAAGGAAAACATCAAGAGGAAACCTGCATACGTCTAGGAAGAAATTAAAAGGCGTATGTATAGTCGTGCTTGAGTAACGGTTTTATTGACGGTGTTCTGTTACACTTAGGAAGGCGTGGAGATGTATTATTCTAAAATTAAAATAATATTTTTGACATACATTGTCATATTGAATATATCTCAAATGCATTAATTGGTTTGTTCATAGCCCCTGTGTTCATTAGTTCATTGAAACATCAATCGATCATATAATAGGCGATATTATTTACCATCAAACGAGGTCACTTATCGAATAATTTTATAATCGAAATTCGAATCTCATTTAGTATTCAAATTACCGATCGAGTTCCGCACTTTAAGACTCATTCAAGTCGATTGAAAAGAAAAGCCTATTTAAAAGACGCTTCTGTTTGAATTAAGAACGGAAATCAACCGTCGCGGCCGCTTGTTCGAAGTGTGAAAGGATCGATCCGAAATTTTTAAAAAGGGGTTCGTTTTTTAACTCCCGCTTATTGACATGTTGCGTGTTCTTTTTTTAAAACAAATAAAAGACCATTGTCTTAGAGGTCTGACATTTGAATTTGCGTTCGGAAACGCGTATAAATTATAGCGGCTTCCTCACTCGTTCGCTTCGATATATAAAATCCAAGTTAACACGGTCACGGAGGGTGGTGATTCGTTCTAAAGAACAGTTATAAAAAATATTTTTTTAGTGTTTCTTGAGCACTTAATGAAGTCAAATTAGGCATATATTTGGCTTCCCATCGGCGAGTCGTAAAATGGCAATAAAATGGTTGGTATTGATCACGGCCAAGTAAACTATTTTATGTTGTTTTTATTGTTATTTATAGAGGAATAAAATGGTTTTATTAATGTCATCGGCTCATAAGGGCCGCGGTCAGTTTCGAGGACGATAATCGGTGGATAATTAAACTTTCAACCGCTTTGGTGGCACGTTTGGAAACGATGAAACTTTTCTCAGACGCTGCTTAAACATTATTATGTATTGCTTATATATTAATTATTATTATAATAAGTTAATACAATATTAATGAATACAGGTGTTTGTTATACTTGGAACATAACATTAAGTCGACCTTACAAAAATCACACGACAATACATACATACTTACATACCTACATGTCAATACCCAGAGCTCCTCACGCGATTGGTAGAAGGATTAGAGCGCCCGTTCTCACCAGACTAAAGAGCTATATCGCTTCATCCACATTTACATACATATATATATACTTATACAAACATAATTAACAACATAACAACTATTCACTTCAAATCTTTTACGGAGTAGGCAAAGTCTGTTAATCTTTCGTCATTCATACTTCCTATACATCCAAACTAAAGTACCTACCTACATATATACATAATATGTAATAGAAATATGTTATTACAACCTCAATTCTGAACGAATACTTATCCCCCGCCATTACAATTGTAATGATAATAAAAGTTCGTAATCGAAACTAAACTATTTCTATCATTTGACATAACTTTTATGTTAGTTGTAAAATAATTCAATAGTCGTAAAGCAAAATTAATATACGTATGTATTAGTTTTAATTTTATAGTGTTGCCCGCATTGCTCGGCTCCAATGCTAAAATATTATATTATTCTTATAATCATACCGCTGCTCCTGTATCTAATGTAATCCCATTTTCATTGCAGGTAATTCAAACTTCGGCGTAGGAACTGATGTTGTAAGTACCTTTACATACAATTGGTTTCCGAACAAATTGGTGAATAACAATCGAAATTCAAATTCAAAATTCTGGTTTGTATACTTAGCCAATTACGGAATAAAATTAAAAATAAAATATTTATAACTAGGTAATTAAAATGTATATTATCTACATTTATAAAAGAATCGATATCGATATCTCCACATTGAAGATATTCAAAAACATTGGTGTTTATTTTTAAAGCAACAGAATCGAAACCAATATTTTTTTTGTCCCTGCGTGCTTGTAAACGCATCACACAGAATGCAGTTTTAATCAATATTTTGCTAGATGCTAGATGTCTAATCATAAAATCTAGGCGTTTTTTTAGCGTAGGAATGTCGACCCGATAGGCGGCGCTGCGATCGTGTTTTTAATTTTAACACCGAAGCAAAGCTGGGCGGGGTGGCTAGTATTGCCAAAAAACCAAAGACAAAATTGCAATAAAGGGGGGAGAGTTCAACTTTCGAACCGCGACTGAATGTTGAATTTGGAACAAAACGAGATCGAACGGTTGCCCCCAAGTTGAGTTCGAAATTAATTATTAATTTGTTAGCTCGCGTCTCCCGGGGACATGTGTCTATGCTTTTTGCAATTTATTTTGCAACGCTCCAATAATGCTGAAGACAATTTGTATAAATTGGGCGCGCCATACTTTTTTTAAACCATTATTGTAACTCTCGAAAATATCAGATTTATATAATTTTTTTTAATCGAAGTAGTTTCTTACCCATTAAAAAGTGAATGATAACGAGATATTAGTTGTGTAGGTCATTTCTTTTATGTACCTTTATTATAATTAAGTAAATTGTTTGAACCAATAAGGTGGTGACACTGCCAACTGACAGTTGAGGAAGTGCGGCGTCGGGAGCGGGGTTCGATCCCGGCGGTATTGTAAAACATCAAAAGGCGAGAGATACTAACACATTTTATTGACTCTGTGTGCGACTCGTACTTACACTTAAAACAGGGTGTTGGACACACTAAGTTACTATTGACTTGAAAACCCACAAATGCATTTTTCAGAATTAAGTAAAGTGATTAGTTACACCACGAGCTTTACGGTGAAGGAAAACATCGAGAGGAAACCAATGAGGTTCTTTTTTACATCAATGTAGGAAACCAGGAAATCTGCATACGTTTAAAAAGAAATTCAAAGGCTTCTTTAGTCACGGCGATGTAATCGCCATCTGTCACCATAGCACCAATATATATCCAGCGGAATTGAGTGTGTGGGAGCTACCTACACACCTCTGCCTAGCCCTTCGGGGACCCAACCCAAGTAAGAATTGTAAGATATATTATTATGCCTAATTGTAATTATTATGTTTTTGAATTCGGAATCTTCTGTCAAGGAAAGCGTAACTATCTTCACTGGTTTAAATTTCGAATTGCGTCAACGTACTTCAAATTATAGTCTCAATACATATATAAGACGTTCTTTTTTTTAATTCTGATAAGTAAAAAACGTTTTTATTTAAAAAAAACTTAGCGGGAATAATGATTTAAATAAATGTTTTCCATTTTCAAATGCATAGAATAAAATCGATTTCTCTCTTTTTCTCGATTCTCAAAAGTGGTTGTACCGTCACTTTTTTCCTATACGTTGTAAATTGTTTAGCGTCAATATCGAATATTCCCTATAAATGGTCCTTCGCAGGACCATAAACGCCCGGGACCAACACCCGGCAGGACTTTTTAGCACTATTGACACGTATTAGTATGCACACGAGATATTACGTAAAACTACTTGCTTTTCCCTTATACTGGTCTAATCAATTTCTTACAAACGAAAAAAAAAAGTCCAATCCAATAGTAAGACTGGCTGCCTCACTCAGCTTCGCTTGCATGTTTTTTTTTACACTAGCGAATTTAAAAAATCCACATATCTCGCTCAGAGAATCAGCATTGCTATCCAGCGTGGCAATGCTGCTAGTCTTCTTGGCACGTTGCCTCAGGATACTAATTTGGGTCAAATAATTTATCTGTAGGTTATAGTAATATGTAATTGGTATTAAAATAATTAAAATATCAAGATAGTTGCACCTAGTTATCCTCTTTCTGTAAATATACACATAGTAATTAGCATATGTTCATAAAAACAACGCAATTTACTACAGTAGCGTACTCCGAACATTGCCTTAAAACTCATATTATCTTTAATAAGAGCAAAATATGTTTGACGTTTGTGCGCGAGCACGTGGCATGCCCACAACAATATGGCCGACAAATATTTAAAATAACAAAACATTTTTAAACAAAACCTCCTTTACACGAGTACTTGCAATACTTAACGTCGGCATAAACAAGCCATTTAAAGTAATTCCACCATAAATGACACTGGTGGGTACGAGAATTAAAGTTTTTCTCCAAAGTTCACTCAACTTGGGGCAAAAAATTCCACAAAAGAGATTTGTTAAATTGATAGAGAGAGGTAAAGGCAATCGGTTCCGACCGCAGGACTCCCCGACATCCTTTAGCCAATGTTTACAAGTTGGAAAGAAAGCTCCCCCAAAGAGGGTCGCTAACACAGGTAAAGAGGTACTTAAAGGTATTTTTTCGCAAACAGATCACGTCCGATGTCTCTGCGTTAAGTGAGACGTCTTGCGAGCGCCCCTCGAACGATTTCCGTGCGCCAAAATCTTATTGAACACGCCTTATTGATTCTTGGCGGGCGCGTTCCAAATTCAAATAGAGCCACTTTTTGTTTATAGATAAAATCTGTCGTCAGTTTTTAAAAGGTCATTGTTGTATCATTCGATATTTAAAATCTCAATGAATTGTAGTTTATGGAGAATTCAAATATCGAACTCTATTGTATTCGAATTTCGAACTGTGAGTTTCATCGATTCCACGCGCAAACATCGTGACCGCACCGGGACTGCATCGACCTCGCAATTGTTCGCCTATTATCAGATAATGCCGATCAATCTGTTTTGATTGAATAATCAATCGTTACTCAATTGAACTCGATTCAGCGCTGTGCCCCGGAGGTACTCTCTTAGCAACCAAACAACTCGCAAAAGGAACATATCTCGTGACGTCACGAGACTGACTAGTAATTTCAAGAATTGACGTTCGATACATAAAAAGTTTAAGCTTTCGTTCGGAAAGTACCAATTTGAATACAGATAAAAGGTGTACAAAAACAAAAATCAACTCGGTAAAACAATATGCTCTGTGAACTTCACAAGACTGGCATATAATTTCTTAAAGTGACGTTCGAAACTTAAAAACAAAGGTTTCGTTCAGGAAGCACCAATTTGAAAATACTTAAAAGATGTAAATAGGAATCGACTAGAGACGCCACAGAAGCAAATAAATAATAAAAGCAATTATCGAAGAAAAAGATAAATCGATTATTTACGTTTACGATCCAAAGTGATTATGATCAGTTTTAATTAGAATATTTCCCTTTTACAACTCGTCCGATGTACTTAAAATCGATTCTACAAAATAGAGTCACAGGAGAGAACCGCTTCTAAATTTTTACGGCCAATAAAATGTTGACTTATTCGGATACCGCACTCCACACGTATCGTATCGATATGAAACATTAAAAAAATATTCGATATTACGACTTAAAGTTCTTATTTATGGGGGTTTAAAACTAAACGACATTTTTTTATATTATTATAAATATACGGCCGATACAAATTGATGGTTTTTATTGCTTTACTGTATCTAAGTTTGATGAAAACATACTCGTAAAATATTTCAAGCTTACTTTGTTATTGCATCGACAGTGTACGCCTACTTGCCTCATATAATTGTTAGAGATGTATGTAACTATTTAATAAAGAAAATCTTTTTAGCCCTTCCTCATTGTAATACGTTTAATATACTTGTTGAATTTTCCCACGTTAAATTTAACTCTATTGGTACATACATATCCATCATATATCATATCATCACGCCGAGTCCCTAACGGGGTAGGCAGAGAGTATAGAGCGCCAGTTCTCTCTAGACTTACATATCTCTTTCCTCTTCATACAAACTCGTCGGTGTCGAGTACTCTTTTGACGTACCTACATATTCTTCTGGACTAAACCAAAATGATCAAATAAATCAAACCAGATTTCCTTCAGTCCCGTTCTGCCGTTCAGGCGTGGCACCTGCCAAACATCCGTTCAAAGAAATCTCTACATTAGCATCTAATATTCGCAGCAGTTCAGTAACATAGTCTACCAGCCCGCAGTTCAGTGCCCAGCAGGTACAAAGGCATCAACATAAACCTCTCGTCAAATTAAACCGGTTCCCGACTTGGCAAAAAGGGAGTAATGCGTTTGCATTCCAGCCAAGGACAAGGTAACTCGCCGGGACTCGCTAGCGATGCGTAGCGTTTTAATTGTCAAAATTGCGCGGCCACTCTTTGATGTTGCCGCCCAGCGAGGGGAGACGGGGGATTCCGAGGAACTCGATAAGCGACTTATCATACTGGGTAATGATTACTCGGTTCTTGCACTTTTCAAGTACGCCTTTATGACATTTTAACACGAAGATAAGGAAGGTCTCTTTTCAAGAACGATGTGAAAAGGATCTTACAGGATCGGCAATGCGAGTGATACCCCTGGTGTTGCAAGCCTCCATGGGCGGTAATCGCTTCGCAGCCAGGCCGCGTACATATTTACCTCATACATACCGAACTAGGTAGGCAGATAGAGTAGAGCCACTCTCTTCAGACTTACTGACACCTTTCGCTTCATAGATTCATCAGTTAGTTTTATTACTTATTTGGAGTCCTCTTAACATTCTCATCCTTGACTGTCCGTTCGATTTGATATAGGTGGTATGAACGTGGTCTTCCTCCTTCCACGAAACGAAACGTTATTTTCGTCTCCTCAAGCAAAGGGGTATTGGCACCCACATGCAGCCGGCTAGTGTTAACAGATGGCGAGTCCATCGCCGTTACTCAAGCACTACTAAACATACGCCTTTGAATTTCTTCTCAAAAGTATGCAGATTTCCTCCTGATGTTTTCCTTCGCCGTATTCGTGGTGTCTTATCACAGTTATTAAGTTCAGAAAAAACATTGTTACAGTCGGGATTTGAATTTGTAATCATTGCGTTCACTCATTCGAACCATGCCACCATGAATTAAGACTTTCTCATAACGGAAATGGAAAAAAGTTATACATGTTGTTGATCCCTGTTTTACTCGCCTAAAACTCGCCTTTGTCCCAAATTAATAATGTTCCTATTACGTATAACAAACTAAGATTAACAAGCTTTTATAATCATTAACCTCAAGTATCGAATAGAAACAATGAAACGCATTGCAAGACGTGTCCGCGATCGACCCTGACCCCGCGCTCGCGCAGGACTCACTACGTGCTCCGTCTCGCTCCAACTACCTGTCACTACACGCGAGGGAGGGAGAAGGGTGAAAGTTCAGAGTAAGGTGCGAATTTAGATGACTTATAACACGTTATAGAAGTCTAATAGCGGAATACAATTGGTTACAATGTATTACAAATGCAAGGCGAGCTTTTAGTTGTGTCACTGACCAACAGATGGCGCTATGTGACCGCGACGAGTGACGTAACTACATATCGGGGAGTCGCATGTTCAAATCCCTTTTTCATTGTTATAAGTATTTTATTTTGTAATAAAATCCGACAAATTGTACATTGTCGACTCGAATAAATTTTATATTGACAGCGTTAGTGTACTTTTTTAATGGTTTATTTATAATAACAACAATTAACAATATTTACTAAGAACAGTTAAAAGTAACTACTTACAGATAAAATATTGTTTTAATTACTATATTGGATTGCATAAATTTAATAACGCCAAGTCCCTCATGGGGTAGGTAGAGAGAGCAGAGCGCCAGTTCTCTCTACACTTACCTACATACATCTTTCGCTTCGTCCACATTTATCAGTCTCATCATACATGCTCGCCGGTTTCGAGTAATATAATATATATATCCTCACGCCTTCCCACAAGGGTCCCCGAAGGGGTAGGCAGAGGTGTCTAGGTAATACCCACACACCCACTTTCCGCCAGAGGTATATTAGGTGCCAACGTGACAGATGGCGAGTCCATCGCCGTTACTCAAGCAGGACTATACATACGCCTTTGAATTTCTTCTCAGACGTATGCAGGTTTCCTCACGATGTTTTCCTTCACCGGTTTCGAGTATCAACGTAAAATACAGCAAATACGCTAACTGCTTACATATTTAATAGTCTGACCAACGTGTCTACGGAACACTACACTACGATGGATAGCGGTTGTAGTGAATCTAGCCACAAACCAGCTGCAACCAATACGCAAAAAATTCAGGATTGCAAATCCGTGTCACCAACAATTTCGTCCAAAAACAGCACCGAACCGTAATTGTCATAAAACCCGAAACGATTCTAATTACTACACGACGTACGCTCATCGAAAAACACGCGTAAAGCAACAAAAATACAAGTTCGCCTTACCATTGGAGTGGGTAGGTTCGAATCCGAGAAAACACCAGTTGCGTACTAACAATTATAAATGCGCTGAGATTGTTTCATGATAATTTAAAAATAACTCTTGTTACCTACGCTGGAGGGTTGAGTGTGCTGTCAATCAAGTTTAGCAGCAATTATAAGGTTGATCTTCAAAGATCGTGTGTCGCGTCCGTTTTTGCCCGGATGGTTGGTATTCGACGTGACGTTCCCACAGGCCGCCGCCGGAATAGCCCCGCGGTCGAATTAAAGCGAATTCTTCGGTCGAATTAGCGAATCACCTGTCTAATTACCAGGTTCAAGTTGGATCCGATATTTCTTTACTTTTAACCACATTAAACTGCGAATCTCTAATGGATATCTCCACTAAGACCTAGTACTGTTAAGATCTCTCTCACTATTGCTCTTGTTATGACACAACTAAATAATTTTGTACCTACGGTAAAAACTCACTTTAACTAGCATTGCGACGTACGACCACGTAGTATCCTTACTAGTATTATAAATGTGAATGTAAGTTTGTTTGTTACGCTTTCACGTAAAAACTACGAAACTGATCATCATAAAACTTTGTACACATATTCTTGGAGGTATTAGAAGTAACATAGGATAGATACTTTTTATTGAAAAAAAAATATTTTTTACGAAAGATAAAAAAGGCGTCCACGCCGACGAAGTCGCGGGCACAGCTAGTTATACTATACATACGCCTTGCCCAGGTTTCCACTCGATGTTTTCCTTCACCGTAAAGCTCGTGGTGTGACTAGTCGGAATTCGCTCTTGCAATCTTTGTGCCTTAAATCGAACCACACGGCCGCCACGGCTTCATTTTAAAATATTTTTTTATAAATTTTATATTCAATTATATGTATACCTCTGCTTGATTATTTTATTTACAATCTAGGCTTATGGTAAGAAACGTGTTCCAAATTTCGTACAATTTAAGTAAGTTGTTTCTTTTTAATTACGCTGACGAAGCAAGTCGCTCGTTATAGCTAGTATGCTTTAAGTTATAAGTTGTTACACCTCTGCCTACCCCTTCGGGAGACATGTGTGATACTACGAAAGAAGCATATATTTGTGTATATAAAATCCAAGATGTCTACATTCATGTCGAACGCTGTCTCTATGGCCTCTAAAGAGATTGGGAAAATGTTTTCCCGGAAAAATAGAATAACATTAACATGACAAAAGTGGCAAAGTGAAGAGCGTTTGTTGTGAATTGTCAATCTGACAAATTTACAACCGATCACTGAGCAAAACACACAAAAGTGCCCTTTTCGAATGCAAATTTGTCTGCGGAGGGATTCTTTCACAATTTTTTTCTCGGCGCCGGTGCGAAACTTCCGCCTATTTTCTCGCTCAACGCACATCCGGCGGGGGGCGCCGCTTCCGCTATCGGTGCTCGTTCGGAAATCGGATGAGTTTCACCGACAAAGATACGTCTATTCCCGACCCTCGCCTCTTTGCAAAATGCATGAATTTCCTTCTTTATAGACTTATTGACTCTCAATGGTCGTATTGTTAGAGGTATATCGCTTGACATACCACATAGCCATATAAACTACACTGATCGACTGGTATATTGGTAAATGCCAGCCATGATCCTGCGCCGTGGTCACAGGATCGATGCTTGTGGCAAACATTTTAGAGATGAGATTGTCAGTTTGTCGTGTATCTCGTTTATGTCGTGTTATAAGTAGACAGATTTTTGTTTTATGAAATGCAAAATAACTCGTTCGTTTATCACCTCTTTCACCGCCAAGCATTTGGATGTTTGATCTGATCAGAATGAAAATTAATTTAAAGATTAGATTTATATTCTACAGATAGACATAGGCATCTTTTACCTCAAAAACTTACCTCGAAAGGGATGAAATGGGGGTTGCAAAATTTGTATGCGCAATTCTTAGTGCCTAAAGATAAGGATTTGGGAAAGACGTTAGTCGACGAAAGAAATACGATACTGGAATACACACTTACACTATGAACTATAGGGAAGAATGAATATAGGAAAGAAATGACGCAGTCATGGGAAACATTATACCGGCGACATTGACATACATTTCTACTAAGCTTAGCCAATATAATAGTAACCCTAAATGAGCCGCTTAACTAAACAAACTAACCTAACGATCCCAATAAAGATATCGACAACCAATAACAGCTAACCCAGTCCCGGGACAGGCCGGGATTCAGCACGGGATCGGGGAAACCACAAGCAACCGATTGCCACTTAGCATCGGTTAGTGTACACCGCTGTTATTCCAAACGGGTAAATATTGGTTAAGTAATTATTTTGAGTGCGTAGAAAAGGATGATAACTTGATAAATTAGTTATTAAGTTTTCAAACATGATTTTTCCTGTAGATTAAGTTATCTTAAACTATAATTTTATTTTTGCTTTTACTATAAAAAAGCCGTGGTGGCCGAGTGGTTCGAGCAACAGCACACAAAGATTGCAATGAGTTCCAATGAGTTTTTCTGTACTTAAGTGCCTACAGTGATTAGTAGGTGTAGTAGTGAATCTAAGTACTGTGATTAGTCACACCACAAGCTTTACGGTGAAGAAAAACATCGAGAGGAAACCTGCATACGTTTGAGAAGAAATTTAAGGCGTATTTATAGTCTTGCTTGAGTAACGGCGACGGACTCGCCATCTGTCACTTTAGCACAGCTGTTACAGAGATGAAATAACAATGAAAAAAATCCCGTCTTATCCCGGGATTTCTGTAACCCCAGTGCAACATCAACTCTATTTAATAATAAAGTGTTAAGATCGAGCAGCGACGTAAATAGTCTATCGGCTGGGCAGATGCTCCTCGTTAGTTGTCAGTCGGGGTTTGATTCCCGACACCTGTTGTTTTCAAACGCTTCGATTACGACCCATTAGTAGACTCTCGATATTTAATACTGGCGTAGCTTTTGACATAAAAAATGTGGTAGTTGGTAGTTAAACTGTCAAATTTAGTTTGTGTAGCAATTAAAGAATCCGTTAGAGAGAGCATTACGATTGCAACACAATGTAACAGCAACTCGTATATACCTACATATCATCACGGGGTAGGCAGAGAGACTTCCAGTTCTCTATACACTTACAGAAGTCGTTTGTAATCTACATTAGCCTTCCCACGAGTAGGCAAAGTTTAAAGCATCCACGTAATGTTGGAGAAAAAGTTGCTAATAATTGGAAGAATTCTTCTCCAACCTATATGGGTTTCTAAGGGTTAAGCTCGTGGTGAGAGGAACTGTACAAGGTCAGGAAACACTTATTGGTACATTCGGAACTTGAACCAGCAAATTTGATGTCCAAGAGTCGAACTAATCGGTCAACGCGATATTTAGTTTGTTATTCTCCTCGTGGGATTTCATTAGGTTGTAACGTTTACCCTAGATGCGATTGTCAATCCACCACGCCAGAACGGCTGATCGGAAGGAGATGAAATTTAACATTGGGATAGATTTTAAGTTGGATTGATCTGTTTTATTCCAGAAAAAAAAATCTGTGCTAACGTTACAGATAGTCCATCGCCGTTACTCAAACACGATCTCAAATACTTCATTACAGATGGCGAGTCCATCGCCTTTACTCAAATATGTGACGTCCAATAAGTATGCCTTATGTCCCTTTGAATAAAAGATATCTGAATTCGAACCTGTACCTTTATAATTAATCATATAACCTACCAAAACAGTCAAATTAACGACTGACCATTTCAAACTCCAATTAATTCAAAACACAAACACCTTTGCGAGTGACCATCTGACCTTACCATAACGCTTCTTTGGAAAATCTACATTATTTTGTTGGTAATAAAGTTGGGAATCGCTTGGAGGGTTGAACAAAGGGTAGGGTGCACCATAAAATACTTTTGGTCAGCCGCAAGTCAATAAATACTTCATAGTATCTGGAACTTCCGGATGTCCGCCCTCTGACCCTTCAGGGCGGGCTTGCATGTGTCCAGAATGGCTTTGATCAAGTTATTTTATCATTAATTGAAGCTTTGTTAAGTAATTGTGGTCTACTAACGGAGCAATGCGTTGTCGTCCGCGTAAAATAAGTTACTGAGGTAATTATCTATCCTAGAGTCATATTCCAACGAAATCTGTTCAGCCGTTCTGGCGTGATTGAGGGACAAATATCCTTTTAAACTTGTGCATTGGTACTCTACTCTTGGCGTGATGATGTGTAGATATGTATGTAAAATTGTATGAATAAAATACCTTGAGAAAATTCCACAAAAATTGACATTGCTTTAGATTTTGCAACCTAGACAACGATACATTTACTTATATAGATAGACATATACATAAATAGGACATCCAAGACAAAGGTACAAATACTCGTGTTCATCACACAAATATCTGCCCTCAGCGGGAATCAAACCCGCGACCTCAAGTTTCGCAGTACGGAACTCTAACCACTAGACCAGACGGCCGTCTAAAATATATTTTTAAATAACGGAGGAAACATGCAAACTTGTATATTGTTTTTCTGTGAAAAAACACGTTTTTTTGATTGTCAGTGTACTTAATAATTAAATGTAATTTAATTCTGGATAATTTTGTTGTCTCCATAAATTCGTGAGTAATTATTCAAAGCATTATTGAAATATACATACTACCCCGTGTTACTTGACGCAGTGTTAGCCAAGGGTGAGAGTCGATTTAAATAATAGACAAGACAAAGGTCCGAGAGCGAGAAAAGTCCGGCTCGAACCGGATTGATCTGGCTACGACCAGTTAAAACTGGACTTCCATCGAATTTTAATTCTCCTCGTAATTCGGCTAAAATCCTTCATTTATTTAAAAATATTTACGTATAACAATTATTTAAATAAAATCGAATGTTTTTTACGTAATAAATTTAAATTTTAATAGAAAACAGGGTTATATTGAGTAAATTTATACAAGTGTCAGAGATCAAAAATAACTAGTTGGTAAAACTAAGATGTAGTGATCCCGGTCAAGAGGTGTTATATTGGGATAATCCGGGATTAACATTGTATCCCGTGACGCCCATCCCTTTAATGAGGGTCAATAGTTTCCGTCGAACTTGTAACCTCATAATTGAGCGATGGTTGTTCTACTGTGAACTAACTTGTATTAGGGGCGGTTGGAAATACAATTGGTGACCATTTTGCTTAACACCACGTCACTCACGGGGTAGGCAAAGAAAAATAGGCAGCGCCAATTCTCTCCAGACTTCCAGACCGTTTTCGCTTCGCCCAAATTCATCAGTCTCTTCATACAAGCTTCTAGTATTTGATCCCATCCGTGTTCAATCAATTGGAATACGTATGAAAAGTCGCTTGTAAACGGTGGAGGGGTGGGCAGAGTTCCCTCTACGCACCTCTTTCACTTCGCTAATATGTATAAATCTTAATAGAAGTTCAGATAAAACCCCTGCTGACATTTAAATTGAAAAATAGTCATAAACGCGCGTTCACACTACCTCTATGTAAATATTGTATTTGGATACAATATGTTTGTATAAACAAACCGTTATTACGCACCCTAATTACCAGATATCCCCAGATATAACAAAATAACGTAAATAAATAATATAATAAAATGTGTAGCGATTAAGACACGTGGTGTCTTCGTTCTATTTCCAGTGGAACTTACAAACATTTAGAAATAACATGACACTAACATTTATATATGCATAGTACAACAAATATTGACGGCCCGCTTCACAGTTCCCAAAGAATTCCAAATGGTAGAGTAGTAGATTACTCGCCTTCAACACAAAGATTGCAAGTTCAAATCCCGACTGTACTAATGAGTTTTTATAAACTTAAGTACAGTGATTAGTCACACCACGAGCTTTACGGTGAAGGAAAACATCGAGAGGAAACCTGCATACGTCTGAGAAGAAAATTCAAAGGTGTATGCTTGAGTAACGGCCATGGACTCGCCATCTGACACGCTAGCACCTAAAATATATCTCCGGAGAAAAGAAGGCGTGTTGGTTACCCTAAACTTCAACTCTGCCTACCGCTTCGGGGAACCGTGTGGTATAAATATACTTCACCGCTCAAGTGTTTTCCGGAATCAAACCCGCACGGACCACTACCCTCCCTAACCCCTGCTCTATGACCATTCGTCGTAAACTTTAGTCAACAGAATATCAGCGAACATTACTTCAGTCTCGAAATCACTAGCCCACCCATCTCAATAATAACCTCATTCAACCAAATTTTACTTCTAGAATTCGCCCGTTAATTATAATAAGATGTTCTTTCGAGAAGATATTAATTAAATCTGCATTCCTAGATTTAAGTACTAGGCAGATAATGGCCTAATTATACAAAGTACCAGGGATTCATAAACGTAATAGAGCCTTAGTACATTCTATTTACCCATTATAAGCTCGCTTGATAAGAAAGAATGCGCAGTCTACCAGTTCATCTCAGGACGACCTGCGCCACCGAAAGGGACGCGCATATGAGAAAAACCAGTGAAAGAACGGGACAGAAGCATCTCCGATAACACGTCAATACATTCCGTGCAGCCACTACATACGAGTATCTACCGAGCGCCCTGTTAATAAAGTCGCTTTTTCTTTGCACCCGCTAATGGAAAACCGATATCGCATCAATATGTTTTACAGCCACGCCGGGCGAGTCAGTTGGTGTTTTACGCTGTTCGGAATAAGGTTGAATATTAGTTTTTTAACGTTTTTAAGAAGGCGTATTCGATATCTTGTAAGATAGTGAGGGCGTTTGGAAGCGATCGAAGACCGATAAAATGGTTATTGGAAAGTAAGCTTTATAGAGTAAAGGAGAAGGTTTCAGTTCAAAAGGCGTGCCCCACACAGACACGCCCATGTCTTATATGGAAAAACGAGGAGTGACTTTTTTTATTTCCCTCGATCGTCCCGCGATAAGAGCTCATAATTTCGTCTGATATATTTTTTATTGTACATACTGATAGTGTTTTTTGTAATTCATATTGTAAATCCTTACTTTATATTATTTTATTGTTTTCAGGTACGTTGAAAAGAAGATGTTGTGTCTCTTTCAGGTAAAGACGAACTTATTACCTATCCCTAGAGTAAACTAACGTTTACGAACGAATGATTTGATCCTTCGCACGTTTTGTTTTCGCTTGGTATGATTTCAAATGATTCGTCTGGCGTTCCATACATTTTATACTTTATATTCAAAATAGGAACGGGTTTCATAGGCAGTTAACAACCGTCAATATACCTACGCGGGAATTAAAAATAAAAATCAACTCCAATTCCGTTAAGTCATATTGAATTACTGCGTTATGTACTAACACAATTCCAATTTAGAACAATCAGAACTCCTATGGGCAAATCGTATAAGCTGCAATCCAGTTGGAGCTACAACAAAACAATTTGAAAAAAAAAATTATCGAAACAAATGAAGTGAAAGGGCTCGATTAACGATTTTGAAAAAGGAACGCGTTCATTATTCGTTCGGATTTAAAACAATGCCGCCATTCAGCCATCGTTTGAATATGGAATGTGATGGACAGTTCCACAACGGGCGCGTTCCAGCTTTGACTCTGAACTGTTTATTTCGGTGCGTTCAATTTCGCTACCTGTGTCCACTCACGACTCACAGTATTCATTAATGTTTAAACATTGATTGACGCGGATCGCCGGTAATGTGTCTATCAATATGACCTTTTAGGGATACGTTACATCGCAAGCATTATTTTTGTCCCATAATCCCACCATAAAATCGATATGGAATGTAAATTTTGACAGTTTGGGAACTTTTCAAAATTCTAAAATATTTTTCGTGTGGCATTTTAAAAATGAGAGAAAATGAGTGTCTTCATCAAAAATACATATATACTACATAATACTAGGAAATAGATATTACTCAGCAGGTTTTGGTTAAAAATATCCTTAGGCCACCTAGACGGTAACATTATTTTAGCGATTCGAGAGATCATATGCAATGGTAACCGCTTACCATCAGTCGCGTACTAATTCGGTACGTTATATATTGATAACAGGTACAGTATCAACTCTCATTGCAACAAAGGACCCGATAGACTACATGGAATCCATTATATAGTCTCCTCAGTGTTGCCCGCCCGAGCTAGGCCCGAGAGCGCAGCGCATTAGGAAACAAAAAGCTTATATCGAAGGCCGCTATCGGGCCATTTGTCCGGCCCGAGCCCCAAGCTCGCCACCAGCAATTTGGGCCGTACAGTGATTGATTCCACCGATACATCACTAAACGCGTTTTTCTATGAAAAATTGCTATAATCGACTTAAAAACTCATTAGGCCCAAGACAAAGAAATCTTCCGACCGCCATTCGTCTAATTTGAGTTTCTCGATCGAGACGAATTTCAGTCGTGATTACGGTTCCCTTTTTTGTTATTAAATGCCATCAAAGAATTTTAATTCCATTATCCTAGTAATATTTGGATGTGTTTGGTACTATTTGGGAGCGTGTGTCGTGAGGGCACATGGCCCGCGTCACACGCGTCTCATTCATTTGCGCTGACAGCAGGAAATAGTCATAAAGCATATGCACCAAATCATAAACACGAATTAATAAACGATTAAAAAACACATCCAAAATTTGAATACGCTAGCGACGAGCCATGGGGAGCCTTTCATACTCGCATTAAGTAGAAAAAAACGGACAATTATTCCAAAATAGAACAAAAAAAGTTGTTGTCACCATCACTATTCAAATTAAATGACAAGATAATTTTGAATATGGATCGAGGTTTATTTGAATAAGTGTTACATTAATATTCTTTTGTGATAATTTCAAATTCGGAACGCCCACACCCGGCCATTGTCTCGCAAGTTATTGGCTCATTAGGCAACACGTCGCTTTGTCTCCGACGATTTGAATTTTTGATTTTAGAATCGAACTGATTGATTAACTATTGCCAACAGGTAATAATAATAGCTCACTTCAAGATTCTCGAATCGGAATCGAAATTCTAATTTGAAGAATGGAACGCATTTTATTCGATGGCATTCGTAGGTAGTTCCGATAAACATTATTTCATTTCGAACAACAAAAACATCTAAATATTAAATCTCAAATGTCGAATTGTCAGTTACAACTTCCGTATTACTCATGTGCGCTATCTGAAATCAAAATGCGATTCGAGCGAGCACAAAGGAGCGAAATGATATATTTGAACAATAAGAAAGCGAGAGTCGCCCACGTGCAGCCCGGGACAGATGTACTCACAAATTACGTATGCTAATGTGTCTTGTAATCCTTCCGTCGGACCTCCCTGCGGCGCGTCACCTTGTCTCGCGGTATAATCGATCGATTATAAATGCGGGCGATGATTTTCGATTGTTCAAGATGTCGCGTCACTAGTTTTGTCTTAGATACAGCTGTTGATCGAACAGAACAGATACCGTATTAATACTATGCACCTTTAACTGTTGCATTTGAAATTGGAAGTGGGAACGATATTTAAGGTGGGTTGGAACACAAGCAGAGTTGTTGCCCTTTTCAAATGGTGAATTTGTATTCATATTATTTTTATTATCGCCCGAACGACATTTGGCGGCCGTGTTGACGAACCCCCGAAATATGAAAAGGAATACGGAACGTCAAAAATGAACGAATCCGCACGACATTACCGGTAATCATGTTTTATGAGTTCCCGCCAAAATAGACGCACAATATGCCGCCCCCGCGGTTGACACGTATCCTTGTAAAAAGTTAAATTGCGAAATATACAGCGGCGATGCTTATTATTGGCGTTCATAATAATAAACGTTAGCTTTTATCGACGCCCCAGTGAACAGGCGCGTTCTTTTAAAAAGTAACATAAAGTACTCGTACGCGCACATTTGCATAGAACTCCTATTATAAGTCATTATCGTAAATTTCCGTTCAATATAATAACACAGTTGTGTCCGCCACAAATTTTATCAATAGAAACGCTCGCGATATTTCGTTTGAAATTAGAATCAGTACCGTTTCCGCTTCCGTTCGATATTTGAACTCGGGCATTCGAATTAAGAACGCGTTCTAAATAAATGATAACGACCGATGCGATTCGCTTCGGGAATGCGTCGCTCGCAAATTATGTGGATTTAATTTTGTAAAAATATTATATTATCGTTGTGCGGAACACCTGAGCAGTCGGAGCGAGGTTCGAACGGATCGCAAGGGAAGAAGCAATAACCATTAAAAGCTGCGGAGGGCCGTTCCGAAAGTTTTCTTTTCAATAACGCGTCTAATATTCAAATTAGAGGCAACTAAGGCGAAGAATTCGCAGCGATATATCATCGGAGCTAATCAGATTTTTCCCTGCTCCGTACATTTCGTAAATGTTCCGAGGATTAAATAGGGTACGTAACTGACGGAGATAATTTACTAGTTTCGCTACCGATTTAAGTGTTATATTTTATTTTTATGGGAATACATAATGCGTTTTTATATTGGATCTGTCGTTGTTATCATTATTATAGTAATTTTCATGTCTTATTGGTATCAAACTAGTTATAGACAAATATATATATATCTATTTATGGAACAATTCGAGCGCATTATTTATTTCGTTCAATATAAAAATATTCATAAACAAATTGAACTTTTTAAATAACAAGATTCAAAATTCGAATATTCACTCCGCCATAAATCCTAATATCCAAATTCAAATTTCGTACGCATCCGACATCACGCGCGCATTCCTTATATGAAATATCAAAGATGGGCGGTCTCATTCAATATTAAGCACCGCAACAATAAGCTATCGCGGAGGCAATTCCGATGCGCGCTTTAATCCCGACGCGCGTTACTTGGCGAACTCTCAATACACTTGAGCGCCATAAAAAATAATTTAAATTGCTCTTACAGTGACTCGCTATCGCTCTGAACATTTGCATGCTAAAATAATGCAAAAATCTATGCGCGGAACGCACTCAGTACCCGTCTCCATTGTGCGACACGAGCACACTTTTATAAGGAATAGTTTTGTATTGTTTTGCGTTAGTTATTAATTATCTCGTAACAGCATCGTTGGATACAAAAGTTAGTAATGCAATCAGGAATTCTATGACTATTTATTTACTTAGGTTATATGATTTTTTTTAATACCATAGATAATTAATATTTTTGACTATGCAAAATACCGCATATTTTCAAATCTATAAAATGCAATGACAGCTTTCTTCTTCGCGTTTTTACTTCTTTGATACACTAAAGTTTCCATCTCCATTGCATACCATATCAGCCTACAGTGACAATTTCCCAAAATAGTTTAATTAATAAATAGTGTAGATGTCGCTTGTGCTCCGTGCGACAATGGGCCCGCGCGCTAACATTAGAAGCGCGGGGCAAAGAAATTTTATGTGTTATTTTTT
Source organism: Drepana falcataria (assembly GCA_945859725.1). Taxonomy (NCBI): domain Eukaryota; kingdom Metazoa; phylum Arthropoda; class Insecta; order Lepidoptera; family Drepanidae; genus Drepana; species Drepana falcataria. Next base: position 722,417 of record OX243941.1, on the reverse strand, counting down.
CTTGGTTGTTTTGAAATATGCGCGCCGTTAGGTTATTTATTGCCTCCATAGAGGTTATATTTCGGGAAGTAATGAGGTTTCGTTCGGAAAGGGCAATTTAAATGTGCGTAGATTGAGTCGTTAGGGTGCATTCATCGGTTACACGACCACTTTGCGTTTCTTTGACTACAGTTTTGAACAACATTTTCTTCTAAAACATTCTACATATTTTCATCAAATCAATTCCCCGTGGGATAAGATACTTCACTGAAAACTTATATGTATATATAATTATTTATTTATTTATTAGATTAAATTATGACCCTGATCTTACAGATTCGTCTTTGACGTCATCATTGTACACTAAACAAAATAAGTTATTCGAAATTCAAAATAAGACGGAAAATATGATTAATCGTCAATTAATTTAGAGACGAAGACAAAAGCTTGTTATTAACAATAAAAATTGAATAAAACCACAATAATTATAAAGCTAAAGGTAATTACGTGGGATCTGCGGCGCCGATTAATTGATAAAACATTTCTCGTCCAAAGTTAACGTACGCCAAACGGACCGTTGAAATGTGTTCCAAACTTCGAATTTAATGGTCATGGTAGATAAAACATTAAAATAGCTGACAAGTTACCGCTGAACAACTACATAAAGAGTTCCGTAGCTTCGTTACATTGCTAAAAATATTACATGAAAAAAGCGCCCTCGAATTATTTAACAAATATAAATATATATGCCTATGTCCTAACATAAATACATACATATCATCGCGCCGAGACCCTAACGGGGTAGGCAGAGGCAACAAGAAACTCTTACGTTTTGCGATTGATTTATATGTAGTGCTTCAATTTGGTTGGGATTACTAAAAATGATAGCTAAAACCTGATGACTCCATCGGCACGGCCCAGCGGGCACCCAACCGGTACTTCCAAAATCTGATAATGAGCATAGGTGGTTATATTCATAATTTTATTTATATTAATTAAACGCGCGCTAAGTGTACCGTGACGGGTTGAACGCCCGTTTTCGACGAACAGAGCGACCGTTTCTGACGCCGATGGATGATTGCGGTGTCGTAAAAGTGAAGGTTCTCTGAAGATTCATAAAAAAACACGTAGTTTTATTGTTAAATTAATAACCGTATTATTCTATGTATGTATGTATAAGGCTGGCCAGCGGACCGAGTGCTCGCTGCACACGATTGAGGTAAATAGCTTAGTCGATTTCACTTGGTCTCCAAACTTGCCGGTTTTGAAGAGAAAAAGTTAATTGTAAATCATTCCATGTAAACGGTGATAAATAAAAACCTCTTTACATAAGGGTATAGAGGTTTTTATTTACATGAAAACAAAATGCTTACTTTTGGTGAAATTCGAATTACTATTCATACCAAGTACCTAACAATAGAAAGCCGTTTTGTCAGCCATCACGCGGATCCCAAAAAATGTGAATTTCGAACAGGTTTTAATTTGAATTATTGTTTACGGCTCACAATTACATTGGATAATTCTAAATTTAAATTGCACTAATCTGTACAACGATCGTTGGAAACATTCATTGGGTGAAACAATAATATTTTCTCATAAAAAGTATCTCATTCACCCACCAACCGGATCTAAACCTTTACCACATACATATTTGATTCACAGTCGCTTGGCTCACAGCGTGGAGATAAATTAATTAAAAAAATATCATGCATCACATTTCGTTTCCAAATTTTTTTGGAGTCAACGAATCGTGCATCGTATTTGTGAGATTATGTTTAAAAGCTTTTGTTTAATATTATAACAGTACCTATATTTTATAATTAGGTACAATTATGGAAATTCCACATGGCTTATTAATTGCTATTATTCTTAGGCATGATTATGTCCTGAGACTAGCGTTCGATTTTTGAATACCCAGTTGTCTGTTTCGTAAATTCTATTTTTATTTCTTTTTATTGTGACCTTGAACCAAAATATTTTTGTAAAATATGCCAAGTTTTGTGTGGAAAATGTCAATTGTTGAGAATATCAAAGCGAACGTCGGCAAAGTGTGTGAAATATGAAAGGAAGCGCACATTTAGCGTGTCCGTTGTGAATAGTTTTGAAAACATGAGTCACGGGATTAATTATTATTTCATTATATGCTGAGGACAAATTAATTGGAGCACTATAATGTCGATGCGTGTATTTATAGTCAAGTTACGGACCGAACAATTATTATCACATGTTGTAGGAGTGTTCGTTTAAAATTGCTCATTCTCGTTTCATTCTGTTCGAAATACAAATTTAAAGAAAACATTTTCGAATTTTAAAATTTTACTTGATTTAAACTTCAAATCTATTTCAAAGTCGATGAGAATAATAGCAAAAGATTACTATTTCTTCGAAACGAAACATGTTCTTTAGTAACAATGTACCTACAAGTAGGTACTTTTACGTACAGATACGCCGAAATGCAAATATTTGCAATTGCAAACGTAGAGAACCATTTCTTAAACCCCTGAGAAAAGTCTCAAACACTGATAAAATAACAATTAAATATTCAATTGAACCCATTTGATCATGCGTAAAGTTAATAAATCAGGACATCGGGTGCAGGGTGGTTCTCACACAAACCAGTCCAAACATTAACGGGTAACTAAATATGCAAATAATTACTCCCAGAGCAATTGGGACCTTTGCCGAAGGTCAATAAATTAAATAAAAAATATAATATTTAAAAAACCAGTCGGCCTAACCCCCCAATTGTTCTATGATTTATGCCATTGAAATCGATCGCTGTATGCAAATGGATTCGATATTATTTCTCCGAAGATTACCGGTTTTATATTTAATATGCGCATAAATAATTACTTGCTTTCCTTATTTTCTTGAGTTTCTCACGTAAAGGGGCTGATCGATCTTTTTTTATGAATAAATTACACTTCGAAAGTAATTATCATTACTTTTTAATTTATCTTGTGTCACTTTGAATCAAATATTTTCATTGGCAAATGTAGCTTAATTTTTAATCAAATATTTAATTCTCATAAATTAGAAATATTTTTTTCTTACCTACTTACTTAATATTTTACAAATAAGCTATTTATCTCACGCACATTAATCATTGTTAAATTCAGATCGCGAGTCATAGAGGCAAAAATATTATCATCATTTATAAATATCCGATTATTATTTTGTACTGCGATCGTGACAAACAGCGTTTTGATACCCACATCTTTATGCGTCGCATCATTTGGAGCACATTTCCGAGATGTAGGGCACAAAAGGCCGAGTATCAATTGTGAATGCAACGATGACATCTGGAGTCGGGGGTTAAAAACCTTAACCCTATCTCAAGACCTTCCCATACAAAGCCGCATCGCGTATTTAGCATATTTAAACCTGTTTTACCAATTGATCGATATTAAATGTCGTATCACAAAGGATCATCGATTTGCATAAGTTTTCTTTGACTATGCAAATGATTCGATACGATTCTTTTACATTTGAACTTGGAACGTAGTATGGGAAAGTTGGGAGCGTATGTAAATGCAAGATAACGCGCGAGATAGATGCCTGCGTTTATCCGTGCTTCAGTTGCTCGCGCGCTTTTGATGTGTCAACGTCATACACACTATTCCACCATTTTGTTCCAAATTTGAAATACGATTGCAGTAAAAACTGATATATTTGAATATTCAATTGTTTGATTGAATATTCAATATTGTTTGCTTATAATTATTGTTTTGGTTAACCAACTTGAAAATTGTTTTTGGTTTTTAAATCCAATTTATGATTAAGTCACTGTTCAAGGTTACCATAACAATTTTTATACGTAAAGAATTACTGTCAGTTATTTTCTTTTTTTAGGTATTTAGGCGGTGGAAGTGAATACAGTGTTTATGAACGAAACGTTTAGTGATAAGTTGAAAAAAAATTACATGGAAATTATGAAAATCAGACACTACTATCGCGAGGTAAGGTACTGGCATATATTTTTTTTTATTGCCCGTTCCTAATTTGAAAAGGAGGCTTAAGCTCGAAAACACAAATTTAAATTACCCTTTAAAATTAGAATCAAGTAAACATGCCTCCTTGAGAACCTGGCTGGAAAATGATCGGGAATGGTATAAAGAGGGAAGGGAAGCATTTGCCCAGATGTGGGACAAATCGAATATAATAATAATAAAAGTATGTTACATTTTAATTCTATTGCGTATCTAGGTGTGATTTTTAGAGTATTTTTTCAACCAATCAAATTCAAGTAAATTAATTATAAATAACAGTAAGTAAACATACGTAAATCAGTGCTCCTATAAACACACACCAAGTTTGTTCTGTTTAACCCTGTTTAGGAACTCTGTAACTTTTCCTAATGAAAAGAGAATCTATAATGTAGAGACACACGGAGTTATAATGCAACTGCACGCTTGGATATGGCAGTTTGTGCACACTTAGAAATGTTCATCCTCACGCCTTCCCACAAGGGTCCCGAAGGGGTAGGCAGAGGTGTATAGGTAATACCCACACTTAGAAATGAGGAAATTTATTTAACTTTATCGTAAGCTATTTTAAGATTATCGTAAGAATTCGTATTTGAGAAACGAAAGAGGTTTGTGTTACTAAATAAATGTGGCGTCCTAATTTATCTGCCTACCCCGTGAGGGACTATGTGTGATATATATAACTGTTACCACTAAGGTAGTAAGCAAGTTTACATTTAGGCTCTTTCACACTCATGTTAGTAGGTAGGTACCTAAATATGAAAGTGTAATGTCAAAAAATAACAAACCGATCAAATCTCGAATGGTCATGAATATACATTGTCACAGCTTCTGACTGCGAAGCTATGTACATCGTGTGTTCGATTCCCGCTGAGGGTAGATATTCATGCTATGAACAGTATTTGTACCGTAGTCTAAGTCTAGAGAGAACTGGCGCTCCATACTCCCTGCCTACCCCGTTAGGGACTCGGCGTGATAATATATATATGTATGTATGTATTCATAGATACCTTAGTTTTTTTTTTGCATGTCTATATCAAAAGAGCCGTAGAAAATGTTTCGTTCCTACCTTATAACTATATGTAATTCCTATTTAATACAATTTAATTGTGTCTGAAACATAAATAAACATTGTCACCTCTAGATACCGCATCAAAGGACGAGTCCGTTCCTTACTACACTCGCACATTCGCTCCTAATTACGTTGCAAATTACCGCCAAAGACGTGTCTGTTTTTCTTTTATCTCGGGCACCGATGCGGGTTACGTGTTGAGGTTTTACAAATTTTACAGCGGGCGTAAGCTTTGAGTATCGTAATAGTATATATGTATTTCAATACGAATATAATATTACTTCTAAATAAACATATTAATAATATAAGTATACATATACAATAGAGCCGTGGTGGCCGAGTGGTTCGAGCAGTTGCCTGCGACACAAAGATCGCAAGTTCGAATCCCGACTGTACCAATGAGTTTTTCTGAACTTAAGTACAGTGATTAGTCACACCAAGAGCTTTACGGTGAAGGAAAACATCGAGAGGAAACCTGCATACGTCTGGGAAGAAATTCAAAGGCGTATGTATTGTCGTGCTTGAGTAACGGCGATGGACTCGCCATCTGTCACGTTGGCACATAATATACCTCTGGCGGAAAGTGGGTGTGTGGGTATTACCTATACACCTCTGCCTACCCCTTCGGGGACCCCTTGGGAAGGCGTGAGGATATATAAATTAAGTATACATATAATGAAAAGTAAGCTTTACCAATGAGTTTTTCTGAACTTAAGTTCAGTGATTAGTCACACCACGAGTTTTAGGGTGAAGGAAAACATCGAGAGGAAACCTGCATACGTCTGAGAAGAAATTCGAAGACGTTTGTATAGTCGTGCTTAAGAAGCGGCGATGGACTCGCCATCGGTCAAGTTGGCACCTAAAATATATCTTCGGCGAAAAGTGGTTGAGGAGACACTACATACCTCTGCCTGGTATAAAATCTTATTTAGAAATTCTCAGACATTTTTCGCTTAACAAAAAAAAACCCTTTCTCTGCTAACGCTACACGCATTAAAATTGATCAACACATAACGACGTTATCCACATAATGCCGACCCTCCTCAGCGGTCACTTCGACAGCGGGCAACCTTTTCCAAATTTTACCCCCCTCCCCTAATTTTCAACCCACTTTTTACGTCAATGTTTTTCTATAGAAGCCCTCGCAAGTATAGGAATAAGTGAATGATGGGGGATATCAAAACATCGCCCTTATCAGACGGACCCAAGTTTTTAGGAAAAGGATTAGCTAATACATGACGGGGCCCTTTTAAAATGTCTGATGTGGTCTGCTCGCCCGTTCGGCAATATTAGAGGCGTGACTCGACCATTTTAGTGTTGGGTGGATTCTGCCGGTGACAAGTGGACCATAACTATTTTGAAAATGTTTTATTAGTAATGAAATACGTAGATTAGATTAAATATAATTATATATATTTTTTATGGTTATGGTTTTAAAATTTTCCAATTGGATTCGATACAAAGAAGTGTCAATACGAAAATTAAAAAAAGCTAAATTACCGTTTTTATTTAAATATGTTTTCATTATGTAGCCTTATTGAGGAAGGCTACATGCTGTATATTGTCATACTAACTAGAGGGCAATCAAAATCAAAATTGTCGAAGGTGAATTCTTATTAGATATTCCTACTAATATATTTGAATCAACATTAATATGACCGACCAATACCAGACCTCCCTTCCCTTCGATCAAATTATTATTATCATCACCAACTTTAAAGACAACCCCTGTCACAAACACACACAAGCACACATCAACTAATTTTTCCACTGGCATTAATTCCTTAATATCGACGTCCGTATATACCCGGGGGTGTGGCGGGGTGTGTGGGGGCGAGAAGGGGTGGAGAGGGTCCAGATAACGCGGGAGACATAAAACGTAGGAGATCGCTAATTCATCATAAGTTAAAGGGTTTTTACGTAGGGAAGCTCGTACGCTTTGTACGGTTCACAAAAAACGTGCAGAAATTGGACACTTCAAAGGCTGGGGTGTTAATTAACTTTAAAGGATTTTTGGCAAATTTTGATTTGAGTTTGCCTTCAGGATACAGGTGCTTTAATACCTATGCAGGAGGGCTGGTCACTGGTATGAGGTAAAGTTTACAGAAATATGCTCTTTTATATAGATAGCGTTATTGGCCTTTACAATGTGGTAGGCCCTGTGTTAAATATCATGATATATATCTGAAAGATCTTGTTGCCAAGTTTCAAGATGCTGATGTTGTGTGTTGTGTGTTCGTTGACCCTATGCCTTATCTTATTCACTGCTTAAGGAAATATTTCTCTCATTAGTTTTAAATCTTGTAATTGATGTCTCTATTTTGTGTTATTTCAATTCGTTCATATCAGATGTCATTGTGATCGTGTGGTTCAAGCAGTCGCAAGCAACGCATAGATTACAAGTTTGAGCCCGGCCCGAAGAGTACTTTGTACCGAAGAGTTCACCACGAGCTTTACGGAGTCAAATGACGAATTGCGAAGGAGCAGGAATAACTTAAGAATAAATACAATAAAACAAAACATCGCTAGGAAGGGCACACTCTCTATGATATATTTTAAGGTGCCAACGTGACAGATGGCGTATCCTAACGCGGCAATACATTAGTGTTTGAATTTCTCCGTCTCTTTTTATTGATAGAAGGTGAATAATGAATACCCGATCCCACGATCGGTGAGCGTGGAAGTTAGCCGTTGGGGCCGGAGTTAAGTCAATTAGGAGCTCAGGACTCCAACTTGTAACAAACGACGCCCTTTTTAATCAATTAATTACCACCTTTTGTGCGCATCGTCGTGGCTCCATGTTTACACGAGCTTGTGCGTGCATAGATAGGTTCATGATCATAAAGCATATTAAATAATTAAGAACTTTAAAGCTATTTTTATACACACACAGAATAACACCCAGGCACTTGCATACATACTCACTCACACTTAAACTCTCACACACACCTAAGCATACATACACAAATATTTTTAAGTAAGACACAACAAATAACGAGATACAATAAATATTAAGCAGGCTTTGTTTACCTATAAGTAATTTGTGCATTATATCTATGATGCAATCAAATGTAACTCTTAAATGTTTAATGTAACAAATTGTTGGTGAACCTAAAGAAATAAAAAAACAAAAAAAAATGTTGTTTTCTTGACCGATGATTAATTAGGATCACTGTTGCGAATGTACATGCTTATAGATGCGAGAACACCATCTCTGCACGACCTCGTAGTATACATTTCGACTCTCTATCTCTATTGGACAACTTCAAACTGCATCTCATACGTACCAAGATTTGTCATGAATTATTTCTGTATCAATCTTAATCCTTAACGCCAGATAGATCATTGCTAGATATGTAGCGAAGCTTGGGTCTACAATGTGAACTAAAGTTTGACCAACATTTTGTATAATTGCACTTCTAAGTAATAATTGTATACAGTAATTATACTTTTTCTTGACATTAACGATACTGCGGTTCAAAATGTAGAAAATTATGGTTTACAGGTAAACTGTTCAAGTCTCATTCTTTCAATCAAAATGTAAGGGTACTATGAACAAACCCTTCAGTAGAGTCAGTCGGGTCCAAAAATCGATAGCAAATTTCAGTTAAAAGCTTAACTCGATAAAGTTTCGAGACATCGCCTATGTCGAAAATACCTTGTACAAGACATCACCCCGCATTTATCGGGCGAACAATTAATTGTATTTTGTTAAAACTTCGCCTGATCCGATCGATGCCTGCCCTCACAAACAAATTATAATTGTATTAATGTATATTGATCTAGTTAACAGCGATTCGAGTAAAGCAATTAATGTCAACGAATTATCGAGTCGGGTTCGACTTTTCAACATTTTCAAAGGCTTTGCTAAGGATCAAATTGTGTAACTCGATCTGAAGTGGGTGTATGGAAGGTTGCTTACCCGCCCTCGTGAAATTAATCTAATTATCATATATTCTTTGAGACTCGTGTCTCACGTGAACAATTAAAATCGTACTTATCTTACACACACTTAATATTATCTTTCGTCTTTCTTTCTTACTTTTCTCTTTTTTTGTTTCTTTGTTTATAACTTACTTGGTCTTGAAGCTCACCATCTTTTTAAAGAGGGGTAGTCTAATCGAGACCTCTCGTGTCAGAGAATCAGCATTGCTATCCAGCGTGGCAATGCTGCTAGTCTTCTTGGCACGTTTCCTCGTGGCACCAGATTAATACGCCATCAAAATTATATGCTTTAGCAAAATTTCGCTTTGCATAAAAACCACTTGCACTAGAATAATTCGAAATTGAATGTTCTATTGTAAGATAACACGAGATACATTTAAGATTTAAACTAAATGTCATGTTTTAATAGACTATTTAGTCGAGTCGTGTTCCTCGTAGTCTATTCTCGTCGGTGTTGACGCTTGACCTAAACTATTCGATACCAATTAGTATCGAATGGTGTATTTAAATAATGGCCAAATGTCAACGAGCTCTCGGATCGAATCGCAATGCACTAGTGAAGTGCCTGTTTTGATGACTAGCTAGGCGACGCGGGTTCATCCGCATTACATTTGATTTTTTTATTTACCTACATGAATACTTCTGCACTCCCTTGTGTAACAGAATGGTGATGAAGGATTAAAGCCTGGCTCAATAAACGGGATTTCTAATGCAAAAATACTTTATAAAATCGTATAAATGGCAGTAGCAAACTTTGCCTCTGTTAAAAATTTGTAAAAATGTGATGACCATGACCAATTGACAATTATTTACGATTATTGGTGTTAATTTCATATTCAGGTTAAAAAACAATATTGGTATGTATTATGTTCAATTAATACATTAAGACAATTCCACACGAATTGACATAGTCCTAAATTAAGCAAAGCTTGTAATATGGTGACTAGACAATGATACTTAAATATAGATAGATATATGTATAGGACATCCAAGACTAAGGTACAAATACACACGTTTATCAAACTCGTGATCACAAGCTTCGCAGTCCGGAGGTCTGACTACTAGACCACATGGCCGTCTAAAGCCAGTCTACCAGCAGGATGGGCGAGCCATACACCTGTTTTAAGCTTCCGTAGGTGGCGGTAACCGCTCACCATCAGGCAGACGGCATGTTAGCCACCTGGTCATGTGAAAAATAATAGTTTTGGACGCTGAGTCTTTATAAGTCTGATAATGTTTTCAGCAAAGATAACGAAAGTAGGTTGATAGGTGATATTAACTTTTTACTTCATGCAATCAATGTCACTCAATTTAAAGACGTGTGTGATTCTTGCCTATTCAATACTAGGTATTCTTCGTGGTTTCGTCCGTCTACAATTTTAATGTATTCATAGATCTCTATGCTAATTGTCATTTTAATTTCAGTCTGCTTTACAGACGTGATTGAGTAACTTCCTCACAGACTATTTATAAGGTTTTGAAGGAAAAGTATACATATACCTATAAGTATACATATACCTATAAGTATAACAGCTAATGAAATACTCTTATAATGACCAATTAGAAGTAATTATATATTAAAGGATCTCAAAAGTGCAAACTCGAAGATGCCAAATATTTCTCGTGCGACAGACGAGTTGCCAAAGTTCGGCAAAGTTCGACAGAACTCGATGAGATACAAATAGGCATCGGCATGAAGTTTCAGTTGGTTTCCAGTACGCCTTTTAATTATTTCTACTTACCCCTGTCAGGTGGGGTGATCGACCCTCCGTGATTCGGCTCATCTCGACTGATAGGCACTTATAACTCGATATAATTAAGTTTACCGCTGCGCTTTTAAGAAACAAGTTCTGTCAACCCATTCATTTCAATTAACTCTGAAATAATTATGAATAGAAAATATAATAGATGTGTTTTACTAATTTGTAGTAAATATTAATGGCTATCGAGCATGCGAGAAAAACTCTCTGGTACAGTTGGGATTCGAACTTGCGATCTTTGGGTCGCAGGCAACTACTCGAACCACGGCTCTGTCTCTACCTCAATCATATCAAGCAACTTTATTGTCTCCGTATTAGAAGCTTAACAACTGCAATCTATACAAATAAATAAAATTGGAGTGTCTGTTTGTAATATTAAAATAACCGCTTTTTACTAAATGCATATGGATGTATACACGGTACAAAAAAAATAATTATTAAAAATTTTGTCTCTCTGTCTTTTTGTTCCGGCTAATCTCTGAAACGGCTGTACCGATTTTGACGTGACTGGCAGATAGCTGATGTAAAAGGAGTAACTTAGGCTACTTTTATTTTAGAAACAAAACAATAACTTTTTTGTTGATATCCACGCGGACGAAGTCGCGGCCACAGCTAGTAATAAGGCAGCCAAAGTTAGTGCAAATATCGTTATTAATACATTTGGACACAGGCACAACACTAAAGCACACGCTTCCAACAGCACACAAATCAATGGCTGCGTCCCATTCACGTGCCTTCAGTGATCCGACACCGATCCGTCAGGGACACGTCATTACGCTTGTCGGCGAGATCTGACTGCTTCTTACGTCTTACACACGCATTAGCTATTAATTACCAAATTTTTTTGAAATATCTTATATCCTCACGCCTTCCCACAAGGGTCCCCGAAGGGGTAGGCAGAGGTGTATAGGTAATACCCACACACCCACTTTCCGCCAGAGGTATATTAGGTGCCAACGTGACAGATGGCGAGTCCATCGCCGTTACTCAAGCACGACTATACATACGCCTTTGAATTTCTTCTCAGACGTATGCAGGTTTCCTCTCGATGTTTTCCTTCACCGTAATATATATTTTGAAATATCTTATCTTTCTTAATTATATAAATACTAAACTATTTATAGAAAAAAGTAAAATGCGAGCTGTGGTGGCCGAGGGGTTCGAGTTACAAAGATTACAAGTTCGAATCCTGAACCAATCAATGAGTTTCTCTGATCTTAAGTAGGTACAGTGATTAGTCACACCGCGAGCTTTACGGTGATGGAAAACATCGAGCGGCAACCTCCATACGTTTGAGAAGCAATTCAAAGCCCTATGTAGGTATAGTCGTGCTTGAGTAACGGCGATGGACTCGCCATCTGTCACGTTAGAACCTAAAATATATCTCTGGCGGAAAGTGGGTCTGTGGGTACTACCTATACACCTCTGCCTACCCCTTCGGAGACCCTTGTGGGAAGGCGTGAGGATGTTAAAATAAGACATGTATCTTTTGTGATTTGATTAAGACATATCTTATCTCTCTATAAATTATTTCTTAGAGGAATTCGTAAATATGTTATATTCGTACAAATTCATTCATTTAAAACCTTTATACATACATATCACACCGTTACCCTCACGGGGTAGGCAGAGTGAGGATTCAAGCACAAAGAGCGAACACATCGTTTGAAAATGATTTTCCAAACTTCTTTACGCCTCCAAAAATCAAATACCCTAAACTCGCACCCCCTATGACGTACCCATATGATTTTCCCCACCCTCTAGTGAGCACGCTCATTGACATGAAAGCTAGTGCCAATACAGGGTGTGTCACGTCACACAATAATTTGATTTATATTGCTCAACTGACAAACTATGTCAATCACTTGTCACCTTGTATATAGGATGCTGTCTGGATGTTGACGGCATTTAGTGTTGGAACAGAATGTTTTTTGCGACTAGCTCTGCACCGAGGCACTTTTGAGAAATTTTCTTTCATTAGTACATCCTTTACTGAAACAGCACATATCCGATCCAGCCAATAATCTATATCTGTGCTACCATCCAATTGCGTTCAACAGTTCTGGCGTGATTTTGTGATATATTTTTTTTATTTATTTATACATAATTAGTACGGTTAAAGAACCAATGACACTAATTAGTAATTATAAGAACCTCATTCATACACTCATCTCACAACACTCCATACATGCCGCAATGAAAGCCTTCCATCCGTCCGCAAAGTATATGTATAATAATATAATAATAATAAATATAAAAATTATATTATTAAGTATATGTATTTTCGTTAAGATCTCCGAGATCTGCCTAACTGTTGTACAGTTCGGCAGGCTTTGTAAGTACTTTAATACCTTGATTAAATACATAGAAAAAGGTAAGAAATATGTATTATAATATATGAGAAAACGATTTGCAATGATTCAAGCTCCATTGAGAACGTTTGCCACATACACCTTATCTCACTCAGCCCATTTTCACGTCAATTAGTAAATAAACCACCCTATATAGCGATCCAAAACTCACTCTGCACCATAACATTGTCTCTTCTACCGTTTTGATCTTTGCCGCCACTTAACACTCAGGCTGGAGATAAAAGGCACTAATAATGCACCAATAAGGGCTTTATTGAGAATAAACGGAGGCTACTGAACGGAGCTAATATCGTTCACTCATAAGTTAATATCGTTCACTCACCACGCCTTCGTTCACTCAGGTGTGTGGTAATTAATGTATGCATTATTACGCTTTAGAACTTGGTGTGTGAAGGATGATTTTGTCAATTAAGTATTTAGTTGTTTAGTTCTGATGGAAAATGTCGAAGCTACTCTCGGCCTACCCCGCGAGAAACTCCAGATGATATTTAATTAAAGTTAGAACAAACAATATTATGTTCTAATTAATATTTTGTTGCTATAAACTTAGTGGCGACATGATCTGGACAATACATCTGTGAACTGGCGAACTCTAGCATTGGACAAAAACACCTCGATATCATGTGGGGAGAAGTTTTCCCAGCAGTAGGATGTACTAGGCCAACAGTGATAATAATAATCACCTTGGCTGGACGGAAAAGTTGAACGGAATTGAGTTTTCTCAGCTCTAATCAAAATCAATATATTTTATTTCACATAGGCCTAGGTGGGCCCTTATAAAACGTCGAAAAAGGTGGTTGTTTCCATGGAGAAGAAGCGGCCAGAAACTCCATGGTTACTCTTCCATTCGCGAGATAATCTAGCCCTACGTATGTTAATGCTCAACATTTAAGTATAATTCAGATCATTATCTCGCCACCATTGTTAGAAGTACAGTTAGTGGTGTGAGCGGACAACGGATCTATTTGCAACGTCTTACACGCACTGTGGTCAATCGTGGACGGTGTTTAGGTAATTATATCCAACTGAGACGCTAGCAGTAGTAGCTAGAGCAGATAGGCCGTGGTAACCGCTTACTATCAGCATCCACGCATACTTATATGTATGATGATGATGGATAAAATAGCCAGTCTTCTTACATCGCCACTTCCCATGGGCCTTCGTCATTTTAAGCTTGTTTATACCAATAAGGCGGCAAACAAGCGCCTGATGGTAAGCGGTTACCGCCGCCTATGGACACTTGGAATACCTCGCTCACCTGTACGCTATTTACCCTTCTTTTCTGACGAACTCTATGTTGTATTCCAGGAAAACTCTATGAGTCTCTATTCTAGCCTTCTAGCTTCTCAAGAGAAGCATTAGTCCCTCAGGAAGCTCTGTAATATTTAATAATTACATTACTTTGCCTCAGAGTTCAAGATCATACGTATTCAATATAAATGTATATTGACTAATCCATCAAAGTTCACTCAAACAATCCCATACAAGGGGTGGTTAAAGAATGAACTTTTGTTGATAACATGTTAATAAATGTCCCATAAGTACAAAAGTTCCCGCCGCGCCGCGCGCTACACCTATCGTCAATTGGCGAACTTTGACACAAAACCCCACCTGCACATAGATTAGTCTACGGCGCAGAAGGAATGCTTAATTCTTGCGTTAACATTTACATATACTATCTGTAATTCTTATTTAAACATAAGTTCCAAATAATATTTGTGAAGTAATTAACATCAATCAAACCAAAAGAATATAGGTACTTATTTAGACATACCCTCTTTTCTTCAGAAATATATTTAATTATCGGCATGACAGATGGCGAGTTACTAATTCTAATTTGTTATGTAATATTAGAAATAATATTACATAACAAATTAGAAATTAAATTATGAAAGATATCGCAAAGAAACTCTATAGAACATATGCATGAGGAAGATCATACATTTACAAACGTGAAAGCCTGATCCTCTGTGAACCAATCAGTACGTAGGTAATCATTCCATCGATGTAGCGTTTCTCTTCTGCACTTACCTTCAGAGTATGTGAGCCTCCAATTTGCCGTATTACTAACTCAATATTTACCTATCGACGTCCGCACTTGCCGTGATTCTGTCCTCAACTCGCCGTAAAGTTAGTTCAGTTGGATTTAGAAGTTGGTTTGTGTTTTTGACAATTGTTAGGATGCTATGTGAGGGTTGATTTGTTACAATACGAAGACCGAGAGAAAGTTATATATGAATGAATAAGCGTATGGTCTTCATACGAGTCCGTCGCCGGCTCTCAAGCACGACTATACATACGTCTTCCATGTATCCAGGTTCTCTTCCACTGCACTTAAGTTCACAAAAACTCCCTGGTATAGTTGGGATTCAAACACACCTTTGCGTTGCAAGCGGATGCTCCCACTGCTCTCAATACAACATACATGTATATATTTGCCGGCCTTCTGGTCTAGCGGTCGGAGATCCCGATTGGGTGGCGGGTTCGATACCCGTCAAGGGTAACTAGGTAACCTAGTCTTGAATGCTCTATGTATTCATGTATATCGTTGTCTATTGTGTACATAATACAAGCTTTGCCTAGTTTGGGACTAAGTCAATTTGAGTGGAATTGTCCCAAGGTATATATCATTACACCGAGTACTCCACGGGGTAGGCAGAGAGCGCCATCGCCATTATAAAAATAATGAACATTAATAATCTACATTATTTAAGGAGAACATTGTGAACTCACAAAACCTAATAAAAGTCTTGCACGAAAATCGGCGAAAACACACGAATACTCAAATGTAGAGCGAATCGCCAATCGGATTACGCTATACATGGTATAAAAGACGAAAATTCTCACCCCCTTCCCACCCCACGCGGCAGGAGAGGGGGGACTAATGGCAGTAGCACTCGGATTCATTAGTAAATTAGAAAACGGGATGAGTCCAAAGTTGGAAAATTCAATATCTAATAATGATCCCTCTACCTGTCTATCGATAAGTTGTCAAAATTCTCAAATTACCAAACGCGTGCCCGAATTTGCCAATTCCAATTCACCCAATTGAATTATTTAGTTACGACGATTTGATTTGGTTGCGGATGTTAGTCGCGGGCCCGGCTCGCCTTTTTGTTGTGTTTAAGTAGTTGAATCAATTGATTAGTTGCTTGATTAGTAAACAAGCCGTTTGCCAAACAGGTGGACGCTTTACAGACATACCTAATCTATATCTACCAAGTCCTGATATCACAGAGTTGTACACGTTTTTTAAAGACTTTCTTCTCGGACGTATGCAGGTTTACTTGTAATATTATCCTTCACCGTAAAGCTCGTTGTGTGGCAGAAATAAATGTATCACGTCAAGGCATTAAGAAGACAGAGGAAAAAGAGTTCTCTCTAGCCCTAAATAATAATAATAATATATTTTCTTTTTCTTCTTTTAGTGCCTCTCCATTTAATTAAGGTAGGTTGTCAGTTCAGAAAATGTCTGACCTTCGCACATATTTTCTAAAACGTATAAAATAACTGATTATATCTTCATGCCTTCCCACAAGGGTCCCCAAAAGGGTAGGCAGAGGTTGAGTACTGTAACACACTCTCATTTCGCGGTAGAGATGTTCACAGATGCACTCGTCATCTGACGTTCATCGTCGTTCGTCATCTCAGATGACGAGTGTGTCGCCGTATCTCAAGCACTACTACACATACGTCTTTGAATTGTCACGGCTCTTAATCAATCGTTCTTCAATCTATAAACAGATATCTATCTTTAAATATAAAAAGCACCCCTCATTAAAAGTTTGTTCTTATTAAAACAAGATGTTCCAATACACATTGGAGGATTCACTTAATATCTCAGCGTCAGTTCTCATTTGCGTTCCATCTCCTCCCTTAGAAAAACGCCAAGCCAACGTATTTTCGACAGCCCACGTGAAAATTCGTTAATCCAATATACAGGAGTAATTTAAATAAATTGTTTTTTTTTCTTCGTCAAGGAACTCGAGTGTTTTGTGTTCATTAAAATTGTTTATCGGTGTATTTACCTTCAGTACAATTATTCGTAATATTGTATTTAAAAAGCCGAGGTGGTCGAGTGATGTGAATAGCCGCCTGCAACACAAAACTTGCAAGTTCGAATCCCATATGTATGTAATGTTGAGGGCAGTCATTAGTCACACCACGAGTTTTACGATTAATGAAGACATTGAAAGGAATTCTGCATCCTCTCACCTTCTGACAACATCCACTCTTCGTCGGAGATATGTTTAGGTGCCAACGTGACAGATGGCGAGTGCATCGCCGTTCCTTAATCTCAAGAAATATACGTCTTAACATAAAATACACAGATTATAAAAGTTAACCCTTAAATGTAGCCGCGGGGTGTTCCAGACACCCTTCTTCGGTTGCCGTTCGATACTCGACCCAAACAATAAATATATTGCTCACTAGACCGAGATGAGTAAGCGTAAGCCGCAAAACAATTTTGGTATGCCTTTGATTTTGTGTTCTGAAAAAAATGTTTCCTTTCATCGAAGGAGAGGCAGAGACGCGCCAACTACATTGACCAAAGACTGGAAACGTAATGAGTACTCGAATCCAACGAGCACGTGTGAACTATGGATGAAGCGAAAGAAGGAAGCATGTCTAGAAAGAACTGGCGCTCCACTCTCCCTATTTTTATTTTTTGAAGATGTTTTGAAAAATATATCTTATATAATTGACTAGCTGTGACCCACGGCTTCACCCATGTACAGTTTTATTTCATTTATCTTTTTTTTTCAACAAACAAATCTTGTCTATAATTGCTAATATCCTATTTTATTTCGTAAAAAATGTACTTTCTAATGATGAAAGAATTTTTATAATCGGTCAAATAGTTTTTGACATAAGTCGTAACAAACAAACAAACCAAAGATCTAATCTTTCCACTTTATAATCTATCAATATCAATTTAATTTAGAGTTTTTTTCTCCCAAGAATATATAATATAGACATTATTTACCAATATTTGTTTTAAGAAACTATCAATTGAAACAATTCGAAATTGGAACGTGAAAAATATACAATATCCTTGCGTAGCGTAAGTCACTGTATGTATTGACAGGACAACCCCCTACGGAAGGGAAAACAAAAACCGACCGGGGGCCTAGGAGACCGTTCCCTTATCATATTTATTTTATTTCAATTCGGCACGAATTTAATCCTTTTCCATTAATTAGTGACCGCTCGCCGTGTAATGCGGGGCTACGGGTGACCCTTGCTAGAGTGCGTTAATTTTTCTTCAACGTGCGGTTGGAGGGTTAGCGCGGTGCAAATAGAACACAATACTCTGTTTTTGATTGAGATTTATTGGATTTGAAAATGGAACTTTTTGTTCGAACTTCAATATTAATGGATACTTTTAATTCGAAATTTAGTGCTTATATTGTAATCATATTTTAGAATGCATTTTCATGTTCTCGACTGCAGTGTGATTGTGTATACATTAAAATTATTATTATTAGACGGCTGTGTCATTTGACAGATCCTTAGCAGCCATCATGGTCGATTTCAATTACAGTAGTGTTGCCACCAAAAAATTTTTTTTTACCGTTACCGTGTCGCTCCTGGCGGCTATTTAATGTTAATGGTGGTGTCTTGAGCATCAATAATAAATCATTAAAAGTAACAGTAGCCAACGGTGGAACACTAGAAAATATAAAAATTAACAATTTAATTAGAATGAATGCGTAACGACCAATTACTATGACGCATTGCCGGCTCTAACTGTACACGTGAATTACAATGAGACCAACGTATTATCAACGTACGAACTCCGCAAATCAGACCAAAAGCTTAATTTTATACAAATGTACAATATTTATAAATTCGAATTAGCCACTCTTTTTTGTAATATTAAATCTCCGGTCAAATTTATACCCATTTAACCGATAAGTAATTTTTATATATTACAAACTAATTCTTTTATTAAAAATAAAATTATATATCATTATACCATATAATATTTCCGGGTGCCATACCGTGCTTCCAATGTTTTTGAATGTTTTTAAACAATTGACGAATAATTCGAATTTTGAAAATGTGGTATGTTCTTTTTATTTTTGTTATTTTAGCTCGTCTTTAGCTCATTTTGCATTTGTTCCAGCCAGTAGTATTGCATTTTCTTCTTTCAAAATAAACTGTTCCCTCAACACTATCCTCCTTGTATTACAATTGCGAAAGTTTGCGAGGATGTATGTAAGGCTAGAGAGAGCTGGCGTTCTACCCTCTCTGCCTACCCCGTGTATGTATGTATGTATGAAAGCCGCGAAGCACCTTTGCTTCATCACATCGACGCTTTAAAATACCTCGATACAAAATTATAGCTGACATAAATTTCCAGGGACGGGGAATCGAAGAAAGCACAAATAAATAGAATTCGATTAGTCGGAGACAATGGCTGTCGCTAACAATGAGAGCGATGGCCGGGGTTCGGACCCAATCGGACCGAGATTTGGGATTAATTCCCACCCTCCATAGGAATTAATCAATCAATTGTTTTATTTAATATAATAAACAAAGTTTTGCGGGATTGATTTCAATTTGTGTTTGAATAACGATTGTCAAGTTTTGGAATATTGATTTCGTGGTTATAATGGACTGTGGCTGAGCTGCTGACACTCGCTGAAGCGGGATGGTATCTTTAATGCTCACAATTAATTTTTGTACCACTTTTTTTTGTATTTTAACTTAACTTTGTTATGTACAAAGTGGTTAACAAGGATATCAGTATAGAATAGTAATAATAATAAAGAAAATGATATGTTTTGGCACTAGAATATACGTCTTGTAATTTCTTCTCAAATCTCAAAGATTTCCTCTCTATTTTTTGCTGCGTCGTAAAGCTCATGATCTTATTGCGTATACTTTTCGTAAGTTTCTATACTAGGTACTCGCCTTTTTGGGATAAAAGGTGTACAAATAAAAATCCTATAGGTAAGTTAATCCAACTTATAAACTATCTTATTACCAAATTGTGTTGGCAGCAGAGGGATTAGTCCCATTATGCTGCCACACAGTATAACTCTCCGAAAACAGAGTGGCAACGCGCAAGTGATACTTCGTTATTGTATGCGTAAATAGGCTGTGGTAACCGTTTTCCATCGGGTGGGCCGTATGCTTGTTTGCTACTCTTGTTGTATAAAAAAAAAAAAAAATCATCCCAATTCCATACAGTCGTTCTGGCGTGACTGAGTAACAAACATACCTACTCACAAATGTTCGCATTTAAAGTATTTACTTTTACATACTTACAGTCTTCTTACAGGCATTCCCAATGCAATGCTGAAGGCATATTAATTGAACTTATTCTAATTATCTATACATAGTAGACAATATAGTAGGATCTTTAAGAAAAACTGTCGTTTACTTTATTACCAAATTACATAGAGTACTCGAAACCGACGAGCATGTATGAAGAGATTGATTCAGTGTGGTCGAAGCGAAAGAGGTATGTAAGTGTAGAGAGAACTGGCGCTGTATACTCTCTGCCTACCCCGTTAGGGACTTGGCGTGATGATATGATGATAATGAAGATGACATATACATAGCAGGCTCACTGAGCTCGTCATCTCAGGCAAGACCAAACTAATTCCCATATCAAACCAGATTTCGTTGGAGCACTTTCAAAATAAACCCAAATAGTTTATCAGACTATAAAAGCATTCATTACAGTTACCGTTTTCTAATTAAAACCTCTTCGAATAGAACAAAGAGACTCGCTATCTATTGGTACCATCTAATATAAAATTCGAGTTTGTTTGTGAAATAGTTTAAGTTTAAAGTAATTTTTAGTAATTGTGCTCTCACGACCGACAATTAGTGTAGCGGTGTGCGCAGTTAATGATTCAATGAATACTTATGTGGTATTAAGGTTCATTCTTACCATTTTACTTTTGGCCGTAATTGCATAGTTAATCAGCCACGCTTGTATTGGTCAACACGGGGAGCGCTGCAACGGAGGTGGGATGTCCCTTGTGCGATACCACTGGTATTGCAAGCGTCTATAGGCGGTGGTAACCGCTTACCAGACGGACCGCATGCTTGTATGCCAGCCATAAAATATAAAAAAAACTTATAAGAGCAAACAAGCTAAAGCAAAGCGAAATTATATAATTTCTTCCATTATAGAATTGCCAGGGTTGACTACACCTTCGCGACTTAGGTGATAACATGACAGGTCCATCGCCGTTACTCAAGCACGACTATACATACGCCTTTGAATTGCTTCTCAGACGTATGCAGGTTTCCTCTCGATGTTTTCCTTCACCGTAAAGCTCGTGGTGTGACTAATCACTGTACTTACAAGTTGTATATGTGAAGCTTGAAACTGAAAATGCGGGAATTACATACGGACTGACCTTTTACACTTCTAACTGAATTGCTTACTGCTTAAACATGCCACTAGCTGAACTTTATAAAACGATACTTAAATGTCACAGTTTGGTTGAGACAGTAGCTCAAAGCCAGATGTCCTTCTCAGTTGTGTTACTGTAGAAGGAACATGCATACTCTATTGAAAGCCCCAATAAGTGGAGGTTACGGCTTACCATCATGTGGGCTTGCTTATTTGCCACCTTATCTTAACAAGATGTCTGAATAAAGAAACGCCATTTGACACTTGAGCCACAGCTATAATGAGGCAGTTAAAATAATTCAACTTTCTGTCTAGTTCCCAAGTCAAGCCATAATTAATCAATGTGTATCAAGTGTCCATTGTCTCTGACTATTGACATCGGTTCTCACATTTGGAGAAATAATTATCCAGAAATTCTCAATTATAAAGAGATTTTTGGGTTCGAAGTTTCTCACGGTGACGCGTCACTAAGAGAATGCCTTTGTAAAATCCTACTTATATTTAAAAATTGGGTAGTATAGATGTTTGTAAGATGAATGAAAACATCGAGAGGAAGCCTGCATACGCCTAAGAAGAAATTCAAAGACGTATGTAATATATACGCCTTTGAATTTCTTCTCAGACGTATGCAGGTTACCTCTCGATGTTTTCCTTCACCGTAAAGCTTGGTGACTAATCACTGTACTTAAGTTAAAAAAAACCGAACTAAAAAATAGAAAATAAATTTCGATAATATCTTAAAAAGCGTGGGGTGCATGGTGTCAATAGTTATAAATATTTTATTGACAGATATTAGTAGAGTGATTATCATTTCGGTAATATAAAATATAAAAAATATAAATATAAAAGCACCCCACGCTTTTTAAGATATTATCGAAATTTATTTTCTATTTTTTAGTTCGGTTTTCTATAAAAAGCGTGTTTTTTAGTTTTTTTTAACTACTATTTATTTTCTACTTTTAAGTTATTAGTGTATTGTCATCGGTCCTCGATAAGTCTACAAAGTTTGAACGAAATCTGGCCGTTTAAAGTGGGTCAAAATCGAGCTCAAAGAAGTCGGTTACATACATACATACATACATACAGGTGAAGCTAATATAAAGCGTGTAAAAATGGGGGTAAGGGTACAATTGTTTATATTAACCGGAGATATGTTTGACATAATAGGACTTAACACAGGTAAAACCACGGGCCACAGTAAGTCATTACTAACGAGCTCGGAAATCAAAAGCTATTGCAATATCAAACCTAAAATGCCTTAATTAAGTGCCATAATAAAACATCTGATCACATATTGAAAACCTAAGATTACATCTCCAACATACACGTTTGAATGTGAGGTAAGAGCCGTCATAGACAAGGACTGTCGATTTGTCACAGCGCTATTGCGCAACGTGTGATTTAAGCCATAGACTCAATTGAGCGTGATTGATCATCGTTCGTTGTCTATGAGTCATTTCGCGTCAGTCTTAAGAATAAACGCCCTTGTTTATTGATTGTCCCAATAATCCAAGGGCAGAACTTACGAGATAAGGTCCTTTAGTTGTAATCTAGTCTACTATGATCTTTAATCTTGCTAATATTATAAATGTGAAAGTTTGTAAGTTTGGATGTTTGGATGTTTGCGGTTCTTTCACGACCAAACGGCTGAACCGATTTGGCTGAAAGTTGAAATGGTGATGGCTTGTACCTAGGAATAGGACATAGGCTTCTTTAATCCTGAAAAATTCAAAGTTCTTATATTATAATGTATGATGCTCCTTCACGGCATAGCAGCTGAACCGATTCTAGCAGGAAAATTTTCAAAGCTACTTTTTCGAACTCCACGCGGGCGAAGCTGCGGGCATAAGCTAGTAATATTATAAGATGGAAAGATTTCATTGACAGTATATATACGCCATCCCCCTAGGGTCCCCGAAGGGTAGGCAGAGGTGTGTAGTTAGTACCCATATTAAACTTTTCGCCTTAGAGATTTAATTTATTTTCGAAATAAATCAGTGGAGACTGTGATGAGCGCGTTTACATCAGACGGCAGAGTGGTCTAAAAGAAGAGCTTACGAATATTGAGATCGTAGGTTGGAATACCAGATGGGCAGTTAACGGACATAGGAGGATATACTCTCTCCTACGCTACGCTCTCCTACTATCCCTTAAAGTTGTGAAAAATCGTGAATTAGTTAAATTTAAAATGTTTTCACACTTTAAATATTTAATTAGAAGAGACTGATGAATGTGGACGAAGCGAAAGAGGTATGTAAGTCTAGAGAGAACTGGCGCTCTATACTCTCTGCCTACCCCGTTAGGGACTCGGCGTGATGATATGTATGATATGTATGTATATTTAATTATATATTTTGGCATACATATATACTTTGATTGTTTCCATAAACAATACACTATAACCTTATAAAGATGCAATCTATAAATACGTCACTCAATGCGCTTAGATTTCACTGTTGTAGGGTTGTCAACCGTAACATTTAAAATGCTAACATTGTTAATGCTATAAATTACTTTAAAAATACTTATAAAATACAAAAATGCTAATTTCTTTAACATGAGTAAATTATTTTAACAAAGTTTTTTTAGTAAGTTTGAAAATAAAATGCTTACTTTATTTAATTATAAAGGTCTCAAATGTACCCATTAATTCAGTGAAACGCATAATTTTATGTAAAACTATAAATATTAATTATAATTATAACACAAACAAGACATGAAACAAGTGGCACACAACCTGTGGCAGCCGAGGTATTCGGGTGACAGCCCTATTGCAACAACAATGTGATAATCTAATTATCAGTTCCCACAGTTGGTACCTGTGCGCTTCCTGTACATTGAAGGCTAATCGTTCATCTCACCGGATGTGACGCCGAGCTCGCATCAGAACGATCGATAATATAAGTACTTTGGAATAGGGCTTTGCCATTTTTCATAAAACAAAAAAAAACTTTTTAACCCTCGATATTTATTTTTCTAGACTAATATTCACGTAGTATTTTTAATTATATTGAATGACCTAACTAATTAATACCAAAACATGTCATATGTAAGTAGGTATAAATTAAAGGAAAATATTTCCAACAGTATCTGGCTCGAAGGACCAACAGATTGCATCTGCCCATATTAAATCTGAATATAAGAGAACGGCATAATCATAATGATTTAAAAACTTTCGAATTAAGATAATTATGAATGCGATACTTCACAATGATCTTAGGGGCCTTTCACACGAACGTAGCAAACCGTGACGTTTATAGCAGTCTTCGAATGAGTCAGAGGAGTAAAGCGCGTGGATCATGCGTGCTACGCCCGTTGGGCAGATACCATCTCTAATGCTACACTTGTATCACATGTACTGCTGGCAGTGTAACCAGCCGTGGTGGCCGAGTGGCTCCAGTAGACGTCTACAGCGCAATGATTACAAAGCCAAATCGCGACTGAGCCATTGCGTTTTTGCTTTGCATTGCTTCTTCTTTTTCGACGTTATATAAGTGCCCACCTGGGCCTATGTGAAATAAAAAGATTTTGATTTTGATTTTGCGTTCTGAAAAGATTAAGAAATTCATAGACGTTTGTATAGTTTTTATAAATCCCCACGCCTTCCCACAAGGGTCCCCGAAGAGGTAGGCAGAGTAGGTAGTTTTAAGAGAGGTAGGGCATAACGGGTTTCCCGTTCGAATTCGGAGCTGCCCGACTGGGGCAGGACCTCCACCTTACACAAGTCCGTAGCCAAATAACACAATTTTTTGTGTTATTACGCGGTGAATAAGGTTTCCAGTAATGAGCTCCTTGGGGAGGGGGGAGGATTGTTACATTGTGTTGGAAGCAGAGGGATTAAACCCATTATGCTGCCAACACACTATAACTCTCCGAACACAGAGTGGCAACGCGCAAGTGATAATTCGGTATCGTGAGCGTAAATAGGCTACGGTAACCGTTTCCCATCAGATGGGCCGTATGCTTGTTTGCCACTCTTGTTGTAAAAAAAAAAACTAGCTTAAAGGTGACAGACTCGCCATGTCACCTGTGCCTAGCCTTTTGGAGAGCAAATCCGTTGACGTTTCTCAAACTGTTATTCTCTTTGAATAGATTTCTTACATGTCTTATTTCTAATTCGTATTTGTGGATTAACTACTATTTTATATTGTATCTTCTTCGTATATAATATCCTCTGAGGTAAGCTATCGCCTCAGTAGAGAATAAAAACGGCGTCATATATCGCAATGAATTGTATTACTTTCGCAATGGACATTACGAAGTCTTTTCGTGAGCTATTTTTAAACGATCCTTTCATAACACAGTTACTGAACATTAATTATTAAAAAAATATCCTTAACGTTACACAACTCGGCGACATTGCAAACGAAGTCCAAAAATAGAAAAGTTCTCAAAGTTCCACACTTTAGCAAAACCTTGATGACGTCAATCGCGGCATTGCATAATTAATCATATTTTTACAGGGCTAACGTTCAAATTTACATTATTACAGAGAGCCACGCTGGCCGAGAAGGAAGTGACGACGCTCAAGGAGCAGCTGGCCACCACGAGCCCGACGCCGCTTCAAGCCAACATCCCAAAGACCAATGGCTCCCACATAGAGTCACGTGACCAGTCCACGGAGGCGAGAATCGACAGATACAGCCCCCAGATCAAGGAGGAGAAGGCTCTGGACATTGATGAAGATTTAGATAAAATGGAGATGGCTGCCACGGCGCGGAGTAACAGTACCTCCTCGCGGAGTAGTCCTGTCGGCCCGCAGGGAGGCCACCTGGACTCCGAACTAGCTTCTAAGGAGAAAGAGGTAGGTGGTACTATCAGTACACACAATTTTTATTATTGAGGAAACTTGCATACGTTTGGGAAGTGAATCGATGTTAATACGTAGATTTTTCGTGTTTGCGTGCTTGAGAAACGGCGAAGCACTCGCCATCTGTCACGGTGGCACCTAAAATATATCTTTGGTGGAAAGTGGGCGTGTTATTTGGGGTGTTATTACAAACCCTTACCTGCCTCTTCAGGGAATCTTGTGCGTAGGCGTAGATATAAATGTAGGTAAAAATAAAATGGATCTTCAAAATTCAAACACTTATTTATATAGTTGTTGATATGTGAGAAACGGCAATAGAGTTGGCCATAACTGTGGAGTGGTAAACAAGTTGACGATCCGCCATGTGGTAATCAGTTATCACCGCCTATAGACACTTGCATTACCATGAGTATCGCTCGGTGTTGACCTGCAGGAACCTTTGAAATCCATGCCGTACTCTCAAAGAATACCGCTATATTATTCCGCAACTAGGACGATAATATTAAATCGAATAGATTCGTTCATTCGTACTTCAAATCAATCCAATGATCATTACTTACGAGGATGAGGCGAGCAACAGCTGAGCTACATTTAAGGTCACGCGGTCAACCGTTTAGGAAAGGATGCACTAGCCTTCGTATCGAATGTAACGTATGATCAATAAATCAATTACATGCTCCCCACCACGATGAATTGGATTTGACAGTTGGATCTAGGGGTGGCTCGAGGTCGATGCTTGGTCTAAGAAAAGTAGGTCTTCACAGGTGAGATGACGCACATATATATGACCCTTAGTTGGCACGTCAGAGATGTTAGAGGACCGGCTTTAAAAGAGGAAGCGTGTAAATAGTCTAAATGCAGTTGAGATGCGAAAAATGATATTGGATCGAATCGCCAATGCAAAGATTCACAAAGCAAATGCCAATATGTGTGATTGTAAAGATGAAGAACGGCATGTTACGTTGATTTGGACATAAGAAAGGATTAGTGAAAGATTGACGAAACAGATATGAAGAAAGCGAAAGTGTGTGCAAGAAGAGGCAGAGGAAGATTACGTTCCAAGGAGGTACGCCAGGGTACTCAAGGATATCTATAAAGATATTGATGAATGCTCAGCTATGTAATAAGATACCTATGTACCGCGTGAGCGACTCGCCGATAACATGTATGTTCCGATGACATTAAACCTAAATGACATAAAATATTTTGTAACTTAACGCAAAAATGTACTAAATTCCCTGTCGATACAACACTATCGACAAATGATCGGGTTAGCGCAACACTAGACAAGAGAAACAGGATATGTTCAATGGAATGATTGATCGGCACCAAACGAACGGTAATCCTTACACTTAATAAATATCTCGCTTTATGAGCTATACAGTAGCATTGTTAACTGATGGTTATTGCCCAGTATTTAGGGAAGGGTTGGACAAATTAGCCGGGTTGCGGGAGGACCGGGCGTCAGCCTATTTCAATAAAGAGATGCTGGAGGATTGTCTACGCTTATAGCTGAATGAGATTAGCTGATACGAAACGATCAGTCAGTGTTGTTACTTAACTGTTTATAGTGCAAGCTGTAATTTAGACATTTCAAACAAATATGTACTTTGTTCAATGACGTCGACAATTTATTAAAAGATGCAAACAAATCAATGAGTTTTTGTTCTTCTTCCTGTAAGTACAATGATTAGTCACACCACGAGCTTTACGGTGAAGGAAAACATCGAGAGGAAACCTACATACGTCTGAGAAGCAATTCAAGGGCGTGTATAGTCGTGCTTGAGTAACGGCGATGGACTCACAATTTCGCATTGGTAGCTCGCGAATTATTTCTATTAGAGGTGAGGCAAGTCATGTGGTACAAGATATAATGTCGTGTCTAATTGAGTTCCAATGTAACAATGGCTATTACAGCTCCTCGTGTTTTAAGGTGACAAGGATTACGCTTTAGCTTATCTAGGACTTACTACTTGTTTTCAAATACCCCACCTATTAACGGTGCCAATGTTGGCCAAACTTTCTGACAAACCATGGTGGTCGAGTGGTTTGAGTCGTCTGTCTAAAAATCTAGATTACAGATTCAGACTAATGTGATCGTGCTTGAGTAACGGCGATGGCCTCGCCATATGTCACGTCAGCACCAGGAAAGAGGGTACTACCTATCCACCTCTACCTACCCCTTCGGCGATCCTTGTGGGAAGGTGTGGATCCACCCCGTATTATCTGTAAACAAAATTTAAATAATAATATATCCTCACGCCTTCCCACAAGGGTCCCCGAAGGGGTAGGCAGAGGTGTATAGGTAATACCCACACACCCACTTTCCACCAGAGGTATATTAGGTGCCAACGTGTCAGATGGCGAGTCCATCGCCGTTACTCAAGCACGACTATACATACGCCTTTGAATTTCTTCTCAGACGTATGCAGGTTTCCTCTCGATTTTTTCCTTCACCGTAAAGCTCGTGGTGTGACTAATCACTGTACTTAAGTTCAGAAAAACTCATTGGTACAGTCGGGATTCGAACTTGCGACCTTTGCGTCGCAGGCAACTGCTCGAACCACTCGGCCACCACGGCTCTCCTACAAAATTTAATGTTCTACATATTTTCTACGTCAAGAGTACTCGAAACCGACGAGCACGTATGAAGATACTGATGAATGTGAACGAAGTGAAAGAGGTATGTAAGTCTAGAGAGAACTGGCGCTCTATACTCTCTGCCTACCCCGTTAGGGACCTGGCGTGATGATATGATGATGATGATATATTTTCTTATCGATGTGCCATTCTTTAGAAGCCTTTAGCTGCACGCACACACATTAGTACAGTTAAGAAGTGCACAACTGAAGTGAGAAACACTAGTGATTGACGCCCACCGATCGATCGATCATTCAATATTATCGACACCATCAATTAACGGTAACCGAAGCGGGCGCAACTCTAATTGAGCCCAATAGAGCGGTGCTGCGTTCAATTTCATTTATTTATTTACTCTCATAACCGCCGCCCACGCTGAACCTTCAAGTCATTCCTCAGGACAACTAGGTTGGATGACCTTAGATGACTTCATCAAACCCCGGTATTAGGGGCATATATATCATCACGCCGAATCCCTCATGAGGGACCCATAGAGAGGAGCTAACCTTACTTACCCAGTATCTTAATACATAATCGCTGGCTTCGAGTACTCTTGACATTTCCATCCTTGAGTCTCATCCTTTGGAAGATAATGAATACTGAAAACCGATTTCCAAAAGCTTGCCCTCTCTCAGTCGATGTTACCAAAACACCAAACAAATAGTACGAATAGGATAGGTTTGAACGAAAAACAGTCAAAAAATGTACCCCATCCGTTTCAAGTGTTCCGCGCATCGCCAAAGGCCAGTGCTAGCACAAAGACGTGCTGTAACGAGTACTCATAATGAAAGCATTCATACTTCTCATTACGCCATTGAATTTCCGAAAAGCAAGTGAATTGAAACGCGCTTTGACGCAGCACTCTTCAATTTAGATGAGATATGTAGCTACTAGCATCATTATGCTTACTGCAACGTCTGTATACACTCTTTAAAGGATTTATGGTTTCGTGAAGGAAAAATCTAATATTTGAAATATATATGCGGTACACTCAGAGTAAAGTGTGCAAGAAGAGGCAGAGGAAGACCACGTTCCAAGTACCTGGATCAAATCGATCGGACGCTCAAGGACGGGAACGTCAAGAGTACTCGAAACCAGCGAGCATGTATGAAGAGACTGATGAATGTGGACGAAGCGAAAGATTAGCAAGTCTAGAGTAAACTGGCACTCTAACTCTTTCTGCCTACCCCGTTAGGGACTCGGCCATCTTTATAACACTTTAAGAGTACTAGAAACCGTCGATTTTGAATACTACCCAAGACAAAGTAACTAACTAACTGAATATGAAAATCAGACGTAAAAGGAATGCACCAAGCCAAAACGCAGAACTTAAATTGAAAATACACCTCGACAAAATACTTGAATATTGTACAGACGCCATTGAATCTCGATATTTAAAAGCTGTTATTTGCATTAACGAACGCCTTCGTAAAGCCGATATGGAATTCCTAAACTATCTTAAAAATGCTATGCTATCCAATGCTTGTGTAGTGCCTACAGGCGAGCACACAAAGTGCAGTGACGCCGCAATGCAAACTATTCTCGCGATAATCACAAGCAGAACTAGCCGTAAACAATTTAATAAAGCGACGTAAATGCAAAAGTTTCATAGTACGCCGCTTTTTATGCAAATGCTTGCTCTAGTTCCAGTACAACAAGATCGATGGATATGCCTCGTGTTATATGGTACCTTGAAAAATATTTTCTTATCTGATTGAATATGTTTCTTCGGTGGTTTTTAAAATTTTTAACAATATTAATCTTTCATGTTGAAGCTAGACTAATTGTGCTCACTTTTATATAGTATAGACCAGGTACACTGAGGTGTATCAATTTTCGCTCTGGAACGAATTTCTTACATAGAACTGCCATTGTTTATAAGTTTGATGCTAAAATTGTATTTGAAACATTAGAAATAAGTATTTCTCGATATCAATATGTATACTTCCACTCTTAAATAAAAATAAGGCAGAAGATGCAGCGAAGGTGGTACAGACCTGTAGTCTAAAGAATAAAATTAAACTGTAATTGTATATTTAAAACAAAAAAATTACCCAAAATCTATGTTACGCCGAAAGCTGTGGAAGGCTGGCAGCATTGCCGCGTTTGTAAGGCGCAATGTTCCTTACATTATTATTTATTGAATCAAGTTCCAGAAAGTGAAGACTTTAAAATGTCGACAACAACCAACAACTTTGACAATGCGATTTAAACATCAAAAAATCACAATGCCCACCCGCCATTGGCGTTGGATCGCGCGCTGCTTGCCCATTGTTCGCCATGTTTGCTATGAGTCGATCAACTCTATAGAAGGCCCCGAACTTATTAACCGCAAAGGGACAAACTTTTCCAGTATTTTTCCACCCCTTTTTTCTCCAATTTTTTTTAATTAAGTTTGTGAAAGCGGAGTTCAGATGTTATTCCTTTTTGATGACATTCGATAAACGATTTGTTTCAAAAACTTTTTTCTTATTACGGTTTCTCTGAATTTGTCTTTGATTGGGCACGGGGTTTCATCTAACTTTTTCTTTTAAAATCTGTGGATAACTTTTGGTCGGTCTGCTTTGTGTCACGTTTCTTCATTAACACCATTGACGAAATTTAATTCAACTTTTATTAATCATTAATTGGCCCAAATATTAATTATCTTGATCGTATTCCTATATTCATTAGGCTAGTCTCCCTTCCTTCTTCACGCATACAAATTTGCTGTAACGATAAAGCTATGTACAGTACATGTCAAATTTAGCTATGTTTTTTTATCTTAATAATAGTTTCTGTAAAATATCTCCTAATACAATGTTTCGGAGTAAGGAGTTCCTTTTAATAATTCTGTAGGGAACTGGAACTGAAACTGGAAGGAATGGAACTTTTTGTTTTATTGTATCGTCATTCACAACACCCTTCAACTTTTAGAAGACAACTGTTTATATTGTATATTTTTATCTACACAGAAGGCGTATATTTCTATTTATGTCCATCTGTCATCTATCATGAATTAATCTGTATAACTAGACATTTTTAACTAGACGATTTTCATCTAAGATGGCGATTGTTATAGTACAAATGATTGTACAATATCGCTTGCTTCTGCGCAACTAAATTGACAATCCACGTTTACGATTTAAGAGTCTCTTTGTTCCGCAAAAGTACATGCGAGGTGGTGGTCCTGGTCACCGAAGAGTGGATGTTTGCGGCTTTTCGTTACTCACTGGTTACGCCAAAACAGTCCCACTGCTCGCGCGCAAGTATGCTCAATCCAAGAAGCCAACGTATTCGTAGACTCTCTGCCGTCTCATGTTAATGACTTATTTGTAATTTGTCTTTACTATAGTTTTATTGTTCTTTTCTTTTTCTGTTATCTTTTGTTATGTGTAACTTAATGTATAAACACGTTGTATAGCTGTAAGTAATAAAATAATGCCTTTAATAGTATACAGTGAGACTAAAATACCTGGACATCAAAATAGTGTAAACACAATTCAACATAAGCATGAAAATAAACCAAAACACGTCCATTTAGTATCGGGCGCAACTATTTAATTTCCAAAAGCAATAATATGCGCCAGCGACATAAATCATAAATACCTTTCTTTTTGAGCCGTAAAAACTAACTTTCATCTCTCGCTCATAGATGGCGCTGTACTAAACACCAACTGTAAATTATACTTTAATGTCACTCGAGTACGAGACATGAAAGACTGATGACGCTATTTCGGTACACACCAAAAGGAAAACACTCGAAATTAGTTTATGACGTTTGTCTGTCGTTCGATATATTTTAATTTTGTTATTTTTGGGGCGTGCGTTCGCGTTTCTCTTATTAAGTCCGGTTCGACAGTGAATTATCTTTGAACTGACTTGACTAATGTGCTCTTAGCTTATTATGGGCTAATTCTGTTCGTATTGACATTTATCGATGGTATATATATTGCACGCTATCCGATCCAAGTTGACAAATTCACGAGACAGCTCCGGCGTATTGTCATTCATTGCGTTTAATTTACGAAGGCGTACCAGTGCCAACCGGCATTACTATCTGAAATAGCAACCCTAAATATATCGATGGAGTTATTAACGGCAACCTTAATGCACATATAGATAACACGTTTTATTGCCTTTGTAACTGGTGCAAAACAATATTAACAAGATAGAGCCGTGGTGGTTGAGTGGTTCGAGCATTTGCCTGCGATACAAAGACTGCAAATTCCAATCCCGACTGTACCTATGATTTTTTCTGGAGTTAAGTACAGTGATTAGTCACACCACGAGCTTTACGGTGAAGGTAAACATCGAAAGGAAACCCGCAGTTTGATAAGAAATTTAAAGTATGTATTGTCGTGCTTGAGAAACGGCGATTTACTCGCCATCTGCCACGTTGGTCATCTAAATATATCTCCGGCGAAAGGTGAGGATATGGGTACACGTACACACCTCTGTCTACCTCTGCCGACACTTGTGGGAAGGCGTGGTTAAATATGAAAATATATTAACTATATATTAAAGGCAACATACCACCACCTTACAGAATATCGCAATCAAATTCTGCGATTTCTTGTGGCCAGCATAGTAACCCGTTGTTCATAAAGTCGGCGACAAAAACCTTTAGGACTTTTAGGACCTTTAGAGTGTAATAACTGCATGGCCACCTAAGCTAGAAGAAAAAAAGATTAGTTGAAATACAAGATGCAAGTTCGAAAGATATATGGAGGGCGGTAATAATGACAATGTTGTCGTCAAAGCACATTCAGATCAAACAAAAACATGACCTTTACACGGTCCGATTTCTAAAGTAGTCAATCAAAGAGAAAGCACCAGATACGAGCGTGTACAAGAGGAGCAATCAGACGCCCCATCAGGCATAACCTATCATCTCGTCAGAAATCGGCACGCACGATAATTTAATAGCAAAAAAAAAAAAACCTATCCACGTTGCATTAGAAAAAAGGACAAAAATAAACTTTAAGTACACGGCAGTAAGGCGGACACCAAATTGCCGGCTAGTGATGTCAGTAATTACAGTCGAAACACGCGAGCTAACATGAAAGCAAATGTCAAGCTCACATATTTATTTCCAAGTATTGAATGCTGGGGCCCGTTTCTCGGAAGATGCCGAGTAAACATCATCGTGTCGATGATGAAAGCGATCTGCTTCTTTGTACTGGATGCTGATTATTCCAATTTTAGTTCGGACAAAAAATGACGGCCGCTACGTGATTTGTGTGTACCGTGACCACGGGTGCCGTGACGCCGTGACGCAACCTACGACAGGCTACGGCCGGTACCTACACAGAGTCACTCAGTGTTCCTCTAATCATGTATCTTCACGCCCTTCTACAAGGGTCCCCAAAGGGTACCCACTATCCGCCAGAGATATATTTTAGGTGTGAGATATACAAAAGTGTGTGCAAAAGTGTGTGCAAGAAGAGGCAGAGGAAGGCCACGTTCCAACTACCTGGACCAAATAGATCGGACTCTCAAGGACGGGAACGTTAAGAGTACTCGAAACCGACGAGCATGTATGAAGAGACTGATGAATGTGGACGAAGCGAAAGAGGTATGTAAGTCTAGAGAGAACTGGCGCTCTATACTCTCTGCCTACCCCGTTAGGGACTCGGCGTGATGATATGTATGTATGTATGTATATTTTAGGTGCCATACGTTACTCTAGCATGGCTTAAATCTCGAAAACAAAATAAAACAACTACATACTAACGACAAAAGAAGAAAAGATAAATAATAAAAAATTTAAAGAACCAAGTCTCTGATCATCATGTCAGAGGAACAAAAGCGTAAAACACAAAGAAAAAAAAACTCTAGGTGTTTTCCTTCACCCTAAAGTTCATGGTGTGTCTAAACTGTTCTTAAGTTCAGAAAAACTCATTAGTACAGCCGTGATTGGAACTTGCAATTTTTGTATTGCAGGCTACTCGAACCACTCTGCCACCAGGGTTTCTTATATATTACTCTAATAACCTCATAATTAGCTAAAACCAAGTCTCGCTCCTCGTCTGATTCGTCCCGGTGTATTAATACACAGCCCGCGTCGATATTCAGAAGCCGACTTGATAGATTCATAGCAGCGAACATCAAAGACGGAACATTAATCATAACTCACATCAATCGCCGGTGGAACAGTTCTGTTTTTATTGTAAATCAGTATTAAAAAGCGACAGTATAAGCATATGAATCAAACGTACGCCTGGAGACGTCACGGTGCGCGATAAATTCGTGAAATGTAAATAAAAAAGTAGCGGCGCGATGAGACCACCCTGCGGTACACCTGTTGAGTCTATTAGCGCGCGGACATCGCACGGAACTGCGATACCATCGAGGTGCGGCTTCCAAAGAAATCGCCGCTCGTTAATCAATTTACGCGATGCGTTAAGAAAAATCTGAACGATCGAGCGAACCGCGCGCACAGATAGAGGATCAGACGAATGGGTCTCCGCGCAAATTGGCCGTAGAATGTTCATTTTTAAACCTTCAGTAGGTGTTAGTACATTCGAGCTCCGGCGAACTAATAAAACTATACTTCCTACGAAGTGATATTTATGTGTGCAATACGTCTGGCATCCATCTTTTTACGATCGTCAACAGTTACATATTTAATGTTCGATGTTTATCAACAATTCTTTCTTATGCAGGTTTTAGTGGCGCCGTAAATTATTTATCATCAAAGACGCGCTTATTTTCGAACTTTTGTTTCTCTCTCGGTGATTCTTGCCTAGTGCTGACGTCATTGGCATTATTAAGTAAACGGCGAATAATTTATTTGCAAAAATGCCTACCATCAAAGTTAGCTCCCACTGCTATCGAACACTACAGTTTAGACACTGGCTCTATTAACGGATCCTTAGTTATAATGACATCACTATGTACATATACTTTAGTCACATTGTTTGTCAGAGCCGTGTACATAACTGACTCACCCTGAAAACGTGTGAAACACTGAAACATTGCCATTTTAGTGGTATGAAAATGTTTTTTGACACGCCATTGCTGAACAATTACTTCGACTCAATCTGGAAGCGTTTGTAAGTTTTTCGTCAAAAGCTCTCATCTTTGTCCGGAGCTGTTTCATGTTTTAATAAGATACATCTGTTACAACTATATTTTGGGATATCGCCTTTGAGATGTCATATTGGGGAGGAACAGCATTGATATTTGGTTACTTGAGAGTGTGTTTGTTATGTTTGACAAAACTCGACTCTATTACGATGAGATAAAGCTTATAAATTGCATGATCACATGGAGTACGTACACCTTTCATGCGGGTTGTGTTTTTACTGGATGTTTCATCGGACTCATCGCCAGCTGAGTGGATCAAAGTGGTGATATCAATACAAATATTTTCCTTTGAATATATTTCGCTCCGGAGTGACTAAGAACAATAATCTTGCAGCAATTAGCGCTGTTAATATTTGTTTGATTTATTTATTAACACTGTTATGCTGAAATTTTGTTTTATTTACTGACGCATTCGCTAATTTTGCTCTTATCGCCGCGATAATTGGGCTTACTGAAGACGAGGCTGTATCAAACGTCAATGCGGCACCAACAATACACGTACATGTAGAAAAGTATATATACATTAAATGTTATACTGAATACTTAACGTGTAATAAACTAGAAAGTAATAAAGGTACCTCTTCAGATCCAAAAGACTCCGAAGATCGAAGTTCTAAAAATTTTATGAATAAAGTAGAAAAGTAAAATGATTAGCCAAATTATACGACATGACAGCTCCTTTGACGATATCTTAAAAGGAAAGGGAGGAAGAGAGAGGGGTCTTCTGTGCCGTATTGAGAGGTCAAAAAGAGAGAACTATGTTGAACAAAGGAGTTGCATCAGAGCCGAACTCTTAAAATGCACCAGGAT
Source organism: Drepana falcataria (assembly GCA_945859725.1). NCBI lineage: Eukaryota > Metazoa > Arthropoda > Insecta > Lepidoptera > Drepanidae > Drepana > Drepana falcataria. Next base: position 685,592 of record OX243941.1, on the reverse strand, counting down.
GTTACTTTGGCTTTAAAGTTGATATTACAATAGAATTCATCATTTTAGCTGGCTAGCTAGCTGATAGTAGCTATACTATTTGATTTCATTTGTTAATCTGTTCGTTTTCCAGCAAAAGATCTATCCCTGTGCCAAATTTCAGCCAGTCCTGTACATCCTAACAAACTTTCGCATCAATGACATTTGTGGGAATTTAATACCGGGATCAAATCGCAATTTTCAAACAATCAGTATCTACTAGGCTTTGTCCCCAATAAGCACCGCGGTGACCGATTCATCAGGCAAATTAACAAGTTGATCACTTATTGAATTATGTATGTAGTTGTAATTAGTTCGATCTCAATGGCGGATGGCATCAATATTAATTTGTAATTACACTGTCGCGCCTTCGTCGATGATTAGTTTCCGAACGCGTTCAAGTGTTTGATTAATCTTTAATGCCATTATTATATATTCATTGCGATCATGTTTTTGCTTCGTTTCACCCATTATCGTCACGCAATGGTCTTATATTGATATTTTTTAATTTTGCTACAAAATGGCATCGAAATTTGACATCTATTTATTGCTAGATAAGTTTGGTAATAGCGCTGAACTCGTTATTAATCTGCTTTGGAGAGATTTGAAGCCATCAGCGGATTGTTGTAAAACGTCTTTTGAGCGAGATCTCTCCTTCGATACAAGAAAAAAATCTCAGTACTCAGTATATCTAATACTGAATAGAATGCATTCTACCCGACTACGGCGAAGCCAAAAGTATGGGTTATGATTTTAGTAGTCTATATATACGTTTGTGTTTCTTGTAGAGCTACTGCCTACCTTTTCGGGGACCCTTGTCGGAAGACGTGTGGATATAAGATTTACTTCATAAAGAGGAAAATTACAACTTAATCTTAATTCTGTATAAATTACTCTGTCCGTTTGTTTGCAATCTTATTACGACAAGCCTTTGTAAGTTGTAGGTCGGTGAGCTAAATGTACAATTTAAACAGACAAAGCCTGGAGAGTAAACCTAGTATGCAATACAATAAGTGTGACGGGAATAAGTCTGTTTCGATTGAACAAAAATCAACCTTATTACTTGTAACAAAAGGCTTACACTAAAAAGTTGTTACGCATTTTCTCAAAACTCATACAAACACATCTATAAACGTGTACACGCAATTATCATCAAGACTAATAAACAATCTTGGTTGCAAGATTACCACCTCTTATAGGAATGCAAGCTAACATAATTATTTGTATCTTATTTCACATCAGATAGGAATCAATTTCCAATAACATCGATTAATCCGCTATTAGAACCGTCTATCAGTTGCAATTTGTGCTGTAACTACTTGCGTATAGAGTCTATATTAAATTGATCGATGGTACCACATGTTAGTCGCACGTGTGGAGAATATGTCAATTCATTACAAACTTTGTGTCGCATACGAGATGATTTGTGACATATTATGGGCATAATGGCGTGTCTGTTTGCGTGTTAGAAGGGTATTGTTAGATAGGTAACAGAATTCTGAGTAATTGACGAATTTCTATCGCGGCATAACATAGCACACTGTTTGATTAATTTAGGTTAGTTAATTGTTAGCGTACTGTGTATGGCTTATCTGTGAGATAACAGTTACAATGAATCCGTTTTTAGTGCTATAGAAAAAAAAAATTATTGATTGATCAATACGTTTGAGATGAAGTTCGTATGTATAGTTATGCTTGAGTTATGGCGATGGACTCGCCATCTGTGACGTTGGCACCTAATGTACCTCTGGCGGAAAGTGGGTGTGTGGGTATTACCTATACACCTCTGCCTACCCCTTCGGGGACCCTTGTGGGAAGGCGTGAGGATATATTATTATATTATTTAACAATCAAGACAACTCTACTCTCTCTGCCTACCCCGTTAGGGACTTGCGTGATGATATGTATGTATGATCCACCAGAGGAAAAGCATGAAAGCATGGACGCTTTTGCAACACCAGGGGTGCTATCGCTCGCGCACTGCAGACCCTGCAGGTATCCCCCCCCTCCCTTCTTGAAGAACTCCCTATTGTACGCTCTATGGAAAACCTCAACCCCTAGTACCTACATCTCGGAGAACCACTTACACCGAACAATATTTTTATGAAAATTAATATGCATAAATCAATCAGTAGAAAATACTCCCCAGTGGTTCTCAATATTTTTCACTTCACCCCAAAGAATTAATATTCTGTTGTAAAAAAACATCGTTACGAAACAATAGGTGTTGTTAATTTACTCATTAAGGATTCATGGGGTGTCCTCCCCCACCCCCACCGCTCCTCCACCGAGAGGGTGACGTAGTTTAGAAATTCTGAATATTAATATCGGTATCCTTTTGATAGGCACCTTTTATTTCGCTATGGAACAGGCATTTGTAGAATTTGTTTGATTATGTAATGCCGTATCGAGATTTTCATATATTTTGTTTGAAATATTCTTCAAAGGTTTTGATTAATACGCTGCCCTTGTGGCGCTCGAAATAAGGATCACAATCGTCGAGCTAATAATTGTTACAAAGCGCGATCTATGTGATAAATAAATCATATTTTTTTCAGTATTCAGTATACAGTAAAGGACAAAACAACAGATAATTTTATTACTCCGATTGACAATAACGTCTGACCACGTGTCGGGGGTCAGAACCGGTTTGAACCGGTTCTTAATAAAACGCCATTCAATCGAAAATATCCGATTTTTTAAGCAGTCAACTTTAAATCTACCAAGCGATTACCAACTTTATTGTAGCGGATGGAAAGTTTAAAATACCTTATGTTGGTTTGCCAACGTGTGTCCACTATAAATCTACGCAGATGTCCAGCTGGCTTAATCGAAGCAAATCTATTGATACGGGCTTTTGTCCACGGTTTTATTCGTGACCCTATTTTTATTGATAAATCTACAATAACCGCCTGAGCTGAAATCTTTTGACACAATACAACTATGTGGGTTTTAAAAAAATATACATTATTATTATTACATATATAAGTGCTTTGGCTATATAACTGTCAGCTTATATAATGTATATGTTCATAAAATAAAATCAAATACTAGAGAAATCGAAATATCTATATGAAATATATATTCTAGATTTTTGGGTGAAACAAACATTCTCACAAACTTCGTATTTATAATACATATATACGTACATATCATCACGCCAAGTCCCTAACGGGGTAGGCAGAGAGTATAGAGCGCCAGTTCTCTCTAGACTTACATACCTCTTTCGCTTCGTCCACATTCATCAGTCTCTTCATACATGCTCGTCGGTTTCGAGTACTCTTAACGTTCCCGTCCTTGAGAGTCCGATCGATTTGATCCAGGTAGTTGGAACGTGGCCTTCCTCTGCCTCTTCTTGCACACACTTTTGCTTTGTATATCTGTTTCGTCAATCTTTCTTCACTCATCCTTTCTATGTGTCCAAACCAACGTAACATGCCTTTCTTCATCTTTACAATCGCGCCCTCATTCACGCCAGTTGATTTGCGAATCTCTTCATTGCGGTATTTATAATATTAATAGAATAATATAAATATACACCTCTGCATACCTGCATATCATACCTGCATACTTTCGGGGACCCTTGTGGGAATGCGTGAAGATATATAAAAATACATTTAAAGAGACTGAGTTCTTTTGTACGCGGTAATATTTATAATATAATGTAATAATAATAATATATCCTCACGCCTTCCCACAAGGGTCCCCGAAGGGGTAGGCAGAGGTATATAGGTAATACCCACACACCCACTTTCCGCCAGAGGTGGTAATATAAAGCACTATTTATTAATTTAAAAAAATGTTTATCTACTATAGGGCTACATCATCATACTACTGTCCAGTGTACAAGGTATCATATGCATATGTATATGTAAATAACGCGAATAAAACCACGAGACAGGGTTACTATTAAAAATAACAGAAATTTGCGAATCATCAATGAGCTTAATCGGACAAAAATGCAGCGTCGCAACGCAAAAAAAAAAATAAAAAAAGAATCAATAGAACTCTTTGCCGTTCGTTTGAAACAAAGGCGTCAGAGATACCCTAGAATAAATTACGTGTTTTTTTTAACACTTCATTGTTGAAGATATCGTTAATATTAATTTTTTGACGCGGAACCGACCGACGCGTAAATATTCCTTTTAATTCGGCGCTTTGTTATTTTAATGGACGGTTTCAATACCCGGCCCTTTGTAGCAGTAAGGGCACTTAGCACCTAGGCACATATAAATATATCTTAATATATATAAATTACGTGTCACGTTGTTTGTCCGCAATGGGGTCCTAAACTACTTAACCGATTTCAATCAAATTTGCACACCGTGTGCAGTTTGATCCAACTTAAAAGATAGGGTAGCTTACATCACAATTGGACCCGATCGGTGGCGAAGTTTAACTTTTTCCCACGGGCGAAGCTGGGCGGGACGGCTAGTATATGTATTTATTCAAACTAAACATACACACCCCCCATTTTTCCTTCCACTACTAGACTATTACCGCTCCTATAGGTATAATGTATGTTATTCTGATAAATAAATATCACATAAATAAGAGGAACACACATTTGACAAGAAATTCAAAGATTATAGTCGTGATTGTCAAACGGCGATGGGCTCACCATCTGTCACGCTGGCACCTAAACATGAACATCATAAAGTTGTGTCCTTCACGGGAGGCAGAGAGTAGAACGCCAGTCTCTAGACTTACCTACATATCCCTTTCGCTTCAATAGTAGTGAAGCAATCTTACGATGTACTGATAAGAATACTTTAATAAAATGATGTAATAGGGAACACGTGTAAAAATCTATTTGAGAATGTGGCATTTGGCATAAACAATCGATAATTTACGTATGATGATTTAGATGACGTTAAGTCATTGGCCCGGCTTATCGGTTTGGGGTCAATTTCTGTTCCTTTACAATATTTAGTTGAGCGAACTCGTATTATCTCAAACTGTGGCGCTCAAACTTTACTTGCACGAATCTGACGATGACGAATTAAAAAAAAATGTTTTTTAAACAACGTATGTAGGTGTGTAAACCTGCTTGGTGAACGATATCAACTGTTAAAATGAATGAATGAAGAAATAATTTTACATTCACGAAATTCCTTTTTTGAAAGAGTACACGCATGCAGACATGAATTTTAATGAGATAAAACTCGAAAAATAATTTATAAACTTTATATTCTTAAAGTTACAAAACAATAAATACTTATCTATTCAATGTATAATTATGTAACCTTTTTATCAATTTAATTATACCTAGTACGTATAAAATGGGAATCAATTACAAAGACGCAGAACTTTGAGAGCCGTAACCGATCAATATATACATTATTGCTGGCAGATAATAATTTATATAACATTCTTTTTTTGTGACATTTAAAAACAAATTTCCGCCACAAGTATTTGGGCGCTCTGTGCGATAAGTTGCATCCGTCCAGCCAATGTGATACTAGTGATTGTTGTGTGTGGGTGCCGCTTAAACAACACTGCATTGTAAACAAACAAGGTATATAAAGAATATATATAAAAAGGGTGTGCAAGAAGAGGCAGAGGAAGGCCACGTTCCAACTACCTGGATCAAATAGATCGGACTCTCAAGGACGGGAACGTTAAGAGTACTCGAAACCGACGAGGAAGTATGAAGAGACTGATGAATGTGGACGAAGCGAAAGAGGTATGTAAGTCTAGAGAGAACTGGCGCTTTATAGTCTCTCTGCCTACCCCGTTAGGGACTTGGCGTGATGATATGTATGTATGTATATAAATAATTCCTAGTACTGCAATTAACAGCCGCGGTGGCCGAGTGGTTCGAGTAGTTGCAACACAAAGATTGAAAGTTCGAATCCCGACTGTACCAATGAGTTTTTTCTAACTTAAGTACAGTGATCAGTCACACCACGAGCTTTACGGTGAAGGAAAACATCGAGAGGGAACCTGCATACGTTTGAGTAGGTATTCGAAGGCGAAGTCGTGCTTGAGTAACGGCGATGGACTTGCCATCTGTCAGTCTCTGACGGAAAGTGGATGTGTAGGTACTGCCTACCCCTTCGGGGAGCCTTGTGGGAAGCCGTGAAGATCCATACAACTATGCCCCGCCGTGTCACTCGCGTAAAATGTATTATATATAATATATTTTTATTGTATTAGTGATTGGTTGATACATCTTTTCGGGATTAAATCATATCCTATGTGTAAATCTAGCTAATAATCTATCTCTGTATCAAATTCCATCCAATTCAATTCAGCAAATTTTAAGTAAATAGGGACAAATATCCTCACGAACTTCGCATTAAAAATGCATGACATACATACATCATCATGTTATTATATATATATATATATATCCTCACGCCTTCCCACAAGGGTCCCCGAAGGGGTAGGCAGAGGTGTATAGGTAATACCCACACACCCACTTTCCGCCAGAGGTATATTAGGTGCCAACGTGACAGATGGCGAGTCCATCGCCGTTACTCAAGCACGACTACACATACGCCTTTGAATTTCTTCTCAGACGTATGCCGGGTTTCCTCTCGATGTTTTCCTTCACCGTAAAGCTCGTGGTGTGACTAATCACTGTACTTAAGTTTTAGAAAAACTCATTGGTACAGTCGGGATTCGAACTTGCGACCTTTGCGTCGCAGGCCACTGCTCGAACCACTCGGCCACCACGGCCACTTGTTATTCTATAAAAACACAAATTTAATCAATTTAACATGGGGCTCTAATTAAGCAGGTGTCCACAATGGGACGCTATAATAGTGTGTAGGACGCCTTGCAATGTTTTCCCTTATATTCCAGATACATATCCATCAAAGTGATTCATACTAATTCCAACTAATGTCTATTGTTATAAATCCTTGCATTAATTTAACGACAAACCATTTGCCGAACTATCCTTGTGAGGACTCGATAGATCGGTTTGACAACGTCACAATCGAACGGGAACGCTTCTTGGAAAATCAACCTATGTGGTAAAGAATTACAGTGTGTTATTGATTGTGGGCAATTTGTGTGCTGTGTGTTATGGTTTGTTTATTTAAAGCTCTCAATCGATCTTGGATTTTATTCGAAGATAGCTAGAGATTAATGTTGTGTTATGTAGTTTAATGAAATGCTTAGAATTAAACAACATGAACCCTATTTTTACATGCAATCGATACTACTCATATAACTGTAAATGCGAAAGTTTGAACGGCTGAACAAAGTTGGATGAAATTCGGCACAGGGATAGATAGCTTTTTTCTTGAAAAATTAACTACTTTTAACGGGTGAAACCGCGGGACACGCCAAGTTGTTAAATCTCGTGACATCTATTAACCAAGAAAATAAGTACAAAGAATATATGTACCTATGTAAAGTATTCAAAAATAAATCGCACGTACCGATTCGCTGAGGTATATTTGCGCAAATTTTCTCCACAAGCGGCGCAGTTGTCCAAAGGCTGCGTGGATAATGTAGGTACCTGCCGTAGATAATGGGGTTCGATTCCGCGGGAAGCGGCCTCGTGTAATACCCATATTTATACACGATTCACTAGGTATTATTATCGTTATGCTATGTTGTTAACTTTTTTGTCTAGGTTTTTGCGTTGGCATTTTTTTTTTAGTTTTTGTGACAATTTTTTGTTTTTTAAGTAGATGACTCGCAAATTTTGACGTTTTTATCGAAATATATTCTCCTATTCAAAATAACATAACACTGTATAAATTAGACATTCGGTTTTTTTTTAAAATAATGGTCCCGCCCTGGCTAGTTAAAAAAAATCTGACGATAATAGCGCCACCTATCAGGCCCAATTATTCTACGTCTTAATCCAACTAATCGTCTATCTCTGTGCAAAATTTCATCCAATTCTGATCAGTAATAAGTAGTTTTGGTCGAGAAAGAGGTAAAAACATCCTCAAAAACTTTCGTATTAATATTGTTTGAACAAAGTTTGTGACCAACACATAGTACTAGAAATATTGTCCCAAACATTTTGGCCAATATTCCAAATTTGAAAATCCCACTGTATCCCCACTTTGTCACTCCAACCCCTCGATAATTGAGAGAGCTTCCCTGTAACAACCTTCGATTATTTATTTAAGACTTTTGCCACCTGAGGTTACAAAAAAACTAAGCACTAATTATTGGCAGTGGTGCTTAAAAGTATACTTTATTTAAACGCAGCTATGGTCGGGAATTGATTAGCTGCTCTGATCACTTCTGTTAAAGATCTGGTATTCGGGGAAAAAAGCAATCAAACTGCGGTTTTCCTTCGGGGTGATTTGATTTAATTTATTTAGTCGAAGCTTTGTACGGTTCCTTTTATGAATTGTTTTACTTGGAAAAAAAATATTTCAAAATTCGAACGTAGATATTTAACGGACGATCTAATGTTATTTAGGGATTCGTTTTAGTTTTGGTAAATGTTCGCGAATGTACTTATGTAGCACAGGTACGTGATAATGCGTTCTGTACCAAACAGTGTGAACGAACAAAGTATAGTCGCGAGCATAAGTTTTTTATTATATAGAGCCGTGGTGGCCGAGTGGTTCGAGCAGTTGCCTGCGACGCAAAGGTCGCAAGTTCGAATCCCGACTGTACCAATGAGTTTTTCTGAACTTAAGTAGAGTGATTAGTCACACCACGAGCTTTACGGTGAAGGAAAACATCGAGAGGAAACCTGCATACGTCTGAGTAGAAATTCAAAGGCGTATGTATAGTCGTGCTTGAGTAACGGCGATGGACTCGCCATCTGTCACGTTTGCACCTAATATACCTCTGGCGGAAAGTGGGTGTGTGGGTATTACCTATACACCTCTGCCTACCCCTTCGGGAACCCTTGTGGGAAGGCGTGAGGATATATTATATAATTATTATATATTTGTTTTCCATACTAGTTTTATTAACTTACGATATGGATGACACCACAAGTCCGTCACAGCGTAAACAAAAAAAATAAAACGTTAAGGGAAAACCTGCATACGCTACGTAAGGAATTCAAAGGCTTATGAATAGGCATACTTGAGTAACGGCGATGGACTCGCCATCCTCTGCCTACGCCTTCGAGGACTCTCGTTGGAAAGCGAGAAAAATGTGTTTAAAAAAATTTTTTTTTTTATTTCTGTCAAAAAAAAAATCTATCTCATTCTTGATCTCTTCACTAACGCTATTTTCTTCTAAATACATCCATTGTTGGAGCATAATTCCAAGTGGGAGGCTGCATGCAATCGCCGATACACAATTAAAGGAGCCGAAACAAGGAGCGTGTACCAATGTTAAGACGAATGTTGCGGAAAATTCCCCCCAGCCTCCCCCAGGGACGCCTGATTTACGATTGCACGAGAGATGCTTGTTTTTTTTAAGTTTTGCTTTTATTTATTACACCTCTTTTGTTTTTGAAATTTAAAAAAAATATTATAATATATGAGCCGTGGTGGCCGAGTGGTTCGAGCAGTTGCCTGCGACGCAAAGGTCGCAAGTTCGAATCCCGACTGTACCAATGAGTTTTTCTGAACTTAAGTACAGTGATTAGTCACACCACGAGCTTTACGGTGACGGAAAACATCGAGAGGAAACCTACATACGTCTGAGAAGAAATTCAAAGGCGTATGTATAGTCGTGCCTGAGTAACGGCGATGGACTCGCCATCTGTCACGTTGGCACCTAATATACCTCTGGCGGAAAGTGGGTGTGTGGGTATTACCTAAACACCTCTGCCTACCCCTTCGGGGACCCTTGTGGGAAGGCGTGAGGATATATTATTATATATTATATTATTATAAAAAATTTATTTATTTTCATTTTTAAAGCTATGACGCCAATTTGCTTTCATGGCGGGTGCTAGTGTCGCATACCTCAAAGCATACGGAACTTTTTGGTAGTTTAAAAAAATATACTATAGTTATTTAATTCCAATGTATACAACGTCCAATCCAATAGTATTAATTCTTTAAAAAATATATGAATCACATCTTCAAGATGATCATACAATAAATTATTATAACCAATAATAATTATTTCGTACATTTGGCAACCCTATCTCCCCTATTCGGCGTTTTCTTTCTCTAATTGATAATTCTTCCGATCCCTCATCGGAGCTGGAATAATACAATTAATTCCTTATGGCAGCCTACTTATAAATTTCTTGGCAGCCCTTATTAGGGAGCGCACACATGCGGCTACAAGACCCTTCATACAGAACTAAGGTACAATACCATTGACCGAAGCCACTTAAACATGCGCCATTGAACCTTCTGTAAGCTCATTCAAAGTTTTATTTACAATTCTGGTTATATTAGAAGAAGCATGACATGCGTAATAACATTAAATGCAATGTAGAGAATCGCAACTGGCGTGAACGAGAGTGTGATTGTAAAGATGAAGATAGGCATGTTACGTTGGTGTGGACATAAAGAAAGGCTGAGTGAAGAAACATTGACGAAGCAGAAGAAAGTGTATGCAAGAAGTGGAAATGTGTACAAATCGCGTGCACTTAACTAAACTAAACATGCTTCCCTGGTACCACGTACAGTGACAATTTGAAACTCGAGTCATTTATTGTGTGTGTAAGGCAAGTTACGTTGGTTTGGACAGATAGAGAGGATGAGTGAAGAAAGATTGACGAAGCAGATATACAAAGCAAAAGTGTGTGCAAGAAGAGGCAGAGGAAGACTTCAAACTACCTGGATCAAATCGATCCCGTCGTCAAGAGGACGAAACCGACGAGGTTGTTAAAGACAAATTTCGCATTTATGTATAATATTATCGTAATCCATGGTATCCCAGTACAATGTAGAGTCTTCCTGAGCGCATACACCCGACAAGCCCAGTAATTGTACGCAGGGCGCGCTTCTTTGTGCTCGACATCGGAACAAAAACACGCTTAAATATATTTATTCCTCACAATTATCCGATCTTAAGATACACATGTGTGTGGCGTGTATTCCTTCCACGACTTCGTCCGCACGGAATATAACATTACTGTTATTGTTGACTTACTTAAAGAGCCGTGGTGGCCGAGTAGTTCGAGCAGTTGCCTGCGACGCAAAGGTCGCAAGTTCGAATCCCGACTGTACCAATGAGTTTTTCTGAACTTAAGAACAGTGATTTGAAAGAGAAGTGAAATTCAAAGGCGTATGTATAGTCGTGCTTGAGTAACAGCGATGGACTCGCAATCTGTCACGTTGGCACCTAATATACCTCTGGCGGAAAGTGGGTGTGTGGGTATTACCTATACACCTCTGCCTACCCCTTCGGGGATCCTTGTGGGAAGGCGTGAGGATACTTAAATAAAAGTAGCCTTTGTTATTCCGTTTTACATCAGCTATCTGCCAGTGATAGTCTCGTCAAAATCGGTCCAGTCGTTTCAGAGATTAGCCGGAACAAAATGACATGTATATATACACCCAGATGCATTTAGTAAAAAGCGGTTATGTTAATTTTCCAATTTTATTTACTTGTATAGCTGAACACGTCAAACTTTGTGAAAATACGATTGACCACCTCATTTCGATCTCCGACGGGTAGGCAGACACAGCACCCTCTTTTTGAGGAATATTTGGATGCCAACGTGACAGCCGAAGGATCGGATTCGCAAATCACGAGTATATGAGTTTCTTGTCTAACTGTACTGTATTGTAGCTCATACATTAGGAAGTATGTAATCGTTTCATAATAAATTCTGTCGTGTAATTATAAAATCGTTTATAAATACAGTTCACAAATTCACAATATTATGAATTAAAACGTAAGATAACAGATTAGCAAAATGTTAAATCATTCGAAATTTAAACGCGGAATGTCTTGTTCGATTGAGTTGCCAACGAACAAAGTCCAATTGGCAAGTACCCGACCGTATAAAATGTATTAATCGCTTCTCTTTTCAAATCGATTACTCCGATAATTCGGTTTTATAAATTTGGCGGCAGACGACGCCACTTTCCAGCTGGTTACATTCCCTGGCCCCTTACAGATTTGTGACTTTAAGCAATTATGGATCGGTGCTGCCATATACAAGCTGTACTTCTTCAAATTCATTTATTTTAAGATTACAAATCATAGAGATATTCCATAAATCGACTGATTACAGTGAAGTACAGTGATTAGTCACACCACGAGCTTTACGGTGAAGGAAAACATGGAGAGGAAACCTGCATACGTCTGAGAGGAAATTCAAAGGCCTATGTATAGTAGTGCTTGAGTAACGGCGATGGACTCGCCATCTGTCATGTTGGCACCTAAAATATATCTGGCGGAAAGTGGGTGTGTGGGTACTTTTAAATGCCTTCGTTTTGTTAAAACAATACAATTTTATAATTTTACTGGTTCCCAAGCGTTATATCACTATTTGTCTGTGTTGATCACTTGCATTAAGATTGCTTCGGCATTTTAAATCCATTTAATCGTTTTTCTTTTGTTGCAGGTAAGCTGAAGTTTTGACAAATTATGTAAGTGAGGACGATACATCAAGTACTTAATAGACGTCCGGCGATATCTAATTGAATGATAACGCACAATCGAAACATTAAATACTCCCACTCGATTCGAATAACCGACGAACAGTTTGTCAATCGATTCAAATGCCGAGCATTTAACCGTTGGGTAATCTCGAAACGTCAAACAATCACCGAATCGCGTGTCTAAAAAAGCTTCCATTTTTAAAAGAGGCTTTATCGACTGTCACTTGCGTTGATAAACTTGAATGGAACACTGGCCGGCTCGAAACGTCACCCTGGAAGTGAACGAAGAACGAGTGACCAAATTCGTTCCTCATTCTTTATTTGAAATGTTTTTTTGTTTATTTTCACCCTTCGAACAGAAAGACGTAGATTTCCACACTCATTATTCGATCGCAGCCATTCCCTGTTTCCGAATCATAAAGTGTCAATAAAAGAAAACGCTAAACGACCCCATCTGCATATTCGCGCAGTTAAAACTTGAAAAGAAAAATACACAAAATAATTATCAAGCGATACGAAACGGAATTAATAACCCGTTCAGAGCTCAAGCACTGCTACGTATTATTGTTGTTTTCGTGATCGATTTTGTTTCTCGCCGACGTTTATTGTTCTATGAACGATAATTAGAATAGAACATCGGTATAATACATTTCAAAATTATACAATCTGCCGTTACAAAGATTTTTAAGCAGACCAACATTAAAACCTCTTTTTATTGTCCTCAACTTACATAAATGAATAAAAATATATTTATATTATATAAAAATATACAATAATATTATATGTCGACAGATTGGCCGAAAAATAATCGAACTGTCTAACTTGTCAGTTTGAATATGTTCCAAATGAAGTTCCGTTCCAAATTCAAATAACTGAACCCTTTCGCCGCCTCTCGTACAACTCAAATATAATCGTAACAGGAGACTATCGATTTCTCATTATGATTCGTTGTCATTAATAATTTTAATTAATTACAGAACGTGTGGGGCTCCGTTTATACAACCGTCCATTGTACCATCGTACCTACGAGATGATTTATGCGCATCATCTTTTGATACGCGCTCTGCATTATCACTTTGAAGACGGCTCATTGATTTTTGATGACTGTACGAATTTGCATGTGTCGTTACAGCAAACGAAACGATAACCGTTATAACGTAACGACAACTAAACTCTTTGATGCTCTGAAATAACCTTTCAGGCGCATTAGCGTTACATTCAGACATTAGAATAGCGAGAACTCTTTTAGTCGAGTTCGTAGATAAATACGTCGCCTGTCTACGTTAATATTATAAAAAGGAAATATTTAATTGTATTTATTTAAGTTAAATTATGTTAATTATTGGAACTCAAAGACTAATTTACAGATTTAAAAAACACATATGGAAAAATTCAAATACGATGTGCTTGAGAAACTGCGACGTACTCGCCATCTGTCAAATTGGCACCTAAATATGTCTCCGGCTAAAATATGATCCATATTTTACCATAAATATGCAAAATCAAAGTAAATTTAACGCGAGTGAAACCATGAGCATAAAATATGGCGAGTCCATCGACGTTACTCAAGCACGACTATACATATGACTTTGAATTGCTTCTCAGACGTATGCAGGTTTCCTCTCGATGTTTTCCTTCACCGAAAAAAACTCATTACAGGTACAGTCGGGATTCGAACTCGCAATCTTTGTGTTGCGTTTACTACACGAACTACTCGGCCACAACGGCTTAATTTTTCTTCTTTCTTCTTCTAATTAATCTTTTAATTTATTAATATCTACTACTCCATTAGTAATATATATTTTAGTATTCATGGTAATTATGTGTTACAAACGCGTCAGTTTTTACCACCTTGAGCAAATTTCGCGACCTCCAACGGTTGTATTCGGGTGATTAATTATACACATTTATTAGTAAAATTCTATAAAGTAAGGGGTAGAAGAAAGGGTTAGTTCGGCTCGCGTGTGTGTGTGTGTGTGTGTGTGTCATTAATATTTATTTCGCATACATAAGTTGTAGCGATGTGAAGGATTGGTTGTTAGTGGAATGAATAGTAATTTATTTCATGATTGATATTACATACTTTTGTATTACGTAGGTAATAATAATACTGGTGAAATAGGTATGTTAGGCTAGAGAGAGCTGGTCTACCCCCTCTACCTACCTGTAAGAGAAGGGATGGCCGAGTGGTTCTAGTAGTTGCCTGCGACACAAACATCGCAAGTTGGAATCTGAACTGAATCACTCAGTGGTTCTTCTGAACTTAAGCACAAGCACGAACGACAAACTCACCGCCTATCAGTAGGACATACATACATATCATCACGCCAGGTCCCTAACGGGGTAGGCAGAGAGTATAGAGCGCCAATTCTCTCTAGACTTACATACCTCTTTCGCTTCGTCCACATTCATCAGTCTCTTCATACATGCTCGTCGTTTTCGAGTACTCTTAACGTTCCCGTCCTTGAGAGTCCGATCTATTTGATCCAGGTAGTTGGAACGTGGCCTTTCTCTGCCTCTTCTTGCACACACTTTTGCTTTGTATATCTGTTTCGTCAATCTTTCTTCACTCATCCTTTCTATATGTCCAAACCAACTTAAATCAATCAACTTTAATCAGTAGGACACTTTAAGATACATCTTGTGACATGTGGGTTCTATTACACCATTGCCTACCCCTTGTGGCAAAACACGATCATTATAAATGTACTATAACTTAAATTATATATCAGTAGATACAAACTAGATAACGATCTCTAATTGCACGCCTAAAACGGGACTTAAAACGCGAAAATTTGAGTGTGGAACAGACTATTCCGTGTCAAAGGTAACACTTGCAGTCACGCAAAGAAACACCGCTTAGTTTTCCAACTAAACACTGTGTCTTTATACAACAAACAAAATCCAACACTGTGTTCCACTGCGTTCGTTAAGTGCTGACACAGAACAACGTCTAAGACATTTCAACAAGCATAGTGTGTCGAAAAATCCAATAGATAAATTTAACACAGTGCTGAGCTGTGTTTACGGCGGGCGAACTTTGAACACTTTAAATGTTATCATAGCCCACCATTTTGGATCCACTAAATAATCAGGTGTATCGCATGTCCTTGGATAATAAAACTGCATTTATCAGGACTTAATAAACCTTGTTTCGAGTTGTTTTTTTCGGAAACGGCTTAAATACCCGTGAGCTTTTTCAATGGCAGATAAGAATAAAGCTGTGTTAGCTCAGTGGCTCGAATAGTGCAAGTTCGAATCCCGACTGTATCAATGAGTTTTTCGAAGTAAAGTGATTCACACTACGAGTTTTACCCTGAAGGAAAACATTGAGAGTTTGAGAAGATTTTTTTAAGACGTATGTTTTGTTGTGAGTAAGAAACGTCAATCTATTAATTACCCGATAATCAGAAAATTTTTAAAAATTGGTTAATCGAATCTTTTCTAAATATTATAATCGAATTAAAATCTCAATCCAGACGAAAATACGGACAGACTTTATATACATTAGACATTATCATCTGCGACCCCTTCGCAATATTTTAAAGTAACCCTTTCTGGCGCACCCCTAGATGGCGACTTGCGATCAATCGATTGGATGTCCACCCCATATTATTTACTGATCAGTTCGTTATTATGTATAAATAAATATTATACACATATATGTACTTGCACATTATCACCTACATAATTTAAATGACTTCTAAATTCAAATTGGAATTGGTTTATTTTTAGAAAAAAGAAATCAATATCAAAATTCTAAATTTGTATTCTTTTATGAGTACTCGGAACACTTCCAAGATTCTAAATTTAAATTTGAGTTCATTTAAATTCAAAATAGAATCGTAAAATTTGTATTGATCAATGACGTCATTATGTGTCAATGACATATTTTAATCAGAAGGTATGTAATTGGAATGGATAACATTTTGAAAATGGAATTCCAATAACAATGAATTGGTAATTTTAAGATTAGAATTAACAAATAAATTAAACCACGCTGTTATCGTGTCCATTAAATTGGATTTTCCAATGCAATACTTTGTTTATAAACTATATATAAATTATAATGGGGATTAATTAGTTATCTCAGAGGCCCAAGGGCGTAGTTTTAATCGTGTATATTATTCAACTCTAATGTATAATACTTGTATATACAGTACATTTATAAAGGGTGGGTACTCTTGGGACTAAAATTGGAGATAGGGGGCGTTCAAAAATCAGTCACCGATTGAGCCCTATCGAAAATACCATCTTAGTGTGTATGGGTGTTTGTTGGTTTATGAGTGTGTGCGTGAGGGGTGAGATGGGGGGATCAATTTTTTGTCACATAAGTAGCTTTGTAAATGAATGTATCGATTTTATCTGTGCGAAATGAAGTTTGTTTGTAATTGCGTATATATTTTACAACAAGGATATATTGCAGTCGACATGCATTTAACCTATTGTGTATTGTAAGTAATTTACCATGAGGAGACGGTTAAATTGAATATGGTAACCGCTTACTATCAGACAGTATCGTACCATCCACACTTTCCATCCATTTTGATCTTTCATTATCTTATAACCTACACGAGATCGCAATTACATCGCTTCGCATTAAAGAAATAGAGACATGAATATTCAAATAATTCCTCTGAGCCACAGAGTAGATACGTAAAGAGAGAGTACCTCTCTTTACAACAACACACCTAATCTACTACATGTTAAACACAGGGCTGACACTTCAAAGAAATAAAACAAATTCCAACGCGAGGCTCCCGAACGCAGAATGGCCGCAAACAAACGACAGACGAGCCGATCCCTCATCAACCCGTGAATAATAATAAAAAAACAAAACGCATAACGCAATGCCGATCGTGCAGACCCGAATAACCCTTCGGTACAGAGAATTAACCCTTTCGATACTGCAAGGTGAACAACCCTGTTAAATAGGGACCTTCTTACCCTTACGTTACAAATCACAAGAGACGAGTTCTGGACAAACACGCGACGTGTCCAATTTCAAAATATTTAAATTATTTGAAAATCGAATGCTTAATAAAAATTATAATTACCAAACTTTTTTTTTATCAGTATTCTTTATTTGCAGACATTGTATCTACGTTATATTCTATCAAGTCTTAACGAGTCTAATGTCAAGAGAAATTAAATATAATTTGAAATTCGAATTCTTAATACAAATTATCAACAAAAATTTTTCGTATTCTTTATTTGCTGAGTCATTTATTTTCTGTTGATTCTTTACGAATCCAAGTTGAAAATAAATTAAATATTGTACACGTAACTTGTGCGTAACCCATTTTTACAATTGTACATCTCATTTACCACCAGCCTATAAAACAGAACCCGCTAACGCTCGCGCCGTGCACCGCCATATTGTTCGTAGGGCGACATGACGCGTGGTTACGAATATTCATATCGTAGTAAAAAAAAAAGAAACTCTCATTTAGAAAAATCTGGAGCTCATCCAAACGACATCCGCTGAGTTTTTTATTAGTTTTGACAACGCACAATTTTAATTAAAATTTGTAAATATCAATGGTGCGATTGGTCATTCAGTTTTTCGTGGCGGTCATTCGTATGATATTGAAACAATTTGTCTTATAATTAAATTGATATAACTCTTAATTTCATTCACGTTCCTTGGCTTCATTTGAGAACGTACTCAATTATTTACGTTTTTAAAAATAGGTACACAATTTATTTATAAAATAAATTTAAATGTATCTTTCGAAAATTTTATTGTTACATATATTTTTTAATTGTAAGCTTCGATAATTGAATTATTTGACATAAAACCACAATATATTCTACAAATTATTAATAATAACTAATACTTACATAATAACAGTGTAATCCTTAATGTCATCTGTCCGAAATCGGAATGTCTGATCGTTTCGTAGACAAGGCCCGGGGTGACAGTTGACATTGACAACTAAATAATGACATCTGACAGGGTCGTCCCTCTTACAAGACGAACATTGACTTAATATTTCTTGTAACTGATATGTAACACAAGGAAATTGGGCACACATTAATTTTATTCTGAAACTTTTGAAATTCTATCTACTGAAGTTTGAGTGAGTTCTCACATAATTTTGAAGATCGAAAATTCGTCTGCATCTTTTTTTACTAGAATACTTCGCATCTAAGCCTTTTGGTCAAGCAAATATATAACTTGAACATAACAAGAGAAAACTACACACCTCTCTTTAATATTGATTCTTTACGTAAAATATAAAGCTAGATAATTTTTCGATATCTCCCAACTTAATTTTCTTCAAACCTACTGATATTATTAATGCGAAAGTATGAGTGTGCAAGACACGCCAGAAAAGCTGAACGAAATTGTATGAAACCCGGCATAGGTATAGGTAAACATAATAAAACATGTTTTTATTCCAGAAAAATTGACAAATTAAGTAAATTTTAACTACAATTATGATAAATAAACCTAAGAGCAAAATTAACTTCGCACCGAATTCTTATTATAACTTTTTTCGTCTCATCCTTGCTGAATCCTCACAATGTCAGATCTCACGCACATCAATCCCTCGCCAAAGTGGTTCACGGGAACAATTCGTAGACGTCATCTAACATCTGTTGGTGATAGCGAACACAACTGAAAAGTAAATTAATTCATGAGAACAAAAAAACGTTCGCTTACGAAACAATAAGACTCCAGGTTTATGAAAGGAAGCCTCACATTCGCTAAATATCACCCCCCTCAACCCCCCCTCATCCCCCGTCGCACCCCACCTCGCTCCCAATTAATTATTCTGTGCCATCAACCACTGAAGAAAATCTGACGAATTTATAATAAAGCCCTATATGATATACATACATACATTAATTTATGAAAACCCAGTTGTATGTAATTATAATTGGAATCTGGAATCTCAGTAATGATGTGTTCCAATTGGAAATAATACGTACATTATTCCAAATTTCATTAAGACTTTGAAATTAATCCAAAAACAATTGAATTTTTCCTTGAAATTCAAATTTAGAACACGCTAACATGTTAATTGTGTATTGCTAGACCTTAATAAATTAATTGCGAACAAGTACTTAACGACATTAACCAAAGCAATTAAAACTAACCTGGATCAAATCGATCGGACGCTCAAGGACTGGAACGTCAAGAGTACTCGAAACCGACGAGCATGTATGAAGAGATGTAAGTAAGAGATCTGGCGGCATGATGATATGATGTAAAAATATTAATCCTAAAAACACTACCCTTGAAATCAAATATAACTCTGTTTAAAATCGCGAGACACTTCTAGTTCAAAGCTTAATACAATCCACCTCATACAAACGGCGACAGTCGTACAAACGCACACACGCAAATGAATCGAAGCTCATGCATATTAATAAACTAAAATGTATATATTATTTAATATTGCTCTGGTGTGGGTAAGGGAGGGGTCTTAATAACAGATATTCAATCAAAATCAACCCCTTTTGCCGTCCGATATCTTTTGCGCGATGCATCTCCCCTTGTATGCTCCGATGGGCCTCAATAGCTAAGCTTTTAGGACACAATATTGTTTTAGGAATACCAGTTTTATTGCTTGCAGTCCTTGGGAATGTGATCCCGTGTATCACGGTAAGCAGAGGTGAAATGATACCCACTTATTAGAGGCCATTCGATCAACACCTAAGACTAAATTTGTACATGAATTTTTCAAAATTGATATTTCTATATCTGGTAGTGTACGTAAACTCAGACACTTGTACCAATCGGAGTTTGAACCCACAATATTGATATTGCAGCTGACCAATTTTAATCACACGATGGTCAGAAAAATCTGAAAGTGATCTAAAGTTCCCGTTAACTTTACCTCGTAATATTAACTCATTAAAAAGGAAAATGATCAAATATCAGACGACATTCGATCCTTCGAAATTTAAAAATACCACTATTTCTAATTGGAAACGATGTCATATATTCCGGCCTCCACTTTCCGCCAGAGATATATTATAGGTGCCAACGTGACAGATGGCGAGTCCATCGCCGTTACACAATTACGCCTTTGAATTACTTTTGAAACGTTTGCAAGTTTCCTCTCGATGTTTTCCTTCACCGTAAACGATGCTAACGAATTGAAATAAAGTTTCACATACTGGCACACATATGTACATACGTACACCCATTTAAATGAACTCGATACAATCCCCAAACGCGACACAAAAACTCCATACACATACATACATAACGTATAATTTCTAACAAAGCGGGGTGTCATTAAAGTTTCTAAAGATTTGTCGATCTTAGATTACCGGTTCCAATGCATTGTAATATTTGCATGAGAATGAGCTCCATTTGATTGCAAAAACCATTCCAGAGTCGTGTATGGCAAAACGTGACTCGGATTGATCAATAATATTAGAAGTGGAAAAAATATACCAAGTCGGACTACTAGAGGGGCACTTATCGCTATCAAACATAGCTACGTAGGTGACCTTCAAAGGTTTATACTGCAGTGTAAAGCAAATGAATGCTTATGACTAAGTGTTACGTCACTACAAAGCAGATTTTAAAGATTAATTTATTTAGATTTCAAAGTTTGACGGTACCTCTAATTCGTCACAAAGTGTATCACCATGTGTGCAAGAGCAGAGGAAGACCCCGTTCCAACTAGCTAGATCAAATCGATCGGACACTCAAGGATGGGAACGTCAAGAGCACTCGAAAGCTATCATCAGCTATCAAGAGCTGATGAACATGGATAAAGCGAATGAGGTCTGTCAGTTTAGAGAGAAGTACTCTCTCTGCCTACCCCGTGAGGTATTCGGCGTGATGGTATTTATGTGATTGATTGAATGATTAAATCACGCGATTTTATTCTTATATATTCCTGCAGTGTTGGCATTGTGCGAGTAGTCCTTGGTTTTGCAAGGTTTTAGGCGCGATACCGGATTCCATTTTGAGTTCTGGTATCTAACCGTTGAGCGATCATAACCAATCACTCATCCTCATACCATATCCTTATGGTATGCTCAGTTTTTTTGGTATGCTTAGACAATATCAGTATTTTTTTATGTGTCTCGTCTATTGTGGTAACTAGTTTGTATCTCACCGTCTAATAAAACATTTGACATCCCATGTACTATGCAACTACTACCCAAACAAAGAACGAGGTCCTATCGTGTGTCGCGTCCAGACTGGAATAGTAAAGGACCAGGTATCCGCAACATATGAACGTTTCATTACAATATTTTATCGTACCACAATTAAGCCGAACCGACAAAACAAAAGCTATGATCCAGACGGTCGAAAAATAAACGATTCAAAATAATAATGCATCAGTGAGTCGTAGAATTTTAACGTATCGCGTACGAATACCGTATAAAATGTATAAATCTTATTGCGAGACCGTCTGGGCTAGCCCCGTGTATAGGTATTTAAAATTATTCCCTTTGATTCGGATGATAATTTTGTTCCCCGCCCGCGATTCGAATGCACGGCTCCCACATAAAGCTCGCTCGGGGATATGCTTTGCTTCTAGTACTATGTTAGGTAGCTATTGTTATCTATTTAGATTTCATTTATAGTTAACTTTGGATGGATGAACAGCACCACTGTTACACCCCTGCCTATCCCTTCGGGGTCATTAGTAAAGCTTTGAACGACCGTTAATGCGAAGAAAATGTTCTGCGAGAGGATTCGTTGTCTATCGTTTGGAGTAGACAACGATGTATTGAAAAACAACAGTTGAAAAACTAAAGTTTGATTTGTCAATATCCGTCGATGGATGCTGGAGAGCTTCCAAACAACATGACACAGAGGAGACAAAGTAAGGAGTGGGCAAACTTTTTCCGCGTTTGGCGAAGTTGCATGGCTTTGTTACCAATACGAGGGTTGAAAGGCATCTGACGCGCGCCGCTCCCCGTGCCCCGGCTTTGCTTGCAAACTTGCAAACTCTTCACCTAAAATTCTATTTTTCTGCAATAAAACATATCCCATGCGTCAATCTAGCTTATAATTCTGTTCTAAATCTCATCCAATTCTATTAAGTACAGTATTTGCATGGAAGAGCCGCAAACAAACCCTCACAAACTTTCAAATGTATATTTATTATTAGGATTCGCCGTTTATGACTGTCAAAGTCAAGAATGGCATCTACTTTGATGGTTTCTGGATGGTTTAGATCCAGAATTTAACTCTTAGGCAGGTACGATAGCTAATATTATTTGACTGTTAAATTTTATTATTACTGTTGTATCCGTTATAATTAACCATAAAGAAATAAATAGTCGAATTGCTTAAAAAATAGACGCCAGAGAAAAGGATGCAGAATAAAAAACGTGGCACTCCAATGGGGTGTGAGTTAAAATATCGGTCCTTGCTTATTTGCATACTAACTAAAATAATTTATTATTTTTTCTCGGAGGGGCGATACGTGGGGTCGCAGACTAGGAGCCGAGTGCTATTGGCCCGATTACTTTTATAACATTCTCAGAACACTGTTTGATGTTACAAATATGATAACAGACAGTTCTAAACAAATACCAAATTAAATCAAGGAAATGCAATGTTGTAGGTCAAAGTACATATATATCAAGCCGCCAGATCTCTTACCTCTTTCCACGTTCATCAGTCTCTTCATACAAGCTCTTGTTTCGAGTACTCTTGACGTTCCCGTCCTTGAGCGTCCGATCGATTTGATCTACGTTGCCACGTGGTCTTGCTCTGCCTGTTCTTGCATATATTTTCGCATTGTATATCTGTTTCGTCAATCCTTTTAATATTATATATGTGAGATTTTGTGATAATGCTTGTTCCTCTTTAAGGCAAAAACAGAAAGGAACTGTTTGAAGTTTGGCACAAGGTCAAAACAAAAAATCCTACTATTAAGTTAAATTTGTTGCAGATGGAACCTCGGGCACAGCTAGCTATAAGTAGAGACAACAAGAGAAGAAGTAGATAGTTTCACAATATCGGGTGACCGGACACGCTTGACATGGCCGCTTCGTAATCTAGATTTCGTTATGCATATGTTAGTGTGCCCGTGGTCTAGTGTGTGGGGGCGATGATATTTAATTCGAAGGGTAGAAATCGCTCTTCGATTTTAATTTTATGCGCGCATCCCGTCTCGGGGTGTATTATTTGTTTTTTATGCAAATAATCCCGATCTCTTATTCAGACGAGTGGCGTCCATTTGCGGCTTTTTCCTTTTCCAATATTTAGATGCGAGGATATTTAATAATAGCATTCAGTTTTGCATATCGATGTGTCTGCTAGCAGTGTCGATGTTCGGATTTAGCGCTGTACATTGAACCTTGTAACGACTCATTATCGCAATTAACTCTTCGCCTTTTCACCGGAATATAATTAAATGCCAATGTGACAGATGGTGAGTCTATACATGCGTCTTTGAATGTCTTCTCAAACGTATGCAATCCTTTCGATGTATCCCTTCACCGTAAAGCTGGTGGTGTGACTAATCAGTGTCTAGTTCACAAAAACTCATTGATACAGTGGGGATTCGAATTTGCAATCTTTGCAGGCGACTCTACGCACTCGACTTTCACTGTTTTGTTATTATCGCAACTACCATTTTTTTCATCGTTTTAACATCGTTATAGATTTTCCCAACAGTTGTCCAGGTTCATGAAAACTTGTACCTGCTATCAGTATTTCGCGCGTACGAATTTCCCAAAAAGCAAATTAAGCTCCGAAGGTGAGGCTATTCATTTGGTAAGCAAGTCATCACACGCCCGCCAATATATCAGGGAACCCCACAGAACCCACAATATTAATATAGCCGAGGGCTCCGTCAAAAATCATTATATTTTATGGCGGCCAAAATAAATGACGCTTATACGGTTCTGGAGGAAAGTTTATATTCAAATTTCACTCAGTCCGGTCCGGTATCTCCAAGGATCAATTTACATATTTTCACAGGTTTCCATGATCACGTTTAACGTCGAATACGTACGTAGTTAAACATGCTTCCCTGGTACCACACATGGTAGGGAAATTTGCAATGTATCTGGATTAAGTATTTTATTGTGAAGATGAAGGCATGTTACATTGGTTTGGACATATAGAAAGGATGAGTGAAGATTGACGAAATAGATATACAAGGCGAAAGTGTGTGCAAGAAGAGGAAATACGTCCAATAGGTGTAGCTAAACATGCTTCCCTAGTACCACGTACAGTGACACTTTGAAACTCCAGTCATTTATTGTATTTGTTAGGCAAGTTACGTTGGTTTGGGACTGCTAAGCCTAGCAATAAGTATGTGCTAATTTTATGTACACTAAGTGGTGTGCATCTTCCTGATGGTAAGCGGTTACCGCCGCCTTTGGACGTTTGGTATCTATCGCACGTTACTGAAGGGATCTTTACTATTAATTTACTTTTAAAGCGACACGAGTGAAACCGTCGGGAATAGCTAGTCATAATTAATTGGAAACGCACTTAATTCTATTCAGACATCACAGACAATAATTGTATTTTTCTAAGCACAGAAAGCGTTCCGTATCTCGCTAGCACCCACCTCACCTGCCGACAGAGAATTTTCTAATTACACGTATGTTTTGTGACAATTCAAATTCAAATTAATTCCCTCTTGCTAAATAACAAAACAAAACTGCGCGAAACAAACATGGCCGACCATACAAGCCGCAAATTAATTCCGAAGAAGCTGAATGTCAAAAATTAACGTGACGTACCTACAATTAAAATGATGATAAGACGCCTTTGTCACGCAAATAGCAAATAACGAGGTTGGTTTGTGTATCGGTTGGGAAAAGTATGTCAGTGCGTATAAAATTACATGTAAAATATTTATATATCTTCACGCCTTCACACAAGGGTCCCCGAAGCGGTAGGCAGAGGTGTACGTAGTACCCCACTTTCCGCCACAGATATATTTTAGGTGCCAACGTGCCAGATGGCGAGTCCATCGCCGTTACTCAAGCACGACTATACATACATACTTCTTCGCATTTCGGGATCGACTAATCACTGTAGTTAAGACATATGAACCCATTGGTACAGCCGGGATTCGAACTTGTAATACTTGTATGCAGGCAACATCTCGACTACTCCACCACCACGATTCGCATTATTAATATATGTATAGACATCATACAAAGAACTGGCGCTCTTCTCTCTCTGCCTACCGTGAGTAACTCGGCAGTAATACATCTATAATGTAGACTAAGTTAGTTGCCTACACTAACCAATTCACCGAAGCATAACTAGAGCCAAAACCAACTCCGCCCGCCTCAAACCACCACAGAAAGCAAAAGGAACAAAAATCAATCCGCAGACGGGAATTAAGCGCATTAATATTACAAAATTTGATTATCCCATAAAAGATTCGGCCCATAAAACTCTCATAGTTGCTATAGTGCACCGTTACCGAATGTACGAATTAGAGAACCCTTTGGATCGCACCCCCCTACTCCCCCCCGCCAGCCCCCGCCCCCTTCCACTCCTGCCATTCATTTTCATAATAAAATCGTAACAAACGGCCCAGGTAACAAAATATGGAGAGGGAGCCCAAATTTATGTGAACACAATGCGATTATTTAGATGGAAACTTGAGATTTTGCCCCGAA
The DNA here is from genome assembly GCA_945859725.1 of Drepana falcataria. NCBI lineage: Eukaryota > Metazoa > Arthropoda > Insecta > Lepidoptera > Drepanidae > Drepana > Drepana falcataria. Next base: position 659,535 of record OX243941.1, on the reverse strand, counting down.
AGATGATACGACCACGTGACCAACTGATAGTGGTGATAGCAGTTATGTCATCAGTCAGTTATATTCATGATATTATGTGTCAGCATATTTTTTTTTATTCAACCGTATGTTTTTGCGAGTAAAGTAGTATTGACTTTATTAGATTTAGACTTATTAATATATGGAAATATATATTACAGAAAACCAAACATTCTTCACTACTTGAAGATATTGTCCGATCAACAAATCTATACTTACATACAATATTTGAATGAACTGTCAGTGTGACAGCTGTCACTAAGAGTTGTCAACTGTCAAACGTCTTACATTCACCAAGTCGCGTTTAAAATCGTTCTCAATTTCAACTATAAAAATATTAAATAATATCTCCGGAAGCTTCGTTCTCGCTTCGTACATCCGGGCCCCAGGACGGCCCAATCAATCTGTCTGTATGAGATACAGCCTCTAAACTCTAACTATTGTTCACGAATAGGAAATTTCCATTTGGATTTATTCATTTGTCTAACTATTGTCGGCCTCCTACTTTGTGTGTTTCGATAATAATTGCTTTACCGTTTACATTTGCACGGTGCGCATTGAAATTTAAATGTTCTGTTGTCAATTGCGGGTATGAAACAAATTATGCGACGCAATTCTTAATTTCAAATTAGGAATATTGATCCAAAATTTAAAAGACACTTCTTTAGTAAAATAACTGTCAAATTTGTCAAATCCAATTCAAATATCGAATCGATTATGTTCGACGCCACGTCCCGTTCCACGCAACAATAAGCGTCTGCTCAATAATAAATTCAGTCGACAAACACCGATAAGTATCGCACACAGACGCAATTTTCATAGATATGGCTCAATTAACAATTGGTTTCAATCGTGAAGACATTTCTTGATAATAAAGCTCCCCACGCACCCCCGAGGCTCGAATCTTATTTCTGTTTGTAATATTGCGGTGTCGGTTCCGCATATTGAAGTGTGAGCACGAGTAGAGAATTGTCATATTGTGTATTAATTTATATTGGTGCTCGACGTACCGGCAAATTGGATTTGGCTAACATTAAATGTTTCCACTTATTGGGAATATTTGAGATATCGACGCTCATTATCTAACATACAAATCCAGCAGTCTCTCACGAGGCGTAGAGTAGAGTAGACTTTTCTAGACTTACTTTAATATATCTATATTTCGCTTCATCCTCCCTCATCCGTCATACTCGCTGCTCGAGTATTATATAAATAAACAAATAATTAAGAAACAAAATAAGAATATGCGGGTCCCCGAAGGCGAAGGGGTAGGCGAAGGTGTGTAGGTAGTGCCCACATTCCACCGGAGATATATTATAAGTGCCAACGTGACAAATGGCGAGTCCACCGTCGTTACTCAATAAATTATGCATGTTTCGATGTTTTACTTTACCGTAAAGCTCGTGGTGTGACTAATTACTGTACTTATGATTGGAAAACTCATTTGTATAATGATAATTAAATTTAACGCCGGTAAAGTCGCCGGTTACATTTATCTAATAATAATAATAATAAATACCTGGGACAATTCCACATAAATTGACCTAGTCCCAAATTAAGCAGAGCTTGTGTTATGGTAACTAGACAACGATATATTTACTTATATAGATAGATATATACTGAAATGCATAAGACAATCCAAATCCAAGACTAAGGTGCAAATATTCGTGTTCATCACACAAATATTTATTTATTTATTTATTTATTTATTTATTTATTTACACGTATACATCTATCATTACAGGTTGGTCCCAATACAATAGTGCAGCACAATTAACACATCTTATGACATAATACAAATAATGTAGCCTTTGTGAATTGGCTCAAAGAACAAGAGAACAAATCTATATTCTCTGCAACTTGGTTCAGTGTATGCATGGTGCGCGTTAATGGTGTTTTTTCCAACAAGTTAGTGCGACCACGAGGCACAGCAAACAAGCGAGGTCTCCGCCGGCGGTGCACGTACTCGTTTGGTACGTTCAAGCCTACCCACTCTAATATAGCCGGATTCGATAGCGACATATATTCGATAATATCTGCCCTCAGCGGGATTCGAACCCGCGACCTCAAGTTTCGCAGTCAGGAGCTCTAACCACTAGACCAGACGGTCGTCAAATTATATAGTCTTGGCTTAGCAAGTCGTTTGTCAATTATAAAAAAAAACACCATTGAACATCCAACAACCACAAATACGTAAACATTGCACAGCAGCCTAACAATAGAACTCTAGATCCATTGTGCATTGTGGTTCCCTCAACAAGTGTCAGCAATGAAAAATCAACCCCAAAGCATTATTATCAATAATTCCAATATCGAGGCGTGATCAATTGATCATAGATAATAAAAAATGGGCTATATTGGCGTCCCCTCTCTATTTTTTATCTTTGATCGGATCTATATGTTTTGATCGAACCCTCGGAATGAAGTTGTCTATTGTATCATTGTCAATAATCAGATTTGATACTCATACAATCGGTTAGCTATGGTTCGATTTGATGATTGGTTTGATTCGTTCTTAGATGTTATAATAATTCAATGTGTGCATACATATCATAACGCTGATACCCTCACGATATTGTTGACTCATACATACCTCTTCCGCTTCATCCACACTCATGAGTCTGTTTTGACTATTTTTTCTTAAGTTTTCATCAAATGTATCCGTGACTAATACATGTTATTCGTATTATTATATCCTCACGCCTTCCCACAAGAGTCCCCGAAGGGGGAACAGAGGTGTAAAGGTAGTACCCATACACCCACTTGTCGCCAGAGATATATTTTAGGTGTCAACGTGACAGATGGCAAGTCTATCGCCGTTACTCAAGCACGACTAGACAAGATACATACGCATTTGAATTGCTTTCTCTCGATGTTCTCCTTTACAGTAAAGCTCGTTGTGTGACTAATCTTATAAATGTGGGTCTTTTGATACCCTATTTACAGTACAAATAAATCAATCCATAAATAGGCAATGATATGTTTTTAATAGACGTAGAACTTTAGCCGAACGAAGAACTACTCACTCCAATATTTCAAAACTTAGATTAAACCCAAGTCTGGCGGAACTCAAACTGAAAACTTACAAATCGCATTATTTAATCACAGCAAATACAATGGCATCGATGTAAGAAAGGGGAGGTAGGGGTAGCACGGGAAGATAGGAATCGTATGTTTTCGGATTAATTCGCTCGTAAAATCGTCTCCTCCGATAAGAATGGCAACTGGGTGCGTTCTAATTGAATCTACAATTGGGAGAGATGTCTGATTTCATTTGGGTGTGTATGTGTGAGTACTTGGCGTACTCAAATCGCTGATAATTACGTGTGCCTGTTGTTTAGAAAAACATTATTACATACAAAACAGGTATTTTTGTAAAGTGCGGCCAAACTATGTGTACGATTTAATAGTATACAGTTATAAAGAAATTGTTTTTAAACCTTTAAAGTAGGAAAACCTACAAAATATTCGCCATTGTACCGTTCTTTGCGACCAAATTTAGCTTTCGCTGAATCGCTCTTCAACACAAAAACCCGTAAGGAATAATAGTTTCCCGTCTCGGGTAGTACCTCCACCTTGCAGTAGATCATATCCAGACCCCAGCCAAGGGAGAGAAAGGCTTACATAACCAAAGGAATAGTTGAATTGATAGTGATCGCACCGTTACTGCAACGGCAACAACTGCACCCAATGAAAGATTGACAGCCCGTGGTTAATACTATTGGTATTGCTAGCGACTATAGGCTACGAAACCGCGTTTGATTGGCTCGAGTTTAATTGGTACATTTCTAGTATAAATATGAGTGCTTGATGAGTTCTATCGATGGGTAACACAAATAACGAGAAGATTCCTGGGTCAGCAACACAGGTCATATCCCTGGTGTTGCGTCTACAAGCAGTAACCGCTTACCATCAGACGGACTGCATGTTTTCTTCACACTTCAATAGTAAGATAGTAAGCGCCTACTGGCTTATAGACGCTTATATCAACAAGGGGTCTCAATACATTCGAATCCTCTGTATATGTTCGTAACGGTTACTTACGTCCATCAGCTTACCCTTTACGTAGACAAGAGCCTATTGCCCAACATTAATATTCGGCTTGCAATATTGGAACAAACGCTTCTCGTACAATTTCCTTCAAAACAAGCTTGAACGTGGATTGTTTCAGAAATAATAGTATTTATATGCTACATTGGTTTCAAGGGAAATCACTCTCCGGATTGTCCATAACGCCCCCTTCTCCCCCCCCCCCTATCCCACCCCCTTGTGTAAAGGCATAACTGCAAAACATCTTTGCGTCTTTTACAGCGTTCTACGTGTTCCAATCCGATATTACTTAACTCGTATTGAGCGGGGAGACGGGGGAGATGGAATATTAAACATTCACGTTTATTAGTTTGTCCTCAACGTATTTGGTAGTCTAAGCGGGGGTAGTTTTGGATGGAACTTGGAAAGTGTGTTAACGAGTTCCCCCGCCACTCTTATCCGAAGTCGATTTCGCTAATGGGGATTACATTCACTCGATTGTGTTGGTTTTCCAACTTTGGTGTACTCTAAGGAATTGATTTATGTGCTCTGTCTCTACCTATGTGTCATTAGTGTACATCCTGTATAGTTCAATATACTCCCGATACAATGGGATTTAGTAATAAGGTATTCCACCTAAATATACATATCTACTCTACTAGTTTGGAAACTCTAAGCTATTTTAAGATCACTCATTGTAGAATGTATGTAAAAATCTACACGATTTCTTTACCTTCAATATTAAAGTTACGAAATCTAGGTGTCGGATGATAAGTAGGGCAGAGCTATCGCTTCTTATCAGAAAACCTTCGAAAGTATTAATTTCTTTAGTATTATACACGTGATTATGACACTACAAATGTATGTCACCAATATTATATTATTTATCTACACTAAGCCATAAAAAGGAGGATTTATTGTATTGGATAAACTCAATAAATACTCGACCGATCTTAAAAACCTTACACCTATCGAAAGGAAAATCGTTATGGAGAAACGTCAGCTATATTTTATTAAGCCGTATTAATTATTAATATAAATAATAATGTATCATCACGCCGAGGGTAGTAAGAGATACTAGAGCACCAGCTCTCTCTCTACCATACCTCGGTCTCTTCATATCCATACATTAATCATATATGTACTATTAATTCGAACCGCGTAGCTCATTTAGTTGATATATAAATATGATAACTGCTATCATTAAGACCAGTAACCAGCTCATTGGAGCACTACATCAATTAACGCCAGGGAGCGAATCCTTCCAACTCCTCATACAATATCATAACGACTCCAATCAATGTGAGCCAGCAATGGGAGGTTCAAAGCAAAAGGAAAAACACCATCACAAAAAAGACATTCTAATCGATGGTCCTCGTAAAAAGTCAAAGAAAATGTGTATCGTGTGATCTTGCAGATAACTAGAGGGGCCCACAAAGGCATATCGGAAGGAAAACGAAAGGGTAATGCGGGCTAAGACGCGCATCGGCACACACGGCCTAATCACGCCACCCTCAACTTTTGCATATTGCCCAAATCACCCCCACCTCCCCGTCATTTTTACGTGTAACATTATCAACTCTACTGCTTCGCAATAAGGCGCGATGCCAAGGGTGGCGAATTCAAAGGGTACCATGACGTTTGAGGGATGTTTCGAGTCGGTGTATTCTTAATTCGTAAGCGCTGTTTTGCGTATTGATTTTTTAATTTGTCTCCTAACATGTTAATGTTTTGTCTCGAGTATTTTGGCGTATTTAATGACGGCTTTTATTGGCTCACGTAGTTTTATTGCTCAATATATTCAAATAGGACAAAGAAAAAATATAAAATATACGTATGTTAGAAAATATACACAATTCATCGCACATTTTATTAATCTTGTATATTATATTTATTATTATTATTATCTCTTGGATACATTTATAGGAGTATAATTGCGCACAGAGAAGGCAAATACAAAACTAAAGTTCAATAGATTTTGAGGGTTTTTAATTCGAACGGTCGTTTTTAATTTTCGAATCAGTTCATTATTGTTATTATACGTTTTACTTTGTTCTAAATATTAACCACTCGTTGCTTCTATTTTCAAATCAAACTAGCGACTTAGTAGAAATAGAAAACTAACATTTAATTAAACGTACATAATTCGAACGAGTCGTTTTAATTTTCGAATCCGTTTATTTTATAATTTTTACTTCGTTCTATATTTAAAACAAGAGCTCGTTGCTCTTTTTTCAAACTAGAGATTTACTAGTTTGAACCATTCGTCCAGTAATTCGTACTATTTGTAACCACATGTGGTGCTTACTTACTTGTCGTTATAATTGCGTGCATTACACTAATAGCGCGTTTCATTGCCTTTTGCGTATTAAAGAATACTCCTAGAAATTATTAACCCACTTTGTAAAGTTGAAATGTTGCATGTAATTGGTTTAATTTGGTTTATAATTGCGCCTGCGCACTCCGGAATCCGGGTAAAAACTAGCAATGTCTACACTTAGCACTGATTATATCTAAGTTGAAACTGGGATGTATATGAAAAGCCTTAATGGTCGGGTCTATAAGGTACCAACCCCAACGTCGACGTCACAAAATGGTCGTTTTTTATTCACTTTAACACGTTACGTTGTTTGTATTTTAACTTACTAGAAGCATCCACATGATTGCGTGTTAAGACATTGGGAAAATTTTACTAGTTTTTTTGTACACCTTATGCTTGACGGTGACGGTAATCATCGAGAGGGAACCTGCATACGTTTGAGAATTGTATAGAAAACGTATGTATAGAGCCTGAGAAAAGAGTAACCTTGGAGTTTCTTGCCGGTTCTTCTCCATGGAAGCGACCAACCCGAACCGTTCTTCTTTTTCGACGTTTTATAAGTGCCCACCTGGGCCTATGTGAAATAAAAGGATTTTGATTTGATTTTGATTTTGATTTTGAAACGGTTGACTCGCCATCTGTCACGGTGACACCTCAAACATATCTCTAGCGTAAGTTGAAAGATACAAAATGTCGCATCTAGTGTCATGTCAGTCCCCGCTGCTAGCATTTGTAGTCCTTTATAAATTATTTCGTTTGCTCAGTCTAATTAGAAAACTCACTAATTACTCATTAAATGCTATAAATGCATGCCGGTTAAAATCGGCTCTGAGGCCGTACCATGTCGTGCTTTAGCCAACGTTGCGAAAAAGACAGAAAGCAAATCAAAATATTTTTATTTCACATAGGCCTAGATGGGCACTTATAAAACGTCGAATATATATATATATATAAATATGTATTAACCATAGATATATATATATATATATATATATATATATCTATGGTTAATACATATTTTTTTATATATTATTATATTGTATATACATTACTAGGTAAAATTAGCTCTACGGTGAAGGAAAACATCAAGAGGAAACCTGCTAACGTCTGAGAAGACATTAAAAGGCATAGTGGTGCTTAAACAGCAACACTATATATTGATGATGTTTTACTTCTGCCTACCATCCGGGGACCTTTGTGGTAAGGCGTGTATTTAGGTACTAATGAATATTATGTATACAAGTATATATCAATTAAATTACAGTATCTTAACATTAAAAATATAACGTGTTATCACAACCCTAACATTTTACTAAAGAATATATTTTCAAGAAGCACGTTAGAAAAAGTACACAGCAAAGGTCGATAGCCCGCCATAGACAATGACTTTTAATTGCAGCCGAAACAATATTTTATAGTCTGTGGAATGCGCTTTTTTTCCCTACCCTCGCAACGGGCCGTTACTCAAAATAATCTGGCTGATATATCTAACACCCTGCCTTGATGTATGACCTCTAACAACGAAGGAAAATTTACTTTACAATTTTTTTTCTTTCTTTTAATCCCGTATGACGTCTGCGCTGTAATTGCTAGTTATTTTCCCGTCGCGTGCTGAAACGGCGCGCGAATAGTATTATTAAGTTGGTAGACACCTACTTCCAAATTCAAAATCAGAATATTTCGTTCCATGCTTAAATTAACGAACGCAATACTTGGAGTGTAAATTAATTTTGTTCCAATATTTTCGCTGCAGTGTTGTGTTTGCATCGAAACAATAGAACAACTAAACAATATCGCGTCGAACCAGCGGAGTTATAACCGCAAACAGTAAAACTTAGTTTTCCATTCGGTTTTATAACTGCAACGATAGACAGGCAATAAATGAGCTTCCAGAACTTATAATTGCTTCATTTCGTTGTCGACGGAACAGAAACCACGATTGACGATAACAATACACGATTTGCAATCCAATTGTCCAAGTCGCGATACGAACTGATAATTGGTTACTATGTCATAAAAATATATATTATTGTGTATGTATATAGACGTACGACTCCATAGCTCTTAGATAAAGACTATTGAGCAGCATAATCCGTCACTGTTAAAAAAGTAATAATCGAAATGATCACGGCTCGTCGCTATGTTTATCCGAATGCGGCTGACGCGGTCGCATCAAAAGTGCATAGACAAGTTTCCCGCCAGTTTTTGCCGCGCATCAACGTCTGCCATATTCGTCGTTGTCAAAAATAAATTTCCATTCGATTTGGAGCCTTCCACCGCAGCCATAACATCAACTTTAAGCGCATCAATGTCATTTAACAATGTCGGGATTCAAGTATTAATTTTTCCTATTTACACGGTGTATCCGATTTGACACTTGTCTGATGATGGCTACGTTTATTGTCAATCAAAACGCGAATTATAAAAGCGCTTCACCGCGACGTGAATATTTATGATATGTCCATACAGTTGCATATCGTTGCATACAAACATTTTAATTCTGATAGCTTCAGTGACAACTAAAAGTCCAAACGTAATGCGAATGAAACGCAAAGCGGATAGTGAGCGCCAAATTTGAGAATCTCTTTTTGAAAGTGCACAGATCGTGTCCGACTGTTCAATCATTCACGTCATTTATCATTTTGGACGGAACATTCGCGCCAAACTATGCAAAGCTATAGACGGTACGATAAAAGGAAAACACCAACTTCCCGCCGTAGATACTTTCCGAACGTCTTTTTGTTCCGAGCAGTTGGTATTGCGCTGCCCGTTTGAATTCAGAATGGGCCGTTGTGAATTTTCCCGCTTAAATTTCGCCAGCTAATAACGGTTTCCCGGCGCATCGGCCGGCCGACCTCATGTTTGACCAGTTTGACAGATCGCCGACATGAATTCTACTTTCTGACGGCAAAATGGCGTATTATGTCTTTTTTATTCGTCCACTTGTCTTTCATCACTTCTTTTGTGATTGAGTCCTGTGCGATTTTGCGATGCTTTGTCAGAGAGGGAATTGGTTCGGTTTTGTTTCTTTATTAGTTATGAGTTGTAGACTATTGGCAGCTTTTTCATTTCGATTCGTGCTTTCCTTTTTGTGTCATCTCGGAGGAGGGCTAATATTTTTCATAACGTCCCAACTTGGGATATAAGCCCTTTGGCCGCGGCGCGCTGTCAACATGGTGCATTGTTGCCGCTCGCATGGGAACAATAACGAATGCCCAACTGAAACGGCTGAATATTTTAATATAGCTCCGGGGGTTATATGGGAAATAAATATAGGTAATAAGGAAAAAAGGCCATCTCAATATTTTTTGTTCAATAAGCTACAATTTTCAAGGTACATAATATATAAGTACATAGGTTTTTTATTGTTTTTTTTATATAAGTATGACTAATGTCTTCCTATTGGACTATTAACGTCAGCTTTGACCAAACATTTAAATACTCATACCAACTTAGCATGATTTATATTAAGTTAAATTTTCATTATTAGGACATAAAATTACAAGCTAAATACTTTATTCTAAAGTTAAAAAAATCCTAGACCTCTTTCGCTTCATCCACGTTCATCATCCTCTTACATGCTCGCTGGCTTCGAGTACTCTTGTCGTTCACATCATTGAGCATTCGATCGATTTGATTTTTTTCTTCCTTTGCTTCTTTTTAAAAAACCTCCCAATGTATATTTTTAATCATATACCTATTATATTTAAAATGTGCATACAATATAACAATTTATCATTTGACTTAAATCATAAAAACCCGCGATCCACTTCCAGCGACCACTGATCGCAAAACAATGCATGCAACAATGACGGTATTGCATGATCTTAAGCAACATTTCAAAAATATAATGACAAAAGAACACAATTTGAAAAACAGCCGTTGAACGTAACATTCATATCTGCGTTCTATTTGCGACTCATTTAAATGACGTATCATGCAAGGAGAGGCGTATCGCATTCTTTCCGAAGTCCGGTCGCATGCAAACGTGACGCGCCGTAAATCTACCCCACTGTCTCCGGTAGCTTATCAACCCCGATACTGAGAGAATAGCTTCAGAAAAATAGCGGGGTACTTCACCAAGCGGGTATTACGGAGTGTAAGTTTATTAGGAGGAATGCATTCTTTAATGAAGCATTTGACTGTTGACTATGTTAAGGCTTTAAATAAATAAATAAAACTGCTATTTTTGTATGACGTCTTGCAAATATACAACAACGCCATATTCCTTCGGGAACCCTTGTGGGAAAGCAAAGCAATAAAGAACTAAAAGTAATGGAGGTTTGACAAGAAACTTCCAAAAACTGCAATAAACTTAACCAAAATAGCTACAGGGTGCACGGGTAGCTCTCATCACACTTAAGCCATTTTTCTCGGATAAGAGGGATTTGAGTTAATCGCCGCAGTAGGGTGATGACGGGCGGAGACGATGTCCACCAAAAAGGTTGCAATTAAACTAAAAACGCGGTAAGGGCGCCAATAAAAACCTCGAACTGAAACGGTAGGTGGTCGCAAACATAATTGTCCAAACTAATGATTGTAGGTAATTGTCGAGGGTTACCCTTAACCCTTCGCTGAAGGAATGCCTCTCGGAGGCTGGCCCGACTGGCAAGAGCTAGCGGTTTATATCATCGTGTAAAATTTCTTCTGGAATGAAACTATATCCTGTATTAATTCAGTTAATAATAAATAAATAAATACTTTGGGACAATTCCACACAAATTGACATAGCCCCAAATTAAGCACAGCTTGTGTCATGGTATCTAGACGATGATATATTTACTTATACAAATAGATATATACATATATACAACCTCTGTTCAAAATTAATGTACGTTACCACCCGTGCACGCTAGTGACATCTGGCGTATCTCTCAATTCCAATGCTAATCTCTATTACCTCACATAATAAAATTGATTAATATGATCACAAATTGATTCCCTTGTGGGAAGGCGTGAAATTAAACAAAGCAAAATTAATATTACAATGCATGTATTAAAGCCTTAAAAAGTTATCTATTCTAGGCACAATACTCGAGTCTTCCAGTAAAACGGTGCCGCTTATGAGCTTGTCCCACCGCGCTAATAGCGGTCAGGGCAGGGCCGAATTAAGACAATAATTACTCGCGGTTCTGTCCGGGGCTGAAATTTCGTTTCGCTTAATACTTTTTATGTCGGCAAGTCTATTCGCACCGGGTGTGTTGGCACATTACAACATACAAGTAATGTTGCTCCATCAGTAACTAATTTACCTATATGTGATTCTAATAAGTCTGAAAAGTTTATACTTTAATGCGTTAATAAATTTGTATAAAAATAATGTTATTTTTATTATAATTTTTTATTTCTATGGTGGCGAAGGAGGAACAGACATTATCGGAAACTTACGCATTTATAATTTTGGTAAAATTATGGCCTTTTAGCACTTAATAGAGGAATCATGAATACTTAAATTAATAAGGAACATATTCCCACGATGCTAGGTCAGCCATTTTGATTCTGAATACATACATTTGTATTAGATACGCAATATAATAACGTAATTATTATATATACCTCGTAATTTTTACAGTGTCTAACTACGATAATACCACAAATATCGTAATTAACTTTACGATACCTATAAACAGTATTAAAATTGAAAAGAAACGAGATTTATAGCCGCACTTAATGTCAAATACCCAAGGTCTTGTCAAATTGACGTTTGCTTTAATATTTTATCTGTTTGCTATATAGTTATGTACAGAAGATATCGATGTAAAGGAATACTATCAGCGAAACTCAACCTTAATTACATTACCTTATGTACCAACATTCGTTAATTGTTTTTGATATTTTTCGTAGAATCCGTTGTTCGTGTACAAGCCGTATAACTTAGTTGTATGTTTAATTAAATCACCTTGACGCACGTCCTCGATGCTAGAATCAAAGATCATCTGTCATTACGCGATGACGTGTGCAGACAGACACATAATAAAATAGAACAATAATTTATCACAGTCGCTTTGAAGTCATTGAAATCGTCAATAATATTCAAAACTCTTTTCATAATAATGTCGGAAGCTTTAAAACCCGAACACTGGCAGGTGAATGGTTACGAAAATGATTTCGAAATTCGAAAAAGGAACGAGTCGCCACTGTCTTTGGGCCATTGTAAGTAATAGCGGCCAGCGGTCATTTTTAACAGAACTGTGTCGTTTATGTGTGTAAATGAAGTCGGGTCGTATGTGGGGCCTTAGTCACGTGATTTCCGTTGCATCTATCTTCAAGCGATACCATCTTCACGTGTGACTGCCGACACCTACCTCGCTGCAACAATTGATATCTTCCGAAGGTCGACAAATAACACACTGTAAGCCGATGCTTGCAACACCCTTAATGCAAAGGCAGTAGAGCACAACATCGCGCATCATTTGCAAATATTATGAATAGCAACGACAATTGCCAAACGCAAACGTGAACTATAAATTACTTTTTTTTCACGGTTTTACGGCTAGTTATAAACAATGTATGCGGTGAACAGTCAGACAGACATATCGTATCCGACCTTATCGTATTTATGTGCACTTATTATAACATAGATTATTTTAATTCTCCTTTCTACAGGGTACCCAAATTAAGTAGAACGTCGTCTAATACGTAAGCGGGTTTTCCCACGGTGTTATTTCCTTCAAGTGAATCTCGTATGAAATCGCTGTGAGTATAATTCGGAAAAACTTTTCATTGCAGTCTACGACTTTCGTGTTTCTTTTCCTGACAGTATGACGACAATAGATGTTCCGTAACGAATTAATATTAAAATAATTTATTCGTTAACGTAACGAATAAATTATTTTAATTGGAAATAGCTTATCATCTCAATCGCAATGGAACGCTGATAATTGACAAGAATTTATACGCGTTTTATTTAAATTACGTTATTGTGTACAAAAATAGATAATTAGTAAAGAAATAATTTGCCAAAAAAACTGCAAATTAATTAAAGAGTTTTTTCTCCCATATTTTTATTGTCAACACGAGGACAATAATAAATTCAAATTAACATAAATAATTAGATTTACCTACGTAGGTAATGTAGTCATCAACATTAGTATATTTCATTTAAGTCACGGTTAATGGGGCCATTTTGTTGGTCCCACTTATTTTGTGGGAAAATTTGCTAACTATATTTAAAATCCGGTGATTCTTATACTTAGGTAAAATACAATATTTATAAGACTACCTCGTATTAATACACGCCTTCCCTTGTAGGGTTGGCAGAGGTGTAACAACACCACTTTCCGCTAGAGATATATTTTAGATGCCAACGTGACAGGTGACGGATCCATCGCCGTTACTCAAGCAAGACTTCAATCGTTGAATTTCTTCTCAAAAGTTTCCTTTTGAATAAAACTAGTGGTCTGGTATCTGGTCGGCAGAGAGTGAAGAGAACCTCTCTCCTCACTTCCAAGACTCTTTAGCTTCATCCACATTCATCAACCTCCCAATACATACACGCCGTTATAGAGATCAGGAAAAACATCAGTCGGGGTTTGAACTCGCATTGCGTCATCCAAAGCCCTCGGCCATCACGGCTTTTAGCAACCTTCAAAACTCTACTCACGGTGTTGTTATCCATTTCAGATTGCTCAACTAGTTGAGGACGTGAGGAGACTCCAGGCATCGTTGTCTGCGCTGCAAGAGGCGCATGCGCAGCAGTTGCAGCGACTAGAAGAGCGATTGGATGAAAAGAAGCAACATATCGCGCGACTTGAAGCCAGACTTGACACACAACGAGACTATGATGATATTAAGAGGGAGATCAGGTGAGTATTGTGACTGAGGAGGAGTTTGATCTACCTCCCTTCTCTGCTATAAAATTGAAACAATGTGCGCGCCGTCTCTACTCTAAGATTTTTTTAACTACGCAGATTTTTATTAGGTTTTCATCAATAGATAGAGTAAAAGTTTATGTGTATAGGTCAATATTGTACCTACTACCTATCAGTAAACTTGTACATGAATTTAATGCCGATACTACTTCAGGGTACCTATAGATAGCTACATTAATTAACTTAATTAGGAAAGGTCTGTAAGGCTAAAGCGAAATGGCGCTCTATTTTCTCTGCCTACCCCACGAAGGTCTCTGCGCGATGGGTGTATGTAATTAGAAGAAAGCATTAAATTCCGTCCCTTTTCATATTGCTCGTCAAACTAGATCCACCATAGATTGCAGCCAATAGAAATACGACATGTATGAAGAGACTGATGAATGTGGATGACGTGATAGAGACCTGTAAATCTAAAGAGGACTGGAGCTGTTTCTCTGCCTACCCTGCACGTAATGATATGTATTCTTCTGTTCTACCAACATTATATATATCTAAATGACGATGTTTATTCCTCTCACGCAAAAACTACTGAACGAAATTGAATGAAATTTGGCGCAGAGATAGATTATTCTATATCTAGGATATATTTATTAATATACCTCTGGCGGAAAGTGGGTGTGTGGGTATTACCTATACACCTCTGCCTACCCCTTCGGGGACCCTTGTGGGAAGGCGTGAGGATATATTATATTATTATAGGATATATTCAATTCTGCGCGAGTAAAGCCGTGGAGTGTAGCTAGTGCAAGAATGACAACAAGTACCAAGCTAGTGCGTTCCCTACATGCTCTGGTTCAAGTACAGTCTGCGTTAGACTACATAGAGTTGATAAGGCGAGTGCGTCGACCCCGGCTGTTTGTCCAAGATTAGGGTAGGCTGTTGGGACACCTGATGCATCGCCTTGACTGCCGAGTGGTGCAATCATCTCTGTAAATATGAGCAACTACAGTACACTATGAATAATGGCAGACAGGAAACATACATATTTGCTTTGAGTAAATCTCAAAATACAATGAAACACACCATCCTACTTAATATTTATAAAGGCGAAGGTTTGTGTTGATGTTCGTTACTCACGCCAGAACGGCTGAACGGAGTGGGATGAAATTTTGCACGGAGATAGATTATTAGCTCGATTAATACATAAGGATATGTTTTATTCCAGGAGAATAGTCTAGAGAATAAATCTACTAAGGGAATGAAACTTTACTCATAATTAATATTCTCAGATAAGTTCTCAGAAATACTCTCCTATATATACGATATTAAGGGGTTGGTATAAGGTGTATATAGTGGTACCAACGTGACGGGTGGTCGTCGCCGTTACTCAAGCACGACTATACATACGCCCTTGAATTGCTTCTCAGACGTATGCAGGTTTCCTCTCGGTGTTTTCCTTCACCGTAAAGCTCGTGGTGTGACTAACCATTACATGTAATATATGTCTTACAAGGAACTACACCAAGCCACTTACACAATTAGTCATATAAACAAACCAGAGAAACAGATTTGTATTTTAATCCAACTACTAGTACATTATCAGGCTGTGTGCCCGCCATGTTTGCGGCCCGCACCTTTGACTGATAAGAAGGCGCCTTCATCACAGGCACAACATCACGTTATCTGGTCACACTATGTAATCACACCCACTATATATATATATAGCAATTATGTATTGCTGAGCAGTGTTTAATATTAATTGAACAATATAATTTAATGTAGCCGTTTTCGCCGAGTGGTTCGAGTAGTTGCCTGCGACACAAATATCGCAAGTTCGAAGCCTGACTGCACCAATGATTTTTGATGAAGTACAGTGATTAGTAAACCACGAGCTTTACGTCGAAGGACAACATCAAGAGGAAGCCTGAGTAACGGCGATGAACTTGCCATCTGTCACGTTGACACCTAAAAATATATCTCTGGTGGAATGTGGGTGTGTGTACACCTCTGTCTACCCCTTGTGGGAAGGTGTGATAATAATAATAACAATTTTAATTCATTTATTAATTGCGCAAGTAAACACATGCATCGTAACGATTACAGATTAAATTCTCTTCTTTACTAAGTGTCATGACGTAGAGAGGAATTGCATCAGAGACGCCGACAAGAGATCAGCTCTTCAATCATATTATTCACTATTAAACGTCATTTGACCTATATTCCTAAATATACTTTAAGAGAGGTAGGGCATAACGGGTTTCCCGTTCGAATTCGGTGCTGCCCGACTGGGGCAGGACCTCCACCTTACAGAAGTCCGTAGCCAAATAACACAATTTTTTGTGTTGTGTTCCTACGCGGTGAATAAGGTTTCCAGTAATGAGCTCCTTGGGGAGGGGGGAGGATTGTTACATTGTGTTGGAAGCAGAGGGATTAAACCCATTATGCTGCCAACACACTATAACTCTCCGAACACAGAGTGGCAACGCGCAAGTGATACTTTAGTATCGTGAGCGTAAATAGGCTACGGTAACCGTTTCCCATCAGGTGGGCCGTATGCTTGTTTGCCACTCTTGTTGTATAAAAAAAAAAAAAAAAAAAAAAATTTTTCTGATAATCCTTACAAAACATAAACTTGCAAGGTGTTTGGATTTTTCTGAGGTTTTTTAGGAGGTACCTATATTACTTGACAAGTAGACGCTAAGCTCAAAACGGCTTAAGGGTGCACACCACACTGCATTTAAAAACGCATGTACATACGTAATTAGTCCTTATCGTCCCGACTCATGACAACTGCAGATGTATAACTGTGTCGGTTTGTGTGATCGTGTTTTCACAGCCTGTCCATAAAGACGACCACTTCCTTAGCCCTCTCAAGTAAGTGGTCGTCTGTTTTACTTACTGCCAGGATTGAGATGTGCTTTTATGTGACTCACTACGTGTTTTGACAATTGTTTATCTAAGAGTGTTCACGCCGCTTTCATGTGTTTCCGTCTATCTTAGTAAATGCAATATGATTGGTCATCAATCACGTCTCGTGGATCAGATGCTGCCAAGAATGAATGAAAGAACGAATGATGAAATAAACATAAAACATATAAACTTAAACCATAGCTCAGATTAATTAGGGCAACATTTATGATTTTACAAGCTATGCCCCGCAGATTCGCTCGTGTAAAAAACGATTTAATTTGTAATAAAAAGTGTCCTATAACCTTCCCAATACTTTAGAGAATATGTGTACATTATAAACACATCTGAATTTAGAGCCACCTCTTCTTTTGAAGTAGGTTAAACTGTTATCAATTAAGAGCGCTCAGTACACAAGGATCCAGAATTTAATCTGCAGTTCTCCATTACGAACCATTCACAACTCCATTGAAGAAATAAGAAAAAAACACGCGAACCTCCTATTTTGAAGTCGGTTAAAATACTATCTATACATAATTTGAGCTCTATGAATACACTTACCTCCATTTGGACCCATTCACAAGTCCATTGACGACATTAAAAACTCACAAATGTCAATCCCGCGCTTCGGGGGTCCAAAGACTTGAAGCACGGCCCTTTTGCCGGCCGATAGGTTTGACGTCTGCTCGCTAAACGGTCCCAGATACGGAATTTAGCAGCCTCCAATATTTGTGTATTGACATGACATTTACAAAAATCGCTCCCTGAGAAACAATTTTTTTACTCGTTTCCTGTCTATGACTGGGAAACTTAAATAACCTTATTCGGGTCGCGTCGGGTTTTTATTGACTGTTTTTTTTTTTTCAAAAGCTTAGATTTGGCACTAAGGTTTTTCATACTTAATTTCATTATTTGTTACGTCATTTAAATATCAAGAGTACTCAAAACCGGGAGCTGGGAAGAGAAAGTGATATGTGAGTCTAGAGAGAACTATCGCTCTACTCTCTTTACATACCACGCGAGGGACTAATATTTATTTATTTCATATATATACATAAGATTAGGTTTAGCACTTATTTTGGACTTGCTCAAGCCTGAATGAAAGTAAATGTTACGACGGACTTTCCGCACAAATAAAATATTCACTAATCGGACCCCTTTCTGATAGCATAGTAGGTGTCGAGTGTTAATTGATTTATCAAGATTATATCAAGGATGTTGACTGATGGACTGATTACGGAACTGATTCGTGGGAACTCTTTTTCTAGCCGGTATCTTTACCTATATAATAATTTTTAAATTGTTACGTACTTACTCAAAGTTAGTCTAACAAAATTAAACCTAATGAATAGGGTATTAGGGTGCTAATTGAGAGGCAGCCTTGTGATTACATAATATGTAAGTATACATATTATGTATACTTAGAGGTCAATTTCGCGTGTTTCACTTATTTAACCCGCGATACCAACCCAATTTTAGTTTATTTTCGTTTGTAACGATTTAACTAAAAAATACTCGATCGGCTTAAACATTCATTCACCATTAGAAAGCAACATTTTCTACAGTTTATTTGTTATATATAAAACGATCAATGAAATAAAATTATAATATATTAATAATTGAGCTTAGAAGGGCATAAACCATAAGCTTTATTCCTTAGTTTGGGTAAAACTTGTGGTATTTAGTACGTAATATTTACCGAGACCTTACATTAAAAAAATACTGATGAATGTGTATGAAACGAAAGAGGTCTGTGAGTCTAGAGATGCCTTACCCGCGGAGGCTCTGAGTGATGTCACCGGAGGCTCTGAGTGATGTCACTTATGTATGGATATATTTAACGTTCTTTTTTTAAAGTCACATTACTAAAGACTGTAGAGAAGTAACAAAATAATGACAGTTTATCTTATAAAGCCCGTCACTACCCGACTCTATTAATAGTATTGTCAAAACTCCACCCGTTCCAACGAAACCAATGTTTTCAATAGTTTAATGTGTTATTTTTACCAATATGGCAACCGATGGGCGGTGCCTTTGATCCGCCATCAAAGAGTGTTGCATCAAACGCGCCGCGACATGCGACATAAAATGTCTGTTTACACCTATTTTCGAATTTAGAACACAAGTTTACGGTGTTAATCGATCGATAAGGATAGCAACTGCTATGGCCGGAAATTGGGCAAAATGTAAACGTTGTTCGGCACAGCTGCTTGTAGAAACTGCGCCTTTGGAGCTTACGATAATTAACAGGTCAAATATATACGATCAATAATTTGCTTTCAAAAGTTGATAAAACTGCTTTTTTTGTGTCGTCACCCCTTCACACAAGGGTTCCAAAGGGTAGGCAGAGGTGTGAAATAGTACCCACACACCCACTTTTTGTCGGATATATAAGTGATAGATGGCGAATCGCCGTAACTATACATACTACTTTGAATGTCTTCTCAGACGTATGTAGGTTTCCTCTCGATATTTTCCTTCACCGCAAAGCTATAGTCTACTACTATAACTCTCCGAACACAGAGTGGCAACGCGCAAGTGATACTTCGGTATCGTGAGCGTAAATAGGCTACGGTAACCGTTTCCCATCAGGTATGATGCTTGATGCCGTATGCTTGTTTGCCACTTTAGTTGTATAAAAAAAAAAAAAGCTCGTGTTGTGTAATATTACTGTACTTATATTCAGTAAAACTCATTGGTACAGTCAGGATTCGAACTTGCAATCTTTGTGTAGGCTTACTTATAGGTAAACACCGCATAGGTCACAGATCGAGGAGACCCGGATATTAGAATAGGGTATAAGAAAATTCCAAATACCGTGACCAACGACAATGCCTGTAATAATCTGCTCATAAAACCAATAACAGAGACGCTGATAGAAAAATAACTGGGTACAATAGAAAAAAAAACACCCATTTCAATTATGACCGCAGACACGCGAGTTGGCAACATTTGTTCCGTTTCCCATGATCAGAGTAACCCAACCATTCGGACTATTTTCCGAACAAAGCATTGGGGTGGTTCGATACTAAAGTAATCCTCTAAGACGTATAGAAGGCACCTGTAGCGGTTTATTGCTTATTTATTCCGGTTCTCAAGTCCGGATTAAGTTATAGCCAGCCTTCCAAGATTAAACCTTAATAGGGGTGGCAAAGCTTAATAGATTGATTTCTGAACGCACCCAAATCTGTGCTTAGCTCGGCTTCCGAACGCAAACATTTCAAATACGGGATTCGAAATTTAAATTATTGGCTCGTTCAGACGTTGATACTGGCTATTAAAAATGTATACGGTAGATACGGCTCTGATAAAGAAAACATGATTTGCTTTAAAATTTTGAAATAATATAGGTGTGTATAATGTGAGAGCCGTGGTGGCCCAGTGGTTCGACTAGCCGCCTCAATAAAGACTGTAAGTTCTAACCCCGACTACAGATATATTTTTGAACGTAGTACGTATATCACACTACGAGTGTTACAGTGAAGGAAGAATCGAAAGGAAACCTGCATACTTTTGAGAGGAAATTTAAAGACGTGTAGTGGTGCTCAGAAAAGATCTGGCCAAGTGTTACGTTGGCACCTAAATATAATTACAGAGTAAAAGCGGTGTCTCTCTACCTATCCTTTAAGGGGCCCTTATGGATGTGAAAATATTCAAAGGCCTGTTGAATCCCATGGACGGTCCCAGATAGGTCGTTTGTAATCATCATAACTATCTCCTCGATGTCTCCAATCTTTATTACGTTAACCAAATCAAACAAAGAAAAAATATACTTTAGTAGCGTGCTTAATTCGTTGCTCAAATAGCAGTGTTCCAAGCATCATTTAAAAAGTAAATTAGTGTTGTTTGAAAAATAAAAAAGTTACGTCGACGTAAAATTAGAAGAAAGGCAAATAAATAAAGCCTCTCTTATCTTTGTTTAATTAGTAAGCTAACACGATTTACATATTTCAACGAAGCCCGTGTACCTACACGCCTATATATCAATAGGGGCCTATCTGGACACCTGTCTCCATTTGCTTAGGCGTGTTTGTCTTGTATTTAACGAAACTTTGGAGACACAGGAATTATCCAAATTCTTTTAAGTTTTTTTATGTGTTTGCCTTCTCTGAGAATTTCTAGTTTGGAGTCAACATAGTCGAACCAATGAGGCGGGTGTGTATGTGTGTCGAGTGGCGGTATCGAGTATTGACCGATCGATCGGCTCGTGATTGGTCAGCGGCGAGGTGGGCGGGGCGGGTATCTTCCGATAATGTAATATCTGATTGTGCCTCATTGTTTGATAACAGGCCGATAAACAATTATTTTATCTTGCAACAGCGCCGGTGACGCGCACCAAGACATACATACATCCTTCACTTGCTTGTATGCACACATCTGAACAATAACTTTGAGGGACTTTCCTCTCTAGCTCTAGAACTTTTTGAGCTTAATATTAAAAGTATGGAGGATAAGGATAACGATATATACCTTGTGCCTTGAATAGAGGAAGGGTGAGTGAAGAAAGATTGACGAAACAGATATGCAAAGCGAAAGTGTGCAAGAAGAGGCAGAGGAAGGCGGGAACGTCCAGAATACTGGAAACCGGCGAGCATGTATGAAGAGACTGATGAATGTGGACGAAGCAAAAGATGTCTATAAGTCTAGGGAGAAGCTCTAATTTTCCTACCAAGAGAGGGACGTGGCGTGATTGAATACGTATGTAATACAAAACGTGTAGGATGCCAATCATGAAAATGTATGCAAATTAATAATCTTCCTTACCACAAACAGAGAAGGAATTTGAGGAAAAATGTACCCAAATGGAATGTGTCTTTGATACCTCCTGAAGGGGTGAACAACCCTAATTTCACCCCTAGTTGTAAACAATGCACGATCAATCAAAAGTTTCGCATTTCGAATACATAAAGGTAATCCTGCTGTGTTTGAGGCGAGATAATTTTACATCGCGTCTTTTATCAGTAGTCAAAATGTAACGAGAATGCGATAAGGAATTATGACATTTATTATATCAGCCGTGGTGGACGAGCGGTTCGAGTAGTTGCCTGCAACACAAAAATTGCAAGTTCGAATCCTGTACCAATGAGGTTTTTGAACTTCAGTACAGTCATTTATCACACCATGCGCTTTGGCCTGAACCCTAACCTAACTCGTTTGTACCTAAAATATATCACCTCTGCCTACCCCTTCGGGACTCACGCGGGAAGGCGTGAAGATATATATATTTAAAAACAACGCTACGGGTGTGATGTTACTCAATACGCCTTTAAATTGCTTCTCAGACGTATGGAGGTTTTCTCTCGATGTATTCCTTCACTGTAAAGCTCGTGGTGTGACTAAAACTCACACTACTACACATCACAACATCGAGAGGAAACCTGCATACGTTTGAGAAGGAATTCAAAATGGTAACTATAGTTATGCTTGCAAAAGGCTGTGGACTTGCCATCCTCCGGCGGGCCGGTTACTACATACCTCTGACAACCCCTCCCACTTGTGGGAAGTCGTGTAACATACTCTCACTTTACAACCCACTTCTAAATCTTCTCTCTTGCCTCCACACATATACCCACCGCTAACAAGTATTAAACTCTTTAAATAATTACACACGACCTTAAAAATTTGCCCCAAACTTAATATATGCACAAATAAGTAAAGCCGGAGATACACCGAAGGTTCCCCCACTTTTTCGTTAATTAATTTATTCTACAAACAGTAAACAACTGCGACCACACAGCCGCATCAAATATTCAGTGTGTTACACACTTTAACTGAAGCCTCTTGGCTGAAGACAAAGATGCTTTTAAGCTCCACTAAAGGACAGGAGAGGCGTAGAGCCGCTTAAATTCACTTATTAATTACGACACATCAATATAAGTTGTGGTGGCTGAGTGGTTCGAGTAGCCTGCGACACAAAGATCGCAAGTTCGAATCCCGACTGTACTAATGAGTTTTTCTGAACTTAAGTACAGTGATTAGTCACACCACGAGCTTTACGGTGAAGGAAAACATCGAGAGGAAACCTGCATACGTCTGAGAAGCAATTCAAAGGCGTATGTATAGTCGTGCTTGAGTAACGGCGATGGACTCGCCATCTGTCACGTTGGCACATAATCTAGATAGATGGAACGTGATTTTCCTCACTTTGCTTATTTTTGCCACACGTTTTTTATATATAGATATTTTTCAACTTTCATTTAGACAGCTTTTAATTTCGTAAAGATCTTTTAATATTGAAATTACTAGCATTTCCAAGTTAACAGACATAAAGCTGGTCGACTCCGCACCTTTCCCTAGTCCATCAGCGGCTATTAAAACTCTTAGCTATCGCGCTCACCTACTTCCAACTTACGCGGCTATGTAACTGTGTCACCCTATTCATATTAATTATGTATCGCTTAGAGCAAGAACGTCCACTGTTCACACATTTACCTCACTTTGAAAACATCAATTTTCTGGAACGAAAGTAACCTTGTAGAGTCTTAATTATGAAAACCATCGTTCACAGAATCCCGTGATTTCTTTCAATTGACACATATTATCTATAATTAAGTGTTGATCGTCCAATATTGAACTACCTCCAAATGTATTATGCCACATGGGTGGCAAATAAGCATGCGGTCCACCAGATGGTAAGCGGTTACCGCCGCCTATAGACCCTTGCAACGCCAGGGTTATCACTCGCGCGTTGCCGACCTTACAGGAATCTTTTCACACCCTTCTTAAAGAACTCCATGCTCCATTACCTGTGGTCATCTCTCAAATGGCATCCGACTTCCCACCGGACGCCAGGGGTAGGCAGAGTTGTACCAACACCTCTATTCGCCTAAGAAGATTAAGCCATATTTAAGTGCCACTTTTGAGTGACTTCTCGAACGTGCGCATGTTTTATTTTCGCCTTTTCTTTCATCCTAAAGCTCGTTTTGTTGTTAGTTATTAGTACAAACTCCTGGGGTTGGAACTTGTAGTCTTAACTTTACAAGCGTTTCTCAAACCATCCAGCCACCACGGCTCCTTTTCAAGTAACTGCAGCTTAATTAGAGAAATATAACCTATTTTACAAGTACAATTAGTCACTGGCAGTCTCATGATATTCATTATGTCAAATTATTTTGAGAATGCCATCTGCCAAATCCATTACCATTTCCGAATTTCAATATCTTCCCTATTTAAGACAAAAGCAACCGCTGAATCGATCCAAAGTGCTTAAATGGAGACAATTACCCCACCTGACGACAGCTGTCTCCTGAGAGAACTAAACAATAGCATATTAGGTAGAGCTCACAACATGCTGCGCTACAAAATTATAACGCCGCCCAGATGTAGACTATTGAACAATTTATGCGACATCTCAACTCGGCAGGGTATTACCGATCAACTCATTTAATTGGCAATATATTAAATTGTAATTAAGGTGCAACCCTATTGTCGGAGGTGTGAAAATCTCGACTCGAGCCAGTCGACTAGTCCAGCGACTAGTCGACCTGTGGTATTGAGGGCAGTTTGCCGACTGGTAGGTCGATTCGTTAGGATCCGATCGTGTTTCGCACGTACCTCACAATTATATCGGTTGGTAGTTTTATAGAGTTCGATATTATTTATGTCTTTGGCAGCTTATTAAGTCACAAACGCAGCATCCTGTATAATGTGTAATTTACTGCTAGTAGCTTAGTATTACTAAGCCCATTCACAGGGTGTATGTTTTCTAATGTTTCATCAAAAAACAAGTTATTGAAATATCTATCGTATTATGAATATCTCATGCAATTAAGTGTTAAAATATATTGAAATACCAAACAAGTATAAATCAGCCTATAAATAACAACACGCCCCAAATGATCAAACCCAGGTTTATCTTTGAAGGCATAAGCCTTATCTCTTAACGACCCGAAGATTGTCAAAGGCTGCCTCAACAAATTTATGAAAGGAATATTGCCAATAAGGGTACCGGCATATCCTATTAATTAAAATACTTAATTAATTCACCTTTAACGGTTTTAATCAATTCACTCCGCTCAATTTATTAAGGTATCGGTAGGTAGACGGTCACCCGGCGCCCCGTCTTTGCTAGTATTTAACGACTGAACATTTCAAAGGAATATCTATTTATTACGAATAAAGGTGTATTGAGGATTCAATTCGAAGGCTTTGAAGAGGCTCGCGCTGATACATTGTTAATGTATAAAAAAATACTTCATAAGGTCAAGGTCAAATGTATCTAATCAGACCACGCTCTGATCGTACTTTGAAAAATAATAGCGCTTTTGACTTACACTACTGTAATCCCAAAATGTTGAAAAGATTATATAACCTACCTCAAATGTACCTTGGTCACTTAGTTTGGTCATTTGACACATAGGTACCGACTGTACTTAAAGACAATTAATATACAAATAGCGTATATATGAGTGACGCTATTAAGACCTCTCATAAAATACCATTTACATCGCCGCCTTCGATTCTCATAGCCCCACAGTGTAATACCTTGAAAATTCAGAAAATCAGATAAACCCGCATTGTACTTATATCAACTGAATTTTCTCTTATTGCAAATCTAACTCAAACTCATTTGTTACAGCATGCTACGAGCCCTTGATCTCGGCGCAGGCGAGAGATCCCTAGAGCGAAAGCCCGAACTCCGCTCGCCCGCAGCACCTCTACACCGGGAGGAGAGGAGCTCAGCGGAAAGAGAACGAAGCACAGAGCGACGGGACACCGGTATGTACATATGCATAATATATGGAGCAGCGATTTGACTCGATGCAAGGCTCAAGTCAGGTTGCATCCAACAATCATACGGTCGACCGGACCGCCTGCTTGCCATCGTCCGACGGGCGTCGACCCACACAGCACGCTCAATATTCATCCCTGTGTATGTCCGTAGCTAGTTCGTGTTCGCTTCACTTTTCTGTCCGACAAATATTGCGAAAACCAACGCGGAGTATGAGGATTCCAGTTCCCACCGCCAACGCCATGCCGCTCACGGACGCGCGTAAACGTTTCAAACACATAGGCTTTATAATTCGGGGCATGCGAAGATGAAAGAGGCCGCGCGCGCATTACACATTCGTATGTACATATTACATTGTCGATCTTGCGACGCTTACGGGCGTGCGTGACCCCTCCCTCCCCTCCTCGTGTTCCCGCGTAACGTGCCTGTCTCCGCAGGTGGCGACGAGTGGCCCAGCTCGCCTCCCCCCCTCAACAACAACACGACGCACCACAACAACAACGGCCCGCCGCCGCTGCCGCTGCCGCCGCCGAGCCCCTTCCGCTTCGAAGAGCACCGCCCCTACAGGTTCGCCGACGACATGGGCCCTCTCCCGCCCGGAGCCCTGGTCGGCCGCCTCGGAGACTCCCTCATACCCAAAGGCGACCCGATGGAGGCGCGGCTGCAGGAGATGCTCAGATACAACATGGACAAATACGCCAACACGAACCTCGACACGTTGCACATAAGCCGCAGAGTGAGAGAGCTCCTGTCGGTACACAATATTGGACAGAGGCTGTTCGCCAAGTACGTGCTGGGGCTGTCGCAAGGAACCGTTTCGGAGTTGCTCTCGAAGCCGAAGCCCTGGGACAAGCTGACGGAGAAGGGTCGGGACTCGTACAGGAAAATGCACGCGTGGGCGTGTGACGAGGCGGCGGTCATGCTACTCAAGTCACTGATTCCTAAAAAAGGTACTCAATCAAACATTCATTACCATTTATTTCTGGCTAGACTAATAATCGAAAACCGAATTCTCAAATAATTTCCGTAGACTGGTGACGGAACGACTACCGTAACCTTACAAAGATTAAGAAAGTTAAAACAAAAAGTGTTCGGTAGTCGGTCTGCTCGCATGCCTAAACGATGCTCCCTTCTGGGGCCGAATCTTCCGAGTGGTTACCCGCGTCACTGCTATCGGCCCACCTGACAATAGCGCCCATCAATCAACGCGGAATGCAGCGATTAGACTCACAGCGGGCCATTAAACTCTGCGAAACAAAAGGTGTTTTCGATCGAGATGTTTTCAGCACACTGCGATTTTTCCGCAAGTTTGATGGACCAAAATTGTTCCAATAGCTCGCTGTATAAAGCACAAGTTTTGTTCAATCATTATGTGAGCACATTGACTTATGATTGAACAGTTCCTCACTCCGTAATGATTGTCCAACGCATCCAAGCTTTAGATTACGTTAACCATTTTATTTATCAAAACTTTTTATTTTTTAACATATTTTTTTATTTTTAGTTTTGCTACCATATCACCCTTGTCCCATTTCCTGTGTCCTTGACCTTCCTTGCCTGTCCTCGCGTGTGGGAGGTCTTCCGTCCTCGTTCCAAAGGGGTAGTCGGGACATGGCCAAGAGAGCGCGCTCCTAATGATACATCCTGTGGTGTTACATTTTAGTTTTGTACCTATTGCATTTTGTTCTATCCGATATATTCTACGCAGAATTCGTGTTCAAAGTTTTTTGGTTTGTAATGACAAATCATTTCTAAATTAAAGCGAGACAAAGCAGTATCGTAAGTTTCATTCGAAAAATAGCCGTATACAGGATGACATGTGTACTGTCCAAACAAACTGGCAAAAGTGTTGGGAAAACAATAGAAAAGTAAGCGGACACGCATCTAGCGTCGGCTCACACAATGAACACTTTCCACATAGGAAGGATCGCAAATCCGTTCGCACTATTACGTATTATAGCAATGACATTTGATAGCAATAGCCACTGGAAATGTCACGCCTCGCATTTATCGTTTGCTTCATTTTGTAGAAGGATGCATGACGCAGCAATCACAATAAATATAATAACAATATAAAATGTTAAGTTAATTTGTTGTCTGCTCATGAAAATAATAATTTGTAGATCTAACAAATGGTAAAAGTCATTTGAATTCACTAACACTAACGCCTTGGCTGACTCAAACTGATTCAAAGACGTATGTATAAGTATTGCTTGAGAAGTAGCAGCAGACTCGCCATCTGTCACGTTGGCCCCTTAATATATCTTCGGCGAACAGAGCATACCCCTTCGAGGACCCTTGTGTGAAGGCGTGAAGATATCTAGAGATATAGAGCCAATGCTTATATTATTTTGTACTAAGTGATTATTTTCTTAATTTATATATTTTTGGGTCACGTACGTTTTGGTCAAATTCTATTCAAACGTAATGGAGTTCGATGCTACAGAAATTCGGCGGAATCAAAAAAGTACGGTCTCATTGTAAAGCTGTGTACACATTAGCGAATGCAGACAATATATAAATCTGCGGAAGACAATAGACCTTCGTGCATTAGCCTTTGTCCCATCTATAGGGACGGGCTCAAATAGATTGAATTTCAGATAATTCCGGGTTAGAGTTTTCTTATTTTTATTCCGGTTGGGGACTCCAAGGCTTTTGTTTTGGTACTTTGTGGTGATTTTGCCTCCATTGTCAGATTTGTACTCGATATTGCGCCGAAATGGTTTAATATTATCGCATACTGGACTTGTCATATGAATTACTTTTAAGTCAGCTTTTTGACCTAAATATAAATAATTTGATTTTTATTTCATGAAGGTTTTGGAATCCCTTATGCTCTAAATTAGAATTTTTCAGTATTTTTTATTACATTGACCCTATACAAGCTAGTATAGCTCCCCTATACAGGTCTAGGTAGGTTAGTAGGTGTCTAGGTAGTGCCTAGGCTTTCCAAAGCAGTGACGATTTTTTTTTTAATAAACGCCAATTTTTCGCATGTTTTTTTTGTTTTAGGTTGCTACCTAGTATAGAAATTAAACACAAAATTATATACGGCGCTTAAGGCTTTAAAAACTCCCGTTTGAGAAACACAGCTCTAATACTCTAGCAGCTCCTTCAGTGTCCACTGACCCTAAAAGCGTTTGATAGATCGAATGACCGTAGCTAAGCAGGTATAATTGTCCAAGTAATAGTTGTCCCAAATTTCGCCAACAAGTACTAGGTACACCACTTTCCCCGCAATCACAAGCCAGACATCCGTCAGGCGACGGTAATCATCAATAATGAGAGTGGTCACGCTACACTCACCACGTGGGAACCGAGACTATTGAGAACTTCTGCGCTACCCTCCATACGTCTTTTTGTGTGCCCGTCTGATGGTAGGAACAACAGGGGTATCACTTGTGCGACCCTTTGGAAATCTCTACATACTCTTCTTGATTTATCTGATTAACAAGAAATAAAATCTTTTTTCCTTTATTGGTGTTATCATCGGCACTGCAATATATTCACATATGATAATCTAACTTACTAAAAGCCGTGGTGGCCGAGTGGTTCGAGCAGTTGGCTGCGACGCAAAAGTTCGCAAGTTCGCATCCCGACTGTACCAATGAGTTTTTCTGAACTTAAGTACAGTGATTAGTCACACCACTAGCTGAACGGTGAAAGAAAACATCGAGAGGAAACCTGCATACGTCTGAGAAGAAATTCAAAGGCGTATGTATAGTCCGAAACCGACGAGCATGTATGAAGAGACTGATGAATGTGGACGAAGCGAAAGAGGTATGTAAGTCTAGAGAGAACTGGCGCTCTATACTCTCTGCCTACCCCGTTAGTGACTCGGCGTGATGATATGTATGTATGTATGTATGTATAGTCGTGCTGGAGTAACGGCGATGGTCTCGCCATCTGTCACGTTGGCACCTAATATACCTCTAGCGGAAAGTGGGTGTATGGGTATTACCTATACACCTCTGCCTACCCCTTCGGAGACCCTTGTGGGAAAGCGTGAGGACTAATATACAAAATAATATTGGTGTATATGTATGTATGTAGGTTTGTATTCTTGTCCGGGCATATCCTGAAACTTTACATCTGTCGGTAGGTTTTAAAACTTACACTTAAAGTTTCAGGCCGTTGCCGGCAGGCAGTGCCGTTGCCGACCAAAAATTTTGTCTTTTTATTAAAATCTGTTTATTTCACATAGGCCCAGGTGGGCACTTATAAAACGTCGATAAAGGTGCACGGTTCGGGTTGGTCGTTTCCATGGAGAAGAACCGGCAAGAAACTCCATGGTTACTCTTTTTTTAATTAGTATATATTAATATCTCCAATGGTTAGGCAGGGGTGTATAAATAGTAGCCACACATTCGAACTTTATAATGTTTGTGTTGTAGGCTACTACTCTAACCGCACTAATTTGTTATTGCACAATTTTAAGCTAAACTCATTATTATGAGTTTTTTTCTTTTTAATTTATACTTTGGTTTGGACACATAGAAAGGATGAGTGAAGAAAGATTGACGAAACAGATATACAAAGCAAAAGTGTGTGCAAGAAGAGGCAGAGGAAGGCCACGTTCCAACTACCTGGATCAAATAGATCGGACTCTCAAGGACGGGAACGTTAAGAGTACTCGAAACCGACGAGCATGTATGAAGAGACTGATGAATGTGGACGAAGCGAAAGAGGTATGTAAGTCTAGAGAGAACTGGCGCTCTATACTCTCTGCCTACCCCGTTAGGGACTTGGCGTGATGATATGTATGTATGTAATTTATACTTAACTCCTTGATAGTGGCTAACAAGTCCGCCCACCTAATGGCAAACGGTTACCGCCGCTCGCATCACTAGAAGCCATCAGTCGCGCTCCGTCGATCCTATCATGCCTCACATGCATTTGCCTACCTTTCTTTACCTTTACCTTTTTGCTGTTTATTTAATCAATTGTAGTGCTAGTTGATATGCGTGTAATATATCGATTAACTAACAATCGATGCAGTCACGTGATTAAGACATCAATCAGTATTCCAATTGCAAACTGTACTCATTGAACTATTTCCATTAACGATTCAATGCGTCTATGATATAAGTAAATGCATTGTTGGATTCAAACTGGACTGAAACTTTTATGAGACCACAAGTATTATTCGCGGCTGAATTTAAACCATTTTTTTTTTATTGAAATAATATTTCTTAAATTTTGTTTTTTTTTTCATTTTGTCTTTAGCTGATAGTGGATG
This sequence comes from Drepana falcataria, assembly GCA_945859725.1. Lineage (NCBI taxonomy): Eukaryota > Metazoa > Arthropoda > Insecta > Lepidoptera > Drepanidae > Drepana > Drepana falcataria. The sequence continues at coordinate 628,480 of OX243941.1, read as the reverse complement.
TGTTCTTTTGTTTCCACCCCGAGCATAAAAACTTTGGCAATCTTTCGCGAAGGATGGCTCACATCACGCCGCTAAAATGCTAGCCTTTCACCTGAAGCTGAAAAGCTAAAGACGGATTGGAAGCGAGGTCTGTAAGTCTAGAAAGCCCTGGTCTCTGCCTACCCGGACTCGTGATGATATGTTATCTACATATGTCTATGAGCAGAGGTTACGTAACGTATGTCTATTCCTCATTGACGTATCGTTAACTTAATGTTCGGTTCTCACGATATATATACACAGACGCGCAGGTCCGTCCGTCTATTGCTAAACTATTGTTGCGCCGTTCACACGTGACTTGTGCCTGCAAATTAAAATACAGTGATTTGGAGCTATTGAAATAAGGAAATAAGAACTTGCTCGTCGAATGGTTCGAATAGACACAAAGATTGCAAGTTCAAATCCCGACTTTACCTATTACGTTTGAGAAGAAATTAAAACACGTGTTGAGTAAGTAGTTTAAGAGAGGTAGGGCATAACGGGTTTCCCGTTCGAATTCGGAGCTGCCCGACTGGGGCAGGACCTCCACCTTATAGAAGTCCGTAGCCAAATAACACAATTTATTGTGTTGTGTTCCTACGCGGTGAATAAGATTTCTAGTAATGAGCTCCTTTGGGAGGGGGGAGGATTGTTACATTGTGTTGGAAGCAGAGGGATTAAACCCATTATGCTGCCAACACACTATAACTCTCCGAACACAGAGTGGCAACACGCAAGTGATTCTTCAGTATCGTGAGCGTAAATAGGCTACGGTAACTATTTCCCATCAGATGGGCCGAATGCTTGTTTGCCACTCTTGTTGTATAAAAAAAAGAGTATTTGAGATACGGCTATGGACTCGCCATGTGTCACGTTGGCACCTAACCTATATCTTAGACGAAAACCCGGTTTGTTTGTGACATAAAACACTAAAACTAAAACCCTTGTAACCTAAAACAGACAAGAGAAAACCACGTAACATCCCCCACAGAAGGAAAATGTATAAATATTTGAAAAAAGAACGAGTACAAGAAATAGTGATGTGCACTTTGTAAATTGGAATCGATTCAACGTCGTGACTGAGTAAAGTATCCGAACCGAGACGAATAAATCGAGTGTCTATGAGCTTTCCATCACGCGTATGCCTTGGCCTGTACAAATAATTAAAAACGCTTATTAAGCCCCGCACGTCAGGCATAAGTTAATGCGATTATCCTTCGCTACAATTACAAGCAGTTTAAATTATTGCCCTATTTCGCCACACGGATCATTGAAGTTTTAATGCTTCCTGTGTTGTTTTTAACTTTACTAGACACTCGACATATATCGAGAGATATCTTGTTTATACTATTACAGTAAATTACTGTAATAGTATAAACAAGATATCTCTTATATATCTAACTGTAATAGTATAAAGAAGATGGAATGTTATTTGATATGATGGAAATTATTGCGAGGTAATGTAAGATATAGGTACTGTGTTTAAAAAAATAATATATATATCCTCACGCCTTCCCACAAGGGTCCCCGAAGGGGTAGGCTGAGGTGTATAGGTAATACCCACACACCCACTTTCCGCCAGAGGTATATTAGGTGCCAACGTGACAGATGGCGAGTCCATCGCCGTTACTCAAGCACGAATATACATACGCCTTTGAATTTCTTCTCAGACGTATGCAGGTTTCCTTCTCGATGTTTTCCTTCACCGTTAAGCTCGTGGTGTGACTAATCACTGTACTTAAGTTCGGAAAAACTCATTGGTACAGTCGGGATTCGAACTGGCGACCTTTGCGTCGCAGGCAACTGCTCAAACCACTCGGCCACCACGGCTCTTTAAAATATATATTATGTTTAAAAAATAACCCCTCAATTGTCATCAAGTCGAATTTCGAAAATCGCGAGTGTCGCCGGGTGGCAAAGCTTGTCTATGTCTGTATAGGTATGACATTTTCACGCATACCCCCTAGAGTCCCCAAAAAGGTCAATATTTTCGCCAGAGGTATTATAGGTCCTCACGTGAAACATGTCCAGTCCATCGCCGTTACTCAAGCACGACTATAAATACCTTTTGAATGTCTTCTCCAATGTATGCAAGTATCCTTCAGTTCTTCTTCATCAATAAGCTCGTGGTGTGATAAATCACCAGCAATATTTGCTGCCAACTTGCTTGCCAACCACTCGGCCATCGGTCTAAACCTAATCCCAAAATATGATAACCCAACAACACCGTAACAAAACGACAATAACGAGTAGAATTCGTCCGGAAACTTGTCTAGTACGTCTAATATTTAGACAAAGTTGGTCTCTCAAAGCGACTGAGCCGTAGCGTGAAATCTATTTTCAATGGCCACTATCGGAGAGCCCCAGCAAAGGGTTTATGCCCCAAGTTAGCCGGCCTGTACTCCCCTCAAGTGCTCTTGGCTTAATGCTAAGCAAATTTTAATATTCAATTGTGCTTTTGCTTATTTCAAATACGCTTCCCGACTCAATGTTTGTTGGTTCAGGTTTTACATGTAGGTTTCAAAACAAATAGCCGTTGGGCCCATTCATAAGGACTGTGGTGACGTTCGATATTCAAATATTTTAAACACAATAAAATTATAACCGTTGGCACCTAATATACCTCTGGCGGAAAGTGGGTGTGTGGGTATTACCTATACACCTCTGCCTACCCCTTCGGGGACCCTTGTGGGAAGGCGTGAGGATATATTATTTATATTATTATATATTATAACTTATGTGGTTGGAGCAAGTAGAATACCAGTTCTCTGTAATAGACTTATACAAGTTTCCATAGACAATTCTAACTCTTTATCAATAAAGCGGGGATACCTGCTAGCTATATACAAAAAAAAATGTCCCGTTGGCAAAAATACACTGGTGTAAAAACGGCGCATTCTTGAGTCATACATACATATCATCAAGCCGAGACCCACACGGGGTAGGCAGTGTTGAGCGCCAATTCTCTCTAGACCATTTTCATCAATCTCTTCGTACATGCTCGACGGTTTCGAGTACTCTTGACTTCCCGTCATTAAGTGTCCGATCAATTTGATGTAGGTAGTTAGAATGTGACCTTCGCATTATATATATATATATATATATATATATATATATCTATTTCGCCAATTCTCGGGTCAAAAGTCCTAAATCCTATTAAGCAAACCGTGTAAGGCACATCACTATTCAGCCGTTATCAATGGCAGGTCACGTTCGGAAACTGTACGAGGGACTGTCAAAGGCGTTTAAAACTAAACTGAGTTCGGAACTCGGCAAGTGTATTACTCGCGCTTAATACCCACTACATCGAACGCAAATCGCTACTGACTTCAGATCAATGCTGAACTTTGAAACAACTCGTTCTGTCGGAATTAATCGCCTTACAGCCAATATTTTTTTTCGTTCTTTTTGTTGTTTAAAATTGAGTAATTTAGTGCACCTTTCCTTATAAATGCGATGTCAGATATTCGCGTTTTTACCTAAATATCGCGTCGAGTCCCCTGAGAGTTAACTCTAACTAGATTAACAGAACTCTTTCGCTCCGTCCAAATTCATCAGTCTTTTCACATAATATGCTCGCGGAGTAGGCAGAGAGAGTAAGTGGACTGCCCTGTTTCTCTAGACACAAGCCTTAAAATTATTATTTTAATAACTTTGAAAGTAACACGATCAATAAATAATAAAGCTGAGACAGTAATTCTTATACAAATGTATGGTTATTGCTATTCCATAGTACATTTGTTTCGAACAAAGAGTAGATACGCTTCCATACGCACAACGCCATCTATTGACGAGTGGAGTAAACAAACCATACAATGTTTTACTAGAACTATTACACGCATAATGATCGAATACCTCTACATTTATGACAATTAACCGAGACAGCCCGTTAATGTACGATGCAGTTATTGCTAAAGTATTATAATACTTACTACAAAGAAAGAAGGCGGCAAAAACACGGCGGGCACTTAGAAAACGCGTTTGAAAACGAAATAGCCATTTAAGGAGCGTTTACGCTGAAATAAGCGGAAAAAACGCTAATGTAAAAAGTTGAGAATGCGCTTACAATGTCTCCGTAACGCCATCTCTCGGCGAGTGGCGCGACTAGGTAAGGGTCAAGAAATTATTTGACGAAGAATGCCGGCTGGCCCGCGGCCGCTTTGACGGCTTCCAAAGAGGCAATCAGCCCTCCTTACGGACATATTTATGTTTATAATACCGCCTCTCATTATATACTTTATGATGTTATACGAGACGAGTGTCCGCGATAATAATGCCTAAGTAATTGTTACTGCTCGACGCGTAAATGACTTTAGGACAGACTTTACTTTAATTGAATGTGTTCATTTTATAGAAATCTAAATATTTAATAGGTTATTGGTACTAAGATTTCTGTCGGCCTATATATAGTCTTTGTCGTGAACGATGAGTCTATATATATATGACAATACCCCTCATTTAAAAACAAACGATTAAAATTTCTGTTCGAGTGATACAGTCAGTTAAAGTATCTTAATCTTAAAGAAGGGAGGAAGTAGAGTGGAAAAAGAAGTAGGTAGGTACTACGCACACACTCGCTTTATAATAATAATAAAGGTGCCAACGTGACAGATGGCGAGTCCATTCCCGTTACTCAAGCACGACTATACATACGTCTTTGAATTTCTTCGCAAAGGTTTCCTCATTTGGTTCAGTCCGAATTCGAATTCGATTGCAATCTTGGCGTTGCAGGCTACTCCTCACCACCGCTCTCTTAGCCCTAATTGTGAATTAAAAGTTAATCTGGAGCTGTTCTTCTTCTGAACTTTACCTTAAACAGCGACTAGCAGAGCCCCACGGTATGGTGGATTAACATATATATTCATATCTGTTAACTAATAAAAAATCTATCTCTGTGCCAGATTTCATCCAATTCTGTTCAGTAGTTTTTGCGTGAAAGAGGAACAAACATACACACAAACATTCGCATTCATATTGCTTGTAGGATTTATCTTTTATTACTTATCCATATAATGGTCGTATTTATCCCACAACATATACGAAATACAACATCATCAATACACATTTGCACCTACATAACTAATGTCGATACGAAACGATGTCCAAACGGCAATTGTAATCCAAATCGTTAATTGTATAATCTCGTTTATCTTTAAATTAACACGAGACAAGTGGCGGAAAGTGGGTGTGTGGGTATTACCTATACACCTCTGCCTACCCCTTCGGGGACCCTTGTGGGAAGGCGTGAGGATATATTATTATTATATACAAGAATCGTTTAAATGCACTCCGCTTCATATAAAACAATTAGTTCGTAGGAATGCGAATATTATACCTGGTTTCTTGACTATGAAGATTTCAAGATCGTCATTATAAATAGAAAATATATATATAAATATGTTGGCTAAAGTATGTTTTAACACGTCGTCGGTAGCTTTATAGTATCTAGGTATGTACTCAGTCCAGGGTCACGTGACAACCTCGGCTTATGTCAAGCTTAGTGCCAAAATTTTCTTTTTATTTTGCTTACAATATTGGTCCTATCGCTGTATCTCCATATTAGCAATATCACGCGGATTAATTTAACCTCATTTAATTTAGTTATTATATACTAAGGACGGGAACGTCAAGAGTACTCGAAACCGATGAGCATGTATGAAGAGACTAATGAATGTGGACGAATCGAAAGAGGTATGTAAGTCTAGAGAGAACTGGCGCTCTATACTCTCTGCCTACCCCGTTAGGGACTCGGCGCGATGATATGTATGTATGTGTATGTATATACTATATTTGTATCTCTATAGGCAACTGGGCAGTGGCCTTAATGAGTCCCACCAGGTAGCCCTGACTCAGTTGTCAGAATGGTGAATATCTTTGTGAAATTTTGACGTTTAAAAGCGCAATATATTTATTGCACGTTGTTTCGAAACGGGAGCAAGCTGATTGCAATAATTTAACAGGATCTTTATTTAGTGCCGCTATTATAAGATAATTGTGTTAAAGACTATTAACACTGCATTCGCACTATGCAACGGCGCGCTGAAGCCAGACCTAATATTAGCATCTCGACACCAAACGATTTGAGCTCTATAAAAAAATGACAAATTAATTATGACAACTGACATTCAAGTCTGTGCAACTGGGGGCAAGAACGTCAGCAATGACAGAAAAATAGTGTAAAAAGTGACATTCTCGTTATAGGTTCGAAGCACGGATAATTATTTTAATAATGTGCGGTCAAGTCGGTCGTAGCTCGCAAGTACATTGGCTCGTGTGTACATCGTCGCCTTCCCTTAAAGATAAACTTTCCAACGTTTGATTTAAGTAACAATACATATTAAAGTAAACAATAGTAATGTAAGTAATACTCAATGCTTCTCAAAGGTGTTACATTTATTCCGGTTCAAATTACTTACCTGAGTTATACTGTGTTACATTTCATTTTCTGTAAATTTTTGGATGCAAATAAATGAATTTGAATTTGAAAAATTTGAATTTGAATACCATCAGTGGAAATTAAAAAAAAAGTTTTATACAAATTCTCACGTTCACTTTAGAACAGTGCCACATCAATTCGAATTTCAAAATTTGTTCGTAAGTTCCATTTTTTAATTTCACAGAATCGGATGCTTCGTTCAATTGTTGGCGCGAATGCCGTAACGACCGCCGCCATTTTGCTGACTGTTTTCACAACAGTTTAATAGGAAATTAAGTGCATCCTGACATATTATTCGTGGTAATTAATTACGTACGTTTCCTTTGCGAACGCGACATATATATCACAGTTCTGTCTTGCAAGATGGGTTGTTTAAACTGTCAGTGGGGACGCGATTTGTGACCGACCATTTTACATCTTTGCTCGGTGTCTTGCATAATTAGTAAGGATTAATGCGGGGCTATGAGTGACTCGTTATTGTGCCGTGAAATAGTTTTAAAACGGACACGACCACGCGCACAGCTTATTACTGAAAAACAGTTTTACGAGCTCTACTTAAAGAGGAAGAAACTATCGCAAGTTTTTTCAGAAGTCTACTTCCGTGACTGTCTAGTCTTACAGAGTTTAATCTATGGTACGTATGTAAAAAAAATATAACCCAAGTACCAAATGCTCGTTATTGCCTCGCTAAATCATAGTCGGAGCTCGCCAATTAAGAGGTATGTAAGTAACCGCCCTCTCACACCAGTCGCGTGAGCCGCGGCCATCAATCGCCAAACCAATCAATGAAGCGCGCGAGCACAAATCAATGCGCAGCTATCGTGGTATCGGTGAAAAATGTTTACTATCTCTGGCATTGTTTTTTGTCACGGCTTAAAGATGGCGGATTAGTGGCAGGCTAAGGCATTTGTCGTTTGCTTATTTGTGCTTAGCTGTGGGCTAATGCTATGCAGTAAAATCTTTCTCTACCCCTACGTGAAATAGGGAAACAATTCAAAACAATTCTTTTCGTGACGGGATTTTTTCTCAGTAACGGTAACGATAATTTTATAATCACCTAAAAAATTTAAGCTGACACGCCACCTAATTGTCCAAAACCAACTAAAGACCCAATCTAATCTACACACTAAATTTCATCCGAATCGGCACAGTCTTTATGGAGAACTTAAGTGTCAAGACGTATGTGATGTTCAATAAGTGTTTTCTGTGTTCCTTGCGTTGCAATAAAATATTGTTTTATATTTATTTGATAAAGTTCCTTTACTCTACTTCTAAAGTAAACAATATATGTAAAAATAATTGTAGAACTCAGAACACACACCTTTGCGACAAAACGAATACGCCAGACGATCGGACTAACTGTGTTATGGGCGCGACGCAATTCGGTTATTTCGTTAAAAAACTTTGCTATCGTTAAAAGTTCGGATAAGCTCCCTCGGTGTAAGGCTTCTAGGGATGTGACTCGACACATACTATTGTATGTTTTGCAGTCTGTCTGCAGATGTTTTAATACGTTCGCTTTAAATACTTTAAATACTCGCCGTGGTGGCCGAGTGGTTCGAGCAGTTGCCTGCGACGCAAAGGTCGCAAGTTGGAATCCCGACTGTACCAATGAGTTTTTCTGAACTTAAGTACTGAGATTAGTCACACCACGAGCTTTACGGTGAAGGAAAACATCGAGAGGAAACCTGCATAGGTCTGAGAAGAAATTCAAAGGCGTATGTATAGTCGTGCTTGAGTAACGGCGATGGACTCGCCATCTGTCACGTTGGCACCTAATATACCTCTGGCGGAAAGTGGGTGTGTGGGTATTACCTATACACGTCTGCCTACCCCTTCGGGGACCCTTGTGGGAAGGCGTGAGGATATATTATTTTATTATATTTTTAAATACCTTTAACACCTTAGGACAATTCCACACAATGGCTGAGAAATTATTCTAATTATTTCATGACGTTATACACTTAGTCGTTATTGAGAACCGGCGATAGACTCTTCATCTGTCAGGTTGGCACCTACGGTATATCTCCGTCGGAAAGTAGGTATGTGGGGTACCACCTCTACACCTCCACCTCCTGGGTTGGACATTAAGAGATGATGAGTGACGAAGGTTGTCGAACCAGATATACAATGCGAATGTTTTTGGAAGGGAGGCAGAGGAAGACCACGTTTCAACTCCCTAGTTCAAATCAAACACTCAATGAGATGAGATGAGAATTTCAAAAGTCCTCGAAGGCAGTGACCATATATGTAGAGTCTGATGAGTGTCTAAAGATGTATATAAGTGTACAGAGTTCTGGTGCTCTACTCTCTCTTTCTACAATTCACTCTCATCTAGATAACAAATGAACCAATATACTATATGAAATGGTAGCGCTGTGACGGCACACAACGGCGCTTAACTCACCATCAGTCGCGCTGTCACCTAAAATATACCTAAACACCTCTGCCTACCCCTTCAGGGACCCTTATGGGAAGGTATGAAGATATATTTTCATATAAAATTTCCAAATTCGACAACTACTAAAAGTGTCGACTGTGGAAAAATGGCGGAATGGGGACGAGGCAAGTCTCAGCGGAGCTGGCAAATTGATTATCGAATCTAGTTAGCAACTAGCGAGCTGGCGACGCTGAGTGCTCGGCCGGGGAGCGAGAATATAGCTAGGTGTGTATACCACACCTTTTATAGAGCTTAAAGCTATCATTCAACGGTAACTCATTGAAAAAGCTCATTATATAAAAGCTGGGTCAGCGGTTTCATCGCGTGAATTTGAATTCATAGGTTGATTTTTTCTCGCTTATTACAATAACACATAATATTAGGTGTTAATCTAGCTAAAAAATAATCTCTGTGCCAGATATAAGCTTGATTAACATCTTGATCAAGCTTGACAAACGATTTTTTTTCTACATAAACGCACGAAACCTAAAAATCTTTCTTTAAAAAGATTTCTAGGTAGCAATATAATATAATGATAATACTCCTCTAGGTCCCCGAAGGAGTAGGCAGAAGTGTATACGTTGTACCGACACACCCACTTTCCGCCAAAAATGTATTTTAGGTGCCCGTGTCAACGTGACAGATGGTCAGTCCATCGCCGTTACCCAAGCACGACTATACATGCCTTTGGATTTCTTCTCAGACTTCTGCAGGTTTCCTCTCGATGTTTTCCTCCACCGTAAAGCTTGTGGTCACTCAATGAACATAGGTTCAGAAAACCTCATTGCTACAGTCGGGATTCGAATTTGCATCTTTATGTTGCAGGCAAATAGTCGAACCACTCGGCCACTACGGCCATATATGAATCTACTTTAATTATTTACTACGTATGTATATACTGTTATATGCATCACGCTTTGATACTTCGCAAACCGTTGAGTTGACTTTTACGAGCAAAAACCGATTCAATATTTTATAGCATTAACGTACAAGGTACACATATCTATGTGACGTCATGGAAGCTTTAGAAAGCAATCAATAAATTAAACTTTGAAAAATTACATTAAAACATAACACGCAACGGTTATTGATGCGATGCCTTAACGAAGCTATCCATTTAAAGAAAGTATGAAAAATTATGTTTTTATTTTCCACTTCATATGCCAATGCTATACCATAGACAAGAGTGTTATTAAACTTTTGTTCTTTGAAAACTCCATAGAGCCAAAATATTGTGAATGTCACGGGATGCCTCAGACGTTTTAATTATTTCCTGGGCTTGATATTGGGCGAGTCTTTTATTAGTTGTCGAAATAAATCAGTTCAAATATTTCTGTTACGTGCTCGAAATAAATTGCTCTGAATATAGAGCCCCTAATGACGATCATTTTTGACTTTCCAACTGTCAGTTCGTTCGGAAATCATTTGGATAAAAGATTACGTTGCTCGTGAGAATAAGTGACGTGAAGTTATCACGCTATCGACGTAACATGTCATTTGGGGAAAGCCATCATAATACTAAATGCAATTTAATTCTTTCGGCAGCTGAAATCTCATTGCAGTCGAGTTATATATAAATTGAGTCTGACAAATTGGACATTTCAACGGGTTAAGCTTTAGTGGTCCTCGCATTAGCAGCGTATGGAAGAAAACAAAAGGACGAATGTTCTTTGTCTTTTTCTCACAGATTCATTTAACATGCGCTAGAATAAGATAAAATACATTTCAACTCATTGTACACTGATTAACCGCTTGGCAGAATTTGTAGATTTAGGAAATTTTCACGTTTCGTAAAGGCAGGGTTCCTTAGAAAAGGCTTTAGGATAGCAATCAACTTTCCGAAAGACCTTTGCGGGCTTATCGTGGCTGGCTGCCCGTCAATTACCTATCATAATCGTGTTGTATCTCTAAGATAAGTGTTCGCTTCGTGCGTCGTCGAACAGTTCGGTTGCGTTCAGTTGCTCCGAATCAATTGTGGCCGGCAGATTGCCATCTATCACGCGAGCCGATCGCCGACCCTACGCACGCAACGCTAACACCGACGCACTACACTCGCCCACCCAAACGTACATCGCGTTCCTAGGCTCATTCCAAGATGCAAGCACATGTTATGTTCGTTATGTTCCCTCGTTTTGCATTTGCAATTTGTACATTTCATTGCTACACTTAGCACCTAATTTTAACTCTGATGCCAGTTTGTGCAACTATTTCTTCTGCATCGTATTAACAATTCAAATGGGTTGTTTTTTCACTGAGCTCCGCAACACTTTCGAGCTACCTTGACGTCCGCCGCTGTCGGCGACTCGAATGCAAATGAGCATCGATCGCGCGGGTGACGTATAGTGCGCGCACTTCTCGCCCCTTTCTTGCAACTACCCACCACCGCCGCCTTGATTTACAGCCCCGGATACATGTAACCCGTTCGATGACCTAAACTAAGCCTTGCACTAGGTAGAAATACATATTATAACTTCTTACTCCGTCACAATGACACGGTTATTTAGGACACCCCCTTTACTTTCCAAAGCTTTGAATATTCATACAGTAATAGCAATCAATAACGGCCACAAAGAAAATAGTTTTCGCGTGCACGCACGCGATATAATGTCGCATAAACAAATAATTTCTCCGTTTTTATTGTTATCCTTGAATTATGTTAGTGCCGGTCGAATTTACACTTTCTCTTCGTCCCCCCGGTCAACAGCAGTCGAACGATGGCCGATAAATTTAAAGTTCCGTGACCGGACGGCGTTAATTGAGCTCGAGCAGTTTTTTTTTTCAAAAATGCACATATTTAATGGGCGCTATAAAAACTGATATCGTTACTTTATTGCTGCTATGATAACGAAACTAGATCAATAAAAAAACAAAGCAAAGTGTACGCGGCCATGTTGATTGCTTTGACGTGTGCGCAAGATGGCGCGGATTGCGTCACTCACAAATGGAAATAACCTCAGTTTTTGACAATATTCCGAGGCACGTAGCGGTAATTGTACAAGAGTCGTTTACTGAATAACAAAATGTCTGCAAGATCAAAGGCATTAATAGACGTGTGTTGAAATTTATCGACGGCCCGCGGGTCGAAGGATGGATCTATAATACATATAAATGACATTAGATTATCTGTCTGTGATCTCGCCATTATGACTATTTTTAAAACAGACAACGTTTAATATACGGCAATATGATATCTGAAGCCATCTCTTTAACCAACATAGATAGACGGGGTCTTGAACTACCCTCAATAAAATAAAGTATCTTTACACGTGTGTTCTCTATTCACACACGATAGTTACTTTAATTATCAGATGAACGGGTATGATAAAGCAGTGCTACGATCACGTAGCTTCTCACTGTATAACCATAGACTAATAGATGATTAGGTACCTTTGCCCACACGCATAACAAGCCTTAGATGAAGTTAAAACAATGATTGTCTATACCCTCTCGATCTTGGCCTCAGTACACGACACACATTCTAATAAGTAGCAATCGGCAGTAATCGACATAACGGGTATTTTTAACAAAAACGTATGTTTTGAATGTTGGCCGACCATTCAAACAGACTTTACGGGTATAGGAATTACCTCATTTATAAGGATTGTTTGAACTCAAACAACAAAAATAATATTCTGAATGTAGCGAATATTATGTTTTATTCGATGTGCCCCGCGTAAAATGTGGTTTCTTTGCAATTTTTTTGTTAATTAATTGATAACGTCGTTAATTAACTGATTAGTCACACCACGAGCTTTACGGTGAACGATAACATCGAGAGGAAACATGCTTACGTTTGAGAAGAAATTCAAAGGCGTATGTGTATAGTCGTGCTTGAGTAACGGCGATGGACTCGCCATCTATCACGTTGGCACCTAAAATATATCACCGGCGAAAAGTGAGTGTGTAGACACTAGAAACGACTATGCATATGTGTATGCCTTTGAATTACTTCTCAGACGTATGCAGGTGTTCTCTCGATGTTTTCCTTCACCGTAAAGCTCGTGGTGGGACTAATCACTGTACTTATGTTGATGGAATAAGAATTGCTTTTATTAAAGTTTAGCTACCTAAATACGTCACAATATCCCAGGCGTTAAAGTCTACGACCTTAAATTAAAATTAAAATCTTCCTTAAAGAGTGTAACCGACTACAAGGAATTTAGGGGACGTAGGGCACAATGGTGAAGCACGTATTCAGTGCCGCGGCAGTCCATTTTACCTACAGAAACGAAGAACGGTAAGTTAGCGGTAACCGCGTTCCATCAGATCTACCTAACCTTTAATGTTACATAAAAAGTATATACAAAGTGATGCTTATAAAGAACACAAAAATCTTCATAAATAAAAAACATTAATAATTTAAAAGCAAATCACGTCCAGTCAAGTATTAGGGAGGATACTTGAAATTTTAAACTTAACGTTTTGGTCATGTTAGATTTTAATCTAAATATGTCGGCCATTTTGTAAATTTTAAATCACGTTTCTCAAATACTTTTCTAAATGTTCTTTTTACAAATGCACAAGTACATACGCAGAAATCATTTATACCTATTCGTATGTAGGTTGCTATACATTGTAGGCAAGTATATGGCAATAACGCACTTTGGAGGCCGTGGGAACTAGTGTAATAACATAGTATTTTTTATTTTGTTAGTCAACCTCAATGTTACTATGACATTAGCAAAAACACATTTTTGGTCCAGTCAGTTTATATTAGACAAAATCACTCTAAGATATTAGACGAGAGATAATGCTTATTATATGTTCTTTTCGCTGTGATCTAACATAGCTTCTTTGTACTCACGTCAAACAATCTCACATAGTGCAAAATCTAGTTTACACGCAGACGAACCCAGGAAATATCTACTCAGTTTTACTGAACTTTTATATCAAGGATTCTTGAAGGGTAGCCAGGGGTAAAACAACACTGAGCATAAATATGAAAACGTATAAGATTTACGCTTAATTACGCGCTATTTGAGCTTTACAGTAAAAGAAAGAATTGTCAGAAAACTTGCATACATTTCACTTCCGAATTTAGTGTGTACATCACTAGTCTTTGAATTCGTGGTGAAGGTAGTCGAGTGGCGTGAACCGTCTGTCACGTTATCTAAATATATCTTTTGCGAATATCGAGGACCTCATAGGGAAGGCGTGAATTAAACAAACGTAAAGAAGTTGTATTGTATGAGAAAATACAGTTCCTCCCGCAATTACAAAAGCACCTAAATATATCTTAATCTTAATTCACTTTTAATTTGCAATAAACAAAATTCAATTTACGTTCCAATAAAAGCCGAACGTTCGAAGAAAAACAATGTATTATGTGTTTTATTGTCAAATTAATCAAGGCGCATCTCGCCAACGCTGCACTTATAAATCTAAAATTACCAAACCAACACAGAAATTAGCGTTCGTTCGTATTGTCGGTATTAAAACACAATTTAAGGATGCAATTAACTCTCTGTGGTCCTTGGAAATTAATATGTTCACTCACAAACGTACCGTTTTTGGAATCATTAAAATACCGCAAAGTAAATTCAATTGCCTACCTACCGTCTGCGCGTCGGGACATTTTTTTGTTTTACGACATAAATCGCAGAGCGAACGTCAACGGCTAACCGATCGTTATCATAAGATATAACAAATGGCGGCATCTCGCGTTCGCGCGGCCAAAGATTTCTTTGAACCGGTCATATATACCGGCGCTCAAAGTGGCTGAGTCCCAATATTGCCGGTCTAATTCTACATGCATCTCGACAAACGCCTAAAACTAATTACAGGCTCTTAATTAAACTAATTCAGTCCGAACATCAGCATGTAAGGGTTGCGCTTCATTGTGGCCGAGACAATATGTTGACAGGATGAATGACCACAATATGGCGGCGCGTTTTCGCGCGTAACTTCGCTTGTTTATGGATGCGCGCGCGCCGCTTTAGGCACACCGGCTTAGGCGACGAGAGCTCGTTCCCATTCAACGATTATCTTTAAAGCGCAATTCATTGCACTGTACTGTTTTAATGACTCGCCTAATTTCAATTGTACCAAATATAACTCGTGTATTTATTACTTGGCAAGAGTTTAAGCTAACGCGGATGTGTCTATGGGCGCGTGTGTGTGTATGCAACAATTTAGCCGCAATTAAAATTGCATGTGTGATTCGAATTATGGGAAGAGCATTTTATTCATGAATTGTAGTAAATGTTGTTTACTGCAAAATATATTGGCGCGGGCTTTTTGGTTCTAAAACAGCCTGATTCTTTATTCCACGTTATTCAAAACTATACTCGTCGTACTTCAAATGTTTATAAAGCCTTATTATGCATACAAATATTTTTTTAAATAAACCTTAGAAAAACGAGACTAGACATAGTACAGTCCGAAACACCCAAAGTTTGGCCTCTGAAGGCGTAATTCGCACGACCTTTGAAGGTGACCTTTATGCTGCTAAACGAATCTTGAGACCCAATATACAAGCCAATTCTTTCGTCTTTGCAGTTGGCACGAAAGACGGCACCCTGGTTCCGGGCTTCGGAAGGTCGGACGGCGAAGGTGATGACCGACTGGCGCACATGCTGAACGAGGCGTCTCATATGATGAAGACGCCCACTGGACAGCCCAACAACGATGATTCCAGGAGCTGTGAGGACTCCAGCTCGCCAAGGACTCAATGCCAATCACCGTTCTCAAAGGTAATAAAACAAATTAGTTGTTAGTTATCTTATCCCCTATATTGTTTCATTAGCTGATTTTTCTTCTGGAATACAATAAATGTTTATCGAACCAATAAAATCTCTGTGCCAAATTTCATCCGATTCCGTTCAGCTGTTCTGGCGTGATTGGGTAACAAACCTAAAGAAAAAAGAGGATTTAAATGTAATTAATCATAAACTTTATCAATTTCCAGGACTCAAGTCAAAATAGAAGGCTAAAGAAATACGAGAACGATGACATTCCTCAGGAGAAGGTGGTCCGCATCTACCAGGAGGAGCTGGCCAAGATCATGACCAGGAGGGTGGAGGACATGCGCCACAGCCGGGACGGGTTCCCTGGGTAAGAATATAATTCAGGCATGTTGTCATATTCACTGTCGTCTTTGGATCACGAACTGTATTTTTTCTTGAAGGTACTAATGAATGTGGATGAAGCGAAAGAAGTATTTAAATCTAGAGAGAACTAGCGCTCTACTCTCTCTTTACGTTTCTTTACATCAAACTTTGACGATAATTCAACGAACGGATCGTAATATAACCGCAGCTCATGATGAAAATATTTCCTTTCTTCCTGTCATCAGTCATAAATGCATACTTTGATCGAGAGCAGCCAACTAAAACTAACGTGTAGCATGTTTCCTCCTTTTTACAGCGGCGGCATGCCCCCGCACATGGAGCGTCCGCCGGAAGACATCCGGATGGCCCTGGAAGCGTACCATAGAGAACTGGCCAAGATCCAACCGGGAGCCAACATGCCCAACCTGCACAACATCCCCGCCATGCCACCCTTCCCGAACCTCATCGCCCTCCAGCAACAGGCCATGCAGGCGCAGAGCCAGCACATCAATGGTTCAGGAGCCGTCCAGGACCTTTCGCTGCCCAAAGACAAGCACGCCAAAATGAACGGAATGACTGATAGTGATAAGGATAGGCCGATTGATGCCGAAGAGGCTATAAGACACGCGGGGAGTGCGTTTTCCCTGGTGAGACCCAAGCTGGAGCCGGGACAGCAGTCCACGGGATCCTCAGCATCCAGTCCGTTAGGGAACGCCATATTGCCGCCGGCAATCACTCCCAATGAGGACTTTAGTACTTCGGCGGCAGCGAGTCCTCTGCAGAGGATGGCATCGATAACTAACAGCCTCATATCCCAGCCCTCAAACCCCACACACCACCAACCTCAGCAGCGGTCTATGAAGGCAGTCCTCCCGCCTATCACGCAGCAGCAGTTTGATCTCTTCAACAATTTGAACACTGAGGATATAGTGCGAAGGGTGAAGGAAGCGTTAAGTCAGTACTCCATTAGTCAAAGGTTGTTTGGTGAATCGGTCCTCGGTCTGTCACAAGGGTCTGTTAGCGATCTTCTGGCGCGACCAAAGCCCTGGCACATGCTGACGCAGAAGGGCAGGGAGCCATTTATCAGGATGAAGATGTTCTTGGAGGATGACAATGCTGTTCATAAGCTGGTAGCGTCTCAGTACAAGATCGCGCCGGAGAAACTGATGAGAACAGGAAATTATAGTGGAGCACCTCGTAAGTATAACTTTTATTTTATTATACGTTTTATGTTATAAATACATGCATGTAATCCTACCTTTTGCTAATATTCAGAATAAAGTTTTCAGAAAAACGTTTGCATCACTATATTTCATCAATTTTTGATTTAATGGAGAGTATCATAGACTATACAACGTATCAGCCTACACATGTATTAGTAAAATTCTGACAATAAGTAACTCTAGAACAGGCCCTCTATTCTCTCTGCCTACCCCATTAGGGACTCGGCGTCATGATATGCTTGTAACTAACTCTATTTCTCCGTTGTTTACAGCCTGTCCGCCTAATATGAACAAGCCGATGCCACCCACTCAAAAGATGATCTCAGACGCGAGCTCCCTGCTCAGCAAGATGCAGCAGGAGCAGCTCCTGCCGGGCCACCTGCCGCACCTGCCTCCGACGCCGCTGCTCCTGCCGGGCTTCCATCCTGTACCGATGCACCATGAAAACAACAACAAGGAGCGGAAACCCGCGCCGCCACCCCAGCATCAGCCCCCAATCATGAGGAACCTGCACCAACACATCTCCCCAAGTGTCTACGAAATGGCTGCTCTAACACAAGACTTGGACACTCAGACCATCACGACTAAGATCAAAGAAGCATTGCTAGCCAACAACATTGGTCAGAAGATATTTGGCGAAGCAGTTTTAGGGCTGTCCCAGGGGTCGGTCAGCGAGCTGCTCTCCAAGCCCAAGCCCTGGCACATGCTCAGCATCAAAGGTAGAGAGCCTTTCATCAGAATGCAGCTGTGGCTCAGTGACGCGCATAACATCGATAGACTTCAAGCCTTAAAGAATGAAAGACGCGAAGCCAACAAGCGGCGACGGTCCAGTGGACCTGGGCAAGACAACTCCTCAGATACATCTTCAAACGATACCTCCGAGTTTTACCACTCGAGCTCACCGGGTCCCACGTCTGGCGCTCCTTGTGCCAAGAAACAAAGGGTCCTGTTCTCCGAAGAACAGAAAGAAGCGTTGAGACTAGCCTTCGCTCTCGACCCTTACCCCAACATGCCAACGATCGAATTCCTCGCGGCCGAGCTGGGTCTGTCGACAAGGACAATAACGAACTGGTTCCACAACCATCGCATGAGGCTAAAGCAGCAGGCGCCCCACGGCCTTCCGGCGGAACCGCCGGCCCGAGACCAAACCTCGGCGCCATTCGACCCGGTCCAGTTTAGATTACTCTTAAATCAGAGGCTACTGGAGCTGCAGAAGGAACGAATGGGTCTCGCCGGCGTGCCCCTTCCGTACCCTCCATACTTCGCCGCCAACTCGAACCTCGCCGCGCTGATCGGGCGCGGCCTGCTTCCTCCCGACGAGCAAAAGAACCAAGGAGGCCTAGACTTATCCATGCCGCTGAAACGCGAGCCCGACACCGACGACTTCGAGGACGACGACGTGGACAGCAATCTCGGCTCGGAGGACTCCCTGGACGAGGACAGCAAGCGGGAAGCGAAGGCCGCCTCCACGCCCGCGGGCCGCTCCAGCAGGCGCAAGCCCGCCGCGCCGCAGTGGGTCAACCCCGACTGGCAGGACGAGAAGCCGCGCAACCCCGACGAGGTGATCATCAACGGCGTGTGCGTGATGCGCGGCGACGACTTCCGGCGCGGCGGCGAGCAGACCGTGCGCGTGGAGCCCTCGCCCGCGGCGCCGAGCTCGCCCGAGCCCGCGCCGAGCGCGCCCGAAGCGGCCGCCGACCGCATCAAGGCCGAGGCCGACGACGAGCGGTGGGACTACTAGGGGACCACTGCCGGCTCGTGCCGACTGCGGCCCGAGGACCCAGTGCAATTGTAGGTAGACGCGTCTGATATAATTCGATGTAAGGCCAAAGAGTGTACATAGACCGTAGCTGTGAGCGAGCGTCCCGTAGGACGGAACTGCGATACAAAAATATGCATTTTGCTTTAATTTTTAAAAGTACCCTGACTAGGTACAAATATATCTGAGTATTTTAAGTTTAATGGCTTTTTTAATTCGATAATTGTAAATAAATATACCAAATATTGTGTCGGTTGAAGCCCGCGATCCTGTATATACGTAGGCTAGCGTACTGTAAGATATCTCGTTACTAGCGGTAGGGAGCATTACTCCGGTAATGGACATTTCAAGTGCAATCACGTGTTAGGTATATGTAAGCCGCGATACTGAGCCCAGTTGGAAACAAGTATTATTATGTTTATACGGAACCGAAGAGGTTTAAAATATATTAAAATTGGGTTTTTATATAAGTTTTATATGGATTAAATTATGAATGTTTATTTTTATTAGAACTATTGTATGTTTTCTATTCATTTATTGTATTCTGAACGCGACACTCGCTCAAATATGTGATTTTTGAACTGGCAACTATCATTATCCCTTTAAATTCAGTACAACTTGGTTGTTTATTTTTTATTTTTTTAGAAAACGTACAAATTGAAAAGCAAAACGTCTACGAATTAAGCAAAGAATGTATTGCTTGTGGTTATAGTTTATATTTTATTTTAGCAATAAATTTGCTTTTATTCAAATATTTTCAGTTTTATTTTATTATTTTCCTTTATTTTCTAGATGATAGTAAGTAGTATATATTGAAGGGAACCACACTCCTTGCATTACGATGTACATACATTATTATTGAGTTGTTAATGTAAATAATATGATTAAATACCAAACTTAAGTAAAAATCATAGATAAGTAGAGCAAATAGAACCCAAAATCTCATAAAAGGGTAAATTCATGGATAATCCAAATTATTGTCAATCTAAAAAGTGTATTTAACAATGTAACGGAAAAATATCTTGAATAGATTTAGGCCTCAATAAACACGAACAGTTTGAAATCTTTCATATTTCAGAGGAACGATGGTCTTTCTTAAAAAATACTTTTTTTAGAATATACAGAGTTCATACATATCGATGTTATATATAAACGTTAAGGTAGGGACTAAGCGAATAGAAATTATTTAGTCAAATGAAATTAGGCTGTTTGACAGTTACAACGTTGATTTCGAACTTTTTTTTGATATTATTACTTAGAAAACATAGCTTTTGCTTTTGGAAGAATATTATTATTACCTGTGTACTGATATGATCATTGTTGTTGTCTTATAGGATACACCTCGAATATTTCGATTGATTAAAAAAATTACACAATAAGCTCGATGTGGGCAAATCTAGATATATTTTACAACAAATAAAATATTGAGTCATTTTTTAAATGACTTTCACAGTTCAATACAATTAGTCAGTTTTGAGTTAAACTATAAATTTCAAAAAGCATGTATTCATTATTTTTGAGCGTCATCTACCGATGAATCCCAATATAATTTTTCTGACTTCAGTCAAAGACAAATATTACAATGTATACTGTAACAGTCAAAGACATGCATGCTATCATTATTATCGTATTGAGTATCAGTAAATTTAAATTTGCATTATCTTTGCGAAACTAAAAAGCGAAATCAGCAACTATGCAAATGACTTTTTAATCTTATACCGAATTTGGGCGGTATCTTTTTCTTTTAAGAATCATGCAATTATGTGATAATAATAATATTCAGATGGATTTTGATAATAGTAAATAAATTTCTATGTATATTCATCTTTTCTATGAACGTAGTATACTTAAAAACATATTTTCCCTTCACAATACATACTCACTTCTACCATGCTATGTATTTTATATAAATATTATATGTAAATATAAAAGTATCACCCCCACGCATAGTCCTTCTGTTCAATCGCTTTTACTGGTAAATCACTTTAGATTATAGTAATTAATAGTCTGTAGAACTGACAGCTGTCAAATGTATCTTACCGCTCTTTTGATCAGATTACGAATACGATACGAACGTGTAGATTTTAGATTTTTATGTTTTTACATATCAGGGAACAGAACATTTCGTAGGTATCCGTTATTTAACTAATCGAGATATAAAATTGTGTATCAAACAACAACCCTTCAGATGATGTCCAATAAAGAATAATCTTTAGATTCAGTACGTAAAATTGTCGTAATCGAAATATTCGGGGCGTAATCGTATCGGCGCAGCATTTTATAATTGACTTGTTACGATGTGTGCTGCCGGCAGCGTTAATGTACATACGGTAGACTAGTATATAACAATACACGAATATAGCACGTTGTCTCTAATATTACGATAGTATTAAATATTATAATAGTGGTAATTATTATTGTTCATATCATAATATTAATAATAACGATGCTGAAACCATTGTCTTCTTTCCGAACGATTTCTAAAGTTATTAAATTAAAAATAAAGAAATTGCTAATCAATCTTTGTTTCATTACGAAAATATTAATATAAAAGATATATCTTTACTAGACCCCGGAACCCTGGCTTTCTTCACACCGGATTGAGTCAGCGGGGCCTGTAGCAAACTATAAAAGGACCCTTGGAGTATCTTAAGTTTATGATTGTTTTATTGATATATGAAATAAACAGCAATAACTTCAATAGAAACGTATACTTTTACTGGATGAATCGCATTGGTGCGCGGGACCGTAATAATTTCTACTCTTGCAGCGTCAAGAATCATTGCTTCTTCATATATTGCATTGCAATTCACACTGAAATATCGAAGCGCTTTTACTAAACACTAGCTGTCCCGCCCAGCTTCGCTCGGGTGAAAAGGTTAAATTGCCCGTAACACGATCGCAGCGCCACCTATTGGGTCCAATTGTAAATCTAAACCATTCTCGAATCTAGCTTAAGACACAGAAACACACAGAAAGCTTCGCCCGGGTAAAAAGGTAAAATTCTTGAAACTCGATCGCAGCGCCACCTATCGGGTCCAATTTAATATAGCCTATGTTACTCGGGGATAATGTAGCTTTCCAAAGGTGAAAGAATTTTTGAAATCGGTCCAGTAGTTTCGGAGCCTATTCATTACAAACAAACAAACAAACAAACAAACAAATCTTTCCTCTTTATAATATTAGTATAGATTACATACCTATAAACTGAAGCCGTGGTGGCAGACTGGTTCGAGCAGTTGTTTGCGACACAAAGATTGCAAGTTCGAATCCTTATTGTATCAATCAGTTCTGAACTTGACTTAGTGACTTACTTAGTACCACGAGCTTTATGGTGAAGTAAAACATCGTTGATTAGACATTCAGAGCAGATGTCTATAGCATATTCATATTATGTATTGTATTGTTAGCCATTTCATATTATACAATAGGTACCTACACTAAAACTTTAAAATACCTAACACCCTGTAAGGGCACAGCCAAAAAATATCTCCGGCGGAAAGTGTGTGAGTGCTATCTAGTACACCTTTGCCTACCCCTTCGTGGACCCTTGTGGGGAAGGCTTGATTGGCTATAACATATAAACTACTGAATCAATTTTATAAATTATTTTCTGCTAGTTAATTTTTCAAAGGCAACATTGCTCTGGACAGTCTCATTTATTAAGACGCAGATTTTTTGCTGTTATTCTAAAACATTGCCTTGATTCAGTAGCTTCCTTTTTACCAGATTCCAACGTGTAAATAAAAAGCACTTTAAAGTCGCTGGAATTTATAATTACAAAAACAATATATCCATAAAAAAATAAACGAAAATTAAAGACTACACCTCTTCAATAATAGGCCCATCGCTCCCACCATCACCGGATCGAGATCTAGACCCGCCCATTTGATGCAGTTTCTGCATCAAAGGAGCACAGACCTTAGTAACTTCCTTCAACTTGTCCAAATACTCCTCAGTTTCAGCCAACGAGTTGCTGTCCATCCACTTAATTGCATCTTCACATATAAGACGGCCTTTCGAACATTCTGCCTCACTCAACTGCCCACGAGCTTCCTCCATCGCCTGTTTTACTGCATAAACATAAGCTTCAAGTTTATTCCTAGCAGCCACACGTTCCCTCTGACGATCATCGTCATCCTTGTATTTCTCAGCATCAGATAACATCCTGTCTATTTCAGCTTGGGAAAGCCTTCCTTTATCGTTATTTATGACAATATTCTTGCTTTTACCAGTACTGTTTTCTTTAGCGGATACGTTTAATATGCCATTAGCATCTAAATCAAATGTGACATCAATTTGAGGAATACCTCGAGGAGCTGGGGGGATGCCAGTCAAATCAAAAGTCCCCAAAATGTTATTGTCTTTAGTCATAGCTCTCTCTCCTTCGTAAACTTGAACAGTAACAGCAGACTGGTTGTCAGAATATGTTGTGAATGTCTGGGAATGGGTGCAAGGGATCTTCGCGTTGCGTTCGACAATCTTCGTCATGACTCCACCAGCGGTTTCAATGCCTAGAGAAAGCGGTGCTACATCTACAAGCAAAACGTCCTGGATCTTTGAATGACGTTCGCCACTCAATATTGCTGCCTGAACTGCGGCACCATAGGCTACTGCCTCGTCTGGATTTATGGAAAGATTTAGCTTTTTTCCATTGAAGAAGTTCTGAAGCAGGCTCTGGATTTTTGGGATTCTTGTAGACCCACCAACCAAGACTATATCATGGATAGAGCTTTTATCCATTTTAGCGTCTTTAAGGGCCTTCTCCACTGGGTCTAGAGTTGTTCTGAAAAGATCAGCGTTGAGTTCTTCAAATCGCGCCCTTGACACGCGTGAAAAGAAGTCTATTCCCTCGTAAAGTGCGTCAATTTCAATGCTTGCCTCAGTGCTTGATGACAAGGTCCTCTTAGCCCTCTCAGCAGCTGTGCGGAGGCGACGCAAAGACTTTGGATTGGCCTTAAGATCTTTCTTATGCTTTCTTTTAAATTCATCTGAGAGAAAATTCACAAGTCTGCTATCGAAATCCTCTCCACCCAGATGTGTGTCGCCAGCTGTAGCTTTCACCTCAAATAGGGACCCTTCATCTATGGTTAGGATGGAGACGTCAAAAGTACCTCCTCCTAGATCGAAAATGAGGACGTTCCGTTCACCTTTCAAGTTTTTATCTAAGCCATACGCTAATGCGGCAGCAGTGGGCTCATTTATAATGCGTAGAACGTTTAAACCAGCGATTGCTCCTGCGTCCTTAGTCGCTTGTCGCTGTGAATCGTTAAAATAGGCGGGCACAGTAATGACAGCATCTTTAACAGCTCGGCCCAAGTATGCCTCGGCTATGTCCTTCATTTTTGACAACACCATGCTGCTTACTTCTTCAGGAGCGAAGCGTTTCTTCTTGCCTTTATATTCCACTTGGAGCTTAGGCTTCCCACCCTCATTTACCACTGTAAACGGCCAGTGTTTCATATCTTGTTGAATCTTTGGATCGTCAAACTTCCTCCCAATAAGGCGCTTAGCGTCAAATATTGTATTCTTTGGATTCAACGCCACTTGGTTTTTAGCTGCGTCACCAATGAGGCGCTCTGTGTCCGTGAAAGCGACGTACGACGGGGTGGTGCGGTTCCCCTGGTCATTAGCGATAATATCCACATTACCATGTTGCCACACGCCAACGCAAGAATAGGTTGTACCCAAATCTATGCCAATTGCTGACATATTTAATATGTTTTCTGTTTGTAGATTTCTCAAACTTTGCGATTTGACTATTGAATTTGTTGCTTGACAATTAATTATGACCTTTAAAATTCGAACGTACATTTATTTTTCCTACTTGACATAGAACCTGTCCATATTTCAAAGTCATATAGTTCCGGTTTATTGATATTTGAATTAAAACATTTGTAGAATTGTAGATATAACTGCTTTTACGAAATAGTCCCCTCGTGGATTAATTTCCTGAATTATTTGCTTCCTCAAACGATAACAGCGAGAACAGGAAGCCGGAATATAAGGCAGCATGATTTCCGACATTTGCTTGTTTCAATCAGAAGAAAAGTACCAAAACAAAAACGTCAAAAACGCGTGTGTATTACAAATTTCTAAACAAAAACAAATAGATTGACCGGAGAAATAGTACGTTAACGAACCCACGATTTCCTTGATTTACCAAAAAAATATTACTGGCACCCTTCATTATTTGCTTTCCACGTAAACGTGCAGTTGACGAGATACCTAGTTTGACGCCGTAAAAATGTTGAACAAATATGTTAGGTTAGGTCTTCTTGCAGAGGATATATTTTAAGAAAATACGTAGTATCTTGGATTTTTTTTTTTTGTGTTAGGAATGTGTGGGAGCCTTTTGTGATTGAATTGAATTTCGAGTAAATAACACAATTTTGTATGCAATCTTTTTATTATATTTACAATTTAGAAACTTGTCTAGGTTGAAAACTCAGTGCCAGTTGTGTTGTTTTGCTTATTCGCGTGGGTGTCATCAGCTAGAACAGTACCAAAATGCGGTACGCACAATTGGTCGTAGGTCCTGCTGGCAGTGGTAAGGTAAGCCAATACAAGTTTATTTTATGAGAAATCTATAAAATACCTATTTAAAATAATATGTGAGGTTGTGCTTAACTATAATTGACTAAAAACTTTAATAAAATAACGAAAAGTCATATTATGTAATTGATTTTCAGTCCACATATTGCTCTACAATAGTGAGGCATGCCAGTGACTCAAAGAGGCTAGTAGAAGTTGTAAACTTAGACCCAGCAGCGGAGCACTTTGATTACGAGCCCCTGGTGGACATCAGGGAGCTAATTCACCTGGATGATGCTATGGAAGATGATGAGCTACAATTCGGACCAAATGGGGGCCTGGTATTCTGTATTGAGTGAGTTCACGGTAATACAACTATTAAGATGAAGAATTACATGGTAAATTAGTTACTAACACATGTAGAAAGAAAAGTAACATAACTGGAGGCTGATAACACAGATATCCTATGCTAATCTTTATTTAAATCATAATACCTAGTCCCTTACTAGGTAGGCAGAGTTCCAGTTCCTATTTCTTCATTCAAAAAACATCAGTCTCCATATATGCTTGCCAGTGTTAATTACCCTTGACATTTCCATCCTTGAGTGTGAACATCACATCACATCACACATCTTGAGTGGGTTTGATCTAGTTAGTTTGAAGGGTTCTTCCTCTGGCTCTTGATAATGTAACTATTTATATCAAATTGATCAAATAATGAAAGATGGGAATGCAGGTATATAAAAATAATCTTCAAAGCAGATTGTAAGTTTTATCCTAGTTGAGTCCAATTCATGCATAACTTATACACAAACAACTTAAATAATTTTTTTTTTAAATAAATAGTTTAATAAATTTCCTTACATTTCTGTATTATTAATGTGATAATATATAATGTGGTAATAATGATGTGATGATTATGGGAATATTTCAGAACCCTGCTAGAAAACAGTGATTGGTTACAAGAACAACTGGGAGATGTGGACGATGACTACTTGCTATTTGACTGCCCCGGCCAGATAGAGCTGTACACACACCTGCCTGTGATGAGGCAGCTCGTGGACATGCTGCAGAGGTGGAACTTCCGCATCTGTGTTGTATTTATGGTTGATTCACAGTTCATGATTGATGGGGCTAAGTTTTTATCAGGTTATTAATTTTTAATTACTACCTGTTCACAGGTTTCCTATATATAGTCATGTGTATTTGATTTTGATTATGTAATAAAAGTCAGCCAATGTTACTCCATGTAACATTAGCTAGTTGCCTGTGAAAGACCTGTTAAAATTGGTTGAGCCATTTCAGAGATAGCCAGAACACACCAACTATTACAGGTAGACTAAGAAAATAATTATGCATTGTTTATTTTTTATCAGTTCAGTAGTACTTCCATATGCACTTAGATTTTTTTTTTTATTATCCAAACAGACCCTTAAATTTTATGATTTAGCATAGATGATAACAATACAATGTTACCAATCAACATTAATGTATCAAAAAACGATTTATTGCTTCAAGTTTGAAGTTGGTGCAAAAATGATGATATATTTGATCCTAAATATTTGTGGGATGTTAGGGATTGTAAGAAGACTGCTCTCTAATTGCTGACTTGAAGCCTGCAAATCATAACAATATTGTTTCCTTTCCAGGAACAATGGCTGCTCTCAGTGTGATGGTGAACCTGGAGCTACCACATGTTAACATTCTTACCAAGATGGATTTGCTCAGTAAAACTGCTAGAAAGCAGCTGGACAAGTAAGTTATTTCATATATAATATTTTTATTTGTCTACTAGCTGCCCTCGACTTCGTCCGCGTGGAATACAGCAAAATAATTAGATGTATCTCGTGTATGTTTAAGACGACACTCAAAAAGGCGTGTGTATAGTAGCACTTGAGAATCGATGGACTCACCATACGTTGGCATCTAAATATAACGCGGCTCTATATATGACTAGCTGTGTCCCATCGTTGACCCGCGTTATATATGATTCCATTAGTAGATTTCTTCTGGAGTTTCTGAATAATATCCTGTGTTAATCCAAGTAATAATTCAGCTTGTGCCAAGTTTCATCGAATGACTACAATGTTTTCTCAATTCGGGTTGTTTTTTATTTTTATACAATAATTATTTTACTTTTTTTTTATTATATTAATTTATTCCATATCTTGACCAGAATTAGTTACAGTACTGATGGCAATATTTGTGTCACTTGTTTAATTTGTCTAATTTGTGAATGTGAGAACATTGTAGGCTTAGTAGATTCTTAGATCTTGCTAACATTTTTATAATTATCTTGTTTTATGTATGCTTTGTATAGTAAGCGACGACCTATTGTCGGGCCTACGTTGTTCTCCCATACTTGGGTACTATTGCTGTAACGAAAAAAAAAAAATATTGTATATGCCTAATGATCTGAAAAGAGTAACCATGGAGTTTCTTGCCGGTTCTTCTCCATGGAAACGACCAACCCGAACCGTGCTTCTTTTTCGACGTTTTATAAGTGCCCACCTGGGCCTATGTGAAATAAAATGATTTTGATTTTGATTTTGATTTTGATTTTGAAAAACTAGTATGTTTTTGGGTGAATCCTCAATAATGCTGAGGATGTGGCTAAGCAGAACAAGTGTCCACATTGCTACCACAAGGTGGCGCTGAACCCAATTTGCACTTCATTAACTTTTTTAATACAAACTGTTCAAGCTTTTGGTTGATAAATCATTCTGTTGTCAGTTTCTTAGACCCCGACCCGCACACCTTGCTAGCAGACATGAGGAATGCAAAATCAAGATGGCACGAAAAATACGCAAAACTGACGGAAGCAATCGGCGAAGTTATAGAGAATTTCAGTTTAGTGCGGTTCTACCCTCTGAACATCAAGGAAGAGGAGAGCATAGACAACATCCTGCTGACCATAGATAACATCATACAGTACGGGGAGGACGCCGATGTGAAGATCAGGGACTTTGACGAGGAAGATCCTGATGATAACGGCGATTAGGTTAATTAATTATTATATTAATTATCGAATTTAATTGTTATCCAATATATACAGTCTTTAACGAAGACATATTTGTCACACTAGAGGATACTTCCTGTGATTCACAAGACCCGTGGGGTATAGTGACGCCATTGATCTAAATAAGTTATAATAAAACAAGTCTTTCTTAAAAATAACTTTAATTCTCACAAACGTTAACACCATAAAGTACTACAATTACCAACTTAAAAATATGCACTGTTGTATAAAATACTACATTGTGAGCTTTGGTGTTTGCGACACCATTCGACGTAACAACTGCTCAGGTGTACTGAGAATTTAAACTTTAACTGCTTAATAATATGGTAATAATTTGATTGATAATACATTCTAAGTCTAGCATTTCTCTGCATTAGCTACTTTGAACTTTACACTTGCAGTATACAATACACAAACATATAGAAATACAATATATTCCCTAAATTCCTACTATAACAAATCAGTACAAATCGTTGCATGCCAATTATTATTATAAATTTTAGAATATTTTACTAATTTGTCAATAAAACTACCATTATCTACCAAAACTTCACATAGGTTCGTAGTGAAGAGCAGGACTCGTTTGGAAACGTATTAAATAAAAACATCAAGACTACTCGAGCCAGCGAGCACGTTTGAAGACACTGATGAATGTGGATGAAGCAACAGGTTTGTGAGAGATAACTGGCGCTGTACTCTTTCCGCCTACCCCGTTTGGGACTCGGCGTGATGATATTGATGAAAGGGTGGAGAAAACATTTATTCGATTGGAAGATATAGTTCTAGCCCCGAAAACGCGCCCCACTATTCTTCCCTATAGTTTACAGTGTAAGTGTGCAACCTTCCACTAATGTGAGTCACTACTTCCACCTATAAGTGCACAGGCACACTACAATTAATATCATACTCCCCGCAACCCCCCTCTACTAGAAATCGGTGGGGTGCGTCTTCATGGATGGCACTATCTGTACTAACAGTACGGACGACTGAGGAATCTTACATAACACTTGACCCGTCTGGTAAAAATAGTTTGACAAAACAGTGTTTAATTAACTTAATTAATTCAACTACATTACATAACATATTATAATAATTGCTTTAATATAACCTTCATAGTGCGTGTAAACTAGGTGTGTTCTCACGGAACAGACATCGCCGCGATGACAGTACTTAATTTCTGCAGTAGTCCGTTTTCTAATCAATTGTAATATTGATGGGGATTTGTAATTGATTAGTGAATCAATACAAAAATAAATGTCGTTTTTTTTTTCACTATGAAAATTAGTCTATGTTATACAAACTTGTTGTTTAGTATTCTTTAGAATGATTGACAAATACAATAACAAATTGGACAGGAAGAAAATAGTTTCTTATTCGATGTGTGTATTAGTTATACAACCCTTTTATAATAAGATTCATATACTACAGGCTACACATACGTCCTATATATTTAATAACTCATGTACGCGACTTTCCTTACATAACAAACAACCAACCCAGCAACAAAATGATGTACTACAGTTCAAAAGATCGGTAGATTCATAACGTCACAGGTAAAAGTAGTTTTCTAGTTTAACACAAGTCCAAATGGACTAATCCAAAGATACAAGCGAGTATGAGCCTTATTACACACACATCTTAAATTCAAATTTCGACATAGTGATAATTGTAGAATAAACTACGCTAGTGATATACAAATAACTTACCAAGTACGCCATATTTTGTACAAAATTAATAATTCTTAGGAAACAAGTTTTTCTTAATTTGCCCTTTCATGCACATACATACATTTTGCGTGGGGATCTTATATCAAAAAACTATCCCACATTTTGGTAAAACTCCCTTTGTACTATGCCCAGGGTTGGTCTAATTGGAAACAACACTCATTATCCTCGACGCCAAGGGTTGCTTCGGGTAAATGATGCAACTAAATGTTGCCCGCATCTAAATATCTACGGGCAACATTTTTTACCTCACAAAAATGACAAACTTAATGATTTAAAAGCTAACTACTTGCTGACGGCTCTCAGTTCATAGTCTTTTTTGGACTTTGCATACAAATGATTCAAGAGACCGACTAGAGCAATTGCATATGTAGCATTCTGTGACCAAACTCGTTCCAAAAAATAATAGGACGTAGTTTGTTGTGGGACGTCACTTATGACAGAACTTTTGCTACAACGCAACTGAGTCGGCCGACACGGTCTGCGGTTAGTGCCGCTGAGGATGCTGCCTAATTAAATCACGCCAAATATGACAATTTGAAAGCGATATACGAATTTGTACCACTTGCAATTGAAACAAGGGTTATATTTGGTGCAGCCTATTTACTTGACTGTACAGCTATAAATGCACGTATGGACCTTACGCAGTCTCTGTATACTTTGACGAAGCATGTTGCTGATTACCACAACCAATCATGGACCAAGGACCGACCAATCCTATGATGTGATTATGTAATGTAAATGGTAAAATTTAAACCGGCATTGTAATAAGTGGAATAACGTTTGTAAGCAGCCTAAGTGAGCCACGTTGGCTGGGTGACTAAAAACCAAATTGCCGGTTCAACCTTTTGTGGTCTGTATCAATGTGTATAGTCTGAACTTAAGTATATTAAGCTCGTGGTGTGACTCGCCACGAGCTTTACAGTGAAGGAAAACATCAGGAGGAAACCTGCATAGGTTTGAGAAGAAATTGCATTTGCAAAAAACCAAGACGTGTGCATATTCGTGCTTGGGAAACTGCGTCTATCACTTCGGCACCTACAACATATCCCTGGCGAGAAGATGTACTAGTCTGCCTACCCCTTATGTATTCAGAATGTCTCATAAAATGGGACACTTGCTCACATATGTCATAGATCATTTAATCTCATTGCTAGTTACAGAAAAAACATAAAACCATGTAATAAATTTGTTATTTTTGGAGGTGTTCATTTTATTTATTGGTCTTCAGGATAGATTCACAATACCAAAAACCTCTAGAAGACAACCGGTCTATTTTCTGAGGCAACCTGTATAATTAGTTATATCATGTTAGCTTCGAGTAATGGAGGCCACGACTGACTTCCATAAGCCGAGATAGGGTAATAAATAATATACCTGTCTTTTCCAGATATAAACAAATTTCTTCACGAGTACAACGCTCGCATTGTTATATATACATCACACAACCTTTAGGATCTTTATCTTAACAAAGTGGCTGTCATAATTGCCCTACACTTAGGATTCCCACACAACAAAAATCCTAACACATTTACTGTCAACAGAATAATTATAAAAACAATTTGCATATTGCTTTGGCTACATGTCATCGTCCCGCGGCAGAGCAAGAGAGAGCTATCTCCTTAAGGTGACACGAAAAGATCCCTCGTACCTTATCTCGGAGGACGAGGGTGTAAACGCCATTCTCTTACGTAATATTTTATCAGTCAAAATGTGTGATTTCTAACTATACCAGATAAATTCTTACGTATGAAACGAGTATGTGCCCAAATTCGTCCTAATGCAATTAATTAATGGCCCCTAATAATTCTCCCCTTATATCCCCTGGGTATTCGACATAACAGAAATCTGCAAATAATATGCTTTATGTCAACCTTCCCCCGGAACAACCAGAGTACAGGTGACTACCTACTAACACATTTGTCTACTGTAATGGAACCTCTTCGTCGAAGAGACGGCTAAAGCAAAGACTATAGAGCAGGGTTCTCTATCGTGGTCTCGTAGGGGAAGGCCTGCGCGTCGGTGATGCTGAAGACATACATGAGGCAGCCGAACTGCAGCAAGGCTCCGTGGGGGACCAGCGCCGAGCCCTCCCAGGCCCCCAGCGCGGTGGGCGCGTTGGGGGGACAGCGGCAGGGGGACTCCTGCTTGGTCGGCTTTGTTAGGTCGCCGTTGATCCTGGAAAGTACACGCATCGTTGTGTGAGTGTGTGTGTGTGTGTGAGCGGGCTACCTGCGCGTGTGTGTGTGTGTGTGTGTGTGTGTGTGTGTGCGGGCTACCTGCGCGTGTGTATGTGTGTGTGAGCGGGCTACCTGCGCGTGTGTGTGTGTGTGTGTGTGCGGGCTACCTGCGCGTGTGTGTGTGTGTGTGTGTGTGCGGGCTACCTGCGCGTGTGTGTGTGTGTGTGTGTGCGGGCTACCTGCGCGTGTGTGTGTGTGTGTGTGTGTGTGTGCGGGCTACCTGCGCGTGTGTGTGTGTGTGTGTGTTTGTGCGGGCTACCTGCGCGTGTGTGTGTGTGTGTGTGCGGGCTACCTGCGCGTGTGTGTGTGTGTGTGTGTGTGTGTGTGTGCGGGCTACCTGCGCGCGTGTGTGTGTGTGTGTGTGTGTGTGTGTGTGTGTGTGTGTGCGGGCTACCTGCGCGTGTGTGTGTGTGTGTGTGTGCGGGCTACCTGCGCGTGTGTGTGTGTGTGTGTGTGCGGGCTACCTGCGCGTGTGTGTGTGTGTGTGTGTGCGGGCTACCTGCGCGTGTGTGTGTGTGTGTGTGTGTGTGTGTGTGTGTGTGTGCGTGTGTGTGTGTGTGTGTGCGGGCTACCTGCGCGTGTGTGTGTGTGTGTGTGTGTGTGTGTGTGTGTGTGTGTGTGTGTGTGTGTGTGTGTGTGTGTGTGCGTGTGTGTGTGTGTGTGTGTGCGGGCTACCTGCGCGGGCGCGGCTGCCGCAGCAGTCCCCTGAAGGCAGCCCTCTCAGGCGGCTCAGGCGGCGCGGGGCGCGCCACGTCACACGCGTACAGCACGCCGTTGACGCGCGAGCCCCACTCCGAGTAGTTGATCAGCTCGAAGTGGCGGCTCACCTGCACAACCACACACGGACGACACTCACTCTCACGGCCCACTGCTGCCATTACGGAGGTCGGTTCAAATCAATTTCTAACGAGACAAAGATCATTAATATGCAGTGTAATTAAAATATGAGAAAAATATATATCTTTTATACTGTGTATGCAAATGTTTGTCAGGATATTCGTCACTTAATCACGACTGAACAACATTTTATGAAATTTGGCACTAAATTTTTTTAAGGGTTACGATATGAATGTATAATAGATGCAGTATGGGGCTGCCGCGAGTGATGTCACCTCGTCCATGAAGATGACGGCGTGGTTGCGCGACACGCAGCGGCACAGCGCGGCGTCGAGGCGCACGTGGCAGCCGCTGTCGGCGCCCACCGCCAGCGACGCCAGCCGCATGGGGATGGGCCGCCCCACCACCTCGCCCGCCCCGCCCGACCCGCTACACACAGATACACTATACAGACACTCACTCGAACAACATAAACATTGGAAGGTGGTGTATTGGTGTGCGGAAGATATCTCTCCCATCCTTATTCGCTGAAAACTACTACGACAGTAAGGATTTCGTTTAAATTTTTCTAGCTAATTACATACGTACGTGCAAGCACGTCTGCGGACTCACCGGGGGTGGTTCACAGCGCAGAGGGTGGCGCGCACGCAGGCGTCGCTGAGCGAGTGGCCGGGCGAGCGCGGTGGGGCGGGGGCGGGGGCGGGGGCGGGGGCGGGGGCGGGGGCGGGGGCGGGCGGGGCGCCCCACACGGCGCGCGCGATGCGCTCGCGGTCGGCGCGCGAGAGCAGCTCCGAGGGCAGCGCGTGCGGGCGCAGGCCGAGGCGCGCCAGGCGCGGGGGGGCCAGCGCCCGCGCCGCCGCCGCGCCCAGTGCCGCGCCGCGCCAGGCGCCCGCGCCCGCCGCCAGCTCGCCCACCAGCACCTGAGCAGACACCGCTCGCCGTACACCACCCGCCGCCTGCCGCCTGCCCGCCTCCGCGGAGCGCCCCTCACCTGCTGCAGCCTCTGCCAGGCCAGCAGTTTGACCAGTCTCTCGTCCAGTTTCTTAAGTTGGTTGTCGACGACTGCGAGCAGCGCCTCGGCGTCCTCGTCCAGTCGCAGCTCGAGTCTTTCGGTGCGTTTCTTGTTGGGGCTCCGGTCCGACCCGAGGGACACCTTGCGTCGCTTCACCGCCGCCGTGAGGTACTCGAAGTCGGAGTCGGATAGTTCACTCGAAGAGTCGTCGGTGGGCTTCTCCAGCTGTGACGAATAGTAAAGAAGACGTGAACAAATATACTCATAAAATATAGATCACGGCTCCACTTAAAGAAATAATGATGTGACATGTTCCATAGAAAATGCTCTGTGCTTTTTTATACCATTAAGGTGACAAATAAGCATGACATCCGTCGCTTATGGTCGCTTGCGACGCTTCTATTGCTCTCGCGCTGCCAACCCTACAGGATTCTTTTCCCCGCCGCACTGGGGCCGAGCCAGGGCGGTGGCGCACTGACCTTGGGCTCGTCGATGGCGTGCAGGTCGTCGGCCGCGTCGCGGCGCGAGGCCCCCCGCAGTGCGCCCCCCCGCGGGCAGCGCCCCCCGCCGTCCTCGGGGCAGGCCAGGTTCATGCACACCGTGTGCCGGCCGCCCTCCTCCTCCGAGCCCTCCGAGCCCTCCGAGCTGGACGAGTACGCGCCGCTCGCCTTCAAGTTCTTGAGCACTGCTCGATTAAACATTATATTTAGTCAGTTTGTAATAATTTTGTTTGTTGACAGCCCTACTAGATGCATTATATTTTATATCATATTAGTGGCACTGAAGTGGCGCGGAGCGAGCGGAGCGCATCGGCGGCGGGGGGCTCTAGTAGTGCACATGGGGTTGGGGTGTATATGGGGTAGTTATATATATATGGGGTAGTGATGTTTATGGGGTAGTCATGTTTATGGGGTAGTGTGGGGTAGTGGCCAGTACCGACCGTTGTTGCAGCGCACGTACTCGCGGCGCGAGGGCAGCAGCGGCGGCGGGCGGCGGTAGTGGTGTACATGGGGTAGTGGTGTATGTGGGGTAGTGTGGGGTAGTGGCCAGTACCGACCGTTGTTGCAGCGCACGTACTCGCGGCGCGAGGGCAGCAGCGGCGGCGGGCGGCGGTAGTGGTGTACATGGGGTAGTGGTGTATGTGGGGTAGTGTGGGGTAGTGGCCAGTACCGACCGTTGTTGCAGCGCACGTACTCGCGGCGCGAGGGCAGCAGCGGCGGCGGGCGGCGGTAGTGGTGTACATGGGGTAGTGGTGTATGTGGGGTAGTGTGGGGTAGTGGCCAGTACCGACCGTTGTTGCAGCGCACGTACTCGCGGCGCGAGGGCAGCAGCGGCGGCGGGCGGCGGTAGTGGTGTACATGGGGTAGTGGTGTATGTGGGGTAGTGTGGGGTAGTGGCCAGTACCGACCGTTGTTGCAGCGCACGTACTCGCGGCGCGA
This sequence comes from Drepana falcataria, assembly GCA_945859725.1. Classification (NCBI taxonomy): domain Eukaryota; kingdom Metazoa; phylum Arthropoda; class Insecta; order Lepidoptera; family Drepanidae; genus Drepana; species Drepana falcataria. The sequence continues at coordinate 592,750 of OX243941.1, read as the reverse complement.
GGGCAGCAGCGGCGGCGGGCGGCGGTAGTGGTGTACATGGGGTAGTGGTGTATGTGGGGTAGTGTGGGGTAGTGGCCAGTACCGACCGTTGTTGCAGCGCACGTACTCGCGGCGCGAGGGCAGCAGCGGCGGCGGGCGGCGGTAGTGGTGTACATGGGGTAGTGGTGTATGTGGGGTAGTGTGGGGTAGTGGCCAGTACCGACCGTTGTTGCAGCGCACGTACTCGCGGCGCGAGGGCAGCAGCGGCGGCGGGCGGCGGTAGTGGTGTACATGGGGTAGTGGTGTATGTGGGGTAGTGTGGGGTAGTGGCCAGTACCGACCGTTGTTGCAGCGCACGTACTCGCGGCGCGAGGGCAGCAGCGGCGGCGGGCGGCGGTAGTGGTGTACATGGGGTAGTGGTGTATGTGGGGTAGTGTGGGGTAGTGGCCAGTACCGACCGTTGTTGCAGCGCACGTACTCGCGGCGCGAGGGCAGCAGCGGCGGCGGGCGGCGGTAGTGGCGCCGCACCATGGCCGGCACCACCACGCGCGAGCGCTGCGCCACCGGCACCTTTATCCTGAAGCACCAGCGCCTCGAGCTTACACAGGGAGCTGATGTTTACGCCGTCGCACACATTTAAAAAAGGCCGTTCACTACCCGACCGTTTTCGAAGAAATACGATGACAATAACATACATACATACATAGTTACATACACCAATAAAAACATATTGGAAACCTAAGAGTCTTCAGTTTCGCCCGCGTAAAATTTTCATTTCATAGGAATGTTTTATTTCTGGAACATATTATCTTAATCCAACTAATAATCGATTTCTGTGGTATCTTCCATCCAATAAGCGTTTCATAGCGTTTGCGTGAAAGAGGAACGAACATCCTCACAATCCTTCGCATTTATAATGTAACTATGATAACTAGTTCTAATTAGATAAATTAACAAGTGACCAAAATCTATATATTTTATTTCACAAAGGCTTATAAAAGGTCGAAAAAGCTGCACGGTTCGGGTTAGAAGTTAGGCTAGATTCATAGAAAGGAATCGGGCAAGAAACTCCATAGTGACTCTTTTCCATTGATTTGATATAACAATATTATTTATGTTACAGTACAGCATTAGTACTTAAATATGGGGGAATAGCGTAGGCCCGACAAAAGGTCGTTGCATACTATACTAAAAAGCGTAGAACAAGATAAATATAACAAAATTAACAATATCTGGGAATCTACAAAGCCTACAATGTTCCCACAATAACAAATTAAACATGTGACACAAATATTGTCATCAGTGCTGTAACTAATTCTGAGCAAAATATGACAAAAAACTATTGAAAATGATTGTAAAAATCTGAAGAAAAGAAAAAATAATACAGGGAATAGTTAGAGACATCCACAAATTATAAGCTACCAGAGAAGCCGCATGCGCAGAACTAAGACCAAAAAGGACCGAAGTACATACCTGAAAGCTGGCTTAGCTCTTCTGGCCCTGCGAATAAAATCCAATTTGATAGCGTGCTGGTCCACCGGGCCGGAAAATTTGTCCCACAGCGCCACGCGCTCAGTCGCCGATATCGAGTTTACCAATTTCCAGTCCTGCATAAAATCATGGAAAAGGATTTGATCCTATATCCTATGTCTTTTTTAATATAAAAGTTTTCGCGTAGATAATGAGCTAATAATGAGCTGTGAAACTCCTTAAAAGTAACAAACTAATATTGAATAAATTTAGAGTATTTTTCGCAGTTTGTTCTCCCGGCAGTCTTCTAGCAAGGATTACTATCACTGACCTCTAAAACTTTCTTTTCAGTCAATTATTACTCAGCACGGACACGGATTACAGTGGACCATATTTCAAAATTAGAGACATATTGAGTAATGTCAATAAACACGCACATATCTCGAATCGAAACAAAGAATGATCACTCCACTGCCTACCCTTCTGGAGACTCTTGTTGAAATTAACTACATTGGTGTATAAAATAAAAATACATTTTGTTTTTGAAAAGATAACTCACAATATACTGTTCCACGTGGTTGGGACACATCCAGCGACCAGTAGGCAGGGCAGTCAGTGGTGGGTCGAGGCAGTCCTGCAATGGCATCACACTAGTCATAAGGCAGGAAGTACGAGTATATTCACCTAATGACTGTATAACATCTAACCTTGGAAACCGATGAACCAATTAATTTACCGCGGGTGAACATGTCACAGTAAACAGTAGTTAATGGTGTAACACGGCGAGTGGGCTTGTACCTGGTGGAACAGCAGCGGGCAGTAGTCGCACTGCAGCAGCGGCGCGGGCCTGCAGGGCGCGCTGCACACGAAGCAGCAGCGCGCCGGCAGCGCCACGCCTGCAGCCTCCGGCCAGCCAGCCGCGCCGCCCTCTGCCGCACGCAAAATAACCACTCCAGCCCGGCTCCCTAGCTCGTCATCCATCTACGCTCGAGCCGAGGGCTTAGCTTAGCTTAAACGTCTCGCCATAGTTCGGTTAAGAAGCAGAAGTTCCGGGAACTCCCGCTACGAGATAATACAGAAAAAATATTTCGAGTCCATCGCCGTTTCTTAAGCACATATTATGCTCACAATGTTTCCGTAAAGCTCGTGGTGTGTTTAATACTACTAACGCACTGAAGTTAAGAAAAACTCATTAGTAGGTACAGTCAAGGTTTGAATCTTTACATTCTAGACCACTCCATGCTCTAATGGTAAAATCAGTAATTGTAATCTTTGTATTTGAATTGATTGGTAAATAGACTAACCTTTCTCAGTGCCGGGGAATATACATGGTATCCGCATCTCCCTGGGCAACTCAAACTGCCTGGGATTCATAATCCGAGCAGCCTTCACCAATACCTGCAAGTATAATTGTATTCATGTTTGTGTATTGAATATGGCTGCATTATCTGGAGTCAATTTATAGCATACACTGCCCTGGGCATTCAGAGCAAACATGGCCTTTTACAGGGCTTGGCTTTTATATTTCCAGGTATAACACATCACTGCTGCTTTTACCAATGCTTAGACTTTTTCGAAATTAATGCAGTATGCAAACATCACTTAATAAATTATTCGATTTTTCTGAGAAGGATAACTGCCAGAAATAAGGTGAATGGAGCCATGTCGGCGTTGATGGGCAGTAAAAGTCTGACCAAGAATGCTCGAGTTGCTGTCCACAACGCGATATTGGTACCTACCTTATTGTATGGCAGCGAATCCTGGGTATGTTAGAGGAAGTATGAAAATAGTTTGAATGCAGTTGAGATGCGATCTCTTCGAAAAATATGCGGAGTAACGATATTAGATCGAATCCGCAATGAAGAGATTCGCAAATCAACTGGCGTGAATGAGGGCGTGATTGTAAAGATGAAGAAAGGCATGTTACGTTGGTTTGGACACATAGAAAGGATGAGTGAAGAAAGATTGACGAAACAGATATACAAAGCAAGTGTGCAAGAAGAGGCCGAGGAAGACCACATTCCAACTACCTGGATCAAATCGATCGGACTCTCAAGGACGGGAACGTTAAGAGTACTCGAAACTGACGAGAATGTATGAAGAGACCGATCTGAACTGAATGTGGACGAAGCGAAAGAGGTATGTAAGTCTAGAGAGAACTGGCGCTCTATACTCTCTGCCTACCCCGTTAGGGACTTGGTGTGATGATATGTATATATGTATGTATGATTTTTTCTGTTCAAAATTCTAAACAGTGCCCTCAGTATCAGCAATATTCTTCATCGTGTAGCTCTCTCCATTCACCGCACAGTTCTTCAATTGCTTGTCACTAGAGCTATCCACATGCACTTTGTTAGGATGTGTAATGAGAATGAGTGAGACTACTATACATAATTCCAGCAGTTACCCTTAAACATCTGAAATGTTACATTCTGGAATCATTTGCAAGATTAACATTTCACTTTTTCTAATTAACTTCACAAATAATTCACTTCACATATAATTTTAAACTTGTGTATTGTTATGTGAGGAATCTCTGTACTTAAGTTCAGATAAACTCATAGGGATAGTACTCATTGGTACATTATTATGTGTCTTTTAAATTAATAAATAAATACCTCCATAGGAGTTAATTCTTTTTCATTCTCTGTCTCCTGCTCGACTTCAATATCTTCATCTTTGCTTTTGTTCTTGCTCGAGTTGGCTCGGTTAGTGCGAAGGGAGCTACAATAACACAAAAAAAAAGGATTTTCAGTAAATTATTCTATCCTATTCACCTCTGCCTACCCCTTTGGGGACCCTTGTGGGAAGGCGTGAGTATATATATTACTATTCCATACAGGTTGTATTATCTACCATCCGCAATAAATTTCCTCTCAGAAACAGAGTTATTTAAAAAGGAATCAAGTTTAGAACATAATTTATAATATCCTCCACAATAAGTAAATTTCTAAATAAAAGTAAATTGGCTTTTAAAAAAATCATTGATAATTACTCCATGCATTTATATTCAAAACATTTTACTTCTACCTAAACATATTTTTCTTTTCTATTTCTATTAGGCCTACCCCTAGGGACTCGGCATTTATTATTTCTATTTGCAGATCAGCATGTGGTATGTTTGTGTGTCAGTAGTAGAAAAAAAATATCTTAGATAGACTATACATACGCCTCTGAATTTCTACCCTAATGCATGCAGGTCATTAAAGCTCATGGTTTGACTAACCACTGTACTTAAGTTCAGAAACACTAATGGTAAGTTGTCATAAGTTCAGAAACAGTCAGTTTTTGAATTTGCAATCCTTGTGTTGCAGGCAACTACTCAAACCACTCCCCCACCATGGCTCTTTGGAAGAATAAATGTATGACAATTATTGTATAATTACCGTGTCTTCTTCTCTGTATCTGACTTATTGTCAGCAGGAGACTGAGCCCGGGAACTCTTTGTACTAGGAGGCTGTTCAGCATCTGATGCTCGACATTCCTTGCATAACCACAATCCTGCTGGGATATCATTTTCGTCCAGAGGGGGGTCACTGAAATTAGAATCACAAGCTTATGACTAAAACATTTTTTGCCATTTAGTGAAATACTTGGCTAATCAAATAGCAAAAAATCATACTCATTTCTTTTAGGTTGTTAAAAAATTTTTCACAATTGCAAGTATTTTGGCGTTGAACCATAGCTGATTGAGAATTTAAAGTTGAAGTACCAAAATTACACATAGAATAACAATTGTACTCACTAGCACCCAAGATGAAAACTAGCCGGGCATCTATCACAGCATATCAAGTCCCCTCCTTCGCCACACGCGTCGCAAGAGTCATGATTGTGACCTTTGCCTGGCCTTTTGTAATATGGATGCTGGGGTTTCTTCGGCTTTGGCGCGACGGGTTCCTCGTCCGGCGGCTTTATCAATGCACGAATCAACTAGACAACACATCAAAACTCTTGTTATGAGGATATATAACAAACTTAACTAATAGCTCACTAAAATGGCGCCATGAACCTAAAACTTTTCAGCGATAAAACTTCCCTTGTTAAATTAATAAATCAACTGACCGGCATTAAACCACCCGAAGTATCCATATCGTAGCCTACGTTCGACATTGTAGAACAGCACAAAACCTTCAATTGTTATTTTTATACAGAAATATCGACAATTGAAATAGTTCTAAGAGTCGTTGATGAACTCTATCATTTAAAAAAAAGTTTAAAGCACATTAATAAGGCTTAAGGTAACATTTTAGTCACTGTATCATCTTCAGGTTTTCACGATTTAGTTTGCATCAGTGATTATATTAAATAAGCACAACTTTTCATAGAAATACAATTGAACAAAGATAACCGACATAGAACCAAATTACGACAAAAATGGCCGCGATTGCAGAGTTCTCAAGTACAAAACCATTACTTTGAACATGTATTCCGAAATGGAAATATATTCTGATTTAGAGGGAGAAAGAGAAAGCGCATCTTTGACAAGTTGAGGAAGTTGGAACACAGCTATAAACTTTAAGCGTGCACTTTGACAACTAATCTGACGCAAACAATGTAACATTTTCTTTTTACGTTCCACTCGTTACATTTTGAACAGATATATTTTGGACGGTATACTGCCTAATTATCCAAGATAATTTGGTTTCCTGTATCCAGCTATATGACAGTCCAGAATAGAAGAGGAAGTAGATGAGATGAGAAGAAATAGAAGAGATGATAGGCCACCTGATACGACATGGTAGCTTCTTTAGATTTTATATTTTTTATTTTTTTATACCATATTATATAGAAATAACTTATAAGGAAAGGTAGAGGGGAAGAGAGGAAGAGGAAGACCAACATTAACATACATGGGTTAGATCAATGAAAAAGTGTCTCTCATGACGTATAGGGGGGTCAAAGAGGTTACGCTGTACAGAAGCAAATGGAAGGTACTGCATCAGAGACACCGACTAGAGCCCAGCTCTTAAATTTATGATGATGATGATATCCAGCTGAAGCGGGTGCCACTCAATCGGATCCAAAAGAGACAGAATGAGTCTCCTATCCATGGATTGCATTTTTTTATTAATGTGTCCTATTTCAGGCTATGTATTCTGTCCCTCTGTCTGATATGGTAATAGCATATGAGGTAATGGCAGTGATATTATGTATGTTAATCATAGTTTTTTTCTGCTTATGTCGTATTGGTCAATAACTGTAAGGATGTTATTATGATTGTAAAATATATAAATAGTAATAATAATAATATAATATATCCTCACGCCTTCCCACAAGGGTCCCCGAAGGGGTAGGCAGATTATTAGGATGTTATTATGATTGTAAAATATATAAATAGTAAATAGTAAAAATATATACAATAAATAGTAAATACATAATACCTTTAATTACCTTAAATTATTTATAATGTAAATCTCGAGGACAATTAATAAGTAAGCGCCAACTTACTAATTGACCTCGTTACACCTCGTGGTTAGTTGTTATTTGTATCTAATACTAGACAGTGGACATTTTTTTTCATTTGACTTCAATTCACTCAAAGGATTTCCCTTGATCTTAAATTCTTACTTAGCGTGGGTAACCTGAAGAATTCTCGGCAAGGTTATAGCGCAATACGAATATTAGTTTTTTCTGATGATTTTAGTTTTCCTGAAGCTGAGTATATAGTTGACTTTGTGTGAGATATCATTAATTTTCACGCTTTTTTAGTAGCCTTTTCTGGAGAACTCCTTTTAACGTAAGTAAAGCTATAATTAATACGCTGGTGATAAAATATATGTGCCGGTCAGTATTTAAAGACAAATGAAGTGCCAGCAATAATAACAATTATTTATTTTTGTGACGTTCTTGATCTAACTGCTAATCAATGGAGCATGGAATAGTATAATTTATTTCCACTTATTATGGCAATATAAATGACGGAAGTTGCCATTTCTTTCCGTGACGTCATGGGCGGAGTTTAGTTGAAGATCGAATTCGGATTCGGTTGGCGGGCGCGGCCATCTTGGTGAATTAGTGACCTGGCGATTCGGTTTTAGTTAGTGAAAAATCATTTGTCATCCACAATGTCGGAAAGGGAAGATAATGTGTATAAAGCAAAGTTAGCCGAGCAGGCTGAGCGCTATGATGGTGAGTACATATTTTTGTTACATGTCTCAGCATTAGGATGAAAATTCCATCGTATTTTCGCCGACAGTTGAAAGACGATTTGGCGATTGTCTAGAAATTTTCTACATCATTGCATTTTGCATGCCCTCCTATAAGGTCTTTTATAAAGAAAATGTTGCTTTGCATACATTTTCTTTCGTTTTAATATCGTACTAACAAATCAATGGCATTCGTTAGGCTTGGTCAACGATCGATGCGTCACCCGCCGGTGGGTTGTCCTTTACGTTTTACCGTGTATAAATCGTTTAAAGCCTCGCTACTTGAATCTAAAACCTTATTCATGCAGTAATATATTGATTTTCATCCCTCAAAAGTATTGTAAACGCGTATTTCTGACTCTTTAATGTCATAGTTCAAGATAAAAAGTCGCTCCCAATTTTTCCCAGGGAAGTAAACTGCGATCGATGTCATTGGGTTCGGTCATGCATGTCGTACCTTGGACAAATCACTTGATTAGAACTCGTGGAATGTTCTGGGTTGTAGGTATAGCGTAAATTGACGCCTCGGATTTCACCTATTGTTCGCATCTTAGTGGCACGGGGTACCTGCGAAATGTCCATAGCTGTTTTTGATCTCGCGAGATATTCCATTCATTTATTGAGACTGAGCTCGTAGGAAGTGGAGTATGAGCTTACCCACGACAAGGCCAGTGAAGGTCGATGACCTTTATAGAATTATCATTGAAAAATTATTGTAGGTATTAAACGTTTGTAGTTATCAAATGGTTCGCGACATTTTCGACCGTGTATTGTAATTATCTCCATTTTTAACATTGACCATTGATTACTGTAAGAATGGAGAATTTATTAAATTGAATATCCACAAATGTCTTAACACTTTTCATTCATGAACTTGATGTTCACTATGTTCCCAATTAATGATCTTGACATTAATTTCACTTGTAAGTAGGTGACACTGTACATAAAATACTGAATCTCTACTAGTAGTTACATGCACCAGAAAGACCACACCCACTTTTTGCTACAAAGTTACCTAGAAATGTTTTAGTATGTCTAGACAATTTAGGGCATCTAAGCATAAATGTGATGCTAAAACAGAGAATTTACTACTTATTCACTAATGTTGGTCAATTATTCACATTAAAGACCAACTCCTTATTTTACATACAAAATTAAGCATTAATTGGTTTTTAGAATAAATTATTTTCAATTTGCTTGGTGGTAGAGATTTTTATAGTCTTAAATTATTGTATAAGTTTATTTAATTTGGTCTTAATATGCTCAAACAAAATTTTCACCACATTCTTATAAGCTTTCTAATGTTATACACATTTTATTAATCTAGATCAATGCATAATTTTTTTGAGTTAATTTAACAACTATTTTATAGAATTCTTTAGCTGCATCATTATACAATTGCCAAATAGCCATCAATTCTAGACTAGTATACAATTAGTTTGTGTGTGTGTCCTAGATTTACAGAATTTTGAAGTTTTTCAATAACATACATATCATTGCACCAAGTCCCTCATAGCCTAGGCAGAGAGAGTAGTGCCAATTCTTTCTAGAGTGGCAGACTGCTTTCACTTCATTCACTTTCATCAATCTCTTTGTACATTCAGCTATTTCAAATACTTGATGTTGGGAACATGATTGAACCATGATTGACCCTTGAGTGCTGATTGATTTGAATGAGGTAGTTGGAACTCATTCTTCCTCTGCCTCTTCTACCACACATTTGCACTGTATATCTGTTTTGCCAATCTTTCTTTTAGCATTAAAATGTATTGAATCACTCAACTCTACAATTTCTGTACTGTTTTCTCCATACATTTTGCCAGTGGTATGACATCATCAATACATTTTGTGTCAAGGCAAGAACAATGACCTCTTGCCAGACATCTGTTTTCACTTTCACCATCAACTACCTAACTGCTCTGACAAGTGGGAATCAAATAAAGCTAATTGAAATAGTCAGATACCAGGTATTGAAGTGAATCTTGCAGATATGATTAAAAGACAAATGATTTTTTAATTTATTAACTTTTTCATAAGATCAATTGGTACATGAATTGTTTATAGATGAAGCATATTTGCTATCATTATAGGTTGATTACTTGCGACAGAAACCATTATGAATGACACTGGAAAAAGCTTAGTTTCACCATCCCACTTAGACCAGCTCGGCTCTCATGTACATATATGTAGTTGGTTGTATGTATGTATGAATTGGACTTACTTTTACAATTAAGTTTACAAATGTATTTATGAGTAATGGATTTGTTGAGTTTATTTTCCTCTATTAAGAAGTCTGTCTTGATCAAAGATTCTCAATAGTGGGATTTTGCAAATTGCATATACATTATGAATCTGAGGCCATTACAAGAGTACTGGAAAAACCGTACAACAAATTCTAACCACTGTTATAACAAGTAGAGTCTTAGGAACATTTTAGTAATCAAAGTCCTTCATAGGGTGTAAGTAGTGTCAGCACTTGTAGGTAGTAGGAGGTAGTAGGCAGTAGGCACACTTTCTCTTAATACACATTCATCAGTCTCTTGATTAATACTTGCTGGTGAATCTCTCTTCACTCACACACTTCTTTTGCTTCATCCACAATCATCAGTCACTTACACTACGTACAGGATACATCCTTGCTGATGAATCTTGGTTAATGTTTTTAATTTGGTTGTGTTATTACAGAAATGGTGGAGGCGATGAAGAACGTCGCCTCGCGCAACGTGTCCGACAATGAACTGACCGTGGAGGAGAGGAACCTCCTCTCGGTCGCGTACAAGAACGTGATAGGCGCCCGCCGAGCCTCCTGGAGGATCATATCCTCCATCGAACAGAAGGAAGAAACAAAAGTGAGTGCCTGAATAACTTTTGCATGATAAAAGCCTTTTTTGGTCCCCATAGAGAGTAAGACACTTAGCTCTTGCCATGCTAGCTTATATATTTAGGCACAAGTACATAAGATGGTAGTGTTAACAAGGCAATTTTATCCACTTACTTCAGTGATGTTTTAATTTATTTATCTATATATCTGATTTAAATTTTCTGAGTATTGCAGCAAGTTCAGTCTGCGCAATGTCCACCATTCTTTGTGAATCTGTCGTACTGTGATTGAATCACTATATTATGTTGTGTAACTAGCTTTGGGGATACAGGGATGCTTAAAAAGTCACTATTAAAAAGGTAACTGGAGCGTGACTCACACTTTTTATCACGTCAGTCACAGTATCATACAAAAAGCAGTTGATTGGTTGGTGCAAGAACACAAAAGCGGTGTTGTGTTTTCCGCAATCATCTGAAGTGAAGTAGTAGAATTCGTGTATTTCACTGGCCTGTTCACTCAAAAAGCCGTGGTCGCAGCGCACCGTGTAATGAGGGAAATGAGTCACACCTATTATCTCATTACTGTCATTAACGGGGATGGGGACAGGTCCTTTGTAAGCTGACACATTCATTCACTGGGTAATAGGTATATTAGTCGCTTTCTGTGCAACTGTCATTATCTCGTATATTATAGGTGGCGACAAAATACTTGTACTCTAGGTGAACGCCGCTTGTAGTTTTAATAAAACCATGTCACAATGGAATCCGTCCTTTGTAATATATGTGTAACTTGGGCAGGTTCAGGGAAACGCAAATAACTTGTCTCCATGCCCCTAGGTTCTTACGGACACATAGGCTTTCCTTATTCGGTTTTAAATAACGTGATGGAAACATATTAAATATGGATATAAGTGAATAACACAAGTCCATCAACGGATAGGCAGAAATATAAACCTGTCTAATAAAACTGTGTACAATGCCGTAAAGTATATACATCCTATCCGCAATATAGAATAGGTAGGCTACCCACCCCGTTACGTAATGCCCGGACAGAAAATAAGGCTTGCGGCGACCATACTATGGATACATTAGCAGTATGGAAATCACGTACACTATAATATCTATCTGTATTCTAATTTGAAATTCATCTCGTTGAGAACATCAATAATTTGGGCGGTATTTTGATCGAATCTGGATCGGAATAGTTGAGTGAGAGGAATACATTTAAATATTGATTTATTTCGAAGGCTTATAGCTGGCGGGCGTGCTATTCGACGTGGGTCAGTGAACTGTAATTTTTACGGGTCCTTACAGAATGGTATTATTGTCTTAGTACTGAGTTTATACAAGACTAGAAGTATAGAACTTTAGATTTTTATTTTACTTTAACAAATATAGGTTTATACAAAATTGTGAAAGTAGAAAATAGCAGTAACTTAACGTTTATCTAGCGGCTAGCTAGACTAGCCAACCACGATTTAAAACATTAAAAGATTATGAAGAAAATGCGTAAGTACATTTTTTTTGTATGCCCTGCGGCTTTGGCATACAAGAGCCCATGTGGCGTACTATATACGTATAATACTACAACCAACCACCGTAACCACTTAAAAGCGGCCGCTTGTTTATGACCTCAGTGGTATATAAAAAGGTTTATTACCGTTGAAGACTGCTGAGGGTTCTAAACGAGGTACCTAGTGGCACAGTTCTTCGCGCGCCCACGTATCCTGAATTGCATGTGTTGTCATCAACCATGGTAATAGTAACGATGGTGTCTTTGAACTATGGTGGATCATATTTTTCCTACTGACACAGCAGATAAAAACAACGATTTCTGTATTTAACTAGATGTCCCCGCCTAGGTTCACTGACGTGAAAAATAAAAGCTCCTGAAACACGACACGCACCGCGACCTACCGGTTCCACAACCATCCAGGGACCCATTGAAATATACATACACTTTCATCCAAATCGAGTCAGCCGTTTAGGTGACAAACACACATACAGCAGAATTATACATATGTATTAAGATGTATATTACGTTCAGAAAGGGTTCCCTGTGCCCCTTTCGACAAATAAAAGCGTATATTACTTGTATTTAGTATCGCATCAGCAGTGCTAACATGTCAACAGTATTTCTATTTCGATTCAATTATCATCTTGGCACTACCGGTGCCTATACGGCAAAGTCGCAAATATTTAGGTTTTTCTTTTCTTTCATCTAAGCTCTTCCTTGTATAAATGGTCCACATTTAATAAACTCGTCAAAATGAAAGCCGTATCCGTGAAAGGTGGCATGAGAAAGGTCAACCAAAAGTAGGCCATTAGGGTAGTTATTATATTGACCTAGTATAGGTGCGTGTGGGAGTTACGGGTAGTAGAACAAGGGGAGGTACTGATACACCTGCGTAGCCTTGGCCTCATTTGCTGTCTAGCTAACCGGTTTGATATCAAATACTATACTGCTTTACGTTTAACTAACTAGTAATAACTAGTCTCTTTTCGTTAGAAATGTCTCGCTATATCACCAGGAACGTGGGTACGAGGAAACTGTACCATCAGGAAAGTAGGTTAGACCCCGACTTGCTTGAATTAAGGGACAATGAGTTTTAGTTTGAATTAGGAATTGGGCTTCCAGCGATTAACTTCGTACACTTGGTAAACATGAAATCCTACTAACCAAACTAACCTTTGCTTAATGGCTAGCATCATGCCAAAGTTAGTGTGAATGTTTGTTACTCAATCACGCCAGAATGGCTGAACGGAATTGGATGAAATTTGGCACGGATATAGATAATTAGCTGAATTAGGAAGATAGGTGTTTTATAAAAAAAAACTATTAATTGAATCATATTTCACAAGGATGAAACGGTTAAGTAAACACGAGCACTAGTATTGTTAGGGCGCACGGAGATAGTCGTCATCCCCATTCGTAACTGAAATCAAGTTACGCAACCATCGGCGGCGGGTGCGCCGTCCGTTATACAACATCCGGTCCCCAGCTATTGGGCTGAGCTCGCCAACCAAGGGCTTTAGGAAGTCAACAGATTCTTTGTCGCCGTGTGACGTCATCCGAACATAATCGCAACTTTTTGTTATCTAATCAATCGCTACTTTTTACCCGATTGTGTTACCGAGGAAATGTTAAGCGTTTCGCCGCGGTACTCGCGTGCCCGCAAACGAATCATCTCGAGTGATGAATTGATGCAATGATCTGCCGATTATCATAATTAATAAGATCATGAAATGTTATTACCGATTATATTGAATCTTATTACACTGGCTGTTATTGGTCTACTTTATCTATGGCTTATATTATCACTTGGATATAATAGTTTGAGTGAACTGTGACCCTTCGGTAACTGGATATTGATGCTGGTCAGCGTGGACTAGGCGTGCTCAATTTTTCCTTAGATAAGAATATCGTCGATCTGCTAAGTTATATGTTATATTTCGTACATATAAATATCTTGTGACTATTGAACAGAATAAAATTATTTCAATCTTATGAAAATGTTAAACAAGCCGTCTTTCACCACGGAGGGAGAGTAATCAGTAGAGCGCCAGTTCTCTAGACTAGGACTTATATCGCCTCATCCATATATATTTTTCTCTTCATACATGCTCGCCGCTTTCGAGTACTTCGACGTTTCTATCCTTCTTTGCGCAACAGACTTGATTTAGGTAGTTGGACGTGGGTCTACTCTCCCACTACAAACACTCCCATTGTATATTTATTTCGAGAAAATGTCGCCACTCATTATTTCTAAATGCTCAAACTATGGCTTTATATAAATTATTATGACTGATGTAATTGTAGGTATAGGCTGGAGACTGAGGCAGTGTTTGTTGTATTAATATTGTGATTAGTGTAAGGTCACCTTGATTTATTTGCATAACGATTTATAATCACAGCCCGTAAGAAACATATAGATACTCGATTTACGCAATTGTATTTGTGGCACTAAAGTGGTATTTGTTCACGCGGTACTATAAACTTAGGTACCTAAATCTCTTACTGAAAGCATGTCCCAAGGAATTCTAAGAGCGGTTCTCGCTAAAGGCACAACCGTCTGGCGGAGATCGGGCGCTCTATACAGCCACATCACAGTATGGGGGCGGGGGCGGGTCTCGAGCACCGACCCCCTTTCACCCCGAGCGCATTATTAATCTCGAAGCATTACGATACTCGCTATATAACGCAACTGTAATACCACCTGGAATGTTCTCCACGGCTGAAAAATGCGGTCACAACCCTGAAACTAGTAACGTAGCAGATAAGGTAATGCCTGATAGTGCCCGTGTCATTTAACGCATAAATAAAGATAACATCTTACGCTTCCAAATGTTTACTACGCACGTACATATGTACCTCCAGCTGCGAATCATTGAACTGACCTTTTGAAAGGCACCTGATTATCTAGTAATAGTTATGTTTGAAGGTTTGTTTGTTGGCTTAATGCGTAAAGCAAATGAATCGTTAGCAATATAAGTAATAGGTAGGTAAACTGCCAATATGGCCGACTTGATAAAATACATGTAGTCTACTCAGAGCTTGTGAGTCTCGGCCTGTTATTGATCTCGCTGCAGAGTATACAGTAAGCCTCCCTGCGTCATGTCGCCGGGTACGTATTTCGCTCCTGTGATCTCATTCTCTATACTTGTACATAAACTAAATTTACGCCGTACAAGTATACAGTACAAGTATGCTTGATAGAACGCATTTTTATAAGGTTAATTCTACACTTGGAATAGGACGAATAGAATTAATTACCGCTAAATGGGATTTGATCCTGTCGACACCGACGAAAAGTACATGGGAAAACGTATTGCTAGTAGGTTACTAGTCTACGGTAACAGGCCGTATGATTTACACCAAATATTTGTGTAGCATACTTGGTGATCTCCTCTGTGGAAGTACATATATTAAAAACTTTATTATACGGCATACTAGTATGTAATAAAATAAGATTATTTAGCGTAGGATATTCCACGACATACTTAAACCCAGGTTAAGATATTATCATTTGCCGTATTACGACGGTAATTAATTGACGTCTTACAGTTTGCTCATTAAATGGAAATTGTATTCCACAATTAAATAGACGGACGAGGGAACCGTTTCTGTCTGCTAATTTATTTAGAAACGGTACTAATGCTCGGTTTGATGGATTCGTTCCTAATAATGTTGCCTCGAGTACATAAAGCTTGGTCATCAATTGATGGAATCTAAATGGGCTGACACTATTTTTTATGTCCAGCATTTAGGATCTAGTCTTACAGGGAAACATTTTTTTTGCTAAGAGTGAACATTAATTAAGTACAAAGTGGCGTACCAGCTAAATCTAATTTGAAAGGAGAGGGCTCATTGAAAATGTCACGACAAGCTGAAGTCTGACTGACGTGTCATTGTTATTATTGCATCAGTCGTGAGGGGATGCGGGGCTCCCCATACCTTACTCTCACCAAGTGGAGGAGTCAATTTTAAAGAAAAACATCTCGTAATTAATTGATCTCCTTATAATGGAAATGGACCGACATTGAACATACGCTTGTCCTTTGTGTATATAATGATAAATATATTTAAATGATGATTGCTCCACTCTCTTAAGTAGTGCTATATTACATTATACCTTGATATTGAATCAGTTGATACGTAGTTTAAAAGCTGCAAGCATAACTCTCATGATTTGATTTGAAATTTTTAATTTATGGATTTTAATATTCGAAATAAATGAATTATTATTATTATAACCACATTCGTACGATAGACATATTAATTGGATACTATGTAGATAATGACCTCTGCCTACCCCTTTGGGGACCCTTGTGGGAAGGCGTGAGGATATATATTATTATTATATGTAGATAATAATGTTACTTAACGAAGTGTCCTGTGTAATCGTGGCTATCCTGCTGAAGTGGCGCTCTGTATTGTACCCTGTAAGCGACATGGCGTGCCGATATGTATGTATTATAAATGCAAGGTCCCGCGAGCCGAGGTGATGTGTTGAATCACTGCATCACATTAATATATTGTACTTATATTGCGTCACGAGTGACGGAATCTGACATTCCTCCTACTGAATTTATACTACTGTGGAGGGTTCGCATCCAGCACTTCACACACCCCTAACGGGGTAGGTAGAGAGTAGGGCGTCAGTTCTTACTTATATACCTCTTCCGCTTCGACTACATTCATCGGTCTCTTCGTACAAGCTCGCCGGTTTCGAGTACTCTTGACGTACGCATCCTTGAGCGTCCGGTCGATTTGATCTAGATAGTTGGTACGTGATCTTCCTCCGCCTTTTCTTGCAGACACTTTCGCATTGTTTCGTCAATCTATCGTCACTCATCCTTTCTATAAGTTTAACTTTAATCATTACGCCGCACATTTTTAGAAGGGAACGCATCTCAATTGCATTAATGATATTTTCATGCGTCCTCTAACATGTCCAGGATTCGCTGCCGTACAATAAAGTCGGCCACAATATCGCGTTGTGTACAGCTACTCGAGCATTATTTACTCAGACTTTACTGCCCATCAACGTTGACATGGCCCCAATCGCTTTATTACCGGCTGTTATTCTTCTTTCAATATAATAATCTGAGATATTTTATTTTATTTATTTATTTATAGCACAACGGTGAATCGATTATAACAACAATTAACATTTAATTATTCAATTAGAACATTTTCACATACTTGTCCTCACAGAACTTCAGATATTCGAACAATATTTTCATCAATCCATTTGCAAATACATCGCGAACTTATTATTAGTGCATTGATTAGTCACACCACGAGTTTTATGGTGAAGGAAAACATCGAGAGGAAATGTAGGTGACACCAAAGACTAGTTTATCTATTAGTAGTAGTAGTCGTGCTCGTGTTAGCACTTAATATTTCCGACGAAAAGTAAGTGTTACAACTTTGCCTACCCCTTCGGAGACCCTTCCCATATTCATATATCCGATATCGATATACTATACATATGCCTTAATACTCTGGATGAGATGCGGTGCTCTAGGCAAGCTGTCCGCTGAGGCAAAATATAGTTTGACATTGTGTGGTGGTGTTCGTTGTAGGGCGCGGAGGACAAACTGAACATGATCCGGGCGTACCGCAGCCAGGTGGAGAAGGAGCTGCGCGACATCTGCTCAGACATCCTGAGCGTGCTCGACAAACACTTAATCCCCAGCTCACAGACCGGAGAGTCCAAAGTTTTCTACTACAAAATGAAGGTAAATACTTCACACATTTGAAACACACATATGTATGTGTGTATTGTATGTACAATACACTATTTGATGATGGTGGCACACAGTTGCAGTCCACAAAAAAAAATATCAATTCCAGATGTCTATGTTACGAGGTACGTGACAAATTCCAATGTCACCGATCACTTAGTGTCATTCCGATAAGAATATCAAGACGATATTTCCCAGTGGGTTAATATCTGCATATATGTATTGTCATTTACACCTTAGCCTTATAATCCCATAAAATTAATTGCTTGTGATCTATACCTTTGGCAATAACTAGACTTTCTTTTTAATATTCAAGAAAAAGAAAATAGTTATTTATTTTATGAACTTTTAAATCTCAACAGTAATAATATAAATGTGAAAGTATGTGAGGATGTTTGTTAATAACGCCGGAAGTGCTGAACGGAGTTGGTTGAAATTGGCTCGGAGATTGGTTATTAGTTGGATTGACGCATGAATACTGACTGGAATTGGAAGAAAGCTGGATTTACCACTTAAATGGAACTTACCGTGTAGCTGTACTGTGTATAACCCTTGATATAGATTTGTATAGCTTTCAGACAGGCTGTACACCAATTTAGAACGTGTATGTAGTTAACGTGTGCAATTGTGTATTGCAGGGTGACTACCACCGGTACCTGGCGGAGTTTGCAACTGGCAACGACCGTAAGGAGGCGGCCGAGAACTCCCTGGTTGCATACAAGGCCGCCTCCGACATCGCGATGACGGAACTGCCCCCAACACACCCCATTCGTCTCGGGCTCGCGCTTAACTTCTCAGTCAGTATCACTAACAACCATGGTTTTAAATGTTGCATTATGCAACTACATGCTTGTATGCAAATATTAATGTGATCCTATGAGCATGTTAGCAAGACTAACTTATGGGTGATACGGTATTTTTGGGACCCAAAAAAGGCCGTTAAATTTGGCAATACGGGCGATGTATGTGTGTATGTGAGTGTTATGTCCAGTTCCACGAACAAAAACTCTGCACTGTTTGCAAAAACACATTCTGTGAACAAGTGGCGTAGGTTCCACTGAGGAAACGGTCGGCAACGTTTGAATAGAGTTCGTTAAATTCAAAGTATGTAGTGTGTGAGTCAGCGGTGACGTCACAGCGGCGAGGCATGGCTATCGCGCGTGTCGCACACACGTCACCCTGTGTTTGAGGCCGGCTGTGTGGGGATACTGCTGGAGGTGCTAAGTGATTAAGGCTCCGACAAATCTTTTAACATTCTTTGATTTTCTGAAATGAAAAATAAATTGATGTTTAGGCCATCTATTTGTTCGCATTAATGGTTTTAAGGTATTCAATTAGTTCCAGTTTCTGCTCAGCGGCTCTTTCAAAATCCATTTCGGCAAAATCCTTTTCTGTTTGCGTTCACGTTATGCAAGGCAGTAAGTGTAATGGTGCGTGTGCCCGCAGGTGTTCTACTACGAGATCCTGAACAGCCCGGACCGAGCGTGCCGGCTGGCCAAGGCGGCCTTCGACGACGCCATCGCAGAGCTCGACACGCTCTCCGAGGAGAGCTACAAGGACTCCACGCTCATCATGCAGCTGCTGCGCGACAACCTCACGCTCTGGACCTCCGACATGCAGGGCGACGGCGAAGCCGGTACGATAACACACGCACGCACGCACGCACGCACACACGCACGCACACACACACACACACACATTTGTTAACGCTAACATGGCTTGTGAGGATGGGGATGTTCGTTATTCAATCACGCCAAAACGGCTGAACCGTTGATTAAATTTGGCGCACAGATAGATTATTTGCTAGGAGGTTAGACACACAGATTACGCGTGGTGCAGCCGTAGGGCTACTAACGATATGCAAATGTTTGCCAAATTCTCGATGAACAAAAAATTCACCAAAAGTATAAAACTATGGCTGATGTCATACTTAGACTACGAGAACAATCGGCCGCAATTTGTGATATGATTTTTACGCATTACAGCTACAAGGTTAGACAAATTGTTTGTGACCAGGCTTTGTTTAAATATAAAGAACACATAATGCCAATTCATTACGTTTACTTTCTGAACGAACGAATGAACTGATTGATTGTAACAACACAAAGTAAATAATGTTAAATGCGAAGCAATATGTGGCACAGGAAATGACGTCTCCATAGAATAGAACAATGCTAGACTTATCTATTCCAAGAAAACTTTATCAGCTGAACATTATGATTGCGACCTGAATGTGTTCTGAGAAAATGCGGCAGTTTGTACTATGGTCAAAATATTACTTACTCCTGCACACATCATTGTGATTGATGCTGTGAACACATTCAAACATAGGAGAGAAGATAGTTTGTCTTGGATGCCGATTTCAACGGTACTTTACAGAGCTTAAAGATATGTTCTAGAGGTTTTAAATTAACTTTCTTGGTGACCCAGTAGGTTCACGTCGGCCCCTATAACAATGATGATTAGCCCCTTCATAACCTTGAACCTTACTTACCTCTGGAAAGGCAATGAAGTTAGTTCTTACCTCTTCGCGGAGTGTCGTGTAAAGACGAAACGCTGAGTAAGGGTGTAGGTGTAGGTGTGTATGCGATGCGGTAAGTAACACTCGGTGTTTGCTTGTTGCAGGTGAGGCCGAACAGAAGGAGCAAGCACAAGACGTCGAGGACCAGGACGTGTCGTAATACTTTTTAACATTCTATTTAAATATAATAAAAAAAATAACTATAGTATCATATAAGATCCAGCCCTCAATGACAACCGGCTGTAAAGGTATCCACCGTCGCCGTGTCGCCGCGGGACTCAACATTGCAGTTGCTACTACACACATGATGTGAACATAGATATTTATTACTATCCATACCATTATATAGCTACAAACATGTACACACTTGTTATATGTATCGTGTCAAATTGTCTATCAGTCATTATATACACTTTGAACATGTACTTGTTTTTATATATTTATGTTTTCAATTTCGACGGAAAAATAATGTTAAGCAAAACGTACTTTGGTATTGCATTTGAGCTGTATGTTGATGTATTCTCTTGTCGTACACTTTGATCTCGCGCTGGAGGACTCAGTACGCCCAGTCTGCCGAGTCACGTCGCCGGCGGGGACTGAACGCTCCGGCCGCTACTCTAAGGTGGGCGATTGTAAATTTTCTAAGTATTTTATACCTTGTGTAAAATTTAATGTATTTAAACTCTGTTGATACCTTGTACCAGCACCGTAGCGACTATGTTTAATGGACTACAAAAAATAAAAAATCAATAAAAAAAAAAGTTTTGGTTAAAGTGTTCATCACTAGTGTCTGTATCGTGTCATCGTGCATGTGTCGATAGTTAGCATCTCCGCGTCGACTCTCTCTGCACAAATAGTCTTTTTGTACAATGGACGTTTAATCTCGTGGCTAGGTTGTTGTTTTGAGACTGTTGCTAGTTCGTATAGTCTGTTCTGCGTGGGCGAGCCCTCGGCCGCTGGCGAGCCGCTAGCGAGCCGCCGGCAAACCGCTAGCGAGCCGCCGGCAAACCGCTAGCAAGCCGCCAACAGGTCGCGAGTCTTCCGCGCGCTCACGCTGCATTTGTATACATTTGAATCATTAATTAATTGATATATATTTGGAAGGATAACGTTACATAATTAGGGTGGTATAATGTAGTAGTTGCAATATTTAGCTAAGCGATAGTCGCGTCACAATAGTCGCCTGTTGGTCTTGTCTGTCGTGTCGAGCGTTTCCTTGTATTGATGCAACTGAATACCGAGTTTGTGTGACCCGTGACTACTGTGTAGTGCTACCGAGCGAGCATAGTAGGGCCCGCGTTATACTGATAACATTTGGAGTATTCACATTTGAATTGCTTTAATTACTTACGAGTATTGTGATAGAGATTTTGTATATTTTAATTTATTTTTTTTAATTTCGCAAGTTCTCGATAAAATTGCTGTAGCGCTACATCTCTTACAATAACTACAGGACGAACGCTAGTTGTAAAGTTGTGGTAGGTTAAGGTATGCAGTGGAGGCGTCGGCGGCCACGGCCTGCGCCGCCACCGGCGTGCCCCGAGTAAGATATTAGCGGTATTTTATTTGAATTTGTGTAATATTGCATATGTTTTGTTAATTTATCCACAAAAATACTGATGCAATTAGCCTTAGTGTTATGCAATATTGATTTATGTCCTACCAACTACATGGAAATTTATTGTAAATGACAGTGTAAATCTAATAATAAAAATTCAAAAGTCCAGCTTTTGGTTTAATTGCCCTTCAAAGCTAAAGTTTAACCAAATGTTTGGTTAGACCTGAAGCTAAGCGTCGCGTGTGCTGAATGATCAAATAAAACACGTACTTAAAAAAGAAATGTATTGCACAGGGATATTCAAAATACTAACAATAACAATTTGTTACTATGCTCTGGTGTTGTTTTACACACAACGAAGTAGAATGAAGATTCGCCGAATGCTGGCTGGGCTTAGATTACATCAAGTTAATATTTATTTACAGACACGACATAATTCATGTGAATCCGCTCGCCTCCACTTGATGTACGAGAGGCCGACTCCGCCTGCCTGATGCTGTGTGTTTATCAAAGCAGATTAATATAATATTTTACCAAACACATCCCGCTTTGGTATAGAACATAATGGAAATCCGATGGCACGATCTGAACGATTAGCTTACTGCGGCGGCGGCACTAATGAATTGGTCTAAAGTTCAGCAGTATGGTGCCCCATGCCCGCCGCAAAGTATTACCTACTATATAATATAAACAATTATCGAACATTGAAAAAAATATGTACATAAGTTCTCGTAGCACGCAGCGTGCCTTATAGATTGGACACCATCCGAATATAGCAAAGCAAAGAATAGCAAAATAATACGTCGAGAGGTAATATACGTTACGATATATTACCTACTTCAGTCAGACGAATAAACAATACGGCATACAGTTTATTTTTATTCTATGACTACAATAACACATTTAACGCGAAACCATACAAATCACTGATTGATTCCCACTTACAGCCTCTACATTAGGCCTGAAACCCACCAATGTCTGCATGAGCAGGCCTCGTTATCTATTAACAACAATACACCACAACTCTCACTAAGCGGGATGGTGTCCAACGCCTTACAACATTATAATATCAATATATTACTTACTAATACTTATTCTTCGTATCTCACTACAATTTAAGCATCACGACATTGTGCCCTAATCCATATTTAATTAAATTATTAATAACATTGAGCCCACTTAGCGCACCGTTTACAGCCGGCTTCGTAACAACTACACACAGGCGGTATAAACATCAACTTTATATAAAATTGGATTACTATAAAAAAAAATACCATAGAGCTTACAACTGTTGCATGAGCATGTTAAAGGCGGGAAATCTCTGCGCTATGAACCTCAAACGCAACGTAATAATGGCGTTAGTACTTTACGATAAGATTTATAATAAAACATTTACTTGAATAGCCAATAACGTAGATTTTAACAAATATTATCAGTATATCACGCCTTCGACACCTGGAATACTTTTTCGTTAATCATCAAAGAGGTTTCAATGAATTTGATATTGAATTACATCAACCAATATGTAACAACCGTATTGTTAAATGCCGACAATTACATAGTCATGAATAAAAGTGTGAAAACCTCTAGGTACCTATTCGTAGGTACGTACTAGAGACTAGTACTTAATACATCTGATATACGATACTCTAGGCGTCGTGACGCACACAAATACAAATATATTATATCATAACTTAGCTATGAGTAGACACGCTCATAAATACATCAGTCTCTGGCAATATATAGACAATAGTGCGCGACTCCTGCGCACCATACTTTTGTTCGTAGCAATATTTTACTAACAACACTAGTGAAGGGACAGTGTGGGGATAAGTGGAGACCGAGACTAATCGTCGGGAATATTCAGAAATAAACTATTGTGCATTTCAAATATGTATAAAAAAAAGAAGCGTACCAAAGTAAAGTGAGAAATTTAAATATTTTCATGAACCGTTAAAACGGGTTATATTTTATATCTATCTTCAGGAGAAAACATACATCTCGACGACAAATTCCATGCAAGAAGCCGCGAACCGTTCACACGGGGTCCAATCGGTACGCATAAACAAACATATCACATCACAAGGGGAATGTTTTTAAAACAAATTAATGAAAGTACACTAATAAAGGCAGACATCGCACTTTGTCACTTCTGTTATGAAATCCTTCGGTAAGTAAAATTCACACAAAAATTATACTCTCTTCCGATCGTATCAATTACTATATAATCAATCTTGATCATTTACGATAAGACACTCGTCAGTACTCGTATAAGTATCTTCGTATTTGAGAAGGAACGCACTGGCGTCACAACTAACCGCCGGGTGCAACGCTTTCGGGAAACTCAGTGTCAAGTTTATCGGAAGAAAAATAATAGTTAAAGCATAGGTAGTAGCGTATAGAGCTAGGCCAGCACGCAGCCCGCGTCCCGGTCGAGCGCGGGCGGCGCGGGCGCGGGCGCGGGCGCGGCGGGCGCGGGCAGGTAGGCGGCGTCGTCGAGGCCGGCGCGCTGGTAGAACAGCAGGTAGCCCGCCGCCGCGTCCAGCGCGGGCTCGCGGCCCAGCGCGCGGCAGGCGCTGTCGTTGTAGCACAGCCAGCCGCCGCCCGCGCCGCGAGCGTACGCCACGTAGTGCCCGCCGTGCAGCTGGCCCGAGTGCGACTGCGCACACACACGCACACACGCTCACACACGCTCACACACGCTCACACATGCTCGGGCGAGCATATGTATTGCAAAGGCAAAGTAAACATTAAGCGATACGGTCTGTTAAGCCAGAGGAAACTGACGCTTCATACTCTCCGCTTACCCCGTGAGGGTCGAGACCCTTATTACGGGGTAAGCAGATGTGGCTCAAAAGAGCGGGGGGAGGGATATATAAAAATCAAATTTACCAACAAACTACAACTTATGGACGTTGAAATTCAAGCGATACTAACTGCATAACAACCCTTCACACACACGGATGATCTCAACGAACGGATTGTCGCGTATCGTGCGAGTGACAGGTTTAAAAGGCCAATCAGCGTACAGTATGAGTAACGGTAGAGGTAAGGCAGCGGACTGACCACGACGGCGTAGAGCGAGTACTTGAGGTGGAAGGGGTCGCAGTGCGGCTGCAGGCGGTGCTGGTGGTAGTCGTGGTCCGCCGCCGGCGCCTGCGCCAGGCTGCTGGACTGCAGCCGCCGCCGCGCCGCCTGCGCACACGACACGCCCGCAGTGGACTACCAGCTCGTGCACACATATATTTGCATTTCACATACACCAGGATTATCCGCCCGCAGGTTGCTCCTCCCAACGTTGAAGAGCTCCATGCTGCATTCTCTGCCTCGTTAGGCTGCGGACCCCGCATCTCTTGAAGTCTAGTAGACAGTACGTGCGTGTTACCTTGGGGTGGTGTCTGGGCTCGCCGTGCGGGGAGCAGTCGTCGCCGTCGTCGCTGTCGGCGTCGTGCGCGGGGTCGTCGGCCGGCGCGGGGTCATCGCCCGGCGCGGGGTCGTCGCCCGACGCGGAGGCCCCGCGGCGGTCGTCGACCTCCTTGTGCCGCAGGATGGTCTCCTGCGGCACGGAGGCCAGGTACGGCGTGGGGTCGAAGTCGTGCATCGGGAAGTTGACCACCTTCTGGGACTTGATCCACTTGTTGTTCACGTATTGGAACCGCTTGAGGTGGACGATCTACGAACAGTACATTATGACCGTTATAAGACTGAACGAACGTCGAGATGACATTTTTTGGTCGCGTTTAGGTGTAATACTGGTCATTATCTTCCGTATATTGGGCGTTATCGATAAGTGTACAGATGCGTATGAGGTATTCAAATTATTATAAATATATAAAATTCGTAGGATAATATAAAAACAAAAAATTACTCGAGTTTAATAATAACAGCAAGGAGGTGCACGAATAGTCAACGTTGGGGCAACGGAAGTTAGTTCCCGAGTTCGTTTCTCGTATTGTGCGTGTGCGTGTGCGTGTGCGTGTACCAGCACGGGCGGCAGGCGCCAGATCTGCAGCTTCTTGGTGGCGGGCTGCTTGGAGCGGCAGGCGGCGCAGTGGTAGCGCTGCTCCAGGCGCTCGGGCGCCGTGAAGGCCCGCAGGCACGAGGCCAGGTCCACGGCGCGCGCCGCCCCGGCCCGCAGCCGCGCCAGCGACGCGTGCGCCGCGCAGGCCTGCTCGCGCGCGCTCTGGTAGCGCAGGTGCAGCGCCGTGGGCTCCCAGTCCACGGCCAGCTGCACGCGCCGCGCGCCGCCCAGCACCAGCCGCCGCAGCCGGCCCTGCGCACCCCGCCCGCCCCGCGTCACGCCCCCGCCCGCCCCGCCCGCCCCGCCCGCCCCGCCCGCCCCCGCGCTACTCACGTCCACGTGCACCTCGGACTGCAGCTGCTCCTCCGAGTCCTGCTCTCCGGTCGCTCCTGCGATTGGACCGATTGAAATGAAAAAACGATACAAAAAAACATTCAATACCCTGCCTGCCTTTGCATTCCGCCCCGGCTTCGCACGGGTGCAATGTAGATACTCAAAATATGTAAAAGATAAAAATGGTTAGGGGGGGGGTTATTCTTTAGAGGTAAATATATACCTACCGTGGCGGATTTTAGTATCGATCTTTATAAGATATTAATCTACCTCGTGAGGTTTAGCCGGCGTTTGCGATTTAGGCGCACAAAAACATGTTACGACATAACATTACAAATTCTTAAAATTTTCAATCGTCGTGTACTATAATATTTATATATTATCCATATAAACCGCCCTTTTGTATCGATCCGAATCCGTCGTATAGTTAGAGAGATCTTCATTTTATACGTGTAAAAAAGACGAGGGACACGGGGAGCGCTCGTCGTCACAGTAAATCTCTATTACGATCAATTCCAACATAAAAGTGTATAAGATATGTACTGACCGCTACAGCCGAATATGAGGGGAGCGTCGTCGGTGGGCAGCGCGCAGCCGCGGCACAGCGCGGGCCATGGGCACACGGCGCACCACATGCCGCTCGGGCACACGGCGCGCAGCGTGAACGGGAACTCGTAGCCCAGGCTGTCGTCGCTGCGCACGCACACACGCACACGCAGTGAGCGCCCGCCCGGCCCGTGCGAGGCATACATACGTGTACATGCGCGTGTGTATAGGCACGCACCAGTCGGCGGCGTGGTTGCGCAGGCGCGGCTTGGGCGGGCGCGCCGACAGCAGGCGCGCCACCTGCGCCCACACGCGCGCGTGCAGCCGCCGGCCGCTGAGCGCGGGCGCCACGCCCACCAGCAGCGGCGCGCCGAACAGCGCCGGCGCCGCGCGCTGCCGCGGCAGGAAGTACAGCTCCGAGCGGCACTGCTTCCTGCACACGCACACACACACACCCATACACGCTCGCACGCACACTCCACTGCACTCCACTGCACTCCACGGCCGCGAGAGGGCGAGCGCACCGACACACCGCTTCGCTCGGTCAACATTCATAATGCAATACATTTTCGGAATACCAGCGTGCGCTATCCCAATTTCCCTTAAAGCGTCTGTCTTAGCACGCGACACAGTCAGATTTGTCGTATTGCTAACATTTTTCATGTGAAATATTTGAAGCATTTATTGTTTCTATTACCTCTACCGTAACTAGCTACCTTGAAATATTATTCCATAATCATCCGATATAAACATGAAAAATACTAGCTAAAAAGAATTGTGCTCGCAGAGTATTTGAAATAATAAGCCTGCAACACAGGGATTTCGAGTTCGAATCCCGACTCGATTGTTCGTTCGATGTTTCTATGTATGTACATATACTCGTGCTTAAGAAGATCGAAAGTGTGCCTACTATACACCTGCCTACCTTCTTGCAGATCGTTGTGGGTAAGCGAGAAGGTATAAATGTACAAATCGTAACCTATGCGCCACATATCCTTACCTATGCACGGCGACTAAATAGGTGATGTCCTCCTTCGGCACCGGATTGCTCCTCAGCTCGTCCATCCTGCACATGTTGGAGGGCGACGAGCCAAACTTGACTTTGGCGAGGCGCGGGCTCGTAGGCTTTAGTGTCAAGGACTTAACGCTCAAAGTCGGGGAGCTAGTCTCTTTCTTCAAGTTCCTCGGCAGGGTGCTGTTGCGGTAGTCGCCTGAGGGGTGGTCTGTCAACACCGCACTGTCCTGGTTGCCATAGAACGTGTTCGGCGGACTCTGGGACATAAGAATTTCCGACCTGGACCGCTGAAATCGGTGTTTGTTTAAAAAGTTATCTTATGTAGTCGTGGTAGGATTTGATTTGCAATAATGTTGAACGCATTACGCATATGGTTTATTCAAAACAATGTTTTTATGTAATGAATTAGGCGCTGAGCTATTATACGATTTTCAGCTTAAAAATCCTTTAAAAAACTTCATAGTCCCCGAAAGGGTAGGCAAAAGTGTATAGGTAGTGCCTTTCCGACAATTTGAATTTCTTCTGAAACGAATGCAGGTTTCCTCTCGATGATTACCTTCACCGTAACGCTCGTGGTGTGACTAATCACTGTACTTAAGTTCAGAGAGACTCATTGGTACAGTCAGGAATATAACTTACTTACATCATACTAAGATTATATACAAAATAAATGTTAGGTTAAACTTTATATTTACATTACACTGTACATCATGCACAAAACTAATTTGGGATTTGTTTGTTAGGGTTTAAAGACGTATATATAAGTAGAGTAGCTCGTAGATACGCATGGAAAATACAACCTTAAGTGACAGTACTCAGAGTGCAATTGACAACAATGGACAATAAGCTTTACGCATCAAGGTGATACACTGTAAAGACGTTCACATAAGACACAAATTCAAGTAATCATATCGAAATGCTATGAGCTTATCTGCTTACTGAGGGCGGTACATATCAAGCGGTATTTTTGTGAAGAACAAATTTTCTTTATGACGTCACATTTAGCATTACTCTCAGTGTAACAACCAGGCCATACAAAAAAGCAAACAAAACACTATTACTATACTATTGAGATACTTGAATATTTACTATGTAACTAGTTGTGGTGTTACCCGCAGTTAAACGCGTTGATACCACGGATTTGATTAGGGATAAAGGGAGTATTTTCGCAACTTTTTAAGGTCAAATTCCTTGTCAAAATGTCCCTAGTATAAATATACTGGCTGTGTTAGAAACTTTAGCTTATAATATAGCATAACAAGCACGACAACACAGAGTACGCAGAACCATAACGCAACTACTTGTATGTACAAGATAATAGAAAAAAAATAGCGTAACGTAGGTAGGTACTACGCGCCAAAAGCTTATAACCGACCGAAATGCAACATTGACTCCCCGCGCGGCAGTCAGGTGCGGATCCAGTGTTTTGTACGTGGCGGCCATGTTTTGGGACAAGTTACATTTGAGAAAATATTGACAGTGTTTAGATATACGAAATGTATATACATTAGGATTTCTTCAAGTAGTGTGAGAAGGTCGCGCGGTCGATACTCTCAGTGTTACAAGCGCACTTAGGCGTATATAGGAATGTGTCATGAGTACAAGTGTGTGTGTGTGCGTGTGTGTGTGTGTGTGTGTGTGTGCGTGTGTGTGCGTGTGTGTGTGCGTGTGTGTGTGTGTGTGCGTGTGTGTGTGTGCAGTGCTCAGTGTGCGGTGCGCGCGAGGCTAACCTTGAAGCAGAAGAGTGCTGGCATGCAGAGTGAGGAAGTATTGCCGCCGCGGGCCACACTCACCTCGGCCCACGCCGACTGCTCCCTGCTCCAATCTGCGGGCGTACATACATACATACATACACGCCCTGTATTCACCCATATAGTGCACGACCACACGATATGGTGTATCAATGGTAAGAATTCAATTTTACTATCCAAATGACATACTTGCTAATTTTAGCGTGTGTTGCTCGCAGCGAGCGCTTACACTCAGAAGGGCGGTATTAAGGTTTATTATTTAGGGCCAGTGCGTGCGTACCGTGCGTGGCGGGCGGCGTGGAGGCTGCGGGGGGCGCGGGGGGCGCGGGGGGCCGCTCGTAGGCCAGCAGCGCGGGGCCGGCGGGGGCGGCGGGGGCGGCGGGGGCGGCGGGCCCCAGGCGGGCCGCGTCGTCCATGACGCGGGCCAGGCGCGCGCCCGCCAGCTCCGCCAGCACCAGCCTGCGACACCACCAGCTCGACCACATCCCTAGCCACCCTAGCGCTCGACCCGCTGTTATCGAGCGCGCAGTGATCTGATATGACGTAATGCCGTTGCCGGTTGGTTCGGACCAACTTTACGTCTCGCCGGCGTGTAACGCTAAGGGTCCGAGTATGTTAAAGTTCTATGACTGAAAATAGTTTGTAGTTTGAACTCGATTCTCGAAAATTTTACTAAAAAAATGTAGCTGGAAAAAGATATGCATCGACCATAGTAATCATAAATATTTTTTGTTATCAAACTTATGCAGCTTTAAGCCTAATTTAATGTTTTTTCTCTCTAAATATCAAAAAGTGCAACTAAGTGACTCACGCCTCAGGCGGCAGGCCACAGAGCTCCGAGAGGGCTTTCTTGAGGTCCAGATACGTGCCCTCCGAGTTGACGCGCACTCCGTACTTGATGGGCAGCGAGCCGTCCAGCAGGATCACTGTCGAGTGGGACACGATATGCATAGAGTTGAACGAACAGAAACTTGTCGGTCGGGATGGGGGGTGGGGGGTGGGGATGCGGGCGTACCCTTGAGCTCGTAGCGCAGGTAGCTCTCCATGGGCAGCGGCAGGCTGAGCATGTTGAAGGTGTCGAAGCGCACGCTCTCGTGGCCGCAGGTGTCGCACTGCACCTTGGACTTGAGCTGGCCGTAGAACAGCTCCGTCATGATGGAGCTGTTGCGCGCCGAGAACTGCGCCCACGCCTCCGCCGCCACCACCTGTTCAATATAAATGGAAGATGGTTATGACCACTATAGGATGATGTAGCAATCATTTCTCCAAATTAAATGCCCTCGAATGAGGTCCTCGTGCAGCGCGTCCAGCAGCCACCTGGTGGGGTGGTGGGGTGGTGTGGTGGGGGGGTGGTGTACCTGGTCGGGGCGGCCGGCCGAGTCGCAGTGCGCGGGCGGCGGCGCGGCGGGCGGCATGGCGCGGTTGAGGTCCTCGTGCAGCGCGTCCAGCAGCCACCTGGTGGGGTGGTGGGGTGGTGTGGTGGGGGGGTGGTGTACCTGGTCGGGGCGGCCGGCCGAGTCGCAGTGCGCGGGCGGCGGCGCGGCGGGCGGCATGGCGCGGTTGAGGTCCTCGTGCAGCGCGTCCAGCAGCCACCTGGTGGGGTGGTGGGGTGGTGTGGTGGGGGGGTGGTGTACCTGGTCGGGGCGGCCGGCCGAGTCGCAGTGCGCGGGCGGCGGCGCGGCGGGCGGCATGGCGCGGTTGAGGTCCTCGTGCAGCGCGTCCAGCAGCCACCTGGTGGGGTGGTGGGGTGGTGTGGTGGGGGGGTGGTGTACCTGGTCGGGGCGGCCGGCCGAGTCGCAGTGCGCGGGCGGCGGCGCGGCGGGCGGCATGGCGCGGTTGAGGTCCTCGTGCAGCGCGTCCAGCAGCCACCTGGTGGGGTGGTGGGGTGGTGTGGTGGGGGGGTGGTGTACCTGGTCGGGGCGGCCGGCCGAGTCGCAGTGCGCGGGCGGCGGCGCGGCGGGCGGCATGGCGCGGTTGAGGTCCTCGTGCAGCGCGTCCAGCAGCCACCTGGTGGGGTGGTGGGGTGGTGTGGTGGGGGGGTGGTGTACCTGGTCGGGGCGGCCGGCCGAGTCGCAGTGCGCGGGCGGCGGCGCGGCGGGCGGCATGGCGCGGTTGAGGTCCTCGTGCAGCGCGTCCAGCAGCCACCTGGTGGGGTGGTGGGGTGGTGTGGTGGGGGGGTGGTGTACCTGGTCGGGGCGGCCGGCCGAGTCGCAGTGCGCGGGCGGCGGCGCGGCGGGCGGCATGGCGCGGTTGAGGTCCTCGTGCAGCGCGTCCAGCAGCCACCTGGTGGGGTGGTGGGGTGGTGTGGTGGGGGGGTGGTGTACCTGGTCGGGGCGGCCGGCCGAGTCGCAGTGCGCGGGCGGCGGCGCGGCGGGCGGCATGGCGCGGTTGAGGTCCTCGTGCAGCGCGTCCAGCAGCCAGGCCAGCAGCTCCTGCGCGTCGTGCTGGCCGCCGCCCGCCAGCCCGCGCGCATGCCGCGCCACGCACCAGCGCACGCGCAGCGGCGCCACCGAGCGCGCGCCCAGCGACCACACCTGCGGGCGGCGCCGAGTCATTCCTCTAACGAGAACCTCTATATATGATTTTGAGCTCCTTCTTCTACTTTATATGGTCTTAATTGCCCAGCAAAAGGCGAACGGTCCGATTGGATAATGAACTCAAAAAATATTTCTCAGGGCAAAACGAGAATTAGTAAACACTCGCCTCCTTACAGAGCTCCCCGAACCTCAACGCCAGTACTCCCTTGGTCCCGAGCGGGTTGGTGGTGTTCACCTCCTGCAGGTGCAACCCCGAGTTGAAGTACTTGGTCAACGGGCTCGTGTTCCATACCTGAGGACATTAACGCATTAATACTCCCTACAGATGTATGTTAATCTCCAATTAATCCACGATATGTCCGGTGCGTGTAGCGTATATGGGGAGTGTGCGCGGTGCGTCTGCGACGTATTCGTACTGGCGCACTCCCTGCGCGGGAGCGTGCAGTGTGTGCGGTGTGTGTGTGTGGTGTGAGTGTGCGGTGTACTGACGGCCTGCAGCGCGGCGTTCATGAAGCAGGTGTTGCCCAGGTTGTGCAGCCCCGTGGCGCCGGGCAGCGCGGGCGCGGCCAGCGTGTCGCGGCGGCCGCCCGCCAGCGCGCCCAGCTCCTCGGGCCACGTGAGGTCTGCGCTGCGCACCTCCAGCAGCACGCGCGCGCGCGGCGGCAGCGCCAGCGCGCGCAGCGACACGTCCTCGTCCAGCAGCTCGCCCGCGCCGCCCGCCCCGCCCCCCCCGCCGCCCCCGCCGCCCCCGCCCTCCAGCAGCCACAGGCGCACGTCCTCCCGCGCCAGCCCCAGCGCGCCGCACAGGAACTCCGTCACCTGCCGCCACGCACCTCGTGACACTCCACTCGCGATCGAGGCCAGTAGGGGGTTATCGCTTCATTTATGACGAAGGACATAGTGACGAGACAAGTGCCTTATAATTAAAGGTAAAATCGTTAATCAGTCATCAGCATTAATAATCCTACTAATATTATAAATGCCAAGTCGAGGAACTAACTAGATGACATTTGGCACTGAGCTAGATAGATATGATAGATTCCGTAAGAACAATTCCAAGTGAAAATCTACCAACGAATAAAAAAACTTACGCAAGTGAAACCGGGGTCACAACTAGTGTGAAATAAAATTTCTTTAACGTATTACCAGAGGCAGACGACGTCTTAAATTGAATGATTTACGACATTTGTAGGACAGACTTTTGTAAGTTAGGTTGTAAGCCTCGGCCGTTGGTGTGTGACCTGACCTGTTTGACGGTGGCGAGGCTGGAGAAGGCGGCGGTGTAGGCCAGCTGCCGCTCGGGCTGCGGCACCGGCCCGCTGCCGTACAGCGCCGCGCCGCTCGGCCCTGCGCGACACACGCTAACGTCACGCACGCCACACGCTAACGTCACGCACGCCACACGCTAACGTCACGCACGCCACACGCTAACGTCACGTATGCGACACGCAATCGTCACGCACGTGACACGCAAAAAAGCGGCACGGATATTTTTCTATCAGATTTTTTTTCTATTCTTATAAACAATATGGCAGTATCTGTAATGTAATTGTAAGTGTAATACTTCAGTGTATTTCACGCATCCCTGTCACGAGTGTAGTATACTCACTCTGGGCATTGGCTACGTGTCGGTATATTTTCAACTGCAGTGGATACAGTTCCAATTCAACGTCTGAGTTCGGTGGTCGGATGACCTGAAACGACAACGCTGTGTAAGCAACGAATATGTTATAATAGGGAGTACTTTGACAAATGGGTTCTAATGATGCGATGAACTGGCTGGTGGTAACCTGGCTTCACAGGAGTTACGGTGATAGATACGGAGAAGCAAATGAGTCACGATCGAAAGGGAGCAGGGACGGCGATCAACGGGGGAGCTAGGGCCATGTTCACAAGGGGGCTAGGGCCATGTTCACAAGGGGGCTAGGGCCATGTTCACAAGGGGGCTAGGGCCATGTTCACAAGGGGGCTAGGGCCATGTTCACAAGGGGGCTAGGGCCATGTTCACAAGGGGGCTAGGGCCATGTTCACAAGGGGGCTAGGGCCATGTTCACGAGTGAGCTAGGGCGGTGTTCACCTGTCGGGGCAGCGGGTCGGGCGCGCCGTACCAGAGCGCCACGGCGCGCCACAGCGCGTCAGGCAGCAGCTCGAAGTCCCGGCCGTGCGCCAGCGTCACGTCGCGCCGCAGGTGCCCGCCCTCACCCGTCAGCGTGCGCACCTGCCGGGGACACCACTGTACTGCTCCGTGCGGGGGGCGGCGGGGGCAGGGAGGGGGGCTGGGGGCGGGAGGGGGGAGCACCTTGAGCGGGTCGTGCGCGAGCAGGCGCGCGTTGCGCACGGGCCCCGGGTGCGGCGCGCGCGGCGCAGCGCTGCTGACGCCGCTGCTGCTGCCGCCCGAGGCCGCGCTGCTCGCGCTGCCCAGCGACGCCGTCTCCGCGCGCCACAGCAGCGAGCCCATCGACTCTGCGCGACACGCACACGACGCTCCACCATAATACTCACACAGACAAATGTTCGTACTTCCCACGTTAGAGCTTATATTTTTTTGACCAATTTTTTTTTCTGAAGAACACCTGCTTTTAAAATGATAGCTAAATATCTATTTCTACATATATTCTTTTGGGATTTTTTTAAATCAAACAAATATTCGGTCGTTGTGGATGGTGACTCCAAGCTATGTCATTTAAATTAGCATTACAATAAGATTTTACTAATCGCACACCATCACCAGCACGATCCCTATACTAGTGAACATTGGTCCTTCGAGCCGCATTAGAGACAGAGGCGTGGCGCGTACCGGTGGAGTTGGTGGTGAAGCTGTCGTCGCAGAGGATGGCGTCGTCCAGCGCGCGCGGCTCGTGGCGGCAGCAGGGCTCGGGCGCGCGCGCGGCGTGCGCCAGCCAGGCGGCCCACCAGTCGCTGCCCACCAGGTACCAGAACTGCCCCACCGCGTAGCCGCGAGCCACCGCGCGCCGCAGCCATCCGAGCACTGCACGCACACACACACTCACACACACACACATACATTACGACATCTTGCCCGACCATTTTCATATATACCAAAGATACGAGTCATAGTATTTATCTATCAATACCATAACAGACACAAAAGAGGTAGCACACAACTTTGAAACTGTCATTCAATATTGGACCAGCCCAACTAGAGCAGTGGTTCCACTTGTAGAAGATTTCAGACACAAAGCACTGCTTTCGAGTGTTGTGTTCCTGCGGTGAGTATGGTTTTCAGAAACACATATGGAATGGCTGACCTGAAGCGGAATCAGTAACTCAACCTGCTAATACAACATGCGAATTATATCTATGTATTGCTTGCCATAGTCTATGGTCGCCGCTTACAATCAGACGGACTGTTTATTGCTTACTTTAGGCATTTGTGTTAAATAATTCTCCGTCTTTAAGACATACTATTAACCAAAACCGCCAAGCTTTTTCTATAGGCATCGTTTGACCCGCGAGCTTAACAACGATTTTCAAAGCATGGAAATCTATTTATGTATAAACATCTCTATAGCTAGATATATATGTACGTCAGTGTATAATACTATTGGTACCAATGCAAGGGCACATCTAAATCAACGCGCCTCACCCACGCCTTCCAGCGGCGCCAAACGAAACACGAGATAAAACCAAGGGCACATGCGTTTGATAAACGCGATAATACTGCGGTCAACGAACTGCACCTAACATAAGAGCTATAATTACACATAGCTTGCCTAACCTACATATAGCACAAGTAAATGTGTTTATCTGAATAAGGTTTGCAGTAATGAGCTCCTTGGGGAGGGGGGAGGATTGTTATATTGTGTTGGCAGCAGAGGGATTAGTCCCATTGTGCGGCCAACACAGTATAACTCTCCGAACACAGAGTGGCAACGTGCAAGTGATACTTCGGTATTGCAAGCTTAAAAGCAATATTATTAAATAGGCTGCGGTAACCGTTTTCCATCAGGTGGGCCCGTATGCTTGTTTGCCACTCTAGTTGTATAAAAAAAGAAAAAAAACTTAAGTACAGTGATTAGTCACACCACGAGCTTTACGGTGAAGTAAAACATCGAGAGGAAACCTGCATACGTCTGAGAAGCAATTCAAAGGCGTATGTATAGTCGTGCTTGAGTAACGGCGATGGACTCGCCATCTGTCACGTTAGCACCTAATATACCTCTGGCGGAAAGTGGGTGTGTGGGTGTTACCTATACACCTCTGCCTACCCCTTCGGAGACCCTTGTGGGAAGGCGTGAGGATATATTATAACCTACATATAGCACAAGTGGATTTGTGTAGTAGTAAACACGCACTTCTGCCTACCCCTTTGAGAACCTGTTAGGTAGGCGTGGAGATACGACAGTTGATCTTGTATTAAGGTCGTGTTGTCTGTGCGGTTGAGTTGTCTCAAGGTGTAGATTCGAATTCTAGAGAGGCGCGAAGTGGTTACGCTGAAGTGTGCTTGATACATGTAGAGAGATAAGGATGCTGATGATACAGAAGTCGCTAAGCTTTTCTGAATGTATGCACTAAGAGCTTTACGATGAAGTTAAATATTTTAGGGCCGCCTGCATTTGTTTCTCGGGATTCGATCTTCGTTTCGTGTTCAACTACTCGAACCACTCGGCCACCACGGCTCTCTGAAGATATCTATTATACATATATATATTTATTGTGTCCATGGGTTAGTCATTGAACTCGTACTAAACGGCTGGACCAACTTTGATGATATTTGTGTGTGTTCAAGTGGTGTCGAGAATGGTTAACATTCACAATTGAATCGCTGCGATGCGTATTTCAGTAAATTTTATTATTTCACCTAAGCGAAGCTGGGTGGGACAGCTAGTATAATTTTAAAAGTTAAATAATAATAATAATAATAATATATCCTCACGCCTTCCCACAAGGGTCCCCGAAGGGGTAGGCAGAGGTGTATAGGTAATACCCACACACCCACTTTCCGCCAGAGGTATATTAGGTGCCAACGTGACAGATGGCGAGTCCATCGCCGTTACTCCAGCACGACTATACATACGCCTTTGAATTTCTTCTCAGACGTATGCAGGTTTCCTCTCGATGTTTTCCTTCACCGTAAAGCTCGTGGTGACTAATTACTGTACTTAAGTTCAGAAAAACTCATTGGTAAAGGCGGGATTCGAACTTGCGACCTTTGCGTCGCGGGCAACTGCTCTAACCACTCGGCCACCACGGCTTATATTATAAATAATAAAAAAATACTGAATATATCGCTTCAGAAATGGCAATTAAATTCTGAATGAAGCCTTAAATATGCTTTTGACATGCTAATCCGCTATTGTCTCATTAAGATATCGTCAGATTTATCTCGACATTTATCTACCTATGTAAGTGTGCAGACATCGCGCAAAGCGCTAATATAAATAAAATAACAAAATTTTATCCTGATAACGATAAGGAACTCTTTGCTTTGGAGTTTGGACCATTCAACGGTGTAGGTATTGTAAGTCTTCGTTGGGAAATGTACAAAATTCGCGAACAAGCAATTAAAGTTGAATCTTTACGAGTACAAAACAAAGTTACTTCCCCCCGTCTGCACGCAAAGAACTTTTAAACCACGCCACCGATTTGAAGGCGGTTTACATCAATAGATAGAGAGGAAGGTATTTAAAGGAGGTATTGTACCCAAAAAGCATAGCAGTAATCCTACAAACAATATAAATGCGAAAGTTTGTGTGTGTGTTTGTTCTTTCTCTCTCTTTCTTTCTTTCTCTTTCAAGCAAAGACTACTGAACGGAAATGGATGAAATTTGGCACAGAGATAGATTATTAGATGAACACATAGTTAAAATGTTTTATTCAGTCAAAGTTTACGAATGGAATAAAATTAACAACGTGTGAAACTGGAAGGCACGTCTGGTAACAGATAAGTTTTATACACCTGGTTTGAACGTGTAATTTTGCCAATTTGACTTTGTAACGATGACTTATATTAGTGTTTATACTTACATACAAAGTTGCGCACATTCATACATACAACCATACATTGTCGCGCAAGTAAGGAGCCTCGTTATCGCAGAAGGACAGATATAGACGTCCCCCACTATCCGTGTCAAGTATCCGCGTATCAGCCACCGATATCGCCGTTTATTTAAGTACTAGATGTGCCCCGCGGTTACGGCCGCGTAAAAAATATTTTTAATTTACATATCCTATGTCCTAATAAATCTACATCTGTGTGAAAATTTATCAAATTCCATACTGCCGTTCTGGCGTGATTGAGTAATGTAAGTGACGATGTTCTAGCTGTGCCATCTATTTTATTTGTATAAGCATATCTAGATTTATTTAAAAAAAAAACAAATTCTATATCCAGCATAATCTATCTCTGTGCCAAATTTCATTCAATTCCGTTCGGCAGTTCTGGCGTGATTGAGTAACAAACATCCATACTCACAAACTGACGCATTTATAATATTAGTAGGACTAGCGACCCGCCCCGACTTCGCTCGGGTACATCACTTGAAGAGTTTAAAATTTAAAAGTCAAAGCTCTAATTTGAATGATGGCCATGCATCGCAATTAATTGCTCCTCCTGTACAGAGTTTATTTGTAAGTTTTATCTTTTTCTACCTCTACGGAGAACTCTCTTGGGGAAACAAATGTTAAAAAAGAAAACCGGTGAGTTTGTTTCACCGTTTCTTCTCCTGACAGGTTTTTTCTTGATAACGGTAGTAACTTTAGTTTTTTTTAAGTATGTGACGTTCAATAAGTGTTCCCTGTGTCCCTTGCGTTGAATAAAAGATTCTGATTCGATTCTGATTTAAATCGATTGACACAAAATTTACAAACACTCATGTGTAGGCCTTCACCGACCTTCGAAACTGTAATATGGTATATTTACACCACTTTCCGTCATTTATGGTAAAGTTCTTTGAAGGTTCGTTCTTCTTAATTGTTCTACCCACGAAAGATCCCAGGATGATGATAGTGAAACATACCAATGTCTCTCTCCTGGTGCTTGCACTGCGGCCTCAGGCCCAGCACGATGTGGCACACCTCGAACACCAGGTCCAAGAACGGGGTGACCAGCAACTCTGCGCTCTCCACACTCCATATCAAGAAGTCTTCCAGCGTTAGGGCCAAGTCGTTTGCTATGAGGCCCTCGTCGGCCGCTTCCTGGTCCTGCACAATTAAGAAAAATCATGGTTAAAATAAAGCCGTAATGGTCGAATTGTTCGAGAAGTCGTCTGCTACACAAAGTTTGCAAGTTCGAATCTCGCGCTAACAATGAGATTTTCTGAACATAAATACGATTATTAGTCACACCGTGAGCTTTACGGTGAAAGAAAACTTCGAGATGAAACCTGAACACGTTTTAAAAGACATTTATTCTTAAACGTATACTGGTTTCCTCTCGATTCTTCCATTTGTTGTATGTATTTTCACATAAACAAAATTATATTCATGTACATCCCACAAGGGTCCACAAAGGGGTAGGCAGTGGTGTATAGGTAAAACCTACACGCTTACTGTCGGCCAAAGATATATTTTAGGTGCCAACGTGACAGATGGCGAGCCCATCGCCGTTACTCAAGCACGACTATACATACCCCAATGTATTGCTTCTCAAACGTATGCAGGTTTCCTCTCGATGTTTTCCTTCACCGTAAAGCTCGTGGTAACTAATCACTGTACTTAAGTTAAAAAAAAACTCATTAGTACAGCCGGGATTCGAATTTGCATTCTTTATGTCGCTGGCAACTTCTCGAACCACACGGCCACAACGGCTAAATTAACATTTACATACCTATTAAATCCAGGGACAAACATTGTCAAACAATAGAACATAACTTATTGTGGCATATATCATTCACTACCGTGCAAACATCACGCAAGCGATCGTCTTGGTAAATAACGTTTCTATTTACCGTCACGTCGTGATATGCGAACAAAACGCTTTGTTTTATACAATTGACAATTATGTCGTCGACTGTACTATCCCATAAAAGTGTATTTCTGGAAGGCCGCAAACTACCTTTAACAGTTTACAGAAAATGTTATTCAGAGAAAATCCTCGGGATACAGTCAAACTGGTAACTATGCTTACAAAATCCTAACTAAAGTTTGTTAGTTGCTTCTAAATCCTTGCGCCTTGTACAAAGGATACAGACTACGTTTTACCCTGAAAAACAGCTACTATGTTAGAGCCGTGGTGGCTGAGTGGTACGAGCAGTCGCATGCAACACAAGCATTGTAAGTACGAATCCCGACTGTACAATGTACAATGAGTTGTCCCGTGCCTCTCTGCCTACCGCGTTAGAGACTCGGCGTGATATGTTTATATGTAGGTATGTATAATATTATCGTTCTACTGTGTTGTGTGTTACACAACATGAGCTTCACTGTGAAGGAAAATTATGAGGGAGCACCTTAAACTAATAGGCAACATATTTGATTGGAAATAAATAATAGCATGCCTCATTGCTTTCATTTAATTAATCGTCCTTTAATACCGAACTAAACACATTTGCCTGTTGTTATCTGAGCGATTAATCTGGCGCTTGGTACCGCATTAAGATTGTCCCCTGCGTCATTTTAGAACCTTCTACACGACAAATATGTATTCCGATGGAATGCTATCTGTGGTATTATAATCTAATCGTATTTAAATATTGCTTCCTTACCGTATTGCGTGCAACATACGTGCTTATTCTGGGTCTATTGGAATATACTCCTCAATGGGCCCTTTACCCGTATCTTAATATAAGTTCCAGTCATACTTTACACCGCGTAGAATGGCAACAACATTTGACATGTTGCCTACGCCCTCTACCATCCCCATACCACAAAGGTTTGGCGCATTTATACACTTTTTTCGTCAATCGTTCTTCATTCATTCTCTCGACATGGCCAAACCATCTCAGCATACCTTTCTCAATTTTTGTCACTACATCTTCTTTCAGACACTTCCAATCTATTATTATTCAATTAGTACTTATAGATGAATAAAAAAAGGATGCATAGGTTGTTGACAGAGAGGGGACCTCTGCAAATAATGATATCTTGATACAGATGGCAATACGTAATATAAAAAGCTCTCCCACAGATAGACGAAACTGAACTGACCTCTTTCAAAGCGCCAATATCATCCGCCGTAGGGTTGGGTCCCAGCTGGAACACTGGTTTCCTGCCATTCTTGGGCACCATCACTAACTTCTCCCTCAAGTTGACTAGAATCACTTCGGGGTCGAATCCTTTCTCTATACCCTCGGGCTCCCCGTCCGACGGGGTCGACGCCCTCGAGGACTGGTTTTTGAGGTTCTCATTAGCAACCGTGCATAGTATGCCCACCATGTCGATCAACTCCTTCTTGTTCAGCACTCCATCTCTGTCCAAGTCGAAGATTTTGAAGCAAACTGAAAAAGACAACATCTGTGTTATTTGTTGCATGGCGATTTTGATTTTGGCGGCTTGCGTGTTAACTTGGAATCTATAGGAATCAAAGATATATTGGTA
Organism: Drepana falcataria; assembly: GCA_945859725.1. Lineage (NCBI taxonomy): Eukaryota > Metazoa > Arthropoda > Insecta > Lepidoptera > Drepanidae > Drepana > Drepana falcataria. The sequence goes on along the minus strand of OX243941.1, from coordinate 551,304 downwards.
CAGTCCCGACTGTACCAACGAGTGTTTCAGAACTTAAGTACAGTGATTATTCCCATCAGGAGCTTTCGGAGAAGGGAAACATCGAGAGGAAACCTGCATACGTTTGGAAAGTAATTCGAAAACTTTATGATTAGCCGTGCTTGAGAAACGGCGATGGACTTGCCATCTGTGACGTTGGCACCTAAAATATATCCCTGGGGGAAAGTGTGTGGGTACTACCTACACATCTGCCTACCCCTTGTGGGAAGCCGTGAAGATGTTTACTATAGTATTTTGTCATTGCGCTAATTACACAAGTGCTAGAGAAATGTGTGCACGGCAAATTCCATGTACGGAGAGGTTACACAATAGCTGATAGCATATCGTTCGTGTTTATCTAACAACACAATCAACTCAACGGCGAATTAATTTCAACATCTATTTTTGCCATATTAGGTAATTATTTTTGATCCACCATAATCACCAAAATTTAAGATCTGGAATCTTGACGGCGTCTCTGATGCAAATAATTAAATTTGTCTCTGTCCAGCCAAATCGCTTTGTCCCCCCTATATATCTCAAGATTCACTTTTGGTTCATACTAGCTCATTATATGTTAATCTTGGTATTCCTCGTACTCTCATGCATTATTCAGGATATTAGCAATAAGATTTTAGTCCATATACCTATTATCTGTATGATCTGGTCAAGTGATCAAAGATCCTGGGCACGAAGCTTGTGATCGGTTTCGATTCCCGCTAAGGGCAAATATTGGGCAGTGTGAAATATCCCAAGGTGATTATTATTATTGTATTGTAAACATCTCTTGCGAATGGCAAATAAAGTGACGTCCTTGATCTAGCACCAAGCGAGAGATCTAGCTCCTTGATCAAACATCGAGAAGAATTTGCAAAAGATTGCAGTATTCATAAAATATATATATATAGAAATTATGAGTGAAGAGCGATTACCGAAACAGATATACAAAGCGTAATTGTGTGCAAGAGGAGGCGAAGGAAGACCACGTCCCAACTACCTAGATCAGATCGATCGGACACTCAAGAACGGGAATGTCAACAGTACTGGAAACGAGCGTGTATGACGGGACTGATGAACGTGGACGAAGCGAAAGAGGTATGTAAGTCTAAGGAGAACTGGCGCTCTACTCTCATCCTACACCGTTAGGGACTCGGCGTGATGATATGTATGTGTGTATATATATTCTTTCTCCGCAACGTAATTTTCTTCGGGAGATTTGAAAACAAAAGAGGTACAAAATGGCGACAAATAGAGATGTATATAGATGATGGGCGTACAACAAGTAGGGCATCCATCCATCACATGATTAATGTGTTAATAATATATTATGTACATATGTACTTATAAATTATGTACATACTGTATACACACCGCTCTGATACGAAAAATGTAATGGGAACATTATTGTTTTATTTGCGACTCTCACAGTAATAATGATTTATCCGGGAATTTATTATTCCGGGAAGGACCGGACGAACTTGAATAGGTGAATGTTCGTCCTTCTATTTCTTAGTATTAACAGCTGCACTTAAAGTACTGGTTTAATCCAGAGATTAAAATTATTCGCCGGCGAGATTCGACGCATATATTCATATCTTTATATATATAATTCTACTGTACGGGTGTATGTCACTGTAGTTCTCTTGACTATACCAACAGTTTTTCTGACCTTAACTACAGTGATTAGTGACACTACGGGCTTTACGGTGAAGGAAAACATCGAGACGAAACGCGTATGTATAGTCGTGCTTGAATAACGGCGATGGACTCACCATCTATCACGTTGGTATCTAAAATATATCTCCGACAGGGTGTGTTGCTACCTGTATGCCTCTGCCTACCCCTTCGGGAACTTTTGTAGGAAAATCATACTATACGCGAGTGAAGCTGCGAGGCACATCTGGCTAGGAATATATGGAAATCACGAGCGAGGTGTTCAAGTGTGGCAGTCGGCTGACCACCAGGGTGATCAGGTTCATTGACCCGGTTTTCACTGTTTGCAACGCCTTATAGTCCGTTCAAGGGACAATACGAGTAGGTAGTTCATTACCCAAACGAATGTTTACACGTAAACTTGGACAATACACGACCTTGGCTCGTGTTTGCGATCATTTTCACTGTCGTACTTACCATTCAGATTTTTGGGTACTAAATAGATAGTATTGTACTTAGGGTTGGCAATGTGTGTGTATTTAATACGTCAAATATTTCCCCCTTTTAATTGTTGGTAAAGTGGGTAGGCACGTCGTACAACATTGAGAAGTATTCGAAACTGGAGGGAATGTCTAAAGAGATTGATAAATGGGGATATGTAAGTGTGGAAGAACTCTACGAAGAAATTCAAGTCGGATGTAAAGTCGTGCTTGAATAGCAGCGAGAGACTCGGCATAATTATGTTACGTCGCCATCTAAATATAGTGCACCTTTGCCCACCCCTTCGAGGACCCTTGTGGCAAGGCGTGAAGATATATTATTATTTATTATACATATATTAAAAACTAGCTGTCCCGCCCCGCTTCGCCCGGGGGAAAAAGTTAAACTTCCTGAAACACGATCGCAGCGCCACCTATCGGGTCCAATTGTGATGTAAGCTATCCTATCCTTTAAGTTGGATCAAACTGCACACGGCGTGCAAATTTGATTAAAATCGGTTAAGTAGTTTAGGAGCCCATCGCGGACAAACAACGTGACACGTAATTTATATATATTAAGATAATAAAAGTCCTCGACAATAGGAATTTGGTCATTTACACACTTATAATATGCTTTAAAGTAATATATTTATCATAATACCAAGTCATAATGAGTATTACAAAAATGCAAAGCCATTATCCGCCTTTCTCTTAATTTCTTAAACTTCTAATTTCTAATTGGACGTAACATATTTGCAGTGCTAATAATTAAAGTATATAAGAGAACTGGCGGTCTGCTCTCTCTGCCTACCCTGTTTGGGACTCGGCGTGACGATATTTACGTATATAATAGCTTCTAGGTATTAGGTATATTGTGTAACTTTATGTACCGAGTCTTACTAATATGAATAACAAACTTGGCCCGCTTGAAAAACAATCACTAGTATATTTTTATCTACATTTATTTTCGGAACAAAACATTTCCTATGTTAGTTCAGCTAATAATAATCTATTACTACCTAGACTAGATCAAATCGATCGGACATTCAAGGTCGGGAACGTCAAGAGTACTCGAAACCGACGAGCATGTATGAAGAGACTGATGGATGTGGAATTTTGGAACATTTGTGTAGGTTCCAAAACGAACTGTGACATTCTCGTATGACTCTCATACATTCTAATACTGGGAGGTTTTACGGTTTCTCCTTTACCATATAGGTTGTATGTTCTCACCTTAAGTACGCTTTAGGGTTTAAACCTGAAACATTGTCTTCACAGCCACTTGGCCACGACGGCACAAATTAAAGCATTCATTCATTAAAATAATTTTAAAATTGTACTAGCTGTCCCGCCCAGCTTCGCCCGGGTGAAAAAGTAAAATTTCCTGAAACACGATCGCAGCGCCACCTATCGGGTCCAATTGTGTTGTAAGCTATCCTTTCTTTTAAGTTGGATCAAACTGCACATGGTGTGCAAATTTTATTGAAATCGGTTAAGTAGTTCAGGAGCCCATCGTGGACTTGATTGCCATAAAAAGGTTATAGTGAGTCAATCTTAAAATATAGACATATGCTGTCGCGGACTTTTTTTTTTAACTTTTAAAGAGGAACAATTCCCTCATACATGATATTTGTGTAACTTAAACCGTTTACGCAGCGCACGCAACGGAAGCTCTCAAAAAGGAATATTTTTTCCCGTTCTGGCAACATTATTCATTTATGCTTCGCTCCTATTGGTCGTAGCGTGATGTAATATAGCCTAAAGCCTTCCTAGAGAAATGGACTATCCAACACAAAAATAATTTTTCAATTCTAACCAGTAGTTCCTGAGATTAGCGCGTTCAAACAAACAAACAAACTCTTCAGCTTTATAATATTAGTATAGATAAGTTAATGGAATGGAGGATTTGGACAAAAATGTGCGAATGTTGCAACTTCCGTTACTCTATAAGGCCATGTGCCTTTTCCAAGCAACGCATTAAATTTATTTCCGAGTTCATTCGTTATAATATTATGTGCATATATCCACAAACACATATTTTATAGAGCCATGAAAGTCCCGTACGCGAATGAAATCTCTTTGATTTTGATTAATTTTACCTATTGGTTTGGTTTTAAATATATAAATACATACATATCATCACGCCGAGTCCCTAACGGGGTAGGCAGGGAGTATAGAGCGCCAGTTCTCTCTAGACTTACATACCTCTTTCGCTTCGTCCACATTCATCAGTCTCTTCATACATGCTCGTCGGTTTCGAGTACTCTTAACGTTCCCGTCCTTGAGAGTCCGATCTATTTGATCCAGGTAGTTGGAACGTGGCCTTCCTCTGCCTCTTCTTGCACACACTTTTAAATATATATTTTTAGAAATATTTATGTGTGACTTAGTTAAAGAAAAATAATTGTATAAGTCTATCTTATAGTATCTTATAGCCTAACTCGGTTAAAATGTAGCCTTCTAATAGTGAACTCGTTTGCAAAATCAATTAAGCTTTTTTGAGTTACATCGTAACAAAGAAAGAATATTCTTTATAATATCAGCTTAGACCAGTTGAGATAACTTTTCGCTGCCAACCCTATCGCAAAACTATTCGCGGCGTGTAAACCCTAATTAAGTGTGACGACGTTGAGAGGAAGATATCGCAAGTCAAGAGGAAACGGTAATTTACAATGTAGATTGTTCTTTACAAGGCCGTTTGATACTGAAAGTAACTATACATACATAATTGTTCATGTCACATATTTAATATTTGCGCATTGCATAACCAAACTCACAATACCGCATTAGAATTATATCAAACTAAGACTATAGATAGTGCCATCCACGAAGACGCGCCCCACTAAATCTTCCCTATAGTTTATAGTATAAGTGTTCCTTCCAATAATGTTTGAGTATTATCGGTACACACTGATTACCTTTGAGTGCACACGCACTACAATTAATAGACTTGGGTCATACTCCCCGCATCCCGCGACCCCCTCGATTAGACGTTGGCGGGATGCATTAAAACAAATAGCTCCAAAGATAAGTAAATTACCACATTATTAAAGGGAAGTAATATTCACTCCGATACATGGTTTTATGTCTTTTTTCCGAGACTATATGATAAAAAAAAGTAAATTAATACCATTACCGATAAAGCAGATTTGTACAGACTTTTACCAAATTATCTGTGTCTTCAGGTGGGTTCGAGAATGGGTTAGGTTTAGCATTGGACCCGATAGGTGGCGCCTCGGGGTCCGTGGCTTTAATTTTTTCACCCAAGCGAAGCTGGGCGCCATAGCATGGGCTAGATACCTGAACGCCAGTTCTCTCAAGAGATTCATATCCCTTCATACACATTCACCACTCTCTTCTAGCCATTCCTACAATGTATACTCACACTTCAGCCGCTCGGTCCTCGGTCCCCGGCAAGCGGCGCTGAGCCCACAGCACAGCTCCTTGAAGTCGATATGGCCATCCCTGTTCTCGTCAAACGCCAGGAAGGCGCCGGCCACCGCCGCGGGGGGCAGCGGGGGGGACAGGAGCGGGTTCAGGCTCTCCTCGTCCAGTTGGCCCGTGGGGGCGCTGTTGCGGAGCGACCAGAAATACTTCTCGAGCTCTATGATGTCCTGGTAACAAGCAAACAGTCAGGCATTGGCGGGACGATTGTAATGCTGGACTTGATAGGCCACGAGCGATCTCAAAGTTCGACTTCCCTGACTGGGATAGTACCTGTACCAAACCTAATATGTAAGGTTTCATAAATACATATTTAAAAAATGTACTGACCATTTTGGTGACGTAAAACCAAAGAAGATATAAATTGGAACTGTTTGAAAATATTAAAAAGTTGGTGTATTCGAATGTAAGAACGGAAAATTCTGGTGATACAGAGAATTATTAATTTAAAACACCGAATTAAACTAAGAGACATGTTGAAGTAATCTTTATAAATAGGTAGGTACTCGATTTTTCTTGCAATTCTAGTGAAAATATAAGTATAGCGAAATACAGTGGTGTTAGTTTCCGGAGGTTGTCTACACATTAAATACTAGTTATCTATTTTGTACACTACTAAGGTGGCAAAAAAAGCATGCAGCCTACCAGATAGTAAGCGGTTACCGCCTCCTAAGGACACTTGCAACATTATCGTTGCTGACCCTGCAAGACTCTTTTCCTACCCTTCTTGAAGTACTCCAGGCCGTACTCTGAGCGAACGGAAGAAAACTCCTTTGCGCAATTTGCGCAGTACGATACTTCATTCTATTCTCTGTATTGTAAGGATAATTGATACTGAATCACCATTCCAGAAGGAAAATCTACGGTGGCTTAGCTAGTGATCAACAAATCGAGACTTACTACAATACACCAATTTATGTAGGTAATAAGGAATCTAGCGAAAAGCGCAATTAATGAAGGCATCTATGGAAACCGCGTGAACTGAAGACCTGCACAATATTATACAGGCTGACCTGAATAATTCACATTGAACTGTATAAGATATAAACATATTTCTTTCCCTGAATCCAATACGCACGCGCAGCGAATGTTTTCCTGCTTACAAATAGCAGAAATGTATTTTCCAATGTTACTTAATGACTGGCTTTCTGTGCCAATTAATATGTGTAAAAATATAAACGCTTATATGTATAGGTATCCCGACTGAACCAATGAGTCTCTCTGAACTTAAGTACAGTGATTAGTCACACCACGAGCTTTACGGTGAAGGAAAACATCGAGAGGAAACCTGCATACGTCTGAGAAGAAATACAACGGCGTAAGTATAGTCGTGCTTGACGGCTTTAACGGCGATGGACTCGCCATCTGTCACGATGACACCTAACACATCTCCGACAGAAAGTGGGCGTACTACATACACACCTCTGCCTACCCCTTAGGGGACCCTTGTGTGAAGACGTGAACATACAAGTTTTTTCCAGAAAAACAATCTTCGTAAGAAATGTAATTTTAAGAGGGTCAAATAGGGGGCAAAGCTATTATAAACATAAACAACTGATAAACAGATAGGAAGTGCGATATTGAATGTCGGACATTGCATCGAAGGTTCCCACACCAAATCATCTGAGACGAATGTTTTTATATGAACAAAAACAGTTGAGTAAGGTCGCATGATACTCGGTTAATAATAAATACTGCCGCTAAATAAAGCGGATGGATGATAGCCAGAGAGGTCTAAAAGTCTAGAGACTGTCTCTGTTCTCTAACTCCAAAACTTACTACAAAAGTATGGATCGCGGAATCCTAAAAATCTAGGTACTTTTAACCTTTTCCTAGAACTAATCTATGTGCCAAATATTGAATATGGAAAGTGGGTATGTAGAATAGTAGTAGCACCTACCTACATAAACGCCTCTGCCTACCCTTTCGGGAACCCTTGTGAGAAGGCGTGATGATGATATTCTAGAACATTACGCGGGGAAACAGCGGTGCTCAACAAGTTTCCACAAAAAACAATAAATGACGGAATATTTTCCGATGAATCACTATATTCTAGTGTTCAGTCCGTTACAAATAACAAGATAATGCGTTCTACATATGCAATAATGAGCGTCATACTGACAGCGCCAAGTACAGACCATTACAAATATTCGTGTTCGAACAGCGGGATCCGTAAACGTCAAAAACTTAATATGGCATACTAATAAATACCTACCTAATAAAAATTGTATAAAATCACTCAGTAGAAGTGACTAGAAGAGTTAACAGGGTGATAAGTAACTGCTCTCAACCCTATAGAGATCACGTGTTCTGCAGTCAATAAATCTCCTTACAGTACAGCGCAAAAGTGGTAATGTAACAAATAATTTCAATGGATGACGCACTTAATACTGGCGAGGTCACGGTCAATACCAAATGAGTTTACAAACAAGTATTACTGAGCGAGTACATCATGGTGTTTCCATTAGTTTCATGACCAAAGGACAATTTGCCGGGGCAACAATGCACCTACGCGCTTGAGCTACGTCAGTTCATTTGATGACGACAACATCTACTACACTACTATAAAGAGGCAGTTTGTCCACAAGGATCCCCAAAACGTTGGGCAGAGATATGTAGTACCCACACACCCACTTTTCACAGGAGATATATTCTACGCGCCAACGTCAGCCAGCCATGATAAAATAATATATCAACACGCCTTCCCATAAGGGTCCCTTAAGGGGTAGGCAGAGGTATATAGGTAATACCCACACACCCACTTTCCTCCAGAGATATATTAGGTGCTAACATGACAGATGGCGAGTTCATCGCCGTTAATTAAGCGCGACTATAAAAGTATAATATAGCCTTTGAATTACTTCTCAAACGTATGCAGGTTTCCTCTCGATGTTTTCCTTCTACTACTAATTACTGTACTTGAGTTCAGAAAAACTCATTGGTACAGTCGGGATTCAAACTTGCGATCTTTGTGTCGCAGGCAACTGCTCGAACCACTCGGCCACCACGGCCTCGTTTATTGTGTCAGAATATGTTTTTAATGTAATAGAAATAAATTGGCACTTGCTGATTTGTATCTCTCTTTAAGCAAACTCACATTGATTATTTTTTCCCTCTCTATCATAGCGTAGAGTTCCTGGCGGGCAGACAGCGTGGAACACAAGTTAAAGACTACGAGAATGTTTATTACAAAAGTTATATGTTTAAAATTTACATTTAAATAAGATAGGATAATGGAGAATTACATTTTACTTATTTACAGTTCAGGGTTTTTATTTCAGACCATATTGTTTGTCACCATAATAAAGGAAATTATGGTCAAACTCATATTGTTAGTTGATAGATTACAGTGAACACTGTTTTTGGAATGTGATAATAATATATGTCTTCATACACTTCATATTTAGACAGCATATTTACTTATCATGAGCACACGCAAATATCTTTCCACCATATCATTCAAAAAGTCAACTGCTGGGGATGGGTTATGTTATTCTCATTCTTTTACATAGGTTCACGTTTCAACTACCTAGATCAAATTATTTTTTTAACATAACTACAATGAAGTAACGAAAAACATTTGAAACTGACATACTTCATACAAATGAAGAGAGTGATAATTATGTAGATAAAGCAAAACGTCTGTAAGTGTAGAGAGTAAAAAGACAAAAATATTCATATCATATCAGACCGCAGTTGAAGTTGAACAGTTGACCTTAAGCTTTGAAGTCAGTGGCACTAGCCACTAGGCCAGAGGCGTTCAGACATACTTACTTAGTCATATTACCCTGAGAACATTTTCAATTACATAAAATAAAAATAAACAAATCAAAAAGCTTACCCTTTCCTCCAGATGGGTTACTCCGGCCAAGCTTTGATAAAATGTTGGTGTCTCCAAATCTTGCGGGGAGTGTGGTCTGTTGGATAACAACCACTTTGACAGCACCGTGGCATCTTTGTGTATGAGGAGCCATGACCTGAACTGTTCAAAGGCCACTTTTTCTCCAGCTCCAAAGAGACTCAATAATATCTCTGCAGTCCTCTGAGCTCCTGTCACTGGGAGTGATGTGTTCTCAATATGAAGGGCTCGTGCAAAGTCCCTCTTGTAAATGTATGAGCCATTATCGCCTTGATTGCTTACATAGAGGGTCCATAGGAACCTACAAGGGCATTGCTTTTATATATTTACAATTGATAAAAATGTTAAGTTAATAAATTGGCATGTATAAGGATGTTGCTCAGTTTTGATTTAATAGAGAGGTATTAAGGTAAGTGTACAGTTTCTTTCCTATTGGTATTATTAATTCAACAATAAACAAAAGCAATGTGTGAGATTGAGTATTGTGTAAGCTCCAATAAGATTTGGGGGCCCCAGTGGGACATTTAAAACACACTACACAAAAAAAAAAATTGTCCTCTCGTTTCTGCCTTTCAAAATTAATAAATTCACAATATATTATTTCATATAAAGTGCCTCTGTCTACCCCTTCTGGGACCCTAGTGGGAAGGCGTGAGGATATTATAAAGAGAGAAATTTCAATGTGTTTGTTGGTATTTCCCAAGAAACCAGTTAACAGGAAAATCACTACACATAAGCCTACTGTGATAAATACCAGAGTGAAAGAGAGAGAATAGCATTGATATAATATTGTGAAGGTCAATGATTTATAACATGAAAACAGTCCTTACATATTATGCAAAAGAATGTATGTTATCTTAATTGCTAGTGTTAATTTTGATAAGAACATGCGTCTGAAAGAGATCACTCTTACAATTTGCGCGTGATAAGAAATCGTAGTGCAGGCTTAAAGGAATACTAAACACTGGCTTACTTGATCTTCTCTTCGATATTGCCCTTGGTGAGGACCACAATACCGCACAACAGGTCTTTGAAGGCGATGCCTCTCTTGGTACCGCCACAGGCCTGGTAAAGCCATTCTGCTACTTCGAACGGAACCCCATCACACAACACATCATGGACAAACGCCTCCAGGCTCAGGGACGTACCGTTTGCACCGGCACATCTTTTGAACGCTTCGCGTATACGTCTTAACTCACTATCAGATACTGTAAATAAAATAAACCGATACACAACCCAATCTTACAACGCACTTCCACCTATTCCCTAATAAAATTATACCTCGCTTCACTGCATCTTCATAGGATATAAAACTAGGTTTTGAGTCTTTCGCACCCATATTATCAAGTGCGTAACAATCATAACATTTTCAAAAGCGTAATAAACACAAAGAAACAAAAAAGATTACAGCTGACAGCTCACGTCGTATGATCTGTCTGTAGTCAGCCATATTTAATTTTTTTAACATTATCTTTCACCAGCCATCCAATAGGAACAAGTTTCTAGTTTCACGTATCATTGCGTTTGTTTCGCTAAGTGTTCGAAGAGCTATGCCTGTACGGCAAGCAATGTACAAAAAAAATATGATTTTGCTGACATTAAGTTCAGATTCACGTCTCAAATAATTTTATACGTAATACACGCTGACGGCTATGTTATCTAATACACGGGGGTAAGTACAAATGATATTGGAAATGCTATTGTACTGATTGGAATAGGATGTTAACTACGAGCTTTCCGTAAACTGGGGAGAGAGATTTTTATTTGGAGCTCTGATCAGTCTAACTAACTGGACTATGGTTCTGGTACTGGTTCTTCTTAAAGTTGAATTACTTTTTGGTACAATCACAGACTATAAAAATCCGTCCTGACATATAATACTCCTAATCTACGGTCCTGACTAATTTTGTCGATGGTTGACTGTAGTGATGGGTCGTTGACGGTTTTTCCGTTAACGAAACGTTAACGTTGATTTACGTTTGTCAACTAGTTAACGTGTTACTAATGTCAACTTGCAACGTAACCCGTTCATTCATTGAACGGTTTTTATTCAACGATTACGCGTTAAATTTTAGAAACAAATTTTACAAACTTAAGAGTTCAAATTGTATGATATGACCGTCACTCGCAATCTATGACGTTATTTTCAACGTAAGTTTTTTAAATTGCTCTGCTCGTTGCGTTTGCGTTCTCGTTTATTGAACGAGACGCACGAGTTAAATTCATAAACGTCGTTGACGAATTCAACTAGTTGATTCATAAACTGTTAACGTTAATACGTTGACAGGAGATCAACGGTTGATTCAACTAGTTCGTTGATTCAACGCTCATAACTAGTTGACTGCTTATTTATTATCGTTTCTTTGTTTATTTATTTTATATTTACCCATTTCTCGGTAGCTTACCTCTGACCACTACACTAGGTATATTGAATACAAAATTACACAGTGGCGAATCGTGATGTGATGAAATCAGAAGTTGCCGATTATTGCTTTGTTTCTTTTCAAAAATCTTGGAATCGTAAAATAAATGTCCGTGTCATTGTGTGTTCTGCGTGTCGAGTTGGACGAAGATTTGCCTGAAATGGGTGATAATCCGGTAGAAATGGGTGAGAACATGTTTTTCTAGGCGTTCTTATTTGCAATTCAAGAACGAGTACGAAGCATTTTTCTTGAAATCGAGCAAGTTTCATCACAATTATAACCAAGGTTTCTTCTCGATACGAGACTCTGAGATCGAACCTCTGTTGCATATCTAAAATAGCCTACCGACTGCCATACGTGTTCGTGGCACTTAATTTTTTTCTCACATTTGCGCTTAATTTTTTTATATTTCGTATGAATATATGTGAAATATGATACGTGATTATATGCTGCTTGCAGAAACTGCTAGAGAGCAGAAGAAAAAGGACCGAGGCGCTCGTGAGTCCAATACTATAACAGTAGAGACCTATGCCAGTGTGCTGACAGGCCCAAACAATGTCCTAGGAATACTCCCCACTAGCTCTCGAAGATCCCCTCCAGAAAGCAGGAGCCTGTCTGAAGATGGAGACACCATTAGCTTCTTCTGTGGCAACCCACTTGTTGAGGTCACTAAAGGATTGTTGCATCTATATAAAGAGAAGTAAGTGTTAACAGATTGAATGAAATGGGATTATAATTTGTCTAAATACAAAATAACATCTGAGGTGATACATAAGTAGCACGCTTGCTTAATTAAATGCTTGCTTAAAAATAATAACATTTTATTGGGATTGTAATTGGAGAATAGGCCTACATGGAAAATGTATGCTACATACACATTTTCCATTAGGCAGGCTGTGTTCTTACTTGCTACCTTTGTAGTATGCTATGCATATGAAGGTAGATGAACTGAAAGAGATCTGTAAATGTGGAGAGGACACCTCCCTACCTACCATGTATGGGACTCTTCTGAGGCATGTTGCATATGCATGTGTTATATTAGGAGTGTGTGGCTTTTAAACATACTATACACAGTATGTAATAAAATATATATTTCATTGAAAGCATATATTTTTGTTATTAAAGCAATGGGACATGAGACATCATGGTTTTAAAAAATATTTTTATATTTAGTGAAATGAGAGAAGCAGAAGAGGCAAAAACACTATGTCTTCTGTCAGTACCAAGTGCCCTTGGTGCACCTGATCTGCTAGCCTTTGCTGCGGCGTGTCAGCAGGATATAGCTCATGTGAGGGTTCTGAGGGATGGCTCACCGGATCATTACATGGCCCTGCTAACGTGAGTATTTTTGACAAGTTCATATAATGAATCCTGTACTATTAAATGTTTTTTCTGTAATTACTTTTAATTTATATATATATATTATATAAATTTATATATATATATATATATTATATTAATTTGAATACTATTAAAATATTAAAAGGACTATGAAAAGTTTATTGTCACCTATACATGTTCCTATAGATTTATATATTCAATGCAATGCTTAAATATACAAAATTTGCTGTGTAGATTTCGCAGCAGCCAGGCAGCCCGTGAATTCCATGAAGCATTTGATGGCGTGCCATACAGTAGCTTAGAGCCCAATGCTATCTGCCACATGGCATGGGTCTCTCGCGTGGAGTGGGCTAGAGATGGCAATCCCCCTCCTTCACACACTGAGCTACCTACTTGTCCCGTTTGTTTGGGTGAGTTATGAATATATAATTATAAAAATACATATAATGAAGTAATTGGTTCACTGAATTCCGACTAGGACTGGTTCATGTAACAACTTAGTTCATTACTGTATGCTTTAGGTATAGCACTGAATATTTATGGGTTATAAAGTATGTGTATCTCGATGCAGAGCGCATGGACGAGAGCATAGCGGGCGTGCTGAGCGTGCAGTGCGCGCACGCCTTCCACGCCGAGTGCCTCACGCGCTGGAGGGACGCGCGCTGCCCCGTGTGCCGCTGCGCGCAGGTGCCCGAGCCGCGCGGCAGCGCCAGCTGCTTCCAGTGCCAGCGCCACGCGCACGGTGAGCCCCCCCACTGCCCCCCCGCCCCCCCCACTGCCCCCCGCCCCGGGGGACGCGCGCTGCCCCGTGTGCCGCTGCGCGCAGGTGCCCGAGCCGCGCGGCAGCGCCAGCTGCTTCCAGTGCCAGCGCCACGCGCACGGTGAGCCCCCCCACTGCCCCCCCGCCCCCCCCACTGCCCCCCGCCCCGGGGGACGCGCGCTGCCCCGTGTGCCGCTGCGCGCAGGTGCCCGAGCCGCGCGGCAGCGCCAGCTGCTTCCAGTGCCAGCGCCACGCGCACGGTGAGCCCCCCCACTGCCCCCCGCCCCCCACTGTGACGCACCCTTCAGTGACGCGCACACACTGAACAAGTATTGTCGTTGCAGAAGAGGAAGGCGAGGAGACCAGAGATAACATAAGCGGGCTGGCAGAGGGCTTGCTGGACGGCGTAGAGGCCGGCACGCTGTGGATATGCCTCATCTGCGGACACGTGGGCTGCGGCAGGTAACTGCTTTTAACCGCTTCATTTGAATAATAATATGAACCACATTCAAAAAAATTGTTCACCGTTTGACTGACGATTTTAAATTTCTCATCTTGAAGTGTTAAAGTTATGATTATGTACAGGTATGAAGGTGGACACGCAGCAAAGCATTTCCTGGCCTCCAATCACACTTACGCCTTACAGCTGGGCTCTAACAGGGTGTGGGACTATGCAGGTCAGTTCACTTAGTACAATACATTTTGAAGGCAGAAGGAAAAGCTTTCGATCTTATACCCTAGAGTCTAGGTCGTCTAGGGCCTAGACAACTCAACTTCACTTTCAAAATCCATATTTTCGAACCCTTTTAAAAATGTGTATTATGGTTCAAATATGAACTGGCGCCCTCCTCTCTGGGCGAGTCCCCATTAGCGAGCCAGGCATTGAGTAGTGGAGTGGGTCGGCAGGCGACAACTTCGTGCACCGCCTGGTGCAGAACAAGGCGGACGGCAAGCTGGTGGCGGCCGAGGGCGGCCCGGCCTGCGCCGACAAGCTGGACTCCGCGCAGCTCGAGTTCACCTACCTGCTCACGCACCAGCTGGACGGCCAGCGCGCCTTCTACGAGGACCGGCTGGCCAGGTGACTGGCTCGCCCATACCGTGTGTACTATGCATCAGCTCACCTACCTGCTCACGCACCAGCTGGACGGCCAGCGCGCCTTCTACGAGGACCGGCTGGCCAGGTGACTGGCTCGCCCATACCGTGTGTACTATGCATCAGCTCACCTACCTGCTCACGCACCAGCTGGACGGCCAGCGCGCCTTCTACGAGGACCGGCTGGCCAGGTGACTGGCTCGCCCATACCGTGTGTACTATGCATCAGCTCACCTACCTGCTCACGCACCAGCTGGACGGCCAGCGCGCCTTCTACGAGGACCGGCTGGCCAGGTGACTGGCTCGCCCATACCGTGTGTACTATGCATCAGCTCACCTACCTGCTCACGCACCAGCTGGACGGCCAGCGCGCCTTCTACGAGGACCGGCTGGCCAGGTGACTGGCTCGCCCATACCGTGTGTACTATGCATCAGCTCACCTACCTGCTCACGCACCAGCTGGACGGCCAGCGCGCCTTCTACGAGGACCGGCTGGCCAGGTGACTGGCTCGCCCATACCGTGTGTACTATGCATCAGCTCACCTACCTGCTCACGCACCAGCTGGACGGCCAGCGCGCCTTCTACGAGGACCGGCTGGCCAGGTGACTGGCTCGCCCATACCGTGTGTACTATGCATCAGCTCACCTACCTGCTCACGCACCAGCTGGACGGCCAGCGCGCCTTCTACGAGGACCGGCTGGCCAGGTGACTGGCTCGCCCATACCGTGTGTACTATGCATCAGCTCACCTACCTGCTCACGCACCAGCTGGACGGCCAGCGCGCCTTCTACGAGGACCGGCTGGCCAGGTGACTGGCTCGCCCATACCGTGTGTACTATGCATCAGCTCACCTACCTGCTCACGCACCAGCTGGACGGCCAGCGCGCCTTCTACGAGGACCGGCTGGCCAGGTGACTGGCTCGCCCATACCGTGTGTACTATGCATCAGCTCACCTACCTGCTCACGCACCAGCTGGACGGCCAGCGCGCCTTCTACGAGGACCGGCTGGCCAGGTGACTGGCTCGCCCATACCGTGTGTACTATGCATCAGCTCACCTACCTGCTCACGCACCAGCTGGACGGCCAGCGCGCCTTCTACGAGGACCGGCTGGCCAGGTGACTGGCTCGCCCATACCGTGTGTACTATGCATCAGCTCACCTACCTGCTCACGCACCAGCTCTTCTGGGAAGGACTGTTTGGCTGACATTGACACGTTCAATAGAAGAGTTGAAGAGAGCAAAAAATATCTAAGAAATATTGGTTTGTACACGCAGGTTGGAATCAGAACACTCTGCGGAATGCGAGAAGCTCCAGTCCCGCGTCACCGAGGCCGAGGGCTCGGCCGCCGCGCTGAAGGAACAAGTCGACTCTCTCACCAAGGACAACAAGAGCTTGGAGAAGAGGCTGCAGCAAGTCTCCGCCAAGTGAGTTGGGAATGATACTACAACATATTTTGTCTATATTCTACTTCATTCCACATCATGCACAGTGAAGAGGTAGACGAGGCGAGGCAAAACTTTACTACGGTTTTCACTTACCTACGGACATCCATGCGCATTCAACGATCCGTCAAACGAGCTTATTAGTACTTTATAGACGCTTGCAACTTCGGGGCACAAAATAAGCATCCTTCGGGGAGTTATGGATACCTCGCAATTAGTGTGGGACTAATAAGGCTTGATGTCTGCTAATGTTTTGGCGGGTGTGTTGTAGGGTGTCGGCGCTGCAGGGCTCGCTGGCGGAGGAACGAGGCCTGGGCGCCGCGCTGGGCCGCTCGCACCTGGAGTGGCAGGCCCGCGCCGCGCGCACCGAGGGCAGCCTGCTGCAGCAGGTAGGAGGTAGGGGGCCGCGCTGGGCCGCTCGCACCTGGAGTGGCAGGCCCGCGCCGCGCGCACCGAGGGCAGCCTGCTGCAGCAGGTAGGAGGTAGGGGGCCGCGCTGGGCCGCTCGCACCTGGAGTGGCAGGCCCGCGCCGCGCGCACCGAGGGCAGCCTGCTGCAGCAGGTAGGAGGTAGGGGGCCGCGCTGGGCCGCTCGCACCTGGAGTGGCAGGCCCGCGCCGCGCGCACCGAGGGCAGCCTGCTGCAGCAGGTAGGAGGTAGGGGGCCGCGCTGGGCCGCTCGCACCTGGAGTGGCAGGCCCGCGCCGCGCGCACCGAGGGCAGCCTGCTGCAGCAGGTAGGAGGTAGGGGGCCGCGCTGGGCCGCTCGCACCTGGAGTGGCAGGCCCGCGCCGCGCGCACCGAGGGCAGCCTGCTGCAGCAGGTAGGAGGTAGGGGGCCGCGCTGGGCCGCTCGCACCTGGAGTGGCAGGCCCGCGCCGCGCGCACCGAGGGCAGCCTGCTGCAGCAGGTAGGAGGTAGGGGGCCGCGCTGGGCCGCTCGCACCTGGAGTGGCAGGCCCGCGCCGCGCGCGCCGAGGGCAGCCTGCTGCAGCAGGTAGGAGGTAGGGGGCCGCGCTGGGCCGCTCGCACCTGGAGTGGCAGGCCCGCGCCGCGCGCACCGAGGGCAGCCTGCTGCAGCAGGTAGGAGGTAGGGGGCCGCGCTGGGCCGCTCGCACCTGGAGTGGCAGGCCCGCGCCGCGCGCACCGAGGGCAGCCTGCTGCAGCAGGTAGGAGGTAGGGGGCCGCGCTGGGCCGCTCGCACCTGGAGTGGCAGGCCCGCGCCGCGCGCGCCGAGGGCAGCCTGCTGCAGCAGGTAGGAGGTAGGGGGCCGCGCTGGGCCGCTCGCACCTGGAGTGGCAGGCCCGCGCCGCGCGCGCCGAGGGCAGCCTGCTGCAGCAGGTAGGAGGTAGGGGGCCGCGCTGGGCCGCTCGCACCTGGAGTGGCAGGCCCGCGCCGCGCGCGCCGAGGGCAGCCTGCTGCAGCAGGTAGGAGGTAGGGGGCCGCGCTGGGCCGCTCGCACCTGGAGTGGCAGGCCCGCGCCGCGCGCGCCGAGGGCAGCCTGCTGCAGCAGGTAGGAGGTAGGGGGCCGCGCTGGGCCGCTCGCACCTGGAGTGGCAGGCCCGCGCCGCGCGCGCCGAGGGCAGCCTGCTGCAGCAGGTAGGAGGTAGGGGGCCGCGCTGGGCCGCTCGCACCTGGAGTGGCAGGCCCGCGCCGCGCGCGCCGAGGGCAGCCTGCTGCAGCAGGTAGGAGGTAGGGGGCCGCGCTGGGCCGCTCGCACCTGGAGTGGCAGGCCCGCGCCGCGCGCACCGAGGGCAGCCTGCTGCAGCAGGTAGGAGGTAGGGGGCCGCGCTGGGCCGCTCGCACCTGGAGTGGCAGGCCCGCGCCGCGCGCACCGAGGGCAGCCTGCTGCAGCAGGTAGGCAGTAGGGGGCCGCGCTGCAGAGCCGTAAATACCGAGTCGTTGTTTACTCCCATGACGACTCATGGAGAACTTCCCATTTATTACGTATGATCAGTAGCTTTATTTCATATGATTGACGTACTTGAATGTTTTAATAACAGCTTTTTTGTCACCCCAGGTAGCAGAACTGAAAGAGCAGCTGCGTGACGTAATGTTTTTCGTGGAAGCAAGAAGTCAGCTACAAACGGTCGCGTCGCCTGAAGAAGTGGCTGAAGCGAGCGTTACAGTCGCACCGCCGCCTAAACCTCGACGCCGGAAGCGGTAGCTACAGACAACCCCACATGTTGCCCGCCTTTTACAACGTTACACGGTCTATTAAAATCTATGCAACGTAATACCGCTGTTTCTAATGCATATAAATAAGGATATTATGTATCTTATATGAACATATAACTACTACATACTAAAGTATCGGTAAATAAAGCTCATGCATAAATATTCCGAGGCTTGTTTTGAGACGTCTTGGATCGAGTAGACCGACCCCATTTGGGTTTAGTGAACATTCGTGTGATCATGATAATTGTATATTTTGAGGAAACTTATAACTTTGCTTGTATGCCGCAGTAAATACATATTTTTCGTAGTATCATATCCTTGTTTAATTTTAATAAATGAGTAATAAAATGTATGCCCTTATTATAAGCAATTTCTTTGAGCCCGAGAGAAAACGAATTATCTAAAGTCAGTAATTGCATAAGCTTGAATACGTATTCTATGATCCAGGTTAATATTAAAGAAATCAAAATTAAACTTGGTTTTATTTTAATGTGACTTTTGTTACTTTTAGACTTTGAAGGTGTACGGCGTGAATTCGATTTGGATATCTCATTACGCCCTGGTGGCAGAGAGAGTAGAGCGCCATTCTCTTTAGAATTACAGAACTCTTTGGCATCATCAACTTTCAACAGTCTTTATACAGTTTAGTTGGCAAGTATATAAAGTATGACCGGTAGAATTGGATCGCTTCCTATAGTCTACATGAGCGTTCATGAAGTAGGTTGTTTTTTATAACATTAACGTGGTAAGCATGCGGTCCGCCTGATAGTAAGCGGTTACCGGCGCGTAAGGACGCAAGGTTATTGTATTGTTTATGGCATTGTTTAATATTTTTTGTAAACTATTATATCTATTAATAATATATAATCTATTATACGAACATAGTAAAAAAAAAACCAATGGCAAAGAAATAAAATAAAACGCAAGAAAATTACTGAAGTCACTACTTTATGAAAACTTTGATTTAGAAACGGAAATAGGAGTTGAATATTTAAGTAATTAATGTACATTCTTTGAGAGAATAATAATGAGAAATACATTCCCGATCCGCAGCAACCGGGGTGGTATTAATAGCGTCATATTCGCAAATGAAAAGAGCTTCTACTACACAGACTACTTTTGGGACTTACTATATTTTTTTGTTACTTTAGTAAGTCACAAAAGTAGTCTGTGACTTGATTAAAGATAATGTTGAAGTTGTCGTTAATGGGAATAGTGTAACTGTGGTTCTGCTATTCTGTGGCGTAAATTCGTAGGTCTTCAGTGTTGCCGAGAAAACCAACCAATAGTATAGTAGGTCTTGGAGTAAAGTAGACATGTCCGCTCATCGATAATTTCTTGTTGGTTTGTTTGCTCTAAATCCGTGTACGATTAGTATCTCAATTAAACAAACTATAAAATTTACTGATTACTTTGCGTTATTTATTTTTTGTATTTTAAACTTAATAATTTACCATTTCAAGTGACATTCCACGTAAGTAGGCATGACAAATTTTTCAAACGTTTGCACTACGGTTAGATCGTTTGTATAGGTGTTCCCTAATTTACTGTTTGATTAATTTACAGTAAATGTATCAATAGTCAAGCAACATTTTTTTCCCATCAAAGTTTAGTATGTAGCCGTTTTGCAAGCGTGCGATTACATTCCAAGCGATCTTTATAGACAGGTGCAGTTGGATCGTTGCCGAGGATCACAGTTGACTCCTAAAGCGGTTTTGCTGTCCACTAATCCCTGTATCTTGCGTCAGGGCCCTAGTGAGCTGCAACTCCGCAAAATCTTCAGTCTATCGCACGCCTTACACGCGCTCTCAAAACTAACGAAAGTCTACAGCGAGCGATGGATGAAATCCAACTGTCTGTTGCCGCACATTGGATTTTATTGCCATCACTATTTGTGGGCTATCTTACTACAACTCTGGTACCTATTGTATATAATGTGAATAACCTAAGAGGTAAAACCAATCAGGGATTGTGATGATGAACTGCTGAAAATAATCTAGTATATTGAATGGTTGTGTATGTGAAATTTGAAACTAAAAACAGCAAATGAGGCACAATATTATGGAAGTCTAAATATGGAAAGAAAGGCTGAGAGTAGCAAAACAAATGAATAGCTTAATGAGGCCTTTACAACTGTGTGCATAAAACAGCTATTGTTTTACATACATGACAAAAATATATTTAAATTGAAACATTTGCAATTTTAATGTAAAACCTTGTTCCATGGTTCAATTTTCAGCATATCACTGTGTTGTGTACTTATTGGTAATTTTTTTATATTTCATTTTATTACTGCACCCTGCATGTTAAGTGAAGTCATATTTTTAGGTAGGCTACAATGACAGATCAAGAAGGAGATATGCCTCCGGTGAAAAGACCAAAATTGACGTCGGAGGAACCTGCTAATGCACTTCTTCAACTCAAAAGTGATATTGACTTTTCTCAAGATGTAACAAACGCAACTGATGGAGATTTCCAGGCGAATAATGATAGTTACATAGACTTTGCCAATGATGAAAAATTGGACAAATTGCTGGAATTCAAGGTCTTGGATGAGGTTAAATCAAATGAAGATGAGAGCAATGATGACTCGGACAGCTCTGATGGTAGGTTATTCTATACACAACAGTAACAAAGGACTTGAGTTCTGTAAACCTACCCATTTTTATTTTATTGTATTTGTAACGGGGGTATGGTTTGAACCCAGGCAGGAAGATATGTTTATATTGTTTTAATTAATCAATCAGTCTTCTATATATAATTATGTATATTAATCGTACGAAATTAGAGTCCTACGAAATTAACTCTGGGACGTGTTGCCTGGATATGGAGTGAGCAGTTCCCTAATGCATGCCGTGAAATCACTCTATAGTGATAGCGAGGCGTGCGTTAGGGTTAACAGTGGGATGTCACCCTGGTTTGATGTGAAGTTGGGGGTCAAACAAGGGTGTATCATGTCTGCCTGGCTGTTCATTATTTATTTATTATTTATTTATTTATTTATTTACATTATATATCTAGATAACTGTCTGAGAGCACTAAGAACGAACGGATGTGGAGTGAAAATGGGAAACTTAGTGGTCAACTGCCTACTATACGCCGATGACGCGGTTTTACTGGCGTCATCAGAGGGCGAACTGCAGTCACTAGTTACCATAATGAAAGAAGAATGTGAAAAGAAGGGGCTGCGCCTAAACGCTGGCAAGACTAAGGTTCTGGTATTCGAAAGAGATGAACAAGTGACCGAGTGTGCAATATCGGTAAATGGGCAAATTCTAGAGCAAGTGAATGAATTTGTATATCTTGGAAGCATGTTCACACGAGATGGAAAGTATGAAAAAGATATTGAAAGAAGGATAACTGCCGGAAATAAGGTGAATGGAGCCATGTCGGCGTTGATGGGCAGTAAAAGTCTGAGCAAGAATGCTCGAGTTGCTGTCCACAACGCGATATTGGTACCTACCTTGTTGTATGGCAGCGAATCCTGGGTATGTCAGAGGAAGTATGAAAATAGCTTGAATGCAGTCGAGATGCGATCTCTTCGAAAAATGTGCGGCGTAACGATATTAGATCGAATCCGCACTGAAGAGATTCGCAAATCAACTGGCGTGAATGAGGGCGTGATTGTAAAGATGAAGAAAGGCATGTTACGTTGGTTTGGACACATAGAAAGGATGAGTGAAGAAAGATTGACGAAACAGATATACAAAGCAAAAGTGTGTGCAAGAAGAGGCAGAGGAAGGCCACGTTCCAACTACCTGGATCAAATAGATCGGACTCTCAAGGACGGGAACGTTAAGAGTACTCGAAACCGACGAGCATGTATGAAGAGACTGATGAATGTGGACGAAGCGAAAGAGGTATGTAAGTCTAGAGAGAACTGGCGCTCTATACTCTCTGCCTACCCCGTTAGGGACTCGGCGTGATGATATGTATGTATGTATGTATGTATATTAATCCAGTGGCTTTTTACACTTAGTGGCTTTTTGTATGTATGTAACCGACTTCTTTGAGCTCGATTTTGACCCACTTTAAACGGCCAGATTTCGTTCAAAATTTGTAGACTTATCGAGGACCGATGACAATACACTAATAACTAAAAAGTAGAAAATAAATAATAGTTAAAAAAAACTAAAAAACACGCTTTTTATAGAAAACCGAACTAAAAAATAGAAAATAAATTTCAATAATATCTTAAAAAGCGTGGGGTGCTTATTAAGATATTATCGAAATGATAATCACTCTACTAATATCTGTCAATGAAATATTTATAACTATTGACACCATGCACCCCACGCTTTTTAAGATATTATCGAAATTTATTTTCTATTTTTTAGTTCGGTTTTCTATAAAAAGCGTGTTTTTTAGTTTTTTTTAACTGTAATTTTTTAAATATATGTATATTTGTATTGTTAAGTAGCTCAACTGATTAACTTTTCGTAGGCAAATCAGAGGGACTCCCAGAGGAAGAAATTGAAAAGATGCTTGAGGAAGATTTGCCTGAAGGCTTTAAGGGCGTCCCAAAACCTAAGGAGAAAGTTTACTTTACCAGACAGAAGATTGTTTTAGAAGGTAAGATAGAGGAATGTGGTGCTCATTATTGTGTGCCAGTGTTGCTTATGTGTGTGTTAATACTTTATAAAAGTTTATGTTAAACTGCAAATTATTAACAGTTTAAAAAAACATGTTTACTGCAGATAAGGGTGTGAATCACTTTGAGGTACTCCCTCTAGACTGGATGGTAGTACGTCACTACAGCGGGATGCCAGTGTACATGCACCGCCCTACCAGGGTCTGTACTTTGTCCAAGCCTTACTTCCTGGGAGAAGGAAACACCAGGGTAAGAATTATTACTTAAATTCATAATGTACTTTTTTCTTTTTGTGGGAAAGTATTGTCAATTGACTATAATGTAAGAAAAGTGTATAAGAAAATCAAGAATGTTCTTGATAGAAACAAGATGTTATTCGCAAGGTCACCTAGAAATATTATTGCTAAATTAAAGAACTAAGGAGAGAGGTTATCCCTTCTACATTATATTATTGTTTTATTACAGCGTCATGATATACCAATAAGCGCCGTTCCATGCTTGGCGTATCGTAGGGCATTAGAGGAAGAGGAGAAACAGAAGGAAATAGACAGAAAGATTGAAGAGCAAATAAAAAACGGCACTTGGGTTAGGTATACTGAGAAACAGACAAGTATTGCAGATCCATCTCAAGAAAGTAAAGTGAAACTAAGTGAAATGAAAATGAGTTCTAATGTAGGTGCTACAATTAATGTGCCTAGCATTGAATCTCAAGAAAATAAAGTTGAAAAAATTGAGGACAATGGGGAAACACCTAGTGATATTGAAACACCCCCAAATGTGGGTGCAACTAAATGTCCATTCCAACTTGCAAATGCAACACCTACAGAGGCAAACGACACACTGCTTAGTATCAAAGACATTAAAGTCGAAAATGATGCATCTAGTCAACAATCAGATACGGACTCACATGAGATTAACATGCTATTAAGAGAAACGAAGACTGAGAATCAGTCTGACGAAATACCATTGAATAGTGCCAATGTAGCGCAGCCAAGTGATAATAATTCAAATGTGGAAGAGGATATGAGCGAAATTCCTTTGAACCAGCCTGTAGTGTTGCCTGGCGGCATAGTGATGCCCCCTCCTAGAGTCGAAACCGTAAATACTAGTTGGAAAACGCAGCATCTGAACCACGAGGAAATTAATAACTATTGTAAGACATTATTTAAGTTTAAAACGGTCAATATTATGCAATTTAGGTGAGTACCGCTATAAGTTCATAAATTTTTTACACATATAGCTTTCTTATAGATAAATTCAACATTCCGCTAGTACCTTAAAGATGATTGCAGCCAAATTACTGCTCTTGATTGGTGTTGTGTTCCTGCAAGGTTTAGTTCTTACATATATAGATTTATCACGCCCAGTTCCTAACGGGGTAGGCAGAGAGAATAGAGCGCCAGTTCTTTCTACACTTGCATACCTCTTTCGCTTCGTCCACATCCATCGGTCTCTGCATACATGCTCGCCGGTTTTGAATACTCTTGACGTTCCCGGCTTGTGAGCTCCCGATCGATTTGATCTAATATATCACGTAATGTTTCGGCTTGTAGGCGCTGGGCGGACCGCCGCAAGTACACAAAGGCCAGGAAGACCCTCCAGTACCCGACGCTGCCCGAGGGCACCAAGCTGATCACCATCCCGGCGCAGGCCGTGGCCGGCCAGGAGAATGGCAGTAAGCATTTAGGGCTGGTTAGCACCGCGGCTCCAATGGGTTAACTAACAAGTGGATCCGCTTATTGCACCGCGAATATTTTATATATGTATATTGTACTAATCATTATTTATTGTGTCATAAAAAAACAATTAATGTAGTACAGTGTCTTCTTAGGCCAGTAATACTTGTGTTAGGAGAACTCGCTGTGTGTGTATGCGTGCGTACGTGCCTCGGAGAATGAGTGCGCTTTATGGGTGCTTGCGTGTCTTTATGCGTGCGTGCTTTTATGCGTGTGTGTGCATGTGTTTATGCGTACTTGTGTTTCTTTATTTGTGCGTGCGTGTCTTTATGCATGCGTGCGAGTCTTTATGCGTGCGTGCGTGCGTGCTTTATGTTTGCTGCGTGTTGAGTGCGTGCGTGCGTGTATGTAACTAACATGTTTATGATTGTGTATGTGTATGTGTGATCATAAAAGAAGTGGCACTATGTAGATTTTGCAATTTCGTGTCAGTGGATCTGTCATAATGTGTAAAGATATAAATTTAATACCGCGTCTCATGTTACGTGCATGCACGTAAATATATTATTAATACATTGTAAATAGGTATAAGCGCTCTCGATAATATAAACTTTGAACACAAGGATGATTTACTTTCTTCCCTCATCCATCTCATCACTACCCAAGGGCAAAAGAGCTCCGTAAGGACTCCAGTTGATTCGTGCCGCGATACTTGGACTGCGTCCTCAAGGTAAGACCGGAACAGGAACAGTGGTGGACATCTCGGCATGGGTCTATTGCAAGAAAAATCAAAAACAGCTATATTTCGCCCCTCTGATCCTAAGCACTAAATTACTCAGGAGTGGATCGAGTAGTCGCCTGCAACATTAACATTTCAAGTAGGAATTTCGACCAATGTGTTTTTCCCTACTTGTTTGTACTTTGTGTATTAATCATACCACGAGCAGAACAATATGAAGAAGAAACCTGCATACGTTAGAGAAGCAATTCAGAGACGTACCTGTATAGTCGTGCTTGAAAAACGGCGTTGGACTCGCCATCTGTCACGTTGGCACCTTAATATATCTCCGGTGAAACTTGCCTACTCCTTCGGGGACCCTTGTGGGAAAGTGATGTGGGTACTTGGAGTACAATATAGTTCGATATTCTGAAAGTTGAAGTGTCGGTCTCGTCGTTCGGTACTTCTAAGGTCTGAGCATTTCTTCTGATCATCCCTCCATCCGGAGATCATGAATATCGTAGCTAAGTCACGTTGGTCGAGAGCAGCATCAATCGTCTGAACGAAGACTTGAAATGTATCGTAATTGTTATCGTATTAGGCAAATTGTTGATACGACAAACGTAGTTGTGTTGTTAAACGAAAAACACGAGACCTTGTGTTTAATAGGGATTGGGCTGTATGTAGTTGGGTTAAGTGTCAATTAATTTAGAGTTCATGTGTTGTTTGTGTCCAAGATAATAATCACTTACCTATCACATAATCTAATGCACGGCATCACAGAAGCACGCACCAATAACATTGTTGACTAGCTTTTAGAGCACGCTTTCGACACAGATAAGTGGAGGGAGCTTCAGCAGTTGGCAAGAGTCACTTACAATTAAGAAGAGACTAGGATATGACATATAACAAGAGTACTGCTAATGACACTAGGATAGAAGAGGAAGATGATAGGCAACCATATACGACATGACTGCTTCTTTAAGAATATCTTGGAAGGAAAGAAGAAGACCAAGATATATGTATGTCAGATCAATTGAAAAGGGTCTCTCATGTCGTAAAAGGAGGTCGAAGAGATTGCGCTGGACAGAAGCAACTGGAAGGAATGGTATCAGAGGTGCCGATAGAATGAAGACCAGAATAAAATCCACAATAATAAAAGCGGCTGCTAAATTGACACACCAAACAAAGCACGCGAAAACGTTCCTAAACTATATTTTATATTTCCTTCCTACATTGAACTTTACGTTTAACTTCACGTTTTTGTGGGTTAAAGGGTGTGGCGTATTTACAGAAAATCACAAAATATCAGACGGTTGTAGTATATTATAGTGATATGTATAGAGCCTTCGAAGGAACACGGGTCTAGCTAGTTCGAGCATACAGGCTAGCCGTTAGTCCTCGTCTATACCATGAAAAGTATGTGTAAGGGAAGTTAAGTGTGTATGTTTTTGATTTAGCTAAGTGTGCTTGTTCCCGCAGATAAGAGCACCAAGCGCGATTGGGTCATGAATATGAACGGGCGCAGCTATCTGTCCGTGTTCCACGAGTACGTGCGTCGAGCGCTGCAGATGCAACCCGTGTACGAGTTCAAACAACTTGGTGAGTCCCTTGTTTTGCTTCTAGCGATACTTTCTTTGTTTCCCATCAATTGAAACATTGCCCTTCATCCATAGTCTCCCTAAGGATCATACATATCATCGCGCAGACATATCCCTGACGGGGTAGGCAGTGAGTTTTTCTCTTTAGATTTAAATACTTCTTCGCTTCGTTCACATTTCATCTGTCTCATGGCAAATCGTGATCTATTTAATTCAAGTATGTCTCGCGTGTGTGTAGAAAACGCGGCGAGTCCATACCAAGCGACGGTGTACATCGGCGGCATGCAGTACGGCGTTGGGCACGGCTCCAGCAAGCGGCAGGCCAAGTCCTCGGCGGCGCGCGCCTCCATACACATCCTCATCCCTGAGATGAAAGACGACCTGGAGCTACAGCCCAAGGACTCGCAGGAGCCCGACTTCTCGGTGAGGCGTCCGCGCTATAAAGACTTGCACTTGTATTGGATGTATTGAATGCCGACTATAATCGTTCGTGTTTTCGCCAGTTCTTCGACTACGTGGGCATAGAAGACCCTCGCATCACAGAGTTCTGCGCCTCTACGTGCGAGCCCTCGCCACACGCCATCCTGCGCACGTGCCTGCTGCGCAACTTCGGCGCCGGCGACACACATATACACACCGAGGTACACACACTTGTCCTCACGCGCCCCACATACGCACCGAGATACACAAACCTGCACTCACGCGCCCCACCCGCCTACACACCTGTACTCACGCTCATATGTTTCATTATCATTCCAGATAAAAAAGCTGGAGCACCAGAACCAAAAGATAGAGTTGACGATGAAGGTGGGCAAGCACACCGCGACCGTAGTGTGTAAGAACAAGAAGACTGCCAAGCAGCGCGCATCGCAGACTATACTGCAGGTCAGATACATATTTGTAGTATATACTTTCATCTCTCATACTCGGTCACATAGCTTAGGGGGCGCTGGCATTCTGACCAGCAAACATCGTATTGAACTAATATTGAGAGTTTCTAATAATGTTAGTTGTGTGCACCGTACCAGGCGCTGCACCCGCACATCCGGTCGTGGGGCTCGCTGCTGCGCCTGTACGGCTCGCGCTCCGTGAAGAGCTGCAAGGAGCGCAAGCTGGAGGAGCAGCAGATCACGCTGCTGCAGGACAAGGCGCGCCGCAACGAGCCCAACTACGCCGTGCTGCACAAGCTGCGCCACGAGATGCGCCGCCTGCGAGCCATGGACCGCGCCGTGGTGCCCATCGGCACTGTGCTGCTGCCGCACCGCCCGCCCGCAGGCTCCGGCTCCAACCTCAACAACGTGGACCTGTGACCCCCCTGTGACCCCCCGCCGTGGTGCCCATCGGCACTGTGCTGCTGCCGCACCGCCCGCCCGCAGGCTCCGGCTCCAACCTCAACAACGTGGACCTGTGACCCCCCTGTGACCCCCCGCCGTGGTGCCCATCGGCACTGTGCTGCTGCCGCACCGCCCGCCCGCAGGCTCCGGCTCCAACCTCAACAACGTGGACCTGTGACCCCCCTGTGACCCCCCGCCGTGGTGCCCATCGGCACTGTGCTGCTGCCGCACCGCCCGCCCGCAGGCTCCGGCTCCAACCTCAACAACGTGGACCTGTGACCCCCCTGTGACCCCCCGCCGTGGTGCCCATCGGCACTGTGCTGCTGCCGCACCGCCCGCCCGCAGGCTCCGGCTCCAACCTCAACAACGTGGACCTGTGACCCCCCTGTGACCCCCCGCCGTGGTGCCCATCGGCACTGTGCTGCTGCCGCACCGCCCGCCCGCAGGCTCCGGCTCCAACCTCAACAACGTGGACCTGTGACCCCCCTGTGACCCCCCGCCGTGGTGCCCATCGGCACTGTGCTGCTGCCGCACCGCCCGCCCGCAGGCTCCGGCTCCAACCTCAACAACGTGGACCTGTGACCCCCCTGTGACCCCCCGCCGTGGTGCCCATCGGCACTGTGCTGCTGCCGCACCGCCCGCCCGCAGGCTCCGGCTCCAACCTCAACAACGTGGACCTGTGACCCCCCTGTGACCCCCCGCCGTGGTGCCCATCGGCACTGTGCTGCTGCCGCACCGCCCGCCCGCAGGCTCCGGCTCCAACCTCAACAACGTGGACCTGTGACCCCCCTGTGACCCCCCGCCGTGGTGCCCATCGGCACTGTGCTGCTGCCGCACCGCCCGCCCGCAGGCTCCGGCTCCAACCTCAACAACGTGGACCTGTGACCCCCCTGTGACCCCCCGCCGTGGTGCCCATCGGCACTGTGCTGCTGCCGCACCGCCCGCCCGCAGGCTCCGGCTCCAACCTCAACAACGTGGACCTGTGACCCCCCTGTGACCCCCCGCCGTGGTGCCCATCGGCACTGTGCTGCTGCCGCACCGCCCGCCCGCAGGCTCCGGCTCCAACCTCAACAACGTGGACCTGTGACCCCCCTGTGACCCCCCGCCGTGGTGCCCATCGGCACTGTGCTGCTGCCGCACCGCCCGCCCGCAGGCTCCGGCTCCAACCTCAACAACGTGGACCTGTGACCCCCCTGTGACCCCCCGCCGTGGTGCCCATCGGCACTGTGCTGCTGCCGCACCGCCCGCCCGCAGGCTCCGGCTCCAACCTCAACAACGTGGACCTGTGACCCCCCTGTGACCCCCCGCCGTGGTGCCCATCGGCACTGTGCTGCTGCCGCACCGCCCGCCCGCAGGCTCCGGCTCCAACCTCAACAACGTGGACCTGTGACCCCCCTGTGACCCCCCGCCGTGGTGCCCATCGGCACTGTGCTGCTGCCTCACCGCCCGCCCGCAGGCTCCGGCTCCAACCTCAACAACGTGGACCTGTGACCCCCCTGTGACCCCCCGCCGTGGTGCCCATCGGCAGTGTCCTGCTGCCGCACCGCCCGCCCGCAGGCTCCGGCTCCAACCTCAACAACGTGGACCTGTGACCCCCCGCCGTGGTGCCCATCGGCACTGCTGCTGCCGCACCGCCCGCAGGCTCCGGCTCCATCCTCAACAACGTGGACCTGTGACCCCCCCGCTGTGGTGCCCATCGGCACTGTTGCTGCCGCACCGCCCGCTCGCAGGCTCCGGCTCCAGCCTCAACAACGTGGACCTGCGACCCCCCTGTGACCCCCGCCGTGGTACCCATCCGCACTGCTTAGATCAGCCCGCGTCCCGTAGATCCAGTCCCGGATTATACCATCGGTTGTGAAAGTATGTCACTTTTAGACTCAATTTAATCGTTAAATATTATCTGTTACAAGACTCACTTTCCATATGTATATTTCCATATCATTAATCATACAGTGTCTGATTAATTTACTGTTTTGGAAAATGTCCGTCCGAGGGAATCGACCAGATACTTATATTCTGGTCGATTCCCTCGGACGGACATTTTTTTTTCATAAAAAGTAAGCGTAATTTTATATGCAGTTGAATGCTTAGTACAAGGTTTTCGTACCTTGTCTATACTAGAGATATCATCCGCGCTTTGCCGACTCATGATGGTTGGAGTTGCTATTCTAGCAGTATAAGGCACAGGTCCCTCTGCTGCTAGCACGGCCATTCCATGAGCATCTTCTCGCCTTCCCACAAGGTTCTCCGAAGGGGTAGGCAGAAGGGATTTTAGAAAACCTTACCACAGGGACACAAAACAACCTGGAAGCAGTGCCATTTGGCTGCGATCTTCTGTAAGTTTACACCCTTAGTATTAGTGCAATATTCAACGGGAGATCCCGTTGTGCCCTACCTCTCATGCGCTAAAACTGCCTACTGCATTGAATACTCAAAATATAACAACAAATTCCAGAGACTAATTAAAAATACCAAATTAGATTTGTCAAAAATATCGCATAGGTTGATTTATGTAGTGGTTGGTAGCTAGAAGTAGTTAATAATAAAAGTAAATAATAATCATAATAATAGAAAATGTTTTCACCATAAGTGTTGTCCGCGTTGTGCTGTAAGCTTGTTTAGATTCCCTTTGCAATTATTGTTATTGATAGGAATGCTACTGAAGTTGAAATATATAGGTTGTCTCAGAAACAGTCGTCTTCGAGACGAAGAAATAAAACAAATAGCTCCAAAAATAACGAAATGCTAACATTTTCAAAGTGATATTCACCGCGAAACATGGTTATATACATGGTTTTATTCCATATAGAATTTTTGTTATGAGCTTATTCAGTGTCCTATCACATATTTAAGCAAATATTGCCCCAGACACCTGTATATATATCATTAGTTACAAAAATGCGAATCTATATCACGTGACAGCTCAATCCGCTCACGTGACATTAATGACCTACTTAGGTGTAGTTGCTGGCAGTATAAGGTGAGGTTTAGCTAATCTAGTATATCGTTATTGCTATTCACGTCTGCTTTACTAAATATTAACAGTGATTTCTCAAATTTGTTCACAATTATTGATTATATATAGACAGTCTGTGTATAGCCTTAAAATATTAATTTATATAAGATGTATTACCGATATATTTATCCGAATCATATTTGGGGGCAGGTGATTGATTCCAATGATTGTGATTTTCGAAGGCTTTTACTGTTACCGTTCACGCTATCGATATCCATAATTTTTATGGCAATGGCATTGGCTGAGGAATACCTTCTCCACAGATTATGTCAATATAATAATTATAGTTATAACTACTTAGATATTGGTAAGTGTGAAGGATAACAGTAAAAAAGAAAAAATAGTCCAGAACATGGCCCCATTAAAATATGAGAGAATTGTGTGGGCTTTCATTATACATTTATGATAGGCGTTTGATTAATGTGTGAGTTGCATCTCTTGTCATATTTACGAGGGTGTGACTACAGGCAATATTATTTTTTTATAGCACATAATCTATGTTAATTAGAAACAATTCACTTTATATAAGTATAATAAGTAGAATAAATATGAATTTCCAAAAACAAGGAGCCGCGGTGGCCGTGTGATAAACATGTATTTCATAATGTTAATTAATCGTCGCTTCCATGTGATAACTGAAGTTTATAATTGATACTAATTTGTGTGATAATATTGCTCTTTCAGATATAGTTAATTCTTAACAAAGCGATGGTAACACTGAGGATATTACAAGCTAGTAACTTATTTCGAGGGGATGGAAATTTATAAGTGGTCATGTGGAAATATGTACTTAATATTTAGTGTATTAAGAGTCGTATTGCCTTGCTACAGTACCTATATAAAAAATCTTCAGCTGTAATTAGTAAAATTTAATTGTAGTCTAGTTTAAGGATTTTGACTTCAGAATAAATCATTGAATAAACTTTTTATATCTTTATTGTACATAGCCCTAGTGGCCGAGTGTTTCGAGTAGTTGTCTGCGACACAAAGACCGCAAGTTCGAATCCCGACTGTACCAATGAGTTTATCTGAACTTAAGTACAGTGATTAGTCACACCACGAGCTTTACGGTGAAGGAAAGCATCGAGAGGAAACCTGCATACGTTTGAGAAGTAATTCAAAGGCGTATGTATAGTCGTGCTTGAGTAACGGCGATGGACTTCTTGTATTTTAAATTTTAAAATATATCTGGCGGAAAGTGGGTGTGTACTGAGTACCTACCTATAAACATCTGCCAACCCCTTCGGGGACCCTTGTGGGAAGGCGATTGCTATAGCTATTATATAATAATATATTCTCACGCCTTCCCACAAGGGTCCCCGAAGGGGTAGGCAGAGGTGTATAGGTAATACCCACACACCCACATTCCGCCAGAGGTATATTAGGTGCCAACGTGACAGATGGCGAGTCCATCGCCGTTACTCAAGCACAACTATCCATACGCCTTTGAATTTCTTAATTTCTTTCTCGCCTTTGAAGCTATAGCTATTAATATATATTTATTTATTTGTTTATTTACACGTATACATCTATCATTACAGGTTGGTCTCAATACACTAGTACACTAGCCTACTCGCGCTATCCTACTCCACCCAAAAAGTCCCAACTTCGTGGAAGACCGCCCACGTGCACCCAGTGCCCAAAAAGGGTGATAGATCAGACCCATCGAATTACAGGCCGATCGCCATCACCTCCCTCCTCTCCAAAATTATGGAGCGAGTGATTAACACGCAACTCCTGCGATATCTAGAGGGTCACGGTTTGTTGAGTGACCAACAGTATGGCTTTCGCCACAGTCGCTCAACGGGTGACCTTCTAGTATATCTCACGCACCGTTGGTCACTCGCCATTGAGAGTCAAGGTGAGACATTAGCTGTTAGCTTGGATGTGGCGAAAGCGTTCGATCGGGTCTGGCATCGCGGTCTTCTATCGAAGCTTCCATCCTACGGACTGCCAGAGGGATTATGCAAATGGGTCGCCAGCTTTCTGTCCAGCAGACGCATAAGAGCCGTCGTTGACGGTAGCTGCTCCGAAAGCATGGACATTAATGCTGGCGTCCCGCAAGGCTCTGTGTTGTCCCCGACTCTGTTTCTTCTGCATATTAATGACATGCTTTCTATTGAAGGCATTCATTGTTATGCAGACGACAGCACTGGGGACACTTACTACACGGGCCGTGCTAATCTCCCTCGTTCCACTGTGGAGGAAAGTCGCGAACGACTTGTGTCTGAAATCGAGAGTACACTTCGCAGTGTCTCCGATTGGGGTCGCCTAAACCTAGTCCACTTCAACCCCACTAAGACACAAGTATGCGCGTTCACCGCTAAAAAAACTCCATTCGCTGTGGCTCCACAATTCCAGAACACTCCCCTGAACATCTCGGAAAGCATTAGGATCCTTGGGGTCGATATTTCTAGCGACGTTCAGTTCCGTGGTCATTTAGAGGACAAGGCTAAGCTGGCGTCGAGGAAGCTCGGTGTGCTCAACAGAGCTAAGCAGTACTTCACACCGCAACAAAGGCTGCAACTTTATAAGTCGCAAGTTCGGCCACATATGGAGTACTGCTGCCACCTGTGGGCTGGAGCCCCTGGATACCAGCTTGGGCCTTTTGACGCGGTTCAGAAACGCGCCGCTAGAATAGTCGATGATCCCATGCTCACAGGCGGCTTGGAATCACTAAGTTTGAGGAGAGACTTTGCCTCCCTGTGTGTGTTCTACCGCTTGTATAATGGGGAGTGTTCTGCAGAATTGTTCGACATGATGCCCACTTCCACCTTCTACCACCGCACCTCTCGCCATCGACGGGGAATTCATCCCCATACCTTGGAACCACAAAGGTCTCGCACTGCGCGGTTCCAAAGGAGTTTCCTTCCGCGAACGCTCAGGCTGTGGAATGAGCTCCCCGTTGAGGTTTTCCCTGGAGAGTACAGCATGGAGTTCTTCAAGAAGGGTGTGAAAAGATTCCTGCAGGATCGGCAACGCGCGAGTGATACCCCTGGTGTTGCAAGCGTCCATAGGCGGCGGTAACCGCTTACCATCAGGCGGACCGCATGCTTGTTTGCCAACCAAGTGGTATAAAAAAAAAAAAAAAAAAACACTATACAATAGTGTAGCACAATTAACACCTTTTATAACATAACGGAAGTGAAAGTTGGGTATGGCAGAAGAAGCATGAAAGTCGAATAAATGCAGTTGAGATGAGAGCGTTAAGAAGTATGATAGGAGTTAAACTGAGTGACAGGATAAGAAATAGTGAGATAAGGAAACGTTGTGGTCTGAAAGAAGATGTAGTGACAAAAATTGAGAAAGGTATGCTGAGATGGTTTGGCCATGTCGAGAGAATGAATGAAGAACGATTGACGAAAAAAGTGAATAAGGCGAGTGTGAATGAAAGTGTTGAAAGGGGTAGACCTAGACGGACGTTTCTAGACCAAATTAGGGACGTCTTGAAAAAAGGTCAGGTCAAGAGTACCCTAAACCGAAGAGCATGTATGAAGAGAATAATGAAAGTGGACGAAGCGAAAGAAGTATGTAAGGATCGTAGCAAGTGGAAAGAAGTGGTCTCTGCCTACCCCTACGGGAAAGAGGCGTGATTATATGTATGTATGTATGTATAACATAATACAAATAATGTAGTAGCCTTTGTGAATTGGCTCAAAGAACAGAAGAACAAATCTATATTCTGTGCAACTTGTATATATAAGAGTTGGTCAATGAAGGCGTGGTGTAAAAGCATTGGTAAAGAAATTAAAATCGTTTAGTTTTTACGAATGATATTTTATTGTTCTGCCTCAATTCATTTGTAACTATACTTAGTTACAATACATTTGTTTCAAATATTTCTCTTTACGTAAATAATGAGAAATATTGTTGAGAACTAAATTACATTTAGTAAATACCTACTTACCTAGTTTGTACAAAAGGTAACATCTCTAGCATAAATACTAAGCTTAGGTAACTATCAATAGGAATGGCTGTATTTAGAATATTCCATAACGTGGAGCCGCGATCCAGTAGTTGGAAGCCTTACCGATTCTGCTGCCTGCATGCAATATAATATGTCAACTAAAATGACATTACGAATCACATTTGTTGCAACCATTTTTATAAGCTTTTTTAAAAATTTCCTCACCACTACGAAATCTGACGGTATCGGCCATCTTACCATCATTTACTACGGTCAGTTTACCACTTAATTATACCTTTACAAATCTTGTTGGTCGGTAAAATACGCAAAGAATTTCGAAACACTAGCACTATGGCCATGTCGCGGAAAAAAAATATGGTTATTGGTTGCCAAGACCATTAATTACGTATGTGATAGAAAAACATATTCGTATGGTGATTAATTTCATTATCATTACATATTTTCAATAGATGCATCTCTTACTATTAATAAATCTTTTTTGCTACAGCCACACGGAAAGCCGCTTGTGGCCTTTTTTTAGACATATAACTTAAAATGTAGAAACTAACGAGAATTCTAACTTAAAACAAGTGAAGGCACCTCCGTCAGGCCCAAAGCTGCCAAGAAGGCTGTGCTCTAGTCTCGGTCGCCTGCAGCACGTTGGATACCCCGCCGTTGCCTAGTGGGTATGGGGTCTGGAAGTTGACACAATTTGGGTCAGTCAGTGTAACATTTATAATAGAGAATATTGACGGTCTGGTCTAGGGTTTACAGCTCCTCACCAGCTGAGGGCAGATATTTGTGTGATGAACACGAGTATTTGTACCTTAGTCTTAGATGTCCTATGTATTTATGTATATATCTATCTATATAAGTAAATACATCGTTGTCTAGTTACCATAGCATAAGCTATGCTTAAATTGGGACTAGGTCAATTTGTGTGGAATAGTCCTAAGTATTAGGTATTATATTCATATTATAAGAGAGGTTTATTTGAAAAAAATTACAAGTTTCTGTGGCATGAGAGGTGGAAATTGCAATCGTAAAGTCTTTGCCGTCGCAATAAAGACACAATTTGTTAACAAATCTCACTTGAATAGTGCCTAGCCACCGTTGTTTGATGAAGTCCGCGGCGCGTTCGCCGATCATGACAGTGGGGGCGTTGGTGTTGCCCGAAGTCACCGATGGCATCACACTGGCGTCCGCTACACGCAGCCGGTCGATGCCTTGCACCTGGGAAATATTAATCCATGCCCATATTATAAAAGCCGTGGTAGCCGACTGGTTCGAACAGTCGCCTGCAACGCATAAATTGCATGGTCGAATCCCGACTGTACCAATAAGTTCTGAATTTAGCTACTGTGTTTAGTCACACCACGATTGCAGTGAAGGAGAACATTGAGAGAAATCGCATATGTTTGAGAATTAATGAGAAGACTTATGTATACCGTTCAGGGGCTTATCATAAGGCAGGTCATGTGCTTATGCTAGTAGTTAGCCAATATCTGTATCTATACTAATATTATAAAGAGTTATTTGTATTTTTGTGTGTGTGTATGTTTGTAATGAATAAACTCAAAAACTGCTGTGCGAAGCCGGGACGGACCGCTTGTAAGGAATAAAAACAAAAACCATACTTGTAATAAGTTATCCACGACAGCGCTCCGGTCCCCCCGCGGGCCCATCTTGCACGAGCCAGCCTGGTGGTTCTCCGGCGCAGTCTGCATCCTCACCGCACACTCCCAGTACGCCTCGCAGCCAAACTTGATCTTCTCACAACCTTTCACAGGTGTCTTGTCCAGTTTTACTCCGTATCGCTTCAGCGCTTTCGTCTCTGATAGTTTGATGGCGAACTTTATACCTTCTATTAGAGTTTTCACGTCGTCTGGATGCGTCAGGTAGCTAGGAAATAGAAAGCATTGTGTTTTATAGGTTATTTAATAGTTACTTATGAAAAACATTTATATTATAGCCCACCTCTAGGTAGATGTTTAAACACCTTGAATTACCTTTAATACGAAATTGCCATAGTAATGCATTAAGAACAAAAAGGTTTCAACCCCAAAGTGATGTATAGGACAAAAGTAAATCGGATTCTTCCACATTAATACCACTACAAAGGTCCCCGTGCGGCGCAGACCTCATATTAAGAGAAAACGTAGCCGAAATAATGCATGGATTTTGTAAACCCTACTAACCGCAGTAATACTTCAAGATCAAGAGGTTCTGGACTTTGACAACTAACTGGAAGCTCTTGTGCCCTACTTATCTTTAGCTGCTCCATTAGTACTACCACGATCATGATTTGTGTCAAACTTACTGATACTGCAGCATCAATTTACATTACAAAATTTTGAAGCTGGGATTGATCTGACAACTAAAACTTACTTGGCATAAATCTTCGGGTAGTCAAAGGGGTCATTTGATGCGATCTCCAGCCGTCCCCTGCTTTTAGGATGCAGTACAGTGGGTATGATCTGAATACTCCTGGAGCCGTTGTCAAGCCGCTCCCCCACCATGCCTGTCTTAGAGCAGTCCGCGAGGAATCCGCCGAAGAACAGCTGGATATCAGGGTTGTCTTCAGCTGGGTTAGAGTACTTGGTGTTGATAAAGGCTGTCACTTCCGATATGCCTGGAGAACAGACAAGCATATATATATTATATTGTAGTACGTACATAGATGATTATAAGACTATAACTGGGATCGCTACAGGGGTACAGGTTCTGCTTTCGCGTGAAGCACGCATTAAGATGCGTTCTCTATTTGTACCACGAGAGGTATTATTTTATTTTACCGTACTTAAATCTACTCACAATCTTCTTGGGGAATCCTTTGCTGTACTCTTTTTGGGAGACGTAGAAGGGTAATAATAATAGTCTTTATTCTCACCGTAATTATCCTATTAGGAGGCACATTACATAAAGATTCGATTCACATAGTGTTACGATGGAAGGTTCTGGAGGGCTTGCCGTGTGAAAGCCATGCCAAACAACAACACTTAGCCGGAAATATAGACAAAAGGATGCAATTAAGAAAGGACGTAAACAACTTGTTTGCGTCGCCCGGCCATTGTTCTGCGGATGCATTTAAATTGCTATTCCACGAAAGTCTTAATGGCGGTCTAGAACCTTCCACCGATATCTAGAATATCGTGCCGGTGCCATATATAAGGCGGTACCCGATGGGCACAGTGAGTTCAGTTGAGAGAGTCAGTTCAGTCCGTTGAGTTCAGTGCGAGTGATCACAAGTGTTTTATCAGTGACTATAGTGAGTGTACAGTGTTAGTGAAGTGTTTCAGTGTCTAGTGTTTACTGTGTTTTACTAGTACTGTGTTATAGTGAATAGTGCTATAGTTATAGTGTACTGATTTATCGTACAAGTTTCCGGAATTATTCAGTGTAATAGAATAAAGTGTCGTTAAAGTGCATCAACCGGCTATCATTAAATTATCCCGAACCCCAGCTCGTAACAATTGGTGTCAGAAGTGAGGGATAATTATGTCGGTTCTACCAAAAGACGACACTCCGGGAACTCGTACTAGGAGTCAAGGGCGCCAGTTGGAGGCTGCTCAAAGGCGCGAAGGTCCATCCCAGGCAGTGCAACAAGAGCAGCAGGCCGCGGAATCGACGGCCACTGGCGATGCTAGGAATGCACCGCAAACGAATCCTCAAGTTCCAGCTACCATGGACGTAGCTGCAGTCATGGCGTTGGTAAAGGGGATGGAGCGACGTCAGGATGAGCAAATGCAACGTCAGGAAGAGCAAAAGCGACAGCTTCAAGAGCAGCTGACGCGCGATAAAGAAGAGCAAATGCGACAGCTTCAAGAGCAGCTGACGCGCGATAAAGAAGAGCAAATGCGACGTCAGGAAGAACGTCAGGAAGAGCAAATGCGACAGCTTCAAGAGCAGCTGACGCGCGATAAAGAAGAGCAAATGCGACGTCAGGAGGAACAAACCCATCTCCTCAAGGAGCTGAGTGGTTATATCGGAAAAGAACTGACGGCAGTCAAAGAAAAAGTGCAACATCAGGAGACTCGCATAACAGACGTCGAGAACAGGATTGACAAAACTGAAGCCCAGATGGCGGTCATGAAGAAGACGTTGGGGGACCTGAAATCCGGAGAAGGAATTGTCGTTCCCGTGGTAGCCTCATCTTCGATGCGGGGATTTAAAGTGCCGCCATTCGATGGAAGCTCTTCATGGACGGCATACAAAGTCCAATTCGAAGCTGTTGTTAAGGCCAACGGATGGAATGACGCACAGGCCATGACTGCCCTCACGCTGGGACTACGTGATCAGGCCTTAACCATATTGGAAGCCCTTGGGAAGGAGGTGACCTATGAACAACTACTCGAAGCTTTGGAGTCTCGCTACGGTGATGCACATTTAGAGCACGTGTTTCGTGCCCAACTGAAGGACCGAGCCCAACGTAGCGGAGAAAGCTTACAACAATGGGCTCTAGAAGTCGAGAAGCTTGTACGCAAAGCATACCAGTCAGCGCCTACGTTCATAGCAGAATACCTAGTCCAAGCTTTCATCG
Organism: Drepana falcataria; assembly: GCA_945859725.1. Classification (NCBI taxonomy): domain Eukaryota; kingdom Metazoa; phylum Arthropoda; class Insecta; order Lepidoptera; family Drepanidae; genus Drepana; species Drepana falcataria. Next base: position 511,234 of record OX243941.1, on the reverse strand, counting down.
ATGGAATACGCGATCTGGAAGTACGAGCTGCTGTCAGACTTGGACATCACGAAAGCCTCAAGGACGCTTTGGCTCATGCCCTGGAAGTTGAGGCAGTGCGTCAAGATCATCGATCCCATCGCATCCGGGAAGTGGTATCATCTAGCCAAGTTAGTCGACCAAAATTTAGTCCTCAGTGCTACCATTGTGGTGAAAAAGGCCACCTGAAATTTAACTGTCGAGTTAGAGCTAGCAGAGAGAGGGCTAGCACAAACGATACGACTACGGAAGATAGAGTGGGTAGCTCCGGTTCCCACCAGCTTCAGGGAAACGAATAAAAGCCAGGACTACGGGGCGAGTGCTGGCTGGTTTTGAAGGAGCCCCCAGAATATCGATCTCTCAAGTCCACGATGGAAACAGCCTGATAATCAGCGGCGAGATAAACGGAAGACCTAGTAAGCTGACATTGGATACTGGCGCTTCCCGAACAGTGGTCAGCACATCCCTTGCAAAGCGCTTTCTTGGGAACTTCTTCCGGGAACGAGAACGCGTACAATTGCTAACGGCAACCGGTCAGCACATACCCGTCCGAGGTGAGAAGCTGGTGGTGATGAAACTGGGAGAGACGAGTTTCCGGCACAATGTCATCGTAGCCGATATCGTCGATGACTGTATCCTGGGCTTAGATTTCATGCGAGCACATAATTGTGAAATAGATGTAAAGCAAGGTATTTTGAAGTGCGGTACACAAGAAATCTTTATGGATGGTGGATCATCAGGCAGTATTTACTGTGTCAAGAGAACTGTTCTGCCTGCTAGATCGGAAACGATGGTACCAGTAATTTTGCCCCAGAATACTGGACCGAAGAAAAGATGTGTGCTATTAGAAAACTGCCCTCATGATCAACCATGGGTGATGGCACGAACTCTCGTACTAGCGGCGAATAACTCCAGCGTACGCATATTGAACCCCAGTAACGAAGATCAGGTTATCAAAAAGGGAGCAGTATTGGGCACGTGTCAAGAGGTAGCATGGATGCGAAGATGCGACGGATCAACGGGCAAAACGCAAATGGGAAGCTTCAACGTGTCGACACTTTTGGAGGGCTGCAGCGAAGTCCTGACCACATCTGAAGTTACTGCAGCAAAGAAAATGTTAGCACGCTACGCTGATATTTTCTCCTGTGGCGATGCTGATATTGGAAGGACTAATCTTGTACAACATAAAATAAATACTGGGAGCGAGCTACCATTGCGTCAACGACCTAGAAGATTGCCAGTCTCGCGAGATAAAGAGGTAGAGCTCATGATCGACGGAATGGTGAAGAACGGCGTGATAGAACCTTCGTCTAGTCCATGGTGTTCGCCGGTAGTGCTCGTGAAAAAGAAGGACGGAACTTTGCGCTTTTGCGTGGACTATCGCCGGCTCAACGACATTACAAAAAAAGATAGCTACCCTCTGCCTAGGATTGACGACACCCTAGACACACTTACCGGTATGAAGTGGTTCTCAACGCTTGATTTGAAAAGCGGATACTGGCAAGTCGAAATCGACCCACAGGACAAGGAGAAGACAGCATTCTCTACTGGGAAAGGACTTTGGCAATTTAAAGTTATGCCATTTGGTCTGTGCAATGCACCTGCAACTTTCGAGCGTTTAATGGAACTTGTGCTCGCAGGATTAGTAGGCGATGCTTGCCTAGTATACTTAGACGACATCATAATCGTTGGACGCACATTTGAAGATCATCTTAAGAACTTACAGTCAGTATTAGCAAAAATACGTGCAGCTAATTTGAAACTATCACCAAAGAAGTGCTGCCTCTTTAAACAACAGGTAAGCTTTCTGGGACATGTGGTGTCGCAAGAAGGGGTTCGAACTGATCCAGAGAAGATTGTTGCTGTAAGAGAATGGCCAGTTCCACAAGACAAGACGCAGGTCAGAGCATTTTTGGGCTTGTGCTCTTATTATCGACGGTTTGTGAGAAATTTTGCAGATATCGCAAAGCCTTTGCACAAGCTCACAGAAGAGAAGCGATTGTTCGCCTGGGATGAAGATTGCACCCGTGCTTTCCAGGAGTTAAAGAAACGACTGTGTGAGACACCAATACTGGGCTTCCCAGATACCGAGAATGAGTTCATCGTAGACACGGATGCGAGTAATACTGGTATCGGTGGTGTTCTATCTCAGCTAAAAAATGGACAAGAGGTGGTTATTGCTTATTTCAGCAAGTCGTTGTCTAAGCCAGAAAGAAATTACTGCGTCACAAGGAGGGAACTGCTTGCAGTAGTAAAGACACTGCAACATTTCAGTAAATACCTGCTCGGGCGTAAGTTTCGCCTTCGTACCGACCATGCTGCATTGAAGTGGCTGTTGCAGTTCAAAAATCCGGAAGGACAAGTGGCTAGATGGATTGAACAACTCCAAGAATATGACTATAAGACTGAACATCGCAGTGGCAAATCTCAGGGAAACGCAGACGCGTTATCAAGAAGACCTTGCTCTGAGGACTGCAAACATTGTGCCAGACAAGAATTGAAAGAGACTTTGCCAATTAGAATGCTACGAACTGATCTTGGCAATGATTGGAAGGAAGAACTAAGAACAGCGCAACGAGAGGATCCAGAGCTCCAGCCTATTATGGAATGGATGAACGCTGGTGTTTCCAAGCCCAAATGGAGTGATGTTGCCGAAAAGAGTACGACAACAAAGAGTTATTGGGCACAGTGGGAAAGCTTAGTCATGCAAGACGAAGTGTTGTGCCGCAAATGGGAAAACGCTCGAGGAGACCATTCTCACTTGCAAATGGTGGTTCCAAAAAGGAAAATACCTGAAGTGCTGCGGCTTTTCCATAATGATGGCTGTTCTGGTGGACATCTTGGAGTAAAACGGACATTGGTGAAAATTCGAGAACGGTTTTACTGGATCCACTGTAGAGATGATGTCGAAGACTGGTGCCGAAAATGCACTAGTTGTGCTGCTGTTAAGGGACCTCAAACACGCAGCAGAGGAGCCCTTAAGCTGTATAGCGTTGGAGCGCCTTGGGAACGAATAGCAGTGGACGTTGCGGGACCATTCCCTGTAAGTGAAGCTGGGAATAAATACTTCATGGTTGTAATGGATTACTTCACCAAATGGCCAGAAGTATTCGCAATTCCGAATCAGGAAGCCTCAACAGTGGCCGATAAACTAGTCCATGAAGTATTTTGTCGTTTTGGAGTACCTCTGGAAATACACAGCGACCAAGGAAGAAACTTTGAATCTCAGTTATTCCAAGAGATGTGTAAAGTGATGGGTACTCATAAGACCAGAACTACTTCCTATCACCCGCAGTCTGATGGAATGGTCGAAAGATTTAACCAGACATTGGAGAGATATCTGGCTAAGGTGGTTGACAGCCGGCAAAAGGATTGGGACAGGCATATCCAGCCGTTCCTACTCTCATATCGGAGTGCTGTCCATGAGAGTACAACTGTGACTCCGGCGTTCGCAAACTTCGGGCGGGAACTACGACTGCCAGCCGACCTACTTACTGGAATGCCACCGAACTCTCCGATTAATTTGACGGATTATGCGGGGGACTTGCGCATGAAAATGAACAACATCTACGAACACATGAGGCAGTCCGGTCAGCAAACGTCTGAAAGGATGAAGACCCGCTATGACAGGAATTTCAACAATCCTGGATTCAGCGAGGGATCCCTGGTGTGGCTTCACAATCCAGTACGCAAGAAAGGAATATCTCCGAAGCTACAAGCAAGATGGGATGGACCATACCGGGTTGTTACTAGGATCAACGATGTGACATATCGGATACAAAAGGGACCACGAGGAGCTCCGAAGGTCGTCCACGTCGATCGATTGGCGCGCTACCATGGGTCTAACGATGCTCGGGACGAGCATGTCTAAGGAGGGGGCAGTGTTACGATGGAAGGTTCTGGAGGGCTTGCCGTGTGAAAGCCATGCCAAACAACAACACTTAGCCGGAAATATAGACAAAAGGATGCAATTAAGAAAGGACGTAAACAACTTGTTTGCGTCGCCCGGCCATTGTTCTGCGGATGCATTTAAATTGCTATTCCACGAAAGTCTTAATGGCGGTCTAGAACCTTCCACCGATATCTAGAATATCGTGCCGGTGCCATATATAAGGCGGTACCCGATGGGCACAGTGAGTTCAGTTGAGAGAGTCAGTTCAGTCCGTTGAGTTCAGTGCGAGTGATCACAAGTGTTTTATCAGTGACTATAGTGAGTGTACAGTGTTAGTGAAGTGTTTCAGTGTCTAGTGTTTACTGTGTTTTACTAGTACTGTGTTATAGTGAATAGTGCTATAGTTATAGTGTACTGATTTATCGTACAAGTTTCCGGAATTATTCAGTGTAATAGAATAAAGTGTCGTTAAAGTGCATCAACCGGCTATCATTAAATTATCCCGAACCCCAGCTCGTAACAATAGTATTTGTGGAAGCTGTTCCATGTATTGAGCTGAACACAGATGAGTATTTTTTGTATTCAATAATTAGCGCAGCACTCTTAATAAGAGATCTACGATCTAATTCTCTCATAAGGCAATTAGGTCTCACCAGTCCCAGACATGAGTCCGTCCCTGAAGAGAAGGTACTCCATAGCGGTGGCCCAGTTGAGTGGTGTGGTGTTGTTGTCGTTGACGTGGAAGCTTAGGAAGTGGGCAACGTGGTTGTGCAAGTTCTTGCCCACTGCTGGGAGGGAGTGCACTGGCGTAACGCCGGCCCGCTGCAGGACTGCAGGTTCGCCGATGCCGCTCAGTTGAAGCAGTTGGGGTGATGCAACGGCACCGGCGCTACGAAGAAGATACGAAAAAGATAAGATGCAGGATTTTTTTTTCAACAAATATAAAATGTAAGTGAATGTTACAGTTTTTCGTCAGACAAAAGATTTTGTGTATAATTTAAAGTAGGTTTATAGCAACATACAGTTCTTTTTTTAATGATAAATTACAAAGCGCCATCTAGTGGTAAGTACCACGACACTTTTCTCATAAACATTTCTAACAAACGACGTAGTTACGCTTTGAATAGGTAAGCATAGTTTGTGTGGCAACAGATGGCGTTCGATAACTTCGTGAAAGCGATGTCATAAGCAAATCAATTGAAGTTTCTTCGTGAAGCAAGGAGAGGCTTACGGTCAACATTGTTATAGTATACAATAGTAGTCTTTGATTGTAATAATTATCACGATGATCGTTTCATCCACCACAATAAGTCAAACCTACTTACTATGCCATAGTTTTGTTAGGCAACCGACAGAACGGCTGAACCTACCTGTTCCGAATTTCATCCGATTAATTTGGAACAGGTATAGATTATTGGCTGAATGAGCATATACGATATGTATTTAGAAATGTACCATGAAATCAAATTCCTTTTGTAAATTCGATTCCTTTCACTCACCTCAAAACGATCTCATTGTTGGCAAAGATGACCTCAGTTCCTCCGAAGCTGTTCCTGACCTCAACGGCATACGCTTGCCTCGTGGTCTGATTGATGAGCACCTTGGTGACGGTGGCGTTGAGCATGACGTGCAGGTTGGGCCTGCTCTTGGCCGGCCGCAGGAAGGCTCGAGCCACACTCAGACGAGACCCGTTGCGGTGAGTCGTTTGTGCGATGGAGAAGCCGGTGTGATGTTCACCGTTCAGGTCTCGAGCTTTGTAGCCTACAAAATTGAAATAAACGTATTTTCGTAACGTTACACTTAAAAAATTACATACAATAAAATCTTAATCCAATTTATTAAAATGCAAATGTTTGTGTGTGTGTTTGTTCCTCTTTCACGCAAAAACTACTGAACGCAAATGGATGAAATCTGGCACAGAGATAGATTATTGGCAATAAAAACCTCTGGGTGCCCAGAGGTTAGTTATAAAATTGTGATTAAGTATTTTGATATATGTAGACTAGATTGAGTACATGTATCACAATGTAATGTAATTTTGTGCCGACATGGCAGCAGCTTACAGTATGTGTATATATAGGGATATCACCCCCCCCCCACACACAAAAATCATTGGTACAGTCGGAATTCGAACTTGCGATCTTTGTGTCGCAGGAAACTACTCGAACCACTCCGCCACCAGGGCTATTAACCTAATTCCAACTGGCAAAAGTACCAACCTAGTTCTTCACCAGCCTTCACAAGTGAGTAGCTCAGGGGAGGGTGGTAAGGGAACTGCGAGACGGTCAAGGGGCCCCCTTGCGCGTGGTAGCCCTGGTCCATGTCCTTCAGTTGTTTGTTGTCTTCGGACTTGAGGAAGTATGGCAGCACGTCGTTGTAAGCCCAGCCTTCGTTGCCAGCCGCGGCCCACGAGTCGTAGTCCTTCCTCGAGCCTCGGATGTACATCATGCCGTTCATGACAGACGTGCCTCCGAGAACCTGAAATAGAATGAGGTTTCGTCGTTTTTTTATATTTAATGATTTAAAAAGAGTAACCATGGAGTTTCTTGCCGGTTCTTCTGAGGAAACGACTAATCTCGAACCGTGCACCTTTTTCGACGTTTTATAAGTGCCCATCTAGGCCTATGAGAAATAAAAATATTTTGATTTTAATTTAGAATGCTATTCCTAAACATGCGATTATAAATTCTGAGAAATATTTGTCGGAGTGCAGGCTCTGACAAGGTAGAATAAAAATATTAGAATAGAATAAATAGACTATTGCTTTCGCTATAATTTGCCTCGCGTTATAAATGGTTCACAAGGAAGGGGTAGGCAGAGGTTTAACACACGTTCTTAACACAGATATATATTCAGGTGCCAACATGTCAGATATTGAAACCAGGGCTGTTATTCAAGCACACGTACGTGTTTAAATTTCTTTTCAAACGTAGGCAGTTTTCCTATCGATGTTTTTCTTCACCGTAAACTCATAGCGTGATCAAACACTGTATTTATATTCAGATTAAACTCATTGGTACCATCGGGATCCGAACTTCAATTTTTTGCTTTGCAGGCGACTATTCGCACCTCTGGGCCATCACGAAATCCACATACAATAATACAATAAAATATAATGTATAATAGAAGCTGGAGATAGAACTTATCTGATGTCGCATCCCAACTATAATTAGCCTCTATAAGGTACTGGAAAAAAAATGAGTTACCTTCCCTCTGGGCCAGTAGCACTTCCGGCCCTTCTCCCCGAGGCAGCCCGCCGGCTCAGGTTCCGTCTGGTACCCCCAGTCGATGCTGGACCCGATGAAGTTCAAGAACATCGAAGGCACCTGAGCACCCGTCGGTTCGTCAAAACCTGTAAGGTTATAAGGCTTATATAAATAATAATATAATATGTGGGAAGGCGTGAGGATATATATATATATATATATATATAATATAATATATCCTCAAGCCTTCCCATAAGGATCCCTTAAGGGGTAGGCAGAGGTGTATAGGTAATACCCACACACCCACTTTCCGCCAAAGATATATTAGGTGCCAACGTAACAGATGGCGAGTACATCGCCGTTACTCAAGCATAACTATACATACGCCTTTGCATTGCTACTCAGACGTATGCAGGTTTCCTATCGATGTTTTCCTTCACCGTAAAGCTCGTGGTGTGACTAATCACTGTACTTAAGTACAGAAAAACTCATTGGTACAGTCGGGATTCGAACTTGCGATCTTTGTGTCGCAGGCAACTCCTCGAACCGCTCGGCCGCCACGGCTTCTCTGATCTGAATAATGGCTTTGTTAAATATTTTTTTCTTGTTATACCGCTTGGCTAACAAGCATACGATCCACCTGATGGTAAGCTGTTACTGCCGCCTATAGACGCTGGCAACCTGTAGGAATCTTGCCTCTTATTGAAGTATTCCATGCTGTGCGCTTCAGGGAAAGTCACAACAGAAAGCTTATTCCACAGCCTGAGCGAACGCGCAAGGAAATTGCTTTGAAACCGATAGTACGAAATAAATAAGATTACTTATGTATCTGAAAACTGCTACAAATGGTTTTCAGGGTTTTATGGACTTTACCAAAGCTTCCAGCTGAGGAATATTGCAGTAATGGGCTTCTGGTTAGTTCTTAGTAAAGTTAAGTATCCAGAACCGAACCAATGAGTGTGCTGGCAGAGAGAGAAGCTATTCTCTCCTTATAGAATAGCTTCTCTTTCGCTGATAACTCGGCAGTTTAACTCAACAAGCGTAGATATTTCTTGTGCCTATGGGGTACGGAAACCGCCCAATATCAAGCATGCTTGTTTGGTAACTATTAAGTTTAAGCTAATGAATTAGTTTAGGTATACCCGCTTCCAGCAGCAGCACCCTCCACTCGGGAACCTCGGCCAGTCGAGCGGCCACCACGGAGCCAGCCGACCCCCCTCCCACCACTATGAAGTCGTATACTGAGTCCATGTGCCGGCGGAACTGTCAAATAAATATTATTTACATAAGTAATATGTAATACAGTGTATGTATGTCTCTTAGTCTACTAGTAGCCTTTCTATAAGCCACTGCAAAGACCCTTCAGGGTATACAAAGATGTACACAAATTTAATAATAATGTACAATCTTAGTCATCAAATGATATACCTATATTTAAAATACATCAACATCTATTAATGAGCCATCCATAAGCTGACTGGTAAAATTGATCCGTCGGACATCCTATTGCGGGTTCGATCCCCGCCGCATGAACGTATATTATCTGTGTCATGGTGTAGGTGTAGTTACATAAGAATATATTCTAAGATTCGTGGTGACCGAATAGTTGTTGTAGGCTGCAAAATATATTGCAAATTCCAGTCCCAGAAGATGCAGAGGAAATCTAAATAAAAATCGTATAGAAATATAATATAATCGTAAGAAAGACTCGCGGTTAAGAAACGGCGACGGAATCGTCACCTGTCGCGTTGGTAACTAAATATACCTCCAACGAAAAGAGCCTATCCTTCAGGAACCCTTGCTGAAAGGCGTGTATAAAAAAGTAAATCAACATTTTGCTTTTTTTTTAATCTAGAGTCCGAGTTTGACTATTTCTCTACACAAGAGAAGCGCAACACGGGCACATGATTAGGAAGATACCATCTAAACATTGAGAGTAGTCAAAGATATTATGTAAATGGTACAATAAATACGATTATGGACAATCAGAGCGTATTGCAAGATTGACGCGAGGCGCGTCCGAATACAACGCGGTTAGCAATCTTGTTTTTTACTTTTGAATCTGTAATAGTGTGTAGGTGGAAATGCAACCCTATGAATATATCCTACTTTTACTTAAGTTGTGTTTTTTTTACCAAGACCGGCGATTATGTATGAATAGATTGATGAATATGGATGGAAGGCTCTAATCTCCCTGCCTTCGCCGTGAGGGGCTCGGCGTGGAGAAATGTATGTGTCTGTGTTGTTTTTACGGAGAATCAGCTAACGTGACTGATGGCGAGTCCGTCGCCGTTACTCAAGGCGACAATACATACTTATTTCAATTGTAAAGCTTGCGGTGTGACTAATCACTGTAATTAAGTTCCGAATAACTCATTGGTACAGTCGGGATTCGAACTTGCAATCTTTGTGTTGCTGGCAAATACTCGAACCACTCGGCCACTACGACTCTCTAACTAACTACTTACAGATAAAATATGTGCGCAATGAGTCATCCCGCAGCAACGTTATCAGTTTAAGCTTAGTTGTATTAGGTAACTAACTTAAGCCTAATTAACTAGATTCTTCGTCATATATCTCCTACTGAACGTTGGCAAGAGTTAGGTAGAGAGAGCAGAGCACCAGTCCTCGATAACCTTCATACCTCTTTCGCTTCGTTCAAATTCATCAGTCTCTTCATACATATTCGCCGGTTTCGAGTAGGACTCTAATTAGTATTGTAATTGATATTCTCTTAATTACGGTAAAATTAATGTATCGTATTTGTAGTGCCATTATAATTGCTTAATATTAGGTACTAACAATTTGATCGTATTCTAAACTACTTAACCAAGATATTGTAACAATAGCTACCATTTCTTAAATCTTTGCAACTTTCCAAGTACCAAAACCATCTGATTGTCATTCCCTCTCTAACTGCAAAGTACCTTAAAGCGTTGTAGTCACGACCGACGATTCTCGTGCTCTGACAACTCCTTTGTCGTGACAGACGAAACAATTCTGATTGATTGGCTGATTGCAGTTCAAACATCTTTAAATCGCTCCAATTGGTTTAGTAGAAAGTATTGATTTGATTTCGTTATCGATGTCTGCGCAACCCTGTTAATTGCTACTTATACAATTATAAATTTCCAATGCCTGTAAATTACAGGTATTGAAGAAAATCTAATGTCGGGGTCTTTTTAAAGCAAAAGGCGGCAAAGAATTTATTAATGTTTGTAGGTACTGTACTGGGCATCTAATTGCATGTTTGATATATCTTTTTATACAAGAAGAGTGGCCAACGGCTATACAACCCACTTGTCGGAAAACGGTTACTGTAGCCTATTTACGCTCACGATACCGAAGTATTACTTGCGTGCTGCCACTCTGTGTTCGTAGAGTTATACTGTGTTGCCAACACAATATAACAATCCTACCTATGGGGAGGGCCCCAAGGAGCTCACCTCTCTAAAACTTTGTTGTACTCATTTCACGTAAAAACACGTGGGTCAAAGACTTCTGTCTCCAACATTCATCAGAGTCTTCGTATAAGTCCTCATTATTGTAAATTCATACTATTGTATTAGATTACGGTCACACAGCCACATACATATCATACACTCTCAGTCCCTAACACAGTCTCTTTACTGAGACCTCGTGCACTACATCCACGTTATCAGCTTCTTCATACATGCTAAAAGGTTATATGTACGCTTGACTATTCTTTCTAATTTTCTTATCATTATTTTATACTTATCTAGATCAAAATGTAACAACAATTGTTTTTACAAACAAATAGAATATAATATTAAAATTCATTTTAAATTTTTTTTAAACAGCACAACAACACTTAAACATCTGCTTGGCAGTGCTATTTAAAAAAAAATCTTTCTCTGAGGCTTTCTCCGCCTATCTAGGCGGAGAAAGCTCGCCGGGAACTTTCTTTTAAGTTATGCTTTATTATAAAACGATGTAAGTTCAAATCGTGTCACCGTTACCTGCGCCCTGCCGCAAGGGTCCTCCAGGTCGCACTGACTCCTGAGGAATACCTCCAGCAGCCCCATGAACAGCATGAAGGCACCGCCGCCGCACGTGGCCGCCAGGGTCGGCCCCGGCTGCGACATCGGGCAGTCGCAGGTTATGGCCATCTGGAACAAGAATAACATTTATATCTTTGCGCATTCCCACAAGGATGTATGTATAGGTAGTACCCACACACCCACTTTCCGCCAGAGATATATTTTAGGAGCCAACGTAACAGATGGCGAGTCCTTTACTCAAGCACGACTACACAATACACATACGTCTTTGAATTTCTTCTCAGACGTATGCAGGTTTCATCTCGATGTTTTTCTTCATCGTAAAGCTCGTGGTGTGTAACTAATCACTGTACCTAATTAAGTTCAGACAAACTCATTGGTACAGTCGGGATTCGAACTTCGAATCGATCGATCTTGGTGTCGCAGGCAGCTACTCGAACCACTCAGCCACCACGTCTTATATTGCAGCAATGCTGGACTCATCTTCGACCATATATATATATATATATATATATTTTTTTTTTTATTGTAAGGAATAGCTGTACTGGAAGCATAACAATGATCCGATCGGATCTCTATACTACCAGCGCAATAGCTATTAGCACAATAGATATTTCAGAAACCTCATTTACTACAGGCACTAAACTTTGCTATGTTAGCACATATGGGATACTTGGGGTAGCCCCCAGCCGACCTATGTCATATTGAACGTGATAACTCTCTTATAAAATGTGCAAGGTTTCTGACAACAGATAACTAGTATGGCGCGTCAACTTTAAACAGTTTTAAGTTGATTAACAATGTTCTTGACCTCATCGAACCCGATTAGGCCATTTAAGCCAAGGTCACTTGTCGCCTGGAGTCAAGAGGCCTTCAGTACAGGTTGCCTATCTGCAACACTGCCTGGAGGCTTGTTATGTGGCGTGTTCACGTTTGACATGACTGACACAAGTGAGATGTTACATTAAGACAGGTGCCTATCATGTCGGGTAACTTGACTAATATATTTTGTCTTACGTGGTCTTGACCAAGCTTTTTGAGGCCTCTCGTGAGCAGAGGGCTCAAAAAGTTCAGCGGCTTTGCCATACAACGTGGCAATGCCGCTAGCCTTTTCACCCCCTTCCGCGTGACATGGATTTTGAATATTTATACTAATTACTGTATAGTTAATTTAGTTTTATACTTTTTTTTTTTTTATACAACAAGAGTGGCAAACAAGCATACGGCCCACCTGATGGAAAACGGTTACCGTAGCCTATTTACGCTCACGATACCTAAGTATCACTTGCGCGTTGCCACTCTGTGTTCAGTTATACTGTGTTGGCAACATAATAGGTCTAATCCCTCGGTTGCCAACACAATCTAACAATCCTCATCCCCCAAGGAGCTCATTACTGGAAACCTTATTCACCGCGTAGGAACACAACACAATAAATTGTGTTATTTGGCTACGGACTTCTATAAAGGTGGAGGTCCTGCCCCAGTCGGGCAGCTCCAAATTCGAACGGAGAGTCCGTTATGCCCTACCTCTCTTAAATCTCTCTTTTATACGTTATTTAAGTGTTTTTTTTAATGTAAGTGTTCATTTATAATATACCAGATGGCTCCAATTTAAACCTTTTATTACTATTATAAATGTATATGTGTGTCTTGTGTCACCCATTAATGTGTCTCGTGTCTCCTCGAACACATTAATGGGCCAGGATCTATAAAGCCCTATATTCTGTATATCAAGGTTTACGGTGAAGGGATACATCGAGAGGAATCCTGCATACGTTTAAAAACATATGTATAGTCGTGCTTGAGTGATAAAGTAACTATAACGGACTCGTCATGTTGTGTGTCATATTGTCTGTCACGTTGACAACTATATATATGTTTTTATATATCCATGTATTACTAAACTAATATTCTAAAATTAATTAAATTTAAAACTAATACTAATATATAAAGTGGAAAGATGTTTGTATTTAATAGGCTCCAAAACTTCTGGACGATTTGTTTTTTTTTTTCTTTTTATACAATATTTGAGCCGTGGTGGCCGAGTGGTTCGAGCAGTTGCCTGCGACACAAAGATCGCAAGTTTGATCCCGACTGTACCAATGAGATTTTCTGAACTTAAGTACAGTGATTAGTCACACCACGAGCTTTACGGTGAAGGAAAACATCGTGAGGAAACCTGCATACGTCTGAGAAGAAATTCAAAGGCGTATGTATAGTCGTGCTTGAGTAACGGCGATGGACTCGCCATCTGTCACGTTGGCACCTAATATACCTCTGGCGGAAAGTGGGTGTGTGGGTATTACCCATACACCTCTGCCTACCCCTTCGGGGACCCTTGTGGGAAGGCGTGAGGATATTTATTTATTTTATACAACGAGGGTGGCAATCAAGCATACGGCCCACCCGATGGAAAACGGTTACCGCAGCCTATTTACGTTTACAATACCGAAGTATCACTTGCGCGTTGCCACTCTGTGTTCGGAGAGTTGTACTGTGTTGGCAGCATAATGAGAAATTCTTTCACCATTGGAAAGCTACATTCACCTTGAGTGACATAGGCTATATTTTCTTCTACAAATAAAAATCATATGTATGATACAAAATACGCTCGGACCGCTATATATGATACAAAAGATAGCTAGTTATTTCCAAACTATTTGATTCCGATATGTAAGTATAGCGTGGGTGTATTACATTCAAAGGCTAAATATAAAGGCAGGTTTTGGTTTCCTAAAGGACCGGTTCAGAAAGTTTGATAAAGGTTCCTTGATCTAGAACAGCAGAGGCTTGTTAGAATATAATACAAAGAGCAAGCAGATTAAAAACTGAAATACTATACCGGATTTGTAGGTATTGTGTATGGCAATCAATCAACTTATTTTATCTACTTGCATGCACATATGTAATCCTATTAGGCATTCACACGAATATTATATGTAAACTCTTTTAGCTACACTTCAGTGTTAAGCGGAAAGGTCTGTAGGTAAGTAAGTTTAGAGGAACTTGCGCTCTTGTCTCTCTGCCCGTGAGGGTCTTGACAGATGCGTTTTAGTAGTACGCTAATCCCATTTAATTGTATACATACTTATGTCAGGGTAGTGTCTGCCTACACCAGGTTAATAAGTAGGTCTCGAGCCTCCCTAGGCAATAGGGCTGGCAAATGTTTAGCTCAGCGAATCATTGCCATACAACGTGGCAGTGCCGCTAGCCTTTTTGGCACCCTCAAACATACTATAAATACGCGTTTGAATTTCTTCTCAGACGTATGCAGGTTTCCTCTCGATGTTTTCTTTCACCGTAAAGCTCGTGGTGTGACTAATCACTGTACTTAAGTTCACTAAAACTCATTGGTACACAGGATTAGAACTTGCAATATTTGCGTTACAGGCAACAAAGCAATCGGCCACCGTGGATTATCAATGAAGTCTAATTGAAGAAATATATAATTCCCGGTAATTGGTAATGTAGCACAGACCTAGGCTTAGGTCGAGGCTATAGATGGCATGATAACTGGGCAACCATAATGTCTGATTACTTATAATATACCCATGTTGTGTGAAGGTCGATAGGCGATAACGTCAAGTACGGTTCGGTGCAGATAGGGGTCAGCTGTGACGGTCTATTATAGCGAATTATATTGTTGGTGTACCACCGCGCAGTAATTAAGCCCGATAAATGCTTTAAGACTAGGGCAAAAAGGGGTGGACGATGCCAAGGTAGCAAACATCGTATTGAGTTTGATGGAAATTCACGTGTGTTTGTATGAGAGTATTCTTAGCCTTAGCACCTTTTTTTAGGTACCTTTACCGTACGTAACCTCGTACGTTAAAGTACCTTTCTGCATGAATATTGTCTATTGTAATTTTTCGCCGGTACATTTGAGGGCCCAACGTGACAGATGGCGTTTCCATCTCCGTTACTCAAGTACGACTATAAATTTATTTTCCAACGTATGCAGGCTTCCTCTCGATGTTTTCCTTCACCGTTAAGTTCGTGGTGTGACTTATCACTGCTCTTAAGTTCAGAAAACCTCATCGGTACAGTCGAGATTCGAACCTGCAATCTTTGTGTTGCAGGCGATTGTCTGAACCAATCGGCCACATCGGCTCTTAAGTCTCTCCAGTCCAATTATGAACTTTCTAACCCACATAAATGTATGTGGTGACATTTCGATATGTTACATAAGCTCGATCTAATAAACGCCATAGGTGGATATAATTGGAACTTTATACTTATGTTATTAACTTATATTAAGTGTAGGCGCCTACTTTACATATTGAGCAGCTCTTGGTGCCGTGAGCCGGTCTGTCTGTCCAATGAAATTAAGCAAAATAGACTTTTGTATAGTGTCGATTTATCGCTTAAATGTTTTTGTATAACAAGCGCGCGTTGCCTTCCTAAAAATATCAAAAATCCGGGTCGATTTCGAAATCACACTGTGAGCAAAGTAACGTAACAAAATATAGTGTATAGTAGGCATATGGTTTAAGTCATTTATCGTTTGTAATAACTATCATTACACAGTTAGCGGTTACATGTAGCAATGGTCGTATCATAAGTCGAGATAAAGATTAACCATAAGTACATGACACACGTATGACAACTTATTTTTTAAGTGGTATATATTATAGCCGTTTTGGCCGAGTGGTCTGAGCAGTGGCCTGCGACGCAAAGGTCGCAATTTGGAATCCCGACTGTACCAATGAGTTTTTCTGAACTTAATTACAGTGATTAGTCACACCACGAGCTTTACGGTGAAGGAAAACATCAAAAGGAAACCTGCATACGTCTGAGAAGAAATTCAAAAGGCGTATGTAATGCGTATGGGGATCACAGTGGAAGCGTGCACGTCGCGATTCCTGCCAGCCCAGAGGGCTGCAATTCCACTCGATGCGCATTGGCCGGACGGCTGTTAGGGCGTGCCCCCGAGGCGACGCGCACCAGTCCGTCCCCGCTGGTGCGAAAAATTCAGCACAGTGCGGCGATGGGGACCGCCACCCATCACGCGGAGTGCCTCACGGCGGGGAGTGGAGTGTGGAGTGTAGGATGGGTGTATGGAATGTAAGAGGAGGTATGGCTGATAAGATGAACGAATTGATCGATGTTATGACAGAGAGCGAGTTAGATGTTGTGTGCCTGTCTGAAACCAAGCGGAAGGGTAGTGGAGTAGACGAGCTCCCGGGCGGGAGTTTAGTGCTGTGGTCAGGAGTGGCAAACACCGAGCACGCCTGCCAGGGAGTGGGAATTCTACTATCCAGACACAGACGGACACTTGCGACCTGAATAAGTTCTGGGAATGTGTGAGTAATGTTCTAGAGACGAAAGAAGGGAATGAAAAGCTGATTATTTGTGGTGATCTGAATGGATGGGTCGGGACAGCCCGTAAGGATTACGAGGCAGTACTCGGCAAGTATGGTGATAAGAGAGTGAACGAGGCAGGCAAGCTGATATTAGATGTATGCATGGAGAGAGACCTTTTTGTGGCGAACACCATGTTCGACCACAAGAGGATTCATCAGTATACATGGGAACGGAAAAATGAGCGAAGCATGATAGATCTGTTTCTAATAGATCAGCGACTCAGAACACAGGTGATGGACACCAGGGTGTATAGGGGAGCCGACCTGGGAACGGACCACTTTCTAGTTATAACTAGAATAAGGGGTCTGTTCGCGGGCTGGCGATCCCGTGCTGGGGGTCCCTGTTCTGCAGTCGCAGACCGCATCAAAAGCTGGAGGCTTCAAGATGCGGCTATTAGAGACAGATATCAAGAAAGGGTATCTGAACAGCTAGCCTGTCCCCCGAAAGATGTGTTTGAGAGTGTCGATGTTTGTTGGCAGTTCCTGAAGTCCAGCATTTTATGCGCCGCGAAAGAGGTTTGTGGCATTTCGAAAGGGCGGACAACCAAAAATGGCGATGGTTGGTGGGATGATGAAGTGAAAGAAGAAGTTAAAAAGAAGAAGGATGCAAGGCAAGACATTTTGGCTATGTCCAGCTCAAGTGAAAGTATGAAAGAAAAGATGAAAGAAAAATATCGCCTGCAAAAAAATCGTACGAAGGAGATAATAGCTCAGAAGCGTGAGAGGTTCCAAATGACTGTAGACGAAAAACTGTCGCATAATTTCAAGGACAATGCAAAACTTTTTTGGAGGGAAGTTAAGAAGTCCAGAAATTGTGTTACAGCTAGTAGTAGGATGAATGTGATTATTTCGAAGGACAATGACATACTAACTGACAAAACTGACGTCCTCAGGCGATGGAGTGAATTCTACAAAGATATGTATGATGATGATGCCGCTGATCTACTCATAGAGCTGCCTCCAACAGAATCTGTCGAGGATCCTAAAGCGGATAAAATAAGTATGGGAGAGATTGTAAGTGCGATAAGAAGTCTGAAATGTGGAAAAGCTGCGGGAATAGATGGGATTACGGCTGAGATGATCAAGTACGGTGGACCAGCGGTCTGGGACGTCATCTATTTGCTATGCAATCTTTGCTGGGAAAGGGGTGATGTTCCGGACGACTGGAGGCGAGCAGTCATCGTGCCTTTCTATAAAGGAAAGGGATCACGATTGGACTGCTCCAACTACAGAGCCATCAGCTTGGTCAGCTTAGCTAGTAAAGTGTACACGAAGATCCTGACGATAAGAATGCAAGAGCGATCCGAAAGGTTTCTCTGGGAATCCCAAGGTGGATTTAGACCAGGAAGAGGATGTATGGATCAAACCTTCTCGCTTCGCGGAATCGCGGAAAAGTTTTTGGATATTAACCAAAGGGTTTTCTGCGCTTTCGTCGACTTAGAGAAGGCATTTGATAGAGTCGTACGAAAGGAACTCTGGGACGTGTTGCCTGGATATGGAGTGAGCAGTTCCCTACTGCATGCCGTGAAATCACTCTATAGTGATAGCGAGGCGTGCGTTAGGGTTAACGGTGAGATGTCACCCTGGTTTGATGTGAAGTCGGGGGTCAAACAAGGGTGTATCATGTCTGCCTGGCTGTTCATTATATATCTAGATAACTGTCTGAGAGCACTAAGAACGAACGGATGTGGAGTGAAAATGGGAAACTTAGTGGTCAACTGCCTACTATACGCCGATGACGCGGTTTTACTGGCGTCATCAGAGGGCGAACTGCAGTCACTAGTTACCATAATGAAAGAAGAATGTGAAAAGAAGGGGCTGCGCCTAAACGCTGGCAAGACTAAGGTTCTGGTATTCGAAAGAGATGAACAAGTGACCGAGTGTGCAATATCGGTAAATGGGCAAATTCTAGAGCAAGTGAATGAATTTGTATATCTTGGAAGCATGTTCACACGAGATGGAAAGTATGAAAAAGATATTGAAAGAAGGATAACTGCCGGAAATAAGGTGAATGGAGCCATGTCGGCGTTGATGGGCAGTAAAAGTCTGAGCAAGAATGCTCGAGTTGCTGTCCACAACGCGATATTGGTACCTACCTTATTGTATGGCAGCGAATCCTGGGTATGTCAGAGGAAGTATGAAAATAGCTTGAATGCAGTCGAGATGAGATCTCTTCGAAAAATGTGCGGCGTAACGATATTAGATCGAATTCGCAATGAAGAGATTCGCAAATCAACTGGCGTGAATGAGGGCGTGATTGTAAAGATGAAGAAAGGCATGTTACGTTGGTTTGGACACATAGAAAGGATGAGTGAAGAAAGATTGACGAAACAGATATACAAAGCAAAAGTGTGTGCAAGAAGAGGCAGAGGAAGGCCACGTTCCAACTACCTGGACCAAATAGATCGGACTCTCAAGGACGGGAACGTTAAGAGTACTCGAAACCGACGAGCATGTATGAAGAGACTGATGAATGTGGACGAAGCGAAAGAGGTATGTAAGTCTAGAGAGAACTGGCGCTCTATACTCTCTGCCTACCCCGTTAGGGACTCGGCGTGATGATATGTATGTATGTATGTATGTAATAATCTTGAGTAACGGCGATGGACTCGCCATTTGTCACATTGGCACCATAAATATATCAATGGCGGAAGGTGGGTGTGTGGGTACCTATACACTTCTGCCTACCCTTTCGGTGAGCCTTGTGGGAAGGCGTGAGGATAAATATATAAATAGGTATGTACAGCATACATATATATTCAAATTGTCCATTGTAGTAGTTTCGAAACGTTGTTATTGTCAAAATGAATCCAACCATAAGTACTGCCTATTTAGTGTTGAGGTCCTGACCTCGCAAAGGTCGCCTGTGTCCAGCCGATGTAATCGAAGCTCATTGTTATTAGCTCGCTGGAAGATAACTAAGCTCTTTCGAAAGGCATTCGTAATAATAAGCTCGCTCCATTGACCGTTCGGTGGCGTGAGGTCACGGCCGTCATTGACCGTTCGGTGGCGTGAGGTCACGGCCGTCATTGATCATATGTATCTGTCACTGTATCTTCAAATTATTAAATAACTGTGACCCCAGGATTTGCTCGAGCTTAGTTTGATTTAATTGGAAGTTATTCATCATCATCATCATATCATTACGCCGAGTCCCAAACGGGGTAGGCAGAGAGTTTGAAGTTGTTACTTCTAGTTCCGGAATAAAGCTAATAAAATTACTAAAAAATCTCCGACTACGAATCTGAGACTGTGAAGCTTGAGCGGGTTCGATTTCCGCTGAGGGCAGATACTTGTGTGAAGAACATGAGCATTTGTCCTTTAGTCTTTTATGTCCTATGTACATATCTAAGTATACATATAAGTATAAATATCGTGGTCAATTAGTGAGGAATTGTAAGGTATTTATTAATTTATTATTCCTCCATTCAGCAGTTTTTAGTGAGAGAGGAACCAACAAACTTTCACAATTATGAACATATATCTCCGGTTAGAGGTTGCTACACACTTTGCATATGCCTTACTCCCTAAACATTAGTTATATGCCAGAATAACTCCCTCCAAAATCGGTACAGCCGTTTCAAACACAGATAGACAGACACACAAATTTAATAAAATCATTAACATATTATTGACCGCCGAAGGTCGAACCTGCAATCTTTTTTTTGCAACGGAATAATGAAAACACTTGGCTACCACGACTCTTTTTACGGTTATTTCTTAAACATATTTAAACGATGTTCAATATTTACCTCAACACCTATAATTATGGGCCGAGAACGAAGCAATCATTGACTTAATTGGTAGCGGAGAAACGCATTTATTTAAATGGATTGCGTAAATATCGTTCGTACACATACTGATGGAGTCTGGTGGGACAGTTAGAGAGAAATATCTAGAAAACACTCCTTATGACCTAATGTGGACATGTGTACACATTAGGTCATAAGACAAGTGTACGTTCATTGCGGACAGAACCATTTGTAAATCTGATACTGTTCTGGTTACACTTTCGTTTATCCAACTAGAGTCTCATGTGTTTGTAAATCCCGGCAATGGTTGCGATCCCACAGTAGTTTTCGGTATGTCGTGATAAAGATATGCTGTCAGGATCAAAGTAATCTCCATTTATAATGTCACCCCGTCCCTTACTGGTCTGGTAAATGTTAGTTTAAGAGTTCTATTTACTGAAACTATAATTGTGGGTCTTTTTGTGTGGATGAAACGAGTCCGTAAGTAAGTAAGAATCTGTAAGTCTGGATATAGGCAGAGGGAGTGGGACGCTGATTCCACTCTCTCTGCTTATCCCTCGGCTCTCGAACTGATGTATGTATGTACAAATTTTTCAGTTTCTATCATCCACGTCTATAGATAGTGCCATCCACGAAGACGCGCCCCACTATTCTTCCCTATAGTTTATAGTGTAAGTGTGCAACCCTCCACTAATATTGAGTATTGTCGTTACACACTGATTGATGAGTGAACACGCACACTACAATTAATAGACTCGGGACATACTCCCCGCATTCCGCGTCTGCCTCAACTAGAAATTGGTGGGGCGCGTCTTCATCGATGGCAGGAGCCTATAACATCATAATTAATCAATGTTTGACATTACTCTCAAGGGTCTCACTATTCCAAGATCACGGTACAAGAGCTCTTTACAAAACCACATCAAAAAGTCAAAAGTAAAAGTCAAGGCTCCCATTTTCACGCCTTTAATGTGGTTTTGATCTACGAATGCATTATTGTACTGCAGACAGGATAATATAATGACTCATTACTTTGACATAAAGACCAATGTTCCAATTCATGTTTGATAAGAAACTCAAAGCCGCATGCATAGTCATGAGGTATCAAGACATACGAACTGCTATCTGTCACGTTGGCATCTGGTTCTCCGACGAAAAGACAGTGTTAATAACGTCTCAAATCAACATCATCCAAATTTGTCTGTATCTACATACTTTACTTTGTCTTGTTTTATGTTTCATTTTGTTATATTACGTCACGTTAACCACTTAACATAGCTTTCTTTTTCCATATACTTTTTTTTTTTTTTTTTTTTTTTTTTTATACAACTAGAGTGGCAAACAAGCATACGGGCCAGGCTGATGGAAAACGGTTACCGCAGCCTATTTACGCTTACAATACCGAAGTATCACTTGCGCGTTGCCACTCTGTGTTCGGAGAGTTATACTGTGTTGGCCGCACAATGGGACTAATCCCTCTGCTGCCAACACAATATAACAATCCTCCCCCTCCCCAAGGAGCTCATTACTGGAAACCTTATTCACCGCGTAGGAACACAACACAATAAATTGTGTTATTTGGCTACGGACTTCTATAAGGTGGAGGTCCTGCCCCAGTCGGGCAGCTCCAAATTCGAACGGGAAACCCGTTATGCCCTACCTCTCTTAAAACTTCTAGATATCTATACACCTTTAAAATCTATCCACATTTTTCTGTGCTCCTAATTAATTTGTGTGCATGCTGTCACCGCTTGTAAATGTAGTGGCATAATATTTAACAACTTGTTGTAAGGTTTTGTGTCTGCTATGTAAGTGGCCTTAAATAAATAAATAAAGCTCTGCCTACGTTCAGGGACATTTGTGGAATGGAGATGAAGTGAGATATATATATATATATATACATATATATATATACATACATACATATCATCACGCCGAGTCCCTAACGGGGTGGGCAGAGAGTATAGAGCGCCAGTACTCTCTAGACTTATATATATATGTGTTATTTTTATTTTCTAATTGGATTGGCAAAGATGTGTACGCGCCGACTCTCTGTTACATGATTATCTTATGGTCGTGAGTCTAAGTTACTTACATTTGAAACTTCCGGCCACCTTTGGCCGTGGAGTACTCTATATAGATGTAGTTACTAAGCAACTAACGAGGGAAAGTATTACCTGCTAATAAAGATATTTTGTGCATTGCATAATGTTGTCTTGGTTGCATAAAATTACTATGGTATGTTGAGGTGTCTGAGAATAGAACACTTCTTCTAGAAGTTTTATTGTGAACATATCCTCATTTCGATACAGTAAAACGAATAGCTCCAAAGATAACAAAGTATCAAATTGCTAACTACGAAACATGGCTTACTTATTAAGATGATAAGACTTAAGATGAACGTGAGACAATTTAGTCACTACTGGAACACCTGATTGATATTTTTATTATAAATTTCAAAGTAAAACAGAACATGGTTTTGAATCTATCTACAAATAATATTACCACATTACGTACTTAATAACATTGAAAAGTCCGGAGTACTCGAAATCTGCGGGCAAGTATGAAGAGATTGGTGAATGTGGACGAAGCAAAAGAGGTATGTAAGTATAGAGAGTTCTCGGCGTGATAATACATACGTACATGTATATGTACAAAAATACTTTAAGTACGGAAGTCAACTGGTACCTGAATAAGAATCTAACTCTAAATCCAGGTACCAGTCTACCAGGTGCCAGGTATAAATCGCTGTCTAGGCACCTAGAGAGAGAAATGCTCGGCTTTACACAATATAGAGCGCCAGTTCTCTCTACAAAATATAGAAGACTTATTAAACTTATGAAACTGGTGTTGTAATATGTCAACCCAAAAGACCTAGTGACGTAAGTTGCGGTAATCGCGTATCATCTGATAGACCATTTCAATAATTTCACAACTATAAGTATCAAATGAACTCCAAGTATCTCACCCATTTCCTTAATATCCGTCTAAAACGTACGTTCTAGGAAATGCAGCGTGAGTGCTACACCTCTAGCTCATAACATTGAGCAATATCCCGCGATAACTTGCCCAATCGTACCTTATTGACAGCTTATTTCACAAATCTGCGTATTTTTAATTAGTCCAGATAACCGAGAACGATTGTGCAAACGTATTGATATCTTGGCATTGTAACAGCATTATCAGATATAATATATATGTATATATATATATATATATATATACATATATATTATATCAATACGTTTGCATATATATATATCATACAGCCGTGGCGGCCGAGTGGTTCGAGCAGTTGCCTGCGACGCAAAGGTCGCAAGTTCGAATACCGACTGTACCAATGAGTTTTTCTGAACTTAAGTACAGTGATTAGTCATACCATGAGCAGAACGGTGAAGGAAAACATCGAGAGGAAACCTGCATACGTCTGAGAAGAAATTCAAAGGCGTATGTATAGTCGTGCTGGAGTAACGGCGATGGCTCGCCATCTGTCACGTTGGCACCAAATATACCTCTGGCGGAAAGTGGGTGTGTGGGTATTACCTATACACCTCTGCCTACCTCTTCGGGGACCCTTGTGGGAAGGCGTGAGGATATATTTATATTAATATATTAAACATACAAAGATAATCCAAAATAAATATATAAATTTGGTATCTTGTGACAATTCTTAAATTGTTGCTACACGCATCGTAGCAATTCCAATTAAACGTTATGACTCCAACAATTATATATACGTATGTATGAATAAGATAATTAAAGTCACCTTGAATGTGGATTAGTATTTATCACATACATACTATAGTTATCTCACGGCGTGGGATTGATGCCACGGGAATGGGCCCGGCACGTCATTGTGCGGGCATTTCCAAAGGAGTAATTAGCCGTTTTGGACCAGTGTTTATGTAATGTGATGCATTTAAAACGAAATCGAGCTTGAAACTAATTATTAATTAGTTTTTCGAAAATGTACACCATTATGATATACATATTTCTATGGTGTTCCATGTCGCAACTTCTTACAATTTCATTCATTTTGAAATTCACAGCGATGGGTCGATAGCAATGTTATTGTGCTTTGTAATTCTGTGAAAGAGGTTTGTAAGTCTACATGAGGAAGTGCACTCTACTGTCTCAGCTAACTCGATGGTATTACGTATGTTAATAATAATAATAATAATAATATATCCTTTATTGTACAAACACACACATTTACAAAAACAAACAGAAAAGACAAAGAAAAACATATAGTAGGCACAATAGGCGGCCTTATCGCAAAAGCGATTTCTACCAGGCAACCCAAGTGTAGAGAGAGATAAGAAACAAAGAAAGAAAAGGTAGGTGTGACAGTTGAGAGGATGAAATAGAAACAATTATTATAATATATAAATAACTAGCTGTCCCGCCCAGCTTTGCTCGGGTGAAAAAGTTAAATTGCCCGTAACACGATCGCAGCGCCACCTATCGGGTCCAATTGTAAATCTAAACCATTCTCGAATCCACCTTAAGACACACAGAAAGGGATAGCTTCGCACGGGTGAAAAAGGTAAAATTCCTAAAACTCGATCGCAGCGCCACCTATCGGGTCCAATTTAATATAGCCTATGTTACTCGGGGATAATGTGGCTTTCCAAAGGTGAAAGAATTTTTGAAATCGGTCCAGTAGTTTCGGAGCCTATTCATTACAAACAAACAAACAAACAAATCTTTCCTCTTTATAATATTAGTATAGACAGGCATTCTACATAAATAAATACGAAACATATACTTATATAACATACATACAATAATATATACATGTATACATGTATATAAACAAGTTAAAAAGAGAAATAGTGTTCAAATAAAAGCTTTTTGAAGGAGATTAATGTCTGTGCAAGCCTGATGTTCCGGGGCAACGAGTTCCAAAGACGGACAGCTTGCGCAGTGAAAGACTTGGAATAGGAAGAAGAGGTGAAGGTAGGAGTTTTAAGGACAAGTTCTCTTGTTTTAAGGAGTAGGTGCAGGTTGGAAAAAATAAATTCAAAGCGTTCCTGAAGATATCTGGGGGCTCTAGGATCAAACAAAGTTTTGTAAAGAAGTGATAGGATATGAGTATTCCGGCGAAGTCGGATGGGTAGCCACTTGAGCCTACGGCGAAATTCAGAAACGTGGTCATATTTGCGTAATCCAAATACGAACCGTATGCAGAAATTTTGAAGGCGCTCAAGCTTGTTAAGTTGCTCCTCGGTAAGGTCAAGATAGCTGACGTCAGCATAGTCAAGGATAGTAAGGAGCAATGCTTGGGATAGCTTAATTTTAGCGTCCATAGGCAAGAAATTACGAAGGCGTCTAAGGGACCCCGCGGCTGCAAACATCTTCCGACTTACCTCTGCAACCTGAGGTGCCCAAGATAGAGATTTGTCAAGAAGTATGTTATTCTATATGTTTTTTTATACGAGGGTGGCAACACGCATGCGGTCCGCCTGATGGTAAGCGTTAACCGCCGCCTATGAACGCTTGCAACACTAGGGGTATCGCTGACGTACTGCCAACCCTGCAGGAATCTTTTCACACCCTTCTTGAAGAATTCCATGCTGTTATCTCCAGGGAAAACCTCAACGGGGAGCTTATTCCACAGCCTGAACTTTCAGGTTACAAGGTACGGGAAACTATTTTAAATAATTATTTGGTTAATACCGTGCGGTCTCCGATAATTATTTGGTTAATACCGTGCGGTCTCCGATAATTATTTGGTTAATACCGTGCGGTCTCCGATAATTCACGTGTACACAGATTATGGTAACCCTTCACTATGAAGTAAACCCAAGGATGTTTGTCTATTTGTATCGTCGTTGAATTTTTATATATATTTACACTGAGACAGTATGTTAAAAAATTATTACTCGCAATATAAAATAATAACCCTTCAAATAGTGATAAGGTAAACTGCCAACGTGTCGTATGAGCCTGAAGGCTTGTCATATATCACCGCCCAATGATTTATCACGCTGGTCGTCGGCTCGATGGCACTGCGTAATGATACGGCTGCCTCATGACATATAAATCGCTTGACATTTCTGCAGTAAACTTATTTAGGACAGGGAAAACTGTACATTGGATTTTAAGACTAGTTGTGCCCTGACGTTTCACCCGCGTTAAGAGCAATTTTTTTATTAGACTTGTCTACAATATATGTATTTATTTCACCGACCATTATCACTGTGTCAAATTTCATTCAATTACATTCATCCCTTCTGTCGTGATGGATTGACAAACATCCTCACAAAATTTTTTATTTATAATATTTCGCATTTATGTAATTTCGCGTTTATGATATTTCGCATTTATGATATTTTTAAAGGGACGGCCTTAATGTGTTCTTGTACATGTTATGTATTTTTTTTTACTTAAGTGATAATTTCTAGAATTAACTTTTATTAGAAGTCGCCTAGTGGTTCGAGTTGGATTGGAAGTTCAAATTCCTTTATTATATTCAAAGTTTAACTTTATGTTAACAATAACAAAAATTAACGATATTAACAGTAAATGACAGTAGTTATAGAAAAAATATTCCCGAAATCCCAAATCGGTATCCCGCTTATAAACAATATCAGTGTTAAATTAGCCAATAATCTATTTATGTGTTAAATTTCACCCAATTCCGTTTAGCCGTTTTGGAGCTATTGAGTGACGAACTTTCACATTTATAATATTATTCGTAGGATTTATTGCATACAATTCTGAACATATTTATATATGTCTGTGACATAGTTTTGGCGATGAAATATTCACGAGGTCAAGCAGAAGCTAACCAAATGCGTGTGTCGTAGGTCTGCGAAACTTATGGCGAACCACTTATATTCACAATAATATATAAAGCATATTTTAACATATTAAAACCGAATCACTTACGCTTTTAAACAGAGTATTTCGACCAATATGCACCTAATCTGATAACACTAATATATCTTCACGCCATTCCGAACTAAGGGAGTTCAGGGTGGCGTGGGACAAGGGTCCCCGAAAGGGTGGGAAAAGATATGTAGGTATTAGCCACTTTCCGCCAGAGGTATATTTTATGGGCCAACGTTTGATGGCGAGACCATCGCCGTTACTCAACCAAGATGCGCCTTTGAATTTCTTCTCAAACGTATACAAGTTTCCTGTCGATACTTTCCTTCATCGTAAAGCTCGTGCTCAAAATATCGATAGTAAATATCGATTGTTTTCTGAAAAAAATATAAAAAAATATCTATATTTTGATTTATCGATAATTTTTCCCATCCCTATGTGAATCTATTTTCCCCGTTTTTGTGACTATCCCGGTCTCCCAAGGATGACTTAAAAAACTTTCCTGTATTTCGTCACGATGTATTCCTTCACCCTTAAGCTTGAGGTCATCACTATACATAAGTAGGAAAATTACTAGACCACTGGATTCAAATCTTCAATCTCGACTTTTGAAGTGAAATTATTTGGCCTTAATAACAAGTAAGAATGGATCAGCACTAGTGAACTATACGCTAATGGAGAGCACCCAAGCCGCGGCTCAAGACCGAGTGAGCGGCAGGAAGGCATCTTCGCTTAATGTCAAGGTACTTACCCTTCCAAAATGTTGTTTACCAACACGTAAACAAAACGTTTGTGTACGAATTTTGTATTTAATTGGACTGATATAAAATACGTCCGTTATTTAAATCCGGTCGCTATGCTCAAACCTATTTGCAGGTTTGTAAGCCTCCGAGGGAAGGTCTCGGAAGATGGGTCTCCGAAGGGGTAGGCAGAGAAGATTTAGCACCTACTCTTCGCCGGAGAATTATTTAGGTGTGTGACAGATGGCGAAATCTCCGACTTTTCTCAAGCACTATACATGCATGCGTCTTTCTTCTCAAACGTATTAATGTTTCCTCTCGACGTTTTCCTACACCATAAAGCTCGTGGTGTGCCTAATTACTGTACTTAAGTTTAGAAAATCATATGCATGTATTCGTAATAAAATAATCTGACTCATTGATAGAAACTCTATGTTTTACAGCGATGTATCTGAGCACAGTGCTCGAATCCAATTGCCAAATGCAATTACAATCCGACCGTTCCCTTGACCTCTCTCCCAACTCTTCTGAGCAACATATCTATACGAATACAATCCTATATAACTGAAACTTGTTTGTTTGTTTAAAACTCAGTAACTACTAATTCGATTTGTAAAATTATATTTGCTTTACATAGCCCGTTTATACACAAAGGCATAGACAAATTATATAATATAACATTATGACCAATAAAAGCGGAGCATCAATGAAAAATGTTGCAAAAAATTGGGCTTAATGTATGTGCTTTAAAAAAATCATTTACGCGAGTGAAACCGTCGGCTATAGCTGGTATATTATAAAATGTAACACCATTGTACCAGGAGTACAATACTCAAGGTGAATGTTTACTCTATTCAATCACGATATGGTTCATCGTGAGATTCGTTTCAAAATAACCCTTGAAGATTATTCCCATCATTTGACCCCCAGTGTTTTAATTATATATTTTGAAATACTTATTCGCCGTTGTGGCCGAATGGTTCTAGCAGTTGCCTGCGACACAAAGATCGCAATATCGAATCCCGACTGTACCAATGAGTTTTTCTGAACTTAAGTACAGTGATTAGTCACACCACGAGTTTGATGGTGAAGGAAAACATCGAGAGGAAACCTGCATACGTCTGAGAAGCAATTCAAAGGCGTATGTATAGTCGTGCCTGAGTAGCGGCGATGGACTCGCCTTCTGTCATCTTGGCACCTAAAATATATCTCTGGCGGAAAGTGGGTGTGCGGGTATTACCTATACACCTCTGCCTACCCCTTCGGCGACCCTTGAGGGAAGCTCGTGGAGTGACTAATTACTGTACTTAAGTTCAGAAAAACTCATTAGTCTCTACTCACTATCACTCAGTTTTAAATATGATGGATAAATTTTTATTTTTAAAACATTTTTAAGTATGTTTCGGATTGTCAATAAAAAACGCACGGCAATTTGCATGTAACTTATAAGCTTATAAAAATAAGATAAAATATATATGTATGTATATGTTTGTACGTATATCAATACAACTTTGTACAAAACGTAAAACCAATAAAAATAAATTGTAATTTATTCTTATTGCATTTGTTTTCACGTAATAAAGTAAGTGTGAATAATTAAATTGAATTCATAAAATGGAAAGAAGTAAGTAATATTTAATATGGGGTCACTTCCTGTGCCAAATGCATCATTGCGAAGTACGGAAATTGCATAGAGGTATAATTTCGAGAAGTATATTTTTTTTCTACTTCAGACGTACTTAGCTGTTACAAGACTTTTGAGTGGCTTGTTGTGTGACCTCTAACGTGTTGTGAAATGTCTAATGCCCCGTGAATAAGTGTTGCATTCGTTCTAATGAAAATAGGTATAAGGGCCAAGCTGTGCCCTGCTGTTTTACCCGCGTAATAATCGATTTCAATCGTTTTTTTTTTAAATAGTAAAACGTATCTTATATCCTTTCCAATATCTTAGAAGATATGTGTACAAAGTTTCATGACGATCGGTTAAGTAGTTTTAACGTGAAAGCGAAACAAACTTATATTCACATTTATAATACGAGACGTCGACTATGGATTGGAGTTTAAAAAGTATTCGATGCTTATTAGTAAAATAAACAATATCAACGTTATCAGCATTGCTATACAACCTGGCAATGCTACCAGCCTCCTTGGCACCCCCTCGAGGTGCGTCCTGATAGATGGTTTTCTTTTTTTAAATTTTAATGATCTTAATACATTATTTTTCTTTCCTTTCAGTTATTATTCCCACACAGTACAGTACACCCACGTTAAACCAGAGATATAATATAATATAGGTGCCAACGTGACAGATCGCCAGTCCATCGTCGTTGCTCAAGTACGTATAACGTATAAAGCTTGTATAACGGGGAGTGTTCTGCAGAATTGTTCGATATGATGCCCACTTCCACCTTCTACCACCGCACCTCTCGCCATCGACGGGGAATTCATCCCCATACCTTGGAACCACAAAGGTCTCGCACTGTGCGCTTCCAAAGAAGTTTTCTTCCGCGAACGCTCAGGCTGTGGAATGAGCTCCCCGTTGAGGTTTTCCCTGGAGAGTACAGCATGGAGTTCTTCAAGAAGGGTGTGAAAAGATTCCTGCAGGGTCGGCAACGCGCGAGTGATACCCCTGGTGTTGCAAGCGTCCATAGGCGGCGGTAACCGCTTACCATCAGGCGGACCGCATGCTTGTTTGCCACCCAAGTGGTATTTTTATATAAAAAATAAAAAAAAAAAAAAAAAAAAACGTCTAAAGATACGCCTTAAATTGTTTTTCAGAGAAAAACTCATTTTACAGTCGGAATCCGAACTTGCAAACTTTGTGTAACAACTCGGCCACCGCGGCCAACTCATTCGAAATATATTCAACACAGCCTATGTTACATAAATGGTTGGCCTTCTGGTTCGTTACATACGTACTATATCTCCCTGCGTTGTGTACTAATGGATGTGGAGTCTATTCCCGACCATTGCAACGTTGTCTATGCAATATATTTATATGTACTTTTAGGTACAGTGCACGTGTTTATTAACCATTTAGTAATCGTGTTTTGCTTAGTTGATTATGCGTTACATGGAAATATTTAGATTTAGCTTCATATTTTTAGTTAAGGCCGGGTTTGTTGAGATTCATTTAACTACTTGATTGATTCGAAAATTCTTTACCCAATAACATGTTATAGCAAAGATTTGTTGAATCAGTGAATAAAATTGTTCGCGGGTGTAACTGCGGGGCGCAGCTAGCTAATGTATATATTTACATCTTAGATACTTTACATGTATATATATAGAGAGAAAAACCAATAACCTCGAATATAATAAGTGTGTCATTGTCGCCATGCGCAGACTGTGCTATTAGGCATCGCTCAGCAACTATTTGAATTATTCAATTATACATAATAATAATAATATAAAGACAGCCTTTTTATTCGTTTGAACGCTCTACTAGTTACTATGTAGGCTATATAATTAAGCTCCACAGCAAGCAATCTCCCAAGCAAATGCCTCGCAAACTGGGCGGTTTCAAAGGTTTCCTTCCACGAAAGCTCAGGCTGTGAAATGAGTTGAGGTTTTCCCTGGAGTGTACAGCATAGAGTTTTTCAAGAAAGGTGTAAAAAAGCACTTACAGGTATGCAAGTAAAAGCAAGCAGTCCACCTGCTGTAAATAATAGAAAATGCTTCTACCCAAAGGAGTGGTATTGTAATCACAATAACTGAGTTAATTCCACTTATACGTGAGTGAAGTCGCGGCGCACAATTATATTTGAATTTACAGCACGACCGCAAATCACACGATCCAAACCGCAAGCAGTAACTAGCAAGAGTAGTGTGTGCCCAAAGGTTGCGGAATAGTGCCATCTTGCGAAGGTCATCATGCGCTACTTTTGGAACTTTGAGATCGTTTAGTTGCGAGCTGTTGTGTCTACAATGATAATTCTGATTGCGGCTGTAGTGTGGAATCGCTGGCATTGCATTAATCAAACTTTTGGCATAGACTTTCTGGGCCGCTATCCACCCAATATAAATCGGCTGTTATCAACCCACTGCACGGCAACGGACTCGCAAACACGCTAATGTTTCCAGTCCTGTGTCAATCACAAACACTGCCTTCCAGCCACCGCGACCCGACGCGACTTGTCTGACCTTCGAGATGGTTGTATAACCCTCCTAATACTACTAATACCACTATACTTGACGAGTTTTAACGGCATCTTTCGCCTAGAATGTTTTTTTATACAACAAGTTTGGCAAACAAGCATATGTGTATTCGTAGACCCTTAAGGCTCGTTGCCTGCAACACAATGATTGCAAGTTTCAATCCCAACTGTACCAATGAGTTTTTCTGAACCAAAGTACATTGATAAGTCACATCCTGCATACGCTTGAGGATAAATTTTAAGGCGTATGTATAGTCGTGCTTGAGTTATGGTTAGTGCCGTTATGGACTTGCCATCGGTCATGTTGACACCGAAAATATATATCCGGCGAAAAGTGGGTGTGTGGGTATACACACCTGCCTACCCAATCGGCGACTCTTTTGGGAAGGTATCAAGATATATAAATTGTATGATCAATAAATAAATGCATCGAAAGAACAGTTGCAATCTGCTTCTTTAATAAAGATCTAAGTAATCAGACCTTAAACTTTATGTACTTAAAAAAAAATTATGATCTATATATTTTCCTAGAATTGTTAAATCTGAAGGTGAAACGATTAAACAAAAAATACTTATAATATTCGGTAAATAATATTTATTTATTGAATTGTCACTCAAATACATAATTTATGCTAATGTTTCGTCAAAACCAATATGATTTTATTTCCTCCTTTATTAGAGGGAAGTATTAGTGTTTTAGTTTCAAACTGCAGTAGAAGTATACCTTTGTATACACCTTGAATAAATCGCACACGTTACGAAGAAGTGTACTGAGAATAGTTCTCTACGTATTTTACCGCAAAATATAAAAGCTGAATCTGATATAAATTATATTTATAATAATAGTATGTTTATAAAATACATATATTATTTTTATTATAGAGTGGATTGTGTTATTGTAAAATAAAGTTATAAATAATAAAGATAAGCACGCGCGTTGATGTCTTTTGTTCGTACACAGCAACACGTTACGCCACTAGGTCAATTATTTTTTGCCACTACTACCGCATTTTTATAAGCACATTATGATTTTACGATTTTAGTATCAGTGTAAATATATTGGGAGTACAAATAGATACATATATACTAAATAGAATAAAAATAGCCGTGGTGGCCGAGTGGTTCGAGCTTGCCTGCGACGCAAATGTCGCAAATTCAAATCCCGACTGTACCAATGAGTTTTTCTGGACTTAAGTACAGTGATTAGTCACACCACGAACTTTACGGTGAAGGAAAACATCGAAAGGAAACCTGCATACGTCTGAGAAGAAATTCAAAAGGCGTATGTAATAGTCGTGCTTGAGTAACGGCGATGGACTCGCCAACTGTCACGTTGGCACCTAATATACCTCTGGCGGAAAGTGGGTGTGTGGGTATTGCCTATACACCTCTGCCTACCCCTTCGGGGACCCTTGTGGGAAGGCGTGAGGATATATTATTATTATTATATTAAAAATACATATACACTCAATAGATGAGGTAAGTGGCGATGTGGGTACTATCTACCACATCTTGCAATGCATACGCACTTGATGCAACATCAAGCAACTCCTACATATATTAGGTATTTAAGTATATTTTTTTCCAACTATCTCAAGTTATACAACAAGTCGCCCGACGTGAATTGACAGCCATTTTTTTGTACACGACAATTTACAGAGACTCAAAGGTCGACACGAAAAATTCACTTCCGTGTTCAGGAAGAGAGACTAGGCACGCTGCAGCCGCCTGTGGAACCTTTGCGCCTCCCCTTGACATTCGATGCAATATCCGTGACAGTTAGTTGCGGTATTTAATATTTGAACAAAACTTTTACAAATTAGATGTAAGTATGTATACATTTTTTTGTGTTGTGTTCCTACGCGGTGAATAAGGTTTCCAGTAATGAGCTCCTTGGGGAGGGGGGAGGATCGTTACATTGTGTTGGAAGCAGAGGGATTAAACCCATTATGCTGTCAACACACTATAACTCTCCGAACACAGAGTGGCAACGCGCAAGTGATACTTCGGTATCGTGAGCGTAAATAGTCTACGGTAACCGTTTCCCATCAGGTGGACCGTATGCTTGTTTGCAACTCTTGTTGTACAAAAAAAAAAAACTTAATAATCACTAGTATAATTTATTCATACCTAAAAAATGGGGTAAGCAGAGGTGTAAAACAATCATTTGCAATTACGACTAACGGATATCTTTCGCGGCGTTGTCGGTCTTCCACGTATCCACATGGCGTTTAGGAAAATTATTGAACGCTAAGTTGAGGAACCATAGTACACCACATATTCAAACACTCGAACTGCCAAATACACTAGTACAAGAAAATTCTGCGTCCGATCGATTTGATCGTGGTGTTTGAACGTGGCCTTCCTCTGCCTCGTCTTGCACACACTTTTGCTTTGTATATCTGTTTCGTCAATCTTTCTTCACTCATCCTTTCTATGTGTCCAGAGATATATTTTAGGTGCTAACGTGATAGATGGCGAGTCCATCGCCGTTACTCAAGCACGACTATACATACGCCTTTGAATTGCTTCGCAGACGTATTCAGGTTTCCTCTCGATGTTTACCTTCACCGTCAAGCTCGTGGTGTGACTAACTGTACTTATGTTTCGAAAAACTCATTGGTACAGTCGGGATTCGAACTTGCGATCTTTGTGTCGCAGGCAACTACTCGAACCACTCGGCCACCACGGCTTTATTGAGGATTATTTTTTAGGAATAGATAGAACTAGTCAAGTTTAGTCTAGAGAGAGCTGGCGCTGTACTCTCTCTAATACCTCGATAGGGACGTGATACTATTATAATGATGGTTGTAAGTATTGTAACCAACGAAGTTTAAGAGAGGTAGGGCATAACGGGTTTCCCGTTCGAATTTGGAGCTGCCCGACTGGGGCAGGACCTCCACCTTACAGAAGTCCGTAGCCAAATAACACAATTTATTGTGTTGTGTTTCTAAGGTAATGTTTAAGGTAAGGTAAGGTAATGTCAATAAGGTTTGTAAGGTGAATAAGGTTTCCAGTAAAAAGCTCCTTGGGGAGGGGGAGGATTATCATATTGTGTTGGCAGCAGAGGGATTAGTCCCATTATGCTGCCAACACAGTATAACTCTCCGAACATAGAGTGGCAACGCGCAAGTGATACTTCGGTATCGTGAGTGTAAATAGGTTACGGTAACCGTTTCCCAGCAGGTGGGCTGTATGCTTGTTTGCCACTCATGTGGTATATAAAAAAAAAAGTTAGTAAAATTAAAAAAATACGTTTTTTTTCATAATTTTCTTAACCGGCCAATGACACGGCTTGCCACAATGATCAACGTGCACAGTGACAGTTATACATTACGATCTCGCATCAAGTTATTACGGGTAACATCACGTATGTAACATTACGTTTATAAACTTGCTAAGTAATGAGTAAGTGAGTGTTAAGTTGAGCCCTCATTTCCACCGCGATGACAATCATCGTACGGCAGTTACGACACGATCACACGAGCAACAAAAACCACAGACGCCTTACACACTTTACGACATAGAATTGGCATGCTGTGGTTAAAATAGATTAAAGCTATATACGTGTCTAGTCGAATGGGTGCGTGTAAATCTATAGAGAACTGGCATTCGAGTTCGACCCTCTAGTTTCTTCGTTAGGACCTTGATGATTTGTATGTATTGAAAAGCTTTGTAAGCAGATACGTATGTCCCTAGTACATTCTATATAACAATTGTAGCGGTATGTTGAACTTTTAACTACGCTACGTTGTTACGCAAATTTAATTTTAAATTGTATATTATTATAATTGGATCGTTTGAATTAATGCATAGGATTTCTGGACTAATATCAATTATTATAAAAAAAATACCTTTTAAGCGATTAAATTTGTGGCTTTTTCCACATTCAGCAGATACCTTGAAAGCCAACATTCAATTCCGTGTGTATGTGCGACGCGACCAAACTGTCGGTTGGGGGAAAAATAATCCGGTTTAGTCCGCATTAATCCAGTTAAGTGCACACCTTGCGAAACAGCTAGGGTATAGATTAGCAATTGACATTTGGTGTTTTTGTGTTATGGTGCAAGCAATTTCTCAAAAGTAGTACATATATATATATATATATATACATATATATATATATATATATACATATATATACACGACTATCATACATACTCACATATTGCGGAACTATCGCTTGAGGAAAAACCAAACTCCTTTTACTATTATTCAAAGTATATAATCAGTCTTGTCTTGTTAACATTCAGTTTCGGCGAACGGTAATGAGTAATCAGGATTTTTTATAGAAATGGGATCTGTATTCTACCCTGATATAGAATAGAACAGAATAAATAAATAATAATAAATGACTAATACCTTGGCACTATTCCACACAAATTGACATAGCCCCAACTTAATCAAAGCTTGTGTAATGGTAACTAGATAATCAGAAACGAGCATTACCGTAAAGGAATACATCGAGAGGAAGAAATTCAATGACGTATGTATAGTCGTGTCGAACTACCTAAAATATATCTCCGGCGGAAAGTGGGTGTGTGAACTCTTATGGGAAGGCGTGAGAATAAAAATAATTCGATATTCTATATACCTTATCGACCTAAAACGCAAGTCACCAAATTGCATAACTCCTTTCAGTATTTCCAATAGTGATGCATATATTTAACAACGAAACAACCCAGACATGTAGTACACAATAGTTGTACAAAGCCTCCGTATAACCACACAAATATCTAGATGGATTCCAATTACGATACTTGTCAATGACATTGACAGTCAGACATGTCCTATTGTGCAATAATTGGTGCTATTGTAATGGACTTGAAGAGATAGTGTTAAACTGTTACAATTGATCATATACAGAAAATATAGATACCGACCGATTGATTAGCTGAGTGATCTGGGCTCTCTAAAGCTAGTGATCGCTGGGTCTATTTCCGATTGTTTTAAATATTATAAGTCGCTTTTGATACCAAATAATAAAGCAATTTTTACATTAAATACGTTAGAATGTGTAACAAAATTATTTAAAGAACGCTTATTAATTACGTCACTTTTATTAATTTACGCTCTACTCTCTCTGCCTAGGAAGTACTAGTCGAATAACTTTGAGGTTAGACAGAGGTGTGTAGGTAGAATCCACGAACTCACTTTCCGTCGAAGATATATTTAGGTGCTAGCACGACAGATGGCGAGTCCATCGCTTACTCAATCACCTCTATACATACGACTTTGAGTTGCTTCTGAGAGATATGCAGGCTTACTCTCGACGTTTTGCTTCACCTTAAAGCCTGTGGTGTGACTAATCACTGTACTTAAATTCAGAAAAAACTCATTGGTACATTGATTACATACTTTGCATTGCAGGCAACTTGAACCACTCCGCCACCGTTTCTTTTCATCACCGGAGATATGTTTATGTGGCAGATGGTGAATCAATCGCCATCTTTTTCAAGATTTCTGTTGTTCTGGTTTCAAGCTTTCAAGTAAGATATTAAATAAATGCAATATTTAAGATTAAAGTTTCATAAGTCATGGGATATATGTAGATATATATTTACTGGAATGTAAAACTGGACTTAATTTATTCAATATAATAATAATAATACTTATATATTAGATTAAAGTTATATTTCATAATGTATCTCTATTTGTGATAATGACGCCGGAACTTAGCAAACGAAATCAGCACGCAATGTTACTTTTCAGTTGAAGTAATAGATTCATTTAAATGGCAGAGAAAACCGTCAACCGTCAACTGTTAACCACAGAATAAAATAAATATAAAAAAAGTTGCGTCGTCTGTCGCGTAATAGC
This sequence comes from Drepana falcataria, assembly GCA_945859725.1. NCBI lineage: Eukaryota > Metazoa > Arthropoda > Insecta > Lepidoptera > Drepanidae > Drepana > Drepana falcataria. The sequence continues at coordinate 473,430 of OX243941.1, read as the reverse complement.
GTTACAAAAGGGTTATCATAGGACAAATAAACTGTGCTTTTTATGTCTCGACCTTTCAGAGCTGGTATTAATGGTTTCACGATTGATTGCGCGAGAAATAACGGTGGACTAATGGATTCGCCTTAATCTTCATTACTCCCACAAGGGTATCTGAAGGGGTAGACAGAGGTGAATAGGTAGTACCCATACACCTACTTTCCGCCAGAGATATATCTAGGTGCCAACGTAACCATATAAGGTAAATTAATCTTATCTGACATTTCCAGCATTTCCTGTTGAAGGATCTAAAATTTACAAATAATCATTTCAGTAATGTTTTAATTTCTGATGTGAAATTAATAGTCTCTCCCGTCCTGTTAGCCTTAATAATATTTCAATGATATATACCAGTGCAGCCAAGCTCTAGTGCTCATAAACTAGCAATGCCTAACCCCACAGGAGTTCTAACCCCAGATAAGACCTAAGAAGTTCCTGGCAGGATAGACGCGGTTTTGGCTTCGTCATTGACATAAAAAAAAACCTTTGCGCTTCCGAGTATGTTCAATTACTTGTATTTGTTATCTAACAACTTTGCCAATACATCTGTAATGGTCAAAGCCAGACGTACCCAAACACAAAGGGTAAACCACGTACAGTTCACGCAGTGGGCCACAGTGTTGCGTGATAGTGTTGGGTAACCCAGCTCCATAGATATCAGGGTGAAATCAATTAGACTCGGCGTTATGGCGATTACGCTTGTGTTTGATGGTCTTGTCTTACGTTTGTTAAGAGAAAGCAATTGAATTGAAGATACCGTCAAAAATTCACCTACAAGTTTCCGAAGATAAAGACAGAGGTGCCTTAATTAAACTGCCATTATGACAGTTGGCAAGCACGACAATACATACGTATTTGTATTTCTCATGAAATCTATTTCCTTACCATATTTTTTTGTGTAACTTAGTCGAAAAACAAAACAATTGATGTACCCGTACTAAGCTACGGCGTGGTTGCTCTTCCTCCAAATATCTATCTAAATTAAATACATATTACATACTAGCTGTCCCGCCCAGCTTCGCTTGTCTGAAAAAGTTTAAAAGTCCAATTTTGAGATGTAAGCAATCCTATCTTTTAAGTTGGATCAAACTGCACACGGTGTGCAAATTTGATTGAAATCGGTTAAGTAGCTTAGGAGCCCATCGCGGACAAACAACGTGACACGTAACTTATATATTTTTTTTCGAGGTTATACTATTTATTTACAATAACAACAATTAATAATATTTACAAAGAACAGTTGAAACTAACTACTTACAGATAAAATATTTGCCCCAAATCGGTATCCCGAGGCAACGTGCCAAGAAGACTAGCAGCATTGCCACGCTGGATAGCAATGCTGATTCTCTGAGCGAGATATGTTCCAGCCCGCCTGTCACGAGAGGTCTCGACTAGACGGCGCGAGACCTCTTTAAAAAGATAGTGAGCCTCAGGACCCCAAGGCCCCAGAGTTTCAACCGCAAATGCAGCAAATATGTAACCTGACCCGAGACAGGCATACTTGCGGCGCTTGAGGCACTCCTGCTGAGCAGCAGCGGCGCCGGCCGCCACCGATGTGTCAGGAAGATGGGAAGGAGCCAGTGTATCTACACACGTAGCGTCCCACACTAAGGGCGGACCCATCCTCCATGGCATCAGCGACATACCGTCCGGCCTCCGGCCATCGCCGCGAGCGAGACCGACTGGTTCCAGCACAGCAGGCACGCCGGCGCTGACCAGAGCCCGGCGTATCAAGTCATTTATGGAGGAATGACGTGATATCCGGCCGGCACTGCTGATGCAGGATAGAGCATTAAGATATTTCGGGACTAAATAACAAAAACAACAATATAATAACAAACCTAGTTTTTATACATTGATACATGAGTATGTATCAATGTATTATGTGTCTTAATGTGATGCTATCTATAAGGGTGTCTCTGTAAGGCTTCAGTGTTGTATCAACATCTGTGGATACATCCAAACCAACTTCGTATAACAAAAGTACACCTACCTTAACGAACAGTGTTGCAATATAATTAATGTGTGAATTACAGGTCGTGCACGGTCTATTAAAATGGTGATTTATTGTTGTACTAATTTTATTATTCGCCTATCACTTTGGGGACTTCAGGACTACTAATATTTGCACTTACTGTGAGCCTGGTACATTCCACTACTGGCAAAGTCCTACTAACAACGTGAACCTACCTTTACCTCTGGAACGCACGGATTCAGGACACCTCATCTTTACTGTTTCTGTTATGAGAGCTTGGTATGTCTAACGCACGTTGGCACCTAACAATATATCTATGGCGGAAAGTGTGTGTGTGAGATGGTTCTGCTACCTAACCCTTGGGGACTCTTGTGGGATGGCGTGAAGTTATTATTATAAGTTATGTTCTAGTTTGTTTAAAACAGGTCAGATGCATCATTATTAAAACTACTCGGCAATAATTACTATCTTGAAACGAATCCTTGTCGTATATGTTGTCCTCGTCGTGAGGTGTCTCAAAAGTATGTTGACATTAAATGTATCATATCTCGTATATATGTTTTTATTAAGACGAATTACGAAGGTCGGAGCCGGAGGATCCAAAAAAAACCAAATTACTTTAAATATATTTAATTAAACTTTAAATTTAATCTAATTTACAAAGGTGTGAATGCTACCGATGCTAGGCTAACAATGACAACATGATTTAATTAATACTCATACATTGGATACATAAAGGAATAAGATTACAGTAAGTTTCCGTAGAATAAGCTGACTCGGCGCATCGTGTGTCCGACGTATCGTGGGACCTCACGAACCGTGGGAGCCATGTCCCGTGAGAGCCATGTAGTATCAGGAATATGGAAACTGAAGTCAGCAGTTTCCATATGTTGCTATGGCGTAACACCTCCCCCTTCAGAACGGCATCTATTTTAGAACTTTGAGAGAAAATGTTGCCGGAGCTTTCGGCGAAGTCGTGGGTTCCTCAGCATCTTCATAATGTGAATTTCCCGTTTTGATCTTCTGAGTTCTCGTAGGATGTTTAATGTATCGACGTATAGATAGTATGGCTCCAATTATAACTGCGCTGAGAAGTATGATGTAGACTGGTATCGTGGTGTGATTAACGATATCAGATGCTGTGTGATCCAGGTGTATCGAAGGCTGCAGCATTAACTTGTCTTGATATTCGTGGAGATCTCTGAGATCGATGGAGTTCAATTTTAACTGTGGTGGTGTTAGCGTGTTTGCAATGTCAGATTTCATTGAAATTTTCATAATTTTTAGAGGTTGTCCCTCTATTCTATCATAGTTATTACTGATAACTACTTCTTCTGTATTCAGGGAACAGCTGATTGGGATTGTGATTAAGAAGCTTCCTTGTACCGTGTTGTAGCTCTCGTGTCCACAGACAGTGTGAATTTTCGTCGGGTGAGGAAACGAAACAACGTAATGTCTCTCGTCAAGGCGGTCCACGGCTTCTTTTGATAGCTTGATAGTAGTCATCACGCAGGATGGATCCAGGGACTGGTTGTTGATGAGATTCTGGATGCAATCTGGTTGCGCCTGGATTTGATGCTTTATACTTTCTTCGCATAGGAATTTCTCGTTATACTTCGGGCATTCTGCCTCTATGTACATGAATGCTTGCCTGTTACTTGCTATTAAAGGATAGGGAGGTATGATGGACAAGTTATTTCTATTAGGAAGGATGGCTAGTCTATACAAATCGTAACTTTTAGGTGATACTATGGGAAACTTTAAAGTTATAACTATACGTTTGCCTGAGAAATAGTAGCCCGGCTTAATAATATTATAATAGTCTCTTAAATCTATACCTAAAATATGACCTTGAGGGTAGATTAATTCTAATTTATCCCTCATTTTGGCTAATACATCTACACTTACTATAGAATGGTGTGTGCTTGATGCACGCACAAAACTTAAAATATTCTCTAATCTAAAAAGTTCTGTCATAATATCATCTGCATTTTCTGAGATGATTATTAATAATTGGGCAAATTTTGCGTACTTAATAAGACTTGTATCTCTATGTGCCTCGCTGTTTAAAAGAAGCTCTAAAGTAGTATTAATCATTTCTTGATTTTGAACTATCTGTGTGATAACCTTACTGTGGTGTGCCATCCAATCTTTACTTAGACTTATGTGGTTATTAAACTCATGCGTTATTTTTGCTTGATTACTATCCAACACTTTTATAGCGTTGTCATATTTAATCGCGTCCGAGTAATCCAGGTTGCCAGTTATGCTCTTAATAACGGAACCTAGACCATCAATAAGACCTCTTTTATTGCGACGGGGTTTTAAACTACTTAAGTGACTTAATATTTTCTGGAATTTATTATTTAAGTACTCAATTTGTAATTCATATAAAGTAAAGGTGTCATTTTCAAGTCTAGTCTTATAGTCAGAAAGCTGAGTTTGCAAGTTGTCAATTTGTTCTTCGATATTGTCCAGTTCTACGTATTGAAGGAAAGTATGATAATGTGTAATTAATGTAGCGGGTCCTAACTTGAATGGTAAAAGTCCAGGTCCATCGTCTAAGCTTTCAAGTTTTATCTCTTGAGCTTCCAGCATTGTCATTTTGGTCAGGGTCAGAAGGAACCTGTAACAAGTTTGATGAGTTAGGAACTCTTTTAAGACGTGACTTAGCTACTGGGCCGCGCTTTTTTGAAGTATATATGTGTACTGGTAGATTGGCTAAAACTGTATCCTGGGTGTAGCGCGGAGCAAGTTTTTGTCGGCTAGCCAATGGATTATTAATAAAAACAGGTTGGTTCGTTTGATATTCAATTTCAGGCTCGCGGGTCTTGTTACGGTTTTCTATTAAAGTCGTTCGATTAGATAGTGCGGTTTCGTTTATTAAGTTATATACCGTCTCCATTTGCTCACGATGAGTCCTAATATACTGTTGTAATAAATGCTTAGTGATGTCCATGTCAACTGGGTCTCTGGGGTCAAAATGTCCGTTAATTAGGTCATAAGGTCGGCACTTCGTGAAACTATGCACAGAGCTGTTGTATGCTAAGATAGCGTAAGGCATAATATTTATAATTGGCTCATCTTTCTGTCGAAGTTTAAGAATACGGAGATGTTCTAAAAGAGTTGAGTGAAGTCTTTCGATATTGCCGTTATCATTAGGTGCGTTAGGCAATGTCCTATGGTGAATTATCTTATGCAATTTAGTGAATTCAGAAAATGGTTCGTTGGTGAATTCAGTGCCGTTGTCAGTTACAATAGTCAGTGGGAGGCCGTGATGAGTACAGTAGCGAAGCAAGCTTTGAATTACGCTTACGGCTGTCCCGTCAGGAAGGTGGTATGCCTGTCCGTATTTGGAGAATACGTCAACGAATGTCAAATATTTTTCGTTCTGAGCTGTGAATAGGTCAAGATGGATAATCTCAAAAGGTTTTGTCGCTGGCGGAACTATATTAAATCTCTGCTTAATGGGATTTCTGTCATATTTAGCTTGACCACATACAGTACAGTCGTTAATGAATTTTGTTATATGGTCCCTCATTTTAGGCCAATAATATTTATTCGAAAGAGACAAGTAACATTCATTAATGCCCCGATGGTTAGTTTTACCATCGTGGTAGTTACGGATTAGTTCCTGCTGTCGAAGATATTCTTTGACATTTTCAATTTCTTTCTTCGTTAACACTAAATTCATTGCGGAGCTACGAAACTTCTCTTGAATAATCGGGACTATATTGTAGATATGTGAAGGCGGATTAATTAAGAGGGCCGTTTTAACCTTGGGATTCACATACTCTTTAATAGCACTTACAACGTCTCTTGCTAAGTTATTTTCAGTTAACTGTACGCATGTTCTCGTGTGAGTGTCAAACGGTTTTGTAACGGTCGGTCGTCGTTTTACGTCACCTACTACTGTCATAATGAGCTGTCTATTAAACTTATTTATTGGGTCGTCAATTATGGGTATCTCAAGTACGGGGTTTTCGTCAGATGTATGTCGTGTGCCTTCGTCATTTATGTCGGGGGCTACATCAGAACTGTACGCTCTTCTGGTAGGTGCGGTGTCAGTTGAAGAGTCACTTATAAGTGGTCTATCGTCAGGTGCCGTAACCGTCGATTCTGAGTCCGAGATATTAACTACCAGTGAGGCTGCATTTTCATTATGGATCTCGACCCGAGAAAGTGCGTCGGCATTAGTGTTGGCTTTCCCCTTTTTGTATATGACCGTGAAGTCATATTCACTAAGCTTGAGTCTCCATCTTGTCAGTCGAGAATTCGGTTCTTTAAGGCTCATAATCCACTGGAGTGGCTTATGGTCCGTAATAATCTTAAATTTTCGGCCAAACAGGTACGGCCGGAAGTACTTGGTGGCCCAAACTATAGCTAATAGCTCCTTCTCTATCGTGCTATAGTTGATTTCACTATCGTTTAGGGTTCGGGAAGCGAAGCACACAGGCTTATCCGATCCTACAGGGCCTTGAGAGAGAATGGCTCCAAGAGCCACATTTGAAGCGTCTGTTGTTAATATGAAGTCTCTGTTAAAGTCGGGATATTGCAAAATGGGGTCGTTAGTTAAAAGGGTTTTACATTTTTCAAAACTATCCGTATATTGGGAATTTAATATTACTTTATTTCCCTTCTTCAAACAATTAGTTAACGGTTTAGTGATTCGGGCGAAATCTGGTATAAATTTCCTGTAATATCCAACTAGGCCCAAGAACTGTTTTATTTCCTTCGGAGTTTTGGGTATTGGGTAGTTCTTAATTGCATAGATCTTATCCGGATTAGGCTTGATTCCCTCTCTAGTTATGACATGGCCTAAATACGCGGTTTCTAACTTTAAAAACTCGGACTTATCCATCTGGATTTTAAAGTTAGATTCCCGGAGTCTTTGGAATACTTTTTGAAGGTTGACCATGTGCTCCTGGAGCGAAGTACTGAAGACAATTATGTCATCTAAGTACACCAGGCACACGGTATTCTGTAGGTCTTTGAGCACATTGTCCATCACACGTTGGAATGTGGATGGTGAATTTTTAAGTCCCATGGGCATACGTAAAAATTCATAATGCCCATGCTCCACATTGAACGCGGTTTTGGGAATGTCCTCAGGGCTCATCTCAACCTGATAAAAACCACTAGCTAGGTCTAACGTGGTGAAGTATTGACTATTCCCTAGCTTATCTAACACGTCCGAAATGTTGGGGATCGGGTACTTGTCATCGATTGTTTTCTCGTTAACTTTGCGGAAGTCTATGACTAGTCGCCATTTTACTTTGCCAGATGCGTCTGCCTTTTTAGGTACGATCCATATCGGAGAGCTCCAAGCAGACTCGGATGGTTGTATAATACCTTGGTCCAACATTTTATGAATTTGTTGTTTGACCTCGTCCCTATGAACAAATGGATACCGATAACTTTTAGTATACACCGGTTCCTCATCGGTGGTTCGAATTCGATGCTTTATTCTATTAGTGAACGTTAATGCTTCTCCGTCTATATAAAATACGTCCGCATATTGAGAACATAAGGCTTCTAAATTCGCGCGTTCCTCAGCGTTCAGGTGATCTGTACGTAACCGTGTCAAGACTTCGTCAGCGCGCGAGGCTATCTGTTCGTTGCGCGTGCACTCGTTAGTATGAGCTTCAGCGAAAACCGGATTATCCATTGAGAATATTATATCGTGTTGGGACGGATTTAAGATTTCTAAAATGCCGCGGTTGTTGTTAACTACCGTAAGACAATCCTTTATGACGCAATTGCTAACTACTTGTTCTGGTATAAAAGCGTCTCCGTCGTGAATGTTAATTGGAAGTCTAACTAATTTTGAAGAATTTGCCGGAATAACGTCCTCGTATAAGTTAACATTACGCGAGTTGTACATCTGAATGGGATTCGTCGCGTCACGAGTTATAAGTACTTTATTCTTAAGGTCAATCTTAGCTTCCCACTTTTCAAGTAAGTCAAGTCCAATAAGTCCGTCAAAGTAATTATGAAAACGGTACACAAACAGTTTAATACAACTATGGTCCTGAAATTCTGAAAAACACGGTAAAGTCACAGAATAATCATTGCGAGTAGTGGCATGCACATTACTTACCTCGAAGGGATCATAATTAAGAGGTACATGTGGAAAATAGCGTTCAACTGCCTCGGGGTTGATGAAGGACTGATTGGCCCCGGTATCTATAAGGAACTTCAAAGGAGGATCGGAAATTTGTATATATGGAAGTTGCCGTTGCGTTTGAAGGTTGACTTCTATTTTAACTTTTTTGATATCTGACCTTTGTGAAAATCCTGGTCTGTGCGAGCGTTACTAGTAGAGGGTTGAGGGACATTCATATCGTCAGTGTCAGTCTGTTCACAGATGTTATAGTCAGAATAGTTCTCTGTCTCATCATGGTCATATGTCGTCGGACAGTCATAATTATATTCATATTCAGGATAATACGAATAAGGCTCACAGTCTGGATAATAGTATATTCCGTTATCGGAGCACTCGTTGAGATTCATTTCTCTGGATTTAAAGTAGTTACTGGGCGGCGGGTTACCCGACCTTGTCCAGTCATGTCCGCCCAAACCAGTAGGTGGTAAGGTTTTGGTCACATAATGGCTTACGCCGCTCATTGGCTTAGGGCCTGTATTATACGATTGGTTACGTGGTGGCATTCTAAATGAATTATATTGAGCATTATAATTAGGGGGCAACGCACGGAACATTTGTTGGGTGCGGGATGGACCTTGAGGAGGTCGGTTCATTGGAAGGTTAGGCCTCCATAGTGGCATAGGTTGGGACTGGGGCACATGTCGCTGAAAAGGCACATTAAATGGCATATTATACATAGGCGCAGGAGGAACGAATGATTTTTGTACTGGCATTGAAAATTGCATTGGTTTTGGTGCTACATTATTACTAGATTTGCGATCACATACAGAATCGCTGCGCTGTTGCAAGTACATCACATTGAGTTCTTCCTGCACAAATTGTAGGGCTTTCTCAACACTTTCAGGACGCATACACCTTATACGCGAACCTAAAGGCTCTTTTAATCCACGAACAAATGCTTGTAATGTAAGTTTCTTGTAAAGCGTACGCTTCGCTTCAATAGTTGTTGCAATTGATTCGTGTAGGCTTACATATGTCATGATAGTGCTGAATAAATTCTGACAACGATCATAAAATTCTTGGGGTGAATTATGACCCTGGGTAGCAAGTGAAAGGTCATTGTAGAGGGCCGTTTCGTCCCTCTGGTCTGAGAAATTGTTAATAAGAGCATTTCTGATACCTTCCCAGCTTTCTGGGATACCGTTCGAGTTTATCGTGCGGGCGGCAGGCCCGGTTATTTTATTAAGAATTCCGTTTAATAAGCATAGGTTGGAAAGCTCACTACCCGGATCGGCACTCAAATACACTGCACATAGTTGATCACACAATCGTATAAATCGAGTTAAAACGTTAGGGTTTCCATCAAACTCAGGCACAGGGCGTAAGACCTTGAAAATAGTGTCAGGGTCCATCTCTATAATATAGCTTAATTCCGATAAAGTCTCTAAATGTCTATTACTATCTAATATATTCCTACGGGCTTGCCTACTTGATGCAGGGCTTAAGGAATTTTTTCTACGGTAGAAAATCTTGAAAGATTGCTTACACTAAAAGGATAAAACTATAGGACAAGCAAGTACAGGAGCAATTCAAGTACTTACATGAGATACTTCATATTGGTTCCTTTGGAATCGATGTCTTGATTTGTCCTCCAGCCGCGGGCCTCCAGGTTCTTTATGACGATATTCGGAAGGGCTTGAAGCAGAGCGTTAGGTAGTTCGATGTGAGAATACCCTAGCTATCCTATCCGAATATCCTACCGACTGCGCCAATTACGAAGGTCGGAGCCGGAGGATCCAAAAAAAACCAAATTACTTTAAATATATTTAATTAAACTTTAAATTTAATCTAATTTACAAAGGTGTGAATGCTACCGATGCTAGGCTAACAATGACAACATGATTTAATTAATACTCATACATTGGATACATAAAGGAATAAGATTACAGTAAGTTTCCGTAGAATAAGCTGACTCGGCGCATCGTGTGTCCGACGTATCGTGGGACCTCACGAACCGTGGGAGCCATGTCCCGTGAGAGCCATGTAGTATCAGGAATATGGAAACTGAAGTCAGCAGTTTCCATATGTTGCTATGGCGTAACAGACGCTTTCACACGCAAATAGGCGTAACAACGCAAGTAGAAATATTATAACAGGTGTAATGTAAGTAGTCTGTTGCCAAATCGCTCGCGCTTGCTGAGATGTACCCACGGCGATACCTCATTGAGAGACAATGGGAATTGTCGACGAACAATGAGCGGATTCATCGCGATTACCTATCGCGTGGAGATTTGGGAAGCGCTGAAGTTAACGTAGGATGGAGAAGACGGATATACATTAGTAACACGCAATTGGTGAAGGTCAGATATTCGGATTGCATCGTATAGCTACAATGCAGTTCTGCTTTAATAAGCTTTTCTATATTTTATGAGGTATTGTTAGTTGTTCGATGTAACAGGATGCACTTTGTATGATGAGCATGTTGGGTATTTTAATTAATATATAGCCCACAAGGGTCCACGAAGGGGTAGGCAGAGGTGTATAGGTAATACCCATACACCCACTTTCCGCTAGAGATATTTTTTAGGTGCCTACGTGTCAGAAGGCGAGTTAAACCTTTTTTACTTTACTCAAGCACGACTATACATACGCCTTTGGATTGCTTCTCAGACGTATGCAGGTTTCCTCTCGATGTTTTCCTTCACCATAAAGCTCGTGGTGTGACTAATCACTATACTTAAGTTCAGTTGGTACAGTTGGGATTCGAACTTGCGATCTTCCTGTCGCAGGCAACTGCAGCCACTCCGGCTGTTATTTTATATTTTGTATGTAACGTTGAATAACTGTCCTCATCGTTCCTGACGTGGAATATAACATTATTGATCTGATTTGATTTAGTATACATAGTACCTACATTTTAATGTGAGTCATCCACGAACGTAAATATTATCGTAGCACAATAATGTTTGAGTCGCGTTGGTTTAGAAAAGGAAAGGCTTTGTAATGGACTTCCGAGGTCACATGTTACGGTATTCCCATTGTCAATATACATTCAGTAGTGCTGCGAAGCTAAAGGTCACCGGTTCGATTCCTGAGGGCAAGTATTAAGTGTTGAGCACGAGTATGTGTATCTTATTTTTTTTTTATCGTCTCCTGGCTTGCGTTCAGGGAACTTTTACTAATTAATCGAACGATGCTGAAAGGCCTTCAGCCAGATAATTATTAGGTGCTAAGCAAATACACGGCTTTTGTGCGTAAGTGTGTAAGTGAGCGAGCTAGGAAGTTGCATTGGGTGATATTATTTAAATAATTAGATGCTGAATAATTTATATATGCCGTACGTATTTATCATAATAATAATATATCTTCACAACTTCCCACAAGGGTCCCAAAGGGGTAGTCAGTGGTGTGGGTAGTCACACACCCAGTTTACGCCAGCTCGGCGTGATGATATTTATCCAACGTGATAGATGGCGAGTCCATCGCCGTCACTCAAGCACGACTATAAAGACGCCTGGATTTCTAGTGCCTATAGTTGCCTGCGACGCAAAGGTCGCAAGTTCGAATCCCGACTGTACCAATGAGATTTTTCTGAACTTAAGTACAGTGATTAGTCACACCACGAGCTTTACGGTGAAGGAAAACATCGAGAGGAAGCCTAATATACCTCTGGCGGAAAGTGGGTGTGTGGGGTATTACCTTACACCTCTACCCCTTACCCATTCCCTTCGGGGACCCTTGTGGGAAGGCGTGAGGATATATTATATTATTTATTATATAGTGCCTATAGTTCACGGTTTGTTTGGTTCAAGACCGTGCAATTTGTCTGAAACAGACATTCATAAATTGACTGTTTTTCTAACTGGGTTCCGCTTCCAGGTCAGACGTGAAGTTTCAAGTTTATTTATAATATATACTTAAATAAATACATATGCCAGTTCTCGATGTTTTCCTTCACAGTAAAGCTCGTAGTTTTACGGTACGTACAGTACAGTAAAACTGTGGATTTCTATAGCTTTTTTCTCGACTGTACAAAAATAACCCGATTGAAATAAGTTAATAATGTTTTCGTAGAGATGGAGAGATCATTATAACAGTCTATATTCATAGTAAATCTGTCACATAATGCTGTGTTAATTTAATGTGGGTAAATATTAACCTAATGTTGTCTAGTTATAGTTCATAAACTTAAGTCTTAATACGTAACCGTTTTTATGTTCCAATACAGGAAAAACAGCAGTAGGTATATACAGACAGACAACTTGAATTTATTGACAAAATCTTATTTATCGAGCCAAGTCACAGGCCAGAGATAGTATGATAGTGAGTATGTCTATCGCACATTAATGCCATTACGCGAGCAGCTGCAACCATGCGTGCCCCAACCTTAGTAGAGACGTGCCGCTTCCGGAGCCGCCCATAACATCAAGCTTTAAGTTTACGTACGTCAAATTGCGTCACATTATATATACCATGATGAGGTAAAGTTTGTTTGTTGTAATCACTGATGGTACTAATTCTATCTTAAACGTTCCTTCAACAAAATTAAGAATTTACTTCAGCCTGCATATCTAATATTTAGAATTTTTTCTATAATTTATTCTAGAACAAAAGCCTTCGACCTATTTGTTAACCCAACATTAGTTGGGTTGGGTGATCTAAATGCCAGATTTCATCCAATTTAGTTAAGCAATGTTTGCGTAAATGAGGAACAAACATACTTTTCGCATTCAGTATATTATTGTTGGATTTTTAGTGCATGCGATTGAAAATACTATTTTTGTCTGTCCTATTTTAACGGGAGTGCGTAAAGCCGAGTATAGAATTTCGGGTCCAAAACAAGTCGTTGTCACTTGCACAGGGTGTGTCATATATTTGCTCAAATATGTCATAAGGTACAATAAAAAAGTCAGTCAATACAACGGTAAAGTTATACATGTTTTTATTATTTGATGTGATTGGTGGTGTGAATGGGGATTATTAGTCCTTTTAATAATGTCATAATTTTTATTTATTTTTCTCGTCTCATCTTAAGGATATATTCACAGCAACCTACAACTTCTAAAAGACAACTGTTCTGTTTTCTGAGTCACAGTGTATATATATGCATGCAACAGTGGTACATTGTACTGTGAAAGTCTTCTTATCACACGCAGGCCTCTTAGAATCATATGACAAGCAGGGAGTTTGTTATATAAAAACACACTTATATTTATATTTTGTCGAGCCTACGTTGTTCCCCCATACTTAAGTACTAATGCTGTAACATAAGAATATTGTCATTTTATACTTTATATTTTTTTTACATTTTATATTTTATACCAAATGATTTGAAAAGAGTAACCATGGAGTTTCTTGCCGGTTCTTCTCTATAGCAAAGACAAACCCGTGCACCTTTTTCGACGTTATATAAGTTCCCACCTAGGCCTATGTGAAATGAAATATTTTAATTTTGACATACCAGATTCTGGAAATTTCGGCAAGATGATAAATGCTGATCTATTTTAGTTAAGATTTTGGTCGATAAATGGCTACCCTGCATGCTTCCCCGGCCGGTAATCGAACCGACGCTCCACTCCCTGAGCCACCAGACCGAATGACGACGTAACATCCGCCATAATTAACATAATCATTGTGACACAATACGTATGCGAAGACCATCCCTTATATAATACGTTTTTTGAAGTAACAATTAACCTACGAAATATTTCTTTATACTGGTTGTATATCTACGTATTATTTAACGAGTGTTGTCAGTTTATGGATTGGTTGTTTATTGCCATTTAATTTGGTATTAAAAACGTTATGACAACATACAATTCATGATATTACGATGTCAATTTACACATAGATTTTTATTAATATTAATAATTATTATTATTAACGACAACGATCTAGAAAAAATATAAAATAATAAATATAAAAAAATCGACTAACCTTATTTTGTCGTAAACAGATATTAATCCACAGAAAATGTCTTAGAAAAAAATATTTAATAGAACGTCACTTGTCTCGCGTCGCACACAAGATGTTGCGCGTGCGTTCAATACGCGCGATTGATGCGAACTGCATTGGGATCACAGAGGCTGCGATATCGTAGAGGTCAACGTAACCAGGTGACTGGACCTTTATCTTCACCTTATCTTCAGGGATGTTATGGCTTAGCTCTTAAATTTAAAGAATTTACCTTAACTAATTTAATTAAAGGGATTTTGTGATTTATTTGTTATCTTCTTCAATAAAGGAATAGACTGCTGTAGTATTTTATTTATTTATTTATAAAAATAATTATATATCCTCACGCCTTCCCACAAGGGTCCCCGAAGGGGTAGGCAGAGGTGTATAGGTAATACACATACACCCACTTTCTGTCAGAGGTATATTTTAGGTGCCAACGTGACAGATGGCAAGTCCTCCGCCGTTACCCAAGCACGACTTATACATACGCCTTTGAATTGGTTCGAGTATTTGCCTGCGACCCAAAGATCGCAAGTTCATATCCAGACTTTACCAATGAGTTTTTCTGAACTTAAGTACCTACTTGAAGTGATTAGTCTATTAATAGTATATGTTCTATTGACTGCCTACTAAACATTAATTGGTAGAAAATACAATAAGAACCAATCTAATAAAAACAATTAACTGAATATCCTTGTAATGTGACCTTTTATAAGTAAAAATTCTCTAAAAAGTTAAGGAACTTGTGGTAAAAATATGTAAAAATGCGTATAAAATGTTCTAATTGATTGAATAAAGGTCGGTTACCAAGGCGAAGGTTTCGTGGAAAAACATATTTCTTATTGCATTACTAACTTAGGGTAAATCATGATATAACGGGCTATATTGCTTTTTGCTGTTCATATTTATTCTGACGAAAATTATAGCACACTAGCTGTCCCGCCCAGCTTTGCTCGGGTGAAAAAGTTAAATTGCCCGTAACACGATCGCAGCGCCACCTATCGGGTCCAATTGTAAATCTAAACCATTCTCGAATCCACCTTAAGACACACAGAAAGGGATACCTTCGCACGGGTGAAAAAGTTAAAATTCCTAAAACTCGATCGCAGCGCCACCTATCGGGTCCAATTTAATATAGCCTATGTTACTCGGGGATAATGTAGCTTTCCAAAGGTGAAAGAATTTTTGAAATCGGTCCAGTAGTTTCGGAGCCTATTCATTACAAACAAACAAATCTTTCCTCTTTATAATATTAGTATAGATTAATATCTGCCCGAGCTGCGAGCGAGCTTGAGATCGTGGGTTTGATTCCTGCTACGGGCAGATATTATAAATAAATAAATAATTATTTTATTATTACTTATTTATTTATAACAATTAACAATATTTACAAAGAACAGTTGAAACTAACTACTTACAGATAAAATATTAGTCCCAAATCGGTATCCCGAGTCAACGTGCCAAGAATTTATAATATCTGCCCATAGCAGGAATCTAACCCACGATCTCAACTCGGTCAGACTTTTAAATAATATAATCTTACGTTGAATTGCAATTATAGCTAGTATGTTGATTTTTTGTTAACCTTATCGAATATCTGATGAGTATCACGTCATATATGAAAATCAACTGATCCCTTATACACCGTGATATACCACAACGAGAGCCGTGGTGGCCGAGTGGTTCGAGTAGTTGCCTGTAACTCAAATATCGGTAGTACGAATCCCGAATGTGCCAATGAGTTTTTGTGAACTTAGGTACAGTGATTAGTCACACCATAGCTTTAAGGCGAATGATACATCGAGAAGGAAAGCATACGTTTGATAAGAAATTCAAAGGCGTATGTGCTCGAGTAACAGCGATGGACTTGCTATCTGTCCTGTTGGCTCTTAAAATATATCTCTGGCGGAAGGTGGGTGTGTGGGTACTACCTACGCATCTCTGCCTAACCCATCGGGGACCCTTGTGGAAAGCCGTATAGGCATACATTTATATAAAATATGCTTGTATATGATTGTCTGCCTTAATAATTTCTAATCAAATAAAATATCATCCCACAAAATATTGTTGGCA
Organism: Drepana falcataria; assembly: GCA_945859725.1. Classification (NCBI taxonomy): domain Eukaryota; kingdom Metazoa; phylum Arthropoda; class Insecta; order Lepidoptera; family Drepanidae; genus Drepana; species Drepana falcataria. The sequence continues at coordinate 457,282 of OX243941.1, read as the reverse complement.
ACCGATTGCAACCAGCGTTGATAACAGATAGGAAGTCTGATAAGCTCTACTTTCTAATTACGTCATACGTGTCTCATGTGTACGAGTGTAGTGTATGTACTATGGACTGCTGGTCCAATATGAGGAAAAAGTTACATTACAAGCCTTCGCGTGAATTTATAAATAAATAAGTCACTTGCGAAATCTAGTGCAGGTTCGAAACCCCGACAGTTGTATAATTAATTTTTATACCAATAGTTGAACCTAAGTGCAATGATACCTATGTATTTATATATATAACACGAGCTTTGGTCTCTAACTGCTTTATGGTGAATGAAAACATCGAGAGGAAACCTGCATACGTCTGAGAAGAAATTCAAAGGCATATGTATAGTCGTTCTTGAGTAACGGCGATGGACTCGCCATCTGTCACGTTGGCACCTAAAATATGTCTCTGGCGGAAAGTGGGTGTGTGGGTACTACCTGTACACCCCTGCGATTTCCATCTTCTTACAGCTCCATGTAAGAAGATGTGTGTGTTCTACCACTTGCATAACGGGGAGTGTTCTGAAGAATTGTACGACATGATACCCACTTCTACCTTTTACCACCGCACCTCTCGCCATCGACGGGGAATTCATCCCCATACCTTGGAACCACAAAGGTCTCGATTCTCGTCTCGACTGAGCGATTCCAAAGGAGTTTCCTTCCGCGAACGCTCAGGCTGTGGATTGAGCTCCCCGCTGAGGTTTTGGAGAGTACAGCGTGGAGTTCTTCAAGAAGAGTGTGAAAGGATTCCTGCAGGGTCGGCAACGCGCGAGTGATACCCCTGGTGTTGCAAGCGTCCATAGGCGTAACCGCTTACCATCAGGCGGACCGCATGCTTGTTTGCCACCCAAATGATATAAAAAATCCTCTATTTGAAGATGGACCAGGTTAGTACAAAATATACGCTGCCATTACAGGTCCTATCAATTCAATAGTGAAGGCAACAAATATGTATGTAATGCTCCGAAGACCTCTAAAGATATGCGAGCTTCCTGTTAGTAAGAAGTGCGTTGAGACGTAACACGCAACCCACCCGGCCTAAGGCTTAAGGTGATTCATTTGGTAACAACCATTTGATACAGTCGTTAAAACATTATACATTGTGGTCAAAATAACGGTTGACCTTTCAGTTGTGACCTTTTCATAGACGCTTAAGTGATTATGCACATTAATTGATGTGAGAACTGATATCGAAATGGGTGTCTGTGTGTTGTGCAAGTTGAAAAAAATTTGGTGTGAGATGTATCCTATTGGCGTGTCCCAGTGCCAAAAACACACGCTCCAATATTCTTCCCTATAGTTTACAGTACACGTGTGCAACCTTCCACTAAGGTTTGAGTATTAACGGTACACATTGATTACCTATGAGTGCATACGCATACTACAATTAATAGAGTCGGGTCATACTCCCCGCATCTCGCGACCCCCTCGACTAGAAATTGGTGGGGCGCATCTTTGTGGATGGCACTAGATATACTGTCGGCACAATACGTCGGCACGTACGTTTGTATCATTAAATGTTATCATGTACGACCTTGATAACTTAACTATTTGTTAATTATAATAATATAATATATCCTCACGCCTCTCTTTCTCTCTCTTTGTTTTCCTTCACTGTAAAGCTCGTGGTATGGCTAATCTCTTTACTTAAGTTCAGAAAAACTCATTGGTACAGTCTGGATTCGAACCTGCAATCTTCGTGTTGTAGGCAGCTGGACAAACCTCTCGGCAACTACGGCTTACTACATATTAATATCGTCATGCCCTCCCATAAGGGTTCCTAACGGGGAAGGCAGAGAGAGTGCCAGTTCTCTCTAGACTTTGAAACCTCTTCATCCGCATTCACTAGTCTCTTCATACTATGCGGTTTTAATATGAATTGAGCTTTGACTTTTAAGGTTTCATATATTTCTTAACTTGGGCTTATATAATGCGACATCGTTCAATATTAGCAAAGGTTCATTGGCGTGTTAGCAGTTTTAAATCAAACACGAAATTGCTCTACTTAACTACCATTATTAAAATATATTAACAACTTTGCTCCGGCACTTATGTGTATTTAAGTAAACGTAAATTTGTACTATTCAACAACTAATTGGGACTAGGCGACCGAGTTTGAATTAAAATATGACATATACTTAATCGAATTATAATTTAGTGTTTCTTTAAATCAGTGTAAATTATTTTAATTAATATAAATAAATAGCGGCAGTGGCCGAGAAGTTGCTTGCAACACAAAGATTGCAAGATCGAATCCCGATTGTACTGAGTTTGTCTGAACTTAAGTACAGTGTTCACACCACGAGTTGAAGGAAAACATAGAAAGGAGACTTGCTTACGTTTGAGAAGAAATTCAAACACGTATGTATATTTGTGCTTGAGTAACGGCGATGGACTCGCCATCTATCACGTTGGCACCTAAAATATATCTCTGTCGAAAAGAGGTGTTCTTTTACCTCTGCCTATACCTGAGGGGATCATTGCGGGAAGGCGTGAGGATAATCTGATCGGATGGATTTCGAACGTATACTTGTTCTACCGCCAGTATTGCACCGTATTTGCCCTCCATAATAAGTTTTTGTTCGTCACTAGACGGTGTATCGGCTGACCCCGTTCCCACGCGAACATCACTCTCAGTTTCTACGAGACGATCTAGTCACGATTTTAGTGATGTGACGCTTTGTAAGATATCGATTTTCCTGTTGCGATTGTACCTATTAAAAAAAAGAGGATTATAATTTTGAAACACAAGATGTCATTCAAGTGTTTATATATCAATCTTTTAAGCATGTTAACCGAAACTACACATTTTACAACTCTGTGCTCTAATACAGGCTGTGGTGTTGTATCTATACTAATATTATAAAGAGGAAAGATTTGTTTGTTTGTTTGTTTATTTGTAATGAATAGGCTCCGAAACTACTGGACCGATTTCAAAAATTCTTTCACCTTTGGAAAGCTACATTATCCTCGAGTAACATAGGCTATATTAAATTGGACCCCATAGGTGGCGCTGCGATCGAGTTTCAAGAATTTTACCTTTTTACCCGGGCGAAGCTTTCTGTGTGTTTCTGTGTGTCTTAAGCTAGATTCGAGAATGGTTTAGATTTACAATTGGACCCAATAGGTGGCGCTGCGATCGTGTTACGGGCAATTTAACTTTTTCACCCGAGCGAAGCTGGGCGGGACAGCTAGTCTTATACTAAATTGTGTGTATACATTTGAATTTGAACCTCTTGACCGTGAAAGTTTGAGGTTATTAAGATTTCTCACCCAACCTATCAAGCTTGGTTCAATAACCACGTGCGAACTCTGTCTAAGCTTATTTCCTTGTAATAATATATAAATTATGATAACATATTTGTATTACCTACATTGGCCAATAAAATTATTGATTGACTGGAATGATTGATCAAAGTACATACGGCGACTACCACACGGTGGCACTGGTAATTTAATATGAAGTATGTTACGTTCATATTTACTCCCTATGCTACTTACAATATATTTAATTAATTTCGTAATATTATTTAACACGCTCCAAATATCGATATCGATATATCACGCGTTAGTTACTGCACTATCGCAAGATGTAAGAATAGTGCCAGTGATGGGCGGATCGCCTCGTCTTTTTCAATCCTAACTAATATTGTAATATCATGAATGCAACAGTATATTTGTCTTTCTATGATGTCGTAACGGAGTAAGGGGTCGCCCTCATTCTTGCGCTTGGATTTGGACACTGTTTTCCCGATTTGACAGACGGCAAGTCCGTCGCCGTTACTCAAGCACGACTATACATACGCCTTTGAATTTCTTCTCAAGCGTATGCAGGTTGCCACTCGATGTTTTTCTTCAGCGTAAAGCTCGTGGTGTGACTAATCACTGTATTTAAGTTCAGAAATTCTCATTGGTTCTGTCGGGATTCGATCTTGCAACCTTTGTGTTGCAGGCAACATTCGAACCACCTGGCCACCACGGCTCACTGGTTACGGGTTAAACATTCTGCTCAAAATACAATTTACAATATGTTTTACTTACTTATGCCAATCGCTTATGTGGCCAGTTCGCAGATTTGTCGTATAATAAACCTCTTTATTCAAGTTTAGACAGTTCCTTTGAACGCCTGATCAAGGGCAATGCTGCTGACGTACAAATTTGCTAACTCTGATGTTAAAGGCGATTACAACTAGTAATTCTGCTATTGTATAAACAACTAGCTGTCCCGCCCAGCTTCGCCCGGGTGAAAAAGTAAAATTTCCTGAAACACGATCGCAGCGCCACCTATCGGGTCCAATTGTGATGTAAGCTATCCTTTCTTTTAAGTTGGATCAAACTGCATATGGTGTGCAAATTTGATTGAAATCGGTTAAGTATTTCAGGAGCCCATCGTGGACTTGATTGCCATAAAAAAGGTTATAGTGAGTCAATCTTAAAAGATAGACATATGCTGTCGCGAACTTTTTTTAGATCTTTTAAAGAGGAACAATTCTCTCATACATGATATTTGTGTAACTTAAACTGTTTACGCAGCGCACGCAACGGAAGCTCTCAAAAAGGAATATTTTTTCCCGTTCTGGCAACATTATTCATTTATGCTTCGCTCCTATTGGTCGTAGCGTGATGTTATATAGCCTAAAGCCTTCCTAGAGAAATGGACTACCCAACACAAAAATAATTTTTCAATTCCAACCAGTAGTTCCTGAGATTAGCGCGTTCAAACAAACAAACAAACAATTTTTTTTTTTTTTTTTTTTTTTTTTTTGTATTGTCTCTCGTAGCCTGAGTTCCGGGAACTTTTGCTACTTAACCGGTCAATGGCGAGACCTAGGCCTCCAGCCAGGCACTTAAGTACTAAGCAACACACCTAAGGGCACCCCCTGTGGGGTCGGACCTCGGCTTAGGGCGTTGCTGGTTCGCGAGCAAGGGAGCTGGGCTGGTCTGGTATTTTATTATTATTTAGTTATTTGGGGAGGGGATTTGCGCTACTGGCTCGGCTCGGGCCGGCACTTGCGAGAGTCTGGGGGGAGCGTTACGGCTTATTCGCGTCGAGCCTCGCCGGCGAGGACGGAACAATGGTCGGTTTTGTGTAGTGTCGTTTGTGTGTCGTCGTCGGGCGTCCTGGAGGACCGTTATGTCGTCATCCGGTTCGATGACGGCATGTTTTGGGCGCCTTATCTTAGATATAAGGGAGGGTGTGTATCGGGCGGCCGATACGACGAGAGGGTTGGGATGATTTTCAGCAGAATCGAAATGGCGTTTCGACAGTTTTTTCATAAACTGTTTGATCGTGGGGACTTTTAGGTCAACATGAAGTTGACTGTTTCTCATGTACCACGGGGCACCTGTGGCTCTCCGGAGGAACCGGCTTTGGAGCACTTGAAGGGGGTGGAGTACTGACTTTTTGGATTGTGCGAACACAACACACGCATAAGTCATGATCGGTCTGATGCACGTCAAGTAAATCCTCACCTTGGATTTCAATGAGAGTTTACTCTTCGAATTTAGCATACAATGGAGTCTACCGAGCGCGAAGGCGGCTCGCGCGCGTACCGTCTTTACGTGGTGACGGAAGGAAAGTTTACGATCGAGGGTCACTCCCAGGTATTTGGCCTTGTCTTCCCATGGAATGGGATTGCCGAAGAGAGTTATGGGGGCTGTCCGTAGGGCATGCTTGCCTTTCCAAAAGAGGACGGCTGCGCTTTTTGAGGGGTTCACTTCTATTCTCCATTTCCGGAACCACCGCCCTAGGGCGTTGGCCGCGGTCTGGAGGTAGCCGCGAATCGCCTCGGGGGATATACCTCTGCAGTATATGGCCGTGTCATCGGCGAATAGTGCGCTTTGGACCTTTCTAAGGGTGGGGAAATCGCTCGTATACAGCGTGAATAGAAGAGGGGAGAGCACGGAGCCTTGCGGGACTCCTGCTCGTATGGGACGAGGGGAAGAGAGTGTGCCCTCCACTCTGTAGCGAAAGGAGCGATTCGACAAAAAGTCCCGTACTATGCGTACGAGACGGTCCGGCACGCCCAACTGGTACAGCTTGTATATTAAGCCGTTGTGCCAGACCTTGTCGAATGCCTTCGCCACGTCGAAGAGGAGCATACCCGTGGGATATCCGCGTTGGAAGCCGCTACTGACGTCTTCCACTATACGGTGGACTTGTTGGACACACGAGTGTTTGGTTCGAAAGCCAAACTGTTGATCTGGAATTACTTTTTCAGAGTCAGCAAAACTCTTTAATCTATTATAGACAAGTCTCTCGTATATTTTGCCGAGAACGATGAGGAGACTGATAGGGCGGTAACTGGAGGCTTCGGTCTTGGGTTTCCCCGGCTTAGGAATACCTATGACCGTCGCACTTTTCCAGGATTGGGGGAACAAGTTGTTGCTCAGTGCTGCATTGAAGATGGCAGTGAGCAAAACTATCAGATAGGGGGAGAAAAGTTTGATGACTCTATTAGGGATACCGTCGGGGCCAGGAGCTTTCCTAGGGTGGAGACCATCGATCGCCTTCCGGACTTCATCGACCGTGATTGGGGCTATGGGGTGATCCGGGTGTTCGGAGGGTGGATTGGACAGTTTGCTTTCGACCTCGGCGTCCACCTTCTCGAGGTGTCGCTGGTCTACCGGCAGGGAGCTGGGCGTACATTGAGCCTCGAGACTGTCGGCCAGGCACTCGGACTTCTCGTCGTCGTCAAAGGCGGGCCCTTGATTCGGACGAGTGAGAGGAGGCATGGGCGCGGTGAGGTCAGATTTGAGTTTACGTTGGAGTTGCCAAAAGGCCATGTGACTTGGTTCAAGCTCCCCGAGGAACTTGTTCCAGCGAGCGTTACGCAGGTCCTTCATGCGGTATCTCAGCTTGCGCTGGAGTGACCACAGGAAGGTGCGGTTCGCTACAGTCGGTTGAGCTCGATGGGCTCGGAGTGCGGCATTCTTTTCCGTCACCAGTTCACGCACGTCGTCTGGAAGTTTCCAGCGATGATCTTCCGTCACCGGAACTTGTCGGGAGCAGGAGTCCACGACTGACTGTACGTGAGCTGTGAGGGAATCGATCGCCTTTTGCGTGTCGGCTGCCGACTCTATGTGGGGCGGGATACTATCTAAGTGAACAGATGAAGGGGACTTGAGGAGTTCCTCTAATTTCCTCCAGTCTGTTATCTTTTTCTGAGGTAGGGGGCGACCTGTGTCAGAGGGGCCTAATCGGGGGGAACAAACAAACAAACAAACTCTTCAGCTTTATAATATTAGTATAGATAACTCGTGGTAGGCAGTGTAATAGAACGTGCAAATGAGACAGCGCATATCGTGTTTTCTCTCGCACGTACACTGTTTATGGGTGACATCACAAAGACATAGAGATGGAAAACGTTTGAGAAGAACTGTCACTGTTTGTCTGTCACGTTGGCACCTAAAATATATCTCTGGCGAAAAGTGGGTGTGGGAATTATCTATACACATCTGCCAACCCCTTCGAGGCCCTTGGAAGGCGTGTGGATATATGATATTATTTTTATGAAGAGAAGAAGTTAGCAGCTATTAAAAGTAAGCTCGATGCAATCTTCAGTAAGGCAGCTATTAATAACGTTGAAGGCCCCGCTGATATAATTGCTCATTAATAATTTGTCGCATAGTTGTCACATTCATGACACTAATTGCGCTATTGAAGGCGTGCTTTGAAATGGCGGTCTTTCTGACTGTAATTAGCGAGCCGATGTGTTTGGTCACGTGATTAGCTTAGCTTGACGCGGGAATAAGGGTATAACATTGAGCAATATCTACCATATTACTTACCAATATCTCCTACCCAGAGGGGTAGTGCGGTAAGGTTACCATACGTCCACAGAGTAGGGCAGTGCTGGCAGTAGGGGAAGGTTCGGGTTTCCCGTTCGAATTTGGAGCTGCCCGACTGGGGCAGGACCTCCACCTTATAGAAGTCCGTAGCCAAATAACACATTTTTTGTGTTGTGTTCCTACGAGGTGAATAAGGTTTCCAGTAATAAGCTCCTTGGGGAGAGGGGAGGATTGTTACATTGTGTTGGAAGCAGAGGGATTAAACCCGATATAATAGCTCTCCGAACACAGAGTGGCAACACGCAACTGATACTTCGGTATCGTAAGCGTAAATAGGCTGCGGTAACCGTTTCCCATCAGATGGGCAGTATGCTTGTTTGCCACTTTTGTTGTATAAAAAAAAACTACCTTATGCTGCTAGCTTAGTAGCACCCAATACAACGGTAGCGATCTAGAGATATAATTTAACCTATGGGATGAGGTAACCGTTTACCATCAGGTGGGCTGTGTGATTTCGTCCATCTTTGTAGGATAAAAAAAAATATACACTTCCATATCTATATTTAGAAGGATGAGTGAAGAAAGATCAACGAAACAGATATATAAAGCACAAGTGTGTGTAAGAAGAGGCAGAGGAAGACCACGTACAAACTACCTAGATCAAATTGATCGGACGCACAAGGACGGGAATGTCAAGAGTAATCGAAACCGACGAGCATGTATGAAGAGACTGATGAATGTGGACGAAGCGAAAGAGGTATGTAAGTGATGTGTATATATTATGTTCTTCGTATTTTTTTTATTAAAGTAATTGCTATGTACTTACTTCATTTAATTAAAGTTAAGTAGAAACTGAATGTTTGTGATAGTTAAAATATATTATTAAGACATAAATTTACTCATGTAGTTACCTCGTCCTTAAGATTAATTATCCTAATAGAACTACAACATATGTCGAGGGTAAAAAGCAAGTGTGCTTATGCTTCCAATGGAAATTAAACCGAAAAGTCTTCAAATTATTAATTAGTCCGAAGTGAGGGCAAACATTAGTAATTAAAAGTTGCGTTTTAAGTCGTTTTTTAAATGACAAAGTAGAGAGTAAGAAATTTGTTAATATTACATAGTAACATTCTCACTTACCGAAATTATTATATTCAGATTATAAATAATATAATAATATATAAAATATCCTCACGCCTTCCCACAAGGGTCCCCGAAGGGGTATGCAGAGGTGTATAGGTGCCAACGTGACATAGCGAGTCCATCGCCGTTACTCGAGCAAGACTATACATACGCCTTTGAATTTCTTCTCAGACGTATGCAGGTTTCCTCTCGATGTTTTCCTTCACCGTAAAGCTCGTGGTGTGACTAATCACTGTACTTAAGATTAGAAAAACTAATTGGTACAGTCGGGATTCGAACTTACGATCTTTGTGTCGCAGGCAACTGCTCGAACCACTCGGCCATCACGGCTCTTTCAGATTATATTTATTAATTTGTAACAACAAAATGAATGTAGACGAAGCGAAAGAGGTATGTAAGTCTAGAGAGAACTGGCTCTATATTCTCTGCCTACCCCGTTAGGGACTTGGCCTGATGATATGTATGTATGTCGAAACACTACTAAGTGCTTCGAGAGGTGCTTTCAGTATTTACAGTTTCAGTAGTTCAGAATTAATTTTTTTGTAGTTTCTCAGTTTATTTTTTTTATTGATTTAGGTCTACCAACAGTTGTTATATTAGAACATGATAATTAATTTACAATGCACTTTTAATTATTAGCTTAATGCACAACTAATGGTGTCAAAAATACTTATTGGAGTACTTAAGTTTAAGCTCGTCCTGTTGTTGCAAGCGTCCTTAAGTGGCCGTAACAGCTTACCATCAGGTGGACTGCTTGTCTGCCACCTCAATGCCATTCAACTCACAAAAGACACACACCTCTGTGTCGAGTGCGGAATAAACGTAGCGACACTTGACATCTAACTTGAGTCTTAGTGCGGACACGGTACTTGGAGATATCAGACGCTCCCTGCTGACAAGTGAAGAAACCAATTGTATTTTGTGAGTAATACTTTGTTATCCTTGAAGATGGAGGTTCATTATTTAAACATGAATAAAGCTTTTACGCTATGTGTGTGTTTATGAAAGTAAAATTTTATGAAAAGGTTATAAAAAAATTCTGTTACATTCAAATATGATTGGTGGTAATAGAGTGGTGGTCAACTTTTACTTCAATGTACTTATAATGCCAATGCCATCACGCCAAGTCCCTCTCGTAGTTTAGGCAAAGAGAGCAAGTTCTCTCTACACTTACAGACATCTTGTGTTTCATCCACACGCCTCAGTTTCTTCATACATACTCCTCAGTTTCGGGTACTCTTTTCTCTCGGGAGTCCAATTTGGTTTAGGTAGTTTGATGTGGTCTTCCTCTGCATCTTCTTGCACACACTTTCGCATTGTATATCTATTTCGTCAATGTTTCTTCGTTCATCCTCCCTATTTTCCCAAACCAACGTAACATGCCTTTCTTCATCTTTACAAAAAAACCCTCATTCACGCCAGTTGCTGTGAGAACCTCTTTATTGCGGATTCGATCTAAAATTATAACGCCAAACTTTTTTAGAGGGAGCGCACCTCAATTACAGTGATACTATGTATCCTATAAATATATATGAATTATTATATATTATTATTATTATATATTAATTGTTTTGCGACCAAAGTTTTTATTTTTAACTCTTTAGCCACAAGCATGAGCTTTCTTGGTGAAAATGGCGCTCTTCTCTCTAAGAAAGCTCATGCGCTTAAATGTGGAAATATTTTTATATACATTAAATACCACCTTCCTCGTATTTGTATTTTTTTTACTATTTCTTTTTACGGAAATAATTAATGTTTAGGACAAAGCCTGTATGTGGATAATTGTAATACGTCATTAGATCTTATAAATTATTCAATTGTTCATAAACAATAACCTTTTATGACAATGAACTAGCAAAACAGAATTTAATTAAGTTTCAAAATAACTAACAATGTTATAATTAGATATGACGTCACGAGCGCAAACAATCAATTAAAATGCGTAGTTGCGTGATAAGGCTGCTATTGTCTTGTTCAACCTTAAGAATTAGTGTTTAACGCGAATGCTTAGACTGTGGAATAGACTCCTCGTCTCCTCTCTTTTCCTCCTCTCCCCGGGAACTCTATGCTGCATTCTCCCTGCATTTGTGCAACCATAGGCAGTAACAAATTGCTGAGGCGTAGACTGCTCAAACTAGAGAGTCATTAGCTTGGTTTGCTTACTCATATCTGCGTGGCTGTTCATTAAACTATCTAGTTCACTTTCGGAGAGCAATAAAAAATTACTAATGTGTGTTAAAAAAGAGAAGCTTGGTTTTTTTTTTTTTTTTGTATTGTCTCTCGTAGCGTGAGTTCCGGGAACTTTTGCTACTTAACCGGTCAATGGCGAGACCTAGGCCTCCAGCCAGGCACTTTATTTTTAAGCAACACAGCTAAGGGCACCCCCTGTGGGGTACGAACCTCGGCTTAGGGCGTTGCTGGATCGCGAGCAAGGGAGCTGGGCTGGACTGGTCATTTTATTTAAATATTATTTGGGGGCGGGATTTGCGCGTCTGGCTCGGCGCGGGCCGGCGTTTGCGGCGGAGGTCGGGGGGGAACATTACGGCTTATTCGCGTCGAGCCTCGCCGGCGAGGACGGAACAGTGGTCGGTTGTGTGTAGTGTTGGTATGTTTTTGTCGGGCGTCCTGGAGGACCGTTATGTCGTCATCCGGTTCGATGACGGCATGTCTTGGACGCCTTATTTTCGAGATAAGGGAAGGTGTGTATCGGTCGGCCGATACGACGAGGGGGTTGGGGTGATTTACAGCAGAATCGAAATGACGTTTGGACAGTTTTTTTAAAAACTGTTTTATAGTGGGGACTTTGAGGTCAACGTGGAGTTGACTATTACGAGAAGCTTGGTGTTAGGCACTTGACCTTTATACGCTGATGACGCAGTTTTACTGGCGTCATCAGAAGGCGAATTGCAGACACTAGTTACCATAATGAAAGAAGAATCTCATTATGCTGCCGACACAGTATAACTCTCTGAATACAGAGTGGCAACGCGCAAGTGATACTTCGATATCGTGAGAATAAATAGGCTACGGTAACCGCTTCCCATCAGGTGGGCCGTAAGCTTATTTACCACTGTGTGGTATAAAAAAAAAGGATTTTAAAAATAGAGATTGCGCCTAAACGCTGGCATGATTAAGGTTCTAGTATTTGAAAGAGATGAACAAGTGACTGAGTGTGTTATATCGGTAAATGGACAAATTCTGGAGCAAGTGAATTAATATGTATATCTAGGAAGCATGTTTACACGAGATGGAAAGTATGAAAAAAATATTGAATGAAGGAATATTTCTGGTATATAAGCGAATCGGGACACAATACATTGTTTGATATTTTATTAGATTATTTTATTGTTTGATATTACGGCAGCGAATCCTGGATATGCCAGAGGGAGTAGCATAAATGCAGTTGAGATGCGTAATGTCCCCCCCGACCCCCGCCGCAAACGCCGGCCCGCACCGAGCCAGTCGCGCAAATCCCGTCCCTAAATATATAATAATAATATATCCTCACGCCTTCCCACAAGGGTCCCTGAAGGGGTAGGCAGAGGTGTATAGGTAATACCCATACACCACTTTCCGCCGGCGGAATATTAGGTGTCAACGTGATAGATGGCGAGTCCATCGCCGTTACTCAAGCACGACTATACATACGTCTTTGAATTTCTTCTCAGACGTATGCAGGTTTCCTCTCGATGTTTTCCTTCACCGTAAAGCTCGTGGTGTGACTAATCACTGTACTTAAGTAGAAAAACTCATTGGTACAGTCGGGATTCGAACTTGCGACCTTTGCGTCGCAGGCAACTGCTCGAACCACTCGGCCACCACGGCTCACGGGTATTTGTGTTGACATAATAAGTCTACCACGCTTGTTGAAAACGTTTCATAGTCTCTTGATATAACTTAAAGTCGGCAAAGCACACACACTTGATGTAAAGTATTGTATCATAGTTCAAATAACGTTTTTTGCTGAGCTCTGCATTTACATCCGCGTTTATTTTATACATACATACTCATGTTATTATGCTGAGTACATATATATATATATATATATATATATATATATATATATATATTTATATATATATATATCTATATATATATATAAATATATATATATATATATATATATATATATATATCTATATCTATATATATATATATATATATATATATATACCTCTATATATATATATATATATATATATATATATATATATATATATACCTCTGCCTACCCCTTCGGGGATCCTTATGGGAAGGCGCGAGGATATATGTTAGTACAATACTTAGCCAAGCCAAGTTGAATATAGCAAGAAGTTTTATATTCGACGCATATGAATGGCAACTCCTTGTAACCAAAGGTTTGATCAGAAGAACTTTTTATATGGTAAATAATAAGAAGGGGTAGGCAGAGGTGCTACATCACATCGACGCAGATTAATTTAGGTGATATCTTTAGTCTCCGTTTTACAATCATATAAGCATGTCGATGATAAAAAATAGCTGTAAAGTGGAAAATAATTCTTAAACGTAAACATGTGAACATGGAAACAAGTGCGAGTTACGAGTGATTTATCGCACTAAGGATATAACAATGACATTCATACATCTCACCTATTTGAAATAATAATAATAATAATAAATACCTGGGACAATTCCACACAAATTGACCTAGTCCCAAATTAAGCAAGGCCTGTGTTATGGTAACTAGACAACGATATATTTACTTATATAGATAGATATATAGTTAAATCCATAGGACATCCAAGACTAAGGTACAAATATCCGTGTTCATCACACAAATATCTGCCCTCAGCGGGATTCGAACCCGCGACCTCAAGTTTCGCAGTCAGGAGCTCTAGCCACTAGACCAGACGGTCGTCTGGTCGTCGTCAGAAATGCACCTGTAGATTCTTAGAAAACCTAATACTGAATAATACCTCTCTGCGTAGTTCGCGGTTTCAAAGGAGTTTCTTTCCTCGAACGCTTATGGTGTGAAATGAGCTGAAAGTCACTCTTCTGGCACCTACTTCGGTGTTCGAACATCGGTGCTAAAAGTAGACGGGATATAAACCCTTTTTAACCGAGTACGAAACAACGAGGAAGTTCTTAATTCGTCGTAATCTGTTTTTACACACTTTATATTAGCTTCACCTGTATGTATGTATGTATGTATGTATGTAACCGACTTCTTTGAGCTCGATTTTAACCCACTTTAAACGGCCAGATTTCGTTCAAACTTTGTAGACTTATCGAGGACCGATGACAATACACTAATAACTAAAAAGTAGAAAATAAATAATAGTTAAAAAAACTAAAAAACACGCTTTTTATAGAAAACCGAACTAAAAAATAGAAAATAAATTTCGATAATATCTTAAAAAGCGTGTGGTGCTTTTTAAGATATTACCGAAATGATAATCACTCTACTAATATCTGTCAATAAAATATTTATAACTATTGACACCATGCACCCACGCTTTTTAAGATATTATCGAAATTTATTTTCTATTTTTTAGTTCGGTTTTCTATAAAAAGCGTGTTTTTTAGTTTTTTTTAACTATTATTTATTTATAAGCTTGCTTCGATGTTACCCGAAAGCTGGGGATTTGAAGTATATAGATAGTTATATAGGCTTTTCTTGGTCAATAGTAGCATTTAAATTATAGTTTGAAAGAACAGAAGCTACCCTTATGAAGCCGTTTGTATATCCGTACTACACAAAGGAGTTTTGTTAATGGTTTTTAAAAATTGTTTTGTTTTCAGAATACAATAAATAAACCGCATTCCAATTGTAAAATGAACAAAGGCGTGGTGAAACCATTTCCAGTGGAGAAGGAGTATGAGAAGAACCCTGACATTTCCCCGGAGGACATTGGCAAATTGCGGGAATGGCTGGCTACACAGGCGCATTTGCCAAAGGACCTATTGACAGGTGGAAAATCAACTGATTATAGACTTTAAGAGACCAGATCTTTAGCGTTCACTATCTATAATTTACGGAGAAATTACATTACCTGCGCAGTAATGTCATTGCCAGGTCGCGTGAAAGATTTCACAGCTATAGAAGTGCCATCCACGAAGACGCGTCCCACCGATGTCCCACCCGCGACCCCGAGGTTGCGACGCGAGGGGGTTGTGGGATGCGGGGAGTATGACCCGACTCTATTAATTGTAGTGTTCGTGTGCTCTCATAGGTAATCAGTGTGTACCGATAATACTCAACATTAGTGGAAGGTTGCACACTTACACTATAAACTATAGGGGAGAATAGTGGGGCGCGTGTTCGTGGATGGCACTATCCATATCAAGTAATTGCTTCTCCTGCGAACCGTCTCTTTATTAAACCCTTAGTACTTATACGCACATATGGTCACTTAAGTTGTCCAAGATATGTTTTTGCACACTGTAAGCTTGTTTCAAGGCATTGTATTCGCAGAATCATCTATTTTTATTGACTTTAGCTGACTCCGTTCTGGTCTGTAATTAAATTGATTACAATCACTATGTTAGCATATACATATAAACACATAATTGGCAATTACCTCTAATTGCCCTTTTTATAATCCGAAAGGTCAGTATACTTATATATATCATGACGTCTTCCCTCACGAGGTAGGCAGAGAAAGAGTGCCTGTTCAGACTTACAGACCTCGCCTCATCCACATTGATCAGTCTCTTCATGAATGTTCGTCAGTTTCGAGTACTCCTGACGTTTCTATCATTGTGTTAAGCTATTAAT
Source organism: Drepana falcataria (assembly GCA_945859725.1). Taxonomy (NCBI): domain Eukaryota; kingdom Metazoa; phylum Arthropoda; class Insecta; order Lepidoptera; family Drepanidae; genus Drepana; species Drepana falcataria. The sequence goes on along the minus strand of OX243941.1, from coordinate 441,582 downwards.
ATATCAAATCAATAACTTGGTAAGGTTATTTAATCGTAAATTTTTATAAAAAAAGTTTTTTTTCATTATTATTTAACGTTGAACAAACATCTGTTTTGTTATATTATAATAATATGTATATGTATAATTAAACCTCACACCTCCCCACAAGGGTCTTCGAAGGGGTAGGCCGAGGTGTATAGGTAGTACCCGCACACGCACTTTCCGCCGGAGATAATTTTAGCTGTATACCCTCTGCCTACCCTGTAAGGGATTCGGTGTGTATATGTAATATTGCAATTAAACACTAATTGAAACCGGTTATGTAAAGCAGCTGGGGTGAGGTTGTATGAGGAGTTAAAGGTTAAGTAGCTCTAGATAACATCACGCCATTTAGCTGAACCATAAAAAGTTATATATAGTTGTATATTACACCAAATTCGAATCTTTTTAATACACGACAAATTGTTCCCATGGTACTTTTCTCATAATTGAAGGTTAACAATAAACGCAGACTTTTGCATCCCTTTCTACTTTTACTTTCTTTACAACCCCGTTTTACTATCTATTCTTTTATTGATATTTGTTTAACTGGCTTAAAAAATAGATTTACCATATAGCAGTAAAGTTTTTGTTTTTATCAAGATAACGCCTTACTAAATTTGTATCGTCAAAATGTTGTTCACAGATATGGATCTCCTCATTGCATATCACTGTTGCGACAGAAGTATGGAGATATCGAAGCAAGTTCTCGACTTGCACTTCACACTGCGAACGATGTTCAGTCAGTTCTTCAAAGATCGCTGCTTCGATAAAAAGGTCGCCTTTTGTATGGACACGATGTGAGTATATGGAATAGAGTTTTTGGTAGCTGATACAATAGTATTGATGACTGCTTGCCAACAGTACATCGCTCGCCCTAGCTGTACCAAGACGTCACATACCATGTTCATGACATGATTTGTCCATGCTTAGGTTTTTTTTAGAGGTTTGATAACAAAAGCTATATATCACCACACTTACGCCTTTGAATGTCCTCTCAAATGTAAGCAGGTTTTCTCCATGATTTCCTTCACCGTAAAGCTCCTGGTGTGACTAATAAAACTGTTCGTTCAGAAAAACTCATTAGTTAAGTCGGGTATCGAACTTGCAATCTTTGTGTTGCAGGTGACTGCTTGAACTACTCGGCCACCACGGCTCTAGTATTCATTATAAATTTATATATATATATATATATATATAATTTTATTTTTATTATTATAATAAACGTTATATAGTATGTGATGGGGCATAATCAAATGGAAGCTAAAAATGAAACATGAGAACAATGATTGATCCTATTTTTACACGCTTTATATTAGCTTCACCTGTATGTATGTAACCGACTTCTTTGAACTCGATTTTGACCCACTTTAAACGGCCAGATTTCGTTCAAACTTTGTAGACTTATCGAGGACCGATGACAATACACTAATAACTAAAAAGTAGAAAATAAATAATAGTTAAAAAAAACTAAAAAACACGCTTTTTATAGAAAACCGAACTAAAAAATAGAAAATAAATTTCGATAATATCTTAAAAAGCGTGTGGTGCTTTTTAAGATATTACCGAAATGATAATCACTCTACTAATATCTGTCAATAAAATATTTATAACTATTGACACCATGCACCCCACGCTTTTTAAGATATTATCGAAATTTATTTTCTATTTTTTAGTTCGGTTTTCTATAATAAGCGTGTTTTTTAGTTTTTTTTAATTTGTCCTTATTGTTCCATAAAAGTCTGTATATAAATATACATATGTATATCCTCCCACACCAGATACAATATTATAATTTTTTTTATTATTAGTTTCTGAAAGAAACCCATAAAATAATGTTTCGGAATCAATGATACTCCATTTAATAATATAGTAATTTTGTTATTTTTAGAGCTATTTTATAAATCGCATCGTCATGAGATATTCACAACACCCTACAGCTTCTAGAAGACAACTGTTCTCTTTTCTTAAGCACCTCGTATATTTCATATGACAGTCTATTCGCCCCATTGGCAACACCTACGCCTGAAGGCTACCGGGCGATATACGTCCGTCTCCTGGACCCTGATCCAAGGAACTTAAACGTTGCTGATGCAGTCCGTGTGTTCCTGATGATCTTCGACTTGTGGCAATACGAGGAAGGTACCTGGCCAGGGTAAGAGATTTTTAAACTACACACGTACACTGCACTCATATTCGAACTACACTGGCTTCGAAAATCATAAAGCAAGGATACAGTGGTCAATTTGGATTTGATGAACTTATTTGGGGTAGACGACTCTACAGATGGTAAATTTTTGGTTAGAGAGGGGTCGTCTGTAGTTCACGCCAAGGGGTGTTAGTGACAAAACTGCAAAGCCTAGAGTTCATACATATACATATCACGCCGAGTCCCTAATGGGGTAGGCAGAGATGATACAGTCACTATTCTCTAGACTTGCATAGCTCTTTCGCTTCGTCCACATTCATCAGTCTCTTCATACATGCTCGTCGGTTTCGAGTACTCTTAACATTCCCGTCCTTGAGCGTCCGATCGACTTGATCTAGGTAGTTGGAACGTGGTCTTCCTCTGCCTCTTCTTGCACACACTTTCGCTTTGTATATCTGTTTCGTCAATATTTCTTCACTCATCCTTTCTATATGTGCAAAGCAACGTAACATGCCTAAAGTTCTAATGTCCAATATTGCATTGATTTATTTATTTTCAGGTTTGTAATCGTCATCGACTGTGATCTGTCGGTATTGGGTCACGTGGCTAGATTTGATATATCCACAATAAAGAAAACCTTGTATTTCGTACAGGTGGGTTACATTTTAATAATTTAGATGTAGAATAAAGTTAATACGAGTAAAATGATTTCTTCGCTTGTCCTGAAATCAATTGCTTGTAGATAAAGAGAGAGTGTGATAAGAACTTTATAACAAATCATCATAATTGTCTAACGACTGCCAACTTGTATACTTGTCAGATTTGCTGCAAATGATACCAGCAGAGTGCAGATATTTGTGTTACGAACACGAGTATTTATTTATTTATTTATTTATTTACAATTAGCACGACAACGTGGTCATTTGTCATACTCTAGTTGGATTTTCTACGTATTTATGTATATATTATATGTATGTATATCGTTGTTTAGTTCCTATAGTACGAGTTTTTTATAACACATGGGTGGCAAACAAGCATGCGGTCCGCCTGATGGTAAGCTGTTACCGCCGCCTATGGACGCTTCAAACACCACGGGTATCACTCGCGCGTTGCCGACCCTGCAGAAATATTTGGCTTGTGGAGTTGACCCAAAGTATTTATTTATATTGTCACCTCTTCCCATATGGGTCCATGAAGGGTAGGGCAGTGATGTAAGAACACTCTTTTCCCTGGAGACATAATTAGATCCCAACTATATATACCTCTTTGAAATTAATCTTAAATTTGTGCAGGTCTCCTCTCGATGCTCTTCTTCACTGTACCGTATGTCTTAATTTTAACCACTTAAGTTAAAACTGTTTACCACTCTAAGTTACGACCCTTATTTTCAATCTTTATTTATAGTCTCTGTATATGTTGCTATACCTTTCAAGTCCCCAAAATTGTTACAGGAATGCATGTTCACAAAATTAAAATCCGTCCACATCATAAATGCCCCGTACTTTATAGACAAAATTATGATGCTCATGAAACCGTTCCTCAAGAAGGAGCTGTTGGATATCCTTAACATTCATCAGGTCGGATCTGAGGCTATTTATGACTCTGTGCCGAAAAGTGCCTTTCCGAAGAACGAGGGGGGAGATTACAAGGACCATAACACCATAAGAGGTAGGTTGCCTATCGAACTACTTTGCTATAGTCTCAGAGCCTTAGATCGTCTTAGTATTTATTATTAGTCTTAATATAGTATATTGTACGCACTAACGACGATAACAATGAATCATAAAAGAGAACTTTGGAGATTTAAGATCTTAAGGATTTTAGATCGGCTATGAAGAGATTCACACAGCAACGAGAATTAATGACTATGTGTAAAGTTGAAGAAACACGTGTTACATTGGACTTATTAGGTTGACAAAATAGACGTAAAATGAGATTGTGTCTGAGAGCACAGACAGAGGAATATCACGTTCCAATTACTAGGTAAATTATTTATTTACCAATTATTGAAATGTTCAAACCATTAAGGATGGGAATGTCAAGAGTAGATATTCGTTGTGGCCGTGTCGTTCGAGTAGTTGCCTGCGACATAAAGATCGCTGGTTCGAATCCCGACTGTACCAATTAGTTTTTCTGAACTTAAGTATAGTGATTTGTCACACCACGAGCTTTACGGTGAAGGAAAACATCGAGAGGTAACCTGCATACGTCTGAGACACAATGCAAAGACGTATGTATAGTCGTGCTTGAGAAACGGCGATGGACTCGCCAACTGTCACGTTGGCACCTAAAATATATCTCTGGCGGAAAGTGCATGTGTGTACACCTCTCTCCTACCTATACACCACACCTCTGCCTACCCCTTCGGGGAACCTTATGGGAAGGCGTGTGGACATATTTTATGTCAAGAGTAATCGAAATAAGAATATGTATGAGAAGTTAGGACAGGACTGGCTCTATCCTCTTTAACAGCCCCGTTGGTGTTTTGTTTGAATAATTCAATTTTTTTTAAAGATGAGTTATGTCAACGTCTACAAGGGAATCAGCAGTTCTTCATGGCAGAGAGTCGGAGGCGTGTTGATGAGAACCTGCGCTCTGGAGACAAAAGTGCCGCGTTTGACGAGTTCGGATTGCAGGGTAGCTTCAAGAAATTGGATATTGACTAATTAAGGGTCAATATAATATTTTAGATATTAAATAATGCTTTTAATACATAGATTTTAACTAATTTTATTCCGAGTTTTTTTGTGATACTAAATGTCACTTGAAAACTCAATTGGCTTAATATTATTGATATTAAAAGCAGCACTGAATTTAATTCCTAAATTTTACAAACCGTGAATAAGCAGAACTATACAGATATATATTATATATATATATATATATATATATAATATATATCTGTATAGTATATATACATATATAGTATATATATATATATATATATAGTATATATATATATATATATATAGTATATATCTGTATATCTATATATCTATATATATATATATATATATATATATATATATATATATATATATACTCACGCCTTCACACAAGGCACCTAAAATATATCTCTGGCGGAAAGTGGGTGTGTGGGTATTACCAAATACACCTCTGCCTACCCCTTCGGGGATCCTTGTGGGAAGGCGTGAGGATATATATTTTATGAAAAGAATACGGAATATTCCATTGCACGACCTTCCTCTGTGACGTAACCATTGTTATTATGGAAAATAACAATTTTACATCAACGCGATATTTTTTAACGCTCCGTCGCCTGTAAAAATGATGAGCTTTACACGAAATTATCAAGTATTATAATAATTCGTATAATCTGTGTTGCTCCGGAACTATTAATGGGTATTGTGGACATCCGATCGAATGGTATATATATACGGCAGCGAAGGGAGCTATATGCAGTTCAGTTTCAGGACACAACCATGAAGATAGTCGGCTTTATTTTGGCTTTGTTGGCCATATTGTTCGCCACTGTGGTGAGTACATTTTGTAATTTACATTTCAATCATTATTATATATATCTTCACGCCTTCCAGAAAGGGTCCACGAAGGGGTAAGAATAGGTGTGTGGGTACTGCCCACACACCCACTTTCTGTCAGAGAAATATTTTATGTGCCAACGTGACAGATGGCTAGTTTATTGCCGTTACTCAAGCACGGCTATACATACGCCTTGAAATTTCTTCTTAGACGTACGCAAACATTTATCAGTGTAGGTACAGTGCCTTAACGAGGTAAATGTCGTGAGGAAACTTGCATAAGTTCAAGAATAAATTCAAAGAAATACATACAGTTGTGCTTGATAAACGGTGAGAAACCTTCCACCTGTCGCGCTGGGCTCCTTACATATATTGTGGGAAGGCATAAAAATTCAATTTAAATTTTCAAATTCAATTTTCAAATTCAAAAAATCCATTCTAGTAAAAGAAAGAGTCTCAATATCAAGCTTCTGGTTGATTCCTGTAGATATTTGTTCGTAAAGGAATCTAGAAGTAAATAATTATTACCCTAAATATAATTTTCAGAGTGGCATGAACTCAGGCCGCCCTAACTCGGCTGGGTGCCACGGCGGGGGTCCTGGGGGACCTGGAGGCCCCGGGGGGCCAGGGGGGCCACCACCTACCAGTAAGTTGCGTTTATATACAAACTTCGTTACAATTTACCATGACTAGCTATTGCAATCATTATTCTCGAATGCAAAAGGTCAATGTAATATTATTTATATCATCACGCCGAGTGCCTAACGGGATAGGCAAAGAGAGTAGAGCGCCAGTTCTCTCTAGACTTACAGTCCTCTTTCGCTTCGTCCACATCCGTCTCTTCGTACATGCTCGGTTTCGAGTACTCTTGACGTTCCCGTCCTTGAGTCTCCGATCGATTTGATCCAGGTAGCTGTATGGATGCTAAGTAAGATTTGATCCAGGTAGCTGTATGGATGCTAAGTAAGATTTGATCCAGGTAGCTGTATGGATGCTAAGTAAGATTTGATCCAGGTAGCTGTATGGATGCTAAGTAAGATTTGATCCAGGTAGCTGTATGGATGCTAAGTAAGATTTGATCCAGGTAGCTGTATGGATGCTAAGTAAGATTTGATCCAGGTAGCTGTATGGATGCTAAGTAAGATTTGATCCAGGTAGCTGTATGGATGCTAAGTAAGATTTGATCCAGGTAGCTGTATGGATGCTAAGTAAGATTTGATCCAGGTAGCTGTATGGATGCTAAGTAAGATTTGATCCAGGTAGCTGTATGGATGCTAAGTAAGATTTGATCCAGGTAGCTGTATGGATGCTAAGTAAGATTTGATCCAGGTAGCTGTATGGATGCTAAGTAAGATTTTAATTATATCTATGACTACATCTGTTGGTTCTCATTTTATAATCAGTAAGTGCATAACGATAGCAATCGATCTTAATCGATGGGGACGAGTGAGACAAGAATTTTATAAGAGTGTCATTTGCCGCACCAAAATGAATCAGAGGGCAAAGTGGTCATGAAAATTTAACTGGGCCAATGCCCACGAGTGGTACTGCTTGATGGGGCTAAGAGGAACTAACCCTTAAATTAGATAATGCTATTTTTAGGATTTTTTTTAAGAAGAGCCGTGGTGGCCGAGTGTTTCGAGCAGTTGCCTGCGACGCAAAGGTCGCAAGTTCGAATCCCGACTGTACCAATGAGTTTTTCTGAACTTGAGTACAGTGATTAGTCACACCACGAGCTTTACGGTGAAGGAAAACATCGTGAGGAAACCTGCATACGTCTGAGAAGAAATTCAAAGGCGTATGTATAGTCAGTCGTGCTTGAGTAACGGCGATGGACTCGCCATCTGTCACGTTGGCACCTAATATACCTCTGGCGGAAAGTGGGTGTGTGGGTATTACCCATACACCTCTGCCTACCCCTTCGGGGACCCTTGTGGGAAGGCGTGAGGATTATTATTTTTTTAAGAACAATATTTTTTCGTTCATATACTTCTTTACTTTCAGATAGCACCGGCTAAACCCTCAGATGCTCTCCCGGACGTCTTTGAACAATATGATCATCTTGCTTTACATGTGTGCACCCAGTGTTGCAATACTATTAAACATTTAATGATGATGATGACAATCTTTTACTTGAACATCAAATGATAGCAACGATATAACAGGGGTTGGAATAATGGCTACAATAATACTAATTTTAACATTATTTAATGATTTTTAGTTCTGTATAAAAGTTAGTATCAAAAGTATAAAAATATGGCAATTTTAGAGAGTATTCTGATTATTACATAAATAATACCATATAAATTACGTTTATATTGCACGAAAACAATTTGCTACTAACTGTATGTATGGTCAGTAGCTCATGCCTAGAATACTACATATATACATAGATTTACATACAATTTATATAAAGAACATTAGTACAATGTGGAACTTATATAATAATGACGGTACTGCATCGTTACCAGAATATATAGATATCAATAAGTTTCATTTTGGGCGGGCAAAGCTTATGAACCAGATTTACGAAGTCATCAAACAAATGCAATCATTCAAAGTACACGTGGAAGAGACACTACTCAAATATTCTTTGCTTTCTCTAGCAAATTACAGTTTAAGCCCTCGAGAGCGAGACAAACGTATTTTTAAAGGCTTTTACAACAACGCTTGATATTGGTATGCGAACGGCATGCAGGTTCTATATAAATCTAGCTATTCTATCATCCAAATGTTCTTTGGGGTCTATTGTTCGAGCTCCTGCAAGTGTTGTCTTTCCTCTTCTTCTCGAAGGAGTGCCTCTCTCTCTGCCGCAATGCGGGCGTGCTGTTCGGCTATCACTCGGAAAAGCTCGGCGTGCTTCGCCGTGGCTTCGGCTACGGCCTCAGATTGGCGGGGTACTTGGATTTCTGAAAACGAGAAAAGTTTTTTCGTCGATGAGATACCATTTCGATACTATTCATATTGTTATAAATATGTAAGCTTGTGAGGATTTTGGTTCCCCTTTCACGCAAATATTACTGAGCCGAGTTGGATAAATTTGGACCAGGGATAGATTATTAGCTGGATAGTTTCATTTTTATTCCCGAAACATATCTATTAAGTTACCTTAAAAGAAGATACATATCATCACTCTACCCTCATGGAGTAGAGAAGAGCGCCAGGTCTCTCTAGACTTACATACCTCTTTCGCTTCGTCCACATGCATCAGTCTCTTCAAACATACACGCCGGTTAAAAGAAGATAACTTGCAAAACAGAGGTGTGAGGAGTGTGGAGGAGGACATTCTTTAACCCTTTTCTCGTTCCCCGTAAATGATAAAAATTTTTGTTTCGAAGCATGCGTGACAATAGATATGAAATGGAACCAGGTCAAGAGCATTGCCAAAGTTGTCGAGAGTGAAGTTCGGCCCAATTTGGTCAGTTGTCATTAACGTGTGAATTGCAAACAGATGTGTATTTCGTAATAGTGTTGTTCTGATCAGCGAAAATGTGCGCATAAATTTTGTATGCAAAGTCGCCAGGTTGGTAATTATTAAAGTTACTTGAGAACCATGCTATCCTGAAACATTTACATTTCTCCTTGCCTTTGTTTCCGGGTAGAAAGTGTAATAAGAACATTGCTTTGCACCACGTTGGCACCTAAAATATCTCTCTCCGGGAGAAAAGTGGGTGTTTGGATACTACCTACACATCTCCACCTACCTCCTTGAGGACGACTGTGGGAAGCCATGAATTTACAGACATAAATCACACCACGACCTTTAAGGTGCAGTAAAACATCGAGAGGAAGCCTGCATACGTTTGAGAAGAAATTCAAATACGTATGTATAGTCGTGTTTGATTAACGGTGATGGACTCGCCATCCATCACGTTGCCACCTAAAATATATCCGATAAAGCATTAAGATATATAAAAAACTCTAACTGACCTTCAGGGTGTGCATGCTGCTCAGCAATCTTGGCGTAGAGTTGGTAGTGCCTGTCTTTGGCCTGGGCGACCGAGTCTGAGTCCTTGGGGTGCGCGGGGGGCACGTCGCTCAGGAGGGGGTGGAAGCCCTGCTTGTCAGCCACATAGTCCACCGTGCGCACCTTCTGCCGAGGGTCCACGTACGAAAACGATCCTGAAATTGAAATATAACATTTTAAATTAGGCTGGTAGGGCGTACACGCTGTTTTACAGTGTAATTTAGCTATAATAAATGTGGACGATGCGAAAGAGGTATGTGAATCTAGAGAGAACTGGCGCTCTATACTCTCTGCCTACCCCGTTAGGGACTCGGCGTGATGATATGTCAGTATGGTATTAGCTGAGAGAAGATCCTTGGCGACAGTTATTTACTCACATACATATATACCCCTGGGGGGGACAAGTTTAGAGGGCGACAAGATATTTAATGACTAACTCCTCACCATTTCTTCTCTCACCGAACTTCGCACTCTCTCGGGGAGTATTATGCGGGTTACGTATTGTGCTGGCAAGAGGTAGATGGAAGGAAGTGTTTCAGAGACTCCGACAAGAGCAGAGCTCATAAATGTATGAATATGGATTATGTCAGACAATGTCTAGAATGGCTTAGAACTATTATCCAAGATTATGTCCAATGGCAATGTTAATATGACAAGTCCATCGCACGACTATACATACGCCTTTGAATTGCTTCTCAGACGTCTCAGGTTTGGTACAAATAATATGGAATATTTAGCCGTCTAAACTATTAAGTACCTGAGTTGAATACTTATTTTGTTCTTATAGCCGTGTGCCAACCGCTAGCAGAGTTAGTAGGCAAATCGTGTAAGATAACTTACTTCCTGAGTGAAGAAATCAGCCGGTTAAGTCTACATTAACTTTAATAAAATACACGTTTTATTGCTAACACTACGAATGGAATACCAGGCTATTTGCGTGTCTGAGCGTTCAGATACGTATTTTTGATAATACTTAATGCTAAGTATAAACTATACATATATTTGCAAGGAGGGCCGCGGTGGCCAAGTGGTTCGAGTAGTCACCTGCAACACAACGCAACGCAAGTACGAGTCCTGACAGTACCAATGAGCTTTTGTGATCTTATGGACTGTGATTAGTCACACCACGAGCGTTACCATGACGGAAAACATCGAGAGTAAACCTGCATACAGATAGTGCCATTCACGAAGAAGCGCCCCACCAATTTGTAGTCGAGGGGGTTGCGGTATGCAGGGAGTATAACCCAAGTATATTAATTGTAGTGTGCGTGTACACTCATAGGTAATCAGTATGTACCGATAATACTCAAACACACACACTTACACTATAATGAAAAATAGTGGGGCGCTTCTTCGTGGATGGCACTATTTATACACTTGTGAAGAAATTCAAAGACGTGCTGAGAAACCAAACTAATCTATATCTCTGGAGTTAGGTCGGTTAGGTAGGTTAGGCAGGTTATTGTTACCCCTCTGCCTCTGCCTACCCCTTCGAGAACCCTTGTGGAAAGTAAGGGTAATAATAATAATGTGTGCACCTCTTATGACGCCGCTGCCGTCGCTAACCTCAGTGTGCTGTCGGTCAGTGTGTCCGGGGTAGCGGCCCGCGCTGTATGAGAACACGTAGGGCTTCGCTGGCGGCGGCTCCGTGGTGGCCTCCTCCAGGTGGGACACGTCGCAGCTGGTCAGCGCCGCCAGGGATACCACGAGTAGCGTGTGGCACAGCATCTGGAAATGGGGACATTTACTATTAAGTCCTGCTATAAAGACTGTGTTATGGAAAGTACGGAAAAAATACATACATACATATCATCACGCCAAGTCCCTAACGGGGAAGACAGAGAGTATGGAGCGCCAGTTCTCTCTTGACTTACATATCTCTTTCGCTTCGTCCACATTCATCAGTCTCTTCATACATGCTCGTCGGTTTCGAGTACTCATGACGTTCCCGTCCTTGAGGGAAAAAATCTAATAATTTGCGAATAGAGATTCTTATTATTATTAACACCTCTTTCTTATGAGTGTTATTTACACACGTTGACGTTGAGACAACAATAAATATATAATATAATAATAATATATCCTCACGCCTTCCCGTTGAGACATAGAACATAACACATAAATAAATACCTTGGGATACTTCCACACAAACTGACATACTCCCAATTTAAGCATTATAGTTTTTCGAGGTATTTCATATTTAAAATAACTTACTATTGACAAGCAACTGGATCCTATAGCTTCCCGTCAACCAAGGACGGCCACTAATGTTGCCTTCAATACGCTTTGCACTTAAAACAGTATTATATGTGTCTTCACTCAGCTATATACCTAACGCCTCTACATTTCTACTCGCTGAGATCATCACAAACATGTTTTATTGCTTTACGATAAACATCTAATCAGAATTACTTAAATATATTATACTAAACAAAATGACGAGGAAACTGCGCCTCTAGGAAATGTTATAGCATCATGCAGCTCATATAAAATATGAAGGCTATTTATTATTAATATCATGAATTGCCGGTAGTATAGTGGTTTAAGAAGACCTCTTTTATTGACATAACAAGGTAAGGGTTCAAGCTGATGAGTTTATCGGAGTTTAAAACATCGCAGGAGAAGCTCAAACTTCGAAAAAAATCAAAGATGTCTGAAAACTTTGAGCATCATCCTATGACTCTGAAGTCATAGGATAGAATATCAGATAGCCGTTGCTCTGTATTGGTGTGCCCTCATTCAAGGTGTCATATTTCATGAAATCAAATAATACATTTGAATTCGAATAAAGAACTGTTCTGTCTACCCCAGAGGGAATTGGCGTGATCGTGCGGGTATCATCACGCCCAAGTAAATTTACAGATTTGTACCATTGACTCTGATGCTCAAAGTTGTCGAATATCTTTAGTTTTTTTTTATTTGAGCTTCTCTTGTGATGCTTAAAGGTCAGGAAAAGTCATCGGCTTGATCCAGCAACTTAGATTGAACAGGCGTCTTCTTAAACAACTCTTGTACCACAGCAATTTATTTATAACTAGCTGTCCCGCCCAGCTTCGCTCGGGTGAAAAAGTTAAATTGCCCGTAACACGATCGCAGCGCCACCTATTGGGTCCAATTGTAAATCTAAACCATTCTCGAATCTAGCTTAAGACACACAGAAACACACAGAAAGCTTCGCCCGGGTAAAAAGGTAAAATTCTTGAATCTCGATCGCAGCGCCACCTATCGGGTCCAATTTAATATAGCCTATGTTACTCGGGGATAATGTAGCTTTCCAAAGGTGAAAGAATTTTTGAAATCGGTCCAGTGGTTTCGGAGCCTATTCAATACAAACAAACAAACAAACAAACAAACAAATCTTTCCTCTTTATAATATTAGTATAGATTAAATAAAATAGCCTTCATATAATATTAGCGGAGTTTCACTTAAATCTAAGGAGATATGACAACTTTACACTAAGCCATTTTTCCAAGAGTTTACCTATTTTCGTAATTATTCGCATGTATACAGTTTATATATGCCTATCTACGAAATAATCACGTGGTTTTAGTGAATAGTTGGTCACAGTCGGAACTCGTTTGCGTGACCTTTTGAGGCCTTTTGCGCTGCCGCACAATGATGGAACCCTCTTGATTCTGGGTACCTACAACTATATCATTGTTCCTAATGTTTTTTTATCTACCGCAGCCTTTTATAAATAAACTCAGAAGGAATACTCGTTTCGCATAAAGATAGCCAGAATAATTGTTGCATTCAGTTAATCGTAGTGAGTGACAAATCTATGGTTTGATTTTAGTCCACCACCTCCCACTAGCTGGCGCTAGCTGTGTTTTAGATCGCGCTATTATGCGTAGTCATATTTGATTACGGTTTTTTTATGTCAATGTAATTGTCCTAGAGAATGGAACAACATAGACATACATTGTAATATTTGAATATAGATGATCCTTGGTATCCACACTGGCTTTATTTAGATCTTCCAAGAAACCATTGGAAGGCCATTTGTTTGTTGACCACCCCTGAACAAGTATTGTTAAGATTTCATCGTCATATCATCACGCCGAGTCACTAACGGGGTAGGCAGAGGGTATTTTTTGTATTGTCTCTCGTAGAGAGAGTGAGTTCTGGGAACTTTTGCTACTTAACCGGGCAAAGGCGAGACCTAGGCCTCCAGCCAGGCACTTTAGTGCTAAGCAAAACAGCTAAGGGCACCCCCTGTGGGGTACGGACCTCGGCTTAGGGCGTTGCTGGATCGCGAGCAAGGGAGCTGGGCTGGTCTGGTATTTTATTATTTATATATTTAGGGACGGGATTTGCGCGTCTGGCTTCGGGCATCCTGGAGGACCGTGATGTCATCATCGGATTCGATGATGACATTTCTGGGACCTCTTATCTTTGAGATAAGGGAGGGTGTGTATCGGGCGGCCGATCGCCGGCCAACAAGGGGGTTTGGTTGATTATCAGCAAAATCGAAATGACGTTTTGACAGTTTTTGCATAAACTGTTTGATGGTGGGGACTTTTAGATCAACGTGGAGTTGACTATTTCTCATGTACCACGGGGCACCTGTGGCTCTCCGGAGAAACCGGCTTTGGAGCACTTGAAGGGGGTGGAGTATTGACTTGCGGGTGTGTGCGAACGCTACACTCTCCTAAACGGCTGAACCGATTTGATTGAATGACATTTTCTGTGTATCTTCAGGGGCATACGAGAATGGTTTAGATTCATTCATTCAATCAATTGGACCCGATAGATGGCACCACCATCGTATTTTTTCACTCGAGCGAAGCTGGGCGGGACACAACTAGTATTAATATAAAACTTTAAGATTAAAATGTGTGTGTCGTCGTCGTTTCGTCGATGTACGATTAATTACCATCAAGTCTATTAGTTTTTTTTTTACTGGCGTGCAAATGGCTATAATGTCGTTAGCAGGATGTTCATCAAATGCCACGTTACGGCACGCGGGCCATGATGCGCAGAACGTGTCGGCGTAACACGCGCCGGTGGCGTGCGACGGCGCTACGAGAACGTAGGGTGGGGGCTTCCTGGCTGCGTCTTATATGCACATATATTTTAACCTACTTAAAAAAGGTTTTAATTCAACTGTATATTTTTTATTTGTGTACCTCCGAACTCTTTTCGAGGTGAATTGATTTTCATAATCCTTTTTTTATTGGGCATTTTCATACAAATTTATTGCGGCCAAATAAAGCAAAGATTGTAATTACTATAGTATCTTGATCACATTGTAAAGGGATATTTACCTATACGTACATTATTTACATAATAATATACATTTAAATACGACAAATAGTTGCTCTCAGTAGGAAATGAGCCTCCGACCTAAAGCTTTTATTTTTTTTTTTATACGACAAGAGTGGCAAACAAGCATACGGCCCACCCGATGGAAAACGGTTACCGCAGCCTATTTACGCTTACAATACCGAAATATCACTTGCGCGTTGCCACTCTGTGTTCGGAGAGTTGTACTGTGTTGGCAGCATAATGGGACTAATCCCTCTGCTGCCAACACAATACAACAATCTTCCCCCACCCCAAGGAGCTCATTACTGGAAACCTTATTTACCGCGTAGGAACACAACACAATAAATTGTGTTATTTGGCTACGGACTTCTATAAAGGTGGAGGTCCTGCCCCAGTCGGGCAGCTCCAAATTCGAACGGGAAACCCGTTATGCCCTACCTCTCTTGAATCTAAGTTGAATTGATTTTATTTACTATGATTTATGATTTATATTCTATGATATTGGCTATGTGAGTGTGCATGCTACGGACAGGGGAAATATTCAACCGTTTACATTAAAAAGAGTGTGAAAGCCTGATACCACAATGACAACACTAGAAACCAGAAAGCAGGCAAATACTATTTCAAAACAACTCAACAACAACAAAGATTCGACCGCCATATATATTATTACTTCCTCAATAAACGGTCTATCTAATGCAAAAGTATTTGTTCAAAATCGGATAAGTTTATACTGAGATTTGCATCTTCGAACGAATAAACAAACTGCCTTTTTCATATTATTAGTAAAGATAATATCGATACATTAGCATCAAATATTGAAATACAATCCCTGTTAATGAAACATAGTAGCCGCTCGAAGGTCAAGGTCAATGCACTCGTGTATGAACCAAGGCTTTTGCTGGCAAAATTTGAACTTAATCACCTGTTCAGGGTTGAATTGGGTAACCTCCCCAGCTTAGCACTTGTTATGTCAAGGGTAATAGAATCTATACCTAGATTTAATAGTTTTCTTAGACCAGGATATAGGTCAGGCGCTTATGAGCGTAAATTTTTATTAATAAATTCGTCGTTAGAGAAACGAAGCTAAGTGATGGAATTAAAGCTTGTAAGTCTTAAGGGAACCCCGTAAGAATCTTATCGTAATGATTTAGCTAACGTAAAGACTACTATTGGGGAATAGACTTGATCATATTCTTTATTACTCACACCACGAGCTTTACGGTGAAGGAAAACATTGAGAGGAAACCTGCATACGTTTGAGAAGAAATTCATACGCGTGTGTATGGTCGTGCTTGAGTAATGGACTGATGGATTTGCCATTTCTGTCACGTTGGCACCTAAAGTTTCTGGCAGAAAGTGGGTGTGTGGGTAATACCTATACACCCCTACCCATTGGGAGACCCTTGTGAGACGCAAAGTCAAATATTTTGCTGTATTCCAGACAAACGAATGCTAAGGCTCGGCAGAGGTCCCTTCATTTAAGATTATCAAATTCAATACGAGTTTCATTCCGCTAGTACGTCATAATTACATAGCATGTTTACGTTCCTCACTAACCTAATAAATACAGTCGTAAATAATAAAGTGTATAGCCCGTAATGTAACACTCGCGGTCGTGTGGGCTCAAGATACATAACAATGTAACCTAATGACCATTACATTGGCCGACACCTGAGAAATATGTTTTTTTCATGTAAATATCAGCAATAGACATTTTGTAAGTAAAAGTTATGGCGCGTCAGTGACGCAAGCACCTGTGCTGCGGTCACCGCTGACCACAACAGCCTTTAGTGTATAATGCTAAGCAAGCCTATACCTCGTTGAAAATATCTTTGTATATACGACGGCAGTCTAGTGGTCAAAGTTCCTCTCTGCGAGGATTAAATCGCAAGTTCGATTTTCAGTGCAGATATTTGTGTTATGAACACGGGTATTTGTGCCATCATATTTGATGTATGTATTATGTATTTAAATATATATATATCCATATAAGTATGTATATCATTGTCTATTTAATTATTATTTATTATTATATATTAATCTTTTTATTACATTTAGATCGCTCCGCAGGTGTGTCTGCTGCATTAAGCTCTGTCCACCAATTGGGCGCATGCGCATTGTATCGGTCTCGCCTTGACCTGACACATGGACTGTCACTTTCGTTCTTTATAAATTCCGCGATGGCGTCATTACGTGGTAACGGTCGGATCATATCGACAGGGAAATGATTCTGACTATTAAAAGAGTCGACTATTTCAAACAAACATGTTTAGGGCTAAACATGATTTTGTATCACGTTGAACGTAGTAAAGTTAAAGTGTTCCCTAGGGAGTGCAGCGCTACTTTTTCGAAATCCACGCGGGTGAAGCCGCGGGCATAAGCTATTTAACAATATTATTAAGCCAAATCCCTCACGGGTAAGTAGAGAGGAAAATGCCAGCTCTCTGTAGACTTCGCTTCATCCACATTCATCATACATGCTCGCCGGTCTCGAGAACCTACTCTTGACGTTCCCATCCTTGAGTGAAATATTACTAACCTTTATTAAACCGCAAGCTCTTTGGATTTCCAATACCTCAGTGAATTAACATTTGCCTACGAAAGGTGTGTAATTAAATGTATGCCCAGCTTAGATTCATGCGCTGGGATTGAACCCGTGACCTTTCCATTAAGTCACGGACGAATGCTAGCATTCGTTACGGATGTTCACGCTTATGTATACATAATCATGTTTATGTAAATGTTTGTCATTTACAAATGTCTTCCCCGTACGTCCATCACATACCGGCCTTATCGGAGATTTGCAGTTGTGAGAACTACTACTAGCTTGGTTTAAATCTTGGATATAGGCAAATTCAAACGACTGCATCGAACTTGATATTTCGGGATATAGATAGATAAAATGATGAAAATGATCGTGGTGGCCGAGTGGATCGGATAGCGACCTGCAACACAAATATTGCAAGTTCGAATCCCGACTGAACTGATAAGTTTTTTGAACCTTTTCGTCGCCGTAAAGCTCGTGGTGTGACTAATCACTGTACTAAAGTTCAGAAAAACTCATTGGTACAGTCGGGATTCGAACTTGCGCTCTTTGCGTCGCAGGCAACTGCTCGAACCACTCGGCCACACCGGCTCTGTATACATTTCAAATTAACAAAACAAACAAACACAATGACACATAGCTTCCTACCTGCAATAGGCGAATTATACGTGATACAAACGACAGGATGCATAGTGTGGGCGAGCCCACTTTCCATACTTTGGTGGAAGATGTACCTCGTGTTCCCACACCCCCAGCCGTGAGTCATTCGATTATAATGCACAGGTGTAAGGAATTAGGCATGGTTTTACAATGTACTATTCTATGGCGTGATCATGGGAGATGTCCTCCGCCCTTTTTTGTATAGTTGAAGGTTCTGTAATGCATCTTGTTTTTTCTTTAAGTAATATAATGCGATATTATCAAATAGAACGTACCTTCAAAAAGTATGTCCTCGAGCCTTCCCATAAGGGTCCCCGAAGGGCTAGGCAGACGTGTATGGTACCCACACACCCATTTTCCACCAGAGATATTTTAGGTGCCAACGTGACAGATTGCGAGTCGCCGTTATTCAAGCATGAGTATACCTACATACGCCTCTGAATTTCTTCTTAAACGTCTTTAGGTTTTCTCTCGGTATAGTCGGGATTCGAAACTGCAAAGACTATGTTGTTATTCAAAACACTCGGCCTGGAACCTGTATACACTTGACAAGAATGACGAAAGAAGTGTATAGTCGTGCTTGAGTATCGGCGATGGACTCACCATCTGTCACGTTGGCACCCAAAATATATCCTTGGCGGAAAGTGGGTGTACAACGACTTTTAAAAGATTTACTATATGTTTTCAAAAAAACATTCAATAAATTAGACTATTTGGTCTTCGAAGATCTATGATTAAAACTTAAATAACATTTAGTATTTTCCACAGATTTTATTATTTCCTACGATTTATGTAAATATATTAAGTGAATAGAAAGCGCTCCTCAGCTGCGACACATATGAGCAATTAGCAGGATTAGGTATTTCCTTATTTGGATTGGACCTATAATCGCGTTCATTAAATTTAATAACCATCCTATATAACCGATTATTAGGCAGCAGGAAGCATCTGTCTATTTCGCGTGCGTGATCGTATCGTACACTCGATTGCATTACGGTTATGTATTGGTTATTAAATGTACAGTCAAGTGCAAAAAAATTACAAAATGTTGCAAGGTGCGTATTAGATGTTATCATATTGTTGGCCAAGTCGTGAGTGAAGCAACTGTACGCTCCAACGAGTATATCGCTCCATTGCAATTGTATAGGAATTATCGTAACTCGCTTGTCGAACGATCAATTTGCACTTACCTAAGGAACCCGAAGCAAATTGTATGAGTTACGGTAGATGGTAAGCAGAGGTGTGTAGGTAGTACCCATACACCCACTTTCCATGAGATGATATATTTAAGGTGCCAACGTGACAGAAGAGTCCATCGCCGTTACTCAAGCACGACTATACATACGCCTTTGAAGTGCTTCTCAGACGTATGTAAGTTTTTTCTCGATATTTTCCTTCACGTAAAGCTCGTGGTGTGACAAACACTGTACTTAAGTTCAGAAAAGCTCATTGGTACAATCGGGATTGGAATTTGCAACCATTGCATTGCAGATTACTTGAACCAGTCGGCCACCACGGCTCTATATATGTGTGTCTGTAATAATAATATAAATAATATCAGAGGTGACATAATTGACATTGTACGGGGACAGTCGGGTACCGTAGGTTTTTTTAGAATTGTATCGTTTTGGAGGATAGGGAAAACCATTAACCCTTTTCGATAAAACAAATGACTGCAAATGAGTATACCTACCGACTACATTAACTAAAAGCTTTTTACAATTTACATTAGCTTAATATATATTTTAATCATATCCGCCATTTAGTCGCTATTTGGCAAGTTGGCACGCAAATATATCTCCAGCGAGACGGACACCTCTGCCTACCTACCCTTGTGATTTTTACATCCTCACTATTTTCGCTGGAGATATTTAGGTGCCAACGTGACAGGTGAGTCCATCGTCTAAGTATAACTCTACATACATCTTTAAATTTGATTTCAAGCGTATGAAGGTTTCCTTTCAATGTTTTCCTTCACCGTAAAGCTGGTTTGACTAATCACTGTACTGAAATTCAGAAACACTCATTGTTATAGAGTCAATATTAGTCGGGATTGGAACTTGCAATCTTTGTGTAGTTGCAACTATTCGAATCACTTGGCCACCACGACTAAAAAGAAACAGTTAACAATCCGCACCAAGCAAATGCTTTAAGGCAATATCATAGACAAGACTATATATATCATAGACTATTAAATTTCCTCTACATCACATACATTTATTATGTACACCAATGAAGGTGTAAAACCCTCATCTATAAATTTCTCTGTAATATTTTCCTGTATGAAAAATCACATGTTATTCTTCTTTTCTTTATGACGTAATATTTTACAATAGCCTCATATATTTATCGAAGTACGCGACGCATACGTTGTACAATAATGGCATATTTGGGCAATGCTTATTAAGAGCTCCTTTGAGACGGATACGTTATCAAAACTACTTCTAGTCTGCATTTTAATATTAAAATTAGTCGGGTTTAATTGACACCGGTATTCTAATGTTACATGGTATCAAACACATGAATACCAAAAGCCAAGGTCGCCCAATCTGGTATTCACACCGGTCGGCGGAGAGTCCGGTTCATTACCATTTCACAATAAATACCTAATTTTTTAAATTTCGAATAGGCTTTTACACATTCTAATTTGTCAGGGAAATGTAGAGCTACAAGTAGGGTACACATACATTTAGTTCTAAAGAAGAATCGTTTGGTCCGGCTAAGTTGCTTCTCCTATTGTCGCGTAGGTCCTATGTAGCTCGTCAATACAATACTCTGTAAATTGTTGGTTACAACAGTTCCAATATTGAGAAAACACACGTACAAAAGAATTATATATATATATACTAGTTGTCCCGCCCAGCTTCGCTCGGGTGGAAAAAAAAAAGATGGTGGCGCCACCTATCGGGTCCAATTGTGAATCTAAACCATTCCCAGATCCCCTTGAACACACACATTTCATCAAAATCGGTCCAGTCGTTGAGAGGAGTTCAGTGACATACACACTCACAGAAGAATTATATATATAAAGATAATTCTTATATATATAAAGCTTGTAAAGACAGAGTATGTCGAACAAATCCGATTAGATGAAATATTTTTGCATCAGATGGCCTGTTTATTGAGGAAAGCTATAGGCTACATATCATCATGCGTGCATGCATTTAACGTGTGGTAAGGGTTTTTTTTTATAAAGTTAGTATTCAAATAATATATTTTCATGCCTTCCGACAAACGTCCCCGAAGGGGTAGGCAGAGGTGTGAAGGTAGTACCCACATACCCACTTTCCGCCGGAGATATATTTTAGGGGCTAACGTAAAAGATTGCTAGTCCATCGCCGTTACTCCAGCACGACTAGTAACAAACGTCTTTCATGCCATAATATGATACGTGATTTCTTCGTAAACGTAAGCAGGTTTCGTTCACTGTAAAGCTCGTGGTGTGACTAATCACTGTAGTTAAGTTCAGAAAAACTCATTGGTACAGTCGGTATTTAAATTTGGAATCTTTGTGTTCAGGCAACTGCGTACTTGAACCACTCGGCCATCAGGGCTTTATTATTTAAATTATAATAATTTTGCTTTACTTGAGTAATGTTGTAAGATATATCCTATTTTTCCAGTAAATCTCGTCACACCTTCCCTTTTTAAGTGGATGTATTAATTAAATGAAATAATTTGTCGCAAACTCGATGACAAAAGATACAAACCTGTTTTATATTGGTTTCTGTACAATATTTTCCTTCTCCCTCGGTCACCGAGGCTTACTTCATTTTTATTTATTTTAAGTCGAACAGGCATTTTACATTAACTGCATTCCAGATGATATATATATGATTTCTTGAAGCAGGAAGTTTCGAAGCCCCATAAGGTCAACTAGGCTGTCACTAATCTATAAATTGATAGATCTTGTCAGGACACTCGGTAGCCAATTAAAACAGTGACCATTTTAACACGGGCTGGTTTCATACTAAAGCGGTGACTTTTGCGGTGAAAGTTTTTTCTGAACTTAAGTACAGTGATTAGTCACACCACGAGCTTTACGGTGAAGGAAAACATCGAGAGGAAACCTGCATACGTCTGAGAAGAAATTCAAAGGCGTATGTATAGTCGTGCTTGAGTAACGGCGATGGACTCGCCATCTGTCACGTTGGCACCTAATATACTCTGGCGGAAAGTGGGTGTGTGGGTATTACCTATACACCTCTGCCTACCCCTTCGGGGACCCTTGTGGGAAGGCGTGGGGATATTTTATTTTTATTCAATATTTTTTTTACAAATTAATATCTGGCCCCCCACACTAGGCAGTGCCTGTCCCGTGGGGGAGAGAGTGTCTTTCTGAGTTATTCAAGATTCAGGCATTTCGACGTCGCGAGACGGCTTTAAAAATATTGCGAGCCTGGACCGCGTGGTCCCAAAGTTTCAAATATTATAAATCTGAATGTTAGTGTGGATGTTTGCAACTCAATGTCACCAGAGCGAATGAACGGAAGGTTGTATGTAAAAAATACCAATGTAATTTTTCGCGGGTGAAACCGAACGGGACAAGTTTAGCGTGAGGAAGCTTGCTATAAAGACTAAATATAGGCGGTGAACGTGGGCGCTTGAGGTTTGGAAAGTACTGGTTGGGAAACACAGGCGCATTCGTGATACGAAATTTGCGATCAAATACGACAAGGCACAATGTACCCAAGCGTTATTATAATAAATCATATTTTCCATGGCATACTTAATATAGCGTAATATTATTACCTAAGCAAGTTTGACTATTTTAAAAAGGTATTCCGGGGTATCCTTCTCATTTTGTCGTATAAATGACATGGCATACTTAATATAGCGTAATATTATTACCTAAGCTAGGTTGACTATTTTAAAAGGTATCCCGGGGTATCCTTCTCATTTAGTCGTATAATTCCTTAGAAGTATAAAAAAAGCGTTGCTCGCGGACTTTACGCTTTTCCAAATTGCTCGACTACGCACTGATACTAAACGCAACCGACGACTGTTCCGTCCTCGCCAGCGAGGCTCGTTGCGAATATGCCGTAAGTATCCCCCTGACGTGCCGAGCCAGACATGCAAATCCCGCCCCTAAATACATACATACACACATACAATCATGCCTCTTCCCCGTAGGGGTAGGCAGAGACCACTTCTTTCCACTTGCTACGATCCTGACATACTTATTTCGCTTCGTCCACTTTCATTATTCTCTTCATACATGCTCTTTGGTTTAGGGTACTCTTGACCTGGCCTTTTTTCAAGACGTACAAATATTTAAATAACATTACCAGTCCAGCCCAGCTTCCTAGCTCGCGATCCAGCAACAATCTTAGTCTCTGGCGTCATTCCCAAATAGAGGAATTCGTAACGTATACATACATATTAAACAAACATTCTAAGAACATCCAAGACTAAGCTATACCTTTGCTAAATATGTGCCCACGGCGAAGATCGAATCTGGGACCTCAATATTCGATAGGGTCTCTAACCACCTCTCCGATATGGCGTCGGTCATTGGGTGTATAGACTACATATAAAGAAAGGGTAATTGTCTTTCACGTCTTTTTACTCGACAGACATACTTTTGGACGCGATATAGCATGCGGTGGTCACCTATAAAAGATGACTATAATATATTTTATTGTCCAGTAAAAGTCAACTCCACGTTGACCTCAAAGTCCCCACTATAATTAACAGTTTTTGAAAAAACTGTCCAAACGTCATTTCGATTCTGCTGTAAATCACCCCGACCCCCTCGTCGTATCGGCCGCCTGATACACTCCTTCCATTATAAAAAAAATTATTAAAAAAATGTATTGTCCTGTTATGCATGTATTAATGTAACAATTGTTAGTGATCCTTTTTAATAAAATTATTAATAAAGGTATTAAAAATAATATATTATGTACCTTAGGAGAAAACTGGGCGTGTGTAGGAATCTTAAAAAATAATAATATAATATATCCTCACGCCTTCCCACAAGGGTCCCCGACGGAGTAGGCAGAGGTGTGTAGGTAATACCCACACACCCACTTTCCGCCAGAGGTATATCAGGTGCCAACGTGACAGATGGCGAGTCCATCGCCGTTACTCAAGCACGACTATACATACGCCTTTGAATTTCTTCTCAGACGTATGCAGGTTTCCTCTCGATGTTTTCCTTCACCGTAAAGCTCGTGGTGTGACTAATCACTGTACTTAAGTTCAGAAAAAACTCATTGGTACAGTCGGGATTCGAACTTGCGACCTTTGCGTCGCAGGCAACTGCTCGAACCACTCGGCCACCACGGCTCTGGGTTCGACCGGTTGTCATTTGGTTTCAGTCTGTCCAGTCGATCGCAGCTTAATTACATACTTTTTTTATCCATGTTGTATGTATGAAGTTAATGCCTACGAAGGTTTCCAATTAAGCACAGGTGTAATAACAATCTTTTTTCAATAGGGATACCTATAAATTAGGTGTCGACGTAACAGGTTTGTGGATTTTAGGCACAACTGTTCATCTTAAAACTTCTTCTCAAATCTATATACATATACAGAAGGTCTCTCCCTCACGCCTTCTCACAAAGGTCCCCGAATGGGTAGGCAGAGGTGTATAGATTGTACCCACCCACCCACTTTCCGCCACAGAAATATTTTAGGGGGTCAATGTGACAGATGGCGAGTCCATCGCCGTTACTCAAGCACGACTATACATACGTCTTTGAATTGCATTTAAAAAATTGCAGCTCATTGGTACAGCCGGGATTCGAACTTGCGATCTTTGTGTCGCAGACAAATACTCGAACCACGCGACCACCACGGCTCTTATTATCAGAATAACGTATTGATATTAATTACCGAGGCTTAAGCCTGCCGTCTTACGTTTCCAGGTGAGTATTTTAATCACTCTGCCAACACGACAGGATCATTGTAAAAGTTTCAAATTTTGAATGTTTATATATCGGTAAAAATACTTTTGAAAACAAGCGATAATCCCTATTCATATGACATTTTGCGTTATCTAGGTATGTATTTATATTAATTAATTAAATTTTCCTGACTTTACCTTTAAATAAGTCCATTGTATATGCCACTAAGACGGCAAAGACGTGTAAGTTACGCTTTTTACGTAGGTACATCTAATATTAAAGAGGAAAGATTTGTATTTTTGTGTGTGTATGTTTGTAATTAATAAACTCAAAAACTACTGTAGCGATTTCAAAAATTCTTTCACCATTGTAAAGCTACATTCACCTTGTGTGACATAGGTTATATTTAATGCTAGAAAAGATTATGAAATTATACGCGGGAGAAACCGCGGCTCACAGCTAGTATATTGTGTATTGATGAGCCAAATGATTTGAAAAGAGTAACCATGGAGTTTCTTGCCGGTTCTCCATGGAAACCACCAACCCGAACCGTGCACCTTTTTCGATGTTTTATTTTGGCAAACAAGCATACGGCCCACCCGATGGAAAACGGTTACCGTAGCCTATTTACGCTCACGATACCGAAGTATCGCGCGTTGCCACTCTGTGTTCGGAGAGTTATAGTGTGTTGACAGCATAATGGGTTTAATCCCTCTGCTTCCAACACAATGTAACAATCCTCCCCCCCTCCCCAAGGAGCTCATTACTAGAAACCTTATTCACCGCGTAGGAACACAACACAATAAATTGTGTTATTTGGCTACGGACTTCTATAAGGTGGAGGTCCTGCCCCAGTCGGGCGGCTCCAAATTCAAACGGGAAAGCCTATGTGAAATAAAATATTTAGATTTTTGATAGCAAGACCGTAGCCTATCGCTTGAAACCTCTGTGCGGACTTCATTTCAAAACTTGACCGTTCACGGTAACGTTTTTGACATTGCGAGGCCTGTTTGGAGCCAATTATGTAACATACATTGGATAAACTCCCCGGCGTGGGTAGCGGCGATGTCGTCACATCAAACGATTTGGCAGATTCCTTTTAGAAGTAGCAGAGAACACATAAGGAGGCTAAACCTTTTTTACACGAGCTTGTCAACAGACCTAGTGGCCATATTTCCTGGTCGCCTAGTTTAGTTCTCTGAACTTGCATTTAGTTCTATTGACCATAAACCGTACCCGAATTCCCGAATCCCGACTGTACCAATGAGTTTTTCTGAACTTAAGTACAGTGATTAGCCACACCACGAGCTTTACGGTGAAGGAAAACATGGAGAGGAAACCTGCATACGTCTGAGAAGAAAATCAAAGGCGTATGTATAGTCGTGCTTGAGTAACGGCGATGGACTCGCCATCTGTCACGTTGGCACCTAATATACCTCTGGCGGAAAGTGGGTGGGCACCTATACACCTCTGCCTACCCCTTCAGGGACCCTTGTGAGAAGGCGTGAGGATATAATTATTTATATAAACCGTGATAAGCTGGCACAATTCTGCCTACCTCGAGGGACTGATAATGATATATATGTATGAATGTATGTCAGTATATTGGTAGGACAAGAATACTATAGCTACACACACGGAGAACAACATATAGAAAAAAAATCGCACTAAGTGCAACGCCTCTTCCAATCACTACATTATATTAACATATAAGAAAAAAAATATTCTTTAAGTACAATAGTAAGATAAAGTGCTCCAACGCGTCTGTGTGTTCGCGATAAGCTCGGAAATTACTGAACGAATTTTCCCGCGGCTTTCACCAATAGACAAAATGATTCACAAGGATAGCTTAATGCATAATTTGTTAAGGTTTTTAGTGTATAGGTTGGAATAAACTTATCCGACCCTAGAATAAAACATACAGGCATGATAGTTATGCTCGAGCGAAGTCGGGGCGGGTCGCTAGTATTAATATTGATTCACAGATATCAGATTCTATTCACAGACATATGGTTAGTTAAATCAGTTTAAAGATCCCCATTTCGGGGACTACTTGAAGCTCACGCGGATTAAACATAATATGTTATGTAAATCAATATTTTTTTAATTTAATTTGAACTTTAATTCAAGTTATAATAAGGCACATAAATGCTTAAAATAGTTGTGCTTCTCCGTTTGGTTTCAGTGCCAAAAGTTCTCAAAGTTATTAGGTTGACTGCCAAGTTGCAAATAGGTTTGAAGTATTAAAGTATTTGAAGTACAAAGAAAAATGCACCGTATGTCACGTTAATATACAGAAGATTTTACGGATGACGTTTATATATAGAATTTTATTATATTAGATATATAGATAATTTTTAAGGAGCCACATTTAGGCAGGTACGTCATCTTATTGAATGTAACCCTTTATCGTAATCAAAATACAAAACTGAACAATAAGTAAAAAATCGTAAAATTATAATTCCCGGCGTCATGGCAATATAAACCTCATGGATATTCAAATAAAGCTCACCTTTAAAAAGTAAACAATCACTTTTTAACACTGTGGGGCGGCGAGCGCGTTTGCTCTACGCGAGTCTTCACGGTACTGAAGGTAATCCAGTGAATGTTTGCTTCGAACACTTTACATTCTAAATACAAACCTTAATTTGTCATTGATTAGATTTTGAACTCTATTGCTATAATATTAAGGTGGTGTAGAATGCGTTACAATTTGGCCATTTTTAAGTGTTACCATGGGCCTAAAAGTCATCTCGATTCGGTTAGAGTGAGTACGAGTTTAAATACATTTAATTGTCTTACCATAATAAAATGAATCTTTTATTCAACGTATGAGCCACAAATCCTAATTACCGTTGACACCGTTTCTTAGAAAAAACCAACCCGTTGCGAACAAACTCTCTGGTTTTCTTATTTGGGCTAGGTTAGGTTAGGTTAGGGCTTGAGAAAAACATATGCCCACAGCTCGAATAGATTTTGTCATATAATTTCCCAGCCGAAAGGGACCCATATGAAGTAGGCAGTGCTGTGCTGTTAATCAAATCCCACCACGGAAGAACTTAAACATATTTTATATACTTGAGGAGCACAAATTCTATGCTTTTTGTTTCTATAGTAGCTAACTTCAGAGTGATGAACAGGGGATAACAGGGTACTACTCATATTTAATATGCTTAACATACCTATGGATGGACTATTAGCACACCTACATATCACCTCGAGTCCTCCTTAGTCTCGGGTACTGGACTCGGGTGATAACACTGTAACAGGTTTAAATGATGTACACTTTTCAGAAGGTTGAAAAGAGAGACCAGGTCTAAGATTTAAGTATAGATAGTTTGTAAAAGGAATGTTTTAAAGTTACTTATTTATATAGCACAACGTTTAATGTGTATAAAGAGTGAGTTAACGATCAATAGTAGGCCCTCTGTGACGTCACGGTGACGTAGTGGCTCGCATCCTTGATCGACCTTCAGAGCAACCTCCATTTTACATGGATTGGATTAATATACATCGATCTCTATTTCAACTCTTATACATACATACAAATATAAATAATATCCTTACTCTTTCCCACAAGGGTCCCCGAAGGGGTAGGCGGAGGTGTATAGGTAGTACCCACACACCCACTTTCCGCCAGAGATATATTTTATGTGCCAACGTGACAGATGGCGAGTCCATTGCCGTTACCCAAGCACGAATATACATACGCTTTTGAATTGCTTCTCAGATGTATGCAGGTTTCCTCTCGATGTTTTCTTTCGCCGTAAAGCTTGTGGTGTGACTAATCACTGTACTTAAGTGTACAGAAAAACTCATAGTTACAGACGGGATTCGAACTTGCGAACTTTGTGTCGCAGGCAATTCGAACCACTCGGCCACCACGGCCACCACGGCCACCACGGCCACCACGGCCACCACGGCCACCACGGCCACCACGGCCACCACGGCCACCATTATACATTAGTATGGAATACTAATGTATATTACAAATAAGTAACTGTCTATCGCGTAAATCTCTATTATGTCAATAAGGTCGACAATGGCTTGCATCAGCTGGCCTAGTTGCATTTATTGCGTAGTTAAAGCTATATGTAATAAAATCTACTATATGTATCTCACGGCTTCCCACAAATGCCTAGGGTACCATACCTAAAGGGTAGGCAGGGGTGTAACACACCCCTTTAGCGTAAGGTATATTCGGGTACCAACGAGACAAATGTCGATTCCATCGCCTTTTCTCAAATTAAATCGACAATACAATCGTCTTCAAATTTATTCTCAAACGTATGTAGGTTTCCTCTCTGCCTTCACCGTAAAGTGAAGTGCAACACTCGTGCTGTTATTAATCACTAATATAATCACTATACTTAAGGTAAAGACACATGGGTGGGTTGGATTAGAATCCGATTGCAGACCACACCACAAACGTATGTAGATTTGCTCTCGATGTTCAACACCGTAAAATTCACTAGTTTTATTAAATCACTATACTTAAGGTCAAAAATATAAGTATATATTTTTTTTTTATACCTCTTGGGTGGCAAACAAGCATGCGGTCCGCCTGATGGTAAGCGGTTACCGCCGAATATGGACGCTTGCAACACCAGGGGTATCACTAGCGCGTTGCCGACCCTGCAGGAATCTTTTCACACCCTTCTTGAAGAACTCCATGCTGTACTCTCCAGGGAAAACCTCAACGGGGATATAGAATTTGAATTAGCAATATTTGCGTTGCAGGCAGTTAATTAAACCACTCGGCCACCACTGATCATGTATAGGTTACGCAATGTGTAGGTCAGTCCAGGAAGAACTCACTGCCCTTGTTTTATAGGTAGATGTCAGATGCTGCGCGGCCATGACGCTATACGTACCACCTATTGCTATGGAGTGCCTTCGCCTTGCACGCGATCAGTTTAAACAATTGCCCTTTAAATGGTAACAAGATTGTGTTGAAGTAAAGTTTTTTCATTCTCACTTTTTTGTAGCTGGAACAAATACTCTAAACATAATAAATATATATTATAAGTCCCACAAAAAAACGCAGTTACATAATAACTGGTATATATATATATTGAAATGGATACAGGATGTCGTAGAAAAAAATCTGTTGCCTTCTAGAAGTTTTAGGGTGTTGTGAATATCTGCAAAGAGAACAAAATGGTAACAATTTTAAAAGGGGTAATATTCCCTCTGAAATATGGCTTTATGGGTTTTCAGAAACAATTAACGACATAAAAATAATGATTCCACGTGTATAACTTTATCTTTACAGTAATTAAGTTATTGTATTAAAATATGGTACAGGAAAACATCAACATTTTTGAGACGATTTCGAAGACATTGTACGTGCTTGCGAAACGGCGATGGACTTGCCCTTAAAATATATCTCCGCGAAAAGTGGGTGTATGGGTGCTACCATCGTTGGGTTCAATGTGTGAAGGTGTAAATCACCTTTGTGTCTTATTCATATCATATTTTCATTTCAATCATATTTGTCGTGTTTCAAGTTATTCATAATTCAGCAAATATGTTGTTAGCTTTTGCGAGCAAAGTCGCTGGCAAAAGCTAGTATTTCCATGAAATTATTTACTTAATCGTTTTGCTTCGCAATAATATACTTTAAATGTTCGCGTAATGTTTACATATGCAGCAGTGTTACTACTTTGTAAGAAAACTTATAATTTTATTAATTATTAGCTGTCCCGCCAAGCTTCGCCCGGGTGAAAAAGTAAAATTTCTTAAAACACGATCGTAGCGCCCCCTATCGGGTCCAATTATGACGTAATCGGTTCAGTAGTTTAGGAATCTATAGGGGATTTATATATATTAAGATGATATGTACCATCCGCCATTTGGTATACATATTAAAAAGAAAACTAATAATAAACATTTACACAGTTAAGTCCAATACATGAACAAATTATAGTTACACACAACACTTAAAAACGTATATCTTGTTGAAAATTCATATGCAGATAATTACATTTAAGCTAAAAGACATCAACGCACGAAAGTAAAATTTATATAACAATAAAAGACAATGTTAAAAATTATGTAAGAACTCAACTCTTAGCTGATCGTAATGTTTCATACAACCGCGCAATTGTGTCTTGGTTCGTCAGATTTGGTTTGACCTAAGAAATATTCTAAATAGTTAAAGTATTCTAGTATCGTTAGTGAGGTATTAACAGGAAAACTAAGAAAAACAATTACATACATAGGTACATATCATCACGCCAAGTCCCTAACGGGGTAGGCAGAGAGTATAGAGCGCCAGTTCTCTCTAGACGTACATACCTCTTTCGCTTCATCCACATTCATCAGTCTTTTCATACATGCTCGTCGGTTTCGAGTACTCTTAACGTTCCCGTCCTTGAGAGTCCGATCGATTTGATCCAGGTAGTTGGAACGTGGCCTTCCTCTGCCTCTTCTTGCACACACTTTTGCTTTGTATATCTGTTTCATCAATCTTTCTTCACTCATCCTTTCTATGTGTCCAAACCAACGTAACATGCCTTTCTTCATCTTTACAATCACGCCCTCATTCACGCCAGTTGATTTGCGAATCTCTTCATTGCGGATTCGATCTAAAATCGTTACTCCGCACATTTTTCGAAGCGATCGCATCTCAACTGTATTCAAGCTATTTTCATACTTCCTCTGACATACCCAGGAAAATTTTATGATAATATAAAACTAATAATTTAATGAAAAAGCCGTGGTGGCCGAGTGGTTCGAGCAGTTGCCTGCGACGCAAAGGTCGCAAGTTCGAATCCCGTCTGTACCAATGAGTTTCTGAACTTAAGTACAGTGATTAGTCACACCACGAGCTTAACGGTGAAGGAAAACATCAAGAGGAAACCTGCATACGTCTGAGAAGAAATTCAAAGGCGTATGTATAGTCGTGCTCGAGTAACGGCGATGGACTCGCCATCTGTCACGTTGGCACCTAATATACCTCTGGCGGAAAGTGGGTGTGTGGGTATTACCTATACACCTCTGCCTACCCCTTCGGGGACCTTTGTGGGAAGGCGTGAGGATATAATTTAATGACAAATATCTTGAGGCAATTCTGAAACTACGCTATGAACTGCTGAAGCTACACAACGCAACAGTCACTAGTTATGATAGAAATGTACACAGCTTCTTATTCTATATCTTTCAAGCAAAAGTTACTAAGAGGTACCTGTCGGCTTGGAACTGGCGGCCGCTTGGCAGGAAGGAAAGCAAAACGGTAACTTTTTTTTATACTACTAGGTAGGCAACCTACCGCCTGATGGTGAGCGGGGTGTCGCAATGGCGTTGGCGACCTCGCAGTTGCCCGAACTCTTCACTTATCAGGGCGTTGACACCAACTTTTAAGAGTTGGTTTAAGACAAGCAACCAAAGTGTAGGCACTTCATATTGGTATATCGATGGCCGTCTGGTCTAGTGGTCAGAGCTCCTGACTGCGGAACTTGAGGTCGCGAGTTCGATTCCCGCAGAGGGCAGATATTTTGTGTGATGAACACGAGTATTTGTACCTTAGTCTTGAAGCCTAAGTTACAAATACTCGTGTTGTTCTATGTATTGACGTATATATATATCTATCTATATAAGTATATATATCGTTGTCTAGTTACCATAGTACAAGCCCTCCTTAATTTGGGGCTGTCAGTTTGTATGGAATTGTTACAAGGTATTTGTTATTATAAGTAAAAAAATACAACGGAATTATCCTATTATGTCCTATTTTTTTAGTTCATTCCGGGCGTCGAAGGTCAATCCACATAAACCTGGCCGTGTGCAATAGGCAGGCGAGCTATTAGGTTCACACGTGTTTGATTAATATAAGTAAGTGTGTGAGTGCAATGTCTTATGTATAATAGCTGTGCGTCAAATATGTACCGTATTAAAAATATTATCAAAATTACCCCATAAAATAAAAGCTGTCTGTCAGTGAGAGTCTCGTCAGAATCGATCAAGCCGCTTCCGAGATTAGCCGGAACAAACACACATTGATATTTTATTTGTTTAATGGTCATAAGGAACCAAATGAATACTGAGGTTTTTTTATTAGCAATGTTAGAAGGAAATATTCGACACATGGTGACAAAGTCAGCTGAACGAGTGACGAAACGATAATTGAAAAGATATGGGCTAGAATCTCGCCTCGAAGTTGTTTTTGACAGCAAAACGACTCTCTGAAACCGGTTGAAAGATTTTGACGGTTTAATAATACCTCTAATGAAATACACACAGTCTAAATAAACAACTAAAGTTGCTACAATTTCAACAGAATCTGTCGAAATTGTAGCAATCGAATGCATCCATCAATCCTGACTGTACAGTCAGGAGTCGAAAAGTGCAATCATCGATCATCATCATCATTCACTCGATTACCAAGGCTTTTATGTTACGTATGTGTGTATGTATATCAATTGCTGAAAATAATAAATGATTTTTATAACAATTTGCCCAAATTATTTACAGTGACCATAGTCTCCATAATGTCAATTATATAATTATCTCAATTATTTTGGTGTCATCTACAGGCTTGCTTATATCAGTGTTGGGCTTGCAATGTTACTAAAGCACTGAGCGGCAGGTCGGCGCACGGGACAGACGTGTCGGTTAATCACGCCATTGAGCCATAGGGCCGTACCATGTAAGTACTTGTCTGTAATTATAGCGTTACTATGAAGCCAGATTGGCTATCAATCTGTCATTTAATGTCTACTAGCGAGGATGTAAGGTACATACTAATAATATAAAACGATTAAAATGGTTACTGTGGGTTATCTTTTACAGTCACGGACTTTTTATCGAAATTTAGGTATATATATCAATTCCGTGGTACATTAATTTGATCTATCTCGTAAGGCTTAGCCAGATTCTTGGTTAGGTTCTGTTTATGCTCATACCATATTAGCCTCCTGTTTTATCTGTGTTGTCTAAATACTAGCTGAGCCGTGTGATTTTACCCACGTAAGCTTTGATTTCATTGTTTGTTTTTTTGTGTAGTCAATGGTATCATATACATGCGTTACATCAGGTTACATCTGTGTGCAAAATTGCATCCAATTCTGTTCATTCTAGCGTGAGTGTCTACAATCATCTATTCATAGTCACAAAGTATGTTTCTAGGTGCTTACCGCGGTTACTCCTAACGGCCTTCAGCCTCTTAGGCACCGTTCTAAGTGACGCGGATTTGGGGTATTTTAATATATTTGTAAACTAGTGGCCCGTCCCGGATTCGCACAGGTGGATATTTATTTTTTAAACATTTTGGTAATAAATTATTTTTTTCTTGGAATAAAAATAGCCTATATTAATCTTTGATAATGTAGCATTCAAATGGTGAAACAATTTTTAAAATCTGTTCAGTACTTTTTGATCCAATTCCTTACATATAAATCTTTCCTCTTTATAATATTAGAATAGAGTCTAGATGGTTAGTTAAATTTTATAGTTCCTTAATTGTTTAATTTTATTATAGTCTCATTGAGTAAATACTAATTATATTAACTTAATACGCCATTGACACAATGGATATTCACATCGAGCTTGACAATTAATATTAATAATTGAAACATTTGCATACTTGGGTCCCAAGAGGATATTTAAGTAAATATAGTTCACGTCATGGCACGGTGTTTGAACCTCTAAATAATTTAAAAACTATTTCGTTTCAAAACAAGGTTGACCACAATTTAATGGCCAGTTTGACGAGATAAGGCATAGTACGTGCATGGTTATATTATGCGCAAGTGGTTCGTGTAGCCACAGAGTAAGCAATGGCTTTAACTCCAGTGGACAGATAATAAATACCTTGGGACAATTCCAAACAAATAAACCTCGTCTCAAACTAAGCAAAATTGTATGGGGACTAGACGATAAGCCAACACTCAGGACTCAGGGCTAGACCAGAAGGCCGTCACAAATGCTGGAAATCATGTGGGTGTTTCTTATTGTCACGGTTGGTGAACAGTTTGATAGATTAGCGCAAACGTATTAAATCAAATCAAATCAACAATATTTTATTCCACGTAAGAGACATTGGGAATACTTATTATGTGACGCATTCTAAATATGAACCCACAGTTACCACCGTTTCCAAGAAAGAAACCTGTCAGAAGAAGAAGCGGCGAAACAAACTCCCTGGATTTCTTTTTCAACTCTGTTTCCCTTTTACTTAGCGGTAGAGAAAGAATATATTTACATATTATTATTTTTATTATAAACGAATTGCCCGGCGAACTTCGTACCATCGTTGTACGTACAAAAAGTGAAGAAAGTTATTGCTTTTACTTATTTCCTCGTATTTTTTACGTTTTTCTCTCCAAAAAAACCTTACTCAGACTTCCATCCAACACAACAAAAAATAAATCATCCAAATATGTTCTGCTGTTTTAGAGTTATGAGCTTAGCAACACATTTGGGTGTTCATTTTTGCCCATTTTTTCTTATATTTGCCCAATTAAATACATAAGCTATGTTAAACAGGAAATTTATGATCGTTAATCTCAAAACGAGCGTTGTTTTTTATTATTGATGCCTGGCTTAGTCGAAGTTATGTAAGGTTTTTTTTTCTTGATATTTTTTACGTGACAGATGGAGAATCCATCGCCGTTTCTCAACACAAACGTCTTTGAATTTCTTGTCCAACGTTAGCAGGTTTCCTCTCGATGTTTTCCTTCACCGTAAAGCTCGTGGTGTGACTAATTACTGAACAAATGTTTAGAAAAACTCATTTGTACAGTCGGGATTCGAAATGAAATTATTTATTTCCTTTAAACACGGTTAGTTACATATAATATTGCCATGCGATTTTTCCTTAGGTAGGTCGGTACCTCCTCGCCAACTACAACTATTGAGGTCGCGGGTTCGAATCCCGCTGAAGGCAGATATTTGTGTGATGAACACATATTTTGTACCTTAGTCTTGGATGTCCTATGTACTTATCTTTTTTATTTTTTTTTCAATAAGAGTGGCAAACAAGCATACGGCCCATCTTGGAATGGGAAACGGTTACCGTAGCCTATTTACGCTCACGATACCGAAGTATCACTTGATCGTTGCCACTCTGTGTTCGGAGAGTTATAGTGTGTTTGCAGCATAATGGTTTTAATCCCTCTGCTTCCAACACAATGTAACAATCCTCCCCCCTCCCCAAGGAGCTCATTACTGGAAACCTTATTCACCGCGTAGGAACACAAAACAAAAAATTGTGCTATTTGGCTACTGACTTCTATAAGGTGGAGGTCCTGCCCCAGTCGGGCAGCTCCAAATTCGAACGGGAAACCCGTTATGCCCTACCTCTCTTAAATATCTATATAATCTATAGATATACCTATCTAAATAGTAAATATATCGTTGTCTAGTTACCAAAACGCACGCTTTGCTTAATTTATGATTAGGTCAATTTGTGTGGAATTGTTCCAAGGTATTTATTTATCATTAGGATTTAAATATCTGCTTTAGATATGGGAGATGTAGTTCTTCATTTTTGCCTCGTGTCATTCAGCTTTCAGAACAATGACGTCAGATGTCATCCAGGAGATATCCTTGGAGGAAGAGTATAAGAAGAAGACGTTCATTACAAGAGAGGATATTAAGAAGCTGCGCGCGTGGCTTACGACGCAGCCTCATCTGCCTGGCGATTTAATTACAGGTATGTGAATTAGGGACTGTATAATAGAAAACCGTTCGTGGCTACCGTACGTGGTTCGTGGTAACCGAAAATGTGGTACATGGTATCATGGTAGATCAAATTCTTCCCACAATCTGCCACATCCTCAATACCTCAATTGAAACTGGCGACTTTCCGACAGTGTGGAAAGAAGCCCAGCTTACACCTCTACCTAAAAAAAAGAACCCCATATCCTTTTCTGAATTTCGCCCTATATCCATTTTACCATTCCTTTCTAAAGTCCTTGAGCGCCTTGTACATTATCAACTCAGTGCTTACCTGACAAAAAACGATCTCCTTAATCCGTTCCAATCCGGTTTCCGACCCGGTCACAGCACGAGTACAGCTCTGGTTCATATTACGGACGACATAAGGCTAGGCATGGAATACGGCAAGGTGACGGTACTTGCATTGCTTGATTTTAGCAATGCATTTAACACCGTCGACTTTGATGTAATGCTCAGTATATTGTGTTCTCTTAATGTATCTCCTGATGCAATTGATTGGTTTCATAGTTACCTGTGTGGCCGTCGGCAGCGCATTCATATCGAGGGTCAATGCTCATCGTGGTGTAATATAACTGCCGGCGTACCTCAGGGCGGCGTTCTTTCTCCTTTACTTTTTGCAATTTTTTTAAATACGATTTCCAATGAACTCTCTTCTTCCTTCCACCTATATGCAGATGATCTTCAGATTTATACTCAGGCTCCTGTAGATGGACTGACAGCGGCTATTGACTCAATCAACAGAGACTTGTGCCACATATGTGATTGGAGTAAGGCGCACGGCTTGGCAATTAACCCTACAAAGACTCAAGTGCTTGTGGTTGGGGGACCTAGAATGAATGCCAAATTTCAATTGTCTCAACTTCCCCAAGTTTTTTGTGATGGCTCCGTTATTGAATATAACGATCAAGTAAAAAAACTTGGGGATAATCATAGATAGGAATCATTCCTGGAACCCACAGCTACAAGAGCTTAGTCGTAAGGTATATGCTGCAGCCGGTTCCTTACGAAGATTGCGTAACTTTCTTCCCATTCCTACAAAAATTTCCCTCGAGCAATCGCTTCTTTTTCCCATCCTTGACTATGCTGATGCCAGCTATCTAGATCTCACCGAAAACCAACTGAACAAACTTGAGCGCCTTCAAAATTTCTTTATTAGATTTATATTTGGCTCGCGCAAATATGATCATGTGTCCTAGTTTCGCACTAAGCTCAAGTGGTTAACAGTCCGCCTTCGTCGGAATACTCATATTCTTTCCTATTCTTTTTTCTCCTTCTTCCCCTTCTTATCTTAAAGATCGTTTCGGGTTTCTTTATGAGTCTCATTCCCGACTGTTGAGATCATCGGAAAACTTAAAGCTGAGTACGCCGATCCACACGACACGCTATATGGACCAATCCTTCGCCGTTCAAGCAGTGCGCCTGTGGAACGCGCTGCCATTGACCATAAGGCAAGCAAAGACATCTCATTCCTTTAAACTACTTGTGAAGGAACATTACCTAAATTCTCTGCAATAATTATAAATAAATATATTTGTATCGACATGTATATATGTATATATATATATATATATATATATATACATTTTATGTATTTAATTTCTTTTAATAAGATGCCGTACACCTCTAACTACCAAATTAATGATCTAGATATTAATGTATTCCATCCAATGGTTGTCTGGAAGAGATCGCCGAGTGCGATAAGACCGCCAATTGTACTTTTAGCCTATGATGTACTATCTAAATTAAATATAGTGTACAATAAAGCATATATAAATAAATAAATAAAATGGTACTACATACTGCGACTTTAATGGTGAAGGAAAACACCGAGAGGAAGCCGCATATGTTTGAGGAAAGATTTCAATACGAACGTATGGTCGTGATTGAAACGGTGATGGACACGCCATCTCTCACGCTAGCACCTAAATGTATCTGCCATGAAAAGCCTGTGTGAACTAAATATCTATGCGTACCCTTTCGGGGATCCTTGTGGGAAGACGTGTCAGGTTGTTAATATATTTAAATGTTGGTCTGTGAGGGGACTACCAGTCGTGGCATACTTGCGGTTAAATGATGCTCATTTCAGCTGAGGACCGCAATATTCTTATATTTTAACCAATTGCATCCGTCCTTAAACTTTTTATTAATCGTCCGTTTTTTCACGGTGTTTTCCTTCAACGTAAATGTCACGGCGTGATTAATAACAGTACTTAAGTTCAGAAAAACTCATCGGTACAGTCTGGATTCGAACTATTCAAAACATATTTACATTATTATGTATAATATACTAAAAATATCGAGTAGCCGTGTTGGCCGAATGGTTCGATAATATAAAGGGGTAGGCAGAAGTGTGTATGTAGTACACACGCCCACTTTCCGCCGGAGATATATTTCAGGTGCCAACGTGACAGATAGCGAGTCCAACCCCGTTACTCAAGCACGACTATTCATACGCCTTTGAATTTCTTCTCAAACGGATGCAGGTTTCCTCTCAATGTTTTGCTTCACCGTAAAGCTCGTGGTGTGACTAATCACTGTACTCGAGTTCAGAAATACTCATTGGTACAATCAGGACTCGAGCTTGCAATCTAGTGTTGCAGGCAACTACTCGAGCCTCTCGGCTACAACTACGAATATAGTCATTTATAATATTATTAGGATAAAATATGTTTATTTAAGAAGAATTAATTATCTATTCAACGGTTTCTTATAATGCGATATATAGCTTATAGTATAAAAAGTTGATGATGCCAAAGAAAGAAGAGAGAGCTTGTGGCCAGCTATATCGGAGCTCTGAATGGTCGAGTCATTCGCACTGCATTCTGCCTTGTAATATGTCTTGTTAAGCTAATTGCCGGCACTTAGCTTCAGATCAACCTCGTCACATAATAATTACATGATTGCATATTATGTTAAGCCGGTTAGTATAGCAAAAAGTTAAGGATAAAATAAAAATAGTAGGTAATTGCGAAAATTTGCTTTATACTAAGGATCAAATAAATTATATTGATAACCATCGTATTAAATATGATGACAGTTGCTATCCAGCGTGGCAATGCTGTTAGTCTTCTTGGCACGTTGCCTCGGGATACCGATTTGGGACAAATATTTAATCTGTAAGTAGTTAGTTTCAACTGTTCTTTGTAAATATTGTTAATTGTTGTTATTGTAAATAATTATTTAGATGACAGTTTTATATCATAATATTGGTACAGTCGGGATTCGAACTTGCAATCTTTGTGTTGCAGGCAACTGCTAGTACCGCTGGATCACCACGACTCTTAATAGGTATTTATTTATTTATTATTAAAATTACGGTGAAGGAAAACATCGAGAGGAAACCTGCATACGTCTGAGAAGAAATTCAAAGGCGTATGTATAGTCGTGCTTGAGTAACGGCGATGGACTCGCCATCTGTCACGTTGGCACCTAATATACCTCTGGCGGAAAGTGGGTGTGTGGGTATTACCTATACACCTCTGCCTACTCCTTCGGGGACCCTTGTGGGAAGGCGTGAGGATATATATATATATTATAAATGGAAATTTTAGCGAATTAAGATGTTATGTTTGTTATCTACAGTATCATAAACTAATAATAATGAAAATAATTTTGTAGTACACGCACTCTCCTGCAAACCACCCGGAAACGTAACTATAATTGTTGCGTTGTCAGTACTGCAATTATTGTATTGTACTTGCCTGATTATAGAAAACGCATAGTTCGTTGATAACGTGCCATACATTCCTTACAA
Source organism: Drepana falcataria (assembly GCA_945859725.1). Taxonomy (NCBI): domain Eukaryota; kingdom Metazoa; phylum Arthropoda; class Insecta; order Lepidoptera; family Drepanidae; genus Drepana; species Drepana falcataria. The sequence continues at coordinate 401,181 of OX243941.1, read as the reverse complement.
GAGAAGCAATTCATGGCGTAGCATGGCACGAAAAATTGCATCAAAATCGGTCCAGCCGTTTAGGAAGAGTTCAGACACATACACGAATAGAAGAAGTTATAAAGATTACGTCTAGGCAAGAACAAATAAAAACATGTTTGCTCTAGGCAAGGTTTGATCATTCAAATATAATGCTAGGTACCACAATGGCCAGAAAAATGCAATGATTTAATATAGTTACTGGTAAATACTTCCGTGATAAAATAAATTATCCGACGAGAAATTCCCATAAAAAAGAGTGCTGAGATTAAATCCTGAAATTACAATTGGTTGTCAAAACTAATTACTCGTAGCGCTTGGAGTCACGTGAGTGAGATCTAGCCGGCACTCCTCATTTCGAAGAATCTGTTGAACCTTCTTGAGCACCTCAGAGGAGTAAAGCAGCTACTTTTTATCCAAATATTACTTAATGCTATCATGACTGATACTTCTTCTTGACTTCTGTCACCTTCTCTCAGCCAATTCAAATACGACTTTCAATTTCTTTAGAAACTCATAGAGGTCTAGTTACAATGCTATCATAATAACTTAAACAAAATATCTATACTAAATTATAAAGCTGGAGATTTCTTTTGGCCGAACGCGCTAATCTTAGGAACTAATAAAGGGATCGGAAAAATATATTTGCATTAGATAGTCTGTTTATTGAGGAAGCTAGCTGCATGTAGTAGCATGCTGCTACCCATGGGAGCGGAGGATTCAAATTTATAAAATTCGACCAGGAAAATACTTTTGTGGAATTCTGAAAACGTACGTTCCTCCATCTACAGAACATCGCAGCCATTAGTAGTGAACCTAAACCACGGCTTTTGAACGGCAGGTCCGTCGTGCATCTATATCTTGATACGTATTACACGAACTTTTGTCATAATTGGCAGATTTGGACCTGATCCTGTCGTACCACTGCTGCAACCGCAGCGCGGAGGTTTCCAAGCAGGTGTTAGATCTCAACTTCACGTTAAAGACGCTTTTCACCAATTTATTCAAGGACAGAGTCGTTGACGACAAAATAATGAAGTCATTTAACACATAGTGAGTATTATATTTTGGGACAATCCCACACACATTGACAAAGCCCCTATTTAACCAAAGCTTGTACTATGGTTACGAGGAAACAATATTCATATTTTTAGAGATATGTACGTAAATACATAGAACATAGACTAAGGTACAAATACAAATATCTTCTCCTATCTACCTACTATCACTTTTCTGTGTCTTCAGGTGGATTCGAGAACGGTTTAGATTCACAATTGGACCCGATAGGTGGCGCTACGATCGTCTTTCAGAAAATTTTACTTTTTCACCCGGGCGAAGCTGGGCGGGACCGCTAGTATTAAATATAAAGCTACAGTTACCTATGTATAATTTGGTTAAGTACAATGGCGATTGTGCACTGATAGCAATACCAAAAAGTGGTTTAAATTGGAAAAAACATATAAAAAGTAAATCGTAACGTACCTAAATATATAAGGCAATTATTGACGACCGTCTGGTCTAGTGGTTAGAGCTCCTGACTGCGAAACTTGAGGTCGCGGGTTCGAATCCCGCTAAGGGCAGATATTTGTGTGATGAACACGAATATTTGTAGCTTACTCTTGGATGTCCTATGTAATCCTCACGCCTTCCCACAAGGGTCCCCGAAGGGGTAGGCAGAGGTGTATAGGTAATACCCACACACCCACTTTCGGCCAGAGGTATATTAGGTGCCAACGTGACAGATGGCGAGTCCATCGCCGTTACTCAAGCACTACTATACATTCGCCTTTGAACTTCTTCTCAGACGTATGCAGGTTTCCTCTCGATGTTTTCCTTCACCGTAAAGCTCGTGGTGTGACTAATCACTGTACTTAAGTTCAGAAAAACTCATTGGTACAGTCGGGATTCGAACTTGCGACCTTTGCGTCGCAGGCAACTGCTCGAACCACTCCGCCACCACGGCTGTTAATGTATTTAAGTATATATCTATCTTTATAAGTAAATATATCGTTGTCTAGTTACCATAACACAAGCTTTACTTAATTTGAGCCTAGGTCAATTTGTGTGGAATTGTCCCAGGTATTTATATACCTGGGACAATTCCACACAAATTGACCTAGGCTCAAATTGACCTTATATATTATTTAATTATATAATCATACAAGTACATTGCGTTAGCTGGACTTCTGACGATATGTCCATCCACAAACAGATCACCCTATGGTTTGCGATTCAGGAGAGCATTGGTATACAACGCGCACATACTTTTTTATGTAGATTCAGGTTCCTAGGTAAAATTAATGTATCAACAAAATCTCTCATCACACACGCTTTTTAATATAACCCCTGGTAAATTGATTGAAATGAAATTATTTCAGTCTGCTCCTGCCTCTAGAGAAGCGAACGTTTGATGACTCTGCCGCCATCTACTGCAGACTCTTGGACTATGATCCCAAGAACTTCAACCTTTTTGACGCCTTCAGGTAATTTATGAGCAATCATAACTGATAGTTATTACAATACAATCATGCAAGGAGTTCGAACATGTAACTTTTTCCATGGCACGCATGTCAGCAACTCTCTAAAACGAGGATCCCCACAGCGGGTGGTGTAAGCTGTGTTTGCCCCTGTGGCTGGCTGGAGGCCTTTTACTAAAGTCCTATTTGATAAATAACTAATAATTTCCCGGGACTCACGCTACGTGAGACAATCAAAACATTGTTGTGACTCCTGGCAGACACCTGATAGTCGCATTGCTATCCGCTTTGCAGAATATTTTTAAATAATACCCTACTATTTATAATGGCCGTGGTGGCCGAGTGGTTCGAGCAGTTGCCTGCGACGCAAATGTCGCAAGTTCGAATCCCGACTGTAAAAATGAGTTTTTCTGAACTTAAGTACAATGATTAGTCACACCACGAGCTTTACGGTGACGGAAAACATCGAGAGGAAACCTGCATACGTCTGAGAAAAATTCAAAAGGCGTATGTAATAGTCGTACTTGAGTAACGGCGATGGACTCGCCATCTGTCACGTTGGCACCTCTGGCGGAAAGTGGGTGTGTGGGTGTGGGTATTACCTATACACCTCTGCCTACCCCTTCGGGGACCCTTACGGGAAGGCGTGAGGATATTACCCTACTATTTTTCAATTTTTACTTTAATACTTATTGAAATTACTAAATATCTAGTTCAGGAAATATGCTATTATTTCAATTTAGTGTTTTTTGTAATAACTGCTAATTGTACACGTGGATTTTTTTTTATTTGGTTGTCTATTTTACAGAGTAGTTCTAATGGTGTTCGACCTCTGGCAGTACCAGGAGGGCACCTGGCCAGGGTTCGTGATCATCATCGACCTGGACAAGGTCACGCTTAGCCACCTGGCGCGCTTCGACCTGCAAGCTTTACAACAGTTCCTATATTACCTACAGGTACACAACACAACTGGCTTGAGGAGCGTAACCAGTCGTCTTATACGACACAAGATGGATATGTACCGCGGGTTCAGCCACGTTTAATTTGATTATACATAGATATACAGACAAATACACATAATATGTGTATGTTAACAGCCGTGGTGGCCGAGATTCGAGCCAAGTTCGAATCCTGACTGTACCAATGAGTTTTTCCGAAACTAATTACAGTGATTAGTCACACCACGAGCTTTGCGCTGAAAGTAAACATCGAGATGAAGCCTGCATATTTTTGAGATGAAATTCGAAGGAGGATGTATAATCGTGCTTGATTAGCGGTGATAGACTCGCCTTCTGTCACGTTGGCACCTAAAATATATCTCTAGCGGAAAGCGGGTGTGTGGGTACTAACCTACACACCTCTGCCTACCCCTTCGGGGACCCTTAGGGAAAGGCGTGAGGATATATATAAAATATTAAATTAAATTTATTTTATTAAAAATCACTCTATAGTGATAGTGAGGCGTGCGTTAGGGTTAACGGTGAGATGTCACCCTGGTTTGATGTGAAGTCGGGGGTCAAACAAGGGTGTATCATGTCTGCCTGGCTGTTCATTATATATCTAGATAACTGTCTGAGAGCACTAAGAACGAACGGATGTGGAGTGAAAATGGGAAACTTAGTGGTCAACTGCCTACTATACGCCGATGACGCGGTTTTACTGGCGTCATTAGAGGGTGAACTGCAGTCACTAGTTACCATAATTAAAGAGGAATGTGAAAAGAAGGGGCTGCGCCTAAACGCTGGCAAGACTAAGGTTCTGGTATTCGAAAGAGATGAACAAGTGACCGAGTGTGCTATATCGGTAAATGGGCAAATTCTAGAGCAAGTGAATGAATTTGTATATCTTGGAAGCATGTTCACACTAGATGAACAGTATGAAAAAGATATTGAAAGAAGGATAACTGCCGGAAATAAGGTGAATGGAGCCATGTCGGCGTTGATGGGCAGTAAAAGTCCGAGCAAGAATGCTCGAGTTGCTGTCCACAACGCGATATTGGTACCTACCTTATTGTATGGCAGCGAATCCTGGGTATGACAGAGGAAGTATGAAAATAGCTTGAATGCAGTTGAGATGCGATCTCTTCGAAAATTGTGCGGAGTAACGATTTTAGATCGAATCCGCAATGAAGAGATTCGCAAATCAACTGGCGTGAATGAGGGCGTGATTGTAAAGATGAAGAAAGGCATGCTACGTTGGTTTGGGCAAATCATCAAATCGATCGGACTCTCAAGGACGGGAACGTTAAGAGTACTCGAAATCGACGAGCATGTATGAAGAGACTGATGAATGTGGACGAAGCGAAAGAGGTATGTAAGTCTAGAGAGAACTGGCGCTCTATACTCTCTGCCTACCCCGCTAGGGACTTGGCGTGATGATATGTATGTATGTATGTATTTTATTAAAGTGTATTAAGCGTTCGTTATCAAACAATTTTACAAACTTAAAACTACTATTCAGCATGATGATATTAATTTTTAAGTGAAATTATCGTATTATTTGATTCGCAGGAAGCCATGTTAATCAAACTAAAAGGGCTGCACTTCCTGAATGCGCCGTCGTTCATGGACAAGGTTATAATGGTCATCCGCCCGTTCATGAAGAAGGAACTCTTGGACATGCTGAGCATTCACCAGATAGGCTCCACGACTATCGGCAAGTTTCTACCGCTGGAAGCGTTGCCCAGCGAGGCGGGCGGGGAGTACAAAAGCTTTCAACAGGGAAAAGGTACAGTATCCCAAACAGTAAAGAAGCATGTAAGGATCGCAGCAAGTGAAAGAGAAAGAGGAAAGTGAGAGGAAAGAGGCGTGATTATATGTATGTATGTATTACCCAGTCCAGGTATTTAGCTCTCATCAGCCAAGCCATAAGAAGATCTCCGCACAGTCCTTGTGTTTTGTTTGCTTAGCACCTTACTCGGGAACACGACACTAAAGGTATTGTCCCAGTCGGTTAACGAATATGAATTTGCGGGAGATTTGACTGTGCTCGCATTTTCACTACTCTGTGGATTTCTTCCTTAATTATATAATACTAGCGGCCCGTTCCGGCTTCGCACGGCTAAACATAAGATTTTTTTATTAAAGAAAATATAGCCTATGTCACTCAGGGTGAATGTAGCTTTCCAATGGTGAAAGAATTTTTTAAATCAGCTCAGTAGTTTTTAAGTTTATTCATTACAAACATACACACATACAAATCATTCCTAGCAGTGTCCCATTTCATCCGCGACTAATTTGCTAATGCTTTACGCATGGACGGATTTTAGGGCTTCTGCTCGAGCCTTAAAATCCGTGCTGGAATAGATCATAGCCTAGATTCTATTCCAGACTTTAATGTATCTTTGTGCCAAATTTAATTCAATTCCGTTTTACCACTATATCGTGATTGAGTATCGAATATCCATCCATCCCAATTTTCATATCAATACGGGTCCCTTGTGGGCAAGCGTGAGGATATATTATATATTTTATTTATGCCCGCGGCTTCGCACGCGTGGAGTTTGAAAAAGTAGCTTTGAAAAATTTCCTGCTCTTTCAGCCGCTATGCCGTGAAAGAGCATCATACATTATAATATAAGAACTTTGAATTTTTCAGGATTAAAGAAGCCTATGTCCTATTCCTAGGTACAAGCCATCACCATTTCAACTTTCAGCCAAATCGGTTCAGCCGTTTGGCCGTGAAAGAACCGCAAACATCCAAACATCCAAACTTAAAAACTTTCACATTTATAATATTCGTAAGATAAGATTTATAATATTGGTAAGATTAAAATAAATGTCCTATATTTGGAGGATTACCTAAGAAGTCTTTTTCACTGTTTTAACTTTAATGTATCTTTATGGATTGTATTTCAAAGTCCCATTGGCTATATACAAAAGCCCGAAGCAAAGAAACAAAAGCAATTATACTATAACTTGTTCGCAGAGGACACAATAGCGAGGATGAAAGCGAACAATGATTACTTTTTGAAGGAGAACAAGAAGAGAGTCACTGAGTCCCTCCGGCCCGGCAAGCCTAAGACGATCACTGACATATTTGGCAGCATAGAAGGTTCTTTCAAGAAGCTCGATATTGATTGACACATTATAAAGTTCGTTTTTATTAAGTTATTTGGTTACACATTGGGTTACGTTGAATTAAGGCGTTTATAAAAAAAACTATTTATTCAACGTAAGGGACACAGGGATCACTTATTGAACGTCATATATTTAATATAAACTAAAGTTACCACCGTTTCCGAGAAAAAAAATACCTGTCAGGAGAAGAAACGGCGAAAAAACTCCCCGGTTTTCTTTTTTAGCATTGGCTCCCTTTACATAAGGGTAGAAAAAGATAAAATCTACATATAAATTCTCTGCGAAAGGAACAATTCATTGGTATCATTTTAATAATCTAATGCTGTCTAAAAAGCTTTTTGAATTAGTTTACGTTTATTGACAGCATAAAAGTAGAAAATGTAATTCATTTTATTTTCTGAGGTATCTTATTAAAAAAGCGTATACAACAAGACAAAGGAATTCCTATTATTGTGTAATCTAGCTGTAGTACCCACGTAACAAGTAGTACACTTTCGTTATGCACCTTAATATTTCGCGGCGTCAAGGAATGTTAATTGTTAATGTGACCCCTTTGTATTTAAAAAGGGTATCTACGTTGGTGTTATGAATAAAATATAATTTTAAGTACTTATATTGTTTTATCTTACTTTTCTATTATTTAATTTTATAAGCTATGGTGCCGCCGAGTGCCTAGGCCAAGTGGTTCGAATTGCTTGCAACACAAAGATTGCAAGTTCGAATCCCAACAGTACCAATGAGTTTTTATAAACGGTGAAGGAAAACATGGAAGGAAACCTACAAACGTTTGAGAAAGAATTTAAAGTCATATTTATAGTCGTGCTTAAGCACCTAAAATATATCTCTCAAATCAAATCAAATCAAATCAAAATCTTTTTATTTCACATAGGCCCAGATGGGCACTTATAAAACGTCGAAAAAGAAACACGGTTCGGGTTGGTCGCTTCCATGGAGAAGAACCGGCAAGAAACTCCATGGTTACTCTTTCCAAATCATTAGGCATATACAATATTTTTTTTCGTTACAGCAATAGTACCCAAGTATGGGGGAACAACGTAGGCCCGACAATAGGTCGTTGCTTACTATACAAAGCATACATAAAACAAGATAATTATAACAATGTTAGCAAGATCTAAGAATCTACAAAGCCTACAATGTTCTCACATTCACAAATTAGACAAATTAAACAAGTGACACAAATATTGTCATCAGTACTGTAACTAATTCTGGTCAAGATATGGAATTAAATCAAAATTGGAATTGAGGATCTTTTAATGACAATACAAAACATTATTTGCCAGAATATTTTTTTTACAGATTAGGTAGGACGTAAACGTCATATAGGTTGGCTATGGCGTCACATATAACAAATCTATTAACTTGATGAAATCATAACTACTTATTGCTATTCCACCTTCCTCAAGGTCCCCGAAGGGGTAGGCAGAGGTGGGTGAGAGTAGAGGGGTGTGTGCGCACCCACTTTCCGCCAGAGATATATTTTATCAACGTAACAGATGGCGAGTGCATCGCCGTTACTCAAGCATTACGTCTTTGAATTACTTCTTAGATGTATGCAGGTTTCTTCTCAATGTTTTCCTTCACCGAAAAGCTCGTGGTGTGACTAATCACTGTACTTAAGTTCAGAAAAACTCATTGGTACAGTCGGGATTCGATTTTGCGATCTTTGAGTAGCAGGCAACTACTCAAACCACTCAGCAACCACGGTTTTCTTAACTTATATCTAAAACATAATATCAAGGTTTACAGTGGACCCTGTGGGGCACAGCACATTAGGAGAGGGACACGAATTATAAAGAGGGGTACAATTTAGTTAGGTACTTACTTACTTATTCTAAAATTCTAATAAAAAAATCAGCATTTTTTTTTTTTCTTGCAATAGAAATAGCATATATTAATCAGTGATAATGTATGCATTCAAATGGTGTAAGAATTTTCAAATCGGTCCAGTACTTTTTGAGCCAATTCCTTACAAACATACATACATACAAATATTTCCTCTTTATAATCTTAATATATATAAATCTCGTGTCACAATGTTTGTCCTCAATGGACTCCTAAACCACTTAACCGATTATAATGAAATTTGCACACCGTGTGCAGTTTGATCCAACTTAAACGATAGGATAGCTTAAATCAAAATTGGACCCGATAGGTGGCGCTGCGATCGTGTTTCAGACAGTTTAACTTTTTCACCCGGGCGAAGCTGGGCGGGACAGCTAGTATTACTATAGATTTTCAGGAAATAAATGATTTGAATTTGATTTGTACAAATTATGTAATCAGATGTGTCTGTCTGTTGGACGGCAAGGACAAATTTGTATGTGTTATTTTGGCATGTTAATGTTATGTCACAACTGCGCCCTGTGACTTCGCTCGCTCTTTATATTTAAAATACTTACAAAGTATGAGCATTATTTTATCCGCCTGCAGTGTTACTATGATTTCGCTTACCTATTCCTATTTATTCACAACTTTTTCTTTTTGCTTTCTATTACTGTTGCTTGGAAAAAATACTTCAACATTTATACTGGAAACTTTTTTATACGACACGAGTGGCAAATTAGCATACAGCCCACATGTTGGAAAACGGTTACCGAAGCCTATTTACGCTCACGATAACGAAGTATCTGTTGCGCGTCGCCACTATGTATTTGGAAAAACTGAACAGATTTCTAAGTTTACTAAGATATTAATATATTACTAAGTTACTAAGGTATTTCTGAGTTAACTTGTGATGTATTACTACGTATATTAATATTATATGCTTCCCTTTTATTAAATAAATAAATAGGCATTGACATATCTCTTAGCCGACAGAATTTGGCTATTGAAGTTTAGAACTATCTCTCGAAACAAACACATTTTTCAGCTATATTTCTTTTACTAGCTGTCCCGCCCAGCTTCGCCCGGGTGAAAAAGTAAAATTTCCTGAAACACGATTGCAGCGTCACCTATCGGGTCCAATTGTGTTGTAAGCTATACTACCTTTCAAGTTTGATCAAACTGCACACGGTGTGCAAATTTGATTGAAATCCGTTGTTGTTTAGGAGACCATCGCGGACTTGCGATAAAAATTGCCATAAAAAAGGTTATAGTGAGTCAATCTTAAAAGATATACATATGCTGTCGCGGACTTTTTTTTAGAACCTTTAAAGAGGAACATAAGCCGTGGTGGCCGAGTGGTTCGAGCAGTTGCCTGCGACGCAAAGATCGCAAGTTCGAATCCCGACTTTACCAATGAGTTTTTCTGAACTTAAGTACAGTGATTAGTCACACCACGAGCTGAACGGTGAAGGAAAACATCGAGAGGAAACCTGCATACGTCTGAGAAGAAATTCAAAGGCGTATGTATAGTCGTGCTGGAGTAACGACGATGGACTCACCATCTGTCACGTTGGCACCTAATATACCTCTGGCGGAAAGTGGGTGTGTGGGTATTACCTATACACCTCTGCCTACCCCTTCGGGGACCCTTGTGGGAAGGCGTGAGGATATATATATAATATATATATAAAGAGGAACAATTCCCTCATACATGATATTTTCGAAACTTAAACCGTTTACGCAGCGCACGCAGCGGAAGCTCTCAAAAAGGAATATTTTGTCCCGTTCTTGCAACATTCTTCACGTATGCTTCGCTCCTATTAGTTGTTCCAATTCCAACCAGTAGTTCCTGAGATTAGCGCGTTCAAACAAACAAACAAACAAGTTCTTCAGCTTTATAATATTAGTATAGATTATATGTATGAGTATATGATATTGTCAGCGCTTTTAGTGGTACGGTAACATCCGGTTATTTAATTTCAATCTCGGTTGACGTCTGTGTTTCACAGGTTGTGTATAAACATTTTACTGACCCGTGTATATTGAGTATACTCTTGTATTAATATTGATACGCGATTGCGTAACTATTAGGTAAACCAACCTGTTATCTTGGTACAGTCACGTCGCGGTTGGCGGTACACAGGCCTCGATTAGTAAGGTGAGTCTAAGTACCAATAGTTATAATAATAAATAATAATCCTCACGCCTTCCCATAAGGGTCTCCGAAGGGGTAGGCAGAGGTGTATAGGTAATACCCACACACCCACTCTCCGCCAGAGATATATTAGGTGCCAACGTGACAGATGGCGAGTCCATCGCCGTTACTCCACGACTATACATACGCCTTTGAATTGCTTCTCAGACGAATGCAGGTTTCCTCTCGATGTTTTCCTTCACCGGAAAGGTGAATGACTAATCACTGTACTTAAGTTCAGAAAAACTCATTGGTACAGTCGGGATTCGAACTTGCGATCTTTGTGTCGCAGGCAACTGCTCGAACCACTCGGCCACCACGGCTCTTACCGGACCAATAGTAATATTGGCATAATTTTTGAACATTCATGCCGATAAATTGTTACCCTTGATATTCTGAAATCTGACTTCTAAGTACTGATATATTTTCACCTTTAAACATCCAATTTAAAGCTCATATTAAAATGGTAAATACATTAAAAAAAAACATGATATACTTAATTACTTAAGTGTTGTGTATTACCTATAATTGGTTCCTGTAATGGTAGCTGTAAGTAAAAGAAAATAAATAAATGTGTGTATTAGACTTATTTGTGTGGAAATATTTATTATTAGTTTTTTTGTAATATACATGTACAGTTGCTATACCTATCTTACTAATATTATAAATGTGAAAGTTTGTAAGTTTGGATGTTTGCGGTTCTTTCACGGCCAAATGGCTGAACCGATTTGGCTGAAAGTCGAAATAGTGATAGCTCATACCCAGGAATAGGACATAGGATACTTTTTTTTTATTCTTGGAAATTCAAGGTTCTTATATTATAATGTATGATGCTCTTTCACGGTATAGCGGCTGAACCGATTCTAGCAGGAAAATTTCCAAAGCTACTTTTTCGAATTCCACGCGAGCGAAGCCGCGGGCGTAAGCTAGTAAATAATAAAATGAAAAATTAAATATCCGACATACGAATACAAGAGAGTGAGAGCATAGCTCATTTACCATTTCCCCTTTGTCGGTCCTGCCACAGTTCTCTGCGTTCTCTGCTATTAGTTTGCGGTCTCTAACCTGGCAATCAAATTGAAGGCGGGATGTGTCGCTAGTTTATGTAAACTGCTGGATTCAATGACACCTTGAGCCAACTCCTATTGCCGTTGAATGTACCCAGGAGTTTACATGACATATTCTATGTAGTCTGGCTTTTTCTATTAATTAATAAAAGCTTGGACGGTGGAGTACATTGAGTAGCCACAGTAAGGGTCAAACCCCAATTATTACTTTACCAAATTGTATTTTTTATACCACAAAGATAATAATAATAATAATAATTTATTTCACCAAAGATGGTAAAACAAGAGCGAGTTCCATCTAACGTCTGTACGCTTGAACTAACTGTTAAGTTTTTATAGATGACAGCCGTCTAGTCTAGCGGTCAGACGACTTGAGGTCACGAGATGAATACGAATATCTGTACCTTAGTCTCGGATATCCTATCTGTATACGTTTCTATACAAGTATACACTTTAGTTACCATAATACAAGCTTTGCTTAATTTGGGATTATGTTCCAAAGTATTTTTATTATTTAGGTGTGCGTAATGTTCCAGAGCAATGTCGAAGTACGAGGTACAACCAATATCATTGAAGGACGAATACGAAAAGAACACCGGAATATCGCCTGGTGACATCGCCAAGCTGCGGCAATGGCTGACCACGCAGCCTCACTTGCCAGCCGACCACATTACTGGTAAGTATAACATTTGAGAAGAGTAACCATGGAGTTTCTTGCCGGTTCTTCTTTATGGAAACGACCAACCCGAACGGTACACCTTTTTCGACGTTTTACAAGTGCCTCTAGGCCTATGTGAAATAAAATATTTTGATTTTGATTTCGAGCCGATTTGGCCGAGTCGGTTAACTTATTGCTGCAAAAACATTCAAAGTTCGACTGTACCAATGACTTATTCTGAACGTAAGCAGTGTGTGTGACACCACGAGTTCTACGGTGAAGGAAAACATCGAGGGGAAACCTGCATATGTTTGAGAAGAACGGAGATGGACTCGCCATCACGGTACCTTTAATTTTAACATGTTCAAGCTGTACCACGATTGATAGTGCTTGTAGGTAGTAGAAAATAAGAGATTATAAGAGAGGTAGGGCATAACGGGTTTCCCGTTCGAATTCGGAGCTGCCCGACTGGGGCAGGACCTCCACCTTATGGAAGTCCGTAGCCAAATAACACAACTTTTTGTGTTGTGTTCCTACGCGGTGAATAAGGTTTCCAGTAATGAGCTCCTTGGGGAGGGGGGAGGATTGTTACATTGTGTAGGAAGCAGAGGGATTAAACCCATTATGCTGCCAACACACTATAACTCTCCGAACACAGAGTGGCAACACGCAAGTGATACTTCAGTATCGTGAGTGTAAATAGGCTGCAGTAACCGTTTCCCATCAGATGGGCCGTATGCTTGTTTGCCACTCTTGTTGTATAAAAAAAAAGAAAAACCAAATGAAAACTAGATGTGGTCTAGGATACTTCTTACAACAATACAATAATATATATTGGCAAAGGATCGCTGAAACTCCCGTCAAGATCGTTCCGTTTTATAGATAAGTCGCAACAAACATACGCCATAATCTATGTATAAGTATTGTGTTTTGTTTTTGTTATCAACACAATATATACGTTCATAGAAAAAAACCTAACATAAATGAATATTTCAAGGTAATTTTTCCCCTACGTTTTTTTCACACCTCCATAGTTATTAATAGTGTGACTAACATGACGTCTTACAAACATGTGGTCATATATCCTGGTGCTCCAACATCAATCGTTGTTATCTATACTAATATTATAAAGAGGAAAGATTTGTTTGTTTGTTTGTTTGTAATAAATAGGCTCCGAAACTACTGGACCGATTTCAAAAATTCTTTCACCTTTGGAAAGCTACATTATCCCCGAGTAACATAGGCTATATTAAATTGGACCCGATAGGTGGCGCTGCGATCGAGTTTCAAGAATTTTACCTTTTTACCCGGGCGAAGCTTTCTGTGTGTTTCTGTGTGTCTTAAGCTACATTCGAGAATGGTTTAGATTTACAATTGGACCCAATAGGTGGCGCTGCGATCGTGTTACGGGCAATTTAACTTTTTCACCCGAGCGAAGCTGGGCGGGACAGCTAGTGACTATATATATTACATACTAGCAGACCCGGCCACGCGTTGCTGTGGCTAATGTTTTTATTATATGTCATTGTAAATTAATATCATGGTAAAAAGAATATTTTGACCAAGTTTCATCCTATGGTATGAAACAATAGTTATGAAACCATAACCATAGGTATGAAACAATAGTTGAAAAACGTGTTTTTTATTTAGCAACCAACAAAGGAATACTCCTACCAAATTTCAAGTCAATCGGCCTTATAGTTCCTGTGATATCGTGATGAGTGAGTTCACTAATGGGATCTCCTATATTATTTTACTGAATTTATTCTGTCAATGTCAAACATACTAAAGTTTATACTTATATATTTTTTAAATCTTTATTCTTCTTCACGCCTTCTCTGAAGGGTGCTCTAAGGGGTAGGCAGAGGTGTGTAAGTAGTACACACTAACTTTTCGCCAGAGATATAATTTTAGGTGTGACGTGAATGATAGCGAGTCCATCGCCGTTGCTCACATACGCCTTGGAATTTCTTCGCCTTTCTTTTCAAACGTATGTATGTTTCGTCTCGATGTTGCCCTCCACCGTAAACCTTGTGGTGTGACTAATCCCTCGGAAAATTCCAAATTACAATCTACGTTTAGCAGGCAACGGCTCTTCTAAGGGGCAAAGTCATCATCGTTCGAACTTTAAATGAAGCGAAAGAAACAAATATAAACAAATATATTACTGTATTGCAGACCTCGAGCTCATCCTAGCATACCACAGCTGCGAGCGCAGCGCTGAGGTGACGAAGCAAGTGCTCGAGCTGCACTACACCATGAGGACGCACTTCCACACCCTGTTCAAGGACAGGGAGGTCAACCAGACCGTCATAAACACGCTCGACATTGTGTAAGTATATATCCTCACGCTTTCCCTCAAGGATCCCCGAAGGGGTAGGCAGAGGTGTATAGGTAATACCCACACACCCACTTTCCGCCAGAGGTATATTAGATGCCAACGTGACAGATGGCGAGTCCATCGCCGTTACTCAAGCACGACTATACATACGCCTTTGAATTTCTTCTCAGACGTATGCAGGTTTCCTCTCGATGTTTGCCTTCACCGTAAAGCTCGTAGTGTGACTAATCACTGTACATAAGTTCAGAAAAACTCATTGGTACAGTCGGGATTCGAACTTGCGACCTTTGCGCCGCAGGCAACTGCTCGAACCACTCGGCCACCTCGGCTCTCATTGTGTAAGTAACGAACAAATTAAATGGACGTAGTGAAACGTTTCAACTCACAAGGCGATACTAGACGACTTGTACCCTGATATGACCCTATATAGATAGTGCCATCCACGCTCCACCAATTGATAATCGAGGGGGTCTCGGGATGTGGTAAGTATGACCCGTGACTATTAATTGTAGTATGCGTATGCACTCATAGGTAATCAGTGTGTACCGATAATACTCAAACATTAGTGGAAGGTTGCACAAACTATGAGGAACAATAGGGGGCGCGTATTCGTGGATGGCACTATGTATATATTTCCGTTACCAAATACAGATTTTTCAACATTGGTAAAGTGATTAGACACGCCACAAGCTTTACGGTGAAGGAAAACATCAAATCAAATCCAGAGCCACATGAAGGTCGTTAGCGTGTGGACTCGCCGTTTGTCACGTACTCGTGCCAAACGCCTTAAGCATATCTCAGGCGAAAAGTGGGTGTGTGGGTACTTCACACCTTCACGCCTACCTTTCATCATCATCATCATCAGCCCACTCTAGTCCACTGCTGGACATAGGCCTCCCCTAATGAGCGCCATAGCGCCCTGTCTTCAGCTTGCCGCATCCAGCATCTGCCAGCAGTCCTTCGCAAATCGTCATCCCACCTGGTCTTTGCAGGGCCCCTAATAGGAAAGCGTGAAGATTTTTTAATTCCGCACCAGACCTTTAACTTGATATCGTGTTTCATACAATGTGTTCTATTGGCCAGCTTAATGCACGCGTGTCACCGCCGAGCGAAGGATGGCAGCGCTGTATTCTACACCCACCTTTTGGACTACGAGCCTAAAAACTTAAACTACGCTGATTTTGTGAGGTATTGTGCTATTTCAAATGTTTTGTCATTTTAATCAAACATTATTTTATTCTCGACACTGACGAGCATGTATGAAGAGACTGATGAATGTGGACGAAGCGAAAGAGGTATGTAAGTCCAGAGCCCGTGTAATATCTAGTATTGTATATGCTATTGGTATTTCCTGATCTAGCTAATAATCAATTTTCGTGCCAAATTTCATCCAATAGTGTTCACTGGTTTTACGTGAAATAGGAACAAACACCCGCCATTAATTAATTAAATAATAGTAGAATAAGCTTGGAAACCCAATTGTATGTACGATTGCGTTGTTGTAGAGTTCTGGTGATGCTGATAGACTTGTGGCAGTACGAGGAAGGTACGTGGCCGGGGTTTGTGATTGTGATGGACTTGGAGGGCTTAAAGCTGGGCCATCTAGGCAGGATGGACCTGCGCGCTGTTCAAGAAATCATTACATATTTACAGGTGAGTAGTACGTAATAAGGAGACTAATGATCAAAT
Organism: Drepana falcataria; assembly: GCA_945859725.1. Classification (NCBI taxonomy): domain Eukaryota; kingdom Metazoa; phylum Arthropoda; class Insecta; order Lepidoptera; family Drepanidae; genus Drepana; species Drepana falcataria. The sequence continues at coordinate 384,813 of OX243941.1, read as the reverse complement.
TGATTAATCAATGCGAGACAGGTGAGCTGGAACATATCTCGCTCAGAGAATCATTGCTATCCAGCGTGGCAATGCTGCTAGTCTTCTTGGCACTGCCGCAGGATACCGATTTGGATCAAATATTTTATCTGTACAAATAGCTTAAAATTTTTTTTTATTGTTGTAATTATAAATGAAAAAATCAAAATCAAAATCAAAATATTTTATTCAACGTAAGTGACACAGGGAACACTTATTGAACATCACATATTTAATATAAACTAAAGTTACGACCGTTTCCAAGAAAAAATACCTGCCAGGAGAAGAAACGGCGAAACAAACTCCCCGGTTTGCTTTTTTAACATTTGTTCCCTTTTACGTGGTGGTAGGAAAGATAAAAAACGTTGTAAAGTAAATTAAGCTCGGTATAGTTTGAGATTCTATTAGGTAAGAACCCTCATTTTGTCCTTTACATGGCTGTCTATCACACCTGCTTATATGAGAAACTACAAGCGCTATCAACTTGAAAAATTACACTAATATAAGTAGATGTTATATTACATCTACAGGAATGCAAATACTAGGAAATGACATAATGTTTCTTGTAGCTATCTCGTCGCTACACGCACAGTTAATGGGAAGCTGTGATATGAGGAAGGAAATTCAGGATAAGGTTTTTATATATATATATATCCTCACGCCTTCCCACAAGGGTCCCCGAAGGGGTAGGCAGAGGTGTATAGGTAATACCCACACACCCACTTTCCGCCAGAGGTATATTAGGTGCCATCGTGACAGATGACGAGTCCATCGCCGTTACTCAAGCACGACTATACATACGCCTTTGAATTTCTTCTCAGACGTATGCAGGTTTCCTCTTGATGTTTTCCTTCACCGTAAAGCTCGTGGTGTGACTAATCACTGTACATAAGTTCAGAAAAACTCATTGGTACAGTCGGGATTCGAACTTCCGACCTTTGCGTCGCAGGCAACTGCTCGAACCACTCGGCCACCACGGCTCAAGGTTTTTAAGTATGTAAATTCAGGCTTCATTGTTCATTCTTAATTTTATTCAAATATGTGGTCAACTCCTGGCGCGTGATTCGGTGACAAAGTAGTCGCACACTAACATAACACACAATCAAAAACATTTTTTTTTTAATTACGATGATTCATGGTAGCAGAGTGGTTTGAGTAGTTGCTTGCGACACAAAGGTCGCAAGTTCGGATTCCGACTGTACCAATGTGTTTTTCTGAACTTAAGTATCACTGTAGAGTGTTTAGTCACACCACGAGCTTAACGGTGAAGGAAAACATCGAGAGGAAGCCTGCATACGTTTGAGAAGAAATTCAAAGGCGTATGTATAGTCGTGCTTGAGTAACGGCGATGGACTTGCCATCTGTCACAATAGCACCTATCCACCTTTATAGAGTTCTTAATTAATGGTCAATTTAACCGCCGCCCGAGTTTTTCCGCCTGATGGTAAGCCGTTACCGTCATCTATAGACGCTTGTATTCGCTGAACTTTGTCATGCAATCATTTTTTCAAACATTTAATTTAAAAAACAAGACGATAATGTTAAACTCATTCAATTCCAGAGTGGGAGTCTTTGACCTCATGAAGGTCACTGGTCAGTCATACTCATAGATAAGTCGTATTGCATACCACATTAATCAAAGTTTATTGCGGATAGTTATAATCAAATAATATAATATTTAGACTATTCTAATGAGAACTGACGCTCTATAACCTCTGCCTACCCCGAAAGGGACTCAGCGTGATGATATGTAGGTATGTATAGTCATGCCACGTTCATCATATTCCTTTCAACAACATGCCATTGTCAGATACAAAGTTGGAGCCAGTAATGCTCCTAGCTTTGTCACTGGCTAAATACAACACCAGGTCAGCGAGCTCTTCCGGTTCCGCCACTCTTTTGAGGGCAGTGGCTTGAGCAAACTTGTCCCAAATATCGGAGTCAGCGGTGTAGTCAGGACAGTTATCAATAATGTCAGTTCTCACTGGTCCTGGACTAATGGCGGTCACTCTAACGCCGTGGGGAGCGAGTTCCAATGAAGCGCATTCCGTGAAGTGAATCAGAGCTGACTTAGATATGCCATAAGGTATAAAGCTAGGTAGGGAATGAGCTCTGTCCGCTGATATACTTGAAATGTTCAATATAACACCTTTAGTCTTAATCAGATGGGGTGCACTTAGCGTCTTCAAATGGATAACTGCCCGCAAATTGGTAGCCATTACTCGATCATAAGTTTCAAGGAGTTTTCCGTCCATGATACTACCCAGTAGTAAGGCCGCAGCGTTGTTGACGAGGACGTCGATCTTCCCGTAGCGCGCGAGCGACTCGTCTACGACGCGGCGGACGTCGCCGTCCGCGGAGACGTCCGCGCGCACGACGAGGGGCTTGCGCGCGCAGCTGGCGGCGACGGCTGCTAGCTTGGCTTCGTTGCGCGCGACCAGCACCACGTCGGCGCCCTCTGCAGCGAACGCCCGCGCCGTCGCGGCGCCGATGCCGCTGCTCGCACCCGTCACTATCACCACTTTGCCTGAGAAACTCATGCTCACGTGCGAACACTGCGATGCGGGACTCTAAATGTAGGCCTGTTTTGATAACGAATCGGTACATTATAATGGGACTGTTATTATGATAAGAACAGATATTATTTATATCTCTACGCTTATATGATATATTAGCTGTCCTCCGCGGCTTCACCCGTTTAATATTTTATTTTAGTTAGTATTTTTATTGGGAGTTTCTTCTCTCGCACATAATAGAGTTTTTCCGACTTACTAACCTAATCCAACCCTTCTATTACCCTATATTGCTACATCTTTGTAAATTATTGCCTATGTGTTAAAGTGATGTATGAGCTATATTGTTAAGTAGTAGGCAGTTGTAGTGGGCACACCCACTTTCCGCCAGAGATATATTTTAGGTGCCAACGTGACAGATGGCGAGTCCATCGTCGTTACTCAAGCACGACCATACATACCTACGCTTTTGAATAGCTTCTCAGACGTATGCAGGTTGCTCGATGTTTTTCTTCACTGAAAAGCACGTGGTGTGACTAATCACTGTACTTAAGTTCAGAAAAACTCATTGGTATAGTCGGGATAAGAACTTGCGATCTTTGTGTCGCAAGCAACTACTCGAACCACTCGGCCACCATGGATTTCATACATACATATTATGTATATCTATATACATGAACATACATATCATAAAAAGATTCCTGTAGGGAGTAGGGACGGCAGCGTGTGAGCGATACCTGGTGTTGTAAGCGTCCATAGGCGGCGGTAGCCGCTTACCATCAGACGGACGGCATGCTTGTTTGCCTGTGTGGTATAAAAAAATCACGCCGTGACTCACATTGGCAGAGAGTGACTCTCTACACTTGCAGATCTCTTTCGCTTCATTCATCATCATCAGCTTGCCAGTTTCGAGTGCGTTTGACGGTAAGAACCGTTACGGCGTGATTTTTTTATACCACACAGGCAAACAAGCATGCGGTCCGCCTGATGGTAAGCGGCTTGAGTGTCCGATCCATTTTATCTAGTTGCCTAATTGAAACGTGGTCATCATTCCATTCCACACTCATTCGCAACAAATCCAAAAATATTTGATATAATTTGTATTTTTCATCAATCAGTTCATCATTCAGTTCATGTAGTTCAGTTGGGTCGCTAGAATACTAACCATGAGACTTCCTTGATCTTGCATACATAAAGCAGTACGTGCTTATCTTATTAATGAAATATCAACAATAACGTGGACTAAAACTTATCATAAAGCAAACACTAGCAAGATATTTGGAGTTCTAAATATTACTGCCATTAGGCAGCTCGGCGGTAGTGATAACAAAATCAGATATTGTGGCAAATGATAGAATAATACTAGGAATGCCGACTTATTGGAAGCAATTGTTCTATCACTTTACAAGTTAAGTTCAAACTTGGGCCGTCACCAACAACTTATTCGGAAATAAGTAATACAATTGTATGTTGTGTTTTAATACCTTAATGCATGCATATAAATAGGAAGTTAAGTATCGATAATATCGCCTTATCTGTCTAGCAGCGGTAATACGACATGGACTTCAGAATTTTTGTAGAATATCTATATATTCAACGGCCGTCTGGTCTAGTGGTGCTCATGACTGCGAAACTTGAGATCGCAGGTTCAATTCCCCTGAGGGCAGATATTTGTGTGATGAACGCGAGTATTTGTACCTTAGTCTTGGATATCCTATGTATTTATGCATAAATCTATCTATATAAGTAAATATACCATTTTCTAGTTACCATAACACAAGCGTTGCTTAATTTGGGACTTATTTATTATTCAAACGAGGGTGACAAAAAACACGTAGGTAACGAAGTATGAACAACGATCATCTTACATCTACAATTGTACATTTAATAAACGTGACCCGCCGCTGCTCCCAAGTTCAAAACATGTCGAGTCACCGAGTCGATGACGTCATGGAACATGTATTTTTATCTCGACCACTTAACGAGCAGTTTGATTGCACGCATCGCAGTGTTCGCACGTGAGCATGAGTTTCTCAGGCAAAGTGGTGATAGTGACGGGTGCGAGCAGCGGCATCGGCGCCGCGACGGCGCGGGCGTTCGCTGCAGAGGGCGCCGACGTGGTGCTGGTCGCGCGCAACGAAGCCAAGCTAGCAGCCGTCGCCGCCAGCTGCGCGCGCAAGCCCCTCGTCGTGCGCGCGGACGTCTCCGCGGACGGCGACGTCCGCCGCGTCGTAGACGAGTCGCTTGCGCGCTACGGGAAGATCGACGTCCTCGTCAACAACGCCGGCTTCTCGAAAAATGGAAGCATTCTGGACGGGAAACTTTTGGAAGCATATGACGATGTTCTAGCCACCAACTTACGAGCAGTAGTGCACCTGACAATGCTAGCCGCGCCGCAACTTATCAAGACTAAAGGCAATATTGTGAACATTTCGAGCATCGGGGGGCAGATGGCTCCTTCAGTGCCTCAGCTATGTCCGTACACTATATCTAAGGCAGGCTTGAACCACTTCACTCAGGGGGCGGCGCTTGAGCTCGCTTCTCATGGTGTGAGAGTGAACGCAATCAGTCCAGGACCAGTGAAGACTGACATAATTCAGAACTCAGGGTATGCCGGCTCTTGGGAGCGGTTTGCACTGGCGACGGCGCTCAATAGAGTGGGAGAACCAGAAGAAATCGCCGACCTAGTGTTGTACTTGGCCAGCGATAAGGCTAGGAGTATTACTGGCTCTAACTTTGTCTCTGACAACGGCATGTTGCTGAAGAGAACTTAAATGTATTAATGATTCATGAGGAACTTGATTTTATAATGTTAAGATTTATAATAAATACACTGTACCTATTCATGAATAAACAATATATGTGATTCGAATAGTTTCTCTCACTAGATAGATTACATTCATATTGAGTACCTACCAGACGCCAGGGACATAATTTAGTTACATATAGGGCATCCGTTTGTCCCTTGTGACCTGCTAGCACAGAAATTCCTCGAGTTTCTACAAACCTCTATCAGGGCACGAACACTGCGCTCACTGTTAGCAATGCCTTAAGGCTGGCTTCCGTACGTTGGCCGATGGTATCCTAAGGGATACTAGGATAGCATATGCCTAGCCTTGTAGGAAAGCGTGTAACTATACCCAAATTTAAGGAATCTTCACAATCAAATTAGTCGTTTCATTTTAAGTATTTGCTTCCGAATTCAGGTCTTTAAATATGGTCAAGGATTGCACATAATATACATACTCACGGGGTAGGAGGAGAGACGTTTACTTCATCCACATTGTATTAAATGGTACAAATATTGTTTTTAAGCGTTTTAATAATTAGATTTACAAAAATTATAGTACAGTAAGTTTAAAACACTAATCGAGCAAAAAAAACGTTGGAAAATCTAGTCTTGTTTCATAAAAAATCCATGTTGTGTGCATGAATGCTCAAACGTAATCCAGCTTATTTCAACATCATCCCGTTGTCCGACACAAGTATGGAGCCCGTGATTCCCTTGGCCTTCTCGCTCGCGAGGAACATCACTAGATCTGCAATCTCCGCGGGCTCCCCGAACCTTCCCAGGGGTGTCTTGAACTGTTCTGCAAGCATCTGCATATCTGCATCGAGGTTTTCCATTACTTCCGTGATCACCGGGCCAGGACTCACAGCATTCACTCTCACCCCCGATGAAGACAGTTCCAAAGCAGACGACCGCGTGAAGTGGTCCAAAGCAGCCTTCGATGCGCCGTACATTGCCAGGCCTTGCATCGTCGTCTGGCCTGCAATACTGGATATATTAACAATATTCCCCTTAGTGTTAATCAAATGTGGGGCCGCTGCACTCGTCAAATGTACCACCGCCCTGAAATTTGTGTTTATTACTTCTTCGTATATATCCTTCACTGTTCCTTGTGCGATGCTGCCGTATCTGACTATCCCAGCGTTGTTGACGAGGACGTCGATCTTCCCGTAGCGCGCGAGCGACTCGTCTACGACGCGGCGGACGTCGCCGTCCGCGGAGACGTCCGCGCGCACGACGAGGGGCTTGCGCGCGCAGCTGGCGGCGACGGCTGCTAGCTTGGCTTCGTTGCGCGCGACCAGCACCACGTCGGCGCCCTCTGCAGCGAACGCTTGAGCAATAACAGCACCGATCCCGCTGCTAGCACCCGTCACTATCACCACTTTGCCTGAGAAACTCATTATTGTCTAGTGCTGATAGCTATAGTGTAGGTATAAGAACCGTGAACATACGGGGGACATTACAAAATGACTGCACGACGAATTAAACAGGCTAATACACTTATTAGCAGATTTTCATATATTAATGATAAGATACTGCATATCACAATGAAGATAACGTCTTCGGTTATGTGGCGAGTTATCGGGGTTGTAGTAACTACCTATAAAATAAATAGTCGAATAATTTCAACCTGGTAATGCTTCCGCTGTCTGTTCCTATATTTCTTTTAAACTATTCTACTGATTTAATGCAGTTTTCTAGCAATAGATAGAGTGATTAAAAAGGAAGTTTATATGTATAATACATATATATTATAGTACAGAAAAGATTTGTAATGTGATGTCGTAACAAACATATTTTTGTGAGCTTAAATCGCTAACCCTTACGAGATAGATCAAATAAATGTACCTACTTCGGAATTGTATATCATAAAAAGATCGATAGTGAAGTCCGCGATTGTATGGTATATATTTATCTCTAAAGGATAACCCACAGTCACCATATTTACCTACATACAAACATACATATCATCAGGCCAAGTCCCTAACGGGGTAGGCAGAGAGTATAGAGCGCCAGTTCTCTCTAGACTTACATACCTCTTTCACTTCGTCCACATTCATCAGTCTCTTCATACATGCTCGTCGGTTTCGAGTACGCTTAACGTTCCCGTCCTTGAGCGTCCGATCGATTTAATCCAGGTAGTTGGAACGTGGCCTTCCTCTGCCTCTTCTTGCACACACTTTTGCTTTGTATATCTGTTTCGCCAATCTTTCTTCACCATATTTACCTTTTATATATTAATAGTAGGTATCTACAATGCACCCGTGCGAATCCGGGGCGGGTCGCTAGTTTGATATAAAAGTAGTAGTAGTAGTAACGAAGTAGGTTAATTGGGAACAGTCGAGGAAAGAAAAGGTTCGTTACCTTAAAGTCCACCTTTTTAGCTTAAACCACGGTACAAACGGTAAATACAACCATGCTAACAGTTTATTTCAAACGAAAGAGTATATTGCAATCCGGTTTGTTTGATTATTGAGCGCAAGAAACAGACTCACAATTAAATTACTTACAACGTTTGTTCGATCGAGAAAAAAAGGTTTGCGGTTCTTAAAATTAGATTAGTATTGAGGGCAGGAGGAGGCCCTCTAGGTGAAGGACGCGTTGAACCAAAATCAACATCAAAAAGTAAATATTTAATTCAACGTAAGGGTCTCAGGAAAGGACTAAAGTTAGCGGTAATATTCGGTATAAGAAGTTACCAAGAGCGTTCATATAAATATAGCTGGGTCGCGGTTTCACTCCTGTAAAATTTTCATTGGTATCAAATCATCAGGTCATCAAAAAAATATTCTATGAGATAATCCAGCTTATAATCTATCTCTGCGCCAAATGCCATCCATTTCCGTTCTATGGTTCTTTCGCTGAAGAGGAACAAAGAGTTTTGGCTTTTATAAATTTGTAGGTAGTAGAATGTTGAATGGTGAATCTCATGAACTTACTCAAATCACTGTATTATCACGGTAGATAGGGCATGGGAACATGTCAATACTATCATTGGCATCTAATTATACCTACATACGTTTAACCGTACGTTTAACTACCTACGAAGTGATTGTTCTAAAATAGTACAAATCGGCATGACTTGCAATACAACTTCCGCCGCGTCACAACTACCTATACATATAAACTTAAATCAAAATAATCAAATATTATGGCGGTACCAGATTACGCAACTGTCAATTTAGCGTAATCTGGTATCGCCGTGCTATTGCTACCGCTACTCGAGAGATTGAAAGGAAGAAATCCCTGTAGAAGGTACCTCTCCGCGAACGCTAAGGCTATGGAATGAACTGCCCGTTGAAGTTTTATTGTATAACAAAATTATCATTTTCCCGCAAACAGGATAACGTTCAATAATTACTCACCGATTATAATAGCACTTCAGAACAGTATCTGGCCACTTTACACAGATGTTAGTTGTGGAACTTGTTGACGATGATTACCTACACACGTAGGTTGACATTATACCTCGCATTGTGTCGTATAGCGTCCGTAGGTACGGTCAAGGTCGATAGAGGTACATATACAGATCCAGCAGTTTAGTGATCAGTCTCAATACACGCATCGCAGTGTTCGCACGTGAGCATGAGTTTCTCAGGCAAAGTGGTGATAGTGACGGGTGCGAGCAGCGGCATCGGCGCCGCGACGGCGCGGGCGTTCGCTGCAGAGGGCGCCGACGTGGTGCTGGTCGCGCGCAACGAAGCCAAGCTAAAAGCTAAAAGCTAAAAGCTTTTAGCAGCCGTCGCCGCCAGCTGCGCGCGCAAGCCCCTCGTCGTACGCGCGGACGTCTCGGCGGACGGCGACGTCCGCCGCGTCGTAGACGAGTCGCTCGCGCGCTACGGGAAGATCGACGTCCTCGTCAACAACGCTGGGATATTAAGACTTAGCAAGATTACCGAAGCAAATTTGCTGAGCACACACGATGAAGTCATGAACACCAATTTCCGGTCGGTGGTACACTTGACGAATGTTGCAGCGCCTCATCTGATAAAAACTAAAGGGAACATAGTGAACGTGTCCAGTATTATAAGTCACACTACGCTGCATGGCTTCTCGATGTACGGCGCGTCCAAAGCCGCGTTGGACCACTTCACGCGGTCGTCTGCGATAGAGTTGGCACCATCGGGGGTGAGAGTGAATGCTGTGAACCCTGGCCCGGTTATGACGGATATCTTCAACAGCGCCGGAATGGACCTGGCGCAGATTGGGGATTACACAACGCCACTCGGCAAGTTCGGGCAGCCGGAGGAGATAGCAGACTTGGTGTTGTTCCTCGCCGGTGACAAGGCCAAAAGCATTACTGGCTCGTGCTTCGTGTCTGATAATGGTGTACTGTTGAAATAAACTCCCTTGTATATTAGGTATATATACACAAATACATACCATTTTGTACATATGCGGATGATACCTACGTCAGTACTATTTAAGATTATACATATATCCTCAAGCTTCCCACAAGCACCCCGAAGGGGTAGGCAGAGGTGTATAGAAAGTTTCAGGTGCCAACGTGACAGATGACGAGTACATCGCCGTTACTCAAGCACGACTATATTATACATACGCCTTTGCATTTCTTCTCAGACGTATGCAGGTTTCCCCTCGATGTTTTCCTTCACCGTAAGGCTCGTGGTGTATCTAAATTACTCTAATCAGGTTCAGAAAAACTCATTGGTACAGTCGGGATTCGAACATGCAATCTTTGTATTGTGTTATTATATAATAAGCTTTTGCAATGAGTTTACGTTTGATGATAGCTTTAAACTCTAGCAAAGGTAAGGTGAAGGTAAATAATAGCAATGCATGGAAATTAATTTCTCTTCTTGCAAAATGAATAAAATTATATACCTACATACATACAATCTCTTTTTCTCACCCTTACGTATTAAAGGAAACCAATGTTAAAAAATTAAACCGGTGTTTTTTTCTTCTCCGAACAGGTCTTTTCTTTCCAAAACAGCGGTTACGATAATTTTATATATAACTAGTGGTCTCGCCTAGCTTCGCTCGGGTGAAAATATACGATGAATCTAAACCATTTTCGTGTCCACCGGAAGACAGAAAATTTGAATAAAATCGGTCCAGCCGTTTAAGAGTATAGTGACATACACACGTATAGAAGAATATATTTGTAAAGATATGTGACGTTCAATAAGTGTTCCGTGTCCCTTGTGAAAGTTGAATGAAAGATTTAGATTTTTATATTCTGAACAACACCATACTTGAAGTCTTCTCGCATTGGGGTACCCACAGATTTATGTGGTCTCTGGGCCTACCGCAACCAAAGAAGCATAAAGGAATTTAAAATGAAAACGACTTAGCTCACACAGTATCTACACTAACTACAGTTTGTTTGTAAGGAATTGGCTCAAATAGTACCAGACCGATTTTAAAAAATCTTTCACTATTTGAATGCTACATTATCATTCATTAATAATAATATCCTCACGCCTTCCCACAAGGGTCCCCGAAGGGGTAGGCAGAGGTGTATAGGTAATACCCACACACCCACTTTCCGCCAGAGGTATATTAGGTGCCAACGTGACAGATGGCGAGTCCATCGCCGTTACTCAAGCACGACTATACATCCTACGCCTTTGAATTTCTTCTCAGACGTATGCAGGTTTCCTCTCGATATTTTCCTTCACCGTTAAGCTCGTGGTGTGACTAATCACTGTACTTAAGTTCAGAAAAACTCATTGGAACAGTCGGGATTCGAACTTGCGACCTTTGCGTCGCAGGCAACTGCTCAAATCACTCGGCCACCACGGCTCAAATTGATTAATATAGGCTATTTTAATTGCAAGAAAAAAATAATTTTAGGCCAAAAAATTTTAAAAATAAATGTCCACCCGTGCGAAGCCGGGACGGGCCGCTAGTATGTGTTTTATAACCGCCGAAGCAAATGGAGGGGTGTTATAAGTTTTACATACCCGTGGAACTTGTTTTGATAGTTTTTATATTGGACTAACTATGCTCGTACTTGTTATGCGATCAAATTGGCAACGGCCTATTTAAAGCAAAAAACAGGTATTCCATCCGTAGTGGTCCTTATAATTTGTATTCACATAGCGCCATCTATCGTCACTCAGCCAATACATCAGTTTAAGAGGCAAATACTTTTTTTTTTAGAACGTGACGCAGGTGAAATTGAAAAGCTTGCACTTCTTAAACGCGCCATCGTTCACCGACAAGCTGATGATGATCGTAAAGCCATTCATGAAGAAAGAGTTATTAGATATACTACACATACACCAGGCACAGAGTAGCACTATAGAGGAGTTTGTGACATCGGACACTTTGCCGAAGGAAACTGGAGGTGCTTATATGAATTTCGCTGAGTGTAAAGGTAAATACATACATGGCCATATCCTATTGAGCTGGAACAAGCATTTCCATGGTATTATGTGAAATAACGCTCATTGATCCCACTTACCTTAATTGAGTTAAGTCATGCATGCTGTTTTGTTGGCTATTCTTACGGATCTCAAATCAGTATAATGCTATTTACTCAAGGACGGGAACGTCAAGAGTACTCGAAACCGTCGAGGATGTATGAAGAGACTGATGAATGTGGACGAAGCGAAATAATTATGTAAGACTAGAGAGAACTGGCACTCTATACTCTCTGCCTACCCCGTTAGGGACTCGGCGTGATGATATATATGTATGAGTTTAAAGCATAGCTTAGAGTATTATATAGGGCAAGTTTATAGCATATTTTTAGCTAGTTCATTGTGTCCAGTTATGATTTTAATTCTCCACAGAGTATACAAAACAGAGGCTGCAAGCAAATAGCCAATTCTTTTTAGATGAGAACAAAAAGCGAGTCACAGAGTCCCTGCGGCCAGGGAAGCCCAAGACCATTACAGATATATTCGGCGGAGTCGAGGGATCCTTCAAGAAATTGGAAATAGATTGATGTTATTATATTATCCGCTAGTAAATGGGTCTATTTAGCATTTGTTTTTTATTGCTAGATATGATGTTATTTATTCTGGAGTACAACATTGTATTAATCTAGCTTAACATCTAAATGGAGCGATTTTATATTTCCAAGGACCCATTATTGGATATCCACATAACATACCTATATCTCTGGCGGAAAGTGGGTGTGGATACTACCTATACCCCTCTGCATATACATCGATAACCCTTGTTCCCAAAATGACGTGAATTTGTATTATATATTGCTTTCCCACAATGGTCCCCAAAGGGTTAGCTAGGCAGAGGTGTGTCCTACAGACCCACGTACCATTATTAGATATGAAAATAGTAAGACTTGACCTTGTCATATAACATTGCTGCCTGGGGTCTACTGCTACATGGAGCAACTTCCATTTCTCTCTGTCTATGTGATAATTAGGATAGAGGAAAACTAAATAAATGAAACAAAAAATAGCTTCGTGCAAGTATATTTCACAGAAACATAATTGCTATCATGTTACGCTTATACCATACTTGGAATAACGACCAGCGCCGTGCACACTGCGAACAAAAATATTATGATATTAGGGTAATATAAATTTGTGGTGGTATAACCTATGGGTAGTGGGTAGGTGGTATAAATAGGTGGTATTACCTATACTCTGCTTACCCCTTCGGGGAACCTTGTGGGAAGGCGTGAGGTTAATATAAATATGTTGTCAGGTAAATGTCAAAAATAAGTTGTTTTTAGTTAAGAACTGAAAACACAGTTATAAGTTACAAATACTAGTGTGATAATGACTGCAGTAGTAATAAACTGTTTAGAACAACATTAACACTCAAAGGTGGTGATCACGATACAATATCCGCTGGTAGATGAAGTATGGGCCAAGTTACACAACTGTAGCTGAACTATTAGACTATAATCGGTGTAGTAAGAGCGAGACAGCTAATGGATAAGTTAGAGGTGCCAACATCAATACTCTCCACCATTACTCACTTGGCTTAACCCTCTAGGGACTTGGTGCAATATGTTTGACTATAATGATAGGTATTGTTAAAAAACCTTGAATATTCACCTCAGTAAGTGTTTTAGTCGAAAAGACCGAAGCCCATGTCCTCATCTTCCGATTCAGACTCCTCTTTCTTGGCCTCCTTCTCTTCTGCAAAAGATAACATCAAATACATTAGTCCTGATTTTATGAGTTATATGCATGCAGTTGATTTATGATAAGGCTCAGTTACAGGTAGTTAACAGCACTGTTTTTCAGTCGAAAGATGGTGTGTTGAAAATCATCATTTAAATCTGATTGTTGCGATATGAGCAGTCAAAACAACCAATGCGAGAGATTATGACTTGTTTGCTTAGTATTTCTTTCACTAAGTAATGAATTGTTCCTCTGCTTGAATTCAGTGCAAGGGGTGTACAGATACAATAAAATGTAGTGTGTAGCAGTGGCCAACCTTTCTTCTCCTCCGCGGCGGCTGCGGGTGCGGCGGCGGCGGCGGCAGGCGCGGCGCCTCCAGCTGGCATTGACGACAGCTTCTCACGACCTGTACATGGGTATTTACAGGCATTTATTCCTGCTGGATATCAGGGTCACTATACCAACTGAAAGTATGGCTATCAGAACATATTGTAACAGCAGAGTCTGTCAGACGAAAGATGGTGTTATTAGATTGTATCATCATAGTGTTTCAATAGGTAGGTAATGTGTACGTAACTCTTGTAAATGGCAAGAAACAAAATTGTAACTAGCAACTCGTAATAATAGGAAAAGAGATTCTCACCCTGAGCAATTAGTTCCTCAATGTCTTTGCCATTGAGTTCTCCAATTACTTTCTTCAACTTCTCCGCGTCAGCCTCGATACCGACCGAACTGAGGATCTTCTCCACGTCCGCCGCCGCCGGGGATGCCTTGCCACCCAGCACAGCCAGTAAATACGCGGCCACGTAACGCATGCTGGAAACAATTAAAATATGTCGTTACATTATCAACAAAACAGCATGGTCACAACATAGTTTAATCGTATAATGTGCGTAATAAACAAACTCCTTCAGCCTACCCCGTTAGTGATGATATTGTATAAATAAAGGTAATAATTTTCACAGACTCGTGTCTTAATCGAGTGTGGGAAGCTTCTTCATACAACCAACTATAATGCGGATCTTCAATGCCTTATAAACCTTTTAGGGGCTATCTCATCATTTAAAATCCCACGATGGCCACGACAATTATGACAAATTTAGCTTTTTGCAATAACCGTTGCACTAAACACGCTGACACAATAACAAAAAAAGAGGTATCATAGCTGTGAGGTTAGCCCCTCGATAACGCATCGGAATATATCTAACACAAACACGGAATATTTGTACATTTTAAAACATAAAGACGTCCACGATTCATTTACAAATCCAACTAGCAAAATATTTATTTTTTAAGACTTACTTTTAAGTCGTTAAGACACGAAACGTGATATGCCGAAATTAAACGTTCGTCTTGAACAAATTGTCAAGATGAAAGAAATTCGCTGGACCGCCGCGCGCAGTTTGTGGCGTACGTACTTGACACTAGGCAGTTTGGCATATGTCAAACATGACAGCAGCATGAAGTTTTGTTATATAGTTTTAGTTTATTCATGATATGGATAAAAGTCATTCAGATAAGATACTTTTATTCTCCTAAAAAGTATCAAGCAAATAAATAATGTTCAAGCAACACTAGAGGGTATAATTATTGCGGAGGCTCTCGGAATAAACAAATATTCTATAGGAGCTTTTTTGAAAAATCCAAGACATGGATAGTAGTCTTTAAATTTTACACATTCAGGAATATATTTTGATATCCTCTTTCATGTGTTTACATTAAGAAGCTAATTATCGAGTACACAAAACATTTCAATAGTTTCTGCAACTTGAAGTCGTTTTATTTCAGTTTTACCCGTTGTACCCGTTTGCGTTTGAATAGGATTCTCCACCATGGGTGTATGTATGTTTATGTAGGTGTATTTGATACTTACAAACAGCACATAACATGTCGTTATCAAACACTTTCAATGACGACAATTGATTCAGACAGGAGCTAGAAAAATCTGTAAATCTTATGCAACGTTCCTCATGGCAGGCCTCCAAAGTGGCATTTATATAAGCTCGAATAAGATATATTCAACTTATCTTTGTCTATACTATATATTATATTATAATATTAGATATTTAATATTATAAAGAGGAAAGATTTGATTGTTTGTTTGTATTGAATAGGCTCCGAAACTACTGGACCGATTTGAAAAATTATTTCATCATTGGAAAGCTACATTCACCTTGAGTGACATAGGCTATATTTTCTTTTATAAAAAAAATCTTATGTCCACCCGTGCGAAGCCGGGACGGGCCGCTAGTTTTTGAATATATTTTTTGAGTTTACTCGAAGCGTGAGTTCTCGACATTTTTCCTGCTGAATCGGCTAAGTATACTCACAGTGCGACATCTGATATCATTCAACTCTTTAATAGGCACCTACTTACAAAATATCCTCACGCCTTCCCAGGCAGAGGTGTATGGGTGTATGTATAATACCCACACACCCACTTTCCGCCAGAGGTATATTAGGTGCCAACGTGACAGATGGCGAGTCCATCGCCGTTACTCAAGCACGACTATACATACGCCTTTGAATTTCTTCTCAGACGCATGCAGGTTTCCTCTCGATGTTTTCCTTCGCCGTAAAGCTCGTGGTGTGACTAATCACTGTACTTAAGTTCAGAAAAACTCATTGGTACTGTCGGGATTCGAACTTGCGACCTTTGCGTCGCAGGCAACTGCTCGAATCACTCGACCACCACGGCTCTCATATAAAAAATATAATTATTATATCTTATTATTATTATTTTTAAGTTTTGATATAATTTGTTTGCATGTTGAGAAAGGCGTAATTCAAGGACATTGAGACTGATTAAAAGGGACCGTAATGGAAGGCTGTGTGGGAATGTAATAATTACTTTTGACGAAGTTTGAGGATTACCTAGCGATCTAAATTCGGTTCGCAACATAAAATATCTGGTTAGCGGTTCGCTTCGGTCAGTTGTTGTAACGCAATTTATGGCCTGTTTGGTGATGTACCTGCTGCAAATAGGTTAATTTGGAACTGAGTACATATTTCGCTTGGAATATTTGTAAATAAATTAATTTCCCTTTAACTTTAACATGTTCTAACAAATTCTGCCACTGGAAGAGAATAGGAATTCTTTTCAGCTAGGTATTTGATAAAGGGCAACTGCAATTAACTATATATATATATATAGATATATAGAGATATAGTATATAGAGTGTGGTTATTTGGTTTGGTCCTCCTTCAATTAACCAAAAGTCATAAAAAAAAAATACAGCTTACCTTTTATCCGAGAAAAATACTGTACCAGCGAGAACTTTTCCCCATATCTTCTCGTCAAATATTAAAAAAATAAATAAACTGTAAAATTTCAATATTGATATTAATATGATGTCGTACATCACCGGGTACCTCACGGGGTAGACAGAGAGAGTGCAGCGGCAGTCTCCCTTGACTTGCCGACCTCTTTCGCTTCATACATACCCACTGATCTACTGAACACATCCCCACAGCCGCACTTATACACCCACACACCAACACACACACGCACACACACACACACACACACACACAAACGCACACACACGCACACACGCACACACACACACACACGCGCACGCATTCATCCAAGTTTGTATTTTTTTAACCGTAAACTTTCTTATAATATAATAATATATCCTCACGCCTTCCCACATGGGTCCCCGAAGGGGTAGGCAGAGGTGTATAGGTAATACCCACACACCCACTTTCCGCCAGAGGTATATTAGGTGCCAACGTGACAGATGGCGAGTCCATCGCCGTTACTCAAGCACGACTATAGTATACTATATTACTTTCTTTATTTTAGTTATATTGTTATCCTAGTATAGAATATTATATTAAAGACAGGCATGTTACGTTGGTTTGAAAAGTTGATAATCAAATATAAAGTCGCAGGAAAAGAAAGATAGAACAATGCATGGCATGCAACCGGAAATCATGTATGAAGAGACTTGTATGTGGATGAATGAACGTAGTCAAAGATGTCTAGAGAGGAGCTCAGTTGATGTGTGTCTGCCGTATGTATCCTGTACGTCATGAAATTCCATACGTATGCATGTATTTTTTACAATGTTTCAAAGCTCGCGTCTGATATGTTGCACGTGTGTTTTTGTGCGTGGGATTGAGCACTTGTTTTCCATCAGTGTATACCGCACTTGTGGGAGTACTAAGCTTCCGTGACCGACGAATGTCGCATGATCTGACTCCTTACATTCTCTGCCTGAAAGAGACCCAAGTAAATGACACTTGACAAGTCCTAAAATACGATTTAGATCAATGTAATCCGTGGCCATGTTTGATGGATTAGGCAGCAGACGATTGCCCTGTTTGCGTTAAGCGCCACGGCCCCCTGTGAATGGTTTCCCGAGTGTTTCATTCCTTACTGCTTTAGAGGTGAGATCTTGCTCTCTTTAGAGTTCCGCTAACAAATAAAGCATACATAATTACCTTCAGTAAGTAAGTGCATATACTGGTATAAACCATCGAGAGAAAACCTGCATACATCTGATTCGTTCGTATAGTCGTGCTTGAGTAACGGCGATGGACTGGCCATCTGTCATGTTGACACGTAAAATATATCTCTGGCGGAAAGTGGGTGTGTGGGTACTATCTACACCCCCTATACTGCCCCTTCGGGGACCCTTGTGGGAAGGCTATATTATTATATAATTGTTAAGGCTTCATTGCACTACGAGTCGATATGGGAACTACATAAACGCGAGTCATGAAGGATAATGTGTCATAACCTCAAGCCTTCCCATTCCCATTAAAAGTTATATCTAACTAAGTAAATTGTACAAGATCCGTGTCATTATGTGGATGTAACGTCATGTATGATAGATAACGATAATATGTGAAGCATAATGTGAGGCAACCCTATATGGCTCACAGGGTGCAAGATGAAAGAATTGAATGATGGCGGTACTCCAACATAAGGATGTACAGTTTTATCTACTCGTTGATATATAGCGATAATAATCCCAATTTTGTTCATTCGAAGTGCTTTCTCTGCGCTATTTTCTTCTGGGCTTAATAAATGGAATTGGATAAACGGTCGAATATATGTATTTTTGTTTTGTAAGTAAGCGAATACGACAATTTATGACATTATATTGAAGCTTATTGGATTACGTAAATATATATGTAATATATAATAATAATACATAAAATTAAGAGTTATGGTGGCCTAGTGGTCCAAGTGCCCTGCAACCAATGCAACCAAGGTCCAAGAGCCGTGGTGGCGGAGCGGTTCGAGCAGTTGCCTGCGACGCAAAGGTCGCAAGTTCGAATCCCGACTGTACCAATGAGTTTTTCTGAACTTAAGTACAGTGATTAGTCACACCACGAGCTTTACGGTGAAGGAAAACATCGAGAGGAAACCTGCATACGTCTGAGAAGAAATTCAAAGGCGTATGTATGTATAGTCGTGCTTGAGTAACGGCGATGGACTCGCCATCTGTCACGTTGGCACCTAATATACCTCTGGCGGAAAGTGGGTGTGTGGGTATTACCTATACACCTCTGCCTACCCCTTCGGGGACCCTTGTGGGAAGGCGTGAGGATATATTATTATTATTATTATAATACATACAATTAAGAGTTATGGTGGCCTAGTGGTCCAAGTGCCCTGCAACGCATAGATTGCAACTTCAAATCCCGACTGTACTAATGAGTGTTCTGAACTTTACAGTGAGTGACACCACGAGCGTTTACGTTGAAGGAAAACATCGAGAGGAAACTTACATAATTTTGAGAAGAAATCCAAAGTCGTATGAATAGTGCTTCAGAAACGGTAGACTCTCCACCTGTCGCAGTCCGAGAGCGTACATCTATTTAGCAAATACTAGCTGTCCCGCCCAGCTTTGCTCGGGTGAAAAAGTTAAATTGCCCGTAACACGATCGCAGCGCCACCTATCGGGTCCAATTGTAAATCTAAACCATTCTCGAATCCACCTTAAGACACACAGAAAGGGATAGCTTCGCACGGGTGAAAAAGTTAAAATTCCTAAAACTCGATCGCAGCGCCACCTATCGGGTCCAATTTAATATAGCCTATGTTACTCGGGGATAATATAGCTTTCCAAAGGTGAAAGAATTTTTGGAATCGGTCCAGTAGTTTCGGAGCCTATTAATTACAAACAAACAAACAAATCTTTCCTCTTTATAATATTAGTATAGATATCTCAAAAACCTGCAGAATTTACAACAGGTGATCAGGAAGCGCTATATTTTGCATTATATGATTGACAACCGTGCTCACGTTAACCTTGAGGGGTAAGAGGTTTGAGTGATTTCAAATCTTTTTATCTAATTATTTTCCAAAACTTCAGCATACAAATCTACATAAGTTTAATAATTGTTGTAACTCTTTGTGTTCACCCTTACCATTGGCTTTTAGTGCTTTTACCATATTGTGTAATTAATGATAGTAATATAATATATCGTCACACCTTCCCACTTTCCGCCAAAGATATTATATTTTAGGTTCTAACGTGACAGATGGCGATTCCATCTCCGTTACTCAAGCACGACCACACAAATACATACATACGCCTTTGAATTTCTTCTCAAACGTATCCAGGTTTCCTCTCAATGTTTTCCTTGAGAGTAAAGCTCGTGGCGGGACTAGTCACTGTACTTAAGTTTAAAAAAAACTCATTGGCACAGTCGTGATTTGAACTTGCAATCTTTGCGATATCGCTACTCGAACCACTCGGCCACAACGGCTTAATGTTAGCAAAGTGATTTATATTCGTTTAAGTCATCTACGTGTCTCAACAATGGGTATATTGTCCGGTCCTCAGTGAACAGAACAAGAGCTCAATTCCAGTAGTCAGTTCTCAATGTTCGCTCTCCTACAATATCGAGTATTCCCGAAATACTCCGGTCGGTGCGGCGTACAATAAAAACTAAAACTGATACGCAACGACGGCCGTCGCACGCGCAACTAATATTAGAAGCGACTCGGCAAAGAACACGTTACGTAGAGGAGATGCTGATATGCCCTATCTTGTATACCTTACGTATAACGTCAAGAGTACTCGAAGCGAATGAGGTATGTAAGTCTAGAGAGAACTGGCGCTCTATACTTTCTGCCTACCCCGTTAGGGACTCGGCGTGATGATATGTATAAATGAAAACTTACTTACTACTTAGTTTCAACTGTTCTTTGTAAATATTATTAATTGTTGTTATTGTAAATAAAGTACATTGCTTACTACTTAAAAGAAGAAAAAAAATATATATAATAACTAAAAAATATTCTTAAAAGGAGTCCCTTTAGGCAGGGTTCCGAAGATACTGGCAGCGTTCCCCCTTTGAATAGCTAGGCTAATTCTTTGTCCGAGGTAGCTGCCAGCTCTTCGGTCTCCTGTGATGTCGACCAACCTGTATGAATGTATTTATGTTATACCTTTGGGTGAGGTTGAGGAAAACCACGCAGTTTGTTTTGGCAGCTAGAAAAAATTACTCAAGTGTCGACGGTAGTAGAGTAGAGTACTCTTCGCATACAACAACAATATCTAACCCAGTGCACAGCTCTGCAATATGTGAGGGAGGTACGGTTCCAGTCAGGGCTCCCAGTGTTGAAAAAAAGGATTCCGTAATGTTCTTCTCTTAAATATAAACTAAGGTCGCTCGATGATGCTGTGACGCATAAACGAACT
This sequence comes from Drepana falcataria, assembly GCA_945859725.1. Classification (NCBI taxonomy): domain Eukaryota; kingdom Metazoa; phylum Arthropoda; class Insecta; order Lepidoptera; family Drepanidae; genus Drepana; species Drepana falcataria. The sequence continues at coordinate 363,752 of OX243941.1, read as the reverse complement.
TGTAGTATTCGCGTTAACTTGAGAGGTACCCATAGTAATATTTGAAGTACACATCAAACTTGGAATTGTATAACGAGTTTCACAAAGTGCTTTGTAGTCTCCAGAACTCGCTGCATTAGCAACTGTGCCAGTCTATAAATTTAATCTGTGTCGACGTATAAACCAACCCCGGTGCAGGCAAGTTTATTGGTTAGTCGGCGCGCAACTTATCAATAGAACATTCCTACGTCTATATGCTAACTCAGATGTAAACCGCGCTGGTCAAATATTGATTACGTCTCAATTGATTTTATTAATCGAGTGCATTGATTTAATCGAATATAGTTTACAAGAAAGTGCTGCGACATGTGCGGGGTTAATCGATTGAAATTATGATGCGATCGAGTCCGCGGTGTGATGGCAATTCGAAGTGCGTGAAAGCAGTCAATATATAATTGGAACTAGGTGAGAGTGATCGATTCGTTATTGGCTTTTCCCATTGGCGGGGCTTGTTTTGTCGCACTCTCTATCGTTTTCACTTTGATCAATCACCACAACTTATGTTTGACACGTACCTACAGCTACAGTGGCCATTTCATTTTGTTATTTATGGTGTGGTCTGTACCAAAAGGTACGAAAACTTTATGATCTAGATTTAGTGTCCATCTGTGACACCTGTTTATTTCAATATATTTTCTTATGTCTATCGTTTTTTTCTTATTTAACACATATTTAACTCACTTGGAGATAAGCGGTTATTGCAGTATATAAATGTAATTATTCTAGTTTTAGTGTACCTTTTATTACGCCAGTTATTTCACTATTCGGTGGTGGGTCCGTCTGTGGACATGCATTGGCTTACTGATTTTTAAAAGAGCTCTGCTAACAATTTTTTCATTAAACATACGCTATGGTTTGGTTAGAAACCTGTCAGTGACATACTGATGGACAGGCATGTCATGAAAAAATTGTCAAAAATCATAATTATAGTATACTAGTGGTCCCGCCCAGCTTCGCTTGGGTGAAAAAAGTAAATGCCCTAAAACACGATCACAGCGATCCAATTGTGAATCTAAACCATTCTCAAATCCATCTGAAGACACACAGAAAATTTCATTAAAATCGGTCCAGCCGTTTAGGAGGAGTTCAGTCACATACACACGCACACAAGAAATATATATATTAAGATGTGCGTAGGAAACTTAAAAGGTCGTTTCATTCTGCACACAAAGCATCCATTAAATCTGTCAAGCTCAATGCCTTCACCCACGGCTACAAAGCAAAGTGCAAACTAGCTGTTCTGTCTGTCACCGGTTGACATTTGTAATTGACATAAACGCGCGAATAGTTGCTCTAGACGTCACGGAAACGTCATTCCGCCTGTCAGAGCGAGTGACGTCTGCTGTAGACTCGTCAAAAGTTCGAGTGTTTTAGACGCATCAGAAAGGGAGTAGATATTTTTCAAGATAAATAAAATAATTAAGTCAAAATACGTAGGTATGTATAGCCGTGGTGAAGCTATGACGGACTCGCCATTTTTAACATTGGTCCGTAATTATATCTCAGACGAAAATATGGTGTTGTACCTCCTCTGCCTATCCTTAAAGGGATACGTGAAGTAATAAAATTATAGTCCAAAACATCGTAGAGTTTAGCTATAGACTCTATGGAGAGTTGAATAAATATAGGCCAATGTTAAGTAGGTATAGTTGCGTGGCAGAACTAATTAGGGTAATATCATTTTCCGTAATGTATTTTGATCACGAGCTGTCCGTTAAATGAATCAGTAAAGGGAAATATTCGCTCTCGGCTGTTATTAGAATTCCTTTTATCGCCTTCATTATTGCTCATATAGCCTTCCCTAGTCCCAAACATCTGTCAAGCGGGTACTTATATATACATATACCTTTTCTATATTTGTATATAATACTTGGTTCTGCATTTAAAAAAATGAGTTATTCGAACTTACGCTTATTTTTTTTTATACCACTTGGGTGGCAAACAAGCATGCGGTCCGCCTCATGGTAAGCGGTTACCACCGCCTATGGACGCTTGCAACACCAGGACCCTGCCACGCTACGAGAGACAATACAGAAAGAAATATAATTTATTTATTTATTTATTCATACTAACATCTATCATTACAGGTTTCCCCAATGCGATAGTGTAGAACAAAATAATAAGGTCCATAGGTCACTTCACTACGGGTTCATGTGGCACTTGTCCGCGGAGGCGACGACACACCACGTTCTGCGGCCAGAAGTCCTCGTCCATGGCAAGGTGCAGGTAGCACGTCGGCACGCGCACCACGAACGCCTTAAAGTTGACGTTGCGGCACGACTCCAGCATCTGCACTCTCGGCCTGTACCTGAGCTTCCGGTGAACATACTCCACTATGTCTTCCGCCTTTGTAGTGTAGTGTAAGCGGGAGACATAGTCCGGAGTATTCGGCTGCGCTGCCTGTATGGTGACATTGGCCTCCGCAGCACCCTTGCCGCAGCGGTTCTGGGTCGGGCGTGAGCGGCGCTTTTTCTTTTGCACCGTCACAATCTGTGATCTGTGTCCAAGTACTTAAGATACACTCTAGTAGTGCGAAATCCACATAGTTTCCTTGGTGAATACGTGACTTATACACAGAATACTTTTAATAATTGTAACGCGTCTGACAAATAACAGCACTTACCAATCTTTCGTCTCTGACGTCGAATGTTTCGGCGGTAGTCACTTTATGAATTTCAAAGCCTTCGCAAACAAGTTTTGTAAAGGCCAGAGCTTCGCTGAACATATTTTCCTCAAAAACTTTCCTTCTGTAATATATAATTCAAATAACATTTCCTGTGTGCTTTTTATGTCTGGAAATCCATTGTGTGCGAAACACATTCAGCTAGAATTGAACCTTGGTTACAGCGCATAAATCTTATATTACATCGTCGTGTGACGTAGGTATACGTCATTGTTACTATGGATACATTTATGGGCGGCCTCGCGGGTTGAGCGGAGCGAGAGCGGATTGAATGAGGTATAGTCTACGCGGAAGTATTTGGCCGCGCCTTAGGTATGTGAGCGGGGGGGGGGGGGGGGGGGGGAGGGGGTGCGATTTACTCAGTACGTACGCACATTGTTTTTCAAAAGCAAGATAAGTCCGCCGATAAAGTGACAACATTCGTTTATTCAAAAAGGGAACACCTATGTTGAAAGTTTACACCGTATAGGTGACTCAAATTCAGAAAGTCTAGAATCAAATAATTTTGAGGAAATTTAATAATAATTTCATATACATAGTTTGTTTTTTGCAGACCACACGCATATACAAAACAGGTTGATTTGAATGAAAGGCAGTACGCCACAGCTGTTTCGTTTCTACGTTCCTACGTTTCTTAGTATACCAATAACAACATTATTTATTTATAATGATAATATTTTGACATAACCTTTCGTCGCTCACCAAAATTTATGGAATTACATATATATTTTATGTCATTAAATATGTCAACAATGTGATAAAAACTTCTAGAGAACGTGCACATGTTTGAAAAGTAAATCAAATCGTATAGTCTTGCTTGAAAACCACGAAGGACTCGCCATCTGTTGAACAAAGGGTAGTTACATCTATGCCTATTCTTTCGGGAAATCTTGACAATGTCCTTTAAACAGCATTAAGTATTATTTTACATCGTCCAATATAAGAATATGATTAATTTGGAATTATAACATCATCATCATATCATCGCGCCGAGTCCCTAACAGGGTAGATAGAAAGAGTGGAGTGCCAGTTCTCTGTAAACTTACAGACCTCTTCATACATGCTCACCTGTTCCAAGTACTTTTAACGTTTAATACGATTTGTAATTAAATAATATATTTTTTAAATCGGAATTATAAATGAAATCATGTTAATTTATATCAAATCGCCTATGCCCTGGCCACCCACCGCCCGTAAGGCAAGCCTAGTGCGCGTGGGAGAGTGACGTCACACATCAAAGCCGATGATTTAATTTTACAGCATACGTATCGTGCTTTGTATCCAGACATTTATTGAGGACGCAACGACTGACAATGTAACTAAAATATTATACGGTTGGGTATTCTGTTATTTTATTAATTGCTTTTGGCAGTGGAGCGGTTGTAAACTGTGTGATTGTAGCTGAGGAAACGTCGGAAGGATGCCGCTAAAGCATTAGGCAAATGGCGGGACCATAATCCCACCAAAACTCACAATTCAAGAGCTTGGAAGCGTCTTTGTACGCAATGTGATGTCGCCACAAACGCTAAGAATACGTAACACTCCGTTTTGTAGCGCCTAAGCTTTTAAGATTACAGCCAGATGATACCTACTAGGTTCTGTTGTGCTTCTGGTATGAACGAGGTTGCCAAAATGCTTAGAAGGCACTGTTGGTAGGGGATATGTTGGGACGTTTACTGGCTAGTGACTACTTCACTAAAAGTCGACACTGCGCATTTGGTTCGGTTAATCGTTTACTCCCCGGCGGACATGCTTATTGGCCTTTTTGTACAAGGTATGTTCCAATGAACATACCTTGATTGGTTCCTATGTACAATATTCATAAAATATTTTGAAAAGAAGTAGCAGGTAAATGCCAGATAGAGCGCAAAATTGACAGCCGGAGGCGATGATAGAATGCATGGAAATAGGAAACTATTTCTAGTAGCCTTCTGGGATTATATATACATTTAATATGTGGCGCGGTAAAGGGGGAAGGGGAACTGACCCCCCTTGTGTGCGGAAAGAACCGCTAAGAGTCGATATTATAAATTACAATTCGTTCGCCCTCGTAGTCAATACTCACCCAAAGCTATCTTTATACTCATAGGATAAACTGCGAAGGTCAAACGGCGATACTTCTCGTAACAAATAACAATACATTTCGTTTGACAAGGGCGATGGTGAAACCCCTTTTGAAGTCTGTAAAAAAATAAATAAATGAATTTCATTCCTTTGTGCTTTCACAAAATACATTTAACTTTGTGAAATAAAACGAGTAAAATGTGACATGAATATTTGTGCCTAATGACGCGGTTGATTTATGACCATTGGCTTATAACGGAAGGCGCTGTCTCTCTAACGAACTCCACTTGAAATTAAATAATTCACTGGCATTTGTTTGAAATATATAAAACGGCAGTTCAAATAGATTGACTTTTTCTCAGAAACTTGTCAACATAGTCTCATTCGATTCCGTTTTGTCTTGAGCTCATACATATATGTATTGCTGTGCCCTCAAACGGGGTGTAATATTAACATCAGATATGTCGTGTAAATGATATCTGTCACATCATAAATTTAAGAGCTGGGCTCTTGTCGGCGTCTCCGATGCAGTCCCTTTCGTTTACTTCTGTCGAGCAGAACCTCTTTGACTCCCTATACGTCATGAGAGACACTTTTTCTTTGATCTGACCCATCTAGGTTAATCTGGTCTTCCTCTTGCTCTCTTCCCCTCTACCTTTCCTTCTAAGATATTTCTAAAGAAGCTATCGTGTCGTATTAAGTAGCCTATCAGCTTTCGTCTTCTATGATGTTTGTACTTACGTAAATTAACTGCACATATGCATGTGCAATATGCACTAACTTTATTTGATTTGATTTATAATGCCTTTAGTAAGACACGGGATAGTAAATACCGATAGTATGTTCGTTACGAATTAAAGAGTTATCATTTCTAAATTTCTAAAACTGTCCTAGCTAATACCTGATTCCGGGTGGCTAAGAACGGGAAGGTAGCACGGATCCGTTCAGGTGTTCTGTTACCTAACTAGAGCCGTGCCTCCACTTTACAGAAGATCGAAGCCAAAATGAAACTACCCCTGGATAGTGCTGACTTCAAGGCAGAAGTAAATAAAATATCTATAATAAAACCCCGTTAATCGCTTATCATAAGCGAATATAGGCTACTATAACCGCTTATCATAAGCAGTCGTTACAAGGAAATCGAAAACGTGTGTTGTCAAGTTAATTTTATTATTAAATTCGTTCTTTAATTTGGTCTGTCCTTTACGCTCGTAGCGGCGCGCCTAATGATCTGTCATTTTGAATGAATTTAAACATAAGTCACATGAAACGTGATTCATGTTACGAATTATTTAAGCTTTATATTTTCATTTAATACGATTTATGTAAGAGCCGCGGTGGCCGAGTGTTTCCTTCAGGTGCCTGCAGCACAAAGATTGCACGTTCTAATCCCGACTGTACCAATGAGTTTTTCTGAACTTAAGTACCTACAGTGATAAGTCAGCGAAAGGACACCTTCATACGTTTCACAAGAAATTCAAAAGACGTATTTATAATCGTGCTTGAGTAACAGCGATGGACTCGCCATCTGTCACGTTGGCACCTGAAATATATCAGTCTGGTAAAACAATGCCAACGACATCATATCCTCGTTGCGAAACTGCTAGAAACTATGCAACCTTATAGATAAGGGCTATAATCAAAATGGTATGGTTGGTATACACGTCGCACGTGTGTGTGTGTGTGTGTGAATGTGTGTGTGCGACGTGTGTGTGTGTGAAAGTGAATGCGTTCACCTGCACGAAGCTGACGCGTGCCAAACTTCTGTTTTTACGTCGGATATAAACGTCCGTCGGTCACACACGTCAAACCACATCCGTCACAATTTAACAGACAGTATATCATCACTACATAGCATAGAACAAAGTCGCTTCCCTCTGTCTGTCCCTATATATGCTGAGATCTTTAAAACTACGCAATGGATTTTGATGCGGTTTTTTTAAAAGAAAGTAAAGCTCGTGGTGTGACTAATCACTGTACTTAAGTTCAGAAAAGCTCATTGGTATAGTTAGGATTCGAACTTTGAGGTTGAGATTTTCGCTGGAGAGTACAGCATGGAGTTCTTCAAGAAGGGTGTGAAAAGATTCCTGCAGGGTCGGCAACGCGCGAGTTATACCCCTGGTGTTGCAAGCGTCCATAGGCGGCGGTAACCGCTTACCATCAGGCGTACCGCAAGCTTGTTTGCCACCCCTGCGGTATAAAAAAAAAACTTGCGATCTTTGTGTCGTAGGCAACTACTCAAACCACTCGGCCACCTTGGCTTTAATTTAAATTAAAGAAAATCTAAATATTTTATTTCACATAGGCCTAGATGGGCACTTATAAAACGTCGTATAAGGTGCACGGTTCGGGTTGGTCGTTGCCATGGAGAAGAACCGGCAAGAAACTCCATGGTTACTGATCGTGTCATCGTCCACAACATCAGCGCACTCCATTTGGGACAGCGTCAAGAACAACAAACAACACTGTTTTTGTATTTCGATCTGTTTATTCAAACAACAAGAGTATCCATGTATTTATATATACAACTGGCGGTCTGGAGATCGTCCGTATTACTCGGAACAATTTGTTTTATAAGCATTTATATCACTTTAACGGGGGCATTTATCAATTGAATTGAATCTTGGTGAAGTCTCAATCAATTGGCTTGCTAAGTTCGCCGAGATTGATGGCCGGCTTACGCAACATCTAGACTTTTTGAGTTTATTTACTTAAAGCTTCAGTTACGTTGGGTAAAGTTGTGTTAATAGTAGTCTTGCAATGATCGTGGCTGCTTCAAACTCCAATTAAACCCGGTAGCGTATACATCAAACATTTCTGATAGAGTGCGGTAAGCGTATCTTGTAGGGAAATGTCCGTCCCTAGCTGTCGATCCCATGTGTAAAATAATTACATCAAATGATAAGGGAAGTTTCAGCTCGGCCTTCAAGGTCAAAAGACCCAATTAATAAAGGTCAATGGTTCAAATGCGGCTCTAGTGCGATGCGGTTGTCTGTCCCATTGGACGCAAGGCTCTGTGTGTTCTACCGCTTGTATAACGGGGAGTGTTCTGAAGAATTGATCGACATGATGCCTACTTCTACATTGTACCACCGCACCTCTCGCCATCGACGGGGAATTCATCACCATACTTTGGAACCACAAAGGTCACATACTGCGGGTTTCCAAAGGAAGGAAAAGGTTGCCTTCCGCGAACGCTCAGGCTGTGGAATGAGCTCCCCGTTGAGGTTTTACCTTAAGAGTACAGCATGGTGTTTTCAAGAAGGGTGTGAACAGATTCCTGCAGGTTTCCTGCAATTATATATATATCCTTATGCCTTTCCACTAGGGTCCCCGAAGGGTTGTAAAGGACGTTCCCACACACCCTCTTCCCGACAGAGATATATTTTAGGTACCAACGTGACAGATGGCGAGTCCATCGCAGTTACTCAAGCACTCCTTTGAATTTCTTCTCAAACATTATACATTTGAGAAGAAAGGTATCCTCTCGATGCCTTCGACGTCAAGCTCGTGTTGTGACTAATCTTGACTGTACTTGACTTCAGAAAAAAATATCGGGTCGAAAAAAATATCGAAATAGTCGGGATTCGAACTTGCAATCTTTGTTTTGCAGGCTACTACTCGAACCACTAGGCCACCACGGCACGTGTCGAAAATCAAATTTTATAAATCAATCAAAAACGCTGGAGTAGTAAATTGATTTACTCTACTCCAGCGTCTTCTTCATGATCTTGCCCATGTCCATGATAACCTAAACCACTGAGTCACTTATGATATTTTTTTGTGTCATTATTCTCATATTCTGGACTTCTTCTATCTAGGAAGATGTAATTACTCGGAAAACGATATCTGAACTATACTTAAACAGTAGAGGCAAAAAGCTACAACACCCAAATAAATCATCTTGTTTATTTTCCGATAAGTGCGACACGACTAACGGTTGTTTGCTTAGGATCCGTAGCCTCTATGGTAGTCATTTCGCCTAGGCCAATATTTTTACTTAGAAAATGTTTTTCGTAGGCATCACTGACGTCTGTTCGAGGTCACATTGCGAAATTGGCGAATTTCAAGTACTCTTGTATGTCTTTTCTTTTTTTTTATACATAAAGAGTGGGAAAATAGCAAACGGCTCACCCGATAGAAGACGGTTACCGCAGCCTATCTACGCTTACAATACCGAAGTATCACTTGCGCGTTGCCACTCTGTGTTCGGAGAGATACTGTATTGGCAGCATAATGGGACTAATCCCTCTGCTGCTAACACAATATAACAATCCTCCCCCTCCCCAAGGAGCTCATTACTGGAAACCTTATTCACCGCGTAGGAACACAACACAATAAATTGTGTTATTTGGCTACGGACTTCTATAAGGTGGAGGTCCTGCCCCAGTCGGGCAGCTCCAAATTCGAACGGGAAACCCGTTATGCCCTACCTCTCTTAACCTCTCCTCCAAGATTTGTAATGTCGGCGTAAGCTTGTGTCTATGTCGCCCGTTTTAATGTATGTTGTATAGTTTTGACAGGTGTCATGTCAGGCAGAATATAGTCGTTACAATTTTGAAGTACATTTGGTGAGGACTAAGCGTAGCTATTGTACCGACCGGCGGTACCTTTAGCTGTCATAAATGTACGGACAATGTGGGTAAATTTACGCGCCACCTAGTGAGTTGCACAGCGTTTTGGCACTTTACGTATCGTAAACTTCGCTAGCGAGTCGTATATATGCAAAACTCATGGTCGGTGTACTGAACATAAAAAAGAAGATATGCTAATTACTCACTTTTACAGCGAATACGTGCAAAATACAGTACTTTTTGTGTATTCAGTACGTTTTGGTAAAATCGCGCTGCTACCAAATATATACATACGTGTTATGTATGCGCTAATATACAATACAGAATAATCGCCAGAACGTTCGCGTGGTAGTAAACACTAGAATTTGATATATATAGTGCCATCCACGAAGACGCGCCCCACCAATTTCCAGTGGAGGGGGTGGCGGGATCGCGCTGCTACCAAATATATACATACGTGTTATGTATGCGCTAATATACAATACAGAATAATCACCAGAACGTCCGCGTGGTAGTAAACACTAGAATTTGATATATATAGTGCCATCCACGAAGACGCGCCCCACCAATTTCCAGTGGAGGGGGTGGCGGGATGCGTGGACTATGACCCGAGTCTATTAATTGTAGTGTGCGTGTGCACTCATAGGCAATCAGTGTGTATCGATAATACTTAAACATTAGTAGAAGGTTGAAGGTTGCTCACTTGCAGTATAAACTATAGGGAAGGAAAGTGGGGCGCGTCTTCGTGGATGGCACAATACGGTTGATTAGCTCGCAATACAGTTGATTAGATCGAATAAGGCTAAGCTTTCTATTTAATTGAGTCTTATGATACACTCACAAACTTTTGTTGTTTATTAAACAAGCAAAAAGTTTTCGTTGCTTTGTGCTTTAGAAATGAACATAAAATGTATATATCCTTGTATAATATTACAGGGATTGGGTAATAAATTCACGGATTTATTACTCTGATGTACATTTTAAAGTTATGAGAATTTAAAAAATTTTTGATTTTGTAGATTGCACCGTTTCCCGGATGAGAGAAATGACTTATGTTTTTAATGGGTTGTGTATCCGCTATTTGTGGCTATCCGCGGGCGCCAAATCACTGGATTATCTTGATATTTTCGCCTTTTGATATGATTGATTGTAAACATATCGTTATAACGTCGCAATGTTAAGGCGTAGAGTTTATTTCTGTTAACTACCACTGTTTTCTAGAGGAAAATAAAAACTGGCAGTCCTGGCTTCGTTTAGGTTAAAAAGACGAACACGATCGTGGGGCGACCTATCGGGTTCAATTGGCAATCTACGCCATCCAGGGATCCGTGCAAACACGTGCCATTCTCCAGTTTTAGCAAAACTAACAAGCGGCGAAAAATGGTTTTATATAAGAAATAAATAAATACCTGGGACAATTCCACATAAATTGACCTAGTCCCAAATTAAGCAAAGCTTGTGTTATGGTAACTAGACAACGATATATTTACTTATATAGATAGATATATACATAAATACATAGGACATCCAAGACTAAGTTACAAATACTCGTGCTCATCACACAAATATCTGCCCTCAGCTGGATTCGAACCCGCGACATCAGGTATTTTAGCGAGGAGCTCTAACCACTAGACCAGACGGCCGTTGTAATAGGTAGATATATAAACAGAATTAACATATTATCTTTTATGTACACCCAAAAAAAATGTTACGTAAGCCGTAGCGGCGAAATAGCGCCACAAAAGCCTTAAAGTGTTGTGAAGGCATAATAATATATGCGACTTATGTGGTGCGTTTGGCAATCACTTCAATATTGACAAAAAACGCATGCTTGGGAGCTTTTTCAAAATTTGTATTCTTCTATAGAATCTTTTCGATGTTGTTTCACAAAGACAATTTTGTCTATGTAAGTTAATTGTTGTACAGAACGTTCCCTTTCCTAACGACGTGTAGCCTCTTCGTAAGCATTTCCACTTAAGAAGGATTTAAGGCACAGTAAAGTAGACTTTGCTCGCGTCACGTAGGTACCGAAACCTTATTACCTACGCGAATTAATGGAAGTAACAATATTCGCTAATCATTCCCAATTTCCAACCAGCCGCTGGGAAACTTGCTAATGCATGAGCTTGTTCCTAACCTAAATTTAATGACGTAGACAAATGGTGGCCTGGCATTGTTAACAACTCGGCACACTTCGACAGACGGTGGTAAATGACAAGCCTCTCTTTGTTACCGTGATGTATTTACAACGCCAGCCTTGGCTGGAGACAGGCGCATGTCGCCAATCATGTACTTAGGCACACACGGCTCTCCGTAACGCTCACTACCTACTCTACCTTGTACTATGCTACGGTGGTAACATTCAATTTGTACGCTATATTAAGATGTTCGGCGTATGCCTTGGTTGATGATTTTGAACCTTTAGAACATAGCAAATTCACATAGGACAGTCCTAAAGCTTAATTGAAAGACGGTTGTAAAACATTGAGTTCACAGTTTCTGTTTGATATCCTGATCTCATTAAAACATTGATTTCACAGTTTCTGTGTGATATCCTGATCTCATTAAAACATTGAGTTCATAGTTTCTGTTTGATATCCTGATCTCATTAAAACATTGAGTTCACAGTTTCTGTTTGATATCCTGATCTCATTAAAACATTGAGTTCACAGTTTCTGTTTGATATCCTGATCTCATTAAAACATTGAGTTCACAGTTTCTGTTTGATATCCTGATCTCATTAAAACATTGAGTTCACAGTTTCTGTTTGATATCCTGATCTCATTAAAACAAAATCAATATATGATTATGTCTTCCACAAAATATTGTTTGCTTCTCTAAAGAGCTAGTCTTGTGTAATCTAGATGTAAGAACGTACATAATAGATTGTGTTTGCTCAATGTATCAACGAACATCAAAACACTATTCACTTAAATTTTAACAATATAATTTTTTAAAATTATATTATCATTTTGGAAAATCATTATATAGACATAGACACAGTAGAGTTATTACATATATCAATTTCTTTGAACTTTAATCTGGGAGAATTTTAGTGGCTCAAAACTGAATATTTTTGCATGCAGAGACAGTAAAGTACGAGTGCTCTCTATACTTCGTACCTTCATAGCTTTCATCAGACTTATCTACATTCATCAGACTGTTCATACTAATATATGCTCACCGGTTTTGAGGGCTTTTGGACGTTTCGGATGATTTGATTTAGGTAGATCGTTGGAACGTGGTGAATGAATTCATACAAATTCCCATTGTAAGGTTGGTTGTTTGTTGCAGCCGCCACCGCCGAGTGCCGTGTGATGTCATGAAGGTGTCCAGCGCGAGCAGTCGGCGCGCGAGCGAGGCGCGGCGGCGGGGGCGATGACCCCTGGGGCATGATGCCGCGGCGCCGGCGCAGGCTCGCGTCCCGCGTCAGGGACTACGTCAGGGGACTGCTGGCGTTCCTCTTCAGCAACGTCGGAGTTATTGTTCTTGTCGTCGCGTACACGATCGCTGGTGAGCTCCTGGCGTACTATACAGTATTAAGGTACAACGGCTCTGGTGGCCCGTGGCCGAGTCGTGCCAAAATTTGCAAGCTCGAATCCCTGTACTGTACTGTACTGTACTGTACTGTACTGTACCATTGGAATTTTGTGTACTTAATACAGTGATAATAGTCTAAGATCCCGCTGCGGGATTGGTGTGCTCATCGACTTTTTGTTTAAAACCAAATTTTTATGTTTATTTATAATTAAGAGAATATATATTTACTAGGGTGCCTATCAAAATTTGGCCGCCATTATTTTTAATTAAATTATTTTTAATTGATTTTTGGTAAAAAATTTCGTTTATTTATTTTTTAAATAAAATAACGTCTACATCACGGTAATTAATATGAAGATTCTAAAAAATCACGGTTGCCGTTGCGCACCTGGCCGCACCTCTTTGCAGCCAGGTGTAAACAGGTATGATTTCGATAAATTTATACGTTTATAACCTATTTTCATTAATTATATGTCAAATTGAAGCTAATTTTTGCGGCCGAGTTGATTCGAGTGAATCCGAAGTATTACGAATATTATAATCCGATATATTTTGGATGGTCACTAGAGATATTAGTTGACTGAGAAATATTAGCATATCATAGATGGCCATATTCTAATACATGAATACGTCAAATATTAGTGATATCTTAACTAATACTAATATATCAGCAACACAACTAGCGTCGAATGTTAGTGTTCTCAACTGAACAGATGCAGCAGTGTTGCCAACAATAATTTTGAGATTCCGCCGACTTTAGTACGAAATTCCGTTAAAAATCCGTTAAATCTCGTATTTTACTCGTCAGTAAAATCCGTCAAAATACCTAATGTAAAATGGTACAAAGGTTAAATAAAAAACCAAATTTTAGAGAATCTTTTATTTGTACGAAAAAAACAATTACTTCAAAATTTATTATCATTTTAAAAAACCATTTAATATCATTAATATCTAATAGAGATATAATATTTAAGTTTGAATCATTCAAATAATTTGTAATTGGATTATTGCTTCATCAAAATGTTAAAAAAATCACCCTCTAAAAAATAAGGAGTTAGACAAATTGCTAACTAGACCGTCGATATATCAAATCAATATAAATTTTTTGTTGCAATTTTTAAATTTGTCATTTTGAAAAAAATTACATATTTTTTGGAGTATTTATTATAAGTCGTCTCTATTACTCCCCGGTGGTTGAGAACACTAACGTTCGACGCATGCGCAATGGCTTAAAAGCGTCGCACAGCCGGCAATCGCTGTCCTCGTCTGACAAATGATGTTACGCGCTAACTCTCTTTCACTCTACCTTAAATATTTATTATCTTTAACAGCCAGTAACCCTTATTTGCGGCCAGATTTAATTAAGCAACTTAATATGATAATTAATAGAAATAAATTAGCTTCAATTTGACATATAATTAATGAAAATAGGTTGTAAACGTATAAATTTATCGAAATCATACCTGTTTACACCTGGCTGCAAAGAGGTGCGGCCAGGTGCGCAACGGCAACCGTGATTTTTTAGAATCTTCATATTAATTACCGTGATGTAGACGTTATTTTATTTAAAAAATAAATAAACGAAATTTTTTACCAAAAATCAATTAAAAATAATTTAATTAAAAATAATGGCGGCCAAATTTTGATAGGCACCCTAGTAAATATATATTCTCTTAATTATAAATAAACATAAAAATTTGGTTTTAAACAAAAAGTCGATGAGCACACCAATCCCGCAGCGGGATCTCGTACTATAAGTCGCAACACAAGCTTTACGTTGAAGGAAAACATCGAGAGGAAACCTGCATACGTTTGAGAAGAGATTGCATAGTGGTGCTTGACAAAGGGGGATGTTTTTTTTATACCACATGGGTGGCAAACTAGCATGCGGGCCGCCTGTCCACCAGATCGCCATCTGTCACGTTGGCGTTTAAAGGGATTTACACATTAAGTCGTTATAATGTATATATTTTTTTTTTATTAAACCACAGATTGTCGAATCGGGAAAAATTATACTCAGTGGTGGAATTAAACGCGGGTGGAATCATGAAGCACGCCTAGTGTCATATTATTATTTAGTGTCATAATAGCAGTAAAACCACTGATGCAAACTAAAGATGCCCACAGGAACATAATCATAATGTGATAATATCAGGCGCGCCTCGCGAGGGGCTGAGAGCTGCTTCACACTCCATTGAAGCCTTTTTAAGTCCACAACGCCTCCGTAAGGACGCTTTGTCATTATTCAAACGTAGGGATTTTATACTTGACGAGATAATTCCCCATTCAATTGTAATTTGAGAGCTTCCACTTTCACCTTCTCGTTGAGCTACAGCTACTTTGGAGTTTTCTTACCGGTGACAGATTTTCAGTTCAAGCATATATCTAATTCCATAAAATATCAAAGTGGTTTTGTCAATTTTGAGACCTTTTTCTTAAAGAACATAGCCATTAGCATGGAGTTCTTCAAGGAAGGTGTGAAATGATCGGTGTCGGCTGCGTGCCAGCGATTTCCCTGGTGTTGCAAGCGTCCAAAGGCGGCGGTAACCGCTTACCATCAGGCGGACCACAAGCATGTTTACCACTCGTGGGCTATAAAAAAAATTAAAGAGACTTGAAATGACTACGCCTCATGAATGCAAGATTACAGATAGAGACGTTCTATTGTCAGTCACACTGTACCCTAAGGGCCATCTCCCTCGACTAAAAATATAATATTCTTCAAAGTAATAATCGCTTATCTCAAGACCGACATAAAACCTCGGTCTAAAAATGCGCTTATCAAAAACATCACTTTTGTTTGCATTGGTTAAAAGGAGGTTTATCAAGCTACTCGCCCTCCTCGACCGCATTTATTCACTTCAAAGACCAGAGATTGAATATAAAGTCTGTTTTTCTCAAGATGTCGCCTGACATCTTGAGAAAAACATGCTAAGTAAATAAACATGCTGTTATGCTGAATATATTATTCTAACCAGTGCCTGTGCTATGGTCTGCTTTTTCTGCATAGGTAGTACCATCCACGATGACGCGACCCACAAATTTCTAGTCGAGGGGGTCGCGGCATGCGGAGAGTATGACCTATTAATTGTAGTGTGTGTGCACTCATAGGAAATCAGTGTGTACTGAGATAATACTCAAACATTAGTGGAAGGTTGCACACTTACACTATAAACAATAGGGGAGAATAGTGGGGCGCGTTTTGACATATACTTACATATCATCACGCCGAGTCCCTCACGGGGTAGGCAGAGAGAGTAGAGTTCCAAATCTTTCCAGACTTACATACATCCTTTACATATAATACAAATAATATTATTTCGTGTACACAGACATCGAGAGGGAACCTGCTATAATAATAATAATAATAAATACCTGGGACAATTCCACACAAATTGACCTAGTCCCAAATTAAGCAAAGCTTGTGTTATGGTAACTAGACAACGATATATTTACTTATATAGATAGATATATACACAAATACATAGGACATCCAAGACTAAGGAACAAATACTCGTGTTCATCACACAAATATTTGCCCTCAGCGGGATTCGAACCCGCGACCTATACATGAATACGTCTTTTTGAATGTATTTTCAAACGTATTACATACATTAACACCCGTATATTTAGGTGTTTATATATTAGGTGTTTCCAAACAAATGCCTCCAGTGAGATATAAGGCTAGAAAAAATAATATATGACTAACGTAACCCAATAACATAATATACAAGAGATCTAGAGAAATAATCGATTCGATTTTATGTTAACACTCACAATACAATCCACCTACGGTCTGCGCTTGCGCACAATTTATTGCGCTCTTAATTTAAGAATAAATGGTGTAGTTCTAGCGGTTAGAATAAATAAATATGATAACGCATCAATTACAGCTCACTTACAAGAACCAAATGGACAAACAGAACATCCCTTACATATAAATCTGTAGACTTGACGTGTCTGTACAGCTTTTAACTTTTTTTTTATTAATCCATGTGCGGACTGAGACTGTAATAGATTTATGTATATGTTATGTGTAGTCTTGTTATGGATACCATAGACAATAATAAGAAGTAAAACTGGCGCATACCATAGATTAAACTATGGCGCGAAATTCAAATGTCATATGGAACACACGATGTAATTTCATTATTCAATAGAGGAGTTTCCTTACGGGACGCCAATTTTTTTCTTTTGTTTACTACTCATAGAGTTCTCACTATGTTTTTATATCGCGCCTTCCCATAAGAGACCCCAAAGGTGTAGACAGAGCTATATAGGTAGTACTCACACACCTACTTTCCGCCAGAGAAAAATTTTAGGTGTCAACGTGACAGATAGCGAGTCCGGTGCCGTTACTCATCACGACTATAAAATACGCCTTTGAATTTCATTTTAAGAGAGGTAGGGCATAACGGGTTTCCCGTTCGAATTTGGAGCCGACCGACTGGGGCAGGACCTCCACCTTATAGAAGTCTGTCTAAATAAAACATTTTTTGTGGCGAGAGGCGAGGATTGTTATGTGTTGGCAGCAGAGCAATTATGTTGCCAACATTTTCTAACTCTCCGAACACAATGTGGCAAGTGATACTTCGATATTGTGAGCGCTAATAGGCTACGGTAATCGCTTCCCATCAGGTAGGTCATAAGCTGGCAAACAAGCTTCAAAAATTCTTGTGGTATAGAAAAAGCTCAGACTCACTCAGACTCAGTATGCCGGTTTCCTCCCGATGTTTTCCATCTCCGTAAACCTCGTAGTGTGACTAATCACTGTATTTAAGTCGGGAACTCATTGGTATAGTCGGTATTTGAACTTGTAACCTTTGTGTTTCAGGCAACTATTCGATCCACTCGGCCTCCACGGCTCTTCTTAATCTTACAATGAATAAGAAAAGGTCATGTTTGTATATGGCGGCGTAAAACACATCTCGCGCAGAATCGGCATTGTTCTATCGAGATTATAAATATTCCATATCTTCTTGAATTGGAATTCTTTATTGGGATTGCTTTATGTTAACAATCTGGCTTTGATTGATGTGTTGTTCCAGGTGCGTTCATGTTTCAAGCTATTGAAGGCGAGAGCGAAATAGAACGAGTGAACAACATGGCGCGCGAGCGAGACAGCACTGCTCAATATCTGTGGCAAAACGTCACTATAGCGCTCAATTTGTTTAATGAAAGCGCACTCAGAGAGAGGTAATTAAAACATAAGCAAACAAATGTGAACCGCTCGTTGGCTCAGCGCGGAGTACGCATAGTACGGGACTTTTTGTCGAACCGCTCCTTCCGCTACAGAGTCGAGGGCACACTCTCTTCCCCCCATCCCATACGAGCAGGAGTCCCGCAAGGCTCAGTGCTCTCGCCACTCCTATTCACGCTTTACACTAGCGACATTCCCCTCCATAGACGAGTTAAAAGCGCTCTATTCGCCGATGATACGGCCATCTACTACAAGGGTAGAACTCCCGAGGGAATTCACGACAACCTCCAATCCGCAGTCACAGCCCTAGGGCGGTGGTTCCGGAAGTGGAGAATTGAAGTGAACCCCACCAAAAGCGCAGCCATTCTATTCTGGAAAGGCCTCGAACGCCCACGGGTAGCCCCCATCACCCTCTTCGGCAAACCCATTCCATGGGAAGAAAAAGCCAAATACCTGGGTGTGATCCTCGATCAACGCCTTTCTTTCCGTCACCACGTAAAGGCGGTACGCGCGCGAGCCGCCTTCGCGCTCGGTAGACTTCACAGCATGTTGAATGCACGAAGTAAACTCTCATTGAAATCCAAGGTGAGGATTTACACGACGTGCATTCGACCAATCATGACATATGCGGGTGTAGTGTTCGCACACACTAGCAAGTCAACACTTAACCCCCTGCAAGTGCTCCAAAGCCGGTTTCTCCGGAGAGCCACAGGTGCCCCGTGGTACATGCGTAATAGTCAACTCCACGTTGTCCTCAAAGTCCCCACTATAAAACAGTTTTTGAAAAAACTGTCCAAACGTCATTTCGATTCTGCTGTAAATCACCCCAACCCCCTCGTCGTATCGGCCGCCCGATACACTCCTTCCCTTATCTCGAAAATAAGGCGTCCAAGACATGCCGTCATTGAACCGGATGACGACATCACGGTCCTCCAGGTCGCCCGACAAAAGCATACCAACACTACACACAACCGACCACTGTTCCGTCCTCGCCGGCGAGGCTCGACGCGAATAAGCCGTAATGTTTCCCCCCGACCTCCGCCGCAAACGCCGGCCCGCGCCGAGCCAGACGCGCAAATCCCGCCCCCAAACAATATTTAAATAAAATTACCAGTCCAGCCCAGCTCCCTTGCTCGCGATCCAGCAACGCCCTAAGCCGAGGTTCGTACCCCACAGGGGGTGCCCTTAGCTGTGTTGCTTAAAAATAAAGTGCCTGGCTGGAGGCCTAGGTCTCGCCATTGACCGGTTAAGTAGCAAAAGTTCCCGGAACTCACGCTACGAGAGACAATACAAAAAAAAAAAAAAAAAAAAAGGCTCAGCGCGGAGGAGGTTGGACGCTCAACTGGTTGGAGCTAATTGAACACTAACTGAAGAAGCATGATTGGATGCCGTTTAAGTGTAATGAGATCAATGAAGTTTTATTCCACGAACGCTCAGGCTATGGAATGAACTCCCCGTTGAGGTTTTTTCCGGAGAGTACAGCATGGAGTTCTTCAAGAAGGGTGTGAAATGATTTGTGCAGGGTCAGTAATGCGCGAATTTGCCCCTGGTATTGCAAGCGTCCATAGGCAGCGGTAACCGTTTACCATCAGCTGGGACGCATGCTTGTTTGCCACCCCCGTGGTATAAAAAAAAAGCATGTTAAATTATTATGAACATATTGCAGATTTTCATGGATGCCAACATGACCCATGGCGAGTTCATTGTCGTGTTTCTCAGGCACTTAATCCCTACACAAATGTATCGCTTTAAAGCACGTGGTGTGATGTATCATTTTATTTAAGTTTAGAATAATACCAAGATAGTTCAGCCCCGCCTATATTGTCAAATAAGGCGCCTGTTTTAGGCGATGTTAATACTATAATATTGGAAGAAACTAAATATCAATATCAATACGACATCGTGCACGTTGTCGTATTTGATGTCATCAAGCGCGCAGTTGTAAGTTTGACTGGCGTAAGATCCGTGACGTCACTGGCGAGGTAGTGCGAGCAGCCCAGTAGCGTGTGTGTGTGTGCGTGTGCTGGCAGCATTGGCGCAGAGCTGCTGTGCTACCAGCGGCGCGTGGTGCGCGCGGCGCGGCGCGGCTGGGACGGCGCGCGCTCGGCGCGGCAGTGGAGCTTCTCGTCCGCCTTCCTGTACTCGCTCACCGTCATCACCACCATCGGTAGCCACCGGCCACACACCCCATTCATCCCATACACTCCATACATCCCACACCGCGCCACACGCCACCGCCGGGTTTAAAGTTCATTTTTTAAATATATTTTTTATACTATGCTACTTTAACTTACTTAACCCTCAATCCTACCTAAGCTGTTTGAGTGACGTGCCTTTGTTTCTACTTTCAGAATACACTATGTAATGTATGCGTGTTTTTGTCATAGTTCATCGCTCGTAAATAGCGTAGCCAACCAAAAGTCCATACCAACGTAGCGATGCTTTCTACATCTTCATGATTACATCTTCATGCCCACAATTTGCCTAACCAATCTACGTTTCTGTCAATAATACATTTATAAATGCCTTTAACACGGCCTTTAATTGAAATGACTTTGCTAAATCGATCCTCTCTTAAGCTTTAAAAACCAACTCAACTACTCAGTGCAATGATTTAAAAACCTGTTTGTACAGGGTACGGCCACCTCTCGCCGCGCACCAACTGGGGGAAGGTGACCACAGTGCTCTACGCCCTGCTGGGGATGCCACTTTTCCTGCTCTATCTCAGTAATGTTGGTAAGGTGGCTGCGTAATGGATTGCTATACACGGTGACTTACAAACTAAGAGAGATTTTTTTTATAATATTTTATACAGTTACAGGTAAAGTTTATTTTATGCAGTTGCTCTATATATCTCAAATTGCATTGAAAGCAGATTTTCTTTACCTTATCTATACTTTTAATATTATGAAGAGGAAAGATTTGTTTGTTTGTATTGAATAGGCTCCGAAACTACTGGACCGATTTGAAAAATTATTTCATCAATGAAAAGCTACATTCACCCTGAGTGACACAGTGAGAATCTTATGTCCACCCGCGCGAAGCCGGGATAGACCGCTATCTTCCCATAAAAAGCTGCTGTAACTATAAATTTATACATGTATAATTAAATATGTTTTTATTTTTTTGATGTCATTAATACGTTTTAAAAAATCCATTATTTTGCCCGTTATTTTTAGTACTTTTTGTTTTATTTCCTCGACAACTTCTAGAATGCAACTGTAATATTTTCTGAGTAACCCTGAATTATTACTAATTGTTTTCACGAGTTCACATTTAATCGCATTTTTTAGTGGACTAGTGAATTAGTGTTTTTCTCTTTACATATTTCACGTACCACCTATAAACTTCTCTTGTATGATCAAATTGTTAGGATTAAAGATGTGCTTTATTTCATAGTCTTTATAATGTGACTGTGGCGGATGCTGTCTATGGTTATCTCACAGTTACGCGAACGTGGTTTGATTCCAGGAGAGCTGCTGGCACGGTGGTTCAAGTGCGTGTATGCGTTAGTGTGCCTCTGTAGGGGCTGCCCGGGCTTCACCAGGAGGAGAATACCCAGGGGACAGGTCATACATTCACTCATAACATAAACTCAAACATATATATAAAAGTGGGTGTATGGGTACTACCTTCACACCTCTGCCCACCCCTTCGGGGACCCTTATGGGTGGGCGTGAGGGTATATAATTATATAAAAGATATATTATTTAAATTGTTACCTACCCATTCCATTGGGATAGGCAAAGCGTGGAGTCTCCTATTTACATTTATATGTTTTTTTTATCATACCGGTTTTTTTAAGCCGGCTTCACCTTGGCACTTCAAATATATCTCTGGCGGAAAGTGGGTGTGTGGGTACTTCCTATACTGTACACCTCTGCCTACCCCTTCGGTGACCCTTGTGGGAAGGCGTGAGGACTTAGATACATGTACACATATAAGGTTTTTTAAGTGAAAACAACGCCCTACGATTTATATGGCAAATCGGAGTCCAAAATCAAATTAAAGGTTTTTTTCTTAAAACATTAATGGCATTTTTTAACTACAGATAGAAATAAGTGATCCAGAAAGTATCGAGCGTCCTCCAGCGTGGAGGTCTCGCTACTCAGACTCTGACGTCACTTCAGAGTACGTGACTCCGCCTTATAGGATACCGCCGTACCAGCGGGGCTATAATAGGTAAGGTGTATCATTAAAGTGGCAACATATTATAATATATCCTCACGCCTTCCCACAAGGGTCCCCGAAGGGGTAGGCAGAGGTGTATAGGTAATACCCACACACCCACTTTCCGCCAGAGGTATATAAGGTGCCAACGTGTCAGATGGCGAGTCCATCGCCGTTACTCAAGCACGACTACACATACGCCTTTGAATTGCTTTTCAGACGCATGCAGGTTTCCTCTCGATGTTTTCCTTCACCGTAAAGCTCGTGGCGTGATTATCACTGTACTTAAGTTCAGAAAAACTCATTGGTACAGACGGGATTCGAACTTGCGATCCTTGTTACGCAGGCAACTACTCGAACCACTTGGCCACCACGGCTCTTCTTCGTTCTTCGGCGACATATTATTATTATTTTTAACTCTGTTTATTGCAATTTAACTTAAGCGATACAGGGACTTATCGCAATCAACGGGGAATTCATCCTCATACCTTGGAACCACAAAGGTCTCGCACCGCGCGGTTCTAAAGGAGTTTCCTTCCGCCAACCATCAGGCTGTGGAATGAGCTCCCAGTTGAAGTTTCCCCTGGTGAGTACAACGGAACACAGCAGTTCTTTCGTAGAAGAACACTCCTTTGAAACCGCGCAGAGCGAGATTATGTAGTTCCGAGGTATGGGAATGAATTCCCTGTGCAATTTGCAATATGCAATGTGCAATGTGCAAAGTGGAATGTGTAACGTGCAATGCCCTGCAGGAGCGCAGGCTCGAGCAGCCGCGGCGCGTCGTCGTCGTCGAGCGGCTTCAGCCTCGTGACCTTCGACGCGCAGACCATCACTGTGCCCATCAGCGTGTGTATCGCTATATTGGTTGGGTATGTGGCCCTATTGCCTTTCTCTATACATCATCATCACAAATTTAAGTGATTCTCTATTCATATGGAAATATTCAGTTATCAATTAAACCAACGAGCATTACGAAGAGACTGATGAATTTGGAGGAAGCGAAAGAGGTTTGTGAGTCTAGAGAAAACTAACTCTCCCTGCCTACCCCGTTAGGTACTCGGCATAGTGTCCTAGTGCATTTGTGTGGTGAGACATTTCGATGTCAGCCCAGGCCACAGATAGTGCCATCCTTGAAGACTCGCCCCCCCATGTCTAGTCGAGGGGGTTGCGGGATGCGGGGAGTATGGCCCGACTCCATTTATTGTAGTGTGCGTGTGCACTCATAGGTAATCAGTATGTACCGACAATACTCACACATTAGTGGAAGGTTGCACACTTACATATAAGGAAGAATAGTGGGGCGCGTCTTCGTGGATGGCACTATGTGTGGTGTGCCTATATTTTAATATATTGCAGGTATATAATGTTCGGCTCGATGATATTCGGCATGTGGGAGAAGTGGGACCAGCTGGACGGAGCCTACTTCTGCTTCATATCACTCAGCAGGTATATGGCAACACCCGGATTATACCCGGAGTATTTTGGTGCGGCTTTCAGTTTTCATTTGCGCAATCATATAAATAATATTTTGAATTCCGTGCGCTAGTCCCTGGATTCCATGATGTGTGTGAGTATGTAGGCATTTACGGTCGGGACGTGAAGGCATTACGGCACGGATAGCATCGCGGGTAGTCAGTTCAGTTCCTGAACAAACCTCATGCTTGTAAAACACGTAAACAAATATCGCAGGATACGAGAGCACGTACTATAAAATCATACATAAATATCACGCCGAGTATCTCACGGGGTACCGAGGGAGACAACTCTTCAGACTAACAGACCTCTTTTACTTCGTCCGCATTCATCAGTATCTTCATAAATGCTCGCCGGTTTCGAATTCTCTTGACGTCAATTGGATACTCAAGGATGGTTCCTTGGGTCTCAAATTTGATAATGCCTCTTCTATACACTTTCGCTGTTAATACAATTTGGGGAACATATTAAATTAGTTAGTTTTAGTATCGTTTCTTGCAAATAAATAGCTCCGTATTTTTTATATTTTTTATTTGTTATATTATGTATGTTCTACTAAACTGTATGACAGTTTGTCGGCAGAAGCTCGTGGGCATAATCTGAGAGCATTCAATACAGTGCAACATAAAAATACATAATTAAAATGACATACGACAAAAGCTTATCGTAAAATTAACATAAAAGTAATCTAATCATAAAAATATTTCTTTATCTACCATGTGCATGTATAGTATCGCATGCGTATCGCATGCGTGGTTGTGGCCAGCCTTATTTGTCGCAGCATCGGGTTCGGCGACTTCGTGCCGGGCGAGCGCGTGTACACGCCGCGCATCGAGACGTCGTTCATTGTGTGCTCGCTGTACCTGATGCTGGGGATGGCGCTCGTGGCCATGTGCTTCAACCTCATGCAGGTGCGCTGCCGAGGCATACGGGGTGCCACAAGGGACGAGCTTTGGGACCACCTTTGTTCATCTTTGCAAAAACTACTCGACGGCATTGGTTTGGATTTGGAACGGATTGGAGTTCTTATATTGTGCGCACATTTTTCATGGTCATAAGAGTTAGTTAACTTGTATGATTGGAGGAGATTCACCGCACACCACTTTAACTATCTTCTTCGGTGTGTGAGTGAGTGAACCGGGGTTGAACCACTGCTGGATCTGACATGGGGAGTCAGTACTTGCTGACTTCTCTCCGATGGTGGAGTGTACCTATCACCAAGCCCATTAGCCACTGTATTTATCAACTATTATTGGATATATATATGGAATATTGGCTAGCTTAACATATGAAAAAAATATACCAAAGAATCAAATTTTACGCTAGTGAAGCCGCAAGGCACGGTTGCTGTATATATGTATAATTAATAAATAAATAAATAAAATAGCCTTTATTGCTGAACTTATTTTACAGTGATTTTGCTTATAAATATGTTTACTTTATATTTTCTTTTTTACTTAAATAAGGTATCGGTAAACGGTCGTTTCTACGTTGCAGTTTGTCTTTCGACATAGGTCTCCTCTAAAGATTTCCACTCTATTCTATCTTCCGCTATGCGAGTCCATATTGGTCCTGCTATTTTTATCCTGCTATATATGTATAATTACGTATATATAATTGGACTGAGTTGCACTCAATTATGTGAAAAGTTAAGACTAAAGCAGGTTAGAAATAAAATACATTTTACTCTATTTAACATGACCGAAGTAAATTGTATTTGTATCTCTACATGCAACACTGCAATACCGTTTTTATCTTAATGTGTGTACCCCGACTCATTCGTACAGTCGGGATTCGAACGTGCGATCTTTCTGTCGCAGGCAATTACTACTCGAACCACTCGGCCACCACGGTTCTTATCTCACTTATATATTTATATATATAGACATATTCATATTCTATCCTATGATAGACCAAGAATGCTTGGACTGTAATTTTTCAGCATAGTATGTGTGTTTCAGGAGCAGGTAATTCATTACTTCGCCGGCATGAAGCGGGCGCTAAAGCGGGTTTGTCGCTGTAAGAGATGACAAAGATGACAGGCTATTTGTCTGCTTGTAAATATTATCCTGTACTATAAGTATACGAGAGATGTTTCTCTATGACTTTGTGTTAATAAAGACTTATTTATTTATCTATGTGTTGTTGTCTCTGGGTGTTGACATTGATCTATTCAGACTACATCTAGACAGGTTTGAAGACAGCTTGGCATCCTTAAAAACCTTTTTAAACCCAACCTATAGAACAAAATATTTAAGTAATATTTGAGCCCAATATATTCCTACAAAGGTTTCTACATGGAAGCGAATCCCAGAAGGCGTATGAATATTTTTAAGAGGTTCCCAAGCAAGATGACGACTCTATGCGTCCGTTCTTATGGCATAACTATATATACGACTTTGTTTTCCTACACATAGGTGCCTATTACAAGGATAACAAGGGTTTGAGTTTTCTTTGTTTATAAAATTAAGTTACTAAATTAGAAAATAATTGTTATCATATGAGAGTCATATGATTTTTTTACTAAATGTTAAATATGATTCTCACGCCTTCCCACAAGGGCCCCGAAGGGGTAGGCAGAGGTGTATAGGTAGTACCCACACACCCACTTTCCGACAGAGATATATTTTAGGTGCCAACATGACAGATGGCTAGTTGTCAATCGCCGTTATTCAAGCACGACTATATATACGCGTTTGAATTGCTTTTCAGACGCATGCAGGCTTCCTCTCGATGTTTTCCTCACCGTAAAGCTCGTGGTGTGACTAATCACTGTACTTAAGTTCAGAAAAACTCATTGGTACAGTCGGGATTCAAACTTGCGACCTTTTTGTCGCAGGTAACAACTCGAACCACTCAGCCACCACGGTTTTTAAATAAGATCAGAGTTTTAAATTATGATTTCACCTTAACATGGTAAGTGCATGTTAGACTATCCATTGTCATAACGAAGAGAGAAGCAGAAAATTTAATTGTAACTTCCCGGGCGAATGGTCGTGGCTCTCTGAGCGCATACAAAGAACAATGGCGACTGGTGCATTGTCTCACAACTGCCAGAGTAACTTCCAAACCAGCACAATTTAGGAACTGAGCTCAAGGATTCCTCATATTTATCTGTACCCAGTTACATTATGGCAGACGATTATTTAATTTCAATTTATTTGGCTAATTTTTACATGTTCTGTATCCAAAAAGTACATTTTCTTTTTGGCAACAATCTTATTTAAAGGCTTTTTTTTGTTTTGTCAGGCAACACCTTTTGTATTATTTCTCTCTTCCTGCATGGCGGCGGACAATAAACTTGTGAATATAGTGCTGCGAAGTTCCAATTTAACTAGCCCTTAGTTTTGTACTGTATACTACAATTTCAATATTCTAAGCATAATACATTTTTCAGTTTCTCGATAATCGTTTAGTATGTGTTCATGTCGATTGTGGATAGTATTTTTTTACATCTAAGATGGTAAGCAAGCACGGGGTCTGCTTGATGTTAATAAACACCTCGGGTCATCATCATTAACACGTTGCCCCACGTTGTAAACATTCAAACCACGAAGAACTCGAAGAGAAAACTAACACGGGAAAGAAGAAGAGAAGAAGTAATTATATAAATAGAGGAGTCGTCAGAGTGGTTTGAGTAGTTGCCTGCAACACAAAGATTGCAAGCTCGAATCCCGACTGAACCAATGAGATTTTCTGAACTTAAGTACAGCCACATCACGAGCTTTACGGGGAAGGAAAACATCGAGAGGAAACCTAGGAAGCATACGCTTGAGAAGAAATTCAAAGAGTTACGGCGATGGACTCTCCATCTGTCACGCTGGCACCTTAAATATATCTCTAGCGGAACGTGGGTTGGTTATTGCGCCATTTCCGTGCTAAGAGACGCAATAAGTTCCTAATACAATTTACGGAACCGTTAACAAATTTGAATGGACCAACTTTCCACTTTTGCTCAGAGTGATGTGCACTTGAATGCATTACTAAGACCTACCATAAAGTTGCCCCTAGATAATTGTCACACAAATTAAAGAGGAGAGTTAGAAACTCACCGCTAGTTGGTCTCTAGTGCCATACGTTTTGGTCGGATAAAACTTAAAGCATTACGGGAATGGCTGTCGATTTATTTTATTACGCTTTCGTGTTGGCAATGGACAGGGCTCTTGTGGTAGGGACTGTATTTGCCTTTTGTCTGTGTGATGTGTGCGCTCTCTGTTCACTACATAAGGGTATGCTTTAACTTTATTCACGTGGAGCTATGCACATTAGTTGACAATCCTCTGTAAGATCTATTCTTACGCTACTTTATATGCAAACTAGTTGTCCCGCCCAGCTCCGCTCGGGTGGAAAAAAAAAGATGGTGGCGCCACCTATCGGGTCCAATTGTGAATCTAAACCATTCCCAGATCCCCTTGAACACACACAAAAAAATTCATTAAAATCGGTCCAGCCGTTTAGGAGGAGTTCAGTGACATACACACTCACACAAGAATTATATATATAAAGATAACTTACGTTTAGATCAGTCGCCTGCAACAAAAAGATTTCAAGTTCTGATCCCAACTGTACCAATGAGTTTTTCTGAACTTAAATACAGTGATTAGTCACATTACGAGCTTTACGGTGAAAGAAAACATCGAGAGGAAACATGCATACGTTTGAGAAGAAATTTACAGACGTTTGTATAGTCTGTGGGTATGTATGTACATCATTGCCTACCCTATGAGACCTTTGTGGGAAGGCGTAAAGACATAATTGGTTTCCTTATTGAAATCTGAACACTTTTATTAGTTTTCCATTTGGTCCTGTAGGTGGCAGGATCATAGTCATACAATAGTATGACGATTATATTTGTACCCAACATGCCAGATGGACAGCGACATAATCCTGCCTCATACTCGTCAAGCTAAGGCTAGCAATGGCTCCCTCGAGGCCGGCACAATTTACAACACATGTTGAAGTTAAACGGTTATCCGTGGACAAGGAGTTGTGCTCAAATGACGGCAGAAATTTATAACAGCTGTTACAAAAGGATGTTTACCTTTGGGGTTAGCTTATCTGACAACTGACACGTACAATATGCCTTGTATGCCTTTATGTGTTATATCGGTACATGGCAAATTTCTAGAGCAAGTGAATGAATTTGTATATCTAGGAAGCATGTTCACACGAGATGGAAAGTATGAAAAAGATATTGAAAGAAGGATAACTGCCGGTAATAAGGTGAACGGGGCCATGTCCGCGTTGAAGAATGCTCGTGTTGCTGTCCACAACGCGATATTGATGCCTACTTTATTATATGGCAGCGAATCCTGGGTATGTCAGAGGAAATATGAAAATAGCCTAAATGCAGTTGAGATGCGATCTCTTTTTGAAAGTATTCGAAACGCCTTATGTGAAAATTTCTATGACATTTTACTATCAGGCGACCTATCAAGTGCTTGATGTTTGACGGTACTAAAACACCACAAGTTCGTGCTTAGGCCACGAGTACGGCGTAATATGAATCGTGAGTTTAGTGCTCGTGTTAGTTTGTATGAATGTGTATGTGTGTATTGTGGGTGTCTGAATGTGTCCTTGTGCACGATAGTTTCATTGTGTGTGAAATGTGAATGGATGTCTTTTTCTCTGGGAATTTGTAACTTAACAGTCTGTGTTTTGTTTTATAGTGACTTAGAATAGTGTTAATTTTAAATGTAAACTATAGCAAAGCTATATGTTTATGTAGGCGTAGAAAACGGGGGTTGAAGATCGTATATATGTAGATTTTTTATTATTCATGATTGACGATCTATAGGAAATTCCATGTCTATCTTCTAAGAGTAAGAAATGACCTCTGACCTATTATGATAAGCGCTTGCCATACTTATAGACATCAGGGCGTTATTCGCGCATTGCAGACCTTGTAACGACACGAATTACATACGTTTAATTACAAAGTACCTTTATAAAGTCTATAATTTTAATGTTGTTTTAATGTTGTTGCCGAAATTATCCGGAGTTAGCATTATTTCCAGAAATAGTAACACAATCAGAACCAGTTAACACATATCGTAAGACCAGTTGTGCTTAGACTTCAAAAAGCCTATAGGTAAGTAAACTTACTGCGATGGATAACACAAGTATAGGTTCAATTACAACTTTTGGCAATGGTCAGACGTCTTAAGCTCAGTGTAATAGCAATTTGTAGTTTTTGGCCATTCGCCAACATGTTACACCCCTTGTTTGTGCATAAGTAAGTAAACAAAGTTACGTATTCCTTGTGAAGCAGTTCCCGAGCGGACGTGAGTTGCTTGTACAAACAAACTAGATGGCGCTAGGAGCCTCACAAGGAATAATATTTTAAGTCGACGTCATCACACCACTGGATAAATAAAATGCTTAGCTCAGCATCCATGGGAGAGTACGTGAGTGTGTGAGTGAATGAAAGAATTAAGGTCATGACGCTCCAGTAGTTCGTTTTTGCCGACTGAAATCAAAATGCCTGTGTGGTCTGAAAGGTGCGATGATGAAGTGTAATCGTGGGCGTAATGTCAAATTCGTCAGTGTACTCTTTGTTATACAGTAGACAGTAGACAGTAGACTGTACAACAGTAGAACACACAGAAGGAGGTACTATCTCAGAACAAGTGGTTCCTAGTGACCATGGGATCGAAGATAATCCTAACGGCACCTCTCTGACCAGTGTGATCCCAGCATCCATGTGATCCAGGTGACAGGTGGCAGCAGTACTCCGCAACTTGCTGCGGTTGCCTCTTTATAAAAATTTATCGTTGTCTGCCTCCCTTTAATAGGGTGGGATAGGAAAACGTTGCTAGAAATGTCGTCACCCAGGATTCAAATCCTCTGTGTTTCTCGGGGTGCTTTGAAATTGTGGAGCTATAGCAAATTAAACTTTGGATAAATCTTAGTATAGAAGCAAGCTCGTAGGGTTACCGAGAGCTTATATCGCTCGAACCAGTGAGAAGTACTAAAGTTGTTGAGAGCAGTTCATATTTCCACACGGGCCAAGACGTCCGATAAAGCCGGCCCGATTGAGTTGCAAAGTCCCTGCCATATCCCTCGATAAAGGCAGGTAAGTGTGGGGGAAATCTAATAATGTACACAATAACCTCGCCTCGCAGGAACAATATCTTAAATAACACGTTAACTTTCTTCTCTATGGATTTCTATCGGTAGTCTTTTGTTTTAACAAATATTAGGCGAGCCGTGGTCGACCGCGACGCAGATGGCGCCAACGGCGGGTGAGCTGATATGTCAAAAGTCTTGGGTTCAAATATGGACTGTAGCAAATATCTGAGTACATAATATATTATCTTCACGCCATCTCATAAGAGACCCTGAACGGGTAGGCAAAAGTGCCAACGTGACAGATGGCAAGTCCCTTGCTGTTCATCAAACACGTCTAAGCATACCTCTATAGATTTTTTTCTCAAACGTATGCATGTTTCCTATGAACATTAGTATTGTTTTAAATTTTATGACATACTCGCTGTCCCTCCCAGCTTCACTTGGGTGAAAAAGTTCCTAAAACACGATTAAAACGCCACCTATCGGGTCCACTTGTGAATCTGTACCATTTTAAAAAAATCACTTGAACATTCAAAAAATATACATCAAAATCGGTCCAATTGTTTAGGAAGAGTTCAGTGACATACCCACGCACAAACTAATTGTATGTATGTATGTACTAGCTGTCCCGGCGAATTTCGTTCGTACCACGTAAAAAGTCAAGAAAATTTTTTTTGCTTATTTGTTTTTTCTCTCCAAAAGTTAACGGTTCAGCCGTCTTCGAGTTTTGCGCTTAGCAACACATTTAGGTCTTTAATTTTATTTATATAGATAAACATAACTATTATGATTTGACTTTAGAGCCTTATGTATAATGCCCCGCCTTTATTGTACCTATATTCAGAATAAATGAGTAGGTATAGAACGAATCCTTGCAAAAAAAAACGTTTGTAAATAGGACTTCCATTTCCGTTACTGAAGTAGGGTAATAATATATAATAATATATCCTCACGCCTTCCCACAAGGGTCCCCGAAGGGGTAGGCAGAGGTGTATAGGTAATACCCACACACCCACTTTCCGCCAGAGGTATATTAGGTGCCAACGTGACAGATGGCGAGTCCATCGCCGTTACTCAAGCACGACTATACATACATACGCCTTTGAATTGCTTCTCAGACGTATGCCGGGTTTCCTCTCGATGTTTTCCTTCACCGTAAAGCTCGTGGTGTGACTAATCACTGTACTTAAGTAGAAGTAGTGAAGTAGTGAAGTAGGGTAAAAAGAAAAATACGTTTATTCCTTCCTCATCACCACAAACCAGCGAATCCGTGCGATACAAGCATCGTGCGACGGTTACATATTTTTTCCTCATTTCCGCGACGCTCAATTTGATACATAATCAAGTGGAAACCGATTTCCTGGCAACCCGACGGGAACGTTGCGACTGTTTTTAAGTCATCGCCAATACTTTCACACTTTTTGCATTTATCATACGCTGGGAACGTGGGAGGCATCGCTTGGTAAAGGTTAATGGGCTTTTAGGTGGGCTTCTTGCCGAGTTTCTTGTATATGATGACTCTGAGTGTACGTAATGGTTGCCAATTGCAGAGATTGATTTAGAAACTTCTGAAGGTTACTAACAATATTTACTTGCTATAAGAGCCGTGGTGGCCGAGTGGTATATTAGGTGCCAACGTGATAGATGGCGAGTCCATCGCCGTTACTCCAGCACGACTATACATACGCCTTTGAATTACTTCTCAGATGTATGCAGGTTTCCTCTCGATGTTTTCCTTCACCGTTAAGCTCGTGGTGTGACTAATCACTTTTTTCAGAAAAAACTCATTGGTACAGCCGGGATTCGAACTTGCGACCTTTGCGTCGCAGGCAGCTGCTCAAACCACTCGGCCACCACGGCTCTTTTTTTAAATATAGAGATTATTAAACTGTAAACATAATATTTGTATTATAAGGCACACGTTTTCGAACTATGTTCCCCGTTGGTGAGATAGATCACTGCATACATTTAGAAAAACTCATTGCTTCAAGCCCCCGGGGCTTTGAACATGCAATCTAGACATTTCCAGTCGGCCGCTACGGGTCACGTTACTAAACTAGCTTTCGAGGAATTTCGAAAATAGTACAAATAACATTGACAAATAACCCACTAAAATATCTACAAATATTTGCGTGGAAAATGCTTTAACAAGATAATAACGTTGCATATTATGTGCACTAAGGTAACCTGGTGCAGGTTTATACAAAAATACTGGGACGCATATCGCCATCTATCGTAGACACATGGTAGGTTTTCAACTGACACCTTTTTAGATTTTCGTACTCTAAGAAGAATTTCAAAATAATCGGTTTTATTGGTATATAGCTACTACTATCTTTGACGAGTTTTAGGTCGAGGTACTATTGGCGGTACGAATACCCATAGAACAGTGTTATATCATAATAAGTAGGTTACATTTATGGAGTAAGGAAGCTGTTTTTGTAAAAGCCATTTCGTTCAGAACGTCAACGTGACGGCTGAATAGACAAACTGACAAAAAATATATTTATTACACAGACACGTGACGCCTACGAATTTATTAGACGTAGTGATAAGTGTACAAAGCGTACAAGTTACTTTACTTACGCCATTGTGCCTGTATCGGGTAGTGAAGTGACATATTTCTCTATCTGACTCGGATTTATGTTTTCCGCTCGGACTCGCACGCTGTATAGATTAAGGCTTCAGCGGCGATAGAACGAAAAAGCGTGCGATCAAACCTATCTGGAGATAGGCGATAGGACGCCTGGGAAATGGCGGGAGAATATCTTAGACGTAGTGTTTATGAGGTATAAAATATAGGCATGAAGGTTGATAAGGAAGCTTTATTTTTGTGTGTTGGTAACGCCAGCCCGCTTGTAACAATTCTGTACCAACGAATAGCTACGCAACAATTGTTTCAATATTGTATTGAAGCCAAGTGAGCTGTCGATTTCAAGCGGCAATTATTTCCTCCATTTAATTATCTTTTCGTATTGTTTCTCGTTCTCGCTTGTGCCACGAGACACTAATGAATGCAGGTACTACGGTTTCTACATAATCACTATTATCTCTCTCTCTCTTTTATTAACTCCTGGTAGCTGGCGACCAGATCTTTCTACGAAATTAATGCAAGCTTGCTTAGTATCGTGATAAGGGTAATCGTAATTGGAAAAAAATATGCGGTCGTCATTACATGACTAACACTGAAACCACACCTTATCTGGGAATTATCTAGGCTTAGGCCCACCCTCAAAAACTACCCGGCAAACAAAGTAACCTAGATTATACTAGTTATCGGACTCACTAAGTCTCTCCAGACCTGTAACGATCTCTAAATAGGTTCAATTGGTGCTTTCCGACACAATTCATAGTAAAACAAATAACTTTATCCATAGCCGTAGTGGCCGAGTAGTTCGAGCAGTTGCCTGCGACACAAAGATCGCAACTTTTCTGAACTTAAGTACAGTGATTTGTCACGCCACGAGCTTTAGGGTGAAGGAAAACATCGAGAGCAAACCTGTATACGTCTGAGCAGAAATTCAAAGGCGTATGTATAATCGTGCTAGAGTAACGGCGATGGACTCGCCATGTCACGTTGGCACCTAAAATATATCTCTGGCGGAAAGTGGGTGTGTGCGTACTACCTTTACACCTCTTCCTACCATTTCGGGATCCTTGTGGGAAGGCGTCAGGATGAATATTATATTATCCATAACACTGGAGCAATTTATTTGAATTCACAGGTTCTGGTAGTCTATTTTGTATGCAAAGAAGTTTGTACTGAGAAAGATGAAAGAAGGCATGAATGCATGAAATGTACACAAGATGCGCTGACCCCTATTGAGCCGGAAATTGCGAGTGACTCTCATTTAGGCCTCACATGTGTACGACTAGATATGTTGAAGCATTTTACTACTCGAAAATGGCCATGTATGAAGAGTGATGAAGAAGAATGTGGAAGCGAAATAGTGCTAATGTTGAATGAAAGGAAATACTGTGAATCAAACGTAGTGATCAGATATTTTGAAAGAATTAAAATCCCTTTATTCATCATTATGACGTCACTCTTAAGCTTTAGCCTTGCCTTTCAAGGATTTTTTTATATAATTTGCAAGTCCATTAAAGTAGTTAGTGAGTTGATCACATTGATACATGCCTACGCAGCAAGTACAATAAAATTAATAGGAATATGATTGATGTATGGAAACTCCTGAAAGATAGAAATAGACCAGGAAAGTGGTGATCATACTATATGTCCGTCTTAATTTTGTAAAGGACTCCTTATGTCTGTCTGTCAGTTTTACTAGAGATTCCGCCGCGCCCAACCCCTATCATGGTCGCAGCCAGTGTAAATATTAAATGATTGTCTTTATTGTCAATCTAGTGAATTCTTTGTGTACGCTGCCGTCGTTATGACACCCCTCGTCTCGTTATACGAGTATTTACTTGTGTTCATTACACCGCTGTATTGTGAAAATACGCTGAAAATTGCGCTTTCCTTCCCCTTTGTTGTCAACTTTTGAAGGACTTGTGGCCCGCTGTATTTGTAGATGTGTATTCGTGTACTGTAGTAAACGAATAATCATTATTCTTACGTCTTATCTGGCCATTATACACTACGTCAACTGACTGGAACCTGTGCTACACACATGTATGTTTTATAGACCTACCTACCCCTTCGGGGACCCTTGTGGGAAGGCGTGAAGATATAAGAACTGGCTCAAGCTGTCACCAGCCAACAACCTCTTTTTTATTGGATAATATATCATAAACCAAGGCTAATTAGGTAACTTAGTTCTTAGTTAGCCTACTCTAGGACTATTCTCCAAATGGATAGCATTAAGATATCAGAGGACTGGACTCAAATTCAGGGAGACACCAGCCTCAAAATACGTAGCATTATAATGTCCCAGCTCCCAGGGCTAATGTCGTTTCAGGACAAGTACCTTTATAGTAAAACATATTTATTTATTAATCAAAACATATATAAGTTGACAGCATTATAAACCAAAGCACTTATATACTAAACTTATACATTACAAGATAGGTATTGGGTGGAACTGCAACCTGATTTCATTTCACCAATTTATGGTTAAATTATAAATATGTTGACCTTTAAATCAATCGTATTAATAACTAATTGCCGGCATAGGCCCCCTTCCCAACACGCCACTGTTTCTGATCCTGTGCCGATCGTAACCACTGCCTGCCACCATCCGCGGCTATACTACCTGACCTTCGGGCTGATGGACCTGCGTTGGTTTCGCTCCTCTAGACCACCATCCTGTAACTGCCGTGGTACACATCCTGCCATTCCGTCTTCTTTATCTAAGTTGACCCTCTGTATAAATTAATACCAGGGTAGTCTTTGACTGTGCCAGTGTTGTCATAACCAAGGATAGACGAATAATATTGTTTGGAACAATATTTTGTAAATTAACTCGCCATGGCTTTTGGAGCAGCTGTAAAACCACAGGCATAGATAAATATCCTCTACGTCGTACCTACTTACAAAATTTCATCAAGTTTGGTGAGTATTAGGGAATTTTGCATGCAAAATATTTTTTACAAAACAAAACACTGTGATTTATGAAGTAGCTTGTTCTCTCCCGCTGGCTTAACCTTCGATGCCTTCTTAGCTTTTGGCTTAGTGAGCAGAGAGAACAGGATCTCGCGATCGGATTCATTTTTACTTTTTTATAACACTTTTTAATTTTTAATAGTGCCTTTAGTTTAAGTTAAGAATATAGTGTTGTTGCTGTTATGTTGTACAAAATCTTATGAAGAAAAACATTGCACCATTATCCCATAAATAGTGCCAATTTTCTGCGACCTTTTGTAAAGCGAAGTTACTGCTCTAATCGGGCTAGCTAAGCTTTCTAACGGGAACAGCACCAACCCCTCTATGAAATTCTCAGCCTGGTAAGAACTCTGCATTCGTATTCAGTAAAAGGTTAGTGTAAACTGTTGGTAGTTAAAGACCACTTGCGTAGAGTTCTATACGAAAAACCGCCAACAAGAAAAACCGCCTAACGAGCAGCTAAATACGAAATATTTGACTAGACGTAAGTGAATAGTAAGTAATAATAGCGCACTCATAATAAGGCTGTCAAAAGAGGCAAGGGTAGATTTCTTAATGCTTAACGGCAAACTTTCCTCTTGATAGAAACTTTGTTTTAATTAGTTTTGAGTGCTTAGCGCTATCGTGAATGGTTATTCTGGCGAGATTTCATAACGTCAATAAATTGGGTATTTCTAGTTAGCTAAGTTGCTTTATTTTATTTGTTGTATTAGTAACTTAACTTAAGTATAGTGATTAGTCACACCACGAGCTTTACGGTGAAGGAAAACATCGAGAGGGAAGCTGCATACATATGTCTGAGAAGCAATTCAAAGGCGTATGTTTAGTCGTTGAGTAACGGCGATGGACTCGCAATCTGTCACGTTGGCACCTAACATATCGCTGGCGGAAAGTGGGTGTGTGGTTACCTATACACCTGCCTACCCTTTTGGGTACCCTGGAATTGTCCCAAGGTATTTATTATTATTATTATTCCTTCTTTGTCCCACACTGCACACAATCACCCGTAGTTGTGTCAGAGAGTAAGGAATATCGATAAATTTATCCGCCGTCATGTAACTCAAAGTAATGAAGCTTATGAAACTTTAAGTCGAAGGTAATAACAATATGTACAAATTAAGTATGCAAGTTCTCGTTTACCTAACTTTCTTCAAGTTGAAGCTTAATAATATGTACAAACTAAGTACCTATGCAATTTCTCGTTTACCTAACTTTCTTCAAGTTGAAACTCAATAAAGTCGAGAGCCGTGTTAGGAGCTCGTAAAACGACTGAACAGATATCGCGTAGGTTGCTGTAGTATTTAGAGAGTGCGCTTCTATTGATATGTCGAGCAGGTCGAGCTGTATGTACAGTTATGTGTCATGACTGAACGAGAAAGTTAGCGGGAACTGGGCGGGCCACCCATTAAAAAGCTCATATATTTTTCATAACTTCTGTTTGAAAGTAAGCGTAGAAAAGAAGCGTAGCCTTATGGCAGCTGTAACGTTTGATATGTCATTCGGGCGCTGCCAAACTTATGTTCAGTGGTCGCCGCGTGCGCAGCATGAGCGACGCAACCACTTCCACCATTTCCCGCACAACACTGGGATCTGTGGAAACCTTACTCACTATTACATTATTAGTGG
Source organism: Drepana falcataria (assembly GCA_945859725.1). Taxonomy (NCBI): domain Eukaryota; kingdom Metazoa; phylum Arthropoda; class Insecta; order Lepidoptera; family Drepanidae; genus Drepana; species Drepana falcataria. The sequence continues at coordinate 325,749 of OX243941.1, read as the reverse complement.
TTTATTTTTCAGTAGCTTTAGTTTTTTTTTCTTTTAATATCGTATTGGTTATAGACTGTAAAGATTTTAGTATGATTGTGGATAAATAAAAAAATAAAAATTATCACAGTGTCATTGAACTCAATTGTGCAAAGTTCCTGTAATTTTAAGCGGTTGATGCACAATAGCTAAAGAGTTGCCACTCTGTAGCTACTTATTCTGTTACTGTATCGAGGCGACCTTAGCGCCCAGTCTATATTAATGAAGTAATTTCTGGAAGGACGGGAACGTTAAGAGTACTCGAAACCGACGAGCATGTAGGTATGAAGAGACTGATGAATGTGGACGAAGCGAAACAGGTATGTAAGTCTAGAGAGGACTGGCGCTCTATACTCTCTGCCTACCCCGTTAGGGACTTGGCGTGATGATATGTATATATGTAATTTTTGGAAGCGTTGTCAACCTTGTCGACAATATCGCTTCGCTTCCAGCTGCGGATGGACTTACAGCCTTTTTGGTAATGTTACCCACCGGGGATCTAATTGTAAAGGTAACAACTAATTGTTAAACAAATTAGTGTTTAGTTACAGATTGATGTCTAACTGTCCACTGAGCAACAATTAATTGTTTAATTGGTGTTGTTTTTGTTTTGTTTAACTTTCCTGTTGGATTGGGTAATACTGTATTACCTAATGTTGTATCTCTTTACTTGAGTACCGGAACTTTATCTAGGTCATCTTGCAGGAATGATGAGACCAAAAGGCCTTTAGTCAGTTCCACACCCCCACAACTAGCGGATACTTCAAGAATTCATATCATCACGCCGAGTCCCTAACGGGGTAGGCAGAGAGTATAGAGCGCCAGTTCTCTCTAGACTAACATACCTCTTTCGCTTCGTCCACATTCATCAGTCTCAATAATACTTCCCCTTGTTATAAAAAAAACCCATGTATAAATACACTTCTCATCAGAGAAATCTTAACACCTTGCAAATTTAGGATTGCCTTGCCTATCAGAAAAATGTGTACAGCATTATCAAGCCAATAAAGGTAAATCATGACATTACCAGCTACTTCTAAATGTACATACATACATATATATACATATCATCACGCCGAGTCCCTAACGGGGTAGGCAGAGAGTATAGAGCGCCAGTTCTCTCTAGACTTACATACCTCTTTCGCTTCGTCCACGTTCATCAGTCTCTTCATACATGCTCGTCGGTTTCGAGTACTCTTAACGTTCCCGTCCTTGAGAGTCCGATCTATTTGATCCAGGTAGTTGGAACGTGGCCTTCCTCTGCCTCTTCTTGCACATTATTATTATTATTATTATTATTAGGTATATATTAGGTATATCTACTGTATGTTGTATATTTTAGAAAAGTATACGCGTATCTCTAACTTAGGTAGCTCTACTAGTTAATCTTAGTTCCAATCAAATAAAGAACTACTTATAATGTATACAGGTTCGTTTTACACAAACGAGTTCAGCAATCCACACACGTGCACCTAGCGTCGTACAAGTTGTCGAGTATCGCTGGCAACTTGGACTTAGGTCGGATTAACAGGTCTTATATTGAGTTCTACAACAAAGGAATACTTTTCAAACACGATTTATAATTGAGAGAGAGGGCTTAAGTGCTAATACTAATTCTGTTTATACATATAATACATGAAGCGTATGGTTTGTGTCTCATTCAATCATTTGCATGATTATACAAAGCGTAACAAACTCGCAAATCCTTCGCAACTGATATGGAGGAAAATTAAACAACTTCCATAATAGCTAATCCCAGTTATTAATTGCAATTATGAGTTTATTAAAACTTGTCAGACAATTAAGGACGGGAGCCGACGACGAGCAATTTGCGAAGTACGATTATGAAGATTGCAGACGTCTGTATAAAGTCATCTCACTGCTTTAGATTTCCGTACCCTCGGGGTGTTTAGGCTGGGAGATAGGGGCTGAGGCTCGGTGGCATTTAATATAGACTAATGTTTTTAACTTGCCATCATACCAAGGAATCTCGTGACATGCTCTCTGAACATATGCGCTTTAGAATACTTTTAAAGGATATGCGTCCTAATTCTAACAGCGACACTTCTAAAATTGGGTTAAACTCTTCTGTGGTGCTAATACGACTTAAGACTTCTAGAAACTGACGCTCTATCCTCTCTGCCGATCCTGTGAGGGAGTCGGCCTAATATAATGTATTTACGAACTTATAGTATTCGTATATGCCGTGGTGGCCGAGTGGTTCGAGCAGTTGCCTGCGACACAAAGATCGCAAGTTCGAATCCCGACTGTAAGAATGAGTTTTTCTGAACTTATGTACCGTGATTAGTCACACCAAGAGCTTTACGGTGAAGGAAAACATCGAGAGGAAACCTGCATACGTCTGAGAAGCAATTTAAAGGTGAATGTATAGTCGTGCTTGAGTAACGGCGATGGACTCGCCATCTGTCACGTTGGCACCTAAAATATATCTCTGGCGGAAAGTGGGTGTATTACCTATACAGCTCAGCCTACCCCTTCGGGGACCCAAGTGGGAAGGCGTGAGGATATATTATTACATAATAAAATAAATAAAAGTAATTATTTAAGTCGCAATGGGGATATCCACCATAATGATACCGTATCATAAAGACCCACGGCTCCTTGTCTATGCAACCGAGTTATATTTATAAACCTATGATATATGACCAAAGGAGTACTGTAATGTTAGCTGTCATACGATATTATGACAGATTACCCGACATAATGTAAAGAGCTAGTATCTCATCGCTCTGCCTTATATACAATAGCGTCGCGAACATTACTCACGCTAGAATCACAACACTAAACTAAACATTCATTGGTTAATTTGGCTGCTCGTAAGTGGGAGAGTCACCGTGTGGTCCAGTCGTGTCTTTGAACACAGCAAGGACGCAGGTATAGTTGTGCTTGACAAACGGCGATGGATTCGCCATCTGTCACGCTTGCACCTAAAATCTATCTCTGGCGGAAAGTTAGGGAGGGAAAGTGTGGGTACTACCTATACACCTTTGCCCCTTACACCCCTATTCACCCTTCGGGGGCTGGAAAGGCGTGAGGATATATTTTATACTTATAAAAAATTACTGTCCGTTATATTGCATTCATATAGAAAAGTGTTTAGGGTAAACTTGGATGAGACTAGCACACGGTCGCTACTATTGGCGCTTCAAAGAGGAAATTTATACCTGGGAGGTGATTCAAAGAATCTGCGCATCATGATGAGATATATATTTGATTGTATCTCGGCAATTAGTGGATGATATAGCTCTAGTGCCTACCTTTAAGGAATGTGGGAAGGTAAGTGAAGATATGATAGAAAAGTGGCTACTGCTACGTGACCTATATCTATTCCAAATTACAAAAAACTATTATTTAATAATAATATACCCTCACGCCTTCCCACAAGGGTCCCCGAAGGTGTAGGCAGAGCTGTATAGGTAATATCCACACACCCACTTTCCGCCAGGGATACATTTTAGATGCCAACGTGACAGATGGCGAGTCCGTCGCCGTTACTCAACTACATAAGCCTTTGAATTATTTCTCAAACGTATGCAGGTTTCCTCGCGATTTTTTCCTTCACCGTAAAGCTCGTGGTGTGATTAATCACTGTACTAAATTTCAGAAAAATTCATTGGTACAGTCGGGATTCGAACTTCCGATCTTTGTGTCGTAGGCAACTGCTCGAACACTCGGCCACCACGGCTCTAAGTTACAGTAATTTTGACAATTTTCTCGAATTTTTCTCAGAAGGAATCTCGACATTTCAGGCTATAAATTGCAGGAATAGCACGTTTCTGCGGCACAATGCGGGGCTCCAACGAGAGCTGAATACCCTTCTTTAAGGAGCTATTTTTCTTACATGTAATAGTCACATCAAAATAAATAATAAATAAGATGTGTCCGGTGCTTGTAGCCGTCGTGGTACGAGTATTTGTAGTTTAGTTTAGTTTTATTCAAAAGGTTCCAACTGAGTATCATATTTCAGGCGTGGTTCGAAGGCTCCTTACGATAAAATTCGGGTTAATATAATTCGAATTCGGATAAAATAGCTCAAAAAGAGTATTTCTTATCAAAAGATATGGTCAACCAGATCGCTAGCATCTTTCGTATATAAATTAACTTGAAAATCTAGGGACTTAATTTAATACAACATAAGGGGTCGAAAGTCAAAGACATTCTTCTAAGATAGCAAAATGATAGCTTCATGTTGATAATATGTATGAAGAAGGAAGGTTACAGCGGAAAATTCCGTAGCGTCCTCGACTGAGCAGTCTCGTAAAATAATGTATAATTTTTTAATTAACTCGTTAAGAATTCAACACAGATGAACCGGCCCTTGACTCATACATTAATAATTATATGATTATTAACTCAACGCCCAGTTACTTTGCGGTCACGTTTGCGGCGGGTGCCAGAGCTTGCGTTACATTAAACATGCATCACAGCTACCTAGCCAGCCTTGTAATTAAATATTGTAGTGATTCCCATGACCACTTCAAAATTATATAATTGCGTTGATGTGGTTGAAGCGAAAGAGGGCTGTGAGTCTAGATAGAAAGGGCTCTCTACTCTCTCTGCATACCCGGCTCGGCACTCGGCGTGTTAATATTAATGAATGCATAATGACGTTGTTATTTATTAAGGATGACGTAAACGATAAATTAATGCATCTTCATATCTTCACGCCTTCCCACAATGGTCTCCAAAGGGGTAGATAGGGGTGTGTACTGTACACAACCACTTTTCGCTGCAGATATATTTTTGAAAATACTTCTCAATGGCATTCCATTTTTGTTTAATTTGGTTTCCGCCCAATGTTTATTCCTTCACCGTAAAAAACTCCTGGTGTGATACGTACGGATACGGAGACGTGAAAAAGGTTTTAACTACCCCTATAGTTATAAATGACGAGGAGTTAAACCTTGTGGATTCAACAGTCTTCCTTGGAGTCACATTGGATCACAAACTGCAATGGGGACCCCACATTAATGGATTGGCGAATAGACTCAGCTCTGCAGCATTCGCGGTAAGAAAAATTAGACACTTGACTGATATCAACACAGCTCGTTTAGTTTATTTCGGCTATTTTCATAGTGTCATGTCTTACAGCATTCTTTTGTGGGGTAATGCTGCAGACATTGGATCTATTTTTGTGCTGCAAAAGCGGGCTATTCGTGCAATTTATAGCCTTAAGCCTCGAGATTCTCTCAGAGAATTATTCAAGGAAATTGACATATTGACCGTACCATGTCAATATATATTCCAAAATGTGTTATTTGTAAGAAAGAATATTATAAAATTTAAGAAAAATAGCGACTTGCATACTGTAAATACACGTAACAAAGATAAACTCCATGTTCCTACAGCTAGATTACACAAAACTAGCAACTCATTTGTCGGGCAAGGTATACGCTTTTTTAATAAGCTACCTAGGAAAATAATTGAATTACCTTTTGTAGAATTTAAAGCTGTAATTAAAAGTAAATTAATTCAAAAGGCTTATTATAAAACATCAGATTATTTGAATGATGGCCATGCATGGCAATGAATTGCTCCTCTGGTACAGATTTTATATATGTAATCTTTTCTCCCCCCACGTAAAAGGGAACAAATGTTAAAAAAAAAAACCGGGGAGTTTGTTTCGCCGTTTCTTCTCCTGGCAGGTACTTTTTTTTCTTGGAAACGGTGGTAACTTTAGTTTATATTAAATATGTGACGTTCAATAAGTGTTCCCTGTGTCCCTTACATTGAATAAAATATTTTGATTTTGATTTTGATTTTTTGATACAGTCGGGGGTCTGAGAACCGATTCAAAGGCGTAAGTATAGTCTTGAGTTACGGCGATGGATTCGCTATCTGTCACGTTGACACCTAAAATAGAACTGTTTTGCATTCCAACAAAACAGATATTATGTGTGCGAAGAAACACACAGCGTTGGTTGAAGAAGCTGTCTCTAGATCTCGCCATTTTGCCAAATTAAATGGAATAACTCACCAAGTTTCCATGTTTTTATACTTCTCTCTCTTTCACTCGCAGTAGCGCGCGCCAAATTTGCTCTATCCTGGAGCGCGGTGTCAACTGTCACTCATAGAAGTCTTCAATATCCACCAGCAAGCCCTTGCTGCAACGCTGTGTGTTTCTTCGCACACATAATATCTGTTTTGTTGGAATGCAAAACAGTTCTATTATGTGTTCTCCAAAACACACAGCGTTGGTTGAAGACCTGTTTGTTATCTGCTGGTGAAAGAGAATCAGTATCTGATTGTAGACGCTATGTGATAAATTAATAAATTGAGATAAACTCAAATCCTCTGTTAAACAGAACAACCAAGAGAGGATCTCTTGAAGTATTGTGCTATTTGCAAAACTTCTTACTTATTTTATGGAATAATGCTTTGATGAAATTAATATCTTTTCAACAAAAGAAACGATAATCTGAGCCAAACTGCTCCTATTGAGATAGAAGTAAAAGTAATAATACTAGGTTATCATTAAAATCTTAAATGATGTCAATATTGTAAAAATAGCAGTACAACAATAACAATATTATAATTAAAAAACATGAAATTTCTTCATTCATTCCTGAGAATGATCAGATCTACCTGGGGCCAGTATAAAAGCTTCATGGCTTTGTATATAATTTTTTTCTTTATTTAACCAAAAGCTGCCTTCTAGGTAACTTCTAGAAGTGACTGCAGCCCTGATACTTCTCGAGGGAGCATCAATATTAAGCTCCTCGAATATCATTTTAATACAGCCAGTTATTGTAGTCCTTGTAGCGGTTGGTTTACCCACACTTATTATAGAGATTATCCAGCTAGTCAGCAGCCTGACTGGACCTAGTCTTTCTTGTGTGGCACGTCTAAGACATCTGATATGCTTTACAGGGCATACATTATGGTCAGGGTGAGTCAGTTCCCTCCCATCTTTAATGTGGGGCATATATTATCCCTCCCTTTCCTTTAATCATATTACATATTATATTCCGAATTATGTTAAAGAGTAAGAATGTGCCTTCCAGATCCTTACTATCTGGAATATTAAACTTGTTGTATTCTAACGCAAGGAACTGGTGTTATACCAGTACCAATTATATGGTCTTAATATTTGCTTAGTGAAAATAATACATGAAATATGTATCTGATATATTATCTACACTTAAAGTGGCACAGTAAATGAAATTACTGATCTATGAAGAATTATCATATTGCAGGCAAAGTTATTCTTAAGATATAATTTAGCAAGTAATCTAGTTACCTAGATAGTGTCAAGGCTCTATGATTTATCTTATGTGACACCTTGACACCCATTTTCTTAATTCAACTTATTACTATTTTGTACATCATCCTCAATAGTCCCTTGGGTAATTGCTACTAGCCCTGGGATACATTCTGGTCGGTATAGACCTGACTATATACATAATATATAGATACATACATAGCTTCCTGCATAGGTCCGCTTTTGATACCGATTCCTCGTAAGCTCTTGCTTTCCTCGGGCAGTGTAAACCGAATCCAATGAGGGGCAATCGATATTCTACCTGCCGTAATGAGACGGCATGGACTTAAGTTTGGCGGAGGAAAATAACTAGCCCAATTGAAACTGTCGCCTTGGACGGTACGCATCGCAAAATCATGCCAAACCATCCGAGTCCCAATGACGTTACGTCGCACAACGGCCGACTACGTCCGGGACGCCCCACTTTCGAAATTTGGCCCCCGAGGCCTGGGGCAACAGGTGTCATTCCGACACGGGTGTGTTTCTTGTAAGAGGCGATAGGTTGGGAAAGCTCTTAAGTCCGTCTGGGACCTCCCTTTCTTAGAAGTATGGCCTTCGAGGCCTAGTAACCCAGGTGCCATTCCGACACGGCTTGATTCTGAGACTCCTTTATCTTTTTAACATGGCCCCCGAGGCCAGGTAAAACAGTTGTCATTCAGGGACGGATCCGTTTCTTGAGAGGCGGTCGGCTCTGACACTTAATCTCATCAGTGAGATAGTCAGAGAGTGGTGCCTAAGTGATCTGTTAACTCCAATAGTCTGGTAGTTAGGTTTAGGAGGACACTAGATTGAGTACCGCATTAACCCTACAACACTCTAATAACATTTTGTTGCCCACCACAATCTGAGTATTCAAGAGAAGGCTATGTATGCTTTGCTTGTCTTATTGCTCCAGACATAGCCAACTTCTCCCACTGGCTTAAATGCCAATAAAACTGATATTGCCAGGCTAATGAAAGGTAATATTCATTCAGCTGAGCACTCCAGCCCACATCTGCTGCATATGTGGTATGAAAGCGAGTTATTGGTGACTTGTATGGTGCAATAGCATTGTGATCTATGGCATCTTGCCAGCATCTCAGCTTCTGGTACACAAGATAGGGTAGTAATAGTATTTGTCCAGGTTTACCTTTGGTGACAAAGTGCTCACCCTACTACTTCATTTTGTAGTAAGCAGATTGGTAAAGTCCGGCTTTATAAATTCTGTAACTGAGTTACTTAGAGACTTTCTGGACATCTATGTGCCAGCCATGGGCTGCCAAAGGCTGCAGTTTCTGAAAACTGGGAAACTAAATTGACTTGCTCTAGTAGCCAAGTAAAACATTATCTAAGTTAGCATGTACCCTGCTACCTTAACAGTACAATTCTGCTGCCAGGTAGTTAGTTTCTACTGCTATGAAGTCCGCAGCCTGACTGTATATTATACTCTCACCATTATACTTCCCATAGGTTGAATATGGACCTTGAATGCTATCTGCGTTCTTAACTATGAATAACTTAAACTTGGACAGGTTTCATGTCTCTGTAAGATCTTTGCTTCTTTAATATTGTTTTTGTCATTTCAGAGTACAGCTCTATTTAAAAACAAACTTGTTTCTCTACTTTATATCTTTCCAAACAAACTTTGTTACAATATTGTATAAGAGTCTTAGTGAAGGGTATAAGACTTGCTATTATGAACTTCAGAATGAATTCATACTGTAGCTCTTTGGTTGGCTTAAGAAGCGCAACCTCCCTGAAGTTCTCATGTAAGCATGTAAGCTCTAGTGTTATTGGGATATTTTCCCCTTGACTTACAACCTCTAAGCCCACTTAAAAAGTCATCTCTCACCTCTATTCAAATCTCAGTTCTGATCTCTGGGATTCCTTCTGGATCTTAGGTATTCTGGTGCATTTATGCATGTACATGTGTATGCAATTATTGTAAATAGTATATAATATATCCTCACGCCTTCCCACAAGGGTCCCCGAAGGGGTAGGCAGAGGTGTATAGGTAATACCCACACACCCACTTTCCGCCAGAGGTATATTAGGTGCCAACGTGACAGATGGCGAGTCCATCGCCTTTACATTTATTGATTAAGGATTTTATCCCCTTCTGTCTATCACTCCTTGGTTAAGCTAAGTTAAGTTTGGAGCTTATGTCTGACAGGGATGCTCTAACCTTCTTACAGTAAATTCATACATAAATATCATTAAAGAACATTTTAACTTCTTTTTATCTTCACTCCGTCCCAAAAGGGGTAGGCAGAAGTGTGTAGCAAAAACCTGCTCACCCTCTTTCCTACAGACATGTATTTTCTACTTTAGGTGCCAATGTGACAGATGGCAAGTACATTGTCATTACTTAAACCACAATTATATATACACCTTTCAATTTCTTCTCAAACATATGAAGGATCCTCCCAATATTTCCCTTCACCATAAATCGACTGATTGATGAATCACTGTACTTAAGCGTGGACAAGCTAATTGGGACAGTCAGGATTTAAACTTGCAATCATTGTTGCAGGCAACTACTTGAACCATTCTGCCGACACGACTTTCATTTTCAATATATACTTTCCCTTTAACTTGTACCACAAATTACCTCCATGTTATTATCATAATACAGTAAGGACACCTGGACAAAAGAATGTGGCAGCTTTCTCACAACTATTTACTTAGGGATAATTCTTGTAAATTTGCTGCTGCCCTACTACTACTTATAAATCTTACAAGCCCTGCTATAATAAATCCTTTACTCTAGTAGTATATAGACCTTCTTGGCCGGAGTTAACACTGCTTCTGCAGATGCTAACTAATCCAAAGTATCTTGAACTAACATGAATCTTAATTTATTTTAAGATTGATTAATTTTAATAAGCCAAAATAAGATAGCAATCTTATTTGCCATAACGTATGCAATTTTTGCGTGCCGGAATGAGTGGTGTTAAAATGCTAAGGTTGACTTAGGAGTTACCAGCACTGGCAGAGTCAGGGAACTCCGACTTTTATTGTAGCCTATGATGAAGTTGACAATACTGTGGCAACTGTAACATATATCCTGATATAAAGTTTACCTGGTACCTTCAGTTTTCACTGCAATAATCGGAATCAGAATCTTTATGCGTAGTTCGCTTTCTTTTCTTGGCTGTTGAAGCCGCTACCTCATCCTCCGAGGATAAAAAACTCTTCTCATCCTCTTCACTCAGACTGAGAGAGGGATCACCACGGTCAGTGACTATCACGGAATACCGCTGGTCGATCATTTACCTGAGCACTGCAATCGCGGAAGCCTCGGTTTTGGTATTGGTACAAACATTAGTACCGAACAAGAATTACGCGCACTCAACTTAAAAAAAAATTTCAATCGAACTTCCACGACTATTATTTAAACATTTCCTGTAGTTTTAAGTGTATAACACTTATAATAACATAAATTTAGTTTACAAAACAAGATTTTGCATCCATTGGCGGCAAAATCTAAAGACGCTATGAGTGACAGTTGACACCGCGCTCCAGGATAGAGCAAATTTGGCGCGCGCTACTGCGAGTGAAAGAGAGAGAAGTATAAAAACATGGAAACTTGGTGAGTTATTCCATTTAATTTGGCAAAATGGCGAGATCTAGAGACAGCTTCTTCAACCAACGCTGTGTGTTTTGGAGAACACATAATATATCTTGGCGCAAAGTGGGTACTACCCATACACCTGTTGGCGACACGACGAAGTAGTTTATACTTGTTTGCCACTGTCAAAGTTTAGTTTAAGGTTTTACCTTTGACAGTGGCAAACAAGTAAAAAAACTGTCAGTTAGCAAAAAAGGACGTCAGTAAGACGTAAGTTGGAAAAATCTTAATGTAATCTGGTAAAAATAAAAGGTTTCCAGCACAGAATATAGTTTGTCTCGCTACACACTTCATTTCGTCTGAAAAGTTAACACACCCCTATTATTATTTTCTTTTCATGACCTTAAATATAATACTAGGCTATGTATAAAGTGGAATCAAAAATACACATTTTCAGTTAAAATATGTTTTTTATGTTTACATTAAATCCTGCAACCCACGAAATCCAATTAGCAGTGAACTGGATTCTCCTCCGTTTGAATTAAGGCTTTAATCAACCATAAAGTGAAGCAAAAGGGAAGTAATTAAGGGAACATTACAAATTGACCAACAATTGAGGGATTTCGCAGAAAACAATTAACTTTCATGGCAGAAAACATGGATTTTTTTGTTACTTTTATAGTACAATAAAATGGGCCTCCTTCCGAGTTTACAAGGCAATTTCGTTTATAATGCTATTACGCAGGCCCTCTCAAAAGCGATGTTGACGATATTCAGAGAAGTGTATGAATAACAAGAAATAAAATGGTTATTTTTGGGACGTCACAATCTTCGTAGCGCGCGATTAGACGCACAATTTGATTTAGAACCCTGACGCGATATCTTCAGGATTGCTACCTGCGAGTCTTTTTAGAAATGAAAATAATATATTGAGTTTGTTTGAACGAGCTCGTATTAGGAACAACTAATCCAATTTATCTGATTAGAAGAAATATTTATCTCTCTTATATAGATACCTCGTTGAATGAGGACATAGGCTACAGTTTATTATCATACTACTACCCAAGGGAGCGCAGTTGGAATGCATAGTCAAATTTCCAATATAGATATTTTGATAATATAGGAATAGCCATGCCGTGGTTGGTGATGCAATGCCCGAAGGCACTTGGGTTTCAAATGCCTTTGGGCATCACTTCCTTGCAAGAATGTAGGGTGAGGCACAATGGCATGGCCCTGCTTTGCGTGCTAATTGTCGCGGGTATAATTCGCGATGGCAACAAACCCTTAAACCCTAACGGGGTAGGCAGAGATAGTAGAGCGCCAGTTCTCTCTAGACTGACATACCTCTTTGGCTTCGTCCACTTTCATCAGGCAACAAACATGTTGTGTATATAGTTTTTTAATAGATGAATTTGTGTTTGTTAGACAACAACGTTGTTAATAAGTATTTTAGTTTCGAAACAAATACCAAAATCATAACACAGCATAGATTATTAAAATATGCTGTTTACTGATCATGATGTACGTTCACAATATTTCCTCCCCAGTATTACGAAGTTATTGTACTACGAAGCCGAACAAATTGACATCGATAGTAATCCAATATGGCGAATAGAATACTGCTCAAATAAAACAAGGCTTTGGCCAATAGTTTCCAGAGCATTGATATTTTTTACGACTATGAATCAACTGGAGGCTGGCAACAGGCCAATCTCCGCACATTTATGTACACTGAGTCTTTGCAACGCCGAAAAGATTTCCTTTCGTGACTGATAAAATTAATATTTAGTGCTTTTTTCCTTTCACTGATAAACCAGCTTTATCAGTGAAAGGAAAAAAATTATATTCGATATTTTAAAAATATCGAATTACATTATTTCCAGATAAGACATTATTTTCAGTCTCAATATTGTAGAATTCACAAATTGTTAGACATATTATTTCAATTGTTTATAGATATTGTAGAAAATCATTTTCATTGGTTTATTCCCTATTGCTTCCTTTGACATATTTTCGTTGGTTTTCAAATAATGGCCAAAATTAAAAACTTCTGTCAATACGAACGTCAAAATAAAAAGCATTTTTTTTAAGTGGTTAGAGCTCCTGACTGCGAAACTTGAGGTCGCGGGTAGGAATCCCGCTGAGGGCAGATATTTGTGTGATGAATACGAGTATTTGTACCTTAGTCTTGGATGTCCTATGTATTTATGTATATATCTATCTATATAAGCAAATATATCGTTGTCTAGTTACCATAACACAAGCTTCGCTTAATTTGGGACTAGTTCAATTTGTGTGGAATTGTACCAGGTTATTATTATCCTGATCCTACAGCTCTATGAGCGCCGATTCTGTACAAATTAGATCGGACTTAATTTCCATAGTCACAAATCTCATCAATTAACATCCATTGATTTGACAGCGATATAGAGTATTCTGAACTTGGGAGTTAAATTGAAAGGACGTAAAAGGTTCCGGTCTCACCATCCCACGGTGATTACACGACTATTTGAGGTGGGTGGCTCGTCACTACGATCTGCGAAGTCAAGTGAGCGCCTAAGGTAAATTTTTTGTATCCTTTTTAAAATGGTTACCAAAGGATGCTTCTTCGGAGCTCTTAAATGTATCAGTCCCTCTATGTATAAGTATATGTTAGATAAGCAACTAAGGATGTGACTGCAACTGTTTTTGGAAAACATGAAATCATAAGGATATTTGCAGGACCTGTGACAGACTGCGCATAACATGTGAAGGTGGAAGAAGGAGATGTGTAAGTCTAGAGCAATCTGGTGCTCTATTATCTCTGCTTACTCCGTGAAGAGCTTGGGGTGATGAATATTTCAATATGAGTACACGTTCAATATAATTAAAAGAGATTAGTCACACCACGAGCTTTACGATGAAGGAAAACATCGAGAGGAAACCTGCATACGTCTGAAAAGCAATTCAAAGGCGTATGTATAGTCGTGATTGAGTAACGGCGATGGACTCGCCATCTGTTACGTTGGCACCTAAAATATAACTCTGGTGGAATGTGGGTGTGTGGGTACTACCTGTACAACTCTGCCTACCCCTTCGGTGACCCTTGTGGGTAGGCGTGAGGAGTATAATTCCAATCCTTGAGTATATGCTCCAGATGGGTCGTCCAGTGCGCGTGGCTCCGCGCGGCGCGACACTGATCGATGTATCGCTCGCCGCTGCAATCTGCCGTTGATGGATTACGGCCGAATTCACTCTCATGCCGCTGCTACTGACTTATCCCCACTTGTGACTAACCTATTACATCGCACCCGCACAACCAAACTATTCAAATTATATCATCCGTACCGTGGTGGCCGTGTGGTTCTAGTTGTCTGCAACACAAAGCTTGCTAGTTCGAATCCCGACTGTACCAATGAGATTTTCTGAACTTAACACGGTGAAGGAAAACATTGAGAGGAAACCTACATACGATTGAGAAAAATATCAATCACGTACATATGTGGGTGTGTGGGTATTACCTATACACCTCTGCCTACCCCTTCGGGGACCCTTGTGGGAAGGCGTGAGGATATATATATGTATATACATATGTATTCGTAAGTCGTGCTCGAGTCACGTTGAAGGACTCGCCATCTGTCACGTTGCCACTTAAAATATATCTCCGGCGGTAAGTGGGTGTGTGAGTACTACCTATACACCTCTGCCTACCCCTTCAGCGTGAAGGTATACTTATTATTAATATATATCATCCACTAACTGTGCCCGCAACTTCGTCCGCGTGGAATTTAACAAAAAAGTTATTGTTCAGTTTCTACAGTTATTCCTTATTACATCAGCTAACTACCAGTTAAAGTCCGAATCACCAAAATCCAGTTTTTGATGGAAGCGTAGAGTACTTAATACCGGCGAACATGTATGAAGACACTGATAAATGTGGATGAAGCGAAAGAGCTCGGAAGTTTAGAGAGAACTGGCACTCCATATTTGTATGCTGCTTGTCCACTGTATGTATCTATTTTGTAATGCTTTTGTAATGCCTAAATAGTCTGGCCAATTTGACAGTGCCAACTGCCAAATTGGCCAGACTATTTAGGAGTCTATAAACTATTGATTAGGGTCCATATTCTAAGAAAACCCATTTAGCCCGAGTCTCAATCATAAAAACATATATCTTTAAGCCTTCCTGAATGTGTCCACAAAGCGATAGGCAGAGGTGTCACATCAGTCAACGCCTGTATTTCACTGAAAATGAATTTGAGGTCGCAACGTAACAGATGGTGAGCCCGTCGCCCTTCTTCGGCCACATATTCTCACACCCGGGCTTATATCATAAACCTAAATTATGTTTTCATTCCGAACGGGGAGAATCGAATAAAATCTGTCCATTGGTGCTTGTTCTATTGGATAGTAAAATTTTTTTTTAGTTTTTTTTTTATACAACAAGAGTGTCAAACAAGCATACGGCCCACCTAATGGGAAACGGTTACCGTAGCCTATTTACGCTCACGATACCGTAGATTAGAATACAATAGTATACGTGCCGAAGTATAATTTGCGCGTTGCCACTCTGTGTTCCGAGAGTTATAGTGTGTTGGCAGCATAATGCGTTTAATCCCCCTGCTGCCAACACAATGTCACAATCCTCCCCCCTCCCCAAGGAGCCCATTACTAGAAACCTCGTAGGAACACAACAGAATAAATTGTGTTATTTGGCTACGGACTTCTATAAGGTGGAGGTCCCGCCCCAGTCGGGCAGCTCCAAATTCGAACGGGAAACCCGTTACTTACCCGTTATTAACCCACTCTTAAAATTGAAAACAGTTTGGTTTTATCTACTAGGTAGCCGTAATAATATCAGCATACATTTAAAAAGAAATGTATATTTCTCAGAACAATATCAGTTAGTATTATGGATGAAGTCACTTAAGTATTCAGCCAGTGAGTCGCTGTGATATCTTAGATCGACATTTGACTTGCATCTGTGGGCTTAGTCTATAAGCCCCGCTTCAGGGGTAATACGTCTCGAATCCAATCTCCAAGATGCAGAAGCGTATGGGATCCTTGAGGTGTGGTCGTTACAGTATATATTTATTATAATAATAATTTATCCTCACACCTTCCCACAAGGGTCCCCGAAGGGGTAGGCAGAGGTGTATAGGTAGTACCTACACACCCACTTTTCGCCAGAGGTATATTAGGTGCCAACATGACAGATGACGAGTCCATCGCCGTTACTCAAGCACGACTATACATACGCCTTTGAATTGCTTCTCAGACTTATGCAGGATTCCTCTCGATGTTTTCCTTCACCGTAAAGCTCGTGGGGCGACTAATAACTGTACTTAGGTTCAGAAAAACTCATTGGTACAGTCGGGATTCGAAGTTGCGATCTTTGTGTCGCAGGCAACTGCTCAAACCACTAAGCCACCACGGCTTTTTATTAAAATTTAAATAAGATTATTATGCTGCCTGTGCAAGACGAGGCAGACAGAAGACCACGCTCCAACTACCTAGATCAAATATGTATATCTCCAGCGCAAAAGGATGTTATTCGACCCTTATTGGAAGACGTGATGAGAAATGTGATTGCTAATTGGTGTAATTGGCATTCCACGTTGTCAATAAATTTTCTTTGTTTCATCCGTAAATATCACGTTTTAAATAGGTTTAAAACCAAAGAAGACGTCTGTATATAAAATTTATTTGTATTTTATATTATAGTAACATTATAATTTTAATAAATAAGCATTTAGGAATTCATCAACAATCATTATAAACTTTAGAAGCATAGCGATATAGGAAATTCTTGAAATTGCACAAAACGGCTGTCATTTTAGTAGCAAATTGACCAAGTTTGTGGTGCAATAAATTTATTTCAACACTTTTTATTGATATTTGAATATCTACAGATTGAGCTGTTAGCTTTGGCACAACTTTCAATTTGTACTGTCTCTAATGTAGCAATGATTTTGAGACGGCTTTAGCTTGATGTTGAGCACTTATGACCGGGTGTTGACACATCATGTATGAGGATTAAATCCAACAGTTTCATTCATCAGTTCCAATCCATGCCTTTTCATACAACAAATGTGGCAAACAAACAAAAAGCCAGCCTAATCGCCTGGCGTTAAGCGATTATCTGGCCTTAAGTCGAATTAATAACCGGCGTATCTGTCGCCCGTTGCCGTAATTATGCTGACAGTTGCTTGTTGACATTTATCGATTGGTAGAATTAAGCCGTGTTGACATGTCGGCGCTGCATGTGGGAGGGGGTTGCTAAATCTGGTACTCCTTGTAGTTCCAGTTCCATGTTTTGTTAACGCTGTTGTCGTCGTATTGAGGGCTAAGAGGACGTTTGACCATGTCGTCCATCTGAAAAGAGACAATACATACATACATATAATCATACCGAGAGAATAGAGCGCCAGCTTCTCTTGACTTGAAAAGAGACGAAGGTTGTTGAATTAACAAAATCGTGATAATGGTTATGTTGAGTATACTGATACAGTGCCAAGGAAAATTTCTTGAGTAAAATTTGCATGCTTATTCTCTGTGTGGGGACACAGATTGTCATAAGAAAATCTGCATTAGCGCTCGATGAAGTTACTTAAGACGCAAGTTAAGTCATGTCTGGAGACTGCGACATTCTCGCCATTTGTAATGTTGGCACCTAGCCTAATTACTTTCAGGGAAATATGGATGTTAATGCTACTGTATATGTCCCCCTTCGGGGACATTTATAGTATGCTGTGAAGATATACACAACGTTTTGGTTCAGGGGGATGCAGCAAAAGCATCTATAATGTGAGACCCGAAGTCTCTAAATGTCGTGCAGTATGTAATATAGCTGTGTTCCGCGATTTGACCTATCTCTGTGAAGAATTTCATCCCCTTCCATCCAGTATTTTCTCCGTGAAAGAAGAATAAACATTCGTACTTACAGCATCAGTATGTTTGTATTTCAATCAAGTAACTCCTGAAACCTTAAGTAGACTACTTAAGGTGTACATAACGCGATATTGGTGCCCACTTTATCATACGGCAGCGAATCTTGGGTATGTCAGATGATGAATAAAAATATCATAAATATAAGAGACTTGTTTGAGAGTTGGAAAAATGTACGGAGTAACGATTTCAAATCGAATCTGCAATGAAGAGATTCGCAAAACAACTGGCGTGAACAACGGTGTGGTTGTAAAGATGAAGAAAGGCATGTTACCTTGGCTTGGACATATAGAGAGGACGAGTGAAGAAAGTTGACAAAACTGATATAGAAAGCCAAAGTGAGTGCAAGAAGAGGCAGGTAAAGACAGCGTTCCAACTACCTAGATAAAATCGATTGGACGCCTAAGATCGGGACGTCAAGAGTACTCGAAACCGGCGAGTATTACGAAGTGACTGATGAATGTAAACGAAGCGAAAGAGGTAAGTCTAGAGAAAACTAGCGCTCTACTCTACGTCTCTGTACTGAGTTATGTATATAGCTCCACCAATGCATGTAATAAATGCTCGATACCAATAACTATTTGGTTTAAAGCTTCCACAGCAATAAAAGCATCAAAATACCTTTATGAAACTCTTTTGTCGCGTTAAACGAAAGTTGTTTTAAAATGTTCGCTTTTTCGTTTTAAGATCTTTCTGTTGTGGACTTAGTTTGTCCATTACAACGGTGTCCGTTAGTATTCCACTTAGGTACTTAAGACACTCGTTGCTTTAGTAATGCTTCTATAATGTTTAGTTTGCAGAGGACTTTAGTGTTATTTCGTCTTATTTCGAATGGGTAATGAGATTTGGTAGTCGGATTACAACTCTTAAAGCTCTATGGTATGATAGTTTAATAAGATATAATTGTCATCAGAGATAACTAGCGTTCTACTCTCTATGCCTAGGGATAATATGTCTGTATGTGTGTTGGCATTATAATACTCACGTTTGAGTAGCAGGTTACAATTAATATTTCGTAAAGAATAGTGTGGATGCGGTTCTAATTTCACCTTACAGACGATCTCATCTACAATACAGCTGTCTATCAATGTTATGTTTCAATAGTAAGTGAAGGTAAAAAACTCCACAAGGATTAGCATCCAAGACAACTGTAATATCGTGAGGTACCAACGGGCAGTCCATCCTCCGGTTAAGCTAATTCACCTCATATAAAAAGTCGGTTACGTGAGAGTATATATCCTCACTTGATTCCTCAAAGAGGTGGGCAAAGTCTGTCGTTGTTTCTCAAATACGACTAAACATACATATGACTTTGAATGTTCTTCTATACGTATGCTGGTTTCCCCATGATGGGGAATCTGTGTTACTCAAGTTCTTACGGATGTCTAAAGAACACGAAACCAGCGATTTTCTTTAAAAGTCTGAATGTGCATGTAGCGAAAGGTCTGAAAGTCTAGAGAGATGGCTCTACTCTCTCTGTGTACCCAGAAACTCGAGGTGATGATAATATGTAAGTGAATGCAACTAAACGATTGTACACTGGTCCAAAGCTTAAAACCACCAAGGAGCGAGGTTGGTAAAAGAGTTTAAAGCCAGCGAAGTGGCGGTACAGCTAGTCTAGCTCAATTTATCGCAAATCACTGCACCTGTACTTTGTACCCTCCGTTCTCTTGATGATCTCCTTCCCTACCAATACTCGGCATCGGGGGCATTGCGGCCACGGGATCCAAGTTCAGCGGCTCATACTCGTCGGAGACGCCACTGTCCGGGGAGTCAGGAACTGGGATGGAGTTCTCGTAGCCCTTGACTCCAACGCGGCTTTTGTGCACGCAGTAGTCTCCAGTAAAAGGGTTTTGGTATGCAACTATAGACCTGAGGGAAGGATGATGATGAGAATTGACTGTTGATAATTTATTAATTCTATGAATTTTCTACGAATTATAAAACATTATTATTTACCAGAAAAGCCGTGGTGGTCGAGCGGTTCCACTTGCGAATATTGAAAGTTCGAATCTCGACTGTACCTTGAGTTGATTCGCGGTGAAGCAAAACATCTAAAATATACCTGTATGTATTTAAGAAAAGATTCAAAACCGTACGTATGTATGGTCGTGCTTGAGTAACGGTGACGGACTCACCATCCGTCCCCACTCTGGCGGAAAGTGAGAAAATATTGTATACGACTATATTTTAGCCGTGCTTGATTAACGAATATGGATTCACTCCTTCAACCAATTTTTGTCTAATTGGCACCTAAATATATATGCAGCATATATACCCTCTGCCCACCTCTTCGGGGACCCTATATTTTCTCTCTCAAGCGCTTATTTTAGCCATTGAGCTTAATTACTCGTATTTATAAATCAAGGAACGATTGAAATTAATTTAATATTAAAGGCGTGTGATGATGAGAAGCGTTTGCCTTAAAATTATGTCGACCAATACACGTATACACCGCGCGTAATAAATTATGGCGGCTCTTACCTAAGCTGATCATTAAGCTCGCCCTCCTTTTTGTGCGAGAAAAGCACTTTAGTGGGTCTTAATAGAATAGCGACCTGTGAATGGAATTGCTGTCGTTAATTTCCCCATTAATATAACATTCTCGTGTATTTTCCATAATTTATATTTTTATCGAGTGAGGATTATATTATGGCACTTTTAACATAGCTAATGAATAGGATATCAAATCGATTCATTTTTTTTTTTGACTGTTTGTAGAAGGTAAGCAAAGCAAGTACCTGACCATTCTGCTGCAGTCTGTATACTCTGTAGAAGCAATATCCACACGTAAATATTGTTAGGCATAACTGAAATATAAAGCTATATACAAATATATATATATATAAGGAATGTCACAATAACTTGGTACTCATATTATTTGTTGTCTAGAATCGGTTCTAAAAATGACAGCGGACGTACGAGAATTACTTTGGAAACGTCACTAAGTCACTTCCTTTCAGTTATCCACACACCCACTTTGGGTGACACTAATGGTTGAATTAGTTGCCTGCAACGCAAAGATTGTAAGTTCAAATTCCGACTGTAGGTACCAATATTTTTTTCTCAATTTAACTGATTAGTCACACCACGAGCTTTACGATGAAGGTAGACATTGAGAGGAAACCTGCATACGTTTGAGAAGAGATTCAAAAACCTATGTATAGTCGTGCTTGGGTGGGCGATTGTCTCGCCATCCATCACGTTGGCACCTTAAACATATCTCTGGCGGAAAGTCAGTGTGTCGACTTATTTGCCTCTTATAGAAATACTTTAAGGTATTCAAAAACATGCTACTGCTACCCTTGGTATTGCCAGCGTTCGTAGTAAATCTCCCTCATATATTAAAGCACGAGAGACTATAGCTCCATTTGCCGGATAAATGAATACTACTCGGCATCCATTTCTAATTATCTCATGTTACCACTGGCACTTATGACACTATCACTTTGTCTTGCCGTTTCCGTATGCTTATTTGTAAACACATGTTAACTTACCAATATACAAAGAAGCACAATATCTATGTATATCACGATCATATTGTTAGCACCGGTCATCTGGACATTACACACAATTCATTTTAGATTAATTGTTGCACACCTCACAGCTTATGGTAGATCTTTTACTATTTAAGAAAATCCCATGCTGGTATACAAAGTTTCGTGCCAAACACACTGCTTTTCTCTGTCGTACTGAATTTCGTCGTATTCATTGGTTGCAAAAATAACCGAAGTGGTTGTGATTGGCCCATCCTGGGAGATAAAAGTGTATTGACCAATCAGAGTTGTTTGTCAG
Organism: Drepana falcataria; assembly: GCA_945859725.1. Lineage (NCBI taxonomy): Eukaryota > Metazoa > Arthropoda > Insecta > Lepidoptera > Drepanidae > Drepana > Drepana falcataria. The sequence goes on along the minus strand of OX243941.1, from coordinate 304,177 downwards.
CAGGGGATGAAGCGCTTGCATGAAAATAACATAGATTAGTTACGGCTAGAAGTGCATTTATTGAGATGCTATACCGTTGTTTGTTTGTAAGCCCGTACTTGTCTGTACAAACTGTCAAAGTCACTAACACCAGAATAGTGGACCAGAATAGTCAGGTATATTGTAACCTGGTAATTACTTGTTTACTTATAAAGGTTGACCTTTATTAGCAAATGTGTTAAGATAACATTTTCAATGATTTGTCAATAAGTGTGAAAGTTTATCAGGCCCCAAGGCACTTCAGAGGTCTCACAGTTTACCTTCAGAAAATTATCGGTTACCTCATGTTTTTAGAAAATTCAATATATTACATTTTGTAATATTTTGAATTTTCTAAATTTTCTATTCTATTTCTATTCTAAACCTTATATTTTCTAAATATAAGGTTGTCCGTGTACTATGTACTATGTAACAAAATTAATGGGAATCTCAAATCATAATAATGGTATAAGCACATACATTTCCTCCACAGTTAAATTGATAGGTTCATGGCTGTCATGTTCATCTGTACCAATTTTGAAGCTGTATAAGTTGGTATATCAGCACAAAGTGAATACTGCCATCTGCCAAAACATTTGAAATCATCTGAAAAACGTCATCAGTCACTTGATTATCCTGCTGCTATACCAGAGTAGGGTACATCTTTCCGTAACCGTGCATAGTCTCTTCTATATTCCCCACATATTCTATGGCGAGTGACGGTGGTGTGGCGCCATGGGTGTCGCGTCGTCTGCCTTCAGATCCGCGGTGTCGTGACCTATTTATTGACTTTTTAAATTGCTATAATGTAGGTAGTAATTTTACCAATAAGGTTTAATGGTTACTCTATTGGATTATATCATCTGTTACGCGAGATTAGTACATAGAATTATTATATTTAAGATTTTCTTATATATACATGAATATCCTCATACCTTGCCACATCCCTTTCAGGGATCTTGGAAGGGGTAGGCAGAGGTGTATAAATAGTACCCACACACCCACTTTCCGCCAGTGATATATTTTAGGTGCCTGAAAGGGATGCCTGACTTAAATATTCGTAACAAAGTTTTCGTACTGGAATAGTTTTATACGGTAACTTCAAACAAACTCTTTTTAACATTGGGTGGATCGGATGTCGAGTTTGAAAGCACTTAACCGGTAGAACAACAATATCCCTTAAGCTTGAAAGCTACAATTCCATCCTTGGGCTGTAACTCTACAACTGCTGTATAATTTATTAGGGGATCTTATTTATAAATATATCCTCACGCCTTCCCACAAGGGTCCCCGAAGGGGTAGACAGAGGTGTATGGGTAATACCCACACACCCACTCTCCGTTAGAGGTATATTAGGTGCCAACGTGACAGATGGCGAGTCCACCTCCGTTACTCCAGCACGACTATACATACGCCTTTGAATTTCTTCTCAGACGTATGCAGGTTTCCTCAAGATGTTATCCTTCACCGTAAAGCTCGTGGTGTGACTAATCACTGTACTTAAGTTCAGAAAAACTCATTGGTACAGTCGGGATTCGAACTTGCGACCTTTGCGTCGCAGGCAACTGCTCGAACCACTCGGCCACCACGGCTTATTTGGATCAGAATTTATTGTCTGTGAATTGTCAGAGGTCTAGTTTTTCTGATTTATTAATTAAGCAGCGGGCTTTGTCTTTAGAATGTTCAGTGCTGTACCAGTTGGCAGGTCTCGTTCTTAATTTGAGTCTGGACAAAGTGTTCGTCGACTATTCAATACACAATACACCGTACTCTAATCTTAATATAAAACTATATAAGATGAATTTCACCTTGTGATTTTTTGTAAGAATAAGACTAGAATGTGTTGCTCTGTAAATAAAGATTTATTGTTCATAAATTTCTTTAATAAAAAATTTCGTAAATAAAAAGCCGTGGTGGCCGAGTGGTTCGAGCAGTTGCCTGCGACACAAAGATTGTACCAATGAGTTTTTCTGAACTTAAGTACAGTGATTAGTCACACCACGAGCTTTACGGTGAAGGAAAACATCGAGAGGAAACCTGCATACGTTTGAGAAGAAATTCAAAGTATGTATAGTCGTGCTTGAGTAACGGCGATGGACTCGCCATCTGTCACGTTGGCACCAAATATACCTCTGGCGGAAAGTGGGTGTGTGTGTATTTATTACCTATACACCTCTGCCTACCCCTTCGGGGACCCTTGTGGGAAGGCGTGAGGATATATTATTATTATTATTATAAATTTCATACACAAAAACTATATCTCATGCAAACAACACAAAAACAAATTATTCTTACCTGTAAATAAAGAAACGAAATTTTAAGTCTATTCTTATTCCATAACATTCTATTTAATATTATAACAAGCTTTTAAAATAAAATAATCATACACAAACTAAAAATCCATTGTCATTTTTAAACTAAGCGTCCCATTCTATTTTACTTACAAAACCCTGCCAGTATCATGACATAAATGAAACATTAAAACCTCCTTAGACCATACACTACAACTAATGATAAAGAATATATTCTTTACACCTATATATATTACGTGTCACGTTGTTTGTCCGCGATGGACGCCTAAACTACTTAACCGATTTTAATCAGATTTTTACACTTATAATTTCACTGCCATTTTGTTGTCCAAATGGTAGTAGGATACTTGATTGACGAATATTTATCCCTTTCTTAAATAAAGCGAACACCGATATATTTCTGTATAGGTTTCTATTCATGGATGGAGCATGATGAGGAACACTCCCGATTTTTCGGGGCTCAATGTGTCGGGGCTTCCGTCGAACGCATAAATCAAGGTACGTCGGCTGAAAAAAGATTTTCCGGGCATGAACAACCGTTTTGGGTATTTTCCAGTGTTTTAAAAAACGCGAGGCGTTCATGGTTGTTGGGCGTTTTAAAATTGATTCGGTTCCTTTTTTATTATTTCCTTGTGCTCGGATTCTTTATAATGATAATAATATAATATATCCTCACGCCTTCCCACAAGGGTCCCCGAAGGGGTAGGCAGAGGTGTATAGGTAATAAATACCCACACACCCACTTTCCGCCAGAGGTATATTTGGTGCCAACGTGACAGATGGCGAGTCCATCGCCGTTACTCAAGCACGACTATACATACGCCTTTGAATTTCTTCTCAGACGTATGCAGGTTTCCTCTCGATGTTTTCCTTCACCGTAAAGCTCGTGGTGTCTTTATAGTCACACTGAGCTAAGCTTGTTCTATGGTAAATAGTCATTTATAATTATATTATCAAATCAAATTGAATTATATATAATAATAGAAGCCGTGGTGACCGAGTGGTCCGAGCAGTTGCCTGCAACGCAAAGGTCGCAAGTTCGAATCCCGACTGTACCAATGAGATTTTTCTGAACTTAAGTAGTGATTAGTCACACCACGAGCTTTACGGTGAAGGAAAACATCGAGAGGAAGCCTTATATACCTCTGGCGGAAAGTGGGTGTGTGGGGTATTACCTTACACCTCTACCCCTTACCCATTCCCTTCGGGGACCCTTGTGGGAAGCCGTGAGGATTATATCAATAAAAAATAGATATGTATTAAAATGCATGTCACTATGTATGCCTGTAGGCATACGAAATATATAAAAAGTTCTAACATCGAGAGGAGTCACAAAACAATTATAGCATTATTACCTGCATTGTGGATTTAATAAACAATTTACAATCATATTAAAATAAAAATGTACCTGTTCAATAACATTCATACCACCACGCTACCGAGCAGACAGCGAGGTGTCACTCACGATTTACAAAACACATGGGGTTACGAGAAAATCTCGCTACGCTAAATAAATGATAATATGTTCAACAATCTAATTTACATTCGGAAACTGAAGGTACTTGGGAACAATAAGAGTCATGAATACATTTGACTGACGCAGGAGTGGAGCGCATGGTCGATGCATGTTTAATTTCAAAGGAGTTGATAAAAGGCCATGAGTTGTGAGTCAAATTTCCTCAGGGACTCCCTGAGGAAATTTGAGAACTTATCCCTTGCTTCTGCTTGGTACTTAAAGAAACTATTGAGGTTATAAAATTCATTTTTTTATTCCAATTAATTCTGTACCTGTCTTTAAAAATGGAGCTAAAAATCATTTTCTCACGCAATGGAAAAGTTTTCAAAATAATTTTCCACTAGATTCTTAGCAGGCAGTCGATTGCTAAACCCGTAAGGATTGTTTTCATCTGATGATGTGTGGGTATTACCTAAATACCTCTGCCTACCCCATCGGGAAGACTTATGGGAAGGCGTGAGGATGTATTATTCTTTGTTTTCATCTCACATGACTAACGTTTTGATCAAATGTGAGGGAGGTGTCATGTTTCTCGTGTCCTCCGAACGACTCTGATAACAACATTATTTTGTAGTGGCACTAAAATGATTATCGTGTTACAAGCTGTAGTGTTTCGGATAACATTATTGCAGGTAGAGTTCATATAGACCTAATTCCAATTGCTCTGAGCCTTGTCGATCGTTTTGCAGATTAGGTACAGTATCTATTTAAACATTCAAGGAATATTTTAGAAATGTTAAAAGACCTAATTAAAGTCACCCATTTGCTGGATTCTCGCGAAAAGTAACGGAGCTATCTTCATAAATCATTGTTCTTTACCGCGGTATTTTTCCATAAATTTTACTTTCATGAATAGTAAAATGGAAGGATATTGAAAATGATTCATTCTACCATTGGGTATAGACCGGGGATATGCGATAAAATGACAAAATGCGTTATGGATTTATTTTTAGGATCCCCCAAAGGTCTGCCATATACTTCGGTTATTTCGATGACAATATTTCTGGTAATTTATATGTCAAACACCAAAGAGTGGTTAACGTGAAGGGTAAGATACCTTTCATCATCATCATATCATCAGTCGACCGTCTGGTCTAGTGGTTAGAGCTCCTGACTGCGAAACTCGAGGTCGCGGGTTCGAATCCCGCTGAGGGCAAATATTTGTGTGATGAACACGAGTATTTGTACCTTAGTCTTGGATGTCCTATGTATTTGTGTATATATCTATCTATATAAGTAAATATATCGTTGTCTAGTTACCATAACACAAGCTTTGCTTAATTTGGGACTAGGTCAGTTTGTGTGGAATTGTCCCAGGTATTTATTATTATTATTATTATTATTATCACGCCGAGTCCCTAACGGGGTAGGCAGAGAGTATAGAGCGCCAGTTCTCTCTAGACTTACATACCCTTTCGCTTCGTCCACATTCATCAGTTTCATACATAAATAATAATAATAATAAATACCCGGGGACAATTCCACACAAATTGACCTAGTCTCAAATTAAGCAAAGCTTGTGTTATGGTAACTAGACAACGATATATTTACTTATATAGATAGATAAATACTTAAATACATAGGACATCCAAGACTAAGGTACAAATATTCGTGTTCATCACACAAATACCTGCCCTCAGCGGGATTCGAACCCGCGACCTCAAGTTTCGCAGTCAGGAGCTCTAACCACTAGACCAGACGGTCGTCGCATGTTCGTCGGTACCTATACAAGATACCTTTCGTTGAGGAAATAACTGAGCTAGCAGCATAAGGGGTGTGAAGGCAGCCAGCCAGCAGGAACACAAAAGTACAAAGAGCACTGCCGCAGTCGGGTTTCACTATTTTATATTGACGTTCCTTGATAAGAATAGGATCTGCTGATGGGTAAAACAACAAAAAATATTTACTAGGAATAAGATTGATGTCCTGTGGCCCTGCTGATACCACTCCGTTCTTTTAAGTACAAGTGGTAAAATAACAGAATCATTTCGACTCAAATTAATTACTCTTCTATTATATATAAGAAAAGAAAACCATTACAATACAAGCCAGACGTGGCAAAACGAACTCAATGAAACAAATAGAGGAACGAACAGTAGTTGATTACAGCCCATTAAATGAAGTCATTAATTAGAAACTTTGTTCGTTAAGAACTAGGACAATAAAAGAGATTGAAATCTAAACTCGACTGATTGAGACAATCTTATGCCTACACTGGTCTGTGTTCAAGTAAACTTCACCAATTATAACATTGAAGCAATCATTCTTAAAACAGGTGAAAAAAGGTAGTCGTATGTCCAGATATAAGCAAATATATATAAGTATGTACGTCAATACAACAACTTCGCCGTTGGTGCTACATACATCATATTCATTAGCTTTCATATATATAGCCAGTAATGAGCTCCTTGGGGAGGGGGGAGGATTGTTATATTGTGTTGGCAACCGAGGGATTAGACCTATTATGTTGCCAGCACAGTATAACTCTCTGAACACAGAGTGGCAACGCGCAAGTGATACTTAGGTATTGTGAGCGTAAAAAGGCTACGGTAACCGTTTCCCATCAGGTGGGCCGTATGCTTGTTTGCAAATCTTGTTGTATAAAAAAAAAATATCCTCACGCCTGTTAAAGTGACAGAAGGCGAATCCATCGCCGTTACTCAAGCACGATTATACAATACGCCTTTGAAGGTCTTCTCAAATGTATGCAGGTTTCTTCTCGTAAGGCTCATGGTGTGACTAATGATACATGTTTGCATTGAGAAGAATTTCATATTTTCAGGAATGAATTAGTAAATTAGAGTGAGTTTCACGATTCCAAATATATTAAATATGTATGTTTGATGATACTAATGACTATCATTCAAAGTCACTAGACGCCGTGCTTGAGGTCACGGGTTCGATTTCCGTGTTGCTATTGAATATTAGTTTTGGAAATATTTTAAAAGTGGTGGCTTATACTGGCAGCTTAGCGCTCCAATAACGTTATTATACTCGCACATACAAACAGTACAGTGGGTGCGGTCACAGTGCGTTGATTACTGCACATTGTACCCGGCGCTACCTCGATCTACGATAACATTTGGAGGTGGCTAATAGTCTACTTTTTTCTCCTTCAAGAATATCTATTCGTTAATTAATCACCCAATTTTCACCAAACGTAATATTAGGTGCTATCGCCGCCGGCCATCCTGGCCTGAACTGAAATAGGGAATAAGTTTCCGATGCTTTTCTGAATAGGAAGCCTGCAGACGTTTGAGAAGTAATGCAAAGACTGATGAATAGTCGTACTTGACTACGTTGGCACCTAAAATATATCTCCGGCGAAATGTGGGGTGGTACTACACACCTCTGCCTACCTCTTCGGGGACCCTTGTGGTCAGGCGTGAAGACATAGCTGTATTACTAAGCCAAGTAACAACATTTAAATTGAGTGCGTCCAAAAGGCATGTATTCTGTGGCACCAACGTAGCACAATGATAGTATGCGGTCACCATGACGCGGTAAGTCCTTTAATCAGTATGCCTTTATTAACAATCACACGTCACTCTGAAATATGGAGTCAAATCTGCCAGCGCGCGCATTTGCCTGTAATTTATGTTCCTCTGAGCCACTTCTGCAATGTATGAAACATTACATTTAATGCAATATTTTCTGAACTGAAACTATTCTTCAGTATTGCTTATCAAAATCCCTGGGTAGCTAAACCTCTTTCAAGTGAGCTGGTTTTGGTCGTCGTGCTTGAGTAAGGGCGACGGACTCGCCATGTGTCACTTTGGCACTTAAATATACACATATAATCTTTACGACTTTTAATTTCTTCTCAAGCGTATGTAGGCTTCCCTTCGATGTTTTCCTTCACCATAAAGTTCGTAGTGTGACTAATCGCTGTACTTAAATTCAGAGAAACTCATTGGTAGAGTCGGGATACGAACTTGGACCGTTTGTGTCGCCGGCAACAACAATAGACAAGTGGGTCTGTCTGGGTACCACCTATACACCTCTGCCTACTCCTACGGGGACCCTTATGGGAAAGCGTGAGGATATATACTTAAGCTATTCGGTCATCTCGGTTCAAGGAATTGTACCTACAACAAATAAATGTCTACATTTGAATTAAATTCAAAAGTATCTTTAGCTATTGTCCGATCTCAAAGAAAACTCCTGCGAGCTATCGAACCTCCGCCATAAGAACTGGTATAAAAATGCCGAACTTCGAATAACTTTCGGAATTGTTGAATTTAAAATTTAACATTTAATTTCACCGCCTTTTCCGAGTCGTCGGCTGTTATTTCTAACCCGAGCGGATGCTCAAATTGTTTCATAAAACAAAGTTTGTTGAATAAAATTGTTACTTGAAAGGTTATTTTCAGCTGAAATTTTTTACAGGTTTGTAACGATTGATGTTCAGATATTGACAGTTCATTTGTTAAACATCGAAATTGGTGAACAAGTGCCGTCCAGCCTGATGATGAGCGATACCGCGGTTTATATATGTACATATTGTTATATGTACATATATAAAACAAAGATTTTTTTGATTTGATCGTCACATGGTAAATATAAAACTACTACTTATTAATAATAAACTGTCCAATGTTTTTGAACGACAACGAAGAAATACTGTTTGACAATATAAGAGTTTTATCGTTTATGCTGTGGCTACCTCGTATAACAAACTTTAAACGAATATAAATCGACAACCCGAGATTAAGCTCGCGAGGTTAGATTGGATTGCAATGTGTTCAACGAATGCTGGAGTATTGATAATTGTAAATGAACGTAGTTATGACCATTTGACTTTATATATACATTATATATATATGGGCATGAGCTGTGGGTTTGTATTAGGGGTGCCAGAGGTTCAGAAAAAGATCTCAGGCACTTTCCATCAAAAATATTATAGTATATATATATATATATATATCCTCACGCCTTCCCACAAGGGTCCCCGAAGGGGTAGGCAGAGGTGTATAGGTAATACCCACACACCCACTTTCCGCCAGAGGTATATTAGGTGCCAACGTGACAGATGGCGAGTCCATCGCCGTTACTCCAGCACGACTATACATACGCCTTTGAATTTCTTCTCAGACGTATGCAGGTTTCCTCTCGATGTTTTCCTTCACCGTTAAGCTCGTGGTGTGACTAATCACTGTACTTAAGTTCAGAAAAACTCATTGGTACAGTCGGGATTCGAACTTGCGACCTTTGCGTCGCAGGCAACTGCTCAAACCACTCGGCCACCACGGCTCTCTTATAGACGGACGAAATATTATAGATGGTTGTAATGCAAAACCACACGAAGTTCACAAAGTATTTAGAAGTATATACTATACCTACAAGAAATGAAGATGAATACAATAACGCGAGTGGAGCTGCGTGAAAATACTAGTTACAGTATGAAAACAAGAATATCATATATTCATCCCACTTTAAAGCAATTTTTCTACCAAAAACATTTGCGAACCTCTTAATTGCGGTCTAATATCGTCACGCTATACATTTTCGAAGGGATCGCATCTCAACTGCATTTAATCCCTTTTTCATGCTTCCTCTGTCATACCCAGGATTTGCTGCCGTGTAATTAAGTGGCCACCAATATCGCATACTGTACAGCTAAGCTATTCGAACATTTTTGTCATCAACGTCGACTTGGCTCTATTTACTTTACTACTGGCAGACTCCATCTCGTATCAAAATGCTTCTGAGATTTACAAATAGATCCACTGTTCTAAAAGGAAAAACGGTTCTAATCCTAAAAAACGAAGTAAATGGCAACTTTCAGAATACTGCGCAGCTATTTTTATTACTCCTGACAATTCAGATCTTGTGAGAATGATATAACAAAGAAAAAACTAAACACGACCGTTATGAAATATAAAAACTTCTGCGCTTCCCTCAAATGTTTCAAATTTGGCTTCCAATTACGAAGCCGTAAAGTGCGCTTATTAAAAAGTTTACTTTGTCTTAAGAAAAATGTCCCTTAGAAGTCGCTCGTCCCTTGGATGTGTCGGAATGTCGAAATAATTACGAAAATAACTTTTGTTCCCCAAGAATGTTCTCTTTGTGCAAAAATGTAAATCCACGAATGACCAAATAGCCTTACGAATGCTTAATTATATGATTCGGGGACAGTTTAGAATAGAACTTTGTTGAACATACATAATATATCATCACGGCGAGTCCCTAACGGGGTAGGCAGAGGGTATAGAGCGCCAGTTCTCTCTTGACTTACATACCTCTACCATACTACTTATATATTTAAGTTCGAAAATTTAAAAATAATGGTGACTGGTTGGTTCGAGTACTCGCTTGCAATGCAAAGAATTCAAGTTCGAGCCCGGTTGCACCAATGAATGATTATGCGCAATGAATAATGCGCAAATAAAATACAAGCTACATACTAAGTAATTTTTATTTTTATTCTTCACTTTCGCATAACAATCTGCTGCGGCGATAAAGTTATACATGTAGAATACAAATACGTTTTTATCGTTTGTATGCTATTAATAGCTTCTGAATAAATCCCATAAAATCATGCTTTGGAGTGAATATTACTGCTTTTAATAATGTTGTCATTTTGTTAACTTTGGAGCTACTTGTTTCATTGCATCTTCATGAGGATATAATAAATAAATAATAATAAATACCTGGGACAATTCCACACAAATTGAACTAGTCCCAAATTAAGCCAAGCTTGTGTTATGGTAACTAGACAACGATATATGTACTTATATAGATAGATATATACATAAATACATAAGACGTCCAAGACTAAGGAACAAATACTCGTGTTCATCACACAAATATCTGCCCTCAGCGGGATTCGAGTTTAGCACCGTACAACTTCTAGAAGACAACTGTTTTCTGAAACATTCTGTATATATATAGTAACAGTGTTCTCAAGCACATAGCTCATCCACATTCATTAGTCTTGCTAGTTTCGAGTACTAAGAAAAATAATAGTAGTATCAATAATTGAGAACTGCAGCGATGCCTTAGTGCAAGTCGTGCTACATGCATCTTGCAGGAGCCGTTCGTTACGGGCGGGCCGTAAACAAGGTTACTGCAGATGCCTCTTGCTCCGACTGTGCTGGCTTATCGTCTCTCTCATCCATTGCTCAAGTAGGTCAACTCGCGCTGCAACACGGCAGGACACTTTTTTATTTACTTACGGATTTTAATTGAGTTCTTTCATCTTAAAATACCGATGTAGTGAAGTGGTTCGGCCTAAAGATTGCCAGCTCAAATCCCGACTGTAGCAATTAGTTTTTCTGTACTCAAATACAGTGCTTTGTCACACCACGAGTTTTATTGTGAAGGAAAACGTCTAGAGGAAACCTGCATACGTTTGAGAAGACATTCAAAGACACATGTATAGCTTGAGTAACAGCGAAGGAATCGCCATCTCGTTGGCACCTAAATATTTTCAAGCGAAGGCGAGTTTTTGGTAAGGTGGTGAGCTTTAAACGATTTGTGTCACACCCCTAATTGGAAACCTAATGGGAAGCCGTGAAAAATATTATATTTATAAATCAAGTGACCTATGTCCGTGTATGGAATTCAGAAGTATTGGGTTAGAAGTCGTTATTAATACCTAATACAAGAAAAACACTGTTCTTAAGGCTCTATATTCCAATGTCTGCGTTTGTTTGTACTCAGTCGTTGGATCGATGCTGGCCAATACAATGATTCGTGCGATTGAGCTCCAAATGGAATTAATCACAATTTTCAGCGCCGACCATTCAGCGGGATCGCTATAATTAATTACTTTTGTTAAGGTAACGTAGTGATGTTGTATTGCAATTAAGTTAGTGTCGTGTTTGCGTAATGATGTCTGGTTAAAACGACGGACTTAATTAATTTACAGGACAATTATTTATTCAATAAAGCCATTCTGTGCATTTATATACCTATGTACATTCATAATTATTCAAATTGCAGACACTTGTTACCATAATAAAGAAGAATGCGAAAAGAAAGTGAGGGACACGAACTACCGACTGCGTCTATTACATAGGTAAATTGGTAAATTCTAATGATGTATGTAAAATTACCTATTAGGTTACCATTAGGTGGATCACATGTTCGTTTGCCACCAATATGGTTAAAAAAAACAGTATCTACGCTACGATATGTATAATGTATATAGATAAACTATGCTAAATGCATAAAGGACCAACGATCTCACTTTTGTCATTCTCTCTCTAAAAAGCGGTGTCTTAGCTTATATTTAAATAATTAGGTTGGATTTAATTTAATTTACGTCAATCTTTCGTCACTATTTCGTCAGTCTTGTAGTCTTTATTTAAGTCAATTATATTTATACTAGGGTTTTCCACTTTTCGTCCCTGAGTCTATAAAATCGACGTGTTTTTCTGTAACAAGGTAAATTCGATTATAATAAACAAGATAAATAATAAATAATATATCCTCACGCCTTCCCACAAGGGTCCCTGAAGGGGTAGGCAGAGGTGTATAGGTAATACCCACACACCCACTTTCCGCCAGAGGTATATTAGGTGCCAACGTGACAGATGGCGAGTCCATCGCCGTTACTCCAGCACGACTATACATACGCCTTTGAATTTCTTCTCTGACGTATGCAGGTTTCCTCTCGATGTTTTCCTTCACTGTTCAGCTCGTGGTGTGACTAATCACTATACTTAAGTTCAGAAAAAACTCATTGGTGCAGTCGGGATTCGAACTTGCGACCTTTGCGTCGCAGGCAACTGCTCGAACCACTCGGCCACCACGGCTCTAGAACAAACAAGATATTTTTAAATATTTACTTTATATGTTTAAGATTTTTCATACTCTTTTCATATTACGGGCGACCATTGCAATAATACGAAGAAACAAAATAAGCGTGCCTCTCTGAGATACGACTCAGATCAAATAAAACACAACGAAGGAAAGCGTAGTTCATTGTTTCTGGATAAACTTTTTCATTGTGAGCTGGAATAGTCGTTCATAGCCAGTCTGGTCGCTTACCGGCTTTCTTTTTTATCGTTATTTTTTATGACATAATATTCCGTGCCAGACTTTATTTGCATTAAAAACATGTTCTCCGCAGGCGCCTAATTCCATGAATTCAAACGCAACAGCACATGCAAAGAACTATGCCTACATGTGAAGAGCCATGCCACCTCTCAGCCCTCACGCCGCGCGCCATCCACTTTTGCAATAATTTCATACATGTTCACCGGCTTATCGTCGGGTATTTGGAACGTTATCTTCCACTAGTGTTTCTTACAGGTAAAGCAAAACCTTCAGTATTCATCCGTCCCGTAGATATTAGCAGTTCTGGACAGTGCCTGCCCTATCCAAACCTGCAAAGTGTAGCTGTAGGAAAAATGTCGCGAGCTATGACTTTCATATGTTTTGTGTTATTATATTATTAAAAGAATAAAGTCTCGCCTTCTATATAAGATCCCCGAAGAGGCAGAGGTGTTTAGGGAGTTCCAAACACCACTTTCCGCCAAAGATATATTTTATGTGCGAATGTGACAGACGGCGAGTCATCGCCGCAACTCGCACGACTACACATACTTTTGAATTTTTTCCCAAACGTATGCATGTTTTCTCTCGATGTTTTCCTTCATCGTAATATCGGTGTGACTTATCACTGTGCTTAAATTCAAAAAACCTCATTGGTACAATCGGGATTTGAACTCTGCACTAGGCCACTATTATTAGTAATTATTATTTTATTATTACTAGGCCACTACGATTTATTTTGCGAATGGCGGTAATTATAATATAAATTATAGTAATGAGCATGGCGCAGGTCTCAATGTGGGAACTTATTATTTATCTCGGCGACGCGAGTAAATCACGCTGATAACGAGACAGCGAGAGTAATGCCCCGCACGACCGCACTAACTCACACTGCATTTTGTCATTGTAATTTTGTAGTCGTAAAAGTGTCTGGGATAATTTTTCGGGTGAATTATGATTGAATGTTTCAGAGAGTTTATTTTTTAATATACCACGTAGCAAGCAGTTTCCATAAAGAGATATATTATACTAGCTAAAGGTGTGACTTGATACATTTTGTACAAACAGTGGAGGTCCAAGAGGATTTCTTATAAGCTGTTTATATTGGTTGGGTTCTTATTCCTATACTACAAAAAAAGTATCCTTCATTATTTAAACACCCTTGAAAACGTTTAGTTGTATCTTAGGGAAGTTGCTTGGTAATTAGCCTGGCAAGTAAAATGTATTTACATTTTACATTACATTACATATCTATTAACTACATAACAAAATAAGTGTTTGTCCGAGTGTGTCTGTGAACCTGGGATTATAATATGTCAAGATTAACGAATGGTTCTTCCTTCTGATAGCACAGGCATTTACTTGGTGTTCTTAAAAGCTTTGTCATTACAGCCCTTGTATGAAAGGCATGTCAATGATGTCATCATCTTCATTTTCAATTGTAGATATCAGATAGTGTCGACGCTAACAGAAATAGTTTTTGTCTAGAGTACTTCAAACGTCCTCTAGCCGCGGTTCCCTCAGCTGTGGCGCATGGGTACGTCGTGCCCTACTTCTTTTAAGACTACAGCCTAGTTGATTATCATATGAAAGAGGTAGGTTAGCCTAGAGAGAACTGGCGCGATGATATGTTGGGATGTACTCTTTTGAAAACTGTAAAAAGGCACTGTATTTCTACGTAGCCATTATGCACAATCAGGTCATTAATATAACGAGCTTCAATAGTATCAGGGTAATTAACACAAGCCAGACCCTAAGCCACTCTTATCCAATGTAAATTGATGCTCTAACTCTCCATGGCAATGTAATCAGTCATTGAGAATAAATCAACTTTAAGCTCACATTACTCTAAACCACAATCGAATTGAGTTAAGGTGGAGTCTTAATTGCAATGCAGCATCCAATTAGTGAGATTTATTTATAATTAATGCATTGTGTTTATTAATTACTCGATTAATTACATTTATGTTAATATTTCCAGGTTAATATGTCCAGGCATAGGTTCTGGTGCCAACGTGACAGATGGCGAGCCTGTCGCCGTTTCTCTAGTACGGCAATAGAAAACTTCACCTCAAACGTATGTCGTCGCTCTCCATAGCTCATCGTGGATATAATCACTGTCACTAAGTAAAAAAAAACTCATTAGTGCATTCGGGTTTTCCTTTTTTCTCCTTGAAGTCACCACCTAAATATACAAATGATTAAAGACTACGCTTATATAATAATTTCAGTAAGCCTCAAATTTTATCCAAACTGAGGTTCTCCAGGATACTGTTGCACAGTCCCACATCTTGGCTACATCCAATGAAAGTTCTCCTGACATCTTTGTTCTGGTCACATTCCATCAGGATGAGATATTAATCGTCATAGACGTTGTAAGTGTTGCAGTCGGGAGAGGGAACGTTTTTCATTAAAAAAAGCCATTTTATTAGATGGATGACCAGCTCGCAATCGAAATGTATTCAGGATTTGAAGTTGATTTCAAGGCGACGACTTAAAACGCGGCCACCAGACTCAAAATAATATTACTTATATAACAATTTCGCTGGATATTTGTAACTTATTGTTGTTGTAATAAGTAATACAAGACGAAAAGACAATGAATCACAAATTTGACGTTAAAGAACAATGTTTATCCCACCCAAACACCCACGTAGCATGCATACATATTATCATCGCGCCGAGTCCCTAACGGGGTAGGCACACTATAGAGCGCCAACTCTAGACTTACATACCTGTACGTAGCAGTATTTCAAATTCAGAAAACCTCAAATAAAATAAGTGCTAGCAGTAAAAGTCTAGGCTTATGCTCTATCAACTTGTTTTGAAGAGCCACGCGTTAATATGTAAATATGTTCTTTAATACAATCCTGGATGGACCCTAAACGAGCAGCTGGCGAAAGCTAAGGTACAAACGACTTCTCGTTTAGTTTAAAAAGCATTTGAATTTGTCATCGGACAGCATAGCCCGAGCGATCACTATATCGCATCGCCGATGCAAATATATTGAAATTGGTTTATATTTGCATCGTCCTTGTTCAGATTGTAATAACGATTCAGCGAAATATTTTATAGTATTCAATCTGCGAGATCGTCAAACAAAATATACGTCCCGCAGTCCATTGAACCGTTTCAACAATATTACATGTTCCTCTTCGCTACAAATTGGGCGATGAAAACAAATATATATAGATATCACAAATTTGTAGAAATGCAATTTTGCTGACTTTTTCATTTTAACAAGTCAATATTTTGCTCACAAAAGATGGAATAGCGTTGTCAAAGGAACTTAATCGCCAAGGGTCTTAACAGGCCGTCTGACACTTTGATAGTGGTCTCGAGTTCAATACCCGTTGATAGCAGAAGTCAGGGTATATGTATAGAGTCTACTTAGTAGCATAGAATATCGTTATTAACTTCAATAACAAACTTTCCAGATTAGCACGTCGCATATACCTACGTGGCTAGTGGCTTACACTCTAATGTAATAGTAGCACTATACTATATATGAAAATATAAAAAAACCAATCAATTTTACCTTTTCATTTAACGTAACAGCTTAGAAACTTAGTAAGTGAAGCCAGAATGATCGTGCATTGAATTGAGTTGTACATCATCCTCACAGTAGATAATACCCATACAATATGATTGTTATACCAAACTTAATTTCTCCAAGCAAAGAATGAGCATAGAGTCTGGCCCATTCAGAGGCTCGTATTGTCCAATGTGACCGGAAAGGCTCCGATGAAATATTCAGCGAGCCGATTGTCCGCCGACCCGAGGCTGGGTCGTGACCTAACTTTAAGGTCACGCGTTCATGTTCAAATGTTATTATTTCAGGGAGAAAATGGCTAAAATGTGAGAATATCAATTAAAATCGTCAAATTAAAAATAATATCACGAATGTAGTCTTGAACGATAAAAATAATCGCCAATACAAGTTTTGACGTTCGTTGAATATTTTCTTGGTTGGTGCATTCGTCCGGTTTTTTCTTCAATGGTGTATATTTTTTTCCACAACAATGTTCTTGGTGTATCAAAATCATTCATTAAAATTACCCGTGAGCTTGTTGGCTAGATCGATAATCCTATTTAATTATGTATTCAATATTGGACAAAGAAGAAGCAACTTTTGCGGCGACGGATAATATAAAATAAGCAAAATTACAGATCTTTTTTTCTCAGTAAAAATTCAGTGTAATTGTTGTGACAGTTTAATAATATAGTACGCTGAGTCCAGACGTCGTGAAGTTCTGCCGCAAGGACATGCCGTGGAGGCTGGCATTGATTGAAATTATGTATAAATTGACTGGAGGTAAATGTCATGACCCGATTACGAGATTTGGCAGCTGATTATCTTTATCTTACCTCCGCCTACCCCTTCGGTTTGTCTTTCTAGGATTCCTGATTGAACGACTATACTACCTAATAGCAGGTACTATTTGGCTGCGATCATTTCTTCACTCCATATGTAATAGCTTCACGCCTTTCCACCTGTGCGAAGGGGTAGGCAGAAGTGTGTTTAACACATCCACATTCACATCCACATTCGAGGATCACAAAAATGGACGAGAACAGGCATAATATGTTTATAAAAAGGCACGGATATATTCCCTAAACATTTCCATCGCTTAAAGTCATTTAAACTCCCGCGTCATATGTACCTAACAGGTGAACATCACGAACCAGCCTGAGCCGTTTTCGTTGTTTTCATTAGAGTAACTGCGGTAATATGATGATGCGATATTTGTTACGTTAATTATGTTGCTTCGTGATACGGTCTGTTCAGGATTTAATAAAATGTGGCAAGCTGATCTAATTTGTTGAGGAAAATAACCATTTATTATGTATAACAATGCTCGTTTAAAAGGTCATTAATACCAAATGTGGAAACATTTCAGATGTTTCCTCAACCCTATGGAAGGCGATACTCTGTAGTAACTAAATATTAGATAGGAGCTATGGAGGTAAAACCAAGGTTGTTCATTTGAAGCCCGGTCTGTTTTTCAAATGATTCTCTTTACCAATTAAATGGCAAGCTAGCATGGAGTCTGTTGGACAGCGAGTGAAACCGGTGCGTAGCCAAGATCTAACACACCATCAGGCACGTTGGCACCTAAAATATTTCTGGCAGAAAGTGGGAATGTGGGTACTATTCTGTAGGTAGTACCCAGGTATGTACACCTCTGCCTACCTCTTCGGAAACTTCCCTTTTTCCCTTGTAAATAGGCGTGACGGCATAAAAAATCATACGTTTGTCTGTATGATTTTTTTTCTCTCGACTCGATGTTTTAATCTTCCAATGTGTTAAACCAAGAAATATGTATTTTAATGTATTCTACAAATACATGTAAGGAATGAAATAATCGCTGTAGAAAGATGAAAAATTATGCGTTTGGGGAATAAAGAAATCACTTGCCTTTATGATCAAAGTTCATTAAAAAGTTCTAGTACGGCGCCACCGTTGGGCTAAAATCAAATCAATCACGGGATAACGTCGTGGCCATATTATAAGCGATTGAAGGTTTAGTATAAAATGAATTGCTTGAAACAACACTATATTGGTGCCTACTTCATTGGGCGGCAGCGAACCCTGGACATGTCAGGGAAAGCATGAAAATAGCATAAATGCAGTTGATATGTAATCTCTGTGAAGAATTGCACAATAATCCCAAATGTAGCGGGTAATTTGTAAGCCTACCTCTGCCTTTTTAAGCAAGCGATGCAAAGGTATCACTTAGGAAGGTTAGGAGACGGTATTATAGGTTTGCAACTAGCTATGCCCATCTTCGAGATGCTGCGATGAAGCAAGTGTCGAGGCGCCCATCTCAAGCCCGCTCCGCCCAGTGGCGGCCGACCCGCTCGCAAACACACCTCGTCTTCGGCCGAGGGTGGGTCGTATTAAAACGAATGCTTTCGGCCTAATGATCATCCACTGTTCCGCATCTAATTAATGGACTCCTAGTACACTGCGCGCTGTTTTTAAGGAAACTTATTGAAAATGGTGAATTGAGGCCATGTTGTTATGCAGAGGGGTCCCATGCTGACCCTATTGCGCATTTAATGTTTTTTTTAAAAGAAGAAGCCGTGCTGGCTGTGTGATTCGAGTACTGTAGTTGCCTGCACAAAGGTTGCAAGATCGGATCCCGACTGAAGTTTTTATGAACTTTAGGACAGTGATAAGTCACACCATGAGCTTTAGGATGAAGGAAAAATAACGTAAGGAAACCTGCATACGTTTTTAAATGCAAACGTTGTACGTATAGTCGTGCTTGAGTAACGGCGATGGACTCGCCATCAGTCACCTAAAATAATTTTCTGGTGGAAAGTGGGTGTGTGGGTCCTACCCTACTTACCCCTTCGGGGACCGTGGGGTGCAGTAAAAATATATTATTATAATGTTTCTTTGTGTCATTCATTCCAAGGCACACTTACATTTTCAATAAAAAAAATTACATACAATATATGTACATTAAAAACTCGTGTATACCAATCGTTATAAAATATAGGTGAAAGTTAATTAAGCACATAATTGAGCTGTAGAGTTATTGGTCTCCCAAATGTCCACAATCTACGTATGATCGATAGTACGTAGAAAAAATCTAAGCAGAGCGCGGGCCCTGAGGGATTGGACGTGGTTTCTCATAATAACTCACGCGGAGATAATTGACAGATGGATTGAAGTTCACTATTGTTCTCGAAAGACGTACAAAATACTATCTATTATTTAAGATTCTAGACCACTTGGATTTATTGTTGCCACTCGAGACGGACCAGATTGATATACAATCGTATACTAAATAAGTACAATAATTATTATATACTATTCTCTGTATTATGTATTAGGTATGCACTATACTATATACTTTCTGCCTACCACGTTAGGGAGTCGGCGTGATGATGATGATGATTATGCTTGCCTTAATGTGTATTGTTTAAAAGATTTTCCTATCGTATTTCGTATTCGGTAAGAGCTGGAGGAATTTCGCCGCCCAAGTACAGTCTGGGCGGCGTCCACAAACAGTTTAATTTAACGCTTTATGTGCCATTGAGCACGTTAGCCAGTATTTAATGGGACTTTTCATTCGGAAAGTAAAATAAAATTCGCCCAATACGTGATTACACAGTTAATAAACACTGCTAGTGTTAATTAAAACATGCCAAAGAAGATAATACAACGCGCAAGCCACTGTTCCCACCAGGAGAACAGAGACACAGGAGAACACCATTCGTGTGGCAAGCGTCCATAGGCTGCAGTAACGCCAACCAGGCAGATGGAAGGCATAGTAGTACTGATTATTATAAAGAGATATGATATGCAGCAAATACATACATACATACATATAATCACGCCTCTTTCCCGTAGGGGTAGGCAGAGACCACTTCTTTCCACTTGCTAAGATCCTTACATACTTCTTTCGCTTTGTCCACTTTCATTATTCTCTTCATACAGGCTCTTCGGTTTAGGGTACTCTTGACCTGACCTTTTTTCAAGACGTCATGCAGCAAATAAGGTTTGGTTATTTGTCTTTAAAGCATTCATAGCGCCGCTAAAGCTTTTTGATGTTCCGCTAAACTATATTGAGGCATCGCTAAAGCGCTGATAAGGTCACGGCCATAAAACTAGAGCAATGAGAGGAAAAAATCTGAAGTAATTAAGGATTTCAATGTAGATGTTGAATGTACCTGCTCCCGAATCCATTAGATCCCAGTTCTTTCGTTAGCTATGGACTGACCCTTGTAGTACTAATTATCTTAACGAAGTATAAATAGCGGTATAATTTATTGTTTGAGAACGAATTCAGCAGACGTATGTAGGTGTAGTGTTGCTTAAGAAACGCCAACGGCACCTCGGGTAATCTTGCGACAAGGCATATTTTTTTTAATGAAATTGCGGGAGCACAGATTAATTATTATTCTTGTCTACAGACTAAAAATATAATATGTGACCAGAATATTTAAATTTGGAGCTAAATTGTGTGTTATCTTCGCCAGCATTGCTCCTAACTCCAAGTAATTATTCACAAGGCGGACATAATTTGGGGCGAAGATTGTTCCCAAGTCGGTTCCATTTTTTTTTAGATATTGAGTGGGCGGGTGTCAAGAGTCCAAGATTAAAATTAGAGCGCTCGCCATTGAATGGCCGACCCAAATGGTTTTGTCGGAACTTGGACTTCGCGCGCTACGAGCTTTAAAGCTGTGATTATTTATAAGCGAGCGTTTATTTATAATTTATTACTTTTGATCCTCTGCATTTGTTTACTTAGTGATTATTTTGCCGCTTTATTAAAAAGAAACCTGCATATTTTTGGGAAGAAATTCAGTAGCGTACGTATAGTCGTGCTTGAGCAACGGCGATGGACTCGCCATCTGTCACGTTGGCACCTAAAATATATGTCGGAAAGTGTATATATACTCACTACCAGTGCATCCTCTTGAGGAGCTTTACGAAAACTTTTAATCCAAGCCCACAACACTGTTACGACGATCCGCGATAATCTGAAATATTTTTATATTATGTAATAGCTATTACGTTGTTACATATAGCTCAACAAAATGTACATAATACCTAATATAATAATTCAAAATAGTAAACCGGAAGATCGTCGTCATAAATAACTTTGGTCCCGTCGTTGGAACTCATGCTCAACTTTTAAACGAACACCAGCCGTGTAGCCTTAATTAAGCGACCGCCCCTGCCGGTATTATAATCACCTTTTGCCTTCGAGACATTTTAAACATCCCCTCTGCAAGTGCGTTAAAATAAGGGCGGGATCACAGCGCGAAACATATCGGCCGCTATGGCTTGCACTGATTCCATATTTGAATTAACTCACAGTGAGACTAATTGACGAATATATCTTGCGACACTAAGGTATATCTCTGCGGTACATATATATAACGTCAGACATTCAAACTATAAAATTATTGTATGAAAGGCATAGTGTGTTTAAATGTATACACATTACGGCCTTTGTTTATACTATATGGAATAATACAAGTTAAAATGAACTCCACAGACACGCAGTGTAACTCGGCCTTTACAACCTTACTGAAAATGCTGAAATCCTGTTTTTTACAACATTGAAGCAAATGAGGTCGGCAGGAACGCTTTGTATCCCCCTGAAGCCGTCTGTCACACTTTCCTCATTAAGGAAAAAATATAAAAGATCTTTTTTCATAACACGAACGAGTTAGTAGTGAAATATACATTTGTTTCGTTGTGTCAGACGAGGCTGAGCCAAGTATTCCAGGTGTCTGTTAGGATACCGTTTGAGCTGATTTAATTATAAAATATGCACCGATTTGTGCACCAAATATCTCATAAGAGGCAGCGGGTAATTGGTGAAAACACTAGGTAATTCAAAATTCTAGGTACGCTGAGTTTAAGTCAGTCGTGTAAGCAACGGTCACTATGTTGACTGCCGGGACTAATTCCATTACAAGGCGCTCCTTGCTGCCGCGACGCTACAGGACTACTACTATTCTGACTAACGATTATAAACTACTTTTATTTCTTACTACTGGTGACCCTCGGCTTTGCTTCAGGTGGAAAAATTTAAATCTGGAATACGATCGCAGCGCCACCCAATGGATCCATTTAATTAGACTAAAATTAAGCCTTATTTTTTTTTTAAACACTGATGAAAAGTGTTTTCAATTCCATGCCTTTTGACAAAATACGAAACATTTTTGTACTCGCTTCTTTTGTTCTAAAAGATATACCTAATATTAGTTTTACTAGAATATCTAAATGGTACAAACATCGGTGTGTTACAATTTTATGATATAAATATAGACGTAGATTTATCTTATTATTAGATATAGGTACTAGTGAAACATCCAACTGTGGTTTCTTACTGCGCAGCTGCGGCGCAATGCTACGTATGTACACCTTTTTAAAGTATCTAATAGTAGCTTCTGTCTAAAAGAAAAAATATATAGATATATATCCTCACGCCTTCCCACAAGGGTCCCCGAAGGGGTAGGCAGAGGTGTATAGGTAATACCCACACACCCACTTTCCGCCAGAGGTATATTAGGTGCCAACGTGATAGATGGCGAGTCCATCGCCGTTACTCAAAGAAAAGGTATTGATATTTCCAATCGATCCTCCACATCACCCCGCACAAGGAGGTCAGGTTACTAAGCATCCGAGCTTTATCCCAGAGTGCCTCGCTACATCACTTCTACACTTAGCGACTCACTTTAATACGATTTTACCTCCAACAATAGTATAGCATCCATTGTACAGTTTTCGTGACCTGTTCGATGTTTCGTTCGGGATTACAAGGCTTTCAAAGAGCGGCTTAGTATTGGAGAGTCACGGCTTTTGTTATAGCAATCCACCGTACATCCTCACACGAAGGGTCGCCATATATTGGAGTTTGCTTGATTTTCTTATAATACATAACCATACCTCGTCCATGATCAATTCATGTAGATACGAATATTATTTTGATATTTTATGAAAGAGCCGTGGTGGCCGAGTGGTTCGAGCAGTTGCCTGCGACACAAAGATCGCAAGTTCGAATCCCGACTGTATCAATGAGTTTTTCTGAACTTAAGTACAGTGATTAGTGACACCACGAGCCATTTCGCCACAAGGTATTATTAATATATGAAGCTAAGCTATTCATATTAAAGGCTATGAAATTGGCAATATATCAGGTCAATATCAGGTCGGCAACGGCGGTAGGTAGGGGTTAGCAACTTTACGGTTCCCACTTACATCGGACGAGGTGTATGCTTGTCAGCTTAGTAGTTTGTTTTGATATTGTGTACAACCATATATATAGCCCACATTAAAGGATATAGACGCAAAATTCGACACTACGAAACATAAGTACTTAAAACTAGGTCACTTTGTGCTTACGACGACGATTTATATACTTCGGCGTCATTGGTTTTAACTTACGATATGATTAATAGCGATGAGTCTGTCCAATAAACACGGTCGTTGACCTACAAATAAAATTCAATTGCTTACCACCATTGGCGCTGCCTTGAAATGATTATCCATTTTATGTCAATGTTGCAAGTCGCTTGCAGAGGCCTAGGGGGCCTCTTGTCCTTAACATAGCAATAATGTCGCCATACATTATTAAAAACTCTTAAGATGTGGGCCAATGAAACTCTTGAAAGAGATTCCACATAATATTTAAATATTTACCCGAAGCACTTCGACTCTCGTTCGCGAATTACGAGAGCCACGTTCTCTTCAATGTTCCTTCAACCTAATTTCCTTGAAAAGCGGCACCGCAGAATTCGATTCTAGAGCGTTTTCCGCTCGCTGGCAGCGGGTTTGATTTTATTACAACCATTCGTTTCCTTAGACGATTCGTTTACGTAAACCTTTTTAGTGGCTTTCTGCTGGAGTGTTCGCCGTCGTGACGCGCGGCGCTGAGCGAGTGATCTATTATTGCTTAGCGGTGGCGTACAAGTTGGCGATCTTATCAGCTTACTCCACTTATCTCGTACATTTATGGTACGTTCTGCCTGTAGCTGAACATCACTAGGCAGTCTCGAGCCTACTATTTTAGGGTTCTATTGGAACTATCAAATAAACTCCGAATTACATACATTTATTTGCTCCAATTTGGCGTGTAGGTAACGTAACTTATAGAATATTGAATATATTTGAAGTTACATTTTTGGAGCTGGATATATGGAGAATAATAAACAAAAACCAAACAAATCATCCAACAATCAGGTAAGTTTTTGGTAGCAAATGGCTACCAAAAACTTTTTCTTCTTGTCTAAGGGGATAAGATTTTTTTTATAGAATAGAATATGTATATTCACGCCTCCCTTGTAGGGTGTCAGATGAAGTAGGCAAGGGCGTGTAGGTAGTTCCCACACACCCACTTTCAGCCAGTCAGGTAGGTATATATTTTAGGTGCCAACGTGACATGAGGAGTCCATCGCCTTAACTCAAGCACAGCTTCATATTGTTTGAATTTATTCTTCAACGTATGCAGTTTTCTGTCGATATTTACCTTCGCCGTAAAGCTCGTGGTTTGACTAACACTGTACTTAAGTTCAGAAAAACTCATTGGTACAGTCGGGATACGCAATCTTTGTGTTTCAGATGTCTAATCAATCCACCATGGCTTGCAAAAGAGAATAGTTCCCTATTACAAAAGAAAATATAAAAACGTAATCAGATAGTCAAACCAAGGTAGGCTTAGGAAAATTCACTCGCAACATTAAAGTTCTATAAATAAGTAAATATTTAATAAGGAAAAAAATCTGGGCAACCTTTATAATCAAGGGGATAAAAAATAGACTCTATAAAGAGTTTATGTTGTAAGTTTGAAATAAAAGGCTTGGGGCTTGGTAAGAATAATGGACAAAAAGAAAAGGATTTATTTAAAAAATTGAACCTACTTTACGAAAAATATTAAAGAACACTACTTCGAAGTGAAATTAACTCTCGCAAAACACCAAACACATTAGAATCATTGTGATGACAGATAATAATTATTATAATAATAATCCTCAAACAATAATTAAGTGCGTATGGAACGACCGTTACGTAAATAAAACCCACAGTGTACACGCGAATATAGTATTTAATTACATTGCCCATATCACTAAACCAAATTATTAATCACTAGACGATGTTAGACGAGACTAATCAATAACCACATCACATGTGTTTTATTACATCTGTTATATGTTGACTATACTTTTGAATATTATGGCACTGTACAGGCATTCAAGTACCGCGTTACGAATGATACAAGCAAATGCCTATTTTTTGGCATTCTGGTAGACAATCAACGTTGATGTTTGTTCAATCCTGACTTGGATGCGTCGCATCTTCTAATTATAACGATATATTTCTTCATAGAATAGTTTGCGTTAATATTTGTGTGAAATTTACCGTTATACATATATATCGCTCGTATATAAACGTATAAATGATACGATATACAGATCACTGAATAGAACCTTACTGAACAAAATGATCGGAGTAATACCCTACCGCCACAATTGGTGCTGTACTCTCTCTGCCTACCCCGTAAGGGACGGCGTGATATGTATGCAACTAACGAGAGAATATGAACAGTCGAATACAGTTACGTATTTATTCCATACATTTTATAGATTTCACGATTTTCATTTGAGGTATTCAAATGAGAATCGCGACGTCTAAAGTCGAGTCTAAAGCTTCGGGCATAATGAACGTGTCAAGCAATTCACATCCAATTATGAACTTAAAAATAATTAATAGAAGTAAAACACGTAAGATAATGTGGAATGGTTACAATCGTATATAACAGATCTGTTCTTTGCTTACTTAAAATAACTTTTGATCGAGCAATTGAGCTGCATATATTTGAGTGCTGAAAGCCGGCAGGCATATATGAAACGATGCCTTGGCTATCTACGTACATATCTACGTAGGCTTCATATATGTACACTAGTTTGGCGTTCAAATTTGTAAAACAAAGTAAAATTGATGATGATGATGATGATACTACCTATTTAAAGAAACAATTGATATAATATTTTCATGTTTCCGATTAACTTTTCGTATCTAATTTTAATGTCAATATTTTCAACAGAACTATGATTGCAATAGTTAAGGTTGATTTAATAGAAACAAAACGAGTAGTAGAGTGCTAACATTGGGTAGTAGAATATGCTCAGCTAGGATGGTAGGAACTTTGTCAACATATCAAGAGATCCCGGAACCATTTATAATGAGAGAAACATTTGTATTAACAATAATTATAATTAATTAAGTACTCGAGATACGTTACATACCACAAAGCGTATATATTTGTAATTTATTGAAAAAGCTCCGTTATCCTATCGTATAAAGAAACCGCTTGGGCGTGTCAATCGTGGAAAAACTTCAGACGAATTGCGGTGACAATGGCGTCATCTCCACGGTCTTCGGTGCTGCAGTTGCAGCAGACGTCACCACTGTGGGTGGCAGGAGCAGCGAGCTGGTGGGGATCTTGCTGTGCTTGCTGCCGGCCCCCACTCGCAGCATGCCTCGCTTGGCTGCTATGGCTATCAGCACTATCACTGATAATGTGAAAGATAACACCTGTAAACAAATGACGTTATTTTGAGAACAATGTCACTTATCATACTGACAGTGGCTATGCAAACAGGAATCTTCTCAAATAGATAGTAATCTTGTTAGTGGCATAACATATATTTGCACAAAACGCAATTTGTTATTTATTCATTACATTATTTATCTTTATATAAAAACATGTTCACGGTGAAGGAAAACGTTGAACGGAAATCTGCATACGTTCGGGAAGAAATACATCGTACATGAAATTTGTATATTTTCTTCTCAAAAGTGCTAGAGTAACGGCGATGGATCTACGTTGGCACCTAAAACATACTGGTAAAACACGTATGCGGGACTTACACACCTCTGCCTACCCCTTGCAGTACCTATATTAATCGGTACGTTCTAAGGGATTATGTGATTATTATTAATTGACTGGGAAATCGCGTGTCATTAAGTACTATTTATATTTTCCTACAGGCTCTTAGGCTCTTGACCACAGGTCCTTTTCCGTTTCTTGTACTCATCATGTTACGACAGGTATCATGTTACGATATGCTAAGTCATGTTGGCCTATTTGTTAAACCGGATCACTGTCCAACATTCCTGTTTATGTCCTGTTCATGGTATGTTCCTGTCCCTCATAGTAGATACAGTCATATTTTTCGTGATAAAAAGTCTCCCTAACCTTGTATGCCAAAGGTTATGATGATAGGGTGCGGAATTAAGGCGCGAGATCGTAAAAACAAGCAAGGAACCCATTATCTTATTTTTTATACTTACGAAACTTGAAAATCGTCTTCCTTACAGTGGATAGGTACCTACAAGTTTTTGTATGTATAGCTCTATTGAACACACCGAGCTTCTTGGAAGCCTCCGAATGACCACGGCACTGAAGTGGCTAGGGGTGTCAACACCCTGGATCGCAATTCTCAATGAGGTGTTACTACATGGGAGTTTTTCTATATATCCTCATGCATTCCCACAAGGGTCCCCGAAGGGGTAGGCAGATAAGTGGGTGGTGGGATAAAGTGGCCCACACACCCACTTTCCGCCAGAGGTATATTAGGTGCCAACGTAACAGATGGCGAGTCCGTCGCCGTTACTCAAGCACGACTATACATACGCCTTTCAATTATTTCTTAAACGTATGCAGGTTACCTCTCGATGTTTTCCTTCACCGTAAAGCTCGTGGTGTGTTTTTCTATATATGTACATACCTAGATATTATATAGGTATGCATGTATATATATTTGCATTTCTGGTGGAAAATCCCTACGTCGAGCACACATCCAGTGTCTGTAACACTAGTAACTCATTGTTATCTGTAATCTGACTACGGAGATAGCATGAAGCGATGACAGGGTGATATTAGAAGGCAGTAATTAGCAACTCGTTACGTACACACAACAAAACTTAATTTGATAATGACACCATTTTGCTGATGAAACACTCGTTAAATATCAGTATAATATTATTATGATGTGTCAGAAATCTAGACTAGAAGGAATATTAGTGTATTATTATTAGTATATGGATCAATGCACTAAAATTATATTGAGGACACTGCTTAATGTTTCAATAGTTCATTAAATTTCAATGATTAATGATTGATTTAGTTCAGAATTAAAGTTGCTAATCTAGGACGGTACCTCTCTACCAATCGCAGCCAAATGGCGCTGCTTTCGAATAGTTTTGTGTCCAAAGATATTTTTTATACTATAGTGGCAAACACGCATACCCATGCATACGCATGCCTCATGATAAGCATCATGCCTAAGGACGCCTAAGAGGTGGCCGTTTCTTCTTTATGCAGTCATCACGATTAATGATAGCTGTATTGCAAGTAGCTTCATTAAATACATAAAGTATTGTAGTTCTGTGCAGAAGAAACCCATTAAATTGTGATGAGAAACAGGTTTGGTCTTAGCATTAAAATATGCCCCATAAGTTGAGCCACGTCACACAACTTCAACCACAATTTGTGGTTGAAGTTCAAAAATTCAACCACAAGTGGCCTTAAGTACATTGATTAAGTAAAGGACAATTACACGGGTGGCTCATCAGTTATTCCTTATGTAACCTTTGCAGTCCCTGTGAAAACTAAAACCGTTTACTTATAATGGTATTTAACCCGGACCCAAATTTAATTCGGTATTCGGTTTGTGACTCGCCGGGCTCTAAGCGATACGAGGTGTCCTACCCTATGTGACAAAAAATACGCCGGAACGTTCCTTTATTAGAGTAGTTCCAGAAGGTTGACTCTCAGGTAGGCGGTGGGTACCTGTACCTTTGTCAAAGGGTACGGTGCGAATGTTGGACACGTTATTTTATTGTTAAGTCACCTATTTGTATTATGGAGAGACTGATTAATGTGGATAAAACGCAGGCATGCATTACTAGAGAGAACTAGAAATAGAACCTAAAAAGAATTAGATCCCACATGCTTTAACCATAAATGTCCCTATGCGAATACTTCAAAAGTGAGATGTTGCCCATCTGATGGTGAGCAATTACTCTAGCCCATATTTTACTAAAGGTGTCACCTTAAAGAAATGAGCCTGAATGAACCTTAATGAAAATGTTCGCAATGTACTCTAAGCTAACGCTTGGTCTATCATAGAGGTTGTAAAGCTTGAGGTCGTGGGGTCGACACAATATTCATAAGTATACAGGTCGCATTTTTACGGCAACAGATGCAAGACACATTGAAAGACAGCTGCATTGAAAACCTGTCGCGCAGATGTTTTTGATAACAATGTAAATCCTAAAGGCAGAGAGTCCTTTGAGGTCTGATTTAACTACTGTATATACTCGTATGTCGTCGCTTACCATCAGGCGGACCGTATGAAGGTTTTGCGACATTTGTAGCATGACAAAAGCGCCTTATATATTAAATATCGCTTTATATATATATATATGAAGAGAATAATGAAAGTGGACGAAGCGAAACAAGTATGTAAGGATCACAGCAAGTGGAAGATACCTACCCCTTCGGGATAGAGGCGTGATAATAAGTAGGTGATAGATCTAAGGACATCTTAATGTTTTTTCAACAATAAATAATAGTTAAGATATCTTATTGAAAAATCTAGAGATAGAGATGAAGAGCGATACTTTTGGTTATAGTAATACCTCTCATCTCACACTGAGCCAAACACCTGGCTTGGGTGTATGTTCAACTAGCGACAGACAACCTTTATATGACACTTAGCTAGACAGAACTAAAAACATAATATCCACATGCTTTCCCAGGGGGCGAGTCCATCGCCGTTCCTCAAGCACGACTATAAGTACATACGCCTTCAGGCAATATTGATAGTGAGCCTACAATCGATGTTGTCTGATTGATTTCGAACTAAATGCATTGTTTTAAGTGCTATGTAGGTTGTGGCCACTGTTGGTGCCGTAGAGCTGTGACGTCATTGGTGTCATGTATGTATGTAACACACATTAGATATATTGATTTAACACAGACTAGTTACGAAGGTCACAACCGGAGGATCCAAAGAAAAGCCAAACTACTCTAACTTATTTAATAAAATTATAGTTACAGTTACATTCTAACTATCCTAGGTCTGAATGCTACCGATGTTAGGTTAACACTGACAACATGATTTAATTAATACTCATACGTTGGATACAATAAAGGAATAAGATTACAGTAAGTTAATAAGTAGAATAAGCTGACTCGGCGCATCGTGTGTCCGACGTATCGTGGGACCTCACGAACCGTGGGAGCCATGTCCCGTGAGAGCCATGTAGTATCAGGAATATGGAAACCGAAGTCAGCAGTTTCCATATGTTGCTATGGCGTAACAGACTCGTCAATATTATCCAGGTTGAATTATTATTTATAATGTATTAAACAGTCGTGTAGTTCGTTGTCTGTATTAAATACCTTTAATATATATATATACACCCATAGGTAGTATATATCATATACATATATGTAAATCATTAATTTTTAATCTATAAACTTGTTATTTATTTAAATGTAAAGGATTCACGTCGCATTTAATGTACGTTACAATCTGGTTTATTTTAATTTGACTACGTACTACGTACATATATATATATATACCGGAATAATTATTCCTTATCTTTATATATATATATATATATACCGGAATAATTATTCCTTATCTTTATATATATATATATATATATATAAGTGAAGACTCGGAAAATTTCATTCAAATCAGTCCAGCTGTTTAGGAGGAGTTCAGTGACATACACACGTCCCTACAGTAGAATGATATATATATATATCATTATAAAGAGGTATATAAGTCTAGAGAGAACTGGCGCTCTATGCTCTCTGCCTACCCCGTTAGGGACTTGGCGTGATGATATGTATGTATGTATATATATATATATATCATTCTACTGTAGGTACGTGTGTATGTCACTAAACTCCTCTTAAACAGCTGGACTGATTTGAATGAAATTTTCCGAGTCTTCAGATGGATTCGAGAATGGTCTAGATTCACAATTGGATCCGCTAGATGACGCCACTGGGCCCGTGCCATTTATTTTTTCACCCAAGCGAAGCTGGGCGGGACAATTAGTTAGGTACATAATATTATTATCCTCATTTTATTTGCGTCAGAATTACTTCGGTTTGTACTCAGTACGCTAACGACACGTTATACGCAGAAGCAATTAATATTTGATTATGGAGTAACGGCGATGGACTCGCCATCTGTCACGTTGGCACCTAATATACCTCTGGCGGAAAGTGGGTGTGTAGGTATTACCTATACACCTCTGCCTACCCCTTCGGGGACCCTTGTGGGAAGGCGTGAGGATATATTATTATATATTATATATTATATACAATTAATATTTATCACGTTTTTTGACGTGTCACAATATGTATATTATACTTGTGAAATGTAGATATATATGTACTTGTGAAATAAGCTAATTTATATTAGTCTGAGCCGTCGCGGCCGAACTAACAAGTCCCGGGTAGTGCTAAGATTACAACCTAACGAATTAATATATGTATTTCATTTTAAGTAATTTAATCTAGCACTACACGAGCTGAAGGAAAACATAGAGGGGATACTAGCATACGTTTGAGAAGTGGGTTGTGCGTAAATGTACTCAGTACTTCAGACGAACCTAAGGAACTATAATAACATATAAATAACAGTCTAACAGACCCATCATATGTCAGATAGCTACCAAAAATATTTCCAGAGAAAAGAGGGCATTATTATACATTAACCTAACCCTTCTTAACCCTGCAAAAGTAGGCCTTTGAAGGAGGAGCAGATGAATATAAAATATAAATCTTTCTGAAAATGTGGTGTTATCGAATCTTGGTACTTTGAAATAGTTTATTTAATTAATGTCTTAGTTATAAGCGCTTGGAAACTTCTCGACCGATCCGTCGCTCACACAAAGACTATTGTTTCAAATAAAATTATAATAATTGAACAATTTATTAACTGCGTCACAAAAGAAAACTTACATCGTAAAATAATATACAAATCATGTTCTTCTGTTACAACGTCAGATTGTAGTAACCATGGGATTACTTAAAACCAACAACATATATAGCTTAAGTGGGATTTATATTTTTGTATATATAGATATATAATTAAAAACGCGACTTACCACTGATATTCCAAAGGTAGTGACCACTTCGTACGACAGAAACATTTTCACTGTATGTATTTCAAAACAAAACACTAAGCACAATGGTGTATAAAAAACATAAACATTACTAGAATGAAGTGCCTCGCTGCGGCGCAAAACTGCGAATGGAATGTCACAAGTCAGAATCAAACCGCCAATCTACCTTGCTCTCACACAAACTTGGACACACTGTAACACTGTGCACATTGTCGTGTCTTGGAAGGTGGATTGTGATATGCATTGAACGTTCTGTATTGCTGTTGGAATGTGATGCGCGTGCGCCGGTTTCGAACGGCAACGTCGCGCGCACACGTCAAGTAGGCGGAACTTGTTCCGTGAGCGCGCTGTCACTGTATGCTTTATCTGTCATCGGACAATGAATAAGTAAATTTTGTAATAAGTATATATAGTGTCGCAGTCTTTAGATTACGATATGGTAATTTAAAAGATTCCATGGCTTCTTTTAAATAAAGAAGTGGTATTTTCTACAGCCAATTTTTTTAATTTTTGAACGATCCTCAATTGATTTGTTCTTTTTAAAAAACATCGACGGGTATAGTGAAGTGCTCCTCGTGTTCTTTTGTTAATATAAAAACTATTAATATAGGTATACATATTCAAATGTTTACAAATATTGGCAAACTGAAACCAAAGCTGAAAAAAGTAAATGAACCAGTAGCAAATTTAAATATAACATTTTGTTAACCGAGTAAGACACTGATGAATCTGTCAATTCATGTTGATAATTTATCTGTAAACACGGACGGCGATAATTTGAGCTTTCTGAGCAAATATTTGTAAAAACAATACTGTCTTTGAAGAGGCTGTTCAAGAGTTTATTTTGTTTATACTTTAATAATACAACGTTGGGAATATCTTTTTAGTATTTGAAAATCCTTTTTAGGACACGCTGAACATAAGACCTGTTCTCAATATTATTCTCAACACTATTATAGCATAGCTATCTCTGCTCTTCTTGCACCAGCTTTTGCTTTGTATATCTGTTTTCGTCAATCTTTTTTCGCTCACTTCACTCTCCGTTGGGGACTCGGCTTGATGATATGTAGGTATATAATATTGATAGAATTCATGTTTGATTTGATATCTAACATCCAACATAATTGGGAGATATACGTATATACATACATATTAATGTAGATAAGCTGAGCTACGCCTCATTTCGTACATACACAATGAATTACAATATGCAAACTAGTGATACTGAGTTACAATGCTCGTCACGTAAATGCAAATTTGCAC
Source organism: Drepana falcataria (assembly GCA_945859725.1). Classification (NCBI taxonomy): domain Eukaryota; kingdom Metazoa; phylum Arthropoda; class Insecta; order Lepidoptera; family Drepanidae; genus Drepana; species Drepana falcataria. The sequence continues at coordinate 270,378 of OX243941.1, read as the reverse complement.
CTTATCCTCAGTTAATAAAGACAGGAAATCCATATCGTACTCAATGACGTGATCCGAGGCAGACATCTATGTAAATACTGGAGGCACAGACTACCTATTGTATCAAACATTTGGGTCAATACATTCTGATCTAGGATATTTGATTTGCTTGCCGATATTCAAATCGAAATGGAAGTTACCTTAACGTTGTAGAATATTACAGGTATCTAGCAGACGATATAACTCTGACTTGTTCTTGAGAACAAATTATAAAGGTTACTGTTTTACCTGTTTATTAAATATTTGCTGATACAAGTACAGGGATGATAATTGCTGAAGAAATAAAAGCATGTTCTTTACAACAAATTTATTTGTAATCAGAACAAATTCTGAAAATCGCGGTCGTTGCCATCATTGAATATGTAAGACACTTAAGTGAGCGCATTGTATCTGGCTCTATAGTACTGCACAGAAAGTCTTGCGGTAGCGGCAATTCCTTGCCATGTCTCCTCGTTTATCTGGTCAATGAACTCTGGAGGAACCCTGAAGTCAAAGCCATAGCCTGGCAGCTCCAGTGTATAAGAGAAGGGGATTCCAGCGAGCTGGGAATGAGAAAGAATATTATTAGAAGAGAACAAATTTAATATATTGATAGATCCTTAAAAACTCAAACACTTTGTTCGTACTTGTCCATAGTCCTGCGAGCTTCCAGACGATGGGTACAAAAGACTCGCGCTGTTCCCAATCAAGTAATACCCGGCCTGAGGCAGCTTCAAAGCATCAGTCACCGCTCCAAACTTAGCAGCCACCAAATGGAGATGGGCTGCGTTGGGAGGTAGGCTGTAGTTACCATACCCGAACAGTACGTAGTTGCCGTGACTGTGAACGTCCATATAGATTTGGATTCTGCTTAAATGTTCGGAAATGATGTCATCGACGGCTCGAGTCTCAGGCTCGGAGAACGGAGAGGGCCCGGGGTAGACCAGGTTGCAAGGATTATCTGAGACGCCAGCGGTGTTGAAGGACACGTTGAAGTTGCGGTTGGCGTCTACTCCATAGCATTCCTGGTGAACTTCTGAACGGAACGAACGGGTTTTGCGCCATAATCGATCCTGGAATTATTTATATTGGGTTGCCTGGTAGAAATCGCTTTTGCGATAAGGCCGCCTATTGTGCCTACTATATGTTTTTCTTTGTCTTTTCTGTTTGTTTTTGTAAATGTGTGTGTTTGTACAATAAAGGATATATTATTATTATTATTATTATATACATAAAATAGACATTGAATTCTGTATCTGTAAAGGCCATGGTGGCCAAGTGGTTCGATTAGTTGCCTACAACACAAAGATTGCGAGTTCGACTCCTGACGGTACCAATGAGTTTTTCTGAACTTAAGTACAATGATTAGTTACACAATGAGCTTTACAGTGAAGGAAAGCGTCGAGAGGAAACCTGTATACATTTGAGAAGAAATTCAAAATATAAGGTATAGTCTGGGAACTATGCAATCTAAGTGTATAACTTAAATATACTGTACCATCCGTGATTAAACTTACACCATCAACAGCTCGAGAGAATTCGTATCCATCAGGGTTGACCAGCGGCATTACGATCCAATCGGTTTCCTCGAGCAAGTCTCTATCCTCCGCCCTGAGGTTCTCCACCAGCCTGTATATGGAGTAGAGCGTGACTGGTGTGGTGACCCACTCGCGGGCGTGCAGCATGGCGGTCAGCAGGTACACGGGCTTACTCTGGTCGGTGAAGTTTGAACTTGAGATCTGGCGAGCGTATAAATCAGTTTGTTACGACATATTTTTTTAAAGAATAATAATAATAAAACCCATGCGGGGCAGTGTTTAGGGAATGCCGATAGAAATGAAAGTTAAGTAACTTGTCATCGTTGAGCTATTAGAATTATTATTGGTAAATAAAGAAGTTTTAATACATAGATATGTCTATATACTAATAACGCATGGAGGTATATCTACGTACATATATACACAGTGCATATAGCTCATGGAAAGCGTGCGGTGAAGATGACGCGAGTTCTATGATTTTTTTTCACCCAATAAGTGCTCAACGCGCCTTAAGAAGTTTTTCCTTCAAGACAAACTAAAACACTCCGGCAACTTTAACACTCCGTTACCATTCAGTATTTGTCCCTAAATGCCAAGCAATCCAACAATATGTCAGTCCATCCATCGTCAAACACATCAACAGCTGTATATTTGTATTAGACTCCAAAAGAGCGTTGAGTGCGGCCGTCGAGCGAGGCGACTGGCAATGTGCGACTGTACGACAGCTCGATAAAGCGAACAGCTTGTGTGTCCGACAGCGAAAGTACTTGTCGGGGACGAAGAGTCGAGACAAGTCTCCCAACAACTCAGAGGTGTCTAAAAACCCTCGGATAACCTTACACGCCTTCTTACTCCAAGAGAGGTTTAATTTAGGCACCCTAGTAAAAAATTTGTATCACATTTCTGCTGCTGAACTGCGAAAAGAGCACTTACTTTAAATGACTACTTAAGTTCAGCAAAAATCTCATTGGTACAGTTGGGATTCGAACTTGCATTGCATGCGTTGTAGACGACTACTTGAACCAGTCGGCAATAACGACTCCTTCTATAATATATAAGTACCTGGATGACCGAGCTCAGCTCGGTAAATATAATAGGTATAAAATATTATTGCGTACGAATTACATACTTATGAAATATATCTTATCTTACCAACATACCTAATAATTAAAAAATAGGAACTTGTTGTTTAAATAAAAAATCACGAGTTTAATATTTTATTGAAATAGGTAGGTACTTACTTTTTACAGTTGTGGTATGTATCATGGTATACTTCACTTAACATGTAGTGTTTATTTCATGTCAATCGGTTAAGAAATGAAAAAAATGCCAATTTAAAGAATCATCACATATAATAAAAGTGTAACGGATCGCTGTCTGTACATGGAAGATGTATGAGAAAATCAACGCACGTTGTGCCATACGCCACAAATCTTGTAGACGTCGCTTCCGTTGTTCGTTATGTTCAGTAGCTATACGTTGTGCTGCTCGCTGCCGCAAATCTTGTAGACGTCGTTCCCATTGTTCGTAATGTTCAGTACCTACACGTTATGCTGCTCGCTGCCGGAAATCTTGTAGACATCGCTCCCGTTGTTCGTACTATTCAGTAGCTACACGTAGTGCTGCTCGCTGCCGCAAATCTTGTAGACGTCGTTCCCGTTGTTCGTAATGTTCAGTACCTACACGTTATGCTGCTCGCTGCCGGAAATCTTGTAGACATCGCTCCCGTTGTTCGTACTATTCAGTAGCTACACGTAGTGCTGCTCGCTGCCGCAAATCTTGTAGACGTCGTTCCTGTTGTTCGTAATATTCAGTAGCTACACGTAGTGCTGCTCGCTGCCGCAAATCTTGTAGACGTCGTTCCCGTTGTTCGTAATGTTCAGTAGCTACACGTTGTGCTGCTCGCTGCCGCAAATCTTGTAGACGTCGTTCCCGTTGTTCGTACTATTCAGTACCTACACGTTATGCTGCTCGCTGCCGGAAATCTTGTAGACATCGCTCCCGTTGTTCGTACTATTCAGTAGCTACACGTAGTGCTGCTCGCTGCCGCAAATCTTGTAGACGTCGTTCCTGTTGTTCGTAATATTCAGTAGCTACACGTAGTGCTGCTCGCTGCCGCAAATCTTGTAGACGTCGTTCCCGTTGTTCGTAATGTTCAGTAGCTACACGTTGTGCTGCTCGCTGCCGCAAATCTTGTAGACGTCGTTCCCGTTGTTCGTACTATTCAGTAGCTACACGTAGTGCTGCTCGCTGCCGCAAATCTTGTAGACGTCGTTCCCGTTGTTCGTAATGTTCAGTAGCTACACGTTGTGCTGCTCGCTGCCGCAAATCTTGTAGACGTCGTTCCCGTTGTTCGTTATTTTCAGTAGCTACACGTAGTGCTGCTCGCTGCCGCAAATCTTGTAGACGTCGTTCCCGTTGTTCGTAATGTTCAGTAGCTACACGTTGTGCTGCTCGCTGCCGCAAATCTTGTAGACGTCGTTCCCGTTGTTCGTAATGTTCAGTAGCTACACGTTGTGCTGCTCGCTGCCGCAAATCTTGTAGACGTCGTTCCCGTTGTTCGTACTATTCAGTAGCTACACGTAGTGCTGCTCGCTGCCGCAAATCTTGTAGACGTCGTTCCCGTTGTTCGTTATGTTCAGTAGCTATACGTTGTGCTGCTCGCTGCTGCAAATCTAGTAGATGTCGTTCCCGTTGTTCGTAATGTTCAGCGGCCACAAAGAAGCCCTCGTGAAACATCTAAATTATAAGACCTTTCTGTTCGTATAATGTTAGTCAAGTTTTGCAAGACTTTAGCACTACGTGTGGGATGAGCGGAAAGCTGATTATTTTCATGGTTTTGTTGAAATGAGTCTTGCTTGTCGATCACTATTTTCTTGAAGGTGTTCTTGAGATGCGTCGCGGCTGCGTGGATTTAGATTGTGTATAAGCGATTTTTTTCTTCTTCTTTTAGGCATTTTGTCATGAAAGTAAATAATTGATTTTATATATAATACGTCTACGATAACGTCAAACCAAAAACTCATTGGCTTAAAGTTTGTTGCTTAGCAACGCTTTATTGTTGCTGTATCGGTAAAGCAGTGGCGAAATTCATATTCCAATGGAATAGTAGGAGATTTTCATTGCCTAAAAACACGCATAACACGACTTTTTTTAAAAATGAAACCTAGCTAGATCGATTTATCGCCCCCGAAATCCCCCCACTACCAAATTTCATGAAAATCGTTGGAGCCGTTTCCGAGATTCAGATTATATATATACAAGAATTGCTCGTTTAAAGGTATAGGATTGAATCTATAAAACAACACTCACTTTCAAATACTTAATATCCCGACCTTCCCAGCTCGTTCCGCCGGTTGCTATGGTTACCAAGCTGGGGTGGCTCGCTGCAATCCGCTCCAAATAAGTATCCACCTGTTAAAGTAAACAAACATTTTAGATTTCAATCAGAGCTTATGACGGTGTGTCTTGGCGTTTAATTATATTTTGAAATATGATTTTAAACAAAAGCCGTAGTGGCCGATTGGTTTGAGTTGGAGTTCGAGTCGCCTACGACACAAAGATCGCAAGTTCGAATCCCGACTGTACCATTGAGATTTTTTTGGCGTAAGTACAGTGTTCAGTCACAACGAGGTTAACGTTGAAGAAAAACATCGAGAGGAAACGTGTTTGAGTAACAGCGATTGACTCGATATCATCAGTCACTTCCACCTTCTACCACCGCACCTCTCGCCATCGACGAGGAATTCATCCCCATACCTTAGAACCACAAAGGTCTCGCACTGCGCGGTTCCAAAGGAGTTTCCTGCCGCGAACGCTCAGGCTGTGGAATGAGCTCCCCGTTGAGGTTTTCCCTGGAGAGTACAGCATGGAGTTCTTCAAGAAGGGTGTGAAAAGATTCCTGCAGGGTCGGCAACGCGCGAGTGATACCCCTGGTGTTGCAAGCGTCCATAGGCGGCGGTAACCGCTTACCATCAGGCGGACCGCATGCTTGTTTGCCAATCAAGTGGTAAAAAAAAAAAAAAAAATATGGGTACTAGTTACCCACCTCTGCCTACCCCTTCGGGGACCCTTATGGGCAAGCATGAAGAAGACATCCCAACTGGGTGGTGGAATACAAGTGGTAATATTTCCCTTATCTCATACATGATTGTATGTTACTAGTATCTCCTAATATATAGTATGGCAAAAATCGATAGTAGACATTACCTCCTCGTAACTAGGATAGTCTTGGAACAGCATTCGGTCGTGTCTGCTCTGACGCCATTGTGTTATCTGACCATCATGCTCGTCGAGTGCGCTATAACATACTACATTAACAAGCGGTCGACTGGCTTATGGATAGAGAAGCTGGTGGCTGGTGGCTGGTCGCTGGTCGGTGTATATTTGTAATACCAGCTATATCATAACGAACTATCACAATTTATGAAAACATACATACATACATATCATCACGCCAAGTCCCTAACGGGGTAGGCAGAGAGTATAGAGCGCCAGTTCTCTCTAGACTTACATACCTCTTTCGCTTCGTCCACATTCATCAGTCTCTTCATACATGCTCGTCGGTTTCGAGTACTCTTAACGTTCCCGTCCTTGAGAGTCCGATCTATTTGATCCAGGTAGTTGGAACGTGGCCTTCCTCTGCCTCTTCTTGCACACACTTTTGCTTTGTATATCTGTTTCGTCAATCTTTCTTCACTCATCCTTTCTATGTGTCCAAACCAACGTAACATGCCTTTCTTCATTTATTATTTCTACATTTATATATTCATACAAATTAATTGGTACTAAATGCCACGAATTTCTGGAGATAAGACTTCAGATCCATCAGTCCGCCTGATGGCAAGTGGTTACCACCGCCTATGGACGCTTCCCTACTCAGGCATGATGACACAGCTGACAATTATCTTCATAATAATGATGTGGGCAAAGATTGATCCCGTGACCGTCCAAATTAACAAGCCAACCGGCAAGCTAATTCTCTCGAGCCTTCGTCCTTACCTGGCTACATCCCGCAAATACAGATAGTGCCCTATGCCTCGGTTGTCCATCTGTTCAAGGAACTTGTCGCTGAAGCTGGGAGATACCATGACTAAGGCATCTCTTCGTCCTGGAGAACCTTCTTGCCAGATATCTATGTTGAGCTTCGCACGTAAGTCTTGAAGCACTTGTTGGTCCTCTGCACTGCGTAGCTGGATTCCGTGGACGGAGAACCTGAAATCAGGAGAAAATTATATCCTCAAAGGTATATGGAGGTTAAGAAAATACATTGCTTAATTGTATATATTATATATCTTACATCATATAATTGATGAAGAGTACTCGAAACCGGCGAGCATGTACGAAGAGACTGAAAGTTTAGAGAAAACTGGCGCTCTATTCTATCTGCCTACCCCGTTAGGTAGTCGGCGTGATGATATGTATGTTCGTATATACATACATCTTCTCGCCTTCTCACAGGGTCATATAAGGGTCAGAAGTCCTATGTTCACCGCAGACATATTTAGGTTCCAATGTGACAGATGGCGAATCCGGCGCCGTTTCTCACTATACATACACCTTTAAATTTCTTCTCAAACGTACGCAATTTTTCCGACAAAGTGAGACTAATCACTGTACTTAAGTGCAAAAAACTTATTTATACAGTCGGGATTCGATCTTTGTGTTGCGACTACCCACCCAGCCTAATATAATATAAGCTCTAGCTCTAATATAATATAACAATAATTTACTTACCTTGAATATTGATCATGCTTCCCTCCTCTAACAAAGTTTATGAGGAAAATGCTAAAAATGATTGAATATCTAACAACAGCCATCCTGATTTACCACCATATTACAACTAATTCACTCGACACATCTTTATCGGCAGTAATTCTGCGTGCCGTATCCATTATCAAGTATATCATGTTCCAAATTAAGATATTGAAATATATTAAACTCAACGGCTGCACTCATTATTATCATTGATAATAATCAGTGTCTTCCGTTTGAAGTTAAACAAAAGACGGAGCTTTAGAATACCTGCTTATTTTAATTAACAATACGGTTTAGTCATTTTACACCGTATTCGTAGAGCCGTAAGAGTTAAATTTAAGCACCTCCAGGTAAATTTGTTTACCTACTCAATATCACAGCTTTATAATGTTGTTCATACAAATTTATTTTAATACAGAATGAAGTATTTGTTATCTATAATTTAAAATTAAATTGTAAAAATTGATAAGGCATAAGGGTCATCAACGCGCGAGTGATACTCCTGGTGTTGCAAGCGTCCATAGGCGGCGGTAACCGCTTACCATCAGGCGGGCCGCATGCTTGTTTTCCACCCATTCTTTTTATTCCAATAAAAAAATGTTTTGTCACAAGAAGCCCTTTTGATAAATTTAATGTCTGTCTGTCCGTCTTTCCGTCTGTTTGTTCCGGCTAATCTCTGAAACGGCTGGACCGATTTTGACGGGACTTTCATTGGCAGATAGCTGATATAAAAAGGAGTAACATAGGCTACTTTTATTTTAAAAACTGAACAACATTTTTTTGGTTAAATACCACGCGGACGAAGTCGCGGGCACTGCTAGATTTACATAAAATATTAACGACTTATTATTATTAAGAGTGAAAAATAATACAAATATTATACAGGTATGCAAATATATCCAATCATGAACACAATAAAAGTATAACATTGGGGCAAGACGGTTCTGTATGACATTCCAAACGCTTCCTTAGACTAACGACTTCTATAGTAAAGAACACTCAGCCGAGCAGAGGTGGCGATTCCTTCCCAGGTCTCTTCGTTGATGTGGTCCTGGTACTCCTCTGGCACCATGAAGTCGTACCCGTAGCCTGGCAGCTCCAGAGTGAATGAGAACGGAATGCCCACAGACTGAAGACAGAATAAATGTTTTATGTTACACACAGCTTATCTTACTTCTAATATTATAAATGTGAAAGTTTGTAAGTTTGGATGTTTGCGGTTCTTTCACGGCCAAACGGCTGAACCGATATGGCTGAAATGATGATAGCTTACACCTAAGAATAAGACATAGGCTACTTTTTTTTTTTCATGCTGAAAAATTCAAAGTTCTTATATTATAATGTAGGTTAGATGCTCTTTCACGGCATAGCGGCTGAACCGATTCTAGCAGGAAAATTTCCAAAGCTACTTTTTCGAACTCTACGCGGGCGAAGCCGCGGGCATAAGCTAGTATGTAATATTCCTCACGGGGCAGAGCGAGTAGGGTGCAGTTCTCTCATGAGTTTGAGCCTCTTTCGTTTCATAAATTTTACTGTATATTAAAATTAACGGGTATCTTTTTCCGGAAAAGTATTTACGCTTTAGCGAGATTGATAACTGAAATGAGCTGACTTTGTTTGCGTCACAACTTGTTCTTGATGTTAATACTTAAAAAGTGAATCTCAGTGAGTGTTTGAGTACTGATATCTCAGGGCTTGAATGGCTAAGATTTTGCAAGAGGGAGTATTATCTATTGCAATAGACACCGATCTTGTGCAATGCACTGAGACAACCTATGAATAAAGCGCTACAAGTACTCACATTTTTTTACGCCCTCTCAAATGTGCATGGCAATTATTTTCAAATAACTACTATTTAAAAAATATAAATAATAATATCCTCACGCCTTTCCACAAGGGTCCCCGAAGGGGTAGGCAGAGGTGTATAGGCAATACCCACACACCCACTTTCCACCAGAGGTATATTAGGTGCCCACGTGACAGATGGCGAGTCCATCAACGTTCCTCAAGCACGACTATACATACGCCTTTGAATTTTTTTCTCAGTTGTATGCAGGTTTCCTCTCGATGTTTTCCTTCACCGTAAAGCTCGTGGTGTGACTAATTACTGTACTTAAGTTCAGAAAAACTCATTGGTTCAGTCGGGATTCGAACTTGCGACCTTTGCGTCGCAGGCAACTGCTCGAACCACTCGGCCACCACGGCTCTATTTAAAAAATATTTGTAGTAATCATGGATTTCTAGCTAAAATTTAATCTGATAAGCATTACAACACGACTAATCCATTCAAGTCTAGCCATTAATCTTCGCCCAGATAATGATAATTATCAAGCGTGCCCTGAATTAAGCGATAAGATAAGTGATAAGCGACATACCTGACCGTAATCCTGAGCGCTCCCAGATGTCCCGTACAATACTCTCGCGCTGTTACCGACCAGGTAGTAAGGAGATTGTGGTAGTTTCTTGGCGTCCATCGCAGCACCGAACGCCGCAGCGACGTAGTGCAAATTTACAAAGTTGGCAGGCAATTCTGTGTTGCCATATCCGAATAACATATAGTTTCCATGACTATGTATGTTTAAATACAGCTGTGTGCGGTTGAGGTGCTCGAACATGATGCTGCGAACTATTTGGGTTTCATTCTCCGAGAAGGCCACGTGACCAGGATACGTGTTGGCGCATTGGTTGGCGCTGACGCCAATGGTGTTGAAGTCTACGTCAAAGTTCCTATTGGCGTCGACGCCATAGCACGTCTCGCTCACTTCGGGGTAGTAGGAGCGTGTGCGGCGCCAGAGGCGTTCCTGCAATTTCACAAAACTTCCCTAGAATTATGGATATTGCACTCATCTGTAATGTCTTTCTAATCACTTCGACAAACATATAATAAGCCCATATCCTTTTCTAATGCAACTCTACAATATTCAAAGAGTTCAGTTAAAATTGCGTCCATCTTATTTCTAGTTTCTTTTATATCTCATGTGAGGTAGGGCATAAAAGAGAGGTAGGGGATAACGGGTTTCCCGTTTGAATCTGTAGCTGCCCGACTGGGGCAGGACCTCCACCTTTTAGAAGTCCGCCAAATAACACAAATTGTGTTGTGTTCCTACGCTGTGAATAAGGTTACCAGTAATGAGCTCCTTGGGGAGGAGAGAGGTTTGTTGTGTTGGCAGCAAAGGGATTAGTCCCATTATGCTACCAACGCAGTATAACTCTCCGAACACAGAGTGCAACGCGAAGTGATACTTCGGTATTGTAAGCGTAAAAGGGGTGTGGTAACCGCTTTCCATCGGGAGGGCCGTATTCTTGTTTGCCACTCTTTTTGTATAAAAAATATATATTTCTCAGCTTGCTTGTGCCTATGGGCTTAATTAGCCTAATAAAGTTAAAACTTAATTGCAACTTTAAAAGTGTAAAAACCTACAGTTGTATGCGTATATTCGTAGCCATCAGGGTTCACGATGGGCAGGATGATCCAGTCACAGTTCTCCAGGAGGTCACCGTCTTCTGCCCTCAAGTTTTCAACGAGCCTATGTATGGAGTACAGAGTGACCGGGGTCGTCACCCATTCTCGGGCGTGGATCATGGCATCCATAAAGTAAATTGGTTTGCTTGCATCCGTGAAGTTCGTTGTTGATATCTAGAACAAATATTTTTTCTATATTATACCAAATATATTTATTAGAGAAACCGTGGTGGCCGAGTGGTTCGAGTAGTTGCCTGCGACACAAAAATCGCAAGTTCGAACCCCGACTGTACCAATGAGTTTTCCTGAACTGAAGTACAGTGATTAGTCACACCCAGAGCTTTACCGTGAGGGAAAATATCAGGAATCATCATCATTTACAAACAGAGGAAATCTGTATGCGTTTGAGAACCAATTCATAGGCGTATGTATTTTCGTGCTTGAGTAACGGCGATGGACTCGCCATCTGTCTCGTTGGCACCTAAAATATATCTCTGGCGGAATGTGGGTGTGTGGGTATACCTATACATCTGTACCTACCCCTTGGACCCTTGTGTATATAATAATAATATTCTATATTAGTAAGTTGGCGAAGGGAATAGCGATTCCTCTTTGAATACTCTCTGAAGAACATTTAACGTTGTTTTGTTTGTAACGTGTCTTTTCTTTCGTCGATTCTACAATAACTTCAGGTCGGGATCACTTGAGTAAGGAATGTTGCAGTTTTTTGATATATCGTTCAGACAATTAGGATATTAATAAGGACCATAGTTATTAAAGTTAAGGCCCTGCGGGCACAATGGCATCTCTGGCAAGCCGTATGTATGTGTGTCGTGTGGTATATTTTTTACGACAGGCGTCGCAAACAAGTATACGGTCCGCCTGATAGTAAGCGGTTACCGCCATCTATTGCCGCTTGCAACACCAGGGCATCGCTTTATTATTGTACTAGCTGTCCCGCCCAGCTTCGCCCGGGTGAAAAAGTAAAATTTCCTGAAACACGATCGCAGCGCCACCTATCGTGTCGAATTGTTATGTAAACTTAAAAGATAGGATAATCTTTTAAGTTGGATCAAACTGCACACGGTATGCAAATTTGATTGAAATCGGTTAAGTAGTTCAGGAGCCCATCGTGGACTTGATTGCCATAAAAAAGGTTATAGTGAGTCAATATTAAAAGATAGACATATGCTGTTGCGGATTTTTTTTTAGAACTTTTAAAGTGGAACAATTCCCTCATACATGATATTTTCGTAACTTAAACCGTTTATGCAGCGCACGCAACGGAAGATCTCAAAAAGGAATAATTTTTCCCGTTCTAGCAACATTATTCATTTATGCTTCGCTCCTATTGGTCGTAGCGTAATGTTATATAGCCTAAAGCCTTCCTAGAGAAATGGACTATCCAACACAAAAATATTTTTTCAATTCCAACCAGTAGTTCCAGAGATTAGCGCGTTCAAACAAACAAACAAACTCTTCAGCTTTATAATATTAGTATAGAATTGTATTGTGTTCATCCAACCAACATCTTTTCTACTCAGTAATATTGTGGTTCACTCACTTTCAAGTACTTAATTGCACGCCCTTCGAAGCTGGTGCCAGCATTGACAATAGTCACGAGGTCGGGGTACTGGGCTGCGAGGCTCTCCATGTAGCTGTCCACCTGTAAGACGGAGTCACAGGACGACCTTTAGCACTGCGATAGATTGGTTGTTATTGATATACATCACACTTTAACTAACTAACTATAACTTATTATCGATAACTTCTACACGTTTGAATAAATTAGTTCAAAGTGTTAAAAGCTTACGCCTTACCTCAGCATATCGCGGGAAGCCTTGGAAAATATTTCTGTTGGATTTTCGGCTTGAACGTTGTCGTTCTTGGTCATGTTCTTCAAATGCGCTAAAAATATTAAGGTTGATAATGTGTTATTAACAAAATATTCACGGCGAGATTCACGTCAGGCTTGCAAGAATTGGTCAGTCTTATTATTATAAATAATTTGTGCCCTTAAGGGTAGGCAGTCCCGGAGGATAGGTAGAGATGTGAGACTAACCACACCTTTACTTTTCGCCGGAGATATATTTTTGGTTTCCACGTGCAAGGTGGCCAGTCAGCACACTATGCATGCCTTTAAATTTCTTCTTAAGCGTTTGCAGCTTTACTCTCAATGTTTCTTATATGTATAACGATACTTTACTGAACTGAAGTAAAAGAAAAGTCATTAGTAAAGTCGGGATTCGAACGTACAATCATTTTGTTGCAGGCGGCTGCTTGAACCACTCCACCACCACGGGCAAAAAGTAACATTTTACATAAGACCATTTTTATAGTACGAGTACTCACGTAGCCACATCAGCTAAATGTAAATAATGAGCTACCCCGTTGGAGTCCAACAGATCCAGGAACTGTGTGGCCTGGTCAGAGGAGGCCATGACGAGGGCGTCACTGTGTCCGGGGTATCCATGCTGCCAGACGTCCAGCTCTAGGGCAGTTGCCAACTCGTGCAGGAGGAGCTGGTCTGAGGCCGAAGCCAACTTGACGCCGTGGACTGAGTATCTAATGATAATACACATACAGATACATATGTATATAACATACTTAGCGCATATTGTAAACGCATATGTCCGGGACAAAGAAAATTCTTAATATATATAAATTACGCGTCACGTTGTTTGTCCGCGATGGACTCCAAGTGCAGTTTGATCCAACTTAAAAGATAGGATAGCTTTCATCTCAATCTATAGCCGCAATATTATTTTAATTTACTTGAATCATAATATTAATAGTTGGTCTTTTAAACCCTAAAATTTTAATATGACACTAACAATCCATGTCATTTAAAACAACTAAATGTTGGCATAGTTTTTCTAAACCCGGGCAGTATTATTACTGTCCCGCCTCGCGCGGGCGCATCAGTGGGAATTCTCGCTCCAGCCGCCGTACCGAGCAGACGTTTGCTCCCACCGCTCCCGCGCCCTGCGCCCGCTACGACCGGCAGAAGCCACACCCGCAAATCGCCACGCGTTAGCCGCACGTGGTGATTGTTGGTCGCCTTTTTCAAGGCAACAACAATCACAATGCTTGTTTCTCGACGATAATATTTGTCCCCTTCTGGGAAAATCCACAGTTTCGTGGTCACTCGGTGGAAACCAAACGGTGCCAACGAACCGAGTGGGGCGCTCACCCGTTGCGCTCTTAGCCTTGCCCCTTCAGGGTAAGGCTACAAACGGACGGGACCAGGTTCACCGGCCTTGGGGTCTACCCTAGTCGCGCCTGGTTATCACCCACCGTCCACCCTTCCTATCCCTTACCTCCTATCCTCCGGTGTTAGTTTAGGCACTGTCCACGGACTAGTGCTCTCTACACCGGAACAGTCAGGAACCCGCTGCACAATAAGCATAGGCACACTCACCTCCCTGTCTACACCCGACAGGGAGGGTTCAGTACACCCCCCGGGGATCGGTCTCCTAACGTTTAAGTCACCAGGGGTTTCTTTGCGTGTTTCTTCCCCTGGGCGACCGCGCCCCGAAACACGTTTCCCTCGCCCAAAGTCATGTCCATAAGTATGGACCCCCAAGCCTCAGTGGCATTTCTGGCACGGCTCTTAGAAACCGTGCCCACCCTCCGACGTCAATTTGACGAATTCACCCGCGACGTAATCGCGGGTACTTCCACTGCCGACGCAACAGCAGCGCTCGACAAGAGCGCTATCATTGACGTCACCAATGAGGCCAACAAGTCTCAAGACTCCCCCCTGTCCCCCGACTCTATCATCGTAGACTCCGAAATTATTAGTATATTATTTGACAGTCACAATTATACAAAAGCCTTAGCTTAGGGTTTGCTAGTCTATACTAATATTATAGAGGAAAAATTTGTATGTGTGTAAATATGTTTGTAATTAATAGGCTCAAAAAGTACTAAAGCGATTTTAAAAATTCTATCACCGTTTCAATGCTACGTCATCACTGATTAATATAAGCTATTTTAATTGAAGGAAAAAAATAATATGCAAAAATGTTTAAAAAAAATACATGTACACCCGTGCGAAGCCGGGACGGGCCGCTAGTATAAACATAATTTGGAATTAGAAAACGGCAGATTTCATTTTGTTATTCATTTTCGGCGCACTGTTAATGATATGATTTGGTGTCGATCTTACCTGGAATAGATATCATGTTTCCCAGCTGACGCCTCTCCAGACAGGATGCCTGCAGTCAATACAATTAATATGAGCACCTCCATCGCCTCAGTACTCGCTACTGCCAACTGTACTACTTTGCATCAATATCTTGAATTTTATTGCGCGACCCATATAAATAATTCCAATAGATTTAATATCTAACATTGGTGTTTTTCAGTTAATCTTAATATCCCTATTATATTCTGATAATGATACTTAATTCCATGCTGAAATGATAATAATTTTCATGAAATGTTCAAATACGTTTGAGCATAGTGTCTGCATTGTTTGTCTCAAAAAACTATTTAGCACGGCCGTTCGTATGCCGTATGTCTCAATCTTGCAATATTTTTTTGAATCGCCTTCGTTCCTGGTGTGAGCAGAGGGCTTTTAACACCCACCTTCTCTATCCTTCAAGCAAGACTTCATCTTTTCATACGCGTCCACACGATGTTTTCACTCTCCGTAGCTAGCTAGTGATGTGAAAGACAAATAAGCTTAAATTCACGAAATCTCCTAGATACTGATCAGAGTTTAAAACTACATTTGACTTCTAGAGATATAAGAATTGTATATCAAACATACTATCTCCGCTTAAAGGTAGGCAGAAGAATTTCTTTAGTGTATAAAATATCTAAGATGAGAGTTATAGGTAGTTGTTTCTGCGAACACTTAATGTTTTCAACATCAGTATTTCATGTCTACTTATTGTAACGCAAGCCGACAGCTAGACAACAAACTGTCTACCTTAACTGTCTCCAGTGCAATTTCCAAGTTTAGCTCTCAGCTAAGGAATAAAGCATTTTCTCAATGTAAGAGCATTTGTCTCGGCGTAATACGAACCCTTGAAGAATAGCTGTTACGATCAATTTGCGCCAAACTTTCTATCAAGAATTTGTATCTAGATTGGAATGCCTTGTAAAGGAAAATTTAATCCTAAAAACACTCTCTTTGGAAGCTTAAAGCATTATCATTTTATTTAAAGGATTGTATTTTAGCGCTACATTTATTTTCTATCTATCTATCGCTATAGAATAATCGAGATCTAAGTCTTAGATAATTTGATCCTTTGATCTTCTAAGTTGTTCCGGTTAATTTTTGAAACGGCGAGACCGATTTTGACGGGACTTTCACTGGCAGATATCGGATGTAAAAAGGAGTAACTGGATTATTTTATTTAACAGCAGCAACTTTTATGTTACATTCCACGCGAACGTAGTCGCGGGCACAGCTAGTATATTATATAGAAGAGTATTATAAAGAAGTGAAATCGTGCAATGAACCTCCCTCTGACAATATTAATACTATATACTATACAGTATTTAAGAAATTAATTCGACAACCTGAGCGCTCGAGGAAGATAACTCCTTGGAAACTGCGCATGTATCATATTTAAATATACGTTATTCTGTTAAGTAAACGATAGGTTTTCAGGGTTTCGTATTTTAGAGATACATAGCGTGTTGGGAAAAGATTGAGTTTGGTAGGTATATAAAAGACATAAGTCGTAATACAACTCATATAACTGGTAAGGATGGCACATAACCTAATTTCTCACCTAACCGACTGTGGTCAGTGGAATGACTCATTAGAATTGACCACATACGTGTGGTCAGCTATAAATTGCTGGATCACAGGCCGGTGTACTGTGGAGATTAACTGCTACTATTATATGGGACTCACAAATCTATGTCAACACTGGGCCATGAATATGAACTCTACAGGATGCATATGTTCGTTAGCTATTAATTCGAGTTCTATAAATATTTGTATCCTCAAGCCTTCCCACAAGGGTCCCCGAAGGGGTAGGCAGTGGTGTATAGGTACTACCCACACACCCGCTTTCCGCCCGGTATATATTTTGGGTGCCAACGTGACAGACGGCGAGTCCATGGCCGTTACTAAAGCACGCCTTCGAATTTCATGTTAAACGTATGCAGATATTATTGATTTTCTTCACCGTAAAGCTCATAATGTGATGAATCGTTAATTGATGTACTTGAAAAATGGGTACGGACTCGCCATATATCACGTTCAAACCTAAATATATATAGACACGAAGATGGTATTGTTGTACCTCTGCTTATTCCATCGGCGCCATTTTGTGGGAAAGTAAAAATATATTTAACTAGCTGTCCCGCCCAGCTTTGCTCGGATGAAAAAGTTAAATTGCCCGTAACACGATCGCAGCGCCACCTATCGGGTCCAATTTAATATAGCCTATGTTACTCGGGGATAATGTAGCTTTCCAAAGGTGAAAGAATTTTTGAAATCGGTCCAGTAGTTTCGGAGCCTATTCATTACAAACAAACAAACAAATCTTTCCTCTTTATAATATTAGTATAGATAATTGGGTAAATTTCCCTAAACTCTTTGAAAAATGTTCTCCTGTGGCTATAAAACTACCCGGTTGATATGACCACATACAGTATATCCTGTTTAAAGATAAGAGTAAAAATCGTTGCTGATTTGTTGATTATATGCATTATAGCTTATTATTACACAAATATAGAATCATTGTGTTAAAGGTGTATATACAAAGGTTATTTATTATTACACAAATATAGAATCATTGTGTTAAAGGTGTATATACAAAGGTTATTTATTATTACACAAATATAGAATCATTGTGTTAAAGGTGTATATACAAAGGTTATTTATTATTACACACATATAGAATCATTGTGTTAAAGGTGTATATACAAAGGTTATTTATTATTACACAAATATAGAATCATTGTGTTAAAGGTGTATATACAAAGGTTATTTATTATTACACAAATATAGAATCATTGTGTTAAAGGTGTATATACAAAGGTTATTTATTATTACACAAATATAGAATCATTGTGTTAAAGGTGTATATACAAAGGTTATTTATTATTACACAAATATAGAATCATTGTGTTAAAGGTGTATATACAAAGGTTATTTATTATTACACAAATATAGAATCATTGTGTTAAAGGTGTATATACAAAGGTTATTTATTATTACACAAATATAGAATCATTGTGTTAAAGGTGTATATACAAAGGTTATTTATTATTACACAAATATAGAATCATTGTGTTAAAGGTGTATATACAAAGGTTATTTATTATTACACACATATAGAATCATTGTGTTAAAGGTGTATATACAAAGGTTATTTATTATGCGTACGTACACGTGCCTACGTGATAAGCATTTGATTGTGATAATATACAGTTAAATCACAATGTCAATCATTCGAATACATGTATGTTTTACTTTAAGAGAGTCCTTTATGCCCTACATAACGGGTTTCCCGTTCAAATTTGGAGCTGCCCGACTGGGGCAGGACCTCCACCTTATAGAAGTCCGTAGCCACATAACACAATTTGTTGTGTGAACACTGTGAATAAGTTTACCAGTAATGAGCTCCTAGGGAGGGGGAGGATTATTATATTGTGTTGGCAGCAGAGGTATTAGTCCCATTATGCTGCCAACACAGTATCTCTCCGAACACAGAGTAGCAACGCGCAAGTGATACTTCGGTATTTTATTCGTAAACAGGCTGCGGTAACCGTTTTCCATCTGGTGAGCCGTATGCTTGATTGTCACTCTTGTTGTATAAAAAAAATGTTTATGCTGCGCTCTAAATACAAACACTCTGTTTTTTAGAGAATCGGAGGAAATTAAGGAACGGCCAGATTGCGGTGTCCCCGCCACAGGCACCAGTCCCACTCGCCGTACACTATTGTTCATCATGTAGGTCGGGAACGGCCAGATTGCGGTGTCCCCGCCACAGGCACCAGTCCCACTCGCCGTACACTATTGTTCATCATGTAGGTCGGGAACGGCCAGATTGCGGTGTCCCCGCCACAGGCACCAGTCCCACTCGCCGTACACTATTGTTCATCATGTAGGTCGGGAACGGCCAGATTGCGGTGTCCCCGCCACAGGCACCAGTCCCACTCGCCGTACACTATTGTTCATCATGTAGGTCGGGAACGGCCAGATTGCGGTGTCCCCGCCACAGGCACCAGTCCCACTCGGCGTACACTATTGTTTTTATTTATTGAAGGTATTATACAAAAGTATTACATATTAGAGAGCCGTGGTGGCCGAGTGGTTCGAGTAGTTGCCTGCGACACAAAGATCACAAGTTCTAATGCCAACTGTATTGATGAGTTATATGAGTTATTCTGAACTTAAGTACAGTGATTAGTCACACCACGAGCTTTACGGCGAAGGGTTTTCCTTCACTGTAAAGGCGTATGTATATTCGTGCTTGAGTAACGGCGATGGACTCGCCATCTGTCACGTTGGCACCTAAAATATATCCCTGGCGGAATGTGAGTGTGTGGGTACATCTATACACCTCTGCCTACGGCGGACGGAAGGATATATATTTATTACATATTTTGCCTTTAAGCTTATTTATTATACATTATTCCACGTGCTGTTGCTATGTATATATGTCAATTAAGAGTCCGTTGAAGTGTTGCCCTCAGTTTCTGCTAACCTCAATGTCACGCATCCTGCTGGAGGATCTATTTTAGTGGCTATATGAGAGCATACCTTTAATCATTTATGTATTTAATCATATCTAGTGAGTAACGGGACAAGTAGAGTAGAGTGCTGGTTCTCTCTATATCACAACATCTTTTGTAATATAGCATATAATCTGTTGCAAGTCTCATGTAATAAAGTAGAAGCGATGTTTTTTTTTTATACAACAAGAGTGGTAAACAAGCATACGGCCCATCTGATGGGAAACGCCTATTTACGCTCATGCTATCACTTGCGTTTTGCCACTCTGTGTTCGGAGAGTTATAGTGTGTTTGCAGCATAATGGGTTTAATCCCTCTGCTTCCAACACAATGTAACAATCCTCCCCCTCCCCAAGGAGCTCATTACTGGAAACCTTATTCACCGCGTAGGAACACAACGCAAAAAATTGTGTTATTTGGCTACGGACTTCTATTAGGTGGAGGTCCTGCCCCAGTTGGGCAGCTCCGAATTCGAACGGGAAACCCGTTATGCCCTACCTCTCTTAAAATTTTGTGTTTAGAACGCAAAGTATCTAAATACTTGGGTCAATAGCAATAGTCCTATCTACTTGTTCAGTTGTTCTGTACTACCCATTCGGGGTCATTAATACCGAATTTATTAGGAGGAAGCTGCGTCATTGAGCGGGTTGTTCGAGCAGAGTCTGTAAATCGCCGCAGACAGAGGTCCGGAAGGATGCGTGGGCGGTGGAACAAACCTTCCAGATACCCGTTCCAGCTTTGTATTGTACTATTTCCCCTTTGTTCATAATGTACTTGTTATTTTGCAGATCGAAGAATCATGTTTTGTTAACTCAATTTCGCATAGATATGTAGCTCATACTGAGTTTGAGTGTGTGTATTCATACTCAATCGTATATCAAACTAACTACAATAAAATCGACCAATAAAGTAGTATCTAACACCTACTTATAAAGATAAAGTTCCTATTGCCGAGCCTTTTTGAGGACCCATATCGAGTCGTAAGTGAATGAGTAAAGTTGTGCCAGTCTTCAAGAAGGCTAAGGAATATATCTGCAGTCCGTACACGACCGCCTCCGCTAACTTACATATATTTATATCGTATGCATGGTTGTCACCTTCGTGTTATAAAAAGACAGACGATATGTCGTATACTAATAGCACTGATGCGTAAAGGAAGTACATAAAACAACCAGTGCACGGATTGTGGCGTCAGGGACGATCAACTGAGCGCGGCGGCGGACTTATGCGCCGTGCTCAATGTCCCGGACAACTATATTGCTCTGTGGCTACTGGCTTGTGTTACCTTTATGATACGACTGATGATTTAAAGGGTACGCAATGACTGTCACAGTGCCTTACTGTTTTTATATTTATCATTATTTACTTACTTACTTACTGGTTACAATACCTTATTAGTAATTGTAGGCAATTATGGCGGCATGAAAGTGATGAACATGGCAATACATTCTGACCTACAGTGTTTTTTTTATACCGCATGCGTGGCAACAAACATGCGGTTCGCCTGATGGTAAGCGGTTACGGCCGCCTTTGCTTGATGCTTGCAACAGGCAGGGGTCTTTTCACACCCTTCTTGAAGAACTCGATGCTGTACTCTCCAGGGAAAACCTCAACGGGGAGCTCATTCCACAGCCTGAGCGTTCGCGGAAGGAAAGTCCTTTGGATGCGGATAGTGCGAGACCTTTGTGGTTGCAAGGTATGGGGATGAATTCCCCGTCGATGGCGAGAGGTGTGATGGTAGAAGGTGGAAACTTCACTACAGGCTTCGGTTCCGGGATCACGATTAATTAAGTGACTGAATGAAAACGACTAAATGAATGAAAGGCATTATGTTTTAATGTTTGACTTGTAGCACCAATTTATGTTGGCCTTTTTCAGGCGACGCTTAAATGAGACGTTATTATAATTACTGAACTTCACTTTAATAAGCTTGATAAATGAAATCCACCATTATGCGAATATATTCATTCAATTTTCTTTGCTACAATAAAAATTGCACGAGGAAGTGAAAAAATGTGTAATGTCAATTGTGATTTAGCGGCAAATTCGGTTGTTAAGAGGAAGCCTGCCTTGCGTGCAGATTCTGTTAAGGCGACGTCGATTGGATCAGTTATGGAACTTATCGCACCTAATTATCAAGCTTTACGGTAAATAACAGCTGCATATATTCAGGATCAAATTCAAAGAAAAATTCAGTAGAGTGTATTCGTACATTCGTATGGCGACGGACTCGCTACTGTTATGTTTGCAGTTAGGATATCCGCCTATCTCCGGCGAAATTAAGGACTTGTTTTGACACCTCCACCTACAGCTTCGGCAACCTTTGGGGAACACGATACGGATACGACTATTCATTATATATGTATGAAAAATCAAATCATAAATAAATAAAAAAATTTATGGATCTAGATTCAACTTATTTAAAAATAAATGTACCGTATGTTTGAAACAAATATGTTTATTCACCGTAAAGCTCGTGGAGTGACAATACTGTACTTATACATACATACATACATATCATCACGCCAAGTCCCTAGCGGGGTAGGCAGAGAGTATAGAGCGCCAGCTCTCTCTCTCGTGCACGTCACGATTCCTGCCAGCCCAGAGGGCTGCAATTCCACTCTACTGTACTTATGTCTATTTAAATACTAGCTGTCCCGCCAAGCTTCGCCCGGGTGAAAAAGTTAAACTTCCTGAAACACGATCGCAGCGCCACCTATCGGGTCCAATTGTGATGTAAGTTATCCTATCTTTTAAGTTGGATCAAACTGCACACGGTGTGCAAATTTGATTGAAATCGGTTAAGTAGTTTAGGAGGCCATCGCGGACAAACAACGTGACACGTAATTTAAAAGGTATAGGACATACCTCAATAAAAAGTGGGTAACTCTCCAGCCGTTGTTATGGGAATTCAAACAATCACATGTCAAGTATAGTGAACATTATTCCTTAATAGATGCTTGTGTGCTGTGGAATCTCCTTACAAATGACTCGTAAGGATTTCTAATAGGACTCTGTGGGAAAGTGCTGTATTTATAGTAATAGGAAGGTGCTGTATTTTCATCGTGCCAAGATAATAAATACAGGCATACAAGATACTGAGTACGTCAGCGAAATGATAACTTTTATCCTGGGGCTATAAATAAAATCCGCAACGGTGCTGAGTCTGAAACTATCCCGAACACGTATTTTATGGGATTTTGAGGGTGTGGCACGTTACTCCACTTGAGCACCTTGCGTATGCAGATAGCCTACTTATTTTATAACTGAGAAAATTTTGAGCATGGTTCTAACTCAATCACGCCAAGATGGCTGAAGTTGGATGAAGTTTGGCACAGAGATAGACTGTTAGCTGGATTTACACATATTTTGAAGTGTTTATTTCCAGAAAAACTTACCGATTTAAAAATGTTTTACGTGAAACCGCTGATGTGGTATCCATAATAGTTGTACTCGTGATGTTTTCCTTCACCGTAAAGCTCTTGGTATCTACTAGCCACTGTAATCTAAGTTCATAAAAACTCACTAGGACAGTCAGGATTCGAACTTGTAATCTTTGTGTTGCAGGCAAGTACTTGGACCGCTCGGCCGACACGGCTCACAGAAAATATTGTATCAGTAGCGAACATTTCCCGTAACACATTTTTAGTGCCTCAGTCATGTGGTAACGTTCCAGTTAACCTCTGTGCCAATAAAATGGCGTACGTATATCGGTGGAACTCAATTTGCCAGAACATTACATGGCGCGCGTAAATTACACTTGGCGTCGGTCGATGGTCGCCCGTCCTTTGCTCTTTGGAAGTTAGGCTATCCGGAGACGAAGGCTTGCCATAACTATACATAAGTTCATATTAGGTATATACTAACATAGCCACTAATTAAGTAGAGTTTGCGTTATGGTATTAAAACTTAAGGTTTATTTACTTATACAGATAGATATACAGATAGATGCAGGACATCCAATACTAAGGTACAAATACTCGTGTTCAACATACAAATATCTGCTCTCAGCGGAAAGTCAAACCCGTGTCCTCCAATTTCGCAGTCAGGAGTTCTAACCACTAGCCCAGACGGCCGTCTATAAATTACTATACTGGCAGTATTTAATAGTGCTAGTAGTAAGCTAGAACCTCGAAGCATTTTCTGCCAGAGATATATTTCAGTGTCCAGGGTGACAGATAGCGAGTCCATCGCCGTTACTCTAGTACCACTTACATACGCCTCTGAATATCTATAGTCTATTTTTATGATAAAAGTTAACAAACCTTTGTAAATGTATTCAATAACACTGCAGGCTTCGTAGCATTTGTTTATGTTAATGGTTATTAGCTTCATGCTTCATCATCGTACAAAGGTTGTCCTTAAGCTCGTTTGAATTATTGACCTTTTAGGTACCTTATAACCACACGGCCTCCTCGGCTCTAAGGCTCGAGTTTAACTTAATAGGGCACAATGCGCGTGGTCCGTAATACAATGCAGCAATTTGTTCCTCACTTCATTACTTCCCGAGGGCTTTATGTAAAATTGTAATACTTTCACAGGTGTAGAAATTCCCGGTAAGCCAGGCGCATTAGCAGGGCTTCTGGCTCTGTGGTGTAAATTAAAAATTCTCAGAAAAAATTTGGCTAGCGGCCAAATTAATTTGCATTATTTTTATTCTACTGTAGCTATGGTGGAGATACATGGTTCGGATTCCATTGAGAAAACATACATACATACATACATATCATCACGCCAAGTCCCTAACGGGGTAGGCAGAGAGTATAGAGCGCCAGTTCTCTCATTGAGAAAACAACCAACATATTTTTTCAGATAGAAAGAAAGTGGAGAAGTTCACGAACGCTCAGGCTGTGATTGAGCTCCCCGTTGAGAGTACAGCATGGAGTTCTTCATGAAGGGTGTGAGAAGATTCCTGTAGTCGGCCGCGCGTGAGCGATACCCCTGGTGTTTCAAGCGCCCATAGGCGGCGGTAACCCCTTACCATCAGGCTGACCGCATTTTGTATTTGCCACCTGTGTGGTATAAAAGAGATAACTACTAAATGTCGTAAAAATAAATTTTCAAAAGCAGCCAAATGACACAAATAATTTATTTAAAGGCAAAAAGGGAACCCTGTCTGTATCTAATATTACCTACACTTTTTTCGTTCATTAAGTCTAGCGAGATGTGACTACTATGTTGCAAGCGTGTAGGCTACAGTAAGACGTGTATTATAGGGCAATAACCTTGATTGCTGCCTTTAACATAATTAATTTATTTCAAATCAAATATATTTATTGCATGTAAAAATAACCTAAAACAAAGACATCATTTATATCACAATATACTATGCTTCAGGATAAAATTACACCCTGTTTGAGGGCACAGAATTGTGGTGGCGGCTGCATGACATGGTGCCCTTTATTGTCTTTGCCTACTTCTATACTTAAAAAAATCGTGTTTGCAATAAAAAAATCTATCATAGCACCTAACAGTCGCTAGGTTTGTAGAATGCCTAATATATTTACAGTACAGTGCAAATATGGCGATACTTCGGGGTCCACCAGTTTTATTACGCGACTAATTTGTATTGGCCTCGTACATTGCCTAGAGATTTATGTCGCCTTGTACGCCGTGTTATCAACGGTAGCACACATACCTATTTCACAGTATTGGATAATATTCGGTCAACCAGGATAAACATATACCAGCCAATCAACGTTAATTACGGTCAGCGTTATACTGAAAAAGGATTGAAGCATAAAACATGGCAAAGATGTAATTCACAACAGGCTTATTATATACTTACTCCTTACATATGTTTCCTTTTGGTTCATATTCATAAACATCGACAAAGCTCAGGTTAGGATGCGACAAATAGTTCTAAGTGCAGACCGGGGCTACATCTTGTAATCTTACCTCAAGATGACTACTCAAATGATAGCCACCACGGTTCGAATTCCAGCTTCGCACGGGTGGACATAAGATTTTTTTATAAAAGAAAATATAGCCTATATCACTCAAGGTGAAAGTAGCTTTCCAATAGTGAAGGAGTTTTTCAAATCGGTCCAGTAGTTTCGGAGCCTATTCAATACAAACATACTTACATACAAATATTTTCTCTTTATAATATTAGTAAGTATAGATGTACGTGCATATTGGCTCCGTCTGCTATTCAGCAAGCATTGCGTATTAAAACTTGTAACAAATATTTGTTCCAGCTTGAAAGTCATATTTCTCAAGATAAAGTCGCAATTCCGTCGTCCTTATTTGTCGCCAAGCACCCAATAAAGTTTCCGCGTGTTTTCGTTGTTCCAATACTGGAGTCGATGGTACTCGTAAATAACGCATCCATAGGGGCTCTTAACTGAAAATATTATCTTGAAAGGAGAACTGACCCAACCTACCTTACACCTACACGAACAGACTAGCAACTAACTAACTGTGATAAATCTGAGCGGAATATAAACGTACTATATAGTCCGTACATATCATTTCAACAAACCAAGTAAGTACTGAACGTGCAGACTAAAAGACGGAAAAAAATGTTGAGTTAATTTTGTTTGTTGTGTTTTCACAACACCGGATATACCAAAATCTGTCTTTCATACCGTATGCCGTTACATCAAACCTTATCCCAAATTAATATGTATATCTACAATTGAGTACACCAAATATCATCATCATCATCACGTTATGATCCTAACGGGGTAGGCAGAGAGTATAGAGCGCCAGTTCTATCTAGACGTACATACCTCTTTCGCTTCGTCCACATTCATCAGTCTCTTCATACATGCTTATCGGTTTCAAGTACTCTTGACGTTCCCGTCCTTGAGCGTCCTGTCGATTTGATCCAGGTAGTTGGTTTCTTGTAAATAACTTTGTGAGAAGAAAAAGATTAATTAGCGATATAGTAAACCATTATTGTATTTAAGCTAGGCGCAATACTGGAGCTAATCTCTCTTAAACGGTGCATAAAAACAGGGCCTGCTGCCAGGGCAAGTTACGAAAGGTGGCAACTATTGACTTACTGAGAATTTTAATCCTCTTTTGACTAGAATCGTCTGTAAAACGTAGATACTGCCCCAGTCAGGTAACTACATTTTTTATGCAAGGTCCCGTGCTCTAATTGCTTTAAAGTTATACTGTTTCGTCGTAGCCCCAAATAGCCGTTTAATATGGTGAGCTGGCGTATAAAGCACTTGCTTATTGCAGTTGGGGCGTGACCAGAGTGATAAGATTTCACGCGTACAAGACAAGTAGGTAACATTATAACTTAGAGGAGTGAACAGTGCTCTAGGCGATGAGATGTCATCAATAATGTTCGTGACAGAATAAGCTCGCTGCTAGAACTATGGCATTTCGGCTTGCATGGAATTCCTATACATAATTTATTACATCCTACAACTTCGAAGTAACGGAGTGATTCTCTGAGTTGTGTAGCAACAAATTATTGTAATTGAGAATTTTTGCGTTTGTAATATTTTTTGTCTATTTTTACAGTCGAGTGAGGTTACATTTAATGTATACAATGTCTTTAATAAGGCTACTCGTAATATTTCCCGCCTCCGTAGCTTTAGTTCAGCTAAAGCTATTTATGCTAAGCCTTACCGTGTATTCAACCTTTCTACGTAAATCTTTGCTTCAGCGGACAAATATTTTCTTTCGCACTGATTTCCGGCGCTAGCAAAAACACAAACCACTTTTGACTGTAAAAATATGCTAATAGGATCCATAATTGAATAATGCATGCGATTTGCTAGTCGCCGCAGACATCTTTTCAGAGACATTCATGCGATGTCTAGTTATAAAATGTTATTAGCTTTTAGAAACCTTGTTATATAACGAAATATACATAACGAAATGTACATTCTATTAGTTGAATATTATCAAAAATACTATTAATTATCAAGTTACTTAAGGTAATAAAATTAATAAAACATATTGGTTGATCGTCTCTTCGTATGGGTTTGATCCTTGCCCTTGACAAAATGTAGTAATAATAATAATACACTACCTTAATGGCAGTAACCCACAGACATTTTGCAGAGCGTAAGCTTACACAAAATCCCGCCACTTCTGCGCCACGCTACATATATTTTTTGTTATTAAAAATATTAACTAAAAGTTACATGAAGCCTGCTTAGAAATTTAATAAGCGGCTCAAAGTATTTAAGAGGAGAGCTGGAACAAGTTTGCAAGAATTTTCAAATCTTTAAACTATTTCACGCGCTCAAGACTTCCTACAAGCAATATTGTTTCCAACCATAAAATTTACTTTGGTCTTTTAATTCTGCAATTAAACCTATCTTATGTATTAATACAGCTACGTAATCCATGTCAATGCCAAATTTAATCTAATATCGTTCAGTAGTGTTTGCGTGATAGATTAACAAACATTCTCACAAAATTTCGCATTAATAATACATATATCATGCCGAGACCCTAACGGGGTAGGCAGAGAGTATAGAGCGCCAGTTCTCTCTAGACTTACATAGTCTCTTCATACATGCTCGTAGGTTTCGAGTACTCTTGACGTTTCCGTCCTTAGCATTTATAATATAAGTATAATTTAGCATTGAAGCAATATGATTTCTCCTTGACCTGTGTGCATCTCAAGCCCGCTGCTTTAACAATGTCAGCGCATCCGAAGTGGCTGTATCGCGGCGGCGGTCGCCTCTGGCTCGGCGCCAGCTCCCAAATTGGGTTCTAATTGATGCGCCCGCCATTGGGGCCAACACCCACCAAAGTTAATTGAATTATTTTTATTTTTCTATACTGCAAGGCTGGTGCACAGACATCGATGTATTCTCCTTTTAATAAAGGTATCATTGGTCTTTCTCGAAGTTTGGCAATATATTAATAAGAATATTTGGTAATATTAAAACCATTACACGTTTTAAAATACTATTGTACAATATTCATAAATTGTTATGATGAATTTAATTGGGGCTTTTTAATAAATATATATGGATTTTTCTTACAATCTTTTACTTTCTTCTGGGTTTCATCTCCAAGCGACATCTTAAAGTCAACACATGTACGTTCAAAACGTACATGAACACATTTCTATTGTGTGTTTCAGCGACACGTCGCATAAGTACATACCGATTAATGTGAATTGATTAATTTCAGACTACACAGTATTATTTCAATCAAGCTTTAATGGGTAGCGACGTCTGTTTAGATGGCTGGTTTTGTGACGTCAGGGAGACGAAGGTCTCTGCAAAGAGACTTGAATCCGAATCAAAGCACTATGTCGGATGCTTTAGCAAACACTGAAAACATCTGTTAAATATTAGGAATACAGATATTAAGATACATGTAAAGATATAAAACCATTCATGCATTTAATAATTTAATAGACCAGTTCAATACAGTTCTCTAGCTTGGACCAGCATTCCCCTAAGTCAAGGATCTAACCCTACAAGGGCTGCTATTAGGTGTTCATAACCAGAGTTCAAGAACTTCGCTATAATCCCCTGCTTATCGTAAGAGGTGACTAAATTGTGCGTGCCTCAGGAGATCCCAGAACTCTCTTATATGCATAGAGGACGGACTACGGGGAGTAAAGTGAGAAGTGGGGTAACACATAAAGTAATGCTCTCAAAAGTGCCTTTTGATCTCGCCGTTGATTAAAAGGCAACAGAAAAGCAAAGAACATGAGCTTCACCGGTGAACATGATAGCGGCACACGAATAGCTAGGTAGCAGTGTCAACAACGCCCGGGGGAGGCACGTAGTAGTCCATAGTCGTGAGCGGCGGCTGCGGTAATCTCCGCACGTAATGCTGTTTAATTTGGATCTGAGGTGGGTCTGCCAAACAACCGATTTGGGAGCTGTGGTAGGCAACGGCATTATGTGCCGTAGTTACATAGATGATACTTGATCTTGCTATAAATACATCACCGTGACGTATGTGACCGTTCTGAGAAACCCAATGATATTTTTCTTGTTAACTATAGTATTAACAGGTACATCATCATCGTATCATCACGCCAAGTCCCTAACGGGGTAGGCAGAGAGTAAAGAGCGCCAGTTCTCTCTAGACTTACATACCTCTTTCGATCGGACACTCAAGGATCACGCCTTCCCACAAGGGTTCCCGAAGGGGTAGGCAGAGGTGTATAGGTAGTACGCACACACCCACTTTCCGCCAGAGATATATTTTTGGTGCCAACATGATAGATGGCGAGTCCATTGCCGTTACTCAAGCACGACATTAAATTATTAATGTTCTCTATTTAGAACTTGATGAAACCTGAAACTTCCACTTTCTATTACCTTTAGAATAAGTAGCCTTCAGTAAACATAGGTATACTTGACCTAATGGCCCCTTCGAGTCTCATTATTGTTTACCTAACAAATGAAAAAAGAAAAAAATCGACCGATTAATCTCCCCAGTTAATTCTAGCTAAAAGTTTTCTTTACCAATTTGTAACTTTTTTCGCCAATTTAGCTCGAAGAAAGACCGATGTTAAATTTTATTCGAGAAACTTTGTACTAATTAAAATCTCTAGTTAAATATTTATTTCAAGCAATGAAAATTAAAAAAAAACTCCGAAGGCAACTTTTACGTATTTTAAAAATTAAATATTGAAAGTGAAAAATTGAGAAAAATAAGCTCTTTTAAGCTATAAAATTAAGAAACAAGTATCCATAATAGAAATAGTATTGTAAATGTAAATATACATAAAATATTATAAGATTTCGTATGAGTAAAAGGGTAGAGACATAATTCCCCATTATTCTCTATGATGCAGGGGTATGCAGGGGTATGCAGGGGCTTAGATCAAAAGAAGACCTACTAAAATGAACGTACAGCGAGAGAAGCTTTTATTCGGTATCGGGTACTTAATACCTACATAATTATATTCTCGCATTTACCACAAGTGGGACACTTTCGTATCTCTTTCTAATACTTAGGTGCCAATGCGACGAATCCGTTGCCATATCCCCAGCACGTATACATCTTCAATTTACTTTCGAAACGTTTGAAAGTTTCCTTGCGATGTTTTCTTTCACCTAGCGATGATGTGTTATTAATGTGTTAATAAATCAGTGTTATTAATTTCAGGGGAACTCTTGAGCAAATATCGCCAAACTTGCAACTTTTACAACACGATCACGACGGCTCTCGTTCTTCTATAAATAATGATATGGTGTTAATGCCGATGTTGAGCTTAACCAGCCTCAGCTAACTAGAATGGGCCCTTAGTGTGCGTCACATGATTTAGTAGTTGAGTAGAGTATCGTGTCAGTCTCAGTCCTCAGTGTGACGACGCAATGTGTACTCGCGTTGGCTGCGACGCGGAACGTGACACGGCTCGTTGTAATGTGTATGCTAATAGGGATTATGACTGTTTTCAACGCTTACACGTTACACTATCGAAAGCAACTGAATTTATATTCAAGTATATACATATGTATACATAGCTAGTATGTACCTAGTAATCAGTCCCGCCCAGCTTCGCTCAGGTGATAAAATAAAAGCTACTAATAATCAATTAATCTCTTGTATTTTATTAAGCAAGGTAATACCCTGAAAGAGGCTTCGAAGCATTAGATAGCGGGCTTGTACTGTTCGTTAGAACGTATAACAGTAGAAATAGTCATTCTGGTCTAAAAATCCAGATACATTTTTCCCCTCACTACGAAACGAGTAATTATTTTGTGAAATTAATTCAACAATTTACGACCGCGAAGAGATTATTCCTTGAGGATTACAGATTTCATTGTGTATTTTGCTAATTAAGCTTCAGAATTTGAAATGGAACGTAATGTTACATTTATAATAACTCTCTTTACTCCAACGGTATTATGTAGCCACTAGGTATTGAAGTTGTTGTGGCCGAGTGGTTCGAGCAGTCACAAAGATTGCAAGTTTGAGTTCCGACTGTATTAATGTGTTTTCTCGACTTACGTGCAGTGTAAAGAGTATTAGTCATACCATGAACATTACAGTGAAGGAAAAGATCGAGAAGCAATTCAAAGGCGTATGTATAGTCGTGCTTGAGTAACGGCGATGGACTCGCCATCCGTCACGTTGGCACCTAAAATATATCTCTGGCGGAAAGTGGGTGCGTGGATACTACATACACACCTCTTTGTGAATACGTGATGATATAATTGCTGCTTTTAGACAGTTTATAATTTTCTTTGTAAATTCCTTTATATATGAGCAGATTGTCTCAAATCACTAACAAATGTGTTTGCGATGTGTAACATAAAAACTGACATCGAATTGTAAATGTTCCTTCCTATTTGATGCCTTTTGATAATGAAAATGAATACTCTTTAAGCCGTGCCTACCGTATCCCAGCCACCCGGGATGTAAGCGCAGCCTCCCGGCACTCCAAGGAGCATTAGGCATAATTAAGCGTTTCGGTTATTATAAGCCGCGGCTATAAGTATGACTTGACGAGCTAGGATTAGTGGGTGACACTTTATTACTGCGTGCGGGAAGGATTATGTTAGCTGTGGGCCTTTGGCTTCAGGCGACAGCGGGAGGGAAAGCTAATAGAGAATACTCTAATTTTCGCTGAAGGTATATTAGTATGCTACAGAGACGTACGGTGACGTATGCAGGGGTTGTTAGATGTCATACTCCTCTGCAAAGGTCATACAGCGAAACAAGACTGTACTTCAATATGTATCTATAAGTATATAGCACTCAGGTGTGTTAATATGAGTACACAGAACCAGATTGCGGAAATCAGCTTTATTACAATTTAGTTCTTAATTTGATGATATATATAAATTGTATATTCTCTCTGCCTACCTGTATGTATGTATATAAGTTGTAACGTGACGTGTAAGCTTACAAATAGTACCTACTATTGTATTTCATGGAGAGTATGTTATAATAGACGTGGATTATTATAAATGAGTACAAATACACCTGCAGGCAACTACTCGTACTTAAAAACACAATATTGTATCTTCGCGCTTTCCCACAAGGGTCCTCAAAGGGGTAGGCAGAAGTGTAGCAGCACCCACTTTCATCACTAGTGGGTAACGTGACAGGTATGCAGAATTCCTCTGAATGGTTTCCGTAATAGTGGTGTGTGGTGTTTTTGTTTACAATTGACTAAAAAGCTTTAATTCGCCTCAGACAAAGCGGTCGTCCTCAGGGCCGCTACGTCCTATCGCTTGGTCCATCCGTTTCAAGAGAACGTGTAGTGTCCGACGGAGATTGAGCTGGGTCAGTGTATCACTACACGGGCTTATTATACAAGTACAAAAAATAGGCCGGACCCGATAAGGGAAATTCTTCATGGGATAAGCTAATGCTTATCTCAAAAAAATAAATGTTAAAGTGATAAAATAAAAGCTACTGAGCAAAAGAGTAGCGCCATCTACTGGGCCCAATTGTATTCTCAAACCATTCAGGTATCAACACAAACATTCACACACAAAATTTCATCCGAATCGGTCCAACCCGTTAGGACGGCTTGACATACATGCGTACAGAAGAATTATATAATATAGAATGGTGGTACAAAATAAAGCTACTGAGCACAAGAGTAGCGCCATCTACTGGGCCCAATTGTATTCTCAAACCATTCAGGTATCAACACAAACATTCACACACAAAATTTCATCCGAATCGGTCCAACCCGTTAGGACGGCTTGACATACATGCGTACAGAAGAATTATATAATATAGAATGGTGGTACAAAATGTTTTACGGTGGGTACTGTCTTTTTCAAGTATTTAAAACTATTGAGGGTAGTTGAAAGCAACGCCTTTAACCACAGACCGTGAAATCTTGCTCAATAAGCTATTATTTGAATGCTGTGGACGTTATATTGGTATCTATGCAGGGTTCGAAACATTAGATTTGTATGCGTTTTACCAGCTTTTAGGAAATCCTATCTGCAGTAAGAATATGTACATAAGTTGGCTGGTTGTACAGCTGAGACCAGAATATGTTCATAAGTTGGCTGGTTGTACAGCTGAGACCAGAATATGTTCATAAGTTGGCTGGTTGTACAGCTGAGACCAGAATATGTTCATAAGTTGGCTGGTTGTACGGCTGAGACCAGAATATGTTCATAAGTTGGCTGGTTGTACAGCTGAGACCAGAATATGTTCATAAGTTGGCTGGTTGTACAGGTGAGACCAAAATATCGTTGTTGAAACCTTTGTTTTTTTTTTATAGTTTCATTGATAGTCTAGCATTGTGTTAATCTAGCTCATAGTCTATCTCTGTACCAATCTAGCTCATAGTCTATCTCTGTACCAATCTAGCTCATAGTCTATCTCTGTACCAATCTAGCTCATAGTCTATCTCTGTACCAATCTAGCTCATAGTCTATCTCTGTACCAATCTAGCTCATAGTCTATCTCTGTACCAATCTAGCTCATAGTCTATCTCTGTACCAATCTAGCTCATAGTCTATCTCTGTACCAATCTAGCTCATAGTCTATCTCTGTACCAATCTAGCTCATAGTCTATCTCTGTACCAATCTAGCTCATAGTCTATCTCTGTACCAATCCAGCTCATAGTCTATCTCTGTACCAATCTAGCTCATAGTCTATCTCTGTACCAATCTAGCTCATAGTCTATCTCTGTACCAATCTAGCTCATAGTCTATCTCTGTACCAATCTAGCTCATAGTCTATCTCTGTACCAATCTAGCTCATAGTCTATCTCTGTACCAATCTAGCTCATAGTCTATCTCTGTACCAATCTAGCTCATAGTCTATCTCTGTACCAATCCAGCTCATAGTCTATCTCTGTACCAATCTAGCTCATAGTCTATCTCTGTACCAATCTAGCTCATAGTCTATCTCTGTACCAATCTAGCTCATAGTCTATCTCTGTACCAATCTAGCTCATAGTCTATCTCTGTACCAATCTAGCTCATAGTCTATCTCTGTACCAATCTAGCTCATAGTCTATCTCTGTACCAATCCAGCTCATAGTCTATCTCTGTACCAATCTAGCTCATAGTCTATCTCTGTACCAATCTAGCTCATAGTCTATCTCTGTACCAATCCAGCTCATAGTCTATCTCTGTACCAATCTAGCTCATAGTCTATCTCTGTACCAATCTAGCTCATAGTCTATCTCTGTACCAATCTAGCTCATAGTCTATCTCTGTACAAATTTTAATCCAATTCCGTTCAGTAGTTTCCGCGTGAAAGAGAAACAAACATCCCCACAAATTTCACATTTGTAATATCAGTAAAATGTAAGCAGAATAGCGAATAAAGCGATAGTTCTCGCTTCAGTGTCCAGTAGCCCAAAGCTCATGGTATAAATGCGATCCTCGCTTAGGCTCTCATTCAATACGGTAGGCGATCGGCAATTTGCTTCCTTGCAAATCGTTCCTAGGTCAGACGTATAAGCAAAGTGCTTTTCGGAGTACTGGCTGGCTTCCGTCTTGACACGCTGCAGACGTATCGTAGCTTTGTGTGCATAGCTCGTTTTATAGACTTGTGTGTTTAAACACACACTTACACTTGTGTGCTACACATGCTAGCATGCATTTATTCCCAAGAAAGTTTTGAGTATCTACAGGAAATATTTGCCCTTGCCTTTGCCTTATTAAATATCTACAACATTCCATTTTGAATTCTACACGGTATTCATTTATGGATACAGTCGCCAAACGTGTAACGTGACTTCCCGGGGAATAAAAAGGTACCATATCCATCATCCCCCATCCCTTTTCTTTATCCCATGCTACGTACGGTCGGTCCGTACCTAGCTTATCTCTTCCATCCCTCATCTCCGTGCTGACTCCCTCTAGAGCCATACACTCTTTTACACAATCCCATTATTTTTCTAAGGTATTGATTTAGTCTTATCGCTATCAACACAGCATGTGTGCAAACCAATATTCTAGTAATTAAGTAATATCGTGTTTGATTTATGCCGTGGTGGCCGAGTGGTTCGAGTAGTTGCCTGCGACACAAAAATCGCAAGTTCAAATCCTGACTGTACCAATTAGTTTTTCTGAACTTAAGTACAGTGATTAGTCAGTCGAGCTTTACGGTGAAGGAAAACATCAACATTCAAAGACGTATGTTTAGCGGTACTCGAGTAACGGACTCGCCATCTGTAACGTTGGCACCTAAAATATATCTCTGGCGGAAAGTGGGTGTGTGGGCTACTACTTATTTACCTCTGCCTACCCCTTCGGTGACTTTTATGGGGAGGCCTGAGGGTATACCTAAGGATTATAAATACGAAAATGCAATAAAAATGATATTGTAATTCCGTCTTTCGCCTTGTTTGTGCACGCAAGGGTAAAATGTTACCGTGTATAGGTAAGGACTTTAAGCTGTAACATTTGTTAAGCTGATCAAACAAGTTGCAAAGCACATTCCACCCTCAGCAGTTACATCTGCGATAATTAAAATGGATGCAAAGTGTACCGCTTCGCGACTTCCGGCGGAAATGAGCGAGCAATAATGGAGGAAAGTACAACTTGTTGTCATTTACATATTCTGCTTAAGTGGGAGAGGTAACTTTTGAGTGGGGGTCATTAATTACAATTTGGTTGAATACACTTTCTTAAAATAACGACTTTAATTTATATATAAGCCTTCCCGCATGTGTCCCCGTAGGAGAACTTGCATGATGCATTCTTCGTGTTGCAGACAACTACTCGAACCACTGAGCCACCATGGCTAACATATTATTTAGATTGTGTATTTACTCGTTGCGACAACATTCAGAACTTCTACTTAATACGAAGCTTTTATGTAACAATCTCCATATAAACAATAATCCCATACCGGATAGCACCGGTTTTTCTTTGAGCAGACCGCAACATATTCCGTCCACAACAAAGTTCAGAACTCAAAACAAAATGTAGGTGGTATTTTCCAAGTGAACTGAAAGTTTGTGCGACATGCCCTGTAGCGTAGCTGAACACTCTGAACGATTTTCTTTTAGATTGCATTTTTCATACTAAGTATATTGTTGTCGCTGCATTTTACTGCAATTTTCGAGTGAAATGCATTGTCTTCATCTTGAATAAACACGCTTATTTTCAGAATACCTGATGTTTGAATGAAGGCAAACTAGCATACGGCATACCTGATAGAAAGCGGTTACTCTAGCCTATTTACGCTCACGATTCGAAGTATCACTTGCGCGTTGCCAGTCTGTATTTGGAGAGTTATGTGTTGGCAGCATAATAATAATAAATACCTGGGACAATTCCACACCAATTGACCTAGCTAACCTAAATCCCAAATTAAGCAAAGCTTGTGTTATGGTAACTAGACAACGATATATTTACTTATAGAGATGGATATATACTGAAATACATTGGACATCCAAGACTAAGGTACAAATATTCGTGTTCATCACACAAATATCTGCCCTCAGCGGGATTCGAACCCGCGACCTCAAGTTTCGCAGTCAGGAGCTTTAACCACTACACCAGACGGTCGTCAGCATAATGGGTCTAACCCCTCGCCTGCCAATACAATTTGACAACTTCCCCCCTCCCCAAGGAGTTTGGAAACCTTGATATTCACCTGATGTGTACCGACTATATTCCGAATAACATTAGCTTTGATTTCGATAAGCCACAAGTTCTTAGTCATGTCTAATTGGCATCTAAACATATTTCTTACTCTTTTGATAGTCATTATATTTCTAATGCCGTGAGTAACGCTAAGAGCCGTGGTGGCCGAGTGGTTTGAGCAGTTGCTTGCGACACAAAGATCGCAAGTTCGAATCCCGACTGTACCAATGAGTTTTTCTGATCTTAAGCACAGTGATTAGTCACAACACAAGCTTTACGGTGAAGGAAAACATCGAGAGGAAGCCTACATACGTCTGAGAAGAAATTCAAAGGCGTATGTATAGTTATGCTTGAGTAACGACGATGGACTCTCCATCTATCACGTTGGCACCTAATATACCTCTGGCGGAAGGTGGGTGTGTGGGTAATACCTATATACACCACTGCCTAACCCTTCGGGGACCCTTGTGGAAGGCGTGAGGATATGTTATATATATATATTTATATTTCTAATCTATGAAA
Organism: Drepana falcataria; assembly: GCA_945859725.1. Classification (NCBI taxonomy): domain Eukaryota; kingdom Metazoa; phylum Arthropoda; class Insecta; order Lepidoptera; family Drepanidae; genus Drepana; species Drepana falcataria. The sequence continues at coordinate 232,899 of OX243941.1, read as the reverse complement.
ATCCCGCAAAGTTAATAATAACATACAAGATAAAGTGTTCAAGCAAATATTCTAACTTAACTAATCTAACTCACATAAGTGTATTACTCAGAAATCAGAATGCACAGTGTTCTGTGGACATAACCTAGATCTAGACTCCAGAATTAGCAAATTGATTCTCGGAATGCGATTATCTTCGTCTCCTGGCAATGTTCATGTCTTGGCATATAAATAGCATTACTATTGAACCAAAGAAATTTCCCATTACGAAAGGAAAGTCATTCATGAAACCTGTCCCGCCCAGCTTCGCTTGGATGAAAATAATAAGTTCCTGAAAAACGAACGCAGAGAGAAAGCAAACGAACCTTGTGAATCTAAACCATTCTCGAATCCACTTGAACAGACCAAGACATTCCATCAATATCGGTCCAGCATTAGCATTATATTTACATGTAACGAAGATGAAAAGCAAATAATTGTTACAGCACATTGCGCAATCAAATGTTTTTCAAACCAGTCCAGCACTTAGCTAGGTGCTTATTGAACATCCTTACACCTGCCATAAATAGTATTTGAATAAAAAACGACCGGCACTTATCCTAAAACCGGCTCAGACCGGCGTAATCCGGCCCGGTGCGGACAAATGAGGAGATTTAGAGATCGCCCTATCTGGCCCAGTACCGGCCGCTGGCCCAGATAGCGGCACTGCCTTCAACACACCTACCAATCAGGACTTTGATTGAACAACCAACAGCACCAAATAACATAATAGCAGTTCTGCAGCTAGCCTATATCAGACTTAATATTAAATTCATTTGAGAGAATTACTCGTGTGGTTAGTTATACACAAATATTGCAAGTTCGAATCTCGACTTTACTAATGAGTATTTTAAGCGAAGTACGGTGGTTAGTAAAACCACGAGCTTTATGGTGAAGGAAAACATCGAGAGACGAAAATCAAAGACTAAAATATATATCCGTCGAAAATTGGCTGTTTGGGTACTAGCACACACCTCTGCCTACCCCTTGTGGGCAAGCGTGAAGATATATAAAAAATCTTGAATTAAAAATCAAAAATTTTCGCTTTACCACATTCTGTGCGTCAAGCTTAAGTGTGTTATAGATATCAAATTTTGAATTGAATCTTTTCAATTGAACTACACAAAATCACTTCAGACTTCAGAAATGCACTCCAAAGACCCCACAATAATATAGTTACAAGACACTGAGCACAATCCACGCCGGCACCAAACTGCCGCACATTCCAAGACCTTATATTTGTGGACTACTGGCAAAAGTGTAGTTACGCACATACCCGCTGCGCCCAAGCAATCACCCACGATCTAGTCGCTAATAATCCGTTGTTCGGCTAAAACGTACGCATAGTTAAAACAGAGTTGGTTAATTCCAACATTCCTGCCAAGATATTTGCAATATAACACAAACTTAAACAATCTCTCGTATTAACAATCCGATCCTTAAAGAATACCCAGCAGTTTGCAGAGTTTGTAAGTGAATAATAAATGAGCAAAGTTATATTGACTGAGTGGCCTCCCTATATCACTGATTGGCGGTGAAAAACATATTTTTCCCATCTCCAAATTGTTTTACTACGTAGGCTAGTCCAGGAGCTAAACGAGAGCTATTTGTTCGAGTACTATGTCGAAAATGAAATATAGTAACAGCAAAGACAAATGCAGCATCGTATCTTTATTATGAACTAACTATCAACTACCTATATAAATATCAAAAAAAGGTTAAAAGTAAAGGGAAACCTCGCAACCAAACCTGCATTTTGGTAAAAATAAATACGGCCTATGTGAAGTGAAACAATAAGTTTGTCAATAGATATATCGGCGTCAAGTAGTATCTATTTCCTATACAAATACCGACACAAGTATGCTACCCAGTTCTTCGCCTATGCGGGTACTTGTTTTTATACCGATCTAGTTGTTACTTTGTTTGAGCTAGTTTTCAGCTTGGCTAGATTTTTTGGTTCCTGTTTTCAGTTAACTTAACTCGGGCATTAAATTACGACTGTACGAAACACTCCGCAGAAAATTGGGTGTGAATTTCGTGAAATTAGTTTTGGTACAAAATAGTGCAAAATAAAATATAAATTGTCTCTTATTCGGCGTATTTACATTGTTCGCTGTGTGGCGCGTTTAGTGTGGGTAATGTAGTGTGTTGTCGGCTAACATTACACAGACCCGTGTTAGGGCCGTCATGCATAATAATACATATTTGTTGAGTATTCCACGTATTATATATTATATGTATATAACGTACGTATAAGTTACAGTAAAAACGTCTGTGTATGAAAATTTACGCTTTTCTTATTGCCTGCACGATACAATGAAACTACAAAAAACATTACAGACCATTCATTATAAGGCTCTTTAGATGCAGATGCTGCTCGCATGTCTCGTATCTGAATACCCTCAATACGTTTTCTTTTGGTACTTAATGTACATCTGAAAAGAGACAGGACACAATGAGTCTCCCGTTCGGAATTGCAGTTACTTACTGGCACCTCTATCTTACATAAGATTGCAGCCAAATGTGTTCTTACAATTGATTCCAATGGGACTTACCTTACCAGTCCTCCCTTTAAGGCTATCCGTCCGCAAGTGACTATAAGGTCACTTGCGGACGCTATAAACACCCATCAACAACGATAACCGGTTACCGTCAGACAGGCCGTATGTCCTAAATGAATACACAAGCAACCTGCAACCGTAATCATAATGTATTCACAAAGTGTGAACCATATTACACAGCGTGCACAAACATGACACTAAACGTGTCCCCGTGTGTATACAAAGGCTCCTGTCGGAATATTTCTGGGACTCAGCGTTCGTATTGAAATATATTATGTGATCTCGTTAGTGAAATCTCAATTCGTTGCTCAAAGTGATGCATTTGGAAATATTATGTAAATGAGTTTATGTTTCGCTTCGCAGCCGCTCCTTGTTAGAACTCGTATATTTTGGCGGAGATTTTTTATGACAAGATTTAGATGCCAATGAGACAGATGTTGAGTCTACCGCTAAGTCTCATAAACAGACTTCACCCAATTTTGATTTGTTGTCAGATTTTTTTTATAGAAAGTAAGAAATATGGATCGCAAGTTCCCATAAAAATTCTACTTCCTTTTTCAAGAACAGCTCGTATGCCTTGAAAATAAAATAAAAAAATCTTTAAAAGGAACAGAATTTACTCTTTCGTATGAACATGCTTCCTAGATTTGCAACTAAATTCACTTGCTCTAATTTGCTCGGTCACTTGTTCATCTCTTTCGAATACCAGAACCTGCCAGCGTTTAGGCGCAGCCCCTACTTTTCACATTCTTCTTTCATATGTTAATGTTTCAAAAGCTCGTTATTGCAATTATTTCTAGAACTAATGTGTAGTTGAATATAATAATATATCTCCAAATGTATTCATGTTGGTAAAACGGTGATATTACGATAACGTCAAAAGACTTAGAAACGTGTGCTAATTATAATTATAATATATATTTATCCCTTACCCAAACTGAAAGCGAGCCACGCGATGAAGCATTGGGGTGTGAAGCTGCAAACAAGGCAATACAAGTAATGTAGGCTTCCATTATGTGAACATCAAACACCTTTATTATCTCATTACGTGTAGGCTTTGTTACTACCTGACCTTACGTGTTATGTTAGCTCCCAGCGTTAGCACCCTTTGACGCGAGCTAATGGATTTCATAGCCAAAAGGTTTTTTTCTTTCACCAAAATTGTAATTTTTTTATACGACTGTAGCAATGAGCTAAGTGCAGTGATTAGTCACACCACGAGCTTTACGGTGAAGAAAAACACCGAGAGGAAACCTGTATACGTTTGAAAAGAAATTCAAAGGTATGTATAGTCGTGCTTGAGAAACGGCGACTATCTCGCTATCAATTACATAGACACCTAAATAAATATCGAGCAATCGTTAGTCCTCTGCCAACCCCTTCGGGGAAACCCCTTTTAGAAAGGCTTTGCGTTTAGCGTAGATACCTCAGATGTGGAGATTCAGCTTATTCACAATGTTTTCGTTTTAAAGTCTGCCAACTTAAAATCTGCTTAATTACAGCGATGATAATGAATATTTATGTGTGCCCCAAATGACGTGACTTAATGTGCACAGCGGCTCTCATTAAAGTGGCACTTCATCTCCGCTCGGGAGCACTATAAAAATGAAAATTAACGAGTATTATTATCAACAACATACACAGGCTTCGTGTCACACCGAACGGGGTACTTTCTCGGTATATCGTATCGAAATCTGGACACGGAAATATGCGGGGAACTGCAAATGAATTCTACAGTACTGTTTACAATATACACCTTCCCACAAGGGTCTCCGAAGGGAGTGTAGGTAGTACACACACACACCCGTTTCCTAAGCAAATTTGTGTGTTACCTCTTGAGTGGTGACTTAAGCAGTCAGACTAGATAACATGATCTACCTTTTGGCGTCGTTTGGGTGATACATTGCCGACCTCCGCTGTTGTGATGGCTAGCATCAGCGTCAGGCTTGTGAACTGGAGCCGCTTGTGAGGCTGGTCATCTCAGCCGGCCATTTTTTTTTGTCTTCTTCTTATAGTGCCTCTCCAACTAGTGAAGGTTGGCAGTCAGCTCCACATATTTCTCTCGGTCTTTGGCGAGGTTAAAAAGCTCCGCTGCACTCGTAACTCCGGTCCACTCCCGGATGTTTCGCAGCCATGACTTCTTCTTCCTCCCGACAGCTCGTCTTCCAGCCACTTTGCCCATGACAATCAATTGCAGAAGTTCGTATCTTGAGTGCCTAAGCACATGAACAAGATAGGCAACCTTTTTTTTCTTCTTTTGATGGTCTGCATCAAGTCTCTTGACCTCCCAACTTGACGCAGAACCTCAACATTGGTAACTCGGTCCGTCCAGCTTATGGCCAACATGCGTCTATATGCCCACATTTCAAATGCTTCTATACATTTTCCGAGTTGCTCTTCCAGGCCCAGGGGTCCCAAGGGGCCCAAGGGTCCAGGCTTCACATCCGTATAGAATTATGGGCCATATATAGCATTGCAGGAGACGAGTGCGCAAAGATATTTTGAGGCTGCGACTGCAAAGTACCTTTTTCATGTTATTAAAGGCACTACGGGCGATTTTTGTTGTATTTACATATAATCACACCGTGTCCCTCACGGAGTAGGCAGAGAGAATAGGGCATCAGAGCTCTCTAGTATATTGTATCCCTCATTCATCAGTCTACTCATAATTTTTTTTTACATCATGCTCGCTGTTATGTTGAATTTTAACAATAAGTATAGCGTTACGAAAGCAATTTGTAATTCAGTAGATACTTGATAAAGACCAGATTAATATTCTTCATGGTTACACGACGGTGCAACGGTCAGCCGTTTATAATTACATCGAGCAAAGTAAGCACTTGACGTAAACACCGACAGAATATATTTTGTGCCAAGCACGGGCTGTTGATGGTGTATGGCCAGGTTGGGTCTCCACTCGACTTTCATGCACAATTTAATCATGACTGGTTTTGTAACTGTATATTTACTTCAAAGGGCTCAAATAAGATTGACCTTCAGCACTTAAATTAAGGGTTTTCATAGTTTGTGGGCTAGTGACTCGCTGCACGGCACGATGTTTTATCCACATTCTTATTGGCCTACCTGGTACGGCCTTTGTTGACTCCGTCCATATCGCTGGTGGCCTAACACGAGCTCACATAATGTCATCTTCTCCCCGCGCCGACTAACTATGTTAGACGCTTGACGATCGTAATCCCTGGCATTCCAGTAAACACACTTCGACGTTTTCGGATAAAGTTAGTTTTTTACTAGTGCTAGTACGTACAATGCATTTAAATATAATTTACTGTAATATTTCAGACCGAATTAAAATATATGTATGCATAAATAAGGAAAACAACAAAAATACATTTGTAAAGCCAAATCTCTACACATAAAACACAATAAAAATATTGCAAACCTCAAAGTTGTCACAAAGAGCTGACATACTTTGATCGTTGTAACGTGAAAGGAACTTGCTCTGTTGACTTTCCCTCACAATGCGAAACACAAACCATTGTTTGTCAATCCTAAACAGATTTCACCGATTCCGAGGCTTTACACACGGATGTAACCATGTCAAAACACCCATATTTATATTACATGGTGGTTGATTGCGGCTGCTGTAATCTCTCCCACGCACTCGTGCTTGCTATTTGCGTTTTTATATATTTACACATTATACATTTAAATTCTTTAGTTAGTCCCTGCTGTGTTTATGGCTATGGTTTCGACCACTGTCTACAGACAAGTATTTGAGATTTGGGATTGGGAAAGTGTGTGAAAGAAGAGGCAGAGTAAGACCACCTTCCAAGTAGAACCTAGATCCAATCGTCCGGACACTCAAGGATAGGAACGTCAAGAATACTCGAAACCGGCGAGCATGCATGCAGAGACTGAGGAATGTGGAAGAAGCGAATGAGGTTTATAAGTCTAGAGGAAATAATCTGCCTCTGCCTACCCCGCTAGAGACTCGACGTGATGATATGCATGTTTGAATATGTATGCATATCACTCTGCTTGTAATATACATATTCTCAATGTATTAGTGAGCTAACCAGCTTCAGGCCGTAACGGAGAGGACATTAATTTAGCGCTACGTAAATCATTGGTTAGTTCATTGCGTTGTGAAATTGATAGCATTATTAAGTAGGGGCGTTAATATGAGACCTAGTACCAACGAAGGGTAGATGCAAATAAGCATTTAATAGCACGGATATTCGAATGTTTTTAGACGGTCTAAATCTTTTTTTGTATCTTCCACATTTGCTGAAATATTCGGGCGCCTGAACGTTACAGGTACATGTACTGAAAAAACAACCCCTTAGTTAAGCCGCAATATACATCATGAATGAAATAATTATCATTATTATAATGAAACGCGACTTTTACTTTCATATTCATCATATCGTGCAAGTGTCAAAACTGTCGCATAATTTCAACCCCAACACGTAACCAAGCATGGAATGATTACAAGAAATGTACCACAAATACATTTCATTTCAAGTAATACTGCATAGTTCAATTTCTAAACATTCTTTAAAAAGCTAAAACCCTTTACTGCACCGGAAGCCTTTCACTTTACTGTCTTTTTGTTCAAGCGCTGCTCTAAAGCGAATGCCTTTTGTCTATGGCCAGACGGAGTGGAAATAAAAGAAGCACCGCGTACCCACAGACAGTGGGAATGGGGGCTCTTACAGCGACGCTCGAAAATGTACGAGGCTTACTCTGCACAGTGGGTTAATAGTTCACATTATTGATACTAAATAGCCAAACAAAATGAAGCTTAGCTTATGTAAGTGCATCGATACCGCTGGGGTATTAGTGTAATCGAGGCAGCTCTTTTATAAATTTGCTATAAAACAACCCTAATATTCAGTTGCATACGAAATAAATATATTCGCTCGTAGTCAGGGGTGTTCTTATAGTCAATGGTAAGTGGGTCGCCACTTTGTTTACGTTTTCTAATTTTCGCACATAACTGTAACACATTACGATTTAAGGTCATATGTACTCACCGGTATTCCTCCAGGGTATGAACCTTTAGTCTTGACTAAGCAGATTACTACTGAAACTACGCGGTCACCGGCTCCTTCATTTTGTTATTCCAGCTCAGTATATTTGTGCGTGGTTTTGCATCATCAAAAAGCCCTTCATCTCAATAACGACGTTAGGACCAAGGAAAGAAAGAATGTGTATAAAATTAAGATGCGTGGGTAACGGCAGTTTCATGGACAAAGCGACTTCTTGCTTCCTGGAAAGCATCTTTTCCAAATCGTCCTTATATCCATCAGCAACAGCGCCTCGATTCCCGAGCTCATGAATTATTTATTCAATTCGAGCAAGACTTGAACGACGGCTATGACAATTTTCTTGTATAACAAGCCGTCTGTAAGCCATGCTCATTTGCATCCGTCGTGCGACACAACCGTTTTTGTCGAAACCTGAGTAGGGTTCGGATTTGTACTAATTCCTTTTGGGGTAACAACCCTGTCCTGCTGTGGACATTGTCACAATCGTACAAGATATTATGTACCTGAAAAAATGCGGACCCTTTTTGTGCATTTTATCATATATTTAAACAAATTTGTGTCGTTATTTTTGCGCCATTGTACATACATACATACATATCATCACGCCAGGTTCCTAACGGGGTAGGCAGAGAGTATAGAGCGCCAGTTCTCTCTAGACTTACATACCTCTTTCACTTCGTCCACATTCGTCAGTCTCTTCATACATGCTCGTCGGTTTCGAGTACTCTTAACGTTCCCGTCCTTGAGAGTCCGATCTATTTGATCCAGGTAGTTGGAACGTGGCCTTCCTCTGCCTCTTCTTGCACACACTTTTGCTTTGTATATCTGTTTCGTCAATCTTTCTTCACTCATCCTTTCTATGTGTCCAAACCAACGTAACATGCCTTTCTTCATCTTTACAATCACGCCCTCATTCACGCCAGTTGACTTGCGCTATTGTATGACGATAAAATGGTTGTATGGTATTGAAATTCAATTAACTGGTTAATACTTAATTGTTAGTCAACTGGCGTAAATAAGGGCGTGATTGTAAAGATGAAGAAAGGCATGTTACCACGTTGGGGATTCGGCGTAATGATATGTATGTATGTATGGTTAATAGTTATCAAAAACTATATTTATACTTACATACAAAACAGCACGCCTAGTCCCTCAGGGATATAATCGTGAAATATATTTGAAGTCGACGAGCATGTATGAAGAGACTGATGAATGTGGACGAAGCAAAAGAGGTATGTAAGTCTAGAGAGAACTGGCGCTCTATACTCTCTGCCTACCCCGTTAGGGACTTGGCGTGATGATATGTATATTTGAAGTCAATAATGAATGTGGAGGAAGAGTTCTGAAAGTCTCTCACATCTTTTTGTTAAGAGCTAGAAGACTTTCGAAGACCTATTTCTATAAGTAAAAGTTGTGGTAGCAAAGAGTACTACATTAACAGAGCGGTCTACCCTTTGATGCTTGAACTCCTTAACCAAACCCCGTTCTCGGATAATTGCTCTCAAATAATCAAACCGTTATTCCTTTTAAAGTTCCTGCAAACTGGTACTGCAAGGAATGGCGTAGAATTATTTCAAGCATGTAGATAAAAACGGCTCTTAACTGCCCTGTTTTACGGCGAGATACCACTTCTACACACAATAGATTTTGTTTAATTTAAATTTATATTCAATTCCAGAGCTGTAAGGTTTAGTGTTCTTTAAGACTAACTCGCGTCGCATACTAATGTTCCCTCGGTAAATAAATAAACGCGGTAATTCGAGTCGTTTGAAACAATTATCTGGTATTGTTTAATTTCATGTGGCGTAAATGACTTTGTGAAAACTTAAAAAAAATACTAATTCTAATTGTGAACCTAGTGTTACTTCGCGGAAATTATATATATATCCTCGCCTTCCCACAAGGGTCCCCGAAGGGGTAGGCAGAGGTGTATAGGTAGTACCCACACACCCACTTTCCGCCAGAGATATATTCTAGGTGCCAACATGACAGATAGCGAGCTCATAGCCGCTATTCAAGCAAGACTAGAAAAAAAATTGGTCCAGTCAGTCACGGCCTTTTTTCCTAAATAAAATATCAAACAGGTAAAATTACTGGAAATTCGGAATTCTGTTTCTGAGAAAAAAGGATAATTTGGCACAGATATATTATTATCTAAGTAACCTATCAATAAATGCAATCGAGTTTTAAAAACAAACAAAGCTTTCTTCTCTTAAATATAAGTGTGGAGGTAGAGCAATATTTTCTTGAATACTGAACTGAACCCAATAGGGAAATTTTACAAAATGTCTTCGTATAAAGATTGCTGGAGTAGTTTACTTGTTCACGCAAATACTACAGATAAGGAAAACTTTGCGGAATGAAGCCATAGATGCAACACATCGCATGCAGTAGATGCAAAGTTTACCCAGAGGTCGTGGTTCAACCGCGTAATCTGAGATGAGATTTAAATGGAAATGTTTTTATGAGCTATGGTTTGCTAAGATGCATTTTATATTTTTCTTGCTTACTGCAAGAAAGAGTTTTGATAGTGCTTTGGTTATAAATTACACTTTTATAATGTGGTGATTCGAAAGATTACATAAATCCCTAATTTTATTGTTTATTGTACCTTAGTTGTAGATGAAAAGGTGTGTAGGTCTTAATAACAGTATCTCTGCCACCCCATGAGGTACATGACGTTATAATACGTACCTTTGTTGATTAAGTTTACATAAATGTAGCCTGAATTCAAAACGTAAAGCTTGATTTTAACCATAGTTCCTTAATGGCGGTTGCCTCATTGTCAAGACTTATGAATAAATATGGGAGCTCTGTGGACGAATGGAAATATACAAAGTTATAGTTTAAAGTACATTGTTGAGAGTAGTTGAATATATAAGATTCACCCACTTTGCTTTCCTATTCTCTCACTGCAATCTCTAACACACAAAATTAGCACTAAAAGTATATATCCTCACGCCTTTCCATAAGGGTCCCCGAAGGGGTAGGCAGGGGTGTATAGGTAATACCCAAACACCCACTTTCCGCAAGAGATATATTAGGTGCGACGTGACAGATGGCGAGTCCATCGCTGCTACGCACGGCTATACATACGCCTATGATTTTTTCTCAAGCGAATGAAGATTTCCTCCTTCCTTTACCGTAAAGCTCGTGGTGTGGCTAAGTACTTAAGTTTAGAAAAACTCATTGATACAATTGGGATGCGAACATGCGTTGCAGGCAACTATTCTATAACCACTCGGTTACCCGGTTGGAACAAACTTAGTTGTTTTAGTAAGCATTAAAATTTCAGCGACATAATACCAGACGTGCTCTGATGGTCACTGAAGTTGATACTTCAAACATTTACAAAAGGTTGAATACTACTGTCGCCAAATAGATTTCCGTTCAATCTTGACAAGCCTCGCCCACCCGACATGATGTCATTACAGAGTCCTTTTTAGTCTGTCCCGGCATTGATAGAGTTCATCTCCCGTCGCCGCCGGCCATGCTGTCGGAGACATTTCGCTATAGGTCCGCTGTAATGGCGCTGGGCCGCAAGACAAAGCTTACCTGTTACGTGACGTCTCAAAGGCCGCATTGTAACTATCACAAAGGACCTCCCAATGTAATCTAGAGTTTAAATTAACAAGAGCTGTACTCAGTTTATGAATATTTGGGCATACCGTGTCAGTTTTGGTAGTGATTTATCAAGTGATGTTCTATATTCATAAGGATCTTCATTGTTATCGCTAATTAGTGATTGGATGGTTGTCTTCATTGAATGGTTGGTTCTCAGTTTCCTTCATGCTCTATTATTCTACCTACTTATACAAATAAAATGCAGCCTATATTACGTAAATTCTGTGATGCTATCGGATGTATGTAGATTATGCAAAAATAAGCTGTCAGCTAGTGAAATACCATAGAAATTGTAACAGTTAGGTAATTTAATAGTTTATCTGACTCCAGGTGGGTAAAGATATTGAACAACACGTATTAAACACGTGATATACCGTTTCCCTCACGGAGGAGGAGTAAGTGCCAGTCCTCTCTTGACGTTCAGAAATCTTTAGCTTCAGATGTATCAATTGCTTGTCTATCTAGAGTTCCCCTAATATTCCTATCCTTAAGTACTGGTTCAATTGTTCTAGGTTGTCCTATTTTTAATCAGTACATTTTCACATTGTAAACATGTTTAGTCAACTCGCCACTCACTTTTGCTCTAATATGTCAAAACTAAGGTAACGTAACCAATCTCTATATCGCGTACCTAGCCACCACTACCATAAATGAATGGAATAATTCTCATAACTTCAACAGAATCGTAAAGCGTAGCACTGAAGTTATGTCAACCCGACTATATCTGCGGTATACTCCGACCTCACTATTTACATTGACATCCGCGCGAGGGTGTAATTGACGAAGCGACCATTTCAATTTCGCTGCGTTATACTTTGCACAAACTGCATTGCAGGCTTTCTAGGCATCGCGGGACATGAATGGCAATTATGCTGTATTAAAAGTTTAGTAAAAAGTCTTCTCTTTGAGCGATCGACTGTATGGTCACCTGCATATAAAATAATAATAATATATTATACTACTATAAAATTTATAGAAGAAAAGGTTAAGATTGCAAGTTCGAACCCCGACTGTACCAATAAGTTTAACTGATCCTAAGTATAGTGATTATTCACACACCGAGCTTTACAGTGAAGGAAAACCTCTTGAAAACCAGTACATGTTTCAAAGACGTATCTAAAACATGTCTGCGGCGAGAAGTGGGCGTGTGTGTGGGTGCAACACACACACCTCTATCTAGCCCATCCCTTAGGGGACCGTTTTGTGAAAGCTACGAGATATATATTAAAATTATAAATGTATTTAGTTTTCATATTCACTCCCTTTTGTTCTCTCCAAGGGCCGGTATGTATGGTCGTATGTATGGTATGTATATATATATATATATATGTATAGTATGTATGTATGTATGGTCGTGAGTAAAACGCCGATGATTCCACACGTAACTTTCAGGCACATTTATTATATTTTAGCATTACCCACTTCCACGGGGACTAAGTCGCTGACAAAAGCTAGTATTACCTGCATTCGGTCTGCTCGAAGTTACCGTGTTGGTTTGATTAAATTGAAATATCTATTCCCAATTTATTAGAATTTTTTAATAGAAAACGTTCAACGTATACGTACGAGCCACCACTTCACACAATGACAAAATCATTGTAACTCGATTCGCCGTAAAAGTGGAGGGCGTGGAGCTCAGCTCTCAATCATCAAAAGTGGCGAGTAAATATTGGCGTTGTGCGATTGTATTTAGCACAAGCACTATTCGCTGTGCTTGTGCAATTTAAAAATAGCTCCCGCGTCAACTGAGTCATTGGAAAACCAATCAAAATGCAGTTCTGCTCGGTGCAGGCCAGCTTGGTGAAGTTGCCGAGACCGCAGAACAAAAGTCCACAGCGTAATTTTGCGAATTGTTTCAAAACCGCTGCAAAGGTGTTTTTTTAAATATAGCGCTATTATCTATTGATAAGACATTAAAAGCCGCCTTTGACCAATTAAATAGTAATATTACCCAGAACTCTTTCTACAAGAGATGATAAAAAAGTATTATTTCTGTAAGAACACACTTCCCAGGGGCATGTGATAAAATAAGACATCTAATCTTGAATACATAGCATAGCTAGGTATAAGTACATTACTGTACCAATGAGGTTTTCTGAACTTAAGTACAGAGATTATTCACAGCACGGGTGAAGGAAAGCAGGGAGTTTACGGTGAAGGAAAACATCAGGAGGAAACCTGCATACGTTTGAAAAGAAATTCAAAGAACGTATAGTCCTGCTTGAGTAACAGCGATGGCCTCGCCACCTGTGACGTTGGCAACTCCGGTAAAAAGGTGGATATTACCTACACACCTCTGCTTACCCCATTGGGGACCCTCGTGGAAGATACAAATGTACCTATATAAAGCCTAGGTACAGTGTTAAAATAACAGGAAATATTAAAATAAGCTGCAGAAGCGTACAAACTACGCTGTACAGAACTAGTAACCAATTCAATTTAAATAAACGGAGGCACTAGTCGCGAGCCAATCTCTCTGCCGGAGAAATATTCGCTGTGTAAATATATATGTTCCTATTGTACGGAGCATGGCAACTTTTACAGAATACATTTGAGTCACAACACACGAAACAAAGCAGTACTTCTAGCACTTCGTGAATTATGACGGCATTATGTTATACGTTATGACACGTGGTTATATTATACAGGTGATGTACATCCTGAACGTCAGTTTTAAATATTGCAGAACTTTTCAAAATATAGCTAATAAACACGGCTCGCCTGACGGTAACCGGTTACCGTAACCTACAAGCTCTAGTTACCAGACAATAGATAACAGACAAATGCTCACTAGAATTTCTACCCATTGGCTGTAGTTAAGGTAACATTAAGTATAGGCGATGGACTCGCTATCTATAACGTTGGCACCTATAATATATCTCTGGCGCAAATTAGGTGTACGGTTTCTGGCTACACATCTCTGCATCACTGTCCCGAAGGAGTTTCGGGGACCCTTGTGGGCAGACGTAATACAAATTGTATTATGGAGTGGTTACTACGAGGTAAACGATATTCCCTGAATGGTAGGGATGGTCTGATAGCAGTCATTTCATTTAAGGTTAAAGTACCACAAGCTGATAACAGCCTATGTTTTTAAACGGTCAGTTACATTAGCATTCTGTGTTCATTGAATAAATTTCAACTTTGAAACGAGCTCTTACTATGTAAATTAGCTTAGCTAGGTGCTTTGTGCAATTGTGGCAGTGGTGCTCCTCAGACCCACCCCTTACCTCCAAGCACGTTGCAACAACATGGCTACGCTACAGGTCGCGGTCGATACTTGCGTGCAGCAGTGGAGTCAACGTTAAACAATTAGGTGTGCAACTTTCTTGAACCTTAATGTCTCATCACTTATTGATCTCCAGTGTCCGACTGGTTCGAATACTTGCCTGCAACAAAAAGATCGTAAGTTCGTATGTGTATAGTCGTGTTTGAGTAACGGCGATGGACTCGCCATCTGTACCGTTGGCACCTAATAAACATATAACTCTGGTGGAAAGTGGATGTGTGCATACTACCTATACACCTCTGCCTACCCCTTCGGGGACCCTTGCAGGTAGGCGTGAGGATTTATTATTATTACAATGACTCATTGATGTTACATGACTCGTTTTTAATCTGTTGCAGTGACAAAGGGCCTTAGCACTCACAAAGTAACATTCCTATTACATTAACATAGGGTACATTGTAGATACCACTACATACATTAAGTTTGTGTGAGAGGACTGGATTGTTACTACAACATAATTTAAATCTGTATTTGTAAAGTAAAGCAACAAATACGTTAATACCCCGTCCAATATTCAAACTTAAATCTCATTAACTCACTAAAACCACTGGCTTTCAAAGCGGCGATTGTTTTATCCCGCACACAAAGGGGCTCTAAATTCGATCCAACAACATATCATTAGAGATTAATTGACAGGGCAGGTAGCGGCCGGCAACTTGGTCAATTTGCCTTTATTAGCTATGCATTAACCCCAGTCCAAAGGGTGGGATCATAAACGTCACAAGTTTCAACGTTGTTTGCATCACAAGCGATCATGCTTTAGGGCTGCTGCACACGTAAATATACAACCAAAGTATAGAAAAATCACATCTAGATTTGATCAATAATGATATAAGGAGTTCTCTTCCAGCAAAAGCGCATAAGGAATTTCTACTGGTAAAGATTCATTGAATAAATGAATTATTCCATTGTCTGCCTGTAGGTGGCAATAACCCTAATCTGTCGGTTATTACTGTGGGGATTTTTTTCATTCCATTTCCTGCAATAGACAGGCACATTTGTAACGAAGGCTTAGGCTTATAATTTGTCAATATCAGATGCAGAGCTGCCAATGTTATACATACATACATACGTACACTTGGCTATGGAGTAGGAGAGGTATTTTTTTCATAATAGCATTCGTGGCGCGCGTTTGTTGTTTTCAATTAATTGTTGAATTTAGAAAGAGGAAGTGACAGATATATTATTATATAATGCAGCTATATACTAAGCCGTGTTGGCCGAGTGGATAAAGCAGTCGCCTTAAGTTCAAAGCCCGACTGGACCAGTTACTTTTCCGAACTAGTTTTTCTGAAAATATCGACGGGAAACGTGCAAACGTTTGAGCAAAAAAATCCTTACATTTTTTACTTTTAACTAAACATTTGTCTTTACATATGTATAGTTGTGCTTGAGACGTTGTGCGAGATAGACTTTCCATCTGCCCCGTTGGTACGTGAAATATATGGCACGGCAGCATATGGGTGTATGGGTACTACTAACACACTTCTGCCTACCACTACACTTGTGGGAAGGCGAGAAGTATATAAAATAAAAGCTTGTTCTATAATCGCAAATATCAAATCGTGACGGGGATTGTCCTCTTTAGATTGTTAGTCAGTAGCACTGAGCTTTTAGCTTTAAGATGTCAAAAATAGTGTTACGAGTTTTCGTTATTTGAATAAAATCCAGACATATTCGACAGATGTTGGAGAACGATTTTCCAGCCGTCGCTTTGGTCCTTGAAAGAACCTTCAGGTATGAAAGCATGCAAGATGCAAATTGCATTGTGACAGGTGTGTACCTAGCAGAGTGTACCAACAGCCCGGGCGGCTGCCAATTGTTTATGATGTCAACAGTTCAAAGATAAATTTCTTGAGGTGTTTACACTTTGGTTACATTTTCCAAAATTCGAAGGGTTGTTTACCAAAATAGCCTGCGGTCAATTAATTAGTTTGCTTTGGTAACTAACTTGGTTGGAAGGTTGCTTACCTAACCAAACTAATATTTAAAGTTTTGCCAATGTCTAATATCACCATTTATGATCTAGGGCTTACGAAGCTGTTAGTAATTTACACAATGAAAGTGTTTAGTCCGTGCTTCACCAAAACTTCATGAATCACGAGACAGCAGAATGAAAAATACAGGCCTTTAAAAAAAAAATACTATCGTGGCCATCCTTCGCGGGGTAACCATAGACAGTATTGCTCAAATCTCTCTTGTCATGGACCAGCTGTTTCGCGGCATCCATAATTCGATGCATAACCAGGTTACAAACCGCTTCAGCCACCAAGCCACCTGTATGAGCTACACTACCAACTAAAATAAACAATACTAATTTTGGAAAGGTCACAATGTTCAAAGGTCAAAGGTCAGGTGTTTCCTGAACTTTAGTACAGTGGCCCATCACACCACAAGCTCAGCACTCTAAACTTTTGTTGTAACGTCTGTGCAAGTTGCAAAGCGTATGCTATTGGTCCGTATATTGCTTGGACTGATATAGGTAGTGCCATCCACGAAGACGCGCCCCAATATTCTTCCTCGTAGTTTATAGTGTAAATATGCAACCTTCCACTATTGTTGATGATAACACACAGATTACCTATGAGGGCACTCGCACACTACAATTAATAGAGTCGGGTCATACTCCCGGCATCCCGCGACCCCCACGACTAGAAATTGGTGGGGCGCGTCTTCGTGAATGGCACTACCTTTACTGATGACTACATATGACACATACAAGGAAATAATTATTAACTACTACTCTTTACCCGCGCTTTATCCGCGTAAAATGAATTTCATTGGTAGATTTATTATTCTTTATTATATATCCTCACGCCTTCCCACAAGGGTCCCCGAAGGGGTAGGCAGAGGTGTATAGGTAATACCCACACACCCACTTTCCGCCAGAGGTATATTAGGTGCCAACGTGACAGATGGCGAGTCCATCGCCGTTACTCAAGCACGACTATACATACGCCTTTGAATTTCTTCTCAGACGTATGCAGGTTTCCTCTCGATGTTTTCCTTCGCCGTAAAGTCTTATTATGATATCTCATATAATTCTTTATTAATAAAGCATTATATGCCTTAATCCAGCTAACCTATGTCTGCGCCAGAATATCTATATATATACAGTTGCGTATTCTTCGTATATAGCTATTGCCTGAAATTTTTCCATCAACAATATTAGTAAGATAAGAACGTGTGTTAAACTATAAAACCCAATATTGAAGCGAGTAACAAAGCGAATACTTGCCTTTTATCACTTAGAACAGTCTTTGATTAGATAACCTCACAAACCAGTTTCAATTAGCATATACACTTGAGAGCACAAACACACATAACAGTCAGCGATGCATACTCCACATAACTTAATCAGCGTAACTCGGTGTAACTCGCAGCAACCGCAGCATCACGCTGCTGGCGCAGCGGACCCACCTCACCACGCCCACCTGCTATGCCATAGTACACTCCAATTGCTCCAAACCACATCTCATAAGGACGAAGCAATGTTATTATACATTTTTTTTTTTAATAATAATGATCTTTATTTACTCACAAAGCATTTCTTATACTTAATCTAGTGACCAGTCTCCTTTTAAGCAAGGATGCCTGTGTTAGGAGACTCCGCTCTTCTATAACTACGAGTAACATTATATGTGTGTGTGTGTGTGTGTGTACATATTAGTATATACACATAATAGCCGTGGTGGCCGAGTGGTTCGAGTAGTTGCCTGCGACATAAGGATCGCAAGTTCAAATTACGATTGTACCAATGAGTTTTTCCCAACTTCTCACACCGCGAGCTTTACGGTGAAGGACAACATCGAGAGGAAACATGAATACGTTTGGGAAGCAATTCAGTTTATAGATAGGCGTGCTTGAGTAACAGCGATGGATGGGTTTTATATATACACCTCTGCCTACCCGTTCAGGGGCCCTTGTGGGAAGGCGTGGGTATATGTAATTATAATTATTACATATTGCATATTCAATCTCTAATCATCTTTTATACCACTAAGGTGACAAACAAACGTACGGTTCTGTAGGTAAGTGGCTACCTCAGTCAAAGGACGCTTGCAACACCGGGGGTATCGCTCGCGCGTTACCGACCTGGCAACTTGTCTTTGTCTTGTCTTGACCTCCATTAGATACTGTTTAGGGGAAACGGCTTGATTTTACAATAAAATTTTCGCTTCGTCCACATTCATCTCAGTTCCTTATGCATGCTCATCGATTTCCAGTACTCTTGACGTTCGCGTCCTCGATTGATTTGATCTAGGTACTTGGAACGTAGTCTTCCTATGCCTCTTCTTGCACACACTATAAATATAGCTAATAAAGTGCATTTCAATAGTGATATCAATTCTGCTATAAATATTACCAAACCGTATCTTTAATTCGCTCGACGAAAAATCTGTTTATTTCACATAGGCCCAGGTGGGCACTTATAAAACGTCGAAAAAGAAGCACGGTTCGGGTTGGTCGCTTCCATGGAGAAGAACCGGCAAGAAACTCCATGGTTACTCTTTTCAAATCATAATCATTGCGACGCTGTGCCTCTATAGCTTGCGTCCTTGTAAGCCGTCGCAATAACTCTGACCGCCACCAACAACGATGCGACAAAACCAGTGTTTCAATTAAAGTTGCAATTAACAGAGCCCTTAGGATAAACTGGAATGGCCTTGTACCCTCATTCCTGAGCCGCGGAACTAATCACGAAGCCTCAAATGCTCTCCACTAATAGCAATACAGTTATATTACCACAACGTTCCAAATGAATTGATGAATATTTATGAATACCTCTTAGCGGGAACAGCGCTCATGATGTAGGTTAGAGGGCCTACACTGGACTAGCTAATGTTATGGAATAACTAAGAAAATAATAAAGGCGTCGTGTGTCTGAGTGATAGATAGTAGTCAGCGCTGCGTGGATTCGATTCCCACTGGTGGATAACTGTATGATTAACACGAATATATAAGCACGTATATTGTAGGTAAGTACAGGTTTTGCTTATGTTAGGACTGGGTCAAATTATCTCGTGAAGGAAGGATGTTGCCGGATGAAGCAACGGAATAAAACTTACCATTATTTGTATAGAGTCACGGTTTTTGTAATACTTGTCTAAAAATACCATTTCCATTGTCTTCGTTATGTAGAAATCCCATATTGAAGCAAAGCTATAATGCGCCAATGATAATATTGATAAATTTGATTCATTATAATGGCGTCCCTTGTCTTTTAGAATAAAAATCCTAAACGATAATACTTTTCCGAAGATACGTAGCCTAATACATTTATAAGACACATCTAGTGCTTTTTATTATGTTATCTTTGCATTTCAACGCCAAATCTTCAATTGATGTTCATCTAGTTTTTGGAACTTTTCCAATAGCACTTCTTGTGATCTATGCTCTAGGAGGACCATAAACGAAATTGGTACTTTTAATGCTACTCAATACTAGGACCTTGGCAACAAAGCTAAGCACCATTTTTCATCATTAAAAATAGCCTATATTGAAGGCTCCCAGTGCGAATACAATAAATGTGGAGCAAAGCGAAGTCTTTGAACACAAAGCGAGATAACAGGCGCCTGTAACATCCCGGCTGTGATAAACTAACTCGGTCGGGATTTGAACCTGCAATACTCGAATTACTCGGGATGAAAAAAACTAGTTGCCCGTAAAAATAGTATAAACGATAATAAGCAACATGGCATTATGAAGGCACATAAGCCGATGGCAACAGCGCATGATTCTCAGCACACAAATATCATACTAAATACCTAGCAATGGTCCGCTAATCTTTTACTTATACGAGTTAAGCTAAAAGCCATTCTCCCTCACAATAGAATAAAAAGTGAATCAGCCTCCTTTGTGAGGCTCGGCGTAACCACTTAGAGGCGAAATGGCTCTGTGTATGACCCGTTTTTGTAGTCTAAGATTTCAGTGGAAATATAAATGAACGGTCTCCTTGAGTGTCGTCGGTACCGCGAGCCACTTTGTCCACCTGGGCCAATCATATTATATTATGAGCTATAAATCAATCAAACGGAACTCTGTTCTATTTTTAAATCTAATTTGTGGCTTCAGACTAATCGCCTGGAGTGCCGCTTCTCAAAGCGTATACCTTAGGTACTCATGTTAAATACATATATGGACCAAGCATGGTCACTTAATCATCTCGGCTTGTACCAGACACCTTCAATTTTCAAAAATAACCGCCGGCAAAGGTCATTTCTGGCATTTGTTCACAAAATGATGATTTATGACATCTTAAATTGAAGCCGTGGTCGCCGAGTGTTTGGAGTAGTGGCCTGCAACACAATGAGTTTTTCCGAACTTAAGCACAGTGATTAATCACACCACGAGTTTACGGTAAAGGAAAACATGGAGAGGGAACCTGCATAAGTGCATACACTTGAGGAGAAATTCATATACGTGTGTTTAGTCGTGCTTCAGTAACGGCGTGTATGTTACGTGAAAGTAGTAGTGAGTTACTATCTATTCACCTCTGGCTACTCTTTCAGGGACCCTTGTGGAAGGCGTGAATATAATTATATATAAAACTTATTCGTAAAATATTCCAACTGTATATAAAAATCCTTGTGCAATTTTTAACCCAGTAGCACTCCATCGTACAGGTTTCTATATAAACTTTACCTGTTCAGGAAAAATCCATCCAACTCAAGTCCATTTAAAGTTGTGACGGCTTAATTCGTATTTGATTAAGTCGAGCAATAAAAGTCAACCCGTGAGGAGAAACTTCTTAAGTCGTATTAAGTTCTGCTGCACCTCGACTTTTGCACGAAACGGTATTATTAACATCGACTTTGGGATCGTAATGAGAATGGCTTTGACGAAGAAGACTTTGCCAGCAAGAAATACGGGAATAGCCCCGTCGCATATTCACAATGTACTCCTAAACTTTTCAGGATAACGAAGAAACTCAAAAAGAATCCAGCTATATTTGTAAAATCTTCACATGACAAGGGTTACCGAGGGGGTTGCCAGAGGCGTGTTGGTAGTAGTACCCACGAACCCACTTTCCGCTATATATATATTTTAGGTGCCAACGTGACAGATGGCGACTCTTTCGTCGTTACTCAAGCACGTTTTTTTTCTCAAACCTAGGCAGGATTCCAGTCGATATTGTCCTTCACCGTAAAGCTTGTTGTGAGACAAATCACAGTACTTAAGTTCAGAAAAACTCATTGGTACATTCGGGATTCGAACGTGACATCTGTGTGTTGCAGACAACTACTCGGCTCTCCTAGATTTTCAACTGCTCGAACCACTCGGCCACCACGGCTTCCATAATGATTTGTATTTCTGGATCAATAGCCTAGAAAAAAATATAAGTATTAGTTCTATATTTCAAGTCACCGAAATTGTATTAGGTGAGATAGACATACTGACATCTAAGGTTGAACATAATGGTAACCATGTTGTATGTTTTGGTACGAAACTATTGGTTGGGCACATCGTTCTATTTTAGCGGAAAGTTATTTAAACGTAACAAAAAAGGGTCGCATAATCAGGATCCAAATACCTGCAGTTTATATTAATGTGTAAGCATACACGAGGGTGTACGCCCAGAAATTTCCCTCAGAGCATGCCAATAGGTATAATACAAAACGTGTTTTGTATACTAACGCATCATCAAACCTTCCCTTTCATGTACCCGCCGCCGCATTGGAGTTAAATTAATAAAGTCTCATTTTAATATATTTTTTTCAAGATCGTACTGTTATTGTACTTGTTATTTAATAGTTAACAATAATACTTTGTTAGTTACACGCATTGTCGGTTTACACGCATTGTCCGCTCTCTATGAGTTCTTTAATCAGTTTCAAGCAATTCCCTCTCTGCAGCTTGCCCGAGTGAGTTTGGGGCAGAGATGTCACGAACGCTATCCCCCCACGTAGACGTTTGTGGTCGCTGAGTGTGGCTGGAAGAGGATTAGTCCACACATTCACGTCACGGCTCATCACAAAATGTTTTACTTTCCATACCCCGATACTTACAATCAACAGCGTGATGAATCTGTTCCCTGGTGACGTCACACCCTTCCCTTAGCACCACTGCCGCTGTCGGGCCCTTGTCAGTGCAGCACACGACGCACTCCCTCACCCCCGGCACTGAGCACACGGTGCGCTCCACTTCCTCGGGCGATACCTACCACCATTGATTAGGATATTAGACGAATGTACCCCAAGGCTCTCAGGGTGGTCTCAGCCGTTGAATATTCCACGCGCCATGTCTTAATCAATCATCGAGTACTCCTTTCATTCATATCTATGATAATCTAAAAAAGACTTCCTCGGTAATTTGAGGAAATTGGTCATTGTGCTTGAGCCCTTATAATCTAAATTAATATGATTGAATGTTAACTAACATTGTACTCACATGACACGCTTGGAACTTAAAACTGAACTTTTTTTTCTCCCTGTAGTACAACCGTTCATTCTCATCAATATAGAACACGTCTCCGGTCTTGTACCAGCCGTCGGCTGTGAACGTATCCGCGTAAGATGACTCATCCTTGTAGTAACCCTGAGGGACCATATAATTAGATCATACAGTGAAAGTATTTGGAAGAGTACTCGTATGTATAGGTTGGCTTCGTACCAACGTGACGAAGGGCGACTCTGTCACCATCTCTTTGCCGTATCGTAACATGATGGGTAGGTGTTTCATCTATTTAGAGCAAGACTATTGTTTGAAATAAGTATACACATACTACTTCAGATATAATAAAAATGATATCAACATATTCAACGATTACATTACCTTTATACAACAATCCCCCCTCACACTGAGCTCTCCCTGTTGACGAGGTCCCACTTCTTCGCCATCGTCGTTTAACAACTGAAATTCCATTTAAACTACATACATACATACATATCATCACGCCAAGTCCCTAACGGGGTAGGCAGAGAGTATAGAGCGCCAGTTCTCTCTAGACTTACATACCTCTTTCGCTTCGTCAACATTCATCAGTCTCTTCATACATGCTCGTCGGTTTCGAGTACTCTTCACGTTCCCGTCCTTGAGACTCCGATCGATTTGATCCAGGTAGTTGGAACGTGGCCTTCCTCTGCCTCTTCTTGCACACACTTTTGCTTTGTATATCTGTTTCGTCAATCTTTCTTCACTCATCCTTTCTATGTGTCCAAACCAACGTAACATGCCTTTCTTCATCTTTACAATCACGCCCTCATTCACGCCAGTTGATTTGCGAATCTCTTCATTGCGTATTCGATCTAATATCGTTACTCCGCACATTTTTCGAAGAGATCGCATCTCGACTGCATTCAAGCTATTTTCATACTTCCTCTGACATACCCAGGATTCGCTGCCATACAATAAGGTAGGTACCAATATCGCGTTGTGGACAGCAACTCGAGCATTCTTGCTCAGACTTTTACTGCCCATCAACGCCGACATGGCTCCATTCACCTTATTTCCGGCAGTTATCCTTCTTTCAATATCTTTTTCATACTTTCCATCTCGTGTGAACATGCTTCCAAGATATACAAATTCATTCACTTGCTCTAGAATTTGCCCATTTACCGATATAGCACACTCGGTCACTTGTTCATCTCTTTCGAATACCAGAACCTTAGTCTTGCCAGCGTTTAGGCGTAGCCCCTTCTTTTCACATTCTTCTTTCATTATGGTAACTAGTGACTGCAGTTCGCCCTCTGATGACGCCAGTAAAACCGCGTCATCGGCGTATAGAAGGCAGTTGACCACTAAGTTTCCCATTTTCACTCCACATCCGTTCGTTCTTAATGCTCTCAGACAGTTATCTAGATATATAATGAACAGCCAGGCAGACATGATACACTCTTGTTTGACCCCCGACTTCACATCAAACCAGGGTGACATATCACCGTTAACCCTAACGCACGCCTCGCTATCACTATAGAGTGATTTCACGGCATGCAGTAGGGAACTGCTCACTCCATATCCAGGCAACACGTCCCAGAGTTCCTTTCGTACGACTCTATCAAATGCCTTCTCTAAGTCGACGAAAGCGCAGAAAACCTTTTGGTTAATATCCAGAAACTTTTCCGCGATTTCGCGAAGCGAGAAGGTTTGATCCATACATCCTCTTCCTGGTCTAAATCCACCTTGGGATTCCCAGAGAAACCTTTCGGATCGCTCTTGCATTCTTATCGTCAGGATCTTCGTGTACACTTTACTAGCTAAGCTGACCAAGCTGATGGCTCTGTAGTTTGAGCAGTCCAATCGTGATCCCTTTCCTTTATAGAAAGGCACGATGACTGCTCGCCTCCAGTCGTCCGGAACATCACCCTTTTCCCAGCAAAGGTTGCATAGCAAATAGATGACGTCCCAGACCGCTGGTCCACCGTACTTGATCATCTCAGCCGTAATCCCATCTATTCCCGCAGCTTTTCCACATTTCAGACTTCTTATCGCACTTACAATCTCTCCCATACTTATTTTATCCGCTATAGGATCCTCGACAGATTCTGTTGGAGGCAGCTCTATGAGTAGATCAGCGGCATCATTATCATACATATCTTTGTAGAATTCACTCCATCGCCTGAGGACGTCTGTTTTGTCAGTCAGTATGTCATTGTCCTTCGAAATAATCACATTCATCCTACTACTAGCTGTAACACAATTTCTGGACTTCTTAACTTCCCTCCAAAAAAGTTTTGCATTGTCATTGAAATTGCGTGACAGTTTTTCGTCTACAGTCATTTGGAACCTCTCACGCTTCTGAGCTATTATCTCTTTCGTACGATTTTTTTGCAGGCGATATTTTTCTTTCATCTTTTCTTTCATACTTTCACTTGAGCTGGACATAGCCAAAATGTCTTGCCTTGCATCCTTCTTCTTTTTAACTTCTTCTTTCACTTCATCATCCCACCAACCATCGCCATTTTTGGTTGTCCGCCCTTTCGAAATGCCACAAACCTCTTTCGCGGCGCATAATATGCTGGACTTAAGGAACTGCCAGCAAACATCGACACTCTCAAACACATCTTTCGGTGGACAGGCTAGCTGTTCAGATACCCTTTCTTGATATCTGTTTCTAATAGCCGCATCTTGAAGCCTCCAGCTTTTGATGCGGTCTGCGACTGCAGAACAGGGACCCCCAGCGCGGGATCTCCAGCCTGCGAACAGACCCCTTATCCTAGTTATAACTAGGAAGTGGTCCGTTCCCAGGTCAGCTCCCCTATACACCCTGGTGTCCATCACCTGTGTTCTGAGTCGCTGATCTATTAGAAACAGATCTATCACGCTTCGCTCATTTTTCCGTTCCCATGTATACTGATGAATCCTTTTGTGGTCGAACATAGTGTTCGCCACAAAAAGGTCTCTCTCCACACATACATCTAATATCAGCTTGCCTGCCTCGTTCACTCTCTTATCACCATACTTGCCGAGTACTGCCTCGTAATCCTTACGGGCTGTCCCGACCCATCCATTCAGATCACCGCAAATAATCAGCTTTTCATTCCCTTCTTTCGTCTCTAGAACATTACTCACACATTCCCAGAACTTATTCAGGTCGCAAGTGTCCGCTGAGGCCACCGGAGCATACACCGCGACTAAAAATAGTCGGGTAAGGCCTATTTTAAAGCGAGCCCAAATAAGTCTGGGGCTCACCGCATCATAACTTATCATACATTCTGCCAAGCGGCTGGATAGTAGAATTCCCACTCCCTGGCAGGCGTGCTCGGTGTTTGCCACTCCTGACCACAGCACTAAACTCCCGCCCGGGAGCTCGTCTACTCCACTACCCTTCCGCTTGGTTTCAGACAAGCACACAACATCTAACTCGCTCTCTGTCATAACATCGATCAATTCGTTCATCTTATCAGCCATACCTCCTCTTACATTCCATACACCCATCCTACACTCCACACTCCACTCACACACACACTCCACATTTAAACTATTCAATTATAAATGTTTCTTTTTCGAATAAAAGGCATCTCACCTCACCTTATAGTGTAGTATGTTGGACACTCTTCCATTTGAGTTGAGGGGAGTATCTCTGTCAGGAATGGCAATGAAGCCTTGAGTCTCAGAAGCGCCATAGCCGTCACACAGTCGCTGCGCCGGGTTTGGTAACTTATCCTGTGGAAAGCGTGTTACTTCAACTAACGATAATTGATAAAGAAAATATGATCTGAGACTTACAAGTGACAAGCAAACATTTCGAATTGTTCCGATTTAAATTTGAATATTGATAGTGAAAAAAAGCTGCGGGAATAGATGGGATTACGGCTGAGATGATCAAGTACGGTGGACCAGCGGTCTGGGACGTCATCTATTTGCTATGCAATCTTTGCTGGGAAAAGGGTGATGTTCCGGACGACTGGAGGCGAGCAGTCATCGTGCCTTTCTATAAAGGAAAGGGATCACGATTGGACTGCTCCAACTACAGAGCCATCAGCTTGGTCAGCTTAGCTAGTAAAGTGTACACGAAGATCCTGACGATAAGAATGCAAGAGCGATCCGAAAGGTTTCTCTGGGAATCCCAAGGTGGATTTAGACCAGGAAGAGGATGTATGGATCAAACCTTCTCGCTTCGCGGAATCGCGGAAAAGTTTTTGGATATTAACCAAAGGGTTTTCTGCGCTTTCGTCGACTTAGAGAAGGCATTTGATAGAGTCGTACGAAAGGAACTCTGGGACGTGTTGCCTGGATATGGAGTGAGCAGTTCCCTACTGCATGCCGTGAAATCACTCTATAGTGATAGCGAGGCGTGCGTTAGGGTTAACGGTGGGATGTCACCCTGGTTTGATGTGAAGTCGGGGGTCAAACAAGGGTGTATCATGTCTGCCTGGCTGTTCATTATATATCTAGATAACTGTCTGAGAGCACTAAGAACGAACGGATGTGGAGTGAAAATGGGAAACTTAGTGGTCAACTGCCTACTATACGCCGATGACGCGGTTTTACTGGCGTCATCAGAGGGCGAACTGCAGTCACTAGTTACCATAATGAAAGAAGAATGTGAAAAGAAGGGGCTGCGCCTAAACGCTGGCAAGACTAAGGTTCTGGTATTCGAAAGAGATGAACAAGTGACCGAGTGTGCAATATCGGTAAATGGGCAAATTCTAGAGCAAGTGAATGAATTTGTATATCTTGGAAGCATGTTCACACGAGATGGAAAGTATGAAAAAGATATTGAAAGAAGGATAACTGCCGGAAATAAGGTGAATGGAGCCATGTCGGCGTTGATGGGCAGTAAAAGTCTGAGCAAGAATGCTCGAGTTGCTGTCCACAACGCGATATTGGTACCTACCTTATTGTATGGCAGCGAATCCTGGGTATGTCAGAGGAAGTATGAAAATAGCTTGAATGCAGTCGAGATGCGATCTCTTCGAAAAATGTGCGGCGTAACGATATTAGATCGAATCCGCAATGAAGAGATTCGCAAATCAACTGGCGTGAATGAGGGCGTGATTGTAAAGATGAAGAAAGGCATGTTACGTTGGTTTGGACACATAGAAAGGATGAGTGAAGAAAGATTGACGAAACAGATATACAAAGCAAAAGTGTGTGCAAGAAGAGGTAGAGGAAGGCCACGTTCCAACTACCTGGATCAAATAGATCGGACTCTCAAGGACGGGAACGTTAAGAGTACTCGAAACCGACGAGCATGTATGAAGAGACTGATGAATGTGGACGAAGCGAAAGAGGTATGTAAGTCTAGAGAGAACTGGCGCTCTATACTCTCTGCCTACCCCGTTAGGGACTTGGCGTGATGATATGTATGTATGTATGTATGTATGTATATTGATAGTCATCGGCTGAGCTTAAATTTGTTTTAACAATTTTATGTCAATTTGTCACATGCCTGTCGATCGACTGGGCTACATTTATTCATGATTGAAATCCCAACTCGTGATACCTTACTGTTACAGTATACATTGTAATCTTTGTACCTTACTTTCATAATATCAGAAACTTAAGATCTGAGCTTTTGTTGCCGCCTTCGATACAACGCAGCTCCAACATATTTTACTTTAAAAGGTAGTGTTATCTGCTAACCGTTTTGCTAAAGTAGTATTTTAATACGCTAACGTTATCTGGCTTTAGACCGTGTTTAGTCTTTCCTTTAGGCGGGCTCAGGCCTTGGTCTTACCTTAATGGCCGCCATGAGGTCAGGCGTGGCCGGCGCACCTAATAGGACCATTGTCTCTACAGACGCTAGGTGCTGCTCTGTCACTACCGGCAGCAAAGTTTTTGCAAATGGAGGCGAGAAAAATGTCCATGAGGGCTGAAAATACAATGAAATATTTTATGTTAACTGTATATTCTAGGGATCAGCTACGGTAGCCGCTTATCATCAGACGGAAACATAGGCCAGTTGATGAATCGCCTCAGAACCATTCACCGCAAATCCTTGATTAAGTAGTATATGTCCATCGTCATACCCGGTACTTTATGAACAGCTCAGCGACATGCTCGGGTGTGACTCTCTCCGGAGACATGAGCAGCGGTACCCGGTACACCACGCAGGTGGTCACACACATCGTGAACGTCGCCCACTGCGGGGTGGTCAGCACCATCGTGCGCTTAGTTGGTGTCGGGAACTGGATGTGGCTTTGCCTGGAGTGGGCGATTACGAGGTTCTTAATCCATAAAATGTATTGACAATATTCATACAATTACACAACAACTGCCAACACAGATTTCAGACAATTATCTACTGTCATGTTTAACCTATTTTAAGTACTATTGGTTTCTTATTGCAAAAAGCACTGTACGTAAATTATACGCAAGTTGTTTTTAACTTAAATCATTAAAATTCCCAGGTTTTAACATTATATTCATAGACAGGGCTCGGAGAGGGCAAGCGTGGGGATATATTATATTTATTATATTATACATTCATAGACCACACATTAAGTGCTTAGGAATAGATCCGTGGCAGCTGAGTGGTTTATATGGTAAGCTTTAATATCAAGATTGCAAGTTCGAACCGGCGATGCATACCAATGAATATTACTGTCTTTTCATCTCTTTTCAATTCTGCCTACATCTGCGGGATCTTCGCAAGGGCAACCAGAGCATGAAAGAAATCTTTGAATCCACCAAATATGGTGACAGAGCACTAAAGCTCATGATGACGTGTTCGTCCTTTAGACAATATTCTACATATATCATAAATGCTAAAGTTTGTCAGCATGTCTGTTCCTCCATCACGTACTAAGCCACTGAACGCAATTCAATTTAATTTAGCACAGAGATAGATTATTAGCAGCATTAACACATAGGATGTGTTTTATTCCAGGAAAGGACCGTAAACATACCAAATGATAGGCAGCTGCGCTACGAGGCCTTTGTTATTGGATAAGGCCGCTTTGGGCAGGCCGGTAGACCCGCTCGTTGGCAACATCATTACTGTGTCTTCTGGCTTAGCACCCGGCACCCTGAAGATATGTCACACATATCTTGTTAATACCATGAATATATAATAAATCATTTAGTATGCAAAGCAGTCACAGGTACCGAAAAAAAATATGCAAGCTACTGGAATACTCTTCATATTATACAAAACGTCTCCCTGCCCCGTCTGTCTGTCTGCCCCGTCTGTCTGTCTGCCCCGTCTGTCTGTCTGCCCCGTCTGTCTGTCTGCCCCGTCTGTCTGTCTGCCCCGTCTGTCTGTCTGCCCCGTCTGTCTGTCTGCACGCGATACATTGGAATCTGATTAGGTTTTCAAGAATGTTTTCTACTACATTACTAATAAGAAATATTATTCGAATGTTTGTGAAGATAAGATGTTTTTTATACAACAAGACTGGCAAACAAGCATACGGCCCACCTGATGGGAAACGGTTACCGTAGCTTATTTACACTCACGATACCGAAGTATCACTTGCGCGTTGCGACTCTGTGTTCGGAGAGTTATAGTGTGTTGACAGCATAATGGGTTTAATCCCTCTGCTTCCAACACAATGTAACAATCCTCCCCCTCCCAAAGGAGCTCATTACTAGAAATCTTATTCACCGCGTAGGAACACAACACAATAAATTGTGTTATTTGGCTACGGACTTCTATAAGGTGGAGGTCCTGCCCCAGTCGGGCAGCTCCGAATTCGAACGGGAAACCCGTTATGCCCTACCTCTCTTATGTATGCGAGAGTGTCCTCAATTGAATATTTAATTATATTATATCACTTTCATTTGTTTAGGTTTTTATTTTCTATACTAGCTCGTCGTGCCCGCGACTTCGTCCGTGTGGATTTTAACTAAAAAGTTATTATTCAAATTCTTACAATGAAAGTAGCCTAAGTTACTCCTTATTACACAAGCTATCTAAAATAAAATCGGTCCAGCCGCGTCAGAGATTAGTCGGAACCAACAGACAGACAGACATAGACAAAATTTTTTTTAAATGTGATTTTGCCATATGTACCGTGTATACATCCATATAAATTTAGTAAAAAGCGGTTATTTTAATATTACAAACAGACACTTCAATTTTATTTATTTGTATAGACTTTAATAATTATATAACAATAAATGTTCCCGTCAGCCGGACCCAATACGTACTGGAAGCTGTCCACGTCATCACTAGCTCCATCTGCAAACCGCCGAAGAGCTAGCTCCTCTTGAGCTACAATAACCTCCGCTGCCACCCTGTCGCCGCCCTCCAGCGAAGCAGTGACGTCACTGTAGTGTTCCCGATCGCAGAACACGAAGCATGGCTCTATTAGCTCCAGGAAGTATTTAATTTCGTCTGGAAATTATACAATTACTCGCATCCTACTCTCTCATACATAACATTGCACGAATTGTTATTTAATAGTGGGGTCCGTGAAGGGTAGGCAAATGTGCTATAAGTTCAGAAAAACCGCACTAGTACAGTCGGATTAGACGTTGCAGTCTTTTCGCTGCAGACGACTCGATCCACTCGGCCACTGGGGCCACAAGTTTAATCGACTTCATGTTTTATTGGTTTTCGAACGCTTGTCTACAATTGTCTGATAGGAGGTGATGTATCTGATAAAAGTGAAGGAGATGACTCTCATCAAGATTAGGGAGATGATCCGTTCCGAGATGATCTCCTGAAAATGGACGAAGGTTGTTCTAAGTGAAGTGACTAACGAGCAGTTCCGTTGGGGTCCATGAAGAATGGCACGACTCCAGCGAAGAGTACCGCGAAGTAAACTGCAGCCGTCCGCTGGTGGTTCCTCATCACAATAACTACTGTCTTTCCGCTCGCACCCCGCGCGATCAGTGAACGGGCAAGCGAAACAGAGTATTTAAGGAGTTCGCCTGTTTGCAAAATCTCGCCCGTGGACCCATTGGTCTGTAAAGTGATATGATACCTTTTGAGGTTTGAGGTTTGACATTAATTTTTAGCTCCGAACGCAGGTGACTCTTCAATTCTTATATATTACTGCTCTGCTCCCGTGGATGGAACTACATTAAGCTGTGTGTATACACCATTGTTTTATATGAAAAGAAGACTTAACAAAATTACTTGCAGAGAGTAAGTGTGACAGTTCTTGGTGTATAGGTGAACAATGGCGTTAGAGATCTAATACATTGCATGGCTGCTACACTACCTAGAGTTTTACTATTAATTTCATAACTTTTCAAGTTAGGGAGATCACGCACCGGGGCTAAGATATCTTTGGTTACGTGTATGTGGTAATGATTAAAAACCATTCATATCAGGTCACATTACTGATTACCGCAGCACTCAGTGGGAGCTACTTGTATTTGCGGGGAGTAAACAAACTGCGGCTTATCATATTGTTGACACGAGCATACAACTACTGAGATAAACTACTTAACGAGCACAGTACCAAATATATTTTTAAACTGTCATGTTCAAAGATTTAATCTATACTATATAATAATATTATAAAGCTGAAGAGTTTGTTTGTTTGTTTGTTTGTTTGAACGCGCTAATCTCAGGAACTACTGGTTGGAATTGAAAAATTCTTTTTGTGTTGGATAGTCCATGATTCTAGGAAGGCTTTAGGCTATATAAAATATAAATAAATAATAGTTAATATTAAAAAAATCTCTGAAAAGTGAGTGTGCGAAAGAGACAGACAACAAGATACTGAGACGTTTTCAATATATTTTCGACATATTCTCCTGTTCACTGAGTGAATTCACTAAAATGTCATTATATGTTATCTGCTATCAGTAGAAAATTATTGCTATTCTATTGCATTGGGTGTAACCTGTAATAATAGAAGTAAGCTTGTGTCTAAATAAATAAATAAAAATAAATAAAATATATTGACAAATACTCTGTCAGAGTGACGTGTAAATATTGACGGTAAAGGTGCGTTCCACTAAGCGCCCACAACAATGAAAATTCTCCTATACCTAATCGATCCACATAACGACCGCGGTCGTTGTGGTCGCGGCGAAAACGTCAATTATAATGTCACAACTTACGCTCACGATGAACCATCTAAAAAGGTGGGTCGAAGTGATCGTTGAATCGAAGAAAATTTGCGTGATTTTCAAAACTCAAAGCATATAAAATGGCGACTGTACCTCTTACCAAATATCCAAGTGTCGCCGCAAGACATTTTAATTCTATTTGAACGTAAATTAATTTAAAGCACCAATAATATTAAATATACAAAAAAACATTATATTTTTTTCAATATAAATCTATTTAAATTAATCAAGTTTATTTTCAAGGCTTACAGATTATAAACTAACAACTTAAATCTTTTGCTTTCTTTTTACTAACTCGCCGTTTGTATTATTTACCTGCACGCTCAAAACGCTCTGTAATCCATTCCATTTGAGGTTACGACAGTAACGCTTACAAGCAAACTGTGGTCGTGAGCGTGATCATTGTGAACGCTTAGTGGAACGCACCCTATGTATAGCTAGACTGACATTTCATTCAAGTAGTAGTTTTGACAAACCTCAAATTACAGTTTCTTTCATAACAACAAAAGCAAAAAGATGTTTGTTGTGTTTTAGTGTGAGTTTCATAATTAATCGTCGTATTTTATTAGTAATACCACCCGTAAGGCGTCAAAATATCCGTTGGCGCACACCAGTTCGATCGCAGTGTAAGGCAAGTCCTATTCAATCGCAGTGTAACGCAAGCCCAGTTCAATCTTCGAGCCAATGAGACTGAAGAACAGCGTAGGCAATGGTAAATACAAATTTCTCCAGATTTATTTCCTGGGGAATTCTGAAGAAGAGGTAAATGAACGCTGTTCGCAGATATCATTTAGCAGTTACAACAACTTTTGCATGAAAATCAGTTGATCCAATTGTTCAAAACTGTCTTACAAGTAATGTGATGCCATCGGACAATCAGAAAATAGTGATCACAGCAGACAAGTGACCTGCAGGAGACAACATGTCATGAGAGAGGCATCAATGCACCAATGTTAAATGATGTTGCCTTAATCGTGATTGGGGAGAATATGGAGTCTCGCGATATTGTAATGTAACCAAGAAATGATGCCATCATCCTTCAGCATATTAGGGCAAATTCTCACCTCTTATCAAAATAATCTAATAACCATGTAACAATAAATGAATATAAACTACACCTAAACAATACTTTTAATGCCTAACTTTTTAACATAATAGTAATGTTTCAAACTACTTAACCCTTTCGTTAACAAGTCAGCAGGCATTTCAGTAGTTGGCAAATTGCCTTGGCATTGAAATTCTGACATTGAAAAAATGGCATTGCCATGTACTCGGCCTCAGTACTGGACAATGCCACTGTCGGTTGTTTTCTGCATTCATGATATTACAGTACCAGACAATTTAAAACAGAAACCTGTATAAGATCTCCTGTCAATAGTATTTGATGTCCAATCTGAGTCTACAAATCCTTCTAAGTTTTTATTATCATTTGTAAACATTAAACCATAAGATTTTGTTTTATTTAAATATTCTAACACTCTCTTTGCGTTTTTCCAGTGAACTGCAGTAAAACAATTGTTAAATTGGCTTAAATAGCTGACACTGTAACTGATATCTGGGTGTGTAAGTATAGACAAATACATGAGACTTCCTATCAGTTGCTGATAAGGATATTATTTACAAACATTTTCTGACTTATCCAACTTCAATTTACATTCAATAGGAGTATCAACAACATTACAGTTTGTCATCTTAAACTTATTTAAAATATGTTCGACAAAATGCTCCTGATCTAATGATATACAACCATTTTTATATACTTTTACTCTCATACCTAAGCATTCTTTCACTTGCCCTGAATCTTTAGTTTTGAAATTTGACATTAAACTATGTTTCAGTTCATCTGTCAATGCCTTGCTACTGGAAAATATGAAAAAAATCATCGACAAACACAGTTTTTAAAATTTGTTCATTATTTACCTTTTACTATATAAACATGGTTCCAATTTAGACTTAATATAACCCTGGCTTAACAAACAATCATCTACTCTCTTATTCCACTGCCTTGCTGATTGTTTAAGTCCATAAATTGCATGTTTTAGTTTGAGTACACTGTTACTATGACATTCTGAATTAGGTGGTACTAGCATGTATACTGTTTCATCAAGGTACCTAGCCATTTAAAAATGCAGTGTTAACATCAAGATGAGTAATTTCTAAATTTAACTTTACACTTAAAGAAAATAACATTCTCAAAGTGTTAATACAGGTGAGTATGTTTCTTTATAGTCCACACCTTCTACTTGGGTAGAGCCCTTAGCGACTAAACGAGCCCTATATCTCACTTTATTATCACTTTCAAACTTTCTTTTGAAAACCCAAATTTTAAATTCTTTTCACAAATTCTAGAGCAAGGGAATGAATTTGTATATCTAGGAAGCATGTTCACACGAGATGGAAAGTATGAAAAAGATATTGAAAGAAGGCTAACTGCCGGTATTAAGGTGAATGGGGCCATGTCGGTGTTGATGGCCAGCAACGGTTGCTGTCCACAGCGTGATATTTGTGCCTACTTTATTGTATGGCAGCGAACCCTGGGTATGTCAGAGGAAGTATGAAGATAGCTTAAATGCAGCTGAGATGCGATATCAGCTGCGAAAAACGTGCGGAGTAACGATCTTAGTTCGAGTCCGGAATCAAGAGATTCGCAAATCAACTGGCGTGAATCAGGGCGAGATTGAAAAGATGAAGAAAGGCATGCTACGCTGACTTGGACATATAGTAAGGTTGAGTGAAGAAAGATTGACGATACAGATATACAAAGCAAAAGTGTGTGCAAGAAGACGCAGAGGAAGGCCACGTTCCAACTACCTGGATCAAATCGATCGGACGCTCAAGGACGGGAACGAAAAGAGTACTCGAAACCGACGATCATGTATGAAGAGACTGATGAATGTGGACGAAGCAAAAGAAGTATAAAGTCTAGAGAGAACTGGCGCTCTGTACTCCCTGCCTACCCCCTTAGGGACTTGGTGTGATGATATGTATGTATGTATGTAAATTGTCACCCATGCGAAGCTGGGCGGGTCAGCTAGTCTATTATAATATGATTAAAAAAATATATAATTCCATTATTTAAAAAAAAAAATATGTAGAAAGGACCAGATGATATTAATTTTATTTATATCTAACAATATTACAATTAAAATTAAATATTTTTGTAATTTACATGCGTTAAATGTGTTTTGACAGACAATAAGGTAGAAACTCACCATGAACTCAGCAGCCTGTTGTCTCTTCATGCAGTAGAAGAGTACTTGGGCAAGCGTGACTCTCGCCCTCTGACTCGCGCTGGGGTCGATGCCATTCTCTTCCAATATTCCGTTCAGGATCCCATCTAGGTAGAGCTGGGCTGCACTAGGCTCCCCGCGGACGATTGCGTGAGACATCTATACATGTACGTTTTTTTATTCTGCTAAGGTGGCAAACAGGCATGCGACCCGCCTGATGGTAAGCGGTTACCACAACATAAGATGCTAACAACACCATAGTTTGTTCCATCCATTCCATTCAAACTGTACAAGTGCGAGCAAGACGCACACTTCCAAGGTGCCGTACTAGTTGTATAGTTGGAAAAATATACAAGAATAAAGGCAGCACCTTCATGTTGTCAGAGGTTTTACCTGATTTTGGTGCCCACTCATAGGGTAGCAAATCCTAGACATGTCGGAGGAAGCATGAAAATATTATATGTGTAGTTAAGATCGACTCGCAAAGTGACTGGCGACTGATGATGGATGGAGAAATATTGATAGAAGACCGGGGTCTTCCTCTGCCTAAATTGGATCCCTCTTTATAATTCGTGTCCTTGTGTATACCTTGATATTATGTATTGTGATATTATTGTAAGTGGAATGGCAATAAATAGTTATGATTATGACTATGATTATGAAGATTACATTTAATAAACCATTACAATTTATGTAAGAATATTTTTTTATAGATTAACATAAGTACTAAGGGTTTGCTCAGGGCCACGGCACCCATATTGCGTGTCATTGAAGTGGGGTTACCGAGCAGTCCAAGTTTGGGCTGTGGTCAACGTCAACACCCATACATATCATCACGTAGGATCTCTCATGGGGTAGGCAAGGAGTGTCAAACTATATACCTCTTTCGCTTCATCCACATTCATCACTCTCTTCATACATGCTTGTCGGTTTCAAGTACTCTTGACGTTCCCATCCTTGAGCGTCCGATCGATTTGATCTAGGACGTGGTCTTCCTCTGCCTCTTCTTGCACACACTTAAATATATCATAGCTATCAATATTTCTTTATTCATCATGCCTTTCTTCACAACCACAACCTCGTTGCCGCCAGTCGCTTTGCGATTCAATCTTATGTTGCACATTTTGCGAAGGGAATCTCCACTGCACTAATAATATGTTTATGCTTCCTCTGATATATCCAGAATTTGCTGCGGTATAAAGAAGTGGGCACCAAAATCAGGTAAATATTATACCAGGTAAATTTTAAGAGAGGTAGGCATAACGGGTTTCCCGTTCGAATTCGGAGCTGCCCGACTGGGGCAGGACCTCCACCTTATAGAAGTCCGTAGCCACATAACACATTTTTTTGTGCTGTGTTCCTACGCGGTGAATAAGGTTTCCAGTAATGAGCTCCTTGGGGAGGGGGGAGGATTGTTACATTGTGTTGGAAGCAGAGGGATTAAACCCATTTTGCTGCCAACACACTATAACTCTCCGAACACAGAGTGGCAACACGCAAGTGATACTTCGGTATCGTGAGCGTAAATAGGCTGCGGTAACCGTTCCCCATCAGGTGGGCCGTATGCTTGTTTGCCACTCTTGTTGTATAAAAAAAAAAACATAATTTAGCCGAAATATCTCACCGTGTTTTAATAAATCCTTATCTGTGTCAGCTGGCAATGTCTGAGTGGCCGACCGGGCCGTCTCCCGCGCACTGTAGCGGGCCAAGTGATGCTGCTAATTTATGTAGCTGCTCGAGATAACTAGTGAGTACTCTCATTCGTCAGAACATCGCACGCACTTACATATAGTGGCGCCGCCCGCCGCTGCTCGCCGCACCAACCGTAAGGACCAGGTTCGTAGCTCACACACCCCTTATGTCAGCCATACATATCACTCGCGCCAAAATGTATATTTATCCTCTATACACGAAACTTATTATCTTAATATTGAAAGATACATCGATACTTAATATTAAAAGACTTTGCAACCGCTTTGCACCACGTCCTTATTTCTGCCAAATACCTAAAAAACTATTTATATTGAGGAATTCCGGATGGCCCATATAAACTTTCAGGCCCCATTTTATCCGCCTCGAGATACTTCTTTGAGCTTATTATGTATCTCATACGCTAGGGAACATGATATGATCTATCTGCTTGCCAGAACATTACAGTCCTATAAAGCCTTTATTCGTGACAAAATAATAAACAAACGAACAGATTTACTTAAGCATTAGAATATTATTATCGATTAATCTTGACGATATTGTTATTCGGGGACCACAGTGGCGTTATCTGACACAGAATTACTATCGCACGGCGCGATAAGAACATTTTGTCGATGTGCTCTAATACTAACTATTACATAATTATTAAAGATGGTACAAATAAATAAAGATGAATGAAACAAATATAGCGATATATACAGAGACTGATGAAAGTGGAAAGTTTGTAAATCCAGAGAGAACTGGTGCTCTACTTCCTTTGCATACCTAGAGGGTCTCGATATGATCTCGGGATTATATGACGATAAGGAGGCAATTATTGATCAAAGATGTGTAGGAACGACGAATGAATGAATATATGTAGTTTCTTATTGGGAATATAGTATGTAATATCACTTGGAATAAACCTGAGTTCATGTATTTCGTTGGGAAACACATGCCGGGATAGCGAGCTGCAGTAAAATGTTTGAAGGCTTTGTGTGAGCTGCACAAAGTGTGCCAGAGACAGCCATAAAACTGCATGAATGTCCGCGGCCCGCCGCTAGCGCGGGCTTTGACGCAGCGCGCGTTTGAGCCGAGCTAATTCCGAAGACAGTTTATACATCCAGCCAAAGCGATGTGAGAGGAACATTTCAAAGGTCACTACATCCGTCTGTAATTTATACAACATGATTACTCGCTCTGCCTACCCCGTTAGGGACACGCCGTGATATGTATGTAACTATTGTTCTTCAATTGTCGTTAATATCTATACTAATATTATGAAGAGGAGAGATTTGTATGTAAGTATTTTTGTAAGTATGTTTGTAGCGAATTGGCTCAAACACTACTGGACCGATTTTAAAAATTCTTTCACCATTTTAATGCTACGTTCTCTTATATTTTAAGGCTCTTTTAATGGCAAGAAAAAAACAAATTTAACGCCAAAATGTTTAAAAAATTAATGTCCACCCGTGCGAAGCCGGGACGGGCCGCTATGTTACATATTATGATTTTATTTTTTAGAGCGTTTGCACCATACGAATACCATTATTATTATAGTAGGTAATTCGAAGGCACGATACTTGTCGCAGGTACTCGCAGCGAGCGCGTGAGTGTACTCGGCGTAATATACTAACCCTGGAGTGCGCGAACTTTGCTCATTAACGGGGCATGTCGCGTGTACTGTTTGTTCCCGACACGTGCCGACGTAGTAGATGAATGAGCTCATTTGGAGCATCTCAACGATGTGTTGGCTCTCATTCACAAATATCTTTAGCAACAGTCTGGTAAAATTACTGAATTGTCTACTACAAAGCTGACCACCTTGGCATGCTGGTAAGAAATTTTCGTTGCGTAATTCCTGACAATACTGGAAGTATCAATCGCTGCAAATCGCAATAATAGATTACGAGATATGGCAAGAGACAAGCCCGCGGATGCGAGCACTATCAAACTTAGTGTTTCTATCTTATCTCTACTCGGACTATGACCATTTTATGTGGAAAGATTACTGTGTACAGCACCGCAATATTGTGCAATAGTATTGTGGTGGCCCTCGCCATGGACAAAAATAACAAACTTTATGTTAAATTAGGGTTTAATAAGCTTGGAGTTATGTTGAGAGCTGTCTTAACTTGGGTAATTGATACACTGTCTGTCTTAAGTCTTCTCTATGCTATGAGAAAACGAGAAGTATATAAGATTTATAGTGACGGACAAAAACGAATGGTTGAAGTGAAATGGATTGCTGACGATCGGGTCGTTAGTCCGCGCCCAGATCACTTCAGGTGAGGCCTGAGTGGACTCCAGTCACATGGAGCGGCCTTACTGTCAATGACGTATATTTATATAATAACAAAAGACGACCTCGATGCTGCGCAAGTAATAAATCACTATATTCATGGTATGAGAATAGCTGCCATTATTATTACCCACAAAATTAAAATAGCCTTAAACCCACCACGTGTTCTACGGGCAACGAACATAGGACAAGGCTAAGCTGGCGTCGAGGAAGCTCGGTGTGCTCAACAGAGCTAAGCAGTACTTCACATCGCAACAAAGGCTGCAACTTAAGTCGCAAGTTCGGCCACATATGGAGTACTGCTGCCACCTGTGGGCTGGAGCCCCTGGATACTAGCTAGGGCCTTTTGATGCGGTTCAGAAACGCGCCGCTAGAATTGTCGATGATCCCATGCTCACAAGCGGCTTGGAATCACTAAGTCTGAGGAGAGACTTTGCCTCCCTGGGTGTGTTCTACCGCCTGTATAACGGGGTGTTCTGCAGAATTGTTCTTCCGCGAACGCTCAGGCTGTGGAATGAGCTCCTCGTTGAGGTTTTCCCTGGAGAGTACAGCATGGAGTTCTTCAAGAAGGGTGTGAAAAGATTCCTGCTGGGTCGGCAACGCGCGAGTGATACCCCTGGTGTTGCAAGCGTCCATAGGCGCTTACCATCAGCCGGACCGCATGCTTATTTGCCACCCTTGTGGTATAAAAAAAAAACAAAAAAACGTTGTGTGTATAAGATCTACCAGTTACTACGACATTCAATACGACAAAAAGTTGTAGTTACTCTGTCATGTGGAAGGCGTGACGATGTTATAACCCTATGAAAGTGATAAGCATTGCCGTAAACGCTAGATGTAATTGTCAGGCGCACCGCTTGTATGGCCCGCCCGCCCACGCCTGCCACTGTGGCCACACCCTGTGGCCCTTTTTACTACCGCACCGAGCTATACTTCGTCTCGCGTAAAAACTGTGCCTAGAACATGGCGCGATGTGGCGGCCGCTTTATTATACAGCTCTGGCATGGCTTCAAGTTAATGCAAACATTATGAAGGCTGGGCTCGGCTCGTTTGTTGTGTACTAAATCCCGTCGGTTCGTTTTTAAGCCTCATCGTCGATTGCAATATGCCCTCAGCCGGATATTGTTACATTAAAAATGTGCGAATCTACTGCTTTACAACCAATTCTTTTTGTACATACATACATATCATCACGCCAAGTCCCTAACGGGGTAGGCAGAGAGTATAGAGCGCCAGTTCTCTCTAGACTTACATACCTCTTTCGCTTCGTCCACATTCATCAGTCTCTTCATACATGCTCGTCGGTTTCGAGTACTCTTAACATTCCCGTCCTTGAGAGTCCGATCTATTTGATCCAGGTAGTTGGAACGTGGCCTTCCTCTGCCTCTTCTTGCACACACTTTTGCTTTGTATATCTGTTTCGTCAATCTTTCTTCACTCATCCTTTCTATGTGTCCAAACCAACGTAACATGCCTTTCTTCATCTTTACAATCACGCCCTCATTCACGCCAGTTGATTTGCGAATCTCTTCATTGCGGATTCGATCTAATATCGTTACGCCGCACATTTTTCGAAGAGATCGCATCTCGACTGCATTCAAGCTATTTTCATACTTCCTCTGACACACCCAGGATTCGCTGCCATACAATAAGGTAGGTACCAATATCGCGTTGTGGACAGCAACTCGAGCATTCTTGCTCAGACTTTTACTGCCCATCAACGCCGACATGGCTCCATTCACCTTATTTCCGGCAGTTATCCTTCTTTCAATATCTTTTTCATACTTTCCATCTCGTGTGAACATGCTTCCAAGATATACAAATTCATTCACTTGCTCTAGAATTTGCCCATTTACCGATATTGCACACTCGGTCACTTGTTCATCTCTTTCGAATACCAGAACCTTAGTCTTGCCAGCGTTTAGGCGCAGCCCCTTCTTTTCACATTCTTCTTTCATTATGGTAACTAGTGACTGCAGTTCGCCCTCTGATGACGCCAGTAAAACCGCGTCATCGGCGTATAGTAGGCAGTTGACCACTAAGTTTCCCATTTTCACTCCACATCCGTTCGTTCTTAGTGCTCTCAGACAGTTATCTAGATATATAATGAACAGCCAGGCAGACATGATACACCCTTGTTTGACCCCCGACTTCACATCAAACCAGGGTGACATCTCACCGTTAACCCTAACGCACGCCTCGCTATCACTATAGAGTGATTTCACGGCATGCAGTAGGGAACTGCTCACTCCATATCCAGGCAACACGTCCCAGAGTTCCTTTCGTACGACTCTATCAAATGCCTTCTCTAAGTCGACGAAAGCGCAGAAAACCCTTTGGTTAATATCCAAAAACTTTTCCGCGATTCCGCGAAGCGAGAAGGTTTGATCCATACATCCTCTTCCTGGTCTAAATCCACCTTGGGATTCCCAGAGAAACCTTTCGGATCGCTCTTGCATTCTTATCGTCAGGATCTTCGTGTACACTTTACTAGCTAAGCTGACCAAGCTGATGGCTCTGTAGTTGGAGCAGTCCAATCGTGATCCCTTTCCTTTATAGAAAGGCACGATGACTGCTCGCCTCCAGTCGTCCGGAACATCACCCTTTTCCCAGCAAAGATTGCATAGCAAATAGATGACGTCCCAGACCGCTGGTCCACCGTACTTGATCATCTCAGCCGTAATCCCATCTATTCCCGCAGCTTTTCCACATTTCAGACTTCTTAAGCGGATAAAATAAGTATGGGAGAGATTGTAAGTGCGAACTTACAATCTCTCCCATACTTATTTTATCCGCTATAGGATCCTCGACAGATTCTGTTGGAGGCAGCTCTATGAGTAGATCAGCGGCATCATCATCATACATATCTTTGTAGAATTCACTCCATCGCCTGAGGACGTCATTTCTTCTCATTCTTTCTCTTCTCTTCAATTCTTTTTGTGTCCTTGCTATAATTAAAAAAAAGAATATACAAATATTTTTGTACTATAATCCTTACATTCTCATTGAGATATATGCATTGCGTCTGTTTTTTAGTTATGTCTATGTATGAAGAGACTGATGAATGTGGACGAAGCGAAAGAGGTATGTAAGTCTGCCTCTGCCTCTGCGGTCTGCCTACCACGTTAGGGACTCGGCGTAATGATATGTATGTATGTATGTATGTTTATGATATTGTTAAGGTTTCCCAAAATCCGTAAAATGGTGACCAGGTACTCAAATAAAGCGCTTTTGCACTCGCACCGTTCAGCCAGAGATAGCTATGGGATTAATGGGCGCTCGTGGCATCGCAACTGTAGCCAATTCGATTCCGAAAATACATTGGTTACTTACAGTCTCTGTGTATAGTTGATTCAACTTAACGCTCGTGGTGTGATTAATACCTCGAGTGTTGCGGTTGAGATAACATCGAGAACAAACCTACATACGTTTAAGTACAAATCTTTGAATTTGTATGTGTATATTGTATAATTTGTGTGATGGCGATAGCCTCGATATCTGTCACAAAGGAGGCAAGCGTGAAGATGGGTTTATATATGAAATACAATGTCCACAGTTCACTGAGCAGCAAAGTCATTCTAAATAGCTGGCATGCATCTGGGACCGAGCTTCCGAAAGTTGCAACCGCATTTTTGTTACGAGAACGTATGAAACTTTACAAGTTTGAAGAAACATGACAAAGAACTTGTTCCTGAAGTTACGCTCTCACACCGAACTTCCTTACAAGATACATTTTATATGCAAGTTGTTTGTGACCGGCTTGTATAGGTAGTAGGTATGACCTAGGCAGGACTAGGACTAGGACTAGGACATACAATACATTTTTATTTTGTGTTCTTTAATAATTCCAGCGTT
This sequence comes from Drepana falcataria, assembly GCA_945859725.1. Lineage (NCBI taxonomy): Eukaryota > Metazoa > Arthropoda > Insecta > Lepidoptera > Drepanidae > Drepana > Drepana falcataria. The sequence continues at coordinate 188,902 of OX243941.1, read as the reverse complement.
TTTTTCAATGGACTCCCAGTTGAGGTTTTCCCCTGGGAGCACAGCATAGAGTTCTTCAAGAAGGGTGTGAAGAGATTCCTGCAGGGTCAGCAAGGCGCCAGCGCTACCCCATCTGCCGCAGATGCGCAAGCATCCATAAACAGCTGTAACAGGTCGATCCGGAATAGTTTTGGCCTATGTATGAATATTTATAGAGCACAATATTGCGCGTATAATTTCTGGTAGAGGCCATATGCACCGCGAGTGTGGGGTGTTAGTGTCAGCCATTTGAGGTATTGTGTCCCGCGTATGACTTATGCAATGTTAATTACGCCGCGCATGATCTACCGCCCGTCGCCGGCCGCTGGGACGCTTGCTGGCATGACGTATTGCCCAACATATGCGCGGGGATCCACCGTGGCAGGACATATTTCTGCGTATATATTACACTAGCGGTCCTTCCCGGCTTCGCGCGGAAGGACAAGATTTTTTTTATAAAAGAAAATATAGCCTATGTTACTCAGGATGAATGTAGCTTTCCAATGGTGAAAGATTTTTTCAAATCGGTCCATTAGTTTCGGAGCCTATGCAATACAAACATACTTGCATACAAATCCTTCCTCTTTATAATATTAGTATATGTACTAAATATGTTGCACTTCACAGTCCCTCGCAGTATACCCCATAAGCCTCTTCTGGTCCCCCCAATGCGGTTTACTGTCTTGGAGCGTGGCGCCCCCATACCCAGGCAGTAAGTGCGTCCAACAGACTGTCGCTGTGACGCTGAATCAGTTTCGCAAGCACACGAGACTATAAGGGTAACATGGATAACTATTTTGTTAGTAAATGTACTGTAATGTGGGATTGTAATAACGGTATTTTTATATATTTTTTTTAATATACCTTTAGTGTTCTATAAGTGTCCCCTGGGTCCCTAACTTTGGAGCAAAGGTTTTGAATTCAATTGAAGATCATAAAGCTACATTTAATATAGCTATATACAATATGAATAGGCTTTACACTTATTACGGTGAAGGAACACCTGCATGCGTTTGCTAAGACATTTAAAGGCGTATGTATAGTCGTGCTTGAAACACCGACCCGGCATGTCCCTTTGGCACCTAAAATATATCCCTGGTGGTGAGTGGGACACCTATGCCTACCCCTAGAGGGACCCTTGTGGGAAGGTATGAAGCTTATTACTTTTATTTATAGTATAAAGAAGTATATGATCCGTAGAATGCAGCGCAGGCTTGTCTCTTGAATGTCTCCCTGCATCATCGTAGAGACAATTAATGTCACGTATGTAACAGGCGCGCACGTGTAGTCTGTTACACCGTATATGTATCTGGGGAGTATTGTGCGCGGGCCTGCAAAGGAACGTAACCCAGTTTTATCTCTTTATGTTCCCGTCACGTGTTCTGTGGAGCAAACAACACGTGTGGCTCGCTAATGTAGCGCGTGGAATGCGCTCTGTGGGAGACGCGCCGTCGTCAATCCGGTATGAGGGCATGGCTGATGGCTCCGTACTATTTAAAGTGACACATTTTGTGAATTTTAAATCTGTCTTTTTTTTAGTTACTTGATTTGACAAGGACATCTTTTTTTATTGGAATTGGAATAAGAAATTTTAATTATAATTTTTTTTACAGTTCTCTGAAGATTTCTGGGGGTGCATCGCAAGCAATCGCATGTCACGGGAGTGTTGGAAGTCAAGATCAACATGGCATTGCCTGCATCAGAAGTACTTTATCTATTGCTTTCTTGCTATATATGCTTAGCTATGGTAGTTACGGGAAAAATCTCCAGAATAATATGTAGGTCTCACATCTTTGATTGTTTATTTACCTGAATACGAGAATGTATCTAAATTGGTCTGAGCCGAGATCTTACTTGGTATGGAGTACTTGGTATGATGGTTATGACATTTGCTCGCTCTTATCAAATAAAGAAGTCTCGAAACAAGAACGAAATATTAATATTTCAGATGCAATATGTAGTAGTTACTTTAAAACAGCTCTTTGAATCGCTGCGAGACAAACAGAGCGGAGTGGTCGCATCGCGCCGCCACGATATTACGCCTTTGACGACAAATGAGAAACTGCGGCCGCTGCGGTGAGGTGATCTTTGCAACCTCCTATTTTAAGGCTCAACTCATTATAACGGCGCCGAGTGTTTGTTCATACTGCGTTAATAAGGTCAAACGGTGCTTGGAAGGGGACGTCAGGGCTCAAATTAAATAGATGATTATGAAAGTAGCTGCGATGGCCGACTGCTTTGGGTAGTTGTCTGCAACACAAGGATTACAAGTTCGAATCCCGACTGTACCAATGAATTTTTCTGAGCTTAAGTTCAGTGACTAAGCACACAAAGAGCTTTACGATGAAGGAAATCATCGAAAGGAAACCTGCATATGTTTGTGAATTCAAAAGACGTGTGTATTGTCATGGTTTACTAACGGCGATTGACTCGCCATCTGTCACATTGGCACCTAAAATATATCTCCTATAAACCTCTACCTACACCTTCGGGAAGGCGTGAAAAAGAAGATTTTCATTTCGTATGACAGTTTTTCTAACATAATATAAAAAAGGCCATCTATCTACCCTTCATCAATATCCAAGTTATTTCAAAACAAAGCTACCCGTCACAAGTCTCTGTGTCAATGGTGGCAGATGCCTAAGAAATGTATGAAGTGCATGCATTGTGACACATTATATGCTGAACTAGAGCACGTATCACGAACGAAGACGCGACAAATAGTAACAAATGTTAGGGGCGGTCACACCGCGTCCGGCGGCCGACATGAATAATTCACGCGCGACAAACCGACGTGCAGTTTTGTACTTCTCTTACACCTGCCGCGCCGCGTCCCGGAAACGGAAATGGATTTCCACCCTTATTTATGTTCCTTTTAGAACGGGTTGTCTTTTTATAATTTTACGCCAATTTCGCAATCTGGTACTTCTGGCTCCGGCGGTATCGTGTTTCATGCCTTTACCAGTAATTATCATTATGATAAAGCTGTTGAGGTCACAGTGTCGTCACCGTTGGCGTTAGTTCAGAGTGGTCTCTCGCCTCCAACAAATCTCAGTCTGTTCAATTATGCTTCCAAGTTATTATAAATTACCGTGAAAACAATTTCTGCTTATCAATGTGAAAAGGCTGTAGGAAAGCTTGGCGAAAAACGTGTAATAAATAAAGTTGCTTGATTTATTTACAAATATAAGATACCAATCCAATTATACTCTAAACTTTTGATGATGCCGAATGAAAACTTGATAACAGGTAAATAACAATAATTCAGTGTTCACGTGCCAGTACCGCTCTATGGCGACTCGTATACACCGATCGTGCCAATTATGGGAGCTTTTTAATGGTACATACAATGTTTGTTTTTCGAAGTTTACAGGATTTCATTAGATTTCCTGTGAGTGACACTTTTTTAATTCTTTATACTAATATTCAATTGACAGGGTTCCATTGGTTGGCATCATAAAGGCCTGACAAATACATGCTGCTCAATGGCATTATGGCGTCTCTCGTTCCCTCTTCCTCTGGTTCCCAATACTAATAACAATAAAATCATTGACACACAGTCCCATAGTACAGAGTATACCGTCTCTGTAATGTAAGATTGTGAATATCTCAGCCAAAAATGAACAAAGGTGCTATTATATTTTATCTCTCAAACCGCTGGGAAATGTTACGCAAAATATTCAAAAGTGTGTCATTAAGCAAGAGGTGTAACTGCGTCGTTTTGGAAAAATATTCATTGGAAATTTTATCGTTATTGATGGAATCTAAACTTTTTTTTATATTTTCAACCTTTTACTGATAGAAATAAGATTCAATATTCTGATTTTGGATGTAGTATCCACTCGGTTATTTAACAAATTTTATAGGAAATATCAATAATATGACTAGTAGATATAAATGTGAAATGATATTTCATACAATGCAATTGAATTTTTCATGAATATCAAACACAAAACTTTAGTGTAATTTGAAGTACGCCACCCATTAAAGATAGGAATACTGAATGACGTGATATTTCTTAGCGAAGTATTGTCAATGTCCATTTACTTTCATTTCCACGACCCGAAGCGTCCGCGAAAGGGTTGACAGAGATGTAATAACATACACTTTTCGCTTGAGCTATATTTATGTGTTAACGTGACTGATGGCGAGTCTGTCGCCGCCCAGACACAAGAACTCACATACGCTTTGGAAATTCTTCTCCGACGTACCCAAGCTATCAATAAAATCTTACACCAAGCTATCAAGTAAATAATACGTGTTGTATATCAGATCCCTCATTCGTCAGAGCAAGCTCAACATGACGCCTGTAATAACTCCGAATCGAGGGATATATTTAAATAAGGATTTTGGCAACTAACTTTTCTAATGAGGATTTATACACGGCGTGTTTGCTTTACTCTCGTTAATATAACTCAAATGTAAAGTTTACGAACGTTATTATTTTAGGACGATTTAAGCCTATAACTAAAACTGTTCTAATAACAGCAGCTGCCAGCGAGGGCCCACCACACCGACCCGGCACGATCATCAAACCTTTTACTATGCTAAAGGTACTTACTACCTACACACCTCCTACCTATATACCTACATAGTAAAGGACTAGCCTATCGTGAACAGAAATATATTTTTTTAAATGATCATACATATAATCACACTGAGTCTCTCGCGGGTAGGCGGATAGAGTATAGCGCCAGCTTCATACATGCTCGCCGGCTTCGTGCACTCTGGACGCTACCACAACATATCATGTCTTTCTTCATCATACAATCACACCCTCATTCACGGTAATTACTTTGTTAATCTCCCACAATATTCACATTTATAATATACATACAGACACACAGATGTAATATAAAGAAAATTATGTATTGTTTATTAAACCGAGTCCATTATGGCGCTGAGCTTACAAGATTATCGTCAGCCGCCTTTATAGGTAATTGCATTTCGTTTTGTGCCATTTCAGAGATTACCGCTCACTTGGCCCGCGCAGCCTCCAACTGGATTGTAATGTCTCGGCTTAACGAACGATCTGTTACACTTTATGCATTTACGAATCATACCAACCAAATACAATTGGAACAAAGTCATTTAGTGATCCATTTGATCACTAATCTAGCACTACATCAAGCAATTTGTTTTAGCATTATTTCTATAAACAGCCGTGGTAGCCGAGTTGTTCGAGCAGTCGCATACAACACAAAGATGCAAGTTCGAATCCCGACTGTACCAATGAGTTTTTCTGAAATTAAGTACAATGATTAGTATACCACAAGCTTTACGGACAAGGAAAACATCGAGAGGAAACCTGCATACATTTGAAAAGAAATTGCAAGGCGTTTGTATAGTCGTGCTTGAGTAACGGCGATGGACTCGCTGCCTGTCGCATTGGCACACGGGTACTACCTACACACCTCTGCCTACCCCTTAGGGGACCCTTGTGGGAAAGCGTGAAAATATTATTCCCTTCGACGAATATTCGATAGGTACATTCACCTTGAAGTGCTTTTATGCGATATTATTCTTACGATAATACCTACTGCGTGCTCCCAGTTACAATTCTGACAGAATTATGTTTTTTAATTTAGTATCTGATATTGTTTACGGTGTGGCGCTCGGTTGTTTATTACAGCTACGCTAACTAGGTTTGCACGTGAACAAATATAATTCAATACAGCATTACAGAGAGCAGGATGAACATGTTATATTTGTCCAAGCGCTCCTGCGGCGGGATCTGATCACAAGTGAAGAGTGGCCGCGCTCTAGTAGCATAGGTACGTAACTTAGGATTTCCAGTACATTTGGCGCGTCATGTATAGGCCAGGCTCTAAGTGCGAAAGTGTTCCACGACGTCTGTAGATATTGAATATGATACTGTACTGTGGGATTATACATATAATTCAGTGTTTCCTCATAGGTCTCCGAAGGGTCAGGCAGTATTAACACCGTCTACCCGCCAGATATATAATTGTCAAAGTGAAAGTTGGCGTATTCATTGCCTTTCTCAAGAACGACTATACATAAGTCAGATTTTATCCGTGTATGAAACCTCTGGCTGTTCAATCACTGCACCTAACTTATGTTCAGGATAAGCTCATTAATACTGTGGGGGCTCAATTTAGCAATATTTGCATTATTATATTTTTTCTCTCCTTCTTGTATTGCTTATTGCGTAATTATCGTAATTATGCGCGTACAAACATTTCGGTGATAATTTTTTATATGTATAGATTTATTTTTTAATGTTATTAACAGTTACTGAAAAAAACCCATAAAAATTTTTCGTAGCGAATATTACTCCCTTGGAGCTGTATGTTTTAAGACATGTGAGGATATGCACTCGACAGCTTCTATAAGACAATGTCCTATTTTTTTCTGTGAGACTCCCTTTGTACCTACGTTATGGGCTCGACGCTTACCTACGTGGGCGTAAGTATTTTTAGCGCTTGTACTGTAGGTACAGTACACACCTTACTCAGGTATATCTTAATAAGTGCCAGGAAAAAAAACAAAATATAATAGATTCCGAGATATTAAATAAAATTCCAAGCGTCTTTTCCACCTTGCTGGCGCTCGTCTAGAAATAAACCTTCTGTATATATGCGTAGCTTTAGATTGGCTTGGGTTTTATAAGATGTAGTCATTTTTTAGAGACGAAAGTAATTTGTCTCCGTGACGTCACATAAGTCTCCTGTCGCAATACTTACATATGTATGACTATTGGGGAGATGTGTCGCTACACACTGAGCACTCAGGGGACAGCGATATTAGGCAAATTGATATGGTGTATGTGATAATGTGTGAACATGTCTTGCCGAGCGAAGTGCCATGCGTACCTCCCAGTGGGCTGCCTGGATTAGGCTCCCTAGAGCGCTAAGGTGACTTTGAAGTGCTCGCAAACCTGTAAAATTTTACTGTGTACCTGATCTCAAACAAAACTTTTGCACAAAGTATCAGACAAGCTCAAGAACATGACGTCAATCGACTTCCTCAAACATTACGCCAGAGTTTATGTAATGTTCTTATGGTATCCATAATCGTACGAACGTACGTGAATACCCACGATGACATATATTTGTGGCGTTGCTATTATTCCACTTTTTTACTCATATTTTCCTTATGTTCGTCCCCTGTCATACCCGCAGGTACCTGTGTTTGTGCCTCAAACAAATAATGAACCATCATAATATTTATATATACCTAATAGGTATCTAAACTATAGTATTATAAAGAGGAAAGATTTGATTTTTGTTTGTTTGTTACGATTTAACTACAAAACTTCTCAACCGATTTAAAAAATTCTCTCACCATTATCAATCTATATTTTCATCTAGTAACATAAGTTATGTTATAGGAAAGACTGGTTTGTCGAAAGAAAACGATCAATGAAATAAAATTGTAAGCAATTAAAACCGCGGGGTGTAACTGGTTATATGTAGGTTACATATATGGTACATACATGGTGGGTCAACAAGCATATCACGTGGTGGTAAGCGGTCACCAGCTACACGCGCTAGCAAAACCACAGAGGAAGCATACGCTTTCGAACTTATGTGAAATGTTGCGGCTTAAGGTACGTACTGATCACCACTCTGCCGTCACAGGTATTTTATATATTTCGGACTTGTTTAACACCTCCCGGGAAGTGTAAGTATCGGGGGTCAAGCATATGCGGTCAGCATCAACCACGTATGACAAAACAGTACAAGCATTGAAGTTCCAACATATTACCTCTAAGTATATAGATATTAAATTAATTGTGGATGGAGCCAGCGATGAAAGATCTACGAAAACTTTTCAAGTGTGGATTGTTATAATTTGGCTAAAGTTCCCCATCTACCATTTCCATATAGTACAGCCAGTATGTACCAGGATCCAATATAATACGAATGAACGCGTTCGGGACGACCTCATGTTTGTTGAATGCAAATTACTTGTAAAGAGCGATTGAGCTGGAAATATGATGGGCTCTTGTTGACTCAACGTTTGGAACACAGATTATATCGGCTGAGCTTTTCATATCCGTTCCATGTTGGTGGAATGGCTCTATTCGTATAAAAACTCTACAATACTGATGTGGTGCGCTGGAGCCTCATGATTAAGACAGATCAGATTAACTCCCAACATCATTGCTCCTTATGATGATGCCATTGCGGCAAAATGGTTGTTGCTCGCTTCTACCATCTGATTTGTGACTTACATTTTATACTTTTGTCATTAATATAATATATCTTTACGCCTTCCCACTCGGGTTGCCGAATGGAGTAGGCAGAAGTATCGCAGAGTCCATCGCCGTTTCTCAATCAGTTGCAATCTTGGTGTCCACTATTGAAGGATTGAGACGGGAGGCTGTGGCCACCACAGCCTCACTTGAGTTAGCCTTGTGTTGCAGGAGTCAATGTCATATCTTATACTAAATTAATAAGCGAAATATGAATGCGATACTCCTGCCCAACCTTTTGGATATTCTAGTTGAAAGATGTGAACAATATCAACGACATAATTTACATAAATACCTATATTATTTCAAGAAGAACTTGAACCCTCCAAAACTTTTATGGTTGTCGATTGGTTTGCTACACGAGAGTATTTCTGCATGAACGTTATAGTCTAAGCATTCAAGAATCCGTGCTATGTATGAACTGAATAACAGGAGAGGAGTCCAAGGCCCAAATTGTGCGAGTGCGGCCCGCCGCTAGCTGCAACGACTCGATATAACTTGACAACTGAGACGCTTGAAAGATGATCTCGGATCCTCGTAACACCGTGACGTAGCAACATTATATTTCATTAGCTCTGTACAAAACTCTCAGTAAATATGTATTTTGGACATTATCTCATTTTTTGTTGCTCTATATAATATAGAGCTAGTAATAGAGAGAGATAATATATATTCCTAATTGTAGCAAATACGTTTTACGTCAAGAGTACTAGAAACTGGCGAGCGAATAGCAAAAAGCTGATGAACATGGGTGAAGCGAAAGAGGTCTGCAAGTCTTGAGTACTGCTTTACTCATCTAGCTAACCTGTAATCAATATACTCGGCGTGATGATAAGCATACTCGTGTATATGTAGATTGCAGCACGACATATTAAGAACGTGTGTCCTAGCTATTAGGCTACTACTACTAGCCTTATTCGCTTCCTCATGTCTCTTTACAGTTCGGTGTGATAGGACGCCCAATGTATGTTATCAAGCACGGACAGCGGAGTTGGGAGGGCATGCTAGAGTAGCCCCGAGATGCTAAAGGCCCGTCTGAGAGTTTCTCGGTTTCATTATAACATAGCGCTCCCTTCGGCTTGATAGCGGATACATTCGCTCGAGAGATGGACATCTTTAGTATCCTGTTTTTTGTTGCCTTATATAATTTATTGAAAATATTAATAGTATTAAAATCCTCAAAATTTCCGTCCATGTTTAGTTTGATTTAAATCGACTGCAGCTATAAGATTAAAGGGTCGATACTATGATGAGCTGCATATAGACAATGAATAGAAGCTCTGAACAGGATATTTTAAGATGGTACTGAAACAGACATCACATTGTTATCAATAATATATTCACATCTGTTATTCAGACAATCCTCATTTTTCTATGAGCTTAGTTTCATATCAGGTACATACTCAGATGTATTCAGAGTACATGCAACGAGTAAAAAAGTTTATTTACTTATGGAAGGAGTAGGTATAAATGGACAAACTGAATATGCATGGGCATACAAATGTAAAATTAAATAGACATTGAAAAATAAAGATTAAAATTACTCGTTAGTTCGTTTAATTACAAAGAATTGCTCGACTTTATGTCTATGATTTTGAAATCTATTCAGGAATAGAAAACACAGTTATAATTTAGAAATAAATGTGCGACAATGCCTGCATTTGTATGAAACTGTGTCGCAGACATTAACACCCATCCCCAGAGAGAGGCGTTGCGGAGTTCCTGGTTGACAAAATAAAAATAAAAATATAACTATTCATACATTGGTCATTCATACATAAAGGTCACACATTGGGTGCTTATAGTTCATCATGTACAATGACTATTAGTGATACATTAAGTAAATCTAGTTTTGAGTCACATATTCTTAGTACTTTGTACAGAGGGTACAATATTTGCTAAATGCATCACCTAACTATTCCTCAAATAACAAAATAATCCGAAGGTTTCTATTCAATTCGAAAACATCCTCGCTAATCCGAGAGCATAGGAAATCGGTCGTGGCATTGCCGGGATTACTGGGATGAAAGGGATGAAGGAGGCGCATTCTTATCGCGACATTTCCGGTTTTGGGGACCATTGATTGTTTTCGTGGAGGTCACTGATTTCACCGGGTCTTATGTCTCGAGGATGCCAATATTTTGAAGATTTTTTCGCTTCGGTGATTTTCAGAGGTTTCCCTACATACAAAATTTTACATCCTTTTTGACCCTTTAACCTATAAACATTGTCCATTCTTGAAGATCAGACTAGCTTCATACCCAATTCAAATCCAGATCGGCAATTACAGACTTCGGATTCATGACATCAGTATGGATTAATTTTATGCGAGTACATAGCTTAAACACTGTAGATGCTTAGAGAATTTGGCAAGTATTTGACAAAGCTAATCAGCTTTGATCACGTGTGTGTACCTGGCCAGGTCGGGTTACAGGCGGCGGTGTAGTGAGGCTGGCGGGGCCTGCCAGCGGAGGGTGACGGATATTACGCGCGCCGGATTGGGCTTGCTCTAACGTATTGACTCGTTTTAGGGCAACAGGAAGTTGGATTATTAAGGATAAAATATCATATGATGATGACACTATTTAATCATTCATTTAATAAAAGTATGCGGACACACATAACATGCGGCCAACCAAAAAGTATTAATAAATTTGACCATAACCAATACAAGAGCGAACGAATATCCATTGAAATTATTTTCTTTGGAAATATTTCTTCTTCCGACTACAACAAAGCAGTTTATTCCCCCATCCGAGGACCCTCCAGCCCAAATATACCTAAATGAGGTACTTGGTTGTGAGGAGGTCCTTTTATTTATAATATGTTAAGAAAAGCGTAGGCTTAGGTAAGGACCTCTCGACCTTTTCAATATTCGTACATATATCATAGGGATTCCTCAAATCACTTGTGATCGAAGTCTCGTCAAGTGGTCCCCACATACCGTGCAGTTGTCAACCGTATGATCGAAGTCTCGTCAAGTGGTCCCCACATACCGTGCAGTTGTCAACCGTATGATCGAAGTCTCGTCAAGTGGTCCCCACATACCGTGCAGTTGTCAACCGTATGATCGAAGTCTCGTCAAGTGGTCCCCACATACCGTGCAGTTGTCAACCGTATGATCGAAGTCTCGTCAAGTGGTCCCCACATACCGTGCAGTTGTCAACCGTATGATCGAAGTCTCGTCAAGTGGTCCCCACATACCGTGCAGTTGTCAACCGTATGATCGAAGTCTCGTCAAGTGGTCCCCACATACCGTGCAGTTGTCAACCGTATGATCGAAGTCTCGTCAAGTGGTCCCCACATACCGTGCAGTTGTCAACCGTATGATCGAAGTCTCGTCAAGTGGTCCCCACATACCGTGCAGTTGTCAACCGTATTCAATGATGTTTTCACTTATGTAGCTCCACTGCCTACTCGATCGAGGCTAAAATTCGTTTGTCCAATCCCCTGCGGCCCCAATTAGACACACACACGTAATTATAGAACCTTCATTATATATTTGTTTCATTTTCTATATTCGTTGGAGCGTTTACTTTGGTACGAAGGTACGTTTTGAGGTCATTGATTCAAATATATGAAGAGTCCTACAAGAACATAAGAACCAATATGTTTAATTGTGGTCGACCCTTACCCTTTGACCACTACGTTGATCAGCAACTACTTTCTTGGTTCTATATAAGGAACGGGCAAAAGCTTATGCCTAATGTACAGACATACGATACAGACTCTGAATTAAATTGTTCATAAATAATATTAGCAATTCAATTAAGCCTTTCAAATTGGTTCATAAAATCACAAATTGACTTTCATTTCCAGTCAATAAAGTTTTATGAAATACAGGAAAAATGCCTCGGCGGATGTAAATTTATTCAATAAATAGCAATATAAAGGTCGTAAAGTGGTGTAAATTGATTAAAAGTCCATTAACCGCCGCTCGCACTCGACAAATTGCCGTTTAATAACGTTTATGGAGGCATAAAAATACTTAATGAAATTTCTCCGCCCCACATTATCGGCTTTGGTTTTGCGACTTGACTTCATAATCACATTGAGCTTGCAGCCGGTGCATCAGGCAGCCGTGTGGTCGTGCTGAGGGGAGGCTAATGGGGCGAGAGGCTTTGGAAGGTGAGGGATGGTGGGCACAGAGTGCGCCAAGCCCGCAGTGGGCACTAGTGTCATGACTATGGGGATCCAACCTACTGTAGGTATAGTAACTGAGATTCTCATCTCTCAAACACTATTACACTACTAACTGCCGTGGTGGCCGAGTGGTTCGAGTAGTTGCCTGCGACACAAAGATCGCAAGTTCGAATCCCGACTGCACTAATGAAAGTTTTTCTTAACTTGCTTGAGTAACGGCGATGGACTCGCCATCTGTCACGTTGGCACCTAATATACCTCTGGCGGAAAGTGGGTGTGTGGGTAATACCTATACACCTCTGCCTACCCCTTAAGGGACCCTTGTGGGAAGGCGTGAGGATATTTATATTTATTTATTCTTTTATTCAAACACTATTGTCCAGAATACATTGTATTAACATGTGTGAACATTGTAGGCTTTGTAGATTCCCAGATCTTGCTAACTTTTTTATACCTTGTTTTATGTATGTTTTGTATAATAAGCAATGACCTATAGTCGGGCCTACGTTGTTCCCCCATACTCAAGTACTAATGCTGTTACAAAATAATATTGTTATTGTAAACCTAATGATTTGAAAAGAGTAACCATGGAGTTTCTTGCCGGTTCTTCTCCATGGAAACGACCAACCCGAACCGTGCACCTTTATCGACGTTTTATAAGTGCCTACCTAGGCCTATGTGAAATAAAGATATTTTGATTGGATTTGCTGTTATTTAGGGCTTTATAATTTAATAGGTCACACTGTTACATTGTAGACGCTACCTGGTCTCATGAGCACAGTTCCTGGCTCCTATTTTTTTAAATTCTTATTACAATATTTAATAATTAAGGTTCAAATATGCCTATGGTGACCGTTCCTTTAGTGCTCTTTAATAATGGCAATATTATGATGCGTGTATCACGTTCTATCATCGAAGTCATGGTGTTACCCTGTTCGTAGCTAATAGGGATACAGTTGCTAGGTAATAAATGTAATGCGTTAAGCTGGAGGCAAGAAAACAAGTGAATAGGCGGTTCTAACAGTGGGAATTATAATTATATCAATAGCAACCCAGCTCTCATATGATTGTTGCTGAGCACGACACTAGTATAAATTGAATTCCCCTGAACAAAGGGCCCCTATAAATGGTTAGTGAGAACAAATTTAGCACCATTTGTGTGGAATACATGTGTAGTAGTCGCGGAGCTAGGGGTGCACTTCTGGGTGCCCTTCATTCTCTGGAATTCATATTTGTGTGGCCAACGAGCGCGCAACCCGCAAGATGGTAAGCGGTTACCGCCGCATGTGGACGGACGACCCTGCAGGAATATTTTTACACCCTCCTTGAAGGAATCCATACTGTACTCTCTGGAGAAAACTTTAATGGGGAGTGGCATAACTTCATTTATGATCAACAAATAGAAGCACTTCATCGCACAAGTCGTAAAAGCCGTGGTGGCCGAGTGGTTCGAGCAGTTTCCTGCGACACAAAGAACGCAAGTTCGAATCCCGACTGTACCAATGAGTTTTTCTGAACTTAAGTACAGTGATTAGTCACACCACGAGCTTTACGGTAAAGGAAAACATCGAGAGGAAGCCTGAATACGTCTGAGAAGAAATTCAAAGGCGTATGTATAGTCGTGCTTGAGTAACGGCGATGGACTCGCCATCTGTCACGTTGGCACCTGATATACCTCTGGCGGAAAGTGGGTGTGTGGCTTTTACCTATACAAGTCTATAAATATGTTAATATCATAAATGTGGTATTCACTAAACTGCCCACGATAGGGAATAGGAACAAGATACAGACTGAATTCGAGCTTCATATAATGCTTTAAAGCCACAGGGAAAGCGATACTCAGAGTACCTTAAGCACGTAGCACGACGTGATAATTCAACAGGCGTGCTCACACCCTTCATCCTTCTCATCGGGAATATATCTAGATGGGTGGTATATATAATTTGTGATCAGTGAGAAGTATATTGTGGAGCCCAGCTCCTGCGCGATATATGACAGTTAATACGCTTTAATTGGATTAGCGGCGGTTTGCACGCCACTGAGTGCGCGCGCTGGAATAATCGGCTCGCGGCGCGCTCTCGCTTGCCTTTTGTACAACTTTGACTGAATATTTTCGACACTATACAACTACATTACCAGCGTACAAAGTTTTATGTGCGCTGGGAATTAGTGGACTGCGTACATATCTTACTTGTGACTGTGGTCGGACGTACATTCAATGTACATATATATAACGCCAAGACCTCCCGGAGTACTCAGAGAGAGTTCAGTGCCAGTTTTCTGTCCCATCAGTATCTTCGTACATGCTCGACGGTTTCGAGTACTATTAACCTTGCGTGCTCAATCTATTTCATTAATTTAATATACGTACGTGACAATTTATTTTATAAAAGCGTGAAAATGAAGTTTACGATTCAAGTAAACATTATGTGTGGTATGTTTGCATGTAAATGAAATACCACCTTATTTAGGTCACATTGGAACTTTTCACTTTTTTTATTTGTTCATTTAAATACCAGGCATAAGGATAGAAACGCTAGAAATATTCGAAACTGGCGGGCGTGAATGGAAAAGTTGATGAACGTTGACACGCTCACATTTTATTGAGTAAGACCAAGGAGTACATCAGTTATGGGAGAAAGGAGTCTTAACTATATATGCTAAAGGTATCTTAGCTCCTCGAGTTGGATTCAAAGAATTATATCATAATAATATATTCAGTGAACTTGATTTAAATTCAACAAATAAATATAAACAATACTTCTGTATGCAATGCATCGTTTTCATGAATGTAATTTAGCTGTATACTTCAATCTTGCAATCCAACTTTCTCAGAACATTCTCGGAACAAATGTACAGTCCTCAAGAGAATGTACTTCAAAGCTGACTAGAAGCTACGACACGCGCAGATGCTTCGTGTTCCGAGTCCTCGCGTTGCGTGTCATTTCCTTCATGTACCGTCGAGTCAAATTAGAGTTGAATTCTGCGGTCCCAAAAGACCGTAAAGAATGTAAGTCTTCAAAAGGAGGCACGTACAGTTCCGTAGCCACGTAGCAATGCAGCTACAGCGTAGCACCGATGTAGAAGAATTATTGGTTTTCTTGATAGGTTCCGATTGTATGTATATTTGCGAGCGGTTGAATATTTCAACCGTCGACATGTATATTTGTAGAATTTCAACAGAGTGCTATTTATTGTTGGAAAGTTGCTATACTCACGACATTACGAATACAGCTATATTATAAACGTAGTACCTACGTACATTTTACCGTGTAGTCAATGGGTGCCGTGGAAATTTCTCTTAAGGCCTTTCGCATGGGACATAATGACATTCAGAATCATTCATATAAATTGCCTTCCCACAATACTACCCGAAGGGGTAGGCAGAGATATATTGTAACACTCACACACCCACTTTTTGCTGGAGATAGCTTTGATGTTTCAGGTGCCAACGTACAGATGGCGAGTCCCGAGATGATCACTGTACTTATGTTTAAAAACTGTTTCGTACAGTCGGGAGTCAAACTTGAAGTTTTATGTCGAGTAGACGAGTACTCGGAACGCTCAGCCACCACAGCTTATTTGTTAAAATTATTAAAATAAAATATGTTTTTTTTGCAAATACGCGACATAAAGTAATCATATAGAGTTCTTGAGTAACTGCAGTCCGTAATTACTACACAGACCCTCCGCTACCGTTAGTTACCCCGCCAAAGCGCCCGATGCAAACAATTCTCGACTTTACCGGCCAACTAATACGAGTATGTAAATCATTCACATTATCATAATTACTCTATGGTGAGACTAAACGGCATACAGTTGCTTGGCATGGAGCTCTGGTGAGCCAAACTACAGTTTTACTTGCATGGAAGTTGCGAGTTAAAATATTCATAAGTGGCGGCATACGCTGCGAGTTAGCCGGATATTAACCATGTACTTTATTCTTTGTTAAATCTCGTGAAAGTACCATTTTGTTACATGCTTTAAGAGAACCTTTCCCGCAAACACACAAGAGGGATCTGAGTATATTCTTGTACATAATTATATTTATGGTACTGCCATAAGCCTGCTTTAGTTAATAAAAACACACAACAAACAATAAAGCCTTCTTTAAGAGCGAGTTAGCCTTACACAAGCTTTGGTATACAATTATCCAGTTTTGCATAACGAGATGATCGACTTTCATGATCCCGAAACAATTATTGTATAGACTAAATGATAAACTATATTCTTGAGCATCAACGTGACAGATGGCGAGTCCATCGCCGTTTCTTAAAACTATATACGCCTTTAAATGTATTCTCCAAGGTATGCAGGTTTCCTCTCGATGTTTTCCTTCACCGTAAAGCTCGTGGTGTGACTAATCACTGTACTTAAGTTTAGAGAGACTCATTCCACTACTCGAACCACTCGGCCACCACGGGTCCAGTACATGTAAATATTTGTAAACATAAATATATATCTTCGCGTTAAATCCCTTACGGGATATATATGTGCTCGTGTGTACATATGTCTGGACGTAAATACCCACAACGCAAACGAGAGGTAATAAGAGAACCTTAATACCTACATTTGTTGTTGATCCACCATCCCGCTAACTACCTTCGCCTATGTACGGTCAGGTCTCTGTAACCCTCCGACCCGGCACAATGTGTAAAGTCCGTCCGTCCATATTTACGGCAATTATATAAGTAAATAGTATCACCAAGAGACACTGGGCTCGGAAATATTATGATATTTATTTAATTAAATATTTTTTAGGAACTTTATAAAATCACGATAGGAAAATGTTAGGTTTGGTTTCAGACTCTTAGACATAACCTACATTTATATTGAAATTGTATGATTTTGAGTTCTCTTGACGTTGTTAACGCAAACGCGATTAGTTATCGTCGAGAGGCATTCGTTAGAATCATATTGGCGATAAAATTGACATTTCTAGGAGACATGTACAAAACCATAAAAAATCTCAATTTTAACAATAAAGACATGCCTCTACCATCGCAAGTATTACCAAAATACATTTAGGCTTCTTATCGAAAGTAAATGACCCCGAGTGTTGGTTTTATCAATCGCATTATGATTTGTATTCGGTATTGCCACTGAGGGGTTAGAACGAGTAACTTTTGCATTAGGCCGGGGGTCGGTTACCTCGTGGATCATGGCAGTGTGAATAATAAGAAGCGGTATATAGAACTCTTCCGGTTAGATTTTTCCTTGTTTTAAGCTCTTTATTGCTCTTGTATAATTTGGGAATACAATAAATAGCAAAACACATGATACGAAAGATATTGTTAAACTTTATGTGCCTCACGGTTTATAATATATATTTTCGCATTTATAATATTGGTAGGATACCTGCATGTAAGCAATAATTGTTTTCTGACGGGTGACTTACTTTTTAAGAATATGTAGTCTAGTGGTTAGAGCTCCTGACTGCGAAACTTGAGGCCGCGGGTTCGAATCCCGCTGAGGGCAGATATTTGAGTGATGAAAACGAGTGTTTGTTTCTTAGTCTTGGATGTCCTATGTACTTGCATGAATATATATATATATATATATATATATCTATCTATATAGGTAAAGAAGAAAGAAGTGGTCTCTGTCTACCCCTACGGGAAAGAGGCGTGATTATATGTATATCGTTGTCTAGTTACCATAGCACAAGTTTTGGGGCTATGTAAATTTGTGTGGAATTCTTCCAAGACATCTGTTTATTGTTATTATTTTTTTATGACAAACTCATTCACTCAAATCATTTGTACGTCCGTAAGAGATAAACGGCTAAGACATATCTACTGACTTAATACAGTTCAACAGTTTAGAAAACAATAGAATACAATGTAGCTTTATTAGCTATATTCTACTGTATTACGTTTTGACAAGATACAATTTAGTTCTATTGAAACGAAAACAATATATGTATTTATGTATTTCAAGGTACGCAAAGTAAGATTGAGGCCATCTCCTCAAGAGTATCGGTGGAAGCTACCTCAGCCTTCAGGCGGGAGGAGCGCACGCTAATTACCCGACGCTCAAGTGTACAGCACAAGTATTTCAATAAAGCAGCGTGCAGAAGGGTGTTAATTATACGGATCGAACGATAGCACTGATTGACAAGGGTCTGGCGAGCCTGCGTCGGGCCACTAAATACTGCGGGGAGCAACACTTAGCCGGTTGTAACCGGCGAAAACTAGTTAGTGTTCACTAAATGTCATTAATACTTAAAATTTTTGGTCGTGTAGTTCACCATAGAAACGGTAAATAATATACTTAGCATTGTAATATATTCGTTTTGTGGTGGTCTTAAAGGTTAGGCAAGCTGTAACCTCACACCTCTATTTGGTTGGTGAAGCAACTGGCGTGAGCGAGGGCGTGATTGTAAAGTTTAGTACAGGCTGAGTGACGAAAGATTAACGAAACAGATACACAATACGGAAGTATGTGCGAGGGATGCAAAGGAAGACCACATTCTAACTACTTAGCTCAAATCGATCGGACACTGTATAGTTTTAATTAATTCGAAATACGCGTAATTTCTATCGTCAATTGCAGTCAGTATCAGTGTAATGATTTTAAATTTAGTGCGCAACTCGCGAGCCTAGTGGCCCCACGCCTCCAGCCTACATTACAATACATCAGCATGAAAACCGCGTGTTTCGGCGCCACGGCGTGGGCTCATCAATCTTGGGAGATGCGAGGATTTGTTCCAGTAGTTTGCATCCACCAGATACGCATCCATTAGCGGAACAAATCCGCCAGTGACGGGATCCAAGCCCCGCCGCTACGGGAGCGCACTGATTTTGGATTATACTCTCTCATCCACGGAAGGAGATTAAAGTTTTATCCTAAATTGTATTAACATTCTTTATCTTTATTAAATGTATTAAATTTACAATGTCTAACATGAAAAAGGTTTTAACTACCCCTATAGTTATAAATAATGAAGAGTTAAACCTTGTGGATTCAACAGTCTTCCTTGGAGTCACATTGGATCACAAACTGCAATGGGGGCCTCACATTAATGGATTGGCCAATAGACTCCGCTCTGCAGCATTCGCGGTAAGAAAAATTAGACACCTGACTGATATCAACACAGCCCGTTTAGTTTATTTCGGCTATTTTCATAGTGTCATGTCTTACAGCATTCTTTTGTGGGGTAATGCTGCAGACATTTCATGGATCTATTTTTGTGCTGCAGAAGCGGGCTATTCGCGCAATTTATAGCCTTAAGCCTCGAGATTCTCTCAGAGAATTATTCAAGGAAATTGACATATTGACCGTACCATGTCAATGTATATTCCAAAATGTGTTATTTGTAAGAAAGAATATTATAAAATTTAAGAAAAATAGCGACTTGCATACTGTAAATACATGTAACAAAGATAAACTCCATGTTCCTACAGCTAGATTACACAAAACTAGCAACTCATTTGTCGGGCAAGGTATACGCTTTTTTAATAAGCTACCTCAGAAAATAATTGAATTACCTTTTGTAGTATTTAAAGCTGGCGTTAAAAGTAAATTAATTCAAAAGGCTTATTATAAAACATCAGATTATTTGAATGATGGCCATGCATGGCAATGAATTGCTCCTCTGGTACAGAGTATAATATATGTAATCTTTTCTACCCCTACGTAAAAGGGAACAAATGTTAAAAAAGGAAACCGGGGAGTTTGTTTCGCCGTTTCTTCCCCTGGTAGGTTATTTTTTCGGAAACGGTGGTAACTTTAGTTTATATTAAATATGTGACGTTCAATAAGTGTTCCCTGTGTCACTTACATTGAATAAAATACTTTGATTTTGATTTTGATTTTATCTAATCATGAAATTTTTATCGATCTCTTCGAAAAATGTGCGGCGTAACGATATTAGATCGAATCCGCAATGAAGAGATTCGCAAATCAACTGGCGTGAATGAGGGCGTGATTGTAAAGATGAAGAAAGGCATGTTACGTTGGTTTGGACACATAGAAAGGATGAGTGAAGAAAGATTGACGAAACAGATATACAAAGCAAAAGTGTGTGCAAGAAGAGGCAGAGGAAGGCCACGTTCCAACTACCTGGATCAAATAGATCGGACTCTCAAGGACGGGAACGTTAAGAGTACTCGAAACCGACGAGCATGTATGAAGAGACTGATGAATGTGGACGAAGCGAAAGAGGTATGTAAGTCTAGAGAGAACTGGCGCTCTATACTCTCTGCCTACCCCGTTAGGGACTTGGCGTGATGATATGTATGTATGTATGTATGAAATATTCAACGACGTCAAATTTATTACGATGTACTCAACGTTACCACTTAGGTTTGCTTTAATCGTAAATAAATATATTGCTTTATGAATTACATATATGGTACGTACAAAAGCTGCAGTAATTCAAAACGAACTCACGCACTACCTACTCTTGTACCAGGTACCTATATCGTTTGTGCTCCTCAAAAGACGCGAACAACAGCAAACTTCCTCGAAAATAGAACTAACATTGAGCCGAACGCTAGGTCAAGCAATTTTCTTTAAAAGCGAACCTTGAGATCACCTAATAAGTGTTTGGGATTCTTTGTCAGATGGCTTGCACCTCGCAAGGCAGCGAGGCAACGGTGCTTTTCATTAGAGGCGGAATGTAGGACGTGACGTGAGAAGTATTCGATGCCATTACCCGGTTGCCTTTAGTGCTACAGACTGAAGTATACCTTTGGCTTGGTGAATGTGGACGCTGCTACTATGCGCTATGTGGAGCTAGCGTATGCACGGCATCTAATTGCGCACCAACGTATGTACATATATATATATCATCTTTGTAAGCAAACAACGCACTCGATCCGAATAAGTTCTTACTATTATAGTTTTAAATAACGCAATGTTAATTTTTTTAATGGTAATATAGGCATTTCAGTGGCCATAGGTGTTCGCTTCAGTTTAGGGATTGTGTTTCAAACAAGGCTATCAGGTGTCCGCAGGCGCGCGCTCGGGGAAGGAGACAAAGAACTGTGTCGCATTATACAGGGGCTCTAAATTAAATAAGTTTGTTCATAAATATGTATCTGCAGCGGGCGGACATGTCAGGAGGAAATTGATTTTGTTACTTGTGAAAGAGTTGTGCCAGCGATGTCTGGGTGTTTGTGATTTAGTTATGTTGTTAGGAAACTTATGGCGACGTCGACGTTAACCAATATTTTGTCTTTCGCCGGGCAAATGTAACTATTCACCCACAAGGGATCTGTGTAGGTGCTATAATCTCGGCAAACGATGTTTTATTTAGAAAGTATACGAGTATATTGTACCAGTGGACTGGAGAAACTGATTCTGAATTATTATCCATTTAGCGCTTGAGAAAGAACTCACGCGCTATAAACGCAAAATAAACTCTGTAAGTCTATGGTTGTGTAGTGTTATAGAATCAAACTACCTATTTTTAGTTGTACTAGCGGGACTAATGAATGTGGGTGAAGCGAAAGAGTTCTGTAAGTGCAGGAGAACTGGCGCTCTCTCTGCCTACTCCGTGAGAGAGATGGCGTGATTATAGGTATGTTTAGCGCTATATTTTATTATTATAGCTTATTAAAAAGCTCATTGGTGCAGTCGGGATTCGAACACGAAATCTTTGCGTTGCATGAGCCACTGAGCCACCACATCTTACAACAATACGCCTTTATTAATATTCTTTCGCATAATAAAATAGCATCATGTACCAATGTTTGTTGTCCAGGCGTCGAGTCCAGCGACTGTGCGTGACTCGCGTCATATACAATGTTTGTTGTCCAGGCGTCGAGTCCAGCGACTGTGCGTGACTCGCGTCATATACAATGTCTTAGTATGCCGGGGAGGAGCATGCAAATTAATTCTGTATTTTGCATCCATATTTTTTTCAAAAAATTTTGTTTGTTCGTGTTTAGCGTAGTTGCTTTCAACACAAAGATTGTCAGCTCGAATCCCGACTGTACCAATGAGTTTTTCTAAATTACAGTACAGTGATTAGTCTCACCAAGAGCTTTACGGTGAAGGAAAATATCGAGAGAAAACCTGCATATGTCTGAGAAGAAATTCCAAGACGTAAGTATGATCGTGCTTGACTAACGGGGATGGATTCGTCATCTGTCACGTTAGCACCTTAAATTTATCTCTCGCGGAAAGTGGGTGAGTGGGTACTACCTAAGCACCTACGCCTACCCCTTGGGGGACCCTCGAGGAAAGGCGTGGAGATATATTATTATAAGATAAATATATTGAGGAATACACATGTCGCGATCACATTCCGAGCTTTGATCCAAATAACATCGCCCGTGCAATTGGACAAGCCACTAATACATTAAAGTCCTGACAACAACTTGTGGTTGAAACCAATATAAACGTCAGCGGTAAATCCTGCCGAGATTTAGATGCCACAATAAAATTTGTATTACTTATTTTGTTCCGTTATTGGCGTGCTACGAGATATGCCTCGTCAAGCTACGGCGTAGCGGCCCAGCGCCTAGCTCATACCTGTAGCCTTATACAGGGAATAGCGCAGTGTGTATACAGGGAGCCTCAGGAAATAGAACAGCTCTAAAAAATACATGACAGGTCACAATGGAAGACGGTAATAAAAGTTAACTTATTTTTCAAATTAAAATCTGCTGTAAAATATTATACATGTAGAACGCAACAACGTTTTTTTTTTATATTATTAATAGTTTCCTGAAGAATGTTGATATTTTGTTATTTTTAAAGCTATTCGTTTTAATTTTTTTTTATATTTATTCACAACGCTTTCTACTTCGAAAAGAAAACAGTTATATACTGAGACATCGTATAATTATGGTGACGGAGGCTATCTAAGTATGGCAGCGTGTCAGCCGTGGTCGCAAGTATGTGCTAAAGATATTCCAGTCGGCGACCCAAATCTAAAGGTACTAAAACTTTTCGTGTCGTGTCTTTTGTAAAATGGGCCAGAGATCTGCCTTTAAATTGGAGAAATCGGCAAAAAAGCGTTAACGTACCCATGGTACGATGTGTTTACATATAGTTCCCCAGTCGGACTGATTTCAATATTTTTAGAATTAAAAAAGAATAGTAGCAACATTCCGAAACTCGGCAATACCGCGCTCCAAGTAGCACCAGGCAGGCGACATTAATCACCTGGAGTTCAGACTGCGCCGCGCTTTGTTCCTAATCCGGCGAGTGATTTATCGATTCCCATTTCACCAGTTTTACGTGATACGCCGTGTTCTCTTTTTATAGGATATTGTCACACAAATCTGATAATGTCACGCGTGACGTCCATGACGCCTTCTAATCAACACATTCATCGGACACTGCAGTAACTAAGCATTTTTAAATATATTTTAATTGCGACTAGCTTGTCATCTAACATTAAATTTGAGAGACACTTTAATTAATTACATTACCTCGCCTCGTCGATTGTTCTTTAGATATAATTAATGTCGTCGCCCTTTAAAGCTACAGTTGACTTCACACGTTATAATTTAGGTCCGCAGCTTGGCAGTGCGTGTTCGAGCCTCATATTTGCTTGTAACAACATTAACACGTGCGCCCACAGACTAAATTAATAATTACATACGTTTATGTCGGGGTAATTTTCCGTACGTTTATGAGTGTTGTGAATTATTGTGACCCTAGTGGTAGCAAGTGTAGATAAAATAAAGTATAATTTACGCTGTGGCTCTCATTTTGCAATCAGAGTAGCAATACATTCAATGTAACCTTAACGACGTCACAAAAGTGTTCCAATTTGCTCGAATTCCATTTCGCGTTACCTTTCACCCGCTCAGTTTAAGGTCCAATTCAGAACTCGCATCTAATCGCTGAATCAGATACGATCGATAGCTATTATGGAGCAGACACTCGGTGATAAAACCTATCAGAGCAATCACGGAGCGCGCTATGCCAGGGGGGCATACGTTCCAGGTTGGCTGATTCGCTCAAACTTCAAGCTATGTCATGTAAACCATATTACTAAAGAAGTTCTCAGCATGCGTCTGTCATCACGCTAGGTTTTGTATCAGTTTGGTATCTGCCACCTAAATATATTACTGGTACAGGGGGGTGCAGTCAACCCCTCTACTTGAAGATACAAATAATTAATGCATACAACACTATTGTATGGACTCGCCATCTATCACGTAGGTACCTAAATATTATCAGCGTAAAGTAGGTGGGTACTACACACTTCTGCCTATCCCTTCGGAAATCCTTATGAGAAGGCGTGAGAATATATATACTAATAAAATAAATCTATGTGTCTGTGTAAATAGTACTTAATTAGACTTATTTTAATTAGCACACTTAATTTGTGTTGTGTTTGCACCATCGAGGTACAAAAAGTTAAGGTACTGTTAGAACTTTAGTGTAATCATAAATATTGACATAAGCGATGTAACAAGAGCTGAGCGTCCTCTATGTTGGCGAGCGCTCGTGTCTGTAATGACAGTTAGCAGTAATATAATGATGTAATTAATTGTGGGGACACCTTAAAGTACGCTGAGGCGGGAACAATGTTGCCCTCGAACAAGCAATTACGTACGTTTGATAATATTGTATTTCCATCATCAAACAAAGCTGTGTTGTTCCTTAGGTTGCTGATGTTTTGGTGCTAACATTATTGTTGTCCTTTGTGCGCGCCATTTGTCCTTTGACCTTGTTGGTTCAGGTGACGACTAATTAAGTTCACAAATTGCGCGTTCACAAGGGAAGTTAACACATTGAACTCTCCTAAAGTAAGCCCTCGCTCCGGCCCAGTCTAGTGCACAGTTCTCAGTACAGAGAAAACGGAGATAATTGTATTTGCAACATTTTTCTTGTGCAATGATTTATTATAAACAACTTTTTCAATTTACTCTACTGTTACATAGTTTTCGTTCATATTCTGTGATTTGAACACGTTTCTCACATAAACATTACCAGAAGTATCGGGACAATGTTATATATTTTTATTTATTACTTGAATGATGGTACAATTATACCTGTTTTAGTTCAATTGACTATTTCAGTACTGCATCCGCTTGCCTAGCTCTAGTGTCATTAACACTTGACCCCCATGGTCGGCAAATAAACAGCTCTAATTCTAACTGATGGCTCATAAGGAGGCACTAACGGCCACTTGTTCGTTTTATGATCGTAGTAACGGACGCCTAAAATCAGCTTAGTATAACTGGAGAGCTTTCGTTTCATACATGATGAGATTAATGTACTGAGCTGGTACGTTCGCCTGCTATCGAATGATGTGTTGTGGTCCATTACAAGTAATAATAATAATATAATAATTTATTTCTTTGAAATTTTTTGGTTACAATAATTAGTAACTGGAATCTCTTTTTAGGCATGCAATGCCTGTATTAAGAGACTCCGCTCTTCCGTAGCAAATTTACATGAGTTTTCAACATTAGTTTAGCAATATGTATTATTAAAAGTAGATTTTTGCTTAACCTATAGTTTAAGTGGTGTGTATACACACACACATGTGAGTGCATGTGCGTTAAGGCATGTGTGTAAGTGTGTGTGTTTGTGCCACAAGTATTCAACACATTTGACCAATGACGGGACGGTTGAACCCCTATTGCAATAATGTTAATGCTATAACTCTTGTGCTGATACTGTTAACGGCCAACAGCCTAATGGCAAAGTGCCTCGGCCAAGGTGGGGCTCTCAATGGTTGGCGCATCGGCCTGATGTAGAAAGCTGTGCTTTCGGAAGGAGATTCCTTTGTCTGGGAACCTAGCCATCGCCATAACTAGATCTAGGTAGAAAGCATAGCCATACCTAGAAAGAGGTATGTAAGTCTCGAAAGAACTGGCGCTTTACTCTCAATGCCTACCCTGTGAGGGACTTAGCATGATGATACAAAGTATGTATCCTTTATTTGTAGCACTTTTTATGAGTTAAATCATGCTGTATCGCATGTGTCATGCAACGCAGCGTAGACGTGCTACGCCGTAGCAGTGATACTTTGTAGACCATGGTTCACGTGCTACGAAGTTGAATTTACAGCGTGATTCTGATCCACTACGGAATGAAATGGTTTTTATTCATGATCAATGAAATGCTTAGTGATATTGAGTAAAGCTTTATACGATATAGCAAACCTTTGATGAACCAAATACAATGTTTAAGGCAGTAGGCTCTTCTATCGTTCGCCCATCAAACGCGCACCGCTCGGATCACGTCCCGCTTACAAAAGGTGGATCGAATATAAAGTTATAATCATATCGCGCCTCATTATATCGCTCCATATCGCCGAAAAGGGATATTAATGTCGCTTTTATCGAAATTAATGTCGCTTTATCGAAAATGATTTCACAAACGGATATATATTGAGACAATGTACCCATTGTTAGCACGAGGGCTAGGGGCTAGGAGGGAGGTGAGGCGTGTGTGGGTTGAGAGGAAATTAAAATTTTTGCATGAGTCGGCAAAGGTCGCGTGTCTGCTAAACGGAAAATGACTTGCTTCGTAACGGCAACAACGGATTCCTGTTAAGTTTATGCAGCAACCAGCCTCGCTATTTTTACGGCATTACCAGGGCGAGATGTGAAAGTATTATCATTCGCAAATATAACAGATCAGAAGTAATAAGCATACCGGATGTTATCAATCAAGGATTATGTCTTTGTTGTGTTTTTGTTGGCACAACAATTATGTCGTATTGTTGTGACGCCCGCTTGCCGCCGACAGACATCTTTGATACGTGTTCGTAATATTCAATGGCGGCACGAGTATACTTATTTACACAAAGACCACTCAAACGCTAATATAGATTATAGTTAGTTAAATCTATATATATATATATGTATATAGGAGATCCCATTTTTGAACTGACTCATCACGAAATCTCAGGAACTGTAAGGCCGATTGACTTGAAATTTGGTAGGAGTATTCCTTACGCGGTGTAGAGGTCAGCTAAGAACGGATTTTGTGAAACTCCACCCGGAAGGTGGAGTGCAGGGAGATCCCATTTGTGAACTTACTCATTAGGATATCTCAGGAACTATAAGGCCGAGTGACTTGAAATTTGGTAGAAGTATTCCTTTCGTAGAGTAGAGGTCAGCTAAGAACGGATTTTGTGAAACTCCACCCGGAAGGTGGAGTGCGGGGAGATCCCATTTGTGAGCTCACTCATTAGGATGTCTCAGGAACTATAAGGCCGATTGACTTGAAATTTGATAGAAGTATTCCTTACGCGGTGTAGAGGTCAGCTAAGAACGGATTTTGAAAATCTCCACCCGCAACGTGGAATGCGGGGAGATCCCATTTGTGAGCTCACTCATTAGGATATCTCAGGGTCCATAAGGCCGATTGACTTGAAATTTGGTAGGAGTATTCCTTACACGGCGTAGAGGTTAGGTAAGAACGGATTTTGTGAAACTCCACCCGCAAGCTGAAGTGCGGGGAGATCTCATTTGTGAACTCACTCATTAGGATATCTCAGAAACTATAAGGCCGATTGACTTGAAATTTGGTAGGAGTATTCCTTACGCAGTGTAGAGTTCAGCTTAGAACGGATTTTATGAAACTCCACCTGCAAGGTGGAACGCGGGTAGATTCCATTTGTGAACTCACTCATCACGAAATCTCGGGAATTAAGGCCGATTGACTTGAAATTTGGTAGGAGTATTCCTTACACGATGTAGAGGTCAGCTAAAAACCCTCAAATATCAAACAATATTAATGACAATCGGAAACCAAGACTATTCCAAATTCACCTTTTTTCTGTTATTTAATAAATAACGAAATATTCAAAGATTTGTAATGTGATCATAGGCACATATTTTTGTGCGCTTAAATCGCAAACGCTGGGTAAACCTTAAAAGATAGATCAAATGAATGTACTACGGAGTAGCATATCTTCAAATGATCGATGTAAAAGTCCGCGATGGTATTTAATTATCTCTAAAGGATATACCACCATAACCATTTTTATCTTTTACATTATTATTAGTATCAATATTGCACCCGTGCGAAGCCGGGGCGGGCAGCTAGTTGTTAAATAATGCTTTTAAAATTTATATTATATAATATATTATTATATATAAAAATTATATTATAATTATATTTATATAAATTTATAAAGAGCCGAGGTGGCCGAGTGGTCGAGCAGTTACCTGCGACACAAAGATCGCAAGTTCGAATCCCGACTGTACCAATGAGTTTTTCTGATCTTAAGTACAGTGATAAGTCACACCACGAGCTTTACGGTGAAGGAAAACATCGAGAGGAAACCTGCATACGTCTAAGAAGAAATTCAAAGGCGTATGTATAGTTGTGCTTGAGTAACGGCGATGGACTCGCCATCTGTCACGTTGGCACCTAATATACCTCTGGCGGAAAGTGGGTGTGTGGTTATTACCCATACACCTCTGCCTACCCCTTCGGGGACCCTTGTGGAAGGCATAGGCTTGTGGGTAAAATTTATACCGAGGTCCGAAAAATATTAACAAATGAAAAACTTTATGAATGCCATGAAGACATATTGTTTCCGTATGATAAATATATTTCGCACAGCGAATCAGCATTGCCATACAACGTGGCAATGCCGCCAGTCTCCTTGGCACCCTTCCACGTGACACAAATTTGGGACATTTATTCTATTTATAGGTAGTTTATATGTATTATTACTGTTAATTGTTGTTATTGTAAATACCTACATTGAAATAAGTTCCGAATATACTATTATATAAGTATTCACTTTCCCCTCACTTCACGCCTTCGGGTAGGCAGAAGTGTGCCTTTTTCCGCCAGGGATATATTTTAGGTGCTAGCGTGACAGATGGCGAGTCCATCGCTGTAACTCAAGAGCGACTATGTATATGTTCATACGTCTTTTGGAAGCGTCTGCAGGTTTCCTCTCGATATTTATCTACACAGTAAAGTTCGTGGTGTGACTGCACTTAAATTCAAAAAAACTTATTGTCATGTGAACTTAATCTTTGTATTGCAGGCTACTACTTACAGGCCATCATGGCTAATTTAATATATATAACTAATATATTAAACATACGTATATTCGAAAATATTATATTATTATGATTATAGAAAATTAAAGGCTTCTCAAACACGGCAACACTATAACAACGTTTATTTTCTCCCCTAGAGAGGCAGCCTCCGCCCTCAAACATCTAGTATTCCGATGGAGACACGAAGCCATCTCATCTTTATCGATCACACTTAGTGGATATTTAAGGTTTAATGGAGACATTACTTGTCGATTATCCCGCAAGGACATTACTAAGGGCCGATTTACACTCTCCATCAAGGTTGTAATTAGATTTAACCACATTTAACTTTATTTATCGTGAATTCAAATTATTTTCAAATGGTAATTATGTCGCCCCACGGAGATAATACTACTGTTTGAAAATATGGTCCAGAATAATAGCAAGATTGAAGGGTTAGTGAGGATTCACGTCTGGCTTTCAAGTCTTTATCGTATAGCCCTTCGTAATCATAAGAAAGCATTCATAGAGGCTGTGTTTTCTTTCTCATGTGTGTGCGGGCCTTAAGGAGTCCTTAGTTATTAGCGGTGGAGTGTGGAGGGGATGCGCGTTATCCCACTGAGCGGTATCTATCCAATAAGGTTAGCTCGATAAACAGCGTGCAAGAATACAAGCTACGCGAAACAGCTTCTAACAATGCTTACAATGAAGTGGAATAAATACACTTTACTGAAACGGAATTGATGTTTAAACTGTTGGCCGAAACTTGAATATAAGTCTGGCTGACCCAACTAAAGTTTAAATGTGAGCGTTTATGGGCATATTTGTATCCTTTTCACCCAAAAACTTCTTTACGGAATTTTAAATTCAATTTTATGCGGGCGAAACAATGGGGTAACTATGTCTCGTGGTTAATAAAAGTGTGAAATGAATTATTGAAAAAGGATTAGATCTTGATCGAAATGTTTTATTTCATTTACTACAAGAATTTGTTATCAGCACTCACATTTTCATGACGTTTATTCCGATCCGGCTAGACAAGATCAGCCAGCCTCTGGGGCGGATAGCTCCCAGCGCCCGATCTGGCTCGAAGCTGTGTCGCGGCCAGTGAAGTGGCTCACGTAGCTCGAGTCGGTGCGTGTAATTAGGCTCCGCGCTCACGTGCGCTCAATTCTATCGACGCGCGTGACGCCACTCTCTGCCTCGCATACACCGGATATTGTCACACTTACCGGCCTTTTATAAAGATACACGGAATAGTTGAACGACAACATGGCACACGAAAAGGGATCATAATTACATGTTAAAGCATGCATGGACCTATAATGACTGCTTCAGAATGTATGATGAGCAGTTGGTGTGGAGAAGGCAAGTATCTATATTTCTGCCTAAAACCTACGCGATATTGGTTTGTGTCGAGGATATACTGGGTAAGCAAATGAAGGCTCCGATCTGGCTGCCTTCAGCTTGGCTCTAGTGGCCTAAGATCAACACCTAAGCACCACTTATATAGATGTAGCGTGCATAATATTGTCAGGTCATTATTGTATGTTCACGCGGTGTGTGGAGCAACTAAATAAATGAGCGTATCTGTTCATAATTGGATTTGGTTCATAATTGGTATTAGCTGCCAGTTGCTTTGCTACTCATGGTATGCTGCTGTGTTGAAAAGCAATGATCCTACATCTTCTCACGGTAGTTTGAGCAATTCGCATGAGTATCAGGGCCAGGTCGCTTATATCTTGACACTATTTGCTCTCGGTAATTGATGCTAAAATTGTGACAAGCATCTATTGGCTTTGGTAACCGCCTACCACCAGCACTTGTTTTCCATTACCAATTGTTAGAAGGTCCAGTCATTAAGCGAACTTAACAAACGAAATATATAAACTCTGACTCTGAAATATGAGGGTGTATTTAAAAACTCATTTAACCCCAATTTGGCCGTAAATAAAGAACCTCAAACATCCCTCATAATTATCCTTCCATCAAAGCCAGTGAATCCATCAAAATATTTCACAAAAATTTCACACGAAATTTCATTAGCAAACTTTTTATACAGCAAATTGGTACCTCCGAAGCAAGGAGGGCTTCCTCCCGCCGGTGCCATTCGTCACTGGCTCGCGGCAGGGTTCATTCCAACCTTTTTACAATGTATCTCATTCCAATCAAGGTAAGGGTTCATTTAAATTGTCTGGTTTCGGTCTGTGACCTAATTGTTGGGACGCTCTTGGGACCAGTGTACTAGGTATTTGAAACACAGATATTATATACGCCAAGATACTCGAACCCAGCAAGCATGTCTGACGAGACTGATGAAGATGGATGAAGCAAAAGAGGTCTGTAAGTGTAGAGAGAACTGCCCTACTGCCTCTGCCTATCCTGTGCAGAACTCAGCGGGATCATAACAATGTATGTGTAGTGAAAAGTTATTTCTGGCCATTAGAGTTCTTGGTACCTGTGACTACAGCATCAATAGCATATCTAAAGCAAATTTATTACATAGATAATAATTATTATAGGACACGACATTGTGAAAAAGCCGTGGTGGCCGAGTTGTTCAAGTTCGAGTTGCCTGCAACACAAAGATCTCATGTTCGAATCCCAGTTTCAATGAGTCTTTCTGAACTTATGTTGTCACACCACGAGCTTTACAACAAGGAAGTCAAGTGAAGGCAAACATCGAGAGGAAACCTGCATACGTTTGAGAAGAAATTAAAAGGCGTATTTATAGTCATTCTTGAGTAATAGCGATGGACTGGCAATGAGTCACTTTGGCACCTAAAATATATCTCCGGCGGAAAGTGGGTGTGTGGGTACTACCTACACATCTCTGCCTACCCTTTTGGGACTCTTGTGGGGAGGCGTGGAGCAATAAGGATTTGTTTATCAAAGCACAGGGATTTGTCACACCACGAGCTTTACGCAGATATTAAGTTGCCTTCCTCACACACCTCTTTTCATTGGTGTTGGAATTTTCTCTTAGAAATGCTACGTGCAATATACGTTATATCCAGTTGATAAGAAGACTTGGTCGCAAATTGGAGCGATGGGTTAAGTGTGTAAAGTAGCGGAGTAAGTAACGGCGCCTTACAGCAGCCAGGCACGTACTGGCGCTATCACTGCTCGCGCTAGCCTTGCTCTAGGGCTGCACACAGGTTTACCAGATTTCCGATAACAGTTATTAAGGTACCTGCTACAGCGACGGCAGAACGAATTTTTTTTTAGCTATGGTTTAATTTGTATTGGCCTAATTATTAGATCGGTAGGTGATAAATGGATTTTTAAAAAGTGAATTTCCCTCTATTTGAAGATTCAATGCTGAAATGTTTAAGGAAATAACCCGTATAATAAATGTACTTGTCAATCCCTACATTCGGCACGTTAGATCTAATCCCCCGTGGAGTTTTTTCCATTTCTCAGGCCGTGACAGCCCTGTTGCGGCCCGCTGCAGGTTGGCCGGCGGCCAGACTCCATCCGGGATTACCTCAAAACTCGTATATCGCCGGTAACCGACGCGCCTCTGGTACCTAATGAGTATTTTCTTACAGCTAGTATCATATCGATTACGGTCACCTCGGCTATGATCTATATGGTAATTGGAGATGACGATGGCATCAATATTTATGAGTATATATTTCATAAATATGGATATCGACATGCCCGTATGTGCGCGCGTGTGGCAATATTTAAATGGAGCAATACGTCAGAATATTCAATTCTCTTAGGTGGGTAGAAGTACTTCCCCATCGGGACAGCTCCAATGTGGATGGACGCTCAGGTTGTACCGTGTCTCTCTTCCTAAAAATAACCCAAAATTACCGACGATCTCGTCCATCCGAAGCTCAGTCCCCGGGGAGCAGCGCGCGATATGAAAGGGCGGATAGATAGCCGCAGTAAACGGATTAGCCCCTCATTAACATGTTGCCCGCCATTTCCGGCTACGCACAGTTGATGGAATGTGGCCTGGTTATACGTGGGGCGTGTTGGGATAAGATGCTACGCTGCCAATATTGCGTAGGATTTGGAATTTCTCTTTGAAATATTTTTATAGTTATTTTATTTTCATGTGTTGTATATTATAGTGACAAGGTATGTTTTAATACGACTGTCGCTTGCGAGCATGTAGGCCTTGTAATGAGTAGCGGTTATTGCTCGAGGCCATTATTAGCTAGTTACTGACCTTGTGTTGGGGGCATTCCCGTGGCAGTACAAGTGGCGCATGAGGCCGCCATGGGCGAGCACAGACATGCTTCGTGGAATCCTGTGTAGGAAATACTTCAGCCATGTCATCATACCAAAATATAACACCTATATTTGATTAACAATCTGTCTTTAATATTATTTCATATTTCACACCGAGACTTCAAAGCATACAACAGGGCCACTTCGATGTTGTCTTACCTCAGCCTCACGCTATTCACATTTTGTACATGAATTAAATCTCAGCAAATAGGACGGTTGGCTTCGGGTGCTCTTCCCCTAAATACTCGGAATATTTAAACGTGCAAACGTATTTCTACCTGTCCCATTTACTCGTGGAGTGGAATTATTAATTTAGAAACAAACCCTCGAAACGTAGCTTAAAAGTTTGGTCATAAAACATTAATTGCACACCAAGTACCACTGCTGCTCTGTTCCCGAATAAACTTCATTCAAAGCCAACTGATACAGCGACATTTGCGGGGAAACAGAAATAAAAGGCTCCCTGTGACTTTGAGTTCTGCATAACCGCTTTAAAATGTACTCTGTGGCAACTGGCACAATGTATGAGGAACCGAACAAAACACCGCAGAACAATACGGCCCGCGGGCTGCAATGTTTGCGGCGGCTGCGGCCGACTGTGGCCGGGTGGAGTCGCCACTCGGCACTCGGCACTGGTCCGGCGTCGGGACGAATCTACAACTCCATGTCCGCACGCACGCAAACATGCTTTAAATAGCAATATTTGCTCAAAATCATATATACAGATAGTTTTATTATCTATATTTTGACGCCGCCTATGTACCGCGGCAAGCTCCCTAGGCTTGTTGACGGCACTGGAAGCCGAAAAGATTTATTATTCAAAATACTAAAGTGCTTCCTTCATGGCGGTCCACCGATACAATGATTAATTGTGCATTAGACTCTATTTTTATCATGAAAAGAAAGAACGTGTTATTATAATTATTTAATTAATTAGATATAAATAAATAAAAAGTATATATATTATATACACAGAATTATATATATATATATATGTATATAGAAATCACAAATGGAATTATTAAACACCATTTTTTATTATTAGCTCGTCTAGAGCGATAGATAGAGATAGCTCGTCTGAAGCGGCGATACTTTGATAAAGTAATATCCATTAGTTGTTAAGCTTCGAGAGACCTATTAAACTCTTACAGAGTCGTAAACTGTATAGCCCTTCTATGGTACCTGTCCCTGTACAGCCGCCAACTCGTAGATATGAGATCAGTCGACTTGATGCCTTATGCATTGCCATACCAATAAATTATAAATTGAACACGCGGAATACAGATCAATCCTGATTATGACGCGACTACTGTACGTAGGACACGGCTATGCCAAATAATCCCGTTAAAAATAATTAATTGCCATCAATTTATCTCGCTACTGAAGCCTCAATTAGGTGATTAAGCAGATAATCGAAACATTTTACGACGCCCGCCTTTTTGTTGGGAGTACAATCACTTTTTGTAGCATTTTGATTATGAGAGAGCTTTGGGCGCCGATGCCCGTGACTGGTACGTTTGTTGCCTACAGATATTGATCTGTATTTGGTTTCGCCAATATACATACATAATTAACATATATAATATCTTCCCGTCAACAGCCTCACCAAGTAAGTGCCAGTATCTGTTTCGCTTCATCCACCGGACCGTTATCTTTATTCATACATGCTCGCCAGTTTCGAATACTCTTGATGTTCGTAAGGTTTAGTCTAGTTAGTTGGAACGTGGTCTTCCTCTGCCTCTGTACATATATATAAAAGAAGAAGATTAATATATGTATATAATGACGCACGTTACGGTCCAGGCCCTCCAATAAGAAAGGGGCATTGTGTGAGAAGTATAAATGATTCCCTTCAATCGAGGATTGTCGTGACGTCAGCTGGCGCCTGCAGCACCAACAACGGCGATATCTTTTCAATTCAATGCGATTCTTTATTGCTTTTTCCTCTTTTACTATGTAATGCATATTTATATTTAGGTATATTATCTAATGGCCGCGCCATTCCTTTATCTTTAGTTCATTCTACTTCAACTATACTAATATTATAAAGAGGAAAGAATTGTATGTAAGTATGTTTGTAAAGAATTGGCTCAAAAAGTAATGGACGGATTTTAAAAATTCTTTCAAAAATTTATGCACAAATGTGTAAAAATAAATGTCCACCCGTGCGAAGCCGGGACGGGCCGCTAGTACATGATACTTGCTGGCAGCTTTTTGCTCGTTAGTCTTTGTGAGGTAATTTTGTTGAGGTTGTCCAATCAGCCGCCAGTGAATGGTTGTGCGTCATTAATATTACAATGCTAGCAATAGTCTCTAATGCTCTACTTACTTACTAACTAAACTAACTACCTAAACAAACATACTCTTTAAGTCGGTTAGCACTTAAAGATATTTACAGATATCATCACTTCCCTTGACACATGATTCCCCTTGTTCCCATACCTCATGCACAGACATATTCACTCATATCTCACCTACATATGTATGTGTTTATTCAACGACATTAAGAGGGTGTTTGTGCCATGCCTACCCCTTCGGAGACCCTTGTGAGAAGGCGTGAGGATTTATACTATGTTCGACCGTACGTACTATCTCCAATAAAATATCGCAATG
This sequence comes from Drepana falcataria, assembly GCA_945859725.1. Lineage (NCBI taxonomy): Eukaryota > Metazoa > Arthropoda > Insecta > Lepidoptera > Drepanidae > Drepana > Drepana falcataria. Next base: position 152,734 of record OX243941.1, on the reverse strand, counting down.
AACCGGTAGGAATCAAGATTTATCTATAATTTTAGAAAAACGCTAATTGCATATAAATCTCATAAGTATCATAAATGTGGGTGCATGTCTCGCGGAGTGAATGACAACGTTGTTTTGTAAAACTCATTGCTATTGGCTGTTATGTTAAAGCAGCCTTCCGACAGACACAGTCTCCCGCGTCAGGGCTGGGCTTGTTAATAATGACGCTCGTAGTTAATGTTTATTGGGAAGGGCCACTTTTTAACATGATTAAGCATCGTAAAAGTTGAAGCAAGTAAATAATTAACAATCTGTTCGGGGCCCATCCTGCTAACCGCCGCTTCTAATTGGCCCATTTAATGCTAGCAGGTGATCCCGCCCGCGCCCCGTCACTCACTGCACACAGCGCCTATCTGTATCTGACAACGAGCTTAAGCCGTGCTTGTACAATGCTTAAGTTCATTCACTTTTTTGTAGAGGAAGCTATGAATGTATATTACGTACATGGATGCATAATATTCCATGCAGTTTGAAAATGCACGTGGCTGGTAAAGTAGCCGACTATAACACTGGCTGAACAATACGCCGCAAGAGCGAATAAAACAATTGAATGTGCTGTATGTAAAGCTATCTCTTTCCCTCACTGAAACAGTTCCTGGTTATACGGCGCCATGATACCACTGCGTTCAGGCCCTCGTGGGGTAGGCAGGAGATATATGTGTATGTATTGATTTGATAAATAGTTTGACAAGTTCTTTCACCAAAATACCAGTAACAATTAAGTGAGATAATCGTTTTAACCGAAATCGCTTAAAAGTCGGAAGGCATTAGTAAGATTTACTTACCTGCAAAGCTGGGGGCGGGCAGATTTATGTGTTCGCGGCGGGGGTCATGCTGGTATTTGTATAATTCATTTTGCGAATGCCGGGACTTATTTAGGGAAGGGTACGACACTGCCAACTAATCGCATTTATTTTGACACCATATTAGCCTTATTTGTTTTTCAATTATGACATACCCATATACAATCGGCATATTTAAAAAAAATATAAAAATCATAGTAATAACTTATAAACTATGTTAGTACATTTACACTGACTTACGACAGGAGGCCCATCGAGCTCCATGCATCACGTGGAACTCGATAGGCCTCCTGTCCAGGCTCTCGGGAAATATTCTCAGAAATGCTGTCGGAGCCCCCTCCTACCGTGCGTGCTATTGACGCCATCTTCTTTCTGATCATCTCGAAGTAGTCGTCAGTGTGTGCATCAACAAACATGCCCGATGCACTACAATGGCGAGGAAGCTTCGACATCACCCTGCAGGTATTGTTATATTGGACGCGCAGCGCTTTGTCAGCTTTTTGGGTATGCTTTGCCCAAAGGCAATAATACTCTCGTGAGCCGACCCCAGTTGGGTACCAACAGGGAAAGTCTTCATAAAGTACAGTAATTACCCAACTGGTTCGTAAGGAGTGTCATCTTCGAGAAACTATAAGTATGAAAATGTTATGTATATCAACATTAACCCACCAATAACTACCTTTTACCAACCGCGCAGTGAGCATAACTGCTCACAATCATGTCGTGTTACGCAATTTACACATCTACCTGCCAGTACCGTGATTAAAGAGTGGAATAAATAAAACACACATTGCAGGTAAGCTCTTCATGGCTCCTTGCACACTTTGAGACTCTGTTAGTGCCACGCGCATTTGAAATGTTAATAAAATACATTTACAAACTATGTACATACATCCGGATGCAGTACTCTGCACATTTGTATTATACATAACAGTGTTAACAAAACAGAGTGCCTTATCGGATCTTAAAAATATGGACAATTTTTTACGTTAATTAATTTGTACTTACTAGGTATCACCGGGTAGCCTTTTTGAAACCACTGGAGTGTCACAATGCCTTCACCGTGTTATATGGTCCTACCAGGAGTAGTCCTCGTTGCGTCAGGAGTCATTAATATAACTAGAGCATAGTCAAGTGACAGCCATTACTCTCCTCGTATACAAGTTACCTCACACACAATGGTTCGCTTTTAAGTTACGTGTCAGTTTTATCAAGCAGTGCGCCCGCCTCCTGCGGCTAATGTCGTCTGTCGTGAGACAGCTTGTATACACATCGTTAGTATTCAGTTAGCACAAGAAGCTAAGCTATGTTATTCTCGGATGGAGCTTTTCTGAAGCTCGCCGTATACCTTACATCCACACACAAATGTATCGTGTACATCCTGTATGTGTCCTATGCATATTCGCTGAGCATTTCCCGAACTTAATGTATTAAACATTTATAAAATGATCTGACGAAGTATTCGTTCACCAACAGATAACTACTGAGGCACATTCTCAAGCAAAGTAGCTGTGAATTGGCAAACAGGTGAGAGAGTTTGAGCAGTTACACCAACAAGAGAAATACTTAAACTTAAGGCGTGTTTAATAAAGTAAAATCACGTAACGCGCCATCAGTTACCCTTTACTTGCGAGTAGCCCCCCACCCCCCCGGCCCGCACCCCCTTCACCCCAGTGCTACTCGCGATGTCGAGATTACTTTAGCAGTTTGAGTTCTTCTGTACAAACTTTGACATCTCTTAAAGGTTGAATTTTAGACGTTAAAACGTTACAGACAGACAAACATATATATATTCGCTACAAATTCAATAGCATATAGTACATCGATCTTGTGGATTGTGAAAAATTATTAATATACATACATACATACACATAATCACGCCTCTTTCCCGTAGGGGTAGGCAAAGACCACTTCTTTCCACTTGCTACGATCCTTACATACTTCCTTCGCTTCGTCCACTTTCATTATTCTCTTCATACATGCTCTTCGGTTTAGGGTACTCTTGACCTGGCCTTTTTTCAAGATTATTAATATAAGGATAATAATTATAATTCTATTAATAATAATGTTAGCTAGCATATGCATATCAGCGGACGATGAATTTATTAAAATAGATAATAAGTAACAGTAGCATTATACGCTTACCAGTTTAAATGAAAAAGACACACAGGAATAAAAGTGGGCCTAATATACTCCCTTAAGGAACACCTAATTGAACCGGGACATATTATTGTATCTTTTACAGTAGCTTAGGATCTGTTCTCAAGATATGATTTTAATAATTTCCATGTATTCCCTCTCATAATTGTTGTAAATTATATTTTAATATGACTGATATCATAATATGGATTCGTTGAATCGCGTTTCACGGTCTCTGACTGAGCGAGACGCAAATATCAATCACACTATCGAGAGACGAGCCGAGCGTCACTGTGACGTCAATCAGTGTTACAAAAAGGCTAAGAAGGATAATAATGCCGTAAGGCGATAACTTGGTATTGTAGTGTAATAAACAAATGCGCCAAGTCACCCCGCTGGCACGAGGAGGCCATGGAGATGTCTGCGCCCGATGGAGGATCAATAAGCAGATGTCAAGTTCAGGGTTACGTATCCACATCAGTTAGGATCGGATACCGTCGCGCGCCTCATTTATGGAAACTTCAATTTACATAGTAATATGCAAGGTTCTGAATAATTATATGATGTAATCTGTGTGTATCAACCCGGGCCTTGCCTTTCCGGCCTGATTTGAGTAATAACTACCGTTTTACTCTGGGTATATATAATTTTAAGTTTCAGCATGACAGATGGTGATATTATCTTTAGTCCGTCCGTCCCCAAACCATGCTTTCAAGTAGGTAACTTTCTACTTAAAGTAACCCACGTTTCCTTACAGTGTTTTCGTGCACCGGAAAGTTTGTGGTATAAAATACTACTCTTTTAGTTGCAACGTAGTATATGATTGCTATGGTCATGGCCACACACATATTAAATGAAGATGAATTTATTGTATGGATAGAGCCACAGAATGTATGTGACGGGCGGAATATTTACTTTTCTAATCTCTAGCAAAAGGAATATTCAGTATGGTCAGACTTGTACATATATAACTGAAATTTATAGAGAAGACAGACCCAAACATTCTTCTCTCCCCTCCCCGAGAAAGGCATTGAACCCCGCCCTTGGCGAGCTCCAGCCGAGGAGCATATACTTATGAGTGACATGTGCCTGCGCCCGCTCCCAGGATAGAGGGATGATTAACGAGCCGGCTCTTGGGAACACGCATTGTTATACACGCTTTGGCATTAGCGGTGGAGTACACAACTTTGTGCTCTAATCATATCATGCTCTTAAGGTTGAATTTACCTTAGCTAATATAGTTTGAAGAAGGTTCACGTAACCGAGCAACTATTAACTTACACTTTTATTATTAGGTCTTTACCTTTGAAATTGGATATTCGTATGTAAATATTAAAATATAAATATTTCGAATATTCTTATTTTAACGAAACAAAGCGCTGGCTGCCAAACCGAAGTGGGAATGGGCCGGTCATATCCGCCGCAAGACAGCCGAACGTTGGGCCAAAATCACCACAGAATGGCGACGTGACACAAATAGGCGCCGGCGAGGTAGACCACGAAGGAGATGGCGACAAGACCTGGACAACACATGAAAATCATTGGGGTCTTTGCCCAACAGTGGGCTAAAAACAAGTACAACAAGCGCTGGCCAGTTTTGCCATTTATATTGCAGTTTGTTTATCCCTTTTGTTTATTTAGCGCAGCCGTATTTCCACGTGGGAACTCATATACGAAAATTGTACGAATTTTCAGTTCATGCATGGCATCAAAGACTACCACAATTTCACAAAAACCTATCGATAAACAAAAAATTACTGAATTTGAAATTAAAGTAACGCGACTTTTGAATAAAATTTATTTGAATATCAGATTGCGCGCCAATCCACAAATAATTAAACCTGAATGCTGGTTATAGAATCTCCAATTACATGGGTAAAGACTATTATTAAATAATTTGAGTACGCCTTTGTTCAGTGATCATAAATCGCGTATTGGTACCTAGGGCTGGGCCAGGCATGATGATGATTATGTTGTAAATAAGCTGAGATCGTGTCTTCAAAATCAGCCGCCGACGAAGAGCTGACTGGAGACTCCACAAAACCTGGTAAGCATGCTCGTGATAGAAAATGTATCGCAAACTTGGTTACTATAAACGAAGTCACGCGCGGAAGTGTAGTGTATATATATATATATATATACAGGGTGCCTCAGTGCCAATGTTGTCATTTTATTATATGACATAGCTAAATATACACAATTCCATCGTCATGAAGATACATTCACAACACCCCACAACAACTATACGACAACATTCTGTGAGCCACGCTGTATATCGAAACCAATAGGTATTGATTCCGTGGTCATGCTGAGCGCTGTGGGCAAAGTTCTGTAAGTGCAGATGTATTCCCTCGGCGGTTGGTTGGAGCAATGTCGGTCGCGCGTACGTACGGTACTGCGCTCGACTACGGCCCGCCGGGACACACTCGCGGCCACCCAGGGCTGGGGTATTATAATGTGATATACATCATGGCGGGAGAGAGTGGGGCGCCAATACTGACTAACACTTCTGCTATTTCACTTATTAATGAATATTTTATAACTTAACACTATACTTGTTATATGCCCAGGAGAGGCTAATTCCGCCGCTTCCGTGTCCCCTCGCCCTCGGCCAGAGTAGCCCCCTCCTCCCCCCTCGACCCCCCCCCCCCCACAATTAGTATAAGCACCGAGCCTCTTGCACAAGGTCTCGATGGCCTTAACGGATACTTACTGGGACAAGACTCCACCTCTCAACGGTTGGCTCCAACTTCAAGGGTTTGTACCTTCCATACGCAGGAGGGAATAAGTGGTGTTCAGTTTAAATTAGTTCATAATTCGTTGAAAACGCTTACGTTTTGATTGCCGCTCCAACGAGGGTGCGCTCGAGAGCGGCCACTGGCCCACTGGTGGGGAGCGACTGCACGCACAGTGGGGACACCCTACAGCTGCACGTAGCGTTACATACTCTTAGACATGACGGTTGTGTGTCGCATAGTGGAGCGTGCAAAGTTCACACCTCTCGAGCTACACGGAACACGCGCCATATAAAAATAATTATCTTCCAGAGGTCTCCTTATTAAGGGTCTTCGAGAGGTTAAGCATAGCTTTATCAACAACCTGTTCCTGGACCGCGTGACGGAAAAGTTTAAGATTCCTGCAGGGTCGGCAGAGCGCGAGTGTTATCCCTGGTGCTGCAAGCGTCCAAAGGCGGCGATAACCACTTACCATCAGGCCACCATTTACCATTGTCTGCCACCCGGTATAAAAATACCCCTATTATATTAGTTAAAATGAAATGTAGTGCATAGCTCCCTTTTGAAGCACCCTCGCGGGAACACGTCACGATATATCCAAGGTAGATACAACAGTACAGTAAAGTACACAAATGAAATGTTGTGCTAATTCAATACAATTAAGCGAACCTTGAGGTGGGAGGTATAACCCAACTACGTATAGCAGCGTCGTTCAATCAAGGAGTAGCTATTACACGCGATGCTCTCCGCACGTTTGTCACGCTATCGAGGGACTTTACTGCCGGAGCCCTTACACTATCGCGCTCGGGTACGCCACTCAAATAATCCGGGAAAATGTGTCGGCGACTGTACATGTTGAACACTTTGCTCATCAACACAACCCATTCTTGTGGAACTTGTTAATACTCCCACTTATTATCTGATAACAAAAATATGTATAATATCTAGAAGAAACCTGCATACGTTTCAAAAGATACTCAAAGCCGTATGTCTATACTTTGAAACGGCGACGAACTCGCCATGGGTCACGTTGACACCTCAATATAGCTTAGGCGAAAGGAGGGTGTTGTTACATCTCTGCCTACCCCATCGGCGACCATTGGGGGAACATTTATATACCTTTTTGAGTTCTGGGAAAGAATGCGCTAGTGGTCAAGCGGCCAGTTACCGTGTTCAGTAGACTTTAGATTAAAGTGGATGTAATAATTGTGATCATTAGAACTAGTAGCGTTAGTCAAAGACGCCATTACGATCGTTAAGGAGCCAAGTTCTCGTTGGCCGAGTGTACAGCCGTACAGTCGTAGAGCAGGTCTGTCGTAGAGCTCGCACAAAGAACTAAAGCCCAAGTCCCATTACAAGTTCACCTGCGAACAGCCGGCCCCAGGCACAAGACATCAATTTATAACAAGATTCACTTGGACTCGCGGAATTAAGAGGACTTCCTAGCGCCAGCCAGCGGCAGACACAAGTTAAAGCACATGTTACACTTGAACTACAGGGCAGTGCCCTCATCATACACCAGATATTATTGTCTTTTGTATTTGTATTGTAGTGCGTGCAACATACACTCCTACGAAAGCCATCTCATCTAGGATTTGATCGTGGCTGTAGCTAGGATACTTGAAGGGTAGAACATACAAAGGCAGTCCTATGCCAATCGCAACCATTGCATTCTAACCACCTCCATGATACCACCTAACCATAGGACTATAACAAAAAATAATCTATATGTATAATATGTCATTCAACGTTAGGGACGCAGGGAACACTTATTGAACGTCACATACTGAAAATATAAAATTGAAGTTACCTCCGTTTCCAAAAAAAACCTGTCAGGAGAAAAAACGCCGAGACACTCCCTAATTCGAACAATCAAAGAAACATTGCATTACTTTGCAGTGGATTATTTCATAAATATTATTAAATAGTGCTAGTAGGTGCGATAGTAATCTGCTACAGAAGCCATTAGGAGCAGAAGTTTTTCGTTTTAGATGCTAAGTTGCCAGACAACATTGTGTCTTCGGAAAGTTTCAACAAAGTTCTATTTGTATTTCCTTGATGTAAGAAAAGTTGTAAACCTCCCGACGACTGCGACGTCCTTAGACTGTTTGCATGAAGGCAATACACAGGACACGCAGGGCGGCCGACAATGGGGCACTCACACACGCATACGGCCTTTGGAAATTAACAAATCCTTTTGACGGATAAACCGTTTGACGAGAAATAAATAAAAGAAAAATACCCAAACGATAAGACCGTTTTCCTAATGGCAACAGTTTATTGTATAGAGTATATACAATCTTGAAAGATCAAATAAACACATTTCCCGCTCGATTTATGAAGTAATTGATGTTTTCTTTAAGCTCTTAACAAAACATAGGTACCTTTTTCCAACCCCTGTAAATACACTTGTCTAATTATACGCGTCACATATACTGTACTTGCTTTGGCGGCATGGTAACATGATTATGCAATGCCAATCACTCCCATTCAAAATATGATTGCAGGCATACCTTGATAACGTACAGTCATCCAGTGAAGTGTTGCCGACGCGGGACACGCTTGGCTGGTAAGAGGAGCGACCTTGTTGGCATGTTGGCAGCCAGCCCGCGGACTCGAGGGGAACTAATTTGTGACGCGTCGGTCCATTGAGGGCTGTATACATACAATGAGCTGTCAACGTGAAATAACGCAAAATAAAAATGCAGGGTATTGGACAGAAAAGTCCGTTTGCGTTAAAAAAAGTAATTCTTGTGATAGGTTAATACACAAAAGCTCATGTAAAAGTACTAATTCTTGAGTTGCCAGAAGTGGCCAGATATTCGTGTATATATCTGACTACTCCACTGGCCGCTTTGTAAATGTGATATAACTCTATACGAAATTGCGGTTACTGCATATTGTACGATTTTATAACGATAACGATTTTAGATCGAATCCGCAATGAAGAGATTCGCAAATCAACTGGCGTGAATGAGGGCGTGATTGTAAAGATGAAGAAAGGCATGTTACGTTGGTTTGGACACATAGAAAGGATGAGTGAAGAAAGATTGACGAAACAGATATACAAAGCAAAAGTGTGTGCAAGAAGAGGCAGAGGAAGGCCACGTTCCAACTACCTGGATCAAATCGATCGGACTCTCAAGGACGGGAACGTTAAGAATTATCGAAACCGACGAGCATGTATGAAAAGACTGATGAATGTGGACGAAGCGAAAGAGATATGTAAGTCTAGAGAGATCTGGCGCTCTATACTCTCTGCCTACCCCGCTAGGGACTTGGCGTGATGATATGTCATCATTTCTTTGTTGGCTCAGCTACGAGCCGGTTGTGTTGCTGCTCGCAAATCTTAACTGCGATACGTGTGTGAGTGATTCGTCGGTGTTATCGCTCTGTGTGACATTCCTCAGTGTGCACAGAGTAATTGCGCTATACAGAGACCTTAAGATATGGACAATCTTAATCTTAATAGAACTTTCAGCGCCACTGCAATGACTGAAAGCCCAAAGGGAGACATGAGTGTTGACGCCTCACTCATAGAACAGGAATCCCCTCCCTCCTGTGTCACGTACCGAAAAGCGACATCACATTCCTGTCGAACTGAATTGCAAGAGCAATTTCAATCTTTTCAAAAGAATATGATGACAATGCTCGAGAGTTGGCTATCTAAGCAAGATGAAAAATTCAATGATTTAAAAGCATCAATCGAATTTGTTAGTCACAAGTTTGACGAACTTCAGTCGAAAACCGAAGACATGAATAGGCGAGTCACTTTGGTGGAGGACCAAATAAAATCTATCACGACATGTGAGCCCCGTGTTGCTGAATTGGAGGCTAAGCTTGATGTTATGGAACAAAGAGCCCGTCATTGCAATGTTGAAGTTAGTAACCTGCCGGAAAGGAAGGGTGAAAATCTTCTCTTGGTTCTGGATGGTATAGCAACGCTAATAAATCACCCTGTGAACAAACAAGAAATAGTTTCCATACACAGAGTTCCACAGGTGAATACGAGAAGCTCGCAGCCCAAAAATATTGTGATTAAGTTCTCCAGCCAGATGACGAGAGATAACTTTGTGTCAGCTGCCAGAAAGAAGAAGGGCATTACAACTGAAGAACTAAAGATGTCTGGACCGGTACATAAGATCTTCGTCAACGAACATTTGACTGTAAAAAATAAACATTTATTTCGACGCATTCGAAGCGCAGCGAATGAACATGGATTTAAATTCACCTGGATTAAGCATGGAACAATCTTGGTACGCGCTAATGATACATCACCAGTATTTGCCGTCAGATCGGTGGAAGACTTTTCAAAAATTATGTGTCAAACTCGAGAATGAGTATTGTGAAATATTTTATCTCTGTACGGTATACTACTCTGTGTTACTAATTAACAAACACTCTAACAAAGTTCAATCTTGTTGTAGTTCTACCTTCCTATTTTCAATTACATCAATATTTTTTCTCCGTTTTAGTGAGGGTCTCAAGGTAATTATAGTATTATTTCACGCTTTATCTGTTACAACAGTTAATTTTAGTTTTAATATTTGTGTACTTACAGGAGTTTTATTTAAATTGCGATTGTTTCTTAATGAATTTTGTGCATCGATTTCAATGTTTATGAGCAAAATATCCGATTACCGGGAGCAATCTACCGCCGCTTATTCACAGTTACTACGCAATACTTATTTGCTGCGCTTGCTGAGTTCTTCCAACCAGTGTTATAAGCTCGTAGACAAAAGCATCACCATATACTCTTCGTTATTACTATTAATCTATACGCCTGTTCGTTCCGGAGCTGGATGATAATAGTATTGTTATATTCTATCAGAACTGCAGAGGGCTTAGGACTAAATTAAATACTCTGTATACTAATATTTTGGCGGAGTCTTATGATGTCATACTACTAACTGAAACTTGGTTAATACCTGGTATCCTAGACGGTGAATTTATCGATACAAGATATAAAGTGTTTCGCTGTGACCGAGACCGCGCGGCGACAGGACGAATGGATGGTGGCGGGACATTAATTGCAGTGCGCCACACGATATGTTCCACTCGATGTATATTAAAACCGACGCAAGGTATTGACACTGTCCCTCAAATCGTAGATTATGTTTTTCTCAAGATCCACTCTAATGTTGAGGAACGTTGTCACATAATATGCAGTGTATATGTACCCCCCAGTCAACCAGTTCAGGTATATGATGCTTTGTTTAGCGCTATACACAGTGAACTTTCGTGTATTAATAATACAGATAAAATATACATTCTTGGTGATTTCAACCTACCACATTTGGAGTGGTTGGAATGTTCTGCTACCGCTTTAATTCCTGACCCGTCTAGATGTACCAGCCCCATCAATCAATCGTTCCTACATTTTGCATCGCTTATAGACTGTAAACAGTATAATAAATGTTATAATAACTTCAATCGTATCTTGGATCTATACTTAACTAACGATAGTAATACAATCTGTGAGGCTTCTATTACATCTTTGGTACCAGTTGACTCCTTACACCCTCCGTTCTTTGCATGTTTAAATTTTGACCAACCATATAAGAATTTGGCACAGAATGTCCTACCCAGGTATCGTTTTGAAGAAGGCAATTTTACCAAAATTAATAATGAGATCTTAGGTATAAATTGGGATGTCGTTCTTAAGAATTTGAACGTGGAGCCGGCCACAGATCTTTTCTATGAAATTATCTATAGCATAATAAAAAAACATATTCCTTTGCGTTACAATAAATCAAATAACTTTCCAATCTGGTTTTCCCGCAGTCTCATACATGTATTTAAAAATAAAGAAAAAGCTTGGATCAAATGGAAGAAGTATCGTAATAAATCGGACTATGACACTTTCTCAGCTTTTAGACGTAGATTTAAGTTACTCTGTACAGATTGCTTTAATTCATACATTGACTCAATTGAAGCAAGCTTGCGTAGTGATATAAAATGCTTCTGGTCCTTTATCAACAATCAGAAGAAGAGATCGGGTATACCGAGCACTGTTTTTTACGGTGATAATCAATCTAGCGGTCCTGAGGATGTATGTGGTCTATTCTCTAGCTTCTTTAGTTCTGTATATGAAAAAAGTGACCCTATTGACATATCTCTTGACTCTCTGCCCTCTTCACCAGATATAAATTCAGACTTATCTGATATACACTTATCGTACGAGGACATAATGAAAGAATTGAAATCACTAGATATTACCAAGGGATCTGGGCCTGATCTTATCCCACCTTTCTTTCTTAAACATACTGCCGAATCGATTAGTCACCCCCTGAGCATACTTTATAATCTTAGTTTAAAAGAGGGAACCGTACCGTCAATTTGGAAAGCTGCAAACATTACTCCGGTGTATAAAAGCGGTTGTAGAATTGACGTTACAAATTATCGACCTATCTCCCTGCTCTCCACACTCTCTAAAGTACTTGAAAGACTGGTACATAAAGCTATCTATCCCAGTCTACACAATATTATTATACCTCAACAACACGGCTTTGTAAAGAAACGCTCCACCGTCACCAACCTCTTATTATATACAACATTTTTGTTTGAAAGTGTTGATGGCCGTGAGCAAGTGGACGCAGTATACACTGATTTTTGTAAGGCATTTGATAAGGTAGATCATGCATTACTACTTAAGAAAATTGCTTTCAACGGTATCCATGGGAATCTTTTACGCTGGTTCTCCTCTTACATAAATAATAGAACTCAAAGGGTTGTAATTAATGGTCACGCATCTAGTCAGATACGGGTCACGTCAGGTGTCCCCCAAGGATCCATACTAGGACCACTGCTTTTTATAGTATTTATTAATGACATAAGTGAGTGTTTTTGGAATTCTAATTTCCTTTTATATGCAGATGACCTCAAAGTATATAATCGCATTCGTACAATAGATGATTGCGTAAAGCTTCAGGATGATCTCAATCGACTTCAAATGTATTGCCTGGTTAATAAACTTTATCTTAGCTTGCCGAAATGCAAGTCCATCAGTATCACCAAAAAGCTTAATAATGTCGATTTTACTTATTCTCTTTGTAATACACCCCTTGAAAAGGTAAATTTAATTAAAGATCTAGGAATACTTATTGACTCCAAATTGCATTTTGATGCTCATGTTCGTCAAATAATTAATAAATCTTATCAATTATACGGCTTCATCATGCGCACATGCATTTCCTTTAGAAAGCCCTCGTCATACATGTTGCTCTATAAAGTTCTGCTAAGATGTCATTTAGAATATGCATCCGTTATTTGGAATCCTTTCTTTGCTAAATATAAAGACTCTATTGAAATGATACAGCGTAAATTCCTTCGGTCAGTACATTACAGATGCTACCGCGCCAGGTCTTCATATAATTTTCTTCTTAAGAAATATTCTCTCCCGACATTGCATGCGAGAAGATTGCTCTTGGATCAGACTACTTTGCACAACATTTGCCATAATAAATTCGATTGTAATGAAATTACTAATAATATATACCTCCGTGTACCTTATCGCCCTAAACGGCTACGAGTAAACCACACTCAATGTTACTTTGCACCCAAACTTTGTCGTACTATTGCAGGCGAGCGCGCGCCTTTGCGGCGTATAATGCAATCCTATAACGAGTTCTTCACTGACCTCGATATATTTAATGTATCTCTTAGTATGTTTAAATCGCAAATCGCGAAAAGACTTATAGATGTTTGTACTGAACAAAAATAATATAAATTTTATTTTTAACTTTGTAACAATTTGCATTAAGAAAGCAGTAGGCTAATTTGAAATACTATTCGTCTTTACTATTATGTTATTTGGAATACAACCCTACAGTAGTAAATAGCAGCATATCTTTATAACTTTAATTCGTGGGTAATGGTGTTGGGTACATAATAAGTAACTTTTTTTTTTATTCTAGAATAATCTATAGTCTATAAGGTCATTATGTATCTGTTTTTTACCCCAAATAAAATAAAATAAAAATAAAATAAAATGTATGTATGTATGTATGCATATTGTACGCAAGCCCGCCCTTCGCCCTCGCAGGCGAAGTTCAACACATGCCACCAGATCCTGCACCATCGGCTGGTGCCAACCGCCCGCCCACCAACAACGGTGTATCCATCCGTCGGGCAGCTGTATGTAGCTATAAGCTGTAACAAGCAAAGTTCCGCCACTTTATAAAGTCCAATAAAATGATTTGTCCTAAACTACAATAAGTATGGATCGACACGCGCCCAGAGCAAAGTTAGCTGTCCCTAAAGTTTTATCCTCCAACGGAATATCTACTTTTGTTTGTGTTGAATAAAACATCCTTGTAAACAAAGTAAGGTTTAGAGAATTAGTTGTTGTTAAAAAACCCTATATGATCGCAGCATGGCTTCCTTCAGTGGGACTCGCTCGCCCGCGCGAGCCGACTGCTGCAGCACAAATGGCTCTGGCTTCCTTTATACCGCCGCCTCGACCACAGAATGTTTCTGAATATCAAGTTATGGAATGTAAAACAATAACCAACCATATGTTGGACGATATAAAACCTACTTTCCTGAATACTCATTAAAAATTTCTGGATGTCGCAGGTTCGATTCCCTCCCAATAGAGCCTGCCCCAATTGTGTCCAGAACACAATACGGTGTATAGGAAACCGATACATAAAGGACAGATGGTGACATAACAGATGACTAGTATATTGCCATTTCAAAACCACGACTACACGAGAAGTTTCCTCTCGATGTTTACCTCCACCGTAAAGCTCGTCGAGTGATTAATTACTGTACTCAAGTTCTTATTGGTACATTGGACATTACGGGTACAAGCATTGCTGTACCCATATTACACTTACGATACTTGTGTGTTATAAATACAATATACAATATAACTCAATTGGTACAGGCGACAAACCAAATAAAGTTTATACGCAAAAACCAATATGTACGTCGCATCGAGTTATTTCAGTAAATAAATAAAAACAGGGAGCCGAGTGTAATGCTAAGTGAAATATTTGTCGAACGTCAATTGGAAATACAACGCATCGCTCACTACTGGCTGGCGCACCGTGTGTGCCATACACAGGGCGGGCGGTGGCCACGTGACACACACACTCCACGCGCAATTGTCCTAAACCATTGAGGTCGCTATATACGGCGGGCGACAGTGCTCGCGCCCGTGGCCTTGACCCCTGACACGTCACCCTCTAGTAGCTCACGAGTACGAGTAGCGACAAACACTCCCCGTGCTCCTCAAGTGCCTTAAAGAATATGCATTAAACAATCATAATCAAACTGTGACTAAATGTCGTATCGACAGTGAGCACAGTTTGTTTGTTGTTTACTATAAAATGATTTTTTATTCATAGAGTTCAGAACTCTTGAGGAGGCACTAGTTACTGTTCATGCAACCTTACTTGGTCTCACGCCATCGTTCAGGTCAATAATATGTATCTGCACATATCTACGTCTTTTAAATTTCTGCGTAAAATTTCTTCGTATGCATGTTTTTCTGCACCAATAAGCTCGTGGTGACATAAGCTACTTTAATTAAGTTCAGAGAAACTCAGTAGCTCAAGCTGTCGGGGTTAAAATTAGAAATAATGACGTTGCAGATGACTGGGTTTTCGCAGCTTATAAATTTAATATCGAAGGGTAATTAGCTTCTCTAACCCATGTATTGTTTGGACATCAACAACCCATTACACTTGTAAATAGGCTTCGTGAATGGATTACGATAACATAATATAAGGGCGCCGCTTCAATCTTACCTGACACGAATTCGCTGACCCCTCAGTCATCAATCTCTCTCCGCTCGTGCGTCCTTGCCTCCGCCGGCCGCACGCCTAATGCGGCCTTACACGCTGGCCTCGCTTGGTAGCGTGGAACAATCACTTCTACAAATTTCCTAATCTTTCTCATAGTCATGCCTTAGAAGGTATGGATTTGCAATCGTATGTCAAAAATAATTACAACGTATACAAGGGCGGCAACGAGAGCTACGCTACTGATATCCTCGGCGTCTGTAGCGTCCGCAGGCGACGTTAAAGCTACCTGCTCACTGCTTACAAACTAGCAGTTTTATGCAAACTTCAGAACTATAAATGTAGTAAATGTAAGTCATAAAGTGTGTTTTTATAGCACAAAGGCACACGATACCTGCCGGAATCCCTTCACACCCTTCTAGAAGAACCGCAAAGCTCTTAAGACATGACCTCAACGGGGTAACATAACTTCTATGTTATCTCTAGAAATAGTTAATTATATCGGTTTATGAATAGCTCACGTTTACATCATTGTATAGTTTATTGTATGTACGTGTCATATGCATATAATGAAGTGGTCGACGTGTGTCGCGCGCGGCTCTGGCGCTCCGGCTCATAATGAAACATTAACATCGCGCTCTCTATTACACATCATTCGTGAGAATTATGATTATGTCACTTGAGCATGCCTCACCCTCACAGGAGACAGCTTTGACTCGCGAATTGGGAACAATGTCGCGCGACAAGATCATGGGGCGAGTTAATATTTAATCATCCTGCTCTTGGCAATCATATTATGACAACTGAACTAATAAATTATACGAACTGTCCCGTTAAGGAGATGTAATGGTATTTATTTAATTTCTTCGCCGTCAAAAATCTTTTCAACAGTAAAATCCCATGAGCTATGTCCCGCCGCCCGCCGCCCGCCCTCGGCGCCGCCCGCCGGAGATAGCATCGTAACCATTATGGCAAGTGTTGCCGACGCCGCGGCCGAATCACGAAATCACGGCGCGGTCACATTAACGCCCTCCTTGTTTGCTCTCCCATTTGTCTGACGGCGCGCGCGCGTGACGTGAATCCGCACATTCCTCGAACAACGGCCAAAAGGGATGCATATAGTAACTGTTTA
This sequence comes from Drepana falcataria, assembly GCA_945859725.1. Classification (NCBI taxonomy): domain Eukaryota; kingdom Metazoa; phylum Arthropoda; class Insecta; order Lepidoptera; family Drepanidae; genus Drepana; species Drepana falcataria. The sequence goes on along the minus strand of OX243941.1, from coordinate 136,137 downwards.
CTACGCGGTACATCCCTTTCCTAAAAGTATGATTCCAGGAGGAACACGATGCACGATGGATTAGATGTCGAAGTTGAGCGAAAGTTATGCGAGTCCCGTGCTTGGTCGTGACTTCGTTAATCTATTAGGGGCTGAACATATTGGTATTAACAAAATAAGCGTGTTGCTCAGGCACTCTCTCTGAACTTATGTAGTACGTACATTTAAAAACAAACGCTGCCAGGTGTTTCTTGGGTGTACAGTCGCGTCCATAAATTGCAAATGTTTGTGTCTCCAGTTGACAATTTGCCAGACCACTGGCTATGACTAAGTACGGGGAGGCTTCCTGCGGAGGGCAACTTGGCTCACTATTGCCAAGTCGCAGTTTTGGTGTCTTCTTCCGTTAGAACTTCTCTCGTAACTCCACGGATATATGTGATCGACGGTAAACCATCTCAATTGGATAGTGAGCCACGCTATCACGGGATCAATCCGACAGGGAATTATAGTCACGGAACTGTGATAAGTATCGTTACATATCATAATTCCGTGATACAGGATGACTCAGAAAATAGAACAGTTGGCTTTTATAAAATATTTGTGGTATTGAAAATATATCCATCCTTTTCTATTATTATAATAATCGTAGTGGCTGAGTGGTTAGAATAGTTGCTTGTTTTACCTTTGTGGGAAGGTGTGATGATATCATGACGATTTAATGAAAAAACATTGGCTCCAAAGATCACAAAACGTCAAAATGTTAATGAGAATAATATTCACTTCAAAACATGGTTTTGGGGGGCGTCCATAAATTACGTGAGGTGTATTTTTTAATTTTCTGTCCCTCCCTCCCCCTGGTGAGATATCGTGAGATTTTATTCAACCCCCTCCCCCATTCCCCAATCTCACGTGAGATTTTTCAAAATGTGGGTTTCTTACGTAAACGCGTTGGATTTTTATTGTAAAAAGAAAAAAAAGTTGCTTCGTGCTTTTATTTACGACTAGTTAAGACTAGTAATCAATATTGCTGAGAGTTTAATTATAAGATTAAATCTTACGCATGTTCAATGGATTAAATGGACCAAAATAGTATATATATTTTTGTTTAATCAGAAAAAGAATTGTGTGATATTTGCCGAGACCCCCCTCTCTCCAACGTAAGATTAGATGAGATTTGACTCGCCCCCCCCCCCCTTAAACATCTCACGTAATTTATGGACGCCCCCTTATGAGATTTTTGCAGAAATAAAAACGAAGTTAGATTGTACATGTTTGTTTGTAGCGTTATGTCCTATCGCAATGTGCACAAGAGAAGGTAAACATTGACAAGTTCTTCAGACATATTGAAATGATTCACATAAACACTTCTCATTGAACCCTGCCACATGCAGAGGCGCGCTCGGCAACGTGTGCGTGTTTGTATGTGTGTGTATTTGGCTACACAGCGCATTCTATAGGTGTACCTGTGTGTGTGTATACCTGTAGGAGACACTGCTCGTGTGAATACTCTGCGTATGTGAGGCTAAGAGTTTAAGAGGATCGTCGTGCCAAGCTCAGCGTTGAGTCAGCGTTGTTCAACTCGTTATAACGTTAAGCTACTCGTATTGTAAGGCACACACAGCAACAAGATCACGTGTCTGCAGTCAGCGGTCACCATAAGCGCGTATTTACTGCCCCGGCACTCGCAGCTATACACGGGTATATTAAAGGAACGCAGCTCGTTTGTTCTCTTGCATTTATATACAGCTTTCATTGAAATTGTGAGATGATTTTCTATGACGCAGCATCTCATCGCACGATAGGTGGCTGCCATAGCGTGCATTAGATATACTCGTATCGTCCGATGTAGATGTACCCCGATAGCGCTAGATAATACATTCGTCATGTGATTTATTGTCCGAGAGATAATGTGGGCATTGTAGTAAATAACGGGATTATATCATTGCCTTTGTATCATATATACCTACAATAATAAATAAAATGCAGTGACTGTTTGTTATATTACAATATTTGTTTTTAGGTATAGGCACATAGTAACAACAACACAATTTATAATCTTGTCTATTTGTTATCCAACAGTGTTATCTCCGAAACGGTTTGGCTGTTGCCATGAACGCGTGGTCCAGCTGAGATGAAGACAAGGAGATATATCGTGCGCCGTTCTAACGGTTTTAAACGTTGTTCTTTGCAGTTTGGCCGGACTATTGAAGTATCGACGAATGCAGTAGAGACCCGTGAATATGTCGCAGTCCTTGCAACGAGTACTCATGCGAGCAGCCAGCAGTGTGCCAGCCCGCCCCTCGCGCGCCCCATTCAGTGAGGGCCCACAGCGGCACTCCGCTAATGAATAGCTCGCTGGCTCTAAATGAGGTGAAACGTCCCCTCCCGTTCAGCGTCCTCCTTCCGCTACCATTTGGTCACAATCTACAAGGCCCCATAATAACTTGACAAAACACCTGACTTAATGAAACTTTATACATTTGTATATACGTAACTAGTGTCATTGAAGCCATCAAAGAGCACTGCAAGCGTATGTAACACCCCACGGCCACGACACCATAAGCAATGGCCCCACAAAGCTTGGCTCACAATGGTGCCCAATGTGAACAGTTACCAACAAATCCTACTTACTGGGCCCTGACGGCTGGCTGTCTAAGTCATTAGACACACTTTTGCGCTAATTGTCTAACAGCTATTTATCATGGACTTAAGCCTACTAAGTGCTATGCAAAAGTAATTGTTGATCTTTTTGGAGATTATACCATGACGAAGTGCGGGAGGCCGAAGCTCACAGTCACTGCGGCCAGGCGCCTAGCATTAAGGCATTGATCACGGCGATGTCCCCAACCGCGAGTATTGTAGCGATGCTCGCAAGCGACCTCACTGACTAAATGTCACGCACATTTTTGGTAAGTTGTAAAGTAAGTGAGAATAAGCTGTACATCGATGCTTTGCCTAGCGTAATATATGTTAATACAGCGCTTGAAGGTGGGCTTTGTTCGAAAAAGTTAATTGTATTCTTCACTTTGACAACAATGTTTAATCTATCCCTGGGACGGCGTGGGGATGTGGCCAATGTTTATGATTTATGTATTTTATATGTGCCTACATTATAAAGGTTTTCCTGTGCACAGTTGTGTCTTTCTTCAGTCTATTTGTTTACTACATATTATTGTTGTATAGTGTTGTAAAAACTTCACCCAGCAACAACAGTGTGTGGCGGAAAGTGGACGTGTGAGTGTACCTATACAAATCTGCCTACCCCTTCAGGGACCCTTATGGGAAGGCGTGAGGATATGTTTACTAAATTACTGTGTGTCATTTCGTATTCAGTCCTCTAGCACACGCAGGTGTGCAGTCATGCGGAGTGACACCACACTGCTAGTACAAAAATGACGCCTGACTGACGGATAGGTGAGGGGGGCGGGGGAGAGGAGGGCTGGGAGGGGGGGGGGGATTACACGCTTGGGATTATACTTCGAGGCGCTTATATCTAATCGTTCAATAGCTTTACGGAATGCCCGCGAGAATAAGGCCAGTTTTCACGAATGTTTGGAAAAGTGATAACACACAACTTTTCTTTATATATCACGCAGGGGGTAAGCAAGCACGCGGCCCTCAGATGGTAAGTGGTTTCCGTCGACTTTTGATGACCATCCAGGAATCTTTTCACATCCTTCTTGAACAACTCCATGCAGTATTCTCTTCCTTTTTGTACCACTAATGGGACCAACAATACTAGAAATGCGAATTGTAATACAAGTATACAATACAGTTAAAAGTTCAGTCCATTCTTAAGATTGTAAACGTGGTGACCGCAGACTCTACGACGATATTACAGTTTGGTAGATTGTAGGCTCGCACACGAGCGCTACTCGGCCATTTTTTTAATTTCAACTACTTTACTTCAAATGAGTGTGTCAAACTTAAAACCTCTTATAATTGCGGAGAATACCTTTGGATATATGAAGTGGGAAGCAAGGAACAACACTATTTAGTATATACTAGAAACTTACTATACCTAATACACCTCTGCCTACCCTTGCGGGGACCCTAGCGGGAACGCTTTAGGGTATATAAGTATACTAAAAAGTTGACAATATAATCGCTTATATATCGCTTAACCGGTGGTTAGCAGTGAACGTAGCGCTCGCATGCTGCAGACCTTATAGGGACAGGGTCGCACTACTACTATGCTTTGTGGGGCTCCGTAAGCCTTAAACAGCAACACATGCTTTGAAACAAATAATTACAAAAGGCAAGTTGTCAAGGTATTGGTGACTCCGTTGCACCATTTTTTTTGGTCTCATAATTGCATCAGATTAACCATTAGGTTAAGAATGTAATCATATTCAATAGTGTATCTCTTTGGTGCATCAGATGGTAGCCACGTGACCCGCAGCACATTACGACGACACGGTATGGCCCCCGAGCCGTACATTCTGTGATAATTGAACAATTCATCCGGAGCTGTTGCCGCCCGCTGCGTGCGGCCGTCCGGGCCGGCCGCTCGGTAAACAAGGCATTCCAAAGTAATTATGTGGCGTAAGGGTTGGGAGAGGATCATTATAAAACTTTGATACAAACATTAATTTCAGATTCACGTATTCCCAATGTTTATTGTAGGGGCAGGTTAATTTAAACACACTGCGAATACGATCGCCCCCGTGTGGTCTTAGCCAACCCCGGGGTGGTCGCCTGTAACCTGACGACACGCGACCAGAGCGTAATGGATCATCTTCAAGGCGTAACGAAAGTGTCTTAGAATTACCGTAACCGGATAATACGAGAAGGCGGACCGCCTTCTCGTATTATCCGGGTAAACAATTCCAAGGATAGTCAAATAAACCGAAGAATATTCAAATTGCCTTTATCATTCGTTTGTCCAAAAAAATATACATTCAAAAGCCGCGGCTATAATTTGAAACAGAAAGTTTATATGAGCGGCGCACGTTAACGAGGGTAACACAAATAAAAACTGGCTCCAGCCGGAATATTCCGGTTATTACCGCTTTTAGGAGTTTCCAAAACGAGGCCGAATGTTTGCCGGATTGCTTCTCTAGTGTTTATGGACTTTGGAGGAACACGCTCCTTTGCGGGTTTTATTAAATGTAAGGACTTTGGTTTATTAGCGAACATCGTGCGCGATGGCGACGGAATATAGCAGACCGGGAATGAAGTGAACTGCATCTTATTTAGTTTTGATTGCAGAGGTGGCCAACAAGCATGCCGCCTGTCTGATGGTTCCTGGAAGTGCTGGTACTTTCACTCGTGCCTTGCTCACCATTCTGGGGTGGAATTACCACATTAGTGAGCACAGCTATTCCATGTAGACTTCTGGAAACTTCATTCATCGCTTGAATACTTGGCTACGTCTTTCTGTAAGATGGAGGCACTACAGGTCAATAGCTGCTGCATTAGCGTAGGCTCCGTGTACCGGAAGCTTTGTGTGGCTTTGATGGATATAGTTGTGTTATGAAAGAACAAATGGTAAATATTACAAATAGTACCTAATTAATATAACTTGATCGCATCGCCAGAGTAACAGCTAAGTGGCCACTGAGATGAGCCGATAAGAGCTGAGATATCTCTGTCACGAATGAAATCTCTGCAAAGTTCTGCGTCCGAGTGGAAGATAAAAAACTGAAACGATTAAGGTTAGGTATCTTGTTGGGAATTCCAATGATATCAATGGTACTCGAGCTGCCTTATTCGGCTAATAATACGAGGAAAATGTTTGTTTGTCTTATTAATTGTGACGATCCCGAATATATATGCTTTCAACTAGATAGGTACTTCTGGTACAGTACAAGTACTTTGTGGTCGTTTCATGAGGTACATTATTTGATGTTTTTGCTATAATTAATTGTTGTTATTAAGTGTTGTATCTTTCAGGTGATACGGACTACAAACATCTGCCTACCCTCCGGGAAAATGTCCAATACTCACCAGTCACCTGTCTCAATAACCGGCCATCTAATGCAAAAACACATTTTCAAATTGAATCTGTAGTTCAAGACATTCTACAAACAAACACACACAACCTCTTTATAATATATAGTATAGAGAACCTGTTACAACCTAGACCTATATAACATAACCTATATAATATATATAGTTTGACATCTTATATTTGTCGGGACTCATTTAATTTGATAACTATTGACCCCTAAAATAAAGGTTTGATTAATGAATATTGCTCGCAGCAATTTGTAGTCATCATAGCCATCGATAGCTCGGTGCGATGTCGACGATAGATATTGTATATTGACGGCGGCCATGACTGATGGCTTACACCCTGCCGGCCGCCAGCGCCAGCTGGCCTGCCCTTGGGCTACACCTGTAGGGCACAAGCCACGCCGGGAGACCGGCTGGGGCTCAATATACAACGGTTGGCGTCGTGCTAACTTCGCACGCTCTCTCATATTGGGCGGGGATTAGCATTATCAGGTTGTATGTAGGCTTGAGAGTGCATGTCTTGTGTGCGGTACTTAGATCAAATTGGTTTCCATTAAAATACTACTACTTATGTATCTCTGTTTAATGAAAATTTAATGTAGGTAATTCAACCTTAATGACTCAGTCTTTTAAAGCCATTAGACATTTAAAAATAATTAATTCTTTGTTAAATAAATCTCAACGGAAGTTGAAAGGTTTATATTTGCGATCCTTTAGGAATTGCTTCCAATTGTCAGTTACCCGGGAATTAATTGTGACGGTCGATTGAAATCTCTGCCAGCTACGTTTGAAGCACCTCTCGTTTAGCTGAAAGGGTTATTACAGTTGCCGGCGAGGCCCCATGTTGCTGTAACCATCTGTATAACGACCACAATGATAGCCGCGCCAACGGGGTATTTGCATGCGAGGAGATTCTCTTCTGTAATAATACCAAATGAAACATAAGTTATGCTTGATATAAGTTACTCAAGTGTTCTGTTTGTACTCCCTCGTCCTATTCTGGTGGCCAAGTCTCGGTATCTGCAATAATTATGTTGAAGTTCTGACGCCATCACTGCACCCTGCCTCGAACTCATCTGGAAGTGTTCGCAGGCGAAGTTGCTCAACTCGACAGATTGATAGCTGCGAGGGAGCGAGATATAAGATGAGATAAAAGGTAAATACTTCCCGTACAAATATTAAAACAGCGAGGCTTTCCTTGAGGGGTTTACATTTAATTTGGAGGTAATATTACTCCGAATACCAATTAAACATTTATTCAGTTATTGTGATCAAATAACAGGGCGGGAGCGGTATCTGGCGAGTATTTGTCGAGCGCCGTTTGTACGCGCATTGCTGCCACGTGTCCCATACATACATACATATGTACCTACTAACGCATAACTATTCTGGACCGCTGACAGTCCAATTGAATGATCCGATTTAGGCGCTGTACCGTGGGTAGCGAGTCCCACTCCACACAAATATGATTTATATACATGTCATATTCCTCAACATAGGTGTAGTAGCCTGTAGTACACACACAGGCGTATTATGAATGGTTTTAAAGTCGGGTGAGGTATTCTTGAGTCACGGTTCAGGGCAAAGCACTCGTTTGGCACTGCCAGAGATGCCAGTGAAGCCAGTAACGCCAGGAATGAAGGGATATGCCTCGCACAAATAAAGGGGAGATATTCATCTATACTAATACTAATAATTTATATTATATTATTATTTTATATTTTAATATTATAAAGAGGAAAGATTTTACTATTTGTTTGTTTGAATTTAATAGGCTGCGGAATTACTGGACCAATAAGAAAAAATCTTTCACCATTGGAAAGCTACACTCACCCTGAGTGAGATAGGCTATATCTACAATAAGTGAAATCATTAGAAGAAGAAAGTAAATAGTTATCTCTGCACCATCTCAAATGATCTTCAAGTTTGTATAGTACGTAGCTTAAACCTATATTTCCATTACAATGTGCCTCCCCCGTATGGATTGAAATGATGTTATTTCATTCCAGAGGTTGCACAGGATGCGCAGGCAGCAGCATTTGTGATCAAATGTCACATGCAAGTGTCAGGTAGTCGCGCCTCCACACATCAAGCGAGTGACGTCACAATGAGCTCGCCACTAATTAGGCTGGCAGCGCGACGCGGGGTGGCGGCAATTACGGCAACACAAACACAACAATTAACCGAGCCGCCTCGAGACCTTCGCGACCTTCGCGCGCCGCCTCCACAGCCTCTACACCATTTACATGTACCACCATCACAAGGAATTAAACACTTGGTAATACTTGGTCTTACATTGTACATGGTTTCCTTACTTACATGTTTTTTTCTACTTTGTCAGTGTATTTTTATAAAACTTATGTCATACAACTTCATTAAAATTGTCAATAATAATCCCAGATGCCAATTGCACTCTCCGTTGCGCGTCAATTCTTTGTTTTTTAATAAAACAGTCTTAATAAAGCATGTCGAACACTCGACGTCTCATTTACGTGCGCTACGATGTGCTTAGTCGCGTGTTACTGACGGCGGGACGATTGTTTACGTTTGTTTACCAATCAAAGATAAACATTATTAATTTGTCTTTTTAACAATTGCACATTAGACTACCTTCGGTCAGCATAGTTTGTAAATTTAAAAAAAACTCACTTTTATCACTATACACTCTAAGTACCACCTCAGGTGGTAAGCAAGCACCCGGCCACCTCTGGGCAAGTGGTCATCCAACCTGAGGTAACAAGCCTCGTATGTGCTCCCTGCCTATGGCAGAGAGGGGTCCTCCAACTTGGGCACTCAAAGCGGTGTCCCTTTACTGGCAGCCTCACCTTACATACTCTCCCGAAACTACACTTAACCCTAAATTCCATGTCCCAGAGCTCGGGATCAGATACTTTCAGTCAAGTAGTGACGCTACAACACCATTTTTGTTATGTGTATAACCATTCTGCTTAGAATATATCTAAAGACGCGGGTAATCCAGAAGCTGTGCTAATTCGTATGTGTCAAGTGCGACGTTATGGGCTTGAGTTTGGGACAGACATCAAATATATGATACTAGCCGAACCCTGCCGTTTCACCTGCGTATATAATTGAATTGTTGAATTTTTTTTTGATAATTTTCTAAAATAAGGCATATGACGTATTAATCTAGCCAATTAAACATATCTGTGCCCAATTTCATCCTCAACAAGTTTCTCACTTATAATAAAAAGGATTATTTTCTGCATTCACAATGATCAGATGAACTTAAATTATTTACATAGAGTGTTTATTTATAACGCTATGCAACTACACTGTGCGCAATGAGGTTGGTGAGGTTTACTCCACTCACGCATATAATCACGTAAGGTAAATATTTTAATACCAACCTGACAAATGGCCATTTCCATTACTCAAGCACGACTATACACACGTCTTTGATTTTCTTCCCAAACTTATGCAGGTCTCCTCCTGCTGTTTTCCTTCACCGTAAAGCTTCACTGTACTTCAATACAATATTTGTGCCGCAGGCGACTGCTCGTACTACTCGGCCTCTGTCGGCTTACCGACAAAAACAATAATACAAGCATAATATCTTGCATGCGTGTATAGTGGCTGTTATTAAGTCACTCAAGAATATTTAAAACTTATATATGTATATGTAATATAGTTTATAACCCATAGTTCCTTTTGATCCCATCGCATAAGTACCTACAGTTGGAGCCGGCTCACACCCACTACTCAAGGCACATTGTTTCTCTAAATCCCCCGCGAGAGGAACGCAACTATATTAATGACATGTCAGTCAATGTCGCACTGTACGCACGCCATCCAGACTCGAACCTGCGGCTAGCCTCTCCTTAAGGGAGATCTCAACTAGATCCACTCAGCATTTATATACATAACGAAATCGCCCGGTAACGCGGCCTTCCCTATATGCTCGTACCTACAAGAATGAGCATCCATTTTAGGTAATACCTATATGAATGGAGCAGGCTTTAAAATCACTTAATTATTCCTAAGACCTAAAGAAATTCCGAAGAACTCGAAGACTTGGAACGATTATGTTTAATTGAAGTTATAGAAGCTTTGATTGAGTAATGTTATTGATCGAGGGTGTAGGGAGGGGTAGACATGAAAATAAGCATTTTTCGTTGGTTTGGACAATTAGAGGATGAGGGAAAAGAGCCGAGATGTATTGAGGGGACACTTACGGTTGAGAACCCAAAATATCCCACGAACAAATAACACTCACAAAGCAGATAAATACATAAGGATATAATAGAGCGCCATACACGACAGCAGATCAATCGTTGCCGCGTCGCCGATCTTATGCTGAGTCAAGTGGCCGTGATTACAACATAAAGGACAAACGGATACCTTTTCTGCCCGCCCGTAATTTTAGTGGGCTTCCGGAAACCAGTCTGAACGTATAATTTTACAATACCCCGTCCTGTTTAATAAAATGTACCAATAAAATGGAACACATTAAAATCCACGCTGTAATTAAACTGGCACATTAATGGCACGCGCGCACACTCACCGACGCGGCGCGCATATTGTTACACGTCTGGCAGACTTGACTCTACTACAATAGGACATTGCAATACTGGAACCACACACGAATGATGAGTTGAAGGGCGGATATGATGGGAGGATAGGAACACTTCCTCGCAGTGCTACGATGCCAAGACCATCACGGAACTAAAGATATGGTTCAAGATCGAGAATTGGGATGCGCCTGTGCATGTATCATTACAATACTTCATTTAGCTAGCTGTGGATTACCGCGGTAACCCCACTTGGTCTCACCAAAAATTTACGTGTTGAATTAATTGTATGCTTATGACATCAAAATCACAATCAAGTATATAGCACAATAGACTTGCAGTCTACCACCGAGAAAAGATATATGTACTTTTGCAAAACATAATAATAAGAACCGCACATTTAAAACTACAAAATCAATCAACTAATTTCAGTTTACAGCTGCAGAGAAGAGCAGTGCAGTGCAGTGCAGTGTAGTATTCCCGTTATTCAAAACACGCAACTAACACATAAATCGAACCGCTCCAACAGCCACAAAAGGCACACTCCCTTCTGTGGCTACGAATCCGAAGGAAGCTCAATGCACTCTACAATAAACAGTGTTTAGGACCTGCGGCGTATGTTGTTTGGTGATAATGAAGCGAACACAGGACCCCATTGCCAGCGTCCAGCCAGTGTTGCCCAACTTAACTCAGAAGTACTGCAGGATAATGCGGCTGGAATGTTATTGAGTGGCGCGGATACGGCTGAGTATTGTGCGAATACGTGAGTAGTCTCTCATACACGCCAAGATGTGGTCTGCATCGTGTTTCTCACACACAAGTTACGAATATCAGGCATTCTTATATTGTTCTTATTCATTTATATTTTTATTTGCGCCGTTGTCCCCCAGGGGGCGAGTAGTCGCCTTTAGGACAAAGATTACAAGTGGTTTGACACCACTACTTGCGGGGAACGAAACTATTTAGAGAAAACCTACATACGTTTAAGAATAAATTCAACGACGAAGAGAGAAAAAGGCGAAGGAGTGTTATTCAGGGTATTGGTATACATATGTTACTACCCCTTCCCCTGAAGGGTACCCTTGTGGGTAGGCGTGAAGATGCAGAACTAAAATAACAAAAAAGCGTGTGCTTTCAGGGATAAACATGATTTCCATAATCGCTTGTAAATGCTCGCAATATATGAAACTGGCTTCGAACTGATATTTTTATCAATTCGTATTCAGACCATTAAGCCAGTTGCGCGAGCAATACAAGTACAGACGGCTACATTGAAGCTCAGTGGGCTCATTAAAGTGAGCGGCCCTAAGCTTGGCGCCCACCGTGGTGCACTTATTTTGTTATTTGCACATTGACTGCATTTCTATCTCTCTTATCGTCTCTTGACTTATGACCCGATATTTGATCTCCAGTGGTAGTAAGAAGTCAATTGTTAGCTGAGGTTGTAGACTGCGGCAATAATATCAATACCTTTCGTAAAACCACAATCATATAGCACTGCACCTGGTGTTAAGCCGTGTCCTCTCTGCAAGGAATGGTTAAGTATGTAGCTTTGGGCCCCGGCAATGCGCAAACAAGCATCTTCGGGATGCTTGTTTGCGCATTTTGTTTGTTTGTTTATCTTTCTAACATACATAATATCAATACTCGTAGATAGATTTATTAGGGCGCCAAGAAGTGTACATATGATTTTTTCTATGAAAGCTCCATAATGTTGTACGGGTACGGGGGTACTTTGTGTTTTTGTTGGAGATATACCCTTAGTACTTAAAGGTGTGTCACAGGTTAATCCATGCGTTTACAGTTGTAATTCAAGTTGACGGGTGGATGTACCTGTCCTCGTCATCTTTTGGCCCCAGCTCGGTCCCAAGTTGTCGCGGCTCGTATTACGCTCATCACAATCGCTAGAGCGCCGTGCTTGTAGTGGGTACGGTGCCTTACCGACGCACGTATTTTAAATTCACGCTAAATGCAACATCAGGCGTGTAAAGTGCAGTCTTTGAAGTGGTAATTCGGCCGAGCGAGGTGGGGCCTCTTCCCCTCCCCCCCCCCCCCCCCCTCCCCCCCCTCGCCCCTCGCCCACGCCCATGTGGGATATACACTCATTTTACTAAGCATGACGATGTTATGGGACAATGTAGCTTATTTGTTACACAATGCAATACTTCACTTGAATTGAAACTTCTCTCTTTCGCTCTTATTCCCAAATCGTATTTTCAATATATACGAGAAGCGGTATTTACAGCTGTGCACTCGATATGTGTTCCTTGTGTCCCTTACATTGAATAAATATGGACTCGCCCTCTGTCACATTGGCACCTAAAATATATCACTGGCAGATATTGGGTGTGTACCTAACCTGCATATCTCTGTCTACCCCTTCGGGAACCCTTGTGGGAAGGCGTGGATATGTATAGCATGTCCATTACCATTAGCGTCAGCCCGAGCAAGTGTAGGACCGCACAAATGCTAATGCATGGCTTCTCAAATATCTCCATAACATAATAATTGTAAGCCTGTTTCGGTACTGTACGCCGAGTGCACTCGTTGCTAACACAACTTTGCACTCGTTTTCTTTGACAAAAATATTATCGTGTGTATTATTACAGTGGTATCCGACATTTATCTCATTCCGGAGCAAGAGTCATCATAAACTTATAGTAAGGGACCAAAGCAGCACTATCAGTTCGTATCAAAGAAAAGGGAATCACTGGGAAGAACTTCGAAGTTAGATTGAAGCCTCCCCTTGCGTTGCATCAACAACTTCCGTGGTATTACGTACGCTGCGATACTATAACTTTATTTAAAACAAATTATGCACGTTACCAACATAATGAAATTCGGTAATATCACGACAAAAAATTTTTGCACAAAACCACGTAGTTGATATCAGTTAAATAATAATGAGCCAAACTCGAGCCGTAGCCGTAAGCAGTATACTCGTAGCATACAAGCCCCAGGTGCTACGGATTATTAAAACTACGCTTCGTAGAAGTGCTACGTCATGCATCGTTCGGCGTAGCGCTACGACGCGCGTATTTACATAATGGTGGCGTAGCCGCTAACATTATACATACATTTCAGTCGCATTTGCAAGGTATTTATTTAAGTAGCTCACTTAAGTTTTATTGTAATGGTGCGCTCGCAGGCGTTGTTTCCCCAATGCTGAGCGGTGCCCATAAGAGACAAATAATGCACCAAAATGTAAGTGATACCAAGTATCAATAGCCGCCGGGCGCGAGCGGCTCACGTTTTGCTCATTTGGGCCACTCCGCCGGCCCCGAGTATGGCCCCGCTCGCGCTGCACTGCGCTCTTTACTGTAATGACACTCATAAACTCTCACCGCTTAAATGAAACTAATAATATTTCCGCTTTTACATATGCTGAATCTGATATGGTATTTTTATTAGTATGGGTCTCTTAGTGATGTGTGTATCCCGGGCCGGGTGCTGGTGCCGGCTACTGATGGAGTGCTCTGAAGCGAGCCTGGGCTACAGTGCTGGTGCCGGCCACTGATGGAGTGCTCTGAAGCGAGCCTGGGCTACAGTGCTGGTGCCGGCCACTGATGGAGTGCTCTGAAGCAAGCCTGGGCTACAGTGCTGGTGTTGTTGATCTGCTCGTTAACAACTTTTGTAATGTAGTACGAGTATGATACTCGCGGGAGGATAGTTGGCGCGGCTATTAGGGCTACTAGGGCACTATTCACGCACCTAATATACCTCTAGCGGAAAGTAGGTGTGTGGGTATTACCTATACACCTCTGCCTACCCCTTCGGGGACCCTTGTGGGAAGGCGTGAGGATATTACTTTTATTATTTTATTATTATTTGCTGAGTCCATAAGCCTTTGGACAGTCGTTCGATGGTCACGAGTGCCGTCAATGGTCAATGGTCAGTACAATACAATCATCAATATCTTAACATATTGCATGGTCCTTTTTTGAGACATTAAGTGAACTTATTTTCAATTGATGGACACCAGACAGGCTATTATGATCAGATGGTTATTGCCAATCAAATTGTTTGCTTCATATATTTTGTATTAACTTGAGTGTATGTCTGTTCGGTCGTAGCGTAAATCAAAATACGTGCTAGATAGTAATAGACAAAAGGAATTTTGTAACAAAACTTTAAAATAGTTCAAAAAACTAAAAAACACGCTTTTTATAGAAAACCGAACTAAAAAATAGAAAATAAATTTCGATAATATCTTAAAAAGCGTGGGGTGCATGGTGTCAATAGTTATAAATATTTTATTGACAGATATTAGTAGAGTGATTATCATTTCGGTAATATCTTAAAAAGCACCCCACGCTTTTTAAGATATTATCGAAATTTATTTTCTATTTTTTAGTTCGGTTTTCTATAAAAAGCGTGTTTTTAGTTTTTTTAACTATTATTTATTTTCTACTTTTTAGTTATTAGTGTATTGTCATCGGTCCTCGATACGTATGCAAAGTTTCAAATTAATCAGACTTCTGGAAACTGGTGAAAATTAAGGTGAAAGATTCAGTTACATACATACAGAGATACAACCCAAGCTAATAAAAGCGTATTAAAAAGACTGTTGTTTTGCAATTAAAACAAAAACTTCAAAAGAAAAGAGCCTATTCAAGTAATTAATAATTGTATTGGAGTGTGTTTTACAGCAATCACTTTCTCGACAAAATATCCGGTTTATTGTTCCTAACAACTTGATTACGATGGTGCTCAGCTGCCATCGCTACACATCAGATACAATGGGTATGGGCTTGGAGTAGGCTTGAAGTACGCCGAACAACGGATATCTCATGTTGTCAACCTCAATATTGTAGCACTGAGGAAGACTAAGTGATAAAAGGTCGTATTTTTTTATTGAAAATACGACCTTATGTAAGTACAATTATAAATATAATAAATCATCATAATTTAAGGATGCTTGAGCAGGGGTTGCAACCGTATTACTGTCTGATCGCGAGTCTTATTACACTCCTTGCCAAACACTGCCATATCTGACATCGACAACGGGTTTTCTAATATTATTAAAAATAAAATATAATTAAAACTGAGCTTTTTAATTAAGCAAGTTTGAGGTTTACTTCTATCCACCTTTGCTAACTGATAACTTTCAAAGCTACCGTGATCCCAACTTCATAGTCGGGGAACATTTATACCTGCACTAGGGACACACACAGGTAAACTTTCAGGTATTGTAAAGTAACGAAGGTCTGATGGTTATAAGTAATCCGTTTTAACATTTGGTTCAGTCAGTTCGCTTTATGGGATACAAATATTCTCGTCCGACAAAGAAATATCCCAGAGTGGCAAGGCGCAAAGGCGCACAGCTAGTGTGACGGACAGCGCCAGCCCACTACCCTACTATACAGGCCGGCGCAGAGCTCAGAGCTCAGTGTAAGCTCCGAAGGACAGACGAGCAAAGGGCGTGGCTTCGCATCGTTCCTCGCACTCTCTCTCCGTACAATACTTTCATAAACCCTATGAGAAAAAGTAAGCATTTATTTTCCCGCTTTTGCTTAGCGAACAGATTGCTATCGGCACTCGATGGATAAACGTTGCTTGTATCTTATAAACCGCGGCGCAAGCATTATGTTCGAGCGCAGTTTATGTTGGAACAAATATGTGCGAGCCATACATCTAGCGGCGCCCATTTGACTCATATCCGCGTCAAGTTCCGAATGTTCACAATAAACACAGAGAAAGACAGATCAGACCATTGAGAGCAGTGTAGGGCTGGCCTCGCCCGGAGTACACTCGCCGGCTTCACACGCCTCCATGAAATTATAAAACATGTAAGGAAAATTATTTTGGATACTAATTTAGATGATTTTCAATTATTGTTGTCAAGAACTATATATTATATCGATACAAGATCCAATTACACTTCGTGCTACTCGTTGCCTGAGTAACATTAATTCAATTTCCTCAAGATACAGCGCCCCTCAGCAACAACGTGCTTACCATCATGTTCGCGGTGCACCATACACCTAGTCCTGCCAGCACACACGCACTAGCCTGCTAATCGTGGTGACCAAGCGCTGCCCGTGGTGAGCGGCTACCACAGCCTATACAAATATTGCAGTCAAAAGACTAACATGTATGATACCAACCATGTCAAGAGATATTGCTCTAACAGCATAAGGGACGAACGTATCCCTCTTAATATAAATAGCACATCGTTTTTCTAGAATGTTCTTGAGCCCAATGTGATTGACTTCGCATACCGCTGCTATCAAATATTATCCGCCTTGGAGCCGGACGCAAACATTGCGCGTGCGGATATCACTCGCTACACAAACACGCGGCAACACATCGGCTCTGCGATACTGTGGCTCATCTAATTTTATCTCGCACTTGGGATTTTCTTTTGCACATGTGCCGGAGGGGGGCGTCGAGGGTGAATATATTGAATGTTATTTAAACACTGGCAATAAATACAGCTATTGAGCGCGAAAATATTATGGCCATGTTTAATGCAACGAATAAATTAATGTAATTTGTAATGTTAATGAATGGCCGGACTGTTATCTCGAGTGCTCCGGAGACTAGTATCTTTATGAGGCTCTCTGCTAAGAGGAGCATTACCATTTGCATTGTACATAGGCACACGGCCACCAGCAGAGCATATACTGAGAGGAGTCGCTGTGTAGAGGCATGCAAGCACACGGCCACCAGCAGAGCATATACTGAGAGGAGTCGCTGTGTAGAGGCATGCAAGCACACGGCCACCAGCAGAGCATATACTGAGAGGAGTCGCTGTGTAGAGGCATGCAAGCACACGGCCACCAGCAGAGCATATACTGAGAGGAGTCGCTGTGTAGAGGCATGCAAGCACACGGCCACCAGCAGAGCATATACTGAGAGGAGTCGCTGTGTAGAGGCATGCAAGCACACGGCCACCAGCAGAGCATATACTGAGAGGAGTCGCTGTGTAGAGGCATGCAAGCACACGGCCACCAGCAGAGCATATACTGAGAGGAGTCGCTGTGTAGAGGCATGCAAGCACACGGCCACCAGCAGAGCATATACTGAGAGGAGTCGCTGTGTAGAGGCATGCAAGCACACGGCCACCAGCAGAGCATATACTGAGAGGAGTCGCTGTGTAGAGGCATGCAAGCAAGCACACGGCCACCAGCAGAGCATATACTGAGAGGAGTCGCTGTGTAGAGGCATGCAAGCACACGGCCACCAGCAGAGCATATACTGAGAGGAGTCGCTGTGTAGAGGCATGCAAGCACACGGCCACCAGCAGAGCATATACTGAGAGGAGTCGCTGTGTAGAGGCATGCAAGCACACGGCCACCAGCAGAGCATATACTGAGAGGAGTCGCTGTGTAGAGGCATGCAAGCACACGGCCACCAGCAGAGCATATACTGAGAGGAGTCGCTGTGTAGAGGCATGCAAGCACACGGCCACCAGCAGAGCATATACTGAGAGGAGTCGCTGTGTAGAGGCATGCAAGCACACGGCCACCAGCAGAGCATATACTGAGAGGAGTCGCTGTGTAGAGGCATGCAAGCACACGGCCACCAGCAGAGCATATACTGAGAGGAGTCGCTGTGTAGAGGCATGCAAGCACACGGCCACCAGCAGAGCATATACTGAGAGGAGTCGCTGTGTAGAGGCATGCAAGCACACGGCCACCAGCAGAGCATATACTGAGAGGAGTCGCTGTGTAGAGGCATGCAAGCACACGGCCACCAGCAGAGCATATACTGAGAGGAGTCGCTGTGTAGAGGCATGCAAGCAAGCACACGGCCACCAGCAGAGCATATACTGAGAGGAGTCGCTGTGTAGAGGCATGTAAGCACACGGCCACCAGCAGAGCATATACTGAGAGGAGTCGCTGTGTAGAGGCATGCAAGCACACGGCCACCAGCAGAGCATATACTGAGAGGAGTCGCTGTGTAGAGGCATGCAAGCAAGCACACGGCCACCAGCAGAGCATATACTGAGAGGAGTCGCTGTGTAGAGGCATGCAAGCACACGGCCACCAGCAGAGCATATACTGAGAGGAGTCGCTGTGTAGAGGCATGCAAGCACACGGCCACCAGCAGAGCATATACTGAGAGGAGTCGCTGTGTAGAGGCATGCAAGCACACGGCCACCAGCAGAGCATATACTGAGAGGAGTCGCTGTGTAGAGGCATGCAAGCACACGGCCACCAGCAGAGCATATACTGAGAGGAGTCGCTGTGTAGAGGCATGCAAGCACACGGCCACCAGCAGAGCATATACTGAGAGGAGTCGCTGTGTAGAGGCATGCAAGCACACGGCCACCAGCAGAGCATATACTGAGAGGAGTCGCTGTGTAGAGGCATGCAAGCACACGGCCACCAGCAGAGCATATACTGAGAGGAGTCGCTGTGTAGAGGCATGCAAGCACACGGCCACCAGCAGAGCATATACTGAGAGGAGTCGCTGTGTAGAGGCATGCAAGCACACGGCCACCAGCAGAGCATATACTGAGAGGAGTCGCTGTGTAGAGGCATGCAAGCACACGGCCACCAGCAGAGCATATACTGAGAGGAGTCGCTGTGTAGAGGCATGCAAGCAAGCACACGGCCACCAGCAGAGCATATACTGAGAGGAGTCGCTGTGTAGAGGCATGTAAGCACACGGCCACCAGCAGAGCATATACTGAGAGGAGTCGCTGTGTAGAGGCATGCAAGCACACGGCCACCAGCAGAGCATATACTGAGAGGAGTCGCTGTGTAGAGGCATGCAAGCAAGCACACGGCCACCAGCAGAGCATATACTGAGAGGAGTCGCTGTGTAGAGGCATGCAAGCACACGGCCACCAGCAGAGCATATACTGAGAGGAGTCGCTGTGTAGAGGCATGCAAGCACACGGCCACCAGCAGAGCATATACTGAGAGGAGTCGCTGTGTAGAGGCATGCAAGCAAGCACACGGCCACCAGCAGAGCATATACTGAGAGGAGTCGCTGTGTAGAGGCATGCAAGCACACGGCCACCAGCAGAGCATATACTGAGAGGAGTCGCTGTGTAGAGGCATGCAAGCACACGGCCACCAGCAGAGCATATACTGAGAGGAGTCGCTGTGTAGAGGCATGCAAGCAAGCACACGGCCACCAGCAGAGCATATACTGAGAGGAGTCGCTGTGTAGAGGCATGCAAGCACACGGCCACCAGCAGAGCATATACTGAGAGGAGTCGCTGTGTAGAGGCATGCAAGCACACGGCCACCAGCAGAGCATATACTGAGAGGAGTCGCTGTGTAGAGGCATGCAAGCACACGGCCACCAGCAGAGCATATACTGAGAGGAGTCGCTGTGTAGAGGCATGCAAGCACACGGCCACCAGCAGAGCATATACTGAGAGGAGTCGCTGTGTAGAGGCATGCAAGCACACGGCCACCAGCAGAGCATATACTGAGAGGAGTCGCTGTGTAGAGGCATGCAAGCACACGGCCACCAGCAGAGCATATACTGAGAGGAGTCGCTGTGTAGAGGCATGCAAGCACACGGCCACCAGCAGAGCATATACTGAGAGGAGTCGCTGTGTAGAGGCATGCAAGCACACGGCCACCAGCAGAGCATATACTGAGAGGAGTCGCTGTGTAGAGGCATGCAAGCACACGGCCACCAGCAGAGCATATACTGAGAGGAGTCGCTGTGTAGAGGCATGCAAGCAAGCACACGGCCACCAGCAGAGCATATACTGAGAGGAGTCGCTGTGTAGAGGCATGCAAGCACACGGCCACCAGCAGAGCATATACTGAGAGGAGTCGCTGTGTAGAGGCATGCAAGCAAGCACACGGCCACCAGCAGAGCATATACTGAGAGGAGTCGCTGTGTAGAGGCATGCAAGCACACGGCCACCAGCAGAGCATATACTGAGAGGAGTCGCTGTGTAGAGGCATGCAAGCAAGCACACGGCCACCAGCAGAGCATATACTGAGAGGAGTCGCTGTGTAGAGGCATGCAAGCACACGGCCACCAGCAGAGCATATACTGAGAGGAGTCGCTGTGTAGAGGCATGCAAGCACACGGCCACCAGCAGAGCATATACTGAGAGGAGTCGCTGTGTAGAGGCATGCAAGCAAGCACACGGCCACCAGCAGAGCATATACTGAGAGGAGTCGCTGTGTAGAGGCATGCAAGCACACGGCCACCAGCAGAGCATATACTGAGAGGAGTCGCTGTGTAGAGGCATGCAAGCAAGCACACGGCCACCAGCAGAGCATATACTGAGAGGAGTCGCTGTGTAGAGGCATGCAAGCAAGCACACGGCCACCAGCAGAGCATATACTGAGAGGAGTCGCTGTGTAGAGGCATGCAAGCACACGGCCACCAGCAGAGCATATACTGAGAGGAGTCGCTGTGTAGAGGCATGCAAGCACACGGCCACCAGCAGAGCATATACTGAGAGGAGTCGCTGTGTAGAGGCATGCAAGCAAGCACACGGCCACCAGCAGAGCATATACTGAGAGGAGTCGCTGTGTAGAGGCATGCAAGCACACGGCCACCAGCAGAGCATATACTGAGAGGAGTCGCTGTGTAGAGGCATGCAAGCAAGCACACGGCCACCAGCAGAGCATATACTGAGAGGAGTCGCTGTGTAGAGGCATGCAAGCACACGGCCACCAGCAGAGCATATACTGAGAGGAGTCGCTGTGTAGAGGCATGCAAGCACACGGCCACCAGCAGAGCATATACTGAGAGGAGTCGCTGTGTAGAGGCATGCAAGCAAGCACACGGCCACCAGCAGAGCATATACTGAGAGGAGTCGCTGTGTAGAGGCATGCAAGCACACGGCCACCAGCAGAGCATATACTGAGAGGAGTCGCTGTGTAGAGGCATGCAAGCAAGCACACGGCCACCAGCAGAGCATATACTGAGAGGAGTCGCTGTGTAGAGGCATGCAAGCACACGGCCACCAGCAGAGCATATACTGAGAGGAGTCGCTGTGTAGAGGCATGCAAGCACACGGCCACCAGCAGAGCATATACTGAGAGGAGTCGCTGTGTAGAGGCATGCAAGCACACGGCCACCAGCAGAGCATATACTGAGAGGAGTCGCTGTGTAGAGGCATGCAAGCACACGGCCACCAGCAGAGCATATACTGAGAGGAGTCGCTGTGTAGAGGCATGCAAGCAAGCACACGGCCACCAGCAGAGCATATACTGAGAGGAGTCGCTGTGTAGAGGCATGCAAGCACACGGCCACCAGCAGAGCATATACTGAGAGGAGTCGCTGTGTAGAGGCATGCAAGCACACGGCCACCAGCAGAGCATATACTGAGAGGAGTCGCTGTGTAGAGGCATGCAAGCACACGGCCACCAGCAGAGCATATACTGAGAGGAGTCGCTGTGTAGAGGCATGCAAGCACACGGCCACCAGCAGAGCATATACTGAGAGGAGTCGCTGTGTAGAGGCATGCAAGCAAGCACACGGCCACCAGCAGAGCATATACTGAGAGGAGTCGCTGTGTAGAGGCATGCAAGCACACGGCCACCAGCAGAGCATATACTGAGAGGAGTCGCTGTGTAGAGGCATGCAAGCACACGGCCACCAGCAGAGCATATACTGAGAGGAGTCGCTGTGTAGAGGCATGCAAGCACACGGCCACCAGCAGAGCATATACTGAGAGGAGTCGCTGTGTAGAGGCATGCAAGCAAGCACACGGCCACCAGCAGAGCATATACTGAGAGGAGTCGCTGTGTAGAGGCATGCAAGCACACGGCCACCAGCAGAGCATATACTGAGAGGAGTCGCTGTGTAGAGGCATGCAAGCACACGGCCACCAGCAGAGCATATACTGAGAGGAGTCGCTGTGTAGAGGCATGCAAGCACACGGCCACCAGCAGAGCATATACTGAGAGGAGTCGCTGTGTAGAGGCATGCAAGCACACGGCCACCAGCAGAGCATATACTGAGAGGAGTCGCTGTGTAGAGGCATGCAAGCACACGGCCACCAACAGAGCATATACTGAGAGGAGTCACTGTGTAGAGGCATGCAAGCAAGCACACGGCCACCAGCAGAGCATATACTGAGAGGAGTCGCTGTGTAGAGGCATGCAAGCACACGGCCACCAGCAGAGCATATACTGAGAGGAGTCACTGTGTAGAGGCATGCAAGCAAGCACACGGCCACCAGCAGAGCATATACTGAGAGGAGTCACTGTGTAGAGGCATGCAAGCAAGCACACGGCCACCAGCAGAGCATATACTGAGAGGAGTCGCTGTGTAGAGGCATGCAAGCAAGCACACGGCCACCAGCAGAGCATATACTGAGAGGAGTCGCTGTGTAGAGGCATGCAAGATGCACTGGTCTCGCTCCGGCCAGCACAGTTATGCATATCATTGTAATTCTGTGGTTTTCACGCAAACTCACAAACTACAAAACCTGTCTGGGAATATAGCTGGTAAGCGCTAAATGAAGTGAGACATCCGCTCAGAAAGGATTGTATGCGAGCCCTCCCTCGAGAGGGTGGAATGGGGGTTGGAAGTTGAATAACAATCGAGCACCCGTATAGCGCCGAGCGGGCCGGCTTTGAACGTGTATTATCTTTATATAGGTATATATTGGGTACAGTTCAAATAAAAAAGTTAAATAAATAGCAGCAACAGCTGGAGCCAATTACAGTTGATTGTTTACCAATATGGGGACACAGACACACCGACACGGGATGAGGCAGTTTACACGCGCCGACACGACTCGATGGAGATACAAGAAGCCGCATTGAATACACATTAAGCCCTCGGGAGCTCCCGCATTACGCTAAATTATGGCGTATGGCCGCCGCCGGCCGGCGGGTGAAGGGCTTGCGCTTATTGCAAATGCGGCATTCCCTCTATACCACGCATTTAAATATAATTATATTTTTATACAAGGACCACGAAAAGAAACTCTTAATCTACTCTGTACTAATGAGTTCAATACGCAGCGAGTGAGTTCCTAAAGTAGGTTCAGTGGCTCACCACGTGCTTCACGGTTGGGAAAGCCATCTTAAGGAAACCTAGATACGTTTCAGAAGAATAAATAAACGACATACGTATAACAAGTACTGACGTACCTTAGAGGCGGCGGCAGACTAGCCTGTAGATCTGTCACTAAAGTATACTTCCAGCGTAAAGAGGATTCTATTAGACATCTGCCTACAGCGGCCTACAAATCCTTTTTACGATCAATTACTTAGCCCCAGAATAATACGATTGTAACGACGTCGGCCAAGTGTCGCGCGAGACATTCCAGTCCCTCGGTCCAGACTCGATCACGTGCTCCCGCCGCTAGCACGGCTCGTTAGGATGACCATCCGTGTCTCCGCACTGTGTCTGCTTATGTGCTGTGGCAATCGGAGCAAAGCAGGGTAAGCAATAGGTCAACTTTCGCCGGTCATCATTTGAATAGAATGTACCGACACGGAGAACATTAAAGCGCACGAAATGAATGATATTATTGTTGTGTGTGTACAATGTACATACACACACACACACACAATGTACGAGTGTACATATGAGGAAGATCCGGTCGTTGTTTCGTACGGTTGAACAAACAAGTTATTTGCTCATATGCTTGTTATTACGGCAGTTACCTGTTTGGTTTACATTACATATTATATATATATATATATATATATATATATATATATATCTTTGAACAATTTTATTGATTGCCAAGTACCCACCCTAGAGTTGGCACAGTATTTACAGCATTACGTTGCAAACGTTGCCTGTTTTTCTACAATATTTAAACGAATCCTCCCGTTCTTTTACAATTTAGCATATACATAAATAAATGGTGAATCTTCAAAGGCACGACTAATCATTATTATTATTAATCATTAAACTATGCTAAGGTTTAAGATTTAAGGTTTCAGGTTTAAGGTAATTTTGTATGCACATATTTCAATTACCGTTCAAGGCCCGAGGCGCTATGGTATGTATATCCATTTTAGGTATCAATTGCTTCGTCTCACACTACCTGCATCACTGCTCCGTATCTAACGTACTATTAATGAAAGGGTTGGGAAAAGTTTTAACTCGTGTGGAACACGCGAGAGTGCGGGTATTTGAACTTAGAGAGCTCGGTGTAGGGGAGAGTCGGTGTAGTAGTGGTCATATATAATAGTGCACAGGCGTGCGACGACGGGAGGCGATAGTATATTGGTTTATATTTATTACTAGCTTATGCCCGCGGCTACGCCCGCGTGGAATTCGAAAAAGTAGCTTTAGAATTTTTCCTGCTAGAATCGGTTCTGCCGCTATGCCGTGAAAGAGCATCATACATTATAATATAAGAACTGAAATTTTCAGGATAAAATATTTAAGTAGCCTATGTAACTTTCAGCCAAATCGTTTCAGCCGTTTGGCCGTGAAAGATCCGCAAACATCCAAACTTACAAACTTTCACATTTCTAATATTAGTAAGATTATAAAATTAGTAAGCTAAGATAAGATTACTTTGTATTATAATATAAAAAGTATCAAAGTAAGTATATTTATCCATCAAAATTGATCAAATAAGCAAGGTGTCAAAAAATATGAACATTTATCAAAACTTTATTAGAACTATGCATCACTGCAAAGCTAGTTAAAATATTAATATTAGTCGGCCAGTTCGTTTATTAATTTTTGAAAGCATTTTCGTTTAAAATTCTAATTAGTTGAATAGTTTTTCGTGCGACGGACAGTCTCATTAGTCACATTTCGCGCACAGGTTTGTAGTTCCAGTGCGGAGGGAACTTTTATACTTTCCAATGAGACCAACGGGATGCCGGACGGAACGGAACTTGTGTATTTTGTTGATTTTTGTACGTTTGTCCATTGGTGCACCTCAGCGAGCACACCTCACCACACGCTCGCTATCGCACACAAGTCCACTGCGAGCGCAGCCACCCTTCGGAAAGACAATATTGGCACTAATCTCACTTTGCTAAATGAGTGCTATTATATTGTTTTATGGGGCCGTTCAATCAGAAGGGGAATATCAGAAGGATATCATCCCTATCCAGCCCGTCTCGGGGGACGGGGGTGTATATCTTAATCAATTCACAACGACTTTTATTGGCTATAAATAATATTTATTCAATGCGAGATATCGACGGCTGAGCATCCGGCGCGCGGGGCGCATCATAATGACGATCTGACTCTCGATAAGATTAGAGCCGTGCGGCGCAAAGGCCCGCTGTACAATTGTCGCATTGCTCGGGGTGCGGTGGACATGTATTCAAATATATCAGTACGTAGAATATGATGGAGCATAAAGGAGCCTCGCTCAAGGTGTGTCCGCTGGATGGCAGCCGGCGCAACAAGCGCGCAGTGGAGCACTATAGCGGTGTCCTCACTGATGTAGCAAACTCAATTATAAGTTGCACATTGCTGAGGCTGGCAATTATCGCACCGCACAAGCGAGCTCTTACACCCAATTAAAAGGCTTTTTTAGCACGTTACATATTAACACAAATTAAGTGTATCAGAGTTCGTAATGAGGCACTGAGGAGTATTTTCTTGTACCCCCGCCTTGATCCTGTCTCCCGCTGCAATCTTCTATAACAAGGATATCAAAAGCTCGGGCCTGTAGCATACTAATTGTTAATTCTTAACTAACGACGTCAGTAGTATTAGGTGTTAGAAAATAAAGTTTAGTTTATTTAAATTGACTTTTGATCGACAGAAATCATACAAGTTTTGATATATCCAAACGGACTTGCAGCGGCATACCCTGCTAAGTCTACATACTGGTCTAGCACTACGAGCTCTGCGGTAAAAAAAGCGTTTCCGGAACATATCTGAGATTAAACTCTATGATGAATGTTATATCATGCCCGATGGATGGAGCCAGGCTGCCACAACCAGACTGTAGCACGTAAGTAAATTGTTATCTGAAAAATGGAAATGAATTTCTATGCTAAACAGATCAGTTTGTACATGGTACTCTTCACCACGTGTTCCACAAGTCTCATTCAACACTCGGAACAATCGCTTGCTTCGATGAGTCTTCCATAAACTATTTGCTATTAACGATCAAACTAAAGCTATTTCCTGCGACACCGAGCTACGAGTATATGCGCCAAGTGCGCGCCCGCGAGCTTATTGGAGCTTATTGACGGCTCCTCGCCGTAATCCGCCCTTTGACGGCGCTCCCTGCGGCGGCGGCGCCCATACTCGGGATTCATGGCATTCCTTCAGGTCATATGGCGGTGGCATTTGAAATCAAACAATCGCGAGTGATACGAGAACCGAGATTCAAGTATGTCAGTAAAAGCTTTCTTAAGTCCGCTTGCGCGTCAATAGCTTAGTACTCAAATCCAAACAAATACGAAGCTAGCAAATCCTGCTCAGGTAGCGCGCGGCCGCGCCCGGGAAGAGGTTTTAGTCAGATTGGCCCGACACTGGCGCCGCCGGGCCTCGACAAGGGCACTGACACTCGCGAGCGATTAATGTTTGTACGGCACTCACATTTCAAATTGAATTATACAACACATGTACATATATCTATGTCAATGTACATCCAGTCCAATGGCTCGCAATTTAAAGCCATATGGACTCTTTGTCCTGTTAAATGGGTTCTAACATTAATGCGGCACATGTTACAGTTGCCATCATACCGTCATTCCATATCATTTCACATTCCATAGTCGCTGTTTATAAGTCGTGGCAGGAAGCTCAGCGAGTGCTGCTAATGAGCTAATCATAATAATGAAAGGCTGAGCGCAGAGGTCGGCCCGCGCCCGCCAATTACCCGCGAGTACAGGCCGCTGCCAATTATATCGGTTATTGGCGAGGATGGCGGTCATCGCGTGGACACGACCGCAAGTCCCAATGTCATTGATTAGTATACATGTGCGCAGCGGACAGACACATCAACACGCCCTGAGGACAGAGCGACAGTTCTCTTAAGGTAACCCTATTTTTGTTTCGCTCAAAAAAATCAGTACATTGAGAGTCAAAAAATCTATATACAATTTAAACAAATATTTCATATTACAAGCAGCACCGCATGGTTTTACCCGTGTAAAATTTGCATCCACTAACCACTGTTTTTTTAAGTAAAACAAATGCTTTAGCTAATAATCTATCTCTGAGCCAAATTTCATCCAATTCCTTTCAGTATGTTTGTAGGTAGGTTTTGCATGCGAGAGGAAATACATCCTTTCGCATTTATAATGTTAGTAGACACAATATCTCAAGACTTTATTTAAAGATTTGAATATACGAATGCACATAATGACTTATAGATCAATACGTACGTGACAACTGACTCCCCCCTCCCCACGA
This sequence comes from Drepana falcataria, assembly GCA_945859725.1. Classification (NCBI taxonomy): domain Eukaryota; kingdom Metazoa; phylum Arthropoda; class Insecta; order Lepidoptera; family Drepanidae; genus Drepana; species Drepana falcataria. Next base: position 108,430 of record OX243941.1, on the reverse strand, counting down.
ACATCTCCGAAGAGATACGTGTGGGGATGTGGACAACGGATGCCAGCGTCCACAAATAAAAGGAAGTGGAGTCACTTCGCTCAAGCTGCTCCTGTTAGCGGCTATACTTGGCGACGTCGTTCATTATTTCAGTTTGACTCACCCAGTGGTAGGTCGATGTAGTTGCTCGCTAGAATGAACTAGGATACTACTAGGATGCTAGAAAACAATAATGCCTTTCGGTTTCTAGCCAACTCTTATGAAAATAATGTTGGTCCGTCACCAGCGCCACGTTGAATAAATGATGTTCACGTTCATTCCAATAGGATCGCTATGAAGCACGCGCGGGACAATATGCGAGTATCGTTTCCTTCGCGACATGTGTGATTAAAGTAATGTACGCAAATAAAATGTACAAAAAGCCACCAAAGTATGTGGAGCGCCGCGTGCTGTATGTAGTGCGGCCGAGACCGAGGCGGCCATAACTTATTCACGCTCGCGAGGGGCGCTGCGACACTTGTTACATTGTCTCTTTACATTGCGGGGTTCCATTTTGTATGGCGTATTCATAGTTTCACCGAGCACGCATTCGCGTCGGTGACAACGAGTTATAGTCACTCGCATTAACCGCGTTACCATACGAACGTAGCAGTATGCTACGGTAGATACTAACCATTGCTTGATGAGGCCTATATGCGTCTTTGAAGGTTGTGAACGGTTGCTTGAGCTAGATACGTCAAGCGACCGTTCAAATGGAGATAAGCAGCTGCACAACAGCTCCGGCCGGTGTCAGCAGGCTATAGGTCGGCTTGTGCTATAGTGCCGATACAGCCGCACTAGAAGGTAGGGCATTGCAATACGCTTTCATCTCTACAAACAATAACAGTATGCAGTATGTTTCCTCTCGACGGTTTCCTTCACTTTCCAGTGATGTGACTAATAACTGTACAGTGTACTTAGGTTTAGAGAAACTCGTTGGTATTCTAATCTAAATAATAGTAATATGGTATGGTTATCGGGATTCAAACTTAAAATCTTCGTATAGCAGGCGAGTACTCGAACCACTGTGCCACCACGGCTCGGCCAACGCAAAATGCGTGTGTTTTATATGTAACATTTACCAAATCAATTCGGTGCAAACGCGGTAGATGGCAAGTCCGTAAAAAGAAAACAACACTTAATTAAGGCAACACTGCAATTCCGTTTACGGCCACATCCACTTTATAGCACCTACGAGTAAAACTATTTATACTTTTTTTAGTACACCTTTCAGTCAACTTTACTGGTGTCAGTCGAGCGAGGGACGCGAGGGACGCGAGGGACGCGAGGGATCGTCGTAAAGCCACGTGATGTGTCGCCCTCGCGGCGACGGCGGGCGGCGAGCATGCGGCTACACGAATTACGAATGTGGATACGGATTGTGCCATCCACGATGACGCGCCCCACCAATTTGTAGCCGAGGGGGTAGTGGAAGATTGCACACTTACACTATAAACTATAGGGTAGAATAGTAGGGCGCGTCTTCGTGGAGGTCACAATCAATATCTAAGATCGTCGATTTTAAGAACTAAACTCAATGTAACACCGTTTTTCGGAATCGGAATAGCCAATCGCAATTTAACGCGCAAAAGTGTAATTTAACGCTCGATATAATATAATAAATAAGACAGGTTAGTGCCACCGATCCTCATAAAGGGCTGTACATCAAAGTAAAACACCAATCGCCAACAAACGTGGCGATTGTTGGTGCCATACTTATATTTGGTCGGCTGCGTGTTGGGGTCAACGTACAGGAACAATAGCCAGAGGGCAAAGACCTTTCTGGGACTTAACTTCAGCCTGTCGTCTTCCTGCGACTTAGCGAACATATGTTGACTAATCCGCGTGGTGATGTGACCAAGAGAGTGACATCGCTCATGGCCAGAATTGAACCATAATTTGTAGTCGGTAATAATGATTGACTGTACGTCTAAGAGACCCGCGCGACCTTACAACGTAGGTCACACAATATTTTTCCAAAGTATGACCCTAACACGGTACAAAATAGGAATTAATAAGCAAAAATCTCGTGGACGCCGATTGGTTTAAGCAGTCACGTATAAGTCAAGATCGCAGATTCAAACACTTTGTTTTCTAGAGTTTTTTTATATACCACATGGGTGGCAAACAAGCATGCGGTCCGCCTGATGGTAAGCGGTTACCGCCGCCTATGGACGCTTGCAACACCAGGGTATCACTCGCGCGCTGCCGACCCTGCAGGAATCTTTAGAGTAAGTCACTTGTCGCCCGCGAACATTTCAGTACAGGGTAAATTCGTAATGAAACCTGCACGTGTTTGTAATACATATCTTCAGGCTTTCTGCAAAGGTCCCCGAAGGGGTACCCATAGGTGTGAACACACCCACTTTTCGCCGGAGGTATATTTGAGGTGCAAACGTGGCACATGGCGAGCTCACCGCCGTTAGTCAAGCACTGCAACAAAGCCAGCCTTCTTTTGTCTCGCCTCGCTTTGTGCACACTTGTGTATATACTCGAGGGAACTACTTACACTTTGCAATTTGAACGTTATCTCAGTGCGATTGAGTGAGTGACGTTATATTCCATGTCAGCCACTTCAGACGGCGATGGCTTAGTGAACTCATTAATGGCGCTGTAAAGCTCTCATAAACGACGCAAAGTTTAAAGATTAAATCCGTCTCCCCTCGGGGGCGAGGTCAAACATTAAGGTATAGTAGAAGCGAGCGTATCTCCCAGTATAAATGGTATCTCCCAGTATAAATGGTATCTCCCAGTATAAATGGTATCTCCCAGTATAAATGGTATCTCCCAGTATAAATGGTATCTCCCAGTATAAATGGTATCTCCCAGTATAAATGGTATCTCCCAGTATAAATGGTATCTCCCAGTATAAATGGTATCTCCCAGTATAAATGGTATCTCCCGCGTCTCAGTGTCCCTGCGCTCATCAGTATAGCACTGGCCGAGTACGAGTATGTCATGACAGGCCATGCCAGCGACGTGTCATCACTATCAGTCAGAATTGCGCGGGAGAGAGCGGCCTCGAGCTCGTGCTCCCAGCATGGAGGGGCGCTGAGACCTGAGGCTTGCCGGCTTCCTTATATTATAAGACATGTCTATATTTTGCCGAATATAGTAAACCTTAATAGTCGGTCCGTGCAGTTGTTGGTGTGAATGAGTGGCAGCTGAAGAAAGGAACTGAGCAGGCAGGGTTGGTTTGTGGGTTCTGTTTCCACGCGGAGGACATCGTTTCGTTTACTTCGTATCGCTCACCAAACTGTAAAAGCAGCTTCCCGCGATCACTTAGCATATGGGATGCGCGCGAATGTTTTATGTCAGAGTGGCATTATAATGTTTAGTGGTGCTCTAAAGGAGGCGGGTGCTCAGGATTAGCTCACCTCTCAGGCTCATACAAAGAGAGCTATTTCAAGTTATGGGATATAACAGGGCACTTTGATATATTGGCCCCCATCCCGCCCGCCACCCGTACACCAACTTAAATACACACATACCTACATTAAGTCCAAATCGATATGTAAGGCATCTGCAGGGGAGCCTCAACAAAACATAGAAAATGTTCTCAAACACATTCCCACCGCAGCCGCCTCAATATTTGTATCAATAACAAAAGCTATATGTATGAGTGCACATAGAGATGTAAGTAAGTAGGTTGGATCTTAGTCACGGTTACAGGAACTGGCTGCTGTATAGTTATTTAAGAGTAATGTATAATGCACCTCACTTGTCTGTGGTGCGGTCATTATGTCTTAGTGACTTCCACGCGTCGCTAGGCCGCGGGCCGAACAGTTCACCGCACACAGTATGTGAGTGGGTCGCCGCGACTCGGCCACGACGCCAGCAACATCTTTGAATTACTTCGCAGTTGCATGCAGGCCTCGTCAAGGCTTGGCCCCACCACTCATGGTTTAGCAAATAACTGATCTGTATTATTATATTTTTATTATAATTTATTATATACATTACTATGCAACCTCGCTTTAGATAGTGTATTGAGTGCAGTTGTGCGAACACGTGGTATGGTAGCCCGCCTAGGGCCGCCTCCGCCTGCGAGGACCGAGAGGAGACCGCGTAGGCAGCGGCTGTGGTCGCGAGCTCTGAAGGGATGATGATCAGGCCAATATACTTTGTGTAAGATATATATCATTTGTATGGCACTGACATGAGAAGAAAACCGAAAAAACTTTCAAGAAATTGCCAAACAATGGATACGTTAACGGTATCCGTAAACGTAGGGAATAGAAAAGGATTGAGTGTTAAGGAGCGGACCTGGTTGCAGAGGCCACGGCCCAGCGCGGCGGCCCTACTCATACTCGCTCTACAGCCTTGATTGCCTGCGAGCATATATCTCTTATAGCTTTTACCTTTGGTTCCGGAAACGGAAACAGCGCCGATCGTGCCTTGAACATATTTGTGTCTATATTTTCAGTCATTAAAAGCTCTAGTGCGATAAATCATGTACTTTTTTCCCATTACGTGAATTACTTTACCTTCAACGAACCCGCAAGCGCCACATACCACTTGGGATTATAGCCGCGACGTGGCGTGACATCATTAGGGCGCGCATCCACCACAGCCGAGAAATGGTCCGCGTGTCCAGCGTAAGCATTACGATGATGAGTAGCTGACAGCGCAAAGTTGAAGAGGTCAGCAGCTCAGCTTTGTTGGAAATAATAATATAATAATAATAATAATCATTTATTTGCAAAAAACATGGTATAAATTTGGTGTTAATAAATAAATAATGTTGTACATACATGTTTTGCCGAGTTTTCAGCATGCAAATCCAGGTTAGTGTTCAAAAAATTCTTTAACACTATAAAAGTTATTGTCATTCAACCACTTATACAGTTGAACTTTAAACCGCCTATGGCTTAATAACTTAAATTCACTAGGTAACTTATTAAATACTCTAATACACATGAACATACAACTTTTACTATATTTACTTAACCTAGGAATGTCACTAACGACAAGTCTGCATGGATCTCTACGATTTCGCGCGCAAACGCCATCTACTGTTTGAAAGAGGTTTTTATGTTTCCATACAAACATACACACTTCGAAGATATAAAGAGAAGGTAGTGGCAGTAGTCCAAGACAACAAACAGCCTTCCGTCTCTGAGTAAATACGTTGCTTCGTTTGCTACGTCGCTTTAATTATGCTAAGGTTCATATGAGTGAAGGCAGGTATCTTGTCTCGGCCGCACATTGTGGCGACCAAGAGGATTTCCACTTCACCAAAGTTAGAAAGATGTTTCTCCTCCTCCTTTAATAAATCCGCCCTAATTCAGTATTAGGAAATTCCGCTAGAAAGTGTGTTCCACCCTAACGACACTACTTTTGGTACCCGATACAAGAGCTAAATGCTCTCAACACGTTCTAACTTTATTATATGGATGATATCTGTGCACAAATGTTATAAGTTGCATTGTATTGTGGCGCGAGATTGATACAACAAATAAGTAATAATATCATGTAAGCGGTAGTAGTTGGGGACAGCACCCATTGGTGTTACAGTAGACATGGCACCCAGTGTAATGTATGCCAACCACGCAGCCAATAAGTTGAGCGCCAACCAACTATATCGGTTTGCTTGCGTTCTAAATAATTTACATTCAAATTTGTCTAACAGCAATAAATTCCAACCTGAACAAGTTCAGTTATCGCGGAACTCGGAACTCGACCGCAACACTATCCTATCGCTGGATACCAATATTATGCACGTGATCAGAATACAAATATGCTTTATTGAATTGCTCTTTGTAGCAGGTTTCAGCTGGCCCTTCGGAGGGATCGCGTAGCAGCAAGTAGCAGGCCGTTGCCCGCCGCTCCTGGGCTTGCCAGTGAGGCCTCCTGGGCTTGCCAGTGAGGCCTCCTGGGCTTGCCAGTGAGGCCTCCTGGGCTTGCCAGTGAGGCCTCCTGGGCTTGCCAGTGAGGCCTCCTGGGCTTGCCAGTGAGGCCTCCTGGGCTTGCCAGTGAGGCCTCCTGGGCTTGCCAGTGAGGCCTCCTGGGCTTGCCAGTGAGGCCTCCTGGGCTTGCCAGTGAGGCCTCCTGGGCTTGCCAGTGAGGCCTCCTGGGCTTGCCAGTGAGGCCTCCTGGGCTTGCCAGTGAGGCCTCCTGGGCTTGCCAGTGAGGCCTCCTGGGCTTGCCAGTGAGGCCTCCTGGGCTTGCCAGTGAGGCCTCCTGGGCTTGCCAGTGAGGCCTCCTGGGCTTGCCAGTGAGGCCTCCTGGGCTTGCCAGTGAGGCCTCCTGGGCTTGCCAGTGAGGCCTCCTGGGCTTGCCAGTGAGGCCTCCTGGGCTTGCCAGTGAGGCCTCCTGGGCTTGCCAGTGAGGCCTCCTGGGCTTGCCAGTGAGGCCTCCTGGGCTGCTGCGACGTTAGCTACTGCGAGGGAGGTTGCCACAACTTACGAGGGATTCTTTAGCAGTATCGTGTCAAGTATTACTTTCTGTCAGCAACACAAATGTGCTAGCAGCGGCTAGCAGCCTAACCCGCAACACTATACACAATTATATTTCGTACTTCATGTTGTTATCGAGATGTAAAGCATACGTCCTGGTAACTGACTGAAAATAACTACATAATGCTATTGTTGACATGGCCCTCAACACGACGTGCACAACAGGACCATTCCCACATTTGGGCCACGGTTACTGCGGCGGAGCGCGGGCCGTAGTGAGCAGACGAAGGCACACTGACTCCCGCAGCCGCAGCGAGCTATTCCTATACATCTGTGCTATATGGCCTGGGGCCTGGGGCCTGGGGCCTGGGGACTGGGGCCTGGGGCCTGGGGCCTGCGCCTGGGCCTGGGCCTGGGGCCTGCGCCTGGGCCTGGGCCTGGGGCCTGCGCCTGGGCCTGGGCCTGGGGCCTGCGCCTGGGCCTGGGCCTGGGGCCTGCGCCTGGGCCTGGGCCTGGGGCCTGGGCCTCGGAGAGGAGCAAGCCCCGGGCCCGATGGGTATACACGACTCCTACACGTGTGCTGCGTGTAGGAGTGCTTCCACACACGAGCATGCCGCCACACACGAGCATGCCGCCACACACGAGCATGCCGCCACACACGAGCATGCCGCCACACACGAGCATGCCGCCACACACGAGCATGCCGCCACACACGAGCATGCCGCCACACACGAGCATGCTGCCACACACGAGCATGCCGCCACACACGAGCATGCCGCCACACACGAGCATGCCGCCACACACGAGCATGCCGCCACACACGAGCATGCCGCCACACACGAGCATGCCGCCACACACGAGCATGCCGCCACACACGAGCATGCCGCCACACACTCTAGGGCCAAATGTATGTGTTGGAGCATTACTGAGCCTGCACTCCCTCGCAGGGTCCACTCAACCACGTTGTTCACAAAAACATATTTTCCTTCAAAGCACTTTGATCGTTTGCTATGCAAAGAAATTATAATTATGGTGGTGAATTCAAAGGCTGCCCCCTAACGAGGCGCCTCAGACGGAATATTACATTTACAATTATGTTAGCAGGACCGCGGGAGTGAGGGCCTCGGCTTAGTGACTGTTTGGCCACTCCGGTCGAGACGGTCGGGGTGTCGGACCCTGTGCTATCCAGAGCCACAGTGATTCACAACACCATTATTGCCCTTTTAGTCAGTGATAGTATTATTATCACATCGAACCCCTCGGGATTATAATTTGGGTAACAAATCAATTATTTCGTGTAGAAGTATTGATATCTGCCCAAAATGGCGCTACATTGACACCCGTGACCGAACTCTCTAACCAACAAATTGGACCTACAAGGAAACGTACTTATGAGAGCTTCCCTAACTTTTTTATTGTTCCCAATCCGCATTCGGCGTTATTGGGATAATGGTACAACAGGCGGCTGGCAATAGTCAGGTGTCAACAGTTATTGGTGCGTCATATTCCTTGGAGGACTAGAGGCCATCGGACACAGCGATGTGTGCGCACAGTATAACCATAGTCCATATTTGAAGCTCGCCTATAGTCAACTTTAAATATAAGTGTAAGCTATGTGGAGCACTTGACGCGGAGGTATTCAATGTGTTATTACCATTCAATAAAAATAATTTAAGAAATTAGCATAAGCTTCAGGAACTAAGCGCACGCACAAATTACGAACTGTACCCAGAGGTATATTTTAAGTGCAGTTAGCAGATAGCGGTACCCTGGCGTGATACGTACCTACAACAACTAACTTGCAAATAGGCTGTCGGGCGCGGCGGGAACGCGCGCCTCTAAAGGTCGTCCACGGGGGCCTAACTTCACTGGCCTCTCTTAAAAAATTATCGTCGCGTGACGCGGGTATTAGCACTTGGAGCCAAATCGTATTTTATACTTTAACTTTGCTACCGGGGGAGAGGCGGCGGCTCATTGTTTGCCACGCGGACGCGGAGTGAGCGCCGCGAGCATACAACTGAACATTACCGAACATTTTCGTACAGCGACTTGGCGATAATATGTCATACTATTTTGCCCCAGTTTTCCGAGATATGCCACCTGTGTATGCGCATCAATGGGGCTCAAGTATTCGTAATGTGTTTTTACCAATAGTTACTAATATCGTCATGGCGTAACCGCGATGTGCACACACAATGGAACAATATTCCCTGCAATATATTAAATTACTGAAATCAAGGATTATACTGATAGTTCGGTTGACGTGTGTACATCGCAAGCCCTACATTAGCTAACAGAAGGTATGTTATGTTGAAAATGTGCTCGTGGTCGTAATGGACACTTGCAAACGGCTACGACCCTGCATGCCAAGTGCAGTGACAAAGGCTGTGACTGTGAGGCAGCGGGCCGTACAGGCAATAAGTCGCGCTGGCCATATCGTTGCACAAATACTACGCTGTAATTGATATTAGACCATACACGTTAATATTACATAGCCAGGCTTTTTAATGTGTTTGTATTGGATACACTGTTTGTACTGAGATGACTGACCCTATCATTTTGTTAAGCATCACGTGACAGCTACATTCGAAATTTGCGAACTTCAGAACGCATTGCCATATTTACAAAATTAAAACAAATCGTGTTATAAGTATTGGTGATACAAACATTGTTTGACGCGAGTACAAAAAAGGATATTGAAAAAATGATAGCTCCTAGGGTAAATATTTTTAGTGGACGCTGCGACCAATGCAGCGCCGGTAGCTGTGTATTTTCCATCGCGGAATTGGTTCCGATGCCCTCCCTCCCCTCCTTCCCCCCCTTCCCCCACCGCCATCTCCCCCCGACCCCTCCCTTCACTTGCACTGCGGGGACAAATTCATTTTGTGAAACGTAATTACGCTTCAAAGTGAGAATGCATACAAAATACAGATTGGAAAATCATAATTGAAAAAATGCCAAACCTGAGGCGTCACACCGACAGCGTGCTCGACTTATATATATAATATTAGCTGTCCCGCCCAGCTTCGCATGGGTGAAAATTTACACACATACATACCCACACACCCGCTTTCCGCCAGAGGTATATTAGGTGCCAACGTGACAGATGGCGAGTCCATACATACATACATATCATCACACCGAGTCCCTAACGGGGTAGGCAGGGAGTATAGAGCGCCAGTTCTCTCTAGACTACCTATACCTCTTTTGCTTCGTCCACATTCATCAGTCTCTTCATACATGCTCGTCGGTTTCGAGTACTCTTAACGTTCCCGTCCTTGAGAGTCCGATCTATTTGATCCAGGTAGTTGGAACGTGGCCTTCTTCTGCCTCTTCTTGCACACACGTTTGCTTTGTATATCTGTTTCGTCAATCTTTCTTCACTCAACCTTTCTATGTGTCCAAGCCAGCGTAGCATGCCTTTCTTCATCTTTTCAATCTCGCCCTGATTCACGCCAGTTGATTTGCGAATCTCTTGATTCCGGATTCGATCTAAGATCGTTATTCCGCACGTTTTTCGCAGCTGATATCGCATCTCAGCTGCATTTAAGCTATTTTCATACTTCCTCTGACATACCCAGGGTTCACTGCCATACAATAAGGTAGGCACAAATATCACGCTGTGGACAGCAACCGTTGCTGGCCATCAACGCCGACATGGCCCCATTCACCTTATTACCGGCAGTTATCCTTCTTTCAATAACTTTTTCTTACTTTCCATCTCGTGTGAACATGCTTCTTAAATCTCATCAATCTCTCTTCAATTTCACTCACTTGCTCTTGAATTTGCCCATTTACTGATATAACACAATCGGTCACTTGTTCATCTCTTTCGGAAGTGAAAATTAAAATTTCATGAAATACGATTGCAGTGCCAACTATCGGGTCTAATTGTGAGTCTAAACCATTCTCGAATCCACTTGAACACAAACAAAAAAGAAAACAAAAATCGGTCCAGTATTAAGGAGAAGTTGAATGACTAACACACGGACGGAATAAGATAATACTTTTACAACTTATGATATTTTTTATTCTACAAATAGCTGTGGCCACAATATAAACAATTTTGTTTATTAATGCATTGATACAATACCATTTGCTGGATTAATCATCTTATTTAAAAAAATAAGCCTCGCGGACATTCACATTAATACATCCACGTGTGTTGTTAAATATGTTGTGTGTAATATTTGTGTCTGTTCGTGAATAATTTGGAGCCACTCTGCGTGGTATATGGCTGCATGGCTGGATGGCTCCATGGCTCCATGGCTCCATGGCTGCATGGCTCCATGGCTCCATGGCTGCATGGCTGCATGGCTCCATGGCTCCATGGCTGCATGGCTCCATGGCTCCATGGCTCCATGGCTGCATGGCTCCATGGCTCCATGGCTGCATGGCTTCATGGCTCCATGGCTCCATGGCTCCATGGCTCCATGGCTCCATGGCTGCATGGCTCCATGGCTCCATGGCTGCATGGCTGCATGGCTCCATGGCTCCATGGCTGCATGGCTCCATGGCTCCATGGCTCCATGGCTGCATGGCTCCATGGCTCCATGGCTCCATGGCTGCATGGCTCCATGGCTCCATGGCTGCATGGCTGCATGGCTCCATGGCTCCATGGCTGCATGGCTCCATGGCTGCATGGCTGCATGGCTCCATAGCTCCATGGCTGCATGGCTCCATGGCTCCATGGCTGCATGGCTCCATGGCTCCATGGCTGCATGGCTGCATGGCTCCATGGCTCCATGGCTGCATGGCTCCATGGCTCCATGGCTGCATGGCTGCATGGCTCCATGGCTCCATGGCTGCATGGCTCCATGGCTCCATGGCTGCATGGCTGCATGGCTCCATGGCTCCATGGCTGCATGGCTCCATGGCTCCATGGCTGCATGGCTCCATGGCTCCATGGCTGCATGGCTGCATGGCTCCATGGCTGCATGGCTCCATGGCTCCATGGCTGCATGGCTCCATGGCTCCATGGCTGCATGGCTGCATGGCTCCATGGCTCCATGGCTGCATGGCTCCATGGCTCCATGGCTGCATGGCTCCATGGCTCCATGGCTGCATGGCTGCATGGCTCCAGCGGCTCATGGCGCTAACATCCAATGGCTATAATCATATGTGAGTACGTTTTTCTCTAGTGTCAATTGACTTGGATGTTTCAGGTCAAGCAAATTGGCTGAAGGACTGTCCGTCAGTAGTATTATATTCAAAATTATACATTTATGTTACGTGTCATGTCAACAAAACGTATTTGTTCATAATGACACCTATTAACAGTAACAAGGTGTCAGTGGCGCTGGCTGCTCGCGACGGATGTTAGCGCGGGACACGCTCGGCCCGTGGCAAGACCGACCAAGCTTAGTTCGTGTATACAAAACCCATGTTCCTATAAGGTAGGAACAATGTTGAATAACAAATTGCCTACACTTGTATTAATATAGGCCAATTAAAGGTAGAGTGCAATGTGCCGTAGTACACGTACTCACTCCGCGGCGACTGTACACTAGACACTAAATGTGTTTACTCCCAGGCTTGTGTGCATAACTTGGCTAAATACGTCTGACAATATTACATTAAGCCGGCCGAGAGTTTCGGCAAAATGCTTTTCTTTGTACTTTCCAAAGTAAATTAAGTACGCGTACATACTGGGGGCTCACTTAAAACTCCCTCTCCCGACGATCATTAGGCTTGACTTTTTTGTGAAAGAGTAAGGAATTGAGGCTTGAAATGTTGATATTTAATTAAGGCATTAAATAATTTATTCAAGCAATAAACATTATTATTATGATAACAGTGTTCAGTTCACATAAACACCAGCAATAGTTGTAGCGCTGCGTAGCACTTGTTTGTCAAATGTATATTTACTGATGGTGTTCATTTAATCATTATACAATCAAATTGTATAATGATTAAATGAACAGCGACAGATGCGTAGCTGCCGGCCTGTAGCGGCCCCGCTCCCGCATGTATATGTATATATATGGTAGCGGGTGCCGCCATCAGCCCGCAGCGACAGATGCGTAGCTGCCGGCCTGTAGCGGCCCCGCTCCCGCATGTATATGTATATATATGGTAGCGGGTGCCGCCATCAGCCCGCAGCGACAGATGCGTAGCTGCCGGCCTGTAGCGGCCCCGCTCCGGCCCCGCTCCCGCATGTATATGTATATATATGGTAGCGGGTGCCGCCATCAGCCCGCAGCGACAGATGCGTAGCTGCCGGCCTGTAGCGGCCCCGCTCCGGCCCCGCTCCCGCATGTATATGTATATATATGGTAGCGGGTGCCGCCATCAGCCCGCAGCGACAGATGCGTAGCTGCCGGCCTGTAGCGGCCCCGCTCCCGCATGTATATGTATATATATGGTAGCGGGTGCCGCCATCAGCCCGCAGCGACAGATGCGTAGCTGCCGGCCTGTAGCGGCCCCGCTCCGGCCCCGCTCCCGCATGTATATGTATATATATGGTAGCGGGTGCCGCCATCAGCCCGCAGCGACAGATGCGTAGCTGCCGGCCTGTAGCGGCCCCGCTCCCGCATGTATATGTATATATATGGTAGCGGGTGCCGCCATCAGCCCGCAGCGACAGATGCGTAGCTGCCGGCCTGTAGCGGCCCCGCTCCGGCCCCGCTCCCGCATGTATATGTATATATATGGTAGCGGGTGCCGCCATCAGCCCGCAGCGACAGATGCGTAGCTGCCGGCCTGTAGCGGCCCCGCTCCCGCATGTATATGTATATATATGGTAGCGGGTGCCGCCATCAGCCCGCAGCGACAGATGCGTAGCTGCCGGCCTGTAGCGGCCCCGCTCCGGCCCCGCTCCCGCATGTATATGTATATATATGGTAGCGGGTGCCGCCATCAGCCCGCAGCGACAGATGCGTAGCTGCCGGCCTGTAGCGGCCCCGCTCCCGCATGTATATGTATATATATGGTAGCGGGTGCCGCCATCAGCCCGCAGCGACAGATGCGTAGCTGCCGGCCTGTAGCGGCCCCGCTCCCGCATGTATATGTATATATATGGTAGCGGGTGCCGCCATCAGCCCGCAGCGACAGATGCGTAGCTGCCGGCCTGTAGCGGCCCCGCTCCCGCATGTATATGTATATATATGGTAGCGGGTGCCGCCATCAGCCCGCAGCGACAGATGCGTAGCTGCCGGCCTGTAGCGGCCCCGCTCCCGCATGTATATGTATATATATGGTAGCGGGTGCCGCCATCAGCCCGCAGCGACAGATGCGTAGCTGCCGGCCTGTAGCGGCCCCGCTCCCGCATGTATATGTATATATATGGTAGCGGGTGCCGCCATCAGCCCGCAGCGACAGATGCGTAGCTGCCGGCCTGTAGCGGCCCCGCTCCCGCATGTATATGTATATATATGGTAGCGGGTGCCGCCATCAGCCCGCAGCGACAGATGCGTAGCTGCCGGCCTGTAGCGGCCCCGCTCCGGCCCCGCTCCCGCATGTATATGTATATATATGGTAGCGGGTGCCGCCATCAGCCCGCAGCGACAGATGCGTAGCTGCCGGCCTGTAGCGGCCCCGCTCCCGCATGTATATGTATATATATGGTAGCGGGTGCCGCCATCAGCCCGCAGCGACAGATGCGTAGCTGCCGGCCTGTAGCGGCCCCGCTCCCGCATGTATATGTATATATATGGTAGCGGGTGCCGCCATCAGCCCGCAGCGACAGATGCGTAGCTGCCGGCCTGTAGCGGCCCCGCTCCCGCATGTATATGTATATATATGGTAGCGGGTGCCGCCATCAGCCCGCAGCGACAGATGCGTAGCTGCCGGCCTGTAGCGGCCCCGCTCCCGCATGTATATGTATATATATGGTAGCGGGTGCCGCCATCAGCCCGCAGCGACAGATGCGTAGCTGCCGGCCTGTAGCGGCCCCGCTCCGGCCCCGCTCCCGCATGTATATGTATATATATGGTAGCGGGTGCCGCCATCAGCCCGCAGCGACAGATGCGTAGCTGCCGGCCTGTAGCGGCCCCGCTCCCGCATGTATATGTATATATATGGTAGCGGGTGCCGCCATCAGCCCGCAGCGACAGATGCGTAGCTGCCGGCCTGTAGCGGCCCCGCTCCGGCCCCGCTCCCGCATGTATATGTATATATATGGTAGCGGGTGCCGCCATCAGCCCGCAGCGACAGATGCGTAGCTGCCGGCCTGTAGCGGCCCCGCTCCGGCCCCGCTCCCGCATGTATATGTATATATATGGTAGCGGGTGCCGCCATCAGCCCGCAGCGACAGATGCGTAGCTGCCGGCCTGTAGCGGCCCCGCTCCCGCATGTATATGTATATATATGGTAGCGGGTGCCGCCATCAGCCCGCAGCGACAGATGCGTAGCTGCCGGCCTGTAGCGGCCCCGCTCCCGCATGTATATGTATATATATGGTAGCGGGTGCCGCCATCAGCCCGCAGCGACAGATGCGTAGCTGCCGGCCTGTAGCGGCCCCGCTCCCGCATGTATATGTATATATATGGTAGCGGGTGCCGCCATCAGCCCGCAGCGACAGATGCGTAGCTGCCGGCCTGTAGCGGCCCCGCTCCCGCATGTATATGTATATATATGGTAGCGGGTGCCGCCATCAGCCCGCAGCGACAGATGCGTAGCTGCCGGCCTGTAGCGGCCCCGCTCCCGCATGTATATGTATATATATGGTAGCGGGTGCCGCCATCAGCCCGCAGCGACAGATGCGTAGCTGCCGGCCTGTAGCGGCCCCGCTCCCGCATGTATATGTATATATATGGTAGCGGGTGCCGCCATCAGCCCGCAGCGACAGATGCGTAGCTGCCGGCCTGTAGCGGCCCCGCTCCCGCATGTATATGTATATATATGGTAGCGGGTGCCGCCATCAGCCCGCAGCGACAGATGCGTAGCTGCCGGCCTGTAGCGGCCCCGCTCCCGCATGTATATGTATATATATGGTAGCGGGTGCCGCCATCAGCCCGCAGCGACAGATGCGTAGCTGCCGGCCTGTAGCGGCCCCGCTCCGGCCCCGCTCCCGCATGTATATGTATATATATGGTAGCGGGTGCCGCCATCAGCCCGCAGCGACAGATGCGTAGCTGCCGGCCTGTAGCGGCCCCGCTCCCGCATGTATATGTATATATATGGTAGCGGGTGCCGCCATCAGCCCGCAGCGACAGATGCGTAGCTGCCGGCCTGTAGCGGCCCCGCTCCCGCATGTATATGTATATATATGGTAGCGGGTGCCGCCATCAGCCCGCAGCGACAGATGCGTAGCTGCCGGCCTGTAGCGGCCCCGCTCCCGCATGTATATGTATATATATGGTAGCGGGTGCCGCCATCAGCCCGCAGCGACAGATGCGTAGCTGCCGGCCTGTAGCGGCCCCGCTCCCGCATGTATATGTATATATATGGTAGCGGGTGCCGCCATCAGCCCGCAGCGACAGATGCGTAGCTGCCGGCCTGTAGCGGCCCCGCTCCCGCATGTATATGTATATATATGGTAGCGGGTGCCGCCATCAGCCCGCAGCGACAGATGCGTAGCTGCCGGCCTGTAGCGGCCCCGCTCCCGCATGTATATGTATATATATGGTAGCGGGTGCCGCCATCAGCCCGCAGCGACAGATGCGTAGCTGCCGGCCTGTAGCGGCCCGCTCCGGCCCGCTCCCGCATGTATATGTATATATATGGTAGCGGGTGCCGCCATCAGCCCGCAGCGACAGATGCGTAGCTGCCGGCCTGTAGCGGCCCCGCTCCCGCATGTATATGTATATATATGGTAGCGGGTGCCGCCATCAGCCCGCAGCGACAGATGCGTAGCTGCCGGCCTGTAGCGGCCCCGCTCCGGCCCCGCTCCCGCATGTATATGTATATATATGGTAGCGGGTGCCGCCATCAGCCCGCAGCGACAGATGCGTAGCTGCCGGCCTGTAGCGGCCCCGCTCCCGCATGTATATGTATATATATGGTAGCGGGTGCCGCCATCAGCCCGCAGCGACAGATGCGTAGCTGCCGGCCTGTAGCGGCCCCGCTCCCGCATGTATATGTATATATATGGTAGCGGGTGCCGCCATCAGCCCGCAGCGACAGATGCGTAGCTGCCGGCCTGTAGCGGCCCCGCTCCCGCATGTATATGTATATATATGGTAGCGGGTGCCGCCATCAGCCCGCAGCGACAGATGCGTAGCTGCCGGCCTGTAGCGGCCCCGCTCCCGCATGTATATGTATATATATGGTAGCGGGTGCCGCCATCAGCCCGCAGCGACAGATGCGTAGCTGCCGGCCTGTAGCGGCCCCGCTCCCGCATGTATATGTATATATATGGTAGCGGGTGCCGCCATCAGCCCGCAGCGACAGATGCGTAGCTGCCGGCCTGTAGCGGCCCCGCTCCCGCATGTATATGTATATATATGGTAGCGGGTGCCGCCATCAGCCCGCAGCGACAGATGCGTAGCTGCCGGCCTGTAGCGGCCCCGCTCCCGCATGTATATGTATATATATGGTAGCGGGTGCCGCCATCAGCCCGCAGCGACAGATGCGTAGCTGCCGGCCTGTAGCGGCCCCGCTCCCGCATGTATATGTATATATATGGTAGCGGGTGCCGCCATCAGCCCGCAGCGACAGATGCGTAGCTGCCGGCCTGTAGCGGCCCCGCTCCGGCCCCGCTCCCGCATGTATATGTATATATATGGTAGCGGGTGCCGCCATCAGCCCGCAGCGACAGATGCGTAGCTGCCGGCCTGTAGCGGCCCCGCTCCCGCATGTATATGTATATATATGGTAGCGGGTGCCGCCATCAGCCCGCAGCGACAGATGCGTAGCTGCCGGCCTGTAGCGGCCCCGCTCCCGCATGTATATGTATATATATGGTAGCGGGTGCCGCCATCAGCCCGCAGCGACAGATGCGTAGCTGCCGGCCTGTAGCGGCCCCGCTCCCGCATGTATATGTATATATATGGTAGCGGGTGCCGCCATCAGCCCGCAGCGACAGATGCGTAGCTGCCGGCCTGTAGCGGCCCCGCTCCCGCATGTATATGTATATATATGGTAGCGGGTGCCGCCATCAGCCCGCAGCGACAGATGCGTAGCTGCCGGCCTGTAGCGGCCCCGCTCCCGCATGTATATGTATATATATGGTAGCGGGTGCCGCCATCAGCCCGCAGCGACAGATGCGTAGCTGCCGGCCTGTAGCGGCCCCGCTCCCGCATGTATATGTATATATATGGTAGCGGGTGCCGCCATCAGCCCGCAGCGACAGATGCGTAGCTGCCGGCCTGTAGCGGCCCCGCTCCCGCATGTATATGTATATATATGGTAGCGGGTGCCGCCATCAGCCCGCAGCGACAGATGCGTAGCTGCCGGCCTGTAGCGGCCCCGCTCCCGCATGTATATGTATATATATGGTAGCGGGTGCCGCCATCAGCCCGCAGCGACAGATGCGTAGCTGCCGGCCTGTAGCGGCCCCGCTCCCGCATGTATATGTATATATATGGTAGCGGGTGCCGCCATCAGCCCGCAGCGACAGATGCGTAGCTGCCGGCCTGTAGCGGCCCCGCTCCCGCATGTATATGTATATATATGGTAGCGGGTGCCGCCATCAGCCCGCAGCGACAGATGCGTAGCTGCCGGCCTGTAGCGGCCCCGCTCCCGCATGTATATGTATATATATGGTAGCGGGTGCCGCCATCAGCCCGCAGCGACAGATGCGTAGCTGCCGGCCTGTAGCGGCCCCGCTCCCGCATGTATATGTATATATATGGTAGCGGGTGCCGCCATCAGCCCGCAGCGACAGATGCGTAGCTGCCGGCCTGTAGCGGCCCCGCTCCGGCCCCGCTCCCGCATGTATATGTATATATATGGTAGCGGGTGCCGCCATCAGCCCGCAGCGACAGATGCGTAGCTGCCGGCCTGTAGCGGCCCCGCTCCGGCCCCGCTCCCGCATGTATATGTATATATATGGTAGCGGGTGCCGCCATCAGCCCGCAGCGACAGATGCGTAGCTGCCGGCCTGTAGCGGCCCCGCTCCGGCCCCGCTCCCGCATGTATATGTATATATATGGTAGCGGGTGCCGCCATCAGCCCGCAGCGACAGATGCGTAGCTGCCGGCCTGTAGCGGCCCCGCTCCGGCCCCGCTCCCGCATGTATATGTATATATATGGTAGCGGGTGCCGCCATCAGCCCGCAGCGACAGATGCGTAGCTGCCGGCCTGTAGCGGCCCCGCTCCCGCATGTATATGTATATATATGGTAGCGGGTGCCGCCATCAGCCCGCAGCGACAGATGCGTAGCTGCCGGCCTGTAGCGGCCCCGCTCCCGCATGTATATGTATATATATGGTAGCGGGTGCCGCCATCAGCCCGCAGCGACAGATGCGTAGCTGCCGGCCTGTAGCGGCCCCGCTCCCGCATGTATATGTATATATATGGTAGCGGGTGCCGCCATCAGCCCGCAGCGACAGATGCGTAGCTGCCGGCCTGTAGCGGCCCCGCTCCGGCCCCGCTCCCGCATGTATATGTATATATATGGTAGCGGGTGCCGCCATCAGCCCGCAGCGACAGATGCGTAGCTGCCGGCCTGTAGCGGCCCCGCTCCGGCCCCGCTCCCGCATGTATATGTATATATATGGTAGCGGGTGCCGCCATCAGCCCGCAGCGACAGATGCGTAGCTGCCGGCCTGTAGCGGCCCCGCTCCGGCCCCGCTCCCGCATGT
Source organism: Drepana falcataria (assembly GCA_945859725.1). Taxonomy (NCBI): domain Eukaryota; kingdom Metazoa; phylum Arthropoda; class Insecta; order Lepidoptera; family Drepanidae; genus Drepana; species Drepana falcataria. The sequence continues at coordinate 89,328 of OX243941.1, read as the reverse complement.
ATATGTATATATATGGTAGCGGGTGCCGCCATCAGCCCGCAGCGACAGATGCGTAGCTGCCGGCCTGTAGCGGCCCCGCTCCGGCCCCGCTCCCGCATGTATATGTATATATATGGTAGCGGGTGCCGCCATCAGCCCGCAGCGACAGATGCGTAGCTGCCGGCCTGTAGCGGCCCCGCTCCCGCATGTATATGTATATATATGGTAGCGGGTGCCGCCATCAGCCCGCAGCGACAGATGCGTAGCTGCCGGCCTGTAGCGGCCCCGCTCCCGCATGTATATGTATATATATGGTAGCGGGTGCCGCCATCAGCCCGCAGCGACAGATGCGTAGCTGCCGGCCTGTAGCGGCCCCGCTCCGGCCCCGCTCCCGCATGTATATGTATATATATGGTAGCGGGTGCCGCCATCAGCCCGCAGCGACAGATGCGTAGCTGCCGGCCTGTAGCGGCCCCGCTCCGGCCCCGCTCCCGCATGTATATGTATATATATGGTAGCGGGTGCCGCCATCAGCCCGCAGCGACAGATGCGTAGCTGCCGGCCTGTAGCGGCCCCGCTCCCGCATGTATATGTATATATATGGTAGCGGGTGCCGCCATCAGCCCGCAGCGACAGATGCGTAGCTGCCGGCCTGTAGCGGCCCCGCTCCCGCATGTATATGTATATATATGGTAGCGGGTGCCGCCATCAGCCCGCAGCGACAGATGCGTAGCTGCCGGCCTGTAGCGGCCCCGCTCCCGCATGTATATGTATATATATGGTAGCGGGTGCCGCCATCAGCCCGCAGCGACAGATGCGTAGCTGCCGGCCTGTAGCGGCCCCGCTCCCGCATGTATATGTATATATATGGTAGCGGGTGCCGCCATCAGCCCGCAGCGACAGATGCGTAGCTGCCGGCCTGTAGCGGCCCCGCTCCCGCATGTATATGTATATATATGGTAGCGGGTGCCGCCATCAGCCCGCAGCGACAGATGCGTAGCTGCCGGCCTGTAGCGGCCCCGCTCCCGCATGTATATGTATATATATGGTAGCGGGTGCCGCCATCAGCCCGCAGCGACAGATGCGTAGCTGCCGGCCTGTAGCGGCCCCGCTCCGGCCCGCTCCCGCATGTATATGTATATATATGGTAGCGGGTGCCGCCATCAGCCCGCAGCGACAGATGCGTAGCTGCCGGCCTGTAGCGGCCCCGCTCCCGCATGTATATGTATATATATGGTAGCGGGTGCCGCCATCAGCCCGCAGCGACAGATGCGTAGCTGCCGGCCTGTAGCGGCCCCGCTCCCGCATGTATATGTATATATATGGTAGCGGGTGCCGCCATCAGCCCGCAGCGACAGATGCGTAGCTGCCGGCCTGTAGCGGCCCCGCTCCGGCCCCGCTCCCGCATGTATATGTATATATATGGTAGCGGGTGCCGCCATCAGCCCGCAGCGACAGATGCGTAGCTGCCGGCCTGTAGCGGCCCCGCTCCGGCCCCGCTCCCGCATGTATATGTATATATATGGTAGCGGGTGCCGCCATCAGCCCGCAGCGACAGATGCGTAGCTGCCGGCCTGTAGCGGCCCCGCTCCCGCATGTATATGTATATATATGGTAGCGGGTGCCGCCATCAGCCCGCAGCGACAGATGCGTAGCTGCCGGCCTGTAGCGGCCCCGCTCCCGCATGTATATGTATATATATGGTAGCGGGTGCCGCCATCAGCCCGCAGCGACAGATGCGTAGCTGCCGGCCTGTAGCGGCCCCGCTCCCGCATGTATATGTATATATATGGTAGCGGGTGCCGCCATCAGCCCGCAGCGACAGATGCGTAGCTGCCGGCCTGTAGCGGCCCCGCTCCCGCATGTATATGTATATATATGGTAGCGGGTGCCGCCATCAGCCCGCAGCGACAGATGCGTAGCTGCCGGCCTGTAGCGGCCCCGCTCCCGCATGTATATGTATATATATGGTAGCGGGTGCCGCCATCAGCCCGCAGCGACAGATGCGTAGCTGCCGGCCTGTAGCGGCCCCGCTCCGGCCCCGCTCCCGCATGTATATGTATATATATGGTAGCGGGTGCCGCCATCAGCCCGCAGCGACAGATGCGTAGCTGCCGGCCTGTAGCGGCCCCGCTCCCGCATGTATATGTATATATATGGTAGCGGGTGCCGCCATCAGCCCGCAGCGACAGATGCGTAGCTGCCGGCCTGTAGCGGCCCCGCTCCCGCATGTATATGTATATATATGGTAGCGGGTGCCGCCATCAGCCCGCAGCGACAGATGCGTAGCTGCCGGCCTGTAGCGGCCCCGCTCCCGCATGTATATGTATATATATGGTAGCGGGTGCCGCCATCAGCCCGCAGCGACAGATGCGTAGCTGCCGGCCTGTAGCGGCCCCGCTCCGGCCCCGCTCCCGCATGTATATGTATATATATGGTAGCGGGTGCCGCCATCAGCCCGCAGCGACAGATGCGTAGCTGCCGGCCTGTAGCGGCCCCGCTCCCGCATGTATATGTATATATATGGTAGCGGGTGCCGCCATCAGCCCGCAGCGACAGATGCGTAGCTGCCGGCCTGTAGCGGCCCCGCTCCGGCCCGCTCCCGCATGTATATGTATATATATGGTAGCGGGTGCCGCCATCAGCCCGCAGCGACAGATGCGTAGCTGCCGGCCTGTAGCGGCCCCGCTCCGGCCCCGCTCCCGCATGTATATGTATATATATGGTAGCGGGTGCCGCCATCAGCCCGCAGCGACAGATGCGTAGCTGCCGGCCTGTAGCGGCCCCGCTCCCGCATGTATATGTATATATATGGTAGCGGGTGCCGCCATCAGCCCGCAGCGACAGATGCGTAGCTGCCGGCCTGTAGCGGCCCCGCTCCGGCCCCGCTCCCGCATGTATATGTATATATATGGTAGCGGGTGCCGCCATCAGCCCGCAGCGACAGATGCGTAGCTGCCGGCCTGTAGCGGCCCCGCTCCCGCATGTATATGTATATATATGGTAGCGGGTGCCGCCATCAGCCCGCAGCGACAGATGCGTAGCTGCCGGCCTGTAGCGGCCCCGCTCCGGCCCCGCTCCCGCATGTATATGTATATATATGGTAGCGGGTGCCGCCATCAGCCCGCAGCGACAGATGCGTAGCTGCCGGCCTGTAGCGGCCCCGCTCCGGCCCCGCTCCCGCATGTATATGTATATATATGGTAGCGGGTGCCGCCATCAGCCCGCAGCGACAGATGCGTAGCTGCCGGCCTGTAGCGGCCCCGCTCCCGCATGTATATGTATATATATGGTAGCGGGTGCCGCCATCAGCCCGCAGCGACAGATGCGTAGCTGCCGGCCTGTAGCGGCCCCGCTCCGGCCCCGCTCCCGCATGTATATGTATATATATGGTAGCGGGTGCCGCCATCAGCCCGCAGCGACAGATGCGTAGCTGCCGGCCTGTAGCGGCCCCGCTCCCGCATGTATATGTATATATATGGTAGCGGGTGCCGCCATCAGCCCGCAGCGACAGATGCGTAGCTGCCGGCCTGTAGCGGCCCCGCTCCCGCATGTATATGTATATATATGGTAGCGGGTGCCGCCATCAGCCCGCAGCGACAGATGCGTAGCTGCCGGCCTGTAGCGGCCCCGCTCCCGCATGTATATGTATATATATGGTAGCGGGTGCCGCCATCAGCCCGCAGCGACAGATGCGTAGCTGCCGGCCTGTAGCGGCCCCGCTCCGGCCCCGCTCCCGCATGTATATGTATATATATGGTAGCGGGTGCCGCCATCAGCCCGCAGCGACAGATGCGTAGCTGCCGGCCTGTAGCGGCCCCGCTCCCGCATGTATATGTATATATATGGTAGCGGGTGCCGCCATCAGCCCGCAGCGACAGATGCGTAGCTGCCGGCCTGTAGCGGCCCCGCTCCCGCATGTATATGTATATATATGGTAGCGGGTGCCGCCATCAGCCCGCAGCGACAGATGCGTAGCTGCCGGCCTGTAGCGGCCCCGCTCCCGCATGTATATGTATATATATGGTAGCGGGTGCCGCCATCAGCCCGCAGCGACAGATGCGTAGCTGCCGGCCTGTAGCGGCCCCGCTCCCGCATGTATATGTATATATATGGTAGCGGGTGCCGCCATCAGCCCGCAGCGACAGATGCGTAGCTGCCGGCCTGTAGCGGCCCCGCTCCCGCATGTATATGTATATATATGGTAGCGGGTGCCGCCATCAGCCCGCAGCGACAGATGCGTAGCTGCCGGCCTGTAGCGGCCCCGCTCCGGCCCCGCTCCCGCATGTATATGTATATATATGGTAGCGGGTGCCGCCATCAGCCCGCAGCGACAGATGCGTAGCTGCCGGCCTGTAGCGGCCCCGCTCCCGCATGTATATGTATATATATGGTAGCGGGTGCCGCCATCAGCCCGCAGCGACAGATGCGTAGCTGCCGGCCTGTAGCGGCCCCGCTCCGGCCCCGCTCCCGCATGTATATGTATATATATGGTAGCGGGTGCCGCCATCAGCCCGCAGCGACAGATGCGTAGCTGCCGGCCTGTAGCGGCCCCGCTCCCGCATGTATATGTATATATATGGTAGCGGGTGCCGCCATCAGCCCGCAGCGACAGATGCGTAGCTGCCGGCCTGTAGCGGCCCCGCTCCCGCATGTATATGTATATATATGGTAGCGGGTGCCGCCATCAGCCCGCAGCGACAGATGCGTAGCTGCCGGCCTGTAGCGGCCCCGCTCCCGCATGTATATGTATATATATGGTAGCGGGTGCCGCCATCAGCCCGCAGCGACAGATGCGTAGCTGCCGGCCTGTAGCGGCCCCGCTCCGGCCCCGCTCCCGCATGTATATGTATATATATGGTAGCGGGTGCCGCCATCAGCCCGCAGCGACAGATGCGTAGCTGCCGGCCTGTAGCGGCCCCGCTCCCGCATGTATATGTATATATATGGTAGCGGGTGCCGCCATCAGCCCGCAGCGACAGATGCGTAGCTGCCGGCCTGTAGCGGCCCCGCTCCCGCATGTATATGTATATATATGGTAGCGGGTGCCGCCATCAGCCCGCAGCGACAGATGCGTAGCTGCCGGCCTGTAGCGGCCCCGCTCCGGCCCCGCTCCCGCATGTATATGTATATATATGGTAGCGGGTGCCGCCATCAGCCCGCAGCGACAGATGCGTAGCTGCCGGCCTGTAGCGGCCCCGCTCCCGCATGTATATGTATATATATGGTAGCGGGTGCCGCCATCAGCCCGCAGCGACAGATGCGTAGCTGCCGGCCTGTAGCGGCCCCGCTCCCGCATGTATATGTATATATATGGTAGCGGGTGCCGCCATCAGCCCGCAGCGACAGATGCGTAGCTGCCGGCCTGTAGCGGCCCCGCTCCCGCATGTATATGTATATATATGGTAGCGGGTGCCGCCATCAGCCCGCAGCGACAGATGCGTAGCTGCCGGCCTGTAGCGGCCCCGCTCCCGCATGTATATGTATATATATGGTAGCGGGTGCCGCCATCAGCCCGCAGCGACAGATGCGTAGCTGCCGGCCTGTAGCGGCCCCGCTCCGGCCCCGCTCCCGCATGTATATGTATATATATGGTAGCGGGTGCCGCCATCAGCCCGCAGCGACAGATGCGTAGCTGCCGGCCTGTAGCGGCCCCGCTCCCGCATGTATATGTATATATATGGTAGCGGGTGCCGCCATCAGCCCGCAGCGACAGATGCGTAGCTGCCGGCCTGTAGCGGCCCCGCTCCGGCCCCGCTCCCGCATGTATATGTATATATATGGTAGCGGGTGCCGCCATCAGCCCGCAGCGACAGATGCGTAGCTGCCGGCCTGTAGCGGCCCCGCTCCCGCATGTATATGTATATATATGGTAGCGGGTGCCGCCATCAGCCCGCAGCGACAGATGCGTAGCTGCCGGCCTGTAGCGGCCCCGCTCCCGCATGTATATGTATATATATGGTAGCGGGTGCCGCCATCAGCCCGCAGCGACAGATGCGTAGCTGCCGGCCTGTAGCGGCCCCGCTCCCGCATGTATATGTATATATATGGTAGCGGGTGCCGCCATCAGCCCGCAGCGACAGATGCGTAGCTGCCGGCCTGTAGCGGCCCCGCTCCCGCATGTATATGTATATATATGGTAGCGGGTGCCGCCATCAGCCCGCAGCGACAGATGCGTAGCTGCCGGCCTGTAGCGGCCCCGCTCCCGCATGTATATGTATATATATGGTAGCGGGTGCCGCCATCAGCCCGCAGCGACAGATGCGTAGCTGCCGGCCTGTAGCGGCCCCGCTCCCGCATGTATATGTATATATATGGTAGCGGGTGCCGCCATCAGCCCGCAGCGACAGATGCGTAGCTGCCGGCCTGTAGCGGCCCCGCTCCCGCATGTATATGTATATATATGGTAGCGGGTGCCGCCATCAGCCCGCAGCGACAGATGCGTAGCTGCCGGCCTGTAGCGGCCCCGCTCCCGCATGTATATGTATATATATGGTAGCGGGTGCCGCCATCAGCCCGCAGCGACAGATGCGTAGCTGCCGGCCTGTAGCGGCCCCGCTCCCGCATGTATATGTATATATATGGTAGCGGGTGCCGCCATCAGCCCGCAGCGACAGATGCGTAGCTGCCGGCCTGTAGCGGCCCCGCTCCGGCCCCGCTCCCGCATGTATATGTATATATATGGTAGCGGGTGCCGCCATCAGCCCGCAGCGACAGATGCGTAGCTGCCGGCCTGTAGCGGCCCCGCTCCCGCATGTATATGTATATATATGGTAGCGGGTGCCGCCATCAGCCCGCAGCGACAGATGCGTAGCTGCCGGCCTGTAGCGGCCCCGCTCCGGCCCCGCTCCCGCATGTATATGTATATATATGGTAGCGGGTGCCGCCATCAGCCCGCAGCGACAGATGCGTAGCTGCCGGCCTGTAGCGGCCCCGCTCCCGCATGTATATGTATATATATGGTAGCGGGTGCCGCCATCAGCCCGCAGCGACAGATGCGTAGCTGCCGGCCTGTAGCGGCCCCGCTCCCGCATGTATATGTATATATATGGTAGCGGGTGCCGCCATCAGCCCGCAGCGACAGATGCGTAGCTGCCGGCCTGTAGCGGCCCCGCTCCCGCATGTATATGTATATATATGGTAGCGGGTGCCGCCATCAGCCCGCAGCGACAGATGCGTAGCTGCCGGCCTGTAGCGGCCCCGCTCCGGCCCCGCTCCCGCATGTATATGTATATATATGGTAGCGGGTGCCGCCATCAGCCCGCAGCGACAGATGCGTAGCTGCCGGCCTGTAGCGGCCCCGCTCCCGCATGTATATGTATATATATGGTAGCGGGTGCCGCCATCAGCCCGCAGCGACAGATGCGTAGCTGCCGGCCTGTAGCGGCCCCGCTCCGGCCCCGCTCCCGCATGTATATGTATATATATGGTAGCGGGTGCCGCCATCAGCCCGCAGCGACAGATGCGTAGCTGCCGGCCTGTAGCGGCCCCGCTCCCGCATGTATATGTATATATATGGTAGCGGGTGCCGCCATCAGCCCGCAGCGACAGATGCGTAGCTGCCGGCCTGTAGCGGCCCCGCTCCCGCATGTATATGTATATATATGGTAGCGGGTGCCGCCATCAGCCCGCAGCGACAGATGCGTAGCTGCCGGCCTGTAGCGGCCCCGCTCCCGCATGTATATGTATATATATATTATATAATTAAATAAGCCACCTCCGAGGGGCAGCACTCCGAGGGCAGCTTTTCACTCCATAAACTGATAGAATTACGGCCGTATTGTAATTACAATAAAATGTTACCTCGAGACACCGAATGGTTTCATTACTGGGAATGTGAGCTTTAATAACGAAACCACGTCCCTAGGGTTTATTTAAGTTTGCCGAAGGAAATACTCGTAACCGAATCATCCTTGTAAGTTAACCAGAAGATAGTCACAGTCGATGTCGAGTCGACATTCGACTGGGCATTTTCGAAGGTGTTTCTTACCGCGAACCCTCAGGCTGTGCATTAAACTGCCCGTTGAGGATTCTTGAGATAGTAGGGCACGCATAAAGCTATCAAAAGATCGGTGACCAACTGCGGATCGTGTAGTTGTCGGTCATAGTGGTATGTAAACTCTACGTGAAAATCTTGTATTGGTGGTTTAGTGTCGAATGAATGAGTGTATGTGCCATTCAAGCCCGAGTGCGCGAGTGAGCGTAAGGCTGCGCGCACACCGCCGCGGTGGCCATGTCTATGTAATGCGGGTTTATTCCCGCGATGCGCACTTTACGAGGTGCGCCTTATTGCGGAACATTCACGTCGCAATAAAACGTATGTAACGAGCTGTGCTCCGCACGCAATCTACCTTATTTTTATAGCAAACATCAAATCGGAAAATGTGAATACTTTATTCAGATAAGCGTTCGAGATGATCGACCTCGCGGCATGTGTATTGTGAGGCGCACTTTTGTATTATCGTTTGCTGACAGTCTTCTCGGCTCGCTTCGGAGAATTGCTGCCAGTCGACAGTTTAAAGGTAGTGTCGCGTACATATACGTACCTGACGATGGCTGAGCCCATTGCTCGTCGCCGGCGGCCTAATAATTGCACGGATGCTACATTATCACATTCCCCTTTGAACTCGGTCAGTGTCCATGGCGCGCGGATGCGATCACTGCACCTGCGACCAATAAATAGCACAGGACTGCCTCCAGCGAGGGCCGCCCTCCGCCCGCCCTCCGCCCGCCCTCCGCTCGCCCTCCGCTCGCCCTCCGCCGCGGATCTAATTAACATCGCGACGGTATGCTCTGATGGCACGCCGCTATTGCTGCATATTTATTGCGCTGCCAATTCAAAATGTACCGAATGTGGCCGTGGCCGCGCCAGCCTCCACATAAACAAGCATACAGAGAAATCTCGATTCCAAGTTAGCTCAAAGGAAGTGTGCCCGAACACAGAGTGGCAACGCGCAAGTGATACTTCGGTATCGTGAGCGTAAATAGGCTACGGTAACCGTTTCCCATCAGGTGGGCCGTATGCTTGTTTGCCACTCTTGTTGTATAAAAAAAAAATGAAAAATATGTTTTCATCTTAGGGGTAGACCAAGTAAAAGGGAACATACGTTGAAAAGGAAACCGAAGAGTTTGTTCCGCCGTTTCTTCTCCTGGCCGGTTGTTTTTCTTGGAAACGTTGGTAGCTTTAGTGTTTTATTTAGTATGTGCCGTTCAATAAGTGTTCCCTGTGTCCCTTGCATTGAATAAATAATTTAAGATTTCATAAAACCACTGGCCACCTTAGCCACAGGCAGCCGTAGCCACAGACTCGCCGCGCGAGGGCTCGTCGCCCGGCCATCGTTACACTTGATCAAATAATTGAATTATCATGCTAGCTCCAGTTGCTGAAATATCGTCTCAGAGATGTACTATAGATTACTTTATTTACAATAACAACAATTAATAATATTTACAAAGAACAGTTGAAACTAACTACTTACAGATAAAATATTTGTCCCAAATCGGTATCCCGAGGCAACGTGCCAAGAAGACTAGCAGCATTGCCACGCTGGATAGCAATGCTGATTCTCTGAGCGAGATATGTTCCAGCCCGCCTGTCACGAGAGGCCTCGACTAGACGGCGCGAGACCTCTTTAACAAGATGGTGAGCCTCAGGACCCCGAGTTTCAACCGCAAATGCAGCAAATATGTAACCTGACCCGAGACAGGCATACTTGCGGCGCTTGAGGCACTCCTGCTGAGCAGCAGCGGCGCCGGCCGCCACCGATGTGTCAGGAAGATGGGAAGGAGCCAGTGTATCGACACACGTAGCGTCCCACACTAAGGGCCGACCCATCCTCCATGGCATCAGAGACATACCGTCCGGCCTCCGGCCATCGCCGCGAGCGAGACCGACTGGTTCCAGCACAGCAGGCACGCCGGCGCTGACCAGAGCCCGGCGTATCAAGTCATTTATGGAGGAATGACGTGATATCCGGCCGGCACTGCTGATGCAGGATAGATGAACTTATATTATTATAATCCATTCGCGTCGAAGGACCCAACGGTGGGGCCGTAATGTTCAAGCGTCGCTAAAATCATTCAGTTTATTTAAACTTAGCCTCGGCCGACCTCCGATACCATCAGTATAATGGGATTCCCCTGATAATGTATTGTCACGGGCAGGATCAAACTTTGTGACGTAATCGCGAATTTAATTAAGAATTTCTTTATGAAATACATTTTTCTTTTGTACCACAAGGATGGCAAACAAGCATGCGGTCCGCCTGATGGTAAGCGGCTACCGCCGCCTATGGACACTTGCAACACCAGGGGCCGACCCTGCAGGAATCTTTTCACACCCTTCTTGAAGAAAATGTTAAGATTTCGCGGCCAATGCGAGTGTCCTGCGGCGGGCGTACTGCGATGGCGCCAGTAGGCGAGGTAGACCTCACCGCACTCCGCCGCCGAACACTAATTGCCACTATAAGTCCCTCTTCCCTACTCCCTCCTATCTTATGTATGAATTAATACTCTGTGTCCAATATTTTAAGCTCCTAACAATATAGCGCAGCAGTACGAGGGCCACATTTCGATAGGAGTGCGCGGCCAGCCTGCGGGGAGCGTGCTACCAGCCAATATCGCCCGCCAGTGTGTAGCGAGCGGTGATCGCTCCGTAATCTTTGAGCAACCTTAAAGCTAACACAAAAGCGTATTGTTTAGCAACGTGCGTCGTCATCGCCCGCCCGCAGCCGCATACAGCTCGCCTGCTAAATGCTACGCCGGCCGCGGGGAGGACGCACTTTGTATTGTATTCCACAGTGCTTAGACCCAATTTCGCTTGCGAGGTCGTGCGCGCGGCGGCGGTCCTCCGCGGCCGGTTGTTCGGCCCGCAGATGTTTTGTGTGTCGGTGACTCGTCACTATCGCGTACTAAAAACGTTTTTATTTTTTATAAAATTAATTGAATTCTTAATAACGTGGCGGCGGAGACATTTGTCATCCTGTCAGGGTTGTTATTACTTCGGCCCGGATTTATTATTGATTAGCCGCCCTCGACCTGCAACTCGCACCGTCACCCTGCGACCGCTGGGAAGCCAACCGCGCAAAAAATATATATGTACTTCCATTGGGATTTTTCAAGTACACCCATGGTTCAAGTATTTTAAGATCACCACGAGACACAATTTCCCATTCGGCCTTCCGTTCAATACAAGGAGAGCGCGCGGAGTCATTCACTCACTGTCACTCACTGAAGGCGGCTCTCAGCAGTCACGTTACGAGTACTCACATATGGCGCCGCTCAGTCTAACAAGTGCCGGGTAACACGGCCCTTTACTGCACTGGACGTTGATCAATCTAATGGTTCAGGGTTCTGCACAAACACGTACAACTGATTCCCTAGTACAACTCGGCACGTAGACTAATTAATATATAATATAATAATATATCCTCACGCATTCCCACAAGGGTCCCCGATGGGGTAGGCAGACGTTTATAGTTAGTACACACCCTCTTCCAAGCAGAGATATATTTTAGGTGCGAACGTGGCAGATAGCGAGTCCGGCGCCATTACTCAAGCACGACTATACACACGCCTTTAAATTTCTTCTGAAACTTTTCCTCTCGGTGCTTCTGCATTTAAGTTCAGGAAAACGCATTGGTACAGTCTGGATTCGAACTCACAATTTTAGTGTTACAGGCAACTACTGGAATAACTCGGCGACCAGGGACCCTAATTAATTGTTATTATGTATATATATTTATAGCTGACCTCTACACCGCGTAAGGAATACTCCTTAGTTCCTGAGATTTCGTGATGGGTGTGTTCACAAATGGGATCTCCTATATATATAGGTATATAGATAGATAACCACAACCCGTAGGTACTGGCCCACATATGGCCCACATATGGCCCACATATTGGCTTGTGAGGTGGCGCTGCACACTGGAGGGAACGATACAGTGCACATTCTCTTAAAATAATATGTTGCCGCAAGTAAGACCATGTGCTGAGGTATTATTGTAGGCGTTAATGTTACAACTTCACTGGAATTATTGCAGCATGTTCATGTTTAATTAGGTAATAATCCTGGCATGTACGGGCATGGAAGGCGAAGTCCTGTTTGCTAAAGCAAACTGTGCATGTTTGAGCACCCAGATGTATCTGCAGAGCAGGGGAGCTCCCAAAGCCCCATCTCGAAGCGAATGAACGAAAAATATAATAACATTTCTTTTTTAGATTATGAAGCTTTGCGCCTTGTAAAATTGTGAGCAACATCCATTTTTACAAAGGCTCTTATCGCGAGGCTAAAAAGCTTATCTTCTTGTATCGGGACCATTTCCGAACGAATAAGTCAAACAAATCGCTAAGCCTGGCTCGGGAGCCTGAAGGGACCGGACCAAACTTTGTGGAGTCGTTGCCAGCCGAGGGCGCGGCCAGAGACAGGCGCGTACATTGCTGGCCAAGCACTGCAACCATCGCGCGTGGGCCAGGGCGCGTACATTGCTGGCCAAGCACTGCAACCATCGCGCGTGGGCCAGGGCGCGTACATTGCTGGCCAAGCACTGCAACCATCGCGCGTGGGCCAGGGCGCGTACATTGCTGGCCAAGCACTGCAACCATCGCGCGTGGGCCAGGGCGCGTACATTGCTGGCCAAGCACTGCAACCATCGCGCGTGGGCCAGGGCGCGTACATTGCTGGCCAAGCACTGCAACCATCGCGCGTGACGCGTCAGGAGACGTCGTCGCGAAACCCAGTGCAACGCATGGAAACTTGAGACTAGCCATAGTCCCTTCGTTGTAGGTTTTACGAGTCATTTTGGACACTATTTACTGACGTGAAATTAGATACCTATGGTACATGTATACATATAATTATGTAAAGCGCGGCTTTCTATATAGGTAAGATAAATAGTGTTTGTCGAAGCGTCTTGCAGCAATTAGATCATTAGGTGATGGTAGGCGCCCCGCGGCCGCCGGTCACTGACCCCGCGCGGGAATGGGATACTCTCGCTGGAGCTTACATTGGTGACGTACGTACGCACAGGCGCACGTAACATTGGTGACGTACGTACGCACAGGCGCACGTAACTACAAACAATATTAACACAGCACCGAGCAATTCAACGAATATGTTACTAGGATTGTTTGGCTGTAATTATAGTTGTTGGTTAAGCTCAATAGATGGATGTCACAGTCATTATAAGCGAGCTATTGCACTTTTGGTTCATTCGTAATTATTTCATGTTTTTTTTACGAATTTTACATATTGAATGACCATAAATTGATAAATTACATTACGGAACTGATAAATTGGCCAATATTCGCACGAGCCAAGCTATGAACGTTCCTGCCCTGCTTGCGCAGGATGACAGGACTACTGCCATAGACTACTATCAATATACTAGACTACTGCTCGCTGGCTCGCTATGGTGACATCGCCACTAAATAGGTAAGCCCTGCCTGAAGCACCAGGCCCTTCACTGATATATTGTAAACCGTAAGTTTACAATATATCAGTCTCATAACATTATTAGAAAATCTCAGTCATCAATAAACTGCAACTGAAATAGCTCGATCCCTCAATCGAATGAGTGGACCGACGCCGACAGGAGTGACCACGGGCGGGTTTTATGGTACGCGAATTATAATTATGGTTTTTTAATTAAGATGTCATTTTTCATCGCTCCATCCACATTCGCCAGTATCTTCACACATGCTCGAAAGTGTGTGCAAGAAGAGGCAGAAGAAGACCCTGTTCCAACGAACTAGATCAAATCGATCGGACACTCAAGGACGGGAACGTCAATAGTACTAGAAACCGGCGAGCATGTATGAAGAGACCAGGAATGTGCACGAGGAGAAAGAGCCCAGAGAGAACTGGCGCTCTATTCTCTCCGCCTACCCCGTTAGGGAGTCGGGGCCATGATACTATGATGATGATAAAATCTTTGCAGGAACCCATCTGCGACAACGAGAAGCCTCGAAACGGATCTTGTGTGTGTTTGTCACACAAGGCCAGCAGCCGGTGTCAGATCAGCGCCGCGCTGGCCCGCTGCAGGCGGCTGCAGGTGGAGTTGCCCCCTGCCCCCCCCCCTGCCCCCCCTGCCCCCCCTGCCCCCCCTGCCCCTCCTGCCCCCCGCCTATGATACACACTTCGCGAAGAGATTAAACGCTAAATAATTCCCTGGCGAGCGGGGCGACTGCATCAAAGGGCTTTTGTGACCGAAGTAGGCGCGGCTAATGGATAAAGTAAAGGTACGTCTTTAAAGTGAATAGATTAGCCGCTCGCCGGCCGACGCCGGGATACGCTCGTTAGAGGAACAAAATGGGCCGGTTGATGCGAATTTGAATAGTCTGCGCTTGTGTGTAGCCGCTATCTGGGAATCAATTAATGCTTGAATTAGTTCATTAGCTCGCCGCTCGTTAGCCGCGCCTGCACGGACCGCTCCTTGCGCCCGTAGGCCGCGGGCAGGTCCCGGGTAGGCCGCGGGTAGGTCCCGGGTAGGCCGCGGGTAGGTCCCGGGTAGGCCGCGGGTAGGTCCCGGGTAGGCCACGGGTAGGTCCCGGGTAGGTCCCGGCGGGGCTCAATGGCCCGCGCGACTGGGCGACACCAACAGCCGTCAGCATGTACACATGCTCAGTTGGCATTCATACTTATTCTGTTTAGAAAGAGGGACGGACATCCTCACAAGCTGTAGCAATAGTAATAGTAGCGGGCCGAGGAGTAGAGGAGTAGAGGAGTAGAGGAGTAGGGGAGTAGAGGAGTAGAGGAGTAGAGGAGTAGGGGAGTAGAGGAGTAGAGGAGTAGAGGAGTAGGGGAGTAGAGGAGTAGAAGAGTGGAGGAGTAGGGGAGTAGAGGAGTAGAGGAGTAGAGGAGTAGAGGAGTAGAGGAGTAGGGGAGTAGAGGAGTAGAGGAGTAGAGGAGTAGGGGAGTAGAGGAGTAGAGGAGTAGAGGAGTAGAGGAGTAGAGGAGTAGAGGAGTAGGGGAGTAGAGGAGTAGAGGAGTAGAGGAGTAGAGGAGTAGAGGAGTAGAGGAGTAGGGGAGTAGAGGAGTAGAGGAGTAGAGGAGTAGGGGAGTAGAGGAGTAGAGGAGTAGAGGAGTAGGGGAGTAGGGGAGTAGGGGAGTAGAGGAGTAGAGGAGTAGAGGAGTAGGGGAGTAGGGGAGTAGGGGAGTAGAGGAGTAGAGGAGTAGAGGAGTAGGGGAGTAGAGGAGTAGAGGAGTAGGGGAGTAGGGGAGTAGAGGAGTAGAGGAGTAGGGGAGTAGGGGAGTAGAGGAGTAGGGGAGTAGAGGAGTAGGGGAGTAGGGGAGTAGAGGAGTAGAGGAGTAGAGGAGTAGAGGAGTAGGGGAGTAGAGGAGTAGAGGAGTAGAGGAGTAGGGGAGTAGAGGGCGGCAAGCACTGGGCTGGCGTCGGCCGCTTCCGTTGCACGCTTCCGTCCCAACATCCCAAGCGAGGACTCATTAGCTATGGACGCACTATTATAATAATGATGGCGCGTTCACGTCCCCACTGGCGGGACTACTGCCACTACTGCCACTACTGCCACTACTGCCACTACTGCCACTACTGCCAGTGTTGCCACCCGTATATATGATACTTGACAGTCACAATTATCTGTTAGCTCCGAACGATTCTAACAGATGGCGATATCTGTTGAGTGGATTGAGTGAGTATTTATTTACAATATACAGTCAAACCTAGATAAGATACATAAAGAGAGTTCAAGGGAGCACAATCTCATTCTCGCTTATAGAGGTTTCTCACTAAGCCGAGTTTCTCGCTAATGCAGGTACATGGGTAGCGTTTCTCTCTTATAGAGGTACGCAGCAATAACAAGTCACAGCACACACAAGTACGAATGTACTAATATATGTCATATGATCAAATTATGTGCATAATATGCACGACATATATTATACAAAAATTCAAGCACTATGTAATTTTATTTTATTTAAAACTTATTTACATTTTAAAAAAATCCTTCAATTTCAATTGGGTTTCTGTTTTAGTATTTTGATTGTTTTTCTCTAACTCATAAATTTTCCGGATGTCCGGATTCAAAAGCATTCACTATTTTAAGTTTATCACTTAATGACAGTACTTTAATTTTCCGTTTTGACATGATTCAGAACAGAACTTTCCTTCGCAATTGAGTAACTATAACTGAGTAATTCCGACAAACAGGACAACAGGACGGTACACAGGCACACGTGTCCATTCGAAATAAAAACAACCTTATTTAGTTGCACTAAATAGAATTTATTTTATTACTAAATTTTAAATTTATTACTAAATAGAATTTAGAAATTATGTTGAACACAGCCGAAGGACTTAAAAAAAACCGAAAATGATCAAAGAAAGTTTTATTTTAATAAAAGTTTTACAATTAAATTTTATTACTAATTAATATCTAAGTTCGGACGAGGTTGGTACCGAAGTGGGCGAGCGGGGCATCGCGAGGAGGCTCCGCAGGGCAAACCTGCTGCATCAGCATTCGCTGCAGTCACGTACGCCATTCGATTGACGTCATGGTCGTTTCCGTGGAAAGTGCATCGGTAGTCAATCTGTTCCTATGCAAGTTGTGCCAATGATGAAATACGCACAGATAGGCACTTCCCTTGTGTCCTTCGGGGGTAACATCTCAGGTTCGGCAGTACAGGGGTGTCGACGCTTTATAAGGATTGCAGCAATTATTACAGCTGCGCAGAGTAGGACTCCATAGACGGGTATGGTCGTGTGGTACAGGGTTGCGTTCACGTGGTCTAACTCTACTGGTTGTTGCATAAGAATCTTCTCATGTATGGCGTGTAGTCCTTTTAGGTTTATCGAGTTCAATTTGATGTGGGAAATCTCGTTGCTTCGATTGACTTCAGAATTGTATGGTACTTCGGTTATTAGCAGTGGCTGTCCTCTTATTCGATTGTTACTGTTGGTGATAGTAAATTCCTCAGTTCGTAGGAGGCATCCCAGGGGTATAGTAGCAAGATAGCTTCCATGTAAGGTGATAAACTCCTGCCGTCCGCATTGCAGTTCCGTTTTGGTAGGCTTTGGAAAGGTGAGAGTGTAGTGCTGGTCATCTAGCTGCTCCATTGCTTCTTTCTCGAGAGATATTTTGGTTGGCCGGCATGTGTCATCTAGAGATTGGTGCTTGATGATGTTCTGAATACAGTCTGGGCGTCCTCTTGGTAGGTGGTTGATGTCCTCTTCGCATAGACGTTGGCGATTAAACTTCGGGCATTCAGCCTCCATGTACATGAAATCTTTGTTATTGGTTGCGAGGAAGGGAAAAGGAGGGATAAAAGTTTGCATATACTTATTAGGGACCAAAGAGAGCTTATATAATTCGTATAGGCTAGGTGAAACAATCGGAATCTTGAAAACTATTACAATCCTTTTATCTGAATAGTAATACCCGGATTTTATTATGTTATAATATTCTCTCATATCCGCCTCTAGTACTTGTTCTTGCCCATATACTAATTTAAGTTTACTAGTCATATCCCTTAAGTTTACTATGCTTAACATACTATGGTGAGTGCTCGATGCACGTATAAAAGCTAAAGTATTCTCTATTCTAGTTAATTCTACATATATGTCCTCAGAATTCTCAGTTATTATCGCTAATAACTGGGCAAATTTTGCATATTTTAAAAGGCTGCTATCAGCATAAGCGACACTATCTAACATAAGTTGAAGACTACCATTAATTAATTTTTGATTCTCAGCTATTTTCGTTAGTAGAGTGGTATGTTGAGTCATCCAATCTTTATTAAGGCTAATATGTTCGTTTAACTCTGACAAGAGTTTGTTCTCGTTTGATTCTAGAATTTTAATTGCACTATCATAATGCTCGGCATCTGAGTGATCCAAATTACCGGTAATGCTTTTGACAAGAGATCCTAACCCGTCTATAAGACCTCTTTTAGTACGTATAATACTATCGGGTTCTAACGTGGCAAGTTGGTTGCGGGTTTTGGTCAATTTTGTAGTGAGATGGTTAATCTGTAGTTCATATAAAAGATACGTGTCATTGGTTAATTGAGTTTCAAACAGTTTAAGCTGTGATTCTACTGAGTTCAGTCTGTCTTCAATGTCAGTAAGGTCGATATATTGTAGGAAGGAATGGTAGTGAGTCACCAGTCTCGCTTGTCCGAGTTTGAAAGGAAGAACGCCAGGTCCATTGTCAAGGGGTTCAAGTCTTATCTCGTCTGCCAGAGTCAGATGGGCGATTGTCAGGAGGATCCTGCAACAATTTGGCGGACTTAGGCACACGTTTCATTCGAGATTTCGCGATAGGGCCCTTCTTCTTTGAAGTATATATGTGGATGGGGAGATCGGCTAATACTGTATCCTGAGTGTAACGAGTGGCGAGCTTATTTCTGTTAGCTAGGGGATTGGATATGAACACTTGTTGGTTCGGTTGGTATTCAACTTGGGGTTCTCTATCTTTATTCCTATTGGCAATTATGTTGGTGCGGTCAGCTAAGGTGAATTCGTTTAATCTTTCATATACTTTCATCATCTGATCTCTATGTGTTAAAATGTATTGTTGCAGTAAATGTTCGTTCATGTCTACGTCAAAAGGGTCTCTCGGGTCGAAATGTCCGCGTACTATGTCATGAGGCCTGCACTTTGTGAAGCTATGCACAGAACTGTTATATGCCAAGATGGCGTAGGGTATCAAGTTAATAGTTGGTTCGTCCTTTTGTCTGAGTCGTAATATTCTTATATGCTCTAGGAGAGTCGAGTGGAATCTTTCGATGATTCCATTGTCATTTGGGGAGTGAGCTAGTGTCCTATGGTGGTTTATTTTATGTAGTCTTGTGAATTCAGCGAATAATTGGTTCGTGAACTCAGTCCCATTGTCAGTTATTATTGTCAGAGGTAGTCCATGGTGAGTACTAAAAGTCAGAAGTCCTTGTAAAATGCTGACGGCGGTACCATCACGCAAATGATAGGCTTGTCCATACTTTGAGAACACATCTACAAAAGTCAAATATTTCTCATTATGTGCTGTAAATAGGTCCATATGTACTATCTCAAATGGCTTTGTGGCGGGTGGAACGGTGTTGAGTTGGGGTCTAATAGGATTTCTATCATATTTAGTCTGTCCACACACTGTACACTCGTTAATATATTTAGTGATTTCCTCTTTCATCTTGGGCCAGTAATATTTGTGCGAAAGCGCAAGATAGCATTCATTGATGCCTCTATGATTGGTCTTACCCTCATGATAACATTTAATAATTTCCTGCTGCCTCAAATACTCTTTAACGTCCTCTAGTTCTGTCTTTGCTAAGACCAGACTCATAGCGGAACTTTTGAAATTAGTTTGAATGATCGGGATGATAGAATACATTCCTAAGGTGGGTGTTATTTTAAGAGCAGTTTTAACCTTAGGGTTGACATATTCTTTAATGGCGTTAACTACATCTTGCTCTAAGTTTGATTCGGACACCTGGATAAATGTGCGAGTGTGTGTATCGAAAGGCTTGGTTGCTGTCGGTCGTCTTTTGATGTCTCCTACTATGGTCATACATATTTGTCGGTGAAATTTATTTAAGGGTTCGTCAGTAATAGGCACTTCAAGTATGGGGTTTTCGTCACTGGTATGGGCTGTCGCAGTTGTTGAACCTACTTCAGATGGTGCTTTGTCAGTAGGGTTAACTATCATTGAGTCTGTTTCTTCGTTATTAATTTCGATGCGGGACAATGCATCAGCATTTGTGTTGCACTTCCCTTTCTTGTAAAGTACCGTATAGTCGTATTCACTTAGCTTAAGTCTCCATCTGGTCAGTCGTGAGTTAGGCTCTTTAATATTCATTATCCATTGAAGGGGCTTGTGGTCAGTAATTATTTTAAATTTACGGCCAAAGAGGTAGGGTCTGAAATATTTTGTTGCCCACACTATTGCCAAAAGTTCTTTTTCGATGGTACTATAATTAACCTCACTGTCATTCAGGGTACGGGATGCATAACAAACTGGTTTATCTGAACCGACAGGTCCTTGGCTGAGCACGGCTCCTATTGCAAGATTGGACGCGTCTGTGGTCAAGATAAATTCTTTGTTAAAGTCGGGGTATTGTAGGATTGGGTCATTAGTTAGAAGAGTCTTGCATTTTTCAAAGCAGTCAGTGTAGTCAGTGTCAAAGGTAATTCTGTTAGATTTTTTTAGGCATTTGGTCATAGGTTTGGTTATGCGGGCAAAGTCTGGTATGAACTTCCTATAATATCCTAGTAGTCCGAGGAATTGTTTAATTTCCTTGGAGGATTTTGGCATAGGGTAGTTGTTTATAGCGGCTATCTTATCAGGGTTAGGTTTAATGCCTTCCCTACTGATAATATGTCCAAGATAGGCGGTCTCCAACTTTAGAAACTCAGACTTATCCATCTGGATTTTAAAATTAGATTCACGCAGCCTGTTAAATACTTTTTCTAGATTGATCATGTGCTCTTGCAACGACGTGCTAAAGACAATGATATCGTCAAGATACACTAAGCAGATCTCATTTTGCAAACCTCTAAGCACATTATCCATCACCCTTTGGAAGGTTGACGGAGAATTTTTTAAGCCCATGGGCATGCGCAAAAACTCAAAATGCCCGTGTTCTACGTTGAAAGCAGTCTTGGGGATGTCATTAGGGTGCATTTCCACTTGATAAAAACCTGATGCTAGATCGAGGGTAGTAAAATATTGGCACCTACCTAGCTTGTCAAGGACATCTGTTATATTAGGTATGGGATATTTGTCATCTATGGTCTTGTCATTTAGTTTACGAAAATCTACTACTAGCCTCCATTTTTGTTTGCCGGTTGCATCTATTTTCTTGGGGACCACCCATATGGGTGAACTCCAGGCAGAATCAGAAGGTCTGATAATACCCTGGTCCAACATTTTGTTAATCTGATCTCGTACTTCTTGACGGTGTATGAATGGATAGCGGTAGCTTTTCGTGTAAACTGGTAGTTCGTCAGTAGTCTTAATTTGGTGTTTAATCCTATTAGTAAAGGTCAAGGGCTCTCCGTCAATGTAAAATACATCGGCGTAACGTCCACATAAAGTCTCAAGATTTGCTTTTTCTTCGACATTTAAATGATCAGTGCGTAGTCGCGATAGAACTTCACTAACGCGAGTAGGGTCTTGGTCTATTTCCGTGCATTCAATATTGAACATGTCTATGTTTGTCACTGTGGTAACGCATTCGTGAATAATGCAGTTACATAAGGCTTGTTCACGAATATAGACATCACCATCGGGGCTATGCAACGGTATACTAATTAGTTTAGTCGTATTCCCGGGAATAATTTCTTGAGAGTTAGCTCTCTTACATTTATAACAAGACAGTGGTATGTGTGAGTGATCGGTCACTAAGAAGTTACTTTTCAGATCTATTTGAACTCCATCTAATAGGTCGAGACCTAACAATCCATCAAAGTGATTGTGGAATTTATAGACAAAGAGTTTAATTTCTTTTTGATCGTTAAATTCAGCAAAGTTAGGAATCGTTATAGAATAATCATGAGTACTTGTTACACGAGAGTTAGTTACTTCAAATGGGTCTATGTTCAATGATACATGTGGGAAGTATTTTTCTACGGCCTCGGGGCTAATGAATGATTGATTTGCCCCGGTGTCTACTAAAAGCTTGAGAGGAGGTTCGGATATCTGAATATACCTCAACTCTCTTTTCGATTGCAAATTGAGTTCTATTTTGGTTCGCGATTGGAACGACCTTTGGGAAAATCCGCTTCCGTCTGACTAGTCGATGGTCGGGGGCTTTCTATGGCATTAGTTGAGTCAGGGACTGGGGCACTGTCATAGTTGTACATGTCACCGTAGTCGGGTTCAGTCTGATTGTAGTCGTAGTAGTTATTATACTCGTAATATCCGTCACAAGGGTAGGAAATGTCATGGTAATAGTTGGGGTAGTAATACTCGTCATTGTCTACAGTCTCGTTAAAGTTCATCTCGCGGGATTTGAAATAGTTAGAAGGCGGCGGGTTTCCGAATTTACGCCAGTCGTGTCCTGCCATTGTGGGTGGAAGTGTCTTAGTCACAAAATGGCTGACGCCACTCATAGGTTTAGGACCAGTAGTCTGAGGGACATTCCGCGGGGTGAATCTAAACGCGTTCTGTTGGTTATAATTAGGTGGAGGTGCGCGGAACATTTGTTGCGTTCGGCTAGGCATACGCGGTTGATAAAAACCCGGGGGAGTAAAACTAACCTGCTGTGAGTGCTGCGGCACCATCGGAGGTCTCTGCCAGCTAGATTGGGGTTGCACAAAGTTAAAAGATTTATGCATGGCAAAAGGAACCGATGGAGGAACCTTTTGTGACACAAAATTTTGTAGCTGCTGTTGTGGCGGTGCCGACGGTACGGCCCTTTTGTCGAAGTGCTCATTACGCTGTTGGAGATACACGATATTCAACTCTTCTTGGACAAATTCCAGTGCCTTTTCAATTGTTACGGGTCTCATGCAACGAATACGGGACCCTAAAGGTTCCTTTAGACCTCTCACGAAAGATTGCATTGTAAGTTTTCTGTATAAATCACGTTTAGCTTCTATCGTAGTACTAACAGATTCATGCAGGGTTACGTACGTCATGATTGTACTAAAAAGGTTCTGGCATTTGTCATAAAATTCAATGGGGGTGCTGTTTCCTTGACTAAGTAAAGATAAGTCGTTGTATAACGCTGTCTCGTCTCTCTGGTCGGAAAAATTGTTAATAAGGGCGGTACGGATCCCTTGCCAACTCTCGGGTATTCCATTCGAGTTGATAGTCCGCGCAGCATTACCAGTAATTTTGTTCAGTATACCGTTAATTAGGCACAAGTTATTTAATTCTGCGCCCGGCTCGATTCTCACATATGATAGCACAATTTGATCGCATATACGAATAATCCGCGTGAGGACATTTGGATTACCATCAAATTCCGGCACGGGGCGTAAAGCCTTGTATATCGTGTCGGGGTCCATGTCTATATTACCACAATTAAAAAGTAAATCTAAACCTAAGCTATTCCCTGATTCCAGAGATTGAACACCACGATTTAAGTCTAATTTCGTATGCCTACTAATCTGTCTTGAAGAGACAGCTTTTCCTTAATTTTCCCCGGATAAAAAATTTTGAAAGGAGGGGATTTTCAAGGAAGCAACACAATACAAATATTCAAAGTACTTACAGAATCATTTTCTCGTTCCACTGAATTTCAAGTGAGTCCTCGGCCGCGTACCAACCAAGTTCGGATCTCTAGATAAGGTACTTGATAGTACGAGCAATGCGGAGTACCGGATAGCGATTTTGGAAATCCAATTTTAACGCGCTGCTTCTAGATATCCTACCGACTGCGCCAATTATGTTGAACACAGCCGAAGGACTTAAAAAAAACCGAAAATGATCAAAGAAAGTTTTATTTTAATAAAAGTTTTACAATTAAATTTTATTACTAATTAATATCTAAGTTCGGACGAGGTTGGTACCGAAGTGGGCGAGCGGGGCATCGCGAGGAGGCTCCGCAGGGCAAACCTGCTGCATCAGCATTCGCTGCAGTCACGTACGCCATTCGATTGACGTCATGGTCGTTTCCGTGGAAAGTGCATCGGTAGTCAATCTGTTCCTATGCAAGTTGTGCCAATGATGAAATACGCACAGATAGGCACTTCCCTTGTGTGTAGGCAACGTAACAAGGTACAATATTGATGAGAAAACAATACAAAAACAATGGTAGCAAGTTCCATGAAAGTTAAGAAAGAGTAATAAAATAGCAGATGTTAAATTTGTAATTGGTTTTGTCATTTGTTCCTAAATAATAAAAATAAATAAAGCTCGACTGTCGCTTATAGAGGTATAGATAAGTAGCAGTCTCACTTACGGAGGTCCATGAGAGGGAAAAACTACTCTCTCTTACAGAGGTTTCTGTTTCTCTAATAGCTAATACAGGTTTTGGGAGCTTTAAATGACGGGTCTTGACTATTACTCTCACTTATAGAGTTTTCTCACTTATCCAGGTTTGAATGTATAATAAAAACCTTAGCCACATCAACGAGCAATGGCATCCCTAGGTACTGCGCTCGTTTACTGCACCAATTATACTAGGTAAATTTTAACATATTTAATGAATACGTCCACATTGCACGACACACATGAATACGTAATTGTGTGTGTGCGTGTGTCGTGCGCAGTAAGGAGATGCAGCCGAGGCACGCCCGCCCTGGAGTACAAGTAACCCTTAATTTGAGCCTCGCCGCGGCGCCCACTTACCTCATAACAACCCACCGATTCGTTTTAATCCAAAGCGTCTCAGTGAACATTCAAGACGCCATCATGATCATTTTAAGCGACGATTTATCATTTTACTAGGGACAATCCGCCATACGGCATACCGTCCGACTATTTTAAAATCCAATATAGATTTTAAATAATTATATTCTATACTAGCTGTCCCGCCCAGCTTCGCCCGGGTGAAAAAGTAAAAACAAAACAAAACAAAAATGCGTCGTGAGACGGTGAGTTCACAAATGCGATCTCCTATATATATATACACACACAATATCACCCACTCGCCTGCATCGCCGCATCGCCGAGTACGCCCTTCGTTTACCAGGAGCCAGGAGAACAGCCCACGCTCGTATTTGCAAAGGCTCCTTTTAGTGAGCGCTACCATAGACCTACCTACTGGTTGGCAAGAGTTCTGTCGCCTTGTCTGTAGTTCGTGTACCTATGTAGTTATAATGAGCGGTCAAGCAATGTGCAAGGTGCAAGGTGCAAGGTGCAAGGTGCAAGGTGCAAGGTGTATTAGCGTAAGTAATGTGAGCAGTGCGCCGCACAGGTCATCGACCCTCCAGACGCCCTATTGGCCAAATAACGCCGCTCGCCAAAGGTCCTCCCGCTACTGTCACACGACTTTGGCTAAATATTGGAAAAGCCTGTAAACACCTCTTTCAATGGCTCGCACCGAGTCCCAAAGCTTTCATTCAAACTTTGGGAAGTTCGCTTTTGAAACAAATTCCCTATTAAACATTCGATCCATTTAGAATATTTCGTCAAATTCAAGTTTCCTTCTACTTCTATATTCAATTACATTGAATTAACGTTAACAAACACAGACGGTGACGCTTTTACAAGATTACAAGGTTGATTAAGTTCCATTGAACCAAATGTAATCCTTACACGGCTGCTGTCCCTCAGCGTGCGAAAGGGGATAAACTTGTGCTGACCACACGTGTATCCCCTTGTTGTGTACACACACACACACACACACACACACACACACACACGCACACACACACAGCCAGCTCAGCGGGCCGTGTGTGCGCGCGTCATCGGTCACGTGGTCCCGCGAGAGCCGGCGCCACTGCACTTATCGCCGCTAACTATAACTGGCTTTAGGTCAGTACTCATTACACAGCCAGCGGACAACACTAACCCCACACCCAGCGCCGCCCGTTCTCCTCTCGGGTGACTCGCGCGACCGAGCATCTTTCCTTTTTGTTCAACCTCAATGTTTTTTACGTTCACTGGCTCAAAAATAAAAGTCAAAAGTATTCATACAAAACTTGATATTTATTATGTAACAAATACTGTCCGTAGCAACAACGATAAACGAGTGCGTCACATGAACACGTCCACATCGTGCGCGAGCGTCCGTAGCGCGCTCTCGTCCTCGAACGTGACCACCTTGCCCCCCGCCGGCCCTCCCCCTCCCCCTCCCGCTGCCCCTCCCCCCGCCCCTCCCCGGCCTGCGCTCGCCCGCCCCGCGCTCAGCTCCAGCAGCTCGCCGCCCGCGGTGCTCAGGTTGAACTCACTCAGACTCCGCGGCACAAAGTACTCCACGCACCTGACCGAGTCGCCGGCCGAGCGCCGCGCGGGCGCGTGCCGCCGGAAGGCCAGCGCGCCGACGTCGGGGCACTTGCGCCGCGGCAGGCTGTTGTACTTGGGCGCGGCCGAGGGGGCGGCCTCCACGCGGAAGGTCACGTGAGGGCGCGCGAGCGCGCGCGCTCGTCAGGAGTCCCAGGGGGCGGAGGGCGCGGCGGAGGGGGAGGGCGCGAGGGAGGGCGAGGGCGAGGGCGCGGGCCGCGAGTGCACGGCGCGCGCGCGCGGGCCGCAGCGCGCCGCCACGCCGCGGGCGGCCGCGCGCGCCGCGTCCTGCGCCAGCTCGAAGCACATGGCCACCAGCACGATGCCCACCAGGATGTAGGCGCAGCACGCGCCCACGGCCGCGTCGCCGGCGCCCTGGCCGCCCCGCCCGCCCGGCCGCAGCGCCCCGAAGCCGATGGTGGCGAGGCTCGCGAACGAGAAGTAGCACCCGTCGACGAACGTCCACTTCTCCGTCGTATGAAACACGACCGTCCCTAGCGCCACGTAGGACGCGATCGGCAGTAAGCTCAGCGCGATCGGCACCCGCGCGTGGTCCCGACACGTCCGGCGCGGGCCCCCGGGGCGGAAGCCGTCCAGGTCGAGCGCGGCCTGGAAGGGCGTGCGGCCGCGCTCGAGCTTGGCGGCGGGCGCGGGGCGGGGCGCGGGGCGCGGGGCGGGGCGCAGGCGCCAGTACAGCGCGCGGAAGTGCCGCGCCAGCGCCGCGCCGATGGTGGACAGGTACACCATGACGATGGGGATGCCCACGCACGCGTAGGCCACGGCCACCAGCTTGCCGGCCGCCGACTGCGGGGTCACGTCGCCGTGCCCTGCGGCGGCACGAGGCGCCCGCTCAGTGCGCTCAGGGCGCTCAGGGCGCCTCGTGCCTCACGCATCGAACGTTTCGCGAGAGTATCATAATATGAACGACGGTCGAATCTGATGCGGAGCGGCTAGAGTAACTTTGAGCGTAAGTTTGGCTCCGATATAACCTCGATGCCGACGGGTCAGTATACAGATCGCCTACAGTACGGCACGTGAGCCCGCGTGGGTGCATACGGCCGCTCGTTCGGCTCGCTGGGAGCACGCGGGCGGACCGCAAATCGCGGAGTACCCTCGCCGAATGCGAAATGTATTCAATTGACCGATGGGAAAGAATGAAAAAAGCTTTGTTGGCACATTAGAGAACTTCAGCGACAAAGTTATTCATCGTTTCATATTACGCTTTGCGAGATGCTTCCACGTCGATCCCTAAAAGAGCCGTGCGCTCCGCGTTAATAATGTTAGTGCGACCTCACCGATCGTCGTGATGAGAGTGAGCGCGTACAGGAAGCTGGTGGAGAAGGTCCAGCGGTAGTCGTCGTGGTCGCCGCCGAGGCGGCTGTCGCGGCCCAGCGACTGCACCAGCACCTTCTGGAACTCCAGCAGCTCCTTGGCCGCCAGCTTGGTCCAGTTCTCCTGCGACAGCGCGGACGACAACGGGACTCGTTACTGCGGCCTAGCGATCACCTGCGCCTTACGAATCCCAAGGATGATCATATTGATCGGTCGGAACTTCTACTTAGTCATCCTTTTAATGACGAACTGGTGAATAAAATAATGACAAACTATAATACTTGACTTTTTTTTATATATATGATTTTGTAATCCAACACACATCACCCCTCAAGTTAGGCAATAGCCAGCATCGATTTAAGGTTTACAGGAATCGTTGCTGCACCTACAGTTGCAGATGCGCGTCCTCCTCACAGGAAGAACGGCCTATTCCCGGGAGCGGCGCTCGGCACGGGAGAACAGCATAACTCGCTCAGGAGAAGCGATGTTGACACATCTCACCGTGTTCGATGACTCTCTTAATGGAGAAGCTTTTCAATGGTGTCCGACGGCTAGCATGCATGGCTCGTCGAGAGATTCAGGGCTACGTGCGCCTCGCACCTTGTAGAGTATGTTGAGGTCCTCGGTGATGGCCCAGAGGCGCTCCACGGTGGCGTGGCGCAGCTCGGCGGCGGGGCGGGCGGGCGCCGTGCCGCCCTCCAGCGCCAGGAACAGGAAGCCGCCCAGCAGCGTGTAGCTCAGCACCAGGAAGCACACGGCCACGCACGTCAGCGGCGAAGCGCGGCGCCGGTGCGCGCAGCGGCAGCACGCGCCGCCCTCCCCGCGCCCGCCCTCCGCCCAGCCGCCCTCGGCCCGCCCGCCCTCGGCCCGCCCGCCCTCGGCCCGCTCGCCCATCGCCGGCGCGATCACCGAGCGCGCGGCGCGCGACCTCCGCGGTGCCTCCCCCTGCTGCTCATCCTACGCGCCTGCCGTCGCCCGGCCCTCCGACCTGCAACAGCGGGCACATTGCATGCCGCCTGTAGAGAGGCCTTCGTCGAGACTCGAGCTCAGGGCGCAGGGCGGTCGTCCGGGCCCCCTCGCCGAGATGGAATACATCATCGCCGCGGCGAAAGTCCATCTACAAACTACAGATTTATGCTGCCTTATGGAGATAAGCCCGCGCTCGCTGCTCGAATAACGCCAGGATTTGTGGTTACATACATTATCGGGCCCTGAATACATCTGAGCCCCGTAACGCGCGCCACTCCATAAATAATGCACGGCAATTATGTTTGTTTGTGGACGGAATTTAATTTGGTCGTGCATTATTAGCGTTTAGTGCCGACAGCGAAGTGTAATTCATAAGCAAATGCTGCCCTGCCTGCCCCGCCTGCCCTGCCTGCCCTGCCTGCCCTGCCTGCCCTGCCTGCCCTGCCTGCCCTGCCTGCCCTGCCTGCCCTGCCTGCCCTGCCTGCCCTGCCTGCCCTGCCTGCCCTGCCTGCCCCGCCTGCCCCGCCTGCCCTGCCTGCCCTGCCTGCCCTGCCTGCCCTGCCTGCCCTGCCTGCCCCGCCTGCCCCGCCTGCCCTGCCTGCCCTGCCTGCCCTGCCTGCCCTGCCTGCCCCGCCTGCCCCGCCTGCCCTGCCTGCCCTGCCTGCCCTGCCTGCCCTGCCTGCCCTGCCTGCCCCGCCTGCCCCGCCTGCCCTGCCTGCCCTGCCTGCCCTGCCTGCCCTGCCTGCCCCGCCTGCCCCGCCTGCCCTGCCCAGGCGGCTGCCCGTCCTCTACTTGGTAATATCTGCAACAATTATGCTGTGGATGTTTGATGTGGTTTACATAATAACCTAATATTGTCTAGCTATAGTTCTTAACTCTAACTTAAGTCTCAATATGTAACTTTTATGTCCCAATAAAGAAAAGAAAAACTATGGTTGATAACCATACTCCTTCGTGCATGGAATGTATAACCATACTCCTTCGTGCATGGAATGTATAACCATATCATAATAGTATGTTCCAGTGTAGGCACGCGCTTAACGCTACGTTTACGTAACGCTCCGCTACTACGCTTACGCTAACGAAGCACGTGTGCGCCGGCCCGTGTGGTGTACTCAGGCCGGCACACAATATTTCGACACTGCTATGAAGGTTATAAAACAGTACTTATAAATTGATATTTCTCGTAGATGTAAAATTTTGTGAACGATCAAGAACAGTTAGAGTATTACCGATACCAGGCTCAGTAGCTTCCACAAAATACTTAGTTGGCACCGGCAATGTTGAAACCACAAGCTACTCTCGAATGTATGATAGATTGATATCGGAAAAGAGAATATATGTACATAGATAGATATACTAGCCGTGGCCCGCGGCTGCAGCTGCGCGTACATTTTGATATTATTACGACGGAAGGTTCTGGAGGGCTTGCCGTGTGAAAGCCATGCCAAACAACAACACTTAGCCGGAAATATAGACAAAAGGATGCAATTAAGAAAGGACGTAAACAACTTGTTTACGTCGCCCGGCCATTGTTCTGCGGATGCATTCCCACGGCAATTCAACGAACATCTTAATGGCGGTCTAGAGCCTTCCACTGAATTCTAGTATATCGTGCCGGTGCCATATATAAGGCGGTACCCGATGGGCACGGGCAGTCAGAGTCAGAGTTAGTTAGTGAGTTCAGTTGAGAGAGTCAGTTCAGTCCGTTGAGTTCAGTGCGAGTGATCACAAGTGTTTTATCAGTGACTATAGTGAGTGTACAGTGTTAGTGAAGTGTTTCAGTGTCTAGTGTTTACTGTGTTCTACTGTTACTGTGTTGTAGTGTACACAGAGTAGAATTGTTTCAGTACCTAGGGTTTACTGTGTTTTACTAGTACTGTGTTATAGTGATAGTGTACTGATTTATCGTACAAGTTTCCGGAATTATTCAGTGTAATAGAATAAAGTGTCGTTAAAGTGCATCAACCGGCTATCATTAAATTATCCCGAACCCCAGCTCGTAACAATTGGTGTCAGAAGTGAGGGATAATTATGCCGGTTCTACCAAAAGACGACACTCCGGGTCCAACCCAAGAAATGCAGCAAGAGCAGCAGGCTGCGGAGCCGACGGCCACTGGCGATGCTGGGAATGCACCGCCAACGAATCCTCAAGTTCCGGCTACCATGGACGTAGCTGCAGTC
This sequence comes from Drepana falcataria, assembly GCA_945859725.1. Taxonomy (NCBI): domain Eukaryota; kingdom Metazoa; phylum Arthropoda; class Insecta; order Lepidoptera; family Drepanidae; genus Drepana; species Drepana falcataria. The sequence continues at coordinate 59,022 of OX243941.1, read as the reverse complement.
ATAGCCTTGCTGCAGAAGATGGCTCGACGTCAGGAAGAGTATTGGCGACGTCAGGAAGAGCAGACACAACAGCTTCTAGAGCTGCTGAAGTGCGATAAGGAAGTGCAAGTGCGACGTCAGGAAGAGCAAGTGCGACTTCAGGAAGAGCAAGTACAACTTCGGGAAGATCAAGTGCGACGTCAGGAAGAGCAAGGGCAACTTCAGGAAGAGCAAGTGCGACGTCAGGTAGAACAAGTGCAAAGTCAGGAAGAGCAAGTGCAACCTCAAGAAGAGCAAGTGCAAAGTCAGGAAGAGCAGACACGACAGCTTCAGGAGCAACTGAAGCATGATAAAGAGGAACAAACCCATCATTTTAAGGAGCTGACTGTTCATGTTGGAAAAGAAATTACGGCAGTCAAAGAAAAGGGCTACCTGCAGTTTAATTGTCCAGATAGAGCAAGTCTAGACAGGACCATGATAGAGGCCAGGACAACGAGGAGGCTTGCTGGTTTTGGAGGAGCCCCAACAATACCGAACTCTCCAATTTCTGTGACGGATTATGCGGGTGACGGGCGCATGAGAATGAACGGCTTCTGCGGCCACAAGAGGCAATTCGGTCAACAGAAGTCTGAAAAGATGAAGACGCGCTATGACGGAAACATCAACAATCCTGGATTCGGCAGGGTATCCCTGGTGTGGCTTCACCATCCAGTACGGAAGAAAGGAGTATCTACGAAGCTACGAGCAAGATGGGATGGACCCTACCGGGTTGTCACTAGGATCATCGATGTGATATACCGGATACAAAAGGGACCACGAGGAGCTCCGAAGGTCGTCCACGTCGATAGATTGGCGCGCTACCATGGGTTTAACGATGCTCGGGACGAGCATGTCTAAGGAGGGGGCAGTGTTACGACGGAAGGTTCTGGAGGCCTTGCCGTGTGAAAGCCATGCCAAACAACAACACTTAGCCGGAAATATAGACAAAAGGATGCAATTAAGAAAGGACGTAAACAACTTGTTTACGTCGCCCGGCCATTGTTCTGCGGATGCATTCCCACGGCAATTCAACGAACATCTTAATGGCGGTCTAGAGCCTTCCACTGAATTCTAGTATATCGTGCCGGTGCCATATATAAGGCGGTACCCGATGGGCACGGGCAGTCAGAGTCAGAGTTAGTTAGTGAGTTCAGTTGAGAGAGTCAGTTCAGTCCGTTGAGTTCAGTGCGAGTGATCACAAGTGTTTTATCAGTGACTATAGTGAGTGTACAGTGTTAGTGAAGTGTTTCAGTGTCTAGTGTTTACTGTGTTCTACTGTTACTGTGTTGTAGTGTACACAGAGTAGAATTGTTTCAGTACCTAGGGTTTACTGTGTTTTACTAGTACTGTGTTATAGTGAATAGTGCTATAGTGATAGTGTACTGATTTATCGTACAAGTTTCCGGAATTATTCAGTGTAATAGAATAAAGTGTCGTTAAAGTGCATCAACCGGCTATCATTAAATTATCCCGAACCCCAGCTCGTAACAATATACTAGCCCTGGCCCGCGGCTGCAGCTGCGCGTACATTTTGATCCACTGGTCAAACAACTGAAATTGTATTTGTGTAATGAAACATTATACACACGCCGACGGGTGGAAGGCTATTTGTTTTAAGCGACATTTTGGACAATATTGTGGTTACATATTCGGATCCAGCGCTTTTTTTTTTGTTTGTTTGTTTTGGCAACAAAACCAGAAGCGACATTTATCTTGGAAGTCATCATTGATTTTATAGTGACATGAATACCAAATGTTTTGAGCAAGAAAGATCTCCGATCTCTGTTGGCGAAAAATCTAAGCGAAATGCAAGACTTCACAAATAATTTTAGTAAGTAGGTAGGTAGGTAGGTAGGTAGGTAGGTAGGTAGGTAGGTAGGTAGGTAGGTAGGTAGGTAGGTAGGTAGGTAGGTAGGTAGGTAGGTAGGTAGGTAGGTAGTCCTTAACATAACAATGGCGCACCGAAGTAATTAAGCTACGTTGGTAATATATTTGACGGATTTATAGTAATAAGTTCTTAAAAATTATTTAATAATGTGGTTTCCGGCAGCTTGATGTGGTTCGTGATGTTTTAAGGGAAAATTATACCTCCGTGAAAAGAAGACTTCTCGCGGTGATATTGATGCAATAAACGCACAAAGAAGTTAATCTGTTCGCGTTGTGATTTTGGCTCTCCACCGAGGACCTATTCACGAACGTGTGTTTTAAATAGTTTTCGTTCGAAGAAGCGTTCAAACCAACGAACTGTAATTGTATAATACATAATGTATTTAAAGTATAGAACTAACACAAAGTGGCTACATAGGTACAGCTGAGCACCAGCTTCAGGTTCAACGGACGGCGTGATCAGGGGAGGAGGTGTCAATGACAACCTGACAAATACGCACTGATGGGTGGATAAATATAATTAGCGGCGCTGCGAGCGCGGAGCTTGGCAAAGTACATCTTCCGCTATCATTAATTGTTGGGCGGCGGGGGGATAGGCGGGGGGATAGGCGGGGGGATAGGCGGGATTCCGCCACCAAGGGATGATGACGTCTCTCGCCGGGCGAGGGCACAGCACGGGGCGCACGGCATGCCAATACTATTGTTACGAGCTGGGGTTCGGGATAATCAATGATAGCCGGTTGTTACACTTAAACGTCACTTTATTCTATTACACTGAATAATTCCGGAAACTTGTACGATAAATCAGTACACTATCACTATAGCACTATTCACTACAACACAGTACTAGTAAAACACAGTAAACCCTAGGTACTGGAACACTTCTACTCTGTGTACACTACAACACAGTAACAGTGGAACACAGTAAACACTAGACACTGAAACACTTCACTAACACTGTACACTCACTATAGTCACTGATAAAACACTTGTGATCACTCGCACTGAACTCAACTGACTGACTGACTAGACTCTAAACTGACTAACTCAACTGAACTCACTGTGCCCATCGGGTACCGCCTTACATATGGCACCGGCACGATATTCTAGATATCGGTGGAAGGTTCTAGACCGCCATTAAGATGTTCGTTGAATTGCCGTGGGAATGCATCCGCAGAACAATGGCCGGGCGACGTAAACAAGTTGTTTACGTCCTTTCTTAATTGCATCCTTTTGTCTATATTTCCGGCTAAGTGTTGTTGTTTGGCATGGCTTTCACACGGCAAGCCCTCCAGAACCTTCCGTCGTAACACTGCCCCCTCCTTAGACATGCTCGTCCCGAGCATCGTTAGACCCATGGTAGCGCGCCAATCGATCGACGTGGACGACCTTCGGAGCTCCTCGTGGTCCCTTTTGTATCCGATATGTCACATCGTTGATCCTAATGACAATCCGGTATGGTCCATCCCATCTTGCCTGTAGCTTCGAAGATATTCCTTTCTTGCGTACTGGATTGTGAAGCCACACCAGGGATCCCTCGCTGAATCCAGGACTGCTAAGGTATTTGTTACAACCGGTCTTCATCTTTTCCTTAATTGGCCTGATATCGAGATCCTTTCGTTGCGCTGTTCGTAACGCTTCCTTCCAATCATTTGTTCGCAGCATTCTAATGGGTACAGTCTCTTTCATTTCTTTCCTTGCACAATGTTTGCAGTCATCTGAGCAAGATCTTCTTGATAATGCGTCTGCGTTTCCGTGAGATTTACTTCTGTCGTAGGCTTGAGAGTTCAATAGTCTTGGGGCTCCTTTAAAATCATCCGCTACTCGCCACGTAGCCCTTGCTTTTATGTTGGTCCCGTCTCGGCTTGCTCTATCTGGGCAGTTAAATTTCAGGTGGCCTTTTTCACCACAATGGAAGCACCGAGGACTAAATTTCGGTCGACTATCTCGGATAGGTGTTATCACTTCCCGGATTCGATGGGACCGATAATCTTGACGTGCTGCCTCAACTTCCAGGGCATGAGCCAAAGCATCCTTGAGGCTTTCGTGATGTCCAAGCCTGACAGCGGCTCGTATTTCCAGGTCACGTATTCCGTCGATGAAAGCTTGGACCAGGTATCCTGCTATGAACGTAGGCGCTGACTGGTACGCTTTGCGTACAAGCTTCTCGATTTCCAGAGCCCATTGTTGTAAGTTTTCCCCGCTACGTTGGGTTCGGTCCTTCAACTGGGCACGAAATACGTGCTCCAAATGTGCATCACCGTAGCGAGACTCCAAAGCTTCGAGTAGTTGTTCATAGGTCACATCCTTCCCAACGGCTTCCAATATGGTTAAGGCCTGATCACGTAGTCCCAGTGTGAGCGCAGTCAGAGCTTGTGCTTCATTCCATCCGTTGGCTTTAACAACAGCTTCGAACTGGACTTTGTATGCTGACCATGAAGATTTTCCATCGAATGGCGGCACTTTAAATCCTCGCATCGAGAATGTGGTTACCGGAGCAACAATGCCTTTTCCGGATGTCAGGGCCCCCAACGTCTTCTGTATTACGGCTATCTGGGCTTCAATTTTGTCAATCCTGTTCTCGACGTCTGTTATGCGAGTCTCCTGATGTTGCACCTTTTCTTTGACTGCCGTCAGTTCTTTTCCAATATTCACACTCAGCTCCTTAAGAAGGTGAGTTTGTTCCTCCTTATCATGCTTCAGTTGCTCTTTAAGCTGAAGGGCTTGCTCTTTTTGATCTCGCATTTGCTCTTTCTGATCTCGCATTTGCTCTTCCTGACGTCGCTCCATCCCTTTCAGCAACGCCATGACTGCAGCTACGTCCATGGTAGTTGGAACTTGAGGATTCATTGGGGGTGCATTTCTAGCATCGCCAGTGGCCGTCGATTCCGCAGCCTGCTGCTCTTGCTGCACTGCCTGGGAAGGACCCGGAGCATCGCGCCTTTGAGTTGCCTCCAATTGGCGCCCTTGACTCCTAGTACGAGTTCCCGGAGTATCGTCTTTTGGTAGAACCGGCATGATTATCCCTCACTTCTGACACCAATTGTTACGAGCTGGGGTTCGGGATAATCAATGATAGCCGGTTGTTACACTTAAACGTCACTTTATTCTATTACACTGAATAATTCCGGAAACTTGTACGATAAATCAGTACACTATCACTATAGCACTATTCACTACAACACAGTACTAGTAAAACACAGTAAACCCTAGGTACTGGAACACTTCTACTCTGTGTACACTACAACACAGTAACAGTGGAACACAGTAAACACTAGACACTGAAACACTTCACTAACACTGTACACTCACTATAGTCACTGATAAAACACTTGTGATCACTCGCACTGAACTCAACTGACTGACTGACTAGACTCTCTAAACTGACTAACTCAACTGAACTCACTGTGCCCATCGGGTACCGCCTTATATATGGCACCGGCACGATATTCTAGATATCGGTGGAAGGTTCTAGACCGCCATTAAGATGTTCGTTGAATTGCCGTGGGAATGCATCCGCAGAACAATGGCCGGGCGACGTAAACAAGTTGTTTACGTCCTTTCTTAATTGCATCCTTTTGTCTATATTTCCGGCTAAGTGTTGTTGTTTGGCATGGCTTTCACACGGCAAGCCCTCCAGAACCTTCCGTCGTAACACTATGTTATCGTAGATTTTATTGCCTTTGTGGTAAAGTATATAAGTTTACTTGTAGTTAAGTGGCTTCAGCACCAATGTAGGCTATAGCCTGTAAGAAGATAATAAATAAATAACAAAATAAATACAGAGTAAGGGCTATCTGATACTCTATGCCTGTATACCTTTGTAAATATTACCTTGATATTACAGTATATACTTGTCTATATTCTATAATATATCACAATAAAAAAATAATAAAAATATAGTAAGTCATGGTGGTCGAGTGGTTCGAGTAGTTGTTTGCGACAAAAAGATCGCAAGTTCGAATCCCGACTGTACCCATGAGTTTTTCTGAATTTTATGTTATTCCATTGCTTTACACTACCGAAGTCAATAATTTATAATTAAGTCAAAAATACCTACAGTCAGAAGATAATTTATTTATTTATTCAGGAATAGAAAACACAGTTATAATTTACAAATAAATGCACGACAATGCCTGCAGTAGTATAAAACTGCGTCGCAGACATTAACACTAATCCCCAGAAGGAGATGTTACAGAGTTCCTGGTTGACGCAATTAAAGGGAAACTTTCGTACGTAATTGTAATAAGTGAGCGAAAGCCGTATTGGTAAGATAAAGGAAACCCGAACCGTAAGAGTAGAACCTCAGAATACGTACTATACATAGTACGTATTCTGAGGCACCTACTACGCGTACACCTCACTAATAAACAAATGAAAAGGCTTAGACAATGGTACCCGGCATATCTAGCATTAGCTAGCTATGACCTAGTACACAAATATATAATAACGTTACGAACAATTGCACGAACACGATATTCACACAACTGATTTTATTTTTTTTAAACAACCTATACTTAATAGGTTGTTTAAAAAAATAAAATTAAATAATGTTGGAATTCATCCATAATTCATAATTGCCTTAAAATCCTTGATAAAAAAAATCCCACAAGTACGATGCAGGCCGCCATCATAGTAGAAATATTATTATATATTTAGCTTAAATAAAATATTAGATATATGAATATTGCAGCTACCGCCATGCGCCGCCGTGTACTACTAAGTACCATGTACTAAGGGCAACGGTACACTGGTCTTGTAACGGTAGGTATCAATGGTAAACTGATATGCACAACTTTCAGTAAATGTACCACGGAAGAACTTGCCTATTTTAAAAAAAAAAATCATTTTTATTTAAAGACGGCGACGGGCACATTCCTTGTCCTCGCGTCGACACTTATTCAAATGTGTTGTGAACTGTGGCCGCATTAGCACCGCTACCTAGCCCGCTACTACGGCTTAAGGTATAAACATAATAAATCCATGTAGTCTATGAAATCAATCATTGTGATTAGTTCTTTTCGTCACAATCGTTAGTCATGGAATGTAATATACCCGCAACGATTGACACAGTGTTTAATTCGGTACAAGCCGGAGTTTGAACGGGTATCTGCGCAATTGAGAGGCGGGCGATATTAACCACGAACACGAACAGGACAGTTTTAATAAAGACCAAGTTAAATAATATAAAAAATTCAAAAATGTCTTCGTGTGTGACCGCCCTTATTTTGACCGTACTATTGCCGTTTAGTACCTAGTGATAAACCTTGATTGAATTGAACTGAACACTCCTAAGTAGTCTAGTATGGACAACGGTCGCGCGCGCTTGTACTTGGGCTAATTTATAGTTTTTCGTTTTTTTCTGTCTTGCTTGACGTTAGTTGGGTACTTGTTACCTATTTACTTAGTATTATTATGCCGCATTACACGAAAGTCTACCGACGTGGTTTGTATGGAATGGCCGGGGACAATAATTATACTGGTGAAGTGTTCGGTTATACATTTGGACTTATATGGACATTTAAGTGACGAGCACTTCTTCGGATGGAGCGGAGAGTTGTGCAAGCGTGCAGGGATTTGTTTTTTTTACGGCGCGAAATATACCCGCGTCCTGTGAAATTGCGTTCAACAGCAGACCTGACCTGAATGAGTGGTGGAGAACTATAGCAGTGGTAGCAGAGTGGGCTGGCCGCCGATGCATGCACATCATACCTCATACACAAGGTCAGTTAACTATTATGATATTTGACGCTATAGTGTATACCTACCAAGAGGATTGCCGCGGCCGCGCGGTCATTGACGCTACTTGTTCTCTGTACCTCTGACATACCCAGGACTCGCTGCCAATGCTGCCATACAATAGCGAGCACCAATATCGCTAACTGTACATTACGTGTCTCATACAAAGTACATTATGTGAAAATACAGGATACAAATAGAAATGTTCAAGTAACTTTGTGTGAGCCTTTGATGGTGCCCCGGCCCGAGGTAGGCTATACACTAGCTTGCATCACCTACAAGGCACCGGCTCTCCACTCCGTACTCATTATTCTAAAGTGTATGAGCGAGGAGGTACAATTAAGCAGTGCAGTGCAACGTGACAGATGGCGAGTCCGTCGCCGTTACTTCAACACAACTACACCTACACACGCCATTGAATGTCTTCTCAGACGTATTTTATGAAGGTTTCCTCTCGATGTTTCCCTTCGCCGTAAAGCTCGTGGTGTGACTAATCACTGTACTGTACTTAAGTTCAGAAAAACTCATTGGTGTGAGTTTGTTTGAGTTGGAATGAGTTTTTCTGAGTCGGGATTCGAACTTGCGATCTTGGTTTCGCAGACAACTCGAACCACTCTACCACCAGGGCTTTACGACACGGCCTCGGGCCTATTTAATAATAAGTACATGAATGGGTGTTATGACACCTACTTTCACCACAACCCATACATTTACATGAATAAATAAAAAAAATGTTACATTCTTGTTTAAATTATTCATCTTCGTAGCACTACCATGTTTTCACTTGTGTATCTCTGTTGGGTTATAGTATATTGTCCAAACTCAAATAAAACCTGCTTAGTTCCAATACTAGCTATAAATAGCTTGGCTCCATATCATATCTGAACATTCAAACCTGGTCCGGTTAGCCATTACTCTAGTAGTTTCCATAATATAGGTACAATTTGTTGCTTTAAATCGATTTGCAGAACGGGGCTTTGTTAGTATAACGATTTTTTTTACATTAAACATAAAGTACACTGTCAAGCTTGATTGCAAGATACAGTACATGCAGGATGTAAGCCCTATACCGTACCTCACCGGGGCTTCCCAGGGGGGAAATAACTAATTGTTTAGGTTGCATCACCCGCTGATGGCAGGTGTTTGTGTGATGAACACGAGTATTTGTACCTTAGTCTTGGCTGTCCTATGTATTTGTGTATATATCTATATATATAAAAATGAATTGGTGTTCGTTAGTCTCACTAAAACTCGAGAACGGCTGAACGGATTTATCTTATCTTAGTCTTGAAATGTTCGTGGAGGTCTAGGGAAGGTTTAAAAGGCGAGAAAAAATCGAATAATTTCCGGGAAAACCCTAAAAACAGCCCTTTTCTATTTCCCATACAAACGTTTTCTAGAGTCAATTTGAACTTTATTGTTATTCAATAAAGTTCATATTAAATTATAATCACTCATTGTTGTCTAAGCAATTGAGGTGTGTTGCTAACGTCAAAGTGTCAAGATTTGATAACCAACTAATATGTCAATCATTCTGTCGCACTTCAGAACACGGAGATTTATGGCTTAAAAGAACACGGAAAAAATTATTACGATTGACGATATTGTGTTACGATCATGGTTTCGATATTCTATGAATGCATCCTTCTATCTTTGTGAGTGACGATTACTGCTACGTGCGCGAGAACTTTCTTTACTTTTGTGATCCTTTGTGATAGTGACATTCCAAGTAGTGTGCTCTTTTTTTGTTGATATTTTGTGATAGTGACACTTTACTGTTAAGTGAGCGAGAAATTTTCTCATTTTGATTAATTACGTTACGATGCCGAGGAGAAGACGACCTGACTTAGGTCGTCGCAGTCAATCAAATGTGGGAAGAGCTACCTCACGTGCTAACCGCACTGATGACCAGAGAGAGACAGATCAAGAAAATAGTCGTATTGCTATGTCAGAATTGCGTTATTTAGTGATTGACAATGAAGTGGATAGGCTTAGAATGCAACGAGTTCGTGCACATCAAACACAACAACAGCGAGCCCGACATAATGAAATTGACCGAATCCGCAGACGCAGTGCTCCTGTGATTCTTGAACGAGCTGCATTCCACTATGATCCGGCAATTGATTATTGTGCCGACAAATCGGTAACAATTGGGGAAATGAAAATAATTTGTGCGATGTAATAGTTCGATCAGTGTAACGCAAGTCCTGTTCAATCGCGGTGTAACGCAAGCCCAGTTCAATCTTCGAGCCAATGAGACTGAAGAACAGCGTAGGCAATGGTAAATACAAATTTCTTCAGATTTATTTCCTGGAGAATTCTGAAGGTGGAGTAAATGAACGCTGTTCGCAGAGATCATTTAGCAGCTACAACAACTTTTGCATGAACATAATCAGTTGATCCAATTGTTCAAAACTGCCTTAGAAGGGATGTGATGCCATCGGACAATCAGAAAATACTGGTCAGAGCAGACAAGCGAACTGCAGGAGACGACATGACATGAGAGAGGCATCAATGCACCAATACTAAATGATGTTGCCATAGTCGTGTTTGGGGAGAATATGGAGTCTCGCGATATTGTAACGTAACTAAGAGATGATGCCATCATCCTTCAGCGTATTAGTGAAATATACCGTTCTTAAGATGCTTTACAATACCCATTACTATTTTTCCGAAGAGGACAGAACGGATATATTTTTTTTTAAAATATGATTTATCCAGCTAACGGTATTGCATCAATGCATAAATTAACAAAATTGTTTAGATTGTGGCCACAGCTATTTGTAGAATAAAAAATATCATAATATAAGTTGTGTAAAGTATTATCTAATTCCTTCCGTGTGTTAGTCATTCAACTTCTCCTTAATACTGGACCGATTTTTATGTTTTTTTATTGTTTTTTTGGTTTGTGTTCAAGTGGATTCGATAATGGTTTAGACTCACAGTTAGACCCGATAGGCGGGACTGCAATCGTGTTTCATGAAATTTTTATTTTACTTCCGAAAGAGATTAACAAGTGACTGATTGTGTTATATCGGTTAATGGGCAAATCCTAGAGCATGTGAGTGAAATTGTATATTTAAGAAGCATGTTCACACGAGATGGAAAGTTATTGAGAAAAAGATATTGAAAGAAGGATAACTGCCGGTAATAAGGTGAATGGGGCCATGTCGGTGTTGATGGCCAGCAACGGTTGCTGTCCACACTGTGATATTTGTGCCTACTTTATTGTATGGCAGCGAACCTTGGGTATGTCAGAGGAAGTATAAAAATACTTAGATTGAATCTGGAATTAAGAGATTCGAAAGGCGAGATTGAAAAGATGAAGAATGACATGTTACGCTGGTTTGGACATATAGAAAGGATGAGTGAAGAAAGATTCACGAAACAGATATACAAGGAAAAGTGTGTGCAAGAACAGGCAGAGGAAGGCCACGTTCCAACTACCTAGATCAAATCGATCGGACGCTCAAGGACGGGAACGTCAAGAATATTCGAAACCGACGAACATGTATGAAGAGACTGATGAATGTGGACGAAACGAAAGAGGTATGAAGTCTAGAGAGAACTGGCACTCTATACTCCCTGCCTACCCCGTTAGGGACTTGGCGTGATGATATGTATGTATGTATGTATGTATGTAAATTTTCACCCATGCGAAGCTGGGCGGGACAGCTAGTCTATCTATATAAGTAAATATATCGTTGTCTAGTTACCATAACACAAGCTTTGCTTAATTTGAGACTAGGTCAATTTGTGTGGAATTGTCCCCGGGTATTTATTATTATTTATAGTGCTTATATAGGGTGTCACCTATTTACCTCCGAACTATTAGTCACCATCAATTGGCACGCTCATTCATGTGTCGCCAGGCTCAGAGCCGACCTGTGAGATATTACCATATATTATATACAGGTATCTACTCATGACAACGACACATGTGTCAGCAGCTCTGACAGATCGGGCGCAGTTGATTTCAGTTGGTAAACAAAACTGGGTGCCCTGGTAGACAATGGACACCTACTGAGGTACGACTGGAGTGATCAAACAATTGGCGCTCCACGCTGACAACACAGCTATAGGTATACGTAGGTATCCATTGTCTTTCAGATGTAGCCGATGGCTGGGTGCAGCTGCTTAAATGGAATGGACACCTCCCTCTCATTTATTGCCATTCTCGCCTCTCCCGTACCCCAGTGACCCCATCTAGGCATATGTAAAATATAATATTGTAATTTTGATTGTATCCAAAGCAATGGGCCATGCCCACAGGCTCCAGCCCGCCACAACGGGCCAATGTCAGGTCAAGCGAAGGCTGTCCATGTGTTGCCCTTATGGCGCGTGTCTAGTACCTATGTCACTGATGCAGGGTTTCCTCTCGATGTTTCCCTCACCGTAAATCACGTGATATGACTAATCACTGTACTTAAGTTCTGGAAAACTCATTGGTACTGTCTAAATTCGCACTTGCAATCTTTGCATGGTAGGCAACTACTCGAACCAATCGGCCACCACGGCTCTTATCCACATTCATCAGCCTCTTACATGCTCGCTGTTGACTTGACGTTTCCGTCCTTGAGCGTCCGATCTATTTGATGTTGGTAGATTTGAACGTGGTCTTCCTCTGCCTCTTCTTGCACACACTTTTGCTTTGTATATCTGTTTCGTCAATCTTTCTTCACTCGTCCTCTCTATGTGTCCAAACCAACGTAACATGCCTCTCTTCATCTTTACAATCACAGCATTCATCCCATCAGTTACTGTACGAATTCATTCTGGATTCGAAATGATAACAAAACCCAAACGTAATTTTTTTTTCCTGCATCCTCTATCTTTATATGTATATAGCTGTTCCCGCGACTTCGCCGGCGTGGACAGCTTTTTTATCTATCGTAAATTATTTTTCTGTTTCAATAAAAAGTATCCTATGTTACTTCTAATACATCCAAGAATATGTGTACAAAGTTTCATAATGATCGGTTAAGTAGTTTTTACGTGAAACAGTAACAAACAAACTTACATTCACATTTATAATATAAGTAAGGATAACTCAAAGGTGACTGACTGACATAGTGATCTATTAACGCACAGCCCAAACCACTGGACGGATCGGGCTGAAATTTGGCATGCAGGTAGATTTTATGACGTAGGCATCCGCTAAGGATTTTGATTAATTCTTCCCCCAAGGGGATAAACTAAGGGATGAAAGTTTGTATTAAACTCGAATGAAAAATCTAAATTTTATTTTGATACGTTTTGTTCGTGTTTAAAGTCAATGTCATGTACGTAGCTCGGAGACCAGACGCCGCCGAGGATCTGACGCCAAACGGAAACACTTAACTTTTACAAGGTCCAAGAAGGTGTATGCTAATTGCGGCGCGCGTAAGCGGTTACCATCAGGTGGACCACGCTCGTGGGCCACCTCACTGGTAAAAAGCAGTATCAACTCACACGTACCCGCGAGCCTGCCTCGCAAGCCCACTCCCCACAGTGCCCGCCCGCCTCCCGAGCCACTGCACCACCGGCACTGCACTGTAGCCGGCCACCTCCAGCCTCCAGCCGCACCGCGAGTGCTCGTATTGTATAGCCGTATGTAGTATGTACCCACGTGCACACGCACCGCACCGCACTCCTACGAGTAGCAAAGTTACGCCGCGCTCCCTCAGCAGCGCACCGCGCCGCGACACTGCCGTCTGGCGACTGCCGCCGCCGACTGCACACTGCCGCTGCCGCCGCCGCTGCCGCCGCCGCTGCCGCCGCCGCTGCCAGGCGCGACGCGACCTCACTCGGCCCTCACTCGGCTCACTAGGCAGACTAGCTGTAGCTGTTCAGATACCCTTTCTTTCATATATACTCAGCTCACTTTGAATTGACCTTATATATATATATATATATATATATATATATATATATATATATATTTTTTTTTTTTTTTTTTTTTTTTTTCATTTTCTGGGCATTACTTGCTTATTACTATGTAGGTACATGTGTTGCCGAGGGTTATGCCTACGCATAATATTATAATTTACAGAACAGAGAAATATGTCACGCCTTCCCACAAGGGTCCCCGAAGGGGGAAGGCACAGGTGTATAGGTAATACCCACACACCCACTTTCCGCCAGAGGTATATTAGGTGCCAACGTGACAGATGGCGAGTCCATCACCGTCAACCTTTTTTTTAACGCTCCTATTGGTCATTTTCACATGTGAACGGCACGCGCCATTCGCCGGCCCCGTCCAATTTCTTTATTGTCGCAACTTGTATAACATCCGCATCCGCATGAAAATCCGCATTGATTATTGCGGATGCGAATGTCAAAATTGATGCGGAAGCTCCGCAGTTGCGGATGCGGATGCGAATGTCAAAATTGATGCGGAAGCTCCGCAGTTGCGGGTGCGGATGCGAATATTCGCAACATCCCTGGTTACAGAGAAGAAACGTTTACCATAGTCACTCTTTGAAGAACATTATTACATGCTTACACTAAAATTAAATTATTATTATCTTTATATATATAATTCTTCTGTGAGTGTGTATGTCACTGAACTCCTCTCAAACGACTGGACCGATTTTGATGAATTTTTTTGTGTGTTCAAGGGGATCTGGGAATGGTTTAGATTCACAATTGGACCCGATAGGTGGCGCCATAATCTTTTTTTTTTTTTTTTTTTTTTTATCATAAGGGTACTGACCGGACCCATGCGGGACCTGACTTGATTCACGCTCCCGAAGGGGCGGGGCTTGGCAAGGTTGTGTAAACAAAATATTATGCGTTTTTTTTTTTAACCGGACGTATTATCATGATTAATGGTCGCTATGAGCAGTTGGTCACTAAAAACGGAGTCGCACTAAAAGGTTAATTTTCTCAGTACCTAACTATATAATAATATAATATATATCCTCACGCCTTCCCACAAGGGTCCCCGAAGGGGTAGGCAGAGGTGTATAGGTAATACCCACACACCCACTTTCCGCCAGAGGTATATTAGGTGCCAACGTGACAGATGGCGTCCATCGCCGTTACTCCAGCACAACTATACAAATTACCTAACAAAGTACCTAACTATGAAACCTAAAATGAGTAAGCATTATCGTCGTTATAAGCGGTTAGGTTAGGTTAGGTTAGGTTAGGTTTTTTTTTTTTTTTTTTTTTTTTATTATGGCCAGATGTCCCTCTGGCAAGGTGGCCAGAGTCCTTTTATAACTAGTATTTTTTTTTAATTTTTTTGCCATCTTTTTGGGTATTTTTTGTTAGAGTAATCTTTTCTTTTTTTGCAATTTCTTTTCTTTCTTTTTTCTAATCTTTTTATTTACGTTTCTTTTATTCTATTTTTCTTTTATCTTTATTACACTTTATATTTTCTTTAAACATTTCTTGGTTCTCATATATATTTTTTGCATTTTGTATATCTATTTTAAACAAGTAATTTTTCAATAATTTCTACATTTTTTAGTTTTTACAAAAATTTTTTCACTTACTTTATACAAGACTAATATTCTATATTTACAACATATACAGTGTGACTTAAATACCCCAAATTTGACCGCAAGGTGAGCATCCTTCCTCTCTCAAAGAGGGCTCCGGGCACACGACCTTCCACTGCAGAGTTCTGCCTAGGCCCCGCAAATGGTGCTTCATAATGCATTATGCCGCTGCCATTTACGGGTCCTGCTTCTGTCTGCAGTAGAAGGCTTTGCACCCTTACGCCCCCGAGCATCACTCGTCCGGTTGGTGTCCGGTTCCCTTGACCTCCACGGCACGACGGTTTTCTGCGATTTAAGGTGGGCCGGTTTCGCATGAAACCGACACCAACTTTTGCCACCGAGCTTGTGCCGCTTTGGTCAGATATCCCGAGACATCCCTGACGTTCCGGAACGAGTGGTTCCCTGGGGTGCGACTCCGAGTACTTACGCCAGCGCGGCGCCTCAAGACCGCCGGCCATCATGTCCACTTGACGATCGGCCCTATGACTCCACGTGGTGCCCTTAGCAGTACGCTATGCTGGCCCGAGCCAATGCGTCCCACTTCCGCCTCACTGGACAGTCTGCACTGAACGCGTTGTGGTCAGTCCTGTCCAGCTTGGCCGCGCTGCAGTTGCAGCACGCTGGGGGCGCATTGGCGAGCCAGATAGTGCACTCGGGCTTCATGTGGGGCCCCCCGCAGTGGCTACACTTGACGACGGATTCCTCACAGAACCGCCGCCCGTGCCCGTAGCCGAGGCAGAGGGAGCACTGGACGAGTGGCGAATAATCCGCCACCCGGACCCTCTGCAGGTCTATGTGCACCGCCTCCGCCTCGACCACTCTCCGCCACAGTTGGGGGGACACCCGCATTACCACGTGGCCGGCGTGGGGGTTCCTGGCTTTCCTCCGAAAGCGGACCTCCAGCCGGACGTCCTCTTTGCCGAGGCCATCGAACAGTTCCCGATTCTGACGCTGAAGGGCGCCGACTATGTCGTCGTCGCTGTTGTAGGACAGCACGTCCTTCAGTATCAGAAGCGGGTCCTTGTTTCGTATGTCCTCGACAAGGAGCCGATCGCCTGCCGTCTTGAGACGCTCCTTCACCTTCCTGCGTTCTTCTTCGGAGCCGCATCCCAGTATCACCTTGCGGTCCCTGGCTTTGCGGACTCGGTCCACCTTGACCCAGCCCTCCTTGGCGTCTATCGCCTCTCTTACATGCTTGAGGACCTCCTCACCCGTGTCCATGTCGTCCCTGGAGGTGACGACTACGGAGTGCAGCGTGGCCTGATGCGGGACGACGACCTTCTTAGGGCCCGCTGCTGCTACACCCGCGTATGACGCCCTCTCCAAGGACGACATGGCCACGGTTTGTTTGTCCATAGAATCCTGGAGCACGGCCATCCTCTCGTTCGACTCCTTCAACAGTACGCCGTGCTCCAGGATCCTCCTGGTGAGGTCCTCCTGGGCCTTCCGCGACTCCGCACCTGCTCCGCAGCCACACTCCTTGTGGTTTGGAGGAGGAGGAGGAAGAGAGGCCACCACCGTAACCTCCTTCCTCTCTTCGTCCCTCTCCTCCTTTTCTACTGCCGCCTCTGCCTCCTTTACTAATTGATAAAGGCGATCCAACGCCTGAATAACTCCCGCCTTTATATCTGTCTTCAGATTGCGGGAGTTACTCAGGTGGAGTTTCGCCTTATTTAGACAGGCTCTCGCCTCCGCCACCCTGCTGGCGTACACTGGCCTCTCCGGCGAGCTCTCCGTCACCGCTGCCGAGGCGGCACTAGCCGCCTTCGGCTTCGGCTTCGGAGGGCCCGTCGGAGCGACCACCGGGGCTGGGGTCGGGGATGTTGGGTTCTTGTCCACCATTCCCGACTCCCATTCCCCGATGCTGCGTCGCACCAGCGAGGTCTTGGAGGCGCCTGCCTTTGCGGCCTTTTCCGGAGTTCTAGGGAGCTCCGTGCTCCTGCGGGGGGCTTTAGCGGGGGTGCGGAAGCCAAACATTTTTATAAATTAAAAAAAAAAAAAAGGGGGACGACACAAACGTAACGCTAACCAAAGTATTATCAAATTAAAAGCCAGCAGTTGTAAAAGACTGCTGGGGTGTAAATAACAAGTCAATAATGAATATTTATAATTAGTCAAAACAATGTGTTGAGTGCCCAATAGGACACTCAAGTCCAAAAATTTACGATATCAATTATAATAATAGTCGAACAAAAAATAATAAAAATTTTAAAAGGTCAATAATATAAAGTCAATAAAATAGGTTTTATATACAAAATATGTGTCCTTTACAGGGCCCAATAAGGCCCTGGTCTCTACAAACTAGTGCCGTAAAATGGCAGGGTCGGACTTCGACTAAATACACTTTGTCAACAATCTTAATATTAAATGTCTTAAAATTAGGCCTACGAAAAACTGTTTGCACGCAATAAAAAATTGAATTTTGCTGGGAAAGTAATGTGGGATATACTAGGGGATGGGGAATTAAGTAAGGATCAAGTAGAAAAAAGAATGACGCGAATCGGACTAGGGAGAGCTGACTTATGACAGAAAATGTGTAAAATTTCGGATTTTAAATTTTTCGAGAAAAGCAGATGGCCAACAGAAAAATAGGGCGGGTGGGTGGGTCTTTATGCTGAAATTTTTGAATAACTAAGAAAGCCTTTGAGCTATCTTGGTGAAATTTTCAGGGAAGACGGAGGGAAGGTGCCGGGAGATAACTAGAAGGTAGGCAGAATTTAGGATGACCAAATTTTCTTAGTTATTTAGGATTTCGTGTAAAAATTTTTGTATTTCAGGAATAACTGAAGAATACTGAAACTAATTTCCTGAAAATTAGTATATTATTAACAGGCAAGACGAGAGCTATCCAAAATGGTACGACACAACAATGTTGGTTCAAGTAAATTTTTCACGAAATTTGATTTGTATGGGAGACCGTCACTGCTTAGGTGGATTTCGGCCTGTAGGTACAAGTGTTAATTTGGAAATTTTTGAATAACTAAGAAAGCCTTTGAGCTATCTTGGTGAAATTTTCAGGGAAGACGGAGGGAAGGTGCCGGGAGATAACTAGAAGGTAGGCAGAATTTAGGATGACCAAATTTTCTTAGTTATTTAGGATTTCGTGTAAAAATTTTTGTATTTCAGGAATAACTGAAGAATACTGAAACTAATTTCCTGAAAATTAGTATATTATTAACAGGCAAGACGAGAGCTATCCAAAATGGTACGACACAACAATGTTGGTTCAAGTAAATTTTTCACGAAATTTGATTTGTATGGGAGACCGTCACTGCTTAGGTGGATTTCGGCCTGTAGGTACAAGTGTTAATTTGGAAATTTTTGAATAACTAAGAAAGCCTTTGAGCTATCTTGGTGAAATTTTCAGGGAAGACGGAGGGAAGGTGCCGGGAGATAACTAGAAGGTAGGCAGAATTTAGGATGACCAAATTTTCTTAGTTATTTAGGATTTCGTGTAAAAATTTTTGTATTTCAGGAATAACTGAAGAATACTGAAACTAATTTCCTGAAAATTAGTATATTATTAACAGGCAAGACGAGAGCTATCCAAAATGGTACGACACAACAATGTTGGTTCAAGTAAATTTTTCACGAAATTTGATTTGTATGGGAGACCGTCACTGCTTAGGTGGATTTCGGCCTGTAGGTACAAGTGTTAATTTGGAAATTTTTGAATAACTAAGAAAGCCTTTGAGCTATCTTGGTGAAATTTTCAGGGAAGACGGAGGGAAGGTGCCGGGAGATAACTAGAAGGTAGGCAGAATTTAGGATGACCAAATTTTCTTAGTTATTTAGGATTTCGTGTAAAAATTTTTGTATTTCAGGAATAACTGAAGAATACTGAAACTAATTTCCTGAAAATTAGTATATTATTAACAGGCAAGACGAGAGCTATCCAAAATGGTACGACACAACAATGTTGGTTCAAGTAAATTTTTCACGAAATTTTGGTTAGGTTAGGTTAGGTTAGGTTAGGTTAGGTTAGGTTAGGTTAGGTTGGGCGGGGGATGAGCTAGAACCCCTAGGAGTGACCCCCAGGGGTCCTCCTACAAGGGTGCTAGCCCATCACCTACTTTGTTCGCTTTTTCCGAGTGAGCAATTTGGCGTTGGTCTTGGGAGTAGCGCAGGTCGCGTAGATCCCCAAGGCAAGTCCGGAGCACTATCCTGCTAGAGGTTGCCGCCTGCTATTGGTCTGGTTCCATCAGAAACAGACGTAACTGAAAGCTCCGGGCGCTCTCCACATTCCCACCTTCCCAATTCCCATTCCTTTCCCTATTCCGAGGTGGGGTTGCTTCGGCGACCACCGCTTCAGTGGAGGTGGGCTGCGGGGAATCCGTAGTGGGAGGAGGGAGCCAGCGCGCTGTGCACCTCCAGTGCCGGATCTCTCCACTCGCTGCTCTCCGCGCCCTTGCAGTAGTAGGCTCTGGGGAATCGAGTTGGAGGCTTGGCCTAGCTGCTCGTAGCGGTGGAGGAGAGTTGACCTGTCCCTCTCTCAGTCTGCCGCGCCCCCTCAGTCTAGACGCCGTCGTCTGGGAAGAGGCGAGGCGGCGTGCTGGCGGCTCGGGCACTCGGTGCAAGCTGGTCTGCGGGGGTCGCTTCGGCGACGGCGCCGTCGCTCGCGAGAGTGGCGGCGTGTGGTTGGTGGGCTGTGGGGAATCGGGTTGGAGGCTTTGTCCTAGCTGCTCGTAGCGGTGGTGGAGAGAGACTGCTCACCTCTCTCTGTCTGCTGCGCCCCTGCGGTTCACGACGCCGCCGTCTGGGAAGGGGCGAGGCGGCGTGCAGGCGGCTCGGGCACTGTGGTGCAAGCCGGCTTGCGGGGGTCGCTTTGGCGACGGCGTCGTCGCTCGCGAGAGTGGCGGCGCGTGGTTGGTGGGCTGCGGGGAATCGGGTTGGAGGCTTTGGCCTAGCTGCTCGTAGCGGTGGAGGAGAGTTGCCCACGACCTTCTCTCATCTGCTGCGCCCCTGCGGTCTACGAGCCGAGGTGAGGTCGCGGTGGAAGAGGAGTGTCGGTATCACGTCCCGCCGTTCTCCCTGTCCATCGCGACCTCGGCGAGGTCGCATCGCTGTTGCGGCGCGGTGGGGCCGCGGGGGAAGAGGAGATTCGGTATCACGTCCGCCGTTCTCCCTGTCCTCCGCGGCCGGTACGTTTGGGGGTCGCCTCGGCGACGGCGACGCTGCTCGTGAGAGTGGCGGCGTGTGTGGAGGGTGGGCTGGGAGGAGGCGGGCGGAGATCGAGCGTTGCTCTCTCTTCTTGCCACTCTGCAGCCTACGACGTCACCGCCCGAGAAGGGGCGAGGTGGCGTGCAGGCGACCCGGGCACTTCGGTGCGGGTTGGTCAGCGGGGAGTCGCCTCGGCGACGGCGTCGTCGCTCGCAAGAGTGGCGGCGCGTGTGGTGGGGCTGCGGGGAGGAGGAGTATCGGCACTATGCCGGCGCTCCGACTCTTTCGCGGTCGGCACGTTGGGGGTCGCTTCGGCGATGGCGCCGCTGCTGGCGAGAGTGGCGGCGTGTGGTTGGTGGGCCGGGAGGAGGCGGGCGAAGATCGAGTTCACTCTCTCTGTTTGCCACTCTGCAGCCCACGACGTCACAGTCCGCTAAGGGCTAGGTGACGTGCAGGCGGCCCGGGCACTTCGGTGCGGGCCGGTCTGCGGGGGTCGCTGTGGCGACAGCGTCGTCGCTCCTAGGAGTGGCGGGGCAATGGAGGGCTGCAGGGTAGCGGGCTGGAGGCTTTGGCCCGGCCCGTGGTAGTGGGGTATGCTCCGCTCGCCTCACTCCACACCCTGCGGCACATTTGGCGCGGCGGGGTATGAATAAGATCCTCGTCGCGCCGGTAGGCGCGCTGGTCAGGCGTCTGGTCGGCTGCGCGGAGCCTCCAGGCGGCAAGCTCGGGGGGGCTTGTCGCCATTGCACGAACGGAGGCAAGAGTGGCCCTCGGGCCTGGGGCGGGCTCAGTGCTCGCTCCCGAGGAGAGGTCGCCTTCGATGGTGGCCTGCCGCCCGGTGTGTCGCGCACGTATGCGAAAGCGATCCCGTGACACACCGACTAAGCGGTCTGGTGGTAGTTGGGCTGCGGCCCCGTGGAGTTTAGTCAGTAAGAGTCTGACATACCCTGCCGCCGCCCCCGCGGAGGTAGGGATCCATGAGGATTCTCCACGTTAAAAAAAAAAAAAAAAAAAAAAAAAAAAAAAAAAAAAAGGTTAGGTTAGGTTAGGTTGGGCGGGGGATGAGCTAGAACCCCCTAGGGGCGCCCGCAAGGGGTCCTAGTAAGGGTGCTAGCTCATCACCTACTTTGCTCACTCTTTCCGAGTGAGCAATTTGGCGTTGGTCTTGGGAGTAGCGCAGGTCGCGAAGATCCCCAAGGCAAGTCCGGAGCACTATCCTGCTAGAGGTTGCCGCCTGCTATTGGTCTGGTTCCATCAGAAACAGACGTAACTGAAAGCTCCGGGCGCTCTCCTTTTCCCACCTTTCCCAAAAACCCCAAAAAATCCTTTCTAAAAATCCTTGATCCTTTCCTTGTCCAATACCCATCCTAATTCCGCTGCGATGTAATCGAGGTCAGGCATCGCGGTCCTGCCATCTCAATCAATGTAGATGGGGGAGGGGGGACTGACCTCCCGCGTGTTAGTGCCGTGCGCGGGGACCCGTAATGGGGGGTGAAGGAGTCCTGGGGGTTGAGCCTGCGTCGTTCTGGGTTAATGTTCGGCGACGGCAACACACCTCTTTGGTCTGGATCTCCTCTAACACGGGAGGTTGGTATGTAGCCGCATACCGATCAATCGGCTGAAACCTCGTCCTTCAGACGAGGGGGGTGGCTAGAGCTCTGGGGGGATGGGGTCTGCAGCCGGCGGCGTAAGCGACTACCAAAGTGGTGGTAGAAGCGAGCGTCGTCCGTCTCGTAGGCAACTCACTCCGGAGTTCTATATCCCGGTGGTAGCCCTGGTGCCATTGCGGCATCCCCAAATGTGCGGGCTCCAAGGAGGGTGGGGAGCTACCGGGACGAAAATAAAGGAGAAAATTGTAATGGAGAAAAAAGAAAAACCCAAAA
This sequence comes from Drepana falcataria, assembly GCA_945859725.1. Lineage (NCBI taxonomy): Eukaryota > Metazoa > Arthropoda > Insecta > Lepidoptera > Drepanidae > Drepana > Drepana falcataria. The sequence goes on along the minus strand of OX243941.1, from coordinate 36,848 downwards.
ATGTTGAGAGTGAGGTCGCTGTAGGCGACAAGGATGATGAAGTGGTGGTCGAGAAGGGAGTCCGCGGTCTGGCGGATCTAGTCGGTAAGGAGGCGCGCGTGGTTGTGGAGCGCGTTCCTATGGCACTCAGGAGTCGTGGTGCAAAAGTTGCCGAAGTGGGCACAGGCGAGTCCGAGCCGGAGGGGGGCAGGCGTCTGTGGAGGGGACGTTCATCGTCGCCATCCTCAGAAGATGACGTACCTGCCCCAGAGCCCCCAAAAATGGCTGCGGCAGTGCGCAGCCGGAGGGCGTCGTCCACGCAGCAGCGTGACAAGATGGGGAGGTTCCTAAAGGCCCCTGCTGTCCAGGCAGCAATTGCTGAAGATAGGGAGCTGGTGGCGGACAGTGAAGTAAGCTTCGCGTCTGCAGCGTCCGTTACTTCGGGGCACGAGGACGAGGCTGCCCCAACAACAGCGAGAGCCAAGGCAAAAAAGGCCAAAAAGAAGACCGCTAAGCCAACAGCGGAGGAGGTGAGAAGGCAGGAATGCATAGACCAGGCCGTCGACGAAGCGGTTAGGCTGAGAGGCCCAACAGTGGCGGCCTTACACCAGAGGGTGGAGACAGAGGTGCAGGCCATACTGGAGGTGGCAGCAAAGTCCACCCGCCTGAAGGGTACCTTTCAAAAGGCCCTGAAGGACGCTGCAGCCGCAATAAGTGAAGCGTCCTCGATGATGCAGGCGAGCTCAATCTCCGACGAAACCAAAAAGCTGCAAGCGGACAATGACCGCCTGCGCAAAGAGTATGTGGAGCTCAGGGCGGAGGTTGCGGCGCTGCGGACTGAGCTGGCTAGGTCCAGGCCGCAGCAGCCGACGCCCGTCCCTGCAGCATCCACCTCTGATGCTGGCAGTGTGGCCGCTGTCGTCATGGCGGCCGTGGAAGAGAAGTTCGCGGAGCTGGAAAGGCGACTGCGCCCACAGCCCAATGAGCGTGCTGCGGCGTGTGTGGTTGGCGCAAAGGGGCCACCGCAGCCGCTCAGGGCTCAAGCTGCAGCCCCAGTGCCAAGCGCTCGAGCATCCAGGAGAGGCAAAGGCAGGCGCGTCGCCCAGGAGCCTGTGCAGGAACTGCCAGCCGTCTCTGCAGGAGGGCCGCAGGAGGCCAGGGCACCTGCCGCAACCTCGACATCTTGGGCCAAGGTGGTGGGTCGCAAGGCGCCCAAAAAGAAGGCAGGGCCCCCCAAAACTACCAAGCCCGCACAAAAGGGCAGCAAGAGGGCCAAGAACAAAGAGGCTCCGCGGGCTCCACAGCTGCGTACCCCTCGCACGGCTGCAGTGGTCCTGACGCTGCAGTCGGAAGCGAAGGAGAAGGGGGTTACCTACGCAGCGGTCATGGCTAGCGCAAAAGCGAAGGTGGACCTGCAGGCACTGGGTATCCAGTCCCTGCGCTACAGGACGGCAGCCACAGGGGCGAGGGTGCTGGAGATCCCAGGGGCAACCAGCGGGGACAAAGCAGAGGCGCTGGCCGACCGCCTGCGCGAGTCTCTCGGACCGGACCAGGTGCGCGTGTCGGTGCCCGCTAGAAGTGCGGAGCTCCGAATCTCGGGCCTCGACGAGTCGGTCGCTGCCGCAGAGGTGACTGCGGCCATCTGCAAGGCCACGGGGTGCGCAGAGGGGGCCATCAAGGCGGGCGAGGTCCGGTTTGCCCTCTCAGGGCTCGGCGCGGTGTGGGTGCGCTGCCCGATCGCCACAGCCAAAACGCTGGCGGAGTCGGGGCGACTACTGGTCGGCTGGGTAAACGCAAGGGTGGAAATCCTGCCGCCCAAGCCTCCCAGATGCTTCCGCTGCCTGAAGGCAGGCCACATGGCGCCGCGCTGTGACTCGGAAGTCGATCGCAGCACCTTCTGCTACAGGTGCTCCCAACCGGGTCACAAGGCGCGGCAATGCGCAGCCAAGCCGCACTGCGGGGTCTGCGCGGAAGCCAGGAGACCAGCCGACCACGTAGTGGGTAACAAGGCGTGTAAGGCTCCGCCAGCCAAAAAGAAGGCTAAGCCAGCGCCCAAAGGGGACAAAGCCCCAGACGCTGCACAGCTAGTCGAAACGGCTAGCCAAGTAGAGGAAATGGTGACCGGAAATGGACCATAGTCGCCCATACAAGGTTCTCCAGGGTAACCTCAACCACTCTGCAAGGGCTCAGGACCTTTTCCTGCAGTCCATGCTCGAGTGGTTGGTGGATATCGCGGTGGTTGCGGAACCCTACTTCGTCCCGACCAGAGCAAACTGGGCGGGCGATGTTACGGGAACCGTGGCCATCGTCGGTGCTGGAGACCTTGACGTCAAGGAAAAAGGCCAGGGTTTCGTCGTCGTGGCTTGGGGCGAGGTCGCCGTCATTGGGGGTTACTTCTCCCCAAACAGGCCCCTCGCAGAATTCGAGGTCTTCCTGGACGAGGTTGGGGCGGCGGTCCGACGTGCGTCACCGCTGCCGGTATTCGTCCTTGGAGACCTCAACGCCAAATCTACGGCGTGGGGCTGTCCAGCCACTGACGCGCGTGGCGAAACCCTGGAAGAATGGGCGACGTTAATAGGGGTCTCCGTCTTAAATCGGGGATCCGTCAACACCTGCGTGCGGCAGCGGGGAGGCTCCATAGTGGACGTCTCTTTCGCTACGCCTGCTGTCGCGGCGCGAGTTCGGGGTTGGCGGGTGCTCGAAGGGGTCGAGACGCTGTCCGATCACCTATACATTAGGTTCGACGTCTCCCCCACGACGGGGACCGGGAGGAGGGCACGGAGGAGTGCCTCAGGTCCGTCACCATTTCCTCGCTGGGCGCTGGCACGGATGGACCCGGATGTCCTTGAGGAGGCGGCCACTGTTCGATCTTGGCTTCCGCAGCCTCAGTCGCGCATCGACATTGAAGAAGAGTCGGCGTGGTTCCAAGAATCAATGATGGAGATCTGCGATGCGGCCATGCCGCGTTCGCGTCGCCGACCGCCTAAAAAGGAGGTGTACTGGTGGTCGGCGGAAATCGCAGAGCTCCGTCAGGACTGCGCCGACGCGCGCCGCGCCTACCTAAGGTGCCGAAGGCTGCGCGTGCGCGACGAGGCAAGCGGTCGTCGGCTGTACGAGGCTTACAACTCCCGTAAGAAAACTCTGAAGCTGACGATCGCAGAAGCCAAGACTCGAGGTCGAGAGCAGATGCTGGAGGGCGTCGATCGCGATCCATGGGGGCGGCCGTACCGCTACGCGCGCAACAAGATGCGCGGCCGGGCTGCCCCTCTCACGGAGACGCTCCAGCCCCGCCTCCTCAGGGAGATGGTCGCGGCGCTATTTCCGGCGAGTGTTGATTACGATCCACCCGGAATGGCGCCGCAAAATACCGGACGTGACACGGTCGCCGCCGTACCTCCCATAACATCTGGTGAGATGGGGGCGGCGATCCAAAGGCTCCGCGCCAAAAACACCGCCCCAGGGCCGGACGGGGTTCCAGGCCGCGCGTTGGTGTTGGCCCTGGGTGCGCTGGAGGCCCGCTTTAGGGGGCTGCTCGACGCGTGCTTAGCGGGCGGGCGGTTCCCTAAAGCTTGGAAGCAGGGACTGTTGGTCTTGTTGAGGAAGGAAGGTCGTCCTCTAGACTCGTCGTCAGGTCTTCGCCCCATCGTGCTTCTAGACGAGGCGGGCAAGCTCTTCGAGCGCGTCATAGCTGCCCGCATCAAGGAGCACCTGAACACGGTGGGCCCAGACCTGGCCACCAGCCAATATGGCTTCCGGGAGGGACGTTCCACGGTGGACGCAATACTTCGCGTAAAGTCCCTCTCCGAAGCAGCCGTCGACGGGGGTGGGGTGATGTTGGCAGTGTCTCTCGACATATCCAACGCCTTCAACACCCTCCCCCTCAGCTGTGTGGCTGAGGCGCTCCGCTACCACCAAATGCCGGAGTACCTCCGACGGGTCGTCGAGGACTACCTGCGCGACAGGAGTGTCGTCTGCATAGACGGGGACGGAGAGCTGCTGCGCCAACGCGTCGAGTGCGGCGTTCCACAGGGGTCGGTGCTTGGTCCGCTCCTGTGGAACATAGGATACGATTGGGTGCTGCGCGGTGCTCTCCCGACCGGAGTTGACGTCGTGTGCTATGCGGACGACACTCTAGTCACAGCGCGAGCGGCGAGCTTCGCCGAAGCGGCCCGGCTGGCGGAGTCCGGAGTTGGGGTCGTCGTGGACCGGATCCGACAGTTGGGCCTGAAGGTTGCCCTCAACAAGACCGAAGCCCTGTTCTTTCGCAGGCCTCATAGGAAGCCACCAGCGGACATGCAGCTTGACGTGGGGGGCACTGCCGTCGAGATAGGTACAGAAATGAAGTACCTTGGCCTTGTTCTCGACGGCAGATGGCGTTTTCACGCGCACTTCGCGCGTCTCGCCCCCAAACTGGTCGCTGCTGCTGGTGCGCTTAGCACGCTCCTGCCAAATACAGGAGGACCTAGTGCGTGTTGCCGACGACTGTACACCGGGGTGGTGAGGTCGATGGCGCTATACGGCGCGCCGGTGTGGGCGAACGCCCTGGATCGCCGGAATAAGACCCTGCTGCAACGTCCGCAGCGGGTCATGGCGACCAGGGTGGTTCGAGGATACCGCACTCTATCGCACGGCGCGGCCTGCGTGTTGGCGGGGACCCCACCCTGGGACCTCGAAGCCGAGGTGCTCGCGGCCGTTTACCGGCGGAGTGCTGAGGCTCGACGAGACGGCGTCGCCGCCGCGCCCGAAGATCTGAGGCGTGTGCGGCAACAAGCGGAAGAACACGCACTGGAGTTGTGGCAGGAGCGGCTCGCGGAGCCTGAGGCCGGGCGGGCTACCATAGAGGCCATACGCCCGGTTCTCAAGAAATGGATTAGACGAAAGCACGGGGCGCTCACCTACCGCCTGGTGCAGGTGCTGTCCGGGCATGGCTGCTTCGGGAAGTACCTGCACATCGTGGCCCGTAGGGAAGCGCTCCCCAAGTGCCATGATTGTGACTGCGACGAGGACACTGCACAGCACACGCTGGAGCACTGCCCAGCCTGGGCAACGCAGCGGAGTGGCCTCGTCGCCCATACCGGATTTGACCTTTCGCTGCCGGCTGTGGTCAAGGCTATGGTCGGCAGCTCCCTGACTTGGAACGCGACCGTGTCATTCTGCGAGGACGTGATGTCGCAGAAGGAGGCGGCGGAGCGAACGCGGGAATGTGACCCTCTCGCAGACCCGTGCCGCCGCCGAAGGACCGGTCGCAGGAGGCGCGCCGAAGATCGGGCGATGCCTCCATAAGAGGGCAGCGGGCGACGGGGCGGGGGCCCCGAAGCCTGCGCTATAAGTCCCTCGAGGTGATGGGCGCGTGAGAGTGTCGACGCGCCCTCCCTGAAAAGGAGCGAAGATGGGCCTTGCCCACACAGATTGAGGAGAGGCCGACCAGGCCGGACGCCGGGGGGGTCGCGGTGCATGCGCGAGCGATCCCGTAACCCTCCCACTAAGGCGTAGAGAAGAGACACCGTGGGTTTTTAGTCAGTAAGAGTCTGACACTCCCCGTCGCTGCCCCCGCGGCGGCGGGCGTCCTATGCAGGATTTTCCCACGATAAAAAAAAAAAAAAAAAAAAAAAAAGGTTTTTTTTTTTTTTTTTTTTTTTTTTTTTTTTTTTTCTGTCTTTTAGTTCTTACTAAAAGTCCCCGCGATGGATACGGGCGGCTTTTAGCATTTGTCATTTGGTTTTATATTAAGTCTGTTGCTTTTGTTCTCTTCTTATTCCATGGCATAGCTTTAGGTTATGCACATGGTTTGTATATAATGATGTTGGTATGTCTATATGTATGTTTTCTGTCGATTTCCTTTTATGTATTGTTGAATGCTTTTAAGTTGTCTACTATTGCTTTAATGAATTTTAGTAATGATTCTTTTGTTTCTTCTTTTCTGACATTTTCTAATATGTTATATGGGTCGATTTGGTATTCGTTGCATATGCTTTCGTGGTTATATCTTTGGAGGCAGAATTTTGGGCAGGTTTTGAGGAGGTGTTCTATGGTCTGGCTTGTGGTGCTGTCGCATGGGCATGTTTCATCGTCGACTATATTCATTCTTTTGAGGTATGTTTTGTGATATCCGTGGCCTGTGATTATTTGAGTGAGGGAGAATGTGAGGTTGGTGTGTTTTCTTAATTCTCTAATTGATTCTGTGTCTGGTAGCCATTTCTTTATTTCGCTTCCTGTAGGGGCTGAGGTGTAGACTTGATTGCTTTCCTTTTCTGTTTCTATTTTGCTGTGGTATTTAAAGTGGCTGATGGGGAATTTGGTGAAGTCGGGTTTTTTGTGGAGAGTGGCGGCTTTTTTGGCTTCCAGGTCAGCTTCCTCATTTCCTGGAAGTCCGTTATGGGCTTTAACCCAGATGAGTGTGATGTCTCTTGTATTTGTGATTTTGCGGATGAGATTCTGAATGCTGCTTACTGTTTGGTTTAGGCTGTTTTTATTCGCTATTTCTTGGAGGGCTGACATGGAGTCGGATAGAATTTTGATGTTGTTTGTCTGGTGAGTTGAACAGTGGAGGCAGGCTTTTTCAATGGCCAGGCATTCTGCCTGGAATACCGAGCAGCTGTCGTGTAGTTTCATCCTGTAGACTCTTTTGGAGCCCCCAGGGTTGAAGACCACGACAGCCGCTCCGACTTTTCCATCGTGTTTGCTGCCGTCGGTGTAAATTTGGGTGTCTTTTGGTGTGCATAGTTGTGTTAGGTCTTGTTCGTTTTCAGCTTTTTTGATTTGGATGGTGGTTCTTTCGGTCGGATGAGGGAGTTGTGATACGAGTATGGGTTTATCTATTTCTATGTCAGTCGGTAGGTATTTTGAGATTCCTGTCCGTTTAGCGGTTTGTATTTCTGCGATTTGTTTTATTCTTAGGTCTAGTGGGGTGTAGTCTGCTAATGCAATCGCTCCTGCTGTCGAGATGGTTCGGAAGCCTCTGATGGCTTTTATGGCAAAGCCTCTTTGTAGCGATCTTAATGATTTGGTGACGGATTGGTAGTTTGTAGCGGAGCTCCATATTTCCGCTGCGTAGCTGACTATGGGTTCGATGACTTGTTTGTAGATTATGCTGACGTTTTCTGATTGTATTCCCCAAGTGGGGCGGATTATTCTGCAGAGTTTGTGGAAGATTTTCTGGGCTTTGGCGATTACGTACTGTGAGTGCTTTATGAATTTTAGATTTTGATCAATTATTAGTCCTAGTAGTTTTATTTCTTGTTTATATTCTAGTATGGAGTTGTCTGCTTTGATTTTTGCTTTTTTAGCTTTAGGCGTGCATGTAATTATTTGGGTTTTGTCTTTACCGAATGTAAGTTTGTTATTTTCTCCCCAATCGAAGATAGTTGAGAGTGCGGTCTGCGATGTATTTTCGAGGTCTGAGATGGAATCTGCGGTGATGATGAGGAGCACGTCGTCGGCGTACGCCTGAACGTGGCATCCGTTCGGGAACGGTTTTTCTAATAAGTCGTCCATTATAATGTTCCAGAAGATGGGTCCTAGGACCGAGCCCTGTATGCAGCCTCGAGTGAGCTTTTTCTGGAGGGTGGCGTCGCTGTAGTTTATCTCTGCTGTTCTGTGTGTGAGGTAGTTCTTTATTATTTTGTGGAGGTTTGACGGGCATTTTATTTGGTGGAGGCGCTTTAGTAGGGCTGGCCACCAGGCGTGATCGAAGGCGCCTTTTATATCTAATGATACTGCTGTAACTAGTTTCTTTTGTTGTTTTGCTGCTTTCATGATGTTTACTGCTGTGCTGAGGGCTTTTGTGGTAGAGGTTTGCTGTTTGAAACCGTATTGGTTAGGGTTTGCTTTTCCTGTGGTGTTGAGGTGGTGCGTTAAGCGCTTGGATATGAGTTTTTCGAACAATTTGCCAAAAACATTGATAAGACCTATAGGGCGGAGTGAGTTGATATCTTGAAGGTCGTTTTTGTTGGGTTTCGGTATTATTTTAACGAAGGCTGCTTTCCATGGTGTAGGGAAGTGGGCTATTTCCATACACCTGTTGATGAGGGCGGTGAAGAGGGCGGGGTAGCATTGTATGAAGCATAGGCAGATGTCGGCGGTGAGGTGGTCTTTCCCGGGAGCTTTGTTAGGGTTCATCTCTTTCATGCAGTCTTCTATTTCTGTTTCTGTGAATTCGGGTTCGTTTTGTGTGCTGGGTTCTATATATGCTGTATTCCGGGTTTCTTTTTGTTTGCTGTTGTCGGGTGTATCGTCAGGGAAGAATTTGTTGAGTAATGCCTGTGCGGACTCAGTGCTAGATTTGGTGTATTCGTTATTCCCTAGTTTTATTGTTGCGGGCGGCTGGTATGCAGCTGGGGATTTGAGGAGCCTGTTGGTCAATGACCAGACGTCCTCTTTCCCTTGTTTTGAGCAGAAGTTTCGGAAGCTTTCTGTGGAGACTCTTCTGATTGCCTCGGAGTATTTTTGTCTGACTTGCTGTTGTTCTAGGAGTATGTTTGTAAGGTCTTTTTTGCCTTTTTTGAGATCTCTTATTCTATGGTGTATATGGATTGCTTCTTTCTTCAATGTCTCGAGTTCTTCGTTCCACCATGGGATGCGTTGCTTTTGGGTTTTCCTTCTGAGTGAGTTGTTGCAGGCTCTATCGATTGCTAGTGTAATATTTTCAACGTATTTATCTATTTCAGTTGCGTTTAGTTGTTTGATGTCTTCAGAGTCCAGCTTGGTTGTTGTCATTTCGTGTTTTATTTTAGTGGTCACTAGTTCCCAGTTGGCATTTGTGGTATTATATTTGTATGTGGTATTGGTCCTTTTCTTTTGTATTCTGTTTTTATGTAAGTTTATGTTAAAGCTAATGGCGTTATGGTCAGATGATGGGGTTATATTGTGGTCTATTTTCCAGTCTCGTATATTGTTTGCGAGTTTGTTGGTGAGAGTTAAGTCGATTATGGAGGTTCTTATCTGATTGTGGGTGATGGTTTCGAATGTGGGGAGATTTCCGACGTTGCCTATTTCGAGGTTGTTAGCTGTTATTAGGTCCATGACCTGCTTTCCCCTTCTATTCGCTGTCTTGGATCCCCACATCTCGTTCCAGCCATTGAAGTCGCCGCAGATTAGATGTTTTTCGTGCATAGTTTCCTTCAAGAAAATTTCTAATTTTGTGAGTGTGTTGTATTGGTCACAGTCGGGTTCTACATAGACGCTGCATAGGTTGAGTTTGTTGTTATTTTGGAGGGTTAGTTGCACAATGCTGAAATTGGGGGTGGATGATTTGGTGAGCCCTAGAGTGGCGCCGAGTGTGTTATTTATGGCAATGCATGCCTTCGTGGTTCTGTCTTGAGGGAATTGGTATATTTGGTAGCCGGGAATGTTGTTGATGGTTTTGTTTTTGCCAACGTATGGTTCTGTTATGAATACTATGCCGTAACTATTGCTCGTTATGTGTTGCTTTAGTTCTTGCGTAGCCGTATTACCGCGGCCTAGGTTGCATTGCAGGACTTTTATCGATGTGCTTTGTGAAAGCGGATTGAATGCTGTGTTGGATGCTCGTGGCACGCCCTTAACACTGTCTTACAGCGAGCCGCGCTATCCGGTCCCACTTCTGCCACTCTGGGCACTCCTGGCTGTATGCTGGGTGGGCTGTGTGGGCCGATCCCGATGCCTTACAGTTGCAGCACTCTGGCATCTCTGTACGGTTGGGGCATTCTCGCGAGTCGTGCGCGTACGCGCAGAAGCCGCAGACCACCGCATTGGTGCAGTCTTGCGCGCGGTGTCCGAACCCTAGACATTTGTAGCACTGCGTTACTGGGGACTGGTCTACGGCTGGGACTATCTGGTAGCCCACCCGAATCCTGGTACCAGCCATGCGGTTCCACAGCTTAGGACTGACTTTGAGGATAACGTTGGTCACTGTGGAGTTTCGGCCTTTCGTTCTGCGGAGGACCTTAACTTCGCAGTCTTCTTCTGTTAGGTCGGCTACGAGTGACTTGTTTTGTTTAATTATGGCCACCTCGAGCTGGTCGTTGCTGAGGTCCTGCGCGACTCCGATAAGTTTTAGTAGTGGGTCTCTAGTTTTTGGTTGCCCAACGGTGAGGTCTTTGTCGTTGGCCTTGAGTGTGTTGAGCAGGATCTCGCTACCTCTCTTATCGTCGCAACATACGACCACTCTGGCGCCGCTGGTCTTCCTCATGCTGCTGACGCCTACTCCGAGTTGGATTACGTCGGCACCTTTCTTCACCTTCTCCATGATTTGTTCGCTGGAGTGTCTGGGGTCGACCGACGACACCAGTATGGGGAAGCTGGGTTTGACGACCCTCGGAGCAGCGGCGGTCAGCGCGGCGGCGTATGTTTTCTTACCGGGGCCTGTATAGGGGGTTTGTATGTCGGTGCTGCTGTCCCGTGTGGTTCTGACTAGTTTCTTTATCTCCTCTGTGTCTTTTTTGATCTTATCTAATTCCATTTTCATAGAATCTAAGATGTCTGTTTTGATGTTTTTCCAACTATTGTCGTTTATTGTTTCAGATGCTGGGGCGGCGGCGGGTGACGACACGAGCATCGGGACTATGGCAACGGCTCTGCTCAGCTCTTCAGCGGCCGCTAATATGAGCCGCTTGTTTGCCACAGTTAAGCTTCTCCCCTCCTGTACTGCTGTGGTTATACACTTTGTTAGTTTGTGGGTGAGTGCCGTGTAAGATTTTATATCTGTGACTTCCTCGTATGTGCCCGGTAGCGTAGTCATGGATTGTTTTGTGACTGTAAGCGTCTGTACTTTGGCTGGTGCAGGTGGGGGATTTGTGGGTGTAGCTGGGGGTTGAGGGGGTGCGCTTTGAGGCTTCGGGGTTGGTTGTGTCTGCTGGGTCATCTCATCGGGAAATTTGAGTAGTAGTGTAGGGGTAGTTTGAGCGGGTGTTGGGACCATCGGATCAGGTAGAACATTTTTAGGGGTCGCGGTGAGTGCCTCCTCAGGCTGCTGGATACTCGATATGAACCCCTCTGACACAGCCAAGTTCCGTTTTGCTGCGGCTACCCCTGGCCTGGTTGGCTGAGCCTGAGGTGGTTCCAGGCTTGGGACCAGGATAGGATTTACAGGGGGCTTGGTAGGAGTGCGCTGCATGCTTGCTACGGGCGGATGTACTACGAGAAGCGGTGAAAATCGGCGTTTAATGCTTGTTTTAGGGTGTGATTATTTGAAAATTTGAAGTTAAAAATCGGAATGAAGAGCTAGATTTTTTCTAGGTATATGAGTAGACGGGGAATTTATTTAGCTGTGTACACGTGTTAAAATTTTATTTTTACGAGCAAAATTGGCGGAGATATGGCAGATATACTAAAAAAGGCGAATTTGGGAAATGCAGCTGGCCGACAGAAAAATAGGGCGGGTGGGCGGGTCTTTATGCTGAAATTTTGTAATTTTCCACAGGAACGGATGCGGATGGACGGGGACAACTATACTGAGACTGTTTAAGGGTATTTAAGGGTATTTAAAGCAATTTGAAGCAGTTTGGTAAGTATATTTAGTTTAATTTTTTACGAAAATTTTCTAAGTTAATATTTTTGAAGAAAAACGCGAATTTAACAAGTATATTAATTGGGGGATTTAAAATGTATTTTTATTAAGACAGGGGACACTGAGACGAATCGATTGAGGTACGACACAAGATATTTAACAACTGAAATTTTAATTCAACCAACGTATCTTGTACGAGAAACGCAGGGCTAAGGTAAACTTTTGGTGTAGGTACTTTATGAAATTTGTAATTTTCCACAGGAACGGATGCGGATGGACGGGGACAACTATACTGAGACTGTTTAAGGGTATTTAAGGGTATTTAAAGCAATTTGAAGCAGTTTGGTAAGTATATTTAGTTTAATTTTTTACGAAAATTTTCTAAGTTAATATTTTTGAAGAAAAACGCGAATTTAACAAGTATATTAATTGGGGGATTTAAAATGTATTTTTATTAAGACAGGGGACACTGAGACGAATCGATTGAGGTACGACACAAGATATTTAACAACTGAAATTTTTATTTCAACCAACGTATCTTGTACGAGAAACGCAGGGCTAAGGTAAACTTTTGGTGTAGGTACTTTATGAAATTTGTAATTTTCCACAGGAACGGATGCGGATGGACGGGGACAACTATACTGAGACTGTTTAAGGGTATTTAAGGGTATTTAAAGCAATTTGAAGCAGTTTGGTAAGTATATTTAGTTTAATTTTTTACGAAAATTTTCTAAGTTAATATTTTTGAAGAAAAACGCGAATTTAACAAGTATATTAATTGGGGGATTTAAAATGTATTTTTATTAAGACAGGGGACACTGAGACGAATCGATTGAGGTACGACACAAGATATTTAACAACTGAAATTTTTATTTCAACCAACGTATCTTGTACGAGAAACGCAGGGCTAAGGTAAACTTTTGGTGTAGGTACTTTATGAAATTTGTAATTTTCCACAGGAACGGATGCGGATGGACGGGGACAACTATACTGAGACTGTTTAAGGGTATTTAAGGGTATTTAAAGCAATTTGAAGCAGTTTGGTAAGTATATTTAGTTTAATTTTTTACGAAAATTTTCTAAGTTAATATTTTTGAAGAAAAACGCGAATTTAACAAGTATATTAATTGGGGGATTTAAAATGTATTTTTATTAAGACAGGGGACACTGAGACGAATCGATTGAGGTACGACACAAGATATTTAACAACTGAAATTTTAATTCAACCAACGTCGGTTAGGTTAGGTTAGGTTAGGTTAGGTTAGGTTAGGTTAGGTTAGGTTAGGTTAGGTTTGGGCGGGGGATGAGCTAGAACCCCTAGGAGTGACCCCCAGGGGTCCTCCTACAAGGGTGCTAGCCCATCACCTACTTTGTTCACTTTTTCCGAGTGAGCAATTTGGCGTTGGTCTTGGGAGTAGCGCAGGTCGCGTAGATCCCCAAGGCAAGTCCGGAGCACTATCCTGCTAGAGGTTGCCGCCTGCTATTGGTCTGGTTCCATCAGAAACAGACGTAACTGAAAGCTCCGGGCGCACTCCACTTTCCCACCTTTCCCCAAAATCCTTTTTATCCTTCCCTGTCCTGCTCCCTTGCCTTCCCAGTCTGGGAGAGTTTGGGGGTACACACTCTTCACAAAAGTGTACACACACAGACTCAGATACACTCTTCACTCGCTATACACAAACAAAATAACAGTTGGTCACGCTACAGCACACAACAGATACACTGAACATGCAAATACCACATCACACTCACAAGCAGATACTCACCCCCAATCCTACGGTCTAGCGTGCCTATGGGATGTATGGCTGGGGGGGAACAATACTCAGTCCCAAGCGCAGAGGAGGGAGAGGGGACCTCACCCCTTCAAAAAGGAAATACGAATATGGATCTGGATAAAACAAGTAATAGTCCCCAGGCGGGTGAATCCCGCACGGAGTCTTCGGACCCCGTCTGCCCCTCAGTATCTGGGGGGGGCAACCAATCCATCGGAGGTCAGGTGATTCCTGGCCCCCGTGAACGACGACCATCTGCATGTACACTGGACACACCGAAAATACCAAGCGACTCGGATTCGACGATTGGGGCGCGCGCACCGCAGGGGTGCGGCGTCGGAGAAGGGAGGGAGCTGCGCGTACGACTCACGCGCACTCCAATAACGGACCTGGCGAGAACACCGGACCTCGACTTCAGTGGGGAGGAAGAGGATACCGACTACGAGGAGGAGACCGACAACGGCAGCCGTTCGTCCAGCCCGTCTTCAGGAGAGGAGCTCTTGGAGATGCTGGAGGAGCTGGTGCCGATGTCGCCAAGGAAGAAGAGGGGAACCAAGGCTGCGGCGATGCGGGACCAGCGGAGCTCTTCGTTACCGCAGCGCGACGAATTCGGGCGCTTTCTCCCGCGCGGCTCGACCACGCCTGCTCCGGCACCGAAAAGGGGTGGCAAACGCCCCTTAGAGTCGTCGCCACCTGAAGGGAGCCCGAAGACGAAGGAGGGGAGAGTGGAGGAGGCAGTGCGGCAGGCTGAAGAGGCCCGCAAAAGCCTGCCAGAAGTAGAAGAGGCGTTGAGGCTGCGGAAACCGTCGACGGCGGCTCTCAGCAGTCGGGTACAGCAGGATGCTGACCTGATTGCTGAGGTGGTCGCAAAATCGACGAACCTAAAGGGCACCTGTCATCGTGCCCTGAAGGAAGCCGCAGCCTCCATAAAAGAGGCGGCCCGCATCATAGCGGAGAACTCGGCCAACGACGAGGTGAAGAAGGTGCACGCGGAGAACGAGGCTCTGCGTGCACAACTCGACCATCTCAGGAGGGAGATGATCGACATGCGATCGGAGCTGCTGCAAGCGAGGGCGAGGCCGCCGCAGCCTCCCCCCCCTGTTGCCGCAGCACCACCACCGCCGCCGCCACCGCCGTTCAACGAGGCGGCCATCCTGGAGGCCATCGAAAGGCGTTTCGAGGCCTTAGAGAAGCGCATCTGCCCTCCTACGGCTGCTGTCGGGACAGCCGCCCCGCAGCGGACTGGGGAGGGGCCTTCCGCGCCGTCTAAAGTGGACCAGGGCCGCGAGGCCAAGAAGAAGAAACAGAAGAAGGGCGCCAGTCGGGCCGTCCCGGTCGCGGACCTACCGGCCGTGACACCGGGCGGTCCCCAGGAGACTGCACCGAGTGCGCCGCCCACGTGGGCTAAAGTGGCGGCGGGCAAGGCGAAGACGCCAAAGAAGACGGCCCCGAAGAAGAAGAAAAGGACAAAAAAGGCGAAAGCCTCCGCGGCGAAGCTCCATGTGCCACAGACGGCTGCAGTGGTGTACACGCTGCAGCCGGAGGCGAAGGACAAGGGGAGGACCTACGCCTCGGTGGCCACCGAGGCCAAGGCGAAAATTGACCTCGCGGCCCTAGACATCTGGGCCCTGCGCTTCCGAGTGGCGGCGACAGGTGCTCGGATCTTGGAGTTGCCGGGGGCCGGCTGCGAGGCCAAGGCAGAGGCGCTCGCCGAGCGGATGCGGCAGGAGTTGGGTCCCGGGGTGCGCATCTCCACGCCCACTAAGTGCGCGGAGCTGCGCATCACGGGCTTAGACGACTCATCGTCAGCCGCAGAGGTGGCCGCTGCGATAGCCCGGGCAACGGGCTGCCCGGAGGCAGCAATACGGGTGGGCGAAATCCGTTTCGCCAGGGGTCGAGGTGCGGTGTGGGTGCGTTGCCCCATTGCCGCAGCCAAGACCCTCGCGGAGAAGGGGCAGGTGACGGTGGGCTGGGTGAGCGCGAGGGCTGTGCTTTTGCAGCCCAAGCCGGCCCGGTGCTACCGTTGCCTCAGACCTGGGCACATGGCCCCGCAGTGCACGTCGGAGGTGGACCGCAGCGCTCTGTGCTTCCGGTGCTCACAGCCGGGGCACAGGGCGGGGCAGTGTACCGCCGCGCCGCACTGTGGTGTCTGTGCGGAGGGGAAGCGGCCAGCCGACCACGCGGTCGGCAGCAAGGCCTGCAAGCCCGGGCCGCGGCCCAAGAAAGGGCCGCAGGGGGCGGGCTGAGCTCGCTCATGCCTGCCTCCACAAGGGGGCAGCGGTGACGGGACGGGGGTCCCGTTGCTGCGTAATGCCCCCCAGGTGAGGGGTGCGTTGAGTGTTCACGCACCCCACCTTCGGTGGAGTCACCACCGCGCAGCGGCCACAGGCCATCGCTGGGGGGGTCGCGGTGCATGCAAACGCGATCTCGTGGCCCCCCATCCTAAGGCGATGAGAAGACACTCCGTGGGTTTTTAGTCAGTAGGAGTCTGACACTCCCCGCCGCTGTCCCCCGATGGCGGCGGAAGTCCAATGCAGGATTTTCCCACGTTAAAAAAAAAAAAAAAAAGGTTAGGTTAGGTTGGGCGGGGGATGAGCTAGAACCCCCTAGGGGCGCCCGCAAGGGGTCCTAGTAAGGGTGCTAGCTCATCACCTACTTTGCTCACTTTTTCCGAGTGAGAAATTTGGCGTTGGTCTTGGGAGTAGCGCAGGTCGCGAAGATCCCCAAGGCAAGTCCGGAGCACTATCCTGCTAGAGGTTGCCGCCTGCTATTGGTCTGGTTCCTTCAGAAACAGACGTAACTGAAAGCTCCGGGCGCTCTCCCTTTTCCCACCTTTCCCAAAAAACCCCAAAAATCCTGTCTAAAAATCCTTGTTCCTTCCTTGTCCAATACCCATCCTATTCCGCTGCGGTGTAATCGAGGTCAGGCATCGCGGTCCTGCCATCTCAATCAATGTAGATGGGGGAGGGGGGACTGACCTCCCGCGTGTTAGTGCCGTGCGCGGGGACCCGTAATGGGGGGTGAAGGAGTCCTGGGGGTTGAGCCTGCGTCGTTCTGGGTTAATGTTCGGCGACGGCAACACACCTCTTTGGTCTGGATCTCCTCTAACACGGGAGGTTGGTATGTAGCCGCATACCGATCAATCGGCTAAAACCTCGTCCTTCAGACGGGGGGGGGGCTAGAGCTCTGGGGGGATGGGGTCTGCAGCCGGCGGCGTAAGCGACTACCAAAGTGGTGGTAGGAGCGAGCGTCGTTCGTCTCGTGGGCAACTCACCCCGGAGTTCTATATCTCGGTGGTAGCCCTGGTGCCATTGCGGCATCCCCAAGTGTGCGGGCTCCAAGGAGGGTGGGGAGCTACCGAGATGAATAAAATTGAGGTCTTTTTAATGGATACCAAAATAAAACCCAATGACGTTGATGGGAGTGGAGAGTTGGTCGAGGTTGTGGAGTCGGTCGAGTCGGTCGAGGTGGTAGAGTCGAGAGTGTCGGTTGGGTCGGTCGAGGTTGTTGAGTCGGTCGATGCTGTCGAGTCGGGAAAGACGGGCGAGTCGGTAGTAGGAAAGGAGTTACGCGTCATATTGGAGCGAGCTCCTGTGACTCTCTTGAGTCATGGAGAAATATGTGCTGATGGCACAGGGGTAGAAAATGGGGGGAAAGAGCAGCGGTTCTGGAGGAGGCGTTCGCCTACTCCATCCTCGGAGGAAGAACAGCCGCCTCCTGAACCTTTGAAAAAGGCAGCGGCAGTGCGCTGCCGCAGGGCGTCGTCCACGCAGCCGCGGGACAGAATGGGGCGCTTTTTAAAGGCCCCAGCTATAGAAGCGGTCATTGCCGAGGCTAGAGGTGCCGAAAGCGACGGCAGCTTTGCGTCGGCGACATCAGCTGCGTCAGGACGCGAGGATGAGGCCACAACCGGTAAGCCCAAGGCCAAGAAGGCCAAGGGCAAGAAGAAGGCGGTGTTGGCGCTCACTGAGGAAGAGGTGAGGCAGGCAGAAGCTGTCGACCGGGCCGTCACGGAAGCCGTGAGACTCCGGGAGCCGACGGTGACGGCACTGCATAGGAAAGTGGAGGGTGACCTCGAGGCCATCCTGGAGGTGGCGGCCAAGAGCATGCACCTGAAGGGTACATGCCAGAAGACCCTTAAGGACTCCGCCGCCTCCATCAGGGAGGCTACTAGAATGCTCCACCAGAGCTCCGTCTCGGTGGAGACTCGGAAGTTGCAGGCGGACAATGACCGCCTGCGCAAGGAAGTTGCGGAGCTCAGGGCGGACATGGCGGCGCTGCGGAACGAGCTGGCCAAGCCCGGGACACAGCAGCAGCCGCCGACGCCTGCACCAGTAGCCGCGTCTGCGGCAGAGAGTGTGGCCGCAGTAGTCATGGCGGCCATGCAGGCTAAATTCGCGGAGCTGGAGAGGCGTCTACGCCCACAGCCCACTGAGCGCGCTGCGGCGTGTGTGGTTGGCGCAAAGGGGCCACCGCAGCCGCTCAGGGCTCCAGCTCCGCCGGCGCAGGCACCGATGTCAGGTGCGACAACTGCGCCGACGACGAGGCGCGCCAAAAACAGGCGTGCTGGGCCTGCACCGGTGCCCGACCTACCGGCGGTCTCGGCGGGAGGACCACAAGAGGCGCCGGGCGTTGCCTCGACGTCGTGGGCAAAGGTGGTGGGTCGCAAGCCTGGGAAGAAGGCACCGGCCCCTCCCCCACCCAAGACTACGCAAAAGGGGAAGAAGGGCGGTAAAGGGGCCCCTCAAAAGGCTAACAAGAAGCCCGCGCGAGCTCCGCAGCTGCGCCCCCCTCGTACGGCTGCAGTGGTACTGACACTGCAGCCAGCTGCGGTGGAAAAAGGAGTGACGTATGCCTCGGTCATGACCGAGGCAAAAGAAAAGCTGGGCCCAGAAGCTCTCCAGGCCCTTGGCATCCCCGCCGTACGCCTGAGGCTGGCAGCAACGGGGGCCCGCATTCTGGAGGTGGGCGGAGAGTCCAGCGCTGACAAGGCGGAGGCGCTAGCCACAAAGCTGCGCGATGCGCTGAGTCACGAGGTGGTGCGAGTGTCCAGACCCGAAAGGTGCGCGGAAGTGCGTATCTCAGGGCTGGACGACTCTGTAACAGCGGCGGAGGTCGTGGCGGCCATTGCTCGCGCGACTGGCTGCGCCGAGGGGTCGGTAAAGGCGGGAGAGGTCCGCCCGGCCCCCTCAGGCCTTAAATCTCTCTGGGTGCGCTGCCCGGTAGCGGCCGCCAAGACGCTGGCCCAAACAGGCCGGCTCCTAGTGGGCTGGATGAGCGCGCGCGTAGTGCTTCTCGAACAAAAGCCCGCGCGCTGTTATCGATGCCTCAGGGCCGGCCACATGGCGCCACATTGCGCCTCGGCGGTGGACCGCAGCGACGCCTGCTACCGCTGCGGCCAGTCCGGCCACAAGGCGCGCGAGTGCAAGGCAGAGCCGCACTGCGCCCTGTGCGCCGAGGCCAAGAAGCCTGCTGGCCACAAAACCGGCAGCAAGGCGTGCAAGGCTCCGCCGGTCAAACCGGGCAGTCGCAGGCAGCCAGCGCCCACTGGGAACAAACCCCCAGCAGCGGCCCAGCTGGCTAGCCAAGAGGAGGGAACGGCGTCCATAAATGGACAATAGTCGCCCCTACAAGGTCTTGCAGGGTAACCTCAACCACTCGGCAAGGGCTCAGGACCTTTTCCTGCAGTCCATGCTAGAGTGGTCGGTGGATATCGCGGTGGTTGCGGAACCGTACTTCGTCCCGGCCAGAGCAAACTGGGCGGGCGATGTTACGGGTGTCGTGGCCATCGCCGGCGCAGCAGACCTTGTAGTCAAGGAGAGGGGACGGGGTTTCGTCGTCGTGGCCTGGGGGGAGGTGGCTCTTATTGGGGTTTACTTCTCCCCCAACAAATCCCGCGCCGAATTTGAAGTCTTCCTGGACGAAGTGGGGTCGGCGGTCAGACGTGCGTCACCGCTGCCGGTGATCGTCCTGGGGGACTTCAACGCAAAATCAACGACGTGGGGATGTCCGGCCACAGACGGAAAGGGCGAAACCCTAGAGGAGTGGGCGACACTCGCCGGAGTCTCCGTCCTAAATCGGGGGTCCGTCAACACCTGCGTGCGGCGGCAAGGAGGGTCCATTGTGGATCTCTCCTTCGCATCGCCTACCGTCGCAACGCGAGTCCAGGGTTGGCGTGTTCTCGAAGGGGTCGAGACGCTGTCGGATCACCGATATATCCGGTTTAACGTCTCCCCCACGACGGGGACTCGAAGAAGGCGAGGAGGTCGAGGTCGGACGCCGTTCCCGAGGTGGGCACTTACCCGACTCGACCAGGACCTGCTAGAGGAGGCGGCCATTTTAGGGTCTTGGCACGTACAGCCTCAGTCGCGCATCGACGTCGAGGAGGAAGCGACGTGGTTCCGCGAGGCGCTGACCGACGTGTGCGACGCAGCGATGCCACGAGCGTCCCGCCGACCGCCGAGAAGACAGGTGTATTGGTGGTCGGCGGAAATCGCCGGTCTGCGCAAGAGCTGCGTCAGGAAGCGCCGAGCCTACCAGGCGTGTCGCAGGCGGCGTGCGCGCGACGAGGCAAGGGAGGGCCAGCTGTACGAAGCTTACAGAGCAAGCCAGAAGGCTCTGCAGCTGGCCATCGGCCAAGCCAAGGCCCGAGGCCGAGAAGAGATGCTG
The DNA here is from genome assembly GCA_945859725.1 of Drepana falcataria. NCBI lineage: Eukaryota > Metazoa > Arthropoda > Insecta > Lepidoptera > Drepanidae > Drepana > Drepana falcataria. Next base: position 16,943 of record OX243941.1, on the reverse strand, counting down.
GAGGCTATAAGCCGAGATCCGTGGGGTAGGCCATACCGGTACGCGCGCAAACAGCTGCGCGGGCAGGCCGCCCCGCTAACGGAGAGTCTCCAGCCCCGCCTCCTCAGGCAGGTCGTGGCGGCGCTATTCCCGGCGAGTGTCGACTTTAGTCCACCCGAGATGGCGCCGCCCCACACCGGACATGACACCGACGCCGACCCCATCCCCCCCATCACAGATGGAGAAATGGGGGCGGCTGTCTTGAGGCTCCGCGCCAAGAAGACTGCCCCAGGGCCCGATGGGGTTCCAGGCCGCGCATTGGCGATGGCCCTGGGTGCACTAGAGGCCCGATTCAGGGGACTGCTCGACGCGTGCTTGGCATGCGGGCGGTTCCCCTCGATTTGGAAACAGGGCTTGCTTGTCTTGCTCAAAAAGGAAGGTCGTCCTCTGGACTCGTCTGGGCTCCGACCCATCGTGCTGCTGGATGACGCGGGCAAGCTCTTCGAGCGTATAATCGCTGCCCGCGTCACAGACCACCTACGCATGGTGGGTCCGGACCTCGCCACAAGGCAGTACGGCTTCCGAGAGGGACGTTCCACTGTGGACGCAATCATGTGCGTAAAGTCCCTCTCCGAAGCAGCCGTGGCGGGGAGGGGGGTGTTGTTGGCCGTCTCACTAGACATCGCCAACGCATTCAACACCCTCCCGTTCAGCTGTGTAGCCGAGGCGCTCCGGTACCATCGTCTGCCGGGGTACCTCCGACGAGTCCTCGAGGACTACCTGCAGGACAGGAGTGTCGTCTGCGTCGACGGGGACGGGGAGTTGCTGCGCCAGAGCGTCACGTGCGGAGTTCCACAGGGGTCGGTTCTTGGGCCCCTTCTGTGGAACATAGGCTATGACTGGGCGCTGCGCGGCACTCTACCCCCGGGCGTCGACGTCATTTGCTATGCGGACGACACCCTAGTGACTGCGAGGGCGGCCAGCTTCGCAGAAGCGTGCCGGCTGTCGGAAACCGGAGTCGCGGTGGTCGTGGACCGGATCCGGCAGCTGGGCCTGAAGGTCGCCCTGAGCAAGACCGAAGCCCTGTTCTTCCACGGGCCTTGGAGGAAGCCACCAGCGGGGGCGCAGCTGGACGTGGGGGGCACTGCCGTCGAGATAGGTGCCGAGATGAGGTACCTGGGTCTCGTCCTCGACGGCAGGTGGAAGTTCCACGCGCACTTCAAGCGCCTCGCCCCCAAACTCGTCGCTGCGGCTGGTGCGCTTAGCCAGCTCCTGCCCAACACGGGCGGACCGAGTGCGTGCTGCCGCCGTCTATACACCGGGGTCGTCAAGTCGATGGCCCTGTACGGCGCGCCGGTGTGGGCGGACGCCCTGGATCGCCAGAACAAGACCCTGCTGGCCCGTCCGCAGAGGGTCATGGCGACCAGGGTAATCCGCGGATACCGCACCATCTCACACGGCGCAGCCTGTGTGTTGGCGGGGTCCCTGCCTTGGGACCTCGAGGCCGAGGTGCTCGCCGCCGTTTACCGGCAGAGCGCCGAGGCCCGCAGAGACGGCGGCGCCGCCGCGCCAGAACACCTACGGCGCGTGCGGCAAAATGCGCAGGAGCACGCATTCGGAAAATGGCAGGAGCGGCTCGCGGAGCCTAGGGCCGGGCAGGGGACCATAGAGGCCATACGCCCGGTCCTAAAGGATTGGACGAGTCGCAGGCACGGGGCGCTGACCTACCACCTGGTGCAGGTGCTGAGCGGTCACGGTTGCTTCGGCAAATACCTGCACACGGTGGCAAGGAGAGAAGCGTCCCCCAGGTGCCACCATTGCGACTGCGACGTGGACACTGCGCAGCACACGCTCGAGGTTTGCCCAGCATGGGCAGAGCAGCGCAGTGCCCTCGTCGCCACTACCGGACGTGACATTTCCCTGCCGGCCTTGGTTCTGTCCATGGTCGGCAGTACACGGACGTGGGAGGCGGCCGTGTCCTTCTGCGCGGAGGTGATGGCGCAGAAAGAGGCGGCGGAAAGAACACGGGAAAGCGACCCACTCGCGGACCCGTGCCGCCGCCGGAGGACCGGCCGCAGGAGGCAAGCCGAAGTGCGGCAGATGCCTCCTTAAGAGGGCAGCGGGCGACGGGGCGGGGGCCCTGTCGCTCGCGAACACGATGCCCTCGAGGTTGAAGGGCGCGTCGCGTGTATCCGATGCGCCCTCCCAGGGAGTTAAAAGCCCGGCCACAACACAGGCCGGGCAGTGGAGTGGCCCAACAGGCCGAATCGCCGGGGGGGATGTGATAGTATGCAAACGCGGTCACACACCCCCCCCACATAGGCGATGAGATGGTACACCGTGGGTTTTTAGTCAGTAAGAGTCTGACACTCCCCGTCGCTGCCCCCGCGGCGGCGGGAGTCCAATGCAGGATTTTCCCACGTTAAAAAAAAAAAAAAAAAAAGGTTAGGTTAGGTTGGGCGGGGGATGAGCTAGAACCCCTAGGAGTGACCCCCAGGGGTCCTCCTACAAGGGTGCTAGCCCATCACCTACTTTGTTCACTTTTTCCGAGTGAGCAATTTGGCGTTGGCCTTGGGAGTAGCGCAGGTCGCGTAGATCCCCAAGGCAAGTCCGGAGCACTATCCTGCTAGAGGTTGCCGCCTGCTATTGGTCTGGTTCCTTCAGAAACAGACGTAACTGAAAGCTCCGGGCGCTCTCCACTTTCCCACCTTTCCCCCAAAATCCTTGAATCCTACCCTGTCCTTGCTCCCTTGCCCTCCCAGTCTGGGAGAGTTTGGGAGTACACACTCTTCACAAAGTGTACACACACAGACTCAGTTACACTCCTCATTCACTTTACACAAACAAAATAACATTTGGTCATTCTACAGCACACAACAGATACACTTAACATGCAAATACCACACCACACTTACAAGCAGATACTCACCCCCAATCCTACGGTCTAGCGTGCCTATGGGATGTATGGCTGGGGGGGAACAATACCCAGTCCCAAGCGCAGAGGAGGGAGAGGGGACCTCACCCCTTCAAAAAGGAAATATGAAATGGATTCTGGAAAAAACAACGTTGTTCCCCAGGCGGGTGAATCCCGCACGGAGTCTCCGGACTCCGTCTGCCCCTCAGTATCTGGGGGGGGCACCAAATCCATCGGAGGTCAGATTACCCCTGACCCCCGTGAACGACGACCATTGGCTAAGGAAACGGACTTACCGACTACACCAAGATATTTGGAGCTGACGACTGAGGCGTGCACACCAAAGAGGTATGACGCCGGAAGGAGAGAGTTGCGCGATCGACCTCCGCGCGCTCCACTGACAATGGCGAGCCCTTCGGACATGAGCGACGACACGGAGGAGGAAGAAGAAGAGGAGGACTACGAGGAGACGGACGTCTGCACCCGCTCTTCCAGCCGTTCCTCGGGAGAGGAGCTCCTAGAGGAGCTGGACGAGCTTGTGCCGATGACGTCGGCGGAGAAAAGGGGGGCGAGGGTTGCGGTGGCTGCACGGAAGCCCTCATCGCTGCCACAGCGAGACGAGCGCGGTCGATTCCTGCCTAAGAAGTCGGCCGCGCCTCTGCCTCTACCTCTACCTGCGCCTCTACCTGAGGCAGCATCCAAGAGGAGCGGCAAGCGAGCCCCAGACTGGACCCCCCCCGAGAGAAGTGACCGACCCCCTTCGAAGCTGACTAGGGAGGGGGAAATGGAGGAGACTGCGCGTCTTGCAGCGGAGGCCCGCAGGAGCCTCGGGGTGGAGGAAGCGGTGCTGTTGCAGCGACCGACAGCGGCGGCCCTAAGGAAGAGGGTAGCGGAGGACGCGGAGATCGTCGCGACTGTCGCGGCGAAGTCCGGCAACCTTAAGGGCACCTTCCAGAGAGCTTTAAAGGATGCCGCCGCTTCAATCAAAGCGGCGATGGGGATGCTGCAGGAAAGCGACGCGACCTTAGAGGTCAAGAAGTTGCAGGCGGAGAACGAGGCGTTGCGTGCACAACTAGATCATCTCCGGCGAGAGATGATCGACATGCGGTCGGAGGTGCTGCAAGCGAGGGCGAGGCCGCCGCCTACCCCCCCTGCCGCCGCAGCACAACCGCCGACGCCGCCGTTCAACGAGGCGGCCATCCTAGAGGCCATCGAAAGGCGCTTCGAGGCCTTGGAGAGGCGCATCTGTCCTCCTGCGGCTGCTGTCGGGGCAGCCGCCCCGCAGCGGACCGTGGAGGGGCCTTCCGCGCCTCCTCCTACAGGGGAGCAGGGCCGCGAGGCCAGGAGGAAAAGAAAGAAGAAGGGCGCCAGTCGGGCCGTCCCGGTCGCGGACCTGCCGGCCGTGACACCGGGCGGTCCCCAGGAGGCTGCGCCGAGTGCGCCGCCAACTTGGGCTGAAGTGGCGGCGAATAAGAAGAAGCGTAGGCCCAAGAAGGCGAAGAAAAAGAAGAAGCCCTCTGCGGCCAATCTGCAGGTGCCTCAAACGGCTGCAGTTGTTCTGACACTGCAGCCGGAGGCTAAGGAGAGAGGGGTCACCTATGCCTCGGTATTTAACGAGGCTAAGGCAAGGATCGACCTCGGGTCCCTGGACATCCACGCACTGCGCTTCCGACTGGCGGCGACGGGAGCGCGGATTTTGGAGCTACCGGGGGCCGGGTGCGGGAAGAAGGCTGAGGCACTTGCCGAGCGCCTGCGACAGGAGTTAGGTCCCGGGGTGCGCATCTCCACGCCCACCAAGGGCGCGGAGCTGCGCATCACGGGCTTAGACGACTCGTCGACGGCCGCAGACGTGGCCGCTGCGATCGCCCGGGCTACGGACTGCCCGGAGGCGGACATCCGGGTGGGCGAGATCCGTTTCGCCAGGGGTCGAGGTGCGGTGTGGGTGCGTTGCCCCATTGCCGCAGCCAAGACCCTGTCGGAGAAGGGGCAGGTGACGGTGGGCTGGGTGAGCGCGAGGGCTGTGCTTTTGCAGCCCAAGCCGGCCCGGTGCTACCGTTGCCTCAGACCTGGGCACATGGCCCCACAGTGCACGTCGGAGGTGGACCGCAGCGCTCTGTGCTTCCGGTGCTCACAGCCGGGGCACAGGGCGGGGCAGTGTACCGCCGCGCCGCACTGTGGTGTCTGTGCGGAGGGGAAGCGGCCAGCCGACCACGCGGTCGGCAGCAAGGCCTGCAAGCCCGGGCCGCGGCCCAAGAAAGGGCCGCAGGGGGCGGGCTGAGCTCGCTCATGCCTGCCTCCACAAGGGGGCAGCGGTGACGGGACGGGGGTCCCGTTGCTGCGTAATGCCCCCCAGGTGAGGGGTGCGTTGAGTGTTCACGCACCCCACCTTCGGTGGAGTCACCACCGCGCAGCGGCCACAGGCCATCGCTGGGGGGGTCGCGGTGCATGCAAACGCGATCCCGTGGCCCCCCATCCTAAGGCGATGAGAAGACACTCCGTGGGTTTTTAGTCAGTAGGAGTCTGACACTCCCCGCCGCTGTCCCCCGATGGCGGCGGGCGTCCAATGCAGGATTTTCCCACGTTAAAAAAAAAAAAAAAAAAAAAAGGTTAGGTTAGGTTAGGTTAGGTTAGGCGGGGGATGAGCTAGAACCCCTAGGAGTGACCCCCAGGGGTCCTCCTACAAGGGTGCTAGCCCATCACCTACTTTGTTCACTTTTTCCGAGTGAGCAATTTGGCGTTGGTCTTGGGAGTAGCGCAGGTCGCGTAGATCCCCAAGGCAAGTCCGGAGCACTATCCTGCTAGAGGTTGCCGCCTGCTATTGGTCTGGTTCCATCAGAAACAGACGTAACTGAAAGCTCCGGGCGCTCTCCACATTCCCACCTTCCCAATTCCCATTCCTTTCCCTATTCCGAGGTGGGGTTGCTTCGGCGACCTCCGCCTCAGCGGAGGCGGGCTGCAGAGACATGGGCTGGGTTTCGGCCTGGCCCGAGGTCTCTGAGCCCTATCGGTAGACTGTGGGGAAACGGGCTGGAGGCTTCGGTCACCGGCTCGTAGCGGCAGAAACGAGTCCTCTGCTGCGGCCCCGCGGTTTACGACGTCGCAACCTGGAAACAGGCGAGGCGACGTGCAGGCGGCTCGGGCACTCGGTGCAAGCTGGTCTGCGGGGGAGTGGAGGGCTGCGGGGTAGCAGGCTGGAGGTTCCGGCCCGGCCCGTGGTGGTGAGGCTTGAGTGCCTCGCTCCACACCCTGCGGCTCTGTAGGCGCGGCGGGGGTGGAGTACTCCCGTCGTTGCCGCGAAGACGTGGCGGCCAGGAGACTGGACCGTCGCGGACTGCCTCCAGGCGGCGAGCTCGGGGGGGCTCGTCGCCATTGCACTCACGGAGGCTGGAGAGGAGGCCTTCGGGCCGAGGGGCGGGCCCTTGCTCGCCCCCGAGGAGAGGCCACCTTCGATGGTGGCCCGCCGCCCGGTGGTCGTATGTAGAGTGCGAGAGCGATCCAGCGACCACCGACTCAGCGGCCTTGAAGACTGTGGGCCTTGCCCCGTGGGTTTTTAGTCAGTAAGAGTCTGACACTCCCCGTCGCTGCCCCCGTGGCGTCGGGGGTCCTATGCAGGATTTTCCCACGAAAAAAAAAAAAAAAAAAAAAAGGTTAGGTTAGGTTAGGTTAGGTTAGGTTAGGTTGGGCGGGGGATGAGCTAGAACCCCTAGGAGTGACCCCCAGGGGTCCTCCTACAAGGGTGCTAGCCCATCACCTACTTTGTTCACTTTTTCCGAGTGAGCAATTTGGCGTTGGTCTTGGGAGTAGCGCAGGTCGCGTAGATCCCCAAGGCAAGTCCGGAGCACTATCCTGCTAGAGGTTGCCGCCTGCTATTGGTCTGGTTCCATCAGAAACAGACGTAACTGAAAGCTCCGGGCGCTCTCCACATTCCCACCTTCCCAATTCCCATTCCTTTCCCTATTCCGAGGTGGGGTTGCTTCGGCGACCTCCGCCTCAGCGGAGGCGGGCTGCAGAGACATGGGATGGGTTTCGGCCTGGCCCGAGGTCTCTGAGCCCTATCGGTAGACTGTGGGGAAACGGGCTGGAGGCTTCGGTCACCGGCTCGTAGCGGCAGAAACGAGTCCTCTGCTGCGGCCCCGCGGTTTACGACGTCGCAACCTGGAAACAGGCGAGGCGGCGTGCAGGCGGCTCGGGCACTCGGTGCAAGCTGGTCTGCGGGGGAGTGGAGGGCTGCGGGGTAGCAGGCTGGAGGTTCCGGCCCGGCCCGTGGTGGTGAGGCTTGAGTGCCTTGCTCCACACCCTGCGGCTCTGTAGGCACGGCGGGGGTGGAGCACTCCCGTCGTTGCCGCGGAGACGTGGCGGCCAGGAGACTGGACCGTCGCGGACTGCCTCCAGGCGGCGAGCTCGGGGGGGCTCGTCGCCATTGCACGCACGGAGGCTGGAGAGGAGGCCTTTGGGCCGAGGGGCGGGCCCTTGCTCGCCCCCGAGGAGAGGCCACCTTCGATGGTGGCCCGCCGCCCGGTGGTCGTATGTAGAGTGCGAGAGCGATCCAGCGACCACCGACTCAGCGGCCTTGAAGACTGTGGGCCTTGCCCCGTGGGTTTTTAGTCAGTAAGAGTCTGACACTCCCCGTCGCTGCCCCCGTGGCGTCGGGGGTCCTATGCAGGATTTTCCCACGATAAAAAAAAAAAAAAAAAAAAAAAAAAAAAAAAAGGTTAGGTTAGGTTAGGTTAGGTTAGGTTAGGTTAGGTTAGGTTAGGTTAGGTTGGGCGGGGGCCGGACGTGACCTTTCCCTGCCGGCCTTGGTTCTGTCCATGGTCGGCAGTACACGGACGTGGGAGGCGGCCGTGTCCTTCTGCGCGGAGGTGATGGCGCAGAAAGAGGCGGCGGAAAGAACACGGGAAAGTGACCCACTCGCGGACCCGTGCCGCCGCCGGAGGACCGGCCGCAGGAGGCAAGCCGAAGTGCGGCAGATGCCTCCTTAAGAGGGCAGCGGGCGACGGGGCGGGGGCCCTGTCGCTCGCGAACACGATGCCCTCGAGGTTGTAGGGCGCGTCGCGTGTATCCGATGCGCCCTCCCAGGGAGTTAAAAGCCCGGCCACAACACAGGCCGGGCAGTGGAGTGGCCCAACAGGCCGAATCGCCGGGGGGGACTGATAGTATGCAAACGCGGTCTCACACCCCCCCCACATAGGCGATAAGATGGTACACCGTGGGTTTTTAGTCAGTAAGAGTCTGACACTCCCCGTCGCTGCCCCCGCGGCGGCGGGAGTCCAATGCAGGATTTTCCCACGATAAAAAAAAAAAAAAAAAAAAAAAAAAAAAGGTTGGGCGGGGGATGAGCTAGAACCCCTAGGAGTGACCCCCAGGGGTCCTCCTACAAGGGTGCTAGCCCATCACCTACTTTGTTCACTTTTTCCGAGTGAGCAATTTGGCGTTGGTCTTGGGAGTAGCGCAGGTCGCGTAGATCCCCAAGGCAAGTCCGGAGCACTATCCTGCTAGAGGTTGCTGCCTGCTATTGGTCTGGTTCCCTCAGAAACAGACGTAACAGAAAGCTTCGGGCGCGTTCCACTATCCCACCTTCCCAATTCCTATTCCTTTCCCAATTCCGTGTGAAGGGTCACCTCGGGACCCCTCGCACACGAGGAGGGTGGCTGCGGGGATGCGGGCGGACTGTGTGGCCTTGCCCGGCCCGTGGAGGGTGGAGTACCGCATGGAGATGCCGGTTCTCTACTCGCCGCTTCCCGCGCCCTTGGTGGGTCGCTGCTGCTTCGGGGCTTTGGCCCAGGGTAGTACGCGACGGCCCGTCACTCACAGGGGTGGCGGGCGTGGAGGGCTACGTTGAAGCGCGCTGGGTTTGACGCGCGCCCAGCGCGTGGTGGTGCAGATGGACCCTGAGCAATGGCCATAGCCATTTGACGGCGCACTTGGCTCACATGGCCGGCGCTATGAGTCTCTGCACACTCCGGCAGCCGAGGTGGGGTCGCGGTGGAAGAGGAGTTTCGGTATCACGTCCCGCCGTTCTCCCTGTCCATCGCGACCTTGGCGAGGTCGCATCGCTGTTGCGGCGCGGTGGGGCCGCGGGGGAAGAGGAGCTTCGGTATCACGGTCCGCCGTTCTCCCTGTCCTCCGCGGCCGGTACGTTTGGGGGTCGCCTCGGCGACGGCGACGCTGCTCGCGAGAGCGGCGTCGTGTGTGGAGGGTGGGCTGGGAGGAGGCGGGCGGAGATCGAGCGTTGCTCTCTCTTCTTGCCACTCTGCAGCCTACGACGTCACCGCCCGAGAAGGGGCGAGGTGGCGTGCAGGCGACCCGGGCACTTCGGTGCGGGTTGGTCAGCGGGGAGTCGCCTCGGCGACGGCGTCGTCGCTCGTGAGAGTGGCGGCGCGTGTGGTGGGGCTGCGGCGAGGAGGAGTATCGGCACTATGCCGTCGCTCCGACTCTTTCGCGGTCGGCACGTTGGGGGTCGCTTCGGCGACGGCGCCGCTGCTGGCGAGAGTGGCGGCGTGTGGTTGGTGGGCCGGGAGGAGGCGGGCGGAGATCGAGTTCGCTCTCTCTGTTTGCCACTCTGCAGCCCACGACGTCACAGTCCGTTTAAGGGCTAGGTGACGTGCAGGCGGCCCGGGCACTTCGGTGCGGGCCGGTCTGCGGGGGTCGCTGTGGCGACAGCGCCGTCGCTCTCAGGAGTGGCGGGGCATTGGAGGGCTACAGGGTAGCGGGCTGGAGGCTTCGGCCCGGCCCGTGGTAGTGGGGTATGCTCCGCTCGCCTCACTCCACACCCTGCGGCACATTTGGCGCGGCGGGGTATGAATAAAATCCTCGTCGCGCCGGTAGGCGCGCTGGTCAGACGTCTGATCGGCTGCGCGGAGCCTCCAGGCGGCAAGCTCGGGGGGGCTTGTCGCCATTGCACGAACGGAGGCAAGAGTGGCCCTCGGGCCTGGGGCGGGCTCAGTGCTCGCTCCCGAGGAGAGGTCGCCTTCGATGGCGGCCTGCCGCCCGGTGTGTCGCGCACGTATGCGAAAGCGATCCCGTGACACACCGACTAAGCGGTCTGGTGGTAGTTGGGCTGCGGCCCCGTGGAGTTTAGTCAGTAAGAGTCTGACATACCCTGCCGCCGCCCCCGCGGAGGTAGGGATCCATGAGGATTCTCCACGTTAAAAAAAAAAAAAAAAAAAAAAAAAAAAAAAAAAAAAAAAAAAAAAAAAAAAAGGTTAGGTTAGGTTAGGTTAGGTTAGGTTAGGTTAGGTTAGGTTAGGTTAGGTTAGGTTAGGTTAGGTTAGGTTAGGTTAGGTTAGGTTAGGTTAGGTTAGGTTAGGTTAGGTTAGGTTAGGTTAGGTTAGGTTAGGTTAGGTTAGGTTAGGTTAGGTTAGGTTAGGTTAGGTTAGGTTAGGTTAGGTTAGGTTAGGTTAGGTTAGGTTAGGTTAGGTTAGGTTAGGTTAGGTTAGGTTAGGTTAGGTTAGGTTAGGTTAGGTTAGGTTAGGTTAGGTTAGGTTAGGTTAGGTTAGGTTAGGTTAGGTTAGGTTAGGTTAGGTTAGGTTAGGTTAGGTTAGGTTAGGTTAGGTTAGGTTAGGTTAGGTTAGGTTAGGTTAGGTTAGGTTAGGTTAGGTTAGGTTAGGTTAGGTTAGGTTAGGTTAGGTTAGGTTAGGTTAGGTTAGGTTAGGTTAGGTTAGGTTAGGTTAGGTTAGGTTAGGTTAGGTTAGGTTAGGTTAGGTTAGGTTAGGTTAGGTTAGGTTAGGTTAGGTTAGGTTAGGTTAGGTTAGGTTAGGTTAGGTTAGGTTAGGTTAGGTTAGGTTAGGTTAGGTTAGGTTAGGTTAGGTTAGGTTAGGTTAGGTTAGGTTAGGTTAGGTTAGGTTAGGTTAGGTTAGGTTAGGTTAGGTTAGGTTAGGTTAGGTTAGGTTAGGTTAGGTTAGGTTAGGTTAGGTTAGGTTAGGTTAGGTTAGGTTAGGTTAGGTTAGGTTAGGTTAGGTTAGGTTAGGTTAGGTTAGGTTAGGTTAGGTTAGGTTAGGTTAGGTTAGGTTAGGTTAGGTTAGGTTAGGTTAGGTTAGGTTAGGTTAGGTTAGGTTAGGTTAGGTTAGGTTAGGTTAGGTTAGGTTAGGTTAGGTTAGGTTAGGTTAGGTTAGGTTAGGTTAGGTTAGGTTAGGTTAGGTTAGGTTAGGTTAGGTTAGGTTAGGTTAGGTTAGGTTAGGTTAGGTTAGGTTAGGTTAGGTTAGGTTAGGTTAGGTTAGGTTAGGTTAGGTTAGGTTAGGTTAGGTTAGGTTAGGTTAGGTTAGGTTAGGTTAGGTTAGGTTAGGTTAGGTTAGGTTAGGTTAGGTTAGGTTAGGTTAGGTTAGGTTAGGTTAGGTTAGGTTAGGTTAGGTTAGGTTAGGTTAGGTTAGGTTAGGTTAGGTTAGGTTAGGTTAGGTTAGGTTAGGTTAGGTTAGGTTAGGTTAGGTTAGGTTAGGTTAGGTTAGGTTAGGTTAGGTTAGGTTAGGTTAGGTTAGGTTAGGTTAGGTTAGGTTAGGTTAGGTTAGGTTAGGTTAGGTTAGGTTAGGTTAGGTTAGGTTAGGTTAGGTTAGGTTAGGTTAGGTTAGGTTAGGTTAGGTTAGGTTAGGTTAGGTTAGGTTAGGTTAGGTTAGGTTAGGTTAGGTTAGGTTAGGTTAGGTTAGGTTAGGTTAGGTTAGGTTAGGTTAGGTTAGGTTAGGTTAGGTTAGGTTAGGTTAGGTTAGGTTAGGTTAGGTTAGGTTAGGTTAGGTTAGGTTAGGTTAGGTTAGGTTAGGTTAGGTTAGGTTAGGTTAGGTTAGGTTAGGTTAGGTTAGGTTAGGTTAGGTTAGGTTAGGTTAGGTTAGGTTAGGTTAGGTTAGGTTAGGTTAGGTTAGGTTAGGTTAGGTTAGGTTAGGTTAGGTTAGGTTAGGTTAGGTTAGGTTAGGTTAGGTTAGGTTAGGTTAGGTTAGGTTAGGTTAGGTTAGGTTAGGTTAGGTTAGGTTAGGTTAGGTTAGGTTAGGTTAGGTTAGGTTAGGTTAGGTTAGGTTAGGTTAGGTTAGGTTAGGTTAGGTTAGGTTAGGTTAGGTTAGGTTAGGTTAGGTTAGGTTAGGTTAGGTTAGGTTAGGTTAGGTTAGGTTAGGTTAGGTTAGGTTAGGTTAGGTTAGGTTAGGTTAGGTTAGGTTAGGTTAGGTTAGGTTAGGTTAGGTTAGGTTAGGTTAGGTTAGGTTAGGTTAGGTTAGGTTAGGTTAGGTTAGGTTAGGTTAGGTTAGGTTAGGTTAGGTTAGGTTAGGTTAGGTTAGGTTAGGTTAGGTTAGGTTAGGTTAGGTTAGGTTAGGTTAGGTTAGGTTAGGTTAGGTTAGGTTAGGTTAGGTTAGGTTAGGTTAGGTTAGGTTAGGTTAGGTTAGGTTAGGTTAGGTTAGGTTAGGTTAGGTTAGGTTAGGTTAGGTTAGGTTAGGTTAGGTTAGGTTAGGTTAGGTTAGGTTAGGTTAGGTTAGGTTAGGTTAGGTTAGGTTAGGTTAGGTTAGGTTAGGTTAGGTTAGGTTAGGTTAGGTTAGGTTAGGTTAGGTTAGGTTAGGTTAGGTTAGGTTAGGTTAGGTTAGGTTAGGTTAGGTTAGGTTAGGTTAGGTTAGGTTAGGTTAGGTTAGGTTAGGTTAGGTTAGGTTAGGTTAGGTTAGGTTAGGTTAGGTTAGGTTAGGTTAGGTTAGGTTAGGTTAGGTTAGGTTAGGTTAGGTTAGGTTAGGTTAGGTTAGGTTAGGTTAGGTTAGGTTAGGTTAGGTTAGGTTAGGTTAGGTTAGGTTAGGTTAGGTTAGGTTAGGTTAGGTTAGGTTAGGTTAGGTTAGGTTAGGTTAGGTTAGGTTAGGTTAGGTTAGGTTAGGTTAGGTTAGGTTAGGTTAGGTTAGGTTAGGTTAGGTTAGGTTAGGTTAGGTTAGGTTAGGTTAGGTTAGGTTAGGTTAGGTTAGGTTAGGTTAGGTTAGGTTAGGTTAGGTTAGGTTAGGTTAGGTTAGGTTAGGTTAGGTTAGGTTAGGTTAGGTTAGGTTAGGTTAGGTTAGGTTAGGTTAGGTTAGGTTAGGTTAGGTTAGGTTAGGTTAGGTTAGGTTAGGTTAGGTTAGGTTAGGTTAGGTTAGGTTAGGTTAGGTTAGGTTAGGTTAGGTTAGGTTAGGTTAGGTTAGGTTAGGTTAGGTTAGGTTAGGTTAGGTTAGGTTAGGTTAGGTTAGGTTAGGTTAGGTTAGGTTAGGTTAGGTTAGGTTAGGTTAGGTTAGGTTAGGTTAGGTTAGGTTAGGTTAGGTTAGGTTAGGTTAGGTTAGGTTAGGTTAGGTTAGGTTAGGTTAGGTTAGGTTAGGTTAGGTTAGGTTAGGTTAGGTTAGGTTAGGTTAGGTTAGGTTAGGTTAGGTTAGGTTAGGTTAGGTTAGGTTAGGTTAGGTTAGGTTAGGTTAGGTTAGGTTAGGTTAGGTTAGGTTAGGTTAGGTTAGGTTAGGTTAGGTTAGGTTAGGTTAGGTTAGGTTAGGTTAGGTTAGGTTAGGTTAGGTTAGGTTAGGTTAGGTTAGGTTAGGTTAGGTTAGGTTAGGTTAGGTTAGGTTAGGTTAGGTTAGGTTAGGTTAGGTTAGGTTAGGTTAGGTTAGGTTAGGTTAGGTTAGGTTAGGTTAGGTTAGGTTAGGTTAGGTTAGGTTAGGTTAGGTTAGGTTAGGTTAGGTTAGGTTAGGTTAGGTTAGGTTAGGTTAGGTTAGGTTAGGTTAGGTTAGGTTAGGTTAGGTTAGGTTAGGTTAGGTTAGGTTAGGTTAGGTTAGGTTAGGTTAGGTTAGGTTAGGTTAGGTTAGGTTAGGTTAGGTTAGGTTAGGTTAGGTTAGGTTAGGTTAGGTTAGGTTAGGTTAGGTTAGGTTAGGTTAGGTTAGGTTAGGTTAGGTTAGGTTAGGTTAGGTTAGGTTAGGTTAGGTTAGGTTAGGTTAGGTTAGGTTAGGTTAGGTTAGGTTAGGTTAGGTTAGGTTAGGTTAGGTTAGGTTAGGTTAGGTTAGGTTAGGTTAGGTTAGGTTAGGTTAGGTTAGGTTAGGTTAGGTTAGGTTAGGTTAGGTTAGGTTAGGTTAGGTTAGGTTAGGTTAGGTTAGGTTAGGTTAGGTTAGGTTAGGTTAGGTTAGGTTAGGTTAGGTTAGGTTAGGTTAGGTTAGGTTAGGTTAGGTTAGGTTAGGTTAGGTTAGGTTAGGTTAGGTTAGGTTAGGTTAGGTTAGGTTAGGTTAGGTTAGGTTAGGTTAGGTTAGGTTAGGTTAGGTTAGGTTAGGTTAGGTTAGGTTAGGTTAGGTTAGGTTAGGTTAGGTTAGGTTAGGTTAGGTTAGGTTAGGTTAGGTTAGGTTAGGTTAGGTTAGGTTAGGTTAGGTTAGGTTAGGTTAGGTTAGGTTAGGTTAGGTTAGGTTAGGTTAGGTTAGGTTAGGTTAGGTTAGGTTAGGTTAGGTTAGGTTAGGTTAGGTTAGGTTAGGTTAGGTTAGGTTAGGTTAGGTTAGGTTAGGTTAGGTTAGGTTAGGTTAGGTTAGGTTAGGTTAGGTTAGGTTAGGTTAGGTTAGGTTAGGTTAGGTTAGGTTAGGTTAGGTTAGGTTAGGTTAGGTTAGGTTAGGTTAGGTTAGGTTAGGTTAGGTTAGGTTAGGTTAGGTTAGGTTAGGTTAGGTTAGGTTAGGTTAGGTTAGGTTAGGTTAGGTTAGGTTAGGTTAGGTTAGGTTAGGTTAGGTTAGGTTAGGTTAGGTTAGGTTAGGTTAGGTTAGGTTAGGTTAGGTTAGGTTAGGTTAGGTTAGGTTAGGTTAGGTTAGGTTAGGTTAGGTTAGGTTAGGTTAGGTTAGGTTAGGTTAGGTTAGGTTAGGTTAGGTTAGGTTAGGTTAGGTTAGGTTAGGTTAGGTTAGGTTAGGTTAGGTTAGGTTAGGTTAGGTTAGGTTAGGTTAGGTTAGGTTAGGTTAGGTTAGGTTAGGTTAGGTTAGGTTAGGTTAGGTTAGGTTAGGTTAGGTTAGGTTAGGTTAGGTTAGGTTAGGTTAGGTTAGGTTAGGTTAGGTTAGGTTAGGTTAGGTTAGGTTAGGTTAGGTTAGGTTAGGTTAGGTTAGGTTAGGTTAGGTTAGGTTAGGTTAGGTTAGGTTAGGTTAGGTTAGGTTAGGTTAGGTTAGGTTAGGTTAGGTTAGGTTAGGTTAGGTTAGGTTAGGTTAGGTTAGGTTAGGTTAGGTTAGGTTAGGTTAGGTTAGGTTAGGTTAGGTTAGGTTAGGTTAGGTTAGGTTAGGTTAGGTTAGGTTAGGTTAGGTTAGGTTAGGTTAGGTTAGGTTAGGTTAGGTTAGGTTAGGTTAGGTTAGGTTAGGTTAGGTTAGGTTAGGTTAGGTTAGGTTAGGTTAGGTTAGGTTAGGTTAGGTTAGGTTAGGTTAGGTTAGGTTAGGTTAGGTTAGGTTAGGTTAGGTTAGGTTAGGTTAGGTTAGGTTAGGTTAGGTTAGGTTAGGTTAGGTTAGGTTAGGTTAGGTTAGGTTAGGTTAGGTTAGGTTAGGTTAGGTTAGGTTAGGTTAGGTTAGGTTAGGTTAGGTTAGGTTAGGTTAGGTTAGGTTAGGTTAGGTTAGGTTAGGTTAGGTTAGGTTAGGTTAGGTTAGGTTAGGTTAGGTTAGGTTAGGTTAGGTTAGGTTAGGTTAGGTTAGGTTAGGTTAGGTTAGGTTAGGTTAGGTTAGGTTAGGTTAGGTTAGGTTAGGTTAGGTTAGGTTAGGTTAGGTTAGGTTAGGTTAGGTTAGGTTAGGTTAGGTTAGGTTAGGTTAGGTTAGGTTAGGTTAGGTTAGGTTAGGTTAGGTTAGGTTAGGTTAGGTTAGGTTAGGTTAGGTTAGGTTAGGTTAGGTTAGGTTAGGTTAGGTTAGGTTAGGTTAGGTTAGGTTAGGTTAGGTTAGGTTAGGTTAGGTTAGGTTAGGTTAGGTTAGGTTAGGTTAGGTTAGGTTAGGTTAGGTTAGGTTAGGTTAGGTTAGGTTAGGTTAGGTTAGGTTAGGTTAGGTTAGGTTAGGTTAGGTTAGGTTAGGTTAGGTTAGGTTAGGTTAGGTTAGGTTAGGTTAGGTTAGGTTAGGTTAGGTTAGGTTAGGTTAGGTTAGGTTAGGTTAGGTTAGGTTAGGTTAGGTTAGGTTAGGTTAGGTTAGGTTAGGTTAGGTTAGGTTAGGTTAGGTTAGGTTAGGTTAGGTTAGGTTAGGTTAGGTTAGGTTAGGTTAGGTTAGGTTAGGTTAGGTTAGGTTAGGTTAGGTTAGGTTAGGTTAGGTTAGGTTAGGTTAGGTTAGGTTAGGTTAGGTTAGGTTAGGTTAGGTTAGGTTAGGTTAGGTTAGGTTAGGTTAGGTTAGGTTAGGTTAGGTTAGGTTAGGTTAGGTTAGGTTAGGTTAGGTTAGGTTAGGTTAGGTTAGGTTAGGTTAGGTTAGGTTAGGTTAGGTTAGGTTAGGTTAGGTTAGGTTAGGTTAGGTTAGGTTAGGTTAGGTTAGGTTAGGTTAGGTTAGGTTAGGTTAGGTTAGGTTAGGTTAGGTTAGGTTAGGTTAGGTTAGGTTAGGTTAGGTTAGGTTAGGTTAGGTTAGGTTAGGTTAGGTTAGGTTAGGTTAGGTTAGGTTAGGTTAGGTTAGGTTAGGTTAGGTTAGGTTAGGTTAGGTTAGGTTAGGTTAGGTTAGGTTAGGTTAGGTTAGGTTAGGTTAGGTTAGGTTAGGTTAGGTTAGGTTAGGTTAGGTTAGGTTAGGTTAGGTTAGGTTAGGTTAGGTTAGGTTAGGTTAGGTTAGGTTAGGTTAGGTTAGGTTAGGTTAGGTTAGGTTAGGTTAGGTTAGGTTAGGTTAGGTTAGGTTAGGTTAGGTTAGGTTAGGTTAGGTTAGGTTAGGTTAGGTTAGGTTAGGTTAGGTTAGGTTAGGTTAGGTTAGGTTAGGTTAGGTTAGGTTAGGTTAGGTTAGGTTAGGTTAGGTTAGGTTAGGTTAGGTTAGGTTAGGTTAGGTTAGGTTAGGTTAGGTTAGGTTAGGTTAGGTTAGGTTAGGTTAGGTTAGGTTAGGTTAGGTTAGGTTAGGTTAGGTTAGGTTAGGTTAGGTTAGGTTAGGTTAGGTTAGGTTAGGTTAGGTTAGGTTAGGTTAGGTTAGGTTAGGTTAGG